>CM065597.1:25497782-31016300 GCA_033119425.1 Bufotes viridis | reverse complement strand
TGAGATCACAAACGAGCGTTCATAGCAACGCTTCTTAGTGTTCATCTTACAGTTTAATACTGCTGCCGATTACCTAATGAATGAGCAAATGCTCGTTTATCTGGCATTTGTGATTTTTAGGTGTGCTGCTGGCTGCAGATTGTGCTGTCTAATTATGATCTGCTACCTGCAAACCACTAGACAGCATGGGAACGAGCGAAGACATAATGATCGCTCCTCCCCATGCTGCAGAGGAAATAGCTGCATGTAATAGCAGTTGTCGCCTCCACTAGCTAGCTGACGATTGCCGGGAGGGAATGCCTCCCTCCAACAATTGTATGCTCACTCGGCCTGTGTATCATAGTAACATAGTTTATAAGGCTGAAAAAAGATACCTGTCCATCCAGTTCAGCATGTTATCCTGAAAGTTAATTCAGAGGAATGCAAAAAAAAACATGTGAGGCAGAAGCCAATTTTTCTCACTTTAGGTGAAAAAAATTCCTTCCCGACTCAGGCAATAAGAATAACTCCCTGGATAGGGAGTAGCTATAGCATTTAACCTCACTTGTGGTCTGATTCCGGGAGGTATTTTGTACCGGAAGCGGTACATTGTTCCGGAGCTGCGGCCAGAAGTTTAAGGCCGCACTCTGGAAATGCGGATGCGACAGCACAATATGTGCTTTGCGCATTCATGACTGCCCCAATGCAATTACCGTAGTACCTCAGGCAGAGAGTTCCACAGTCTCACTGCTCTTACCATAAAGAATCCTTTTCTCTGTGTACAAACCTTCTTTCCTCCAGACGCAGAGGATTTCCCACAGTCACAGTCCTGGGGATAGATGGATGATAGGAGAAATCTCTGTACTGTCCCCTGATATATTTATACATAGTTATTAGATCTTCCCTTAGTCGCCTTTTTTCAAAAGTGAATAACCCTAATTTTGATAATCTCTCTGGGTAGACACTTTCAAGCACATTTCTCCCTTCAAAGCTTATAGAAATGATCACTGAAAGTATAGTCTACACGCTTTACCTCTAGACATGGAATTTTAAGGGCAATGGTCTTAGTTGCTTAGTAAGCTAATACATATTACTGGTTTCTTCACAGGCATAATATTAAATTAATAGTATACTACTGAAAAGTGGAAGGGGAAAAATTGTGCCATTTTTATTTCCACTGTTTACCAATCACCATACAGAGAATTATGATTAGTGATGTCGCGAACATAAAATTTTCAGTTCGCGAACAGCGAACGCGAACTTCCGCAAATGTTCGCGAACATGCGAACAGTGCGAACCGCCATAGACTTCAATAGACAGGCGAATTTTAAAAAACAAAGGGACTCCTTCTGGCCACAATAGTGATGGAAAAGCTGTTTCAAGGGGACTAACACCTGGACTGTGGCATGCCGGAGGGGGATCCATGGCAAAACTCCCATGGAAAAATATCTAGTTGACGCAGAGTGTGGTAAGTTGTAATCGCAATGCGATTAATACAGGTTATATTAATCGCATTGTGATTACAACTTAGATCTGAGTTCCTAATGGTTGTATTGCTAGAATATAACGAAGATTGAGAATAGGAACCCAGCTCTAAGTTGAATTCGCAATGCGATTAATATAACCTGTATTAATCGCATTGCGATTACAACTACTAAGATGGATGCCATCCTTGCTTTTTGATGGGAGGTGGGAGGGTCTGGGAGGAGACTGATGTACTAGCCCTAAAAGGGCTTTTTGGGGTGCTGTCAGGACGCAGCCCTACAGCAGAGATCTGATGAGTCTTTCAGGACTGGAGTGGACACTGACTAAACTAGCCTAGCTATCAATTTCCCTATTAAATCTCAGCAGCAGCTACACTGTCCCTCCTCTCACTAAGACTGCAGCTTCCGAATGAATCTAAAATGGATGCTGTGTCCAGGAGATGGGAGGGTCTGGGAGGGAGGGTATGCTAATTGGCTGGAATGTGTCTGCTGACTGTGAGGTACAGGGTCAAAGTTTACTCAATGATAGGGGGTGGACCTAACATCGCATATGTTCGCCCGCCGCGACGAACGCGCACAAGCTATGTTCGCCGGGAACTACTCGCCGGTGAATAGTTTGGGAGTTGGGACATCATATTTGCGAACTTAACTTAGAGATGGGTTCCTATTCCTAATGGTTGTATTGCTAGAATATGACTAAGATTGGGAATTTAGCTCTATATTCTCAATCTTCGTTATATAATTCTAGCAATACAACCATTAGGAAACCCAGATCTAAGTTGAATTTGCAATGCGATTAATATAACCTGCATTAATCGCATTGCGAATTCAACTTAGAGCTGAGTTCCTAATGGCTGTTGTATTGCTAGAATATACGTTATATTCTAGCAATACAACCATTGCTCTACGTTGTAATCGCAATGCGAATAATACTTACAATTATTAATCGCTTTGCGAATCCATTTAATGCCTCTATTTGATTGAATATGACGGTTGACTATGACTACCACCAATGTTCTGCTGCCCCCGAGGCAAGATATCTGAACCCCCCAGGGGCCATTTGGGCGTTTTTGATAGAAAACGCATCAAAAACGCATTTGCGTTTTTTAATTTTTAATTTTTAGTTTAATTTTTGTGTACTTTGCCACATTTGGTTGCATATTTACATTTGGTATAGGCAAATATGGTAGTCTAGATCATTACTCTGCCCAAATCTATATTCAGCTA
This sequence comes from Bufotes viridis, assembly GCA_033119425.1. Lineage (NCBI taxonomy): Eukaryota > Metazoa > Chordata > Amphibia > Anura > Bufonidae > Bufotes > Bufotes viridis. The sequence continues at coordinate 31,013,610 of CM065597.1, read as the reverse complement.
CATGGCTTAGAAAATATGCTGTCAAACAATGATCCTAGGTTTTGGTATAGACACATGATCTAGACTACCATATTTGCCTATACCAAATGTAAATATGCAACCAAATGTGGCAAAATACACAAAAAAATAAACTAAAAATGAAAAATTATAAAAACGCAGATGCGTTTTTATGCGTTTTTATGCGTTTTCTATTAAAAATGCCCAAATGGCCCCTGGGGGTTCAGATATCTTGCTTTGGAGGCAGCAGAACGTTGGTGGTAGTCATAGTCAACCGTCATATACAATCAAACAGAGGCATCAAATGGATTCGCAAGCGATTAATAATTCTAAGTATTATTCGCATTGCGATACAACTAAAGCTGAGTTCCTAATGGTTATATTGCTAGAATATAACGTATATTCTAGCAATGCAACAACCATTAGGAACTCAGCTCTAAGTTGAATTCGCAATGCGATTAATGCAGGTTATATTAATCGCATTGCAAATTCAACTTAGATCTGAGTTCCTAATGGTTTTATTGCTAGAATATAATGAAGATTGAGAATATAGTGCTATATTTGTTATCTTCGTTAATATATTCTAGCAATACAACCATTTGGAACTCAGATCTAAGTTGTAATCGCAATGCGAATAATACAGGTTATATTAATCGCATTGCGATTTACAATTACTAACACTGCAGCTTCAGAATGAATGTAAGATGGATCCTATCCTTGCGTTTAGATAGGAGGTGGGAGGGTCTGGGAGGGAGGGTATGCTGATTGGCTGGAATGTGTCTGCTGACTGTGAGGTACAGGGTCAAAGTTTGCTCAATGATAAAGTATAGGGGCGAACGCGAACATCGAATATGTTCGCCCGGCAGAGGCGAACGCGAACAAGCTATGTTCGCCGGGAACTGTTCGCCGGCGAATAGTTCGGGCCATCTCTAATTATGATTACAGGAATACAAAATTCTGCTCCGTGATATTTGATACTAAATATGTTCCAATTACACATTTATTATAATAGTTTTTGCTCCAATATATATATTTTTTGAAACATAGATGTGCAGAAATATGTAAGTTTTAGAAGAAAATAAAAGTTCAATTTTCCTGCCATAACATCTGACATATAATATAGGTATGTACTGGGAACTGAACCCGTGACCTCTATAAAGGAGGAAGCAGCCCTACTCATTAAGCCATAGAAGAGCTTTAAAGTAAAAGCTGGATTTTCAACTTCTAAACAGCATTACTATTTCTTTAATAATTATTTTATGGTAAGAGTTACTGTATTTCTTGGACTATAAGACACACTGGACTATAAGATGCACCCAGGATTTAAAGGAAGAAAATAAGAAAAAAAATATTTTTCATCATACCTCAGATCAGGTCCTCCAACTTCCATCAGCCTTAGATAAGACCCCCATCAGATCCCCCAACCTCCATCAGCCTCAGCTTAGACCCTCATCGCCTTCAGTTCAATTAGACCTCAGATCAGACATTATATATATATATATATATATATATATATATATATATATCGTGTAGTAGTGATATAGCAGCACTCACATAGGTAGAGATGGGTGCAAATCCCTTTAAAGTCCTGGATAGAAACTTGAAGATACGTTGAAACAACAGGCAGCACTCCAAAGGGCGGAGGTGTAATAAAAGATCCACGTTTACTTTGGAGTGCTGCCTGTTGTTTCAATATATATATATATATATACATACATACATACTGATGGAAGGGGTGATTAGCATTCAGACTATAAAACGCACTGACATTTTTCCTTCCCTTTTGGGGAAAAAAAGTGTGTCTTATAGTCAGGGCTCAGGAGAAGACCAGGGCTGGTGAGTAGAGTGCTGCCTTCACCTCCCACACCTCCTGCATGCTGATGGAAGAGGTCATTATCATTAGCATTCAGACTATAAGACGTACTGCCACTTTTTCCTTACTTTTGGAAAGTATTATTATATTTATTTAAAATCTCAGAAGCAAAACCAATATAATAAATGTGATTTTGTAATATACTTACTATAAAATATCACAAAACAGTATTTGTCAAGCCTGTGATTATAGTAACCCATATAATATAGTGAACACATTATTTATGGTGATAGGTAGATAGCAGAAATAAAAATGGCACAAATATTTTCCTCATTATAGTAACTATTTATTTAATACTACGTCTGTGACTTTAAATAAAATTTCTTTAATAAAAGTCTATGAAGTGTAAGAGTCTGCCAACATACATCAATCCCAAGGGCTCCGCACCTTTATTAATATTTACTGCACGGAAATGAATATTATTGAGGCTGCTGATGGTGGAGCTCGAAGTAGCTGACTGCAGAACCGCCAGTATTGCCCTGTTGGCAGCCCTGATTCAGTGTGCCCCCTTGTGCAAATGTGCAGCAATAACCGCAACCTAACATCTTGGGTAATTGTGTAGCAAAACCAGGCTGCACTTGGTAGAATGGCAAATATTCACTTTATTTCAATTCACCTTCATAAAACGTACATCCATATAGCAATTATATCAGCAGCCCACGGGAATTAGCCCACATGTTGCAAACGCTATCTACGCACTTGCTCATGAACTCTTTTTATTCATTTTGCATTCCGTTTTTGGGAGGTAAGGTGTTCACTGTGGGGTATAAATGACATTAATTGACATTTTCTGACATTTTTGTTGTGTTGATAAATTATGTTCCCTCTTGTGTTTTTCTTTTATGTATTTCAATAAACTTTTTTGTTTTGTTTAAAGGGGTTGTCTCATCTCACATATTGATGGCTCATCACTAGGATATATCCTCAAAGTCAGATAGGTGCAGTTCTGACCTCTGGTACCGACACCTACTGTATCTCCGGAATGAACCGGTGCCTACAGTTCATGCTCGGGTGGTCTGTTTTTACTGCTATAGAAGTTTCGAAAATAGCTGAGCGAGCATGCTTGGCTGTTCTTGGAAGTCCATAGAGGTGAATGAAGAGCTGAAGAGCTTACTGCGCATGCACAGTCACCTTTCCATTTGCAGAACTCCCATTGCTGTGAATAGAGAGCGTCTGGACTTGCAAGGTGTGCTCTACTTCACTTCAGGGGGCCTTTCTGGAGATATGTATGGTTCCCATTGGTAAATATTTTAGCGATATGCCATCAAAGGCTAAGATCTCACAACCCATTTAAACATTTATATGCCCCTTTAGGGAATTGAATATGTAGTATCTAGTGTTGATCGATCACCACGGTGCTCAGGTACTCGGATGCTCTGGCCAGGTGCTCGGTATAATGGAAGTCAATGGGAGAGCCTGAGCATTAAACCAGGCACCCCCTTCTCTGAAGAAGGGAGGGTGCCTGGTTCATAGGAAATGTTCAGAAATTGATGGAAACACCACTGAAATGGTTCGGGAACAGTATGGGGAGGATGTCTTGATGCATCTTGAACTCCCATGGTGCTGCTGGGAACGATGTTGTCCGATTAGTACACCACTTTTACAGACTGACAATAATACGCACAAAACCAAAGATAAAATCGATTTTAGAGGCAAAATTGTTAGAAAACATTCTTTCCTGTATATTTACTTGTATATAAAGTGCAAGTTCTGCAAAAAATTTGGTTGGTTTTTAAAACTGGGGCCATGATTGAGAGGGACGGCTGGTGGCATCCGTATTGCGCCATTAGGTGAAATTCTTTGACCAGCGCAAGACGAACCACAGCGAAAGCATTTGCCAAGAATGTTTTCATTAATCAACAATGAAAGTCGGAGGTTCGAAGTGGGAGGCAATCCAGTGGCGTTATTCCTATTACCCGCCAAGCAGCTTCCGGGAAACCAAAGACTTTAGGTTCGGGGGGAAGTATGGTTGCAAAGCTAAAACTTGAACTAATTGACGGAAGGGCACCACCAGGAGTGGAGCCTGTGGCTTAATTTGGCTCAACACGGGAAAACATCACCCGGTCGGGACATGGAAAGGATTTACAGATTGATAGCACTTTCTCGATTCTGTGGATAGTGGTGCATGACCATTTTGAGTTGGTGGAGCGATTTGTCTGGTTAATTCGGATAACGAACTAGACTCCTCCATTCTAACTAGTTATGTGACCCCCGGCGGTGAGGACTGTGTTCACCAGACTCTTGGATAGTGAGACTGGTAGCTGAGGGCCTGCTGGTGAGCTGACCCTGTAAAAGATTGGTCGGTGAGGGCCTGTTGGTGAACTGACCCTCTAAAACATTAGGGGCGAGGGCCTGCTGGTGAGCTGACCCTGTAAAAGATTGGTCGGTGAGGGCCTGTTGGTGAACTGACCCTCTAAAACATTAGGGGCGAGGGTCTGCTGCTGAGCTGACCATTAAAAAAATTATGGGAGAGTGCCTGCTGCTTAGCTGACCACTGTTTTGTTCGTCCTCTCCACCAGAGGAATGAGAGATGAGAAGTTATTTTTGTAGCAGGGGTCCAGAAGGAAGAAAACTCAGTAATCCGTGTTGTCTAAAATGCGTATAATGCGCTGGTCTTGGGAAAGGCAGCCTAACATGAAGTCAACCATGTGTGCCAGATTACTAACAGTGGTCACAAGGAAAAAAAAAAAAATGTAAAAAAAAATTTGTATATATATATATATATATATATATATATATATATATATATATAATTAGAGACAAATATGTGTGGTCCTGGCTAGAATGTCCAGGTATCCCTGTAAGGATTTGTTACCAAGCGCCAACCTCCTCTTAAGATAAAATATAGAATATAGAGTATAGATGTTCCTATATCATGGAAACATGCAAATCTATAATTAAAATAGATAATAAATGATATTGAAAAACAAATGTGACTTAGAGTCTACTCACTTTGCTGGGGGGCTGTCAAACAGGTTAAGCTCAAGACGCCTGAGACAATACCCCCCCGGCCAGGATCGTATGTAGAATCTCAGAAGTTGAAGTCAGCACACATGTAGGGCTTCTGTTCAAATTCTTTATTAGGGTGATACAGGCTCAATGCGTTTCGGGGTAAAATGGACTCCTTCCTCAGGAGCAGAAGATAATAACTACATATAACATACATCCTTTTATACATACAGGTTACAATCAAAATTCCCGCCGAAACGGGTCCAAAATGTGGGGGAGTGTCTTAGTGACGTCACTTCCTCTCCCAGTGGAACGCATACGGCACAGAATCAAATACAATAAAACATAGAAATATAGATAAAATAAGGCTCTTCCTACTTGGCCTGCAGTATTTATAGGTGCATTTGCGCCTGAAATTAATATTTATTTAATATTCAATATTCAAATGCGGCCGGTGTCCCTTCATGGACCGCACGCGGAGGAAGTGATATCACTTCCCGTTTCCCATGTGTCCCAGCGTGGAATGCGCCAGCCGATCACAAAGTGGCGATTTTTAAAGATTTTCTCCACCCACAATAAAATCGGTATGGCTCATAGTACTCATCGGCGCGTTTGCGCCTGAAAGTACATGGTGCAGACGCGGCCAAGTGTCGCGTCCCATTGTGGAACGCACGCGGGGGGAAGTGAAGTCACTTCGTTACTAACAGGCAAGACTTCACTGTCGTCATCAGGAGGTTGACTCTCAATCTCCCTATCCTCTTCCTCCTCTTCTGCCCACCCAAGCAGAACTGATTGAATTAAACTTCCATGGGTGCTACCTTCTGTAGTGGAGGCAACGGTCTCCTGCTCCTCCTCCTCCTCTTCATTGTCCAATTCGCTCTGACAAGATGAACTGAGGGTTGTCTGGCTATTACCCTGTGTAATGTCGTCTTTCCCCATTTCCACCTATTCCACATGCAAAGTGTTGGCCTCAATTGTGAGCAGCGAACGTTTGAGTAGACACAGAAGTGGGATGGTTACGCTGATAATAGTGTTATCGCCCCTTACTATCTGTGTCGACTTGTCAAAGTTTCTTAAAACCTCACAGAGGTCAGACATCTATGCTCACTCCTCGCTTGAGAAGAGCAGAAGCTGACTTGAAAGGCGACCACCATGTTGCAGCTGGTATTCCACTACTGCCCTCTGCTGCTCACAAAGCCTGGCCAACATGTGGAACTTGGACTCAGCACGTGCTCACGTCGCACAACAGCCAGTGAGATGGCAATTTCAAATGCTGCTGCAGTGTTGACAGGCCGCCTGAAGCTGACGAGAACTTGCGAAAATGTGCACACACTGGGCGCACCTTAACCAGTAGCTCAAGAAAATTGGGGTAGGTTCTGAGAAACCGCTAAACCACTAAGTTAAAGACATGGGCTTGGCATGGCATGTGTGTGAGCTTGCCGAGCTCCAAAGCCGCCACCAAGTTAGAGCCATTATCGGACACAATCATGCCTGATTGTAGGTTGAGTGGCGAGAGCCACAGCTCAGTCTGGTCTCTTATCCCCTGCCACAGCTCTGCGGCGGTGTGCTATTTGTCCCATAAGCATATCAGCTTCAACACAGTCTGTTGACGCTTCCCCACAGCAGTGCTACACTGCTTCCAGCTACCGGCTGATGGCTGACTGGTGCTGCACATAGATAATTCGGAGGTGGAAGCGGAGGAGGAGAAGTGGGGGTTGTAGGCACTAATGTAGGTGCTGGCGGAAACCCTGATTGATGTAGGGCCCACTATCCTCAGCTTTGGTAGCACCTGTACCATCCCAGGGTACGATTTGCTCCCGGCCTCCACAATGTTCACCCAGTGTGCCATCCCGGAAATGTAGCGTCCCTGGCCAAAAGCACTTGTCCATGTGTTCGTGGTTAAGTGGACCTTCCCAGTAACTGCGTTGGTCAGGGCTTGTGTGATGTTTCGGGACACATGTTTGTGTAAGGCGGGCATGACACACCTTAAAAAAATAGTGGCGGCTGGGGACTGCGTAACGAGCGTTGGCCGCCGACATCAGGCTGTGGAAGACCTCAGTGTCTACAAGCCTAAATGGCAACATTTCCAGGGCCAGTAATTTGGAAAGATGCGCATTTAGTGCAATAGCCTGTGGGTGGGTGGCTGGGTATTTGCGCTTGCATTCAAATGCCTGGGGTAAGGACATTTAGATGCTGCGCTGGGACATGGAAGTGGATGTGGTCGCTGATGGTGCTTGCGAAGGTCAAGGTGAGATTGGCCAGCAGCACGTAACCAAGGAGAAGAGGAGGCAGTGGTGTGACCCGCAGACACAGATTGTGGACCCAGGCCTTTTTCCCACTTATTAGGGTGCTTGGATGCCATGTGGCGGATCATACTGGTAGTGGTGAGGTTGCTAGTGTTCACGCCCCGGCTCATTTTGGTATGGAACAGGTTGAAAACTACTATTCTTTTGTCATCCGCACTTTCCTCAAAAAAGCGTCATACTGCGGAACACCTACTTCTTGGCAAGGGAGATTTCCGCAAGGAGGTGCTCTGTGGAACAGTTGTGGGCCTGTTTGGTGTGGACCGCCATCTCAATTTTGCCACCCCACTGCCTCATCCAGCTTGTAATAGACAATACTCGTCTGGACTGGAAGGTCTTGTGACGAGAAGGACAATGGGCGCAGGGACAACCCAATAGGTGTATGAATGAACTTTATTGGGAATAGACAACGCGTTTCGGGGTCATGCCCCTTTATCAAGTCTGTGATTTCTTCAGTTGGTGCTCGTTAGAGGGAGAATCAAAAACCCTTCATCCATACCACTATTGCCGGGAGACATGCGGCAGCAGTGTTCCTAGTGAGCGGCGTTCCGGGCCAAGTGCACGTGTAGCTTGTTGCTGTGCTGCAGATCCCTCCCCCTCAGTCCTACTGTCCTCGCTCGGCTTTCCACCTTCCAAGGTTGGGTCAGTGACCTCATCGTCCACCAACTCCTCTTCCACTTCCTCACTCTAATCATCCTCTAGATTTTTTGACCCTATCACAACCTCAGTGATTGACAACTGTGTCTCATCCTCTTCATCAACCTCTTGAGACAGTAATTTCAGTTGACTTATTGGCAACTGTGTCTCATCATCATCCACCTCAATAAACACTAATTGCCATTCCCCACTGTCATCTTTTTGTGACTGTGGATGCTCAGGACTTTGTGAATCAGGGCACAAGATCTCATGTCCCTCTTCAAGCATGCTTGGCGAGAGGGCCAATGAAGTTCTGGCAATGAAAAGAGGTCCCGGGAATATCCGAGTGTGGGATCACTTGTTTTGCCAGACTCTCCATGGTGGGAGGAAGGAGGATCAGGGTGGGTATTGTGTTGATCTGATTCCTGGCTACTGACACTGGACTTGATGGAAGACAGTTTGGTGCTTAACCGACTTGAAGCATTATCTGCTGCAATTCAACCGACCCCCTGATCGCACTGGTCTGACTTCAGAAGTGGTGTCCTGCCCCGCCCTGCAACCTGGGATATGAAGCTATGTATCGTGGTTGATTGTTTTTCTTGTGCTCTGGCAGCAGGCACAGTTTCTATGCGCCCAGGGCCACAGCCTCTGCGTGCACCACGTTACACAGGACAGGTACCACAGGTAATGTCACTGTTCGCAGCGTCTACGGAAAATGTACACTGTACGTTACTGTTAAATTGTTTAAATGCACACCTTACACTTTAGATGTTGGTCTGGTAATGTCAATCTCAGAAGCGGACACAGTCTATTGAAAAAGTAGTATTTATGTTACTGATACATTTTTTAAATACACACCTTACACTTTAGATGTGGTCCTGGTAATGTCAGTCTCAGAAGATTACACCGTCTATTGAAAAAGTACACTGTTTGTCACTGATATATTGTTTAAACGCACAGCTTACACTTTAGATGTGGGCCTGTTAGTGTCAGTCTCAGAAGTGGACACAGTCTATTGAAAAAGTACACCGTTTGTCACTGATACATTTTTAAAATGCACACCTTACACTTTAGATGTGGGCCTGGTAATGTCAGTCTCAGAAGATTACACCGTCCATTTTAAAAAAGTCACTGTATGTCACAGATACATTTTTTAAACGCACACCTTACACTTTTGATGTTGGCCTGGTAATGTCAGTCTCAGAAGATTACACAGTCTATTGAAAAGTACACAGTATGTCACTGATAAATGTTTTAAACGCACATGGTACACTGGAAATGTTCCCCTGGTAATGTCACGGTCAGCAGCGGACACCGTCTATTGAAAAAGTACACTGTATGTCACTGATAAATTTTTTAAACGCACACGTTAGACTTTAAATGTGTCCCTTCTAATGTCACTGTCCGCAGCAGACACCGTCTACGGAAAAAGTACACTGGATGTCACAGATATTTTTTGGATGCGCACACTTTACACAGGAGATGTGGCACGGATAATTTGTCTGCAGTGGACAACATCTAAGTAAAAAGTATACTGGATGTCACTGATATTTTAGGGATGCGCACACTTTACACAGGAGATGTGGTGCAAATAATTTAACTGTCTGCAGCGGCCTATTACACGGTATTTAGCGCAGGATGGGCTAAAAATATATATTGCTGCTGTCACACACTAACTGATACTGAACCCTCCCTAACTGATACACGTGTCATCGGGTGCTTTATAGCACCCGATGACATGTTCCGGCCAGCCAGTCACTGTAATGCCATAAGCCAACATGGCTACTGGCATTACAGTGAGGGCAGTACTTACCTGCACGTTTATTGGCTGCTTAGCAGCCACAAAACGTGCGAGATGGAGACTCGAGCACTGCGCAACTACTCGAGCACTCGGCCGAGTACTGCTATGTGCCGGGCATGGCGATGCTCTAGCCCAGTGGTGGGCAAACTTATTAGTCAACTAAGCCAAATATCAACAAAACAGCGGTTTAGTTTTTTCTGAGAGCCAAATTTTTTAAACGTAAACTATATAGGAAGGTACATTGTTATTATCTTAATAAGGGTATTCCTAACCATCTGAACATACCTTTCTCAATCCTTGACACTACATCTTTCACTCCACAACGTTTCACCCTACAAGACGCACAAAGGTTTTAGAGGACAATATGAAAAAAAAAAAATTTCATAACACCTCAGGTCAAACCACTAATCAGACCCCCAATGTTAATAAGACCTCCCTTAGATCAGACCCCAAAGTAAATGACTCCCAATCAGACCTCAGATAAGAGCCCCATGCCTCTCATCATCCCCATTATCATCCATGATGCCTCTTATCAACCCTGTTATTATCCATGATGCCTCTCATCTTCCCCATTATCATCAATGATGCCTCTCATCATCCATAATGCCTCTCATATCCCCAATTATGATTCTCATCATCCCCTTTATTATCCATGATGCCTCTCATCATCCATGATACCTCTCATATCCCCCATTATGATTCTCATCACCCCATTGTCCCAGATAAGCCCTAAGTTTCATAAAATAAAAAAGCACTTACTTCTCCTGTTCCTGGATGCCGCTGCTCCTCACCAGCCTCGCTCTGTGTTCTTCCTACTGTCGGTGTGCTGTGAACTGGCGTGCACAGCGTAACATCACAGAGCGCTCACACTGTGCGCAGCCCTACACAGCCTACAGCCGAGGACCAGGAAGCGGTGAGTACAAAGCCTTCACCTCTTCCTGGTCCTCCCCCTTCTGCCGATTTTTGCCACAGGCAACAAAAATACGATCGCACTGTACATGTGAGCCCGCACCTGGAAGAGCCAATATCAAGGGGCTAAAGAGCAACATGTGGCTCTAGAGCCGCAGTTTGCTGACCACTGCTCTAGCCGAACTGGTATTTGGACGAGCATGCCCGCTTAACACTAGTAGTCATTCAATCTCTTCTACAATACACTCCAATGGGCATGATGTGATTGGAGAACTAATATGACAGGCCTGGGGTCCATGGCTGCCATGACAACTTCTCAGAACACCACAATTGTATCAATTGTAACAATTGTTCGCTTCCTCTCTAACCACTCGGAGCTCACGTTCTCTATATGAAAGGTTAAACTGCTGGGACTGGAGTTATCTCCAATCCTGGCCACTGCAAGGGGATGTCAACTATGTGCCTCCTTATCCTGCTCCATATAGTCCATACAGCTGTGAAGAACATACACATCATTGCCTAAAAAAATATATATATAATAAATGGGGGTAAGGGTGGGTTCACATCACGTTTGATGCCTCCGTTTGACATATATGTTACACAAAAAGAATACGCGAATGCAGCACACCACATTCCTGTATCCTGCAGAGTCAGGTAAAATAAAGTATACTTCTTTTTTACAATGGAACACTATGGTGAACAGATGCCACTGTATGGCAACAGTATAAGGCACCCGTTTAACGTATACTTTTTTTGTATACATTAGGCTACTTTCACACTAGTGTTTTTGGCTTTCCGTTTCTGAGATCTGTCATGGGTTCTCAAAAGCGGTCCAAAACTAATCAGTTTTGCCCTAATGCATTCTGAATGGAAAAGGATCAGCTCAGAATGCATCGGTTTGCCTCCGAACTGTCACCATTACGCTCTGGAGGCGGACACCAAAATGCTGCTTGCAGCGTTTTTCTGCCCTTGATGTGGTGCGGAGCAACAGATCCGTCCCCTGTTGACTTTCAATAGTGTTCAAGATGGATCCGTTATGGCTATAGAAGACATAATACAACCGGAACCATTCATGACTGATGCATGCGGTTGTATTATTGTAACAGAAGCATTTTTGCAGATCCATGACGGATCCGCAAAAAAAGACTTATGTGAAAGTAGCCTCCTTCTTTACCAGTTTGTAACTTTTGAATTAATCACCGTGAAGGAGTCACTAAAACATAACTTTTATTTCGATATTAAGAAAAGGGGACAAATAGTGAATTAGACACCTCCAGTAGAGATAGGGGGAAATAAGCTGGGGGGCAGAAGGGTGCTATCCCTATTTCTGGCCCTATGGCTAATATACCCTGCCTATCAAAACGGAATGGCCGCCCCGATAGGGGCGATCCCGTGTCAGGAACCTCCTGATGACCCTATCTGGCTCCTGACATAGGATAGTACCCACCACCAAGTGTGTGAAGACAATAGTCAATTGTAGTCCGTCAGTCCAATACTAGTCCGTCTCTATATTAGATCAGTATGTATACTGTATGAATATCAAAAGATATATACAATAATTAAATATAGGAGGACATAGTTATCAACCCTGATATTTATATCATATTACCAAGATCAAGGCCATAGATTGACAAACAGCCCATACGCTAGGGTTATTCCATCTCCCATATATATGTACTATGATAAGCTATATAGGTAGAGGCCTAGTTGGTATATAAATGACTGACGGTACAACTGATACACATTTGTATCCAATATCATATAATTGCTCACATTGGTACCATAAAAAATTCTAAACTATCAATAATGATGTCTACTATCAAGCTCATCAATGAAACAGAGAGCCTAATCCCAATCTAGCAGCGTTTCACCACGGATTTGACCGGTCGGATCATCAGGGGATTCATGGTAAAATGGGTGCAATAACCTCAGTACTCAGTTAAGAACCAAAAATGTCAGGTGAAGACCTTCACGTATTGTAGTATAGAAGACAGATCAGCACTAAATACTGCATCAAAACAATAACTCATCTGGTTATAAGAGTGGCCATAAGATATAAGCCACTAGATACATTCTTTGATGTCCGAGAGGAAGGAAAACTCTCATGTAACCAGTTTAACCCTCAATAAGTAGATAATACGTAGGCAGAGTACTATTAATATTAAATTGGTCACTCATTCAGAGCGTCTGAGGACCAATACTTGCGTGTGCCCCGTGAAGAAGCCGGTCTGTGCCGATAGACAGGGTCGCGCTCATGCTCCGTCAGCATTGACACGTGGACGGAGCATGAGCGCGACCCTGTCTATCGGCACAGACCGGCTTGCCTTTTGGGGGCACACGCAAGTATTGGTCCTCAGACCTTTGAATGAGTGACCAATTTAATAATTAATAGTACTCTGCCTACGTATTATCTACTTATTGAGGGTTAAACTGGTTACATGAGAGTTTTCCTTCCTCTCGGACATCAAAGAATGTATCTAGTGGCTTATATCTTATGGCCACTTTATAACCAGATGAAGTTATTGTTTTGATGCAGTATTTTAGTGCTGATCTGTCTTCTATACTACAATACGTAAGGTCTTCACCTGACATTTTTGGTTCTTAACTGGGTACTGAGGGTTATTGCACCCATTTTACCATGAATCCCCTGATGATCCGACCGGTCAAATCCGGTGGTGAAACGCGTTGGGATTGGGATTAGGCTCTCTGTTTCATTGATGAGCTTGATAGTAGACATCATTATTGATAGTTTAGAATTTTTTATGGTACCAATGTGAGCAATTATATGATATTGGATACAAATGTGTATCAGTTGTACCGTCGTCCATTTATATACCAACTAGGCCTCTACCTATATAGCTTATCATAGTACATATATATGGGAGATGGAATAACCCTAGCGTATGGGCTGTTTGTCAATCTATGGCCTTGATCTTGGTAATATGATATAAATATCAGGGTTGATAACTATGTCCTCCTATATTTAATTATTGTATATATCTCTTGATATTCATACAGTATACATACTGATCTAATATAGAGACGGACTAGTATTGGACTGACGGACTACAATTGACTATTGTCTTCACACACTTGGTGGTGGGTACTATCCTATGTCAGGAGCCAGATAGGGTCATCAGGAGGTTCCTGACACGGGATCGCCCCTATCGGGGCGGCCATTCCGTTTTGATAGGCAGGGTATATTAGCCATAGGGCCAGAAATAGGGATAGCACCCTTCTGCCCCCCAGCTTATTTCCCCCTATCTCTACTGGAGGTGTCTAATTCACTATTTGTCCCCTTTTCTTAATATCGAAATAAAAGTTATGTTTTAGTGACTCCTTCACGGTGATTAATTCAATTTACTTTGTCACTTTAATTCAATCCAATCTACTGACGGTGACTTGCCAGTACTGAGACGAGCAGTTTGTAACTTGCCTTGTTCATGCTTATTGTAGTTGTTTTTATTAGGTATGTTTACCCTTTATCATATGTACAGCGCCATGGAATGAAGGGCGCTTTAATAATAATAATAATAATAATACTACCAGACACCATCCATAGACCCGAGTCATATCGTGTTTATGGAGAAAAAAATCAAACCCTTTTTTCACACAACGCCTTTACAAGCAGTAAACTTTTTTTTTTTTAAATCAAGATATTGTACATAAAGAAGTTCAGAGGAAATATTAATGTATTGCAATTTAAATTACTTGCTTAAATGGCTTACCGAAATCATTATAAAAAAGCTCTGCAGTACCAGGGTCTCCCCTATCACTAAACGCGTCGCTGCGGTCAACCAATGCTTCCTTCACAGCATCGTACCCAATCAGTACTATCGCCGGCAACTTGACTGCGTAAATGGTATAGACAGGTCCATACTTCTCACTCAGCTAGAGAGATAGAGAAAACATGTAACATTCATCTCCATCCTTTTGCATATAAGTATACTGTTCCTGCACAGACCTGTAACAGAGGAGTCAGGCATTACCCGGACAATGCCTGACTCTGCCAGATCCCCGTTTACCCCCATGGAATCGGATAGGGATCTTGTAGAAATGCTGGCATTCTGCTATAAAAATACCACTACATACAGCTGTATTTTTCTGACAGAATGCTGTCTAAAAATCCACCAGATCCCTATCAGATCCCATTATAGTGAATAGGAATCCAGAGATGTCCACCCATGCCAGATGTTTGAGAGTAGTACCCCCTCAGATGCCGCGTTCATACATAATCGCAGAACCTGATATACATAACACGGTGTAAAATTTAAAAACAAAATATAAATTGTACTTACCTCATCCATTTGCTCAGGACAGGCCGGCCGCCGGCCGTCGCAATCTTGCTTACAGAGCTGGAGCAAAATCTCGCACAGCTCACGAAGATGACATCATCATGCCAGCCTGGTCATACATCACCATGCATGGGATTTTGTGCGAGATCTTCATGCAAGATGGCGGAGGCCTTCCTATCGTGAGCAAATGGATCAGGTAACTAAGATTTTTTTTTTTTTTGCACTATTTTAGATTAAATCGATTCAATACCACAAAGCACAAGGAAATTCGGCTTTGAGGATTTTATTTTGCTTTTATAGTGCTGGTTCTGTGACTGTATTAGCAAAATTAAGATAATACCAAGAACACTTCCAGTAGCAGGATGAGATCTCATCCCATTCATTTCAGTTGGATGTGGATGACAGGCATACTGTGGTAGGCAGTACATTACAGAATTATAATATTCACTGTACACATATTCTCATACCATATACCTCAGTTCTCTAACATACATCTATTATCAGTATAGCTGCATTGCTAGGCAGGAGTAATTCTATAACAGGACAGCAGCGAGGGCATCAAATTTCCTTCCGTATCCCAGTGAGAAATGCTGAATATTTGCTGCTGTTTATGGTAGCCTTTCTTTATCCAATTGAGCACCAGGCGCAGACTGTCATAAAATATTCTGTATACAACAATGGACTGGTAGGTAGTACAAATGAGGGGAATATGAGCTTCCCTTGTGTATTACTGGGTCAACCTACCTTATGGGCTGTTTCATCAACTGATTTATAGCAGGAATTACTATTGAACTAGTGTCCTAAGATTGCAGGTAAGTGTACATACCTTCATTAAAGACTGTGGTATTTCCGAGTTGCACAGCTGAAGCATATTCCCCAAGCCTGGTAGAGGGGTAGGTCCTGGGGGTAGATTATTCTGTTTGACCTTACGCCACCATTTAATGAGATAAATTAGGAGAGTGATGCCTGTAGCCAGGAGAAGTGTTAAAGCAATATGCAGAGCCATCCTGTGTCCCTGTTCTGGCTGTACTATGTTCTTCTGTATTTATACATGACGAAGAGCCTGGCAGCAATCCAGGTGACATGTGGTCCTCAAGAACAGGCTGGATAGGATTAGAGTACACTCAGAGCTACAATTGTATTTCATAATATAGTATAAACACTGTAAAAATTGGCAAGCTTAATGATTTGTCCCTTTGACCCTGGCTGACCTGTTACATGTGCGCTTGGCAGCTGAAGGCATCTGTGTTGGTCCCATGTTCACATGTTACATATGTGTGCATTGCTGAGAAAAATTAGTTTTTAGTTTTAATATATACAAATTAGCCTCTAGGAGCAAAGGGGGCATTGCCATTATACCTAGAGACTCAACTCTCTTCGCAACAGCCATACCCTCTCCACTTTGTTTGATAGGGTCATGTAGTGAAAACGTTAGGAGGTGTTGGGAACAGTGGTTATATGAGGGCATGCACACACGACGAACAGGCTCCGGGGGACACAAACAGACCACCAGTAGAGAAGAGCATTTGATCTGTCGTTAAGCACACAGCAACTCCCACAGTTGTCCACCATCCAGGCACAGATGGCACCTTCATTACCCACCCCTGTCTCTCCCTGGATCATTTTCAAGTGCATAGCAGAAGGAATATTGATGTGACACCACCCAATAAATCGACAGCTAGCCACCATCGCCCTTGTTTACAGTGGTGTTAGGAACAAGAAACCTGGACTGCTATACATTGGAACCTTATCATCTTTAGGGGCAAATCCAGATTCCATTTGGCATCAGACGATGGTCGTTTTCAGTATGGACACCTTGTGGTGGCTACTTCAATCCTGCCTTTTCTATGGAGAGACACACTGCCCAAACTGCTTGTGTGATGATCTGGGGAGCCATCGGATACGAAACTTGGTTACCCCAAGTCGGTATCAGACTGGGGTATCTAGAGCCCACCAGTAAAACTTATTTTGGGTGCCCACAATACGGATACATTCAAATATAATAAGTAATCGAACAAGTTTTTTATATGAACATCGGCTGGTTGAGGTGCTGTACATTAAATATATGCATTTAGTGCTGTAAATCTAATGTGTTATGTGCCACTTCTGCAGGGGGTGGGAGACAAGGGGCCCACCTTGGTCAGGGGCCCACTGGGGGATTCCCCTGTACCTCTGTGGGCAAGTCCGAGCCAGCCCCTAGTAGTGATAAAAAGGACACTAACAACTCAGCGATATGCGCAGGACATCCTGCAGAAACAGCATTTCTTTTGTCTCTATAGAAATTCATCACAGAAAAAACTATATATATACCATCCTGCACGATATGGTATTAAATG
Organism: Bufotes viridis; assembly: GCA_033119425.1. Lineage (NCBI taxonomy): Eukaryota > Metazoa > Chordata > Amphibia > Anura > Bufonidae > Bufotes > Bufotes viridis. Next base: position 30,996,511 of record CM065597.1, on the reverse strand, counting down.
TGCGGATGTATATGGCCACATTTACAAAATAACAGAAAAGGCTGTGGCGCATTTTTCAGGAGCACAGTCCCCGCACCTATCTAATAGGTGACCTTGATTAAGGTGGTACATATAGGTTGCTGATGCACATGGAGGTAACTAGGGGCAGCACACCATATGTGCGGGGACTGTGCTCCTGAAAAATGCGCCACAGCATGAATGGGTTAGCATAGGAACCTGTCTGAACTGAGACCACCTTGTCGCCGGTGGGTGGGCTTAGATGTATTTTGATCAAAATGTATTGACCAAGTGTCTCAGCTTTTATCAAGAGTGAGGGCTTAGTCCATATGTCTTGCATCTATTTTTATAGTGCATTATTTTCTGTTATTTTGTAAATGCAGCCATATACATCCGCACATTTAATATCATATCGTGCAGGATGGTCTATATATAGTTTTTTCTGTGATTTGTTTGATTTGTCTTGAAGGAGTGGCACCTTTATGTGTGAATGCGCTCCTATACTGGGAGTGATATTCAAGTGCACTTTTGCTCCACCTATCTAATAAGTGACCTTGATTAAGGTGGTACATATAGGTGTGTGTCTCTCCTCCCACCGGTTGCTGATGCACATGGAGGTAACAAGGGGCAGCACACCATATGTGCGGGGACTGTGCTCCTACAAAATGCGCCACAGCATAAATAGGTTAGTATAGTAACCTGCCTAAACTGAGACCACCTTGTCGCCGGTAGGTAGGCTTAGATGTATTTTGATCAAAATGTATTGACCAAGTGTCTCAGATTTTATCAAGAGTGAGGGCTTAGTCCATATGTCTTGCATCTATTTTTATAGTGCATTATTTTCTGTTAATTTCTATAGAAACTCATCTCAATTTAATTGGTGGGGGAAAGCAAAATATTGTATTTGATGCTCCAAACTCCACAATCAGCCATATAAACTCGAATTAATATATATAATAAAAAAAAAATATATAGTATTGAGGAACACTTGGTAATAGTCACCACAATATAATTATGTCCCCACCGAATTATAAAAAGCAAACTCTAGCTTGATGAACAAAAACACAATTTTCAAAAGGCCAAGTTCCCAGGATTGAGGGCAGCTCTTCAGGGCATAGACTGGTAGCAGCTATTGTCAGATAATAGTACAGAGGATAAATGGAAGAGCTTTAAAGCGCGTTTTTTAAAAATAATTGCATAATGGCTCTGCTTCTTTGTACAATCATAACTGTGAAGGAACAGTTATGTTTGGGCTTCCCTAATGTTTTTTTTTTTAAGCCATATTATTCTGTTTCAGCTTTACAGCTAGATGCATTTGACTCAGAAGTAGAGGTTGTATCCCTTCAGCCTGCACTATACTGCTATGACATCCTTTCCCTTCCTTCCCACTATGTTGCTTTTTTTTTTAGCTCAAGAGATCACAGGAGGGATAAATCAAACTTATAGACACGTAAGCATACAATCTCATCTGGCTCTGACACACCCCCATTTTCTGTAAGAGTCTCTGTTAATCAGGGACACATCTTGCCTGACAACAGGCAGTGGACTGTAATTTAGGTGGAAGCGAGACTCCTAGTGGCCATGACTTTACAAAATGTTTCTTCAGGTGGATGCAGGCAGATTTTTTAAATGAAGTTATTTAGAAATCTGCTAGTTACACAATTCTCTATTAACCCCTTAAGGACCGGAGGCTTTTTATTTTTTGAGTTTTCGTTTTGCGCTTTTCGTTTTCCTGCCTCCCCAGAGCCATAACTTTTTTTTATTTTCCGGTTCACATAGCCATATGAGGGCTTGTTTTTTGCGGGACAAGTTGTACTTTCCAACGCCACCATTTAATATTGCATATTATGTAGTGGGAAGCAGGAAAAATATTCAAAATGGGGTAAAATTGCAAAAAAAAAAGCAATTCCACCACAGTTTTGCGGGTTTTTAAATTCCGACATTCGATGTGCGATAAAACTGACCAGTTACTTTTACTCTACAGGTCAGTATGAATCCGGCGATACCCTATATGTATAGGTTTTCTTGCGTTTTGACCCCTATAACTTTTGTGTAATTATATGTACAGTGCTGTTTGGAGGCGCATTTTCTGCGTCAAAATCTTATCTTTTTATTGATACCATTCTGGGGTGTGTATGACTTTTTGATCACCTTTTATGTAATTTTTTGTGGAAAATGAAGCGACCAAAAATGGCGAATCCGCTATTTGGACGCTTTTTTCCGTTTTGCTGTTTGACGTATGTGTGTTTTTTAATTTTTTAAATTTTTTTTTAAATTTTAGCAAAAGATTTTTTAAACTTTTTTATTTTTATTTTTTTTACACTTTTATATAGTTCCCATAGGGAACTATAACTTACAATCATCTGATTGTGATTTTCATACATTCCAATGCAATAGCATTGGAATATATGAAAAAATCGCATATTTCCTTTGAAGCCTATTACAGGCAAGGCTCTATAGGAAATACTACAGAGCAGCCTGGGTCTCATTCATAGAGCTCCAGGCTACTACAGGCATGCTCCGGCTCCTCCGGTCGCCACACGGGGGAGCCGGAGCGCAAACTGAAAGTAAAACTTTCGGTTTGTGCGCACTCAGATGCCATGGTCAGAATTGACCACGGCATCTGAGGGGTTAAATGTCTGAGATCGGCATCACTGCCGGTCGCGGACATTAGCCCCGGGTGTCTGCTACAGGAACCATGCGGACACCTGCGGCTAAGGCGCCCGCAGGAAGCAGGAGCGGGCGCCATCTTTAGAGACAGGACACAGGACGTACGGGTACGTCCTTTGTCCTTAAGAGGTTAAATGAAATTGTGAGAAAGTACAGTGACTCTTTAAATCTAAATTGGGTAATCATACTGCAAAATTTATTCCTGTAAGTATCAGGTATAAATTGCTGAAATTAACCCCACATGGCTAACAGCTACTGTAAAAAGGGTGATAAATACAAAATGGGCTGTTAAAAAATACAAATCTGAGGAGTCAGCTTCATAAAACCTGTGGAAAAGAGATAAATACTGCAAAAATAGAAAATGGTGCCCAAAGAGACCAAAACCAACCCCAAAACATTCTTTGAATGCTAAAAACCCAAGGTCCGAGCAGGTAGGGCTTCTATATAATGGTAATGGGTGGATGGTCACTGAAGATATGGAAAAGGCAGAGTTACTAAATAGGTTTTTTAGCTCTGTATGTATAAAATAAGAGAAAGAAACTGGTATTGGTGGTGCCAGGGCTGTAAGTACATCCAGTAATACTCTCAATTGGCTAATTATAGAAATGGTCCAAGCTAAGGGTACTTTAAGGCCTCTTTCACACGGGCGTCATGTTTGACGCCCGGATAAGAGGCGGGTGCGTTGCGGGAATATGCGCGTTTTTTCCGCGCGGGTGCAAACGTTTGTAACGCGTTTTGCACGCGCGTGAGAAAAAACGCTATGTTTGGTACCCAACACGAAGCAGGACTTCATCACTGAAGTCCGGTTTCGGGTCTACTGGAGAATTGATTATTTTCCCTTATAACATGGTTATAAGGGGAAATAATAGCATTCTTAATAAAGAATGCATTGTTAAATGAAGAGGAAGGGGTTAAAAATAATAAAAGTTAACTTACCTTAGCCACTTGATCGCGTAGTCGCGATCTCTCCTCTCTTTCCCTGCATCTTCTAAGATCTACAGGACCTGTGATGACGTCACATCACATGGTCCAATCACATGGTCCATCTTACCATGGTGAGTCTCATATTCCCCTAACTTGTGACAAAAAATAAAATTTTACATGAACTCACCATACCCCTCACGAAATACCTTGGGATGTCTTCTTTCTAAAATGGGGTCACATGTGGGGTATTTATACTGTCCTGGCATTTTAGGGGCCCCTAAAGCGTGAGAAGAAGTCTGGAATCTAAATGTGTAAAAATGCCCTGTGAAATCCTAAAGGTACTCATTGGAATTTGAGCCCCTTTGCGCACCCAGGCTGCAAAAAAGTGTCACACATGTGGTATCGCCATACTCAGGAGAAGTAGCGCAATGTGTTTTGGGGTGTATTTACATATACTAATGCTGGGTGTGAAAAATATCTCTGTAAATGACAACTTTTAAAAAAAAATTATACAAAGTTGTCAGTTTACAGAGATATTTCTCTCACCCAACATGGGTATATGTAAAAATACATGCCAAAACACATTGCCCTACTTCTCCTGAGTACGGCAATACCACATGAGTGACACTTTTTTGCAGCCTGGGTGCGCAAAGGGGCCCAAATTCCAACGAGTACCTTTAGGTTTTTTCAAGGCTGCTCACAATTTAGCCCCGCCCAAAATGCCAGAACAGTAAACACACCCCACAAATGACCCCATTTCGGAAAGTAGACACCCCAAGGTATTCACTGAGGGGCATAGTGAGTCCGTGGGAATTTTTTTTTTCCAGAAGTTAGCAGAAATGGAAACTTTATTATAATTTTTTTTCCTCAGAAAGTGTCATTTTCCGCTAACTTGTGAAAAAAAATGAAATGATACATGAACTCAGCATGCCCCTTCGCGAATACTTTGGGGTGTCTTATTTCTAAAATGGGGTCATTTGGGGGGTATTTATACTATCCTGCCATTCTAGCACCTGAAGAAACATGACAGGTGCTCAGAAAGTCAGAGCTGCTTCAAAATGCGGAAATTCACTTTTTTGCAACATAGTTTGTAAACGCTATAACTTTTACCCAAACCAATAAATATACACTTATTGGATTTTTTTTTATCAAAGACATGTAGAACAATAAATTGTGAGAAACTTTATGTAGTTTAAAAAAAACAGAAACAGAAAGTGAAAAATTTCATTTTTTTTGCAAAAATTTCGGTCATTTTTGATTAATAGCAAAAAAAGTTAAAATGTCAGCAGCAATGAAATACCACCAAATTAAAGCTCTATTGGTGAGAAGAAAAGGAGGTAAAATTCATTTGGGTGGTAAGTTGTATGACGGAGCAATAAACGGTAGCGTAGTGCAGAATTGTAAAAAGTGGCCTGGTCATTAAGGGTGTTTAAGCTAGGGGGGCTGAAGTGGTTAAACTGTCCATACCACCGTTAAATGCTCAAATGTATTTCTTTGTTCTGTGGTCATTCTCACAGGGCAAAGGACATTTTTAGGAGATCCAATGATGGAACGGGCTCTCCATGGAGAACAATAGGCGTACGCTTCTGGCTAGCATTGCTCACAATGAAATCAACGTCTCTAATGGTCGAGATAGGGCTAAAGCCTGACCATAGGAGCCAGTAAAGTCACAGTGAACAATACTAATGCAGAGCCTCCAAAGCCCTTGGCCTGCACAATCAAGGGCTGCTGTAGGTAGAGTACAGTGTCAAATACGAAAAATGTTCGTACCATGGGGTAGAGAAATATGTCTGGGTTCAGCTTTGAACCCAGAAAAGCTATGTTAAAAAAGTATACAAAAATAACAGTTACTAGCAAAATATAACATTTGTAAAAATGTATAATTACCTTATGGTAAGCATTAACCGTTCTGCAGGCGAAATACTTCGATGAAAAATGGTGTCCTGTCTTTCAATGTGATTGTAGCTGATTAGAGATGAGATGAGCAAATTTCTCAAAAATTCAATTCGGCTGGTTTGCCAAATTTTCCAGAAAAATTTGCTTTGATCCGAATTTATTTGCAGCAAATCGCATTAAAAACTGCTATTTCTGGGCTGCAGAGAGTCTTTATAGTGGTGTAGAACACTGTGTCTTGCAGTAACACGCATAGGGAGTGTGCTTTTGTACTGAAATAATACTGTGAGTCAGTATGACATGCAGATAACAGGCGTCGGTATTAGAATCACTGATCACTTCACTCATTTGGCCAGTTATGGGGCCAAAACTGTCCAAATAACTCAACTATGAACTGAGCATTACAGGTCGATGTTAGCGTCAAGAAGAAGTATACTCCTTTTACACCGTTGTCAGCTGATTCCACATAGATGTCTACAGAAGCTGTTCTATTAAACGCTCATACAAGAAGAGCCCCACCTCATTAACAATGCAGACCACCTAAACAATGTTGTCTTTATTAGTTTAACTAGAGCCCTCTATGGCCCTTACAGCTATGTGGTGTAAGAGGGTGCAAGGTGTTGTATTTGATAGCAGGTACGTGTCACCGAGGTTGCTGGCCTCGGTGAGGTAAAAGCCGGGGTTTTTTGGTCTGCAGCAGCTAGTGCTGCTCTGTTAAATAGCATGGCTGCAAAGCCGATCCGGGCCGGCTCTTACTGGGAGCAGCTAAAGAGTAGGGTGGGTGGCTGCTCCCCACGGTCCAGTCCATGTTTTGGGCTGGGTATAAAACGCAGCCAGCAGCTGTGTCTGTGTGTGTGTGATTATCCTGGAGCCTGCAAACAGGGCTGAGGAATTCTCTGTCCTGGAGGAAGGAGCTCAGTAAGGTGGTGTTTCCCTGCGACCTGAAGGTGGAATCGCCTGCGGCTGAGCCGACTGCTAGGTGTGAACCCGCACCTAAACCACCCAAGGTGACTGGACCCTGTGTTGGCCTGTTTTTGTTTTGCCACAGTATTTCCGTTGTGTGTGAACTGTCACCAAGAGACTGCTTTTCATTTATGGTGTGCAAGTGTGAATAAAACACTGTTTGATGCACCATCTGGACTCCTTGTTTTGCCTCTAAACTGCACCCGCACCGCTGTCTACCAGAGCGACTCCCCACATTTGGTGTCGGATGCGGGCATGCGCAGTGAGGCTGGCGTGAACGCCCGAACTTTGTTTGCTGAGCAAAAGTGTATGTCCTATATTAGGCCGGCAAAGTTGCAGCCTGTGATTTCTGGCAACATGGAGGCTGCTGTGAAAGCCCTCATAGAGGCTAACGTGCAGCAGCGGGAGACCAACCAGTTATTGCTGCAACATGTGATGGCATTACAGGCGGCAGGAGCGTCCCACCACGTCCATGATGCCCGGAAGCGGTCCGTGCGGCGATCCCAAAGATGACCCCGCAGACGACGTGGAGACATACCTAGCCGTCTTTGAGAAGGTCGCCGTGAGGGAAAAGTTACCCCGTGACCAGTGGGCCGAGGTGGTTGCTCCGTTCCTGGCAGCCGGGCCCCAGCAAGTTTTTTTCGACTTAGCAGATGTCCAGGCAGCTGACTACCCGACCGTGAAAGGTGAGATTCTAGCAAGACTGGGGGTGAATGTTTTGGTCCGGGCCCAGCGGGTGCATCAGTGGGAATTTAACCCGGCTGAACCCGCCAGACCACAATACTATGACCTGCTACATCGGTTGCAAAAATGGCTGCAGCCAGACATACTGACTCCCACTGCTATGCTCGACCGTCTGTTAGCAGATGTATTCTGGAGGTCTCTGCCATACCCTCTCCAGCACTGGATCGGCCAGGTATCCCCCACCAATGCCCTTAAGATGGTCGACCTGGTGGAGCGATATGAGGCCACCAGAAACCTGCAGGGGGGTTCTTTTGGGAGGAGGCCAGTCAAACCCCAGAAACCTCCACCCCAGTCCCGGCGGCCGGCCAAACCCGCCCGGGATGTACCCCTTGCAGATCCCTCCCCAGTAGTCTGCTGGCGGTGTCACGAGCCTGGCCACGTAAGGGCCGACTGTCCACAGTGGGGGGGAACCCATTGAGATTAATTATGGGTACCGGGCTTCCATGTATGCCCGGAGACTGTGTGCGACCGGCACCCCTGAGACAATAGACAATCGACATCTGTGCCAGGTGCAAATCGGGGATAACCTGGCAGTGGCGCTGTTGGACTCAGGGAGCCTGGTAACCCTGGTAAGTGCTGCCCTGGTACAGCCCACCCAGTATACGGGCCGGAAAGTTGGTGTGGTGTGTATACACGAAGACTTAAAGGACTATCCCACGGCTGTAATGTCTCTGTCCACGGCGGCCGGCACCTGGACTTGTGAAGTGGCGATCTCCACAAAGCTGCCCTATGAACTAATAATTGGGAGAGACTTCCTGGTTTTCCGTCACTGTGGCCTGAGATGAAAGTGACTAATAGCCCTGAGACAGGGGTAACCCTAGCAGAGTGGCCTGATACCCCTGGAAGGCCAGAACCCTGGGAGCCCGAGTCTGAAGGGCCAGCGGTAGGGGTGACCACTGCTGCAGCGGTAGTGGGGGAGACAACCCCACTGAGTGTAATGGTGGGAGACACGGAGGACTTGCCACCGGGGCCTGAGTTGGCAGACCTCAATGTCTCCGGGAAAATTTTGGGACCGCACAACACCGGGACCAAACCCTAACCAGGGCCTGGGAGAATGTGCTGGAAATTGATGGTAAACCCCAGAAACCAGGGGCTGAATTAATGTTCCCACGATTTATTGTTCTGCAGGATATGTTGTATCGGGTGAACCAAATCCGAGGTGAACCTGTTGAACAGTTGGTGGTGCCCACAGCGTATCGCAAGCTTGTCATGGAGCTTGCCCACCAACATGTTCTTGGGGGACACCTGGGGTGGCAGAAAACCCAGGACCGCATACTGCAGCGGTTTTATTGGCCCAGTGTGTTCAAGGAGGTAGAGAATTATTGTAAGTCCTGTCCGACCTGTCAGATAACTAGCCCCCAGCCACATTTCCGTAGTCCTCTGGTACCTCTGCCAATTATTGAAGTACCGTTCGAGCGAATTGCTATGGATTTAATTGGGCCTGTACCAAAGTCTGCCAGGGGCCACCAACACATTCTGGTAGTTCTCGACTATGCCACTCGGTATCCGGAGGCGGTGCCTCTGCGACATACCTCAGCTAAGCTCATTGCCAAAGAGTTAATGGAGATGTTTTCCCGTGTGGGCCTGCCAAAAGAGGTTCTGACAGACCAAGGGACCCCTTTTATGTCCAAAGTAATGAGGGAACTGTGTAAATTGTTGCGTATAAAGCAGTTACGGACGTCCGTTTACCATCCGCAAACAGACGGTCTTGTTGAGAGGTTTAACCAAACTCTAAAAAATATGTTAAAGAGGGTGGTGTCTAGAGATGGGAAGGACTGGGACCTGCTTCTGCCCTATCTCATGTTCGCAGTGCGAGAGGTACCCCAGGCCTCTACTGGGTTCTCGCCCTTCGAACTGCTTTATGGCAGACACCCTCGGGGCCTGTTGGATATCGCCAAGGAAGCATGGGAACAACAGCCTGTCCCCCACAAAAGTGTCATTGAGTATGTCACCCAGATGCAGGAACGGATAGAAAGGGTGTTGCCGCTGGTCCGGGAGCATATGGAGGCAGCACAACAAGCCCAGAGTAGGGTGTATAATCGTCAGGCTCGGGTACGGGGCTTCAATCCGGGAGATCGAGTGTTGGTTCTGGTACCCACCCTTGACAGCAAATTCCTAGCTAGGTGGCAGGGCCCCTATGAGGTGATCGAGAAGGTAGGGAAGTAAATTACAAGGTACACCAGCCAGGCGGCGCAAGCCGGAGCAGGTGTACCACGTGAATTTACTTAAGCCGTGGAAAGATAGGGACGCGGCCGACGACCACAGCCCCGACCAGGGCTTCTAGGTGAAAAGGGTCCAGCCCCACAGTTCGAGGCCTGTGAAGCAGTAACCACGGTAAAAATTGCAGACAGCCTGTCTTCCAAACAAGTTCAGGAAGTCAGGGAGTTCATCAGTCGGAACACGGATGTGTTCTCGGACCTCCCTGGCCGCACGTCTCTCATCCAACATGACATCGTCACTGAGCCTCAGGCCAAGATCCGGTTAAAACCATACCGGGTACCCGAGGCTCGGCGACGGGCCATCGCGGAGGAAGTACAGTTAATGTTGAAGCTCGATGTCATTGAGGAGTCGAAGAGTGAGTGGGCCAGTCCCATAGTCCTAATACCCAAGCCGGATGGGACGTTGCGGTTCTGCAACGATTTTCGCAAGTTAAATGAAGTGTCCAAGTTTGATGCGTATCCCATGCCCCGGGTAGACGAGCTTGTTGAGAGTTTAGGGCAAGCCCGTTATTTTTCTGTGCTAGACCTCACCAAAGGGTACTGGCAGGTACCCTTAACGGAGTCGGCTAAGGAAAAACCGCATTTGTTACCCGCAGGGCCTGTATCACTACAAGGTGTTACCCTTTGGCCTGCATGGCGCCCCGCCACTTTCCAAAGGTTAATGGACGTAGTGCTGCGACCACATCGTCGGTACGCCTCGGCCTACTTAGATGATGTAGTCATCCACAGCACCGACTGGGAAAGCCATTTACCCAAGGTGCAGGCGGTAGTGGATGCCCTGAGGAAAGCCGGACTGACCGCTAACCCAAAGAAGTGCTCCATAGGGTTAGAGGAGACAAAATATCTGGGATATGTAATTGGGCGGGAGTCATCAAACCTCAGGTAACCAAGGTAGAGGCCATTCGTAACTGGCCCCGACCGGTCACCACCAGGCAGGTAAAGTCGTTCCTGGGGATTGTAGGTTACTACATGAGGTTTGTGCCCCACTTTGCCACAATAGCAGCGCCGTTGACAGACCTGTTGAAGGGGCGAAAGTCTGGGAGGGTTAGCTGGAGTGAGAAGGCGGAGGAGGCTTTCGCCGCGTTGAAGTCGGCCCTGTGTGGGTCCCCGGTTTTGGTGACACCCGACTTCAACAAGGAGTTTGTCGTACAGACCGACGCCTCGGAGGTAGGCCTCGGTGCGGTACTGTCTCAGGAGGTCAACGGGGAAGAACATCCCGTTGTCTTCCTGAGCCGTAAGCTCAATCCCGCCGAGTCCAGATATAGTATAGTGGAGAGGAGTGCCTGGCTATCAAGTGGGCACTCGAATCTCTCCGCTACTACTTGTTAGGGAGGAGGTTCCGTCTGGTGACCGACCATTACCCCTCAAATGGATGAGTCAGGCCAAGGAGAGGAATGCTCGGGTCACCAGGTGGTTCCTATCTCTTCAGAATTTCAAATTCTCCGTGGAACACAGGGCAGGCCGCTTGCAGGGCAACGCAGATGCCCTGTCCCGCGTCCACTGCCTCACGTGTGTTCACCCCTCAGGGTTGAACAAAGGGGGTGTGTAAGAGGGTGCAAGGTGTTGTATTTGATAGCAGGTACGTGTCACCGAGGTTGCTGGCCTCGGTGAGGTAAAAGCCGGGGTTTTTGGTCTGCAGCAGCTAGTGCTGCTCTGTTAAATAGCATGGCTGCAAAGCCGATCCGGGCCGGCTCTTACTGGGAGCAGCTAAAGAGTAGGGTGGGTGGCTGCTCCCACGGTCCAGTCCATGTTTTGGGCTGGGTATAAAACGCAGCCAGCAGCTGTGTCTGTGTGTGTGTGATTATCCTGGAGCCTGCAAACAGGGCTGAGGAATTCTCTGTCCTGGAGGAAGGAGCTCAGTAAGGTGGTGTTTCCCTGCGACCTGAAGGTGGAATCGCCTGCGGCTGAGCCGACTGCTAGGTGTGAACCCGCACCTAAACCACCCAAGGTGACTGGACCCTGTGTTGGCCTGTTTTTGTTTTGCCACAGTATTTCCGTTGTGTGTGAACTGTCACCAAGAGACTGCTTTTCATTTATGGTGTGCAAGTGTGAATAAAACACTGTTTGATGCACCATCTGGACTCCTTGTTTTGCCTCTAAACTGCACCCGCACCGCTGTCTACCAGAGCGACTCCCCACAGTGGTAATTGAACACAGCACAGCCATGTCACAGGCACCACACAAGCATGTCGTTTTGTTGTGCCCTGCAGTTACAGGGAGCCCACAGGACACAAGGAGCTCACACAGAGGTCTAAGGGGCACAGGGAAAACACAGAGCTGACAGTGGGAACTCACAGGTCAGTGACCATCAGTACTTGAGGGCAGTGCAAGGCTGCTACAATGAGAGTGTGACCCCAGCAGACCTGCACCCCCTCCTCCACAGACACTGCTGGACTTACTAGGTGCTTTAATAGGAAAGTCCTGGGAGCTCCAGCAGTCCGGCAGCTGAGGTCAGAGCCTGTGGGTCAGATGCAGCAGAAGGCCTAATCACTCAGTCTGATGTTTGGGCATTGCAGCAAGTGCAGCAAAGGCTGGGGTTTGGGGCTATGTTTACTCCACCCACACAGACCATCCTGATGTTGGCCTGTCACTGAGCTCTGGTGAGACTGGGGGTGGGGGGAATACTTAGATATCTAATAGCAGGGGGATTCTGCATGGCATTATGGGTGACCCCCCTTCTCAGAGTTCCTTTCTCCATGTCCTCACACGTGCAGCAGACATTTTAGGAAAAACAAATCGCGAGGAAATTTACATTCATTGTGAAACTAATAATTCCTGAAATTCTGATCGAATTCTACTTCGTCAGCTTCGATTCGCTCATCTCCATGGCAGATCATCAAAACTTGAGACGCTCATCAGTAGGTAATTAAAAAACTTGTCAGGATAATTCCGCAGTTTGGGAAAAAGAACTTCAAATTCTCATTCTCATTCGTTCAGAAGTGATCGGATGCACACAATAGCGACGACGGGAAACATAGATTAGAGCCTGAAATCCAAACTGAATGTGGTCCGGCATCATGTTTGCTATCTTCTGAGGCAGCATCTCAGGGGTATGTGACTTTCGGTTGTTTTTGATAGACACTGTACAATTTGCATCTGAAAAAAAAAAGATATCCGTTTGCATACAGTTTGCCGGAACTGCCTGCCGGATTCTAACAACGCTTGTGTGAAAGTTAAAAAAGGTAAATGTGACCAAGGCTCCAGGTCCAGATGGGTTACACCCAAGAATTATAACAAACTCAGTTGAGTTATTTCTGTGCCCTTGTTCATAATTTTTTTGAGATTCTATAGTGAGTGGTGCAGTGTCAAATGACTGGCGCAAGGCAAATGTGGTGCCCATATTCAAAAAGGTCTCTAGGTTTTCTCCAAGTAGATATAGACCAGTAAGTTTCATGTCTGTTGTGGGAAAAATGTTTGAAGGCCTCTTACGGGACTATATACAGGAGTATTTGACTGTTAATAATATCATAAGTGATAGCCAGCACAGGTTTACTAAGGTAAAGTTGTCAGATTAACCTGTTTAGTTCTTTTGAGGAGGTGACTAGAAGCCTGGACAGAGGGGCGGCTGTGGGTGTAGTGTTTTTGGATTTTCCAAAGGTAATTGCTACTGTCCCTTATAGACATTTAATAAAGTCTAAAGGCTTGTATAGTATAGTTTGTAATTCCAACGATAAAGTGCAAAAATCCAACTTCTTCTAAAATTCACTCCTTTATTGGCTTATAGATAAAATCCACATATATCACACTGGAAGCTTACAAAAGCTGTGATGCGTTTCGGGCTATGATATTAAGCCCTTCATCAAGACATATACTGTGCTCTAAAAACAACATTTATATACAGCGCTGTTACAACCAGTGGCGTTGCTAGGGCTGGTGTCACCCGGTGCGGTAGAAAATGGTGTCACCCCAGACCAGCCCCCCGAATCAATAATGTTTTAGTCATATAACCAAAAATAACAGATACTCACTAGTGCTTAGGCCTCTTTCACACTTGCGTTTTTCCTTTCCGTGCTAGAGTTCCGTCCTCGGGGCTCTAAGAGGGAAAGATACTGATCAGGATTATCCCAGTGCATCTTGAATGGAGAGAAATCCGTTCAGGATGCATCAGGATGTCTTCAGTTCAGTATTCAAATGGTTCTTTGCCGTTGAAAAATCCACAGCATGCTGCGGATTTTCCTTGGGCCAAAAAAATTGAAGGCATGCCGCAAGGACGGATCTGGAATTAATGCCCATTGAAAAGCATTAATCCGGATCCGACTTTAAGCTAAATGTTGCTTCGGCGCATCGCCGGATCTGATGTTTACCTTTCTGAATGGTAACCATGGCAGCTAGGACGCTACTAAAGTCCCGGCTGCCATGGAAAAGTAGTGGGGAGCCAGGGGAGGAGCTACTTACCGTCCGTGCGGCTCCCAGGGTGCTCCACAATGACGTCACAGCGCCCCTACATCACATGGATAATGTGATCATGCGACGTAGGGCGCTGTGACGTCATTGTGGAGCGCCCCAGAGCCACACGGAAGGTAAGTAGCTTCTCCCTGGCTCCCCACTACTTTCATGGCAGCCGGGACTTTAGTAGCGTCCTGGCTGCCATGGTAACACTGAAAGCATTTTGAAGACTGATCAGTCTTCAAATGTTTTCAGGTGTGTTGCGTTGTGACGGATCCGGTGGGCATTTCGCGACGGAAGTGCACGCCGGATCCTCACAACGGTAGTGTGAAGGGTCCTTAGCTATTAATTCACTTACAGTCCGGTGTGTACGGAGTGTCTTCACATATAACTAAAGAGGAATTGCTGCTGTTATGTTAATGGGTGCTATAACATTGCACCATCCTTCTGAACATACACATCTGTCATCCGCCTTACCTCATGATCCTGGAGCTGTGCTGTAGAGCTCGGCGGCCACTGTACAGCACAGCTCCAGGATCATGAGGTAAGGCGGATGACAGATGTGTATGTTCAGAAGGATGGTGCAATGTTATAGCATCCATTAACATCAGCAACAAGTCTGGACTGGTTCAGGCTGTGCTGTGCCTGTGTGAGTGAGTCACTGCTGTCACGTGGACGTGACCTGGGCCGGTGCAAGGATTTTTTTGGTAGCTCAAGCGAAGCTACATCTTGGCGACCCCCCGCCCGCAGCTCACCTGGTCCTGGTCCTGTGTGCAGCAGCTGGCTTCTCCTCTGTGTGGTCCTGGTATCTTCGCTATGCTTCAATCGCTTGAAGACTGTACTTTTCGCCCTATAAGACTATAACACACACATAGGTTTTAGAGGAGTATAATAAGAAACAATATTTTCCACTATACCTCAGGTCAGACCACCAATCAGACCCCCAATGTTAATCACACCTCAGATCAGCCCCCTGTGTCAGCCGTCAGCCCCCATCCATCATGCCCGCCCATGTCAGTCATCATGCCAGCCGTTAGCCCCCCATGTCAGCCCCATCAATCATGCCCCCCCATGTCAGCCATCATGCCAGCCATCAGCCCCCCGTGTCAGCCCCCATCCATCATGCCCCCCATGTCAGCTGTCAGCCCCCCATGTCAGCCGTCAGCCCCCATCCATCATGCCCCCCCATGTCAGTCATCATGCCCTTATGTCAGCCATCATGCCAGCCGTCAGCCCCCCATGTCAGGCGTCTGTCAGCCGTCAGCCCCCATCCATCATGCCCCCCATGTCAGCCATCATGCCCTCATGTCAGCCATCATGCCAGCCGTCAGCCCCCGTGTCCGCCGTCAGCCCCCATCCATCATGCCCCCATGTCAGTTGTCAGCCCCCATGTCAGCCGTCAGCCCCCATCCATCCTGCCCCCATATCAGCTGTCAGCCCCCATCCATCATGCCCCCATGTCAGCTGTTCAGCCCCCATGTCAACCCGTCAGCCCCCCATGTCAGCCATCAGCTCTGATCCTTCATGATCCCCAATGGGGGAAATGTTGGAGTCTGTACCATCGGGGGGGGGGGGGGTGTGACATGATGAGGGACAATGTTGAAGTCTGACTGTGCCGGGGGGGGGGCACAGATTCCAACATTGTCCCTCTCTTCATCATTGTCCCCTCATCATGTCATGCCCCCACCCCCCCATGGGTGGCACATTTCTTTTCTTCCCCTCCAGGCTCCATGGCACAAACAGACATTTTGTGATTGTCCCCCATCATTTCTCTTTTCTCACCCCCAGGATTGAGGCTCACATAGTGCCCCATAATAATGTGCCAGTAACACGTGCCTCTCCATGCCACCACATGTGCTAGTAATAAGTGCCTCTCTTGTGCTTCCATCCATGTGCCAGTAGCCCCCCCTTATTGTGTGCCAGTAGCCCCCCCCATATGTGCCAGTAGCCCCCCCCCATATGTGCCAGTAGCCGTCTCCCCTTATGTGCCAATAGCCATCTCCCCTTATGTGCCATTAGGCTCCCCTCATGTGCCATTAGGCTCCCCTCATGTGCCATTAGGCCCCCCTCATGTGCCATTAGGCCCCCCTCATGTGCCATTAGGCCCCCCTCATGTGCCAGTAGCCGTTCCCCCTTATGTGTTATTAGTCCCCCCTCTATGTGCCAGTAGCCGTCCCCTTTATGTGCCAGTAGCTGTCCCCTTTATGTGCCAGTAGCCGTCCCCTTTATGTGCCAGTAGCTGTCCCCTTTATGTGCCAGTAGCCCCCTTTATGTGCCAGTAGCCCCCTTTAGTGCCAGTAGCCCCCTTTATGTGCCAGTAGCCCCCTTTAGTGCCAGTAGCCCCCTTTATGTGCCAGTAGCCCCCTTTATGTGCCAGTAGCCCCCATTATGTGCCAGTAGCCCCCTTTATGTGCCAGTAGCCCCCTTTATGTGCCAGCAGCCCCCTTTAGTGCCAGTAGCCCCCTTTAGTGCCAGTAGCCCCTTTATG
Organism: Bufotes viridis; assembly: GCA_033119425.1. Lineage (NCBI taxonomy): Eukaryota > Metazoa > Chordata > Amphibia > Anura > Bufonidae > Bufotes > Bufotes viridis. Next base: position 30,980,227 of record CM065597.1, on the reverse strand, counting down.
TGCCAGTAGCCCCCTTTAGTGCCAGTAGCCCCCTTTAGTGCCAGTAGCCCCCTTTATGTGCCAGTAGCCCCCTTTAGTGCCAGTAGCCCCTTTAGTGCCAGTAGCCCCTTTATGTGCCAGTAGCCCCTTTATGTGCCAGTAGCCCCTTTAGTGCCAGTAGCCCCCTTTATGTGCCAGTAGCCCCCTTTATGTGCCAGTAGCCCCCTTAAGTGCCAGTAGCCCCCTTTATGTGCCAGTAGCCCCCTTTATGTGCCAGTAGCCACCTTTATGTGCCAGTAGCCCCCTTTAGTGCCAGTAGCCCCAAAAAAGTGAAGTTTTATTTCATACCTGGGTCAAGATAGGTTGTATAGCCTAGTTTAGGCATTAGTTTGTTTATTAAGTATTCACAACCTTACCCGGGTTGGGTCTTTAGGATATTAGTGTAGTAGGAAGATGTCATAAATAGAGATGAGCGAACACCTGGATGTTCGGGTTCAAGAAGTTCAGCCGAACTTCCCGAAAATGTTCGGGTTCGGGATTGGAACTCGACCCGAACTTTATCCCGAACCCCATTGAAGTCAATGGTGACCCGAACTTTTGGGCACTAAAAAGGCTGTAAAATAGTCCAGGAAATGGCTAGAGGGCTGCAAAAGGCAGCGAAATGTAGGTAAATGCCCTGCAAACAAATGTGGATAGGGAAATTAATTAAAATAAAATAAATAAAAATTAGCCAATATCAATTGGAAAGAGGTCCCATAGCAGAGAATCATGCGTCATATCACCCACCACTGGAGAAGCCCACTTTCAGTTATTTAGGACCCAGCACCAAGACATAGGAGAGAGGTCCCACAGCAAGGAATAAGGCATCATATCACCCACCACTGGAGAAGGCCACTTTCAGTTATTTAGGCCCCAGCACCCAGACAGAGGAGAGAGGTACAAATGCAAGGAATCATGCGTCATATCACCCACCACTGGAGAAGGCCACTTTCAGTTATTTCAGCCCCAGCACCCAGACAGAAGTGAGAGGTCCCACAGCAAGGAATAAGGCGTCATATCACCCATCACTGGAGAAAGCCACTTTCAGTTATTTAGGCCCCAGCACCCAGACAGAGGAGAGAGGTCCCAAAGCAAGGAATCATGCATCATATCACCCACCACTGGAGAAGGCCACTTTCAGTTATTTCGGCCCCAGCACCCAGACAGAGGAGAGAGGTCCCACAGCAAGGAATAAGGCGTCATATCGCCCACCACTGGAGAAGGCCACTTTAAGTTATTTCGCCCCAGCACCCAGACAGAGGTGAGAGGTCCCACAGCAAGGAATAAGGCGTCATATCACCCATCACTGGAGAAAGCCACTTTCAGTTATTTAGGCCCCAGCACCCAGACAGAGGAGAGAGGTCCCACAGCAAGGAATCATGCATCATATCACCCACCACTGGAGAAGGCCACTTTCAGTTATTTCGGCCCCAGCACCCAGACAGAGGAGAGAGGTCCCACAGCAAGGAATAAGGCGTCATATCACCCACCACTGGAGAAGGCCACTTTAAGTTATTTCGGCCCCAGCACCCAGACATAGGAGAGAGGTCCCACAGCAAGGAATCATGCGTCATATCACCCACCACTGGAGAAGACCACTATCAGTTATTTAGGCCCCTGCACCCAGACATAGGAGAGAGGTCCCACAGCAAGGAATAAGGCGTCATATCACCCACCACTGGAGAAGGCCATTTCCAGATATTTAGGCCCCAGCACCCAGACAGAGGAGAGAGGTCCCACAGCAAGGAATAAGGCGTCATATCACCCACCATTGGAGATGGCCACTTTCAGTTATTTAGGCCCCAGCACCCAGACAGAGGAGAGAGGTACAAATGCAAGGAATCATGCGTCATATCACCCACCACTGGAGAAGGCCACTTTCAGTTATTTCAGCCCCAGCACCCAGACAGAAGTGAGAGGTCCCACAGCAAGGAATAAGGCGTCATATCACCCATCACTGGAGAAAGCCACTTTCAGTTATTTAGGCCCCAGCACCCAGACAGAGGAGAGAGGTCCCAAAGCAAGGAATCATGCATCATATCACCCACCACTGGAGAAGGCCACTTTCAGTTATTTCGGCCCCAGCACCCAGACAGAGGAGAGAGGTCCCACAGCAAGGAATAAGGCGTCATATCGCCCACCACTGGAGAAGGCCACTTTAAGTTATTTCGGCCCCAGCACCCAGACAGAGGTGAGAGGTCCCACAGCAAGGAATAAGGCGTCATATCACCCATCACTGGAGAAAGCCACTTTCAGTTATTTAGGCCCCAGCACCCAGACAGAGGAGAGAGGTCCCACAGCAAGGAATCATGCATCATATCACCCACCACTGGAGAAGGCCACTTTCAGTTATTTCGGCCCCAGCACCCAGACAGAGGAGAGAGGTCCCACAGCAAGGAATAAGGCGTCATATCACCCACCACTGGAGAAGGCCACTTTAAGTTATTTCGGCCCCAGCACCCAGACATAGGAGAGAGGTCCCACAGCAAGGAATCATGCGTCATATCACCCACCACTGGAGAAGACCACTATCAGTTATTTAGGCCCCTGCACCCAGACATAGGAGAGAGGTCCCACAGCAAGGAATAAGGCGTCATATCACCCACCACTGGAGAAGGCCATTTCCAGATATTTAGGCCCCAGCACCCAGACAGAGGAGAGAGGTCCCACAGCAAGGAATAAGGCGTCATATCACCCACCATTGGAGATGGCCACTTTCAGTTATTTAGGCCCCAGCACCCAGACAGAGGAGAGAGGTACAAAAGCAAGGAATCATGCGTCATATCACCCACCACTGGAGAAGGCCACTTTCAGTTATTTCAGCCCCAGCACCCAGAAAGAGGTGAGAGGTCCCACAGCAAGGAATAAGGCGTCATATCACCCATCACTGGAGAAAGCCACTTTCAGTTATTTAGGACCCAGCACCCAGACAAAGGAGAGAGGTCCCACAGCAAGGAATCATGCATCATATCACCTACCACTGGAGAAGGCCACTTTCAGTTATTTCGGCCCCAGCACCCAGACAGAGGAGAGAGGTCCCACAGCAAGGAATCATGCGTCATATCACCCACCACTAGAGAAGGTCACTTTAAGTTATTTCGGCCCCAGCACCCAGACAGAGGAGAGAGGTCCCACAGCAAGTAATAAGGCGTCATATCACCCACCACTGGAGAAGGCCACTTTCAGTTATTTCGGCCCCAGCACCCAGACAGAGGAGAGAGGTCCCACAGCAAGGAATCATGCGTCATATCACCCACCACTAGAGAAGGCCACTTTAAGTTATTTCGGCCCTAGCACCCAGACATAGGAGAGAGGTCCCACAGCAAGGAATCATGCGTCATATCACCCACCACTGGAGAAGGCCACTTTCAGTTATTTCGGCCCCAGCACCCAGACAGAGGAGAGAGGTCCCACAGCAAGGAATCATGCGTCATATCACCCACCACTGGAGAAGGCCACTTTAAGTTATTTCGACCCCAGCACCCAGACAGAGGAGAGAGGTCCCACAGCAAGTAATAAGGCGTCATATCACCCACCACTGGAGAAGGCCACTTTCAGTTATTTAGGCCCCTGCACCCAGACATAGGAGAGAGGTCCCACAGCAAGTAATCATGCGTCATATCACCCACCACTGTAGAAGACCACTATCAGTTATTTAGGCCCCAGCACCCAGACATAGGAGAGAGGTCCCACAGCAAGGAATAAGGCGTCATATCACCCACCACTGGAGAAGGCCATTTCCAGATATTTAGACCCCAGCACCCAGACAGAGGAGAGAGGTCCCACAGCAAGGAATAAGGCGTCATATCACCCACCATTGGAGAAGGCCACTTTTAGTTATTTAGGCCCCAGCACCCAGACAGAGGAGAGAGGTACAAAAGCAAGGAATCATGCATCATATCACCTACCACTGGAGAAGGCCACTTTAAGTCATTTCGGCCCCAGCACCCAGACAGAGGAGAGAGGTCCCACTGCAAGTAATAATTAAGCGTCATATCACCCACCACTGGAGAAGGCCACTTTCAGTTATTTAGGCCCCTGCACCCAGACATAGGAGAGAGGTCCCACAGCAAGGAATCATGCGTCATATCACCCACCACTGGAGAAGACCACTATCAGTTATTTAGGCCCCAGCACCCAGACATAGGAGAGAGGTCCCACAGCAAGGAATAAGGCGTCATATCACCCACCACTGGAGAAGGCCATTTCCAGATATTTAGGCCCCAGCACCCAGACAGGGGAGAGAGGTCCCCTAGCAGAGAATCATGCGTCATATAACCCACCACTGGAGAAGGCCACTTTCAGTTATTTAGGTCCCAGCACCCAGACATAGGAGAGAGGTCCCACAGCAAGGAATCATGCATCATATCACCCACCACTGAAGAAGGCCACTTTCAGTTATTTAGGCCCCAGCACCCAGACAGAGGAGAGAGGTACAAAAGCAAGGAATCATGCGTCATACCACCCACCACTGGAGAAGGCCACTGTCAGTTATTTCGGCCCCAGCACCCAGACAGAGGAGAGAGGTACAAAAGCAAGGAATCATGCGTCATATCACCCACCACTGGAGAAGGCCACTTTCAGTTATTTAGGCCCCAGCACCCAGACAGAGGAGAGAGGTCCCACAGCAAGGAATAAGGCGTCATATTACCTATCACTGGAGAAAGCCACTCTCGCTTATTTTGGCCCAGCACCCAGACAGAGGAGAGAGGTCCCTCAGCAAGGAATCATACATCATATCACCCACCACTGGAGAAGGCCACTTTCAGTTATTTCGGCCACAGCACCCAGACAGAGGAGAGAGGTCCCACAGCAAGTAATAAGGCGTCATATCACCCACCACTGGAGAAGGCCACTTTCAGTTATTTAGGCCTCTGCGCCCAGAATGAGGAGAGGTTCATTCAACTTTGGGTTGCACCGCAAGATCATGGTAAAGTTAAAAAAATGTCTATTCTGCACAAGGGAGGCACAGGTCCTGTGGGATCCATGCCTGGTTCGTATGTATGAACGTCAGCTTGCCCACGTTGGCTGTGGACAGGCGGCTGCGTTTGTCAGTAATGACGCCCCCTGCCATGCTGAATACACGTTCAGACAAAACGCTGGCCGCCGGGCAGGCCAGCACCTCCAAGGTATAAAATGCTAACTCTGGCCACGTGGACAATTTGGAGACCCTGAAGTTGAATGGGGCCGAACTATTAGTCAGTACGTGGAGGGGTGTGAAGACGTACTGTTCAACCATGTTAGTGAAATGCTGCCTCCTGCTAACACGTTCCGTATCAGGTGGTGGTGCAGTTAGCTGTGGCGTGGGGACAAAACTTTTCCACATTTCTGCCATGCTAACCCTGCCCTCAGAAAAGCTGGCCGTAACACAGCAGCGTTGGTGACCTCTTGCTCCTCCTCTGACTTCGCCTTGGGCTCTCACCTGTTCCCCTGTCACATTTGGGAATGCTCTCAGGAGCACGTCTACCAGCGTGCGCTTGTACTCGCGCATCTTCCTATCACGCTCCAGTGCAGGTGGGCACATTGTCTTTGTATCGGGGATCCAGCAGGGTGGCAACCCAGTAGTCCGCACACGTCAAAATGTGGGCAACTCTGCTGTCGTTGCGCAGGCATTGCAGCATGTAGTCGCTCATGTGTGCCAGGCTCCCCAGAGGTAAGTACAAGCTGTCCTCTGTGGGAGGCGTAACGTCATCGTCCTCCGTATCCCCCCAGCCACGCACCAGTGATTGGCCTGAGCTGTGTTTGGTGCCCCCCCGCTGTGAACCTGCTTCATCCTCATCCTCCTCCACCTCCTCCTCATCCTCCTCGTCCTCCAGTAGTGGGCTCTGGCTGGCCACATTTGTACCTGGCCTCTGCTGTTGCAAAAAACCTCCCTCTGAGCCACTTCTAACAGACTGGCCTGAAAGTGCCACCTCCTCTTCCATCATCGCCCTAAGCGTTTTCTCAAGGAGACATAGAAGTGATATTGTAACGCTGATAACGGTGTCATCGCCACTGGCCATGTTGGTGGAGTACTCGAAACAGCGCAACAGGGCACACAGGTCTCGCATGGAGGCCCAATCATTGGTGGTGAAGTGCTGCTGTTCCGCAGTGTGACTGACGAGTGCTGCAGCTGAAACTCCACTATGGCCTGCTGCTGCTCGCACAGTCTCTCCAGCATGTGCAAGGTGGAGTTCCACCTGGTGGGCACGTCGCATATGAGGCGGTGAGCGGGAAGGCCGAAGTTATGCTGTAGCGCAGACAGGCGAGCAGCGAAAGGATGTGAACGCCGGAAGCGCGCACAGACGGGCCGCACTTTATGCAGCAGCTCTGACATGTCGGGGTACTTGTGAATGAACTTCTGCACCACCAAATTCAGCACATGCGCCAGGCAAGGGATGTGCGTCAAACCGGCTAGTCCCAGAGCTGCGAAGAGATTTCGCCCATTATCGCACACCACCAGGCCGGGCTTGAGGCTCACCGGCAGCAACCACTGGTCGGTCTGTTGTTCTATAACCCGCCACAACTCCTGCGCGGTGTGGGGCCTGTCTCCCAAACACATGAGTTTCAGAATGGCCTGCGGACGTTTACCCCGGGTTGTGCTGAAGTTGGTGGTGAAGGTGTGTGGCTGACTGGATGAGCTGGTGGAAGCAGAGGAGGAGGAAGCCGAGTAGGAGGAGGAGGCTACAGGAGGCAAAGAATGATGTCCTGTGATCCTTGGCGGCGGAAGGACGTGCGCCAAAGAACTCTCCGCCGGGGGCCCAGCCGCCACTACATTTACCCAGTGTGCAGTTAGGGAGATATAGCGTCCCTGGCCGTGCTTACTGGTCCACGTATCTGTGGTTAGGAGGACCTTGCCACAGATGCCGTTGCACAGTGCACACTTGATTTTATCAGATACTTGGTTGTGCAGGGAAGGCACGGCTGTCTTGGAGAAGTAGTGGCGGCTGGGAACAACATACTGTGGGACAGCCATGGACATCAGCTGTTTGAAGCTGTCTGTGTCCACCAGCCTGAATGACAGCATTTCAAAGTCCAGTAGTTTAGAAATGCTGGCATTCAGGCCCAGGGCTCGAGGGTGGCTAGGTGGGAATTTACGCTTTCTCTCCAAGGTTTGTGAGATGGAGAGCTGAACGCTGCCGTGTGACATGGTGGAGATGCTTGGTGACGCAGGTGGTGTTGTCGGTGGCACATACTCTGTTTGGTGGGCGGCAGGTGCCAACATTCCTCCCGAGTCGGAGAAAGATGCCGAGGCAGCAGAGGGAGCAGGGGCAGCCAGAGTGAGTTCCTTGCTTTTAAGGTGTTTACTCCACTGCAGTTCATGCTTTGCATGTAGATACCTGGTCATGCAGGTTGTGCTAAAGTTCAGAACGTTAATGCCTCACTTCAGGCTCTGATGGCACAGCGTGCAAACCACTCGGGTCTTGTCGTCAGCACAGTGTTTAAAGAAGTGGCATGCCAGGGAACTCCTTGAAGCTGCCTTTGGGGTGCTCAGTCCCTGGTGGCGGTGGGCAGTAGCAGACGAACTCTCTTGGCGGTGGCTGTTCTGCTTTTGCCCCCTGCTCCCTCTTTTGCTACGCTGTTGGCTCAGTCTCACCACTGCCTCTTCCTCTAAACTATGAAAGTCAGGGCACGACCTTCATTCCATGTGGGGTCTAGGACCTCATCGTCCCCTGCATCGTCTTCCACACAGTCTTCATCCCTGACCTCCTTTTCGGTCTGCACACTGCAGAAAGACGCAGTCAGAGACGTGCAGACTCAGATGAGGTGGTATTCCCATGTCCTCATCATCAAGAAACATCAGTGGTTGTGCATCAGTGCATTCTATGTCTTCCACCACTGGGGAAGGTCTAGGTGGATTCCCTTGGGAAACCCTGCCTGCAGAGTCTTTAAACAGCATAAGAGATTGCTGCATAACTTGAGGCTCAGACAGTTTCCCTGATATGCATGGGGGTGATGTGAAAGACTGATGGGCTTGGTTTTCAGGTGTGACCTGTGCGCTTTCTGCAGAAGACTGGGTGGGAGATAATGTTGTGAATGTCCTGGATCCACTGTCGGCCACCCAATTGACTAGCGCCTGTACCTGCTCAGTCCTTACCATCCTTAGAACGGCATTGGGCCCCACCAAATATCGCTGTAAATTCTGGCGGGTACTGGAACCTTAGGTAGTTGGTTCACTAGGACGTGTGGCTGTGGCAGAATGGCCACGTCCTCTCCCAGCACCAGAGGGTACACTAACACCACCACGACCGCGTCCCTTACTAGATGTTTTCCTCATTGTTACCGTTCACCAAGCACCACAATAAAAAAAAAAAAAATGGCTCAATGTATTGATTTCAAATTCAGGCCTTTTTTTACTGGCACCTAACACTATCTGCCTATTTATTGATTTAGCGTATTACACTAATCCAGGCACAGCAGTAACCACTGATTTAGGGGAATATCTCTTTTAGGGCTAGTATTTAGGCCCTGGATAAAAGGTGTCCTTTTATGGACAGATTTTCACTTCGAGATGTACAGTAGCATGTCAAAAAATATGTAGGATTATGCCTTCAGCAATTGTATTTTAACACTTTGTGTAAAATACCCTTTAATGTACAGAAATGCAATGGTGCGTGTGAAGTTACTGAGGATGACCTTATCAGCACTTGTATTTACACCTTGAGTGTAAGATACCCTTTTACGGAAAGAAATACACTTGGAGATGCACGCTGAGTGTAATATACCCTTTTACGGACAGATTTACACTTGGCCTGCAACAGCTGGAACACCAGATTTTGGGTATTGCTATTTTGGCAATTGAATCTCACCCCAAAACAAAATATATCCTTTGACGGATACTATTAAACTACTTGTCCAGCCACAGCTAGAACACCAGATTTACTGTATTTCTATTTTTGCAACTGAATTTCACCCCAGAAAATAATATTTCCTTTCACGGACACTATGAAACTTGTCCAGTCACAGCTGAAAAAACAGATTTACGGTATTTCTATTTTTGCAACTGAATTTCACCCCAGAAAATAATATATCCTTGCACACACATTATGAAACTTGTCCAGTCACAGCTGGAACACCAGATTTACGGTATTTCTATTTTTGCAACTGAATTTCACCCCAGAAAATAATATATCCTTTGACGGACACTATGAAACTTGTCCAGTCACAGCTGGAACACCAGATTTACTGTATTTCTATTTTGGCAACTGAATTTCACCCCAGAAAATAATAAATCCTTTGACGGACACTATTAAACTTGGCCAGCCACTGCTGGGACACCAGATTTACGGTATTGCTATTTTGCCAATTTAATTTCACCCCAGAACAAAATATATCCTTTTCCGGACACTATTTAACTTGGCCAGCCACAGGTGAAACCACTGATTTATGGTATTGCTATTTTGGCTATTGAATTTAAACCCAGAAAATTATCTATCCTTTGCCGGACACTATTAAACTTGGCCAGCCACTGCTGGAACACCAGATTTTGGGTATTGCTATTTTGGCAATTGACTCTCACCCCAAAACAAAATATGTCCTTTCACGGACACTATTAAACTACTTGTCCAGCCACAGCTAGAACACCAGATTTACTGTATTTCTATTTTTGCAACTGAATTTCACCCCAGAAAATAATATTTCCTTTCACGGACACTATGAAACTTGTCCAGTCACAGCTGGAACACCAGATTTACAGTATTTCTATTTTTCTAACTGAATTTCACCCCAGAATATTATCTATCCTTTGCCGGACACTATTAAACTTGGCCAGCCACTGTTGGGACACCAGATTTAAGGGATTGCTATTTTGGCAATTGAATTTCACCCCATAAAAAATATATCCTTTGCCGGACACAATTAAACTTGGCCATCCACAGCTGAAACCATTGATATATGGTATTGCTATTTTGGCAATTGAATTTCACCCCAGAACAAATTATATCCTTTTCCGGACACTATTAAACTTGGCCAGCCACTGCTGGGACACCAGATTTAGGGGATTGCTATTTTGGCAATTGAATTTCACCACAGAAGAAAATGTATCCTTTGCCAGACATTAGACAGTATTACACTTGGCTAGCCACAGCTGGAACACCAGATTTAGGGGATTGCTATTTTGGCAATTGAATTTAACCCCTCAATAAAATATAGAAATAGAGTTTCTAGGGGTGACGATAAGCACAGCCAAGACCCTGATGTAGGATATAGCAAAAAAAAAAAAAACTAGTATTGATGGATTGATGGACTTGTTGGCAGCTTGTCCTGGTGCACCACAAGACACAAAATGGCAGCGATTACCACAGAAAAAAGCTCTGTGCAGCTTAAAAACCAGTGAGCAATTAACTAGCAGAAGTTGAATGATTCACAGCTGTAGATCAATCACTTCATTAGGTGTTTTTGCTGAGTTTTCCCTGCCTAATTTCGCCCTCACAGCAGCTGCATCCTATCCCTACACTAATCAGAGCAGTGTGACTCCCGGCGCTACGTGACTCCAGCTTAAAAAGAGGCTGGGTCACATGCTGCACTTGGCCAATCACAGCCATGCTATTAGTAGTCATGGCTGTGATAGCTTCTTAGGGCAAGAAGTAAAACGCTAGCTGATTGGCTGCTGTGCAGCCCTTTAGAAAGCGGGAGGAAATCGCCGAACAATGGACCCAAACTTTTTTGAAAATGTCCGGGTCCGTGTCCCGAACACCCCAAAATTCGGTACGAACCCAAACTATACAGTTCGGGTTTGGTCATCCCTATTTACATGCTTTAATTAAATAAAAAATAAAAAATAAAGAATTAAGTGCAGTATGTAGAATGAGAGACAGAGTAACAAAAAATAAAAATGTTGATGATTTTATTGATATTATTTTATTTTATTGATCCAAACATAATTAATGTAGAAATAAAATTTAAAAGTTAGGATCTTTTTTGGGGAAAACAGTATTTCTATTTTTTTTCCCCAATCCATAGACTAAAAATAAAATAGTCTTTGCATTTATAAATTATAGATTCTAGGTTTCCTTTATGCAAGAAATTTGTTCTCAAGTCAGAAACGAGGAACAACCTTCATCTGGTATGACTGAGGTGTTGAAGCATTGGTTTTGGACATTGGTCTTATGCTGAGATTCTTTCTGTCTGTTGTAGGCTCCAAAGTAAACTTTTGAAGTATGGTAGTTAGAAAGAGGAAGAGTTCCATGCGGGCCAGGCCTTCTCCCATACATACACGTTTGCCTGAGGAGAAATAATAAGGCTAAACTTTTTTAGTGTCCAGTCAGTTAGCCAGAGCAAAAAGAGATTTGAACAAGGGAAAGCTTTACAGACATAGTACCTGCTACAATGCTAGGTAAGCTCAAGACATACTTCCAAACATCAACCGGTGTTTGGAATGAGATTTTTGAGGTTACCCTCTTATCTAAACCTGAATAAGTTTAAAAGGCTGAACTGGAGAGACAGATATCTTTTTTCAGCCTTACAAACTATGGTGGTCATTTACTATACTGAAATACGCCTAAATTAGGCTTATTTAAGGCACAGATGGCTGTGCAATGGTTAGTTGCACTGCTATCTACGACTTCACTCCGCTCACGCCAGGTCTAAAATTGTAGGCGTGACGTTGGGGGGGAAGGAGATGGGCCTACGCCTCTTTATAATGTTGGCGGATGCACCTCTAGTTTGGGGCTTTATTAATCAATGTGCCCCTATGTTACTATAAGTGCTGTAATGAGTGCCAATGTACTACAAGAAAGACCTATGGAGATTGGTTGTTGTTCCAGGTATTCATTCTGGCTGTCATATCAGTAGTCTGAAAGCAGAATTTTGTTACCATTAATAGGGACAATTGTCATCTGCTTCAAATATACTCCTGTGAATGAACGCTCTAAGATAATACGTTGGAACTGTGCCTTTTTTCAACCTTATCAAATATCATGTATCTAAAACATCTGATTTATTGGGAAGCTCAACTTCAGCCATACTGTAGCCTACTGGCCTTTTTTTGCTAGTTAGCTATTAAATAATATTTAGGTAATGTTTCTTACCTACAGAGAATGCCATAAATGCTTCACTTTTCCTAAAGCGACCATTTTCATCAAGAAAATGTCCAGGATCAAACTCATTTGCATTCTTGAATCGTTTGGGATCTTTCAGGACAGAGGTCAGTAGTGGAAAGACCATTGTTCCCTGTAAGAGGATGCATGAAATAAGTAGATCTAGATCTATCAAAAGTGTTTAAAGTTAGGTCTGGTTGGTAGTTGACAAGAAGAACTGAACCAAGATGATGAGAAGATCAGCATGTCTTTTTCAGCAAGTGATTTCCCCAGATGTAAACCGGAGGTACCATACTTAGTCATGAAGCATACATACTAGTTACAAATACTAGTATTATACATTTAGAAATAATTTGTAGAAATAATTAGTCGCCACTCTGTAAGAAGGTGGTGTTTGTATCCTGGGTTGCAGGCCCAAACATCCAAATAGAAGAAGTGGATCAGCAGTCACTTTTTGATGGTAATAAATTGTCAGCACAGTAGGCAGGAACATACAGACAGTGAGCCCTAACTGGAACCCAGGCCGCTTTTCCTGTCTACTTGTAGTGCAAGTCCTAGGTGGCAAGTCCACAACTGGTCGACGTACCCTACTCTCCTAGGTGCAGAACTGACACACACAGAGAAACGACACAAAAACAAAGTCGTACAGGAATGGGTTGGAACCGGGCAAACAATGAAGTACCAAATCAGATGACAAATGGTAGTCGGAATAGCCAAGCCGAAGCCACAACCAGACGGGAAACACAGTATCAAATCACGCGACAGAGCGTGGTCAAAGGCAAGCTGAGGTCTATATAACAAGCAATTCAAATGCACAAAGAACAGACCTGGGAGCACAGCTAGGGTGTGAAAACCTATCAATGGCAATGGTATCTGGCCAGGAAACGGTTTAAATAGAGCACCAAGTCCCATGATCAAAACCTGATGCCTCGGCACTCTATTAGTCAGAACATAGCACACTCGAATAGAACAGCTGAGCAATCAACCCACTGCTAGTTTCCTCCAGCACTCTCCCACTCACTCAGACACTGAAGTCTTCTGCCTTTGGTCTCACGGATCAGGACCGCAGTAAAATCACAATCTATTCTTCCGGCAATGTAACTTTTTAGAGGACATGGCCCTGATTTGCATAAGCTCCTCAGCAGCTTTAGATATAGGAGGATTAGGGACAGAGAAGAGAGAAGAGGGACGGACATAGACAGATCTCTCTAGCTTACGTTCCCTAAGACGTCTGTCAAGTCTAATAGCTAAAGGCATTACCTGGTCAAAAGAACCTGGGTAGGATGGCTAACTAGGAGTTCTTTTAGCATGTCAAAGAGTCCCAGCCTAAATTGTGATCTAAGAGCTGGGTCATTCCACCGAGAGGCTGTAAACCCCTTGCGGAATTCAGAACTGTACTCCTCCACTGGTCATTTACCCTGACCCAAAGACAGAAGCTTGCTCTCAATATAAGCTGCCCTGTCTGGCTCATCATATACAGTGGGAGACCTAAGGAGGAGAAAAAGAGATCCACAGAAAACAGCTCAGGGGAGTTGGGCGACAGGGAAAATGTCAACTCCTGCTGGTCTCCTTGAAGTAGGTACAGATGAGTGAGGCCTAAGACAGAAATGCAATTTACAAATCTCCTGAAAAGGAACAAATCTGTTATGGTTACCAGTGAAATGATCACGGAGCTTTACCTTAGGTTCTACTGGTGAAGGAGCTGAAACTATAGGGGAACGGGACTCCTGTTGTTGTACCCTCTCTCCCAAGTCCTGGACTAATTGGGCAATACTCTTTATCGAGATAGCTAGTCCTGCCATGGTGTCTATAACACTAGGTCACCCGGAAATAAAAAAATATGGTCAGTAATAATGTCATCACAGTAGGCAGGAACACACAGTAAATGAGCCCTAACTGGAACCCAGGCCTTTTTTCCTGCCTACTTGCAGTGCAAGCTCTAGGTAGCAAGTATGCACCTGGTCGACGTTCCCTACTCTACTAGGTGCAGGACTGACACACACACACAGAAAAAACTACACAAATGCAAAGAAGTACAGCAATGGGACGGAACCGGGCAAACAATGCAGTACCAATTCAGATGACAGAGGGTAGTCAAAATAGACTAGCCGAAGTCACAGCCAGACTGGAAACACATTACCAAATCATGAGACAGAGAGTGCTCAAATGCAAGCTAAGGTCAATCTAATAAGCAATCCAACACACACAGAACACAACTGGGAGCACAGCTAGGGAGTGAAAACTGGCACTGGTATCTGGCCAGGAAGGGGTTTAAATAGAGCACCAAGTCCCAGGATCAGAACCTGATAGGTTATGACTCGGCGCTCCATTAGTCAGAACATAACACACTGGAATAGAACAGCTGAGAAATCAACCCACTGCTAGTTTTCTCCAACATTCTCCCGCTGTTTTCTATTTTTTATCTGTTTGAATATTTTTAAAACCTTTTTTTTTCTTTTTTTTTTTTTACACTTTTAGTTCTTTTTTTTTAGTTCACCTAGGGAACCTGAACAAGCAATCATCGGATTGCTTCTCTTGTAGACTCCAATGCATTAGCATTGGAGTCTAGGAGAATTTGACCATGTTCCAATGGAGCCCTGCCACACATTGGGTTTCCATAGAAACATAACTGCAGCAGCCTCAGATCATTCAAGTGGCCTGAGGGTCCTGCACACACCAACTGGCTCCCATGATCCTCACCAGGAGGAGCCATTGCATGCCTGGGTTTTTGAACTCCCAGATGTCATGGTCACATATGAACACAGCATTTGAGGAGCTAAATGTGTGCGATTGGCATTACCGGTGATCACATTCATTACCCCCAGGTGGATGCTGTCTAAAACAGCAGGCACCCAGTGGCTATGGTACCTGTTGCACTCGCGAACGGATGCAATATTTAAATACCTGACCTAAATTTACGCTGGACGGTCCGGGAACAGGTTAAAGATAGGAACATGTGAAGATTTAAGAGACAAAAGGTTCAGAAGGAGGCCAGCATACTATACCTTTGGAATGTGGTATCCTCTGAAGATTGTGTCCTTGCTGGCAGCATGGGGTACTCCTGTAGGAATAATATCTGCAAATCTCTGGGTCTCGTGAATTACAGCTTCTGTGTACGGCATTTTACTCTTGTCTTCTATTGATGGACAGCGATTTTTGCCGATTACATTATCAATCTCCTTGTGGATTTTCTCTGATATTTACAAAAACAGGAATACATCTTATATTACAGTATGATATTGTATTTGTATCTGTATCTGTAGAGCAGTTACAACTAAAGTTGATCGAACACCAAAGAGCTCGGTTTCTCTAGTGCTCGAGTAGAACACTTTGGGATGCTCGGGTGCTCTACAGAGCACCCGAGCACAATGTAAGTCAGTAAGAGACCACGAGCATTAAACTCGGCACCCTGCTCTGAAGAGTGGAGCGTGCCGGGTCCCACTGAGGTCTATGCAGAAGATCGCTGTACAATGAGGGAATCCCCCAGTGTGAGTCCGCAGCTTAGGAGTCCCTGCTCTGACTCAATATATAGCTATGGAGTCAGTGCTTGGGGACACCCAGTGTATTTAAATCTAATTTAGCGTCCATTTCTGAAAAGTTTCTGCCAGGATTTGAACTCACAAGCTTCAACATTATAACAAGGACCTTAACCACTCAGCTATAAAGCTGAATGATAAAATATGTCAATTTTCTCTTTTTGAAATGTTATTTCTATAGTTTTTGTTGCGATTTATAATAAAAAGTCCTGATAACCATGGAAATGTTACCCAACAATCTAACCGACAAATTTAATAAAATTATTTGCCTGTCAGCTCAGGCTGTAGGGGTCATTGAGCACCAATAAAAGGGAATTTGTCCCATCAGAATCTAAAAGCTGGATTGACTGAATTGATTTTCACTGTCAGGTGTTCAGGAATTTCTGCATCACCAAATACAGCACATGCGCCAGGCAAGGGATGTGTGTCAATCCGGCTAGGTCCAGAGCTGCTACGAGATTTCGCCTATTATCGCACACCACCAGGCCGGGCTTTAGGCTCAGTGGCACCAACCATTCCTTGGTCTGTTGTTCCATGCCCGTCCACAGCTCTTGCGCGGTGTGGGGTTTGTCCCTCAAACAGATAAGTTTCAGAACAGCTTGCTGTCGTTTCCCCCTGGCTGTGCTGATGTTGGTGGTAGAGGAGGAGGAAGTGGAGTAGGAAGAGGAGGCAACAGGAGGGAAAAAGAAATGCCTTGAAATCCTCGGGGCGGAAGGACATGCGCCAAACTGCTTACCGGTCCACATATTGATGGTTATGTGGACCTTGCCACAGATAGCGTTGCGCATGGCACACCTGATTTTGTCCGCCACTTGGTTGTGTAGGGAAGGGATGGCTTACCTGGAAAAGTAGTGGCAGCTGGGAACCACGTACTGTGGGACAGCCACCGCCATAAGTTTTTTTAAAGTCTACTCTCCATCCTTCTCAAAGTTGCTGCAGGGACCCCCATATTCAATTATCTGGTAGCATCTTGCTGCTGTGTGAGCATGTAATATTTGTATGTATCCGTACAAAACAGAGACGCCATGTGGCATAATGTGAATGAAATAGAAACATACATGCAGACAAAATTCATCTTGCTGTCCTATCTCAATCTTTCAATTTCCCACTAGCTGACTCTTCACAAACTTATACCCCTCGAATAGGTTTAGGTTAACATAAATTAACTCAAGAATAGAGTTGAGCGAACACCTGGATGTTCGGGTTCGAGAAGTTTGGCCGAACTTGGGTCAATGGGGACCCGAACTTTTGGGCACTAAAAAGTTTGTAAAATAGCCCAGGAAAGGGCTAGAGGGCTGCCAAGGCAGCAAAATGTAGGTAAATTTAATTCATAGGGATATGAATTAAAATAAAATAAAATAAATAAAAATTAACCAATATCAATTGGAGAGAGGTCCCATAGCAGATAATCAGGCTTCATGTCACCTACCAATGGAGAAGGCCACTTTCAGTTATTTAGGCCCCTGCACCCAGGCAGAGAAGAGAGGTGGCATAGCAGAGAATCAGGCTTCATGTCACCCACCAATGGAAAAGGCCACTTTCAGTTATTTAGGCCCCAGCACCCAGACAGAGGAGAGAGGTCCCATAGCAGAGAATCAGGCTTCATGTCACCCACCAATGGAGAAGGCCACTTTTACTTGTTTAGGCCCCAGCACCCAGGCAGAGAAGAGAGGTGGCATAGCAGAGAATCAGGCTTCATGTCACCCACCAATGGAAAAGGCCACATTCAATTATTTAGGCCCCGGCACCAAGACAGAGGAGAGAGGTCGCATAGCAGAGAATCAGGCTTCATGTCACCCACCAATGGAACAGGCCACTTTCAGATATTTAGGCCTCGGCACCAAGACAGAGGAGAGAGGTCGCATAGCAGAGAATCAGGCTTGATGTCAGCCACCAATGGAACAGGCCACTTTCAGATATTTAGGCCCCGGCAACAAGACAGAGGAGAGAGGTCGCATAGCAGAGAACCAGGCTTCATGTCAGCCACCAATGGAACAGGCCACTTTCGGATATTTAGGCCCCGGCACCAAGACAGAGGAGAGAGGTCACATAGCAGAGAATCAGGCTTCATGTCAGCCACCTATGGAACAGGCCACTTTCAGATATTTAGGCCCCGGCACCAAGACAGAGGAGAGAGGTCGCATAGCAGAGAACCAGGCTTCATGTCAGCCACCAATGGAACAGGCCACTTTCGGATATTTAGGCCCCGGCACCAAGACAGAGGAGAGAGGTCACATAGCAGAGAATCAGGCTTCATGTCAGCCACCTATGGAACAGGCCACTTTCAGATATTTAGGCCCCGGCACCAAGACAGAGGAGAGAGGTCGCATAGCAGAGAATCAGGCTTCATGTCACCCACCATCGGAACAGGCCACTTTACGATATTTAGGCCCCTGGCACCCAGACGGAGGTTCATTCAACTTTGCGTTGCCCCGCAATATAATGGTAAAATTAAAAAAAGAGGATTGAATGAAGAAGTGCCCTGGAGTCCAAGAATATATAGTTAAGGGGAGGTAGTTATAAATGTCTAATCTGCACAAGGGATGGACAGGTCCTGTGGGATCCATGCCTGGTTCATTTTTATGAACGTCAGCTTGTCCACATTGGCTGTGGACAGGCGGCTGCGTTTGTCTGTAATGACGCCCCCTGCCGTGCTGAATACACGTTCAGACAGAACGCTGGATGCCAGGAAGGCCAGCACCTCCAAGACATAAAAAGGCTAGCTCTGGCCACGTGGACAATTTGGAGACCCAGAAGTTGAATGGGGCCGAACCATCAGTCAGTACGTGGAGGGGTGTGCACACGTACTGTTCCACCATGTTAATGAAATGCTGCCTACTGCCAACCCGTTCCGTATCAGGTGGTGGTGCAGTTAGCTGTGGCGTGGTGACAAAACTTTTCCACATCTCTGCCATGCTAACCCTGCCCTCAGATGAGCTGGCCGTGACACAGCTGCGTTGGAGACCTCTCGTTCCTCCTCTGCCTTCGCCTTTGGCTTCCACTTGTTCCCCTGTGACATTTGGGAATGTTCTCAGTAGCGTATCTACCAACGTGCGCTTGTACTTGCTCATCTTCCTATCACGCTCCAGTGCAGGAAGTAAGGTGTGAACATTGTCTTTGTACCGGGGATCCAGCAGGGTGGCAACCCAGTAGTCTGCACACGTTAAAATGTGGGCAACTCTGCTGTCGTTGCGCAGGCACTGCAGCATGTAGTCACTCATGTGTGCCAGGCTGCCCAGAGGTAAGGACAAGCTGTCCTCTGTGGGAGGCGTATCGTCATTGTCCTCCGTTTCCCCCCAGCCACGCACCAGTGATGGGCCCTTACTAGATGTTTTCCTCATTGTTACCATTCACCACAATAAGAAAAAAATTATTTGGCCCAATGTATTGAATTCAAATTCAGGCCTTTTTTTTTTTACAGGCACCTCACACTATCTGGCTATCTATTTATGTACAGTATTACACTAATCCAGGCAAAGCAGTAACCACAGATTTAGGGGAATATCAATTGTAGGCCTAGTATTTAGGCACTGGATGAAAGGTATCCTTTTACGGACAGATTTACACTTGTAGATGCAGATTAGCGTGTGAAAAAAATATATAGGATTATGCTTTCAGCACTTGTATTTTTAATACTTTGTGTAATCTACCCTTTAACGGAAAGAAATACACTTAGAGAGGCAAAAGGGTACATTACTCTTACCGGTAATTGAATTTTCCAATAGCCGCCACAACGGCATTCCCTGGAGGGTGTCCCCACCTCCAGGACAGGAAACAACGCGGAAGCACAGGATTTAAAGGGAACCTGTCACCAGGATTTTGGGTATAGAGCTGGGGACATGGGCTGCTAGATGGCCGCTAGCACATCCGCAATATCCAGTCCCCATAGCTCTATGTGCTTTTATTGTGTAAAAAAACTGATTTGATACATATGCAAATGAACCTGAGATGAGTCCTGTCCCTGAGATGAGTCGCGTACAGGACTCATCTCAGGTTAATTTGCATATGTATCAAATCAGTTTTTTTACACAATAAAAGCACATAGAGCTATGGGGACTGGATATTGCGGATGTGCTAGCGGCCATCTAGCAGCCCATGTCCCCAGCTCTATACCCAAAATCCCAGTGACAGGTTCCCTTTAAGGAGCCTCCTACCCTTACCTTGCCAGTCAATAAAAGAGGACACAGAAGTGATGCAGAAAAATTATATATTATAGTAAACAAATTACATCATTCGTCTACAAAGACATTCAAAATTTGGGATGGAAACCAGTGCCGTTGTGGAGGCTATTGGAAAATCCAATTACCGGTAAGAGTAATGTACCCTTTTTCCCGGCGCCTGCACAACAGCATTCCCAGGAGGACGAACAGAGTAATCAATATCAGGGGGGGGGGGGCTACCGCAGACAGAACTCTACGACCAAAGGACAAGTCCTGATCCCTTACTACATCTATCTTGCAGTGCTTGAAAAAAGTCATAGGGTTGGCCCATGTGGCGGCTTTACAGATCTGTTCCAGAGGGACTGCCTTTGACTCTGCCCAGGATGAGGCCACTGCCCTTGTAGAATGAGCCCTCAATATCCCTGGTGGTTGACAGTTCCTAGTAATGTAGGCAGAGGATATTACGTTCCTAATCCATCTAGCTATGGTCGATTTGCTAGCTGCTTGCCCTTTATTAGGGCCCTGAAATTGCAAAAAAAGACGGTCCGATTTTCTAAGAGGCTTAGTGGCTTGTTGGTAGGCAAGGACTGATCTCTTGACATCTAGATTATGGAGAGTCTCCTCTGCGTCTGTAGATGGAGATTGTAAGAACGAAGGTAGGGAGACCTCCTGTTCACGATGGAATCGGGGAACTACTTTCGAGAGAAAGGCAGGACGGTGTCTGAGGATTATTCGATCATCCAGGATTGTAAGATAGGGAGGCTTGCATGAGAATGCCTGAATTTCTCCAACCCTTCTGGCAATAGTAACTGCAACTAGGAAGACAGTCTTCATGGTGAGGAGCCTTAGAGGGATATTATCAATTGGCTCAAACGGAGGAGTAGTAAGAGCAGAAAGAACTAGGCTCAAGTCCCAAGGAGAAACCACCGGACGAGGGGAGGAAGAAGTTCTCGTTGCGCCCTTCAAAAACCGCTTGACCAGAGGGGAATCTGTCAGTTTTACGTCTAAGAAGGCGCTGAGCGCGGTAATCTGAACCTTAAGAGTTGAAGGGCGGAGGCCTTTTTCCAATCCAGCTTGCGGGAACTGAAGGTCCTGAGGAATATCTGGTGAACAGACACTTCCCAAAAAGGATAAAAAGGCATTCCAGGTTCTCAAGTAGATTCTTGAAGTTACGGGTTTTCGGCTTTTCAGCATCGTGGAAATAACTGCATCTGACAAGCCCTTCTGCTTTAGCACGAGGCGTTCAGATTCCAGGCCGTCAAACTGAGTTGTTTTACACTGGGATGATTTACTGGTCCCTGATGGAGTCTGGGTTTGACGGCAGCGTCCAAAAAACTCCGGCTGATAGTTTGAGCAGGAGCGGAAACCAAGCCCTTCTTGGCCAGAAGGGGGCCACCAGAATTACATGGATTCCCTCTTCTTGAGTTTTTACCAGGACTCTTGGAATGAGGCTGAATGGAGGGAAGGCATAAAGGAGCTGTTTTGGCCACGGCCAGGAGAGGGCGTCTAGCCATACTGGATGATCCCTTTGCGAGAGGGAACAGAATCTTCTGACCTGCCTGTTGAATTTGGTGGCGAACAGATCTAACACTGGGGTCCCCCACATCTGGCAGATCTGGCTGAAAACGTGGTGATTTAGGGACCATTCGGTTTCTCTTATGAGATGTCGACTGAGATAATCGGCCACCACATTTCTTTCTCCCTTGATATGCACCACAGAAAAGGGACAGAAGGTTTCTTTCTGCCCAGCAAAAAATGTTTTTTGGTACTTCTGCCAGTGAGCGACTTTTGGTTCCCCCTTGTTTGTTTACATACGCAACAACTGTAGTGTTGTCCGTTAATATTTTTATGTGTTTTGGAGAAGAAGTTTTGCAAAGGGAAAGGAGAACTCTGTGGACTGCTGACAGTTCTCTTAAATTTGAGGAGGTGTCCTGCATGTCTTTCTCCCAGGATCCCTGAACCACTGATTCTGAAGAATGACCCTCCCAACCTGAGTTGCTGGCGTCTGTTGTAATGACCATAACCTCTCTTGGGCGCCAGTGAACACCTAAGCTCAGGTTTCCCTTTATTCTCCACCAAGTTATTGATTGTTTTACATGTCTGGGAACGTGAACTTTTTTGTCTAGAGACAAATTTTTTCCGTCCCATAGGAGACGATAGGAGAAAGGCCTGAAGGACTCGTGTGACTTTGGGCCCACCTCACTGATGAAATTGTGGCTGGTAGCAGCCCCAGTACAGCCATGATGTCCCTTATCGAGGACCGATCCCTGCTGTAAAATAGAGACACTGTTTGGGTTAAGTGAGTTTGTTTGTCTTGAGGAAGGAAAGACATTAGATGTTTTGAGTCCAAAAGAACCCCTAAAAAACCTTTTCCTGACTGGGGGTAAGGTCTGATTTTTTTGGATTTATTATCCACCCTAGAGATGTAAGGCAATCCCGGATTTGCTTGACGCGTAATTGTAGAAGTTGGCGCGACTCCGCAAACTCCAGAGAGTCGTCCAGGTATGGAACAATCTGTACCCCCTGAAGGTGCAGAAATTTCGTGACCTCTGACATTATCTTTGAAAAAACTCTGGGGGCAGAGGATAGGCCAAAAGGAAGAGCTGTGAACTGAAAATGGGACAATTTCCCTTGAAAATAAATTGCTATCCTTAGGAAACTCTGATGCCTGTGGTATATTGGTACGTGATAATAAGCGTCCTGAAGGTCTACGGTTGCCATAAAACAGTCTTGCGGAAGGATTTGTGTGGTAGATTTTATGGTCTCCATCTTGAATCTTTTGTAAATGATGGATTTGTTTAGGGACTTTAAATTTATTATTAGGCGGAAGGAGCCATCTGGCTTTTTTATTAGAAACAAAGGGGTATAGAATCCCTCGCCGTGTTGTTCTTCTGGCACAGGGATAAGGACTCCTTTGAGGAGTAACATAGTTATCTCTGACTCTAGGGATGCCTGCTTGTCGGGTTGCTGTCTTTGGTTGATGAAGAAATGTCTTGGGGGGGGAAATAAACTCTAGCTTTAGGCCTTCTTTTACGGTACGAATGACCCAAGGGGAGGCATAAATTTCTTGACAGGCGGAGGAGAACTGTTTTAATCTGCCTCCTACCTGGACCAGCGTGTCACTGGGTAGGGCGGGTAGAGGTTTCTGGTTTAAAAAGGTATCCCCTTCCTTTACCTCTAGAAGACTGCCACCTTTTTGGTCCGTCTCTCTTGCTCTGATCTGCTCTCGATCTGATTCTGATTTTCTGATTTTGAAAGGAACGCCTCTGTTGATAGTAACGATTATCAGAGGGAAATCCCTTTTTCTTATCGGAGGCCTTCTCCAAAATATCATCAAGAGCGGAGCCGAATAATCTATCTCACTCACACGGGATGGAGTACTGGCGGTTCTTAGAACCTGCGTCCCCCGTCCATGAACGAAGCCATACTGCCCTAAGGGTCGCATTGGCTAAAGCACTGCCTCTTGCAGAGAGTTTAACCAAGTCGGCCGAATCGTCCGCTAAAAAATTAGATGCCCTCTTCAAGGTAGGAAGGGAGTTTAAGACTTCTTCTCTGGACGTACCCCCTGACAGATTGCTCTCTAACTGATCTAGCCACACTGAGAGGGTTCTGGCCGTACAAGTGGATGCTATGCTGGGACGCAACATCGCTGTATTTGTCTCCCAGGATTTCTTCAATAAATTTTCGCATTTTTTGTCCATCGGGTCCTTTAGGAGACCCATATCTTCAAAGGGCAATGAGGACTTCTTTGAAATATGGGCCACCTTGGGGCGTGGCTAACCGCCGAGCTGCTAAGACGTGTCTCAGAGAGCTCTCTGAGTTAACCAGCCAATCCTTAGCCATCGGTGACCCCAAAGCTTACAAAGACCTTTGAAAGTACCCACGGGATATTGCTGAGTGGCCTGGGACCCTGTTGGACTAGAACTCTGTCCGCCGGAGTCCGCACAACATTCATCTCCTAGAGAGGCCTACTCCTGCACCCGGCGCGGACTACTGCGGCCTTCCTCGCCACACCGCTGCAGCTCCTCCCTTCCATCTGGGCAGCGGTGAAGATCACCTACCTCTCTCTGGGGCTTCTTCCGACCCGGCTGGACCCGATTTTGTCCGATGGTGCCGCACCGAGACGGTCTCCGCACACGACAAACCACCGGAGCTTCCACCTAGCCTGCGGCCTACCGTAGCACCTCGCGCTCCGCGATTTTGCCGGCAAGCCCCGGAGTGTGGCGCCGACCAACCTCTCTGCCTCAGTGTGAGTACCGCTGGCCGCACACCGTCCTTCTCCATTGATCGGCAGCACTGGTCCTCCTGCCTCCTGGTACACCTCCTGTAACACCTGCCTCCTGGTACACTGCCATCTCAGCCACCATTGGGCCCATATCGCCATGTCCTCCAAGTTCCCCCCCCCCTCTTTTCTCTTAGTTGGTGCCATACATCTACCCACGAGAGCCACGCTCTAATTTTTATGGACGATATCCTGTCTACAATCGGATCATACATACGCACCTTCTCCCCCAACTGCACCTCCTGGCAGACACCTGCAGTTTCTCCAGAGCTTAGCTCAAATTTTTTCTGGACTTTAACTAGTCTGCGAATAGGATTACAATTAATCACAGCGTCTGAAGTGGACTTTGAGCCATAATTTTTTCTTATCCGTGGTATTACAGATAATTTTTTGATGCACTAACTGCTCCCTGGCTTCATTGGCCCAACCTTTCCTCAGCATCTCTGCAGCATGGTCAAAATAGGAAACCCTGTCTCTAAAGACACTGCTGCCACACATAAAGTCACAGCTGCGAAAGGTGAGATGGATAAATACATGAAGAAAAAGAATCCCCACCTTAAAGTGACTACCCCCTCTAAAGAAATCCTTCCAGCTGCTAATCTAGATACTGGAGCTGACACTGACAGTGACAGTGAGCTGGTCTCACACCATGATACGCTACCAGTCTCCCGCTCTTTTCTACAAAAGTCGCTGAAGAGTGCCCTTTCCAAAGCCCTGGATCCCATCTCCAAGGACTTGCAGGACATCAAACACGATATAAAACATCTGGGCTCTAGAGTGGAACAGCTAGAGACTACACAAACCTCTCTTTGCAACTATACTACTACCCTAACCTCCAGCTTTACTTCCTGCCAGAACTATCTTAACGTAGCATTTGATGCTCTGGAAGACCAGGAGAACAGAGGTCGCAGGAATAATCTTCGTCTAAGAGGCCTCCCAGAATCCGTAGATAATTCCGCTCTTCTCTCAACTGTCACAGATATTTTCCACAAAATATTAGGTGAATCCTACCCTGGAGAGATAGTTATTGAGCGAATACATAGAGCTCTGAGGCGCAAACCCAAAGACTCTGAACCACCTAGAGATGTCATCTGCCGTCTATTACATTTCACTGTTAAAGAAGACATCTTACGGCTTTCTAGGTCGTCCTCGCAAACTACATATGAAGACGCCCAGATCCATATTTATCAGGATCTTTCGCCGCAAACACTACAAAAGAGAAGAACCCTTAGGCCATTGACCTTGGCCCTTCGCTCCAAGGGAATACAATACAGTTGGCAGTTCCCGCTCGGCTTGGCCTTCACGCCTGGAGGGAGAAGGTTACTGATTCGTACTACAGCGGACCTCCCTGGAGTCTACAATGCCTTGGATCTTCCAGATCTGCAAATTCCGGACTGGGCGGTGGTCAAGGACTTGGACTCTCTCCCGCAAATTGTACCTCCCACGCCCTGGGAAGAAGTGGCTCCTGGTCGCACCCCCAAGTCCAAGAGGAAGACTGGCAAGCTCGCGCCAAAGAACATCATCCCGGAGGACTCCTGATCCCGGAACATCCATGTTTCCATTAGTATTGATCCGTTTCTTTACGCCTTAAATGGTTGTGTACCTAAATATCTCTGATTGGTGCTCTATATTTCTTTGATTGTTGCTCCACCCTATTGATAGAGAGTCTTTCTCTCGCTCCTATATTTTATCCGCTTTTCTCTTCCCCTTCCCTCCTCCCCCTTCCCCCTGCTTATACCCTTTCCTCCTCCCCTATTGCTACGCCATCTTCCTCTTCTTCAACACCCTCTTTTTCTTTATTCCCTCCGTCCTTCCTCGCACTTTTCATATACTTTCCCTTCCCATTATTTTTAACCTATTCCTCCCTTTCTTCTCTTTTCTTTCCATCTTACTCTGTATGACTATTATGTCCACCTCTATTGAAGCTTATTTCCTATCTTCATAACCATGCGTTAGTTTATTATATAGGTTGGGCCTCAGGGCCGACTCATTCTTGCCTCTATACTTAAATAGGGCTTTTGTCTTATTACGGTTCTAGTTACGGTTTTATTTACTGTAGCACGTGTGCATTATCTAGCCAATTCAACTGCTGACGCATTAACCTTAGTGTGCTACAATGAGTGATTCGCCTACATTACGTGTTAACGTGCTATGCTTTTCACTGTTGATACCTGTGTTTAACTGTTTTTGTCTCTTCCCTCAGTTTCCACTTATCCTCCCCCTCTCCTCTCCCCACCGGTTCCTGATACAACACCCTATGCCGCGAACCTTACAGAACGTAGAATCTTGCTAATACTACGTCATTATGGCAAGTATTAAAATTGTTACGCATAATGTTCATGGGCTCAACTCTCCCTCAAAGAGATCTCAGGTACTGAATCTCCTCAAGAAGCACAAAGCTGACATTTGTCTTCTTCAGGAGACGCACTTTCAGAAACAAAAGATCCCAACTTTTAAACATACATTTTATACCCAATGGTTTCACTCAGGTTCTGACTCCAAAGCCTCCAAAGGGGTATGTGTCGGCTTCAGCAGACATGTTAACTTCACATTGACTGATAAATGTGTCGACCATGAGGGACGCTACATTTTCATTAAAGGTCATATTGGCACTACTGTGTTTACCATCGGGAATATCTATGCCCCTAATATAGGGCAGGTCCCCTGGATTAGAACAGCCATGAGGAAACTTTCGTCCTTTACGGAAGGTACCTTAATATTAGGAGGTGACTTTAATGTCACACTGAACCCTATTATAGATACATCTATAGGCCGCTCCTCCATAAGTGTTAAATCCCTAGCAAGATTGATACGTACACTCCAGTCTCTGCATTTATCCGATGTGTGGAGAACGATACATCCATCCGTCAAAGACTATACATTTTATTCAAATCCACATAACTCATATAGCAGACTAGACTATCTATTTCTCCCGACCACGCATGTCCAATATTGCCAATCAGCCTCAATCTTGTCTCAAGTCCTTTCAGACCACTCTATAGTAGAAATGGTCTATGAACTGCCCCATACCCCCACTCCGAATAAATGCTGGCGATTGAATGACCTGCTTTTAAAATCCCCAAAAACATAGAGAGGATAAATGCGCGCCTATCTGAGTTCTTCAATCGGAATGATAATGGAGAAGTCTCGGTGCAGACGCTTTGGGAAACGCATAAAGCATATGTCAGAGGAGAGCTTATTTCTCTTTCTGCTTATGTCCGGAAAATTAGGTCACAAAAATTAGCTGACCTACAATCTAAAATTTCTCGCCTAGAGAGACTGCACAAGAGATCCCTTCTAGCTTCCCATTTAGAAGAACTGACTATACTACGTAATGAGCTAAAGAACCTGCTTAACCTGTCCTCGGCTAAAGCTTATTTATCAGCCCAATTCAAACATTATGCGCACGGAGACAAACCTACCAGGTTTATGTTGGCTCAAATCAAACAAAGGAAAGCTAGGTCCTTCATCACCAATCTCAAAGGCCCAAACAATTTGAATTTTCATAAAACCATGGACATAGCCCGTGAATTTAGCGCGTTCTATAGGGACTTGTATAACCTTAGCCCCTCACAAACCCCCTCAGGTAAGCTTCTAAATCTGAATTGATTTCTGAATTCTTGGCCTCTCTGGATTTACCGCAAATATCGCCAACACAATCCCACAATTTATGCTCTCCTATATCTCCGACCGAGATCAAGGAGGCTATTACGTCCTCCCCAAGAACAAAAGCCCAGGCCCTGATGGCCTGACTGCACACTATTACCTCTCTTGTCTGGATACTCTCTCACCTTATTTAACTAAACTCTACAACTCCGCTTTGTCCGGCATTCCCTTTCACGAACAAACTTTGATGGCCCAAATTACGGTCATACATAAAGAAGGGAAAGACCCTAGTTTATGCAGCAACTACCGCCCTATTTCACTCCTTAATTTTGATCTTAAAACCTTCGCTAAAATCATTGCTCGTAGACTACAGGCCCTTCTGCCATCTTTGATAGAGCCGGATCAAGTCGGTTTTGTGACAGGCAGGGAAGGGAAAGACAATATTTATAGAGTACTACAACTGATCTGTCACGCTCAACACTCAAAAACCCCTCTTTGCTCCTTAGTACTGACGCCGAAAAGGCGTTCGATAGGGTGGACTGGGGATACCTTGAAGCTTCTTTACTCGCCTTTGGCATACCCGCCCCTTTTATACGTGCTATATTTGCTATGTACGAACGCCCTACTGCGAGAGTGCTTATCAACGGAGTGCTGTCGCCGGTGTTCCCTATCTCAAACGGAACCAGACAGGGATGTCCTCTCTCCCCGTTACTCTTCGTGATAACGATGGAGACACTATTACAGAGACTGAGACGAGAACCCGACATTTCCGGGATATCATGCGGAGGTAGGGAGCACAAGGTGGCAGCATACGCTGACGACCTCTTGTTATTAATAACAAATCCGGCTACTGCCTTACCGGCTATTACCAATATTTTCAACTCATTTGGTGTTATTTCAAATTTTAAGGTGAATATAAGTAAATCACAAGCTCTCAGTATCTTCCTTCCTGCCCCGACAGCCTCCCGTCTTGCGGCAGACTCTCCTTTTGATTGGACGCGACCCTGCATTAAATTCCTTGGAATAAATATCTCCCCGGACATACGAGCCCTATACAAAAATAATTTTATTCCCCTTCTGACAGATATCTCAAACATCCTTAAAAACTGGCCTACTCCTTACATTTCATGGTTTGGACGGAAAAATATTGCAAAGTGTCTTATATGGCCCAAAGTGACTTATTTACTCCAGGCCCTCCCAATACATATCCCTGGTAGTTTCTACGCTCAATTGAATAAGATTTTCTCTAAATACATATGGAATGGGAAGAAACCTAGAATTAAATACTCGACTCTTCAATTGCCTCGAAATATGGTGGCATTGACGTGCCGGCACCCCGCCTTTTGTACAGGCAGTCCATTTAAATAGAATCCTCGATTGGGTCAGAAAGCCAGCCCACAAGCTATGGGTATCCATTGAGGAAGATATCCTCCTTTACCCTTTGAGACAGTTGGTTTCTCTGCCCCAGAGATCATTGCGAAACTTACAATCTCTAACGAACTAATCTCTGAAACTAGTTCATTTTGGAATGATTCTCTCCTACGTGATAGATGCGCCCCTTTCCCATCTCCCTTACTGCAAATCAGGGACCTACTTCACACCGTAGATCCTATATCGAATGCCTCGATACCCAAAGATTTAAAGTCTAATTGCACCTTCATAGATTCGGTCATTAGGGATGGCACTATACCTTCTAGAGAGGCCTTGTCTAACCTGCTAAAATGCCCTTTGCTACCCCCACTGCTCTATAATAAAATAACATGCTCATTTAGAGCCTTACTCAAAACTATGGATCCTCACCGTGCTTTGACTCCCTTTGAAACTTCCCTAGCCCAAACTAAACCCCCTAAAAAGGTTATCTCAAGTTTTTGCAAATTATTATCGACTCCTTTGTCACCCATCACACATTCCTTTATTACATTATGGGAAAAGGACCTCTCTAAGAAATTTTCAGATAAGGAAATCCAATCCCTATTCGAAATGCCGAAGCGGACGTCACGATGCGTAAGAATGCAAGAGAGCGGTTATAAAATTCTAACTAGGTGGCATCTGACGCCGATACTCTTACACAAATACAACCCAGCTTATAATCCTTCTTGCTGGCGATGCGGCCAACACTTGGGAACTTACTACCACATGTGGTGGACCTGCCCACGCATTATGCCATACTGGGCAAACGTTATATCCCAGATCAACACTATTACCAAAACACATCTACCCACATCCCCTGAGATCTGCTTATTCCATTTGCTCCCAGATAACATGTCTACATTTACAACAAGGCTGCTGAGACACCTCTTAGCCGCCGCACGTATCCTGGTACCTACGTTTTGGAAAGCAAAACACCCACCCTTACTCACTCAGTGGGTAGATAAAGTGGATTCCCTATACCGATTGGAGGAACTCGCTAGTTGGGACTCGAAGACACACAATATTTTTAATCAAATTTGGACCCCATGGGCGTCATATCGTCATTTCTCTATGTGATCATTTTAGGCGTGATCACTTTACACGTTACTCGCAGGTTCCGGCTATCCTCACCCCCTCCCCTCCTCCCCCTCTTCCCTCCCCTCCTATTGTCTCTGTCCCCCCCTTACCCTAATCTGTTGCATACTGTATTTTATTCTTTGTACAACGTGGAGGTTTAGTTGACGTGACCCCCTTTTGGTTAGCAACCGCTGCAAAGCTGTACTACCTCTCTGATTTCACTCAAGATGTCCTCATGTTGACTACCTCTGCTATTATGTGACATATGTGTATAATCATATTGTTATTGAATTGTTCTCCTAATATAAATAATAAAAAGAACTTTGAAAAGAAAAAAAAAAAAGAAATATGGGCCACCGGGGCATCTATTTTGGGATTCTTATCCCACAAATCAGAGTCAGACTCTGAAAAGGGGTATTTGCGTTGGAAGGCAGCCGAAACAGTCCACCTTCTATCAGGATCCTTCCATTCCCTGGAAATAAGAGCCTTAATATTGTTGTGGATGGGAAAGGATCTTTGCTTCTTTTCCCCCAACCCCTGAAAAATCTGATCGTGAAGGGATTGAGTCTCTTTTACGTCTTCTAAATTTAGGGTAGATTTTATATCTTTAAATAAGGATTGCGTCTCTTCGGGAAAGCACATAGGCCTCCCTGTAGCATCCTCAGAGGATAAGGAGTCCTGATCATCCAGTAACTCCCCTTCATCCAGATCCACTTGGTCTGACGTTTCAAAATTAAGGGAACGGGAGGGCCCAAGGGAATGTGCCAATTGACCAGAATCAGCCGCAGCTTTAATCTCTTCTCTAATGAGGGTTCTCATAGACTCCACAAAGGAAGGGGATTCTTCTGAGATAACCTTTTCAGTACATTTAGGGCAGAGGATTTTCTTCGAATCCGACACCAAGCCTTTACGGCAACCACCACACTTTCTACGCCCCGAATCCCCTTTGGGTTTAAGCTTTCTGGACTCATTATCCTAAAAGGAATAAAAACAATCTTTGTATAGGACAAAGAGAGATCCAGAGTAAGGGTGGTGAGGGGTTTAGTATAGTAAAATTACAGACACCCAGTGTGCAGGGGGAGGAGAGGTCCAGGTCTCCACCACTATATACTTATATGCATATAAAATAGGGATGACTCCCCCCCAGGGAGGAGGCTTACCGGGCTGAGGGCCAAGACAGTGGGATCACCGGAGCGTTTGGACGACTCTCTGTCGCGGGAAGGTATCTCTGTTATTCACAGGCGGCGGTGGAAGTGACACTTCCACGTTTTTAAATCTCCTGCCGCACGCAGAAGCCGTCCTCCCGCGAGAATCTCTTGCCCAAGGAGACTCTCGCTCCGGTGACGTCACGACGCCCGATCCCGCGCGAATTCCGACGGACTCGCAAGCCCGGGGATTCCTGAGATCATGACTTACTCCAGAGGATCGAGGAAGGGAGGCAATGCGTCCCCGGGACCCCCGATCCCTGCACCAGCCCTCCTGAGTGACAGGGAAGGACCAGACCGGTGCGATAACATCCAAATTCCTGGTCATTCTCAGGAGTAGCTTCCACGCACGTCTGAGGACAGGAAACAACGACTGGCAAGGTAAGGGGAGGAGGTTCCTTAAATCCTGTGCTTCCGCATTGTTTCCTGTCCTGGAGGCGGGGACACCCTCCTGGGAATGCCGTTGTGGAGGCGCCGGGGAAAACAGTGTGTGCAAATGTAGAGGATTATGCTGCATTTTAACACTTACTGTAATATACCCTTTAACGGAAAGAAATACACTTGGAGATGCACGGTAGCGTGTGAAGTTATTGAGGATGACCCTATCAGCACTTGTATTTACACCTTGAGTGTAATATACCCTTTTACGGAAATAAATACACTTGGAGATGCACGCTGAGTGTAATGTACCCTTTTACGGACAGATTTACACTTGGCCTGCAACAGCTAGAACACCAGATTTTGGGTATTGATATTTTGGCAATTGAATCTCACCCCAGAACAAAATATATCCTTTGACAGATACTATTAAACTACTTGTCCAGCCACAGCTAGAACACCAGATTTACTGTATTTCTATTTTTGCAAATGAATTTCACCCCAGAAAATAATATATCCTTTGACGGACACTATGAAACTTGTCCAGTCACAGCTGGAACACCAGATTTACGGTATTTCTATTTTTGCAACTGAATTTCACCGCAGAAAATAATATATCCTTTGACGGGCACTATGAAACTTGTCCAGTCACAGCTGGAACACCAGATATACGGTATTGCAATTTTGGCAATTGAATCTCACCCCAGAACAAAATATATCCTTTGATGAATACTATTAAATTACTGGTCCAGCCACAGCTAGAACACCAGATTTACTGTATTCCTATTTTTGCAACTGAATTTCACCCCAAAAAATAATATATCCTTTGACGGACACTATGAAACTTGTCCAGTCACAGCTGGAACACCAGATATATGGTATTGCAATTTTGGTAATTGAATTTCAACCCAGAACAAAAGCTATACTTTTACGGACACTATGAAACTTGTCCAGCCACAGCAGAAACCACTGATTTAGGGTATCACTATTTTGGAAATTGAATTTCACCCCAGAAAAAAATATATATTCTTTTCCAGACAGTATTACACTTGGCTAGCCACAGCTGGAACACCAGATTTAGGGGATTGCCATTTTTGTAAGTGAATTTCACCTCTCAATAAAATATAGAAAATTCTATCCTGAGTTTCTAGGGGTGACAATAAGCCCAGCCATGCCCCTGATGTAGGATATAGCAAAAAAAAAACTACTATTGATGGATTAATGGACTTGGTGGCAGCTTGTGCTGGCGCACCACAAGACACAAAATGTCCGCCGATCACCCCAGAAAAAAGTGACAGAAAAACGCTCTGGGCAGCCTGAAAAGAGCAATTAACTAGCAGAAGTTGAATGATTCACAGCTGTAGATCGATCACTTTATTAAGTGTTTTTGCTGAGTTAATCCATGCCTAATCTCGCCCTACTACAGCTGCATCCTATCCCTACACTAATCAGAGCAGAGTGACGTGCGGCGCAAGGTGACTCCAGCTTAAATAGAGGCTGGGTCACATGCTGCACTTAGCCAATCACAGCCATGCCAATAGTAGGCATGGCTATGATGGCCTCTTGGGGTAAGTAGTATGATGCTTGATGATTGGCTGCTTTGCGGGCTTTCAAAATGCGCCATAGAAATCGCCTAACAACGAACCCAAACTTTTTTGTAAATGAACTATACAGTTCAGGTTCGCTTATCCCTACTCAAAAATAGAGTTGAGTGAACTCGACATGTAAAGTTCAGTTCTTACCAGACTTTACCCGTACCCGGACCCGAACATTTTCATAAAAGTTTGGGTTTTAGTTCTGTGTTTGGCGATTTGTTTTTGCTGGTTGAAAGGCTGCAGGACAGCCAATCAACAAGTGTTTAACTAGTGTGCCCTTAGAAGCCATCACAGCCATGCCTACTAATGGCATGGCTGTGATTGGCCAGTGCAGCATGTGACCCAGCCTCTATATAAGCTGGAGTCACATAGCGCCGCACGTCACGTCAGCTCTTACTAGTGTAGGATGCCGCTGCGGTGAGGGAGAGATTAAAAAACAATTCTGGGCTGGTGTACTTGGTGTTGTTAAATCTGCAAACTACAGCGATTATTTTTGTGGTTGCTATGCTACATTTTTGTACCCATAAGTCCAGTGCCACAGAGCAATAAGCTTTAATCAGTCTGTTTGTTAGGTGGGCGACGGCGACCATTTTAGCAAGTACAGTGCACTTAGCAAGTACAGTGGCATGTGTGCCAGGGACATTACTTTATTCCTGTTCTGGTAGCTCAGCTGGCGACATCTAGCCATTTTTTAAGGGGGGGGTCATATTCCCACTTTTTACTGTGAACTACCCCTGTGCTGAATATCTGACAGGGAACATATATTCGTTAAATCCATCTGTTAGATTCTAGGGGGACAAATTCCCTTTTTTTTGGCAGTCAAGTACCCCTGTGGCCTGCAGTGTATACCTGGCAGTGAAAATAATTCAATTACATTGGTCTGTCACATATTTGTGTGACCTAAAGTGATTTTTTCCTCTTTCTGACACTGACACTGCATATCTGACAGTCAAATAAAACCAGTAAATACTGCTGTTACATTGTCGGTTGACAAATTCCCATTTTTTCTGCTAGAAAGTAAATTTTTTGGCCTGTGCTGCATTTCTGACAGTCCAATAAAACTGTTAAATACTGCATTTACATTTTTAGGCTGCGTTTAGATTGTTGGGTGATCTGTACCCCTTTTTTTCTTTCAAAGTACCCCTGCACTGAATACCTGACAGGGAAATATATTCTGTAAATTTGGCGGCGTTTAGATTGTTGGGTGATCTATAGCCCTTCCAAGCGCACGCTGGAAGAAGCGCTGCTGATGGCATTCCCACCTGACACCGGGGCCTCCGTGGAAGCACAAGGCGAAGGCAGAGAAGGAGGAAGAAGTCGCCAATGCAGCTGGGGCTCAGCCAGCACCTCAAAAGGCAGGGTTAGCATGGCCGAAATGTGAAAAAGCTTTGTCAGCATGCCACAAGAACCAGCACCACCAGCACATATAGAACATCTTAGCAGGAGGAAGCATTTCAGCAACATGGTATAACAGTATGTATGCACATGCCTACACTTACTGAATGATGGGTCTGCCCCATTCAACTTCTGGGTCTCCAAATTGGGCACATGGCCTGAGCTTGCCCTTTACGCCTCGGAGGTGCTGGCCTGCCCTGCAGCCAGTGTATTGTCTGAACATGTGTTTAGCACGCCAGGGGGCGTTATCACAGACAAGCATAGCTCACGTTCATTAAAATGAACCAGGCAGGGATCCCATAGGACTCGTCCGTACCTTGTGCAGAATAGACATGTATACTGGCCTCACCCAGCCTTTGTTATACTCCAGCGCACTTTCTATTTGTTTTCTTTTCTATATTTCTCAATGTTTTCAGGTCTATCCAAATAAAAAAAAAGTTAAAAACAAAAACAGTGTTGTTGGCCACTACATCATCCACCGCCACTTCAACCTACACCGCCACGTCCACCGCCTCCTCAACCTCCTACTCCATATGGACCTCCTCCTAGTTCAAGATTATTATTTTAAATTTTTATTTATTTTATTTTAAGTCATTTCCCTATCCACATTTGTTTGCATGGCACTTGTCATGCTCTTACCCACATTTTGCTGCCTTTTGCAGCCCTCTAGCCCTTTCCATGACTCTTTTAGAGCCATTTGAGTGCCCCAAAGTTTGGGTCCCCATTGATTTCAATGGGGTTCGGGTTTGGGGTCAAGTTCGGGTCCCGAACCTGGACTTTGCGCGGAAGTTCGGCCGAATTCGGCGAACCCGAACTTCCAGGTGTCCAATCAACTCTAATCAAGAATAGTTCAAACCTACCAAGCATCCTGTTGAAATTGATCCAAAAGAAATCTCTGGCGCATTTGTTTAATTAGGTCACTGAAATTCCATAATAGGCAGCCATAATAAAAAAAAGGCATATTATTTTATCCATGCAGTAAAAAAAAAACTTTTGGAAACCCTGCATACCTGTCTAATGAAGGCCAAAACAAAAACTTTTTTGATGTCAATAGGTATATGGAGCTTACCTACAGATGAAATTGGTGGACTTGCCAGGTTATGGATACAGGACTAACTTGACAGTCCTGAACCCCAATGCAAAACCCCCTCCTTACATGTGCCAATTATAATACTGGTGTTATTTGGGCCGTCTTTGTACGACTGCTACTTCTACACCTCATATAGCTACATTCCTATGAGTCCTGGACCCCAATGCAAAACCCTCACCTGCCAAGTACTGATTATAATACTGGTGTCATTTGGGCTTCCTTGGGTTTCTGTTACTTCTACACCTCCTATAGCTACATCCTATGAGGGAAAAATGTAGTTTTTTATAAAATCATCAAACTGATCACCTTGTATTTCAGGATATTTCAAGAGTATAAGGAAACTGTATCTCAGCGTCATACTTGTAGTCTCTGTTCCAGCTAAGAATAAATCAAATATCGTTCCTTCTAGGTTCTCCTCATGAAATTCTGTGTCTGGATTATTTTTTTCCTGGAAAATTAAAAGTGGTTACAGATGAGGGAAGTTTAGAAAACTTTGATTTAGCTGCTACTTCGAATTTCACAAAGAAAATTTCTCAATGACGGGGATCGGCGATTACACTGCCCCCCGTAATTGAACTGCTCAGATGCCGGGCTTTCGGAGGTTAATTGGTGAAAAAATAAATAAATAATACTCCCCTCATCCATTCGAGTGTGAATCTTTGGGCTCGAATGGATGAGGTGAGTATAATTTTTTTTTAACCGCCATTTCAGGCAAAATTGATATGTTACCACAAAGAACAAGGAAATTCGGCTTTGCGGCGAATCAAATTTTCCATGAAATTCGGATCAAAGTCCACTTTGGATACTTTAATTCGCTGAACACTAGAATTGATCATTGGTTTCATCATTCAAAATTGTAACATGAGTCTAAACAAGTGCAACTAAAAGAACTGTTGCTTCCATCATCTGATTTTCAAAGATGGTTGAATTGTGGCAGATTTGACTTCTCCCTACATACACAATGTTTCAAGGATTATCTATAAACTCACCTCTTCCATCTTCATGAGGAAGCAATCTATGAAGTCACGAGGACAGTTCTTATCTAGGGTGGCTTGATGGGTGTCCACCATCTCCTTAAAAACATTTTTAAGGTTGCTAATAATTTTAAAGATGTTCAGGTGAGGACCAGGAATGTAGCGCATTATGGTTGGGAATGTGCTGAGAAGCTAATTAAAGAAAAAATAGAAAGATAAAACATTATAGTTCTTCTATTGGTTGAATATCATATTGTTATACAATATACTTTGATATTTTTTACTTTGTTGTTTTGATATGTATCTAGACCACTGACATCTGACACTTGACAGTTTTTGCAGTGGGTCTCTTAAGGTGGTGGTATCTATACCTTGTCAGGGCCATATAGGGTGACTAGGAGGTTCCTCACACGGGCCATTCCATTTTGTAGGCAGGGATAATAGCTTGTAGGATGAGCTTGAGGGTCAGATATATTTTCCTTTCCTTAGCAACGCCTGAATATACACAGCCTAATTGATAAAATATTTTTTTGGCGCTTATAGGGGTATTTTAAATGAATACATTAAAGGTTACGTTTTACACTGGTGAAGGTGCAAACGTTAAGGCTTGACATAATCTAGATGCAACAGAACAAGAATCTCAAACACACCAGCAATCTACAAAAGAGTGGCTTGAAAAAGTAAAGAATCACGGAATTGCAATGGCACAAATTAAAAACACATCTGGGACCCAAATCAGCTGTTTGCGAAGTGCTTTTAGCCCGCACCTCTTTATAACTTCAGCGGATCCACCGTCAGTGCAAGGCCTTTATTAAGACCGCCGTCTAAAACCCCGGTCTTAATAAATGTGCCCCTATATATGTGTATTTAGTATGAGTACATTTTTGCTAGCGGTCATAGGATCAGGTATTTCAGTATGGATCTGACATTATGATGACACATGACAAATAGAGTGTGCCCCCTGCTGCCCTGTTCCATTTGAACAAATGTGTATTGTGGACACCGATGAGTGCACATATTTGGAAATGCAGGTGATTCCTGGATGACAGATTATATATATATATATATATATATATATATATTTACCAAAGACGAGGCAGCACTCCAAGTGGCGGTGAATAGTGAACCCTCTTTATTAACCCACAAAGCGACGTTTCAACTGCTCATTGCAGTCTTTTTCAAGCTACAAACATTGTGTCAGCAAGGGGGTATATATACCCAAAATGCAATGTGCCATACTCAAATATCAATTAATCAATAATGTGTAACAAATCGTAAGAAAAATAACATATCACAAATTTACAAACATAAAGTGCTTGTCCAGTAACTACATTACAAAACC
Source organism: Bufotes viridis (assembly GCA_033119425.1). Taxonomy (NCBI): domain Eukaryota; kingdom Metazoa; phylum Chordata; class Amphibia; order Anura; family Bufonidae; genus Bufotes; species Bufotes viridis. Next base: position 30,942,142 of record CM065597.1, on the reverse strand, counting down.
AGAGCAATCACAGTGAAATTAAGTGTGTTTTTAAAAGTGCTGGAAACCATTTTATGCAGCTACTGTGTACCCTCAAGTCAATAGGCAGCTAATTGTGTATATTGCAGCATAACCTCTAAAAACAGCCCCGTACCTATATAGTTACACATTTTAGATTTTTTTTAATACAGTACTTACCTGCCCTGAAAAAGTGTTGAAGAACTGGAAAATATCATCAACATATTTCAAGAGAGTCAAGAATATTTTGTCTTCATAGTCAAATCTTTCACCAAACACAACGGAGCAAATGACATTTGAAACAGCGTGTCGTAGAATATATGTTGGGTCAATTGGAGAATCTGTTAGTAAACATGAAGAGGTGACCAGTCATTGCTTGATTTATATCATATATGACTGCAGATGATGGTGTGTAAGTCAAGTTCACTGAAGTTGGCCCTTAGTGTTAAGCGAAGTATTCGAAGCAGAATTCGGTCTGAAGTTTAGGAAAACCTAAATTCTAAATTAATCAGAATTTCCTCATGCCTCGTGGTAATAAATCAGTTTTCTTAAAATAGTAGCTGCATCCATTACATAGCAAAAAAAGGGCAGAGGAGAGAATCCTGGGGAAAGCAAGATCACCAATAATGCCATGCAGCCAGCTAATCCGTAGGTAGCCCTTCCTTGTGATGTCAAATCCCTATAAACCCTCATCCCACGCGGTCATGCACTAGGAACAGTGTTGCTAAAAACAATTAATAGAAGAATATTGGAAAGGGAGGGCAGGGAGACTGAAGGGAGAGCGTAGGGAGAGTGTAGGAAACTTATTTTACGTCAGTTTTATTTACATTCCTACATTTACTTATTTCTACTTTTACTTAATCCTACATCAGTTGTAAACTCAGATATGCAATCCAATACCAAAAAGATGGAAGCTTTTATTATTCCACTGCCAGCGTGCCAATCAATACCATCCAGTCTGCAGCCTTTAGGGGTGGCCAGGTCTTAATCATGACCATCCTCATCTTTTTCTGGCTTTAAAATGATCCTTAGAAGTTTCCATGTACTAGAAAAGTCAGCAAGATGCAGAGAGAGGAGGCTCTGGAGGTTCCTGAAGACATATCCTGTTTCAAGGTTTATTAAAAGTGTGGCAGCATGGTCACAACCCACCTGCAGCATGGCCACTATATGTGGCGGCACCCTAAGGCAGATTGATTCATGACAAATTAATTTGTAGCGAATAGATATTCTTGATGAACTTCGGCAAAGTTGCCAGTCAAATTTTTTAAAACTTCGCTTATCTCTGCTTGCCGTATATATCAGATTTAAAGGGCTGTGCAGTACTAAAATATTGATGACCTACAGAATCCTGAGGACAGGCCATCAATATCAGATCAGAAAATAAAATATAGCAGCGCACTATTACTCATACAAACAATGGAACTAGAGATTATTCTAGATTACAATGTTACTAAACCTGAAAAATGGAAGCTCTTTGTGTACGTTTTTTTTATCAAATGTGTATTGGGCCCATCTATCAACGTCATGGTGGCTTCTAATGGTGGGTATCTAACTCTAACCTCTCCTGGGCGCATATTTTTTTGCAATAAGGGCAACTTCACATTTTAGCAGGTCTGACTACATATTAGTGATTGGTGCACTAAGTATTTTTGTGAACTTGTGACTAGCAACACAGCACTGTGTATGTATGTACAGTATGTAGCATACATACATACATACAGCACTATGTATGTATGTAGCATGTATGTATGGAGAGCAGAACGTATCACAATACCTAAAACCCTGCACAGCTACACTATATCACAATCTAACCTACACTGACTATCTCCCACTAAGTACAGTATCTGTATTATATATTTAAGCTAACTAACTAACTAACTAACTAACTAACTAACTAACTAACTAACTATCTAATGTAATGTGACACAGGAAAGCAGAGAGCACAGCAATGACACTGCTGTCTCTCAGAACTGTAATAAACTGTAGAAAATGGCTCTGGGGATTATATATACTAAAGGGGTAGACAACTTCCCTATTGGTTGCTAGGGATGTTGTTAAGCTCAGACAAAGACATTGCAGCCTTCTCATTGGCCCACATGCAAAAAGGGAGGTTACTGATGAAATAAATGTTGAATATTCGAAAATACGAATATATATGACTATATTCTAAATATTCGCAAATTCTTAGCAATATTTGCACCCAACACTAATCTATAGTTCCATTGTTTGCATGTATAACAGTGTGCTGCCATACTTTTTTTATTTTTGAATGTTAGCTTTATGGATATTCACTAGAGATGAGCGGTTGGCTGAATTTTCTGAAAAAATTTGATTCGATACAAAAAAATTTGTGGCGAATTGAGTTAAAAACGTCTATTTCCGGCTGCAGAGAGCCTTTATAGTGGTGTAGAACACTATTCCTTGCAGTAACACATAGGGAATCTGCTGTGGTAGTGAAACAATAACGTGAGTCAATATGACATGTAGATGATAGGTGTCGCTCTTAGAATCACTGCACACTTCACTTATTGGGGTAGGTATGGTGACAAAACTGACCAAATAACTCAAGTGTGAACTCAGCCTTACAAGTCAATGTTGGTGCCAGGTATAAAAAAACCATGCAGAGGCCCAAGATCCTACTACAGCGTGAAAGAGTGGACTTCTTTTACGCCAATTCACTAATTCCACAAAATTTTTACAGAACCTGTTCTATTAAATGCTTATTCAAGTAGAGCCCCCACGACAGAGGGGAGTGGGTGTCAACAGTAAGTTTGTGTTGACGTCACTGATTATTTTGCCCTTCCTCTGATCCGTCAGAACAATAACTCACAAAAAACGGATCCTGTCTGTTGAGCATCCACCTTCACTCGGTCAGCATTTGGTCAATAATCCATCAGTATTGCTAAAGCCAAAAATCAGGAGTGGATCCAAAACAGAGATGATATGTGAATGGAATATTTGCATGTCTTCTGTGTTTTGTACCTACTCCTGCTTTTGGCTACCAAATCATGAGCCAATTTGGATGCAAAATAGGGATCATGTCATCCTGGCCTTGCAGCTGTTACATAGACAGGATCTGTTGTGAGTCAGATTTTTCCTTCCTTCTGACAGATCAGAAGAAGGGTCAAATAAATGATGATGTCAGCCAGGCCAAAAGGCAAAATAGTGGCCGAGTCATGAAGTGGGGAGGGTGGGAACAGCACGAGAAGTCCACAGAGTGGTTCAAAGTGGTGAGGTAGAAACAGCATGAGAAGAACACAGAGTGGCCCAATGACAGAGTCTGGAGGTAGCAGCAGCATCAGGAGGCCACAGAGTGGCACAAGGACAGAGTGTGGAGGAGGCAGCAGCAGCATTAGGAGGAGTCCACAGGGTGGCAGAATGACAGTGTAGAGGTGGCAGCAGCAGTATCAGGAAGCCACAGAGTGGCACAATTGCAAAGTGTGGAGGTGGCAGCAGAATCAGGAGGAGGCCTCTGGGTGGCACAATGACAGGGTGGAGGTGGCAGCAGCATCAGAGGGCCACAGAGTGGCACAATGGCAGAGTGTGGAGGTGGCAGCATCAGGAGACCTGAGTGGTGAGGTGGCAGCAGCATCAGGAGACCACAGACTGACCTTTTGACAGAGTAGGGAGGTGGGTGGCAATACCAGTACCAGCTGAAGATGGTGGGTGAAAAAAGTAGCACTTGGCATCAGATGTGTGGTATGAGGCGGGTGGCAGCATCAGAATAGCAGCTGAGGCAGGTAGCCAGAAGAAACTGGTCTCTTTTGTCAAAGTGTTGGTGTGACACCATTGATGATCTAGTCCGATGCATCAGGCATTGGTGGGTGGAAATCCTTGCTGATCCATACCTGAGTCATCTTGACAAAGTTCAGTCTCTCCACATTTTGGGTGGACAGGCGAGTTCTTCTTGGGGTAACTATGGCCCCTGCCGCACTAAACACCCTCTCTGATGCCACACTACTGGCCGGCAGGACAGCTTTTCCAGGGCAAACTCTGCCAGTTGCGGCCACAAATACAGTTTGGCTGCCCAGTAGTCCAGCAGATCTTCAATGTGGGGTGGCAGTGTGCTGTCCTAGTATGACAGCAACTGCTGGTTCAGGTCCTGCTCCAGGTCTAGCTGCTGTTGCTGCTTGTGGTGAGTAGTTTCTTCACTAGGCGGGTAATGAAATCTGTTCATCCGCAACTCTAGACTCAAGTTGCTGCTGATAGAGCTGGAACTTGCCCACCTACCGGAGGAAGCGGTGAATGTCTCCTCCACATCTTGGCTGGCCAGTAGCTGCAGAATGTCCTCTAGTAGCTGGTCTTCTCTGTATAGTGGAGCTCAGCCAACAGCAGATAATACTTCTCTGGCTGACAGAACAGAAAAGGACAGAGGCAGGTTGAGGACAGGTGCAGGCACAGGGCCTGCTCCCGGGCTATGCCAACTAAGGGTTGTGTCTGACGAACACAACGACTCTTGGCTGAGGGTGTGTGATGTCACTTGGGATGAAGTGGATGACCGAGTCAACCATTCAAGAACCACTGGGTTGCTGGTCAAGACACGACCACTAGATGGCACTGTGAGCTCAGGCCTCTCGCTGCAACTCCTGCTGCCACTTCCCCTTACTCTGCTGTGACCTGTGCCTGCGGCAGAAAGATTTAGGCCTCTGCCACTCCTCTGTGCAGGGCCTGGCATTTCTCTCTCTAACATACTGTTAGATCAAATAAATAAATAAATAAATAAATAAAAAGGAAATTAAAACACCCCAGAAGGCTTTAGAACAGGGATGCACAACGTTTCCTGGTTGGGGGCCACATTGCCAGACTGAACCAATGACGAGGGCCGAAATTAAAATTAAAAGGGGTATTAACAACTGAAATATTGTACTTATGGCATATTGAACACACATTATACACCATTAATGTCTAGTTAAACTTCGAGGATTCCCATCTAATGGGAGAAATACATGAAAAATACATGTGAGCAGCCACAGGACATAGACATACATGTCTATTACCAGATGGTTGGGGGCCGCACAGAATGGTATAAAGGGCCGCATGTTGCCCCCGGGCCGCAGGTTGTGCACCCCTGCTTTAGAACATATAACTGCACAGCTGAACAGAAAATAATCTATATTTTTTTGCCACTAATACATGCCAAAAAGGGTTTTAGAACATATAACTGCTCCGCTAAACAGAAATATATATATTTTTTTGGCACTAATACATGCCAAAAAGGGCTCTAGAAAATATAACTGCACCGCTTAACGGCAAATATATTTTTATTGCGACTAATGCATGCCTAAAAGGTCTTTAGAACATACAACTTCACCGCTGAGCGGCAAATATAATTTTTTTGCCACTAATACATGCCAAAAAGGCTGTAATTTTCTCACTTCACCACACAACAGCAAATTGTTTTTTTTTGTGCCACTAATGCACGCAAAAAAGTGCTTTAGAACATATAACTGCACTGCTGAACGGCAAATAGGCCCTTACTTTTTTCCACTTATACATGCCACAAAAGGCTTTAGAAAATTAGAACATATATGGGCACAGCAGAACAGCAAAAAATATATAGATTTTTGCCACTTATACATGCCAAAAAAAGCTTCAGAACAAATAACTGCACCGCTGAACGGCAAATAATCTATATTTCTTTGCCACCAATAGACGCCAAAAAGGGCTGTAATTTTCTCACTTCTCCACACAACGGCTAATAAGCCCTTTTTTCCCACTAATGCACGCAAAAAAGTGCTTTAGAACATATAACTGCACTGCTGAACGGCAAATAGGCCCTTATTTTTTTCCACTTATACATGCCACAAAAGGCTTTAGAACATATAACTGCACCGCTGAACAGAAAATAATCTGTATTTTTTTGCCACCAATACACGCCAAAAAGGGCTAACATTTTCTCACTTCACCATACAATGGCTAATAAGCCCTTTTTCCCACTAATAAAAGCCAAAAGATGCTTTAGAACATATAACTGCACCGCACAAGGGCAAACAAGACATATAAATATTTTCTTGTAATAAAACCTGTTAATGGCTGTATTAGGCTACTTTAACACTAGCATTTTAGTTTTCCGATATTGAGATCCATCATAGGGGCTCAATACCGGAAAAAAACGCTTCAGTTTTGTCCCCATTCATTGTCAATGGGGACATAACTGAACTGAACAGAACAGAATGCTTCAAAATGCATTCCGTTCCATTTAGTTGCTTTCCCATCCCAGAGAGCAAACCACAACATGTTGCAGGAGCGGTTTTGCTAAACCCTGCCGGATTCAGTAAAAATGCTAGTGTGAAAGTAGCCTAAAACAGCACTTGCCCTCCAATAACAAGAACGGATTGTTCCTATTACCCAGGCTGTAAACTCCCCTACTGCACAAAGTACACTGGAAAATGGCTGGATCCAAGTTGCTTGAGGCTTTTTATAGGGCTGTGACATCACAGGGGCTGGCTGTTGATTTGCTGCATGCATGGCATTGTGGGTGATCCCTGAGTTCTTTGCTCTATGTCCTAACACGTGCAGCAGCCATTTTAGAAAAAAAATGTGATTCGTTTCCACGAATAGTGAGGAAATTCGGATTCGGTGCGAATCAAATTTTTCCTGAAATTCAGATCAAATTCCACTTTGTCAACTTCGATTCGCTCATCTCTAATGTTCACCTGTGACTTTGGATGTGCTGGTCTAAATTTTCTTGCTATCAATATCAGATTGGCAGATGTCAACCTAACGGCAAGCCACTATGCTTACATCTGATCGGTGTCTATCAATCTGATATTGATGACCTATCCTGAGGTCATCAATATTTTAGCACTGGTAAATCCCTTTAACATTGACTGTACCCATCCATTTTAGAGATCAGTAATTGATCTATTGTATATGGGGACAGATATCTTCTAGTGGCAGACAATGTTTAGTCTTTTAGTGGCAGACATTGGGGGAAAGAAAGATTGGTCATGTTGGATTGAAGCATGCCCTTTGTTCCCCCATGGTGAGGCATGCATAATCATGGTTTAATACATAGGGCCTGAGATTATCAAATAATTTTGGAATGCCACACACCTTTTTTCTTCATTAATTTCTCAGTGAGACATCTGGCTTCTTCTTGGATTCTTTCTTCAATACTCCTCTTCCCCATTCCAAAATTTCTTAAAGTTGTCAGAGAAAATCGACGAAGAATTTTCCACCTTTCTCCATTGCTTTGAACGACCCCTGTAAGTTCAAGAACCAAGCTCAAAACTACTGCCACATTTATTAACAGGTTAAGTGAAGCATTGCTGCCTATTCATTTACAGTGATGTTTGAAAGTTTGTGAACCCTTTTGATTTTTATATATCTCTACTTAAATTTGACCTAAAATTACAAGTCCTAAAAGTAGATAAAAAAAGTAAAAAAAAAGTCCAAAAAGTAGATAAAATTACCAAATCAGAACTAAATATTAGACTTGATCATTTATTTAGGCCCCTTTCACACCTGCGTTCTTCTTTTCCGGCATAGAGATCCGTCGTCGGGTCTCTATGCCGGAAAAATCCTGATCAGGATCATCCCCATGCATTCTGAATGGAGAGAAATCCGTTCAGGATGCATCAGGATGACTTCAGTTCAGGACCGAACGCTTTTTGGACGCAGCAAATACCGCAGCATGCTGCGCTTTTTGTTCCGCCCAAAATCCGAACACTTGCCGCAGCGTCGGATCCGAATTAATGCCCATTGAAAGGCATTAACCGATCCGACCTTAAGCTAAACGTCGCTTCGGCGCATTGCCGGATCCGACATTTAGCTTTTTCTGACTGGTTACTATGGCAGCCAGGACGCTAAAGTCCTGGTTACCATGGTAAAATGTAGCAGGGAGCGGGGAGCGGCATACTTACATTCCGTGCGGCTCCCGGACGCTCCAGGATGACGCCAGGGCGCCCCAGTGCATGGATCACGTGACGCATGGATCACGTGATCCATGCGCATGGGGCGCTCTGACGTCATTCAGGAGCGCCCGGAGCCGCACGGAATGTGAGCATGCCGCTCCCGCTCTCGCTCTACTATGGCAACCAGGACGCTAGTAGCGTCCTGGCTGCCATAGTAACCTGAAATCAATTCGAAGACTGATCAGGATCCTGATCAGTCTTCTAATGCTTCAGGTGACTTGCGTTCTGACGGATCCGGCAGGACGGAAGTGCCTGCCGGATCCTCAGAACGCAAGTGTGAAAGGATTCAGGTAAAAAATCCAGTAACACATGTATGTGATTCTCAAAAGTACAACATGAACCCTTTATTTCAGTATTTTATATCAACTTTTCTTATGCGTTAAATAAGATAGACAAAAATGAACTGAAGAAACAAACATACAAGTCTCTGTTGAGACTCTTTTTGAACCCTAGACCGTCTGTATGGTAGGCAGTAGACTTAAGGCTGTATCATACCTGCCAATTTTTTAACAGATGAGATCACAAACGAGCGTTCATAGCAACTCTTCATAGTGATGATCATCTTACAGTGTAATACTGCTGCCGATTACCTGATGAATGAGCAAATGCTCGTTTATCTGGCATTTGTGATTTTTAGGTGTGCTGCTGGCTGCAGATTGTGCTGTCTAATTATGATCTGCTACCTGCAAACCACTAGACAGCATGGGAACGAGCGAAGACATAATGATCGCTCTTCCCCATGCTGCAGAGGAAATAGCTGCATGTAATAGCAGTTGTCGCCTCCACTAGCTAGCTGACGATTGCCGGGAGGGAATGCCTCCCTCCAACAATTGTATGCTCACTCGGCCTGTGTATCATAGTAACATAGTTTATAAGGCTGAAAAAAGATACTCGTCCATCCAGTTCAGCATGTTATCCTGAAAGTTGATCCAGAGGAAGGCAAAAAAAACAAACATGTGAGGCAGAAGCCAATTTTTCTCACTTTAGGTGAAAAAAATTCCTTCCCGACATCAATCAGGCAGTAAGAATAACTCCTTGGATCAATAAGTCATCTCTAGTAGCTATAGCCTTTAATATTGTTACACTCCAGAAATACATCCAGGCCCCTCTTGACCTCTTTTAGTGAATTCACCATCACCACCTCCTCAGGCAGAGATTTCCATAGTCTCACTGCTCTTACCATAAGGCCTCATGCACACGACCGTTGTTTGTTTCCGCGTCCGTTCCGTTTTTTTTCACGGATAGGATGCTTTCCCATTCATTTCAATGGGTCCGTCAAAAAATGCAGATGGTCAACCGTTTTTGTTCCGCATCCGTGATCCGTGTTTTCATTCCGTCAAAAAAATAGTGCATGTCCTATTTTTTTCACGTTTGCGGACAAGGATAGGGATTTTTACAATGGATCTGCCATAAAAATCGGATCCGTCAAAAAAAACGGTCCGTCATCCGTTTTTTTTGACGGACGCAAAATTTGCAGGAGAAGCGGACGCGGAGGCAGGCAACGGTCGTGTGCATGTAGCCTAAAGAACCCTTTTCTATGTTTGTGTACAAACCTTCTTTCCTCCAGACGCAGAGGATTTCCCACAGTCACAGTCACAGTCCTGGGGATAAATGGATGATAGGAGAAATCTCTGTACTGTCCCCTGATATTTTTATACATAGTTATTAGATCTTCCCTTAGTCGCCTTTTTTCTAAAGTGAATAACCCTAATTTTGATATTCCTTCTGGGTATACACTTTCAAGCACATTTCTCCCTTCAAAGCTTAGTAAGCTAATACATATTACTGGTTTCTTCACAGGCGTAATATTAAATTAATAGTATACTACTGAAATGAAGGGGAAAAATTGTGCCATTTTTATTTCTGCTGTTTACCAATTACCATACAGAGTATTATGATTACAGGAATACATAATACTGTTCTGTGATATTTGATACTAAATATGTCCCAATTACACATTTATTATAATAGTTTTTGCTCCAATATTTTTTTGGCAACATAGCTGTGCAGAAATATGTAAGTTTTAGAAGAAAATGAAAGTTCAGTTTTAATGCCATAACATCTGATACACATATAACATAGGTCTGTACTGGGAACTGAACTAGTGGCTTCTATAAAGGAGGAAGCAGCCCTACTAATTAAGCCATAGAAGAGCTTTAAAGTAAAGGCTGGATTTTCAACTTCTAAACAGCATTACTATTTCTTTAATAATTATTTTATGGTAAGAGTTACTGTATTTCTTGGACTATAAGACACACTGGACTATAAGATGCACCCAGGAAGAAAATAAGAAAAAAAATATTTTTCATCACACAGTACCTCAGATCAGACTCCAAAATCAGAGAGAGACAGAGAGAGAGAGAGACACAGAGATATACAGAGACAGAGAGAGAGAGAGAGAGTGATGCATAATCCAGGTGCATAATTACTTGTATAAGATTATACTATTATCATAAAGTGCCTGTGCTATGTGCAAAAATGCAACAAAGTGTGCAAATTCATTATTCCTTCTAATTGCTAATAATTCATACACAGGTGCGATATACAAAGTGCAATTAAAAACATTTATCAGTGCGGCATTAACCTGTGTTGTCAAAGAGTCATTCGGGTTCCAACCGCGTCCACATCATTTCAATGCGCATGCGCAAGACTTTGCTGATATCGCGATGTCTCGAGCGCATACAGGAAGGCAAGACATTTCATCAAGTTCCCAACTAACCTAACTAGAGATGGCGGAGCCAACATATGGGTCAAGTGCGCACGCTCACATGTCGGTCATATGACCGTGAATCACATGATTGCGATCAGTAACTTTAATGTGTCGAACTGACATCTAAAGAAGAAATATATATATATATATATATGTATCCAAGGTGTGTGGAAATGGGATCAGGCCGAGTCATCAGTCCGATCCTCACCTCCAGACATCAGTAGTGATGTTGCCACGGGTTACTGTAACAAACCGTCACCTCCGCTGTAGATCACACCACAGGGTCCAAAGGAAAAAGGGGGTGCTGGAAGTCAGATGCATCATGAGGAGTACCCAAATGAAATACATCAATCTCCGCACTCACCTATATATTACATAATATTCTAAGTTACGATCTAAGACATGAGGGCTCTATCATCAATGACCATAGATACATAGATGCTCCAGGCAAATTATTCAGTATATGTTTCTCAAAAGGTAAAAAAATGTAGAGTATGGACCATTGAAGAGAGAACCCATAATGTCCCAGTCATCACAGGAAATGCCCACTGATATTGTAGCTTACAGATGTATCTAAAAAAAGAGAGAATAAAATATTAAATATCAGATTATGTTGCAATATATAAACAATTTTCTACACATGTCCAAAACTACACAGAGAGAAGGGTGCAGTGCCAATCACATAGAGCACGTCACTAATAAGTCACCCTGAAATTTACATTCAGACCATTAGGTTTCAATGTTTTTAAAGTAAAAATCAAAAATAATTGCCGTTTCTATCTCTTCCCCTTCTACCCATCTGTATCTGTTCTAAAATCCGAAACCTTTTTCAGAGTGACCTGCCTCCTTGAAATGTTTGGAGACAGGAAGATCCATTTTTTCTCTCCTAATGGAATATCTATGTTGGTTAAGACGTGTTTTTACATCCCATGTGGTCTCACCCACATACCAGAGGCCACAAGGGCATGACAGTAGGTAGACCACATGAATCACACGTAAGGTATTGAGAAATTTTGATTGCCCTATTAGTGGTGGAGTTGCAAAAGTAGTTACCTTTAAGCATTAAACAGCAATTTACTTTAATTTAACTTTAATCTGTCACCCAAATTGCGACCCCTACGGTAGGAGAATAAAGGGGGAATTTGAAATTAATCCACCTCAATGAAGACATTTCCAATGATTCTCCAATGTTTTCTGAGAATGGTAGCAATATTCGTAAATACTTTCAGAAATGAGTTTTTAGGATAACCACGGGATTTAAATTTATTACCCATCTACATATCCATATATATAATATACATGCTGATGGAAGCGGTCATTAGCATTCAGACTCTAAAACGCACTGACATATTTCCTTCTCTTTTAGAGGGAAAAAGTGTGTCTTATAGTCAGGGCTCAGGAGAAGACCAGGGCTGGTGAGTTGAGCCAGTGCAGTGCTGCCTTCACCTCCCCGCACCTCCTGCATGGTGACAGAAGAGGTCATTAGCATTCAGACTATGAGACGTACTGCCACTTTTCCCTCACTTTTGGGAAGAAAATAGTGTTTTACAGTCTGAAAAATATGGTACATATTTTTGCAAAGTTTTTATTATTATTTTTTTTTTAATCTCGGAAGCAAAACCAATATAATAAATAATTTGTAATATACTTGCTATTAAATATTACAAAACAGTATTTGTCAAGCCTGTAATCATAATAACCCATATAATATAGTGAACACATTATTTATGGTGGTGGGTAGATAGCAGAAATAAAAATGGCAAAAATATTTTCCCCATTATAGTAATGTACTATTTTTAATACTACGCCTGTGACTTTAAATAGAATTTCTTTAGTAAAAGTCTATAAAGTGTGAGAGTCTGTCAACATATATCAATCCCAAGGGCCCCGTACCTTTATTAATGTTCACTGCACGGAAATGAACATTATTGAGGCTGCTGATGGTGGAGTCCGAAGTGGCTGACTGCAGACCCGCCAGTATTGCCCTATTGGCAGCCCTGATTCAGTGTGCCCCCTTGTGCAAATGTGCAGCAATAACCGCAACCTAACATTTTGGGTAATTGTGTAGCAAAACCAGGCTGCACTTGGTAGAATTGCAAATATTCACTTTATTTCAATTCACCTTGATTAAACGTACATCCGTATTGAAATTGTATCAGCAGCCCACGGGAATTAGCCCACATGTTGCTAACGCTATTCACGCACTTGCTCATGAACTCTTTTTACTCATTTTGCATTCCATTTTTTGGAGGTGAGGTGTTCACTGTGGGGTATAAATAATGTTATTTCACATTTTCTTCAATTTTTGTTGTGTTGAAAATTATGTTCCCTCTTGTGTTTTTTTATGTATTTCAATAACTTTTTTTTCTTTTGTTTAAAGAGGTTGTCTCATCTCACACATTGATGGCTCATGTCTAGGATATATTTTTAAAGTCAAATAGGTGCAGGTCTTACCTCTGGTACTGACACCTATTGTATCTGGTGCCTACAGTTCATGCTCGAGTGGTCTGTTTTTACTGCTATAGACGTTTCGAAAATAGCTGAGCGAGCGTGCTTGGCTATGAAGTCCATAGAGGTGAATGAAGAGCTAAAGAGCTTGCTGCGCATGCATAGCCACCTTTCCATTAGCAGAACTCCCATTGCTGTGAATAGAGAGCCCCTGGACTTGCAAGGTGTGCTCTACTTCACTTCAGTGGGCCTTTCTGGAGATAGGTAGTCCCAATGGTGAATATTTTAGTGATATGCCATCAAAGGCTAAGATCTCACAACCCATTTAAACATTTTTATGCCCCTTTGGGGAATTGAATCTGTAGTCACTAGTGTTGATCGATCACTACAGTGCTCAGGTGCTCTGGCCGAGCACACCGGGATGGTCGGGTGCTCTGTATAATGGAAGTCAATGGAAGAACCTGAGCATTAAACCAGGCACCCCTTCTCTGAAAAGGGGAGGGTGCCTGGTTCATAGGAAAAGTTCAGAAATTGATGGCGCTGCTGTGAACGATGTTGTCCGAATAGTACACCACTTTTACAGACTGACCATAATACGCACAAAACCAAAGATAAAATCTATTTTAGAGGCAAAATTATTAGGAAACATTCTTTCCTGTATATTTACTTCTATATAAAGTGCAAATTCTTTGACCGGCGCAAGACGAACCAAAGCGAAAGCATTTGCCAAGAATGTTTTCACTAATCAACAATGAAAGTCCGAGGTTCGAAGACCATCAGACAGGCAATCCGGTGGCGTTATTCCCATTACCTGCCAAGCAGGTTCCGGGAAACCAAAGTCTTTGGGTTCCAGGGGGAGTATGGTTGCAAAGCTAAAACTAAAATTAATTGATGGAAGGGCAGCACCAGGAGTGAAGCCTGCGGCTTAATTTGACTCAACACGAGAAAACCTCACCCAGCCTGGACATGGAAAGGATAAACAGATTGATAGCTCTTTCTCGATTCTGTGGGTGGTGGTGCATGGCCGTTTTGAGTTGGTGGAGCGGTTTGTCTGGTTAATTCCGATAACGAACTAGACTCCACCATTCTATCTAGTTACGTGACCCCCGGCGTGAGGACTGTGTTCACCAGATACTTGGATAGTGAGACTGGACTTGTAGGTAAGGGCCTGCTGGTGAGCTGACCCTGTAAAAGATTGTAGGTGAGGGCCTGCTGGTGAGCTGCGCCTCTAAAACATTAGGAGTTACAAAATTATGGGAGAGTGCCTGCTGCTTAGCTGACCATCGAAAAAATTATGTTGTAGAGCCTGCTGCTGAGCTGCCCATCGAAAACATTGTGGGCGAGGGCCTGCTGCCGCTTTGTTGACTCTAGATAACTTCTGGGTGATTGCGCATCCCTGTGACGTCGACGATCCATTTGGATGTCTGCCCTATCAACTTTCGATGTTATTTTATGCGCCTAACATGGTGACCACGGGCAACGGGGAATCAGGGTTCGATTCCGTAGAGGGAGCCTGAGAATGGCTACCACTTTCAAACTAGACAGCCGGGGGCGGCCAAAATTACTCACTTCCGACTCTGGGAGGTAGAGACAAAAAATAACAATTCAGGACTCTTTCTAGGCCCTATCATCGGAATGAGTAATAAAAAGTTACAGGGAATGTCACAGGTATTTAGGATGAGAAAACATTATACAGGAGAGGTACCACAGGTAATCTCACAGTTCGTAGCGTCTACGGAAAAAGTACACTGTATCTCACAGATATGTGAGGGCCTGCAGGTAAGCTGACCATCGAAAACATTATGGACGAGGGCCTGCTGCCGCTTTGTTGACTCTAGATAACTTCTGGGTGATCGCTCATCCCCGTGACATCGACGATCCATTTGGATGTCTGCAGTATCAACTTTGGAGCAATTTTTCCACAAGGACCTTCTGGTATAGCACCGTTTTGCTTGTCCTCTCCACCAGAGGAATTGGAGATGAGAAGTTCTCTTTGTAGTGGGGTGGGGGGTCAAGAAAGGTGAAGAACCAGTAATCCATGGTGTCTAAAATGTGTATAACGCACGGGTCGCGGGAAAGGCAACCTAACATGAAGTCACCCATGTGTGCCAGAGTACCAACAGGCAAGACTTCTCTGTCGTCATCAGGAGGTGAGCTGACCCTGTAAAAAAATGTAGTTAAGAGCCGGCTGGTGAGCTGACCCTGGTTTTTATGTGTTTTTTGTGGTGCAAGAGGTGCATGGGAATACAGTGTATTGAGTACATTATAAACAACACATTTAAAGTGCCTTTATGTTCATTAGCTCAGCTTTCCTCTGGGGGAGTTGAGAAGTCAAGGGCAATCCAGGCCTTGTTAATTTTTATAAAAGTCAACCTGTCAGCATTTTCAGTTGACAGGCGGATATGCTTATCTGTTATAATGCCACCAGCAGCATTAAATACCCGCTCAGACAAAACGCAAAACAGTGGCAGGGCAGGCCAGCACCTCCAAGACGTAGAGTGCCAGTTGGTGCCAAGTGTCCAGCTTGGACACCTAGTAGTTGTAAGGCACTGAGAGATCATTAAGGACGCTGGCATGGTCTGCTATGTACTCCTTCACCATCTTCCAAAATGTTTCCCTCCTTGTGACAGTAGGCTGTGCATCATGGTGAGGGTGCTGGTGGGGTGTCATGAAACTGTCCCAGGCTTTGGAGAGTGTTGCCCTGCCTCTGTTGGAACGGCTGTGTGTTCCTCTTGTCTCCCCTCCTCGGTTGCCCAAGGAACTACGGACTGTGCCGCCAGCGTTGTCAAATGGAATTTTTTGGAGCAATTTTTCAACCAGGATCTTCTGGTATTGCACTGTTTTGCTCGTCCTCTCCACCAGAGGAATGAGAGATGAGAAGTTCTCTTTGTAGCGGGGGGTCCAGAAGGGTGAACACCCAGTAATCCATGTTGTTTAAAATGCGTATAATTGGTCTTGGGAAAGGCAGCCTAACATGAAGTCAGCCATGTGTTCCAGACTACCAACAGGGAAGACTTTACTGTCATCATCAGGAGGTTAACTCTCAATCTCCTTATCCTCCTCCTCCTCCTCTTTTGCCCACCCACGCAGAACCGATGGAATTAAACTTCCATGGGTTCTACAATCTGTAGCTAAGGAAACCGTTTCCTTCTCCTCCTCTTTATTGTCCAATTTGCGCCGACAAGATGAACTGAGCATGGTCTGGCTATTACCCTGTGTAATGTCGTCTTCCCCCATTCCCACCTCTTCCACATGCAAAGCGTTGGCCTCAATTGTGAGCAGCAAGCGTTTGAGTAGACACAGAAGTGGGATGGTTACGCTGATAATAGTGTTATCGCCGCTTACCATCTGTGTCGATACATTTCTTAAAAGCTCACAGAGGTCAGACATCCATGCCCACTCCTCGTTTGTGAAGAGCGTAAGCTGACTTGAAAGGCGATGACCATGTTGCAGCTGGTCGCACAACAGCCGGTGAGCTGGCAATTTCAAACACTGCTGCAGCGTTAACAGACCACCTGAAGCTGACGATGACTTGCGAAAATGTGCACACACGGGGTGCACCTTCACCACTAGCTCATGCAAACCGCTGAACCACTAAGGTAAAGACATGAGCTTGGCATGGGATGTGAGTTTGTCGAGCTCCAAAGCCGCCACCAAGTTACAGCCATTATCGGACACAACCATGCCTGGTTGTAGGTTGAGTGGTGAGAGCCACAGCCCAGTCTGGTCTCTTTTCCCCTGCCACAGCTCTGCGGCAGTGTGCTGTTTGTCCAATAAGCATATCAGCTTCATCACAGCCTGTTGACGCTTCCCCACAGCAGTGCTACACTGCTTCCAGCTACCAGCTGATGGCTGACTGGTGCTGCACATGGATAATTCGGAGGTGGAAGTGGAGGAGGAGGCAGAGTAGGAGAAGTGGGGGTTGGAGGCACTAACGTAGGTGCTGACGGAAACCCCGATTGATGTAGGGCCCGCAATCCTCGTCGTCGGTAGCACCTGTGCTATCCAAGGGTATGACTTACTCCCGGCCTCCACAACGTTCACCCATTGTGCCGTCACGGAAATGTTGCATCCTTGGCCGAAAACACTTGTCCATGTGTTCGTGGTTAAGTGGACCTTCCCAGTAACTGCGTTGCTCAGGGCTTGTGTGATGTTTCAGGACACATTTTGGTGTAAGGGTACTTTCACACTTGCGTTGGTGCGGATCCGTCTGTTTATTTGCACAGACTTATCCGCACCTATAATGCAAACGTTTGTATCCGTTCAGAACGGATCCGTTTGCATTAGTTAAAAGAAAAATGACAAAGTCCAAAACGGATCCGTTTTGAATTACATTGAAAGTCAATGGGGAACGGATCCGTTTTTAAATGCACCATATTGTGTAATTGAAAACGGATCCGTCCCCATTGACTTACATTGTAATTAAAAACTGATCCGTTAGACTCCGCCTCTTCAGACGGACAACAAAATGCTGCAAGCTGCGTTTTGGTGTCCGCCTTCAAAACAGAATAGTAGCGGAACGGAGCATAACTGATGCATTCTGAACGGATCCTTATCCATTCAGAATGCACTGGGGCTTAACTGATCCGTTTTGGACCGTTTGTGAGAGCCCTGAAACGGATCTCACAAACGGAATCCAAAACGCTAGTGTGAAAGTACCCTAAGGCGGGCATGGCACACCTTAAAAAAATAGTGGCAGCTGGGGACTGCGGAAGGCCTCAGTGTCCACAAGCCTAAATGGGAACATTTCCAGGGCCAGTAATTTGAAAAGCTGTGCATTTAGTGTTATAGCCTTTGGGTGGGTGGGTGGCTGGATATTTGCGCTTGCGTTGAAATGCCTGGGGTAAGGACATTTGGATGCTGCGCTGGGACACGGAAGTGGATGTGGTCGCTGATGGTGCTTGCGAAGGTCCAGGTGCAGGGCAGGAGGCATCCAGGCCTGCACCTTGGACAGGTGATTGGCCAACAGCAAGTAACCTAGGGTAAAAGGTGGCAGTGGTGTGACCTGCAGACACAGAATCTGGACCCAGGCGTTCTTCCCACTGATTAGGGTGCTTGGATACCATGTGGCGGATCATGCTGGTTGTGGTGAGGTTGCTAGTGTTCTTGCCCCTGCTCATTTTAGTACGGCACAGGTTGCAAACTACTATTCTTTTGTCATCCGCAGTTTCCTCAAAAAAGCGCCATACTGCGGAACACCTACTTCTTGGCAAGGGAGATTTCCACAAGGAGGTGCTCTGTGGAACAGTTGCGGGCCTGTTTGGTGTGGACTGCCGTCTCAATTTTGCCACCCCACTGCCTCATCCAGCTTGTTGCGGTGCTGCAGATCCCTCCCCCTCTGTACTGCTGTCCTTGCTCGGCTTTCCACCTTCCCAGGTTGGGTCAGTGACCTCATCGTCCACCAACTCCTCTTCCAGTTCCTCACTCTGATCATCCTCCTGAATTTTTGACCCAACCACAACCTCAGTGATTGACAACTGTGTCTCATCCTCTTCATCAACCTGTTGAGACAGTAATTCCGGTTGACTTATTGGCTGTGTCTCATCATCATCCACCTCAATAAAGACTAATTGCCATTCCCCACCATCATCTTGTCGTGACTGTGGATGCTCAGGACATTGGGAATCAGGGCACAAGAACTCATGTCCCTCTTCAAGCGTGCTTAGCGAGAGGGCCAAATGAAGTACTGGCAATGAAAAGAGGTCCTGGGAATATCCGAGTGTGGGATCATTTGTTTGGCCAGACTCTCTATAGTGGGAGGAAGGAGGATCAGGGTGGGTATTGTATTGACCTGATTCCTGGCTTCTGACTCTGGACTTGATGGAAGACAGTTTGGTGCTTAACCGACTGGAAGCATTATCTGCTGCAATCCAATGACCATCTGGTCGCACTGGTCTGACTTCAAAAGTGGTGTCCTGTGCCGTCCTGCAAATTGGGACATGAAGCTAGGCATGGTGGATGATTGTTTTTCTTGTGCTCTGGCAGCAGGCGCAGTTTCTACTTGCCCAGGGCCACGGCCTCTGCCTGCACCATCACGGCACTTCCCCTTCCCATACTACTCGCCATCTTTATTTTAAATGTTATATATGCTCGAAAGTATGTCTCACCTACAGTAGTGTAGGATTTGAAAATCTATGTGCAAAAAAATGTAAAAAGGTATTTGGGATAAGGAAATG
Source organism: Bufotes viridis (assembly GCA_033119425.1). NCBI lineage: Eukaryota > Metazoa > Chordata > Amphibia > Anura > Bufonidae > Bufotes > Bufotes viridis. Next base: position 30,922,895 of record CM065597.1, on the reverse strand, counting down.
TTATACAGGACAGGTACCACAGGTAATGTCACTGTTCGCAGCGTCTACGGAAAAAGTACACTGTATGTCATTGTTAAATTGTTTTCATGCACACCTTACATTTTAGATGTGGGTCGGGTAATGTCAATCTCAGAAGATTACCCCGTCTATTGAAAAAGTAGTATGTATGTTACTGATACATTTTTTAAACGCAAACCTTACACTTTAGATGTCGGCCTGGTAATGTCAGTCTCAGAAGATTACACCGTCTATTGAAAAAGTACACAGTATGTCACTGATAAATGTTTAAGGGTACTTTCACACTAGCGTTAGTGTGATCCCGCAGGCAGTTCCGTTGTCCATGCTGCCTGCCGGATCCGCCGTTCAGTGTGACAACTGACAGCATTTTTAGACACATCCGGGTGCGGATCCGTCTACAAATGCATTGCAAGAAACGGATCCGTCTCTCCGCTTGTCATGCGGATGGACGGATCTGTCTTGCAGTCTTTTTTCACAGTTTTCCCGGATCCGTCCTTCAGTTGTTTCGCAATGCCGGATCCGGCACTAATGCAAGTCAATGTTAATTAATGCCGGATCCGGCATTCTGGCGACTGATCAGGCACTTTGGACGGACATAATACTGCAGCAATGCTGCGGTATTATGTCCGGCGAAAACGCCTGACAGTGACTGAATGGAAGGCATACTGATCTAAACTGAATGGATTTCTATCCATTCAGAATGCATTGGGATATGCCTGATCAGTTCTATTCCGGCATAGAGCCCTTTTGACGGAACTCTATGCCGGAAAAGAATAACGCAAGTGTGAAAGTACCCTTAAACGCACACGATACACTGAAGATGTCCCCCTGGTAATGTCACGGTCAGCAGTGGACGCCGTCTATTGAAAAAGTATACTGTATGTCACTGATACATTTTTTAAGCGCACACGTTACACTGCAGATATGGCGCAACTAATGTCACTGCCCGCAGCAGAGACAGTTTATTGAAAAAGTACACTGTCTGTCACAGATCCATTTTTTCAGCTCACACATTATACTACAGATATTGCACAGCTAATGTCACTGTCCCCAGCGAACACCGCCAATGGAAAAAGTACACTGGATGTCACTGATATTTTTTGGATGCACACACTGTACACAGGAGATGTGGCATGGATAATTTGTCCGCAGCAGACACCGTCTACGGAAAAAGTATACTGGATGTCACTGATATTTTAGGGATGCGCACACTTTACCCAGGAGATGTGGTGCGAATAATTTAACTGTCCACAGTGGCATTTAGCGCAGGATGGGCTAAAAATATTTGTGGTCGGGGCTACATGACACATAACTGTCTACCTGCCTAACTAAACTAAGCGGCTTGAATTGTGCCATAACCGCTGCGTAGGAGGAATGCCTGAAAGGGGGGCATACCCTGCAAGGTGTTTATGAAACAGAAGGGCGGTTTAGGAGGGTATGCAGCACCATGACACACCCAGGGGAGGCACCTGCCTGGTATAAATGTGCTACTTACGCCCCTCCCACAAATACAGGCCAATAAATCGGCCTTCAAACTTGTGGTCAGGGCTACATGACACGTAACCGTCTACCTGTCTAACTAACTAAACTAAGCGGCTTGAATTGTGCCATAACCGCTGCGTAGGAGGAATGCCTGAAAGGGGGCAAAAAACCCACATCTAAATGATACACAATAGTTTATACAAACAACACTAACATGACCAACCTCTGGAATGCGAGAACATCTCTCTAAAAGGTTGAGGTATGAACCTATTGAACATGCAGAGCGCCGAATTTCCGGATAACATGGGCCAGAACTTTGTTCCCAGAGGCAGCACATGCTGCACCTGACCTGAAGGAAAGGCCCGGTAGCTGTCGGTGTCAACCCTAAAATTGGACACCGGCATACGGACATGCCGCACAACTGAGAGGTGGTGAGTGGTGCCGTGAGGACCGTAATCTCAAGGTCTTGGTCTGTTGCTGCTGCCAGTAATTGCTGAAAGACACGAACCGGGCACCCTGAGTGGAATGTCGGAAAGAGAATGATTATATTAAGGGCCGAAAAATGGCAACAAAAACCAGTGCCAGCAACGACACTAACATGACCAACCTCTGGAATGCAAGAACATCTCTTGACTAGATTGAGGTATGAACCTAATGAACATGCAGAGCGCCACTGACCTAGCTTCCGGATAATATGGGCCAGAACTTTCGTACCTAGAGGCAGCATATGCCGCACCTCATCTGAAGGAAAGGTCAGATAGCTGTCGGTCTCAACGCTAATTGGACACCGGCATACGGACATGCCGCACGACTGAGAGGTGTTGAGTAGTGATGAGCGCAAAGACCCACATTCGACAAGCAACCCGCATCTCGTTAGTCACACCCTCGCGACCCCGCAACACTCGCCACCCCGCACCCAACATCACGACCCATCTTTTAAGTCATATTTGCGTGCGCATGGAACCTGCACGTTCGTAATAATGTTTAAACAGCTTTACACGTATTTAAAGCTTGAAATGGCGGGAGTCGTTTGTGCGTAATACATGCAGCGTACTGGAGTCTGACACAACCTGTTAACGCTAGGTAGGTAAGGGAATACCAACCACGAATAGAATAATGCGAATATTCAAGTGACGAACATTCGCAGGACAGTTTTACCTATTAAATCTTTACTCTGACAGGAATAGTGGAAATTGTTAAAGAAGCAACTAAGGTTCGGGAATATAGGTCTGAAATTATTTATTTATTTTATTATTATTTTTGTTTTGAATTTTAATCAGTGCTGAGTCACGCCCCCTGCACTGATCACATGACGGTGACGTCACCCCAGGTCGTGGAAGCCGCCCCTTATGGATTCCATATGCCGCGATAGTCTGCGGTAGTGGAATCCATAACGGGATGCGGCGATTACCACAACCCGAACGCCAAACCTTTTTTTAAAGTTCGCTCATCTCTACTCATCACCAAAGGAGCCGGCAAATTGCCGGCCGGACTGTAACGGGACGATGCTGCACGAGCTTGCCGCAAACCCTCACCCGACCGGAACGACCTAAACTGGGATCCTAATCACAGACTGGGTATGGAAGCTGCAGATTCAGCCCGTGTGCTGCAACAGGTGGCTCAGACTGCACACAACTACGCAGCACCGTCGACACATCCAGGGGAGGCGCCTGCCTGGTATAAATGTGCTACTTACGCCCCTCTCACAAATACAGGTCAATAAATCGGCCTTCAAACATATTGCTGCTGTCACACACAATAGTCCCTTAAAGGACTTTTGGGTCTCTGAAACGTTTTTGTGCCAAAATAACTTCATTATCACTCCCTACACTGTCTGTCCCTTCCGATGCACAGCTCTCCCTAACTGATACAGAGCGGAGAACGTGTCATTGGGTGCTTTATAGCACCCGATGATGCGTTCCGGCCAGCCAATCACTGTAATGCCAGACAACATGGCTACTGGCATTACAGTGAGGGCAGTACTTACCTGCACATTTATTGGCTGCTCAGCAGCCACAAAATGTACAGGAAGGAGACTCGAGCATTGCGCTCGAGCACATGCGGTACTCGGCCGAGTACTGCTATGTGCCGAGAATGGCGATGCTCTAGCCGAACTGGCATTCGTCCGAGAATGCTCGCTCAACACTAGTAGTAATTAAATCTCTTCTATAATACACTGCAATGGGCATGATGTGATTGGAGAACTAATGTGACAGGCTTGGGGTCCATGGCTGCCATGACAACTTCTCAGAACACCACAATTGTATCATGCAGGGACGAGGGTTGGGCAATTTAATTGGAGGACAAAGGATGTTCGCTTCCTCTCTAACCACTCGGAGCTCACGTTCTCTATATGAAAGGTTAAACTGCTGGGACTGGAGTTATCTCCAATCCTGGCCACTGCAAGGGGGTGTCAACTATGTGCCTCCATATCCTGCTCTATATAGTCCATACAGCTGTGAAGAACATACACATCAATGGCTAAAAAATAAATAAAATAAAATGGGGGTAAGGGTGGGTTCACATCACTTTTGATGCCTCCGTTTGACATATATGTTACAAAAAAACGATACGAGAATGCAGCACACCACATTCCTGTATCCTGCAGTCAGGTAAAATAAAGTATACTTTTTTTTTTTCAGAGTTAAAAAGATAGTATACTTTTTTTTTTCAGTGGAACTCTATGGTGAACAGATGCCACTGTATGGCATCAGTCTGAGGCATCCGTTTAATGTATACTTTTTTAGTATACGTTAGGCTACTTTCACACTAGTGTTTTTGGCTTTCTGTTACTGAGATCAGTCATGGGTTCTCAAAAGCAGTCCAAAACGGATCAGTTTTGCCCTATTGCATTCTGAATGGAAAAGGATCTGCTCAGAATGCATTAGTTTGCCTAAGTACTGTCACCATTACGCTCTGGAGGCGGACACCAAAGTGCTGCTTGCAGCGTTTTTCTGTCCGCGATGTGGTGCGGAGCAACAGATCCGTCCCCCATTGACTTTCAATGGTGTTCAAGACCGATCCGTTATGGCTATAGAAGACATAATACAACCGGATCCGTTCATGACGGATGCATGTTGTTGTATTATTGTAATGGAAGCGTTTTTGCAGATCCATGACGGATCCGCAAAAGACGCTTGTGTGAAAGTAGCCTTAAATGGATGGAAAAAATGTGATGTTGACCCACCCTAAGCTGCAAAAATCTTGTAAGCCCTCAAGCCCAGGACCCTGTCTCCCTCTGTACCAGTTTGTAACTTGTCTTGTTCATGCTTATTGTAGTTGTTTTTATTAGGTATGTTTTCCCTTTATCATATGTACAGCGCCATGGAATGAATAGTGCTTTAATAATAAAAATAATAATACTACCAGACACCATCCATAGACCGGAGTCATATCGTGTCTATGGAGAAAAAAGCAAACCCAAACACCTTTATAGATACAAGCAGTAAACTTTTTTTTTAAATCAAGATATTGTACATAAAGAGGTTCAGAGGAAATATTAATGTATTGCAATTTTAATTATTTGCTTAAATGGCTTACCGAAATCCTTAAAAAAAAGCTCTGCAGTACCAGGATCTCCCCTATCACTAAACGCGTCGCTGCGGTCAACCAATGCTTCCTTCACAGCATCGTACCCAGTCAGTACTATCGCCGGCAAGTTGACTGCGTAAATGGTATAGACAGGTCCATACTTCTCACTCAGCTAGAGAGATAGAGAAAACATGTAACATTCATCTCCATCCTTCTGCATACAAGTATACTGTTCCTGCACAGACCTGTAACAGAGGAGTCAGGCATTACCCGGACAATGCCTGACTCTGCCAGATCCCCGTTTACCACCACCATGGAATCGGATAGGGATCTTGCAGAAATGCTGTCATTCTGCTATAAAAATACCACTACATACAGCTGTATTTTTCTGGCAGAATGCTGTCTGAAAACCCACCAGATCCCTATCAGATCCCATTATAGTGAATAGGAATGCAGAGATGTCCACCCATGCCAGATGTTTGAGAGTAGTACCCCCTCAGATGCCGCGTTCATACATGATCCCCCTCAGATGCCATGTTCATACATGATCGCAGCACCTGATATACATAACACGTTGTAAAATTTAAAAAATAAAAAAATTGTACTTACCTCATCCATTTGCTCAGGACAGGCCGGCCGCTGCAATCTGACTTACAAGCTGGAGCAAAATCTCGCACAGCTCGCGAAGATGACGTCATCATGCCGGCCTGGTCATACATCACCACGCACGGGATTTTGTGCGAGATCTTTAAGCAAGATGACGGAGGCCTTCCGATCATGAGCAAATGGGTCAGGTAACTAAGATTTTTTTTTTGCACTATTTTACTGTAGGTTAAATCGATTCAATACCACAAAGCACAAGGAAATTCGGCTTTGAGGATTTTATTATGCTTTTATGGTGCTGGTTCTGTGACTGTATTAGCAAAATTAAGATACCAAGAACACTTCCAGTAGCAGGATGAGATCTCATCCCACCCATTTCAGTTGGATGTGGATGACAGGCATACTGTGGTAGGCAGTACGTTACAGCATTATAATATTCACTGTACACATATTCTCATACCATATACCTCAGTTCTCTAACATACATCTATTATCAGTATAGCTGCATTGCTAGGCAGGAGTAATTCTATAACAGGACAGCAGCGAGGGCATCAAATTTCCTTCCGTATCCCAGTGAGAAATGCTGAATATTTGCTGCTGTTTATGGTACCCTTTCTTTATCCAATTGAGCACCAGGCGCAGACTGTCACAAAATATTCTGTATACAACAATGGACTGGTAGTACAAATGAGGGGAATATGAGCTCCTTAAGGCTTCCCTTGTGTATTACTGGGTCAACCTACCTTATGGGCTGTTTCATCAACTGATTTATAGCAGGAATTACTATTGAACTAGTGTCCTAAGATTGCAGGTAAGTGTACATACCTTCATTAAAGACTGTGGTATTTCCGAGGTGCCCAGCTGAAGCATATTCCCCAAGCCTGGTAGAGGGGAAGGTCCTGGGGGTAGATTATTCTGTTTGACCTTACGCCACCATTTAATGAGATAAATTAGGAGAGTGATGCCTGTAGCCAGGAGAAGTGTTAAAGCAATATGCAGAGCCATCCTGTGTCCCTGTTCTGGCTGTACTATGTTCTTCTGTATTTATACATGACGAAGAGCCTGGCAGCAATCCAGGTGACATGTGGTCCTCAAGAACAGGCTGGATAGGGTTAGAGTCCACGCAGAGCTACAATTATATTTCATAATATAGTATAAACACTGTAAAAATTGGCAAGCTTAATGGGCATCTGTCAGCAGCTTTGTACCTATGACACTGGCTGACCTGTTACATGTGCGCTTGGCAGCTGAAGGCATCTGTGTTGGTCCCGTGTTCTCATGTGACATATGTGTGCAGTGCTAAGAAAAATTATGTTTTAATATATACAAATTAGCCTCTAGGAGCAAAGGGGGCATTGCCATTATACCTAGAGACTCAACTCTCTCTGCAACAGCCATACCCTCTCCACTTTGTTTGATAGGGTCATGTAGTGAAAACGTTAGGAGGTGTTGGGAAAAGTGGTTATATGAGGGCATGCACACACGACGAACAGTCCCCGGGGGACACAAACAGACCACCAGTAGAGAAGAGCATTTGATCTGTCGCTAAGCACAAAGCAACTCCCACAGTTTTGTTGTCCACCGTGCAGGCACAGATAGCACCTTGATTACCCACTCCTGTCTCTCCCTAGATCATTTTCAATTGCATAGCAGAAGGAATATTGATGTGACACCACCCAATAAATCGACAGCTAGCCACCATCGCCATCATCTTTAGGGGCAAATCCAGATTCCATTTGGCATCAGACGATGGTCGTTTTCAGTATGGACACCTTGTGGGGGCTACTTCAATCCTGCCTTTTCTATGGAGAGACACACTGCCCAAACTGCTTGTGTGTAGAGATGAGCGAACACCTGGATGTTCGGGTTCGAGAAGTTCGGCCGAACTTCCCGGAAATGTTCGGGTTCGGGATTCGAACTCGATCCGAACTTTATCCCGAACCCGAACCCCATTGAAGTCAATGGGGACCCGAACTTTTAGGCACAAAAAAGGCTGTAAAATAGTCCAGGAAAGGGCTAGAGGGCTGCCAAAGGCAGCAAAGTGTAGAAAAATCCCCTGCAAACAAATGTGGATAGGGAAATGAATTAAAATTAAATAAAATAAATAAAAATTAACCAATATCAATTGAAGAGAGGTCCCACAGCAAGGAATCATGCGTCATATCACCCTGCACCGGAGAATGTCACTCTATGTATTTTGGACCAGCACCCAGACAGAGGATACAGGTCCCACAGCAAGGAATCATGCGTCATATCACCCTGCACCGGAGAATGTCACTTCATGTATTTTGGACCAGCACCCAGACAGAGGATACAGGTCCCACAGCATGGAATCATGCGTCATATCACCCACCACCGGAGAAGGCCACTCATGTATTTTGGACCAGCACCCAGACAGAGGATACAGGTCCCACAGCAAGGAATCATGCGTCATATCACCCTGCACCGGAGAATGTCACTCTCATGTATTTTGGACCAGCACCCAGACAGAGGATACAGGTCCCACAGCATGGAATCATGCGTCATATCACCCACCACCGGAGAAGGCCACTTCATGTATTTTGGACCAGCACCCAGACAGAGGATACAGGTCCCACAGCATGGAATCATGCGTCATATCACCCACCACCGGAGAAGGCCACTCATGTATTTTGGACCAGCACCCAGACAGAGGATACAGGTCCCACAGCATGGAATCATGCGTCATATCACCCACCACCGGAGAAGGCCACTCTCATGTATTTTGGACCAGCACCCAGACAGAGGAGAGAGGTCCCACATCAAGGAATCATGAGTCATATCAACCACCACCGGAGAAGGCCACTCATTTATTTTGGACCAGCACCCAGACAGAGGATACAGGTCCCACATCAAGGAATCATGCGTCATATCAACCACCACCGGAGAAGGCCACTCTCATGTATTTTGGACCAGCACCCAGACAGAGGAGAGAGGTCCCACAGCAAGGAATAAGGCGTCATATCAACCCCCACCGGAGAAGGCCACTCATTTATTTTGGACCAGCACCCAGACAGAGGATACAGGTCCCACATCAAGGAATCATGCGTCATATCAACCACCACCGGAGAAGGCCACTCTCATTTATTTGGGACCAGCACCCAGACAGAGGAGAGGGGTTTTCACAGCAGAGAATCAGGCATTTAGATCACCCACCACAGGAGTAGGACACCATTTAATGGGACCCCGGCAACCATGTCAGATGGCACAAACATCAGCTTCACATCACCCAGCACAAGAGAAGGCCACTTTGAGAGACTTTGACCCCTGCACCCAGGCGGAGGAGAGGGGTTTTCACAGCAGAGAATCAGGCATTTAGATCACCCACCACAGGAGTAGGACACCATTTAATGGGACCCCGGCAACCATGTCAGATGGCACAAACATCAGCTTCACATCACCCAGCACAAGAGAAGGCCACTTTGAGAGACTTTGACCCCTGCACCCAGACGGAGGAGAGAGGTTTTCACAGCAGAGAATCATGTATTTAGATCACCCACCACAGGAGTAGGACACCATTTAATGGGACCCCGGCAACCATGTCAGATGGCACAAATATCAGCTTCACATCACCCAGCACAAGAGAAGGCCACTTTGAGAGACTTTTGACCCCTGCACCCAGGCGGAGGAGAGGGGTTTTCACAGCAGAGAATCAGGCATTTAGATCACCCACCACAGGAGTAGGACACCATTTAATGGGACCCCGGCAACCATGTCAGATGGCACAAACATCAGCTTCACATCACCCACCACAAGAGAAGGCCACTTTGAGAGACTCTGACCCCTGCACCCAGACAGAGGATACAGGTCCCACAGCAAGGAATCATGCGTCATATCACCCTGCACCGGAGAATGTCACTCATGTATTTTGGACCAGCACCCAGACAGAGGATACAGGTCCCACAGCATGGAATCATGCGTCATATCACCCACCACCGGAGAAGGCCACTTCATGTATTTTGGACCAGCACCCAGACAGAGGATACAGGTCCCACAGCATGGAATCATGCGTCATATCACCCACCACCGGAGAAGGCCACTCATGTATTTTGGACCAGCACCCAGACAGAGGATACAGGTCCCACAGCATGGAATCATGCGTCATATCACCCACCACCGGAGAAGGCCACTCTCATGTATTTTGGACCAGCACCCAGACAGAGGATACAGGTCCCACAGCATGGAATCATGCGTCATATCACCCACCACCGGAGAATGTCACTCTCATTTATTTAGGCCCAGCACACAGACAGAGGAGAGAGGTCCCACAGCAAGGAATCATGCGTCATATCAACCACCAACGGAGAATGTCACTCTCATGTATTTTGGACCAGCACCCAGACAGAGGAGAGAGGTCCCACAGCAAGGAATCATGCGTCATATCAACCACCAACGGAGAATGTCACTCTCATGTATTTTGGACCAGCACCCAGACAGAGGAGAGGTTCATTCAACTTTGGGTTGCACCGCAAGATCATGGTAAAGTAAAAAAATGAGGATTCAATAAAGAAGTGCCCCAGAGTACAAGAATACATGGTTGATGGGGAGGGAAATGTCTATTCTGCACAAGGGAGGCACAGGTCCTGTGGGATCCATGCCTGGTTCATTTTTATGAACGTCAGCTTGTCCACGTTGGCTGTGGACAGGCGGCCGCGCTTGTCAGTAATGACGCCCCTGCCGTGCTGAATACACGTTCAGACAAAACGCTGGCCGCCGGGCAGGCCAGCACCTCCAAGGCATAAAATGCTAACTCTGGCCACGTGGACAATTTGGAGACCCAGAAGTTGAATGGGGCCGAACCATCAGTCAGTACGTGGAGGGGTGTGCAGACGTACTGTTCAACCATGTTAGTGAAATGCTGCCTCCTGCTAACACGTTCCGTATCAGGTGGTTGTGCAGTTAGCTGTGGCGTGGAGACAAAACTTTTCCACATTTCTGCCATGCTAACCCTGCCCTCAGAAGAGCTGGCCGTGACACTGCTGCGTTGGCGACCTCTTGCTCCTCTTCTGCCTTCGCCTTGGGCTTCCACCTGTTCCCCTGTGACATTTGGGAATGCTCTCAGGAGCGCTCTACCAGCGTGCGCTTGAACTCGCGCATCTTCCTATCACGCTCCAGTGCAGGAAGTAAGGTGGGCACATTGTCTTTGTATCGGGGATCCAGCAGGGTGGCAACCCAGTAGTCCGCACACGTTAAAATGTGGGCAACTCTGCTGTCGCTGCGCAGGCACTGCAGCATGTAGTCGCTCATGTGTGCCAGGCTCCCCAGAGGTAAGGACAAGCTGTCCTCTGTGGGAGGCGTATCGTCATCGCCCTCCGTATCCCCCAGCCACGCACCAGTGATGGGCCTGAGCTGTGTCGGGTGCCACCCCGCTGTGAACCTGCTTCATCCTCATCCTCCTCCACCTCCTCCTCATCCTCCTCGTCCTCCAGTAGTGGGCCCTGGCTGGCCACATTTGTACCTGGCCTCTGCTGTTGCAAAAACCTCCCTCTGAGCCACTTCTAACAGACTGGCCTGAAAGTGCTAAAAATGACCCTCATCCTCCTCCTCCTCCTCCTCCTCCTCCTGGGCCACCTCCTCTTCCATCATCGCCCTAAGCGTTTTCTCAAGGAGACATAGAAGTGGTATTGTAACGCTGATAACGGTGTCATCGCCACTGGCCATGTTGGTGGAGTACTCGAAACAGCGCAACAGGGCACACAGGTCTCGCATGGAGGCCCAATCATTGGTGGTGAAGTGGTGCTGTTCCGCAGTGCGACTGACGCGTGCGTGCTGCAGCTGAAACTCCACTATGGCCTGCTGCTGCTCGCACAGTCTCTCCAGCATGTGCAAGGTGGAGTTCCACCTGGTGGGCACGCCGCATATGAGGCGGTGAGCGGGAAGGCCGGGTTACGCTGTAGCGCAGACAGGCGAGCAGCGGCAGGATGTGAACGCCGGAATCGCGCACAGACGGCCCTCACTTTATGCAGCAGCTCTGACATGTTGGGGTAGTTGTGAATGAACTTCTGCACCACCAAATTCAGCACATGCGCCAGGCAAGGGATGTGCGCCAAACCGGCTAGTCCCAGAGCTGCGACGAGATTTCGCCCATTATCGCACACCACCAGGCCGGGCTTGAGGCCCACCGGCAGCAACCACTGGTCGGTCTGTTGTTCAATACCCCGCCACAACTCCTGCGCGGTGTGGGGCCTGTCCCCCAAACATATGAGTTTCAGAATGGCCTGCTGACGCTTACCCCGGGCTGTGCTGAAGTTGGTGGTGAAGGTGTGTGGCTGACTGGATGAGCTGGTGGAAGCAGAGGAGGAGGAAGCCGAGTAGGAGGAGGAGGCTACAGGAGGCAAACAATGATGCCCTGTGATCCTTGGCGGCGGAAGGACGTGCGCCAAGGAACTCTCCGCCTGGGGCCCAGCCGCCACTACATTTACCCAGTGTGCAGTTAGGGAGATATAGCGTCCCTGGCCGTGCTTACTGGTCCACGTATCTGTGGTTAGGTGGACCTTGCCACAAATGGCGTTGCGCAGTGCACACTTGATTTTATCGGACACTTGCATGTGCAGGGAAGGCACGGCTGTCTTGGAGAAGTAGTGGCGGCTGGGGACAACATACTGTGGGACAGCCATGGACATCAGCTGTTTGAAGCTGTCTGTGTCCACCAGCCTGAATGACAGCATTTCAAAGGCCAGTAGTTTAGAAATGCTGGCATTCAGGCCCAGGGCTCGAGGGTGGCTAGGTGGGAATTTACGCTTTCTCTCCAAGGTTTGTGAGATGGAGAGCTGAACGCTGCCGTGTGACATGGTGGAGATGCTTGGTGACGCAGGTGGTGGTGTCGCTGGCACATCCTCTGTTTGGTGGGCGGCAGGTGCCAACATTCCTCCCGAGGCGGAGGAAGAGGCCGAGGCAGCAGCAGAAGAGGGAGCAGGGGGAGCCTGAGTGAGTTCCTTGCTTTTAAGGTGTTTACTCCACTGCAGTTCATGCTTTGCATGTAGATGCCTGGTCATGCAGGTTGTGCTAAGGTTCAGAACGTTAATGCCTCGCTTCAGGATCTGATGGCACAGCGTGCAAACCACTCGGGTCTTGTCGTCAGCACATTGTTTAAAGAAGTGCCATGCCAGGGAACTCCTTGAAGCTGCCTTTGGGGTGCTCGGTCCCTGGTGGCGGTGGCCTGTATCAGGCGAACTCTCTTGGCGGCGGCTGTTCTGCTTTTGCCCCCTGCTCCCTCTTTTGCTACGCTGTTGGCTCGGTCTCACCACTGCCTCTTCCTCTGAACTATGAAAGTCAGTGGCACGACCTTCATTCCATGTGGGGTCTAGGACCTCATCGTCCCCTGCATCGTCTTCCACACAGTCTTCCTCCCTGTCCTCCTGTTCGGTCTGCACACTGCAGAAAGACGCAGCAGTTGGCACCTGTGTTTCGTCATCATCAGAGACGTGCGGACTCCGATGAGGTGGTATTCCCATGTCCTCATCATCAGTAAACATCAGAGGTTGTGCATCAGTGCATTCTATGTCTTCCACCACAGGGGAAGGGCTAGGTGGATTCCCTTGGGAAACCCTGCCAGCAGAGTCTTCAAACAGCATAAGAGACTGCTGCATAACTTGAGGCTCAGACAGTTTCCCTGATATGCATGGGGGTGATGTGACAGACTGATGGGCTTGGTTTTCAGGTGCCACCTGTGCGCTTTCTGCAGAAGACTGGGTGGGAGATAATGTTGTGAACGTGCTGGATCCACTGTCGGCCACCCAATTGACTAGCGCCTGTACCTGCTCAGGCCTTACCATCCTTAGAACGGCATTGGGCCCCACCAAATATCGCTGTAAATTCTGGCGGGTACTGGAACTTGAGGTAGTTGGTTCACTAGGACGTGTGGCTGTGGCAGAATGGCCACGTCCTCTCCCAGCACCAGAGGGTACACTAACACCACCACGACCGCGGTCCGCGTCCCTTACTAGATGTTTTCCTCATTGTTACCGCTCACCAAGCACCACAATAAGGAAAAAAATATTTGGCCCAATGTATTGATTTCAAATTCAGGCCTTTTTTACAGGCACCTACCACTATCTGCCTATTTGTTTATGTAGCTTATTACACTAATCCAGGCACAGCAGTAACCACTGATTTAGGGGAATATCTCTTTTAGGGCAAGTATTTAGGCCCTGGATGAAAGGTATCCTTTTATGGACAGATTTACAATGGGCCTGCAACAGCTGTGACACCAGATTTAGGGTATTGCTATTTTGGCAAGTGAATTTCACCCCAGAAGAAAATATATGTTTTTGCGGATACTAATATAGTTTGCCAGGCTCAGCTGTGACACCAGATTTAGTGGATTGCTATTTTGGCAAGTGAATTTCACCCCAGAACAAAATATATGTTTTTGCGGATACTATTATAGTTTGACAGGCTCAGCTGTGACACCAGATTTAGGGGTTGCTATATTGGCAAGTGAATTTCACCCCAGAAGAAAATATATGTTTTTGCGGATACTAATATAGTTTGCCAGGCACAGCTGTGACACCAGATTTAGGGTGTTGCTATTTTGGCAAGTGAATTTCACCCCAGAACAAAATATATGTTTTTGCGGATACTAATATAGTTTGCCAGGCTCAGCTGTGACACCAGATTTAGGGTGTTGCTATTTTGGCAAGTGAATTTCACCCCAGAAGAAAATATATGTTTTTGCGGATACTAATATAGTTTGCCAGGCTCAGCTGTGACACCAGATTTAGGGTGTTGCTATTTTGGCAAGTGAATTTCACCCCAGAACAAAATATATGTTTTTGCGGATAATAATATAGTTTGCCAGGCTCAGCTGTGACACCAGATTTAGTGGATTGCTATTTTGGCAAGTGAATTTCACCCCAGAACAAAATATATGTTTTTGCGGATACTAATATAGTTTGCCAGGCTCAGCTGTGACACCAGATTTAGGGTGTTGCTATTTTGGCAAGTGAATTTCACCCCAGAACAAAATATATGTTTTTGCGGATACTAATATAGTTTGCCAGGCTCAGCTGTGACACCAGATTTAGAGGATTGCTATTTTGGCAAGTGAATTTCACCCCAGAACAAAATATATGTTTTTGCGGATACTAATATAGTTTGCCAGGCTCAGCTGTGACACCAGATTTAGGGTGTTGCTATTTTGGCAAGTGAATTTCACCCCAGAAGAAAATATATGTTTTTGCGGATACTAATATAGTTTGCCAGGCTCAGCTGTGACACCAGATTTAGGGTGTTGCTATTTTGGCAAGTGAATTTCACCCCAGAAGAAAATATATGTTTTTGCGGATACTAATATAGTTTGCCAGGCTCAGCTGTGACACCAGATTTAGAGGATTGCTATTTTGGCAAGTGAATTTCACCCCAGAACAAAATATATGTTTTTGCGGATAATAATATAGTTTGCCAGGCTCAGCTGTGACACCAGATTTAGTGGATTGCTATTTTGGCAAGTGAATTTCACCCCAGAACAAAATATATGTTTTTGCGGATACTAATATAGTTTGCCAGGCTCAGCTGTGACACCAGATTTAGAGGATTGCTATTTTGGCAAGTGAATTTCACCCCAGAACAAAATATATGTTTTTGCGGATAATAATATAGTTTGCCAGGCTCAGCTGTGACACCAGATTTAGTGGATTGCTATTTTGGCAAGTGAATTTCACCCCAGAACAAAATATATGTTTTTGCGGATAATAATATAGTTTGCCAGGCTCAGCTGTGACACCAGATTTAGTGGATTGCTATTTTGGCAAGTGAATTTCACCCCAGAACAAAATATATGTTTTTGCGGATACTAATATAGTTTGCCAGGCTCAGCTGTGACACCAGATTTAGTGGATTGCTATTTTGGCAAGTGAATTTCACCCCAGAACAAAATATATGTTTTTGCGGATACTAATATAGTTTGCCAGGCTCAGCTGTGACACCAGATTTAGGGTGTTGCTATTTTGGCAAGTGAATTTCACCCCAGAAGAAAATATATGTTTTTGCGGATACTAATATAGTTTGCCAGGCTCAGCTGTGACACCAGATTTAGAGGATTGCTATTTTGGCAAGTGAATTTCACCCCAGAACAAAATATATGTTTTTGCGGATACTAATAGAGTTTGCCAGGCTCAGCTGTGACACCAGATTTAGTGGATTGCTATTTTGGCAAGTGAATTTCACCCCAGAACAAAATATATGTTTTTGCGGATACTAATATAGTTTGCCAGGCTCAGCTGTGACACCAGATTTAGTGGATTGCTATTTTGGCAAGTGAATTTCACCCCAGAACAAAATATATGTTTTTGCGGATAATAATATAGTTTGCCAGGCTCAGCGGTGACACCAGATTTAGTGGATTGCTATTTTGGCAAGTGAATTTCACCCCAGAACAAAATATATGTTTTTGCGGATAATAATATAGTTTGCCAGGCTCAGCTGTGACACCAGATTTAGTGGATTGCTATTTTGGCAAGTGAATTTCACCCCAGAACAAAATATATGTTTTTGCGGATAATAATATAGTTTGCCAGGCTCAGCTGTGACACCAGATTTAGTGGATTGCTATTTTGGCAAGTGAATTTCACCCCAGAAGAAAATATATGTTTTTGCGGATACTAATATAGTTTGCCAGGCTCAGCTGTGACACCAGATTTAGGGTGTTGCTATTTTGGCAAGTGAATTTCACCCCAGAAGAAAATATATGTTTTTGCGGATACTAATATAGTTTGCCAGGCTCAGCTGTGACACCAGATTTAGAGGATTGCTATTTTGGCAAGTGAATTTCACCCCAGAACAAAATATATGTTTTTGCGGATAATAATATAGTTTGCCAGGCTCAGCTGTGACACCAGATTTAGTGGATTGCTATTTTGGCAAGTGAATTTCACCCCAGAACAAAATATATGTTTTTGCGGATAATAATATAGTTTGCCAGGCTCAGCTGTGACACCAGATTTAGTGGATTGCTATTTTGGCAAGTGAATTTAACCCCAGAACAAAATATATGTTTTTGCGGATACTAATATAGTTTGCCAGGCACAGCTGTGACACCAGATTTAGGGTGTTGCTATTTTGGCAAGTGAATTTCACCCCAGAAGAAAATATATGTTTTTGCGGATACTAATATAGTTTGCCAGGCTCAGCTGTGACACCAGATTTAGTGGATTGCTATTTTGGCAAGTGAATTTCACCCCAGAACAAAATATATGTTTTTGCGGATAATAATATAGTTTGCCAGGCTCAGCTGTGACACCAGATTTAGTGGATTGCTATTTTGGCAAGTGAATTTCACCCCAGAACAAAATATATGTTTTTACGGATAATAATATAGTTTGCCAGGCTCAGCTGTGACACCAGATTTAGTGGATTGCTATTTTGGCAAGTGAATTTCACCCCAGAACAAAATATATGTTTTTGCGGATAATAATATAGTTTGCCAGGCTCAGCTGTGACACCAGATTTAGTGGATTGCTATTTTGGCAAGTGAATTTCACCCCAGAAGAAAATATATGTTTTTGCGGATACTAATATAGTTTGCCAGGCTCAGCTGTGACACCAGATTTAGGGTGTTGCTATTTTGGCAAGTGAATTTCACCCCAGAAGAAAATATATGTTTTTGCGGATACTAATATAGTTTGCCAGGCTCAGCTGTGACACCAGATTTAGAGGATTGCTATTTTGGCAAGTGAATTTCACCCCAGAACAAAATATATGTTTTTGCGGATAATAATATAGTTTGCCAGGCTCAGCTGTGACACCAGATTTAGTGGATTGCTATTTTGGCAAGTGAATTTCACCCCAGAACAAAATATATGTTTTTGCGGATAATAATATAGTTTGCCAGGCTCAGCTGTGACACCAGATTTAGTGGATTGCTATTTTGGCAAGTGAATTTAACCCCAGAACAAAATATATGTTTTTGCGGATACTAATATAGTTTGCCAGGCACAGCTGTGACACCAGATTTAGGGTGTTGCTATTTTGGCAAGTGAATTTCACCCCAGAAGAAAATATATGTTTTTGCGGATACTAATATAGTTTGCCAGGCACAGCTGTGACACCAGATTTAGGGTGTTGCTATTTTGGCAAGTGAATTTCACCCCAGAACAAAATATATGTTTTGGAGGAAACACTAATATATTTTGCCAGCAACTGCTGAAACCACTGATGTATGGTATTGCTATTTTGGCAATTGAATTTAACCCCAAACCAAAATATCTGTTTTGGCGGACACTATTATATTTTGCCAGCCACTGCTGAAACCACTGATGTATGGTTTTGCTATTTTGCCAATTGAATTTCACCCCAGAAAATAATCTATCCTTTGCCAGACAGCAGACAGTATTATGCTTGTCTAGCCAAAGCTGGAACACCAGATTTAGGGGATTGGTATTTGGGCAATTGTATTTAACCCCTTAATAAAATATAGAAATTGCTATCCTGAGTTTCTAGGGGTGACAATTAGCACAGCCAAGCCCCTGATGGAGGATATAGCAAAAAAAAAATAGTATTGAAGCATTGATGGATGTGTGGCAGCTTGTTCTGGAGCACCACAAGTCACAAAATGGCCGCCGATCAACCCAGAAAATAAGTGACAGAAAAACGCTCTGTGCAGCCAAAAAACCAGCAATCAAGTAAATAGCAGAAGTTCACTGATTCTCAGCTGCAGATCGATCCGTTCATTAGGTGCTGTTGCTGACTTTTCCCTGCCTATCTCGCCCTCACAGAAGCTGCATCCTCTCCCTACACTAGTCAGAGCAGTGTGACGTGCGGCGCTACGTGACTCCAGCTTAAATAGAGGCTGGGTCACATGCTGCACTTGGCCAATCACAGCCATGCCATTAGTAGGCATGGCTGTGATGGCTTCTTAGGGCAAGAAGTAAGACGCTAGCTGATTGGCTGCTGTGCAGCCCTTCAGAAAGCGGGAAGAAATCGACGAACACCGAACCCGAACCCGAACTTTTTTGAAAATGTCCGGGTTCGGGTCCGGGTCCCGGACACCCCAAAATTCGGTACGAACCCGAACGATGCGCGAACTGTTCGCTCAACACTACTTGTGTGATGATCTGGGAAACCCATCAGATACGAAACTTGGTTACTCAAAGTCGGTATTAGCCTGGGGTATCTAGGGCCCACCAGTAAAATTTATTTTGGGTGCCCACAATACGGATACATTCAAATATAATAAATAATCGAACAAGTTTTTTATATGAACATCGGCTGGTTGAGGTGCTGTACATTAAATATATGTATTTAGTGCTGTAAATCTAATGTGTCATGTGCCACTTGTGCAGGGGGTGGGAGACTAGGGGCCCACCTTGGTCAGGGGCCCACTGGGGGATTTCCCTGTACCTCTGTGGGCCAGTCCGAGCCTGCCCCTAGTAATGATAAAAAGGACACTAACAACTCAGCGATATGCACAGGACATCCTGCGGAAACAGCATTTCTTTTGTCTTTATAGAAACTCATCTCAATTTAATTGGTGGGGAAAAGCAAAATATTGTATTTGATGCTCCAAACTCCACAATCAGCTATATAAACAATATAATTAATTATATTCCCACAGAATTCTAAAAAACAAACTCTAGCTTGATAAACAAAAACACAATTTTCAAAAGGCCAAGTTCCCAGGATTGAGGGCAGCTCTTCAGGGTATAGACTGGTAGCAGCTATTGTCAGATAGTACAGAGGATAAATGGAGCTTTGAAGTGTATCTATTTTTTTTTTTTTTTTAAAGTTTGCATAATGGCTCTGCTTCTTTGTGCAATCATAACTGTGAAGAACAGTTATGTTTGGGCTTCCCTAATGTTTTTTTTTTTTAAGCCATATTATTCTGTTTCAGCTGTACAGCTAGATGCATTTCACTCAGAAGTAGAGGTTGTATCCCTTCAGCCTGCATTATACTGCTATGACATCCTTTCCCTTCCTTCCCACTATGTTGTCTTTTTTTTTTAGCTCAAGAGCACAGGAGGGATAAATCAAACTTATAGACACATAGGCTTACAATCTCATCTAGCTCTGAAACACCCCCATTTTCTGTAAGTATCTGTTAATCAGGGACACATCTTGCCTGACAACAGGCAGTGGACTGTAATTTAGGTGGAAGTGAGACTCCTAGTGGCCATGACTTTACAGATTTTTTTTTCAGGTGGATGCAGGCAGATTTTTAAAATTAAGTTTTTTAGAAATCTGCTAGTTACACAATTCTCTATTAAATGAAATTGTGAGAAAGTACAGTGACTCTTTAAATCTACATTGGGTAATCATACTGCAAAATTTATTCCTGTAAGTAACAAGTATAAATGGCTGAAATTAAACCCCACATGGCTAACAGCTACTGTAAAAAGGGTAATAAATACAAAATGGGCTGTTAAAAAATACAAATTTGAGGAGTCAGCTTCATAAAACCTATGAAAAAGAGATAAATACTGCAAAAATATAAAATAGTGCCCAAAGATACCAAAACCAACCCCAAAACATTCTTTAAATGCTAAAAACCCAAGGTCTGAGCAGGTAGGTCCCCTATATAATGGTAATGAGTGGATGGTCACTGGAGATATGGAAAAGGCAGAGTTACTAAATTGTTTTTTAGCTCTGTATGTATAAAAGAAGAGAAAGAAACTGGTATTGGTGGTACCAGGGCAATTGTCTAATTATAGAAATGGTCCAAGCTAAGGGTACTTTAACAGTAGCATTATTCTTTTCTGGTATTGAAATCCGGTAAAGGGTCTCAATACCGGAAAAAAATGCATCCGTTTTGTCCAAATGCATTCTGAATGGAAAGCAGTCCGTTCAGTATGCATCAGGATGTCTTCCGTTCCGTCCCTTATACAGTATTTGACCAAACAAAATACCGCAGCTCTTAGGGACCTCTGTAAGAAAGATTACAATGAGGAACTTCTGGCCCCGAGTGGGAATATTGCTATCATTCTGCCTTGGGGTTCCTATGAAGAAGCCTAGAGATGCAAAGGTAAGATATTATGTTTATAGAGATTCTGAATTATGTTATCCAATCTATCTGTATAACCCAGGCAGATTGTCATTTGGCATGGCTGTGATGGCTTCTTAGAGCAGAAGTAAGACGCTAGCTGATTGGCTGCTGTGCAGCCCTTCAGAAAGCGGGAAGAAATCGACGAACACCGAACCCGAACCCGAACTTTTTGAAAATGTCCGGGTTCGGGTCCGAGTCCCGGACACCCCAAAATTCGGTACGAACCCGAACGATGCGCGAACTGTTCGCTCAACACTACTTGTGTGATGATCTGGGAAACCCATCAGATACTGAAACTTGGTTACTCAAAGTCGGTATTAGCCTGGGGTATCTAGGGCCCACCAGTAAAATTTATTTTGGGTGCCCACAATACGGATACATTCAAATATAATAAATAATCGAACAAGTTTTTATATGAACATCGGCTGGTTGAGGTGCTGTACATTAAATATATGTATTTAGTGCTGTAAATCTAATGTGTCATGTGCCACTTGTGCAGGGGGTGGGAGACTAGGGGCCCACCTTGGTCAGGGGCCCACTGGGGATTTCCTGTACCTCTGTGGGCCAGTCCGAGCCTGCCCCTAGTAATGATAAAAGGACACTAACAACTCAGCGATATGCACAGGACATCCTGCGGAAACAGCATTTCTTTTGTCTTTATAGAAACTCATCTCAATTTAATTGGTGGGGAAAAGCAAAATATTGTATTTGATGCTCCAAACTCCACAATCAGCTATATAAACAATATAATTAATTATATTCCCACAGAATTCTAAAAACAAACTCTAGCTTGATAAACAAAAACACAATTTTCAAAAGGCCAAGTTCCCAGGATTGAGGGCAGCTCTTCAGGGTATAGACTGGTAGCAGCTATTGTCAGATAGTACAGAGGATAAATGGAGCTTTGAAGTGTATCTATTTTTTTTTTTTTTAAAGTTTGCATAATGGCTCTGCTTCTTTGTGCAATCATAACTGTGAAGAACAGTTATGTTTGGGCTTCCTAATGTTTTTTTTTTTAAGCCATATTATTCTGTTTCAGCTGTACAGCTAGATGCATTTCACTCAGAAGTAGAGGTTGTATCCCTTCAGCCTGCATTATACTGCTATGACATCCTTTCCCTTCCTTCCCACTATGTTGTCTTTTTTTTTAGCTCAAGAGCACAGGAGGGATAAATCAAACTTATAGACACATAGGCTTACAATCTCATCTAGCTCTGAAACACCCCCATTTTCTGTAAGTATCTGTTAATCAGGGACACATCTTGCCTGACAACAGGCAGTGGACTGTAATTTAGGTGGAAGTGAGACTCCTAGTGGCCATGACTTTACAGATTTTTTTTCAGGTGGATGCAGGCAGATTTTTAAAATTAAGTTTTTAGAAATCTGCTAGTTACACAATTCTCTATTAAATGAAATTGTGAGAAAGTACAGTGACTCTTTAAATCTACATTGGGTAATCATACTGCAAAATTTATTCCTGTAAGTAACAAGTATAAATGGCTGAAATTAAACCCCACATGGCTAACAGCTACTGTAAAAAGGGTAATAAATACAAAATGGGCTGTTAAAAAATACAAATTTGAGGAGTCAGCTTCATAAAACCTATGAAAAAGAGATAAATACTGCAAAAATATAAAATAGTGCCCAAAGATACCAAAACCAACCCCAAAACATTCTTTAAATGCTAAAAACCCAAGGTCTGAGCAGGTAGGTCCCCTATATAATGGTAATGAGTGGATGGTCACTGGAGATATGGAAAAGGCAGAGTTACTAAATTGTTTTTTTAGCTCTGTATGTATAAAAGAAGAGAAAGAAACTGGTATTGGTGGTACCAGGGCAATTGTCTAATTATAGAAATGGTCCAAGCTAAGGGTACTTTAACAGTAGCATTATTCTTTTCTGGTATTGAAATCCGGTAAAGGGTCTCAATACCGGAAAAAAATGCATCCGTTTTGTCCAAATGCATTCTGAATGGAAAGCAGTCCGTTCAGTATGCATCAGGATGTCTTCCGTTCCGTCCCTTATACAGTATTTGACCAAACAAAATACCGCAGCTCTTAGGGACCTCTGTAAGAAAGATTACAATGAGGAACTTCTGGCCCCGAGTGGGAATATTGCTATCATTCTGCCTTGGGGTTCCTATGAAGAAGCCTAGAGATGCAAAGGTAAGATATTATGTTTATAGAGATTCTGAATTATGTTATCCAATCTATCTG
Source organism: Bufotes viridis (assembly GCA_033119425.1). NCBI lineage: Eukaryota > Metazoa > Chordata > Amphibia > Anura > Bufonidae > Bufotes > Bufotes viridis. The sequence continues at coordinate 30,900,050 of CM065597.1, read as the reverse complement.
TATAACCCAGGCAGATTGTCATTTGGCACTCTGTCTTGGACATCCACATAGTATTTTATCGAGTAGAGATGAGTGAAGGGTGCTTCAGATTATACTGTACATCCAAAGTTGCTTTCACAAAAAAATTTCATATTGTAAATAGATACTTTTCTGTACACTAATAGAATGTATGGGCTCTATCTATGTACAGTATTTGTATGAATTGTTTTTGCAATGCAACTTCCTATGTAGCATCAGAAGTCACTTTGCTCACCTCTATTCCAGAGGTTCTCCACTGAAATCCCATTGCTAATTGTGTTTTTTTTTTTTTCTTTGCTTTACAGAACGTAAAGCATTACTCTGGCGTCTGAAGTTCCTCAGGAGGTGGTTCTGATGAGCCAGCCACCGCTCGTCCTGCTCAAGCAACTGGTCAGGACTCTGGTGTTCCCCTACTTCCACCCCCTGGCGATGCAACGATGGCCCAATTAGCCCCATTATTTGAGGCCATCATGCGTTGTCAGAGGATGGGGTTCACAAATAGAGTTGCCAGATTTGAGGATAATTTGCATCGTCTTCAGGAGGGGGCAGTGTTGACGTCGCAAATGAGTGTAGTGAAACTTTATTTCAATTTGTTAGTCCCTGTGATGGAACAGTTTACACCCAACCAATTGTTTGAGGCCAGGAGACAAGTGGACTGTGCCTTGTGACAAGTGCTAAACCGCCCCACATCCTTTCCTCCACCCCAGCCCTATCCCCTGTCCCACACCTATATCCCATCGCACACCTATTCCTCATCCCAGCCGCCCCATCCCCCGTCCCAGCTGCCCCATCCCAGTCCCACCCCCATTCCCACATCCAACCCCCATCCCAGTCCCAAATCCCCAAGCTATTTTCTCACCCTTTTTCTTCTTACCCTCATTACTATCCTCCAACCTCTTTCACTACTCCCTCTTCCCTAGCTCGGCAAATTCCATCTCCTGACCCATCCTCCACTTTAAATACTCACACTGTTGCACTTGCCTCAACGCGCACCTATTTGTCCAGTGGCAGAACAGCAACAGGACAGAGGGTTCCCAACCTGTGAAATGCCCTCCACCCCCCCCCCCTTCTAGTCCCCCCAGGCCTGTTTTTAGGCAACTGTAAATATTGCTTTTTATTTATTTATTTTTTCTGAAAAATTTCATGTTATTAATCAATGTTATATATTTTTTTTTAATCTTAAAAATGTTTTTTTAAGTTAGGTTTTCAAAAATGGGTTCTTTTCCCTGCACTGGCGGAGCGACACAAATATTAGTCGCTCCACCAGCGTAGGGAGATGGAGGGCTCTAGTGCTCACATATTCTGCCTACGCTGTCGGAGCGACACAAGTGTAGGGAGAGTATGTTAAAAAAAGAACACTAGTGTGGAGAAGAGAGGCCTGATATAATCTCCCAACGCTGGTGGAGAGACACAAGTATTTGTCGCTCCTCTAGCATGGGCAGAGTTTGTTGACAAGAGGACTAGTGTGGGGAAGAGAGGCCGGACATAATCTCCCAACGCTGGTGAGCGACAGAAGTATTTGTCCCTCTGAAAAAATGGTCCTTTGAACCTATCTACGTCTATTTAACATGTGCTATTTGAATTAAAACTTCACTTTTATTTGTATAATTATTAAGATTCTTTGTTCAAAATTGTGACATTCGGAACACACTGTGACATTTTAAAATTATCAGGGGCGTCAGGCTTAATTTTGCTCCATACTCAGAGCCCTTTTGTGGGTCTGCTTACACAGCAGTATCCTGAATATCAATGTGTTAATGTCTTTTAAGCACTTGCTGCCACATGTACACTCTGGCATCCAATCACATCAAAATCACTGTGATATGGCCCATAAAAGGTAAGAATTAATGTTAGGGACCACTCGAGAGGCAACCGTGAAGTGGTGGGTGGCTTACATAATTTGGCCAAAATATAAACTAATGCCTCATCTAACATCCAGCATAGTGGCAGGACAGAGCTCTAGCTGCAGTGTGCCATTGCACCTTTGTTTTTACGTTTGTATGTGTATTTCACCATAGCAACGTGCACCTGCGTATTGGGTTGTGCTGACTGCAATCTCCATATTTTTCCAATATATTCAAATTACATAAATTTTTCCTGAAAAACCCCCCCACAAATAATTTTAATAATTTGGTCCTGCCAGTCCACTCTTCCTGCAGTGGAGCAGAAATATTTAGCAAAGGAGTCTCTCATCCTGGAAAATGCTACAGTGGTCCTTGGTCCAAAACTTTCAATACTGGCCAAATCGGTGTCTTCAGGGAGCTGTTCGACATGTGGTTCTTTTATGAGGAGGTAGTTGTGTAACACCACACATGCCTTTACTACCTCATCAACAGTTTCTATTTTTAGTTGAAAAATTGAGTTTGAGTTTGGTAAAAATCCGCCATTTAGCTACCAGAATGCCAAATGCGCATTCCACTATTCTTCTGGCCCTAGTCAGGTGGTAGTCAAATATGTTTTTGTTCCGCTTTAATCCGTGGTTGCAATATGGTTTAATTAGATTGCCACACATCTGAAATGCTTCATCACCAACCAACACGAAGGGCATGGGGGTAGCCTCAGTACCTGGTAGAGGTTGAGGAGGTGGAAAATTAAATTGTCTATTGTATAGCCTTCGTCCCATGTCAGAATTTTTGAAGACCATGGAATCATTGGTTCGGCCATAAGCCCCAACATCGATTGCTACAAAACGGTACTGGGCATCAGCAATGGCCATTAATATAATGGAAAAATATTTTTTGCAATAAAAGTACTCAAAACCAGTGCCTTGTAACTTGATAATTTGTATGTGTTTCCCGTCCACTGCCCCAAGACAGTTAGAAACTGGCACACCTGTTGCCAGAAATCTATCAGAAGAAAATAAAAAAAGAGTGTAAATAAAAATGAGCAAATATGGGTACTTTAACACTTGCGTTATTCTTTTCCGGCATAGAGTTCTGTCAAAAGGGCTCTATGCCGGAAAAGAACTGATCAGGCATATTCCCATGCAATCTGATTGGATAGAAATCCGTTCAGTTTGCATCAGTATTCCTTGCGTTCAGTCACTGTCAGGCCTTTTGGCATGCTGCAGTATTATGTCCGTCCAAAATGCCTGATCAGTCGCCGGAATGCCAGATCCGGCATTAATTTACATTGACTTGTATTAGTGCCGGATCCGGCATTGTGAAACAACTGAAGGACGGATTCGTCCTTCCGGTCTGGGCATGCGCAGACCGGGAAAACTGTGAAAAAGAGTGCAGGATGGGACGGATCCGTTCTTGCAATGCATTTGTAGAAGGATCCGGATCTGTCTACAAAGGCTGTCAGTTGTGTCACTAAACTGTGGATCCGGCAGGCAGCTCCGACGATGGAACTGCCTGCTGGATCACACGAACGCAAGTGTGAAAGTACCCTAAAATAAAAGCCCCAAAAAACAATACAAGATATATAATATGGTTGGCCTTGTTTGGGACCTTAAACTGTCCATACCACCGTTAAATGCTCAAATGTATTTCTTTGTTCTGTGGTCATTCTCACAGGGCAAAGGACATTTTTAGGAGACCCAGTGATGGAACGGGCTCTCCATGGAGAACGATAGGAATATGCTTCTTGCTAGCATTGCTCACAATGAAGTCAACGTCTCTAATGGTTGAGACAGGGCTAAAGCCTGACCATAGTAGCCAGTGAAGTCACAGTGAACAATACTAATGCAGAGCCTCCAAAGCCCTTGGCCTGCGCAATCAAGAGCTGCTCTAGGGTAAAGTACAGTATCAAATACAGAACATTTTCGTACCATGGGGTAGAGAAATATGTCTGGGTTCAGCTTTGAACCCAGAAAAGCTATGTTAAAAAAGTATACAAAAATAACAGTTACTAGCAAAATATAAAACTTAAAAAAATTAATAATTGCCTTATGGTAAGCATTAACCATTCTGCAGGTGAAATACTTCGATAGAAAATGGTGTCCTGTCTTTCGATGCGATAAGACACCCTTTGTAGCAGATTAGAGATTTTTAAAAAATTCGATTCGGCTGGTTCACCAAATTTTCCGGAAAAATTTGCTTAGATCCGAATTTATTTGCAGCGAATCACATTAAAAACTACTATTTCCGGGCTGCAGAGAGCCTTTATAGTGGTGTAGAACACTATGCCTTGCAGTAACACGCATAGGGAGTGTGCTTTGGTAGTGAAATAATACTGTGAGTCCGTATGACATGCAGGTGACAGGCGTCGCTCTTAGAATCACTGCACACTTCACTTATTTGGGCAATTATGGGGCCAAAACTGTCCAAATTACTCAACTATGAACTGAGCATTACAGGTCGACGTTAGCGTCAAGAAGAAGTGCACTCACTTTTACACCGTTGTCAGCTGATTCCACATAGATGTCTACAGAACCTGTTCTATTAAACGCTCATACAATACACCTCATTAACAATGCAGACCACCTAAACAATGTTGTCTTTATTAGTGTAACTAGAGCCTTCTATGGCCCATACAGCCATGTATTAATTGAACACAGCACGGCCATGTAACAAGCACCACACAAGCATGTCGTTTTGTTGTGCCCTGCAGCAGTCACAGGGAGCCCACAGGACGCAAGGAGCTCACACACAAAGGCCTAAGGGGCCAGTCACCCAGTCTGATGTTTGGACATTGCAGCCTAGAGCAAGTGCAGGCAAAGGCTGGGGGGGGGGGCTATGTTTACGCCACCCACACAGACCGTCCTGATGTTGGCCTGTCACTGAGCTCTGGGGGTGGGGGGAATACTTAGATATCTAATAGCAGGGGGACCCTGCATGGCATTATGGGTGACCCCTCCCCCCCTTCCCAGAGTTACTTCCCAGCAGCCATTTTAGGAAAAATGAATCGTCAGGAAATTTGGATTCGTTGCGAAACAAATAATTCCTGAAATTCTGATCGAATTCCACTTCATCAGATTCGATTCGCTCATCTCCATAGCAGATCATCAAGACTCGAGACGCTCATCAGTAGGTAGTTCAAAAACTTGTCAGGATAATTCCTGACAAGGAATTCGTTCAGAAGCGATCGGATGCACACAATAGCGACGGCGCCGTCCGGCACGAAGACGTCTCCTCCAGCGGGAAACATAGATTTAGTTTAACAGTATGGCTAATTGGTGTATGTATACACTTTAAAGGGTTTGTGCCACAAAAATATTCTACATTCTTCAAACCAGCACTTGTATCAGAATACTTTTGTAATTGCATGTATTTAAAATTTTTGGATAGTCACTTTAGTTATTGAGTTGAGTTATTGAATAAAATGTATAGCACCTGCTGTTTATATTTATTTTTACTTATTTCCCCATCCACCTCACTGAGGTGGTTGCACATGCTCAGTTTGAATCTTCAACTGCCACCCGCTAGAAACTGTGTCATTTAAAGAGAGAGAGCTGCTGCAGAAAAGACAAGCCCCCTAAGAAAGGACACAAGCCTGAGCTGGTAGCCTGGTATAAATTTCAGAGAACAATAGGAGCAACGAATGGGGAGATCTCTGGTTCCATGTCAAGTACAGGGCTGGTTCTCGATTTGTTAGAAAGAGATTGTCATGTACTATATGATGTCCGATTTTCCTTTTTTACATCAATCATGGCTTTATCCCTTTAAGTCATTGCAAAACGAATGACAGGGCTTATTGAAAAAGAGCCAACCACAGGAACTAAAACTAGAAAAAAAAAATTGTGGAGAGTGGAGAACAGGGGTGGGGAACTAAGAGATACATATTTTGGTGAGCAAAGATCTAGAAATTCCTAACTATGTATCAAAACATCTGTATGCCTTTTGTATAACTGTGTATGTTAAAGACAGTGGGAATGTATCATGAGGGGAATATTTGAAGTCAGTTTTGCTTGTGTCTGTGTTGGTGTACTTTATGGCACATTTATCAAATGTTTCATGTTGTTTGATACATTTGTCTGAAGAGTGTCTGCTAGCCCCTTATTTTCCTCTATGTTTTTGTTGTTTACAGGAGAATAAAAGTAATGATGGATTTCTGGATCAGTCTGCATTCTTTCACTTTCCAACAACTATCATTGGTATGTTCACCATTTGATTATCATTGACATGCTCATTGGTTGACTGTTCTTTGGATCATTATCATTGGCTTGTTATGGTATGATGCAAAATTTCCGCCAAATTTGTTGAGGATTTCACCCTGTGCATTGCATAGGATCGAAATCCACTGTGGAAATCTGCAGCATATATTGATGTGTTGCAGATTTAAGTGCAAGTCAAATTATGCTCCCCAGGATGGAACCTTCTGCTGGGGAGGAGACTCGAGAATACAGCTCAGTGTCTTGGGTAGTACCCCAGACCTGGGGTTACAACAAATTGTTTATATTATGCTACTTCTTTATCTACAGACACTGCTGTAAGGTGAGGGACTACCGCCAAAACACCCATTATATGGGCAGTCCAGAATTGTTTAAAGGCATAGTAATCTTAGTGTATGTAAACTTTTGACATTGCAGAAAGTAATAAAATGCCTTAAAACACTCTCTCTCTCTCATTATTCTGGCATTTGGCAAATAATAATATTTATGGTAATCCTAAAATTGACCAAAAACAGGAAAAGTTTATTCTGATTTCATGTCAGATGTTGAGAAAAACATGCATATGTGTTTTTCCATATAGTGTATGTAAACTTCTGGTTCCAACTGTTAGTGATGAATTACCACCAACCAACCTGTCCATATCCTAGCTGGTGCCAGAGAGAATGTTACTAACGTCTGCTGCTACTGATTGTTTTTTCAAGTTCTATGTTGGACTTAGTAAAAAAAAGACTTTGTTATGTTTAACTCTGGCCTCATTCTTCAGTACTGTAACGTTCATTGCAACTGACCCCAAGGAGAGATAGTCTGAAGTAGGACACAGTAACACAACTGTTCATCAGGGACACTAACACTCCTATCCTCTACACCGTCTCATCAGGGGTTGATGCAGTTGCCTGTATTGTTTTGCAATTGAGTTCCCCCAGTAAATGGATATAGATGTGATTTCTTAAAATATCATCAACTTTGCAGCTATTGTACAATAAAAATAATGCACTGGAAGAGGGAGCTTCGATGTACCAAAAATAAGTTGACTATAATGGACATGTTCATCAGTTGACATGTTCCTTGATTAACTATAATGGTCATGTTAACTGGATGACTATAAGTGCATGTTTACTACTATATATATTTTTATTTGTTGACTATCATGAACATATTTATCACTTGACTTTCACACCAAGTTCAGCAGTTTATTGTCATGGTTATATATTCATTGGTTGACTACCAGGGGCTTGTTCATCTTTTGACTATCATGAGCATGTTTATTGGTTCACTGTCATAGGTATGTTTAGAGGTTGACTATCAGGGATATATTTATTACTAGACTTTTACTTGACTCTCAGCATTTGACTGTTATATGCATGTTCATCAGTTATCTATCATGGGTATGTTCTTTGGATGACTATCATAGATGCCGTAAGCATTTAACTATGAGGGCTATGTTTAGAATTTGACTGTTATGGGCATGTTTATTGTTTGACTATTATAGGCATGTTTATCACTTGACTATAATGGGCATGCTCATTGGGTGGCTAATGGCATCTTCATTGGTTGAACCATCATAGGAATGTTTATCAGTTGACTTTTAATGGTATATTCATGATTAGACTGTATTGGTTATGTTCACTGGTTTACTGTCATGAGCATGTACAGAGTTGTTGATCAAGGTCATGTTCATTAATTAGTTATCATGTTAATGTTTATAGTTTACTTATCATGGGCATGTTCATTGATTAACTGACATGGGTAAGTTCGTTAGTTAACTATTAACAGCAATTGCTGGCTATGATAGGGTTCAGATAGGGTCCAGGTTTTCTGCATATCACCCCAACATTATCAAAAACACATTGTTAAGAAATGTGTGGATGGGCCCAAAACATTTGGTTTGGTTGGTGACTGTAGAGATTATCGAAACTCTTAAAATTCGATCAGGGTCTGATACGTCTGAATCGGCCAAAAGATTTTATTAGGGTATGAATTCATTCTACCTGAATCTAAAGTACTTTTTACTACCCGGAACATCTCTCTCTCTCTCTCTCTCTCTCTCTCTACTCTTCCTTATAATCAAAGCAATTTTTATCAAGAGATTCTGATTCTAATAAATGAAAAAAAAATCTGGTCAAATTTTGATTATAGGGAATTGATTTGTTCATCTCTACTGGATACACTTATGTAAAATAATGAAAAATGTAGCATGCATTGGATTATTGTATGGATTGATTTAATTCACAAGACCTCTACTGGCACTACACATAAGCCCTTAGAGTGCAGCCTCCAGTTCTAACATTTGTGTCAGCTAGCTATCGTGGGCATGTTTTTCATTTAGAATTGCCATGTTGTTTGGCTGACTAGCATGGGCATGTACATTGATTGGTATTGGTTGCCAATCATGGGTATGTTCACTGTTTGATTTTTTTAATTTTTTTTAATTCCCTGGATGGGAAGGGACAGTTGCATATTTATTTTACAAGGGTGCTATGTAAATATTTTTCACCTGGCAAAATACTAGAAAAAAGGGGCACATACACAAACTACAGATACATTCAGCTCTACAACCACACACTTATTGTTCCAGCATTGCCTGAAGCTAACCATACACATAGGATCAAGCTAAAGCTGACCATACACATAAGATCAAGTTTGACTACCACATGGTGGATCAATCACACATGAGACTGATTGTCCACCAACAGACCTCATACACAGGACCGTATTTTCAAAATGAGCATATGGATGTGGACAACACACCATATGCTATCTGCGTCTTGTGGCCAAATTGAAAGGAATGGGTCTGCATCTGATCTGCAAAACAATGTGGATTGGATGCAAACCCATTCATTTCAATTGGATTACGAAAACGCAGACAGTACACAGTGTGCAGTCCACATCCATATGTCCATAAAACATGGCAGCATGCACATGGGATGGATTCATGTTTTTTTTGTATTTGCTGACCACAAAACACATACGGTCATGAGCATGAGGCCTTTACCATATATACCAGCTATAGACACATGAAGAAAACGCAATAAACAGTTTCATATTACATACAAAAGACACAATACAGTCCAAAGTTTTTATTAACACAGAATTATTACAGAAACTGAGAATTATATTATATTGTTTATGTAAATCCAGACATGATCAATATAAAAATAAAGATATATGATATTTTGTGGAAACTAGTCTATGTATTGTTGTTTTTTTTACTTGATATCATTTTCACTTTCATACATTAAAAATGCCTTCTTTGTTGGTAAATTCTAGAACTTCTAGGCTTCTTTAATGTAAGAAGTTTGTCCTGAACTCAGAAACGAGGGACAAACCTCATCTGGTATGAATAAGGTCTTGAAGCATTGGTTTTGGGCTCTGGTCTTATGCTTAAGTTCTTTCTATCTACAGTGGCCTCCAAGGTAAACTTTTGCAGTATGGTGGTTAAAAAGAGGAAGAGCTCCATTCGAGCTAGGCCTTCTCCCATACACATGCGTTTACCTGAGAAGACAGAACAAGCACATACAATAAGAAATCACGCTAAACAAAGACGTTCTCAGGTTTACAAAAGCCATTTTAATTGCCCCTTAAGGCAATTCTGAGGTAATAGAGGAGAGTGAGTTTCTATGGGCATTGTGTAATGTTTTTTTTTCTCCTGTTGGAGCACTGCATTGTAATTGAACACACTGCTGGGTTCCATCACAGATCACAGCTAATATGGAAAAAATGTAATCACTTAAGTTCTACTTCCAATTTTTACGAAATATGAGGATTGGATTATCATGCTTATTTTCTGTATAAGGATATAGGTACCATTACTGTTATAAGGCCAATGTAACTGACATTTGTAGTTTTACTCTACTGTAGATGTATATTACATTATCAGATGTAACAGAATCACGATTGTCCATGCAGCATCATGGAATCTGTCACTTAGCATGATCTGACATGAAGTACCAATGTGTTGCCTGTAGTATTCCATAGGACTGCTAGTAAATTGAATGAGTTATCTCAACTCAATAAGTTATAATAGTGCGCAAAAGAGATAGCTTAAAGACAACGTTAGTTCTGGTTCATTATTATTCTGTGATGTTCTTCCATGGTCTGTATCAAAGAGGTAAATGAGAAGAACTTTTCTAGCATGAACACTAGCTGAAGACTGTTAGATGTTGCACATATGTTGTGTCTGCTCTATTACTAGCCATGACTTGACTGCAGCCTGTGTCTTGTGTGCATATAATGTGTGCAAAGTCCAATGACTTAGATTCCTAAGTTCTATCAAGTCATGTTCTTGGTCTTCCAAAAAAGAACCTAGATTTGCCAATTGCATCAGAATAGGAAGCACTCAAAATATTTTTCTATGGCAACCTGGATTAATATGAAGCTCAACGTCATTTATAGCTCACACAAAAAAATTTCTAGTTATCACTGAACTAATAGCCTATTAGTTCAGTGCTAATTAGAAATATTTTTATGTGAGCTATAAATGACGTTGAGCTTCATATTAATCCAGGCTGCCATAGAAAAATATTTTGAGTGCTTCCTATTCTGATGCAATTGGCACATCTAGGTAATGATTACTTACCTGTAGAGAATGGCATAAATGCATCACTTTTCTTAAAGCAACCATTCTCATTGAGAAAATTTCCAGGATCAAATTCATCTGGATTCTTGAATTGTTTTGAGTCTTTCAGAACAGAAGTCAGGACTGGAAACACCAAGGTTCCCTGAAAGTAAATGTATGAAATATGTACATCTAGTAAAACCAGAAGTGTTAAAAGTCAGGTTTATGCCAGGAAATTACAGCCATGATACAGTGCATGGCTGTTTTAGGAGGGTTGCTATGCAGACCAGTCAAGTCCCAGCTATTCAATGTATCTGTGAGACTGGACTTTGAGGTTTATAGTATGATCTCTGGCTCAAGTCGGGGTTTTCATCCTTTTGCTCACTGCTATCCTTACCTGTTATTTTGCATCCTGGTTCCAGATAAAGGTGCTACTTATTTGAACTCCTGGTAATCTGACTATAGCGTGTTTTTCTGGATTTACCTCTAAACTGCTGGTTTGGCTTCTACAGATTCTGTTGGTATCCTGACTATATCCTGTTTTCTGGATTAACTCCTTCTCCACTATTTTGAGTCTATCCATCTCTCTTCATTCTGGCCCTGCTTATCTTCTACTCTTTGCACCCTGGTCATTCTGTAGGTTTGTTTTAATGAACTTGCACCAGCTTTCTGCTACGATACCTTACTCCACAGACATTACGTGAGCCCCTAACAGCCAAATCCAATATTACTTATGGCAGGCCCTTGTAAAGAACCCGCAGGTCTCCCTAGCTTCCTATTAACCAGAATGGTTAAGGAAGCCTGGTAGCAATTTTTGAGTTTGCTGGCTGTGGTTTTGGATGATAACTATAGTTTTTCTGACAGTATGGTTGGTAACAAGAAATGAACCAAGGCACTGAGAAGATCAGCATACCTTCTGCAGGAAGGGATATTCCCTAAAGGTAGTTCATGTTAATTTGCCATGATGCATATAAGCACCTTATTAATATGAATAATATAAGGTTTTAAACGGTAAAAGTTTAATATTGGCCTTTATTTGTAAGCATTAGGGTTGAGAGAATCAAAGTATCCAAAGTAGACTTCAGGGAAGTGAATTTCAGGGAAAATTTGATTTTCCACAAAGCCAAATTTCCTCATGGTTTGTGGTAACGGTAAAAAAAATACATACTCACCTGATCCATTTGAGTGCGAAGATGCGGCCATCTTGTTTGGAGATCTCGTGTAATTGAACCAGTGTGATAACGCACGGTGGAAGATTTTGTGCAGGTTCTTCAATCAAGATGACCACAGTGGCCTCATTGCACTCAAACGGATCAGGTGAGTATGTTTTCTTTTTTTAACTGCCGTTTTAGGGAAAATGTATTTATTTTTTTAACTAAAAGGCCTCAATTTTTACATCAGATGCCGCGATTAGCAATGAACGTGGCATCTGAGGGGTTCAATGGTAGGGGGGCAGCACTTCACTCGACACTAATAAACATAAGAGATAGGAACATGTGAAGAGCTAATAGGTTGAGAAGACCAGCAATATATACCTTTGGAATGTGATATCCTCTGAAGCTTGTGTCTTTGCTGGCAGCATGGGGTACTCCTAAGGGGACAATATCAGCAAATCTCTGGATCTCATGGATTACAGCTTCTGTATATGGCATTTTACTCTTATCTTCTATTGATGGACTACGTTCTTTGCCGATTACATTGTCAATCTCTTTGTAGATCTTCTCTAAAAAAAAAAAAGAGACCAAAAGCAAGTGTAGAGTCCTGTTATAATTGTATCCATAGTGTAGCTACAATCAAACTAAAAACTGAAGACTATCTGATGTTGATGAGTACTTAGGTGATATGCAATTAACAACAACAACACAGATTCATAATGTGACAACTATAAAAATTTATGGCTGCAAATAACATACCTCCATATGCCTTATGGAATATGAGAGACACACAGGTCCTTTTTTATGTAGTCTGTTCTAACGTGTGTTAAAAAATATTGCCATGTTCCATCACATGCCTTATACAGAGATATTTTCCCTCACTGAAAACAGAATCTTAGTGTGTTGTGGGCACAGTCTAGAACATATTTAGTTAGGTAGATTAAAGGTGTGTGTTTAATACTGAGGGCAGCTGCTGCAAGTGGAAAACATCACACTGCAATAGCAAAGAACCCTCAGAAAGATAATTTTTTCAGCAGACAGAATTTTTTATTTTGTGAGCAAATTCCCTGACAATCCCAGCACTGCAACACACATTTTGCTGCCAGTGCTGTGCAATAGCTTCTTTTTCTTTCTAAAAACCAGCGGCAATGTTGCTACCATTTAAAATTGCTCAGTTCAACGCATTGCACTACTGTGCTAATTTACTTGTACTACTGCATTAATATACTAGTTGAATGCATTAAACTGTTGCCTTAATATACCAGTTAAATTTAAAGCATTATACACTGCTGTGTTAATATCCTAGATGAATTTAATGCATAATAACGCTAATACACCAGTTAAATTTGACACATTATATTAATACACCAGTTAAATTTAAAACATTACATTAATACACTAGTTAAATTTAATGCAGTATACTATTGCAGTAATATACCAGGTAAATTTAACACATTATACCGTTACATTAATATACCAGATAAGATTAACACATTATACTGTTGCATTAATATACAAGTTAAATTTAATACATTGTGTTGATATACCAATACTGTTAATTAATTATTATGTTGCATTAACCATTTCGCTACCAAGCAAACATGGCATGTGCGAGCAGGCATCATGGCTGGCAGGTCTCTGCTGTTTCAAACAGCAGAGATCTGCGGATAATTACAGCGACCAGCAATAATTCTGACCGTAGTAATTAAAGGCTTTAGATGCCGTGATTAAGTGAGATCACAGCATCTAAATGCGCAAAAACCCGGAGGCTTCCAGGCATCCTACCGTTATTCCCTGCGGTCAATGGGGATGTCGGTAATTGGTTTGAATGGGCTCGCCTCACTAAAGAGGCTGGGAACATTCAAACTGCAATTCTTATTTTGGCCACCAGATGGCAGGCCAAAATAAGAAATGAGCAATTCTCAATAATAACTTTAAAAATACATGATTGTTCAAAATTAGAAATTAAAAAATTGATTTTGTAGGCTCATATATAAGCTTCAAAATTATTACAAAAAATGTTAAAAAATGTTAAAAAATTATATAACAAATAAAAAAATATAAAAGTTTAAATCACCCCCCTTTCCGTATAATAAAAAAATAAATACCTAAATAACAAAAAATATAATCATTGTTATCATCGCGACCAAACATGCACTATTAAAATATAAAAATATTTTTCCAATACGGCGAATGGCGTAACGGAAAAAAGAGGCAAAATAGCCAATTTGCCATTTTTTTTATTGGTTTTCTTACCCAAAATAATGTAATCAAATGTGATCACAAAGTCACACGCATGTCAATGGTATCAATAAAAACTACAGATTATTCTGTAAATAATGAGCCCCCACACAGCTCAAAGCATAATTTTTGGACGCTTGTTCAGGACAAGTGGTTTTCACACTATATATATATAAACTGTGTGTATATAACACGGGCAAAGTTACTAATATGCATCCTGTCAAAACTGAACATATGGCTTCTGGATAAAGGTTGTGGTGGGGAAGGTAGTTTGGTTTTTATGTGCATAAAAAGTTAAGCACCAAGAGGGTGTGTTTTTAGAAAAAGAAAATTGATAGCATAGGTCTGTTAAGCAGATATTTGGGGAGTAGTATAACTTAAAAGTTCTATCGCTAATACAAAATCTATAATAGAACCCCCACCTACCATTTGCTGTTTACAATAGAGGACAATAGAGAGATCTCTCCCGTTATCTATTGACATTCTCTGCATCTGAATGAAAGAAGGTTTCTTTACAGACTTCTCAAACAAAGCAATAGCTGATCTTAGGGAGACCAGCTACAAAAATACCGTGGAGCCTCACTTAAGAGTCTCAAACACAGCAATCCAAAGTGCAAAGCTCCCTGGGAAACATAAAATGCAAAAAGATTGTGGAGCCCCAGTTATGGGTCTACAACACAGTGAAAGCCAGATATCCCTCAAAGGAAGGAAAAACAAGCAAAGGGGTGTCTCCATTACAGAGATCACCAAAACCACCATATTAAGTGGCCCCTATGTCAAAATCCCGCTCTTTTACAAGCTTTAAGGATGTGACGGGGAAGACCTAAGCAAGTTATCCATCCACAGACAGCTGTTTCGGGGTGTTGCCCCTCATCAGTGTGGAGTAGGATTCTGGCTAACCGGGAGCGATGCTTTGGTGACTACTCAAACAAAGCAATAGCTGATCTTAGGGAGACCAGCTACAAAAATACCGTGGAGCCTCACTTAAGAGTCTCAAACACAGCAATCCAAAGTGCAAAGCTCCCTGGGAAACATAAAATGCAAAAGATTGTGGAGCCCCAGTTATGGGTCTACAACACAGTGAAAGCCAGATATCCCTCAAAGGAAGGAAAAACAAGCAAAGGGTGTCTCCATTACAGAGATCACCAAAACCACCATATTAAGTGGCCCCTATGTCAAAATCCCGCTCTTTTACAAGCTTTAAGGATGTGACGGGGAAGACCTAAGCAAGTTATCCATCCACAGACAGCTGTTTCGGGGTGTTGCCCCTCATCAGTGTGGAGTAGGATTCTGGCTAACCGGGAGCGATGCTTTGGTGACTACTCAAACAAAGCAATAGCTGATCTTAGGGAGACCAGCTACAAAAATACCGTGAAGCCTCACTTAAGAGTCTCAAACACAGCAATCCAAAGTGCAAAGCTCCCTGGGAAACATAAAATGCAAAAAGATTGTGGAGCCCCAGTTATGGGTCTACAACACAGTGAAAGCCAGATATCCCTCAAAGGAAGGAAAAACAAGCAAGGGTGTCTCCATTACAGAGATCACCAAAACCACCATATTAAGTGGCCCCTATGTCAAAATCCGCTCTTTTACAAGCTTTAAGGATGTGACGGGGAAGACCTAAGCAAGTTATCCATCCACAGACAGCTGTTTCGAGGTGTTGCCCCTCATCAGTGTGGAGTAGGATTCTGGCTAACCGGGAGCGATGCTTTGGTGACTACTCAAACAAAGCAATAGCTGATCTTAGGAGACCAGCTACAAAAATACCGTGGAGCCTCACTTAAGAGTCTCAAACACAGCAATCCAAAGTGCAAAGCTCCTGGGAAACATAAAATGCAAAAAGATTGTGGAGCCCCAGTTATGGGTCTACAACACAGTGAAAGCCAGATATCCCTCAAAGGAAGGAAAAACAAGCAAAGGGTGTCTCCATTACAGAGATCACCAAAACCACCATATTAAGTGGCCCTATGTTTAGCCAGAATCCTACTCCACACTGATGAGGGGCAACACCCCGAAACAGCTGTCTGTGGATGGATAACTTGCTTAGGTCTTCCCCGTCACATCCTTAAAGCTTGTAAAGAGCGGGATTTTGACATAGGGGCCACTTAATATGGTGGTTTTGGTGATCTCTGTAATGGAGACACCCTTTGCTGTTTTCCTTCCTTTGAGGGATATCTGGCTTTCACTGTGTTGTAGACCCATAACTGGGGCTCCACAATCTTTGCATTTTATGTTTCCCAGGAGCTTTGCACTTTGGATTGCTGTGTTTGAGACTCTTAAGTGAGGCTCCACGGTATTTTTGTAGCTGGTCTCCCTAAGATCAGCTATTGCTTTGTTTGAGTAGTCACCAAAGCATCGCTCCCGGTTAGCCAGAATCCTACTCCACACTGATGAGGGGCAACACCCCGAAACAGCTGTCTGTGGATGGATAACTTGCTTAGGTCTTCCCCGTCACATCCTTAAAGCTTGTAAAAGAGCGGGATTTTGACATAGGGGCCACTTAATATGGTGGTTTTGGTGATCTCTGTAATGGAGACACCACTTTGCTTGTTTTTCCTTCCTTTGAGGGATATCTGGCTTTCACTGTGTTGTAGACCCATAACTGGGGCTCCACAATCTTTTTGCTCTTTACAGACTTAGAAGAGGATTCTTTACTGTAAGATCACTTAGCCTATGGAACTCTCTGCCAGTGGAGGTGGTGATGATGAACGAATATAGTTCAAAAGGGGCCTGGATGTATATCTGTAGCGTAATAATATTACAGGTTATAGTTATTAGATTTCTAGAGAAGGGTCATTGATTCAGGAAGTTATTCTGTTTGCCTGATTGAAGTCAGGAAGGAATTTTCCCTTAAAATAAGGAAAATTGGCTTCTACCGCATGAGTTTTTTTTTTACCTTCCTCTGGATCCCCTCTGCAAGACAACAGGTTGAACTGGATGTACTTAATGTCTTTTTGCCTTACAAACTATGTTACTATGTAATACTGGTGTCATTTCGGCATCCTCAGGTCTACGTGTTAGGACAAAATAGTGTGATTTTACCTTGTATTTCGGGATATTTCATGAGTATAAGAAAACTGTATCGCAGTGTCAAACTTGAAGTCTCAGTTCCAGCAAAGAATAAGTCTAATATTGTTGCCTGTAAGTTCTCTTCATGAAATTCTGTGGCTGGATTCTTTTTTTCCTAAAAAAAAAATGAAATAACCATTATTTTAATTGTAAAACATTATCAAAGCCCCCAAAGGTTTTTAGATTAAATAGAAGTGAATAAAAAGTGCAATGTTTCCCATGGCAACCAATAGAACGACTGCTTTAACATCTTATACTCAAAGATAGTTGAACTTTCTATGGACACCCTAAAAATGTTTTACCTCAAAAGTCCATGGGGTACTAATTCTCCTTGTGGAGAGTGCCTAATAAGTTAATTAGTACCATCTGCTATATTAATAAACCTAGTTCCTGGTGACTACGAAGGCTGGTTCTTTGTGCCGTGGGATCATTTTCTTATCATTTGGATCCATTTGCCTCCTCGGGGACTCCAGGCATCTCCAGTTGGAAGTTTTCTTATCCCTGGCTGCATGACCATCCGATCATTGGGTTTTTATCACCCTCTACTAAGCCTACAGTAGTGTTGTGCCTATCATTTACACAACCTGACAAGGTGAGCCTCCATTTTGGAGTCATTGAAATACTACCTGTTTGACGTTATTACCTTATAGTGCGCCTGTCTCGTTTCTCTTAGTAAGTTAGACTCCTTACATCTACTTGTAGCTCTCAACAAAAATAAATAAATAGTACCCCCTTGATCTTTACTAAGGTGTCTCACCCATTTTATCTGCTCTGCAATCACCCTGAAACACCAGTCTGCAAATGAGGTACTGGCTTGGCTAAGTTGTCCTATGGTGGTTTAAATAGTGAAACAATGACTTACACGATAGCTATTTCAATAATCTATAAACTCACCTCTTCCATCTTCATGAGGAAGCAGTCTATGAAATCTCGAGGGCAGTTCTCATCCAGGGTGGCTCGGTGGCTTTTCATACTATCCTTAATAAATTGTTTCAGGTTGTCTACAATTTTGAAGATCCCTTGGTGAGGACCAGGAATGTAGGCCATCATGGTTGGGAACATGTTAAAAAGCTAATTGAAAAAAAATGTGGAAAAAGTGTGATGGAAAAAAACATAGCATCAATATTCTTCTGTTGAATTAGTGTGATATTTACATTCATTCCATAGTTCAACGTTTTGTATGCATATTTTTAAGATGTATTTTGTATTGCTGCAGAGCACCTGGAAATAAAAATCTATCTTTGCAGATAGTCTTAATTGATAAAATATATTTTGTGTCTACAGCTTCTATGTTGTCTTGTGTATTTCCATGGTTACAGATAAAACCTTGTCTGGTCTGATTCTGCAGTCATGCGATTATTCTTTCCTTATTTCTTGCTAAGCTGGCAAAACAATGAGGGCTGATCAAAGGGCCTATCATCACCATATCAAACTACAACAGGCTTGTGTTAGTCTGTAACCATGGATACACATAGGTTTGCATGCTGAGGAATACCTTGTAGTGGCTGAGAGCCAGTTCTCACCTGCCATGTGCCATTTATAATACCTGTGTCTGATTATATTTGTAGCTCAGTGGGCAAACACCTTGACCTGGGGGCAACTGTAACCTCTGCCACCTTATAGGTACACTCCTTTACAAAATTGTCGACACAATATTATAGGCTATATAAATCAAGACTATCTGCAAAGCTCCCTTATTATAATAGCTTCTTTGAAGCATGTTCTGTTTTTTTGTGCCAAGGCTGTGAAAATTTCTGATTCGAGCCAAAGTGTCCAGACATCCGATAGTGAATGCATCCATAATTGTATATTACTATATTCTCCAAACAGACTAATATTATATATAGAATAGATATATAAAGTGGGCACCGGACAGTTTACATTAAACCATATGAGCAGTGAAGCCCTATAATTCTTGTAAATTCATATTACTCACATTGCACCCATATTCCTAATATAGTGGCAACGTTTATAAGGCTAAAAAAAAGTTTCCATCCGGGTAGGCTTATTTTCCTGCAAATTTGATCCACAGGAAGGTAAAAAACATTCCTTTCCAAATCCAATCAGGCAATCAAATAACTCCCTGGATCAACAAACCTTCTCCATAATTCTAATAACTACAACAGTGGCGTTGCTAGGGCAGGTGTCACCCGATGCGGTAGAAAATGGTGTCACCCCCCCAAGCCCTCCTTCCCCCATAGCTTAGAGCCCCAGCACCCCCTTTCTCCCCTGGCAGCAGCTCTCCTAGGTCAGGTGCATCCCACTTTCGCTGGCTGGCTAACCAAGACACCAAATGCTGTTCAAATTCTAGCACCCCCAAGCTCCCCCCTCCCCATCGGCGATCTGTCTGCTTGCCTCCCCCCCACGTCAGCGGTCTGTCGGTCTGTTTATTATCCAACCCCCCCCCCCCCCCGTTACCGCAGGCTCAGTGAAGGACGCCACAGCAGCAGGGCGGAGCTTGATGGACGTCCCCTACATGACTCATCAAGCTCTGGGTTGGGGGTGCTAGCAGACAAATCGCTGAAGTGTGTGTGGGGGGGTTCTAGCCAGGGACAGTGAAAGGATTTTTGCCACCCTAGGCAAAAGAAACGTTTGCCCCCCATGTGACATCACAATGCCCCACCCATATGATCTGCCATCTTACCTAACGCCAGTGCTGCAGTGCCGCCGTGTTTACATTAAGAAGCCTGCAGTGACAGGCTATAGACACCATAGACACCAGACACCAGAGCCACTACATTAAGCTGCAGTGGTTCTGGGGACTATAGTGTCCCTTTAATGTGAGGTAAATTAGAGACTAGTGTCACGAATAATACACTAGATTGCCTACTTACATCCAGATGAGGATGATGATGGGCTCTGGCTGCAGTCTGGCTTCACTGATCTGGAGGCTGTTTGTAACTGTGGTCACAAAAATCAATGTTCTGGGAGAACGGGAAGCAGCTCCATTTTTTGGGGCCCTTTACACAGCTCAATGTCTGGGCCCCAGGGCCTGACGGTGAGTTTGCCCATAAGGCCGACCCATAAGTCCACCTACATGTTCCACCCATGAATTTGTTTACAGCGGGTGAAGTGTGTAGGGGATGTGTTATGTGCTGCTGTAGAGAATCTAATGTGTGTGCTTATGGAATGTAGTGTATAGGGATACCAGTGTGTGTAGGTGATGCAGTGTGTGTGTGTGTGTGTGTGTAGTAGATTGCAGTGTGTTTTCATGTAAGGGATAGAAAGAAGTTTGTGTTTTTGTATAAGGTATGTATTGTGTGTTTCTGAATGTGTGTACGGAATGTGTGAATCTGTGTTTGTATGTGTAAGGGCTGCAAGGTGTGTTTCTGTGTATGTAAGGGATGCAGTGTGTGTATCTGTACGGGGTGCATTGAGTGTGTGTCCCTCTCATTCCCCCCTCCCTCCCTTGTCACTCTCTTTCTCACCCCTTCCCTTGTCACTCTCTCCCCCTTCTTGTCACTCTCATTACCCCCTCCCTCCCTTGTCACTCTCATTACCCCCTCCCCTGTCACTCTCATTCCCCCCTCCCTTTATAGAGTGCTCGGGCGGCTGCAACATGAGGGGGGCCGGCGCTCCTGCCGGTGCTCCTTCCAAAGGGGCGTCCTAGGCAGCTGCTTAGTCCGCCTACAGGACTAGCCCGTCTTGGCGCTAGTAGTCAGATCGCTTACCGGGGTGGGGGGGGCTACAGGTGTTGGGAACTTGGGTCCGGCGGGTGACTCACCCCATCAGACTGATGTTACCCGATGCAGCCCGCATCCGCCGCACCCCCTTCGCAGCGCCACTGAACTACAACCTGTGATATTATTACACTTCAGGCCTCTCCTGGTCTATTCTAGTGAGTTCGCCATCACCACCTCCTCAGGCAGAGAGTTAGATAGTCTCACTGCTCTTAACGTATCTGTAGAGGATGTCCCCTTTTCACGGTCGCAGCGCTGTGTATAAATAGATCATGGGAGAGATCTCTGTACTGACTCCTGATATACAGTAGTTATACATAGTTATTAAATTATCCCTCAGTTGTCTTGTTTCTAAACTAAAAAAACTCAATTTTTCATAATCTTTCCGGGTCCCTCTCTTCCACCATGTAGTGGGGTTGCAAAAGGGAGAAGTAAGCCCACACCAAACAGGCCCGCAAACGTGCACCCCCATGCATAAATCTACCTTGCCAAGGGGTAGGTGTTCCGCAGTATGGCGCTTTTTTGAGGAAAGTGCATTCGACAAAAGAGTGGTGGTTTGCAACCTGTGCAGTACCAAAATGAGCCAGGGCGTGAACACTAGTAACCTCACCACAACCATCATGATCCGCCACATGGCATCCAAGCACCCTAATAAGTGGGCCGAACACCTGGGTCCACAATCTGGGTCTGCGGGTTTCACTATTGCCTACTCTTCCCCTGTGTTACGCACTGCCGGCCAATCCCCTCTCGAAGGCGCAGGCCCGGATGCCAACACAGGCATTTGAACGCAAACGCAAATACCCACCCACAGGCCATAGCACTAAATGCGCAATTTTCGAAATTACTGGCCCTTGAAATGTTGCAATTTAGGCTTTTGGACACGGAGGCCTTCTGCAGCCTGATGTCGGCGGCCGTCCCTCGGTACGCAGTTCCCAGCTGCCACTATTTTTCAGGGTGTTCCGTTCCCGCCTTACACCAGCATGTGTCTCAGAACATCACCCATGCCCTGACCAACGCACTTACTGGGAAGGTCCACCTCACCACAGACACATGGACAAGTGCTGGTGGCCAGGGATGCTACATTTCCCTGACCGCACACTGGGTAAATGTTGTGGAGGCCGGGATCGAGTTGAACCCTGGGATGGCACGGGTGCTACCCACGCCTAGGATTGCGGGCCCTACGTCCTTCAGGGTCTCCACCAGGAGCTATGTTACTGGCTCCAACCCCCACTTCTCCTCCTCCGCCGCCTCCTCCTCCACTTCCACCTCCAACAGCAGTCAGCCATCATTCGCAAGCTGGAAGCAGTGTAGCACTGCTGTGGATAAGCGTCAACAGGCCGTGCTGAAGCTGATCTGCTTAGGGGACAAACAGCACACCGCCGCAGAGCTATGGCGGGTATAAGGGACCAGACCGAGCTGTGGCTCTCGTCACTCAACCTTCAACCAGGCATGGTTGTGTCTGACAATGGCCGTAACTTGGTGGCGGCTTTGGAGCTCGGCAACCTGACACACATCCCATGCCTAGTGGTTCAGCGGTTTATAAAAACCTACCCCAAGTTGGCAGAGCTGCTAGTGAAGGCGCGCGGCGTGTGTGCCCATTTCCGCAAGTCATCCACAGCTTCAGCCAATCTGTCAACGCTGCAGCAGCGCTTGCGGCGTCCAGCTCACCGATTGTTGTGCGACGTGAGCACGTGCTGGAACTCTACGTTCTACATGTTGGCCAGGCTTTGTGAGCAGCAGAGGGCAGTTGTGGAATACCAGCTGCAACATAGTAATCACCTGTCCAGTCAACTACCACTATTCACAGTTGAGGAGTGGGCATTGATGTCAGACCTCTGTGAGGTTTTAGAAAACTTTTATAAATCCACACAGATGGTTAGTGGCGATAACGCTATTATCAGCGTAACCATCCCACTGCTGTATCTACTCAAACGATCGCTGCTCACAATTAAGCACGACATTCTGAATGTGGCAGACGAGGAAATGGGGGAGAATACTACACAGGGTGATAGCCAGACCACCCACAGTTCGTCTTTTCAGTGCAAATTGGGCCATGAAGAGAAGGAGGAGGAGCTGGAGACAGTTACCTCTGCTACAGAGGGTAGTACCCATGGAACTTTAATTCCATCTGGTCAGCGTGGATGGGCAGAAGAGGAGGAGGAGGAGGAGATGGAGAGTCATCCTGATGTCGACATCTTGCCTGTTGGTACTCTGGCACACATGGCTGACTTCATGTTAGGCTGCCTTTCCCACAACACTCGCGTTATACGCATTTTAGATAACACAGATTACTGGGCGTTCACCCTTCTCGACCCCCGCTACAAAGAGAACTTCTCATCTCTCATTCCTGTGGTGGAGAGGATGAGTAAAACAATGCAATACCAGAAGGTACGTGTTCAGAGATTGCTCCAAAATTTTTCATCTGACAACACGTCCCCCAGAATCCATACTTTCTTAGGTAACAGAGGAAGGGAGACAAGGCGAACACACAGCAGTTCCAACAGAGGCAGGGCAACACTCTCCAAGGCATGGGACACTTTCATGACACCCCACCAGCAACCTCACCCTGAAGCGCGGGCCTAGTGGCACAAGGAGGGAAAAGTTTTGAAAGATGGTGAAGGAATACATCGCAGACTGCGTCAGCGTCATAAATGATCCCTCAGTGCCTTACAACTACTGGGTGTCCAAGCTGGACACGTGGCACAAACTTGCGATCTACGCCTTGGAGTTGCTGGCCTGCCCTGCTGCCAGCATTTAGTGTGAGCGTGTATTTAGTGCTGCTGGTGGCATTATAACTGATAAGGGTATCCACTTGTCCACTCACAATGCTGACAGGTTGACTCATATAAAAATGAACAAGGCCTGGATTGCCCCTGACTTCTCAACTCCACCAGAGGAGAGCTGAGATGATGATGAACATAAAGGCAATTTCAATGTATTGTTTATAATGTACTCAGTCTAGACTATGTAGTAAGACTATGGAACTCTCTGCCTGAGGAGGTGGTGATGGTGAGTACAATAAAGGAATTCAAGAGGGGCCTGGATGTATTTCTGGAGCGTAATAATGCTTCAGGCTATAACTACTAAAGATGGGTCGTTGATCCAGGGAGTTATTCTGACTGCCTGATTGGAGTCGGGAAGGAATTTTTTCCCCTTAAGTGCGGAAAATTGGCTCTACCTCACAGGGGTTTTTTGCCTTCCTCTGGATCAACTTGCAGGAAACAGGTCGAACTGGATGGACAAATGTCTTTTTTCGGCCTTATATACTATGTTACTACTATGTTACTATGTTACTATGTTACTCAGTCTGTATTACCATGCACCTTTTCCACCACAAAAAAGGTTTATATGGTTGAATCTTGTTTTCTCCTCCTCCTCCTCCAGATTGTATATATTTCTTCCACTACAATTTTTAAAGAGGGTCAGCTCACCAGCAGGCCCTCACCTATAATGTTTTAGATGGTCAGCTCACCAGCAGACCCTCAAACATAAGGTTTTATAGGGTCAGCTCACCAGCAGACCCTCAACCATAATAGAAACATAGAAACATAGAATGTGTCGGCAGATAAGAACCATTTGGCCCATCTAGTCTGCCCAATATACTGAATACTATGAATAGCCCCCGGCCCTATCTTATATGAAGGATGGCCTTATGCCTATCCCATGCATGCTTAAACTCCTTCACTGTATTTGCAGCTACCACTTCTGCAGGAAGGCTATTCCATGCGTCCACTACTCGCTCAGTAAAGTAATTCTTCCTGATATTACTTTTAAACCTTTGCCCCTTTCTAATTTAAAACTATGTCCTCTTGTAGCAGTTTTTCTTCTTTTAAATATTCTCTCCTCTTTTACCGTGATGATTCCCTTTATGTATTTAAAAGTTTCTATCATATCCCCTCTGTCTCTTCTTACTTCCAAGCTATACATGTTAAGGTCCTTTAACCTTTCCTGGTAAGTTTTGTCCTGCAATCCATGTACTAGTTTAGTAGCTCTTCTCTGAACTCTCTCCAAAGTTTCAATATCCTTCTGCAGATATGGTCTCCAGTACTGCACACAATACTCCAAATGAGGTCTCACTAGTGCTCTGTAGAGCGGCATGAGCACCTCCCTCTTTCTACTGTTAATGCCTCTCCCTATACACCCAAGCATTCTGCTGGCATTACCTGCTGCTCTATGACATTGTCTGCCCACCTTTAGGTCGTCTGATATAATGGCCCCTAAATCCCTTTCCTCAGATACTGAGGTTAGTACTGTATCATTGATTTTATATTGTGCTCTTGGGTTTTTACGCCCCAGGTGCATTATCTTGCACTTATCGACATTAAATTTTAGTTGCCAGATTTTTGACCATTCCTCTAGTTTTCCTAAATCCTTTTCCATTTGGTGTATCCCTCCAGGAACATCAACCCTGTTACAAATCTTTGTGTCATCAGCAAAAGACACACCTTACCATTGAGGCCTTCTGCAATTTCGCTGATAAAGATATTAAACAATATGGGTCCCAGAACAGATCCCTGAGGTACCCCACTGGTAACAATACCATGGTCTGAATATACTCCATTGACTACAACCCTCTGTTTTCTGTCCTTCAGCCACTGCCTAATCCATTCAACAATATGTGAGCTCAAGCTCAAAGACTGCAGTTTATTGATAAGCCTTCTATGTGGGACAGTATCAAATGCCTTACTAAAGTCCAGATAAGCGATGTCTACTGCACCTCCGCCATCTATTATTTTAGTCACCCAATCAAAAAAGTCAATAAGATTAGTTTGACATGATCTCCCTGAAGTAAACCCATGCTGTTTTTATCAATCAACCCATGGGTTTTTAGATGTTCCACAATCCTCTCCTTGAGTATGGTTTCCATTAATTTCCCCACTATTGATGTCAGGCTTACTGGCCTATAGTTGCCTGATTCCTCTCTACTACCTTTCTTGTGAATTGGCACAACGTTTGCTAATTTCCAATCTTCTGGGACGACACCTGTTACCAGTGATTGGTTAAATAAATCTGTTAATGGATTTGCTAGTACACCTCTAAGCTCTTTTAATAGCTTTGGGTGTATCCCATCAGGCCCCTGTGATTTATTTGTATTAATTTTGGACAGCTGACTTAGAACCTCTTCCTCTGTAAAGACACATGCATCAAAGGATTCATTAGTCTTCCTCCCTAACTGAGGTCCTTCTCCTTCATTTTCCTTTGTAAAAACTGAACAGAAGTATTCATTGAGGCAGTCAGCTAGTTCTTTATCCTCTTCCATATACCTTCCTTCTTTTGTTTTTAATTTGGTAATTCCTTTTTTTAATTTCCTTTTTTCATTTATGTATCTGAAGAATGTCTTATCACCTTTTTTCACTGACTGAGCAAGCATAATGTTTTATAGGGTCAGCTCACCAGCAGGCCCTCAACCATAATGTTTTATAGGGTCAGCTCACCAGCAGGCCCTTAACCATAATGTTTTATAGGGTCAGCTCACAGCAGGCCCTCAACCATAATGTTTTACAGGGTCAGCTCACCAGCAGCCCCTCACCCCTAATGTTTTAGTGGGTCACCCGCAGCCCCTTGCTCCTAATGTTTTTGAGGGTCTCCAGGAGGCCACCTATTATAATATTTTAAGGGTGTGTATGATGCCCTCCTTTATGTGTAAAAAAGGGTGTATTGTAGTGCCGGTTCCTTTTGGCAGCCCTTTCACTTAGTGCATAGGCTTTTTGAGTGTAGGAGTCCCACTACCTGAACAATTGTACCACAATGTGAACAGGGCCCTCCTTTATGTGATATACAGGCTGCTTCGGAGTGCCTCTTGCTTGTAATTTTTGGCAGCACTTGCACTTTATATACAATTGAATATACAGGAAAGAATGTTTCCTAACATTTTTTCCTTAAAAATTTATTTTTTTGGGGGGTTTGGGGCATATTTTCATCAGTCTGTAAAAGTGCCATACAACTCGGACAACATGGTGCCTGGTTGTCTCCCATTGACTTTCATTATACTCGGGTGCTCGGCCGAGCGCATAAATATCGCGGTGTGTTCGGACCAAACACCTGAACACTTTGGTGCTCGCTCATCACTATAGTTCACTCATTCCAGTTATTACTTTAGTTACCCTCCTCTGAACCCTCTCTAGATCTGCTTTGTCTTTCTTGTGCACTGGTGCCCAAAATGTTACTCAATAGTCAATACTCAATGTGTGGTCTGACTAGTGATTTGTGGCAGATATTTCGTAATGCTTACCTGCCCTAAACGACTGTTGAATAACTGGAGAAGATCATGAACATATGACAAGAGAGTCAAGTATTTTTGGTCTTCATAGTCAAATCTTTCACCAAACACAACCGAGCAAATGACATTGGAAACAGCGAGCCGTAGAACATATGTGGGGTCAATTGGAGTATCTGTTATTTAAAATAAAAAGGTGGTCAGACACGGCTTTAACTAGAAGTCCCACATTTGGTAAACATGGAAAATGCTAAGAATTACTACACAGAGTATGTCAATCTCACTACGGCTAGCCCCAAATAACAGATTAATGCTGACTAAACCTATTGATTTCAGTAATTCAGTCATTAATCTCGAGTGTTTGCCAGATTGACAGTCTCCTTATCACATATCTTAGTGGAAAAGAAAGATTGAGCATGCTGGATTTCAACATGCCAAATCTTTTATTCCCCCATAAACCATGCATACATGTTCAGTGGAGTGTTCAAGAAGATGGCTTCTGGCCAACTTTTGTATGACTGACCTGAGAGTATGAGAGTGGACATTTTGAAACTTTACAGACCTTTTTCCTTTATTAATTTGTCAGCAAGAAACCTGGCTTCTTCTTGGATTCTTTCTTCGATGCTCCTCTTTCCCATTCCAAAATTTCTCAAAGTTGTCAGAGAAAATCGACGAAGTATTTTCCACCTTTCTCCACTGCTTCCAATGACCCCTGAAAGTTCAAGCATGCATTTAAAGCAATTAGCTAGGATTAGATAAACGTGGATGACATACTGTCATTCATAGCAGGAACCATTATAGTTAGCAGGTAAGATTAATGGAGTTTGCTTGGTATGACCTCAAAGTAGTTTTTCCATGAAATATGATTGAATCTGCAGCAGATCCTCTGATGCCGATGTGAACAGAGCCTGAGTGTTTCACACAGGAAGCCTTACATTTGGACATTGGCCATCCTGTGTGTGTGCAACAGTCAATGTTGGCAATACAGCTAGGAGTGCACCACCAATGAGGTGAGGTGATTGCCTCAGGCAGCACCAGGTAGGGGAAAGAGGGGGGCAGCAGAATGGGGATTATCTGTTTCTGTAGTATAGTATTTGGAAGCACAGTGGGCACAGTATGTGGCGCTGTATTACCCTGTATGTTTTGTAGCTATCTACGTAATGTTTTCCAAGTATGTCTTGAAGAGTAGGGCTGGAGGGAAACGGTTAGGTTAAGAAATTGGCATTGGGTGGTTGGGGCGCCATTTCAGTTTTTGCCTCAGGCAGGAGAAAGACTAGATGTATCCCTGAATACACGACCAAGAATGTTATTTCGCTGCCTGCAAATATAGGCAAATGCAGTGGAAATACAAATATTGGACAGTGGTCTCCTGTGACCTCTACCTGCTTGGAAACTACACCTCTCAGCCTTCCCTAAAAGCCAGCTGCTGCCTGGATATGTAAGGAGTTGTAGTTTTCTAACAAATGGGGGTAAATTCCAATACATATAATGTACATACACTGAAGTCTTTTTTCTTAGTCATTTACTATATCAACTTACCAAAATCTTTAGAAAAAAACTCTCCTGTTCCTGTGTCTCCCCTATCACTAAATGCATCGCTGCGGTCCACCAATGCTTCCTTCACAGCATCGTACCCAATCAGTACTATCGTACGAATGTTGGCCATGTAGAGGGTATAGACAGGTCCATATGTCTCACTCAACTGGGGAAACAGAAAACATAAAAACAGAGAACGAAACACATAGGCTGTTTTCACACAAGTGTATTGCAAATCTGAGCAGGAGCTGTATACCTCAAAGCAGAGGATCATGTCTAGTAAGATCAAGAACTCCTTACCTACAAGGTTTGGGAAAAGCTTTCTGGATCTCAAAGTGGGATATGATTCCTGCATGGACCACTACTACCACTACTAAGCTGTCAGGGAATTCTGAGTTAATTGGGGGTAGGACTCTCTTTTAGTGACTAGATTGGAGAACAGCTCCAAGAGGTCCATGTATACTTCATTTTCCCTGTGATGGTGCTGCAGGCACATTTAGTAGTTGCTGCTGGGTTTCCATAATTAACTGCTGATTACGGCAATGAGCCCTTAGTAGCAATGAACCCCTCTAACAGAATTGTGTTGACCAATGTAGACAATCCCTTTAATTTTTCTGTGAAACCTATATGATACAAACTTAATTCCAATGAATTTGAAAAATGTAAATGCATGTAAATAAAAATAGAATGCACTGAATTTCCAATCTCATAGATCTGACAATAGATAACAGAAAACAGATCAGATGTTGAAAGTGAGACACTAACATTTCAGGAAAAAAATTAACTCATTAAAAAAATTATAGCAAAGCTCGATAGCTTGAAAAAGTTAGGACAGGGCCATTGCTACCGTTGTGTGGCATCCCCTTTTTTTTTAAAAGGGTTCTCTCATATCAGACAATTGGGGCATATCACTAAGATATGCCTCCATTGTCTTATAGGTGCGGGTCCCACAATTAGGACCCGCACCTATCTCCTAAACAGAGCCCCGTAAAGTGGGGGAGGACTCCGGCGCTCTTCCCATAGCAGTCAATAGAAGCTCAGTGTCCATGACTGGCCACCACTCCCATTTACTTCTATGGTCAGTGCTTGGATACTTTCGGCGGCCCCATAGAAATTAATGTAAGGGCAGACAGGTATAGCTAGAAGCCTGCATCATACAGTGGACATCTACAACCTACAGCCACAGTAGTACAGTGTCAACTCCTGCCACATTGACAGCTGCCATACCTCATTATTTGGGAGTAGAAATTGCACTTTGTATGAACTGCTGCTATCTGTCTTTTGCACTCAGTAAAGAAAGATGTTTTTCATTTATAATCTGTGCCTCGTTCCTTCAATTCACCTTTTTAACTTTTTCACCCTGCCCTGTTCCTTTTGATTAGCTTGAGGCCTAATGCCTGTAGCTTATCAAAGGCTGGCACAATGGCACAATAACTCATTATTATTGTGCCGCCTGAGCCAGGGAGCATACAGTGCAGGACACAGACCAGAAGCGCTATGGAGGCAAGTATTAGTGATTATTATTTTTCATTTGACACCATACTGTTTGTCCAATTTTGGGAAGGGAGGGAGAAGCACTATGGGGGCATCTACTGAGGGAACTGCATAGGGGCATTATATACTGGAACACATTATGGGGAGCACTATGGGGACGGAGGGTTCACTATGGGGGGCATCTACTCGGAGCACTGTATAGGGGCATTATATATTGGCACACATTATGGGGGCACTATAGGGAAGTGGGGGATAGGAGCACTATGGGGGTATATACTGGGAGGCATCTTATAGGGTTATTTTATACTGGCACACAATATGGAGGGCACTATGTGGACGGAGGTGAGAGGATGGGAACATTGGCTCGACTGGGGGCACTAAGATGGGGTATTTTTTGTATTGGTACCGAGAAGGGGGCATTTTTTGAACTGGCACATGATATGGGAGCACTAGCACTATGGGGGCATTGGCTCTACCGGGGGCACTAAGAAGCAGTATTTTATACTGGCACACATTATGGGGACACTATGGGGACATTGGCTCAGCTGGGGGCAATAAGAGGGAGTATTTTTTGTAATGGCACACACAAGGGGCATTGACACGCGTTATGGGGGCACTATGGGGACACTGGCTTTACTGGGGGGCACTAAGAAGATGTATTTTTTAGTATTGGCACAGAAAAGAGGTGCATTTTTTGTACTGGCAAACATTATGGGATCACTATGGGGACATTGGCTCTACTGGGGGCACTAAGCGGGGGTATTTTTCATACTGGCACACAGTAGAGGGCATTGGCACACATTATGGTGGAGGGTTCTGCCTCTATGTGAAGTCCTGTCTAAATCCCGTAATTCGAGAATACATCTCTGAGGGACATGAACATGTGGAGTCTCTGTGGGTAGAAATACATGGAGCAAAAAACAATAATAAATTACTAATAGGAGTGTATTATAAACCACCTAATATACCAGAGTCCACAGAAAATCTATTACTTAACGAAATAGACGAGGCGGCAAATCATAATGAAGTCGTTATTATGGGGGACTTCAACTACCCAGATATAGACTGGGAAACTGAAAGCTGTACATCCCACAGGTATGTACATCCCAAGGAAACAGGTTCTTGGCAATAGCCAAAGACAATTACCTTTCCCAACTGGTTCAGGACCCCACTAGAGGGACGGCCATACTGGACTTAGTATTAACCAATAGACCTGATAGAACAACAGATGTGCAGGTTGGGGGACACCTAGGAAATAGTGACCATAAAGTAATAACCTTCCAATTATCCTTCAAACGAGAGTTTCTACAGGGAGGAACAAAAATACCCAACTTCAAAAAAGCTAAATTTAGCCAACTAAGCAAGGCCATAGGCCTAACTAACTGGGACAAAGTCCTCAAAAATAGAAATACAACCATAAAATGGGAGAGTTTTAAAAGCGTTGTAACATCTAATTGTGAGAGGTACATACCTTATAGGAATAAAAGGCTAATGAACAATAAGAAACCAATGTGGATAAATAGAACCATAAAGATAGCAATAAATGACAAAAAGAAAGCATATAAATCACTAAAACAGGAGGGGAGCCAGGAAGCACTGATAAACTATAAGGAAAAAAATAGAATATGTAAAAAACTAATAAACATTGCCAAACTAGAGACCGAGAGATTAATTGCCAAAGAGAGTAAAACTAACCCTAAAATGTTCTTCAATTATATACTGTAAATAGTAAAAAATATAAATCTGAAGGAGTCGGCCCTCTACATAGCAATGAGGGGAGTGTTGCAGAGAGCAACGAGGATAAAGCAAAACTATTAAATATTTTTTTCTCCACTATATTCACTGAGGAAAATAAACTGTCAGATGAAATGCAGAATGTAAAAGTAAATTCCCCATTAAAAGTACCTGTGGGTAAACTGTTTGAAGGGTTTCTAAGAGATGCTATCTTGGAGTATCTCAATGAAAATAAGCAAATAACGCCATATCAGCATGGCTTCATGAGGGATCGGTCATGTCAAACGAATTCAATCAGTTTCTATGAGGAGGTAAAGTTCTAGACTTGACAGCGGCGAATCAATGGATGTCGTATATCTGGACTTCTCCAAAGCATTTGACTCTGTACCTCATAAAAGGTTAGTATATAAAATGAGGATGCTCGGACTGGGAGAAAATGTCTGTATGTGGGTAAGTAACTGGCTGAGTGGTTATGGGTGGTTATTAACGGTAGATACTCAGATTGGGTCACTGTCACTAGTGGGGTACCTCAGGGGCTCAGGGGTCAGTATTGGGCCCTATTCTCTTCAATATATTTATTAATGACCTTGTAGAAGGCCTGCACAGTAAAATATCTAGTTTTGCAGATGACACTAAACTGTGTAAAGTAATTAACACTGAAGAGGACAGTTTTCTGCTACAGAGGGATCTGGATAGATTGGAGGCTTGGGCAGAGAAATGGCAGATGAGGTTTAACACCGACAAAGTAAAGTTATGCACATGGGAAGGAAAAATGCAAGTCACCCGTACATATTAAATTGTAAAACACTTGGTAACACTGACATGGAAAAGGATCTAGGAATTTTAATAAACAGCAAATTAAGCTATAGAAACCAGTGTCAGGCAGCTGCTGCCAAGGCCAATAAGATAATGGGTTGCATCAAAAGGGGCATAGATGCCCTTGATGAGAACATAGTCCTACCACTTTACAAATCACTAGTCAGACCACACATGGAGTACTGTGTACAGTTCTGGGCTCCTGTGAAGAAGACAGACATAGCAGAGCTGGAGAGGGTTCAGAGGAGGGCAACTAAAGTAATAACTGGAATGGGGCAACTACAGTACCCTGAAAGGTTATCAAAATTAGGGGTATTCACTTTAGAAAAAAAGACGACTGAGGGGAGATCTAATAACTACAGTATGTATAAATATATCAGGGGTCAGTACAGAGATCTGTCCCATCATCTATTTATCCCCAGGACTGTGACGAGGGGACATCGTCTGCGTCTGGAGGAAAGAAGGTTTGTACACAAACATAGAAAAGTATTCTTCACGGCAAGAGCAGTGAGACTATGGAGCTCTCTGCCTGAGGAGGTGGTGATGGTGAGTACAATAAAGGAATTTAAGAGGGGCCTGGATGTATTTCTGGAGAGTAATAATATTACAGGCTACAGCTACTAGAGAGGGGTCGTTGATCCAGGGAGTTATTCTGATGCCTGATTGGAGTCGGAAAGGAATTTTTTTCCCCTTAAGTGGGGAAAATTGGCTTCTGCCTCACAGTTTTTTTTTTTGCCTTCCTCTGGATCATCTTGTAGGAAACAGGCCGAACTGGATGGACAAATGTCTTTTTTCGGTCTTATATACTATGTTACTATGTTACTATGTTACCATAGGTATATTGGCTCTACTGGGGGTACTAAGAGGAGGTATTTTTAAACTGGCACACAACGGGGCATTTTTGTACTGGCACACATTATGGGGGATACTTTGTACTGGCACACATTATACAGGGGCATTTTTGTTGCACTGGCACACATTATAAGGGGCATTTTTTGCACTGACACACATTATAAAGGGGGCATTTATTGTTCTAGTGCACATTATAATTGGGCATTTTTTGCGCTGGCACAAATTATAAGGAGAATTAATACTACTGGGGACATTATGGTGAGCTTTATTACTACCAGGGGCTATGGGGAACATGATTACTAGTATAGGCACTATAGGAGCATTATTACTTCTGGGTCACAGTGGGAACATAAGTACTGTTGGGGGGGCACTGTAGGGGCACTATTACTACTAAGTGCACTCTGGCAGAGAATTATTACTATTAGTGGGACTTTTTTATTTTTTGGGGATGTTATGGTTAAATCATAAATGTTAGGGGCCCTATTGCAGTTATTTTTTAGGGCACTTCATGCCAATAAGTATTTAAGGCAGAACTATCTGTGTGGTATTAGATTTTAAGGGGGGACTGTTTCTGCAGTATAGTATTAGGCCCCTTTCACACGGGCGAGTTTTCCGTGCGGGTGCAATGCATGATGTGAACGCATAGCACCCGGACTGAATCCTGACCCATTCATTTCAATGGGTCTGTGTACATGAGCGTTTTTTTTCACGCATCACTTGTGCGTTGCGTTAAAATCGCAGCATGTTCTATATTCTGCGTTTTTCACGCAGCCCTAGCCCCATAGAAGTGAATGGGGCTGCGTGAAAAACGCATTGCATCCGCAAGCAAGTGCGGGTGCGTTGCGTTTTTCACTGATGGTTGCTAGGAGATGTTGTTTGTAAACCTTCAGTTTTTTATCACGCGCGTGAAAAACGCATCAAAACGCATTGCACCCGCGCGGAAAAAACTGAACAACTGAACGCAGTTTTCACTGAACACATCCGCAACGCATCCGGACCTAATCCGGACACGCTCGTGTGAAAGAGGCCTTAGTGAGGACAGCTGGCACAGTATTGAGAGTGGCAGAATAGGGTGTTTGTCAAATTCTGCAGAGAGAAGCAATAGCTGAAATAAATCATCAAAGTGGTCTGGGTTGAAAGGGGAAGATGAGGAAAGAGAGGAGACATTACTGGATGTTAGAGGTATGTGGTGCTGTATTACCCTGTATGTTTTGTAGTGCTGTATATAATGTGAGCAGGGAAGAGGTTAGGTTGAGAATTTGGCAAGGGGATGGGGACGGGGCTCGCCGTTTCAATTTTTGCCTCAGGCAGCAGAAAGGATAGGTGCACCCCTACTACTACCACTCCAATCCTGTGACCCGACTCATCAGGGTCTTGCTGCAGTGTAATATTGAACATCTTTGCAATTTTAAGTTGAGGAACATTTTTCTGAAATAGTTTCACAATTTTTAGACACAGTTTTTCGCAGATTGGTGAACCTCTGCCCATCTTTGCTTCTGAATAACTCTTGCATGTTCTTTTTAAACCCAGTCATGTGACTTAGCAATTGCTCCTCCAGCTATCTTTTCTTAGTGCCAGCATTTTATTGCTCCTGTCATAACTTTTTTGAGATATAGTACTGCCATCAAGTACTAAGTACAATATTTTCTATGACCTGGCAAATTGTTCTATAATCTACTGCAAATAAAATATGAATAATTAAGGTCTATGAAATTTGCAAATCAATGCAATTCCGTTTCTGTCTGCATGTATTTATATATTACACAGCGTTCCAACTTTTTTTTGGAACTGGGGTTGTAATATTCAATGTGCACATATTGATATATACTGTACTTAAAGGGATTTGACCCTATAGAGCTGCGGACATGCATGGCTAGATCGCCGCTAGCATGTCCGCAATTGAGCAGTAGAATAGCTCTGGGTGCTTTTATTTTCTTTAAAAAATGATTTTATTTATATGCAAATTAACCTGGGAAGGTGCCCAAGGGGCGGTACTAACCTTTCTGGTGCCCAGCCACGCTCCCATGTGAAGGAGCCCAGCACCGCCTGCGTCTGCCGAATCTCCTCCTTGCTCCAGAGCTATTCTACTGCTATATTGCGGACATGCTAGCGGCGATCTAGCCGTGCATGTCCGCAGCTCTATAGGGTCAAATGCCATGACATAATCCTTTTAATGGAGTATGTAAGTTGTAACTTTTTTCAACTCCTGTAGCGTTGGTGTGTATCAGCCTCTGGAGTCACTCTGTTTTTAAATGATGCACCTTGCTTATTCCAGGTCCGCTTTTCTTTCTTGAAACATACAGTGGAGAGGGCATCCTCTGTCGTGTGAGGTTTACATACTATGTAATAAATACATACTGTATATATAGAGAGATGGAAAATAGTGCATGATACATAGTGAAAAACAGACACACTGAAAGATTTTCTGACAGACAGATTGACAGACACTCAGTAATACAGAAACAGACAATTAAAAACAGACGGCTAAGCAAAAGGTAGAAACATACAGTATCGACACACAAAGCAGTTTGAAACAGCAAGAACAGAAGAAACCCATACGGAAAGACCAAGTGACACTGAGCAAGATCTACACAGGCAATCTGAAAATGAAACAGGAAAAGTTACAACAAAACCTCAGTTTACTGCTACCTGTCAGGATTATTCAGCAAGCCAGCTTCAGGTGATGTAGAGCACTGCTCCCTTACATGCCTTGTGGAATCAGCAGACAGGAAGTTCAGAGTAGAGGAGCCCTGACCAGAGCTAGTCCCAGGTGCAAGAGAATGCACTTCACAGTGCTGGGACTAGACAAAGAGCAGAGAAACTGAGCATGAGCGACCCGCAGCAGGAGAGAGCAGACAGGTCGTAAATATGAGATGTAGGGGTGTAAACAAGGTAGAGTAAGACTAAGGCTACTTTCACACTCGCGTTTTGTGCGGATCGGTCATGGACGGATCCGTTCAGATAATACAACCGTCTGCATCCGTTCAAAACTGATCTGTTTGTATAAACTTTAACGTAGCCAAGACAGATCCGTCTTGAACACCATTAAAAGTCAATGGGGGACAGAACGGCGATCCCTGAACGGATCTCACAAACGGAAAGCCAAAACGTGAGTGTGAAAGTAGACTAAGAAGTAAGTAGATATTATCAGAGAACAGTGCAAAAACATTTATTACAATATATTAGATATTCGTAAAAGCTGCACAATGCTTTCAAAGCAGACCCAAATCAGGGAACCGGAATACCCCTTCAAATGCCCCTGTCGGTGAGTTTGTTAGCAGAATATAGGCTGCTGTTTACCATACTCTGATTTTAGCTAATTGAGCAGCAGACACAGATATCCCATATACAGCAATGTACATGTACAGCATCTTCATGGCATATTAGTTCCCTAAGGTTTCCTTGGTCTCTTACCATATCACTCTGCCTTGTGAGCTTGTTCAACAACAGATTTATATATTGAAAACGAGTGTACAGTACATACCTTAACTAAGGACTGTGGAAGTTCTGAGGGGCTTAGCTGAAGGATATTCCCCAAGCCTGGTAGAGGTGTAGGTCCTGGGGGTAGGTTCTTCTGTTTGACTCTACTCCACCATTTAAGGAGATAAATTAGAAGAGTAAGACCTGTAGCCAGGAGAAGTGTGAATGCAATATTTAGAGCCATCGTGTGATTACTGCCTTGTCTGTACTATGTCCCTCTGTATTTATACATGACAAGGTACAGAGCAACAATCCACATGACGTGATCTTTGAGAACAGGAAGGGTGTGCTGGTATAGAGTTACAGCCCTATTGCATAATATGTTCTAAATGCTAGCATTATTACCAAGTGTATGTAAAATGATGGAGTTTTTATTCAAGGTCCCTTGCTATTTTATCACTCTTGGGTTTAGTTTCCATTTGCGTTAAAAGGTGAATTTATATGGCCTTAATAAAAGGCCCGAATATCGGAAAAAATGAACGTTCCTACAAATGCTCATTCCCAATAATCTGCCTTTCTAAAGGTGTTGCAGATCACCCGATGAATGAGCAAAACACTTGTTCATCAGGTCAAATGATTGGAAATGCAGACACCTCAAGCATTGTCCCCGGGCAGCAGATGGGAATGTCTAAATAGGACTGCCCAGGAGCAATGATTTTGTATGGGAACAAGCGACAGTATTAGCGATCCCTCGTCCTCATACTGTGGAGGTGATCACTACATGTCAGGCCTGTTTTTGCCATGTCTTGTGCTGTCTTTGAAGGGGCATCATCGTTGCAGCCTGTGGCCAATGCCCCCCTTGCCAGTGGTATTGTACTTTTCCCTTTATGAGATGCAGTGCATCTTATAAGGGGAATACTAATGAGCGCTTCCATTATGGAAGAGCTCACTAGTATGCAGGACGTGGGGAAGTGAAACGCTATGAGAACTGTACTTACCACCACTCCTGCTTGCTCTTCTCAGGTCCCACGCTCCTGTGTCCTGGCTGCCTGCGGGGTCAGGACGTACAGAGCGCACTAGGACCTGACGCTGCAGGCAGTCAGATTTCTGTGCAGTGCGGGCCCTGAGAACACATGAAAGCCTGGGAGACCACCAGACCTGGAGAGGAGTTAAGTTAATTTGTTTATTTTGCAGTCTGATCTGAGGTCTGAAATGGGGGATCTGAGGTCTAATGGAGGTCTGATATGGGGCTCTGGAGGTATAATGGGGGTTTGATATGAATGGGCTGGTCTGATGTCTGATATGGGGGTCTGGAGGTCTAATGGGGATCTGGAAGTCTAATGGGGGTCTGATATAGGGGTCTAGAGGTCTAATAGGGGTCTGGTCTGAGGTTTGATATGGGGGGTCTGAAAGGTCTGATGGCGGTCTGGTCTGAGGTCTGATATTGGGGGGTCTGACATGGAGGTCTAATGGGGGTCTGATCTGAGGTCTGACAGAGGTCTAAAGACTGTATGGTCTGAGATGGGGGGTCTCATCTTAAGTTTGATATAGGAGATATATCTTTGTGGTACCACTATTTTCAAGGGGACTGTTTCCCGGGTGTCGGCACCACCGCCCCAAGCTGAACTCTTGCACCATTACCGATGAACCTTTAGCTACCAACCTGCTTGTGAGTGCCTCCTCTTCCGCCTCCTCCGCTTTATGCCTCTAGGCTCCAGGAGCGGGGTCTGCACTCTGCAGGCTAGTTACTGCTGCTGACTCTGATCTGCTGTCCTCCAGTCAAAAGTACTGATTATATCAGCTCAGCTGTGCTGTGTGTGATCGAAATCCATTCACTGCTTAGCTGCACTGATACAGTAAGCAGTATCTTGCAGAGCCAGATGTGCTTGCAAAAATATGTGTTCTGTCCTCCGGTGGCAGTACTGCACCACCCACCCGCATGTACAAGTTGTAAAAAACATGTGTACCAGCGGCGGAACTACCGCACCACCCCGCCCGCATGTACACATTCGTCGGTCCCTTCCAGAAGTACCCGCCCGCGGTGGCCATCACACAGAGTGCAGACTTGGCTCCTTGCTACTGAGCTGTGAAGTCCATCCATATATATTTATGTGTGTGATATATCCACAGCTGGTATATATTTGTGTCCGATGCATCCACAGCTTGTATATATTTATGTGTCCGATGTATCCACTGCTGGTAGATATTTATGTGTGCGGTATATACCAATGAAATGAAAGAGAAACAGTTTATTACTATTGGCCTTCTTGGGCTACTAGTATTGCGAACTAGAAACAGTTGGCTGTTTTGCTTTCCTACTCTTGATTTTTAATAGGCGGGGGGCGCCATTTCATTTTTCGCCTCAGGCAGCAGAAAAGCTAGAATCGGCCCTGCTGCATGTAAATAAAGCGCTTCACCTCCACTTAACGAGCGGCCGACTGTCCGGAATGAACGTTTTTTTCTTGACAATCGGCTTCTCCTCGGAGCGTGTAACTGCTCCTACAGGCTTGCAGCCTTCTTTGAAAATTCTATCAGATTTTTACGAAATAATGCTGTGTGCAGTGATATTCAACCTATCAAGATGTCAGAAACCATGACACGATGTACACCACTGTACGTCAGCGGGATCTCTCACACAACCCATCAGGCGTAGAGTAGCATCCCCACTGAGGGGACAGCAGGAGATGCCAGTGATGGAGAGGCAGACACGTGGGTCCTCTGGGGCACATTCTTGTTGTAGGGACACAGGCTAGATGTTGGGTGTGGTGCCCTTGGTGTTGTGGTTTAACGTGCCTATAACTAGGTCCCTTAAGGTTCGTGACGCCAGTGCCGGTAACGGTGGCACACCGATTGACAGTGGGAATAATGGAGGCGCAGACACTTGAGGTGAAACAGAACTCTTCTTTACTGAACAATTGAAACAGCATACACGCTCCTTGTAATAAAACAGAAGACAATTGGTACACAGCAGGCTTTACAGTCCATAGCAGGTATCTCTTGGCAAGGTATACAGAGGGTTAATCAGAACTCACAGTACAGGCTGAACTCCACAGATTCCTGACTGGTAAAACATCCAAGGCCCGTATGCCCTATTGCTGGCTTTATCCTTGGGAAATATTATAGTACCTCCTCTGTTTTTTCTATAGTACCTCTTGCACTGACTTTTCCTTCCTCTGGCTCTCAGCTTTGCTTCTAACTGGTTTCTGGTGATGGCACTGCTGGCTCTCCCCCTGCTACAGAGCAGGGTCCTCCTCAGACTCCCAGGTCTGGACTGGCTTTCACAGGCTATTGGCCTGGACTCAACTTCACAGGGTCATGGGCTGGACTAGACTTCACAGGCTCATGGCCTGGACTACACTGCCTTTCCCTGACTGGGCCTGACTATATAAACTAGGGCTCCCTAGCTCCCTCTACTGACCTAGAGCAGTAATGACATCCCTAGCAGGCCTGTACATAGCAATACATTCACAGTAACAGGGTTATACAATACATTTTATAATTTTATAGAAGAAAACCAATCTCCCCGCAGGGGTGGGGTGGGGGGGGGGGGGAACAACGTGACCCGAGTGACCCTTCTTTAGTGCCCACCATCACTGAGTGGGACATTACAGAAGCCTCATGGCGTATACTGTACTGTATGGATGCCACAACACAAGTGTGAACAGAGTATTACTGTCTGTATCTTTAGTAAATAACCAAGGGTAGATTAGAACGCAATCTAAAGAAACCAATACCGTTTTGATCCTTTTTTTATTTTAATAGGCAGGTAAAATTCTACTGACATTTGGGACTTACACAGATCTCAAAGAGCCCCATAGCAAAGCTTAGTACGGGCCCCCTCTGCGCCACCAATTTCCCATTATGCATGCAAACACTCACAGGCAATTCAGAACACAAAGCACAATGCCCCAGATTTCTGATGAATATACAATTTTTTTTTTATTAAACACAAAAAAAGTTATAGAAAATGCGGGACCGCGCTAGAAACGGCAGTTTTTTGCACTAGTAATGATAAGCATACAGTACTGTAGATAGTATGTCCTGGTCCCAGAAATATAAGTTAAATCCACAGTGTTCTTTCACATGTATGAGCTCCTGGGTGCTTCCAGCTGATTTTCCAATCCACCTGAAGCCGCCGACCACTAATTTCACTCTCAGGAATTTGACCCTTTACCCTCAGTTCACACTTGCGCGTTTTACAGCACGTTCGAACACGCTGTAAAACGCATAACAGATGCAAACCAAAACGCCAGACGCATAAACAAGTACTTGAGCTTTATTGGGGGCGTTTGTTGCGCGTTTTGGCCCATAGACTTCAATGGGAACGCGCAACGCTTGTATTTTGCGCGTTTTGGACACTGAAAACTCGCGTTCGAACGCGCGTTTATGAATTTGCAACATGCTGGAAAGGCCAAACTTCATATAGACAGGGATATTTGGTCATTGGACAACACTGCAGTCAATCACACAAACGTGCGTAAAACGCGCGTTTACTATTGCTAAAAACGCGCACAAAAACGCACGACAAAACGCATGACAAGAACGCTCGGAAAACGCGCTTCTCAGGAACGCTCAGGTCTGAACCCAGCGTTAGAGAAGACAAATAGATGGTGCAGTACCTTTGATGTAGATATATTACATACGCTTTATTATACTCATAATTTTCAGATAAAAGTGCACATATAAAATACAATGCCCGACCCGGGTTTCGCGGTAAGCTTCTTCAGGGACCGAACCTACTCCTGTTTGGGTACCGCTGCTTGTCGCAGCAACCCACCCCACCATTTTTTTTCTTTTTCAGTTGACAAAAAAAAGAATAAAAAAAAAAATTTGAATAGAAAAAGAAGTCATTCTCAGCCTCACCCACTTATTCCGACTTCTGTAAAACAGGTGCGTAAAAAATATGGAGCTCATCCCGAACAGAAAATGTCTCCATGTATTTACACCAGACCAGTGGTATACATACATTGATAAAGTTTTTAGCTTCACTTTACGAGGCTGTTTACCTACAGATACCACTAGGGGAGTTTATATAGTGCAATGGAATCATAATGTCTTTGGACTGACCTCCCCCTAGTGGCATCTGCATGTAA
Organism: Bufotes viridis; assembly: GCA_033119425.1. Taxonomy (NCBI): domain Eukaryota; kingdom Metazoa; phylum Chordata; class Amphibia; order Anura; family Bufonidae; genus Bufotes; species Bufotes viridis. The sequence goes on along the minus strand of CM065597.1, from coordinate 30,858,116 downwards.
ATGTAGTGTTTTCACCTCCCAACAGAAGGAGAGAAGAAGGAAATGAGTGACGGGCACCCTTCCCCAGGGCCCGTGCAATTACATGGTCAGCCTTTATTAAAGGCATACGATAGACCTATAGAAATTAGTATATTGTCACCCGAAACCCGCAAGGGGTGGGGGTGGGGGGGGGCTGTCATAACAGAAACACAACATCCACGGAGGCTTTCTGGGCCAGAAAAAGCCTAGCAAATTGGCTATCCATATGAAACCCTGCCTTGAATATAGTGAGGTGTGCCAGCATCACTGTTTAGCCTCAGACTGAGTACACGGTGTCTCTTCAGGTCTCTTGCACATCGTTCATTTTCCATTCACCCCACATCTTACCTGGGGGTTGGGACAAGGGACACATTTGTTTTTGGTCCTGACACACTAACAGTGCGCCATTATAGTGCAACGCTCAGGACACCACTGGCAATACATCAAGCAATACAGGGTGGTTTCTGGTTGTTCCCAATTGGTGTAACTCCCCAGTTTCGTTAGGGGGTACCTGACCTAAATTGGGCAGCGCTTTCCTCTTTTAAATACAGTTTTTATTTATGTACTTATATGTTGCTGTTATATTGTGCAGCGCTTTACAGCCATTAGTATCAAGCTGTCCCCAATTGGGCTCACAATTTAAGGGCTCATGCACACGACCGTATGTATTTTGCGGTCCCCAAAAAATGGATACGCAAAAAACACAGATGGCGTCCGTGTGCATTCCATATTTTGCGGAAAGTAACAGCTGGCCCCTAATAGAACAGTACTATCCTTGTCCGTAAGGCCCCTTTCACGCGAGCAAGTTTTCTGCACGAGTGCAATGCGTGACATGAACGCATAGCACCCACACTGAATTCTGACCCATTCATTTCAATGGGTCTGTGTACATGAGCGATTTTTTTCCACGCATCACTTCTGCATTGTGTCCCATAGAAGTGAATGGGGCTTCAGTGAAAAACGCATTGCATCCGAAAGCAAGTGCGGATGCAATATGTTTTTCACTGATGGTTGCTAGGAGATGTTGTTTGTAAACCTTTAGTTTATCACACACGTGAAAAACGCATCAAAACGCATTGCACTCGCGCGGAAAAAAACTGTACTGAACGCAATTGCAGACAAAACTGACTGAACTTGTTTGCAAAATGGTGCGAGTTTCACTGAACGCATCCGGACCTAATCCGTCACACTCGTGTGAAAGTGGTCAAATGTGGACAATAATAGGACATGTTCTATTTTTTTGCGGAAAGGAAATGCGGAAATATGGAAACGGAATGCACACAGAGTAACTTCAGTTTTTTTTTGTGGACCCAATGAAATAAATGCTTCCATATACGGTCCAAAAAAAAAAAAAAACGGAACGGACACGGAAAGAAAATGCATTTGTGTGCATGAGCCCTAATTTCCCTATCAGTATCCCTATCAGTATGGAGCGTCAGCGTGGGAGGAAACCGGAGTACCCAGAGGAAACCCGGGGAGAACATACAAACTCCATGCAGATGTTGTCCTTGGTCGGATTCGCACCTAGGACCCCAGCGCTGCAAGTCACCAGTGCTAACCACTGAGCCAATGTTCACAATAAAGTTACAGTATTTATTATTCTGCATTTTAGCTTTTCGCCCAGGCAATAGATCATATATTATAGAGATGTCCATGTGAAAAAAAGAAGCAAACCCATTATGCAAACTTTTTTTTTTTTTTACTCAGGTATGCTTTAAAACCCACTGCTAAATGACAGTATCGGGGAAGCTCTGACAGGGTGGAGTCCTTAGGCTACATACACACGACCGTATGTGTTTTGCGATCTGAAAATTGCGGATCCGCAAAAAAAAAAAACTGATGACGTTCCATATGGCATCCGTTTTTTTTGTGGATCCATTGTAATAATGCCTATCCTTGTCCGCAAAACGGACAAGAATAGGACATGCTCTATTTTTTTCGCGGAGCTACGGAATGGACATACGGATGCGGATAGTAGACGGTGTGCTGTCAGCATTTTTTGCGGAGCCATTGAAACGAATGGTTCCGCATCCTATCCGCAAAAAAAAAAAAAAAGGAACGAACACAGAAACAAAATACGTTCGTGTGCATGAGATCATATAGGTATAGAGTGGACAAAAATGGTAATGACCTAATTGGACTTTGCCACCTAACAGTATGGAATGCTGCAATAACAGGGTCCATATTATGGAGGATTTTAACTATCCTGACACTAATTGGGACATTTAATTTGCTGGTTGTACTAGAAGCTATAAGTTTTTATCCACCATTCAAGACAACCATTTCTCCCAGCTGGTCAAGGAACGGCCCGGAGCAGATCTGATCTTGTCCAACAGACCGCATACAATATGGGATTTTTTTTCAGTTTGCAGGGATAATAAAACATGAAGACTGTAGAAGGCAAATTGTCACTTTTTTTTTTATTAAAGGCCAGGTGGAAAAATTATTTTTAGTAGAATCAATACGAGTCAAATGATTTTTCATAAAAGTTTTAGATTTCAGCACATCCAAAAGTTTTAGTATTCATCCTGCACAAATTATTCAAAATGGTGTCTGCCATTTAATAGATCAGAAGACCTAAAAGGGATAATTTTTTACCATGCAGTGTGCTTTTTAAATAGCCTGTTACTACCATTCGTTTAACCATAATCACTATGACATTACTAATGCTGTCTTAGCATTAAGGCTGGGAACACCTAGGCGTTTCAGAATCGCGCGTTTTTGGATGCGTGATTCAGTGATTCTCCTCTATGGCATCATTGTCCATAGGCGCGTTAAAACGCCCCAAAGAAGCTCATGTACTTGTTTGGGCGTGGGGCGTTTTACAGCGCGTTCAAACGCGCTGTAAAACGCACAAATGTGAACCATGCCCATAGGGAAGAATGGCTTTTCACATGTTGTGCGTTTTACATCGCATTTGAACGCGCTGTAAAACGCTTAGGTGTGTACCTAGGGTCAAGAGGTTGACTGCCTTTTTCTTACTGATGATCTATCCTTTATCACAACTATCTGATCGGCAGGGTTCTGACACCTGGGACCCCGTCGATTAGCTGTTTAAGAAGACAGTGGCACTCATAGTAGCGCCTTCTAGCTGCTAGGAAGCCTGCACCTCTTAATAAGGGCTCATTCACACGAATGTTTTTTGCGTTCCGTATACCGTCCATATACGGAACAATTCATTTCAATGGGTCTGCAAAAAAAACGGAATGTACTCCATAGGCATTCTGTTTCCGTATTTCCATTCCGCTACATTTTAAGTCATGTCCTATTATTACCCGCAAATCACGTTCCTTGGCTCCATTCAAGTCAATGGGGCTGTAAAAAAAACGGAATGCATCATTAAGTCTTCCGTATCCGTTCTGTTTTTGTGGAAGCATCTATTAAAATTTTTATGTCCTGCCCAATTTTTCAATGAACTTACTGTTAAAACATTATGATATGCTTCCGTTTCTGTTCCGCAAAAAACAGATCACAAACAGAAACCATACAGAAACGGAATGGAACGAAAGCAGAACGGAAACGGAAACACTACTGAAACCAAAAAAGGATCCATTAAAAACGGACCGCAAAACCATACGGTCGTGTGAACGAGCCCTAACTCTGGCGGATCCACCGTCAGGTATAGGGGTCTAAATGGCGGTCTTAATAAATGTGCCCCACAGTCTTTGTAATTGGTGCATACTCAAAATGGGCTAAAGTCAACAGATAAGCAAGCAGCATGACCAAGAACATGGCAAATGACCCTAGTGATATTACTTTATATACTGTACATTAAATGTAATAAAACAGGGAAAACGGTCCATGGTGATGAACCATGCGATGGACCTTGTGACAAGCGCAGTGATGAACAAGTGGAAGCGGTGAGTTCAATGTTTATTTTTTTTTTTTAACCCCCTCAACATTTTACTAAGCATTCTGTATTATGAATGCTGTTATTTTTCACAACAAGAAAGTAACATCTATTCAGAGAGGGTAACAGCCTGGCAGGGGCGTGCCATACTGGGCACACCTAATAGTAGCCCTATGAACTGAATTTAGAAAGGAGGGTCTGCACCAGCCATATAATAAGGCGCCACAAAAAAATATAATCTATACAGAGTGAGAGGGGGGCAGGGGCAGCCAATCATTAAGTCATATACAGGGGTCAAAATAAAATATATACAGTCTGAGTGAGTGGGGGCCAAATGAAATGTATACAGTCTGGGTGGGGGCCAAATGAAATGTATACAGTCTGGGTGGGGGCCAAATGAAATGTATACAGTCTGGGTGGGGGCCAAATGAAATGTATACAGTCTGGATGTGGGCCAAATGAAATGTATACAGTCTGGGTGGGGGCCAAATGAAATGTATACAGTCTGGATGTGGGCCAAATGAAATGTATACAGTCTGGGTGGGGGTTAAATGAAATATATATAGAGCGAGTGGAAGGGGAGGGGTAATGGGGTTGCAGCTTAATGGGGGTGGGGGGGCATCTAAAGTTTGCCCTGGGGCTCATAGACCTCTAGTTACGCCACTGGACAAAGGTGTTCAGTTTATAAATCCAGCCACAAATCTATTGGTACCTTCTCTGGGATGAAATCTATCAGGATGATGGAGAAGCAATTGAAGTTTAAAAATACAGTACTATGTTGAAGAATTGTATTATTGCAGTAGGAACTATGTTTATTTAAAGATTGTGCAAATGCCGAATAGTGCGGCCTCCTGTACGTTTTGTAGACCACAGATGCACTTTTCAGGTAAATAACAAAGGCGGAAGAACAGGTCAGTCTGTGCTCGGGGCCGTATTCAGAGTTCATGCTACGCTAGGCACTTTACTGCCACCCCTCCCCATTGATGTCCACACAATTTAGATAGCTGACAGCTAAATGCCCCTTAGGCCATCAGCTATCCCCCACAACTCCTAAATACTCTATTCATTGCACACATAACTGAAAGTCACCCTGACAAAAAATCTACAAAACACCGTGAATATTAATGCTGATGTCTCCTACGCCATTGTTACTAAGAAGCCCTCTTGAGTTACGTGCCACTAATTTATTAATAATTTATCAATTAATTAGGCACCTCTTTCAGCAGTTAATTCAGTTGTCTGCTCACTGATGGCATGTCAGTGATGGTGTGTCCTGTTACACAGCGGCCCCTTTTTCTTTCTTGGTGGTGCTGGTGTCTGTCACTCAGCGTGACAGAGAGGAGTAGGGGAGGAGAAGTTCCTGTTCACTGCTGTTCCAAAAATCAACTTACCACTTATCACTGAGAGGGAGGAGAATTGCTATTCACTCTCCTCCTACTCTGCCTTGTTGACGCTGCAGCCAGGTCTGATTCTAGATTTTCTGCTGCCTAAGACAAACATTTAAATTGCGCGCCTCCTTCCCATGTCAAACTTTGAAACCAACCCCTCCCCGCCAATCATACCGCTAAATACATAATTAGATGGATGTTACATAAAGTGCAACAAAACATACAGGAAAATTTAGCACTACACAAGTCTAACATCTAGTGATGGCTACTCCTCTGATGTAGATGTTCTCTTTCCTCATGTTCTTTATTCAGGCCAACCGCCATGACGACTACCGTCAGCCACATCTCTGCACAGTTTGCAACACAGATATGTTATATTCCTTACTTTCTATCATTCTCCACCAAACACTCGTATCCTGCTGCTACTCCCAATACTGTGCTTCCCAATGCCCAGAAACACTCTACTCAGGGCCGATGCGTCCTATAGGCGAACTTGGCAACCGCCTAGGGTGCTCCTTGGGAAGGGCGCTGCCAGGAGCGCTCTATAGAGAGCCTCAGGCGGCTATAGCATTGTCCGGGCTGGCACGTCCATGAACGCGCACAGCCCGGGTCCAGGATGAAGATAGGGACTAACAGGAGGGAAGCACTCACCTTGGTGAGAAAGTGACAAGGGAGGGAGGGGAGTTGAGAAAGAGAGTGACAAGGGAGGGAGGGGGGAATGAGAGTGACAAGTGAGGGAGGGGGGAATGAGAGTGACAAGTGAGGGAGGGGGGAATGAGAGTGACAAGAAGGGAGAGAGAGTGACAAGGGAGGGGGGGGGGGGAGATTGACATCCATCACCCACACACACAATGCAACCCTTACACACAAAGACAATGCACCCCTTGCACACATACACAGACACGCACACTGCATCCCTTACATACACAGAAACACACCTTGCAGCCCTTACACATACAAATCACAATTTCAGCCAAACAGATGTATTGATATAGGGAAAAGAAAAGAAATTAACTAGTCCAGCAAAATATAATCCCTTTAAAACATAACTTTTACTCAAATATTGCTTAAAAACGTAGGGACAGTGCCCCAGTTCGTCAGTGCCCCAGTTCGTGTAATTAAACACCGGGAATTCACCCTTATGTCTATTAATCACAATCGCCTGTATCCAAGGTGCCAGTCCCTCAGGTTGGCAAAACGAGAGGGGGGAGGGTTAGTTTGATGCCTAATTATCCCTGAATATCCCCTATACTGAACCTCAGCCCAGGAGCCTCCCCTGATGGTGGGGATCACCTGTCCTCGTGCCTGGTCTGATAAGCCCTATGGATTCCCTAGCGGCAGCTAGGACGGGAGTGGTATCTAGGAAACAGGCGAGAAGAAAACAACAACTGGTATCCTGTGATAAGGTTTTCACATTAACACCAGCATAAAGCCATATATCTTTGGTAGAGTCACCACATATACCTTTGGTAGAATCACCACAGTGGTACTAAAGACAGCTTAACTTATAAAGGCTGTGTTACCACAGCCTGTAGGTAGAAGACCCAAATCAAGGGTCCAGATTACACCTCAATTGCACCTCAACGCGTTTCCCCCTTGTGGTAAGTCAAGGGTTCGTCAGGAGGAAAAACAAATATCAGCTGTAATGTCAATACTATATATGTCAATACTATATCTATGTGATCAATCACTCATAATGAAGAGTGTTACAGACCACAGTACCGTGCTAACGATGAAACACGTCCCAATTGGTGAGTACAGGAGGGGTCACATCAGGGTAAGTATCATCATGACCACAGCATACATCGGACAAGTATCTGATCTCACTCAATGCTTAATAGTAGTAGTGCCAACATCCAGCCTGTCTGATAAACGGCTAATCCAAATAGAGGCACGGCAAGTCCCGCCGTGTATGCGTCCTCTACTCCTCCTGTGCTGGTACAGCAGAGGACGCATACACGGCGGGACTTGTTAAATTTAATTAAACCAGCATATTGTATACGTGATCAGTACACAGATACAGATATATTAGGCATCAGACCTCAATCCGTATCTGTTTATTTCTTTCTCCACACGGTTCCAAATAGTCCCAAGAAAATCCCACCACGCCCTATGGCAGATAGTCAAGAGAGTCTCCCTGTTGATGATTTGTGTGAGAGCTGTCACCGTTTGGGTTGTACTGAGGAGGAGGTGTTAGCTGTGTTGATGGTGGTGATAATAGTGGCATCTGTAGCCACAGCATTGGCAGTGGGGGCTGCGACAGTGGCAGTCGGAAGGGGGGAGATCAGGGGAGGGGGGCCCAAAAAACACATCCTGTCTGTGGATTATCCGCCTTCACTCGGTCAGCATTTGGTCAGTAATCCATCAGTATTGCTAATGCCAAAAAAACAGGAGTGGATCTAAAACAGAGATGACACGTGAATGGAATATTTGCATGTCTTCTGTGTGTTGTACCCGCTCCTGCTTTTGAATACCAAATAACAAGCCAATTCTTTTTTTTTTTTTTTTAACAGGGGAGAAAAAAAACTATTTTTAACAAACAGGACATTAACACACATAAAATACAACACAGAAGGGGCAAAACCACAAAATTGAAAAGACAAACTGAAAAAAAAAAGTGCTTCATCAACTAGAATGGATTGACGACCAGTGTCGGGGTGACCACGATGGTAATGCATATTGATCATGAAATGTATGCGGTTATGGCTGATAACTTGAGAACAGTCCAGCAAACAAGCTGACTCCAGCTTGTTTATTTCGCCACTAATGCACAGCAAACTGTGAAAATGACTGCTCCTTTGTTCCGATGAACTACTTCTGGGGGTTAACATCCCATTGGTTGGTGTTTGCATATCCTTGCGATAAATAATGTTCTTGTTCACTGACTGTAAACATGTAATGTTGACAGACAAATCAATCAAACTCTGCCACCATCTTTCTAGGCGCCAACGTCTCCAGTCCCCTGACCAGCCAGATTTACCAGAATCTGTTCCAGGACATGAAGCAGTGGAATTAAATTGTTCATCCTGTAGTCCTGGCAACTGACAAATAACATGGCGTTCTGAAGGGGGCTGAGCAAACGGCAGGTGTCACGCATGAGCTGCCATTGGCTGACATCGAAGTTACACAGGGGACTCCTGTCCCCTTGGATCATCAAGAAATCGTTGATGGCCTTTCTCTGGTCGTATAGTCGGTCGAACATATGGAGGATGGAATATGTGGAACAGGTGGAAACGTCACATATCAGCCTATGTTGGGAGATGCTGTTCTGCCGCTACAGCTCAAGGATTGTGTGCTTTGCGGTGTACGTGTGGCTGAAGTGCATGCAAAGTTTTCTGACCATTTTTAGGATGTCTTGCAGATGGGTGGAAGACTTCAGGAACCGCTTGACAACCAGATTAAACACATGCGCCATGCAGGGCGCATGGCTCAGCCCTCCCTAACACAGCACCAACACCATGTTCTTCCCGTTGTTGGTCACAAAGGTTCAAATTTTCAGTTGTCGTGGAGAAAGCCAGGATTCCATATATTGATAAAGGACACTGAGCAGTTCCTCCCCTGTGTGACTCCGTTCACCCAAGCAAACCAGGGGCAGAACAGCATGAGAGTGATAAGAGGGGTTGCACATGGCTTGCATACACTACATGCCTCCAACATAATTCTTGGATCTCTACATGAAAACAATGTATTTGATGTAAATCGCTCGAGGGGCATAGTTGGAGACATTGACTTAACATTAACAACAGATACAGAGCAGCGGAGTTTGCTTTGAAATAAGAAATGTCACCACTGCGTAATTCAGCCCATACAGCAAAAGGAGGTGTACAGTCACCCATCAATTTTCCCCAAAAAAGCCTTTGTCACCACTAAGTAATTTAATGAAAAAAAGCCACTTTCATATTACAAATTTCACCACTACGTAATTCGGCCCGTACCACAAAATGAGGTGTACAGTCATCCATGAATTTTGCTAAAAAAAGCCTGTTTGATATTACAAATTTTACCACTACGTAATTCGGTCGATAAAGCAAAAGGAGGTGTACAGTCACCCATGAGGTAAGTTACCACATATAACTGCATCGCTGAACAGCAAATCGGCCTTTATTTTTTTCTGCTTTAACACTACACAAGGCTTATCAACAGATAAATGCAACGATGAACGGCAAATATAAATTTTCTTCCACTAATACACGGCAAACTGGGTTTCAGAATATATCACTGCACCGCAGAATGGCAATTAGGCCCAAATTTTTTTCTACTTTTACACAATAGGCTTCTTAACAGGTATATGCAACACTGGACGGCAAATATATTTTTATTTTGCCACTAATACCCAGCAAACAGGGCTTCAGAATATATCACTGCACCGAAGAGCGGCAATTAGGCCCGATTTTTTTTCTACTTTTACACAACAGGCTTTTCAACAGATAAGTGCAACGCTGGACAGCGAATATATTTTTATTTAACCACTAATACATGGCAAACAGGGCCTCAGAATATATCACTGCACCGCAGAATGGCAATTAGGCCCAAATTTTTTTCCACTTTTACTCAACAGGCTTTTCAACAGATATATGCAACGCTTGACCAATACACGGCAAACTAAGCTTTCCAATTTTTTTTTTCTCTTTCCACTAATACATGCAAAAAAGGGCTTTAAAGCAGATAACTGCACCGCTGAGCTTAAAATATTTTTTTTCTTTTTCCATTAATACACAGAAAAAAGGGCTTTAAAACAGATAACTGCACCGCTGAGCGGCAAATATATTTTACTTTTGCCACTAATACACGACAAAAAGGGCTGTAATTTTTGCCCTTCACCACACAACGGCTAATAAGCCCTTTTTCCCCCACTAATACATGCCAAAAATGCTTTAGAACATATAACTGCACTGCCCAAGGGCTAATAAAGCATAGAAATATTTCCTTGTAATAAACCCTGTTAATGCCTGTATCAAACAGCACTTGCACCGTAATAAGATAGGTTTGCTGGAATTACAGAGCTGTATAATGGCAATTTGGATCCCCAGTTAGTGCAGCAAGGTGAATTCGGATTGTTCCTATTACCCAGTTTGTAACCTCCCCTACTGTAGCTGTCTAGCCAAGACCTGTCCTAGGTTGCTAATATGGCTCACATATGTATACACCTAGACCTGCCAATAACCTCAATACAGCTCAAATGTTTGTATGTTAAAGCCTAAAGCAGAGTTATTTAATGTGATTTATGTTTCTGAATGTCATATAACAGTTATATGTATATTGTGTTAACCCCTTAAGGACTCGGCCATATTTCACCTTAAGGACTTGGCCATTTTTTGAAAATCTGACCAGTGTCACTTTATCTGTGAATAACTTTAAAACGCCTTTACTTACCCAGGCCGTTCTGAGATTATTTTTTCGTCACATATTGTACTTCATGACACTGCTAAAATTGGGTCAAAAAAGTAAATTTGTTTGCATAAAAAAATACCAAATTTACCAAACATTTTGAAAAATTAGCAAATTTCAAAGTTTCTGTTTCTCTACTCCTGTAATACATAGTAATACCCCCCAAAATTGTGATGATGATGACTTTACATTCCCCATATTTCTACTTCATGTTTCGATCATTTTGGGAATGCCATTTAATTTTTTGGGGATGTTACATAGCTTAGAAGTTTAGAAGCAAAATTTGACATTTTTCAGAAATTTTACAAATCCCACTTTTTATGGACCAGTTCAGGTCTGAAGTCACTTTGTGAGGCTTACATAATAGAAACCACCAAAAAATGACCCCATTTTAGAAATTACACCCCTCAAGGTATTGAAAACTGATTTTACAAACATCATTAACCCTTTAGGTCTTCCACAAGAGTTCATGGCAAATGGACCTAAAATTTAAGAATTTTGATTTTTTTGGACAATTTTCCAATATAATCAATTTTTTCCAGGAACAAAGCAAGGGTTAACTGCCAAACAAAACTCAATATGGGTTGCCCTGATTCTGCACTTTGCAGAAACACCCCATATGTGGTCCTAAACCACTGTTTGGCCAAATGGCAGGGCGCAGAAGGAGGGGAACGCCATATGGGTTTTGGAAGGCAGATTTTGCGGGACTGTTTTTGTTTATACCATGTCCTATTTCAAGCCCCCCGTTGCACCCCTAGAAAATAAATTCCAAAAAAGTGACTCCATCTTAGAAAGTACACCGCTCAAGGTATTCAAAACTGGGTTTACAAACTTTGTTAACCCTTTAGGTGTTCAACAAGAGTTAACGGCAGATGAAGAAACAATTTTGGAATTTCGATTTTTTGGAAAATTTTCCATTTTAACCCTTACTTTATTACTGGAAAAAATGGGTTAATAGCCAAACAAAACTCAATATTGGTTGCCCTGATTTTGTAGTCTGCAAAAACACCCCATATGTGGTCGTAAACGTACTATTTGGCTAAACAGCAGGACATAGAAGATGGGGAACGCCATTTGGTTTTTGGAAGGCAGATTTTGCCGGTCCTTCTCCGCTGCATACTAGTGGCACATCTTCCCTGGAAGTACATACCATGTGCAAATCACAGTGCCAACCCATCTTTTTCAACACCTTGCCAAACAGTAACAATTGCAAGGCAGGGATAGCTTTTTGAATGAAATAAAGTGAGTTAGGTATGTTCTAGTAAGGCAGAGCACATGCCATCAGCTCCCTGAAGGCAGAAGACTTTACTGTCACGATGGAGAGTGGAGGAAACTCCCCACCATACAATGTCACCAATTACTAGGCCATAGACAGGGAAAAGGGAGCTGTTCACCTCCTAAAGCTTCCCTCAACTCGCTCTAGTCTCCTGGCTGTATGAGCCACCTTCAATGATAAGGGGGCCCATACCCAAGAACCTAGAAGTCCCTAGAATACCTGTATTGCCCTCAACATGTGACAGGGCAGAGACCTCCTATTCATTCAACAAAGCGGATGACAGGCGTCTCCAGAGGTCCAGTAGCTAACAGGGAGAAAGACAGAATACAGCAACTGCATGGCAGGTATGTACACAGTGCAACAACAGAAAACTAGAAACAACCAGCACTTACCTGGAAATACGGCACCAACATCTACCAGGACCTCCATGCGAACACCAGATGCATGGAAGCTCCAAGCAGAACAGCACACAGTCTTGTAGAATAGATGACATAGCTGAGAACATCGATGTCAAACTTGGATGGCCCTCAGATGTCATCCATGCACAGAGCAAGCATCTCACATGCAAGGCAGACAAACAAACTCATCTCAGTCTTCAAGCCAAAAGATATAAAGAGACCTGAGACCACACCCAACTCACCAAGCACACACCATTAACCCAGTGCACATCAGGATGGGGAGGAATACCACAATTAAAGAGAAAGTGTCCAGCATGCAACGGCTCCCATGGAGGCTTGCTGCACAAGTGAAAGAAAACCGAGGGCTGGGCCCACAGGTACAGAGGGTACACAATGCCACACAGACACAGACAACAGTTCTTTCCCAGCAGTTGAGTTTACTGAACAATGTAGTGAACAAGAAGCTGAGAATATATAAAACAGATTGGTACAGAGTGAACAAACCAACAGTAAATCTAACACTGTCTAACAATAAACCAGTAAATGTGATGTTTTCCCCAAAGTCCATTAAGCAGCCTAGCTGCACTTGTATGTACCTGGATGAGTTCCTCGTTAGGGTGCACCCTAAGTATTGCGCAATACTATTTGTAATCCACAGGGAAATTATGTCTGTCTCTTGTAACTTTAATCCTTACTCCAGCTCACAGCATATAACACCCTATAAGCAGCCAGTGAGATAAGAAGGTGTCAGCGTATGGGTTCCTTGGGGCTATGCATTAGCTTGCAGCCCGTACACCGCAATGTAACTGTACTTGGAGCATTATTGTATGTCCAAATTCCACTTCAACAGTGTGGTGTAATGTAACACGGCAAAGCTGCCCGTACAGTTCCTTTGGGGGTTCTTGGTGCTGTTTCTTATTTCCTGCTCCACTCCAGAACTGGATCCGACAGACACGACACTCCTGGGGTCGGGGTCGTCACTGCAAACCTCCCCTTCGTGCTGTCGCCAGTCTCCACCGTGAGCCGATCCATTCCCTTCCAGATTCAGCAGAGATGATCCCTTGTGGTTTCCAGCAGCACCAAGCACAGCCTTCTTCTGCTCAGTCCCTGCTTCTAGAGGAACCTCCTCCCCTTTCACAGGGAGAGTGTGATGCAATAAGTCATTTTCTAAGTGCAGTGTCAAACCTGCATATTAAGTTTGCTTTCACACTCGTAAGGGTCCAAAACAGCCCATAAATTAGCTATTTTCCAACTTTTCAAACTAAATAGGTTATTAGTATTCCTCTGATAGGCAGCTCCAATGTAGGCTTTTATCATCTTATCATTTGCTGCCATCTACTGACCAAAGTGAGATGTTGCAGTAATTATACAAGTTACAACATAGCAGAATAATACATTTAAGGTCCCTTGCCCCACATCCTTTCACAAGCAGCGCTACTGTCTTTAAATTACTGCGGAATAGAAATTGGCTACCACACAGTCTACTTATTGCACATTGGGTTGTTTGTACAAGAATTCTAGCATTTAACCATGTGTATGGGCCAGTGGCATAGCTATAGAGGTCACAGCAGGTGTAATTACGACTCAATCTAATATAGGGGTCCAATGTGAGTTCTGATATGAGGGTCTGCGGATCTGATATGGAGGTCTAAGGTTCTGGTATGCGGTTCTGATCTGAGGTCTGATATGGGTGTCTGAGGATCTGATAAGGGGTCTGAAGATTTAGTATGGGGGTCTGAGGATCTGCTAAGAGGGTCTGAGGATCTGATATGGGGGGCTGATCTGAGATCTGATATGGGGGTCTGATCTGAGGTCTGATATGGGGGTCTGATCTGAGGTCTGATCTGATATCTGATAAGGGGTCTGAGGATCTGAAATAGTGGTTTGAGGATCTGATAAGAGGGTCTGATGATGTGATATTGGGGTCTGATCTGAAGTCTCATTTGAAGGTCTGATCTGAGGATCTGATATGGGAGCCTGAGATATGATATGGGCATCTGATCTTAGTATCTAAGTATCTTAGTATCTTAGTATCTAATATAGGTGTCTGATCACATCACATGGTCCAATCACATGGTCCATCTTACCATGGTGATGGACCATGTGATTGGACCATGTGATGTGACATCATCACAGGTCCTTTAGTTCTTAGCTGATGCTGGGAAAGAGAGGACAGATCGCAACTACGCGATCAAGTGGCTAAGGTAAGTTAACTTTTATTATTTTAACCCCTTCCTCTTCATTTTACTATGCATTCTTTATTAAGAATGCTATTATTTCCCCTTATAACCATGTTATAAGGGAAAATAATAAATTCTCCAGAAGACCCGAAACCGGACTTCAGTTATGGGTACCAAACATGGAGATTTTTCTCACGCGCGTGCAAAACGTTTGCACTCATGCGGAAAAGTCGCGCATATTCCCGCAACGCACCTGCCTTTTATCCAGGCGTCAAACATGACGCCCATGTGAAAGAGGCCTTAGTGTCGGACACTATTTTCTGGGCGCAGTTGTTCTTTAGGGCACTGTGTAAGGGAGCACTATCTACATGGTACTAGTATTTTTTAGGGAAACTGTTTCTGCAGTATGGTATTGGGGAGCACAGCGGGCACAGGATGGGGTGTTGAGAAGGTGTGAAGAATTTGGAAAAGTAGGAAACTAACAAGTCTTTTTGTCAGCCTCTGTAGAGAGAAAAGATGGCTGAAAGAAATCATCATGGCATTCTGGTCTGAATGGAGAAGCTGAAGAAAGAGAACATTTACATTAAAGGAGACATGACTGGATGTAAGAGGCATGTGGTGCTCTATTGCCCTGTATGTTTTGTAGAGCTGTATGTAATGTTTTCCAAGTATGCCTTTAACAGTAGGGCTGTAGAGAAGAGGTTAGGTTGAGAGTTTGGCATGAGGGGGGTGCCGTTTAAATTTTTTACCTCAGGCATCATAAAGGCTAGATGTACCCCTGCCCCTTTGCCACAAGGTGCTGAGGGATGGGGGAACTCTTGCACCAGGGCCCATGAGCCTTTAGCTATGCCCCTGGTATGGCCTATTTTTGAAAGACAGAGAATAAACTAACCAAAATAAGGCCTCATGCACACAGCCGTACCGTGTTTTGGAATCTGCAAATTGCAGATCTGCAAAACACGGATACCGGCTGCGTGTGTTCCGCAAGGTTTGGTCCAGTCCTCTTAGCAGGGCTGTGAAACAGAGTAACTCTGTGTGCTGTCTGCATCTTTTGCGGCCCCATTAGCCCAAATGCACATGCAACAAGCAAAAAAATGATTTAGCCCAGTTCAAAAGGTACCAGGTAACATATTAGCCTCAATTTAAAAAACAAATCCTGAAAAACAGAAAAATTACATACAGTGTACAGGAGACACGGTGCATTCCAAAGTTTTATTAAAACAGAATAATTTCAGAAGGCGAGAGTTGCATTATATTATTTAAATTAATCCAGACATATCCTATACTAATAATAAAAAAGTGTATGCTTTGTGTAAACATTAGTCATGAGCGGCAGGGGCAATATTCGAATTTGCGATATTTCGAATTCTTGATTGCGAAAATAGGCAATTTAATATTCTCGTAATGCGCGTGCAATAAAGGTGTGGGTCACTATTGCTACATTTTTCAAGCTGCTAGAAGTTTTCTGAGACTGGAGAAAATGGTTGGCACGGCAGAACATTACTATAGCTTTATATGCAGATAGAGGGCTCCGATATATTCGCGATTGCGCAAATCTGCAATTAATGATGCGCATATTTTTATGCAATATGTGCAACTTCACATTTTAGCAGGTCTGACTACATATTAGTGATTGGTGCACTATGTATTTTTGTGAACTTGTGACATCACAGCACTATGTATGTAGCATGTATGTATAAACAGCAGAACCTATCACACTACCTAACACCCTGCACTGGAACCTATCAGCTACACTATATCACTATCTAACCTACACTGACTATCTCCCACTAACTATCTGTATTATGTATATAAGCTAACTAACTATCTAATGTAATGTGACCCAGCAAAGCACAGAGCACAGCAATGACACTGCTGTCTGTCTCAGAACTGTAATAAACTGTAGAATATGGCTGCTGGGGAGGTTCTTATATAGTAAGGGGTAGGCAACTTTCCTATTGGTTGCTAGGAATGTTGCTAAGCTCTGACAAAGACATTGCAGCCTTCTCATTGGCCCACAAGCAAGAAGCAAGGAGGGATCATGGGTTCAGAGGAAAAATCTAGAATATTCGTAGTTACGAATAGATAGCACTATATTCTAAATATATTCTAAATATTCGCAAATTCACGAAGTTGTGATATTCGTGACTAAAATTCACGATTCGAATATTCGCGCCCAACACTAGTAAACATGTCTTTATATTGCTTTTTTTTTCATTTGATATCTTTCAAACATTAGAGCTGCTTTCTTAGTTTGTAAAGTCTAGAACATCTAAATTTCCTTTATGCAAAAAGTTTGTCCTGAACTCAGAAACGAGGGACAATCTTCATCTGGTATGGATAAGGTCTTGAAGCATTGGTGTTGGGCTCTGGTCTTATGCTCAAATTCTCTCTGTCTATTGTTGGCTCCAAGGTAAACTTTTGCAGTATGGTGGTTAGAAAGATGAAGAGCTCCATGCGAGCCAGGCCTTCTCCCATACACACACGTTTGCCTGAGAAGACAGAACAAGCATACACAATAAGAAGTCAAGCTAAACTTAAAGTGGTTGGGAGTAGAGATGAGCGAACTTTAAAAAAAAGTTCGGCGTTCGGGTTGTGGTAACTCGCGCATGTCATTATGGATTCCACTATCGCGGCATATGGAATCCATAAGGGGCGGCTTCCACCAACCCGAACTGTTGAACAGCCAAAGGACCTGGGGGTGACGTCACCGTCATGTGATCAGTGCAGGGGGCGTGGCTCAGCACGGGATCAAATCCATATGTATTGTTCAACAGTTCGGGTTGGTGGAAGCTGCCCCTTATGGATTCCATATGCCGCGATAGTGGAATCCATAACGGGATGCGCGAGTTACCACAACCCGAACGCCGAACTTTTTTTTAAAGTTCGCTCATCTCTAGTTGGGAGGTTTAACAAAAAAAAAAAAACATTTTAATTGTCCATTAAGGCAATTCTGAGTTAATAGAGGATGGGGTCCCTATTCACTACCTCGATTAATAAACCAGAGTGAAGAACAATTTTAGTAGGCACTATGTGAATATTTATTTCCCCTTTGGAAGCATTGCAGTACAATTGAACCCTTACTGTTGGGTTTCATCACATATCAGTGATATTTTTGATCTCTTCAATTCTTCATTTTTATTTAATGAGAGGACCGCAAACTTATTTTCTACATGAGTTCCTAATTCAAGTGATATAACTAAAGATGAGCGAAGTTTTCAAAAATTCGATTTGGACGCTTTGCTGAATTTTTCCCAAAAATTTGATTAGATCTGAACTAACTAGTGACGAAACGCGTTATAAATCAGGTATTTCCTGACTGCAGGGAGAATGTATCTCGGAAATATGTATAGCTAGTGCACTGTGGTAGTGAAACAGTTACTGTGTGTCAGTATGACAGGCAGGTGACAAGTGTCACTCTTAGACTCAGTTCACAATTCACTTATTTGTTCAGTTACAGGTCAAAAACTGACCAAATAACTGAAGTGTGAACTCAGCCTTACAGGTTAATGTTAGTGTCAGGTATAATATAATTAAACTTGCATGTGCCCAAGATTCTACTATAGAGTGAAAGAACGCACTCATTTTATATAGTCTGCTAATTGCACATAGATTGCTAGAAAACCAGTAATAAAAAACAATCAGTAGTATTAGAACGCTATTTCACCCCAATTACAGAATCAAGGCCTAATGGAATCACTTAACTATAACACAAGTTGTAAAACCAAATATGTAAGAAAAAAGAGCGTTATTTCACCCCAATTACCCCAACTACCACCACTTATCTATAACACAAGGTGTAAAACCAAATATGTAAGAAAAAAGGGCGTTATTTCAGCCCAATGAGAGAATCAAGGCGTTATAGAATTACGTATGTATAAAACAATGTGGGCACCACAATAGCAGTAATATTGGACAGCTTTTTCACCCCAATTAGTGTAGCAATGTGTAATAGAATTGCTTATCTATTAACCAAAGGGGACACTATTACATTAACCCCTGCACTCTCTCAATTCTCTCCCTACAGTGTGGATAAAGTCTCCCAATGATCTCCCTATACTGTCCCTGTGCTGTCCCTGAACTCTTCCAAACTAAAATTTTACTTCCTATCACCAGTAAAATGGCGGAGACCCGGCAGGATGAGGCTTTTTTTTAGGGCTGTGACATCACAGAGGCTGGCTATCTGCTGATTTGGTGAGCAGCAGCCATTTTAGAAAAAATCTGATTCATTACCATGAAGTGCAAGGAAATTCGGATTTGTGACAATTTTTTCCTGAAATTCGAATCGAATTCCACTTTGTCAACTTTGATTCATTCAACGGTAGATATAGCAACTATTTCTGTTAAAAGGCCAAATCATCAATGTGTGGAACAGACATTTTCTACTCTATTGTAGGTGTATATTACATTTTCAGAAGCAAGAGTCACAATTGCCCATGCAGCAGCATTGAATTTGTCACTTAGCAAGATTTGTCATTGTGCTGCAGGTAGTTTTCTATAGGACTGCAGGTAAGCCTGATAAGTTTTCTTAAAGCAGACCTATCACCTCTCCTGACATGTCTTTCCCTGTGCAACTGCAATTCTCGGGCATCTATACTTATGACTCTGTGTTGTGCCATTCTTCTATTATTCTTGCTAGAAGTTTATGTATGTAGGTACTTCAAGCAAGTATAGTAGAAGAACAGCGAACCATAGGGTCAAAAATATAGATATTCCAGAATTAGTATTAATACTAGTACTTTGCAATGGTCTGCATCAAAAATGTAAATGAAAAGAACCTTTTTACACAGAGTCACATGATTATGACGACTTCCTACCTTCAGCTTCAGTAACAGTGCATAGCTCATAAAGGAAGCCATGTGTTGTGAGCTGGCTTGGTGGGTATATAGGTTGTACAATAGTATTGCCTGCACTCATAGCCCTTGATTCTGTCATGGGTAAAAGGGGTGAGTTGTAAAAATAGTAGTCAATGTTGTTTTTGTGGACTGGTGAGAGCTTGGATCCGATCTGCCTGGAGGCATGCACCAAATTTTCTATTTTGGAATTTTTTTGTAACAGTCCTGCTTCAGTTGTCTTTTCTTTGATGTGAGAGGTGAATGTGTGGGGGTGGACTGATACGCTAGATTGAGCAGCTCACCACCAAAATGAACCAGGGGAATACCAGATGTTTGTATAAAAGAACAGTTCAGCGAACCCTACAGCATATGGTGCTCCAAAGCAGGCAGATGATCACTGCACCTCTGCTAAAAAAAAAGTTGCATCACCAGAAAAGACAATTTTCTCAGTAGTATCGGAATTGGCAAAGGGCTGCCTTGTCCAATGAGTCATGTTTTCTGCTTCATTAAATGGATCAACATTGGCATGTCAGATGACAAACATCAGAGAACCATTGCTGGAAGGACTCCAGCTGGTGGTGGCAGCGTTATGGTCTGAGGAATGTTTTAGTGGTATGTTCTGGGCCCATTCATCTTTGTATACGAGAATTGGAATCCACCCTTGCAGATCACGTACACCCATATATGCTGTTTGTGTTCCATGGGGTGGATGGGATTTTCTAGCAAGACAATGCAACATGTCACACAGATAGAAATGCTGGAAGACACTGGTTGGAAGAGCATTATCAAAATTTCCATATACAACCTTGGCCCCCTATTTCCCAAGTCTTGAGCCAAATTGGGCATCTGTGGGACCAACTTGATTATAGTGTTATCTCTATGGATCCCTCCCACACACACCATTCTGCAGCTGTGGGATGCACTGTAGTGAGCATGGCTCCAGATACCTGTAACAACCAACCAGGACCTTATTGAGTCAGCATCAGCCTGTCTGCTTGCTGTCTACGGTGTACATGGCAGTTACTCTATGTTACTCTAGCTGGTGGACATAATAATGTGACTCAGCCATGTAGTATGGACAATACTGTAGCTCAAACCTTTTGTTAGATGTTGCACAAAAGTTGCATCTGCTCGATTTCTAGCCATGACTCGAATGTAGCCCGTATCTTAATATTGTATGTGTAAAGACCTATCAATTCCTTGGAAGTCATGCATTCTTAAGTCCTATCAAGTCCTATCAAGTCATAACCAAGATCTACCAACCACATCAAAATACGAAGTCCTCAACTATTTTTCTATACAAACCTGGATTAAAATAAAGCTTAATGTCAATCATAGTTTACAAATAATTTTTGCTAGTTAGTAAACTAATAGTCAATTAATAATCTGTTACCTGTAGAGAATGGCATAAATGCATCACATTTCTTGAAGAAACCATTCTCATTAAGAAAGCGTTCAGGATCAAATTCATCGGGGTTCTTGAATTGAGTCGGATCTTTCAAAACAGAGGTCAGGACTGGAAACACCAAGGTTCCCTGAAAGTAAATGTATGACATATGTAGCTCTAGAAAACCAGAAGTGTTAAAAGTCAGGTCTGGATGATAATTGAAAAAATTAACTAAAGCATTGAGAAGATCATAATACATTCTTTGGCATAGGATTTAATCAAAAGGTAGTGTCTGTTAATTTACCATGATACATATAGGCAAATTAGAATAAAATAAGGTTTCAAAAAGAAAAAGTTTAATTTCAACCTTACATTATAAGCTTAAAAGATGGGAATATGTTAAGAGCTAAGAGGTTGATAAGACCAACATAATGTACCTTTGGAATGTGATATCCTCTGAAGGTTGTGACCTTACTGGCAGCATGGGGAACTCCTAAAGGGACAATATCAGCAAATCTCTGGATCTCGTGGATTACAGCTTCTGTATATGGCATGTTACTTTTGTCTTCTATTGATGGACAGCGATCTTTGCCAATTACATGGTCAATTTCTTTGAGGATCTTATCTAAAAAAGGGCAAAAACAAAACAAGTCTACCGTCATCTTATCATTGTATGCATACAACACAGATCCATAATGCAGCAACCTTACAATTGTATGGCCCCAACATGTACTTCTGTATGCCTCATGTTCTATATAGGGACAGAGGTCTTTTTATGTATTTTTTGTGATGTGTCTTTTGCCATGTTACATCACATGCCATATGCAAACATATAAGTTTTGCATTTTATGTGTATGGAAAAGTTCTGCACCAAGAGAGAGGGAGGATACATATTCTATCTGTGTTTCCCAAAAAGGGAAGCAATGACATTAGTCAATTTAGCAGGTATTTGGAGACAGTAACTTGAAGGTTCTGGTTTGAATGCAAAATCTCTAACAGGACCCCAACCTACCATGTGCTTTTTATAATACTGGTGTCATTTGGGCATCCTCAGGTCTGATACTGTACTTCTACATACCAGTGTGCGGAAAATAATGTGGATATTACCTTGTATGTCTGGATATTTCATGAGTATAAGAAAGCTATATCTCAGTGTCAAACTTGAAGTTTCTGTTCCAGCAAAGAACAAGTCTAATATTGTCATCCCTAGGTTTTCTTCATGAAATTCTGTGTCTGGGTTATATTTTTCCTAAAAAAAAATACAATTCATCTTTATTTTAATTATAAAATATTGTCTAAGCCCCGCACACTCTTTGTAGATGTAATACAAATAAATAAAAAGTGGAATGTTGACCATGGTAACCAACAGAATGATTGCTATAGGAACCCTATAAATATATTGCCTCAAAAGTCCACTAGGTATGATTCCTCTTTGTGGAGAAAGGCTAGTAGGAGTGTTACTCTTCGCAGAAAGAAAAACCACATCCTGAATCCTAATAAAGGCCTAAAACTGCTGTCTGGAGATGAGATACTGGCTTGGCTAAAATACAAAGTCATGTTTTAAGCCTTGTTTAAAAGGTTGAACATTGACTTATACAGGGGGCTGCCAGAACCCACCTCATGGCCACTGGCTGGGTATATAAATGATCTGATGCTCTCAGCATTAATTAATGCGGAGCATCAGCTATGTATGCACCGGGTCAATGGTTTGGCCAGATGCCTTTTTGAAGGTGACAGTAGTTTTTGCTGCACTTTGGTATTTGGTTCTGCTGGGGCAGTACTACAGTATTGCTGGTCCTACCTGCTTCTGTTGTCTCTGGTTACTTATGTTGGCCCTATCTAATTGTGTTGCTTCACCTCCTGTCAATTTTGGCCCGCTTACAAAATAAGGCCACTTTTATTTTTTTCTAGGGCCACTTTAAGTTTGCATTATGTCCCTGGATTTGTGGGATATGCAGTTCAGTTCTGGGCACCAGTCCAAAGAAAGGACGCTTTGCAGCTGGAAAAAGTACAAAGGAGATCGACTAAACTGATAAGGGGCATGGAGGGTCTTATTTATGAAGAAAGATTAAAAGAATTACATTTATTTAGTCTTGAGAAGAGATGTCTAAGGGGGGGACATAATTAACCTATACAAATATATAAATTGGTCATGCAAAAAATATGGTGAAAAACTGTTCCATGTCAAATGCCCTAAAAAGACAAGGGGCACTGCCTCCGACTGGAGAAGAAAAAATTCAGTCTCCAGAAGCGTCACAACTCCTTTACTGTAAGAACTGTGAATCTGTGGAACAGACTTCCTCAGTATGTGGTCACAGCAGGAACAGTGGACAGTTTTAAAAAGGGTTTAGATGAATTCTTAAAAGTAAATGACATTAATGCTTATGAAAATGTGTAAGAAATCTGAGTCTCACTTCCTTTTGGGATTCGCATCCTCACCTATACCTTGGTTGAACTTGATGGATTTATGTCTTTTTTCAACTGTATTAACTATATAACTATGGATAGCTACCTTCCATCTGTTAGCACCAGAGGCATATTTTTTTTTTCTTTGTGGAAAATCTATTTACATTATAAGTGTGTTGTTTATTTTTTTCATTTTAATCATCTATAAACTCACCTCCTCCATCTTCATAAGGAAGCAATCTAGGAAGTCACGAGGGCAGTTCTCATCCAGGGTGTCTCGGTGGGTTTTCACCATATCCTTAATAAACTGTTTCAGGTTGGTAACAATTTTGAAGAATGTCTGATGAGGACCAGGAATGTAGGGAATTATGGCTGGGAACATGTTTATAAGCTAATAAGGAAAAAAAATATGTGATAGGAAAAAAAATGGGATAAATGTTCTTCTGTTGCTCGAGTTTCAAATGTATAGTCATAATATACTTTAAAGCCTTGTCCTTACAGCAAATGTTGACATTTAAAAAAATGTTTTAGATTGTTTCAGTGCATCTAAAGTAATAAAAATAAAGCAATTTTGCAGGTAATCATGATTAAGAAATATTCTATTTTGTGTTTACAGCTCCTATGCTGACCTTTGCGTTTCCATGGTTACAGACTACAAACAAACCTTGTTTGGTCTGATCCTGCAGTCACATTTCTTTCTATTGGTCCGTTATTTCTTGCTAAGCTAGTTTATGTATGTTAGAATGAACTTAAGGATAGATAGAAGATCATACAATTGCAAAATAAAGCTGTAACTGGCTTGTTTGTAGTCTTTGGCCATGGATACATATACAGTAGATTTGCATATTGAGACACACCTGAGAGACAATGTAAAAACCTATAGAAGGAGCATTACCTATGGTGTGTCATTTATAATACTTGTGTCTTCTAATACTTGTGGAGTGTTTGGCCCCAATGCCATTGCTACCTCTGCCACCCCACTGGTACACCCCTTTCTGCATAACACCTGTAGACACAATATTGTACGCTATTTTAATTGAGGTTGCCGTATTTTAATAGCTTCTTTAATGGCTGTTCTGGTTTTTTTTTTTGCCAAGGTTGTGGACATCTCTGCTCTGATGTGAGCAAAGCAGAGCTTGTTGCACTAAGAGGGCTGTTGTACAGAGTCTAGTGGCATTAAAATTGGCATTGTTGGTGCTGAGTGTGATTCTGTGGCCTGGTTAAGTGATGGTTTATAGAATATAGCAAAGTTCTTTAATTTTGTGCAGGCCCATATTGTGTACAACTAATGACAAAATTTCCTTTGCTGTGTACCTTAAAGGGGTTCTCTGGGAATTAAGAACATAAAATAACTGAAAATACTTAAAGTATAACTGTCATGTTTTCATTAAAAAATGCATTATGCATAAAGCAATCATTAGTTTCTTAACATACCAATGTTTTCCATTGTTTTAACCCCTACAATATGAGGTTCTTCATCTCAAGATGGCTCCTGTACCAGTTCTCTGAGGCCAAAACTGACTTCCCTCACTTGACATACACACTTTCTGTAGCCAGAAGCTTCCTGCCAGCCAATTAGATTGGATTACTGAAAGACAAGCCTCCTCAATCAAAAGCTTAATGCAGGCATGCAGTGTGGAGGAACGCCCCTCTGCCTTCTGTTTACAATGAGCTGGAGACAGACAAGCCCTAGTAACAGTCTTTTAAGGGTCCAGTGCAAAGGGACATTAATGAAAGGTGTTATTATAAGGTAATTACAGATCTTTCAACAATCATTGACAGACTAACTCAGGTATACATGCCTAGTACTAATAAACTAGCAAATAAAAAAAACATAACAGTTACACTTTATTATACATATTATACATATATTTTCAAATATCTTTCATTAGTTACAATGGCTCGTTTTTTCTCTGGGGAGCAATTACCTGTCCTAATCATACCGGAGGACAAGTTACTTCACACTGAGCTAAAGAGCTGTCTCATCCTCATCTCCTACTTCTCAGGGATTATGATCCTGAATACCGTTTAATTTGATCTGAATTTCTGTAATAATGGAGTTCATGAGGAGACATGAAGTACAGAGACGAAGGTAATGGGGATAATGAGCAGCAGCACTTCTATGCAGTCTCCATTACTACAGAACCACATTACCACAGTCTGCCCTGTCTGTACTTCACGAACTCCATTCCCACATAAATTCACCTGCAGATCATATTAAACTACAGGGTGAGTCAAAAATCGCAAATACCTTTCATTTGTTATTATGGCCTGTTTTGTCTGGGAAGCAATTATTACACAAAACCTGTCCTAAACACATAGCAGGACAAATTACTTCAGAACACTGGGCTAAAGAGCTGCCTCATCCTGTTCTCTGCTCTACTTGTCAGGGATTATGATCCTGAATATACAGGGTGAGTCAAAACTCACAGGAAAGGGTTGTAACTACCATAGTGGCAGGCCATGCGACTGTTATGGGGCCCAGGTCAAGAGGGGGCCCAGTTGGGGAGTGAAAACTTGGTCAGGACTCTACCCTTTAAAGGAACAACTTTTAGCAAATGAGGCAGTAGAACAAATTGCCCAAAGATCATTAAAAGGGGTTTAGGTGGAGACCCTTCAGTCCTGTGTGGGGGGCTTGGTTTGATCCTTGTATGGGGCCCTTACTTCTCTATGTACGCCACTGTCACAAGACACCCTTTTATTTAAGAAACAAAAGGG
Source organism: Bufotes viridis (assembly GCA_033119425.1). Taxonomy (NCBI): domain Eukaryota; kingdom Metazoa; phylum Chordata; class Amphibia; order Anura; family Bufonidae; genus Bufotes; species Bufotes viridis. Next base: position 30,832,272 of record CM065597.1, on the reverse strand, counting down.
AAAATGAAATATCTGAATACCCCACAAGTAATGAGTGAGGAGACCTATCTTTTAGGCTGTGTCAGGAACATGGCCACCATCTTGAACCCCAAGAGATATTGCAAATCTGATTGCGGCAATTGATTTCTGAGACAATTCTGGTCTTCTTTGCTATGCTATATGACCCCCTTCCCATTGAAATAATGTTCCCTTGATCCAATATGGGGACTTTCAAGGTGGTGGCCATGTTCCGGACCTGGGTGTGGACCCACTGGACTGACCTCCAGGAGGTATGGTACAACCAGAGGTTGTTGGGAGGCCAGAGGCTGATCAGGCGGTAGCATTGTCAGGTCAAGGTCAAGGCACGCAGCAATGAGGCAAAGTCTATGAATGTAGTTGTAGGTCAGGGGTAGGCAGCAAATGGGCCATTTAAACAAAAAGCAGGGTCCAGTACACAGTAAAGCAGAATCACACTGCATACATTCACACAATTGGGCTATAGCGGCTAGTGACCAAGTTGCTCAGGTGTCTTCCTGTAGAAGGAGGTGCCTTTAAATACATCCTGCACACTAGCCATAGGCTGGGGAAGATAAGGGGCATGAGCATGCTGCTTAACATAAGGAGAAGAGACACGCCCGGAAACACCCTATATGCACACAAGAGCCAAGGCACAAGTTCTGCTCAGAGCAAGGTGAGTAATGCCGGCAGCAGGAGCGCAGACCACAGCTAAGAACCCCATTGCCCACGCCTGTCAGCATGGCGCTCAGCAGTGGGGAGGAGTGAGGAAGGCTGACATGCTTTCCTGCGTGTGGGGAGAGAATTGCAGGCAAGGGGCGCTGGGTTTACACCCTTTAAATGTGAACAAGTCCCCATGTCAGAGAGATTACACCCAAGTTCAGTTATTACTGTGCCCTTGTTCATAATTTCCAGAGATTTTCTAGTGAATCTAGTAGTGCCAGTTACTGGCGCAGGCCAAATGTGGTGCCCATGTTCAAAAACAGCTCCAGGTCTTTCCCAAGTGATTATAGACCGTACCTTACCTTCCATTGTAGGAAGCAAGCATGGTTTGACCAAATACAGAACTTGTCATACTAACCTGATTGTTTTTTATAGAGAATTAAGTACAGGTCTGGACAAAAGGACGGCTGTTGATATAGTGCTCTTGGATTTTGCAAAAGCATTTAATAAGAAAAGTAAGGCCTCAAGTAGAGATGAGCAAATTCATTCTAAACAAATCAGATTCTTTACGAAGTTTACAAATAATGTGCCTGCCAAACGAATCCAAAGCTTTTGTGATACGCTTTTGCAGATTTCATAAAAATGGTGCTCAGTGCCATTTTACTGTTAATATTAGTGGGGAAAAACACAAGGAAGGAAGAAGACGGGGGAGCACATGACTCTAGGAGAAAGGGAGGGCTTGACCTGATTGTCTCAGAGGCCTCATCAGCCAATCAGGGGACAGTGCATCAAGAGATTCCTATCCTGACCGAGAAAAAGAGCCTGTGTGTTCAGATTCTCACCTGGAAGGAGTGTGTCTGACAAGCCAATAATTTAGTGTGAAAGGGGCACTATGGGGAGAGATACTTAAGGAATTTGATCAGGGAAGGTTTGAGGGAGTGAGGGTCTGGTTAGCAGCTCAGACTGGCGGTTCTAAATTACAAAACCCCCTGCCAGAATTCCAGTAATAACTTGTTTTTTCTGTATATTAATAGGGACATCTTTTTCTTTCTCAAAACTTCAAGTTTCTACATAGGCTTATTGCCAGCACAGCACCACAATAGCAATCTGCTGCAAACACTAAGCAATTCCAAATTTTTTATCACTACATTATAGCTTTGTTAGTATATATACCTCTGTTATTTAATGCATAATAAAAAGACATTTTACTGCAAATACTGCACAGATTTGAGTTAGCAGCCACATTACTGCACGAGATCATGTGTTTCATAGACCATTTAGTACAAAAACTAACTTCTTGAAAAAGTAACATTAAACATACAGGGGGTCATTTGTTATTCTGGAATATAAAATTAGGCATCTTTCAGGCGCAGATTGTGGTGCAATGGTTAGTGAAGCCAGTCGGAAAGCCTACACAGAGATAGCGTTTCATGAAAATATTTGCACCTAGTGTTTTGACCCTACCTGGTTTTCGCTCACAAAAACAAATGGAAATAACTGAAGTGTGAACTCAGCCTAAGTGGTACGGCAGTAACTGCACCACTTAGTCAGGCGTAAGTCCAGCTTACATACAAGCTAATTGCTGGTTGCAAAATGTTTTCTCATGGCCACACATTCTATTATGGATGTTTCACAATGGAGCACAATGAAGAGGAAGCGATTCTGAGATAAAGTAAAAAGTACAGCGCCAAGCTCCACATAGGGTAGTATAGTTGAGCTTGGTGCGACGATATAAAAGTAGCTGTAGGTATTGGTCTCACCTTTTTGGGTTGTGAGAAATCACAACCAATATATAGGCATGTAATGCAAATTGAAGTCACCATGGCAGCAGATTTAAATCTTCACCAGGAGTAAACCAGACGTCAGATATGTGCGACAAGGGAAGAGATTTATCAAACTAGTGTAAAGAAGAACTGGCTTAGTTGGCCATAGCCACCAATCAAATTCCACCTTTCATTTTCCAAGGGAGCTGTGAAGAATTAAAGGTGAAATTTGATTGGTTGCAATGGGTAACTAAGCCAATTCTACTTTATACCAGTTTGATAAATCTCCCCTAAGATGTCTGGGGCACAGCCATGTCTCAGATCAATGGATAAAGTAATGAACCAGTGCCAGACTCCAAGCTTCAACAGATATCACCAATTTTTATTCCAAAAACTGTGATGCGTTTTAAGGATCAACATCTTCCTCATACAGACATTGGACATGTATGAGGAAGGGGTTGATCCCTGAAACACATCACAGTTTTTTAAATAAAATTAATGATATCTATTGAAGCTTGGAACCTGGAGCTGGTTATTCCTTTATCTACTAAGCTGAGACACGGCTGTACCCCAAACAGCTTGACTCACAAGGAGGAGGAGTCTGAGCAGGACAAGAAGCAGCTGATAATGATGTCAAGGACAATGCACTGCTTGGGTAAGTTGGGTATACAGGCTGGCTGCCACAAAGAAGAAGAGGAAAAGGAATGCAGACTTGTTCTATTTTCCCACAGGATCCAGTAATGCAACCTCGTGCTGCAATAGGGCCCTGGTACCTACTGTATGTTTGTGTTTAAACACCCATGGCTTATTTTAATCCTTTAATATCATCATGAATACAGCTTTGGTCTTGTATACCAGCGTTGTGGAGAAAAATCCCTATGTGGTCTGGCATGTTGTGAGCCTGCAGCATCACCAGTTTCTGAAATGACCAACCACAACAGAAGCAGATCTAACCCTGCCATTTTTTTGGCAGGTTTTGGCCATATGTTGCCTCTGCTCTTTGTTGCTGACACGGCCACACCCTCCTCTTCTGAGGACAACACCCCATCATAGCCATAGTATTCACCTCAGCACCACTTTTATCCGACTGTGATGTCATTGTGGGCTCTTTGGTCCCTCTCCTTTTCCTTCTCTGCTCTGTATTTGCCCCAAGTGCAACTATTGCTACCACTACCTATTCACCACCACCTTAGGTACAAGTGCCACTATTACTACTACTACTTTCCGGATGGCTGGTGCTGCTACTGCTGCTATTACCCACATTCTGACTCTTGGATGATGAGGCCTGGGTCTTTCGCTTTGCACTCTTCTGTTTTCCAGACATTTTTTATTTGGCCTGCAAATGAAAAGTCAATGGTTTCGTACACTATTAAATGGAGCTAGCAAAATTGTGTTTTTTTTTCTATAACAAGACAGTGTTGGCAATTAAATATTTTTGAACATTGCATTAAAAATCACTGGTTTAACAATTCATTTTTTGCACTAAAATGTCTATGAAACACACAATAAAGTAATGCATCCACTAGCACCAATCGTGTACTTGGGCATGGTGGACTGAAAATGGCAAGCTGTACTCTTGCTTGCTTACATGATGGCAGGTGCATCATTCATATGCAATCTGATGATTACTGGATAACTATGATTCTATACCCTCACTATCAAAGCAAAGTGGGTAATGTTTTCCTGTTGCTGAAAGGGAGGTCAAATTGCTTTATTACTAGGATACACTGTGTTCGCAGCTTGCCACAGCTCTCGTCTTGCAGACGCCTGACGCTCGTGTGCCTGAGGCTCCTCTCCACTCCCCCACAAAGTCCCCTAACTCCCACCGTCTCCGCTACCACAAGCACCAGAAGCCACAGCAGCAGCCAGCTCAGTATCATCAACACACGATGGAGCAATTTTATGTTCCACGCCAGGCTGATGCAAATCATCATACATATGAAACAGACACCAGACAGTTTACCTTCGACCATTTGGGCAAAAGTTTTCAGAATCAGTAAAACCATATATTTTTTGTGAATTCATGTTAATTATATTGCACCTATATATCTGTTAGACATATAATGTAATACGTACCAGCCCAGAGCGACTGTTGGAGAATTCAAGAATATCATTCAAATGGGAGAGGAGTGTCAAGAATTTTTGATCTTCATAGTCAAATCTTTCCCCAAACACAACTGAGCAAATGACATTGGAAACAGCACGTCGTAGAATATATGTTGGGTCAATTGTGGTATCTGTTATCCAATACAAAGTGGTGGTCAGTCATTTCCTTAACTATAAAATATAATTCAAGCAGTGGGAGAATGTGTACCATGGTATGGATTGCTACACAGTATGGTGTGGTTTATGGCAATCTCACTACTGCTGACCAACATCAGATTAATGTTGGCTAAAAGCAATGATTTGAGCGGTCAGTAATAAATCTAGTACACGTATAGCAGCTCAACAGTTTCCCAATTTCAGGTTTTGGGGAAAAGAAAGATCACGTATGTTGGATTTCAACATGCCCGATCCTTTGTTCCCCACAAACCACACATGCATGTTCATGGGTAATCCATAGAAATGTCTGTTGGGCTATAGCTAACTAGAGTTAGCTGAGAGTATGAGGCAAAACGAACACCATATACCTTTGTCCTCCATAAATTTGTCGGTGAGAAATCTGGCTTCTTCTTGGATTCTTTCTTCAATGCTCCTTTTTCCCATTCCAAAATTTCTCAAAGTTGTCAAAGAAAATCGACGAAGAATTTTCCACCTCTCTCCACTGCTTGCAAAGATTCCTGTAAGTTCAAGCATGCGTTTAAAGCAATTGGACAGAATTAGAAATACATGGATACAACATACATAAATGCAACCATTATAGTGGCCAGAACAGGCAGAGTTAATGGGGTTCGACAGATCTGCTGATAAGAACAGAGGCTAAGACTGTCGGGACAATAGTCCTTGCATTTGGTCATTAACCATCTAAGACACCAGTCTGTACCCACTGTGGTCCCTCACTATGCCTTCCAGTGTTCTGATTGTCAGAATCCTCTGCATGTTGCTTCTTCCGTGCTCCTGCCTATGCTCCACCCTATGTCTCCTAAGGTCTCATGCACATAATCGTATCCGTTTTGCGGTCTTCAAATAGCAGATCCACAAAATACGGATGCGGTCCACATGCATCCCACAATTTTCATGGTACCCAATGTGAAAGGCCTATTTTTGTCAGCAAAATTGACATGAATATTACAGTTTCTATCATTTGTGGCTCAGCCGCATATATGTGGACAGTATATGGATGTGTACTGTCCTCTTCTTTTTTTGCATTTCCAAAGAAATGAATGGGTCCATTTCAATGGGTATTTGTGATCCGCATGGATCACAAATACGGTCTTGTGCAAGAGGCCTTAGAAAGCACATGCTCACCTTTGACATCTTAAAGGGCCAATGCATGAACCTCCAAATCCATGGGTATTTAAGACATCCTCTCCAGGCAGAGGGTGTCTAAGCTTTAGGTTCCCTGGTGACCAGCGAAGGTGTCTGGAAGTTTACTGCTTCTGTCATTTTCCTGTGTTTATCCTACATTAGATCCAGACTATGTCCTTTTGTGCTCTAGCCTTGTATTCATCCTGCCTGTGTGCTTCTGCACTTCCAGATCCAGTTTCAATTTTATTTGTGTTTAAGTTAACCCAGTCTGTCTGACTTATCCATACTTCTCCCAAGTACCCTGTCTGCCTTGCTTGTGTCTCCAACATTACCGTGCATGCCAGTCTATCGTGTGCCTATTTCAATCTATGCTACTAGTGTGCTGTCTGGATCTCAAAAACCAGCATATTTTCCTAAGTAACTTAGAATGCTAAGATTCTACTGCAGTTTTGGTGTGTCCCTGACCCCAGTGGGTTAGCTGCCAACAATTCTGGGACAATCCCTAGAGGTAGTGGTCTGGTTCCTGCAGCAAAGTCCAGATTTCTGTGCTGTGTTTAAAGGGTAAATACCAGGGGGACTTCAGAATAATGACCTTAGGGTTAGCCCAAAGTCAAACCCACTTAGTTGGTACACTGGGTTACAGACAGGTTGTGCTTGATGTGTAACTCAATAAGGGGACTACAGAAGAACCCACAGTTTTCCTATGGACTTTTTTTTAGCCTTGATCGACTGCAGGAAATCCATAAGTTATGCTGCAAATTGCGTGTGCAACAGTTAATGTTGGCAGCACCACACAATAATGTTATTTGGTGCTAATACAGGTTACATTTTAAAAAATCATTAGAAATCAATGTGTTAGACAGTGGTCTCCCATCTATGATACTCCATCTGTTGGGAAACTACAACTCTCAACCTTCTCTAACAGACTGTTGTTGTCGGGATATGCAAGGAGTTGTAGTTTTCAATCCGCTGGGACTACATTTCATTGCAGATACTGTAGATTGCTTTTGCTGGATATTTGAATGTCTTGCATAGGTGGATCTCCATGCCTCCCAACCATCTTGGGTAAGGCAGGACAGTCCCAGATTTCAATGGCTGTCCCACCTTCCAGGAGAAGTGCAACATGTCCTGCTTTCAACTGTATCTCCATCCTCAGTAAACAGGTACTACTGAATACAATGATGGTACAGATCAGTCAGCTTCTTGTCTTCCCATTCCCCCAATCATGGCCAAACCCTTTGTCCCACATACAAACATGATGCAGGGACATCATGGTATCTGCTGAGCAAAGCAGGAGAGAGCACAAGCATGTTGTGTTCTGATTACTGGGGAAATAGGGCTGGGAAAAATTCTAATTTTTATTTTGAAAGGACAAGTTCATTACTAGTGTTGACTAGCGATTTTTTATTTACGAATATCGGCACTTCGCTAATATTTAGAACATAATGCTATATATTCGTAAGAAACGAATATTCGTTGTTTTTTTTTTCAATCTGAACCCAAGATACCATTAACGATGATAGAGAATATAGCGCTATGTTCTCTATATTCATTAATTTTAGCAAGCCAACCAATAGGAAAGTTATATCCCATTCAAATTTTCATCCGCAGTATGCGAATATTACGCAATGTAATATTCACGTACTGCGAATGAAACTTTGAACGGGCTATAACTTTCCTATTGGTTTACTTGCTCGAATTAACGAAGATAGAGAATATAGCGCTATATTCATATTCGTTATCTTTATTAATTCTAGCAAGACAAGTAAACTTGCCTATACCCAGCTCTATTACTATTAAGTAATATTAGTCGCATTGCGCATCCAACTTAGAGAGTGGTATATGCAACTTACTTTACTATTGTTTGGCTGGGAAGAATTAACGAATATGACGAATACGAATATAGCGCCATATTCTCTATATTCGCTAATTCTAGCAAGCCAATAGGAGAGTTGAATATAGATAGCTCTAAGTTGGATGCGCAATGCAAAAATATTACTGTAACTATTTTTTGCAATAAATAGAATACTGAGTCATTATTCTATTTATTGCAAAAAATAGGCAAAGTAATATTCTCGCATTGCGCATCCAACTTAGAGCTGGGTACAGTCAACTTTCCTACTGGTTGGCTTGCTCGAATTAATGAATATAGAGAATATAGCGCCATATTCGTTATCTTCGTTAATTTTAGATAGCCAACCAATAGGAAAGTTGCCTTTTTACCCCGTTCAAAGTTCAATTTGTAATACGCGAATAATTAAATCGTATATTATTCGCGATAAATAGAATAATGACGAATATTTGATTTCAATGAATATACGACGAATATTCAATCAAATATTTGCGAAATATCGCGAAATCGAATATGGCACCTCCCACTCATCACTAGTCATTACTATTATAGAAGGGCAATAAGAAGGCAACACTATTTTGATGGACCACTAAGGTTGGCAACACAATTCTGAGGGGGCACTAAGGGAGCAACAACATTGTGAGAGTGACACTAAGGAGGAAATACTATTGTGAGGGGGACTATGGGTGCAGCCCAATTGGGAAGCGGCTGTATGGGAACAGCATTATTCTTAGGAGGTACTTAAGGCACAACTATTGTGAGGAGCGCTAGGAGGGCAACACTATTGTGCTGAGGAATAAATGGGGCAACACTATGTGAAGGGGCACTATTTTTACTGTGAGGGGGCAGAAAGGGACATAACTATCGTGGAAGAATAACTACTGTGTTGGAGCACAAAGAGGGCTTTTTTACCTTGTGGGGATCACTGAGGGGAAATTCTTAGGGCTCATGTACATGAAATGTGGACCGGATGCGGACCCATTCACTTCAATGGGGCTGCAAAAGATGTGGACAGCACTCCGTGCACTGTCCGCATCCGCGTGCAGCCTATCAGAGGAACCGGGAAGGGAGACACCTCTCCCCTGCCCGCAGCATCCATCTGTATCGCTGTCCTGAGGATGGCGATACAGATGACTATGGCGATGAGCGCTTCCACAATGGGCACCAGGGCCGCGCCGCCTGAGGCGATCACATCACTTTGCCTAATTGGCGGTACGGCCCTGCTAGCGCTCCCTGGAATTTTGTGCCCGAGGCAATGCCCACCCCCCTGGGTCCCCCGCTACGCCACTGGCAAGCGGGGCTCAAGAGGCAGCTGCCTTGGGTCCCCCAGGAGCAACTGGGCCTGGGGCAGCTGCCCCTTTTGCCCGGCGTTAAAGACGGCCCTGTACATAACAGTGGAGACTTGCTCAACATTGACTGTGTTATGTAAACAGAAGACAGAGGAGCGTTGTTAAGGCTCAAAATGGGCCACTTTAGAACTATCTTTCTAATAAAAATGTATGATTTCAGTACTTAAAGTATATTACAAAAATGCTCAGTATCACTGCCCCCATAGATTACAAAAAAAAAAAAAAGAATGACAGTTACACTTTAATATAAGGAAAAAAAATAGCTGCACAACACAAAATGTATCCCTCTTTGTTTTCTTTCTGGGGGGGTTGGGTCTCCAACCTATGGCTCTCAGCTGACAGAAAACTACAACTCTGTCCTGGCCTAGCAGCCTGAGGCTCTCTGGAGAAAATGAAAAAGGCTCTATTTCTGTTCTTGGGCTATGCCTGGTATTGCAAAAGTAATTAGCAATACAGGACACACCGAGGGAAAAAGAGCGGTGCTGTTGCTGGAAAAAAAAAATATTTAAGCGTCAAGCAACTCTTCTATATACAGGGTATTTATACACTAAACCTCAAGATACCATGCAGAGAAGATCCATGTAAGGAGGTTCAGAGTTACCAAGAAAACAGATTACTTAACCCCTTAGTGACCAGTCTGATTGGGCCTCACTGACCAAGCATTTTCCTTCCTTCTTTTCATCATCAGGTTCCAAGAGCTATAACTTTTTTATTTTTCTGTCTATATAGCTGTATGAGGGCTTGATTTTTTACGGGACAAGAGTCAGTTTTAAATGGTGTCATTTTTGGTTGCACATAACTTTCTGATTAACTTTTATTCACTCTTTCTGGGGGGAGAGGAAAAACGACAATACTGCCACTGAATTTTTATGTTATTAATTTTACGGCATTCATTTATCGGTGTAAATAACATAATATCTTTATTTTATGGGTTAGTACAATTACAGAAATACCAAATATGTACATATATTGTTTATTTTTATACAGTTTACTACTTTCTTGCAATAAAACAGAGTTGTGTCAGCCTTGATTTTTGCGGGACACTTGTGGTTTTCATCTATCATTTTGGGGTAAATTAAGCTTTTTGGTCGCTTGTTATAAAAAAATTTCAGTGGCGAATAAATGAGCAATTCATTCTTTTTTTTATTGCTTTTGTTTTTTTTATGGAGGGGGTAATTTACATGACATGTGAGTAGTGCAGGTCGTTACGGACACGGTGATACCAAGCATGTTGGAGATTTTATTTTTGCAATTTGTTTAAAAAAAAATTCAATGGCAATGAATTTTTTTTATTTAATTTTTTTTTAACCACTTAATAATCCCACAAGGGGACTATAAAAGGCAATCTTTTGATTGCTTCTAAAATGTAGTGCACTATCCCTATAGTACATTGCATTTTAAAGACACTGCTGGAAAACACTTAAGGCAGGCATGGGGCCTACCTAGGTCCCAGTCAGCCTTTACACACATTGGCACCCTTCAGTCTCATTTGAGGGGTGCTGATGGGAGACAGAGGGAGTCCGCTTCTTTTGTCACTTTTGACATACGGTGGGCAACATTGCCAGCTGCATGTAAGGGGTTAAACAGCCAGGATAAGCACTCCTGTTAAAAACAGGAGCGCAGCTCTCATGTGAGAGCTAAGCCCTCACTCTCCGCTGCGCAGAGCTTAGACCGGGTCACGGCTCCGTGAAAAGGCGATTGCCCAGCCTATGGCCCCTTATTGACCACTGTAAAAAGGCACATTTGTGGTCACTAAGGGGTTAAGGAAAAACCTACTTGTGAAATAGCCATAAATCCCCTCAACTCTCATTTGCTTTTTAAAAACTGTAAGAGAAATATGATTACTGTTTATATTAGGCTACTTTCACACTAGTGTTTTTTGCGGATCCGTCATTGATCCGGTTGTATTATGTCTTCTATAGCCATGACGGATCCGTCTTGAACACCATTGAAAGTCAATGGGGGGAGGATCCGTTTTCTATTGTGCCAAATTCTGTCAGAGAAAACTTACATTGTGTGCCAGGACGGATCCGCTTGGCTCCTGTTCGTCAGGCCTCCAGAGCGGAATGGTGACTGAACGGAGGCAAACTGATGCATTCTGAGTGGATCCTTTTCCATTCAGAATGCATTAGGGCAAAACTGATCCATTTTGGACCGCTTGTGAGAGCCCATGACGGATCTCACAAACGGAAAGCTAAAACGCGAGAGTGAAAGTAGCCTTAGAGATATGGCCTGTGTTCATTATAAAATAATCAAAGAAATTAAAGAAAATAAGATATTTTTTTATTAGTCGTTTACTATATTCGCTTACCAAAGTCCTTTGAAAAAAAGTCTCCTACTCCTGTGTATCCTCTATCACTAAATGCGTCGCTGCGATCCACCAATGCTTCCTTCACAGCATCATACCCAATCAATACTATCATCCGAAGGTTGCCCATGTAGACCGTATAGACAGGTCCATACTTCTCACTTAGCTAGAAAGATATAGAAAACATAAAAAGTAGTAAGTGTAACATGTAGGTTGTTTTCATATGAGAGTTTTACAGGTCTGAGCAGGAGATGTATACTTATACGGATGAGGATCTAGTCCAGTGAGGTCAAGAACACTTTACTTAGAAGAAGGTTTGGGAAGGGCTTTCTGGAGATCATGAGTTAGGAGGCGATTCCTGCACAGACTAGTAATATGCTTTCAGGAAATTCTGGGTGAATGAATTTCCTTTTAATAGCCAGAGAGGAGAACAGCTATTAGAGCAGCCCTCTGGAGCACCCAACAGATCTATGTATTAATTCAGCCTATTCATTTCAGTAGACACCATACAATACTCAAATTTCCACTGTGGAGGTGCTGCAGGCACATTAAGCACTTGCTGTTGGGTTTCTATAGCAAATTGCTGATTGGTGCTCATGACAAACCATCAGCTTTTTGGCGAGGAATCCTTTTAACAAAACTAGCTTTGTGCGTATTTGCGTCCCAAAACGCTTTATAGTCTATGGGTGCAGAGCTGTTTTAACACATTGGTGGGCCTGGTGCAAATGATGCATGAGTCTTCCCTCACTATGGAATTTTAGCTGTTTAAAGGGGCTGCAGCACTAGATCAAACATTCCATCCTCTTCAATGTTTACCTTGGTTAATTGACCTTCATGACATATAAAGTAGTATAGCGGTAGGAGGAACGGGATCGGCGGCGGAGCAACCAGGTGAGTCAGGAGGAGAGACGCAGAGTAGTATTCTTTATTCATTATCTTTCTCTTACTCTTAATGAGTTTTGGGGCCAAACAAGCCCCTTCTTCAGACCATTAGTAGGTTACATTAACATGTAAGTATGTGCATACAGTATAAAGGCAACAAGTGGAAAATTTGCAAAAGGTTTTTGGAAAGAAAAGGCACAAATGAGCAGCATATTCAGCAAAATGTATCCTGTAGAAGCTTTGCAACAGGTTTTTAGACAAAATAGGCTGAGTCATGCCAGAAAAAAGAGTACTGTTTCTTTTAAAGCACATGTCTCGTGTCTTGTCTTCTGAAGTGAAACAAATTAAGTCATGAACAGCTCCACCTTCCCTGACTGTAAGACACACAGTACACTGTCTTTCCACTTAATCATTATCTTATTCACCATCACTATACTTCCCCTGTAAGACTCCAAATTGGCTGTCTTGTGTGTCTCCTGGAGATAGGACAGATACATCCAGTCAAATCAGTGGCTGAGCTCCCAGTAGCTTCTGTGCTTCAGATCTAGCATAGAGCCTGATAGAACAGGCTAATATCCTTCCTCCTGCTTGTGTGTCAGGCTGACTGCAAGCATTATGAACAAGCCCACCAGCCGAGACCCACCCAGGGTGTGATCCTGCATCTTCATCCTCCCTGCCCATTTTCCTTACTAGTATACTAAGTTTTAAATGTTAACTGGTGGCCGCCGCTTTGTATAACTTTTTTTTAAAGCAAACGGCCAAAACTTCGAATTTGTTTGGTAGAAGTTTGAGACCAATCTGATTAATAGTGTTGAGCGCGAATATTCGAATCACGAATTTTAATCGCGGATATGGCCACTTCGAGAATTCGCGAATATTTAGAATATAGAGCTATATATTCGTATTCACGAATAGTGTTGATTGCGAATATTCTAATCGTGAATTTATCACAAATATTGGCACTTAGGAAAGTTGCCTACCCCTTAGTGTTGATCCCGAATATTCTATTCGCGATATTTTTATCGCGAATATATTACATTGCCGATTTTTTCAGTCAAGTAAATAATGACTGGAGATCAAGAATTCTCAAATTTGTGAATTCATGGCGAATATTCGGCAAAAAATTAGCAAAATATTGCGAATTCAAATATTGCCTATGCCGCTCATCACTACTGATTAATAAAAACATAGAAGATTGACATCAGAAAGAAACCACATGGTACATCTAATCTGCTCTTATATTATTCGTTCTTTTATGATAGACATTAGTGTTGGGCGAGAATATTAGAATCTCGAATTTTAATCACGAATATCGCCACTTCGAGAATTTGCAAATTTTTGGAATATAGTGCTATATATTTGTATTCGCAAAAAGTGTTGATCGATAATATTCTTATCGCGAATTTATCGCGAATATCGGCACTTAGCAACATCACTAGCAACCAATAGGAAAGTTGCCTACGCTTTAGTGTTGATCGCAAATATTCTAATCACGAATTTTTATTGTGAATATATTACATTGACGATTTTCGCAATCAAGTAAATAATGACTGGAGATTGAATATTGTCTATGCCGCTCATCACTAATAGACATGTGTTTAAATTAATCAACTGTTAATTTCCCAACCATATCTTCTGGGAGTTTGTTCCAAGCCTAAACTGATCTTTTGGTGTAAAAATATTTTGTGACATTGGTTCTGATCTTCCCTATTCTAAGTTGTGCTTCCTTGTTCTTGTGTTGATTTTATGGACCTTATTTATGCCGTTAAAATATTAAAAAGTTTTAATGTTCCTAAGGGGCAGACTGGGAACTTAAAGTGGCCTGGAAAAGTAGCCCCATGTTGTAGGCAGGTCCAAACTGAAAGAAGTTAGGGCAATACAAGGAGGTAGAAATAACTGAAGTAGGCAGGGCCAGCAATACTGTAGTGCAGGACAAAATACCACCCAAGAGGAAACCAAATACCACAGTGGAGCACAAAATACTGCTGCCTCTACTGCAGTATTGAACTGTATCACAGTCCTGAGGACTTGAAGTCAGGAAGTCACCATAAGTACTTGATGCTCTTAGCATTAATTTTTGCTGAACGCTTCAGAGTATTATACACCTGGCCTGACCGGCGTCCACCCCTTAAAAGATTCTCTTCTTTACTCAAAGCTGTAAAGTCTTTAAGTCTCTCCTGCTTCCAAATAGAGATAAGTGAATCGAAGTGGAATTCGTTCCGAATTTCCAAAAAAATTTGATTCGCACCGAATCCGAATTTCCTCACGCTTTATGGTAATGAATTGCATTTTTTTCTAAAATGGCTGCTGCACGTGTTAGGACATGGAGCAAGGAACTCTGGGAACGAGGGATCACTCACAATACCATGCATGCAGCCAATCAGCAGCCAGCCAGCCCTGTGATGTCACAGCCCTATAAATAGCCTCAGCTATCTTGGATTCAGCCATTTTCCAGTGTACTTAGTGCAGGGAGAGACATCAGCAGGAGCTAGGGACAGTGGTAGCACAAACTTCAAAGCTTTTATTTCCTGTATAGAAGTTCAGGGAAAGGAAATGGAGGAATCATTCCACAGTATTGAAGCAGACAGGGTTCAGTAGTGAAGTTTACAGCCTGGATAATAGGAACAATCCTATTACTCCTTGCTGCACTGACTGCGGATCCAAATTGCCATTATACAGCTCTGTAATTCCAGCAAACCGTTCTTGTTATTGGGGTGCAAGTGCTGTTTGATACAGCCATTAACAATGTTTATTACAAGTAAATATTTCTATGTCTTATTTGCCCTTGTGCGGTGCAGTTATATGTTCTAAAGCATTTTTTGGCTTGCATTAGTGGGAAAAAAGGGCTTATTATTATTAGCCGTTGTGTGGTGAAGTGCGAAAATTACAGCTCTTTTTGGTGTGTATTAGTGGAACAAAAATATATATTATTTCCCGTTTAACGGTGCAGTTTTATGTTCTAAAGCCCTTTATGGCGTATATTAGTGGCAAAAAAACATATATTATTTGCTATTTAGCGGTTCTGTTATATATTCTAAAGCCTTTTGTGGCATGTATTAGTGGAAAAAAATAAGGGCCTATTTGCCATTCAGCTGTGCAGTTATATGTTCTAAAGCCCTTTTTGGCGTGTATTAGTGGCAACAAATATATATTATTTGCCATTCAGAGGTGTAGTTATATGTTCTAAATCCTTTTGTGGCGTGTATGAGTGGAAAAAAATAAGGGCCTATATGCCGTTCAGCGGTGCAGTTATATGTTCTAAAGCCTTTTGTGGGGTGTATAAGTGGAAAAAAGTAAGGGCCTATTTTCCGTTCCGCGGTAACGTTATATGTTCTAAAGCCTTTTGTGGTGTGTATAAGTGGCAAAAATATATATATTATTTGCCGCCCAGTGGTGCAGTTATATGTTATAAAGCCTTTTGTGACGTGTATAAGTGGAAAAAAATAAGGTCCGATTTGCCATTTAGCAGTGCAGTTATATGTTCTAAAGCCTTCTTTGGCATGTATTAGTGGGAAAAAAAGACTTTTTTGGAGTGTTTTAATTTCCTTTTTATTTATTTATTTGATCTAACAGTATGTCAGACAGAGAAGTGCCAGGCCCTGCACAGGGGAGTGGCAGAGGCCTAAATGTTTCTGGCGCAGGCACAGGTTGCAGCAAAGTAAGGGGGCATGGCAGCAAGAGTCGCAGCGAGAGGCCTGAGCTCCCGGTGTCATCCAGCGGTTGTGTCTTGAACAGCAACCCAGCGGTTCTTGAATGGTTGAATTGGTCATCCACTTCGTCCCAAGTGACATCAGACACCCCCAGCCAAGAGTCGTTGGGTTCGTCAGACACAACCCTTAGTGGGCATGGCCCAGGAGCAGGTATACACACTGCATCTATTATACCTTGTACCTCACATATCAATACACTGCTGTATATACTATACATCTGTACACACTGCATCTATTATACCTCTTTTGCGTGCCAGGGCTGTTTTGTAATCCCAATCCGGCCCTGATGGCATAAATTATAAAACGCAGCAGCAAGCATAGTTCATGGAACAAAGGAAGAGGCCTGGAATGGGTAGTGGGAGGGGCTATAAAAGGGGAACGGGGGCCGAATTTAGATTCTTGCTATGGGGCCCAGTGATTTCTATGTACACCCCCGGTTGCTAGGGATGTTGCTGAGCTCAGCCTTCTCATTGGCCCAAAAGCAAAAAAGGAGCTTACTGATGAAAAAAAAGTAGAAAATTCGAAAATACGAATATATATGAATATATTCTATATATTCGCGAATTCTCGAAGTTGCGATATTCGCGATTCGAATATTCGCGCCCAACACTAATCCTAAAAATGGCCAGGAAACTTTGCATGCACTTCAGCTTTTCGTACACCTCAATACTCACCCTCCTTGAGCTGCAGCGGCAGAACGGCATCCCCCAATATAGACTGATATGCGACGTTTCCACCTGTTGGAATTCCACCCTCCATATGTTGGATCGACTATATGAACAGAGAAAGGCTATAAACGATTTCTTGATGATCTAAGCGGACAGGAGTACTCTCCTGTGTAACTTCAATGTCAGCCAGTGGCAGATCATGCGTGACACCTGCCGTTCGCTCAGGCCCTTTGAGAAGGCCACGTTATTTGTCAGTCGCCAGGACTACGGGATGAACAATGTCATTTCACTGCTTCATGTCCTGGAACAGATGCTGGTAAATCTGTCTGGTCAGGGGACTGGAGAAGTGACACCTAGATCTCACAGCCACTTTAGCCCTGTGGGGGCTGAACTGGAGGAGGAGGAGGAGGACATTGGAGCACAAGCAATGTGTAGCAAAATGGGTGGTTTTTATACACAGGTGACAGTAGAGGAGGAGCAGGAACAGCCAGAGGAGCTACGGGGATTTGAGGAAGACAAGGCGGAGGACCCAGACACACCATGGCAGTATGCAGTGGAGATGGAGTCAGGGAGTCCCTCTGAGTCACTTGCACAAATGCTCATTCAATTCTGAACTTTATACCACTGAGGAAGGACCTTGTCCGAAATGCGTCTGGTGGCGGTTGAGGAGTGTCGGTCGATTAATGTGAATTGAAACCTAGAAGCTTAACTATGGTCATAGCTCTCAACAAAGTACTAGTTTGCAGCAAAGCGCCGGTGTCCCAGATATCTCTGAGCGCATGCGCCAGAGAGCGTCCGATAGAAGACCAAGCCGGCGAAGGTGCACGTCTAGCGGAGAGCATTCCAGCAAGGGATGATACGATCAAGCTGTGAACAAGCTGGTTCAACGGAAGTGAGTAAGACATACATAGTGCCAAAAGGCAGAAGAAAGTGAATGTCACAACACTAAGTGCTTTATCGATAATTTTGAGCGCTATATGGACAAAACAGGTACCGTATGAAGGCGGCAAGCAGGCAGCAAGCGCTATGTGAGTACATTGAGGGCTGTACTAATACAGTGATTACTTGAATATATTTGTGACACACGCAGCCAAACAGATTGTATGTGACGACATCTAACCTACCCACTAACTGAACCATTGACCAGCATTTTTATTATAACTGAACTGCATAACTGTTTTATTAACATCTTAAACATTAACTAACAGCTAATCTGAAGCTAATCTACTGATCATATGTGGAGACATTTGACATCTAACTCAGATTAACTGTGGATTTTTGCTAGAACAACAAGTGGATTACACAAGTGCTTATAAATATTTCAAACACCTACTAATAGTAAATTTGAAGCCATCTGCCACATTATAGCTTTAAAAATCATCCAACAACAAAAATGCTGGCAGACAATGAAATGTGCTTCTAGGTTGTGTCCCACTAATAGCATTATAAAATTATAGCAAACCCAACCCCAAGTGACTATTAAAAGAGCAACAACTTAAAGTCAGTGGACCCAAGAGTAGTGCGGGTACTGACTGTTGCTCAATCAATGAAAAATAAACTAAACTAAAGGGAGCAACAATTCTATTAAAAAAATGAAGTTTATTGTGTAATATTAATACCAAAAACGCCCCACAAGACTAACTCCAAAGAATCACCACAAGAGGTCAGTAGGGACCGGGACTAACCACGGCCTATGACTCCAAAGTCCCTAATCCGCCCCTACCTGGCCTCAAAACCCCTAGTAAAAAATCACACGGTCCAAAAAAAACCGCAAGGGGTGGCCGTGTGCCGGAACCTCACCCTGGTCAGCTGACCCTAGTCTAGATAGGGGTCGAGGACCGGTCCCATACAAGATACATATACAAAATGTACATAAATCCCCACCATGTAATTAGTACAATGGGGGGTCAAAAAAGACAGGCAAAACACATAAAGGTTTTGGTGCAGCAAAAGCGTTCCAACGCGTTTCTTCAAATAAGCGCACCTACAATCAGGTAAGGCCCATGAGTCATCAGGGAACGCTGGGCCAGTATACAAATCATTTGCACAAATGCCCAAATAAAGTTATACTTAGACCGTGAGTTCACATCAAATCCGAGCTGCGGCGTATGGCTGCGGCTTCATGAGGGAGCCAGGACCTGTAACAATAGAGTAAGGTATCCCTTTAGCATACCAGGTCCTAGACCGATAAATCAAATTGCCACCTTAAAAATAGAGAAACAAGGGTGCTCCATGTCCACCAGTGTTAAAGTAAAACATGTATACACTTACATATAATGCAGGTCGGCCAAAGTATATGACCTCAGACCGCGCACCGATGTGGCGTCTCGTCCCTGTGCTTGCCTCCCTAACTATGAGGGAGACCACCCCCGATTTAAAAGTCCTGGGAGGAGAGTATTACCGGGTCGAACTTCGTGCCCAGCCAAAGCGTCACAGGTCGCATCACATAGGAGATAATGCGCAGGCGCAGTTCACCTCCAATCACGCTGGGAGCCGGTGTATCCAGCCGATGTTACGGCGCATGCGTACAGATCACGACTCCAGGTGGACGTCATAGAAGGCGTCTATTCAGAGCAGTGTGGGCGGAAGTGGTGGGGTCTGACTAATGCGATACACTAGCGGCGTCTAGTGTGATAGGTAACAAACCTACTTAGAGTGACACATGGGCGGACACAGGGGCGTCTCATCCATGAATAGGAGTCCCATCTGGACATCCCATTTACCATGTGAACCACATCCATATTAATAAATGGGCTAAAGGGCAGAGGAGCGGACATATGAAATATACCGCTGCTACTCTGCAGCCCACATAGAGACATATAAAGGGCAAACAAACAGCCCTACAGGACATTTAGGGCGGAATCCCCAGGTGCACCAGAACGGGCCCAAGATCACTTGTTGGTCCAGATACCTGGGATAGAGAGCCATCCCAGGCAATACACCTCCGTCGGCAGTGTCGGGGATTGTCAGAATCAAAAAATCAGTGATTAAAGGAATGAACTAAATATATTTTGGGGGAACTGTCAAGTCTGTCAGAAACAATGACTAGGGATATACAGTGGAGGAGGTTCAACTGTAGTAAGGCCGAGAGGGAGGCCATTGAGTCCCTGAGAACGGACAGGACGATCATTATTAAACCCTCTGAAAAAGGGGGTAATGTAGTTGTGATGAACACTTGTGACTATAAGGAGATGTGCCTGTCCATTCTCAGGGACAAATCAGGATACGAGGTCTTATCCGGTGATCCGACTCAACGTTTTAGGGGCACTCTGGAACAAGTACTGAAAAAGGCAAAAGGAGACTCCTTGATCTCAAAGGAGGAATTTGAGTACCTACTACCAACCCATCCAGTTACGGCCACCTTTTACTGCTTGCCAAAAGTCCATAAGGACACTTGGCCAGTGAAAGGCCGCCCGATTGTATCAGGGGTGGGTAGCCTGGCGCAGAGAGGTGGCATCTATGTAGACCGGGTGCTCCGTCCCTTCGTTGAGTCCTTACCCTCCTACGTAAGGGATACAAGTGACCTACTGTCCAAACTGGAGGGGGTGGTGGTGGAACCCGATTGGTTCCTG
Organism: Bufotes viridis; assembly: GCA_033119425.1. Classification (NCBI taxonomy): domain Eukaryota; kingdom Metazoa; phylum Chordata; class Amphibia; order Anura; family Bufonidae; genus Bufotes; species Bufotes viridis. Next base: position 30,812,103 of record CM065597.1, on the reverse strand, counting down.
GCATCAATAGATGTGGAGGCGTTATACTCCTCAATACCACACAAGCATGGCCTGGAGGCAACTGCATATTTCCTGAGAGCAAGGGGACGGCAGTGCATTTCCCATAATATCTTCGTGTTACAACTTTTGGAGTTCATTTTGACCATCAACTTCTTTTTGTTCGACGGTCGAGTCTACCACCAGCTCAGGGGCACTGCCATGGGCAGTTCTTGCGCACCATCGTATGCAAATCTGCTCCTGGGCCGGTGGGAGGAGACCGTCGTGTTCGGAGAGGGGCCACACTGGTATGTGGAATTTATCGCCCACTGGTGCCGCTACAAAGACGATATTTTCGTTCTGTGGAGCGGCCCAGAGGGTGACTTTAGAAGATTTGTGTCTGAGCTGAATAATAATAGTATCAATTTGAAGTTCACATCTGTGATTGAGAGTGATAGCCTACCCTTCCTGGATATCCTGATCTCAAAGGAACCAGGAGGGTCCCTAAAAACTACTATTTATCGAAAACCCACAGCCACCAATTCCCTCCTGGGTTGGGAGAGTTGCCACCCTCTCCCACTTAGGAGGGGTATTCCAACAGGGCAGTACCTACGGAGGAGGCGCAATTGCTCCGACCTGAAGGATTTTAAACGGGAGGCGGACGATCTGAGGTCCCGATTCAGAGCTCGGGGCTACCCGGATCGGGTACTGCGATTAGCCTATAAAAGGGTCCTCCAACAAGAGAGAACAACCCTCTTGCATCCCAACAAACAGACAGAGGAACCCGCACAACAAATCAGAGTTATTGGAACATACGATTTGGCGGCATCAGGGGTCCGGGCAATTCTTGACCACCATTGGGGGACCCTGTTGCTGGACCCTGACCTAGAGGATGTGCTCAGTCCGAAAGCCTCTATTACATTCAGAAGGGGGACCAACTTAAGGGATCAATTGGTCCACATCCCACCACAGAGTCCGGTGGTGGGATGTTTTAGATGCGGCCACTGTAGTTTTTGTAAATTTATACATCAAGGGAAATCCTTCACTGGCATAAGGAACAAGGCCTATCACCTACGTGATTTTATCAACTGTCGCACTTCAGGGATTGTGTATTTATGCATCAGCGAATGCTGCATACGCTACGTGGGTAAGACCTGCAGGGAATTTCGCAAGAGGATGGGCGAGCATATAGGGGATATAAGGAATAATGAGGATACCCCCATAGCTCGCCATGTCCATTCCTGCCATGCTGGTAGGACATCTGCAGTTTCCTTTATGGGGATTGAGCGCGTTCACAAACCAAACCGTGGGGGAGATTGAGATAAAAAGATCCTTTAACAGGAGACACGGTGGATCTTTAGGTTAAATACCACCAGCCACCACGGTTTGAATGAACAATTGAACTTTAGTTCATTCCTTTAATCACTGATTTTTTGATTCTGACAATCCCCGACACTGCCGACGGAGGTGTATTGCCTGGGATGGCTCTCTATCCCAGGTATCTGGACCAACAAGTGATCTTGGGCCCGTTCTGGTTCACCTGGGGATTCCGCCCTAAATGTCCTGTAGGGCTGCTTGTTTGCCCTTTATATGTCTCTATGTGGGCTGCAGAGTAGCAGCGGTATATTTCATATGTCCGCTCCTCTGCCCTTTAGCCCATTTATTAATATGGATGTGGTTCACATGGTAAATGGGATGTCCAGATGGGACTCCTATTCATGGATGAGACGCCCCTGTGTCCGCCCATGTGTCACTCTAAGTAGGTTTGACGCCGCTAGACGCCGCTAGCGTATCGCATTAGTCAGACCCCACCACTTCCGCCCACACTGCTCTGAATAGACGCCTTCTATGACGTCCACCTGGAGTCGTGATCTGTACGCATGCGCCGTAACATCGGCTGGATACACCGGCTCCCAGCGTGATCGGAGGTGAACTGCGCCTGCGCACTATCTCCTATGTGACGCGACCTGTGACGCTTTGGCTGGGCGCGAAGTTCGACCCGGTAATACTCTCCTCCCAGGACTTTTAAATCGGGGGTGGTCTCCCTCATAGTTAGGGAGGCAAGCACAGGGACGAGACGCCACATCGGTGCGCGGTCTGAGGTCATATATTTTGGCCGACCTGCATTATATGTAAGTGTATACATGTTTTACTTTAACACTGGTGGACATGGAGCACCCTTGTTTCTCTATTTTTAAGGTGGCAATTTGATTTATCGGTCTAGGACCTGGTATGCTAAAGGGATACCTTACTCTATTGTTACAGGTCCTGGCTCCCTCATGAAGCCGCAGCCATACGCCGCAGCTCGGATTTGATGTGAACTCACGGTCTAAGTATAACTTTATTTGGGCATTTGTGCACATGATTTGTATACTGGCCCAGCGTTCCCTGATGACTCATGGGCCTTACCTGATTGTAGGTGCGCTTATTTGAAGAAACGCGTTGGAACGCTTTTGCTGCACCAAAACCTTTATGTGTTTTGCCTGTCTTTTTTGACCCCCCATTGTACTAATTACATGGTGGGGATTTATGTACATTTTGTATATGTATCTTGTATGGGACCGGTCCTCGTCCCCTATCTAGACTAGGGTCAGCTGACCAGGGTGAGGTTCCGGCACACGGCCACCCCCTGCGGGGTTTTTTGGACCGTGTGATTTTTTACTAGGGGTTTTGAGGCCAGGTAGGGGCGGATTAGGGACTTTGGAGTCATAGGCCGTGGTTAGCCCCGGTCCCTACTGACCTCTTGTGGTGATTCTTTCCGTCTGATATATATGGAGTTAGTCTTGTGGGGTGTTTTTGGTATTAATATTACACAATAAACTTCATTTTTTAATAGAATTGTTGCTCCCTTTAGTTTAGTCTATTAAAAGAGCACCAACCGCATTTCTAAAAAGTTTTTTAAAATATGCGTCAGCTCTGCATTTATAGGACTGGGATCACTGAAATAATTTTTATTTTTTAAGAGTGATACGGAATGTATATTTTGTGAATTGTATAAAATGTATTTTTATTGCTAGCGAATAAGTAAAGGCACATGCAAATAACTGTGAGCCGGGCTATTTGTGTTTATATTTAATAATATGTTATACTGAAAGGTGGTCAGCAGGCCAGGCACCAACCAGTTGTCGACCCTGAGGAAGCCAGAGAGCGAAACCTGGGTCGGGCAAGAATTGGATTTTATATTGTGATACGCTTTTGTCTACCTTTGTAAGTAGAATAAAACCTTTTACCGTAACAACTAAAAGGGTGTTTCACTATTGTTGATAATTGGATCCTACAGAGGAGGCGGTCTGGGAAGGGTCGTATCCTTTGGAAGTGGACGACAAACACGAACACCCGGAGTACTTCACCTGTGTACTGGACGGCAAGATTAAAGCAGCGCGGTTTCATCCTTTACTACAGGCACCAGCCAGCTGGTGAGCATGCATGCCTAGTAACAGCCGAATTGTCAGCATTCGATGGAAGGAAAACTGCCAGCACTCACCCGTTGGATCAGCAGTTGCGGTGGGAAGAAGCACAGCCCCACGCAATATGGATAGAAAGTCCCAGCAACTTCATCTTGCTTGAATTCAATCAATTTTTATTTCATGCTCTTTTCAATATATGACGTCTTTCGGCTCACTGCCTTTATCAACTGATACATTATAACACAAATAGGTCATATATAGAGAGAGTGTAACAAATTTAACACAAGTGACATCACACCCGCCTAGTAAAGAACCTATTCACCAGCAGCAGCAGCAGCTAGACCTGGAGCAGGACCCAAACCAGCAGATGGTGGCATACTCGGACAGCACCCTGCTACCCCACATTGAAGATCCGCTGGAGTAATGAGATGCCAAACTGTATTTGTGGCCGCAACTGGCAGAGTTTGCCCTGGTAAAGCTGTTCTGCCCGGCCAGTAGTGTGGCTTCAGAGCGGGTGTTTAGTGTGGTGGGGGCCATATTCACCCCAAGAAAAACTCGCCTGTCCTCCCAAAATGTGGAGAGACTGACCTTTGTCAAGATGAATCAGGCGTGGATTAGCCAGGATTTCAACTCACGAATGCCTGATGCATCAGACTAGATCATCCATGGTGCCACACCAACACTTTGACAAAAGAGACCGGTTTCTTCTGGCTACCTGCCTCAGCTACTATTCTGATGATGCCACCGGTCTGATGCCACACATCTGATGCCAAGTGCTCCTTTTCTCACCCACCATCTTCAGCTGGTACTGGTATTGCCACCCACCTCCCCACTCTGTCAACGGGTCACTCTGTGGTCTCCTGATGCTGCTGCCACCTCAGCACTGTCATTGTGCCACCCTGTGGCCTCCTCCTAATGCTGCTGCTGACACTGCCTCCCGACTCTGTCATTGTGCCACTCTGTGGCCTCCTTATGCTGCTTCTGCTACCTCAACACTGACATTGTGCCTCTCTGTGGCCTCCTCCTGATGCAGCTGCTGCTTCCACCTCCACACTCTGTCATTGTGCCACTCTGTGGCCTCCTGATGCTGCTGCCACCTCCACACTGTCATTGTGCCACTCTGTGGCCTCCCCCTGATGCTGCCGCCACCTTCACACTCTGTCATTGGGCCACTCTGTGGTCTCCTCATGCTGTTCCCACCCTCCCCACTTTATGATTGGGCCACTATTTTGCTTTTTGGCCTGACTGACATCATCATTTATTTGACCCTACTTCTGAAGGAAGGAAAAATGAGACATGGATCCTGTCTATGTAACAGCTGAAAGGCCTGCATGACATGGTCCCTATTTTGCATCAGAATTGGCTTATGATTTGGTAGCCAAAAGCAGGAGTGGGTACAAAAGATATGCAAATATTCCATTCACGTGTCATCTCTGTTTTGGATCCACTTCAGTTTTTTTTTGGGCTTTAGCAATACTGATGGATTACTGACCAAATGCAGACTGAGTGAAGGCGGATGCTCCATATACAGGATCCATTTTTGGGGCTTATTGTTCTGACGGATCAGAGGAAGGCAAAATAATCAGTGACGTCAACACAAACTTACTACTGACACCCACTACACTCTGTCGGGGGGCTTTACTTGTATAAGGATTTAAAAGAACAGGTTTTGTAGAATCAGTGAATTGGTGTAAAAGGAGTGCACTCTTTAATGCCTCTGCATGGTTCTTTATACCCTGTGCTAACATTGACCTGTAAGACTAAGTTCATACTTGAGTTATTTGGTCAGGTTTGGTCCTGTGACTGCCCAAATAAGTAAAGTATGCAGTGATTCTAAGAGCGACGCCTGTTATCTACATGACTCCCTATGCTTGTTACTGCAAGGCACAGTGTTCTACACCACTATAAAGGCTCTCTGCAGACAGGAAATAGACGTTTTTTAATGCAATTCGCCACAAATAAATTCGGATCGAACCGAATTTTTAGGGAAAATTCGGCGAACCAGCCAAATTGAATTTTTTAGAAACTCACTCATCTCTACTTCCAACCCTTTAACATTTTTCTAGCTTGCTTTTGCACCAGCTCCATTTTATCTATATTTTTTATAGGTGGCATCTTCAGAACTATACACAGTATTCCAGATGTGGCCTCACTCGTACTCTATATGACAGATCATGATGTCTCTCTTCCTTCTGGTTATACCTCGAGCTTTTCAGCCAAGCATCGGACTTGTTTTCTCAGCCCCACTCTGCACTGATTTTGAAGCTGTCTGGTATAAGGACACTTACATCCTTCTCTTCTGAATTTTTGGTTAACACAGGACCACCAATACATGGTTCCTTCTCCTCAAGTGCATTATTTTACATTGGGACATATGTATCCAGCAAGAAGGCAAAGTATATGTCTTTCTTTTATATTTCTGACTCCTTTCGAAATCACTTCTGGCTTTGGCACAAAATCCTGCAGGCAGATTTGCCTCAAAACCTTATCCAAAAAAACTCTGTGTGTCAGTATTCTAAGGCTCCCTTGTCTATTACTATATGTTCTGCCTAGCTGGGTTAGAGAATCATTACAGATCACGTCTGCCTCAGTCTTGGTATTTCTGAAGTGTTTAGTGTGGTTATAGCACCATCTAGCGGTGTTAGTTTGTAATACACTTTGTTTTTTCTGTTACAAAGACTACTGCATTGTGGGTGGTGCCCTGCATTGTGAGAGTGCAAAGCATTCTGGGAAAGAGAAGTCTTCTGTCTCCTAGATCACTGTGACTTGCAGTAACACGCATATGGGGTCTGCTTTGGTAGTGAAAAAATACTGTGAGTCCATATGACATACAGATGACAGGCGTCGCACTTAGAATAACTGCACACTTCACTTATTTGGGCAATCACGGGGCCAAAACTAACCAAATAACTCAAGTATTAACTTAACCTTATAGGTCGATGTTAGCGTCAAGAAGGAGTCATCCGTCATCAGCTGATTCTATGATGATGTCTACAGAACCTGTTCTATTAAACGCTTATGCAAGTAGAGCCCCCCAACAGAGTGGAGAGGGTGTCAGCAGTAAGTTTGTGTTGACATCACTGATTATTTTGCCCTTCCTCTGATCCATCAGAACAATGACCCCCAAAAAATTGATGCTGTCTGTGGAGCATCCGCCGTCACTCAGTCAGCATTTCATCAGTAATCCATCAGTATTGCTAATGCCAAATAAAACAGGAGTGGATCTAAAACAGAGATGACACGTGAAGGGATATTTGCATGTCTTTTGTGTTTTATACCCACTCCTGCTTTTGGCTACCAAATCACAAGCCAATTTTGATGGGACCATACAGGCCTTACAGCTGCTACACAGACAGGATATGTTGTGCCTCATTTTTCCTTCCTTCTGACAGATCAAAAGAAGGGTCAAATAAATAATGATGTCAGCCCATCCGAAAGGCAAAATAGTGGCCCAGTCAAGTGGGGAGAGTGCGAACAGCATGTAAAGTCCACAGAGTGGCCCTATGACATAGTGTTGAGGTGGAAGCAGCATGAAGAGGCCACAGAGTGGTACAATGACAATGTGGAGGTGGCAGCAGCAGCATCAGGAGGAGGCCACAGAGTGGCAATGTGACATAGTGTGGAGGTCTCATCAGCATGAGGAGGCCACAGAGTGGCCCAATGACAGAGTCTGGAGGTGGCGGCAGCATCAGGAGGCCACAGAGTGGCAAGGTGACATACTGTGCAGGTTGGTGGCAATACCAGTACCCGCTGAAGATGATGGGTGAAAGAAGGAGCACTTGGCATCAGATGTGTGGCATCAGGCGGGTAACAGCATCAGAATAGTAGCTGAGGCAGGTAGCCAGAAGAAACCGGTCTCTTTTGTCAAATTGTTGGTGTGGCACCATGGATGATCTAGTCTGATGCATCAGGCATTAGTATGTGGAAATCCAGGCTGATCCACGCCTGATTTATCTTGATGCAGTGTCCCACTATGTGCTATATGTGGGCACTTTAAACTCTTGCTAGATGTCATATCAGATGTATTGTGGTATCATGCGGTAATTCCCTTTAACAGGCTGGCAGTGTCATTTGCATTTATTCGCTCCCACCACTTATATATATAGCTTGGGGGGGGGGGCTTGTAAAGTTAGTGTGTCCGATTATAATGAAGAGATGAGGAAGTTAATAGAGGTGGAAATTTGTATTTCCACCAAAATAATTTACAAAATATTTTCCCGCATATAAGTGCAGCGCTTAATGCAGAATACAAGATTTTTTTTCAAACGAAATAATTCAAAAAAGATTTTACCGCATATAAGTGCTGCACTTAATGCTAAATACAAGTTTTTTCTCCACCGAAATAATTCTAAAAAGATTTTATCGCATATAAATGCAACGCTAAACCCAGAATACAAAATGTTTTTTCACCGAAATAATTAAAAATAGATTTTACCCCATATAAATGCAGCGATTAATGCTAAATACTATTTTTTTCTCCACATAAATAATTAAAAAAAGATTTTAGCGCATATAAGTGCAGCACTTACTGCGCAATACAAGATTTTTTTCCACAGAAATAATTCGTAAAAGATTTTACCACATATAAGTGCAGCGCTTAATGCCGAATTATACAAGATTTTTTCCCACCGAAATAAGTTACAAAAGGTTTTGCCACACATAACTGCAGTGCTAAATACAATTTTTTTACCACTGAAATAATTCAAAAATGATTTTACCGCATATAAGTTCAGCGCTGAACGCCGAATATCTTTTTATTTTTCTACTGATATACTCCACTAAAGGCTTTACCACATATAACTGGAACAGTGAACACCGAGTATATTTTTCTTTTTTCACGTATATACGCCACTAAAGGCTTTTTAACAGAGGGTTATAGGCTGTCAGTTTTAAAAAAACAATGGTGCCTGAGGTGGATTGATCTGAAGTGAACGGGACATAGCGGAGGAAGTAGGTCTGTGTTGGAAGAGCGAAACGAGTTCCTCGTGCGGGTTTCTGTGCTTCAGAAAAGTCGCTGTAGTGTCTAGTAAGCAATAATGCAGATAGATGCGGGCTGGTGTGAATTAGTTCACATTGTTGTGCAAGGTTAGTGCCTAGTGTATTAACCTGTATTGGTGCACGCTCTTATGGACATCGTCACCCAAGCGCGCAGTGTGTGAAACGTAAATACAATATATCTTGATTTTTCTACAGAAATACGCCTCTAAAGGCTTTACCACATATAACTGCAACAGTGAACGCTGAATATATTTTTATTTTTCTAATGATATACGTCAATAATAGGTTTTTCAAGATATAAGTGCAGCAGCAAATGGCGAATGTATATTTCCTTTTCTACTGATATATGTCAATAAAGGTTTATCTACATATAAGTTCACCAGCAAATGGCGAATGTATATTTATTTTTCTACTGCAATACGCCAGTAAAGGCTTTACCAGATATACTGTAACTGCAACAGTGAACTAAGAATATATTTTTCTTGCAGTTCTGAAATACGCCCCTATACTCTTTCACCAGAAATAACTGCAGAAGTGACCAGAAAATATAATTTTCTTGTTGGACTGAAATACGCCCCTATACGCTTTCACCAGAAATAACTGCAGAAGTGCAGTAGGTATATATTTTTCTTGTTGTACTAAAATACGCCCCTATATGCTTTCACCAGAAATAACTGCAAGATTGCAGTAGGTATATATTTTTCTTGTTGTACTGAAATACGCCCCGATACGCTTTCACCAGAAATAACTACAACAGTGCAGTGCGTATATATTTTTCTTGTTGTACTGAAATTCGCCCCTATACGCTTTCAACAGAAATAACTGCAGAAGTGAACTAAGAATATATGTTTCCTGTAGTACTGAATAAGATACTAAGATTTAAGCCACTAAAGGCTTTTCAACATAACACTTGCATCCCAATAACAAAAAGCGGGAATGACAGAGCTATCTAATGACTATTTGGATCCCCAAGTAATCTTTCCCTGAACTTGTAAATCATTTTCCTATCAATGTCCCTAGCGCCTTCTGACATCTCTCCCTGCACTAAGATGCTGTGAAATGATTCCTCCCTATCCTTTTCCTGCACTTGTAACTCGTTTTTTTTTGCACAATAATTTTTCCACTTTTTGTCCCTAGCGCTTTCACACGTATGTCCCTGCACTCTGAACACTGGGAAATGTCTGACTGTAAGATGGCCGCCGTATTTATAGGGCTGTGACATCACAGGGCTGGCTGTTGATTGTCTGCATGCATGTCAATCTGGGTGATCCCGCCTTCCCAGAGTTCCTTGCCCCATGTCCTCAGTCCTCACACATGTAGCCACCATTTTAGGAAAATTGTGGTTCGTTACCACGAAGCGCGAGGAAATTTGCATTTGTTGCGAATCAAATTTTTCCTGAAATTCTAAACTAATTCCACTTCGTCAGTTTCGATTCGCTTATCTCTATAAGGGAGACACCGTAGATTTAATAAAAAGATTTTTGAAAAGAAAAAAAAAAAAAAAAGAATAGACACTCATGGAGTCCCTTCAGGGTATATTTGCTGTAGCATTAATCCACCTCAAGAAACCTCTGGTCACGTTATCAGCACCGGAGGTATGGCCGGATGACCCAGCTACAATAAGAAAAGTGCGCTATCTGCAACAGTTGGCAGACAGTGTGCTCCGCTTCCGAGAACGACCTCAGCCAGAGCCGGAGCCACTCATCCCAGGGTTGCCTACTTCACCTAAGAGATGGGAGGAACACCAGACCACCGACCTCCCTGCATGTGGCCTATGTGAGACCGCAGAAGGTCTTTGCTATGGCCCTGTCTCCCAGCTGTAAGTTCGGGCTGAACCTTCCTAGCTTCCTTCAGAGTGAGAAACATGTACCACCGTAAGCAACATGTGGCTTCAGCTTCCACTGATGTATATGCCTATGGAGTCCTTTTGGTATGGCTTTGCACAGGAAGCAAGAATGTTACGCACAATTCTGATGGAACTCCCCATCTTAAGAAACTGGACTTGGACTCCAAAGCAGAGGCTCTCCTGTTATGTCTTGTGTGCTGTGGAGATCGAATGCAGATGGGGCAGATAAAAACACATGAATGTTTTCAACTTTCTGAAGCTGCTTCATTTAATTGTGCATAGATCGTAAAGTCAAAGTCTGCTGGTGTGTTGTCATCAGTGTCTTCATTATGTTTACTGCTGGACCCACGATGACGGAATTGGGTTCATACCGCAAAAAAAGGTCTACAAGCATCCATCAATTTTCAAGAAAAGAAAACATGGTTGAAATAAAAAATGCCACTCAAGAAAGGATAATGGAATTCGGTTCATACAGAAGAAAGTCTACATTCACCCATACATTTTCCGAATAAAAGCCAGTGTCACATAAAGAATTTCACCACTAAGTACTTCAGACCATAACGCAAAAGGAGGTGTACATTCACCCATACATTTTCAGGGAAAAAAAAGCCAGTGTCGCAATAGGGTTGTTTCGATACCAAAATTTTGATTCGGTTTCGATACCATAAAAAAGTATTGCGATACTTGATACCATTCGATACCACGCAAAAAAAATAAAAACCAAAAAATCTGGTTGCATTCCGAATTTTATGAAATGTCTGGCCCATAATCGAACTGCCCTATCCTATTTTTTGGGGGTACAAGGTGACTAAAAAAAATGGCGAATCGTACAGTTTTTCTTTTTTCTTTTACGGCGTTCACCTCATAGGGTTTTTTTTTTATATTTTAATAGTTTGAACTTTTCGGACGTGGCAATTTATACTTAATATTTTTTGGTGTGTTTTTTTTTCATGTTTATTAACTATTTCTCCCTTAGGGGCTAGAACCTGGGATCCTTTAATCCCTTGTCCTATTCACCCTAATAGACCTCCCTGCTGCCCTGTGCTCTGTGCATGCAGCAGCAGGGAGCTGACAATGGCAGCCAGGGCTTCAGTAGCGTCCTGGCTGCCATGGTAACCGATCGTAGCCCCACGATTACACATCTTGGGCTCCAATCAGAAGCTGCCACTGCACCACCAATGAATGAAGAGAAGGGGAGGGGACCCTGTGGCCACTGCCACCAATGATTTTAATACTGGGGGGTGGGGGGGAAGGGGCACACTGCGCCTCCAATGTTTTTAATACTGGGGGGTGGGGGGTGTGCACTGTGCCACCAATGTTTTTAATACTGCAGATGGGGGATAATTAACGTTTAATACATTACAAATACAGGCGGCAGAAACACATTGCCGATTGCAGATAAGTGCAACGATGAAAGGCGAATATATTTGTACTTTGCTAGTAATACACAGCAAACTGGGCTGTAAAATATCTCCCTGGACTGCTGAACGGCAATTAGGCCTAACTTTTTTTCTATTTGTACACAAAAGGCTTTTCAACAGATAAGTGCAACAATGACAGGCGAATATATTTTGTACATCGCTAGTAATACATGGCAAACTGGGCGTAAAATATCTCCCTGCACTGCTGAACGGCAATTAGGCCCCAATATTTTTCTTTTTTTACACAAAAGGCAACAGATAAGTGCAATGATGAAAGGCGAATATATTTGTACTTTGCTAGTAATACACGGCAAACTGGGCTCTAAAATATCTCCCTGCACTGCTGAAGGGTAATTAGGCCCAAATTTTTTTCTATTTGTACACAAAAAGCTTTTCAACAGAAAAGTACAACGATGAAAGGCGAATATATTTGTATTTCGCCAGTAATACACGGCAAACTCGGCTTTAAAATATCTCATTGCACCACTGAGGGTACTTTCACACTAGCGTTGGTGCGGATCCGTCTGTTTATTTTCACAGACGGATCCGACTCTCTAATGCAAACGTTTGTATCCGTTCAAAACGGATCCGTTTGCATTAGGTTTAAAGAAAAATGACAAAGTCCAAAACGGATCCGTTTTGGATTACATTGAAAGTCAATGGGGAACGGATCCGTTTTCAAATGCACCATATTGTGTCACTGACAACGGATCCGTCCCCATTGACTTACATTGTAAAAAAAAATGGATCCGTTAGGCTCCGCCTCTTCAGACGGACACCAAAATGCTGCATGCTGCGTTTTGGTGTCCGCCTCCAAAACGTAATAGAGGCGGAACGGAGCCGAACTGATGCATTCTGAACGGATCCTTATCCATTCAGAATGCATTGGGGCTTAACTGATCCGTTTTGGAACGTTTGTGAGAGCCCTGAAACGGATCTCACAAACGGAATCCAAAACGCTAGTGTGAAAGTACCCTGAGCGGAAAATATATTTGTCCTTTTTCCACTAATACACGCAAAAAATGGCTTTAAAACAGATAACTGCACCGCTAAGCAGCAAATATATTTTCCTTTTTCCACTAATAAGGGAAAAAAAGGAATATAAAACAGATAACTGCACCGCTGAGCGGCAAAAATATTTTACTTTTGTCACTAATACACGACAAAAAGGGCTGTAATTTTCGTACTTCACCACACAACGACTAATACGCTCTTTTTTCCCACTAATACAAGCCAAAAAATGCTTTAGAACAAATAACTGCACTGCACTAGGGCAAATAAAACGTAGAAATATTGCCTTGTAATAAACCCTGTTAATGGCTGTATCAAACATCACTAGCACCATAATAAGATAGGCTTGCTGGAATTACAGAGCTGTATAATGGCAATTTGGATCCCCAGTCAGTGCAACAAGGTGTAATAGGAATGTTCCTATTACCCAAGCTGTTATCTCTCTGACCGAACCCTGTTCAACACAAATGCTATGGAATGATTCCTCCCTATCCTTTCCCTACACCTTAAAAAAAATCTTTCCCTGCACTTGTAAATCTTTTTTTTCTAGCACAATGACGTTTTTTCTCTCACTGTCCCTAGCGACTGCAGACATGCCTCTCCCTGCACTAAGTATGCTGGTGAATGGCAGAATCTAAGATGGCTGTCGTATTTATAGGGCTGTGACATCACAGGGCTGGCTGGCTGCTGATTGTCTGCATGCATGTCAGTATGGGTGATCCCGCCTTCCCAGAGTTCCTTTCTCCATGTCCTCCCCTACAAAGAGCAGTCCTCTTAGGGTACTTTCACACTAGCGTTAAAGTTTTCCGGTATTGAGTTAAATCCTAGGGGCTCAATACCGGAAAATTACTGATCAGTTTTGTCCCAATGCATTCTGAATGGAAAGCAATCCGTTCAGTATGCATCAGGATGTCTTCAGTTCAGTCACTTTTACGGTATTTGGCAGGGGAAAATACCGCAGCATGCAGCATTTTTTGCTCTGGTCAAAATTCCGGAACACTTGCCTGAATGCCGGATCCGGCATAAATTTCCATTGAAATGTATTATTGCCGGATCCGGTATCAAGTGTTCCTGTAAAACTGATCTGGATTTCCAGTCTGCACATGTGCAGACCTTTAAAAATGTGAAAAAAATAAATACCTGATCAGTTTTTCCGGGTGACACCTGAAATGCATTTGTCAGACTGATCAGGATCTTGATTAGCCTGCAAATGACATGCCTTTGCATACAGTTTTCCTGATTAGGCAGGCAGTTCAGGCAACGGAAAAGTTTCAACACTAGTTTGAAAGTACCCTTATTTGGAAGACAGGGATGGTTTATGCTGAATGTCAGACTGCACACTGTGTGAACGTGTATGAAGACAGAACACTATATCAGCCTGACATGAAGTATTTCAACAACAGATTAATAGTAGAATTTTCTAAGAAGATCTCAAATAGGTGTACATACCTTAACTAAAGACTGTGGTAGTTCTGTGATGCTGACCTGATGAACATTCCCCAAGCCTGGTAGAGGTGTAGGTCCTGGGGGAAGGTTCTTCTGTTTGACTCTGCTCCACCATTTAATAAGATAAATTAGGAAAGCGATGCCTGTAGCCAGGAGAAGTGTCGAAGAAACATTCAGAGCCATCCTGCACACTAGTGATTACAGCTCTGTCTGCACTATGTTCTTCTGTATTTGTATATGAAAAGGAACAGGAAGAGAGCAGCAATCCAGAGAACATGTGATCACCGAGGACAGGCTGGGCGTGTTAGTGAGAGTTACAGCTGCATAGCATTGTTGTAAATGCTAGTACAAATATAGATCTTATTTAAAAAGATGGAGTTTTCATTCCTGTTTTAACTTGGGCTCTCTCTGTTTCTATTTGCACTGGAAGTTAATTTGAAGCCTTAGTCTTTCAGATTTGTAAAGAAAACTGCTGTATTCTTGCACTGAAGATGTCAGACACCATGATGGAGACCCTCATTGTAAGTCATATGACCCATCCTGCAATGTATTGTGGCTTCCTTTATGCATGAAAACCACAACATGTGTAAAGAGAGCATTACTGTTTAAATCTTTTGTAAATGGCCAAAGGTACATTTAGAAAATATGTTTATCTTCCTTAAGGATCGACTGTTCCCCATTCTCCTTGCTGCCCTTAAGGTCCTCATACCCAAACATTGGTTAGATACTGATACACCGACCATACAAGAATGGCTCGCTGAAGTTTCAATCATCAGCCGATTTGAGAAACTTAAATGGACGATCTTTGGCAACTCCCTCAAGTACTCCAGGATTTGGTCAAAATGGAGCGAATATGCATCGACCGATAGAATCTCTACTCACTTCGAATGACAATATTTGATTCTTAAAAACAAAGGTGCAATGGCACACTGCAGCTAGAGCTCCGACCTGCCACTATTCTGGATGTTAGATGAGGCATTAGTTTATATTTTGGCCAAATTATGTAAGCCACCCACCACTTCACGGTTGCCTCTCGAGTGGTCCCTAACATTAATTCTTACCTTTTATGGGCCATATCAGCCACACAAAACCCAGGGAGTGCAGGTGCAGCATGCATGCCAGATACACTCTGCTTGTAACCCCGTCTGGTGCCATACAGCGTTTATCAGATCAAGGGATGCAAATATCAACATGCATGCTGAGCCCACTAGTACTTCTCCTGGAACCATTGCACCTTTGTTTTTACGTTTGTATGTGTATTTCACCATAGCAACGTGCACCTGCGTATTGGGTTGTGCTGACTGCAACCTCCATTTTTTTTTCCTTTGTAGAATATTTGATTCTTAACTTTTTTCCTTTCCAGGCTTCTTAATAAAACATGTGACGATTATTATTGTTTTCCCCTGTTTACTCTCTTTTATCTTCCCCCTCCTCGCCTTCCCTCCTCCCCCCTCCCCTCCCCTTTTCCCTCACCATTAGGCTACATTCACACGACCGTGAATGTGTCCGCGTCCGTTCCGCAATTCTGCGGAACGGGTGCGGACCCATTCACTGTCTATGGGGCCGGACGAGGTGCGGAGAGCACACTAGGTGCTCTCCGCTTCCGCATTTGCGGAGCGCGGCCCCGAACTTCCGGTCCGCGGCTCCGCAAAAGATAGAACATGTCCTATTCTTGTCCGCAGCCTGCGGACAAGAATGGGCATTTCTATGGGGGGTGTGGCTGGGTGTATTGCGGATCCGCAATTTGCGGATCCGTAATACACTACGGTCGTGTGAATGTAGCCTAACACGAGTCTTTTACTGCCTTTCGGCGGCTCTGTTAACTTTATTTACGTAATTATCTTATGCCATGTTTGCTATGTACATTTGAAGCATTCATCGTTTGCTGATATTCGTTGGACATGCTCTTTTCATTAACGATCGCCTATACTCATAGTATTAGGAATTTATACTGTATTAGATTTTGTTATTCTAGAATGACTTTCACATTTATACAAATGTAATGGTGATTTATTTCACTTTATATTGTTATTATTCTGTATTGGATATATTTTATTTGTTTCAATAAAACAAAAATTTACAAGAAAATATGTTTATCTACAGATAAATTGATAACTTTTTGTGCTTTTTTAAAATTTAACATGGCACTAAGAATTGAACTCAACTGTGTGTAATCAGATCAGATGCTACCATTAATAACGCTAATTCAGAGCTTAACCTTCAGAGCTCCCAACTCTCCTCTAACAGATGATTGTTAGGGCTCATTCACATGACTGTAATTTAATGGGGTTGCAAAAGATGCGGACAGCACACAAAAATATAGAGAAAGTCCTATTGTTGTCCGCAATTGTGGACAAGAATAGACATTTATGTGATAGTGCCGGCCATGTGCGGTCCGCAAATTGTGTACTGCAAAACACTATGACTGTCTGAAAAAGCCATTGCGCTGGTGGTCCGTGTCCGCTGCGGTCCCACTCTCCCGCGTGGGCATGTATGCTACTCCGCTCACCCCGTGTCTGTTGTAGTTCCAGCACTCTTTTACCTTTTACTAAATGTAAACTTCAAACTACAGCACATCAACAATTGTTAGCTTTTTGACCTTTTCTTGATTTAACATGGCACAAAAAATGTAACTCACACTGTGTGAAATCAGATCAGATGCTACCATTAATAATGCTAAATCAGCGCTCAACCTTCAGAGCTCCCAACCCTCCTCCAACAGATGATTGTTAGGGCTCATTCACACGACCGTATGAATGGGTCTTCATCCATGTGGACCCATTCATTTTAATGGGGTTGCAAAAGATACAGACCGCACACCATATGCTGTCAGCTTCCGTTGTTCTGTTCCATGGCCTCGCAAAAAATATAGAGCAAGTCCTATTCTTGTCTGTAATTGCGGACAAGAATAGGCATTTCTATGATAGTGCCGGCCATGTGCGGTCCGCAAATGACCGCAAAACACTACGACTGTCTGAAAAAGCCCTAGTGTTGGTGGTCCGTGTCAACTGCTGTCCCACTATTCTGGATGGGCATGGATGATAATCCACTTACCCCGTGTCTGTTGTAGTTCCAGCACTCTGGCACCATTTACCAAAGGTAAACTAAAAACTAAAGCACATGGACAATTGTTAGCTTTGACCTTTTAGGATTTTGAACATGGCATTAAAAATTTAACTCACACTTCTCCTGAGCAGGCACGGGTGCTACGCCACTCACCACATATGTCATGTACTTACTGATCCATGCTCCCATAATGGAGCCAGGCGCTGGGTGGCCTCGTCATCCCCAGGCTGCTTCCAGAGCCTGATCTTGCTGTGTGGCGTCACAACCCAGGGACCAATTAAAGCCGGCACTTGTTACCCGGGTGTGATGATGTCAGAGCCCAGTCACGTGGGTTCTAGTGTAGTGAACCGGGCATGATGACATATACGCTGGGTCATGTGACATGTTGGACCAAACAAATTCTGCGCTGGCAATAAAAACAAAATACCAGACACACTCAGGGCAGTCCTCTTCCTCGCTGCTGCAGGTTCCTATACGTGTTGTGGGAAACAGTTAACACTTTCACAGTCTGAATCAAGAGAATGGAACCGCGCTGCTTTCAATGGGGAAGTTCCTAGGATTCACATAGACCACAGCTTCCGAAATGAAGGAAAAACAGCATCCACACCAGACGGATCAAATCCACAGTGTTCAAATAGCTGCAATAATTAAACACACATAGTGCAATACGATTTTAAAAAACAAGCTTCTCACTATTTATTGCACTTACAAGATGGATGATCAGAACAGGTTCATAACAAAATCGCTGTGCGATATTCACATCAACGCCCGACCCGGGTTTCGCTCCTTCCGAGCCTCGTCAGGGGCTAGAATGTATCCCTTCCGGGGACACCCCCTCTCATTTTATACTAAGGGTCTCAGCTGGTGACTAATCACAATTAGCTGCCTAGTTAGTAACAGCATTGATGCAATTACACCATCAAATAAAAACAGAATATTACATATAGAAATAAATAAAATATAAACGAGTCTATCATTATAACATTCTCATTCCAAAAATTGTATAAATAATTTCGGGGAAAAAAAGATTCCACCTCTCACCGCACACACAAGTTTTTTCTTTTTTGTGTCAAGGGTCACTGGCTGTACAGCCATATCGGCCGTGCGGCATAGCTTATTCAATCATCATTCCCTTATACAGTTCATAACGTTAATCACAGTTCATAACGTTAGTCTCAAGGACCTTCCATTCAAAAGCTCGCCCGCATCGGGCTGGGTTATATAAATACAATACCCGTCCTTCAAGGACTTTTCATTCATAAAAATGCACCCACCAATCAGCTTCTACGCACCTTGAAGTCCCACCCCCACTATAATCCGCCCCATTCATTTCCATTGGATGGAGCCGGTGTGGGAGGGGAGCATAGCTACATCACGTGTTTACTTTCACCATAAGAGACATCGCTGTCTAGAAATCAAATCTGGAGGAGGTGATGGGTTGATTCTACAGGTAAATTATAGCGTTCTTACTAATATGTACAGTTAGGGAAGTTCACAAGATTTTACAAGATTTTTAGGGGGATCGCTTCGGGCTAAACGAGACAAACCGACAAACGAGGTTTCAAACCGAACTCAATATTGAAGCCGGAGGGTTGAAGGGTGCCCAAACGGTAAATCCAATCGACTTCTTTGCGATTTATTTGGGCAACCTTGTCCCCCCCTTCTCCAATGCGGTTTCACCAATTCAACCCCCATGAACTTAAGGCCCCTGGGGTCCTGTTGATGTTTGGCCTTAAAGTGGGCGGATACACTATGGGTCATCAGACCCTTACGAATGTTCCGAATATGTTCTTGTATCCGCGTTTTTAGTTTTCGTAGTGTTCGGCCCACATATTGTGTTCCACAGGGACATTCTAGGACATATATCAGTCCCTCCTTCTCACAAGAGCAGTCCCCTTTTACCTTGTATGTTTGTCCATTAGTCTGAGAGACTTATTGCCTCAGTTCTGTTTTCTCGATTCTCTCTGTTGCGGTTTCTACACGGTCCACAGAAACCGCACCAAGTAAAGCGATTCAATTCTGTTTTCTTGAAAGCATTACTAAGGGGAATGGCACTGCGTACCAACCTGTTCCCTATAGTTGGAGCTTTCCTATATACAAAATCGGGACGGGGAGGAAGAACCGAGCCCAATACTGGATCATTCGTTAGCGTTTTCCAGTTTTTCTTCACTGCCTGTTTTAAAAGTCCTGCCATTTGGTTATACCCCGTGAAGAAGGTGAATCTCCTAACTTTTTTATGTCCAGCCTTTGTGCCCCTATCTCCTTTCTCAGTTCTTTTGTCCCTCACTTTAGATATAGTTCTCTTCAGCATTTCCTCTCCATATCCTTTCTCTAGAAAGCGGTTCTTGAGAGTCCGACTTTGTTCTTCAAAGTCGGAATCCCTCATGCAGTTACGGGAAATTCTACCAAATTGTCCTAATGGTACATTTTCTAGCCAGGGTTTAAAGTGACAGCTCCTCAGGTCTATGTAAGAGTTGACATCAGTGTTCTTAAAATGTGTTTTGGTATAAAACTGGCCGTCCTTAATTTCTATACATAAATCCAGGAAGACAATACATTTCTCACTTATCTCCCCGGTAAATTTTAGATTCCATTTTGTAGAGTTGAGATTGGTAATGAAAGTACGGAGGCCTTCCTCCTCATCCTCCCATATTAAAAGACAGTCATCGATGTACCTTCTCCAGAGGGTGAGGGTACCCCCTGGAGAAGGCACACCGATTTTAGGGGTGACAAAATGATCCTACCAATGCCCCATGTAGATATTGGCGAAGCTGGGGGCAAATTTCACCCCCATAGCCGTCCCAACTAACTGCAGATAATAGGATTCTTGATACCAAAAAAAAATTGTGTTCCAAACAAAACTCCAAACATTGTAAAATGAATTGACTCTGTCGTTGCGGCATTTTGGGGTCTCTCTCCAATCTATTCCTAACGGCTTCCAATCCAAGTAACTTGGGTATGATGGTATACAAGGATGCAACGTCAACCGTTGCCATCCAAGTATTTTTCTTACAATGTCCCAGATTTTTTATGACTTCCAGGACACTGCCAGTATCTCTGAGATAGGAGGGGTTTTGCGTGGCATAAACCTGTAGAAAATAGTCAATGTATTCAGTAACCCTACATGTGAGGGAATTTAATCCCGAGACAATGGGACGTCCCGGGGGATTTATTAGCTGTTTGTGAATTTTAGGGAGATAGTATATCACCGGGGTCACCGGATGGTTAACAGTAAGGTATTCCAGTTCCCTTTTGTTGAGGATGCCATTTTTTAGGCCCTTTTTTAAAATTACATCTAATTTGTTCCTAAAGTCATTGGTGGGGTTACCCTTCAATTTACAATATGTGCTCTCATCCGAGACCAATCTGGTCATCTCTCTTTCGTAGTCCCTTTTATTCAAGATGACTACCCCCCCTTATCGGCGGGTTTTATTATAATATTAGGGTTCTCTTGTAGGGCCTTCAAGGCATGATATTCTTCAGCCGTTACATTCTTAAAAGATTTTTGCTTGTCAATTTTTTCCAACTCTTTCAATAGGCCTCTCCTAAACGCTTCTATACAATCATTATCACTATTCTTGGGATAAAATTTGGATTTTTCTTTAAGGCCAGTGTGTATTACATCATTACTCACCTCACTATTCCTTATCTCAACAGATGGATTATTAATGAAATACTTGGCAATGTTAATTTTACGAATATATTTATGTATATCAACAAAGATCTCAAATTTATTCAGCCCTTTTGAGGGGGCAAATTTCAGACCTTTGGATAAAACTTTTGTCTCAGATTCAGTGATTGGGTGTGTACTCAGGTTAAAGATTCAAATTCTGCGCTAGAGCTACTCATCCAGGAAGCAGGGTATTTAAACTGGCGTGTTTGGTGTTTTCTCTGACCCTCACTAACGTTGATCTGACTGATATTTCCATCTAACCTGGCTTGTATTCCTGACTACATTTGTGGATTCTGATTTGGCTTCTGACATGCTTTCTTGGTTTTGATCTTGGCTCAGTATTTACTCCTCTGATCAGATATTCATGACCTTGGCTTCTGACTTGACCTTATCTTGTTTAACATTTTGTACCCTAAAGTGACTATTGCTTCTGGTATTCTGTGTGGCATCTGCATTCTCCACCTCATAATCTTTGTTAACCCCTTGTGCCTCTGTCACTACATTTATTGTTTTCCCTATTAAGCCCCAGCACTTAGTTAAGAAGGGACTGCCGTCCAGTTGTGTTCTGCTGTTTAGGGCAGTCATGCAAGTAGGTAGGTACAGTGGTGAGGGAATCTCTAGGGATCACTGCTCCCTACCTGTGACACCATACCTATAATAATTCCTGTACTCTAGCAGCAAGCCAGGGCGTCAGTGTCCTGTGCGTATTAGGACTTGTTTTCCTTGAACCTCAGTCTGCAACACTATGAGGATTAATCTTCTCCTGCTCTTTGAGCTGCTAAATCGCTGTATCAGTTGCTAATCATTTGCTCTTATATATACATTACCTGGCTGTTTTAATTTAAGGTTGCCTGAGCAATTGGTCTCTGCTGGGTCTCTTTAGCTAGCTAGAGGCTATGAATGATCTATCATCTGTTTGTCTGTTTCATTCCTGACACATCATACTGATCTTGTGCAACCTGCTCTGAACTTTGGATTCTTTCACAGATTTGCATAAACTCTGCCTTATCCGAACTCAGCCTGTTATTGACTATGATTTTGCCTGTTCTCGTGGTGCCACACATCGGTGTCTCGGACCTCTATGGGTAAGCAGCCAACCACACCAGGACTATTCTAAGAGATAGCTTCCTGGTGGTTCCTCTGCAGTGAAGGCCATATTTCTGTATAGGGGGTTTAAGGGTGAAAATCAGGACATGGGCATAATGCACTCAGAACTAGCCCAAAGATTATATAATATCCATGAAGAGCATGAATCATAGGTTGAATTAGGAAACAGAGTCTGTTGTTTTCTTTGTGTTCTATTTTCTCAAGGAATTTTAGGCATGGCAAATGGGGAACTAGACACTGAGACATTATGAAATATAGTTTGCAGAGGGGGCACTCTGGCATAATGTTTAAATGTATTTGTTCATACCATTGTGTTTCTGATTGGTTGCTTTAATAAATATTTGTGATTGGACATATTAAAATTGATGGTTAAAAGGGGGATCGTAGACCCACAATGTACAACTAATAAAATTGACACAGTGGATCCACACCCACTGCTTTCAACAATGATGTTGAGGGAAACACACACAGTTGATAACCTGAAATGATACTCATTATACCTATGATGTGAGCGATATGGTGTGTTGTATTAAATTTGATTAAAAATTACTTTAGAGCAACATTGTAACATTGTTTTGTTTTCGAGGGAATTCATATTTAGATGGCTGGAGGATCTTTTAAACTAGGATCTGGGAGAAGGGTTGGTGGGTATACATAAACCAGGAGAGATAGTGCAGAGAAAGTCTGGGATACAGAAGAAGTCAATTGGAATTTAGTGGGGGCTGGAGTTTGCATTGACAGCAGGGAGATGACTAGGAATATGCATACACCCAAGTAAAACATACTGTAGGTGTTGGTAAGATCAAAGGTCTGCTGATGAATGAAAACATTCTGGCACATAAAATGGAAGAGTTATAAATGTGAATGAGAGATATGGATTATGAAATATTGGCAATGATAGAATCCTGACTGGGTAAGAGCAATGAGGAAAGAGGTTTATCTATCTGTCAAATGACAGTATTGGGGAAAGATCTGACAGGGTGGAATACTTATAGATATGGAGCAGGCAAAATGGTAATTTACTAATTGGAGTTTGATATAATCCACCCATCATAACCAAACTGGCCAAGGATGAAATTCAGCAACATATAGGAAAGGCAGCTGGTTGTGCTAGAAATTGTACGTTTTTATCCAAACTCAAGATAATTATTTCTCTCAGCTAGTCTAGGAGCCAGTGGTGTACATAGAGAAGTAAGGGCCCCATAGCAAGGATCAAACCAGGCCCCCCACACAGGACAGAAGGGTTTCTGCCCAAACTCCTTTTAATGATCCTTGGGCTATTTTTTCTACGGCCTCATTTGCTAAAAGTTGTTCCTTTAGAGAGTAGAGTCCGGACCAAGTTTTCACCCCCAGTAGAAGAGGAGATGATCCCAACTGGGCCCCATAGCAGTCACATGGTCTGCCGCTATGGTAGTTATGCTCCTGCTAGGAACTGACCAGATGAGATACTGTAATTTACTGAAGAAAAAAAATACAATGCAACAGCACTCTGCAAACCAAATAAACTACAATAATGCCACAGTTATAGAAAAATTCTGGTGCTAATGCTATGCTTATTTTGTATATTTAAGATTCTTGGCAAATACATTTTTTACAAAATTATTTGGGCCTGTCTACTAAACGTCAAGGCGATCGATGTAAGACGGGAACCTAACACTAAATACTATCTGTTATGTGCCATAAAGGCCACCATAAAGGCCACCATAAAATTCAGGGAGTGCAGGTTCCAGCATGCATGCTGGGTCCACTCTGCCTTTTACCATTTTTGGTGCCATATTGGCCTCCATTAAATCCAAGGAATGCGGTACCAACATGCATGCTGAGCCCATTCCATACCTCTCCTGGTGCCATTCTATACGCCCTCCAGGTGTTCTCTCATTTGCATAGAAAGTGGCAGGCTCATAATACATAAAATGATATAGGTACATTAAGATAATATGTAAATAGTGTAGTTTTTAGTGAAATTGCCGATATTTGGTACTGAGGAATGGGAAAAAATATATATTTATTCAGCAATCACTCCAGCAATCACGTGACCTCTATGCTTTATCAACATGAACTGGTTGCTGGGGAACGGATAAAAAAAATCCGGTTCCGGGCGCGCTTGGTGTAAAGTGGGTCAAGTGATCAGAGGGGAGGATCGCCTGACATGTTGTTATGGTGAGGGATATACAGAATTCTTTTATAGACTTGTAGGTCACGTGATCGCTACTGCCGGGACGACGTGACCGAAGAACGCGATCACCTGACCAGTTGTCATGGTGAAAGACGCTGGTGGCTCAGGTAGTTAAATGTAAACGCCGTGCAGGGGCCACTGTAAAATGCCTCTACTAAGAATAAATGATAATGGACTAGGCTATGTAACTCAGGTACAAGAAAAATTGATATAAAATAAGAGCTAAATAAATAAATAAATACATTAATATGGGTTTTGAATAAATAAATGTTGAATAAATAAATAATAAAAGGGTGTTAAATAGATAAATATCATGATACCAAAGAATGGTATTATAAAACATTTTTTTAAATACAAAGTATATAAAATGGAAAAAAATGGAAAAAATATAATAAATAAAAATTGGAAATAGGACAGTTTATGGCATAGTCACGGTTGGAAAAGGTTATACATTGATATTATGAAAATTAAGTAATGAATGATGAATAAGGCTTAGTTGATAATAAATATATCTATAATAAATATAGATATATAATAAATATAATAAACCTTGATACAGTAGGACATAACAAAGGGGGATATTTTTTCATAAAAGAATAGTGAATAATAAAAAGGTGTAGGGTTATTTTTCATAAAAAGGTGATGAATAATCAATTGGGTGCTAGGAAAGGTTCAGAGATTAATCTCAAATACCTCATTTAGACCGTATAGTTGAGGCTATATCCAGTACATCTTGCAATGTCTGGCAGAGTTTGCCCTGGAAAAGCTGTCATAACCGGCCAGTAGTGTAGCATCAGAGTGGGTGTTTAGTACGGCGGGGACCATAGTTACCCCAAAAAGAACTCGCCTGTCCACCCAAAATGTGGAAAGACTGATCTTTGTCAAGATGGATCAGGCGTGGATCAGCCAGGATTTTTACCCATCAATGCCTGATGCACCAGACTAGATCATCCACGGTGCCACACCAACACTTTGACAAAAGAGACTGGTTTCTTCTGGCTACCTGCCTCAGCTACTATTCTGATGCTGCCACCCGCCTGATGCCACACATCAGATGCCAAGTGCTCCTTCTTTCACCCACCATCTTCAGCTAGTACTCGTATTGCCACCCATCTCTCCACTCTGTCACAGGGTCACTCTGTGGTCTCTTGATGCTGCTGCCACCTCCACACTCTGTCACCGTGTGTAATGCAACGTGAATGGGATTCTAAAATGGAGTCTCTCTTGTATTATAAGTATATTTTAGAATAATATTAATAGAGATGCTGTTGCAATGCTTAATGGAGTGTTGGGGAGTAGTGAGATGCAAATGGTTGATGTTGCAATGTTTATTGGAATGTTGGTTATCAGACAATGAGACACGGTTCTTATCAAGAGCCAAACATCCTGGCGGCAGTTGGCCCCTCCTGACTGGATGGATGGCTTGTTTACTGATAACGCCTCCCAGGTGCCCACGGTGGGCATGTGGGATGCAAGTCATGCAAGAACTGGTATATAGCCTTGGGAGGTTTCCTTGGTCAAGGGTGCACGAATCTGATTCACTGGATGAGGACGCTTGTCTAGTTGAAGATTCCCGTCACATCAGACTCGGGAGACTCCCTGAAGCTTATGCCGATGCGTCATAATCATTGACTGCTTGATGGTGAAGTAAGTGTTATTTCTGCTAAAGTGCTATTCTTATATATGCTGACCTCATATAAGTGCTATATGCTATTTTTGAGTTTAATATTCTAATTTTTATATATGCAAGCTTTTACATATTGAATAAATTACTTATTCTTTATGTGTCTGGTTTTTATTGTCATTTAACTATTCCCGAACTGTAAGCAAAACACCGTGTCACTCTGTAATCTCCTGATGCTGCTGCCACCTCCACACTATGTCACCTTGCCAATCTGTGGTCTCCTCATGTTGCTGCTGCCACCTCCGCACTATCATTTTGCCACCTTGTAGCTTCCTCCTGATGCTGCTACTGCCACCTCCACACTGTCATTATGCCGCTCTGTGATCTCCTGATGCTGTTGCCACCTCCCCACTGTCATTGTGCCACTCTGTGGCCTCCTCTTGATGCTGCCGCCACCTCCACTGTCATTTGGCCACTCTGTGGTCTCCTCATGCTGCTTTCACCTCACCACTATGTCATAGGTCTACTCTGTGGACTTCTCATGCTGTTCCCCACTTAATACTGGGCCACTATTTTGCCTTTGTCTGTGTAAACTGTGCCAAGCTGACCTTATGTACTACCAGGGAGGGCATAACATCGCATCTTGGTACCAGTGACGGAAACGTACCACGTGAGTTCGACATAGTTGACATCAGATGGGTCTGCAAGGTGCGGTATTCGTCACATACGGGTACAACATCTCTGGGACAAAGCAGGGATTCTGATTCTGAATCTGAATATTGCATAGGAGTTGAATCTGGAGCTGAGGGTTTGAAAGAAGTCACATAGTCCATGCATCCTGGAAGTAGTCAAGGCCTGTATAGGAGACAGGTTTATAACCAAGACCAATCAGCTTACAGTCTATGAGAAACAGTGTGTGAGAGAGTCTATGCAATACTGTCTGTCACGAAGGAGGGCACAGTGGTTGTGAGTATGGAGATATTACAACATGTAAGTTGTTTTTAAAGACTATGCAGAATGTGTGGTACTATGCAATGTGGAGAGAAAAGTGTGATAAGTGGAGGAGGAAAGGGAGTTGTTACCTCTTAAGAAAACAGTGTACCCATTACACCTGGTGCCTCTAACGAAGCATTCATCCTTATTGAGAGTCTGCCTGTAACCACTAAGCCTGTTGCTCATCAACAGACTGTTGTAACCACCAATCTTGTAACTTCATTTGTGTCAAGAAAACTTCATCATGTGTATGTTACAACTGGGTCCTTCTGATTCGTTCCACCATTCTTCAGTGGAGAGCCACACATACCTCCCACAGCCAAAAATATCCTTTCTGTAGGTTTTGACCCCACTTACAGAGCTGTATGGCTTCTATGAGGAAGTACAAAACAGAATATTGGTTATGTGGCTGATGTGCTATATCTAGATTTTGCAAAATAATTTGATACTGTTCTAACTGTATTGTAGTTAAGCTAAAGATACAGGGCCTGGGGGACGATATTTGTACATGGGTAAAGAACATTTTTTGGGGGATGGAAACAGAGTCATAATAAATCGTACATAATCAAAATGAGCCAAAGTCAGCAATGGGGTACCAAAGAGATCTGTGTTAGGCTCAGTTCTACGTTTAATTAATGAACATGTGGTTGGGATTGAGAGTAAAGCACCAGTTCAAGACGGTGTAGAATTCTGTATAGAATACTCAAAACTCAGTTTGATTGTAAAATACCACAGTTAGACCCAGATAATCTGGCAGCATGGGCCTAAACCTAAGCCTCGTTTACCATATCACTGCCTATACATTAAATGTATTAAAACTGGAGACAACAGGATGAGAGAAAGAGCTGAGTTTTCTGGTTACAAATCAGGCTTGGTTCACATCACAGCTTTTTTTCCCGTTGTTCTGTTCCGTTAAAAGAGCAGAAAAATTGAAAAAATGGAAGTGCCAGATAGGGGAAAAAACTCCCCCAAATGAAGCTAAACAACAAACTCCATTGACTACAATGGAGTCCTTTGAAGGCAGTTTACAAGAGCTGATTTTTGTGTAAGTTATTGTTAAATCGAGCGTAACTGCATGATTATCGAGCAGAGTAAAAGCAATGAACAATAGAGCGACAACCAACAATCGGTAGATTTTTCGTTGGTTCTATCATTTGTGTAGGCACAAAAGTCATCATTAGACGATTCCATGCGTGTAAACAGGAATTGTTCACTGCACGCACAGGCGATTAATTTGTCCACAACACCATGCATTGCAATGCAAAAGTCATGCTTTAGAAACGATGGAGCAATATGCGATTGAAATTACGATACTGTGAACAATAATTGGCACGTCTAAAGGGTCATTAATGAAACATTCACTAGACCAAAAAACAACTTGTTTGTCCCTCAATCGTACCGATCATCAGCTCTTGTAAAGGTAACCTTAGTTTCCATTTTGATTCCCGTTTTTTAACCATATCAATTGCATCCTTTGTAACAACTCGATTTATTAAATTATCCCCATCATTTAACCTGGACAGTGAATGCCATAAAAAAAGAAAAAACTCAGTGCCAGAAATTTTATTTAGTCACCTTGCATCTCCCCCCCAAAAAAAAGTTACAAGTATCCTAAAATGTACATTAATGACTCATGGAAATATTTATTATTCGGTCAACATGGCCTATATCAATAAATAAGTTTGAGGAACACTGTGCATCTGCGAGAAGCTGGACCGCTCTCTCTTTATATATATCTTAAAATGGTATTAATAAAGCTACATATCCCCCTTCAAAACATAAGCCCCTGCACAGTTCTGTCAGTACCAAAATAGAAAGGTTATGGCTGTCAGAATATGAAGACACAACAATGTTTTCCCATAAAATAGCACTTTTTAAATTTTTAAAAGTTGTAAAACATATCAATAACCATGTAAATTTTAAAACTCCATAAAAATTCTGAACAAAGTAAAAACAGAACCCTGAAAACCAAAGTTGAATTGCATTGTTTTTTCACACTATGGTAGAGGTAACCAAAAATAGTGGCATTAAAAAGTACAATTCGTTCCACATAAAACAAGTTGTCATATTGCTTTGAATACTCTCTGCTGTTTCTGCTGGTACAATTTGTGCCACATAAAACAAGTTTGCTTTAGAAGACAGAACAAACATACATGATAAGAAGTCAAGATAAATTTAAAGGGGTTGGCTGGTTGGATCTGTTTCCCTATCTACAAGCCAGAGTGAAGAGTAATCTCAGTGGGCATCATGTAAATGTTCATTTCCCCTCTGCGGGCACTACAGTGGAATTGAATACTCTCTGTTGTTTCGTCTGGTACAATTCGTGCCACATAAAATAAGTTGTCATATAGCTTTTGACCGAAAAAAAAAAAGTTATGGCTTTTGAAATGTGAGGAAAAAAACAAACAAACAACAACAAAAAAAGCTGGAGCTGTAGGTACCAAAATCGGATGTGGCCTTATTGCATTTAAGGTTTCTTGTAGAACTTCTAGGTTTCCTTTATGCAACAAGTTTGTCCTGAACTCAGAATCGAGGGACAACCTTCATCTGATATGACTGAGGTCTTGAAGCATTAGTATTTGGCTCTGGTCTTATGCTCAGATTCTTTCTGTCTGTTGTAGGCTCCAAGGTAAACTTTTGCAGTATGGTGGTGAGAAACAGGAAGAGCTCCATGCGAGCCAGGCCTTCTCCTAAACATACACGTTTGCCTGAGAAGATTGAACAAGCATACACGATAAAAAGTCAAGAATCAAGATAAATTTAAAGGGGTCGGCTGGTTGGTTCTGTATCCCTATCTACAAGAGAGAGTGAAAAGTAATTTCAGTGGGCACTATGTAAAGGTTTATTTCCCCTCTGGGGACACTACAGTAGAATTGAACACTATCTGTTAGGTTTCATCACAGATCACAGATGATTCAGACATATTTTTAATTTCTTAAATTCTTCCCAGACTTTTTGGGTGACTCAAAAGTGGATCAGTGGATCATGCTCATTTTCTGCATTAGTTCCTAATCAGATACAGCAGCCACCGCTATTATAAGGTTAAAGATCAAAACATGTCAGGTTTATTCAATATTCAGATTTACAGAGGCCATGATTGTCCATGTAGCAAAAATACATTTTTGCATAATGTGTTATTGGTGGATTTCCTTAGGACTACAAGTAATGCATTATCTTAAATGGTCACTGTCACTGAGGTTGAGGAGGGAGAAAGAGAAGAGAGACCAAACAGAGAAGACATCATTCAGCACACTCAGAAGCTAATAGTAAGTGTTAAATCTCAC
This sequence comes from Bufotes viridis, assembly GCA_033119425.1. Classification (NCBI taxonomy): domain Eukaryota; kingdom Metazoa; phylum Chordata; class Amphibia; order Anura; family Bufonidae; genus Bufotes; species Bufotes viridis. The sequence goes on along the minus strand of CM065597.1, from coordinate 30,782,075 downwards.
CTCAAGTGCTTTATTCACATCTATGCTGCTCAGTACCTTTAACATCTATTATAATGCTTTTGAGTGAGAGTGAGTGAGAGGGAGTTAGGGAGCAGAATGTCCTGCTTCTATGGGCATACACAAGCGCTCCGTACAGTATTAGAATGTATTGGCTCCAATGAGCCAAAGTTATTACTGTGATTTATACTGTAGAAAACTATTTCCCTAACTCGGGTTCGGTTCCTACGTACCACTTTAAACCAAACCCGAGTTCGGGAAATGTTTTTTTACAGTAGCAATCAATTTATTAAGTTATTATGCAAAGTCTCAAGAGACTTCTCAAGAGACTTGGCTCAATGGAACCAATACATTCTAATACTGTATGGAGTGCTTGCTCCGTACAGTATTGAAACTAAGTTTTATCCAAAGTTGATTCGCACATCAATAATTAGAACTAGTCTCCACCACCAGCTTAGAGACACGTGATTTGAGCAATGAAGCATTCTAATGAAAAGACTAAGATATCGCAGACACAACTTATGGTGCTATAACTCACATATACACGTATAACAGCTTATTCTGAAAAATTATCTGAAAGTTTAAGTATGCTTTTACTCAAAAAATGCAGAAAGGAGTCCGTTTAAGTACAAATTTAGCTCAGCTAATTAGTTCTTTGTAATGTTCTCCAATGGTCTACATAAGATACCTTATATAAACATACCATTAATATATAACGTTTGTATTTACCTACCTTTCTACTACAGATAACTGTTACTTACAGTGACGGCCTTTGGCCAGCACTGCCTCACTTAACAGCCCTGGGTTTTGGCTGTCCAGTGGCACAGACTCACCTCCTCCTCTTCCCTTTCCGGTGGGCCGAGCTGGCTCTGTCCTTCCACACAAAATGTAACTTTCTGGCCATCAAAACCATTCCTCTGCCCATAGGGAGTGAGCGCACCCTCACTGGCTTTAAAAGAGCCAGCACATGCACGTCTGTGGGTATTTAAGGCACCTTCCCCTATGGATGGGTGCCTGAACAATAGGTTTCCTAGTGTGCTAATGTCTTGCAAAGGTGTCTGTTCTGTTGACTGCCTATGTATCGACCTTCTGCCTGTCTCCTGCATGCTTACCCCTGGCTGCCTGATCTGACCTGTGCCTGACTTCTGTATTAACCCTTCACTGCCTGACCTGACCTCAAACTGTTATACGGTATATTTCTCAATCTCTGCCTGACGTGACTTTGGCTGATCCCTGACTATGATTCTGCCAGATCCTCTGATGCTCTGCACTGGTGTCTTAACCCCTGTGGATCATCCATTAACTGAACAGAGACTACTCCAAGAAGTAGCAGCCTGCTCGTTTCCCTCTAGCAAAGTCTGAATCCCTGTGTGGGGGGTAAAGGGTGAAAACCAAAAGAGACTGCCAGGATAACCCCCTGAGGATTAGCTCTAAATGAAATCTATTTGGTTGACACAGTGGTTCCACACTCACTGCCATATCAACAACAGGTCAGACCTGTCGGCAATGCTTCATTTCTAGCTTTGACTCCACAAGGAAACTGTTAGCTTTGTGTTTTATGTAATGGTTGTGATTTATGTTAATATGCTGTGTGTTTGTAAAAACAATGGATTCCTATGCCCTGTTAAGTCATGTTTTCAGCCTTCCTAAACACAGCCTTTATCCACCGCCATACATTTCCTTAAGTATTTTCCTACACAAAATTGATTAAGGGGAACTTTAAAATCTGTTCCATGGGAAGCATAGCACCATGTAGAGTAAGTGCTCTGAAACATAACCTTACATTTTTTGTAAAACAAATCTGGTCATCTAATGCTCAAAAATGATTATTTTTAATTTTTAAGCATATAAGGTTTTGGTCCACCATGGGTAGGGCCACTCCATTTGGTGCACCATTGCTCCATCATAATGCGGACTGATGCTTCCTCTTTTTGTTTGGTTCACAGTTCATGAAATTTCAGAGCTTGTAGGGATGACACAGGGGATGGGGGTGAACTGAATGGAGAATCCCTGCCTACAGTGCACTAAAAAGCTTATTTGCATTAAAAAATAATCATTTCTTGGGATCAGAGGACCAGATAAAACAAAGAAAAAAGGCCTGGCTATGTTTTGTGGCTACCCTACATGGAGGTATGCTGACTTTTATTTTGGCGATGACTGACTCCCTTTAATGTAAAGTACACAGTATCATAACATATAATTAATTTAGCTATTTATCTGTTACCTATAGAGAATGGTAGAAAAGCATTGTGTTTCTTAAAGCAACCATTCTCATTAAGAAAGTGACCAGGATCAAACTCTTCTGCGTTCTTGAATTGTTTTGGGTCTTTCAAGACTGAAGTCAGAACTGGAAACACCAGGGTTCCCTATAAATAAACATGACAAACATGCAAAAGTGAAAAAAGTTGGGTCTGGTTGGTAGTTAATAGGAAAAATTTAAACAAGATATTGAGAAGATCAGCACACCTGATTATATCATATACTAAATATAATAATATAATAAATTTAGCATAATTTGTAAGCTACAAAGATAGGAGCATGAGAAGAGCTACGAGCATAAATAGGTTGAGAATGAATCTATAAATAAAAAACACACAGCGACAACATAGAGCATCACCAGATAAAGCACAAGAAGGTAGAGGGAGGCCGTGTGGCACCACGCTCACCATTTGTTGTGCAAATCAGACACAATGCTTCAGGGCATAGTAGTAGTCTTTGGCTGCAGCACAGAAAAATGCAAGTGGTGATGACGGACAATTCCCTTATGTTAAAATGCAGGAACAAAGAAAAAAAATTAACGGCACTGCCGAGGAAGGAGTGTAGGGTCTTTTTTATCTCTATTATAAACAGAATATCAGATAAAGGTAATGCATTTGGATGTGGACATCACATCTTCATCAGGTCATGTGGTACATGGCCTGATGAAGATGTGATGTCCACATGCAAACACATTGCCTTTAACTGATTTTCTATTTATAAGAAATGGAAAAATGTGTATACTCCTTTGTTTTATTTTGTTACTATAATAGCTTGAGAAGACTAGCATGCTATAATGCTGCTTTTACATGGAGTGATTGAACACATGCTTTTTCCTCCTGACCATTGCTTGCTTGTCAGAGATGGTGAAAGCTGCATTTAAGTGCAGTCATCACCTCCACAGTGACTAATACTGCTATCGCTTGTCCCTATACAGCTTCACTGTTTCTGGAAAGAAGAGTGCTGTTTAGACAGAGCAATCTGCTACATAGAAATGACAATTTAGGTGTAGGCATGAACAATTGTTTTACCCGTTGAATACGTGGCACCTTTAAACAAGCCAATTATTGAGAACCAGCATTCGTAGGAATGTTTGGTCTCAATAATCACCCTGAACACTGGGCTGTGTAAACCTTGCATCTTATCTTAGAGAACAAAAGCTGCCGCTCTAGTGCTACCTATTGGATGGCTATTCTTTAAGTCAATGTCTAGGCCTTAAAACAAGCCTTGGAACGTCATGTCATTGGGATATAAACCAAAACCAGAAATTTTTTCCCAAAAAAATAAACTGCCTCCAGACAGTTGTCTTAGACAATTTTGGCACTTATTAGTGCAGATCATGGTGCTAGTTTGACTGGGCGAGAGGCTGGGAGGGTGGGGGGGGGGGGGGCGGCTGAGGTAACAATATCTCTCTGTGAAGACTGACAGTATTATAGACCAGGCAACAGTCCCTGTGCTAAAGGAAAAGGCAATAAGATCTTATCCCTGAGGGAAAACAATCTACCTATCTAATTAGCCAAAACAAGACTCATTACCCTGCTCTGTAATGGCAAGGGGTAAAACCCAAAAACATATGTCTGCAGATGGGTGTCTTTTACATTTGGCTTGTATCTCAAATCATTAGTCAACTTATAGGTGGAATTACAAATCGAGCTTCTGTTCTCCACAAGTAGAAATTTTATTTCCCTCATAACCGTATTAAAAGCCTTTAACCCAACCAAACTACTTTGTACTAATGATTGGCAAAAAAATATGCAGTTTGTGAATGGGTTATGGGTCTTTTTTCTTATGGAAAGATTTGGTTTTGGCTTATCTCCCGAGCCATGTTTCAAGAGGCCAAACACTGACAACATCTGGGTGTGTCCTAAGGGCCCTAGGAACCATCAGTGTGAGGATTGCAATTGTGAAATACTGTTACAACAGAGCCACTACCACTTTTATCCTCCACTACACTCCTCCTGTGTCGATTGGTACACAAGGAGTGTTGTTTGGCCTAAAAGATATTAGGAGGCCAATAAAGAGGCCTCCACAAGAAAAAAACATTCCCAAAATAAAGAGTCTCTCACCCAGTCAAACCAGTGCTCTGCATTTAAAAGAGGCAACACCCCAAACAAGCTGTTAGTTGGTTTGAAAGCTATAGGGTAGCCCTTTAGTAGATAGCACTAGATAGCCAGCTTTTGTCCTCCTAAGAAATTATTACCCAGGAAGCATTGCCTGGCCTAGAAGACTACCTATGCCAAACTGGTTGTCTCCAAAAAAAGGAAAATGTATTCCCCCAGATACCTTTGGAATGTTATATCCTCTGAAGGTTGTGTCCTTGCTGACAGCATGGGGCAATCCAAAAGGGAGAATATCAGCAAATCTCTGGATCTCATGGATTACAGCTTCTGTATAGGGCATTTTACTTCTGTCTTCTATTGATGGACAACGATCTTTGCCGATTACATCGTCAATCTCTCTATGGATATTTTCTTAAAAAAATGACAAAAATAGCACAAAAGTCATATTTTACTTAGTATCATTATTATCATGATTGAATGCATAGTGCAAGTACACCCAATTAAGCTTCAGCGAATGGAGCTTCGGATCATAGATCTGAAGTAGATTCCTTCGAAAACTTTGTTTTTAATGCTGTTTCTGTACAGCATTGAAATGTATTGGCTCGATGGAGCCAAACTTTGTCTCGCCCAAAGTCACGCAAGACTTTGGTAAATTACTACTGTATTCCTATCTGCATATTTTAAAACATTTTAAAATAGGAATCTGAAGTGGGCTTTGGTACTGAGGTACATACAGGAGTAAATGACCGAAGTCTTGCGCAACTTCGGACAAGACAAAGTTTGGCTCCACGGAAATTAAAACAAAGTTTTTGAATGAATGGACTTTGCATCTATGATCCAAAGCTCAATTCGCTCAAGTCTACACCCAACAACAATCAGTATTAATAGAGGCACTAAAATTGCAATGGGCAGTCAGAAAGTAACATACGGGTCTCACTCATGACTTACAGTAATTGAGAGCTGGGGAGACTGGATAAACTCAAGGCACCAATCTCCCTCACCTCTCATGCCAGGTCAGCTCATCAGATGGTACCAAACTCAGCTGTTTAATGGAGGAAGGTTACAGACTTCAAAGCAGCATGTATATTTATTATTTATTTATTTTAAGTCAAATAAACACATGCAGTACCCTAGATCTAAGGCTATATGCAATATTTTATACATAATGTATGGCTATTGTTATGTATTGCAATGATTTGGCCATTTATACTAACAAGGGAAGCTATGGTTGGCAATGGTTGGCCATCATGTTCCTCCCTCTTGGTAGGAGTTTGCTTGTCCTACCTACTGCCCGGAGGAGGAGTTCCAGTTGAGAGAGCGAAGGGAGAAGAAGCACATGTCAAAGCTCCTTCTGCTAGGAATCAGATCTAATTCAACTGTAAGACCAACACTCCACAGAGTTGCAGAGTCAAGGCTAACATTTGCAGAAAGCATTAGTGTGTCAAGACAGCAGAGTGAGTAGCGAAATTCCAGCTTTAGGTACTGATGCATGGTGAGGGACTACAGCTCAGACAACTATCATCTAGAATCATCACCTGGCCAGACTAACATCAAGACTGCTAGTGCCAACTAATGGCCACATAACCAGCAGCCACCATACCTCCTCATCACGTGCTAGAAACTACATTTTGTACTAACTACTGATGGATGTGCCACAAGTTTTATTTTGCACTAAGTAAAGAAAGACTTGTATACTTTTACTTCTGGCCTGATTATTCAAACCACCTTTTTACTGCACCGCTCCCCAGCTTGTTCATAGGATAACTAGCAGCACCTTTAAATGGGTCAATTATAATCTGCCTGAATATCTGACAGTGTAAATGGTCCTTTAATTAATGTTGTATGAAACTATACAGTTAATTTAGCATTAATGTGTATCACCCCAATCTTCATCACATCATTCACAAAGACATACATTTTCTAGTGCTGTTAGTATGGCACTTAACATATTGGTATACTTCACAGTTACCAACCATACTGTCTATTGAAGTGGACTCTGTCCAAATGAACTTTAAAAAATATAATTTAAAAAGTTTATTGCAAAAAATCATTTGATCACAGACTAGTGCAGAGATGGGCAAACTGCGGCTCTCCAGCTGTTGAAAAAACTACAACTCCCACCATGCCCTGCTGTAGGCTGATAGGTGTGGCAAGACTGGGCATGCTGGGAGTTGTAGTTTTGCAACAGCTGGAGAACCGCAGTTTGCCTATCCCTGGACTAGTGTGCCTGATGTATTGGCGTGCATCACTTCTATAGTGTACTGGACTCTATCCAACTGACCATTTATTCTGATACCACCACTTCTTCTGATAAGATTATGTATGTATAAACATTGACAGTCATCTTCATCCAGGAAGGGATCATTTTTGGCATAGGCAATATTCGTTTTCGCGATATTTCGTGAATTTTTCACATAATAATCTCAATAAATATGCGAATTATAGAATTTGCAATCTCCAGTCATTATTTTTGCGATTGCGCAAATCGGCACTAATAATGCACATTTTTTTGCTCAATACGTGCAACTTCACATTTTATCAGGTCTGAGTAGATATTACTGATTGGTGCACTAAGTATTGTTGTGACATCACAGCACTGTGTCTAACAGAGACACTAACCCTGCACTGGAACCTATCATATCAGCTACACTATATCACTATCTAACCTACAGTGACTATCTCCCACTAGCTATCTCTAATATATATCAGCTAACTAACTACCTAATGTAATTAAATAAGGATCCAGGTGAGTCTGCAAAGCACAGAGCACAGCAATGACACTGCTCTTTCTCTCTCTCTCTCTCTCTCTCAGAACTGCAAAAAACAGCAGAAAATGGCTGCTGGGGAGTTTCCTATATGGTAAGGGTCAGGCGACTTCCCTATCGGTTGCCTAAGATGTTGCTAATCTCTGACAAAGATATTGCAGCCTTTTCATTGGGCCACAAGCAAGAAGCAGTGAGGGCACTGATGAAAAAAAAAATAGAATATTCTCGATTACAAATATATAGCACTATATTCAAAATTTTCACAAATTCTTGATGTGTCGATACTCAGAATGCAGAGGTTGACTGGCCATATACTCTACAGGGAAATTTCCTAGTAGGCCGATGCCAAGTACGTAACCATCTGATGCTTCAGCATTACTTAATGCTAGGAGCATCAGGGACTTATTCACCTGGCCAATGGTAGCAGGTGCCCTCCTTAATTTACCTTTAACACTGTCCTCAGTATGGTGATAGGGCAGTATTTTATGCTGCACTGGAGTATTTGGTTTTCCTGGGGTGGTATTTTGTACTACACTACGGTATTGCTGGCCCTACTTCTGTTATTCCTGCCTACTTGTAGCGTATGGTAGCCCACCTACTTGTGTTGCCCTGCTTTCTGTCAGTTTGGACTTGTCTACCACTCGGGGACAGTTTTAGTTTTTTTTCCAGGGCCACTTTAAGTTCGTAGTCCACCACTGTCAGAATGTTATAATCAACTTTTCAATTTGAGTTAAATTTATTCAGATTGAAACTGTTAAATTGATATAATTGTACCACCAGAAAATTAGCTGATTTCTAATTATAATCCTAGTCAGGGGCACACCCACAGGGGGTCCAACGAGTCTGGACCACCCTAGAAGCAGTCAGAGAAAAGTGGGGGGCGGTGGCAGCAGGGTCATGGTCTTCCATTGTAGACAGGCCACAAGCAGGATCTGAAAGGAAAAGGTAGGAGCTTCCTGGCTGCAGCCTGCTGTGGTCTCCTGTATAAAGTAAAGCAGGCAGTGCATCCAGGGCAGGCCCTCTCCTCTCTATATGATGTGTAGAAACAAGCTCTTGCCACCTGGACCTACACATCCTAAATATCATGCAGATCCTCCTCCAGTCCTCTATTGCTGCCTTCAGGACTAAGAAGGAGGAAGCAAAGTTGCAACAACTTCTGCCAGAACCGGCCATATGGTGGGCAGTTTGTGAAACAGAACTGGATGGTGAGTCCTGTCACAGGGAGGGAAAAATAATAGTTTATTTGAGTACAATAGCTTTAAGTTGGGGTCCTGAGTATTATGTACAGTGTTGGTCATTTACTATTAGATATACGTCAATTTTTGGCGTATACTGTATCTGTTGCAGATTTGGTCACAAAGGAGATTTTGACCTGAATATGCGACTTTTCCTAGCTCACACCAGGTCTAAAAATGGGACGTGCCGTGGACAGGGAAGGGGGCGGGCCAGCTGGCTCGTCGCATTTATCGTTTTCTACATTTACCGTGCGCTAAGGGCGTGGCTTTTATTTTCCTCAGGCCCCCTTCCGCAAGGCCGGGTTCATGTCACCGCTATGCATTCTGTTATTGTTTTCTACTATAACATGGTTATAATGGAAAATCACAGAATCCATAAGACAGAAATCAAACCAGAAGCCTTTAAGAGGCATTGCGTTTTGACAGGATTTTTTTCCGTCATGCATAACAGAAACCGGACGGATACGTTATGCTTGCCCACAGACTTCTATTATGACGGATCTAAACGCAATGCCTCTTAAAAGCTTCCGTTTTGATTTCTGTCTTATGGATTCTGTTATTTTCCGTTATAACCATGTTATAACAGAAAACAATAACGGAATGCATAACGGTGATGTGAACCTGGCCTAAGTCAAATTTCTGGGTGCTCTCCTGATCCTAATGTCGTTTGGGCCTTCTCAGGTCTATGTGTGACTGCTTCTTCTACACCCCTTATAGCTACATTAATTTGTGTGTATTGGATTTTTTTGATAAATAAAATAAATCATCAAACTGATCACCTTGTATTTCCGGATGTTTCAAGAGTATAAGAAAACTATATCTCAGCGTCATACTTGTAGTCTCTGTTCCAGCTAAAAATAAGTCTAATATTGTCCCCTCTAGGTTCTTGTCATGAAATTCTGTGTCTGAATTCTTTTTTTCCTAAAAAAAAATAATAATAATTTGTCATTATTTTAATTACATTTTAAAAATACATGTATTATTAAACCCCACACAAGGTTTGTAGATGTAACTAGGAGCAGGAGTAATGCAGCATAGAATGATTGCTTTAAGCGTCATATTTTCAAAGCCAATTCAAATTTGGCTGCTATGGGAACCCTATAAATGTGTTGTTTTCATTATCATCAAACTCACCTCTTCCATCCTCATGAGAAAGCAGTCTATGAAATCACGAGGGCAATTGTCATCCAGGGTGGCTCTGTGGGTTTTTATCATATCCTTTATAAACTCTTTGATGGTGTCAACAACTTTAAAGAACCTTTGGTGAGGACCCGGAAAGTAGGGCATTATGGTTGGGAATATGAGCAAAAGCTATTTAAGAAAAGGTAATTAAAAATTAAGTAATGGAAAAGCATAGTGTCAATGTTCTTCTGCATATATTTATATTCATTTAATTTTTAACATTTTAAACTTGACTTTAAAAAAAAAAGTCCAACTTTACAGAAAATGCTTTGTATTGACTTAGTGCATCTAAAAGTAGTATGTACAAGATATGGACAAAGTTATTGGACACAGCTCTAATTAATTGAATTTGGGTGTTTCCTCCAATGCCATTGGTATGCAGTCTACTCTTTCGAAAGAGTTCACTGAATTCCAGCGTCTACCTGTAATAGGATACCACCATTGTAACAAGTGAAATTTATGAAATTTCTTCCCTCCTAGATACTTAACCATCACCCACGAGTTGTATAATGGCAAAGTGAAAGAAGCCACAACACACAAAGTTACAGAGTGAGTTAACCAAGTGGTGGAGTGCATAGTGCATAAGGGTACGACCACATGGCATGTTTTTATCCGGTCGGGTTGCGGCCCGGCTGAGGTCATGAACCGCGGGGGCAATTAGCCAGCAGCTGACTTTGATTTAACTAATAAAGACCACAATATATACAGTAGTCAGCCTTCATTGTTAATGGTCACATGGCAACTTCAATACCATACAGCCATTAACAATGAAGACCAACTAAACAGTGAGGTCATTATTAGTTAAATGAAAGGCAGCTGCAGGCTAATTGGCCATGTGGTTCTTGACCACAGCACGGCTGCAACTCAAGTGGATCACCACTGTGCCGTGTGGTCATACCCTAAAAGTCACCAACACTCTGCTGACTACATATCCGCAGAGTCCAAACCTCCTCTACCATTAACATCAGCACAAAAACTATGCTGTACTGGGAGCTCTGTGAAATGGGCTTCCATTACCAAGAAGTTGCATCCAAGTCTTACATCACCAAGCACAATGCCAAGTGTCGGATGGAGTGGTGTAAAAAACGTCATCCCTGGACACTGGGGCAGTGGAAATATGGTCTATAGAACGATGCATCAAACTTCCCTATCTGGCAGTCTGATGGAACAGTCTTGGTTTGGTGAATGCCAGGAGAACGTTACCTGCCTGACTGCAGTGTGCTAGCTGCAAAGTTTGGTGGATGATGGTTAATGCTATTGGGTGTTTTTCAGGGGTCTGTCTTGGCCTATTACTTCCAGTGCAGGGAAATCTTAATGCTTCAGCACACCATGACATTTTGGACAATTGTGTGCTTCTAGATAGTGTTGAGCGAACAGTTCGAGCATCGTTCGGGTTCGTACCGAATTTTGGGGTGTCCGGGACCCGGACCCGAACCCGGACATTTTCAAAAAAGTTCGGGTTCGGGTTCGTAGTTCGGCATGTATTTAGGCGCATTTTGAAAGGCTGCAAAGCAGCCAATCAACATGCATCATACTACTTGCCCTAAGATGCCATCGCAGCCATGCCTACTATTGGCAAGGCTGTGATTGGCCGAGTGCAGCATGTGACTCAGCCTCTTTATAAGCTTGTGCGCACGTCGGGACGTGCTCACTCCCGATGTGAATAGAACAGGGATAGACGCAGCTGATGCTAGGGCGAGAATAGGCAGGGATAATTGAATAACTGGAAGCAAATTTCTCTCCTCCACCTGTGATTCATCTGAACAACTGCAGCTGAGCTGCTTTTTTGATAGGATTGGCTATTTTTAGAGTGGCCAGAGTGATTTTTCCATCCACATGTACCTGGGCTGACCGCCGGCCGCCATTTTGCGACTTGTAGTGCTGCAGCAGAAGCTGCCACAGTGTGCATTCCAAAGCTCCAAACAAGTCAGACATCTACACCTGGGATTCAGACCAATAGCGATTTAGCAGCACAGTCCAAGGCTATTTTTTTAAAGGTTGTGCAGACCATTTTGTGGCACATGTTACTGGGCTGATAGGCGGCGGCCATCTTGGGACTAGTGCTGCAGCACAATCTCTCCCAACGTCCATTAATCACTTGTAATAGTGGTCTGTGCCATAGAAATCCTACATCAGGGACTTGGGTGTGCTTGTGTCACCCTACTAATACTCAGTCCACCTGTAATCCATACAGTCAAAAGACTGAAAGTATTCCAGTGAGGAATTTTTTTTATTTAAAAAGGCCAAGTTAGTTTATCTGGCGTTCAATATACTAGATACAGTTAGGCCTGCGTTTCATACATCTGGAATTAGCAAATTAATGTGCTGGGGTTGGGAAAACATATATGTACCCATACTAGAATCTGTCAAAGAAAGCGGTACTCACATATAACAGTCATTCCATCTGTAATCCATACAGTCAAAAGACTGAAAGTATTCCAGTGAGAATTTTTTTATTTAAAAAGGCCAAGTTAGTTTATCTGGCGTTCAATATACTAGATACAGTTAGGCCTGCGTTTCATACATCTGGAATTAGCAAATTAATGTGCTGGGGTTGGGAAAACATATATGTACCCATACTAGAATCTGTCAAAGAAAGCGGTACTCACATATAACAGTCATTCCATCTGTAATCCATACAGTCAAAAGACTGAAAGTATTCCAGTGAGGGAATTTTTTTATTTAAAAAGGCCAAGTTAGTTTATCTGGCGTTCAATATACTAGATACAGTTAGGCCTGCGTTTCATACATCTGGAATTAGCAAATTAATGTGCTGGGGTTGGGAAAACATATATGTACCCATACTAGAATCTGTCAAAGAAAGCGGTACTCACATATAACAGTCATTCCATCTGTAATCCATACAGTCAAAAGACTGAAAGTATTCCAGTGAGGGAATTTTTTTTATTTAAAAAGGCCAAGTTAGTTTATCTGGCGTTCAATATACTAGATACAGTTAGGCCTGCGTTTCATACATCTGGAATTAGCAAATTAATGTGCTGGGGTTGGGAAAACATATATGTACCCATACTAGAATCTGTCAAAGAAAGCGGTACTCACATATAACAGTCATTCCATCTGTAATCCATACAGTCAAAAGACTGAAAGTATTCCAGTGAGGGAATTTTTTTATTTAAAAAGGCCAAGTTAGTTTATCTGGCGTTCAATATACTAGATACAGTTAGGCCTGCGTTTCATACATCTGGAATTAGCAAACTAATGTGCTGGGGTTGGGAAAACATATATGTACCCATACTAGAATCTGTCAAAGAAAGCGGTACTCACATATAACAGTCATTCCATCTGTAATCCATACAGTCAAAAGACTGAAAGTATTCCAGTGAGGGAATTTTTTTTATTTAAAAAGGCCAAGTTAGTTTATCTGGCGTTCAATATACTAGATACAGTTAGGCCTGCGTTTCATACATCTGGAATTAGCAAACTAATGTGCTGGGGTTGGGAAAACATATATGTACCCATACTAGAATCTGTCAAAGAAAGCGGTACTCACATATAACAGTCATTCCATCTGTAATCCATACAGTCAAAAGACTGAAAGTATTCCAGTGAGGGAATTTTTTTTATTTAAAAAGGCCAAGTTAGTTTATCTGGCGTTCAATATACTAGATACAGTTAGGCTCTGCGTTTCATACATCTGGAATTAGCAAACTAATGTGCTGGGGTTGGGAAAACATATATGTACCCATACTAGAATCTGTCAAAGAAAGCGGTACTCACATATAACAGTCATTCCATCTGTAATCCATACAGTCAAAAGACTGAAAGTATTCCAGTGAGGGATTTTGCTTATAAAAAATAATATATTTTCATTGTGGTGCGAGTTGAATCGCAACAATGAAGAAAATACTATTAAGGGACGAGGACGCGGTCGTGGTGGTGTCCGTGGAGCCTCTGTTGCTGGTAGAGGACGTGGCCGTTCGGCCCCAGGCGCACACAGTAGGGAGCGAACTCCCTCAACTAGCCGGCAGAATGTACCGCAATATCTCGTGGGGCCCAATGCCGCTCTTAGGATGGTAAGGCCTGAGCAGGTACAGGCATTAATCGATTGGGTGGCCGACAGTGCTTCCAGCACGTTCACCACATGGTCTTCCACCCAGTCTTCTGCGGAAAGCGCACAGGTGGCACCTGAAAACCAAGCCCATCAGTCTGTCACATCACCCCCAAGCATATCAGGGAAACGGTCTGAGCCACAAGTTATGCAGCAGTCTCTTCTTCTGTTTGAAGACTCTGCTTCCAGGGTTTCCCAGGGGCGTCCACCTAGCCCTTCCCCAGTGGAGGAAGACATACCATGCACTGACGCACAACCACTTATGTCTCCAGATGAAGAGGACATGGGAATACCACCACAGCAGAGTCACCGATGCGTCTTTTGCAGTGTGCAGACTGAACAGGAGGAGGTCAGGGAGGGAGACTGGGTGGAAGACGATGCAGAGGACGATGAGGTCTTAGACCCCACATGGACTGAAGGTCGTGGCGATGACTTTCACAGTTCAGAGGAAGAGGTAGTGGTGAGACCGAGACAACAAGCGAAGCCAAGAGAGAGCAGGGGCCAAAGCAGGCAGAGCCGCCGCCCCAGAGTTCGCCTGCTACTGGACATCGCCAACAGGGACCCAGCCCCACAAAGGCAGCTTCAAAGAGTTCCCTGGCATGGCACTTCTTTAAACAATGTCCCTACCGACAAGACCCGAGTGACTTGCACGCTCTGCCATCAGAGCCTGAGGCGAGGCATTCACGTTCTGAACCTCAGCACAACCTGCATGACCAGGCATCTACATGCAAAGCATGAACTGCAGTGGGGTACACACCTTAAAAACCAGGCACTCGCTGAGGCTCCCCTGCTCCCTCTACCGCTGCTGCCTCGGCTTCCGCCTCGAGAGGAATGTTGCCACCTGCCGAGCAGCAAACAGAGGATGTGCCACCGACACCACCACCACCGCCACCGTCAACTAGCGTCTCCACTATATCACACAGCAGCGTTCAGCTCTCAATATCTCAAACCTTAGAGAGGAAGCGCAAATTCCCCGAGTCACCCTCGAGCCCTTGGCCTGAACGCCAGCATTTCTAAACTGCTGGCCTTTGAAATGCTGTCATTCCGGCTGGTGGACACAGACAGCTTCAAACAGCTGATGGCCATGGCTGTCCCGCAGTATGTGGTTCCCAGCCGCCACTACTTCTCCAAGACAGCCGTGCCTTCCCTGCACATGCAAGTGTCCGATAAAATCAAGTGTGCACTGCGCACGCCATTTGTGGCAAGGTCCACCTAACCACAGATACGTGGACCAGTAAGCACGGCCAGGGACGCTATATCTCACTAACTGCACACTGGATGAATGTAGTGGCGGCTGGGCCCCGGCGGACAGTTCCTTGGCGCACGTCCTTCCGCCCCTAGGATCGCAGGGCATCATTCTCTGCCTCCTGTAGCCTCCTCCTCCTACTCGGCTTCCTCCTCCACTGCTTCCACCAGCTCATCCGGTCAGCCACACACCTTCACCACCAACTTCAGCACAGCCCGGGGTAGCGTCAGCAGGCCATTCTGAAACTCATATGTTTGGGGACAGGCCCCACACCGCGCAGGAGTTGTGGCGGGGTATTGAACAACAGACCGACCAGTGGTTTCTGCCGGTGGGCCTCAAGCCAGGCCTGGTGGTATGCGATAATGGGCGAAATCTCGTGGCAGCTCTGGGACTAGCCGGTTTGGCGCACATCCCTTGCCTGGCGCATGTGCTGAACTTGGTGGTGCAGAGGTTCATTCACCACTACCCCAACATGTCAGAGCTGCTGCATAAAGTGCGGGCCGTCTGTGCGCGCTTCCGCCCGTTCACATCCTGCCGCTGCTCGCCTGTCTGCGCTACAGCGGAACTTCGGCCTTCCGCTCACCGCCTCATATGCGGCGTGCCCACCGGTGGAACTCCACCTTGCACATGCTGGAGAGACTGTGCGAGCAGCAGCAGGCCATAGTGGAGTTTCAGCTGCAGCACGCTCGCGTCAGTCGTACTGCCGAACAGCACCACTTCACCACCAATGATTGGGCCTCCATGCGAGACCTGTGTGCCCTGCTGCGCTGTTTCGAGTACTCCACCAACATGGCCAGTGGCGATGACACTGTTATCAGCGTTACAATACCACTTCTATGTCTCCTTGAGAAAACACTTAGGTCAATGATGTTGAGGAGGTGGCCCAGGTGGAGGAGGAGGAGGAGGATGAGGGCTCGTTTCTAACACTTTCGGGCCAGTCTGTTCGAGGTGGCTCAGAGGGAGGTTTGTTTAAGCAGCAGAGGACAGGTTCACAAGTCGCCAGCCAAGGCACTGTACTGGAGGACGAGGAGGATGAGGAGGAGGAGGTGGAGGGGACGAGGATGGCATCAAGTTCACAGCGGGGTGGCAGCCCAGGCCCATCACTGGTGCGTGGCTGGGGGATACGGTGGACGATGACGATCGCCTCCCACAGAGGACAGCTTGTCCTTACCCATGGGTAGCCTGGCCCACATGAGCGAATATATGCTCCAATGCCTGCGCAGCGACAGCAGAGTTGCCCACGTTTTAACGTGTGCAGACTACTGGGTGGCCACCCTGCTGGATCCCCAGTATAAAGACAATGTGCCCACTTTAATTCCTGAACTGGGCGCGACCGTAAGATCGCGCGAGTACAAGCGCTACGCTGATAGAGCGCTCTTGAGAGCATTCCCACATGTCACAGGGGAACAGGTGGAAGGTGAAGGCAGAGGAGTGGCAAGAGGTCGCCAACGCAGCTGTGTCACGGCCAGCTCATCTGAGGGCAGGGTTAGCATGGCAGAAATGTGGAAAAGTTTTGTCTCCACGCCACAGCTATCTGCACCGACACCTGATACGGAACGTGTTAGCAGGAGGCAGCATTTCACTAACATGGTTGAACAGTATGTCTGCACACCTCCACATCCTGACGGATGGTTCGGCCCCATTCAACTACTGGGTTTCGAAATTGTCCACGTGGCCAGAGTTAGCATGTTATGCCTTGGAGGTGCTTTCCTGCCCGGCGGCCAGCGTTTTATCTGAGCGCGTATTCAGCACGGCAGGGGCGTCATTACTGACAAGCGCAGCCGCCTGTCCACAGCCAACGTGGACAAGCTGACCTTCATAAAGATGAACCAGGCATGGATCCCACAGGACCTGTCCCTCCCTTGTGCAGAGTAGTCCTTATTAACTGCCTAAAACATGTCTTGTTGTGCTACGGGCCACTTCTTTATTTGATACAAATTTTATGAAACCCACAGTTGAATGAAACTCTTCTCTGTCTGGGCGCCGGGGCCTAACCAGATGAAAGTGGCCGGTTAAACTAACGGGTGACATGAAGCCATAACCTCTGCCATGCTACCTCTGTCTTCTGTCTGGGTGCTGAGGCCTAAGTCAAATAAGCGGTCTTCTGCTGTGCTGGGGGATATGAAGCTAATCTCTGACCTCTCTCCTCTGTCTGGGTCCAAAGGCCTAAATCACTGAAAGAGGCCTTCTCCTGTGGTGTGTGATATGATGCCAGAATATGTGCTGTGGGGCCTCTCTCCTCTTCCTGGGTGCAGGGGTCAAATAAACTAAATTGTGGCCTACTCCTGTGGTGGTTGATATGATGCCTGATTCTCTGATGTGGAACCTCTCTCCTCTGTTTGGGTGAAGGGTCAAAGTCTTTCAAAGTCGCCTTCTCCTGTGCTGATTGATATGAAGCTGATGGTTGTGCCATCTGACATGGTTGCCGGGGTCCCATTAAATTGGGGCCTACTCCTGTAGTGGGTGATCTAAATGCCTGATTCTCTGCTTTGAAACCTCTCTCCTCCGTCCGGGTGTAGGGGTCAAAAGTCTGTCAAAATCGCCTTCTCCTGTGCTGATTGATATAAAGCTTATGCTTGTGCCATCTGACATGGTTGCCGGGGTCTGATTCAATGGTGGCCCTACTCCTGTGGTGGGTGATCTAAATGCCTGATTCTCTGCTGTGTAACCTCTCTCCTCCGTCTGGGTGTAGGGGTCAAAGTAACTAAATGGTGGCCTACTCCTGTGGTGGGTGATATGATGCCAGAATATGTGCTGTGGGGCCTCTCTCCTCTTCCTGGGTGCAGGGTCAAAGTAACTCAATGGTGGCTTCTCCTGTGGTGGCTGATATGATGCCAGAATATGTGCTGTGGTGCCTCTCTCCTCTTCCTGGGTGCAGGGGTCAAAGTAACTCAATGGTGGCTTCTCCTGTGGTGGCTGATATGATGCCAGAATATGTGCTGTGGTGCCTCTCTCCTCTGTCTGGGTCCAAGGCCTAAATCACTGAAAAGAGGCCTTCTCCTGTGGTGTGTGATATGATGCCTGAATATGTGCTGTGGTGCCTCTCTCCTCTTCCTGGGTGCGGGGGTCAAAGTAACTCAATGGTGGCTTCTCCTGTGGTGGCTGATATGATGCCAGAATATGTGCTGTGGGGCCTCTCTCCTCTTCCTGGGTGCAGGGGTCAAAGTAACTCAATGGTGGCTTCTCCTGTGGTGGCTGATATGATGCCAGAATATGTGCTGTGGTGCCTCTCTCCTCTTCCTGGGTGCAGGGGTCAAAGTAACTCAATGGTGGCTTCTCCTGTGGTGGTTAGTATGATGCCAGAATATGTGCTGTGGGGCCTCTCTCCTCTTCCTGGGTGCAGGGGTCAAAGTAACTCAATGGTGGCTTCTCCTGTGGTGGCTGATATGATGCCAGAATATGTGCTGTGGTGCCTCTCTCCTCTGTCTGGGTCCAAAGGCCTAAATCACTGAAAGAGGCCTTCTCCTGTGGTGTGTGATATGATGCCTGAATATGTGCTGTGGTGCCTCTCTCCTCTTCCTGGAGTGCGGGGGTCAAAGTAACTCAATGGTGGCTTCTCCTGTGGTGGCTGATATGATGCCAGAATATGTGCTGTGGGGCCTCTCTCCTCTTCCTGGGTGCAGGGGTCAAAGTAACTCCAATGGTGGCTTCTCCTGTGGTGGTTAGTATGATGCCAGAATATGTGCTGTGGGGCCTCTCTCCTCTTCCTGGGTGCAGGGGTCAAAGTAACTCAATGGTGGCTTCTCCTGTGGTGGCTGATATGATGCCAGAATATGTGCTGTGGGGCCTCTCTCCTCTTCCTGGGTGCAGGGGTCAAAGTAACTAAATGGTGGCTTCTCCTGTGGTGGTTGATATGATGCCTGATTCTCTGCTGTGAAACCTCTCTCCTCCATCTGGGTGTAGGGTCAAAGTCTTTCAAAGTCGCCTTCTCCTGTGCTGATTGATATAAAGCTGATGGTTGTGCCATCTGACATGGTTGCCGGGGTCTG
Organism: Bufotes viridis; assembly: GCA_033119425.1. Taxonomy (NCBI): domain Eukaryota; kingdom Metazoa; phylum Chordata; class Amphibia; order Anura; family Bufonidae; genus Bufotes; species Bufotes viridis. The sequence continues at coordinate 30,763,276 of CM065597.1, read as the reverse complement.
ATTCAATGGTGGCCTACTCCTGTGGTGGGTGATCTAAATGCCTGATTCTCTGCTGTGTAACCTCTCTCCTCCGTCTGGGTGTAGGGGTCAAAGTAACTAAATGGTGGCCTACTCCTGTGGTGGGTGATATGATGCCAGAATATGTGCTGTGGGGCCTCTCTCCTCTTCCTGGGTGCAGGGGTCAAAGTAACTCAATGGTGGCTTCTCCTGTGGTGGCTGATATGATGCCAGAATATGTGCTGTGGTGCCTCTCTCCTCTGTCTGGGTCCAAAGGCCTAAATCACTGAAAGAGGCCTTCTCCTGTGGTGTGTGATATGATGCCAGAATATGTGCTGTGGTGCCTCTCTCCTCTTCCTGGGTGCGGGGGTCAAAGTAACTCAATGGTGGCTTCTCCTGTGGTGGCTGATATGATGCCAGAATATGTGCTGTGGGGCCTCTCTCCTCTTCCTGGGTGCAGGGGTCAAAGTAACTCAATGGTGGCTTCTCCTGTGGTGGTTAGTATGATGCCAGAATATGTGCTGTGGGGCCTCTCTCCTCTTCCTGGGTGCAGGGGTCAAAGTAACTCAATGGTGGCTTCTCCTGTGGTGGCTGATATGATGCCAGAATATGTGCTGTGGGGCCTCTCTCCTCTTCCTGGGTGCAGGGGTCAAAGTAACTAAATGGTGGCTTCTCCTGTGGTGGTTGATATGATGCCTGATTCTCTGCTGTGTAACCTCTCTCCTCCGTCTGGGTGTAGGGGTCAAAGTAACTAAATGGTGGCCTACTCCTGTGGTGGGTGATATGATGCCTGGTTCTCTGCTGTGGGACCTCTCTCCTTTGTCTGGGTGCTGTGGTCAAAATATTAGTAAGTGACCTTCTCCATTGGTGGGTGACTTGAAGCCTGATTCTGTGCTATGGGACCTCACTCCAATTAATATTGTTTAATTTTTATTTATTTTATGTTAACTCATCATTTCCCTATCTACATTTGTTTGCAGGGGATTTAACTACATTTTGCTGCCTTTTGCAGCCCTCTAGCCCTTTCCGGGTGTGTTTTACAGCCTTTTTAGTGCCCAAAAGTTCGGGTCCCCATTGACTTCTATGGGGTTCGGGTTCGGGATGAAGTTCGGGTCGAGTTCGGATCCCGAACCCGAACATTTTTCGAAAGTTCGGCCGAACTCGTCGAACCCGAACATCCAGGTGTTCGCTCAACTCTACTTCTAGAAGAGTTTTGGGAAGATTTATTTTTTTTTTGTTCCAGCTTGATTGCCCCAGTGCACAAAGCCGATTGATTTACAATGATACATCATAAACGCTCCTGTAGATGTAATATGTAGGTGTTCCAATAATTTTGACTATGCAGTGTACACTCTAAAGTGCAGTAATTTGTATTTCGGGCCAGTAGTCCGAAATGTTATGATAATATATTTGGATTGCCTAATAAGTCTAAAAGAGCATCACAGCTTTTCTTACTCTGTAGTGTAAATAGGAAAAAAGGAAAAAAATTATCTTCTTTTGTGTCTACAGGTCCTGTGCAGACGTATGTGTCTCCATGGTTACAAACTACAAACAAACCCTGCTTCGAGTGCATCCACACAACCGTATGTATTTTGCAGTCTGGAAAAAATAAGGATGACGCTCCTTGTGACATCCGTATTTTTTTTACGGACCTGTTGTAACAATGCCTATTTTTGTCCGCAAAATGGACAAGGATAGGACATGTTCAATCTTTTTTTCAGGACTGCAGAATGGCTGAACAGATATACAGATGTTGACAGCACACGGTGAGCTGTCCATTTTATTTTATTTTTTGCAGACCCCTAGAAATGAATGGGTCTGTGTGTAATTCACAAAAAATGCAGACTGGCTGCGGATGAAAAATATAGTCATGTGAATGGGGCTAAAGTCTAATCCTGCTGTCATACTCCTTTTTACTTGTTGCTTGCCTTTTGCTAAGCTTACAAATATGGGTTAGCAAGAAGGTGAGGACAGGTGGAAGGGAATATAACCCAGAATTTAAAAAGTAAAACTTTTCTTGTAGACTGTAAACAAGAACATTTATTGGTTTCATATACAGTAGATCATGCCTTGTAACTGCTACCTCTTCATCTGCTATTTTTAAGACAATCTTCCAAAGTTGTCTTATTTAATAGCTTATTTAATACCTGCTCTGTTCTATTTTTGTGTGAAGGCTGAAAATATCTCTGACGTGAGCCAAGCAGTCCAAACATCCGTACATAGAGTAATTCCATCCGTAATTGTACATTGCAATATTCCCCAAAGATGCCAAAGGGCCCCTGTGTCCCGACATATGAAATGGATACCAGTTGGGAAGAAGTTATCAGAGGTAATTACATTGCACCCATATGTCCTTTAGACAGTTTGAAACATTTACCTGCCCTGCACGGCTGCTGGACAAATCAAGCATCTCCTGAAAACATGATATCAGAATTAAAAAATGTTCATCTTTATAGTCAAATCTTTCACCGAAGACCACGGAGCAAATGACATTGGAAACAGTTAGCCGTAGAATGTATGATGGATCTACCGGAGTATCTGTTAGTGAATATAAAGAGGTGGTTAATCATTGATTTGATTATATAATGTAATACATACACAGACAAAGATTACACATATGTTTGGATCTAAACATGCCTTAAAGTATACCTGCATCTTAAAAAAAAGTTTCCATAATGGCTGTACATCTTTGTACAATCATACCTGTGAACAAATGGGTCTTTTTTTGGCTTCCCTAATGTCTTCCCCATGACAAACATAACCTAAATACAAAATACCAGACCGCGTATCATTACAAAAATATCTTTATTAATCCATATTAAAAAAGTGCACATAGCACATACAATTAAAAGTTACATTGAGGGGGTGCATAGATGGGCGGAATCCAAGAGGAGAGACAAAAGGGGAGTTGTAAACAAGTTGATTAAACAAAGTGCAAGTGCATACAATCAAGGAATAACATACCCATATTGTGTCTCTCCTCCGGGATGGCGCCAGCCCCGATGCACGTTTCGGCACAAGCCTTCATCCCCACACAAGCCCCCAGACGAAGGCTTGTGCCGAAACGCGCGTCGGGGCTGGCGCCATCCCGGAGGAGAGACACAATATGGGTATGTTATTCCTTGATTGTATGCACTTGCACTTTGTTTAATCAACTTGTTTACAACTCCCCTTTTGTCTCTCCTCTTGGATGCCGCCCATCTATGCACCCCCTTAATGTAACTTTTAATTGTATGTGCTATGTGCACTTTTTAATATGGATTAATAAAGATATTTTTGTAATGATGCGCGGTCTGGTATTTTCTATTTAGGTTGTGTAATTTATATACCATAGGCGTTTGATATAGAGTTGTGATACTTGGGCTCTATTGTGGCCCAGTATTGGCTATAATCTTTGGTGACCCACCCATGACAAACATGCAAGGATGTTAATTTAGAAGTTGGCTTTTGGCCAACAGCTATCTAATATGCATGGCCATCCTGAGAGCAGAACATAAATTGTCTTTGGAATTCCACACACCTTTATCCTTCATAAATTTGTCTGTGAGAAATCTGGCTTCTTCTTGGATTCTCTCTTCGATGCTCCTCTTTCCCATTCCAAAATTTCTCAATGTTGTCAGAGAAAATCGACGAAGGATTTTCCACCTTTGTCCACTGCTTGAAAAGACCCCTTTAACAGCAAGAATACTGTTAGTCCTTTTAGAAAGTTGCGATTTCCATTTCTGCATTTTCATTTTTTACTCTCAGCCTTCCCAGAGCCATAACTTTTTTATTATTTTATTCCTATAACCATTGAAGGGCTTGTTTTTTTGCAGGACAAGTTGTACTTTCGAATGGCACTATTTACTGTTAGGTATAATGTAGTGGGAAGCTGGAAAAATTCCAAATTGAGTTTTTACATCTTTCTCTACACTGTAACACTAACCCATGCCCTTCATTTTCTGGGTAAGTACAATTACAACCATACCACATTGTTGAATGTACTGCAACTCCCATTTGACCCTTAAGTAAAGAAGTTTATTCTGTTAAACCAGGCCTGGTTTACTGACTCTTACATCACCACACGCTGGCCATTGCATTCTAGATAGCCTGCCTTGCACCCATATGAACATTTAACATCTTGGGCACCCCAAACTACCATCAGGCAACTCCAGCAACAGGACTGCCCTCCTCTCACTGCACTGGCCTTAGGAAGCAAAGGTGTAGGGCTATATCACTGTGACAGATCATATAGATAGAGCCACTATCACTCTCATCATCCACTCTGGCCCCTCAGGGGCCCGCTGCACCTCTGGTTCAAGAAAAAAAAGGAAATCATATCCACCAAGTCCATGACTCCTCTTACCTCAGCACCATTTGTTAGATTAATGCATACTGTGTATTTTGTAGGTCAAAACTCTTTCTGCTGCCTTTGGATTGGCTAGCACTGCTCACATGAACAGTGCTGACCAATCCATGAACAGGGCTGGACAAGCAGGAAGAGCTTGGGGCTACCGATGCATCAAGAGGTGCAGCCAATGTGGATGGCAGAAGAGGAGCCTGCGAATTAGCAGATCTGCTACTAAAAAGATGAAAAAGAGGTGGACTGGGTAAGTATTTTGTTCATTCTCCAGTTAATCTGAATTTTTTTTTTCTTGAACTGCGACATTAACCTTTTTCCTGCCAAGGACGTGTATCATACATGATTGCAGCAGCCTCCTCGTAGCTTATCAAGCATACCACCATCCTTTGGATAGCAACCATGCTTTGTATTGCAACTCAGCCCCATTCACTTGAATGAAACTAAGCTGTGCTTAGGCCATATGACCAATAAACGTGATGTCACTGGCTTAGGAAGAGGCCACATTGCTATGTGAGCGCCATGGTCTCTTAAAATAGCTGATCTGCGGGATGTTGGGACCAATTAACCTGTCCTAAAGATAGGCCATAAATATTAAACACCCTGATAACCCCCTTAATTATTTATATACTAAACCTCAAGATACCACGCATATTAGGTAAAGGTCATAGCAATTTAGAAAGCAGAACTTGATGTTACATAAAGGCTAAACTTCTATTCTATTAGCCCTAAAGAGGTTGTCCATCTTTTGGGTGTTTTTGGACTGTCCTTTGTCCCATTCTGCACCTGTTAAAAATCACACTCACCTGTTTTGCACCACTCTGTTCCGACTTTTTGGTTCCTTCTGTGATCTTCCAGTTCCTGTTTTGTAAACTTCTGGATGGATGTGGTCACACACACACCCCTGTTGCCAATGATTGACCTCAGCGGAGGCGTATTTCCAAGTGACATGTGATACAGCACCGATGTGCCACCTGAAGACACATCACTGCTGAGGTCAGTCCTTGGCTGAAGCAGCACATGTGACCCCGTCCATCCAGATGTTTACAAGCTGTGACCAGAAGACCAGTGAAGAGAGGCAGAGAGACAGAATAGAATAGTGGGGAGTGGGTGGTTGTGATTTATTTCAACAGGTCCAACACCAGAAACTTATCGTCTCTGTACAGTATTATAGAATAATTTACATTGGAATCAAATGAAGTTAAAAGTTTATATTGTTTTAGTCATTTACTGTTCCGGCTTACCAAAATCCTTAGAAAAAAAGTCTTGGGTTCCTATGTCTCCCCTATCACTAAATGCATCGTTGTGGTCCACCAACGCTTCCTTCACAGCATCGTACCCAATCAGTACTACCGTCCTCCGGTTTCCTAGGTAGATGGTGTAGACAAATCCATATGTCTCACTCAGCTTAGAGAGAAAAAAAAGGTCAATGTAACACTTGTTGCGGTGTTCATATAAGCATATTACAGGTCTGAGCAGGAGCAGTATACTTAGAGATGAAGAATCTGTCCAGTGAGATGGAGAAAATATTACCTAGGAGGCTTGGGGAAGGCTTTCTTTTCTGGATCTCGTGATATGGGATACAATTCCTGCACAGACCAATAACAAACCGTCAAGGAGTTAATACGGGAAAACACTAAACTCAGGCACCCCCACCTTGGGGAGGCTGCATTGAATACCTAAAGATTGGCTATGGAAGGATGAGTGTGGTGAGCAAGCAAGCCCTCTAAGGGAACAGAGACTGGAGCAAAGGACAGCAGATTGCAGAGGTTGCCGAGTGTTATGGTAAGTAGCAGAGCAGCGGCAGGCACGGCTTAACAGTTGCATGTTAGTACTCTCCTTTTGTAGGAGTGTATAGAAACAGCAAAAAAGTTTAGCTCCAGCGAGTTTGAAAGAAAGGAGGTAGCTCTCCAGCAAGTGATTGAGAAATGTACTATTCATCTCAAGGAATGAAAACATTATCAGTTTATCAGAGACACCAAAGATTTTAAGGAAGTAAATATTTGATTTCAACAAAAGAACTAATAATATGAATCCTGACACGGAGACAGAGTGGTCATCTTTGGAGTACGAGACTGATTCGGAACCTCAGACCAGCACCACTCTGAGTGGGAGAGGCAGGGGCACGACTAGAAATTGGAGACAGAGTGGCAGTCAGGGCCTGGAAAGAGGTGATAGAGGAGGATAAAAAAAACAACAAATATCGGAGTACTAGTTGAGGGTCCGAAGAGGCACATAGGCTCCATGGCTACTGACGACCTTAAAACAGTGAATCTCTCTTATCGTACCTTGGTACACACGGAAATGGAAGTATTATGGAAAGGATTATTGTTTGTCCCTACTTGCAAGTTTAATCCTTTTAATTGGGTGACGGACACTAATGTTTTCATTAGAAAACTTAAATGGCCTAAGTTTAATGCATAATCAAGAACAGTGTCACAGACAGGGGATAGAGGTGGAAGACATACAGGATGTGTGACTATTAGATTAATTGTTTGGGGAAGGTCAGAGGGGTCTAGGAGAGGGGCCATTTACAGACTTAAAATTATCATCTAAAAAGAATCTCCCCAGTGGCAAATATTCACCTATAGACACTTTTCTAACAGTCATAACAAAGGAGATAAGATCTTTGCAGCAGAAAAGACAGTGGGCAAGTTAACAAAAGATGAGATCAATGCCATGAGGGCACTGGTGACATTGATTTTTATAAAACCCTTTGATTAGGGGGAGATGTGGTCATTCTCGACTGCACTCATTATTTGGAGATGTGTATGAGGACCTTAAAGGACAGCACCTGTTATGAAATACTGGGATCCAATCCTATTGGAATATATAAGCAAGAACTTAAAACTATCTTAGAGAGGATGAGACAGCAGAACCTCATCAGTAAAAATGAACTAGTGTTTCTTTTGCCACAGCATCTGGTAACACCAGCCTTCTCTAGCCTGTCAAAAATCTACAAAGAGGTAAAACCCCTTCAGAGCAGAGTGATTGTATCTGGTATTAGTATTTATGTCAACAAAATCATGAGACCCGTGACCAATGTCCCTTCATAGGTAAGTGATTCTATGGATTTTCTTAGGCAGCTTAATGATATTTAATAATATTTACTATGAGGCCAATACTCTACTGGCCAGCTTGTATTTGAAAGCTCTGTACTGCTCCATCCCACATGTCAAGGGATATTAAGGCTGTCAGAGCATTCCTAGAGGGAAAAGGCCATTTGAACATAATGAATTTGTGATCTCCATTCTTAGATGTATCTTGGAACACAATGTGTTTGTAACAGCGGCTGCTGTGCGCCGCTGTTCCCCTGCGTACTGTCGTGGTCCCGGGCGCCGTGTTCAACTGTGATCCTTGGCCGGTGCTTCCCATTCACCGCTGCAGTCCGGGGTTCTGTCTGTGTGGGTGCTGTTGTCCTGGGATGCGCTCCACAGTTTGCTGTCAGCCCTGGCCACAGAATGCTTGCTGCTTGTTTCTTGCAGCACTTCCTTAAGGGCTGGCGCACGTCACTTCCTGGGCTTTATGGGTTAGGTCATGTGACCTTGCTGACCTATCCTAGCCCTCCTGCACATATATAAGTGGCTAAGCCCCCTTCCCAGATGCCTCAGTATCAAGGTCCTTCTGTCCTCCTAAGGTTCCTGTTTTCTGCTGGTGTGTTCCTGTGTTCCTGACTTGTATCTGTATCCCTGGACTCCGCAGGTGTGAACCCACTGTGTCACGTGTCTGTCACAAACCAACTGGTGTGAACCCACTGTGCCACGTGTCCTACCTCCTCTAAAGGCATTGTCTAAGTAAACCCCTGGATCCTCACAGAACACCAGGTGCCTACCTCTTGAGGAGGATAGGCACACGAGGCAGCTGGTCCAGGCGGACCAGGAGGTACCTGAGAAAGGTACCAGAGGTGCAGGACTGAAGGATGAGGCAAAAGCGTAGTCAGAAAGACAAAAGGTCAAGGCAGGCGGCAAAGGTACAGGTCAGGCAATCCAGGTTGGTAACAGGACAGTCGAGGCAAGCAGATAGGGATCTAACAGTTAGCAGAGTCCAGGAATACAGATACAAGTCAGGAACACTAGAGGAAAACAAGAACCTTAGCAGAACACAAGGATCTTGACACTGAGGCATCTGGGAACGGGGCCTAGCCACTTATATATGTGCAGGAGGGCTAGGATAGGTCAGTGAAGTCACATGACCTAACCCATAAAGCCCAGGAAGTGAGGCGTGCCAGCCCTTAAAGAAGTGCTGCAGGAAATAAGCAGCAAGCATTCTGTGGCCAGGGCTGACAGCAAACTGTGGACCTGATCCCCGAACAAGCGCACCCACAAAGACAGAGCCCAGGACTGCAGCGGTGAATGGGAAGCACCAGCTGCAGATCACCGCTGAACACGTGGCCCTGGACCGTGGCGGTAAGCAGGGGAACAGCGGCACACAACAGCCGCTGTTGCAGTGTCCACATTTGATCGTTGGTTCTTCCACCACCTCAGGGGAATAGCAATGGGTAGCCCTTGTGCCCCTACCTTTGCCAACCTCTACCCGGGTTAGTGCGAGAAAGAGGTGGTGTTTGGGGATGTCGTGGGTCAATAGACCTCATCCATCTTTTCCATGGATGAGGTTTCTTTATGATGTGTTTATACTCTGGAATGGAACCAAGGACAGATTCAATGAATTTTTTTCACTATTCAATAAAAATAATTAGGTTTGTTTTTCACATCAGAAATTAATGAGATACACCTTACTAGGCATGCATGGTAACATCATCATGCTCGCTGCAGGTTCTTCGGCGGGTCTTCTTCAATCAAGACAGGAGCGGATGGCCTCTCAGCAAGTAAGTGAATGACGTGAGTATATAGATTATTTAAATCGATGATTAACCCCTGAACAGCTTAATGTGAGTCACAGGTGCAGCGATCAGCTTTGAAGGCAGCATCTGAGGGGTTAAGTATATAACAGGCAAACTATAAGCGTATATTAGGCCTCGTTCAGATTTCTGTTTTTCAATGACGTGTGGTGTCCACATTTTCTACGGACATTATATGTACCCGTTCATTTAAATATGTCAGTTAAAAAATTACGGAGACATGCACTACTTTGATCCGTGATGCAGACCAAGCACGCTCATTGAAGTCTATGGGTCTGTGAAAATCACAGAGATAACACAGATGACATCCGTGGTGCGTACGTTTGTCACTGAAGACTGATAAGAGATTCTTTGGAAATGAATTTTCAGTTGAGTAATGTCACTGAATTATGGATGACACACGGATGGTAAAAACGAGCAAACAGACCAACCACGGAAGCAAAAACCATTCCTTCAGTTTTCGTACTAGCCACTAAGCCTAATAATAGGTGCCACTTCTTGGTCTGTACAATATCTCTTTACTGCAGTTATATATTATTCTAATCCTGCCTGTAATGATGTGACCTGTGTGTATAGATTAGACCGGATCCGCCATTCACAATAGGTGATTGTCAGAGCTTATCTACTCTTTCTGTGTATAATGATCTCTGCACAGGTCACAGAACATGCCTAGAAAACTCTACTATAGAAATCAATGACGATTGTGTCTATTGTTTCTAAATGGTGTTAAGAACAGCTCAGGCAAGATGGCCGCCACATAATTTTGTTCACGGAACAGAATAAAAAAATCTGTAATCAGAAAATAAAATCAGATTACAAAAAAGGAGATGTGTGACTATCTGGTTTTAACTAGCAAATAAAATGTTGGTGACACATTCCCTTTAAAGAGGCATAGACGGGGAGGGAGCCTCTAAAGGAAGCGCCGATCCTCAGTGAATAAATACGCTGTGAGAGTCTTTGATAAGAGTCACCTGCACTAGCTCCTTACACGCTTTCTCTGCACTCCTTAAATGATGAACTTAGCTGCGATTTATGTATAGATCCAGAGACAGGGGCACATAATAACGAGTGAGACAGTAGAATTAGACTCTGAAACATGCACAGCCTACCTCGGCTTTCTCCAGCGCACAGGGATTCTAAGTTGTGGCAGGGAAAGAACGGAATTGAGCCTGTACAGACAGCGACACAGGCAGCCATCAGTCATAAGCAGAAATACCGTACATAGCCTCTGGCATACACCCAATGATAAATACAGCCAGGGTTTCGGTATAATGTGAGGAACAGGAGCGCTCTCAGTTTGTCTGCTAACCATAATGGTAGTACAACATCTAGTTATGGTTGGCTACACACAACGCTGGGATTAGTGATCCTAGTTTTGTACAGAATCCATTATATGGTGAATTATTCATGTTATGTGGGCAGAGATCATTAAGGATCAAGTATTTGTTTCCACAGTATCCAGATAAACCTCTGCCCAGCCCAAATTTATTTTTATTTTGAAAATCTTTCTTTTAATAAATATTTAAACGTTTTTTTAACACTCTTTTTTTGGGCAGTTAACACTGTCAGAGAGAAAAACAGCTACAAAGAACACTTTCTGGAGGACTCAATGCAGCAAACCCCTGATGATCCGGTGCAGAGGATGGGAATGGTAGTGGCACTGATGAGATGTTGTGTCAAAGTGTACTCCCTCAGGCCATTGATCTCTGGACATCGGTGCAGTGGAGAGGTGCTTTGAACAATCAGACCAGAAATAAGTATAAAAGTCTTTCTTTTTTAGTGCAAAATATAACTTGTGGCACATCCAGCCGTATTAATTACAAAGTGCAGTTTCTGGCACCAGATGAGGAGGTTTAGTAGCTGGATGTGTGGAAATTAAATGGCATTAGCAGGAACCTTCAAAGATATAGACTGTACAGAAGGTAATATGGCCTGATGGCTGTTCTAGGTGATGTGTATCTGACTTATTTTCCCTCACCAGCAGCAGGGTTTGTGAAGCTATATTTTTTCTGATCACACTGCTATGCACACTGAAGTTTCTTGGCATCAGTATTCTTAAATATGGCAATTTCCCTGAAGTAAGAAATTTTTAGGTGAACTGTATACAGTCCCTTGGAATATGAGCTCTCACATATGCTTTTTACCTCCACAATGTCTGGACTGAACCTTTCCTCCTGAAAGAAAGTAGGACCAGCCCACTCCTACCAAGAGGGAAGGAACAAGGTGGTTAGCCCTTTTCCTACTATCTCTTGCTAAGCATAACTTATTTTCTGCAACAATACATATCCACATCCTAGATCCGAAGTCGTTTCGCTCAAAACTTCGTTTTAATGCTGTACAGAGCTACGTCTCCATACAGCATTAAAATGTTGGGCTCCGGCAAGGCGAAATTAGTTATCACCAAGACTTCGCTGAATAACTTCGGCATTCAATTATTAAACTTGAAAACCATTTTAAAACTGGAATCCGAAGGCTTCAGAACCAAGTTTTAAAATGGTTTTCAAGTAGAAAAATCAAATTCCAGTGAGAGTTCACTGGTAACGAATTTGCCCCACCGGAGCCCATACATTTTAATGCTGTATGTAGACCAATCTCCATACACCATTAAAACAAAGTTTTGAGCAACTTTGGATCTAGGATCCAAAGTTTGCATCGCTTATCTTTAGGGATGAACGGACCCGTGGATGTGTGGGTTTGCCGGGTTAGGCCGAACTTCGGGTCAAAGTTCAGGTTCGGGACCCGAATTTGACCCGACCTCGAACCCGAACCCTATTAAAGTGAATGGGGACCTGAACTTTGGTGCACTAAAATGGCTGGAAAATAGTCATAGTAAGGGCTAGAGGGCTTCAAAAAGAAGCAAAATGGGGGTAAGAGCAGGACAGTTGTTCTGCAAACAAATATGGATAGGGAAATGACTTAAAATAACATAGGATAGAAAAAAAAAATATAATAATAATCTTGAACTAGAAGGTGGAGGTCAAAGTGGAGTAGTAGGTTGAGGAGGCGGTGGACGTGGTGGTGTAGGTGGAAGCCACGGTGGAGGAGGAGGAGATAACCAACACTGTTTTTGTTGTTTTTTTATTTTTTATTTTTTTATAAATTTGGGAAGACCCCAAAACATTGGGAAATAGAAAAGAGAATGCAAAGAGAATGTGCGCTGGAGAATAACAATGGATGGCTGCGGCCAAAATATTTGTCTATTCAGCACAAGTCCTGTGGGATCCATGCCTGGTTCATTTTAATGAACGTGAGCTTGTCCATGTTGGCTGTGGACAGGCAGCTGCGCTTGTCTGTGATCATTCCCCCTGCCGTGCTAAACACACGTTCGGACAATACACTGGCTGCAGGGCAGGCCAGCACCTCCAAGGCTTAAAGGGCAAGCTCAGGCCATGTGCCCAATTTGGAGACCCAGAAGTTTAATGGGGCTGACCCATCAGTCAGTATATGTAGGCTTGTGCACATGTACCGTTTCCCCATGTTGCTGAAATGCTTCCTCCTGCTAAGATGTTTCGTATCAGCTGGTGGTGCTGGTTGTTGAGGCAAGCTGACAAAGCTTTTCCATATTTTGCTGACAAAGCTTTTCCACATTTTGGCCATGTTAAACCTCCCTTGGCGACTTGTTCCTCCTCCTTTGCCTTCGCCATGTGCTTCCACTGAGCCCCAGCTGTCAGGTGGGTATGCCATCAGCAGCTCTTCTACCAGCGTGCGCTTGTACTCGTGCATCTTCCGATCACGCTCCAGTGATGGAATTAACAACAGCACATTGTCCTTGTAGCGAGGATCAAGCAGGGTGGCCACCCAGTAATCAACACTGGTTATATTGAGGGCAACTCAGCGGTCATTGCACAGGCACTGCATGTAGTTGCTCATGTGTGCCAGGCTGCCCAGAGGCAACGACAAGCTGTCCTCTGTGGGAGGTGTATCGTCTGTGTCCTCTGTATCTCTCCAGCCACGCTCCAGTGATGGCCATGAGCTGCTTTGGGTGCCATCCTGCTTTGAAAAAGGTTCCTTCTCCTCATCATCCTCCTCATCCTCCCGAACTGTGTCCTGGATGGACAGTTGTGTACCTGGCCTCTGTTGGTGCAGAAACCCACCCTCCAAGCCACTTGAGAATGACTGGCCTAATAACCGTGGAAATGACCCCTCTTCCTCCCGTGCCACATCCTCTTCCATCATCGCCCGAAGCGTTTTTTCAAGGAGACATAGAAGTGGGATAGTAACGCTGAGGATGGCGTCATCTGCAGTGGTCATGTTGGTGGAGTACTCGAAACAGCGCAATACGGCACACACGTCTCGCATGGAGGCCTACTCATTGGTGGGGAAGTGGTGCTGTTCCACAGAGCGACTCACCCGTGCTGCAGCTGAAACTCCACTATCGCCTGCTGCTGCTCGCACAGTCTCTCCAGCATGTGCAAGGTGGAATTCCACCTTGTTGGTACGTCACATATGAAGCGTTGATTGGCTGAAGTTACGCTGCAGCGCAGACAGGCAAGCAGCAGCAGGGTGTGAACGACGAAAGCGCGCAGAGATAGCCCGCACTTTCTGCAGCAGCTCTGACATTTTGGGGTAATTTTTCAGGAACCTCTGCACCACCAAATTCAGCACATGCACCAGGCAAGGGATGTGTGTCAAATCGGCTTGGCCCAGGGCTTCTACGAGATTTCGCCCATTATCGCACACCAACAGTAGCACCAACCACTCATCGGTCTGTTGTTCCATGCCCATCCACAGCTCCTGCGTGGTGTGTTGTTTTTCCCCTAAACAGATGAATTTCAAAACAGCCTGCTGTCGTTTCCCCTTGGCTGTGCTGAAGTTGATGATGCAGGTGTTACATTGACCAGATGAGGAGGCGGTAAAGGAGGAAGTGGAGTAGAAGTAGGAGGCAACAGGAGGCAACAAGAAACGTTGTGCAATCCTCAGTGGTGGAAGGACATGTGGCAAACTGCTATCCGACTCAGGCCCAGCCGCCACTGCATTTACCCAGTGTGCAGTTAGAGAGATATAACGTCCCTGCCCGTGCTTACTGGTCCACGTATTGGTGGTTATGTGGACCTTGCCACAGATGGCATTGCGCAGTGCACACCTGATTTTGTACGCCACTTGGTTGTGCAGGGCAGGGATGGCTCGCCTGAAAAAGTAGTGGCGGCTGGGAACCATGTACTGTAGGATAGCCACCACCATAAGGTTTTTAAAAGTGTCCGTCTCCACCAGACAGAATGACAGCATTTCAAAAGCCAGGAATTTTGAAATGCTGGCATTTAGGGCCAGGGATTGCTGGTAGGTAGGGGGTACTTTCTCTTTCTCTCCAGTGTTTGAGGGATGGACAGCTAAACCTTTCCATGGGACACTGTGGACATGCTGGGTCACGGTGGTGTATGTGGTAGTGTTGCTGCCACATCCTCTGTTTGCGGGGTGGCAGGTGCCACTGTCACTCCAGAGGGGGAGGAAGAGGCAGAGACTGCAGCAGAAGAGGGAGCAGGAGGAGCCTGAGATCTTTTGTGGTTTTTGAGTTATGTTCTCCACTCCACTCGTGCTTTGCATTTAGATGCCAGGTCATGCAGGTGGTGCTCAAGTTTAGAACACTTATGCCTCGCTTCAGGCTCAGATTGCACAGCGTGCAAACCACTTGCGTCTTGTCGTCAGCACATTATCTAAAGAGCTCCTTGGACCTGGCTTTGGTGTGCTCAGTTCCTGGGTGCGGTGGGCAGTAAAAGGCATACTGGCTAGAGGACGGCCACTTTGCTTTTGCACCCTGCTCCCTCTTTTGCTGTGCGGCAGGCGCTGTATGATCAACACCTCTTCCCCTGAACTGAACACGTCACCTTGATTTCATGAGGGGTCTAGGACCTCATCATCCTCCACATCATCTTCCACCCACTCCTCACCCCTGCCCTCCTTGCCTATCTGCACACTGCAGAAAGCCGCACCAGTTGGCACCTGTGTTTCGTCATCATCAGAGACGTGCTGCGGTGGTCTGCCACGTCCACATCCTGAAACATAAGTGGTTGGGAATCAGTGCACTCAATCTCTTCTACTTCTGGGGCAGGGCTAGGTGGATGGCCGACATAAACTCTGGCAGTAGAATCATCAAAAAGCATAAGAGACTGCTGCATGACTATGGGCTCAGACTGCTTGACTGATTAGCAAGGGGGTGAGGTGAAAGACAGATGCCCATGGGTTACAGGTGCCAACTCTGTGCTTTCAGCAGGGAACCAGGTGGGAGACAATGTGAAGGAACTGGAGGCACTGTCAGCCACCTAATCTACTACCGCCTCTACTTGTTTTTGCCTGACCATTCGTACACTGGTATTCGGGCCTACAAAATAACACTAAACGTTATGTCGCCTACTTGCACCTGAGGAAGGTGTTTCATTTGGGCATGTAGCTTGCACAGATCGATCACCTCCACGTCCTCTCCCTACAACAGGAGCTCCACCAACACCAGCAGCACCACGAACATTGCCCTGTCCCTTATTTGATGCTCTCCTCATTCTTTGAGGTCACCCACCGAACTAGCAGATGGATTACCTAGATTTATTTCTTTGTCACTTATGCAGTACAGGTGTACCTCACACAAGCAATTGGTATATGTCACCCACCGATGTAACAGATGGATTAACTAGATTTATTTCCTCGTCTCATATGCAGTGCAGGTGTACCCCACACGAACAATTGGTATATGTCACCCACCGATGTAGCAGATGGATTAACTAGATTTATTTCCCTGTCATTTATGCAGTTCAGGTGTACCTCACAAACAATGGATATATGTCGCCCACCAAACTAACAGACAGATTAACTATTATATTTTAAGTCAGGGGTACAAAGATGGTGCATTGCACTCACAAAAAATTGCTATAGGTCACCCACAGAATTAAAAGCCAGATTAACTATTAAATGTCTGTATTAGGGGTGCCAAGATGGTGAATTGTACCCACAAAAAAATCACTATAGGTCACCACAGTATAAATAGCCAGATGAGATCCTAACACTTTCCCTCACTTCAGCTCACTTTACAGTTCAGGTTCGCTCAACACTACTCATCTCTAATAACAACACATAATAAAACATTTGCATTTACCCCCAGGTCTGGGGTACTGCACCAACAGGTCCATGCATTACATTTAACCTATTAATTCCAGTGAACACTATTTAATGCATCATTTCTTGAGGTGAACACATTTCTTTTAATTCGTTGTGGGTTCGATTCTAACAAATTGGTCTGCAGATTCGATTTGGGTATGATTAAATTCAATTAAAACTGAAAGTGCTCAAATAGCCCTGAAAACTTGTGTATGACACTCTGAGGTCTCCTAGGAGATACACAACTTTCAAGCTGTTTAATGCCAAGTCAGCATAAGTAATATCAAAGTGACATACAGTCTACAATATGGTCCACAAATTATCCCTTTTTGGTGGCAAATGCTGACTTCTCTGTAGCCTGACCTGTAACATAGTGGCTGCCATTTTGAGAGGTTTGTCCGAATCAAATTGCCAAAGATTTAAATTCAGCAGAAATTCAAATTTTTGGATAAAGATATGTCAAATGTAATTTGTTTAGAATCAATTTGCTCATGTATATTCATTTGTGCAGCAGTGGTGCTGTGGGAACATTGACCACTTGTTTCTGGGTTTCCATAGTTAATAGTAGTGATGAGCGACATAGGCAATATTCGTTTCCGCGAATTTTTTGCATAATATTCGCAATAAATTGGCAAATTCTAGAATTCGCGATCTCCAGTCATTTTTTACGCAATTGCGCAAATTGTAACTTCACATTTTATCAGGTCTGAGTAGATATTACTGATTGGTGCACTAAGTATTGTTGTGACATCACAGCACTGTGTCTAACAGAGACACTAATCCCTATCACAGCACAGTAATTCCTATCACACTACCTAACACCCTGCACTGGAACGTATCAGCTACACTATATCACTATCTAACCTACACTGACTATCTCCCACTAACTATCTGTATTATACTGTGTATATGAGCTAACTATCTAATGTAATTAAATAAGGATCCAAATTAGTCTGCAAAACAGAGCACAGCAATGACACTGCTATCTCTCTCAACTGTAAAAAACCTGTAGAAAATGGCTGCTGGGGAAGTTCTTATATAGGGGGTAAGGGGGTAGGCAACTTTCCTATTGGTTGCTAGGGATGTTGCTAAGCTCTGACAAAGATATTGCAAGTTTCTCATTGGCCCACAAGCAAGAAGCAGTAGTACTGATGAAAAAAAAAACTAGAATATTCGCAATGACGAATATATAGCACTATGTTCTAGATTTTCAAGAATTCTCGGAGTGCTGATATTCGCCATAAAAATTCGCAATTAGAATATTCGCGATCAACCCTAGTTAACAGCTTATTTCAGAAGGTCCATGCACTGACACATCCTGTCATCGGTTTATTGTCAAGAAATTCTTCTAATAAAACTATGTTACTCAAAGTAGGTTACCTTTTAATTTTTGACAGTAAAACAGTAAAAACACACTATACACAATTTCCTTAATGTAAATTTTAAAAGGTTGTCAAGATTTTGATATTGATGGCTGATCCTCAGATTGGTGGGGATCTGTGCCATGGCACCCTCACCGATCAGCTGCTTAAAGAGACCACGGTTCTCTGGTGAGCACTGTGGCCTCCTCACAGCTTACCAAGCAAAGCACCCTACATTGTATAGTGGTTGTGCTTTGCACTGCAGCTTCTTCCTAGGCTAGTGGCATCACGATCATCAGTCACATGATCTAAGAGCAGCTCAGTCCCATTCAAGTGTTTGGGCCTGAGCTGCAATACCAAACACAACCGGTATACAGTGTATGCTGTCGTGCTTGGTAAGCTGTAAGGAGGCCGCGGTGCTCACCGGAGTGCTGCAGTCTCTTCAAACAGCTGATCTGATATTGCTGACCTATTCCAAGGATAAGCCATCAGTATCAAAATCTCTGACAACCCTTTTAACATTAAGACATCTCTCTTTCTAGGCAGGATCAATCCCATAAATAGACATGAGCAAATTGATTCAGAATTTCCCCAAAATTTTAGATTTCGGCAAATGCAAAACTTTTAAGATTGGTCCAGCGAAAATTGCTCACAATGGCGTCCTTCGGTTTACATATCAGAAAAAAAAAATCAACTTAGCTTGGCCGGTGGGCTTCCCGGTAATACTTTGCAGGCAGCCCTCCCGCTATCACAGCTAATCATAAGGCCGCTTTCACATGAGTGTCACAGATTGTGTCAGGGTCTGTTCAGGGAAAAAGCAATTGGTTTTGTACACAAGTTCAATCAGTTTTTCTTATGATTTCGTTTTTTTTAGTCCGAATTGTTTCTGGATTGCATACATTTTTCAAGTACATTAGCAATAGTGTTGAGTGAATTAAAGTTAACAAAGTGGACTTTCATCCGAATTTCAGGAAAAATTGATTTGCTGCAAAGCCGAATTTCCTCATGCTTCGTGGTAACGAATCAATTTTCCCTGAAATTGAGGTAAAAATAAAAAAAACATTTGTATATATTTATAGATATATACTCAACTCATTAATTTGCACGTGAAGAGGCCGCTGCAGCTATCTTGATTGAAGATCCCTTGCGAAATCTCGCGCGCGGTGACGTATGACATCACCACACCGGCTAGCATGATGACATCATCACGCACCAAGTGAGATTTCGTGCGGTGTCTTCAATCAAGATGGCCGCGGCGGCCTCTAACGATCAAATGGATAAAATTTGTATTTTTTATATATATATTTTTTCCGGATTAACCCCTGAAAGCCCTCATTATTATTCTCAGATGCCGCAATCAGCGATGAACGCGCCATCTTAATGGTTCAATGGCAGGGGGCAGAGCGATCAATGTTCCCTGTCATTGCGTCTGCTACTTACAAAGAAATGCGATACGTTACAAAGTCATTCTTTCTTTTAATTTCTTTGTGAAATTCAGCTAAGCTGTCTAATCAAATTTTTGATAACTTCGCTCATCTCTAGTTAGCAACCATCAGTTAAAAAACACATTGCATCTGGATGCCTTTTGTTTTTTGTACAATCCCCGTTCACTTCTATGGAGCTAGGGCTGAGATTTCTCCTGCTCTTTCCTACGAACGAGTCTTCAATCCCGATCCGATGTGTGTAGAGAATGCATAGCATGCGGACTGAATCCTGACCCATTCATTCCAATGGGTCTGTGTACGTGGATGTAATTTTTCACGCATTATCTTTGCTTTCAGGAAAAAAATAGCATTAAGTTCTATATTTAGCGTTTTTTTTTACGCAGCTTTGGCTCCATTGAAATGGATGGTGCTTGTGTGAACTGATTGAACTGCTCTGCAGAACCACCATTTTTCCCTGAGCAGATCCTGAAACAATTTGTATCGCTCGTATGAAAGAGGCCTAAAGCTGCCCAACCAGGAAATGCTGCTGCTTTGTGGAGAAAATCGTAGGAAAGAGGACGTCAGACAGAGAATGAGAGACAGTATAACACAGAACACAGGCAGACAGTGAATAAGTGTCTGTGAGAGTGTTTCATAGTGAAGATACTACAAGAAAGTTTAGACTAGCACATTCATAGTCGCCAGTGCACATTCATAAAGCTAGCATGCAGGAAGTGCAGTCATCGGGCGCACAACAAGGGGTCCCTCAAAGTACATGTTTTTCGTGATGCCAGTTGCAGTGAAGCAACAAGGGTACAGGGCCCCTTTTTAGTGATACTGTGGATGGTACCCAGGTGTAGGAATGCAAGAGTGGTGTAGGGTAGCCTATAATGTCCCTTAACTCCTTAAGGACACATGACGTATGGGTACGTCATGTGTCCAGTCCCTGAAGATGGTGCCCGCTTCTGGCCGCTGCGGGCACCATCGCTGCGGGGGTCCGGCTGATTCCTGTAGCTGACCCCCACAGCTGATGATCGCGGTCGGCAGCGCTGCCGACCGCAATCATTTAACCCCGCAGATGCCGTGATCAATCCTGATCACGGCATCTGCACGCGCTAAAACCGAAAGTAAAACTTTCGGCAGCGCTCCGGCTCCCCCTAGTGGTGATTGGGAGAATCGGAGCGCTGTAAGGGATAGCCTTAAGCCTTTCATTCAGCTTGAGGCTATCACTTACTATTTCCTATGGAGCCCTTGTTAGCAATAGGGCTTCATAGGAAAGTAGTAAATGCTCATAAACTCCAATACAAGTGCATTGGAGTTTATGATAGAAGCAATCAGGTAACTGATTTATATAGGTCCCTATGGGATCTATATAAAAGTGTAAAAAAAATAAAAAAAAAAAATTAAAAAAATTAAAAAACCTAAAAATTTAAATCACCCCCTTTCCCCAAAATTAAAATAAAATAATAAAAAATACACATCATGGGTGTCGCAATGTGTGAAAACGCCCATAGTATAAAAATATAAAAATATATTTCCCATACGGTAAACAGAAAAAGCGGAAAAAGCGCCCAAATGGCCGATTTGCCGTTTTGAACGCTTCATTTCCTAAAAAAAAATTAAATAAAAAGCGATCAAAAAGTCCTACACACCTCATAATGGTATCAACTAAAAGTTAAGATCGCCCCGCAAAAAATTAGCCCCCATACAACGCCATACACTTATTTACAAATACGTTATAGCGGTCAAAACATGGCGACAAAAAATAAATAAAATTTTTTTCCCACTTTTGAATTTTTTTTCACTATCAAAACGCAAGAAAAGCTATACATATTGGGTATCGCCGGATTCGTACTGACCTGTAGAATAAAACTAAATGGTCAGTTTTATCGCAAATCAAACGTCGTAATTTAGAAACCCGTAAAACTGTGGTGAAATTGTTTTTTTTTTGCAATTTCACCCCATTTGGAATTTTTTTCCCGCTTCCCACTACACCTTATGCTTTATTAAATGATGGCGTTGGAAAGTACAACTTGTCCTGCAAAAAATAAGCCCTCATATGGCCATGTGAACGGAAAAATAAAAAAGTTATGGCTCTTGGAAGGCATAGAGCGCAAAACGAAAACGCAAAAATGAAAAAACCCTGTGTCCTTAAGGGGTTAAGGTGTTGTGCATGTGTCACGGTGCTCCCACCTGGATACGCTGGACCCCAGGCATTGACCTCCGAAAGCAGAAAAATAGGGGGAATAATTGAGGGATTTGAATAAATAACTGAGTTCAGACCTTGAGATGAAGCTCAATAACAGCTTTATTGAATAAACATTTCTTC
The DNA here is from genome assembly GCA_033119425.1 of Bufotes viridis. Lineage (NCBI taxonomy): Eukaryota > Metazoa > Chordata > Amphibia > Anura > Bufonidae > Bufotes > Bufotes viridis. The sequence goes on along the minus strand of CM065597.1, from coordinate 30,741,885 downwards.
AAACGGTTTACAGACTTTATCTTGGTTCCAGCAGGCATTAGCATTAACTGTGGCAGGCAAACTCCTCTCTGCTACATCTGTTGCTTTCTGACTCTGACAGGGTAGCTGTATTATTGAGCTTCCACTGGATGCTTCAACTTCTCTCTGTAGTCTGACTCTAAACTGGTCCAGGGAACTTTACTCCTGGCTTCAGAGGCTTCAAGCTGTGTCCTCCATATCCAGCAGAGCTGAAGGTGCTCTAGCTGACCTAGACAGGGCTCATCCAATAGGGATATGCACCTGCTGCACACCTAACCTCTAGGAGGGAGTAAGCTAAACTTACTAGAAACTGAACTCCCCCCTTGCTGCAGGAAGTGGGACTCACCCACTCCTTCACAGAGGGGGGGGGGAGGGTGTTAGAATGGAATGGAAAGCTTAATTCTATGTGACTGTAGCTCTGCTGTGTTTTCTGCCACCTGCTGTTGAACCAGGCACATTACATTTTAACTCAATAGTTGCAAAATAGGAAATGCACATTATAAAGGACCTGAAAATAAATACATACAATTACACATTAGCCCATTAAAGATAGTGGCAGGGTGCAGAAGTGGTAATGCCACACTGGAGTCGTTACATACCCCCTTACTTAAAAACCAAGCCGCCCTCAGCTTGTGCTTAGGGTATGCTCTAAGGGTACCAGGGAAAAATGTAAGTGCTGCATGAGAATACACATACATTTTTCACGGCAACTGGTAGACAACTTTGAGGCTGAAGGTGAAGGTAGAAATTGCCACACAGCCAATTAGACAGACTGGTGGGGTAATCCCGGGTTGTACTCCACTTGTTCCCCTTTGTACAAGCTGTGCCGTGCCTGAGGTAGATAGGGTCGCTTCACGGAGTGCCGATACACAAACAGCTCCATCTTGGTCTCTTCATCCTGGATGAACCCACTGCCCCTCTCAACAGACAACCAGATCACAGTTCCGGTCCTCCTCTCCAGCACTTGGTTATGGGGCAGTGGTCGGTCCAGCAGTCGGAACACCCAATCTTCTATGGCCTTGCGGTATTCTCAGGTGGAAGTTGCATAGGCCGTGACTCCTTGAGGCACCATTGGGTTTAGGCTGTCGTTGGCCCCGCTCTTCTTTGGCAGCAGTTGGTAATTCCTGCCGCCTCCGCCGTGCCAATCGGCATGGGGAAAGCTCTGGACCCCTTTTTGGGTCTCCAGACTATCTGCGACACTCATAACTTTTGCAAGTCATTGCACAAATCAGGCAAGTCATCTCTGCAACGCATCTCAGCCCAGTTCGGCTTCGGGAGCGCAATATTGTTTTCCCTCTCACTGGCAAAAACTGGTGATGAAGGCGGGGCTTTTGGGGAGAAGTCTCCACTTCCTCTCTCTGCACTGTGCTGTCGCTCCCTGTGGGCAGGGCTGGATTTTCCCGCTTTAGATAGGGGCATTCCGATGCGCCATCGCTGATAAAAATTGCGAATTAACCCTTCGGATGTCGACACGCACGGTTTTGAGCCTGTTGCTCTGCAGTAAATTCAGTAAAGTCATTTTAAGGGTATTTCGGCAATTCTATAGGCAGTATAATCCAACACAGATTTATCCTGTTCGGATTCTGTTCACGACACCAAATGCAGTCGTCGGGCGCACAGCAAGGGGTCCTTTAAAGTACATGTTTTTCATGATGCCAGTTGCAGTGAAGCAAACAAACAAAGATATGAAAGCACAACATATTCACATGCAAGCAATAAAACTGGGAAATAGGGATTATTCTAAATTGAAGTGGTATTAGACCACTACTATAAATGAAAAAAAATAGAAGTTTTTTGCGCTAGACAGCTAGATACACTGTATACATTTATGTCCAGAGGAATGAGGATTGCTTCCAGGAACGCTGATGAGAGCTGAGGAGCAAAGCTACATATACTGCGGGACCGCATGCTTGTTAGAAAGGCATTTGTTCTGTTCAAAGTCAGCAGTGGATGCAGAGCAGACCTGGGTCGGTAAGATCGTGCACACACCTCATTACAGTTTTGGTACCCAGAGACTGAGACCAGGCCTATAGTTAGTTAGTTAGGGTCTCTGTTCGTGTCAGGCCACAAGTGTTACTACTGTTCATTGCAAGGACTCCATAACTTAAAGTGACATTTCACATTGGAGAGTTGATAAACATCCCACAAACTCAAGCCAGGCTGGCGTTTTGCTTAGAAGGAATACTCGGGCACGTGCTACAAGACCACTTATGGGAGGGAGAATACTGTAGAGTACTGTAAGTTTGTAAACTGTTGTGATGCACCACAGGCTAGCCCACACCACGCACCCATACAGTTCTTGTTTTTTTGGGTAATAACAGGTAACGGTGTGGCAGTTTAGTTGTACCCGCAAGTAGGTAAATTACTGCATCCATCGGAGGGCGCCATGCTGTGCAGCACAACGGTTTCAGCCTTCGGGCTTGGTGTATGTAAACATTTTTGTGTTCCCAGCATTTGTGGTTGTGTATATTGCCACATTTAAGTAAAATTCTGTTTTGGCAAAGGCTGGTGTTGGGGTTGCTTTCCTTGTTCATGACCTTGCTGTATCCTGGGGAGCCCACCCTGGTACACGGCTTACATGTTAATGGAATATGAATTGCCTATTATATTACTGGATCATCATGACTTGTAAGCTATATTAAAAAGAAATTTATGGGTGGAATTTCTACGGAACCTATGTTGTAGTAAGGGTAACATCATAGTAAGTGTACATACCTTAACTAAAGACTGTGGTAGTTCTGAGGTGCTGATCTGAAGGATATTCCCCAAGCCTGGTAGAGGTGTAGGTCCTGGAGGTAGGTTCTTGTGTTTGACCCCACTCCACCAATAAATGAGATAAATTAGGAGAGTGAGGCCTGTAGCCAGGAGAAGAGTTGCAGCAATATTCAGGGCCATCCTGTACCTAGTGACTACAGCTCGTTCTGAACTATAACCAGACAGAGGACAACTATGCAGATAATGTAATCACTTAGAAAAGATGGGTTGGGCTGGTGTAGAGTTACAGCTCTGTGGCATGATTCAGTGTAAATGCTCGCATAATTGCAGGCACTTGAGCGGGTTAAGGCTGGGCTTCCTGCAGATGGAGGGTGAGAGACAATGCGAACACAAACTTCCCACTCCCTCCCTTACTAGTTGTTGTACTGGCTTTGGGAGGAGTATTGGAAAGTTTATTTACTACTGCACAAGCCCCCCCCCCCCTGCCCCTTCTCCCGGCCTGTTCTGGTGACACAGTCTACAGCAGAGCTCTGCTGCTGCTGTTACTGATCTATTTATTTTTTCTGCTGCATCATGGCTGATTCTTCCCTGTTGTTAGCCCTTCAGAGGGAGAATGGGACAGAAAGCTAAGGATTAGCTAAGTGGTATTTTGAGCCAATTTTCAGCTGAAGCCTCAATTAATTTGTGCCTGCATCTCAAGCTCAGACAACAGCGCAATTCTGCTCTCTAAGTGTGAAGCCACTGAAAAGGAGGGCACCCCAGCACTTGTCCATGAGCAGACAGAAAAGAGGGTGCCACGAAACCAGACTGTCTGGCCTTAAGCCCAACATCTGGCACCTCTCTCTGTATCCTTAACCGGAACGTCCGCATGTCTTTACTATCCACCAGATATTCGTTAACGAGAGCTCATAGGGATGCTTGTTAGCGTTCATCTGGTGGTGTACAGGTGCTTCTGATTAGCCAATGAATGAGGTCACCTAAATCGTCGTTTGCCGACAGCAGATCATGCCGTGTAAACAATCTCTGCTGCCGGCAAACAACGAGTCTGTATGGGGACGAGCGATGGCATTACTGATTCCTCCTCCCCACACTGTGGGGGATATCACTGCATTACAATGTGAGATTAGCTTTTTTTACACTGTATCTGGATACAATATACTTACAATTTACTGGATACAAAAGTTGCACAGCAGGAAGGCCTGGTGGAGGTATGCTGATGAATTCAGGTGTCGCCTGGCTCTAAGGTCTGAGGCAGTGTTGTATGAACATCGGCCGGGATGATCAAATGTTCTAAAACCTTGTATTCGCATCGCGCCCATTGACTTTAATAGCAGGTAAACCTGAAAAACCTTCAGTCATATTTGCAGCCACCAAATCAAACTATGAGTGCACAAAAAGTCCCACAACATGGACAGTGACATACCTGAGGGGGATCATAGGCAAAAATTCCCACAAGAAATACAGTATGTATTTTAATCAGGGGCCATTTTTATGTGTCTTAATGGGAAACTCTCAAAAACAGTTTGATGTATACAAATGTGCAGCACTCCACATTTTTGTATCCTGCAGAGTCCAGAACAAAAATTCTTACGTTAACATAATTTTTTTTTCTACCATGGAACTGTATGGTGAACGGACGCCGCTGGACGGCATCAGTCTGAGGCATCTGTTAATGCATATTTGGTATGCATTAAATGGATGGCAAAAACAGGATGTGAACCCAGCCCTAGTGTCAGAATAAGCACCAGTACACAGCAGAGCAGCGTGGCGGAGAGGGGAGGCCGCTATCCTTAGGATAGGTCATCAATATTAAATCGGCAGGGGTCTGACACCTGGCACTCCCGACAATCAGCTGTTTGAGGAGATGGCAAGAGCTGTGCGCACGTGCCATCTCCCTTCTCTATTCCTGCTCTGCTGCTGTATGTCTATGAGACAACAGCAGTGAACAGCACACGCCGTATCCTCAAACATCGGTTGCGGTTTTCTTGCTTTTTTTCAACTATTGCGTTTTTATATCTTATATTTGCATTTGTGCATGTTCATTCCACCCAATATATAACATTCGTTCTATCTGTCTTCTTCATTGACATATACACAAAACCATATAAAAAACTTTATCGCTTTGTGTGAATTTCCACTACTGTGTCTGTGATATATATATAAAAAATATACAGAATATCTTTTAAGTGCATGACACATTAGATTTTCACATACATTTTAAAAAACGCATGCTTATTCAGTGGCGGTTTTGTTGCGTTTTTTTCAAAATAGCGTTTTTATATCCAATGTTTGCATTTGTGAATTCTATCATTTATCTCTATTGACATATACAGAAAACTTTTGAAACTCCGTTATTTTACATTCTTCTATTGATAATAGATTCCTGTTCTTAATATATCTGTAGTAAAAGGGGGTAGGGATCCACAGTAGAGAGGGACCCGGGAATAGGATAAACCCAAAGGTCACCTGACGGCTGTGGAACCTCACCCCACTACTTCACAAAAACCAAAAAATCTCAAAGTCGGCATTAAGGCCAAAAGGTACCAGAGTATTTAATTAGAATATGCGGCGAGACTCCATTTTTTACATTTGTTTTACAATATCTCCACCCCTCCAATGTACATTAATTTGTTCAATTGCTGCAAATTTTAAACCTGAGGGATCCTTATTATGTTGGTCCTTGAAATGTTGTGACAATGTATGCTTTACATAACCATTCCGAATATTGGTCACATGTTCCGCTTGTTGTTTTTTCAATGTTCTTTTTGTGCGGCCAATATATTGTTTACCACAAGGGCAACTTATATATATATATAACTCTTTCTGAACTGCAGGTCAAAAAATCTTGAATTCTATGTTTATGTCCGTTGCTATGGGAAATAATTTCTGTGGTTTTCCTTGAAAAATACGTCATCGCACACATATTACACTTGCCGCATCTATGGAAACCTTCCAATCCCGCCCATTTTGTTATACTATTTTGGGTTCTTTTTGTTGCCTTGGTGGTTGGTGCTATCTTAAGGGCTAGATTTGGGGTTCTTGTAAAAGTGATTAGCGGTTTTATTGGTATACATTTTCCTATGTATTTATCTTTTTGTAGCAGATGCCAATGTTTAGTAATACTGTTTTGAATTTCTTTATAGTTGGTATTGAATGGTAATACCATTCTTATATGTTGTTCCTCTCTTTCTTTCTGGTTATCCTTAGGGTTAAAAAATGATTCTCTCTGCATTCCTCTTACTTTTTCTAGGGATTTTTCCACTTGTTCTGGTGGATATTGTTTTTCTATAAATAACGACTTTAATTGCGAAGCTTCTTGTTCGAATGACTCCTGTAAGGTACAATTTCTTTTTAATCTTCCAAATTGTCCCTCAGGTACATTTAACAGCCATCTGGGCATATGGCAGCTACTAAACAGAATATATCCATTTTTTGCTACTGGTTTATTGTAAGTGGAACAAATTATTTTATTTTCTTCAACTGTTATCATTATATCCAGAAATTCTATTGCACGTTCGCAAATGTTTGACGTAAACCGTAAATTCCTATTGTTTATATTAATCCCTTCTAGGAATGCAAGAAGTGAGGCTTTATCCTTTTTCCAAATCATAATCACGTCGTCTATAAAACGACGCCAGAGAATTTATTATTTCCATACTAACAACCTCAGTAGATTCAAGGCTGGGCTTCTGTCATTTAGCACGTCTTGGTACGTCTGGCACTTGACCTCCTTCAGAAGATTCTTCTTAGATTCTCTGACTTATTTAAGTTTGAAAATTCTTTTTGAGTTCACTCTTCCACCTCTTCAAGCTTAAAGATGGCGGTAAAGCAATGGCTCGCCAAATGTAATAAATATGTTTGAAAAATATAAAACTGATTTGGTAATTCTCTCCGTATACGTTATTTGGAGTAAGGAACACCCGAAGGACTCCTCACCAGGATTCAACAAGGGTTATATAAAAAATGAATAATGCAATTTATTTTCGGTCTTCATAAAAGTTTATTACTTACAAAAATAGGTTAGTAAAAGTCTTTGTCTATTGTCCATATGGGAATATGAAAGTCCATAAAGTATCATTTCAGAAGGGTAGGAACCTCCTTCTCATGCTCCATTTGTGTCTTCTATCTTCTTCAGCAGCAACCCACAACTGAGTGAGACTACCCCCTTGTCTGTTTATGTCAGTCATTTATACCATAGATACAGGAGTGTCTTACTAATGTATAGGTCTTGACGTTCCCATACAGACCTCCCTTCACCCTTGCGTATCAATATAGATGGTGTCAGTGTGTAGTGTAATAAATCCTTTATATTAAATACAAAATAATATTATATCACATATTATTTAGCAAACACTAGCTATCATAGAATTCAGAGTTAATTGGGGGGGGGGGTGATTTTAGGGCTAGTCCGAGTGGAAATAACTACTAAGAGGTCCCTGTATTAATTCAGCTCATTTATTTCAGTGGGCACTATCTAATACTTCAGTTCTACTGCAAGGGTGCTGCAGACACATTGTGGACTCTTGCTGTTGCTTGGTTTCCATAGTTAAAACCTGATTGCGGTAAATCTTTTGCTTAGTTTATTATTATGGAATCTTCTCAGCAAAATGGTGTTGGCCAATATAGACAACCCCTTTAACTCTTCACTGTGAAACCTGTGTTACAAAATCTACTGTGAACATATTTCCCTAACAATTAACCACCCAACAAATCTAGGCATGATGGACCCCTTAACAGAACAGGGCAGCATTGGAGAGCATCACATTTCCCTCTTTTGCTCTGCAAAATCTCTGCAACATATAGGCTGCTGTTTTCAGTAGTCTGTAGTTAGCTAATTAACAACAGAGACAGACTGTCATAAAATAGCCTGTATATGATAATCTGATGGTGATTTGGGGAAAATAAGTTCCCTAAAGCTTCCCTTGTCTATAACTATATCACTTTAAATGGTCAGATATTTTGGCTGCGGATTTATCGAAGGAATGACCATAGAGCCAGTGTCCTAACGAGGATACGATTACAGTCAGGCTACTTTCACACTAGCGTTTTTGCTGGATCCGGCAGGGTTCTGCTTCCATTACTAATACAACCATTGGCATCCATTATGAACGGATCCGGTTGTATTATCTTTAGCATTGCCAAGACGGATCCATCATTAACTCCATTGAAAGTCAATGGAGGACTGATCCATTTTCTATTGTGTCAGACTGTGTCAGAGAAAACAGATCTGTCCCCATTTACTTGCATTGGGGGTCATGACAATCCGTCTAGCTCCACATCCCAGGAGACTGTGACATTTCTGATGTACTGATCTGAAGAATATTCCCTGGTAGAGGTGTAGGTCCCAGGGGTAGCTTCTTCTGTTTGAGTCTACTCCACAATTTAATGAGCTAAATTAGAAGGGTGATGCCTGTAGCTAGGAGAAGAGTCAAAGCAATATTCAGACCTATTTTTTTCCCCTGTGATTACAGCTCTGTGTTCTAGTACATGTTCCTCTTGTTTTATGTATTACCAAGAACATGGCAACCATTCAGAGAACATGTGATCCCTGAGGACATGCAGGGTGTGTTGGTGTAGAGTTACCGGTCTACTGCTCAATGCATTGTAAATCTTAGGATACTTAGCCAGATTGTATTAAATGATCTTGTTTTCCTTTAAAGTCCATTGTTAATTTTAGAAATGAGCGTAGTTACGAAAAATTTAATTCACAAAGAAATTTGCTTCATGACTAATTACTTCATCACGAAGCTCATTTCTTTGTATTGTGGTGGCACAATGACAGGGAACGGCGCTGCCCCCCATCATTGAACTGCCTCATATAAAAAATACTCACCTTATCCATTTAATCGTGAAGAACCCACCGTGGCCATTTTGATTGTAGACACTGACATGGTGACGTCATACATCACCGCATGCAAAATTTTGAGCGGCATGTTCAATCTTTGCGCGAAATGGATGAGGTGAGAATGTTTTTTTTTTTTTAACCACCATTTCAGGGCAACTGCTGGACACAATTGCCTGTAATAAGGGTGTCTTTTCATATACCCTGCCATTGAATGTTGACCTCTGGATTTTTGGACCTCAACATTTTCTGAATACTTCCCATTTTGCCTGACAATTTGGACTTGAAAGGACTTCACGGTTTCTGATTTGGCTTTAGATTCATCTGCTATTGAGTTGGCTTATATGGCTATATTCTGTTTGGTTCTGTTCCGGTTCTGACCCATCCAGTCGGTTATCTGCTCAGCATCTCTGTCACTACATTTATTATTTTTAGTGATGAGCGAATCGACCTTCGGATCCAAAATCTAAAGTCGATTCGCTCAAAACTTTGTTTTAATGCAGTACAGAGACCCGTATGGGCTTGGGCGAGTTGAAATTAGTTCTCACTCAAGCATATAAGATGTACTCCAGGTGGTACTATACTCCCAAAAAACTTCACGATTTTTACCCTGAGCATAACGACAAATGCTGGAGGTAATGTAGAGGGGTGGGGACCCTCAAGCATATTTTCTGGTCCTGCCCTAAATTGAGTAAACTCAGGAAAGATCTAGAAGAACTCATACAAACACTAACAGGGGAAAAAACAGATCTCAAACCAGAATTAATACTTCTAAATATAGAAATTGAAAAATTTCCCAAAAATTTGAGAATTCCGATATGTCACATCGCGATCGCAATGAGATTGTCAGTCGCCAAACTTTGGAATACAAAGACAATTCCTGAAATTACAACCATAATTCATATGGTATATAAAAACCACATTTCTGAACAAGCGATGGCGTGGCAGATCGGAAGGGGGAAAAATGCATGGAAAGTTGGGACACATGGCTAACACACTTTCCAAAGAAGATCTTATAGATAAACCCATTTCCATACCACAGAACATAATTAAAAATAAACAAGACAAGACATCGTTTCCGATGCCCGAGGTCGAGGAGTGGAACTTCGCTCAGAGAATAATGTGAAGAATCACAGATTTTCTTGCTGTGTTTTTCTTTAGTTATTATGTGTGTTATATATTATTACAATTAATATTGCAGAATGTACTATGACCATTCAAGTTCAGACGACATTGTTGATATATATACCAATATGTTTTTTCTCGCAACTATATGTGAATATATCTACCATACTAAACAGTGATGCATGATGTTTGCATACATTTGAGTGAAATGTCTGTTATAAATTTTTTGAAAACCAAATAAAAACTATTTGCAAAGAAATGAGTTCTCACTAAAGTCTTTTGCATTCGAGTTTTTAACTTTGAAAACAATTGTAAAACAGGAATCTGAAGTCAGCTTTAGTACAGGCTGGTATCTCGGTACCGAAACCCATTCGGATACCTGTTTTAAAATGGTTTTAAAGTTGAAAAATCAAATCCCGAAGTTATTCACCAAAGTCTTGTGAGACTTAATTAATACTTAACTTCCCTCGCTGGAGACCATACATTTGGATTGAATCTCTGTACAGCATTCAAATGAAGTTTCGAGCCAATCAACTTTGGATCTTGGATCCGAAGGTCGATTCACTCAACGCTAATTATTTTGTCCCAGCATTTTTCCCTGTGGGGAATATTTGTGTATTCTATGGTGTGCTCACTTTTTGTAGCCACATACCTTTAATTTTATTATTAAGATTCTAAGAGGTGATATGCAAAATTATATAGTGCTGAATAATCTAATAACTAGCATATATTCATGCAAAACAGGTCAGAGTGTAAGAGTGTCCCTGCAAGTGTCCCTGTAAGCGTTGACCCTGTTGAGGTGGCGACTCCACCTATTTGTACTGTCGGACTGTTAAATGAATCTTGCTATACCTTTAAGTGTTTGCTATTTGCATGAGGTTATATGTATATCTCCCTGCACTGAAAGGGAAACCGTCATCAAGCCCTAATAAGTACTGTAATACATGTATAGTCTCTGCTGATGTCTCTGGATCAGTCATTTGTATCTGTTTTTTATGCCCACAAACCAGCAATGGAATATATTGTGAGGACTCCTGTTCCTTCCGGCAAGAGACACACTGCAGTCCACTGTTTTATTAACACTGAATCATTGCAAAGGATTAGAATTATATTATATTATATATAATAATCAAGACATGACAATACTAAAAACAACATAAATTTACAGGGATTTTTCAAGAAACTAGTCTCGGATTTTTTTTGTGTATGTGTTTTAATTGACATCCTTAACCCTTTCAGTCCCGGGCCACTTTTCACCTTAAATCCCAGGCCAATTTTTGCAAATGTGATGTGTCATTTTATGTGGTATTAACTTTGGAACTGTTTTACTTATCCAAGCCATTCTGAGATTGTTTTCTCATGACACATTATACTTAATGACAGTGGTAAATTTGAGTCGATATATTTCACCTTTATTTATAAAACAATTCAAAATTTACCAAAAATTTAAAAAATTCACAATTTTCTGAATTTGAATTTCTCTACTTTTAAGACAGATAGCAATACCTAATAAAATGGTTATCAATCAACATTCCCCATATGTCTGCTTTATGTTGGCATAATTTTTTTGCACCCGCCTGATCAGAGCGCCGTAGCTGTACGGCACTGGGATTTATTTCCCAAAGTACAGCGCTGGTATCCTATGGGTTAAAAGGGTTTTTCAGGATTTTAATATTGATAAGTTATCCTCAGGATAGGTCATCAATATTAGAATGGCGGGGGTCCGATCAGCTGGTTGAAGAGAAGGCCACGTGCTGTGAAGGCAAGAAGCCTCTTCAACCAGCTGATCTGCGGGGATGATGGGTGTCAGACCCTCACCGATCTGATATTGATGATCTATAAAATCCCAGAAAACCTCTTTAAAAATTACAGCTTTCTTTTGTTTGCATGTTCTAGATCTTCTTGGTTTCCTCTATGCAAGAAGTTTTTCCTTAACTCAGAAGCGAGGGACAACCTTCATCTGGTATGAATGAGATCTTGAAGCATTGGTGTTGGGCTCAGGTCTTATGCTCAGATTCTTTCTGTCTGTTGTAGGCTCCAAGGTGAACTTTTGCAGTATGGTGGTGAGAAGGAGCTCCATGCGAGCCAGGCCTTCTCCCATACACATGCGTTTGCCTAAAAAGATACAGCAAGCATACATATTAAGAAGTCAGGCTAAATTTGATGCTGGTAGTTTTCCACTCTAGTGAAGGTAAATCTGATGAGTTATCTTAACTCAATAAGTGCGCAAAAGGGATAGTTCAAGGACATATTTAATTCTGTTACAATGTCTCTTTACACAGGATGATATTTCATCGGATTGTTGGGAATGAAGCATTCCTTCCTGACAATCTGCTGCTCACTGGTGGAGGAGACTGTTTTATTTACATGCAGCGATCTACTCCAGAGATGGTAAGGAGCGAAAACCTCCCCATGACTCGTTGTTTACCGGCAGCAGATTGTTTTTTCACAGCATATTCTGCTATCGGGAAATTAGGATTTTTGTGTTCGCACAAACGATTCAATTACCTAATGAACAAATGTTTTGCTCGTTCATTGGGAAAATCAGCTGTACATTTACACTGCTAGATCATCTCCAACGTGCGTTATTTTGAATGATCTATGCAATTCTCGGCCATGAAAAGGGCCCTTTAGTAGAGGTATTGTCCTTTTGTTATGATATGTCAATTAGAAGAACGTTACTACTATGGACAATAGCTCTGACCTTTTGTTAGACGTTCCACAAATTGGAAGCAATGTGTTTTCATATGATGGTTGTAAACTTGTAACATTAATATGATGTGTGTTTATAAAGACAGGACAAGGCAACTGATTTCTAAGCCCTGTCAAGGAATGTTTTGGACTTAAAACACATTATAGATCCACGACCACAAACGCCCTCTAATATTTTCCTATACCAAACCCAGGTTAATATGAAGCTTGCCCAGCTCAGCCATAGGTTACAGAATTTTTTTTCAACTTAGCTAAAAACTAATAATCAACTAATAAGGTTACCTGCAGAGAATGGCATAAATGCATCATGTTTCTTAAAGCAACCATTCTCGTTAAGAAAGTGTGCAGGATCAAACTCTTTTGGGTTCTTGAATTGTTTCGGGTCTTTTAACACAGAGGTCAGGACTGTAAACACTATGGTACCCTGCAAGTTAGTAAACATGTTAAAAACTGGGTCTAGTTAGCAATTGATAGGAAGAATTGAATTAAGATGCTGAGAAGATTAGCACACTTTCCTCAGAATGGCTATCCCCTAAAGGTAGATAGCCTGCTTAGCCATGAAGCCTACATACAGTGGGTACGGAAAGTATTCAGACCCCCTTAAATTTTTCACTTTTTGTTAAATTGCAGACATTTGCTAAAATCTTTAAATTTCATTTTTTTTCTCATTAATGTACACACAGCACCCCATATTGACATAAAAACATAGAATTGTTGACATTTTTGCAGATTTATTAAAAAATAAAAAATGAAATATCACATGGTCCTAAGTATTCAGACCCTTTGCTTAGTATTTAGTAGAAGCACCCTTTTGATCTAATACAGCCATGAGTCTTTTTGGGAAAGAAGCAACAAGTTTTTAACACCGGGATTTGGGGATCCTCTGCCATTCCACCTTGCAGATCCTCTCCAGTTCTGTCAGGTTGGATGGTAAACATTGGTGGACATCCAGAGATGCTCAATTGGGTTTAAGTCAGGGCTCTGGCTGGGCCATTCAAGAACATTCACGGAGTTGTTGTGAAGCCATTCCTTCGTTATTTTAGCTGTGTGCTTAGGGTCATTGTCTTGTTGGAAGGTAAACCTTTGGCCCAGTCTGATGTCCTGAGCACTCTGGAGAAGGTTTTTGTCCAGGATATCCCTGTACTTGACTGCATTCATCTTTCCCTCAATTGCAACCAGTCGTCCTGTCCCTGCAGCTGAAAAACACCTCCACAGCATGATGCTGCCACCACCATGCTTCACTGTTGGGACTGTATTGGACAGGTGATGAACAGTGCCTGGTTTTCTCCACACATACCGCTTAGAATTAAGGCCAAAAAGTTCTATCTTGGTCGCATCAGATCAGAGAATCTTATTTCTCATCATCTTGGAGTCCTTGAGGTGTTTTTTAGCAAACTCCATGAGGGCTTTCATGTGTCTTGCACTGAGGAGAGACTTCCGTCGGGCCACTCTGCCATAAAGCCCGACTGGAGGAGGGCTGCAGTGATGGTTGACTTTCTACAATTTTCTCCCATCTCCCGACTGCATCTTCTTTTACCTCTCTCACCAAGGCTCTTCTCACCCGATAGCCGGACGGCCAGCTCTAGGAAGGGTTCTGGTCGTCCCAAATGTCTTCCATGTAAGGATTGTGCAGCAGAATTTTTTTTTTTTTTAACCTTGGCCGGATCTGTGCCTTGCCACAATTCTGTCTCTGAGCTGTTCAGGCAGTTGCTTTGACCTCATGATTCTCATTTGCTCTGACATGCACTGTAAGCTGTAAGGTCTTATATAGACAGGTGTGTGGCTTTCCTAATCAAGTCCAAACTGTATAATCAAACACAGCTGGACTCAAATAAAGGTGTAGAACCATCTCAGGGATGATCCAAAGAAATGGCCCGCACCATAGTTAAATATATGAGTGTCACAGCAAAGGGTCTGAATACTTAGGACCATGTGAAATTTCAGTTTTTCTTTTTTAATAAATCTGCAAAAATGTCAACAATTCTGTGTTTTTCTGTCAATTGGGGTGCTGTGTGTACATTAACGAGGGGAAAAAATGAACTTAAAAGATTTTAGCAAATGGCTGCAATTCAACAAAGAGTAAAACATTTAAGGGGGTCTGAATACTTTCCGTACCCACTGTATACATTTTCAATAACAGCAGAGCAAGTTTTGAAATAAAATGTCAAATGTCTGGCATGATTTGTTAGCTTAAAAGATAGCAAAAGATAGACAGCTAAGACAGTCAAAACGTTAAAGGGTTTCTGTCACCAACTTTTGACATTATAAGCTGTCTGACATTAGCTATGTGCTAATGTCAGACCAGCTTGATAATGTCTTTTTTATAAAAATCCGCTGTATATATAGTCTGAAAAACTTACTTTTATATTATGTAAATTAGCCTCTAGGAGCAGGCTGCCTGCTCCTAGCGGCTCGTCGGCAACCTGCTGGCACGCCCTTCACACTTTGATTGACAGTGCAGGGCAGCGATCCTCCTGCACTGTCTGGTTCTGAATCGCGCTGCCGCCGCTCTGTATTCGGCGCAGGCGCGGTGAGCAGAGGACAGCAGGCACCAGCGTCCTCTGCTCACCGCGCCTGCGCCGAATACAGAGCGGCGGCGCGGGCGCGCGATTTCAGAACGAGACAGTGCAGGAGGATCGCTGCCCTGCACTGTCAATCAAAGTGTGAAGGGGCGTGCCAGCAGGTTGCCGGACGGAGCCGCTAGGAGCAGGGCAACGCCCCCCCTGCTCCTAGAGGCTAATTTACATAATATAAAAGTAAGTTTTTCAGACTATATATACAGCGGATTTTTATAAAAAAGACATTATCAAGCTGGTCTGACATTAGCACATAGCTAATGTCAGACAGCTTATAATGTCAAAAGTTGGTGACAGAAACCCTTTAAGAAGATTAGTACAGTATGTTATATGATTAGAATAATAATAAACACTTATGCAGGAGAACAAAAGCTGGCTTTCTACTGCTACCTATTGGATAGATACTCTACAATAGAGATGAGGGAATTTTTCAAAAATTCGATTCGGCCGGTTCGCCAAATTTTTTGAAAAAATTGGTTCTATCTGAATTTATTTGCGCCGAATCGCTTTAAAAAACATCTAATTCCTGGTTGCAGAGAGCTTTCATAGTGGTGTAGAACACTGTGCCTTGCACTAACACGCATAGGAAGTCTGCTGTGGTAGTGAAATAATAGTGTGACTCAGTATGATATGCAGATAACAGGCGTCATTCTTAAAATCACTGCACACTTCACTTATTTGGGCAGTCACTGGGCCAAAATTGACCAAGTAACTCAAATCAGTAAGTTTGTGTTGACGTTACTGAATTTTTTGCCCTTCCTCTGATTCATCAGAACAATAACCCACAAAAAACTGATCTTGTTTGTTGAGCATCCGACTTCAATCGGTCAGCATTTGGTCAGTTATCAGTATTGCTAATGCCAAAAAAAACAAGAGTGGATCCAAAACAGAGATGACACGTGAATGGAATATTTGCATGTCTTCTGTGTTTTGTACCCATTCCTGCTTTTGTCTACCAAATCACAAGCCAATTCTGATGGTACCATACAGGCTTTACAGCTGCTACACAGGCAGGATCCATTTTGCGTCTCATTTTCCTTCCTCCTGACAGATAAGAAAAAGGGTCAAATAAATTATATCAGCCAGACTAAAAGGCAAAATAGTGGCCCAGTCATGAAGTGGGGAGGGTGATAACAGCATGAGAAGTCCACAGAGTGGCCCTATGACATAGTGGTGAGGTGGAAGCATGAGTAGGCCAAAGAGAGGCACAATGACAGAGTATGGAGGTGGCAGCAGCATGAGTAGGCCACAGAGTGGCAAGCTGACATACTGTAGAGGTGGGTGACAATACCAGTACCCGCTGAAGATAGTGGGTGATAGAAGGAGCACTTGGCATCAGATAAGTGGCATCAGGCAGGTAACAGCATCAGAAAAGTAGCTGAGGCAGGTAGCCAGAAGAAAATGGTCTGTTTTGTCAAATTGTTGGTGTGGCACCATGGATGATCTAGTCTGATGCATCAGGCATTGGCAGTGTCATTTGCTCATAGGTGGTGCTGGCACCACTTATATGTATAGCTGGGGGGTTGTTAAGTTAGTGTGTCCGATGATAATGAAGAGATGAGGAAGTTAATGGAGGAGGTGAAAATTTGTATTTCTACCTAAATAATTCAAAAAAGATTTTCCCGCATATAAGTACAGCGCTTAATGCTGAATACAAGATTTTTCTCCACTGAAATGTTTCAAAAAAGATTTTACCGCATATACTGTAAGTGCAGCGCTTAATGCTGAATACAAGATTTTTCTCCACCGAAATAATTCAAAAAAGCTTTTACTGCATACAAGTGCAGCGCTTATTGCTGAATACAAGATTTTTTTCCACCAAAATATTTTTAAAAAGATTTTACTGCGAATGAAAATTTGAATGGGGTATAACTTTCCTATTGGTTGGCTTGCTAGAATTAACGAAGATAGAGAACATAGCGCTATATTCTCTATCATCGTTAATGGTATCTTGGGTTCAGATTGGAAAAAAGAAATGAATATTCGTTTTTTACGAATATATAGCATTATATTCTAAATATTAGCAAATTAGCGAAGTGCTGAGATTTAAAAAAAAATTGCTATCCGAATATTCTTGCTCAACACTAATGCTAAATACAAGGTTTTTTTACACCAAAATAATGCAAAAAGATTTTACCGCATATAAGTGCAGCATTTAATGCTAACTACAATTTTTTTTTTCACTGAAATAATTCAAAAAAGATTTTACCGCATATAAGTGCAGCGCTTAATGCAAAATACACTTTTTTTCCCCACCAAAATAAGTCACAAAAGATTTTACCACATATAACAGCATCGCCGAATACAAATTCCTGGGAAGGTCATGGCGCGTCCCGGTCATCCGGCATCTATTCGCTATGCTGTAGGATTATTTTGAAAGTTTGTAGAAGCCACACTGGGGCCCCTACGCTGCAGATTTATCAGAGAGACATCATGGAGATTTTACCGCATATAACTGCAGCGCTGGATACTGAATACAATTTTTTTGTCTGCCAAAATAAATCAACAAAAGATTTTAACACATAAACAGGTAACAGCAGCACTGATTGCAATTTTTTTTCCACCAAAATAATTTTGAAAAGATTTTACCGCATATAACTGCAGCGCTGAACGCCGAATATCTTTTTCTTTTTATACTGATATACGCCACTAAAGGCTTTACTACATGTAACTGGAACAGTAAACGATGAGTATATACACCATTAAAGGCTTTTCAACAGAGGGTTATAGGCTGTCAGTTTCAAAAAAACAACGGCGCCTGAGGCGGAGTCATCTGAAGTGAACGGGACGTAGCGGAGGAAGTAGGTCCGCGCTGGAAGAGCGAAATGCAGTCCTCATGCGGTTTCTGTGCTGTAGAAAAGTCCCCGTAGAGTCCATTAAGCAATACCACAGATAGATGCGGTCTGGTGTGAATTAGTTTGCATTTTTGTGCAGGGTTAGTGCATAGTGCGTTCACCTGCATTGGTGCGCCACTCTTATGGACATCGTCACGTATGCGCGCAGTGTGTGAAAATTAAATACAAAATTTCCCCACAACATAGTTCAGTCCATACCGCAAAAAGGACTTAACCACATATAACTGCAGCGCTAAACGCTGAATATGCCTTCATTTCGCAGAAATACGCCACTAAAGGCTTTATGACATATAACTGCAACAGTGAACACTGAATACATTTTTATTTTTCTACTGATATACATCAATAAAGGTTTTTCAAGATATAAGTGCAGCAGCGAATGGCAAATGTATATTTATTTTTCTACTGCAATACGCCAGTAAAGGCTTCATTAGATATAACTGCTACAGTGAACTGAGAATATATTTTTCTTGTAGTACTGAAATGCGCCCCTATACGCTTTCACGACAAATAACTGCAGAAGTGACCATAGAATATATTTTTCTTATTGGACTGAAATACACCCCTATACACTTTCACCAGAAATAACTGCAGAAGTGAACTGAGAATATATTTTTCTTGTAGTACTGAAATACGCCCCTATACGCTTTCCCCAGAAATAACCACAGAAGTGACCTGAGAATATATTTTTCTTATTGGACTAAAATAGGCCACTATACGCTTTCAACAGAAAATTATTAAAGAGTGAACTAAGAATATATTTTTCTTGTAGTACTGAAATATGCCCCTATACGCTTTCACCAGACATAACTGCAGAAGTAAACCGAGAATATATTTTTCTTGTTGGACTGAAATACATCCCAATACACTTTCACCAGAAATGACTGCAACAGTGCAGTGCGTTTATATTCTTCTTGTTGTATTGAAATAGGCCACTATACGCTTTCAACAAAAATAACTGCAGAAGTGAACTGAGAACATATTTTTCTTGTAGTGCTGAAATACGCCCACATACGCTTTCACCAGAAATAAATGCAGAAGTGACCAGAGAATATATTTTTCTTTTTGGACTGAAATACGCCCCTATATGCTTTTTTACCAGAAATACAGTAACTGCAACAGTGCAGTGCGTATACATATTTTACTTATTTTATGTAATACGCCCCTATACGCTTTTAACAGAAATAACTGGAACAGTGTAGTGAGCATATACTTTTCTTTTTTACTGAAATACGCCCCCGAACTGCGAATATATTTTTCTTGTAGTACTGAATAAGATACTAAGATATATACCACTAAAGGCTTTTCAACATAACACTTGCAGCCCAATAGCCAAAAGCTGGAATGACAGAGCTGTCTAATGACTATTTGGATCCCCAAATGAATTTTCCCTGCACTTGGAAATCACTTTCCTATCAAATAGCGCCTTCTGATGTCTCTTCCTGCACTAAGATGCTGTGAAATGATTCCTCCGTATCCTTTCCCTGATCTTATAAATCGTTTTTTCTCAGGGACTGGCCCACCTTCTGTTCTACATTTGTGTGCAGGGCTGGTACCGCCTTTTTGGCAAAGAAATGACGGTTTGCGACTCTCCATCTCAGCTAGGCACAAGCCGTCAGTTCTCTGAAAGGTGCAGAGTAGTGTTGAGCGCGAATATTCGAATGGCGAATTTTAATCGCGAATATCTCCACTTTGAGAATTCACGAATATTTAGAATATAGTGCTATATATTCGTATTCAAGGATAGTGTTGATCGCGAATATTCTAGTCGCGAATTTATCAAAAATTTAATGCAAATAACGGCTAGCTAGCTACCAATAGGAAAGTTGCCTACCTCTTTGTCTTGATTGCGAATATTCTAATCGTGAATTTTTATCGCAAATATATTACATTGCCGATGTTCGCAATCAAGTAAATAATGACTAGAGATCATGAATTCTCGAATTTGCGGCGAATATTCTGCCTGAAATTAACAAAATATCGAAAATTCGAATATTGCCTATGCCGCTCATCACTAGAACAGAGTCCACCACTTGGAAAGGGAGGGACTGAGCATCAGCAACTTCGACAGGGGCACATTCAGCTTCTGAGCCGTTGGATAAGTGCATGCATACTGTTTTCTCTTGGCAATCGCTTCGGTGATCGATTGCTGATGGAATGACTGACGAGGAGTAGGAGGAGCAGAAGCATCAGGACCAGCAGATGATGGGAAGGACAGACAGCTCTCTTCGGCTGAGGTGGTGGAGCCTTGACTGCCTGAAGCCGGGTTCGCGCCACTGGGTGATGCAGTGGTTTCTGCGGTGACTGGACCACCAGATCGGAGCCACGGTTCTCCCAGGCCACTTTATGGTGATGCTGCATATGTTGACGCAGGGCCGTGTCATCCTGGCCACGCTTCACCTTCTGCCCACAGATTCTACATATGGCCATGTTTACCTCCTCCGACGGCTTAACAAAAAACTGCCAAACCGCCAAGTAGGTGATTTCACCTCCAACACTACGCGCTGACTGACTGCTACCTCTGCTACTTCCGTGAATCCGTGCACCACTACTTTCCGGGCACGTAAGCTCCTGTGAAGCGGGTGGTCTACCTCGGGCACGTATGTATACTGACCTCCCACTGCTGCCACCCTGCTGACTCCCGGCCATGCGGGCGACTTGCTGGATCCGACGCTGGCTTACGGGCGAGCTGCCACCCTCTTCTTCTGATGATGAAGCTCCTTTGTCACCCAGCTCCCAAGTGCGATCGGCTACATCATCTTCATCGAGTACTGTTTACACGTCACTGATGTACTCCTCAATGGTCTCTGGGTCAGGAGACTCACCGCTCGCAACACCAGCTCCCATGCCACTCTCCACATCACTACTTGCCCGCGAAGCGGAGGAAGCGACGGATATCTCATCCACATATTGGCTGGCCTGTAGCTGCTGACTGTCCTCTAGTAGCTCATCCTCGCTGTATAGTGGAGCTGAGCCCACAGCATATACAGTAATACTTCTCTGGCTGAGGGAACAAAAAAGGACAGAGGCAGGTTGAGGACAGGTGAGGGCACAGGGCCTCCTCCCGGGCCATGCCAACTAAGGGTTGTGTCTGACAAACCCACAGACTCTTGGTTGGGGGTGTCTGATGTCACTTGGGAGGAAGTGGATGACCAAGTCAACCATTCAAGAACCGCTGGGTTGCTGGTCAAGACACAACCACTAGATGACAGTGGTTCAGGCCTCTTGCTAAGACTCCTTCTGCCATGCCCCCTTACTTTGCTGCGACTTGTGCAGGCGCCAGAAACATTTAGCTCTGCTACTCCCCTGTGCAGGGCCTGGCACTCCTCTGTCTGACATACTGTTAGATCAGATAAATAAATAAAAAGGGAATTAAAACATCCCAAAAAAGTCTGTAATTTTCTCACTTCACTTAATACATGCAAAAAAGGGCTTTAGAACATATAACTTCACTGCTGAACGGCTAATATATTTTTCTTTTGCCACTAATACAAGACAAAAAAGTCTTTAGAACATATAACTGCATCGCTGAACGGCAAATATATTTTTCTTTTTACCACTAATACAATCCACAAAAGGCTTTAAAACATATAACAACACTGCTGAAAGGCAAATATATATATTTTTTTGCCACTAATACAAGACAAAGAGGTCTTTAGAACCTATAACTGCACCGCTAAACGGCAAATATATTTTTCTTTTTTCCACTAATACACAACAAAAAGGGCTTTAGAACAGATAACTGCACCGCTGAATGACAAATAGGCCCCTATTTTTTTCCACTTATACACGACACAAAAGGCTTTAGAATATATAACTGCACCACTGAATGGCAAATATATTTTTCTTTTTTCCACTTATACACTCCACAAAAGGCTTTAGAATATATAACTGCACTGCTGAATGGCAAATATATTTTTCTTTTTTCCACTAATACACTCCACAAAAGGCTTTAAAACATATAACTACACTGCTGAATGGCAAATATATATACTTTTTTGCCACTAATACAAGACAAAAAGTGCTTTAGAACATATATCTGCATCGCTTAACGGCAAATATATTTTTCTTTTTTCCACTTATACACCCCACAAAAGGCTTTAGAACATATAACTGCACCGCTGAACAGCAAATATATTTTTCTTTTGCCACTAATACAAGACAAAAAGGTCTTTAGAACGTATATTAACTGCACTGCTGAATGGCAAATAGGCCCTTATTTTTTTCCACTTATACACTCCACAAAAGGCTTTAGAATATATAACTGCACCGCTGAATGGCAAATATATTTTTCTTTTTTCCACTTATACACTCCACATAAGGCTTTAGAGCAAATAACTGCACCCCTGAACGGCAAATATATTTTTCTTTTGCCACTAATACACGACAAAAAGGGCTTTAGAAAAGATAACTGCACCGCTGAATGGCAAATATATTTTTCTTTTGCCACTAATACACGACAAAAATGGCTTCAGAACATATACTGTAACTGCACAGCCGAACGGCAAAAATTATATTTTTTTTGTGCCATTAATACTCGCCAAAAAGGGCTGTAATTTTTGCACTTCACTACACAACGGCTAATAAGCCCTTTTTCCCCCCCACTAATACAAGCTAAAAAATTCTTCAGAACATATATAACTGCACAGCACAAGGGCAAATAAGATATAGAAATATTTCCTTGTAATAAAACCTGTTAATGGCTGAATCAAACAGCACTTGCACCACAATAAAAAGAACGGTTTGCTGGAATTACAGAGCTGTATAATGGCAATTTGGATCCCCAGTCATTGCAGCAAGGTGTAATAGGATTGTTCCTATTACCCAGGCTGTAACCTCCCATACTGAACTCTGTTCTACATAAATGCTGTGGAATGATTCTTCCCTATCCTTTCCCTACACCTTAACTAATCTTTCCCTGAACTTATAAATAATTTTTTAGCACAATAAAGCCTTTCTTTGCACTATCCCTAGCGCCTGCTGACTAATGCACTGGAAAATGGCAGAATTCCGAGATGGCTGAGGCTATTTATAGGGCTGTGACATCACAGGGCTGGCTGCTGATTGGCTGCATGCATGGCACTATGGATGATCCCTTGTTTCCAGAGTTCCTTGCTCCATGTCCTCACGTGTACGGCAACTATTTAAGGAAAAAATGTGATTTGTTACCATGTAGCGTGAGGAAATTCGGATTCGGTGCGAATTGAATTTTTCCTGAAATTCGGATCGAATTCCACTTCACCAACTTCAATTCCCTCATCCCTTAGGAATAGGATATAAGCCAAAACCAGAACATTCTCCATAAAAAGAAGCAACGCATCTGCACACAGCTTTTTAATAGATTTTTGCCAAGGGGGGATACTGTTTCCCATTTCCCAGGAAGGTTTGTCTGGCTTACAAGATTCACTTTGCGGTTTCCATTAGGAGGAGCTTTATTCCCCCAGATACCTTTGGAATGTGATATCCTCTGAAGTTTGTGTCCTTGCTGACAGAATGAGGCAATCCTGAAGGGACAATATCAGCAAATCTTTGAACCTCATGGATTATAGCTTCTGTATACGGCATTTTGCTCTTGTCTTCTATTGATGGACAGCGATCTTTCCCAATTACAGTGTCAATCTCTTTATGGATCTTTTCTGAAAAAGATAATAGACACAACATTGCTTATATTTTTCATACTAGTATAATTATTAGTCTAGTTTAGTCTGGATTCACTCCTGGATTTTTTGGCATGAGCAATACTGATGGATTGCTTACCGAGTGAAGGCGAATGTTCAACAGACAGGATCCATTTTTTGTGGTTTATTGTTCTGACGGATCAGAAGAAGGGCAAAATAATCTGTGACGTCAACACAAATTTACTGCTGACACCCTCTCCACTATGTCAGGCTATACTTATATAAATGTTTAATAGAACAGGCAGGGGCGTACATAGAAATCATTGTGCCCCATAGCAAAAATCTTAATTGGGCCCCCTAACCCCACACACTGCCTACCCATGGCCCATTCCACTACTAATTAAACCGTTAAAGATAAATAACTAAAAAAGTAACTAAAAAAATAATTTTCCATAAGGTATTGCTCTGGAAGGTAATATTTAATATCAAACATAAAATGTAATATTTAAGTAGACATGGTTCCATGCGTATGTAGCCTACTACTGACAATATAACACCTTAAAGGGGTATTCTCGTTTCAAACTATTCCCTATCCACAGGATGTGTACACTGCTCAGATATTGCCGTAATTCCCATAGAAATTATTAGAACGGCTGTGCACATATGTGAGTGGCCCCTCCGTTCATTTCAGGGGTTACAGGGTCTCCATTCTTGTGGATAGGGGATAACTTGAAAGAAGCTGAATAACCCTTTAAAGCAGGGATGTCCAACCTGCAGTCGTCTAGCTACTGCAAAACTACTTCCATCATGCAACAGCTGTAGGAACGCAGGTTGGACATCCCTAACGTAAAGTACATGTAAACAAAATGAAGTTTATTAGAACGTATTATAAGCGCCATAAGATGACTTTTTCTAAGATGTTTTTTTTTTTTTGAGAAACAGGCACCTGAAATTCAAATGCCTATAGTGCTTCATAATCCGTACTTTCGTACATCGCTGACATGACAGTGGTGTACAGAAGTACAGATTTTACTAGGGCTATAGTGAGCCATGTGCAGCACACATCACTGCTCCTGCCTGTCTGCTAAAAGCCTGGCACAGTGGGCACAAGCAGGAAGAGCGATTTATAGGTAAGCAGAGCTGAAGGAGCGCAGGGCAGAAGCTCGCATAGCACCGTTCCTCCTGCTTGTGTTCACTCTGCACAGCACCCCCTCTTTGAACTCTTCTTAATGCTAATGTGACAGAGTTCATGGGAGGGGCTGCTGAGGCATCGTCTATATAAGCATCAACAGCAAGCATGGGGCTGCTTGAGACACTGTTCTCTATATGATAAGATTATGTAGAGGGCATTGCCCCCTCCCTTAAACTCTGCTTGCTGCTGCCCCCTCACACTAACACTCCCCCATTAACTTTTTTTTTTTAACTTTTGACAGTGCACAGCTGTACACTACTTACTCTGTCTGTAGCTGTGCAGGGCGCGCTCCTGGAGACATCTCTGGGTGGTAATAAATAACTGAGCAGGGCAGGCAGCGCGATGGAAGACACGTCCAGCATCCCGCCCTCTGAGTTCTCTCTGTCTACTGAGCTAGACTATCCAATCAGCAGCAGGCTATTAACGCTGCTAAATGCTGATTGGCCAGTTTAACACCCAGCACACAGACAGAGGAAAGCGCACTGGTATACGCTGGCTGTCACTGCAGGACCCGGCAGGAAGATTGAAGTATGTAAGGGGAGGGGGGCCCTGAGCACAGGGGAGGCAGGGCACTTCTGAGCCCCAGATAGAAAGAAGTGATAGTGGAGCCAGAGCAGCGATGTTAGTGTAATTAGGGGCGGGGCCTTCCATCCACTTCGGGCCCCCCTCCTTCACGGGCCCCATAGCAGCTGCGTGGTCTGCCTATATGGTAGGTACGCCACTGAGAACAGGTTCTGTAGACATCTAGGTGGAATCTGCTGATGACGGTGTAAAAGGAGTGCGCTTCTTCTTTGCACTAACATTGACCTGTAAGGCTGAGTTCATACTTGAGTTATTTGGTCAGTTTTGGCCCCATGACTGCCCAAATAAGTGAAGTGTGCAGTGATTCTAAGAGCGACACCTGTCATCTGCATGTCATACGGACTCACAGAACTTTTCTTCAATACCAGAGCAGACTCCGTATGCGTTTAACCGCAAGGCACAATGTTCTACATCACTATAAAGGCTCCCTGTAGCTAGGAAATAGCCGTTTTTAACGCTATTCGCCGTGAATAAATTTGGACTGAACCAAATTTTTCCCAAAAAATTTGTCGAATCGGCGAATTGAATTTTTGAAAAATTCGCTCACGCAGTTTCTTCAAATGGGTAAGGAGAGTATGTTTTTTTTAACTGTGATTAATGCCTGAAAGGCATTAATTTTAATATCAAATGCAGTGATCAGCATTTGAAAGGCTCAATAAGGGGCGGGGGAAGGGGGGGTCGCGATTGCCGTTCTCCGTCATTGCACCTGCTACATACAATGGAATGCAATTCATGATGAAGTAATTCATAAGAAATCAAATTTCTTTGTGAAATTCGGCTAAGGAGTCAAACCGAATTTTTGACTCCTTTGCTCATCTCTACCATGAACCCACCTTTTCAAAGCTTCTGCAGGGATCCCCAAAATCAATCATCCTATAGCGTCTTTCTGCTGTCTGCTGCTGTGTGAGCAGGTAATATTTAAATGCATAAGTAAGCTGGGCCCCCTAGAATAAATTCTACTGGTGGGCCCTAGGCACCTCTGTCCGACACTGTGTCTTATTCACAAGACATACAACTGTACAACATAGCTCTATCCTACAGCCCCCATAGAATCGGATATTCTCTACTAGAAGCACTGCAAAGAGAAGAACCTTATGGTCTCACACAGATTGCCTCCAGGCTTTCCATCATACAGTTGTGTTCAAAATTATTCAACCCCCAATGCTGTAAAGGGTTTTAGGGAATTTAGTGCACATTTGTAATTGTGTTCAGAATGAAATCTTACAAGGACTTTTTAAAGAACCAAATGCAACTAAAATGACATCAATTGTTTTTGCAATACAGTATTAAATGTTTTTTTTGTGATTTCTTCGTTGACACAATTATTCAACCCCTTAAAGATGACCACTCTTAAGAACAGAGGTTCATTCAAGTGTTTTCAATCAGGTATTGAAAACCCCTGTGGATGTCAAGGAGCAGCAATCAAGCAGAATAAGCCCCAATTAGGCAGATGTAAAATGACTGTGATACTCAGCTCCTTCTAGACATTTACTGGTGTGTTTACAGACATGGTGAAGTCAAGAGAATGGTCCAGGAAGACAAGAGAAGAGGCGATTTCTCTTCACAGGAAGGGCAATGGCTATAAGAAGATTGCAAAGATGTTAAACATACCAAGAAACACCATAGGAAGCATCATTCGCAAATTCAAGGCAAAGGGCACTGTTGAAACGCTACCTGGTCGTGGCAGAAAGAAGATGCTGACTTTGACTGCTGTGCGCTACCTGAAGCGCAAAGTGGCGAAAAGTCCCCGTGTGACTGCTGAGGAACTGAAAAAAGATTTGTGAGATGCGGGTACTGAAGTTTCAGCTCAGACAATAAGGCGCACACTGCGTAATGAAGGCCTCCATGCCAGAACTCCCAGGTGCACCCCCTTGCTGTCTCCAAAGAATAAGAAGAGTCGACTGCGGCATGCCAACAGTCATGTGGACAAACCACAAAAGTTTTGGGATAGTGTTCTGTGGACTGATGAAACAATATTAGAACTGTTTGGGCCCATGGATCAATGCAATGTTTGGAGGAGGAAGAACAAGGCCTATGAAGAAAAGAACACCTTGCCTACTGTGAAGCATGGCGGGGGGTCAATCATGCTTTGGGGCTGTTTTGCTTCTACAGGTACAGGGAAGCTTCAGCGTGTGCAAGGTACCATGAATTCTCTTCAGTACCAGGAGATATTGGATGAAAATGTGATGCAGTCCGTCACAAACCTGAGGCTTGGGAGACGTTGGACCTTTCAACAGGACAATGATCCCAAACATACCTCCAAGTCCACTAGAGCATGGTTGCAGATTAAAGGCTGGAACATTTTGAAGTGGCCATCGCAGTCACCAGACTTAAATCCGATTGAGAACCTCTGGTGGGACTTAAAGAAAGCAGTTGCAGCGCGCAAGCCTAAGAATGTGACTGAACTGGAGGCTTTTACCCATGAAGAATGGGCGAAGATACCCGTAGATCGCTGCAAGACACTTGTGTCAAGCTATGTTTCACGTTTAAAAGCTGTTATAACTGGAAAAGGATGTTGTACTAAGTACTAAGATTGAATGTCACTTGGGGGTTGAATAAAACTGATAATGATGTGAGCACAGAAAATACATTTGTGGTTATTTCATTATAAATGTTATGTTATATTTGTCTGACTTACAAGTGCCTCTTTGATTTAATTGTAAACAAGATGACTGAAATGATCAAAATCAATGTCAAACTGGCCAAAACACTAAATTTTAGTGGGGGTTGAATAATTTTGAACACAACTGTACATGGGGAAGATTCGGTTTCTGTCTCTAAAAAACCCCACCAGCCCTATTTCCTGCAAATTATGCTCCTAAAAGCAGGCCTACAAGATGTTCTATAAGTTAATATAAACAACTTAGAAATATAGATCCTGTTGAAATTAACCTCATTGACCTTAATTTTGGATGAAGGTTGTCGAAGGGAACCTTATAGTAAAGTTGAGCTTCAGGGAGGGCAGAGGGAGCATTTTATCAAAAGCTACACCAATGGTACTGGTCATTTTATTCCGAATGCAAAAATTTTAACAGTGGCCACCACCTACCAGATGCTTATTATAAATAGTGATGAGCGAATCGAAGTCCAGAAAGTCCACAAAGTGGACTTCGATCCAAATTTCAGGATGACAATGTGATTAGTTGGGAAGCTGAATTTCCTTGTGCTTCAAGGTGGTGAATAAATTTAACCTGAAATAGTGTAAAAAATAAAAAAATACTTACCTAAACCATTTGCTCGCGAAGGGCTGGTCGTCGCTATCTTACTTGAAGGTCTTGGCCGAAATCCCATGCATGGTGACGGTATGATGTCACCACGCCAGCCGCATGCTAGTGTACGGTATGATGTCACCACGCCAGCCGGCCAGATTATGTCAATTTGGGCCGTGCGAGATTTCTCGCCAGATCTTCAAGCAAGATAGCGGCGGCCTGCCCATTGTGAGTAAATGGATCAGGTAAGTATTTATATTTTTACATTTTACACTGTGTTATTAATATCAGCTTCTGTGATCATGTATAAACCCGGCATCTGAGGGGTACAATGAAGGGGATTGGTGCAATCGCAAGAAGTGTTTTTGTGTTTTGCATGGGAAATGAAACATACCAGATATTAAAAAAAGAAACATGTAAATCAATGGTGCCAGATCCGTTTTTTTCAGACACGAAAAACCGGATCTGGTGCCCATTGACTTACAATAGTATTTTATGCTGTTGTATAATTCAAACGGATACGTTTTCCTCTGGTTTTGAGATTCTCTGCCGTATCTCAAAACTGGAAAGGAAAATGCAGATGTGAAAGTAACCTTACTTCTATAGCCACACAACTGTATGTGTACTGTATTATTTAAAAAAACTATATATATACATCAGACTAATCACCTTGTATTTCCGGATGTTTCAAGAGTATAATAAAACAATATCTCAATGTCAAACTTGTGGTCTCTGTTCCAGCAAAGAATAAATCTAATATTGTCCCCTCTAGGTTCTCATCATGAAATTCGGTATCTGGATTATTTTTTTCCTTAAAAAAAAATAAAAATGTGCTGTTATTTTAATTTTCAAATATTATCAAATCCCCACACACTCGTCGCTGATGTAATACAGTAGGACTTGGAGTAAATAAAAAGTGCAGTGTTGCCTATGGCAACCAATAGAATGAATGCTTTAAACATCTTTTTTTCAAAGATAGTTGAATGTTTGCTGCTTTGGAACCCTATAAATATGTTACCTCTTCCATCTTTATGAGGAAGCAGTCTATGAAGTCACGAGGGCAGTTTTCATCCACGGTGGCTCGGTGGGATTTCACCATCTCCTTAAAAAACTGTTTCATGTGGTCAGCAATTTTGAAGATCTTCTGGTGAGGACCAGGAATGTAGGGCATTACGGAGGGGAATATGTTAAAGAGCTAATTGAGAAACCAAGGAACAGAAAAAAAAAACATAGCATCAGTATTATTTTGTTAGTTGAGTGTCATATTTAAATGTGTTAGTATATAAATTGACATTATAAATGAAGTCTGTCACCAGCAAATTGACTGATAAACCAGGTACCACGTCTTTTAGGACTAGCTCAACTAAGAGAGGCTTGGGCCCACTTAAATACTTATTTGCACATTTTTCTCCAGAATGAAGCAACGGATCGCCAAGTGAAAGATATCATTTCATTCAGCTGAGCTAGGCCTACAAGGTTATGTGCCTTGTTTATCAGTGAATTTCCTAGTGAAGACTCCCTTTAAACTTGACTTTAAATTCTTCTCTACATCCACTGTATATGTACGATGGATGTCAAATGTCACGTCTTTAAAGATGGCACCAGCTGGGAAGCGGAGCGAGAGCCATAGCAGCCCGGGGTCTGCTAAATGAAACTTCAACTAATATCCATGATACACACCCCAAAATAGTATTATCAAAAATTGACAGATTGTCTTGCAAAAAATCTGCCCCCAAATATCTCTGTAGACATAACAATAAAAAAGTTATGGGGGTCATAATTTGGTGTTTTTTTTTTATTAAAACCCAAGAAAAACTATACATATGTGGTATTGCCGGATTCGTACTGTTTTACCACATAGTGTTTTGCACAAGTCAGTTTTACCACATAGTGAACTGTAAAAAAAACAAACAAACATAAAACTGTGGCTGCCAATTCCTCACCTATTTGGAATTTTTTCCCTCTTTCCACTACATCCTATGCAATATTAAATGGTGGAATTAGAAAGTAAAACTTGTCCCGGAAAAAAACAAGCCCTCAAAAGGCTATAAAAATAAAATAAAGCATATGTCAACCTTCACAGGAAAAGTTTTTTAATTAGTTCAATGCATCTTAAATAAAAATTTAAAAAATGAAGCAAAATGAAGCTACATTTACACCTCCATTCTTGTAGGTACTCAATAGTAAACTATTTTTATCAGTACTTTCTGCAAAGATTCCTTAGGCTTCTTTTACAGCGGGGTTATCTGACTGACAGGTCCAGCAGGCAATGCCACAGCACTCAGCACACAGTGGTTTTTGTCTGATTGTCAGCATATTTACCGGGTAGAAGTTAAATCATTATAGTCAATGGTGTCCGGCAATGCAGGAGCTGGAGAACTCTGGCAGGCTGTTATCTACCAGAACAGTCTGCTGGAACAGTCTGCTGGAGTTCCCTGCCACAAGTGTAAAACTAGCTTTATTTTGATTTATTTCTGTTTTAATTTTGAACCAAGACTGTGATCACCTCTGATCTAAGCAAAGGCGTCCAAACAATGACATCCAGTCATAGGTTCATCCATAATTGGATACTGCATAATACTATACCTTCCCAAAAGAGGTTAATGAGTTCCTGTGCCTGGAAATATGAAATGAACAGATGGTAGGCAGACATTTCCAGAGTGTAAATTCTTGCTAATTACATTGCACCCATATACAGTACCTGTTAGACATTTTGTAACGTTTACCTGTCCTGAACGGCTGTTGAACAACTGCAGAAGATTGTGAAGACATAATAAGAGATTCAAAAACTTTTCATCTTCATAGTCAAATCTTTCACCAAACACAACGGAGCAAATGACATTAGAAACAGCAGCTCGTAATATGTATGTTGGGTCAATTGGAGCATCTGTTAGTAAAAATAAAAAAAGTGATCAATTATTGCTTTAAATGGGTATTCTTATCTCAGTCATTTATGGCATATCCACAAGATATGCTATAAATATCAGATAGGTAAGGGTCCCATCTGTCTACAGAATAGGGCCACTGTTGCCCTGAGTTGGGAATGGAGAGGTGTTTGTGCTTGTGTGGCTCTCTCCATTCATTTTAATTGCACTTCCAAAAGTAGCCAGTCCATCTGCTCAGCTATTTTTGAAAGTACAGTACCACTGAGTTGTTTGCAGAGAGCTGTGCATGCTCAGCCTCTTATCCACTCCCGGCTGGGCACGACCATGTCCTGTTCTGGAGATAGAAGCAGGTCCCAAAGGTAGGGCCCACACCTATTGGATACTCATGGTGTATCTTGTGGAACTGCCATATATTTTTTAGATGGAGCAATCTTGTTAACTATATGATACAGGGTGGCCCACGAAAAAAGTAGCCTGCCTCCAGCAATAGTATGACAAGATGAACCAGCAAGTGTATTTTTTATTAAATTTATCCACGTGTCAGAAAAGATGCTAACAGCGGTCCTCTTCCAGGACTCTGCATCTTTGGGCACGTTGGATTATGTTGGCTGATACTGCTTGTGATGCTGCGGATGGTGATTGTGATGTTCTCTTTAAGTTCATCCAGGGGATGTGGATTGTTAGTGTACACTTTTTGTTTTAAATTACCCCACACTTAATGTGGCCAAGTCTGGGGAACATGGTGATCATAACCCTTTGCTCACAGTTTGCTACTCCGTAAACAGTACATGAACCCGTGTCAGTGAGATCACTGAGGTGTAGCATGTTGCCACATCTTGTTGGAGAAAAGCAGGACACTTTTTCTTCTGGTGTTAATTGGTTGTAAAACTGTTCAAAGATTTCCAGTTAAATTGCGGTATTTACAGTTTATTTGAAGAAAAATGGGCCCACTATTCGGGTTCCTGACACTGCGCACCAAACGTGAAGTGGTGTTTCATGAGTCAAATGCAGATTTTCAGAGGACCAGTACCTTGTATTTTAGGAATTTACGAAACCAAGCTTCGTCTGTCTTGAAGTACAGCAATGGGTCCAAATGTCTGTCTGCAATCATAGCAACCAAGAACAGTAATTTCCGTGTTTAGCTTTGTCATACTCTTTCATTTCTTGCACACATGTTATTCGGGATGCTGACATCATCATGTAGTTCATGATACATCAACTTGCTGAGACAGTCTTTGAGATGATTTTTGGGGGCTACTTGCAATCCACCTGCTGAATTTCATGCACAACTTCAGCCGTCCCGATCAATGAAGGCCTCGGTTTCTTCATGTTTGCAACAGAGCCAGTTTGATGCCATTTCTGATCCAGACTCTGAATACAACGTTTAGCTGGTGGTTTTGTTCCTGGGTACTTGTCAGCAAAGGTCTCTTGCTTTTCCTTAATCGATCTGCTTCTCACATCGCCTTCCACAATCACTATTCGCTGTTCCAGGGTGTGACACCATCTTTCTGACACAATAGACCACTTTTATCAAACGGAATAATAAATCAGTCATAGTTAACCCTAGCAACCAATCAGAGCTCAGCTTTCAGTTCCTTGAGGGCTTTGAAGAAATTAAAGCTGAGCTATGATTGTTTGCTATAAACAACTATGACAGGTTTACTTTTAGGCAGTTTGATTTGGAAATATTTGAGGCAGGAAACTTTTTTGTGGGCCATCCTTTATCATTTAAAAACTAGTAATGGACCATGATAAAAATAACTACACATCTGTTTGGTTCTGAAGATGTTAACTCAAAACTAGATATGTAGTGTCCTGTTTTTTTTTTATTTTTTTTTTTTTTAAGGTGTCCACCTTTAAACTCTCGTACTACACATTATAATCTGTATAATGTGTACGTAAGCCCCCTAAAGCTGCCGTAGTCTACATTGAAAATGAACGATGACCAAATCCATTCATTTTTAACAGATAAACTACTGCTGTAATGTGCATGGGGGCAACCCAATAGGCTCCAATTCAAGTCACTTGGGGAAATAAAGATTGAGCACTTTAGATTACATCATGCCAATATTTTATTCCCCCAGACTGATCATGCATTTTCATGGAGAAGTCAGAGAAATATTTTTGGTCAACAGCTACCTAAGTCCTCATGCACACAATTGTACTTTTAGGCCGTGTCCAATCCACATTTTTGTTGATTGCACATAGACCCGTCATTTCTATGGGTCAGCAAAAGATTAAAAATAAAAATCACCTGTGTGCTGTCCACATTCGTATATATCGTCCTACAAATTTTAGAACGTGTCCTATTGTCTGTTTTCGGGACAGGAATAGCCAATTCTATTTCTAGGACTGAGAGAATATTCAGATTGCACATGGAAGGTATCCATATTTTGCAGATCTGCAGTTTTGCAGGAGGCCTAATATGAACGGCCTGGGTGTAGGAGACAGATATCTTTGGAACTTCACCCACCTTTATACGTCATCAATTTCTCAGCAAGACACCGGGCTTCTTCTTGGATTCTCTCTTCAATGCTCCTCTTTCCCATTCCAAAATTTCTCAACGTTGTCAGAGAAAAACGACGAAGAATTTTCCACCTTTCCCCACTGCTTGCAATGACCCCTATAAGTTCAAGAATACAATTAAAGGAAATATACTATATTTTTTACCAATTAAAACCAGATACTGAAGCACATTCTCTTTTTTTAGAATCTGTTCTTATTTTCTCATGGTAGATTTATTTAATTTGCTTGTACATGATTATGAGGCGGCCATCTTGCCTGAGCTGCTTTTAATAGTATTTAGAGACATGCTTTACAGCAGTAGTATAGTCTGCTAGTAGAGTCAATACACAAGACATGTTTATTGTCATCTATGGGAACATTTTCTAGGCATGCTCTTGTCATGGCCTCTGCATAATGTCACGGGTAGGTGGGGATGTGAGGAACACCAAATAAACAAACAGCTACAGAAAGCAGACTAGGCCTCAAAGCTAGGGAAGAGGGAATGGTAACCTCCTAACAATCCCTGAGCCTTTACCTGTCTTTGAGGCCTAGTCTGCTATCTGTCGCTCTTTGTTTATTTGGTGTTCCTCACATTCCCACCTAGCCATGACATTACACTGAGGCCATAACACTATAATGTCACGGGTAGGTGGGGATGTGAGCAACACCAAATATAGCCTTTCCCTGACTGCTGACAGTATGAGCAAGTCCTGATGGTGAACGAACTCATACGCTGGAACCTATGCCCATGACATTATCAACGCCCAACTAGGAACCAGGTAGCCAGCCAACAAACAGCCAGAAGAGACCGCACTGACAACTGCGTCCACCTCAGAGATGGACAATGAAGAAGAGAATCTTTCCTCTTCACCAACTGACCAGACATGAAACAACAACAAGACGTACACCACACCTTGAACATAATCTATACAGTAATCACTCCAATTACTGATCTGTCTTGCTTGCCAATCAATGGTAGGATTATGTCATCAGTATTAAGGAGCATAGAACTCCAGCAGCAAATATCAACCGCCATAAACCGTTATCATCACCCTTGTGCTGTTCAGCATGTGTCGCCTGCCAGTGCAGTAACACTATCCATACCTGGTTCCTAGTTGGCCGGTTGATAATGTCACGGGCATAGGTTCCAGTGTATGAGTTCGTTCAACATCAGGACATGCTCATACTCTCAGCAGTCAGGGAAAGGCTCAAGGATTGTTAGGCGGTTACCATTCCCTCTTCCCTAGCTTTGAGGCCTAGTCTGCTTTCTGTTGATGTTTGTTTATTTGGTGTTCCTCACATCCCCACCTACCCATGAGAGGTCTGTGCAGAGGTCACTGTTCAAAGATGGAAGTTCATAAGCTTTGATGTCACGATTGTGAATAATGGACACTGTGTTATCTGTATATAGGTGTTATCTGTCTTAGTAATCCTGCCTTTGAATACAGTAAGAAATGGCTACTGGAAAGTGATCTCTATGGAAGATGAAGTCTCAGTTTATCGTAAAGCTTAGGAACCATACATTTCTTAGAGTACATAATGGACAGATGGCCTTATTTCAAAGAGTCCAGCCAACAGCATTATGTGTATGGGAGGTTCCAGACTCTCCCCAGACAAAGATGACATATACTGTAGAAGGGTCAGGCAAATTCATTTTTCACTCAAGCTTTTCTTCCTGGAGATAAACTGCATAAGAGGTGTATAGAAGCATTGTTCTCCTCTATCCCAATTGACAACACATCAACCACATATGGCCAATGTGTATGTGGTAGAATGGAAAAATGGCTCTTGGCCAACCAGCCACCGTTAGTAGCCAGCCCAAAAACTGCAAGATTTTAACATTTATTTTAAATATATATTAAAAATTTAAATCAAAATCGCCAACAGTTCTTTAAAAACAAAAAACTTTAAGCATTAGGAAATTTTCTGATAACACATTCATTAAATGAGTTGTCCAGATTTAGAAAAACATGGGCATCTTGTTTTTGGGCATCACACAGTGGGAACCATTACAGTAACTAGAAGTAGTAGGTAGGATTGAGCAAGCTGAAGCATTTGAGGAGAAGGAATATGGTCTGAAGTTTAGGAAAACTTTGAATAGAAACAAATCCAAATTTTCTCTCTCTTTGTGGTAATGAATCAGGTTTTCCTAAAATGGCGGCTGCACATGTTACAAAGTGAAAGTAAGAAGCCCGGGAACACGAGATCACCCATAATGCCATGCAGCCAGCAAATCCGCAGATAGCCATCCCCTGTGATGTCACAGCCCTATAAAACCCTCATCCTGAGTGGTCTCCACCATTGTCCTGTGAGCTAAGCATAGGGAGAGATGTTGCAAGCACTATGCGCTAGGGACAGTGTAGCTGAAAATGATTAATAGGACAATATTGGAGAGGGAGAATGCAGGGACAATGCTGGGAGATTGTAGGGAGACTGCAGGAAGAGTGCAGGGAGACTTATTCTATACCGTTATATTTATTTATTCCAACTTTTACTTATGCCTACATCACCTGTAAACTAAGATATGTAGTTAAATACTAATAATATGGAAGCCTTTATTCATTCCACTGCCAGCGTGCCAACCAATACCATCCAGTCTGCACCTCTTAGGAAGGCCAGGTCTTAATGATGACCATCCTCATCTCATCATCCTTGCAACAAATTGAATTTCCTTGTTGAACTTCGGCGAAGTTGACAGAATTGAATTTTTAAAAACTTCGCTCATCTCTACTAGTACACATGCCACACTTACTGTGAGAGAAATATAGTTTCACAGCATTACACACTGTGATGACCCTCCACCCATCTGTCAAATATTATAAGCATCATTAGAAATGCACAGTATGACGTCTGTAAAGGAATATAGAATAATTCATGTTGAAATAAATAAAAACTTAATTTATTCTTTTACTTTTCCATCTTACCAAAATCTTTAGAAAAAATTCTCCTGCTCCGGTATCTCCCCTGTCACTAAAAGCATCGCTACGGTCCACCAATGCTTCCTTCACAGCATCATACCCAATCAGTACTATTGTCCGAAGATTGGCTATGTAGAGGGTATAGACAGGTCCATATGTCTCACTCAGCTAGATAGATATAGAAAACATAAAAAAATGGTAAATTTAACACTTGTTACTGTTTTCATATGAGAGTATTACGGGTCTGTACTCCTAGAAATGATCATCCTGTCCAGTGGGATCAAGGACACCTCACCTATATGACTTATGTAGGAATTGCTTTCCTTTCTGGATCTCATTAGACTGAGATATGATTTCTGCACAGGCCAGTAATGAACCTTCAGGTTGTTAATACAGGGGAAAGGGTAACATTTTAGTACTCTCCTTTAGTAGCTAGAGAGGAGAGCAGCTACAAAGAACACCCTCTGGAAAACTCAACAGGCCAATGCATTGCATTTAGCTTATTCATTGCAGTGGTCACCATGTAATACTTTATTTCCCCTGTGGTGGTGCTACAGGTACATTGAACATTTGCTGCTGGGTTTACATAACAGCTGATTGCTGATGCTTCATGCAGTGGGGGCAGACCGTCATCTACTCACTGTCACGGGATCCTTCTAACAAAACTGTGTTGCCGAAAGTAGATGACCCTTTCACAGAGAAACTTATGTTATATTATAATTTCCTCTGTACACATTTTTATATATACTGCACATCATTTCCTTAACATCAGAAAACTCCCATTTTAGGCAGGAATGATTCCATAGCATAACACAACAGGACAGCAGTCCAGGCATCAAATTCACTTTTTACTCTGGATTTATCAGCAGAATATAGGCTGCTGTTTATGGTAGTCTGTTTTAAACTACTTGAGCATCAGATACAGACTGTCATAAAATATATTGTATGTGATGATGGACTTGAAGAGCAGCTGCAGGGATTATGAATTCCCTAAGGCTGGGTTCACATGAGCGTGATGGATTTAGGTCCAGATGCGTTGCGGATGCGTTCAGTGAAAACTGTGCGTTTTCACAGGCAAAGCCATTCAGTTTTGCCTGCGATTGCGTTCAGTTGTTCAGTTTTTTCCGCGCGGGTGCAATGCGTTTTGATGCGTTTTTCACGCGCGTGATAAAAAACTGAAGGTTTACAAACAACATTTCCTAGCAACCATCAGTGAAAAACGCAACGCACCCGCACTTGCTTGCGGATGCTATGCATTATTAACGCAGCCCCATTCATTTCTATGGGGCTGCGGATGCGTTAATAACGCATAAGATAGAGCATGCTGCAATTTACACGCGTTGCAGAAGTGATGCGTGAAAAAAAACGCTCATGTACACAGCCCCATAGAAATGAATGGGTCAGGATTCAGTGCGGGTGCAATGCGTTCACATCACGCATTGCACCCGCGTGGAAATCACGCTCGTGTGAATGCAGCCTAAGACTTCCCTTGTCTATTGCTGGATCATCCTAATTAGTAAACTACTGTATGCTAAGAATAGATTTATGGTGGGAATTAATATGGAATCCATGTCCTACTTAGGGTAAAATAGAAGGTAAGTGTACATACCTTAACTAAAGACTGTGGAACTTCTGAGGTGTTTAGCTGAAGGACGTTCCCTAAGCCTGGTAGAGGTGTAGGCCCTGGGGGTAGGTTCTTCTGTTTGATTCTACTCCACCATTTAATGAGATAAATTAGGAGGGTGAGTCCTGTAGCCAGGAGAAGAGTCGAAACAATGTTCAGAGCCATCCTGCGCTCCTCTGTGGTCACTGCTCTGGCTGTACTATTGTACTATGTCCCTCTGTATTTATACATGACCAGGAGCATGGCAGCAATCCAGATAACATGTGATCTTTAAGGACACGCAGGGTGTGCTGTTGTAGATTACATATCTATTGCATGATATATTGTAAATAATAGCCTAATAAGCAAGATTTATTTAAAATGAGCTTGTCACTGGGAATTTTGCCATTAATCGAAGCATAATCTGCTACATTTGCGAGAAAGAACCTTTGAAATCAATGAGTGCACTGAGGGAAGACTCTCTAACCCATCGGTGCTACCATCTTCATCACTATTTTGTTGAAGCCTTACCTGGCCTTAGCTAACAAACAGGGCTTGGCATTCAAATCCTCCACTTACCCGGCCTAGCAATCTCACATCTGCACCATACTGTAAGTAATCGTTTCATGCATGGTACAGTTCTTTTGAAGAATGTGCTGTGCTGCGCAAGCGCCAAAACAGATGAATATCACATAGCTACCATTTTTTTGCACTCTGCAGATACTATCAGCCTTTGTGCTTGGTTTTATACTCCGAACAAAAACAACAAACAACCAATTGGAGAAATTATTTTTTCCACAAAATAAATTAAATAGTGTTACAAAGGTGTCCATATCTTTTAATTCCTGGTGAAAGATTTGCTATGAATATCCCCTTTAACATTCAGAGAGCTGTTCATTATTTCTTCCTTACGTCATTTTCTGCTGGATGCCCAAGTTAGTATACAGCCCCCAGAATGCAGGCACTGAAAACTGTACATAATTAGGCTTCTTTTATATCAGCTCTGAATAAGGTTATAGGAGCTGAACAACAAAAATAACAACAGATGGTGCTAATGGCGCCTAATGGACTCCATTCATTATAATGAGGGATGTTGGGTTTCAGTTAAATACACTGCTTCAGGGCTCATTCACACGATCGCATATTTTTTCTGTTTTCGTTCGATTTACTTTGCGGACCGTGAGCATTCCGTTTCCGTATGCTCGTAGTTCCGTTCCACAAGATTTTAAGTCTGGTCCTATTATTGTCCGCAAATCACGTTCCGTGGCTCCATTCAAGTCAATGGTTCCGCAAAAACAACTGAATGCATGCAGAATGCCTCCGTATGTCATCCTTTTTTTGTGGATCCTTGATTTTCTAATTATAGGCCAAACCCACTTTTGCCATGTGCTTTGTATCTATCAACATTGCCTTGGCACAAGTCTAGGCCTGAAAAGCCCCAGCAAAAAGAGTTTTGTGATTTTTCTCACAAAACATGGATGTTGGAAAACTCATCTGTGTGATCCAGGGACACTCAGAAATATGAGACACCAGAAGTGACTGCTGACAGGCTAGCAAAGGAGTGGGCCTGAGATGAGGTGGCACATACGATGCTGCCACAAGAATGGGAGAAGGAGAACCCCAAGAAGCGGAAAGATTTAGGTAAGACCTCCCATGCCCAATATTTTAGTGTGTTATTTATGAAAAGTTTTGTATAGTAGAAACTTTCTAAATTGCCCCTAGCAATCAATCTAAATAAAAACTTATTTTTGGTCAGCTCATTTTGAATTTGAAAAGTTTTTAAACTGATTGTTTGCTATGGTCAAGTAAGCCAGTTCTGGTGTAGACCAGTTGAATTAATTACCACATATGTTTTAGTTTGCACATTGTGCATTTGCATATCTATAGCGGATTAAACCTATACACGTTGATATGGATTAGCCAATTGTGTCAATGACCCACAATGAGCTTGGCCCTTCTGTAGAAGATACTTCTGTTGCCCCAAGCACCCGTGTCACTCCTAACCCAACGATGAAGGGCATTGTATCTCCCTGTTGTGGCTAAAACAACTTCCATAGAGGGGGTTGTCCAGCCATTATCAAACCACATGGCTGAAAAGTAGCCTTTCATCGTGGTGATGTCACACACGATGCAAGGCTGCTTGTCACTGATGTGCTGTGATAATGGCTGTACACCCCCCTCTCTGGAAGTTGTTTTAGCCACAACAGGGAGAAACAATGCCCTTCATCGCCGGATTAGGAGTGACACAAGTGCTTGGGACAACAGAAGTATCTTCTATAGAAGGGCCACAATTGTCTAAACCATTTGTTTAGCTTTAAATCTGAAAGTGATTTGATTTTGCATTAGAATAATTTGCAGACCACTTTTGACTGTTAAATGTCATTTAATTTTATCTTAAAAAAAGAAAAAAAATACTCTTTTATTGAATTTTGTACAGTATTATTTCTGTTGTATTTTCACAGTCTGTAAAAGTAAAAACGCGCTGGAAATCTTGCAGGGACCATTTTCGGCGAGAACTTGCAGAAACACATGGCCAGAGTGGGGATGGTGGGTCCAAGAAATGGACAATTTCTCACGCCAATTCTGGATTTGAGGCCGTAAGAACATACTGTACTTTCTGTGTGTAGAATGGGAGTGCATCTTTTATGTTTGCAAAGGATGGGTTCAAGTACTAAAGGCGACTAGTCCCCCAAACTCGCAATGTATTCGGACAGCACCAAGTTGAAACCTCTAGCATAACCTCGTTCATCTCTCTCTCTCTCTCCCAATTGCTGTTCATAGGGTTCTTAGGAATCATGTACTTTTTATACAGTGGTGTTTTTGCCCTTGTCTGACTCTTGGTTTGTTACAAAATAAATTACTTCCCTACGAGCCAGAGATATCAAGGTACATTATGTTTGAAGTTTTATTTACTTCTACTATTCTGACTATTCCAGTACTAGGCCAGCCTTCTCAATGTGTCTAACTTTTGGCCGAGTGATAACAAAATTTTTACCTTCAAACATTTCTAAAAATAATTGAAAATGATGTTGTTGTGTTTTTTTTTTAAACACATACAGTATAATATACCCATGAAGGAATACAGTATACCCA
The DNA here is from genome assembly GCA_033119425.1 of Bufotes viridis. Lineage (NCBI taxonomy): Eukaryota > Metazoa > Chordata > Amphibia > Anura > Bufonidae > Bufotes > Bufotes viridis. Next base: position 30,700,437 of record CM065597.1, on the reverse strand, counting down.
TTGAGGAATAATTGGTTCAACTATACTAATATGTACAAATAAAAGACAGTTATGAATAGTCAATTTATTACATGGGTCTAATTATAATTAGCTCTTTCCTAGAACCATTGACAGCCTTGAAGAGCCAAGGGCCCATTAAAAATCTTCTTATGAAGACGAAGCTGGCCCACATAAAGGATCCACACAGCCAGTGTTTACCAATGTCAGGGCAGGAAGCCAGGAGCCAAAAGAAACTCCACATCTTGGAGAAGAGGAGTCGGGCATGGAGGCAGCTGGGGGCCAACTAAGTAGTCCCCAACCCCAAATACGACAAGCACTTTAGAGAAGGGGGGCTAGAGTCACTCCTGTCTCGGGTTCAGATAGTAGATCAAGGCTAGATGCCGAAATTTTGGAGTATCTGAGCCAGAGAAGGAGTGAAAGTCCAGAGAACATTGTTCATCCAGGCCACCACAAGAATACCACTCACAAGGTCCTGTGGGTGGGCAACCACGCCCTGTGCCTGGCCCTTTCACCAGGGAATTGTTTGATTTTTAATATTTATGTTCAGACTTTTACATTTTTATTTTAGTGCTGAAAATAAAGCCACATTTGTTGAACAATAAAAAAAAATGGCTTAAAACGTGGTTTGAATGTATTTTATTGATGTTCAAATTTATCAAAAAGACATTACTTTAATTCAACTTCAATTCTTCAAGCACAGTTATAGATGAAACAAGTCCAATTTGCCAGAAGAATATGTTCTTGAATCCTCCAAACTAGCATCTAAGGGAGCATCATGAATCCTGATGAAGTTGTGCAGGATCAAACATGCTTGAATAGCTAAAGTGGCATTGTCCTGTGCCATCTGTAAGGATGACAGGAATACTCTCCACTTGTTGGAAAGTGTTCCAAACGCACACAGATGGGCTCTTGCCAGCTGAAAGTTGAATATACATAGTTTGTCATCCAGGTTGCTTCTGGAGAAGGGTCGCATGACATGTGGTGTCAAAGCAAACCCTTCATCAGCCACAATTACAAATGGTGCAGGTGGTCCCGCAGAACCGGGCAACCTTCTGGCCTCTGGGAGGGCAAGTTGGTTGGCATGAAGTCTCTCACTCAATCTAGAAGAACTGAAAATGTGGGCATCTGCAGTGCTCCCATAGGCCCCAACAGGTTCAGACTCGCCCACAGGGGAATCCCTCGGTGGGGCCCTGAGCAAGGTGGGCCTCTAGTCTACTACCTCTTGCACGCGTGGCACATGACACATTAGATTTACTGCACTACATACATTTATTCAATGTACATCACCTCAACCAGTCTATGTTCATATAAAACACTTGTTAGATTATTTATTATCTTTGAATGTATCTGTATGGTGGGCCCCCAAAATAAATTTTACTGGTGGGCCCTAGGTACCCCAGTCCGACACTGGGCCTCAATATTAATAATTATAAACCAAAGCCAAAAGCACTACTGAAAAGTATTGCTTATAATTGTAGAACCGGGGCCCAGAGTAAGGTAGTTTCTTAACACGTATGTGTTTGCCATTCATTGCCCCTAAGCAGTTAGGAAACTGCGCATCTAGATAAAATACCCCAGCAATTTGGATCCAATCCTCAGCCTGGCATCACTGAGTCCCAGAGTCGCTGCTAAATCACTTGACATGTTTGACGAACAATTCCAGAAATCGTTAATCTGCCCAGCAGGAACTCAAAATGCAGCGATGCAAATGAATTTCCAGTTGCCAAAAACAGAACAAAAATACCAAAAACAAAATTGTTAAAAAGCCTATCACTGCTACATGTCATACATTTTAACTATACACACTAATATAAGTGTTGATCTAGCATGCTCGATGCTCTAGCATAGCGCGTTGCTCGAGTACCCTCCCCGCTACGCAGCCAATAAACATGCAGAGAGGTACTGGCACGCACTGTAATGCCATAGCCATGTTGGCTACTAGTGATGAGCAACAGGGGCAATATTCGAATTCGCGATATTTCGTGAATATTTGGCCGAATATTTGCCATACATTCGAAAATTTGCGAATTCGTAATCCCCAGTCATTGTTTTCTTGATTGAGGAAATTTGCATATAAAAATGTGCACAAAATTAGCATAACAATTCACAAAAATTAGCATAAAAATCGCATTAACTGGTATTTAAATGGTATCTTTTAAATACCAGTTTATGCGAATTTTTAATGCTAATTCTATGCAAATTTTTATGTGCTAATTTTCGCAATCGAGAAAATAATGACATCATTTTCTTGATTGCGTAAATTTGCATATAAAACACTCACATAAAATTCGCATAAAAATTCGCATAAGCTGGTATTTTAAAAAAAACGAATATTCGCGATTGCGAACATATTTCACGATGTTCTAAATATTAGCAAATTCTCGAAGTGCCGATATTCACGATAAAAATTCGCAATTCGAAAATTCGTGATCATCACTATTGGCTACTGCATTACAGTGATTAACTGGCTGGAACGCATCATCGGGTGCAATATGGCTCAGTATTATTTAGGGAGAGCAGGGCATAGGAAGGGACAGACAGTGTAGCGAGTGTTATTAGAAGATTTTTATTAGAAATACTTTTCTGCTTCTGACAGTGACATTACCAGGGAGATGTCTCCAGTGTACCGTGTGCATTTAAAAAATGTATCTGTGATATACAATGTACTTTTTTAATAGATGGTGTCTGCTTCTGACAGTGACATTACTAGGGGGACATCTCCAGTGTACTGTGTGTATTTCAAAAATGTATCTGTGACATACAATGTACTTTTTCAATAGACAGTGTCCGCTTCTGACAGTGACATTACCAGGGGGACATCTCCAGTGTAACGAGTGTGCATAAAATTTTTATTTATGACATACAGTGTACTTTTTCCATAGACACTGCGAACAATGACATTATCTTTGGTACCTGTCCTGTATAACGATTTCTCATCCAAAATATCTGTGACATTTCCTGCAATTTTTTGTTAGCCGCTGGTGACAGCATTGACATTATCTGTGGGATATCTAATATGTGACGTTTCCACGTCCCAAATAACTTTTAAAAAATGTTTGCGCATGCACTTCCAAATCCTACGCTACTGTACGTGTGACATATTTTCAAGCATATATAACATTTAAAATGAAGAAGGCGAGCAGTAAGGGACAGGAAAGTGGCCATGATGCTGATGGTGCACGCAGAGGCCGTGGCCCTAGCGCGTTGAAACTGTGCCTGCTGCCAGAGCACAAGAAAAACAATCATCCTCGATACCCAGCTTCATCCAGTTTCCAGGGCAGTGCAGGACACCACTCTTGAAGTCAGATCAGAGCGACCAGGTGGTTGGTTGGATTGCAGCATATAATGCTTCCAGTCGGTTAAACGCCATCCTGTGCTCACCTGCAGGCCCTCGCATATAATGTTTTACAGGGTCAGCTCACCTGCAGGTCCTGGCATATAAATTTTTAGAGAGTCAGTTCACCAGGAGACCCTCACCTACAATCTTTTACAGGGTCAGCTCACCTTCAGGCCCTCGTATATAATGTTTTACAGGGTCAGCTCACCTGCAGGCCCTCGCAAATAATGTTTTACAGGGTCAGCTCACCTGCAGACCCTCATCTACAACCTTTTAGAGAGTCAGCTCACCTGCAGGCCCTCACCTACAATCTTTTACAGGGTCAGCTCATCTGCAGGCCCTCGCATATCATTTTTTAAAGGGCCAGCTCAGCAGCAGGCCCTCAACCATAATTTTTTTGGTTTTGATGGTCAGCTCAGCAGCAGACCCTCACTCCTAATGTTTTAGATGGTCAGATCAGCAGGCCCTTGCTCCAAATGTTTTTGAGGGTCACCAGCAGGCCATCAATCATCATTTTTCAAGGGTGTGTATGATGCCCTCCTTTATGTTTAACAAAGGGTGTATTGTAGTTCCGGTTCCTTGTAATTTTTAGCAGCCCTTTCACTTAGTGCAAAGGCTTTATGAGTGTAGGAGTCCCACTACCTGAACAATTGTACTACAATGTGAATGAGGCCCTCCTTTATGTGATATCCAGGTTATGTGGTATACAATGTTTCCTTTAAAATCTATTTTATCTTTGGTTTTGTGCCTATTATTGTCAGTCTGTAAAAGTGGTGACAACATCATTCCCAGCAACAACCTGGGAGTCCAAGATGCATCCAGACCTACTCCCCATGCTGTTCCCGAACCATTTCGGTAGTGTTTCCATCAATTTCTGATCTTTTTCTATGAACCAGGCATCCTCCCCTCTTCAGAGCAGGGGGTGCCTGGTTTAATACTTGGGTTATCCCATTGACTTCCATTATACACGGGTGCTCTGTAGAGTACCTGAGCATCCCGATGTGTTTGGCCCGAGCCTTGGGTGCTCGATCAACACTAGTTTTTACCATATCCTCAATACATTTTTGACTTTGTCCATAATGTTAAAGAGCCTCTGTTGAGGATCAGGAATGTAGGTATTTTTGGGAACACGTTGAAAAGCTGATAGAGAGAAAAACTCATAGACAAAAAAAACTGTATCAATATTCTTCAGAATTTTGCCATATTCATTATACTATATACTTACAGAATACTGTAAAAAATGAATTTTATGTGATAGACGAACACAAAGGAGCAAGTATGTGTGAAGTAAAAGAAAATGAAACATGATTTTCAAAAATTTTTATAAATAAGAATCTGGAAAGTGTGATGTGCATTTATATTCAATACTTTGTAGGACCATCTTCCGCTTCAATTGCAGCTGTAAGTCTTTTGGGGTATGTCTCTACCAGCTTTTCACATCTAGAGGATGAAATGTTTGCCCATTCTTCTTTGCAAAATAGCTCAAGCTCAGTCAGATTGGATGGGGAAAGTCTGTGAGCCGCAATTTATTTAAGTCTTGCCACAGATTTTTAATGGGATTTAGGTCTGGACTGACTGTACAATTCTAACACACGAATATGCTTTGATCCTAACCATTCCATTGAAGCTCTAGTCATGTGACTGTTAACTCCTCACTAGCTAGGATCATTTGGAATATCGGAAAGTGGAAATTAGTGGGCAGCACGGTGGCTCGGTAGTTAGCACTGGTGCTTTGCAGCATCCTGAGTTAGAATCAAACCATGGATGTCATCAGGATAGAGTTTATATGTTCTGTGTGTGCATGGGTTTCCTCTGGGTACTCTCCAAACATACATAAATAGGCAAGGCTCGGCTTCCTATCAAATTTACAGTAGTGTGTGTCAGATTCCATTTCTTACATGGCAGCCATTAACTTCCCAAGGAGTTCCCTCTCAACTGTCCCTGTGAGACCAGCGCTTTACAAATGTTTGTCATTATTTTACAACAATGAAAAAAATTAAGAATTTATACATTTCCAGTGATGTAGTTTTTGACTTTCATAATCCTCTTCGGGCCATTCATAGTCTTTAGATGTCCAGCTGATCTGCATTTATCTCTGCAAAGACATTCCTGAATGCCTTTGCATAGATTGTAGCTGTGAACTAAGAAAAAAAGAAAATGTGTATCAGGAAGAGAGTAAATGTCCTGGTCTTAAACTGCTTAATGTAACATAATGCAGTTTGCATTCAAAGTTCATTGTTGTGCAAGTCCTTGGTTCTGTTTCTGTTTGCTTTATAGGCTTAGTTTGCAGCCATCATTGAAAACCATTTCAGATTTATAACTGTATGCAGTGATATTCTTTCCATCAAGATGTCAATCACCATGATGGAACCAGAGGGATCCATTGTAAGTCAATGAAGTCTCTCATACGACTGATCCAGCAAAATGTCATGGCTTTTACACACTTTTGTAAATGAATAAAAATAGACCAGAAGCAACGTTAAATCCACTAAGAAACAGAAAACTTTTTGAATCTTTTTTATTCTATTATAACCTGTGTGTAATCATGTATCGCTGGCATTAATAGTGCTACATCAGGTCTTCACGTTCAGAGGTTAGTCAGACTTTATTTACACCCGAGGTGAACAGAGTTGATAGTTGATAATAAACTGAGATGACTTCTACAAATGCTTCTTATTGATCAAATTATACTCCTGAACTCAGTGATACGGCATAGTTTATGAACATGATATAATGAAATTAATTTGAATTAAAAACTTAACATCACTATCCTGTCTTCTCCAGTGCTGAGCGAAACGAAACATCAGAAGAAGAATTCGATCCGGATTGTAGTAAAATTTGCTAAGAAATCCAAATATCCTGGTTCTTCGTGGTAACTAGTGATGAGCGAGCACCAAAGTGTTCGGGTGTTCGGGTACTCGGTTTCTTTTTAGAGGAAAAATTGTTAGGAAACATTCTTTCCAGTATATTCAATTGTATATACAGTGCAAGTGCTGCCAAAAATTACAAGGAAGAATATCTCTGATACAGCCTGTATATCACATAAAGAAGGGCCTCATTCACAAAGTGCTACAATTGTTCAGGTACACTGGTACACTCATAAAGCCTATGCACTATGTGAAAGGGCTGCCAAAAATTACAAGGAACCGGCACTCCAATACAACCTTTATTACACATAAAGGAGGGCATCATACACATCCTTGAAAAATTATCATTGATGGCCTGCTGGTGACCCTCCAAAACATTCGGAGCAAGGGCCCGCTGATCTGACTATCTAAGAAGTTAATTGACCTGGTCAGCACCGGCTACCAAGAAAGAATGACCAATTTCTAATCTTAATTTTTGTTTGGGTTCCAGATAACGTCACATAGCAGAGTTAGCGCAGGGAATGGCAGTCAGCAGAGGCTACCAAGAAAGAATGACCAATTTCTGATCTTAATTTTCATTTGGGTTCCAGATAACATCACATAGCAGAGTTAGTGCAGGGAATGGCCGTCAGCATTTATTGCCTTTTTATTAGTGATCCTTTATTAGTGATGAGTGAGCACCAAAGTGTTCGCGTGTTCGTGTACTCGGTCCGAACACATAGCAATATTCGTGCGATTGGCCGAGCACCCGAGTATAATGGAAGTCAATGGGAGACAACCAGGCACCCCCTGCTCGGATGAGGGGAAGGTGCCTGGTCCATTGGAAAAGGTCAAAAAGTGACAGAAACACCACCAAAATGAATCTAGAATAGCATGGGTACCATGTCTGGGCGCATCTTGGACTTCAATGTCCTGCTGGGAAACACATTGTCCCAGTTGTCTGCCACTTTTACATAGCGAAAAAATCACGCCAAAAATCACACCCCCTCAAAAAAAAAAAAAAACATTTTTTGAGGTAAAATTGTTAGGAAACATTCTTTCCTGGATATTCAATTTTATATACAGTGCAAATGCTGCCAAAAATTACAAGGAAGAAGCACTCCGATACAGCCTGTATATCACATAAAGGAGGGCCTCATTCACATGGTGCTACAATTGTTCAGGTACACTGCTGCACTCATAAAGCCTATGCACTAAGTGAAAGGGATGCCAAAAATTACAGCACTCCAATACACCCTTTATTACACAAAAAGGTGGGCATACATCACCCTGAAGGTGAGCGAACCCCATAAAACATTGTAGCGATGGCCTACAGGTGAGCAGACGGTATAAAACATTGGAGGTGAGGGCCTGAAGCCTAGCAAACCCCATAAAATATTGCAGTGATGGGGTACAGGTGAGCAGACGGTATAAAGCATTGGAGGTGAGGGCCTGAAGCCTAGCAAACCCCATAAATCATTGCAGTGATGGGCTACAGGTGAGCAGACGGTATAAAGCATTTTAGGTGAGGGCCTGAAGCTTAGCGAACCCCATAAAGCATTGCAGTGATGGCCTATGGGTGAGCAGACGGTATAAAGCATTGGAGGTGAGGGCCTGAAGCCTAGAGAACCCTATAAATCATTGCAGTGATGGCCTACAGGTGAGTAGACAGTATAAAGCAATAGAGGTGAGGGCCTGAAGCCTAGTGAACCCCATAAAATATTGCAGTGATAGGCTACAGGTGAGCAGACCTTATAAAGCATTGGAGGTGAGGGCCTGAAGCCTAGCGAATAGGGTTGAGCGAACCCTGCACCGAATTTTGGGGTGTTCGGGAGACGGACCCGAACCCGAACATTTCCAGAAAAGTTCGGGTTCGGTGTTTGGCGCTTTCCTGGCGCTTTTTGGAAGGCTGCACAGCAGCCAATCAACAAGCGTCATACTATTTGCCCCAAGAGGCCATCACAGCCATGCCTACTAATGGCATGGCTGTGATTTGCCAGAGCAGCATGTGACCCAGGCTCTATATAAGCTTGAGTCACATAACGCTGTATGTCACCCTGCTGTTACAAGTGTAGGGAGAGGATGCTGCTAGACTTGTGATTTCAGGGAGAGAATAGGAGAGAATCCAACTCAGCGATCTACCTAGAAATAGTTGTGTGGGTGCAGGCCACTATCCTTTTACCCTACCCTGAGCTCCTTTACTAAAAAATACTAACTTTTAGAATTCTGTTAGTTAGGTGGGTGACGGCGGCCATTTTATGCATGCTCAGTGCACCAGCACTGCATCTGAGCTTTTGGGACATTGCAAATCACCATTTTTATGGGTCAAACTACAACATCTGTATTAGTCAGTGTGCAATTTAAGCTAGAAATACACCCATCATTTTCTGGGGTTTGAAAAACACACTTTTGAAAAAAAAAAAAAAAAGTATTTTCCAGATCTGCAAGTGTTAAATTCAGGTTTAATATATACAGCATTCATATTCTGTTAGCAAAAAAATACTTTTTTGGCAATCTACAACATTTGTATTAGTCAGTGTGCAATTTAAGCTAGAAATACACCCATCATTATCTAGGGTTTGAAAAACACAATTTTTTTTTCAAAAAACAGTATTTTCCAGATCTGCAAGTGTTAAATTCAAGTTTAATATATACAGCATTCATATTCTGTTAGCAAAAAAAAGACCTTTTGGGTAGAGTTGAGCGAACACCTGGATGTTCGGGTTCGAGAAGTTCGGCCGAACTTCCCGAAAATGTTCGAGATCCGAACTCGACCCGAACTTCCTCCCGAACCCCATTGAGTCAATGGGGACCCAAACTTTTGGGCACTAAAAAGGCTGTAAAATAGTCCAGGAAAGGGCTAGAGGGCTGCAAAAGGCAGCAAAATGTAGGTAAATCCCCTGCAAACAAATGTGGATAGGGAAATGAATTAAAATAAAATAAATAAAAATTAAGCAATATCAATTGGAGAGCGGTCCCATAGCAGAGAATCAGGCTTCAAGTCACCCACCAATGGAGAAGGCCAGTTTCATTTTTTTAGGCCCCAGCACCCAGACAGAGGACAGAGGTCGCATAGCAGGCGTCATGTCACCCACCAATGGAGAAGGCCACTTTTCGATAATTAGGCCCCTGGCACCCAGGCGGAGGAGAGAGGTCGCATAGCAGAGAATCAGGCTTCATGTAACCCAGCAAAAGAGAAGGCCACTTCCAGATATTTAGCCCACGGCACCCAGATAGAGGACAGAGGTCGCATAGCACAGACTCAGGCTTCATGTCACCCACCACTGGAACAGGCCACTTTCAGATAATTAGGCCCCTGGCACCTAGATGGAGGAGAGGTTCATTCAACTTTTGGTTAGACCGTAATATAATGGTAAAATTAAAAAAAGAGGATTCAATAAAGAAGTGACCCGGAGTACAAGAATATATGGTTGAGGGGGAGGCAGTTATAAATGTCTGTGCTGCACAAGGGAGGGACAGGTCCTGTGGGATCCATGCCTGGTTAATTTTTATGAACGTCAGCTTGTCCTCGTTGGCTGTGGACACAGCTGCATTGGCGACCTCTTGCTCCTCCTCTGCCTTCGCCTTGTGCTTCCACTTGTTCCCCCGTGACATTTGGGAATGCTCTCAAGAGCGTGTCTACCAGTGTGCGCTTGTACTCGCGCATCTTCCTATCACTCTCCAGGGCAGGAAGTAAGGTGAGCACATTGTCTTTGTACCGGTGATCCAGCAGGGTGGCAACCCAGTAGTCCACACACGTTAAAATGTGGGCAACTCTACTGTCGTTGCGCAGGCAACTTCAGCATGTAGGCGCTCATGTGTGCCAGGCTGCCCAGAGGTAAGGACAAGCTGTCCTCTGTGGGAGGCGTATCGTCATCATCCTCCGTATCCCCCCAGCCACACACCAGTGATGGGCCTGAGCTGTGTTGGGTGCCACCCCGCTGTGAACCTGCTTCATCCTCATCCTCCTCCACCTCCTCCTCATCCTCCTTGTCCTCCAGTAGTGGGCCCTGGCTGGCCACATTTGTGGAGATCACGTTCCGACATGTCAACCGTCAGTAGGTGAGATAGTGAGTGATGATAAAGTAATAGCATATCACCAAGACTGTTATCACCATAAAATATAGCTTTTAATGTAGTTATTTAAAAAATAGACAATTTAATCAAGAAAACCTCCAATCCGAGTAGGGGGGAAGTAGCAATGGGCTAGAAGATAAATGTCCCTAATCTGTCCACTGCATACTAAGCAGCCCTGCCTACAAAACGTAATAGCCGCCCTGATAGGGGCAATCCCGTGTCTGGAACCTCCTAGTGTCCCTAATGAGGCCCTGATACAGGAAAGTACCCACCACCTGTGTGAAGTACATAAGTCACAAGCGAGAGTCTGTCTGTAGTCAGCATAGATAAATTGCCTGGGGAATCACACAGAGCGCGAGGCACAATAACCAGAGGGTGATGTCTCTCACTCCTGGTGGTTCTCCCAGTTCAACAAAGCACTAATCAGACACTCCAAAAAATCGATATAAAGCACAACCATATAGTAGTCCCTAAATGGTATACAATATCCCTAGGGTGTGGGGCCTGAGTTTCAGAACGGCCTGCTGACGTTTACCCCGGGCTGTGCTGAAGTTGGTGGTTAAGGTGTGTGGCTGACTGGATGAGCTGGTGGAATCAGAGGAGGAGGAAGCCGAGTAGGAAGAGGAGGCTACAGGAGGCAAAGAATGATGCCCTGCGATCCTAGCGTCCCTGGCCATGCTTACTGGTCACGTATCTGTGGTTAGATTGACATTGCCACAGATGGCATTGCGCAGTGCACACTTGATTTTATCGGATACTTGGTTGGGCAGGGAAGGCATGGCTCTCTTGGAGAAGTAGTGGTGGCTGGAAACAACATACTGTGGGACAGCCATCGCCATCAGCTGTTTGAATCTATCTGTGTTCACCAACCTGAATGACAGCATTTCAAAGGCCAGTAGTTTAAAAATGCTGGCATTCAGGCCCAGGGCTCGAGGGTGGCTAGGTGGGAATTTATGCTTTCTCTCCAAGGTTTGTGAGATGGAGAGCTGAACGCTGCTGTGTGACATGGTGGAGATGCTTGGTGACGCAGGTGGTGGTGTCGGTGGCACATCCTCTGTTTGGTGAGCGGCAGGTGCCAACATTCCTCCCGAGGCGGAGGAAGAGGCCGAGGCAGCAGCAGAAGAGGGAGCAGGGGGAGCCTGAGTGATTTCCTTGCTTTTAAGGTGTTTACTCCACTGCAGTTCATGCTTTGCATGTAGATGCCTGGTCATGCAGGTTGTGCTAAGGTTCAGAATGTTAATGCCTCGCTTCAGGCTCCGATGGCACAGCGTGCAAACTTCTCTGCAGAAGCGATTCTGCAGTTCGGTTCTACCCTTCCTGGAGTAGCTGGTTGGGGTAATAGTGTAAAATCTTGTTTGTTGGTCTTGTCTTCCCCTTATTCCTTTTGTTCCCTCCGCTTGTTGCCTGGTGTTTCCTCTCTTTCTTTTTTCTTCACAAATTGAACCCATGACTTCTATTCAGTTTGCCTCTCTCAATGCCAACGGTCTAAACACACCTGAGAAACGTTCCTCCCTTCCCTGGCTCCTTTGGAGTAAAAAGGTGCAGGTTGCTTTTATTCAGGAGACCCACTTCCGCAGGGATGCTATGCCTTCGCTTAAATCCCCTAGATACCCAGATACATACCATAGTTGTTTCTCAGGGTCCAAGTCGAGAGGTTTGAGCATTCTCATTGCCAGATCGGTTCCTTGGGAATTCTTAGATGCCCGTACAGATGATAATGGCCGTTTCCTGTTTCTTAAGGGACGTCTGGCTGGACAATTGTACACCCTAGTGAATGTGTACTTACCTAATACTAAACAACTTAGGGCATTGACTGGAATTCTGTCCCGTTTGGATGACTTTGCGGAGGGTGTTCTGTGGGTCTGGGGGGGGGATCTCAATGTGGCCCTGGACCCGGTCGTAGGTGTTTCTAGAGGGCCCTCCCACATAGCCTACTCTTATCTCCGAGGCATAAAACAGTTTCTTCATTCCCATTAACTAATAGATACGTGGCGGATACTAAATCCTGAGCTCAAAGACATTTTATTCAGCTGCGAGGGACTCCTATTCCAGACTTGACTGTTTTTTACAGAGGCATTCAGCGGTGTCTCTTTTAGCCTCATCCCTGATTGATCCGTTGACCTTTTCAGATCACGCGATGCTCCACGTTTCTTTGAAATCCCCTCTACCTGCTCCGAAGTCTTGGCAGTGGCGCTTAAACGAGTCCCTGCTGCAGGACTTGGAGGTTGCACAAGCACTCCACACTGCGATTTCTCAGTACTTTGAAACTAATCAAACGGATGACGTGTCGCCTATATCGGTTTGGGCTGCACATAAATGTGTCATTCGCGGGGAGTTAATTAAACATGGAGCGAGACATAAGAAAGAAAGGGCAGCGGAAATCTCTCACCTTTTAGCGGAAATAGATCAATTGGAGCAGGCTAATAAAAAATCTCATGCGATGTCTGTCCATACCTCCCTACTCCTGGCCAGAAATAAGCTAAAGGAGAAATTAGATGTACGGACAAAAACCATTCTAGCTAAAGGACGTCGATATTTTTTTGAGCTTGGTAATAAAAGCAGTAAATTACTTGCCAGGTTGTTGCGGGAGCAGAGAGCAAGGAATTATATTCCTCGTATAGCTACTGCCCTAGGTACTCTAGTTAATGACCCCACTGCTATCGCGGAAACATTTGCTCAGTATTACCAGTCCATGTACAATCTTCCACAGTCCTCTGTAGCCAGGGATTCCCTGAGTGCGGCAATGGACCAGTACTTAGCTGACTCAGGCATGCCTAAGATACCTATAAATACCCTCCAAGAGCTAGATAGACCAATCTCTGTGGAGGACTTAGCTGAGGCTTTCAAATCTATGCAACCTAGTAAGGCCCCTGGCCCAGATGGGCTTCCAGCCTTTTATTACAAAAGATTTCTGCCTCTCCTTCAGGTCCCTCTAGCAAAAGCACTGAATGTACTCAGCACAGGCAGTTCCCTCCCTGCAGATATGTCACATGCACATATCACTGTAATACACAAAGAGGGAAAGGACCCCACTCTCTGTGCCAATTACCGCCCCATTTCCTTGCTGAACGTGGACATTGAGTTGTTCGCTAAAATACTGGCCACACGGTAGTCCCGTTGCTATCTGACCTCATACATAATGACCGGGTGGGTTTCTTTCCGTCCAGGGAGGCTAGGGACAACACACGAAGGTTATTAACTTAATCCATCTGGCTGGAACACGAGACACCCCGCTCTGTCTTTTGTCTACAGATGCTGAAAAGACCTTTGACAGGGTGGGGTGGCCTTGGATGTTTGCGGTGTTGCGATACATTGGTCTTCCCGGGCCCGCCTTAGCATGGATCAAAGCTCTCTATGAGTCCCCATCAGCTGCTACGAAGGTAAATGGTGTGTTCTCTTCGTCTTTTGCCGTACGGAATGGGACCCGTCAAGGGTGCCCCCTCTCCCCTCTGATTTTCGTTCTTACTCTAGAGCCTCTATTGAGGTCTATCAGACAGAACCCGAATGTTTGAGGCCTCTTGGTTGAGGGCACAGAATTTAAAATAGCAGCATATGCGGACGATTTAATGTTCACGCTTACTAATCCTAGGATCTCTTTTCCGAATTTGATGAAGGAGTTTCAAGCCTTCCAACACTTATCAAATGTGAAGATTAACTTTCAGAAATCTGAGGCCCTGAATATCTCACTGCACAGTTCTCTTGTGTCTGACTTGACCGCTTCCTTCCCATTCAAGTGGACTACTGGAGCCGTGAAATACCTAGGCACGTATGTCCCCTCGGATCTAAAGGAACTGTACCAGCGGAATTATGTCCCTCTCCGAGAACGAATCAGGGATGGCCTCAGGAGATGGTCAAAGGGTCTGCACACTTGGTTTGGGAGATGTGCCATTTTTAAAATGAATATTCTCCCAAGAATATTATACCTTTTTCAGACCCTTCCCATTAAACTCCCCCCAAATTTCTTCAACAAGATTCACGGTGACTTATTCAGATTTATCTGGGCCAAGGGAAGCCCGAGACTGGCTAGAACCCGAGGGTTCCCGACTTACGTAAACATTACTCGGCATCTATGCTTCAAAGGATAGTGGACTGGTGTTGACATATAAAGTTCAAGCAGTGGGTATCCATTGAACAAATATGTTCGGATGCCCCTTTAGACTCCCTTCCCTGGGCAGATGTGAAAACTCCCTCAGCGCTTTCCAGTCATCCTACAATAGGTCCTACCATTGTTCAATTTGGCAAAATCAGAGGCAGTCCCCAGATCTCACCTCCCCCTTCTCCATTGTTTCCCATATTGGGCAATCCTACCTTTCCGGCGATTTGGAGGAGCGGTCCATTTCAGCGGTGGCAGGTGAACGAACGTTTTCGCGCCCCATTTTTCAGTACCTCGGGCAGATGGCTTACATATGACGAATTACTGAAGTTGACGGACCCTTGCTCCCTGGGTTCCTGGAGATCAAGACAATTGGCCCATTTTCTTTTCTCTCTCCCAGCCTCGACAGGATTTGACAGGACTCTCACCTTCTTTGAGAAAGCATGTATCGGGTCGGGTTTGTACCGTCATTCCCTATCTGAATGTTACCAGTCTCTGGTAACTCCTAGACATGATTACTTGCCCCCGTATGCGTCAAAATGGTCCCAGGACCTGGGAGTAGACATCCCCCCAAAACATTTTTCCTTTCTATATAAGTCATCCATAGCGAATATGTTCCAGGAAGCGCGTTATAAAATAATGTCCAGATGGTACCATGTCCCGAATAGAATACAGAAAATACTCCCATCTGCCTCGCCTCTCTGTTGGCGCTGTGACTCAGCTCTAGGTTCGATGTTGCATATATTCTGGGATTGCCCTAAACTTGCTCACTTCTGGCAATCAATCCACAAGGCGCTATCCACAATTTTTCAGTTTACGATACCTTACACGCCTGGCTTCTTCCTTTTGTTCCTATCTGATCTTCCAATGAGTGTGCTCCGAAAATCTTGCCTGTGCTCCATGGTGATAGCGGCTAGGTCTTGCATTCCTGTGAGGTGGAAATCCTCTTCACCTCTGGTGATTAGTACTTGGATCCAAAAAGTGGAGGAGATCCGGAGAATAGAGGAACTTACCTCGCAATCACAGGGGAGGCATAAAAAGTTTCTTGATGCATGGGCCGCATGGTTTTCATTACAGGACTCACAGGAGTACCGAAGTTTATTGTCTGTATGAGAGGATAATGGTGCTGCGCTCTTCCCCCCACTCCATTTGTGTCTCATAAATGTCCATTCCTTTGTGTGTCTTGAGTGTTTTACTTGAGTATGGTTCCGCTGACCTTTACCCCCTTGGGAAATGTTGAGCCGAGTTCATTTTCAGTTGGCGACTGTGCCTACTCGAGGTTTATTGGTTTGGAATTGTGTTCCGACTTGGCCGATTTAGTTTAGGTGGCCAGGCTTTCATCCCTATCGGTCTCCTCTTATGAGATGTCACTCAGAGACCTAGATGTTATTAGTAGAGGGGTATTTTGTCACGCATGACGAATTTCCTTTTATTTTGTTGTGCAGCTTATCATGCTTATCACTTTATTATGGTACACTGTTTTTAGAAGATATGTTTTGTGTACTCAAATGCAAGTTGTGCTGTCTATTCTATGTCTTCACATAAATAAAGAATTTAAAAAAAATTAAATAAAAATTTGTCAATTTACAGAGATATTTCTCTCACCCAGCATGGGTATATGTAAAAATAAACCCCAAAACACATTGTCCTACTTCTTCTGATTACGGCGATACCACATGTGTGACACTTTTTTGCAGCCTAGGTGCGTAAAGGGGCCTAAAGTCCAATGAGTACCTTCAGGCTTTACACGGTTGCTCACAATTTAGTCCCACCCAAAATGCCAGAACAGTAAACACACCCCACAAATGACCCCATTTCGAAAAGCCACGGATGAAACTACTGATTTATGGTATTGCTATTTTGGCAATTGGATTTCACCCCAGAATAAAATCTATCCTTTGCCGGACACTAGTAAAGTTGGCCAACCACAGCTGAAACCACTGATTTATTGTAGTGCTATTTTGGCAATTGAATGTCACCCCAGAAAAAACTATAACCTTTGCCGGACACTATTAAACTTTGCCAACCACAGCGGAATCCACTGATTTATGGTATTGCTATTTTGGCAATTGAAGTTCACCCCAGAAAAAAATATATCCTTTGCCGGACACCATTAAACTTGGCCAGCCACAGCTGAAACCACTGATTTATGGTATTGCTATTTTGGCAATTGAATTTCACCCCAGAACAAAATATATCCTTTGCTGGACACTATTAAACTTGGCTAGCCACTGCTGAGACACCAGATTTAGGGGATTGCTATTTTGGCAATTGAATTTCACCCCAGAAAACAATATATCCTTTTCCGGACACTATTAAACTTGGCCAGCAACAGCTGAAACCACTGATTTACGGTATTGCTATTTTGGCAATTGAATTTCACCCCAGAATAAAATCTATCCTTTGCCGGACACTTTTAAAGTTGGCCAGCCACAGCTGAAACCACTGATTTATGGTATTGCTATTTTGGCAATTGAATGTCACCCCAGAAAAAAATATATCCTTTGCCGGACACTATTAAATTTGGCCAGCCACAGCTAAAACCACTGATTTACGGTATTGCTATTTTGGCAATTGAATTTCTCCCCTGAAAAAAATATATCCTTTGCCGGACATTATTAAACTTAGCCAGCCACAGCTGGAACACCAGATTTAGGGGATTGCTATTTTGGCAATTGAATTTCACACACAGAAAAAAATATATCTTTTGCCGGACACTATTAAACTTGGCCAGCCACAGCTGAAACCACTGATTTACGGTATTGCTATTTTGGCAATTGAATTTCACGCCAGAACAAAATATATCCTTTGCCAGACACTATTAAACTTGGCCAGCCACAGCTGAAACCACTGATTTATGGTATTGCTATTTTGGCAATTGAATTTCACCCCAGAACAAAATATATCCTTTGCTGGACACTATTAAACTTGGCTAGACACTGCTGAGACACCAGATTTAGGGGATTGCTATTTTAGCAATTGAATTTCACCACAGAAAATGATCTATCCTTTGCCGGACACTATTAAACTTGGCCAGCCACTTCTGGGACACCAGATTTAAAGATAGCTATTTTGGCAATTGAATTTCACCCCAGAAAAAAATATATCCTTTTCCGAACACTATTAAACTTGGCCAGCCACAGCTGAAACCACTGATTTACGGTATTGCTATTTTGCCACTTGAATTTCACCCCAGAATAAAATCTATCCTTTGCCGGACACTTTTAAAGTTGGCCAGCCACAGCTGAAACCACTGATTTATTGTATTGCTATTTTGGCAATTGAATGTCACCCCAGAAAAAAATATATCCTTTGCCGGACACTATTAAACTTGGCCAGCCACAGCTAAAACCACTGATTTATGGTATTGCTATTTTGGCAATTGAATTTCTCCCCTGAAAAAAATATATCCTTTGCCGGACACTATTAAACTTGGCCAGCCACTGCTGGGACACCAGATTTAGAGGATTGCTATTTTGGCAATTGAATTTCACCCCAGAACAAAATATATCCTTTGCCGGACACTATTAAACTTGGCCAGCCACAGCTGAAACCACTGATTTATGGTATTGCTATCTTGGCAATTGAATTTCACCCCAGAAAAATATCAATTCTTTGCCGGACATTATTAAACTTAGCCAGCCACAGCTGGAACACCAGATTTATGGGAATGGTTTTTTGGCAATTGAATTTCACCACAGAAAAAAATCTATCCTTTGCCAGACAGCAGACAGTATTAAACTTGGCTAGCCACAGCTGGAACACCAGATTTTGGGGATTGCAATTTTGGCAATTGAATTTCACCTCAATAAAATATTGAAATGTCTATCCTGAGTTTCTAGGGGTGACAATAAGCACAGCCAAGCCCCTGATGTAGGATATAGCAAAAAAAAAAAAAAAACTACTATTGATGGATTGATGGACTTGGTGGCAGCTTGTGCTGGTGCACCACAAGACACAAAACAGCCGCCGATCACACCAGAAAAAAGTGACATAATAATGCTCTGTGCAGCCTAAAAACCAGTGAGCAATTAACTAGCAGAATTTGAATGATTCACAACTGTAGATCGATCACTTCATTAGGTGTTTTTGCTGAGTTCTCCCTGCCTAATCTCGCCCTCCCAGCAGCTGCATCCTATCCCTACACTAATCAGAATCACATGCTGCACTTGGGCAATCACAGCCATGCTATTAGTAGGCATGGCTTTGATGGCTTCTTAGGGCATGAAGTAAAATGCTAGCTGATTGGGATCTTTCAGTCGTGAGGTAAAGATTGCCTTAGGTGATTTTTTATAGTCATTCTCGAGCCGTGTAATTTTATTAGTAAGCGATTCCATTTTTACATCAGTTTTCCACTGTTGAGTGAATGTGCCCTTAGTGTAGAAGATACCCAATAAAGACAAAAGACACAGTACAGTCTGATTTTTTTTATAAACAAAAAATAATTGCAAAATATGAGAATTATATTACATGATGTACATTCATGCAGATATGACCACTGCTAAAAAGAAAGAAAGAATATATGAATTTTTCAGAAACTAGTCTTTTTTTTAATTGATAGTCTTCTAAATCTTCTAGGTTTCCTTTATGCATGAAGTTCATCTTCAACTCAGGAACGAGGCACAACCTTCATCTGGTATGAATAAGGTCTCGAAGCGTTGGTATTGGGCTCTGGTCTTATGCTGAGATTCTTTCTGTCTGTTGTAGGCTCCAAGGTAAACTTTTGCAGTATAGTGATTAGAAACAGGAAGATTTCCATGCGAGCCAAGCCTTCTCCCATGCACATACGTTTACCTGAGAAGACAGAGCAAGCATATGCAATAAGAAGTCAAGCTAAACTCAATGGGGTTGTCTGGTAAAGAGAACCTATATTAATTGTTGTTTAAGGCAATTCCGAGTTAATAGAGGAAATGGATTGCCAGTTCAGTTTCCCCATTTGTAGGCCATAGCAGCAAGTAATTTCAATAGGCAGTATGGGGCACTGCGGTGGAATTGAACACTAACTGTTGGATTAGGGTGGATAAACAGCTGATAAGATGTGAGCTAGACATTTCCGACTGATAAGACGTATTACAAAGTTTCTTGTGGTTGCTTGTACTACTGATGTAAGAAAAGTTGTGTAAAAAGTTAGCGACTAGAGATTAGCGAATTTTTCAAAAATTCGATTTGGCCAATTCGCCAAATTTTCTGAAAAAATTCGGTTTGATCCAGATTTATTTGCGGTGAATCGCATTACAAAACGGCTATTTCCTGGCTGCAGAGAGCCTTTATAGGGGTGTGGAACACTGTGCCTTGCAATAACACGCATAGGGAGTCTGCTGTAGTAGTGAAATAATACTGTGAGTCAGTATGACATACATATGACAGGCGTCGCTCTTAGACTCACTGCACACTTCACTTATTTGGGCAGTCACTGGGCCAAAACTGACCAAATAACTCAAGTATGAACTCAGCCTTACAGGTCAATGTTAGCGCCAAGAAGAAGCGCAATACTTATAATAAGCCTTTTTTTTTCCCATTCATACATGCCAAAAAGTGCTATCATTTTCTCATTCCACTACACAACGGCAAATACTTTTTTGTTCCACTAATACAAGCAAAAAGGGCTTTAGAACATATAACTGTACCGCTGAATGGCAAATATATATTTTTCTTTTTCCACTTATACATGCCACAAAAGTCTTTAGAACATATAACTACACCACTAAACGGCAAATATATTTTTCTTTTTCCACTTATACACGCCACAAAAGGATTAAAAACATTTAACTGCACCGCGGAAAGTCAAATATATATTTATTTTTCCACTAGTACACGCCCCAAAAGGATTTAGAACATATGACTGTACTGCTGAACAACAAATATATTTTTCTTTTATCAACTTACAGGTATACACGCCACAAAAGGCTTTAGAACATGTAACTGCACTGCTGAACGGCATATATATATATATATTTTTTTCCACTAAAGCAAAAATGCTTTAGAACATATGACTGCACACTCAGGGGCAAAAAAAGACATATAACCAGCACCAGTCAGTGTAGCAAGGTGTAATAAGATTGTTTCTATTACCCAGGCTGTAGCCTTCCCTATTGAATCCTGTTCAACATAATTGCTGTGGAATGATTCCTCCCTATCCTTTCCCTACACCTTGAATAATCTTACCCTGCACTTGTGAATCACTTTTTTTAGCACAATGAAGTTTTTCACTGTCCCTAGCGCCTGCTGACATCTCTCCCTGCACTAAGTACACTAGAAAATGGCAGAATTCAAGATAGCTGAGGCTATTTATAGGGCTGTGACATCACAGGGCTGGCTGGCTGCTGATTGGCTTGGTATTATGGGTGATACCACTTTCCCAGAGTTCCTTGCTCCATGTCCTCACACATTCCACAGCCATTTTAGGAAAAAATTTGATTCATTACTACGAAGAGTGAGGAAATTCGGAGCGAATCAAATAATTCCTGAAATTTTGATCAAATTCCATTTCGGCAGCTTCGATTCACTCATCTCTATTAGTAAGTTGTAACCATTTTAGTGTTTTATGTCATGTGGCTGTTATTTACTTTAATATGTGGGTATGTAAAGAGGAGTCAAGACAATGGGTTCCTTGGCAAAAAAAATTATGTTTTGGACTTCTTAAACACAGCTCAGTTCCACACCAGAAGATATGTTTGTCCTCACCATATTTTCCTATACCAAACCCGGATTAATATGAAGATCATGTGTTACCTGTAGAAAATGGCATGAATGCATCGTTTTTCTTGAAGGAACCATTTTCACTGAGAAAGTGTCCAGGATCAAATTCATTTGGGTTCTTGAATTGTTTTGGGTCTTTCAAGACAGAGGTCAGGACTGGAAACACCATGGTTCCCTGAAAGTGAAAGTATAAAGTATGTAGATCTAGAAAAACAGAAGTGTTAAAAAGCAGGAGTGGTTGGTGATTTATAGGAAGAATTGAACTAAGACATTCAGAAGATCAGCAGGCCTTTTAGATAGTGTAGCCTGATTAACCATGAAGCATACCTGCTAGTTTTAAGATAGAATCGTATACAGTTTGAAAAACACATCTCACCCAGCCAAACCAGTACACAGCGTTTCACCAATAAGGGGTAAAATTAGAACTGCCGGTGGATTTTCATCTTTTTCTTATGGAAAAGATTTTGGTTTTGTCCTAAAGGATAACCAACCATCCAATTAATTACACTAGATACTGTAGCTTTTGTCCTCGGAAGAGCTTATTTACATCTTCTGTTTCCCAGAATGCACTTCCTGGCCTATAAACCTCTCTGTGGCAACTTGATGGCATCCAGAAGAAGAAGATTTATTCTTCCAGATACCTTTGGCATGTCATATCCTCTGAAGGTTGTGTTCTTGCTGACAGAATGGGGCACTCCTGAAGGGACAATATCAGCAAATCTTTGGACCTCGTGGATCACGGCTTCTGTATACGGCATTTTACTCTTGTCTTCTATTGATGGATAGCGATCTTTACCTATTACGTTGTCAATCTCTTTATGTATCTTTTCTAGGCAGAACAAAAGAAAAAACATATTTTAATCTATCATTATGTTATGTTATAATTGAATCATAGGGCAGTTACACTCAAACTAATGATCAAAGATTTTTTCAGTTTCACTATTTAAGGGGGCTGTCTCACTTTAGTAAATGGCATTTATCAGAAATTGACTACAAAGTACTTACTAATGTATTGTAATTGTTCATATTGTCTCCTTTGCTGGCTGGATTCATGTTTCCATCACATTATACACTGCTTGTTTCCATGGTTACAACCACCCTGCAATCCAGCAGCAATGGCTGTTCTTGCACACTATGGAAACAGTTTGTGACCTCTCTGGTGGCCAGGACTTTGGGAGCACGCATAAGCATGCATACGCAGTGTCTCAGTGACCTGGTATCTGTGCTGCATCAGTGGTGGAAACCCCTGGAAACATGCAGTATAAAATGGGATGGAAAAATGAATCCAGCCAGCAAAGGAGGCAATATGGATAATCAGAATACATTACTAGGTGCCTTGTATTAACTTTTTCTCCATGATAAATACCATTTACTGAAGTGAAACAACCCCATTAGGTTTCATACACATGACAAACACTGATCAATAATACAATTCCAATTGAAATCCGTGGGCCCATGATGTAGTTCCATATGCTTCAGATTCCACATGGGGACATGCAAGTTTTATTTTTTCCTCACACATTTATATGGAATTTGTAAGAAAAAAAATCTTGCCATGCTACATGATATACCATATGCAGATATAATTTTGTAAACTGAGACATTGCACGGTGGCACAAAACTGCCTAGAGCGCTATAATTCTATGTGAATGAGCTAGGTGGAGCCATGATTAGGCTTTCCATTAGTTTGGGAAAAGATACAATGAGCTGCCTTGGTTCTAATTAGCCTGAGATCCCTCTTTCCCTAACTTACACCTACAAAATGAGCCTTACAGGAGGTTCTATAGATTTATACCAGGCATGGCCAACCTGCGGCTCCCCAGCTGTCGTAAAACTACAACTCCCACCATGCCCTGCTGTAGGCTGTAGACTGTCCAAGCATAATGGGAGTTGCAGTTTTGCAACAGCTGGAGAGCCTCAGGTTGTCCATCCCTGATTTATACAGTATAACCAACTCAGAAATAGATGAAACTCACTAATAGGAACCCTGTTGAAACTGATTTCATGGCTTCTGGATGAAGGTTGTGGTGGGGACGTGAGAGGAATATATCTTTACTACCTTAGAGGGACCAATAACATTGGACAATATAGTAGATAGAGGGGGATTCTGATATAACTTGAAGGTCTTACACTAAATGCTAAATCTTTATCTACCGACATACCATGTGCTATTCATAATACACATCAAACTGATCACCTTGTATTTCCGGATATTTCAAGAGTATAAGAAAGCTATATCTCAATGTCAAACTTGTAGTTTCTGTTCCAGCTAAGAATAAGTCTAATATTGTTCCGTTTAGGTTCTCATCATGAAATTCGGTGTCTGGATTCTTTTTTTCCTAAAAAAAAATATCAGAATCCATTATATTTTTAACAATCAACTATTATTAAATTCCCAAACACTTACATTTTAAAACCCTAGAATATCTTACTCTCAAAAGCTTCTTTTGTTTTAACTATCTATAAACTCACCTCTTCCATCCTCATCAGGAAGCAGTCTATAAAATCACGAGGGTAATTTTCATCCAGGGTGGCTCGATGGGTTTTCACTATATCCTTAATAAATTGTTTGATTTTGTCCATAATTTTAAAAAGCTTCAGATGAGGACCAGGAATGTAGGGCATTATGTTTGGGAACATATTTAAAAGCTAAATGAGAGAAAAATTCATAGTAAAAAAAAATAAATAAATGCAATATTCTTCTATTCATTGCCATATTTTGTCATATTCATTATACGCTGTACTTATATCATACTGTATGCCAACCTTTTAAAAATTGTTTTATAATACCTAGTGCAGGCAAAATAAAATAATAACCAACGTTGCATATAGTTTACAGCTCCCATGCTGATTTTTGTGCTTCCATGGTTACAGACTACAAACAAAACCTGTGTAGTCTGATCCTGCAGTCATACTCTTTTCTACATGTCCCCTACTTCGTTCTAAGCTACCAAAATGTAAGCAACAGATAGGGGATTATTGACTGCGGGATCAAGTTGTAAAGGGCTCAATCTACACTTTGGTCTGCAGATTGAGTCTTAACTTGAAGCTGTTGGACCACAGTGCAAAATTTGTAACAGGCACGCCCCCGTCCATGTGTTGTTTATAAAAATTATGTCTTATGTGGCAGTAGGATGTATCAGTAAACACTTTAGCGTGGGTACGACTGCTGCCAGGGACAGACTGGCCCACCAGAATACCAGCAGGGTCTGCTACCATAGTGGGCCTCAAAGATCCAGCAAAAATACACATTTTAAGTAATCTTTTGAGCTAATCACATTCCACCAGGGTCTGTTTCTTAACCCTTAGGATACCGGAGTCTTTTTTGTTTTTGCGTTTTCATTTTTCTTCCCTAGTTTCCTTCAGCCATACGTTTTTAAATTTTCTATTCATGTAGCCATACGAGGGCTTGTTTTTTGTGGGATAAGTTGTTCTTTCTAATGACATACAATCTAGTAGTACAATCTAGTAATGGCATACAATCTAGTAGGAAGCGGGAAAACAATTCGAAATGTGGTGGAATTGGAAAAAAAAAGGAATTCCTCCACCGTCTCTTACGGACTTTGTCCCTACGACTTTGTGGAAAAAACGGATTCCTCTGGGTCATTACAATTACAATGTTACCACATATGTATAGTTTTTTATGTGTGAATAGTGTAATAATAAATAAAAACTTTGAAAAAAAAAATATTTTACACATCACCATATTCTGCCCCCATAACTTTTTTTTATAGTTATATCTACTGAGCTGTGTGGGGGCGAATTTTTGTGGGATGATCTGTAGTTTTTATTGATACCATTTAGGTATGTGTGACTTTTTGATCAAATTTTAATACATTTTTTGGGAAGAGAAATTATGAAAAAATGGCTAATCGGCTACTTTGACCCTATTTTCTGTTATGCCATTTGCCATATTGGAAAAAAATGTTTACATTTTAATAGTACGGGTGTTTTTGGACACTGTGATGCCCATGATGTTTATAGTTTTTGTTATTTTTGTATTTATTTTTTTATTCTACGGAAAAGGGGAGTGATCTAAATTTTTATATTTTTTAGATATTTATTTTTTACATTTGTTTTTACTTTTTTATGGTTTTGTATCCATATTGGTACTAAAATTGCTTATTTCTTATATTTGTCTGTCACCAGCCAAAATAACAATTGCAGCTTCTATACCCTGGATTTTTTCAGAGAGACCCAGGGTTTTGAATTCAATTACCGACATCCTCATTGGCCATAGAGGATGCCGGTAAGAAACTGCTTCTGGGTTTTTTGCTTTAAGATGCCAGGATCACACTTCCTCACAGCATTTAATGGCTTTATTGACCGTAATCGGTCCTGTTCATTATAAATATAACTGTTTTTGAATGTATACTGTATAATGGACACAACCTTCAGTCATAGAGGCTAAAGTTAGAAATAGTAGTACAACCTATAATTAGAGTCAAGCAAAGTTTTGAAAAGTTTGATTTGGCAGCTTCTCTGAAATTTGTAAAGAAATTCTATTCATTCTGAATTAATTAATCACAAATTGATATAAATTAGGTATACTAAGGCCACAGTGCTTTAGGGCTGTGTTTTCCAACCAGTGTGCCTCCAGCTGTTGCGAAACTACAACTCCCAACATGCCTGCACAGCCAAAGGCTTTCCGGGCATGCTGGGAGTTGTAGTTTTGCAAAAGCTGGAGGCACACTGTTTGGGAAACACTGCTTTAGGGAACAGCTACACGGAGCACCCGTGCAGGGGGCGGATTACGTCTATGTTGAGGTTAAGAACCACATGGCCAATTAGCCTGTAGCTGCCTTTCATTTAATAATGATTGTATAGTCTGCATATATCACCTAGATATTTTATATATTTATTTATCATTGACTAGAAAAACCTCCACTTGTAGGTAGGGAAAGTTAAGGGAGGAATCAGGGACAGGTGACCTGACCCCAACCCTACAACTGGGGACTTCACATCTCTGGTGGCAACTGGAAGCGATTTTTGGATGTTGGACAAAGTGCATGTAAGCTTGAAATATCTATCTAACCTGAACCAATACTGAGGTAGAAGCACAGAGCAAACCGAGAGTAAGGATGGGCTAGATATGAAATATATCTATGCCTTACCTCAATTCTGAACATTAATAGTAACCCAAAGTTATTGGTAACAAATCTACATGTGTGTTATGATCAGAGTGACTATTGATAATGTGGGGTTATAATTAGTATTATTAAAAGTTATATTTTAATAAGGGTTTTTTCTAGTCAGTGATAAATGACTGTATAGTCTGTCTTCATTGTTAATGGCTGCCTGGCACCTGTAATGCACCTGTGAAAAGGGGCTGTTGCTAGTATGGGGTTTGGCTGGTTAGATGGGGGCACAATATGCAAATTATTGCTGTTCTGGCCTGCAATCTCCTTCAGGTTATTTGACAGTAAAGATACAATATTAATCAGCTCTGGCATACCCACTTCTCCAGACCCAGTGCTTGTCCTACAAGTGGGAGCCCTTCTTCTGCTATTTCTACTTTTCCACATCATCTAATAATGATGAGAATATGTCCTTAGGAACGTCCAGCTCCTCCTCTCTCTGCATCTTGCTGACATTTCTAGGAAGTAAGGCCAGCAAAAGATGAGTATCATCATCATTAAGACCTGCCCCCCTAAGGGTTGCAGACTGTATGGTTTTGGTTGGCACGCGGACAGTGGAATAATAAAGGCTTTGATCTTATTGATATTGAATTATATATCTTAGCTTACAGCTGATGTAGGAATAAGTAAATGTAGGAGTAAATAAAGACAACTGACACAGAATACCTCTCCCTGCGCTCTCCCTACACTCTCCCTACACTCTCTCTCTTTCAAATATTCTTCTATTAATAATTTGCAGCAACACTGTCCCTGGCGTATAAGCACTTGGCACGTCCATCCCTATGCTCAGCTCAGAGGACAATGGCAGAGACCACGCGGAATTAAGGTTTTATAGGGCTGTGACATCATAGGGGATGGCTATCTGTGAATTGGCTGGCTACAGGACATTATGGGTGATCTTGCGTTCCTGAGCTTGTCTCATATACATTTAATTTCGCTTTGTAACATGTGAAACCACCATTTTAGGAAAACCTGATTCGTTCCAACGAAGAGAGAGAAAATTCAGATTTGTTTTGAATCAAAGTTTTCTTAAACTTCAGACCAAATTCCATTTCGAATGCTTTGCTTTGCTCCATAGAACCTATAATAATTCTGCATTCATGTTAAAATTTCACCTACAGTACATATTGTTTATGTAATTCATAATACTTACCTGCCCTGAACGGCTGTTGAACAGTTGGACAATTTCATTAAGACATGACAAGAGAGATAAGAATTTTTTGTCTTCATAGTCAAATCTTTCACCAAATACAATGGAGCAAATTACATTGGAAACAGCGAGTCGTAGAATATATGTTGGGTCAAATGGGGTATCTGTTAATAAATATAAAGAGGTGGTCAAACATTGCTTTAAATATATAGTATAATTCCAATACTTGGAAAATATGGACCATGGTATGGATTACTACACAGTATGATGTTGTATGTTTGGCGATCTCACTACAGTAGATAACCAATATCATATTAAAGTTGGCTATACAAAGGGGTTCAGTCATTGATCTAATTTGTATAGGGCAGTGTGCAAATTACAGACCTTAAAAGATAAAGAAAGTGATTTTTAACATTCCCGCTCATTTGTTCCACACAGACCAAATGTGTTCATGGGAAATTCAGTAGAAAAGAGAGGGCTGTTGTCCAACAGCAAACTAATATGTATGGTGGCCTAAAAAGTATAAGACAAATAATTTAGAAATTGACCTTTTTCCTTCGTAAGTTTATCAGCAAGACGTTGGGCTTCTTCTTGGATTCTTTCTTCAATGCTCCTCTTTCCCATTCCAAAATTTCTCAAAGTTGTCAGCGAAAATCGGCGAAGAATTTTCCACCTTTCTCCATTGCTTGCAATGACCCCTGTAAATTCAAGCAAGCTTTTAAAAGGGCATTCTGGTTGCAACAAACTTTTCCTTTTTTTTTTTTACTGGTGAGCTGATAACTAATTGATCAGTAGGGGCCTGACCACCAGGACCACCACCAACCCAGACAATATGGTTCCCATTCCACTATCTTAATGGAGCAGTCAAACACATGCCCTTCTGCTCCATTCATTATGTAAGGGACTGTCAGAGATTGCCAATTGCAGTGCTATGCTATCTATGGCAGTTCCATAGAGAATATATAGAGTGGCAGAGCACATGGTTAACTGGCTCCTCC
Source organism: Bufotes viridis (assembly GCA_033119425.1). Taxonomy (NCBI): domain Eukaryota; kingdom Metazoa; phylum Chordata; class Amphibia; order Anura; family Bufonidae; genus Bufotes; species Bufotes viridis. The sequence goes on along the minus strand of CM065597.1, from coordinate 30,672,099 downwards.
ATTAGGATGGGGGAATTAAACCTTTATTATTGGGAATAGAAGGGGTTCCAGTGGTCAGATTCCCACAAATCATTTAGTTATTTCCTTTCCAGTAGATAAGTTAACCTGTAGTAACTGGAAAACCCTTTTAAAAGGTTTATCGAGGATTATAAAACCATAGGTGCTTTGTTGCAAAAACAGCAACATATTGTTATCCATAGTGGGAGCCTGACCATAGGAAATATTGTGCAGGGAAATGTTGGGCATCAGCAACAGCAGATCGCCAGCTTGGTGTCATGTGTGTAGTGTTAAGCAAAGCACGCTTTGGATCATAGATCCAAAGTCACTTGATTCAAAACTTTATTTAAATGCTGTACAGAGATACGACTCCTTATAGCATTCAAATGTATAGGCTTCATGGAGGTGAAATTTGTTAAGTTCGAAGTTTTACGAGACTTTGGTGAAGAACTTCAGCGTCCGATTTTACAATTTGAAAACCATTTTAAAACTGCAATCCAAAGACGGCTTCGGTAATGACTAGAACATAGGTCCAAAGCCTAGTTCTCATTGCAGTTTTAAAATGGTTTTCAAGTTGTAAAATTAATTTCACCTCCGCGAAGCCCATACATTTGACTACTGTACAGAGACGGAGTACAGTATTCAAACAAAGTTTTGAACTAAGCAACTTTGGATCTATGATCTGAAGTGTGCTTTGCTCAACACTACTGATATGCCTTGGTATAGGATGGGATGAACTTTGCAGATGACTCTCAATGTATGATGCATTAATGCACTTTAACTCCTTAGTGACCACCCATATGCTTTTTACAGTGGTCACTAAGGGGCCTTCTGCGGGGCCGCCGCTTTTTTACGGTGGCACGGTCTAAGAGGGGAGCGGGGAGCCGGCTATCACATGAGAGCCGCGGTCCTGCTTCAATAGCCTGGAACAGCTTGAATGCCAATCCGGGCTGTTTTTGGTGCCTGCCGCATGTAAAGCGCTGACAGAGGGAGCGAACTCCCTCGGTCTCCCATCGGCACCCCGCAAATGCAATCGCAGGGTGCTGAGGTGTGTAAAGGCTGACTGTGGTCTAAAGTAGGCCCAAAGCTGCCTTGAATAGTTTCCAGTGGGCTGTGCCTCTCTGACGCAGCTTGCTGATCAATGTTGGTAAAGCACTCACATTAAAATGCAATGCACTATAGGTATGGTGCATTGCATTGTAAAATCAATCAGAATGTTGTCTGTTTATTCCCCCTGTGGGACTAATAGGTGGTAACAAAAAGTAAAAAAAATACATATTTATATAAAAAAAAACTCCAGTAAAAAAAAACACGTTTTTTTTCCCATTGAAAATACACTTTTCAATGAAGAAAACTACAAAAATAACCTCCCCCACATGTTTTGCATCACCACATCCATAACAACCAACACTACATAAATATCATGTGAATTATCCCCCACGGTGAACGCCTTAAAAAGAAATTAAAGAAAAAAGACAGAGTTGCTAATTGATACTTTGTTGCCACTGAAAAAATGTAATAACAAGTGATCAAAAAGTGTGATTTACTTATACACCTTATTTTTCTTTCTATGGAGTTGTGCGAGGGCTTTACTTTTGCGGGACGACTTGTAGTTAAGTCGTCCTGCGAAAATAAAGCCCTCGCAATACTCCATAGAAAGAAAAATAACAATGTTATGGGACTTAGGAAGCAGTGATGCAAAAAGATTTTATTGCTTTTAAAAAGGGGGTTTTATTGAATAAAAGTAGTAAAACTGAAAAAAAAAAAAAACGATATGTATTTGCTATCTCTGACCCAGAGAATAAAGATATTGTGTTTAGAGTTGAGCGAACACCTGGATGTTCGGGTTCGAGAAGTTCGGCTAAACTTCCCGAAAATGTTTGGGTTCGAGATCCGAACTCGACCCGAACTTTACCCCAAACCCGAACCTCATTGAAGTCAATGGGGACCCAAACTTTTGGGCACTAAAAAGTCTGTAAAATAGCCCAGGAAAGGGCTAGAGGGCTGAAAGAGGCAGCAAAATGTAGGTAAATCTCCTGCAAACAAATGTGGATAGGGAAATGAATTAAAATAAAATAAAAATTAACCAATATCAATTGGAGAGAGGTCCCATAGCAGAGAATCAGGCTTCATGTCACCCACCAATGGAAAAGGCCACTTTCAGTTATTTAGGCCCCAGCACCCAGACAGAGGAGAGAGGTGGCATAGCAGAGAATCAGGCTTCATGTCACCCACCAATGGAACAGGCCACTTTTACTTATTCAGGCCCCAGCACCCAGACAGAGGAGAGAGGTCCCATAGCAGAGAATCAGGCTTCATGTCACCCACCAATGTAAAGGCCACTTTTACTTTTTTAGGCCCCAACACCCAGACAGAGGAGATAGGTGCGTTGGATGCCACACCGCTCTGAGCATGCTTCATCCTCATCCCCCTCCACCTCCTCCTCATGCTCGTCCTCCTCGTTCTCCTGTAGTGGGCCCTGGCTGGCCACATTTGTACCTTGCCTCTGCTGTTGCAAAAAACCTCCCTCTGAGCCACTTCTAAGAGACTGGCCTGAAAGTGCTAAAAATTACCCCTCTTCCTCCTCCTCCTGGGCCACCTCCTCTTCCATCATCACCCTACGTGTTTTCTCAAGGAGACATAGAAGAGGAATTTGTAACGATGATAATGGCGTCATCGCCACTGGCTATGTTGGTGGAGTTCTCGAAACAGGTCTGATATGTACAGTAGGCCCTGTCATTGGTGCGAATGACCCGTGCGTGTCGCAACTGAAAGTCCACTATGGCCTGCTGCTGCTCGCACAGTCTCTCCAGCATGTGCAAGGTGGAGTTCCACCTGGTGAGCACGTCGCATATGAGGCGGTGAGCGGGAAGGCTGAAGTTCCGCTGTAGCGCAGACAGGCGAGCAGCGGCAGGATGTGAACGCTGGAAGCGCGCACAGACGGCCCGCACTTTATGCAGCAGCTCTGACATTTCGGGGTAGTTGTGAATGAACTTCTGCACCACCAAATTCAGCACATGCGCCAGGCAAGAGATGTGCGTCAAACCGGCTAGTCCCAGAACTGCGACGAGATTTCGCCCATTATCGCACACCACCAGGCCGGGCTTGAGGCTCACCGGCAGAAACCACTCGTCGATCTGTTGTTCAATACCCCACCACAACTCCTGCGCGGTGTGGGGCCTGTCACCCAAACACATGAGTTTCAGAACAGCCTGTTGACTTTTACCCCGGGCTGTGCTGAAGTTAGTGGTGAAGGTGTGTGGCTGACTGGATGAGCAGGTGGAAGAAGAGGAGGAGGAAGCCAAGTAGGAGGAGGAGGCTAAAGTGGGCAAAGAATGATGCCCTGCGATCCTTGGCGGCGGAAGGACGTGCGCCAAAGAACTCTCCGCCTGGGGCCCAGCCGCCACTACATTTACCCAGTGTGCAGTAAGGGAGATATAGCGTCCCTGGCTTTGCTTACTGGTCCACGTATCTGTGGTTAAGTGGACCTTGCCACAGATGGCGTTGCGCAGTGCACACTTGTTTTTATCGGATACTTGGTTGTGCAGGGAAGGAACGGCTCTCTTGGAGAAGTAGTGGCGGCTGGCAACAACATACTGTGGGACTGCCATCCCCATCAGCTGTTTGAATCTGTCTGTGTCGACCAGCCTGAATGACAGCAATTCAAAGGCCAGTAGTTTAGAAATGCTGGCATTCAGGCCCAGGGCTCGAGGGTGGGTAGGTGGGAATTTACGATTTCTCTCCAAGGTTTGTGAGATGGAGAGCTGAACGCTGCTGTGTGACATTGTGGAGATGCTTGGTGACGGAGGTGGTGGTGTTGGTGGCACATCCTCTGTTTGGTGGGCGGCAGGTGCCAACATTCCTCCTGAAGCGGAGGAAGAGGCCGAGGCAGCAGCAGAAGAGGGAGCAGGGGGAGCCTGAGTGAGTTCCTTGTTTTTAAGGTGTTTACTCCACTGCAGTTCATGCTTTGCATGTAGATGCCTGGTCATGCAGGTTGTGCTAGGGTTCAGAACATTAATGCCTCGCTTCAGGCTCTGATGGCACAGCGTGCAAACCACTCGGGTCTTGTCGTCAGCACATTGTTTGAAGAAGTGCCATGCCAGGGAACTCCTTGAAGCTGCCTTTGGGGTGCTCGGTCCCTGGAGGCGGTGGCCAGTAGCAGGCGAACTCTCTTGGCGGCGGCTGTTCTGCTTTTGCCCCCTGCTCCCTCTTTTGCTACGCTGTTGGCTCGATCTCACCAATGCCTCTTCCTCTGAACTATGAAAGTCAGTGGCACGACCTTCATTCCATGTGGGGTCTAGTACCTCATCGTCCCCTGCATCGTCTTCCACACAGTCTTCCTCCCTGACCTCCTGTTCAATCTGCACACTGCGGAAAGACGCAGCAGTTGGCACCTGTGTTTCGTCATCATTAGAGATATGTGGACTCTGATGAGGTCATATTCCCATGTCCTCATCATCAGGAAACATAAGTGGTTGTGCGTCAGTGCATTCAATGTCTATCACCACTGAGGAAGGGCTAGGTGGATTCCCTTGGGAAACCCTGCCAGCAGAGTCTTCAAACAGCATAAGAGACTGCTGCATAACTTGAGGCTCAGACAGTTTCCCTGATATGCATGGGGGTGATGTGACAGACTGATGGGCTTGGTTTTCAGGCGACACCTGTGCGCTTTCTGCAGAAGACTGGGTGGGAGATAATGTGAACGTGCTGGATCCACTCTCGGCCACCCAATTGACTAGCGCCTGTACTTGCTCAGGCCTTACCATCCTATGAACTGCATTTGGCCCCACCAAATATCACTGCAAATTCTGGCGGGTACTGGAACCTGAGGTAGTTGGTTCACTAGGACGTGTGGCTGTGGCAGAATGGCCAAGTCCTCTCCCAGCACCAGGGGGTCCACTAACAACACCACAACCATGTCTGCGTCCGCGTCCCTTACTAGATATTTTCCCCATTGTTACTGTTCACCACATTAAGAAAAAGATTATTTGGCCCAATGTATTCAAATTCAGGTCTTTTTTTACAGGCACTTAACACTATCTGGCTATCTATTTATGTACCGTATTACGCTAATCCAGGCACAGCAGTAACCACTGATTTAGGGGAATATCAAGTGTAGGCCTAGTATTTAGGCCCTGGATGAAAGGTATCCTTTTACGGACATATTTACACTTGGAGATGCACAGTAGCATGTGAAAACATATATAGGATTATGCTTTCAGCACTTGTATTTTAACACCTTGTGTAATATACCCTTTAACGGAAAGAAATACACTTAGAGATGCAAAACAGTGCGTGCAAATGTAGAGGATTATGCTGTATTTTAAAACTGACTGTAATATACCCTTCAACGGAAAGAAATACACTTGGAGATGCACGCTGAGTGTAATATCCCTTTTTACGGACAGATTTACAATTGGCCTGCAACAGCTGGAACAACAGATTTTGGGTATTGCTATTTTGGCAATTGAATTTCACCCCAGAACAAAATATATCCTTTGACGGATACTATTAAACTACTTGTCCAGCCACAGCTAGAACACCAGATTTACTGTATTTCTATTTTTGCAACTGAATTTAACCCCAGAAAATAATATATCCTTTGACGGATACTATTAAACTTGTCCAGTCACAGCTGGGACACCAGATTTACTATATTTCTATTTTTGCAACTGAATTTCACCCCAGAAAATAATATATCCTTTGACGGACACTATTAAACTTGTACAGTCACAGCTGGAACACCAGATTTATGGTATTTCTTTTTTTGCAACTGAATTTCACCCTAGAAAATAATATATCCTTTGACGGACACTATGAAACTTGTCTAGTCATAGCTGGAACACCAGATTTACTGTATTTCTATTTTTGCAACTGAATTTCACCCCAGAAAATAATATATCCTTTGACCGACATTATGAAACTTGTCCAGTCACAACTGGAACACCAGATTTACGGTATTTCTATTTTTGCAACTGAATTTCACCCCAGAAAATAATATATCCTTTGACGGACACAATGAAACTTGTCTAGTCACAGCAGGAACACCAGATTTACTGTATTTCAATTTCTGCAACTGAATTTCACCCCAGAAAATAATATATCCTTTGACGGACACTATGAAACTTGTCCAGTCACAGCAGGAACACCAGATTTACGGTATTTCTATTTTTGCAACTGAATTTCACCCCAGAAAATAATATATCCTTTGACGGACACAATGAAACTTGTCCAGTCACAGCTGGAACACCAGATTTACTGTATTTCTATTTTTGCCACTGAATTTCACCCCAGAAAATAATATATCCTTTGACGGACACAATGAAACTTGTCCAGTCACAGCTGGAACACCAGATTTACTGTATTTCTATTTTTGCCACTGAATTTAACCCCCGAAAATAATATATCCTTTGACGGACACTATGAAACTTGTCCAGTCACAGCAGGAACACCAGATTTACTGTATTTCAATTTCTGCAACTGAATTTCACTCCAGAAAATAATATATCCTTTAACGGACACTATGAAACTTATCCAGTCACAGCTGGAACACCAGATTTACTGTATTTCTATTTTTGCAACGGAATTTCACCCCAGAAAATAATATATCCTTTGACGGACACTATGAAACTTGTCCAGCTACAGCTGAAACCACTGATTTAGGGTATTGCTATTTTGGCAATTGAATTTTACCCCAGAACAAAAGCTATCCTTTGACGAACACTATTAAACTTTTTCTGCCACAGCAGAAACCACTGATTTAGGGTATTGCTATTTTGGAAATTGAATTTCACCCCAGAAAAAAAAATTATTCTTTGCCAGACAGTATTACACTTGGCTAGCCACAGCTGGAACACCATATTTAGGGGATTGCTATTTCTTAAGTGAATTTCACCTCAATAAAATATAGAAAATTCTATCCTGAGTTTCTAGGGGTGACAATAAGCACAGACAAGAACCTGATGTAGGATATAGCAAAAAAAAAAAAAACCTACTATTGATGGATTAATGGACTTGGTGGCAGCTTGTGCTGGCACACCACAAGACACAATATGGCCGCCGATCACTCCAGAAAAAAGTGACAGAAAAACGCTCTGGGCAGCCTAAAAACAGTGAGCAATTAGCTAGCAGAAGTTGAATGATTCACAACTGTAGATTGATCACTTCAATAAGTGTTTTTGCTGAGTTAATCCCTGCCTAATCTTGCCCTAACAGCAGCTGCATCCTATCCCTACACTAATCAGAGCAGAGTGACGTGCGGCGCGGCGTGACTCCAGCGTAAATAGAGGCTGGGTCAGATGCTGCACTTGGGCAATCACAGCCATGCCAATAGTAGGCATAGCTGTGATGGCCTCTTGGGGCAAGTAGCATGACGCTTGTTGATTGGCTGCTTTGCAGGCTTTCAAAATGCGCCATAAAAATCACCGAACAACTAACCCGAACTTTTTCGTAAATGTTCGGGTCCGTGTCACGAACACCCCAAAACTATACAGTTTGGGTTCACTCATCCCAAATTTTGCTATTTATACAAAAAAATGAACGCTGTAAAATTTATAACATAAAAACTCAGTGGCAGTATTGCTGTTTTTCTCATCTCCCTCCCAGAAAGAGTTAATAAAAGTTAATCAGAAAGTTTTGTGTACCCAAAAATGACACTTGTAAAATCCTTCATAAAGCTAGATAGATGGAAAAATAATAAATGTATACATAATATATTGTTGAAAGCAACACTGAGTTTATCCTAACATATACTGACTAATTGTATTATTATTTATGGATATTATGGGGGTCATTTATTAAGACCAATGTTTTAGATGCCGTTCTTAATACCACTTGCCCTAGCAGTCTATGCGTCTCAGTTATGTAGCGGCGTAAAAAGTTACATGGTGGAGGTGATTGGTACTAATAATAACGGTATAACACTTCAAGAACTAGCTAGGGTATCCGAAGCCAAATATCCCAGAGATGTTTAGACAGGAGCTAAGGGACAGGAGGAAGAAGATTAGACTGAGCATCATGGAAACATTAAAATTACCAGATTGACGAAACCGGTCTTCCGATCTGCTTATGCACAGACCTTCAAAAATGTGAAAAAGATAAATATTACAATGCATTTGTAAGACGGATCCGCATCCGGATCCGTCTACAAATGGTATCCATTTGCATACAGATTGCCGGATCCAGCAGGCAGTTCAGGCGACAGAACTGCCTACCGGAATCCAGCAACGCAAGTGTGAAAGTACCCTAAAGCCTGCCCTGAGTAAGAGATGGGCCTGTAACTAAGGGCTGCACTAGATTAAAAGATCAGGCAGATGATTGTAGGAAGGGAAGCGTTCCTTCCTGGCAATTGCCTAAATCGTTAGGGGAGGATAACGCTGCAATTACATGCTGAAAAGCATTTATTTATTTATTATACTCACTTATATAATATTGACAAATTCCGCAGCGCTTTACAGACATTAGCATTACACTGTTCCCAGTGGAGCTTACAATCTAAGTTCCTTATCAGTATGTCTTTGGAGTGTGGGAGAAAACTGGGTTACCCGGAGGAAACCCACACAAGCACGGGGAGAATATACAAACTCCATGCAGATGTTGTCCTATGTCGGATTTTAATCTACGCTCCCAGGAAACAGGGCTAACCACTGAGCCACCGTGCTGCATGGGGAGGAGAAATGGTCTCGTCCCCATACAGAATCCTTGTTTGCTGACAGCATATTGTGATTAGACAGAACTATGTGCCCCGGCAAGCGATTATTTTTTGGGTCGTTCATCGGGTATTCGGCGACAGTTTTACGAATGCTCATTAGCAATTATCTGTCCGACTGTCAGCCAGTGTAATGCAGGCTTAAGACTCACCAGCTTGCAGCCAAATGTTGTGCAATATTGTGTGTTGCATTGAAAGGTAAAGAAGAAATGAACAGAGTGTGCACTGTGACTGTTACATCAGAGATGCCGCCACCTGGGAACACCTGCCTGTTTAGATTGTGTGCTGTTGCACCACATGGAGATAGAGCAATGGAGATAACTTCAGAGACAACTGTCTTCATTCCTGTCACTCTGAGAAGCCCAGATGCAGCGATTAAGCGAGAAGGAGAGTGATGTTGTTTTTTAAAGGGGCCATGTTCTATTTGACAGTTACCACTTACAGAGACGGTGTACCCATTTAACCTGTTGCACATAAATCGGAAACAGAACACCGCAAAGCGCTTTCTCTATAGAAGCGAATGGAAGTGCGTCGCACAGCTCCCAACGTGCCACTGCTCCCATTCACTTCTATGGGCTGTATGGAAATAGCCGAGACCCAATAGAAAATAATTAGAGGGTGGCTGTGCATGGCAGTGTGCCTTCCACCACTTTCTCGATATAGTTGGGGGTCCCAGCGGCGGGACCCACACCTATCAGACAATGGGGGCATACCCTAGCGATATGCCCCCATTGGCTAAGATGAGACAACCCCTTTAAGCTTGTTGCTCAATATGAGTCAGTAAAGTTAACCTTGTTTAAGTTACAAGGTCTCTCCAAGAATTATTATACGATCCAAGTGTTAAGAAGAATTTGTCTGGATTTTTGTGATGTGAACTGAGATAAATATACTTTCACTTAATTTATATTTTAAATCATACCCTTTATGTCAAATATTACAAATGTTTTTTAAAATGGTTTGTGTAGAGAAGGAAAAGCGAATTTCAAACATTTAAAAAAAATTTGGTTCGCTTCAAATGTATTTGCGGCGAATCACATGAAAAACGTATATTTCCTGGCTGCAGAGAGCCTTTATAGTGGTGTAGAACACTGTGCCTTGCAGTAACACGCATAGCGAGTCTGCTGTGGTAATGAAAAATTACTGTGAGTCAGTATGACATGCAGATGACAGATGTCACTCTTAAAACCACTGCACACTTCACTTATTTGGGCAGTCACGGGGCCAAAACTGCCAAATAACTATGAACTCAGCCTTACAGGTCGATGTTAGCATCAAGAAGAAGTGCACTCCTTTTACACCATTGTCCGCTGATTCCAGATAGATGTCTACAGAACCTGTTCTATTAAACGCTCATGCAATTAGAGACCCCCCTGACAGAGTGGGGAGGGTGTCAGCAGTAAGTTTGTGTTGACGTCACTGATTATTTTGCCCTTCCTCTGATCCATCAGAGCAATAACCCACAAAAAACGGATCTTGTCTGTTGAGCATCCGCCTTCACACAGTCAGCATTTGGTCAGTAATCCATCAGTATTGCTAATGCCAAACAAATAAAGAGTGGATCCAAAACAGAGATGACATGTGAATGAAATATTTGAATTTATTCTCTGTTTTGTACCCACTCTTGCTTTTAGGTACCAAATCATAAGCAAATTCTGATGGGACCATACAGGCCTAAGAGCTGCTACACAGACAGGATCCATTGTGCGTAAAATTTTTCTTCATTCTGACAGATAAGAAGAAGGGTCAAATAAATGATGATGTCAGCCAGGTCGAAAGGCAAAATAGTGACCCAGTCATGAAGTGGGGAAGGTAGGAACAGCATGAGAAGTCTACAGAGTGGACTTATGACATAGTGTGGAGGTGGCAGCAGCAGCAGAATCAGGAGGAGGCCACATGGTGGCACAATGACAGTGTGGAGGTGGCAGCAGCAACATCAGGAGACCACAGAGTAACAAGGTGACATAGTGTGGAGGTGACAGCAGCATCAGGAGACCACAGAGTGGCAAGGTGACATAGTGTGGAGGTAACAGCAGCATCAGTAGACCACAAGTGGCAAGGTGACAGTGTAGAGGTCGCAGCAGCATCAGGAGACCACAGAGTGGCAAGTTGACATAGTGTGCAGGTGGCAGCAGCATCAGGAGACCACAGAGGGACCCGGGGACCGAGTGGGGAGGTGGCAGCAGCATCAGGAGACCACAGTTTCGCAAGGTGACATAGGGTGGAGGTGACAGTAGCATCTGGAGACCACCGAGTGGCAAGGTGACATAGTGTGGAGTTGACCTCAGCATCAGGAGACCATAGAGTGGCAAGGTGACATAGTGTGGAGGTGACAGCAGCATCAGAAGACCACAGAGTGAACCCGTGACAGAGTGGGGAGGTGGATGGCAATATGAGTACCAGCTGAAAATGGTGGGTGAAAGAATGAGCATTTGGCATCAGATGTGTGGCATCAGGCAGGTGGCGGCGTTAGAATAGTAGCTGAGGCAGATAGCCAAAAGAAACCGGTCTCTTGTATCAAAGTGTGATCTAGTTTGATGCATCAGGCATTGGTGAGTAGAAATCTAGGCTAATCCATGCCTGATTCGTCTTGACAAAGGTCAGCCTCTCCACAGTTTAAATGGACAGGCGAGTTCTTCTTGGGGTAACTATGGCCCCCCCGCCGCACTAAACACTCGCTCTGATGCCACACTACTGGCCTGGCAGGACAGCTTTTCCAGGGCAAATTTTGCTAGTTGCAGCCACAAATCCAGTTTGGCTGCCCAGTAGTCCAGTGGATCTTCAATGTGGGGTGGCAGAGTGCTGTCCAAGTATGCACCCACCTGCTAATACAGGTCCTGCTCCAGGTCTAGCTGCTGCTGCTAGTCAGTAGTTTCAACACTAGGCAGGTGAAGAAAGCTGCTCATCACCGACTCTAGACTCAAGTTGCTGCTGATGGAGCTGGAACTGCTCCTACCCCCACCACCCTGCCACAGCAGCCATGGCAGAGGAACATGAACGCAGAGGGCCCCCCGGTAAGACCTGTGAGAAGATGGACGATGGCGCAGATAGGTAGCGGCCAACTGACTACTTAAGATGCTCTATGTATAGCTGCTGGTGAGTATTTTCATCACTTTGCGGGTGAAGAAAGCTGCTCATCAGCAACTCTAGATAGGCTGCCGCTGATGGAGCTGGTACTGCTCCTGACACCCTCCTCCCCACAGCAGCCATGGCAGTGGAACGTGAGGGAAGAGGGCCTCCCCGGTCAGACCTGCAAGAGGATGGATGATGGCGCAGATAGTCAACGGCCAACTGATTACATAGGATGTTTCTACAGTAGTTTAGTTTGTCCTCCCTCTAAGTGGGAGTAAAAAAGGCCCCTATTTTGAACTGGTATCGACGGTCCAACAAGGTGGAGAGCCAGAAGTCATATCTCTGCCGAATGGTGACAATTCAGCTGTCACTACACTAGCAAGTGAGCATGCATTGGGCCATTTGTGCAAGTGACTCCGAGGGACTCCATGCCTCCATCTCCACTGCATACTGCCACAGTGTGTCTGGTTCCATTGCCTCATCTTCCTCATCGCCCTGTAGCTCATCTGGGAGCTCCTGCTCCTTCTCTCCTGTCACCTGTGTGTAAAAACCACCCATTTCGCTACACATTGCTTGTGCTCCAATGTCCTCCTCCTCCTCCAGTTCAGCCCCCACAGGGCTCATGTGGCCATGAGATCTAGGTGCTACTTCTCCAGTCCCCTGACCAGCCAGATTAACCAGCATCTGTTCCAGGATATGAAGCAGTGGAATGACGTTGTTCATCCTGTAGTCCTGGCGACTGACAATTAACGTGGCCTTCTCAAAGGGCCTGAGCGAACGGCTGGTGTCGTGCATGAGCTGCAACTAGCTGGCATCGAAGTTATACAGGGGAGTAGTGTTGGCGAATTGGCGTTGTATTAGGCCGAATACCGTGTTTGCTCAAGTGCAATGCTCAAGTCAGTAAATTTAAATCTAATTTAGCCTCTATTTCTAAAAAGTTTCTGCAGGGATTTGAACTCACAACTTTATACATTAGAGGCAAGGATCTTAACCACTCAGTTATAAAGCTGAATGATAAACAGTGTCAGAAAAACCTCATATCAAGATACATTTCACTGCAGGTTAAATTATAGCTGTATAGCATAGTGGCTAAGGTTCTTGGCTCTAATGTAGAAGGTTGTGAGTTCAAATCTCAGCAGCAACTTTTCAGCAATAGAGGCTACATTTAATCTAAGTCTTTGATAATGGCGGTAAGAACGGGGCGGCACTCACCGGTGGGGTTGAGAGATTCACTTTATTTCAGAAAATCGCATGTAGGCAATGTCGGGCAGGATGGATAGAGCGACGGCCGTTGGATAGACACGATGGATAGAGCGACGGCCGTTTCGCGCTGAACGCGCTTCGTCAGGCTGTTACATTTAATCTAATGTTAACCTGCATTGAAATATGAAATTACAACTACAACTACTATGAGTTTATCATTCAGCTTTATAGCTGAATGGTTAAGGTTCTTGTCTCTAATGTAGAAGGTTGTGAGTTCAAATCCCGGCACAAACTTTTCAGAAATAGAGGCTAAATTAGATTTAAATGCACTGGGTGTCCCCGAGCACTGACTCCATATATGGACATAGACTCCTAAGCCGCGGACTCACACTGGGGGATTCCCTCACTGTACAGCGATCTTCTGCATAGACCTCAGTGGGACCTGGCGCCCTACCCTCTTCAGAGCAGCAGGTGCCTGGTTTCATGCTTGGGTTCTCCCATTGACTTCCATTGTGCTTGGGTGCTCTGTAGAGCACCCGAGCATCCCAAAGTGTTCTACCCGAGCACTATTGTGCTTAATCAACACTACGGGGGAGTACTCCTATCCGCTTGGATCATCAAGAAATCGTTCATGAACTCTGTTCGTATAGTCCAGGGGTAGGCAACCTTTGGCTCCCAGCTGTTGTGAAACTACAACTCCCAGCATGCATAGTTTCTCTGCTCTTCTAAGAACTTACATAGAAATGAATGGAGCATGCTGGGAATTGTAGTTTCACAACAGCTGGGAGCCGAAGATTGCTGATGCCTGGTATAATCGGTCCAACATATGGAGGGTGGAATTTCACATATCAGCCTATGTTGGGGGATATCGTTCTGTACCTGCAGCTCAAGGAGGGTGTGCTTTGCGGTGTACGAGTGGCCAAGTGCATGTGTCTGCGCTGCTTCAAGGAGATCTGAGCCAGCACCCTGCATGGCACACGTGTTCAATCTGGTTGTCAAGCGGTTCCTAAAGTCTTCCACCCATCTGCAAGACATCCTAAAAATGGCCAGGAAACTTCAACTCAGGGCAAGTTTGGCTACCAACCTCCCACTGCTGCCACCCTGCTGACTCCCGGCCATGCTAGCGATTTGCTGGCTCCGCCGCTGCCGCACTGGCAAGCTGCAACCCTCTTCTCCCAATGATGATGAAGCCCCTTAGTCACCCAGCTCCCAAGTGCGATCAGCTACATCATCATCATCGAGTACTGTCTGCACGTCACTGATGTCCTCCTCAACGGTCTCTGGGTCAGGACGGAGCCTCACTGTTCACAACACCAGCTCCCACAGCACTCTCCTCATCACTACTTGCCCACCTAGTGGAGGAAGCAGCAGATGTCTCCTCCTCATCTCGGCTGGCCAGTAGCTTCTGACTGTCTTCTAGTAGCTCGTCCTCGCTGTATATTGAGGCTGAGCACATTTCATATCATACTTCTCTGGCTGAGGGAACAGAAAAGGACAGAGGCAGGTTGAGGACAGGTTAGGGCACATGACCTGCTCCCGGGCCATGCCAAGTAAGGGATATGTCTGACAAACCCACCGACACTTGGCTAGGGGTGTCTGATTTCATTTGGGACGAAGTGGAAGACTGAGTCAACCATGAAAGAACCACTGGGTTGCTGGTCAAGACACGACCACTAGATGACACTGGGTGTTCAGGCCTCTCGCTGCGACCCCTGCTGCCACACCCCCTTAATATGCTGCAACCTTTGCCTGCGCCAAAAACATTTAGGCCTCTGCCACTCCCCTGGGCAGGGCCTGGCATTTCTCTCTCTGACACACTGTTAGATCAGATACATAAAAAAAAGGAAATTAAAAAACCCCAAAAAAGTCTGTAATTTTCTCACTTCACCACACAACGGCAAATACTTTCTTTTGCCACTAATACACACCAGAAAGGGCTTTAGAACATATTACTGCACCGCTAAATGTCAAAAAAAAAAAATCTTTTTTCCACTTATACACTCCACAAAAGGCTTTAGAACATATAACTTTACCACTGAACGGCAAATAGGCCCTTATTTTTTCCACTTATACATTCCACAAAAGGCTTTAGAACATATAACTGTACAGCTGAACGGCAAATATATATATATATTTTTTTCCACTTATACACTCCACAAAAGGTTTTAGAACTTATAACTGCACCATTGAATGGCAAATACATTTTTCATTTTCCAAGCTACACAGAAGAGTTCAGGGGCACACACTAACATGTAATGAAGTGGAGTGCAATCCATAGTCCGAAAACAACAGTATGCACAAACAAGGACTACAAGAGAGTCCAAGAAGACTATTATAGGAATGCACAGCCAACCATACAACTAGTAAAATACAATTTATTGATAAGAACAAAAAGGAGACACACAAAAAAACATTAAAAATTGTATACAATGGCATCCAGTGTGGGTATGCAATGACCCAACACTGCAGCGGAGTCCGGGGCACAATACAATGTCAAAATACCATAACAAAATAGTGTAGCACAGGCATGAACATGTACGTGCAATCAATCAAAAGATGAGCATAATATAGGATAAAAAACTTGACAACATCAATGAGAGTTAAAGCAATGTATCACACCCTGTGCCAAATACCCACACATGGACTACCGCCGGATGAAAGAAGACGCCCCATGCGTATCGCCGGCAACGTCCGGCTTCGTCAGGGGTTTCTTTTTCCAACTTATACACTCCACAAAAGGCTTTAGAACATATAACTTCACTGCTGAACAGCAAATAGGCCCTTACATTTTCCCACTTATACACTCCACAAAATGCTTTAGAACATATAACTGCACCGCTGAACGGCAAATATATTTTTCTTTTGCTACTAATACACGACAAAAAGGGCTTTAGAACAAATAACTGCACCTCTAAACGGCAAATGTATTTTTCTTTTGCCCCTTATACACTCCACAAAATGCTTTAGAACATATAACTGCACCGCTGAACGGCAAATATATTTTTCTTTTGCTACTAATACACGACAAAAAGGGCTTTAGAACAAATAACTGCACCTCTAAACGGCAAATATATTTTTCTTTTGCCCCTTATACACTCCACAAAAGGCTTTAGAACATATAACTGCACCACTGAACGGCAAATATATTTTTCTTTTGCTACTAATACACAACAAAAATGGCTTTAGAACATATAACTGCACCTCTAAACAGCAAATATATTTTTCTTTTGCCACTTATACACTCCACAAAAGGCTTTAGAATATACAGTATAACTGCACCGCTGAACGGCAAATATATTTTTCTTTTGCTATGAATACACGACAAAAAGGGCTTTAGAATATATACCTCCACCGCTGAACGGCACATATATTTTTCTTTTGCCACTAATACACGACAAAAAGGGCTTTAGAACATATAACTGCACCGCTTAATGGCAAATAGGCCCTTATTTTTTCCACTTATACACTCCACAAAAGGGTTTAGAACATATAACAGCACTGCTGAACAGCAAATATATATTTCTTTTGCCACTAATACATGACAAAAAGTACTTAAGAACATATAACTGCACTGCTGAACTGTAAATATATTTTTCTTATGCCTCTAATACACGACATAAAGGGCTTTAGAACATATAACTGCACTGCTGAACGGCAAAAAAAAATATTTTGCCACTAATACACGACAAAAAGGGCTTTAGAGCATATAACTGCACCGCTGAGCGGCAAATACATTTTTTTTTGTGCCACTAATATATGTGAAAAAGTGCTATCATTTTGACACTTTACCACAAGTCTAATAGCTACTAATACAAGCCAAAAAATTATTTAGAACATATAACTGCACCGCACAAGGGCAAATAAGACATAGAAATATTTCCTTGCAATAAACCCTGTTAACTGCACTTGCATGCCAATAACAAAAACGGTTTGCTGGAATTACAGAGCTGCATAATGGCAATCTGGATCCCCAGTCAGTGCAGCAAGGTGTAATAGGATTGTTTCTATTACCCAGGCTGTAACCTCTCGTACTGAACCCTGTTCTACATAAATGCTGTGGAATGATTCTTCCCTATCCTTTCCCTACACTTTGAATAATCTTTCCCTGAACTTGTAAATCGTTTTTTTAGCACAATAAAGTCTTTCCTAGCACTGTCCCTAGTTCCTGCTCACGTCTTTCCCTGCACTTCGTACACTGGTAAATGGCTGAGGATATTTATAAGGCTGTCACATCACAGGGCTGGCTGGCTGCTGATTGGCTGGATGCATTGCATTATGGGTGATTACGCATTCCCAGAGTTCCTTGCTTCATGTCCTTACATGTGTAGCAGCCATTTCAGGAAAAAATTTTATTCGTTATCACAAAGCGTAAGGAAATTCGGATTCGGCCTGAATCAAATTTTTCCTGAAATTTTGACCGAATTCCACGTCGTCAACTTCGATTCACTCATCTCTATTCATTTTCTATATATGCTTACCAAAATCCTTAGTGAAAATTTGTCCTGCTCCGAGGTCTCCCCTGTCACTAAATGCATCACTGCGGTCCACCAATGCTTCCTTCACAGCATCGTACCCAATTAGTACTATCATTGGTAGGTTGGCTATGTAGAGGGTATAGACAGGCCCATGCTTCTCACTCAGCTGGAGAGATATAAAAAAACATAAAAAGAGTAATTCCTCATTCACTCGTCAGTGTTTGGTCAGTTATTGTGATCCAAAACCAGGTGCAGCTCTAAACACAGAACAGGTGCAGATCTATCCCTTATACCTTATCTCTGTGTAGCTCCACTTCTGGTTTTGGCTCAGAATCAATGATGGAAATCACTGACTAAAACACTGACGTGCAAGTAAGGCTTAACAATGGCTTTTTTCATACAGGTCTAAGCAGGATCTGTATACTTAGAGAAGAGTAACATGTCTTATTTAGTAGCCAGAGAGGAGAACAACTACATACTGTAGAACACCTCTCTGGAGGATCCAACAGACTCATGCATTAATTCAACCTAATAATTTCAGTGGACATCATGTAATTCTTAATTTATCCTACAGAGGTGCAGCAGGCACATTGAGCATTTGCTGTTTTTTTCAATAGTTACCAGCTGATTGTGAAAAACTCCTGTGATCAGCTTATTGGCAAGGGATCCTTGTAACAAAACTGTTGCACAACCCCTTCAATTCTTCACAAAGAAACCTATGTTCTAATATGCACTGTGCACATATTGACATATTCTGTACATAATTTCTCTAACATACATTTAGCATCAGGATCACCTTTCTAGGCAGCATCAATCCCACAACACAACTAGACAGCAGTGAGGGCATCTAATGACCCCCTTTCTTTGAGAGTTTGTCCTCAGAATATGTTACCGTTTATGGTTGCAGACACCTATTTTCATAAAATAACCTGTATATGACAATGGACCTGAAAAACAGCTGTAAGTGATAGTAATTCTCTAAGGCTTCCCCTGTATATTAATAGATCACCCTGATTTTGGAGCTATTTTTAAAACCGCTTTATGATAGTAGTGATTGCTATGGAACAAGGGCCTAGTTAGGGTAACATTTCAAGTAAGTTTACAGTTATTATAGTACACACCTTGACTAAAGACTGTGGTAGTTCTGAGGTGCTGATCTGATGGAGATTCCCCAAGCCTGGTAGAGGTGTAGGTCCGGGGGGAAGGTTCTTGAGTTTGACTCTACTCCACCATTTAATTAGATAAATTAGGAGAGTGAGTCCTGTAGCCAGGAGAAGTGTCGAAGCAATGTTCAGAGCCATCCTGTACATGAGTGATTACAGCTCTGTCTGCACTATGTTCTTCTGTATATTTATATGACCAGGTAAAGGGCAACAATTCAGTGAGCATGTGATCATCGATAACAGGATGAACATATTGGTGTAGAGTTACAGCTGAATTACATAATACGGTATGTTGCAAATGCTGGCAAAATAAGCAGGAATAATTTAATGTTATAACTAAAATACTGTACCGCCACAAGTTCAGGTTTCCTGATGCACTTTTGGAAGCCATAATTATGAGTGGATTGCAAAATTAAAGAAAGTATTAGGGACAGATATGACTTCTCTTTATCTAGTCCTAAATTAATCTTGCTTATTATGCTAGCATGTACAATATATTATTGATCAGAACTGTTACTCTACACCAGCATGCCCTGCCTGTCTGGCATCTAGGGCATTCTGATGTAGCTATTAGGAGGGGTTGAGAGCAGTGGTTATGTGAGTACACACACATGATGAACAGGATCCACATGAACTAGGCAGGCCCCCAGTAGAGCGGATGTGTTCATTCGCCAAAATGCACAAGCAGCTTCCTCATTTTTGTTGACCACCATTTGTTGGCAACATCTTCATTAAAAATTCCTGCTTCTGGTTAGACCAGTTCCAGGTGCTTAGCAGAAGGAGACTTAGTATCATGGTGCCAATTATTTGTTCTGCCATTGACTGTTTGCGATGGTGCCGTAAATGAGAAACCTGGAGCGTTATGGACTGGAACCATATCCTATTTAGAGGATTGTTTCATCTGCCGACATGCACAAGCAGCTCCCACAGTTTCATTGTTTACCATCCAGATACTGTTTGCAACATCATTACACATCCCTGGCTACGGTTGGACCAGTTCTAGGCACCCAGTTGTCATGGTGCCTATTAGGTTTCCTGCCATTGACAACCATCCACCACCATCCACCATCACCTTCATTTGCAGTGGTGTTCTGAACAAGAAACCTGGACTGCTACAGGCTTGAACCGTATCTTTAGCGATTAATCCAGGTTCTGTTTGGGATATCACAGTGATTGGGTTTGAGTCTGGAAGACTTGTGGTGAGTGCTTCAATCCTGCTTTTGCTGTGGAGTGACACTGCCCAACTGCTGCTTTGATGCTCTAGGAAGCCATCGCATATGACAGTTGGTCACTTCTAGTGATACAAGGGACACTAACAGCTCAGTGATATGTGCAGAATAGCATTGAGCTAATTAATCTTCGGATCACAGATCTGAAGTTGATTCATTAAAAACTTCGTTTTAATGCTGTATAGAGACCCGTCTTTGTACAGCATTAAAATGTAGGTGCTCCAGCGAGGGAAATTTGTTATCATCAAAGTCTCCCTTGGATCCAAAGTTGGCTTTGGTACCGACTACGAGGTACTAGCCGGTACCGAAGCTGACTTCGGAATCAAGTCTTAAAATGTTTTTTAAGTTTAAAAATCAAAGTCTGAAGTTATTCACTGAAGTCTGGCGAGACTTCAGTAATTACGAATTTCACCTCTTTGAAGTCCATACATTTTGTGTCTCTGTACAGCATTAAAAAGTTTTGATTTCCTCAACACTAGTGCAGAACATTCGTTCCTATCATGGCAGGGCTTCCAACTGGCATTTTTAAACAGGATGATGCTCACACACAATAAGGATTTTCCAGGATTGCCCAGTTACCAGATTTATCGCCAATCAAGCATTTATGGGACCAGGTGGATGCCAGTTTCAACTACCTACAAGTGTGCAGGATCTACAGAACCAGCTGTAACATCTGTGGGTAAATATGTTGCAGGATACCATTCAGAAACTGTATGAATACATGCCCAGCCGTATTTCATATTGCATCCAGGCTAGCGGCTGTATCTCATCTTGTATCCAGGCTAGAGGCTGTATCTCATCTTGTATCCAGGCTAGAGGCTGTATCTCATCTTGTATTCAGGCTAAAGGCAGCCCAGCAAAATACTAAAGCCTCCTTTCTATTGTACGGTTTTTCCCAATAATACAATATACTTATCCTTTTGCTCTAATATTTTATTCACTTATATGAATCATCATTATTTTCACGCATAGAATGTTTCATTTTATTCCAACAAACCCTTCTTGGTGCAGGATGTTTTTTGCCAATGAGGGAAAATAACCTAACAAAAAAAAAGTTAAGGCTTTCAAAGCTACATGTACTAAGAGAAAAGAAAATATGTCTGTCGTTAAGAAGCTAAATGTCCTGGTCTTGCACTGATTAATGTAAAATAATGGAGTTTACATTCAAGGTCCATTGTTATACAAGCCTTGGGTTCTTTTTGCAGTTGCTTTGGAGGCTCAATTAGGTCAGATGTATAACAACAGGGTTGAATACAGAGATATTCTTCCCATCAAGATGTCAGACACCATAAGGGAATCAGAGGGATCCATTGTAAGGCAATTGAGTTTTCATACAAACGATCCAGCAAAACATTATGCACAGTGTACATAACAAGTGTGCACAGTAGTACTGTTTGGATCTTTTGTAAACTACCAAGTATACACTGCAAAAACACTATATATACTAAAAAATGTAAAACTTTTTTATTTTTTTATTTTAACGTGGCAGTTAAACTCATATTCAAACTGGGTGTAATTATATGGTGTTGGCATTTAACAGTGCTGAATCATCTTGACTTTCAGAGTTTAGCTTCACCTTATTTACACCCGACGTGAACCAGGCTGAAAAAAAACTGAGATGACTTCTACAAATATGCAGAACCTTTTATGAACTTTACATGGTGAAATGATCTTGAATAAACTAGGACCCTTTTCTCCAATGATCTAATCACCCAACAATTAAAGTGAACCTGTTAGATGATTTCTGCTGCCCTATCTGATAGCACTATATCATGAAGGGAGAGAAGCTGAGCTCTGTGATTTATAGGTATATGTGATTGGAAATAGTTTAGGATACAAAGGCACATTAAATCCATGCAGGATGATTGGCAGCTCCCCCTATATTAATTTGTGTATCAATGTCTTTACACAGAAGGTGAGGAAATCGATCAATTAGAATCAAAATTTAGCCAGATTTTTTTTTAAAATCTGATTCGATAATATCTTCGGATTCATTTAGGTATTTTTTTTCAGAGACAAATTTTCCAGGCATTTAAAGCCATTTCGATTCAGGGTAAATCAATTCATACCCAAATTGAATTTCTTAGCCTATTCAGATGCATCAGACCAAAACTTTAGATTGGGTGCGACTTTACGTGCATTCTCCCTCCTCTCCTTCCCCCATATAAGGATCTAAGAAAGGAGTAAAGGGAGACCCCAGGAGTTAAAGAGGTTACTCTCCATATCTACCTCCTGTTAGCAGTTGCGTGTGAGACCTTATGTGCATTCCTCCCCTTTCTCCTTCCCCCAGAAAGGAGCAAGGACAGACCCTAGGAGTGGAAAAGGTCTCTCTTCACACCTATGTATGACTGCTCATTAAAGCGAGTATTCACAAAATCGAGTACTCCTCTGCTATTTTGGAAGAATCCAATAAGTAGCCTGCAGCCAGACCACCCAGAGACCACTTGACCTGGGACGTATTGGGTAATCTAGACACCTATACATTTACCCTAAAAAACTTGTGGATCAACCCTCCACCAGAATGTAATGTGCACTTTGAGCCAACACCTCACTCCAATACCCTATCAGATGATAGACTTGATTTATACGCCATAACGAAATAGAGCGACAGAGTAACTCCGATAATTTTAATGAATCACAATTGTATTTTCTTTTAGCATAAATACCTGCAGTAAAAGTTGCATTTTGTTTCAATAAGGGTGACCCTGTACAGGGACTAATTCTGGGTAATCAACCCTCCTAATCAGTTACTATTATCACCAACAACATGGCTATATATAGGATCTCCAGCCTCCTCCTGAACTTCCTCCCCAGGGCAGTTAAAATGTTGACTGCTCTCACACAAATCCTCAACAGGGAAACTCTCTTGACTGTCTGTGTGAGCCAATTTTGTTGCCTCTTCTTAGGAAAAAAGAAGACGTCCCACTGGGAAGGCATTAAATGATGTCCAGTGCAGACAGAGAGGATGCCACTGAAAGGTTTCCCTGGGGCTACAAGGAGGAAGAGCAGGAGGAATGCTGTGAATCCTGGATCCAGGGCACGGTGTCAGACTCAGGAAGACCAAGCAATTCAATCTACCTACAAGATTTTGTAGGTAGATTTTGTGAAAACTCGCTTTAATGAGCATTCCTACATAGGTGTTGAGAGAGAAGTGTTCTACTCCTAGGGTCTCCACTTGCTCCCGTCTTACACACCTAAGCGGGGGTAGGAGAAGGGTGAGGAATGCACATAAGGTCACACATGCAACTGTTAACATTAGGTAGGTGTGACCCCACTCCTGGTTGTCTTACACCCCTATATGGGCAAAGGAGAGAGGGGGAATATGCATGTAAGGGCACACACAAAACTACTATCAGGAGGTAGGTGTGGAAAGTGACCTCTTGACTTCTGAGGTTTCCCCTTGCTCCTTTCTTACATCCTTAAATGGGGGAAGGAGAAGGGGGAAAAAGTATGCACAGATCACACATATACACACCTATCATAACTTAGGTGTGTAGAGAGACATCTTCCACTACTCTGCTCCTTACCTACACCCCTAAGCAGGGGGAGGAGACAGTGGGAGAATGATCACTAAAGTTGCACACACACACTTCTATCAGGAGCTAGATATGTAGGTAGTTAGCAAGCATTAACCCATGCCAGAGGTGAAATAGCAGTTCTCTGCCTAAAATAAGATGCTCGTGAGCAAGCCCTCCCTACATGTTTCACCAGCACACCAGCTTTATCAGGGGAGTTTGGGAGAAGGTTGATGGCCACGGTGGCAATGTAGAGTGGACAAAAAGCATGGTCAAAACCTCCCAAAGAACTGGCAGAGCCACATCTGCTTATATTTTGGTCAGCTCGGGAACTGGTGATATCACTAATACTGTGGGCACAGAGCTAGAGAAAGCTTGGCTTTCTCTAGCTCTGTGTGAGCAACTCCTGTATGGCATTTTTTTTCACCACCAGGCCAGCACACAAAACAACAGCCATGTGCAAGATCTGTAGAATTAGCTTTCGGCATTCAAATACAAACATAGGTACCCGAGCTCTTTTGCAGCACATGAAGCGGCATCACTAGATCCTTTGGGAAAATAGAACTGGCTAGTATTCCCAATCAGAAAAAGTATGTTCTCTTTCTCCTGGTCCTCTTTGTAACAGCCAAACCTCATCCACAATCAATACACTGTCATTGTCAGTGCCATTGTCATCATATTCAGCTTTTTCTTCTCCTGCTAAGACTCCTCCTTCTCTGCTCCATTGTTAGGCATCAATAATGGGATGTGTGGCCATGAAAAAAATATTTTTGACCAGTAGTTAGCTTGGATGCAAACTGAATCCCCACCTGGCCAAGTTGCTGGCGGTAAAGTCGCTGCTGTACAATTTTGCTGTGTGGCAAGGTGCAGGGCACAGTGGATGCCTGGAGCAATTGTTATGGGCAGACACACTACATGTCTTTCACGGTCCACTGGGTAAATTTTTTTTTGTGGCAGCGGCAAGGCAGAACAACAGCAACAATGCCATGGCCTTTTGAACCCCCACCAACCATTGTATAAGCCTGGTTCCCACACCAGGCACTTAGCCACCTCCTCCGCCATAGACATTATCCCACTGCAAACAGCAGCAGGGTACAATTTCTCTCCCACTCCCCACCCTATCACATGTGTCAAATGAAGCATTGTCATGCCGTGTTGGAACTGATTGGCCTGGCCGAGAGTAGCCACAGAGGTGAGCAGATGCTAAAGTGTGTGCATCAAGTAGCAAAAATCCCACTGGCTGTCACCCCACCCAACTCCATCTGGGTGAGGTGGTTAGTGACAACATCATGTCCATCCTGAATTTGGGGATATAACAAATGCTCCCAGCATGGTGCATGTCACTAACCTAGTCGTGCACCGCTTTTTAAAAAAGTGCACCAGTTTGCTGGCAATGTCCAGGAGACTGTCCTCGCATTTCAGCAATTCTTATATGGTGAGAAATGCTCTCCTGGACTTTCAGTGACAGAGTGGTCTGCCATCTTCCACTACACACTTAATCTGCGATGTTCCAACAACCCTAGAATTAAACAGTGCAAATGTTAGCGCATCTGTACGAGCAGCGGAAATCCATGAACGATTTTGGAGCCAAAAACAATAATAAATTACAAATAGGAGTTTAATATAAACCACCTAATATACCAGAGTCCACAGAAAATCTATTACTAAACGATATAGACGAGGCTGCAAATCATAATGAGATGGTTATTATGGGGGACTTCAACTACCCAGATATAGACTGGGAAACTGAAAGCTGTACATCGTAGAAAGGAAACAGGTTCTTGGCAATAACCAAAGACAATTACCTTTCCCAACTGGTTCAGGACACGACTAGAGGGACGGCCATACTGGACTAAGTATTAACCAATAGACCTGATAGAACAACAGATGTGCAGGTTGGGGGACACCTGGGAAATAGTGACCATAAAGTAATCTTCCAATTATCATTCAAAAGAGCATTTCTACAGGGAGGAACAAAAATACCAAACTTCAAAAAAGTTACATTTTACCCGACTAAGCGAGGCCATAGGCCTAACTAACTGGGACAAAGTCCTCAAAAGCAAAAATACAGCCACAAAACGGGATATCTTTAAAAGCATCCTAAAATCTCATTGTGAGAGGTACATACCTTATGGGAATAAAAGGTTAAGGAATAAAAAAAAATGTGGATAGATAGAAATGTAAAGAAAGCAATAAATGACAAAAAGAAAGCATATAAATCATTAAAACTGGAGGGTAGCGAGCAAGCACTGAAAAACTATAAGGAAAAAAAATAGAACATGTAAAAAACCAATAAAAGCAGCCAAACTAAAGACCGAGAGATTAATTGCCAAAGAGAGTAAACCGAACTCTAAAATGTTCTTCAATTATAAAAATTTTAAAAAATATAGATCTGATGGTGTCGGCCCTTTAAAGAGTAATGAAAGGGGAGTTGCAGAGAGTGACGAGGAGAAAGCAAAGCTGTTAAATATTTTTTTCTCAAATGTATTCACTGAGGAAAATAAACTGATGAATTGCTGAATGTAAAAATAAATCCCCCATTAAAAGTGTCCAGCGACTCAAAAAGATTAAAATAGACAAATCACCAGGACCGGGTGGCATACACCCCCATATCCTAAAGGAATTTAGTAATGTCATAGACCCTTATTTCTGATATTTGTGGACTCTATACTGGCAGGGAATGTTCCACAGGATTGGCGAATAGCAAATGTGGTGCCAATATTCAAAAAGGGTCCAAAAACCGAGCCTGGAAACTATAGGCTGGTAAGTTTAACATCTGTGGTGGGGAAACTGAAGGTTTTCTGAGAGATGCTATCTTAGAGGATCTCAATGGAAATAAGCAAATAACGCCATATCATCATGGCAGAGAGATCGGTCATGCCAAACAAATTTAATCAGTTTCTATGAGGAGGTAAGTTCTAGACTTGACAGCGACGAATCAATGGATGTCATATATCTGGACTTCTCCAAAGCATTTGACACCGTACCTCATAAAAGGTTAATATATAACATGAGGATGCTCGGACTGGGAGAAAATGTCTGTATGTGGGTAAGTAACTGGCTGAGTGACAGAAAACAGAGGGTGGTTATTAACGGTACACACTCAGTTTGGGTCACAGTCACTAGTGGGGTACCTCAGGGGTCAGTATTGGGCCCTATTCTTTTCAATATATTTATTAATGATCTTGTAGAAGGCTTGCATAGTAAAATATCAATTTTTGCAGATGACACTAAACTGTGTAAAGTAATTAGCACTGAAGAGGACAATATACTACTACAGAGGGATCTACAGAGATGAAGGCTTGGGCAGAGAAATGGCAGATGAGGTTTAACACTGACAAATGTATAGTTAAGCACATGGAAAGGAATAATGCAAGTCCGGCGAGTGAACAGCCTGCCGTATCCTCCATGCCGCAAGTACCTGTGTGCTGCCGCTCCATCCCAATTGACTTTATTGGGGCGGGGGCGGAGCTACGGCGCAGCACGGCAGTGCACGGCACAGATCCCCGAAATAAAAAGTCGGACCTGCAGTACTTTTAGTCCGGCGATCT
This sequence comes from Bufotes viridis, assembly GCA_033119425.1. NCBI lineage: Eukaryota > Metazoa > Chordata > Amphibia > Anura > Bufonidae > Bufotes > Bufotes viridis. The sequence continues at coordinate 30,645,190 of CM065597.1, read as the reverse complement.
CCGGTCGTGCTGCGCCATAGCACTATTATAGTCAATGGGGACGGAGCGGCAGCATGGCAGCACACTGGTACATGCGGCATGGCGGATCCGGCAGGCTTTTCACCCCCCGGAACAGCCTGCCGGATAGCTATGCCGCTAGTGTGAAAGTACCCTTACATGATAATGCCTATTCTATTACTGGATGATCGTGACTTGTAAGCTATATTAAAAATACATTTATGGGTGGAATTTCTACGGAACCTATGTACATCATAGTAAGTGTACATACCTTAACTAAAGACTGTGGTAGTTCTGAGGTGCTGATCTGAAGGATATTCCCCAAGCCTGGTAGAGGTGTAGGTCCTGGAGGTAGGTTCTTGTGTTTGACCCCACTCCACCAATAAATGAGATAAATTAGGAGAGTGAGGCCTGTAGCCAGGAGAAGAGTTGCAGCAATATTCAGGGCCATCCTGTACCTAGTTATTACAGCTCGTTCTGAACTATGACCAGACAGAGGACAACTATGCAGATAATGTAATCACTTAGAAAAGATGGGTTGGGCTGGTGTAGAGTTACAGCTCTGTGGCATGATTCAGTGTAAATGCTCGCATAATTGCAGGCACTTGAGCGGGTTAAGGCTGGGCTTCCTGCAGATGGAGGGTGAGAGACAATGCGAACACAAACTTCCCACTCCCTCCCTTACTAGTTGCTGTACTGGCTTTGGGAGGCGTATTGTAAAGTTTATTTACTACTGCACAAGCCCCCCCCCCCCCCCCCTGCCCCTTCTCCCGGCCTGTTCTGGTGACACAGTCTACAGCAGAGCTCTGCTGCTGCTGTTACAGATTTTTTTTCTTCTGCTGCATCATGGCGGATTCTTCCCTGTTGTTAGCCCTTCAGAGGGAGAATGGGACAGAAAGCTAAAGATTAGCTAAGTGGTATTTTGAGCCAATTTTCAGCTGAAGCCTCAATTAATTTGTGCCTGCATGTCAAGCTCAGACAACAGCGCAATTCTGCTCTCTAAGCGTGAAGCCACTGAAAAGGAGGGCACCCCAGCACTTGTCCATGAGCAGACAGAAAAGAGGGTGCCACGAAACCAGACTGTCTGGCCTTAAGCCCAACATCTGGCACCCCTATCTGTAGCCTGAACCGGACCGTCCGGATGTCTTTACTATCCGCCAGATATTCGTTAATGAGAGCTCATAGGGATGCTTGTTAGCGTTCATCTGGTGGTGTAAAGGTGCTTCTGATTAGCCAATGAATGAGGTCACCTAAATCGTCGTTTGCCGACAGCAGATCATGCCGTGTAAACAATTTCTGCTGCCGGCAAACAACGAGTCTGTATGGGGATAAGCGATGGCATTACTGATTCCTCCTCCCCACACTGTGGAGGATATCACTGCATTACAATGTGAGATGAGCTTTTTTTACACTGTATCTGGATACACTATACTTACAATTTACTGGATACAAAAGTTGCACGGCAGGAAGACCTGGTGGAGGTATGCTGAGGAATTCAGGTGTCATCTGGCTCTAACGTCTGAGGCAGTGATGGACGAACATTGGCCGGGACGATCAACTGTTTACAAACTGCGCGTTCGCATCGCGCCCATTGACTTTAATAGCAGACGACCCTGAAAAATCTTTAGGTCATATTTGCAGCCACCAAATACAAACTATGAGTGCACAAATAGTCCCACAACATGGACAGTGACATACCAGAGGGGGAACATTGGCAAAAATTCCCACAAAAAATATGTATTTTAATCAGGGGCCATTTTTATGCGTCTTGAAGGAAAACTCTCAAAAACGTGCCCTGCTGGAGCCTAGAAATTTTTTTTTCCTATCGGTTTGATGTATACAAATGTGCAGCACTCCACGTTTTTATATCCTGCAGAGTCCAGTAAAAAAATGCATACGTTAACGTAAATTTTTACCATGAAACTGTATGGTGAACGGACGCCACTGAAGGGCATCAGTCTGAGGCATCTGTTAACGCATACATTTTTGGTATGCATTAAATGGATGGCAAAAATAGGATGTGAACCCAGCCCTAGTGTCAGAATAAGCATCAGTACACAGCGGAGCAGCGTGGCGGAGAGGGGAGGCCGCCATGAACTGACAAAGCGCTACTTGGTCCTGGTGGTCAGGGATGAGGACTGTGTTTCCCAAGGATCATTTTTCTCCTGGGAAATACAGGGCACAGTATAATACACTAGAACCTATATAATATAAAGATATTACCCCTACCCCTGAATAATAATACAATTAAGTGGTCATTTATTATATAGAAATACGTCTATGTTAGGCATATTTATGACACAAATTGTGGCGCAAAGGTCCTTAGCCCCGCAATCTGCATATTTTTTACGCTCATGCCAGGTCTAAAAAGGGTGTCGTGGGATACCACCGCCATACATTGACCAGATAACACCTCTGTACAGTGACCAGATATCACCGCCATACCGTGACCGGATAACACCGCCATACCGTGACCGGATAAGAGGGAATAAGAGGGCACAGTACAGGGAATGACTGGGGCACTGCACAGGGTATAGTAAGAGGGCACAATGCAGGGTATAAGGGGGCACAGTACGGGGTGGGGGGCACAGTCACATGATCCTGTGACATTAGAAGGGCCTTATGGTAAAGGCGGTTCATATGCCACCATAATGAGAGGCAGAGGAGTGAGACAGGCAGGACCGGCATTGGGGTGGGGGGGGGCAAACTGGGCAATTGCCCAGGACCCCCATTGTTTAAGGGCCCCCCTGCTTCAGTGCTGCTGTTCAGCTGAACGTCCGAGGAAGCAAACGGGGGACAGCTGAACAGCTGCACTTTACAATGCAGTGTACGGTCCCCTCCCTCACATATAAAAGAAATCGTTAGCACAGTACTGACAGGACCTGCGGAGCTCAGCAGAGAAGAGGGGATGAAGGACCTGCGATGACCTCACCATCATATGACCTAAACAGGAGGCAGAGCTCGGCAGTGCAGTAAAGTAAAGAAGAAGACCAGTGATGCATGGGAAGAAGTATGGATTCAATTTAAGTGCCAGGGAAATTCTGGGAGTTGTAGTCCTCTCCTCTTATACCGTATCTACTGTTATGTAATATCAGAGTACATTACAACAGGAGGTATTAGGAGAGGATTACAACTCCCAGCATGTCCAGCTTGTTATGTAATATCAGAGTACATCACAAGAGGAGTTATAACAGGACAGGACTACAACTCTCAGCATGTCCAGGACATTATTATATAATATCAGGTACATTACAACACCCTGGATATGCTGGGAGTTGTATGCCTCCTCTTATAATGTACTCTGATATTACATAATAATGGCTTGGACATACTGGGAGTTGTAGTCCCATCCTATACCTCCATCTTATACCTCCCTATGTAATTTGCCCTGATGTTAAAACATGGCTTAGACATGTTGGGAGTTATAGTCCTCTTCTGTTATACCTCCTGCAGTAATGTGCTCTGAATTAGGCCTCAAGCACACAGCTGTTGCCCAGCCATGGCCATATTGCGGCAGTGGGTCCACAAAATGCTGGCAACAGCCGTGTGCTCCGCGCATCACGGATGTTGACCCATTCACTTGAATGGGTCCGCAATCCGGACCTGTCGTGCTTAACGGAGGCACGGAACCCCACGGAAGCACTACAGAGTGCTTCCGTGGTGTTTCTGTCCGTGCCTCCGCACTGCAAAAATATTGAACATGTTCTATTTTTTTGCGGTGCGGAAGGATCATGGACCCATTCAAGTTAAATAGGTCTCGATCCGTCCCGGCCGCCACACGGACGTTGCCCATTGCAAATTCTGGGCCCCAATGCACAGAACGGCCACACGATGGCCACGTGCATGAGGCCTTTGGGCCAGGACGATGGATAGGGGAGGATAGTCATCCGCCTAGGGTGCTACTTTGCCCCATAAAGGGGGGGACCAGTCCAACTTCACAAGCCTCGGGCCGCTAGGCCTCAAGCCTGTGAGGCATTAGAACAGAGCAAAAAGCCAAAATGATATCACTGCAACCTCCTGTTCTAGGTCTCACATGATGACGTCATCACGTGTGACCCGGAGCAGTAGTGGTGATGTCATTGGGACCGCATGCATCAGGACGTAGCAACACAAGCTACAAATAAAACTGTGGTCCACAGCTCCATTTTTTTTATACTAAATGTCCACACTGCTGGGGGAACCAGGGATGAGGGGAAGGAGACTATTATACTGTATATACCTGACACTACTGGGGAGGAGTGGAGGAGCATTATATATATATATATTGGCACTATGGGGGAAGCATTATATATTGGGATTAGTGGGGGGCACTACAGGGGGACATTAGAGCCACTGGGAGCATTATGGTTATATTATTACTACTAGAGTACTGTAGGGGCAATATTATTATTTTACGCAATATGGAGGGCATTGCTACGAATGGGGTCTATCTTGGGAAGTATTATCACTATTGAGAGCATCATTACTAATGAGGGCAGTCTGGGTGTATAGTATAGTGTTTGTGGACCTGGGGGGGAGCAGACCAGGCACAGTATTGGGGGTAGCTTCAAGAAGTTCTCTGAGTTTTTTCATATTGATGACCTATCCTTAGGATAGGTTATTTATCAATATTAACTTGGTAGGGGTCTGACACCCGGCACTCCCGACGATCAGCTGTTTGAGGAGATGGCGAGCGATGTGCGCATGTGCCGTCTCTTTTCTCTCTTCCAGCTCTGCTGCAGCATGTCAATGGGACAGCAGAGGTGGGGCTGTCGGACGTCGGACTGTGTTTTTAGCACATTATTACAAGATCTAGGCCCCCTCTTTTGATTTTAACCAGGGCCACATTTTGTCGAAAACCGGCCCTGGAGACAGGGGTTTGATTATGTGGCTAGAGACAAAAACTGCAACTGTCGGGCCAGTACAGGCCCCAAAAATTAGGCAATAGGCATTCACCTGACAGCAAATAACTGTGGATTCTGTGACCGGACGTACATTAGGTGGTCAGAGGATAAAAATGTAACTGTCGGCCAGTACAGGCCCCAAAATTTAGGCATTCCCCCAACATAAAAGGTCTTTTATGCTGCTGTATATATATAAGGCAAGGGCTATTCTTTGTTCTGGGTGGTGACGGATATGTGTGGGCTGGCATGAGAAAATTCAATTACACGTGGTCATCACAGGTGTTTAATTTCTCTGAGATCCATGCCTCATTCATTTTTAGAAATGTGAGCCAGTCCACACTGTCGTGAGCAGGGCGAGTGCGCTTATCGGTCAAGATCCCCCCTGCTGCGCTGAATGTCCTTTCGGACAGGATACTCAATGAGGGGCAAGCCAAGAGTTCCATTGCAAATTGTGCCAGCTCTGGCCACAGGTCAAGCCTGCACACCCAGTAGTCAAGGGGTTCCTCGCTTCTCAGAGCATCCACATCGGCCGTTAACCCGATGTAGTCAGACACCTGTCAGTCTAGGCGTTCCCTGAGGCTGGATCCGGAGGGCGGCTGTCGATGGATTGGCTGCAAGAATGATCTCATATCCGAATTGACCACAACATCTTCAAACCTCCCTCTTTTTGCAGGTGCGGTATGATTGGTACCTGCACCTGTTTCGCTGTGGGTGGAAATTCCTCTGCCAGTGCCAGCAACAGCAGAATGCAGCATCTCTCGCATCAAGGCCTGGAAATGCTGCATTCTGATAGCCCTCTGTGATGCTGATAAAATGTCCGCCATTTTGTGTTTGTACCGGTGGTCCAAGTACGTTGCCACCCAGTACAGGTCCTTGACTTTTTGCATTAATGGCCTTTTCCATTTGCACTAAATTTGAAGAGGTGGAGCGCCCTGGCTCCTGCTCATCGCCCAGGAGAATGTCGTCCTCAGTCTCCTCCCCCCAGCCACGGACAACACCAGGGATCCCCGAAAAGTTTAAAGCCTGCTCTTCTTGCTCCTCCTCCCCCCAGCCACCATCCTCCTATGACTCCTCTGGCTTGTCTCAGATGGAGTAGCCCCCCCTGAGAATTCATTCAGCATTGCAACTTCCTCATCATCCAGCTCCTGCTCCTCGACTGCTTGATCAATGACACGACACAATGCATGCTCCAAAAAGAAGGCATAAGGTAAGATGTCACTGATGGCGCCCTGGCTGTGACTGACCAGTTTGGTGATCTCATCAAATGGCCGCAGAAGTCTGCATGCGTCGCGCATGAACGGCCACTGGCGTGGTGAAAAGAAACCAAGCTCCCAAGAACCTGTCCTGCCTCAGAGTTCGTACAGATAGTCGCTAACGGCACGTTTCTGCTGGAGCAGCCTATCAAGCATATACAAGGTGGAGTTCCAGCACGTTAGCCAGTCACAAATCAGATGTCTGATGGGCAAGTGGTGTCGCCACTGAACGTCAGCAATGCGAACCATGGCCATGTAAGATCTTCGAAAATGGCTAGTGATTTTCCTGGACCCCGGGGTATTTGGCAAAGAATCGCTGCACGACTAAGTTCAGGACGCGTGCCATACATGGCATGTGTGTGGCTTTGCCCTGTTTTAGTGTGCTCAGCAGATTGGCACCATTGTCGCACACCACTTTACCAACTATCAAATTGAGCAGGGTTAGCCACTGATCCGCCTGTGACCGCAGAGCTGAAAGCAGTGCAGGAACAGTGTGACTATTGGCTTTCAGGCACAACAGCCGCAGCACAACATGGCAACATATTACCTGGGACGTTGAATAGGTTCTGGGGAGCTTGGGGGGCACAGCGGAAGAGGCGGTAGCAGTGGAAAAGGAGTCAGCTGAGGAGGAGACGGAGGATGGAGTAGGAGGAGGAGAAGAAGAGGCAGGCTTGCATGCAATCCTTGGCGGTAACACCAAATCCACACGGTAACGAAGGGTTACATGCTTGACGGCTGTCAAAAGGTTCACCCAGTAGACAGTAAAAGTTATGTACCTTCCCTGCCCATGTTTGCTAGACCACGTGTCTGTGGTAAGATGTATCTTGGCACCGACACTGTGTGCCAGAGATATATTAACTTGCTGCTGAACGTGGCCATGTAGCTCTAAGATGCCCTAATGGGAGAAATATTTCCTTCCTTCCATTGTGGTGTGCCAATGGCCACAAATTTTCTAAAGGCCTCCGAGTCCACCAGTTTATATGACAGTAGTTGGCGGGCTAGCAGTTCCGACAAGCCAGAGGTCAGCCTTTAGGCAAGAGGGTTATCCGGCGTCATCAACTTTTTACGCTCGAACATTTGGGCCATGGAAGCCTGCCTTGTGCCAGATGAACGCAACAACAGCACAGTAGAAGGTGGAGTGGAGGACAAATGGGAGGAGAGAGGAGAAGGAAAAGAGGCAGAATGTGGAGCGCCGGGAGTGTGGTTTTGTTGGTTCTGATGGCGTTGCTCCCACTGGGCTCGGTGATGGGTGGCTAGGTGCCTTCTTAAGGCGGTCGTCCTTAGGTGAGTGATGGGCTTACTGCGACTTATGTGTTGACAGTACAGGCTGCAGATGGAAACACTATTGTCAGCAGCTAACACTTTAAAAAGAGCCCACACTGCGGAGCCATGTGCCGGTGTCCTGGGACTGCCAGAAGTGACCGTGCATGGTGGATGGCTAGCTCAAGATACATCTGCAGTCTGCTTTTTGCCTCCTGTGCCCTGCGAGCTCTGCCTGCTTCTCCTCTTTATCTTCTGCTCAGTCTCTACCTCTGAACTCCCCTCCTCTTCCTCTCTTGTGGGCACCGACATGACATCCATCGACACGTCATCATCATCACCTTCACCACCACTGACATTTAAGATCTCGGAGTAAGTAGCAACAGCGAGGACCTCCCTGTTTGGGCTGATCTGGGTACTGTCGTCAGACCTCTGGATGGCAGCCGTTGCTACTGCCTCTTCCTCATCCGGTGTCAAGAATGGCTGCGCATCGGTAAGGTCTGGGAATGGATGGGAAAATAATTCCTCTGACTTGAGTGGAGGGGCTTTTGTGGTGGTGATGGTGTATTTTTGGGTGCACACAGCAGAGAGTGAGGAGGGTGCAGATACAGAGGATGAGGAGGGTGCAGAAGCGGAAGGCTGAGTGAACCACTCAACCAACTCTGGTGCACCCTTTGAAGTAATCGCACGCGCCTTCTCCAACTTCACACTTAGTCTCCAGCCTGGTGCACCTGCCTGACCCTTACCACCCCTGCGGAATAGCCTGCCTCTTCATCTGCCTGTCATTTTAAAAATCACCCTGTGCCTAAGTCCCTAGAGAAGAGCATTATTTGTGGAAACAGGTATATCGCAGCACTCAATCAGTATTTTGTGGAAGCAGGTTTATCGAACCCTTTAATTGGTATTTTGTGGAAGCAGGTATATTGCAGGCCTCAATCCATGGTGGAAACAGGTATATCGAACCCCTTAATCAGCATTTTGTGGAAGCAGGTATATCGCAGGCCTCAATAAATATTTTGTGGAAACAGGTATATCAAACCCCTTAATCAGTATTTTGTGGAGGCAGGTATATCGCAGGCCTCAATCAATATTTGGTGGAAACAGGTATATCAAAACCCTTAATCAGTATTTTGTGGAAGCAGGTATATTGCAGCTCTCAATCAATGTTTAGTGGAAACAGGTATATCAAACCCCTTAATCAGTATTTTGTGGAAGCAGGTATATCGCAGGTCTCAATCAATATTTGGTGGAAACAGTTATATCGAACCCCTTAATCAGTATTTTGTGGAAGCAGGTATATCGCAGGCCTCAATCAATATTTGGTGGAAGCAGTTATATCGAACCTCTTAATCAGTATTTTGTGGAAGCAGGTATATCGCAGCCCTTAATCAATATTTGGTGGAAACAGGTATATCGAACCCCTTCATCAGTATTCTTTAGAAATGTTGGCCCATATTGATAGGATAGCATCTTGCAGTTGATGGAGATTTGAGGGATGCACATCCAGAGCACGAAGCTCCCGTTCCACCACATCCCAAAGATGCTCTATTGGGTTGAGATCTGGTGACTGTGGGGGCCATTTTATTACAATGAACTCAATGTCATGTTCAAGAAACCAATTTTAAATGATTCGAGCTTTGTGACATGGTGCATTATCCTGCTGGAAGTAGCCATCAGAGGATGGGTACATGGTGGTCATGAAGGGATGGACATGGTCAGAAACAATGCTCAGGTAGCCCGTGGCATTTAAACGATGCCCAATTGGCACTAAGGGGCCTAAAGTGTGCCCAGAAAACACCCCCCACACCATTACACCACCACAACAGTGGTGACAAGGCATGATAGATACATGTTCTCATTCTGTTTACGCCAAATTCGGACTCTACCATTTGAATGTCTCAACAAAAATCGAGACTCATCAGACCAGGCAACGTTTTTCCAGTCTTCAACAGTCCAATTTTGGTGAGCTTGTGCAAATTGTAGCCTCTTTTTCCTCTTTGTAGTGGAGATGAGTGGTACCTGGTGGGTTCTTCTGCTGTTGTAGCCCATCCGCCTTAAGGTTGTGCATGTTGTGGCTTCACAATTGCTTTGCTGCATACCTCGGTTGTAACGAGTGGTTATTTGAGTCAACGTTGCTCTTCTATCAGCTTGAATCAGGCGGCCCATTCTCCTCTGACCTCTAGCATCAACAAGGCATTTTCGCATACACAGGACTGCCGCATACTGTATGTTTTTCCCTTTTCACACCATTCTTTGTAAACCCTAGAAATGGTTGTGCGTGAAAATCCTAGTAACTGAGCAAATTGTGAAATACTCAGACCGGCCCGTCTGGCACCAACAACCATGCCACGCTCAAAATTGCTTAAATCACCTTTCTTTCCCATTCTGACATTCAGTTTAGAGTTTAGGAGATGTCTTGACCAGGACCACACCCCTAAATGCATTGAAGCAACTGCCATGTGATTGGTTGACTAGATAATTGCATTAATGAGAAATAGAACAGGTGTTCCTAATAATTCTTTAGGTGAGTGTATATTATAAGTATATCACATCTATCTATAGCACACCTATACCTGTCCTTAAAAGGACTTTTGTGGCCCTATTATCTAGTGTTTGGTGTCCCAAACAGCCTGTCCCTGCTCCACAAAGCAACCTCTACCTACGCTGGCAAAACACAGAATATATAATGGCTGCTAGATCAGGTTCTGTTATAGGGTGAGGGTGTGTCCATGTGCTGAAACGTCTCAATTGGCTGTCCTGTCCCACTTCATGGATGTGTGATGGGTCAAAGTTCGGCACAATGCATAAGAATATGGCACCGGCGGACATCGCCATATGTTCGCATGTTCGGCGGATTGCGAAAGCGCAGAGTTCGCCGCGAAATGACCGCCCGGGGAACCACAAGGCCATCTCTACTCAAGTTTACTAAGTTTGACTATTATTCTTAGACTTTAACTTTTGGGAGACATGAGTATGCATTGACCACCTGTGGCCTTCACTCCTGCATAAACAAAACATTGGTGGCTGACCATAAAGTAATTTAAGAATCTTGAAAACCTTACAAATGTTTATTTGAAATATATATAATATTCATTCATTTTAAGACCAATATATTACTAACATGTATAAAATATATCATATCTTCCTGTATATGAGGATATAGTTCTGTATAGAAAGATATAGTTGTGTATGTGTGTGTAGTATCAATAATAAATCATTATTTATAAATAAATAGAAACTCTTTTGAAAAACAAAAATTAAACAATCTTATAGAAAGTAAATCCCATAAAAATATTACCATGAAACATTTGTAAATTAAATTGAAGCATTTACCTATGGATCTTTATGATTCTATATACTAGATCATTAAATATTTAACTTAAAGGGGTTGTCCGGGTTCAGAGCTGAACCCGGACATACCTTCATTTGCATCTAGGCAGCCCCCCTGACTTGAGCATTGAAGCAGTCCATGCTCCGATGCTCTCCCTTGCCCTGCGCTAGATCGCGCAGGGCAAGGGAACTTTTGCTTATAATAACACACTGCCTGGCAGTGTGTTCGGCAATGTCACCGTCTCTGATGTGCAAAACAAATGTGGAGCCCCAGTTATGGGTCTACAACACAATGAAAGCCAGATATCCCTCAAAGGAAGGAAAACCAAGCAAAGGGGTGTCTCCATTACAGAGATCACCAAATCCACCATATTAAGTGGCCCCTATGTCAAGATCCCACTTTTTTACAAGCTTTAAGGATGTGACAGGGAAAACCTAAGCTAGGTATCCATCCACAGACAGCTGTTTCAGGGTGTTGAGGGGCAACACCCTGAAACAGCTGTCTGTGGATGGATACCTAGCTTAGGTTTTCCTGTCACATCCTTAAAGCTTGTAAAAGTGGGATCTTGACATAGAGGCCACTTAATATGGTGGATTTGGTGATCTCTGTAATGGAGACACCCCTTTGCTTGGTTTTCCTTCCTTTGAGGGATATCTGGCTTTCATTGTGTTGTAGACCCATAACTGGGGCTCCACATTTGTTTAGCATATTCCTGTTTCCCAGGGAACTTAGCACTAGGGATAGCAGAAGTTGAGACTCTTAAGTGAGGCTCCGCGGTGTTTTTTGTAGCTGGTCTCCCTGAGGTCAGCTATTGTTGTGTTTGAGTAGTCTCCGAGGCATTGCTCCCGGTTAGCCAGAATCCTACTCCACACTGATGAGGGGCAACACCCTGAAACAGCTGTCTGTGGATGGATACCTAGCTTAGGTTTTCCCTGTCACATCCTTAAAGCTTGTAAAAAAAGTGGGATCTTGACATAGGGGCCACTTAATATGGTGGATTTGGTAATCTCTGTAATGGAGACACCCCTTTGCTTGGTTTTCCTTCCTTTGAGGGATATCTGGCTTTCATTGTGTTGTAGACCCATAACTGGGGCTCCACATTTGTTTTGCATATTCCTGTTTCCCAGGGAACTTTGCACTTGGATTGCTGTGTTGAGACTCTTAAGTGAGGCTCCGCGGTGTTTTTTGTAGCTGGTCTCCCTGAGGTCAGCTATTGTTGTGTTTGAGTAGTCTCCGAGGCATTGCTCCCGGTTAGCCAGAATTCTACTCCACACTGATGAGAGGCAACACCCTGAAACAGCTGTCTGTGGATGGATACCTAGCTTAGGTTTTCCCTGTCACATCCTTAAAGCTTGTAAAAAAGTGGGATCTTGACATAGGGGCCACTTAATATGGTGGATTTGGTGATCTCTGTAATAGAGACACCCCTTTGCTTGGTTTTCCTTCCTTTGAGGGATATCTGGCTTTCATTGTGTTGTAGACCCATAACTGGGGCTCCACATTTGTTTTGCATATGCCTGTTTCCCAGGGAACTTTGCACTTCGGATTGCTGTGTTGAGACTCTTAAGTGAGGCTCCGCGGTGTTTTTTGTAGCTGGTCTCCCTGAGGTCAGCTATTGTTGTGTTTGAACCGTCTCTGATGGGCATGCTTTAGCTCTGCCTTAGCCGTTTTACTGGCTAGGGCAGCGCTAAAGCCCGCCCATCAGTGCCGGTGATGTCACCGGGCTTCCTGGCAGCCCCATGGAGAGCCCGGTTCATCACCGGAACTCCTGAAAATGCCTTTGCCCTACGCAATTTAGCACAGGGCAAAGGAGAGCATCGGAGCATGAACTGCTCCAATGCCCCTGTCAGGGTGGCTACCTGGGTGAAAATGGAGGTATGTCTGGGTTCATCTCTGAACCCGGACAACCTCTTTAATATAACATAATGTTATAGAACCTTTAACCTATAACACTAGGATCAAGAGTCTTCTTGGACATAACTTGCAGGATAACAGGCAGAACTGGATGGACAAATGTCTTTTTTCGGCCTTATATACTATGTTAATATGTTATATGTGTGGCGCATTACTATTATAAAGCCTCAATATTATCCATATTCTTAACACAATTTAGACAAATTTCCTTTATCTCATTTCCAGTTTAATGTTAGGGTACTTTCACACTAGCGTTTTTCTTTTAAGGCATTGAGTTCTGTCCTAGGGGCTCAATACTGGAAAAGAACTGGTCAGTTTTATTCCAATGCATTCTGAATAGAGAGAAATCCATTCAGGATGCATCAGGATGTCTTCAGTTCAGTCCCTGTCAGGCGTTTTGGACGGAGGAAATACCACAGCATGCTGCAGTATTATCTTCGTCCAAAATGCCTGATCAGTTGCTGGAATGCCGGATTGACATTGAATATTGAAATGTATTAGTGCCGAACAATACCGCAATGGCGGATCCGGCATTCTGGTCTGCGCATGTGCAGACCTTTAAAAATGTGAAAAAAATAAATACCGGATCCGTTTTGCCTGATGACACCGGAAAAAAGGATACGGTATTGTAAGGGAACTTTCACACTTGCGTTGGTGCAGATCCATCTGTTTATTTGCGCAGACGGATCTGCACCTCTAATGCAAACATTCGTATCCGTTCAGAACGGATCCGTTTGCATTAGGTTTAAAGAAAAATGACAAAGTCCAAAACGGATCCGTTTTGAATTACATTGAAAGTCAATGGGGAACGGATCCGTTTTCAAATGCAGCATAGTGTGTCATTGAAAACGTATCCGTCCCCATTGACTTACATTGTAAAAAAAAAAACGGATCTGTTAGGCTCCGCCTCGTAATACGGACACCAAAATGCTGCATGCTGCATGCTCCTTATCCATTCAGAATGCATTGGGGCTTAACTGATCCGTTTTGGACCGTTTGTGAGAGCCCTAAATGGATCTCACAAACGGAATCCAAAACGCTAGTGTGAAAGTACCCTAATGCATTTTTCTGACTGATCAGGCATTTTTCAGACCTGATCAGTCTGAAAAATGCCTGGTCAGTCAGAAAAAATGACATGCGTTTGCATACAGATTGCCTGATCAGGCAGGCAGATCACACTGCCGCAAGTGTGAAAGTACTCTTAGATATATAATTGGTAAGGCCTCTTTCACACTAGCGTTGTGAGGATCCGGCGTGCACTTCCATCGCAATGCAATGCGATGTAGGGGCGCTGTGACGTCATTGTGGAGCGCCCCGGGAGCCGCACGGACGGTAAGTAGTTTCTCCCCTGGCTCCCCACTACTTTTCCATGGCAGCCGAGACTTTAGTAGCGTCCTGGCTGCCATGGTTACTATTCAGAAAGCTAAACGTTGGATTGTGCCGAAACGAAGTTTAGCTTAAAGTCGGATCCGGATTATTGCTTTTCAATGGTCATTAATTCCAGATCCGTCCTTGCGGCATGCCTTCAGGATTTTGGGCCGGAGGAAAATCCGCAGCATGCTGTGGATTTTGCTATGGCCAAAAAATGTTTGGGTACTGAACTGAAGACATCCTGATGCATCCCGAATGGATTTCTCTCCATTCAGAATGCATTGGGATAATCCTGATCATTATCTTTCCGTCCTAGAGCCCCGAGGATGGAACTCTAGGACGGAAAGTTAAAACGCAAGTGTGAAAGAGGCCTAACAGAAATAATGAAATGTGTTATATAATCCTATAATATATATGATATGTCATTCTAAGTAATATGACCTCTTTTAACTACGTATTGTTTAATAATTTCTAACTCAAATGTTGTATGCTCGGTTTTAGAGAAGCATTCATACATACGCACATGGCACAGCACCTGCTAACATCATTCTTACATCGTTAAACAATGAAAATTACGGCACTCTTGTGTTGTCAATTTCCATTCTTTATTTCACCAAAAGTGTAGCAACGTTACAACCATAAGGTCTTTATCAAGCTTGATAAAGACCTTATGGTTGAAACGTTGCTACACTTTTGGTGAAATAAAGAGCGGAAATTGACAACACAAGAGTGCCGTAATTTTCATCGTTTAACACTGTATTGACTGAGGACCCAAGGGCCGAGGCCTGTCATTACAGGCACCACCACGGAATGATTGACTTATGAAGAAATAGTGAGTAGTGCTGCCCGAATTATTTGTTTGCATCATTCTTACATCATCACACGCTCATATAGCCAATTTACTTCATTTAATAAAATGATATATTTTAACCCATATGTATATATTGTTTTGTAATGCGCATTATAAAAGAAATTTCAGTTATGAACCTGAAGTACTTCATTTGTGGACCACAAATAAACAACAATTTAGTATTTTGCAGAAACCTAAGATCCTTGGATTTCTAGAATTAGGCCTCCTTTCCATAAACATAGACATACAATTAACCTATTCTTAGACAAAAGATCACAAATGTCATCATGTGCTCCTGTCCATCAACTGACCACATGTTTTCTCACCATGGCTAAACACAAGAAAAACCATGCTCCATGCACAATGTAAGTTACAACCTCTTTATTCTCTTACATTTAGTGTTATTCTGTTAGTCAAACATTGTTATAAGGATTAACAGTTTGATTACTAGATATTCCATGCAATCATTAAATTTCTTCTTTTTTAATGTAGAGAAGATAGCTAAGGAATGAAAAATGCTCCTTCTCAAGAAAATTTCTACTGGCGAAAATATAAAAATGGAAAACAGCATTAGATACAACAGAAACATATTCCCCAACAATATTATCTATGTAAAGATTATACAAAAATCGTATTCTATTCTCTGACCTCATGCAATATAGAGAGAGGAATGTCTTTAGACTCAAGACAAGAGAGAATAGGATCCAGTTTCTTCTATAATTATAGCTCCTGTCTTCTATACCAAAGAATTACAACTACTAAAACTTTATCTCTTGTTGCCTTAACAAATATATATAAGGAACCAATCTCTACATGTCCTTGTACAAAAAGAGAGAAGAGAGGATAGAGCCATAATTTAAATTCATGTTTTGTCCTACAATGTGCTGATCATACAATAAGTATCACATTCCTCTGGATATACTTATGTATACCATATAATAATTATGTCATACATTGTCTTATAGTTAATCAGAACTTTTATTTAGCTAATTTTAATAGGAAAAACAAAATATTATCCTTATCCAGGCCAAAACCATTACCAATATGTCTGTCCTCAACAGACTTATTTCTAGACAATGCTTAACCCTCTTCTTATAACTTCTCTGTTGATGCTCATTGTGACTGGTTTAGAAATGTCAAAATCTTTTAATTCATTTAAGAAATCCATTGACTGCATTTTCTTATATTTTTTATCAATAATGACAGGATAATCACCTTTGGTGTCTAGACTGGTATCTACCTTAGAAATCTGACCGTGTTCCCTCTGTAGATGTGATGGGAGCAAGTGATTGGGCCATGTAACCCAGTAACATCACGGAAGGTCCTTTACCCCCCCAGCTGAAGACAGAACAAGAGACCGGCAGCTATGCGATTAATTGGAGGAGGTGAGATAATTTTTTAATATTTTTAACCCTAAATCACCCTTTTTACTTTGCATTCTGTATTTAGAATGCTATTATTTTCCTTTATAACTATGTTATAAGGGAAAATAATAAAATATACGGATGACTCAACCTGAAACTGGACAGTGATGAAGTCCGGCTTCGGGTCTGGGTACCAAACATGCCGATTTTTCTCATACGCGTGCAAAACGCATTACAACCGTTTGCACATGCGCCGAAAAACCGCGCATTTTCCCGCAACGAACCCTCATCTTATCCAGACAACAAACTTGACGCCCATGTGAAAGAGGCCTGAGAGTTATGTTCAGTTACAGTTGCTATCTGTGGATTTGTGTGTGTGACTGATTTTATATGATAGGGTCTAAACATTACATCTTTCTACGTTCCACATAAAGAGTATTTTTGTTTCTTTTACGTGTATCTGATATTTCAATCTTCTTACGCCAGGTTCTGTTTACCTTTACATCTATCGGTATTCTCTCTACACTTCTTACATGTGATGGAGACATGTTTTGCTTCATGTGTTTCCTCATAATGTCCAGAAACTTTGCAGCCTGTAATAATGTTTGTTTCTCTGATGCCAACACTCATATAAAAGGCTCTAAAAATGTGAAAGTCAATGGAGGACTGATCCGTTTTCTATTGTGTCAGATTGTATCAGAGAAAACGGATCCGTCCCTATTTACTTGCATTGGGGGTCATGACATATCTGTCTAGCTCCACATCCCAGGACGGAAAGTAAACTACAACATATTGCAGTTTGCTCTCCGGTCTGGGAAAGCAAATAAATGGAACAAAATGCATTTTGCAACGTTCCGTTCTGTTCAGTTCAGTTTTTTCCCTATTGACAATGAATGGGGACAAAATTTAAGCGTTTTTTCCCAGTATTGAGCCCCTATCACGGAACTCAATGCCAGAAAACCTAAACGCTAGTATAAAAGTAGCCTAAGATGTATATAACCTGACTAAAGACTGTGACATTTCTGATGTAACGATCAATTTTTGCAAATCTGATGTGTCATTTTATGTGGCAATAACTTTGGAACCGTTTTACTTATTCAAGCCATTCTGAGATTGTTTTCTCGTGACACATTGTACTTCATGACAGTGGTAAATTTGAGTCGATACATTTCACCTTTATTTATAAAATAATTTAAAATTTACCAAAAATTTGAAAAAATTCACAATTTTCAAAATTTTAATTTCTCTACTTTGAAGACAGATAGTAATACCTCATAAAATGGTTATCAATCAACATTTCCCATATGTCTGCTTTATGTTGGCATAATTTTTTAGGACGTTAGAAGGTTTAGAAGTTCAGAAGCAATTTTTCAAATTTTCAGCAAAATTTCCAAAATCATTTTCTTAAGCCCCAATTCAGTTATAAAGTGTTTTTGAGGGTCTTAAATAATGTAAACCACCCACAAATGACCCAGTTTTAGAAAGTACACCCCTCCCCCTCAAATTATTTAAAACTGATGTTACAAACTGTGTTAACCCTTGAGGTGTTTCTCAAGAATTAAAGGAAAATGGAGGAGAAATTTCACTTTTTTGGTAGATTTTTTATGTTAAACAATTTTTTCTTGCAACACAGCAAGGGTTAAAAGAAAAATAAACCTCAATGTATATTACTCTGATTCTGCGGTTTACAGAAATACCCAATATGTGGCGGTAAACTACTCTATGGGCCTATGGCAGTGGTCAGAAGGAAAGGATCACCAGATGGATTTTTGAGGCAGATTTCACTAGAATGGTTTTTAGGCACCATTTTGTATTTGAAGAGACCCCGACTCACCCCTACAGTGGAAACCCTGAAAAAGTGACCACATTTTGGAAACTACACCTCTTAAGGAATATATTAAGGGGGGTACCAAGGACTTTGACACCCTAAGCGTTTAACGGAATTTGGAAACACTTGGCTGTAAAAATGAAAAGTTTAATTTCTTCTAATAAAATGTTGCTTTAGTCCCAAATGTTTAATTTTCACAAGGGGTAACAGGAGAAAAAGCACCCCATAATTTCTTATAATTTTCTCCTGAATACAGCAACACCCCATATGTGGTGGTGAACTGCTGTGGAGGCACATGGCAGGACTCAGAAAGGAAGGAGCGCTTTATGGCTTTTGCAGCGCAGATCTTAATGGATAGGTTTATGGGTGCCATTTTTTTTTTTACTTTTTAAGTGATTGTCTTATGTGGAGCTCATTTTTTGCAGGATGAGGTGACAGTTTGATTGGTATCATTTTGGAGTACATGAGACTTTTCGATCGCTTGGTATTACACTTTTTGTGAGGCAAAGTGAAAAAAATTGCCGTTTTGGCGTTATTTTTTTTTTAATTTGTTTTACAGCATTCACCTAAAGGGGCATATAATGTGATATTTTTATAGAGCAGGTTGTTACAGACGCGGCAATACCTAATATGTATATCATTTTTATTTTTTTAAGTTTTACTCAGTGAAATCATTTTTGAACCGAATAAAATCTTGTTTTCGTGTTGCCATTTTCTGAGAGCCCCATTTTTTTTTTATTTTGGGGGGATAGTCTTTGGTAGGGGCTCAGTTTTTTGTGGGATGATATGACAGTTTGATTGGTACCATTTTGGGGTACATAAGACTTTTTGATCACTTGGTATTACACTTTTTGGGAGGCAAGGTGACCAGAAAATGACTTTTTTGACACTGCTTTTATTTTATTTTATTTTACTGCGTTTACCTGACAGAGTGGACCATGTAATATTTTGATAGATCTGGTCGATACGGACGCGGTGATACCTAATATGTCTACTTTTCTTTTTTTCCCTATTTTTTACAATTTTTTTACTTTATTTTGGGAAAAGGACGCTTTTTTGGTAAAACTTTATTTTTTTAACTTCCATTTTAACTTTTTTTTTTTTCCCACTCTAAGACTTCAACTTTTGGTGGTCTGATCCCCTTTACAATGCATTACAACACTTCTGTATTTTAATGCATTGGCTGTAAGTGTATTACTCACTGTAATAAACTTACAGCTTCCTGCTTGTAAGATCCAGGGGGTTGGATATTACCGGCTCACGGAAGGCAGCCACGATGCCTAAGGAAGGCATTTGGATGCCTTCCCTGCCATCGGTTCCCCGTCACAACAGCGCAGGGATCTGATGGACACCCCGCATGATACCGCAAATGCCGCCGTCAGTGCTGACCGTGCCAGTGCAAGGGTTAATGGGCCGGCATCGTTGTTTCACTGATTCCGGCGCAATACGCAGGGGTCAAGCTTTCAGTGATTGCCGGACCCCTGCAGCTGATCGGGTGGGCGCAACTCCTGCGCCCACCGGATCAGAGCGCCGTAGCTGTACGGCGCTGGGATTTCTATCCCAGTTTCCAGCGCCGTACATTTAAGGTGCTAGTATCCTATGGGGTAAAAGGGTTTCCGAGGATTTTACTATTGATGAGCTATCCTCAGGATAGGTCATCAATATTAGAATGGCAGGGGTCCGATCAGCTGGTTGACGAGAAGGCCACATGCTGATGCAAGTGCTGCACTGATGATTGCAAGCAGCCTTCTCTTCAACCAGCTGATCTGCGGGGGTGCTGGACCCCCTCATTCTGATATTGATGAACTATAAAATCACAGAAAACCTCTTTAAAAATTTTAGCTTTCTTTTGTTTGCATGTTCTAGATCTTCTTGGTTTCCTCTATACAAGAAGTTTTTCCTCAACTCAGAAGCGAGGGACAACCTTCATCTGGTATGAATGAGGTCTTGAAGCATTGGTGTTGGGCTCTGGTTTTATGCTCAGATTCTTTCTGTCAATTGTAGGCTCCAAGGTGAACTTTTGCAGTATGGTGGTGAGAAGAGGAAGAGCTCCATGCGAGCCAGGCCTTCTCCCATACACATGCGTTTGCCTAAGAAGATACAGCAAGGATACATTTTAAGAAGTCAAGCTAAATTTAATACTGATAGTTTTCCACTCTAGTGAAGGTAAATCTGATGAGTTATCTTAACTCAATAAGTGCGCAAAAGGGATAGTTCAAGGACATATTTAATTCTGTTACAAGTACTGTTTACACGGGATGATATTACATTAGATTGTTGGGAAGGAAGCATTCCTTCCTGACAATCTGCTGCTCGCTGGTGGAGGAGACTGTTTTATTTACATGCAGCGATCTCCTCCAGAGATGGTAAGGAGCGATCGCAAAGCGATCCTTCTTCCCCATAACTCCCCATGACTTGTTGTTTACCGGCAGCAGATCGTGTTTACACAGCATAATCTGCTGTCGGGAAATGAGGATTTTGGTGTTTTCATAAATGTTTCAATTACCTGATGAACAAACGTTTTGCTCGTTCATCGGGAAAATCGGCTGTACATTTACAAAGCTAGATCATCCCCAATGAGTGTTATTGTGAACAATCAATGCAATTCTCAGCCCATGTAAAGGGCCCCTTTAGTAAAGGCATTGTCCTTCTTGTTATGATATGTCAATGAGAAGAACCTTTCTACTATGGACAATAGCTCTGGCCTTTAGTTAGACGTTACACAAATTGTAAGCAATGTCTTTTCATATGATGGTTGTAAACTTGTAATATTAATATGATGTGTGTTTAAAAAGACAGGACAAGGCAATTGATTTCTAAGCCCTGTCAATGAATGTTTTGGCTCTTAAAACACAGTATAGATCCACGATCACAAACGTCCTCTAATATTTTCCTATACCAATCCCAGCTTAATATAAAGCTCACCCAGCTCAGCCATATGTTACAGAATTTTTTTTCAACTTAGCTAAAAACTAATAATCAACTAATAAAGTTACCTGTAGAGAAAGGCATAAATGCATCATGTTTCTTAAAGCAACCGTTCTCATTAAGAAAGTGTGCAGGATCAAACTCTTCTGGGTTCTTGAATTGTTTCGGGTCTTTCAACACAGAGGTCAGGACTGTAAACACCTATGATACCCTGCAAGTTAGTAAACATGTTAAAAACTGGGTCTAGTTAGCAATTGATAGGAAGAATTAAACCCTGTGAAGATCAGCACACCTTCCTCAGCATGGCTATCCCCTAAAGGTAGATAGCCTGCTTAGCCATGAAGCCTACGTACAGTGGGTACGGAAAGTATTCAGACCCCCTTAAATTTTTCACTCTTTGTTAAATTGCAGACATTTGCTAAAATCTTTTAAGTTCATTTTTTTCCTCATTAATGTACACACAGCACCCCATATTGACAGAAAAACACAGAATTGTTGAAATTTTTGCAGATTTATTAAAAAAGAAAAACTGAAGTATCACATGGTCCTAAGTACTCAGACCCTTTGCACAGTATTTAGTAGAAGCACCCTTTTGATCTAATATAGCCATGAGTCTTTTTGGGAAAAAAGCAACAAGTTTTTCACACCTGGATTTGGGGATCCTCTGCCATTCCTCCTTGCAGGTCCTCTCCAGTTCTGTCAGGTTGGTGAACATCCAAAGATGCTCAATTGGGTTTAAGTCAGGGCTCTTGCTGGGCCATTCTAGAACATTCACGGAGTTGTTGTGAAGCCACTCCTTCGTTATTTTAGCTGTGTGCTTAGGGTCATTGTCTTGTTGGAAGGTAAACCTTTGGCCCAGTCTGATGTCCTGAGTACTCTGGAGACGGTTTTCGTCCAGGATATCCCTGTACTTGACTGCATTCATCTTTCCCTCGATTACAAACAGTTGTCTTGTCTCTGCAGCTGAAAAACACCCCATGGCATGATGCTGCTACCACCATGCTTCACTATTGGGACTGTATTGGACAGGTGATGAGCAGTGCCTGGTTTTCTCCACACATACCGATTAGAATTAAGGCCAAAAAGTTCTATCTTGGTCTCATCAGACCAGAGAATCTTATTTCTCACCATCTTGGAGTCCTTCAGGTGTTTTTAGCATTGGGAACAGGCTTCTCTTGGGCCACTCTGCCATAAAGCCCCCACTGGTGGAGAGCTGCAGTGATGGTTGACTTTCTACAACTTTCTCCCATCTCCTGACTGCATATTTTTTACCTCTCTCACCAAGGCTCTTCTCCCCCGATAGCCGGACGGCCAGCTCCAGGAAGGATACTACTCAATGGCTGCAGGTCCTTCCTGAGCTCAACTGGCTGTGGCTGCAGTATTTTGTGCTGTCCTGTGGTATTTGGTTCTGCTGGGTAGTATTGTGTGCTGTCCTGTGGTATTTGGTTCTGCTGGGGTGGTATTTTGTGTTGTACTACGGTCTACATCCAGTTGAAACCGAACTCGGCTTTGGTTCCGAGGTAGCAGTCGGAACCGAAGCTGAGTTTGGTTTCAAGTTTTAAAGTGTTTTTTCACTTTAAACATCAACTACCAAAGTTATTCAACAAAGTCACACATGACTTCGCAACAGCTATACTGTACAGAGATGGATCTCCGTACAGTAATATTCTGAAGTTTTAAACAATGTGACTTTGGATGAAGCATCTAAAGCTCGCCTTGCTCAACACTAGTCATCATCAAAGATTCTTAAATCTGTTTAATCTAAAAACTTGATTGAAACAATACCTAATTTCCTGAGAACATATTGGGGGTCATTTATTATCCAGAAAAACCCCCATATTAAGCGTATTTCAGGCTCCACAATCTGCTGCTTCTCACCACTCACACCAGGTCTAAAAAAGTAGGCGTGGCGTGGGTGGGAAAGGGGACGGGAGGTCTTTCTCATTCATCATTTTCTACACCTATTTTAGGCGTAGAAAATGGTCTAAATGTAAGACAGCTAGGAAGCTAACTTACATTTAGACTGGCGCTGGATGCACCGAAGTTATGTAGACGCCTGCACCTCTTTATAACTTTGGCGGATACACCGCCACATGTAGGGGTTATGTAGACTGGTGTCTAAAACTCTGCTTTTAATAAATTACTCCATTACCTTTAAAATAAAACACGCTATGGTAGGGTAAATTTACAAACTTGATGCACACTATGTTGTTGCACTAGGCGCCAATGCTCCCTTTAGTTGTATGTAGCACACACAGGGAATGGTGAGAGGGGGATGTTGACCTGCACCCCTGCAAAGCTGACTTTAAAAATTACCCTCTATCTTTTTAAATGTACCATATTTTTTGCCCTATAAGACGCACCTGCCCATAAGACGCACCTAGGTTTTTGTAGAGGAAAATAAGAAAAAATCTGTGGATGACACTGGTATGGGGGGGATCTGTGGGTGACACATCTTATGCTATATATGTGTCATCCACAGATCCCCCCCATAACAGTGTCCCTGTGTAAATAGTGACCCCCAATACAGGGGGTGGAGGCCGGCAACTGGTGTTGAAATTGCGGCGGGCTCAATGCAGTCACTGTATTCTCTTACACGGGGCCCCACACACAGCAGTATTCATATGTAAAGTGTAGGCAATCCATATGTAAAGTGTAGGCAATCCATATGTAAAGTATAGAAATCCTCTGCGGCAGCGCACTAGTACTCACTATGAAACTCCAGTACTAGCAGGCAGGCTGGCCGGTCACTCACTCTGTCACGTGCATGCTCCTCCCACTTTATTAATGGAGCAGGCGCGTGACAAAGTGATTGACCAGCCAGCCTGCCTGCTAGTACTGGAGTTTCATAGTGAGTACTAGGTGGATTGTGCTATCTTGCCTACACTTTACATATCGATTGCCTACACTTTACATATAAATACTACTGTGTGTGGGGCCCGGTGTAATAGAATACAGTGACTGCACCGGGCCCCGCCGCGATTTCAACAGCAGTTGCCGACCTCCAGCCCCTCCTCCCTCCCCGCTGATACATCGCGGCCGGCGATGTATCAGTGTTAAGCAGAGGAAAAATGGCAGCATTCGCCCCATAAGACGCACTGCCATTCCCCCCCCCTACTTTCTGTGCATCTTATGGGGTGAAAAATACGGAATATCTATGTAGGGTATTTATTAATATAAATCTATATCATAAAACGTTATTAATCTATATAGTAAAACTTGGAAACACCATTATTTGGACCAGTGTTTTACACACTAGTCAATCTATCCCCCGCTGGCGTCAAATGTGCCACTATGCAGGTCTCTTAATCATTTTGGCATGCAGGTCATTGGGCCACAACTGGTAGATTTAGGTATAATCTATACCAGTTTCCTAGCGTGGAATATGATAAATGGGCTGCCTTCTTGGAAAAATGTCAAGCTGTTCTAGAACCCTCCCAAAACTAGTGATGAGCGGCATGGGCAAAATTCGAATTTGCGATATTTTGCAAATATTTGGGCGAATATTTGTCATATTTTTATTTTCTTGATTGCAAAAATCGAAAATGTAATATGCGTGTAATGCAACACAGGCATGGATCACTTTTGCTGCATTTTTCATTGGCACGGCAGAACATTACAATAGCTTTACATGCAGATAGAGTGCTGATATATTCATGATTGCGCAAATCGGCAATTAATGATGCGCATATTTTTGCGCACAATGGGCAACTTCACATTTTAGCAGGTCTGTCTACATATTAGTGATTGGTGCACTAAGTATTGTTGTGAACTTGTGACATCACAGCACTATGTATGTATGTCTGTAGCATGTATGTATGGACAGCAGAACCTCCAACACTACTTAACACCCTGCACTGGAACCTCAGCTACACTATATCACTATCTAACCTACACTAACTATCTGTAATATATACTGTATATATATGTATAGAGAAAATGGCAGCACCCTAGCAATACTCAGAACCGGGTGCAGCGCCTCGCCGGGACCAGCCAGTCCCAAATATAAAACAGAAAAATAAGGCAGCACTATATATATATATATATAAGCTAACTAACGAACTAACTAACTAATGTAATGGCACAGGAAAGCAGAGACCACAGCAATGACACTGCTGTCTCTCTCAGAACTGAAAAAAAACATTTCAGAAAATGGTCTGTTTTGTCATATTGTTGGTGTGGCACCATGGATGATCTAGTCTGATGCATCAGGCATTGGTGTGTGGAAATCCTGGCTGATCCACGCCTGATTCATCTTGATGCAGTGTCCCACTATGTGCTATATGTAGGCACTTTAAACTCTTGCTAAATATCATATCAAATGTATTGTGGTATCATGCTGTAATTCGCTTTAACAGGCTGGCAGTGTCAATTACCTTTATTTGCTCCTAGGTGGTGCTGGCACCACTTATATGTATAGCTGGGGGGGGGGGGTGTAAATTAGTGTGTCTGATGATAATGAAGAGATGAGGAAGTTAATGGAGGAGGTGAAAATTTTTATTTCCACCTAAATAATTAAAAAAAGATTTTCCCGCATATAAGTGCAGCGCTTGATGCTGAATACAAGATTTATTTCCACCGAAATGTTTCAAAAAAGATTTTACAGCATATAAGTGCAGCGCTTAATGCTGAATAGTGATGAGCGGGAGGTGCCATATTCAATTTTGCGATATTTCGCGAATATTCGATTGAATATTCGTCATATATTCGTCTAAATCAAATATGCGTCATTATTCTATTTATCGTGAATAATATGCGATTTATTTATTTGCGTATTGCGAATTGAACTTTGAACGGGGTATAAAGGCAACTTTCCTATTGGTTGGCTATCTAGAATTAACGAAGATAACGAATATGGCGCTATATACTCTACATTCGTTAATTCGAGCAAACCAACCAATAGGAAACTTGACTGTACCCAGGTCTAAGTTGGATGCGCAATGCGAGAATATTACTTTGTCTATTTTTTGCAATAAATAGAATAATGACTCAGTATTCTATTTATTGCAAAAAATAGGTACAGTAATATTTTCGCATTACGCATCCAACTTAGAGCTATCTATAGGCAACTCTCCTATTGGGTTGCTAGAATTAGCGAATATAGAGAATATAGCGCTATATTAGTATTCGTCATATTTGTTAATTCTTCCCAGCCAAACAATAGTAAAGTAAGTTGCATATACCCCTCTCGAAGTTGGATGCGCAATGCGAGTAATACTTCTTAATATTCTCGCATTGCGCATCCAACTTAGAGCTGTGTATAGGCAAGTTTCCTATTGGCTTGCTAGAATTAGTAAAGATAACTAATATGAATATAGCTCTATATTCTCTATCTTCGTTAATTCGAGCAAGCCAACCAATAGGAAAGTTATAGCCCGTTCAAAGTTTGATTCACAGAACGTGAATATTACATTAAGTAATATTTGCGTACTGCGAGTGAAAATATGAATGGGGTATAACGTTTCTATTAATTGGCTTGCTAGAATTAACGAAGATAGAGAACATAGCGCTATATTCTCTATCATCGTTAACAGTATCTTGGGTTCAGATTTAAAAAAAAAAAAAAAAAAAATATTTGTTTTTTACGAATATATAGAATTATATTCTAAATATTACTGAATTAGCGAAGTGCCTATATTCATAAAAAAAATTTGCTATCTTAATATTCGTGCTCAACACTAATGCTGAATACCATTTTATTTTCCACCAAAATAATTCAAAAAAGATTTTACCGCATATAAGTGCAGCGCTTAATGCTGAATACAATTTTTTTCCCCACCAAAATAAGTCAGAAAAGATTTTACCACATATAACAGCATCACCGAATACAAACTCCTGGGAAGTTCATGGAGCGTCCCGGTCATCCGGCATCTATTCGCTACGCTGAAGGATTAATTTAAAAAGTGTGTAGAAGCCACACAGGGGACCCCACGCTGCAGATTTGTCATAGAGACATCATGGAGATTTTACCGCATATAACTGCAGCGCTGAACACTAAATACATCTTCATTTTTTAACAGAAATACGCCACTAAAGACTTTACCACATATAACTGCAACAGTGAACACTGAATACATTTTTATTTTTCTACTGATATACGTCAATAAAGGTTTTTCAAGATATAAGTCCAGCAGCGAATGGCGAATGTATATTTCTTTTTCTACGGATATACGTCACTAAACGTTTTTCAAGATATAAGTGCAGCAGCGAATGTTTATTTCTTTTTTATACTGATATACGTCACAAAAGTTTTTTCAAGATTTAAGTGCAGGAGCGAATGGCGAATATATATTTATTTTTCTATTGCTATACGTCAATAAAGATTTTTCAAGGTATAGGTGCAGCAGCGAATATATATATTTTTTTCTACTGATATACGTCAATAAAGGTTTTACTACATATAAGTGCACCAGCAAATGGCAAATGTATATTTCTTTTTCTACTGCAATATGTCAGTAAAGGCTTCACTAGATATAACTGCAACAGTGAATTGAGAATATATTTTTCTTGTAGTACTGAAATGCGCCCCTATATGCTTTCACCAGAAATAACTGAAGAAGTGACCTGAGAATATATTTTTCTTGTTAGACTGAAATAGGCTACTATATGCTTTCAACAAAAATAACTGCAGAAGTGACCAGAGAATATATTTTTCTTGTTGTACTGAAATAGGCCACTATACGCTTTCAACAGAAAATTATTAAAGAGTGAACTAAGAATATATTTTTCTTGTAGTACTGAAATATGCCCCTATACGCTTTCACCAGACATAACTGCAGAAGTAAACCGAGAATATATTTTTCTTGTTGGACTGAAATACATCCCAATACACTTTCACCAGAAATAACTGCAACAGTGCAGTGCGTATATATTCTTCTATCTTGAACTAAGAATATATTTTTCTTGTAGTACTGAAATATGCCCCTATACGCTTTCAACAAAAATAACTGTAGAAGTGAACTGAGAATATATTTTTCTTGTAGTACTGAAATACGCCCACATACGCTTCTACCAGAAATAAATGCAGAAGTGACCAGAGAATATATTTTTCTTGTTGGACTAAAATACGCCCCTATATGCTTTTTTACCAGAAATAACTGCAACAGTGCAGTGCGTATATATATTTTTCTTTTTTTTAATGTAATACGCCCCTATATGCTTTTAACAGAAATAACTGCAACAGTGCAGTGAGTATATACTTTTCTTTTTTTACTGCAATATGCCCCTATACGTTTTCACCAGAAATAACTGCAACAGTGCAGTGCATATATAATTTTCTTTTTTACTGAAATACGCCCCTATACGCTTTCAACAGAAATAACTGCAGAAGTGAACTGCAAATATATTTTTCTTGTAGTACTACGGTAAATAAGATACTAAGATATATCCCACTAAAGGCTTTTCAACATAACACTTGCAGTGAGCCCAATAACCAAAAGCTGCAATGACAGAGCTGTCTAATGACTATTGGATCCCCAAATAATCTTTCCCTGCGTCTTCTGACGTCTCTCCCTGCACTAAGATGCTGTGAAATGATTCCTCCGTATAATTTCCCTGAACTTATAAATCGTTTTTTCTGTCTTTTTTTTCCACAATCTTTTTTCCACTTGCTGTCCCTAGCGCCTTTACACGTCTATACCTGCACTCTGAACGCTGGAAAATGTCTGACTGTAAGATGGCCGCCATATTTATAGGGCTGTGACATTACAGGGCTGGCTGGCTGTTGATTGGCTGCACGAAGGAATATCAATCTGGGTGATCCCGCCTTCCCATGAGGAGGCAGAGGTGGCCAATGATGCAGGACCAACGGCGTAACAACGTGGGGGCGGAAGCGGCGTCACCTGACCAAGTTGCTGGTGTGGCTGTGCAGGAACAACATTCACCCAGTGGGCCGTAAAGGACATGTAATGTCCCTGACAGTAGTTACAGCTCTACATGTCAGCGCTGCTGTGCACTTTGGCAGACACCGACAGGCTCAAGGACTGGCCCACATTCTGTTCTACATTTGTGTGCAGGGCTGGTACTGCCATTTTGGCAAAGAAATGACGGTTTGGGACTCTTCACCTCGGCTAGGCACAAGCCATCAGTTCTCTGAAAGGTGCAAAAGTAGTGTTAAGCGCGAATATTAGAATGGCGAATTTTAATCGCGAATATCTCTACTTTAAAAATTCACGAATATTTAAAATATAGTGCTATATATTCATATTTATAGATAGTGTTGATCGCGACTATGCTAGTCGCGAATTTATCGAAAATTTAATGCGAATTATCGTCTAACTAGCTACCAATAGGAAAGTTGCCTAATGCCTACCCCTTAGTGTTGATTGTGAATATTCTAATCGTGAATTTTTATAGCTAATATATTACATTGCCGATTTTCGCAATCAAGTAAATAATGCTTGGAGATCATGAATTCTCGAATTTTCTAATTTATGGCGAATATTCGGCCAAAAATTAATGAAATATTGCGAATTCGAATATTGCCTATGCCGCTCATCACTAGAACAGAGTCCACCACTTGGAAAGGGAGGGACTGCAGCACCAGCAACTTCGACAGGAGCACATTCAGCTTCTGAGCCGTTGGATGAGTGCATGCATACTGTTTTCTCTTGGCAATCGCTTCGGTGATCGATTGCTGACCAAATGACTTATGAGGAGTATGAGGAGCAGAAGCATCAGGACCAGCAGATGATGGGAAGGACAGACAGCTCTCTTCAGCTGAGGTGGTGGAGCCTTGACTGCCTGAAACCGGGTGCGTGCCACTGGGTGATGCAGCGGTTTCTGCAGTGACTGGACCACCAGATCAGAGCCACGGTTCTCCCAGGCCACTTTATGGTGATGCTGCATATGTTGACAAAGGGCCGTGGCATCCTGGCCACGCTTCACCTTCTGCCCACAGATTCTACATATGGCCATGTTCACCTCCTCCGGCGGCTTAACAACAAACTGACAAAACCGCCAAGTAGGGGATTTTACCCCCAACACTACGCGCTGACTGACTGCTACCTCTGCTACTTCCGTGAATCCGTGCACCACTACTTTCTGGGCACGTAGACTCCTGTGAAGCGGGTGGTCTACCTCGGGCACGTATGGATACCGACCTCCCACTGCTGCCACCCTGCTGACTCCTGACCAACTTGCAAACCATATGGCGCAGGTAGGTGAGTGTTAGGGCCTCGGGCTACTTGAGAGACCTTGACGCTGGTGCCCGAGCTTAAGACATGTCCTCCTAGTAGGATATGTCGAACTAACCTCTCAATTTTTAACATCAGTGTGAGGGTTTAGTGTGACGGCAGTGTGCACCTATCTCTGGTTCTGTGTTTGTTCTGAATTCTTGCCACATCCACATAAATTTCATCTTATGTAGGATGTCCATTGTGGTACTTATAGTCCGTTGCTGGCATCATCCATTGTATGCATTTTTTGCTGGTGATTGCCATTAGCAACGGACTACAAGTGCTGGATGTGCTCCCCTATAGAAATGCACAACTGCATATGGGTATGAGCGCATCCTGCTTTTTTAACACCACATTTTTTGATGGTTTATATATATGTACGGAGGTGTATAAACTCCAATTTCAATGTGCCTGTTTTTCATCTTCAGGTCACATTTGGGTGCACCTGCTAGGCTCTGGGCTATATCAGTCAGTTTTGGGTAGGGCTCATAGACACCTCCCACCTCCCATTGCAAGCATGGCTACATGCTGGAGGTAACAGAGGAGATGTTTGTGAGTCGTCCTAATGCTCCTGTAATTGCCCACTGGCCCCTGATATCGCCCATATGGCGCAGGTAGGTGAGTGTTAGGGCCTCGGGCTACTTGAGAGACCTTGACGCTGGTGCCCGAGCTTAAGACATGTCCTCCTAGTAGGATATGTCTAACTAACCTCTCAATTTTTAACATCAGTGTGAGGGTTTAGTGTGACGGCAGTGTGCACCTATCTCTGGTTCTGTGTTTGTTCCAACTTGCAAACTACCACTCTTTTGTCGTCTGTGCTTTCCTCAAAAAAGCGCCATACTGCGGAACACCTACCCCTTGGCAAGTTATATTTACGCATGGGGGTGCTCGGTGTAACGGTTGCGGGCCTGTTTGGTGTGGGTCACCTCACTGCCTCTTCCAGACTGTTGCGGTGCTACGGATCCCTTCCCGCATGTTGGGTCAGTGACCTCATTGTCCACCACTTCCTCTTCCACTTCCTCACTCTGCTCATCCTCCTGACTTAATTTAACCACTACCTCAGTGATTGGCAACTGTGTCTCATCATCATCCACCTCATGAACGAATGATTGCTGTTCACCACCATCATCTTCTTGAGACTGTGAAGGCTCAAGAGGTTGGGAATCAGGGCACAATATCTCAGGTACCTCTTCAGGCGTACTTGGCGAGAGAGCCAAACCAAGTACTGGCGATGAAAAAATGTCATGGGAATGTGCGATCACTTGTTTGGCCAAACGCGACATGTTAGGAGGAAGGAGGATCAGAGTGAGGAGTCGGTTGACCAGACTCTTGGCTACAGAGACTGCACTTTGTGGAAGAGAGGGTGGTGCTTAACAGACTGGAAGCATTATCTTCTTGCACCCACGGAAACGGCATCTGCTTGCACCATCCGCATTATGCCCAGGTCCACGGCCTCTGCTTGCATCATCAGCATCCCACCCAGGGCCACAGCCTCTGCTTGCACCATCACCCCCAGGGCCACGGCCTCTGCTTGCACCATCAGCATCATGCCCACTTCCCCCTCCCTTTGTGCTTGCCTTCTTCACATTAATGGTTTTGTCGGAAGATGTGGCGCAGATTGTTTTACTGTCCTCTAAAGACACAGTTTTCTGATGCTGGACAGTACTGGACACAGAAAAATACAGATTTTCGGCACTACACTAGCCCAGAGATAATGTAATTTTTACAGTACACACTGTATTGGCTTTCTGCAATGTACAGGAGACAGAGAAATACAAATTTTAGGCACTACAGTTGGCCACAGATAATGAAATGTTTACAGTACACACTGTATAGGCTTTCTGTAAAGTACTGTAGACAGAGAAATACAAAATTTTGGCACTACACTAGCCCAGAGATAATGTAATTTTTACAGTACACATGTTAAAGGCTTGCTGTAACATTCAGGAGACAGAGAAATACAATTTTTCTGCACTACACTAGCCCAGAGATAATTACATTTTTACAGTACACACTGTATTGGCTTTCTGTAATGTACAGGAGACAGAGAAATACAATTTTTCGGCAATACACTAGCCCAGAGATAATTACATTTTTACAGTACACACTGTAAAGGCTTGCTATAATGTACTATATACAGAATGTCAGGCATTTTCATAGGTATATATATTGATACCTAATCATATTATATTCAAAATGCATGCTCATTGTCTTTAAGAAACAGTTTGAGCCAAAGTTTTGCTGTGTGGTAGAAACAGGCCAAGATGAGTTCATGCCAAGCTCAGTCTGTGTAAAAATGCAGAGAGTATTGTGTCTTAAGAGTTATTGCCACAAATGTGGTCTTATCTGTTGGGAGTACACTGGATTCTCCAGACATGTCCGTCTGAAGAGAACAAGGCCCATTCATATTATTATGGCCCATAGATCAATAGTGTCAGAGAGACGCCTAGAGGTCTGTCTTTAGTTATTTCAGTTTTCTAAACTAATCCTCATCTCTAATTTACAACGACGAGGGTCAAATGTATATGATGCAAAAATACCCTAGTTAACTCTTTATAGAATGGTGCTAATAGCTTACACAACAGTGCCATCCGGAGACAGATGGATATCGTTCCACCATCCTCCATTAGTTGCATTATGGGTAAACATGATCTCATAGGATCTTATTACATATGTTTACACCCCCTCAATTGATTGGAGAATGCTAATCCAGGGGGTGGTAATGTTAGATTACAAGGGAGATAATTACCCTAGATGGATGGAGCATCGAAAAGAAGGAGAAAGGAGAGAGGCAAGAAGGAAAAGCTAAGGAACAAAGGAGGAAGCATAGCATTCCAGGAGCCAACACCCAAGATGAAAGCCATGGTGATGGACCATCCAGCTTTCCTAGGAGCAGAAGTGAGATTCCTGCTAGGACTTGGTAAGAAACACAAAGAATGATGTTTCATTTTATTAAGACTATTTAGATAATGTGGGTAAAATCATAGCATCTATGTTGGCGAAAATATTAATTTATTTGTCATCTCTTTATATGAGATGTAGTCTTAGATATAGAATAATTGTGAGCCTTCATTCTACCTGCAGAAGAATCAAGTTTCATAATTTATCAGAGTATTAAATGATTGTATATATATATGCAGAGATATATTGATAGTAGCATTCTTCGCCAAGCTAGATGATAAATTCCCACTGGAAGATTTGTTCCAAGTTCTTCCAATTTCTGTTGTCTTAATAGTCTTACCAGGTTATACAGATATGAAAGTAGTATTGACAGAAGTATACATGCAAAAGTAGTCTAGGATTTGACTACTATCTTCTAAGTTGTATACTTGAATGGATTTGCCCATTCCCGAAGTCATGTGAGTTGTACTTTGGTTAGAGAGGGGTGGGGAATGTATTTATCATTCCATATAGATGTCTAGGATTAGGCACACCTCTGAACAGGAGTAATGTATATAATGTAACTTCTTCTTTTAATATCCTAACCAAATAGCTTTGTTATAATGTGACAAGCTGCTCTTACCCACATGTGTTTATTTACTTATTGTGAAGCTTCTAGTGCCTGATATCAATGCCATGTATATTAATTGGCATATATCATTTTTTATTTACTTATGATAAGCTTGTAATGCTTCATATATCATTGCCATATATATTCCTTGGCATATATAATCGTGTTTATATACCTATTTGTTTATAATCGTGTAACTAATAAAATCCGCATATTTTTATAATATCTGCGTATTATTTAATGTCAAAACTACATCTTTAGCATTAATGTCATCTCTCATGAAAAGAACTTATTATCTGAGGAAATAGTCGGCCTCAGATGTGAATTGTATCGATTGGGTTATCTACAATTCACCAGGTCATAATTTCGACAAGTTATGGAAAATTCTTGATTAATTTTATTTATGACCATAATTAATAATTCTTAATTGAATTATTATAAACCCGACAAGAAAAATAAAGATTTTCATGAGTACACTAGGCCACAGATAATGAAATTTTTACTGTTCTGCACCTCGTTTGTCTGGGCGAAAGAAGTCACACAGGGGAGGAACTTCTCTGTGTCTTTCATCAAGAAATTAAATCCTGGCTTTCTCCGCGACAACTGAAAATTGGAACCACGGTGACCAACAACAAGAAGAACATGGTGTCAGAGCTTCGTCAAGAAGGGCTGAGCCATGCGCCCTGCATGACACAATTGTTCAATCTGGCTGTCAAGTGGTTCCTGAAGTCTTCCACCCATCTGCAAGACATCCTAAAAATGGCCAGGAAACTTTGCATGCACTTCAGCCACTCGTACACCGTAAAGCACACCCTCCTTGAGCTGCAGCAGCATAACGGCATCCCCAACATAGGCTGATATGCGACGTTTCCACCCGGGGGAATTCCAGCCTTCATATGTTGGACCGACTGTAAGAACAGAGAAAGACCATAAACAATTTCTTGATTATCCAAGCGGACAGGAGTACTCCTCTGTGTAACTTCGATGTCAGCCAGTGGCAGCTCATGCGTGACAACTGCCGTTTGCTCAGGCCCTTTGAGGAGGCCACATTATTTGTCAGTCGCCAGAACTATGGGATGAACAACGACATTCTACTGCTTGATGTCCTGGAACAGATACTGGAAAATCTTGCTGGTCAGGAGACTGGAGACGCGGCGCCTAGTTTTCATGACCACATAAGCCTTGTGGGGGCTGAACTGGAAGAGGAGGAGGACATTGGAGCACAAGCAATGTGTAGCGAAATGGGTAGTTTTTCTACACAGGTGACAGCAAAGGAGGAGCAGGAGCAGCCAGAGGAGCTACAGGGCGATGATGAAGACGAGGCAGAGGAACTAGACACTCCATGGCAGTATGCAGTGGAGATGGAGGCAGGGAGTCCCTCCGAGTCACTTGCATAAATGGCCCAATGCATGTTCACTTGCTTGCATAGTGACAGCCGAATTGTTACCATTCGGCAGTGGGGTGACTTCTAGCTCTCCACCTTGTTGGACCCTCGCTACCGGTCCAAAATTGGGGCCTTTTTTTCACCCGCTGAGAGGGAGGACAAACTGAACTACTACAGGAGTTGGTACAAAACACAGAAGAAATGCAAATATTCCATTCACGTGTCATCTCTGTTTTGGATCCACCCTTGTTTTTTTGGGCATTAGCAATACTGATGGATTGCTGACCGAGTGAAGGCAGATGCTCAACAGACAGAATCCGGTTTTTTGGGGTTATTGTTCTGACGGACCAGATGAAGGGAAACTTATCAGTGACGACAGCACAAACTTACTGCTGACACCCTCTCCACTCTGTCAGGGGGGTTCTACTTGTATAAGCGTTTAATAGAACAGGTTCTGTAGACAACTATGTGGAATCAGCTGACGACTGTGTAAAAAGAATGTGCTTCTTCTTGGCCCTAACATCGACCTTTAAGGCTGAGTTCATACTTGAATTATTTGGTCAGTTTTGCCCCAATGACTGCCCAAATAAGTGAAGTGTGCAGTGATTCTAAGAGCGACGCTTGTCATCTGCATGTCCTACTGACTCACAGCATTACTTCACTACCACAGCAGACTCCCTATGCGTGTCACTGCAAGGCACAGTGTTCTACCCCACTATAAAGGGTCTCTGCAGCCAAATCGGATTTTTGAAAAATTATTCTCATCTCTAGTTGTAATGATTGGCAGCCAGGTCAGGAGAGGGCAGAGATTGTGGTAAGAGCTAACTGTAGGGTGTCAATAAGTTGCTCACAGTTAATGGTGTGTAGGTTTCTATAAGTGTGAAAAGAAGGATTGTCATGAGAAGAGTGAGAGGTCTTAATAGTAAATGGAAGAAGAAGAAGAGGCACAAAAAATAATGTCAGTCAAGGGTGCCGGATCTGTTTTTTTCACAACCGAAAAAATGAATCTATCAACCATAGCCTTACAATGATTTTAATGCCAGTTCTGGTTTGTTCCTTTTCAATTTAATAACTAATGGATTCATTCTGGTTCATTGAATCAGAACTCCTAGGTGAGAAAATAAGAGTACACCTTACCCATCCTGCAAGGGATGATTGACAGCTCTCCCTGCATCAGCATGTGTACACAGAAGTTTGTCAATAGAAATGAGCAAATCAATTTGTCAGAAAAAATTCAGATTCGGTAGAACTGGAATTTCTTCATTTACAGATCACCTCTCAAATTTTGTCTATGGAGGAGCGTGGCCTGATGCCGTGCTGAGAGGACACACGCGGCTTGAGCTCCAGCAGCCTCAGTTGAATATCGCATCGCAAAGCTCCCTCCTGTCCCTCAAAGCCACCCAAACGCTCTTCACAGCCCTCACAGCAGACAAGGACAGTGCAAAAATGACAAGGACAAAAAGGACTCCTGGTCCTCCAACCAAGCTCACCTCCTTCTTCTCCTCTGCGCCGATCCAAAATAGTTTCTGCTACCCACACAAGGCAGCACAGAAAGCGCTGGGCTCCATCTCTAAGCGTGCCACGAGACAACAAACTCCCTCAGGAGCAGCAGGACAAGCATCTCCGGCAAGTAAATTGTCTATTTCAAGTGGGGGCTCAGCTCAAAGTTTTCCATTAGGAAGCATTTATGGGGCTGTAATAAGGTCCGAACAGAAGGATGTAATCACACTGTCCACTATCACACTATGCAGATTTAAAGAACTCTATCCACTCAGACATATAATCAGCCCTAAACACCATTAGAGCTGACATTATAGCTATTGGAGACCGAACTGCCCATCTAGAAGAGAAAATGAAGGAGTTTAAGGAGGCACACAACTCCATGGTTGACTCATATAATGAAACACAAGACGATGTAGCAGCTATGAAGCTAAAACTAGCAGACCTTGAAGATCGGTCTAGGAGAAACAACATCAAACTCAGGAACTTCCCTGAAACTATCACCAATGACTCTCTTCAAGAGTTCCTAATAGATCTTCTTATGTCAATTCTCCCTGACAACCCTGAAATGGATCTCCTATTAGATAGAGCACATCAGGTTCCCAAACCAAGATCCATGCCTACAGGCATGCCCAATACTCAGGGACATCTATTTCATTTCCCTAAGAGAACTTTCAGAAGTTATGGCTGTTGGCGAGCCGGAGCTAACCACTCAAAAACTTTTCTTTTGATTGTTACACTACTCCTCTGGTTGATCTGAGGATCTACTCTACCCCTAACGATATTGGTATTAATACCTGGGTTATTTACTCATTCTTTTTCCTAGCAGGCACACCTCCCCCACTAGATTTTCCCCAATCCTACACATAGTAACTGTGACAGGGATCGTTCAGATTCCTACATTGTTTTGGTTTTTATGTTCTTCAGTTTACCTGTTATAAAGGGTGACATGTATGTCTTAAATGTTGGAGACAAGATACACAACAGACCATTAGGTGCTAATCAAATCCCATATCTTATGTCCAAACCACTGAACAAGCCAACTGTTCATAAGCATATATTCATTCAGTCAATATGGTGCTTAAAATTTTGTCTTTAAATGTTAAAGGGTTAAATAGCCGTTTTAAAAGATCGAGCCTGTGGAGAGAGTCATTCAAACTACAATGTGATATTCTCTGCATACAAGAGACACACCAGACAGACTTCATAACAAAAGATTCACTCATATTTATCACTCGCATTCGGAAAAAAAGAAAGCGGGTGTAATGATAGCAATTAAGGACACAGTCTCCTTAAATCCCATTACATCTTATGCTGATCCTCACGGTCGATATATGATTGTAGTATGTTCAATCGATAACCAGATATATACCATTGCATCCATATACACTCCCAACAGGTCCCAAATTTGCTTCTTATGTCAATTCTTTGCCCTGGCACATTTTACATGCATCTGAAAAAGACTTCACTTTTTTCTCCACCCCGCATACTGTAACTCTTATTCACGCATAGATATGATTCTTGTGGATGAATTATTGTTACAGTCATTTCAGCAGACATAGGTCTCATTTCTTGGTCAGATCATGCCCCTACTTCCATAACTGTTAAACTACAATTCTCAATATCACATTTCTCATCCTGGAGATTGAACAACTCCATATTAAATAACCCGGAATATCTAGAGGTATTTCTCAACTCCAAATGTTCCTATAACAACTATATGGTGCGCTCATAAGGCAGTTATGAGCGGTCTTTTTTTAAATATTCTGCTTTTGAAAAGAAAAAACACCACCAAAAAATGGAATCACTTACTAACAAAATTACACAGCTCAAGAATGAATATAAAAAATCACCTAAGGCAATCTTTACCTCACAACTGAAAGATCTCAGACACGAATTATATGTTCTCAAGCACTCTAGGTTCGAATTTCTCCTTCGCAAATCTAAATCTATGTATTATACTGAAAACAATGCGAATAAATCACTAGCAAACATGAAGTAATGAAAAGGTTAACTGTGATGGCTGTTATCCATGGTAGTCTAGGGTTGCTGTTGGGGTTGATACCTAATATTCTGGGTAGTTTAGGAAAATAAGGGGTTTTATGTTGGGGTCAAGGAAAGGCTGTTTACTAGTGTTGAGAGAGCATGCTCGGCCGAACACCAGTTCGGCTCGAGCATAGCTATGCTCGGCACATGGCGGTATTCGGCCGAATACCACATGTGCTCAAGCGCAATGCTCGAGTCTCCTCCCCGCACATTTTTTGGCTACTACGTAGCCAATAAACGTGCAGGTAAGTACTGCCCTCACTGTAATGCAGTTGCCATGTTGGTTACTGGCATTACAGTGATTGGCTGGCCGGAACGCATCATTAGGTGCTATATTGCACCCGATGTCGCGTGTTCGGCACAGTCTTAGTCAGGGAGAGCTGTGCATAGGAAGGAACAGACAGTGTAGGGAGTGATATTGGACAATTGTTTTAGAAAAACATTTCAGAGACCCAAAAGTCCTTTTAAGGATCATTGTGTGTAGCGGCAGCAATATATTTTTTTAGCGCATCCTGGGCTAAACAGCGTCTAATAGGCTGCTGCGGACAGTTACATTTTCTGCGCCACATCTCCTGTGTAAAGTGTCCGTATCCCAAAAAATATCTGTGGCATCCAGTGTACTTTTTCCGTAGATGGTGTGCACTGCGGACAGTAAAACTATCTGCGCCACATCTCCTGTGTAAAGGACAGTGCGGACAGTGACATTAGCTGCACAACATCTGCAGTGTAACGTGTGCACTGCAAAAATTTATCAGTGACATACAGTGTACTTTTTCAATAGATGGTATCCGCTTCTGACAGTGACATTACAAGTGCCACATCTCAAGTGTACCATGTGCGGTTAAAAAATGTATCTGTGACATACAGTGTACTTTTTCAATAGACGGGGTCCGCTTCTGACAGTGACATTACCAGTGCTACATCTCCAGTGTACCGTGTGCGGTTAAAAAATTTATCTGTGACATGCAGTGTACTTTTCCAATAGACGGTGTCTGCTTCTGACAGTGACATTACCAGTGCCACATATAAAGTGTAACGTGTGCGTTTAAAAAATTTATCTGTGACATACAGTGTCCTTCGTCAATAGACGGTGTCTGATTCTGAAAATGACATTACCTGTGCTACATCTCCAGTGTACCGTGTGCGGTTAAAAAATGTATCTGTGACATACAGTGTACTTTTTTAATAGGCAGTGTCTGCTTCTGACAGTGACATTACTATTGCCACATCTAAAGTGTAACATGCGCTTAAACAATTTATCTGTGACATACAGTGTACTTTTTCTATAGACGGTGTCTGCTTCTGACAGTGACATTATCAGTGCGACATCTCCAGTGTAACGTGTGCGCATAAACATTTTATCTGTGACACACAGTGTACTTTTTCCATAGATGCTGCGGACAGTGACATTACCAGTGGTACCTCTCCTGTATAACATTTCCTCATCACAAATACCTGTGAAATTCCCTGTAGTTTTTTATTAGCCGCTGGTGACAGCATTGACATTATCTGCAGGATATCTCCTGTGTGATGTTTCCACATCCCAAATACCTTTTTACATTTTTTTGCGCATACACTTCCAAATCCTACGCTACTGTACGTGTGACATACTTTCAAGCATACATAACATTTAATATGAAGAAGACGAGCCGTAAGGGACGGGGAAGTGGCCGTGATGCTGATGGTGCACACAGAGGCCGTGGTCCTGGGCTCGTTGAAACTGTGCCTGCTGCCAGAGCACAAGAAAAACAATTATCCACGATACCCAGCTTCATGTCCCAGTTTGCAGGGCAACGCAGAACACCACTCTTGAAGTCAGACCAGTGCGACCAGGTGGTCGGTTGGGTTGCAGCAGATAATGCTTCCAGTCGGTTAAGCACCACCCTGTCTTCCAAGTCCAGTCTCAGTAGCCAAGGTCCTCGCATTTATGTTTTATACAGTCAGCTCACCTGCAGGCCCTCGCATATAATTTTCTAGAGGGTCAGCTCACCAGCAGGCCCTCACCTACAATCTTTTACAGGGTCAGCTCACCTGCAGGCCCTCGCATATAATGTTTTACAGGGTCAGCTCACCTGTTGGTCCTCACCTACAACCTTCTACAGGGTCAGCTCACCAGCAGACCCTTGCATATAATGTTTTACAGGGTCAGCTCACCTGCAGGCCCTCGCATATAATGTTTTACAGGGTCAGCTCACCTGCAGGACCTTACCAACAATCTTTTAGAGGGTCAGCTCACGAGAAGGCCCTCACCTACAATCTTTTACAGGGTCAGCTTGCCTGCAGGCCCTTGCATATAATGTTTTACAGGGTCAGCTCACCTACAGGCCCTCATCTACAACTTTTTTGAGGGTCAGCTCACTAGCAGGCCCTCACCTACAATCTTTTACAGGGTCAGCTTACCTACAGACCCTCGTATATAAGGTTTTACAGGGTAAGCTCACCTGTAGGGCCTCACATATAATTTTTTACAGGGTCAGCTCACCTGTAGGCCCTCCCCTACAATCTTTTACAGGGTCATCTCACCTGCAGGCCCTCACATATAATGTTTTACAGGGTCAGCTCACCTGCAGGCCCTCACCTACAATTTTTTAGATGGTTAGCTCACCAGCAGGCCCTCTCCTACAATCCTTTAGAGGGTCAGCTCACCAGCAGACCCTCACCCCTAATCTTTTAGATGGCCAGCTCAGCAGCATACCCTCACCCCTAATGTTTTAGAGGGTCAGCTCAGCAGCAGGCCCTCACCCCTAATGTTTTAGATGGTCAGATCAGCAGGCCCTTGCTCCAAATGTTTTTGAGGGTCACCAGCAGGCCATCAATCATAATTTTGCAAGGGTATGTATGATGCCCTCTTTTAGGTGTAACAAAGGGTGTATTGGATTGCCGGTTCCTTGTAATTTTTGGCAGCCTTTTCATATAGTGCATCGGCTTTATGAGTGTAGGTGTCCCACTACATGAATAATTGTACCACAATCTGAATGAGGCCCACCTTTATGTGATATACAGGTTGTATCGGAGTGCCTCTTGCTTGTAATTTTTGGCAGCACTTGCAATTTATATACAAGTATATATACAGGAAAGAATGTTTCCTAACAAATTTTCCTCTAAAATCCATTTTATCTTTGGTTTTGAGCGTATTAGTGTCAGTCTGTAAAAGTGGCATACTACTCAGACAACATCATTCCCTGGGATTACAAGATGCATTCCGACATCCTCCCCGTGTGGTTCTTGAACCATTTTGGTTGTGTTTTCATCAATTTCTGAGTTCTAACCTTTTCCTATGAACCAGGCACCCTCTCCTCTTCACAGCAGGGGGTGCCTGGTTTAGTGCTCGGGTTCTCCCATTGACTTCCATTATACTCGTGTGCTCTGCAGAGCACCCAAGAATCCCAATGTGTTCGGCCTGAGCACCCGAGCACTTGGCTGCTCGATCAACACTACTGTGTACCTACTATTAAGTATCTATTATAAAAAGTATTGCAGAGCCACAGAACATGTCTTGCCAATTTAAAGAGGAATCTTAAAGGCATTCTCCGAGACCAAGAACCACTTTTGATATGTGCAGGTTAGGTGCCATGGTTACAAAATAAGACTCATCCTTCTTCGATTTCAGTACATTCTAACCATGTGTATGGGTTACTTTAGGAACATATAGAAGAACCTACAATTCCGACAGATAGTGGCAAGAAAAAAATATAAATAAATAAATAAATAAATACTCACCCCCTATGCTACCTTTTGGAACACTTGCTCTACACTGAAAGCAGCAGGACCTGATGCTCCAGCGAGATCAGGTGACATCAACAACACTAGAAATGTCAGTTCCTGCTACCTCCAGTGCAGAACAAGGGTTTCCCCGAGTGCAATTGGTGAGGTGAGTAATTTTTTTTTAACTCTGTTCCACTCATGTACCTACTTTTAACAGCCATAAGATGGGTGCACTTTTGTATAAA
This sequence comes from Bufotes viridis, assembly GCA_033119425.1. Taxonomy (NCBI): domain Eukaryota; kingdom Metazoa; phylum Chordata; class Amphibia; order Anura; family Bufonidae; genus Bufotes; species Bufotes viridis. The sequence continues at coordinate 30,602,644 of CM065597.1, read as the reverse complement.
TGACAGTTAAAAATGGGGCCTCAAGACAGCAATCCAAAGTACAAAGCTCCCTGGGAAACAGTAATATGCAAAATAAATGTGGAGCCCCAGTTATGGGTCTACAACACAATGAAAGCCAGATATCCCTCAAAGGAAGGAAAACCGAGCAAAGGGGTGTCTCCATTACAGAGATTACCAAATCCACCATATGAAGTGGCCCCTATGTCAAGATCCTGCTTTTTTACAAGCTTTAAGGATGTGATGGGGAAAACCTAAGCCAGTTATCCATCCACAGACAGCTGTTTCGGGGTGTTGCCTCTCATCAGTGCGGAGTAGGGTTCTGGCTAACCGGGAGCAATGCCTCGGAGACTACTCAAACACACCAATAGCTGATCTCAGGGAGACCAGCCACAAAAAACGCCGGGGAGCCTCCTTGTGTTCATTGTGTTGTAAACCCATAACTGGGGCTCCACATTTATTTTGCAAGTTAAAAATGGGCCCATTGATTTCATAATTACACATCCGTTTTCCACTGTTGAGTGAATGTGCTCTTAGTGTAGAAGATACCGAATATAGACAAAAGACACAGTACAGTCTGATTTATTTTATAAACAAAAAATAATTGAAAAATATGAGAATTATATTACATGGTGTACATTCATGCAGATATGACCAGTGCTAAAAAAAAAAATATATGATTTTTTCAGAAACTAGTCTTTTTTTTTCAATTGATAGTCTTCAAAATTTAAAACTGCCCTCTGTTTGTAAGTTCTACATCTTCTAGGTTTCCTTTATGCATGAAGTTCATCTTCAACTCAGGAACGAGGCACAACCTTCATCTGGTATGAATGAGGTCTCGAAGCGTTGGTATTGGGCTCTGGTCTTATGCTGAGATTCTTTCTGTCTGTTGTAGGCTCCAAGGTAAACTTTTGCAGTATGGTGGTTAGAAAGAGGAAGAGCTCCATTCGAGCCAGGCCTTCTCCCATACATATACGTTTACCTGAGAAGACAGAGCAAGCATATGCAATAAGAAGTCAAGCTAAACTCAATGGGGTTGTCTGGTAAAGAGAACCTATATTAATTGTTGTTTAAGGCAATTCTCAGTTAATAGAGGAGATGGATTGCCAGATCAATTCCCCCATTTATAGGCCAGAGCAGCAAGTAATTTCAATAGGCAGTATGGGGGCACTGCAGTGGAATTGAACATTAACTGTTGGCGTAGGGGGGATAAACAGCTGATAACATGTGACCTAGACATTTCCCACTGATAAGACGTATTACAAAGTTTCATGTGGTTGCTTCTACTACTGATGTATGCAAAGTTGTGTGAAAAGTTCATAACTAGAGATGAGCGCATTTTTCAAAAATTCGAATCGGCCGATTCGCCGAATTTTCTGAAAAAATTTGGTTTGATCCGAATTTATTTGCAGCGTATCGCGTTAAAAAACGGCTATTTCCTGCCTGCAGAAAGCCTTTATAGGGGTGTAGAACACTGTGCCTTGCAGTAACACGCATAGGGAGTCTGCTGTAGTAGTGAAATAATACTGTGAGTCAGTATGACATGCAGATGACAGGTGTCGCTCTTAGAATCACTGCACACTTCACTTATTTGGGCAGTCACTGGGCCAAAACTTACCAAATAACTCAATTATGAACTCAGCCTTACAGGTCGATGTTAGCGCCAAGAAGAAGCGCACTCCTTTTACACCGTCATCAGCGGATTCCACATGTCTACAGAACCTGTTCTATTAAATGCTTATGAGGAAATTAAAACACCCCCAAAAAGTCTGTATTCTTCTCACTTCACCACACAACGACTTATAAGCCCCTTTTTTTCCACTCATACACACCAAAATGGGCTGTCATTTTCTCACTTCCAACACAACGGCAAGTACTTTTTTTGTTCCACTAATACACGCAAAAAAGGGGCTTTAGAACATATTACTGCACCTCTGAATTGCGAATATATATTTTTCTTTTACCACTAATACACGCCACAAAAGGCTTTAGAACATATAACTGCACCGCTGAATGGCAAATATATTTTTCTTTTGCCACTATTACATGACAAAAGGGGCTTTAGAACATATAACTGAACAGCAAATATATATTTCTTGTGCCACTAATATACGACAAAAAGGGCTGTAATTTTCGCACTTCACCACACAACTGCTAATAAGCCCATTTTCCCTACTAATACAAGCCAAAAAATGCTTTAGAACATATGACTGCACCGCCCAAGGGCAAATAAGACATTTAAATATTTCCTTGTAATAAACCATATTAATGACTGTATTAAACAGCACTTGCATCCCAAAAACAAGAATGGTTTGCTGGAATTACAGAGCTGTATAATGGCAATTCGGGTTCCCAGTCAGTGCAGCAAGGTGTAATAGGATTTTTCCTAGTACCCAGTCTGTAACCTCTCCTACTGAACCCTGTTCAACATAAATGCTGTGGAATGATTCCTCCCTATCCTTTCCCTACACCTTGAATAATCTTTCCCTGCACTTGTAAATCGTTTTTTTAGCACAATTAAGTTTCTCACTGTCCCTAGCACCTGTACACTGGAAAATGGCAGAGGCTATTTATAGGGCTGTGACATCACAGGGCTGGCTGGCTGCTGATTGGCTGCATGCATGGAATTCTGGGTGATCCCGCCTTACCAGAGTTCCTTGCTCCATGTCCTCACACATGCAGCAGCCATTTTAGGAAAAAAAGCTATTCGTTACCATGAAGCAGGAGCAAATTCGGATTCGGTGCGAATCGAATAATTTCTACATTTGGATCGAATTCCACTTTGTCAGCTTCGATTCACTCATCTCTATCAGTAACCATTTTAGTGTTTTATGTGATGTGGCTGTAATTTATATTAATATATGGGTATGTAAAGAAGAGTCAAGACAATGGGTTCCTTGGCAAAATAAATAATGTTTTTGACTTCTTAAACACAGCTCAGTTCCATACCAGAAGATATGTTTGCCCTCACCATATTTTCCTATACCAAACCCGGATTAATATGAAGATCATGCCTTACCTGTAGAAAATGGCATGAATGCATCATTTTTCTTAAAGCAACCATTTTCACTAAGAAAGTGTCCAGGATCAAATTCATTTGGGTTCTTGAATTGTTTTGGGTCTTTTAAGACAGAGGTCAGGACTGGAAACACCATGGTTCCCTGAAAGTGAAAGTATAAAGTATGTAGATTTATAAATACAGAAGAGTTAAAAGGCAGGACTGGTAGATAATTTATGGGAAGAATTGAACCAAGACATTCAGAAGATCAGCAGGCCTTTTACTACCCTTTTTAGATAGTGTGGCCTGATTAACCATGAAGCATACATGCTAGCTTTAAGATAGAGTAGTATATGGTTTGAAAAAGACATCTCACCCAGCCAAACCAGTACACAGCTTTACACCAATAAGGGGTAAAAATAGAACTGCCTGTGGATTTCCATCTTTGTCTTATGGAAAAGATAACGGTTTTGTCCTAAAGGATAACCAACCATCCAATCAATTACACTAGATACTGTAGCTTTTGTCCTCCGAAGAGCTTATTCACATTTTCTGTTTCCCAGAATGTACTTCCTGGCCTATAAATCTCACTGTGGCAACTTGATGGCCTCCAGAAGAAGGAGATTTATTCTTCCAGATACCTTTGGCATGTCATATCCTCTGAAGGTTGTGTTCTTGCTGACAGAATGGGGCAATCCTGAAGGGACAATATCAGCAAATCTTTGGACCTCGTGGATCACGGCTTCTGTATACGGCATTTTACTCTTGTCTTCTATTGATGGATAGCGATGTTTACCTATTACGTTGTCAATCTCTTTATGTATCTTTTCTAGGCAGAACAAAAGAAAAAAACATATTTTAATCTATCATTATGTTATGTTATAATTAAATCATAGGGCAGTTACACTCCAACTAATGATCAAAGATTTTTTCAGTTTCAATATTTAAAGGGGCTGTCTCACTTTAGTAAATGGCATTTATCATGTAGAGAAAGTGAATACAAAGTACTTACTAATGTATTGTGATTGTTCATATTGTCTCCTTTGCTGGCTGGATTCATTTTTCCATCACATTATATACTACTTGTTTCCCTGGTTATGACCACCCTGCAATCCAGCAGCAATGGCTGTTCTTGCACACTATGGAAAAAATTTGTGACCTCTCTGGTGGCCAGGACTTTGGGAGCACGCATAAGCATGCATACGCAGTGTCTCAGTGACCTGGTATCTGTGCTGCATCAGTGGTCGAAACCCCTGGAAACTAGTGATGAGCGGCAGGTGCCATATTCGATTTCGACGAAATTCGCGAATATTCGAAATCGAATATTCGTCATTATATATGCGATTTAAATAATCGCGTATTGCGATTTTAACTTAGGCTAATTTCCTATTGGTTTCATATCTAGAATTATAGCGAAGATGACGAATATGACGAATGTATTCGTCATATTCCTCAAAACGTAGATAACGAAGTATTCTCCATCTTCGTTTTAGCAACCTATTCGTCAACTTCGCTAATTCTAGCAATCAAATAGGAGGGTTGACTATAGAGACAGCTGTGTTTAATTCGCTATGCGATTATAATACTTAGCTTTTTTTAATAGAATAATTATATTACTTGATAATTATTATAATTATTCTATTTATTAAAAAAAAAAAAATTATATAATCGCATAGCGAATTAAACACAGCTGTCTCTATAGTCAACCCTCCTATTTGATTGCTAGAATTAGCGAAGTTGACGAATAGGTTGCTAAACGAAGATGGAGAATACTTCGTTATCTTCGTTTTGAGGAATATGACGAATACATTCGTCATATTCGCTAATTCTACCAAGCCAAGAACGTCTCTATACTAAAATGTACTGTCGGATTTGAGAATTACGTTGAAATCGCAATGCGATTAATATAACTTGAATTAATCGCATTGCGATTTCTACTTAGACCTGGTTTACTATGGTTGGCTTGGTAGAATTAGCGAATATGACGAATGTATTCGTCATATTCCTCAAAACGAAGATAACGTTTTAGCAACCATAGTAAACCATGTCTGTTGAAATCGCAATGCTACTAATTCAAGTTATATTAATCACATTGCGATTACAACTTAGCAGTGCACTGCTATCTTACATATTACGCTAGAATTAAAGAATATGGAATATAGCAGCAGTGCAAAGTAGAAATCGCAATGCGATTACTTCAAGTTGTATTAATCGCATTGCGATTTCAACTTCGAGCTGGGTTTTAATGGGTAAGCTTGCTAGAATTAACGAAGTTAACGAATATGGAATATATTATAGCAGTGCTAATTAAAATCGCAATGCGATTAATGTAACTTGGAGTAATCGCATTGCGATTTCTACTTAGCACTGCTGCTATATTCCATATTCGTTAATTCTAGCCTAATATGTAAGATAGCAGTGCTAAGTTGTAATCGCAATGCGATTAATATAACTTGAATTAATCGCATTGCGATTTCAACGTAATTCTCAAATCCGACAGTACATTTTAGTATATGGAGAAGTTCCCATGGTGATGGGGACGCTCCATGAGCACGGAAGTCGGCAGAAGCGGCAACGGGCACTGACTGGAGCAGCCAGGAAGCCAGGAATCCTCAGGACAGGTAAGAACTACTTTTGGGAAGTGGGAAAGAAAAAAATATAACTAAAAAAAAAACAAAAAAAAACGAATATTCGAAATAGCGAATTTATAGCGCTATATTCAAAATATTTGCGAATTAGCGAAGTGCCGATATTCGCTAAAAAAATTCGCTATTCGAATATTCGTGCTCAACACTACTGGAAACATGCATTATAAAATGGGATGGAAAAATGAATCCAGCCAGCAAAGGAGGCAATATGGACAATCAGAATACATTACTAGGTGCCTTGTATTAACTTTGTCTCCATGATAAATACCATTTACTGAAGTGAAACAACCCCTTTAGGTCTCATACACATGACAAACACTGATCAATAATACAATTCCACTTGAAATCCATCGGCCCATGATGTAGTTCTATATGCTTCAGATTCCACATGGGGACATGCAGAGTTTTATTTTTTCCTCACGCATGTATATGGAATTTGTATGAAAAAAATCTTGCCATGCTAAATCACATGCAGATATAATTTCCCCATTGTAAACAGAGACATGCATGGTGGCACACAAACTGCCTAGAGCGCTATAATTTTATGTGAATGAGCTAAAAGGAGCCATAGATACAATGAGCTGCCTTGGTTCTAATTAGCCTGAAATCCCTCTTTTCCCTAACTTACACCTATAAAATAAGCCTTACAGGAGGTTCTATAGATTTATACAGTATAAGCAACTCAGAAGTAGCTGAAACTCACTAATAGGAATCCTGTTAAAACTGATTTCATGGCTTCTGGATGAAGGTTGTGGTGGGGACTTTTGTGTTTTGAATGTACAAGAAACTGTAGCTTTGGTGGGAAGGGGTGAGAGGAATATATCTATACTACCTTAGAGGGACCAATAACATTGGGCAATTTAGTAGATAGATAGGGATACTGATATAACTTGAAGGTCCTGCACTAAATGCAAAATCTTTCACCTTGTATTTCCGGATGTTTCAAGAGTATAAGAAAGCTATATCTCAATGTCAAAGTTGTAGTTTCTGTTCCAGCTAAGAATAAGTCTAATATTGTTCCCTTTAGGTTCTCATCGTGAAATTCGGTGTCTGGATTCTTTTTTTCCTAAAAAAAAAAAAAAAACAGAACCCATTATATTTTTCTTTTTTAAATTAAGTCCCATATGGCACTGACCTCTTCGCTCAGTACCATTCGATTTTATTTTTATTATATTTTTTTTCCCCATAATCGGGGCATGGAATAACTGACCACTATTGAATGCGGTCATTCTTTTGAATATTTCTAGTTGGTAGATTGCGTATTTATTGCAGGACATGTCAAACAGGATGCAAAATTTGAGTTGATTAATAACACCGAATGATGAACTATATATCTAATTGCCCATTCCGTTGGATATTACGCACATCTATTGATAAATATTGCTAGCATATATATGGTGTATTTGAAAGGCGATTTTTTTGTCCATGAATTTTTTATCTATGAATTTTTTTATTTAGGAAGTTCTTATACATGTAAACTTTTTTATTTGTATGGAAAGATTTTTTTCTCCTTTTTGAGAAAAAAAGGGGGAGAAAAAAGGTTCATTTAATAGAAGATTTTTAAAGGAAGTCAAATTTGTATTGCATCAGTGTGGAAATATATTTAATAAATGATCAAGTGTTTTAATTCCAAAATATGAGTGCCATATCATAAACACTTTTTTACATTATATTTTTAACAATTAAATATTATTGAATTCCCAAACACTTTTGAAACCCTAAAATGTCTTACTCTCAAAAGCTTTTTTTGTTTTAACTATCTATAAACTCACCTCTTCCATCCTCATGAGGAAGCAGTCTATGAAATCACGAGGGTAATTTTCATCCAGGGTGGCTCGGTGGGTTTTCACCATATCCTTAATAAATTGTTTGACTTTGTCCATATATTTAAAGAGCTTCAGGTGCGGACCAGGAATGTAGGGCATTATGTTTGGGAACATGTTTAAAAGCTAATTGAGAGAAAAAGTCATAGTAAAAAAAACCTGCGTCAATATTTTTCTGTTCATTGCTATATTTTGTCATATTCATTATACACCGTGCTTATATCATACTGTATGCCAACCTTTAAAAAAATGTTTTATACTACCTAGTGCAGGCAAAATTAAAAAAAAGATAACCAACTTTGCATATAGTTTACAGCTCCTATGCTGACTTTTGTGCTTTCATGGTTACAGACTACAAACAAAACCTTTGTAGTCTGATCCTGCAGTCATACCTCTTTTCCACATGTCCCCTACTTTGTTCTAAGCTACCAAAATGTTATCAATAGATAGGGGGATTATTGACTGCGGGATCAAGTTGTAAAGACTCAGAGCTAATTTGTATTCTGCAACCATGATTACACTTTGGTCTGCAGATTGAGGCTTAACTTGAAGCTGTAGTCTTATGTGGCAGTAGGTTGTATGAGTAAACACTTTAGCGTGGGTACAACTGCTGCCAGGGACAGACTGGCCCACCAGAGTACCAGCAGAGTCTGTTACCATAGTGGGCCTCAAAAATACAGCAAAAAAACACATTTTAAGTGATTTTTGAGCTAATCACACGCCACCAGGATCTATTTCTTAACCCTTGGATACAGGAGTTTTTTTTTTTTGTTTTTGCATTTTCATTTTTCTTCCCTAGTTTCCTTGAGCCATAACTTTTAAAATTTTCTATTCATGTAGCCATATGAGGGCTTATTTTTTTGTAGGATAAGTTGCTCTTTCTAATGATACCATTTAATATGGCATACAAAGCAGTGGAAAGCGGGAAAACAATTCTAAATGTGGTGGAATTGGAAAAAAAAAAGCCCTATGAATTTCCCTTTGTGGCAAAACTAATCTGTCCCCTTCATTCTCTGGGTCAGTACGATTACAATGATACCAAATAATAAATTAAAACTTTGAAAAAAAAATATTTTTTACATCACCATATTCAGACCCCAATAACTTTTTTTATAGTTATATCTACTGAGCTGTCTGGAGGCTCATTTTTTGTGTAACGATCTGTAGTTTTTATTGATACCATTTTGGTGTGTGTGACTTTTTAATCACATTGTAATACATTTTTTGGGTAAGAGAAATGATGAAAAATGTCTAATTGGCAATTTTTACCCTTTTTTCTGTTACGCTATTCGCCATATTGTAAAAATATACTTATATTTTAATAGTACAGGTGTTTTTGTACATGGTGATGCCCATGATGTTTATAGTTTTTGTTGTTTATGTATTAATTTTTCTATTCTACGGAAAGGGGCATGATTAAAAATGTTTTGTTCTGTTTTTACTTCTTTATGGTTTTGTAACTCATGTTTGAGGCTACAAGACTCTATTTTTTATTTATTATTTTTTGATATTCTATACCATTATGTTTCTTAGATCCATATTGGTACTAGAATTGCTAATTTCTCAAGTTTGCCTGTCACCTGCTGGCCAAAATAAGAATTTCAGCTTCTATACCCTGGATTTCTTCAGAGAGACCCAGTGTATTGTATTCAATTACCGGCATCCTCATAGAGGATACCGGTAAGAAGCCCAGAAGCACACTTGCTCACATCTAAAGGCTTTAATGACCACAATCAGTCTTGTTTATCATAAAGATACCTGTTTTTGAATGTATACTGTATAATGGACACAACAGCTGTTTACCTACAACCATGAAGGCTAAAGTTAGAAATAGTAGTACAGCCTATAATTAGAGTCAAGCAAAGTTTTTTAAATTTTGATTATGCAACATATCTTAAATTCGTAAATAAATTGTATTTATTCTAAATTAATTAATCACAAATCACTATAAATTAGGTGTACCAAATCCATTGTGCCTTAGGCAACAGCCACACGGAGCACCCGTGCAGTGGGCGGGTTGTGGCCATGTTGAGGTTAAGAATGACACTGCCAATTAGCCTGTAGCTGCCTTTAATTAAATAATGACTGTATAGTCTGCATATATCACCTAGAGGTTTTATATATTTATTTATCACTGACTAGAAAATGCTCCTCTTGTAGGTAGGGAAAGGTAAAGGAGGAATCAGGGACAGGTGACATAACCCCAACCCTACAACTGGGGACCTTACATCTCTGGTGGCAACTGGAAGCAATTATTGGATGTTGGACAAAGTGCATGCAAGTTGGAAACATCTATCCAACCTGAACCACTACTGAGGTAGAAGCACAGAGCAAACCGAGAGTAAGAATGAGCTAGATATGAAATATATCTCTGCCCTACCTCATTCCTGAATGTTTATAGTAACCTAAAGTTATTGGTAACAAATCATGTATGTTATGATCAGAGTGAATATTGATAATGTGTGGTTTTAATTAGTATTATTAAAAGTTATATTTTAGGGGGCGTGGCTTGGCCGCCGAGCTAGATGGCCTCGTGAAGCAGCAGCTCCTTAACTTCTACTCCTGCCAGCAACAAAATGAGCACCACTTCGGGTTCCCAGAGAAGCGGACTAAAGGAATTTGAAGGGTTTCAAGCCTTCTAACAGAAGATATCAGTCTTTATTTGTACATGAATCTGCAATCCAGGATGGCACCCTGACGTGCTCTCAGAAACTTCCTCCAGCTATGGCAACCAGTCTTTCATAGCCTCATATAGAGGAGTGGCATTGAATACTCCTAAAAAAGTAAGAGATTTGACTCCCCAGCAACCTCCTAATCCCCCTGTGAAAACAAGATCCACAGGGATAATCATAGAAGAATCGCCAGCATGCAGGACTGGGGAAGCACAGAATGTTATTCACAAGATGGAGGGCGTCTCTCTACCTAAAATCGCGCTTAAGATGGTGGCGGCTCCAGAACACAAAGCTCACCGCCCAGCCTCAACAGCTCAGCTTGCAACATGTTACCAAGCAGAGAAGAACAACCAAGGCTCTGAAGACCAAGAGTGTAACACATCACCAACATCTAGTCCTCTGAAAGAGAAAAACAAGCCATCGTCTGAATCTACAGAGGAACCAGTGAGTACAGATCATATACCTCATAACTCACTAAATACTTTTGTGGACTTTCAAGCAACAGACAAAGAACTGTCTGCACACCTTATAAAAGACATGCTGCTTGCACTACTCAACTCTATACATGCAGACTTTAAACAGACAATAAAGCCATTTCAACAATCTATAGAAGAAATGGGAGAGAGAGAGTAACCCACATAGAAAATAAAATGTGGAGTTTTGCAGCTTCACATAATGAAATAGTTGACCACCACAATGAAATTGAGGACAAATTAGAAGCTATGTAGGCCTAAATAATCGATTTTGAAGACAGAAGTAGACAAAACAACATACCATTCAAAGGAATCCCTGAATCAGTGACAAGCAACGCTTTAATTCCATACATTACTGCTCTGATAAAGCTACCAGTCCCACAAGCAAAGGAGATGAGAAAGGCCCCAAACCGCCCAGAACCTTACTCGGGGATAAAGCTTTTCACAGATTTATCTGCAGCAACTATCAAAACTAGAAGAAGTTTTTCCCTGATTGCAAAGAGAAAGACACTAAGGCAAAACAACATTACCTATCGCTGGGGTTTTCCTGTAAAAATCATTGCAAACAAAGATGTTCTACATGTTCTACATGTTCTAAAAGTACCTGAAGAAGGACTGGAAATACTCAAGGCCTGGCAACTTCAGATAGAGCAAGACACACCAGATCAAAATCGACCATTAACAGAAAGAGACATACAATAAACAAATCTACCAGAGAAACCCCGTTCTTCTAAAGAATGGAAGAAATCAAGCAAGACAAGAGATGACACCTGAAGAGACAACCTAAGGAGCTACCGCTGATATCCTTCTAAGCTTTGTGCTTCACGTTTGCTAAGAACTACTTACCCCACAAAATCATTAGTGATAACTAATCATCATATGCGTATATCTAAGCCATACTTTACACAACCATATATAACGATCTCAGTTTATGTTATTATCATTTTGCTTCTCTCTTTTTCAGTTAATCTTGTTGCAGGTCCTCTTGTATGTCAAAATTTACTAGCTACTATCCAAAACATTGTATGCAATCCAATATCCACGATAAATGAACACTGAATGGCTAGCGATCTGAAGGTAAAATGGTACCTAGCTTTGACAATACACACAACATGGCCACAAACATAACATAATGTCATTGAATGTTAGGGGATTAAGCTTCCCTTTCAAAAAAAAAAAAATCAGCTGTAGAGGGAAGCGTTGATTTAAAAATGCAATATCTTGTTTGATCAGGAGACCTATACCTCCAAGGAAAATCCACCAAAGCTACAACATAAAAAATTCCCAAAAATTATCTACTCTGCTTTTTCAAAAAAGAAGAGGGGAGAATCTATGGCATTTCGAGAGTTGATTCATCATAATTGTTGCTTTGGTGGAAAACAAACCTCTCACACTAGTAAACATATACTCACCAAATTCAGGCCAAACTACATTTTTGAAAAAAGTCATGAAAAAAGTAAATTCTATAAAGAAAGGGGGTCTCCTGATTGGAGGGGATTTTAATGCCATACTCAACCAGAAACTAGACACAACACATAGTGCCAGAAATAAAGACATAGCCTTTCAAAAACCGGTGGAATATGAAGGCCTACATGATATCTGGAGGCAAAAACATGCCACAGAAAAAGACTACACTCACATCTCCCATAAACATACCTCATAGTCAAGGATAGATTTCTTTTCTTGATTGAAAAATCATTAACAGATGCAGTGACAGAAAAAAAAATTGGGAACATTATATGGTCAGACCACACACCGATAAATTAAACTTTCTACTTCCCACCCAAAAATTGATGACTATATTTGGAGGGTAAAGTCATTCATATTGTCAGACATTAAACTAGGGAAAAAAATTGAGGACGACCTCAAAGAATATTTCAGATTAAACGATACTCCAAATATAGACCCCTTCATAACACGGAGCGCTCATAAAGCTAAAATAAGAGGCACTTTCATGTCTATAGGTACCTTTATTAAAAAACAGAGGGAAAAGGAAATAAACGATACTCTTAAGCAGATTAAACTCCTAGAATCTCAAAATAAAGCAAACCCACATATTTTAAGACAATAGAACTACAAAAAATACCGTTCCATATGCAAAACCTACTATTACACAACTTTGAAAAAATACTGAGAAAATCCAAGATACATTTTTACTCACACGATAATAAAGCCAAAGCACTGCTGGCTCGGAGATTAAGTGTTTGAATACAAAAATCCAAAATTGTCCATCCTACGACCAAGCAAACTAAAGTGGCCCAGAGGGACATAGCGAACACTTTTAAAGATTATTACGAAAGTCTATATAATCTCGCTTTAGACCCAACCTCTTCCTCTCCGATCCAAACACAAAGCACAGATTTCCTAGAAAAAATAATTCTACTGAAAATAGATGATGAGCAACTTAAAAAGCTTAATTTACCCATCTCGACAGGTGAGATAGTTAAAGCTATTATGACAGCCCCTAAAAATAAAGCACCAGGACCAAACAGATTTACCTACTTCCATATCTACGTAAACTATACAACACTGCAATTACCTCAGGAGAATTTCTTAAAGATATGCTGAGAGCGTTGATAGTAACTATACCTAAGCCAGGAAAAGATGAAACATAAGTTAAAAATTACAGGCCCACATCACTACTAAACGTAGACATAAAAATGTATTAAAAAATACTGGCCACTAGATTCCAATCTATATTACCTAAGCTAATAGGAAAAGACTAAGTCGGCTTTTTGAAGGGCAGACAAGGACCAGATAATACCAGAAGGATTATCTCTCTACTTCAGAACTGCAAATCTACTGATGCCCCATCTACCTTTTTAATAATTGATGCTGAAAAAGTGTTCGATCGAATAAATTTGAAATATGCATTCAAGGTTTTGGACGGATTTGGAATATTGGAAAACATTTATTCAGGTATAAAAGCACTATATAGCAACCCCTCAACAAATGTATATGTCAACAACAGCTCTTTATCAGATAACTTTGTAATAACGAATGGCACCCGCCAATGCTGCCCTTTTTCACCATTATTTTTTATATTATCTATGGAACCATTAGCAGCTAAAATCTGACGACAACAAGATATCAAGGGGATCCAAATTGGAACACATGAAAAGAAACTAGCCTTGTTTGCAGACGACATAATTCTTACCCTCACTGACCCAAAGAACTCTCTAAGATCATTCTTTGAAACAATATACATTTTTAGCCAACTATCTTACTATAAAATAAATCAGGACAAATCACAAGCTCTACCAATATGCACAGATACAGATCTCCTAAATGAACTTAAAAAATAACACAATCTAGACTGGCAACAATCAGAGATAACCTACTTGGGCATACAAATGACATATCCCTCATCTAAACTATATGAGTCGAACTTCCCAAATTTGGCTGTAGAAATAGCCAAAGACACAGCTGGATTATCGAAAAATATGATATCATGGATAGGTAGGATAGCGGCATACAAAATGCTGCTCTTATTGAAACTACTATACCTCTTCAGATCGCTGCCAATACTGAATAAATAATTTGCAACCATTAACTCGAATCTAAGATATTTTTATATGGAATAGTAGGAAACCTAAAACAGCATTGTGAGTGATTACTAAGCACAGCAGGGGTGGGGATTTGGGGGTCCCGAATATACAAGACTACTACTCATCGGCCATACTCGACCAACTATCACACTGGTGGTATTTGGGGAATCTCAACCCCCCCCCCCTATAGATGCAGTGAAAGTATCTGACGATGCTTGGAAAAATGTCCTCAAACAGAAAAAAGCGAAAATAATATGCCCCTTGGCTGAAATACCCTTAGAATTCATACAAGATCATCTCCTAAAGGTTCCAAAAATGCATTGGAAAAACATGGGGATCACCAGCCTTCAAAACCTTTTTGAGGGTGCACATAACACTTCATTTTCAAATATAAGAAATAATAATAAATTACTGCCAGAAGACTTCCACAAATTCCTATAAGTAAAGGAATTCATAACTAGTAATCAATGTTCTATAATGCAATATCAAACAAATAAGAGGTTATCCCAAACACATACAGTACATGGAAAAATGGATTTACAGAGAGAGGTTACAATATTAGAAAGGCAAAGCCTGTTCTTAAATATACACACATTTTTTTGTAGTGCTACTCATAGAGAAGCAATACCGAAATTATATTTGAGATGGTACTATACACCAAGCAAAATACATACCATGTACCCAAATTGCTTAGATAAATGCTGGAGACAATGTGGGAAAAGAGCATATATTATGGGAATGTGAATATGTTAGACCCTTATGGAGAGCAACTAAAGTAATACTAGAATCTACGTTGGGATACCAGATAAAAATGTCCCCTCAATTGACATTACTTCTTATAGGACTAGATGATTATCCACCAGAAAACAGATCAATATGAGCTCACATTTTAATGGCTACTAAACTGGACACACCACATATACAAGATGTCTTGAACTCGGTTAATGTAACATGCTCATATGAGAGAGTGGTTGCATGTATTCAAAATAGAACACCCACTTTTCAAAAAGGTGGAACAGTTGGATGGATAGCAAATATGGCTGTTGCTAGTATGGGGTTTGGCTGGTTAGGTCGGGGCACAATATTCAAATTATTGCAGTTCTAGCCTGCAATCTCCTTTAGGTTATTTGACAGTAAAGACAGAATATTGATCAGCTCTAACATACCTACTTCTCCAACCCCAATGCTTGCCCTACAGGTGGGAACCCTACTTCTGCCATTTGCTATTTTTACTTTTCCATATCATCTAATATCGATGAGAATATGTCATCAGGAACATTCAGCTCCTCTCTCTGTGTCTTGATGACTTTTCTAGGAAGTAACGCCAGCAAAAGATGAGGATGGTCATCATTAAGACCTGCTCCCCCAAGGTGTGCAGACTGTATGGTTTTCCTTGGCACGCTGACAGTGGAATAATATTCCATCTTATTGATATTGAATTATACAGTATTTTTTAGTTTACAGCTGATGTAGGAATAAGTAAATATAGGAATAAATAAAGAAAACTGACAAGTAATACCTCTCCCTACACTCTCTCTCTTCTATATATTCTTTTATTAATAATGTGCAGCAACACTGTCCCTGGCGTATAAGCACTTGGCACGTCTATCCCTATTCTTAGCTCACAGGATAATGGCAGAGACCACGCTGAATTAGGGTTTTATAGGGCTGTGACATCATAGGGGATTGCTATCTGATAATTGTTTGGCTACAGGACATTATGGGTGATCTTGCATTCGTGGGCTTGTCTCCTCTACAGTTATTTTCGCTTTGTAACATGTGCAGCCACCATTTTAGGAAAACCTGATTCGTTACCAGGAAGAAAGAGAAAGTTCGGATTTGTTTCTATTCGAAGTTTTTTGAAACTTCAGACCAAATTCCACTTCGAATGCTTCGCTTCGCTCCATACAACCTAAGATAGTTCTGCATTCATGTTAACATTTTACCTACAGTACATAATGTTTATGTAATTCATAATACTTACCTGCCCTGAACGGCTGTCGAACAGTTGAAAAATTTCATGAAGACATGACAAGAGAGTCAAGAATTTTTTGTCTTCATAGTCAAATCTTTCACCAAACACAATGGAGCAAATGACATTGGAAACAGCGAGTCGTAGAATATATGTTGGGTCAAATGGGGTATCTATTAGTAAATATAAAGAGGTGGTCAGACATTGCTTTCACTATGTCATTCAAAGAAAATTTACAGCTCACCCATATGTCGATTTCAGCGTGCATGGTCATTCAGAAAAGCCTCTGAAAAGTAGTTTCAAGCAAAAGAGATGTCCGGCACTGCTGGATTGTCTGGTGCAATTTCTTCCTTTTATTAACGTGGCAACAAGGATTGTACACACACACTGTACAGCGGTAAAATTGACGCATTTCGGACTGTAAAGTCCTTAGTCCTTAGATTGTGTACAATCCTTGTTGCCACGTTAATAAAAGGAAGAAATTGCACCAGACAATCCAGCAGTGCCGGACATCTCTTTTGCTTGAAATTGCTTTCACTATATAGTATAATTCCAACACTTAGAAAATATGAACTACTACACAGTATGGTGTATGTTTGGCGATCTCACTACAGCAGGTCACCAATATTATATTAAAGTTAGGTGTACAAAGAGGTTCAGTCATTGATCTAATATATATAGGGCAGTGTACAAATTGCAGACCTTAAAAGATCAAGCAAGTGATTTTTAACATTCCCAATCATTTGTTCCACACAGGCCAAATGTGTTCATGGGAAATTCAGTAGTAAAGAGAGGGCTGTTGTCCAACAGCAAACTGATATGTATGGTGGCCTGAAAGTACAAATAATTTCAAAATTCACCTTTTTCCTTTAAAAATTTATCAGCAAGACGTTGGGCTTCTTCTTGGATTCTTTCTTCAATGCTCCTCTTTCCCATTCCAAAATTTCTCAAAGTTGTCAGCGAAAATCGACGAATAATTTTCCACCTTTCCCCATTGCTTGCAATGACCCCTGTAAATTCAAGCAAGCTTTTAAAGGGGCATTCTGGTTGCAACAAACTTTTCCTTTTTTTAATAGTGATCTGATAACTAATTTATCAGTAGGGGCCTGACCACTGTGACCACCACTAACCCAGAGAATGGGGTTCCCATTCCACCATCTTAATGAAGCAGACACTCAAACACATGCCCTTCTGCTCAATTCATTATGTAACGGACTGTCAGAGATCGCCAATTGCAATGCTGGTCTATCTATGGCAGTTCCATAGAAAATGAATGAAGTGGCAGAGCACATGGTTAACTGGCTCCTCCATTAGGATGGGGGAATAAAACCTTTATTATTGGGATTAGAAGGGGTCCCAGTGGTCAGATTCCCACAAATCATCTAGTTATTTCCTTTTCAGTAGACAAGTCAATCTGTAGTAACTGGAAAACCCCTTTAAAGGGTCTATCGAGGATTATAAAACCATAGGTGCTTTGTTGCAAAAACAGCAACATATTGTTATCCATAGTTGGAACCATAATGGGAACCTGACCATGGGAAATGTTGTGCAGGGAAATGTTGGGCATCTGCAACAGCAGATCGCCAGCTTGGTGTGATGTGTAGTGTTAAGCAAAGCACGCTTTGGATCATAGATCTAAAGTCACTTCATTCAAAACTTTATTTTGAGATCCATCTCCTTACAGCATTCAAATGTATGGGCTTCACGGAGGTGACTTTGTTAAGTTAGAAGTTTTACGAGACTTCGGTGAAGAACTTCGGCATTCGATTCTACAACTTGAAAACCATTTTAAAAGTGCAATCCAAAGACGGCTTCAGTAATGACTAGAACATTGAAACCAAACCCTACTTCTCATTGCAGTTTTAAAATGGTTTTCAAGTTGTAAAATGAATTTCACCTCCGCGAAGCCCATACATTTGACTACTGTACAGAGACGGAGTACAGTATTTAAACAAAGTTTTGAATGAAGCAACTTTGGATCTATGATCTGAAGCGTGCTTTGCTCAATACTACTGATATGCCTTGGTATAGAATGTGATGAACTTTGCAGATGACTCTCACTGTATGATGCGTTAATGTACTTTAACTCCTTAGTGACCACCCATATGCTTTTTACGGTGGTCACTAAGGGGTCTTCCGCGGGGCCGCCGCTTTTTTGCAGTGGCCCGGTCTAAGAGGGGAGCGGGAGCCAGCTATCACATGAGAGCCGCGATCCTGCTTTAATAGCCTGGACTGGCTGGAATGCCAATCCGGGCTGTTTGACGCGTTACATGCTGCGGGCAATGGTGCAAACAGTGACTCTCTGTCTGATGTAGGCCCAAACCTGCCTTGAATAGTTTCCAGCAGGCTGTGCCTCTCTGACGCAGCCTGCTGGTCAATGTTAGTAAAGCACTCACATTTAAATGCAATGCACTATAGGGCTAGTGCATTGCATTGTAAAATCAATTAGAATGTTGTCTGTTATAGTCCCACTATGGGACTATTAAGTGGTAAAAACAAAGTTAAAAAATACATATTTATTACATTTAAAAAAAACTCCAAATATGCTTTTTAATGAAAAAAAACTGCAAAAAAACCTCCCCCACATGTTTGGTATCACCAAGTCCATAACAACCTACACTACATAAATATCATATAAATTATCCCCTATGGTGAACGCCTTAAAAAGAAATAAAAAAAATGCTAATTTATACTTAGTTGCCACTGAAAAAACGTAATAACAAGTGATAAAAAAATGTAATTTACTCCAAAATGATAGCAATGAAGCAGTTTAGGCTTATACACCTTATTTTTCTTTCTATGGAGTTGTGCGAGGGCTTTATTTTTGCTTGACGACTTGTAGTTAAGTTTGATGGTTTGGGTCTTGGGAAGTAGTGATTAGTGATGAGCGGCAGGTGCCATATTCGATTTCGACGAAATTCGCGAATATTCGAATGAATATTCGTTTCGTATTCGTCGAAATCGAATATTCGTCATTTTTTCTAGTTATCGCGATTAAAATGCGATTTAAATAATCGCATATTGCGATTTGTACTTAAGGCTACTTTCCTATTGGTTTCATATCTAGAATTAGCGAGGATGACGAATATGACGAATGTATTCGTCATATTCCTCAAAACGAAGATAACGAAGTATTCTACATCTTCGCTTTAGCAACCTATTCGTCAACCTCGCTAATTCTAGCAATCAAATAGGAAGGTTGACTATAGAGATAGTTGTGTTAATTGCTATGCGATTTTTTTTTTTAATACAATAATTATATTACTTGATATGATAATATTATTATAAGTATTCTATTTATTAAAAAAAAAAATCGCATAGCTGAATTTAACACAGCTGTCTGGTAAGTCAACCTTCCTATTTGATTGCTAGAATTAGCTTAATAGCTTAAGTTGACGATGACGAGATCTAATAGGTAGCTAAAACGAAGATGTAGAATACTGCTATCTTCGCTTTGAGGAATATGACGAATACATTCGCCATATTCGCTATTCGCTAATTCTACCAAGCCAACCATAACTTCTGTGCTCATGGAGCGTCCCCATCACCATGGGAACGTCTCCATATACTAAAATGTACTGTCGGATTTGAGGAATTACGTTGAAATCGCAATGCGATTAATTCAAGTTATATTAATCGCATTGCATTTCAACTTAGAGCTGGGTTTATAATGGGTCAGCTTGCTAGAATTAACGGTTAACGAATATGGAATATAGCAGCAGTGTAGTTGAAATCGCAATGCGATTAATTTAACTTAAAGTATTCAGCATTGCGATTTCAACTTAGCACTGCTAGTGCATAGCTATATATTCCATATTCGTTAATTCTAGCCTATGTAAGATAGCAGTGCTAAGTTGTAATCGCAATGCGATTAATATAACTTGAATTAATCGCATTGCGATTTCAACGTAATTCCTCAAATCCGACAGTACATTTTAGTATATAGAGATTTTCCCATGGAAGGGGACGCTCCATGAGCACGGAAGTCGGCAGAAGCGGCAACGGGCACTGACTGGAGCAGCCAGGAAGCCAGGAATCCTCATGACAGGTAAGAACTACTTTTGGGAAGTGGGAAAGAAAAAAATATAACTAAAAAAAAAAAAAAAAAAACGAATATTCGAAATAGCGAATTTATAGCGCTATATTCGAAATATTCGCGAATTAGCGAAGTGCCGATATTCGCTAAAAAAATTCGCTTTTCGAATATTCGCGCTCAACACTAGTAGTGATGCAAAAAGATTTTATTTCTTTTAAAAAGGGGGTATTATTGAACAAAAGTAGTAAGACCCAGAGAATAAAGATATTATGTTATTTATACCAAAAAATGAACGCCGTAAAATTTATAATATAAAAACTCAGTGGCAGTATTGCTGTTTTTCCCATCTCCCTCCCAGTAAGAGTTAATAAAAGTTAATCAGAAAGTTTTCTGTACCCAAAAATGACACCATTAAAAACTACAATTTGTCCAGCAAAAAACAAGCCCTCATAGCTATATAGATGGAAAAATAAAAAAGTTCTAGCTCTTGGAACACGACAATGAAAAAAGGAAGAAAAAGGCTTGGTCAATAAGGCCCAAAAGAGGCTTGTCACTAAGGTGTTAATAGGTATTGTACTGTGAAATAAATGTATGCATGATATATTGTTGAAAGTAACACTGAGTTTATCCTAACATGTTCCCACTAATTGTATAACTATTGACGGATATTATGGGGGTCATTTATTAAGACCAATGTTTTAGATGCCATTCTTATTACCACTTGCACTAGCAGTCTATGCGTCTAAGTTATGTAGCAGCACTGTCCTCTACATAACTTAGGCTGGTGTAGATTTAGACAATTTTCTACACCTAAAATATGCGTAGAAAATGATAAATGAGATGGACCTGCCAGTCCACCCACGCCATGCCCTTTTTTTTAGACCTGGTGGGGGTCGCAACAGATATATGCCAAAAAGTGGAGTATATTTGTTTGTAAATGACCCCCTATGTGTACGTGTAAAGACCCTTTGGGTCACAGCATTAACAGAAGTACACGTATGCCACATGATAATTAGCAGGAAGGAGATGGAGGAGTGAGCAGAGAATCTGCTACTTGAAACAAAGCCAGTATTAATTATGAAAGCAAAAAGTTAGATGATGGAGGTGATTGGTACTAATAATAAGGATATAACACTTTAAGAACTACATAGCTAGGGTATCAGAAGCCAAATATTCCAGAGGAGCTTAGACAGGAGCTAAGGGAAGGGAGGAAGAAGATTAGACTGAGCATCATGGAAGCAGCTAAGGGTACTTTCACACTAGCGTTATTCTTTTCTGGTATTGAGTTCCATCCTAATGCATTCTGAATGTAGAGCATTCCGTTCAGGATGCATCAGTTCAGTCCCTCTTACGTGTTTTGGCTGGAGAAAATGCCGGAACACTTGCCGTATCCACATTAAAATTACCGCATTGATGGATCCGGTCTGCACATGCGCAGACCTTTAAAAATATGTAAAAAATAAATACCGGTTCCGTTTTTCTGGATGACAACCGGAGAGAATGATCCGGTATTGCAATGCATTTGTGAGATGGATCCACATCCGGATCCGTCTACAAATGGTATCCGTTTGCATACAGATTGCCGGATCCGGCAGGCAGTTCCGGCGACGGAACTACCTGCCGGAATCCAGCAGCGCACGTGTCAAAGTACCATAAAGCTTGCCCTGAGTAAGAGATGGGCCTGTAACTAAGGGCTGCACTAGATTAAAAGATCAAGCAGACGATTATCGGGAGGGAAGCGTTTCTTCCTGGCAATTGCCTAAATTGTTAGGGGAGGATACCGCTGCCTTTACATGCCGCAATGTATTTATTTATTTATTATACTCACTTATATAGTGTTGACATATTCCACAGAGCTTTACAGACATTAGCATTACACTGTTCCAAGTGGAGCTTGCTTAGTTCCCTATCAGTATGCCTTTGGAGTGTGGGAGGAGACTGGAGTACCTGGCGCAAACCCACACAAAGATGGGGAGAATATACAAACTCCCTGCAGGTGTTGTCCTATGTCGGATCTTAACCTAGGCTCATAGCGCTGCAAGGAAACAGTGCTAACCACTGAGCCATCGTGCTGCATGGGGAGGAGAAATTGATAATGCCGCCGCTTGTCCTCATACAGAATCCTTGTTTGCTGGCAGCATAATGTGATTAGACAGCACTATGTGCCCCAACAAATGATGATTTTTTTGGTCATTCATTTGGGTATTCAGTGACAGTATTACGAATGCTTATTAGCAATTATCTGGCCAACTGCCAGCCAGTGTAATACAGGCTTAAGACTTACCAGTTTGCAGCCGAATGTTGTGCAATATTGTGTGTTGCATTGAAAGGCAAAGAAGAACTGAAAAGAGTGTGCACTGTGACTGTTACATCAGAGATACCCCCACCTGGGAACACCTGCCTGTTCAGATTGTGTGCTGTTGCACCACATGGCGATAAAGCAATGGAGATAACTTCAGAGACAACTGTCTTCAATCCTGTCACTCTGAGAAGCCCAGATGCTGATGCCCAGAGGACAGAGTGCAATGTAAGCGAGATGGAGAGTGATGTTGCTTCTTAACGGAACCATGTTCTATTTGACATTTACCACTTACAGAGACGGTGTACGCATTTAACCTGTTGCACCTAAATAGGAAACGGAGTCCCGCAAAGCTCTCTCTCTAAAATATACTGTGAGTCAGTATGACATGTAGATGACAGGCGTCGCTTTTAGAATCACTACACACCATTTATTTGGGCAGTCACAGGGCCAAAACTGACCAAATAACTATGAACTCAGCCTTGTAGGTTGATGGTAGCGCCAACAAGCACACTCTTTTTACACCGTTGTCAGCTGATTCCACATAGATGTCTACAGAATCTGTTCTAGTAATTGCTTATACAAGTAGAGCCCCCCGACAAAGTGGAGAGGGTGTCAGCAGTAATTTTGTGTTGATGTCACTGATTATTTTGTGACATCCGTCAGAACAATAACCTCCAAAAATCGGATCCTGTCTGTTGAGCATTGGTCAGCATTAGCTCAATAATTTATCAATATTGCTAAAGGGAAAAAAAACTGAGTGGATCTAAAACAGAGATGAATGGAATATTTGCATGTCTTCTGTGTTTTGCACCCACTCTTGCCAAATCATAAGCCAATTCTGATGGGACCATAGAGGCCTAGGAGCTGCTACACAGACAGGATCCGTTGTGCATAAATTTTTTTCTTCCTTCTGACAGATCAGAAGAAGGGTCAAATAAATGATGATGTCACCCAGGTGGAAAGGCAAAATAGTGGCCCAGTCATGAAGTGGGGAGGGTGGGAACAGCATGAGAAGTCTACAGAGTGGCCCTATGACATAGTGGTGAGGTGGAAGCAGCATGAGGAGACCAGAGAATGGCCCAATGACAGAGTCTGGAGGTGGTGACAGCATCAGGAGGAGGCCACAGAGTGGCACAATGACAATGTGGAGGTGGCGGCAACATCAGGAGGCCACAGAGTAGCACAATGACAGTGTGGAGGTGGCAGCATCAGGAGACCACAGGCTGACAAGGTGACATAGTGAGGAGGTGACAGCAGCATCAGGAGACCACAGAGTGGCAAGGTGAGATAGTATGGAGATGAGGGCAGCATCAGTAGTCCACAGAGTGGCAGAGTGACAGTGTGGAGGTGGCAACGTCAGTAGACCACAGAGTGGCAAGTTGACATAGTGTGGAGGTGGCAGCAGCATCAGGAGACCAGAGAGTGACCGGGGACCGAGTGGGGAGGTGGCAGCAGCATCAGGAGACCACAGAGTGGCAAGGTGACATAGTGTGGAGGTGACAGCAGCATCTGGAGACCACAGAGTGGCAAGGTGAGATAGTGTGAAGATGAGAGCAGCATCAGTAGTCCACAGAGTGGCAGAGTGACAGTGTGGAGGTGGCAGCTTCAGGAGACCAGAGAGTGGCAAGTTGACATAGTGTGGAGGTGGCAGCAGCATCAGGAGACCAGAGAGTGACCCGGGGACTGAGTGGGGAGGTGGCAGCAGCATCAGGAGACCACAGAGTGGCAAGGTGACATAGTGTGGAGGTGACAGCAGCATCTGGAGACCACAGAGTGACCTCGTGACAGAGTGGGGAGGTGGGTAGCAATATGAGTACCAGCTGAAGATGGTGGTTAAAAGAAGGAGCACTTGGCATCAGATGTGTGGCATCAGGTGGGTGACAGCATTAGAATAGTACCTGAGGCAGATAGCCAGAAGAAATCAGTCTCTTTTGTCAAAATGTTGGTGTGGCACCATGGATGATCTAGTTCGATGCATCAGGCATTGGTGGGTAGAAATCCTGGCTGATCTACGCCTGATTTATCTTGACAAAGGTCAGTCTCTCCACATTTTGGGTGGACAGGTGAGTTCTTCTTGGGGTAACTATGGCCCCCGCCGCACTAAACACCCGCTGTGATGCCACACTACTGGCCAGGCAGGACAGCTTTTCCGGCACAAACTCTGCTAGTTGTGGCCTCAAATCCAGTTTGGCTGCCCAGTATTCCAGCGGATCTTCACTGTGGGGTGGCAGGGTGCAGTCCAAATATGCCACCACCTGCTGATTCAGGTCCTGCTCCAGGTCTAGCTGCTGTTGCTGGTGAGTAGTTTCTTCACTAAGCAGTTGAAGAAAGCTGCTCATCACCGACTCTAGACTTAAGTTGCTGCTGATGGAGCTGAAACTGCTCCTACCCCCCCCCCCCCCCCGCCACAGCAGCCATGGTAGAGGAATGTGAGCGCAGAGGGCCCCCGGGGCAGACCTGCAAGAAGATGGACGATGGCGCAGATCGGCAGCAGCCAACTAACTACTTAGGATGTCTCTATAGTAGTTCAGTTTGTCCTCCCTTTCAGTGAACTGGTAGCGAGGGTCCAACAAGGTGGAAAGACAGAAGTCATCCCTGCCAAATGGTGACAATTTGGCTGTCACTAGTGATGAGCAGGAGGTGCCATATTAGATTTTGCGATATTTCATGAATATTCATCATGTATTCGTAGAAATCGAATATTCGTCATTATTCTGTTTATCGCGAATAATATGCAATTAAATTATTCGTGTATTGCGAAATGAACTTTGAACGGGGTATAAAGACAACTTTCCTATTGGTTGGCTATCTAGAATTAACGAATATAGCGCTATATTCTCTATCTTCGTTAATTCTAGCAAGCCAACCAATAGGAAAGTTATACCCCGTTCAAAGTTTCATTCGCAGTATTCGCGAACTGCGAATGAAAATTTGAACGGGGTATAACTTTTCTATTGGTTGGCTTGCTAGAATAAATGAAAATAGAGAATATAGCGCTATATTCATTATCTTCATTAAGAACGAAGATAGCGAAATATTCTCTATCTTCGCTATTAACGAAGAAAAAGAATATAGTGCTATATTCGAATTCGTTATCTTTGTTAAATTTTGCAAGCCAAGTAAACTTGTCTATACATACACAGCTCTATGTTGGATGCGCAATGCGAGAACATTAAGTAATATTACTTGCATTGCGCATCCAACTTAGAGCTGGTGTCACGTATGAGCTGCCACTGGCTGACATAGAAGTTAAACAGGGGAGTAGTGTTGAGCTAGCATGCTCGGCCGAACTGGTGTTCGACTCGAGTATCACGATACTTGACACATCGTGGTGTTCGGCCGAATACGGCGTGTGCTTGAGTGCGATGCTCGAGTCAGTGAATTCAAATCTAATTTAGGCTCTAGTTATGACAAGTTTCTGCCGGGATTTGAACGCACAGTTTTCTGCATTAGAGCCAAGGACCTTAACCACTCAGTTATAAAGCTAAATGATAAACTGTGTCAGAAAAACCTCATAGCAGTTTGTCATGTACTAAGTATTCCTATATAGCAGAAGTATCAAGTTATATTTTACTGCAGGTTAACTCGTAGCTGTATAGCGTAGTCGTTAAGATTCTTGGCTCTAATGTCGAAGGTTATGAGTTCAAATCCTGGCAGAAACTTTTCAGATATAGATGCTAAATTTAAAATATATATATGTTTTTAGCCCTAATATATTTACATAAATTATTATATATTTAGAATTCATAAGATATTATAATATATGTAAATATATTTTGGCTAAAAAAATCAGTAGTAGGGTTGAGCCAATCAACAAGCGTTTAACTTGTCTGCCCTTAGAAGCCATCACAGCCATGCCTACTAATGGCATGGCTGTGATTGGCCAAGTGCAGTATGTGACCCAGCCACTATATCGGCTGGAATTACGTAGCACCGCACATCACTCTGCTCTTCACAGTGTAGGGATAGGATGCTGCTGCTGCTGTGAGTCAGAGATTAGGGAAGAATTCTGGTGTACTTGGTGTTGTTCAATCTTTAAACTAACTAAGGGCGCTATGCTACATTTTTGTACCCAGCCCTGAGCCCAGTGACACTGAAAAATAACTTTTAATCCATCTGCTAGTTCGGTGGGCGTCAGCTGCCATTTTTGCAAGTGCAGTACACTTGCAAGCATGTGAACTGCATGTGTGCAAGGGACATTACTTTAATTCTGTTTTGGTAGCTCAGTGGAGGACAAACTCCCTGTTTTGGCCGGTCAAGTACCCCTGTGGCCTGTAGTGCATACCTGGCAGTGAAAATTATTCAATAACATTAGTCTGTCACATATTTTTGTGACCTAATGCGATTTTTTATCTGTCTGCCACAGGCACTGCATATCTGACAGTCCAATAAAATTGTTAAATACTGTAGTTACCTTGCTGCTATAAAAAAGCACACTTTTTTTGCTAGATAGTAAATTTACAGGCTATGCGGCATTTCTGACAGTCCAATTAAACTGTACATACTGCAGTTACATTGCTGCTATAAAAAAAGCTAATTTTTTTGTGCTAGATAGCAAATTTGCGTGCTACACTGCATTTCTGACAGTCCAATAAAACCGTAACATACTGCAGTTACATTGCTGTTATAAAGAAAGCACAATTTTTGTGCTAGATAGCAAATTCGCTGTCTACGCTACATTTCTGACAGTCCAATTAAACCGTTAAATACTGCAGTTACATTGCTGCTCTAAAAAATACAGTTTTGTGCTAGATAGCAAATTTGCATCCTACGCTGAATTTCTGATATTCCAATAAAACCTTAACATACTGCATTTTTATTGTTGTTTGCAAAAACACAGTTTTTGTGCTAGTTAGCACTTTAGGGTCCTACGCTGCATTTCTGACATTCCAATAAAAAGGTTAAATACTGCATTTACATTGCTGCTATAAAAAATACACAGTTCTTGTGCTAGATAGAAAATTCACTGTCTGCGCTGCATTTCTGACAGTCCAATTAAACCGTTAAATACTGCAGTTACATTGCTTTTATAAAAAAAAAAAACGTTTTTGTGCTAGATAGCAAATTTAGGTCCTACACTGCATTTCTGATATTCCAATAAAACCGTAACATACTGCATTTTTATTGTTGTTTGTAAAAAACACAGTTTTTGTGCTAGATAGCACATTAGGATCCTACACTGCATTTCTGATATTCCAATAAAACCATAACATACTACATTTACATAGTTTTTTGCAAAAAAACACTGTTTTTGTGCTAGATAGTACATTTGCAGCCTGCGCTGTATTTCTGAGAGTGCAATATGGCCAAAAATCATTTATTTTTTGCCATAAAGTACATTTGCAGCCTGCACTGCATTTCTGAGGGTAAAATTCAATCAGTAAATCCAGCTATTAGATTGTGGGTGGACATTTCCACAGTTATTAGACCAGTCATTCACAAGTGGCTTGGTGAATACGTTCCTGCTGCACCGGACAGGGAAATATATTCTGTAAATTCAGCGGCTTTTAGATTGTTGGGTGCTGTAGTTATATGCTGTAAAATCTCCATGATGGGGGCCACTTGTGGCTTCTATACATAGTAACATAGTACATAAGGCCGATAAAAAGACATCTGTCCATCCAGTTCGGCCTGTCATCCTGCTAGTTGATCCAGAGGAAGGCAAAAACAAAACCCTGTGAGGTAGAAGCCAATTTTCCCCACTTAAGGGGAATAAAAAATTCCTTCCCGACACCAATCAGGCAATCAGAATAACTCCCTGGATCAACGACCCATCTCTAGTAGCTATAATCTGTAATATTATTACCCTCCAGAAATACATTCAGGCCCCTCTTAAATTCCTTTATTGTACTCACCATCACCACCTCCTCAGGCAGAGAGTTCCATAGTCTAACTGCTCTTACCGTAAAGAATCCTTTTCTATGTTTGTGTACAAACCTTCTTTCCTCCAGACGCAGAGGATGTCCTCTCGTCACAGTCACAGTCCTTGGGATAAATAGATGATGGGATAGATCTCTGTACTGACCCCTGATATATTTATACATAGTTATTAGATCTCCCCTCAGTCATCTTTTTTATTATTTATTATTACTTTATTCCCTTAGATACGGGGGTATGCCATCCGGTGCTGGCGATTTGTCTATTTTAATCTTTTTAAGTCGCTGTTGTACTTCTTCTTGGGTCAGACAGGACACTTTTAATGGGAAATTTATTTTTACATTCAGCATTTCATCTGACAGTTTATTTTCCTCAGTGAATACATTGGAGAAAAAAATATTTAACAGCTTTGCTTTCTCCTCGTCGCTCTCTACAACTCCCCCCTCATTACTCTTTAAAGGGCCGACACCATCAGATTTATACTTTTTAACATTTATATAATTGAAGAACATTTTAGGGTTAGTTTTACTCTCTTTGGCAATTAATCTCTCGGTCTCTAGTTTGGCCACTTTTATTTGTTTTTTACATATTCTATTATTTTCCTTATAGTTTTTCAGAGCTTCCTCGCTACTCTCCTGTTTTAGTGATTGATATGCTTTCTTTTTGTCATTTATTGCTTTCTTCACAGTTCTATTTATCCACATTGGTTTCTTTTTGTTAACCTTTTATTCATATACAGTATGTACCTCTCACAATGAGATTTTAGGATGCTTTTAAAGGACTTTGTCCCAGTTAGTTAGGCCTATGGCCTTGCTTAGTTGGCTAAATTAAGCTTTTTTGAAGTTTGGCATTTTTGTTCCTCTCTGTAGAAACGCTCTTTTGAATGATAATTGGAAGGTTATTACTTTATGGTCACTATTTCCTAGGTGCCCCCCAACCTGGACGTCTGTTGTTCTGTCAGGTCTACTGGGTAATACTAAGTTCAGTATGTCCGTCCCTCTAGTCGAGTCCTGAACCAGTTGGGAAAGGTAATTGTCTTTGGTTATTGCCAAGAACCTGTTTCCTTTATGCGATGTACAGCTTTCAGCTTCCCAGTCTATATCTGGGTAGTTGAATTCCCTCATAATAACCACCTCATTATGATTTGCAGCCTTGTCTATCTTGTTCAGTAGTAGATTTTCTGTGGACTCTGGTATATTAGGTGGCTTATGGTTCAGGGATGGGCGATGACAGTTCAGGGACAGCACTGCTGCAGTTGGACACTTCCTCTGCCAGTCAGGGGAATGTCAGCTCCAGTAAGCAGGGGCCCAGGAGAGCAGGGCAGGCCAGACACATGTTGGTAGTGGGAGACTCCATTATTAGGGGAACACATAGGGCGATCTGTCACAAAGATCGTGATCGCTGAACAGTGTGCTGTCTTCCCGGCGCTAGAGTTCGACACATTGCAGATTGGGTTGACAGATTACTGGGAGGGGTTAGAGAAGATCCAGCGGTCATGGTCCATATTGGAACCAATGACAAAGTTAGAAGAAGGTGGAGCTTCCTTAAAAATGATTTTAGGGATTTAGGTCAAAGCTTAGGGCGAGGACCTCAAAGGTAGTATTTTCCAAAATACTGCCTGTACCATGAGCCACACAAGAAAGGCAGCAGGAGATTAGGGAGGTTAACAAGTGGCTCAAGAACTGGTGTAGGAAGGAGGGGTTCGGGTTCCTGGAGAACTGGGCCGACTTCTCTGTCGGCTACAGGCTCTATCGTAGGGACGGGCTACACCTCAATGGGGAAGGGTCAGCTGTGTTGGAGAGAAAGATGGCTAGAAGGTTGGAGGAGTGTTTAAACTAGGGAGTAAGGGGGAAGGGTAATTACATTATAGGAAGGGAAGATAGTGCAGAAAGAGACCAGGGGCGAGGTAGTCTGACTGGGGGAGGAATGGAAGGGGGGACTAGAACAGTTCAGAATGAAAGGTGTAGGGTAAAAAATACACATAAACCTCTCAAATGTATGTATACTAATGCCAGAAGCCTGACTAACAAGACTGGTGAACTGGAATTAGTGATGTGTGAGGAGGACTATGACATAGTGGGAATAACTGAGACATGGCTGGATGATAGCTATGACTGGGCAGTTAATATAAAAGGTTACAACAATCTGTTTAGAAAGGATCGTCAAAACCGGAGAGGTGGAGGGGTCTGCCTCTATGTGAAGTCCTGTCTAAAGCCCACAATCCGAGAATACATCTGTGAGGGACATGAACATGTGGAGTCACTGTGGGTAGAAATATATGGAGCAAAAAACAATAATAAATTACTAATAGGAGTTTATTATAAACCACCGAATATACCAGAGTCCACAGAAAATCTACTGCTAAACATCTTCAACTACCCAGATATAGACTGGGAAACTGAAATCTGTACATCCCATAAAGGAAACAGGTTCTTGGCAATAGCCAAAGACAATTACCTTTCCCAACTGGTTCAGGACCCCACTAGAAGGACAGCCATACTGGACTTAGTATTAACCAATAGACCTGACAGAACAACAGATGTGCAGGTTGGGGGACACCTAGGAAATAGTGACCTTAAAGTAATAACCTTCCAATTATTCTTCAAACGACAGTTTCTAAAGGGAGGAACAAAGATACCAGACTTCAAAACAGCAAAATTTAGCCAACTTAGCGAGGCCATAGGCCTAACTAACTGGGACAAAGTCCACAAAAATAAAACTACAACCACAAAATGAGAGAGTTTTAAAAGCATTGTAACATCTAATTGTGAGAGGTACATACCTTATAGGAATAAAAGGCTAAGAAACAATAAGAAACCAATGTGGATAAATAGAACCGTAAAAAAGCAATAAATGACAAAAAGAAAGCATATACATCACTAAAACAGGAGGGAGCCAGGAAGCACTGATAAACTATGAGGAAAAAAATAGAATATGTAAAAACTAATAAAAATTGCCAAACTATAGACCGAGAGATTCATTGCCAAAGAGAGTAAAACTAACCCTAAAATGTTCTTCAATTATATAAATGGTAAAAATATAAATCTGAAGGAGTCGGCCCTCTACATAGCAATGAGGGGGTGTTGGAGAGAGCGACGAGGATAAAGCAAAACTATTAAATATTTGTTTCTCCACTATATTCACTGAGGAAAATAAACTGTCAGATGAAATGCAGAATGTAAAAGTAAATTCCCCATTAAAAGTGCCCTGTCTGAACCAGGAAGAAGTACAACAGCGACTCAAAAAGATTAAAATAGACAAATCGCCAGGACCGGATGGCATACACCCCGTATCCTGAGGAAATTATGTGATGTCATAGCCAGACCTTTATTTGTGACATTTACGGACTCTATACTGACAGGGAATGTTCCACAGGATTGGCGCATAGCAAATGTGGTGCCAATATTCAAAAGGGTCCAAAAACAGAGCCTGGAAATTATAGTCCGGTAAGTTTAACATCTGTTGTTGGGAAACTGTTTGAAGGGTTTCTAAGAGATGCTATCTTGGAGTATCTCAA
Organism: Bufotes viridis; assembly: GCA_033119425.1. Taxonomy (NCBI): domain Eukaryota; kingdom Metazoa; phylum Chordata; class Amphibia; order Anura; family Bufonidae; genus Bufotes; species Bufotes viridis. The sequence goes on along the minus strand of CM065597.1, from coordinate 30,570,781 downwards.
TGAAAATAAGCAAATAACGCCATATCAGCATGGCTTCATGAGGGATCAGTCATGCCAAACAAATTTAATCAGTTTCTATGAGGAGGTAAGTTCTAGACTTGACAGTGGCGAATCAATGGATGTCGTATATCTGGACTTCTCCAAAGCATTTGACACTGTACCTCATAAAAGGTTGGTATATAAAATGAGGATGCTCGGACTGGGGGAAAATGTCTGTATGTGGGTAAGTAACTGGCTGAGTAATAGAAAACAGAGGGTGGTTATTAACGGTAGATACTCAGATTGGGTCATTGTCAATAGTGGGGTACCTCAGGGGTCAGTATTGGGGCCTATTCTCTTCAATATATTTATTAATGATCTTGTAGAAGGCTTGCACAGTAAAATATCAATTTTTGCAGATGACACTAAACTGTGTAAAGTAATTAACACTGAAGAGGACAGTTTTCTCCTACAGAGGGATCTGGATAGATTGGAGGCTTGGCAGAGAAATGGCAGATGAGGTTTAACACTGACAAATGGAAAGTTATGCACATGGGAAGGAATAATGCATGTCACCCTGTACATACTAAATGGTAAAACACTCGGTAACACTGACATGGAAAAGGATCTAGGAATTTTAATAAACAGCAAACTAAGCTGTAAAAACCAGTGTCAGGCAGCTACTGCCAAGGCCAATAAGATATTGGGTTGCATCAAAAGGGCATAGATGCCCTTGATGAGAACATAGTCCTACCACTTTACAAATCTCTAGTCAGACCACACATGGAGGACTGTGTACAGTACTGGGCTCCTGTGAACAAGGCAGACATAGCTGAGCTGGAGAGGGTTCAGAGGAGGGCAACTAAAGTAATAACTGGAATGAGGGATCTACAGTACCCTGAAAGGTTATCAAAATTAGGGTTATTCACCTTAGAAAAAAGACGACTGAGGGAGATCTAATATCTATGTATAAATATATCAGGGGTCAGTACAGAGATCTATCCCATCATCTATTTATCCCTAGGACTGTGACTGTGACGAGGGGACATCGTCTGCGTCTGGAGGAAAGAAGGTTTGTACACAAACATAGAAAAGGAATCTTTACGGTAAGAGCAGTGAGACTATGGAGCTCTCTGCCTGAGGAGGTGGTGATGGTGAGTACAATAAAGGAATTCAAGAGGGGCCTGGATGTATTTCTGGAGTGTAATAATATTACAGGCTAAAGCTACTAGAGATGGGTCGTTGATCCAGGGAGTTATTCTGATTGCCTGATTGGAGTCAGGAAGGAATTTTTCCCTTTAAGTGGGGAAAATTGGCTTCTGCCTCACAGGGGTTTTTGCCTTCCTCTGGATCAACTTGTAGGAAACAGGCCGAACTGGATGGACAAATGTCTATTTTCGGTCTTATATACTATGTTACTATGTTATGTTATTGTAAACTCCTATTAGCAATTTATTATTGTTTTTGGCTCCATGTATCTCTACCCACAGTGACTCCACATGTTTATATCCCTCACTTATATCTTCTCGGACTGTGGGCTTTAGACAGGACTTTACATAAAGGCAGACCGCTCCCCTCTCTGGTTTAACAATCCTTTCTAAACAGACTGTAACCATGTACATTAACTGTCCAGTCATAGCTATCATCCAGTCATGTCTTAATTATTCCCACTATGTCATAGTCCTCCTCACACATCACTAATTCCAGTTCACCAGTTTTGTTAATCAGGCTTCAGGCATTAGTATACATACAATTAACAGGTTTTTGTATATTTTTAACCATACCCCTTTCCGTCTGAACTGTTCTAGTCCCTCCTCCCATTCCTCCCCAGTCCCAACTTCCATAACGTAATTACCCTCCCCCAGTCCCTAGTTTAAACACTCCTCCAACCTCCTAGCCATCTTTCTCACCAACACATCCCTCCTGTCCCTACGATAGAGCTTGTAGCCGACAGAGAAGTCGGCCCAGTTCTCCAGGAACCCGAACCCCTCCTTCCTACACCAGTTCTTGAGACACTTGTTAACCTCCCTAATCTTCCATTGTCTTTCTTGTGTGGCTCTTGGTACAGGCAATATCTCAGAAAATACTACCTTGAAGGTCCTTGCCAACTTTGACCTAAATCCCTGAAATCATTTTTATGGACTCTCCACCTACCTCTAACATTGTCATTGGTTCCGATATGGACCATGACCGCTGGATCTTCTCCAGCCCCTCCAATTAATCTATCAACCCAATCCACGATGTGTTGAACTCTAGCGCCTGCAAGACAGCACACCGTTTAGCGATCCCGGTCTTTGTGACAGATTGCCCCTGTACCCCTAATAATTGAGTCTCCCACTACCAGCTCCTGTCTGGCCTGCCTTGCTCTCCTGGTTCCCTGCTTACTGGAGCTGACATTCCCCTGACTGGCAGAGAAAGTGTCCGGCTGCAGCAGTGCCGTCCCTGAACTGACATCCCCCTCATCTGCCAAATGTGCAAACTTGTTGGGCTTTGTCATATCAGGGCTATCCTCCGTGGCACTCTTCCCTCTACCCTAGTTTTCTAACTGTTACCCAGCTAGCTGCCTCAATTTCGTCAGCCTCCTCACTGTCACCCCACCCCTCATCTACCCCAAAGAGTGCTTGCTCGGTGAGAAGCAAACTCTTTTTCAAAATGTCAATGCCTCTCACTGTTGCAACGTGCCCGTTTAGAGACTCGATTTGAGATTTCAAACAGTAATTTGCACACATTTTGAAAAAAGATATACACCCTCGAACGGCTGTTCGAGGATTGCATACATCATACAAGATGTGCACTGGATGGCGTAGTCAATTGGGCAACACATACTAAATGGGGATTATACAACAAAAGCGAAAAATACAATATAATAATAATGTAGTAATAAGAAACTGACTAATTGCAGTCCCCAACTGAAGTCCCTGAATCTGAAGTCACTTAATCTTAAGTCACACACTTATACAAACACACACTTGAAATCAAACTCGCGTTATATATGCCTGCTTATTTAACCACTACAGGACCGCCTAACGCACGGATGCGTCCGGCGAGCGGTACTGTAGTTCTGTTCTGACGCATTGGCGACGTCATCTCGCGCGAGACTTCCTGTGAACGCGCGTGCGCTGCTCACAGTGCCGCGTCTCAGGAGTTCTACTGCAGCCTACCAGCGATGATCAATCGCTGGCAGGCTGTAGAAGCTAAATAAATAGCATCAAACAGATATATCAGACGCTGTTTTGTTAACAGCGTCTGATATACCTGCTACCTGGTCTTCTGGTGGTCCCATTTGCTGGGATCGACCACCAGAGGACCAGGTAGCTATGTAAAGTAGCACCAAACACTACACTAACCCCCCACCCCCTCACTTATTAACCCCTTGATCACCCCCCTGTCACTGATCACCCCCTGTCATTGATCACACCCCTTGTAAGGCTCCATTCAGACGTCCATATGTGTTTTGCGGATCCGTGGATTCACGGATCCACGGATCTGATCCACGGATCCGCAGATCCTCAAAACACGGACTCCGGCAATGTGCTTTCCACATTTTGCGGATCCGCACATTGCCAGAACTATATAGAAAATGCTTTTCTTGTCCGCAACTGCGGACAAGAATAGGACATGTTCTATATTTTTGCGGAACGGAAGTGCAGAGCCAGAAGTGCGGATCCGTAATTCCGGATCCGAGCGGGACAAAGTCTGTCCCCATAGAAATGAATGGGTCCGCAATTCCGTTCCACAAACCGAATTGCGGACGTGTGAATGGGGCATAAGGGTCCCTTATCACCGCCAGTTAGTTAGCTACTTGTTAGGTAGCTAGCGCCCAGCCCACCGCACCGCAGTCACTGATTTTGGCAGAGATTTTTTCATCCACGATGATCGATGCGAATGAAGAAATCTGTGCCATTCATTTTTTTTTCAGCCCAGAAGCTGAACGGAAAAAATCTCATTACCCGTATGCTCAATATAAGAAGAATAGCAGAAACTCCTAATGCTGGCCATACGTGTAATGATTACGTGAGACCCTCAAATGCCAGGGCAGTACAAACACCTCACATGTGACCCCATTTTAGAAAGAAGACACCCCAAGGTATTCCATGAGGGGTATGGTGAGTTCATGTAAAATTTTATTTTTGTCACAAGTTAGTGTAATATGAGACTTTGTAAAAAAAATATCTATATATCTATATATATATATATATATATATATATATACCTCCAACAAATTAGCGCAGCACTCCTTAGGTAAAAGTGAACAAAATAGTGTTTATTCACACATGTTAACACAGCAACGTTTCAGCTCTCTCACAGAGCCATTTTCAAGCCAAGTGAATAATACATATCAACATAGTATATTTATACAAAATTCATTATTGATTACACATGTGTATCATTAAAATCACGTGATAAATACCCTAAAAAAGTCCAATGTGTCATTAATTCATTCTGTGCAAAATTCATCCAAGGAGCTCCACGTCCCGCTCCACCGGAACAACTGGTTGTGTATAATAAAGTACATAGTACAAAAAGTGAAAGTGCTCTTGTGCATATACATAAAAAGAAAACTGAGAGAAACCTGGCTTGCATCATACCCAGGACATGCTGGAAAATAAAATAGGAGAACAGTAGTTATGCGAATTAACTTTACCTTGGCATCAATCACTTTACATACATCCACTGAAGATGGAGACTTCACCATGCTCGGCGTGCGTCTCTTCTCATTGCACATGCCCTACACTCTCCCGACGCATGCCTCCTTGTATCCATGTCTTGTCTCGCGGGAAGAGCCGCGCTCGCGACGACTGAATCATCGCGCCTGCGCATCCTCATTCCACCGCGGACTCGTCCATGTCACTAAGGGGCAATAGATCGGGCAAACGTGTATCTATATCAACATTCATAGGATCAATCCCGTGTCCATATATCCACCCATTATGAATTTACTATTATAAATGAAGTCGCATCACCATGAACTTAGATTGTGCCAATACATTATCATTATCATAAAATGTATACCAGTCTTAGACATAAAAGTACCTCCTATCATTTCCTGCTTCTCTATAGCAATCTAATCTCACAAAGCATTTTTTAAAAAATAACCACAAGTTGTATACAAAAATTGCATAATTCACCTGTTGCAACAATCCGAAAACCAAAAGGCTAACATGAGTCTAGGCTTCAGAGGTACCCCAGAAAGATCTTATCTGAACATACCGGTGGTAACCCTAAAATCCACGTTGAGCCCCATAGGCTTCAACGTGTTGAGACTAAAGATCCACTTCAGTTCACATTTTTGAGGCGAACCTCCCTATCGCCTCCTCTTTTAGACACCTCTATATGTTCAAGGATCATGAACCGCAGATCCTGTTCTTTGTGTTTTTTCTCAAAGAAATGTTTAGAGACTGGGAGATCCTTCCTCCCGTCCCTAATACTCTGTCGATGATTGTTTAACCTTACTTTCATCTCTGTAGTTGTTTCCCAACATATAGTAATTTGCACGGGCACCATATTACATACACAACCCATGATGAACTACAGGTCAAATACTGATGGATTTTGTATTTTTCCTGTGTTCTGGGGTGCATGTAATATTGTCCTTTTGCATATATTTACAGTTAACGCAATTCAAACAAGGGTAACTGCCAATACTCATCGTTTTGAAGTACATTTGTCTTGTTTCTTTTTCACAGGGATTATAGCCCTCACTAGTTGATATTTAATACTGTACTCTTGGTTCTCCTATATGACATGACTGGAGCATTCTTAAAAGACTCTATTTGAGGGAACTCACTTTGTATTGACCCCCAATGCCTTCTAATAATTTGTTCAATTTTTGGAGAAACCTCATTGTATGTAGTCACAAAGGGATCCTATCCATCCCTCGCTTAGTTCTTCCCTTTTTAATTCTTCCCTTGGGATAGTTTTTACCTTTGTCATATGCCTATTCAATAGGGACCTGGGGTACCCCCGTTGAGCAAAAGATTCGCTCATTGTCTGTAGGGCCACCTCTGTTTTATCTTCTACATCAATAATCCGTTTGACTCTTATCATTTGACTGTATGGGAGTGAATTTATCATTTTTCTAGGATGACAGCTTGTAAAATGTAATAATGTATTTCTGTCAGTTGGTTTCACATGTAAATCCGTGTGCATGGAGTTATCCTGTATATATACCACTGTATCAAGGAATTGCAACCTATTTTCAGATGTCACTCGGGTAAATTTAATACCCTCATCTATAGAATTCAAGAACACATGGAATTCCTCCAAGGCCTCCATGGTTCCAGTCCAAATGAGGAACACGTCATCTATGTACCTCCACCACGTCAAGACGTGTCTGAAGTGGGGAGATACATAGATAAGGTGCTCCTCAAGTGACCTCACGAATATATTTGCATAAGTAGGCGCGACGTTGGAAGCCATCGCCGCGCCTACCCGTTGCAAATAAAATCTATCTTGAAAAGAAAAGTAATTACACCGCAACGTGAGTTCCAAAAGTTCCAACAGGAATTCCTGCACCCTATCTGGGTATACAGAACCCCTCAATACCTCTTTCACTGACTGCACCCCCTTGTATGATCTATAGATGTGTAGAGAGACACGATGTCAAACGACACCAAGATACATTGCTTTGTAAGTTTAAAGTTATCCAATTTGTTCAAAAATCACCTGTGCTCGGATATGATTTGCTCTAGCAAATTGTCTTCTATCCAAGAAAATCGCAATGTTTGAGCATATAGATCCTCTGCCCGAGATAATGGGACGCCCCGGAGGGTCCCTCAGATTCTTATGTATTTTGGGCAATACATATATCAGGGGAGTAACAGGTGATTTAATGGTCAAAAACTCATTAAGTTGTTTATCTATAACATCATCATGCAGTGCTCTGTTCAATAGACCCTCAATTCTCCTAGCAATATCAAATCTGGGATCCTTACTCAAATGTCATATGTGTCACCTTCCATCAATTGTCTATTGATTTCTGTACATATTTAGCAGTGTCCATAACCACGATCACACCATCCTTATCAGCAGGTTTGATGGTGAGATCGTGGTTATTGGACAAACAATTCAATGCCCTCATCTCCTCTGTAGTCATATTTGGTCTAGATAAAACATTCCCCTGACACTCCTGTCTAAGACATGCAATATCTCTATGAACTGATTCCATAAATACTTCCATAGCATGTGAACCAATGATAGGTGTAAAATCACTTTTAAGATGAAGGTCAAATTGTTTCAAAGTTAACCCTGTGTTATGTGTATCAGATACCATCTCTTTCTTAGGGTCCAGGGAGCCCGAGTCGAACCACACCCTCAGTTTAAGTGCTCTGAAGAGGCGGTTCAAGTCAAGCTCAACTGAACCTAAATAGGGTAGCTAATTAGGCCACACATGTGATACATAATTAATGTTAAAATTAACATTAATTATGTATCACATGTGGCCTTAATTGGCTACCCTATTTATTTTTGCACTTTGCATGCATGTATTCAGCTTGAGAAAGGCTCTATAGCTGAGCCGAAACGTCGCATTGTATTTACCACATGGGTGAATAAATTTCTACACGGTTTGTACTTTGGAGTGCTGTCCGTTTTTCTCCTTTTTATATATGGGCTTTGAGCCAATAGCCCCAGGACATAGCACCCGATTTTTGATTCTCCGGTGCCGCCAGCTTTCTGATATATATACACTCACCTAAAGAATTATTAGGAACACCTGTTCTATTTCTCATTAATGCAATTATCTAGTCAACCAATCACATGGCAGTTGCTTCAATGCATTTAGGGTGTGGTCCTGGTCAAGACAATCTCCTGAACTCCAAACTGAATGTCAGAATGGGAAAGAAAGGTGATTTAAGCAATTTTGAGCGTGGCATGGTTGTTGGTGCCAGACGGGCCGGTCTGAGTATTTCACAATCTGCTCAGTTACTGGGATTTTCACGCTACAACCATTTCTAGGGTTTACAAAGAATGGTGTGAAAAGGAAAAAAATCCAGTATGTGGCAGTCCTGTGGGCGAAACTGCCTTGTTGATGCTAGAGGTCAGAAGAGAATGGGCAGACTGATTCAAGCTGATAGAAGAGCTTCATTGACTGAAATAACTACTTGTTACAACCAAGGTATGCAGCAAAGCATTTTTGAAGCCACAACACGCACAACCTTGAGGCGGATGGGCTACAACAGCAGAAGACCCCACCGGGTACCACTCATCTCCACTACAAATAGGGAAAAGAGGCTACAATTTGCACAAGCTCACCAAAATTGGACTGTTGAAGACTGGAAAAATGTTTCCTGGTCTTATGAGTCTCGATTTCTGTTGAGACATTCAAATGGTAGAGTCCAAATTGGGCGTAAACAGAATGAGAACATGTATCCAGCATGCCTTGTTACTACTGTGCAGTCTGGTGGTGGTAGTGTAATGGTGTGGGGATGTTTTCTGGGCACACTTTAGGCCCCTTAGTGCCAATTGGGCATCGTTAAATGCCACGGCTACCTGAGCATTGTTTCTGACCATGTCCATCCCTTCATGATCACCATGTACCCATCCTCTGATGGCTACTTCCAGCAGGATAATGCACCATGTCACAAATCTCGAATCATGTCAAATTGGTTTCTTGAACATGGCAATGAGTTCACTGTACTAAAATGGCCCCCACAGTCACCAGATCTCAACCCAATAGAGCATCTTTGGGATGTGGTGTAACGGGAGCTTCGTGCCCTGGATGTGCATCCCTCAAATCTGCTATCCTATCAATATGGGCCAACATTTCTAAAGCATGCTATTAGCACCTTGTTGAATCAATGCCACGTAGAATTAAGGCAGTTCTGAAGGCAAAAGGGTCCAACACCTTTTAGTATGGTGTTCCTAATAATTCTTTAGGTGAGTGTATATATATATTGTGGTAAGGTGCAAGGTGTCATATGCGATGGCAGGTACGTGTCACCGAGGTTGCTGGCCTCGGTGAGGTGAGAGCCGGGTTTTGTGTGTCAGCAGCAGCTAGTGCTGCTTGACATCTTTTAAATAGCATGGCTGCAAAGCCGATCCGGGCCGGCTCTTACTGGGAGCAGCTAAAGAGTAGGGTGGGTGGCTGCTCCCACGGTCCAGTCCGAGTTTTGGGCTGGGTATAAAGCCAGCAGCCATCAGCTGTGTCTGAGGGTGTGATTATCCTGGAGCTGCAAACACTGCTGTGAAGTTCTCTGACCTGGAGGAAAGAGCTTAGCAAGGAGGTGTTTTTCCTGGCAACCTGAAGGTGGAATCTCCTGCGGCTGGGCCGACTGCTAGGTGTGAACCCTCACCTAAACCTCCCAGGTGACTGAACCCTGTGCTGGCCTGTTTTGTTTGGCCACGTGATTTCTGTTATGTGTGAACTGTCACCAAGAGACTGTTTTTCATTTATGTTGTGCAAGTGTGAATAAAACACTGTTTACTGCACATTCTGGACTCCTTGTTTTGCCTCGGTACTGCACCCGCACCGCTATCTACCAGAGCGACTCCCCACATTTGGTGTCGGATGCGGGCATGCGCAGTGAGGCTGGCATGAACGCCGAAAATTTTTTGTTTCTGCTGGGCACGACTGGATGTCCTATATTAGGCCGGCAAAGTTGCAGCCTGTGATCCCTGACAAAATGGAGGCGGTTGTAAAAGCCCTTGTGGAGGCTAACCTGCAGCAGCGGGAGGCTAACAAGCAGCAGCAGGAGACTAATCAGCTGCTGTTACAACACGTGATGGCTTTGCAAACGGCAGGAGCGTCCCAACACGTCCATGATGCCCGAAAGCGGTCCGTGCGGCGATCCCAAAGATGACCCCTCGGACGACGTGGAGACCTATCTGGCGGTCTTTGAAAAGGTGGCCGTGAGGGAAAAGTTACCCCGTGACCAGTGGGCTGAAGTGGTCGCTCCGTTCCTGGCATCCGGACCCCAGCAGGTGTTCTCTGATTTGGCAGATGACCAGGCTGCTGATTACCCCACGGTGAAGGGGGAGATCCTGGCCAGACTGGGGTGAACGTGTTAGTCCGGGCTCAGCGGGTCCACCAGTGGGACTTTAAAGCGGCTGAACCCGCCCGGCCGCAGTACTATGAGTTACTGCACAGGTTGCAAAAATGGCTGCAGCCTGATATTCTAAGTCCGGCTGCTATGCTGGACCGTCTGCTGGCTGACATGTTCTGGAGGGCCTTGCCGTACCCCCTTCAGCACTGAATCGGCCAGGTATCACCCACTAATGCCCTGGACATGGTCGACCTGGTGGAGCGCTATGAGGCCACAAAAACCTTGAAAGGGGGTGTTGTTGGGAGGGGGCCGGTCAAACCCCGGAGGTCTCCCATCCAGTCCCGACGACTGGTACCCGAGAAACCTGCTCGGGTGTACCCCTGTAGACCCGGCCCCGATAGTCTGCTGGCGGTGTCACGAGCCTGGCCATGTGAGGGCCGACTGTCCACAGTGGGGAGAACCCATGGAGACTAATTATGGGTACCGGGCTTCCATGTATGCCCGGAGACTGTGTGCGACCGGCACCCCGAGACAATAGACAATCGTCATCTGTGCCAGGTGCAAGTCGGAGATAATCTTGCAGTGGCGCTGCTGGACTCAGGGAGCCTAGTAACCCTGGTAAGTGCCGCCCTGGTACAGCCCTCCCAGTATACGGGCCGGAAAGTTGGGGTGGTGTGCATACACGGAGACTTAAAGGACTATCCCACGGCTGTAATGTCTCTGTCCACGGCGGCCGGCACATGGACTTGTGAAGTGGCGATCTCCTCAAAGCTACCCTATGAACTAATAATTGGGAGAGACTTCCTGGTTTTCCGTCACTATGGCCTGAGGTGAAAGTGACTAATAGCCCTGAGACAGGGGTAACCCTAGCTGAGTGGCCTGGTTCCAGTGGGAGGCCAGAGCCCTGGGAGCCCGAGTCCGAAGGGGCCTGCGGTAGGGGTGACCACCACTGCTGTGATAGAGGGGGAGACACCCCCACTGAGTGTAATGGTGGGAGACATGGAGGACTTGCCGCCAGGGCCTGAGTTGGCAGACCTCCACGTCTCCGGAGATAATTTTGGGACCGCCAACACCGGGACCAAACCCTAACCAGGGCCTGGGAAAGTGTCGTAATAATTGATGGTAAACCCCAGAAACCTGGGGCTGAATTAATGTTTCCGCGATTCATTGTTCTTCAGGATATGTTGTATCGGGTGAACCAAATCCGAGGTGAGCCAGTTGAACAGTTGGTGGTGCCCACAGCGTACCGCAAGCTTGTCATGGAGCTTGCCCACCAACATGTTCTTGGGGGACACTTGGGGTGGCAGAAAACCCAGGACCGCATACTGCAGCGGTTTTATTGGCCCGGTGTGTTCAAGGAGGTAGAAAATTATTGTAAGTCCTGTCCGACTAGTGATGAGCGGCAGGTGCCATATTCGATTTCGACGAAATTCGCGAATATTCGAATGAATATTCGTTTCGTATTCGTCGAAATCGAATATTCGTCATTTTTTCTAGTTATCGCGATTAAAATGCGATTTAAATAATCGCATATTGCGATTTGTACTTAAGGCTACTTTCCTATTGGTTTCATATCTAGAATTAGCGAGGATGACGAATATGACGAATGTATTCGTCATATTCCTCAAAACGAAGATAACGAGTATTCTACATCTTCGCTTTAGCAACTCTATTCGTCAACCTCGCTAATTCTAGCAATCAAATAGGAAGGTTGACTATAGAGACAGTTGTGTTAAATTAGCTATGCGATTTTTTTTTAATACAATAATTATATTACTTGATATGATAATATTATTATAAGTATTCTATTTATTAAAAAAAAAAAAATCGCATAGCGAATTTAACACAGCTGTCTGGTAAGTCAACCTTCCTATTTGATTGCTAGAATTAGCGAGGTTGACGAATAGGTTGCTAAAACGAAGATGTAGAATACTCGTTATCTTCGCTTTGAGGAATATGACGAATACATTCGCCATATTCGTCATCCTCGCTAATTCTACCAAGCCAACCATAACTTCTGTGCTCATGGAGCGTCCCATCACCATGGGAACGTCTCCATATACTAAAATGTACTGTCGGATTTGAGGAATTACGTTGAAATCGCAATGCGATTAATTCAAGTTATATTAATCGCATTGCGATTTCAACTTAGAGCTGGGTTTATAATGGGTCAGCTTGCTAGAATTAACGAAGTTAACGAATATGGAATATAGCAGCAGTGCTAAGTTGAAATCGCAATGCGATTAATTTAACTTAGTATTCGCATTGCGATTTCAACTTAGCACTGCTAGTGCATAGCTATATATTCCATATTCGTTAATTCTAGCCTATGTAAGATAGCAGTGCTAAGTTGTAATCGCAATGCGATTAATATAACTTGAATTAATCGCATTGCGATTTCAACGTAATTCCTCAAATCCGACAGTACATTTTAGTATATAGAGATTTTCCCATGGAAGGGGACGCTCCATGAGCACGGAAGTCGGCAGAAGCGGTAACGGGCACTGACTGGAGCAGCCAGGAAGCCAGGAATCCTCATGACAGGTAAGAACTACTTTTGGGAAGTGGGAAAGAAAAAAATATAACTAAAAAAAAAAAAAAAAAAAACGAATATTCGAAATAGCGAATTTATAGCGCTATATTCGAAATATTCGCGAATTAGCGAAGTGCCGATATTCGCTAAAAAAATTCGCTTTTCGAATATTCGCGCTCAACACTATGTCCGACCTGTCAGATAAATAGCCCCCAGCCACATTTCCGTAGTCCTCTGGTACCTCTTCCAATTATTGAGGTCCCGTTTGAGCGAATCGCTATGGATCTAATTGGGCCGGTACCAAAGTCTGCCAGGGGCCATCAACACATTCTGGTAGTTCTCGACTATGCCACTCGGTATCCGGAGGCGGTGCCTCTGCGACATACCTCAGCTAAGCTCATTGCCAAAGAGTTAATGGAAATGTTTTCCCGTGTGGGCCTGCCAAAAGAGGTTCTGACAGACCAAGGGACCCCTTTTATGTCCAAAGTTATGAGGGAACTGTGTAAATTATTGCGTATTAAGCAATTGCGGACGTCCGTTTACCATCCGCAAACGGACGGTCTTGTCGAGAGGTTTAACCAAACTTTAAAAAATATGTTAAAAAGGGTGGTGTCTAGAGATGGAAAGGACTGGGACCTGCTTCTGCCCTATCTCATGTTCGCAGTGCGAGAGGTACCCCAGGCCTCTACTGGGTTCTCGCCCTTCGAACTGCTTTATGGCAGACACCCTCGGGGCCTGTTGGATATCGCCAAGGAAGCGTGGGAACAACAACCTGTCCCCCACAAAAGTGTCATTGAGTATGTCACCCAGATGCAGGAACGTATGGAGAGGGTGTTACCGCTGGTCCGGGAGCATATGGAGGCAGCGCAACAAGCCCAGAGTAGGGTGTACAACCGTCAGGCTCGGGTACGGGACTTCAATCCGGGAGATCGGGTTTTGGTTCTGGTACCCACCCTTGACAACAAATTCCTAGCTAGGTGGCAGGGCCCCTATGAGGTGATCGAGAAGGTAGGGAAGTAAATTACAAAGTACACCAGCCAGGGCGGCGCAAGCCGGAGCAGGTGTACCACGTGAATTTACTTAAGCCGTGGAAAGATAGGGACGCGGCCGACGACCACAGCCCCGGCCAGGGCTTCTAGGTGATAAGGGTCCAGCCCCCAGTTCGAGGCCTGTGAAGCCGTAACCACGGTAAAAATTGCAGACAGCCTGTCTTCCAAACAAGTTCAGGAAGTCAGGGAGTTCCTCAGTCGGAACACGGATGTGTTCTCGGACCTCCCTGGCCGCACGTCTCTCATCCGACATGACATCGTCACTGAGCCTCAGGCCAAGGTCCGGTTAAAACCATACCGGGTACCCGAGGCTCGGCGGCGGGCCATCGCGGAGGAAGTGCAGTTAATGTTGAAGCTCGATGTCATTGAGGAGTCAAAAAGTGAGTGGGCCAGTCCCATAGTCCTAATACCTAAGCCGGATGGGACGTTGCGGTTCTGCAACGACTTCATAAGTTAAATGAAGTATCCAAGTTTGACAGCGTATCCCATGCCCCGAGTAGACGAGCTTGTTGAAAATTTAGGGCAAGCCCGTTATTTTTCTGTGCTGGACCTCACTAAAGGGTACTGGCAGGTACCCTTAACGAGTCGGCCAAGGAAAAACTGCTTTTGTTACCCGCAGGGCCTGTATCATTATAAGGTGTTACCCTTTGGCCTGCATGGCGCCCCGCCACCTTCCAAAGGTTAATGGATATTGTGCTGCGACCTCATCGTCGGTACGCCTCGGCCTACTTAGACGATGTAATCATCCACAGCACCGACTGGGAAAGCCATTTGCCCAAAGTGCAGGCGGTAGTGGATGCCCTGAGGAAAGCTGGACTAACCGCCAATCCAAAGAAGTGTGCCATTGGGTTGGAAGAGACCAAATATCTGGGGTATGTCATTGGGCGGGAGTCATCAAACCTCAGGTAACTAAGGTAGAGGCCATTCGTAACTGGCCCCGACCGGTCACCACCAGGCAGGTAAAGTCGTTCCTGGGGATTGTAGGATACTACATGAGGTTTGTGCCCCACTTTGCCACAATAGCAGCGCCATTGACAGACCTGTTGAAGGGGCGAAAGTCTGGGAGGCTTAGCTGGAGTGAGAAGGCGGAGGAGGCTTTCTCCGCGTTGAAGTCGGCCCTGTGTGGGTCCCCGGTTTTGGTGACACCCGACTTCAACAAGGAGTTTGTCGTACAGACCGACGCCTCGGAGGTAGGCCTCGGTGCGGTACTGTCTCAGGAGGTCAACGGGAAGAACATCCCGTTGTCTTCCTGAGCCGTAAGCTCAGTCCCGCCGAGTCCAGATATAGTATAGTGGAGAGGAGTGCCTGGCTATCAAGTGGGCACTCGAATCTCTCCGCTACTACCTGTTAGGGAGGAGGTTCCGTCTGGTGACCGACCATTCCCCTCAAATGGATGAGTCAGGCCAAGGAGAGGAATGCTCGGGTCACCAGGTGGTTCCTATCTCTTCAAAATTTCAAGTTTTCCGTGGAACACAGGGCAGGCCGCTTGCAGGGCAACGCAGATGCCCTGTCCCGCGTCCACTGCCTTACGTGTGTTCACCCCTCAGGGTTGAACAAAGGGGGTATGTGGTAAGGTGCAAGGTGTCATATGCGATGGCAGGTACGTGTCACCGAGGTTGCTGGCCTCGGTGAGGTGAGAGCCGGGTTTTTGTCTGCAGCAGCTAGTGCTGTTTTGACTCTTTTAAATAGCATGGCTGCAAAGCCGATCCGGGCCGGCTCTTACTGGGAGCAGCTAAAGAGTAGGGTGGGTGGCTGCTCCTCACGGTCCAGTCCGAGTTTTGGGCTGGGTATAAAACACAGCCATCAGCTGTGTCTGAGGGTGTGATTATCCTGGAGCTGCAAACACTGTTGTGAAGTTCTCTGACCTGGAGGAAAGAGCTTAGCAAGGAGGTGTTTTTTCCTGGCAACCTGAAGGGGAATCTCCTGCGGCTGGGCCGACTGCTAGGTGTGAACCCTCACCTAAACCTCCCAGGTGACTGAACCCTGTGCTGGCCTGTTTTGTTTGGCCACGTGATTTCTGTTATGTGTGAACTGTCACCAAGAGACTGTTTTTCATTTATGTTGTGCAAGTGTGAATAAAACACTGTTTACTGCACATTCTGGACTCCTTGTTTTGCCTCGGTACTGCACCCGCACCGCTGTCTACCAGAGCGACTCCCACAATATATATATATATATATATATATATATATCAATTTCCACTAACTTGTGCCAACATTTTTTTCTGTGAACTCGCCATGCCCCTCACGGAATACCTTGGGGTGTCTTCTTTCCACCATGGGGTCACATGTGGGTATTTATACTGTCCTGGCATTTTAGGGGTCCTAAAGCGTGAGAATCCAAATGCGTAAAAAGGCCCTGTGAAATCCTAAAGGTACTCATGGGAATTAGGGCCCCTTTGTGCATTTTGGCTGCAAAAGTGGCACACATGTGGTATCGACGTACTCAGGAGAAGTAGGGCAATGAGTTTTGGGGTGTATTTTATATATACCCATACTTTGTGTGAGAAATATCGCTGTAAACGACAACTTTTTAATTTTTTTATACAAAGTTGTCAGTTTACAGAGATATTTCTCTCACCCAACATGGGTATATGTAAAAATACACCCTAAAACACATTGCCCTACTTCTACTGAGTACGGCGATACCACATGTGTGCCAATTTTTGTAGCCTAGGTGCGCAAAGGGCCCAAATTCCAACGAGTATCTTTAGGTTTTACAGGGTTGCTCACAATTTAGCCCCACCCAAAATGCCAGAACAGTACAAACACCTCACAAATGACCCCATTTTGGAAAGAAGACACCCCAAGGTATTCGCTGAGGGGCATAGTAAGTCCATGAAAATTGAAATTTTGTCAAAAGTTAGCAGAAAGGAGACTTTGTGAGAAAAACAATAAAAATCAATTTCCACTAACTTGTGCCAAAAAAATCTTCTATGAACTCGCCATGCCCCTCACGGAATACCTTGGGGTGTCATCTTTCCAAAATTGGGTCACATGTGGGGTATTTATACTGCCCTAGCATTTTAGGGGCCCTAAAGCGTGAGAAGAAAAATGCGTAAAAATGCTCTCTCTAAATGGTACTCATTGGAATTAGGACCCCTTTAGCATTTGGCTGCAAAAGTGCACACATGTGGTATCGCTGCACTCAGGAGAGTAGGAATGAGTTTTGGGGTGTATTTTACATATAACCATGCTTGGTGTGAGAAATATCTCTGTAAACGACAACTTTTTAAATTTTTTTATACAAAGTTGTCAGTTTACAGAGATATTTCTCTCACTCCAACATGGGTATATGTAAAAATACACCCCAAAACATATTGCCCTACTTCTCCTGAGTACGGCGATACCACATGAGTGACACTTTTTGCAGCCTGGTGCGCAAAGGGGCCCAAATTCCAACGAGTACCTTTAGGTTTTACAGGGTTGCTCACAATTTAGCCCCTGCCAGAACAGTAAACACACCCCACAAATGACCCCATTTCTGAAAGTAGACACCCCAAGGTATTCACTGAGGGGCATAGTGAGTCCGTGGGAGATTATTATTTTTTTGCCAGAAGTTAGCAGAAATGGAAACTTTATTATTTTTATTTTTTCCTCAGAAAGTGTCATTTTCCGCTAACTTGTGAAAAAAATGAAATGATACATGAACTCACCCATGCCCCTCCGCGAATACTTTTGGGTGTCTTCTTTCTAAAATGGTGTCATTTGGGGTATTTATACTATCCTGACATTCTAGCACCTGAAGAAACATGACAGGTGCTCAGAAAGTCAGAGCTGCTTCAAAATGCGGAAATTCACTTTTTGCACCATAGTTTGTAAACGCTATAACTTTTACCCAAACCAATAAATATACACTTATTAGATTTTTTTATCAAAGACATGTAGAACAATACATTTTGCAGAAAATGTATATAGAAATGTAGTTTTATTTGAAAAATTTTACAACAGAAAGTGTAAAATGTCATTTTTTGCAAAAATATTGTTAAATTTTTATTAATAGCAAAAAAGTTAAAATGTCAGCAACAATGAAATACCATCAAATGAAAGCTCTATTAGTGAGAAGAAAAGGAGGTAAAATTCATTTGGGTGGTAAGTTGTATGACGGAGCAATAAACGGTGAAAGTAGTGTAGTGCGGAATTGTAAAAAGTGGCCTGGTCATTAAGGGTGTTTAAGCTAGGGGGGCTGAGGTGGATAAATAGAGCTCTCAGAAGCAGCCTGTTTTTTTTCCCTCTAGATTCAAAGGGCTGAGCTGCCCTCAGCTGACTTTTTATAGTCTCCTAATTGGACAGCCACACCATAATTACTCACCTGTGCAACACCTGAAGAAAATAAAAAAAAACATGTTATCACAGCACAATGAAGCTTGTAGCAGAAAACTTTTATGCAGAAAAGTTTCTGCATAAATTCAGAAGGTTGGGAGGAATTCTGCCTTGTGCCCTTGGATGTTGAAAGCCTATATACGAGAATTCCCCATAATTTGGGACTACGTACCATTGATATGGTTCTAAACCGTTAAAATAAGGGCAACACTTTTTACAGATTTTTCCGGAAATCCTTAGACCTCATACTCACCAACAATGTGTTTCAATTCGACTGGCAGTGGTACCATCAGGTACTAGGTACAGCGATGGTCACGCCTGTGACGTGTACGTTCACTAACCTATACCTGTTTAGCTAACCTACTCATTTAGTTCGCCTCACCATGCTATGGACTAATTTGTCCCTAATAGTATGGCACCTCTTAAAGGTAATCAAAGGCTTCTTAGAAGTCAAATCCCCTAAACTCGAATCGCCCTTTAGAAGGTCCCAATTATTTAACACGACCTGCTTCACTACGTCGGCGGCACGGCCAAACTTAAATGGGAACGCGAACCTATCGCTGTCGCATTCCCTGATCCTATCAACCAAGAGGTTATGACGGGTGTACTGGCCGGCACTGTGTAAGGCTGCAAGAACATCTCTATGTGGGTAACCCTCTCATAGAGTCGCTCCTTCAACTGATGGGCTTGGCAAAAATAGCCCCTATCAGTGCTATTAATTCTGCGGAGTCGGATGAACTGCTCAAAGGGGACCGCATCCTTCACCGCAGAAGGATGGAAGCTGGTCTGGTGAAGCAGCGAGTTGGTCGCAGTAGGCTTGCAAAAGCCAGTGGTACATAAAGTTCCATCTTCGCGGTGACCCGAACATTCAAAAAGTCCAAAGAGTCACCGCCGAAGTTGAGTGTAAACCTCTATATTCATATGGTTAGTGCAATTAAGATACTGCACAAACTGCTGGCAGACCTCCTCACTGCCCGACCAGACCAAGAATACATCATCAACATAGCATAAGTAGAGATGAATGTATCTCAGAAAGGGTTATCCACCGAGAAGATGCAAGTCTCATCATTAGACCCCTTTTTGAACGGGTTCGTGAGCACCTTGGCTCGATTAGAATGGGACGTGGTTCACCTCGTCTTGTAGAGCATGTCCGCGCCATACATGACGGTGATCCGCTGTGCCTCTCCTTTGCAGGTATAGAGGCAGTGGGGCCCATCCCTAGGGGTGGTGATCACCACCATCTCTTGCTGCAGCGAGAGGCATGGTGGATCATTAGGATGAATGCCACGGGCCCACATAGCCTTAATGACAAAAACGACATGGCGGTGTTTCCTTAATGTTGTCTCTCATGTATGGGACGCCTATGTTTCCACCCTGCCATTTTATTGTTACTCCCTGTTCTCTTACATGTTTCCATTATGGGCTATTGTCTTTGACCCTATATATTGTTTTGCTACTATATACTCATGCGCATGTCTTGTTTTTCGTTTTTGTTTGTAAGTATGTCTCTGTTTATATGTGAAGCATCCTGCCGTCACTATGGTGATGGTCGGCGGTGATGCCTACTTATAGTACGCTTGTGCGTAGAAACATCACAGCGGTCCAAGGAAGCGCTAGTTCAGCCGCAAAATGGTCATCACCCCGACCTTCAGTGACAGGCAAGTCCGCTCCCCAGCCTGCCTAACACATCTTCATGTAAGAAGCAATGAAGCATTGGAGTTTTTTGATCGACAGTGGTGAGTGCCATATTTATTTTCTTCTATACCAGTATCTCTACTAAGAATCTGCTTCAACAGGATGTTGAGCACCACACGATACTGTCTGCAGCTGGCTGGTCATGGTTTGACCGTCTATCAGGGTGTTTCATGCGAATCGCAGGGGTGCCGCCGACTTTCTCTTTCTCTCCTTGTTCATTTACCTTCTACATAAATTCGGCGGCGTTAGATTATTGGATGATCTGTAGAAGGTTGTGAGTTCACAACCTTCTACATTAGAGGCAAGCATCTTAACCACTTAGCTATAAAGCTGAATGATAAACGATAAACAGAAAAACCTCATAGTAGTTTGTAATGTACTAAGTATTCCTGTACAGCAGAAGTATCATTTCATATTTCAATACAGGTTAACATGTAGCTGTATAGCGTAGTGGTTAAGGTGCTTGCCTCTAATGTAGTAGGTTGAGAGTTCAAATCCCAGCAGAAACTTAGATTAGATTTAAATACACTTGGTGTCCACAAGCACTGACTCCATATATGGACATAGCTATACAGGAAAAACTCAAAAATTTGAATATTTATTTGTCACAGGGCCTCTCTTGTGCCGCCGGCGCTCTGCTTCCGATACCCAGGGAGCTGCTGGGCATCCTCATTGCCAGGGTAATGGCGGGCAGAGCGCACCCAGTCCTAATGGAAACGCTCAGCTGCTTATGCAGGGCAGTCATGTGACTCTGGCCACGTCACGTGACCCCCTGTATCAGTATAAAATCAGTATCAGTTCTGGCCATAGGTTGCCTGTGATTATTTACTGTCAAGGGCTACTACTGCTACTAATCCTGTGTGCTTTTGGTTTTGACCCGTATTTGACTCTCCGTATTTGCTCCTGCCTGCTCATCTGCATTTTTACGTGACTTCTTGGTTTGACCCAACTTGTATTCTGACTTCTCTGTTTTTCCTTGGATTTGACGTGACCTCCTGGTTTTGAACTCTGGCCTGTTGTCTGACTACGTTTTGTGAGACCCCTACTGTTAGTACGCTACCTCCTGGCTTTGATCCCTTGGCTTGTTTTGGTTTGTGTTCGCTGTGCCTGCAGTGTCTGTTTTCTACTTCCTACTGGTCGCCTCTCGCCGTCCTTCCTGTCCTCCACACTTATCTAGGTCAGGGACCGTTGCCCAGTTGCGCTCCATTACCTAGGATGGGCAAGTGCAAGTAGGTAGGGACAGAGGCGTGGGTGGCAGACAGTGGGTGCACGCATTCCCTCTTTCAGCGGTGTGACATTATTTCAGTAATGCAAACTAAAAGGAATTGGATTAATGCAGGTCAAAATTTGAATTTAGTGAAAAGGTTCAATATTCTAGGCTCAAAGTGTCACACTCTAGTCAGCTAATTAATCTATACCGCCTGAGCAAAGGGTACCTCAAAACCGGAATTATACTTACCGGTAATTCTTTTTCCATGAGCTCACCACGACGGCATGACAAGGAGATTGACCCCTGACCTCTGTAGGGGCAGGAACAGAAGAAAGGTTAAAGACTCCTCCCACCACCAGCACACCAGTGGTTCCAAAATATACAGAGAAGATGGTGGTTTACTAAATTTAAAGGATGTGTAAGGTTTTGAGGAGATATTACTTCATATCTTCCAATTGGAGAGAAGAAAAGAGGCGGGAAAAATCCATGCCGTCGTGGTGAGCTCATGGAAAAAGAATTACCGGTAAGTCTAATTCCGGTTTCCATAAGCGTCACCACGACGGCATGACAAGGAGATATACAAAATATTAACCCTGGTTAGGAGGGACTACAGCTTGTAGAACACTGCGTCCAAAAATCTGATCTGAACTCTTCATGCAAACACTGTTGTGAAGTTCTCTGACCTGGAGGAAAGAGCTTAGCAAGGAGGTGTTTTTTCCTGGCAACCTGAAGGGGAATCTCCTGCGGCTGGGCCGACTGCTAGGTGTGAACCCTCACCTAAACCTCCCAGGTGACTGAACCCTGTGCTGGCCTGTTTTGTTTGGCCACGTGATTTCTGTTATGTGTGAACTGTCACCAAGAGACTGTTTTTCATTTATGTTGTGCAAGTGTGAATAAAACACTGTTTACTGCACATTCTGGACTCCTTGTTTTGCCTCGGTACTGCACCCGCACCGCTGTCTACCAGAGCGACTCCCACAATATATATATATATATATATATATATATATCAATTTCCACTAACTTGTGCCAACATTTTTTTCTGTGAACTCGCCATGCCCCTCACGGAATACCTTGGGGTGTCTTCTTTCCACCATGGGGTCACATGTGGGGTATTTATACTGTCCTGGCATTTTAGGGGTCCTAAAGCGTGAGAATCCAAATGCGTAAAAAGGCCCTGTGAAATCCTAAAGGTACTCATGGGAATTAGGGCCCCTTTGTGCATTTTGGCTGCAAAAAGTGGCACACATGTGGTATCGACGTACTCAGGAGAAGTAGGGCAATGAGTTTTGGGGTGTATTTTTATATATACCCATACTTTGTGTGAGAAATATCGCTGTAAACGACAACTTTTTAATTTTTTTTATACAAAGTTGTCAGTTTACAGAGATATTTCTCTCACCCAACATGGGTATATGTAAAAATACACCCCAAAACACATTGCCCTACTTCTACTGAGTACGGCGATACCACATGTGTGCCAATTTTTTGTAGCCTAGGTGCGCAAAGGGGCCCAAATTCCAACGAGTATCTTTAGGTTTTACAGGGTTGCTCACAATTTAGCCCCACCCAAAATGCCAGAACAGTACAAACACCCCACAAATGACCCCATTTTGGAAAGAAGACACCCCAAGGTATTCGCTGAGGGGCATAGTAAGTCCATGAAAAATTGAAATTTTTGTCAAAAGTTAGCAGAAAGGGAGACTTTGTGAGAAAAAACAATAAAAAATCAATTTCCACTAACTTGTGCCAAAAAAAAAATCTTCTATGAACTCGCCATGCCCCTCACGGAATACCTTGGGGTGTCATCTTTCCAAAATTGGGTCACATGTGGGGTATTTATACTGCCCTAGCATTTTAGGGGCCCTAAAGCGTGAGAAGAAAAATGCGTAAAAATGCCCTCCTAAATGGTACTCATTGGAATTAGGACCCCTTTGCGCATCTTGGCTGCAAAAAAGTGTCACACATGTGGTATCGCCGTACTCAGGAGAAGTAGGGAAATGAGTTTTGGGGTGTATTTTTACATATAACCATGCTGGGTGTGAGAAATATCTCTGTAAACGACAACTTTTTAAATTTTTTTATACAAAGTTGTCAGTTTACAGAGATATTTCTCTCACCCAACATGGGTATATGTAAAAATACACCCCAAAACATATTGCCCTACTTCTCCTGAGTACGGCGATACCACATGAGTGACACTTTTTTGCAGCCTGGGTGCGCAAAGGGGCCCAAATTCCAATGAGTACCTTTAGGTTTTACAGGGTTGCTCACAATTTAGCCCTGCCAGAACAGTAAACACACCCCACAAATGACCCCATTTCGGAAAGTAGACACCCCAAGGTATTCACTGAGGGGCATAGTGAGTCCGTGGGAGATTATTATTTTTTTTGCCAGAAGTTAGCAGAAATGGAAACTTTATTATTTTTATTTTTTTCCTCAGAAAGTGTCATTTTCCGCTAACTTGTGAAAAAAAATGAAATGATACATGAACTCACCATGCCCCTCCGCGAATACTTTTGGGTGTCTTCTTTCTAAAATAGTGTCATATTTATACTATCCTGACATTCTAGCACCTGAAGAAACATGACAGGTGCTCAGAAAGTCAGAGCTGCTTCAAAATGCGGAAATTCACTTTTTTGCACCATAGTTTGTAAACGCTATAACTTTTACCCAAACCAATAAATATACACTTATTAGATTTTTTTTTATCAAAGACATGTAGAACAATACATTTTGCAGAAAATGTATATAGAAATGTAGTTTTATTTGAAAAATTTTACAACAGAAAGTGTAAAATATCATTTTTTGGTAAAAATATTGTTAAATTTTTATTAATAGCAAAAAAAGTTAAAATGTCAGCAACAATGAAATACCATCAAATGAAAGCTCTATTAGTGAGAAGAAAAGGAGGTAAAATTCATTTGGGTGGTAAGTTGTATGACGGAGCAATAAACGGTGAAAGTAGTGTAGTGCGGAATTGTAAAAAGTGGCCTGGTCATTAAGGGTGTTTAAGCTAGGGGGGCTGAGGTGGATAAATAGAGCTCTCAGAAGCAGCCTGTTTTTTTTCCCTCTAGATTCAAAGGGCTGAGCTGCCCTCAGCTGACTTTTTATAGTCTCCTAATTGGACAGCCACACCATAATTACTCACCTGTGCAACACCTGAAGAAAATAAAAAAAAACATGTTATCACAGCACAATGAAGCTTGTAGCAGAAAACTTTTATGCAGAAAAGTTTCTGCATAAATTCAGAAGGTTGGGAGGAATTCTGCCTTGTGCCCTTGGATGTTGAAAGCCTATATACGAGAATTCCCCATAATTTGGGACTACGTACTCATTGATATGGTTCTAAACCGTTAAAATAAGGGCAACACTTTTTACAGATTTTTCCGGAAATCCTTAGACCTCATACTCACCAACAATGTGTTTCAATTCGACTGGCAGTGGTACCATCAGGTACTAGGTACAGCGATGGTCACGCCTGTGACGTGTACGTTCACTAACCTATACCTGTTTAGCTAACCTACTCATTTAGTTCGCCTCACCATGCTATGGACTAATTTGTCCCTAATAGTATGGCACCTCTTAAAGGTAATCAAAGGCTTCTTAGAAGTCAAATCCCCTAAACTCGAATCGCCCTTTAGAAGGTCCCAATTATTTAACACGACCTGCTTCACTACGTCGGCGGCACGGCCAAACTTAAATGGGAACGCGAACCTATCGCTGTCGCATTCCCTGATCCTATCAACCAAGAGGTTATGACGGGTGTACTGGCCGGCACTGTGTAAGGCTGCAAGAACATCTCTATGTGGGTAACCCCTCTCATAGAGTCGCTCCTTCAACTGATGGGCTTGGCAAAAATAGCCCCTATCAGTGCTATTAATTCTGCGGAGTCGGATGAACTGCTCAAAGGGGACCGCATCCTTCACCGCAGAAGGATGGAAGCTGGTCTGGTGAAGCAGCGAGTTGGTCGCAGTAGGCTTGCAAAAGCCAGTGGTACATAAAGTTCCATCTTCGGCGGTGACCCGAACATTCAAAAAGTCCAAAGAGTCACCGCCGAAGTTGAGTGTAAACCTCATATTCATATGGTTAGTGCAATTAAGATACTGCACAAACTGCTGGCAGACCTCCTCACTGCCCGACCAGACCAAGAATACATCATCAACATAGCATAAGTAGAGATGAATGTATCTCAGAAAGGGGTTATCCACCGAGAAGATGCAAGTCTCATCATTAGACCCCTTTTTGAACGGGTTCGTGAGCACCTTGGCTCGATTAGAATGGGACGTGGTTCACCTCGTCTTGTAGAGCATGTCCGCGCCATACATGACGGTGATCCGCTGTGCCTCTCCTTTGCAGGTATAGAGGCAGTGGGGCCCATCCCTAGGGGTGGTGATCACCACCATCTCTTGCTGCAGCGAGAGGCATGGTGGATCATTAGGATGAATGCCACGGGCCCACATAGCCTTAATGACAAAAACGACATGGCGGTGTTTCCTTAATGTTGTCTCTCATGTATGGGACGCCTATGTTTCCACCCTGCCATTTTATTGTTACTCCCTGTTCTCTTACATGTTTCCATTATGGGCTATTGTCTTTGGCCCTATATATTGTTTTGCTACTATATACTCATGCGCATGTCTTGTTTTTCGTTTTTGTTTGTAAGTATGTCTCTGTTTATATGTGAAGCATCCTGCCGTCACTATGGTGATGGTCGGCGGTGATGCCTACTTATAGTACGCTTGTGCGTAGAAACATCACAGCGGTCCAAGGAAGCGCTAGTTCAGCCGCAAAATGGTCATCACCCCCGACCTTCAGTGACAGGCAAGTCCGCTCCCCAGCCTGCCTAACACATCTTCATGTAAGAAGCAATGAAGCATTGGAGTTTTTTGATCGACAGTGGTGAGTGCCATATTTATTTTCTTCTATACCAGTATCTCTACTAAGAATCTGCTTCAACAGGATGTTGAGCACCACACGATACTGTCTGCAGCTGGCTGGTCATGGTTTGACCGTCTATCAGGGTGTTTCATGCGAATCGCAGGGGTGCCGCCGACTTTCTCTTTTCTCTCCTTGTTCATTTACCTTCTACATAAATTCGGCGGCGTTTAGATTATTGGATGATCTGTAGAAGGTTGTGAGTTCACAACCTTCTACATTAGAGGCAAGCATCTTAACCACTTAGCTATAAAGCTGAATGATAAACGATAAACAGAAAAACCTCATAGTAGTTTGTAATGTACTAAGTATTCCTGTACAGCAGAAGTATCATTTCATATTTCAATACAGGTTAACATGTAGCTGTATAGCGTAGTGGTTAAGGTGCTTGCCTCTAATGTAGTAGGTTGAGAGTTCAAATCCCAGCAGAAACTTAGATTAGATTTAAATACACTTGGTGTCCACAAGCACTGACTCCATATATGGACATAGCTATACAGGAAAAACTCAAAAAATTTGAATATTTATTTGTCACAGGGCCTCTCTTGTGCCGCCGGCGCTCTGCTTCCGATACCCAGGGGAGCTGCTGGGCATCCTCATTGCCAGGGTAATGGCGGGCAGAGCGCACCCAGTCCTAATGGAAACGCTCAGCTGCTTATGCAGGGCAGTCATGTGACTCTGGCCACGTCACGTGACCCCCTGTATCAGTATAAAATCAGTATCAGTTCTGGCCATAGGTTGCCTGTGATTATTTACTGTCAAGGGCTACTACTGCTACTAATCCTGTGTGCTTTTGGTTTTGACCCGTATTTGACTCTCCGTATTTGCTCCTGCCTGCTCATCTGCATTTTTACGTGACTTCTTGGTTTGACCCAACTTGTATTCTGACTTCTCTGTTTTTCCTTGGATTTGACGTGACCTCCTGGTTTTGAACTCTGGCCTGTTGTCTGACTACGTTTTGTGAGACCCCTACTGTTAGTACGCTACCTCCTGGCTTTGATCCCTTGGCTTGTTTTGGTTTGTGTTCGCTGTGCCTGCAGTGTCTGTTTTCTACTTCCTACTGGTCGCCTCTCGCCGTCCTTCCTGTCCTCCACACTTATTTAGGTCAGGGACCGTTGCCCAGTTGCTCTCCATTACCTAGGATGGGCAAGTGCAAGTAGGTAGGGACAGAGGCGTGGGTGGCAGACAGTGGGTGCACGCATTCCCTTTTCAGCGGTGTGACATTATTTCAGTAATGCAAACTAAAAGGAATTGGATTAATGCAGGTCAAAATTTGAATTTAGTGAAAAGGTTCAATATTCTAGGCTCAAAGTGTCACACTCTAGTCAGCTAATTAATCTATACCGCCTGAGCAAAGGGTACCTCAAAAACCGGAATTATACTTACCGGTAATTCTTTTTCCATGAGCTCACCACGACGGCATGACAAGGAGATTGACCCCCTGACCTCTGTAGGGGCAGGAACAGAAGAAAGGTTAAAAGACTCCTCCCACCACCAGCACACCAGTGGTTCCAAAATATACAGAGAAGATGGTGGTTTACTAAATTTAAAGGATGTGTAAGGTTTTGAGGAGATATTACTTCATATCTTCCAATTGGAGAGAGAAAAGAGGGCGGGAAAAAACCCATGCCGTCGTGGTGAGCTCATGGAAAAAGAATTACCGGTAAGTCTAATTCCGGTTTTCCATAGCGTCACCACGACGGCATGACAAGGAGATATACAAAATATTAACCCTGGTTAGGGAGGGACTACAGCTTGTAGAACACTGCGTCCAAAAATCTGATCTGAACTCTTCATGAGATCCAATCTGTAATGTTTGATAAACGTATGAGGGCTAGACCATGAGGCTGCTTTAAAAATTTCATCCAAAGAAATTCCTGCTCTCTCTGCTTGAGTTGAAGAGACTGCCCTGGTAGAATGAGCATTCAGATTCTGAGGGCAGGAAAGATCTTGGATCTTGTAACATGTTTCAATAGCCTCTTTGATCCACCTGGCAATAGAAGACTTTGAAATTTTGTGACCTTTATTGCGGCCCCCAAATTGGACAAATAAAGTGTCTGATTTCCTGAAGGGTTCTGTAGTTTTTAAATAGTCAAGGACCGAGCGTCTCACATCCAAGGTGTGGAGGGAGGCTTCTTTGGAGTTTGAAGGATGATCACAAAAGGATGGGAGAATGATTTCCTGGTTCCTGTGACGATCGGATACCACCTTTGGTAGGAATGCTGGATCCAATTTGAGTATTATCTTATCTTCCAATATTTTTAGATAAGGTTCTCTGATAGATATGGCTTGTATTTCACTAATCCTCCTAGCTGAGGTGACCGCAATTAAAAAGGCAGTTTTTAAAGATTTCATTTTTATAGAACTGTCTTCTAGTGGTTCAAAAGGTGAGTGAGATAGCCCTGTTAGCACGATGTTTAGGTCCCAAGAAGGGGCACGAGATCTTATAGTAGGTCTGAGTCGAGATGCTGCTTTAATGAATCTACGAATCCATCTGTGGTTGGCCAAGTCAGAATCAAAGAAACAGCTTAAAGCTGAAACCTGTACCTTTAGAGTTGACGGTCTCAGGCCCAGCTCAAACCCCCTTTGTAAAAAATCTAGTATGGATTGGAAGTTCGGTTCCGCCATATTTGGGTCGGCTATTCCTGACCAAGAACAGTATTTTTTCCATATTTTTAGGTATATAGAAAATGTCACCTTTTTCCTGGAGGCTTTGAGGGTATTAATTACTGTGTCGGATAAGCCCTGTTTCTTCAAAATCTGGGTCTCAGGATCCATGCGTATAGGTTCAGGAATACTGGGTCCTGATGGAGGATTGGACCCTGATGTAGTAGGTCTTTCCTTGGCGGAAGGGCCCAGGGATCCGATCTTGACATGCATTTCAAGATGGGGAACCAATTCTTTTTGGGCCAAAAAGGTGTTATTAGGATTATTTCTGATTGATCCTGTCTTATCTTCTGGATCACCTTTGAGATTAAGGGCAGAGGAGAAAAGGCGTAATAGAGGCCTTGGTTCCAAGGGATAGAGAAGGCGTCCAGTATCCTGGGATTGTCCCTGGGATTGAGGGAGCAAAACACTACTGTTTTTGCATTTTCCCGAGATGCGAAAAGATCCATAATGGGAGTCCCCCATTTTTCTGTCAGCATCTGGAAAACTTCCAGGTTCAGTGACCATTGGGTTTGGTCTACTCTCCTCCTGCTTAGGAAGTCTGCCTCTCTGTTTAGGGATCCTTTTAGGTGGATTGCAGATATTGATCTTAGGTTTTTTTCTGCCCAGGAAAAAAATTTTAAGGATAAAGTCAACAGATCCTGAGATCTTGTGCCTCCCTGATGGTTTAGGTAGGCTACCGCCGTGGTGTTGTCCGATAAGACTTGGATATGGCGGTCTTTTAGGACAGGTGTCGCTGCCTGAAGGGCTTCCCATATTGCTAGAAGTTCCCTGTAGTTTGAAGATTTGAGGCCTATTGTTTGGGACCATGTGCCTTGCCAATACTGGGAATCGACTTTTGCTCCCCAGCCCCTCTGACTTGCGTCTGATGTTAAATGGGTTAATGGTGACCTCACCCAGGGAACCCCTTTGGTTAGATTTCTTTCTTGTGTCCACCAATGAAGGGATGAGGTTACTGCCGGGGGGATCTGAATCCGGCGGTCCAAAGATGTCTGTTTCCGGTCCCATTTTGTGAGGATCCAGGATTGAAATATTCTGGTGTGAAGTTGGGTCCATTGAACCCCTGGGATGCATGAGGTTAAGGTACCTAATAGACTCATAGCTTCTCTGAAAGTACAGGACCTTTTGGATATGAAGATGTGTATCTTGGAAATTAATATCCGCACCTTTTCTATTGGTAAAGAGGTGGTTCTGGTTTGAGAGTCTAAAAGCATACCCAGAAATCTAATTTGTTTGGAAGGTACTAGGCTGGATTTCTTTAGATTGATTTTCCAACCCAGATTTGTTAGTGTTGACAGGAAGACGTCTAAGTCGTTCTGAAGACTGACCTGGTTGATATTAGTGATTAAGAAGTCATCTAGGTAGGGAAAGATTTTTATACTTCTCTGTCTTAGGTGACCTATCATCTCTATCACTAGCTTAGTGAAAATTCTAGGTGCAGAGGATATCCCAAATGGTAAGCAGGTAAACTGGAAGTGGTTAATCTTACCTGACGGGTCAGGTAGAGCGAACCGGAGGAATCTCTGGAACCCTGGGTGGATAGGAACGTGATAATACGCATCAGAGAGATCAACAGTGCACATGAGGGAATCCCCCTGAAGGAGAGGAATGATGGTGTTTAAGGTTTCCATACGAAATTTTTTATATACTACAAACTTGTTTAAGAGTTTGAGGTTTATAATAACTCTAAAAGGACCATCCTTCTTTTTTACCAAGAACAAGTTAGAATAGAAACCTTCCCCTTCCTCCTGAGGGGGGACCCTAATGATCACGTTCTTAACCCGAAGATCCAGAATCTCCTGCCAGATCGGGTCTAGGTGGTCCGACTGGGTGATTTTAGATATTAGAAAACGTTTGGGTGGAGTAGAGGCAAACTGAATTTTGTAACCCTGGTCCATAATATCTCGGGCCCATTGATTTTTTGTGATTTCTTCCCAAGCAGAAGAGAAGAATCTCAGTCTGCTTCCCACCCCAACATTACTACTTTTCAGTGGATTTTTGTGAGGAAGAGAGGAATCCCCTATCTCTTCCCCCTTTGGGATAACTCCAACATCCGGTTTTACCCTTTCCTCTATACGACTTTTCTTGATTAGAGGAGTTACGAAAAGGATACTTCCTTTTGAAAGGTCTTTCTATTGGGAAATTTTTCTTTTTATCAGAGGCCTTTTCAAGAATTTTTTCAAGCTCCGGTCCGAAGACGTTTTCGCCCTAAAAGGGAATGGAACATAACTTAGATTTTGAAAGCTTATCACCGGCCCAGCATTTTACCCACAGAGCTCTTCTGGCAGCGTTGGAGAATCCTGAATCCTTTGCCGCAAAACGGACGGATTCCGCGGAGGCATCAGCAAGGAAAGCAGTGGCCGACTTTAGTAATGGAAGAGATTCTAGAAATTCTTCAGTAGAAGAATTATTGGATAGACGATTTTCTATCTCCTGTAACCATCTGAACATGGATCTGGCAACTGATGTGGCTGCGATATTAGACTTAAGGGTGTACATAGCGGCTTCCCATGATCTGCGGAGGAGACTATCCGCTTTCCTATCTAAGGGATCTTTTAATTGGGAGGTGTCCTCGAATGGGAGTGAGGTTTTTCTATTCACTTTAGCCACCTGAGCGTCTATTTTCGGGATCGTGTCAAAAATCTTGGATTCCCCAGGATCAAATAAGAGGCGATTCATATAAGAATTTAGACACGCCTAATCGCTTTTCAGGTTCGGACCACTCGTCAAGAACCATGTTACGTATATTTTCGTTGATGGGGAAAACTCTAGATCTTTTGACACGGAGACCCCCAAACATCTCTTCTTGAACTGTCTGGGGCTTCTGGATTTCTTCTATCCCCATAGTTGCCCTGACTGCTTTGAGAAGTTCAGGCATATCTTCCGATGAAAAGAAAAATCTTTTCGTCGTATCCGCATCTATTATTTCGGATGATATGTCATCCTCTTTCGGGTGTCTAGATGAGGAGGCGTCATCCGGAAAATCCTCTGAATCCGAAGATATTATGTCCCTAGTCTTTTGACGTTTGGGGGGAGGTTCTGAGGTGGTATGCGACTCTTTTTGTACTGATAATTGAGATATGGAGGCTTTGATTTCTTCCCTCATCATAAACCTGAACTCGTCCATCAGCGATGGTTGTTCCTCCCGAATCACATTTGAAATACAGGATTTGCACAGTTTCTTTTTACCTTCTTTTGAAGATCCTTAGGATTCTGTGAGTAAAAAATTTGAGTATATCAGAACTCCCAGCGGATTACAGAGGCAACAAAAAGAGTACATTCCCCAACAGGGGCTTACTGTTTGAGGTGCTGGCGTGTTGCCTGGGGACTGCTCTTGGGCCGACATGACTGCAGAGTGAGTCGGATCTGACAGGGAAGAGGCTCTCTTTAAACTGCCGAATTCCCGCCTTACCTTGGTGTCCGCCCCTTCCGGTGATGTCACGCTGGAGATCCGGAGCAAGGGAGGGTGGAGCAGTCCTCCGCGTCTGACCGCGGTAAACTACTTCCGGTCGCGTCATGCGGGAGGCCGGAAGTGGGAAGATCATCGAGTTCCCGATGTAGAGCGGCCCCGGCGTCGGCATTGGAGTCAGCCGGGTGCTCAGAACATTGCCGGTATGTCACAGCAGGAGACCGGGGGAACATGTAAATTTCTATAGCGCATGAAGGCGCTGGGCATATCTTCCCAATGTGCAGCACGGCAGGGGGAAGGTATTTAAAGACCCGGGAGCATGCTCCAGATGAACCGGAGCGAGTCTTCCCATCCGCGGGAGGGCAGGGGGGCAGTACTGGCTTCATCTCCTCGGCAAGCAAGGAGACCTTTCTCCATCCTGCCCTCTGTAGGGACAGGAAAACACTGGTGTGCTGGTGGTGGGAGGAGTCTTTTAACCTTTCTTCTGTTCCTGCCCCTACAGAGGCCAGGGGGTCAATCTCCTTGTCATGCCGTCGTGGTGACGCTATGGAAATTGGGGATTTTGATTTTCAGAAGCTGTAAGCCATAATTATCCAAATTATAACAAATAAAGGCTTGAAATATCTCGCTGTGCATGTAATGAGTCTATGTCATATATTAGTTTCACCTTTTAAATTGCATTACTGAAATAAATGAACTTTGCACGATATTCAAATTTTTCGAGTTTCCCCTGTATATGGAGTCAGAGCAGAGACTCCTAAGCCATGGACTCACACTGGGGGATTCCCTTACTGTACAGCGATCTTCTGCATAGACCTCAGTGGGAGCAGGGGGTGCCTGGTTAATGCTCGGGTTCTCCCATTGACTTCCAATGTGCTCGGGTGCTCTGTCCCTGACCAGAGTTAAAGCTCAACACGTTGGCGCTGCCTTGCACTTTGGCAGACACCGATAGGCTCAAGGACTGGCCCACCTTCTGTTCTACATGTGTGTGCAGGGCTGGTACTGCTTTTTTGGCAAAGAAATGAAGGCTTGGGACTCTCGACCTCGGCTCAGCACAAGCCATCAGTACTCAGAAAGGTGGGCGCCATTCTGGTGGTTGCCTTCACTGCAGCGATGTCTGGTAGTTTCTTTCATTTGGTTCATTCAGCTTTGTCTTTTCATGAGACTGCTTCTTATTCTGTTTCTTATTCTGTCCATAGACAGCAATGATTTTTGATCCTACCATGCACCTTATTCTATATATGTACTCATCTTTGCATTTGTGCTTGGAAATTGATGCATCTTACAAATCTTTATGTGCTGTGTTTTGTCCCACCAGGGTGGCGCTCTTTTTCTCTCTGTCCACCATGTTTTTTTAATGACGATGTTATTTATGATTTGTGGTCGGGGCTACATGACACATAACCGTCTACCTGCCTAACTAACTAAATTAAGCGGCTTGAATTGTGCCATAACCGCTGCGTAGGAGGTATTCCTGAAAGGGGGCAAAAAACCCACATCTAAATGATACACAATAGTTTATAGCAACAACACTAACATGACCAACCTCTGGAATGCAAGAACATCTCTCGACTAGGTTGAGGTATGAACCTATTGAACATGCAGTGAGCCTTATTTCCGGATAACATGGGCCAGAACTTTGTTCCCAGAGGCAGCACATGCTGCACCTGACCTGAAGGAAAGGCCCGGTAGCTGTCGGTTTCAACCCTAAAATTGGACACCGGCATACGGACATGCCGCACAACTGAGAGGTGGTGAGTGGTACCGTGAGGACCACAACAGAGTACTCTCAAGGTCTTGGTCTGTTACTGCTGCCAGTAATTGCTT
This sequence comes from Bufotes viridis, assembly GCA_033119425.1. NCBI lineage: Eukaryota > Metazoa > Chordata > Amphibia > Anura > Bufonidae > Bufotes > Bufotes viridis. The sequence goes on along the minus strand of CM065597.1, from coordinate 30,537,169 downwards.
AAAGACATGAACCGGGCACCATGAATGGAATGTCGGAAAGAAAATGATTATATTGGGGGCCAAACAATGGCAACAAAACCAGTGCCAGCAAAAACCCTAACACGACCAACCTCTGGAATGCAAGAACATCTCTCGACTAGATTGAGGTAAGAACGCATTGAACATGCAGAGCGCCACCGACCTAGCTTCCGGATAATATGGGCCAGAACTTTCGTACCTAAAGGCAGCATATGCCGTACCTCACCTGAAGGAAAGGCCCGATAGCTGTCGGTTTCAACCCTAAATTGGACACCGGCATACGGACATGCCGCACGACTGAGATGTGTTGAGTAGTCATGAGCGCAAAGACCCACATATAACTTTGCGACATTTGACGAACAACCCGCATCACATTCGTCACACAGTCGTGATTTCGCAATATTCGTTATTTCGCATTCAATATCATGACTTGCGATTAATTTTTTAAGGGATTCTGTCACCTCTGATAACACAAATTCAGCTTTTAAACCAGTCATGCTCCACAGATTACCTTGAATCGGCTTTGCTTTTCTATACTGTAATCCGTCCAGTAGTTTTGCTGAAAACCGACTTTTATAATTATGCTAAGTAATCCTGAAGGTGCCCAGAAGGGCGTTATCTTCCACTTTGTGTGCCCAGTAACGCCCCCCTGCAGTGCCCAAAACCGGCTCCGTACTCAGTAAAACACGCCTTCCTCCTGAATCCCTAACCGCCCACAGCGTCTCGTCCCTGTCCTCCCCCTCCCTGACGGCCGAGTAAAGTCTCACGCAGACGCAGTACCCACTGAGGGCTGCGCCAGTGCGATGTGCTGGAGACTGAGGGCAGTGGACCACTCCTTTCTGGGCAGGTAGGCTCCTGCAAAGTGGGTGGTCTACCCCGGGCACGTTTGGCTACCGACCTCCCACTGCTGACACCCTGCTGACTCCCACCCTCTTCTCCTGATGATGATAAAGCCTTCGGCAACCGGCTCCCAAGTGCGATCCGCTACATCATCATTATCGAGTACTGTCTGCACGTCACTGATGTCCTCCTCAACGATCTCTGGGTCAGGAGCTTCACCGCTCGCAACACCAGCTCCCACACCACTCTAGTCATCACTACTTGCCCACCTAGTGGATGAAGCAGTTGATATCTGCTCCACATCTTGGATGGCCAGCAGCTGCTGACTGAGCTGAGCTCCCCTTCAATCAGCACAAACAAAAACTTCAGTGTGTTTCTTTAGTGCTATGATTGTGCTGTTTAACATTTGTGCTGCTTTTATTTTAAAGATAATAGCAATTGTTTGTTTCAACATGATGACATCACCAGCCCCCCTACAACAGCCAAAAGACATGAAACTTGCTGGATGGTTTGTGCTACTTTTGTGCTTGTTTTCTGACGTTTAAATCTCCATTCTACCTCCTTTCGTTTTCGAGTTATTAACCATTTATTGAAAAGTCACCAAAGGTCACCCAGCCCCCCATTACAGCCAAAAGACACGAAACTGGACTGGATGGTTAGTGTTATGTTTCTGCTGGTTTGTGCCATTTAAATCTCCATTCTACCTCCTTTCGTTTTCGAGTTATTAACCGTTTATTGAAAGGTCCCCAAAGGTCACCCAGCCCCCCATCACAGCCAAAAGACACGGAACTGGACTGGATGGTTAGTGCTACGTTTGTGCTGGTTTGTACCATTTAAATATCCATTCTACCTCCTTTCGTTTTCGAATTATTAACCGTTTATTGAAAGGTCACCAAAAGTCACCCACCCCCCATCACAGCCAAAAGACACGAAACCGGACTGGATGGTTAGTGCTACGTTTGTGTCAGTTTCTGCCTGTCAAATCTCCATTCTACCTCCTTTAGTTTTTGAGTTATTAACCGTTTATTGAAAGGTCACCAAAAGTCACCCGGCCCCCCCATCACAGCCAAAAGACACGAAACCGGACTGGATGGTTAGTGCTACGTTTGTGTTGGTTTGTGCCATTTAAATCTCCATTCTACCTCCCTTCGTTTTCGAGTTATTAACCGTTTATTTAAAGGTCGCCAAATGTCACCCAGCCCCCCATCACAGCCAAAAGACACGAAACCGGACTGGATGGTTAGTGCTACGTTTGTGTCGGTTTCTGCCTGTTAAATCTCCATTCTACCTCCTTTCGTTTTTGAGTTATTAACCGTTTATTGAAAGGTCACCAAAAGTCACCCGGCCCCCCATCACAGCCAAAAGACACAAAACCGGACTGGATGGTTAGTGCTACGTTTGTGTTGGTTTGTGCCGTTTAAATCTCCATTCTACCTCCTTTCTTTTTTGAGTTATTAACCGTTTATTGAAAGGTCACCAAAAGTCACCCGGCCCCCCATCACAGCCAAAAGACACGAAACCGGGCTGGTTGGTTAGTGCTACATTTGTGCTGGTTTGTGCTGTAGAAATTAACATTTGTGCTGCTTTTATTTGTAAGATAATAGCAATTGTTTTGTCTTGTTTTTTTAAGATGATGCCATATTAGATTGCCATAGCACTAGCATTGGAATATATGATAAAATCGCATATTTCCTATGGAGCTCTATTACAGGCTATGGCTCCATAGTAAATACTATGCAGCAGCCTGGGTTTTATTCATAGAGACCCAGGCAGCTGCAGGTAGGCTTCTGCTCCCCTGATGGCCACACGGGGGAGTCAGAGCGCAAACCGAAAGTGAAACATTCGGTTTCTGCGTGCTCAGATGCCGTGATCAGGATTGACCACAGCATCTGAGGGGTTAAATGTCCTCAATCGGCAATACTGCCGGTCGCGGACATTAGCTGCGGGTGTCTGCTTGAAGAAGCAGGCGGCCACCTGCGGCTATGGCGCTCACATTGAGCAGGAACGGGCACCATCTTGTACATATACGGCGGTGGTCCTTAAGGGGTTAAACTTCAATTACCTTGATTTACCCTGCATTCTCTCAGGTAGCAGTTAAAATATCTAGTATGCAGTTGCTTAAGCTGTATTACTGCCTTCCACCAGTGTGCTGTGTGCAGTGCTTACAGAGCCCGAGAAGGAGAATTAGCAAAAGAAAATCTAGGCAGAGTATGGGGTATAGCAAGGAGTAATAGAAACAAACAATTTTGCTATTAAAACATTATGGATATTGCAAAAAGCAAAAGTCCTGACTAGCCAGATGTGTTTGATTACTTTTGTTGTGTTTATTACTACCCTTAACACCCTGGTGGAAGGCAGTTATTCCTTGCTATACCCCATACTCAGCTAAGATTGTCTTTTGCTAATGCTCCTCCTCTTTCCTGGGCTCTGTAAGCACTGCACACAGCACCCTGGTGGAAGGCAGTAATACAGTTTAAGCAACTGCATACTAGATATTTTGACTGCTACCTGAGAGAATACAGGGTAAATCAAGGTAATTGACGTTTAACCCTCTTTTGCTTTTGTTGTGTTTCTCAGTGATGCAAACATGTTAATAAAATGTGTTCTGGTTTCTTTGTTAGTCAGAATTGAAAGTCCATGTTTGGGTTTATTTGTTGTTTATTTGTCATTGATTTTCATGAAAAAAACTTTATGATCTATAGTTTGTAAAATGATTTGTAGAATAAAAATGTTTGAGACACATTTTACTATTCTACTTCTTGATAGTTAGTATTTATTTTTTTGGCTGTAGCTATATTCATGTCAGTGATGTCAGTCCACATTGACTTGTCTTACTACCTGTGTAAAATGAGTATGCAACAGCCCTGTTAATGGAATTAATAAAATTAAGCAGCACAAATGATCACTTTTACAGCATAAATGCAGCACTAACCAACCAGCCCGGTTTCTTGTCTTTTGGGTGTTGCGGGGGGGGGGGGGGTTTGATCTTAAAAAAATAAAAAACAATTGTTATTATCTTACAAATAAAAGCAACACAAATGTTAATTTCTACAGCACAAATGCAGCACTAACCATCCAGTCCAGTTTCGTGTCTTTTGGCTGTGATGGGGGGCTGGGTGACCTTTGGTAACCTTTCAATAAACGGTTAATAACTTGAAAACGAAAGGAGGTACAATGGAGATTTAAACGGCACAAACCAGCAGAAACATAGCACTAACCATCCAGTCCGGTTTCGTGTCTTTTGGCTGTGATGGGGGGCTGGGTGACATTTGGTGACCTTTCAATAAATGGTTAATAACTCGAAAACGAAAGGCGGTAGAATGGAGATTTAAACGGCACAAACCAGCACAAACATAGCACAAACCATCCAGCAAGTTTCATGTCTTTTGGCTGTTGTAGGGGGGCTGGTGATGTCATCATGTTGAAACAAACAATTGCTATTATCTTTAAAATAAAAGCTGCACAAAGGTTAATTTTTGCAGCACAAAACAGCACAAACGTAGCACTAAAGAAACACACTGAAGTTTTTGCTTGTGCTGATTGAAGGGGGGCCAGCTTCACTCAGCTTGCTGACTATCCTCTAATAGCTGAGCCCACAGCATATCATAATTCTCTGGCTGAGGAAACAGAAAAGGACAGAGGCTGATTGAGGACAAGTTAGAGCACGGGGCCTGCTTCCGCCCCATGCCAAGTAAAGGTTGTGTCTGACAAACCCAATGACTCTTGGCTAGGGGTGTCTGATGTTACTTGGGACGAAGTGGATGACAGAGTCAACCATTAAAGTACCACTGGGTTGCTGGTCAAGAAGACACGACCACTAGATGACACCGGGAGCTCAGGCCTCTGGCTGCAACCCCTGCTTCCACACCCCATTACTCTTCTGCAACCTGTGCCTATGCCAGAAACATTTAGGCCTCTGCCACTCCCCTGGGCAGGGCCTTGCACATCTCTATGTTAGATCAGATAAATAATTAAAAAGGAAATTAAAACACCCCAAAATAGTCTGTAATTTTCTTACTTCACCACACAACGGATAATAAGCCATTTTTTCCCTAATGCACACCAAAAAGGGCTTTAGAACATATTACTGCACCGCTGAACAGCAAATATATTTTTCTTTTTTCCACTAATACACTCCACAAAAGTCTTTAGGACATATAATTGCACCGCTAAACGGTAAATATTTTTCTTTTTTCCACTTATACACTCCACAAAAGGCTTTAAAACATATAACTGCACCGCTGAATAGCAAATATATTTTTATTTTGCCACTAATACTCAACAAAAAGTGCTTTAGAACATATAAACTGCACCGCTAAACAGCAAATAAGCCCTTATTTTTTTCCACTTATACACTCCACAAAAGGCTTTAGAACATATAACTGCACCGCTGAACAGCAAATATATTTTTCTTTTTTCCACTTATACACTCCACAAAAGGCTTCAAAACAGGGGTGCACAACCTTTTTTGGTCTGAGGGACGCATTTTCACAACGCTTTATTAAAAGGGGCTGCAAAAAATTTTTTTTTATTGCCGCTCATTTGCATCAGCCTATTACACAGGCCAATGTAAAGTGACTGGGGAGGAATGATCACTATTGCAGTCATTTCTCCTTCATTTAGTTATATTTATTATCAGTAGCACATCCCTGATTATGCAGAGAGATGTGCGGCGCGATTATACCGCTAGTTATCATGAATGAACATCCATATGAACACTTGTTCCCAGTAATTGGGCATGGCCCCTGAAACTGAAGAGTTAGGCTCCTTGCAGATGAGCGTTTGTCACAGAGAGAGTCTGTAACGCAGCATCCGGCCTGAACTCCCAGCGCTGCCGGGGGTCACATAGCATTATATTTATTTATAATGCTATATAACCCTTAGGCCTCTTTCACACGGGCGTCATGTTTGACGCCCGGATAAGAGGCGGGTGTGTTGTGGGAATATGCACGATTTTTCCGCGCGGGTGCAAACGTTTGTAATGTGTTTTGCACGTGCGTATGAAAAATCGCCATGTTTGGTACCCAGACCCGAAGCCGGACTTCATCACTGAAGTCCGGTTTCGGGTAGAGTATTCTGGTGAATTAATTATTTTCCCTTATAACATGGTTATAAGGGAAAATATGAGCATTCTTAATAAAGAATGCTTAGTAAAATGAAGATGAAGGGGTTAAAAATAATAAAACTTAACTTACCTTAGCCACTTGATCGCGTAGTTGCGATCTGTCTTCTCTCTTCATGCTTCAGCTAATAACTAAAGGACCTGTGATATCGTCACATCACATGGTCCAATCACATGGTCCAGAAAAAAAAATAATAATAATAATTTTTGCAATAATTTTTTACTTGAGACATAGGGCCTTATAATTTATTTTTTAGTTTTTGGGGGGAAAACTGTACAAAACATTTTTTTAAAGTTTTTTTTTTTCAAACTATAGCACCATTTTCTTTAAATATGTAAACTGACGCTGAAATAAATAATTATAATTAGTTCCATATTTTTTGTCGGTCATTTTGTTATATAATACTTCACGTGAATGGGGCGATAATGGCGACAATTTTGGTCTTTTATGCATTTTATTATTATTATTTTTTTTTTAACTTACCGTATTTTTAGCCCCACAGGACGCACTGAGGTTTAAGAGGAGGACAATAAGAAAAAAATAATAATAATTTTTCATAAGATGTCAGATCAGACCACCAATCAGACCCCCAATGTTAATAAGACCATAAAACAGAACTCAGCTCAAACCCCAGTGCCACAGATCACCCCCAATGCCTCTACTTCTGATCAGCCCCCTGCCTCACATCAGCCCCAGCAGATGAGCCCCCTCCCTCACAGCAATGCTCCGGACGCCTTCGCTCCTCACCTACCCTGCAATCCTCTTCCTCCACCTCCTCCATTGGCTGTGCTGTGATCTGACGTGCACAGCGTGATGTCACAGAGCGCCCTCACGCTGTGAACAGCCTGCACAGCTGACAGCCAACGACTAGGAAGCGGTGACTTCAGAGCCTTCACCGCTTTCCGGCCCTCTGGTACTAATGAGTGCTTCCATAATGGAAGCTCTCATTAGTATTCACCCCATAAGACGCAGGGACATTTTCTCCCCACTTTGGGGGAAAAAAACTGCATCTTATGGTGCAAAATATATGGTCAATTATATATTTCTGCTACGAATAACATCCCCCAAGAGGTCATAAAAAGACCTTTGGGGAACACTGACACTTTTTGTTAATTTTAAACTTTTTCCTTTTTAGACCTCATGCACACGACCGTACGTATTTTGCGGTCCGCAAAAAATACGGATGACATCCATGTGCATTCCATATTTTGCAGAACAGAATAGCTGGACCTTAATAGAACAGCCCTATCCTTGTCCATAATGCGAACAAGAATAGATCATGTTCTATTTTTTGTGGAACGGAAATACGGACATACGGAAATGGAATGCACACAAAGTAACTTCCGTTTATTTTTTTGCAGACCAATTGAAATGAATGGTTTCGTATACGATCCCCCAAAAAATTGAATGGACACGAAAAGAAAATACATTCGGGTGCATAAGCCTTATTTTTTACCTTTATTTGTATTTTTTAACATTTTATTTCTATTTTTGGGGGGGTTTATTACTTATTATTTAAATATATATTTTGCCATATATGTCCCAAAAGAGGTCATAAAAAGACTCTTGGGGCACAATGAACACTTTACTATTTTGCACTTTTTTTGTATTTTATTATGTTTTTTTTTATTTTTTATTTTCTATTTTTTCAAATATATTTTTGCCACACAATGTGTCCCTCAAGGGATCATAAAAAGAAAGTGAACACTCTTTTATTTTCATTTTTTTTTTATAGTTTTCTATTTTATTTGCCACATCATATTTCTTTGTGTTTTATTATATTTTTTTGTTTTCAATTTTTTTAATATTTTTCATTATTATTTTTAATATATTTTTTCCACATAATTTGTCCCAAAAGGTTACTGAAAGACTTTTGGGGATCCATACTTTTTTTTTGCATCCAAAGGAGCCTCAGTTATTGAGGAAACCAGCCTGCTATGGGGGCTTTGTACACAGGCAGTGCTGATCAGGGTCTACTGACTCTGCAGCTCTGCGCTCCTCTGCCCCCAAGCCAGGTCTACCATGCAAAGTGCGATGCTTACCTATCTGAAGAGAAGGCAGAAGCGCTGATCAACTGCTTCTGCCTTCTCCACGCTCACCAAATGGAAAAGGATTTAGGAAAACTAGAGGAATGGTCAAAAATCTGGCAACTAAAATTTAATGTTGATAAGTGCAAAATAATGCACCTGGGGCGTAAAAACCCAAGAGCAGAATATAAAATCAGTGATACAGTACTAACCTCAGTATCTGATGAAAGGGATTTAGGGGTCAACTCATTATATCAGATGATCTAAAGGTGGGCAGACAATGTCATAAAGCAGCAGGTAATGCCAGCAGAATGCTTGGGTGTATAGGGAGAGGCATTAACAGTAGAAAGAGGGAGGTGCTCGTGCCGCTCTACAGAGCACTAGGGAGACCTCATTGGGAGTATTGTGTGCAGTACTGGAGACCATATCTGCCGAAGGATATTGAAACTTTGGAGAGAGTTCAGAGAAGAGCTATTAAACTAGTACATGGTTTGCAGGACAAAACTTACCAGGAAAGGTTAAAGGACCTTAACATGTATAGCTTGGAAGTAAGAAGAGACAGAGGGGATATGACAGAAACTTTTAAATACATAAAGGGAAAAGAGGAGAGAATATTTAAAAGAAGAGAAACTGCTACAAGAGGACATAGTTTTAAATTAGAGGGGCAAAGGTTTAAAAGTAATATCAGGAAGTATTACTTTACTGAGAGAGTAGTGGACGCATGGAATAGCCTTCCTGCAGAAGTGGTTACTGCAAATACAGTAAAGGATGCATGCATGGGATAGGCATAAGGCCATCCTTCACATAAGATAGGGCCAGGGTCTATTCATAGTATTCAGTATATTGGGAAGAGTAGATGGGCCAAATGGTTCTTATCTGCCTACACATTCTATGTTTCTATGTTTCACCCAGCTGTCCTGCTCCTGCTACAGAGAGGGAGCAGGAGCCGTAAGCTCTCTTGTGCGGCACTGCGGGCAGAAACACAGCTGATCGCACGATAAGCTGTGTTCATGTCCTGGAAAACGGGGGCCGCAAACTCTAGCTCTGGGGGCCCCATGCACCCCTGCTTTAGAACATATAACGGTACTGCCGAAAGGCAAATATATTTTTCTTTTTTTCACTTACCGTATACACTCCACAAAAGGCTTTAGAACATATAATTGCACTGCTGAACAGCAAATATATTTTTTCTTTTTTCCACTTATACACTCCACAAAAGGCTTTAGTACAAATAACTGCACCGCTGAACGGCAACTATATTTTTCTTTTGCCACTAATACACAACAAAAAAGGCTTTAGAACATATAACTGCACCGCTGAACGGAAAATGCATTTTTCTTTTGCCACTAATACACGACAACAAGGGCTTTAGAACATTTAACTGCACCGCTGAATGGCAAATAGGCCCTTATTTTTTTTCACTTATACACTCCACACAAGGCTTTAGAACATATACAGGTACCTGCACCGCTGAACTGCAAATAGGCCCCTTTTTTCTTCCACTTATACAATCCACAAAAGGCGTTAGAACATAAAACTGCACCTCTGAACTGTAAATATATTTTTCTTTTTTCCACTAATAGAGTCCACAAAAGGCTTTAGAACATATAACTCCACCTCTGAATTACCGTATTTTTCACCCCTTTAGATGCAAAAGTAGGAGGAAAATGGCAATGCTTCTTATGGGACGAATACTGACATTTTTGCATCCCTAACGATAATACATCGCCGGCTGCGATGCTGCACAGCGCGGAGATGTATCAGCGGGGAGAGAGGAGGGGCTGGAAGCAACTTGTGGCAGGGCCGATGCAGTCACTATACTCTTACAACGGCCCTGCCACTCATAGCAGTACACATTTCTAAACAGTAATCCTTAACCTCCAGTAACCTTAACTTTAAAGCAGCGCCATCATCTTTACTATTTTACAAACAAGCTCCGGTAGCAGGCAGTACGGGCGACGGCGTAACTTCACTCACTCACGTGATGCGTCTGCTCCTCCCACATTATGAATGAAGCAGGCAGAGCAGGCGCGTGACGACAGTAAGTGAAGTTACGCCGCCGCCCGCACTGCATTTTACCGGAGCTTGATTGTAAGGTAGTAAAGAGGATAGTGCTGCTTTAAAGTTAAAGTTACTGGGGGTTAAGGATTACTGTTTAGAAATATACACTACTGTGAGCGGTGGGGGAAACTGTCATGGGGTGGATCTGTGGATGAAACTTATGGGGGATCTGTGGATGACACTACTATGGGGGATCTGTGGATGACACTGTCATGGGGTGGATCTGTGGATTTTTCCTGAAATTCAGATCGAATTCCATTTCGTCAACTTCGCTCATCTATAGTGATTTGCTATATACTGTATGCTTACCAAAATCCTTAGCGAAAATTTGTCCTGCTCCGAGGTCTCCCCTGTCACTAAATGCATCACTGCGGTCCACCAATGCTTCCTTCACAGCATCGTACCCAATCAATACTATCACTGGTAGGTTGGCTATGTAGAGCGTATAGACAGGCCCATGCTTCTCACTCAGCTGGAGAGATATAAAAAAACATAAAAAGAGTAATGCCTCATTCACACGTCAGTGTTTGGTCAGTGATTGTGAGCCAAAACCAGGTGCGGTTCTAAACACTGAACAGGTGCAGATCTATCCCTTATACCTTATCTCTGTATAGCTCTACTTCTGGTTTTGCCTCACAATCAATGATTGAACTCAATGACTAAAACACTGATGTGTGAATGAGGCTTAACACTGGCATTTTCCAGACAGGTCTGAGCAGCATCTGTATACCTAGAGAACAGTAACATGTCTTTTTTAAGTAGCCAGAGAGGAGAACAACTACATATAACACCTCTCTGGAGGATCCAACAGACTCATGCATTAATTCAACCTAATAATTTCAGTGGACATCATGTAATTCTTAATTTATCCTGCGGAGGTGCAGCAGGCACATTGAGCATTTGCACTCCTGTGATCAGCTTATTGGCAAGGGCTCCTTGTAACAAAACTGTTGCACAACCCCTTCAATTCTTCACAAAGAAACCTATGTTCTAATATGCACTGTGCACATATTGACATATTCTGTACATAATTTCTCTAATATACATTTAGCATCAGGATCACCTTTCTAGGCAGCATCAATCCCACAACACAACTGGACAGCAGTGAGGGCAGCTAATAACCCCCTTTCTTTGAGAGTTTGTCCTCAGAATATAAGCTACCGTTTATGGTTGCAGACACCTATTTTCATAAAATAACCTATATATGACAATGGACCTGAAGAACAGCTGTAAGTGATAGAAATTCTCTAAGGCTTCCCCTGTATATTACTAGATCATCCTGTTTTGGGAGCTGTTTTAAAAACAGCTTTATGGTAGTGATTGCTATGGAACAAGGGCCTAGTTAGGGTAACATTTCAAGTAAGTTTACAGTTATTATAGTACACACCTTGACTAAAGACTGTGGTAGTTCTGAGGTGCTGATCTGATGGAGATTCCCCAAGCCTGGTAGAGGTGTAGGTCCTGGGGGAAGGTTCTTGAGTTTGACTCTACTCCACCATTTAATTAGATAAATTAAGAGAGCAAGTCCTGTAGCCAGGAGAAGTGTTGAAGCAATGTTCAGAGCCATTCTGTACATGAGTGATTACAGCTCTGTCTGCACTGTGTTCTTCTGTATATTTATATGACCAGGTAAAGGGCAACAATCCAGTGAACATGTGATCATTAATAACAGGATGAACATGTTGGTGTAGAGTTACAGCTCAATTGCATAATACGGTATGTTGCAAATGCTGGCAAAATAAGCAGGATTATTTAACTAAAATACTAAATTCAGGTTTCCTGATGCGCTTTTGAAGCCATAATCATGAGAGGATTGTAAAATTAGAGAAAGTATTAGGGACAGATATGACTTTTCTTTTTCTAGTCCTAAATTAGTCTTGCTTATTATGCTAGCATGTACAATATATTATTGATCAGAACTGTAACTCTACACCAGAATGCCCTACTTGTCTGGCATCTAGGGCATTCTGATGTAGCTATTAGGAGGGGTTGAGAGCAGTGGTTATGTGAGAACACACTCGATGAATAGGCTCCACATGAACTAGGTAGGCCCCCAGTAGAGAGGATGTTTTCATTCGCCAAAAAGCACAAGCAGCTTCCTCATTTTCGTTGCCCATATATGTTAGAAAAATCTTCATTACAAATTCCTGTCTCTGATTAGACCAGTTCCAGGTGCTTAGCAGAAGGAGACTTAGTATCATGGTGCCAATTATTTGTTCTGCCATTGACTGTTTGCGGTGGTGCCGTGAATGAGAAACCTGAAGCGCTATGGACTGGAACCATATTCTATTTAGAGGATTGTTTCATTTGCTGACATGCACAAGCAGCTCCCACAGTTTCATTGTTTACCATCCAGATACAAGTTGCAACATCATTACTAGAGATGAGCGAATTTTTCAAAAATTCGATTCGCTGGTTTACCGAATTTTTCGGGAAAAACTTGATTCGATCCAAATATATTTGTGGCGAATTTAGTTAAAAAAAAAATTCTATTTCCTGGCTGCTGAGAGCCTTTATAGTGGTGTAGAACACTGTGCCTTGCAGTAACACGCATAGGGAGTCTGCTTTGGTAGTGAAATAATAATGTGAGTCCGTATGACATGCAGATGACAGGCGTTGCTCTTAGAATCACTGCGCGCTTCACTTATTTGGGGGGTCATGGGGCCAAAACTGACCAAATAACTCAAGTCTCAACTACAGGTAGATGTTATCGTCAAGAAGAAGCGCACTCCTTTTACACCGTCATTAGCTGATTGCACATAGATGTCTACAGAACCTGTTCTATTAAACGCTCATATAATTAGAGCCCCCCTGACCGAGTGGAGGGGGTGTCAGCAGTAAGTTTGTGTTGACGTCACCAATTATTTTGGCCTTCCTCTAAACCATGAGAACTGTCTGTGGAGCATCTGCCTTCACTCAGTCAGCATTTGCTCAATAATCCATCAATATTGCTAAAGGGAAAAAAAACAGAGTGGATCTAAAACAGAGATGAATGAAATATTTGTATTTCTTCTGTGTTTTGTACCCACTCCTGCTTTTGGCTACCAAATCATAAGTCATTTCTGATTGGACCATACAGGCTGTAAAGCTGCCACACAGACAGGATCCGTTGTGTGTCTAGTTTTTCCTTCCTTCTGACAGATCTGAAGATCAAATAAATGATGATGTCAGCCAGGCCGAAAGCCACAATAGTGGACCAGTCATGAAGTGGGGAGGGTGGGAACAGCATGAGAAGTCCAAAGAGTGGACTTATGACATAGTGGTGAGGTGGAAGCAGTATGAGGAGACCACAGAGGGGCCCAATGACAGGGTCTGGAGGTGGAAGCAGTATGAGGAGGCCACTGAGTGGCACAACGACAGAGTCTGTAGGTGGCGGCAGTATATGGAGACCACAGAGCGGCTCAATGACAGAGTCTTGAGGTGGCAGTAGCATGAGGATACCACAGAGCAGCACAATGACAGACTCTGGAGGTAGCAGCAGTATGAGTAGGCCACAGAGTGGAATAATGGCAGAGTGTGGAGGTGGCAGCAGCATAAGTAGGCCAGAGAGTGGCACAATGACAGAGTGTAGAGGTGGTAGCAGCATGAGTACACTACAGAGTGGCACAATGACAGAATTTGGAGTTGCCAGCAGCATGAGTAGGCCACAGAGTGGCACAATCAACCAACCACGCATCACTAATAACCCTACATTATATTAATACACAAATTTTATTGAGATAATAATTCACAAAAAATCACATGACACAATTCATGACTGATCAGGGAACAAAAATGTCCCACCAAATCATGTGTTGTACAGACAAGGAGACATACCAGAAAAACCAAACTGCCTGATATCATGAAGATAGTAACATGTGTGATAATGACCCATGTTTTGTAACAAGTGTGGACAGCACCCGGTAAATGCTGCACTAGATGTAAAACGTGCATGTAACTGCTAAGCCCCACTAGCTCAAGATGAGCTGTTACTGTCCAGGGCACCTGCAGGCTATAAGCTGTCTACACAGCTACAAGTGTAACACATATTCATCATGCTACAGTCTTCTATCACAAAGTAACATCTTAATAGCAATTACCCATGATAAAGGGGAGAAGGTCATCCAGGAAAGAGCGCACCTCGATGCGCGTTTCGCCAAGGACCGGCTTCGTCAGGAGGCAATTAAACACTGAGGTGTGCTTCTTAAATAGTGAAGTCTGCGTCAGTAAGATTTCTTTGCGCATGCGTCTGGTGATGCAAATGGGACTTCAGATAAACGCACCACCGGTCACCAGGGAGACCAAACAACAGAGCCCCAGCGAAGCGCGAGCAGCCCAGAGGCGGTGCCGCAAAAAAATCGCCACACCACATCACATGCCGGTCACGCACCACAAGTCTCAGCAATGATCCACCCAGGACCGGTATCAAGGGCACGTATCAGGCACCCCAAAGCAGCACACCAAAACCATGCGCAATTAACCCACGGAAGGATCACATTGAAAGCTGGGGACACATTATAATACCCGCTTATATACTCTAATCCCTGATAGCAAGATAATCATGATCACCTCACAGAATATATACAAAGTTAACACCATTCATGATTTAAAAATTATTACAAACAATACATATATAAATACCTAACCATCCTATAATGAATAAATATTTTATAATAATAAATTCATTCATACGCATGTCAATATCATACAATCATATCAAAGTGCAAATACAATGTACCAATACAATTTGTGTAATGTGTGATTGTTAAGATATACCCATAGTACATATTAAGTAATATTAAGTGGCCACAATGTATAATGTGTAAAGTGCAAGTTAGAAAAATAGAAGATTCATAAACAACAATCACGTGATGATAAAGTGCAACGTGCAGAAAAACTACATAACATTATTAAACACATTATGTGAAAAATCACTAATATTCCTAGCATAATCCATACAGTATAGAGCCAAAAAAACAAAAATATGTGATACATAAAAATTTTTATATCAATATTGCATGAATATTGCAAAAATTGCTAACGTTTTTTTTTTACCCAATCTTTGGGTAAATCACGGGTTAGTGTATCTTCTTCCCAGCTCATTTCCCTTCCCATATATAGATGGACCTCAAATTCAGAATTCTTAACAAAAGGACTATAGAACAAATAAAACAAAAACAATATTAAAAGTATGTTACAACACACCAAAATTAAAAGAAACGCTAGTTCATAAAAAGGCCTTAAAGCTAACTGATTTATTCAGACCTTTTGGGATCTCACTTTTAAGTAACACAATCCATTTTGTCTCACATTGTAAAAGACGTTTTCTATAATCCCCCCCCTGCAACCCAAATTTATCTTATCGATTCCTCGAATTTTCAAATATTTTATTTACCACAGAGTGGCAAGGTGACATAGTTTGGAGCTGGCGGCAGCAGCTGCATCAGGAGATCACAAAGTAACCTGGTAACAGAGTGTGACAGTGAGTGGCAATACCAGTACCCACTGACTAAGGTGGGTGAAGTAAGGAGCACTTGGCATCAGATGTGTGGCATCAGGTGGGTTGCAGCATCAAAGTAGTAGCTGAGGCAGGTAGTCTAAAGAAAACGGTCTCTTGTATCAAAGTGTTGGTGTGGCAACATGGATGATCTAGTCTGACGCATCAGGAATTGGTGGTTGGAAATCCTGGCTGATCCACACCTGATTCATCCTGGCAAAGGTCAATCTCTCCACATTTTGGGTGGACAGGCGACTTCTTCTTGGGGTAACTATGGCCCCCGCCGCACTAAACACCTGCTCTGATGCCACACTACTGGCCGGGCAGGACAGCTTTTCCAGGGCAAACTCTGCTAGTTGTGGCCACAAATCCAGTTTGGCTACCCAGTAGTCCAGCGGATCTTCAATGTGGGGTGGCAGGGTGCAGTCCGAGTATGCCACCACCTTCTGGTTCAGGTCCTGCTCCAGGTCTACCTGCTGCTGCTTCTGGTGAGTAGTTTCTATGCGGGTAAAGAAAGCTACTCATCAGCGACTGTAGACTCAGGCTGCTGCTGATGAAGCTGGTACTGCTCCTGCCACCCCACCCCTCCCCAGCAGCCATGGCAGTGGAAAATGAGCACGGAGGGCCCCCCCGGTCAGACCACCTAGAGAACGGACGATGATGCAGATAGGCAGTGGCCAACTGACTACATAGGATTTATTTGTAGTAGTTCAGTTTGTCCTCCCTCTCGGTGGGTGTAAAGAAGGCCCCCATTCTGGACTGGTAGCGAGGGTCCAACAAGGTGAAGAGCCAGAAGTCATCCCTCTTCCGAATGGTTATGATTCGGCTGTCACTACACAAGCAAGGGAGCATGCATCGGGCCATTTGTGCAAGTGACTCAGACGGACTCCCTGCCTCCATCTCCACTGCATACCTCTGTCTCGTCTTTCTCATCGCCCTGTAGCACCTCTGGCTGCTCCTGCTCCTCCTGTCCCGTCAGCTGAGTAGAAAAACCACCCATTTGGCTACACATTGCCTGTGCTCCAATGTCCACCTCCTCCTCTTCAAGTTCAACCCCCAAAGGGCATATTTGGCTGTGAGATCTAGGTGCCACGTCTCTTGTCCCCTGACCAGCCATTGTTACCACTATCTGTTCCAGGACATGAAGCAGTGGAATGACGTCGTTCATATCATAGTCCTGTCGACTGACAAATAACGTGGCGTCCTCAAAGGGCCTGAGCAAATGGCAGGTGGCAGGTGTCACGCATCAGCTGCCACTGGCTGACATTGAAGTTACACAGGGGAGTACTCCTATCCGCGTGCATCATCAAGAAATCGTTGATGGCCTTTCTCTGTTCGTATTCTTCTGCCGCTGCAGCTCAAGGAGGGTGTGTGCTTTGCAGTGTACGAGTGGCTGAAGTGCATGCAAAGTTTCCTGGTCATTTTTAGAATGTCTTGCAGATGGGTGGAAGACTTCAGGAACCGCTTGACAACCAGATTGAACATGTGTGCCATGCAGGTCACTGGATCAGCTCTCCTTGAAGCAGCACCATGTTCTTCCCGTTGTCAGTCAGCATGGTTCCGATTTTCAGTTGTCGCAGAGAAAACCAGGATTCGATTTTTTGATGCATCACACGGAGCAGTTCCTCCCCTGTGTGACTCCGTTCGCCATGGCAAACCAGGTGCAGAACAGCATGACACCGCCAAGCCCTGCATATGGGGTATGCTGGAGGGGCACTGTGACTTGTGCCCGCAGTGGAGGCTGAGGACATGGTGGAGGGTGAGGAGGCAGAGGCAGACACTGTTTCAGGACCAACAGCGTGACAACATGAAGGTGGAATTGTTGTGACCTGTCCAAGTTGCTGGTGTGGCTGTGCAGGAACTACATTTACCCAGTGGGCTGTAAAGGACATGTATTGTCCCTGACCATAGTTATAGCTCCACACGTCGGCACTGCCATGCACTTTGGCAGACACCGACCGGCTCAAGGACTGGCCCACCTTCTGTTCTACATATGTGTGCAGGGCTGGTACTGCCTTTTGCGCAAAGAAATGATGGCTTGGGACTCTCCTCCTCTGCTAAGCACAAGCCAACAAGTTCTCTGAAAGGTGCAGAGTACACTACTTGGAAAGGGAGGGACTGAACCACCAGCAACTTAGACAGGAGCACATTCAGCTTCTCTACCTCTGTGTGAGCAACTCCTGTATGACATTTTTTTTCACCACCAGGCCAGCACACAAAACAACAGCCATGTGCAAGATCTGTAGGATTAGCTTTCGGCATTCAAATACAAACATAGGTACCTGAGCTCTTTTGCAGCACATGAAGCGGCATCACTAGATCCTTTGGGAAAATAGAACTGGCTAGTATTCCCAATCCTGGTCCTCTTTGTGACAGCCAAGCCTCATTCCCAATCAATACACTGTCATTGTCAGTGCCATTGTCATCATATTCAGCTTTTTCTTCTCCTGCTAAGACTCCTTCTTCTCTGCTCCATTGTGAGACATTAATAATGGGATGTGTAGCCAAGAAAAAACTACTTTTGACCAGTAATTAGCTTGAATACAAACTGAATCCCCACCTGGCCAAGTTGCTGCCGGTAAAGTCGCTGCTGTACCATTTTGTGTGTGGCAAGGTGCAGGGCACAGTGGATGCCTGGAGCAGTTGTTATGGGCAGAGACACTACATGTCTTTCACGGTCCACTGGGTCAATGTTTTTTGAGGCAGTGGCAAGGCAGCACCCCACCAACAAGGCCATGGCCTTTTGAACCCCCACCAACCATTGTATAAGCCTGGTTCCCACACCAGGAACTTATCCACCTCCTCCGCCATAGACATTCTCCCATTGCAAACAGCAGCAGGGCACAATTTATCTCCCACTCCCCACCCTATCACATGTGTCAAATGAAGCATTGTCATGCGGTGTTGGAACTGATTGGCCTGGCCGAGAGTAGCCACAGAGGTGAGCAGATGCTAAAGTGTGTACATCAAGTAGCAAAAATCCCACTGGCTGTCACTCCACCCAACTCCAACTGGGTGAGGTGGTCAGTGACAACATCATGTCCATCCAGAATTTGGGGATGCTCCCAGCATGGTGCATGTCACTAACCTAGTCGTGCACCGCTTTTTAAAAAAGTGCACCAGTTTTCTGGCAATGTCCAGGAGACTGTCCTCGCATTTCAGCAATTCTTACATGGTGAGAAATGCTCTCCTGGACTTTCAGTGACAGAGTGGTCTGCCACTACACACGTAATCTGCGATGTTCTAACTCGCTGGAATTAAACAGTGCAAGTGTTAGAGCATCTGTACGAGCAGCGGAAATCCATGAATGATTTTGGAGCCAAAAACAATAATAAATTACAAATAGGAGTTTACTATAAATCACCTAATATACCACAGAAAATCTAATACTAAATGAGATAGGCGAGGCTGCAAATCATAATGAGGTGGTTATTATGGGGGACTTCAACTACCCAGATATTGACTGGGAAACTGAAAGCTGTACATCCCATAAAGGAAACAGGTTCTTGGCAATAACCAAAGACAATTACCTTTCCCAACTGGTTCAGGACCCGACTCGAGGAACGGCCATACTGGACTAAGTATTAACCAATAGACCTGACAGAACAACAGATGTGCAGGTTGGGGGGCACCTGGTAAATAGTGACCATAAAGTAATCTTCCAATTATCATTCAAAAGAGCATTTCTACAGGGAGGAACAAAAATACAAAACTTCAAAAAAGCTAAATTTAAAACGTGTGAAATTGAAGGTGGACTATTTTTCCATGCTGTATGAGCAAGGCCTAAATCTTCCGCATTTTAAGGGATATTTTGTTGCCTCACAATTATGTTTTTTCAACGACTGGAAAAATAGTCCCCTATGTATCAAACTAGTAACAGAAGCAGGCTTCTCAGACTTTTTTACACTATTGGAGTCTAGTTTTTTATCTAAGAATTTACGAGATTATACCTCCTTTTCCAGTCTGTGTATAAGAGCTTGGAGGATGATTAGGAAATAGTGTAAAGTTACTGCATCACTGATCTGCACTCCAATATGGCATAATAAAAGGTTTTATACTCTTTTGAACTTGGAGGCTAGCCATTAATGGAGGACAAAAAATATTTACTATCTCAGTCAAGTGGTAAAAAATGGGCAAATTTTATCTCTTTTGGAACTTACTCAAAAGGAAAATTTAGGCGAGATAGCATGGTACCCATATTTCCAGTTATGTTTTGCACTTTCTTCTATTTCAGATAAGCACTTTTTTAACATAGAAGCTCCACTTTTTCTTCATAAGTTATTACTAGAAAGAGGAACACATATGAAAGTTAAAATTTCACATTGTTATAAACACTTAATTAAATCTTATTTCTCTGAACGTCACTCTCCAGGACAAAAAGCCTGGATTACTACACTTGAAAACTATGTTTCACCGGTGTGGGAAAACATTTTGAAGAATATGACTTATCTTTCACATAATTTTAATCACACTGTAGTACAGTTTAATATTATCCATAAGATATACAT
Organism: Bufotes viridis; assembly: GCA_033119425.1. Classification (NCBI taxonomy): domain Eukaryota; kingdom Metazoa; phylum Chordata; class Amphibia; order Anura; family Bufonidae; genus Bufotes; species Bufotes viridis. Next base: position 30,517,116 of record CM065597.1, on the reverse strand, counting down.
AACACCACTGTGGTTACAAAAGAGAGGTTTTAGGACTTCTTCCAATTGCCTGCGTTGTGACTGCCCTGGTGCTGATCACCTACACATGTTCTGGGATTGTCCTCCAGTGAAGGAGTACTGGCATTTGATTCAAACAACCTTAATACAAAAACTCTAATTTTCAGATTCCTTTTGCGCCTGGAGTATGGATCTTGGGTGATTTTTCTGAGATAGTCTGTCAGTCTTCCAAACTTCGTCTTTTGGTCAAAGTGTCTTTCCTAGCTAGGCTCATTATCTCTAAATTGTGGTTTGCGTCGCTCCCCCCAGAGCATCGAACATGGCTAAATCTAATTAATAAAGTTAAAAAGTATGAACGGATGTTGTATAAACAAAGAGGGTCTAATGAAAAATTCATTAAGTTATGGAACTGGTGGAATGAATAAAGAGTGAGAAGACTTTCTCTTTTTTTTTTTTTTTTCTCTCGGGCATGCTTGAGGGGGTGGTTGGGGGTGGTGGTGGAAATATTAGTAAATTTATTTTGTTGTTATGATATTGTGTTTGATACTGAGAAAAGTTAAATAAAGAAAAAAAAAAAAAAGCTAAATTTAGCCAACTAAGCGAGGCCATAGGCCTAACTAACTGGGACAAAGTTCTCGAAAACAAAAATACAGCGACAAAATGGGATTTCTTTAAAAACATCCTAAAATCTCATTGTGAGAGGTACATACCATATGGGAATAAAAGGTTAAGTAATAAAAGGAAACCAATGTGGATAAATAGAAATGTAAAGAAAGCAATGAATGACAAAAAGAAAGCATATAAATCACAAAAACAGGAGGGTAGCGAGGAAGCACTGAAAAACTATAAGGAAAAAATAAAATTTTGTAAAAAACAAATAAAAGCGGCCAAACTAGAGACCGAGAGATTCATTTCCAAAGAGATTAAAACTAACCCTAAAATGTTCTTCAATTATATAAATGTTAAAAAGTATAAATCTGAAGATGTGGGCCCTTTAATGAGTAATGAGGGGGGAGTTGCAGAGAGTGACGAGGAGAAAGCAAAGCTCTTAAATATTTTTTTCTCCAATGTATTCACTGAGGAAAATTAACTTTCAGATGAATTGCTGAATGTAAAAATAAATCCCCCATTAAAAGTGTTCAGCGACTTAAAAAGATTAAAATAGACAAATCGCCAGGACCGGATGGCATACACCCCCGTATCCTAAGGGAATTAAGTAATGTCATAGTCAGACCCTTGTTTCTGATATTTGTGGACTCTATACTGACAGGGAATGTTCCACAGGATTGGTGCATAGCAAATGTGTTGTCAGTATTCAAAAAGGGTCCAAAAACAGAGCCCAGAAACTATAGGCTGGTAAGTTTAACATCTGTGGTGGGGAAACTGTTTGAAGGTTTTCTGAGAGATGCTATCTTAGAGGATCTCAACGGAAATAAGCAAATAACACCATATCAGCATGGCTTCATGAGGGATCGGTCATGCCAAACGAATTTAATCAGTTTCTCAGTTTCTATGAGTTTAATCAGTTTCTATGAGGAGGTAAGTTCTAGACTTGACAGCAGCGAATTAATGGATGTTATATTTCTGGACTCCAAAGCATTTGACACTGTACCACATAAATGGTTAGTATATAAAATGAGGATGCTCGGACTGGGAGAAAATGTCTGTATGTGGGTAAGTAACTGGCTCATTGACAGAAAACAGAGGGTGGTTATTAATGGTACACACTCAGATTGGGTCACTGTCACTAGAGGGTACCTCAGGGGTCAGTATTGGGCCCTATTCTTTTCAATATATTTATTAATGATCTTGTAGAAGGCATGCATAGTAAAATATTAATTTTTGCAGATGACACTAAACTGTGTAAAGTAATTAACACTGAAGAGGACAATATACTGCTACAGAGGGATCTGAAGAGATTGGAGGCTTGGGCAAATAAGTGGCAGATGAGGTTTAACACTGACAAATTTAAAGTTATGCACATGGAAAGGAATAATGCAAGTCACCCGTACATACTAAATGGTAAAACACTCGGTAACAATGACATGGAAAAGGATCTAGGAATTTTAATAAACAGCAAACTAAGCTGCAAAAAACAGTGTCAGGCAGCTACTGCCAAGGCCAATAAGATAATGGGTTGCATCAAAAAGGGCCTAGACACCCATGATGAAAACATAGTCCTACCACTTTACAAATCGCTAGTCAGACCACACATGGAGTACTGTGTACAGTTCTGGGCTCCTGTGAACAAGCACATAGCAGAGCTGGAGAGGGTTCAGAGGCGGGCAACTAAAGTAATAACTGGAATGGGGCAACCACAGTACCCTGAAAGATTAGGGGAGATCTAATAACAATGTATAAATATATCAGGGGTCAGTACAGAGATCTCTGCCATCATCTATTTATCCCCAGGACTGTGACTGTGATGAGGGGACATCCTCTGCGTCTGGAGGAAAGAAGGTTTCTACACAAACATAGAAGAGGATTCTTTACGGTAAGAGCAGTGAGACTATGGAGCTCTCTGCCTGAGGAGGTGATGATGGTGAGTACAATGAAAGAATTCAAGAAGGGCCTGTATGTATTTCTGGAGTATAATAATATTATAGGCTATAGCTACTAGAGATGGGTCGTTGATCCAGGGAGTTATCCTGATTGCCTGATTGGAGCCGGGAAGTAATTTTTTACTCCCCTTAAGAGGGGAAAATTGGCTTCTACCTCACAGGGTTTTTTTTTTGCCTTCCTCTGGAGCAACTAGCAGGATGACAGGCCAAACTGGATAGACAGATATCTTTTTTCAGCCTTATGTACTATGTTACTATGTTACTATGTAATGCACCAGACCGCCTTAGCTTTAGGGAGCATGTGTTGTTTCGAGGTCAGGCAGTGGCGGCTTATGCCGTTCATGCTGTTATTGTCCCTCATCCCCCGTTGGGGACCCAGAAGGAGAAACTCCTATGGAGGAGGGGATGACAATTTTTAGGTGCCACTGGAGGAGCAGGATTTGGAGTGAGAGGATGATGATAATGATGATGATGATGACAGTGACACCGACCAGGACACCCAATCTACTCTTTGCAGAGTCAGAAAGAACTGGCTCCTCGGATTCTCTGCCAGAATGAAGAGCTGAATGCTCTGCCACATACTACCATGACAGGCGTATCATTGATATCAAACAATCCGATGAATACTGGATAGCCATGCTTTTAGACCCTCGTTATTAAAGAAAAATGGAGGAATGTGTTCCTGCCAGAGAAAAAAAAAGTCAAATTACGTTATTAACAGGGAACACTGTGTAGTCAGCTTTCTGCAGCTTTCAGCAAGCAGGCGCCTGCCACCAGCATGTGTAAAAGAGAGGTCCCTCTCCATCCTCAGCATCGTTACCCACCTCCTGCGGTAGCAGCTAGTGCAATCTCCCCAAATGACGGAACAGTTTTCTCATGTGACACGCCAGGCTGAGATCTCCCGCCTCAATGCCCAGGGTCAGGCCTACTTACCCTCCGGCTTTTCTCCAGTGCATACTCCCTGAACCCAACGACTTTTGGGCAGGCACACAAGAATAGTGGTCAGAACTTGCCCAATATGCTCTCTGACAATTCTTATTTCTTGCCCAGTCTCCAGTGTCATCTTGGAGAAGGTTTTCAGCGCCAACGAGGGAGTGGTGGAATACCGTCATGTTCCCTGCCTACCGTTAAGTTCCGTATGGTTGTTGTTGCTTTAATTATGCCACTGCTGCTGCCTGATTGCTCTTGCTATCAATTTCCATATGGCTGCTGCTGCCTTCTCATGCTACAGCTGCTACCATGCCACTCCTGCTGCCTGCCTACTATCATGTTCGGTACAGCTCCTGCTGTGGCCACTATCATTTCACTGCTGCTGCCTGCTTACCATCTGTTTTTTATTTTGCCACTGCTTTCTCCATCATGTCACTGCCACCATCATACCACTGCTGCTGTCTGCCTACATGTACCATATGGCTGCTACTGCAGCCACCACCTCAGCTGCTACTCCTTACTGCTAATCCTCTACTACCACCACTATTAATGCTATGCATCCATCAACTACTACAACTACCAATACCACTTCTACTACTACAGCTACTACTATTACCACCCATTAGAGATAAGCAAAGTTTTGAAAAATGCGATTCGGAGGATTCTCCTAAGTTCTGCAAGAAATTCCAACTGTTCCGAATTAATTAGTTATGAATTGTTTGTCTATTCAGCAAGGTAGACACCCCATTAACAGTAAAAGTAGACAAATTATTCTCCCCAATTTGAGAATGAATTGCTTATTTATTAATCAAGGTGGACACCCCAATAACAGTAAAATTATAAAGCTTATGCACCCCAACTTATCTAACATCTATTTAACTAGGCGGGCACACCAATATCAGTTAGACAGCTTATTCACCCCAATTTGAGAATCAAGGCGTAACAGAATGGCTTATCTCTTCAACAAGGTGGACAACCCAATAATAGATAATTAGAATAGAGTGAGTCTGGGCAGGGACACACCCCCAACTATTTAACACCCCTCTGCACCCTTACTGCAGACTGCTAGCAATGAATTCATAACTTCTAGTAGAAATAATAAAGGAGCAGCAGAACATAGAGTCATAAGAATAGATTCTCCAGAACTGTTATTACATCGCGGATGTATGAAGCTATTAAAACAGGCATGTCAGTAGTGTTGACAGGTCCTCTTAAATGAGAAAGTTTATTTACCCCAATTTGAGAATCAAGGTATAATAGAATTGCTTATTTATTAAACAAGGTGGGCACCTCAATAACAATTACATTAGACAGCTTATTCACCCTTATTTGAGAATCAAGCCCTAATGGAATTGCTTATCAATTAAACATGGTGGATACTGTTCAATTAGAACCCTACACAGGAATTGATGCAAAGTGGGCTGTCTCCTATGGATCCCTTCAGCTTCCGATTACAGTCCCTGCATGGTCCCTGCAGTCTCCCTATGTTCTCCCTACAGTGTGTAAAAACTCTCCCTATGATCTCCATACACTGTCCCTGTAGTCGCTTTATCCAATATTCCACATGTAAAGGCTTCTTAAACACTGTCCCTAGCGTTTGTCACATATCTTCCTATGCTCAGCTCACAGTGAACACAGTGAACATTGCTGACACTGCACAGGTTTAGGCTTTTATAGGGCTGTGACATCACAGGGGCTGGCTAACTGCTGATTGACTGTATGCATGGCATTATGGATGATCTCGCATTCCTGCGATTCTTACTTTCACTTAATAACACATGTAGCCTCCATTTTAGAAAAAAAAAACTATTTGTTACGATGAAGCGTAACAAAATTTGGATTCGTTATGATTCAAATTTTTCCAAAACTTTGGATAAAATTCCAACTCGGATGCTTTGATTCGCTCAGCACTAACAACCCATAGACAGACGGTCTACTGCCTTGTATGTTCTATGCTATGCTGCTCCTGCTGCCACTGTTTTTGCAGCCTCATGCTTCTAATGCTCTACCCTTTCCACATCCACATTGTGATGTTGCTGCCAATTAAAGGAGAATTATTATAAACTTTTTTTTTAACACTTGTGCATGTCATATGGGCAGGGACCCCATCAAGGCATAATTCTGGATGCTTAGTCCTCCAACAATCCACACTTTTTCCCCATAAGACTGTTGGGGTCATTTATCAAAACTGAGCTTAGTTGCCCATAGCAACCAATCAGATTCCATCTTTCATTTTGACATGTCCTTTTGAAAATAAAAGGGAATCTGATTGCTTGCTATGGGTAACTAAGCCAGTTCTACTACTACAGCAGTTTGATAAATGACCACATGTGTGTTTAAACCTAATCTGCCTCCGATAAAGAACAATTTTTGGAAGGTTTAGAATATAAAAGAGGATAACAGATTTGACGGTGTGGAGGTTTTTAAACACGCTGTTCTGTTAACATCGTCAACCGTGCATTTACCCACAGCTATGTATGTCACTGTCACTCAAACATCATTTACTAATGCAGTCATTGTGTTTAAGACCTTAGGAAGGAGGGTGAGGGAAAAAGCAACAATTCATAAAAATTAATGAAAAGAGATAACATATTTTCCTAAGATTCGAGGAGACTAGATGGTGTGATGTACCAATTTACAGGGCAATTGGAATTAATTTGGTTAGGCTCAAATAAATTTCAGTCTGAGACCAAACTTTTTTCGGAAACATTTAGTAAATGCGAGACCAAACCAAATTTCAACAGGTTTCTCATCTCTACTCAATAGTATCAATATGCCTGTGTGCCGTGACTCGATGATTTACTGTAGGTGGCACAAGAAATCTCTGATACACTTAACAAGCCCTATTTCCTGTGTCACGTGGACATGATCAGGACAGAGTTTTAGCCTCTGGATGTCTCAAGTTAAGTTTTTGAAAATGCTGCAGAGTGAATTCTTTTTCTGGAAACAACCCCTTTAAATTTTTAGGTATTACTTAATATATTATGCATACTGTATCAGGTAAAGTTCAGAATAAGGCCTCTTGCACACGAACATTGACAGAAACACCATGGAAGCACTCCGTAGTGCTTCCGTGGGGTTCCAAACCGTGACTTCCGTTCCGCATCTCCGTGATTGCGGACCCATTCAGAGTGAGCGTAACGCAATACAGCCACGGGCACACACCGTTTGTGTGCAAGAGGCCAAACTGAGAACCTGATACATAGGTTACATAAGAACTTAAGTTCTACTGAAATAGCCTTAAAGGGGTTGTCTCATCTCAGGCAATGGGGGCATATCGCAAGGATATGCCCCCATTACCTGATAAGTCTGAGTCCCACTGCTGGGAGCCACACCTATATCGAGCAGAGCCCGAAAGTGAAGGGCGCATTGAGCATGTGCAGCCGCCCTCCATTCATTTTCTATGGGCCGGCGAATATGGCCAAGCACTAGCTCGGCTATTTCCGTCGGCCCGTAGAATATGAATGGGAGCACGGGCCACGCATGAGCGGTGCGCTCCCATTCACTTCTATGGGAGCAGAGCTTGGTGGTGGGCGGACCCGGGAAATCTGGGGTCCTCCAGCCCACAGCTTTCACCGCTCCGTTCTCGATGTAGGTTCGAGTCCCACTACTGGGGATAGCAATATGCCCATATTGTCTGAAGATAGGAATACCCTTTAAATCCCTAAACTGTTATTTATGTGATATGAACAGTGAGAGAAGTATACTATTAGAACATACATGATATAATGTGATGGTCCAATCTGCCAAATATTATAGATATTATCAAAGATGTGTGTCCTCTGTATAGTATTATAGAATAATTCCCATTGAATTTAAATTATGTTAATCTTTTGACTGTATCCTCCTACCAAAATCCACTATCACTAAGCACATTGGTCTACCAATGCTTTCTTCTGATATCGTACCCAATTAGTATTATTATTCTAAGGTTGGCTGTGTAGAGGGTATAGACAGGCCTACATGTCTCCCTTAGCTGGACAGAGATAGAAAGCATATTAAAATTGTGAGATGTCACACTTGGAACTTTAGCTTTTTTTTTATTTTAGGCATCTTTCAGGTCTGAGCAGGAACGTTATACACGTCTGTACTATGTTTGTTCTGTGTTTATATACAGTCACAGTGCATTTGGAAAGTATTCTTCGTCTTCGGTTTAGCTACCTATTCGAATAGTCAACTTCGCTAATCGCTATCGCTATTTCTAGCAATCATCAAATAGGAAAGTTGATTATAGAGACTCGAGACAGTTGTGTTTAATTCGCTATGCGATTATATAACAGTTTTTTTTATTAACATAATAATTCTAATACTTGATAATAATTAATATAATTATTCTATTTATTTAAAAAAATTATATCATCGCATAGCGAATTAAACTCAGCTGTCTCTATTTTCAACTTTACTATTTGATTCATTGATAGAATTAATAATAACGAAGTTGACGAATGACGATAGGTAGCTAAAACGAAGATGGAGAATTCTTCGTTATCTTCGTTTTCAGGAATTTGACGAATACATTCGTCATATTCGTAATCGTCATCTTCGCTAATTCTAGATATCGAACCAACAGGAAAGTAGACTTAAGTTACAATCGCAATACACGATTATTTAAATCGTATATTAATCGCGATATCTTAAAGAAAGGCGAATATTCGATTTCGACGAATATAAAACGAATATGCTTTCGAATATTCGCGAATTTCGTCGAAATCGAATATGGCACCTGCCGCTCATCACTAGTGAACATTGCTGACACTGCACAGGTTTAGGCTTTTATAGGGCTGTGACATCACAGGGGCTGGCTAACTGCTGATTGACTGTATGCATGGCATTATGGATGATCTCGCATTCCTGCGATTCTTACTTTCACTTAATAACACATGTAGCCTCCATTTTAGAAAAAAAAAACTATTTGTTACGATGAAGCGTAACAAAATTTGGATTCGTTATGATTCAAATTTTTCCAAAACTTTGGATAAAATTCCAACTCGGATGCTTTGATTCGCTCAACACTAACAACCCATAGACAGACGGTCTACTGCCTTGTATGTTCTATGCTATGCTGCTCCTGCTGCCACTGTTTTTGCAGCCTCATGCTTCTAATGCTCTACCCTTTCCACATCCACATTGTGATGTTGCTGCCAATTAAAAGGGAGAATTATTATAAACTTTTTTTTTTTAACACTTGTGCATGTCATATGGGCATAATTCTGGATGCTTAGTCCTCCAACAATCCACACTTTTTCCCCATAAGACTGTTGGGGTCATTTATCAAAACTGGCTTAGTTGCCCATAGCAACCAATCAGATTCCATCTTTCATTTTTGACATGTCCTTTTGAAAATAAAAGGGGGAATCTGATTGCTTGCTATGGGTAACTAAGCCAGTTCTACTTTACAGCAGTTTGATAAATGACCACATGTGTGTTTAAACCTAATCTGCCTCCGATAAAGAACAATTTTTGGAAGGTTTAGAATATAAAAGAGGATAACAGATTTGACGGTGTGGAGGGTTTTTAAACACGCTGTTCGTTAACATCGTCAACCGTGCATTTACCCACAGCTATGTATGTCACTGTCACTCAAACATCATTTACTAATGCAGTCATTGTGTTTAAGACCTTAGGAAGGAGGGTGAGGGAAAGAAAAAGCAACAATTCATAAAAATTAATGAAAAGAGATAACATATTTTCCTAAGATTCGAGGAGACTAGATGGTGTAATGTACCAATTTACAGGGCAATTGGAGTTAATTTGGTTAGGCTCAAATAAATTTCAGTCTGAACCAAACTTTTTTTCGGAAACATTTAGTAAATGCGAACCAAACCAAATTTCAACAGGTTTCTCATCTCTACTCAATAGTATCAATATGCCTGTGTGCCGTGACTCGATGATTTACTGTAGGTGGCACAAGAAATCTCTGATACACTTAACAAGCCCTATTTCCCTGTGTCACGTGGACATGATCAGGACAGAGTTTTAGCCTCTGGATGTCTCAAGTTAAGTTTTTGAAAATGCTGCAGAGTGAATTCTTTTTCTGGGAAACAACCCCTTTAAATTTTTAGGTATTACTCAATATATTATGCATACTGTATCAGGTAAAGTTCAGAATAAGGCCTCTTGCACACGAACACGGACAGAAACACCATGGAAGCACTCCGTAGTGCTTCCGTGGGGTTCCAAACCGTGCTTCCGTTCCGCATCTCCGTGATTGCGGACCCATTCAAGTGAACGTAACGCAATACAGCCACAGGCACACACCGTTTGTGTGCAAGAGGCCGAACTGAGAACCTGATACATAGGTTACATAAGAACTTAAGTTCTACTGAAATAGCCTTAAAGAGGTTGTCTCATCCCAGGCAATGGGGGCATATCGCAAGGATATGCCCCCATTGCCTGATAGGTGCAGGTCCCACTGCTAGGACCCACACCTATATCGAGAACGGAGCCCCGAAAGTGAAGAAGGGCGCACTGCATGTGCAGCCGCCCTCCATTCATTTTCTATGGGCCGGCGAATATAGCCAAGCACTAGCTCGGCTATTTCCGTCGGCCCCGTAGATATGAATGGGAGCATAGGCCGCGCATGCGCGGTACACTCCCATTTACTTCTATGGGAGCAGAGCTTGGTGGTGGACGGACCCCGGGAAATCTGGGGTCCTCCAGCCACAGCTTTCACCGCTCCGTTCTCGATATGGGTTCGAGTCCCACTACTGGGGATAGCAATATGCCCATATTGTCTGAGATGGGAATACCCCTTTAAATCCCCTAAACTGTTATTTATGTGATATGAACAGTGAGAGAAGTATACTATTAGAAAATGATATAATGTGATGGTCCAATCTGCCAAATATTATAGATATTATCAAAGATGTGTGTCCTCTGTATAGTATTATAGAATAATTCCCATTGAATTTAAATTATGTTAATCTTTTGACTGTATCCTCCTACCAAAATCCCCTATCACTAAGCACATTGGTCTACCAATGCTTTCTTCACAGTATTGTACCCAATTAGTATTATTATACTAAGGTTGGCTGTGTAGAGGGTATAGACAGGCCTAAATGTCTCACTTAGCTGGACAGAGATAGAAAACATAAAAATTATGAATGTAACACTTGGAACTTTAGCTTTTTTTTTTTTTTTATGAGCATCTTACAGGTCTGAGCAGGAACGTTATACAGTCTGTACTATTTTGTTCTGTGTTTATATACAGTCACAGTGCATTTGGAAAGTATTCAGAACCTTTCCCTTTTTTCATGTTTTGTTATGTTCGGCCCTGTGCTAAAGTAAAAAAAAATAAAAAAAAGTTCAAGTTTTCCCTTCATTCTGCACTCAATACTCCATAATGACAAAATAAAAACAGAATGTTAGAAATATTTACTAATTTATTGAAAAGGAAAACTAAAATCTTGCTTTGACATAAGTATTCAGAACCTTTACTCAGGAGTTAGTTGAAGCACCTTCGGTAGTGTTTACAGTCATCAGTCTTTGGAATGATGCCACAAGGTTTGCATACCTGGATTTGGAGATTTTCTGCCATTATTATCTGCAGATTCTCTCAAGCTACGTCCGATTGGACGGGGATCGTCAGTGGAAAGCCATTTTCAGGTCTCTCCAAATATGTTGGGTTGGGTTCAAGTCAGGACTGTGGCTGAGCCACTCAGGGACATTCACAGAGTTGTCCCTAAGCCATTCCTATGTTGTCTTGGCTGTGTGCCGAGAGTCATTGTCTTGTTGGAAGGGGTACCTTTTGCCCAATCTGGAGTCCAATATACTCTGGATTAGGTTTTCATTAAGGAAATCTCTCTAATTTTCTCCATTTAGCTTTCTCTCAACTTTGACCAGTTTCATTTCTCCAGCCGCTGAAAAAACACCCCCACAACATGATGCATGCAGCAGTTCGATGCTTCACTGTAGGAATGGTATTGGGGCAGTGTCTGGTTTTCTCCAAACATGACACTTAAAATTGAGATCAAAAGTTTAATCTTGGTTTCATCAGAGCAGACAGTCTAGTTTTTCACAGTCTGAGAGTCCTTTAGGTGCTTTTTTTGTAAATTTTCAGGTGTCTTTCACTGAGGATAGGCTCCTTTCTGGCAACTCAGCCATAATGAGCAGATTGGTGAAATGCAGCAATGATGGTTGATCTTCTGGAAGTTTCAGGAGCTCAGCCAAAGTAACCATTAGGTCTTGGTCACCCCTCTTAGGCTGGGTTCACACGGGCGTCATGTTTGACGCCCGGATTGGATGCGGGTGCGTTGCGGGAATATGCGCGACTTTTCCGCACGTGTGCAAACTTTTGTAATGCGTTTTGCATGCGCGTGTGAAAAATCGCCATGTTTGGTACTCAGACCCGAAGCCGGACTTCATCAATGAAGTCCGGTTTCGGGTTGAGTATTCTGGAGATTTTATTATTTTCCCTTATAACATGGTTTTAAGGGAAAAAAATTGCATTCTTAATAAAGAATGCTTTGTAGAATGAGGATTAAGGGGTTAAACATAAAAAACTTAACTTACCTTAGCCACTTGATCGTGTAGTTGGCGATCTCTCTTCTCTCTTCAAGCATTAGCTGTAGTCTAAGGACCTGTGATGATGCCACATCACATGGTCCAATCACATGGTCCATTTGAAGCCTTAATAGTTTGTGTCATGGTGCTCCTACCTGGTTGCTGTCATTCCCGGGGGTTAGGCTCCGCAGCAATGAATGAGTTGTAGTTGGTGGAGTAAGTAGAGTCCAACCTTGGTTAAAGGGAACCTGTCACCTGGATTTTGGGTATAGAGATGAGGACATGGGCTTCTAGATCGCCGCTCGCACGTCCGCAATACCCAGTCCCCATAGCTCTCTGTGCTTTTATTGTGTCAAAAAAACGATTTTAAAGATATGCAAATAAACCTTAGATGAGTCCAGCAAAGGAGCTCAGCACCGCCCCGCATGACTTCGAATCTCCTCCCCGACGTCACGAAGCTAGAGTGCCATAATCTCGCGATGTGCGAGCTAGCGCATGCGCAGCTCATTCCCTGAGGCTGATGCCAGCACAGGGAAGGAACACCACGCCGACAATGCGCGTGCGCTAGCTCACGCATTGCGAGATTACGGTGCTATAGCTTTGTGACGTTGGGGAGCAAGGAGGAGATTCGGAGGATGCAGGGCGGTGCTGGGCTCCTTCGCTGGACTCATCTCTCAAGCAGGACTCATCTAAGGTTAGTTTGCATATCTTTAAACTCTTTTTTTGACACAGTAAAAGAACAGAGGGCCATGGGGACTATATATTGTTGACATGCTAGCAGCGATCTAGCAGCTCATGTCCTCATCTCTATACCCAAAATCCAGGTGACAGGTTCCCTTTAAGTTTAATTGTTTTTTCTTGAATTAACTTGCAATAAACTTGTGTCATCTAAACAATACTTGATCTTTCTCTTCGTTCCAGCAGACTAAGGGTAAACTGGCAGGTAAATTTGATTACTTTGCTTTATCTCTCTGCTGTGCTAATCTCTGGCTTCAGTCTGGTTCCTATCAGCTAGGAAGCTGGCTTACATTTTGACTGGTGCTGGTGCTGGATGCGCTAAAGTTATGGCAAGGCCTGCGCCTCTTCATAACGTCAGTGGATCCGCAGCCAGATATAGAGGTTATCAAGACGGTTGTCTAAAACACTGTTCCTAATAAATGACATCTAAGTCCTTTTATATATCAGGAATGGGCTGCTCTCTCCTCTCCTTGAGGTTGAGCACTCTCTGCCCATCTTCCCAGGGCTTCTGAGCAGAGTATAAATTTAGCTGTTTCCTACACCACCCTGAAGATTGTAGGCTTAGGTTAGGCCCAGGAGAGGCAGTTCTGTTGGCCACCTTGACGCCGGTAGATGCTTGTCTTTTCCAACATTCTTAACTATGTAACACTCTATTTGTAATTTGTCCTTGTGATTCTCTCTATAGAATATTATTATAACATTTGTTTGTAATATAATTAAAAAATAACACTAAAAAGGAATGTCTATGGATCCTGGATAATAAATATACATTATTATAGGCAAGTCTCTAAAAATTTTTTTAAATGTGTCCAGTCATCTGAGAACAGCAAACATCTCATAGGGCCGAGGTCTCGTTCCATTGCTGTTGGGTTCAGGTGTGATCTCTAAATACTTCTTGTCCATGGTGGGTTTCAATGTAAACTTCTGCAATATGGTAGTAAGAAAAAGGAAGACCTCTGTACGAGCCAGACCTTCACCTATACATAGACGTTTTCCTGGGAAAACAAAAGAGATGGAGATGTAATTACTAGACCATAAAGATATGTTATCGACTAGAGGGGGTACAGAAGTAGCAGTTTAACCATGGCTCTGGTGTCTGAGAGTGTGGTAGGGCTTCTCTCTCACATAAGAAGACAGCAGTATCAAAAGTACATCATGGTAGATAGGAGACTTTCTTGCAAGCTTTGCGTTGGGGTCTAGGAGAAGTCACATTTCTGTTACATTATTTCCCGAAGCCTTCCTAACAGTTCACGTATGGTCTTTTCTTTTTATATGATATGATGGTCCGACAGCTTTGAGTCAAACTGATTTTTGCGCCACATTCCCATGTTTTCTGTTGCCTGAATAGGAGGGACTTGACGAAAGGCCTTGTAGTAGGGATAAAGCAAGTCTGTTGTGTAGTGGATAACATTTCTTAAATGGTGTTCAAGAAGACTGCGTGATTACTGGACATTGGCAAGCTAAAGTCACAAACTTCACAATATCTTACATTCCCATGATGTTAGGTCACTCCTCTAAGGGGACATAGTAATACTGTATTTTAGGAGGATAGTTACTTGCTTTAGTAAACCTGACTGGACAGCTATGGAAGATAATAAACACTTATTATAGCTCAGTTCTTTTTAAACTGATAAGAATATAGCTTAAAGGGGTTCTGCAGTTATTTTAAACTGAGCAGCATCTGATCGGCGAAGGTCCGACACCCGGGACCCCCGCCGATCAGCTGTTTGAGAAAGCAGCGGCACTGGCAGTAGCACCGCAGCCTTCTCGCTGTTTACCGCAGGACCAGTGACGTCACAACTAGTATCACTGGCCTGGGAGCGGCTACGCTTAATTCGAGTAAACAGAGCTTAGCCCCGCCCAGGCCAGTGATGCTAGTCGTGATGTCAATGGTATGTGATGAGGTAAACAGCAAGAAGGCAGCGGCGCTACTGCCAGTGCGTCTTCCTTCTCAAACAGCTGATCAGATGCTGATGATCGATCCAGATGATATATCATCAGTTTAAAATAACTGCAGAACCCCTTTAAATAAGTACTTACGAGGTCAGGAGATCAGAGATAAGAGCTGCACATGAGCCGTCAGATGATGGAATTCAAACAAAAACGTGACAGCTTGTACCAAGACTGATTTTTAACCCCTGTATCTCAGAAACTACGGAAACATTTTTAATAAAGACCAACTGATCAAATGATTTTTAGCCCAACTGAATAAAATGCAATCATAAAAAATGTCCCTGAAGGTGTACATATCCTAAAAACGTCTGCTAGTCAAATAAATAATAACAATGTAAATGATGGATAGGCTGGGTCCTAAAGTGTGAGAGGATACCCTTTTATAACATCCACATTCGGACATATGTACGAAAGGAACTTTCAGTCAAATGTAAAACAGTGGCTACCGGTTGAAAATGGCATGAAGGCATCATTCTTCTTAAACTTTCCATTCTCATCAAGAAAATGTCCAGGATCAAACAGTTCAGGATTTTTGAAATATTTTGGATCCTTCAAGACAGATGACAAAACCGCAATGATCAAAGTTCCCTGAAATAAAAAATATATATATTTATGATTCACAAAGCAACAGCATTAGTTGAAATGGATATGGAAAACATCACCACATGGTAGAAGTTTCCCCCTTTATATTTAAAAAGGGATTGTCCCACCAAAAATATTCAACAGTTTTCACAATCACACCTGGATCTGAATACTTTTGTAATTGCATGTAATTAAAAGTTTATTATAGCCACTGAATGTCAAGAGTAAGGATTACACATTTATTTGATATCTGAAAAGCATAGACTTCAGTGCAATTTTTCTACATTGTGTCACTTTTGGACTTAATTTATTTGAAGAATAAAGGTTAACTACCCTTTTATGGGAAGCTGGACTTTTTTGTTTTATTTTAGTCACTGTGTTATTCAACAAAATGTATCTGTATAGCGCCAACTTGTTTTTCTTATTTCTTTGTCCTGTTCACTGAAATGGCCACACATACTCAGTTACAACCTTCAACTGCATCCTAAAATGTGATAGGGAGAAAAGACAATCTGCTTGAGCTTTCAGCTTGATAGAAATCTAGCACAGCAATGAACGGGGGGAAGCACTGTTAGAAAGAGATTGTCATGTACTATATGTCTGATTTAAATTTTTTTTACATTCATTATGGGATAACCCTTTAAGTGGTCAATTTACCGTATTTTTCGCCCTATAAGACGCACTTTTTCCCCCCCAAAAAAGAAAAAAAGGTTACACTGATACACCGGCGACCGCATGCTGCACAGAGCAGTCGGCGGGTGTATCAGTGGGGAGGGAGGAGGGGCTGGGGGCCGCCATCTACTTTTGTAATGGCAGCGGGGCCTTGGGCAGTCACTGCATTCTATTGCACCGGGCCCCGCTCACTGTACTAATCCTATAACTGTCAATATTGTTAAACTATGGTATAATAAAGTACAATGGATCCATTAATCTGCGCTTACAAATCTCCTATCAAGCAGGAGGAGGAGGCGGCAGGAGGAGGCAAGAAGCTGGCTGGCGGGCACTGGCAGCATAACTCAGTACGTCACACGCCTGCTCTGCCCACTTTATAAATGAAGGAGGCGGTGCGGGCACATGACGTACTGAGTTACGCAGCCAGTGCCCGCCTGCCCAGCCTCTTGCCTCCTCCTGCGGCCTCCTCCTCCTGCTTGATAGGAGATTTGTAAGTGCAGATTAATGGATCCATTGTACTTTAGTATACCATAGTTTAACAATGCTGACAGTTATAGGATTAGTACAGTGAGCGGGGCTCGTTGCAATAGAATGCAGTGACTGCACCGGGCCGCGCTGCCATTACAAAGCTACCGTAGATGCAGCCCCCACATTTATCAATGGCTGACACTCTTATGGGGGTCTGTGGCTGACACTGTTATTGGGGTCTGTGGCTGACACTGTTATTGGGGTCTGTGGCTGACACTGTTATTGGGGTCTGTGGTTGACACTGTTATTGGGGTCTGTGGCTGACACTGTTATGGGGGGGGGAATCTGTGGATGACACATATGTAGCATAAAGTGCTTTTTATGTGTCAACCACAGATCGCCCCCCATAACAGTGTCAGCCACAGACCCCAATAACAGTCTCAACCACAGACCCCAATAACAGTGTTAGCCACAGACCCCAATAACAGTGTCAACCACAGACCCAAATAACAGTGTTAGCCACAGACCCCAATAACAGTGTCAACCACAGACTCCAATAACAGTTTCAGCCACAGACCCCAATAACAGTGTCAGCCACAGACCCCCATAACAGTGTCAGCCACAGACCCCCCCCATAACAGTGTCAGCCACGGACCACCCCTCATAACAGTGTCAGCCACAGACCCCAATAACAGTGTCAGCCACAGACCCCCATAACAGTGTCACCCACAGATCCCCCATAATAGTGTCATCCACAGACCAGCATAAGTTTAAAATCCACCAAAAGCACACCTTTTTGTTCAAAACATTTTTTTTCTTATTTTCCTCCTCAAAAACCTAGGTGCGTCTTATGAGCCGGTGAGTCTTATAGGGTGAAAAATACGGTAACTTTTCACTTAACCTTTCATACATCAACAGTACATTTAAATAAATATATATATATATATATATATATATATAGAGTGTTCACCTATATGCCATGTCATGACTCTTCTAGAAGTGACAGACATGAGTAGTATCTTGATTTTAATAATTTACAAGAAGAGATAAGGAAGAAATATCTTTACTTGTACGTATATTATTTATAGGTACGAGGACTTACTGGCTGGTGCTATGTGTAATACCTTCTACAAATATATTCCACCTTATACTATATTGTGCTCAAATAATAATTTTTTATTTTAAGCGCCATTAATTTCAAGGTTCTACACATCTAAAAGAGGGTATACATACACAATATAATACAAAGCAAGTACAAAAACAAGCACAATAAACATCAACTTATTAACTGACAGGTACAGAGGGGGTAAGGACCCTGCCTGTGAGGGAGGGAAGGACCCAGTAGGTGAGGGTAAAAGCTGCTGATCTGGCTGGAGATGAGTTTCCAAGTTGCTTTTGAAGGTTTGGATTATAGCGGAGAGTCTAATGTACTGGGGTAGTGGGTTCCAGAGTATGGGGGATGCATGGGAGAAATCCAGTAGATGTTCTGCACAGGAGATCAGCTCCCCCATCCAATCCAATATATTCTCAATGGGGGAGAGATCTGGTGATGGGGCTTGCCATGGTAGCTGCTGGATACCCTGAACAGCATGTTGCGTGGAGTGGGCAGTGTGTGGGTGAGCGTTAGCTAGAGCTAGAACACAACACTTCCTAACAAAGTAAAAAAAATGCAGTTGGACTGGTTCCACGATGTCCTGGCCACATTGAAGGCTAGTCAATGATAGTGATGATCGAATATGCCCATATTCGAATTCTCGATATTTCGCGAATATTTCGTAAAATATTCGCGATATATTCGCAAATTCGAATATTCATATTCGTCATCATTTAATCGCCATCTTTTTTTTATAAAATCGCGGATAATCGCATGGCAAAAAAATCGCAAAAACACTTTAACTTTCATGGCCGGGATGGTCAAGTCAATCAATGCGCAGGAAGAATAGCACGTGTGAAAGAAATCGCATCGCTTAATAAAAATCGCATTACGAAAAATCGCAAAAAAAAAAAAAAAGACAAGGGAGGGAAGTGGGGACGGGGGGTCGAGGAATGGATATAAAATGAAGCCTTGTTGAAAGTGAAACTAATGATTGGGGGTGAATGAGAATAAGAAGAGGAAAACACGACAACATATATTCGAATATGCGAATTTTCGAATATATTCGCAATTCGCAGCATGTTCGTATTTGCAAGTTGACGATTGCGACTACCAAGCGCATAGAGTGTGAAAAAAATCGCATTACGGAAAAATCGCATAAAGGCAATATTTCAATTTTCAAGTCAATGCGCAGGCATGTCAGCAAGTGTTAGATATTCGCATCGCTGTCAAAAAAATCGCATTACGGAAAATCGCAAAAAAGGCAGGATTTTGGCTATGGCTTTGAAAAAGAGCCTTGATGCAAAACAACACCTTAAATGAATGAAACTCAGAGTCACTCAAACTCATTTATCAACACAAGTGAACTGAAGTTCTTGAACTTATTGTGTATCATCTAATTTAACCAACGCGAATATTCGCAATATCGAATTTATGGCATGATATTCGAAAAAATTGCGAAATCGCGAATATGCGATATTCGCGCGAAATATTCGCATCGCGAATATTCACGCCCAACACTAGTCAATGATCCTTCCATGAATACCAAATGGGAATTTCTATGGTAACTAAGGGCACCCCACACCTTGGCTCCTGGTGTTGGTCCTGTGTGTTTCCACACTCTACATGATGGCAGTAGGTGTTCTCCAACCCTCCTGCAAAGTCTGATTTGGCCATCATCACTACCAAGGGAGAACCTGCTTTCAGCTGTGAACACTATTATTTGACATTTATAGCCACAGGAATTAATGCTGAATCTAGTAAACTTGTTGATGCCGAGCAAAGAATATGGAAGCATAATATGAACTTTGTGCAATGTTGTAAATCAACAAGTTCTATGTTATAAAGTCCTCTGGACCTGTAAACTGTATTGATGCTGGCAGAACACTACAACTGATAGCATACCACTCTCCACTCAGGTGACCTGGTTCACCATTGACTGCCAAATCAAACAGCTGTTTGTGTGGAATCTAATAAAATATTGGACACGCAACATAAATTATATCTTACTAAGTCTTTTAGAGTGGTAAAAATCCTCACCAGGACTCAAAGTTCCACATTATAAAACTCCTATGACTCTATAAACTCTGTTGACATTGAATGAGTTGGTTGACTACAGTCTACTCAGATGACCTAGGAAGTCAATCACTGCCAAAAAAAAAAATAGCTAGTAATAAACAAGGCATTAATTGATAAAATATTTCAGTCATTTAAAGGAGATATTGTGGATGACTCATTATTCCATTGCATTACATAGAAGTCCATGGATTTCAATTAGTATTGTGTTGTAATGCTTCATTTGCCCTGTGGTGGCACAAAATGCTACACTTGGTGCTAGATTTTTCCCAGAAATTACATTTGATCACCCGAGGCCCCAGGAGCAGAAACCTAAATAATCAGCTCATGGTTTAAAGATCTCTGTTAGTGATGAGTGATGAGCGGCAGGGGAAATATTCAAATTTGCGATATTTCGCAAATATTTTGCAGAATATTCATCATATATTCGCAAATTTACGATTATTTTCTTGATTGCGAAAATCAGCAATGTAATATGCGTGTAATGTGCGCGCAATACAGCCGTGGGTCACTATTGCTATATTTTTCAAGCTGCTAGAAGTTTCCTGAGACTGGAGAAAATGGTTGGCACAGCAGAACGTTACAATAGCTTTATATGCAGAATAGATAGAGTGCTCTGATATATTCATGATTGTGCAAATCGGCAATTAATGATGCGTATATTTTTGCGCAATATATGCAACTTCATATTTTAGCAGGTCTGACTACATATTAGTGATTGGTGCACTAAGTATTGTTGTGAACTTGTGACATCACAGCACTATGTATCTAGCATGTTTGTATGGACAGCAAAGATACAACATTCAGAGGATACACTATATCACAATCCAACCTACACTGACTATTTCCAACTAACAATCCGTAATATCTATATAAGCTATCTAACTATCTAATGTAATGTGACACAGGAAAGCAGAGAGCACAGCAATGACACTGCTTTCTCTCTCAGAACTGTAATAAACTGTAGAATATGGCTGCTGGGGAGGTTCTTATATAGTAAGGGGTAGGCAACTTTCCTATTGGTTGCTAGGGATGTTGCTAAGCTTAGACAAATACATTGCAGCCTTCTCATTGGCCCATACAAAAAGCGAGGTTACTGATGAAAAAATGTAGAATTTTGGAAAATACGAATATATATCACTATATTCTAAATATTCGCGAATTCTCGAAGTTACAATATTCGCAATTAATATTCGTGCCCAACACTAGTGATGAAAGAAGTTTTTAAAAAATTGATCTGGCTGCTTTGCCGAATTTCACAAAGAAATTCATGAATTACTTTGTCGCGAAATACATTTCTTTGTATGTAGAAGATGCAATGATAGGAAATGGCGATCGCGCTACCCCCTGTCATTGAAACCCCTGAGATGCCATGTTCAAACTCTTATCGTAGCATATGAGGCTACAATTTAGGTCTCTCAGGGGTTCATCATTTGTGAGTGAAGAGGCCATTGTGACCATTTTGATTGCAGAAACCACATGATATTTGATGATGCTGGCCGGGTGCACCAGGGTGGTGATGTCATATGTCACCCTGCGTGAGATTTTGCGTGGTTTCTGCAATCAAGATGGCCACAATGGCGAGGTATGTTTTTTGTTTTTTTTTGCCACCACTTCAGGAAAAATTGATTCGTAACCACGAAGCGCGAGGAAATTCGGTTTTGTGGTGAATCAAATTTGCTCAACGCTAATCTCTGTAACGAAAAATAATTATTCTAAGCAGACATCCCCGTAAAGGGGGTTCTCCAGTAATGCCATACTTTTAAAACCTTACTCAGCTTTCTATGAAGATACATTCTATATCTAACTTGATTTATTAAGATTCTGAAAAAGTTATTGGATGAGCAAGAAAGTCCTAGAAAAACCAACACTTTCTAGTGATTTTGACTAACCTTTGGAATGTGATATCCTCTGAATGTTGTATCTTTGCTGGCCGCATGTAATAATCCCAGTGGAGCTATGTCAGCAAATCTGTGGATTTCATGACAAATGGCATCTGTATATGGCATCTTGAGCCTGTCTTCTGCCAATGGAAGACGTTCGCGGCCAATGACATGATCAATTTCTCTTTGTATTGTCTCTGAAAGAAGAGAAAACATGGCGGTTATTAAATAGGTTGTCTCAGGATAATAACCCTTGTCCATGTGCCCTTTTAGGGCAAATATACATCACAGAGGGGGATCCCTAACTGTAAACCTTTTTATGTACCAGAATGGAGAGCTGTGCTGGTGGGCCTGGTGCTGTGGAGAAAATGTATGCCAAGATGAAGTTAATCAGAAAATCTTGATCTTAAGAACACAGTTGCAACTAGATTTAGACTCAGTGGGGTGTAACACGTTAATGGGGTTTTAAAAGTATGGTAAAACCTCTTAGAAGGACCAGCTCTTTAAGAAGACTGTCCTTTTGTCAAGAACACTTTTTATACACTAGATTTTCAGGTACCCTACATCTGAGGTGTGAACGGTCCTCTAGAAGCCACCAATTCAGTTGTCCTTTAAGTAACAATGGCCCCAGCATACAATATTTTAAATATGGTGAGCACAGTGACGTCATCGCAGTTCATTTTGCAGGTCCTGAAGAAAGAACAGGATACCGGCTGCGCGATCAAGTGGATGAGGTGATGTTTTTTTATAATTTTTAACCACTCAATGGCCATTTTATTTAACATTCTATCTTAAGAATGCTATTATTTTCTGTTATAACCATGTTAAAATGGAAAATAATAAAATCACCTGAACACCGAACCCGAACTTCAGTAAAAAAGTCCGGCTTCGGGTCCGGGTACCCAAACTCGCAAAGTTCGGTACGAACCCGAACTTTGCAGTTCGGGTTCGCTCAACCCTACTCTTACGTCTACCAGGATGAGTCACCAGTTAAGGGCAGCTCCATTACATTCTTATAGTTCTACTTGTGTTGTACAGAACCCTGAAAAAGATACTGTCCTCCATCAGCTATTTTTTTATTTTACATGTAAGCTCCTCCTGATTTATCTCTACCAATAGGTATCTTAATTTTCTTTAATCTTCTATTTTTTACTATTTTAGGACGACATTTAAGGCTTTTAAAAAAAATTGCCAGTTTTCCAAAGAGTTATGGTCCTAGACTTCCAAGGTACACTTTTACAATGATTATTCCAAAGCCAAGTAATATTGTAACTCAATGGAATGCTGTGTAATTTTGGGTGTTTGTGGAAAAGAGTTTTAGCTGTCAATAAAATGCAATGCTACCTTGTATCTCAGGGTACTTGAGGAGGATCAGGAAAGCATATGTCAGGGTCATACTTGTAGTCTCTGTCCCAGCAAAGAACAGGTCAATAACTGCCCCCTGTAAGTTGTCTTCATGATACTCTGTATTTGGATTACTTTTTTCCTAGAAAATGTAAGCATTTGATTATTTCTTCCATGCCACCTACTGTAAGGGAACTTGATCTGACAATCTTTTTTAGCCTCTTTCTTTCGTCTGTATATTTCCCTCTTTCTTTAAACATTTAACCACATTGCAGGAAAAAAACTCCTGGCCCTTTGCATCTCACAATGCCTGGTCTACTCTTGCCTTATTAACTACCCCTCTGCCAACTTTCTCTTGACCACTGCCAATTAGGTTTCTGAACTATGTACTCTACCGAAACCTTAGCAAAATGTTAAATGATCTGCTGACAACTCAAATCTAGCAGCAAATATTCTCTAATGATTCTCCTGGATATCTCTGTAGAATTTGACATTGACCACCAGCTTCAACTGGAATGTTCTACTGTACTGACCTTAAAGGACTTTTCTACCTTCTATCAACATCCTTTAAAATAATTATTTATGAAGACAGCTGTAATTCCATAATGTATCTCTTTTACCTTTATTGCTCCTATCTCCAGTTTGAGGTTATGCAGCTCGTTCTTATTTTGTGTGATCTTATGTCCATGGCTGGGGTGGTGATAAGGAAGTGTCTATGTAACTAACTGGATGGGAGGAGCTTTAAACTACCTGGACATTGTTAGGGGTGGAGCTGTGACAGAGAAAGATTAAATGTATCATGGCTTTGGTTAGATACAGCAACAGGAAGTGCTACATACAGGATGGAAAACACCAGAGTGCCAGGAGAGGCCAAATTGAAAAATAAAAAGCATGGGGAAGATATACATGAGGTAATCAACTAACTGAGCATATACGGTAAAAAACACAGTAATCCTGGAAAAACACTTTAAGGGTACTGTTCTCTTTTGGTTTTCTTCCTACCTTTTTTGAGTGCTCATTCAATGTATCATTTGCCAGCCCTATTCCCCTTGTTGTTGGGGTTCCTACTGGTTCAGTCTTAGGCCAACTCATTTTTTTTTCTTTCTCAACCGCCCCTATAGGACAAGCTATCATTAGATTTGACTTTCAGTACTATCTGCTGATGATACCCGACTATATACCATCTCTCACGACATCACCCCAGCACTACTACAAAACACCAGTGATTGTTCAATATCTCTAAAATCATGTCCTCGCTTTTTTTTCAAACTAAATGTCCTACATTTCTGCCATGTTCTGCCCTCTATTTCTTTTTTTTTTTTTTTTTTTTTTCAGCTTGTAGTAAAATCTTTTCTGGTTTGTATTTCTTTTTTTTTTTTTTTTTTTTTGATTTTTAAAACTTTTATTTGCAGGTAAATATCAGTACAATATCTGAAAGGATTACAAGTTCAGATTGTATGCAATTAACAATAGAATATGTAGGGGTTATAGTAAACAATGCAGGCAGTAAGCAGTTACATAGCTAGTGAGTAGTGCTCAGTAATACCAAACATGAAGTATATCAGATTGTTCCAGCAGATGAGAGTCTATAAGAGGTCCAGTACGACCATAGTTTTAGAAATTTGGAGTGGGATCGGTTCTCCCAAGCCGCAAGTTCTTCCATTCTATAAATTGAGTCTATTTTGTTGTACCAAAGGTCGAGTGTGGGTAGGTCAGTGGAAAGCCAGAAGCGTGGGATCAGTAGTCTTGCTGCACTTAGCAGTTTTTAAAAAGATAAGGTACCTTGGCATTTGTGTTTGAGTTGTCTAGACTTAGTAGGGCTAGAGAAGGGAGGGGGAAATGGAGGTATGACAGATTTTATTGCATGTTTGGAACACTTGTGACCACCAGATGTGGAGTGGTGGGCAGGTCCACCAAATGTGATGAAAGGTACCTCTGTTGGACTGGCACCTCCAACAAGTATCTGAGTTTGTGGTTGAGTAATATTTAGTCACATCTGGTGTCTTGTACCATCGTGTTAGGATTTTATATCCGTTTTCTTGTATTCGGACGCATTTAGAAGAGGTGTGGGGTTCCAGGAATAGTCTTTTTGATCGTCTTGTGAGAAGCAAGTTTCGAGATCTCTCTCCCAGTGTCTTATAAAGGCTGGCTTTGGGGGAGTATGGGATGGGATAACCATCTGTATAGCTGGGAGACCAGTTTTCTCGGGGATGAGATGTTGCAATAAGACTTTCAAACCATGTTATTGGTCTAAGAAGGGCACGGTATTCAATATGTTTAGATATATACGATCGTAAGAACGAGGAAAGGGATGGGATGGGAGTGGGGTGTGGAAGGAGGAGTTGGATGGAGCTGTCTGATCGCAATTGTCCTTCTTCGTCGTAGAGAGCAACAATGGGCAATTGGGAATTTTGAACAGATTTAGGTAGGCTCTGGATGAGGGCCGGTGGAGCCAAAGATATCAAGTCTCTGACTTGGATCAGGGGTGATGGTAGGGGGATGCCTTTGTTCGAATTCTGTAGGGAACGCCATGCTTTCAGGGTAGCATCGATGATCATGTCTGAGGCTCGCAGGGATCGGGGTTGTATGTGGGGACCGATTAGCAAGGAGCCAAAAGAGAAGGAGATCAGCGAAGATTCCATCTCAACCCAGGGTTTGGAGTGTGGCCGCCTTAGCCAATGTATAATCCTGGATATCAGGATGGCTTTATTATATAGGGAAGAGTTAGGAAAACCTATGCCTCCTGAAATTTTGGGTTTCTGTAAAGTGGATGTTGCTATTCTTGCTTTGGAATTGTTCCATATAAAGTTACGAAAACATTTAGTCAGAGTGTCAAAGTAGGGGGCAGGGACGGAAATTGGGAGGACTTGCATCAGGTAAGTTAATTTAGGCAATATTAGGGATGTAGCTAGATTTTTACGGCCAAACCAAGAGAGAGTTGGGGAGTTAATGGTTTCCAATTGTGTTTGCATGGAATGGAGTAGAGGGGTATAATTCAAGTGAAAGAGGGTAGAAGGGTCAGAGCTAATTTTAATTCCTAAGTATGTTAGGTAAGGGAGCTCCAATTGAAAGGGGAATTTGAGGAAAGTTGATGCCTGGAGGACGGGGATAGGCCTGAAGAGACAATGAGTGATTTTGACAAATTAATTTTAAAATTAGAGAGAGGGCTGTATTTGTCCAGAATATTGTAGATACGCGGCAGGGATACTTTGGGGTTGGTAGTTAGGAGAAGGAGGTCATCGGCAAAGGCCGCCACCTTGTGTTCCTGTGCGCCAATGTATACACCCTTTATTTCGCTGTCTTGACGTAGGGTTTGGAGTAAAGACTCTGTTACCAATACAAACAGGTGGGGCGAAAGAGGGCATCCCTGTCGCGTACCGTTCGTGATGGGGAAGGAGGGGAGAGAGTGTCATTTACCAACACCGAAGCCGAGGCATTTTGGTACATGGAGAACACTGCGTTTATGAAGGCGTCTGGAATTCCCATTTTAACGAGGGAGAGTCGTATATAGGTCCAGCTAACCCTATCGAACGCCTTCTCGGCATCGGTGCTGAGCAAGACCAGTGGTTGGTTTTTATTTTTGGCATGGATTAAAGCATTGATAACCCTAACTGAGTTATCTCTACCCTCCCTCCCCATCACAAAGCCCGCTTGATCACTATGGATTAAATGTGGGAGTAGGGGGAGAGACGGTTGGCCAACATTTTTGCTATTATTTTTAGGTCCAAATTTAGTAGGGATATGGGTCGATAGCTAGAGCACAGGGATAAGTCTTTTCCCTCTTTGGGGATGATGGTAATGTGGGCTTTAGTTATTTCCGATGTCAGGGGAATACCTTGAAGTGTTTGATTGCAGACATTGAGAAGGTAGGGGAGGAGAGAAAGTCTGAAAGTACGGTAGTAATAGGCGGGTAAGCCGTCTGGGCCTGGGGCTTTCCCATTGGGCAATTGTTTAATAGTGTTGGACAATTCTTCGGGGGTAAATGGGCGTGTTAGGGCATCGCAGTGTTCCGGGCGCAGTGTTGGTAGAGAAATGGAATTTAGAAAAGTGTTTATGGAGTCATGAAGGGGAGGAGTTCCCGGGGGAGGTTGCGGAGAGGGAAGATTATAGAGGGATTTATAATATTCCTGAAATTGTAGGGCTATGTCTTTTGTCGTGAGGGCAGGACTGGCATCAGGGCGGGATATTTTGCATATATGGTTCCGGGATTTGCGTTTTTTAATTCTATTCATCATGAATTTGGATGCTTTGTCACCGTGGGCATAAAATTTGTATTCTGCCCTCTATTTCAGCGTGAGATATTATCATAGCTCACTGGAAGCAGGTCAGCTGTCTTGGGGTTATGTTTCATTTTGATCTTTCGTTCACCCTCTGTATTCAATTATTTGATCGCCACATAAACCTTAAAACATTATTGCATAATCCAACATTGTTTTAACTGTGGAAATAGGAAAAACTCTTATTGTAGCCCTGATTCATTCTCATTTTCATTCCTGTAACTCATTACTACCTGGTGTTCCCCTCTTTAATCCATCCTAAATGCAGCAGCCAGGCTCATCTATCTGTTCACTGCTGCCTCCACCATGTGCCAGTCACTGCACTGGTTGCCCCTCCACTATAGAATACAACTAAAATTTCTCATTTTCACCCACAAACTATCCTCACCTTCACACCTCTCTAAATCTCCTCCCTCATCTGTCTACTGCCCTGTCCTTGTTCTACATTATGCCAATAATTTCAGACTAACACCCACCATAATCCAAATCTCCCACTCCCATTTAAAAAAAATTGATTCTCCCACAGCACAAGAAACTGGCCACGGTCCAGACTGCTGAAGGTTGAAGTCTTTATTGCAGATATACAACGCGTTTCGGGGAATCTCTCCCCTTCATCAAGTAAAAACTGCATATACACATTAACATATACCAAACATGTTATAATTATTATCTATTTGCCCCTAAAAGGTTTCCCCAATTTTATAGTAAGAGTACAAGCTCACCTCCTCTATCTTCATGAGAAAACAATCAATAAAGTCCCTTGGGCAGTTCTTGTCTAATGTATCTTGATGAAATCTGATCATTTCCATCACAAAGTCTTTAAGCTTTTGATAAATTACAAATAGATTCTGATGTGGTCCTGGGAGGATTTTCATCAAATTTGGAAACATATTTAGTAGCTGAAATAACAGAAACAAAATATGCAGAATGTTAATATTAGGCCATCAGTGATTCCAAGTCATAACCAGGAGTGAGGCCCACACAGAGATAGCTCTTTTTCTCTCTTGTTAATTGCTTAAAAAACTCTCTCACGAATCAAATCACAAAAACTTCAGATTCGGATCCACCTCGAATTTTTAAAAATTTTGTTTAGAATCAGTTCAATCATCTCTCATCATAGGATATAACAATTGGAATCTTATTTTTTTCCTCTTTCTGACATTAACCATACACTTATAGTGCTGCAAGAAATGGGGCAAAGGGGGGGGGGTTAAGAAACAGGAGTGATATGGTCTTGGTCTTAAGGTGATCGACTTCAAATTAAAGTTTAGCACTGTAATATTCTGCAGAGAAAGGTTGCTCATAAACTACTCTAAAATTGTAACATTTGTAAGGAGATCAACTTCAAGTAGGAACTCAATAATTATAGAAGAATACAACTTCATACAATTCAGTAAAACAGAAGGTTGTACAGAAGGCATAAAATAATTTCAGAGATTTGCTTCTCAATTCTCTCACCTGTCCAGGGAGAGAACTCAAGAGCCGGAAGATCTCTCTGAGGTAGGATAGGAGGGTCCTAAACTTCTTGTCCTCATAATCAAATCTTTCACCAAACACAATAGAACAAATTACATTGGATACGGCCAATCCCAGCAAATATCGAGGGTCAAAAGGTGCATCTGCTTACAGAACAATAAAAGGGGGGCTGAGTAAAGTGATATTATCAAATATAAAATCTAGTGGTCATGATAACCATGGATGAAACACTTGCCTTAAACTGACCCAAAAAATATCATAAGAGAGGTAAGGTAAATTATCTAATTGGGCTTCCAGTTTTATTTTTGACATGTAAGTCACCAACTCTTCTGAAAAGTCTGGGGAACTTTACAAAAAATGAGAGCCACAAAGGTCTTCATCGGAAGCAACTTAGGGAACCTCTAATAGGCAGTACTGTGTTTAGTACACTGGGACACAAAATAGGAACTGCAGTAATTCACAAAATGTCAGCAGGGAAGAGGTGGTACATCTATGTCTTCCGTTGTACTGTTAGACATTAGGTTATACACATATATCTGAAAATTTGGCAGCACCCAGACTTCTCTGTTTCTCAAAAGTAGACATATATGTGCCCTAACTTCAGATTACTGCTTTCCCTAATGCAGTGCTTCTCAATTATTTTCTGTCATGCCCACCCTAGGAAGAAGAAAACATTTCGCGCCCCCCCCCCCACACGACTGTAAATAGTATCATTTCTCTATAAAATTGTTATAAGTACACCAATCTCCCCACAGGTGAGGGCCATTAACCCCCCCTCCCCCCCAAATCATGTGCAGGCTCCATTAACCCCCCCAAATCATGTGCAGGCTCCATTAACCCCCCAATCATGTGCAGGCTCCATTAACCCCCCAAATCATGTGCAGGCTCCATTAACCCCCAATCATATGCAGGCTCCATTAACCCCCTCCCCAATCATGTGCAGGCTCCATTAACCCCCTCCCCCAAATCATGTGCAGGCTCCATCAACCCCCTCAAATCATGTGCAGGCTCCATTAACCCCCTCCCCAATCATGTGCAGGCTACATTAACCCCTCCCCCAAATCATGTGCAGGGTCCAGGCTTCCCCCTCCCCCAAATCATGTGCAGGCTCTCTCCCCCAATAGGGTCCAGGGTCCCCCATCTACCCAATACTTACCTCCCTGAAAGCGCTGGATGCAGGCCTCTTCCGGCCTGTGTCCCGCTGTGCACTCTTCTCAGGCGGCGCGATGACGTCATCGCGCCGCCTGAACCGCTCTGATAGGCTGCCGGCACAAGGCCCGCAGCCTATCAGAGGAGCAGGGGAGGGAGACGCCTCTCCCTCCACTGCCGCACAGCACAGCGATCTGTATCGCTGTCCAGAGGACGGCGATACAGATCACTATGGAGATGAACGCTTCCACAGTGGAAGCGTTCATCTCCTGTCACCTGGAGCCCCCCTTTACGGAGCCTCGCGCCCCCCACTGGAATATTGTTGATGGAAACTAAAGAAGATCCAAATACAATCATGTTTGGCTATGTTCTCATCTTAGTTGGAGACTCTGTTGATTTCTCACTGACTCTATTGTTCTTGGTGCATCATACAATGTAGTTTTTCTCATTAAAACAATAGGCCCAATTAAATGTCATTAGGGTCTACCGGGCATAGCAGGTATCTGTTGTGTGACGGATCCAAAACAGAAACCATAACTCTCATGTGAACAGACTCTTACATAGTGTATAAATACCTGTCACCCTTGTATTCCTCCTACATACCTTTATAATTCATAAATCTCTCAGCTAGACATTGGGCCTCTTCCTGGATTCTCTCCTCAATGCTCCTCTTTCCCATTCCAAAATTCCTCAAGGTCATAAGAGAGAAACGACGCATAGTTTTCCACCTTCCTCCGTTGCTCAAAGAGATACCTGTAAAGACATGGAGGAATTAAATAGCATAGATGAAAATCTTTATATAAAACTTTGAAGATAACTGACTTAATTAATTTTCAAGATCACAATCTATGTAAAAAACTAAAATATTACAGTTTTCCTAATGGCCGCTAAGCAGTCACTTTCCAGCTTATACTGTGCACAGTTGCCATCTTCTTAGGATCAGAGACAGGATAACAATGAAGGTAACACTTCCATTATATATTAAAAGCATCAAATTTATTTTTGAATTCTTACCATAATTTTTAAACAATAAATCAGTCACTTCTAATATGCCTCGGTCACTAAATGCATCACTGCGGTCAACTAGAGCCTCTTTAATAGCATCGTGACCAATGAGTATGATCCCACGATAGTTGGCTAGATAGGCTGTGTACACAGGTCCATAAGTTTTGCTTAGCTGTGAAAAGAGGTGAGATGTCAGTAAAAAAACCCATGTCATGGGTTATCCCATGATTAAAGTAAAAAAATGAAAATCAACATTACATAGTACACGAAAATCTCTTTCTAACAAAGCTAGAACCAGCCCTGTACCTCACATGGATACAGAGATCTCCCCATTCATTGCTCCAATTACTCTACTAGATTTTTTCCAAGCTGGCAATTCAGTGATATACCAAAAGGGAAGAAAGTATCACCAGTCCTGTAAAAAAACCGCTGCGAGTCCGTAGTGTGTTGTGGGTATTCAACACTGTTACAATTTTGAAGACAGAATTCAGACCGCGCGTTGGAATCGAAAGTCCCAAAAAGCAGTTCACCTGTCCCTCCAGAAAATGTTGAGGTCTGCGGATATCCTGAATTCAGATATCCTGCAACTTGTAAAAGATACACAATAGTGAAGTTCCGTGAGGTTCCTCACCCTTTATTCCGCACAGATTATACTCACAAAAGTGGCAGATTTTTCAGGCACATCAAAACAGAAGCTGCAGCTTCAGCCCTTCATACGATCAGAAGGCACGCTCCCACAGTAGCAGAAAGGGTGTAGCATAACCTCAGGAACACACCGACTTCAGAGGAGGCTTCCTTTTCCTTCAAACAAAACAGATTCTTTAAAATCACATAAAATCCCAGCGTTTTTTTGTCCTCTCGCCCGACCCGGGTTTCGCTCCCAGAGCTTCGTCAGGGGCAATTCAGTGGGTGTGTTTCTGCTGCAGCTCTCTCCCTATCACAGCTCAGTGGGTGTGTCCTTTTCCCTTCAGCTCTCTCCCTATTACAGCTCAGTGGGCGTGTCTGTTCTGCTGCATATTTCTTCCTGTAACTGTCATAGCTTTTAACAGTAGATTCAGCTAGGGGCAGTTGGAGGATGAAACAATCCCTTTAAGCATTGTAAAGACACTTTCCCCTTTGGATATCAATTGTGGTGTCTAGTTGCTGACTTAACCAATAATCATTTCACATTGTTATTGTACAGAGCTTTGAAAAAGAATTCATACCCCTTGAACTTTTTCACATTGTTTCATTATACACCCACAAACTTAATGTATTTTATTGGGATTTTATGTTATAGACCAACACATAGTAGCAGGTATGTGAAAATGATACATGGTTTTCAAAATTTGCAGCAAATAAGAATCTGAAAAGTGTGGTGGGCAGTTTTATTCAGCCCCCCTGAGTCAATACTTTGTAGAACCACATTGCCCTGCAATTACAGCTGCAAGTATTTTGGAATATATCAGTACCAGCTTTGCACGTTTCACCACCAGGACATCAGCAGCTCATCAGGGGAGATAAAGACCAATGGGGATCGGTAAGAATAAATGTACTACCGATCCACCAAACAGATGAGACCTCCAAACGAATGGGGTACTCATCTGCTGGTGCGGTGGGGTACCAAGGTAGTGGGACCCCACAAGGGCAACCTCATAGATGGGAGGTAAAGGTGGTACAGAGCCTAGATGGAGATCACTGTACATGGCTCTGCACCACTTTACCTCCTATCTATGAGGTTGAGATTGAGGGGTCCAAATGCTTATCGATCCCTGTTGGCCTTTATCTCCCCTGATGAGCTGCTGATGTCCTGGTGGTGAAACGTGCATGTAGGGAGTTCTTTGCATTTAGGGACATACAGAATTTATTGCCAAGGGACAGGTTCTGGACGGGGTCGCCCTTATCAGGATGAGTGCCCTGTGGTTAGGCTGCTATGTATCATCTAGCATCAGGGTTTAGCGGGTAGCTAGCCATAGGGCATTTATAGGGACCCTACTGTGCGTGTTATTACTGCCATTTCCCTTCAGGTTGAACATCACCATTGGAGTGGCATAACATCACCCAGCTGACCGGACTCCAAATTGCTGACTGTCCCCTGGTACTGGTAGGACGAGCTGGTTACAAGTGCCGCCGTGCACCACATTTATCTATTTATATCTCTCTATATAATTCTTTTGCCTATTGGGATATTCTACTATTGTGTAACATGGGGTTAATATACCCCTTTTCCCATTTGTTTACTTTATTCGCACTTTATTTGTGGACACTATACATTTTAATTGCATAATTAATAAATGTTATATTTTAGGATTACCTTTTTGAATAATACGATTTGACCCCAGGTAATTGCTAGTGTGGGCATACATCAGTCCCAGGTTCTGTTTTTGAATAACACAAGATAGACAGTACCTGCTCTGATGCATGGTGTGCCTATGTTATGTATGGGCGCCGGCCTCTAGAACATTTAGACACATCCACTGCCGGCCTAATGGAGCTGGCATAGATTTAAATAATTTTCTATGTAGAAAATGATAAATAAGACAGGCCACCAGAATGCATTCCATTCCATTTGGTTGTGTTCCCATGCCGAACAGAAAAATGCTGCAAGCAGCGTTTTTGAATGAGCCATGAGATACAGATCTGGCATGAAACACAATGTAAGTCAATGCTGCCATATCTGTTTACTTTTGTAATTGCATGTAATTAAAAATTTAGCCTAGCCACTGAGCTATTGAATAAAATGCATCTGTATAGCACCACCTGCTGTTTGTTTTTTTCTGATTTCCTTGACCTGCTCACTGAGAAGGTCGCACATGCTCAGTTTCATCCTTCAACTGCATCCTGAGCTGTGATAGGGAGAGCTGAGACACGCCCCCCGAGAGCTGCAGCAGAAAAGACACTCCCCTTGAGCTGTCAGCTTGATATAAATCTAGCATAGCAATGAATGAGGAGATCTCTGGATCCATGTGAGGTTGGTTCTAGCTTTGTTAGAAAAAGTTTTTCATGTTTTATATGACGTCTGATGACATTTTTTACATAAGTCATGGGATAACCCCTTTAATGTTCAATCCTTTAAACAGGCAATAAGACATAACTTAGGCTTATTGCCAAGCCGGAAGAAAGGCCTGTCATCCTGCTGGGCCAGTCTCTCTGCATTGCACTGATGAGGGGCAATCACCTTGAAAAAGCAATCTGCAGATGAGCTAGTGGCTTGGGTGTAATGTAAAATTATGTTTCAAGTCCTATATAAAAGCTCAGAAATTGACTTATAGGATCACTGCCTTCCAATAGGTGGTGTCAGGGACATGGTTTTCTTTTTTGGAGAGAGGATTAGTTTGCATGTATTGTGCTGATGAAGAGATGATGTTCTGGCATCCTCTAGTGTTCACCTTATGACATTACAGCATTTCTGCAATAGGACTATCTCCTATGAAGCGCTACATTTAAATATGCTGAGATATTCACTATTTAGATTGCTAGATATGTCACATGGGGAACTTAAACTAAAAACAGAAGCAGGAACATTGATACTTTCAAATAGATTGCAGCTAGGACCTCTGAGACATGTGCCACGTATCAAGACACAGAATGCACTGCTTATACAAATGTAATAAATGATAAAATACTGAAACTTACCTTAATGAGACCCTTTGGCATTTCTGTGGTGCTGAACTGTAAAACATTTCCAAGGACAGGTAAGGGCATGGGACCTGGGGGCAGGTTCTTCACTTTTACCCTAGTCCACCATTTCAGCAGGTAAATTAGCAGGGTGACTGCGGTGGCCAGGAGCAGGGTAGATGCAATATTCAGTGCCATGATCACAAAATAAAAAATCCTTGAAGGGTATGGGGTCATT
Organism: Bufotes viridis; assembly: GCA_033119425.1. Classification (NCBI taxonomy): domain Eukaryota; kingdom Metazoa; phylum Chordata; class Amphibia; order Anura; family Bufonidae; genus Bufotes; species Bufotes viridis. The sequence goes on along the minus strand of CM065597.1, from coordinate 30,482,575 downwards.
TCAATCTAGGACAACGTGGAGTACCTAATGATCTTTAAAAAACCAGATGCATTCCTGTTTGTCACCTGGTTACTGTATAGCAGGGCGGGCCGGGGATTGAATTACACTTGGAATGTGTAGGGCCGTGCTGTCACAGCAGTAATGTAGTGTCTTATCAAGTACAGGACATTAGGCTGAGTTGTGAAGGATTCTTCTAGATAAAAGCGGGGTGGCACTGCCTAGATCAGGCATCCTCAAACTGCGGCCCTCCAGCTGTTGTAAAACTACAACTCCCACAATGCCCTGCTCTAGGCTAATACCTGTAGGCTGTTCGGGCATGCTGGGAGTTGTAGTTTTGCAACAGCTGGAGGGCCGCAGTTTGAGGATGCCTGGCCTAGATCCTTCTCTCAACACTGCCGAGTCTCCAAAAGCCGGTCCTTTCTATCACTCAAGGTGGTGCTCAGCTGCAAGTCTCACATAAATTTCCAATAAGAAAGAGCAACAAAGCAGCACTCACCGAACAGTGGATTCTTTATTCAGTCATGTAGCAATAAATCATATTGACAAGCATGGGGCGGACAAGCACAACGCTGGCAAGTGAATCGTGGCGACGGCCGTTTCGCGCCTCAGCGCTTCCTCAGGCCACTTACATTCTGACGTAATTACGTCACTTTTATGCGTTGCTGCCTCTGTGTGGCACACATTGATTCCATCACAGGGGAGGCAACGCAAAGCTATAAATTGTAAAATACACAAAAATACACAAACATAAAAAACACAAGATATCAGCATATTTTACAGAAAAACTCCAAGATCATTTTTATTTCAGCCTAGAGGACCCATTGCTCCGGAGCGCATTATCCAACCTGCCTCCTTTCTCAACAGAGTAGATGTATATCGCCCCCTTGTGGTGACTATGGTATCTCAATTCCAGCAAACCTCAGTACTCTACTATTTCCATTGTGTTCCAGCTTCACATGTTCTATTAGGCGTGGGCAGCCCTTTCCTATCACAATAGAGTTAATATGCTCTCTAAATCTCTCATTGAGACTCCTTCACATGTTCTACTAGGCGTGGGCAGCCCTTTCCTATCACAATAGAGTTAATATTCTCTCTAAGTCTCTCATTGAGACTCCTGATAGTTTTTCCCATGTAAAACCGCCAACATACACATAAAATGAGATACACTACATACCTACTCTTACAGGTGATAAGGGTGTTCACTTTGTGATTTAAGCCACCAAAGGATAATGCGTCCCAATGAGGATTGTACTTACAATAGGAGCAATTTCCACATCTTCGATTCCCCTTCGAGACCCAATCTCTCAACCAAGTATCTAATTTTGGCTCTACATAACGGCTCCTCACCAGCCTATGTTTCATAATACTGTACGACTCCTCCTGAAGGCTAATAGTGGTACGGACCCTTTGAACTCTGTTAAGTTGTCATCCCTTTTTATTATGTCCCAATTCTCTCATATTACTTTCCTGATTTGGTTAGCCATAGGACTGTACTTGAAGGAAAAAGTAAAGCGTTTCTGGTTATCCCCACTCCTTTTGGTAAATGCAGAGTCTCCTACAATGGAGGTATGGGGAAAAGATGCAGCTCTCTGCATTGCTTCATTCAAGAGCTTTGGTGGATAACCCCTCATTAGTAGCCGTTTTCTCAAATCTAGAGCTTGTTTCCTAAAACTCTTCTCTGTTTTATTAATCCTTCTCAATCTAACAAACTGTCCATAAGGGGCTGCTGTTTTTTACCCTATCTGGATTGTAGCTGGTAAAATATAAAAATGAATTTGTCGCCGTTGGTTTGTGATAACCTTCAGTGACCAATTCACCATCCCTCACTAATACTAGCACATCAAGAAATTCTACTTTCATTCCCCCAAAATTGTGGGTAAACCTCACAAACTCTCTAAATAGGAGCTCCGTCCCAGACCAAATAATGAAGACATCGTTTATAAATCTCAATTACAACTGTATATACGAAATGAAGGGGTTGTCTACCTAATACACATAAATGTCCTCGAACCTAGCGAAATACAAATTTGGAAAAGTAAATGCGACCAGCGTGCCCATCGCCGTTCCAACTACTTTTGCCTATACCATCTATCCCCAAATTTAAAGGCATTATTCTTCAATATTAAATGCAGGACTTCTTTAACAAAATTCACGAACATCTTATTTTCGTCCGTGCCATTTAAAATTTCCACCACTGCCTCAACGCCTTCATCCTGTGGGATACGAGTGTACAGGCTTCCAATTGCCTTTCTGCCTCTTCTACATAAAAGTCCCTTGTCATCGACACCACGTTTCTCCACTTATCTGCCGGATTTATAATTGTCACTCTATGACTGAAACCATTTAAGGGACTTTTCCTCTCCCCTATCGATATTCTTACGTAATTACGTCAGAAGGTGAGTGGCCTGAGGAAGCGTTTAGGCGCGAAACGGCCGTCGCCACGATTCATTTGCCTGCGTTGTGCTTCTCCGCCCCATGCCTGTCACTATGATGTATTGCTACACAACTGAATAAAGAATCCACTGTTCGGTGAGTGCTACTTTGTTTCTTTTTTGTTGGATATGAGTTGTGAACTCCACCACTCTGAGCAAAATTTTTGTTGGGCCAAATGCCAGCAAATATGCCGGAAAGCGCCCAGATCCCCGCCAAGTTATAATATAGTCAATAGGGATCTGGTGGTGCACGGTGGTGTCCAGCTAGGCCAGAGACAGTGAATTCTGGCAGTCTGTTCCTCCACCAGAATAGACTGATGGAGTTCACAGTGCAGATTTGGCAGTTTTCACATGTGATCCTGATAACAGCAGTAGTAGCCTAGAGTGCCCCATATCCTGGAATTCTGGTTCCTTATTTTGTACACCCATTATGACAGCAATTTGCTGTGTAGTCTGCAGTGCCCCTACAATAGCAATCTGTTCTGTAGTTGGAGCACCCCCTATAACATCAAACTGGTTAGTACTCTGGAGTGCCCCCTATAGCAGCAATCTGTTCTGTAGTCTGGAGGGCCCCCTATAACAGCAATGTGGTCTGTAGTCTGGAGCGCCCCCTGTAACATCAAACTGGTTAGTACTCTAGAGTGCCCCCTATAGCACCAATCTGCTCTGTAGTCTGGAGCTCCCCCTATAAGAGCAACCTGTTGTGTAGTCTGGAGTGCTCCCTATAACAGCAATCTGGTCTGTACTTTGGAGCACCCCTAATAACAGCAATCTGATCTGTAGTCTGGAGTGCCCCCTATAACAGCAATCTGTTCTGTAGTCTGGAGTGCCCTCAATAACAACAATCTGATCTGTAGTCTAAAGTGCCCCCTATAACAGCAATCTGCTCTGTAGTCTGGAGTGCCCCCTATAACAGCAATCTGCCGTGTAGTCTGGAGTGCCCTCAATAACAGCAATCTGATCTGTAGACTGGAGTGACCCCTGTAACAGAAATCTGCTTTGTAGTCTGGAGCTCCCCCTATCTAACAGCGATCTGCTGTGTAGTCTTGTGCCCCCTATGACAGAAGTCTGGCTTTATAGTCTGGCAGCCCCTATGACAGAAGTCTGGCTTTGTAATCTGGAGTGCCCCTATAAAAGCAGTCTGCCTGTGATTTACAGGTCAAACATGGACTATAAATGCAGGCAGGTCATTGTGGTCTTACTTTACCGGTGCTTGAATATTTCAGTATCTCCCATTGCAAAGCAGGGGAGCCATGGAAAAGCTATGCTGTTTCCCTAACTTGGAAACATCTAAGCTGGTTGTTATAAATGAGCAAAGTTTTGAAAAATTAGATTTGGCATCAAAGTTCGCAAAGAAATTTGATTTGTTCCGCATTCATTCATCAAAAATATTTATAAATCAGGTACTGTATACCCAGACCTCTGCTTTGGGGTATGGAACCACACAGTGGTCGTGCGGTGGGTGGGTTGTGGCGATGCTAAGGGAAAGAACCGCATGGCCAATTAGCAACTGCCTCTCAGTTAATAATGAAGACCGCACTGTATAGTCGGGGCTGTTGCTGGTATAGAGTTTGGCTGGTTAGTTCCAGGCACAATATGCAAATTATTGCTGTTCATGCTCGCAATTTCCTGCAGGTTATTTGACAGTAAACACAGAATATTTATCAGCTCTAGCATGCCCTCTTCTCCAACCCCAGCGCTCTCCTGCCCTACAGGTGGGAGCCCTTTATCTGCCTTCTGCTTTTCCTCCTTTTCCACATCATCTAATATTGAAGAGAATATGTCATCAGGAACATCCAGCTCCTACTCTCTCTGCATCTTGCTGACCTTTCTAGGACATGTAGACTTTGAAGGATGATTTGGAAGAGGCAAAGCCAGCAAAAGATGAGGATGGTCATCATTAAGACCTAGCCCCCCTAAGGGGTGCAGACTGGATTGTACTGGTTGGCATGCTGGCACCTGAATAAGGCTTCCATCTTATTGGTATTGAATTACATATTTTAGTTTATGACTGATGAAGAAATGTGGGAGTATATAAATAAAACTGGCACAGAATAAATCTCCCTGCTTTCTCTCCGCACTGTCCCTACACTCTCCCTCTCCAATATTATTTTATTAATCATTTTCAGCAACACTGTCCTTAGCGCATAAGTGCTAGCCACGTCTCACCCTATGCTCAGCTCACAGGACAATGGCGGAGAGCGCATGGGATGAGGGTTTTATAGGGCTGTGACATCACAGGTGATGGCTATATGCGGATAGGCTAGCTGATTCATTAACACGAAGCGCTAAAAATTTAAATTAGTTTCAAATTGAAGTTTTCCTAAACTTCGTACTGAATTCTGCTTCGAATGCTTTGCTTTGCTGAACACTAAGTGTTCTACCACACTGTTTCTGCACAGTGCAATGGGAAATGACTAAAACAGCAGAGCAACAACATGCTCCCCTCTTTCCTGGCCACCTGGTGGTTGGCTCTTAGTCCTATTTCACCATTAGTAATGGCGGGATGGGGCAACCCTTTTAAGCTTGGAACCTAGGAGGACATTTATCAAGACTGTCCCCATCTCTGTTCTTATTTCTCCTTTCATAGCAGGAGGAAGCACCACATTTATTCAGAGGTGCAGGTCTCTCATGTACAACCAAGGAAAATGATTGTAACATTGTCAACTAGTCTAAAGCATCACTCCCAACCCTAACAACAATTTTTTAATGCCACTTATTCACTACCACTTACTACAGCAGTAACTCAGTACAGCAAGCTCAGTGGAAACATTCATTTGTAGAACAGGAAACATTGCTTCAATTATAAGAAACATGCATTTAACCCCTGATGATTACCCCATGTTTATGATATGTATACAAACGCTTAGACCTACCGTAATACTAATTACTCCTTCTCTATGCAACTCATCTGTGTATACAAAAGCTTTCCTGTAGCTCATTGGATCACCAAAACATTAGGGAACGATTGCCAGGCCATTCCTGCCTCTTGGGTCTATAATACAGTAATAGTCCTTGGGTAATCAGATATGGTGGTGGGCCCAGTAACAAGTATTTAATGCAACCTGGAATGTAGGGTGCCATTCCCACCCTGCTGTCAAGGACACATTTAGTGCTTGTTACTGTGACTCTCGCCGTATCTGCATTTATGATGGGAATGCTAGGACTGGATTGTTTCAGGGGTCTTTTTTCATATAAATAGATTTAAATTGCTGCACTAAATAATTTCTTAATATGTCCTTATAGGGGGAATAGCTCCATTTTTGTGATACACTTCATAGACATAGAGTTAAATGATAAAATTCTAATGTCCTAGAGCCACCACTAGAGGGTTCTTACTACATACAGTTAATACATGAAACTAGGCAATAAAATAGTATGAACTAAGTTTTTAAGCTCCCCCTAGTGGTGGCTGCCAAAAGCTTGAATCTTGTCTTTTAATACCAAGACTTTGAAGGGGATTTGAAGCCCTGTAAAAGAAAAGTAAAGCACCAACTACTATAAATATTTATTATTATTATTATTCAGAAAAAAATTGAAAAATGGATGTTCCTCATGGACTGGCTTTTATCCCATGATGTCATTGGGTTCTATGACACTATAACATTGAGTTAAATGTGTACACGCCATCCTGCAGGTTTGAATTATTGAAATGATCTGATATATCACTACTGAAGGTGTGTTTGTTTCTACATATTCCAAGAAAGTTAAAGCATTTTTTATTTTTTATTTCTACTGTGGGGAGTCGCTCTGGTAGACAGCGGTGCGGGTGCAGTTTAGAGGCAAAACAAGGAGTCCAGATGGTGCATCAAACAGTGTTTTATTCACACTTGCACGCCATAAAAGAAAAGCAGTCTCTTGGTGACAGTTCACACACAACGGAAATACTGTGGCAAAACAAAAACAGGCCAACACAGGGTCCAGTCACCTTGGGTGGTTTAGGTGCGGGTTCACACCTAGCAGTCGGCTCAGCCGCAGGCGATTCCACCTTCAGGTCGCAGGGAAACACCACCTTGCTGAGCTCCTTCCTCCAGGACAGAGAATTCCTCAGCCCTGTTTGCAGGCTCCAGGATAATCACACCCTCAGACACAGCTGCTGGCTGCGTTTTATACCCAGCCCAAAACATGGACTGGACCGTGGGGAGCAGCCACCCACCCTACTCTTTAGCTGCTCCCAGTAAGAGCCGGCCCGGATCGGCTTTGCAGCCATGCTATTTAACAGAGCAGCACTAGCTGCTGCAGACAAAAACCCGGCTCTCACCTCACCGAGGCCAGCAACCTCGGTGACACGTACCTGCTATCAAATACAACACCTTGCACCCTCTTACACACCCCCTTTGTTCAACCCTGAGGGGGTGAACACACGTGAGGCAGTGGACGCGGGACAGGGCATCTGCGTTGCCCTGCAAGCGGCCTGCCCTGTGTTCCACGGAGAATTTGAAATTCTGAAGAGATAGGAACCACCTGGTGACCCGAGCATTCCTCTCCTTGGCCTGACTCATCCATTTGAGGGGGAATGGTCGGTCACCAGACGGAACCTCCTCCCTAACAAGTAGTAGCGGAGAGATTCGAGTGCCCACTTGATAGCCAGGCACTCCTCTCCACTATACTATATCTGGACTCGGCGGGATTGAGCTTACGGCTCAGGAAGACAACGGGATGTTCTTCCCCGTTGACCTCCTGAGACAGTACCGCACCGAGGCCTACCTCCGAGGCGCCGGTCTGTACGACAAACTCCTTGTTGAAGTCGGGTGTCACCAAAACCGGGGACCCACACAGGGCCGACTTCAACGCGGCGAAAGCCTCCTCCGCCTTCTCACTCCAGCTAACCCTCCCAGACTTTCGCCCCTTCAACAGGTCTGTCAACGGCGCTGCTATTGTGGCAAAGTGGGGCACAAACCTCATGTAGTAACCTACAATCCCCAGGAACGACTTTACCTGCCTGGTGGTGACCGGTCGGGGCCAGTTACGAATGGCCTCTACCTTGGTTACCTGAGGTTTGATGACTCCCCGCCCAATTACATATCCCAGATATTTTGTCTCCTCTAACCCTATGGAGCACTTCTTTGGGTTAGCGGTCAGTCCGGCTTTCCTCAGGGCATCCACTACCGCCTGCACCTTGGGTAAATGGCTTTCCCAGTCGGTGCTGTGGATGACTACATCATCTAAGTAGGCCGAGGCGCACCGACGATGTGGTCGCAGCACTATGTCCATTAACCTTTGGAAAGTGGCGGGGCGCCATGCAGGCCAAAGGGTAACACCTTGTAGTGATACAGGCCCTGCGGGGTAACAAATGCGGTTTTTCCTTAGCCGACTCCGTTAAGGGTACCTGCCAGTACCCTTTGGTGAGGTCTAGCACAGAAAAATAACGGGCTTGCCCTAAACTCTCAACAAGCTCGTCTACCCGGGGCATGGGATACGCATCAAACTTGGACACTTCATTTAACTTGCGAAAATCGTTGCAGAACCGCAACGTCCCATCCGGCTTGGGTATTAGGACTATGGGACTGGCCCACTCACTCTTCGACTCCTCAATGACATCGAGCTTCAACATTAACTGTACTTCCTCCGCGATGGCCCGTCGCCGAGCCTCGGGTACCCGGTATGGTTTTAACCGGATCTTGGCCTGAGGCTCAGTGACGATGTCATGTTGGATGAGAGACGTGCGGCCAGGGAGGTCCGAGAACACATCCGTGTTCCGACTGATGAACTCCCTGACTTCCTGAACTTGTTTGGAAGACAGGCTGTCTGCAATTTTTACCGTGGTTACTGCTTCACAGGCCTCGAACTGTGGGGCTGGACACTTTTCACCTAGAAGCCCTGGCCGGGGGCTGTGGTCGTCGGCCGTGTCCCTATCTTTCCAAGGCTTAAGTAAATTCACGTGGTACACCTGCTCCGGCTTGCGCCGCCCTGGCTGGTGTACTTTGTAATTTACTTCCCTACCTTCTCGATCACCTCATAGGGGCCCTGCCACCTAGCTAGGAATTTGCTGTCAAGGGTGGGTACCAGAACCAACACTCGATCTCCCGGATTGAAGCCCCGCACCCGAGCCTGACGATTATACACCCTACTCTGGGCTTGTTGTGCTGCCTCCATATGCTCCCGGACCAGCGGCAACACCCTTTCTATCCGTTCCTGCATCTGGGTGACATACTCAATGACACTTTTGTGGGGGACAGGCTGTTGTTCCCATGCTTCCTTGGCGATATCCAACAGGCCCCGAGGGTGTCTGCCATAAAGCAGTTCGAAGGGCGAGAACCCAGTAGAGGCCTGGGGTACCTCTCGCACTGCGAACATGAGATAGGGCAGAAGCAGGTCCCAGTCCTTCCCATCTCTAGACACCACCCTCTTTAACATATTTTTAGAGTTTGGTTAAACCTCTCAACCAGACCGTCTGTTTGCGGATGGTAAACGGACGTCCGTAGCTGCTTTATACGCAACAATTTACACAGTTCCCTCATTACTTTGGACATAAAAGGGGTCCCTTGGTCTGTCAGAACCTCTTTTGGCAGGCCCACACGGGAAAACATCTCCATTAACTCTTTGGCAATGAGCTTAGCTGAGGTATGTCGCAGAGGCACCGCCTCCGGATACCGAGTGGCATAGTCGAGAACTACCAGAATGTGTTGGTGGCCCCTGGCAGACTTTGGTACAGGCCCAATTAAATCCATAGCGATTCGCTCGAACGGTACTTCAATAATTGGCAGAGGTACCAGAGGACTACGGAAATGTGGCTGGGGGCTAGTTATCTGACAGGTCGGACAGGACTTACAATAATTCTCTACCTCCTTGAACACACTGGGCCAATAAAACCGCTGCAGTATGCGGTCCTGGGTTTTCTGCCACCCCAGGTGTCCCCAAGAACATGTTGGTGGGCAAGCTCCATGACAAGCTTGCGATACGCTGTGGGCACCACCAACTGTTCAACAGGTTCACCTCGGATTTGGTTCACCCGATACAACATATCCTGCAGAACAATAAATCGTGGGAACATTAATTCAGCCCCTGGTTTCTGGGGTTTACCATCAATTTCCAGCACATTCTCCCAGGCCCTGGTTAGGGTTTGGTCCCGGTGTTGTGCGGTCCCAAAATTTTCCCCGGAGACATTGAGGTCTGCCAACTCAGGCCCCGGTGGCAAGTCCTCCGTGTCTCCCACCATTACACTCAGTGGGGTTGTCTCCCCACTACCGCTGCAGCAGTGGTCACCCCTACCGCTGGCCCTTCAGACTCGGGCTCCCAGGGTTCTGGCCTTCCAGGGGTATCAGGCCACTCTGCTAGGGTTACCCCTGTCTCAGGGCTATTAGTCACTTTCATCTCAGGCCACAGTGACGGAAAACCAGGGAAGTCTCTCCCAATTATTAGTTCATAGGGCAGCTTTGTGGAGATCGCCACTTCACAAGTCCAGGTGCCGGCCGCCGTGGACAGAGACATTACAGCCGTGGGATAGTCCTTTAAGTCTCCGTGTATACACACCACACCAACTTTCCGGCCCGTATACTGGGTGGGCTGTACCAGGGCAGCACTTACCAGGGTTACCAGGCTCCCTGAGTCCAACAGCGCCACTGCCAGGTTATCCCCGATTTGCACCTGGCACAGATGTCGATTGTCTATTGTCTCGGGGTGCCGGTCGCACACAGTCTCCGGGCATACAGGGAAGCCCGGTACCCATAATTAGTCTCCATGGGTTCCCCCACTGTGGACAGTCGGCCCTTACGTGGCCAGGCTCGTGACACCGCCAGCAGACTACTGGGGAGGGATCTGCAAGGGGTACATCCCGGGCGGGTTTGGCCGGCCGCCGGGACTGGGGTGGAGGTTTCCGGGTTTGACTGGCCTCCTCCCAAAAGAACCCCCTGCAGGTTTCTGGTGGCCTCATATCGCTCCACCAGGTCGACCATCTCAAGGGCATTGGTGGGGATACCTGGCCGATCCAGTGCTGGAGAGGGTAAGGCAAAGACCTCCAGAATACATCTGCTAACAGACGGTCGAGCATAGCAGTGGGAGTCAGTATGTCTGGCTGCAGCCATTTTTGCAACCGATGTAGCAGGTCATAGTATTGTGGTCTGGCGGGTTCAGCCGGGTTAAATTCCCACTGATGCACCCGCTGGGCCCGGACCAAAACATTCACCCCCAGTCTTGCTAGAATCTCACCTTTCACGGTCGGGTAGTCAGCTGCCTGGACATCTGCCAAATCGAAAAAACTTGCTGGGGTCCGGCTGCCAGGAACGGAGCAACCACCTCGGCCCACTGGTCACGGGTAACTTTTCCCTCACGGCGACCTTCTCAAAGACGGCTAGGTATGTCTCCACGTCGTCTGCGGGGTCATCTTTGGGATCGCCGCACGGACCGCTTCCGGGCATCATGGACGTGGTGGGACGCTCCTGCCGCCTGTAATGCCATCACATGTTGCAGCAATAACTGGTTGGTCTCCCGCTGCTGCACGTTAGCCTCTATGAGAGCCTTCACAGCAGCCTCCATGTTGCCAGAAATCACAGGCTGCAACTTTGCCGGCCTAATATAGGACATACACTTTTGCTCAGCAAACAAAGTTCGGCGCTCACGCCAGCCTCACTGCGCATGCCCGCATCCTCCACCAAATGTGGGAGTCGCTCTGGTAGACAGCGGTGCGGGTGCAGTTTAGAGGCAAAACAAGGAGTCCAGATGGTGCATCAAACAGTGTTTTATTCACACTTGCACGCCATAAAAGAAAAGCAGTCTCTTGGTGACAGTTCACACACAACGGAAATACTGTGGCAAAACAAAAACAGGCCAACACAGGGTCCAGTCACCTTGGGTGGTTTAGGTGCGGGTTCACACCTAGCAGTCGGCTCAGCCGCAGGCGATTCCACCTTCAGGTCGCAGGGAAACACCACCTTGCTGAGCTCCTTCCTCCAGGACAGAGAATTCCTCAGCCCTGTTTGCAGGCTCCAGGATAATCACACCCTCAGACACAGCTGCTGGCTGCGTTTTATACCCAGCCCAAAACATGGACTGGACCGTGGGGAGCAGCCACCCACCCTACTCTTTAGCTGCTCCCAGTAAGAGCCGGCCCGGATCGGCTTTGCAGCCATGCTATTTAACAGAGCAGCACTAGCTGCTGCAGACAAAAACCCGGCTCTCACCTCACCGAGGCCAGCAACCTCGGTGACACGTACCTGCTATCAAATACAACACCTTGCACCCTCTTACACTACATATACATTTGGATCTTCTACATGTCGCTGTACAATGACTGGCCCGAAAGTGAGAGGGAACTATTTAACATTGCGTCAGCCTATTGTGATCAAGAGTCTAAGCTTAAAACACAAAATCATCTCATGGTTTTATCCTGTGTGTTATAAACAAAAGAAGATTTGATTTTTCATTAATCAAAACCAGACTGATGCATTATTATTATTTTTATTTAATTTGCAAAGTCTTTATTTCATTTGGTTTTGTATTCCCCAGCAGGGAGCAGCATCTGGGTCCCAACCTGCCCTGTTGAATAGCTATTCATTCTTAGAGGGAACATTACCATCGATAGAGCTGAAAGTTAAGTGGCAGACCCCAGCCATCAGCCTTGCAGAGAAGTTGACTTGGCTGATTTGGGTGTGAAGGGCAGCCCAAAGTTGGACTTTTGCTCCTTCACTTCTAAGAAGGCACTGGGATAATGGAAGAGGAACTCTGTTTTCTATGGGCGGTAAGGTGAGTTTCTTTGAGACTGTCTTGATATGTGAAACCGAACATGTTTTACAACGTATCTTCACATTTCTGTTCATTATATTTCTATATACATTTTTATCTACACTTCTAATTCGGTCTCAATAGCCAGTTACTTATAAATGAATTATGTGGGTCATATGTGTTGTCCAACAGTGGCATGTGATGGGCACTCAGCGAGGGACAGCAAACATCTCATAGTTGTGTGGTTGAGAACCATTGGTGTTGGGTTCTGGTCTGATGTCAATTAGCTTTCTGTCCACGGTGGGCTTCAAAGTGAACTTTTGCAGTAAAGTAGTCAGGAAGAGGAAGATTTCCATGCGGGCTAGACTCATGCCCATACACATACGCTTGCCTGTGAAGGAGAAAAACATAATCCAATAGACTGTTCAATATTAATAGTCAAGGATCTGTAACAACTTCTGCAGAACAAGTCATCTACAGTAAATGTGTGAAGTAACTCAAATACACGTAACCATCACTTTCAAAATGGTTTTTATCCTTCCTCATGAATCAAAACAAGACATTCAGAGTCAGATTAAAAGTTACATGCACTACACGGAGCCATGGCAAGGTCAGTAACTGTTTTTGAAAGCCCAAGGTAGAGGTGGATTTATGATCTTCTAGACCAGGGATGCACAACATTTTCTGGTCTAAGGTCCACATTGTCAGTAGTGTTAAGCGCGAATATTCGAATAGCGAATTTTAATTGCGAATATCGCAACTTCGAGAATTCGCAAATATTTAGCATATAGTGCTATATATTTGTAATTTCGAATTTTTTTTTTTTTTTTTTTCCTCTGAACCCATTACCTGCCTGCTTCTTGCTTATGGGCCAATGTGAGAAGGCTGCAAGATCGTAGTCTGTAGTGAATTAGAATAATCTTCATTATTTATGCAAAAAATCGGCAATGTAATATGCACGTTAATCAAGTAAGGGTGGGTTATAGGCAACTTTCCTATTGGGTTGGCTTGCTAGAATTCGCGAATATGTAGAATATAGTGTGATATGTATTCGTAAAAACGAATTTTATTTTTTTTTTTTTCATTTGAACCCATTAGAGTAGTAAATGTAATGGGTTCAGATGAAAAAATTCTCTCTGACATGACATGTGAGCAGCCACAAGCCACGGAAATGCAAGCCTGTGACCAGATGGCTGGGGGCTACACTCAATGGTATTGTGGGTCATATCTGACCCCAGGGCAGACTGCCAGGCCCACATATGCGGACTGCTCTGACCATTATTGGAAGAGACATTCCCAGGCCCGTCAGTGACCTGCGCTAGGGCAATGTCTCCAAGCTTAAGGAGGAGGATGAATAAGAAGAGGAGGGCGGGCCAGAGGACTTCAAGGGGAGCAGTTATCTGGGCACATAACAAGATTGGACTTTTTCCCAATCCCAGCAGTGAGAGCAGAGTTGCAGCTGTATAATACAGCCGAAACCTACAAGTGTTGGCACAGACTGGTTGCTTGCCAAATTTGCATTATTATGGCACAAGGCTGGAAGGGGTTAAGCTGGGGGTCAAATATGAAAATAAGATACAGTAATATTTAGAATTTTTATCAATTTATAATTCCAATAAACATGTTCCACTAGATCTCAGATAAACCTGATAATAGTGATAATACCTGCAGAAAATACCATGAAGGCTTCACTTTTCTTAAAACCACCATTCTCATCAAGAAAGTGCCCAGGATCAAACTGTTCTGGGTTCTTGAAATAATTTGGGTCCTTCAGAACCGATGTTAGAATAGGAACCACCAGCATTCCCTAGAGTGGATGATAAATACATCTCTAATCATTTTATCATCTGGGAATGGTGGAACATAACCTGTGGAACAGTGATATATCGCTGTGATTCGCAGCTTACCTTGGGAATGTGAAATCCGCTTAGAGTTGTGTCTTGCCTTGCTGCGCGGGGCAGTGATATAGGGAAAATATCTGAGAATCTCTGAATTTCATGGATAACAGCATCTGTATATGGCATTTTAACCCTGTCTTCTACTGACGGGCATCTGTTTTGACCAACTACACGGTCAATCTCTTCATGAATCTTTTCTGTAAAATTGAAATGAACAAATGCAACAGTCTTGCTGTTTACATATTCTTGCATACATTACAGGCATTTACATGCTTTATATTGCCCCCTCAAGCTCACAGTAAAGCTGTTGTACACACTGGAATATGGTATTCCCCCTTCCCTGGACTTCATACTGTGCTTAACCTTCACTGCAGACTCATTAAGAAGGGTATTAAAGAACAACAAGTAAAGCTTGGGCAGCAAAGCTAAGCAGAGACTGAGGTTACAGACTTTACAAGAGCCCATGATATGCATACATCAATACAAATCTCTGGGAGTACATGGACTATAATGAAGAAAAATTTCAAGAGGTTTTACGATACTTAGATACTACTGACCTATCCTCACTCCTATCTTCAGTATCTGATTGGTGGGGGTTTAACACCCAGGAACCCTGCTGATCAGCTGTTTGAGAAGGCAGCAGCGCTCGCATTAGTGCTGCGGCCTTTTCTCGGCTTTTCCTAGACTACTGAAGACATGTTCATTAGTCACTTGGCCTAGCTGCAGCTCAACCCCCTAGAAGTGAAAGGGGCTGAGCGCGATACCAAGCATACCCGCTATACAATGTACACGCTCACAGGAGTGCTGGTGCCTTCTCAACCAGCTGATTGGCAGGGATTCCGGGTGTCAGACCCCTACCGAGGATACTGTAGGTCATCAGTTTTAAAGTCTTGAAAACCCTTTTAAGTCTTTAGGATAGCATTCAATGGAAAGCCTAAAAGATTTTAGAAAGAGAAAGTGAGAGCCAGGTAAGAGTTGGACTGGAGAGGAATTTGGCTGACAGTGGAAAACAACCAGCAATGGGAAGCCAGAAAGCTACAGCCCCAGCAGTGTACAGTCAGATAGCTACAACCCCAGCAGTGTGCAGCCAGAGAGCTATAGCCTCAGCAGTGCGTAGCCAGAGACTACAGCCCCAGCAGTGCGTAGCCAGAGACTACAGCCCCAGCAGCGTACAGTCAGATAGCTACAACCCCAGCAGTGTACAGTCAGAGAGCTATAGCCTCAGCAGTGCGTTGCGAGAGACTACAGCCCCAGCAGTGCGCAGCCAAAGAGCAACGGTACAGCCCATAGAACACTTCAGGTGTTGATCCAAAGGTCCATGTGTACTATACTGTAAGTGAATCTGGACCTGAACACAGACATACAAAATGTGGATACAGCCCTAAGCATAGCGTTAACCATAGGAGAAAAAGCACCACAATCTCTTTACTAATTTTCACACAGATGCTGACACAGATCAGGTTTCTGTAGCCTCGATCCCCTTATTTAAAGTGCTTATGGCAGATCTAACAGTGTTGCCCACTTTCAGAGTTACTCCCCATTTACCTATGTGGTGAATATGAATACATGCACTTGTGTGTAGAACTGCCAAATTACACAATTGCCAGAGTCTGTTTCCCTTAGAAAATGTCTCTGTTACCACTGCACCAGGGTTCTCTGAGCATAATGTGTTCTATTTATTTAGACAGAGGTATCTCACAGAATAATTATGCAGTGTTGGTACTACAGATTTATACTTGATAGTGTCCTCCAGTTACATAATTTCTTTCAGAAGTAAATCAAGAGAAACTTTGAATTCCTGCTCTTCAATGTGTTCTCCTTCTTTAGTCCCTCACTTCTTCCTTGGGTTAGTGGCGTATCCACCTCAAATATTTTAAGCGGAAAGTGCTCATCTGATCCAATATTACATATTTATATTGGAGCAGGTCTGTCACCCATATGGCTGGCTATTTCCTCTGTGGTTCAATAAACTGATGGGAAATGCTATGTTGATAAATGTTAATTATGAAGATCAATAAGGAGGAAAATATCATTTCTGCAAAGTACCTTATTAAGTGGAGAGAGACATCTTACCTTGTACCTCCGGGTATTTGAGAAGTATTAGCAAGCTATATCTCAATGTCATGGTTGTAGACTCTGTCCCCGCAAAAAATAAATCAATTACCATCCCCAGTAAGTTCTTCTCACGGAATTCAGTTTCTGGATTATTTTTTTCCTGTGAAAATTTATTGTATCTTAAACAACCTCTTCAACTCTCACATGACTGGTTAATGTTAATCCAATGCAAGCATGGAAGGCTGGCACCATGCAACAATGACATGAGTATCCCCCTGATGGAAGTGGACCTTCTTGGACAACTTTCAAAACCATCTACAATCACATTCATCCTTGTTTTAACAAGTCATCCCTTATGTAAAGCAGTACCATAACTAGCATTTCCATTACCAAGGACAAATGTTTGGATCGTGGCCCTAGTATTGTATGTCACCCAACACCTTGACCAAGACACCCAACACCTAGGTCACAAGCCTCCCTAGCTGGATCATTGGTGTAAAAAAGATCTTAGCAGTACATCCAGATGTGCATTTACAATGGAAGTAGTAATGTGTGAGCAGGACTGTGGCATAGTGGGAATAACTGAGACATGGCTGGATGATAGCTATGACTGGGCAATTAACATACAGGGTCACAGTCTGTTTAGAAAGCATGGTCAAAACCGGAGAGGGGGAGGGGTCTGCCTTTATGTAAAGTCCTGTCTAAAGCCCACAGTCCGAGAAAATATAAGTGAGTAAAATGAACATGTGGCGTCACTGTGGGTAGAAATCCATGGAATCAAAAACAATAATAAAATAATGATAGGAGTTTGTTATAAGCCACCTAATATACCAGAGTCCACAGAAAATCTACTACTAAACGAGATAGACGAGGCGGCAAATCATAATGAGGTGGTTATTATGGGGGACTTCAACTACCCAGATATAGACTGGGAAACTGAAACCTGTACATCTCATAAAGGAAACAGGTTCTTGGCAACAACCAAAGACAACTACTTTTCCAAACTGGTTCAGGACCCGACTAGAGGGATGGCCATACTGGACTTAGTATTAACCAATAGACCTGACAGAGCGACAGATGTGCAGGTTGGTGGATACCTGGGAAATAGTGATCATAAAGTAATAACCTTCCAGTTGTCATTCAAAAGAGTTGTTTCTTCAGGGAGGCACAAAAATACCAAACTTAAAAAAAGCTAAATTTGACCAGCTAAGAGAGGCCATTGGCATCACTAAAAGGGAAAATGTATTCAAAAATAAAAATGCAGCCTCAAAATGGAATATTTTTAAAACCATCCTCAACTCTAATTGTGATAGGTCCATACCTTATGGGGATAAAATGGTAAGGAACAAGAAAAAAAACATGTGGATAAATGGAAATGTAAAAGAAGCAAACAATAACAAAAGAAAGCAAGTAAATTACTAAAACATGAGGGTAGCCAGGAAACATTGAAAAACTATGAGGAAAAAATTAGAATGTGTAAAAGACAAAGATATTCATTGGCAAAGAGAGTAAAACTAACCATAAAATGTTTTTCAATTATGTAAATTATATAAAAAGTATAAAACTGAAGATGTCGGCCCTTTTCAGAGTGATGAGGGTGGAGTTGCAGAAAGAGATGAGGAAAAAGCAAAGTTATTAAATATTTTTTTCTCCACTGTATTTACTAAGGAAAATAAACTGTCAGATGAAGTGCAGAATGTAAAAGTAAATTCCCCATTAAAAGTGCCCTTTCTGACCCAGGAAGAAGTACAGCAGCGTCCTACAAAAGATTAAAATAGATAAATCACTGCATACACCCCTGTATCCTAAGAGAATTAAGTAATGTCATAAAGAGAGCATTATTTCTGATATTTAAGGACTCTATATTGACAGGGAGTGTTCAAGAGGATTGGCCCTTAGCAAATGTGGTGCCAATATTCAAAAAAGGGTCAAGAACAGAGCCCCGAAACTATAGGTCTGTAAGTTTAACATCTGTCTTGGGTGAAGGTTGTCTGAGAAATGCTATCTTGGAGTGCCTCAATGAAAATAAGCATATAACACCACATATGCATGGCTTCATGAGGGATAGGTCATGTCAAACTAATTTAATCAGTTTCTATGAGGAGGAAAGTTCTAGACCTGACCAGGGTAAGTCAATGGATGTCATAATATATATTGTCTTCTCCAAAGTATTTGATACTGTGCCACATAAAAGGTTACTATATAAAATGAGAATGCTTGGATGGGAGAAAATGTGGGTATGTGGGTAAGTAATTGGCTACGTGATAGAAAACAGAGGGTGGTTGTTAACGGTACACACTCATTTTAGGATACCTTCACCAGTGGGTTACCACTAGGGTCATAATTGGGCCCCGTTCTCTTCAATATTTTCATAATGATCTTGTAGAAGGCTTGCACAGTAAAATATCATTTTTTTTTGGATGACAGTATACTGCTACAGATGGATCTGGATAGATTGGAGGCTTGGGCAGAGAAGTGGCCGATAAGGTGAAACACTGACAAATGTAAGGTTAGGCCTCATGCACACGGCCGTTGTTTGGTCCGCGTCTGAGCCGCATATTTTGCAGTTCGGGCGCGGACCCATTCACTTCTGTTGCTCCGTTCCGTGGCCCCGTAAAAATTAGAGCATGTCCTATTCTTGTCCGTTTTGCGGACAAGAATAGGCATTTCTACAATGGGCAAATTGCAGAATGGAACGCGGAGCAGCTTCCGTCCTTTGCGGATCCGCGGTTCGCGGATTGCAAAACATATATGGTCCTGTGCATGAGGCCTTATGCACATGAGAAGGAATAATGCAAGTCACCGGTACATACTAAATGGTAAAACACTTGGTAACACTGACATGGGAAAGGACTAAGGAATTTTAATGGGCAGCAAACTAAACTGTAAAAAACAGTGTCAGGCAGCTGCTGCCAAGGCCAATAAGATAATGGGTTAAAGGGCATAGATATCCGTGATGAGAACATAGTCCTGCCACTTTACAAATCACTAGTCAGACCACACATGGAGTACTGTGTACAGTTCTGGGCTCCTGTGAACAAGACAGACATAGCAGAGCTGAAGAGGGTTCAGAGGAGGGCAACTAAAGTAATAACTGGAATGGGGCAACTACAGTAACCTGAAAGATTGTCAAAATTAGGGTTATTCAGTTTAGACAAAGACGACTGAGGGGAAATCTAATAACTATGTATAAATATATCAGGGGTCAGTACAGAGATCTATCCCATTATCTATTATCCCCAGGACTGTGACTGTGACGAGGGGACATCCTCTGCGTCTGGAGGAAAGAAGGTTTGTACACAAACATGGAAGAGGATTCTTCACGGTAAGAGCAGTAAGACTATGGAACTCTCTGCCTGAGGAGGTGGTGATGGTGAGTACAATAAAGGAATTCAAGAGGGGACTGGATGTATTTCTGGAGTGTAATAATATTACAGGTTAGAGTTATTAGATTTCTGGAGAAGGGTTGTTGATCCAAGGAGTTATTCTTACTGCCTGACTGGAATCAGGAAGGAAATTTTCCCCCCAAAATGAGGAAATTGGCTGCTACCTCACAGGGCTTTTTTTTGCCTTCCTCTGGATCAACTTGCAGGATAACAGTCTGAACTGGATGGACAGATGTCTTTTTTCAGCTTTACAAACTATGTTACTGTACTAAACTACAGAAATTTACAATATTATGTATGGATGGAGTTTTAAAAAAAAAATGCTAAAAACAGTCAACATGCTTATTTTTGTGCAAAATAATAAAAGAGCATCTGCAATTTTACCCTTTGAATTCCTTAAGGTGCAATATTCTCACATAAGAGATTAATCATTTGCTATATATTCATTTAAGATTTGCTTTGCATTTGTACCACAACCCATGGCAAATAATTGCCCTCCGCACCTGGATGTAGCTTTAGAAAGAGATCAAATGGTTAAACCTACCTCTTCCATTTTCAAGAGGAAGCAGTCAATGAGGTCCCGTGGGCAGTTCTCATCAAGTGTTTCTTGGTGTGAATTTATCATTTCCTTCACAAACTTTCTTAATTTTACATTATTTGAAAAGATTTTCTGGTGTGCCCCAGGAAGGAATCCCATCAAACTTGGGAACATACCAAGAAGCTGAAAAATAGTGTATCAATCGCTTACTAATATATATTGTAATGATAGAAAAGGTATCATCATTAATACAGAAAATACTCACTGCTTAAGATGGTTCTACAGAAGGATAATTAAAAAAAAATTGAGTTTATATCCTCCTAATCTTCCTCCATTTTGCCATCTAGTTTTGGCTGCCTCCCACTACTTGCTTCTCTTTTCCAGGCAAAAGTGAATTCAGATGGCATGCAGCAATCTCCAGAACTCACATAGAAATGAATGGAGCCACCATACACATGCCCGACTGGCTGCTCCATTAATTTCAGGGGTCTACAGAGGGTACGGAGCCCCCGTTCTCATGATCGGTGGAGGTCTCAGTGGTAGGACCCCACTGATCGAATAGTTATCCCTTAATGAGGGCCACCAAGTCCACGTTTTTGTAGATGATCTTGTAAAGGGTACTATTATCAATGAAGATACTGGTAAATGGGAGGAGGCAAGTCAAGATTAAATTAATCTTAAAAATCTGTACCTGACCAGACAGGGAATTCAGTCGCATGAAGATTTCTCTGTTGTAATATAAAAGGTTCAGGAATGTCTTATCCTCATAGTCAAATCTCTCCCCAAACACAATGGAGCATATAACATTGGAAACGGCCAGTCCAATAATGTATGTCGGGTTAAATGACTTATCTGTAATTAAAAACAGTTATCAGAAAACTAAACAAAAAAAGTGTTTCACTGGCCTGGATGTTTATGCAATGGTGGGTAGTATGGTAGTGGGACAAGCCATTTCCTCCCACACTCCAGTACAACTATTTCCCCTAGCTCAAGGCAAACCAGGCTTAGCTAACTGGGATCATTACTGGGGGAATAAATAAAGGTCTGAGAGCCTCATTCAGGGTCAGTAGCCTGGAAGTTGCATGACCTTGTGGTGCTAAGTGTTTTAGGTGAGGAAACCTGTGTTTAGTTAGAGCCCAGATTGGCAAGGGATTTTCTTTAATTAAAATGTCCTTTTGAAGTAGAATTCATACCAGTGAATGTACAACTTGGTTGCTACTATTTTATTTTGGAGGACATAAATAATATTTGGACTTTTAAATGCTGAAGCCTATGATGTGTCATTGCCAACCCTGCCACAAGTACAGACCTGCGACAATAAATATCTCTTACCCACCATGGTTTTGCATAATTCTTTCTCGAAGACACTGGGCCTCTTCTTGAATCCTCATTTCAACACTCCTCTTGCCCATTCCAAGATTTCTCAAGGTCATCAAAGAGAATCGTCGCATTTCTTTCCACCTTTCCCCATTGCTCATAACAATCCCTAAAACATATTAGAGAAAATCTGTTCTATACAGTGTGTAACAGGATTAGCTATGGATACTTTTTAGCACATGAGGAACACAGCTCACTCCAGTCAAATGTAGTAGCCACAACCAGTTTTATTAACTTTATAGACAGTTCCAGCAAAACATAAATGATACAAAATAAAATCCTAGGCCATCTGGCCACTAACTATACACAGGATATACTAGCAAGAGCTGAGCCTACTGCATGGGATTCTCAAACAAAACATACAGCAGTTGTTTTATGGACAGCAGTTTGTCCTATAAGCAGAGAGCCATCATACTCTGCACTCTGTGAGCTTATGCAACAAAATCCAGACTCTGCTGGTGATTAGAAGTGTTGAGCGGCACAGGCAATATTCAAATTTGCGATATTTTGCGAATTTTTGGCCGAATATACACCATAAATTTGTAAATTTGTGATCGCTAGTCATTATTTACTTGATTGCAAAAATCGTCAATGTAATATATTCGCGATAAAAATTTGCTATTAGAATATTCGCGGTTAACACTAAAGGGTAGGCAACTTTCCTATTAGTTGCTAGGGATGTTGCTAAGTGCCAATTCTCAATAAATTTGCAATAAATTCACGATTAGCATATTCACAATCAACACTATTCGCAAATACGAATATATAGCACTATATTCTTAATATTCACAACTTCTCGAAGTGGCGATTATCGTTTATAATTAGCGATTCAAATATTCGCGCTCAACACTAGTGATTAGACAGAGTCATCCCAGATACCTGGAGTGGCTGAATGGAGTAGGGACACACCCAGCATTCCTACTCCCTGGCTGGCTCTTATCATAAATAAACTAAGGCAAATCTGAAAAGTTTACTGAGGTTACCTGGATACACTAGATCAGGGATGCTCAACCTGTGGCCCTCCAGCTGTTGTAAAACTACAACTCCCACCATGCCCTTCTGTAGGCTGATAGCTGTAGGCTGCCCAGGAATGATGGGAGTTGTAGTTTTGCAACAGCTGGAGGGCCGCAGGTTGAGCATGCCTGCACTAGATGAATTGAAGAAAATGTTTACATCTTTCAGCATCCTAAAATCCAAAACATATACAACGTCCCCACCACCACCATATAATTGTTTAACAATGTACACAGACCTCTTGAAGCGCCCTCAAAGGGGTGCCATAATAAGCAGGTAGTGCCCTTGAGCAGGGGTACTTTGAAGTCTAGACGTTTGTGTACATTTGCCCCTTTTCCCTCTAAAAAGTCATCAACCCCCTTAATTTAACTTTAAAGGGTTAACTTGCACTGTTTAATACTGTGTAACTGCATTTTACATGTTTGATGTGATATATATCCTGCTCATTTGCACTGTATTTACAAGGCACTCTGGAAAGGGTTAACATATACTGAGACTTTTGGGACTTTCTGGCTAATAATGAGAAGCTGATAATTTTTCGCAGCTACCATAGAAAGAAGTGTATGTTTTGGAGGGAAAAGCTAGACTTGTTTACCACCAAAACCAGACAGTCTGACCTTTTGGATGTCTGGTTTAGCGATATCTGTAAAGACTGCTTTCTCATTCCACTTAGGTATTATTGAGGTTCTAATGCAAGTCTATGACAGATGATAAGTGTAACATTGTATTTGTTTTGGCTGTGTTTCTCCACTCCACCCCTTTCACTAGAAGCTAGGTGTTAATTCAGAGACCCTGGTGTTCTGAAGTTAGAGATCAGTGCCTAGAAGGAAAGACTCATGTCAGACTGCATAAGTGACCAGAATAAGACATTGATATGGGGATGTTGAACCACAGACCATGGGTCACCAGCCCTATCACCATAGCCCTATGACTTACAGTATTTCTCATTGGGGTGCAGCGGAAAACAGCAACAAGTGGAGAAACCTCGATGGACACAGTGCCCCTTAAAAGTGGCAACCACTGTAGTGCACCATAAGTTGCTAGACACCTCGACCTCAGCAAGTCTCAATTGCCGAACAGCAAGAAATGGTGACCCCATTAAGTGACTGCCATTGTTCCAATAACCAAATCCACTTACCTTGTTTATAATCCATGGGGGATTATTGGGCCAATGTTTGATACTTGGGGCTTCTTATTCATCTAGCCATGGTTAGCCAAGGAAGAGTTACAGCTAGGTTTCCCTTTACCTTAGTCAAAGAGTTCACTGCCCTGTCTTGAATCCAAATACTGCATACTGGCCAAGGCACAGTGGCTTGCCGTTATCCCATCTGGGAGTCAGCACCTGGGGTTCACGACCCACCATTCCTCCTTAGCTACTCCCCTGAATTTATCATGAGGGTAATATTTGAAGTCTATTTCACTCGAATCTACTGTGTCTAGAAACACTGCTAGCTGTATTTTTGTGCGACTTTAAAAAAAAATGACTCAGCTAAACACACTCACTTCATCACCCATATTTCAGAGCTGGAGTGAGTGGTGTAAAAATGCTAAATGTTTTGCAAAGCCTATTTTACTTTTTTTTTAGAGTGTAGGGCTTGACAAATAGTGTATTAAAAATGGGAATGCTGATGTAGCCAACTATAATTATTTTACAGTATACAGTATGCCATGCTTTCTAAATGTGTACCATACAGACATTAACATACTTACCATAGTCTCCAAACAATACAGAGAGGTTATCAACTTTTCCTCTGTCATTAAATACATCCCCACAGTCAACAAGAGCTTCCTTAACAGTCTCATATCCGACTAATATGACTGAAGGGGTGCGAACAAACTGCATCATGTACACGGGGCCGTATTTCTTACTGAGCTGCAATTACAAAAGATGTAGGCAACGAGGAGAGGAGTCTTAACGAAGCAAAAGGTATACTATAATAAAACTGTAAACAGCAAAAAGCCATACATGATCAGACTTCCTGAAAAATCCTTACAGCCTTAGTGCTCTTTAACCCCAGTTGGGAATATATATGTAAAACTCTTGACAGAAAGTTTGGCACATAGTAGCTAAAATGGTTGTCTACCTTTTATTATGTGAGGGCCCATCAGGGGTGCGGGTTGCGGGTTGTCAGACCCCTGATGATCAGCTAGTGATGGCGTATCCTAAGGATAGGCCATTCCTTATTAAAAGGTGACTAGCCCCTTTAAATCAGCATAGAATGGCTATTAAAGGGGTTATCCCATACAGAGCTGTTTATACAGATTAAATATATTTTATATACTGCAGTAAAATAATATTAGTAAATTCATTTATTGAGAAACAGTGACAACATTGACACTGCTTAAAGGGGTTTTCTCATCTCAGACAATGGGGGTATATCGCTAGGATATGTCCCCATTGTCTGATGGGTGTGGGTCCCACCTCTGGGACCCGCACCAACACTGAGAACGGAGAGGGGAAGGTGGTGGCCTGCGGTTTCAATGGTAGCGCACCACACTCCAATTCAATTCTATGGCGCAGATGAAATAGCCAAGACAGTCCTCGGCTATTTTCGGGGGCCCCGTAGAAATGAATGGAGAGCAGCTGAACATGCGCAATGCGCCCTCCACAATCTTCAGGAGTCCGTTTTTGATGTAGGTGCAGGTCCCAGAGGTGGGACCCACACCTATCAGACAATGGGGACATATCCTAACAATATGCCCCCATTGTCTGAGATGGGAATACCCCTTTAGAAGGTCTTTTGTCCAAAGAATTAAATATATATATATATATATATATATATATATATATATAATCTTTATATCAGTGCAACCTAGTAATTTTATGTGTCTTCATCACATTATCCAAATGTGTATATCAAATCAAGATAGGGCAGCACTACCTTAGTCCACAATCGGACAGTCCTTTTGTGGCGGTGCCTGTGGTGTCGGATCCCGGTCTGTGGATCCCCGCAGTAAGTTCTAGAGCAATAGATGAAGACCACGGCACTCTTCTTGAAAGCTGTGAAATTTATTAGCCCAGCATGCGACGTTTCGACAATCAGTCTTTTTCAAGCATACAAATTACACCTTGTGCATGCATATATATATAGCCCAAATGTGATTAAAGGGAGGCGGTACCACCAACCCCCCACTGCTGAAATCCCGCCCTCAATACAGTATCAAGAAACATATATTAATCTTTAATTCTCATAACTTACTTAATGGAGGCTGGGGAGGGCCATCTTGGGAATACAGAAATGGTCATATTGAATATTCGTGAGTGGCATCCACGTGTAGTCAGCGTCCGGAAGCTCTCGGTCGGGAACCTCCGCCCGGCTGCTCACGTCAGTTCCGGTCACGTAATGAATACATCTGAAGCTTCCGCCCAGTATCCTATGTCACGTAAGTTCCGGTCACGTGATGGTTACTAGAACGCGTCTCCTTGGAGACCGTGTATGACCCCAAGTATATCTGGTGGCCTGGATTCCCAGTAATACCTTCTTCCAGTTCCAGAGGGGTATAATAACGGTGCAATGGTTCGTTCCAAACGGGTGCTACAATATACTTAATTTTATTTCATCGCGGGTGCCAATGCAAATACACTACCATTAGGTTAAGGTTCCCTACAGCTAAATTGGTAATGAAATGGTCTATACAAATACAAAGTTTCAAACAACATGGGGCCAATACCTTTTAGTAATGGCATACACAGTCTCCAAGGAGACGCGTTCTAGTAACCATCACTTGACCAGAACTTACGTGACGTAGGATACTGGGCGGAGCTTCGGATGTATCTTAGCATTCATTACGTGACCGGAACTGACGTGAGCAGCCGGGCAGAGGTTCCCACATGAGAGCTTCCGGACGCTGACTACAAGTGGATGCCGCTCACGAATATTCAGTATGACCATTTCTGTATTCCCAAGATGGCCCTCCCCAGCCTCCATTAAGTAAGTTATGAGAATTAAAAATTAATATATGTTTCTTGATACTGTATTGAGGGCGGGATTTCAGCAGTGGGGGGTTGGTGGTACCGCCTCTCTTTAATCACATTTGGGCTATATATATGCATGCACAAGGTGAAATTTGTATGCTTGAAAAAGACTGATTGTCGAAACGTCGCATGCTGGGCTAATAAATTTCACAGCTTTCAAGAAGAGTGCAGCGGTCTTCATCTATTGCTCTGAAATTATCCAAATGTGTGCATTATTAACCATCCGAAATGCATATGAGAAGGTTACTGGGGAAGATGTTGGCAATTAATGTCATCTATATTAAAGAGGACCTTTCATGACTTTTAAATATATAAACCAAGTATGCTCACATGGAGAGCGGCGCCCAGGGATCTCCCTGCACTTACTATTATCCCTGGGCGCCGCTCCGTTCTCCCGGTATAGGCTCCGGTCTCTTTCCTCACAAAGTTATAGTAGGCGGGGACTTGGGGGACTTGGTTATAGTAGGCGGCGCCTGCCCTTCATCTCCTTCTCCCCGGCTGTAGCGCTGGCCAGTCGCAGCACAGAGCTCATAGCCTGGGAGTTTTTTTTTCTCCCAGGCTATGAGCTCTGCGCTGCGATTGGCCAGTGCTGCAGCCTGGGAGAAGGAGATGAAGGGCAGGCTCCGCCCACTATAACTTAGTGAGCACAGATACCGGAGCCTATACCGGGAGCACGGAGCGGCGCCCAGGGATAATAGTAAGTGCAGGGAGAGCCCTGGGCGCCGCTCTACATGTGAGCATACTTGGTTTATATATTTAGAAGTCATGAAAGGTCCTCTTTAACCAGTACAGGACCGCCTAATGCAGGGATGCGTCCTGCGGGCGGTCCTGTAGCTCTGAGATGACGCGTCACAGAGAAGCGCGTCTCGGCAGTTAGGCTACAGCCTGCCAGCGATGATCCATCGCTGGCAGGCTGTAGATGCGAATTATATCGCATCAAACAGCTATATCAGACGCTGTTTTGTGAACAGCGTCTGATATAGCTGCTACCTGGTCCTCTGGTGGTCCCATTTGCTGGGATCGACCACCAGAGGACCAGGTAACACTGTAAAGTTGCAACAAACACTACACTCAAACCCCCCCATCCCCCCCTCACCTATTAACCCCTTGATCACCCCATCTAGACCCCTGATCACCCCCTGTCATTGATCACACCCCTTGTAAGGCTCCATTTAGACGTCCGTATGTGTTTTGCGGATCCGTGGATTCACGGATCCGTGGATTCACGGATCCGCGGATCCGATCCGCGGATCCGATCCGCAGATCTGATCCGCAGATCCAATCCGCAGATCTGATCCGCAGATCCTCAAAACACGGACACCGGCAATGTGCTTTCCGCATTTTGCAGATCGGCACATTGCCAGAACTATATAGAAAATGCTTTTTCTTGTCCGCAATTGCGGACAAGAATAGGACATGTTCTATATTTTTGCGGAACGGAAGTGCAGACCCAGAAGCGCGGATCCGTAATTCCGGATCCAAGCGGGACAAAGTCTGTCCCCATAGAAATGAATGGGTCCGCAATTCCGTTCCGCAAACAGAATTTCGGACGTGTGAATGGGGCATAAGGGTCCCCTATCACCGCCAGTTAGTTAGCTACTTGTTAGGTAGCTAGCGCCCAGCCCACCGCACCGCAGTCACTGATTTTGGCAGAGATTTTTTCATCCACATTGACCGATGCGAATGAAAAAATCTGTGCCGTTCATTTTTTTTTTTTTCAGCGCAGAGGCTGAACTGAAAAAATAAATCTCATTACCCGTATGCTCAATATAAGGAGAATCACAGATACTCCTAATGCTGGCCATACGTGTAATTATTGCGGAGACCCTCAAATGCCAGGACAGTATAAATACCCCACATGTGACCCCATTTTAGAAAGAAGACACCCCAATGTATTCTCTGAGGGGTATGGCGAGTTCATGCAAAATTGTATTTTTTGTCACAAGTTAGTGGAATATGAGACTGTAAAAAAAAAAAAAAAAAATCAATTTCCGCTAACTTGTGCCAAATTTTTTTTTTCTGTGAACTCGCCATACCCCTCACAGAATACCTTGGGGTGTCTTCTTTCCACAATGGGGTCACTTGTGGGGTTTTTATACTGTCCTGGCATTTTAGGGGTCCTAAAGCGTGAGAATCCAAATGCGTAAAAATGGCCTGTGAAATCCTAAAGGTACTCATTGGTTTTAGGGACCCTTTGCGCATCTTGGCTGCAAAAAAGTGTCACACATGTGGTATCGCCGTACTCAGGAGAAGTAGGGCAATGTGTTTTGGGGTGTATTTTTACATATACCCATACTGTGTGTGAGAAATATCGCTGTAAACGACAACTTTTTAAATTTTTTTATTCAAAGTTGTCAATTTACAGAGATATTTCTCTCACCCAGCATGGGTATATGTAAAAATACACCCCAAATCACATTGCCCCACTTCTCCTGAGTACGGAGATACCACATGAGTGACACTTTTTTGCAGCCAAGATGCACAAAGGGGCCCAAATTCTAATGAGTACCTTTTAGGAGGGCATTTTTACGCATTTTTCTTCTCACGCTTTAGGGCCCCTAAAATGCCAGGGCAGTAGAAATACCCCACATGTGACCCCATTTTGGAAAGAAGACACCCCAAGGTATTCGCTGAGGGGCATAGTGAGTCCATGAAAAATTAAACTTTTTGTCAAAAGTTAGCGGAAAGGGAGACTTTGTGAGAAAAAACAATAAAAAATCTATTTCCACTAACTTGTGCCAAAAAAAAAATCTTCTATAAACTCGCCATGCCACTCATGGAATACCTTGGGGTGTCTTCTTTCCAAAATGGGGTCACATGTGGGGTATTTATACTGCCCTGGCATTTTAGGGGCCCTAAAGCGTGAGAAGAAAAATGCGCAAAAATGCCCTCCTAAAAGGTACTCATTGGAATTTGGGCCCCTTTGCGCATCTTGGCTGCAAAAAAGTGTCACTCATGTGGTATTGCCGTACTCAGGAGAAGTAGGGCAATGTGTTTTGGGGTGTATTTTTACATATACCCATACTGTGCGTGAGAAATATCGCTGTAAACGACAACTTTTAAAAAATTTTCTCTCACCCAACATGGGTATATGTAAAAATACACCCCAAAACACATTGCCCTACTTCTCCTTAGTACGGCGATACCACATAAGTGACACTTTTTTGCAGCCTGGGTGCGCAAAGGGGCCCAAATTCCAACGAGTACCTTTAGGTTTTACATGGCGGCTCACAATTTAGCCCCGCCCAAAATGCCAGAACAGTAAACACACCCCACAAATGACCCCATTTCGGAAAGTAGACACCCCAAGGAATTCACTGAGGGGCATAGTGAGTCCGTATGAGATTTTTTTTTTTTTTGCCAGAAGTTATCAGAAATTGAAACTTTTTTTTTTTTTTTTCTCAGAAAGTGTCATTTTCCGCTAACTTGTAAAAAAAAAATGAAATGAAACATGAACTCACTATGCCCCTCCACGAATACTTTGGGGTGTCTTCTATCTAAAATGGTGTA
This sequence comes from Bufotes viridis, assembly GCA_033119425.1. Classification (NCBI taxonomy): domain Eukaryota; kingdom Metazoa; phylum Chordata; class Amphibia; order Anura; family Bufonidae; genus Bufotes; species Bufotes viridis. The sequence goes on along the minus strand of CM065597.1, from coordinate 30,452,729 downwards.
ATTTGGGGGGTATTTATACTATCCTGACATTCTAGCACCTGAAGAAACATGACAGGCGCTCAGAAAGTCAGAGCTGCTTCAAAATGCCGAAATTCACTTTTTTGCACCATAGTTTGTAAACGCTATAACTTTTACCCAAACCAATAAATATACACTTATTGGACTTTTTTTTTATCAAAGACATGTAGAACAATAAATTTAGAGAAAAATTTATATAGAAATGTAGTTTTTTTTGAAAAATTTTACAACAGAAAGTGAAAAATGTCATGTTTTTTGCAAAAATGTAGTTAAATTTGTATTAATGGCAAAAAAAGTAAAAATGTCAGCAACAATGAAATACCACCAAATGAAAGCTCTATTAGTGAGAAGAAAAGGAGGTAAAATTCATTTGGGTGGTAAGTTGCATGACGGAGCAATAAACGGTGAAAGTAGTGTAGTGCGGAATTGTAAAAAGTGGCCTGGTCATTAAGGGTGTTTAAGCTAGGGGGGCTGAAGTGGTTAAAAATGTTCTTGTTTATCTGTCACTAAGGAGTCCTCCTGTGTCTTAGGACAGATGGAAGGAAATATGACTACAGGATCAGACTACATAACATTTAAATGTAGTCTGTCACTATGGAGACACATTGAGGGGAATTTGTCACAAGGGTGACATTTAAAGTCAGTTTTGCTTCAGTCTTTAAATATTCCACTTTTATGCAGAAATGCTAGTCCAGTTTTTCTACTACACTCAAGTGAGTGTGCAAGTTTTTTTATGACGTTGAAATAAAAAAAAAGTGCCATGGTAAATTTAGCATGAAGCTGATTAACATAGATAACCATGCTCACTTGAACATCAATTTTTAAAGCAGGAGTCCGTGGTTTAAAAATGCAAATGTTGCAACATGTTTGCAAATGTAGCCCTAAAAAGTTGCAAAGGTCATATCTGGCAACTTTTTGAATTCTAGAGTGCAGGGCATGACCATTTTCCCCCATTGTTCTGCATGTGAGCTGTAGACACAAGGTGGCAGGAGATTCCAAATAAAAACTTTTTGCAACGGTGATTCTTTTTTTTTTTTTTTTTTTAAAGACATTGTGGTTATTATATGAACTTATTAAAGAACATCTGTCATGCCTGGCCCTTAAGTCTTGCGAGATCATTTTTGGCACATGCGCTGTACAGGGATTGAGCGCCTGGTAGTCTCCTCACTGTATAGCTAAATGCGCCCCTTTGAGACTTCAGGGCCAGGTGCAATTATGTTTTCATTGCCTGGCCTATAAATCTTAGCGGTGGAGGGGTGGCAGAGAGTGGAGCCTCTGGGTGCAACAGCACCTCCCACATTGCACCCAGGAGCTCATTCACATGTGATAAAATATTGTTTTTCTACACTTTGAACCTACATAAACAAGCGGAACTAAAAGCATTACATGCGCAGGTCAGCTGGATTAATAATCCTAAATCTGATGACAGATGCCAACTCCTGTGTGAACATCCTAATATCACAGTGCTGATTCTTAGGGCTCATGCACACGACCATATGTATTTTGCGGTCTGCAAAAAATGTTCCACAAAAAAATATCGATGACGTCCGTTTGCATTACATATTTTGTGGAACAGAACAGCTGGACCCTAAAAGAAAAGTACTATACTTGTCCGTAATGCGGAAAATAATAGGACATGTTCTATTTTTTTGCGGAACGGAAATACGGACATACGGAAACGGAATGCACATGGAGTAACTTCCGCTTTTTTCTTTTGCGGACCCATTGAAGTGAATGGTTCCGCATACGGTCCGCCAAAAAAAAGGAAAAAAAATACGTTCTTGTACATGAGCCCTTAGTATCACTAGCAGTTTTGCTCCACTTTACCTTCACAAAGTCTTGGTGCATTTCTGTGAGGTTGATCTGTAGAAGATTCCCGAGCAGTGGCAGTGGTCGGGGTCCTGGAGGAAGATTTCTCGGACTGTTCTTATTCCAAAATGTAATAAAGTAAATCAGAAAAGTGACAGCAGATATTAGGAGAAGGGTCACCCCAATGCTCATTGCCATCCTGAGGGCTGCAGCTTCCGTGGACACTTAGATCTGGTCTCTTCTCTAATCCTTGCTTTAGTTAGCAGCCTGGGAAAAAAATGACAGTGTTTCCCTGGCTCGGTGTAGAGTTTCTGCTCCAGGAATTCTCAGCTCCAAGGACAATAGTCTTATGTAACATCCAGGGGCCTTTTATCCAAAAGAGGGGGAAGCTTCACAACGCCAGCAAACAAAAGTTCCATTCATGTACATGACCATAATAAAAGCTTGAAAGGAATATGCAGTATAATAATACAATAATGTACTGTAACATGTATCTGTATAATACATATAAAAAGCCTGGGAAAGGAAACAAAATGTAATGGAGTCTTCACTAACATTCTCGAAGTGCCGATATTAGCGATTAATATTCGCGATTCGAATATTCAGGACCGACTCTATCTATCACATGAAATCACAATAAATTGTGTGTAACATGAAAAAAGATAGATGAGATAGATACAGTAGATAGATAGATTGATAAATAGGTAGATAGATAGATAGATAGATAGATAGATAGATAGATACCATAGATAGATAAATAGATAGGTAGAGTTAGTTCCAGAAATATTTGGACAGTGACACAATCTTCATGGTTTGGTCTCTGCATGCCACCACATTGGATTTGAAATGAAACAACTAAGATGCAATTAAAGTGTAGACTTTCAGGTTTAATTCAAGGAGAAGAACAAAAATATCTTGTGAAACATTTAGGATTTGCAACAAATTTTCTACAAATTCTCCTTATTTCAGGGGCTCAAAAGTAATTGGTTAAATTAACCCCTTCTACCCCAGGCCAGTTTTCACTTTCCTGACCAGGCCATTTTTTGCAAGTCTGACTTAAAGTAAAAATTTTCGAGCACTTTTACTTATCCAAGCCATATTGAAATTGTTTTCTCACGAGTCACGACACATCATACTGAATAACAGTGGTAAATTTGAGAAATTTAAAAAAAAAAAATAATAAATTTACCAAATATGTAAAAAAATTATCCATATTCTAGATTTCTATTTCTCTACTTTTAAGACATAGTGATACCTCCTAAAATAGTTATTACTTTACATTTCCTATATGCCTACTTTATGTTTGCATCATTTTAAGAAAATTTCCAAAACCCGCTTTTTAAAGGACCATTTCAGTTATGAAGTCACTTTGTGGGGTTTACATAAAAGAAACCATCCATAAATGACATTTTGGAAACTACACCCCTCAAGTTATTCAAATGGAATTTTACAAACTTTGTGAACCCATTAGCTGTTCCACAAGAATTAAAGAAAAAAAGAGAGGGGAAATTTCAATATTTCCCTTTTTTTTGCATTTTCCATTTTAATCTATTGTTTCCTTTAAGGCAGCAAGAGTTAAAAGCCAAACAAAATATTTATTACCCTGATTCTGCAGTTTAGAGAAACACCTCATATGTGGTTGTAAACTGTTGTATGGGCACACAACAGAACCTAGAAGGGCAGGAGTGGATTTTGGAGGGCAGATTTCACTGCGATAATTTTTAAGTTGCCATTTCACATTTTAAACCCCCCCTAATGCACTCTACAGTAGAAACTCCCAAAAAGTGACCCCATTTTGGAACCTACGGGATGAGGTGACAGTTTTATTGATACTATTTTGGGGTACATATGATTTTTTATCACTCCATATTATGCTTTTTGTAAGGCAAGGTAACAAAAAATGGCTGTTCTAGCACTGTTTTCACTTTTTGTTTTATATAGCGTTCATTTGACAGAATAGATCATGTGTTATTTTTATAGAGCAGGTTGTTATGGACATAAAAATACCAAATATGCTTATTAGTGTTAATCGAGCACCACAGTGCTCAGGTGCTCTGGCCGAGCACATCGGGATGCTCAGGTGCTCTACCGAGCACCCGAGTATGATGGAAGTCAATGGAAGAACCCAAGCATTTAACCAGGCACCTGGTCAGAAATTGATATAAACACCACCAAAATAGTTTGGGAACAGCATGGGAAGGATGTGTGGATGCATCTTGGACTCCCATTGCGCTGCTGGGAACGATGTTTTCTGAGTAGTATGACACTTTTACAGACTGACAATAATACACACAAAGCCAAAGATAAAGTAGATTTTAGAGGAAAAATTGTTAGGAAACATTCTTTCCTGTATATTCTGTATATTTACTTGTATATAAAGTGCAATTTCTGCCAAAAATTGTGTTGGTTTTCGGAACTGGGGCCATGATTAAGAGAAACGGCCGGTGGCATCTGTATTGCGCCGGTAGAGGTGATATTCTTAGACCGGCGCAAGATGAACCACAGCGAAAGCATTTGCCAAGAATGTTTTCATTAATCCACATTGAAAGTCGGAGGTTCGAAGGAGATCAAGCAGCGTTATTCCCATGACCCGCCGAGCAGCTTCCTGAAAACCAAAGTCTTTGGGTTCCGGGAGGAGTATGGTTGCAAAGCTGAAACTTAAAGTAATTGACGGAAGGGCACCACCAGGAGTGGAGCCTGCGGCTTAATTTGACTCAACACAGGAAGCCTCACCCGGCCCGGACACGGAAATGATTGACAAAATGATAGCTCTTTCTCGATTATGTGGGTGGTGGTGTATGGCCGTTCTGAGTTGGTCGAGCGATTTGTCTGGTTAATTCCAATAACGAATTAGACTGCTCCATGCTAACTAGTTACGTGACCCCCGGCAGTGAGGATTGTGTTGACCAGACTTTTGGATAGTGAGACTGGACTTGTAGGTGAGGACCTGCTGGTGAGCTGACCCTGTAAAATATTGTAGGTTAGGGCCTGCTAGTGAGCTGACCCTCTAAAACATGAGGGGTGAGGGTCTGCTGCTGAGCTGACCATTAAAAAAATTATGGGAGAGTGCCTGATGTTTAGCAGAGCTGACCCTCTAAAACAATATGGTTGAGGGCATGCTGCTGAGCTGACCATCGAAAAATTTATGTTGGAGGGCCTGCTGCTGAGCTGACCTTTGAAAACATTATGGGCGAGGGCCTGCTGCCGCTTTGTTGACTCTAGATAACTTCTGGGTGATAGCACGTCCCAGTGACGTAAACGATCCATTTGGACGTCTGCCCTATCAACTTTGGAGCAATTTTTCCACAAGGACCTTCTGGTATTGCACCGTTTTGCTCCTTCTCTCCACCAGAGGAATGAGAGATGAGAAGTTCTCTTTGTAGCGGGGGTCCAGAAAGGTGAACACCCAGTAATCCGTGTTTTAAAATACATATAAAACGCGGGTCGCGGGAAAGGCAGCCTAACATGAAATCAGCCATGTGTGCCAGACTACCCACAGGCAAGACTTTGCTGTCGTCATCAGGAGGATGACTCTTAATCTCCTCATCCTCTTCCTCCTCTTCTGCCCACCCACGCTGAACCAATTGAATTAAACTTCCATGAGTACTACCCTCTGTAGCGGAGGCAACCGTCTCCTGCTCCTCCTCCTCCTCTTCATCGTCCAATTCGCGCTCAGAAGAAGAACTGAGGGTGGTCTGGCTATCACCCTGTGTAATGTCTTCTTCCTCCATTCCACCTCTTCCTGATGTAAAGCGTCGGCCTTAATTGTGAGCAACGAGCGTTTGAGTAAACACAGAAGTGGGATGGTTACGCTGATAATAGCATTATTGCTGCTTACCATCTGTGTGGATTCGTCAAAGTTTCTTAAAATCTCACAAAGGTCAGACATCCATGCCCATTCCTCACTTGTGAAGAGTGGAAGCTGACTGGAAAGTCGAAGTCCATGTTGCAGCTGGTATTCCACTACTGCCCTCTGCTGCTCACAAAGCCTGGCCAACATGTGAAATGTCGAGTTCCTGCGCATGCTCACGTCGCACAACAGCCGGTGAGTTGGCAATTTCAAACGCTACAGCATTGACAGACCGTCTGAAGCTGACAATGGCTTGCAGAAATATGCACACATGCACAGGCAAATTGGAGTAGGTTTTGAGAAACCGCTGAACCACTAAGTTAAATATGTGGGCTAGGCATGGGATGTGTGTGAGCTTGCCAAGCTCCAAAGCTGCCACCAAGTTACGGCCATTATCAGACACAACCATGCCTGGTTGTAGGTTGAGTGTCGAGAGCCACAGCTCATTCTGGTCTTTTATCCCCTGCCACAGCTTTGCGGCGGTGTGCTGTTTGTCCCCTTAGCATATCAGCACAGCCTGTTAAAGCTTCCCCACAGCAGTGCTACACTGCTTCCAACTACCGGCTGATGGCTGACTGGTGCTGTACACGGAAAATTCAGAGGTGGAAGTGGAGGCGGGGAGGAGAAGTTGGGTTGGAGTTATTAGGTGCTGGCGGAAACCCTGATCAACTTGGGTCCCGCAATCCTCGGCATCGATAGCACTTGTGCCATCCCAGGGTACGATTCGCTCCTGGCCTCCACAATGGAAATGAAGCGTCCCCGGCTGAAAGCACTTGTCCACGTGTCCGTGATTAAGTGGACCTTCCCAGTAACTGCGTTGGTCAGGACACCTGTAATGTAATAGTAGCGGCTGGGGACTGCGTAACGCGGGACGGCCGCCGAGATCAGGCTGCGAAAGGCCCCAGTTTCCACAAGCCTAAATGACAACATTTCCAGGGCTGGAAAGCTGCGTATTTAGTGCTATGGCCTGTGGGTGGGTGGCTGGGTATTTGCACCTGCGTTCAAATGCCTGGAGTAAAGACATTTGGATGCTCCTTTGGGACAGGGAAGTGGATGTGGTCGATGATGGTGCTTGCAAAGGTCAAGGTGCAGGGCGGGAAGCATCCGAGCCTGCACCTTTGGCAGGGAATTGGCCAGCAGCGCATAACCTAGGGGAAGAGGAGGCAGTGATGTGACCTGCAGACACATATTGTAGACCCAGTTATTCATCCCACTTATTAGGGTGCTTGGATGCCATGTGGCGGATCATGCTGGTGGTGGTGAGGTTGCTAGTGTTCACGCCCGAGTCATTTTGGTACGGCACAGGTTGCAAAGTACTATTCTTTTGTCGTCCGCACTTTCCTCCAAAAGGCGCCATACTGCGCAACACCGACCCCTTAGCAAGCGAGATTTCCGCAAAAGGGTGCTCCGTGGAACAGTTGCGGGCCTGTTTGGTGTGGCCCGCCTTCTCCCTTTTGTCACCCCACTGCCTCTTCCAGCCTCTTGTGGTGCTGTAGATCCTTCCCCCTCTGTACTGCTGTCCTCGCTCGTCTTTCTACCTTCCCAGGTTGGGTCAGTGACTTCATCGTCCACCACCTCCTCTTCAACTTCCTCACTCTGCTCATTCTCCTGACTTGTTGTCCTAACCACAACCTCAGTGAAACAACTGTGTCTCATCCTCTTCATCAACCTCTTAAGACAGTAATTCCGGTTGACTTATTCGCAACTGTGTCTCATTATCATACACCTCATTAAACACTACTTGCCGTTCCCCACTGTCGTGACTTATAAAGCGCAAAGTGTGCTTAAGGTGTATTATGTCCACCTTGCGGATAAATAACTTTTGATATTTTTCTTTGATCCCTTGTTTTTTTTTTTTTTTTATATATAAAGCACTTTGCGCTTTATAAGTCACAACACCACCGTCATCTTCTTGTGACTGTGGATGCTCAAGAAGTTGGGAATCTGGGCACAAGATCTCATGTCCCTCTTCAAGCATGCTTTGCGAGAGGGCCAAATGAAGTAATTGCAATAAAAAGAGGTCATGTGAAAATCCCAATGGGGGATCCCTTGTTTCGCCAGACTCTCCATGGTGGGAGAAAGGAGGATCAGGGTGAGGATTGTGTTGACCAGACTCCTGGCTACTGACACTGGACATGGTGGAAGACAGGGTGGTGCTTAACCGACTGGAAGCATTATCTGCTGCAATCCAACCGACCACCTGGTTGCACTGGTCTGACTTCAAGAGTGGTGTCCTGCACCGTCCTGAAAACTGGCACATGAAGCTAGGTATCGTGGATGATTGTTTTTCTTGTGCTCTGGCAGCAGGCACAGTTTCTATGCTCCCAGGGCCATGGCCTCTACGTGCACCATCAGCATCAGGGCCACTTCCCCGTCCCTTACTGCTCGCCTTCTTCATTTTAAATGTTATAAATGCTTAAAAGTATGTCACACGTACAGTAGCGTAGGATTCGGAAGTGTATGCGCAAAAAAATTTAAAAAGGTATTTGGGATGAGGAAACGTTATACAGGACAGGTACCACAGGTAATGTCACTGTTCGCAACGTCTATGGAAAAAGTACACTGTATGTCACAGATACATTTTTTAAACGCACACCTTACACTTTAGATGTGCGCTTAGTAATGTCACTCTCACAAGATGACACCGTCTTTTGAAAAAGTACACTGTATGTCACTGATACATTTTTTAAATGCACACCTTACACTTTAGATGTTGGCCTGGTAATGTCACTCTCAGAAGCGGACACAGTCTATAGAAAAAGTACACTGTACGTCACTGATAAATTTTATAAACGCACACGGTACACTGGACATGTACCCCTGGTAATGTCACTCTCAAAAGCGGACAACATATATTGAAAAAGTACAATGTATGTCACTGATAAATGTTTTAAACGCACACCTTACACTTTAGATGTGGGCCCTGTAATGTCACTCTCAGAAGCGGACACAGTCTATTGAAAAAGTACACTGTATGCCACTGATAAAAAAAGAATTACGCACATGGTACACTGGAGATGTTCCCGTGGAAATGTCACAGTCAGCAGCGGACACCCTCTATTGAAAAAGTACATTGTATGTCACAGATAAATTTTTTCAGAGCACACGTTACACTGCAGATGTTGTGCAACTAATGTCACTGTCCGCAGCGGACATCGTCTATGGAAAAAGTACACTGTATGTCACTGATATTTTAGGGATGTGCACACTTTAAAGATGAGATGTTGCGCAAATAATTTACCTGTCCGTAGCAGCCTATTATACAGTATTTAGCGCAGGATGATGAATTTTTACAGTGCTCTGCAGAATCATTTTTTATAACCTAATTGATATAGTTGAATCCAGAGGGAAAAAAAACAGGCTGGTGTATTTGAGTTTCATTTACAGCATACTTATATAAGTAGATATATATATAACGCGAGGTTGGTCGCGACGCGTGGTTGATTAAGTGTGGGGTTGTGTAAGTGTGACTTAAGATTAAGTGACTTCAGATTCAGGGATTTCAGTGGGGGACTGAAATTCGCCAGTTCTTGTAACTAGATTATATTGTATTTTTTTTTTTGTTTTTGTGGTGTAATCCCCATTAGTATGTCTTGCACAATTGACAATGCCGTCCAGTGCACATCTTGCATGATGTATGCAGTCCTGGAACAGCCGTTTGAGGGTGCATATCTTTGTTCAAAATGTGAGCAAATTACCCGTTTGGAATCGCACATCGAGTCTCTAAATGGGCATATTGCAACACTGAGAGCCACTGACAATTTGCAAAGAGTTTGCTGCTCACTGAGCAAGCAGTCTTTGGGGTAGATGTGGGGAGGGTGGTAGCAAGGAGGCTGAGGAGAGTGAGGTAGCTAGCTGGGTGACAGTAAGAAAGCGGGGTAGAGGGAAGAGTGCCAGGGAGGCTAGCCCTGATCTGACACACCCCAACAAGTTTGCACGTTTGGCAGATGAGGGGATGGCAGCTCAGGGACAGCACCGCTGCAGCCAGACACTTCCTCTGCTGGTCAGGGGAATGTCAGCTCCAGTAAGCAGGGGACCAGGAGAGCAGGGCAGGCCAGACAGGTGCTGGTAGTGGGAGACTCAATTATTAGGGGAACAGATAGGGCGATCTGTCACAAAGATCGTGATCGCCGAACAGTGTGCTGTCTTCCTGGCGCTAGAGTTCGACACATCGCAGATCGGGTTGACAGATTACTGGGAGGGGCTGGAGAAGATCCAGCGGTCATGGTCCATATCGGAACCAATGACAAAGTTAGAGGAAGGTGGAGCGTCCTTAAGAATGATTTCAGGGATTTAGGTCAAAAGCTTAGGGCAAGGACCTCAAAGGTAGTATTTTCCGAAATACTGCCTGTACCACGGGCCACACAAGAGAGGCAGCGGGAGATTAGAGAGGTTAACAAGTGGCTCAAGAACTGGTGTAGGAAGCAGGGTTTTGGGTTCATGGAGAACTGGGCCGACTTTGCTATCGGCTACAGGCTCTATCAGTAGGGACGGGCTGCACCTCAATGGGGAAGGGGCAGCCGTGTTGGGGAGAAAGATGGCTAGAAGGTTGGAGGAGTGTTTAAACTAGGGACTGGGGGTGAGAAATTACATTATAGGAGGGGAAGATAGTGCAGATAGAGACCGGGGGCAAGGTAGTGGGACTGGGGGAGAAATGGAAGGAGGGCCTAGAAAAGTTCAGAAGGAAAGGTGTAGGGCAAAAATATGCATAAACCTCTCAAATGTATGTATACTAATGCCAGAAGCCTGACTAATAAAACTGGGGAACTGGAATTAGTGATGTGTGAGGAGGATTATGACATAGTGGGAATAACTGAGACATGGCTGGATGATAGCTATGACTGGGCAGTTAATGTACAAGGTTACAATCTGTTCAGAAAGGATCGTCAAAACCGGAGAGGGGAGGGGTCTGCCTTTACATAAAGTCCTCTCTAAAGCCCACACTCCGGGAAGACATCTGTGAGGGACACGAAAATGTGGAGTCATTGTGGGTGGAGATAAATGGAGCCAAAAACAATAATAAATTACTAATAGGAGTTTACTATAAACCACCTAATATACCAGAGTCCACAGAAAATCTATTACTAAACGAGATAAACAAGGCGGCAAACCATAATCAGGTGGTTATTATGGGGGACTTCAACTACCCAGATATAGACTGGGAAACTGAAACCTGTACATCCCATAAAGGAAACAGGTTCTTGGCAATAGCCAAAGACAATTACCTTTCCCAAATGGTTCAGGACCCAACTAGAGGGACGGCCATACTGGACTTAGTATTAACCAATAGACCTGATAGAACAACAGACGTGCAGGTCGGGGGACACCTGGGAAATAGTGACCATAAAGTAATAACCTTCCAATTATCCTTCAAACGAGAGTTTCTACAGGGAGGAACAAGAATACCGGACTTCAAAAAAGCAAAATTTAGCCAACTAAGAGAGGCCATAGGCCCAATTAACTGGGACATAGTCCTCAAAAATAAAAATACAACCACAAAATGGGAGATTTTTAAAAGCATTATAACATCAAATTGTGATCGATGCATACCTTATAGAAATAAAAGGCTAAGAAATAAGAAGAAACCAATGTGGATAAATAGAACCGTAAAAAAGCAATAAATGACAAAAAGAAAGCATATAAATCACTAAAACAGGAGGGGAGCCAGGAAGCACTGATAAACTATAAGGAAAAAAATAGAATATGTAAAAACTAATAAAAACTGCCAAACTAGAGACTGAGAGATTAATTGCCAAAGAGAGCAAAACTAACCCTAAAATGTTTTTCAATTATATAAATGGTAAAAATATAAACCTGAAGGAGTCGGCCCTCTACATAGCAATGAGGGGAGTTGCAGAAAGCGATGAGGATAAAGCCAAGCTATTAAATATTTTCTTCACCACTGTTTTCACTGAGGAAAATAAACTGTCAGATGAAATGCAAAATGTAAAAGTAAATTCCCCTTTAAAAGTGCCCTGTCTGACCCAGGAAGAAGTACAGCAGCGACTTAAAAAGATTAAAATAGACAAATCGCCAGGACCGGATGGCATACACCCCGTATCCTAAGGGAATTAAGTGATGTCCTAGCCAGACCCTTATTTTTGATATTCACGGACTCCATACTGACAGGGAATGTTCCACCAGACTGGCGTATAGCAAATGTGGTGCCAATATTCAAAAAGGGTCCAAAAACAGAGCCTGGAAATTATAGGCCGGTAAGTTTAACATCTGTTGTGGGTAAACTGTTTGAAGGTTTTGTAAGAGATGCTATCTTGGAGTATCTCAATGAAAATAAACAAATTACACCATATCAGCATGGCTTCATGAGGGATCGGTCATGTCAAACTAATTTAATCAGTTTCTATGAGGAGGTAAGTTCTAGACTTGACAGCGGCGAATCAATGGATGTCGTATATCTGGACTTCTCCAAAGCATTTGACGCTGTACCACATAAAAGGTTAGTATATAAAATGAGAACACTTGGACTAGGAGAAAATATCTGTATGTGGGTAAGTAACTGGCTCAGTAATAGAAAACAGAGGGTGGTTATTAACGGTACACACTCAGATTGGGTCACGGTCACTAGTGGGGTACCTCAGGGTTCAGTATTGGGCCCTATTCTCTTCAATATATTTATTAATGATCTTGTAGAAGGCTTGCACAGTAATATATCAATTTTTGCAGATGACACTAAACTGTGTAAAGTAATTAACACTAAAGAGGACTGTTTTCTGCTACAGAGGGATCTGGATAGATTGGGGGCTTGGGCAGAGAAATGGCAGATGAGGTTTAACACTGACAAATGTAAAGTTATGCACATGGGAAGGAATAATGCAAGTCACCCGTACATACTAAATGGTAAAACACTCAGTAACACTGACATTGAAAAGGATCTAGGAATTTTAATAAATAACAAACTAAGCTGTAAAAACCAGTGTCAGGCAGCTGCTGCTAAGGCCAATAAGATAATGGGTTGCATCAAAAGGGGCATAGATGCCCGTGATGAAAATATAGTCTTACCACTTTATAAATCACTAGTCAGACCACACATGGAGTACTGTGTACAGTTCTGGGCTCCCGTGAACAAGGCAGACATAGCAGAGCTAGAGAGGGTTCAGAGGAGGGCAACTAAAGTAATAACTGGAATGGGGCAACTACAGTACCCCGAAAGGGTATCAAAATTAGGGTTATTCACTCTAGAAAAAAGACGACTGAGGGGAGATCTAATAACTATGTATAAATATATCAGGGGTCAGTACAAAGATCTCTCCCATCATCTATTTATCCCCAGGACTGTGACTGTGACGAGGGGACATCCTCTGCGTCTGGAGGAAAGAAGGTTCGTACACAAACATAGAAAAGGGTTCTTCACGGTAAGAGCAGTAAGACTATGGAACTCTCTGCCTGAGGAGGTGGTGATGGTGAGTACAATAAATGAATTCAAGAGGGGCCTGGATGTATTTCTGGAGCGTAATAATATTTCAGGCTATAACTACTAAAGATGGGTCGTTGATCCAGGGAGTTATTCTGACTGCCTGATTGGAGTCGGGAAGGAATTTTTTCCCCTTAAGTGGGGAAAATTGGCTCTACCTCACAGGGGTTTTTTGCCTTCCTCTGGATCAACTTGCAGGAAACAGGTCGAACTGGATGGACAAATGTCTTTTTTCGGCCTTATATACTATGTTACTAATCCTGCTTTACTCTTCTCCACAACTTTATCCTTGAACTGTCTGGTGTGTTCCTTGGTTTTCATGATGCTGCTGGATCATTAATGTTCTCTAACAAACATCTGAGGCCTTCACAGAACAGTTGTATTTTTTTCTGAGAATAAATTTCACACAAGTGGACTCTATTTACTAATTAGGTGACTTCTGAAAGCAATTAGTAACTAAAGATGTCGCAAACATCAAATTTTCCGTTCGCAAACAGCGAACAAAAATTTACGCAAATGTTCGCGAACAGGCGAACCGCCATAGACTTCAATAGACAGGCCAATTTTAAAACCCACAGGGACTCTTTCTGGCCACAATAATGATAAAAAAGTTGTTTCAAGGGGACTAACACCTGGACTGTGGCATGCCGGAGGGGGATCCATGGCAAAACTCCCATGGAAAATTACGTAGTTGACGCAGAGTGTGGTAAGTTGAATTCGCAATGCGATTAATACAGGTCATATTAATCGCATTGCGATTACAACTTAGATCTGAGTTCCTAATGGTTGTATTGCTAGAATATAACGAATTCAAGAATATAGCACTATATTCTCAATCTTCGTTATATTCTAGCAAGCCAACCATTAGGAACCCAGCTCTAAGTTTAATTAGCAATGCGATTATAACTTCGAGCTGAGTTCCTAATGGTTGTTGCTATACCGAAGATAGAGAATATAGTGCTATATTCGTGAATTCGTGATATTCATTATCTTCGTTATATTCTAGCAACACAACCATTAGGAACCCAGCTCTAAGTTGAATTCGCAATGCGATTAATACAGGTTATATTAATCGCATTGCGATTACAACTTCTAACACTGCAGCTTCAGAATGAATCTAAGATAGATGCCGTCCTTGCTTTTTGATAGGAGGTGGGAGGGTCTAGAAGGGAGGGTATGCTGATTGGCTGGAATGTGTCTCCTGACTGTGAGGTACAGGGTCAAAGTTTGCTCAATGTTAAAGTATACATCGCATATGTTCGCCCGCCACGGCGAACGCGAACAAGCTATGTTCGCCGGGAACCGTTCGCCGGCGAATAGTTCGGGACATCGCTATTAGTAACTCTGTATTTTATTTAGGTGCATCAGAGTACAGGAAGCTGAATTCAAATGCATGACACACTTTTCAGAATTTTATTTATTAAACATTTTTAAAACCTTTATCATTTACTTTTCACTTCACATATACTTGTTACTTTGTGTTGGTCTATCACAAAAAATCCCAGTAAAATACAGTTAAGTTTGTGGCTTCTAACAAACATATAACCTTATAACTAGAGATGAGCGAATCAAAATTGCCGAAGTGGAATTTCAGGAAAAATTTGATTCACACCGAATCCGAATTTCCTCACACTTCGTGGTAACAAATCAAATTTTTTCCTAACATGGCTACTTCACGTGTTAGGACATGGAGCAAGGAACTCTGGGAATGAGGGGTCACCCACAATGCCATGCATGCAGCCAATCGGCAGCCAGACAGAATTGTGATGTCACAGCCCTATAAATAGCCTCAGCCATCTTGGATTCAGTCATTTTCCAGTGAACTTAGTGCAGGGAGAGACATCAGCACTCAGCAGGAGCTAGGGAGAGTGGTAAAAAAAAAAATTTAAAACTTTTATTTTGCTGTATAGAAGTTCAGGGAAAGGAAAGGGAGAAATCGTTCCACAGTATTGAAGCAGAACAGGGTTCAGTAGGGGATTTTACAGCCTGGGTAATAGGAACAATCCTATTACACCTTGCTGCACTGACTGGGGATGCAAATTGCCATTATACAGCTCTGTAATTCCAGCAAACTGTTCTTGATATTAGGATGCAAGTGCTGATTGATACATACATTAACAGGGTTAATTACTAGGAAATATTTCTATGTATTATTTGCCCTTGTGCGGTGCAGTTATATGTTCTAAAGCATTTTCTGGCTTGTACTTGTGGGAAAATAGGGGCTTATTACTTTATTAGCCATTGTGTGGTGAAGTGAGAAAATGACAGTCTTTTTTAGGGTGTTTTAATTTCCTTTTTATCTATTTATTTGATCTAACAGTATGTCAGATAGAGAAGAGAAGTGTCTGACACTGCACAGTAGAGTGGCAGAGGCCTAAATGTCTCTGGCGCAGTCACAGGTCACAACAGAGTAAGGGGGTGTGACAGCAGGAGTTGCAGCAAGAGGCCTGAGCTCCTGGTGTCATCTAGTGGTCGTGTCTTGACCAGAAAGCGGTTCTTAAATGGTTGACTGGTTGATCCACTTCTTCCCAAGTGGCATCAGACACCCCCAGCCAAGAGTCGGTGAATTTGTCAGACACAACCCTTAGTTGGCATGGCCCGGGAGCAGGCCCTGTGCCCTCACCTGTCCTCAACCTGCCTCTGTCCTTTTTCTGTTCCCTCAGCCAGACAAGTATTATAAGCTGTAGGCTCAGCTCCACTATACAGCGAGGACGAGCTACTAGAGGACAGTCAGCAGCTTCTGGCCAGCCAAGATGTGGAGGAGACATCCGCCGCTTGCTCTGGTAGACAGGCAAATAGTGATGAGGAGAGTGGCATGGGAGCTAGTGTTGCGAGTGGTCAGGCTCCTGACACAGAGACCGTTGAGAAAGACATCAGTGACTTGCAGACAGTAGTCGATGAGGATGATGATGTAGCTGATCGCACTTGGGAGCTGGGTAAATTAGAGGGGTTCATCTGGAGAAGAGGGTGGCAGCTTGCGCATGAGGCAGCGGCGGAGCCAGCAAGTCGTTAGAGTGGCCGGGAGTCAGCAGGGTGGCAGCAGTGGGAGGTCAGGAGCCAAACGTGCCCAGGGTAGACAACTCGCTTCGCAGGAGCCTACCTGCCCGGAAATTAGTGGTGAAGGGGTTCAGGGAAGCAGTGGCGGTAGCAGTCAGTCAGTGCGGATTGTTGGGGGTGAAATCACCTACTCGACGGTGTGGCAGTTTTTTGTTAAGCCACCAGAGGAGGTGAACATGGCCATTTGTAGAATCTGTGGGCAAAAGGTGAAGTGTGGAAAGGGTGCCAATGTTGGCACTATGTCCCTGCGTCAACATATGTAGCATCACCATAAAGTGTCCTGGGAGAACCGTGGCTCTGATGTGGTGGTCCAGCCTGCCGCAGGAACCGCTGCATCACCCAGTGGCACGCACACGGTTTCAGGCAATCAAGGCTCCACCACCTCAGCTGAAGGGAGATGTCCTTCCCATCTGCTGGTCCTGATGCTCCAGCTTCTCCTCCTCGTCAATCATTCCATCAGCAATCGATCACCTAAGCGATTGCCAAGAGACAACAATATGTGTGCATTCATCCAACGGCGCAGAAGCTAAATGTGCTCCTGTCCAAGTTGCTGGTCCTGCAGTCCCTCCCTTTCCAAGTGGTGGACTCTGCACATTTTAGAGAGCTGACGGCTTGTGCCGAGCCGAGGTGGAGAGTCCCAAGCCATCATTTATTTGCCAAAAAGGCAGTACCAGCCCTGCACACGTATGTGAAACAGACGGTGGGCCAGTCCTTGAGCCTGTCGGTGTCTGCCAAAGTGCACAGCAGTGCCGACGTGTGGAGCTGTAACTACGGTCAGGGACAATACATGGGTGAATGTGGTTCCTGTACAGCCACACCAGCATCTTGGCCAGGTGACGCTGCTTCTGCCTTCACGTTCTCACGCCGTTGGTCCACCTCTGCCTCCTCATGCTTCACTTTGTCCTCAGCCTCCTATGCATGGGCAATTCACAGTGCCCCTTCAGCATACCACATGTGCAGGGGACGGCGGTGTCACGCTGTTTTGCACCTCATTTGCCTGGGCGAACTGAGTCACACAGGGATGGAATTGCTCTGTGTCCTTCATCATGAAATCGAATCCTGGCTTTCTTAGCGACAACTCAATATCGGAACCATGGTGACTGACAATGGGAAAAACATGGTGTCGGCGCTGTGTCAAGGAGGGCTGAGCCATGCACCCTGCATGGCACACGTGTTCAATCTGGTTGTCGAGCGGTTCCTGAAGTCTCCACCCATCTGCAAGACATCCTAAAAATGGCCAGGAAACTTTGCATGCACTTGGCCACTCGTACACCGCAAAGCACAACCTCCTTGAGCTGCAGCGGCAGAACGGCATCCCCTACATAGGCTTATATGCGATGTTTCCACCCGTTGGAATTTAACCCTCCACATGTTGGACCGACAACAGAGAAGAAAGGCCATAAACGATTTTTTAATGATCCAAGTGGACAGGAGTACTCCCCTGTGTAAATTCGATGTCAGCCAGTGGCAGCTCATGCGTGACAGCTGCCGTTTGCTCAGGCCCTTTGAGGAGGCTACGTTATTTGTCAGTCGCCAGGACTAATGGATGAATGATGTAATTTCACTGCTTCATGTCCTGGAACAGATGCTGGTAAATTTGGCTGGTCAGGGAACTGGAGACATGGCACCTAGATATCATGGCCACATGAGCCTTGTGGGGGCTGAAATATTGGAGGATTAGGAGGACATTGGAGCACAAGCAATGTGTAGCGAAATGGGTGGTTTTGACACACAGGTGACAAGAGAGGAGGAGCAGGTAATCGAGCAAGAGGGAGATGAGGAGGACGAGGCAGATGACCCAGGCGAAAAGTGGCAGTATGGAGTGGAGATGGAGGCAGGGAGTCCCTCTGAGTCACTTTCTCAAATGGCCCTATGCATGCTCACTTGTTTGCATAGTGACAGCCGAATTGTCACCATTCAGCAGAGAAATTACTACTGGCACTCCACCTTGTTGGACCCTCACCATGGTCCAAAATGTGTGGCCTTTTTTACACCCGCTGAGAGGGAGGACAAACTGAACTACTATAGAGACATAATATGTAGTCAGTATGGCGGCTGCCTATCTGCGTCATCGTCCTTCCTCTCGCAGGTCTGACCGGGGGGGCCCTCTGCACTCACGTTCTTCTGCCATGGCTGCTGTGACAGGGTGGAGGAGAAGCAGTTTCAGCTCCATCAGCAGCAACTTGAGTCTAGAGTCGCTGGTGAGCAGCTTTCTTCACCC
The DNA here is from genome assembly GCA_033119425.1 of Bufotes viridis. Taxonomy (NCBI): domain Eukaryota; kingdom Metazoa; phylum Chordata; class Amphibia; order Anura; family Bufonidae; genus Bufotes; species Bufotes viridis. The sequence continues at coordinate 30,434,342 of CM065597.1, read as the reverse complement.
ACCTAGTGAAGAAACTACTCACCACCAGCAGCAGCAACTAGATCTGGAGCAGGACATGAACCAGCAGGTGGTGGCATACTTGGACAGCACCCTGCCACCTCACATTGAAGATTTGCTGGACTACTGTGTAGCCAAACTGGATTTGTGGCTGCAACTGGCAGAGTTTGTCCTGGAAAAGCTTTCCTGCCCAGCCAGTAGTGCGGCATCAGACTGTGTGTTTAGTGCAGTGTGGGCCATAGTTACCCCAAGGAGAACTTACCTGTCCACCCAAAATGTGGAGAGACTGACCTTTGTCAAGACTCAAGATGAATCAAGCGTGGATTAGCCAGGATTTCCACCGACTAATGCCTGATGCATAAAACTAGATCATCCATGGTGCCACACCAACTTACTATTCTGATGCTGCCACCTGCCTGATGCAACATTTGATGCCAAGGGCTCCTTCTTTCACCCACCATATTCAGCTTGTACTTGTACTTTCACCCACCTTCCCACTCTATCAACAGGTCACTCTGTGTTATCCTGATGCTGCTGCCACCTCGCCACTCAGGTCTCCTGATGCTGCTGCTGCCACCTCCACACTGTCATTGTGCCATCCAGTGGCCTCCTCCTGATGCTGCTGCTACTGCCACCACCACCACACTCTTTCATTGTGCCACTCTCTGGTCTTCTGCTGCTGCTGTCACCTCCACACTGTCATTGTGCTACTCTGTTGCCTCCTGATGCAGTGCGCTCTTTCACGTTATAGTTGCATCTTGGGCCTCTTTATAGCTGGCGCTAACATTGACCTGTAAGGCTGAGTTCACACTTGAGTTATTTGGTCAGTTTTGGCCCCGTAACTGCCCAAATAAGTGAAGTGTGCAGTTATTCTAAGAGTGATGCATGTCATGTACATGACATACTGACTCACAGTATTGTTTCACTTCCACAGCAGACTCCTTTTGCGTGTTACTGCAAGGTACAGTGTTCTACACCACTATAAAGGCTCTCTGCAGCCAGGAAATAGTCGTTTTTTTAACGCGATTCGCCTCAAATAAGTTCGGATCGAACCAAATTTTTTGGAAAACTCGGCGATCCAGCCAAATCCAATTTTTGAGAAATTCGCTCATCTCTATTTATAACTACACGCTAAACGTATTCTAAGCTACCCAAGATACAGGTTATATATGCAAAAAAAAAAAAAAAGCAACAGGCGTCAAAAGTACAATGTTCCATTAACGCGGAATAAAAGCAAGCTTGTAAGGTTTAGGAATGTTTCCTAATCCAGATGAATTTGGATTAATGTCAAGATCTTCTACAGGTATTGGGGATTTCAGATCAAAATTTTGCAGTATGGTGATAAGGAATAGGAATAGCTCTACCCGTACCAGGGCCTCCCCAAGACAAATCCTCTTTCCTACGAATAGTAAAAATATTTAATATTTCAGTAGTCCATATTATATGACATTTTTTCTTTAATTAATAATTGAGCAAAAGGTTGTTTTCTGCCCAGTTGGGCCAATTGGGTGACTTAACGATATTTAGTTGGGCATGTACTCATGTTATTACTAGGTTCTGATAGTGGCCGCAATCTGGGAAGAAACCATGTGGGTGCCGCCAGCCGGCTCTACAGACTCTTAGGCCCCTTTCACACTTGCGCTTTTGCTTTAGAGTTCCGTTCTCGGGGCTCTAGGACGGAAAGATACTGATAAAGATTTATCCTAATGCATTCTGAGTGGAAAGAAAACTGTTCAGGATGCATCAGGATGTCTTCCGTTCAGTATGTGAACGTTTTTTGGACGTTGACAAAACCATTACATGCTGCGGATTTGTCTCCGTCCAAAAATCCGGAAGACATGCCGTAACGCCGGATCTGGAATTAATGCCCATTGAAGTGCATTAATCCGGATCCGGCATTAAGATAAATGTCGTTTCAGCGCATCGCCGGATCCGACGTTTATCTTTTGTGAATGGTTACCATGGCAGCCAGGACGCTAAAATCCAGGCTGTCATAGTATAGTGTAGTGGGGAAGCAGGGGAGAAGTATACTTACCGTCCGTGCGGCTCACGAGTCCCGGGGCTCTCCACAATGACGTCAGAGCGCCCCATGAGCATGGATCACATGATCGCATAGATCACGTGATCCATGCGCGTGGGGCGCTCTGACATCATTGTGGAGTGCCCCGGGAGTCACACGGACTGTAAGTATCTGCTCCCCTGGCTCCCCACTACTTACTATGGCAACCAGGACTTTAGTAGCGTCCTGGCTGCCATAGTAACACTGAAAGCATTTTGAAGACTGATCAGTCTTCAAATGCTTTCTGTTGTCTTGCTTTGTGACGGATCCGGCGGGCATTTCCGTTGACGGAAGTGCACGCCGGATCCGCACAACGCAAGTGTGAAAGAGGCCTATGTCTGATCGGTCGCATTCCACATTGTCCGAGTGGCAGCATGTGCCTGACAGTGACTGAAGTAGGAGGAGGAGGCTGTAGGATTACAACCAGGTATTAGGGAAAATTTTTGTTATAAAGGCACATGCCCTGCATACGAGAAGATCTGCTAACTGTAACCTGTCAAACAAAACAATAGATGATCTCAGAGAGACCAGCAACAAAAACACCGCAGAGCCTCAGTTAAGAGTCTCAACACAGCAATCCAAAGTGCAAAGCTCCCTGAGAAACAGTAATATGCAAAATAAATGTGGAGTCCCAGTATTGGGTCTACAACACAATGAAAGCCAGATATCCCTCAAAGGAAAGAAAACCGGTGCAAAGGGGTGTCTCCATTACAGAGATCACCAAATCTATCATATTAAGTGGCCCCTATGTCAAGATCCCACTTTTTTACAAGCTTTAAGGATGTGACGGGGAAAACCTAAGCCAGTTATCCATCCACAGACAGCTGTTTCGGGGTGTTGCCCCTCATCAGTGTGGAGTAGGATTCTGACTAACCAGGAGCAATGCCTTGGAGACTACTCAAACACAACAATAGCTGATCTCAGGGAGACCAGCTACAAAAAACACCGCGGAGCCTCAGTTAAGAGTCTCAACACAGTAATCCAAAGTGCAAAGCTCCCTGGGAAACAGTAATATGCAAAATAAATGTGGAGCCCCAGTATTGGGTCTACAACACAATGAAAGCCAGATAACCCTTAAAGGAAAGAAAACCGGAGCACTGTTGTTTCCACACCTACTACCTCTGTACCAATTATTTGAGAACTGATTGCACCTACACAGCAACAGGACTTTTATAGCTCTGAATACACTTGCCCAGGATTACATGGCAATTGTCCTGGAGCCTTACATAACCATAACCAACTATGTATCCTGAACTGGTGGAAAACTGAAAAAATTGGTATTAAAAAACTAAGAAATCAATCAAATGAACACCTAAAAAACACACATATAGTAACTCTGATGACACATGACTGTGTGGAAGACTGGAAGGACCAGCAAAGCAGATGTAAATTCTACCATTCTTCTCATTGATTATGCACCATCATCTCAGTTCACAGTGTTGGCAACTAGGATAACAGCTCCATCAGGTTAAGAGACCTTATGGGATCTCATGTTAAACTTTAACATCACTGTTGAGGAACTTGCCTATATTTAATGCATAGTATTAGTGTTGAGAGAATCAAAGTCCACAAAGTGGACTTCGATCCGAATTTGATGATACATTTGATTTGCCGCAAGCCGAATTTCCATGAAATTGTGTAAAATGAACTAAAAATAAAATACCTCATCCATGTTTTCGTGACGGGCCGGCTACTGCCATCTTGCTTTAAGATCTTGAATGAAATCCCATGCATGGTGACATACAGTATTAAGTCACTACGCCGGGCCATGCGAGAATTTGAACCAGATCTTCAATCAAGATGACGGCGGCCGGCCTGTCACGAGTAAATGGATGAGGTAAGTATGATTTTTTTATTCTTATTTTTAAACTTAAAACTCTGTTATTACTATGAGTTGTCGCAATCATCTACGAACGTGGCATCTGAGGGGTACAATGATGGGGAGCAGCACAATCGCTGTTCCCTGTCATTGCACACACTACCTACAAAGAAATTACTTTGTCACAAAGCTATTTTTTTTTTTAATTCTGCGAACCAACCAAATTGAATTTTGAAGAACTTTTCTCATCTGTACATAGTATATATAGACTATACATGGGTTTAGCTACTGTACCTGCAGCCAGAGGCATGAAGGCTGCATTTTTCTGAAATTCCTCTTTCTCGTTAAGGAAATTTTCTGGGTTGAATTCTTTTGGGTACTTGAAACAAGTAGGATCCTTGAGCACAGAGGTTAATATTGGGAAAACATCCATATCCTGAAAAAAAAAGACGTTTCACATTTCCATTTTGTATGTTTTTGCAAAGTGCAACCATTTTGGATGAGATTTACTAAGCAAACACACACATATGATCATTTTAACAATATGGATGTAGGACATGCATAGAGGGAAATTTATTAAATAATTTACTTTTCTCCAGCTTTCTGACTTTTCCCGCTTTCCCAAAGTCTAAGGCAACTCTTTGTTGGTAGAGGTTTCATTTTCTGGAGCGTGGGCCACCTGAGAATCTGCAATATTATTAGGATACACGTGCCTCTCAATATTCTTGGTGCATTGTATGCCAACAAAAGACTGAAGTAAGTAAGAAGCATAGCTATGGAGGTAAAGCGCTGTTCAGTTCCCATGCAAGCCTCAAAGCTTTTTGAAGTCTGAGCTCTGTTCCAGCAAGGATTAAGTTTGGATATAGGAGGGTCTCTCTCTGGCTGTGAAAACATGTCTGAGATGACACTATATGTAGTTTAGCCCAATCTCTTCCCAATTTCTTCCTCTTGCACCGCTCCCAGCCAGGGTGAACCTTAAAGAGGACCTTTCACTGGTCCACAGTTTATCAGTTAATGGTATGTACATTGAGAGCGGCACCCAGGGATGTCCCTGCACTTACTTGTATCCCTGGGTGCCGCTCCGTTCATCCTCTGTAGCCCCGGTATCATATCCTGAATATGAGCTGAGCGCTGCGATTTGCCAGCGCTCCAGCCCTGGGAGAAGAAGACGCCCAGGGCAGAAGAAGAAGTCTCCGCCCCAGGCAAAATTACAGCAGCAGGAGCGCCGGTACCGGGGGCTACAGAGGATGAACGGAGCGGCACCCAGGGATACAAGTAAGTGCAGGGACATCCCTGGGTGCCGCTCTCAATGTACATACCATTAACTGATAAACTGTGGACCAGTGAAAGGTCCTCTTTAATGCCCACTTACCCATATTTAAAATTCAGTTTTATAGTTCTGTGATAGATGTTCTTCTACTTGGTGGGAGACGTCGTCCTTAAAGAATCCTTGTAAAGATGAGGTCACCTGACTGAACAACGATGACATGCTTCCATAGCTGCAGTGACCAGGCATGCAAGGTGATCCCTAGTGATGGATTTTTGGGGAAAAGATTTTGGGCAAATTCCCCCATCCTTTATTAAAGGTATGCCTCCCCCCTACCTTTTATACCACATTTCTGAATTGAGGGGAATATTTATTAAGACCCCAATTTCAGCAGATCCTCTTCCAGTTCCAAATGTAAGACAGCTCCTGACCTGTCTTACATTTAGAACTGGCAGAGGATTTGCCGAAGTTATGAAGTGCGATTAACTCTTGTATACCGTAGTAATATTCACGTACTTAGTGTAATACTAGTTAACTGGAAAAGTACGTTTAAAAACACTTTTATTAAATTCATAATTAAAACAACTTCTCCAATAGAAAAAACTCAGGCTGGTGGTGAGAGTGGGGTAGAGGCGGTTTAAAAAAATACACTTATCCCCCTGTTCCCACCACACAGTATTATATCTTTCCTAGCAGTGTGAGGTAGATGTGATTTCCCTATCAATGTGTGGGAACACTGCTACACCTACAGGGATATTCAGGGATCCAAAGTAGGGGTTCCAATCAAACACCAGCAGGTCGGTATACACAGGCACTGTGCCTACTGTGTTGTGCACTAGGCAACGAAGGACCGAGCCCTGGTGTAGGTTATGTGGAACCCGCACTGGTATCCCTCTATTCTTATAATGGAAAGACGGCTCTAAACCAGTTAGTTATTTGTACACTAAGCAGGCGCATTTGACTGCTTGATGCGTTTCCCTGCCGACTAGGTCGGTATTTCATCAGGACTCAGGAGCATAAAGCACCAAAGTACCTTAAGTTCAGGAGTGCTGCATCACTCTGGTGGTAAGTGTGTAGCTCGGAAGCCTGCCGCGGGTCCACGATTGTAATGCTGTATAAGCGGACCCACTGCAGCCCAGTATACAATTCGCTGCACCCCTATGATGGCGTGCGTGCAGCCAGACAGAGCCTCCGGCACTATAATGGCCGTCTGTGTATACCGACCTGCTGGTGTTTGATTGGAACCCTTACTTTGGATCCCTGAATATCCCTGTGGGTGTAGCAGTGTTCCCACACATTGATAAGGAAATCACATCTACCTCACACTGCTAGGAAAGATACAATACTCTGTGGTGGGAACAGGGGGATAAGTGTATTTTTTTTAAACCGCTTCTACCCCACTCTCACCACCAGCCTGAGGTTTCTATTGGAGAAGAAGTTATAAAGAGGCCTGTGCAGGTGAACTCCTTAAGGGGATTGGAAATGGCAATTAGCACAGAAAGAAACTAAATGGACTTACAAATTGGGTTGTCCCCTATGGGTCTAAATGAGTATAATAGTTTTGTACCATTCTTCTGAAGTGTATGCCATCTCATCGGGATCTGGTTCGACCTTTATATTTATGGGAACTTCATATATAGCTTTGATTGGTTCCATCCGATACCCCCATTTTTAGTGTTATATAATATTTGTATTGATTACACGCTATGATGCATCTGTATATGCTTATTTTGCTTTCGTGTTTTTGAATATATTTGGGGACCCCATCTCCCTTGCATTATGTCATGGTTTGACATCGCCCTTATGCAAGGTATTTCTATGATATAATGTTATCTACTTGGTTCTTGGATCTCGCAGGACTTCAATTGGTATATAACTACTCAGGTGTTGCCAGATGCTTATACTTACATAGAGCATCCGACTTCTCGTGAGATTTGTGACGTCTACATTTACTTGTGGCGTTCATGTTCTTGTGAGATTTGGGACGTCATCTTGTGTGATCTCTCCAAACACACAGTTTGCTGCATGGTGTGACTCTCAATTGAGGTAATTATTGATTTGTGGGTGTATATAGATGCATCGATCCCTCTATGTATCATTCCCCTGACAGAGCTACTGGCGAAAAGTGTTGGGTATGCAAGTTGCAGACTTTTTCTATGTTTTTATACTCCTTTTATTTGCCTACTGGTTTGTGGCCTTTGGTGCTGGGAGTTATGTATATGTATTTAATTGTGGATGTTTTTTGTGCCGCATTTACTGATGGGATAGTACAATTGTACTTTACATATTTTATCTCCTCTGCAGTCCATTTGTACACTTCTATATTTCGCTCCCTCTAACTAAATTTACATCTACCCTAGATTTATCCATAAACGCCTGGTAGAAATAGATTCTACTTTTCATACAAGCCCCCATCGTGAATGGAGAGAATACTACGCATACGTGGCTTTCTCCATTCACTGCTATGGCACTTCCAAAAATAGCAAAAAAGTGCAAACATTTTTTACCAGTTTTCAGTTATTAATTTAAAATTGATTTATGATTCAGATTTGGAAAATTGTTGGCCGATTGGATTCTATGTGTATTCTCTATGTGTACCTTTGGTAATGTATACCCATTAAACTCGACTTCCTTTGTAGTTTTCCTTGGGACACCCGTTGGTAAGAGATCTATGAATCTTTGCAGTTCATGCATTACTGCCTCTGTGTAAGGCATATGGTTCCTGTCTTGGATTGATGGACTGCGAATTCGGCCAATAACTTTATCAATTTCCTTATGCACTTTTGCTGGATAAAGAAAGGAAAATGGGATTAGCACTGATCTTCATGATTCACAAGCCAAAAGAATATAATACATTAAACATCAGTTTCATGCTCCCCAAACCACCAACCTTATTACAGAGAGCTATGATCTACTCTGAAAAAGTGCGGTGTTTCAAAAATAAAACAGATTTATCAGGGTTTTATGCCACTTTTATGGGGTAAAAAGGAACAATTATGAAACATGCAATTTTTGTGTTATAGTTTGTGAACTTATACACTTCTCACCACTTTTAAAAAGTGGTGAGGAAAAGCAGGTAGTCAATTGCAGAATAAGTGTGGCCTTCCACAGGCCAACTCATTCACTATAAGTTATGCCAGATATAAATTAAAATCTTAGCTATTTTCCTATTGATGCCAATACCTGGTGTAGATTTGATTTTCTGAAGTAGGGACAGCTGAAGGTGCGCCAAATTAAGCTAGAGGCCTGTGCCACTTAATAACTTTGGAGCATTTTGCTACGACAGATTTTCCACTATGAAATGCCAGTCTGCCTCATAATTTTAAAGTGGAGGAGGAACATGAGGAAGAGTCTAGGAACGTGGAGAAGAGTCCCCTGTACTTCTTCCATCAGCCTTGCTTGCAGGAGAGGTGTGAGTTGGGGAGGATGGGAGTGCTAGCTGCAGTGAGGATAATGGTAGTAGTACTCACAAAGGTGATCATTCGCCAGCTCTTACCACAGTGAAGGGAGGGATGTACCCTTTCTTCCCCTAGTAGCACACCCTGTTTATGGTCTCCTGCCTGATGGTGGGTTTGAGGTAGTCTTTGTGTTGGTGAGTGTTCGGGTGTAAGGTAAATGAAAATAAACGTTTGCCTGTCCACAATGATGAGGATGGTTTGGTGTAACAACAGTCCTTTAATGAAGGTGCAAATACATGTGCTGTTTAGAAGTAGGCACCATTCCTATTAACGTTGCATTAAACAGTTTTTTACAGTTGTTTAGGCTGCAAATAAGGGGCTGACAGTGCAGACACTATATATCTGTACTTTCTCTCTACTCCAAAAAGGGGAAATTCTCTGTAACTGTAATTCTACCCCCCCCCCCCCTGTGGAGTGCACGTCTTTAACAAATGTCCACTCTGTCTCTATAATTATGGAAAGGAGCCTGAGATCTCTGTCCAAACTAAATTGCAGCAAAGTCCATAGCCAGTATGTGTGCAATACCTTTACTGTCTTGTATTTCTATCAACTCCTTGTAATGGTTGCTAAATCTTTCAGAATTTGTTCCCTTTGCTTCCTTAGAGGTTTGTCTGATGCTGTCTCCAAATCAGACTGGTTGGCTTCAGCCCCCGTTAGATCGTATGGGTGGTGTAGCCCCGCCTAACTAAGGTTGTATGGAACAATAGTTAACCCTATATTTAGTCTTCAGGAAAGAAATTTGCAATACGATACACAGGAAAAATAACATATTTAACCACTGAACCATTGGCTCACTGCACATATATAGGGAGAGACTTGTCAATCAATCCAGGCATGGAGCACTGTTTACCATTTTCCCCTTTCTAGAACAGATTTATGAAACCGTCTAAAAGTAAAACGGTCTTTATTGTTGATAGCAACTGATTTCAGAGCACAATACAAAATTAAATCTGCACTGTGATTAGTTGCTATGGGCAAACCATAACTGTCTGTGAATATTGAGATTTCTTAGTTCAGGCAGCACAAAATAGATGGCAGATTCCTTTTAAAATTCTCTCTCCCCGTGCTGAGAACGCACCAATCCCCAGATTGTGGAGAGACAACTGCTTGCATTGTATGCTTTCTCTCCTTACTGTAGGAAAAGGAAGCATAGACTTTCTATGGAGTCATTCTCACTTGCTCTCCTGCAGCAAGTAGAAAGAGTGTGATATGCTAGAGCTTCTTTTTTTTTTTTTATTGGTCAGGATCTTAGCCCTTAGACCCTCTCCAATCAAAACTTTCCTTATATTTCTATGACATATCCCAAAAAAAATTGAAAACTCAGTGACCCTTTAAAAGCAGTACAAAGTCTCGATTATGTGCAAATTTCATTGTGAAAACGTTTGCAGTTTTTAAATCTCCTCTACTTTTGTGGCACTATAAAGCGGTGGTCAGATTGTGTATCAAAACTAATAACAAAGCCAGCTTGGTTATAGTAAAAATACAGTTTGTGAATAATCAAGTAGATCAATGGTCCTCTCTAAGTCTGTTTACCCATATATCCCCAAATGACCAAAGGCGTGCAATTTCTCTTAATATCTCTGTAAATGCAGGGCACAGTCGTAGATCGGATTGCCAGTCTATCTCAGTAGTAATACGGGTGCCTGAAGCAATAGAACCCAAACCACGTGAAGTACAATCTACAGCCATATGCATGCATTACCTTTACTATTTTTGTCCAAGCACTGTCTCTTTGTATGGTCCTCAACCTTCTGCAAATATACATTGCTACTTTTCCTCAGAAGCTGGTTCTTAGTAAAGTTGCTTTTCTGGCAGCTGTCACTTACAGGGATGGTGTCTCCTTAAAGAAGGATTCCTTTCTCCTGCTTCAGCATACACGTCCTCACTCTTGGCTGACTTGCCAACAACTACTCTCTAGCCAGGGGAAAGTGGGGCCAGTTCACTATCCAGCAACTATTACTAGGAACTGCCTACACATATACAGCCTTTTGGAATACACAAGGCATAGTATAGCTATATTAACCATTTTTTACCACTGGAAGTGTATAGTTAACAGCACAGTAAATATTTCATAAGCTTTAGTGAACCTTATCATAAATTTAGCATGAACCCTTTAGCAGTGAATCATAGGGTTACTGCAATACCACATGGATCCTAATGAAAGAATAATACTCACTTGCTCCCTGACATTCTGTTCCTGCACCCTGGCTCCTTTTGGCAATCTTTCAGTCCACAGCTTGTTGACTTGAGGCCAGAGTAAAGATGGGGCATGTGCGTCTCTGTAGCTAATGAATGTCCCCAGTGCTTACGTGTCCCCAAGCAGGTCATTTGTTGCAGAAGTGCATGTGATACTGTACGTACCCCAGCCTGAAGTAAACAAGTCAGAGCAAGATTGTTGAATGAAGCTAGGGTGCAAGAATAGAGCGGTGGATAGCAGGTGAGTATAAATCTTTCATTAGTTATCACACGCTAGAGGCACTAATTAAAAAGCACCAAAATATTTAAAAAAATGTTTAAATAGAAAACTGATGCGTGTTGATTCGTCACTTACCAAGAACGTCTGGGTATTTCATTAGTATTAATAGAGAGTAAGTTATGGTTGTACTGGTCGTTTCTACTCCGGCAAAGAAGATCTGAAGGGTGGAGGCCAGTAAATTCTTCATGTTAAATTCACTGTTTGGGTTAACTTTCTCCTGGGGAGATCAAATGAATCATTATATACTAGTACTATATACAGGGCTGGCGTCAGCACCCGGCATACCTGGGCAAGTGCCAGGGCCCTCTGTGGGGGTGGGGGGACACTGTGCCTGCTTACTCCTGCAGCCTTGTCCTGGTCTTCCCTCAAACTGGCTGTTCTGAATTCTAGGGCAGCTTACCCCAGCAATGCAGACAATTTTTGACCAGTGCACTGTTGGGGTGGGCAGCCCCAGGACTCAGAACAGGGTAGATGGAGTTTTCTACTGTGATCAGTGGGGGAGGAACCAGAGACACAGAGAGCTGTGTTCCTGTATGGAGAGGAGACTGGCTGGATTGTGGTGAGGCCTAGCTGTGTGTGTGTGTGTGTGTGTGTTTGTCCCTGTGTGTGTCTGTCACTGTGTGTGTGTCTGCCCCTGTGTCTGTGTGTGTCTAAGGCATTGTATAGACTCCATACCACAGTCTAGCTAGTGCCTAATGGGTTACACTTTACACCTTCTGGTACAAGTTGATAATTCCCTTTTAAACCCCAGTCCATGTCCCCTCAGTACTGGGAATCAGTGGGAGTCATATTAGAAGGTAACAAAAGGTTGGAGCATAAGTAAAGGTGGAATTCCCTTTTAATGTTCCCTTAAGGTGGCCACACACATTAGATATAAGTTGGTTGACGATCTCACCATCGCACAGGTGTCTGTCCATGTGTGTATGTCCCGGTGTGTGCGTCTTTCCCTGTGTCTGTCCCTGTGTGTGTTTGTCACCATCACCATGCCCACAGTGTTCCTATGCTTTAATGCAGCTGTGCAGGACAAGAAAAAGAAGATGGAAGAGAAGGCAGCGCCGCCAGCATGGGACAGGCACAGGGAGGCACAATAAGGATGTAGGTAACACTACCACATTATCAGCACTAGTTTTGAGGTTTTACATACGTAGGACTGCAGGTAACACTACCACATTATCAGGACTAATGTTATCTGCGGTTTTACATAGGACTGCAGGTAACACTAACACATTTATCAGCACTAGTGTTATCTGTGGTTTTACATAGGACTGCAGGTAACACTACCAGATTATCAGCACTAGTGTTATCTGTGGTTTTACATAGGACTGCAAGTAACACTACCACATTATCATCACTAGTGTTATCTGTGGCTTTACATAGGACTGCAGGTAACACTACCACATTATCAGCACTAGTGTTAGCTGTGGTTTTACATAGGACTGCAGGTAACACTACCACATTATCAGCACTAGTATTATCTGTGCTGTTACATAGGACTGCAGGGGACATCTACTATATTATCTGCACTCAGAGAGTTATCACTGTGTAAGGGGGCCCACTGAGACTTTATCGTCCAAGGGCCTTCATGAACCTGGAGCCAGTCCTCACTATATACTATATTAAGGAAATTTTAAATTAATCGGGGAGGGGTCCCACTGTTCAAGACCCCTAACCATGGCAAAGAACAGCTACAAAGAACAGCTCTTACTCTGAAGTACTGAACATGTCCATGCATGATATGGACAGCCTACTAATTTTAATTACAACGGTGTAATACTTCATTCTCCCTGTGGTAGTGCTGAAGGAAAGTTAAACACTCGCTGCTGGGGTCCTCCACAACTTACAGATAGTCACTTGCTAGATACCTTGCAATTAGCTTATCTTTGGGGGATCTTTTAAACTAAAATGGAATGTCTAAATCGGACAACCCCTTTAAGCATCTCAACAATATTTTGGTTTACCCTACCATGTGTAAGCCTAAAGTAATCATGTGACATAAAGCTTTTATCTTGATGTTATAAGTCATCTGCCACCAAAAAGACTAGTCTACTTCTTAAGAGGGATTCTGTCACCTGGAAAATCAATATTAAACCAAACATCGGTCCTTACAGCTCTTCATACCTTCTTTCCATAGGTGTCCTTTACACTTGGACCTGGCTTTCTACCTTCATGAAAATCCACTTTTATCTTTATGCTAATGACACCTGAAGGTGCCCAGAGGGGCGTTATTTTCATTCAAAAAGTGCCCAGGCTCGCCCTCCATCCAGTGCCCAGGCTCGCCCTCCATCCAGTGCCCAGGCCCGCCTCCCCCCACAGAGCCCAGGCCCGCCCCTCTCTCTGCTCATACCATATGTCCCTGGCATTGCGACTGCCGTCAAGCTCCGCCCCACTGGCTACGTCACTAGTAGCCGATAACCCCGCCCACTCCTTCCCTCCAGCTTCGCTAACATCCACCGAGTCGGCTCCTGCGCTCTTCCTGTTTAACTGAGCGCATCAGCCTCAAGTGTTTCACTGGGCATGAAACTGGAGGGAAGGAGTGGGCGGGGTTATTGGCTACTAGTGACGTAGCCAGTGTGGGCGGAGCTTGATGGCAGTTGCAATGCCAGGGACATATGGTATGAGCAGAGAGAGGGGCGGTCCTGGGCACTGGATGGAAGGCGATCCTGGGCACTTTTTGAATGAAAATAACGCCCCTCTGGGCACCTTCAGGGGTCATTAGCATAAAGATAAAAGTGGATTTTCATGAAGGTAGAAAGCCCGGTCCAGGTGTAAAGAACACCTATGGAAAGAAGGTATGAAGAGCTATAAGAACCTATGTTTGGCTTAATATTGATTTTCCAGGTGACAGAATCCCTTTAAAGGAGTTGTCCGGGTTCTAAACATTGATAATAGATCCTTAAGATCAGATCTATTGTGGTCTTACACCCATCACCCCCACCAATCAACCATTCACAGCAGCCGGTGTGAGGACCAACCCTAATTGGACAAGTTGCAAACACAGTTCTGTTCACTGCAATGTTGGAACTGCAGACGATCAGACAGCTGAGTAAAGCTTATATTACATGTGCTAACAAGTGTTCATATGAATGCTCATTATTAGCAATTATCTAGCAGTGTAATACTGCCACTGATTACCCATTCGTTCATCGGGTAATTGGAATCTTTCAACAGGTTTAGAAATCCTCGTTTGACAGCGGCAGATCGTGCTGTGTGATTACTTACTTAATTTTTGAGGGTTCTTGGGAAGCTCTTTTCAATTTACCTTTTCCATTTTAATGAGGAAAGCATCAACAAAGTCTCTTGGATTATTTGGATCTAAAGTCTTCTGGTTCATTATTACTTTCGCATTGACAAACTGGTGAAGTCTGTCCAATGATTTATAAATCTTTTGATGTTGTCCAGGAATAAATTTCATCAATCCAGGAAACATGTCATATATCTAGTGAAGAGTAGGAAGAATATCTACAGTAAAAACATATGGTCTAACAACAATAATAATAAAAATAACAATAATAAGTCTTATTTACATAGTGCCAACATATTTCACAGCACTTATGGTCAGTAATCAACATTTCCTGCTTTTGGCAAACAAAAGCCACATGCCGATGCTAAATGGGCTCAACTAATAGACATCATAATTACAAAAACATGTATGTTTGCTGTTGTGCCCTTCTGTTGGTTCAAAGAGCAAAAAGGAGGAAAAGACCTTCTGTTGGTTCAGCATATACCAGAACAGTCATATTTTACTACTGGCCCCTGGGCAGTAGTGCCAACTGTTCAGAAATTTGTAGACAGTACGTAAAATAGGCAAGTTTTTTCCAGTGAAAAAAATAGATGTCTCTGTGATTTGAGGTTGGTGGTACTTGACTAGATTGTTTTGGTGGTAATCATCATCATTTCACAGCTCACAGTAAATGCTGGTAATGAGTTCTCACCAATATATTGAGCTATAGACCTATGTTACTTATTATCTTTATCATTCATTATGGTTTATTAATTTGTCCGTAAAAAATGTTGCCTGTCCGTGATTTCAGGATCAATTTCCAAAGAAAAATTCTGTTTGGCTCCAGGTTTGCTTTGATAAGTTCTCTACATTCTCTACAGTATTGCTACAGTATTGCAAAGTACAGTATTGCTTTGCTTTATTCTTACCTGTCCCCAGACTGTACTGGCAGTCAGAAATGTCTCATATATACAGGTCAAAACCGTAGTGATATCTGTGTCCTCATATTCACGACGCTCTCCAAACATAATGGTGAAGATGACGTTACAAAGTGCTCTACTGAGACTCTGCCGAGGATCGCAGAATGATCCTAGAAAGGATTTTTTGAAATAGTTATATTCTTTTACTTACGTTATACATGCATTTTTTTAAGTTTACAGAGCCATAAATACTAGTAGACAACTAGTTAAATGAAATCCATCACTGTGATCTTGGATAGTGTCGAGTAAACTTGTGTTTTCAAACTCGGCGTACAAGGTTCGGGTAGCTTAATCCACAATAGAATTCTTAGACAACCTGAACCTGAATCTTAAACGATGAACTTGAAAACACAAGTTCATTCATAGAGGATGCTATGGGGCCTGTGGATAAAAGGGGCCTGCAGTGAGCCAAAGGCCCTTTAAATAGCATCCCTGCCATCAGTGAGGAAAGCTAAAGGACCTGTGATGATGTCATCTTCAGCATCACAAGTCCTGTACTTCTCATGAAGGAACTGCACAGAGCATGACAGAGCATGGTATAGTTCCATGCCACAATCAGATTTGCAATATCACTTGTGAAAAGTTTAGAAGGATTAGCACAGATTATTGTTGGATGTACTACAACTCCTATTTTGTACTTAAGTAAAAAGAGACATTTATTCTTCTACCTCCGGCTTGGTTTCCTGACTCCTACCACACCATACGCTGGCCACTGCACTACTACACCTACTGCCAGGCACCCATACAACCACCAACATTAAAGTCACCCTAAGCTACCTTCAGGCAGGAGTCCCAACTACAGGGAATTCCTCAAAGGAAGAAAGGGTGCACTCTGCTCTCACTGCACCGCCTGAGGGAAACCACTGTGACACATCCTATAGTCAGAACCTCCCATCCTCCGCTCCAGCTCTTCAAGGGCTTGGAAATAAATGTAATTGTTCTGTGGATCCATATTACCCACACTGTGGATGTCTCTCTCTATGAGATTCTATTGATCACATTTCTTTTTAGTTTTCAGTGCTTTTTCTACTAACCTTTGTTTTTCCTTAACTCTGCTAGCAGGCAACAGGTTTCCTCCTTGATCAGATCCTCAGTACTCCTTTTGCCGAGTCCAAAATCCCGTAAGGTAGCTAGAGAAAAGCGTCTGAGATCCCTCCACCTCTGAATATTTTTCGTAAATACAAGTCCTAAGAAAAAAAAATGCTTTTTTTTTTTTCAATATTTGGTCCTGGAGGAATTTTATTTGCACAACCACTTAAAAAGTGTGAGTTCACTGATATAGGTGTAGATATATAGATGCACCTTATTGATCAGATTATGTTCTTTGTTTTCTGTTATAGCTATATACACTTCCATACGTGTGGAAAATCATTTGGATAACAAGAGGTTAATGATGGGTTTACTAATAAGACATGGAAGGGGTTTTTAGATGGTATCTCTGCATCCTTAACAAAGTGCACTATAAAAACACCACATTACATCCCAGGGATGCCCAACCTGCGGCCCTCCATATGTTTCAAAACTATGAGTCCTAGCATGAATGGACAGCCTACTTACAAATTCCGTTATTTTCCTTTATAATCATGTAACGCTGATGTGAACCTACCCTTACTTGAATGTTGTGGTTTCTAGAATGTGGCCACTTGTGATTTTCAGTAAAAGGATGTAACAAAATTAAGGGGAGAAATGAAAGTATAAGGCTAAAACCACATATTATTGAATACACCTGTTATAATTTACCTCACACCTAGATGAATTTTTGAAAGGGGTGTAGTTTCCAAAATGGGGTCACTTCTTAGGGTTTTCACTTGACTGGTACCTCAGGGCATTGCAAATGCCCTCCAAAAGACAAACGTTGCTCTTTACCATCTGAGCACTACCATGTGCCCAAACAGCAGTTCACAATCAAATACAGGGTGTCAGTGTTCTCCGGAAAAGTTGCTTAATAAAATGTGTGGTGCTTTTTTTTACCTGTGCTCCTTGTGAAAATGAAAAATGTGTGACTAAAACATTTTTATTGAAAAAAAATATATATTTCATATTCACTGCCCAGTTGTAATACATTCCATAAAACATCTTTCTTTAATTTTTCTACTTTCCAAAACATGGTCACTTCATGGGGATTTAAACTTAGGAGTGTGTCTCCGGGTGCCCGCCAGTTTACCATTTCATCAAAATATGCCCTCTAAAAACCAACTGGCACTCCTTCCCTTTCAACCCTGTTTGTGACCATGAATGGGGTATTGCCATAATCAGTAGTGTTGAGCACGAATATTCGAATCGCGAATTTTAATCGCGAATATCGGCACTTTGAGAATTCACAAATATTTAGAATATAGTGCTATATATTGGTATTTGCGAATAGTGTTGATCTCGAATTTTCTAATCGCAAATTTATCGTTAATATCGGCACTTAGCAACACCCCTAGTAACCAACAGAAAAGTTTCCTACCCCTTAGTGTTAATTGCGAATATTCTAATCGTTAATTTATATTGCGAATATATTGCATTGCCGATTTTCGCAATCAAGTAAATAATCACGAATTTGCAAATTATTACGAATTTTCGGCCAAAAATTTACAAAATATCGCGAATTCGAATATTGCCTATTAGTGTTGAGCGAACAGTTCGAGCATCGTTCGGGTTCGTACCGAATTTTGGGGTGTCCGGGACCCGGACCCGAACCCGGACATTTTCAAAAAAGTTCGGGTTCGGGTTCGTCGTTCGGCATGTATTTTGGCGCATTTTGAAAGGCTGCAAAGCAGCCAATCAACATGCATCATACTACTTGCCCTAAGATGCCATCGCAGCCATGCCTACTATTGGCAAGGCTGTGATTGGCCAAGTGCAGCATGTGACTCAGCCTCTTTATAAGCTTGTGCGCACGTCGGGACGTGCTCACTCCCGATGTGAATAGAACAGGGATAGACGCAGCTGATGCTAGGGCGAGAATAGGCAGGGATAATTGAATAACTGGAAGCAAATTTCTCTCCTCCACCTGTGATTCATCTGAACAACTGCAGCTGAGCTGCTTTTTTGATAGGGATTGGCTATTTTTAGAGTGGCCAGAGTGATTTTCCATCCACATGTACCTGGGCTGACCGCCGGCCGCCATTTGCGACTTGTAGTGCTGCAGCAGAAGCTGCCACAGTGTGCATTCCAAAGCTCCAAACAAGTCAGACATCTACACCTGGGATTCAGACCAATAGCGATTTAGCAGCACAGTCCAAGGCTATTTTTTTAAAGGTTGTGCAGACCATTTTGTGGCACATGTTACTGGGCTGATAGGCGGCGGCCATCTTGGGACTAGTGCTGCAGCACAATCTCTCCCAACGTCCATTAATCACTTGTAATAGTGGTCTGTGCCATAGAAATCCTACATCAGGGACTTGGGTGTGCTTGTGTCACCCCTACTAATACCAGTCCACCTGTAATCCATACAGTGAAAAGCCATAAAGTATTCCAGTGAGGGAATTTTTTTATTTAAAAAGGCCAAGTTAGTTTATCTGGCGTTCAATATACTAGATACAGTTAGGCCTGCGTTTCATACATCTGGAATTAGCAAACTAATGTGCTGGGGTTGGGAAAACATATATGTACCCATACTAGAATCTGTCAAAGAGCGGTACTCACATATAACAGTCATTCCATCTGTAATCCATACAGTCAAAAGACTGAAAGTATTCCAGTGAGGGAATTTTTTATTTAAAAAGGCCAAGTTAGTTTATCTGGCGTTCAATATACTAGATACAGTTAGGCCTGCGTTTCATACATCTGGAATTAGCAAATTAATGTGCTGGGGTTGGGAAAACATATATGTACCCATACTAGAATCTGTCAAAGAAAGCGGTACTCACATATAACAGTCATTCCATCTGTAATCCATACAGTCAAAAGACTGAAAGTATTCCAGTGAGGGAATTTTTTTATTTAAAAAAGGCCAAGTTAGTTTATCTGGCGTTCAATATACTAGATACAGTTAGGCCTGCGTTTCATACATCTGGAATTAGCAAACTAATGTGCTGGGGTTGGGAAAACATATATGTACCCATACTAGAATCTGTCAAAGAAGCGGTACTCACATATAACAGTCATTCCATCTGTAATCCATACAGTCAAAAGACTGAAAGTATTCCAGTGAGGGGATTTTGCTTATAAAAAATAATATATTTCATTGTGGTGCGAGTTGAATCGCAACAATGAAGAAAAATACTATTAAGGGACGAGGGCGCGGTCGTGGTGGTGTCCGTGGAGCCTCTGTTGCTGGTAGAGGACGTGGCCGTTCGGCTCAGGCGCACACAGTAGGGAGCGAACTCCCTCAACTAGCCGGCAGAATGTACCGCAATATCTCGTGGGGCCCAATGCCGCTCTTAGGATGGTAAGGCCTGAGCAGGTACAGGCATTAATCGATTGGGTGGCCGACAGTGCTTCCAGCACGTTCACCACATGGTCTTCCACCCAGTCTTCTGCGGAAAGCGCACAGGTGGCACCTGAAAACCAAGCCCATCAGTCTGTCACATCACCCCCAAGCATATCAGGGAAACGGTCTGAGCCACAAGTTATGCAGCAGTCTCTTCTTCTGTTTGAAGACTCTGCTTCCAGGGTTTCCCAGGGGCGTCCACCTAGCCCTTCCCCAGTGGAGGAAGACATACCATGCACTGGCGCACAACCACTTATGTCTCCAGATGAAGAGGACATGGGAATACCACCACAGCAGAGTCACCGACTCTCTGATGATGACGAAACACAGGTGCCCACTGCCGCGTCTTTTGCAGTGTGCAGACTGAACAGGAGGAGGTCAGGGAGGGAGACTGGGTGGAAGACGATGCAGAGGACGATGAGGTCTTAGACCCCACATGGACTGAAGGTCGTGGCGATGACTTTCACAGTTCAGAGGAAGAGGTAGTGGTGAGACCGAGACAACAGCGAAGCCAAAGAGGGAGCAGGGGGCCAAAGCAGACGAGCCGCCGCCCCCAGAGTTCGCCTGCTACTGGACATCGCCAACAGGGACCCAGCCCCACAAAGGCAGCTTCAAAGAGTTCCCTGGCATGGCACTTCTTTAAACAATGTCCTACCGACAAGACCCGAGTGACTTGCACGCTCTGCCATCAGAGCCTGAGGCGAGGCATTAACGTTCTGAACCTCAGCACAACCTGCATGACCAGGCATCTACATGCAAAGCATGAACTGCAGTGGGGTACACACCTTAAAAACCAGGCACTCGCTGAGGCTCCCCCTGCTCCCTCTACCGCTGCTGCCTCGGCTTCCGCCTCGAGAGGAATGTTGCCACCTGCCGAGCAGCAAACAGAGGATGTGCCACCGACACCACCACCACCGCCACCGTCAACTAGCGTCTCCACTATATCACACAGCAGCGTTCAGCTCTCAATATCTCAAACCTTAGAGAGGAAGCGCAAATTCCCCGAGTCACCCTCGAGCCCTTGGCCTGAACGCCAGCATTTCTAAACTGCTGGCCTTTGAAATGCTGTCATTCCGGCTGGTGGACACAGACAGCTTCAAACAGCTGATGGCCATGGCTGTCCCGCAGTATGTGGTTCCCAGCCGCCACTACTTCTCCAAGACAGCCGTGCCTTCCCTGCACATGCAAGTGTCCGATAAAATCAAGTGTGCACTGCGCAACGCCATTTGTGGCAAGGTCCACCTAACCACGAGATACGTGGACCAGTAAGCACGGCCAGGGACGCTATATCTCACTAACTGCACACTGGATGAATGTAGTGGCGGCTGGGCCCCGGCGGACAGTTCCTTGGCGCACGTCCTTCCGCCCCCTAGGATCGCAGGGCATCATTCTCTGCCTCCTGTAGCCTCCTCCTCCTACTCGGCTTCCTCCTCCACTGCTTCCACCAGCTCATCCGGTCAGCCACACACCTTCACCACCAACTTCAGCACAGCCCGGGGTAAACGTCAGCAGGCCATTCTGAAACTCATATGTTTGGGGGACAGGCCCCACACGCGCAGGAGTTGTGGCGGGGTATTGAACAACAGACCGACGAGTGGTTTCTGCCGGTGGGCCTCAAGCCAGGCCTGGTGGTATGCGATAATGGGCGAAATCTCGTGGCAGCTCTGGGACTAGCCGGTTTGGCGCACATCCCTTGCCTGGCGCATGTGCTGAACTTGGTGGTGCAGAGGTTCATTCACCACTACCCCAACATGTCAGAGCTGCTGCATAAAGTGCGGGCCGTCTGTGCGCGCTTCCGCCGTTCACATCCTGCCGCTGCTCGCCTGTCTGCGCTACAGCGGAACTTCGGCCTTCCCGCTCACCGCCTCATATGCGGCGTGCCCACCCGGTGGAACTCCACCTTGCACATGCTGGAGAGACTGTGCGAGCAGCAGCAGGCCATAGTGGAGTTTCAGCTGCAGCACGCTCGCGTCAGTCGTACTGCCGAACAGCACCACTTCACCACCAATGATTGGGCCTCCATGCGAGACCTGTGTGCCCTGCTGCGCTGTTTCGAGTACTCCACCAACATGGCCAGTGGCGATGACACTGTTATCAGCGTTACAATACCACTTCTATGTCTCCTTGAGAAAACACTTAGGGCAATGATGTTAGAGGAGGTGGCCCAGGTGGAGGAGGAGGAGGAGGATGAGGGCTCGTTTCTAACACTTTCGGGCCAGTCTGTTCGAATTGGCTCAGAGGGAGGTTTGTTTAAGCAGCAGAGGACAGGTTCACAAGTCGCCAGCCAAGGCACTGTACTGGAGGACGAGGAGGATGAGGAGGAGGAGGTGGAGGGGACGAGGATGGCGCAAGTTCACAGCGGGGTGGCAGCCCAGGCCCATCACTGGTGCGTGGCTGGGGGATACGGTGGACGATGACGATCGCCTCCCACAGAGGACAGCTTGTCCTTACCCATGGGTAGCCTGGCCCACATGAGCGAATATATGCTCCAATGCCTGCGTAACGACAGCAGAGTTGCCCACGTTTTAACGTGTGCAGACTACTGGGTGGCCACCCTGCTGGATCCCGGTATAAAGACAATGTGCCCACTTTAATTCCTGAACTGGAGCGCGACCGTAAGATGCGCGAGTACAAGCGCTACGCTGATAGAGCGCTCTTGAGAGCATTCCCACATGTCACAGGGAACAGGTGGAAGGTGAAGGCAGAGGAGTGGCAAGAGGTCGCCAACGCAGCTGTGTCACGGCCAGCTCATCTGAGGGCAGGGTTAGCATGGCAGAAATGTGGAAAAGTTTTGTCTCCACGCCACAGCTATCTGCACCGACACCTGATACGGAACGTGTTAGCAGGAGGCAGCATTTCACTAACATGGTTGAACAGTATGTCTGCACACCCCTCCACATCCTGACGGATGGTTCGGCCCCATTCAACTACTGGGTTTCGAAATTGTCCACGTGGCCAGAGTTAGCATGTTATGCCTTGGAGGTGCTTTCCTGCCCGGCGGCCAGCGTTTTATCTGAGCAGCGTATTCAGCACGGCAGGGGCGTCATTACTGACAAGCGCAGCCGCCTGTCCACAGCCAACGTGGACAAGCTGACCTTCATAAAGATGAACCAGGCATGGATCCCACAGGACCTGTCCCTCCCTTGTGCAGAGTAGTCCTTATTAACTGCCTAAAACATGTCTTGTTGTGCTACGGGCCACTTCTTTATTTGATACAAATTTTATGAAACCCACAGTTGAATGAAACTCTTCTCTGTCTGGGCGCCGGGGCCTAACCAGATGAAAGTGGCCGGTTAAACTAACGGGTGACATGAAGCCATAACCTCTGCCATGCTACCTCTGTCTTCTGTCTGGGTGCTGAGGCCTAAGTCAAATAAAGCGGTCTTCTGCTGTGCTGGGGGATATGAAGCTAATCTCTGACCTCTCTCCTCTGTCTGGGTCCAAAGGCCTAAATCACTGAAAGAGGCCTTCTCCTGTGGTGTGTGATATGATGCCAGAATATGTGCTGTGGGGCCTCTCTCCTCTTCCTGGGTGCAGGGGTCAAATAAACTAAATTGTGGCCTACTCCTGTGGTGGTTGATATGATGCCTGATTCTCTGATGTGGAACCTCTCTCCTCTGTTTGGGTGAAGGGGTCAAAGTAACTAAATGGTGGCTTCTCCTGTGGTGGCTGATATGATGCCAGAATATGTGCTGTGGGGCCTCTCTCCTCTTCCTGGGTGCAGGGGTCAAAGTAACTCAATGGTGGCTTCTCCTGTGGTGGCTGATATGATGCCAGAATATGTGCTGTGGTGCCTCTCTCCTCTTCCTGGGTGCAGGGGTCAAAGTAACTCAATGGTGGCTTCTCCTGTGGTGGCTGATATGATGCCAGAATATGTGCTGTGGTGCCTCTCTCCTCTTCCTGGAGTGCGGGGGTCAAAGTAACTCAATGGTGGCTTCTCCTGTGGTGGCTGATATGATGCCAGAATATGTGCTGTGGTGCCTCTCTCCTCTTCCTGGGTGCAGGGGTCAAAGTAACTCAATGGTGGCTTCTCCTGTGGTGGCTGATATGATGCCAGAATATGTGCTGTAGTGCCTCTCTCCTCTTCCTGGGTGCAGGGGTCAAAGTAACTCAATGGTGGCTTCTCCTGTGGTGGTTAGTATGATGCCAGAATATGTGCTGTGGGGCCTCTCTCCTCTTCCTGGGTGCAGGGGTCAAAGTAACTCAATGGTGGCTTCTCCTGTGGTGGCTGATATGATGCCAGAATATGTGCTGTGGTGCCTCTCTCCTCTTCCTGGGTGCAGGGGTCAAAGTAACTCAATGGTGGCTTCTCCTGTGGTGGCTGATATGATGCCAGAATATGTGCTGTGGTGCCTCTCTCCTCTGTCTGGGTCCAAAGGCCTAAATCACTGAAAGAGGCCTTCTCCTGTGGTGTGTGATATGATGCCTGAATATGTGCTGTGGTGCCTCTCTCCTCTTCCTGGGTGCGGGGTCAAAGTAACTCAATGGTGGCTTCTCCTGTGGTGGCTGATATGATGCCAGAATATGTGCTGTGGGGCCTCTCTCCTCTTCCTGGGTGCAGGGGTCAAAGTAACTCAATGGTGGCTTCTCCTGTGGTGGTTAGTATGATGCCAGAATATGTGCTGTGGGGCCTCTCTCCTCTTCCTGGGTGCAGGGGTCAAAGTAACTAAATGGTGGCTTCTCCTGTGGTGGCTGATATGATGCCAGAATATGTGCTGTGGGGCCTCTCTCCTCTTCCTGGGTGCAGGGTCAAAGTAACTAAATGGTGGCTTCTCCTGTGGTGGTTGATATGATGCCTGATTCTCTGCTGTGAAACCTCTCTCCTCCATCTGGGTGTAGGGGTCAAAGTCTTTCAAAGTCGCCTTCTCCTGTGCTGATTGATATAAAGCTGATGGTTGTGCCATCTGACATGGTTGCCAGGGTCTGATTCAATGGGGGCCTACTCCTGTGGTGGGTGATCTAAATGCCTGATTCTCTGCTGTGAAACCTCTCTCCTCCGTCTGGGTGTAGGGGTCAAAGTCTTTCAAAGTCGCCTTCTCCTGTGCTGATTGATATGAAGCTGATGGTTGTGCCATCTGACATGGTTGCCGGGGTCCCATTAAATTGGGGCCTACTCCTGTGGTGGGTGATCTAAATGCCTGATTCTCTGCTTTGAAACCTCTCTCCTCCGTCCGGGTGTAGGGGTCAAAGTCTGTCAAAGTCGCCTTCTCCTGTGCTGATTGATATAAAGCTTATGCTTGTGCCATCTGACATGGTTGCCGGGGTCTGATTCAATGGTGGCCTACTCCTGTGGTGGGTGATCTAAATGCCTGATTCTCTGCTGTGTAACCTCTCTCCTCCGTCTGGGTGTAGGGGTCAAAGTAACTAAATGGTGGCCTACTCCTGTGGTGGGTGATATGATGCCTGGTTCTCTGCTGTGGGACCTCTCTCCTTTGTCTGGGTGCTGTGGTCAAAATAATAGTAAGTGACCTTCTCCATTGGTGGGTGACTTGAAGCCTGATTCTGTGCTATGGGACCTCACTCCAATTAATATTGTTTAATTTTTATTTATTTTATGTTAACTCATCATTTCCCTATCTACATTTGTTTGCAGGGGATTTAACTACATTTTGCTGCCTTTTGCAGCCCTCTAGCCCTTTCCGGGTGTGTTTTACAGCCTTTTTAGTGCCCAAAAGTTCGGGTCCCCATTGACTTCTATGGGGTTCGGGTTCGGGATGAAGTTCGGGTCGAGTTCGGATCCCGAACCCGAACATTTTTCGAAAGTTCGGCCGAACTCGTCGAACCCGAACATCCAGGTGTTCGCTCAACTCTATTGCCTATGCATCACTAATAATCAGGAGAAATTGCGGAACAAAATGTAGGAGCTTTTTCTCTTATTACTCTTAAAATTTGGGCTGAATCAATGTTTTATTGTTTTATGTTTTATATTATATTATAAAAATTCTAATTTTTATTATTTCCACGGTTTACGATGAATAAATCCTGTAAAACACCTGTGGTGTCAAAATACCCCTAGGTAAATTATTTGAGGGGTTGTATATTCCAGAATATTTTTTTTTTTTAAGTGTATTTATTTTATTTCTTCAGCTCAAGGACTCTGCAAACCAGACATAATGCCCGAAACACATCCAAATAAAGGCCCTAAAATCCATAGGGTACTCCATCATTTCTATGGACAAAATTTGTGTAATACTTATTGAGGTTTGTTCTGCTGTTAACCCTTCCCGTGTTAAGGAAAAAAACGAAATAAAATGGCAAAACCTATGCTGGAGGGGGCTGAGGCAGTGAGACGAGGAAAATAAAAAACTCCCCTCTTTCCAAGCTGCCATCTTTCGTGGTCCTTTAGTGGCCTGTCACCTTAGATTCCTGCAATGTTGGTACATTGCCTGATAGTGGCCTGTGACTAGAGATGAGCGAATTTTTCAAACATTCGATTCGGTTGGTTTGCTGAATTTTTTGAAAAACGGCTATTTCCTGGCTGCAGAGAGCCTTTATAGGGGTGTAGAACACTGTGCCTTGCAGTACCACGCATAGGGAGTCTGCTGTGGTAGCGAAATAATACTGTGAGTCATCATGACATGCAGATGACAGGC
The DNA here is from genome assembly GCA_033119425.1 of Bufotes viridis. Lineage (NCBI taxonomy): Eukaryota > Metazoa > Chordata > Amphibia > Anura > Bufonidae > Bufotes > Bufotes viridis. The sequence goes on along the minus strand of CM065597.1, from coordinate 30,408,053 downwards.
GTCGCTCTTAGAACCACTGCACACTTCACTTATTTGGGCAGTCACTGCCCAAAACTGACCAAGTATGAACTCAGCCTTACAGGTCGATATTAGCGCCAAGAAGAAGTGCACTCCTTTTACACCGTCGTTAGCTGATTCCACATAGATGTCAACAGACCCTGTTTTATTAAATATACGTAACTGCACCGCTGAATGGCAAATAGGCCCTTATTTTTTACAACTTATACACGCCACAAAAGGCTTTAGAACATATAACTGCACCGCTGAACGGCAAATATATTTTTCTTTTGCCACTATTACATGACAAAAAGGGCTTTAGAACATATAACTGCACCACTGAACAGCAAATAGACCCTTTTATTTTCCCTCTTATACATGCCACAGATGGCTTTAGAACATATAACTGCACCGCTGAACGGCAAATAGGCCCTTATTTTTTTTCCACTTATACACGCACGCCACAGATGGCTTTAGAACATAAAACTGCACCGGTGAACGGCAAATATGTTTTTCTTTTGCCACTATTACACGCCAAAAAGGGCTTAAGAACATATTACTGCACTGCTGAACGGCAAATATATTTTTCTTTTGCCACTAATACATGCCAAAAAGGTAATTCCCGCACTTCACCATACAACGGCTAATAAGCCCTTTTTTCCCACTAATACAAGCTTTAGAACATATACCTTAACCGCACAAGGGCAAATAAGACATAGAAATATTTCCTTGTAATAAACCCTGTTAATGGCTGTATCAAACAGCACTTGCACCCTAATAAGAACAGTTTGCTTGAATTACAGAGCTGTATAATTGCAATTCGGATCCCCAGTCAGTGCAGCAAGGTGTAATGTTCCTATTACCCAGGCAGTAAACTCCCTTACTGAACCTTGTTCAACATAAATGCTGTGAAATGATTCATCTCTATCCTTTCCCTACACCTTGAATAATCTTTCCCTGCACTTGTAAATCGTTCTTTCAGCATAATGAAGTTTTTTCTAGCACTGTTCCTAGCGCTTGCTGATGACTCTCCCTGCTCTAAGTACACTGGAAAATGTCAGAATCCAAGATGGCTGAGGCTATTTATAGGGCTGTGATATCCTTACCAGAGTTCATTACTCCATGTCCTCACATGTGCAGCAGTGAGAAAAAAATGTGATTCATTACCACGAATCACAAGGAAATTCGGATTCGGTGTGAATCGAATAAAACCTGAAATTCGGATCGAATTCCACTTCGTCAACTTCGATTCACTCATTTCTACCTGTGACCTATGAGCCATAGGTTCCAGTACGATATTCCTAAGGAAGGTAATACAGTTGTTGAATTCAGTAGGGCACCTGCAACTAACAGCCATGTGTTCCACATGCCTCTAGCACTAATGAACACTGGAAGCCTCAGTTCACTTTGTACCCAGTCAGCAGCCATGATGAGGGCTTGGAGAGCCCCTTGGGCATCAGCCCACCAGGAATTTTCCCACTAGGTCTATGGCCACTCAAACCGCTCAGTGTGTCTTCGGGTGCCCGCCACAATCAACTACAATTAATTTACCTGCAATGGTGGCTGCAATCAAATTTATTGTCAACTAAATTCCCAAGTCCTTTTCCATGTCGGATTTACCTAGTTTTTTTCCATTTAGTATGTACCGGTGACTTGCATATTCCCTTCCCTTTTGCATAAACTTGCATTTATCAGTTTTAGAGTATGGCCACACTATCGGGTTTCTGCTTGCAGTTTTGGAAGTCAAAACCAGGAGTAAATTGAAAAAAGAGGAGAAGTCGTATCTGTCCTTTTATATTTTCTCTCCTTTTATGTTCCACCCCTGATTTGAGCTTCCAAAACTGCATGCAGAAACCTGATCGTGTGGCCTTACCCTTAAACATCATTTGCAATTTCTCGTCCCAAGCCTCCAGTCTATCCAGATCCATCTGTAGCAGTATACTGTCATCTGTAGCATATATATATACAGTATAATGTCCTCTTTTGTGTTAATTACTTTACACAGTTTAGTGTCATCTGCAACAAATTATATGCTACTATGCATGCCTTCCTCAAGATCATTTATAAATATTTTGAAGAGAATAGGGCCTAATACTAACCCCTGTGGTACTCCACTAAACAGTGACCCATCTAATACTGATCCCTGTGGTACCCTACTGTTAACAGTGGACCATCTAATACTGACCCCCTATGGTACCCTATCAGTAATAGTGACCCATCTAATACTGACCCCTGTGGTACCCCACTATTAACGGTGTGCTGTCTTATACTGACCCCTGCAGTACTCCCCTAGTAATGGTGACTCAGGGTATGTTCCACTAGGAACTCCCTACATAGTATCTGTCAACTATTTGGTCACTTTATATGAAAAATACCACTCTCTAATTAGGTGATAGTCATTGCAAAATACAATGAAGCAGATACTCACCATAATTTTTGTAAAACTGATCCCAGGCTGGCAAACTTCCCCTGTTTAAGAAATCATCACCTTTGTCAACATAAACTTCTTTCACGAGCTTGTACCCAGTGACAATCACGACTGGACGAGTTCCCAGATAGACCATGAACACATTGCCATATTTCTCTCGGAGCTGAATTAGATGATAAATTAGTTCATACTTGTAATGCTGCTTATAAATATTAGAAACAGAAGATATGCTCTACTTAGCTTGCTTTTATAACTTCCATTTTATTTTTATCCAGGCTCTCATAGAGTACTATTTTTGTGGAGAACAATAAAGCTGGCATAGTGAATCTTAGAACACATTTAAATGGGACAGATATTATCCAGGCTTGCATATACTTAAAGGGTTTTATCCGAGAGTAACAAATGCTCCCCTATATGCCGGACCCCTCACACTGATTCTACTTACCTGGCTCCCCGCTCCCTTTGCCACTTCTGGTCCCTGCACCACCACTACTGATTCTCCATGTGCTTGGATGAAAACATCCAGTGTCGTGGGGGGGACAGCCAATGGCAGGGGTCGAGCATCCCTAGCGTTACCCACGATGGTAGGGAGGTTCATCCTCATCACTGCCTGCCATTGTCTGATCCCCCCAACACCAGATGTTTTCATCTGTGCATGGGGAGAAGCAGCAGCGGTGGTGCGGAGACCAGGAGCGGCGCAGGGAGCCAGTTAAGTAGATTCAGTGTGAGGGGCCCGGCATATGGGGGGCCATTTGTTAGTCTTGGATAACCCCTTTAAATGATAAATGTTTTACTTAAAGTAGTTGATTAGGATGAGGGACTACTTTCCAGAAACAGCACCATTCTTGTCAACGGGTTGTACTGCAAACTACAGATGCAAGTGGTGCTGTTTTTGGATAAAAGCAGACTAATTTTTGTAATCCTTAGTCCTGGAGAATACTTCTAAGGGATCATGCACACGAACATGTGCCGGCTGTTCCGTCCATTGGGGACCGCAATTGCTGTCCCAAATGCACGGGCAACATCCGTGCGGCTGCCGCAGACAGATCCAGACCCATTCAACTTGAATGGGTCCGTGATCCGCCCATTCCACAAAAAAGTAGTGCATGCACTACTTTTCTGCGGTGCGAAGGCACGGCCAGAAACACTACAGAAGCACTCTGTAGAGCTTCCGTGGGGTTCCGCTCCATCCTTCCGCACCGCATCTCCCAGATCGCGGACCCATTCAAGTGAATCACCAATATAGATGAGATATTAAGAAATCTCATCCACATGCTGAAAAAAATCTATTACATAAATCCACTAACACATTTGAAGTATATTCATCCCATTTGGACATACCCATACAATGTAAATGGCCACATAGTAGCCACCCTTAGTCCTGGCTATGGTAGTTGTTCTGCCCAGAAGGGTTAGAGAATCATTACAGATCATGTCTGCCTCAGTCTTGGTATTTCTGAAGTGTTTGGTTATAGCACCATCTAGTGGTGTTAAGTTGTATTACAATTTGTTTTTCCTGTTACAATACTACTACTGCATTGTGGGTGGTGCACTGCATTGTGGGGGTAGAAAGCATCGAAGTCTCCACTCTCCAGGACACATCAGCAGAGCTGTCCTATGCATGTCTCTTTCTCAAACTCAGTTAGTTTTACTTTTTATTCAGGGAGTTATAACTGTTAGATGTTAGAGATCTAATCCTATGTACATGCAGCCATTTTACCTTGTGCTTCAGTGTTAATGTCATGTTATAGTATATGCTATCCATGCCTAATACTTATATATGTTATTTGTAGTTTTACCAAACAATCAGAATCAATTAAATTTACAATCTTTCACTCACGTGCACCGCGCAGGGAGTACAACCTGTTGACTAGGGATGAGCGAATCGACTTTGGATGAAACATCTGAAGTCGATTTGCATAAATTTTTTATCCAATACTGTACGGAGTGAGCACTCCGTACAGTATTAGAATGTATTGGCTCAGATGAGCCGTAGTTATTACTTTGCGAAGTCTAGTGTGACTTCGCGTAATAAGTTTATTTGCTCATCCCTACTGTTCACCAATAAACAAGTTAGACTACAAAGAACGGCACTCATACTTTGGGAGTAATGTGAGACAGCTAAAAAGTAATTAGCTATTTATTGAAAAGTGCAATGAAATGATTCATTAAAAACACACAACAAATAATAAAAATGTACTGGATTATCAATAGATAAGGTTCCAATAGTAGTGCAGTATCCTCAAATGGTGTCCTCCCAAGATCACTAGTACTCGATCATATGATGATAAAGAAAGTGCACAGGATAATAGCGCATAGGATAGTGGTAAAAGTGCATGAGATGTTAAAAATGCGCCAAGGATGGTTATAAAAGTGCATGAATAGTCTCTCCCTGTAGTAATGGTTTATACGATAATTACTCACTGTTTTGAGCTGGCTCTTATTCTTGTGGCGTCCCACGTGTAAGTGCTCTGTGCTCTTGGTGTAATTCAAATCAGTTGTCGGTTGTGAATTTATTCGACTATTGCGAATTTTCGGTAGTTTGTAGTTCACAAGGAAGTAAGTAGAACTAGGCGTAGTGTCAGCCCGCAACTTGTATATTGTATGTTCCAAATATTGTAAGAATAGTCTCTACAGAGGGTGTTTCAATGTGGAAGTCCTTATTGGTTTCTTATAAATCGCATGGCCATGCTCCAAGGACTTTTGCGAGTGAAAATACTTTTCCATCTTTCCCAGACGCATTTCGAAGTAATATCTACTTCTTCCTCAGTGGGTTCTCAGTGGGAGATTACTTTGAAATCCGTCTGGGAAAGCTGAGAAAGTATTTTCACTCGCAAAAGTCCTTGGAGCATGGCCATGCGATTTATAACAAACCAATCAGGACTTTCACATTGAAACGCCCTCTAGTAACCAAAAAGTAAATGTAATCGAAAAATAACTACAGACCATGCCAAAAGAGTTGAAAAGTTCTGGGTGAGGAGAAGGTTTAATTCTAGCTTTACTGGCAGAGGGATACAATGAGCATTAGGTTGCTTCCATAATTAAAACTTCAAAGACAGAGGTTCATAACAAAAACGTCAAGCTGCAAACATTGGGAACAATGAAGCTTTAGACTGTCAGAGAGCAGAAATGACGCTTTACTGACCATGATGAGACATTTAGGCCGCACTACACCTCTCGGCATTCCTACTACACCTGGGACACGATAGGGGACCTAGGGGGACAGCTCGTTGCATATGTCTCAACATTTATCTTTTGCGAAATTATCAAAAGAAATGCATTGCCAATCTGGAGGCCTTGGCATGAGAATAAGTATAACTGAAAATCTCTTCCTACGTCCTATCAATCATTTCTGGACATGTCCCTCTTTGGAATAGGAATTATGCTTGAAACTGTACAAAACATGGGTGAGAATTGTATGTTTTGCCTAATCATTAATATTAGACTATAAATGCCCAAATTGGACTTATACATTATAATTATCTTTATATGTGTTAACCATTTTAAAACCCAATGTGTAAATGGATATAATAACTTTTTATCTGCTAAGTTCCCATGCAAACCAATAAATTTTACCAGCACCAACATGTGATTTTTCATTGAAGGTACTCACTTTCATCAAAGAATTCACAATATCTCCTCTAATATACAGAGCATTTCCCAGCAGTGGAAGAGGTGTTGGTCCAGGTGGAAGGTTCCCACGATTCCTTAATGAATTTAGGCTAAAATACAAGATAAAGCATAAAATACACAAGGTAAATAAAAGTGTTGGATCGTGTAATAAATCCATTACAAGTCAGTTCTTGCAAACATCGGAGCTTTACAATACTGTTCATCTTTAATATATATAAGCTAAAGAAACTTACCGTAGGTGGAGCAAAGAAGGGCAGAGCATTCACATGATAGGTTAGAAAGGAATCTAATTGCATGGAGACTGCAGCCCGATCCCATAATAGGAAATATATTTAATACTGAACCAAACATGTGCATTCATCATAAAAATGGCATACCACCAAGTGCTGCCAGGTAGTACAACGATAACAATCTTCAGTTTGGTGACTTTTCCATCAGACTGTGCACATGATCTATTAGGAAACATGTTGCAGCTGGTAATCAAACTTACCCCAACAAATTCAAATGGATTTTGACTGTTCACACTTTTGTTTATACCTAATCCAAAGAAAAAACTTGTGGTCCAGCTTCCCATATAAACTTGCAGCTTTATTAAAAACAATAAAAAAAAACTGTTATCCAAACACGAATCACATACAAGATCCAACATGTCTACGCTTTTCAGACTCTACAATTTTGATTTTTACTCAGGACATACAGAAAAGTAACTGTTTAACTCTCTTTAAACATGTGGCGCACCAGGTAATCAAGACTTCGGCATCACATGAACAAAAGGGGAGGAGAACCGATCAGACACCAAAAACCAACACCCAATGCTCTAAAAAGAAAAGACAACATGTATATAATACTGAAAAACTATAAAAATTGTTCTTTTAGCAATATTGTAAAATCAGATCGTGTTTTCTGTTCAGACCTGTGGGAAAGCAACTTCCCAATTCAAACATCCAATATGCCTCACGGCTGAGGAGTTTTCGTTTGTGATCTTCTAATGGGAAGAGTAACCCTTTCCACTCCCTGAAGAGAAACCGCTCTTCTATCTCCTTTGTGCACAGTGGCAAAGTGAAAACTGTTTGCAGATACATTGCGAGTTTCATAATATGGTATATCTGATAAATGTTTGCGTACAGGCTCGGACTGTCCCACCTGGTAGCTGGGGAAACCCTCGGTGGGCCCCCAGGATTTATAGTTAATTGTGAAGCAGGCAGCTCCAGCCTCGCTGCCTGCCACTTCAAAAAGCACACACACACTTAGGCTGCATTCACACGAGCGTGATTTCCGCGCGGGTGCAATGCGTGATGTGAACGCATTGCACCCGCACTGAATCCTGACCCATTCATTTCTATGGGGCTGTGTACATGAGCGTTTTTTTTCACGCATCACTTCTGCAAAGCGTGTAAATCGCAGCATGCTCTATATTCTGCGTTTTTCACGCATCCGCAGCCCCATAGAAGTGAATGGGGCTGCGTGAAACTGTGCATCCGCAAGCAAGTGCGGGTGCGTTGCGTTTCACTGATGGTTGCTAGGAGATGTTGTTTGTAAACCTTCAGTTTTTATCACGCGCGTGAAAACGCATCAAAACGCATTGCACCCGCGGAAAAACTGAACAACTGAACGCATATCGCAGGCAAAACTGAATGGCTTTGCCTGTGAAAACGCTCAGTTTTCACTGAACGCATCCGCAACGCATCCGCAACGCATCCGGACACGCTCGTGTGAACCCAGCCTTAGGCCTCTTTCACATGAGCGTGTCCGGATTAGGTCCGGATGCATTGCGGATGCGTTCAGTGAAAATTGTGCGATTTCACAGGCAAAGCCATTCAGTTTTGCCTGCGATTGCGTTCAGTTGTTCAGTTTTTTCCGCGCGGGTGCAATGCGTTTTGATGCTTTTTGCTTTTTTCACGCGCGTGATAAAAAACTGAAGGTTTACAAACAACATCTCCTAGCAACCATCAGTGAAAAACACAACGCACCCGCACTTGCTTGCGGATGCAATGCGTTTTTCACGCAGCCCTATTCACTTCTATGGGGCCAGAGCTGCGTGAAAAACGCAGAATATAGAACATGCTGCGATTTTCACGCAACGCACAAGTGATGCATGAAAACAATGCTCATGTACACAGACCCAATGAAATGAATGAGTCAGGATTCAGTGCGGATGCTATGCGTTCACGTCACGCATTGCACCCGCGCGGAAAACTCGCTCGTCTGAAAGGGGCCTTAGGCTGGGTTCACACGAGCGTGTCCGGATTAGGTCCGGATGCGTTCAGTGAAAAGTGTGCGATTTCACAGGCAAAGCCATTCAGTTTTGCCTGCGATTGCATTCAGTTGTTCAGTTTTTTCCACGCGGGTGCAATGCGTTTTGATGCGTTTTTCACGCGCGTGATAAAAAACTGAAGGTTTACAAGCAACATCTCCTAGCAACCATCAGTGAAAAACGCAACGTACCCGCACTTGCTTGCGGATGCAATGCGTTTTTCACGCAGCCCCATTCACTTCTATGGGGCTAGGGCTGCGTGAAAAACGCAGAATATAGAACATGCTGCGATTTTCACGCACAAGAGATGCGTGGAAAAAAAACGCTCATGTACACAGACCAATTGAAATGAATGGGTCAGGATTCAGTGCGGATGCTATGCGTTCACTTCACGCAATGCACCCACGCGGAAAACTCGCTCGTGTGAAAGGGGCCTTAATGTTAGCAAGTGGCGAGATGACTGATGATCAGCTCGCCATTTCACTTGTCCCCCATAAACAGGGTTCCAGAAAGTGTGACCAGGCGGTCTTACATGACTGGGGACACCTTTTTTAACCGATTGGAATACCTTTTTAATGATATTATCTGGTGCAGTAAGAGAGTGTGGATTAAACAAAAATTTCTATGGCTCTCTGTTGAGGACGGAGGTTTATCCCTCCCTTTTCCCCAGGGTTATTATTTGGCTGCCCAGATCCAGTGGTACATGAGTGGTCTTTGTAGCATTTTCGGTCACCTTACCAGGGACATCTTGATATTCTTTTATGACATTTAATTGAGCTCATGACTTGCCTATATATACACTGCAGCATCCTGCTCCCAGAGTGGCATTATACTGCAAAGTGCAAACATATATTTGTCATGTCATGTATGCATTTACAGAAATAGCCGACTGGGGGGCGTAGCCTTTAGGGGAGGCGAACATGATGGGGGCTGGTTTCAGGGAGCCCCCAGGGAAGCTAATTGGCTAGTGTAAGCTATGGGGGCATGGAGCAAGGGGTTAAATAGTTGAGGGTCTGGTGAAGAAGGAGGACATTTTATGGTGAAACGGAGCTGTGCAGATCGTTACTCACCATGGACGTTGATTCGCTCATCACTGATCTCCGGACGGCTGCAGCTGCGCGGGGACCTCGCTGGCTTCAGGGACTTCCACAGTGGTTCCAAGGGGCACTTCGGCGTCGGCGCAAACGCAGACAGGCGGGTCTGAACAGGAGGATATACTGAGGTTAGACGATAGGTCAGGCCATCCCTTTCGGAGCGAATCAGGGGTGGGGGGACAATCCGGATTCACGGCAGCATCTGCGAAGGGATTGTGCTTTCTATTCAATGAAGGGGGGTGTAAATTTGGAGCTAAATGCAAATTCAAGCACGAATGTTCCAATTGTGGTGGGTCCCAAGGAGCCACGCGGTGTTTTAGAGGGGCCAAGCAGAGGGGGAGCGAGGGTTCTGGAAAAAGGGGAGACACCGGTGCATCTACAAAAGATGTACTGGTTTCTCCCTAGATATCCGGATGTGGGGCCTACAAAATTGTTACGGGAAGGTTGTCACCACTGGGGGTGGTCCCAAAGAAGGAGGCGAATACGTTTCGCCTGATTCAACATTTATCCTTTCCAAAGGGATCGTCGGTCAACGACGGTATTGATCCGACCCTGTGTTTGGTAGTCTATACCTCGTTTGATGTGGCAGTGCAGTGGGTTAAGAAGTCCGGGAGGGAACCATTGATGGCGAAAACGGACATCAAGTCAGCATTTCGACTGTTGCCGGTGCATCCGGATTGCCTGCATTTATTGGGATGTTTTTGGGAAGGAAAATTTTTCGTTGATCGTTGTTTACCAATGGGGTGTTCTTTATCATGTGCATATTTTGAGAAGTTCAGCTCTTTTCTAGAATGGACGGTAGTGGACTCCTCCGGATGTGAATCAATCATTCACTATCTGGATGATTTCTTATGTGTTGGCCCCCCGGAATCCAGTGTGTGCTCTTTACTGTTGCACACGATGGAGGTGTTGTTTGATTCCTTCGGGGTTCTCCTGGCGGCAGAAAAAACGGTAGGACCGACCACGGAATTGAGCTTCCTGGGCATAGTGATTGACTCAGTGAGGATGGAATGTAGGCTGCCCATGGACAAGGTTGAGGACTTAAAAGTGGAAGTGGAAAGGGCACCGCGACTGCAAAAGATACAATTGTGGAACCTACAGTCACTTCTGGGAAAGCTCAATTTCGCTTGTCGGATCATTCCCATGGGAAGGATATTTAGTAGGCGTTTGGCGGCGGCAACGGCGGGGGTGGCGGCACCGCACCATTACATTAGGCTAGGAAAAGAGCTTAGGGTGGATCTGCAAGTTTGGGCATCGTTTCTGGAATGTTATAATGGCAGGGAAATGTTTACGGGTGACGTGGTAGACCCTTTTGATTTTGACCTTTTTTTCGACACTGCAGGGGGAGGCGGTTATGGGGTTTACTTCCGGGGGGTCAATGGTGTGCGGGCGGCTGGCCCGATACCTGGGTGGAAAGAGGCTGGGTTAAGAATTTAGCATTACTGGAACTTTTCCATTGTAGTGGCAGTAATGCTATGGGGGAGGGATTTTATGAACAAGAAGGTCAGTTTCCACTGTGACAACATAGGAGTAGTACAAGCGATCAACGCGTTGTTGGCTTCTTCACCGTTAGTGGTACGCCTATTACGGAGGCTAGTCTTGGAGTGTTTTTCACTCAATGCTTGGGTGGTAGCAGTGCATGTACCAGGAGTCGACAACTGTATTGCTGATGCTCTCTCTCGTTCATAGTGCGAACGTTTCCGCCTGCTGGCAACAGGGGCAGAGGGTCACGGGTTGGACTGCCCGAGTTGCCTGTGGGAACTCCTGGAGACACCGTAGCGGGTCTCATAGGAGCTTCACTCGCACCCAGTACGTGGGAAACATACAATAGGGCATGGCAATGCTGGGAAGAATGGAAGACCAGGTTGGGTGTTAAGACAGATGACTTCGAAATTCCCATGCTATTGTTCATTGGCCATTGTAGAGAGGAGGGGTGGTCTATCTCTAGAATTAACAGTTGCGTTTTGGGTTTGGCTTTCAGTTTTCGCTTCAGGAATTTTCCGGATGTCACCAAGTCTTTTCTGGTGGTGAGGGCTTTAAAGGGTTGGCGCCGCTCTTATTTGGGGGAGGATGATCGTAGGCCAGTATCTTGATTTGCTTGTGAGGTTGGGGGAGCAATTAGTCGACGTCTGTGCCTTGCCGTGGGAGTTGCGTTTGTTTAGGTTGGCTTTTTCACTGGCATTTGTCCGTTGGTTAAGAGACAGGGAGGTCTGTTCAGGGACGATGTGGACCTCTTTCCGGATAGTGTGGAATTTCGTATTAGAAGATCAAAAACTGATAGGGAGGGAAGAGGCCGCAAGGTGGTCCTTTTTGTGGTCCCGGTTTGTTCGATGTGTCCGGTATACTGCTTGTGGGAGTATGGGGTGGAGGTGCGGGGGACAACCTCCCCTCTCTTGGTACATTCGGATGGGTCTTTCCTTTCCCGTTTCCAATTCACAGCGGTCTTCAAACGGTGTTTGGGGCAGTTGGGCATAGAGCTAGCGGGTTACTCTAGCCACTCCTTTAGAATCGGGGCAGAGGATGCGGCTAGACGTGGGCTGGGTCAGGACGTAATAAAGCGGATAGGGAGGTGGGAATCGATTCGTTTTAGATCATACATATGTCCAGAACGACTGTGATGCTGCGTTTTGCTTTGTTTTATCCCGCGTGGTATGCTTCTTTGATCTTGTTGTTTCATTACAGATTGGAACCCAGTGCTAATCTGGATAATGGGTCATTCATATGTTTTCTGGGGAGCCATCCAGGCAGCGGTTCGGCCGGATGGTCAACAGTTGGGGTTTGATCGATCGGTATCGCTGGTAAGATGGTTGGGTCGTAGCAGAATGGTGTGGGGGGGGGGCTGAGGTCCACAAGTTTGTTAGGCTGGATAGGGCACCAAATGTGTTGGTGTTGCAGGTGGGGGGCAACGATTTGGGAGTGCGGCCGTTGAGGGAATTAGTGAAGGACGTAAAGTTTGACTTTCTCCGGTTGTGGGCGTTGTTCCCAGGTATAATTTCTGTTTGGTCGGACATCGTTCCCCGCAAGTTGTGGAGGGGAGCACGATCAATAAGGCTAGGATAAAAGCTAACCGGGCTATAGGGCGGTTCATGGCAAGGAATGGGGCAGTGGTAGTAAGGCATACCGAATTGCAAAAAGGGGTCGGGGCCTTTTGGAGGTCTGATGGTGTCCACTTGAACGCAGTTGGGATAGACATGTGGTGCCTAGGGACACAAGAGGGCATAGAGACAGCTCTACGGATGTGGAGGGACACACAGGCTTAAGGGGTCAAGCAAGTGCATTTGTGGCGGTGGGAGGTCCTTGAAGTTTGAGAGATTCAGGTGACGAGGATGGGAGGGCTCCACGGTTGGGGCTGGACTCCCATGTCTGGTGGTCGGTTGTGGCGGAATTTGGGAAAGCCGTCAGTGGTGCCTCCGACCTGGCGCTTAACGGCTGGGGGCAAGTCGGCTCAAAGATACTGGCGGAAATTTCTAGGTTTGTGGCTTCCAGCACCTCCCCCGTGTTACTCAGGGATATGTTGGGAATAAGTTGGATATATATCTTAAGGTTATGTTTTGTGCAAAAATAAAAGGTTATTTATTTATGTATGTGTTTGTAATAAAACGGCTGCTGTGGCCGATATAATCCAACTTGGTGTCCGTGTCTTATTGGGGTTTTGACAAGGCCCGGCTTATGGGGATCAGGCTGGGGGTGGGGGAGTCGGGGGTTAGTAAGTGATAGATTAAGGAGGGCGTGCGGAGAATAACCAATACCCCGTCATGTGTATTTTCTGTAATTATAGGCCACACTTATAGCCACCACTACACAGGGCTGGTGTCACCCTCTATATAAGAGAGGGCAGAACATTAGAGCCAGTCAAAGCCAGTTCAGTGCAGTGTAAAACCAGAATAGAGTGAAGATGTAGGGCTGACATTTTAGCCCATCCTTGAACTGGATCCGCCCAGGATAGAGCCATAGCATCTCCAAAACAGGGCAGATGCAAGAGAGGTGTAGATAAAGACCTGTAGAGTTGATCAGTCTTACAAAGCATTTATTTGACTCTATGGCACCCGAGTTTAGGAGAAGCCCCTGGTGCCTGATAACACACACCACACCACACCACATGGTTCGGAGCACTTATGTATATCTGAATGTCCCAAGGTGGAAAATATAGATAAGGGTGCTTTCACACCTGCGTTCTGAGGATCCGGCAGGCACCTCAGGCCCGCCAGATCCGTCAGAACGCAAGTCGCCTGTAAGCATTTGAAGACTGATCAGGATCCTGATCAGTCTTCAAAATGCTTTCAGGTTACCATGGCAGCCAGGACACTACTTAAGACCTGGCTGCCATGGTATTTTGCAGCAGTGTACTTACCTGCGCTGCAGCCACCGGGCGATCCTTCATGACGTCACAGGTCCCCATGGCACATAGAGCAATGCACCGCCCGGACCTGTGATGTCATGAAGGAGCACCCGGGGGCCACAGCACAGGTAAGTACACTGCTGCGGAGTACTTACCATGGCATCCAGGACTTCAGTAGCATCCTGGCTGCCATGGTAACCGATCGAAGCCCCAGCTTACACTGGGGCCCCGATCAGAACTGCTGCTGCGCATGCGCAGAGCTAAATGTCAGATCCGGCGATGCGCCGAAAGGACGTTTAGCTTAATTCCAGATCTGGATTAATGCCCTTCAATGGGCATTAATTCCGGATCCGGCGTTATGGCAAGTCCTGTGGCTTTTTGGCTGAAGGAAAATCCGCAGCATGCTGTGGATTTTTCTCCAGCCAAAAAACTTTTGGGTACTGAACAGTTGACATCCTGAAGCATCCTGAATGGATTTCTCTCCATTCAGAATGCATTAGGATAATCCTGATCATTAGTTTCCCTGCATAGAGCACCGAGGACGGAACTCTATGCCGGAAAACAAAAACACCAGTGTGAAAGGGGCCTAAGCAATCTGACAAAGAATGTAGCAGAAGTGTTTGCCTGCTACATAGGTAAAAGCCCTTACTGTTTGAGAGATTGCCTAAAGTACTGTGTTAAACCCCAAATCTGGAAGCTAAAGAACAAGTGAATTAGCAAGGTGCAGAGTAAGAAGGATTGTGTCAACTAGTTACTAATTGTGTCAACTAGTCACCATGGATCAACGGACCTCTTCTTGGGCACCTTAAATCTTTGATTGACAGGTTAGTAAAACCAGTTTTTTAGCAAAATAAAGCCACAAATAGATTTTATAAGGCCACCTTAGGAATCATAATATTACCCTGGACATGAGCATATGTTTAGCTCACAGGGGTTATAGGTGGTGACAGAATCCCTTTAAAGGAACTCTTTAGGCATTAAATAACTAATTGGCTTTAGTCCCTTTACTCACCATGGCATACACGTCACAGGTGTGCAGAGAGTATATGGATCATACTTGTGTGTGAATATTTGATTCCACCCTACCCACCTACCCTGGTCATCTATACCCTAAGGATCTCCAGCTTCCCCCTGGTAGCTAGTTGTATAGGGTTGCTATTCATTTTTTCAACCAGCAGCTAAGATGTTGGATAATGTACTTCTATATGTGCAAGGGAAAAAATATTTTTTGTATCCATATACAGTTGATTTTCTTAAAGGGGTTGTTTCATCTGAGACAATGGGGGCATATTGCTAGGATATGCCCCCATTGTCTGATAGGTCCGCTGGGACCTGCACCTACATTGAGAACGGAACGTGCCAAAGTGGTGGCTGTAGGACTCTGGTCCAGCTCCCACCAAGCCCTCTCCCCATAGAAATGTATGGGAGTGCACAGTGAATGATCCACTTCCATTCACTTCTATGGGCCCGACGGGAATAGCCAAGCCAGCACTTGGATATTTTCAGCAGCCCAATAGATATTAAAGGAAGGTGGCTGGGCATGCACTCCGCCATTTTCGGGGCTCCATTTAGGAGATAGGTGCGGGTCCCTATCAGACAATGGGAGCAAATCCTAGTGAAGTGTCTCCATTATCTCAGGCAGGTGAGACAACCCCTTTAGCAAAATTAAGGGACTGAACAATGAATGGGAAAATATTCCTATTTACAATCATGGACAAGTCCACCTTGTATACCAACATATCAACAGCTGATGGCATCTTATATGTGAGGGATATACTATTTGCCTCCTGTAGAAAATAAATTGATCTTTGACCAATTGGACTTTGCCTTGAGCAACAATTGTTTTTTATTTCATAGTCAATTTTATGTTGCTATAGGCTGTAAAGTGACACCTAGTTTTGCCATTACTTCATATGTGGATTCCATCCCTCTATCCCTTCAGTTTTCATTACTGGATGCAGGTAAAGGTTCACAAATTGATTTGTTACAAATTTAATAAAAATTCTTCTGCCAATGGAATTCAAAATTTTGGCAATTTGCTACAGACGAATTGTACAAAAAGACATCCACCATTTTACTGTTAAAAGTGAAGGAAACAGGGAAGGGAGGATAAAGACTTAGGATCACATGACCCTGGGAGGGAGAGGGGCTTGCCCACAGTGACCCTGCTTGGCTGACAGATGGATGCCTATGCAGTGGCGTAACTAGAAATGACTGGGCCCCACAGCAAATTTTTGAATGGGGCCCCCTCCCCCAGTAATTTTTTCACAACTCCTTCCTTTCATGCTGCCCCCTTTCCTGTGGCTAGTAAAGATCGCTCTCTCAGACCAGGCCCGGCAGCTGTTCCATCCGTTTTCTACACTGTCTATACTGCCGCTGTATATTATTTCATTGTGTAATAATGTTGAGGGGCCCTGACAAAATCTTTTAGTACTTCTCCTCCTCTTGGATGGGCCCCTTCTGGGTCAGGGCCCCAAAGCAGCCACTTCCCCTGCTTCCCCTATAGTTACGCCCCTGGTTCCATTGGTGGGTGACATGAAGCCTGTTTTGCCGTGAATTGATCTCTTCTCTGTCCGGGGGCAAGGGGCCTACATTTCTGATAATCGCCTGTTGCATTCCTGGGTGACATTAACCTCTTTTTGCTGTGGATTGACCTCTACTCTGTCTGGGTGCCAGGGGCCTACATTTCTGATAATCGCCTGTTCCATTGGTGGGTGACATGAAGCCTGTTTTGCAATGAATTGACCTCTCCTCTCTCCGGGTGCCAGGGGCCTACATTTATGATAATCACCTGTTACATTGGTCGGTGACATGAAGCCTGTTTTGCCGTGCATTGACCTTTTCTTCTGTCTGGGTGCCAGGGGCCTACATTTCTGATAATCGCCTGTTCTATTGGTGGGTGACATGAAGCCTGTTTTGCCGTGCATTGACCTTTTCTTCTGTCTGGGTGCCAGGGGCCTACATTTCTGATAATCGCCTGTTCTATTGGTGGGTGACATGAAGCCTGTTTTGCCGTGAATTGACCTTTTCTTCTGTCTGGGTGCCAGGGGCCTACATTTCTGATAATCGCCTGTTCTATTGGTGGGTGACATGAAGCCTGTTTTGCCGTGCATTGACCTTTTCTTCTGTCTGGGTGCCAGGGGCCTACATTTCTGATAATCGCCTGTTCTATTGGTGGGTGACATGAAGCCTGTTTTGCCATGCATTGACCTCTCCTCTGTCTGGTTGCCAGGGGCCTATATTTTTGATAATCGCCTGTTGCATTTGTGGGTGACATGAAGCCTGTTTTGCCGTGTATTGACCTCTCCTCTGTCTGGGTGCCAGGGGCCTAACATTTCTGAATATCACCTGTTCCATTAGTGGCTGACATAACCCAGTTTTGGCAGTGATAAGCCACAGCTGTGCATTGCTGGCAGGAAAACAAATTTTGTAAAAACGTCTGTTACTGATCAAAAAATGCGTGGCTACAAATGCTTGCTGGTAGATGTGCTGCTGATGTAATTCCCACCTGACACCTCCCCAACCTTCTATTCCACCTCCTCTTCCGAGTTGCCAATTAATAGTGTTTAATTTGTATTTATTTTATTTTAATTTAAGTCATTTCCCTATCCACATTTTTTTGCAGGGCATTTACCTACATTTTGCTGCCGTATGCAGCCCTCTAGCCCTTTCCAGGGCTATTTACTCAGCCATTTTAGTGCCCAAAAGTTCGGCTCCCCATTGACTTGAACTCGAACATTTCAGTGAAGTTCGGCCGAACTCGTCGAACCCGAACATCCAGGTGTCCACTCAACTCTACACCTCACTAACAGATGGAATAAAAATTATTTTTCAGTATCACTGGGCTCAGGGCTGGGTACGAATATGTAGCATAGCACCCTCAATAATTGCTGTATTTCAAATATTTAACACCACCAAGTTCAACAGACTTCTTCCCTAAGCTCTTCCTCACAGCAGCAGCAGCATCCTATCCCTACACTGAGAAGAGCAGAGTGACGTACTTAGATAGAGGCTGGGTCACATGCTGCACTTAGCCAAGCACAGCCATGACATTAGTAGGCATGGCTGTGATGGCTTCTCAGGGCAATGTAGTGAAACGCTTGTTGATTGGCTGCCCTGCAGCCTTTCAAAAATCGCAAAGAAATCGTCGAACGAACCCGAACGGAAATGTTCTGGTTTGGGTGCGAAAAACCATAAAAATTCGGTACTGACCCAAACTTTACAGTTCGGGTTCGTTCAACTCTATCAATGACGTCAACACAAACTTCTTACACCATCTCCACTCTGTCGGGGGCTCTACTTGTATAAGCGTTTAATAGAACAGGTTCTGTAGACATCTATGTGGAATCAGCTGACGACGGTGTAAAAGGAGTGCCCTTCTTCTTGACGCTAACATCTACCTGTAAGGCTGAGTTGATACTTGAGTTTTTTTGTCAGTTTTGGCCCCGTGACCGCCAAAATAAGTGAAGTATGCAGTGATTCTAAGAGCGAAGCCTGTCATCTACATATCTTATGGACTCACAGTATTATTTCACTACCAAAGCAGACTCCCTATGCATGATACTGCAAGGCACAGTGTTCTACACCACTATAAAGGCTCTCAGCAGCCAGGAAATAGCCATTTTTGAACGTAATTCGCAGTGAATATATTCGGATCGCAACACATTTTTCTAGAAAAAGTCGGCGAACCGGCGAATCAAATTTTTGAAACATTTGCTCATCTCTACTCACCAGTCAACTCGAAGAACACTTACTTTCAGTGGAGATTTCACTATGTCTCCTTTACTGAGCTGTAGGCAGTTGCCCAATATTGGCAGGGTTGTAGGTCCAGGTGGCAAATTCCCTTTTCTTTGAATCTGATAAATAAGATTAGACAAGCCACCACCGCTGTAAGGAGAAGAGTAACATCCTCTAAGAAATACATCCTGACTGCTGATTCTCGTCTTTTTCCCCCAGGTGATCTCTCAGCTCTGGGAAAGTTATTTTCTTATTATGTACAGGTGAGGGTGTCCTGATTTTTCTTACATTCAGTTTATTCACAGTTCAGTACATTTTTAGAAGTTTTTTGAGCCATGAAATTCTAGTTCTTGAATGTCTCTCACAGAGGGAGTTTTTGTATTGATCTGGGTGGCTTGACTATGTGCCATTTTGTGAAATATATGAATACCATCCCCAAGAGCTATGTATTCTAGCTGAGGGTTCTCCTTTGCTTGACTCTTGAGCAGAAATCTAGGGTGAATGTGATGGTCAAGGGGCACTGGGAGTTGGACTACCGCCAATCTGATATTGATGACCTAGCCTGAGGATAGGTCATCAATATCCTGGCACTGCAAAATCTCTTTAATTAAAGAACACCTGTCAGGAGATTTGTACCTATGCAACTGGCTGACCTGTTGCTTGTGCACTTGGTAGCTGAAGGCATCTGTGTTGGTCCCATGCTCTCTCATTGCTGAGAAAAATTTTGTTTTGATATCTGCCAATGAGCCTCTAAGAGCAACCTAGAGGCTCAGCTCTCTCTGCAAGGGCTGCACCCTCTGCAATTTGATTGGAATTACCAAATTAAAAACAAAAGAAGGAAGGTATATGGAAGAGGATAAAGAACTAGCTGACTGCCTCAATAAATACTTCTGTTCAGTTTTTACAAAGGAAAATGAAGGAGAAGGACCTCGGTTAGGGAGGAAGACTAATGAATCCTTTGATGCATGTGTCTTTACAGAGGAAGAGGTTCTAAGTCAGCTGTCTAAAATTAATACAAATAAATCACAGGGGCCTGATGGGATACACCCAAAGCTATTAAAAGAGCTTAGAGGTGTACTAGCAAAACCATTAACAGATTTATTTAACCAATCACTGGTAACAGGTGTCGTCCCAGAAGATTGGAAATTAGCAAACGTTGTGCCAATTCACAAGAAAGGTAGTAGAGAGGAATCGGGCAACTATAGGCCAGTAAGCCTGACATCAATAGTGGGGAAATTAATGGAAACCATACTCAAGGAGAGGATTGTGGAACATCTAAAAACCCATGGGTTGATTGATAAAAACAGCATGGGTTTACTTCAGGAGATCATGTCAAACTAATCTTATTGACTTTTTTGATTGGGTGACTAAAATAATAGATGGCGGAGGTGCAGTAGACATCGCTTATCTGGACTTTAGTAAGGCATTTGATACTGTCCCACATAGAAGGCTTATCAATAAACTGCAGTCTTTGAGCTTGAGCTCACATATTGTTGAATGGATTAGGCAGTGGCTGAAGGACAGAAAACAGAGGGTTGTAGTCAATGGAGTATATTCAGACCATGGTATTGTTACCAGTGGGGTACCTCAGGGATCTGTTCTGGGACCCATATTGTTTAATATCTTTATCAGCGAAATTGCAGAAGGCCTCAATGGTAAGGTGTGTCTTTTGCTGATGACACAAAGATTTGTAACAGGGTTGATGTTCCTGGAGGGATACACCAAATGGAAAAGGATTTAGGAAAACTAGAGGAATGGTCAAAAATCTGGCAACTAAAATTTAATGTCGATAAGTGCAAGATAATGCACCTGGGGCGTAAAAACCCAAGAGCACAATATAAAATCAGTGATACAGTACTAACCTCAGTATCTGAGGAAAGGGATTTAGGGGTCATTATATCAGGCGACCTAAAGGTGGGCAGACAATGTCATAGAGCAGCAGGTAATGCCAGCAGAATGCTTGGGTGTATTGGGAGAGGCATTAACAATAGAAAGAGGGAGGTGCTCATGCCGCTCTACAGAGCACTAGGGAGACCTCATTTGGAGTATTGTGTGCAGTACTGGAGACCATATCTGCAGAAGGATATTGAAACTTTGGAGAGAGTTCAGAGAAGAGCTATTAAACTAGTACATGGATTGCAGGACAAAACTTACCAGGAAAGGTTAAAGGACCATAACATGTATAGCTTGGAAGCAAGAAGAGACAGAGGGGATATGATAGAAACTTTTAAATACATAAAGGGAATCATCACGGTAAAAGAGGAGAGAATATTTAAAAGAAGAAAAACTGCTACAAGAGGACATAGTTTTAAATTAGAGGGGCAAAGGTTTAAAAGTAATATCAGGAAGAATTACTTTACTGAGAGAGTAGTGGACGCATGGAATAGCCTTCCTGCAGAAGTGGTAGCTGCAAATACAGTGAAGGAGTTTAAGCATGCATGGGATAGGCATAAGGCCATCCTTCATATAAGATAGGGCCTGGGGCTATTCATAGTATTCAGTATATTGGGCAGACTAGATGGGCCAAATGGTTCTTATCTGCCGACACATTCTATGTTTCTATGTTTCTATGATTCACAGGACCATGCAGTGTAAGCATTATCACACCGGCCTGGTCCTGTCAATCAAAGTGCAGAGGGAGCGGCAGTAGCAGAGAGAGCAGAGCCTCTAGGTGTAACGGCAACACCCCTGTTGCTCCTAGAGGCTCATTGGCATATACTAAAACATAATTTTTCTCAGCAATGCAGGTACATGAAACTAACACAGATGCCTTCAGCTGCCAAGCATACATGTAACAGGTCAGCCAGTGTCATAAGTACAAATCTACAAAAATGCCATTTAATCAGCATCCACACATACCCTGCCCAGATCATCTTTATACTCATCGCAGGCATTTTGTGACCTTACTTGTCTGTCCCAGTTCACAGAAGAAGACTTCTACCCTGGATATGTGACTTTACCAGTCTCAGTGTTATTACAGTCTGCAGCATGGTTCTTGCATTCAGGAGGGTTGAAATGCACTACTGAACAGATGACATTTAGGACAGCGGCTTGTCAGGACATGCCTCCAGAGCACTAATGGAGTGATTATGTTCTTGTTATCTTCCGTGAGCTCCCTTATCTCTTACAGTATTGGGATTTATTGCAGTTTTACTCAGTTTTTAAAACGTCAATGGGAGCAGCACTACAATAACCAGCTGCATCCACTACCCACAATGAAATGAGTTGTGTAGTACCGGTGCTTAGTTACATCGCTAGAGCTTCTGGGGAACATCTAATCAGCAGTGCAAGGTGGGCTTCCGTGTGATTCCACTCCGCAAAAGATGGGACAAGTCCTATTCTTCGCCACAATATGCGGACTACTGACCCAATGAAGTCAAAGAGTTTGCATCGTGTACATGATCGGTATACAATTTTCGCGGATCAGCGGTTTGCAGCCATGTGAATGCCCCCTTAGATTTAGAAAACTCAAGCACTCCAGTAGATATAGTAATATCAATATATTTTTAATGATTTTTCTTTGCAGGCAACTCAAAGTGATAATGTGACATTTCAGTCTAAAACAACCCTTTTCAAACACAAGTTGCCAAAGAAGAACAGAAGGCGGATGAGTAAAACATGTAGAGCAAGTAAGCATGTGTGTCCACACCATGAGGGATGCTTATGTCTTCCATGTGTTTTTCAGATCCGTATGTCTGTTCAGCAAAGGATAGAACATGTCCTCTTCTTGGCCACAAATCTGGACAACCGACCAGATAACGTCAATAGGTCTGCAAAAAAAAACTAAAAAAAAACAAGGACATCACATGGACGTCGTCCGTATTTTGAGGATCCACATTTTGTGAACCGCATAATACATACGGTCGTGTGAATGCACTAAAGCCACTTTCACACGAGCGATACGGATTGTGTCAGGATCTGTTCAGAAAAAAAACTGCTGGTTTTGTTCGCACGTTCATCAGTTTTTGTCATTTTTGTATTGTATCCGGATTGCGTTTTCCGGTGCATGAAGAAAAACTGAAGCATAACAATCTACATTTCCTGGTAACCATCAGCAAAAAACGCATTGCATCCAGATGTCTTACGTTTTTCACGCTACCCCACATTCACTTCTATGGAGCCAGAGCTGCGTAATGAATGCACAATACAGAAGGTGCTGCGATTTTTCCTGAACGCAAAGATGATGCAAGTAAAACGCTGTCCAGATGTTCCCTCCTGTGAAAGAGCCCTTGAGCGTAGTTTTTTACGCCTCATCTTTGTGCTCAGGTAAAATCGTAGCATGTTCTATATTGGGGCGTTTTCACACAGCTCTGACTCCATAGAAGTGAAAAGGGCTTGAGTGAAAAAGGAAAGACATCCAGGGGCAATGTGTTTTTCACTGGTGATTACTGGATGCCGATTGTTATTCTTCAGAATTGAAGGAACTGGAGTTCAGTCAGGAACTTGAGTAGCTTTTACTCCAGGATCATGGACCGCTAGCTATGTGCCTACTTTATGAAAAGACCTGTGACTCTTCATAAATTAGGAACATTTTTTCCAGCAGTGCAGGGGAAAAACAAAGGGGCACATTAATTAAGACCGGCTTTTTAGACGGAATTATAAAGAGGCGCAGGCCTCTTCATAACTTCGCCAGATCCACTGCCGCTTCTAAATGTAAGACAGCTTCCTAGCTGTCTTACATTTAGACCATATTCTACACCTAAACCAATATAGAAAATGATGAATGAGACGGGCCTCCCATCCCCTTCTCCACCAACTCCACACACACTTTCTTAGGCCTGGTGTGAGCGGGGAAAAGTCACAGATTGCGAAGCAAAGGACCTTTGTACCGCAATCTGCGCCAGAAATACATCTAATTTAGACATATTTCTGTTTAATAAATGACTCCCAAAGACCGGTGTAAAAAGCGGGTTGTTGTAAATGACCCGCAAAGACTGAACATGGACTCAAAACCATTATGTCCCAACCCTTTCAGATCTTGTGAGAACAAGCTTGTTATTCAACTACTTTACGTAATTATTTTTGGCATGGGAAAGGAGACAAGTAGGTGCCTGTTCTGTCTTCTTACACATTCACACAGTGTTCAGTCTGACATTCAGCATAAACCATTCCTGTCTTCCAAATAAGAGGACTGTTCTTTGTAGTCTAACTTGTTTATTGCTCAACAGATTGTACTCTCTGCGCGATGCGCGTGAGTGAGAGATTGTACAAGTGTGCGACTGATTGATAAAACAGGATTGTTGATTAGCAAAACCAGTGGCATACCACCCAGCTGCTATGGGGCCCAGAGCGCAAAGTAGGCCCCACCCACTTTTATTCTGTTTCGCGCTCTGATTGCTTCCCCTATGTTCAGTCAGGCCCCTGAGTGGGGAATTACCCAGCTTAGGAACCCCTCATCTGACTACATATATGGAGTGTCAGGATTTAAACTCACAACCATCTACATTAAAAACAAGAACCTTCACCACTGGGCTATAGAGCTCGTTGCTAAGTCATTACTGAAAAACCTCATATACGTTTCTCTTATGTCATGCAAGAGAAACTTCTATGTGGTTTTTAATACAAGATAAACTTCTATGAGGTTTTTCAGCAGTGACATAGCATTAACCTCTATAGCCCAGTGGGTAAGGTTCTTGCCTTTAATGTAGATGGTTGTGAGTTTAAATCCCCACAGAAACATTTTAAAAATAAAGTCTAAATGAAACTTAAATACACAGGACTCGCTTCATAAAAAAAAAAAATTTTCTTTTAATCGTGATTCCAATTAAGTAATAAAAAAAATGTTAAAAATAGAAAAAAATTAATAAAATAGACATATTTGGTATTGCTGCGTTCGTGACGGCCGGCTCTATAAATATATCACATAATCCACCCCGTCTGATAAACACCATAAAAAAAACTGTGTCAAAAAAGCCATTTTTGTACATCACAAAAAGTGCAACACTCAGCGATCAAAAAGGCGTATGTCCCCCAAACTGGTACCAATAAAACCGACACCTCATCCCAAAAAAAATGAGCACCTACGTAAGAAAATCGCTTAAAAAATAAAAAAAAAACTATAGCTCTCAGAACATGGAGACATTAAAACATAATTTTTTGGCTTAAAAAATTCTATCTTCTGGGAATGCAACAAAATCAGTAGTTTTTGGAAAACTATTCATAGGACCCTGTCCGCTATTTTACCCTTTTCTGTGCCAAATACTCCAGGTATTTTCCTTCTACTTCTTTCGGATCTTCCAATGAGTGTGCTCCGCAAATCCTGTTTGCGCTCCCTCGTTATTGCAGCCAGGTCTTGCATCCCAGCAAAATGGAAATCTCCTTCTCCCCCTTCCATTGGTTGCTGGATTCAGAAAGTGGAGGAGATCCGGAGAATGGGGGAACTCACATCGCTGTTAAGGAACACGCATAAATCTTTCATTGATGCTTGGACCCTTTGGTTTGCCTTTCAGGACACTCAAGATTATCAGAGCCTTTTGTCTTGATGGGGCATGGCCCCCTTTTCTCACCTCTATTGTCCTACCACCCTTTTTCCCCCCTTTTTTTCTCCTCTCTTACTTCCCCCCTGTTGGATTGTCTGTGTCTTTCTCTCATATTTGTTTTGCTCATCCATATTTGGATAGGATGACTCTTTCACTCTGTTCTAGTGGACCCTACTGATATGTACCACACTAGCTGTTGGTTATACCACGCATGTTTGTTCACCACTTGTGGGATCCTTCTTATTTGATATACAGTTGGCACTTTATTGTGCTCTGGTTGTACTTACTCTGCATTTCAATGTACACGTCTAGTATGCAAATTGAGTCACTACATGTTATCGCTGAAATACTTAAATAAAGAATTAAAATTAAAAAATAGAAACATTGAGAGGAATTGAATGCAGCCTCTCTGATAAACATACCATACATCCAGAATGTGACATCATTATGGTCATTAGAAGTGCAAAATGTCAGAACAGCTCCAAACAAATATTAAAAGGACACCTGCCCCTAAACAAGGATGGATAAGAAGAAGATGCACCAGGAACATTTATTAGGAGCTCAATATAAAAAAAAATGCTATTATTGTGTGAAAGTGAAATAAATAAAAAAAAGTAGACATATTAGGTATGTCCAGGTCTGTAACAACCTGCTTTATAAAAATATGACATGACCTAACCTTTCAGATGAACGTTGTAAAAAAAAAAAAAAAATAGAAACAGTGCATATATCACTAACATCACATGGCATCACATAAAGTGCAACACCAAGCAATCAAAATGGTGTATGCCCCCCACAATAATGCCAATCAAACTGTCACCTCATCCCACCAAAAATGAGACCCTAACTAAGACAATCGGGCAAAAAATAAAAAAGCTAGGGCTCTCTGACTTTGGACACTAAAACATCATTTTTTTTGGTTTCAAAAATGTTATTCTTGTGTAAAACTTAAATAAATAGGAAAAAGTATACATATTAGGTATTGCCACATCCATAACAAACTGCTCCATAAAAATGTCACATGACCTAACCCCTCAGGTGAATGCTGTAAAAATAAATAAATAAAAACTGTGTTAAAACAACCAATTTTTTGGTCACCTTTTGTCATAATGAATGATCAAAAAATCATATGTACCCAAAAATGGTACCAATTTGGGGGTGATACAGAGGACACAGACGATACATAGAGGACAGCATGTCATTGCCTCTGGGCAGCCTGGCACACATGAGTGACTACATACTGCAGTGCCTGTGCAACGCCCGCCGAGTTGCCCACATTCTAACTTGTGCTGATTACTGGGTGGCCACCCTGCTGGATCCCCGTTACAAGGACAATGTGCTGTCCTTAATTCCCTCACTGGAGCGTGATCGGAAGGTGTGAGACTACAAGCGCACGCTGGTAGACACGCTGCTGAGAGCATTCCCACCTGACACCAGGGGCTCAGTGGAAGCACAAGGCGAAGGCAGAGGAGGAGGAAGAGGTCGCCAATGCATCCAGGGCACCGCCAGCACCTCAGAAGGCAGGGTTAGCATGGCCGAAATGTGGAAAAGCTTTGCAAATTGTCACCATGCTGCAACAACCAGCACCACCAGCTGATATGGAACGTCTTATCAGGAGGCAGCATTTCAGCAACATGGTGGAGCAGTATGTGTGCGCACGCCTACATGTACTGACTGATGGGTCTGTCCCATTCAACTTCTGGGTCTCCAAATTGGGGACATGACCTGAGCTAGCCCTTTACGCCTTGGAGATGCTGGCCTGCCCTGCAGCCAGTGTATTGTCTGAATGTGTATTTAGCACGGCAGGGGGCGTTATCAAAGACAAGCACAGCCGTCTGTCCACAGCCAATGTGGACAAGCTCACAGTGATTAAAATGAACCAAGCATGCATCCCACAGGACTTGTCCGTACCTTGTGCAGAATAGGCATGTATACCGGCCTCACCCAGCCTTTGTTATACTCGAGCGCACTTTCTCTTTGTTTTATTTTATATATTCCACAATGTTTTGTGGTGTACCCAAATTAAATAATAAAAAGTGTTGGCTACCACCTCCTACTCCACCTCCACTTTCACCTACACCGCCACGTCCATGCCTCCTCAACCTCTAACTCCATATGGACCTCCTCCTAGTTCAAGATTATTAGTTCAAAATGGCACCGCCAGGCCTTAGGCACTAATACAATGGGGCTGGACCACTCGCTTTTGGATTCTTTAAAAACCTGGAGAGCTAACATATGCTTTTCCTCTTTACCTCTCCGAGCTTCAGGGATTCTGTATGGTTTAATGTTTCGCACATTTATGGCTGAACATTCGCAATAAATTCGCAAATTCATGATTTTCAGTCATTATTTACTTGATTGTGAAAATTGGCATCGTAATATATTCGCAATAAAAATTCGCAACTAGAATATTTGCAATCAACACTATTCGCAAAAATATGAATATATAGCACTATATTCTAAATATTCGTGAATTCTCAAAGTGGCGATATTCACAATCAAAATTTGCGATTCGAAAATTTGTGCTCAACACTAGCTAGGATATACTATCAATGTCAGACAGGTGGACATTCCATGTCTGGAACTCCCTCCTATCTCTTGAAAGGGCCCTCTGAAGTGTAAGAGACTGCGCTGTGCATGCCCAGCTTGCACTCAATTCACTGCTATGGGACTTCCAAAAATAATAGTGTGCATGCTCAGTTATTTTAGGAAGTCCCATAGTGGCAGGGGTGCACCTTATCTTTCTACTACCCAAGGCGAAAACTGAAACGGCGCCCCACGCCCACCCCAATGCCAATTTCATAACCTAACCCCTTCCCTTTAGCACATGGCCCTTCGGCTGCCCCCTTCTTGCCTGTACCTGGTGCTGCCTGAGGTGATCGCCTCACCTGTCCTCATTGGACGTGCAGCCCTGTATAGCGGTAAATGGAAAGCAAGCCAAACAAGCGAGACCATGTATCTGATCACCATTATGGGACTGCCAGATATTGCTGAACTAGCACTCGGCTATTTTCAGAACTTCCATAGTGGTGAACCAGGAGTGGCTACGGGCGCGCAGCTACTCTCTGCGAGGGTTCTGTTCTAGAGATAGGAGTGGAGTCACTAGTCTTTTTTTGTATTGAATGTGCCCATAGGATGCCATTTAAATCTGCACCTCCAGACCATAAACCTTACCCTATATTGATAAAATGTTGAGCTTCACAGGACAGGGGCACTGTGTTGCATAGCATAAGGACTTATCAAAACCTCAGGAATTTTGGAAATTATATTGGTATTCAGTTTTACGCAAATGTTTGCCCAGATACAAAGGGGAAGAGAGCATTGTTTTACGAGATCAAGAAAAGAATGAGGGTTGCAAATATAGCGGTAACTGATGCCATGTGCAGTGACTTGCCGGCTCACTGCTAAAGGGTTAATGGTGCAATACCCAGGTTCACTACTTTAAAATCTTTACTGTTATGCTATAGTAGGCATTTTGGCGCACCTTGATGGTCTTATGTGGTGAGCCACTATTGTGTGTGAGTACAGAAAGTCTGCCAGGTGTGAAAGCATTGTGTACGTGACTGACAGTGTACCAGAGAGCTAGAGTGGATCTGTGGAGAGGAGGGGAACCCTTCCAGTTGACAACGTTGTCAAAGGTGAGGACCTGAGAATCCCATTCCTTGACCCAACTGGACTGGACTGTTTTTTAGGTAGACTGGGAAAAGGACTCCAAAAGAGGCGGAGATTAGAGTTGAGCAAACAAAGTGGAATTCAATCAGAATTTCAGGATAAATTTGATTCGCTGTGAAGCTGAATTTCCTCGTGCTTTGTGGTAGTGAATCGGTTTAACCTGAAATAGTTTAAAAAATTTTTTTAATCCTACTTACCTCCTCCATTTGCTTGCGACGGGCCGGCCGCACCCATCTTGATTGAAGATGTTGGCCGAAATCCCAGCCATCATGATGGCGTCATCTCGGGCCGCGCAAGATTTCGAGACAGATCTTCAAGCAAGATGGCGGCGGCTGGCCCACTGCGAGGAAATAGAGGCGGTAAGTATGATAGTTTTTATTTTATGTTAAGTGTACACTGTTTTTACGCTCAGATGCCGCCATCATGTATGCACGCGGCATCTGAGGGGTACAATGCTGTAAATCCTGCTAGTTGTTTCAGACTACTTCTTTATTTAACTCAGATGTCCTGAAGAAAATTCAGTGAAAGTTTAATTTGCTGCAAAGCTGAATTTCCTCATGCTTCGCGGTAGCTAATCAATTTTCCCAGAAACAGAGTAAAAAAAAAAATCATACTTACCTCATCCATTTGCTCACAATGTGCCGACTGCTGGCATCTTGATTAAAGATCTCGCACGTCATCAGATTTTCAATCAAGATGGCAGCAGCAGGCCCATCGCGAGCAAATCGATGAGGTAAGTATGATTTCATTTTTTATTTTTTTTTACACCCGATTATTGCTATTAGATGCCACAATCAAGCATGAAAGTGGCATCTGAGAAGTACAATGGCGTGGAGCTGCGCCATCACCGCTCCCTGTCATTGCACTCACTACTTGCAAAGAAATGCGCTTCATGATTAAGTAATTTATCACAAAGCAAAGCCCAATCGAATTAATGAATACTTTGCTCATTTCTACTTATGATGTTATTGCAATATTGGCTTCTTTCTCTGTCTACACTGCCACCTAGTGTCCAAAAGAGACAACTACATTATTTAAACTTTAGGTATGAAAACACAAAGGTTGCTTCCTTTACATAGGTCACTCTCTCGTACGAGGTCCGGCAGCTACTCTGTCCGTTTCCTACAGTGTCACTTTATATAATGTCATTATATATACTGTTGAGCGGGCCCTGACAATGAAATCTTGAGTTCCCTTCCCTTGTGTATTTGGGCCCCAAAGCAGCCACTTCCCCTTTGGCTGTGCCCCTAGCGTAGACAGGATGAGAGCATTTCATTTTTTATTTTTTTAGTCCCCACCAGCGTTTAATGTAACCCAAGGAGGAAGCCTTCCTAATTTTAGTTACAGGTGCCAATGCACATACCCCCGACAGATCCCACCGACATACGTCAGACATGCAAATAAAAACATACGGCTGGCTCACAGTAACATCAGCACATTTAATATCTGTTTAAAATACATCTACTTTAAAAATCAGAAAATAATATGAATGCAGCTAATAATTACATGCGGAGCTCACGCATGTATCATTTCATATGGCGGTTCTTTTCCCCACACTCCAAAGCTATATAGTCTCCTTGTGTTCTAACAGTTCACACTTATACTGGTGCGTTTCGCACTGCAAGCTTTTTAATACTGGACAAATTTATAGACGTGGCGCTATAATAGTGTTAGGCCCCTTTCACACGGGCGAGTTTTCCGCGCGGGTGCAATGCGTGAGGAGGACGCATTGCACCCGCACTGAATCCGGACCCATTCATTTCTATGGGGCTGTGCACATGAGCGGTGATTTTCACGCATCACTTCTGCGTTGCGTGAAAATCGCAGCATGTTCTATATTCTGCGTTTTTCACGCAACGCAGGCCCCATAGAAGTGAATGGGGATGCGGGAAAATCGCAAGCATCCGCAACCAAGTGCGGATGCGTTGCGATTTTCCCGCACTGTTGCTTAGCAACGGGACTCAATCTCTATTATTTCCCCTTATAACATGGTTATAAGGGAAATAATAGCATTCTTAATAAAGAATGCATTGTTAAATGATGAGGAAGGGTTAAAAATAATAAAGTTAACTTACCTTAGCCACTTGATCGCGTGAGTCGCAATCTGTCCTCTCTTTCCTGCAGCATGTCTGATCTAAAGGACCTGTGATGACGTCACATCACATGGCCTAATCACATGCTCCATCACTATGGTGATGGAGCATGTGATTGGTCCATGTGACCATGTGACATCATCCAGGTCATCAAACACTATCCTCAGGCTGTGGATAGTGGTTAAGGACCTTGGATGATGTCACATGGTCACATGGACCAATCACATGCTCCATCAACATAGTGATGGAGCAGGTGATTGGGCCATGTGATGCTGTGACATCATCACAGGTCCTTTACATCTTTCAAGCTAACGGAGAGGAGGCCGGGCTTCGCGATCAAATGGAACAGGTAAGTAATTATTAGTTTATTATTTTAACTCATTCTGCACCAGTTTAAACATTAGGGAGATGGCCAAGGGTATTATTTTACATTATAACTATGTTATAATGTGAAATAATACCAGCGGGACAATTTCTGACCCAAACATGCACTTCTGTGAAGAAGTGCAGGTTCGGGTCTGGGTACCAAAAGTGCCGATTTTTCTCCCGCGCGTGCAAAACGCATGACAGTGCTTTGCACTCGCAGGGAAAAATCGCGGCGATTCCCGCAACGCACCCGCACTGTTTGACGGAGTGCACCCGCAACGCCCGTCTGAAAGAGGCCTTAGATATTATGCCTCATAACGAACAGTATTTGTGATCAGATAGCGTTGTCTTGTGCTCTGGACTGTACTGTTTGTGTGATACTGCTAATAAAAGCTGGATATCTCTTATCAGACTTGTCCATCTTCTTGCGCTTATCGTTCTTGTATACGCCAGCCGGGATATCTTCATGCATGCGCTTTAGGATCTTACCCATGCCGGAATTCGGAAGACACTTAGTTCACTGTTGTTGCAATAGGAGTATCTTGAGGGTATTTTTCCAATGTGTTCAGTCAATATCACCATCCTCACCAGACGCGTTTCAGGACCTCTATGTTTGTTCCTCAGTGGCAAAAAAGTTATTTTTAAATTGGGCCCTTCTGTTAGACTACTTTCACACTAGTGTTTTTACTGGATCCAGCAGGGTTCAGCAAAAACGCTTCCGTTACTGATAATACAACCATCTGCATCCGTTATGAACAGATTCGGTCGTATTAGCTTTAATGTATCCAAGACGGATCCGTCATTAACTCCATTGAAAGTCAATGAAGGATGGATTTGTTTTCTATTGTGTCAGAAAAAATGGATCCATCCTCATTGACTTGCATTGTGGGTCATGACGGTTTCGCTCCGCATCCCAGAATGGAAAGCAATGCTCTCCGGTTTAAGAATGGAAAGGAATGCATTTTGGAGCGCTCCGTTCTGTTCAGTTACGTTTTGTCCCCATTGACAATGAATGGGAACAAAACGGAAGCGTTTTTTTTCCGGTATTGAGACCCTATGACGGATCTCAATACTGGAAAATCTTACCGTTAGTGTAAAAATATCCTTACTTATATATAGCTAAGTTGAGTCTTTTCAAAAACATGGACCAGACTTTGAATATATTTCATGCGATTTTAGATCTAACCTCCACTTTGTTCTATAATCACCAAATTAATAATTTAATATGTATGTGTATGTATCACTATTTTCTCGTAAAATAAAGTTTAATATGATCTTAATTACCCTAATGTATAACACCCTATAGTATTTAGGGACAGAAAATAATATTATTCATTTGGTGATTATAGAACAAAGTGGAGGTTAGATATAAAACTACATGGTGTGTACCGTATAACACACTTAAAAAATATATTCACATTCCTGTCTGGTCCATTTTCCACTGCAGAGATTCTCATACAGGAAATCCATATGAAAATCTGCACCTCAATTCACACCCAAAAATTTTCAACTTTGTAAAAAAAAAGAGCAGCTGCAGATTTTCTGGCGGAAATGCAGACAAATCTGTACACCATGCACACAACCGTATTTTGGTTCAGCATCCAATTTGCATTTTTTCATTTCAATAGGAACGCAAAAGATACGGACAGCACTCTGTGTTCTGTCTGCATCTGTCGCTCCGTTCCGTGGCCCCGCAAAAAAAGATAGAACATGTCCTATTTTTGTCCGTTTGGAGGAAAAAGTAGGCATTTCTATAATGGGCGGGCCGGCATCTGTGTTTCGTGGATCGTCAAAACATGGCACTGTCGTGTGCACATAGCCTTAGGTGAAGAAATTGACCTGCCGTGTGGATTTTGAAATCTGCTGCATGTCAACTGTTGTAGCATTTTTCTTGTGCAGATTTCACCCTTTTCAATGGAAGGATGAGATCTGCGGCAAAACCGCATCAAATCTGCACCAAAAGCCACATAAAAACCACACGAAATACACACCAAAAACGCGATAAATAGTGTGGATTTATGTGTGGGCTTTTTGTACCGTTTTGGTGCAGATTTCAAGAATTTTCTGCACATTAATCTGCACCCTTAGGCCGGGCTCCCATGTGACTTATAAGCTGCGGATTTGCCGGCGAGGATTATCGTGCAGCAAGTCTGCAGCGTTGTATAGTAGTGCTGCGGATTTCAGCACTATTTAGGATTTTAGGATAGTTAATCTGACTGTTAGTTTGGCCGGTGACATATACCCATTTTTGGTGTGAGATACACGTGCACGGCATATGTGACAGGGAAATTAATATAGTTAATTCATCTGTTAGTTCGGTAGGCGACTGTCACGGACGTTCCCGCGACAGGTGGCAGGAGATCGGTGAGACTGGCAACACGTGGTTTGATCTGACATGTTTTCCTTTTGGATCAAATGACGTCTGTGTTGTTTCTGGTGCTTGCCGCACCTTCTTTCCCCAGGTGTATTTCCCCAGGTTATTATGGCCATTTAACCTTTTCTATTTATTGTTGTTTCTCCCACTATGCAATGCGGTTTATAGCTTCTGTTGGAGTTGTGGATAGCTGGTGTGTGAATCTCAGCTGAGTTCCTGGTGCGGCCATAGCCATTTGAAGTTAAGTGTTTTCTTTCGCTTTAGTATTTTGTTTGGGCTATTTTGTTTGTTGCATTTCTTTGTCATTTTTTATTAAGGCCTGAGGGAGACTCCTATTTGTCCTTCCTTTTGGAGGAACAGGTTGTCTCAGTCCTGACATTAGTACCAGGGTCCTATAGGGTGAGTTAGGACACTAGGTATTCCTGTGTATGAACTCGCCTACCTCTGGGGTCTTTTCATATTGGTAGTTAGTCAGTACTTTGATTAGGAATCTACTAGGAGGTGTCCATCTCCTTTCCCTAGTTTCCAGGCCTTATTCCCTCACCCCTTTCCTTCTTATGTTTGGTGTGGTGTCTCCCTCCCACACCCGAACTTGACAGTGACATATTCCCATTTTTGGTGGGAGATACACGTGCACTTTTTACATGACATGGAAATTAATATAGTTAATCTGACTGTTAGTTTGTCCAGTAACATATACCCATTTTTGGTGTGAGATTCACATGCACTGCGTATGTGACAGAGAAATTAATATAGTTAATCCATCTGTTAGTTCGGTGGGTGACATATTCCCATTTTTGTTGTGATACACGTGCACTTTACATGTGACAGGTAAATTAATATAGTTAATGTAACTGTTAGTTCGGCTGGTGACATATACCCATTTTTGGTGTGAGATACACGTGCACTTTATACGTAACAGGGAAATTAATATAGTTAATCCATCTGTTGGGTGACTGTCATGGACGTTCCCGCGACAGGTGGCAGGAGATCGGTGAGACTTGGCAACACGTGGTTTGATCTGACATGTTTGCCGTTTGGCTCAAATGACATCTGTGTTGTTTCTGGTGCTTGCCACACCTTCTTTCTCCAGGTGTGGCTATTATGGTCATTTAACCTTCTCTATTTATTGTTGTTTCTCCCACTATGCTATGCGGTTTATAGCTTCTGCTGGAGTTGTGGATAGCTGGTGTGTGGATCTCGGCTGAGTTCCTGGTGCGGTCAAAGCCACTTGAAGTTAAGTGTTTTCTTTCCCTTTACTATTTTGTTTGGGTTATTTTGTGTATTGCATTTCCCTGTCATTTCTATTAAGGCCTGAGGGAGACTCCTGTTTAATGGAAATAAAAATAAAAATAAAAATAAAAAGGAGACAGTGTGTCCAATTCTGGGAGGTTTAATCCAGATGCTTTCTGTAGCCGAAACGTTGCATCTGGATTAAACCTCACGAAATCGGACGCTCTGTCTCCTTCTTTATTTTTTTTCCCATTGGCTTGTTATACTGCATAGGGGGATTGTTTACCACCCCCTGGAGATGAGCACCCATTATACACACTACCAAGGAGTGCTGTTCATCGCTTTCCTTTTGGAGACTACTGTTCGTCCATGGTCCTATAGGGTGAGTTAGGACAGTAGGTATTCCTGTGTATGAACTCGCCTACCTCTGGGGTCTCTTCATACTGGTAGTTAGTCAGGACTTTGATTAGGGTTTTACTAGGAGGTGTCCATCTCCTTTCCCTAGTTTCCAGGCCTTATTCCCTTCCCCTTTCCAATGTTTGTTGTGGTGTTTTCTCTCCCACACCCGAACGTGACAGTGACATATTCCCATTTTTGGTGTGAGATATACGGGCACTTTATATATGACATGGAAATTAATATAGTTAATCTGACTGTTAGTTTGTCCAGTAACATATACCCATTTTTGGTGTGAGATTCACATGCACTGCGTATGTGACAGAGAAATTAATATAGTTAATCCATCTGTTAGTTCGGTGGGTGACATATTCCCATTTTTGTTGTGATACACGTGCACTTTATATGTGACAGGTAAATTAATATAGTTAATGTAACTGTTAGTTCGACTGGTGACATATACCCATTTTTGGTGTGAGATACACGTGCACTTTATATGTAACAGGAAAATATAGATATAGTTAATCCATCTGTTGGGTGACTGTCATGGACGTTCCCGCGACAGGTGGCAGGAGATCGGTGAGACTTGGCAACACGTGGTTTGATCTGACATGTTTGCCGTTTGGCTCAAATGACATCTGTGTTGTTTCTGGTGCTTGCCACACCTTCTTTCTCCAGGTGTGGCTATTATGGTCATTTAACCTTCTCTATTTATTGTTGTTTCTCCCACTATGCTATGCGGTTTATAGCTTCTGCTGGAGTTGTGGATAGCTGGTGTGTGGATCTCGGCTGAGTTCCTGGTGCGGTCAAAGCCACTTGAAGTTAAGTGTTTTCTTTCCCTTTACTATTTTGTTTGGGTTATTTTGTGTATTGCATTTCCCTGTCATTTCTATTAAGGCCTGAGGGAGACTCCTGTTTAATGGAAATAAAAATAAAAAATAAAAAAATAAAAAAGGAGACAGTGTGTCCAATTCTGGGAGGTTTAATCCAGATGCTCTCTGTAGCCGAAACGTTGCATCTGGATTAAACCTCACGAAATCGGACGCTCTGTCTCCTTCTTTATTTTTTTTTCCATTGGCTTGTTATACTGCATAGGGGGATTGTTTACCACCCCCTGGAGATGAGCACCCATTATACACACTACCAAGGAGTGCTGTTCATCGCTTTCCTTTTTGGAGACTACTGTTCGTCCATGGTCCTATAGGGTGAGTTAGGACAGTAGGTATTCCTGTGTATGATCTCGCCTACCTCTGGGGTCTCTTCATACTGGTAGTTAGTCAGGACTTTTATTAGGGTTTTACTAGGAGGTGTTCATCTCCTTTCCCTAGTTTTAATGCCTTATGCCCTTTCCCTCCAATGTTTGTTGTGGTGTTTTCTTCCCACACCCGAACGTGACAGTGACATATTCCCATTTTTGGTGTGAGATTTACGGGTACTTTATATGTGACAGGGAAATTAATATAGTTAATCTGACTGTGAGTTTGGTGGGTGACATATTCCCATTTTTGGTGTGAGGTACACCTGCACTGCATAAGTAACAGGGAAATTAATATAGTTAATCTGTCTGTTAGTACGGTGGGTGACCTCAAAGAATGAGGAGAGCATCAAATAAGGGACGTGGCCATGGTCGTGGTGCTGCTTATGCTGGTGGAGCTCCTGTTGCAGGGAGATCTGTGCCAGCTTCACACCCAAATGAAACACCTTTCTTAAGTACACGTAGGTGACAGGACGTTCAGCGTCATTTTGTAGTCCCGAATACTAGTGTATTAATGGTGAGGCCAGAACAAGTAGAGGCGGTACTAGATTGGATGGCTGACAGTGCCTTAAGTTCCTTTACATTGTCTACCACCCTGTCCCCTGCTGAAAGCTCAGAGTTGGCAACTCGAGCCCATGGGATTATGTCTTTCACCTTACCCCCTTGCAAATCAGCCAAGCAGTCTGAGTCCCAAGTCATGCAGCAATCTCTTATGCTTTTTGATGACTCTGCTAGTGGGGTTTCCATGGGCCATCCACCTAGCCCTGCCCCAGAAGTTGAAGAGATTAAGTGCACTGATGCCCAACCACTTATGTTTCTGGATGTGTACATGGGAGGACCACCGCAGCATGTCTCTGATGATGATGACGAAACACAGGTGCCAACTGCTGCGGCTTTCTGACTTGCGCAGACCGGCAAGGAGGGCAGGGGTGAAGAGTGGGTGGACGATGATGTGGAGGATGATGAGGTCCTAGTCCCCACATGGAATCAAGGTCATGCGAGTGACGTGTGCAGTTCGGAGGAAGAGGTGGTGGTCACACAGTGCCCGTCACACAGCGCCAGCTGCACACAAAAGAGGGAGCAGGGTGCAGAGTGCAAAAGCAAAGTGGCCGTCTCCTAGCCAGTATGCCTGCTACTGCCCACAGCTCCCAGGGACTGAGAACACCAAAGCCAGCTCCAAGGAATTACCTGGCATGGCAGCTCTTCATACAATGTGCTGACGACAAGATGCGAGTGGTTTTCACTCTGTGCAATCAGAGCCTGATGCGAGGCATAAATGTTCTAAACCTGAGCACCACCTGCATGATCAGGCGTCTAAATGCAAAGCACGAGCTGCAGTGGAGTACACACCTGAAAAACGACAAAAGATCTCAGGCTCCTCTTTGCTCCCTCTTCTGCTGCAGTCTCGGCCTCTTCCTCCCCCTCTGGAATGACAGTGGCACCTGCCACCCTGCAAACAGAGGATGTGGCAGCAACACCACAACCTCCACCACCGTCACCCAGCATGTCCACACTGTCCCATGAAAGCGTTCAACTGTCCATCCCCCAAACACTGGAGAGAAAGAGGAAGTACCCCCCTACCCACCCGCGATCCCTGGCTCTGAATGCCAGCATTTCAAAATTCCTGGCCTT
Source organism: Bufotes viridis (assembly GCA_033119425.1). Classification (NCBI taxonomy): domain Eukaryota; kingdom Metazoa; phylum Chordata; class Amphibia; order Anura; family Bufonidae; genus Bufotes; species Bufotes viridis. The sequence continues at coordinate 30,370,071 of CM065597.1, read as the reverse complement.
TGAAATGCTGTCATTCTGTCTGGTGGAGACTGTGACTTTTAAAAACCTTATGCCGGTGGCTGTCCCACAGTACATGGTTCCCAGCCGCCACTACTTTTCCAGGCGAGCCATCCCTGCCCTGCACAACCAAGTGGGGGACAAAATCAGATGTGCACTGCGCACCGCCATCTGTGGCAAGGTCCACATAACTACCCATACTTGGACCAGTAAGCACGGGCAGGGACGTTATATCTCACTAACTGCACAATGGGTAAATGCAGTGGCGGCTGGGCCTGAGGTAGATAGCAGTTTGGCACATATCCTTCCGCCCCCGAGGATTGCAGGACATTTCTCATTGCCTCCTGTTGCCTCCTCCTCCTACTCTTCTTCCTCCTCTCCCGCCTCATCATCCGGTCAGTGTAACACCTTCACCACCAGCATAGCCAGGCGGAAACAACAGCAGGCTGTTCTGAAACTCATCTGTTTGGGGGACAAACCCCACACCACGCAGGTGCTGTGGACTGGCCTGGAACAACAGACCAATGAGTGGTTGGTTCCACTGAGTCTCAAGCCTGGCCTGGTGGTGTGCAATAACGGGCGAATTCTCGTAGCAGTTCTGGGGCTAGCCGATTTGAGGCACATCCCTAGCCTGGCGTATGTGCTGAATTTGGTGGTGCAGAGGTTCCTGAAAAATTTCCCCGATATGTCATAGCTGCTGCAGAAAGTGCGGGCTGTCTGTGTGTGCTTTCTGCATTCTCCTCCTGCTGCTGCTCGCCTGTCAGTGCTGCAGCGTAACTTCAGCCTTCCCGCTCACCGCCTCATATGCAACGTACCAATAAGGTGGAACTCCACCTTGCATATGCTGGAGAAATTGTGCGAGCAGCAGCAGGTGATACTGGAGTTTCAGGTGCAGCACGCATGGGTAATTCGCTCTGCGGAACAGCACCACTTCACCACCAACGAGTGGGCCTCCATGGGGGACGTGTACCCCACCAACACGGCCAGTGCCGATAACGCAGTCCTCAGCGTTATTATTCCACTTATGTCTCCTTAAAAAAACACTTTGGGTGATGATGGAAGAGGATGTGGCACAGGAGGAAGAGGAGGAGGAAGAGGGATCATTTCCACGGTTAACAGGCCAGTCATTCACAACTGGCTCGGAGGGTGGGTTCCTGCACCAACAGATGCCAGGTACACAACTGTCCAGCCAGGGCACAGTTCTGCAGGATGAGGAGGAGGAACCGTGTTCACAGCAGGTGCACCCAAAGCAGCTTATGGGAATCAATGGAGCCTGGCTGGGGAGATAAAGATGACAAAGACGATACACCTCCCACAGAAGACAACTTGTCATTGCCTCTGGGCAGCCTGGCACACATGAGCGACTACATGCTGCAGTGCCTGCGCAACGACCGCCGAGTTGCTTACATTCTAACTAGGGATGAGCGAATCGACTTTGGATGAAACATCAGAAGTCGATGCACATAAAACTTTGTTTCAATACTGTACGGAGCGAGGACTCCATACAGTATTAGAATGTATTGGCTCCGATGAGCCGAAGTTGTTACTTCGCGAAGTCTCGCAAGACTTCGCATAATAACTTCAGAAATTGATTTATACTGTAAAAAAAACATTTCCCAAACTCGGGTTTCGTTCCAAGGTACCACTTGGAACTGAGCCCGAGTTCGGGAAATGGTGTTTTACAGTACAAATTAATTTATGAAATTATTGCACGAAGTCTTGCGAGACTTCGCGAAGCAATAACTTCGGCTCATCGGAGCCAATACATTCTAATAGCTCCTTCTCCGTCCAGTATTAGAACGAACTTTTATGCGAATCGACTAGTTTCATCCAAAGACGATTCACTTATCTCTAGTTATTTTAAGTCATTTCCCTATCCACTTTGTTTGCAGGGCAACTGCCCTGCTCTTACCCCCATTTTGCTCCCTTTTGCAGACCTCTAGCCCTTACTACAACTATTTTACAGCCACTTTAGTGCACCAAAGTTCAGGTCCCTATTGACTTCAAAGGGATTCGGGTCAAGTTCGGATGCAGAACCCGAACTTTGACCCAAATTTCGGTCGAAGCCAGCGAGCCCGAACATCCACAGGTCCGCTCATCCCTAGTGCTGACCAAGCGCATGTATGTCATGTAACACTGTTGCTTACTGAATGTCAGGGATTAAATGATACGCAGAGTGTCACACGACTAATGCCATGTTTCAATAAGGCCATGCATATATTACACAGGATTAATGTATGGCTACACCATTCTACTGCATATAGGTATCAACCACTTGATGTAAGAAAGGTATGAATTCAGAATTTTATATACATGTATATTAGAATATTGTATGATTTCCTATTATATAAACGAATACATGGAAATAATAAAAACTGGAATACCCCTTTAACATTGATTGATTGGCATGTGTCTTCATACAACCTCATAAAATCTGAAATGCACACAGACAGACCTTTTTTTTATTATTATTTTTTTTTACTATTGCTTCTTCCTGTTTTCCACTTGATTCTAATGCGTAAAAACCCAAATCTAAACAGAATGTAATAAATATATATATATATATATATATATATTGTGGTAAGGTGCAAGGTGTCATATGCGATGGCAGGTACGTGTCACCGAGGTTGCTGGCCTCGGTGAGGTGAGAGCCGGGTTTTTGTCTGCAGCAGCTAGTGCTGTTTGACTCTTTTAAATAGCATGGCTGCAAAGCCGATCCGGGCCGGCTCTTACTGGGAGCAGCTAAAGAGTAGGGTGGGTGGCTGCTCCCCACGGTCCAGTCCGAGTTTTGGGCTGGTATAAAACACAGCCATCAGCTGTGTCTGGTGTGATTATCCTGGAGCCTGCTAACAGGGCTGAGGAGTTCTCTGTGCTGGAGGACGGAGCTCAGCAAGGTGGTGTTTCCCTGCAACCTGAAGGAGGAATCGCCTGCGGCTGAGCCGACTGCTAGGTGTGAACCCGCACTTAAACCACCCAAGGTGACTGTACCCTGTGTTGGCCTGTTTTTGGTTTTGCCACATGATTTCTGTTGTGTGTGAACTGTCACCAAGAGACTGTTTTCATTTCTGGTGTGCAAGTGTGAATAAAACACTGTTTGATGCACAATCTGGACTCCTTGTTTTGCCTCTAAACTGCACCCGCACCGCTGTCTACCAGAGCGACTCCCCACAATATATATATAAAACTTAACTGACAGACACTGAAACCAAAGGATAATAATCTGCAGAATTAAACCATACAGTATAATTTAATTATCAGATAAGATTTACACAATACTCTGGAAGGAACAATATAATAAAATGTGAGATTGCATAATACAAACAGTAACATGCAAGCTGAGTAATAACCCTGAAAGCATGCAATAGCAGAACTGGGCAGTCAAGAGTTAACAGAGGGTGTGACAACTTATAGGAAATGCTTCTCTGAACCCTGCAGAGTACAGCTTCTTTATGTTCTGGTTCCTATCTGTTGTATATACATCCTGAGAGGGCATAGTTCTCCTTCTACCAGTCGCCTTTACTGCGGCTCACTGACATGGAGCTTTACACTGGACTACTTACTCCTTTTCTTCTAGCTCTACTCCTTCTTTTCATGGTTAAAAAGGTGTTTGGGAAGACAGGGAACCTTCCCCCAGGTCCCAGACCTCTACCTATCTTAGGAAACCTGCTGCAGCTCAAGAGTCGAGAGATACACAAACCCATACTGGAGGTGAGTCTGCAGGACAGAGCTAGATGAGGACCAGTGACTCTGTAACACCCCAGAGTGCTATTACCACTCCTGCACCCTGATACTGTCTTTAATGGTCTAACACAATGTCATCTATGTAATCTGTTCTAGGTTCACCTCAATGTGCATCTATAATATTGTTATGTAACATGTAACTGTTATAAATGTAATTTACCTGGTTCACCAGCAGGTGGCAGTAAACATGGCAGAGATGTATGTAAAAAAGCGGGATCTTGACATAGGGGACACTTAATATGGTGGATTTGGTGATCTCTGTAATAAAGACACCCCTTTGCTCGGTTGTCCCTTCCATCGAGGGATATCTGGCTTTCACTGTGTTGTAGACCCATAACTGGGGCTCCACATTTATTTTGCATATTACTGTTTCCCAGGGATCTTTGCACTTCGGATTGCTGTGTTGAGACTCTTAAATGAGGCTCCGCAGTGTTTTTTGTAGCTGGTCTCCCTGAGATCAGCTATTGGTGTGTTTGAGTGGTCTCCGAGGCATTGTTCCCGGTTAGCCAGAATCCTACTCTGCACTGATGAGGGGCAACACCCCGAAACAGCTGTCTGTGGATGGATAACAGGCTTAGGTTTTCCCTGTCACATCTTTAAAGCTTGTAAAAAAGCGGGATCTTGACATAGGGGCCACTTAATATGGTGGATTTGGTGATCTCTGTAATGGAGACACCCCTTTGCTTGGTTTTCCTTCCTTTGAGGGATATCTGGCCTTCATTGTGTTGTAGACCCAATACTGGGACTCCACATTTATTTAGCATATTACTGTTTCCCAGGGAGCTTTGCACTTTGGATTGCTGTGTTGAGACTCTTAAATGAGGCTCCACAGTGTTTTTTCTAGCTGGTCTCCCTAAGATCAGCTATTGGTGTGTTAGAGATGTATGTAGGTAGAATGGAGCATTCCATCCCATTCTATCCCGCCTCTGTAGGGATGCACTACACCACTCGGCATTTCCTACTGGACCCGGGTCACAATACAGAGGGCCCTGGGCGGAGGCGGCATGTTGCAACTCTCTGTAGGATGAAGCTTGTAGAACCACATCCCTTAAAGCAGTGATGACTAACCTCCGGGCACTCCAGCTGCATACCTCCCAACTTTTCAAAAGATGGAACAGGGACATTATGTACGCTGCAGCAAATTTTTTCAGCCATAGGCCACACCTCTAACTTCACCCAGAACATAATTAAACACTTAATCCCACCCTGTCCCCTAAATGCCCCCACATAGTAATCATTCCTCCTTTATGCCACCACATGGTATTTATGCCCACATTGTGCCCTCTTCACCGGTTATGTCCAGATATGTGCCCCTTCACAGTAGTTATGACAGATATGCGCCCCTCACAGAATTATGCCCAGCTGTGCCCCCTTCACAGTAATATGCCTAGCTGTGCCCCCTCACAGAATTATGCCCAGCATTGTGACCTCTTCTCAGGAAGGTAAAAAGAAAATAAAAATAACTCCACATACTCTGGTCTGTGGAGGAGCCGAGTCTCATGGGGGGAGGAATCATGAAGCAGGAAGCTGACCGCTCTCTGCTTCATCATTACAGGCAACTGTCTCCGCTTCCTATGGAAGCAGGGACAGCTGTCTGAAAGCGGGCATACCTCCCCCATACCGGGACAGCGGGACAGCCACTGCAATCCGGGACTGTCCCACCGGATCCAGGATGGTTGGGAGGTATGAAGCTGTGGTGAAACTATGACTCCCAGCATACTCCATTCATTTCTGTGGAGTTCTGAAAACAGCTAAGCAAGTGTACATCTATTCTTGGGAGTCGTAGTTTTACCGCAGCCGGAGGTTAGCGATCACAGCCTTAAAGGATATGCCATGTAAAACATGCCTCGATCGCTCACTTTTCTGGTACCGTTTTACTCTGAGGTTTTCCTCAACAAAAATCTGCACAGAAAAAACGTGTGTAATCTGCATTACCTGCAGGTAGCTGTATAGTTATCGATGACCTATGACAAGCATAATGTGCTAATAGCGAGAATGAGGCCCCATGTCCCTGTCTACACAGCCACTATCAGGAAACAAGTGAGAGATAACACATGGCCTCGGGAAACATTCTGTACCAGAAGTTATTCAAGTAATGGTCTAAATAAAGAGTTTACATGCTACAGTCCTACTACATAACGTAGAAAAATACTCTCTATCTGCAGGATAAATAGGGCCCAGCATATAAATCTATCGCAGTCGAAGAGGGAGTTTATCAAAACTGGTTTAGTTTCCAATAGCAACCAATCAGATTACACCTTTCCTTTTTTCCTCTTTTACACCACTTTTGATAATATCTCCCTCAGTTAGTCTTCAATCACATCTCAACTTACAAAATAGAAGGAAACAGTCCATGCAAAAATCACTGTAGGAATTAAAGGGACTGTCTGGTTTAAAACCCAACAGAGAGGTTCCCCTGTTAAGAACCTCCATCAACTTGACCACGTGGCTACAAAGGGCACCTTTCACTCTGGAGGACCCAACACATTAATGAATGACATGGATGGCTCACTGGCTTCATGGCATGGTGCAATCAGGTTTGGACTGGCCCACAGGAGAGCAGGTGAGTCCTCCGGTGGTCCCCTGAGCAAGGTGGGGCCCTAGCCCTGAACCCGCTGCACAAGTGGCATATGATACAGTAGACTAATGGCAGCATACAGCACCTCAACCAGCCTATGCTCACATAAAGTACCCAGTTTATTATTATAGATGCGTTAGGTGGTTGAGATTACTTCTAGGTATAGAAGGCAGATCAGCTAGCATCCTCTTTCCCCAGGGACCTGCCATCTTGAAGTCGGTGCAGGGACACCTATAATCAATCATCTCGTAATGCCATGCTGCTGTCTGTCGCTGTGTGAGCAGGTAAGATTTGCATGTAGCTGTACAGTGGGCCCCAGAATAAATTATAATGTTGGGCCCTAGGCACCCCAGTCCGACACTGTGTGCAATGCTTCGTATCTCCTGTGGTGGCACTGCAGGAAAACTAAACACTTGTTGGGTTGACCAATATTATATGAACACTACATAGCACTATTATGTTGGTATTGTATGCCACTAATCTGTGAGTGCTACAAGGCATTATTATGTAGGCATTGTGTGATATTATTATTTGGCATTCCGTGGTGGCATCTCTAGGAACTTTTATTGCAGCCATAATGTTTGGTTTAAAACCCCAAAAGAGTGGGTGTTCTGTTCAGAACGTCCATCAACTTGGCCGCGTAGCTACAAAGGGCATCTTTCGTTCTGACATGAATGGCTCACCTGCTTCATTGGTATGGTGCAATGCTTCGTATCTCCTGTGGTGGCACTGTGGGAAAACCAAACACTTGTTGCTGAGTTGACCCATAGATTACGACTGATCCCTGGAGATTATAGCAGTAGACAGTTGGTATTAACTTATTGCCAAGGGAATAAAAATAGATTGGCCAACCCTTTTAATACAGCAGTAGAAGGCACAGTTGTATAACAGAGTACGAATAAAGGCCAAGTTTCAGGGGAATAGACCAACCCTTCGTCCACCATAGTTAAACTTATATTATGGCCAGGACTGTTATATGAACACTACATAGCACTATTATTTTGGTACTGTATGACACAAATCTGTAGATTATACATGGGATTATTATGTGGGCACTGTGTGGTATTATTATTTGGCAATCCATGGTGGCATCACTGTGACATTGTTTTCCTTCATTACCACCTTTCCAAAGGGGAAATCACAGAAAATCAAAAAGCAAGAATAGACATAATACAAGAGCACTTCTAGTTACTAATGATCAAACTGAGGCAATGCTTAAAATATTTCTCCACTTTGGACAATCCCTACTTCTTAGAAGTGTCCCATGACACTAAGCACTAAGAGTCCCCCAGCAATCAGCTAATCTCTGGGGAAACTGAGCAGTAAGTGCTTAATTTCTCTGCAGCGCCACCACAGGCCAAATAGATCATCACACCTGTTCAAAGCAATGGGCTATATGCTTAATGCAGAGCAGAACAAGAGGAGACAGGTCCTCCAGAGTGAGATAGGGTTTTGTAACTGCTCTGGAGGAATTCTAATATATAGACCAATGGAAACCCTAGACGCCCGAGCTGAGGCACTGCTCCAAAAGAGTAGAATCATCTACTCTACAAATACAGACATACAAGACATTTTGGAGAATATTATTATGACCTGTGTAATATAAATCACTGAACAACCACCATTAGCTAATAAGATATAACTTTTATTCAATTACTATTAAAATCTGTTTTCAACCTTAGCTATATTTATTTATTTATCAAAAAACAATAAACATATAAACAGGATGTATTCCAATAACTCTAGGTAGGTCGAGGGACTGCGATTAGAGTGTTGGGGGAAATGCTAACCCTAGCCTCTCCCTATTTTGATACACCCTATCTAAGAACGGAATGGCCGCCCCGATAGGGGCGATCCCGTGTCACGTGCCTCCTGAATTCCCTAGGAGATCCTGATAGGGGTTGGCCTCATCTATACTGGCCTAGACTGTTGAATTTTACCAAAAACAAAAACAAAAATTACAATTGAAAGTCCCCAGAAAATTGCAAAAAATAATAATAAATAAGTGAATTAGAAAAGATCACAATGCATCTGAAGACTGTCTTGTTCAGTGATCTATGTGAATACCCTTTCGGCCACCAGCAATCTACCTGAGACGGGTGACAGTCTAATCTGTGATAACTATGTAATATAAGCATGTTTGTCTCCTCCTCCCTCAAAGCTTAGTAAGAAGTATGGACCCGTCTACACGCTGTATATGGGTCCAAAGCCTGCTGTAGTGCTTTGTGGGTTCCAGGCAGTGAAGGAAGCCCTAGTGGACAATGGCGACAAGTTCAGCGGACGAGCAGAGTTTCCAATTTTGGATTTAACCAGCAAGGGATACGGTCAGTCACTGTTCGAGACAATCTGTTAAAAATGCAAAAAAATGTGGAGGGTTGTCAATGATTAAATATTAATTTATGATTTCATTTGGAATAATTTGATTAAGAAAATGGTCCTTTGTGTAGCTATTGATGTTAGATACTTGTTATGACACCCCTTAGTGTTTCCAACCATCCATCAGAATTTTCCAAGAATGTGTCTAGAGAACAGATTCCTACTGATTGGCCTGTGCAATAACAGAAATCACTCTACCGCCCATATGCAAAAGGATTCATGAGACACATTAGGTGGATGCTCTAGAAGGAATCAAAATAACTCCAGGGGGCGGTACAATTACAAGTATATAATAGCAATATTTACAACTCAGGAAAATTATTTTTGAATTATTTCAATTATATTAATTTCCCAGACAGCATTGCATGGCCCGTACAACTCTCTACACCACAAGGAGAAATAGTACCCCCTAGACCAGGCATGCTCAACCTGCGGCCCTCCAGCTGTTGCAAAACGACAACTCCCAGCATGCCCGAACAGCCGACAGCTATCAGCCTACAGCAGGGCATTGTGGGAGTTGTAGTTTTACAACAGCTGGAGGGCTGCAGGTTGAGCATGCCTGGTCTAGACGTACTGTACATCATTAGCCTCTCACCTAGTCAATCAGCACCTTGCTTTGTACTGATAAGGGGCAAGAAAACCAAAACAGCGGGCTATAGATGGAATCTATTCTTGAATAAAATGTTGTAAGGCCTATTAAAAGGTCGGCAATTAACTTTTAAGGAAGCTACTGTACCTCCAACAGGTGGCATTAGACAGCTTTTAGGCCTGGGCTACACTGTGACTTTTTGCTGCGCGACTGATTGATTTTAACTATTCAATGACAGCTGCAGACCACAAAATTGCATTCAACTGAATGCATTAATTTTGACTACATCTGTAGTTAAATAATTAAAATCAATCAATCAATCAATCGTGCTACAAAAAGTCACAGTGTAGACCAGGCCTTATGACTATGACCACCAAATAATCTAGAATATGTAATTTAGCACCAATGTGGTCTTTTTAATGCTAGATTAAAATAATTTATAGTGTGATTGAGGTTTAAAAAAAACTTAATTTATGTATATGGTTATTTTTATGTGTTATGGCACAATCTATATTAATCAGGAATTGCCTTCAGTAATGGGGAACGCTGGAAAGAACTGAGAAGGTTCTCGTTGAGCACCCTACGTAATTTCGGAATGGGTAAACGAAGCATTGAGGAACGGATCCAAGAAGAGATTCAGTATCTGCTAGACATATTTGAAGAAACAAAAGGTTGGTAGCAGAGTTGACTCTATCTATCTATCTATCTATCTATCTATATCTTTCTGTAACATGTTATAATGAGTACACAATGTCCCTTTTAAACCACACACATCTGTGAGATTACTTGAATGGATAAGGAGGAGGAACAATAGAATAGGGCGAGAAAAATCATAATTATCAAAGGGATTGATGACCTGGATGTTGGTACTTTATGTATTACAGGTTCCCTCTTCAGCCCAGCGTTCTTCATTCGCCGATCCATCTCAAATGTCATCTGTTCCGTCCTCTTTGGGAGGAGATTTGAGTACACAGATTCAAAGCTGCAGACATTGCTGGACCTTGTAGCTGAGAATCTTAGAAGGGTGGACAACATTTGGGTTCAGGTAATCAGTAAGATTCTTGTTTTATCTCACTTGCTCTTATATTTAGAAAGGTCTGAACTGGACTCAGATATATCCTCTGCGTCCTAGTATCCCCTGCCCATAGAGGAAAAAACTGAGTCCAATTTTCCCCACCTACTCATATAGGAAGCTTATGGGTCCTGTTTCCTCAACTCATATAGACAAAGCCTAGCCGTTCTGCTTCTCACATCCACTCATGGAGAAAACCTGTTCTGCTAGAGTCTGTGCTACAGCAATGGCCGGCAGCCACCACTGCTTCACTCATCGTTCCTGGGTTTCTGTCTCTCAACAGCGAAAACCTGCCTCCTGCTCTCCCCTTCTTGGCAGGTCCAGCCGCCGGATTGCTCTGTTCATCCATGCATTCTGAGCCTGCTTGCCAGCTAGGCCTCTCTTCCTGTGCCTGTAAGGGTCATGTGCTCCCCACCAGCTTTTGAAGAGCCAGTGTGCATGCACCTTAATCTGTTTCAAGCTATGGCTGTCTACCTTGGGGTATTATTTAAAGCACCTTTCCCTGTGAGAGGGTGCCTGAGCAATAGGTTTCAAACCTTGCTATTGCTAATTCTTGTGAAAGTGTGCTGTCTCTGTTGTCTGCATGTGTACTGATCTTCTTCCTGTTTACTGAATTCTGACCTGATTTGTGCCTGACCTCTGTATTGACCCTTTGCTGCCTGCCCTGATGTAGGACCATTTACCATATAGCAAATATTCTGGCTGCCCTGACCTCGGCCTGTTACTGATGAATATTTTGTTTTGTGACTCCGATGTCTTGGACTGCTGTGGGTCAGCTGTAAAGAGTACACCGGGAGAAAGCAGCCTGGTGGTTCCCCTGCAGTGAAGTCCAGATCCCTGTACATTGTTAAAAGGTGAAAACCAAAAGACTGCCAGGATAACTCCTTTAGGAGTAGAGCAAAGTCTAATCTGTTAACACAGTGGTCCCACATCTACTGCCTTGACAGTCTGTCAATCCTGCTTCCATGTGCTATTTATAATACTGAACTCTTTATTTTTGGTACAGGGTGTTTGGGGGCTTCCTCAGGCACCAGGATCTGAGTGTGATTTCTAACTCTGCAGTCATGTGTAGCTTCATTCTTGGCTGGGACCATCTTTATTATTACATTTAATGAGATTGACTCCTTTCTAACATCTTAACTGTCTGTTGCAAGATATAATATTTGTATAATAAAAGTGAAGAAGTGTTGAAGTAATGAAGTAAATGAAATGTTGTTACCATATTTCTCTAGGGCAGGGGTACTTAAGTACTTTTTGTAAAGGTCCACATACCTAAATATACCTGAAATAAAATGTAAGGAGGAACAAAGCTAATCATGTGCAGTGCTGCATTATTACTTTTAGTGCCCCCCACAGAGTATGATGCCCCCTACAGCAGGGTGATCCCTTTGTGCCCTACAAAGTAAGATGTTCCTTTATTGCCCCTGGCACAATGTGATATCGCCTTAGTGCCCCTCACACACACAATATGATGCTCCTTAGTGCCCCATCACAGTAGAATGACCCCTTAAATGTCCCTACACACAATGCGACAACCTTAAATGGCCTCAGAAAAAAAAGAAACCGATGTCCTCTAAGTGCCCCCTCACATAGTATGATGTCTCCTTAAATGCTTCCCTCACACAGTGATGGTACCCCCTTAAGTGCCCCCCACACAGTATGATGCTTCCTTAAGTGAGTTCCACACTATATGATGTCACCTTAAGAACCCCCTCCCCACACAGAGTTATGCCCTCTAATTGCCCCTACACAGTATAATGCTCCCTTAATGTGGCCTTTCACCTAGTAATGCTTCCTTAAATGCCCCCCACACAGTTATGCCCCTTTAGTGGCCTTCATAGTTATGTCACCTTAGATGGTCCAACACCCTGTTACACCCCCTAACAGCGTTATTCCCCTTTAGATGCCACCCAACACACAGTTATGCCCCTTGGATGACCACACACACAGCTACCACAGCTCCCAGCTTACAAAGCACAGCCCCACACATTTTACAGCCCAGGTCATTTCACTTGAAAGGAGATGAGCTGCACATAGATTACATTTGTAATGTCTTCAGACCTTTTTAATTTTTTCATATTTTGTTCATCTGTAGCCCTGTGTAAGAATAAAAAAAAAAATCAAGTCGCCCCCCCCCCCAAATCTGTACTCAATACAGATTAAGAAAGTGAAAAGAGAGCTTTAGAAATGTTTGCAAGGTTATTAAAACTAACATTTTGCATAGAGATAAGTATTCAGACTCTTTGATATGACTTCCAACATTAAGCTCTGGAGGCCTCCCATTTCTCTTAATCATCTTTGAGATGTTTCTAAACCTTGATTCGAGCCCACCTGTGGCAAATTCAGTAGATTGAATATGATTTGGAAAGACACTGGCCTGTCTATATAAGGTCTCCCAGCTGACAATCATGCCAGAACAAAAACCAAGCCATGAGAAGGAAAGAACTGCCTATAGAGCTCAGAGACAGGATTGTGTTGAGGCACAGATGTGGAGACGGCAACAAAAAAAGATTCTGCTCCCGGTTGTAATCACTGCCAAAGATGTTTCAACTTAGTCGTAAGTAAAGCTTTGAATACTTATGTCAATGAAAGATTTTAGTTTTTGCTTTTCAATAAATTAGCAAAGATTTCTAACATTGTGCTTTCACTCTCTTATTATGGCCGCATTGTAAAAAAAAGTGAAGGGATCTAAAGACGTCCCAACACACTGTAGGCCACATGACCAACGAACATAATGTCATTATCCTAAGAAGAGGCAACAGTGCTCAGCAGAGCTCCACAACCTCTTCAAACTGCTGATTGGCAGGGGTGCTTGAAGTTGATATTCATGACCTATCATCAAAACAGGCCATCAGTATCAAAATCATGGATCACTGCTTTAAGATTATATTCTGTAAACAACACTTTGTGTTACTGGAACTATACCATGTTATTTGTCTTTATAGTTGTACAATTTTATACCATCAATTCTACATTACTTCCCGGGACCTCATCGTAAGCTGACAGAAAACTACCAGGCACAACTGGACTATGCAGAAGCTATAGTGCGGGAGCACGAGGATACGCTGGACCCTTCTTCCCCCAGAGACTATATTGATGCCTTCCTCATAAAGATGCAACAGGTTTGAATTAAATGACAGCCACTATACCGATAAAACACATAAGAAGCAAAATTAATTAAAAAACATACAGAGCAAACCTGGCCAGAAATACATATCTAATTTTTCTTAGCGGATTCACTTCTGTTCAGACAGTGGTTATACTTATGCTTGTTAGAAATATCTATTTTACTTTTCCTAAATTTGCTGTTAACAACTTGTGTGGTTGGATAGTATTGTAGATCTATCCTCAGAATAGGTCATCAATATCAGATCGGCAGTGGTCCTCCTGCCAACACACTTGCCAATCGGTTGTTTATTGAGGTAGCGGCACTTGTGTTAGCGCCACTTCCTCTTCAAAATTACCTGTGTGTCGTCTTTCTTTGTAGAGGCAGTGTATTGTATTTGCAGCTGCTCATACCATTCAACACCCAATCCCTTTGTTCTACCAGGTGATAAGCTGATGCCAGAGCTATCTGGCATTTTTTTCTTCTCTCTCCCTTGCAATAACACATAAGCTTGGCCGATAGCAGCGGAAAGAAATCTCTTGGGCCCACCAGAGATAATTATCCTGAGAGCCATACTCTGTGTATATAGGAGCTTAAAGACTCTGTTTTATTAGCGGTTTGTTATTGTGAGAGCTTGGGCCCACTGAAGAATCCAATGGTAGTCTGGTGGACCAGTCCTACCCTGTTGGCCAACAACTGTTGAAGATGTAAGGGCACTCTAATGGTCATCAGAACTCCCACAAAGCATATAACCAGTAAAACATGTGACATCCAAGCATGCCAACGTTTTTTATTCTACCTATTTTATATGCATTCATGCCAATATAACTCACTCTATATAAAATCTGAGGCAGTCAAGCATGTGTGCTGCCCCTCTGTTCATCTCTGTGGAACTGCTGGAAATAGGTGAGTTGTATACTTAGCTTCTTTTAGGCAGTGCCATAGAGAAGAATGGATTTAAAGATTAGTGGAAGTCTCAGTGGTCAGATATTTAAATCTTTGCACAACCCCTACAGAGTCTATGTCTATAAGATGAAAGTTGTACCAAGATTCCCTATTGTATGAGAGCACATTCCAGTAACCATCCTCATCTGGTACTTCCAGCACCAGAACTACTACAGGGCAGCTGGTCCATTGAGTTTCACGGTGTTAAATCCCCGCCAGATATTGATGGCCTGTCCTGACAACAGGCCATCAATAGTAAAGTCCTGCACTACCCGTTTAAGGTGGAGTCAGGAGTATTAGCAGATGGCTGAATGAGTATTTGACAACACAGATCGGAAGTGTTCAGGCAGCTTTACTATGGGCCTATGATAATATTTATTAACGTATATAATATAACTGTATATATTTTTCTTTCAGGAAAGTGAGAACCCGCATTCAGAATTCAACTTGCCAAATTTACTTTCCTCAACGCTAGATATATTTTTTGCGGGGCAGGAATCCACTAGCAGTACTCTGGGATATGGTCTACTAATCCTAATGAAGTATCCACATATTAAAAGTAAGGATTCTGACAAAAAGCAATGATGAAGACCGGCACAAAGTGTAAACGTACAATTATTTCCAAAAAATATAACACACCAAGAAGGAGTTGTTGGGATAAAAGTTTCTATGTGTGAATGTAATGATGATACATGCAAGTGATTACAATTAGGGATGAGTGAATCGATTTCGGATGAAGTATGTATGGAGTGAGCGCTCCGTACAGTATTAAAATGTATTAATAACTTCAGAAATTGATTTATACTGTAAAAAAAAAAACAATTCCTGAACTCGGGTTCGGTTCCAAAGTATCAGTAAATGAAATATTCGAAGTCGATTCGCTCATCCCTAATTACAATATTATAGGGGAAGGTAATGCGAGAAAACTGTACAATTGAAAGGAGGACCTTTTGGGCCGTCTCTAGCCTGGATACAAGATGGGATACGGTTGGGCATGGAGGTATACAGGTTCCATATGGTATGCTGCTGAACATTTTCCCACAGATATTGCAGCTGGGCCTGTAGATCCTGCACACTTGTAGGTTGCCGAAGCTGGCATCCCATAAATGCCTAATTGGCAATCTGGTGACCAGGCAGGACAAGTACGTGTTGCAATCTGGCAGGAACATTTTGTGTTGGTGAGAAGAGTTTAACTCCTGACCCCCTTTTACCACCACTCTCGCCCCCACACACACACACCGGTTGTGTCTTTCTGCCTCGTGCTGATAAGGACTAGTGATGAGCGGCAGGGGCAATATTCGAAGTTTCGATATTTCGCAATTAGTAGAATATTTGTCATACATTCGTGAATTCGAAAATTTGAAATTATTTTCTTGATTGTAAAAATTGTCAATGTAATATTCGAGTAATGCGTGCGCAATACAGGCATGGGTCACTTTTGCTACATTTTCCAAGCTTCTAGAAGTTTCCTGAGACTGGAGAAAATGATTGGCATGGCAGAACATTACAATAGCTTTATATATGCAGACAGAGTGCTCCAATATATTCGCAATTGCACTAATCGGCACAAATGATGCAAATATTTTGGCACAATACGTGAAACTTCATACGCGCGTTTTTTGTCAGACATTTTTGAGGCGTGTTACTACGCGTTTTTGGAAATAGGAAACGCGTGTCGTACGCGCGTCCGTGTGATTGACCACAGATGCGTCCAATGAAAAGGTCTGCTAAGGTCACCTGCCATGTCCATTTTGCCGTGGTCCCGTTGAAGTCTATGGGCGCGAACACAGGACAATACGCCCCAAAGAAGCTCCTGTACTTTTTTGGGCGTATGGCGTTTTACAGCGCGTTTGTACGCGCTTTAAAACGTGCAGGTGAGAACCATGCCCATAGGGAAACATGGGTTTTCGCCTGTTGAGCTTTTTTACAGCGTGTATGAACACACTGTAAAACGCTCAGGTGTGAACCAGGCCTTAGTGATTGGTTCACTAAGTATGGTTGTGAACTTGTAACATCACAGCACTATGTATGTAGCATGTATGTATGGACAGCAGAACCTATCACACTACCTAACACCCTGCACAGCTACACTATATCACTATCTAACCTACACTGACTATCTCCCGACTCCCACTAACTATCTGTATCATATATATATATATATATATATATATATATATATATAATGTGACAGCAAAGCACAGAGCACAGCAATGACACTGCTGTCTCTCTCAGAATTGTAATAAACTGTAGAAAATGGCTGCTGGGGCGGTTCTTATATAGTAAGGGGTAGGCAACTTTCCTATTGGTTCCTAGGGATGTTGCTAAGCTCAGACAAAGACATTGAAGCCTTCTCATTGGCCCACAAGCAGGAATTAGGGAGGGATCATGGGTTCAGATAAAACAAAAATCTAGAATATTCGAAAATATGAATATATAACAGTATATTCTAAATATTCGCGAATTCTCGAAGTGCCGATATTCGCGATTAATATTCGCGATTCAAATATTCTCATCCAACGCTAATAAGGACATTTGGGTGCAGCATTGTGGAAAGCCCTGTTTGTCAGCCGTTCTTTGCCAATCATCATTTAAGGGAATACTGATTGACTTAGAGCAGCTGACTGACAGGACTGCTCCTACAATGCTTCACTTCAAATGTCTTCTTTAGTGGGATACCTGGTACAGTATAAAGCTCCCCAAATTTATCTTCGGAGATTGCATAGTGGACACTCCTAGCAATTTAATTGGCAATCAAATAGATTTATGCTAGGGGAGTATTTAGTGTCAGGTTCATAAAAAATCAAAAACATACCTTCAGGCCAACAACCTTATTCCTGGAGTCATTTTTTCAGTACAAATAACATAGTCAACGTGGCAGCTCCGACCAGCAACTACACTAAGCAGTCATTGATTCACAGAAGATTGCATAATTATCCTTCCGCTTGTCCTCAGAAAAGGTCCAAGCTGAGTTAGAGAATGTGATTGGCAGAATACGAAGACCTTGTATGGAGGATCGAGCCAAAATGCCTTACACTGAAGCTGTCACCCATGAAATTATGAGATTCATTGACTTCTTACCTCTTGGTGCCCCCCATGCTGTTACAGAGGACACTATTTTCAGGGGTTACATGCTACCTAAGGTATTAAAGGGAACTTATTTGATAAGTCATGCTGCTTAATATACACGAGTGACTTCATTTTTTGCTCTACAGGGTACAGTCATCGTTCCTGTTTTACATTCCGTATTATATGACCCAACTGTGTTCAAAAGGCCCTATATGTTTGATCCTGAACATTTTCTCGACCAGAACGGGTTGTTTAAGAAACATGAAGGTTTCATGGCTTTCTCTGCAGGTAGGTGACCATTCGTATTTAACAAGTGGAGTAGCACCAAATTTATAAAATCATTTTTCACGTCTACAACTATTGTTAAAGACATTAAATGGGGTTGTCCAGGATTTTGACACTGATAGCTTACCCTCAGGATAGACCCCCAATATCAAATCTGTGGGGTCTGACACATTATACTCCTTGCTGATCAGCTGTTTTGGGGTAGCTGCGGCACCTGAACCAATCAGTTCTGTCCATTGTGTAGTGAACAGAGCTGGGTACTGAAACAATGCTCTCATTGAAGTGAATTGGAGTAGCCCTTAATTATACTAGCCGCTGTCCCACCATAAGAATTTATCACCTAGCCACAGGAACGGTGATAAGTATGATTGTTGGTGGTTTGACTATTGGGGCGCTCACTGATCAGATGTATGAATACTAAGAATCTGCAGAATGAATAGAGCAATGATCATTACCATTTTACATTCCATAGTATATGATCGAGCTGTGTTAAAAAGACCTCATGAGTTGTGATCCTTATAGGGGGATTCCAGTTTTTATTTATTTTTTTGTTAATATATGGTATGTGCTGGGTCACTTCCATGGGATAACTATATAGGTCTAGCGGTGTAAACCATTGTGGCAATTACAACTACTTTACTTGGTGGCCTATTTTCAGGTCATTTATAAAATGGCTGCCTGTCTCTAGGTAATGTTGTCATGTTGTTAATAAAGTTAACTGTTTAAAAAATTACAAACGTGGCCTTTATGCAGCAGTTTTGTGTCTGGTCACAGAGTGCAACAAACCAGAAAGGAATGCATTCTAGTGCACTCTATTCCGGTTTGTTTAGTTTTCTCCCAATTGACAATGAATGGGGACAAAACTGAAGCGTTTTCCTCAGGTTTTGAGAGAAAAGGCAGATGTGAAAGTAGCCTTACTGTGCAAAACATGCCCTCCTTGAGCTGCAAAGGCAAAATACTCTTCCCCAACATCGCCTGCTATGCAACGTTTTCACCCATTGGAACTCCACGTGCCATATGTTATACCGCCTGTACAAGCAGAGGAAGGCAGTCAAAGATTTCTTAATGCAGCAAACGGACAGGTCCAGTGTAACTTCCACGTTAGCTCATGCGTGACACATGCCGTTTGCTCAGGCCCTTTGAGGAGGCCACTTTATTTGTCAATCAGTAGAACTACGGGACGAATGATGTCATTCCACTCTTTTATGTCCTGGAGGGGAAGCTGTTAAATTTTATTGGCGTGGGGACAGAAGAGGTGACAACTACATCCCATGACCACCTGAGCCCTGAGTAGGATGGGCAGAGAAGGAGGATAAGGACAAGAAGGACATAAACGTCCAGGAATTTTATACACAACTTGGTGGTTTATCTGCCCAAATGACAGGAGAGGAGCATGAGGAGCTGGAGGGTGATGACGAAGACCAGGCAGATGACCCCGACAGACCTTGGCAGTATGCAGAAGAGATGGAGGCAGGTAGTTGCTCCGAGTCCCTTGGGCAAATGCCCAGATGCTTGCTGTCATGTTTACGTAGTGATAGCTGCATTTCAGGATTCAGCAGATGGATGACTACTGGCTATCCACATTGTTAGACACCTGCTATGGGGGGCATTTTTTAGACCTTCTGAGAGGAATCCAAAAAAGGACTACTATAGAGACATACTGTATAGACCAGGCATGTCCAAACTCCGGCCCTCCAGATGTTGCAGAACTACAACTCCCATCATGCTCTTCTGTAGGTTGATAGCTGTAGGTTGTCCAGGAATGATGGGAGTTGTAGTTTTGCAACATCTGGAGGGCCGGAGTTTGGACATGCCTGGTATAGACGGTTGGTTACCAACACCATCTTCCATTCTCAGGAAAGTCTGACCTGGGGGACACTCTGCTCTCACGCTCCACTGCCAGGATTAGGGGGGGGGGGGGTTGGAGCAGCACCAGCTCCATATGCAGCAAATTCAGTTTGGAGTATTTTTCAGCTGCCTACAGCCTCCTACTCAAGAAATTACCCAGCAGCAGGACCTCAACCAGCAACTGGTCTGCACCCTGTCACCCCTAATCCAAGATCTCCTGGACTGCTGGACATTTAAACTAGAATTGTGTCTGCAACTGGCCAAGTTTGCCATGGGCATGCTTTCCTGCCCCGCCAGTAGTATGGCATCAGAGTGGTTGTTTAAAGCAGTGGGGGGCATAGTTACCTCTAAGAGAACTCGACTTTCCTCCCAAAATGTTGAGAGACTAACCTTCATAAAGATAAAATAGGCGTGGACACCGTATTTCTAGGATTTCCAGACACTGGTGCGTAATAAAAAAGAATAGATCATTCTCCACTAATGATCAAATTGTTGTGTGCTGCCACACTGGAATATTCTGCAAAATGGGCAGTTACTTCTCGCCATGTGCTGCTGACACCCGCCTGATGCCCCCTGCCTGCTGCCTCTAATGTCATTCCTACAATGAGGCTTCTTGGTTTACTGATATGTACATGTTAAATTTTTAAAAGGACATGCATGCCATTGAGCCTTGCTATCACACTGTTGTTGCTGGTTCTGCTAGTAATGTGGTCTGCCACCATCTTGTGCTGTATGCCCTACTGTTGCGCCCCTCCCCACTCTGTTATGGGGCCACTATTGTCCCTGTTTGTCTGTGTTGACATCACTGTTTATTTTTCCGTTCTTCTGATCCATCAAAAGAATAGAAACATTTTTAGAAAAAGTATCCTGTATTTTGAGCATCCATAAGGCCTCTTTCACATGGTCAGTATCTGGTCAGTATTTTGCATCAGTATTTGATCGGAATTTGTAAGCCAAAAGCAGGAGTGGGTCCAAATCACAGAAAAGATACAAATATTTCTATTACATTTTATCTCTGTTCTAGAGCCACTCCTGGTTTTGGCTTGCAATTATTGATCAAATACTGATGCAAAATACTGACCAAATACTGATCATCTGAAAGAAGTTTTATGGATGCTCAAAATACAGGATTTTTTTTTTGTTTTCTGTTTTTCTGATGGATCAGAAGAACGGAAAAATAAATAGTGATATGAACATGACATTACTGCCACTGCTGCTGCCCCCCCTCCCTCCCCACTCTGTTATGGGGCCACTATTTTCACTGTTACTTCAACAGTTGAAATGGAGGATCACAGCACTCTCTCGTGACCTGTCTTTTGTAAATGCACGTCAGGGTCTTGTCTTTGCTCCACCTCAAGAACTATACATGTCATATAAATTTAGACAGCACTCCAAAGGGGTTATGATGCTTGGTGAACTTTTTATTTCATTTCAGCCGGACATAGTGGTACACTAAAAGCAACGTTTCAGGCTGACTGAGACGCCCTTCATCAGGCCTTGCTATCACACTGCATGATGAAGGGGGTCTCAGTCAGCCCGAAATGTTGCTTTTAGTATGCTGTCCACATCCGTATTTCTGGTGCGCGGCCCCGAACTTCTGGTCCGCAGCTCCGGAAAAAAATATAACATGTCCTATTCTGGTCCGCAGCTGCAGACAAGAATAAACATTTCTATTAGGGTGCCGGGCCAGTGTTTTACAGATCCGCATTTTGCGGATCCGCAAAACACTGCGGACCTGTAAATGGACCCTTACTGTCGCTGCTGCTTCTGACAACCTCCCCACTCTGACATGTGGCCACTATTGTCACTGTTACTGCCGCCACCCTCACCGCTCTGTCATGGGGACACTACTTGAATCTTGGAGCACGGCTAAGTCCATGATGATAAATTAGACCTGACGCTAACTTTGACCTGTAATACTGACGCACAGCAAATATACAGCTAACACTAGCACTAAGGAGCCATTTGGACACAGCTCCTGCATGGGAGTGCATAATTTGTTTGCTTTACAGAAGGGTGCTGTATGCTTTTCTGTTTGTTTAACAGAAGGGATTACCTTTGAATCTTGGTGTCCTGCATGATGATGTAGATGGCGACAAATTACACCTGTAATACTGATGGCACAATACCTACAGAACTGATTAACTATAAATGTGGGTACACTAGAACATAATGCACGCAGAGATACACTCTCCCTGCAGTTTAAGGTTAGATGCACACGACGTGACCAGTCCGTGGTAACCAGGACTGGATTTCTTCTTTACAGCAGGGGCGCACAGCGTCATTGGTTGCTATTACGCCGTGCGCTCCCTGCCGCCGCTGCAGGATAGAATATTATATTTTTTTTTTTTTATTCCATGTCCTACTACGAGACTTGAATATGTGATCCACTAATTGCTCATACAATACACTGCAATACTCTTGTATTGTTGTGTGTTATGTCAGGTAGAGTAAAACTAACTAAATACCTACTGACATGGCTGAATAGGCATCTGAATGTGGCAGGTAGAAACCCTAGTTAGGCACCTGACTGCCTACACGACCCACCTTGCAATCACATCATGCATGGGAAGAAAGGAGGGGGATAGGGGGATTGAGGGAGCCCTTTCCTTCTTACTTACCACTTACCGTAGATGCCGTGGTCAGCATTGACAGTGGGATATGGAGGATTAAATTGTTGGAGTCAGAGTTAACACTTATCCGAGAGTGTAGTGCCAGTTGTATAATGCAGCTGACATTCACAAATGATGTCAGGAGCGCAGCTCTAGTACATTGCTAAGGCCTGACTACCTAGTTGCAGCTACCAGAACTGAAAGAACAGCGGTTTCCCATTCCATGATCGTGTCATTGGGAGATCTTTTGACCCAATTGAAAGAAGAACTCACATCCTGTAATCATTCACTGAGGAAGAGGTCAGTACCGCATGGGACCTCGAAACGCGTTTGGAAACCACTGGCACTACTGGCACTTTTAGATTGAGCGTACGCCGAAGCTAGTGATACAAGTCGGGTGTGCGATTGTTTTTCACTCATACAATTGCTTTCCACCTTCACTACGGAACCTATTGTGATTGAAGCAAGCAAAGGTACAGCTGCAGAGGATTCAGTTGAGGATCGTGGAAATTGAAGGACTTTTTTTATCCTTGCGGTCCACTGAAAATCTGCGCCAACAACACGTGGCACGCTGACAGCCAATACAAGTGATATTATCCATGAGCCCTATGGAGGTAAGGAGAATATAAATGCTGAATAGGTGGGACACCACTGAGAAGCAGGACTTTGAGAACTCTGTTTTTTCTCCACTAATGGGGCATGGAATGAAATATTAGATATTGAAATACCCCATGCGCTTCTCCTTTATAAATGGACATCCTTTATATGAATTGAATATTCAATACGGTGACGCAAATAAAGGGGTTGTTGAATAGTCGGCATTGTATATGGAATTGGATTATATCCGAGCTGGTCTGATGGACTTTTGATAAAAGCTGCTAACTTCCGTGTGTTGATTATCCAATTTTTATGATTTTTAGTATGCAGTTATATTATGATACATATGGAATTTAGGAGGAGAGATATCAATTTATGACTGGTTTATTCCAGCTGCCTCCGTTTTTCTATATATATTCACCCTTCAATTTTTATGGTATTCCTTTTTTATGCGATGATGTGTATGTATTTTATGTCATGAATTTATTTGAAATAAATGTTTAAATTCTGCTACTCCAGACATTGAGTGCCATATCATTGACCTTATATTGAAGAGTATTTCCTTTTGGGTGTGTGGAGCTCACACCAACTGATATTGAGCACCACTTTCATCTGTTTTCCGGTAGAGCCACCTCTTTTGTACATTTATCTCTGAAAAATCTACTTCAGCTTGCAGCTGATATAGAGGTAGGTCATTATTTATGCCAGTTTTTAGCATAAATAATTATAAATGTGCTGGGGCTGATGGCCCTGTCCATGCATTGCCCTCACCATGCCACCTTCTTCGGAGACTGGCGAAGATGGCTTTAAAACACATTTTGTGATTAGGTTTATTCACAATGGTGTTTAAAAAGTCGCAAAACCAAGTTTTGAAACTATTTTTTACACTGAAAGCGGGGCATAAGGAGTTGGTCTATTGCCCAGTGTATTCCTGAAGAGATGTTACCCTGGACATTTCCAGCCACAGAATCAGTGGTGTCCTAGTTCCTGGACCTACACCTATATTTACAATTATGCACACCCTCAGGTGCTAAGGTCTGTGTATGACCAATATCTCTGTTCCTACTATAGCTACACCCCTGGTCGAAGTTTAACTATCCTTACATTGTTTCTCTTGCCTCCCTCCAGGAAAGAGAGCCTGTCCCGGTGAAGGCTTGGCACGTATGGAGCTATTCCTATACCTGACATCCATCCTTCAGAAGTTTGACATACGATCTGATATACCTCCAGAAGACATAGACCTCTCCCCTGAATATAGCGGCTTTGGAAAAATGGCTCCACCCTTCCAAATGAGATTTTCCCCTATAATAGAAACCGAGTGAAGTTCCTAAAATTTAGGTTTTATTTTGTCGTGACATTGCACAGAATATTTTAATGCCTCCCTTTTTAGGATCATAAATGTTTGTATTGTCTTTTTATGTTCATGTCTAATAATCGAGAGAATTATCATGACAAGATTTTTAAAGAATATTTAAAATCAGTTTTGCAAGAGTTTACGGTACTGTCATTTGTAGCAGTCTAACACTTCTCTCTTGAGATGATACTCCACTTTCTTCAACACCTCATTACTGATGTAAGATACTGACATTATTTGCATCTGTTTAAAAAGTTGCAGTTGATAAATTTGGTGTAAAACAGCTCAAAAGTCTAACTGAACTTTCCCACTCAATTTTTAAAACAGGAGTAAAGTTGAATTTACACAACCCGATGTTCTGGCCAATTATCTGTAACGATTGTTTCTATGAATGCTTGTTTCCGATAATCTGCCCTTATAAACATGCCACATATCATCTGAACAAGCGAAACGCCCATTCATACGGTGAAAAGATCTGAGGTGCAGACTCCTCAATCATTATTACAGGGCAGCAGATTGTGATGTCTAAACAGAACTTTGCAGCTCAGGAACAGGTATTTTGTAGCAGCAGCCATCACTCATCTTCATGCTGTGGAGGTGATCGCTGTATGGAAATGCCATACTTCACCTCCACTTAATGAGCAGCGAATTGTTGGGAAGGAACGCTTCCCAAGGAAAATTGGCTGCTCCTCGCAGCATCTAAATGCACTGTAAGGCTTCTTTCACACGAACGATCCGGATTGGCTCAGGATGCGTTCAGGGTGTGTTCAGTGAAACTCGCACCATTTTGCACCATTCCAGATGCAATGCATTTTTCACTGAAGCCCCCTTCACTTCTATGTGTGAAAAATGCAGAATATAGAACATGCTGCGATTCTCACGCAATCAGTGGCGTACACACAATCCATGGGGCCCCGGTGCGAAACCGAATCATGGGCTCCCCCCCCTCTAAGTCTGAGACCATCTGAACATTAATACCAATGCTCCCCCGATTTTTTTCCCTCGTTTCTTGTTGTTTCTTTAGTTGCCTTTTGTTTGTTCTCAACTCAACAGGGTAGTAGCGTAACCCTATGTTCCGACCATGGTGCTTCTATTCGTGATGTGTCCTGCATTTTCTTCATGGAAGACATTATCTTGTTCCTGGCTATATTCTTGCTTTTACACATGTTCCTGTTACCCATTGCCGGAACTCCAATGACGTTCAGTTGGGGACAAAGGTCCATGCCATGGTTATTAAGATCAATTTGCAATGGCGCCTATTCAAAGTTTCTCCCTTGTATTTATACTCTGTAATACTATGTACTCTTTTGCTAAGTATGTTCTCATGCTGTTTTATATTTGAAAATTCAATAAAAAGATTTTAAAAATAAATGAATATTCTAAAACTGTGATGCTTTCAAAAAATTATATAACCTATGTCCAAAAATCTGATAAATAGACATTATTTACTCCTATATACAAACAAGTGACCCAGAGAACTTCATCTGGATCAATGTCTGTCAGGAAAATATTCAACATATACGTCATATTTACCAAGTACAAAAACTCCAGACATTCTCTGTTCCTCGACAGTCGGCAAAATCTGAACTCGGCGTGCAAATCAAAATCATTGCACCCACACTTAATCCTGACCCATTCATTTCTATGGGTCTGTGTACATGAGCGTTGATTTTCATGGATCATCTCTGCATTACGTCAAAATCGCAGCATGTTCTATATTCTTCGTTTTTCACGCAGCCCTGCTCCCATAGAGGTGAATGGGGCTTCTGTGAAAAATGCATTTTATCAGGATGCAATCCGGATGCAAAGCGTTTTTCACTTGCTAGGAGATCTTTGTAATTCTAAATTTTTTTTTTCATGTGTGAAAAATGCATCAAAACTGATTGTACCTGTGTACAATCCTATGTCATCCATTTTTTAATAATTAGAGTAAAGATAATAATCTTTTTTGATATAGCGTCACCATATTCCACAGCGTTCTACGATTCAGAGGGCGCATGTGCAAGTGAAAATAGACATCACAGAATGACAGGCATATATACAATTGAAACACTTAGAGTGAGGGCCCTGCTCGCAAGAACTTACAATCTATAACGTGGGTGGAACTAAAGGTAAAATTAATTGATTTCTAAAGTGATCTAGCCATCTTTGTACTAAATAGAGTAGAGCAGATGGAGCTGGAGGAGCCAGTGCATTGACTGCAGATTACTGTTGGGTGATGGAATCAGTTTAGGGAACATGAGAAGCCTAGATAAAAAGATGTATTTCTAGGACATGTTTAAAGCTAAGGAAGTTGGGAATGAACCTGATTGTCTGGGGCGGTGCATTCTAGAGAAGTGTTGCAGCTCGAGTAAAGTCTAGAAAATGGTAATGTGAAGATCGGCTTATTGAGGATGTTAATCTTTGATCATTGGAAGAACATAGAGTACGTGTAGGGTAGTAGACAGAAATTAGATAGAATATGTAGGGAGGTGCGCCACCACCTTTCCCCTTGGGCTGTGTCTTGCATTGCAGCTCAGGAACACAATTGCCGAATTTTCAGGGCGGGGGGTGAGCAGACTTTTTTTTTAAATCCTGTACAACTTAAGATATTGGAAGGATGACCCATGTTGCTTATTGAAATCACTCAGAGAACAGTAGTCAAATGTTTGTAAGATGTACTGAATAGCTGATTCTAAAGGGACTGTCCTGGATTAGAAAAACATGACTGCTTTATTTAAAAAAAACTAAAAAACATGCCACACCAGCTTAGGGTGGGTTCACATCAGCATTATGTATTCCATTATGGCTTTCCGTTATAGCATAGGTATAGTTTATATAGTTGGTCCCAGTTTATATCTGGGTAGTTAAAGTCCCCCATAATACCGACCTCATGATTTGCCGCCTCGTCTATCTCATTTAGTAGTAGATTTTCTGTGGACTCTGGTATATTAGGTGGTTTATAATAAACTCCTATTAGTAATTTATTATTGTTTTTGCCTCCATGTATTTCTACCCAGAGTGACTCCACATGTTTATGTCCCTCACTTATATCTTCTCGGCGTGTGGGCTTTAGACAGGACTTAAAGAAAGGCAGACCCCTCCCACTTTCTAGTTTTGGCGATCCTTTCTAAAAAGACTGTAACCCTGTACATTAACGGCCCAGTCATAGCTATCATCCAGCCATGTCTCAGTTATTTGCATTATGTCATAGTCCTCCTCACACATCACTAATTCCAGTTCCCCAGTTTTATAAGTCAGGCTTCTGGCATTAGTATACATACATTTAAGAGGTTAATGCATATTTTTTACCCTACACCTCTCCTTATGAACTGTTCTAGTCCCTCCATCCATTCCTCCCCCAGTCCCACTACCTTGTCCCTGGTCTCCATCTTCCCATGCTATAATGTAGACCCTAGTTTAAACACTAATCCAACCTTCTAGCCATCCCCCAACACAGCTGCCCCTTCCCGATTGAGGTGCAGCCCATTCCTACGATAGAGCCTGTAGCCGACAGAGAAGTCGGCCCAGTTCTCCAGGAACCCAAACCCCTCCTTCCTACACCAGTTCTTAAATCACTTGTTAACCTCCCTAATCTCCTGCTGCCTTTCTTGTGTGGCTCGAGGTACAGGTAGTATTTTGGAAAATACTAACTTTGAGGTCCTTGCCCAAAGCTTTTGACCTAAATCCCAAAAATATTTTTTAAGGACGCTCCACCTACCTCTAACTTTGTCATTGGTTCCGATATGGACCATGACCCCTTTATCTTCTCCAGCCCCTCCGAGTAATCTGTCAACCCGATCCACTCGAGCCCCAGGAATACAACACACAGTTCGATGATCCCAGTCTTTGCGACAGATTGCCCTATCTGTTCCCCTAATAAATGAGTCTCCCACTACCAGCATCTGTCTGGCCTGCCCTGCTCTCCTGTTCCCCTGCTTACTGGAGCCGACATTCCCCTAACTGGCAGAGGAAGTGTCCGGCTGCAGCAGTGCTCTCTCTGAACTGTCACCCCCCTCATCTGCCAACTTTTTAAACTTGTTGGGGTGTGTCAGATCAGGGCTAGCCTCCCTGGCACTCTTCCTTCTACCCCGCTTTCTAACTGGTATCCAGCTATCTACCTCACTTTCCTCATCCTCCTCGCTACTACCCTCCCCCACATCTACCACATAGGGTGCTTGCTCAGTGAGCAGCAAACTCTTTTCCAAATTGTTATCGCCTCTCAGTGTTGAAACTCGCCCAGTTAGCTACTCGATGTGCAATTCCAAACGGGCAATTTGCTCACATTTTGAACAAAGATATGCACCCTCAAATGGCTGTTCCAGGACTGTATACATTAGACAAGATATGCACTGGACTGCGCTGTCAATAATGGCACGTATACTAAATGGGAATTACTCGAGAAAAGTACAATATAATGCAGTGATAAGAAACTGATGTACTTCAGTCCCCCACTAAAGTCCCTTAATCTGAAGTCACACACTTAATACAAACACACACTTAAAAATCAAACACGTGAACGCTCCCAACTCGCGTTTGCCTGCTTGTTTAAATGGAGCTCTCAAAATCCTCTGGATTCAAAGGGGACTTGAGATACAAAGGACTGCTAAAGTGTCTTATTCACCCATTGTGAAAACCACAACATCTATGAAATATTTTTTAGGTGGCCCAGCTTTAGGCCTTATCTATATTTCCATGACAATATCCATAGCAAGATGTTAAGTGTTCCATCTGTGAAGATGTCTTTGAAAGGTCTGATGTTAGTCTGTGAGTCCAGTTTTGACCTCCATGGGTTCATCCATATTTGATTTGCACTGCTTGGCTGAAAAATATGATTTCCAGAGCATCTTCTACCCATAGTCAGGGAAAATCTCTAACAAAACACTGATCCTATCCATGTCAGTGGTTTTTACTGACCTCTAGACTTCAATTGGCATGTCCGGTCCTCATCATGGACCAAAGCAGTGCATTCTTCCGTTGTCTTTACACTGACCTGTAGTAATAAACACATTAAAATGAATGGATGCTTGGGCTGTCTGTAGAGAACACAGACATGCACACATCCATGATTCACTGATATATGAATAAGTCTTAAGAGTATGAACAAAAGGGAGAGGTGGTCCTGGAACTGAAAAAAAAAGTTAACCAAATTTTTGTAAAAAGTTATAACATAAATTCACACGTGAAAGATTTGCTGTGGATTTTACCTACAGAGTTACACACCCACAGCGGTGTTATTACAAATGTCACCCATATGTAGACAATTTCCATGCTGAAAAACCAACATTTTGAGGGTTTTCAAATCCCCACCATCAATTTCAATGTAGCAGAGTAAAATCCATGGTGAGTTTGCAGCAGATGTTGCTTTGTAATACATGGCGATTTTGTTGCAGATTTGCCACCTTGTATTAACTTCCAAATCAGAAACTTTCTTGCTAGAGGTAGACTTAATCTACAGTAAATGTAAAAAAAAAAAAAAAATTTAATAAATACCCAGGATTTTTTTAAGTAAACAAGTTTTATTAAATAAATGTCACAAAGCCAAAAATTATCTAAGTATAGAATAAGGATTATATTTAAAGTCTAAAGTTTTCAAAAATTAGTCTTGGATGATTCGCCAAATCTTTCCCAAAAATTTGCTTCATTTCGGATTAATTCGTCACAAAGCACGTTAAATCAGTTATAACCCAGCCTACAGGCAGAGTGTATCTCAGTGTACATCACTAGGCATTTTAACCACATGCATAGCTAGTCCTTTCTTGTAGTGAAACAGTTACTTGTGCATAAATATCACCGGCAGGTCACATGCAGTATATGGGCGTGTACATCTTCATGCAGGCCAGCAACAGTCCTAGCTAACCCCTAGATAAACCAAAAGAAATGCATACTGTAGTCTTTAGTAAAAGAAAAAAAAAACTCTGTGCCCCTGCAGTAGCTATGTCCCAATGACTCTTTAGTGGAGCAAAAGAAGGACATTGAGGCAGCGCCAACAAAGTAGTGGAGAATAAAAAAGGTTCTTATAAGCCATGTTGTGGCAGTGCAAACACATGCTTTCGAATCACTTCTGTAAAATGTCAGTGTGTTACTATTAGAGAATTTGAGAATCAAGGCGTAATATCTATTTAACAAGGTAGACATCACAAGAACACTAAATTTGATAGCTTATTCACTTCAAATTGAGAATGAAGGCATATAATAGAATTGCTTATCTATTAAACAAACTGGACACCCAATAACAGTAGAATTAGACAGCTTATTCACCCCAATTTGAGAATGAAAGCTTATCGTTTAAACAAGGAGGACACTGTTTATTTAGATAGATATGTACCCTACACAAGGATTGATGAAAACTGCGCTGTCTCCAGTGTGTAAAATCTCTCCCTTCAATCTCCCTACACTGTCCCAGCACTATCCCTATCCAATATTCCACAATTGAAAGGTTTTAGCAACACTGTCCCTTGCGTTTGTCACATCTCTCCCTATGCTCAGTTCACAGTGAAATGGTGGAGACCGTGCGGGATGAGGCTTTTAAATTATAATGCATTTAATAAGACACCTGTTAAATGGTGAGCAGCAATAAAAGAAATAGAGTAAAACATGCTCTTATGCTTGCATTTTGTTCCCAAGAACAAATAACAAATTAAATGTACCCCAAAATGACACTAAAAAAAAAGAACATTATAAAATATAAAAATAAAGGTGTTGAAATATAGAGAGCTAAAAAGGAAAAAATTACTATAGTTTTGAAAGCCAAAATGTAATACAATCTACATGAGTTAAAGGGGATGTCTATGATTACAACTGTGGAACTGTGTTTGAATGACAGCAATCGTGTTTTACTAATCCTGGACATCCCTTTAAATAATAATATAATATGCTAATGTTCAGCTTTGACTTTTCAAGGGGATGCCTTGTTTTGGACTCTATTATGTACAGCAGAAGGTTGCTTTACTTCTTTTACTTCTTTACTTCTGGAGGACTCCATGTAACTGTTTTGACTTTAATGAGAATTATGCAATGCTTTACTACTCCTGTGGTGGCACTGAAACAGAATATTTTCTGCCAGAGGTTCCTGAGATAAGCTCATTATCAAGGGGGTTGTCCAAAGCAGAACAGTCCTTTAATCTATCTGAATCATGTTGCACCATGAGTATTTTAAAGTGGAAACTTGTAGATTCCATGTAGAACATTGATTTGCATCTGTGTTATTTTCAATACGACTCTATTGCTATTACTAATTGCTCAGATAATGCACATAGGGCTGAGTATTTTTAGCTCTCTGTCATCACTATAGTATTGGGTAATATAACCAACCTGTGCTTGGTCAATTTCAAAATAATGTGAATAGTTGCCAACATTTCTCAGTAAAAAATGATCATGTTCCTGCCCCCTAGTTATATGACCAGGAGGGCACGAGTCAGGTTCACCTGAGCCCCTAGGAGATTGTATAAAAGAGCAATCTGAGATTAGCAACATTACACCTCTCCAGGAGAGACCAAGAGTGACCATGCTTCTTGTCCCAGCTGTTCTCCTTATTGTCCTACTATGTCTGGTCTGGACAATATGGTTGAAAGGAAAACCTAAGAATCATCCACATCTGCCACCAGGTCCTCGTCCATTTCCAGTGATTGGTAACATTCTGCAAGTAAACCCTCGGGAGCTCTTACTCTCTCTTGAACAGGTAAGCCATGGGGGTACCTATATAAAGATGGTTGTATACAAAAATAAAATGTAAAGGGATTCATTTTCATTTTGGGATAATAAGAGACACTTACAGGAGTCATCCAGCATTACAGGAAAGAGTAAAAGGGAGGAAGCTACAATACCATGCTCAGCAGCCCATAGACAAGTCTGGCACTGTTTAAAAAGAAAAAAAGCTGAAGAAAGAAAATACTTATACTTTGGCTTACTTTAAGTTATATCCATACATCATAAAGGAAAGGCTCATGTAAGAAGTTATTGGTCATGTCTTATTATCTATGAACCCCACTAAGCATTAGGATAAATGAATGATGCCCATTTGTTTCATGACTCTGAAGTCCTAATTAAGGAAATGATAAATCCCAGCAACCGACCAACAAAATATCCGGTTGTGTTGTAAAAGTGAAGTAGTTACGCAAGGTAAGCAATCAAATTCCAGCTCCAATATTTCCAAGTCCTTTTAGACAATACGCCACTTTTCCTTTGCACCATTTTTAATTTATCTTGGTGTATTTTGAACAACTTTTTATCAGTTCTCTAAATCAATATTCTATAAATGCCATTGTTAAATCTCCTCAATCTCCTAAAAGTCAATGGGAGGGACAAACCTGTCCACCCATTTTATGTCCGCAAGTCTTGGCCCAACCATGTAAACATACACTAATGCAAATTATACTGTCCAGGGGTGGGGACATTTTTAAAAAAAACTACTTGTCGAAGGACTAAAGCGGGGGCTCAATCTACTTGTCCTGAACTTCTACTGTATGGGGGCGGGGGCCACAAGGAGACATTCTACTGTATGGGGGCGGGGGCCACAAGGAGATGTTCTACTGTATGGGGGCGGGGGCCACAATGAGACGTTCTACTGTATGGGGGCGGGGGCCACAAGGAGATGTTCTACTGTATGGGGGCGGGGGCCACAAGGAGACGTTCTACTGTATGGGGGCGGGGGCCACAAGGAGATGGTCTACTGTATGGGGGCGGGGGCCACAAGGAGATGTTCTACTGTATGGGGGCGGGGGCCACAAGGAGATGTTCTACTGTATGGGGGCGGGGGCCACAAGGAGACGTTTTACTGTATGGGGGCAGCCACGCCATACTGGGGCAGTAAATCCCTTTAATGTATAATATACATTAAAGGGATTCACTTCCGCAGTTTGGCATGTACATTAAAGGGATTCACTGCCGCAGTATGGCATGTACATTAAAGGGATTCACTGCCCTAGTATGTCATGTACATTAAAGGGATTCACTACCCCAGTATGGTATATACTATATGCCATACTGGGGCAGTGAATCCCTTTAATGTATATGCCATAATGGGGCAGTTCCCCTCCCCCCCCCCCTTCATGGAGGGTGAGTGGCTGGAACCTGGCAGCACTCCTAGCTTCAGCGCCAGGGAGAAGGAGCAGAGCTGCAGCCTGACATGAGAGCATCCTCCACAGCTCACCCAGAGGAGTCACCACACACACTACCTGCTGGGCTATCTATCAGGACACTGGCTTCTACCATGTGAGGAGACAGGAGCTCCCACTACTGCTTCGGTCGTTGGCGGCCTGACTCGCACTTCTGCTGGGAGCTGACTGCCGTCCCGCTGCGTACTCCTCTGATCTCTGGTCCCGACTTCCGGCCTGCACAGGAGCGCTGTTCACACTGCGGTAAGCAGCCCAGACATGCTGCCGGGCTGTGTATGAGAGGAGGATCTGGCGCTACCCTAGCCCTGCTACTTGCCCGCAGGGCTAAGCTACCTGCACAAACTACCTGCCCCACGCCCGGAACTGCATGCCCCGGGCATCGGGCGATAGGAAATCCACACCCCTGCTGTCAACTTAGGTCATAAGACTCATGTTGGAACTAGGAAGTGGGGCCGTAATATGGACGAAGAAATATGCCTGCAATATGCTTGTGTGTAACTGACCTAAATGTGATGTAAAAAGTCTAAGACAAAAAAGATTTCCCAATCACTTTGGAACTGGGACACCAGGGCAGTTAAGGTGAAAATGATTCTGGGACTTTGATCCAAAGTGATTTTCTGGAGTGTGGTGCCAGGTTCAGACCTTTACAGTATGGCAAGAATGCCCTAA
The DNA here is from genome assembly GCA_033119425.1 of Bufotes viridis. NCBI lineage: Eukaryota > Metazoa > Chordata > Amphibia > Anura > Bufonidae > Bufotes > Bufotes viridis. The sequence goes on along the minus strand of CM065597.1, from coordinate 30,336,138 downwards.
ATGTTGCATTATTGGCAACGGTTTTCTTCACTTAACTATGTAGTCACTCATTAACTAGTGTTGAGCGAACAGTTCGAGAATAGTTCGGGTTCGTACCGAATTTTGGGGTGTCCGTGACACGGACCCGAACCCGGACATTTTCAAAAAAGTTTGGGTTCGGGTCCGGTGTTCGTCGATTTCAATTTACAGCTAAGAATCATTGAACTTCTGCTAGTTACTTGCTCGCTGGTTTTTAGGCTGCACAGAGCGTTTTTCTGTCACTTATTTTCTGGGTTGATCGGCGGCCATTTTGTGACTTGTGGTGCGCCAGAAGAAGCTGCCACCAAGTCCATCAATACTAGTTTTTTTTTTTTTGCTATATCCTACATCAGGGGCTTGGCTGTGCTAATTGTCACCCCTAGAAACTTAGGAAAGAAATTTCTATATTTTATTAAGGGGTTAAATACAATTGCCCAAATACCAATCCCCTAAATCTGGTGTTCCAGCTTTGGCTAGACAAGTATAATACTGTCTGCTGTCTGGCAAAGGATAGATTATTTTCTGGGGTTAAATTCAATTGCCAAAATAGCAATACCATAAATCAGTGGTTTCAGCTGTGGCTGGCAAAATAGAATAGTGTCCGAGGTAACGCACACACGTACAGACGCACGTACACGATTCTTGAATAGTTGTATTATCGCGATAATAAAACTAACAGTGTAAAGTTGACTGTATTGCTCTAAGTTATATTCGCGTACGAATGTAACTTCTATTACAGCACACCAATACTAAAACTGACTAAGAGACAGCTTTAAGTTCTATTCGAACGCGATTGCAACTTTGGAACTTAAAGTGGTGTACGATTTTAAAAGTTGAGTACTAAAAGTTGGAATCGCAATGCGATTCTTATGTATTTGCTTAATCGCATTGCGATTACAACTTTGAGCTACCGATCACCATGGTAACGCCTCCTCCAGTAGAATGTACTGTCGGATGTGAGAATTAAGTTGAAATCGCAATGCGATTATTATATATCTGCTTAATCGCATTGCCGTTTCAACTTAGCATTGCTAAATAATTCCATCCATATTCGTTAACTTACTGACTAAGTAAGTTAACGATATGGATGGAATTATTTAGCAATGCTAAGTTGAAATCGCAATGCGATTAAGCAAATATATAAGAATCGCATTGCGATTTCAACTTAATTCTCAGATCCGACAGTACATTCTACTGGAGGAGGCGTTTCCATGGTGATCGTTAGCTCAAAGTTGTAATCGCAATGCGTTTATTGCGGTATATTATCCCTCTGGGTGTCTTTTACAGCCTTTTCAGTGCCCAAAAGTTCGGGTCCCCATTGACTTCTATGGGGTTCGGGTTCGGGATGAAGTTCGGGTTGAGTTCGGATCACAAACCCGGACATTTTCCGGAAGTTCGGCTGAACCTCTCGAACCCGAACATCCAGGTGTTCGCTCATCTCTATCATTAACTCCATCAAAATATTCACATGTGGAATTTACGTAAAGTTGCCACAACCTACTTCTAATGAAACTACCAACAGAACATTTCATTCTAAAACTAAATCTATCCATACCCTTTAGACACCCACATATACAAGAGTGCCATTTAACTCAATAGCTACAGGTTTGATTGCTCTACATACAATGTTTGTAGTGAGGTCAAGTGCTGTTGAGTAAGAATAGCAGAGTTAATACTGACAGTGTGGAAGTATGAAGTGTACACAATATATACAAATACATATAAAAGTACACAAGGAAAAGGGTATACCTAGCAAATAATGTTATGGTCTATCAGTTTGGCATATGCCATAACTCTATGGTCTGTGATGACCCGAACTCTGGAACCTTCATTGATCGCAAGAACAATGACTATAATGCTACTTTTGATCAGATCAAAAGAGCCCACCCCTCTCATGAAGTCATACTTCCCTTGCTTTGCCATTCCAACAATGAGGGTCTACTCAGGGGTGGCTCCTGCTGTTTTTGTGATGAATAAGAAAGCAGGAGACTTGTACAACAATAACTGTCTGCAACCTTTGATGGCCTTGATACCAGAGCATTCATTGATCAGACGTGAGACACTGAAAATCTATAATAATGACCTTTAAATCTTTAGAAAATTGAGAGAAAATTTTAGAATTACTAGCTTTCTTAGATATATTGCTTGTATGTGGATTTTTACCTCACACTTGATGATCTCTGCAGCTCCGGGAAAAACATGGTCCAATATTCACAGTATATTTTGGTTCTCAGCCAATTGTGATGCTTTGTGGATATGATGTGGTAAAAGAAGCCTTAATAGACAACAAGGATGTATTCAGTGGAAGAGGGAGGATGGCACTGTCTGAATTTGTGCTAAAGGGATACGGTAAGATGTCTATCATTAGTTGTCCACTTGGAACTTTTTATATTTAGGATGCCCAACTTAGCATATTCTCTTTTAGGAATCACAAACAGCAATGGAGAGCGCTGGAAGGAAATGAGACGCTTTGCCCTTGCCACCCTTAGAAACTTTGGGATGGGCAAGAGGAGCATAGAAGAGAGAATTCAGGAGGAGGCTCAGTTTCTTGTGGAGAATGTCAGGAAAACTGAAGGTGTGGTTACATTTCATGTGGCATACTTGTGTCCTATGTCATTTAACAAGTCATTTGTGCGGGGGCACTTGTTACAACTCATATACAGTATTTTGCATTGGAATTCAGTTATCATATTAAATGGCTTGAGTAGAAGCAAAGCAATGGTTCACCTAACATTGATTATTTTCTTTATCTTGCCACTTTCATTGGTTACTCAGTAAACTGGTCAATGGGGTTTTTTGTGATGGCTGAAAAAGCTGATCATGATATTTATGGGAAATCATTTGAAACCCACTTTTTTGGGTTTGAAATCGTATATTATGTAGACTCAAAAACAGATTACAAACAGTAGGCTTAGTGCTCTGTTTTTAATACTCCAAATTTGTTGAATGTTCCAATGACCTCCAAAATAACACAACTACATAACTACAACATAACATAACTACAAATAAGCCTTACTACTTACATCACTTTAATCTATATGATATATAATCTCTGCCACATCTGACATGACTTCTAATTCCTTGACAAAAAAAAAGATTTTGTAAATTTTCAAAAAAGTTATAAATGGCTGTGTACTGAAGAGTCAAATCAAGAGCAAAGAGGGTAGCCTCAACGGATAGTATAATTAATATATGTTTTCTTCTTGATCTCCACAGGGAAACAGTTTGACCCTACTTTTATCCTCAGCTCTGCAGTATCCAACATTATCTGCTCTATTGTTTTCGGGAAAAGATTTAATTATACAGATGAACATTTTCTGTCTCTTCTCAAAAATATAAATGGGGCTCTTAAATTTATGACTTCTGCATGGGGTTTGGTAAGCACAAATGTTTTCTTTTTTTTTACTTTTTTGAAACTTATGGCTAAAGATTACTTTTTGGCATTAGATCTCATATCAATACCTTTCAGTAAGACTCATTAACATGATCAATTTTAATATTCTAGATCTTCTACTACCTTAAAGGGCCTCTGAGATATATTCCTGGTCCTCACCAGAAAGGTATTCAGCATCTAATCAACCTCAAAGCATTCATTCAAGATAGCATTGATGAAAGTGTGAACACACTCAACCCTAACTCTCCACGGCACTTTATTGATTGCTTTCTGGTTAAGATGCAAGAGGTAAGAGACAATATGCTCTTATTTTAGGTGACTCTGAGAACTGGCATTTTATATGTTATGTGTATTCTGTGTAAGATTTCTTTATGACCAGAGATGTAAACATCCCATCCCTCCTGGATTCCCCACTCATCTCTGCTTCCTGCTTCCCATTTGATATGCTAGAAATAACGGTTCACTAAATCACTGTCTGAGATGGGCAATATTTGGTGGTTATTTCAACAGGTTTGACTAAGGTCCATATGTACAAGTCAGCCATCCTTCTTGTTTAGTAGACAAGTTATTCAAAACATAATCTCTGTATGCAACCATAGCCTCCTATCTCTCTTTGTACAGGATAAACAAAATCCAGCCTCAGAGTTCCATAATGAGAATCTTATCGGATCTACCATGAACTTGTTCTTTGCTGGGACGGAAACTACTAGTACCACCCTTCGATATGGCTTCCTTGCTCTACTAAAATATCCTCACATTCAAGGTGAAAAAATTAAGATTACATTTATACTCGGAGTCTATTCTGTCTCAACAGTGTATTACATACAGTTTAAGAACTGGTTATTACACTAATATTTTTTTAATCAATTGTGCATAATAATAATAACTTCTTTGCCTATGACTAATATTTCTCTCCTAAACCAATTAATTTGAAATGTATGTGCTTTTCAGCAAAAATCCAGGATGAAATTGACCATGTGATAAGTGATCGTCCTCCATCAGCAGAAGATCGAACCAAAATGCCTTACACTGAAGCTGTAATCTGTGAGATCCAACGGTTCAGTGATATTGTTCCCACAGGGGTTCCCCGATCTACAATTGAGGATGTCTCATTTCGAGGTTACACTATCCCAAAGGTACAAACTTTGATTAAAAAAAAAACAGGGCACATACAGTGTCAACTACTGTTCACACCATGTTTAGGCTGTAATATTGGGCAAAAAAAATATCTGATATTCAGTGGAAACAGTGAAGACCAAAAAACTGGTATTCTGGAACTGCCAACAACATTATACATAAGCCCATAATTCATGCCTACATCTATGTGTAGAATAAATTATGGACATTAGGTGCAATAATTATTTTACCACACCATTTGACCTTCGAAAATAATCTGAAGTAATTTTCTGTTATGTTCATATAGACTGTCCTCTATAATAGTTTGTTCCACTGTGTGATGGCAACTAGAGATGAGCGAATCGAAGCTGATGAAGTGGAATTTGATCCGAATTTCAGGAAAAATTAGATTCGTACCGAATCCGGATTTCCTCGGGATTCGTGGTAACGAATCACATTTTTTCCTAAAATGGCTGCTGCACGTGTGAGGACATGGAACAAGGAACTCTGAGAAGGCCGGATCACCCATAATGCAATGCATGCAGCAAATCAGCAGCCAGCCAGCCCTGTTATGTCACAGCCCTATAAATAGCGTCAGTCATCTGGGATTCAGCCATTTACCAGTGTACTTAGTGCAGGGAGAGATGTCAGCAGGCGCTAGAGACAGTGTAAGAAAAAACATCATTGTCCTAAAAAAACGATTTACAAGTGCGGGGAAAGATTACTCAAGGTGTAGGCAAACAATGGAGAGGAATCATTCCCCAGTTTTTTTGTAGAACAAACAGAGTTCAGTAGGGGAGGTTACAGCCTGGATAATAGGAACAATCCTATTACACCTTGCTGCACTGACTGCGGATCTACATTGCCATTATACAGCTCTGTAATTCCAGCAAACAGTTCTTGTTATTGGGGTGCAAGTGCTGTTTGATACAGGCATTAACTGGGTTTATTAAAAGGAAATATTTCTACGTCTTATTTGCGCTCGTAAGGTGCAGTTATATGCTCTAAAGCATTTTTTGGTTGTATTAGTGGGAAAAAAGGGCTTATTAGCCATAGTGAGGTGAAGTGCTAAAATTACAGCCCTTTTTGTCGTGTAATAGTGGCAAAAGAAAAATATATTTGCCATACAGTGGTGCAGTTATATGTTCGAAAGCCTTTTGTGGCGTGTAATATAGTGACAAAATTCGCAATATTTCACAAATATTTGGTAGAATATTATTCATATATTCGCGAAAATTCGTATTCGAGATTATTCTCTTGATTGCGAAAAATCGGCAATGTAAAAGTCGCATAATGTGAATTCGTAACGCAAAATACAGGCGTGGGTCACTTTGGCTACATTTTTCAAGCTGCTAGAAGTTTCCTGAGTTTATCCTGACTGAATTTGAATATTTTTCATTATTTAATTTATTTTAGCTTATGCGAAAAATCGGCAATGTAATATGCATGTTAATTGAGTAAGGGCGGGTTATAGGCCACTTTTCTATTGGGTTGGCTTGCTAGAATTCGCTAATATGTAGAATATAGTGTGATATATATTTGTAAAAACGAATATTCGTCTTTTTTTTTTCATCTAAACCCATTACATTTACTACTCTAATAGATTCAGATAATAAAAACACGAATATTCGTTTAAACGAATATATATATCACACTATATTCTACATATTAGCAAATTCTAGCAAGCCAACCCAATAGGAAAGTTGCCTATAACCCTCCCTTACTCGATTAACACGCATATTACATTGCTGATTTTTCGCACAAAATTTTATAAATTAAATAATGAAGAATATTCTAATTCACTACAGACTACGATATTGCAGCCGTCTCACATTGGCCCACAAGCAAGAAGCAGGCAGGTAATGGGTTCAGATGAAAAGACAAAAAAAATAGATGAATATTCGTTTTTACGAATATATATCACTATATTCGAAATATTCCTAAATTCTCCAATTTGCGATATTTAAAATTTGCTATTCGAATATTCACGCTCAACACTATTGCCGTACAATGGTGCAGTTATATGTTCTAAAGCCTTTTGTGGCATGTATTAGTGGCAAAAGAAAAATATATTTGCTGTACAGCTGTGCGGTTATATGTTATAAAGCCCTTTTTGTCGTGTAATAGTGACAGAAAATATATATATTTGCCGTACAGCGGTGCAGTTATATGTTCTAAAGCTTTTTGTGGCGTGTATTAGTTGCAAAAGTAAAATATATTTGCTGTACAGCGGTGCAGTTATATGTTCTAAAGCCCTTTGTGGCGTGTATAAGTGGAAAAAATATATATATATTTGCCGTGCAGCGGTGCAGTTATATATTCTAAAGCCTTTTATGTTGTGTATAAGTAGAAAAAAATAAGGGCCTATTTGCCATTCAGCGGTGCAGTTATATGTTCTAAAACCTTTTGTGGCGTGTATTCGTGGAAAAAGAAAAATATATTTTCCGTTCAGCGGTGAAGTTCCATTGTACTGCAGCCATTTACAGGGAATTAATAGGATAGATACGTCCTATTAGCCGCTCTGCGGTGAATTGTGATTGTTATATTAATTTTTTTGGGCTGTATTAATAGGAAAAAGAATACATCTTATTAGCCGGTCTGCAGTGAACCGACATTGTTATACTGCCATTGCTGCAGTGTATTAATGGGAAAAATAAGTACGTGTTGTTAGCTGTTCTGCAGTGAATTTACATTGTCATACAGACATTGTTGCGCTGTATTAGTAGCAAAAATAGGCATGTGTTATTAGCCATTCTGCATGGCACACATGTTCAATCTGGTTGTTAAGCGGTTCCTGAAGTCTTCCACCTGTCTGCAAGACATCCTAAAAATGGCCAGGAAACTTTGCATGCACTTCAGCCACTTGTACACCACAAAGCACACCCTCCTAAAGCTGCAGCAGCAGAATGCCATCCCCCAACATAGGCTGATATGAGACGTTTCCACCCGTTGGAATTTCTTCTCGCTACCTGCCTCAACTACTATTATGATGCTGCCATCTGCCTGATCCCACACATCTGATGCCAAGTGCTCCTTCTTTCACCCACCATATTCAGCTGGTACTCGTATTACCACCCACCTCCACAGTATGTCACCTTGCCACTCTGTGGCCTCCTGATGCTGCTGCCACCTCCACACTATTAGTCGGTCTGCAGTGAACCGACATTGTTATACTGCCATTGTTGCAGTGTATTAATGAGAAAAATAAGTACGTGTTATTAGCTGTTCTGCAGTGAATTTACATTGTCATACAGACATTGTTGTGCTGTATTAATAGCAAAAATAAGTATGTGTTATTAGCCGTTCTGCATGGCACACGTGTTCAATCTGGTTGTCAAGCAGTTCCTGAAGTCTTCCACCCATCTGCAAGACATCCTAAAAATGGCCAGGAAACTTTGCATGCATTTCAGCCACTTGTACACTGCAAAGCACACCCTCCTTAAGCTGCAGCAGCAGAATGCCATCCCCCAACATAGGCTGATATGAGACATTTCCACCTGTTGGAATTACACCCTCCATATGTTAGACCGACTATACGAACAGAGAACGGCCATAAACGATTTCTTGATGATCCAAGCGGACAGAAGTACTCCCCTGTGTAACTTAGATGGCAGCTCATGTGTGACACCTGCCGTTTGCTCAGGCCCTTTAAGGAGGCCACTTTATTTGTCAGTCGCCAGGACTACGGGATGAATTATGTCATTCCACTGCTTCATGTCCTGGAACAGATGCTACTAAATCTGGCTGAACAAGGAGACTGGAGACATGACGCCTAGATCTCATGGCCAGATGAGCCCTGTGGGGGCTGAACTGGAGGAGGGGGAGCACAAGAGCACAAGACATTGGAGCACAAGCAATGTGTAGTAAAATGGGTGGTTTTTCCACACAGGTGACAGGAGAAGAGGAGCAGGAGCAGCCAGGGAAGCTATAGGCCGATAAGAAAGAAGAGGCAGAGGACCAAGACACACCAGGGCAGTATGCAGTGGAGATGGAGGCAGGGAGTCACTTGCACAAATGGCCTGATGCATGCTTACTTGCTTGCGTAGTGACAGCCGAATTGTCACCATTTTGCAAAGGGATGACTTCTGGCTCTTCCCCTTGTTGAACCCTCGCTACCGATCCAAATAGGGCCGTTTTTACATCCGCTGAGAGGGAGGACAAACTGAACTACTATAGAGACATCCTATGTAGTCAGTTGGCCGCTGCATATCTGCGCCATTGTCCATCCTCTCGCAGGTCTGACCCGGGGGCCTTCTGCGCTCATGTTCCTCTGCCATGGCTGCTGTGGCAAGGTGGGGGGTTGGAGCAGGTCCAGCTCAATGAGCAGCAACTTGAGTCTAGAGTCGCTGATGAGCAGCTTTCTTCACCTGCCTAGTGAAGAAACTACTCACCAGCAGCAGCAACAGCTAGACACAGATCAGAACCTGAACCAGCAGGTGGTGGCATACTTGAAGTGCACCCGTTCAGCCGTCATTGAAGACCTGCTGGACTACTGGGCAGCCAAACTGGATTTGTGGCCGCAACTAGCAGAGTTTGCCTTGGAAAAGCTGTCCTGCCCGGCCAGTAGTGTGGCATCAGAGCGAGTGTTTAGTGCAGTGGGGGCCATAGTTACCCCAAGAAGAACTCACCTGTCCACCCAAAATGTGGAGAAACTGACCTTTGTCAAGATGAATCAGGCATAGATCAGCCAGGATTTCCACCCACCAATGCCTGATGCATTCGACTAGATCATCCATGGTGCCACACCGACACTTTGACAAAAGAGACCTGTTTCTTCTCGCTACCTGCCTCAGCTACTATTCTGATGCTGCCATCTGCCTGATGCCACACATCTGATGCCAAGTGCTCCTTCTGTCACCCACCATATTCAGCTGACTGCTGACACCCTCTCGACTCTGTCAGGGGAACTCTACTTGTATAAGCGTTTAATAGAACAGGTTCTGTAGACATCTATGTGGAATTAGATGACGGTGTAAAATCAGTGCGCTTCTTCTTGTCGCTAACATCGACCTGTAAGGCTAAGTTAATACTTGAGTTTTTTAGTCAGTTTTGGCCCCGTGACTGGCCAAATAAATGAAGTGTGCAGTGATTCTAAGAGCGACGCCTGTCATCTGCATGTCATATGGACTCACAGAATTATTTCACTACCAAAGCAGACTCCCAATGTGTGTTACTGCAAGCCACAGTGTTCTACACCACTATAAAGGCTCTCAGCAGCCATGAAATAGTTGTTTTTTTAACAAAATTCGCCACAAATAAGTTCGGATCAATACAAATTTTTGCCAAAAAATTTGGCGATCCGGCGAATCGAATTTTTGAACAATTCGCTCATCTCTAATGGCAACACTTGGACTTTTTTAGGTGGCTAGCATTGTTGTCTTGCAGTTCTGGGGTTCAAATTTATTCAAATTTTTGCCGTCTTTGTGTAGTTTTCTTGGGGACTAATGTGAATCATTATAATGTCTGTACAGTGCTGAAGAATACAGCAGCATCAACATTACACTTAAAGAACTCCTCTAATTCCATTCTTTCTTAAACTTTCAGGGCACCGATGTGATGCCGTTATTGACCACTGTACTGAAGGACCATGAACAATTTCCACAGCCAGAGCTCTTCTCACCGGATCGGTTTCTGGACGATAATGGGGCAGTAAAGAAACATGCAGCACTTTTGCCATTCTCTGCAGGTAAAACACGTTTGTTGCTTAGTAAAGAGCTCTTAACTTGAGGAACCAGCCATGTACTTGGAAAGCCAAGTTCTTCACCAAGACTATTTGGAAATTGACTGACCTTTAATTATATGATTACTTTTGAACAAATGTTATAATTATGCATAAAATGAATCGCCATAAAGTTTAAAAGCTAAAATTATTATAATTATTTTAAATGACAATTTTTCCCTTGTAGGAAGGCGAATGTGTCCAGGAGAAGGCTTAGCTCGTATGGAACTCTTCCTATTCCTGACCACACTGCTACAAAAGTTCACCCTGACCACAGCGGTGCCTACAGACGATATAGACTTACGTCCTGAGTTTAGCAGTACTGGCCATCTGCCTCGGCACTACAAGATGTCTGCAGTTCCTCGTCACTAACATTTTAACTGTGTTTTACACTTTTCATATTATTATTGTATGAGCTTAATTAAAATAACTTTACTATATTTATTATAAAAGAATATTTAATTAGCTATTATCAACCTTTGTCCATTAGTTAACCTTTAAAGGTGTTTTATCACCATTAGAGATAGGGTTATCTCTTTTTGATTGATAGGTGTTTCTCCATTGACAGGAGCCCCATGCAAAAGCAGGGTCTCTTTGTGCCATGTATAGTGTTTTTGAATGAACTTCCCCCCCAGCAATGTATAAGTTGTGCGTATTAGATTTACTACCCTCCATTGGGAACCAATTTATTTATTATGTGCAAATAGAATTTGTAAAAAAAAAAATGTTTTTGCTGAAATAAATGTTTTTCTTTTAACATTTGTCATTAATAAAACAATGGATTCCTAGACATACACAGGCAAAATAATAAGTAGAGCAGTATCAATAGAAAGACAGTAACCATATAACAACCTAGTTAAATTTTTGTGGGACCTCAGAGTGGTATTACAATTCCTATACTCTGCTACTGTCTTTGATAACCTACCACTAATGTGATCTTTGTATTTTTTCCAGGTCCTTTTACACTGTGCATTTATAATGTTATTATGAGACTGTTTTGTACATGTAATGTGACTGGTTCACCAGCAGGTGGCAGGGATCTTTAGATGGAATGGAACTTACCATTACATTCTCCCCCTTTTGGGCAGAAGTGGGCTAGTCACATTTCCTACCAAGGGAGGGGCAGGAGGAAGTGTCTAGTCAGATATATCATGATGTAGCAGCGAGGGGAGGCTTCCTTCCTGCAGCAGTAGTCTCTAAAGAGGGAAGCTGCTCATAGAGCCCCCTGACTCCTTATCGATTTACAAGCAAAATATTGCGAGGGAGTCAACAGCCAAAGGCACCCCACTCCAGAGGTACCAGAACAGTTCAGCTGCCAGAATAGAGCCAAATTTAGCACAGAAGAGAGAGAAAGCAGAGTACTCGAGTGTGCCTGCCAGTTTATGCCAAACCCTACTGGAACCAAGAGAAAGCCTGAATATTGTCTGGATACAAGTTGATGCAAGTAAAGCTGTTGAACTTTTTAAAAGTCTGGATTTGACTTATTCTCCACCTCCACCATTACTAATCCCCTTTATTTCTTCGAAGCAAAGCCCTGGGGAGTGACGGTATCCAAGTAGGAGCACAGTGAAACACAGAGACTGTTAAGGCCGCACCATACCACTCGGCTTTTCTATAAAACTGGGATACAATCTGCCCTGGGGGGCGGCACGTTGCACTTTGCCAAGAATCACAAAGGGAAGTGTGGAGTATGCAAATTAAAAATGTGTCTGTTGCCAATTTTTAATGATTACCTTCCTGGTTATCTATCACTGAAATCTTGTGAGGTATACACTGCTTAAAGGGGTATTGTGGTTGTTAAACGTTGTACCTTAACCACAGGATAGAGGATAGTTATTAGATCGGTAAAGGTCCAATTACTAGGACCCCAACGGTCATTAGAATGGGTGGGTACCCTGTACAACCAGGAAGCCCCCCCAAAATTAATAGAATATGCGCACTGCTGCTTCATTTATCTCTTTGGGAGTTCTGGAGACAGCCAAGTACAGGGCTTGGCTATGAGTCTGAACTATGAAAACATATAAAATAGACATCAAGTGCAGCAGGTTGCTTAGTAGCTAAAAAAGGAAAAAAGATAATTACACTTTCACATAATCTGTTGCCCTGAATCTCTTTCTCATTCTGGTTGGCAGGTTTCTTTGTGTTGTAAATAAAGTCACCCTCAAGCAACATTTTGCTTAGTAGCTTGGAAGTCATAGGAAAGTATTATCATTTGGGACATTTTCCATCAACCTAGTCCATAATTATGTATTTCTGAAAGCAGAAACAGAAGCTTTGTCTAATGTTATTTCACAGAAACCATGAAATCGAGCAGGTATGTATGACATCCTGTATAATAGGCATAATAATGGCAGTTGTCCTTTAGAAGGAATCTCCTTTATGATTGACAGGGCTAGGCTTCTGCAATGTTAGGTCACCTGGACCTAAATTCTCTTCACCATATGTCACACCATTGGCACATGCCCACTAAAGTTCTTTGCAGCCAAACCAGAACCCAAAGTTTAATTGCACATGTGCCAATGGTGGAATGAATGACCTAGGCGTGAGCGTTCAGGACCGGATGAGCACTCAATACCTGGCCCATCCTTTAGGAAGGAGAGAGGGGAGTTGGCAACGGAAAGTGGTTGAGCTAGTATACAGCATATGCTTTGGGACACCCGTGGTGTTCTTAAAAGCTCATTTGCATATGAAAAAGCCTTTTTTTTATGAACAGAATCCATTCAAGGGGGTTTTGCAGCAGAAAAAAAATTATTTCAACATTTCATTAGGAGAGAGTTTGCATGTTACCTGTGTTTTAAACAAAGGGGGCACACGGGGTCATTTCAGAGAACAGAGCTTCAAAGTTTCATAGAGGAGAAGCATGTGAGCTCAGCTGCTCTGTAAGTGTCTAGGGTCTTTATTTCTTTTAGGGGCCTGGCCTGGGGGTTGATATTCAGGAGGTGGGGTTTGGGGTGTTCTGTATTTATGGGTTTGTTCTTTAGTGGGTCTGGTCTGTGGTTAGTGTATTCAGGGGTTCTATATTTAAAGGATCAGGTCTAGTAGTCAATATTTAGGGGAGTTTGGAGGTCTGTATTTTTGTGGTCTATTTGTTTATAGGCATCTGTAGTTACTTATGGGAGTTGTATTTATCTTGGGGTCTTGCATTATTCCGGGTCCATATTTATTTAGGGGTCTGTAATTGGAGGCGGCCCCAGCAGGGTTGAGGCTAAAATCCCTGTTGTCAGATTTACTGCTATACTGCATAGTAACTTAGAAAGGTGGAGGAACACTTATTTACTACACCCTAGGCAAAATTTACATCCTCCTTCTACCTTCAGTGCTGTGCCGGTGTGTTCCCCATTATTGTTCCTACTGAGTTGTAAAGTCCACCCGAATACCGTGCATCAGAAATACACACATGGACAAAAATGTTGATATCCTTCCATTCAACAAGGAAAAACCCACAGTGGTAACTGAAATAACTCAAAAGTAATAATAAATGAAAATGTGCGGAAAATCAACTAGTGAAAATCAGATATTGCTTTGGGTTCAACAGAATAATTTTTAAAACAAACTAATGAAACTGGCCTGGACAAAAATGATGGTGCCCTTAACTTAAAGAGACTGTCTGGGCTTTTAATAATGATGACCTATGCTCAAAATAGGTCATGGATATCAGACCCGGCATCCCCGCCGATCAGCTGTTTGAATAGACGGTACGCGCAGTGCACACGTGCTGCCTCCCTTCTCTCTTCCTGCTCACTGCTGTATGACAGCAGCGGACAGCAACGGACAGGAAGAGAGAAGGGTGACGGCAAATGCGCACTGCCTGCACTGTCTCCTCAAACAGCTAAACGGTGGGGGTGCTGGGTGTTGGACCCCCACCGATCTGATATTAATTACCTATCCTGAGGATAGGTCTTCAATAGAAAAAGCCCGGACAATCCCTTTAATATTTTGTTGCAAAACCTTTTGAGGCAATCACTGCAAGCATATGATATCTATAACTCTCAATGAGACTTCTGCACCTGTCCGAAGGTATTTTGGCCCACTCCTTGTGAACAAACAGCCCCAGCTATCTCAGGTTTGAAGGGTACATTTTCCATACTGCATGTTTCAGCTTCTTCCACAGATGTTCAATAAGATTTAGATCAGAACTCATAGAAGCCCACTTCAGAATAGTCCAATGCTGTGCTCTCAGCCATTTATGGATGTTTTTAGCTGTGTGTTTTGGGTCATTATCCTGTTGGAGGACCCATGACCTGCGTTTGAGAAAAAGCCTTCTGACACTCGGCCACACATTTTGCTCAAGAATGCCTTGATAGTCTTGAGGTTTCATTGTATCCTGCACAGATTCAAGACACCTTGTGCCAGATGCCGCAAAGCAGCTCCAGAACAATAACTGAGCCTCGTCCATGTACCACAGCAGGTACAATGTTATTTTCTTAGTATGCTTCATTTTTGAGTCTGTGTACATAGAGCTGATGTGACTTGCCAAAAAACTCTAGTTTTATCTCATCTGTCCAAAGGACATTCTTCCAGAAGCTTTGTGGCTTATCAATATGTTTTTAGGCAAATTCCAGTCTGTTTTTTTTAGGATTTGCTTTCAACAGTGGATTTCTCCTTGGTTGTCTTCCATTAAGTCCACTTTGACTAAGACAGCAAAGGATAGTGTAATCTGATGTTAAGGTACTTTGACCTTGGAGTTCACCTCTAACCTGCTTGGAAGTTGTTCTGGGATCTTTGGTTACCATTCATATTATCCGTCTCAATTTGTCAACAATTTTACTCTTGCAGCCACATCCAGAAAGGTTGGCTATAGTCCTGTAGAACTTATATTTCTGAATAATATGTGAAATGTAGTAACAGGAGTGCATTTTTTTGTTGCACCTGGTGGAGCTTTCAATAAAAAAAAAAAAGAAAAGGAACATCAATCTGTTGGAGATGGCCTTTGGCCTTTACCTTTAACTTTGTCTATAATTTCCTTTCTTATCTCAAGAGACAACTCTCTCCTAAACTCTCTTTTTTCCATATTCAGTGTGGTACACACCATATTACCAAACAGCACAGGGACTACTTTTCACCCTTACAATAGGAAGACTGGTTTCATGACACCTGTGATGCTAATTACAGGACACATCCTAGTTTAACATGGTCAAATTATGTTCACTCTTTTCTAGGGGTGCCATCATTTTTGTCCAGGCCAGTTTCGTTTTATTATTATTCTGTTGAACCACAATTCAAAAGCAATGTCTGATTTTCTTTAGTTGATTTTCAGTAAATTTTTATTCATTATTACTTTAGTCAGTTTGTAGTTATTTCAGTGACCATTGTGGGTTTTTCTTTCTTTAACGGAAGGGTACCAACAATTTTGTCTGTAAATAATAGTGTCACACAGAAAGTAATCCTATAATAATAGTGTCCAATAATTAGTATCCACATAAGTAATAAATATAGACAATTAATGCCATAGACAGTAATAGCACTCCAACTTGTAGCCAGGACTGTAAAAGTGTTAAAATGTTGACCACACAGAAACTGTGTCAAGAAGAAAAACGACCTTCCTTTTTTCTCCACACAGAATTATTGTCCACTTTAGGCCCCACACTGTAATAGTGCTCCTCTTATTTCCTCCTTCATGCCCCAAATAGTAAAAACACCTCCTATGGGGTTAGGCTATATATGTTTAGCATGTAGGCCAGAAAAAGCTCCCTAGCTACACTTTAAATGTGCCATAGGGTTACGTTAGCTAAACAAATACAGAAGCCCTAAATACATCCCTCCCAGACAAGACCCTCAAAATACAGACCCCAGGCTTCCTAAATACACACCATTAGTCCTGACCCACTAAATACAGAAGCCTGAATACACTCCCTTGAGTCCCGACCGACAAAATACAGACTCAAAAACCCCTAAATGCAAAAATGATAACTACTGTCCCTCTGAATACAAAGCTCCACATCAGGCTCCCTATGACAAGTATATACCCTATATAAAGGGAGCTTTCCACCAAGAAAATGGCTTTTCAGCTATTTATAATGCCAGACAATGCAGGTGGTGCAAAATGTAAGCATACCTTTAATTTGTAGATCCAATGCTACATTCCCAAGAAACATCGTTTTAATTTATATGCAAATGTTGTACAGGATATTATACATAGTAGCTCAATTTCATGGTTTCTTCCTGCTTCCAAATTGAGGCCATCTTGAACGAGGAGGTTTAGGACAACAATTTAAGTGCAAACGCTCAGATGGGCGGCACTGTCTTGTAACCACAGGTGCACGGTCAGTGGGTTGGAATCCCCGGTAATCAATAGAAATGATAGAGACTGGCACTCCGTATTTGAATCCAAAGAAAATGGTATTTATTCGTCACCCATAAGTCTGGTGTGACGCTCGTTTCGGCGCAATAATGCGCCTTTGTCAAACACAAGATGAGGAGTAGTATACATCAATAGAATAGTGAGGTTTAAATAGCCCGCCCATGGCGTCACATGTTCGTGGCGTCACGTGATCAAGGCAATATATCACCGTATATTCATGATACAATCATTACTTAACATCATAGTTGTGACAGAACTCAAGTGTAACATTCTGAATAGGATCGCAAAACAAATATCATCATCTAACATAATATGTTTCGTCAAACATCATACATAACTAGCAAAGTAAAATTACTATTGAAGTATCACCGCCCCGAGGTCACATGATCGTGACGTCACGTTACCGGGGTAACATATCAACAAAACAGAAGAGGAAAAGGAAAAAAAAAAAAAGGCAGTATGTCGGACATATATACCGCATGCGATCCATTCAAAAGACTTGACAAGGTACTAATGAGGAGATCGCACTGCATAATCATTGTGGCATGCATGTCACAAGTGTCATAGTCCCGATGACTCAAGTGAAACTATTAAGAGAATATTCTTTATTCAATCCCAAGGGGGCTAGTGTCTGTAGTCGGTGTATCCAATATGCTTCCCGCTGATGTAACATACGAATTCTGTCTCCTTCACGGCGAGGCATGGTTACTTCCTCTATAATTTGGAAACGTAATTGCGAGATATGGTTATTTTTTCAATAAAATGTTGGGGAACAGGTAACAGGGTGTTTGCTTTTCTAATAGTGGATTTGTGTTTCCCCACACGATCCTTAATACGCATTGTGGTTTCCCCCACATAGCACATTCCACAAGGGCATTTTAATAAGTAAATGACAAAATTACTGTTACATGTATAATATCCACGTACGGGGATTTGTTTGCCCGTTTGTGGATGTGAAATGTGGGGGCCCCTGATTATGCTCGAGCAATGGACACAATTCAGACAGGGAAACGTACCATTCTTTCTTGTGGTCAATGTTAATTGACGTGGTCCTTTCTTGCTGCTACCTATATCAGCCCTAATAATTTTATCTCTGATATTCTTATTACGTTTATAGCAAATCATAGGGGGATGTACTAATTCTTGGATGGAGGGGTAGGCTCGTTGTAAAACATTCCAATGTTTATTGATAATGGATCTCACCCGATCCATCCAAGGATGGTATTTTACTATTAGAGGAATTCTCTGTGCCTTGTTGACATTGCCACGTTCTCTAGGTTGTTCAATTTTTTGTCTCTGTTCCTGTAACAGTTGTGAAGGATAGCCTCGTTCAAGGAATTTTTGTGTCATCTCCTGCATTCTACATGCGCGTACCTCAGGGTCAGTGACGATCCCGGCCACGCGTCTGAATTGAGAATATGGTAATGATTTTTTTACCGCTGGTGGATGATTACTAGTAAAAGACAGTAGACTGTTTCTGTCTGTCTTTTTAACATGTAGATCGGTCTCTATCTGTCCATCTTGTCCTCGGATCACCCAGGTATCTAAAAAAGGAACACGTCTTGAATCATAATGCAGGGTGAATTTTAATTCTACTCTCACCTGATTGATATAATTAACGAAATCGCTTAGGGTCTCAATGCCGCCCCGCCATACGCAAAATATATCGTCTATGAATCGTTTCCAGAGCAGACAATGCTCTTGATATTGTATATTGGAGTAGACAAATTCTTTTTCGAACTGTGCCATATAGCAATTTGCGTATAGCGGTGCGGCATTGGACCCCATCGCGGTCCCGCAGCGCTGTTGAAAAAACGTGTCCTGGAATAAAAAATAATTCCGACGTAAGACAATGTTCAACAAGGCAAGAAAAAAATCTTTCTCTTTGTCCATATATGTGCTCTGTTCTAGTAATATTCGTACTGCTTCTAAACCCTTCTCGTGTGTAATGCTCGTATATAAGCTACTGACGTCTAACGTAACCAGGAGACAATCATCAGATAGATGAATGTCTCTTAGTTGTTCCAAAAAATGCTGTGTATCCCGCAGATAGGACGGGGCCAATTTGGTGAGGGGAGTCAATACTTTATCAAGAAGTATTGCAGGAGGTGAAAGGATAGAATCCGTGGCTGCGACAATGGGACGTCCAGGTGGGCGTTCCAGTGATTTATGCACTTTCGGTAATGTATAGAAAACTGGAACTACAGGATGCTGATTGATCAGAAATTCTGATAATTTACTGTCAATGACATTTTGTTTCAAGCCTTCGTCAATCAAATCCTGTAGCTCCCGTTTAATAGCCCATGTTGGATCCCCCTGGAGTGCTTAATAAGTATTGGTGTCAGACAATTGACTCTTTATTTCCTCTATGTAGTATCGTTTATCAAGTATAACCAGGGCTCGTATGTTACATCAGCGGGAAGCATATTGGATACACCGACTACAGACACTAGCCCCCTTGGGATTGAATAAAGAATATTCTCTTAATAGTTTCACTTGAGTCATCGGGACTATGACACTTGTGACATGCATCCCACAATGATTATGCAGTGCGATCTCCTCATTAGTACCTTGTCAAGTCTTTTGAATGGATCGCATGCGGTATGTATGTCCGACATACTGCCTTTTTTTTTTTTCCTCTTCTGTTTTGTTGATATGTTACCCCGGTAACGTGACGTCACGATCATGTGACCTTGGGGCGGTGATACTTCAATAGTAATTTTACTTTGCTAGTTATGTATGATGTTTGACGAAACATATTATGTTAGATGATGATATTTGTTTTGCGATCCTATTCAGAATGTTACACTTGAGTTCTGTCACAACTATGATGTTAAGTAATGATTGTATCATGAATATACGGTGATATATTGCCTTGATCACGTGACGCCACGAACATGTGACGCCATGGGCGGGCTATTTAAACCTCACTATTCTATTGATGTATACTACTCCTCATCTTGTGTTTGACAAAGGCGCATTATTGCGCCGAAACGCGCGTCACACCAGACTTATGGGTGACGAATAAATACCATTTTCTTTGGATTCAAATACGGAGTGCCGGTCTCTATCATTTCTAACAATTTAAGTGCAAAAGAATTTTTCTTTTACATTTTTGGGCTACTGACCAAATTACTACACTAGATGCAGGCAGGGGCGTAGCTATAGGGGGTGCAGAGGTAGCAGTCGCTACCGGGCCCAGAAGCCTGGGGGGGGGCCCAAAGTCCCTTGTGCCACATAGGAAGAAAGTGCATGCTAGTCAAGTTACACCTCTGGCTGGAGGGAAGGGGTTAGGTCAAGAATTTGGCATGAGGGGGTGGCATTTTAATTTTTGCTTCAGGCAGCACGAAGGCTATGTGCTCCCCTGCCCCTGGTCATAAAGCACTGAGGGAAGGGCGGCCCAAGCTGAACTCTTGCACCAGGGCCCATGATCCTTTAGCTACGCCCCTGGATGCAGGTGTCTAGTTTCTCTATTCTCACTGTGTGTAACCATGGAGAATCCTAGGTCTGCATAGTAAGGAACAGACCTATTTTATGTGGGACTGTCTCACTGCTCACAAAGACACTTGTTGTGGTCGGAGTATGCAAATTTGCCTATTCATTTTGAAGTCCCTCCTAGGTGATCTCCCTTGATTTGTCAATAAAATCTATGGACTACTATTTACTTCCTACAACACTACCTATTATTTTTGCCAGTGTGTCTATAAATTGTTTTAATAATGTTAAATAGTAAAAATATAAAAACTGCAAGATAAATAAGAAATAATTTTTATTTCTGAAAAAAAAAACACATTTTAAAAAAATTCTATTGCCACATACTAAAAAAATGGGTTTCCATTGTGAATAGTAAAAATAATTCACTCAGCTTATACACTGTTTTCTTGTCTTTCTTAGAACCATTTGTTCACATAGGGCAGACACACATTCTCAATGTGTTAACAAATATACTACAATAATACATTTTAATATCAATTTCACATGTTGCTAAATGTAAGTTTGACAATAAAATATCCAATAATTTTTATGCTAAAAATAGTATAATTTCCCTATATGGTTAACTGTCAATATAATATTTTGATGCATTGATGAATCTTGACTTTTATGATTATTTTCTTTTGACTACTCCCTTATGGGATTGGACCACTGAAGCCTCACCTAGTCCTAAAATTTATAAGGGTTGGACAGCTAATATTCTTTCTAACAGGTGCAAAAAGGTTTAAAAAAAATCCTTTAAAACCACACTCATTATAAAGCTCATCAGCTACTACTATCTGATACTTCACCAATTCTCACCAGTCTCTAGTTCCCAGTTTGTCTCAGCATGCAGAAAATGACAACTCAACCAATTATTGGCCACAGTGGTGATCCACCTCAGCCAGCAGATGTCACATTTCTGGTTTATTGAGAGATCCAGTGAAGCAGAGAAAACCAGGAGACCTGAGAATCATAAGAACAGGGGCAACAGAGGATCCATGAGGTGAGTTTGATTTTTCTTTTGTGCAATTTTTTTCTGAGCCCAAAATATTGTCCTCTTTAAGGGGCAGAAGCTGTGAAGGATCCTCTTTAGGGCTTGTTCACACAGCCATTTGGGTTCCGTGCATTGGGGATCGCAATTTTCTGCCCCCAATGCACGGGCAACGTCCGTGCGGTAGCCGGGACGGATCAAGACCCATTCAACTTGAATGGCTCTGTGATCTATTTTTTTGCGGTGCGGAGGCACGGACAGAAACACCATGGAAGCACTCCGTAGTACTTCCGTGGGGTTCCGATCCATGCTTCCGTTCCCCATCTCCGTGATTGCGGACCCATTCAAGTGAACGGGTCCGCATCTGTGATGCGGAGTGCACACGGGCCATTGCCCGTGTATTGCGGACCTGCCGTATGCGGCCCGCAATACAGCCACAGAACCACAGCGGCCGTGTGAGCAAGCTCTTATTCTGACTGTTTGTGTTGGCCGGGCTAAGATGAAGGGTAACTAAGATAGATGGCCAACTGAAGAGGCAAATGCAATCTACGGACTATAAATTTATTCGTACAACAAACTTGGAGGCTGTCTTCAATCTTCTGGTAATGTTGTACGTTCCTGGAGCTAATGAATGCTTCCCTTTGGTTTGACAGGCGGCAGTTATATGGATGATGTTCACACATGGAAATTTATGGACCAAGGTAAAAGTGCATTCAAAACACCTGCCCTGGACACCAGGAGCACTTGTCCCATTCCTACATGCGGATCCCAGCAATGGTGAAACACCAATCAATCAAGTGATGGTCTATCTTTAATGGGGTAAAACATCCTTTAATTATTCAATGGACAAAGGTTGATAACAGCTAATGGAATATTCTTATAATTTATAGTACAAAACTCTTCTGCAATAAGTATAGTAAAGTTATTCTAATTAAGCCCATATAAAAATATTAGTGCAAAACAGGTAGTTGCTATATGAATGTTCGTGAGTTGGTCATAACAGTGGTAAAATGTTAGTGACGAGGGACTGCAGACATCTTGTAGTACCGAGGCAGATGGCCAGTACTGCTAAACTCAGGACGCAAGTCTATGTCGTCAGTAGGCACCACTGTGGTCAGGGTGAACTTCTGTAGGAGTGTGGTCAGGAATAGGAAGAGTTCCATACGAGCTAAGCCTTCTCCCGGACATATTCGTCTTCCTAAAAGGGAAGGAGACATTGTTAAGTTTTTATTCAACATTATCCTAACCTTGACTTTTTGTGGAGCTTAATTTTATGTCATAAAAATATGTTAAACATATGAAGGGTAGTGAATTTTCAACCTACAACTAAAATTATGTTTTGTAATTAAGAATGAGTGGTTTCTCGAGATAAAAGCTCTTCTTTAAGCACAAAACATATTTTACCTGCAGAGAACGGCAAGAGAGCTGCGTGTCTCTTTACTGCACCCTTATCGTCCAGGAACCGATCCGGAGAGAAGAGCTCTGGCTCTGGAAACTGTTCAGGATCCTTCAGTACAGTGGTCAATAGTGGGAACACATCTGTGCCCTGAAAGTTAAGGAAATAAGGAGATTAGATCAATTCTTCCCAAGTATCAGTATATTTATGCCTCGGGTGGAATTGCACAAAGACAAGGATAAATTAATACCAATGTAGTCCTTGGATGCATTTGTGCCTAAGGCCCAGGTGGTACAAGACAACATTGCTAGCCACCTAAAATTCAACTTTTGACTGAATACAGTGGAACTAACCATTATAGAACCCAGTCTATTTGAAGACAACAACCAATGACTTCAAAGTATAGTATAGTGTAGGTAGGTAGGTTGTACCTAATGTCCACAAGTTAAGGTGGATTTAGACATGTAGATGAGCACAAGATTGTCACAAAGGAAGTGTTCCTTCCCGCTGCTTATTAAAGTGGAGGTGAAGCACTGCATTTACATGCAGCGATAACCTCCACAGTATAAGGACAAGCGGTCGCTATTGCGATCGCTCAACCTCATACAGCTGCACTGTTTCTGGGCTGTTTAGACCGCACATTCCGCTGTCCAGAAACGATAATTTACGTGCCTGCATGAACGACAGTTTGACCCCATGAATGAGTGTTTCACTCGTTTATTGGGAGTTTGGCTGCACCTTTAGACGGGCACATTGTCGGGAACAAGAGCTTGCAGGAGAATTCATTCCAAAGAATCTGCTTAATTATCTGGACGTGTAATTCCACCTTTATTCGACATAGATTCTAGCATGATTTATGGGCTTATGTATAATTTTGGAAATAGCAGGGTAGCAATCCTTCAGTCTTCACTGTTTCCACTCAATATGAGACCATTTGTATTGTCTTAAAAAGGTCTCCATACACATTAGTCTATTGTCAGCAGAACACACCACCTTCATTGGGGAAACTGGCAATCTAAAGTGTACGGGGACTCTCCATTCCCCTCGACATATGATGTCAGGAGAGAGAAAGGTTGGACTAATCACATTTTCCCCCCGTTGTCAGAGATGTCTGGCAGTGCCATTATTCTCTTTCCCCATTGAAACACATAATTGGGGGAACCAAATGTGTATGTGTATGAGGGAGTTGGTAAGATAGCTATCTGCCAAATGATTGTTCAGCTGTCTACTATTAAGTATGGACACTTTTAAGTTCAGTTCACATTATGATTGGGATCCAATCCACATCTGACGTGTAGGCTGTGAAATATTCTTTATATATTTTTTTAAAATGGGAGCCAATAGCAGACATATTCAACTGTTTACATATCCTTGGCATATGTTAATTGTCCTGTTCAGCATTCCACAATTACAGGCCAGTTATAGTGTGAACAGTAGCTGACCAAGTTTTATCCTTTCTTTGTCTTAACCCAATGTATTTACCTTGGGGATAGTGTAACCTCCAAATGAGACATCCTCAGTTGTACAGTGGGGAAGCCCTGTGGGAATAATATCACTGAATCTCTGGATCTCATAGATTACAGCTTCAGTGTAAGGCATCTTGGTTGAATCTTCTGCTGATGGGCAACGATCACCTATCACATGGTCAATTTCATTCTGGATTTTTGCTTAAAAAGATATCAATTTCAAGTTAATTGGGCTGGAGGGAAAAATTGGTCATAGTAAGATGATATATGACTGTGCAGGACATGGTTCAATAACCATGATGATTTATTAATAAATGACCACAAAATGAATGGTGAAGGTAATAACCAGTATTAAACTGTAGGTAACCCTTCATCAATACAATAAAAAAATCTAAAAAGAAATATGATGATCTCAAATCTTGTACCTTGAATTTGAGGATATTTTAGTAGAGTGAGGAAGCCATATCGAAGGGTGGTACTGGTAGTTTCTGTCCCGGCAAAGAACAAGTTCATGGTGGATCCTACAAGATTCTTATTATGGAATTCTGAGGCTGGATTTTGTTGATCCTATACAAAGATAATAAGAGAGAACTGTCTGCAAGTAGTGAACATATCTCCAATAATTTTTCCGTTGATATTTTTTTTGAAACATGCTGAGAATGCTGTGAAAAATGTTGTAAAAACTCATACCTCACTAATGGCTGCCATTCCCTTTCTAATGCTTCCCTGGTTTTCTGGTCCTTCTCAACACTCAGTCAATAACCGGCTACAGTGGAGACCAGCCTCAGCCAGTGATTGGGTGAGTAGATATTTACTGCTTGTCGAGAAGGACCTGGAAGCAGAAAGAAGTAGGAAACCCAGGAGTGATGGGTCCCTGAGATCTCTGCTCATAGAAGAATCATGTATATAACATGCAAGCTGTTAACAATAAAGACCTAGAATAAGAGAATATTGTCTCTTACCTGTTGCATCTTAACCAGAAAGCAGTCAATAAAGTGACGTGTAGAGTCAGGGTTAAGTGTGCTCATACTCTTATTCACCCTTTCTTGAATAAATGCTTTGATGTCAGTTAGATGCTGAATACCTTTCTGGTGAGGACCAGGAATATGTCGCAGAAGCCCATGGAAGTAAAAGAAAATCTGCAATATTAAAATCGTTCAATTTAATGGGGGCAAATGTGCTTTACTGGAAGGTATTAGATCTAAAAGCAAAAATCATTAAAAGAAAATATTGGTACATACCATACCCCATATAGAATTCATGAATCGAAGAGTTCCAGTGATATTCTTGAGGAGAGACAGAAAACGTTCATCTTTATAACTAAATCTCTTGCCAAAAACAACAGAACAGATGATGTTGGATACAGCACAGCCGAGAAGAAAAGTAGGGTCAAACAATTTCCCTAGGGAGATAGAGGAAAAATTCATGTTATATTATCTATATTAACTAATAACTATATTAACAATCTAATAAGGCTACACTCTCTGCTATTCGTTTGACCCTTCAATAAACAGCCATTTTACTTTTGACAAACCTATTTATAAAGTACTATATGACCCGGCATTAATCATTTTGTGCAAACTAAGTGGAAGTCCAGTTGAATATTGCTGACATAATATTAAAGTGATGGTGTGGTAGGGGCCAGTCAAAGGGAAATACAAATAGAAGACCCTTTTGCAAGCCACAGGAATAGTCAGCTATTTGTGACTATTGCAAATTAAAACCAAAATAGCACTCTTAACCTCTATTCTATTATATACAAAGGGATGCCCAACCTGCAGCCTTCCAGCTGTTTTAAAACTACAACTCCCAGCATGCCCTAATAGCGTTAGTCTGTCCAAGCATGCTAAGAGTTGTAGTTTTGGAGGGCCGCAGGTTGGGCATCCCTGGTAAACCCATTCTGTAAGTCTATTGAGCAATAAAGTGGGTATTGGACAATGGGTTATCATAAGTATCACATTCAGCTTCAGCATTCCGAGAAAAACCATTGACTGATTTTTTGATGATCAATATTAGTTGAGGTGGATGTTACCTTAAGGCCTCTGTCTTAGCCTGTTCTTCTCAAAACAAACATACAAACTGAATTCAAAAATAAAATATATGAATTCTACCAATTGCCACACCACAAATGATCAACTGCATGACAAAGGAGAAAAGTATGGCACATTAAATGTTTCCACACCTTCAGTTTTGCTGAATTCCTCCACAAGAAACTGAGCCTCCTCCTGGATTCTCTCTTCTATGCTCCTCTTTCCCATCCCAAAGTTTCTAAGAGTGGTAAGTGCAAAGCGTCTCATTTGCTTCCAGCGCTCTCCGTTGCTGCCTGTGATTCCTAGAAAAGAGGTACTCCGTTAGCTTTCCTAAATAGGACAATACATTTACAAGAAAATTCCAAGTGGAGAATTAATTGCATCTTACCGTATCCCTTCAGCACATGTTCAGACAGTGGCATCCTCCCTCGTCCACTGAAAGCATCCTTATTGTCTATTAAGGCCTTTTTTACCATATCATATCCACAAAGAATCACAGTTGGCCGAGATCCAAAATATACTGTAAATATTGGACCATATTTTTTCTGGAGCTGCAGAGATAATCAAGTATGAGGTAAAATCCACATATTTGTAAAATATCTTGAAAAAAAAGTTAAAAACGAGGCTTTTATTAAAGCATGTTAAATCCATGACAATACATCCATGGAGACTGGTTATAAGTTTTAAACAACAGGTTCTTGATGGTAGCATGATTAAGAACTCGTAGGTTCAAAATGCGTAAGTGTCATCATAGATATATTGTGGTGGTTTTATCATCTCTTAATACAAGTTTTGTCTTCAATGCTTTCAAAATAGGCTTTAGATCCTTTAGATTATTTTCAGTATACGATTCACCTAAAGACAACGTGGCATCTGCCTCAAGTTTATCTATTAAACACCGGTGAACTGAAAATGTTTATACATGTAAAGTACCTACTGCAGGACGATTAGTGTTGTAATCCAGAAATTGTAAACATATTATCATAGATTTCAGGGTTCCCATTTCTGGTCCATGATTGTTCTTGTATCTGAGTTATTAAAGGCTAGTAATTCACAGTACAGTTTCCCTGGTGGCATATTTGCCAAAGGACCATTGTCGTCAATCAAGCTTCCAAGCCGAAGGTCCCTTTATTCTAGTGATCAGTGGGGTTCGAATAGGTCTTAAGGTGGCCAAACCCATTAGTCTAACGTTGATCAAAATGGACGATTTCAACCAAAAACAAACGTTCATTGATAGACCCTTATAGACCATTTTGCAATAGTTGGATTAACAGTAACAGCCTATAAGAACTAAAACGTGTATGACCGTGTCTGTGAAAGAAACTTTCACCAGATGATTGTTCATCTGCTGTTCAACCATGAACCAACTTCTGTCTAATGTGTATAGCCAGCCTTTGGTAAACCACACCATAAAAATGTAAATTAAGCTAAGACCTTAACATTTGCTTTTTTTTTTCAGAAACAGAGCCAATCTTGTTCCATGCATTGTGCCTAGTATTGCAGCGCAGTCACTTTTACTTGAATGGGGCTGAGACACAATACCATACACAGCCTATGGCCAAGAGTCATGTTTCTAGAAAATCCTTTTTTCAAATCCTACACAAGCACTTTTAGTACAATACATGTCACCTTTGATGAAATAATTCAAGTCATGTTCTTTACATGTTGTACTATTTTCCATAAAATCAGCCTTATACAGTTGCCCCCATGGTTTACCTGTTGGAGTGAAAGTAAGAGCTCCCAAGGGTTTACTTGGAGAATGTTGCCAACCACTGGGAATGGACGAGGACCTGGTGGCAGATGTGGATGGTCCTTAGGTTTTCCTTTTAACCATATTGTCCAGACCAGACATAGTAGGACAATGAGGAGAACAGCTTGGACAAGAAGCATGGTCACTCTTGGTCTCTCCTGGAGAGGTATAATGCTGTTCACCTCCAAGTGCTCTTTTATACAATCTCCTAGGTAGGGGCTCAGGTGATCCTGACTCGTGCCCTCATGGTCATGTAAGAGTGGACAGGAACAAAATAATTTTCCACTGAGTAATTCTGTGAATTAATCCCATTATTTTGAAATCGACAGAGCGCAGGTTGACCATATTTCCTAATACTATAGTGCAAGGAGCTAAAAATACTCAGATCTATGTCCATTCACCCTGCAGTGAGTCACATCTATAGGTTCATATTGGAAACTGCACTGACACAATGCAATGTGCTACATAGAATCTACAAATATCTACTTTAGAACTCTATTAGGGTGTCATGCATGAATCAGATACATTAAAGGGTTTTTATTTTTTGGACAATCCTTATTATGTTAGAAGGGTCTCAATAATAAACAACTTTTCACAGAACCTCCCCCTTTAGTAGAACTTGGCAGTAAATGTTTAGTTCCTCTACATATCCACTAATGTCTGTGTAATGCACAAATGTGCTGGGTCATCTAGAGCCAAAGATATTCCTTGTAGCCACCTTCTTCTGTAGTTAATAGATGATAATCCGGAACGGAGCCTCCTCTACATTTAAAGGGGTTTTCTGAGACTTTAATACTGATGACCTATCCTCGATCAGGGTCCAACACCCAGGACCTCCACCGATCAGCTGTTTGAGAAGCACCGCAATCCTCTCCAGCTTTTCCTAGGCCAAGTGACGACACGTTCCCATGACACATGACCTAGGCGCAGTTCAGTCCCATAGATGTGAATCGGGCTGAGCTGCAATACCAAGCACAGCCGCTATACAATGTAGGCGCTGTGCTTGGTGAACACGGAGAAAGCCCAGGCACTCACAGGAGCTCCTGTGCCTTCTCAAAAAGCTGATCAACGGGGGTCTTGGGTGTCATGCCCCCACCGATTAGATACTGATGACTTATCCAGAGGATGTGTCATCAGTATATAAGTCTCTAAAAACCCTTTTAATGAGGTTGGACTTTTTTTTTTTTTTTTCAACTGAATACCTATGAATCCTAATATTGATTATATAGCACATACTAATACATCTTTATTTTATCTTCTGGAACATTTTCTAGATTGTTGAAGTCAGTTCTTGCTTTCCTGCCCCCTGATCAGATATCCTACTCTCCTGTTCAAATGGTGCTCCAATCCATAAGCTGCTAGAGATGGAGGGTCATGTGACCAAACATATACATCATGATGCCTCCTCCTTTGAAACAAACATTGACATTCTGCACTTACTGACATGTAAGGGGTCAGACTTTAAAGAATTGATCTTTCTGTCCCTGAGTGGTATACCTGGCTCACTTCTATAAGATGGAGGAAGGAATCAAGCAGACACAATTGTAACCTAAACAAGGCAGTTTGAACGGTTGTTCACAGGACTACAGAACTGAACTTCCTCTACAGAAGACACCTTTTCCAAGTACTAACACTGCCTCTTGATACTCAGGTACCCCTAGGACTTACAGTAGGGCAAAAATGGTGGCGACTCTTGCTCCGTGGCTCCCCAGGTCATGCAGTGATGGAAGGGCACACCTTTTCTTCCCTCAGGAGAAAACATTCTGGTGATGTGGGAGTCTCTGACCTAAAGTCAGCTGGGGTGTCCTAGGTGTTGGGGGGTGCTGTGGGGTGCAAGGCAGAGTCCCAAGCAAGGGTATGGTGCAATTGTGCAGGTGTTGCTACATGTAATGATTAAACAGATTTAACAGTAGAACAATTCTTTACATGCAAAAAATGTTCCAGCCAAGGGCTTAACTATTATTGTAGCATCATAGTGGTTGCTACAGGGCCTGCAGTAGAAGGAGGCCTGGGTCACCAGGGCTGGGACAGCAGCCAGGCACCAGAGGTGGAGTCACTACTTACACATGGGATCTGCACAGCAGCGGGCAAACTATAGAATGCCAGACCCCTGCTGCCGCAAAGGCCCTGTATGTAAATAATGAATGAACTAACACACATTAGGTGTCAGTAGCCCAGGGATACTTTAAAGCATATACTGGTATGTGGAGAGCGATGACGACCTGTGTGCTAGTGGAAGGGGGGCAGAGATGGCAACCGAGTGTGATGGTGGTGGGGCTCAGAAATGGTGACCTGTATGCTGGAGAGGGCAAAGATGGCTACCGGTGTTGGCAACCTATGTGCTGGTAAGGAGCAGGGCAAAGATGGCAACCTGTGTTGGCAACCTATGTGCTGATGAGGGGCAGGGCAGAGATGGCAACCTGTGTTGGCAACCTATGTGCTGATGAGGGGCAGGGCAGAGATGGCGACCTGAGTTGGATACTTGTGTGCACGTGGGGAACAGATGGTGAATTGTGTGCTGGTGAGGGGTCCCTTTCCAAAATTTGCTGTGGGACTCAAAAAGTCATTTTTTTGCTGTGGGACTAAAAAAGTCATTTTTAGTTATGTCCCTGGTTCAAATACAGCATTCACAGTTCTCAGTATGCCTCGACTGACAGTTTTTCACGGTTTTCTATGTCCACAGATCTTACACTTTTCTTGGCTGCAATGGGCAACAGGCCCAGTTCTTTCTCTGAAGCTTCCTCTTACTGCACTTTTCTCTCCAGCAAAAGTATAAGCATTCAGAAATAGGGATACACACTTCTCTTACTGCTTTTTTGATCTGTCGCATTTTCCCTCATGAAGTTCTTTACTAACAAACTGATCCACAATGTCCTCTGCGGGATATGGGCCTTAGCAGATCTCTAGTCTTCCTCTAAGGCTAGTTTCACACTAGCGGAAGGGGAGTCCATTAGGCAGCGCACTGCGAGAGGCCACCGGACTAAAAGTACTGCATGTCGTACTTTTAGTCCGGCGGCCTCTCGACCTGTGCTGCCGTGACTTCGCCGGGAACTCCGCCCCCTCCCTCATTATAGTCAATGGGGACGGAGCGGCGGTCCGGGGGCACACGTGAACTAGCGGCAGGACGGATGCCCACCTTGTAATGATTGCTGTGCAGGTCACTTGTGCAGGTCACATACAGAAAATGCATGATACACATTTTTGACCCTTTAAGCAGCGAATCACTGCTGTAGCAATGGGGGGCTGCATGTTTCTTTACATGGCAACACACCTGGCTTGCATTTCTCTAGGCCCTGACACTCTGGTTGTGGTCTCCTTAGAGTGTCAGCAATAAAGATGGCTATATCTGCTGTAGCCTATCAGAGGCCAGCACAGACGGACCAATGTCATCATAATAATTGCGCCGCCTAAGCCGGGCAGCATACAGCAAGGGGTATGGGCTGGAAGAGGCCTGCACCACATTGCTTATTAAAATTGAGAGCACAGGTTGACCATATTTCCTAATACTATAGTGCAAGGAGCTAAAAATACTCAGATCTATGTCCATTCACCCTGCAGTGAGTCACATCTATAGGTTCATATTGGAAACTGCACTGACACAATGCAATGTGCTACATAGAATCTACAAATATCTACTTTAGAACTCTATTAGGGTGTCATGCATGAATCAGATACATTAAAGGGTTTTTCTTTTTTGGACAATCCTCATTATGTTAGAAAGGTCTCAATTAGTGCGAATATTCGAATAGCGAATTTTTATGACGAATATCGCAACTTCAATAATTCGCGAATATTGCAAATATAGCGCTAAATATTCGCAATTTCGAATATTCGTTTTTTTTTTTTTTTTTAGTTGCTAGTGTTTGTTGCTCTCTGGTTGTCTTCCCACTTCACAAAAGCTGTTCTTACCTGTCCAGAGGATTCCTGGCTCCCTGCCCACTCCAGTTAATGCCTGTTGCCGCTTCTGCCAACTTCCTGTGTGCATGAAGTGTCCCCATCCCAATGGGAACGCCTCCATGCTAAAATGTACTGTCGGATGTGAGAATCACAGTCTCGCAAATTTGACTAAGTTGTAATCGCAATGCGATTAATATAACCTGAATTATTTGCAATATTTGCGAATTTTTTGCGATATTCGTTATATTCTAGCAATACAACCATTAGGAGCCCAGTTTTAAGTTGAATTTGCAATGCAAACATATACCCGCATTGCGAAATCAACTTAGAGCTGAGTTCCTAATGGCTGTATTGCTAGAATATAACGAAGATTGAGAATATAGTGCTATATTTGTGAATTCGTGATATTAGTCATCTTTGTTATATTCTAGCAATACAACCATTCGGAACTCACCTCTAAGATCAATTCGCAATGCGTGTATATGTTCGCTTCGCAAATGAAACTTAGGGCTGGGTTCCTAATGGTTGTTGCTAGAATATAACGAAGATTGAGAATATAGTGCTATATTCGTAAATTCGTGATATTCGTCATCTTCGTTATATTCTAGCAATACAACCATTAGGAACTCAGATCTAAGTTGTAATCGCAATGCGATGAATATAACATGTATTATTCGCATTGCGATTACAACTTAGATCTGAGTTCCCATTGGTTGTATTTCTAGAATATAATGAAGATTGAGAATATAGTGCTATATTTTCGTGATATTCGTTATCTTCGTACAAGTTTCAACCATTAGAAACTCAGCTCTAAGTTTAATTCGCGATGCGAATATAAATTTGCGTAACATTCGCAATATATAGAATAATGACGAATATTCGATTTCGACGAATATAAGACGAATATTCAAGCGAATATTCGCAAAATATCGAGAAATCGAATATGGCACCTCCCGCTCATCACTAATCTCAATAATAAACAACTTATCACACTTCTAGAGACTATGAGGAACATGAATACTAGTATTGGCAGAATGGGGGCATTATTACTTCTGGGGCACAATGGTGGACATTTTTACTTTTGGGACACTAAGTGCACTCTGGAGGTGAATTAATAGTATTGGTGGGACTTTAAGGAGCACTATTACTGTGGGGGGCACCCTGGCACAATATCAGCTTAGCACAATTATTTTTGAGGGACACTATGTTTACGGTACTATTAGTGTAAGGGGCACAATTTGCTTGGCGCATCCATTTTTTATGGCACTGTGTGCCAATAATTATTGAAGGGGGCCTCATATGTGTGGTACTAGTATTTTCAGGGTGAGTTCTTCTGTAGTATAGTATTGGGCAGCATAGTGGGTGCAGTATTATTGGTGGCAGGATGGGGTGTTCAGAAGATAGGAGGATGATGGAAAAGTAGGAAACTAAGATGTCGGTGTGTTAAACTCTGCTGAGACAAGAGATGGCTTAAAGAAATCATCATGGTGGTCAGGTCTGAATAAAAAAGATAAGGAAAGAGTACATTAATATCAGAGTTAATATAGAGTATAACAAGAGTATAAGACATCACTGGATGTGAGTGACATGTACTGCTGTATTACCCTATATGTTTTGTAGTGCTGTATGTCATTTTTTCCAAGTATGTCTTTAACAGTAGGGCTGTCGAGTCAATACACAGGAATTCAGGGGCAGTTTTAACTCACAATTGAACTTTGCTTTTGCTTCTGGTACATAGAGGTTACACAATGCCTGATGGTTAACTCATCTGTTCAGCTACAGAGGTCAATACACTTCTTTCTCATATGTAGAAAAAAGTCATGGCACTCTGGGGTATGATGCAACTTAATATGTGTTTATTCCATCCATATGTAATTTGTAGTAAATAAGGCCAAGGTTTCGGTCCATCCAGGACCTTGATCACGGCCTATAAAATACATATAGAACAGATAAGACAATAAACAAAGACATTGGGATTACAATAAACCAGAAATTGGTGAAAAACAGAGGAAAACAATAATAATGATGAGTAGGAATAATCTCTGTGTGGAATATAGATATGTATCACACATTAAAATCGTCTAATACACAGTATATAATAAAACATGCAAAAACCGCTTAATACAATTAGGTAAGTACAAGAAGTCGAAGAATAGTAGTTAGCCTTATTTACCACAAATTACATATGGATGGAATAAACACATATTAAGTTGCATCATACCCCAGAGTGCCGTGAATTTTTTCTACATTATTGCGAGACATCTCATCCCATCACTGAGCAGCGGGCCCCCTGTCAAAGTGGAGTGCCAGCCAGCTATAACATTTTGGTTTTCAATACACCTCTCATAAACAGCAGCAATTCATGTCACATAGGCATTAGATCTTCTGACTCTTCTTTTGTCCTCTGTTGTCTGCCTTCAGCTGGGGGTGCCCTGGACTTGTCTTTTCTTTGCCTTAGGCTGCACAGTATTTCACTTTATATTTCTTGTTGATCCTAGTTTCATCCAGTAGGCATCAGTTTATGAGCACTATAGCTCCCTGCATCCAGAATCCATCTTCTCTAAAGCCACTTTCACACAGTTAGTGTTTGTTCAGTGTTTGATCGGTAATTTCCATTAGTGATTGTGAGTCAAAACCAGGTGGGGGTCAAAAACACACAGAACAGGTGCAAACCTTTCCATTATACCCTATCCCCATGTAGCCTGTGCAACGGGCTACCCCCCAGAATGATCGAGTTCCAGTGTTTAGGAATGCCAAGTGGTGATGCAGCCTTAATAGTTTGTGTCACGGTGCTCCTACCTGGATACTGTCGCTCCCTGGGGTTAGGCTCTGTAGCAACAAAGGAGTTGTAGTTGGTGAAGTTTAATGGTTTTACTTGAATAAACTTGCGATAAACTTGCGTCATTCAGATGATACTTGATCTTTCTCTTGGCTCCAGCAGGCTAAGGGTAAACTGGCAGCTAAACTTGAATACCTCGCCGATTTATTTCTCTGCTACTGTGCTAATCTCTGGCTTTAGTCTGGTTCCTAACAGCCTCAGTTACTGTTTGTTATAAGAGTGCACTATCCTGTGACCTGCTTTGCTGAGAAAGGTGTCTTTGGCACATTTCTCTCTCAGAGGTTCTAAGTGGGTCATTTATCAAACTGGTGTAAAGTAGAACTGGCTTAGTTGCCCATAGCAACCAATCAGATCCATACCTTTGGAAAAAGAAAATCTTATCTGGTTGATATGGGCAACTAAGGCAGTTCTACTTTACACCAGTTAAATAAATTACCCCATAAGTCCTTTTATATATCAGAAGTGGGATGATCTCTGAGCTATTTTCCCAAAGCTCCTGCAGCAGTGAGGGGAAAACACTCTCTCACCGTACCATGCTACTTCACTCTCTCGCTCCAACTCTCAACTCCACACTCAAGTCTACTACAGCTTCCTACAACCCTTACCTTGGTAGGAAGCAGTACTAACCCACTTCTGCCCAAAAGGGGGGAGAATGGAATGGTAAGTTCCATTCTAACTAAAGATCTCTGCCAAGGATACTACCACCAGACACAGCGCATGAAACATAATACATAACAGTTATATAGAACCTAATGAACACACATGAAAACAGAAGGCTGAGGTGTGTATTACAAGGATCTGTGCAGCTCAGATTTGTATTATCATGTGCTGCAGCAGCTTAGGTAGGACATAGGCTGGTTTGTCAGGTGTTAACTTCTCATCTTTTATGCAGTACCTTTAGGCTAGGGCTACACGGCTACATGTGACATGCTGGGACTGCAATGCAACAGTTGCAAAAAAAAAACATCCAAGTCGGATTTTTTTGTGATTGTCGGGATGGAGTAAGCAGCATGTCTCAAGTCGTATTGTGACACTATCGAAATATATCACACGAAATGTTGTGCAACAAATGTTGCCCTGGAGCTGTACCCTTTTGTAAAAAATGTAGCCCTAGCCTAAATCTTCACTTGCACAAACTCAGAAGACTGGGGCAAACCCAATCAGGGAATAATTACTTAAAACATAACCTTTATTGTTAATATACTAAAAGTGCACTAGGCCGCATAGTAATAAAGATAAAAAAGGAACAATCTCACCAAGTTCTGGACGTCCGAGTACGGAATACTGAGAGTGTACTGGGGAGTTCTTCTGCCCCATCGTATGCTAACCTGTTCCTGGGCTGGTGGGAGGAGACGGTAGTCTTCGCCGAGTCTGGCGGATTATCACAGGAGAGCATTGGGCTGTGGTCACGGTACATAGATGACATTTTTGTCATCTGGCAGAATGATGGACCCTCCTTTGAGGCTTTTGTGGCACGACTGAACTCTAACCAGCTTAATCTTCGATTTACTTTCGAGATGGACCTAAAGACTCTTCCGTTTTTGGATGTTTGCATATCTAAAACGGAGACTGGAACACTTCAAACGCAAGTGTACAGGAAGCCCACGTCCACGAACTCCCTCTTACGTTGGGAAAGTAGTCACCCTCACCCCCTCAAAAAGGGTATACCCAAGGGACAGTATCTGCGCTTGCGCCGAAAACTGTTCGGATAAGAGGGAGTTCCTGAGACAAGCAGCTGACCTTAGAGTTAGATTTCGCCAGAGGGGCTATCCCGACTCAGTCCTACGCTCGGCCTTCCAGACGGCTGTATCTACTGAACGACCGAGCCTCCTGTTACCAAAACCAGTTGACAAACAGGAGCAGGGCCTCATTCGGCTTATCACCACATACGATGGCGTCTCTGCGCAACTCAAAGAGATTCTGACCCGCCATTGGGGAATGCTCACTATGGATCCAGCACTTAAATCTGTCCTGGGCGACCGCCCAAGAGTCACCTACCGGCGGGGTCGCAATTTGAGGGACAGCTTGGTCCACAGTGAGTTTATACCGCCAGTACAAACAGGGTGCGCTTGGCTGGGACAGCAGACTAAAATAGTGGGCTGCTTCCGCTGTAGCGGGTGTGTAGCGTGTCGCTACATGACTGTTGGCAACAGCTTTGTGAGCAGCAATACTGGCCGCACTTACCATATCAAACAGTTTATTAATTGTAAAACTAAAGGGGTTATATACCGATGTGTGTGTAACTGCGGCCTTGAGTATATAGGAAAGACGCGGCGTGAGCTCCGTAGGAGGGTGGGAGAACACATCAATGATGTTGTAAACAAAAAATATACCCCCATCTCCCTACATGTCCACTCCCATCACCAGGGCTCTACCGCCTGTCTGTCATTCATGGGCATTGATTCAATCCCCTTCCCATGTCGCGGAGGCGACTGGGACCGCCTCCTTCTCCAGAGGGAAGCGAGGTGGATCTTCTATTTGAAAACTGTTTCCCTCAGCGGTCTTAACGAACAACTTAACTTTAGTTGCTTCCTGTGAACTAGGACCAGCTCGACGGGTCCTGCACCCCCATTCTGAATAATTTGGGTCTGGACCCTTTGCCCTGTGTAGTCTCCCACATCCTCCGTGATTATTACTTTATTTGTGTTTGGTGTCCCTATTAGGATAACTTACCAACCATTGCCCCCACATATTTCATAATGGTTCTTATGTCAGTGCTTTTAAGGAATCCTGCACTTACTTGTCTCTAATGTTTTATTGCATCCTTAGGGATGATGGCTTTATCTAGGTATCGCTATTGATCCTTGCTTCTTTCCTGGCGGCCGGGCTTGCTCTGCGCCTGCGCGGCGTTCCCGCTTCTATGGTGACGGCATAGTCTCCGGGCCGTGGCTGGCGGACGCACGCGCAGTTGCGGCGCTTCCCTAGTTGCCAGGTTACACTCCCCGCTTTCGCACACGTGTTGTGCGGGTCACGTGATCACGCCCACTTCCGGCGGATCGCGTCTCCCGCCCCACGTGTGGCGTCCTTATGCGGCTTAGTTACAACAGGTAAGGAGCCTATATATAAGTGCACATATGGCGTGCCCTGTACCTGGCCCATTGATATTATATGTATATCGCCCACTGGCTTCAGTATACTTGTTTGTTAGCCAGGCAACCTCTTTTTGATTCATACACGTGGCTGTTTAGGGGGTACCTATTTACTGTTTTCTACTCCTATAACTGCCCTGTTTTTGCGACCACACGTGGGTGTATTTGAGAAAGACATATTTTTTTCTCCCCCTCCTTGGTGGTGGGAACTGAGACAAGGACATTTTTCCCTTGAGGGGTCCCCCTATAGGGGTCCCTCCTTTTTTTGCAATCCCTTTTTCCTTGGCCTGGGTTAGACTAGGGACTTGTCCATAGATAGGGACAGGTATCCGGACGGGGTCACCCCTTTCGGGGCGGGTGCTCTGTGTAGATAGGCAGGGACACACTAGCCCCCTTCCCTATCTGTGTAGGGCATTCTAGGGCCTACCTACATCTGCTCTACCCCCGTCCTCATCCCTACATATTCAAGTCTACCATTATCATTGTTGGCCAGTCTGGATCATCCCCAGTCATACGGACCTCCGTGGCGGATCCACATCGTGGTTCTCCTCCTGATACACTCTTAGTATTCCGTACTCGGACGTCCAGAACTTGGTGAGATTGTTCCTTTTTTATCTTTATTACTATGCGGCCTAGTGCACTTTTAGTATATTAACAATAAAGGGTATGTTTTAAGTAATAATTCCCTGATTGGGTTTGCCCCAGTCTTCTGAATTTGTGTTTACATTTGGGAATTATTAGGTGGTCCCCATTTTTCCCACCTTGTTTCTGTGATTGTAAATCTTCACTTGTCAGCAGCAATTGTTCAGTGTAAACAGGGGGTGTGCTGCCAACAATATGCAATGTGAATATTAGATAGAATGATCGTTCGCCTCCCTTTTGAGTTGAGTGAAAGTCTCTTTAAACAAGTTCTGATCATCTTGCATGTTGTCAATCAGCATTTGTTATTGAACCTGCATCAGCACATGTAAGGACGCCTTCATAGATTTTAACGAATTTTCCACGGCTGAAAATCAGTTCCATTCAACTGAATGGGGATTGCAGAAATCCATATGCTTGCCGGACCGTTTAAGTTAATGGAACTGATTATCAGTTGTGGAAAATGTTGCAAAACGTGTGAAGGCATCCTAAGAGGCCCTTTAGTCCAGGCAGTTACAAGATGCAACAAATTTATCACAATAGGTCACGTGTGTGATAGATAAGCCACATTGTTATACCATAACCATATCCAAGTTGATATAAATTGCGACAGAAATTAGCATAAGAAAACAGCTAAATCTTTACCCTAAGTTCACACTTGCGCGTTTTACAGCACGTTCGAACGCGCTGTAAAACGCTTGACACATGCAAACCAATGCTTCCCTATGGGACTGGTTCACATTTTCGCGTTTTACAGCGCGTTCGAACGCGCTGTAAAACGCCCTACGCATAAACAAGTACTTGAGCTTTT
Source organism: Bufotes viridis (assembly GCA_033119425.1). NCBI lineage: Eukaryota > Metazoa > Chordata > Amphibia > Anura > Bufonidae > Bufotes > Bufotes viridis. The sequence continues at coordinate 30,297,208 of CM065597.1, read as the reverse complement.
TTGGGACGTTTAGTCAATCACAAGAACGCGCGTACGACGCGCGTTTCCTATTTGCATAAAACGCGCTGTAATGCGCGCGACACAAACGCGCGTTTCAAGAACGCTCAGGTCTGAACCCAGGGTTAATAAATCTGGCATCTGACAGGCGCACTTTTATGTGGAAAAAAGTGGCGAGCAGGGCCCATGGAAAACATTTTTTTTACTGCATTCAGTTAGTAAATAAGTATGAAATGAGTTGCAATACAATAAATAAAACACAATTCAGGGGTATACAAAAGGTTAAATGCGCCTAATATTTAAATAATTGCTTGAATTTCTATCTCTATCTACATGCAATATATGTAATATAATATAATCAAACACACGCTGCCGTACTAAAATTACAGTGACAGTTTTTGTTGATGTAAAATGATCATGACCCTGAGTGTGATCATGACTCTGACTATGACCATGACCCTGACTGTTATCATGACCCTGAGTGTGATCATGACTCTAACTATGACCATGACCCTGACTTTGATTACATGACGACAAGGTCACCCAAGCTGTGCTTTCATCACTGATGAGGTGGCAGAAAAGAGCACTTATATTGATCGACAGTACAGTTTATCAAATGAAGAGAGATTGAGACTGAACATGCCCCAGCTTTTCTTATTCTCATGCCATTATGTCTAGTCTGTACCGTATGACTGAAAGAAAAAAACTTAAGGACTCATTCAAATGAGCATGTCCTGAGCGGAAATCACGGTCCATGTGCAAGCGTGATTCCCCGTTATGGACACTGCTCGTTTAGCAGGAGCGCATGGCATTATACTGATTTTGTGTGTCTCTCTGCATGACCTGTATCTAACAGAATTATATTACCATAATGCTGTCAGTAAGATTCTGTATCACTAAGGTCATGCAGAAACACACAGTATTATAAATCAGTATAATGCAGTGTGTTCCTGAGAAACGAGCAGCGTCCATAAAGAGAAATCATGCTCACACACGGAGCGTAATTCCCACCCAGGACACGCTCATCTGAAAGCCCTAAGGACTCTTTCACACAGGCATCAAGTTTGATGCCCGGATAAGATGCGGGTGCGTTGCGGGAAAATGCGCAATTTTTACACATGAGTGCAAACTGTTTTAATGCGTTTTGCACTGCGTGAGAAAAATCGGCATGTTTGGTACCCAGACCAGAACTTCAGCACTATTTTCCCTTATAACATGACCGACACCTACGCGATCAATTGGAGGAGGTGAGTTAATTTTATTTATTTTTTTGGGATGTTATAAGGATGTTATAAGGGAAAATAATAAAGATTGGGTCCCCATCTCCTAGCAACCATGCGGGAAAATCGCACCGCATCCGCACTTGCTTGCGGATGCTTGCGATTTTCCCGCAGCCCCATTCACTTCTATGGGGCCTGTGTTTAGTGAAAAAACCAAGAAACTAGAGCATGCTGCGATTTTCACGCAACGCAGAAGTGATGCGTGAAAATCACCGCTCATGTGCATAGCCCCATAGAAATTAATTGGTCTGGATTCACTGCGGGTGCAATGCGTTCACCTGACGCATTGCACCCGCACGGAAAACTCGCCCGTGTGAAAGGGCCTAAGGGTATGTTCACATGGCCAAAATCTGCCACTGATTCATCAGTTGAAGACTGGCATTTTCCATTGCTAAATCCACTGTGCACACAGTATAAAAATGGAAGAATTTTTTTTTTTTTCAGGGGCCGATTTGAAAAACGCTCGACAGGTTACATGTTGCTTCTCAGAAGCAGATTTGATTGTGGATTTCATAGAAATCAAAGGGGAGGCGGGAGAAATGTAATAAAAAAACTGTTCTAAAACTCTTGTAAAAAGTTGTCTAAAACCACTACCAAATTACAGATCTGCCACCAAAAACGTCCTGTTTTCAGCTACTGCCATGGATTTTAGCTGGGTGAACATACATTCAAAGCAGTAAGATGTCACTTCTGAAGCATTTTGCATATAAACTACTGAAAAAAAACCTCTACCATTTTACACTGTGTGCACAAGGTGAAGTTTTTTTTTTTACATCAAAGTTAATGTGGAAACTGTTGGTGGAATTTTAATTGTAGATTTAGCAGCGCAAAATGCCCATTTCCCACTGCTGAATTAGTGCCAGATTTTAGCTGTGTGGACATACCATACAATGAAGCAGATTTGATTGTGGATTTCATAGAAGTCAAAGGGGGAAGCAGGAAAACTAAGGCTGCATTCACACGAGCGTGATTTCCGCGCGGGTGCAATGCGTGATGTGAACGCATTGCACCCGCACTGAATCCTGACCCATTCATTTCTATTGGGCTGTGTACATGAGCGTTTTTTTTCACGCATCACTTCTGCAATGTGTGTAAATCGCAGCATGCTCTATCTTATGCGTTATAAACGCATCCGCAGCCCCATAGAAATGAATGGGGCTGCGTTAAAAACGCATTGCATCCGCAAGCAAGTGCGGATGCAATGCGTTTTTCACTGATTGTTGCTAGGAGATGTTGTTTGTAAACCTTCAGTTTTTTATCACGCGCGTGAAAAACGCATCAAAACGCATTTCACCCGCGCGGAAAAAACTGAACGCAATCGCAGGCAAAACTGAATCGCACAGTTTTCACTGAACGCATCCGCAATGCATCCGGACCTAATCCGGACACGCTCGTGTGAACCCAGCCTAAAAGGTCTTCTAAAAATCAGTAGAAACTTCTCTAAAAGCACCAGCAAATTACAAACCTGCAAACTAAAAAACAATATGTTTTCTGCTACTGTGGATTTTCTGCTGCAGATTTTAGATATGTGAACATACCCTCAATATGTTGAATGGTAGGGGTCACTACTGTATATGAAGCCGGGTTTAGAGTAACATAGTGATATAAAAGATTTTTGCATGAATCAAGAATCAAGAAATCAGCAGTAACCTGAGCCCCAATGTAAAAGTGCTCATGTGACCTACCATGTGGGCTTCGTATGTCTATGGCTTTTCCTCTACCCGGAATCTTTCCAAACTCAATGTACCTGTTTCTTGGTTATAACTGTTTTCCCAAAGTTTCCCAGTGGCAACAGAATAGTTCCCTGTTGAGGTTGTCTCCCTTTTCATGTGGACTCCTAAAGCAAAAAGTACACAATGGTGTAGAAGTAGTATAGCTGTTAGGGGTCCTTATACCAAGATTGCAGTTCAGCAGCATTATCCACTGGGGAGACAGACAGAAGCCACATAACATATTATAGGATACACTGAGACCCTGCACACATCAGACAGGATACACTGAGACCCTGCACACATCACACAGGATACACTGAGACCCTGCACACATCACACAGGTTACAATGAGACCCTGCACACACCATACAGGATACACTGAGTCCCTGCACACATCACATAGGATACACAGAGAGCCTGCACAAATCACACAGGATACACTGAGATCCTGCACACTTCACACAGGATACACTTAGACCCTGCGCATATCACACAGGATACATTGAGACCCTGCACACATCACACAGGATACACTGAGACCCTGCACACATCACACAGGATACACTGAGACCCTGCACACATCACACAGGATACAATGAGTCCCTGCACACATCACACAGGATACACTGAGATCCTGCACACATCACACAGGATACAATGAGTCCCTGCACACATCACACAGGATACACTGAGATCCTGCACACATCACACAGGATGCGCTGAGACGACCCTGTGCATATCACACAGGATACACTGAGACCCTGCACACATCACACAGGATACAGTGAGACCCTGTTTCTTGGCTATAACTGTTTTCCCAAAGTTTCCCAATTGCAACAGAATAGTTCCCAGTTGAGGTTGTCACCCTTTTCATGTGAACTCCTGAAGCAAAAAGTACACAATGGTGTAGAAGTAGCATAGCTGTTAGGGGTCCTCATACCAAGACTGCAGTTCAGTATTATCCACTGGGGAGACAGATAGAAGCTACATAACATAGGATACACTGAGATCCTGCACACATCGCACAGGATACACTGAGATCTTGCACACATCACACAGGATACAATGAGACCCTGCACACATCACACAGGATACAATGAGACCCTGCACACATCACATAGGATACACAGAGAGCCTGCACACATCACACAGGATACACTGAGATCCTGCACACATCACACAGGATACACTGAGACCCTGCACACATCACACAGGATACAATGAGACCCTGCACACATCACACAGGATACAATGAGACCCTGCACACATCACACAGAATACATTGAGACCCTGCACACATCACACAAGATACACTGAGACCCTGCCATGTGAGTTAGGGGACAGCAGTCCTATACCACTGATTTATCACTTGCTGCCCTTATGTTGAACTCAGAGCAGAGCAAATGCAGTATGATGAGTTCCTGCCCCTCTTCGGCAGAGCCATATTGGTAAATGTAGGCTTTATTAGGAGAACCACATCAAAAAAGTAGAGCAAGGCAAGATAGCAGAGAACCGAAACACAGGTATACACAAGGCATATATGGGAGCCTCTATATTATTCAACCATCTGATTTAATTGTAGTTCCAGCTAAGGGTACTTTTACAATTGCAGCAGGACGGATCCGGCAGGCTATTCAGCCTGCCAGATCCGTCCTGCCATAAGTGCCTGTGGACTGCCGTGCTGCCGCTCCGTCCCCATTGACTATAATGGGGCGGGGGCGGAGCTACGGCGATCTCCGGCCGTGCACTGCTGGAGATCGCTGTAGCTCCGCCCCCACCCCATTATAGTCAATGGGGACGGACCGGCAGCACGGCAGTGCACGGGCACTTGTGGCAGGACGGATCCGGCAGGCTGAATAGCCTGCCGGATCCGTCCTGCCGCAAGTGTAAAAGTACCCTAAGTCTCTCTCTTGACAAGGACTGACATCAGTAACAATCTGTTAGTGCTATATGAACAATAGGAAATAGACTTCCATTGGAGGTCTGACCAAAGGGATCTTTGCAATTAGAGATGAGCGACTTTTTCAAAAATTCGATTTGGAGGGTTTGCCGAATTTTTTGAAACGGCTATTTACTGGCTGCAGAGAGCCTTTATAGTGCTGTAGAACACTGTGCCTTGCAGTAACATGCATAGGGAGTCTGCTTGGGTAGTGAAATAATACTGTGAGACCGTATGACATGCAGATAACAGTCTGTTAGAATCACTGCACACTTCACTTATTTGGGCAGTCACGGGGCCAAAACTGACCAAATAACTCAAGTATGAACTCATCCTTAAAGGTCGATGTTGGCGCCAAGAAGAAGATCAGTCCTTTTACACCGTCATCAACTGATTGCACATAAATGTCTAGAGAACCTGTTCTATTAAACGCTTATACAAGTAGAGCCCACCTGACAGAGTGGAGAGGGTGTCAGCAGTAAGTTTTTGTTGACGTCACTGATTATTTTGCCCTTCCTCTGATCCGTCAGAACAAGAAACCCCCCAAAAACGGATCCTGTCTGTGGAGCATCCGCCTTCACTCAGTCAGCATTTGCTCAATAATCCATCAGCATTGCTAATACTAAAAAAAAAACAGGAGCGGATCTAAAACAGAGATGACACGTGAATGGAATGCATGTCTTCTGTGTTTTGTACCCACTCCTGCTTTTGGCTACCAAATCATAAGCCAATTCTGATGGGACCATACAGGCCTTACAGCTGCTACACAGACAGGATCCGTTGTGCATCCAATTTTCCTTCTTTCTGACAGATCAGAAGAAAGGTCAAATAAAAGATGATGTCAGCCAGGCCGAAAGCCAAAATAGTGGACCAGTCATGAAGTGAGGAGGGTGGAAACTGCATGAGAAGTCCACTGAGTGGACCTATGACATAGTGGTGAGGTGGAGGCAACACGAGGAGACCACAGAGTGCTTCAATGACAGGGTCTGGAGGTGGAAGCAGTATGAGGAGGCCACCGAGTGGCACAATGACAGAGTGTTGAGGTGGCAGCAGTATGAGGAGGTCACCAAGTGGCATAGTGACACAGTCTGGAGTTGGCAGCAGTATGAGGAGGCCACCGAGTGGCACAATGACAGAGTCTGGAGGTGGCAGCAGTATGAGGGGGCCACCGAGTAACCCAATGACAGAGTCTGGAGTTGGCAGCAGTATGAGGGGGCCACCGGGTGGCACAATGACAGAGTCTGGAGGTGGCGGCAGCATCAGGTGAAGGCCACCGAGTGGCACAATGACAGAGTCTGGAGGTGGCAGCGACAGCAGCAGCATCAGGAGTAGGCCACCAAGTGGCACAATGACAGAGTCTGGAGTTGGCAGCAGTATGAGGAGACCACCAAGTGGCACAATGACCGAGTCTGGAGGTGGCGGCAGAAGCAGCAGCATCAGGAGAAGGCCACCGAGTGGCACAACAACAGAGTCTGGAGTTTGCAGCAGTATGAGGAGGCCACGGAGTTTGACGACGACGAGAGATTGCGGAGGTGGCAGCAGCATGAGGAGGCCATAGAGCAGATGCTTCGTCTATTCATTTATAGGGAATATGGGACAGAACGGAAGGTTAAAATTTCTCAACTTTATAAAGTGTTGCTTAAAACACGATTTAATAATACACGTTCTCTGGCATAAAAGCCTTGGCAAATTGATTGTCCGGGAATTTCAATCGAAGATTGGGATAAAATATTGGCAAATTATACTTTTTTATACTTGGTTCAATTTAATATTAAATATTTAATAAATGTAATTAAAAAAAAATTCGACGAAGTGGTTAAGATGGAGAAAGCATTCCAAAAAACTATTTCTCTCCACCTGGAGACGAATCCTGTCAAGACTGATGCAAGTGCGGTATCGGCTGCTCATCGAGACAGATACTTCTGGGGGAACCTGCCTGGCATGAACAGGCCTCTAGTAGCTACAGACAATAAGAAGACAAAGCTTCAAGATTGTTTGGAGCCCAAAAGAGTGGCAAAGTTCATCAAGTAATTCGGCCCATACTGCAAAAGGAGGTGTACAGTCGCCCATGAATTTTCCCCAAAAAAGCCTGTTTCACAGGAAAAATGTCACCACTACGTAATTCGGTCCATACAGCAAAAGGAGGTGTACAGGGACCCATGAAATTTCCCCCAAAAAGTCCGCTTCACAGAAAAAATGTCACCCCAGAAAGGCCTTTACCACATATAACTGCACCGCTGAAGACAAACAGGCCTACATTTTTGTAACTTTTACACTACACAAGGTTAGAGATGAGCGAACTTTAAAAAAAAGTCCGGTGTTTGGCGTTCGGGTTGTGGTAAGTCGCGCATCCCGTTATGGATTCCACTATAGCGGTATATGGAATCCATAAGGGGCGGCTGCCACCAACCCGAACTGTTGAACAGCCGAAGGACCTGGGGTGACGTCACTGTCATGTGATCAGTGCAGGGGGCGTGGCTCAGCACGGGATCAAATCCAGTGCTGAGCCACGCCCCTGCACTGATCACATGACAGTGACGTCACCCCAGGTCCTTCGGCTGTTCAACAGTTCGGGTTGGTGGCAGCCGCCCCTTATGGATTCCATATGCCGCTATAGTGGAATCCATAACGGGATGCGCGACTTACCACAACCTGAACGCCGAACACCGGACTTTTTTTTAAAGTTCGCTCATCTCTACACAAGGTTTATCAACATATAAATGCAACAGTGAACGATGAATATTATTTTTTTTCTTCCACTAATACACGGCAAATTGGGCTTCCGAGTATATCACAGCACCTCTAAGCGGCAATTAGGCCCTAATTTTTTCCCACTTTTACACAAAAGTCTTTTCAACAGAGAAGTACAATGCTGGACAGTGAATATATTTTTATTTCGACACTAATACACTGAAAACAGGGCTTCAAAATATATCACTGCATCGCAGAACGTTAATTAGGCCCAAATTTTGTTCTACTTTTACACAACAGGCTTTTCAACTAAATAGGCCACTAAATGCTTTCTCCACAAATAGCAGCAATAGTGAACTGGGTATATACACGTATTTTTCTTTTTGTACTGAAATAGGCAACTAAACTCTTTTACCACACATAACTCAAGAAGTGAACTGCGTATATATTTTTCTTTTTTTACAGATATAAGCCACTACTGACTTTTCAACATGGCACTTGCACCCCAAGAACAAATTGCTGGAATGACAGAGCTGTCTTATGGGTATTTGGATCCCCAAATAATCTTTCCCTACACTTGCAAATCACTATTGTCACTATGAGGATTTTCCTATCACAGCGCCTCTTACGTCTCTCCCTGCACTAAGATGCTGTGAAATGATTCCTCCCCATCCTTTCCCTGCACTTATAAATCGTTTTTCACAGTTTTTTTTCACAATGAGGTTTTTCCTATTGCTGTCCCTAGCGCCTCACGTCTGTCCCTGCACTCAAAAGGCTGGAAAATGTCTTTATAGGGCTGTGACATCGAAGGGCTGGCTGGCTGCTGATTGACTGCATGCATGGCATTATGGGTGATCTCGCTTTCCCAGAGTTCCTTGCCCCATGTCCTCACACGTATAGCCACCATTTTAGCCCCCATTTTATGAAAAATTGCGATTCATTACCACGAAGCGCGAGGAAATTCGCATTCGTTGTGAATCTAATTTTTCCTGAAATTCGTGATGATTTCCACTTCATCAGCTTCGATTCACTTATCTTTATTTGCAATGTTCAAAACTCAATGACGCAAATTGTGGTCCCCAATGCACGGAACGGCCACATAATGGCCATGTGCATGAGCCCTTATTTTTTTGTCGCCATATTTTGACCCCTATAACTTTTTTTGTAGTTATGTGTATGGAGCTGTGTGAGGGTACATTTTTTGTGGAGCGAACTGTACTTTTCATTAATACCATTCTGGGCTGTATACAACTTTTTAATCACTTTTTATAAAAAATTTTATGGGAAATTAAGAGGCCAAAAACGGCAAATCAGCCATTTTGTTTTTTTTTTTCTGTTTCGCAGTTTGCCATATGGAAAATAAATGTGCACATTTGATAGTGACTCGGGATGAGCGAACCCGGACCTTAAACCGGACTTTTTCACTGAAGTCAGGGTTCGGGTTCAGTGTTCAGGTGATTTTGTTATATTCCATTATAACATGGTTATATTGGAAAATAATAGCATTCTCAAGACAGAATGCAAAAGAATATGGTCATTTACGGATTGAAAAAACAATTCACCTCCTCCACTTGATCACCTTGCAGAAGTCTCTTCTATCTTCATTCAGAAGGACCTGCCAAAGGACCTGCGCTGTGCCACGTCATCGCACCACGTCATCGCACACATTGCAGGTCCTTTTGGCAGGTCCTGCTGAATGAAGATAAAAGAGACTGCTGCAGCGCCATCAGGAGGATGAGTTGAGTTGTTTTTTTTGGGGGGGGAGGTTTAACCCCTAAATGGCCATATTCTTTTGCACTCTGTCTTAAAAATGTTATTATTTTCCAATATATAATGAAGTGTAGTTCGTGTCCCGATTGACTTCAATGGGGTTCAGGCTTGGTGACAAGTTCAGGTCCCGAAACCGAACTTTGACCCGAAGTTCGGCCGAACCCGGAGAACCCAAACTTCCCCTGATTCGTTTATCCATAACCGACTTAACAATTTGTCCAATAACAAAGTTTAAAGGGGTTGTCTGATCATGGACAATGGTGGCATATCGCTAGGATATGTCCCTATTGTCTTATAGGTGCAGGTCCCACCACTGGGACCTGCACCTATAAGACAATGGGGGCATATCCTAGCGATAATATGCCCCCATTTTCTTTGATGAGACAACCCCTTTAATAAACATTTTCCTAATACAATTTTAAATGATATTTGTGGTGAAATTTAGAGAAACAACTGTTGACATTAGTGATGAGCGAAGTTTTTTAAGATTCGAACTTTTACCTGAATTTCGGCTGAACCCGGCGAACCCCGAACTTCCACTGGTTCGTTCATCCCTATCAGATACCATATTACTGAGATGTTCTCTTCTTTTGCTCTGCACTTTTTTCAGTTAGCCCTCTTGCACACGACTATGTGCATTCCGTATTTTGCGGAATGGAACAGCTTGCCCCTAATAGAACAGTACTATTCTTGTCCGTAATGCGGACAATAATAGGACATGTTATATTTTTTTGCGGAACGTAAATATGGACATACGGAAACGGACTGCACATGGAGTAACTTCTATTTTTTTTTGCGGACCCATTGAAATGAATGGTTCTTTATGTGGTCCGCTAAAAAAGAAAAACGAACACGGAAAGAAAATACATTTGTGTGCATGAGGCCTTAGTCTGCACTTGATGAATAAATCCAAATTCTTCAGTGCTACCCCTGAGTGATTCCGAAATTTGGGTTACAATGTCATTATTCTGCACCTGTCTGGGAATTTATTAACCCACGCACTGCATTTGCAAACATCAGCTCTGCCAAAATAAGAACACTGGCATGGATTTCTTTGACAGACGTAATTGATGTCCTTGAACGAGTGGAACCTGGTCCTTGGATATAACAGCTACAACAGGAGGTAAAATCATTTAAAGGGACACTTCCATCAGAAAAAACATTTTTTAGATTTGTTTTCATTTTGTTAGTAATTTACTATTGAAAATCAAATTATTAAACTATTGTTCTTCTGTAGTAGTGTTGAGCGCGAATATTCGAATCTTGAATTTTAATTGTGAATATCGCCACTTTGAGAATTCGCGAATATTTAGAATATAGTGCTATATATTCGTATTCGCAAATAGTGTTGATCGCGAATATTCTAATCACAAATTTATGACAGAGAATGTTAAGTAAGATTGTTTGCCATGTAAAAGGTTTAGACAGGGACTAGTATACCTGGAGTGATTTCAAACACTTGTAGCCAGAAAATAGAATATTCCCATATAGTTTGTTACTATATGCTAAACATTTGAAAACTAAGTATCCTTTTAATCTACTGAGATACGTATATATGCTATAAGGCTGGGAACACACTTCGCGTGTTCCCAGGGCGCGCCTATGACGCGCATATGACGCGCGCTTCAGCCGCCAAGTGGCTGTTTTATGGGAGCGCGCGTCATATGCGCGCTCCCATAATAGCCTATGGGTTGGATCGCGCGTGCTGCCGCGCGATAGTCACGGCAGCCGACACGACCGGGCAGGGCGTTTTACAGCGCGTTCGTCCGCGCTGTAAAACGCCGACATGTGAACCATGCACATAGGGATGCATGGCTTTTCACATGTTGAGCGTTTTTCAGCGCGTATGAACGCGCTGAAAAACGCTCAGGTGTGTTCCCAGGGTAAAGCACTGTCATCTGACCTGTACTCCTCCTGCTGTTGCAAAAAAACAACTCCAATCAGGAACACCGGAAGCTGTAGTTTTGAAACACCAGACGATCCAAAGACTGTAGAGACCACTCTTCTAAAGATTAGTAATGAGTGAAATGTGTTAGGGTACATTCAAACAACAGTGAAAAAAGGCCATATGATAGTAGCTCCTTATGGGAACTATAAAAAAGTTTTTACAAATAAAAAAATATAAAAGTTCAAATCACCCCCCCTTTTCCCAAAATGAGAATAAAAAATGTAAAAAAAAATCATTGCCACATGGGAAAAGATCATTGGTATTGCCACATGGGAAAACGCCTATACTATAAAAATATAAAAGTATTAATTCCACACGGAAAAAGGCGAAATGAAAAAAAGGGTGAAAATGGCCAGCTTGCCATTTTATGATCGCTTCTCCTCCACCAAAAAAAAAAATTAATTAAAAGCGATCAAAATGTTGTACATGCCCCAGAATGGTATCAATGAAAATTACAGATAACCCCACTATATATGTGTCCCTATATATATACCGTATATAGGGGCAAAAAGGGTGCTATACCATATAGAATGGGGAACTAAGGGGGACAATATAGATAATGGGGGTCACTAAAGGGTGCATTATAGATCAAGGAGGGCACTAAGGTGGCCATAACATAAGCTGGGGGGCATCATGGGGGACAGTCTTTGTTCTGGGGGCACTATAGAGTTGTGCAATATATACTGGGGGGCACTGCATGGGTTGGGGTTTTAAAAAAACTCAATGAAATTCATCTGTTTTTTAAAAGGTGTTAAAAATGGATGAAAAACGACTGTTAAAAATGGAGTATACCCTTACAGAGCAAAAGATTAAAAAAAAAAAAATCTACATAGTAACATAGTATATAAGACCGAAAAAAGACATTTGTCCATCCAGTTCGGCCTGTTTCCTACAAGTTGATCCAGAGGAAGGCAAAAAAAAAACGTGAGGCAGAAGCCAATTATATGTCGCTTCCCGACTCCAATCAGGCAATCAGGATAACTCTCTGGATCAACGACCCCTCTCTAGTAGCTATAGCCTGTAATATTATTACACTCCAGAAATACATCCAGGCCCCTCTTGAATTCCTTTATTGTACTCACCATCACCACCTCCTCAGGCAGAGAGTTCCATACTCTCACTGCTCTTACCGTAAAGAATCCTTTTCTATGTTTGTGTACAAACCTTCTTTCCTCCAGACGCAGAGGATGTCCCCTCGTCACAGTCCTGGGGATTAATAGATGATGGGACAGATCTCTGTACTGACCCCTGATATATTTATACATAGTTATTAGATCTCCCCTCAGTCTGTCACACTCCTTGACATATCAATCACAAATATAATCTTATTAGAATATTGTGCTGATAATAACAAGATCAAATTTACCTTGGGGACTTAGAGAGTAAGGCCTCTTGCACACGAACATTTATTTTTTCCGTTTATGTTCCGTTTTTGCGTTCCGTATACGGACCGTATACAGAACCATTCATTTCAATGGGTCCGCAAAAAAAAAAACAGAAGGTACGCATAACGGACAAAGATAGTACTGTTCTATCAGGGGCCAGCTGTTCCGTTCCGCAAAAAATGGAATGCACACGGACGTCATCCGTATTTTTGGCGGATCCATTTTTAGCGGACCACAAAATACTGAAAAAGCCATATGGTTGTTTGCAATAGGCCTAAGGGGGCTAAAAAGATGCCCCTGTTCTATATGAAAGAACCTGTTAGGCCTCTTGCACATTAACGTTTTTTCTTCCGTTTACATTCTGTTTTTTGCTTTCACTTTGCGGACCGTATACGGAACTATTCATTTCAATGGATCCGAAAAAAAACGGAAGGTACTCCGTATGCCCTCTGTTTCCGTATTTCTATTTTTTAGTTCTGTTCAAAGATAGAACATGTCCTATTATTGTCCGCATAACGGACAAGGATAGTACTGTTCTATCAAGAGACAGCTGTTCCATTCTGCAAAAAACGGAATGCACACAGACAGCATCCGTATTTTTTGCAGATCCGTTTTTTGCGGACCGCAAAATACTGAGAAAGCCATACGTTCATGTGCAAGAGGCCTTACTATAATATTACTTAGGGAAATTTACAACAGGGCTTAAAAACTTTCAATTGGACCATTGGTCAAAAATACTACGAGTCTATGACATATTGTATAGGAATATTTACAGGGGGTAAAAATGCTTGATAATGGTGGAAAGGGGAAACTGTTTATAGGTTTGGTATTGAAGCCGGGTGCTTCAATTTACACCTATGGTAGTGGTTATAATTATGCGTCCTTCATACAATGCAACCCCTATATTAATTAGTCATCGTCATCATCCTAGTAGATTATTGTACTACATTGCCAAGGTCCATAGGTTTTTTTGCATGCTGAGTGGACAATGCACCTTAGATTAGCAAATGCAGTTTGGGTCTGATACCTGATCTAATACTGGTCTCTAATGTAGATCATTTTCTGTTCTACAGTGTAGTTGTCACCATGTTCCTATGCTTGTACCCTTATACTATGAGAACATCTTGCTACTGACTAGGTGAGATTGCCATTGACATACAACCCCATTGGGCCAGGAGACCCTCTCATCTATATCAATGACTAGTAGAGTCTCTGATTGGCATAACCCCATTGGGCTGTAAGGACATCTTATCAGTGAATAGGTGAGCTCACCTCTGGCATATAACCACATTGGGCTGTGAAAACCTCTCATCTATATCAATAGGTAGTAGAGCCCCTAAATGGCATATAACCAAATTGGGCTGTGAGAACATCTCATCAATGACTAGGTGAGCTCACCACTGGCATATTACCCCATCGGGCTGTGATATCAATGACTAGGTGAGCTCACTATTGACATATAACCCCATTGGGCTGTGGGAACATCTTATCAATGACAAGGTGAGCTCAGCTTTGACATATAACCCCATTGGGCTGTGAGAAAATCTTATCAATGACTAGGTGAACTCACCATGGACATTGGCATTGAATTTTGAAAACCTCCCTTTAATGATTATGATAGCATACCACTGATATGATTATATATATAGTATGCAAAAAAATAAAAACCCTGTCCTAACCAATTTAAAGCTTGTTCGCTCTATGGTTGTTTCATGGGACATAGGTAGGAGCTGCTCTTCCACAACCACCACACTACTGCATAATTTTCAGTATAAAAATGAGTTTATTAAACACACTGTACAAATTAAAGCAAAATCAGATTGAAAGGTTGACACTTGTGCACAGGAAATGTAAAACTTTTTGGAGATTTTTCATCTAGCTCCTAAATGGTAGTAATAAAGAGTAATACATATATGTAGATATATATTTCTTCCTTATTGGACAAAATCACTTAACAAAATCAATCATTTTGACAGACTGGCATGAATGTATCTCTAACCCCTCAAACACAAGTGGAATGTCACAGATACATAGGATGATATTATCTACTGCCTACACATTGGTCGTACAGTACTTGACTACTGAGAATTTCCTTGGACAGTATTATGTTATATCAAACTTCCCTTGATCTTCAACTAAGGTTCCTTAGGGTAATTGCTGGTGTCTTACTTTGGGGCAGTAGGTACACAATAGAAGATATTTAAAAGGCAAATCCTCCAAAATCAAAACCATTGAAATCCTGGTCCATGCCTTCAAAATCCACATCATACTGGCAGCCTTCTACATCTGTTGAAGGGTGGTAGCCCAGCTCCCGGAAATCTGGTGGAGTGGTGTCCATAGAACGAGGACCATGACTTGAAGTCACCATGTACCCCAGTGTTGGACCTGCAGCAGCTCCTCCCATGAGTACACATGCTGTCTTCACCCCCCAATGCAGCTGGGAACCATGACGGAGGCAATGTGGAGGACATTTTTCTTTACAATGAGCTGTTCTACCTGAAAAGAAAATGATTAAAGAAATATTATCTAAAAAAAATCTCTGAATATATCTATTGTAACAAAATGATGATAAATGGCACCTATAGGCTATAAAAGCAATATCTTAAGAGGATCATAACTAGAGATGAGCGAATTTCTCAGAAATTGGATTCGGCCGGTTCGCTGAATTTTTCGAAACAATTTGGTTTGATCCGAATTTATTCATGGCGAATCACGTTAAAAAACGTCTATTTCTTGGCTGCTGAGAGCCTTGTTAGGGGTGTAGAACACTATGCCTTGCAGTAACACGCATAGCGAGTTTGCTGTGGTAGTGCAACAATACTGTGAGTCAGTATGACATGCAGATAACAGGCATTGCTCTTAGAATCACTGCACACTGACCAAATAACTCAAGTGTGAACTCAGCATTATAGGTCAATGTTAACGTCAAGAAGAACCACACTCCTTTTACACTGTCGGCAGCTGATTCCACATAGATATCTTCAGAACCTGTTCCATTAAACGCTTATACAAGTAGAGCCCCCCCCCTCGACAGGGTGGAGAGGGTGTCAGCAGTAAGTTTGTGTTGACGTCACTGATTATTTTTTGCCCTTCCTCTTATCCATCAGAACAATAACCCCCCAAAAAAATGGATCCCGTCTGTGGAGCATCCGCCTTCACTCGGTCAGCATTTGGTCACTAATCCATCAGTATTGCTAAAGCCAAAAAAAAAACAGGAGTGGATCCAAAACAGACATGACACGTGAATGGAATATTTGCATGTCTTCTGTGTTTTGTACCCACTCCTGCTTTTGGCTACCAAATCACAAGCCAATTCTGATGCAAAATAGGGACCATGTCAAGCAGGCCTTACAGCTGTTACATAGACTGGATCAGTTGTGTGCCTCATTTTACCTTCCTTCTGACAAATCAGAAAAAGGGTCAAATAAATAATGATGTCAGCTGAGCTGAAAGGCAAAATAGTGTCCCAGTCATGAAGTAGGGATGGTAAGAACAGGATGAGAAGCCCACAGAGTGGCCCTATCAGATAGTGGTGAGGTTGAAGCAGCATGAGGAGACCACAGAGTGGCCCAATGACAGAGTCTGGAGGTGGCAGCAGCATCAGGAGGAGGCCATAGAGTGGCACAATGATAGTGTGGAGTTGGCAGCAGCATCATGCGGAGGCCACAGAGTGGCATAATGACAGTGTGGAGGTGGCAGCATCAGGAGGCCACAGAGTGGCACAATGACAGAGTGTGGAGGTGGCGTCAGCATCAGGAGGAGGCCACAGGGTGGCACAATGACAGTGTGGAGGTGGCAGCAGCAGCAGGAGGAGGCCACAGAGTGGCACAATGACAGAGTGTGGAGGTGGCAGCATCAGTCGCATCAGGAGGAGGCCACAGGGTGGCACAATGACAGAGTGTGGAGGTGGTAGCAGCATCATCAGAAGGCCACAGAGTGGCACAATAACAGAGTGTGGAGGTGGCAGCAGCAGTGGCTTTAGGAGGAGGCCACAGGGTGGCACAATGACAGCAGCAGCATCAGAAGGCCACAGAGTGGCAAGCTGACATAGTGTTAAGGTAGCAGCAGCATCAGGAGACCACAGAGTGGCAAGGTGACACAGTATGGAGGTGGCAGCAGCATCAGGAAACCACAGAGTGGCAAGGTGATATAGTATGGAGGTAGCAGCAGCATCAGGAGACCACAGAGTGGCAAGGTGACATAGTGTGGATGTGGCAACAGTATCCGGAGACCACAGAGTGGCAAGGTAACATAGTGTGGAGGTGGCAGCAGCATCAGGAGACCACAGAGTGACCCGGTGACAGAGTGGGGAGGTGGGTGGCAATACCAGTCCCAACTAAAGATGGTGGGTAAAAGAAGGAGTACTTGGCATCAGATGTGTGGCATCAGGCAGGTGGCAGCATCAGAATAGTAGCTGAGGCAGGAAGCCAGAATAAACTGGTCTCTTTTGCCAAAGTGTTGGTGTGGCACCATGGATGATCTAGTCTAATGCATCAGGCATTGGTGGGTGGAAATCCTGGCTGATCCACATCTGATTCATCTTGACAAAGGTCAGTCTCTCCACATTTTGGGTGGACAGACGAGTTCTTCTTGGGGTAGACATGGCTCCCACCGCACTAAACACCCGCTCTGATGCCACACTACTGGACGGGCAGGACAGCTTTTCCTGGGCAAACTCTGCCAGTTGCAGACTCAAATCCAGTTTGGCTGCCCATTAGTCCAGCAGATCTTCAATTTGGGGTGACAGGGTGCTGTCCAAGCATGCCACCACCTGCTGTTTCAGGTCCTGCTCCAGATCTAGCTGCTGCTACTGATGAGTAGTTTCTTCACTAGGCGGATGAAGAAAGCTGCTCATCAGCGACTCTAGACTCAAGTTGCTGCTGATGGAGCTGGAACTGCTCCTACCCCCACCAAACTGCCACAGCAGCCATGGCAGAGGAAAGTGAGCGCAGAGGGCCCCCCAGTCAGATCTGCGAGAGGATAGACAATGACGCAAATAGGCAGCGGCCAACTCACTACATAGGATGTCTCTATAGTAGTTCAGTTTGTCCTCCGTGGAGGACTGGTCTGGACTCTATTTATTTCATCATCCCCTTTATCAACTACCCCCTTTGTCTGCTTCAGAGCCAACGCCTGGGGTTCCAGCTTATCCAGGTAGGAGCACCGTGACATGTGCACAACACCTTAAGGGACATTTAGGCCACCCTACACCACTCTGGCATTCCTACACCTGGGTACCATCTACCGTACCACTAAAAGGGGCCCTGTCCCCTTGTTGCTTCACTGCAATGGGCGTCATGAAAACAAACATTTATCTCATCTTAAAGGGACCCCAGTGCGGTACCGAGTCAACCATTCAAAAATTGCTGGGTTGCTGGTCAAGACACGACCGCTAGATGTCACCAGGAGCTCAGGCCTCTCGCTGCGACTCCTGCTGCCACACCCCCTTACTCTGCTGCGACCTGTGCCTGCGCCAGAAACATTTAGGCCTCTGCCACTCCCATGTGCAGGGCCTGGCACTTCTTTGTCTGACATACTGTTAGATCAAATAAATACATAAAAAGGAAATTAAAACACCCCAAAAAAGTCTATAATTTTCTCACTTCACCACACAACTGCTAATAAGCCCTTTTTTCCCACTAATACATGCCAAAAAGTGCTTTAGAAAATATTACTACACCGCTGAACAGCAAATAGGCCCTTTTTTTCCACTGTTTGTTCTGTTCCAGCACTGGGAGATTCACTTCAGTATCATTACAGATCATGTCTGCTTTAATTCTGTAGTCATTAGTTAGGTAACATCACCATCTAGCGGTGGTAAAAATGTATTGCACCTTGTTTTCTTGTTAATAAAAATTACTGCTTTGTGGGAGGTGCTAGGCATTGTGGGTAGTGCAAGGCATTCTGGGAAGGAGAAGCCCAGTCTCCATGTTACAGGACATCAGCAGAGCTGTCTTCTGCGTATCTTCTTCTTAAACTCCACAATCTCTGTGCAAGTATCTATGGTGAGTGACATCTACCTCTGTCTCAGGGATATTATGTTATGCAGTGCTGTTTAACTAGGTATAAGTGTTACTCAGGGAAGAAGTTGTTATATTGTTAGACGCTAGACATGCAATCCA
This sequence comes from Bufotes viridis, assembly GCA_033119425.1. Taxonomy (NCBI): domain Eukaryota; kingdom Metazoa; phylum Chordata; class Amphibia; order Anura; family Bufonidae; genus Bufotes; species Bufotes viridis. The sequence continues at coordinate 30,278,364 of CM065597.1, read as the reverse complement.
TGTATAAGCAGCCATTTTGGACATCTGCTCAGTGTTACGCAAATGTTAGAATACATGCTGTTCTATGCTTTCTGCTGATACATGCTATGCTATTTACTTATACATGTTATTTATGTTCTTATAGTTTTACCTCAAATACTTCTGTTTTGCCAATAAACAAGTTAGACTACAGAAAACAGTCCTCTTATTTGGAAGACAGGAATGGTTTATGCTGAATGTCAGACTGCACACTGTGTGAACGTGTATGAAGACCGAACAAACTGCACCGCTGAATGGAAAATATATATATTTTTTTGCCAATAATAAACGCCAAATAGGGCTTTAGAACATATAACTGCACCGCTGAATGGCAAATAATATATATTTTTCACCACTAATACACGCCAAAAAGGGCTGTCATTTTCTCACTTCACCACACAACGGCTAATAAGCCCTTTTTTTCCACTAATACAAGCCAAAAAATGCTTTAGAACATATAACTGCACCGCACAAGGGCAAATAAGACATAGAAATATTTCCTTGTAATAAACCCTGTTAATGACTGTATCAAACAGCATTTGCACCCTAATAACAAGAACGGTTTGCTGGAATTACAGAGCTGTATAATGGTAATTTGGATCCGCTGTCAGTGCAGCAAGGTGTAATAGGATTGTTCCTATTACCCAGGCAGTAAACTTCCCTACTGAACCTGCTTCAATACTGTGGAGTGAGTCCTCCCTATTCTTTCCCTGAACTTCTTTACAGCAAAAAAAGTTCTACCACTTTCCCTAGAGCCTGCTGAGATCTCTCCTTGCACTAAGTACTCTGGAAAATGGTTGAATCCAAGATGGCTTAGGCTATTTATAGGGCTGTGACATCACAGGGCTGGCTGGCTGCTGATTGGCTGCGTGCATGGCATTTTGTGTGATTCCTCGTTCCCAGAGTTCCTTGCTCCATGTCCAAACACGTGCAGCAGCCATTTTAGGAAAAAATGCGATTCGTTACCACGAGGCGTGAGGAAAATCGGATTCGGTGCAAATGGAATTTTTCCTAAAATTCAGATCGAATTCCACTTCATAAACTACGATTTGCTCATCTCTAATTATAACCTTTAAGGTTTTTTTTATGAAAGACAAAACCCCTTCAAATGTGGAATTTAGCTATTTAGAGGTGGGCTATTAAAGATGTGAAAAGGGTTTAGTGAAAAAAAAGAACTCTTTGTGGTCCATTGCGCGTAAAATCAAGTAACGTGGCCTGAGTGTAATCCCCTCTTATTGATTTGCAAGAACAGTAGACTTATTTACCGTATTAGTAGATAAAATAGACTTTGCCAACCTTCTTTTCCTGGAGTCTTGTCCTTGGGTTGATTTGAAATATCACTCCAGCAGCATCTCCGGATAGGGGATTTGTTGTGCAGTCTACAACTGTTGGGGGAAAGTGGAGGCTGCGACAAACTCTAAAACATATAAAGAGATATGTGTTATGTATTGACCAAGGTTTTGCTATTTTATAGCTTAAATGAAAGAATTCTAACCAAGCCAACCAAACTCTGGAATGTCCATGTTCTCCTTATCACATTGCAGCAGCAATTTATGTCCTAAAGTTTTCCTTCTGCTGAGAGGAACTTTCACCCATAGGCACCCATTTTAGGGACTATTCACAAAAACTTTGTAATAATTTGTAGAATGGGCTGGTCCCTGAAACCTGTCATTGTACTGGACTCTTTCATTCACTATTATGTTTCCCACCCTTCATGGTAGCACTTGTACCTGATATTTTCTCACAGGATAGACCTCCTGCATCTTTCATAATAAAGTCCTTCCTCTTCTTTCTATGGCCACCCATCTTGTGCATGCTACGCCTACTATAGCCTTGTCTCAATGTCTGCTAGAGTCACGCTCAGAATATACAGGAACACCAAGGGTCCAATAGACCCATCAATCAATCAGTCAGTTTTTATCTACTTATTCAAAATGCATTAAAACACAAAATGGCAGTGCTACACATGGATAAAACAACTCTTGCCAACTGTCCCAGGATGCCCGGGCTGCTCCTGGTAAAAGAGAACTTAAATGTATTTGGCGTGTGTATGTCACATTAGACGTTTTCCCCCATAAATGTGCAAAGAGGTGGTGGAAAGAGTACAGAGGATTCCACACAAAAGTGGATGAGGCCTGTTAAAAGTGGGTATGGACTCTGTTGCTTCTATAGTTGACAACATCTGTACATACAGAGTAAAATGATGCTTGACATAATTTTTGTCAGTTGGTACTCGACAGAAGAACAGTGGGATCCACATGCTCCTGTATGCAAGCCATACTACAATGTCTTCCAAAACAGAGCTATTGCTGTTGGTGGCTGAGAAAAATAGATAATGGGAGAAGATTTGACATATTAGCCCACATTTCCTTCTGCTTGACACTAAAATGTGGCATGATAGTAATCATACCTCTGACTCTTAGGAAGGCAAAGCTGAGAAAAATTGCACCAAAAACCTATAATATATGTAGTGGCCCAGGATTAGCCAGAGATTGCTTCTTAGGGTCATGCAGTGAAAGGAGGTTGCAATCTATCTTTCCCAGGAGGATACCCTGTTTTTGGGGTTCCTCCTTGATTGTAGTTGGGTTGTCCAGGATGTTAAGTGTTTATATGAGTGCAAGGCAGGGCATGTAGAGTGCCATGGCCGGAGTATGGTGTACGAGTCAGTAACCGGGGCAAATATGGAAGAAAAAACGTCTCTACTTGCAAAATAGGAGTTATAGTACAAACAACAATAGCAAAAACACAGTTCCCACAATATATAGTGCAAATCTGCCCAGATGGTTTTGTAAGCAAGGATAGAAATGATCATACTCTATTCTCTCTATCTTTCTTAAGTCTCTTCCTTCAGAATCTATTCTGGCAATCTAACTTTTGCAATCATGGCTGTAATTTGCAATTGAGGTGTACAGGTTTTTTATTTAAGATAGGACTGGCGAAGTTGTATCCAAATGTGAATGGTATCTTAACAGTATTCCCCTCACTGCAGTAAAGTCTAAATAGCTCAGTTAATGGGATACCTTACTGACTCCAATGCTCAGCCATGCTGATTTCTGAACTTTCCTGTCTCTGTCTTCCTCTCTGTAGATTATCCAGAGATCTGTGAGTTTCGGTGATCACTATAGCTTTAGTTCAGACTTGTGAGGAATGTAGAATGTGGAGTTTCTTCCTCCCTTTTTCTCTGCTTATTGGAACTCTCTAGACTCAGCAATGGGGTGGATCCAGGATCCACAACCAAATTTCCGGTAGGGCTTGTGTCACAGTTGATTAACTCCATCACATCCATCCATAACCATACTGGGTATACAAAGTATGAAATTACATTAAAGAACATGACAAGCATTAAACAAGTACTCTGCTCTGGGGTACTGCACATACAAGCTGAGGACAACTGCACTGAACACCTCCAACATACACAAAACATTAATTGACAATATCTTCCACCTGTGTTGTACTGACCTCTTTTACTTTCCGTAGAACATTTATCCATTTGCTAAAAAAAGGAGAAATAAGACATGAAAAATCAGGTCACCTGTCCACTCCATTCTTAACATAATAGGAATATTTGCCCACATTTCCTCGGGCCACTTCAGGGCCAGTGGGTCTTGGCAAATGGTTTACTTGGTGCTTGCCCCTATTCAAGTAGTAAATTTCAGATAACTAAAGAGCTATGAAATTGGGTGGTATGTGGTATATATTATATACCTGCACTCTTGTGAATCTGGGGCAAGAAGCAGAAGTGTTCTTCCATCACTCAAGGAAAGTCCTAGACAGCTGTTCCTCTGAATGCCAATAGGCAGTTTGGGCATGTCCCCTAGCTCAGAGCCCTCGAGTATTGCTCGGCAACGAGTAAGAAGTGGAATTTCTAGATCTGCTGAAGACTCTGGATCTCTGGACAGAAGAAGGCTACCTTCCTGGGTGAGCTGCAAGTATCGTTCCTTCCACTGTTTGAAAAGGAATCCACCTAAAAGCAAAAAGGAGATGGAAAATATTTCACATATAATTTTATCCACACAAAATTTCATGGAATGGGCAATAACATGCTAACTTTTTGTAACCTGCACCCTGTGTTTGGACGTTAAAGGGTAACTGTCATATTTTTATTTTATTTGCTAGTTTATTAGAGCTAGGCATGTATACCTGAGTTAGCCTGTCAATGATTGTCAAAAGATCTGTAAATACCTTACAATAACAGCTTTCATTAATGTCCCCTGTCCCTTTCCACTGCTCCCTTAAAAGACCATTGCTAAGGCTTGTCTGTCTTCCCTTTGGTATAAACAGAAGACAGAGGGGCGGTCCTTTACACTGTATGGCTGTATTAGGCTTCAGAGTGAGGAGGAGTGTCTCTCAGTAATCCAATCTGATTGGCTGGCAGGGAGCTGCTGGCTACAGCAAGTGAGTATGGGAAGTGAGGAAAAGCAGTTTTGGCCTCAGAGAACTGGCAGAGGAGCCATCTTGAGAAGGTCCTCATATTGTAAATGTTTAAACAGCCGTAACTAAGGGAAAAACTCAATGAAAACAGTGGTATGTGAAGAAACTAAAGATTACTTTATGCATAATGCTGCTGCAGCAGTAACATATGCTAAAATTGATTTTTTGATGAAAACATGACAGTTACCTTTACATTTTCACTGTTAAAGGGCTTCTGTCACCCCCCTTAACCCATTTTTCACTAGCTGACATTAGCTATTTGCTAATGTCAGCTGAGTCGAAATATATATTTATTACCTTGTCCGAAGTTGTAAATTACGTTAAAAAGCCACTTTTATATTATGCAAATGATCTTCGCTACCAGCAAGTTGGGCGTTTACTTGCTGGTAGCCGCCGCATCTAGATGAGTTATGCACGCCCCCTTCCTCGTTTGATAGACAGGGCCAGCGCTTTCTCCTCCTCGCACTGGCCCTGTCTGAAGATGAAATCCCGCGCCTGCGCCGTACCGCTCAGTAGTCGGCGCAGGCGCTCTGAGTGAAGGACGCGAGCTTTGCCGCTCCGTCCTCAGTGCGTCTGAGCTTTTTTGGGGGTACATATGACTTTTTGATCAATGTTTTTTTATGGGGACAAGGTCGCAAAAAGTGGACAAATTGTCCATTTTGTGTTACAACATTCACTGTACATGATAAATATTTTGGATCAAGCGAAGATCATGTCCCCCTGGATTATGTATTATAATTTATTTCACTAAACATCTTGGAACCTGCCAATAGTTTTTGAGATAATACCAATGAATTAGTGATTGATGTACATAGTTTATTGCTTGTTACATATTTCCTAAAGAAATTTAGTGAAATAAATAAAAATAAATCATCCAGGAGGACGTGATCTTTACTTCATCCAAAATATTTATCATGTACAGTGAATGTTAAATGGAAAATTATATTTTATATTTGAATGTTTAGACAGTGGATTGAAAGTGTCAATGCCAAATACAGTTTGTTTATTTCTTATTCTTTATTTAATTATTTTTTTATGTAGAATTGGGAAAGGGGGTGATTTAAATGTTTGTGTTTTTTATATTTTTAAAAACATTTTTTGTATTATCTGCGCAGGCAATCGGAGTCATGTCAGTATGTAACTGCTCTTCCAGAGCCAAAAATTCTCCATGTGGCTAATATGGCTAATAGATCAGAATCCTGAGGGGGGAGCCCCGTGTGCTTCCCAAAACTTCACTAATAGGGTATTTAGGATAATAGCTAGAATGTTACAGCTCAATTTATAAGTGTATACACTTTCCCAGGGGCATAGCTAAAGGCTCATGGGGCCCTTTTGCAAGAGTTCAGCTTGGGCCTCTCTTCCCTCTTTTTGCTGCCTGAGGCAAAAATTGAAATGGCACCACAGCCAAATTTTTAACCCTAACCCCTTCCCTCCAGCCAGAGGTGTAACTTGACCAGCATGCACTTTCTATAATACCAGTGTCTTCTTATGTGGCACAAGGGTCTTTGGGCCCCCCTCGGGTATTAGCTCGCTATTGACTACTACCTCTGCACTCCCTATAGCTCCCAAGGGGACATTTACCAATGATGATATATATATGATAAAGTTGGTTAAAAGATGGCTGCACAATACATCATAAACTAACAGAAAACAGTATCTGTAGTGTTGGGGACCCTTGTGCGGAAGCTGCCGCGAAGTGGTACTTGGGCCCGACATACTTTTGATCAAAAATGTGCGCTAAGAGCTTCCTTCATTCCAATTTTTGGAATGAGCCCCTTTTTTTATTTTTTTATGTTAGTTTATGATGTTTTGTGCAGCCATCTTTTAACCAACTTTAATTACTTTATTTGCCTTATGGTTATGCACTTCTAAATGTAGAAACATATCTGCTTAGTCTGAACTCTGTCTTATAGTATATTGAGGGTGGTGCCTCTTTTGGACTGAGCAACGCCCAAGTACCTGGGACTTCTCAGCACAAAAGCAATTTAGCTGGTTCCTGCAGTGCCCTGAAAATAAGGAGACTGGTAAGTCCATAAGAGGCAGTATCTGTAGTGTTAGGGACCCTTGTGCGGAAGCCGCACAAGGGTTATGCACTTCTGAGTGTATTTGCCTTATGGTTATGCACTTCTGAGTGTAAAAACATATCTGCTTAGTCTGAACTCTGTCTTATATGATACATATATGATAATTACAAACAGTAGAGCAGATAGCGAGATTAGTCATGTTTCAATCTGGTTACTCAATAATTTTGTTTTCTAACACAAGTCTGTGTTTTTTTTTTCGTCCTCTATGTTCCTGTAGCAATGTAGACATAACCCATATTTCAATCTTTTTCAATCCAATTTGGAAAACTCTCCCAATATATTTAATATAGGGGGCGGTATTATTATATTTTGTCCATAGTGAGCAGTATTATAAGAGTGTTTTATTAGCTTATTTTTCAGCATTTTTGCATCTTTTGTAATGTATTTTGCATCAGCTCTTTTTTTGGGTGGAGCTCTTGGAATTTTTTCTGGTGTTTTAGAATAACTTTCTCAATAGGAGAAAGACATCATAAAGAAAACACCAGTGGTTAGAGATTTATCAAAAGTGGTGTAAAGGGAAACTGAAATAGTTGTCCATAGCATGGACTACGGACAACTAGAGTATATGGGCACTGGTGTACACAGTCGGTGCCCATATATTGTGGACCCGCCATTTGTGGTCCGCAAGTCTATTGCCGGCATAATGAATCCGGAGAGGACTCCTGCATAATGGAAACCAGACGGATCAGTTATGCTGGCCATAGACTTCTATTATGACGGAATGCAAAACGGAATGCCTCTAAAGGCTTCCGTGGTGCATTCCGACATTGATTTGTGTTATGTTCCGTGGTAACGAAATCCATAACGCAATTCCCGAACTTCAAAAACTGAAGTTCGCCCATCCCTAATTGTGAGCCCCATTGGGGACAGAGTGATGCTAATATCTGTAAAGCACTGCAGAACATAGTAGCACTATATAGATGCGTAAAATAAATGTATAATTGTTTGGGCGCCATCCTGTATAATGCTTATAATTGGCATGGTAAGCAGTGGGAGCAGACCACACAGCTGATATGGAGCTCAGTGCTGAACTACTTCTCCTGTTCCCTGTATTCACTGCATTTCTTATAAGCCACACTAGTGCAAAGAAATTACCTGTTTTTACAGTTTCCATTAAAATTGATGGTAACTGTATAAATTCCTATACATAGAGCTCCCCCTAGTGGTGGCTGCAGGCAGCTGGTTTTATAATGTACTGTGTGACGGGAAGCCAGAAGGACCTGTTCCATTTTTCTGAAATAGAAGTGGGTGAGGCCGAAGCAACTTTTTTTATTATCTGTTGATACAGCTTCCGTTAAAATTTATGATAGCTTTATACATTCCGATGCACTGAGCTCCCCCTAGTGTTGGCTGCAGGCAGCTGGTTTTATAATATACTGTAATATATGTATTTATGTATTTATAATATACTGTACTACTTTCTACTGTAATGTACTGTCATTTCACTAGTTTTTTGTGTAAATCCACTGATAAATATTGTGTCCAGAATGAGCACCATATTTATGAAGCACCAGTTCCACTTTTTCTGACATAGATGTAGGATAAACTGGGCGAGGCCGAGGCAACTTTTTTATTACAATTTTAATAAAAATGTATGTTATCTACAAAAATGTCAAATTCATCAGTAATCTGGGGAGTCACGTTTTGCCTTCCACATTGCCTGGGAGTGTTTAACACATGCACGCTGGGAAACCAGATGGATTGGGAGGAAGCCCATAATAAGTTGAGTTCTAGCGCCCTAAGTATCGTTGTACGCACCTGACTATATGGCATGGTTATTGATATACTGCATGACTCTACACTGTATAGGACCGGGCACCAACAGAGGGAACCACACAGGGCATCATCCAAGGTAAGGGCTCAAGCACACGAACGTATATTTTTCCATTGTTCACATTCACTTCAATGGGGCTTGAAAAAAAACGGAAATGACTCTGCATTCCGTGTCCGTATGTCTGTATGTCTGTCTTATTCTTGTCAGTTTTGCAGGCAAGGACAGGCATTGTTACAATGGATCTGCAAAAAAAAAAATGCAACACAGACATCAGACGGATGTCATCCTTTTTTTTTTTGTGGTTCCTTGTGGTTCCGTGTTTTGCGGATAGCAAAATACATAAGGTCGTGTGCATGATACTTAAGGCTGTCTTTAATTAGGTGATATTTTTTTGGTTTGTTTCATTTGTTTTTTACTTTTAACAATAAGGAAATATTAGCTGCAAAAGTTCACACCCTCCTTTAATATGGGGGTGAAAATAAATATAAGTTCAAACTAAAATTCCCCCCTGTCCCTTTAAATGTATTCTCCTCATTTGCAGACACATCTGTCCGTCACTTCATTTCTTTCTCATAATAAATCTGAGCCTTCGGACGTGCTCTGTGGATTACAAAACATTCCCGGAGCTCAGAAGCAGTTCCTATGGATTAAAACGCAATTATATCTGTAGCAGTGAGACTAATCTTCCACAGAACACATAATATACCCAGGCACTGAACAAAGGAGGTAGGCATAACCAGATTATATGCCATGTACCCCTACAGCGACTGCAAGGGGTGACCCTCTCAATGGCACACACCCATATGATCCCCAGCTCTAAACCTTCTCTGCAGGTTGTGAGGAGACTCTAGAACCATCTCATATATCATCTGCCATATTCTACCTTAACCTTAAAGGGTTATTCCAGGATTTAAATATTGATTGTCCATCCTCAGGTCATCAATATCTGATAAGGAGAAGGTGGGGGATTCCTGCATCTCCACCAACCAACTGTTTCAGAAAAGCTCCTGAGATGGACCTACAGCGCCATCCACTGTGTAGTGAGTAGAGCTGGTTATCTGGTATCTATCTATCTATCTTATATCTATCTATTATCTATCTGTCTACTTATCTATCTATCTATCTATTATTAGTGTTGAGCACATGGCGTTACTTGGCCGAGTACCGCATGTGCTCGAGCGCAATGCTCGAATCTCCTCCCCGCACGTTTCGCGGCTGCTAAGCAGCCAATAAACGTGCAGGTAAGTACTGCCCTCACTGTAATGTGCTGTGCATTGGAAGGGACAGACAGTGTAGATAGTGTCATTGAAGTTATTTTGGCACAAAAACGTTTCAGAGACCCAAAAGTCCTTTTAAGGACTATTGTGTGCCAAAGTGTAACTTGTGAGTTGAAAAAATTTATCTGTGACATGCTGTGTACTTTTTCAATAGACTGTGTCCGCTTCTGAGAGAGACATTGCCAGGGCCACATCTAAAGTGTAAGGTGTGCGTTTAAAACGTTTATCAGTGACATGCAGTGTACTTTTTCAATAGACGGTGTCATCTTATGAGAGTGACATTACCAGGCCCACATCTAAAGTGTAAGGTATGCGTTTAAAAAATGTATCTGTGACATCCAGTGTACTTTTTCCGAGACACTGCAAACAGTGACATTACCTGTGGTACCTGTCCTTTATAACGTTTCCTCATCCCAAATACCTTTTTAAATTTTTTTGCGCATACACTTCCGAATCCTACGCTACGGTACGTGTGACATACTTTCAAGCATATATAAAATTTAAAATGAAGAAGGTGAGCAGTAAGGGACGGGGAAGTGGCCGTGATGCAGATGCAATCTACAGGGAAACTTTGTAGCAAGTGTTCAGATCCCATGCAAGCAATACTGTAGTGCAGAACAAGCTACCACCCCAGCAGAACCAAATACCACAGTGCAACACATCTATCTATCTATCTATCTTATATCTATCTATCTATCTATCTATCTATTTATCTATCTATCTATCTTATATCTATCTATCCTCACCCTGATCCTCCTTCCTCCCACCATGGAGAGTCTGGCCAAACAAGTGATCCCACACTTGGATATTCACATGACCTCTTTTCATCGCCAGTACTTCATTTGGCCCTCTCGCAAAGCACGCTTGAAGAGGGACATGAGATCTTGTGCCCAGATTCCCAACCTCTTGAGCATCCACAGTCACAAGAAAATGACTGTGGGGAGTTGCAAGTAGTGTTTAATGAGGTGGATGAGACACAGTTGCCAATAAGTCAACCTCTAAACAGGTTGATAAAGAGGATGAGACACAGTTGTCAATCACTGAGGTTGTGCTTAGGTCAACAAATCAGGAGGATGATCAGAGTGAGGAAGTGGAAGAGGAGTTAGTGGACGATGAGGTCACTGACCCAACCTGGGAAGGTGGAAAGCCAAGCAAGGACAGCAGTACAGAGGGGAGGGATATGCAGCACCACAGCAGACTGGAAGAGGCAGTGGGGTGGCAAAAGGGAGAAGGTGGGCCACACCAAACAGGCCCGCAACTGTTCCACGTAGGTGTTCCGCAGTATGGCGCTTTTTTGAGGAAAGTGCGAATGAAAAAAATGTATAGTATTTGCAACCTGTGCCGTACCAAAATGAGCTGGGGTGTGAACACTAGGAACCTCACCACCACCAGCATGATCCACCACATGGCATTCAAGCACCCTAATAAGTGGGACGAACGCCTGGGTCCACAATCTGTGTCTGGGGGTCACACCACTGCCTCCTCTTCCCCTAGGTTACGTGCTGTTGGCCAATCCCCTGTCGAAGGAGCAGTTCCGGACCTGCAACTGGACCTTCGCAAGCAACATCATCGACCACATCCACGTCCCTGTCCCAGCGCAGCGACCAAATGTCCTTACCCCAGGCATTTGAACGCAAGCGCAGATACCCACCCACAGGCCATAGCAATAAATGCGCATCTTTCCAAATGTTGCCATTTAGGCTTGTGGACACTGAGGCATTCCACAGCCAGATGTTAGCGGCCGTCCCGCGTTACGCAGTCCCCAGCAGCCACTATTTTTCAAGATGTGCCGTGCCCACCTTACACCATCATGTGTCCCGAAACATCACACGTGCCCTGACCAACTCAGTTACTGAGAAGGTCCACTTAACCCCTGACACATGAAGAAGTGCTTTCGGCCAGGGACGCTACATTTCCCTGACGGTACACTGGGTGAACGTTGTAGAGGCCGGGAGCGAGTCGTACCCTGGGATGGCTACCGACACCGAGGATTGCGGGCCCTACATCGATCAGGGTTTCCGCCAGAACCTAAGTTAGTGGCTCCAACCCCCACTTCTCCTCCTCCACCTCCACCTCCAAATTATCTGCGTGCAGCATCAGTCAGCCATCAGCTGGTAGCTGGAAGCAGTGTAGCACTGCTGTGGGGAAGCGTCAACAGGACATGCTGAAGCTGATATGCTTAGGGGACAAACAGCACACTGCCGCAGAGCTATGGCAGGGGATAAGAGACCAGACTGAGCTGTGGCTCTCGTCACTCAACTACAACCAGGCATGTTTTTGACTGATAATGGCCGTAACTTGGTGGCGGCTTTGGAGCTCCGCAAGCTCACACACATGCCATGCCTAGCCCACGTCTTTAACTTAGTGGTTCAGCGGTTTCTCAAAACCTACCCCAATTTGCCTGAGCTACTGGTGAAGGTGCGTCGCATGTGTGCACATTTCCGCAAGTTATCGTCAGCTGATGTGCGACGTGAGCACACGCTGGAACTCCACGTTCCATATGTTGGCCAGGCTTTGTGAGCAGCAGAGGGCAGTAGTGGAATACTAGCTTCAACATGGTCGTCGCCTTTCCAGTCAGCTTCTGCTCTTCACAAGCGAGGAGTGGACATGGATGTCTGACGAATCCACACGAATGGTAAGCGGCGATAACGCTATTATCAGCGTAACAATCCCACTTCTGTGTCAACTTTGCATATGGAAGAGGTGGAAATGGGGGAAGACATTACACAGGGTGATATCCAGACCACCCTCAGCTCGTCTTCTCAGTGCAAATTGGACGATGAAGAGTAGGCGGCGCAGGAGACTGTTGCCTCCGCTACAGAGGGTAGTACCCATGGAAGTTTAATTCCATCTGTTCAGCGTGGGTGGTCAGAAAAGGAGGAAGATTGAGAGTCATCCTCCTGATGATGACAGCGAACTCTTGCCTGTTGGTACTCTGGCACACATGGCTTACTTTGGCTGCCTTTCCAGCACGTTATATGCATTTTAGACAACACGGATTACTGGTTGTTGACCCTTCTCGACACCCACTACAAAATTCTCATCTCTCATTCCTCTGGTGGAGAGGATGAGCAAAACGGTGCAATACCAAAAGGTCCTTGTTGAAAAATTGCTCCAAAGATTTCCATCTGATTGCCAAGATTTCCTTGGCAACCAAGGAGGGGAGACAAGGGGAACAGACAGCAGTTCCAACAGAGGCAGGGCAACACTCTACAAAGCCTGGGACGGTTCCATGACACCCCGCCAGCATCCTCACCCTAACGCGCGGCCTACTGTCACAAGGAGGGAAACATTTTGGAAGATGGTGAAGGAGTACATAGCAGACCATGCCAGCGTCCTCATTCATCCCTCGGTGCCTTACAACTACTGTGTGTCCAAGCTGGACACGTGGCACGAACTGGCGCTCTACACCTTGGAGGTGCTGGCCAGCCCTGCCGCCAGCGTTTTGTCTGAGCGGGAATTTAGTGCTGCTGGTGGCATTATAACAGATAAGCGTATCCGCCTGTCAACTGAAAATGCTGACAGGTTGACTCTTATAAAAATGAACAAGGCCTGGATTGCCTCTGACTTCCCGACTCCACCAGAGGAAAGGTGGGTTGATGAACATAAAGGCACTTTAAATGTGTTGTTTATTAGTTATGAGCATCAGGGGCTATATTCAAATTTGCGATATTTCTCGAATATTTGGCCAAATATTCGTCATATATTCGCGAATTCACAGTTATTTTCTTGATTGCGAAAAATGGGCAGTGTAATATTTGTGTATTGCGCGTGCAATACAGACGTGGGTCACTTTGGGTACATTTTTCAAGCTGCTAGAAGTTTACCGAGACTGGAGACAGCAGAACATTACAATAGCTTTATATGCAGATAGAGTGCTCCAATATATTCGAGATTGTGAAAATGGGCAATTAATGATGCGCATATTTTTGCACAATACGTGCAACTTCACATTCTAGCAGGTCTGACTACATATTAGTGATTGGTGCACTATGTATTGTTGTGAACTTGCCTGTAGCATGTATGTAGGTTCTGCTGTCCATATCAGCTACACTATATCACTATCTGACCTACACTGACAATCTCCCCCTAACTATCTGAATTATATATATATATTTATATATAAGTTAACTGTCTAATGTATATACAACAAAGCACAGGCCACAGCAATGACACTGCTGTCTCTCTCAGAACTCCATTACACTACAGAAAATGACTGCTGGGGAGGTTCTTATATAGTAAGGGGGTAGGCGACTTTCCTTTTGGTTGCTAGGGATGTTGCTAAGCTCAGACAAAGACATTGCAGGTTTCTCATTGGCCCACAAGCAGGAAGGGAGGTTACTGATGGAAAAAAAATCTAGAATATTCGAAATACGAATATATAGCACTATATTTTAAATATTCGCGAATTCTCGAATTGCCGATATTCGCGATTAATATTCGCGATTCAAATATTCGCGCCCAACACTATTGTTTATAATGTACTCAATACACTGTATTCCCATGCACCCCTTTCACCACAAAAATGGGTATATAGTTGAATCTTCCTTTTCTCATCCTCCTCCTTCTCTTCCATCCTATCAACATGCTTATTCGTTGAATATAATGCCTTCACATATATGCCCTCGAATATAATTTTTTAGAGGGTCAGCTCACCTGCAGGCCCTTGCATATAATTTTTTAGAGGGTCAGCTCACCTGCAGGCCCTCACCTACAATCTTTCACAGGGTCAACTCACCTGCAGGCCCTCGAATATAGTCTTTTACAGGGTCAGCTCTCCTGCAGGGCCTCAAAATTAATGTTTTACAGGGTCAGCTCACCTGCAGGCCTTTACCTACAATCTTTTACAGGGTCGGCTCACCTGCAGGCCCTTACCTACAATGTTTTACAGGGTCAGCTCACCTGCAGGCCCTCACTGACAAGTCCAGTCTCACTATCCAAGAGTCTTGTCAACACCATCCTCACCGCCGGGGGTCACGTAACTAGTTAGCACGGAGGAGTCTAGTTAGCTATCGGAATTAACCTGACAAATCACACCACCACCCACAGAATCGAAAAAGAGCTATCAATTTGTCATTCTTTTCTGTGTCCGGGCCGGGTGAGGTTTCCCGTGTTAAATTAAGCCGCCCGTGTTAAATTAAATTCCCGTCAAATTAAGCCGCCCTCCTGGTGGTGCCATTCCGTCAATTACTTTAAGTTTCAGCTTTGCAACCATACTCCCCCCGGAACCCATAGACTTTGGTTTCCCGGAAGCTGCTCGGCGGGTCATGGTAATAACGCTGCCGGATCGCCTGTCTGATCGTCTTCGAACCTCTGACTTTCGTTTTTGATTAATGAAAACATTTGTGGCAAATGCTTTCGCTGTGGTTCGTCTTGCGCCGGTCCAAGGATTTCACCTATACCGGTGCCACCGGCCGTCCCTCTTAATCATGGCCCCAGTTCCGAAAACCAACAACATTTTTGGCAGCACTTGCACTTTATATACAAGTGAATATACAGGAAAGAATGCTTCCTAACAATTTTTCCTCTAAAATAGATTTTATCTTTGATTTTGTGCGTAATATTGTCAGTCTGTAAAAGTGGCGTACTACTCGGACAACATCGTTCCCAGCAGCGACCTGGGAGTCCAAGATGCATCCAGACATCCTCCCCATGCTGTTCCTGAACCATTTTGGTGGTGTTTCCATAAATTTCTGACCTTTTTCTATGAACCAGGCATCCTCCCCTCTTCAGAGCAGGGGGTGCCTGGTTTAATGCTCGGGTTCTCCCATTGACTTCCATTATACTCGGGTGCTCGGCCAGAGCACCCGAGCACTGTGGTGCTCGATTAACACTATCTATTATCTATCTATCTATCTATCTATCTATCTATCTATCTATCTATCTATCTATCTCATATCTATCTATCTCATATCTAACTATCTATCTATTATCTATCTATCTCTTATCTATATATCTTCTTATCTATCTATCTACTTATCTATCTATCTATCTATCTATCTATCCCATATCTATCTATCTATCTATCTATCTATCTTATATCTAATATCAATCTCATATCTATCTATCTATCTCATATCTATCTATCTATCTATCTATCTATCTATCTATCTATCTATCTATCTGAGAAACAGCACCACTCTCATCCTAAGGCTATACCCAGTATTGAAACTAAACCACAATTGAAGCAATAGCATTAAAAATACTCATTACCTGGCATACGTGCAGTAATACATATTGTGTATGGTCATATTCTTCTGACATCTTTAACACTGCAGTCAGGGAAAGCAGTGGGGGTTTCACCGATGCCCGTGTCATGTTAAGGAAAACATTGTGCAATTCTCATAGATCGAAGCACAAGACCCCCTTCAGCCAACTGGTGGAGATCCCAGCCGTACAAGGCAGCATATAAGGGCATATTAGATGGTCGGGATCTCCATACATTGCACCACACCCATGTACTCTGCTACCTGGATGTAGATATGTAAGTAACATGGTCTCCCCTGCAATACTACAATTCCCAGCATTTCATGACAGCTGTAGGCGATCCCCCTGCTTTTCCACATAGTATAATTTACCCACAAGGCACGCTCACATCAGTTCTATATGAATGGAGGTCTATAGCCCATCAATACCAGGGCTACGGCTGTATAATCCAGTGTACTGTCACGTCATCCAGATGTTCTGTTATGTAACATCTGCTTCAGAAACCCAGCTCTCCCTATAAACAGACCATGTGTCTGCCCCTACCCTCACCCCCATTGTCCACTCGCTACCCCTCTCACCAAATTTCTTGAGGTAGCCTTGGTGTATGGGGGACGAATCCATCTCCGATCAGATCTTCCATGAGAGAGAGAAGAGACAGATGGGAGAGGGGGGCAGCGCAGCGATGTGACTGATCCCTTAATCCCACTTGTGTCCTATCAGAGAATAAACATCCCCCTTCCTGAGATTCAGTCATTCGTGATAGTTCTACAGAGCAATGTATTCACCCCGAAACATGCTACGGACATCGGACCTTACACCTCTCACGTCATACACCACCTTCAGGGAGGGTTGACCTCTTTCACATACATTATCGAATATTCAGGATAAATTAGATTCGCCTAGAAGCCGAATTTCCTTGTGTCAGCGAATTGAATCCATTTAACCTGAAATAGTAAAATTCTTCAAACTCACCTCCTCCATTTACTCGCAAAGGGCCACCAGCCTCAATCTTGCTTGAAGATCTTGGCTGAAATCCCGCGCGGCTCGAGATTACATCATCACACCAGTACAGGATTTCGGCCGAGATCTTCAAGCAAAATGGCGGCGGCCGGCCTGTCGTGAGCAAATGGAGGCGATAAGCTTGATTACATTTTATTTTTTTGTTAATTTTACACTTAGATGCCGCGATCATATATGAACGCGGCATCTGAGGGGTACAATGACGGGGGCAGCACTATCGCAGCTCCCTGTCATTGCACCCGCTACTTACAAAAAAAAGCGCTTCGTGACAAAGTAATTCGTCACAAAGCAAATTTTTTTTGTGAAATTCAGCGAATCAGCCGAATCAAACTTTTAAGAAATTCGCTCATCTCTAATAGACATCACTGCCATTATTAATTTCTAATTCTAGAAGGGAATGGACAGAAACACTTTTCCAAAGTCCTTTCAGGAGCTGCAATCAGCCATACGTTTCTCTTATTACTTTTGCTGGTAGTGTCCCTCGTATCACCACTAGGGGTGACCGACTGTTATATGTGATGGCTCCCCACATCATCACACCAGTAGTTGGGACAGTGTGTGTCGCTCCACAGCAAAGACAGGATTGAAGCGGTCACCACCAGGACTCCCTACTTGAACCTGACCGTCATGGGATGCCAAACAGAACCTGGATTCATGGCTAAAGACGAGACGGTTCCAGTCCAGGCCATGACACCATATATCCTTCTGCTAAGCACCTGGAAATGGTCCAGGCACAGATAGGGGTGTGTAATGGTGGTGCCATCTGCATCTAGATGGTGGACAACAAAACTGTGAGAACTGCTTGTGCTTGTCGGTGGATCAAACGATTTCCTCTACTAGTGGGCTGTCTAGGACATCTGAAGCTTGTGCTTTATGTGTGCGTGCCATCACATAACCACTGCTCCCAACATCTCCTGACAGCTGGGTCAGAATGGCTTAGATGGTGGGTAATTCATCCTGCTTCTATGAGTCCATGAGGCCCTTGTCAAGAGGGCAAAATGTCCAGCAGTCAACAATCTCTCACCAAGAGGCATACTACTCTAAAGCTCCTCCTCTCTCTGCATCTTGCTGACTTTGAAGGATGATTTGGAAGAAGTAAAACCAGCAAAAGATGAGGATGGTCATCATGAAGACCTAGCCCCCCTGAGGAGTGAAGACTGGATGGTATGAGTTGGCATGCGGGCAGTAGAATAATTAAGGCTTCCATCTTATTGATATTGAATTGCATATTATATTACGGTTGATGTAGGAATAAATAAATGTAGGAATAAATAAAACTGAAACAGAATAAGTCTCCCTGCACTCTCCCTGTAGTCTCCCTACACTGTCTCTGCACTCTCCCTGAACTGTTCTCCCTATAGTCTCCCTGCACTGTCCCTGCACTCTCCCTCTCAAATATTCTTCTATTAATCGTTTTCAACAACACTGTCCCTAGCGCATGAGCGCTTGCTACGTCTCTCCATATGCTCAAGCCACAGAACAATGGCGGACACCACAAGGGATGCGGGTTTTATAGGGCTGTGAAGTCACAGGGGATGGCTATCTGCAAACTGGCTGGCTGCACAGCATTATGGGTAATCTCGCATCCCTGGGCTTGTCTTCTCTACACTTAGTTTCACTGTGTAACATGTGCAGCCGCTATTTTCGGAAAACCTGATTTATAACCAGAAAGTGCGAGAAAATTCAGATTTGAAACTTCGGACTGAATTCTGCTTCTAACTCTTCGCATCTCTCAACACTAATTTACATATCTGCCTGAAACATAACTACATAATGAGTTTTGCAGCAATCCAACATTTTTTTCTGGGTGCGCTATTTTTATTTATTTTTTTGTCAGCAGAAGTTGCTAGCTTAAAAATATTGGGTAAAGGGAGCCTAAGATACTGGATCTATATTACAGATGGTCAACCTGCGGCTCTCCAGCTGTTGTAAAACTACAATTCCCATCATGCCCTGCTGTAGGCTGATAGCTGTAGGCAGTCTTGCATGCTGGGAGTTGTAGTTTTGCAACAGCTGGTTGGCCATACATGATCTATATGGTCTACAAAAATTTAGCATCACTACATAATTTTTCATATGTACCACCATGTCATAACTGAACAAGCTTTGGGCTATGGGTGATCTCTTAGGCCACGTGTCACGGTGGCACATTATCAACTTTAGGCTCAGCCTAAGGGCTCATGCACACGACCGTTCTTGCTTTGCGGTCCGCTTTTCACTGATCCGTTGTTCCGCATCTGAGTTTTTTCTCTCTGATTTAAATCCTCTTCCGTTCCGTTATTCCACAAAACATATCCATATGGTTTCCGTATGCGATACGTTTTTTGCAAATCGGAAACAGAAACAGTGACTTATTATTCACCAAACACATGAGCAATATGGGCTGGGCATAGCATTTCTACAGTATGGATCCGCAAAATACGGGTAACATACTGATGTGTTCCGTGCGCGTTCCTTTTTGTTGCGGACCCATTGACTTGAATGGAGTCACGGGACGTGATTTGCGGACAATAATAAGACATGCACAATTTTTTTGCGGAACGGTCATGCGGACAAATGAAAACGGAATGCACACGAAAGTAACTACGTATTTTCTACAGCCCCATTGAAGTGAGTGGTTCCGCATACGGGCCGCTCAAAAAACGGAACGGAAGCGGAAAGCAAATACGGTCGTGTGCATGAACCCTAACTTTTGGTCTATTTCACTTCAGTGGTCACGAGCATCTTTCAAAGATGCACAATTCGAATGAATCAAGACAAAATCGCGTCACCAGCTTAGCTTTTCAATCCTTTCCCTGCAGCTGTATTTTGCTGATGTGCAGATCCACTTGTGACCACTAGATGGCGGACATACCTAAGCAATACAGACACGTTCATGCAAGGGACATGTAAATGGTAACTTTGGCTTTTGGCCACGTGTTAGCGCTAAACAGATGGGTCTCTCAGGCTTGCATGGTCCCATTCAGGTACGCTTTGCCCTGAAGAAGCCTATGGCTGTAAGGACGCATGCAGAATGATAAATCTGATGCAACTTACTTGACACCTTTCATCTTAAACAGTCTCGCGGCCAACTAAACAATGGTGCACATTTTGGATGGCGCAAAGGCTTTGTAAATCTCATTCAGTAAAAACTTCATTGGAAGTAAGCAATGAAAGTTTATATTCAATGACTGCAAGCAGAGATCTTGGAAATGTAATTCTTTTTTCTTCTTTTTTTGCTGGGAATGAGCATTGCGATAATATACAAGTCATCCCCGCACAATGATTTCCTGAATATTTGAGTGTACCTAGATTTTTTTATGTCATTTTTTTTTCTTCAGATTTTTGGAAGCCTAGTATTCGGTGATCCATTAGTAAGGGAACAGAAGACGTGTTCTACAGTGCTTACAGTGGAGCAATGAAAAGCCCAGGGCTGATGGAATAAAGCTGGCGGCACATTCACTCTGTAGCTTTCCTGGACTCTTACAACCTCATGGGGTCCACAACAGGCCGTGTACTGCTGGCCCAGAACATGAGCAGAAGTCCGGCCAGGAGACCATTCCCAGGCACCTTCTCTGCAGTGTGCTGCCTTTGGGGCCATCAGAATACAGAATCACTGCGGTATCGCATATGGGACTTTTTTTTTTGTTTCATTTTTTCAGATTAAAGGGTTTCTCCGGTCTACAGATATTGATGACCTATCCTCAAAAAACGTCATCCATATCAAATCGTTGCAGTCCGACAAATGACATCCCCACTGATTGGCTATTTCGGGCCAGAGACTATACAGTATGGGAAGCTGGAGACAAACAGTGCCATATACTGTGTAGTGGCCGTGCCGGGGTACTGCAGCTCCGCTCCTGTTCAAACGAATGGGACTAGAGCTTCAGTATGGCAGCAACGAAAAGTACACAGGTTAGGGTGGGTTCACACTAGTCCACAGGACTTTGTTTTCCGTCTTGCATAACTGGAACCAGACGGATCCGTTGTGCTTTCCCATAGACTTTTATTATGACAGAAAGCAAACACAATGCCTTTCAAAGGCTTCCGTTTTGCATTGCGTCATAATAGAAGTCTATAGGCAAAAGAACGGATCCGTCCTTCCGTCTTATGGATTCCGTTATGTTCCGTTATAACCACGTTATAAAAGAAGGCCATAACGGAAACCATAACGCTAGTGTGAACCCACCCTTATTGAGCCTTCTGCTTCCACACAGTTCACTGCAGGTGCCCGGTGTCAGACCCCAACCAATCAGAAAGTGATGATCTATCCTAAGGATAGGTAATCAATATCTGTAGCTCAAAGAACTCTTTTAAACTTAAAGGAGCACTCCCAAAACCATTTTTATTCTCTGATCTGTTAGAAAGGTACATGATGTAAACTGTGGTGAATGTAATCTTCTCACCAGTGTCTGTATTTGGGAGTTATAACCTCCCTTCGGATCCTCAGCTGTGTCATGTGACTCTCCAAATAACACAGCATCCTACGTGTGGACAGGAAGTCAGTTTCTCTATACATTTCTATGGGATCCTTAATGTCAGTCTCATAGGAATTAATAGAGAAGTAACTGACCTCCTGTCCTGTGTCAGTTGGAAATCAGAGCGTCGGTCACATTACACAGCTGAGGATCAGAAGGGAGGTTTTAACTCACAAATACAGTCACTGATAAGGAAAAACCTTCACTAAAGTTTACATCATGTACCTTTCTAACTGGTTAGAGAATAAAAATGTTTGTGGAGTACTCCTTTAATAAGAAAAGTAAAATTGACAGCTGCAGGTATGGAATAGTATAGATGAGTGAATACAAGGTGGGATTCAAACTTTTAACAGGTTCCCTGCTCTGGAAACAAAATACTGTAAATCGACCCCTCCTGCACTTCAACATGGCCATTCCTGTCATGCAATGCCCAATTGAAGGGTTTGTGTCACAAAACATATTCTACATTTTCCAAACCAGCATATGGATCTAAATACTTTTGCATTTTGCATGCAATTAAAAATTGAGTATACTATTTAGTATGGTGTATAGCGCCACCTGCTGTTTGTTCTTTTTCTTATTTTTTTGTCCGTCTCACTGAGCTGGCCGCACATGCTCAGTTTAAATCTTCAACTGCCACCAGCCAAATGTTCTGCTGGAAGCTATGGCAGTTACAGGATGAGTCCTGCAGCAGAAAGAAACACTTCTGAGAAAGGACACGCCCTCTGAGCTGCAGATAATCAACCAAAGCAATTGGAGCAGTGAATGCGCAGATTTCCGGATCCATGTGAGGTCCAGGGGTGCTTCTAGCTTTGTTAAAAAAGTATTGTCATGTACTATATGCTCTGATTTTCATTTTTTTTACATCATTTATGGCCTAACCTCTTTAATACCTCAATACAGTGCGCAGTTCCATCATACAATACCTTATTAATAGTGCCATATAGTGCTCACTGTCTGCACAATAGAAGTATTAGAATCGAGCAAGGTGTGCTAGCCCATCCTAACCCCCCCCCCTCTTTCTTCTGATTGGCTATAGAAGAATGGTTGCCTACGCATAAACAGATAAAACGGGTAGGTACCTTATGTCCAGCCTCTTTCTCCTGCACCCCGTCAGGTTTTCTTGCTGCAGGTATGGCCGACAAAATCGATCTCTGCCAGGTTTCAAGCGGAGGGTCTTGGTTTTCTGTCCCGCCTACTGGCTGGTCTGCAGGATCCCTCTTCTACTACCCCCAAGCCTTCACTACAGCTGCTGGTGGTCGGTGGACTGCAAGGCACACCCGCCCACCCAGCCGCCTTAGTCCCAGTATCCCGTCCACTTCCTCTAGGCCCCCTGCTCCCTCCAAGAGACATGGGAGCACTGTATCGAGCGGGCATGCCAGGAAAGCCTCAGCGCTTCAGGCCGCGTGTACTGTGGCTCCCGCACTTAGAATTATCGTTAATTCCAGGAATGGATTTTTCATTATGAAATTGGTTCTCATTCCATTATCCCTGATTTACTTTTTGTTTTCCCAGGTGGGTCCCACCAGTGCTAGTTCCTTCCAGATACATGCCGTTTTTTTCATGTCCCGTTTCGGGGTTCTGTCGGTAAAAAAAAACATTTGGACTAGCCACGTTTATTACTTTTTTAGGCATTTCACTGATAGTTTTCCATTTTCCCCAGAACAAGTTGAGCAAACTTCTTGGGCCATTTGTTCGGTAAAATCAGGGATGTTAAAGCAAATACAGGTCCTGCTGGGTCTTTTGTTTTTTACGTGTAGATTCGTACAAATGGGCAGGGTTTTTTTCTCGCCGCCTCTCCCTGGGGTTGTGAAACCTGATCATCATATCAGCTTAACCAGGTGCCTTAAGCAAGACCTGCATGTTTGGTGCAATTTTCTATGATCTTACAATGGCCACACTTGATGTCAGGACTTGGAAATTCCCAACGTAGATTTGGCCCTTTTCATTGACGCTGTGGGTTCAACGGGTTTTGGCCCCATTTTGGTTTGAACTGGTGCGCTGCTGCCTGGCCAAATGTTTGGTGGACAGCTGGCTTGTGTTTTAACATTACCTTGCTTGAATTGTTCCCTATTACTGTCACTATTAAGTTATGAGGCCCTATTCTTCAAAATAGACGGGTATGTTTGTGGATCAACAATATGGCCATAATGTATTGTATTAAAAACTTAACGTCTTCCCCTCCTCCGATCTTATCTTTGTTACGTCATTTATTTCTCAGATGTTTGGAGCTCAATATTTTGTTTTGCTCTCATCATGTCCCTGGCATTGACCAGGCCACTGCTGATGCTTTCTCCCATTTTCATTGGTAGGAATTCTGGGAAATTTTGAAGGATGCAGCACCCTCTGCAACTATGGAAATTGCCAATGAACATGTGATATCTCTCGTTAGAGCATCAGTGGCACCGGGAACCTGGATTGGTCATAGTAAAGCGTGGGCTGAATAGTGGGCATTAGTGGGCAACATGCAGGTTCATGATTCTGTGCCCGCCCAATTGACGGTGACAATGTTCTATTTATTGTGGGAACGCAATCTGGGGGTTTTGGCGGTTGTGGAGATGCACAGGATGTCCAGGATCAGTTTTCATTTCCGATTATGGGGTTGGGTTAATGTTACTAGGTAATTTGTTATCCGCCAAGCCCTTAAGGGTTTGAGTATGGAGTATACTTGCCGGGAGTGCAGGCGGCCAATTTTTTACTCAAGTTTAACCAAAATTTTGAACACATTCCCTCCTTTTTCAAAGAAGTGGTGACTGTGTGGCCTTAAATTGTCTCCAGAGTTACATGGCAGGGCGCAAGGGAAGCATGATATGTAGAGAGGGCATGAAGAACTGTCAATGCGCGCATAGCCCGTTTCATCCAATCTTTAGCCGGAGTAGTTGTGTATAATTTGCATCTGGAAGGCAACAACCGGCGATTGATGCAGCTGTTTGTGTCCACCTAAATGAAACCGGGCTGGATATCTTTTTGTCCGGGTTGCAGGACTGGTGGAACAGGCTTTGTTTTTGCTTGGTTGGGTTTGGATAGCCGTGTAGGGGTACACGGCTCCCCCGTGGAGGTCAGTGTGGTAGACAAAGAAAGAATAGAGGAGAAGGTAGACTTGCCCACTGGTAAAACATTGGTCGGAATACTGCTTCTTCTTACCATTGGGCATATTATTTCGTTTATTCTGCGAGGGTTTGGTAGATTAAAAAACTAATAAACCTGTGATCGACCCTCACACCAACAAAGTCTGTTTGTCATTCTTTTTCTTTATTGGGGTAACGGAAGACATTAAGGTTTTTCGGTTTGGTACAATTCTCGGCAGTCTAGTGGACGCCATAGTGTATGGCAAAGGCGCCCTTGACTGTTGAGATACTGGTGGTTTAGAAAAGACTGGCACTAAAGGGTCATTTTCGGTGGTTCAGTCATTTCTTGACTGTGTGTTTGTGGCCACCAGCCCCTCCTACCCCTCCCCCCTTTATTATCATATTAGGTATCGCCTTATTCGAAAATATCTGAACTATTAAAATATTTATAAAAATGTCATGTGAGCTGATTGCCGTAATGTAAAAAAAAATTTAAAACACTTTTTTTTGTCTAAACATCCCCCCAAAAAAATTGAATAACAGTGATTAAAAAGTAGTACGTACTACCAAAACGGTACCAATAAAGTCTAAATTTCAACCCGCAAAAAACAAGCCCTCCTATAGCTTTGTAGACCGAAATATAAAAAAGTTATGACTGTCAGAAAATGGTGATGCAAATATAATTTAGATTTTTTGGAATCGCTGTATTCGTATTGAGCCACAGAATGAAAACGTTATGTCATTTGTAACACACAGTGAATGCTGTGACGTCAAAACCCCAAAAACCTTGCTGGAATTGTACTGGTTTTTTTTTTTCAATTTAACCCCACAAATAATTATTTTCCCATTTTCCAATAACCGACATGGTAAATTGAATTGTGCTTATTCCCCCCAAAATAAGCCCTCCTATGGCTATATGAATGAAAAATGTAAAAAGTTATGGCTGTTGGAACATAGGAACATAGGGAGGAAAAAACGAAAATGCAAAAACCAAAAATGGGCCCCTGTACTATATGCTCTGAAACAATACAAATAATGAAGAACTTTCAAAAACGGACTGAGAATAAATATCAAAATGTACGCATTAAAACTGTAAATGGCTCTATTCTGTCAAATGGAAAATTACTGAAAGAACAGAAATGATTTTTGTAAACATAAATCCCTTTAAAAAAAGAATAATTTCCATATTGTAAAATCGAAAACTATACAAATATATACTATGAAATGGATGGTATCTCACTTTAAACATGTATTATGGTTATTACAAGATGGGCCGAACGTGGTGGAGGGATCAAACATGGCCGCTGGGTTATTGTCATAAGAGACAGGACCCTGAAAACTAGTAGCTGCCATATAATATGTTAGCTAAACAGAGGCTGTTGCTGGTATGGAGTCTGGCTGGTTAGGCGCGTGGCACAATATGGCAATTATTGCTGTTGTGGCCTGCAATTTCCCGAACATGACCCTTTTGTATGAGAATTACATAAAAAGGCCAAGTGGGTCCAATAGTTGACCCCTATATACATTTTACTTATTAATTAAAGTTATACTTAAAGCGAACCTGTCACCTGCTTTTTACCTCTTAAGCTGTTAACTGTACCTTATAGATCTTTGTAACCTTGTTTCCAAACAGGTGTTGTTCGTTTTTCTGGGCTTTATATTACTGAAAAAATCACTTTATAATCTGCTCTGCTGCGTCTGAAGTCACCAGACAAGTCAAGGAGGCAGACCCTCCTTGACTGCTGGATGCGACTCCCCCGCCCTAACCCCGCCTCTCATCCCTATGATTGACACTAGCTCTTCTGCCCGGGACCGCGCTGGTCTCGGCGGCGCATGCGCCGTCTGCCTTCATAGCAGCGCGATCCCGAGCCTCGCACTCAGTGAGCGCGATCCCCTTGCTAGATCGCGCTTCTCTCCTCTCTAGCCGGGCCGCTGGTGAAATGCAGATCACTCAGCGTGAGGCTCGGTATCGCGCTGCTATGAAGGCAGACGGCGCATGCGCCGCCGAGACCAGCGCGGTCCCGGGCAGAAGAGCTAGTGTCAATCATAGGGATGAGAGGCGGGGTTAGGGCGGGGGAGTCGCATCCAGCAGTCAAGGAGGGTCTGCCTCCTTGACTTGTCTGGTGACTTCAGACGCAGCAGAGCAGATTATAAAGTGATTTTTTCAGTAATATAAAGCCCAGAAAAACGAACAACACCTGTTTGGAAACAAGGTTACAAAGATCTATAAGGTACAGTTAACAGCTTAAGAGGTAAAAAGCAGGTGACAGGTTCGCTTTAACTTTAACCCTTGCATCCTAAAACTACATATGAAGAGTATCTCGTGGTGAAGCAGGTGACCGGCAGTTGGATCCAACGAACTGATAAAAGAGGAGAGGAAAACGGTCATGGGGCATTCCTGGAGGGGCACAAGAAGAAAGCAATGCCGCACCCCACCCCTCTAGTTGCAAACCCACTTCTCCAACCTCAGCCACTCTCCTGCCCCACAGGTGGAAGAACCCTTCTTGTGCCATCTACTTTTCATCATTTTCCACATCATCTAATACCTATAAGATGAAAATCCATTTCTGCAACTTGCTGACTTTGGAGACCTCAAAGGATGATTTAGAAGAAGTAAAGCTAGCAAAAGAGGAAGAGGGTTGTTAACATCAGGCCCCCCTAAGGGGTGCATTAAAAAAAAGTGATTTCCATATTCTACTACATACTACTTCCATAGTCAACTACATGGAAAGGGAGGGATTGTAGTACCAGTAACTGGGCCAGGTGCACGTTTAGCTTCTGCGCCGTTGGATGAGTGCATGCATACTGATGTCTTTTGCAATCACCTCAGTGATCGATTGCTTTCGAAACAAACGATGAGGAGAAGGAGGAGAAGTACGATCAGGAGCAATAAACAACATTGAAGTCGATGGGAAGGAACGAAAGCTTTCTTCTGCTGACGTTGACGAACCCTGACTGCTGGAGGTCAGGTGCTGCATTAAACTGTAAGACTAAATGAGTGGCACGGTTTTCCCACGCCACTTTATGGTGCCGCTCCATGTGTTCATGCAGGGCTGTCGCGCCAACATTAGCACCCTGGGAGCGCCTCACCTTCTGCCCACACATCCTGCATACCACCAGGCTAACGTTCCCCAGCGACTTGGTTAAACATTCCCACAGTGGCAATTATGGCATTTTCCCTCCACCATTGTGTTATGTTTGCCTGCTGCTGCTTTTATGAACCCGTGCATGGCTAGAGTGTTCCTCATAGGTAGTCTCCTAAGTAACAGACGGTGTACTCCTCCCAGGTTTGGATTCAGATCTCCCACTGCATCTGCAGCGGCCTATGGCCAGTGCCTGGGGATCCCTTGCCCCTTAAGAGGTATTTACGATTATATGTCCCTCTGTTAAAGCAAGTAGTTGTGATGCCAATTGCAGTTAAGCAACGAGGATTTGGAATCCCCTTTGTAGATGGTATTGGTGGAACCCAGGGTAGGAATGCCAGAGTGGCCTACAATGTCTCTATAGATATTATAGACCCGTGTCACAGTGCTTCTACCTGGATATCCTTGGAACCCAGACGTGGTGTAGTCCGAAGCAAGTGAAAAAATGGGTTGTTGAACTTGGGTGATGAATAAGCAGAATAAATGGAGTCCAGACTTTGTAGTAACGTTGAACACAGCTTTACTTGGCATAAACGGTAATCCAAACAGTTTCCAAACTCTATCTTCGTAATCAGGAGGTATTGGCTTAACTCTGGCAGGCAAACACTTCTGCAACAATCTCAGCTCTACTATCCGGTACCTCTCTCAGCTCTGCTATGCTGGCTGGGTAAATAGGAACCTATCCTCTTCTGCTGGAATATAGCTGTCTGTAGTCTGTCTCTTACCTTATCTTTAATCCTAGGAACTTCTTCCTGGCATTAAGCTCTCTTAGCTTGGGAGGCAATGCAAGCCCAGGAGGGGACAAGCAACCATGTAGCACTTCACAGGCAGGGCCTGTGGGCCTAGCAGAGCAGGCAGTGCTCTGCTAGCCAACACACAACCTTTCC
Organism: Bufotes viridis; assembly: GCA_033119425.1. Classification (NCBI taxonomy): domain Eukaryota; kingdom Metazoa; phylum Chordata; class Amphibia; order Anura; family Bufonidae; genus Bufotes; species Bufotes viridis. The sequence goes on along the minus strand of CM065597.1, from coordinate 30,249,998 downwards.
CCAGGAGGGGTAGGCTAGACTGACCCAGAATAACTAAACTCCTCCCTCTCTAGAGAGGGATAGAGTGGAACTAGAAGGTTCCTCTCCAGAGAAACTAGCTCTGCACAGACTTGCTGCCACCTGCTGGTAGACCAGGCACATAACATGTAAACAGCAGTGTATAAGGAAATACATACACACATTGCAGGATATGGTAATAAGTATAAATGAGATGACACAGGATCACACAATACAGATAGTGGGGGTACAAAAGGAGGTGGTAATGCCACTCTGGGTCATTTCAGATCCGCCCTGCTTTCTTGGACATGCTCCAACCCTCATCCCCTGATGATGATAACAATGCCTCCTCTTCATCATGTGTTTTTCTTTATTGGGGTAGTGGGAAGGCACAGGTTTTTTGGTTTGGTACAATTCTCGGCAGTCTGTGGTAGAGAGCTTGTTGGTTACACACAGATGTGAGGAACAGTCTCTATGTACACTTTGCACAATAACTCTACAGACAGTTGTCAACAGTCTTTATGCTCCACAGATGCATAACCCACAACTGTCCCAGATCCAGCTGGACAGTCCCAGATTTCAGCAGCTGTCCCACGGTCAGAGGGCTGAGGTACATCCCACTTTGAACTGTCTTTGCATCCTCAGGAACGGTGAGGCAGGGAGCCGTCAGCTCTTTGCTTCAGGACTCATGCATACAAATGTATTTTTGGTCCACATCCGATTTTTTTTTTTATGTGGATCAAATCTGGACCCATTCACTTTAATAGGGCCGCAAAAGATGTGGACAGAACACCCGCGGCCCTGCACAAAAAATAGAACATGTCCTGTTCTTGTTAGTTTTACAGACAAGGATAGGACTGTTCTATTAAGGGCTGGCCATTCCGTTCTGCAAAATGTGGAATGCACATGGCCGTTATCTGTGTTTTACGGACCCGCATTTTGCGGACCGCAAAAATGGCAAAGGCCATGTGCATGAGTCCTTACCATACACATAGCTACTGCGGGCTGAATAAAAGAGCACACGGGCTAGGGGATGACGATCATTCTCCGGCTTGTGCATTCTTGGGATCAGGGCAGCAAACACGATGATGTCACTTCTTTGTCCAGAATAGAAAACAGCAGCGGCATTTAGCACATGTCAAAACTTTGGTACCAAGCAGTCAAGGATGCGGGTAACATGCTGGACAACGGCTGCTTCGTGCTGCCTGTGGTTTATGACGAAATGCAGACAGCAAGAAGGGGACTCGATCTAGATCGTGCTGTGATATGACGCCATGGCCCCAGTACTGTAAGTCAACAGCACTACAGACTGGAACACTATCTGCAACACTGTCTAAGACCATCATTTCTGTATTCAGTGTCCTTTTAGGGCTGACCGAACAGAAGGATGGAAAACAGATTGCCCTCAATTCCGTGGACAGGCTGTCTGCAAAAGACATCATGGATGGACATGACAGCTGGCCACAGATATGACATTATCCATGGTCACACTAATGCACTTTGGAATACTATTCTCTTCTGTGGAAAGTCCATTGCGGTTTTCAGAATCCTTTTTCCATCGTCATCATCTTCCACCCACTTTCTTGATGGCTTATTTGAGAAGAAACAATTTCCAAGAACGAATCAAGACTGCGAGAGCCTGTCATTATGGAAAACAGACAGACATCTTTGGCGCCTGGTACGTGGGAGCTGTACTCAAGGTCTTGGGAGAGTTGGGTTCAGTGGCAGTTGAGGTTGGGCGTGAGTGATGAGGATGCGGAAATATCACTTTTGTTGTTCATTGGGCACTGTAGGGAGGCAGGTTGGTCTGTCTCCAGAATGAACAGTTGTTTAGCGGGGCTGGGTTTTGGTTTTCAGCTCAGGAAGTGGATGTAACCAGGTCGTTTTTGGTTGCTCGGGCCATGAAAGGTTGGCATCGGGAGAAGGCGGGGGTGGACCCCCGCGCCCGGTTTTGTTTACTTTGTTGGTTAGACTGGGGGAGCGGTTGGGTTTAGTGTGTAGGTCGACTGGGGAAATGAGATTGTTCAGATTGGCCGTTTCGTTGGCGTTTTTTGGGGCGCTGCGCCTAGGCGAATTGGTTTCCCCGTCGTATCATACACAAGGGGGGCTTTTGAGGGGTGATGTGGATGTTTGGCCAGATAGGGTGGAGTTTTTGATTAGGAGGTCTAAGACGGACCCAGATGGGAGAGGGCGGCGGGTTGTTCTGTTTGAGATTCCTGATTGCTTAATGTGCCCGGTTCGTTGTATGAGGGATTTTACTGGGGGCAGGGAGGGCGATGGGTTGACCACGTTATTGGTCCATGAGGATGGTTCCTTCCTCTCCCGGTTCCAGTTCTCTGCAGTTTTTCGGCGGTGTTTGGCAGAATTAGAGGTCAGGGAGTCTGGGTTTTCTAGCCATTCATTTCGAATAGGGGCGGCAACAGAAGCTGCTAGATGGGGGTTGGGTGAAGACGTCATTAAGAGAATAGGTAGGTGGGAGTCGGTTCGGTTCCGGTCCTACGTCCAGCCGGAGTGGGTGGTTTGTTGATAGACGGTGAGTCTGGGGGGTGGGGGCAGTGGTTGCATGGTTGCTTCTTGCTCCTTCTTGTTCTCTTATCGGTGCAGGTTCAGACCCCGCATTGATTTGGTTGCTGGGTAATTCGTATGTTTGGTGGGGCGCTTCCAGAGTCTGCAACTCGGGTTTAATCGGGATGAGGCTGTGGTAAGGTGGATTGGACGGCGGGGTATGACGTGGAGCAGCGTCCTCCCTGAGTTTCATAGGTTTGTTAGGCCGGACAGGGCACCTGACGAATTGGTCTTACACGTGGGGGGGAAATGACTTGGGGGCTAGGCCCTTTAGGGAGCTGGTGAGAGATGTTAAATTCTATTTATTGAGGTTATGGTCATTATACCCGAGCATGGTGGCGGTGTGGTCCGACATTGTGTCGCGAACAGTGTGGCGGGGGGCCCGGTCGGTAGAAGGTATTAACAAGGCTAGAGTGAAGGTTAATAGGGCCATTGGGAGGTTCATGGCCAAGAATGGGGTTTTAGTGATTAGGCATTGTGATTTGGAAAAGGGCACCGGTGGGTTCTGGCGTAGTGACGGGGTTCACCTCAACGCTCTAGGTTTGGACATGTGGAGCTTGGCGATACAGGAGGGTATGGAGGTTGCGGTGAAGGTGTGGAGGGACGCACGGGCTTGAGGGGGTCAAGCCTGTGAGTTTGTGGCGGTGGGAGGTCCTTGGAGTCAGTGAGATTTTATGGTAAGGAGGATGGGAGGGCCCTACAGGTGGGGCTGGACTCCCGGAACGGTTGGCGGCTGTGGCGGAACTGTCAGGGTGAGCCATCAGGGGTGCCTCTGAGCTAGTGGTCAATGGCTGGGGGTAAGGCGGTTCACCTCGGCAGGGTTGTTTTGGGTTTAGGGCTTCAAGAACCTCCCCCTCGGAAAAGAGGGACAGACATGTTAATGTGTTTGCGGAATTTATGAGGTTATTATTTTGTTACATGTTTGTTTGTAATAAATAGGCTGCTGTGGCCATATTATCCAAAAAGTCGGTGTCAGTGTCTTTATTGGGATAAAGGGGGGGAGAAGGGGTTTGGAGGGAGGCATAGTGATTGTGTTGGGGTCTGTTTCTGTAGCAATCAGTCGTTATCTATGTGAGAACCCAATAGCAAATGTTCAATTTCTCTGTAGTTCGGCCAAAAGGGAAATGTAGCATTACATGGTGGCCACTGAAATGTATGGACATGCTGGGTCCAGAGGGAGATGCTCTTTGTACATACTTTCTGTTTTGGTAATCATCCCAACTGAGAGATTCCTTGGTAAGGGTTTCTGAACCAGACAACCCCCTTCACAATAGGCATCTTTGCATTAATTATTATCATATAGGTAACAACATTTAGTAATAGATGAATGTAAGATATGTATCTCTAGGGCTCTGTAACAGAATTGCTCTTAATGAGGCTAATTTGCGTGTTCTGGGTATAATATTTGAGCGTCAGCACATTTTAAACCATACTTTTCTGGGAATTGTAGGACATTATAGGAATTGGGTGTAGCTGTTGTTTTACAATCTGTCTGTGGTGACGTTCCTGGTCTGGATTCCTGACCCACCCAAATGACATAAGGGAGACCCTTGCATAGTTAACTCTGTCCCATCTCGACCATAGCACTTATAAAGTACAGATGTGGTCACCACGTGGTGGTGAAAGTAATAGCGCCTCATGACACAACATAAGGGAGTAGACCCCATCCCAATGAGCATTACTTATGCAACATTTGGAACATGCATATTTATCACCAGCTGCTTACATCTCCACCGAGTGGTATAAATATGGGTGGAGATTAATTTCCCCACCCATTATATGAACAACTCTAGGTCTATCGAGCTTCTGCTGCAGATCTGTGTTCATGCGCCCTAAACCCCTTCATGTATGTAAGTAAGCTTGTATACAAGCTCAGACTGGTTGACCTGGGAGACAGTGAATTCCCTACGCTCCTGAACCCCTGTAGGCCCAGACATATTTCACTGCTGCAGTTTTGTGGAAATGCACTTTTATACACTTCAACTGCAATACAGATCTGCACAAATTGTAGCAAATATGCTGTAGATTTTATACAGTTTTATCAGTTTTGCTAGAACTTCAACTAGAAGAAGTTCAAGGACCTTTGGAGCAGGATGGACTCTGGTAAAAGCTGAAGCATGTGAAAGGAATCTATGTGAGATGAGGGGGAACCATGGGGTGAAAGAAGAGTTATGAAAACCACTCTATGTGTTTGGGAGAGACTATGGGAAAGCAGTATACCTGTGAAACAGGAGGGTGACTACCATAGCGGCAGACCATGTGACTGCTATGGGGCCCAGGGTAAGAGGGGGCCCAGTCTTAGTTGGGGTTATCTCCTCTTCTACTAGAGGTGAAAACTTGGTCAGGACTCTACCCTCCTAAGGAACAACTTTTAGCAAATGAGCAGTAGAGATGGCCCGAACTATCCGCCGGCGAACAGTTCCCGGCGAACATAGCTTGTTCGCGTTCGCCTCTGCTGGGCGAACATATGCGATGTTCGGTCCGCCCCCTATACATCATCATTGAGCAAACTTTGACCCTGTACCTCACAGTCAGCAGACACATTCCAGCCAATCAGCAGCATACCCTCCCTCCCAGACCCTCCCACCTCCTGCACAGCATCCATTTTAGATTCATTCTGAAGCTGCAGTCTTAGTGAGAGGAGGGAGACTGTAATTGCTGCTGATTTAATTGGGAAATCGATAGCTAGGCTAGTGAATTCAGTGTCCACTCCAGTCCTGAAAGACTCATCTGATCTCTGCTGTAAGGACAGCGTCCTGACAGCACCCCAAAAAGCCCTTTTTAGGGCTGCAACATTAGTCTGTTTTTTTTTCCTTTATATACATATTGCAGTTGCCTGGCCTGCCTGTGTGTGAGGAGCTGCAGGCCCACAGACTGTAGTGTGCCCACTGCCAGTGCTCACCCCTGTCATTCCGTGTGGCACAGGACTTTGCTTAAAAAAGGCACTTAATTTTTACACTTTAATCTAAGGTTAGTTGCCTGCCAGTGTGTGTCAGGCTGACTTCCACTGACTGTAGTGTGCCCACTGCCAGTGCCCACCACTCATACCGGCTGGCACAGGACTTTGCTTAAAAAGGCATTTAATTTTGACACTTTAGTGTAATTTCAGCTGCTTGCCTGCTGCTAGTGTGTGTCAGGCCGACTTCAACTGACTGTAGTGTGCCCACTGCTAGTGCCCACCCCTGTCATCCCGTGTGGCACAGGACTTTGCTTAAAAAAAGGCACTTAATTTTTACACTTTAATCTAAGGTTAGTTGCCTGCCAGTGTGTGTCAGGCTGACTTCCACTGACTGTAGTGTGCCCACTGCCAGTGCCCACCACTCATACCGGCTGGCACAGGACTTTGCTTAAAAAGGCATTTAATTTTTACACTTTAGTGTAATTTCAGCTGCTTGCCTGCTGCTAGTGTGTGTCAGGCCGACTTCAACTGACTGTAGTGTGCCCACTGCCAGTGCCCACCCCTGTCATCCCGTGTGGCACAGGACTTTGCTTAAAAAAAGGCACTTAATTTTTACACTTTAATCTAAGGTTAGTTGCCTGCCAGTGTGTGTCAGGCTGACTTCCACTGACTGTAGTGTGCCCACTGCCAGTGCCCACCACTCATACCGGCTGGCACAGGACTTTGCTTAAAAAAGGCATTTAATTTTGACACTTTAGTGTAATTTCAGCTGCTTGCCTGCTGCTAGTGTGTGTCAGGCCGACTTCAACTGACTGTAGTGTGCCCACTGCCAGTGCCCACCCCTGTCATCCCGTGTGGCACAGGACTTTGCTTAAAAAAAGGCACTTAATTTTTACACTTTAATCTAAGGTTAGTTGCCTGCCAGTGTGTGTCAGGCTGACTTCCACTGACTGTAGTGTGCCCACTGCCAGTGCCCACCACTCATACCGGCTGGCACAGGACTTTGCTTAAAAAGGCATTTAATTTTGACACTTTAGTGTAATTTCAGCTGCTTGCCTGCTGCTAGTGTGTGTCAGGCCGACTTCAACTGACTGTAGTGTGCCCACTGCCAGTGCCCACCCCTGTCATCCCGTGTGGCACAGGACTTTGCTTAAAAAAGGCACTTAATTTTTACACTTTAATCTAAGGTTAGTTGCCTGCCAGTGTGTGTCAGGCTGACTTCCACTGACTGTAGTGTGCCCACTGCCAGTGCCAACCACTGATACCGGGTGGCACAGTAGCTTGCCGATAAATAAGGCATTTAATTTTTACACTTTAGTGTAATTTCAGTTGCTTGCCTGCTGCCAGTGTGTGTCAGGCCCGCTTCCACTGACTGTAGTGTGCCCACTGCCAGTGCCAACCACTGATACCGGGTGGCACAGTAGCTTGCCGATAAATAAGGCATTTAATTTTTACACCTTAGTGTAATTTCAGTTGCTTGCCTGCTGCCAGTGTGTGTCAGGCCCGCTTCCACTGACTGTAGTGTGCCCACTGCCAGTGCCAACCACTGATACCGGGTGGCACAGTAGCTTGCCGATAAATAAGGCATTTAATTTTTACACTTTAGTGTAATTTCAGTTGCTTGCCTGCTGCCAGTGTGTGTCAGGCCCGCTTCCACTGACTGTAGTGTGCCCACTGCCAGTGCCAACCACTGATACCGGGTGGCACAGTAGCTTGCCGATAAATAAGGCATTTAATTTTTAGACAGTAGTCTAAATTCAGTTGCTTGCCTGCTGCCAGTGTGTGTCAGGCCCGCTTCCACTGACTGTAGTGTGCCCACTGCCAGTGCCAACCACTGATACCGGGTGGCACAGTAGCTTGCCGATAAATAAGGCATTTAATTTTTACACTTTAGTGTAATTTCAGTTGCTTGCCTGCTGCCAGTGTGTGTCAGGCCCGCTTCCACTGACTGTAGTGTGCCCACTGCCAGTGCCAACCACTGATACCGGGTGGCACAGTAGCTTGCCGATAAATAAGGCATTTAATTTTTAGACAGTAGTCTAAATTCAGTTGCTTGCCTGCTGCCAGTGTGTGTCAGGCCCTCTTCCACTGACTGTAGTGTGCCCACTGCCAGTGCCAACCACTGATACCGGGTGGCACAGTAGCTTGCCGATAAATAAGGCATTTAATTTTTAGACAGTAGTCTAAATTCAGTTGCTTGCCTGCTGCCAGTGTGTGTCAGGCCCGCTTCCACTGACTGTAGTGTGCCCACTGCCAGTGCCAACCACTGATACCGGGTGGCACAGTAGCTTGCCGATAAATAAGGCATTTAATTTTTAGACAGTAGTCTAAATTCAGTTGCTTGCCTGCTGCCAGTGTGTGTCAGGCCCGCTTCCACTGACTGTAGTGTGCCCACTGCCAGTGCCAACCACTGATACCGGGTGGCACAGTAGCTTGCCGATAAATAAGGCATTTAATTTTTACACTTTAGTGTAATTTCAGTTGCTTGCCTGCTGCCAGTGTGTGTCAGGCCCGCTTCCACTGACTGTAGTGTGCCCACTGCCAGTGCCAACCACTGATACCGGGTGGCACAGTAGCTTGCCGATAAATAAGGCATTTAATTTTTAGACAGTAGTCTAAATTCAGTTGCTTGCCTGCTGCCAGTGTGTGTCAGGCCCTCTTCCACTGACTGTAGTGTGCCCACTGCCAGTGCCAACCACTGATACCGGGTGGCACAGTAGCTTGCCGATAAATAAGGCATTTAATTTTTAGACAGTAGTCTAAATTCAGTTGCTTGCCTGCTGCCAGTGTGTGTCAGGCCCTCTTCCACTGACTGTAGTGTGCGCACTGCCAGTGCCAACCACTGATACCGGGTGGCACAGTAGCTTGCCGATAAATAAGGCATTTAATTTTTAGACAGTAGTCTAAATTCAGTTGCTTGCCTGCTGCCAGTGTGATTCAGGCCCACTTCCATAGACTGTAGTGTGCCCACTGCCAGTGCCAACCACTCATACCGGGTGGCACAGTACCTAGCACGCGTAGTACCACTTATCTAAAAAAAAATGACAGGCAGAGGCAGGCCACCTCGCAGGGGCCGTCGTGGTCGTGGTGCTGTGATTTCCACTGTCCCTGGAATAATGCCCAGTTTTCAGAGGCCACGTACCCTGAACCCGAAAAATTCAGAGGCGTAGTTGACTGGCTTAGACAGGACACCCAATCTTCAACAGCTTCCGCTAAGAACCTTGACGCACCATCCTCCTCCAGCTCAGCTTCGGTCACCTGCTCTCAAGTTACCACGCACCCGCCCGTCGCCACCACCACCACTACCACCACAGCCACCACAGCCGCTTCACTTGATCCGTCAGAGGAGTTATTTACACATCAGTTGGATGCAATTAGTGATGCGCAACCATTATTGCCAGATGATGTAGATTACGGGGATATGTCTCAGTCAGGCAGGATTACACACATGGACGTACAGTGTGATGATGATGATGATGATGTTGTACCCGCTGCTGCTTCCTTTGCTGAGGTGTCAGATACAAGTGAAGCGGTTGATGATGACGATGTGTCCACGGATGCCACGTGGGTGCCTGCTCGAAGAGAAGAAGAGGGGAAAGTTCTGAAGGGGAGACAGAGAGAATGAGGAGACGAGTTGGAAGCAGGGGAGGTCGTCGCAAGGAGTTAGTGGCACAGTCAGACAGCATGTATCGGCACCTGGGGTCAGCCAGACAGCACGCCAGTCAACGCATGCTGTTGCCACCACTAGAATGCCGTCATTGCAAAGCTCAGCAGTGTGGCATTTTTTTGTGTGTCTGCCTCTGATAAAAGCAATGCCATTTGCAACCTGTGCCAAAAGAAACTGAGTCGTGGGAAGTCCAACACCCACCTTGGTACAACTGCTTTGCGAAGGCACATGATCTCACATCACAAACGCCTATGGGATCAACACATGAGTACAAGCAGCACACAAACTCAAAGCCACCATGCTCCTCCTGGTCCAGCATCTTCAGCCACATCAACCACTGCTGTCCTCCCTGCCCCCTCTCAACCACCCGCCACTCCATCTCTCACCTTCAGCAGTTCCTGCTCATCTGCCCACAGTCAGGTGTCTGTCAAGGACATGTTTGAGCATAAGAAGCCAATGTCACAAAGTCACCCCTTGCCCGGCGACTGACAGCTGGCTTGACGGAACTCTTAGCCCGCCAGCTTTTACCATACCAGCTGGTAGAGTCTGAGGCCTTCAAAAAATTTGTCGCTATTGGGACACCACAGTGGAAGGTACCCGGACGAAATTTTTTTCAAAAAGGCAATCCCAAACCTCTACCATGTCATTGAAAAGGAAGTCATGGCATCTCTGGCATACAGTGTTGGGGCAAGGGTCCATCTGACCACTGATACCTGGTCTGCAAAGCACGGTCAGGGCAGGTATATCACGTATACTGCGCATTGGGTCAACCTGCTGACGGCTGACAAGCATGGAATGCGTGGCTCCGCAGCGGAGTTGGTGACACCACCACGACTTGCAGGCAGACCTACTGCCACCTCCTCTACTCCTACTCCATCCTCTTCAATATCCTCCTCGGCTGAGTACTCTTCTGCTGCGGCGTCTGGCTGCACATCAACTGATTCCCCCAGCTCCCCAGGGGCTATTCCACATCCCGGATACGACAGTGTCACGCTATCTTGGGGTTGACTTGCCTGAAAGCAGAGAGCCACACAGGACCAGCACTCCTGTCCGCCCTGAACGCACAGGTGGATCAGTGGCTGACCCCGCACCAACTGGAGATCGGCAAAGTGGTGTGTGACAATGGAAGCAATCTGTTGGCGGCATTAAATTTGGGCAAGTTGTCACATGTGCCGTGCATGGCACATGTGTTGAATCTCATCGTACAACGTTTTGTGTCTAAGTACCCAGGCTTACAGGACGTCCTCAAGCAGGCCAGGAAGGTGTGTGGCCATTTCAGGCGTTCCTACACGGCCATGGCGCACTTTTCCGATATTCAGCGGCGAAACAACATGCCAGTGAGGCGCTTGATATGCGACAGCCCGACACGTTGGAATTCAACACTCCTAATGTTCGACCGCCTGCTCCAACAAGAAAAAGCCGTCAACGAGTATTTGTATGAACGGGGTGCTAGGACAGCCTCTGCGGAGCTGGGAATCTTTTGCCACGTTACTGGACACTCATGCGCAATGCCTGTAGGCTTATGCGTCCTTTTGAGGAGGTGACAAACCTAGTCAGTCGCACCGAAGGCACCATCAGCGACCTCATCCCATTTGTTTTCTTCCTGGAGCGTGCCCTGCGAAGAGTTCTGGATCAGGCTGTAGATGAGCGTGAAGAGGAAGAGGAAGAGTTGTGGTCACCATCACCACCAGAAACAGCCTTGTCATCATCGCTTGCCGGACCTGCAGCAACGCTGGAAGAGGAGGATGAGGAAGAGGAGTCAGAGGAGGAATGTGGCGGCTTTGAGGAGGAGGAAGACCAACCACAGCAGGCACCCCAGGGTGCTCGTTGTTGTCACCTATCTGGGACCCATGGTGTTGTACGTGGCTGGGGGAAGAACAGACCGTCAATGACATCAGTGAGGACGAGGAACGGGAAATGAGTAGCTCTGCATCCAACCTTGTTCAAATGGGGTCTTTCATGCTGTCATGTCTGTTGAGGGACCCACGTATAAAAAGGATAAAGGAGAACGATCTGTACTGGGTGACCACGCTACTAGACCCCGGTATAAGCAGAAAGTGGCAGAAATGTTACCAAATTACCGAAAGTCGGAAAGGATGCAGCATTTCAAAACCAAACTAAAAAATATGCTTTACACAGCTTATAAGGGGGATGTCACAGCACAACGGGAATCTAACAGGGGAAGAGGTGAGTGTAATCCTCCTCCTACCACGGCGGCAAGGACTGGACGATTTACAGATGTGTTGTTGATGGAGGACATGCGGAGCTTTTCAGTCCTACTCATCGCCACAGCCCTTCGGGATCCAGCCTTAGAGAACGACTCGACCGACAGGTAGCAGACTACCTCGCCTTAACAGCAGATATCGACACTCTGAGGAGCAATGAACCCCTTCACTACTGGGTGTGCAGGCTTGACCTGTGGCCTGAGCTATCCCAGTTCGCGATAGAACTTCTGGCCTGTCCCGCTTCAAGTGTCCTGTCAGAAAGGACCTTCAGTGCAGCAGGAGGCATTGTCACTGACAAGAGAAGTCGCCTCGGTCAAAAAAGTGTTGATTACCTCACCTTCATAAAGATGAATGAGGCATGGATCCCGAAGGGACTGACAGTGGGGGATACGTTTGACTAACAAAAGGCCTGATTACAAGCCTTGGCCTCAAAATGGTCCCCACGCTGCTGTATTTAATGTCTGCATACCGGATGACTTTCGTGAATTCTTCACCACCAACTAGGGTTCAAGCCGCAATGTTTTAGTCACTTTTCTGCCTGGAAAACATCAATTTTTCCGGCCGCTGCTACAATAGCGGCTGCAACAGTGCCATTATTTTTCAGGCATGTGTACATGCCTAATTTTTCTGTCCTATGGTGCAGCACTGTGGCTGCAAAAACAAACCCAAAAAAAGGCACATACAAGTGTCAATTCCCCTTCGTGATCGTTACCTTGTTGTGGTGAAGGGGCTTGCGTATCACAATGAAGCAATCATCATCACCTCTATAAGTGTGTTGGCAATGTTGCCACACCCCAGATGATAAGGCCGTTGCTTCATTATGGTCAGACCAAAAGCGATCGGGTGGCCACGCTACTAGACCCCGGTATAAGCAGAAAGTGGCAGAAATGTTACCAAATTACCAAAAGTCGGAAAGGATGCAGCAGTTCAAAACCAAACTAAAAAATATGCTTTACACAGCTTATAAGGGGGATGTCAATGGGGGATTCGACAATGGTTAATCAATTCGACCGGATAGGGTCCGTAACAGTGATTAAACTGATAGCAATAGTACTAGTTAAGACACCACTCATATAGGGTGTCACAGCACATTGCTCTGTGCACGCGCAGTGCCCCAATTTGGGAGTAAGAGGACCGACCAAGCTGCTTTTTCCATCTCCCGGTTCCTGAAATCAATTCAGTTTAGTGTATGAGAGTTTGGTCTGTCACTGTGAAGGCAGTCGAAGGTACCCGGCCTAAATTTTTTTCATAAAAGGCAATTCCTGATATGGGACGTAACAGGGATTAAACTGATGAGAATAATACTACAGAAAATACCACTCATATCGGTGGAGGGAGCCAGCGTTTTTAACCATCTCCCGTTCAAAAAATCTATTTAATAAATGGCCCCCAGATTGGGGAGTCGGGGACGTTAGAGGGATTAAACTGATGAGAATAGTACTACAGAAAATACCACTCATATCGGGTGTGACAGTAAATTGCACGGCGCAGACGCAGTCACCGTGGTTTAAAACAGAGTGGAGGGAGCCAGGGTTTTTTAACCATCTCCCCGTTCGAAAAATCTATTCAATAAATGGCACCCAGATTGGGGACGTTAGAGGGATTAAACTGATGAGAATAGTACTACAGAAAATACCACTCATATCGGGTGTGACAGTAAATTGCACGGCGCAGACGCAGTCACCGTGGTTTAAAACAGAGTGGAGGGAGCCAGGGTTTTTAACCATCTCCCCGTTCGAAAAATCTATTCAATAAATGGCACCCAGATTGGGGACGTTAGAGGGATTAAACTGATGAGAATAGTACTACAGAAAATACCACTCATATCGGGTGTGACAGTAAATTGCACGGCGCAGACGCAGTCACCGTGGTTTAAAACAGAGTGGAGGGAGCCAGGGTTTTTTAACCATCTCCCCGTTCGAAAAATCTATTCAATAAATGGCCCCCAGATTGGGGACGTTAGAGGGATTAAACTGATGAGAATAGTACTACAGAAAATACCACTCATATCGGGTGTGACAGTAAATTGCACGGCGCAGACGCAGTCACCGTGGTTTAAAACAGAGTGGAGGGAGCCAGGGTTTTTTAACCATCTCCCCGTTCGAAAAATCTATTCAATAAATGGCCCCCAGATTGGGGACGTTAGAGGGATTAAACTGATGAGAATAGTACTACAGAAAATACCACTCATATCGGGTGTGACAGTAAATTGCACGGCGCAGACGCAGTCACCGTGGTTTAAAACAGAGTGGAGGGAGCCAGGGTTTTTTAACCATCTCCCCGTTCGAAAAATCTATTCAATAAATGGCACCCAGATTGGGGACGTTAGAGGATTAAACTGATGAGAATAGTACTACAGAAAATACCACTCATATCGGGTGTGACAGTAAATTGCACGGCGCAGACGCAGTCACCGTGGTTTAAAACAGAGTGGAGGGAGCCAGGGTTTTTAACCATCTCCCCGTTCGAAAAATCTATTCAATAAATGGCCCCCAGATTGGGGACGTTAGAGGATTAAACTGATGAGAATAGTACTACAGAAAATACCACTCATATCGGGTGTGACAGTAAATTGCACGGCGCAGACGCAGTCACCGTGGTTTAAAACAGAGTGGAGGGAGCCAGGGTTTTTAACCATCTCCCGTTCGAAAAATCTATTCAATAAATGGCACCCAGATTGGGGACGTTAGAGGGATTAAACTGATGAGAATAGTACTACAGAAAATACCACTCATATCGGGTGTGACAGTAAATTGCACGGCGCAGACGCAGTCACCGTGGTTTAAAACAGAGTGGAGGGAGCCAGGGTTTTTAACCATCTCCCCGTTCGAAAAATCTATTCAATAAATGGCACCCAGATTGGGGACGTTAGAGGATTAAACTGATGAGAATAGTACTACAGAAAATACCACTCATATCGGGTGTGACAGTAAATTGCACGGCGCAGGCGCAGTCACCGTGGTTTAAAACAGAGTGGAGGGAGCCAGCGTTTTTAACCATCTCCCGTTCGAAAAATCTATTCAATAAATGGCCCCCAGATTGGGGACGTTAGAGGATTAAACTGATGAGAATAGTACTACAGAAAATACCACTCATATCGGGTGTGACAGTAAATTGCACGGCGCAGACGCAGTCACCGTGGTTTAAAACAGAGTGGAGGGAGCCAGCATTTTTAACCATCTCCCCGTTCGAAAAATCTATTTAATAAATGGCCCCCAGATTGGGGAGTCGGGGACGTTAGAGGGATTAAACTGATGAGAATAGTACTACAGAAAATACCACTCATATCGGGTGTGACAGTAAATTGCACGGCGCAGGCGCAGTGACCGTGGTTTAAAACAGAGTGGAGGGAGCCAGCGTTTTTAACCATCTCCCCGTTCGAAAAATCTATTCAATAAATGGCCCCCAGATTGGGGGCGTTAGAGGATTAAACTGATGAGAATAGTACTACAGAAAATACCACTCATATCGGGTGTGACAGTAAATTGCACGGCGCAGGCGCAGTCACCGTGGATAAAAACAAAGGGGAGGGAGCCAGCGTTTTTTAACCATCTCCCCGTTCGAAAAATCAATTCAATTCATCTTTTGGGGACCCTTGGTGTTGTGCGTGGCTGGGTGGAGGAAGAAACCTTCAATGACATCACCGGGACGTGGCTAGCTTGGTATCCAACCTTGTGCAAATGGGGAGTTTGCAGTTGTGCAAATGAACTGTTTGCGGTGCATTAAAAGGGAGTTTGGTCTGTCAATGTCTGTGAAGCGGGCGTAACCCTTACACTACCTGATCGATACAACATCATACCTGATCGTATACACACACTGGATGTTTTAAAGCACGTTATTCCAAACAATTTAGGAATGTTAGTTGATTTATGCCCTTTATGGATTAAAACCCGACTCTGCGTCCACTACGTAATTTTCCATGGGAGTTTTGCCATAGATCCCCCTCCGGCATGCCACAGTCCAGGTGTTAGTCCCCTTGAAACAACTTTCTCATCACTATTGTGGCCAGAAAGAGTCCCTGTGGGTTTTAAAATTCGCCTGTCTATTGAAGTCTATGGCGGTTCGCCCGGTTCGCCAGTTCGCGAACATTTGCGGAAGTTCGCGTTCGCTGTTCGCGAACTGAAAATTTTATGTTTGCGACATCACTAATGAGCAGTGGAAAAATGGCCCAATTATAATTGAAAAAGGTTAAGCCAGAAACCCTTCTGTCCTGTGTGTGTGTGTGTGGGGGGGGGGGGGGGCCCCTGGTTTGATCCTTGCTCTGGGGCCCTTACTTCTCTATGTATGCCACTTCTGTGAAAAGAAGGGGATCCATCAATTAGCTATATATATATACATATATTTATCCCAAAATGGTGCTAATAAAAACTATACTGTTTAATAGAAACACATTTGGCTGCATCAAAAGAAAAATAAGAGTTACAGTTCTTGGATTTGTATAAGCCATGCTTTTATTTTGCAAAAGTAGAAAAAATGAAAACAAAAACCCAGAAATTTACTGTATATACTTAGTATCAGTCTAAGTGAAATATCCTGTAGAGTAGCAAGCAAAAAAATTATAGGTTTATAGGTCGATACACCAATACACCAGATGCTCTTGTCCACAGCACTTGCAATTTTTGCACACACTCCACTTGGCTCTTGCAGGTGCCATACCCACACTAACTCTTGTCTCTACAGAGACTTCCGGTCTGAGGCTGACTTGTGGTTCTCAGGAGTACTCTGAGCTGCGGATGTCTCCTCTTGTGCTACACTATTCTGGGAACTGGCAGACCATGTCCTTATGTACTGGTGGTTATGCTTGTACAAGGCAGAGGATGGCCGGGTCACACCAACACGCTCTGCAGACTATGGGTCTCTCCCTTTCAATTGTGCAGATATGACTCTCTCAGAAATATACTACTCACATGTACCAGGACAGGGACTTCTTTTTTCTATTGCTGTGATTTGAGGACCTGTTCAACTTAGTCATGTGACCACTGGTCCTTCAGCATCCTTTACTTACATCTGTAATTTACAAAAGAATGAAGGTCAGAGCAGCTTGTTAAGTTAATAGAGGGTCGAGGTCAAAATTTCATAATGAGAGTGCATACTTAAGAATTGACTAGGAGAGGACCTGGGTGCATACTGTTTCTAAGGTCTAAACGGTGGTGAAATGTTGACCCATGGTTCATCTCCATTCTTCTGATAGACCAGAGGGGTCAATAAAGACATGATTGTTCATTTCAGTCATCCTAGTGGCACTTTGGAGTTGACTCTTTTTAAAAGTTCATGACAAGGTCTAGCATTATAAATATAATATTTTATGAAATAGCAAATATTTTGACAAGGACTGTCTGGTATAATCTGGGTTGGTGAAGATCTTTTATGGACCTAAGGCCTGTTTCACCCTGGCATTACTCGTTCTGGCATGCTCTATGGGAACAGCCTACCGGATCCGTAACTACCGCGTAAAGCCGTGCACGCAGCGGTTTTTGTCCGGCTGCCTCTTGGTGTATTTGCCGTGCTGCGATGTATTTGCCGTTGCCGATCTCCACCAGTCCCCATTATAGTGAATGATGATGGGCAGACTGCAGGCAGCGCACGGCTGTACACGGTAGTTACGGATCCGGCAGGCTGTTCCCCTGCCAGTGTGAAACAGGCCTAAACCAAGTTGTCTGTGTCCACTTCTGTGATAGGCAGTTTGGCCTCATTAACATAATCCCATGAGCAGACACATCACGTCACTAGACTAGCATGTTCTATTCCCGAGATATCCTGTACTTCTGTGAATTGTGAAACGATACAATGAATTCCATTTCAGAGCCAAAGTATGTCCAAACTCATATAAACATTTCATACGAAAAGTTTTACAGCAGAGTAAATTAA
This sequence comes from Bufotes viridis, assembly GCA_033119425.1. Taxonomy (NCBI): domain Eukaryota; kingdom Metazoa; phylum Chordata; class Amphibia; order Anura; family Bufonidae; genus Bufotes; species Bufotes viridis. Next base: position 30,232,777 of record CM065597.1, on the reverse strand, counting down.
ATTAGTTGAAGTGAATCATTGTCTCCATCCTATTATAGAATCAAATGCACTAGGAATTCTTATAAGGCCTCTTTCACACGGGCGTCATGTTTGACGCCCGGATAGGATGCGGGTGCGTTGCGGGAATATGCGCGATTTTTCCGCGCGTGTGCAAACGTTTGTAATGTGTTTTGCACGCGCGTGTGAAAAATCACCATGTTTGGTAACCAGACCCGAACTTCATCACTGAAGTCCGGTTTCGGGTAGAGTATTCTGGAGAATTTATTATTTTCACTTATAACATGGTTATAAGGGAAAATAATAGCATTCTTAATAAAGAATGCTTAGTAAAGTGAAGAGGTTAAAAATAATAAAACTTAACTTACCTTAGCCACTTGATCGCGTAGTTGCGATCTGTCCTCTCTCTTCAAGCTTCAGCTACCAGCTAAAGGACCTGTGATGACGTCACATCACATGGTCCAATCACATGGTCCATCACCAGGGTAAGAGACTTGCAGAGACTTGCCCCTGCACACCCCTGCCCTAGTAGGGGGTAAACTAGACTGGAACTAACTGGTCCCCACCCTTCCTGCAGGAAATAGGGCTAGCCCACTTCTCCACAGAGGGGGGTTAGAATGAAAAGCTCCATTCTACCTAAGTACAGCTCTGCCATATTTGCTGCCACCTGCTGGTGAACCAGGTAAATTACATTTAATAAAACAGTTGCATAGAAATATTATCATTGCACCATATGAAGGACCTGGATAGAAATACATAGATGACATTCAGGTTAGCCCATTAGAGATAGTAGCAGGGTGAAGAAGTGGTAACTCCACTCTGGGGTGTTACAGACTCACTATTCAAATCAGGGATGCCCAACCTGCGGCCCTCCCGCTGTTGCCAAACTACAACTCCCAGCATGCCTGGTCAGCCTACAGCTATTAGGGCATGCTGGGAGTTGTAGTTTTGCAACAGCTGGAGGGCCGCAGGTTAAGCATCTCTGATCCAGATCATTTAAAGTGCAAAAAATCTGCATAAGAAAAGCAATCTAACTACAGACAAAACCAAACCACTAAGCAATCCCAGTATACGGACTGCAAAAGCGAGCAGTAGGTTCACCCCCTTACACAGCGCTCTCCTCACTACTGCACACATGTAGTGGAAGGAAGGGAGGAAGTGTACTAGATATTTCATAGATTTTGTAAGAGCCAAAACACTTTGGCTGTTTACCTTGGATACTGATTTGCAGAGTTCCAGCGGAGGAAAAGGATGACGTATAACAGTTGGAATCTGGGGCTGTGAACGGTATAGATGACATAATATAGTACGGTATCTGATGAGGCCAGAAGAACTACTTCTTGTACCTGGTGCATGCATAGTGGGCCTGGTCTTCTGGTTAACACTTGATGGATGATTCATGGGTGCAATGGAAACCTGGACACTCATGTGTATGTACAGCACATTGCATGGGGAAGGAAAAAACCTCATTTGAATCAATTTTACATACATAAAGCCATGTCAGTCACGATGATGATTTTTTGACTGTTTACCGCAGGCCCAGTGACATCACGACTAGTATCAATTGGCCTAGGCGGAGCTAAGCTCCATTGAAGTGAACAGAGCTTAGCTGTGCCCAGGCCAGTTGATACCAGTCGTGACGTCACTGGGCTGGCAGTAAACAGTGAGAAGGCCGCGGCACTCCTGAAGCGCCGTGGCCTTCTCAAACAGCTGATCGGCGGGGGTCCCCGGTGTCGGACCCCTGCCGATCAGATGCTGAGGATCTATCCAGAGGATAGATCATCAATTTAAACAAACTGCAGAACCCCTTTAAGGAACAGGCCATGTAACCTTTAATGACCCACTAGGGAGTGGATGGAAGGTGGTTAAGCCCAGAAGGTGGTTCTAGTACTCTCAGGTCACAGTGTTGATCTCCCCCTCTTTCTGTCGCTGGGACTGGAGGGCACACTCTTTCGTCCCTCAGGTCACTCCATAGAGCTGTAGTTCCTGCCGGTTGGTAGTTGGGGTGCCCCGTAATGTTAGGTATTTGGGTGCAAGGCAGGGAAGCAAGTGTAATAGCCTGTGGATGGTGGAGTCAGTAACCAGGCCCGCTGGTATCCATAAATAAGTCTCTCTTTACTGAAGTGCAGAATGAGGCTAGTAGTAACAAGACACAGTTTCAAAGCATATAACTGTAAGTCTTCCCCAATAGTAACATATTGACAGTGACGATAATGGAGGCTGCAGTACTCCTTCTCTATATCTCTCTAAAGTCTTTCCGCAGAACCTTAGGCATGCAATAAGGTTTGTTAAATATTTCTGCAATTCCCAGGCGGTAGTTGCTTCCTTAGCTGTTAAAGTCTCAGAGATAAGGGGTCTCTTAACTTAGGCCCAGGTTTGAGGAGCCTGCACATGTAGATTTTCACTGTAGCATAACTAGAACTCAACTGCAGTGATTCTAACTGACCAGGGAGCGGACTCAGGATCAGCTACCGGCAACCTACCACAGTGAACATAGGGGTTAACCATTAATTGTCCAGTCAATACTCTAAGGTACACAAACACAACAAATCACAACATTTGTCTATCATTATTGGGATTGTCATATTTTACACAATACACACGACAGGATTTCAGCCTCTGAATGTAAGCATAAGAAAGTTTCCATTCAGAGCCTGCAAACAGAGGTATGGAACACAATAAGGAATTAAAGCATAATGTATATTCAAAAGTTGACGAAGTTACTATTCAACTATAATAAAATTATATTGACATGCAACCAGAAACAATTCACCTAGTTAAGGCTACTTTCACACTAGCCTTTTTTTGCGGATCCGTCATGGATCTGCAAAAACGATTCCGTTACAATAATACATCCGCATGCATCCGTCATGAACGGATCCGGTTGTATTATGTCTTCTATAGCCATGACGGATCCGCCTTGAACACCATTGAAAGTCAATGGGTGACGGATCCGTTTTCTATTGTGCCAGATTGTGTCAGAGAAAACGGATCTGTCCCCATTGACTTACATTGTGTGTCAGGACTGATCCATTTGGCTCTGCTTCGTCAGGCGGACAGCAACACGCTGCAGGCGCCTCCAGAGCGGAATAGTGGCTGAACGGGGGCAAACTGATTCATTCTGAGCGTATCCTTTGCCATTCAGAATGCATTAGGGCAAAACTGATCCGTTTTGGACCCTGAACGGATCTCACAAATGGTAAGCCAAAAAGCTAGTGTGAAAGTAGCCTAAGATTATGCAGCTTCTTTCACTCGAGGTCTTCATCACGTGACAAACCATCATTATCTGCCTTTTTGTTGGAGAGGACCCCAGGTGATGCACTGATCACAGATTCTCCTGTTGCTAGGGCCCCTGGTGATCACGGTAACCTGTAGGTGAAGCTTGCAGCAGGTATACAATTTCCCTGCAGTGCCTCCGCAGGGCAAATGAGGTATTACACAGTTTCTACTAAGTCAATTCAATCCAGTCACTGGCTGGATCCCCCTAACTCTGTTATTTTCAAAGGAATGCACTAAGTTGCACTTTAATCTCCATGAAATTGCCCACAACATGTTTACTCGTGTGTATGTGAAAGAGAGGGGAGTAAATCGAGGCAAAGATGAATGTGAACAACTACATCCTTGTACAGAACTATAGAAGCCATCAGGGCCACTTATATAAAGACAATGAAGGACTTGTTTCTGGGTCTCATTAGTCTTATTACAGCTTGCTACGTCTGCGGTTACCGTTAACTTCGAGGAAATAGATCCCAATTTACCAGATAATTTTAGAATGTAAACATTTGTTAAAAATCAAATTATTTGGGACAGTGATGATTTCTAAAGGTTGCAAAACTACAACTCCCGAACAGCCTACAGGTATCAGCCTACAGCAGGGCATTGTGGGAGCTGTAGTTTTACAACATCTGGAGGGCTGCAGTTTGAGGATGCCTGGCGTAAGGTGTGATGACGCTCTTAAAGGGGCTGTGCCACCAATAGCATCCCCTTATCCAAACAATAGGAGTAAGTGTTCGATCGCTGAGAATGGAGAGAAGTTGCGCTTGTGCAGGGAGCCCCGGAGAAGCCGGTGCAGAGGATAGGAGTGGTTGTGGCCCTGATGAGGTGTGCTCCCTCAGGCTGTGGCTCCATGGGGATTGGTGCAGTGGAAAGGTAGTATTGAGGAAGGAGGCCAAACTAAACATATAAAATTATTTTTACTACGGTAAGTGCAACGTAGAACTTCAAACACATTGAACAGCAGCTGATTTGGAAATGGGTATTAAGCTGGCTGTGCTCATGTCAGCTGAACATAACTATATTAGTGCCATTTCACTGCTTGTCTCCATTATTGAGAAAAATGAACTTTTATAATATGCTAATTAGCCTCTAGGAGCGAGGGGGGGGGGGTGTAACCCCTGCTCCTAGAGGCTCTGTTCTCCCACTTCTGGCAACACCCTGCTTTACTAGATTGACAGGGCCAGGCAGCGTTGGTGTCCTACCTCTGGCCCTGTCTGTAGTGTAAATCTCGTGCCTGCGCCATCCCGTTCAGTATACGGCACAGGCGCAGTAAGTGAAGGGCGCTCACTGCCAGCTTCCTCACTGTGCCTGCGCCGAATACTGAATGGATCTCCCCAGCGCTCAGGGCCGGCAGGAGGAGGTGAACGCTGCCTGGCCCTGTCAATCTAGTGAACCAGGGCGTGGCCAGATGTGGGAGAATGGAGCCTCTAGGAGCAGGGGCAACGCAGGCAGTGAGATGGCACATCGCTAATGTCAGCCAGCTTAATACCCATTTTTCAGGTGACAGAAACCCTTTAAGTACAATTCTGTCTGGCAACAGTAAGGAATATGGAGGCAGATTGTTTTTCTGTAAATTCGCACTAGTATAGTACTGGCCTGTAGTATTTCAGGTGTAGGGTGTTTTAGCATAGTCCCTCACCTTACAACAAGGTATTTGTTGCTTGATTTAGCTGTCCATGCCTAGACACCTTTCTATCTCCACCAAAGTGCCTCTGCGGTTCCCACTGTCAAAACAAAATGTCCATTTGTCCATTCGTTTAAAGGGTCTCTACACGGGCCAATGCAAATTGCAAGGGGGACGAACGATCATTAGTATGATCATGCATTCTCCATACAGTTTGCATATTGTCGCCAGCACATCCCCTGCTTGTTACCAGTTGCCCTCATTATTTAGCTCATCCTTTTTGCAGATACTTTATGCTGGCTATCTTGTTGACTCCGACACTGACTGCACCTCCTCGCTGATCTGTGTCTCTGAGACCCACAATGGGTGCAGAGTCTGACCTGGGGCGGGGGGGTGCAAATAACTTGCAGGCTCAACAGAACTTGAGGGCAATGCAAATGGACTAGAAAGCTGCTTATGCCTTCCTTCTAGTCTCCCTCTATTTCTGTGACCTCATGTCTCTTAGGTGCCTGTCTCTGCTTTCTCTCTCTGATGCTTCCCACGCTGCTCTGCTCCACTGAACCTCTCGACAACCAAACACACACCCATTGGCACCCTTTGTCCTCCGAAGTTCCTTTCCTCCAGTAAAAAGCTATTTTCGTTCGATTTTCTCCAATGCTGGTCACGAATGACTGTATAATTTGGACGCTATATGGTACAGCAAAAGGGAGGGAGCATCAGTAGAAGGTTCTGCACAGGGTTCTGACCATGTAAAGCTGGTCCTACAGGGCCATAACGATTTCAGAAGGCATGAATGGCTTTTGAACTTCAGCATCCGTCAACGAATGCAAGTCACCATACATACATACATACGTACGAATATACTGTACATACTAGATGGTAAAACACTGGGTACAGGGCCGCACTGCCAATTAGGCGAGGTTAGCCAATCGTCTCAGGCGGCGCGGCCCTGGTGAACAGTGGGGGGTGGCAGGGCACAGGGAGATGAGCGCTTCCATTGTGGAAGCGCTCATCTCCATAGTCATCTGTATCGCAGTCCTGAGGACAGCGATACAGATGGATGCTGTGGGGCAGGGGAGAAGCGTCTCCCTTCCCGTTTCTCTGATAGGCTGCAGGCACTAGGCCTGCAGCCTATCAGAGGCCGGTGCAGGCGTCGCGATGACATCATCGTGCGGCCTGAGCCGTACAGCGTGGGACATAAGCCAGAAGAGGCCTGCATCGCTGCCAGCCTGATGGAGGTAAGTATGTGAGTTTATTTTTATTTTATTTTTTTGGTACAATACAGGAGAGGAGAGCTATGGGGGCACTTCTTACTGGCACATGATTGGGGGCATCTTTGGGGGGCACTTCTTACCTTCACATGATTGGACGGGCACTTGTTATTGGAACATGATTGGGGGCATCTATGGGGGACACTTTTTGCTGGCACATTATTGGGGGGCATCTATGGGGGCACTTCTTATTGACACATTATTGGGGGTACTTTTTACTGTCACATTATTGGATGTCACTATGAGGGCATCTATGGGGGCACTTCTTACTGGCTCATTATTGGGGGGCACTATGGGGGCATCTACTGAGCCCACAAAGAAGGGGTATTTTATATGGGGGGCACTATGGGGGAGAGGAACACTATGGGGGAATCTATTGAGGCCACAAAGAAAGGGTATTTTATATGGGGGGCTCTGTATAGGGGCATTTTATACTTGGACACATTATGGTGGGTACTATGGGAAAGGGACAGAGGAGTACTATGGGGTCATCTACGGGGGGGAACTAAGAAGGGGTATTTTATACTTGCAAATTATAGGGGAAACGGAGGGCATCTACTGGGGCACTAAATAGGGGCATTTTATACTGGTACATTATGGGGGGCTCTATGAGGAAGGGGGGAGAGGAGCACTGTATACGGGTATTTTATACTGGCACATTATGGGGACATTAGCTCAACTGGGGGCATTAAAAGGGGGTATTTTTTGCACTGGCACATTATAAGGTGAATTATTACTACTGTGGGGCATTATGATGGGCTTTAAAACTACTGGTGGTCTATGGGGAACATGATTACTAGTATGGGCACTAAGGGAGCATTATTACTTCTGGGGCTCAGTGGGGACATGTTGGGGGCACAGTAGGAGCACTATTACTACCATGTGTGCTCTAGCAGAGAATTATTATTATTAGTGGGACTTTGGGTAGCACTATTACTGTGGGGGCACCTTGGCACAGTATCAGCTTACCACAATTATTTTTGGGGGACGTTATGTTTACACTGCTATGCACAGTTATTTTAGGGCACTGTGTGACAATAATTGAAGGGCACTATCTGCATGATACTAGTATTATCAGGGGGTTTATCTGTTTCTGCAGTATAATATTGGGGAGCACAGCAGCACAGAATTGGGGGTGATAGGATGATTTGTCCAGGGGATGGGAGGATGATGGAAAAGTAGTAAACTAAGATTTATTTATTTTTTTAAACTGCAGAGATGAGAAATGGCTGAAAAATGGTGGTGTGGTCTGAAGGTTTGAAAGGAGAAGACGAGGAAAGAGAACATCTACATCAAAGTAGACGTCACTGGATGTAAGAGGTATGGGGCGCTGTATTACCCTGAACGTTCTGTAGTGATATACATAATGTTAGGAGGGAAGGGGTTAGGTTGAGAATTTGGTATTTGCCTTCCTCTGGATCAACTTGCAGGATAACAGGTTGAACTGGATGGACAGATGTCTTTTTTCAGCCTTTTAAACTGTGTTACTATGTTACTATGAATGAAAAAGATCTACATATATCTGCCATCAGTCATGTTGCTCATGTCTTGAAAACAGGAGTGGACTGGCCATAGACCCTACAGGGAAATGTCCTGGTGGGCCAATGTCCAGGTACATAGTGATCTGATGCTCTCAGCATTGCTATGAACATCAGGTACTCATGCACCTGGCCAGAAGCAGCAGATCTTCTCCTGAATTCAGCTATAGCCGTTGCCTACTGGTGTTGCCTTCTGTCAATTTGGACTCGTCTACAGCTTTTAGTTTTTTTTCCTGGACCACTTTAAGTTCCCAGTCTGCTCCTGCGCGAAAAGTTGCCATTGTTAGAAGAAAAGGGTCTAAATTGACCTCCAAAATCTCTAGTTTAGGTCAGCACCTCCGGAATTTACATATTGATAAGAAGGAGAGAGAGAATTTCACCCCTTGGCTAGATAAGAAAGTGACTCAGAGAGCAAGTGCGCTGCTCAACCCCACATTGGCAGTCTCACGATAAACGCTTCCATGCAACACTGATAAGAATCGTACCTGCTTCTGAAAAGTATGTCAACTTGGACCTTCAGTAAAGAACTACTATATGTTGCAAAAAAGAGTGCTTCATCAGCACCACTGTGTTTTCTCACAAGGGATCTTACACCCACCTCACAATATCACCAACACCAAGGGCACCCCACTTTGCATCAGGCAGTAGCCAGGGTTTAACATGAGGGAAAGAAAGGGCGCGTCCGTTCCTTCACTGTGTGTGTGTGTGCAAGGCCCAGGGACTGCCGGAGCAGAATTGGAAACATGAGTACTACCACCCCTATCACCAGGGCCGGCGCGTCCTATAGGCGGACTAGGCAGCCGCCTAGGGTGCCCCTTGGGAACAGGGCCAGCGCTTCCATAGAGGCAAGGGGGGCAATTGCCCCCGGGCCCCGAGTCCTTAGGGGCCTCCGGCGCCGGTCCGCAAACTAGAGTGTCTACTATTTTGCTGCGGCCGCCGGCCGGCTAACAGTGCTGAAAGCGCACATGGACTAATGGAAGGAGTAAGGAGGGGGCGGGGCCCACGGCCGCTGTGAGCTACGCTCTGCTGCCTCAGCCTGCCTGTCTCTTTAAGAGAGCAGTGGCCGCTGGAGCGTAGCTGCCGCACAGGCACGTCTTCGTGTTTGACATTGCCACTAAGCTCCGCCCCCAGAGAGAACAAGGAAGGAGCGAGCGCCAGGCTCCAGCCAGCCACAGACTCAGTCTCTGCCAGGGAAGGCCCACACACAGCCTGAGCCAACTTCCAACAGGTAAGTGCAAAGATAACAACTGGATCCCATATGCCACTGGTCCATGTTGGAGTTGGAGAAATGTGCCGGGGGGGAGGGAAGTGTGCTGCCATGAGAGGGGGAGTGTGCTGCTATGAGAGGGAGGGGGGAGAGGGGGAGAGGGGGGGGGGAGTGTGCTGCCATGAGAGGGGGGGAGGGAAGTGTGCTGCCATAAGGGGGGGGGGAGAAGCGTATTGCCATGAGGGTGGGGGGGAGAAGCGTATTGCCATGAGGGGGGGGGGGAGTGTATTGCCATGAGGGGGGGGGGAGAAGTGTATTGCCATGGGCGGGGGAGTGTGCTGCCATGAGGGGGAGGGGAGGGAAGTGTGCTGCCATGAGGGGGAGGGGAGGAAAGTGTGCTGCCATGAGGGGGGGGGCCCCTTATTGTTTTTTGCCCCAGGGCCCCATTTGACCTAGAACGGGCCCTGCTTGGGAAGCGCCGACTTCCCTCATGCTGAAGCCGCCCAAGCGCTCAATAGAGAGCCTTAGGAGGCTGCAGCACTGCCCAGGCTGGTGCGTCCATGAGGGTGCACTGCCCTGGCGCAGCATGAAGAGAGGGACTGACAGGAGGGAAGCGTTCAGCACTCCCTCTTGTCAGTTCTTCTGGTGTAGCGTGGCCGAGCTCTGTCCGAGTCCGCAGGTACAGGAGCTTTCGTTTCCTGTACCCGGCCGCACTTAGTGTACACTTCCTTTCAGTCCGGCCGGGTACAGGAAACAAATGCTCCTGTAACCCGGACCGGACAGAGCTCGGCCACGCTACACTAGAGGAAGGGGGGAAAAGAGAGTGACAAGGGAGGGAGGGGGGTGAGAAAGAGAATGACAAGGGAGGGAGGGGGGGAATGAGAGTGACAAGGGAGGGAGGGGGGAATGAGAGCAACATGAGAGGGGGGAGAAAAAAGTGACAGGGGAGGAAGGGGAGAAAAGAAAGTGACAAGGGAGGGAGGGGGGAATGAGAGTGACAAGGGAGGGGGGAATGAGAGTGACAAGAGAGGGAGGGGAGAATGAGAGTGAAAAGGGAGGGAGGGGGGGAAGGAGAGTGACAAGAGAGGGGAGAATGAGAGTGAAAAGGGAGGGAGGGGGAATGAGAGTGACAAGAGAGGGGGAGAGAGTGACAAGGGAGGGGGTTAGAAAGAGAGTGACAAGGGAGGGAGGGGGGATGAGAGTGACAAGGGAGAAAGGGGGGAATAAGGGTGATAAGGAAGGGAGGGGGAATGAGAGTGAGGGACTGACAGGAGGGAAGCGTTCAGCACTCCCTCTTGTCAGTTCTTCTGGTGTAGCGTGGCCGAGCTCTGTCCGAGTCCGCAGGTACAGGAGCTTTCGTTTCCTGTACCCGGCCGCACTTAGTGTACACTTCCTTTCAGTCCGGCCGGGTACAGGAAACAAATGCTCCTGTAACCCGGACCGGACAGAGCTCGACCACGCTACACTAGAGGAAGGGGGAAAAGAGAGTGACAAGGGAGGGAGGGGGTGAGAAAGAGAATGACAAGGGAGGGAGGGGGGAATGAGAGTGACAAGGGAGGGAGGGGGAATGAGAGCAACATGAGAGGGGGAGAAGAAAGTGACAGGGGAGGAAGGGGAGAAAAGAAAGTGACAAGGGAGGGAGGGGGAATGAGAGTGACAAGGGAGGGGGAATGAGAGTGACAAGAGAGGGAGGGAGAATGAGAGTGAAAAGGGAGGGAGGGGGGAATGAGAGTGGCAAGAGAGGGGGAATAAGAGTGATGAGGGAAGGGGGAATGAGAGTGACAAGAGAGGGGAGAGAGTGACAAGGGAGGGGTTAGAAAGAGAGTGACAAGGGAGGGAGGGGGATGAGAGTGACAAGGGAGAAAGGGGGAATAAGGGTGATAAGGAAGGAGGGGGAATGAGAGTGAGGGACTGACAGGAGGGAAGCGTTCAGCACTCCCTCTTGTCAGTTCTTCTGGTGTAGCGTGGCCGAGCTCTGTCCGAGTCCGCAGGTACAGGAGCTTCGCTTCCTGTACCCGGCCGCACTTAGTGTACACTTCTTTCAGTCCGGCCGGGTACAGGAAACAAATGCTCCTGTAACCCGGACCGGACAGAGCTCGACCACGCTACACTAGAGGAAGGGGGAAAAGAGAGTGACAAGGGAGGGAGGGGGTGAGAAAGAGAATGACAAGGGAGGGAGGGGGAATGAGAGTGACAAGGGAGGGAGGGGGAATGAGAGCAACATGAGAGGGGGAGAAAAAGTGACAGGGGAGGAAGGGAGAAAAGAAAGTGACAATGGAGGGAGGGGGGAATGAGAGTGACAAGGGAGGGGGGAATGAGAGTGACAAGAGAGGGAGGGGAGAATGAGAGTGAAAAGGGAGGGAGGGGGGGAATGAGAGTGACAAGAGAGGGGGGAATAAGAGTGATGAGGGAAGGGGGAATGAGAGTGACAAGAGAGGGGGAGAGAGTGACAAGGGAGGGGGTTAGAAAGAGAGTGACAAGGGAGGGAGGGGGGATGAGAGTGACAAGGAAGAAAGGGGGGAATAAGGGTGATAAGGAAGGGAGGGGGAATGAGAGTGACAATAGAGGGAGAGAGGGAATGAGAGTGACAAGGGAGGAAGGGGGGAATGAGAGTGACAAGCTGAGGGAGGGGGGAGAAGATAGTGACAAGGGAGGGAGGGGGAAAGAGAATGACAAGGAGGGAGGAAGGGGGAATGAGAGTGACAAGGGAGGGAGGGTGGTGAGAAAGAGAGCAACATGGGAAGGGGGAGAAGAAAGTGACAAGGGAGGGGAGAAAAGAAAGTGACAAGGGAGGAAGGGGGGGAATAAGAGTGACAAGGGAGGGGGGAATGAGAGTGACAAGGGAGGGAGGGGGAATGAGAGTGACAAGGGAGGGAGGGGGGAATGAGAGTGACAAGGTAGGGAGGGGGGAATGAGAGTGACAAGAGAGGGGGTGAATAAGAGTGACGAGGGAGGAAGGGGGGAATGAGAGCGACAAGAAGGGGGAGAGAGTGACAAGGGAGGGGGTGAGAAAGAGAGTGACAAGGGAGGGAGGGGGGATGAGAGTGACAACTGAGGGGAGGGGGAATAAGGGTGATAAGGGAGGGAGGGGGGAATGAGAGTGACAATGGAGGGAGAGGGGGAATGAGAGTGACAAGGGAGGAAGGGGGAATGAGAGTGACTGAAAAGTCGGACATGCAGGACTTTTAGTCCAGCGATCTCCGGCCGCACACTGCTATGCTGCGCCGTAGCTCCGCCCCCCGCCCCATTATAGTCAATGGGGACGGAGCGACAGCACGGCAGTGCACGGGCACTTGCGGCAGGACGGATCCGGCAGGCTGAATAGCCTGCCGGATCCGTCCTGCCGCAAGTGTGAAAATACCCTTACACTGCAGTCCACTACACAATGCATCACCTACACACACTGGTATCCCTATACACTATATTCCATAAGCACACACATTAGATTCTCTACAGTAACACATAACACGTCCCCAACACACTTTACCCCCTGTGAACAAACTCATGGGTGGAACATGTAGGTGGACTTATGGGTGGGCCTTATGGGCATACTCACCGTCAGGCCCTGGGGCCCAGACATTGAGCTGTGTAAAGGGCCCAAAAAATGGAGCTGCAGACTGTCCCTGCAGACTTTTTAATGTAAACACGGCGGCACTGCAGCACTGGCGTTAGTTAATATGGCAGATCATATGGGTGGGGCATTGTGATGTCACATGGGTGGAGCAAACTTTTCTTTCGCCTAGGGAGGCAAAAATCCTTGCACCTGCCCTGCCTATCACACCCCAGACACCAACACTATCATCCTCTCCACCTTACGCCTCACATGCGGTCTGCCGCTCACTTCAGATCTTCAATATTAACCACTTCAGCCCCCCCTAGCTTAAACACCCTTAATGACCAGGCCACTTTTTACAATTCCGCACTACGCTACTTTCACCGTTTATTGCTCCGTCATGCAACTTACCACCCAAATGAATTTTACCTCCTTTTCTTATCACTAATAGAGCTTTCATTTGGTGGTATTTCATTGTTGCTGACATTTTTACTTTTTTTGCTATTAATAAAAATTTAACGACATTTTTGCAAAAAAATGACATTTTTCACTTTCTGTTGTAAATTTTTTTTTAACAAAACTACATTTCTATATAAATTTTTCTCTAAATTTATTGTTCTACATGTCTTTGATAAAAAAAAATCCAATAAGTGTATATTTATTGGTTTGGGTAAACGTTATAGCGTTTACAAACTATGGTGCAAAAAATGAATGAAAAAAAGTGAATTTCGGCATTTTGAAGTAGCTCTGACTTTCTGAGCACCTGTCATGTTTCTTCAGGTGCTAGAATGCCAGGAAAGTATAAATACCCCCCAAATGACACCATTTTAGAAAGAAGACACCCCAAAGTATTCGCGGAGGGGCATGTTGAGTTCATGTATCATTTCATTTTTTTTCACAAGTTAGCGGAAAATGACACTTTCTGAGGAAATAAAATAAATAAATAAAGTTTCCATTTCTGCTAACTTCTGGCAAAAAAAAATCTCCCACGGACTCACTATGCCCCTCAGTGAATACCTTGGGGTGTCTACTTTCCGAAATGGGGTCATTTGTGGGGTGTGTTTACTGTTCTGGCATTTTGGGCGGGGCTAAATTGTGAGCAGCCATGTAAAAGCTAAAGGTACTCGTTGGAATTTGGGCCCCTTTGCGCACCCAGGCTGCAAAAAAGTGTCACTTATGTCGTATCGCCGTACTCAGGAGAAGTAGGGCAATGTGTTTTGGGGTGTATTTTTACATATACCCATGTTGAGTGAGAGAAATATCTCTGTAAACTGACAACTTTGTATAAAAAAATTAAAAAGTTGTCATTTACAAAGATATTTCTCACACCCAGCAGGGGTATATGTAAAAATACACCCCAAAACACATTGCCCTACTTCTCCTGAGTACGGCGATACCACATGTGTGACACTTTTTTGCAGCCTGGGTGCGCAAAGGGGCCCTAATTCCAATGAGTACCTTTAGGATTTCACAGGGCATTTTTACGCATTTGGATTCCAGACTTGTGTGGTGATTGGATTCCAGGGGGTTGTGTGGTGATTGGTGCACTTAGATATTTTTTCTCTGGTGGTCCCAAGCAAAGGGACCACCAGAGGAGCGGGCAGCAAGCAGATCAGACGCTGTGATCTGCGATTTTTTCTCCGATATACAGCCTGCCAGCGCGCGATCGGCGCTGGCAGGCTGTAGTATAACTACATGCAAGCGCGCCGACAGCGCGCATTGCGCATGTGCGGGCGCGTCATCGCGTCATCTCGCATCTCGCGAGATGACGCGTAGATGCGTCCGATCAGAGCTACAGGGCCGCCGCCAGGACGCGATCCTGTGTGTGGCAGTCCTGTAGCGGTTAAATGGAATCTGTCACTAGTTTTATGGTGTCCTAACTAAGAGTAATATAAACTAGTGACAGATCTTCTTAGCAAAAGCTCCAGTGAGTAATTCACAGTCCCAAATATTCATGAGCTTTTTGCTTTCCCCGCCCAGCCGCTGCTGATTCAGTTGGAAAAGAACTGTCAATCAGAGGCAGGTGGGCGGGGAGACTCATCTGCTCATGAATATGGGGACTCATTGGTATGTGCTTGTGCTGTTAGGATTTGAAAGTGAGGGCAGCAGAAAACTGGTGACAGATTCCCTTTAGGGTCCATTCACATGTCCGTAGAATGGGTCCGGATCAGTTCCACAACGTTGCGGAACAGATCCGGACCCATTCATTTTCAATGGGGCCCGAAGAGATGCAGACAGCACACACAGTGTGCTGTCCGCATCTGCATTTCCGGTGCACGGCCCCAATCTTCCAGTCAGCGGCTCCCGAAAAAAATAGAACATGTCCAATTCTTGTCCGCAATAGCGGACAAAAATAGGCATTTCTATAGGGTTGCCGGCCTGGTGTATTGCGAATCTGAATCTTATGGTCCATTTACACATCCACATAATGGGTCTGCATCCGTTCCGCAATTTTGTGGAACGTGTGCAGAGCCATTCTTTTTCAATGGGGCCGCAAAACATGTGCTGTCCTCCTCCGCACTAGCGTTCCGCGGCCCCGGAAAAAAATAGAGCATGTCCTATTCTTGTCCGCAGCCACGGACAAGAATAGGCATTTCTATCATAGTGCTGGCCATGTGCGGTCAGCAAAATGCGGAAACGCACATGGCTGGTGTCCGTGTTTTGCGGATCCGCAATTTGCGGACTGCAAAACAGTTGCGGACGTGTGAATGCACCCTTAAATACCCATTGGACCCATTACTATGGGAATGCTTCTCTAAGAGATATCATGATTTATTACCAATTCCAGCAATTTCACATAAGTCTCTTGGAGGAAATTTAAAGGGAAACTATCACCATGAAAACAAAAAATAATTTGCAGGCAGCATGTTATAGAGCAGGAGAAGCTGAGCAGATTCATGTACAGATTTATAGGAAAAGATTCAGTATAACCCGTATTTCATTCATTTAAAGTCCTGTTTATTGAAGTTCAGGAGGCGGTCCTATGAGTGATTGACAGCCTGCCCTCTATGACTGTGTATACAGAGATGGCTGTCAATCACTGATAGGACCGCCTCCTTGACTTCAAAACCCAGAAGGAGCAGGAATTTAAATGAAGGAATTGTACTTAATAATTAATCATTGCACAAAGGAACTGTACATCCACCCGCTCAGCTCCACCTGCTTTATAACCTGTTGCCTCCAGCTCAGATACCAAGTTCTACATGATAGATTCCCTTTAAGGAGATGGGGCAGGCTCAGTCTCACATAGCTATATGTAGAAGATGAAGTTGCACCTTTGCTACACTAACTGTTACACTAACTGAAGTGTAATAGTTGGAGGCTACGGATGAAATATTGGAATTCAACCCAAATTTAAAAAAAAATAATCTTGATTCCTTATAATCAGAATTTTATGTCATTTGATTCAGCAGAATCGAGGAAGATCGAGAGACTTTTCCAGGCAATCAGAACACGTTCAATTACAGTAGAATTTAGTCAGACCAGAATCAAATCAGACAAGTCTTTTGGTTGAATTGCACCAGAATCAAATTTGCAAAAATGTTCTCATCTTTGTTGGAGGCCCTTTAATACATTTTGCATTGAGGCCCAGGAGCCTCAAGTTACGCCCTGTGGTCTCATAAATCCGAGGCATCCCTATAGTTCCATAGATCCTAGTGAGTTTGAACACAGAGCTTGAGATACAGATACAGAGCTTGGAGGATAGAAATAACTGACTTGTTCTAGATTGTTTCACACAGAGACCTGACCAACATCCAGAGCCATCCTGGCATTGAGGTGCATTTTCCCTCTATCTCCCTGCCTCCCTCTCCCTGTTCAGCCCCGGCCTCTTTTTCTCATTCGATCCCTCATACTGAGGAATTTCTAGGTCACAGATCTGTGCATCTCCAGTGTTTCCCCGCGTTCTCATGCTTTCTGTTATTCATCACCCCCCCCCCCATTCATGGTACTCCACCCTCCCTCCGCTCTGTATGAGATCTGCCCTCCCCTTTGTTTACCTGCTCTCTCATCCGTCGCCCTCACAATACGTTTTAGTCTCTTTTTGCTGTGCCAGTTTCCCTTCTTGTCCTCAGCTGCATCTATTCCCTTCATTGCCCCTAGCGGAACCGTTGCCAACTGTGCCCAGTGCCCTGCTTTTTTGCCCTGTTTTTATGCACTTATCCTTACAGTACCTTTCCCTCACATTAAACTACGAATGACCTCAGTTCCATGGGACCGTAGTGCTCAGCTGCATCCAAAAATTCTAGCTTTCAAACATAGAGAAACCGAATGCATCATGACATAAAGGTGGCCCAGAGAACAGTTGATCTGTTGATAGTTCCAAGAGCTCCCAAATTTCGTGGGAAATGTAGTACGATATGGCAATGTAGTACCAAGACATACGGACGTCCCGGCAACAGTGAGTGGCAGAAGATCTGTGAGACTGGCAACATGTGGTTTGATCTGACAGGTTTTCCTTGTGGATCAATAGGTGTCTGTGTGGATCCAGGTATTGCTTATGTGGTCATTTAACCTTCCTTATTTATAGTTGCTTCTCCCACAATGCTGTGCAGTTTATAGCTTCTGTGCCTGTGGATTGTTTATGGTTGGACCTCGGCTGAGTTCCTGGTGCTTCCATAGCCTCTTTGAAGTTAAAGGGATTCACCAGTTTTCACCCCTTTGAGCTAAACATATGCTCATGCTCAGGGTCTCTTCGTGATTCCTAATGTGGGCTTATAAATGCGATCTGTAGCTTAGTTTTGCCAAAAAACAGGTTTTACTAACCTGTCAGTCATAAACATAAGGTGCCCAAGGGGAGGTCCAGGAATGCAGGGTGCCCATCTGCAGCCATCGCCGTTGGTGCCCAGCGCCGCCTTGCCAGAGTTCTGCGCCGCCTCCTACTTCTCTGTGCCGCCTCTCCCTCCCTCCCCCTCCTCCCGGTGTGAAATGCCACGCGTGCGCACAGGCTCAGCCTGATGCGCCCGTACGGACTGTTTGGATGCTTCTTCTCTAGCACTACGCTGGAAGAAGCCGATGCTAGCAGTTCGTGCGCATTAGTGGCATTGGCTTCTTCTATCGTAGTGCGCATGCGCCGACACTTCGCTAGAGAAGAAGCATCCAAGCAGTCCGTACGGGCGCATCAGGCTGAGCCTGTGCGCACGCATGGCATTTTACAGCGGGAGGAGGGGGGGAGGGGGGGAGGGAGGGAGAGGCGGCACAGAGAAGTAGAAGGCGGCGCAGAACTCTGGCAAGGCGGTGGTGGGCACCAATGGCAATGGCTGCAGCCGGGCACCCTGCATCCCTGGACCTCTCCTTGGGCACCTTATTTTTATGACTGACAGGTTAGTAAAACCTGTTTTTGGCAAAACTAAGCTACAGATCACATTTATAAGCCCACATTAGGAATCAGGAAGAGACCCTGAGCATGAGCATATGTTTAGCTCAAAGGGGTTAAAACTGGTGACAGAATCCCTTTAAGTCTTTCCTTTCCCTATTGTATTTTGTTTGGGTTCTGTGTTGCATTTCTCTATTGTTTGTATTAGGCCTGAAATAGACTCCTGTTCATCCTTTCTTTTGGAGGAACAGGTAGTCTCGTCCCGGCCATTAGTACCAGGGTCAAATAGGGCTTGATAATACTAGTATTTCTGCATATGAACTCACCTACCTTTGGGGCCTGTTCATACTGGTAGTCAGTCAGGATTTTGGTTAGGGTTTTCACTTCCTTCCCTAGTTCTCAGGCCTGATTCCCTGTTTCCCCCTTCCCTCTTATACTCGGTGTGGTGTTACCCTCCCACATCGAAGCGTGACTAGCAGGTGGCAGCAATTCAAAAGAACAGTGGCTTAGTGGCTGATATGTAGGGAGACATCCTCTAAGGTCATGTTTACATTGTGGATATTTCACATGGATTCTGAACAGAGATGAGCAAATCGATTCTAAAATTCAGAAATTCAACATGAAATTTGCCCAAAATCCGACACAAAAAAATTGTTCATCTCTAATTCTGACACATATTCTGCTCTGGTGGGGATAAAGAAATAAAGGTACATGGTGAATTCTTGATGTGAAATCTACATAGAAACCATGTGTAGAAATGCTATTCATATTCTCCAGTAGAACATATGGATATGAATTGTGTTAGTCAGCCAACCCAATTAAGGTATGTTCACATGGTAGATTTTTCTGTCTGAAAAATCTGTTTGAGCATTCAGTGCTGCCCCGTACTTGCCATGGATCTGCACACAGATTAGTCACATTCAATGGGGCTAAGCTCTGTGTATCCCCTACAGTATCCGGAAGAGAATACGGCGGATTCCAGCTTTTGATTTCTTGTTCTTTTCGAGATGTGGTTTTCAAATCAATACTATCATTCAAAATTGAATTGAACACAATGGGAGAGGGAATGCAAGCAGATTTAATTTAGATTTTGGAAAGGGATATGCGTCAGATTCCACGCAGAATTTTTACTGTGTGAACGGAGCCTTAATAGAGGTCAATTTTCCCAGGAACAGATATAACTGGGCCGCATGGTGGCACAGTGGTTAGTACTAGTGTCATGCAGAGCTACATTCAAAACTGACCAAGGACAACATCTTTCTATGTGTAGGTGGATTTCCTCTGAGTACTCTGCAAGTAAATAAGCTAAGAAACTGGCACAATAAAGGGGTATTCTGTTTTTTTACAAGTTATCCTCTATCTACAGGATAGGGGTTAACTACTAGATCGGTGGGAGTCCTACTGCTGAGACCCCCACCAATCACGAGAACAAGGGCCCCAAACCCCCTTTAGCCCTCCAGAAAAGAACAGAGCGGTCGGTCACACATGTGCGTGGCCGTTGCATTCTATGGGAGTTCCGGAGACAGCCGAGTACAGCGTTCGTCTATCTCCGGAACTCTCATACAAATAAATTGGGAGGCTGTGCTCATGGGGAGCTGCAGGGGGCACTGGGCCCCATTCTCATGATCGATGGGGGTCCCAGCAGTAGGACCCCCACAGATCTAATACTTACCCCTGTGGATAGGGAATAACTTGCAACAACCGGAATACCCCTATTTTTCGGTGTGATTTTTTAGGGATAAATGTTCTTTACAATTAGCCAGGTCACCATAAATTGTTAGTATTTTCAGGAAGTCTACAATTCACAAGGGACTGCACGGCAGCTCTGTGAGCCGCGGGGTATTTGACCTATGTTCTGTCTTGACATGGATGTTTGTCATTAAATGCCACAGCTAATTCATCTCAACAGTGATAATAAGATTTACTGCAACATGGTGGGTTGCAGCTGTCTTCTCCCTCCAGTCCAGCAGGGTGGTCATGGTTATGGATGTGGCTGATATTATGTGAATCTTAATAATGTACGGTACAATTCTGTATCAGCTGTGAAAAAGGTCTAAAAACTAGGTCATTTATATAAGAATGCAGCCTTCTTATGTGGTTTCTTATGATTATAAAAAAGTGAATACAAACATACAAACACACAGAAGTTTATAGCTTCTTTGAGATATGGATGCAAAACTAATGAATTACAAATCAAACTAATTTGGAGTGCTCATCAGTAAACATTTTCGAAAATGGATAAAATTAGCTCATATTTGATACACCCGTTTTGAAAAGCCTCATAAATTAACATTAATTCTACATTGCAACATAATACAATTGAAAAATATGCTCCTAAAAATGTAGGCAGGTTGAAAAACAACACCTAAGCTTTATTTATTGCCACGGATAACCCCTCCACTAAACCTATTTCTTGGCCAAACATAAACTGACTGTGAAGGTAAAATAGTCGTCAAGTAGACAAGTTGATAAACATACCCCAGGATTTTGGCTGACCTTAAGGATTAGTGTTGAGCGAAGCATTCAAAGCCAAATTCATTCCGAAGTTTAGGAAACAGATCCGAATTTTCTTGCGCTCCATGGTAACGAATCAGGTTTTCCTAAAATGTCGGCCGCACATGTAACAAAGCAAAACTAAGTGTAGAGGAGACAAGCCCAGGAGCGCAAGATTACCTATAATGCCGTACAGCCAGCCAATCTGCAGATAGCCATCCCCTGTGATGTTACAGCCCTATAAAACCCTCATCCCGCGTGGTCTCCACCATTGTCCTGTGAGCTGAGCATAGGGAGAGACGTGCAAAGTACTCATGTGCTAGGGACAGTGTTGCTGAACTAAACGATTAATAGAAGAATATTGGAGAGGGAGAGTGTAGGGAGACTGCAGGGACAGTGCAGGGAGACTTATTCTGCATCAGTTTTATTTATTTATTCCTACATTTACTTATTCCTACATCAGCCATAAATTAAGATATGTAATTCAATACCAATAAGATTTATTCCACTTCCAGCGTGCCAACCAATATCATCCAGTCTGCACCCCTAAGGGGGGCAGGTCCTAATGATGACCATCCTCATATTTTGTTGGCTTTACTTCTTCCAAATCATCCTACAAAAGTCAGCAAGATGCAGAGAGAGGGGGAGCTGGATGTTCCTGATGACATATTCTTATCGATATTAGATGATGTGGAAAAGGAGGAAAAGCAGATGGTAGAAGAAGGGCTCCCACCTGTAGGGCAGGAGAGCGGTGGGGTTGGAGAAGATAGTATGCCAGAGCTCATTAATATTCAGTGTTTACTGTGTTTACTGTCAAATAACCTGCAGGAGATTGTAGGCCAGAACAGCAATAATATGCATATTGTGCCCCCACCTTACCAGCCAAACCGCACACGAGCCCCTGTTTAAAGGTACAGCACGGCCATTAACAATGAAGAGCGACTATACAATGCAGTCTTCATTAAATGAAAGGTAGCTGTGGGCTAATTGGCCGCATGATTCTTCACCACCGTATGGCCTCAACCCGCCCACAGCGCAGCCTCTCCGTGTGGCTGTACCCTAAGGCAGAGTGGCCTGGGTATACCTGATTTATAGCAATTTGTGAAGAATTAATTCGGAACAAATCAAATTTCTTGGCGTGAAGGTTCCGAATCAATTTTTTCAAAACTTCGCTTATCTCTACTTAGGATGTTTGATTGCAGACAGATCTCCTTGAAACAAAGAGACAGACAAGATCGGCTGACAATCTAATGTGTAGGGCCAGTGACTCCCCTAGCATAATGCATTTGTAACTTCTAAAGGTGTCCAACTCCCCATACACATACAAACACCCCAAACACCCCAAACACCTCTGAGGTGGCTTATCTCCCAAAAAGAACAAAATGATTCGGCATTAAAATTTCACATGCCTTATCCTTCTCTCCTCTGACATGATTTGTTGGGGACAGTCTGAAGCTTCCCATACATGGCCGGTTTGGCCAACAATACTATGTGTATGGGGTTCTTTAATCTTCAAACTTAAAGGTGTTGCTTATTGTGCCCAACCTTTTTACATAATGTAGAAAACAAAAATCAGACATCATATAATGAATACATAACACGAAAATCTCTTTCTAAGAAAGCTAGAACCATTCCTGTACCTCACATAGATCCAGATATCTGTACATTCATTGCTCCAATTGCTCTGCTAGATTTATTTTAATTAATTTGGATACAAAATGTTTAAATACATGCAAATACAAAAGTATTCAGATCCAGGCACTCTTGAATATTTTTCCTGGTACAATTCCATTGAAGAGCAATTCGTCTGTCACATGGATTATTTTTCCCTTTGATAACCAGCTCATGTCCACACAAGGGAAAGCCATTGATCCTATATTAGTTTGACATTATCTTCTCTATAGATGTGGTTCAGCACCATGTGCAAATACATTAGCACTTGGTTATTAATCCCTCATATAACCATAACATAAATGTTGGGTATTTTACCAATGGCGGTTCAGCTCTTGTAAATCAGATCCATCTGGAAGGTCCTTATAACACTGATTTTGTCTATTTTACATCATAAAGGTCCTAATGCATCCCAGAGGGCAAACAAGCAGATTGAGAGGATGCTTTTATTTAGAAGGAGGTAGGGGTGGGATTATTCTAACATGGAGTATTATTCATTAATTTTAATAAATATTAATTTAGTTATCAGCTCTTTATTTTATTTAGACTAAAACTGGTCATACATGACCAATAGCTTTTCCACCAAACAGCTTTATCTCTATGCAGTGGCCATGTTCGGGGTGGCCCCAACACTACACTGGGACCCTCGGACACCGTCGAGATATCACCACATGTTGCTGCTCTTCGTAAGGGATTATATAAGATGTGGTGCACCCCAATTGGAAATAAGTCCAGAGAGTCAGGGTCTACAGTAAACCAGTGCTTCTTTACTGGAGGAATTCCAGTACAAAGCAATACAGGCGAGGCATGGGGCTGGCTTCTCCAGTCTCCTCCCTGGCAGAAGAAGAGGAAAGGCCTAATGCTGAGGAAAGGCCTGTTCTAGCTGTCCCTCTCTCTCTCAGAAGGCTGGTACCCTGGCCAAAGGCTGGTGATCCAGGGTCTGTGGTAGAATATCCCATCTCAGCGTTTTCTTCTGGTCACTAAGTTAGTCAGGCAGAGTCTCCTTTTCTAAGCACTGGTCCCTAACTGCAACACTAGGGGGTCTGACTGATCTCCTGTTTCTGGCTAAAGTAGAACCTTCTAGTGGGAGAGGTGGAGTGGAGACACTCAGCATAAACAAATACAATGTTACAACTCCCGTCTCTCATACACTTGCATTAGAGTTTTAATTACACTCAATGGCAATGACACAGCAGTTTTTACTGACAAAAACAGGTTTTCAGACATAATAACAGAGCTAAATGAGACATCCAAAAGGTCAGTGTGTCTGGTTTTGGTGGTAATTTGGTAAACAAGACTGACTTTTTTCCTCCAAAACATGCACTTTTTTAAACCTTATGGTAGATGTGGAAAATTACCAACTTCTCATTATTAGCTAAAAAGTCTCTCAGTGTTTATTAACCCTTTCCACAGGGCTGTGCAAACATAGTGCAAATGAAAAGGATACAGTTAGGTTCATATATAGTTGGACACTGACACAAATTTTGATTTTATTACCTGTTTACTAAAACATATTCAAGTTATAGTTATATAATGGACATGGACATAAAGTCCAGACTTTTAGCTTTTTTTTTGAGGGTATCCACATTAAAATTGGATGATGGGTTTAGGAGTTTCAGCTCCTTTACATGTGGTACCCTGTTTTTAAAGGGACCAAAAGTATTTGGATGGTTGACTCAAAGGCTGTTTTATAGGCAGGTGTGGATAATTCCTTCATTTTTTTATTCTCAATTAAGCACATACAATGCCTGGAGTTGAATTGAGGTGTGGTGCTTGCATTTTTAAGATTTTGCTGAGAAGTAAACATGCGGTCAAAGGAGCTCTCCATGCAGGTGAAACAAGCCATTCTTCATCTGCGAAAACAAAAAAAAAAACATCCAGGAAATTGCTACACTATTAGGAGTGGCAAAATCTACAGTTTGGTACATCCTGAGAAAGAAAGAAAGAAAGGAAAGAAAGAAAGAAAGAAAGAAAGAAAGAAAGAAAGCAAGCACTGGTGACCTCAACAATGCAAAAAGACCTGGACGTCCAGCTCATGATCCAAAGCATACCACATCATATGTAAAACACGGCGAAAGCAGTGTGATGGCCTGGGCATGCATGGCTGCCAGTGGCACTGGGTCCCTAGTGTTTATTGATGATGTGACACAGGACAGAAGCAGCCGGATGAATTTTGGGGTTTTCAGAGTCATACTGTGTGCTCAAATCCAGCCAAATGCAGCCAAACGGATGGACAATAACCCAAAACATAAAGCCAAAGCAACCACGAGTTTATTAAAGCAAAGAAGTGGAATATTCTTGAATGGCCGAGTCAGTCACTGGATCTGAACCCAATAGAGCATTTCACTTGTTAAAGACTAAACTTCAGACAGAAAGGCCACAAACAGCAGCAACTGAAAACCGCAGCAGTAAAGGCCGAGCATTAAAAAGGAGGAAACACAGCGTCTGGTGATGTCCATGAGTTCAAGACTTCAGGCGGTCATTGCCAGCAAAGGGTTAGAAATTAACATTTTATTTACAATTATTTAATGTGTCAGTTACTTTTGAGCCCCTAAAATGCTTTAGTTCCTCACATTTTATGCAATCATTTTGTTTAACCCACTGAATTAAAGCTGAAAGTCTGAACTTCAAGTGCATCTAAATTGTTTTGTTCAAAATCCATTGTGGTAATGTACAGAACAAAAATTTGAAAAATGTTGTCTCTATCCAAATATATATGGACCTAACTGTATATATCACAACAAACATATAAAATGCAGTCACACTGTATTAAACATTATAAGTCAATGCAAGTTAATCTTTTATAATTAAATAACACCAGGAGTTGATGACTTTGCATAGGGGAAACAGGGTCAAATGTCCACAAATGTCCAGACTTCAAAGTACCTCTGCTCCAGGGCACTACATCTATACCCCAAAACTCTCAAAAATATGATCATTATATATTTATTTTTTGAATGTTGAAAAATTTTAATTTGCTCAATTGATTAGAAAATGATTACAAACTAAATAATATTTGTATCAATTGGAAGATCATTGCCCCCTTAATGGGAGTCTGTCAGCAGGGCTGAGCATGCTACATTGCAAAGAGTACTGCAGTGACCCAGTTGATCACTGCTAAATGGGTTAATATCGTGATTCACTGTCGAAAGGTTAATATTTAGGTTCATTGCTGCAAAATGTTTACTGTGATGATGATGTATGCGCCGTGAATCACAAAAGGTTATATATGGGTAGGAACTAGTTAATCTGGCCTTTATTTAGCTAGTTGCCGAGAGACAGACTGGTCTGTTTCTGGTTAAAGCTGGGGCCCCATGGTTGTCACTTTGACTTCCTTTTTGGGGACATCCTTTAATTTGAAACTGTTCACTGTACCACTACAGTATAGACCGATGGTGTAGCTGGCCGCATGCAGCCAAGCCATGTCCGTTCACAGCATCTAAAATCGTGCCCCCATTTGTAGCTCTGGGTTGGCGTAACTTAGCCACCTGCAGCCAGAGGCACCATGGGGCCGTACACTTACTAATGTGCACAGTGAGCGGTATATTCTAGATTTTAAAATAATGACACCCACAATAACATAAAGGCATACATATGACATACAAATAGCATAATAAAAGTATGCAAAGAAAAAAACTGTAGAAAGCTCTAAATTGTGCTAAAAGCTTTTTTCTGTCTTTTCCGAGACATTCGCCCATTGCGGCTCTAGCCTTTGTCTGACCACAATAAATTAGATAATAGAGGGCGATGCTTTGTTTGACCTCAGTTATTGCCTTATCCCAGACCATGTGCGTCCAGGAAAGCTGAGTCAGAAGAGAAGCGTGTGAACCACAGACAAGCCTCCCTTCTCCTTTCACTGTGGACTCAGTCTTGGCCTTTGTCTATTGAGCTCCCATCTCCATTTTTCACCTGCGTGTCATAGAAACAGGTTCAGCACACATTTCACAGCTCTTTGACCCTTTTACTCATCATTCCCTGAGGAGATCTACTTAAGACGGCATTTCTCAGTACTCAGGGGAACACCGCTCCTGCAGGAAATCCAGTGTCAGCTTCAAGATGCTTTCCAAAATCAAGGACTTTATTACTAGCGCATGTATTACCTTACAATGCCCTCTTCTCTGTCCAAGTAGAACCGTAACCAGACTCAAGTAGTATAGGGTTAGGGGCCAAGCAATGGCATGCAATCCTGACAGGGAACAGGTGACATGACCTAGGCTTAATCACAACGGGCAACTTGTTCAACCAGCGTCCGACTGGATCCTCTGGTGGGCCCATGCTCTGTTCCCATAGTGGACTCCAGAGGTCCAGACTCCAGAGGTAAAAAAAAAACATTTGGAGCTGCCTTTGGAGACAATACATTGCCACTAGGGTCTATTTCTTTGAATCAAAATCTATAAGACTTTATTGATGACATGGGGGTTCAGCCCTGAGAAAAAGTTCCTCTGGTTGACCCAAGGAACCCAGGTCTGACCCCATTGAGATGCACTCCAACAGGAATACAATAGAGTTTAAGGACAGGCTGATTATTGGCCAAGCGGGCACACATTTGAACTACAATTATTGCCCTCAAGCAAATTGGGCAGAAGGCAAAAAAATGCATTCTTTTCAGCAGCATATCTCTGCGTGTAAAGGAGGGAGGTGCTGTCGAAATGGGGCAGATTTACTAATAGTGGTGCACTTTGCATTGTCTACATACGAATCACAGTCTTAATATTAGACACATTTAGGCTAGTTCCACACTAGCAGCAGGGTACATGTCGTACTTTTAGTCCGGCGGCCTCTCGCCGTGCGCTGCTGCTGAAACTCCGCCTCCGTCAATTGGGACCGAGCGGCAGTCCGGGAGCACACGTGAACTAGCAGCAGGACGGATCCGACAGGCTGTTCACCCGCTGGACGGACTCCCCTGCCGCTAGTGTGAAAGTAGCCTTACTATACTGGCGCATAACCCTATACAAATTTTGAGTGTCATAAATCCTGAGCCAGATTTGAGCTACAATTCTGCCAAAAACTTGTCCAGACACCAATTTTTTTTAAAATAAATAAAAAACTAGCCTAAGCTTACACCACTTATACATTGGCGTAGTATTACTGAAAGTATACGCCAAAATGTTAACCCATTTTTTGCACAAGGAGGTGCATTAAGGCCATACCTTCTTTCCTGTGAAGCCATGTCCCCTTGTAGAGCGAGGCATAAAAAGCTTAGAATGGTGATGCACGCCCGTTTTTTTGGCATAAGACTGGCACATTTTCAATAGTAAATCTGACCATAATGTATGAGTATGGGGGGGGGTACCAGTGAACAAATTAATGATTGCTCATTCGCCCACCCTGTAAAGTGAAAATGAAAGTAATAGGCACCAATCGAATTACATATGGTCAATAGTGATGAGCGGGAGGTGCCATATTCGATTTCACGATATATCGCGAATATTCGAATGAATATTCGTCATATATTCGTCTAAATAGAATATTCGTCATTATTTTATTTATCGCAAATAATATGAGATTTAATTATTCGTGTATTGCGAATTGAACTTTAAATGGAGTATAAAGGCAACTATCCTATTGGCTTGCTAAAATTAACGAATATAGAGAATCTCGCGCTATATTCCAATATTCGTTATCTTCGCTAATTCTAAAAAGGCAATAGGAAAGCTGCCTATAGACAGCTCTAAGTTGAATTCGCAATGCGAACATATACTCGCATTGCGAATTAAACTTAGAGCTGAGTTCCTAATGGTTGTATTGCTAGAATTAATGAGGATAACGAATATAGCGCTATATTCTCAATCTTCGTTATATTCTAGCAAAACAACCATTAGGAATCCAGCTCTAAGTTGAATTAGCAATGCGAGTAATACAGGTTATGTTAATCGCATCGCGATTACAACTTAGTCAAATTTGTGAGATTGTGATTCACTCTATATGTGTATTTTACGAATATTCGCTATATTGCTATAACTTTGTTTTTTTAGAACATTCGTCATTTTGTTTCCATATGGAAAATGTGATTCCTTCCTGCTTTAGTTGCTGGTGGGCCAATGACTCATTGACCCACAAGAAACAAGCAGGGAGGAATCATGTTTTCAGATGTAAAAAAATGATAAATATTTGAAATAGCGAATATATAGCACTATATTTTAAATATTTGCGAATTAGCGAAGTTGCGATATTCGCAATTAAAATTCGCTATTCTATTCGAATATTTGAGCTCAACACTAATGGTCAATCTGCACTTAATATGGGCAGAATTTCTGCCTCTGTAAAAGGACCCTAATAGCCCACATACATATTAGTCTATAGCTCCCAACTCTCCCTCGACAGGTAATGTCGGGGGAAAGAAGGATCGGGCGAAGGGAATATTCACCCTACCCTTTTGTTCTCCCTGGACATAATACGTTTCTGGCAATGGCTTTCTCCTCTCCCCCCCATTGAATACATATACACTCTCAGCTCAACCCAATGTGTATGTGGGAATCAGGAGGAAGTCGAGAGAGATAGCTGACATCTGAACTGAATCGTTTGGCCAACAGCTCTTGAATGCATATAACCACCTTACGAATGACAACACTGGCGTCATCCCCATCTTCTACTACCTCCAACCTGTAACTAAAAAGGTCCTTTCTGGAGAAAAGCAATCAAGCTTTTCTAATCCTGGACGACCTCTTTAATGTACTCCGAAGAATAGCTTCATACAACATTTTCCTTTAAGTAGCGGACAATGCCCTCAACAAACATCTCATCTCTGTGATTCACTTGCATTGATCCCGACCAGGTCCTAATGTCCTTGTGTCTGTCAGAAAAGTCTTGTTAAATGAGTTCTGTACTTCTCAGGTTCTTAAGTCCTTAAGTCCCTAATACGCCACCCATGTTGTCCCTAGTCCATTAGGATATCAAATAACTATGAAGTCTGGGCCCTCATCACCAGGACACTGACTACTCTGCACCTCTAGGGATAGGATCAAAGTTTGCTCACTGCTTCAGGCATCATTCACACCCCTCGTTATGGGGTTAATTGTGTTGCTCTAACCTTCCGGGTCAATAGGTCAGGCCCCTTTAATGAGAGAACCAGTCCAAAAACAGACAAGCCCAGCGTCAGGTTTACTATCATGACAGGTATGTGCAAGGACGATGAGGAAGATGCTATAGACAGTGTGAGGAACGTCAGAGGAACTCCTTTTTTGGGAAACAAGGGTATTGTGAGATACTTGTCCATCAAGGGCTTGGAAGGGGTAGCAAAACCCAGCACTATATTGGGAAGCACATTTTGAAGGTTGCTATGTGGTACTTTCCTTTTCATGTACGCTGCTGACGTGTTCTGTGATGCAGAAGAAGAGCTTACACCTTTACTTTCCTTCAAGCAGAAAGAGTATTTTTATAAGAAACTAGGTCAAATCTGCTGGTGGTGACCAAGCAAACATCTTCAGTAGGTTTCTTCTCTTAGAAGGCACGGTTTTTCTTTGTGGAGATCCAGTTGGTATAGGGAGTCTTACAGACAGTGATGCTTCCTGAGAGAAAGTATGCAAATCAAATTTGCCCTCCTCAAGGAAGAAGAAAGCTGTCTCTACTGCCACCTATAAGACAACTAGTGCCTGAACGGCATCTCACCCAGCCAACCAGAACCATTCTCTGTACTGTTGACGAGCAAGAACTCCAGAATTGCTAACTGGCAATGGAAAATGGAAGCTAAAATGCTGAAATATTGCTTCAAGAATATAGAAAACATGAACTGGACACTAAAAGAAGACTTGTCACCTCTCCTGACATGCCTGTTTTAGGCCTCTTTCACACTTCCATTCTGAGGATCTGGCGGGCACTTCCATCCCGCCGGATCCGTCAGAACGCAAGTCCCTGAAAGCATTAGAAGACTGATCAGGATCCTAATCAGTCTTCAAAATGCTTTGAGGTTACCATGGCAGCCAGGACGCTATTAAAGTCCTGGTTGCCATAGTAGTAGTGGGGAGCGGGGGAGAGGTATACTTATAGTCCGTGCGGCTCCCGGGGCGCTCCTGAATGACGTCAGAGCGCCCCATGCGCATGGATCACGTGATCTATGCGATCACGTGATCGATGTGCGTGGGGCGCCCTGACGTCACTCTGAGCGCCCCGGGAGCCGCACGGGCGGTAAGTATACTGCTCCCCCGCTCCCCACTACACTTTACCATGGCAACCAGGACTTTAGCGTCCTGGCTGCCATGGTAACCATTCAGAAAAAGCTAAACGTTGGATCCAGCGAT
The DNA here is from genome assembly GCA_033119425.1 of Bufotes viridis. Taxonomy (NCBI): domain Eukaryota; kingdom Metazoa; phylum Chordata; class Amphibia; order Anura; family Bufonidae; genus Bufotes; species Bufotes viridis. Next base: position 30,202,596 of record CM065597.1, on the reverse strand, counting down.
GCGCCAAAACGACGTTTAGCTTAAAGCCGGATCCGGATTAATAAGAATAGAGGCTCTAGAATTGTTATTACATGGGGGATGCATGTAGTTACTAAAACAGACATGTCAGAGGAGGGGACCGCTCCTCTTTATAGGGCTAATAAATCACTTTTTACTGACACAGCTGCCAATGACTGGCTTTAGCGGAGACGCGTGGCATGGGGACATGTCACCACTGAAGCCAATTTCAGGCTGCAGCGGTAAGCATAACCATGCTTATGCCCCGGCCAGAAGAAAACAAGCTGGGGACTGGAAAATGGACCAGTGGGTGCTAACAATCAGGACAGCAGCGGCATGGAGCAGGTAAGCACGACTCATTCAAAAGGTGATGGGGCATATACATCAAATGTGATTTATTATCGGAAAACCACTTCGAAGGAGCTGTCCAGGATTAAAAAACCTTAACCGCTTTCAAAAACAGTACAGTACCGTATCAGTCTACAGGTCACAGCTCAGCCCCATTCATGTCAATGAAGTGCAGCCGCAATACCAGACACGGCCTATACTCAAGTGTGGTGCTGTTTCTGTTTTCCTGACCACCCATTTAGCACAGGGTTGGGTTACGTTTACTGCAAAAGGGCATTTAATCTGTTGAGTACCAAGTTAAAGATTGCTACATCTGTACATTCCGGCACTCTGTTTAGAGTACTAGCGTGCATTAGACAATTCCGTATGATATATTCATTTGTTACTTATGTCTTTCTAAGGGGTTTTTATAGCCCAAACATAATCAGCAGCACAATTGAAATCACGTCAGCCCCTGTGACCACTGGAGGGGCCAATTTACATTGCGTTTGTTTTTGAAATTTAGGAGAAACCCAGCGGAATGCTCTCATTGTCTATGGCCGGCGTTAGAGCAGTGCACGGCTCACCCCTGAGAGCTCCTTCTTTTACTCCTCCTCCTCCTCTTCTGAGTAGTATGAGCTCCTGCAAAGGAATGTCCCCCCTCTGCTATTGTACGAAGTCTTAGAGAGGGTGTGTGTGAGTCACAAATGGAGGGGCAGACTCCAAAGCTCAGAGACAATCCTTCCTTCTCACTCACCCGCCCCTTGTAAAATGCACTTCCCAACTCACTTTTCTCAACCCGTCTGTGGAGTTTGCTTCTCTTTGAGGGAAGTTAACTTTTCAAAGTTGATTTCCTACGTTTAAACCTTTCATTTTTTACGCTTTCTTTATTTGGCACAGATCTGTAGAGTTGGGATGTTTATTTGCCTTTTTTGGTTGTGTTGGTCCTGATTTTTTTCCTTTGAGAATTCACCGGCTTACATTGTTTTGGAAAAGAAAACATAAGTGACAGTCGGAAATTTGGATTTTTGTTTTTGAGTTTTGAGCTTTTCAGGGTCAGATTTAGATGTGGAGTTAAAATCTTCTTGTGTCGTCTGGAGGGGACTACATCTTGTCGTCTTCAGGATGGGACTAATGTCTGGGGTGCTGGTTCTCCTGGGAACATTAGGAGCTGTATTAGCACAGAATGGTGAGTACAGACAGTCTATTGTCTACTGATTATCAGAGAAACAATGAGAAGAATGTGTTGTCTGAGGGCTAGACAAACATGAGAGACCCCCCTCCCGAAAGAGACTCACCTTATCCCAGATAGAGACAGCAGAATGTAAACATTTCATCTCAATACACAGACAAGATTCCAAATAATACATCGTCCTTGATTAAGATAGATTCCTGCAAATAGGGGGAATTTTGAAAAAGATCTCAATCTAGAGACATCTTCCTAATTCATCCTAATACATAGACCGAATACTCAAGTATGAACATAAAGACCAGGTATATCCCTCCCCAAATAAATAGGAGACACAACCTTCTCCTCTAATACACAGATGTCAAAGAACACACCTTTACCCTACCACATACCTTCCTCCGAATACAAAACCTCTGTTGTCCTTCTAATACACAGATCTATCACCTCTACGTAATAAAGGGACATCAAAGTATATACAAACTAATACATAGAGTTCAAGTTCAAACCAATGGTCTATTTCCATATCCAAGGCTGGTGAGAGATGTCCCACCATCCCCTGAGGTCTGTCCCCCTGGCAGGCCTCTTACAGTCAGCACAATGCTTGTGGAATCATCTCAGTGGGCAAAATATCTCATTATGTTACAGAACTTAGTATGGTGGCACCAGGATTCAGACCTGTTACCTCTTCCTAATTGCGTTGACAGATGACTTCTTGAGACTGAGACTTTTCAGCTCCGACACTGACAGTCATACATGAAAGACAGACTCTAAACAGCTTGTCCCATAAATGTAGGTATAAGCTCAGTGTTGACATATACACAGGTGTATGCCTCCAAGGGATGGTAATTCATGTCAAAGGAACATCTTTTACAAATGTCACCTCTAAACAGGCTTTCTTTGGGACTTTTTGTTTTTTTGGGTTATCAGATAATACCCATTTGTCACTTCTAAAGCAAGTTCATAAAACATTTAGGGATATTTAGGGAAATTTTTTGTACAGGGTCCTGCTTTTCCATATATATGAGGTGTTTTAGGCAGTAGACCAGATCAAAAGACCTTATCTAAAGGACAGTTGAGAGGTTTCTGCATTTTCTAACACTTTTAATTTCTATGTAATTATTCATATCGCACCAATATCCTTTGTAGAAAGGCGGTCATTCAATCAGTCCCACTGGGTTTGCAATCCAAAATCCTTATCTTATATACACACTAGGGCCAAAAGGTCAGAAATTAATATTTTCAACTAACCTAAAAGCGACTTTGGACTGGCCCACCAGCGTATCAGAGGATTCTTATTGGGGACCCAGGGTCTGGAACCCAAAGGTCCAGAGAAGAAAAAAAAACATTTGGAGCTGCCATTGGGGTCTATTTCTTTGAATCCAAATCTATTAGACTTTATTGATGATATGGAGGTTTCCTCTGGTGTTCCCCAGTCCGACCCTGCCTAAAAGAAACACAAAAAACCACAGGGGAAACATACAGACTCCAAGCAGATGGTGCCCTGGTTGGATTCAGTCTCAGGGCCCAGTGATGATTGGCAATAGTATCATATTCTGAGCTATCGTCCTACCATATTCTAAGTGGAGAAGTGAGAAGAAATATGAACATGTGATTCTGGTTTGTGTGTATGAATCTTGAACTGTAATTTCCAAACCCCCAAAAATTGTGTGGAAAAAGATTGATAGACGCCAGGACTATGGTATGACCCTAGGATGTCCACCTAGGTTGACCATACTCATGCACGTTTGATTTGGACAAATGTACATGTGTTGTGAGGAGAGGGTAGTAAGTTGCTGCTATACTTCTCTTGTGGCATCATATCTCCCTGAGATAACCCTTCTTTCCCCCAACATCTGCTGTCGAGGGAAAGTTGAGAAACCCCATGGTTAACCCAAAAGGGTGCGTTCACCTGAGATTAATCTAATGTGTATGGAGAGTCAGGAAGCCCCATACATATTAATACTGGTGGCCAGTTCCATCAAATGTGTACAAGTGGACTTAAGCGGTAAACTGTTATCAAAATACCTTTTTGCAAATGCTTAGCTACCCTCTAAAGCTTCTGATGCACATTATATATATACGTTGGCGCCTCCCTATTCTTTTTTTGCAGAAGTTGGGGAGTTATTTCAACATGTCCAATCCTTTGTTCTACCTGGTGAAGAAAAGTATACCGCTGATCCCAATTTGTCCATCAGCTATCATATGGCGTAGCTATAGTGTAAACAGGGGAAGTGGCTGCAGGGCCAAACTGGAAAAGGGGCCCTTCATCAGTGATATGCAATAACATTATATACAGTGACAGTATATGTGACATGACATACAGTATGTGTAGGAAACGGGCAGAGCGGCTGCCGACCCTCATTCGAAAGAGTGGGGGTTACTTGGGAGAAGGGGGTTGCAAAAAAGTTGTTGAGGGATGGCAGGTCCATTCAAAAATTTTCTCTGGGGCCCAGTCAGTTCTAGTTACGCCACTGATCATATGGGTATGGAAAGTTCCTGAATGCAAATCTTCCCATAAAGTAGTTGTCGACCTAAATGGCCAAAATCGGCCATTTTGCCCAATTTTTATCTGTCCAACCTTAGCACTCTAAAGTTAAAGTTAAAGGAAGTCCTCAGGATGGGTCATCAATATCAGATCAGTGGGGGTCCAACTCCTGGCACCCTCACTGATCAGCTGTTTGTAGAGAAGGCAGCGCTCATATGAGCGCTTCCTTCTCTGCTCTGTTTACCTGCTCATTGCAGCAATTGCAGTGGTGAGCAGGTGGAATTACAAGTATGGTGTCCCCATTCACTTCTATGCGATGGCTCTGTCTGTTAAAGTGACTACTATAGAGCTGTCCCATAGAAGTGAATACTGCTGTGGTGAGCAGGTAAACAGAGCAAAAAAATGCAGCGCTCATAAAAAGCGCTGCCTTTGTTTCAAACAGCTGATAAGCGGGGGAGCCGAGATTCAGACCCACATCGATCTGATATTGATGACCTATCCTGAGGGTAGGTCATCAACAGTAAAATGCGGACAACCCCTTTAAGAAGGCCATACACATATGGTAAATATTATAAATTGCTCATCATTGGCCAGTATAAATAAATGAAAAAAAAAGAGTTGGCTTGCACAGAATGGCAAATGATTGGCCGATCATGCCAGACACATGGAGTCTGATTCGGCTATGGCCAAAAATTTTCAACCTCGTAGATCACAATTTCGGTAGATGGAAGTCCACCATAGTTCATTGCAAATAATGGTTTGTGTTTAATTTTCATACAATGGTTGAGCAAAATGTCCCACTTTGGCCATTTTGAGAATCCATCGTATGAACTTTTTGGACAAACTATTGTTCACAGTGACCTATGGTGGACTTCTGTCTGCTGAAATTGTTATCTTATGTGTATGGACAGCTTTAGGTTTATGGTCCACAAATATCTAATTATACTGGTGGTCAATAAATAATATGCTCTGTAAGAAGGTTCAAGAAGTGCTTTCAAGGCCTCCTGCTGAATCCAGCTTATGATACATTTACTGGTAACTTGCATCTCTCAGCATTCTATGATCTGTGACCCTGAAAAGTATCTTCTATCTGCAGAATAATTTGTCTATTTTGAATATTTTGCATCTTGATCGAGTAAACATGTTGGGTAGCTGGATATTGGCAGAGCTGTTATCTTCACAGGGCTCAAGTGACTGTTGCACCAAACCCTCCACTTGGACAGAGTCCGACGAGAATAAAGACATTTTCTGTATTGCTCTTTGCCAGCAATATAGGCAACCCATAGCAACCCATCAACTATTGGCTTGGATTGATCCTTTGTAATAAAATAATAGAGGCAGCGTGCAAGTCATTGTGTAGAATTCTGGTCACATAGCTCAATGTCACCCAACCGGTTTGCACTGTGTCTCGTTTTTCACATATCTGTGATCCTGCAGATTTCATTGATGTTTGTCGAATGAATATGGCTTTTGCTTTGCCAAACACGAGACTCGGTGGAAGGGGAGTAGCACTTTTTGAACTAAGTGATTCTGCAGAGAAGTGTCTACTGCATAGAATTTTCCCTTTCAAGACTAAACACAGGGGCCTAAACGGGACACTGTTGTAGGTGCCGAGGCATTATGAGGTGTAAATAGCTAAAAGATCATCATGTAGTCAAATATCCAATGCACGCAAAAAAATCCTCATGGAATAGGGAGCATGAATGAGAGCATCATTTTTTTTTTTTTCAGCCAGCCAGTTAGTGTGTTTTTTTACTTCAAATTTTATCCATGGGGTGACATCTGCCTCAAAATCCTCATGTAGCCCATCCAGAGTCCATTACTCATTTGCTTTTGCTGGAACACAGATATGAATGTCTCTTTTCTTTATTATCTATTTTGCTGTTCTTTGTCCTTGTATGTCATGCCAGGAGCCTGAGGGCCACTTACAGCTTTAGTGGAAAAACTTAACCTGAAGATGGAAATGGAAGTGGTTTTCAGGTCATTTGGTTCCTTGAATTGACCTTTTCAACACACTATAGCCTAATGAAGTTTTTCAAGATTCTTTTTGGCATCTACTAAGTGCTTTTTCTTAAAGATTTATATGTTTGTTTTCACGTAACTTTGGACAGCATTGTCCCCTATAGCAGTTCTAAATAACTCTTTTTGCCCTTAAGCATTAGGCTAAAGTTGATGAAATGGTGCCATGCTGAACGTTCCTCGGGTGAAATCTGTCAGTGGACAATCACTTTAGCCGACTGATTACATACCCTCGTTCTCTGGATAGAATTTAGTCATGTTTGATAGTCCCTAGTGGTTGACTGCATTTGGGTCGTACGGCCAATACAATGATTCTGTGATCCTTCTGTTTTGGACGTCACTTCCGGCAATGTATCATTAGTTTATCTTCCAAACTCTATGACTATACAGGGGATTACATTCTGGATAAGGCCTCAGGCATACTACTGTATTTGGGATCCGCATCCGATTCACATTTTCTGTGAGTCAGATGCTCTTCCTATTCATGTCTATGGGGTCTTTAGTTAAAACGGTCAGCACACAGAGGTCATGTACTCTACATGTGCTCTGCATCTGTGTAGCTGTTCTGCAAATGCTAGATCATGCTAGAACATGTGCTATTGTTGTCCGTTTTGCACACAAGAATAGTGATTTCTATTGGATGGAAGTAAGAAAAATGCAGAAGGCACATGGAAGGTATCCTTATTTGGCTGGCCCGTGGTTTGCAGACTGTAGTACGGAGAGAGTCGAGTGCATGAGGCCTAAGAAAAACTGTCCCCTGACTGTAATAAAAAGATTTGGTCCATCAATTGATATCCGACCAATGGATGTCTCTATGGCCTGACCACTCTTTTCACAGTTGCCATCTTTCAAGGGGTTTTTCAGAACTTTTAGATTGGTGTCCTATTCTTAAAGGGGTTGTACCATCTCAGACATTGGGGGCATATCGCTAGTATGTGTCCCCAATGTCTGATAGGTGCGGCAATGTCTATACATAGAACAGAGAACGCAGAGTCCCACTACGCATGTTTGGCCGCCCTCTATTCATTCCTATGGGAGTGCCGAAAATAGCCGAGCAACACTTTGCTATTTTCGGAAGTCCCATTGAAATGAATGGGAGGCACTTCTACGGGGCTGACGGAAATAACCGAGCCAGGGCTCCCATAGGAGTGAATGGAGGGTGGCTGTGCATGTGTGGTGCACCCTCCTTTACTTTGCTGTCTCTGTTCTAAAGATAGGTGTGGGTGCCAGACATTGGGAAATATCCTAACAATATGCTCCCAATGTCTGAGATGTTACAACCCCATCAATATCTGATGGGTTAGGGACTAACACACCGCACCCCTGCAAATCATCTGTTCTTAAATAGCTCCAATGCCGTCACTACACAGCTCTGTCCACTTTGCAGAGGATGGACCTGCTTACCACAGCACTGCCACCATAGAGATAAATGGGAGTAACGGTGCAGTATCCAGCTCTGTCCACTACACCGGCTTCGGAGCTACGGACAAATAGCTCGTCCATGGGGGCACTAGGGGTACTATTGATATAAAAGTCCTGAAAATCCCCTTTAATACAATCTAAACACAAAAGACAAAAGGTGGATTATATTCCTAACTTTTGACTCTCTCTGAAAAAATGTAGTTTCACAGGATGTGAATAACTTCCTAAATCTTTAAAACTGGAAACAATGAGAGTAGCATTGGCCAGCAATCTCACAGAGTGCCCATTCAAGCTCAGCGCACGGCTTGCCAAAAGGTTCGATGGTTCAACATAATCTTTAGGAAAATATTGAGGATTTTGGGGGACAGAAGGATTAGGGAGCTAGATTTCAACATGCCCGATCCTTCTGCTCTCGATCAGTCTGACAGTGGCTTAAAGTGGTGTGATGCTGCCTAAGTGTATTTTTATGTGTCACGGTGCTCCTACCTGGATACAGCTGGACCCCAGGCTTTGGCTTCGAAGCAATAAATAGGGGGAATAATTGAGGGATTTGAAAGAATAACTTGTGTCTAGACCTGATGAAGAGATGAAGTTCCATGGCAGCTTTACTTGAATAAACGTTTGTCCAAACAGTTTTCAGGCTTTGTCTTGGTTCCAGCAGGCTTTAGCATGAACTATCAGGCAAACTCTACTCTACTTTCTCTCTTTCTCTCTGCTGTACTGACAGGCTAGCTTAATGACTTTGATTCCTTCTTCATTCTGCACTCTGACTTAGTTTCAGCCAAGGAATAGGTTAGTGTCCTGTCAGCTCCAACATGGAGTCTGAACCGGAATCATCTAGAACTGCCCCACCTCCTTCTGGTAGAAAGCAGTACTCGCTCACTTCGGCCCAAAAGGGGGGAGAATGGAATGGTGAGTTCCATTCTGTCTAAGGATAGATATGTTATATTTGCTGCCACCTGCTGGTGAACCAGGTAAATTACATTTATAACAGTTACATAACAATATTATAGATGCACATTGTGGTGAACCTGGAACAGAATACATAGATGACATTGTGTTAGCCCAATAAAGACAGTAGCAGGGTGCAGGAGTGGTAACACCACTCTGGGGTGTTACAGAAGCCCCATAGAAATGAATGGAGGTCGGCTTTACTCATGTGCCCTCCACAACTTTAGCAGCTTTTGTAGCTTTCGCGACTCCGTTCTCAGTGTAGGTCCCAGAGGTGGGACCCGCACCTATCAGACAATGGGGGCATATCTCTAGGATGAGCTTGTCTGAGATGGGAAAAACCCTTTAAAGCCACTCTACACTGCTGGATGGAGCAGAGGATTGCAGGGAAGGATGCGTTCCTTCCCAACAATAGCCTGCTTTTCAGTGGAGGAGACCGGAGCGTTTACATGCAGCAATCTCTTTCACAGTATGGCAAGTAGTGATTGCTAATGCCATTGCTTTCCCCCACACAAAATCATTGTTTGCCAGCAAACAATGATTAAGGTGTCCACACCAATGATCTTATTTCCTGATAGACGAGCATGTCGCGACTTTACACAGGTAGATTATCGCTAATGAGCATTCAAAAATCGAGCATTCAGAACATGCTTGGAGTGTGCATGCGTATAGTGGGTAGTGATGAGCGGCAGGGGCAATATTCGAATTCCCGATATTTCGTGAATATATGACGAATATTCTAACAAATATTCGAAATTACTCTATTGATTGCGAAAACTATTTTCAATATAGTGCTATATATTCCTTTTTTATAATATTCGTCATTTTTTTCCCATCTGAGATCATGATTCCTCTCTGCTTAAATTGCTTTTGGGCCAAAGACTGACATTAAATTGGAAAAAATGACGACTATTCTAAAAAACAAATATATAGCACTATTTTCTATTATGCTATATATTCGTGTTTTAGAATATTCGCATTACGCGAATATTACATTGACGATTTTTCACATACGAGAAAATAAATAAAATAATGAAGAATATTCTAATTCACTACAGACTACGATATTGCAGACTTCTCACATTGGCCCAGAAGCAAGAAGCAGGTAGGTATACTAGGTAATGGGTTCAGATGAAAAAAAAAACGAATATTAGTTTTTACGAATATATATCACTATATTCAAAATATTTGTGAATTCTCGAAGTGCCGATATTCGCGATAGAAATTCGCAATTCGAATATTCGTGCTCAACACTGACATTTGAATTAGCGTTGGACCAACTGCTACATACAAGAGTATATGAGCATTGTGTGGCATATTTGGACATATGGTGCTTCACCTACTCTGCCGAATGTGGCGCCACTGATAGTCAAGGCTTAAAACTACCACAAAACTTAAAGTTATTTCTTTGGCACCATTATTTCCACATTGTGGAGCAATCCTATATAACTTTATGTATGGAACGGTTAATTGGGCACTGCTAATTTTTTTCGCTGTATGCTGAGTTGTATACGGTTCTATTAATTAGACACATTATGGAATGGGCTTTTGTACACTTTTTACGACGGTACACTATATGGAAGATGCCCACAGAAGGTACAACACAGGCACCTTTTTTGTACCCAGATGACCAGCTGATGATGTGGTCATATCTGTAAATCAGTAGCACTCAAGCTCATACAGTAAAAGTTGCTTATTTTGGTGTATTGGGAGGAGGCCCTTAAGATGGGCAGATGTCTCACAGGCCACCAGCACTGGCCAGCTTCAGTGTTGGTGGCAAGTTCTCATCAGTATGCTCTCATTATTTGTTCTCTGCTCAAAGCAGTCTCTTTTACCACAGCACTCTCACCCACTCATGTCAAGACAGCGTCTCATAAACGTTAGTCATTAATGTGATAGAATCAATTTTCTGCCATGCAAGTGAATCATTCTCTGGAGCAGCTGGACCTCCAGGCTGCTATTAGTCAGAGGCCTCTTGGTTTAGGGGATCTCCGACCAACCTCAAGCAGCCAGCATTCTACCTTATTAGGGTACATCACATTCCTTTGACTTTTCACATTGTTATAGAAATCTCTTTCTCATAGTTGTTCTTGGAGAGCACAGAGATATGGAGATAACTTGTTCTTGAGAAAACTGCCTGCACTATGGATGGAAAATATTTTATGTCTAATAATAGACCTTTTGAGGTCCCTCAAGCACCTGGGTCTCAGTGCAACTCATAGATCTGCACCTACAAAAAATATACTGCTGAGGAGGCTGCAAAGGCTTTCACTCATTCATTTCTCTACTGTCCCCTAATATTTGCAGGTGCTGATTGGGGTTCTATGCTGCTTCTGTGGTTAAAAGGTTTGTCCACTCTGGTCTGGTCGGTCCTTTAAAAGGTTTATCCACTGCAATTTGATAGGTCCTTGAAAAGTGTGTTGTCCACTGTGGTTTGATAAGTCCTTTAAACTATTTATCAGCTGTTGTTTGTTAGGCAATTTAAAGGGTTGTCCACTGTGGTTTGATAGATCCTTTAAAAGGGTGGTTTGATAGGTGCTTTAAAAGGTTCATCCACTGATGTTTTATAGGCCCTTTAAAAGAGTTCTCTACTGTGGTTTGAAAGGTCTTCTAAAAAGGTTGTCCACGATGATGTCATAGGTCCTTTAAAAGGGTTGTTCACTGTGGTTTCATAGATCCTTTAAAAAGGTAGTCCACTGTGGTTTAATAGGTTCATTATAAGAGAAGATGTGTCCTTTTCAGACTTGAGTTCCCTACAGTAGCACCACAAGATAAATTAGGTATTACACAGGTCCCAACTGACTGTCTACAGAATACAAGTTAGGTCTTTAACTGCTTACCAATCAAGTTGATAGATAAGGGTCCTGCACGGGGGATCTTCCTCAATTAACACAAAAATTCCCTAAAATGTTATTTGAAAATGGGTTTCCTATTCTGAATTTAGGCCCGCACCTCGGTTGGTCTTACCACTTCAATTGAAGGGAGTCTGTCACCTCCAAAATCCATTTTTGCAGTAAGCATACTACCATGTAGGGTATCTGCCCCAAAACATAACCATATACTTTCCTGCAAAAACTATGAGAAATAAGGTTTTTGGGACATTGTGGACAGGGCCACTCTGTTTGGTGCAACATCGCTCCCCCAGTAACGTCGCCCAGGCCTCCCACTGCTATTTGGTAACAGTCCCTGAGATTTCAGAGCAGGTAGTGATGATGAAAGAGAAGCTGGGAGACGGGTGCACCAAACAGAGCATCTCTGCCCATGGTGCACCAAACATCTTATTTGCACAAAAATAAAAAGAAGTATTTCTTAAGAGTAGAGGATCAGGTTTTCACAAAAAGATATGGCTATATTTTGGGCCACCAACCCTACATGGCAGTATACTTACTTGATTTTTAAGGTGACAGACTCCCTTTAATGGTCAGGATAATTTTTCCAGAGAATCCCGTTCTATGGGGAATAAAATCTTATAAAACATGGGTGCGGAATCAACCCCATGGGTCAAGGAAAAAAGATTGGGGCAAACAAGCAAAACAAAGTCTTCTTGTCCCAAGTCTGTAGGGCTGTAGTAATGTCATCCAGTAGAAGATGGGGGCCCATTTTGAGCCCCCTGGTCCCTGGCAAATTATCAATATTATAATGTGGTATTTGAATTTTATGCGTAGTCCGGAGGATAATGTGATATGAGACAAGAGCAGTTCCCTGAACTATTCTTAAAAAACGAAGATGAAACTGTCCAAGAGTTACTTCTCATTTCATGTAATTTCTGCCCATGTCATGTTTTGCCCGGAATTAGCGATCTGAAACGGTAAAACTTAATGCGTCATCTTTAGTGTTAACATCGTGTTCTTGTACCTTTAAATTATCGTATGTAGCGACAATCTGACTATATCAGTGAAATCATTACTGCCAGTTTGTTGTTTTACTGACGCAAGTGAGATCACACATATGTCCTCATGTACTATTGCAAAATTGTTCATTCCCTGGTAATTTCTGGTAATTAAAATGTTCTGATTTGATATTCCTGGTAAAAACGCTATGAAACTGAGAGGTCGGCAAACAGAGTTGCACAATCTGTTGGTTAAGAAGTAGTCCATGAACTATTTTCTGTCCCCATTTTACCATGAGGTCATTTTTAGTCGTTTATTTTGCACTCATTGATTTCTTTATAGGTCTTCAGTGTGGTCAGAGCTCCAATTACCTTGCACAGACTGAACATTTTTAAAAATGTACAACCTACAGCCACCACTAGGGGGAGCTCAGGAACTGGCTGAGTTCAATGGATACACTGTATGCAATAACTTTCTTAGCTCCCCCTAGTGGTGGCTGCTGAAAGACAGAATGTTATTAGTTAACTTTGTTTATGCAAGTGAGCTTTAAAACACAGATCTAACTACTTTTAGTACCCCAGATAAGCTCATCCAAAGAAATCCAGGTATATCAGGATATATAAGAGGACTGTGATACAGCCTGTCAAGTAGGAAGTGAAAAAGCAGTTTCAAAGTGAACCTGTCCAGAGCTAAATGCTGCTGTAATTACTAGCCGCATGAACAAATGACAGGCTCTTTGGTTACAAATCAGCTTTGTTTTGCTTGAAACACAGGCTTTTTGCAAAGAAAACAATGGTTAAAAAATGAGCCAGGAAAGGGGAAAAGAGTAATTGGCACCTCGCTGGATTGTCTCCTGACTGATTGAATGACAGGTCTTTCCCTATACACAAATACCAAAAGTCCTATCTTTCTATCCTAGCCAGTTGGGGAGAAGTCTGTGAGAAGACACCCAGATGACTTTTGTCCCCACCTATCTATCCTAGCCAGGTGGGGAGAAGTCTGTGGAAAGACACCCAGATGACTCTTGTCCCCATCTATCTATCCTAGCCAGGTGGGGAGATGCCCAGATGACTGCTCTCCACATGTCTAACCTAGCAAGGTGAGGAGAAGCCTGTGGAGAGATACCCTGATGAATCTTCTCCCCATCTGTCTATCTATCCTAGCCAGGGGGGGGGGAGAAGTCTGCAGGGAGACACTCAGGTGACTCTTTTTCTCGCCTGTCTACTTTATCTATCCTGGCCAGGTGGGGAGAAGTCTGTGGGGAGACGCCAAGATGATTCCTCTCCACCTGTCTCTGCTAGCAAGGTGGGGAGAAGCCTGTGGAGAGAAACCCAGATGACTCCTCTCCCTACCTGTCTATCTATCCTAACCAGGGCCGAGAGAAGCCTGTAGAGAGATACCCAGATGACTCCTCTCCCTACCTGTCTATCTATCCTAACCAGGGCCAAGAGAAGCCTGTAGAGAGATACCCAGATAACTTCTCCCCTCCTGTCTCCCCTCCAGTACATCATATATCCATCATCTTTCGTGCACGGAACGGTTACGACTAAGAACGCTCTAGTTCAAATGCGTCAATTGTGTGGATGGTGGAAGGTGGCGTCCACATGTTGTAATTTGTTACCGAAAATAAAGACGAAGCAACGAAACGATTTACAAGTGCTGGAACTTTCTTTATATTGTTTATGACTCTTTTCCTCACCTGTCTACTCACTCTATCCTAGCCAGATGGAGAGAAGCCTGTGGAGAGATGCCCAGATGAGTCTTCTCCCCATCTGCCTATCTATACTAGCCAGATGGGGAGAAGCTTGTGGGGAGCCATCTAGATAACTTTCCTCCCTGTTCACAGCTAATTTTTTAAACAATGTTTTCTCTGAAATGCCGCAGTGTTACAGCATAAATCACAGCTCTCTGTAATGAGGGAACCTATTGGGATTTCATGCTGCCCATGGTTTGCTCACCATGAAGTTCCTAAATTCTCTTTAAGGTCCCCCATTTGGTATTTGCGTAATTCATGTTGTCATTGAGGGATTTGTTCATACAGGAAATACATACCCTCACCTACTTCACTTTACAGTCACTTCTAGTGAAATCAGACATTTATAACCTACAGGTAGGCGTCACGTTGAAGTCAAGCCTAGACAATGATTCTGAACACAAGGCAATAATTTGGCAATGCGTGACCACAATTGGGGTGTAGTAGCAATGCAGCGGTGGCACTTCTTGGTATTCAAATATCAGTCTTTAAGTTTGCTTCAGATTCACCATGTGAACGGGGAGAACTGAGCTGCTAGTTAATATGGATTAAGGAGGCTGGAGGTCACTTTCTTGGAATGTTTTGGACTCTACAGAGGAATTTTCCACTTGTGCTTTGGAAAGCATACAAGCATCAAAATCTAAAGTATTCATTAGAAAACAAGCTAGATAGGATATGAAGGAACCAGATTTCAACGAGTTTATCCACTTACATGTCATTAAAACATAATCATTGTATAATGAAAAGTTATGCAACTTGCTAATACACCGTCCCTTCTAGTTTTCTAAACTTCTGTTTGCTGTCAGTGAGTAATGACATTCTTGCTTTCATTCAGAGACTATAAAAGTAACGTAAAACTAGTCTTGCCCTTTGCATAGAAGTATATTAAAGGGGTTTTCTGAACGTAGATATCAATGGGCTATTCTCAGGACAGTTCATCAGTATCAGATTGGTGGGGGTCCAACTCTCTATGATCAGGAGCAAGTGTTCAATATCCCTGCAGCGCCCCCCCAGGGGGAATGAAACATAGCAAAGTCTCTGGTCCTCCAAAGGAAGGGGTAATGTTTGCAATTGCCCTCTTCTCAGGCTGGTAGGAGAAGGTCGTTTGTGGGGTACTTTCTTTTATGAACTTTAAATTTTCGAATACGTTATTAGAAAATGGTGTTTCCAAACCAAGACGACCCCTTAAATTATCCAGCAATTATATATTGTCTAATACTGCTTTGCTCAAAGTTGCAGACCGCCATGCACCTTACAAATTCAAGAAAGAGGGGGGCATTTACTATTCATTTTATGGTATAATAAAGTTGCAGATTGTGTCACATGCCATATTTTCAGCAAAATCTGCCACTTTCCCCCTTCACTCTATATTTTAAAAGGGGTGAGAAAAGGGTGTGTGCAAAGCCGGGGAAGGGGTGTCACTGCATGTCCATGAGCTCTTTAACTCAAGACCTTCACTGTAACCAGAGAGAGTGCCTGCTGCTCTTCTGTGGACATCTTTATCTAGGCCTATCAGAAGAGCAATAGATCTATCATACTGCAATCAAATTACTTTAAGGTATCGCGCTTAAACTTCAATAGAGATCTGACCCTGTTCACAATATAACATCTATCCTCGTTCCAACATATGTGTATTAGTCCAGCCTACCTTGTGCGTCTATGTTGTATCTCTGTGCTGTTTCTTTCGACGCTGTCACTATTACCTCCTTTCAGCGTTTTCTTGAGGGGAAAAAATCCTTAATCGGGCGTTCCTTCTTTGGAGTGTGCTCCGCCGGTAGCACAACTCCACAGTTACCTCTATGCCGCGCTCCAACTCGGGCGAGTGACATCACTAAGAGCAGTACGGAGTGAGTGTGGAGGCAAAACCACTCAATATCCAACGCGTTTCGATTGCTAGGCGGCAATCTTCGTCAGATCGCCTAGCAATCGAAACGCGTTGGATATTGAGTGGTTTTGCCTCCACACTCACTCCGTACTGCTCTTAGTGACGTCACTCGCTCCGAGTTGAGCCGAGCATAGAGGTAACTGTGGAGTTGTGCTACCGGCCGAGCACACTCCAAAGAAGGAACGCCCGATCAAGATTTTTTCCCTCAAGAAAACGCTGAAAGGAGGTAATAGTGACAGCGTCGAAAGAAACAGCACAGAGATACAACATAGACGCACAAGGTAGGCTGGACTAATACACATATGTTGGAACGAGGATAGATGTTATATTGTGAACAGGGTCAGATCTCTATTGAAGTTTAAGCGCGATACCTTAAAGTAATTTGATTGCAGGTTTAACTACATTTGTCCGTATATATACACGGTATACGGGGATATCGCTGCTATCAAATAGCAAAGACAGCGCCTGTGTACCAATAATATAATAGATCTATCATACTGTTATCCCAATTCTACACTCACTATTATCATGAGGATTGCCCTTCAAATAATATCTTCCCCTCACAGCAGTTGTAAACTGATAATAGATTACCTATCTATACGAGATCTTTCATTTGTGTTCACTGCTACAAAGGGTCAATCTTTTGCATTTTATTCTCAATAGTATTGTACTGCCGAAATAAAAAAATAAAAATAATTTAAAAAAAAAAGTTAAATCTGGGGCACCAGTAGACTGTGTAGTCTAAGTTGAATCTAACCCCCCCCCCAAATAAAAAATAAAAATCTTATATAATATATATATATAGAAGAGGAAAAGAATGGCAGCAACGAATAACCAAAAATAGATAATGCGCGGGTGCCAGGTCCAGGGGTGTAAGCTAACCCTTGAATAAAAATAAAGAATATGGACAGCACTCCCAATGAAAAAATAAAATAAAGTTTATTCACCCATGTGGTATACAAGCAACGTTTCGGCCCTTCAATAGAGCCTTTCTCAAGCCACATATTCTTTATATTTATTTATATATATATATATATATAATGTATATTTTGGTGTAAAAAATAGAACATCCAATACTGACGAATCGTAAATTATTAAATACGTGTGGTACCATACAAGAAATCATCAACAAAGCAAAAACACACATATGATATAATAACATTTTCTTGGTAGAAATATGCACAACACAAATTGAACATCATAATAAAATATAGCAGCAAATACATAAAGTGCCATGACAGGAGAAAACTCCCATACAGGTAGACTGGCGGCCAGATATCAGAACTCGACTGTGGATGTGATTATACAAACAATATGTGAGTTACACAAGCCAAACTTGGCAATAATGGCAGATCTACAGTATACTTCTACATGATTATATTCACCTTACAGGATGTCCAAGTTTGAAACATCCACATGTTGGCCCCATACATACAAAGGCAATACATAAATCTCAATGAATGTAGAAGGAAATCAAATACTGACGAGGACCTGGAGGAAGAAGCCACCCCGACACGCGTTTCGCCTCGCTTCCTTTTGGAATAAGTTTTTGTTGTGCGTATTTCTACCAATAAAATGTCATTATATCATATGTGTGTTCTTGCTTTGTTGGTGATATTTTGGTGTAAGCCACGTCCCCTTTGTTGTGAGGTGACTCCCTACTTCTGCTAAGCCAAACAAATTAAAAAAGGTGTCTGAAAGTGCCGAAAATACTTAAAGGGGTATTTCAATCTGAGACATTGATAACGTGTATAACAAGGATATGGCATCAGTGTCAGATAGGTTTGGTCCCACTCACATCTAGAACCTGCTCCAATCCCCAGAACAAAAACCGCAAAGTGAACAGAAAGCAGCTGTGCATGCACATCTACCCTGTGTTCCCCGCTATGGGAGCTCTGAAAATAACCAAGCGCTGTCTCGGCTATTTTCGGAAATCCCATAGAAATGAATAGAAAGCATGCTCTCCTTTACTACGGGGACCCCGTTCTAGAGATGGGAGCTGGTCCAAGAGGGGGGACTCACACCTATCTGAAATTCTAGCGATATGTCATCAATGTCCCATTTAAGCCAACATCTTTAATAAATGTCTTGCAAAGCATGTACGCCAATTTTTTTTTGTTTTTGGCACATATTGTGCCAGAATTCCGGCGCATTTTGATTAGTTAAAAAATACCCCTTTTTTATGGAAACATTTCTTTAGGCTTTTTTATACGTGCAGAGGATCAGATCAATTATCGGGGACCGTTGTCCTTTGTATTAAATGTGACACTGGTCGCCTGACAAACGAGCATATGTCATGTGGCACCCAGTGGCTTGCTAAGGGAGGGGGGGCGTGTAGGGCAGTCCGCTCCGGGTGCCGCTCTTAGGGGGTGCCAGTCCAGAAGCAATGAGCGCTTCCATCAATACAGATAGAAGCGTTCATTGCTGGAGTGTGGCGAGCTGTGGTCCTGTCACTCAGCTCCCCGTGCTCTGTCTCTCCCGCTCTGAATGGTGAAGCAGGAAGACTTCTCCCTGTAGCATCCCCAAGTCAGGGCAATGTGTGGAACTAACCTGGGGAATGCCAGTGATGGAGAGGCCGGCACGCTGCTCCTCTGGGGCACTCTCTGGGTTCTTGAGGGACACAGCCAGGTGGAAGGTGAGGTGCCCTTGGTGTTATAGTTTAACGTGCCTATGGCTAAGTCCCTGATATGTCGTGACGCCAGTGCCAGTAAACGGTGGCACACCGTATTTATAGTAGGAATAACAGAGGTGCAGACTGGTAACTTGAAAACAGAATTCAAACTTTACTGAAGACAGTGATGATACAGCAAGCAGTCTTTCCAACAGTTCCTTTTTGCAGACAATCAAAATTGCAGTGGTCTTACATCCAGCAAGGTTAAACAGAGGGTGATAATACAGGACTTGGAATTGCAGGTGAACCTTACTTTCTTCCTGACTCGTCCTGACTGGAATTGATGCTTCAAGGCCCCAATGCCCTACTTCTGGCTTATATCCTTGAATCTCCAGTTTATAAAGTACCTCCTCTTGACGTTTAGTACCTCTTGCTCTAGGGATTGCCTCTGGGTTCTGCACTCCTTCTCCTAGGGTACCATCTTCCTAGGGTGGATTCCTCACAGGCCGTGAGGCCTGGGTTTGGCCTTCACAGGCACATGGCCTGCACTTGTCTAAGGCACACTCTAGACTCTCTGTCCTTCCCCTGACTGGGCCTTATATAGACTAGGGCAACCTAGCTCCCTCTAGTGACTAGAGCTGGAATTACATCCCTAGCCGGCCTGCACATAGGACATTTCACAGTAACAGGAGAATCAAATACCATAAATTACATTGATTTACATTGCATGGTACAAATAGGACCTTTACCAGCCTCCTCCTAAAATGAGAGGAGCGACAGCAGCCAAGTGACCCTTCCGTAGTGACGGGCAGTACAACTCCCGTACACTACATACCCCGCTGCTTTAAGCTGAGTACGCCCTCGTACTCTACCAGGGTACCGCCCTACTGGAATTTCCACCTGAAAGAGACAAAAGAAAAACATGCAAGAATACATACATATCAGTACTCAATTCTATCTGCATCGACAATTGCCATCAGGTCCAGCTGACTGACGGAGAAGTGCGGTGACAAGGGGCGTCGCTCTCTTTCTTCAGGATAAAGAGTGGAACTGGGGCGCTGACCTGGCACAGCGGATGTTAGGGAATACCAGGATAGTCCATGACAATGAGTGAGTCCATAAAAGCATATCACAGAGACTCGCACACAGGGGGTCCATCTCTGGGCACATAGACTTAGATAAAATATGTTTTAGCAATAATACGGTCAGCAGCACATACATAAAATCACAATACAGGACTCTGACAATACCAGGGTAACATCTTCCTGGCAAGTCCTGCGTATATTTAAAGTGCTGACATAAAAGAACCCTTTTCAACCTGAAATGGGGGTTAAAAGGGGATAAGGTGCAAATAAAAGCACAACTTGGAGTTATTAAAGTACTTGACGCCACAATGTTAGCAGCAGGCAGGATGTCCCGGAACAGAAAGAGGCAGGCTGGGAGCAGTGGTTCCACAGTGGCAACTTATCTTCACAAAAATGCCACCGGCCGTGGGGAACTGGCAGCAAGCTCTACCAGCCTGGCAAACTTAAAGGAACAGTTCCTGCAACATGTATGATGTCCCTGTGAGAATGAGCAAAAATGGCCTAGCAGGCCTGCTCACAGGTAGGTGTCAAATGAGCCCCGTTCGTCGGAGGTAGTGCAGCCCTGTGCTGCAGGTAGTCTGGGCCATGCACCAGGGCCACATGGAGGGGTGCCCACCACAACGAATGGGCTGGAAACATCACCGGTATTGGGCCTACCCACCTCATTGGCCCGCTGGGTTGCGGACACACAGGAGCTGCTGGTCTCGGGACACGGGCCGGCGCTGGGGTAGACACTTCCTCTGGCCGGGACATAACGCTCCCGTCACGGCGGACTCGGCTCCTGGCATAAGTCAATTTATCCGCTGTTACACGGACCTTGGGTGGCTCAGCGTTAGCGGTAGGACCTTGGACTACGGGTTCGGGTGGTACAGGGGTCACAGGTAACTCACCACCGCTGGACTGCTGCGCTGTTTTCTTAGACTCTGTCACTTGCCGCAGGCCATCCAGGTAAGCCTGTAAGGAAGCGATCCGCTCCTCCAGGGCGGAGATCTCACTGCTGGATTCCGGCACACTTGCAGCAGGCTCAGATGAGGTTCTATCCTGGCGGTTCTTCCGCAGGTCATCCATGGCTTCACTGAACTGGGCCATCCGCGCCCAATCAGCGGCTGTCTTCTCTCGTCGCGGCAGCTCTGGAGAGGGGTAAGGACTGGGAGGCTTGTCCAGGATCGTCGGCTGCCAGAAAATGTTCGGGCCGAGAAAGGAACTCTTCTCCTGGTATGTATTCCGGATGGGTCCCGGCGGGTCCTCTGCCTCCACCGGATCTTCTGCTTCTTCCCAGTCCTCCGGTACCGGTCCTGGACGGGTCACCGCAGTGGCATATGGGCCTCGCAGGCCCTCTGCGGGAGTGAACTCCACTTTCTCTCCGACCGCTAGATTATGCAGTCGCCCGGGAGATAGCTGCGCTTGACGGACCGGCGATTCACATAATAGTCCCGGTTGGTGCCGGTTTCTTGGATGAAGCCGAATCCTCTAACCTTGTCAAACTCGAGCACAACTCCGGTGCGGCGTTCGAGCTGGGGCTTGCTGTCCCTGGAATCTTCATAGATCCGCTTGGTGACTTCTTCAAAGTACTTTTTCTGAGTGGTGGTCTTTAAAGTTGCCGCCACTCGGATCTCGGCCATCAGGGCCGACCACGCGGGTTCCGCGGGAGAAAGCCTTCTCGCTGCGGGTGGAAACGGCAGGGTTCGGCTTGTGGCCATGGACAGGTTTGGGCCATGTCGCTGGGAGTATACGCTGGGGCGCAGGGCGCTCCTTAGTTGCTCCTGAGGTCGCCTCCATTGCACCAACTACGGCCCGGATCCCTCCGATTCAGGTAGGAAACCCCGTAGCAGGGTGAGCCACTGTTCCAGCAGGCTCCACCCCGTCGATTCTTGCACGCCCCTAGGTATTCCAGTATAGGGTAGGCGGTGTCCATATTATAATCCTCAAGGGAAGGCGTTACCTCCAGGTCGTCTCCTCCTCCTTCTTGGAGGGTTTTGGCGCCAAATTTTCGCGCCACTGAGGACAGTGATGGCGCAAGAAGAAGTCCAATAGCGCCGGCGGCCATCTTGGACGCCATGATGCATCAATTCAATGACAGCAAGCAGCGGTAGTAAAACAGCATAAAAGTCCACAAAAATGCACTTTGAAGTGGCGATTTTCTTCCTCTTGATAGCGCAACACTGCACAGCGCTTTCTGGAGGTTTTTGGGACACTTTTCTGTACGTTTTAAGTCCACAAAGTTCAATAAACAAACAGGCGTTTTGTCACTTGGCAAACTGGTTAAGGCACAAAGTTCACGTTTTGCTCACAGTCCGTAAAACGTGCGTATCCTGTTCGTGACGCCAAAATGTAGCATCCCCAAGTCAGGGCAATGTGTGGAACTAACCTGGGGAATGCCAGTGATGGAGAGGCCGGCACGCTGCTCCTCTGGGGCACTCTCTGGGTTCTTGAGGGACACAGCCAGGTGGAAGGTGAGGTGCCCTTGGTGTTATAGTTTAACGTGCCTATGGCTAAGTCCCTGATATGTCGTGACGCCAGTGCCAGTAAACGGTGGCACACCGTATTTATAGTAGGAATAACAGAGGTGCAGACTGGTAACTTGAAAACAGAATTCAAACTTTACTGAAGACAGTGATGATACAGCAAGCAGTCTTTCCAACAGTTCCTTTTTGCAGACAATCAAAATTGCAGTGGTCTTACATCCAGCAAGGTTAAACAGAGGGTGATAATACAGGACTTGGAATTGCAGGTGAACCTTACTTTCTTCCTGACTCGTCCTGACTGGAATTGATGCTTCAAGGCCCCAATGCCCTACTTCTGGCTTATATCCTTGAATCTCCAGTTTATAAAGTACCTCCTCTTGACGTTTAGTACCTCTTGCTCTA
Source organism: Bufotes viridis (assembly GCA_033119425.1). Taxonomy (NCBI): domain Eukaryota; kingdom Metazoa; phylum Chordata; class Amphibia; order Anura; family Bufonidae; genus Bufotes; species Bufotes viridis. Next base: position 30,180,175 of record CM065597.1, on the reverse strand, counting down.
GGGATTGCCTCTGGGTTCTGCACTCCTTCTCCTAGGGTACCATCTTCCTAGGGTGGATTCCTCACAGGCCGTGAGGCCTGGGTTTGGCCTTCACAGGCACATGGCCTGCACTTGTCTAAGGCACACTCTAGACTCTCTGTCCTTCCCCTGACTGGGCCTTATATAGACTAGGGCAACCTAGCTCCCTCTAGTGACTAGAGCTGGAATTACATCCCTAGCCGGCCTGCACATAGGACATTTCACAGTAACAGGAGAATCAAATACCATAAATTACATTGATTTACATTGCATGGTACAAATAGGACCTTTACCAGCCTCCTCCTAAAATGAGAGGAGCGACAGCAGCCAAGTGACCCTTCCGTAGTGACGGGCAGTACAACTCCCGTACACTACATCCCTGCTCCACCATTCAGCCTGCAGACACAGATTGCTCTACCGGCCTGTGTGGGCGAATCATGCAGCCCAGAAATCTGCATAAGCTCCACCCACGCAGTGCTGTAGAGTGATCTCTGTCTGCAGGGGAGAGAGGACTGTGAGGGGGCACAGTGCACAGAGGGCATTACTACTCTGAAGGGGGCACAGTGCACACAGGGCATTACTACTATGAAGGGAGCACAGAGGGCATTACTACTATTAAGGGGGCACAATGGGCATTACTATTTTTTCGGGCATTATTACTGTGAAGGGGGCACAATGGGGATTATTACTATGAAGGGCACACAATGGCGATTATTACTGTGAAGGGGACACAATGGCGATTATTACTATGAAGGGAGCAAAATGGGGATTATTACTGTGAAGGGGGCACAATGGGGATTATTACTGTGAAGGGGGCACATTGGGGATTATTACTGTGAAGGGGGCACAGAGAGGCTTTACAACTGTGAAGGGGCACAGATAGGACATTACTACTGTGAAAGGGGCACAGAGAGGGCATAACAACTGTGAAGAGGGCACAGTGAAGAGATAAGTACTTTAAGGGGGCACAATGTGGACATAACTACTGTTAGGGGGCACACAACTATACAAAACTACTGTGACGGTTGACAAGTAAGGGCAATACTACTGTGAGGGGGTACGATTTTTTTAAAGTATTGGGGGGGTGACCCCGCCACGAGTGCCAAACAACCTAGGCACACTACTGATGGCACCTAAAATCCCTGTCCATCGCAGCACTTCATACTATGAAAATAGGGAGGAGCTACCAACAAGCATGGATATTGTATTGAGATAATGACTGAATCGCTTGCACGAATGCAATGATCGTGAATTAATGTTCATATGAACAAAACGTTCATATGAACATTAATTCACGATCATTGCTTGTTCATTTCCGTGCAGAATGTACAGGGAAGAATGACCGTTACTACGATCATTTATCTCAATACAATATCCATGCTTGTTGGTAGCTCCTCCCTATTTTCATAGTATGCTCCCAATAATTGCTCGCTCTATAGGCCAATGTAAAAGGGTCCTTAGTATAATCTTCCTCCTGGAATCACCATGATGGTTGATGGTCATGCAGCCTGCGGTTTGTGTGTGGCCAGTATAATAGCCGGATTGTCTTCAATGTTTGCTTAAGCTCAGCAAGCTAAGCACATGAAAGCCCTAGCACCATCAATCTTACACAGTCACTGCCTTTTGTCTCCACAGCACTGACTAAAAGCTCTAAAATCTATTCCACAGTATGACCATCAGTCATGTATAGAACGGCAGTGACCCTGACAATGGTCACTCTGTTCAAATACCCTGATAGTCATCAGAAGGAACTGTATATGCACAGTCATAATGGCCATAGATAGGACCAAGCCATAAGTGCAAGTGGGATCTTCCATGATGACTATTGTCAAAATGTTACAGCTTAATGCTGAGTGTGTATAGATGTGTATGATACATAATACAGTACAATGCATTATATAATACACTATAATGCTGAGTGTGTATAGATGTGTATAATACATAATACAGTACAATGCATTATATAATACACTATAATGCTGAGTGTGTATAGATGTGTATGATACATAATACATTACATTGTATACTACACTATAATACTGATTGTGCATAGATGTGTATGACACATAATACATTACATTGTATACTACACTATAATACATTACATTGTATACTACACTATAATACTGAGTGCGTATAGATGTGTATGATATATAATACATTACATTGTATACTACACTATAATGCTGATTGTGTATAGATGTGTATGATATATAATACATTACATTGTATACTACACTATAATACTGAGTGCGTATAGATGTGTATGATACATAATACATTACATTGTATACTACACTATAATGCTGATTGTGTATAGATGTGTATGATACATGATACATGATACATTACATTTTATAATACTGAGTGCGTATAGATGTGTGTGATACATAATACATTACATTGTATAATACACTATAATGCTGATTGTGTATAGATGTGTATGATACATAATACATTACATTGTATAATACACTATAATGCTTTTTATATATAGATGTGTATGATACATAATACATTACATTGTATAATACACTATAATGCTGATTGTGTATAGATGTGTATGATACATAATACATTACATTGTATAATACACTATAATGCTTTTTGTATATAGATGTGTATGATACATAATACCTTACATTGTATACTACACTATACTGCTGATTGTATATAGATGTGTATGATACATGATATGTTACATTGTACAATACAATACAGCATCTGTATCTGTCCTGTCCCTTCTGGTCAGATCGCCAGCTAGCCTCTAGTACAGAAAATTGCATGGAAAGTCATAGACAATTCCAGCGGAGTGTTTGATGAGTGAGTCAGTAGGTCTTTGGCAAGGCACACTCAGCTACCGCATGAGGAAGTTCATTCATCATTCAAAGGAAAAGAAAGATTTCACCAGAGAGAATTATCGGTCAAAAGCTCAGCCTTTCATTACAGCGTTACCCGAGGACAATGACATCTTTATAGATAAGGTCCACAACAAGGTTTTCTACTACTGTGTATGGTTTCAGCCAAGTTTTCAGGCACAAGCCATAGATAAGTCCTTTATCAGCATTCATTAGCAATATTTTGCTAATCAGTATAAAAAGGTCAGTTAACTATAAGGTTGTATGTGCCGGCCTGCAACCTGTACTAAACCTGCGTTCACACAAAGTAGTAGTCGATACAATTGGTTACTTTTCTTTATAGGGATTGCCAGCCTTGCACTATCCCTTTAAAGAGGACCCATCACTTCTCCTGACATTAGCAACTACTTTCATTCTCCTTGTAATAACCGTTCTGCAGCATCTTATCACTCTGTGTTGTACCATCCCTTTCTTATTCCTTCTAGAAGTTTGCAAAGAGGTATCTCCCAAGAATGAGAACCATCTCACCAGCGCCAACTATTGGAGGTGGTTCCCTATGAGTCAAGATCCTACTTTCCAACAAGCCTTGGGATTTCATAAGAGAATATAGCTAAGCCAGATATCCATCCATAGACAGCTGTTTTGGGGTGCTTTCCCCTCATCTATACGGAGTAGGAGTCTGGCTGGCTTAGTGAGATGTCTTTGGAGTGGCTTAGCATATCGAGGAACTTCCAATAGTTGGCGCTTATTAGATGACCCTCTTTCTTTGGAGATACCTCCCCATGGAGCATTGCCAGTAAGTCTCCATACAGGACTGGCCTCTTTGAGGAGATTCTGCACAATGCATAAGGCAAATTTAGAAGTTTATGAAGGTCCAGATGAATGCTCCCAAAGATAAGCCAACACACACGGTTTGTTTTTAGTCTTTAGCCATGGAGACATAGGTCTGCATATCACCTGTATACACATTTTTAAAAACAATTTTAATCATATCTTCATAAGGAGCATGGAGTAAAGGCCACTGGACTGAAAGAAGCTGAGATTTTGCCTATGAAATAAGCACACAATCACAAATTACACAAATCCCATAAATCCCCTTTAGGACATATAACAGACATCAGGGAAGCATTGGTTTAGTCTTTCGAGCATGCATCTAACCGTATGTTTTTGTTCTCCTAGGCATTCATTTCACAATGGACCCAGCCAACATTACCTCCTCTCTCGGGAAGGACATTGTGCTGCGGTGCACTCTCACAGTCAGTGGGGATGCAGAGGTCCCAGACGTGGAGTGGTTGAGAGATGAAGAACCTTTGGCCTATGCCGATATCAATCAGATCCAGATGCCACAAGATGATGATACATGGTTGGCCATCAGTGAACTTAGGTTAGTGGAATGCTTCAATATTGATCCACATCCGTGGTCCAAAAAAATCCCTTCTTATACTTTTTTTCCCCATTGTGACTAGCATGGAGACAAACATGTTATAAGATGGGGTCTTAAATTAGCTTTTTTTTATTATTTTTCTTTTGGCTGAGAATACAATGACCAGGTCTCTCTGGAGAAATCTGCATCTTTTGGCCAACCACTTGGGGGTGAATTAAAGAGTGAATTGGTTGTCAAAAATAATTTTTGGGGCTCATCTGTAACATTTTTATAGAGAGTTCAGATGGGCCATTTTGTTTCCTTGTGCAGACAGATGATTAGGGTACTTTCACACTAGCATTAAAGGGTTTCTGTCACCAGGTTTAACCCTATGAAGTTAGCTGACATTAGCGATGTGCTAATGCCAGCTAAACCTAACTAGCCTATTCTTACTTTTCTCAGTGCCTGCATTAACCTTAAAAATCGAACTTTTATAATATGCTAATGAGGCTCTAGGAGCAGGGGGGAGTTGTTCCTGCTCCTAGAGCCTCCATTCTCCCACCTTGGTCTCCTCCCTCCAGGTCTTGATTGACAGGGCCAGGCAGCGCTTGCGTCTGTCTGCCAGCCCTGTGCTCGGATGAAATCTCGCGCCGTTCTGAACTCAGCGCAGGCGCGGTGAGGGAAAGACGCTCGTAGGCTGCCAGGTTCCTCACCGCACCTGCGCTGAGTTCGTAACGGCGCGAGACTACATCCGAGCACAGGGCTGGCAGACAGACGCAAGCGCTGCCTGGCCCTGTCAATCAAGACTTGGAAGGAGGAGACCAAGGTGGGAGAACGGAGGCTCTAGGAGCAGGAACAACACCCCCCCCCCCTGCTCCTAGAGCCTCATTAGCATATTATAAAAGTTCGATTTTTAGGTTAATGCAGGCACTGAGAAAAGTAAGAATAGGCTAGTTAGGTTTAGCTGGCATTAGCACATCGCTAATGTCAGCTAACTTCATAGGGTTAAATCTGGTGACAGAAACCCTTTAAACTTTTCCGGCATTGAGTTCCGTCCTCGGGGGCTCAATACCGTAAAAAAACACTTCAGTTATATCCTAACGCATTCTGAATCGAGAGAAAGCCGTTCAGGATGCATCAGGATGTCTTCAGTTCAGTCACTGAATGGCGTTTTGGCTGGAGATAAATGACATGCGTTTGCATACAGTTTGCCTGATCAGGCAGACAGTTTAGGCAATGGAACTGCCCGCCGGAATCAAATAGATAGATAGCTAGATAGACAGACAGACAGAGATATTAGACAGACCCCAGTTCAGAAAAGCAATAGTTAAAATACAACATGCTATTTCTACCAACATCAGAGCTGTGTTACTGCTAATATCTATCTAAGACCATCCTGTATATAATGGAGAAATGCTGTCATTCCAGGAGGAATGCAGCTCTTGACATGTGTAGCCGGGAGAATTTCATCAATGTAAACACGAATGGTATGAGTCAGATGTAGGATGGGCGTAGATTTCATAGAGATCTCAGTGTAACGCAAGAGGTCACATCAGAAAGTGGAAGGAAATGATGTTCCTAAATATCTCTGATAGTCATGGCCCTAGAGTTCTTGTTTATCCTTCCGGTGCACCCATCTTATAAATGCACACATAGCTATTTATGTTCTTCCCCATTTGTTCTCCTCTGCTGCCCCACTCCACCCCAGATACAGTCACCATAGCCTCATCACAATACCAAACACTCCACTCAGTATATAGAGTACAGGAGTGTTGGTAGACATGTGATGATTGCTTGTGCTTAGAGTCCCAGTACATGTGCCTTGGGTGCTCAGTGCTAGCACCGCCACTCATGGAATATATATTCCTGAAGTCCTTAGGACACATAGCCTACTACAATGTGTTACCTGTCCTGCATAGTCCTCCCACACACATCAGCATCACAGTTTTTGCATGTAGCAATACCACGCTGGTGGTGCTTCTTTTACCGAACCTCCATCATAGACTGCATTTATTTCCATATTATTCATGAGCTAAGCCTCCAGAGATGGTTCATTCGAGACAACACTGCCAAGCACATATTTGTGGGCCCCACAAGCCCACTTTCCTCTCTATGCATACTACGGGACCTGAACTGGCCATACACTTTAGGATGGTCAAACCTGCTGATTTCAGGATGACTATCTATTTTATATGTAAGTCTCCCTACTCTACCTACAGATAGGAAGGTAAAGATCAAGCATGTTGGATTTGAACTTCTTTTTTCTCGGGGCGTCTTGCAGCAGCTTATTTCCCATAGTCGTACTAAAGTGTGCTGAGCTGAGGCAGCCGGTCTTAGTGGTTGGCCATTTCTTGAAGAACATGTCCACCTGATGCCTAGGTCAGAACCTAAGAGGGGCAATACATGGACAAAGGGTTCAAAGAACACCAAGTAGAGAGTTGCCTTTCAGTTGTCTTCTATTAGATTAATTTAGGTTGAACCAACTAATTTCCACAGGAACAACCAACCATCTAATGTGTATTGGAGGCACCACAGAAGAAACATACCACAGCTATCTAATATCTATTAGTGTTGAGCGCGAATATTCGAATAGCGAATTTTTTTAGCGAATATCGGCACTTCGCTAATTCGCGAATATTTCGAATATAGCGCTATAAATTCGCTATTTCGAATATTCGTTTTTTTTTTTGTTTTTTTTTTAGTTATATTTTTTTCTTTCCCTCTTCCCAACAGTAGTTCTTACCTGAACTGAGGATTCCTGGCTTCCTGGCTGCTCTAGTCAGTGCCCATTGCCGCTTCTGCCGACTTCCGTGCTCATGGAGCGTCCCCATCCATGGGAACGTCTCCATATACTAAAATGTACTGTCGGATTTGAGGAATTACGTTGAAATCGCAATGCGATTAATTCAAGTTATATTAATCGCATTGCGATTTCAACTTAGAGCTGGGTTTATAATGGGTCAGCTTGCTAGAATGAACGAAGTTAACGAATATGGAATATAGCAGCACTGCTAAGTTGAATTCGCAATGCGATTAATTTAACTTAAAGTAATCGCATTGCGATTTCAACTTAGCACTGCTAGTGCCACTGCTATATTCCATATTCGTTAATTCTAGCCTATGTAAGATAGCAGTGCTAAGTGGAAATCGCAATGCGATTACTTCAAGTTAAATTAATCGCATTGCGAATTCAACTTAGCAGTGCTGCTATATTCCATATCCATATTCGTTAACTTCGTTCATTGAATCGTTAACTTCGTTCATTCTAGCAAGCTGACCCATTATAAACCCAGCTCTAAGTTGAAATCGCAATGCGATTAATATAACTTGAATTAATCGCATTGCGATTTCAACGTAATTCCTCAAATCCGACAGTACATTTTAGTATATGGAGATGTTCCCATGGTGATGGGGACGCTCCATGAGCAAGGAACTTTATGGTTGGCTTGGTAGAATTAGCGAATAGCGAATATGACGAATGTATTCGTCATATTCCTCAAAACGAAGATAACGAAGTATTCTACATCTTCGCTTTAGCAACCTATTCGTCAACCTCGCTAATTCTAGCAATCAAATAGGAAGGTTGACTATAGAGACAGCTGTGTTAAATTCGCTATGCGATTTTTTTTTTTTTAATAGAATAATTATATTACTTGGATATAATTATTATAATTATTCTATTTATTAAAAAATATATATAAATAATCGCATAGCGAATTAAACACAGTTGTCTCTATAGTCAACCTTCCTATTTGATTGCTAGAATTAGCGAGGTTGACGAATAGGTTGCTAAAACGAAGATGTAGAATACTTCGTTATCTTCGTTTTGAGGAATATGACGAATACATTCGTCATATCCGTCATCTTCGCTATAATTCTAGATATGAAACCAATAGGAAAGTAGCCTTAAGTTAAAATCGCAATACGCGATTATTTAAATCGCATATTAATCGCGGTAACTAGAATAATGACGAATATTCGATTTCGACGAATATGAAACGAATATTCATTCGAATATTCGCGAATTTCGTCGAAATCGAATATGGCACCTGCCGCTCATCACTAATATCTATGGCCATCCGAAACTTAATGTAACATATTGAATACTGTTTGTACTAAAGTCATGTTCACTTTTTGTCCCTTCCCAGCATTCATTCACTACAGTTGTCTGACTCTGGCTGGTATCAATGCGTGATCGAGGGAGAGGACAAGAAAATCTTTTCACAGTCAGCATTTCTGCAACTGGAAGGTGAGACATGAGTTAGTTATTCTCAAAGAATAAGCTAAATGAATTGCTGTTTACTTCAAATCGGAGAAAAGTGGCTGTCCACCTGGTTAGAGGACCTGTTGGAAACCTTCAGGTTTGGCTTTGGAGAAACCACACTGCAAGTGTTTCATTTTCCTGTAGCACCACCACAGGATAAAGGAAGCCAAACACAAACTACTGTAGTGGAGTTGTATTAAAATCAATGAGCTGTCAATATAATGAACAGAGATATTGGGTTCCCCAAGAGACCCTTTTTGCAGGCAATCTCCACTCTGGTTAATAAATGATCGTTCTGAACGGGCAACCCCCATGAATCAACTCAAAATTCCCCTTAAGTGATAAAACTCTGGCTGTCCACAGTCACCACTAGAGGGAGCTTATGGGTTTACTGCATACTATGCCGGTTCAAGCTTTCCCTAGTGGTGGCTGTAGGCTGCCAGAACATTGTAGTTTAAAGGCTAGGGACATCTCCAGGGCAATTTTTAATTGCATTTTTTTCAATTAGTCTTTATTAAAAATGTTCAGCAGTTTTTGTCATACAGAGGTTAAATCTCAGACTTTCACCTTCTGTTTACTCTAAATCTTGTCAAATGACAGCTTATGTGTAGTACTGAGCCCGAATATCCAAATAACGTTCGCAAATTCGCGAATATTTGAAATATAGTGCTACATATTGTAGAAACGAATATTCTTTTTTTTTTGTTTCTTTTTCAATCTGAACCCAAGATACCGTTAACGAAGATAGAGAATATAGCACTATGGTCTCTATCTTCGTTAATTCTAGCAAGACAACCAATAGGAAAGTTATACCCCGTTCAAAGTTCCACTCGCAGTACGCGAATATTACATTATGTAATATTCACGTGCTGCGAATGAAACTTTGAACGGGGTATAACTTTCCTATTGGTTGGCATGCTAGAATTAACAAAGATAGAGCGAATATAGAGAACATAGCGCTATATTCGTATTCGTTATCTTTGTTAATTCTAGCAAGCCAAGTGAACTTGCCTATTCACAGCTCTAAGTTGGATGCGCAATGCGAAAGTATTAAGTAATATTAGTCGCATTGCGCATCTAACTTAGAGCGGGGTATATGCAACTTACCTTTTGTTTGGCTGGGTAGAATTAACGAATATGACGAATACGAATATAGCTCTATATTCTCTATATTCGCTAAATCTAGCAAGCCAATAGGAAAGTTGCCTATAGACAGCTCTAAGTGGGATGCGCAATGCGAGAATATTACTTTACCTATTTTTTGCAATAAATAGCATACTGAGTCATTATTCTATTTATTGCAAAAAATATTCTGGCATTGCGCATTCAACTTAGAGCTGGGTATAGTCAACTTTGCTATTGGGTTGGCTTGCTAGAATTAGTGAATATAGAGAATATAGCGCTATATTCGTTATCTTCATTAATTCTAGATAGACAACCAATAGGAAAGTTGCCATTATACCCCGCTCAAAGTTCAACTCGCAATACGCGAATAATTAAATCGCATATTATTCGCGATAAATAGAATAATGCTGAATATTCGATTTCAACGAATATATTACGGATATTCATTTGAATATTTGCGAAATATCGCGGAATCGAATATGGCACCTCCCGCTCATCACTAGTCATGTGTAGCTCTTATCTCCTGACCTCATAAACACTTAAACTAAGTTGTTATTAAAGTGGTATGAATGAGGCGTAAATGGCTGTTGGTCAGGTGCTCTACATAAGCATCATCTAAGTAAACAGAAAGTGACAGTCAGCAATAGACTGAAACTTAACCACTGTATCACAAAAACTGACGACAATTTTTAATAAAAAAACAATTGGAAAAAAAAGAATTTTAGCCTCAAATGAGTAAAATCTTTAAAAAATTGCTTTGAAGGTGTCTATAGCCTTAGTACCATAATGATATGTTGTTAAAAGGAGGATAATTATTTTAGGCTTTCCATGCATTTTAGATTGTTGGCCAGTCTTCCAGAAGTTCCACCAACTCAGCTCTGATGACTATGGCTAGCTTCAGATGTGAATAGAAAATGGACGTGTTTCCAAGCAAGCAGTCCTGATCGATTGCCCCATGTCTTCTACTACTTTCCACTAATGTCTGCAATCCGCATCTTTTATAGTTTTCAAGGGCTGCTTTACAGTGAATATTCATTTTTGACCCATTCCATAGCTAAATATTTGTATTAGTCATGTTATTACAATCATGGTTAGAATGAGTCACCCCCATAACTAGAGACATCTGACATAGCTTGTGCCGTGGAGGAGATTGTCTAAGCATTACAAATTACATTTGCAGGATACATGGGAGCCTGATGATGTTCGGTGTTGGCGCATCACTGAGTACAGGAGTTATACCTTTATATCTTGTTTTGCCCAGGTCTGCCCATCTTCACCGATGAACCAGAGGACATGCATGTCTACCCCAATGTGCAATTTAACCTCAGCTGTGATGCTCATGGTCCTCCTGGTCCTGTGGTGGTGATATGGCTACAAGATGGTTTACCCCTTAACTCCCTCGCAGATGAATTAGCTTCAACGCCTTCATTGCTTCAAGTCAAAGGTAAGGAACCTATCTGGGGAATTCGGGAGTTTCTTTAGATCCAGCTCTTGAAAAAGTTATTGATTTCTTGAATACTGTACCACACCAGCAGAAGAGGTTGTCGAGAAGGAAGCGTTCTTTCTGACAATCACTTGCTCATCAGTGAAGGAGACCGCTGCTATTACATGCAGTAATTTCTTCACAGTATGGGGAGTCGGGATCGCTAATGCCATTGCTTGTCCCCGTACAAAATAATTATTTGCCGGCAGCAGACCGTGATTAGACAGCATGATCTGCCGCCGGCAAATGATGATTTTTTTAACCTGCTTAAAAATTGCGATTGCTCAATGAATGAGCATTTGCTCGTTCATCAGGTAATCGGCAGCAGTATTACACAGGCAGGTCATCGCTAACGAACGTTCCTACAAGTGCTTGTTAGCGACGATCTGTTCAATTATCTCTAGGTGTAACACAGCCCTGATTGATTTATTGATTTCTTGAGATAAGGTCTTATTATACTGAACCACACTAGGTATGGCTGCCCAAGACAGCTTGTCTAACCTTATCAGTCCCATACAGGTGAACTGAGTGGCACCACTCATGCTCAACCACCGCTCGCTTCATAAATGGTGGGTGGGTACATAACCCCAATGGTTGGATCCCCAGTGTTCAGAGGAAAAAGGGATAAGTCTACATTGTAGAACAACCCCTTTAACCAAATTCAAGCTAAAGTAATGGTGGACATATCTGTATGTGGTTTGACTTAAATAAATGTCTGGATAGAATTTTAAAAAGTCAATTGCCAGAGATAAGGACATCTCCTCCAAGAACCTTGGGATTAGAATTCTGTTTGCTCCAAGATCTGCTGGTTGCGAGCTTAATGTCCTTGAGTTTCCACCTACGCTTGAAGGTTCTTCATCGAGAATCTTGCAGACAACTGTTATTTTTATTTTCTGATATGGAGCTTTTACTCATTCGTGTAACATATTTCATATGCTACTCACCAAGGCCGTTAGGTCAGGCTTCTGGTGGATACTTTCAGTGACATTTTCCAATATGAAGGATATGTTTTGTAACCAGAGTATTAAAAGCAGACATTTTGTAATTATCCCATTTGCTCCTCAGTTTCATTTGTAGAAGTAATTGTAACGCTCGTATGTCAGATCTGCCGAAATATTTTTGACCATTTTCCAGATGATCTCAGATGTCAGGTGCAGACGTTTTCCTTCTGACGTCCGACCATTATTTATTACAGAGTTTTCCAGGCAGTTTCATTTCAGATGTAAACTTTAATCTGTCGCTGAAGTTAGAACAGTCAAAAAAAATAAAAAATGTTGGTTCAGATCATATTAGCTCACATGTTATAGGAGTTTTCCTATCCTAGGACGGGACCCCCCGACCATCTTCCAGCTGGAATGGGTGATCAGAGGTGGTCGGTTCTAGGAAACAGGTTCTAGTTGAACAGGCTGTTCTGTGCTGTTTCTGTAGCTCCCATACACGTGAATGAAAGTTACCCACTCGGTTGGTTCATAATTCTGACCATCTCTAGTAGTCACCACATTCAGGCAGGAGGGGGTTAGGAGGGGACCTATTCTTCTATAGGTACAGGCAGATCCCGGAGGCAAGACCCACATCTATTAGACATTTATGACATTTCCTGTGCCTATGCCATAAATGTCTAAAATGGCATTGCCTATCCTGGGGGCATTGGGCAGATTCCATGGCTTCAGATATTGGGCAAATACCCATAAACATTTCCACAAAAGATATTCTACATTTTTTAAACCAGCACCTGAGTTATTCAGCAAATTCTATCTGTATAGCTCCACCTGCTGTTTGTTATTTTCCTTATATCTCTGTCCACCTCAGTAACATTGTTGCAGTGGACACACATGCTCAGTTCTATCTTTCAACTGCCACCAACCATATCTACTGTTCAAAGCTGTGAATGTAGCATGGAGAGCTATTTAGCAGAAAGAGCACGCCCCTGTGCTGTGACAGGGAATGAGATTCAGACAGGCCATTCTCCTGAGCTGCCGGATTTAAATAAATCAAGCAGAACAATTGGAGCAATGAATGAGGGATCTCTGGATCCATGTGAGGTACAGGGCTGGTTCTAGTTTAGTTAGAAAGAGATTGTCGTGTACTATATGATGTCTAGTTTATGTTTTTTCATTACGATGGGGATAATCCCTTTAAGCTTCAAAAAGGATCAAACATGTTGAAATCCAATAGAAGAATTGTCAGGACCGGCAATGTTCTAAGGTTATCACAGAATGAGATCCATAAATTACGACCAATTCTGGGCACCTCAGAGGGCTGAGGAGCAGAACAGGAGGGATGTTAATAATTAGGCTCTTCAGGCTGAAAAGGAGTCTGTATCGTTCCCCCCATTTTGTAACTGTGTTCCAGGGACTTTTCCATTCTCGTCCTATTCTTAGAATTCTTGCATTTGTCTGTTTTGAAGGGGAAATTCACAATTTCCACAGACATCTGTCTTGAAACTCTGAGGGAAGCGAAAATTCTGCAGACTTGGCAAAGGGAAAACATTTAGAAACCAAATGTAAATCAGAAGCACTTCACCATCGGAGGGGTCAAGAAATGTCTTTAAAAAACACTAAACCAAGGTGGAGCCTTGTTTATTAGGGAGTCACCAGAGGATACTAACAGATGGGGCAGATATTTTTGGGAACTTGCAAGTAATTTAAAGCAACTTCACAAAAATATTTTCCAGTTTGAAGAGGTTGCACGTCATTAGAAACATGGCTGCGTTTATTCAAAACAGTGCCACACTTGTCCACAGGTTGTATGTGGTATTGCAGCTCAACCCCATTCTCTTCAACAGGGATGAGCTACAATACGATACTCAACTTGTGGACAGGTGTGGCTCCATTTTTGGGAGAAAAAAAAGCAGCCATGTTGTTTAATTCCTATTCAAACCCTTTAATTTTAGTGGTAACTAAGTCCTCGATCCAGGTAGACATTAGTGGAGAATCACTCCCCATGTCAGCAATGTAGCACACTAGGCAAAAAATGTCTATAATAAGTCCAGAACTCCAAATTTTAACAACTGCATGTCAGAAAACATGAAGCACAAGTTGAACCGTACCCCAATCGCCACTCTGAAGTGGTCCTCCCCATGGTCCATAAGATCTCCCACTTCTTAGCCTTCAATTCCAGAAATCATCATCTTCCATCAAAGGCCTCCTTTAAATGATTATGCTTATTGTATTATGGAGTGATTCCAGCCAAAACAGGAAAATCTAGTTTAGGTTTGAGTCTAGGGGCTTACAGACAGCAGAGGACCCATGTGCAAATGTGTGGGCCCCTTGTCAACGCCTATGAAATGCCTCTACTCTGCCAGGTCTCAATCAACCTATGGTCCTATAGAGGGCTCTATAACCCATAAGGACAGTATTGAACTGGGTTTCCTCAGGCCCACCAGAGGAAATTATTCTCTGGGCCCAAACCCCTATATCATCAATAAAGTCTAATAGAGTTAGATTCGAAGGAATCAACCCTGTGGCAAGGCAGCTCCAAATGTTTTTTTTCTCCTGGACCTTTGGGGCTCACTATAGTTTCAGAGCCTTCGCCCACCGGTGGACCCTCTGGTGCTCCTGTAGGCCAATGTTGGAGTTTGTTCTCCCAGGGTGGGGTCCCTCTTTAGCAAGATGATGCATGCCTAGTCAATCCCAAGCCAATACGTTTATCAGGTCAGTAACGTAGACCAACAGTATTATATAACATTTCAGTACAAGGATGTCAGGAGCACATCACCATATGAGACGTCATTGGGCTGACCACAAGGCAGCTGTGTTGTTGTCTCTATGTCTGGAGAGGATGGGTGGGTGGGTTCTGATCAATTCCAGATGCCTCAGTCACTTTGCAGCACATCTGGCAGAGAACCGGGGACCTGGAGCCCAGATGAGGACAGATTTCGGACCACAGTACTCCCGGGAGTCTGTATACAGTGGTCTAATGTCCAGTACAGGTGGTCGGAGGAGATGTTGGTTTGATAGGCGAGAACTCCCCCCTCCAGAGTGTCCCATCACCCCCTCCATGTCCCTACGCTCCCCCTTCCCACCCCTCACTCATTGTCTGTTTCACATTCCTCGCTCTGTGGTATTTTCACTCTCGATCTCACGCTCCCTGGGCACATCGTTCTTATTAAAAGCATTTCCTTCCAGCTAAATTTACACACAACCGATTGACGCTTGTTATCAAGACGCCTAAAAAACAAATGGGTTAACCCGCAATTCTCTGCTAATTATGCAATTACCCACAACGCACATCTGGCGGTAAAGATCCGTTTGCTTTATCATATGTTCAGGGTACGTGTATAGATAGATAGATAGATAGATAGATAGATAGATAGACAGATAGATAGATATATGCAGTATATATTTGTGATTTACGCAGGCGAGAGAGGGGCCCATTCTTGTGGGGACTAATACCACCAGATGGCCCAGCTCACATTAACCCTTCCCAACCCTTATGGAATATGATGAATGGTGATGCAACTGACCTCCTGGAATATTGCTCCTGCTTATCTATTCCTGAGACTCTCTATATAAGGCCTCTTGCACACGACCGTATGGCTTTTTCAGTATTTTGCGGTCCGCAAAAAACGTATCTGAAAAAATACGGATGACGTCCTTGTGCATTCCGTTTTTGCGGAACGGAACAGCTAGCCCATGATAGAACAGTACTACCCTTGTCTGTTATGCGGACAATAATAGGACATGTTCTATCTTTGAACGGAAAGGAAATAAGGAAATGGAAGGTATACGGAGTACCTTCCGGTTTTTTTGCAGATCTATTGTAATGAATGGTTCGGTATACGGTCCTTATATGGAACACAAAAAACGGAACGGATACGAAAAAAAACGTTTGTGTGCAAGAGGCCTAAGGCTACATGCTCACGACCTCGCCGTGTTTTGCAGTCTGCAAATTGCGGATTCGCAAAACATAGATTCCGCAGATGCGCGTTCCGCAATTTGCGGAACAATAAACCCGAAAGCCCCTAAAAATCATACAAGTAAATCTAGTCCTTCGTGTAAATAGGAGACGTATCACGGATTTGCATGTATAATTATAGAATAGTTACCATCGCCTCATTCATACTGCATTGGTCTCAGTTCACATTCCATAAACAGAGAACAGTTCTGCTAGGGTGACAGCAATCTCAGTCTTGACGGCCTGTTATTCACATGTAAATATCGTCCTTTCTTTGCATATTCGCATTCTTCAAGTCTTGCAGACCCCCGACCTGCACGTGGGGCCAGATACCGATTATGACGTATGAATTGTTTGCTTTGGAGAGGTTCACCTATTAGATCATGCTAAATACGACGGTTAGACTTGCCTGCCTTTCCCAGTGAAGGATTTGGAAGCAAAATGACTTCCCTCAGGGGAACATATATATTCACGCCTTGCCAAAAATAATATTTATTTGGAGCACAAGACGGGGAGTGGCAGCGGTTGTGCCAGAGTATTATCTACAAGCTTATTTCTATAGAAAAAAAATAATACTTAAAACATTTGAACACAAAAAATTGCAATGCTCAAAGGTGTATACCCGAATATCATATTCTACTGCAGGTCATACTCCCAGGTGTCTTGAAAGCTGAATTATGGAGGGTTAGTAAGTGAGGTCTATATACTATACAAATGCTTTAGCTATCCCTGTGCCTTCCTCTGACATGAAGGTAACAGGATGGTCACCTGCAAATAGGCATGGAGTTAACAGGGTCATCACCTGTGAGCAGACACAGAAGTAACAGGATGGTCATCTGAGAGTAGACATGGAGGTAACAGGATAGTCATCTGTGAATAGACATGGAGGTTCCAGGATGGTCATCTGTGAATAGACATGGAGGTAACAAGATGGTCACCTGTGAGTAGATATGAAACAGGGTGGTCACCTGTGAATAGACATGGAGGTAACACAGTGGTCACCTGTGAATAGACATGGAGGTAACAGGATGGTCACCTGTGAATAGACATGGAGGTAACAGGGTAGTCATCTGTGAATAGACATGGAGGTAACAGGGTGGTCATCTGTGAATAGACATGGAGGTAACAGGGTGGTCACCTGCAAGTAAACATGGAGGTTACAGGATGGTCATCTGTTTATTGACATGGAGGTAACAGGGTGATCATCTGCGAGTAGACAAGGAGGTACCAGGGTGGTCATCTGTGAGTAGACAAGGAGGTACCAGGGTGGTCATCTGTGAGTAGACATGGAGGTACCAGGGTGGTCATCTGTGAGTAGACATGGAGGTACCAGGGTGGTCACCTACCAATAGACAAAGTAGTAACAGGGTCATTACCAGCAAATAGACATGGCGGTAACAGGGCATGACTGGTAAACTTTCTTATGTGAATCTTAATATACTGTACAGATCCTTTGTTATTCTGGGAGATAAGTACATGTCAGAAGTGTCTATTCCACGCACCCTGTTGAGAACACATGCATGCTTTGTCGAGCATGCCTGTGTATAGGGGGTTCAGGAGGAATAGCTGTTGATATAGCGACCTATACAGTGATATATAAGACAATTTTTTTTTCAGTTTTCTCCCTCTTTAAACATCTAGAACCAAAATGTTGAGCAAGCAGGAATGAGGACAGTACGTGTAAGGGCCACCAAACAATTCTCCATATGACAACTTCCCGTCCTCCTGTGATTATGACACGGGAGAGTGAGATACTGGGGCCACCTGCATTGACAAATGAATATGACAAGGATCTGAGTCACATTCACGTGCCCATAGTAGTCCCAAACTTGAAGGATCCTGACTATAGAACTGTCAGTCAGTCCCGTTCATGTTGTAATATTTCCTCTGACCCGTTTCAGATACTGAAATTGTCCATGTTCCGTCCACATGATGAAGGGCGATGGAACTGACCCCCTGGAATTGTCCACCTGAATAAGGACAGAGGCTTTTATTGCTTCTAGTACAGGTCAATGGGCATAATATCATGGGTGTACCCAATGTGTAAGCACTTGCTACCTCTCATAGGGTACGGCCACACAATCAGGGTTCTGGGTACAGTTTTTGAAGTCAAAAGCAGGAGTGAACTCAACATACTTCATACTTTCTCTCCTTTATAATACTCTTCTGATTTTGGCTGATTGTGTGGCCATACCCGTATGGTTTTTGATAATACTCCAGACCCTTCCTCCCTATGATGTTGTCCTCTACCTCCAATGATGGACACGTTGCTCTTCCCAGTAGACTGTACGCTTGACACGACCAGTGTGATAGAGGTTCCTATACACGTCAGTAGTGGTATACGTCCTCAGAGCAGATTCTGACTGGTGCCGCACGTTACATTTTTGTACCACAGAACACTTATTGTTCCCTCTCTTCCCTCAGGTCTTAATAAATCCTCTTTGTTCTCCTGTGAAGCTCATAATGGAAAAGGTGTAACTACATCCAGGACCGCAACTATTAAAGGTAAACTACAAAGAAGATCAGATCTTATGTAGTATACTGTGGAGGAGATCAGACCCTGCATTGTACACTTTAGGAGTGAGGTTTACATTACAATGCGGAGAGAGAGGATCAGATCCCATACTGATGTGTAATTTGAAGCCCTTGGATTCCAATGTAAAATTTGCAGCCTTGATCCCATCCGGCTATGTGTCCTTTATAATACTGGTATCTTCTTAGCTACTTTCTCACAGTTCTGGCAGAGAGCCTGAGTTCTCCAGATTCAGCATAGTCGGATAGTGACGCGTGCCTGACGGACACCATTGACCATAATGGGGTGCGGCATGGATCTGGCATATAAGCCGGGATTGGGCTGGAGAAAAATTGCTGCTCGCAACGGTTTTTATATATGCCAGATCCTCGCTGCATCCCAGCATGGTCAATATGGTTGGGCGGGCACATGGCACTATCTCTGCCGGATTTCTTTGTGTAGTACTAGCCTAATGTGGCAGAGGAACCTTTGAGCCCCTGCAGACACCATAACCAAAGTGTGACTGTTACCTCTGCATCCTCTATAGCTACACCCCAAGGGCTGTTACACATGAGCTTTTCGTTCTTCTGATCCATCAGAGGAACCAAAACATTTTTAAGTGTTTCTTTAGAGCATCAGTTATGCCCAGTTACTGTGCAACCCATCATATACAGTGTGGAGAAGATCAGATCCAGTATCGTACAGTGGGGAGGAGATCAGACCCTGTATTGTACAGTGTGGAGGAGATCAGATCCTGTATTGTACAGTGTGGAGGAGATCAGATCCTGTATTGCACAGTGTGGAGGAGATCAGATCCTGTATTGCACAGTGTGAAGGAGATCAGATCCTGTATTGTACAGTGTGGAGGAGATCAGATCCGGTATTGTACAGTGTGGAGGAGATCAGATCCTGTATTGTACAGTGTGGAGGAGATCAGATCCTGTATTGTAGTGTGGAGGAGATCAGATTCTGTATTGTACAGTGTAGAGGAGATCAGATCCTGTATTATACAGTGTGGAGGAGATCAGGTCCTGTATTGTACAGTGTAGAGGAGATCAGATCCTGTATTGTACAGTGTGGAGGAGATCAGATCCTGTATTATACAGTGTGGAGGAGATCAGATCCTGTATTATACAGTGTGGAGGAGATCAGATCCTGTATTGTAGTGTGGAGGAGATCAGATCCTGTATTGTACAGTGTGGAGGAGATCAGATCCTGTATTGTGCAGTGTGGAGGAGATCAGACCCTGTATTGTACAGTGTGGAGGAGATCAAATACTGTATTGTGCAGTGTAGAGGAGATCAGATCCTGTATTGTGCAGGGTGGAGGAGATCAGATCCCGTATTGTGCAGTGTGGAGGAGATCAGATCCTGTATTATACAGTGTGGAGGAGATCACACCCTGTATTGTACAGTGTAGAGGAGATCAGATCCTGTATTATACAGTGTGGAGGAGATCAGATCCCGTATTGTGCAGGGTGGAGGAGATCAGATCCTGTATTGTACAGTATGGAGGAGATCAGATTCTGTATTGTACAGTGTAGAGGAGATTAGATCCTGTATTGTACAGTGTGGAGGAGATCAGATCCTGTATCGTACAGCGTGGAGGAGATCAGATCCTGTATTATACAGTGTGGAAAAAATCAGATGCAGTATTGTACAGTGTGGAGGCGATCAGATCCTGTATTGGGCAGTGTGGAGGAGATCAGATCCTGTATTATACAGTGTGGAGGAGATCAGATCCTGTATTGTACAGTGTGGAGGAGATCAGATCCTGTATTGTACAGTGTGGAGGAGATCAGATCCTGCATTATACAGTGTGGAGGAGATCAGATCCTGTATTGTACAGTGTGGAGGAGAACAAATACTGTATTGTGCAGTGTGGGGGAGATCAGATCCTGTATTGTACAGTGTGGAGGAGATCAGATCTTGTATTGTACAGTGTGGAGGAGATCAGATTCTGTATTGTACAGTGTGGAGGAGATCAGATCCTGTATTGTACAGTGTGGAGGAGATCAGATCCTGTATTGTACAGTGTGGAGGAGATCAGATCCTGTGTTATACAGGGTGGAGGAGATCAGATCCTGTATTGTACAGTGAAGGAGATCAGATCCTGTATTGTACAGTGTGGAGGAGATCAGATCCTGTACTGTACAGTATTGAGGAGATCTGATCCTGTATTATACAGTGTGGAGGAGATCAAATCCTGTATTGTACAGTGTGGAGGAGATCCGATCCTGTATTGTACAGTGTGGAGGAGATCAGATCCTGTATTGTACAGTGTGGAGGAAATCAGATCCTGTATTGTACAGTGTGGAGGAGATCAGATCCTGTGTTATACAGTGTGGGGGATATCAGATCATGTATTGTACAGTGTAGAGGAGATCAGATCCTGTATTGTACAGTGTGGAGGCGATCAGATCCTGTATTGTACAGTGTGGAGGAGATCAGATCCTGTATTGTACAGTGTGAAGGAGATCAGATCCTGTATTGTACAGTGTGGGGGATATCAGATCCTGTGTTATACAGTGTGGGGGATATCAGATCATGTATTGTACAGTGTGGAGGCGATCAGATCCTGTATTGTGCAGTGTGGAGGAGATCAGATCCTGTATTGTACAGTGTGGAGGCGATCAGATCCTGTATTGGGCAGTGTGGAGGAGATCAGATCCTGTATTGTACAGTGTGAAGGAGATCAGATCCTGTATTATACAGTGTGGGGGATATCAGATCATGTATTGTACAGTGTAGAGGAGATCAGATCCTGTATTGTACAGTGTAGAGGAGATCAGATCCTGTATTGTGCAGTGTGGAGGAGATCAGATCCTGTATTGTTCAGTGTGGAGGAGATCAGATCCTGTATTGTACAGTGTGGAGATGATCAGATCCTGTTTTATACAGGGTGGAGGAGATCAGATCCTTTATTATACAGTGTTGAGGAGATCAGATCCTGTATTGTACAGGGTGGAGGAGATCAGATTCTGTATTGTACAGTGTGGGGGAGATCAGATCCTGTATCGTACAGTGTGGAGGAGATCAGATCCTGTATTGTACAGTGTGGAGGAGATCAGATGCTGTATTGTACAGTGTGGGGGAGATCAGATCCTGTATCGGACAGTGTGGAGGAGATCAGATTCTGTATTGTGCAGTGTGGAGGAGATCAGATCAGGTCCCGCACTGTGTGGTCCCTTATTAGCAGATCCTGTATTAATGTGCAGCTCTTCCAGCCATGAAGAATCAGTGTCTCAGCAGGTACCATGAGGTGCAGATAAGGCCTCATGCACACAAACGTATTTTCTTTCCGTGTCCGTTCCGTTTTTTTTGCGGACCATATGCGGAACCATTCATTTCAATAGGTCCGCAAAAAAAACGGAAGGTACTCCGTGTGCATTTCGTTTCCGTATGTCCGTTTTTCCATTCTGCAAAAAAATAGAGCATGTCCTATTTTTTTCCAGTTTGCAGACAAGGATAGCCATTAATACAATTGATCCGCAAAAATAACGGATCCGCAAAAAAATAAGAAAGAGCCTTTTTTGAACCCTTGGGCTTTGGTTTAACGCTGATCATTCCCACCTGTTCATTGACTCGATGACACATCTCTGCGGAAGATTCCTGCTGCAGGAATGTGGCTGATTCACTTGTTTAGATCCGACGTGGTCTGACTCAGTGCCCACTAACCTCAGTGGCATCTGAGGGAGGATACGAGGGGGGGACGCAGGCTGGACTTAACCACTTCTTACCTATTCATTCTATCGTAATCTCTCCTATGAACTTACAATTTATATTGAATGAATTCATTCCATGCTAGACGTCTTTTTCGGGTGCCAGTGCTTGTCGGAGCACCTCATCTGTTGTTGTTGGGGTTGGCTGTAGGCTTATGACATATGCCACCATGAACAATGCTTAAGGATCTCCTAAGATGCCACCTTGATCATTTAGACCAGGCTTGGCCAATCTTTGGCTCTCCAGCTGTTGTAAAACTACAACTCCCACCATGCCCTGCTGTAGACTGATAGCTGTAGGCAGTCTGGGCATGCTGGGAGTTGTAGTTTTGCAACACCTGGAGAGCCTCAGCTTGGCCATCCCTGATTTAGACAGAATGTCCTAGACAGGCGCCATGTTTGCCTTTTCTTTGGTGTTTCCATACCTTTGTCTATTGAAGAAGACGGGTAGTTTTTGTGGCCCCCATGATCTCAGTGACCCTTATGGTCTCATTGAGTAGATTGCAGAAAACTGAGCAACGTCTTGGTTGTGCATCTATCATACCCTTGGCCATCTCTTGACCACCATATCAATACTTGTTGTCCACATTGGATTAACGTTTTTATACGTTTTTTTGGGCGATGTTTATAACGTAACTCTTCCTTTCCTCCATATATTGTAGTTCTACCCAGGAGGCCAAAAGATTTGACGCTGGTGACTCGGAGTACCACCCAACTGGAGATATCCTGGCAGCCTGGGGACAGCGGTGTTCACCCAGTGTATGTGTGTACAGTGCAGGTGGGTGCAAGATCAGGTCAACACCATGTTATTAGGGATGAAAAAACCTATTGGAGCAATGAACCAATCAGGGCTGGTGGTATAGATAAAGGGTATCTGGGCAAAAATCAAAGTAGACCCCTGTCCACCATTTTGCTACTTGCGTTATCCTATTGAACCAATGAAGCAGTGAGAGCGGGTGATATTCAAAAGGGTATCAGGGCAAAAATCTAAGTCGAGCCCCCTGTCCACCTGTCCACTTGCTTTATCCTACTGGACCAAGGAACCAGTCGGGGAAGGTGGTATAGAAAAGGGTATCAGGGCAAAAATCTAAGTCGAGCCCCCTGTCCACCTGTCCACTTGCTTTATCCTACTGGACCAAGGAACCAGTCAGAGTGGGTGGCATACCAAAAGGTATCAAAGTAGACCCCCCAGTCCACCATTTTTGCAACTTGCTTTATCCTACTGGACCAAGGAACCAGTCGGGGAAGGTGGTATAGAAAAGGGTATCAGGGCAAAAATCAAAATAGACCCCCCTGTCCACCATTTTTGCTACTTGCTTTATCCTACTGGACCAAGGAACCAGTCAGAGTGGGTGGCATACCAACAAGTATCAGGGCAAAAATCTAAGTAGACCCCCTGTCCACCATTTTTGCAACTTGCTTTAGCCTACTGGACCAATGATTCCGTCAGGGAAGGTGGTATAGAAAAGGGTATCTGGACAAAAATCAAAGTAGACCCCCTGTCCACCATTTTTGCAACTTGCCTTATCCTACTGGACCAATGAACCAGTCGAGGAAGGTTGTATAGAAAAGGGTATCTGGACAAAAATCTAAGTAGACCCCTGTCCACCATTTTTGCAACTTGCTTTATCCTACTGGACCAATAAACAAGCTAGGGCGAGTGGTATACAAAAAGTATCAGGGCAAAAATCAAAGTAGACCCCCGTCCACCATTTTTGCAACTTGCCTTATCCTACTGGACCAATGAACCAGTCGGGGAAGGTGGTATAGAAAAGGGTATCAGGGCAAAAATCTAAATAGAGCCCCCTGTCCACCATTTTTGCTACTTGCCTTATCGTGATAGACCAAGGAACCAGTCAGAGTGGGTGGCATACCAAAAAGTATCAGGGCAAAAATCAAAGTAGACCCCCTGTCCACCATTTTTGCTACCTGCCTTATCCTACTGGACCAATGAACCAGTCGAGGAAGGTGGTATAAAAAGGGTATCTGGACAAAAATCAAAGTAGACCTCTGTCCACCATTTTTGCAATTTGCTTTATCCTACTGGACCAATGAACCACCTAGGGCGAGTGTTATACAAAAAAGTATCAGGGCAAAAATCAAAATAGAGCCCCCTGTGTCCACCATTTTTGCTACGTGCCTTATCCTACTAGACCAAGGAACCAGTCGGGGAAGGTGGTATAGAAAAGGTTTTCAGGGCAAAAATCTAAATAGAGTCCCCTGTGTCCACCATTTTTGCTACTTGCCTTATAATTTTAGATGCGCTGTCAGTTTTCTGCTTGGAGGTCTCATCGGCAGGACTCCTAAAAAAAAAAAGGAGCCTTAGGCAATGGCCCAGTTTGCCGCCACCAAAGGAAAACCTTGAGTGAAACCATCCATACTGTACAGAATTCCTTGCTGATTGAATTAACAGGTTAATTACTGGACCTAATTGGCTTGTTACATTCCTCCGGAGGCGCTGTTTTCAGTAAGGGGTGACGGATTATCTCGGCCAGGCAGGGATAATCGTTACTCGCATTCAACAATAGTATCAAGTGAATGTAAACAAGGGAGACCCGTCTGTCAACGCCTCATCTGTAACGAGTGGAGGGAGGGGGTGAAGGATCTCCGGGTGGGGCCGGCATGTTTTGTTAGGTGGGACACAAAGAGCTGAGGAGACATTGACAAGCTGATGGAACACAAGAGATGGGTTTGGGATGAATCGTTGCGCCTCATTTACACAGAGTAATTATCACTCGCATTACAATCACTGTGCAGGACGAGAACGGTCACGTACAAAATATGCTGTCTGTGTCAGATGGCTGCTGTAAAGCATCATGGATGTGGAGGAGGCCGATTGCCCCCAATATTTGGCCTCCTCCTCCCACTCCTGGAGATACGATTGCAAATGGTGACGGAGCAGACATTATATTGTAAATTCGGAACATTCATGTACCCTCTTAAAAACCTCATTTGTTAAATTAATTTGTTAAAGAGGACCTCCAACTTTTCCTGATATGTCTTTTTAGCTAATACGTGCATCCCCCATGTAATAACAGTTCTGAGGCATCTATTCTGTGAGACTGTATATTGTGCTTTTCCTTTAATATTCCTGCTAGAAGTTATAAATGAATTACTAGCAGTTTACAACGAAGGTCTAGTTGGGTGTTACCAATTGGGTGGTGTCCCTGCACAGTTTGACACTATCCAATCAATCCTGCCAGCGTCACACTGTGCAGGGACACACCTGAACTGATAACACCCATTTGGACCTTCACTGCAAATTGAACACTCCAACTGGTAGCACCTATCTGGACCTTCATTGCAAATTGCACAGTCCAACTGGTAGCGCCCATCTGGGCCTTCATTACAAATTGCACACTCCAACTGGTAGCACCCATCTGGACCTTTATTCCAAATCGCACACACCAACTGGTAGCACACATCTGGACCTTCATTGCACATTGCACACACCAACTGGTAGCACCCATCTGGACCTTCATTGCATTGCAAATTGCACACACCATCTGTTAACACCCACCTGGACCTTCATTGCTAATTGCACACAACATCTGTTAACACCCACCTGGACCTTCATTGCAAATTGCACACACCAACTGGTAACACCCATCTGGACTTTCATTGCAAATTGCACACTTCAACTGGTAGCACCCATCCGGACCTTCATTGCAAATGGCACTGTCCAAATGGTAGCGCCCATCTGGACCTTCATTCCAAATTGCACACACCAACTGGTAGCACCCATTTGGACCTTCATTGCAAATTGCACACACTAACCGGTAGCACCCATCTGGACCTTCATTGCAAATTGCACACACCATCTGTTAACACCCACCTGGACCTTCATTGCAAATTGCACACACCAACTGGTAACACCCATCTGGACCTTCATTACAAATTGCACACACCAGCTTGCAACACCCATCTGGACCTTCATTGCAAATTGCACACTCCGTATAGCAGCACAGTCCATACAGGCTTGATGCATACGGCTGTACCTTGCACATGACACCTAAACCTATGGAGTGGATTATCTATAAATATTAAATGGAAACAAGTGATTGTGTCAGGTAGGTATCCGGAGGTGTAGGTGACGCAGACACTAGAGTTCAGTTAAACCCAAGATCCTACTGCCCCCTATTGGTAAAAAGAATTGCAAACAAAGAGCTCAATGGTTCCCATTCATGAATCATGGTCCTCACCGCTGCATGAATGAAACTTCCTGTTCATGGTTTCTAAAGCGAGATCGAAAGGGGAAGAATTAGCTGCTGACGGTGGTGACTTACTTCTCCATTAGTGGAAACAAAGACAAAGGGAAATCGGATCAGTGGACGGCGGCCAGTGCTTTAGTCTCTGCTAAAAGCATCCGACGGCAGGGAATGTGACGGAAGGGGTCACAGCAGCTCCAACAATTGTCCTACACTTTTACAATGTGCCATCAGATAATGACCTATTGATTCAATCATGTTTGACATATTTTAGAATAATTTTTGATGGTGGTTATTTTTTATTTCCCATGATATCTATTTTTAATAGAAATCCTAAAATCCTGCAGTTTTTACTTCTGGCCGCTAAGCCTAATAATAGGCACTACTTCGTGGTCTGTACAAATCACTTTACTGCAGTTATCTGCTTATCATTACAGACAGGATTAGAATGACAGATACCACTTAGGCCTCTTTCACACTTGCGTTCTGAGGATCCGGCAGGCACTTCAGGACCGCCGCATCCGTCAGAACGCAAGTCGCCTGAAAGCAATTGAAAACTGATCAGGATCCTGATCAGTCTTCGAAATGCTTTCAGGTTACCATAGCAGCCAAAGTCCTGGCTGCCATGGTACTCCGCAGCAGTATACTTACCTGCTTTGGCCGCCGGGCGCTCCTTCATGACGTCACAGGTCCCCGCGGCACATAGATTAATGCGCCGCCCGGATCTGTTTCCATCATGAAGGAGCGTCCAGAGGCCGCAGCGCAGTTAAGTACACTGATGCGGAGTACTTACCATGGCAGCCAGGACTTCAGTAGCGTCCTGGCTGCCATGGTAACCGATCGGAGCCCCAGCTTACACTGGGGCCCCGATCGGAACTGCTGCTGCACATGCGCAGCGCTAAACGTAGCACTTCAATGGGCATTAATTCAGGATCCGGCGTTACGGCATGTCTTCCGGATTTTTGGACGGAGACAAATCCGCAGCATGCTCCGGTTTTGTCAACATCCAAAAAACGTTCACATACTGAACGGAAGACATCCTGATGCATCCTGAACGGATTTCTCTCCATTCAGAATGCATTAGGATAATCCTGATCAGTATCTTTCCGTCCTAGAGCCCCGAGGACGGAACTCTACGCCGGAAAGTAAAAACGCAGATGTGAAAGGGGCCTTATATGTGTATGGATTAGGCCTCTTGCGCACGACCGTATAGCTTTTTCAGTATTTTGCGGTCTGCAACAAAACGGATCCGCAAAAAGTGCGGATGACGTCAGTGTGCATTCCGTTTTTTGCGGAACAGAACAGCTGGCCCCTGATAGAACAGTACTATCCTTGTCCGTGATGCGAAAAATAATAGGACATGTTCTATCTTTGAACGCAATGCAAAAACGGAAATACGGAAACGGAAGGCATATGGAGTACATTTCGTTTTTTTGCGGATCCATTGAAATGAATGGTTCCGTATACGGAACGCAAAAAACGGAACGTAGATGGAACAAAAAAAACGAGGCCTAACACAGGATCCATCATTTACAATAGGTGATTGTCAAAACTTATCTGCCCCCCCCCCCCCCGACCTCTGCGGAGGTCACAGAGCACACCTAGAAAACTCTCCCATAAAAATCAATGAGTCCCCTCCAGTCCATTGTGTCTATGGCCCATGGAGGCTGCTGTAAAGCATATCTCTAAATGCTGTTAGGAACAGCTCAGGCAAGATGGCCGCCCCCATGATCATGTTCAGGAAGTAGAAATCAGAAAATAAAAACAGATTAGAAAAAAGGATATGGTCACTATCTGGTTTTAACTGGCTGAAAAAAACGGTTGGTGACACATTCTCCTTAAACAGTCGTGTCCTAAAGATAGCTGTAAGGCCAGAAGTCCCAGATTGTAGACTGCTCTGTGTGTGCAGTGTACAGATTGTGAAAAATTCGTCAGAGTATAATGGATATACGTCCCCAATAAATTAATTAATCAAATAAGGTCTTAGGAGGACGTTAAGAGCAAAACAAAAAATCTTTATTAATCATTTGCTATAATAGGGGTGGTCAGATAAAGTGAGCCTACTGTATTGCTTGGCACTCACAAAAAATCGCTGTACTGCACCTCGGTATGTGCAGGATACTTATAGCGTGTTCAGCAATGTAATGCCAAAAGCGCCATTACAACTATAGACACCAGACTCTGTTTTGTGCTGGCACTAATATAGGTGCATGTTGGCAAAATATGTCACTAATGCCATAAACAGCACATTCCAGAGTCACTTTGTAAGGTGTATATAGTAATGGGGTTCCTAAATGCCAGCCTATAACCTAGCTAGATATCCCAGCATGGCAATGTGAACAATGCTGATGATGAGCTGGTTTTGTATTATTCCAGGGCATTAGTTAGCTGGTTGACGAAAGGCTGGTCACTATGTATAATTTCAACTAGAAACCCTAGGAAGTAGTCTCCTCCTAATAAAACTCATATCCCCTGCTCGACGCGTTTCTAAGTGAATTTTATACACTGTTCATCAGGAGCAGGACAGGAGATTGACGCCGAATCCCTCCGTTCAGAGGGTCGGCATTGGTATGTCACGAGGAGAGACACAGAGTATCGGCGCTAGTGTGGCCACATTGCTGAACATTGCTGAACACGCTATAAGTATCCTGCACATACCGAGGTGCAGTACAGCGATTTTTTGTGAGTGCCAAGCAATACAGTAGGCTCACTTTATCTGACCACCCCTATTTTTATAGCAAATGATTAATAAAGATTTTTTGTTTTGCTCTTAACGTCCTCCTAAGACCTTATTTGATTCAGTGTACAGATTGTGTACAATTTTCTACTAGAATGGTATTTAATGATAAGAAGATGGAGGAGGATTTGGTTGCCTTGAATATAGCAGCAGGTTTTTTTTTTACCCTGTGGTGGCCAAAGGTGGACAACTAAGCAGGGTTAGACTGGCCCACCAGATTAGAAAACAAAACATTTGGAGCTTCCTTTAGAGCTAGTCACTTACCACTAGGGTCTATTCCTTTAATACAAAACCTATAAGACTTTATTGGGCCCCGGGAATAATTTCCACTGGTGGGCCCAAGAAACCACAAAGGCTAGCTCCATTCAAGAACCTCATCCACAAAAGCTTTGTAGATCTGGAGACAGCAAACCCTTTGAACGTAAACCCAACCCTTATTATCCTAGCTACACCTCCAAAAACAACCGGAGTCAGAACCCCAAGACCATCCTGTGTTTTTCAGCAGAAAGGACCACACATGTCTACACTCCAGGACTGTGCTATTAATCCAGGACTATCTCACTGAATCTTAGGCACTTGAGGTGGGTTTGGGTAGCATGGAGACAAATGAAAGATGTCCCCAAACCACACTGTGGCCACCTTGGCTATATGTGGTCACCTAGTGATGGTTTAGTGTCCATACAGAGACCGATACATATTGGGCCTGTGTAGGTAAAGTCTAGGAACAGCCTCTTCTGGATGATCCCCATCATTGCTAGTCCTTCCAGGCAGGAGATATTGTGCCCATTGTTCCTTTATAGTTTAGTAATGTTAAGGTTGCATGTAGTGTTCTTCTTCTGATATTGGTTTAAATGAATAGTCTTGTTTAGAAATTCATATTAGAAACTCATCGAGTGTGGTCCAACGTTCAGCTGGAGCTGAGAAGACCTACAACAGGGGTCAGCAACCTCCGGCACTCCAGCTGTTGTGAAACTTCAACTCCCAGCATGCTTCATTCACTTCTATGGGAGTTCTGAGAAGAGTCAATCAAGTGTGCATGCTGGGAGTCGTAGTTTCACCACAGCTGGAGTGCCGGAGGTTGCTGATCCCTGACCTACAACAAGTGTCTCTTGGCCTGAAGGACCTAACTCATGCATTACACAGGTTTCAATGATAACTGTTGTATCATGAATATGCACACCAGGAGGTCACACCAGGTTTCTAGTTTTGTTTTCTTCTCCTGCCCCAAGTTCCTCATTACTGTTGGACTGTGGTTTGAATCGGGGCTTTTCATTGTTACAGGATGAAAGAAGAACTACAGCAGTGACCATTTCTAAGTTTTTTAGTTTCTTAACATTTGCTGTTTTGTATTGTCTTCTAATCGGCCTTCTTCTCCTCCCTTAGGCGACTGCTCCTCATAGCCACCTCAGTACCACTCCTCACCATAAGATCTACAACCAGAACATCAATGTGCCCCCTTACACTCATATCATCGGTGACCTTGCTCCCTACTCTGTTTACAATGTGCGCGTGTCCTGCCTGAACCACGAGGGGGTGTCCCACTGGACAGAATGGGTCCCAATGGAAACCTTGGAAGGAGGTATGAGAGTCTGGGAGGGACTGGAAGTTCAGAGTATATGAGGAGCAAAGAACTTAGCAGTTTGTATAGGAACATCTTTAAAGAGCAGGATCAATCCTATTAAACTAGAAGTACCTCATGGTAGGGTTGAGTCTGCTGATTTAAGTGATTCCTTTTTTGTGAAAATCGGTTGCTGCTTTCCTGAGGGGGGAAAAAAAACATTTTTATTCTTTATTCAAATTTGCAGTGCACTGGGGGTGGGGCTTAGCCCTTGAGTGCACCTGAGCACCTCAGCTTTCCAGTCTTCATTGGCAGTCTTCTCATGAATGTGGCCAAGACAGGTATCAATTTAATCAGCAGGATTAACAGGTGCACAGGTGCACTTTAAGATGCCCATGCAAAAGTAAAACAAGTAGCTACTAAGCCAGGCTTGGCCAACCTGCGGCTCTCCAGCTGTTGAAAAACTACAACTCCCACCATGCGCTGCTGTAAACTAATAGCTGTAGGTAGTCTAGGAATGCTGGGAGTTGTAGATTCGCAACAGCTGGAGAGCCACAGGTTGGCCATCCTTGTAGTAAGCGCTTAAATTATACATCTCGGAGGACTATGTGTCTATATAGCGGGCATTGCATCTAGCTGAAATGGATAGAGCAGAGGAATTGTTAGGAGAGACCTGTTTCTGAGCTGCTCTAGCCAATCGCTATTTCTGATTGCCCAAGTGCAGCTAACTGACAGCAACTGCCAAATGTCCTTTCCAGATGAATGCCAGGCGCTCTAAGCAGCCACTAGTTTAAAGCCAATCTGTCAGCCGATCTGTACCTATGACACTGGCTGAACTGTTACATGTGCGCTTGGCAGCTGAAGACATCTGTGTTGGTCCCATGTTCATATGTGCGCACATTGCTGAGAAAAATTGCGTTTTAATATATGCAAATGAGCCTCTAGGAGCAACGGGGGCGTTACCATTACACCTAGAGGCTCTGCTCTCTCTGCAACTGCTGCGCCCTCTGCACTCAAATGACAGGATCGGGTGGTGTGAATGTCATCACACCCAGCCCCAATCAAAGTGCAGAGGGCGCAGCAGGTGCAGAGAGAACAAAGCCTCTAGGTGTAATGGTAACGCCCCCGTTGCTCCTAGAGGCTCACCTGCATATAATAAAACATCATTTTTCTCAGCAATGCGGGCACATAGGAACATGGGACCAACACAGATGTCTTTAGCTGCCAAGCGCACATGTAACAGGTCGGCCAGTGTAATAGGTACAAACCCGCTGACAGATATCCTGTAAGCAAAGTCATTTATAAGATAGTCAAGTCATGAAACTGAAAATGGAGATTTTATTTAAATTTAGAATTTTCTCCTTACAGATGGTCTAAAGAGTATCATCCGTTTCCTTGTGCCGCTCACTCCTCTGCACGTTCTCCTTCCCTTTGGCAGGAACTTGCAGGATTATGAGGGGGGCTCCCTTTCAGCCCCGGCCCCTTGTAGTAATTAGTACACAAGACACAATCGATACTGTCTGTGTCAGCCGTCCTGCTGGCTGCTGGCTCCGTTTTCTTTCACTTCTCCTTGTGAAGCGTCTTGTTTTCTCACTTCAACTTTTACCGCAGGTCCCACTTTATTTTTTAATGTTAAAGGGGTTGTCCGAGTTATGAAAAAAAAATCTATAGCACTGTAAATATGATGGTCAGCAATATATAACTAAGCTAAGCAAGTTTTAGGCAAAAAAATGACATTTCCTCATTTCTCTGGTTCTCTTCTGGCCCTTTGTTTACCTGCAGTAACAACAATCTCTGCCCCTCCCCCTGCTCTGCAAAGGGAGTGAATAAAAGTGCTGCCCAGCTCTGACTGCTGGGAGACTCAGCAGCATGTTATATGTGTAGGACTACAAGTCCCAGCTGTACAATGACACTGCTGGTACACACATGATCTTTCCCATACCTGTTCTTGTGCAAGGCTCTGCAGAACTCCTCTAGTCTGTCAGCTCCTGTGCCCAGCATTTGTCTCTTCACTTCCACCAGCTACACAGTAAAGCCCTAAGTCTGTGCTGCTGAAGGGGTTAAAGTTTTCCCTGAAGAATCCAGGGAGAGAGAAGAGAGCAGACAGGCAGTGAAGCACAGTGACCTCTGTTTATAGCCACATATCTGCTCACTTAGGCTTCGTTAACATCACCGTTTAGCCTTTCCGTTCTCCTGCTGCATTTAGGAGCAGGAGAATGGAAAGGACGGATTCGGCGCATAACTGAGCCAAACGGACCCCATAGACTATAATGGGGTCAGTTAGGTTTCCGCTCAGAAGATGATTTTCTGTTTCCGATGATTTTCCTGCTAAACGGAGCAGGAGAATGGAAAGGCTGAACGGTGATGTGAACGTTTGTGCACTAAATGGGAGAGAAGCTGAGATCAAAGGTCATGTGACCCTCAGTGAAATCTGAGAAAGCAGCAACTATAGATGCAGTAAGTGCATGATAAAGCCTTTACATTTAATTAGTTAAAAAACATACAAAGAGCCAAAAAATAACTCGGACAACCCTTTTGATGTCTCTTAAAGGGATGACGGGGATTAGAAAAACATAACTGCTTTACTCTTACTCCACGCCTGTCCATGGGTTACGTCAGATCCATTGAAGTGAATAAGGCTCATCTTAAAGGGGTTGCACACTCATTTCCAGACCTCTCAGACTTACCTGATCCCCTGTGCTGGGTCCAGCCTGTTATCTCTCTGGCCTCTGCTGCTTGTCTCGGGTCCCTCCATGTAAACTTCCTGTTTGACGCTACTGCTGCCAATCACTTGCTCCTCTTGCGTCATGTCAAATGGTCATGTGATCACCGCTGCAGCCAATCACATAAAACCGGAAGTTTAAATGGAGAGACCCAAGACAAGCAGTGGGGGAGTTGGGACAAGTTGGGACCTACAGCCGGGAGGTCAGGTAGGTATGATCACCAACGATGGTTCCACCAGTCTGAGCAGTTTCCACAACCCCTTTTCATTTAGGTGTGGAGATGTTTTTGGAAGAAAGCAGCATCTTTTTCTAGTCCTTTTTCTAGACAACACTTAGAATGAGCCAATTCTTAAAATACTTATTGCCGTTTAATCGTTTTAAGGGGTTACCTGACCACAGTATCCCTCTTGTCCATGGGCTGTGTCTGGTATTGCTGCTCAGACCCATTAACTTGAACGTGGTCAAGCTGCAGTACCAGACACAGCCCCCCACACAGAAGTGGTGCTGTTTTTTTTTGGGCTTTTTGGGGGGGACGGAGGGACCCTTTCTTGTAACCTTATATAATTCCCTTCTTAATGATACACTTTAGCTTCGTTCCCAGATTATGGATCCATGTCTTAGGCTCATGTGAGATTTATGTTTCTCTTCATAGTTCCGTCTGGTCCCCCTCAAAATGTCACTGCGATCAGGAACGAGACTGTTATTATAATCACATGGAGAGAACCAAGAGCGCCACTGAATGGTGTATTGCAGGGTTACAAACTGGCGTATCAAGCTAAGGACCAACCAGAGGTACCAGACTCAAAACTAACCCGTGCAGGTGGTCTACGTATCATCATGGTGTGCAACGTGATTTGTGTGCATGGATGTCTTGGCTGAAGAGGTTTAGTTAGGCAACCAGAACCAACACCAGTGGCAGGTCTGTCAATGAGAAGCTTAGACGATATGGCCTACCAGTCCCTTACCTATGACCCATAGTTGAATGAAGTCACTACTGCATCCAGATGTGTAGCTTGAAACTCCTAGGCCCCACACCATGTGCAATTTATAACACAGGGGCCTTTGGTGTTCCAGAGCAACTGCCACCACCTATAGCTACACCCCTGTCTCTATCCATGCCATGAGGTACATAGCAGTATTGGACTTGGCATGGGCAATGAGTGAACCTGCTGCGGAGCTTAAGTGTCTACAGACTGAGTTGTGTATGTAGTATAGTATAAAATGATTGTAGCTTTAGCATGTGTGTGTTTACGGCTCTTCGGGAATGGCTGGTGCCCATGCTCGGTCAAAATTAAACCTTGGCTCTGGTTGTGTATGTCAACCCTTGATGATATTATGTCTCAACAATGTTGTGCATGGTATGTACTAGGCTTAGAATACACAAATATTATATCACATACTCAACGTAGGGTTTTTACTACACAGGTTGTGGTAGATGCTGGCCTGACCAATGAGGTGATGCTGGATATGTGGCAGCCCGTGGACAATCTGACTGTTAGGATCTCCTCTTACACAGTCTCCGGAGATGGTCCTTGGAGTGATCCAGTTGTTGCTATACTTAGTAACTATGGTAAGATGCATCAGCCAACCATTCCCTATAGTATGTTTATGGTACTGTTGCCTGGTGTCTCATGTTTGTCAATTTGCTTTTTTTCCAGAGTCTCCTCAAGGTAAGGAACACAACCGAATACTGACAGTAATGGAGCCCAGATCCGAGTGACTATCAATATTTTATTTTGCATGCCGTACAGACTAGTTGCCCAACCTTTATCATATACGTGTACCCCAATGGATGTATTCGCACTGTCACCATGCTATGCTTTTAATGGGTTCAGCAGAATGTAAGATCATGGCCTTGGGTAGGGAGCACTTGGTTGAGTAACAATGAGAAGCACTGCCATTGGGTCTCCTGACCATTCTCCGAATGAATTGCTTCGCATTGGAGAGTCATTGTCCTATACATTTCTTCTCAAGATGACACTATTCGATGGAAGATTAAAAAAAAAAAAAAAACAAGCTCATATTTTTATTCAACAGCTGTCAGAGATATGGCATCATCTCTTTTCTCCTGGCATTGGTGGTATGTAATCCTGGTGGTTGCTGTGGCAGTTTTCGGAGCCATCATAGGTGCTATTTTCCTCGCCCATGTCCGAAAGAAGGAGACAAGATATGGGTGAGTCCGCGCGTTAATATATCAATGAGGCTCATGAAAGACATTGCGTACAGGCCAATGATACTGATGTTGTTTTATGTAAATATTTAGGGAGGCCTTTGAACCAACCGTGGAGCAAGGAGAACTGGTTGTCCGGTACAGAGTACGGAAGTCTTATAGCAGAAGAACCACAGAAGCCACCTGTAAGTCTGACAAGTTCCTCTGTATACCACCATGTATCTAGTCACAGATCTCAAAAAATGTTCCCATTCATAGTACCTAGCTCAAGAGCATTTTGAGGTGAACCCATATTGAGTATCCTTGACTGCTAGTGCGATCTGATGGCCTTTGACCACCCAACCTTAAGCTCGAAAGCTACAGATGTGGAGGGTTAGAAAACTATGGGAATATCCTGTTGCTTTCTGTTGAAATTCAGTCTTATGTAACTAATAAATATTTATGACCCCTCATGTCAGGATAGCCCCTCGTGTACAGACGACCGGGTTCTGTAGTCCTGGGAGCTAGCAAAGGGATAGGTGGGGTTGCCTGTTGGACCAGACTGATTGATGCAAGATCTGGAGGAGTCCTCAGAGTATCTGTGCATACTCCATCCACTTGGCTGAACATCAGGAAATTTCTGTTCATGTTTTGTGCTGAATAACACTGGGATCCAGGCCGCTCCATGGTTACAGAGAGACCTTTCTGCTGGTGGTGGTTTCTTCCACGCAGTCAATCTAGCTTAAGCCTCTTCTGGGACCAGCAGGAGAAGGCTGTTTCCCGAGGAACACATTGTATAAATTTTAATGGACTAATGGACGACTATTTCACAACTGATAAACTTATAAGCTTCATGTTTTCCAGTGTTTCTTATTGCATTAGTCAGAATTTCTAACTAATCAGAAACTTCTGTACTTTTAGCATTATTAACTGTATAATCCTGTCTATATACTGAGAATTATATAAAAAAAATGTTGTTCTAAAATTTTACTTAAAAGTTTTTAAAGGGGTTTTCTGACTTTTTTATATCAATGACCTCTCCTTTCAATAGTAACATAGTAACATAGTATATAAGACCGAAAAAAGCCATTTGTCCATCCAGTTCGGCCTGTTTCCTACAAGTTGATCCAGAGGAAGGCAAAAAAACCCTGTGAGGCAGAAGCCAATTTTCCCCACTTAAGGGGAAAAAAATTCCTTCCCGACTCCAATCAGGCAATCAGAATAACTCCCTGGATCAATGACCTCTCTCTAGTAGCTGTAGCTTGTAATATTATTACACTCCAGAAATACATCCAGGCCCCTCTTGAATTCCTTTATTGTACTCACCATCACCACCTCCTCAGGCAGAGAGTTCCATAGTCTCACTGCTCTTACCGTAAAGAATCCTCTTCTATGTTTGTGTACAAACCTTCTTTCCTCCAGACGCAGAGGATGTCCCCTCATCACAGTCACAGTCCTGGGGATAAATAGATGATGAGACAGATCTCTGTACTGACCCCTGATATATTTATACATAGTTATTAGATCTCCCCTCAGTCGTCTTTTTTCTACAGTGAATAACCCTAATTTTGATAATCTTTTAGGGTATTGTAGTCCACCCATTCCAGTTATTACTTTAGTTGCCCTCCTCTGAACCCTCTCCAGCTCTGCTATGTCTGCCTTGTTCACAGAAGCCCAGAGCATCATAATCTTATCAGCAGGGGTCCGACACTGTTTGAGTAGACCGCAGCGCTCCAGGGAGCAACGCAGCCTCCTCCCAGCTCACCAAGCACAGCGCTGTACATTGTATAGCAGCTGTGCTTTGTTTTGCAGCTCCGCCCCATTTACTTGAATGGGACTGAGCCGCGCCTAGGCCACGTGACCTCTGAACTGGGCATCACTAGCCTAGGGCAAGCTGCGAGAAGTCCTGGCTTCTCAACCCTTTTCTGAACAGGTCCAATATTGAGGTTTAATTCTGTGATATTTTTAGATACGGAGCTTCAAATCCTCATTCTCAACATAGATTTAAAGGGAGTCTGTCAGCAGCTTTGACCTTGCAAAACTGCTGACAGCACTAGGTAGGGGCTAGATAGATGGGGGGGGGGCATACCTTTTATACAGCTTTTATTATCAGAGCAGTGTAAATATGAAGTTGTATTCTGCAAGGTTCTTTTCCTGCAATAGCCAATCAGGCACAGCTTCACTGTGATGTGCTGTCTGCTCCCTGAATTGAGCTGCTTCACATCCCCTCTGCTCTGAGTGACAGCTGTCATGGTCTCCTGTTTGGATGCTACCTTCAGAGGAGTGGGGTCTGTAAAGCACCTCAATACAGAAATGATTTCATAGTAAAGCTCTGCCTCCAGTGAACTCGCAGGAGCAGAGCCTGGCAGAAGAAAAGTTCCTATTCACACTTCTCCTGATAATAAAAGCTCCACAAAAGGTATGTTTGTCCTGCTTTTCCTAGCTCTGTTGGCACTTTTTCGCAGTCAAAACTGCTGACAGACTCCCTTCAAAGATAATATTTTGATTTCCTTTTCATTGGTAGGTGTCTGTGTTGACCTAGGTTAAAACAATAGTTTTTCTGAAGAAAATAAATGATTGTTCTCTGCTTTCTAGTGAACAGACTGGGCATTAGTGATGATCTTAAAGAGAAACTTCGAGATGTTATGGTGGATCGACACAAACTTACACTCGGCAAGACCCTTGGAGAAGGTAGGCAGTGCCGCTGGCTATGTTGTATGGACCACGTGATCTGATCTTCTGATGTGATCTTTCGTAGGTTGACAAGCAAGTCCATCTACTTCCATTATATTCCTACTGCAACTCCTTTCCCATATATCTTATAAGGGTATATGGACACCATAGATGGGGTCTAATGTTTGGGACCTCCTGAATGGCTGTGCATACAAAGGTAGCCGGCAATCACTGATAGGACCGCCCACTGGACTCCTAAGCATAGAAAGAATAGAGATTTAAAAAAACTAATTACAAATTTACACTAATCTTTTACAGCAAAACTATATATCAATCTGCTCAGCTTCTCCTGCTCTATAACGTCCTGCTCATGGATCAGACATCACGTCTAAAGTAATAGGCTCCCTCCCTTTAAATTTACCCTTTAGTT
The DNA here is from genome assembly GCA_033119425.1 of Bufotes viridis. Lineage (NCBI taxonomy): Eukaryota > Metazoa > Chordata > Amphibia > Anura > Bufonidae > Bufotes > Bufotes viridis. The sequence continues at coordinate 30,141,457 of CM065597.1, read as the reverse complement.
TAAACACAACCTTTAAACATAATATTAACCACTTACCTCTCTGCAATTACTATGCCTGTGGTCATTATCTCTAATTGGATTTAAAGGGGTTGTCTAATCTCACACATTGATAGCATATCGTTAGAATATGTCATCAGTGTCAGATACAGGTCCCTCGTGCTCCTATCTAGAGAATGGGCCCCCCAATGTAAACAGAGAGCATACAGCGCATGCGTGGCATGCTCTCCATTCATTGCTATATGAGTTACGAAAAAAGCCAAGCAAGAACTTGCTTATCAAGCTATGTTCAGAACTCCCATAGCTGCTCACTGTTCACTTTGGGGTCTTCTTTCTGGACATAGGAGCAGGTGCCAGCGGTGGGACCCGCTAAATTCTAACCAAAATTGTTGGCATATCCTAGTGTCTAAGATAAATCAACCCCTTTAACAAATGTTATATCCTTCAGAATTTTTCCTTCATATGTGATATGAAGGCATTTATGAGTACACACTGCAGGGAACCATGAGAGAGGTCCTCAAAGATCCCTTCCACCATGAGAGAGGTCATCTGAGGCTTCTTCCTTGTAAGCAAACATCTGATGTATTATAAGAAAATACACGAATAATATGCAAGAGCAGTTGTTGAAACTGTTGATATAAGGCAATCACTTTCATAAAATATATGCCCCCTACTTGGTCAACCTTTATTCTATGGCACTGTATGGACAACAGTGATTTTTTCCACTGATCTACTTCGGGTTCCTCGTTCATAGTTGTGTCTGGAACTAGTTACATTCTGTAGGAAGCAAAGTAAAATAAAATCTCCTCTGAGACTTCCTATGCAATTCTGAGACTTTTATTTTTTCCTCTCATCTTTCCCATCAAACCTCAGTTCTGCAGCTCGCAGGACAGGTTCTTGCTGTCTCATCTACACTGTGTTTTGCTATGTGTGGGAACAGTCACACAGTAACACGAGCCGAGCAGGCCCCACTTCCGTTCCCTGTCTTATCCTACACAGTCTGGAAAAGCTATCGGAAAACAGCTCTTGGTCTAATGGCTTCCTTTAGCTTCCTCCTGAGGGACTGATCTCCTGCCAGATTTGTCTCAGCTATTCCTAAAGGGCAACTTGTTAACACAGCGCCGGTGCTGATTTCTTAGGTCCCAGAGGGTCAACAACAGCTAGAATGTAATAGAATTTTCATGGATCTTTGTTATGGGTCAGGGAATCTTCTCATCTTCTTGTGGAGATCCACCTGGTGTAGGGGGTCTTACAGACAATGCTTCCAGGTGAAAGTATGCAAACTAGCTTTCCTCCAGAAGAAAATGGTCTTTCTATGGTTACCTACTGTAAGTCAATGTCAGACCCATCAAAGAGCCCTGAAACATGACATGGAACATCCCATCTGTAGCTCTCAAGGCTCTTGCCCTTCGTCATTACTGTCATGTTTCAAGGTTCTTTAATGGGTCAGACATTGACAGGGTAGCTAGCTATGGAGCGGTGATACTAGATATTTTTCTTCTTCTGGAGGGGAGCTGATCTGCATACTTTTTGAGACTGAACATTGGTGACCATAAACCTTTGACTGAAGAGGTGCAGACATTTTGAGCTAGGCTTCTTCCCAGATGTTATAGATATTGTTGCCCTACAACATGATGCACTCCAAGTTAACCACCATTTGCATGGATAATTTGTGCAACCTTTTATGAGGGTCTTTGTGTTGGACGTGTATAACAAAAAAAATGATAAATATGATTTATGATCTTGTTTCTTAGGAGAGTTTGGCTCTGTCATGGAGGGTCAGTTAAATCAAGACGACTATATCCTTAAGGTCGCCGTGAAGACCATGAAGAGTAAGTGATAGTCTATATCCATGGGTTCCTCTAGAGCAGGCATGCTAAACCTGCAGCCCTCCAGCTGTTGCAAAACTACAACTCCCAGCCTTCCCAGACAGCCTACAACTATCAGCCTACAGCAGGGCATGGTGGGAGTTGTAGTTTTACACCAGCTGGAGGGCCGCAGGTTGAGCATGCCTGCTCTAGAGCCTACACCTCTTTATGCTCTACTTTAGATCTACTTTTTGTCTCTTTTCCCCCTTGTGGTGCCAGAGACTAACTCAGTGCTCTATGATGTTAAAGGGAGTCTGTCACCACATTTAGACATTATAGACCGCTTACATAGCGTTCTGGAATAACTTTAGAAGAATCAAATGGTACCTTTGTTGCGTTCCTCTGTGATTCACCTGCGGCAAAAACGTACTTTTATTGATATGTAAATGAGGGCTCGCAAGAGCACAGGGGCGGCGTTAACTTCTTTGGAGCCCAGGCTGCTCGGCCTCTTTTGTTAATATCCCCGTCCCAGCCTCTGCCTCTGCCCACCCTTCTCTTTCCTTGTGTCCTCCTCCTCTCCCCGTGAAATCCCGCGCCTGCGCTCTGCCTCGCTTGGCCGGGGCTTGCGCACTGCGATGCCCACTGTGGGCACGGCATCGCTGTAGCAACTGCGCATGCTCCGGCCAACGGCGCAAACCCAGCTGCAAGGAGGCCGTTGGCCGGAGCATGCGCAGTAGCTGGTGAATCACAGAAGAACGTAACAAAGGTACCATTTGATTCTTCTAAAGTTATTCCAGAACGCTATGTAAGCGGTCTATAATGTCCAAATGTGGTGACATACACCCTTTAAAATTATCTATATATATATATATTATCTGTATAATAGAAAGTAGCGCCCCCTTGTGATTTCTGTCTCTGGGTCAGCTATAAGTCATATAAAGTCTGAGATGACAACATGGCTGGATAGTGCCGTTCACGGGGATCTGGCCGGTTTCTGGCATGATTGGCCGGTTTCGGCTGAACAAAAAAACAGTGCACGCAATGTTTTTTGTCTGGCCGAAATCCACCACCAATTGCAGTTAATGGGGTCCACCAGTGAGAGGCAGTATCCAGCTATGTCTGATGTGCTCCTCTGCCGGATTCAAAAACTGATGTGGAAGTAGCCTAACTAAGCCATGCAAAAACGTATGGGTGCCATCTGCAGCTCATGGGTTGAAAGACAGGCAGCCACCATCTACGGCCATCCATACTGCTCCTTTTTCTCCCTCTTGTCCCCGGTGTCAGATATTTCTCTATTTTTATGCCCTTTATTTCCCTCCTCCGACAGTTGCCATCTGCACCCGCACCGAGATGGAAGATTTCCTGAGTGAGGCTGTGTGCATGAAGGAGTTTGATCATCCCAACGTCATGCGTCTCATCGGTGAGTGATGGGACCAGTAGTGTATCAGCCAGCTGAACTCAATAAGTCATCAGAGTCAGTATCTAAAATCTCTGCTTGCTGTCAGTGAAATAAGTCGTAACCTTTTAGTATAAGACTACTCTCTGGTGCTAGTGGTCGCATATAAAGCCTGGGGGAATTTTCCTTTTCCAAATAATTGGGTGTCCTAAAGGAGAGTCCGAGGTCTGTTGAGGTCTACTATTAGGGAATCATTTCTAATATGCCTGTATTACAAGATATGTCTCTGGGTTTTCTTCTGTTATTCCTACTGGAAATGTTTGAAAAATGTGGCAACTGGGTGTCACTCTCCCTCCCGTCAGTGTGACAGTGTCTAATCAATGTAGGGGCACAACCCTTTGATAAGGGAAATAGTAACATCCTCTTGTGAATTCATACATTTCCAGGAAGAATAACTGAGGAATGATACAATGCAAACTTGCAAATCACTAAGAAAAGATGCTCCAAAATTGTTATTTTATGGGAAATACAAGTATTTACTAAACCAGACATGTTAGGAATGCTGATAGATCCATCTTAAAGGGGTTGTCCAACTTTTCACCTCTTTTGGTCATCCCCCTTCCCCAGTAGACCTGCGTAGAGAAGCATGCTTATCTGCTCCCAGCCGTTTGCTTCCAGTTTCTTCAATTCCTTGCTTGTCAGCTTCTAGAGTCGACGGGGATCACGTGTGCCGCTACAGCTTGGGGATGGGGGGGGGGGGGTTTGAAAGCTAGACGACCCCTTTAAGGAATATCCCATAACACAAGGTGAAGTGGTCTCATACTTTTAAGCAGCTGCTCATTTATGTGATGTGTCCACCAGTGTACATTCATACCCTATGACATGAATGTATTAAGATTCCAGATTGCAGACAAACCCCTGTTCTCTTAAAGTAGTAAGTCACACAGGAGTTTACCTAAATGTTTTGCCCAGGAGCAAATTTTATGACATTAATTAATGTGAAATAATCAATACCACAAAATGTAGAAACATTCAGAACTGTATGAAACTGGGTGCATTTAATGCAGCGCAATATATCTTTATATGTCAAACATGTATCATTTGTCGCCACCTAGTGTCAGAGATTGTGTACTGCACTGTTCTGAAACATCTGCCAATGCACACAGCTGCCTCCACCCTCCTCCCTTACACAATCCATCATTTCTAATTCCAATCCCTAGATTCTTACAAGATATTTTCCTCAACTCAAACCATCTGATTTTGGGTGTGCCACCATTACCACTGTGTTTTTTCAGCTTGTAATAGATATATGTTTAAATTACGGCATCCCTTTGGCCATTTCACTTTTATTATTGTGGGGTTTTCTTAGCTTTTTTCTCATAGAATTAATGAATTAATAGATTTTCTTGTTTACCAAATGTAATATAATAAAATAATTATTGAAGCGGCCACATGATCTTATTTCAAATCTGTCGAGGCCGTAGTTATAATACCCCCCCCCCCCCCCCCACCAAGTGAACAGATTGTTTATTTCCTTTTATATCCGTATAGGTTGGGTGGGAATATAGAGTACGCCGGTTCTATCCTGGACATAGGCCACTTGTAAGGGTGTGCTTTAAAGGGCATCTGTCAGCAGTTTTGTCCCTATGACACTGGCTGACCTGTAACATGTGCGCTTGGCAGCTGAAGGCATCTGTGTTGGTCCCATGTTCATATGTGCCCGCATGGCTGAGAAAAATGATGTTTTATATATGCAAATGAGTTTCTAAGAGCAACGGGGGCGTTACCATTACACCTGAGGCTCTGCTCTCTCTGCAACTGCCGCACCTTCTCTACTTTGATTGACAGGACCAGGCAGTGAAAGCATCATCACATCTGATCCTGTCAATCAAAGTGGAGGGGGCAGCAGTTGCAGAGAGAGCAGAGCCTCTAGGTGTAATGGTAATGCCCCCGTTGCTCCTAGAGGCTCATTTGCATATATTAAACATCACTTTTCTCAGCAATGCGGGCACATAGGAACATGGGACAAACACAGATGTCTTCAGCTGACAATTGCACATGTAACAGGTCAGCCTGTGTCATAGGTACAAATCTGCTGACAGATGGGCTTTAAGCATAGAAGTAATGTGACCTCAATACAATTCTCCTTGCATCCAGGACAGACATGTACAATTTGTCTATAAAATACCAGGGGTTGCCCTGCAAAAAAAATTCTATATTTTTTCAAACCAGCACCTGGATCTAAATAATTTTGTAATTGTATGTAAGTAAAACATGTAGTGTAGGCCCTTAAAATCTATCTGTATAGCGCCACCTGTTGTTGTATATTCTGTATTTCTCTGTCTACCTCACAGAGGTGGATGCACATGCTCAGTTCCATCCTTCAGCTGCCACCAGCTGTAGTTTCTGTTAAAAGCTGTGGCAGAGAAAGAGCTGTAGCAGAAAGAAAACACACCCTGAGCTGTGATAAGGAAAAGAGCTGTAGCAGAAAGGAAACACACCCCGAGCTGTGATAAGGGAAAGAGCTGCAGCAGAAAGGAAACACACCCCGAGCTCTGATAAGGAAAAGAGCTGTAGCAGAAAGGAAACACACCCCGAGCTGTGATAAGGAAAAGAGCTGTAGCAGAAAGGAAACACACCCCGAGCTGTGATAAGGGAAAGAGCTGTAGCAGAAAGGAAACACACCTCGAGCTGTGATAAGGAAAAGAGCTGTAGCAGAAAGGAAACACACCTCGAGCTGTGATAAGGAAAAGAGCTGTAGCAGAAAGGAAACACACCCTGAGCTGTGATAAGGAAAGAGCTGTAGCAGAAAGGAAACACACCCTCGAGCTGTGATAAGGAAAAGAGCTGTAGCAGAAAGGAAACACACCCCGAGCTGTGATAAGGAAAAGAGCTGTAGCAGAAAGGAAACACACCCCGAGCTGTGATAAGGAAAAGAGCTGTAGCAGAAAGGAAACACACCCGAACTATGATAAGGAAAAGAGCTGTAGCAGAAAGGAAACACACCCCGAGCTGTGATAAGGAAAAGAGCTGTAGCAGAAAGGAAACACACCCCGAGCTGTGATAAGGGAAATAGCTGTAGCAGGAAGGAAACACACCCCGAGCTGTGATAAGGAAAAGAGCTGTAGCAGAAAGGAAACACCCCCCGAGCTGTGATAAGGAAAAGAACTGTAGCAGAAAGGAAACACACCCCGAGCTGTGATAAGGAAATGAGCTGTAGCAGAAAGGAAACACACCCTGAGCTGTGATAAGGAAAAGTGCTGTAGCAGAAAGGAAACACACCCCGAGCTGTGATAAGGAAAAGACCTTTAGCAGAAAGGAAACACACCCCGAGCTGTGATAAGGAAAAGAGGTGTAACAGAAAGGAAACACACCCCGAGCTATGATAAGAAAATCTGTAGCAGAAAGGAAACACACCCCGAGCTGTGATAAGGAAAAGACCTTTAGCAGAAAGGAAACACACCCCGAGCTGTGATAAGGAAAAGAGGTGTAACAGAAAGGAAACACACCCCGAGCTATGATAAGAAAATCTGTAGCAGAAAGGAAACACACCCCGAGCTGTGATAAGAAATAGCTGTAGCAGAAAGGAAACACACCCCGAGCTGTGATAAGGAAAAGAGCTGTAGCAGAAAGGAAACACACCTCGAGCTGTGATAAGGAAAAGAGCTGTAGCAGAAAGGAAACACACCTCGAGCTGTGATAAGGAAAAGAGCTGTAGCAGAAAGGAAACACACCTCGAGCTGTGATAAGGGAAAGAGCTGTAGCAGAAAGGAAACACACCTCGAGCTGTGATAAGGAAAAGAGCTGTAGCAGAAAGGAAACACACCTCGAGCTGTGATAAGGAAAAGAGCTGTAGCAGAAAGGAAACACACCCCGAGCTGTGATAAGGAAAAGAGCTGTAGCAGAAAGGAAACACACCCGAGCTGTGATAAGGAAAAGAGCTGTAGCAGAAATGAAACACACCCCGAGCTGTGATAAGGAAAAGAGCTGTAGCAGAAAGGAAACACACCTCGAGCTGTGATAAGGAAAAGAGCTGTAGCAGAAAGGAAACACACCCCGAGCTGTGATAAGGAAAAGAGCTGTAGCAGAAAGGAAACACACCCCGAGCTGTGATAAGGAAAATGAGCTGTAGCAGAAAGGAAACACACCCCGAGCTGTGATAAGGAAAAGAGCTGTAGCAGAAAGGAAACACACCTCGAGCTGTGATAAGGAAAAGAGCTGTAGCAGAAAGGAAACACACCCCGAGCTGTGATAAGGAAAAGAGCTGTAGCAGAAAGGAAACACACCCCGAGCTGTGATAAGGAAAAGAACTGTAGCAGAAAGGAAACACACCTCGAGCTGTGATAAGGGAAAGAGCTGTAGCAGAAAGGAAACACACCTCGAGCTGTGATAAGGGAAATAGCTGTAGCAGAAAGGAAACACACCCCGAGCTGTGATAAGGAAAAGAGCTGTAGCAGAAAGGAAACACACCCGAGCTGTGATAAGGAAAAGAGCTGTAGCAGGAAGGAAACACACCCTGAGCTGTGATAAGGAAAAGAGCTGTAGCAGAAAGGAAACACACCCTGAGCTGTGATAAGGAAAAGAGCTGTAGCAGAAAGGAAACACACCTCGAGCTGTGATAAGGAAAAGAGCTGTAGCAGAAAGGAAACACACCTCGAGCTGTGATAAGGGAAATGAGCTGTAGCAGAAAGGAAACACACCCGAGCTGTGATAAGGAAAAGAGCTGTAGCAGAAAGGAAACACACCCGAGCTGTGATAAGGAAATGAGCTGTAGCAGAAAGGAAACACACCCCGAGCTGTGATAAGGGAAATAGCTGTAGCAGGAAGGAAACACACCCCGAGCTGTGATAAGGAAAAGAGCTGTAGCAGAAAGGAAACACACCCCGAGCTGTGATAAGTAAAAGAGCTGTAGCAGAAAGGAAACACACCCCGAGCTGTGATAAGGAAAAGACCTGTAGCAGAAAGGAAACACACCCCGAGCTGTGATAAGGAAAAGAGGTGTAACAGAAAGGAAACACACCCCGAGCTGTGATAAGGAAAAGAGCTGTAGCAGAAAGGAAACACACCCCGAGCTGTGATAAGGAAAAGAGCTGCAGCAGAATGGAAACACACCCCGAGCTGTGATAAGGAAAAGAGCTGTAGCAGAAAGGAAAGGCCCCTTTCACATCTGCGTTTTTATTTTCCGGCGTAGAGTTCCGTCCTCGGGGCTCTAGGACGGAAAGATACTGATCAGGATTTATCCTAATGCATTCTGAATGGAGAGAAATCCGTTCAGGATGCATCAGGATGTTTTCCGTTCAGTATGTGAACGTTTTTTGTACGTCCAAAAATCCGGAAGACATGTCGTAACGCCGGATCCGAAATTATTGCCTATTGAAGTGTATTAATCTGGATCCGGAATTAAGCTAAAAGTCGTTTCGGCGCCTCGCCGGATCCGACGTTTAGCTCTGCGCATGCGCAGCAGCAGTTCCGATCGGGGCCCCAGTGTAAGCTGGGGCTCCAATCGGTTACCATGGGAGCCAGGACGCTACTGAATTCCTGGCTGCCATGGTAAGTACTCCGCAGCAGTGTACTTACCTGCGCTGCGGCTTCCGGGCGCTCCTTCATGACGTCACAGGTCCGAGGATCCTGATCAGTCTTCAAATGCTTTCAGGCGACTTGCGTTCTGACGGATCCGGCGGGCCTAAAGTGCCTGCCGGATCCTCAGAACGCAAGTGTGAAAGAGGCCAAACACACCCCGAGCTGTGATAAGGAAAAGAGCTGTAGCAGAAAGGACACACACCCTGTGCTGCCAGCCTGAAATAAATGTAACAGATTTATTGGAGAAATGAATGAGAGATCTCTGGATCCATGCGAGGTGCAGGTCTGGTTCTAGGTTTGTTAGAAAGAGATTGTCATTTACGATATGATGTCATGGGAGAACCCCTTTAATGCGCAATTTCTTCTTCTCTTCGTCATTGCAGGGGTTTGTCTTCAGAATACAGAAAATGAAGGATACCCCTCCCCTGTTGTTATTTTACCATTCATGAAACACGGAGATCTCCACAGCTTCCTTTTGTATTCTCGACTTGGAGATGCCCCCCTGGTATGTAACTGTTTTGATAGCAAGGTTTAATGCAGAAGGAAATCCTGTTATTCCTCCTGGAAATTTCTGAATTGAGAACTGCTTGTGATTGGGTCGGGTCCCTACAAAGTTTGACACCGTCCAAACCGTGCTGGTGGCGTCAGGGTGCATAGAGACAAGCCCTATGAATAAAAGAGGAATGGTAACATCCAGTTGTACAAATTTCCAGGAGGAGTAACAGAAGTTATAAGAATGAATGCCTCAGCACTGATATTTCATGGAGAATACAGGTATTCATTAAAACAGACAGGTCAGGAGATATCTAGAAGCGAGCTTGGCACTGCGGTTTCCACGTGGTGCACGCGTCCAGGGAAGGCGTCCCACAGATGAAGGCGAAGAAGGATCGGCACTCACTTTTCTTGCAAATGAAGATATGCTTTTATTTAGTGCATAATAGCATCACATGTGACGCGTTTCGGCTCAAGCCTGATCAGTCTGAAACGTGTCACTTGTGAGGCTATTATGCACTGAATAAAAGCATATCTTCCTTGGCAAGAAAAGTGAACGTCAGGAGAGATAACAGGTCATCTTTAGAGAGCACTATCAACCCTATTAAATCATGCATACTGCCTGGTAGGGTTGATCCTAGTGATTAAAATGATGTCTGTCCTGTGAATATCAGTTGTGACGTTCCCCCCAAAAAAAAACTACTTTTATTTTTAATGCAAAGGAGGACCTCAGTGCAGGGAGGGTCATGACCAGTATTGGAAAGCTGAGGAGCACAGAGAGGTTCGGCCATGCCCCTTGGTAACGCCATAACTGATTTTCCCAGGAAAGGTACCATTTTAATCAGCACTATGCCTGGTTTAACAGGGTTGATCCTGATGATGGTTGTCCTTTAAAGGGAATCTGTCACCCCCAACCTCCCTAATCAGCTGTTTGTTCACATATACACATAGCTGTGGTTCACCTGATTAAAACGCAGTTTTTCTTGGGTTGATCAGAAGCTCCTTTCCCGAGTTTTTCTTAATATCTGGAATCAATAGGGTTTATGGGGTTTAATAGGGTTTAATAGGGTTGATCCTGCAGTCAGATGCTCTTTTAAGGGAATCTGTCACCAATGTCCTCCCTATCCCACTGTTTGCATAGACACATAGCTGTGGTTCACCTGATTCTGTTTTTCTTTCGTTGATCGGAGGCTCCGTTCCTGAGTTATGATACTTTTTCTTAATATGCAAATTAGGCATTTGGTGCAATGAGGGCGTCACCATTGCCACCACCGTTTTACCCAAGCTCCACTCTTTTCTGTGGTCAGCCCCTCCCTGGTTGCTTTACCACTATCTAGCCCTGTCAATCAAGGTAGCCAGGGAGGGACTGGCCACAGAAAGGAGAAGAGCTTAGGTGCAACAAGAGCAATGTTGACGCCCTCATTGCACCAAAACCCTAATTTGCGTATTAAGAAAAAGTGTCATAACAGAATCAGGTGAACCACAGCTATGTGTCTATGCAAACAGCGGGAGAGGGAGGTCGCTGGGGACAGATTCCCTTTAAGATAGAACTTTCCGGTTATGAGAACGTATTGGTGGGTTCCATTTGTGCACGTCTTGAGACTGATGCATTTTTGATGAATCATTCCTTTATCCGTTTATGTAGAAAGTTAAACTTCTGAATTAGATGACGCTTTATGACCATTATAGATGAGCGAAGTATTAAAAAATTTGATTCAGCTGCTTCATCGAATTTTACAAAAAAAATCCACTTTGTCACGAAGCACACTTCTTTGTAAGTAGTGGATGCAATGACAGGTACCAGCAATTGGGCCGCCCCCCGTCATTGCACCCCTCAACTATCCCGTTCATACATGATTGCGGTATCTGTCAGTAATAATACAGTGTAAAATAAAAAAAATTAATAAAATCATACTTACCTCATCCATTTGATCGTGAAGAGCCAGCCGCCATCTTGATTGAGGATCTAGAGTGAAATCTCGCATGGCCCGTGATCACGTCAGCCTACGTGATGATGTCATACGTCACCACACACGGGATTTCGCGCAGGATCTTCAATCAAGCTGGCGGCGGCTATCTCTTTGCGCTCAAACGGATGAGGTAAAGCTACTTTCACACTAGCGTTTTTTGCGAATCCGTAATGGATCTGCAAAAACTCTTCCATTACAATAATACAACCGCATGGATCCATCACAAACGGATCCGGTTGTATTATGTCTTCTATAGCCATGACGGATTCGTCATGAACACCATTGAAAGTCAATGGGGGACGCATTCGTTTTCTATTGTGTCCACACCACATCGCGGACAGAAAAGCGCTACTTGCGGCGTTATTCTGTCCGTGATGGGGACGCAACCAAACGGAACAGAATGCATTTCTGGTGCACTCTGTTTCATTCAGTTCAGTTTTGTCCACATTGACAACGAATGGGGAGAAAACGGAAGCGTTTTCTTCCGCTATTGAGTCTCTATGACGGAAAGTAGCCTAAGTATGTTTTTATTTGTTTTTTTACCACCATTCAGGGAAAATCGATTTGTTACCACGAAGCACAAGGAAATTTGGCTTCGCAGCGAATCGACTTTTTCCTGAAACTTGGATGAAAGTCCTCTTCTTGGACTTTGATTCGCTCAACACTAATGACCATGTCTCACATATTTCCTTGCAGTTCCTCCCAACACAGATGCTGGTGAAGTTCATGACGGATATAGCTAGCGGCATGGAGTATCTAAGCAGCAAGAACTTCATCCACAGAGATCTGGCAGCCCGGAATTGCATGTAAGGTTCTTGGGGTAAACGTCTTATTATCTGGACATTGACGTAACAATTATCTTTAGTGATCTGGAGATGCCTACTTCTGCTTATCATGGTTGCACCTTATTTCGCATCTTCAGAAGGATAGGACTGGATTTCTGGAGCTTGGTGCAAAAACTATTCCTAGTTCCCCCAACAATATTTTTGAGTGCGCATCTAGGGCTAAAGTAGACAAATCCCATCCATTGTGTCGCACACAATCTTCTTACAACCCTTCTTACCTTTGGGGTTCGTTGGGCTGTTGACTCCCAAGGTGCCGTGGACTAGTTGTGATTATTGTCTTACTGACAATCTCCATGCCCTTCGGCTTTCGTCTTCTACATCTCACACATTAATCTTTGTTGCTGCACCCAGGTTAAATGAGAACATGAACGTCTGCGTGGCGGACTTTGGTCTGTCCAAGAAAATCTACAATGGAGACTATTATAGGCAAGGTCGGATTGCCAAGATGCCAGTCAAGTGGATTGCAATTGAAAGTCTTGCTGACCGCGTGTACACCACCAAGAGCGATGTGGTGAGTCAAATCTCGATGTAATTCTGTAAGGTCATATGTTAGTTGATTTGTAACCAGCATGCTTGGAAAATGTATTAATTAATGTACACTATTAGGTATTCAGAGTCAATGTAGGGTTTCCCCTTAAAGGGTTTGCCCAGGATTTTTCCTTTAATTCTTCTCACTGACCCAGGACCTTTGAAATGCTGTACTTACCTGCTCTCTGACTCTCTGTTCCGGCTGCTTGACTGTTTGCACTAGACCTCCAGTTCCTGCACATACGGAGTCAAGAGTGCTGCTGCAGCCAATGACTGGCCTCAACACTGACATGTCCTGAGGTGGCATGTAATCCAGCAATGACATGCAGCTTTGGAAACATGTCACCTGGAGGCCAGTCATTGGCTGCAGTGGTGGACGTGAGGATGTCCATGTGGAAGTTAATGAAGGAGGGGGCAGGAAGTCTAGTGAAGACAGCCCAGGAAACACAGAACCAAAGCACCTTTACTCCTTAGGATTCAACATGTTTATGCAATACATAGACTATGTGAACTGTGTAATACCTTATTTCACCTGTGGGGGCACTGAAGGGATATTGAACACCTGATGTCAGGTACCTCAACTGATTACAGATGATTCCTAAAGGTCCCAGCAGTTGGACTATGCAAGATTAGTTAATTGTGAGGGGAACCTTTTAGGGAAAAAAAAGAATGATCTAAAGTTGCACAAAGTGACTAATATTCTTCTTCTGCCAGTGGTCTTTTGGAGTCACCATGTGGGAAATTGCAACACGGGGCCAAACGCCTTATCCTGGGGTGGAAAACAGTGAAATCTATGACTACTTGAGACAAGGGAATCGGCTAAAACAGCCACCAGATTGTCTTGATGGATTGTGAGTATTGTTTTTTATTGATGTCATGTAACTTGTACTGGAGACTGAAATTTCTAGAATGTGTCAGAAAATGGCATTTTGTCTAAATCAAGGTTTTATATGGAACATATATTTGAAGATTTTTTTGTGATGTTATTGGTAATTTACCATGTCACTATCCAAATAAAAAAAAATCTAAAATCTTAAAATCCTGCAGTCACCACTTGCCACTAGACTAGATATGAACTCTGTACAGATAACACAGGATTCCCCATCGACAGTAGATGGTGGTCATAGTTTATCTACTCACCCTCCCTCCATAATGACCTACTTACAGGTCACAGAGAATAACTAAAAACTCTCCTACAGCCAATGAGCAAAAACACATCTCAAAATGCTATAAGAAGCAGCTCAGGCAAGATGGTCACCCCCATAATCACGTATGGAAAAAAATAAAACAGTTCAGAAAAAAAGTTATATATATATCTGGGAGGAATTACAAAATATTTGGATTAATTGGAAACCAAAGTCTTTTTTAGAAATTTTTTAGAAATTCGTAATTTTATTTCATTTAGAGATATGTATAAAGGCCACTACTTTAAAAGGGTTTTCTGGGATTTTACTGGATAGGTCATCAGTAGCGTCCAAAGTTCGGGTTCGGACTATCGAAGAATCCCGTTATGAATTCCAAATTCCGTTATGGTCCATGGTAGCGGAATCCATAACGGGATTCTTCAATAAGCCAAAACCGAACTTTGGACGCAGAACTTAAAACACAAGTTCGCTCAACACTAGTCATCAGTATCAGATCGGTGAGGGTCCGACATACAGGCCCCCTGCTGATCAGCTGTTTGAGAAGGTACAGGTGCTCCTGTGAGCGCCACAGACTTCTCCGTGTTTACCAATCACAGAGCCTTACATTGTATAGCGGCTGTACTTGGTATCGCGTTAAGCCCCGCTCACCTCAATAGGCCTGAACGTGTCATCACTAGCCAAGTAAAAGCTGTTAGAAGACTGTGGCACTACCACAAGCACCACTGCCTTCTCGAACCGCTGATCGGTCAGGGTCCCGGGTGTCGGACCCGAACCGATCAGATACTGATGACCTGTTCTGAAGATAGGTAGGACATCAGTAGTAAAATCTCGGAAAACCCCTTTTAGGCTCCAAGTACACACCCATATTTATGATCTATGGCACATGGATGCTAAAAGAGGCAACCAATTCTATTAGTCCATACTATTAGAGCCTCTGATTTTACATGTAGACATACAGAGTTTTTTTTATCGTGAATTTGATTGTAATATTTGAGTAAACTCATCTTTATTTCAAGATTTGCCAATTTTTCTCAAAAAGTAGTAATAGTGTGGATTTAGCCATTATATTCATTAATAAACCCAGTATATTGGTACATTCTGCATTTAGACCTTACTGTAGGTTCCACAGGGTAATCAGATTTTCCAAATTTTTCTTTCTTTTTATTAGTACACCTAGTTTTTACTAATCCAAATTCTAAAGATTTTACTTTTTTGTGAAATTTCAATGTAATTTTTTTTTCAATGTATTGCTATCCAACTATGAGTTTCCCTCACATGTTAACTTCCTGTAGGCATAATCATTAACTTGCCTCAAATCCCTGGTTGCCGTCCACCTTGGTTATGAACCAGAATGGGAAATTATTTCATTCCTGATCTGAAAGACGTTAAGCCACATCCTGTTGCTCAAACTTTCTAGGACATCTGACAAGAGATTCCCGACAGAAGCTTTTGAAGTCCAAACCACATGATCTATGAAAAAATGAGAATGTGTTGGTGTGCCACAATTTAGCCCACTTTGATTCTCCCCGAGTAACAAAAATATACCAAAAAATAATCAAATTATTGTATTGTAAAGACAGCACTTAGAATATAAATCACCAATATAAATCGTAGTTTATGCCACGTTTATAAAATGTTGCATGTTGTTTGATAAATTTGTCTCATTCTTAAACCTAACACTTTTGTCTAGAAAAACTACTCCAGTTTTTTTACTCTACCCTCCCACTGGAATGAAATTCAAGCCCACTTTTCTACCCATATTTCAAAACTGAAGTGAATGGTATAAAAATGCTAAAAGTCGCAAACATTTTGTGCAAGTAAGTCCAAAAATCCAAAAAAGCCACATTTTGTGACTTTTTGAAGCCAGAATTCTGGAGTGAAGGACGGATAAATCAGGGTCCAAGTGCGTTACTGATGCTGAACAAGCAGGAAATGTAGGGAGATGCAAAGCAAATAGACTTTTTCCAACTTATCTATTTTTGACTAGGGGTTATCTAGGGTATTATCAACCTTAGGATTGACCATCAGTGTTTGCTAGGTGCATGGTCTGAAGGTGGATTTACATGTCCGATTTTCAGGCTGATTATGGGGAATGACCAGTCCGGCGAACTCTCGTTCCCGACAATCTGCCCATCTAAATGTGCTTTAGCAACTATAAGTCAGGAACTATTAATGCCATTTTGGTGTATTTTTTTTTTTTTTGGTGTATTTTTACGCTCTTTGAATGTCTAGTAAAACTAAAAACTATGTGCAGGAGCCCAGGTTCTTTTTTGTATATGATTGAAGCTCAATCATTTCTATTTTGCTATTTTAAATTATTTTTATGTCCTCTTCACTTTCTAAATTACTTTCAAGTTTTAGAATTTTTTGATGATCAGCGATCTCTTTCTTCTTTCTAGGTATGAGTTGATGGCTAGTTGTTGGCAGCTAAATTCCAAGGATCGGCCAACTTTTGAAACCCTCCATAGAGAACTGGAGAAAATTCTTAAGAATTTACCTCCAGCCAAAGACCCTGAAGAAATTCTCTATGTCAACATGGAAAAGCCACTTTCCTCTTCTTTTAGTGATGACGGTGAACTTGGAGCTGTGGGTGGTTTGGATACCAAGGATTTTGGTGATGACCTATTCTTAAAAGCCTCTTCTGTCACAGCCGAGGTTCATCAGCCTGAGAACACCAACCGCTACGTGATGTGTCCCAGTCGTGAAGCCACAAGACTCCTCACAAATGTGTCCACAGAACATGCACGTTACAGTTCTGCTTTAGAGGAAGGAACGTTGGAAGAGCTCTTAGCTGGACAAGGGTCCAGATAATAAGCACACGATACATGTCTCTTAAAGAGTTTTCGAAGAGTCTTGACTTAGATGAAATACTACCTTCTTAAAGAACTCTTCTGGGCATTCCTTTTCCATACTAAGGCAATGCCCAAACAAAACATTTCCTTGGTCTTCCACCTTTCCAGTACTTCCAGTGGCAATGACCAAAAACTGGTTAAAAGAAGATGATACCTGAGGTTTTCAGGCAACTTATGAAGAATGGATAGACAGTCATGACACAACAACCTTGACAATGGGTTCACAAGCCATTTATAATATTGTACAATTAACTATGTAAAAATTTGTAAAGAGACTCAGAGCATCCCAATAATACCTTAATTCAACATACGATGAAATATTAGTGGGTTGAGATGGAGGATTCACACTTAAAATCTTCCAGGGCACAAATAATGCAATAATGCATAATGTCATTTTCCATGCTATAGTCAAAGGGAAATTGAATGAACGAATGATTACATGGACAAAAATATTTCTTGATTTTGTATTTTTAAGAATTACAAGAGCGTGGAAGAGCCACACCACACTTATTTACAGTATTTGTTCTCCATGTACCTATCTACTATCATGGGTGATAATATGCAGAACATAAGGGTAATGTGTATATTTTTCCATGTATCTATCAGTCTTTACTTTACTTCTGTAGAACCGCTAATGTTTATGGGCAGATAAGT
Source organism: Bufotes viridis (assembly GCA_033119425.1). Lineage (NCBI taxonomy): Eukaryota > Metazoa > Chordata > Amphibia > Anura > Bufonidae > Bufotes > Bufotes viridis. The sequence continues at coordinate 30,124,190 of CM065597.1, read as the reverse complement.
GGTTTTAGGTAGCCCTAAAGGCTTGCCCTGTGGACTATATCTATAAATGGACAGCAAGCAGGCAACCAGGAAATCACAAATGAAATCTCACAACTGGTTGGTTACAGTCTACCACACCATGGCATTGAGTAAAGGATCACCTGTGTAGTGCAAACAGAGTTATAGCAGTGATTCTGATAGTCCTTTGGTTGTAGTTCTAATATGATATTTACTTAAAGGGGTTGTCTACAATTAGAAACAGATCACTGCTGTCTTCCAAAAACAACTGTCTATGGATTTTGTCTTCTATTGCATCTCTGCTCAAAGTTTTTTTTTTTTTTTCTGGAACTAACATATTGATGAACTATCCATAGAATAGGCCAATGAATAGGTCATCAATATGAGTGGGGGCCCAACTCCCTGTATCCCCACAGATCAGTTATTAGCTGTAGTTCCAGAAGTAAACAGTGCATGGAGCCGGAACGTCATAGCTCCATACACTATTTGTGGCCTTTGTCGTACCGCTCGTTCTCAGCTTCTTCTCAAGGGATGGGTGCGAACCTGCGCTGCCTGAGAACTGTCCTCCACCCATCTAATAGAGATATAAATAGGTCATCAGTATGCTGATGCTGGAAACCCACTTTGAAGGGGTCAAGCTTCAATATGACACACAACTTGTAGACAGGTGTAGCACTGTTTTTGGAAAAAGTATCCATTTTTTTCTAATCAATCGCAACCGCTTTAACATCTAACAACTCATATAGTCTTACCTGTGTCATCTTTACTCAAGGTACCAGGACAAAGTCACAAAATAGGCGTCAATGCAAAGCATTACTAATTCCCTTAATTCCATCCTTGAAAATCTACTGACTTTCCTTAAGGAGACCAACTGTGTATTGAGACTTACTGGCAATGGTTCATGGGAAAAAAATTTTTTTTGCAAAGAGGTATCTCCCAGAGAAAGACAACCATCTCACTAGTGCCACCTTTTGTGGCTCCCTGTGTCAAAGTCCAAATTTTTTACAAGCTTTGAAACTTGACACAAGAAAATGGGACAAATGGCTCGGCTATTTTCCCTTGTCATGTTCCTAGGCTTGCTAAAAAGATAAGACTTTGACTCACAGGGAGCTACTATCAAAAGGTGGCACTAATGGGATGGTTCTTTTTTCCGGGAGATACCTCTTTGTATGTCATTTTACAATGATAAGTGAAAAGAGATCAACGCTGCCAATAGGCCAACAAGGGAAATCCCTTTTTCAGGTCCTCATAACCCATATATAAAACAATAAAAGTTAAGATACTTTAATATAGATTTCTAGTTCAGCCTCTGTTATCTTATACAAGGAAAATATGGTTCCTATGAGTTGACGGATTCCTAGGGATTAAAGTTAGTAAATTCAGTTCTTCACATACCATGTAGCATTTTTACCACTGTCTTTTATGTGGTAGAGAGGCCTTTGTGTCCACTTAGGCACCAAGACCCAGGTTTGACTGCTACCTCTGTACCTCCTTTAGCTATGTGCCTATAAAAATTGCTTGTTCCATAATTTGGGCATAGTTGTTTATGGGTAAGAGATTTCTTGCCAGTAGGAATGACATGCACAACCAGCACCCGCTTCTACCTTTAAGATGGGTTTAGGTAACTACAGTATGTTATTTACTAGCATTGCCTTTAGGTACACATATTTATAAAAACATATTTTTTGTGACTTTGGCCTTTGGCCTCTATGTAAATGTGTAAGCAACACTTTACAACATAGATTACTCCTGTTACGCAGGTAAGGGTACTTTCACACTAGCGTTGGTGCGGATCCGTCTGTTTATTTGTACAGACGGATCCGCACCTCTAATGCAAACGTTTGTATCCGTTCAGAACGGATCCGTTTGCATTAGCTTTAAAGAAAAATGACAAAGTCCAAAACGGATCCGTTTTGACTTACATTGAAAGTCAATAGGGAACGGATCCGTTTTCAAATGCACCATATTGTGTCACTGACAACGGATCCGTCCCCATTGACTTACATTGTAAAAAAAAACTGATCCGTTAGGCTCCGCCTCTTCAGACGGACACCAAAATGCTGCATGCTGCGTTTTGGTGTCCGCCTCCAAAACGGAATAGAGGCGGAACGGAGCCTAACTGATGCATTCTGAACGGATCCTTATCCATTCAGAATGCATTGGGGCTTAACTGATCCGTTTTGGACCGTTTGTGAGAGCCCTGAAACGGATCTCACAAACGGAATCCAAAACGCTAGTGTGAAAGTACCCTTAAGCAATTCATCTTCTTGTCTTGAAGAAGAATTATGGTAATAAAAATAAAAACATACAATTATGCCAACCAAAAAAAATCAAATAACCTGGACTTCTTTCTCGTTGGGGTCATTATCAGTATTACCATGTATCTCTGCATGCGGAGTGACTCTGCATAAGGTAAATTCAAAGGTACAAGTAAAGGGAACATCCCCAAAATAGTTGTAGGATGAGGCTAGTTTTTGTCTTAGTCTTTGGATTTTTCTTTATTTTCATATTGCCCGTTTTGGCGGCAAGGGTGGGCCAAAGACGTGTTGACTGTAAAGGGGCAAAGAGAAGGGATGGTGCCAATAAGCCATTTTACCTTGGTCAAGGTCTTTAGATACAGGGCTGGGGCAGCAAATTCAATCTTTGCCCCAGGTGAAGGAAAGCCTACCTACGATTTTGGAGAGCCAGCTAATGCAACAAAATGTTTTCACTTGGGTTGATGCCTCATGGGGCCATTACTCTGCCAGTTCTACACAATGGTGGGTTTCATATGTGGTTTTTGCTACCATCAGTCTCAGAGTTGCTTCTTTTTTCTAGGGAACATCTCATGCTTGGTTTTCTTTGCAACCCGCATGGTCAATGCCACAAAAATGTCATAGTCATCAGTATCATCACTGTAGATGATATCACCCAACAAAATTAATGCATCATATAAAATATGAAATCTTTCTTCAAAATTGTATACAGGGTTTATTTTCTTATAAGATTCAAATATTTTGTAAGGATGTCTACAAAGGGCATTTCCGTTTAAAAAAAATTGTAGTGTAAATTATCGTTATTCCACCAAGTTTTATAGAACTTCCTTCTGCACCATCCTTGTTGATATGCCAGTTTCAGTAGGATGTACAGTTTGCAAATTTTATAATACTTTGCATTCAGGGTGACCCTGTAGTGGTTGGTGTTATTTCTGTCTGTGGCCCTGCAGTAAAAGGGATGGACTCTATATCTTACTGATTTCTTGTGTTTTTAAAAAAATCTACAATGTAAGTTGCTACCACTGTTTGTTTAAAACCTATGTAGCACCAGCTAGTTGTCACTGCCGCATACCCATGCACTCTTTGTATACTTTTCATTACTTGTCCCTATGCCTTTCTCCATTACTTAAAGTGGGATGTCTAGGATTGGAAAGCAGTTTTGTGTTTGCTAGTCCTGCCCATTGACTGTGTTTGGAATTGTGCCGCATTCCAATTCAGGTGACCTGCAGTACCAGATACAAGCCATGCACAGGAGTGGTGCTGTTACTAGAAACGTAAAAAAAAAAAAAAAGCAAACCTTTTTTCATATCCTGGACAACCCCTTTAACAATGCAGAAGTAAGCTATTGTCTTGTCGGTGCTGGAGAGGAAATACCACATAATAATATTTTAGCAGCCAAACCTCAGCCATATTGAATATGCACATGAGGCATCCGAGTTCTCTTTTTTAATACACAGCCATAGTATGGTCTTCTTTAAGTGTTCATATCACATCTGCAACACCAGGACAATCTGAGGTTCTTGCATTGAACTTAATTCATTAGAGAACTCTATAGTGATCAAAGTTTGGTTCAGTAGAACGTGTCGACTTGGGGTGTTATGGCCATCTTACAGTCATGTAAAAGTGGCCTAATGGTATAAAGACCATGCATATGAAGAAGACATACTAAGAACGGGTGCATCTGGGAAACCACTATTCTGTGAATGGTGCCATAAAAAGGATCTGTCCTGGTGGGACATCTTCATTAAACCTGAGTCCAACCATAAGGCTTTGGTCTGAAGGAGTCAACTCCCTGACTTGTGGTATTCTAATGGTAAGCTTCAGCTTTTTCCTTCAGAGCATAAGGCTCCATGCATACGGTGCTCCATAACTGTATACAGATTTGTGATATAGAGCCATATGTGTGCTTCAATGTGGCACCTCCATATGGCACTGTATTATGGAGAAATTGACTTACCATGCCAGATCCTATGATCAAGAGAATCATTTTGATCATGACAACTTCACAACCATATTTTTCGAAATTTCCCCAATGTATCTAAAATAGTTAATAATGCACCTTCGGGAATCTCCCATCTTCCTCGTCTTTCTGTCTCCACAGCTCTTAGGAAGACCTGTGTGTTTCCATGGTAACAGACTACAAACAGACAATGTGTAGTCTGACTATGCAGTCATATTGTTTTGTATATGCCACCTACTTTCTACCATCAAACAGTAGGGAGCAGGTGCGTGGCTGGATGACTGTGGGATTAGATAGGCATAGGAGCTGTAAACACAAAATTGTAATTATTTTTGTAATACTATTTGCAAAGTTGCTTCGTTTTTTCAGTTTAGATACATTGGGAAAATTGGAAGAAAGTATTGCAGAGGTGTATTCGGAGCCTTTGACCTTCAGGATGGTTGGCTGCACCCACTGAAAGCAAAGGGACCACTAAGTGTTATTACTTTGTGTTGCATTCCACTAGTAGTACTAATTGTACAAGTGCAATCAAGTGTTAATATTTTCCTTAAAATAATGTTTGCGTGAACAAACCTCTTTGGGACAAAGTGACGAATTTATGTTACAGATAGAACTTTCCATGAGGGGATATTCTAGTTACGTGTTACAATCAATTTTTTTTATAAATGTATTGTACATACATATTTTTTTGTATATGAAATGAAATATATATTTCTTTACACTTTGCTGATAGAGAAGCTTGAATGGTCAAATAAATGCTTATTTTTAATCAAATATTGTCGATATTTGCATTTACTTCCTGTTTTTTGCTAAAGGTTTAATTAAAAGGGATTATTTTAGACAAAACATTTTTTCCTTGCCTGTCAATAACAGATTGGCGGCGGTCTCTCTCTCGGCACCCCAGCAAGTGCTACTTCCCATTCGTTAGGGCTCATGCCCATGGCCGTAGTTTCAGTCCGCATTCCAAACTGTATTTTTTGCGGATCAGATGCGGACCCATTCATTTCAATGGGGCTGCAAAATATGCGGACAGCACAAAGTGTGCTGCCGCTTCCGTATATGTCTGTTCTGTGGCCCCGCAAAAAAATAGAACATGTCCTATTCTTGTCCGTTTTATGCACCAGGATAGGACATTTCTAGAATAGATACGGTCATGTACAGGAGCCCTTATTTAGCAGGCCAATCTTTGTATGATCTGTGTACTTTTCACATCTGTATTTCTGTCCTATACTCGACCGCAAAATGGGTCCGGAAAAAAAAAAACTATGCAACATGGATTCGCGGACCGCAAAATACATACGGTCGTGTGCAGGACTCCTAAGCTCCAGTACCGGACATTGCCCATAGACAAGATTGGTTGGGTTTCTGAAGAGAAAAGCAGACTTTTGTTTAAATCCTGGACAACCCATTTAATATCTGTGGTTTCCGTCTCCTGCCAGCAGTTATATATTGAAAACAGAAAAAAATTGTTTAAGAATTGCCAGTTGAAAATATGATTTTCTGGAAAATATCAGCTGTCATATCTAGACTGTTATTTTTCTATTATTGTAGAAGATCCTAGGAAAACAAATGTCTACAGGGCCAGGTTTCTGCGTAGTCGTCTTGCCTGGCCCTGTCGATTCAGAAGAGCTGGCGGAGCAAGGGTTCGCGAAAATGGGTCCAAGCCACCCTGGGCACACTTGCTTCTCCTGCTTCCCTCTCTTTCAATGACACGGCCAGGCCAGATGACCATGCAGGAACATGCTTTAAGGGCTCATGCACACGAATGTATGCATTGGGGACCGGCAATTGCGGTCCCCGAAGCACGGGCAAACTCCATGCATCTGCCGCAGACGGATCCAGGCCCATTCAACTTGAATGGGTCTGTGATCCGTCCGTTCCGCAAAAAAATAGTGCATGCATTACTTTTTTGCGGTGCTGAGGCACAGCCAGAAACACCTCGGAAGCAGTTTGTAGTGCTTCCGTGGGTTTCCGCTCTGTCCTTCCGCACCGCATCTCCCGGATCGCGGACCCATTCAAGAGAATGGGTCCGTGATCCATTATGCAGGATGCACACAGCCGGTGCCCGTGTATTGCGGACCCGCTGTTTGCGGGCCGCAATACGACTATGCATGGCACACGGTCGTGTGCATGAGCCCTAAGGAACATGAAATCTGCCAGGCCGCCGTGGCCATCTTGATTGACGATACCGTGCTAAATCTTGTGCACGGTGACGTATGACGTCACCACGCCGGCCAGCGTAAGGATGTATGTCATCACCCACCGCGCGAGATTTCATGCAGTGTCTTCAATGAAGATGACTGCGGCGGCCTCTTCGTGCTCAAATGGATAAGGTAAGTATTATTATTATTTTTTTTTTTACCAGAGTAACCCCTGAAAGCCCTTATTACTAGGCTCATGCACACGACCGTATTTTCTTTCCGTGTCCATTCCATTTTTTTGCGGACCGTATGTGGAACCATTTATTTCAATGAGCCCACAAAAAAATAAAGTTACTCCGTGTGTATTCCGTTTTCATATGTCCGTATTTCCATTCCACAAAAAAATACAACATGTCCTATTATAACTGTTCTATTAGGGGCCAGCTGTTCCGTTCCGTAAAATACTGAATGCACACAGGCATCATCCGTTTTTTTTTTTTTGCGGATACGTATTTTGCAGACTGCAAAATACATACGGTTGTGTGCATGAGCCCTTATTTTCAGATGACGAGATCAGCAATGAACGGGGCATCTGAGGGATTCAATAGGGGCGGCACAATCACCGTTCCCCGTCATTGGGCTCGCTAGTTACCAAGAAATGCGCTTAACAACTAAGTAATTCTTCATGAAGCGAATGTCTTTGTGAAATTCGGTGAGGCAACTGATATTTCAAAACTTCGCTCAACATTAATTGCAATAATAAAAGTAAACCATCAGTAGTAAACATCCTTTATTACAGTTTATTCTGTAAAAATATTCTAGTTTTCAAACCATCCCCTGGATCTGAATACTTTTGTAATTGCATGTAATTAAACATTTATAGCCACTGAGTTAATCAATAAAATGTATCTGTATAGCGCCACCTGCTGTTTGATTTTTATCTTATTTCTTTGACCTGCTCACTGAGATGGCCACACATGCTCAGTTTTATCCTTCCACTGTCTCCTGAATTGTGATAGGTGCAGCAGAAAGGACACTCCCCTTGAGCTGCCAGCTTAGTATATATCTAGCAGAGCAATGAATGGGGAGATCTCTGGATCCATGTGAGGTACACTGCTTGTTTTAGCTTTGTTAGAAAGAGATTGTCATGTGCTATTGGATGTCTGATTTTAATTTTTTACATTAGTCAAGTGCAGGCCGGAATTGGGGCTGCAAGCCTGGATGCAGGCCTGGCATGACTGGGGCTTGAAGGGAGCTGAGGCATGGGATACGAAAGGTTAAGTATGGGGAATGGTGATGGGGAGTTAGGGGTGTGGTTTGGGGCTTAAAAAGGGTAGTAAGGGCGCGAAAAGGGGCCATTTTGTGGGGGCAGCAGTGTGGCAGCAGCCCAGGTCTGAGCTGAGAAAAAGGGCTTCCAGGCGGTCGTGTGCTGGGAGGAATCCTGTAGTGCGACGGGACCCTAGGAGGGGGTGAGGGATACCCCCTCCTCTGATGCAGGCAACGTGGGATCCGGAGCTGGTGCGCCGGGGGGGCCAGGCCCTGGTTCCCTTGCCCAGCGTGGGAGTGCAGTGCGGACGGCATCGGCGGGACGGCGGTGTCATGTGGGAGACCCTGTGCTGGCTTCCTTACTAGAGCAGCCCGGCGCTGGCTCTCTGTCGGCTCTTGTGGACGGAAGACGGGTGACATCTAGTGGCGAGGCTGTGGAACTGCAGGCCTCTGGAACTTCAGTCAAGACGAGGGCGCCACCTGGTGGTGGAACTTCGGTACTGCGGGCCTTAGGGTCTGTGAGTGTTTTAAGAGATCCAAGTGGCGCAGCTGCGGAATCAGTGAACGAAGGAAGAAGTGCGGGAGTTGACGAACATCGATGGACGACCGGAAGAGGGAACGTCGCCAGTCAAGTTTCAGTTCCTCATGTTAGGTGAGATGTGCGGGGATTCTTCTGTAGTGATTGCTAATAGAGGGGGGGGGCCCCGGGGCTTGTTGGGGGCTAAGGGGTGTCCATTGCTGGTGGGCTAGGGGATATGCTGTTGGGGTTGGGGGATTTAGTGGCGGGGTTGGCGGGTGTGGGGCCTGTGGGGGGGTCGCCGTCGGCAGCATGGGGGGTGCAACGTTTGGGTTTGACGGGGACGAGTGCAGCTGGGGGATTTGCTGGGGCGGGCGTTGGGGAGATTGGTGCGGGGGCTGGGGGCATTATGGGGGCGATAAGGACGGAGGTAAGGAGGCGGACTGTGCCAAGGAAAAGGATGGGGAGGAGCCGCGTTTGGACGACACGGCAAGGGGGGAGGTTTATGTGTGTTTTGAGGGTCCCTTGGGGGCGCATTTGAAGCACGAGGTTAGGGAAAAAAATTGGAAAGGAGAGTATGTGGATATATTTTCGCTGCTTCCCCTGGAGTGCTTTAATTTAGACAGGGATAGGCGGGAGGATAAGAAGAAGGAGGAGGATGATAAGCGGCGTTCACGTTTGATTCCGCGGACCTTCTCAAACTGGTTGCAGGCCTTTGTGATTCTGGCCAGTGTTGAAAGAGGAAAAGGCGCCGGAAAACTGTTCCCCCCTTTTCTGTTATCTAGATGCCATCGGCGAGGCATACCGCGTCTATAGGGTGGTTAAGGTACGATGAACAGTTTCGCCAGCGAAAAGCGGTCCGGCCTAGTATGCGCTGGGACCATAAGGACATTGGCCTGTGGATGAGGGTTATGACACCGGTCCAGGGGGGTGCCGGGGGTTCTGGGCAGTCAGAGCGCTCTGCGGCCTCAGTTAAGGGACTCTGTTTTTTGTTTAACGAGGGGGGATGCAAATACGGGGACAAGTGCAAGTTTAAGCACAGCTGTTCCTCTTGCAGGGGAAACCACAGAGCACATCAGTGATTCAAGGGGCGCAAGGGAAGGAATTGGGGGGATTGGGGGGATGCGGCGGGAAAAGGGGCGGACACCAATCCGGGTAGCCGAGATGGTGCATTTTCTAAATAATTACCCGGATGCGGATGCGGCGGAATTTTTGTTAACCGGTTTTAAGGAAGGTTTTCGTATACCGTTTGTTGAGGGGGTCGTTGGGGTAGGGGGGGAAGAATTTGCGTTTGGCAGTGGAACGGCCGACGTGGTGACTGAAAAACTACGGAAGGAGGTGGAGTTAGGTCGCATGGCAGGGCCATTTCGGGACTTGCCGATGCAGGACTTGCGGGTGTCGCCTTTGGGGGTCGTGCCAAAACGGGAGCCTAATAAATTTCGCCTGATACACCACCTCTCGTTCCCAAAAGGGGGGTTGGTTAATGACGGGATTGCGCCTGAATTGGGATTGCGCCTCAGTGCGCCTGAATTGGGATTGCGCCTCAGTTGTATATACGTCGTTTGATGAAGTTGTTCGTTGGGTGCGGTTATACGGGCTTTATTGGCCAAGGTAGACATCGAGGCGGCGTGTCGTCTTCTGCCGGTGCACCCGGAATGCCAGCACTTGTTGGGGTGTTTCTGGGATGGGGGGTACTTTGTTGACCAGTGTTTGCATATGGGTTGTTCGGTTTCGTGCACCTATTTTGAAAAGTTCTGTACTTTTCTGGAGTGGGTGGTACAGGAATGGTCAGGGTGGGGTTCTATCATTCATTATTTGGATGATTTTTTGTTTATAGTGCCGCCGGGTTCTAATGGCTGTTCTGTAATGCTGCATTCCTTTGAAGCCATGTCCCGCCTTTTCGGGGTTCCTTTGGCGTCTGAGAAGACGCGGGCCCGACAACACAGTTGAGTTTTTTGGGGATAATCATTGACACGATGGCTATGGAGTGTAGGTTGCCTGAGGATAAAATTGGGGACTTGCGGCAGGAGGTGTCTGCGGCTTGCGGTAGGCAAAAAATGCGGCTCCGCGAATTGCAGTCCCTATTGGGTAAGCTCAATTTTGCCTGCCGCATAATGCCCATGGGGCGGATTTTTTGTAGGAAACTGGCGAGGGCGTTGACGGGGGCAAGGTCTCCTCATCATTTTGTGCAGATCACCCGTGAGTTGCAAGACGACTTGACGGTGTGGGCATCCTTCTTAGATACTTACAATGGGCGGTCTTTGCGGATGGCAGAAGGGGTGCCGGCGGCGGATTTGGATTTGTTTACGGATGCGGCGGGGGGGTCACGGCTTTGGAGCGTATTTGGGTGGCCGTTGGTGCATGGGGGAGTTGCCGGAGGCATGGAAGGAGGATGGTTTGGTGAAGAACTTGGTGTTGTTAGAGTTGTTTCCAATCATGGTGGCCATGTCCATTTGGGGTGGATTCTTTCGCGATCGAAAGGTTTGTTTCCATTGCGACAATATGGGAGTGGTCAAGGCCATTAATCGCAATTCCGCTTCATCGCCGCCAGTGGTGAGATTGCTTCAGCATTTGACGTTGGGTTGCCTGTCATTAAACGCGTGGGTAGTAGCGTCTCATGTCCCGGGGGTTAGTAACTCAATTGCGGATGCTTTGTCTCGTTTCCAGTGGGGGCATTTTCGGGAGTTGGTGCCGGAGGCGGAGATGGAAGGATCGAGCTTTCCCCAGGAACTGTGGAATCTGCCGTTCGGTCGGTTGAAGATCTGGTGAGGGGTTCCTTGTCGGCAGGGACCTGGGCGGCGTACGACAGGGCATGGGGTCTTTGGGAGGTTTGGAGGCAGCATTTTCGGGGTTGTGGGTTGGACGACGGAGTGTTGATGTTAGGCCCCCCAGTGTTTTGGTGTTGCATGTTGGGGGAAATGATTTGGGGGTGCGTCCCTTCAGGGAGTTGGTAAGGGATATTAAGTTTGACCTGCTACGGTTGTGGGCGCTGTATCCGCAGCTCGTGACTGTTTGGTCGGACATGGTGCCGCGTCAGCACTGGAGGGAGGCGAGGTCTGTTGAGCGGTTGAATAAGGCAAGGATAAAAGTGAAAAGGGCTGTTGGTAGGTTTGTGTCACGGAGCGGTGGCATTGTGGTTCGGCATAGGGACTTGGAGTCGGGTGCAGGGGAATTTTGGAGGAGTGATGGGGTACACTTGAACTGGGTGGGAATTGATCTTTGGTGTTCTGGTTTACAGAACGGTATTAAAGTGGCGCTGAGGGTGTGGCAGGACGCAAGAAAGTGAGGTGTTCACCTTCTTGGGTCATGGGCGGTGGTGGGTCCTTGGAGTTGGTGGTTATGGTGGTTCTGGCGTGGTGGGGAGGGAGCCAAAAGGAGGCTCTGGACTCCCCAGGTACTGGTTTAAGGTGGGATAAGGCAGGTAGCGGCCCACGTTGGTTGCCCTTGGTTACCGGTTCCTGCCTCTGAGCTGGCGTTCATCGGCTAGAGGAAATTTAACGGAGGGGGGGGCCGTTATCCGCCATTTATGGGGCTCCAAGGACCCTCCCCGTGTTGTGGTTTTTGGGCGTGGCCTTCAGGTGGGAAGGCCTGGTTTTTCTGTGTTACTTATGTTATTTATTTGTATTTATATTAATTAATAAAAGGCTGCTGTGACCTTAAAATCCACTTGCCGAGTCTGTCTTTATTGGGTTAGGAGCGTAAATTACAGGGAGGGTGAGGGTAAGCGACTCGACAGTAGGCCAGTCAAGTGCAGGCCGGAATTGGGGCTGCAAGCCTGGCATGACTGGGGCTTGAAGAGAGCTGAGGCATGGTATACGAAGGGTTAAGGATGGAGAATGGTGACGGGGGAGTTAAGGGTGTGGTTTGGGGCTTAAAAAGGGTAGTAAGGGCACGAAAAGGGGCCATTTTGTGGGGGCAGCAGTGTGGCAGCAGCCCCCACCCACCCTACTCTATTGGGCTGCTGTTGGTTTGGGTTAGATAAGGGTCTTGGAACGATTAAGAATACGGGTGGGAGCCTGGGGAGGTTGTCAGTGGATTTTGTTGGCCGGCAGTGATTGGTTAGGGGGCTTTTGTCATAGCGGCCTGGGGCGGTGGGGGGTCCTTGGAGTTGGTGGTTATGGTGGTTCTGGCGTGGTGGGGAGGGAGCCAAAAGGAGGCTCTGGACTCCCCAGGTTCTGGTTTAAGGTGGGATATGGCAGGTAGCGGCCCACGTTGGTTGCCCTTGGTTACCGGTTCCTGCCTCTGAGCTGGCGTTCATCGGCTAGAGGTAATTTAACGGAGGGTGGGGCCGTTATCCGCCATTTATGGGGCTCCAAGGACCCTCCCCGTGTTGTGGTTACAGGGAGGGTGAGGGTAAGCGACTCGACAGTACGCCAGTCATGGGATAACCCCTTTAAGAATATTACATGCACATTTGTAAAAGAAACTCTCCACATTTTATCATCATATGTTACAGTTGATGTGGCGCACAATGATATAGTGCGCTGTTCACATTGCCTGAGAACTGTTCTGCACAAATAGTGTAGACTGGAGCGAAGAGCTACGTTAATAGTGTAGTGCACGGGCAGGTAGGTTTGTGAATGATGCATCTGTAAGTTCAAAGATCTCTGCGGATTACTGTATATTCTTACTGTATCTAGAGAATGATTTGAACAATGTGGGACATTTATCCTCCTCTTTACATCTATGCCCCGTTTGCATAAAATTTTGTACATTTTGGGTAGTGTTGGGCGCGAATATTTATCGTGAATATCGGCACTTATTTAGAATATAGTGCTATATATTCGTATTCGAGAATATTCATCATTATTTTTTCATCTGAACCCATGATCCCTCCCTGCCTTTTGCTTGTGGGCCAATGACTGCAATGTCTTTGTCTGAGCTTAGCAACATTCCTAGCAACCAATAGGAAAGTTGCCTACCCCTTACTATATAAGAACCTTTAAAAATATTCGCATCATTAATTGTCGATTAATCGCGGATATATTGGAGCACTCTATCTGCAAACAATTGTCAAATTCTTTGATTTGTCTTGAAGGAGTGGCACCTTCATGTGTGAATGCGCTCCTATACTGGGAGTGATATTCAAGTGCACTTTTGCCCCACCTATCTAATAGGTGACCTTGATTAAGGTGGTACATATAGGTGTGTGTGTCTCTCCTCCCACCGGTTGCTGATGCACATGGAGGTAACTAGGGGCAGCACACCATATGTGCGGGGACTGTGCTCCTGAAAAATGCGCCACAGCATAAATAGGTTAGTATAGTAACCCGCCTGAACTGAGACCACCTTGTCGCCGGTGGGTGGGCTTAGATGTATTTTGATCAAAATGTATTGACCAAGTGTCTCAGATTTTATCTAGTGAGGGCTTAGTCCATATGTTATGCTTGCATCCATTTGTAGAGTGCATTATTTTCTGTGATTTTGTTTTAAGTTTGTAAATTTACCCTACCATAGCGTGTTGTCTTTTAAAGGCAATGGGGTCATTTATTAAGACCAGAGTTTTGGACACCAGCCTTAATAACCCCTACATGTGGCGGTGGATCCGCTGAAGTTATGAAGAGGTGCAGGCGTCTACATAACTTCAGCATATCCAGCGCCAGTCTAAATGTAAGTCAGCTTCCTACACTCACCGGGAACGGAGATAACTCTGATCCCGACAATTTAACACCTCAGATGCCACAGTCAATAATGACCATTGCATCTGAGCGGTTATACAGAGGGAGAGCACTCCTTCTGTCCTGTTATTCACACTGTTGTGAGATACTAGCAGGGTGCCAATTGGTTGCTATTGGAGCTGGGGTCTTTCTGAATGCCCCCAAGCTACCATATCATGGTTATTAATACATCCGGCCTCTAGCAGAATATAATAGAATGCAGGTACAATTACATTCACAGCAATACAGAAGCTTTACTGTGAAGAATGATCTCAAGTTTAAGTCCCCTAAGTGGAGTAAAAATCAGCTGAATTAAAATGTTAGAAATACCAAAATATAAAAAAGTATTTCCTATTATAAATAATACAAAAAGAATTAAAACATAAACATAATTAGTAAAATATCATGTTATTTAATACCATAACAAAAAAAAAATATCCAATGTCAGAATATTTTTTTTTATGCTTTACCTGCCTCCCATTTGAATGAAAAATAATCAAAAAGTCATACGTACACAAAAATGGAATCAGTGAAAACTACAATTTGCCCTTCAAATAAACAGCCCTCATATAGATCCAGAGGTAGAAAAGCCAAGAAATGTATGGGTGTTAGTATATGAATGAATCAAATAAAACCGCAGCACTCCCAGGTCCTTAATCCATGCTAGCTTATTCACCAAAAAATTGCGACGTTTCGACTTGCACACCACACTTGTTTGCTTGAGAAAGACCGGTTAGGTCGAAACATCACAATGCTTTGGTAAATAAACCAGAATGGATTTAGGACCTGGGTGTACTGCGGTTTTATTTAATTCATTCTGAAGATTTGGGGGTACTACGGACTGGTACCCAACACCGCGGGCACCACCACCATAGAGACTTAATACACAGATTCGTTAGTGCTGCTACTTCTTTTTCTTCTTCCTTTGAGTGTTAACATATGAAGACACAAAGCAATTTTAAAAAAAGGCTTTTAATTTTTTTATATTTAGCAAAACATAACATTTTTTTTATTTTGGTAGTGCTGTAATCATTAAATGTTATTTTTATCATATTGTGAATGCTGTAAAAGAAAAACAACAATGGGACAATCGATTTTTTCCCCATTTCCACACACAAAGGGTTTCTTTTGTACAGTTTCTCAATACATTATATAAACCATTTATGAATTTATGTAAAAAGTACAACAGGTAAGGCAAAAAACAAGCTATGTTGATGGAAAAATAAAAAAGTTATGACTTCTTGAAGGGGGGGGGGGTGGAGAAAATAAAAATGTTTTTTCATGGTCCATAAGGGGTTTAAAGAAGTCTTATTAATAACTTTTCATGGAAGTAGAAAATGTATCTTTGTGCCAAATCATTATTTCATCAACATTATTCATATTACAGAACAAAATGTATTTAGAAAAAAAGTTTGCATTTAATTATTACAATATAACAAACTCCTTGAGTTACATCTCCACATTTTATCATCGGGTTGTTTTTTAAGTGTTGATTAATTTTCCAATCACAGTCAAATTCCGAATTCAGAACAGAATTTTGAACTTATTCAGATTTTGAAAAATGATGTTCGAGGTACATAAGCAGATTCCTAGACAGGTTTGGGTAGTGACTTAAAGGCTATATTGTATGTGACTAGGTAGCCATCATTGTACATGTAGAGTTTGTGATCATTAGGGTTGTAGGAAAGACTCTGCACATTCTCCATCATTTTGTCAAGGATGATGCTTATTTGACCTTCTTGGCCTGTCTTGGTATCATACATGTAAAAGATTTCTTCTTTTCTGGTGCTAAGGGTTCTAGTGGCATACAGGACCCCACACACTATAAAGGCATTGGTGGCACCAGGCTTGTACTGGGATGTCATCCAAGTCTTCTCTACCACCAAGGTACTGGAATTTAGTTTGCCAATGACAATGTTTCCAGCGTTTTGCTCTGTAGAGTAAATGACCCAGAGGCCATTTTCATCACTGGCTAAGTCAATGTCCTGCCAGGTAGAGGAGGAGTAAGAGAATCGGTTGTTAAAAGTGGCATCTGTGAGTGTCTTACGCTCCACTCCATTGGTATCCGCATTTAATTTACAGATGTCCCTGCTGTTATAGCAATTGTAATACAATGAACTGTTGAACATAATTATGCCTCCGCCTTGGCCACAGCTGGAGTAGTCATAATTATTGTAGGCCAGATTTTTGGTCAGCACCTTCTCTGTGGCTCCTTTGTAGAGCAAGAGATTATCGTATGTGGGGTAATATCGAATAATGTTCATCATACGGCCATCTGTCGTAAGAGGGGTCACCCAATGCACATCTTGATTACCAGCTGCGTAAGAGTCTTTCCCCCATGCTCCAAATTTATAGTTAAATCCTAACCAATTCAACTGGACCACAAATGGTTTACTGATGTTAACAATTCCTCCATGACTGCAGGATCCTAAGGATATAAAAAAAAATGAATTCATTATTTAGAGCTATAGACATCACTTGCAATTTATCACATATCTGTTGTGTCATTATACAAATTCTTATGTTGCCGAACCAGTTCAAGATTTACGTGGGTCCTCTGGTGGCAAACATGGTGGATCACCTTTCTACCAATTCTTGACAGAAGAGCATGGTTATCCAGAGTGTAATGGGGCCACTAGCCCCTCTATAAACTAGTGCAGCCTTGGAGCTAGTGCAGCCTTGTCTACTGCTTATGTCATCACCTGATGTCGTCTCATCAGACAACACTACAAACTTTAAAAACATTTTAAAACAGGAATCCGAAGTCGACTTCAGATTCCTGTTTAGAAATGTTTTTAAGTTGTAGAATCAAAGTCTCACGCGACTTCTAACTTAACGAATTTTGCCTCGCGAAAGCATATACATTTTAATGCTGTACAGAGACAGGTCTCCGTACACCATTAAAACGAACTTTAGGAACGAATCGACTTTGGATCTTGGATCCAAAGCTCGATTCACTCATCCCTATTAATAACCTATTGTGAGGACAAGTTATCAGAATGTAAACCTAGGCCTTCTAATGCCTGAGGATAGGTCATCATTATTCAGGGTCCTCTTAGCATACCATGTCTGATGGGATTGTGCTCCACAAAGGCCATGTGACCGTTGGACATAACATCACAGAGAGAGAAAAAGGCCACAGCACTTTCCTGAATGCGGCACCCTGCCCAACAGCTGATCACCAGGGCTGCCAGGGGTCAGACACCACCAATCTGAATTTAATGACCTATCCTGAAAATAGGTTATCCATATTGAACTCCTGAAAAATTCCTTTAAAAATGTCCTTAGAAATGACCCTAAAGAATGTGAATTCAACAATTGACATTTAAGTAGAAACTTAATATTGGTCCAGACAATAATGTGGTTGCTTAATTTGGCAATATGTGAAAAGTTGCAGAAGTGTGGTAAATTGTACAAAGTGGAGCATGTAACATATATTTTCTCACTTCACTAGACATATTAGACACTATTTATTTTCCTTTATGCGACCTCATAAGGGCTTGTGCTTAGGGCATCAGAAGGGGGCGCTTCATAGAGGAAACTAATTGTTTTTGTTGATTCTTTCACCTTAGTACTGCTTCTCCAAACTCATTGGGATCTCTCTTTATCATTAACTTTTGTTTATTGTAGCTACAAGTCAGAAGATTTAACAAAGACGCTGTTTACCTGCAACTAATTTAAAGGCTATGAACATCTTTGGGGGCAATTTTTATTCATGATTGCATTTTGCTAAGTTTGGGCTAAAAATAATTTTTTCAATTGGTCTTTATTAAAAAAAATCAGCAGTTTTTGTTGTATAGGTTTAAGTTTAGCCTAGCTGCAGGACATCTTACTTTTAATTTCAGCTGTTATATGACATTAAGCGCCTATCTCTGAACTACTGATAGCTCGTAACAGCAATTCCTTTAGGAAAACAGTGTAAATAATCCCCTGACTTGGTACTGCAGTTAACAAAAGCAAGTGAAAACGAGACATCAGAGCAGTCAGATGAATCCAATATATGACTGATATGTACATTGCTAGCATAATCTGCACACTGACTAAAAAGTAGTAAAGCTCCTCAGTATAACTAAAAACAGAGTGGCCACAGAGTAAAGGTGGCCATGTGCCTAGCAAGAGTTAGGGTTCGTTTCAGCTTTGTGCTTCAGCGTGTGATCATGAATGCATTTTTATATGGACCACTTTTAGATGATGTCCGCATCCTGTCTCTCTTTCAGACTTACTCACTTTAATGAATGACTCTTGAGGGACAATTTGGAGTGGGAAGGTGCATGCTATGATGTTTCCACTCATTGCATGCACCATCCGTTGATGCCTTTGGACTTGTGCATTAGGTTTATATTTTACTGGCAGCTGTGTAAGGGTATATTCAAAACAGATGTTTTCAGGGGTGGACTGGGAACTTAAAGTGGCCCTAGAAAAAAAAAAAACTTGTGGCCCAAATTAACAGAAGGTGGGGCAAAATACTGTCCCATCAGAACCATATACCACAGTGCAGCACAATATGTTGCCTAAAAGCTGTCCCTTTGTGGTGGCCATCAATAGCTGCCATTTTCTGTCTCCTCCACCTCCAGTTGTCTCTGATTAAGATACTGAGCAGGGGGCTTAGAAGGTGAAAAGCAGACTACAGCAGTTTAATTCAGGAGAGCATGTGCAGACTGCCAGTGGCAGAGAGGAGGGCTTGGGCAGCCACCTTGGCATCAGCCCACCATGAAATTTCACTGTAAGGTTTACGGCCAATCCGCCCCTGGATGTTTTTAACCACACAGTGAAAATTGCACCAAGGTTCCATTCACACGTCCGCAAATGGGTCCGCATCCGTTCCGCAATTCTGCGGAACGAATGTGGACCCATTCATTCACTATGGGGCCAGACGTGATGTGGAGAGCACACTATGTGCTCTCCACTTCCGCATTTGCAAAGCACGGCCCCAAACTTCCGGGTTTCGGCCCCGAACTTCTGGTCCGCGGCTCCACAAAGAATAGAACATGTCCTACTCTTGTCCGCAGCTGCGGACAAGAATAGTCAGTTCTATGGGGGGTGCCGGCTGGGTGTGTTGCGGATCCGTGTGAATGGACCCTAAAGCAAAGTTTAAAACCACATTCAGTTTTAACTGGTTTGCTGCAGTTTTGAGATATGGTTATTTGCCATGGTTTTTTCCAGGTTAAAAATGTAACATAAATGCATGGCCAATAAGCACATCACAAAGCTACAGTAATCACGGTAAAACCAAATGTATTTTCAGCAGTGTTTTTTACCGCATGGTCAAAATCATTTTGAGTAGCCACTTTATACTCTCAAGTCAATAGGCAGCTTTAGCCGAGCTAATAGGGTAAAACCACACGGTCATGTTTTTGCATGCAGTTTTGGAAGCCAAAACCAGGAGAAAATTCTAAAAAAGCGTAGTCGTATCTTTCCTTACTTTACTTTCTCTACTTTTATGATCCACTCCTGCTTTTGGATTCAAAAACTGCATCAGCAACTCTGACCATGTGGCCGCACCCTTAGAGGATGTGAGCACTAAACGTGTCTAGGACAGCATAAACTGTAAATACAGCCTTGCATGGCTTCACGAATCAATTGCTGTAAAAATGTTGATCAATTTGGTACATTTTATGATTCCTCTTAGCCTCACACTTTTTCAACAATGTTCAAAACTCTACAAGTTGTAGAGTTTCAAAAACATTCCAGTTTAACAATTCGGAACATTTGACTACTAAATCTTCCTTAGGTTAGGTATGGTCTATGTTCTGAATTTATGTTGTGGAGATATTAGTTTTCATAAATAACCCAATTGACTTACCGTAATTGATCTGTGGTGGGACTTCATTATTTTGGTTCTTCTCACAATCTTCAAGTCTCTTACGCAGTAAAGCAATCTCCCGTCTTACTGCTAGGACATTGTTCTTGTCGTATGATTCTAGTTGGCTCACCATAATGGATATATTATGGACCTGGAAAAGTAGATATAACATGACATTGTTTAGCTTTATCTTCTGAAGTTATGTTTTCCATATTTGTCCATTTTATTATTTTGAACCACCTGAACTGTTGACCTACCTCCGTATAAAGAGTCTCCACCAGAACATTGGATCCATCCATTGATTCTCGAAGTCTGATGACCAATGACTCCATTTCTCTGATCTCTAACTTAAGCAGCTCAAAGTCTAGTTCTGTGTAGGCTATGCCACCCATCTCTATGACATCTACTCGCCTGGTCAGGTTCTTAAGCTTTAGCAGGTATTCAGTCAGTGTAGCCTGGTAACTTTTCATCTGAAAGAAGGACAACATTTCATAAATGCATCCTCCATTTCAAGAGACTCATCAGTGACTGCCAGTGTGCGAGAATTTTTTTTAGTTTTACCTTAGTGATCTCTTGTTGGACACTGATGCTTAGATCCTTGTTGGAAATTTCCAGGATCTCCAAACGATCTGCAGGGAATGTGTTATCTGGGAGGGCAACAGAGCAGTGACAAAAGCCCAGTTCATCCATAGCCCCAGTGGTGTTTACCTGTAGAAGACCATAATGTAATAGAGGTTAGGTCAGCGAAATATTCATAGTACTTTTTGGGCATGAGCCCTGCACTCTCTGTGTCAATGCTTGCAGTCATCAATATCTCAATGGACTTCCACAGTCCACGTAAGAGATGTTGCAAATAAGTTAATGATGTTAACATAAACAGAACTTAGCCACTTCCCAGACATTTCGGTCTTACCCAGATATTTTTTAACTGTTTGTCTGTGACCTAAGATCAGATGTGTGTGGACACCTGGATCGTAACAATCAGGACATCGACACATATACGATCTTAGGCCACAGACAGACAATTCAAAGAGGTCCTAGTAGGACTGAAACATGAGCTAGGACTACTGAGTGGCTATGTTCTCTCCTAATTAAATAAAATGGGTTTGACCCCAAAAAATGATATATATATATATATATAAATAGAGAGAGAGAGAGAGAGAGAGAGAGGAGAGAGAGAGATCTACATATAGATAAGGACTATTATGGAGGTCACATATTGTATTCATGCCCTATAATATATTAGCATATGTAGGTTTCAGGAGGTAACTGTTTTAGGAACCATTTATTTGAGAAGGAGAATTGCCCTATACCTGATACACATAATTTGCAAACCCCACCTGCAGACAATAACTACTACCAAGCTGTGCTCTGCCACAGTAATAGTTACTGTTGTACCGCCCCACCCCACCCCAAACTGTAACCGGAGCAGTATTTCCTGCCTCTTCCATTAGTTACAGCATTGCCCCTATATCGTGTTTGAAAACACAGCGATGTCCCCCCTTCCCTGAGTAGTAAGAGCAGTTCCTCCTTCTTTTCCCCAGTAATCACAGTAGTATCCCTATACTCCCCCAGTAGTCAGAGCACTGCCTTCCCTTTCCCCTGTAGTCACATCAGGGCTCAACTTTTCTCCTATTCTCTATACACGGTGAAGTGCAAAGCATGTAAATCTCACTCTGTTCATCTTGATATATGATAACAAATAGAGCGCACATTCTGTAGGATAGATAGATAGATAGATAGATAGATAGATAGATAGATAGATAGACAGATAGAGTAGATAGAGTAGATAATTAGATACACTCGAGTTATATAAATACATATATTAGAATGATACAGTGAATAGATAGATAGATAGATAGATAGATAGATAGATAGATAGATAGATAGAGTAGATAATTAGATACACTCGATAAATAGATATATATATATATATATTAATTAGAATGACACAGTGAATAGATAGATAGATGGATAGATAGATAGATAGATAGATAGATAGATAGATAGATAGATAGATAGATAGATAGATTGCATTTTCCATGGATTATCTATGAGCCCTGTCAATTCTTTGTACTCACCAGACTGGCAGCATGGCTATGCAGTACACACACAGCTAGGATTATTAGAGGCAGCATCTTGTCCTATGGATTTGCCTTCTGCTCCTCTCTTTGCCTTGTGCAGAAGCAGCTGTATTTATATAGGCAGCTTTGGGTGGAGGAATGACCTCAAGGAATTTCCAGATTTTCCTCAGATGAAGCCCCCTCCCCATTACTTCCAGCACACACCCCATCCATTCGGTTTGTACCTGTTGAGAAATCACACCATTGACATAGGTGTAGCAATGTCCTTTGGAAATCTGCATAAGAAACAGTCATGTAGTAAATAAAAGAATAGGATTGTATAGCCCTTGTTGTGCTGGTCATCTTCACAAGAACCTGCATTCCTGTCCTGCGGAGTTGAATTGCTAAAGATTTGCACAGTGATAAAAGAAAACTGTAAACCTTTGTTCACATCTTCCTTTACATCCCCCTTTGCAGATGCCATCAAAATTGCCGAACAAAATAGTGCGGATATCTAGTAAAAATATAAAAAATTTTGTTCTTTAAAATGAAAGCCACCATGATGGAAAGCCAGTGGACCTCATTATAGCATAAGGTTTCGGTTGCTGCTGGTGTCTGTCATGTGAAGGCTTTGGCACTTCCGTCATTTTCTGTGTTCTGCTCCTATGACGATGCAGAGCAATAGAAGCGATTAAAGCAGGTGTGGATGAGTCCTATACTGTCCAGATCATATCATGTTATTGGGTTCAAGGACTTGTAGTGCTAGGCTTTGATGCTAGTATCATTGCGTTATACCTTATCATTAGAGATGAGGGAAGTTTTTCAAAAGTCGATTTAGCTGCTTCACCGAATTTAACAAAAAAATTAACTTTTTATTGAATTACTTCGTCATGAAGTGCATTTCTTTGCAAGTAGTGGGTGCAATAACCGGGAGCCACGATTGCGCTGCTCCCCATCTTTGTACCCCTCAGGTGCCGCAATCATACATGAACAGGCATCTGATAGTAAAAATGCAGTGTAAAATTTAAAGAAAAAAAGATTAAATCATACTAACCTCCTCCATTTGCTTGCGATGGGCCGACCACTGCCAACTTGCTAGAAGATCTGGCCTGAAATGACGTCATCACGCTGGCTGACGTGGTGAAGTCATACGTCACCATGCACAGGATTTCGTCAGAGATCTTTAATCAAGATGGTGGCGGCTGGCCTGTCGTAAGCAAATGGAGGAGGCAAGTATGATTTCTTTTTGTTTTTTACACTATTTCAGGTTAAATCGATTCGCTACCACCAAGCACAAGGAAATTAGGCTTCGCAACTAATCAAATTTATCCTGAAATTCAGATGGAATTATACTTCATCGGATTCGATTCACTCAACACCAGTTATTGCCAACTGCGTAACCTGGATCTCCTGGGACCCAATGTAAAATCTATTACGAGGACCACCTACGATCATGCATCAATTATAGTTCTAGTCTCTTTATATAGACACAAGTATCCTTTGGGCTCCCCTTAGGCTCCAGGACCCAGGTGTGACTGCATCTTCTGCACCCATAGTGATGAGCAGCATATGCAATATTCGAATTCACAATATTTTGTGAATTTGTGGCCGAATATTTGCCATAAATTCGCAAAATTCGAGAATTCGTGGAAAAAACATTTTCCGAACTCGGGTTCAGGTTCAATTTGTTTGTTTTTTACAGTAAAAATGAATCTATGAAGTTATTACGCGAAGTCACACAAGACTTTACGAAGTAATACCTTCCGCTCATCTGAGCCAATACATTCTAATACTGTACGGAGCGCTCGCTATGCGAATAGAATTCGGATGTTTTATCCAAAGTCAATTCGCTCATCCCTAATTATTTACTTGATTGTGAAAATTGGCAATGTAATATATTTGTGATAAAAATTTGCGATTAGAATATTCGCAATCAACACGAAGGGGTAGGCAACTTTCCTATTGGTTGCTAGGGATGTTGCTAAGTGCCGATATTCGCAATAAATTTGCAATAAATTTGCGATTAGAATATTCGTGATCAACACTATTCGCGAATGTGAATATAGAGCACTATATTCTAAATATTCACAAATTCTCAAAGTGGTGATATTCGCAATTAAAATTCGCGATTCGAACACTACACCCTATATGTATTTGCAAAGATGGTTATTACTCATAATGTTCCATTAAATGGATCCATTGTTTTCTCATTTTTACAACAGTACCATGCTTGCAACGTTTGCATGTGTTGAGCACTGATTTGCTTATTCACTTTTGTGATACTGTTAGACCATACCCACCGGCATTTCCTCTCTCCCGCCACAAACAGCTCCTGGAGTACCCACCCTTTCCACTGCTTCTTGCTACTTTTGGATTTCACCACCTGCTTCCTGGTGCTCGCTCCCTTAGGTGCTGGGATCTTCCCAGCTCTTAAAGGGTACCATACTGGCTAATCTATCCCCAGTCAATGGCAGGGTTGCTTGGGGTATATAGGGCGCCTTCGCAGATGGGAATGTGCCTGAACAATAGGTTCCTAGCTTGTCTAGTCATGCAAAAGCACACTATTGTATTCTTCTGACCTTTGACCACACAGCTCTACATTTACCTGGTCTAAAACAATTTAGGGGGCTTACTTAGAATAGGATTTGTGCATGGGAATTGCATAAGATAGTTGCCAGTGAGGTAAGTTAGGTAGATCATAGACTTTGGACTGTTCCTAAAACCTCGGCACCCTCCCTTTCACACTGCAACCATGCCATGATATGTCTACAGTCAACACATCATTGACAATTGGATGTTACCATTTCCCTCGTCAAAGGGCTGTGTCCCTACATACTGACTGTATACAGTCATTACTAACAGTATCAGACCATGTAGGAACAC
The DNA here is from genome assembly GCA_033119425.1 of Bufotes viridis. Taxonomy (NCBI): domain Eukaryota; kingdom Metazoa; phylum Chordata; class Amphibia; order Anura; family Bufonidae; genus Bufotes; species Bufotes viridis. The sequence goes on along the minus strand of CM065597.1, from coordinate 30,099,648 downwards.
AAGGACTACTATAAGACAAGACAGGAAAGCCAATAGCTTCTCTATAAATCCACTGACTCTTCTCTAATTGTATAGTTCTCTTTCCCTTTATTTCCATACAGCCCAGAACACCATGATGACTTCTTCTGAAAACAGTAGAGTTGCCTTGCTAACTGTCCAACCCGGTGTGCAGTAGTGTCTTTCAACTTTTAATGCTCAATGTGACATTGTCTGACAATGTGACAAGTCTGAGTAAATTTAAAGGCTTAAAATAAAGGAGAAATGAGAATTTTGGGGAATGCAGCAGAACTTAGTTTGCTCCAGTGCAAAACAGAGACCAGCAAAAAACATAGAGCCAATCATTTAGTCAAGCCAAGACATTCTTGCTTGTTCTGCTGGATGTTTCTGCCCTACCTACCACCCATGTGACTACAGTTAATGCTTTCCTGACCCTACAATGCACAGATTGAAGTCCACATCAAATTCTCATGTAACTCCTCATGGACCTACACTAAAGGAACAACTAGGAATAGAAGAGATTGTAATATGCTTCAGTGCAACAGTAGGGTATATGTGAACTAATAAGCCATATATTATTGTATGTAATTCAGGGTAGAAATGATGAAACCTTTCCCATAAATTAGATCCGTTAGCCAGTGCTGCATATGATATTTACTATTCTGTTTTGTCTTTATATGGAATCTGTTTGATGCATCTGTTTCATCTGTTTCATGTACAATATCCTAATCACTTTCACAATTTCCCCAAGTTAACCCATTGTTTCCTATTGCAGAAGAGGAAGGAGAGGGCAAAAACAAAGCACTCTAGACTGAGAAACGATTGGGACTGTAAAATCGCTTTACATATCCAAAAATGGAGTGAAAAAATCAGTCTACGTCCCTTTAAATTGTGTTATTGCATGTAGTTCTGGTGATATGTCTCTCCTTCATTGCTTCACCTTTTCCTGACTGCAGGCTCTCAATAAATGGGTTACTTGCAGTTACGAGCAAAGAGCATTCTGTTCAACCATCATCTACCATGGGCTTTAATGGAAAAACTGGTGCAAAGTTGTGGCCATCTCTGAAGTGCATGGCACCCAGTTCTGGGGAGAGGGGAACATTACATTTTAAAGGGGTTTTCTGGGACTTCAATATCTGATCAGTGGGGGTCCAACTCCTGGCACCCTTACAGATCAGCTGTTTGATGTCATGTTCATGGGGCCTATGAAGGGTCCTGGGCTACAACACAAAGCACAGCCACTGTACTATGTACAGCCCTGTGCTTGGTATGACCCGATGATAGGTCATCAATATAGGATTCCGTGAAAACCCCTTTAAATGTATGCCAGAACCCCTACAACCCTTTGTGTACTACTGTGGGTCTTTTCACACCAGCAGATAGGAGCCCATATCGAGCTCCAATCAGCAATATAGCAACATGCGACCAATGCGCGTTAAAAAGAGCTTTTACACTGGACTGTTTTGGGGGTAAACAGTCACATGAATGATCTCTCATAACTTACTATTGTTCATGCCGCTATTCATTTACAATATTGTCATCAGCACATCACCTCTACATGGGGATAAGCTGCCGACAAACGTTCATTTTTAATAGCAAACAAAGCTAGCCATACACATTAGTCTCTTTTTGGCCAAACCCAGCAGGTTGGGCAAACACACTAATATGTGGAGAGTTCCGACTACAGCTGACGATAGTCAAGGGTTGGGTGAAATGAATATTTTCTTCTGATCCTTTTGTTCTCCCAGGAGATAAACCAATGCCACAAGTGCCTAGCACCGGCTTTCTCAACTCTCACCATAGAATAGAAGGCGGGAGATATAGCTGTCAGACGAACAACAAATGAGTGTCTGCTTGTTTGTCAGCTGGACTTGGGGCTTTTACGTGAGATCACGATGGGGAATGGAGATTCCTACGAGCGTTTATTTTGTTGTTATGTCCCACACAATAGAATTTTCAACTCTTAACACTTGCTGACGTTTGAGTAAGTGGAACAGAATCCCCAAAAGAAGTGAAGAACCCAGATTTCCACTATTCCTCAAGAATAGATTTCTGGAAAGCAAGGTAAAGTATTGCCAGAAAATTCCCAATTCCTAAGCCCTAGAGGGATGTTTCTTTTGATGTTACCTAATGTTCAAAGCTCAGTAGGATTCCAGTGCAGATAATGGGATAGCCATTGAGACTCCAGCACAGCTTGCAAGCACATTGCTCTTTATATCAATTGTTTCTAGGGAAAAAAAAAAAAAAACTTCAACAAAAGTATCAACATCAGGCTCAATCGGCTCCAGGCAATATTGCACCAACAGTCCTTCCAGTAAACAAAGTACATCTCAACTTTTAAGATGACAATACACTAAAGGCCTAACCATACACATACACATTAGACTGCTTTCAGCCGAACCAGCCATGTTTGCAGTATGGCCATCAATCTAATGTGTGAGCCATGGTTGACTTTTCCACCATGCAATCCAAGCAAATGCTTGAGGCCCGAGAAATCAAGGGGTCCCTTGATGGCCACAAGCAGTTGGCTGAAAAAGAATGACTAAGGCTACATGCACATGACAGTTGTTTTTCTCTGCGTCTGTTCACTTTTTTTTTTGCGGATAGGATGAGGACCCATTTATTTCAATGGGTCAGCAAAAAAATGCTGATAGTCAACCGTTTGTGTTCCACATCCGTTGTCCGTGGTTTCATTCCGCAAAAAAAAATTGTGCATGTCCTATTTTTTCCTCATTTGCGGACAAGGATAGGCATTATTACAAGGGATCTGTAAAAAAAAAAAAAAAAAAAAAAAATTTTTTTTTGCGGATCCACAATTTGCAGACCGCAAAACACAACTGTGGTGTGCATGTAGCCTAAAGGAGAGGACACCTGCGCAGCCAGTTGAGCTCTAATCTCTTCCCCGACAGATGTCAGTGGCTTTCTTCTCTCACCTAAATGAGAACAGGAGTCAGGAGACCTCCATATTTGTTAGGTAACCCCAATGCAAAATCTAAAGATCTATAACAAATACATGAAGATGATGTCACTTTCACTGAGACCCATGTCCGCTCTGTTCTCACAAGTATTGTGAAGCTCACTCATAAGAGAAGCTATGATGCTGTGACAGAGTCATTTCCATTGGGCGCAAATGGACATGAAATAAAATTCTGCAGTTTTTACTGCAATTTTTTGATAGGCATACAATGGTAGATCCAGATGTTGCATGGAAGTCTATACAAAATACTAAACACAAGGACACACAGGTGTTTATTGCAGTGAGGTTTTTTTCACGCTTAAGGTTTTTTTGGGTCAATGCCATTTTTTCAAATTACAGCATGCTTTGTGTGGGACTTATTCCTCCATTGCCTAGAGTTTTTCTCCCATAGACCTCTATTATTTTTTTTTATTTTTGCTAATTCAAAAAAACATGTGTAATGTGTGTGGACATTTTAATGGAGTCTTTCATGGCTTTTATTTTACCCATTCTTTTCTTGCCATACAGCTCTACAGAGGAAGTGACATTGCAGATGTAGAAAGTATGTGCCTCCAGGCATACCAAAAAAAAATCTATAAAAAAATTCCAAAAATACACTATATGGGCAAAGTCAGGCATGTTTAGGCCTTTTTGGCCCTAAAAACAACAGGACAAAAACTATGAGGGGGAATTTATCATAGACCACTGTTTTACACCGTTCTTGATATCCTCTTCATTGCTGGAGGATGCGCATAATTTTTGGTGAGGCACAGGCTGTCCATACGCCATCTCAGAGCTGGTATAGATTTCAGTCTACTAAGGCCTCATGCACACGACCGTTCCGTTTTTTGCAGTCTGAAAAACGCGGAAGCCGCCCGCGTGCCTTCTGCAATTTGCGTAACGGAACGCGCGGCCCATTATAGAGATGCCTATTCTTGTCTGCAAAACATACAAGAATAGGACATGTTATATATTTTTTTTTTTGCGGGGCTATGGAACGGAGCAACGGATGCGGACAGCACACGGAGTGCTGTCCGCATCCGTTGCGGCCCCATTGAAGTGAATGGGTCCTCATCCAAGCCGCAAAAACTGCAATACAATTTTTTAGATTTACTTGTAGCATGGTTATATCATCTCTGATTTATTAGCAAGATCCAGGAAACATTAACCTTTATGTTCAGATCACTATCTCCATGTGAGAGGTCATGTGTCTATAAAATTACAAGACAATTAAAGTAGTTGTCTATAGGGGGATTTTTCGATGGTGAGATCTTGTCTGTATAGCTAAAGGGATTTTATAGGTGTTTTAGGCCTCATGAAAATGACAGCATCCATTTTGAGAAAAATACGGATAATGGCTTTGTGCATTACACAATTTTCTAACTCCCATCATTAGATATGCCTATGTTTGTCCACAAAATGGACAAGAATAGGACATGGTTTATAATTTGTGAAACAGCCACATGGATACGGACAGCACAAGGATGACATCTATATGCTGTCTGCATTTTTTGCAGACCCATAGAAATTAATGAGTCTACATGAGATCCACAAAAAATGCAAACCAAAACTACGGTAGTTAGCATGAGTCCTTATATTGATGACCTATGCTCAGGATAGGCCATTAGTATCTGATCGGTAAGGTCCCAGGATGCCCCTTCCAATCAGTTGTTTGAAGAGGGTGGGGTACTCTGGTGAGCACCGTGGCTTCTTCCTAGGCCAGTGATGTCATGCTCATTGGTTCATTGGTCAAGTGGTCTAGGCCCAGCTCAGTCCCATGCAAGTGAATAGGGCTGAGATGCAAAAAAGTATAGCTGTTATACAATTGACGGTGCTGTGTTTGGTAAGCTGTGAGGAGGCTGTCGTGCTCCTTGAAGCACCTCAGTCTCTTCAAACAACTGATCAGCAGGGGTTCCGGGAGTTGGGCCACCACTTATCTCATATTGATGACCTTTCCTGAGGATTGGTCATCGGTATGAAACACTCAGAAAAAAACTTCAACTTTATTAGCTGGAATTTGAAGTAGTCAGACAGTAAAGTTCTTGAAAGGGTGATTAGTCCATGGGCAAAATAAAAGCCTCGCAGGACCTACAATGTCTTCTTCATCTTGCTACTGTTTTTGGAAAATTTTGGGTCATTTTTCAGTAAGTTTCACATGGCTGTTTTTAATTTCTTTCTAACACAAAACTGAAGATGGATTTATTAAGATCTCACACCAGGCTCCTTAGGGGTACAAGCTTCTTTTTTTAATATTTTCCAAAACGGGGCATAAATTTGTAGACTTTGTTTGCAATTTTATTCCCACAAGGAATCATCAAAATGATGGACTCATTAGGCTAATGGCAACTTTCCGATATTTTACTGCTGTTTATGAAGTTATCTTGCACAATCCAATCTTTTTCTACGTAGGGTGTTAAAATAAGCTATCTCCATTGGTGTAGAGCAGGAAAAAAAACACCTTCAACCAAGATACCTGATATTAATGCCCATAGATTAGGTGCCAACACATAGTTAATAATAAGGTTGGAGCTCATTCTGTGCAGCAAATGGAAGCTTTTTATGCAAGTGGATATTGTAATATACTGCGAAGGTGCTGATGACATCCATTGTTTGATGGTAGTCCAATACTTATGCAGCAATTTACATTACAAGTAATTACCAGTGTCACGGAGACCGTAACCCGGAGGTAACTAAGAAAACATACCCAGAGGGTTATTACAACTACTTAACGAAGCCAGATGACGAGGACGCAAACAATAAGCCTGTGATTACCATAGATCTTCTCTATTCTCTCTGCCCTAGAGAAGGAATGCTATTCAGAGCTAAAGCTAGTCAAATGCATACAATTATGATCGGCCAGAATCATCTGACGATCAACTGGCCAGACTAAAGACAGCCATGTACATTCAATAACTAAATCAAATACAATACAACAGCACTTTGCTCACACAAAATACATGATCAGAAAGCATATAAACTACTGCTATACTAGCTATATACATGAATGGGAGGTTCTTTCTTCGAAAATATATTCTGATCAAAATTATTTGTGCCCATCCACCACGGAAAAGTGACCTTTCTTGGACACAAACCTATGCTACACATTTAAAAGCTGAAGCTACAGCTATGTCTCCAGACTCCATCATATGAATACATGTTCAGGTCGGCCGTACGTGTACGTGTATTTAATGGGGAGGGCAGACACAGCTTATCTCCCCGGAAAGCAAAAAGATCTGGTAAAAATTCATTAATTAATTCATTCTGCCAGAAACTTCTCTCCCCCAACATCATATTTCTGGCAAGATTCAGGAGTTTCCCACACACATTAGTGTATCAGCCGAAACCGCCGATCTCGGCTAGTTTGGCCACCAATACACTGATGTGTATGGGAACCTTAAGGGCTCATTTACACTTCCATGTCCTTTTTGTGGATGCAAAAACTCAGACCATTTTGCATCTTCAGGATGTGTCTTTGTGTGCAAATATTAAATCACTTTTCAAGGAGTATGTGTGCTGTCGATTTCACAGACCCAACATGGGCGCTTTCTGCCTGCAAAAGAGACCAAAGTACTGCATGCTCCTGCAGCTTTGTTACAGACCATGGTCCACGAAAAAACACGGACCAACATGGACTCCACATAAATGTGAATCATTGACGTGTGAATAAAATCTAAACTGTCAGGAAGACAATTTAAAAACTAAGGGTTTCATTTATTAAGACCTGCGTTATTAAGACCTGTGCTGGCAGTGGATCCGGCGCCGGCCTCTACATAACTTCGGCGGATCCAGCGCAGGTCTAAATGTAAGACAGGCGTGGAAAATTATGAATGCGACGGGCCTACCGCCTAATATAGGTGTATTTTTGATCGTAAATGACCCCCTAAGACTGTGCTCAAAGTGGCAAATGAATGTGTCCAAGCATGCCATATACTAGTAGATTTATCTGGCAACAGTCCAAACAATCCAACCTGATAGATTACATTTTGGCAGACAATAGACTGTCATTGGTAATTATAACATTTTTTTTCTCAAATGATGATCAGCGGAAATTGTCCAAATGGTCCACTGGTATTGGCCACGGTGGGTTCCAGTCCAAGGAAACAATTGTAGAGGGTTCATCTATACAGAGCAAGTTTCTATCTAGTTTAACCATAATCTGCCATCACTGGATAACCAGAACATCCAGTATCATCAACAAGGACTTAGTTGGACAGAATATACGCCTATACAGTGCATACATTTGTCATTGACCCCATAAAAAGCTACACTTACAAAACAGTTACTGTGCCATAGACACTTTTTGGCAGATGTCCAGCTAATGACAGTGTGTGGGCAAATAAGTTACATACATTTGGGAAAAATTCTTGATGTCTTTGCCGAACACGAAGGTGGAATTTTACGTGAACCAAGCCCGATTCAAATCAGTGGTTGTTCACTGCTTAGTCCTGTGGGCTCCATTATCACAATGGGCTCCATTATCACATAAGTACGTTGTCCCATCAGATCAGCTTCTGATCTTATGTTGGACCAACTGCTGGGGCCATAAAATCAGGTTTATGTGAAGAGCAACAAATATGTAAAGATAGATGTACAAAAAGCTGGAGTAGGGGTTCTATGATTTCACGTCTGATATGTCATTCATAGTGTTTTTCTTTTTAATTATTGCACCTTAATTTACCTTGTTTATGACCTCATGTCATAAAAATCATCCAACTTTACACTGTAGCACTACATTCAAAGGTATTGAATAGAGATGAGCAAATTTCATGTTATGAAATTCGCTCACGCTTCGTTTGGTGGTAAAAGCAGAATTGCGTTATGGATTCCGTTACCACGGACCCTAACGCAATTATATGACAGAGGCCTTCCCCTATTCATTCCGTCATAATAGAAGTCTATGGGCTGCAAGGCATTCCGTTATGCATTCCGTCATAGAATTGCGTTATGGTCCGCAATTCTGCTTTTACCACCAAACAAAGCGTGAGTGACTTTCATAACATGAAATTCGCTCATCCTTAATATTGAAGATAGTAATATGATTTCTCCTTGCTTTCCCCTCCCCTCACAAGAAATATCAATCAAAATCAAATTTTCTTGATAAAATTCTTATTATTATTTATTATTAAAGCGCCATTCATTCCATAGCGCTCTACATATGATAAGGGGTGTACATACATAATGTAGTGTATGGGAGCTGTAATGCCCGTCACTACAGAAGGGTCACTTGTGTGCTGTTGTTCCCCTCATTTATGGGGAGGTTGGTATAAATTATCTTCCATGTAATGTAATTCTATGTAATTCCCTGCTACTGTTATTGCTATGTGCAGGCCTGCTAGGGATGTCATTCCAGCTCTTAGACACTAGAGGGAGCTAGTATATAAAGGCCCAGTCAGGGGAAGCAAGGGATTCCAGTCCAGGCCATGAGCCTGTGAAGTTCTAGCTCAGGCCTTGAGCCTGTTAAAGTCAGCCCAGGCCCTATAGCCTGAGAGGGTTTAGCCTAGGAAGAGTCATTCCCTGGGAGGAGCAGTCCAGACCCTAGGACTAGTGGAGAAGTGTTGCCTCCTTAGTCGAGCTGCAAACAGGACAAGGATCCCTGCAGGAGCATCACTGGTCACCAGCCTGAGTGAGCTGAGGGAAGGCGGAGCAGTAACCAAGACAGCAAGAGGTACTACCAATATCAAAGGAGGTACTCAATAATTCTTATCCCAAGGATATAAGCTGAGAGAGGGCAGTTGGGCCTTGGAGGATAGTATCCATGATCCAGGATCAGTCAGGAATAGAGTGCAAGCCGCCTGTACTGCGAGAGTCCTGTGTGTTAACCCTCTGTGATCACCTTGTTACATGTCGCCTGCCATTAAATGTACTGAAACCAACTGTCTTCTAAGGAACTGCGCTTCCATCTATGTCCGTGTATGACTACTACTAAAGATCAAGTTCTGTTTTATTACCGCGTGGTTCCTCAGTTATTCCACCTATCACTACACGGTGTGCCACCGTTCAATTGGCACTGGCGTCACGACATTCATCACCTGCCTGTTCCAGTGCTGACCCGATTGAAGACGACAGTCAGTCCCAGGTTAGTGGGTTGCCCTGCACTACAAAGCACAGCATACCTAAAGCTACACTACTGACCCCCTGGGACACTGCAATAATACTAAACAGATGCAATAAGCATGAACAAGATGAGTTACAAGCTGGTACAGAAGGAGAGAGGACTCTGCCCACGAGGGGCTTACTATCTACAGGGTATCGGAACACACATCAAGAACGCTATGGCTGACCAAGTGACTATGCTCCAAAAGGGCACTTAAATATTGTGCTTGTTAATAGACAATGCCCCAATGCTTTGTAAATGTATTAACGTTTTGTGACAAGAAAGAGTCTATAAAGTACAAATTTCTATTAAACCCTAACCACCCTCCACACCTTTTGCAATAGTGAGTTTTTATACTCATTTTTGTACGCCTTCTGCTTATGGTGGCTAGAACTGAATGGAGCCATCTTCATCTTGCCCATAGAAGGCCAAACTGGCACACCAGTAAACACTATCTTCTATTATAAGCTCACAACAGCAATGTATGGGCTGAAATGTCATCACATATAACAGATTTGAATACACAAGTATTTCCTAACTGGATTAAGGATGCGTGGTATGTTTTGCAACAAGGTAAAATATGCTTTTGATAGAACTAAGTAAGCAAATTCAAAGAGGCAGAAGGTTGTGTTCAGGGTTTCACCCAGAATATCTGCACACAATATGAGCATGAGGAACTTGTGGTCAGAATACATTGGTAGATGCGTGTTAAGAACGTGAAAACCTTTGAAAAAGAGAAAGGGTGCCCTGGGTGGGAGACAAATCTGAACTATGAAACATAGAAAGTGCTGAGTTTGAATCCTACAGATAAAAAAACTGTGAAACGTTACCCACAAATTAAAGGATTTTTCTGTGACTTAATAATCTCATAACAGCTCATCAATATCTCATTGGAGGCGACCCTAACTCCTAGCTGCAACTTCTTCTTGTTATACCAAGCACAGAGCCATGTGTAGCAGCTCAATCCTATTCACTTAAAAGGGACTGAGTTACAGAAAGGCCATGTTACCAATGGACATGAGGGGCCTAGGAAGAGTGACATGGCCCATTTTCAATAGATCGATGAAGGTGCCACGGATGAAATATTGATTACCTATTCTGACAATAACGTCATCATTCTTTAAGTCCCGGAAAGATTTTTTAAGGTTGGACAGGCCCACCTAAGTACCCCATGGTTTTTATGTGGGGCACAGGCTTTGCCACAATATGGACCTTGACAGTCCAGTAGAAGACAATGCCATTCGAGGATTTTTGAACTACTTACTTATCATTATGGTTTATTATATCTTATAGGATGACTCACAGAATGACAAATAGGCCGTTGTTAGGCCTAATATATCATGTGTGTGAATTGGGATCTTGCAGCACTTCCAGGGAATTAGTCCCAGTGTGTAGGATGTGAGTGGTATGCAGTGGCCTAATGTTTGTGTCACGGTGCTCCTATCTTTAGGCTGTCACTTCCTGGGAGTCAGTCTACGTGGCAGAGATTGAGCCAGAAGTTCCCAATAATTGTCTGATCATCAGCTGAGATGAGGCCTGTATTTATGTGCAGCAATCACCTATGCTGAAAGGCAAAAAGGTTTTGCTAGAGCAATTGCTTGTCCCCATAAAAAAAAAAAAGATTGTTCCTGGGCAGCAGATCACTGTTTAGATAGTACAATCTGCTGTCCAAAAACAATGACTTTTGATGCCAGCAGAAAGACATGATCACCCGATGAACGAGTAGGTGATCACCAACAACTTTTAAGCAGGCCAATTATTGGGAATGAGTGTTTATATAAAGGGCCTCATTTATATTATATAATGGGCCTCATTATCAGTCCATGTAAATGAACATTTAGTCAAACCCCTAAGCACTAAATGTGCTGGGTAAAATCTATCTTTCTAGATTCCTTCTGCAGTACACCAGAGCGGGTACTACCATTCTTCCCCCTGATACTGTCTCTAATAGGCTAACAATAATTTCATCTGTGTATTTATTCCAGGTCCTCCTATATTGTGCACTAGTAATATTGCTATGAAACTGGTATGTTCATGCACTGTGCCTGGTTCACCAGTAGGTAGTAGTGTATCTGGCAGAGACAGATCTTTTGATAGAATGGAACTTATCGATCCAATCTCTCCCTTTTGGGCAGAAGTGGGTGATTCCTGCTTCCTACCAAAGGAAAGGTTGCAGGAAGCTATAATCAGTCAAGAGTGAAATTGAGAGTTGGAAGGAGATGAGAATCGCCCTGACTCCTTACAGTTTACAGGCAGAGTATTATGAGGGGGTCAACAGCCAAAGGCACCCCACTCAAAGCTACCAGAACTGTCAGAAAGTCTAGCTACCAGACCGAAGCCAGAGTCTAGCACAGTAGAGAAAGAGAAAGAAAGATATCCAAGTTTGCCTGCCAGTTTACCCCAAAACCTGCTGGAGCCAAGAGAAAGACCAAATATTGTCTGGATGCAAGTTTATTCAGGTAAAGCTGCTGAACTTTTTACCAAGTCTGGACTCTTACCCCACCAACTATTACTCTCCCCTGGGCAGCGATGGTATCCAGGTAGGAGCACCATGACACACAAAACTATAAGGGCTGCACCATGACTCAGCATTCCTACAACCTGGGACACAATTGGTCCTGGGGGACGGCACGTTGAACTTCATCTTACCCAGCTTTGAAACTTGGGTTAAATGTATACCCCCTCTTGTACTTTCCCGTCTACAGGTCCAGAAATGAAAGCAACAAAGATTAGGATTAGGATGCACTCAAAAGTTTACCTGTTCATTAAAGATTGGGGATTGACATTTAGAACTATTTACTTTGATGGGCCCAACAGTGCCCAGGTACTTCAGTTAGTCCTCAAGTAATAACTAGATCAGTAAAATATTGAATTCATTTAGTCCCATTATGGATACCACCACTCCACCACCACAACTGCCAGGGGGATTGGAAACTAGCAATTACCTCATGTAACAACAGACACTTAGCCAGATCTAAATTCACATGTCTTACTAGGCCTCTGTGGTGGTAACAGGAAGGTCCCATCTTTGATGTCCTTGTGCATTATTAATAGAGTATTTAGAAATAGCTTGTCTCACAAGGCTTTAATGTTTTCATCATACAATGCTCTTAAATGTCCATAATGGTTTTTCTTGACATTTTCTTTCATCAATATGGAATCTGGAGATTGATGGTTTTAATGTTTCTTAGGCTTTGTTGTGAAGTTTGCTCTGGCCAAACTAACTAGCCGATGCATGGTGACAGGTGACAAGTTAGGGTCACTTTTTAATGCCCAGAGTTTAAGTGACAACTGACAAGTTGAACTATTCACTGTGCTGATGGATTAGATAAAAACATCCTGAACTAACCCCCATAAACATTTTTAGCAGCATTGGTTGGCTACATGGACCACTACATAGACTGTAACATAGACCTTAGATGATCTTTGAAAAACTGCAAATATTTCTACTGTATGTGGCAAGTTAAATCTTTGTAATGCTTTCCGTAGAGGACATTTAAATTATACATTCTATTTACATTCTTGGGCCCTATTCTCTTCAATATATATATTAATGATCTTGTAGAAGGCTTGCACAGTAAAATATCTATTTTTGCAGATGACACTAAACTGTGTAAAGTAATTAACACTGAAGAGGACAGTTTTCTGCTACAGAGGGATCTGGATAGATTGGAGGCTTGGGCAGAAAAATGGCAGATGAGGTTTAACACTGACAAATGTAAAGTTATGCACATGGGAAGGAATAATGCAAGTCACCCGTACATATTAAATGGTAAAACACTCGGTAACACTGACATGGAAAAGGATCTAGGAATTTTAATAAACAGCAAATTAAGCTGCAAAAACCAGTGTCAGGCAGCTACTGCCAAGGCAAATAAGATGATGGGTTGCATCAAAAGGGGCATAGATGCCCGTGATGAGAACATAGTCCTACCACTTTACAAATCACTAGTCAGACCACACATGGAGGACTGTGTACAGTTCTGGGCTCCTGTGAACAAGGCAGACATAGCAGAGCTGGAGAGGGTTCAGAGGAGGGCAACTAAAGTAATAACTGGAATGAGGAATCTACAGTACCCTGAAAGGATATCAAAATTAGGGTTATTCACTTTAGAAAAAAGACGACTGAGGGGAGATCTAATAACTATGTATAAATATATCAGGGGTCAGTACAGAGATCTGTCCCATCATCTATTTATCCCCAGGACTGTGACTGTGACGAGGGGACATCCTCTGCGTCTGGAGGAAAGAAGGTTTCTACACAAACATAGAAGAGGATTCTTCACGGTAAGAGCAGTGAGACTATGGAACTCTCTGCCTGAGGAGGTGGTGATGGTGAGTACAATAAAGGAATTCAAGAGGGGACTGGATGTATTTCTGTAGGGTAATAATATTCCAGGCTATAGCTTCTAGAGAGGGGTCGTTGATCCAGGGAGTTATTCTGATTGCCTGATTGGAGTCGGGAAGGAATTTTTTTCCCCTTGGGGGAAGAGACGTCACTGAGAGACGTTTGGAACTTTCTAGATAATAATGAGAAGCTGGTAATTTTCCACAGCTACCATAAGGGTTTTTAGAAGAGCATGTTTTGGAGGGGAAAAGCCAGATTCGTTTACCACCAAAACCAGACAGACTAACCTTTTGAATGTCTGGTTTTGCTCTATCAGAGACGATAACTGTAACATTGTATTTGTTGAGGCTGAGTTTCTCCAGGAGCAGGCGCTCAGCAGCTTGCGTCCTGTCCGTGGTTACAACGCAACTTCCCCTCCTGGCAGGGAGCAGGACCAGCCCCCCCACTACAAATGTGGCAACAGATCCTGTGGCATACCAGAGTTAATAGTGCGACAACACTAGCTCCCTGCTCCTCCATAGTATGCTTCTTTTGGATGCTGACATAGTCAAATGCGGGGGCCATCCAGGATGCTGGGCAAAACCTCTAAATGCCTGATGCTAGTGACTCCACTGTATAGAAAGAGACAGTGGTATAGCAGCACATGGTTTTAAAAAAAAATCGTTCAGGGCATCTGGGGGGCCAAACCGTGCACCACTAGATACATTTACCTAATTAAAGCGGTTATCTCATGATTAATGTAAAAAAAAAAAAAAAGTAGACATCATATAGCACATTACAATCTCTTTCTAACAAACTTGAACCGGCCCTGAACCTCACATGGATCCAGAGATCTCCATCCCCATTCATTACTCTAATTCTTCTGCTGGAGTTATTTCAGGCTGGCAGCTTAGGGGGCATGTCCTTTTTGCTTTTACTCTTTCCCTGTAACTGTCACAACTTCTAACAGAAGACATGGATGGTGGCAGTCGAAAATGTAAACTGAGCGCCTGCGACCTGGACAAGAAATAAGGAAAAAAGTGGGGAAAATTGGCTCTACCTCACAGGGGTTTTTTGCCTTCCTCTGGATCAACTTGTAGGAAACAGGCCGAACTGGATGGACAAATGTCTTTTTTCTGTCTTATATACAATGTTACTACTATGTTACTATGTATTCTGCACTTTTTGTGTTTGAATCTATCGATTTTACTCCAGAATAAGGAACATTGGAGATTTCTGCGACATTGAGAGGTTAAGAGGTCTTCCAGTGAAACATTTTTTATGATCGGTCATTTGACTGGACCTCAAATGATCTTGATCAACTGTACCTACTCAAAACTAATGCACACAACCAAATACAGTCAAATACTGTGCCCTTACATTGCAGTGTTCCCATATTGTACCTGTAGAATTTGTGGTAAAATATCATAGCATGTTCCAACATTTGGTGTATTCCAGAGGTCTTCTTTCCTTGAACCATTTTTTAACTAAAAATTTAGACCAGTATAATGTTACACCAACTATATTACAACATAAAACCTCACCTAAGTCAAGGAAAATGATAACTACCTGGTTGTTTGGCAGGGTCCTTCACTCAATAACTAATTTTGATGAGTGATATTGCTATCTTAAGTATTCCCATCTTAGAATGTTATAATCTATTGCTTATTTGAAAGTTCTCCTGTACCTTGGTGTTCTTGGCCATCCACCTTTCACACTAGATGGCTGAGAATGTAGCTGTAAAAATTCTGGGGCTCTCTCAGAACCCCCAACCCATATACAATGCATTCAGAAAGTCTTCTGACCCTTTCACTCTTTTCACACTTTGTTATGTTGCTACCTTGTGCTAAAATAAAAAAATACATTTCCTCCATGATTCTGCACTCAATCCCCCATAATGACAAAGTAAAAACAAAACGTTACACATTTTTGCATACAAAAATTTTGCATGGACATAAGTATTCGGATCATTTATTATGTCACTTGAAATTTTGCTCTGGGGGCCTCCCATTTTTGTTGATCATCTTTAGAAGGTTTCTACACCATGATAGGAGTCCAGGGGACAAACATTTTTTTTTTTTTTTTGCTGCATTGAACGTTCCCCAGAGTGCAGTGGCCTCCATCATTTTTAAATGGAAGAAGCTTGTAACAAACATAACTCTATCTAATTTGCTGCGGTGGTCAGGTGACCAAGAACCAAATGGTCACACTGGCTGAGCACCAAAGATCCTGTGTTCCAGAAACTTCCAGAAGGTCAACTCCCACTGCAAGAATCCACCGTATCTAGACTTTATGGCACAGAGTCCGGAAAGAAGCCTCTCATCAGTAAAACACACATTAAAGCCCTCCTGTAGTTTGGAAAAAAAATCAAACTTAAGGACTCTCAGACTGTGAGAAACAAGATTCTCTGGTTTGATAAAACCAAAGTACAGAGATATTCCTAATAAAAACGTGATCCAGAGTGCTCTGGACCTCAGACCGAGCCGAAGGTTTACCTTCCAACAACGCAACAAATCTAAGCACACACCCAAGACAACACAATAGTGACTTAGGGACACATTTGATTACAATCATGAATGAAAATTGTCATTGTCTATGGCCCCTTTCACACGGGCGTGATTTCCGCGCGGGTGCAATGCGTGAGGAGAACGCATTGCACCCGCACTGAATCCTGACCCATTCATTTCTATGGGGCTGTGCACATGGGCGGTGATTTTCACGCATCACTTCTGCGTTGCGTGAAAATCGCAGCATGCTCTATATTCAGCATTTTTCACGCAATGCAGGTCCCATAGAAGTGAATGGGGCTGCGGGAAAATCGCAAGCATCCGCAATCAAGTGTGGATGCAGTGCGATTTTCCCGCAAGGTTGCTAAGAGACGGGACCCGATCTTCATTATTTTCCCTTATAACATGGTTATAAGGGAAAATAGCATTCTCACTTCAGAATGCTTAGTAAAATGTAGATTAGGGGTTCAAAATAAAAAAATAAACTCTCCTTATCCACTTGATCGCGTAGTTGCTGATCTCTTTTGTCTTCTTCAAGCATCAGCTACCAGCTAGAGGACCTGTGATGACGTCAGATCACATGGTCCATTCACATGGTCCATCAACATGGTGATGGACCATGTGATGAGCTCAGTGACCTCATTACAGGTCCTTTAGCCGACATCTAATGAATGAAGAAGAGAGGAGAGATTGGCAACTATGCGATCAAGTGGATAAGGTGAGTTAATTTTTTTTTTTTAACCCCTCCATCCACATTTTACTAAGCATTCTGTATTGAGAATGCTATTATTTTCCCTTATAACCATGTTATAAGGGAAAATAATAAAATCTATAGAATACTCAACCCGAAACCGGACTTCAGTGATGAAATCCGGGTTTTGGTCTGGGTACCAAACATGCTGATTTTTCCCACGCGCGGGCAAAACGCATTAAAACGCTTTGCACTCTCGCAGAAAAATTGCGCATTTTCCCGCGACGCACCCTCCTCTTATCCGGGCGTCAAACGTGACGCCCGTGTGAAAGGTGCCTATGAGTTTTCTAGTGCTAGGCGTATCCTGACAAACTTTTACTCCTTGTGAGAGTTAAGGAGTAGTTTTTCACAACTGTGAAAATATATCTGAATTTTGAGATTTTTAGAGATTTATGAATTTTCCTACATATAAATTTGAATTTACCATGTATTTGCACTTTACTGCTTGTATGTCACGCCATTAAACATCCACGAATCATGCTATTTCCCGGGATAGGACAGATCTGGTATCGGAAGCTTAGGGCCCTCTGCACAGTATAAAAGCTCATAATCGAGTTCATCTACATTCTTACTGTGTTGTAATGTGTTTTGCAATCTGTGTACTGTATGTCCTGGACAGGAAGTGGCAGTTTTCAGTACATTTGGTCAGGATTATCTAATCTGTGTTTGCTAAACTAGAAGGTAAATACAAGTTTCTTAGTGGTGTAGTGTTTCTGTACATGGTGAAATAGTGAATGGCACTGGATTTATTAAGATTTGTATTTTTTGGCTTTCCGTTTGTGAGATCCATTCAGGGTCCAAAACGGATCAGTTTTGACCTTAATGCATTCTGAATGGATAAGGATCCGCTCAGAATGCATCAGTTTGCCTCTGTTCCGTCTCCATTCTGCTTTGGAGACGGACACTAAAACGCTGCTTGCAGAAACGGATCCGTCCTGACACACAATGTAAGTCAAAGGGGACGGATGCGTTTTCTCTGACCCAATCTGGCACAATAGAAAACGGATCTGTCCCCCATGGACTTTCAATGGTGTTCAAGATGGATCCGTCTTGGCTATGTGAAAGATAATACATAGAAACATAGTAACATAGTATATAAGACCGAAAAAAGACATTTGTCCATCCAGTTCGGCCTGTTTCCTACAAGTTGATCCAGAGGAAGGCAAAAAACCCCTGTGAGGCAGAAGCCAATTTTACCCACTTAAGGGGAAAAAAACTCCTTCCCGACTCCAATCAGGCATCAGAATAACTCCCTGGATCAACGACCCCTCTCTAGTAGCTGTAGCTTGTAATATTATTACTCTCCAGAAATACATCCAGGCCCCTCTTGAACTCTTTTAGTGAACTCACAATCACCACCTCCTCAGGCAGAGCGTTCCATAGTCTCACTGCTCTTACAGTGAAGAATCCTTTTCTATGTTTGTGTACAAACCTTCTTTCCTCCAGACGCAGAGGATGTCCCCTCGTCACAGTCACAGTCCTGGGGATAAATAGATGATGGGAGAGATCTCTGTACTGACCCCTGATATATTTATACATAGTTATTAGATCTCCCCTCAGTCGTCTTTTTTCTAAAGTGAATAACCCTAATTTTGATAACCTTTCAGGGTACTGTACTTGCCCCATTCCAGTTATTACTTTAGTTGCCCTCCTCTGAACCCTCTCCAGCTCTGCTATGTCTGCCTTGTTCACAGGAGCCCAGAACTATACACAGTCCTTCATGTGTGGTCTGACTAGTGATTTGTAAAGTGGTAGGACTATGTTCTCATCACGGGCGTCTATGCCCCTTTTGATGCAACCCATTATCTTATTGGCCTTAGCAGCAGCTGCCTGACACTGGTTTTTGCAGCTTAATTTGCTGTTTATTAAAATTCCTAGATCCTTTTCCATGTCAGTGTTACCAAGTGTTTTACCATTTAGTATTTACGGGTGACTTGCATTATTCCTTCCCATGTGCATAACTTTACATTTGTCAGTGTTAAACCTCATCTGCCATTTTTCTGCCCAAGCCTCCAATCTATCCAGATCCCTCTGTAGCAGAAAACTGTCCCCTTCAGTGTTAATTACTTTACACAGTTTAGTGTCATCTGCAAAAATAGATATTTTACTGTGCAAGCCTTCTACAAGATCATTAATATATATATTAAAGAGAATAGGGCCCAATACTGACCCCTGAGGAACCCCACTAGTGACAGGGACCCAATCTGAGTATCTACCGTTAATAACCATGTCAAATGCTTTGGAGAAGTCCAGATATACGACATCCATTGATTCGCCGCTGTCAAGTCTAGACTTACCTCCTCATAGAAACTGATTAAATTTGTTTGACATGACTGATCCCTCATGAAGCCATGCTGATATGGCGTTAGTTGCTTATTTTCATTGACGTACTCCAAGCTAGCATCTCTTAGAAAAACCTCAAACAGTTTACAAACAATAGATGTTAAACTTACCGGCCTATCATTTCCAGGCTCGGTTTTTGGACCCTTTTTGAATAATACAAGCGGATCCGTTCTGAGCGGATGCAGACTGTTGTATTATCTGAACGGATCCGTCCATGATGGATCCGCACAAAAGGCGGTTGTGAAATTAGCCTTCCTTTTAAAGGAACACTATATGTGCACAAAATAAAATGCAACAATTTCTCCTTTGATTTCCCCCTTTCTAGTTACACTTTTTTCAGCACATTTTTATAGAGGAGCAAACCATTTCTAAACTTATCGGATTTATAAAACAATTTTACAAAAAATCCTCTTCAAAACAAAACAGACATGATGAGAATTCGCTTTAGACTAATCGAACAAAATGGTGCAGGCCATTTTATATTTAAAATTGAATATACTAGTGTAGGAAACAGGACAGGAAGGATGAAGCTTCCACATCTTGCTAAACCGCCATGGCTGTTGGGGGCCGGAATAAACAAAGTGGCATGGAGGATGAGGAGCTACGAATGGAGGAGGAGAAAGAGTTTGCTGTGCAGGAGAAAATGGAGTTTTACCAGGCGCAGCTAGGGGACGAGGTTGACACTTGGAAGACATGCTGATGATGACGACAACACTGGCCATGACCAACCATCGCAGTGTAGGCAGAGCTCGAAACAGTTGGGTCCTCGAGCACACTGGTATGCATGCTTGGATGCTTACGTGCTGACAATGGTTAACGTCAAGTAATGACTACTGGATAGCCATGCAAGATGGCTGCCCCCATAATCATGTTCAGAAACAGATTAAAGAAATCTTGAATCAGATAATAAAATAGACTAGAAAAAAGGGATGCGTGTCACTATCTGGTTTTACAAAAAAAATAAAATATAACATTCCCTTTACGAAACATCATCAGGGTTGATTTGTACATGAAAAAGAAAGTCCCGGTGTTCTGTACATGTCGCAATCAATGTTGTCATCAGTTAAAAAACAAGCTCAATGACAATGTCTTACATTGTAGTAAATTATCTAATCTGTGTTTGCTAATCATGTAAGGTAATAAAAAGTTTCTTAATAGCAAAAGTTCATGACCCATAAACGTCATGTAAAGAAATTGGTGACACCATAAATGTGGCTTATCAATATTACATTGCTGTTGACTGACTATACCGATTTCAGTGGGATCTGCTATCATCTAATTTGTAGGGAGAGATACAAGGCAGCCTAAATCTTCTTCTCTTGGGGGTTAATGTGTAGTATCCCAGACCTGGGGGTACTACAATTTGTGCAGTTATGTTATATTGCATATATATTTAGTTGTTTTACTTCTGGCCATAGTTCTCATCAGGGAATGGTTGGCAAAGGTTAGCAAGGAACAGGGTTAACCCCTCTGTTTATCCCCTCTTGGAGGGAGTGTACTGGTCTTGCTCCCTTTCAAGGGGAAGGGGGGGTTTCTTGACAGAGAGGAGAGGAAGAAACCAGAAAAGCTCCTTCTGATGTTACTTAATCTCCAGAGAGATCAAACTAGTAAAGTCTCAAGTAAATCCTTCAGGATAAAGTCAGAAGAGAGTACAGCTACATCTGCATCTACTGTAACGGTCCTTTGCTCACCTGAGTCAGAGGACAGCCGGCTGGTGGTTGGAGTCCAGTGGCAAAGGCCCACAGAAGCAGGAAGCAGGTAGCGTGGTCGATCAGTCCGGGTCGGCAGTAGAGATGGCAGCGAGGTAACAGCAGGATTAGACAGAGCCGTGGTCGGTGGAAGGCAAAAGGTCAATGCAGGCGGCAGTTCAGCGAGGTCAAACGGTCCGGGTCGGCAACAAAGATAAACAGCAGTAGTCGTGGAGGAGCAGAGAGGAAGCTTGCTACAGGCTTGGAGGCACAATAACCAGCAAAGGTCTGGTGCTAGAGGCTGGGCTTATAAAGGGAAGTAACAGGTGCACGGAATCAAGAGATTAGCAAGGCAAGGCTGGAACAAGGTAGATCACAGAATTCAGTGGAAGGAAAAGTCCAGGAGGACTGGTAGTCTAGTGGCTAGAGCTACCGCCTGGGACATGGCTGGTCACGGGTTCGAGTCCTGACAGTACTCCCCTTCCAAGGTGACCTCTGGGCACCGCAGGGGAAGGCTTATCTGGGTGACTCAGATGGAACTCCCTGACAAGTCTGGGGGCATGAATGTTCTCCTCCGGTTCCCAGGAGTTGTCTTCTGGAGAATAGCCTTTCCAGGAAATCAAGTATTGTATTTTGCCCCGGTGGAGTCTGGAGTCGAGGATCTTAGAGACAATGTACTCCTCTTCGCCTTGTACCCTTACTGGTGGTGGGGGAGGATGGCGGCCAGGGAAGGTGTTCTCTACAAACGGCTTGAGAAGGGAGCAATGGAAGACTGGGTGCACCCTGATGGAATCCGGAAGGTCAAGCCGAACGTGACCTCATTGATTTGTGCGGTGACCTGGAACGGACCCATGTATTTTGGGGCTAACTTTTTGGAGGGGACCTTCAGTCTGAGGTTCCTGGTGGACAGCCATACCTTGTCTCCTACATGGAAGCCCGGGTGGGTTTGCGGCGCCTGTCTGCTCCCTGTTTAAAGCACCTCTGGGCGAGCTGGAGGTTGTCTATTATGTCCTTTTGTGCCTCCTGTAGGGTTGTTAGGCGCTCGGCCACTGCTGGGAGGGTGGAGGCGACGGGCAGATGGGGAATGAACACGGGTGCGAGCCTGTGTTAGCAAAGAAAGGGCTATGCTTGGTTGAGCTGTGCTCAGCATTGTTGTAGGCGAACTCGGCTGTGGGGAGATGGTCAAGCCAGTCATCCTGCAGGTGGGAGCTGAAACAGCGTAGGTACTGCTCTAAGGTCTGGTTAGTTCTCTCCGTCTGCCCGCTTGACTGAGGGTGGAAAGCGGAGGAAAGGTTCACTTTAACCCCGAGCGCCAGGCAGAAGTCCTTCCAGAACTTTGAGGTAAATTGTACACCTCGGTCTGAGACCACGCCGTCCGGAATCCCATGCAGCCTGAAGACCTCTTTGAGGACAAGATCAGCCGTCTGTTTGGCCGTGGGTAGGCCCTTGTAGGGGATGAAATGGGCCATTTTGGTGAGGCGGTCGACTCACGACCAGGATGGTGTTCATCCCTTTTGAAGGAGGAAGGTCTACCACAAAGTCCATGGAGATCGAGCCCCAGGGGCGGGAGGGAATTGGGAGGGGTTGTAACAGACCCACGGGAGAGGAACGAGGAGTCTTATTGCGGGCACAGACCGTGCACGAGGAGATGTACTTCTTGGTGTCCTCCTTGTATGTTGGCCACCAGAAGGAGCGGGAGAGAAGCTCCTGGGTCTTTCTTGTGCCCAGATGGCCGGCCAGCTTGGAGTCATGGTTAAGTTTGAGTACTTCGAGTCGTGCGATTTCTGGTACATAAAGTTGTAGGTCCTGATGAAACCAATGACCATTTTTAAACGTGAGGCTGACATTCCTTGTGGGGTGGGTGAGGAAGGGGTCATTTTCGTATCCTTCTTTGATTGTGACCAGAAGTTCTTTAGAGTAGGTGGCCCCCACAACACTTTTTCTCGGATAGGATGTTGTCTTGGCCCTTATTACTCTGTGAGGGCTCTGAAAACATTCTGGAGAGGGCGTCAGCCTTGCCGTTTTTTGATCCGGGGCGATAGGTGATGAGAAAGTTGAAGCGGAAAAGAATAGGCTCCATCTGGCTTGTCTGGCTGTGAGTCTCTTAGCGCTGCGGATGAACTCGAGGTTTTTGTGATCGGTTAGTACGATTATGGGGTTGGCAGCTCCCTCCAGCAGGTGTCTCCACTGGAGAAGGCTTCCTTGATCGCCAGTAGTTCTTTGTTCCCGATGTCGTAGTTCTTCTCGGAGGGGGACATCTGGCGAGAGAAATATGCACACGGGTGTAGTAGCATCTTCTCCCTGTCCGTTATGACAGAACTGCCCCTACCGCGGAGTCAGATGCATCCACTTCGATAGTAAAAGGCAAGTCGGGGTTCGGGTGGACTAGGATTGGAGCAGAAGTGAAGAGGAGTTTCAACTCGTGAAGGCCTCCTGGGCCTCGGGTGTCCAGGAGAAGGGGACTGCCTTTTGGTGAGTTGGGTGATCGGTGCAATGACCTTGGAGAAGTCCCGGATAAACTTCCGATAGAAGTTGGCGAAGCCAATAAATCTTTGTACCTCCTTCACGTTTCTTGGAATGGGCCAGTCCAACACGGCTTGGACCTTCCCTGGGTCCATACTTAGGCCCTCTGGGGAGATGATGTACCCGAGGAACTGAGTGGTGGTTCGCTCAAACTCACATTTCTCGAGTTTGATATAGAGAGAGTTCTGGCGGAGTCTCTGCAATACCCTGCGGACATGTTCGCGGTGCTGTTCGAGGTCTTCTGAGAAGATCAAGATGTCAGCCCAGGTAAACGACTACAAACAAATCCAGCATGTCCCTGAGGACATCATTAATGAAGTGCTGGAAGGTGGCGGGAGCATTACAAAGTCCGAAAGGCATGACCAGGTACTCGAAGTGACCATAACGTGTCCGGAAGGCGGTCTTCCATTCGTCCCCAGGGCGGATTCGACAAGGTTGTAGGCCCCTCGAAGGTCAAGTTTGGTGAAGATTTTCGCTACCCGGAGTCTCTCGAGGAGTTCAGAAATCAGCGGGAGCGGGTACCGGTTCTTAACGGTTATATCGTTTAGCTTCCTGTAGTCAATGCAGGGACGCAAGGATGAGTCTTTTTCTCCACAAAGAAAAAGGGGGCTCCTGCTGGGGAGGTAGAGGGCCGGATGAACCCTTTCTTTAGGTCCTCGTCCAGGTATTCTTTCAGAGCCTTGAGTTCAGGCTCTGAGAGGGAATAGATACTGCCAAAGGGTATTTCGGCCCCGGGCAACAGTTCTATTGGGCAGTCGTAGGGTCGGTGTGGCGGCAGCTTGTCTGCGTTTTCTTGTCGCAGACATCTTGGAACTCACGATATTGAGGGGGTAGTAGATTCCTGACGGATACTTCAGAGATAGTCGTGTCTTCGGATGGAAGGACGGCTTTGTGGGAGCAATTGAGCGAACAGAACTCGGACGGAAACCGTAAGCAGCGGGTTTCCCAATCCACCGAGGGGTTGTGGGTGGCCAACCATGGAATGCCCAGGATCACCGGGAACTTTGGAGAAGTGATCAGAGAGAAGTGGATCTTTTCACAGTGATTGGGTTCTATGAGGAGCTGTAGTTCAATGGTCTCGTGAGTAGCCGGCCCTGAGGAGAGCGGGGATCCGTCGACGGTTTCCAGGTCAATGGGAGCTGCCTTGACTGTCAATGGAATATTCTGTTCACGAGCGAAGGTTAGATCCATGAAGCTGCCTCCTGCCCCGGAGTCTAACATCGCTGAACAGGAGAGTTGTTGCCCCTCAATGTCGATGAGGATGGGGATGATGAAATGGGATCCATGAGCTGCCGTGTTGTTATTTTCAAGGGCTGCTGGTGGGGCTGGAGTCAGTGGTTGCTCCTTTAGCTCCGTGACGGCAATAGTCTTTCGGATCTTATTGGGACATCTAATGGCAAATGACCCGGCTCCCCACAGTAGAGGCAGAGGTTTTCGGCCAGCCGTCTCTCCTTCTCAGCTGTGGATAGAGACTCTGCGTAGTGCGCCGACCTGCATAGGTTCAGTTGCTGGCTGGAGGTCGCATGGGCGGTAGAGGAGAAGGAGTAAGTGGGCCTGTAGTCCAAGGACCAGAGTCGTTCTTTCTTTCTCTCAGACAGCCTTTGGTCTATCCGGATGCATAACTGAATGAAGTCATCCAGACTGTCCGGGGCCTCAACTCTGGCGAGTTCATCTTTTATTAATTCTGACAGGCCTCGCCGAACTGGCTCCTCTGTGCAGCTAGGTTCCAGGTGGTGTCCGTGACCCAGCGGCGAAATTCGGGCGGTGTATTCAGCAACGGAGCGTCTCCCTTGCCGTAAACTATGTAGTCGCGCCTCAGCTGTTGCACAGCGGTTGGGGTCATCGAAGACTTGGCTCATGGCGGCAATAAAGTTGTTTAAGTTGTCCAGGAGCTGACTGTTAGTCTCCACGTATGGTGATGCCCATGCTAGTGCTTCATCCGTCAGGAGATTAACCATGAATAGCACCTTCTTTCTCTCGGTAATGAAGGGGCCCGGGTACATCTGAAAATAGATGCGGCATTGGTTTAGAAACCCCGATACTGGCGTCTGTCGCGCCGAATTTTGATGGAAGTGGCATGCGAGTATCTGCGGCCGTGCTGCGGACGTCCAGGAGTTGCCTCTGAAGTTCAATAATCTCCGCCTGTTGGCTTCGGACAACGCCTTGGAGCTGGGCAAATTCCTCCTGGTACGTAGTACCGAATTCCTGCAGTTCGGTAACCTGCTTGCGCAGAGTGGCCATTGCGGACTCCATGGTATGGCTGGTTATTCTGTAACGGTCCTTTGCTCACCTGAGTCAGAGGACAGCCGGCTGGTGGTTGGAGTCCAGTGGCAAAGGCCCACAGAAGCAGGAAGCAGGTAGCGTGGTCGATCAGTCCGGGTCGGCAGTAGAGATGGCAGCGAGGTAACAGCAGGATTAGACAGAGCCGTGGTCGGTGGAAGGCAAAAGGTCAATGCAGGCGGCAGTTCAGCGAGGTCAAACGGTCCGGGTCGGCAACAAAGATAAACAGCAGTAGTCGTGGAGGAGCAGAGAGGAAGCTTGCTACAGGCTTGGAGGCACAATAACCAGCAAAGGTCTGGTGCTAGAGGCTGGGCTTATAAAGGGAAGTAACAGGTGCACGGAATCAAGAGATTAGCAAG
Organism: Bufotes viridis; assembly: GCA_033119425.1. Classification (NCBI taxonomy): domain Eukaryota; kingdom Metazoa; phylum Chordata; class Amphibia; order Anura; family Bufonidae; genus Bufotes; species Bufotes viridis. Next base: position 30,073,823 of record CM065597.1, on the reverse strand, counting down.
GCAAGGCTGGAACAAGGTAGATCACAGAATTCAGTGGAAGGAAAAGTCCAGGAGGACTGGTAGTCTAGTGGCTAGAGCTACCGCCTGGGACATGGCTGGTCACGGGTTCGAGTCCTGACAGTACTCCCCCTTCCAAGGTGACCTCTGGGCACCGCAGGGAAGACTTATCTGGGTGACTCAGATGGAACTCCCTGACAAGTCTGGGGGCATGAATGTTCTCCTCCGGTTCCCAGGAGTTGTCTTCTGGAGAATAGCCTTTCCAGGAAATCAAGTATTGTATTTTGCCCGGTGGAGTCTGGAGTCGAGGATCTTAGAGACAATGTACTCCTCTTCGCCTTGTACCCTTACTGGTGGTGGGGGGAGGATGGCGGCCAGGGAAGGTGTTCTCTACAAGCGGCTTGAGAAGGGAGCAATGGAAGACTGGGTGCACCCTGATGGAATCCGGAAGGTCAAGCCGGACGTGACCTCATTGATTTGTGCGGTGACCTGGAACGGACCCATGTATTTTGGGGCTAACTTTTTGGAGGGGACCTTCAGTCTGAGGTTCCTGGTGGACAGCCATACCTTGTCTCCTACATGGAAGCCCGGGGTGGGTTTGCGGCGTCTGTCTGCTCCCTGTTTAAAGCACCTCTGGGCGAGCTGGAGGTTGTCTATTATGTCCTTTTGTGCCTCCTGTAGGGTTGTTAGGCGCTCGGCCACTGCTGGGAGGGTGGAGGCGACGGGCAGATGGGGAATGAACACGGGGTGCGAGCCTGTGTTAGCAAAGAAAGGGCTATGCTTGGTTGAGCTGTGCTCAGCATTGTTGTAAGCGAACTCGGCTGTGGGGAGATGGTCAAGCCAGTCATCCTGCAGGTGGGAGCTGAAACAGCGTAGGTACTGCTCTAAGGTCTGGTTAGTTCTCTCCGTCTGCCCGTTTGACTGAGGGTGGAAAGCGGAGGAAAGGTTCACTTTAACCCCGAGCGCCAGGCAGAAGTCCTTCCAGAACTTTGAGGTAAATTGTACACCTCGGTCTGAGACCACGTCGTCCGGAATCCCATGCAGCCTGAAGACCTCTTTGAGGACAAGATCAGCCGTCTGTTTGGCCGTGGGTAGGCCCTTGTAGGGGATGAAATGGGCCATTTTGGTGAGGCGGTCGACCACGACCAGGATGGTGTTCATCCCTTTTGAAGGAGGAAGGTCTACCACAAAGTCCATGGAGATCGAGCCCCAGGGGCGGGAGGGAGTGGGAGGGGTTGTAACAGACCCACGGGAGAGGAACGAGGAGTCTTATTGCGGGCACAGACCGTGCACGAGGAGATGTACTTCTTGGTGTCCTCCTTGTATGTTGGCCACCAGAAGGAGCGGGAGAGAAGCTCCTGGGTCTTTCTTGTGCCCAGATGGCCGGCCAGCTTGGAGTCATGGTTAAGTTTGAGTACTTCGAGTCGTGCGATTTCTGGTACATAAAGTTGTAGGTCCTGATGAAACCAATGACCATTTTTAAACGTGAGGCTGACATTCCTTGTGGGGTGGGTGAGGAAGGGGTCATTTTCGTATCCTTCTTTGATTGTGACCAGAAGTTCTTTAGAGTAGGTGGCCCCCACAACACTTTTCTCGGATAGGATGTTGTCTTGGCCCTTATTACTCTGTGAGGGCTCTGAAAACATTCTGGAGAGGGCGTCAGCCTTGCCGTTTTTGATCCGGGCGATAGGTGATGAGAAAGTTGAAGCGGGAAAAGAATAGGCTCCATCTGGCTTGTCTGGCTGTGAGTCTCTTAGCGCTGCGGATGAACTCGAGGTTTTGTGATCGGTTAGTACGATTATGGGGTTGGCAGCTCCCTCCAGCAGGTGTCTCCACTCGGAGAAGGCTTCCTTGATCGCCAGTAGTTCTTTGTTCCCGATGTCGTAGTTCTTCTCGGAGGGGGACATCTGGCGAGAGAAATATGCACACGGGTGTAGTAGCATCTTCTCCCCTGTCCGTTGTGACAGAACTGCCCCTACCGCGAGTCAGATGCATCCACTTCGATAGTAAAAGGCAAGTCGGGGTTCGGGTGGACTAGGATTGGAGCAGAAGTGAAGAGGAGTTTCAACTCGTGAAGGCCTCCTGGGCCTCGGGTGTCCAGGAGAAGGGGACTGCCTTTTTGGTGAGTTGGGTGATCGGTGCAATGACCTTGGAGAAGTCCCGGATAAACTTCCGATAGAAGTTGGCGAAGCCAATAAATCTTTGTACCTCCTTCACGTTTCTTGGAATGGGCCAGTCCAACACGGCTTGGACCTTCCCTGGGTCCATACTTAGGCCCTCTGGGGAGATGATGTACCCGAGGAACTGAGTGGTGGTTCGCTCAAACTCACATTTCTCGAGTTTGATATAGAGAGAGTTCTGGCGGAGTCTCTGCAATACCCTGCGGACATGTTCGCGGTGCTGTTCGAGGTCTTCTGAGAAGATCAAGATGTCGTCCAGGTAAACGACTACAAACAAATCCAGCATGTCCCTGAGGACATCATTAATGAAGTGCTGGAAGGTGGCGGGAGCATTACAAAGTCGAAAGGCATGACCAGGTACTCGAAGTGACCATAACGTGTCCGGAAGGCGGTCTTCCATTCGTCCCCAGGGCGGATTCGGACAAGGTTGTAGGCCCCTCGAAGGTCAAGTTTGGTGAAGATTTTCGCTACCCGGAGTCTCTCGAGGAGTTCAGAAATCAGCGGGAGCGGGTACCGGTTCTTAACGGTTATATCGTTTAGCTTCCTGTAGTCAATGCAGGGACGCAAGGATGAGTCTTTTTCTCCACAAAGAAAAAGGGGCTCCTGCTGGGGAGGTAGAGGGCCGGATGAACCCTTTCTTTAGGTCCTCGTCCAGGTATTCTTTCAGAGCCTTGAGTTCAGGCTCTGAGAGGGAATAGATACTGCCAAAGGGTATTTCGGCCCGGGCAACAGTTCTATTGGGCAGTCGTAGGGTCGGTGTGGCGGCAGCTTGTCTGCGTTTTCTTGTCGCAGACATCTTGGAACTCACGATATTGAGGGGTAGTAGATTCCTGACGGATACTTCAGAGATAGTCGTGTCTTCGGATGGAAGGACGGCTTTGTGGGAGCAATTGAGCGAACAGAACTCGGACGGAAGCCGTAAGCAGCGGGTTTCCCAATCCACCGAGGGGTTGTGGGTGGCCAACCATGGAATCCCCAGGATCACCGGGAACTTTGGAGAAGTGATCAGAGAGAAGTGGATCTTTTCACAGTGATTGGGTTCTATGAGGAGCTGTAGTTCAATGGTCTCGTGAGTAGCCGGCCCTGAGGAGAGCGGGGATCCGTCGACGGTTTCCAGGTCAATGGGAGCTGCCTTGACTGTCAATGGAATATTCTGTTCACGAGCGAAGGTTAGATCCATGAAGTTGCCTCCTGCCCCGGAGTCTAACATCGCTGAACAGGAGAGTTGTTGCCCCTCAATGTCGATGAGGATGGGGATGATGAAATGGGATCCATGAGCTGCCGTGTTGTTATTTTCAAGGGCTGCTGGTGGGGCTGGAGTCAGTGGTTGCTCCTTTAGCTCCGTGACGGCAATAGTCTTTCGGATCTTATTGGGACATCTAATGGCAAAATGACCCGGCTCCCCACAGTAGAGGCAGAGGTTTTCGGCCAGCCGTCTCTCCTTCTCAGCTGTGGATAGAGACCTGCGTAGTGCGTCGACCTGCATAGGTTCAGTTGCTGGCTGGAGGTCGCGTTGGGCGGTAGAGGAGAAGGAGTAAGTGGGCCTGTAGTCCAAGGACCAGAGTCGTTCTTTCTTTCTCTCAGACAGCCTTTGGTCTATCCGGATGCATAACTGAATGAAGTCATCCAGACTGTCCGGGGCCTCAACTCTGGCGAGTTCATCTTTTATTAATTCTGACAGGCCTCGCCGGAACTGGCTCCTCTGTGCAGCTAGGTTCCAGGTGGTGTCCGTGACCCAGCGGCGAAATTCGGCGGTGTATTCAGCAACGGAGCGTCTCCCTTGCCGTAAACTATGTAGTCGCGCCTCAGCTGTTGCACAGCGGTTGGGGTCATCGAAGACTTGGCTCATGGCGGCAATAAAGTTGTTTAAGTTGTCCAGGAGCTGACTGTTAGTCTCCACGTATGGTGATGCCCATGCTAGTGCTTCATCCGTCAGGAGATTAACCATGAATAGCACCTTCTTTCTCTCGGTAATGAAGGGGCCCGGGTACATCTGAAAATAGATGCGGCATTGGTTTAGAAACCCCCGATACTGGCGTCTGTCGCCGCCGAATTTTGATGGAAGTGGCATGCGAGTATCTGCGGCCGTGCTGCGGACGTCCAGGAGTTGCCTCTGAAGTTCAATAATCTCCGCCTGTTGGCTTCGGACAACGCCTTGGAGCTGGGCAAATTCCTCCTGGTACGTAGTACCGAATTCCTGCAGTTCGGTAACCTGCTTGCGCAGAGTGGCCATTGCGGACTCCATGGTATGGCTGGTTATTCTGTAACGGTCCTTTGCTCACCTGAGTCAGAGGACAGCCGGCTGGTGGTTGGAGTCCAGTGGCAAAGGCCCACAGAAGCAGGAAGCAGGTAGCGTGGTCGATCAGTCCGGGTCGGCAGTAGAGATGGCAGCGAGGTAACAGCAGGATTAGACAGAGCCGTGGTCGGTGGAAGGCAAAAGGTCAATGCAGGCGGCAGTTCAGCGAGGTCAAACGGTCCGGGTCGGCAACAAAGATAAACAGCAGTAGTCGTGGAGGAGCAGAGAGGAAGCTTGCTACAGGCTTGGAGGCACAATAACCAGCAAAGGTCTGGTGCTAGAGGCTGGGCTTATAAAGGGAAGTAACAGGTGCACGGAATCAAGAGATTAGCAAGGCAAGGCTGGAACAAGGTAGATCACAGAATTCAGTGGAAGGAAAAGTCCAGGAGGACTGGTAGTCTAGTGGCTAGAGCTACCGCCTGGGACATGGCTGGTCACGGGTTCGAGTCCTGACATCTACAGACACTGCTGTAAGGTGAGGGACTACGGTAAATACATCCATCACTCAGAACATTACAAGGCCAGTAAAACCTCAGTGGTTAATGGCAGCCATTTTAGTAAAAAGACTTTGCTGCGTTTAACTCTGGCCTCCTTCTTCAGTACTATACTTCCACTGCTCCGATCCCAAGGTAGCAACAGCCTGAGGGAGTACACCTTGACAAAACACCTCATCGGGGCCACTACCACTCATATCCTCTACATTGCCTCCTTAGTGGGTCACTGCATATGAACTAGACGGGTTAGATTGTATTGACCTATTGGGCAGATTGTAGGAGTATATTATAATTAGGGATGAGCGAATCAACTTCAGACGAAACATCCGAAGTTGATTCACATAAAACTTTGTTTCAATACTGTACAGAGCGAGTGCTCCGTACAGTATTAGAATATATTAGCTCCGATGAACTGAAGTTATTACTTCGCAAAGTCTCGTGAGACTTCACATAATAACTTCTGAAATTTATTTATACTGAAAAAAAAAAACATTACCACTTGGAACCAAACCCGAGTTTGGGAAATGGCTATTTGAAACAAATTAATTAAAGCAGTTGCTCATGATTTTCCATGTCTTTAGGATAGGTCATCACTACCTGACTGGTGGGGGTCCGACAGCCTCCACCCCTGTTGATCAGCTGTTCTGGTAGCTGGAAGCAGTAGATCTGGTGCTGGTGATCGGTGTCATTACCTTACTGCTATATTCACTATGTAATGGACAGAGCTGGAAACTGTAGCGCTACTCTCATTTACTTCAATGGGAGCAGCTCTACGGTAATCAGCTCTATCCAACTACACAATGAATAGAACTGCGTAGTTCCTTTGCTAGACTTACTGCAGAACAGCTGATCAGCAGAGGTGCAGCCTGCCAGATAGGCCGTCACTTGTAAAATCCTGGACAACCCCTTAAATTGCAGTGATCTAAGGTAAACGGTCATTCCCAAGTGCCTCCATTTAGACCTTAATCACACATCAGTGATTCAAGGACATGTGCTGTCCATGTTCTACACGTACCCATTCAATTTAGTGTGTGTGTTCACACATCCACCTTTTAGCACAGTCCGTTGGTCCGTGGTTTTAGCACAGAAGCATGCTCTATTTTGTCCGTTGCTCACAGATCCATGACGCACTTTATAGTCTATGGGTCCGTGAAAAAGATGGACCCAACACAGACACCATCCATGTTTCATCCGTTTTTCATGAATCATTTATAGGAGATGCCCTGAAAGTTATTATTCAGTTCTGCAGTGCCAGTGGATGACACACAGAGATCAAAAAGCAAGCCAACATTCTTCACGGATGAATCACTGACCATCTTTTCACAAATTTTATCACAGACATGTGAATAAGGCCTTACTCCATAACTGCAGGATATATGTTACTGTAAGGATTCTGTTGTCTTTCTAACAACTGACCACTAGAGGCTGCTGTTTCATGCTTTTGACCTTATACTTGCCCTTATCCAAGATGGCCAATTTTACATCTATAAAACATATTGTTTCCTGTTTAGGCCTACTTCAGACTACATAGAAGTCAAAAAATTGCTCGAAAATAGTTCTGGTGTCTCGTGCATTTGAGAACCGTGTTTCATAGACTCCTTTGCTGGATTTACTTCTTCATTGAATACATATTCCAAGTTATTCTTGTGAGGTTGACTCCAGCAGCCCATATGGTTAGCCAACTAAGCCAAAGTCTATCAAGTGGGGCTCTTGAGGATGTCTTAACCATTTCTTTCCTGTGCTCTGCTCTTTTCTTCAGGCTACTGGATTTCAGGAGTGTCTACTCAGCCTTAGGGTAATCACAGTCTGGTCTGGCTGCGGAATCATTGTAATTTGAATGTGCCTACTCCAGTGAAAAATTTGAACCAAATTGTCATGGAGTGGTTATTAGTTTGTTAGTGATGATCTTAAAGGGATCTGTATGTTTGTTGCTGAAATGTGGTATCTTCATTCCTTCATCAATGGGATATAATAAGATTTAAAAAGACCACTGAATGCCAATCACACCATTATCCAGAAAATAATTTACAAGTAGAGAAGATTTCCAACAACTGCCATCTTGCCCAGGGCAGGCCGTGTCTATGAGTTCTCTTGAGAGCAGAACATAGGAGATTGGTCCAGGACATACGTTTCACCCAGTCAACCCTTTTCTACCTGTTAAATGCACCTTGTGAAATGCAGTTGACTTAGGAAAGGAATGTCACTGGGGCTGATTTGTACATGAATGGAAACCCTTGTGTTCTGTACATAGATGTTGCAATCAGTGTTGTAACCAGTTCATGATGAAAAATGTCAGTGCCCTACATTGTGCTAAGGTTATCTAATCTGCATTTGCTAAACCTACACAATAAACAGGTTTCTTAATAGAAATTGTACATAACTCACAAACTTTAAGGCCTTAACCAGTGATCGCTCATCCCCATACAACAGAGGCGATTTCTGCATGTATATTGGCGAGCAAAAGGGTAACAATGTTTTGAACCTTTGACTTTCAGGGTCTATATCTCACCATCAACTACAGCTTCGAACATGAGACTACCATCATTTTATAGACAATAAGAAGAGGAAAAATATCAGAGTTAACAAGTCGGCTCATCACAAGGTCTATCTGTTCTGGTGCTACAAACACTGCAGTGGGGGTGGCTTGCATGCTTCGTAATAGTGAGATCACAGATGTCCATGCAAGCACTGTGCGACATGCATTACACAAGTCTGGAATAGTGGCCCAAAAAGAGGTGAAGAACCCTTGACTTCAATATCTTCAGAAGAAGCGTCGGCTCAAGTTTGCAAAAAATACGAACACTGGACAGTAAAAGATTAGAAACAGGTGATTTGGGGTGATGGGACAAAAGTCAATTAACTGGATTCTGATGGGTGTAAATAGGTCTGGAAGAAACAAGGGAACAGGGGGCTATTGGTTTGAGAAATTGAAGGAACTGTCAAGTTCGGTGGAGGTAGCCTGATGATATGGGGTTGTTTCACAGCCAAAGGCATTGGATACTTGACCAGAATCGATGTTGGGCTCAATGCTGAGCTATCTGTGAGTATCCTACAAAACGAATTACTTAGTACACTCGAGTACTATGACTATAAAAAGGACAACATATTGTTCCAGCAGGACAACAACACAAAGCATATGTCAAGATTGGCGAGGAAATGGTTCAATGACAATGAATTACAGGTGCTGGATTGGCCCCCACAGTCCCTAGTTCTCAACCCAATTGCTTTCGGGTAGAATTGAAGAAAAAGCTATATTTGTACCAAAGTGAGTCGAACAGTATACACCAACAATGGGAATGTGTAGAAGAGACCTAGGAACAGATTTCGGTTGAGACCTGCTTGAATCTGATCGAGAGCATGCCCAAAAGGATTCAGGCAGTGTTGAAAGCCAAAGATGGATTTACAAAATAATAAAAATTAAAAATGTTGGCGCAAAACAGTAACAATGCAGTTACATGACAAGAAGCTGAATAACTAATCCAATGCTAAATAGTTGCAGGTCCATTTTATGTATGAGATAGCCAAGATGATTGTCTCTAAAATGATGGTAGTCTAACGTATAAAGATGTAGTGGATGGCAGGCTTAGACTGGCCCACGGGGGAGGCGGGGATTCCTCGGTGAGCCCCCCGTCTCCTGCGCCCGAGATAAGATGGAGGAGTAATTATTTCTTCTTTCTCAGGAGAGATAATTATTGTAACCACTAAGTGGCAGTATCGCACAGTGATGCAGCCTCCTACTGGAATACATCGTACAGGAGGTCCCGCAGTATCTTCTAGACTTCTGTGGCTGCTGGCTGTGAAGGAGGAGAGAAGGTGTCTGCCTCCTCCTGCCCTCCCTGCTGTCAGGAAACTGTGGCTGCTGCAGAGAAGGACTCCTCTGCGGTGCTGGGCTGATTTCTCAGGTGTGTGACAGTAAAGAGCTGTAGGGGATTTGTAGGGGATTTGGGAGACTGTAAGGGATTTGTTTATAGGAGACACAGATCTGTGTATGTGTGCTCCTCTCTGCAGAGTTCAGAGTGGCATTGGGGGGACTCTGACCTCTGCTTTAGGTGCACCCCCATAAGTGCCCCAGCTCCAGTAAGTCGGAGAGAAATTTAATACAAGCCACTTACTAATATATTGTTATTATCCATATTGCTTTCTTTGCTGGCTAGATTAATTTTTCTATCACATTATACACTGCTCGTTTCCATGGTTGCGACCACCCTGCAATCCATTAGTGGTGGTCGTGCTTGCACGCTATAGGATAAAGCACTAGTCTATGTGTGCTCCCATATTCCTGGCCACCAGAGAAGCTGACGCTTTTGCCTATAGTGTGCAAGCATGGCCACCACTGCTGGATTGCAGGGTGGTCTGTAACCATGGAAACGAGCAGTGTATAATGTGATGGAAAAATAAATCCAGCCAGCAAAGGAAGCAATATGGATACTAACAGTATATTAGTAAGTTGCTCATATTAACTTTCTCTACATGATAAATGCCACTTACTGAAGTGAAACAACCCCTTTAAGACCCTCGTGTACACAGATTGGCGGTAATGTAATGAATTTCTCAGGACCACTGTTTTCATGATCAGTGTAGGTTCCAGCAGTCAGACTCCCAGCAATCTGATATTTATCACTAGAGATGAGCGAATTTTTCAAATATTCTGGCTGGATTTAAAAAAAAAATGGTTCGATCCAAATTTATTTGCGGGGAATCGCGTAAAAAAACGACTATTTCCTGGCTTCAGAGAGCCTTTATAATTGTGTAGAACACTGTGTCTTGCAGTAACATGCATAGGGAGTCTGCTGTGGTAGTGAAACAATACTGTGAGTTAGTATGACACGCAGATGACAGGCGTCGCTCTTAGAATCACTGCACACTTCACTTATTTGGGAAGTCACGGGGCCAAAACTGACCAAATACCACAAGTATGAACTCAGCCTTACAGGTCGATGTTAGCGCCAAGAAGAATTGCACTTCTTTTACACCGTCGTCAGCTGATTCCACATAGATGTCTACAGAACCTGTTCTTTTAAACGCTTATATAAGTAGAGCCGCCCGACAGAGTGGAGAGGGTGTCAGCAGTAAGTTTGTGTTGACGTCACTGATTATTTTGCACTTCCTCTGCTCAGTCAAAACAATAACCCACAAAAAATGGATCGTGTTTAAGAAGGATCAGCCTTCACTCGGTCAGCATTTGCTCAGTAATCCATCAGTATTGCTAATGCCAAAAAAACAGGAGTGCATCCAAAACAGAGATGACACATCAATGAGGAGACCACAGAGTGGCCCAATGGCAGAGTCTGGAGGGAGGTGGCGGCAGCATCAGGAGGAGGCTACAGAGTGGCACAATGACAGTGTGGAGGTGGTGGCAGCATCAGTAGGCCACAGAGTGGCACAATGACAGTGTGTGGAGGTGGCGGCAGCATCATCAGGAGGCCACAGAGTGGCACAATGACAGAGGCTGGAGGTGGCAGCAGCATCAGGAGGTCACAGAGTGGCAAGGTGACATAGTGTTGGGGTAGCAGCAGCATCAGGAGACCACAAAGTGGCTAGGTGACATAGTGAGGAGGTGGCAGCAGCAACAGGAGACCACAGAGTGACAGAGTGGGGAGATGGGTGGCAATACGAGTACCAGCTGAAGATGGGTGAAAGAAGGAGCACTTGGCATCAGATATGTGGCATCAGGCGAGTGGCAGCATCAGAATAGTAGTTGAGGCGGGTAGCCAGAAGAAACAGGTCTCTTTTGTCAAAGTGTTGATGTTGTACCATGGATGATCTAGTCTAAAGCATCAGGCATTGGTGGGCGTAAATCCTGGGTAATCCACGTCTGATTTATCTTGACAAAGGTCAGTCTCTCCACATTTTGGATGGACAGGAGAGTTCTTCTTGGGGTAACTATGGCCCCCACCACACTAAACACCCACTCTACTGGCCGTGCAGGACAGCTTTTCCAGGGCAAACTCTGCTAGTTGTGGCCACAAATACAGTTTGGCTGCCCAGTGGTGCAGCGGATCTTCAATGTGGGGTGGCAGGGTACTGTCCAAGTATGTCACCACCTGCTGGTTCAGGTCCTGCTCCAGGTCTAGCTGCTGCTGCTTCTGGTGAGTAGTTTTTTCATTAGGCGGGTGAAGAAAGCTGCTTATCAGCGACTCTAGACTCAAGTTGCGGCTGATGGAGATGGAACTGCTCCTAGCCCCCACCCTTCCACAGCAGCCATGGCAGAGGAACGTGAGCACAGAGGGCCCCCTCCCTCCCCCGGTCAGACCTGCCCAGGCAAACGAGGTGCAGAACAGCGTGACACCGCTGTACCCTGCACATGTGGTATGCTGGAGGGGCACTGTGAATTGTCCCTGCAGTGGAGGCTGAGGACACGGTGGAGGATGAGGAGGCCGAGGCGGACATTGTCGCAGGATTGCAGGACCAAAGGCGTGAGAACGTGGAGGCAAAAGCGGCATCACCTGCCCAACTTGCTGGTGTGGCTGGGCAGGAACCACATTTACCCAGTGGGCTGTAAAGGACATATATTGTCCTTAACCATAGTTATGGCAACCAACAATCTTTCCCAAAAAAGGCTGTATCACCAACAAATTTCACCACTGAATGGCTAATCGATGTAAATCGGTTCATACAGAAGAAAGTTTTTCTCACTTTTTTCTCACTTTTTCCCCACTAATACATGTCAAAAAGGGCTTTAGAACATTTCCGCAGAACGGCAAATATATATATTTTTTTCCACTTATACACTCCACAAAAGGCTTTAGAACATATAACTGCACCACTGAACGGCAAATATATTTATCTTTTTTCCACTTATACACGCAACAAAAGGCTTTAGAATATATAACTGCACCACAGAACAAAAAGGGCTTTAGCCCTTTTGGCTTCTATTAGTGGCAACAGTAAATGCCGGCGGCACGGTGGGCTAGCATTAGCACAACTGTGGCAGGCTGTTCCCCCGCCGGAACATCCTGCCAGACCCTGCTACTGCAAGTGTGAAAGTAGCCAAAATTCTGCCACATGTATGTTTGTGCATGTTGCTGTGAATGTCTGCCATCATACGTCGTCTTTAGTATTTCTGTTATCACTGTAAGGGCTCATGAACACGACCGCTGGATGTTTTGCAGTTCGCAAATTGCGGATCTGCAAAACATGGATACTGGGTGTGTGCATCCACATTATGCAGAACAGAACAGCTGGCCTCTAATAGAATAGTCCTATCCTTGTCTGTAATGCCAATATTAATAGATGTTCGATAATTTTGCGTAACCGCTATGCGGACATACAAACACGGAATGCACATGGAGTCATTTCTGTTTTTTGTGGCCCCATTGAAGTGAATGGTTTCACATACAGGCCACAAAAATACAGACAAGTAAAAAAAATAAGTTTGTGTGCAGGAGCCCTAAGGTGGGACCCCAGAATAAGTTACACTGTTAGGCCCTAGGTACCCCAGTCCGACACTGGTGGATGGTGAGATATCGACCCTGTATGTGAAAAGTTCAAAACATTGTTACCCTTTTGCTCAAAAGTGTAAATGAAGCTCTCACCTTCTCTGACAAGTAGTCAGTCATCAGAGGGCTGTAAAGGCTGTTGTTTTTCAGTTTGCCACTAGTGGCTGCTGTTGTTTACACTTTAATGAGGACCTGGCTCTCATCTCTCCTGACATGTCTGTTTTAGTAACTGCTTGCATTCCCCCATGTAATAACAATTCTGGAGCAGGTTTATAAATTAATTGCTAGCAGTGTGCAGTGAAGGTCTTCTGGATGTTATAAGCTGAGGGGGTGTTCCTCCCCACCCAGTCTGACACTATACATTCAAGGTGCTACCAGTTTCAGACTGTGCAGAGACACACCCCCAACTGATAAAACCAAGAGCTAGAGATAAGCAAAGTTTTAAAAAATTCGATTTGGAAGATTTGTCAGGTATCCCGTGGCAGGGAGCCTGTATCTCGGTGTACATCTCTGTGCATTGCAGAAACATGTATAGTTAGTCCATTGTGGTAGTGAAACAGTTACTGTGGTCACTATGACAGGCAGTTGACAGTTCACACTTCGCATATTTGGTCAGTTACAGGGCCAAAACTGACCAAATAACTGAAGTGTGAACTCAGTCTTAGAGGTCAATGTTAGCGTCAGGTATCAAGAACTGTGCAGTGGCCCAAGGTTGTACTATAGAGTGAAAGAGCGCACTCCTTTTACACCATCTGCTGATTCCAAAGAGATTTATACAGAACCTGTTGTGTTACACGCTGAGATAAGTAGTGGCCCCCTGACAGAGAGGAGAGGGTGTCAGCAGTAAGTTTGTGTTGGCATCACTGTTTATTTTCCCCATCTTCGATCTGTCACAAGAACAACCACCCAAAAATGGATCCTGTCTTTTGAGCATTCGCCTTTACACAGTCAGTATTTGGTCAGTTTTCTGCATCAGTATTTCATTAGTATTGCTAAGGCCAAAAAACAGGAGTGGGTTCAAAACAGAAAAGACACGTGATGAAAATATTTGCATGTCTTCTGTGTTTTGGACCCACTCCTGCTTTTCGCTTTTAAATCATGAGCACATCCTTATGCAAAATGCTGACCGTGTAATAGAAGCTTTATGGATGCTCCAAAAACAGGATCTATTGTGTTTTTCTTTCTTCTCACAGATCAGAAGAAGGGTAAAATAAACTGTGAAATCAATACGGCCAAACAGGGACAGTGGCCACGTCACAGAGTAGTGAGGGTGCAACAGCATGAGGAGTCAATATAGTGGAACCGTCAAGAATGGGGAGTTGGGGGCAACAGTGGTGGCAGTAAAAGCACAGGATAGTGGCAGTAGGAGAAGATGGCAGCATCAGGCCAGTGGCAGCATCAGGATAGTGGCTAAAGCACGTGGCCAGAAATAACTGGCCATTTTTCACAATGTTTTGGTGTGGCACGCAGAATGATTTAGCCTGATGCATTGGGCACTGGAGTGTGGAAATACTGGTTGATCCACGACTGATTCAACATTTTGTGTTAAAAGACGAGTTCTCTTTGGGGTAACTATGCCCACAGCTGCAATAAACACCTACACTACTGGCTGGGCAGGAAAGCTTGTCCATGGTCAACTCCACCAGTTGTGGCCATAAAACAAGTTTGGCTCTCCAGTAGTCCAGGGAATCATGGATCTGGGGTGGCAGGGTGCACGTATGCTACCACCTGCTAATTCAGGTTCTGCTCCATGTCCTGCTGCTGCTGTTGCTGGGTGGTATCTTCAGTAGGCGGGTGAAGAAAAGTGCTCATTAGAGACTCCAGACTTAAGTTGCTGCTGATGGACTTGGTGCTGCTCCTGTCCCCCCACCCCTCCAACAGGCAGTGGAGCGTGAGCGGAGAGGGTCCCCCGGGCAGATCTTAGTGAGGATGGGCAATGGCGCACATAGGCAGCGGCCAACTAACTACATAGGATTTCTCGATAGTAGTTGAGTTTATCCTCCCTCTCAGCAGGTGGAAAATAGGCCCCTATTTTGGAGAGGTAGCAATTAGAGATTAGGGAATCGAAGTTGACGAAGTGGTATTTGATCTGAATTTCAGGAAAAATTTGATTCGCACTGAATCAGAATTTCCTCACGCTTCGTGATAACGAATTGCATTTTTTCCTAAAATGGCTACTGCACGTGCGAGGACGCGGCGCAAGGAACTCTAGGAAGGCAGAATCTACCATAATGCTATTCATGCAGCCAATCAGCAGTCAGCAAACCCTGTGATGTCACAGCCCTATAAATAGCCTCAGCCATCTTGAAAAATATATTTGCCGTTCAGCGGTGCAGTTATGTGCTTTAAAGCCGTTTTTTGGCATGTAATAGTGGCAAAATAAAAATATATTTGCTGTTCAGCGATGCATGTGCAGCCATGTTTTACAACTGTTTCACTTTTAATTTGAAAATACCACCCAGACTAGGCGGCTGACGTCACTGACATTTGATTCAATTGATTCAGCTGTTGTACTAATATATACCCGATGTATACTCCATTCTTGTATCAGTTGATTAAGGCTGGATGGGTCGAAACACGCCCTGTGTATAATATTTCCTGCATGATAAAAGCGTAAACCTTTGAAGCATTTAATATTTGTCGGGATTCTTCTCTACATGATTATTGGGGAATGCCCCTTCCAACTGCAGCGCTTCCATGGACCAGATAACTAATAAGCCTCATTTACACAGTCAGTGTTCGGTCAGTGATTTCCATCACTGATTTTGAGCCAAAACCAGATGTGGCTGTAAACACAGAACAGGAGCAGATCTTTCCCTTATACCTGATGTCTGTGGAGGCTCTAATCCTGGTTTTGGCTCAAAATCACTGATGGAAATCACTGACCAAAACACTGAAGTGTGAATGAAGCTTTATTTGGAACATGTCGTAGGCACATCATCATCCGCGGGCAGGGAAAGATTTTAAAGTAGAAGGTTACTTCACCTGCGACTCATCCAATGTGGTATATTTGAACAAATGTCCCTGTGGACTGCTGTACATAGGAGAAACCATACAGTCCATACGGGTGCACCCTCTTTTCACTGTTCTGGCCCTAGAGAGCATTAGTGGGAGGCTTGTCACTTTGATTGACTGTTACAGCCGGAGCCACTGCCATCCCTATCCTCTGCTCCGCTCCTCCCAGTCTGCAGCATTACTAAGCCACTCTGGTTGCCAACAAGGGTGAAGGAAGGACTGGCCACCACTCATGGTGAAGGAAAGAATGGCCACCACTCATGGTGAAGGAAGGACTGGCCACCACTCATGGTGAAGGAAGGACTGGCCACTGATCATGGTAAAGGAAGGACTGGCCACCGATCATGGTGAAGGAAGGACTGGCCACCACACTCTCATATGGCAGTAATAGAATGGAAATTGCCTTGGTCTTCAGAGGTCGTAGTTATATGATTTAAAATAAAGTGCAAAAAGAAAATGTTACCAGTTTATTTTGGATTTAAAGAGGACCTTTCACTGGTCCACAGTTTATGAGGTAAAGCTATGTACATTGAGAGCGGCACCCAGGGATGTCCCTGCACTTACTTGTATCCCTGGGTGCCGCTCCGTTCGTCCTCTGTAGCCCCCGGTACCGGCGCTCCTGCTGCTCTAATTTTGCCTGGGGCGGAGACTTCTTCTTCTGCCCTGGCGTCTCCTTCTCCCAGGGCTGGAGCGCTAGCCAATCGCAGCGCTCAGCTCATATTCAGGATATGAGCTGAGCACTGCGATTGGCTAGCGCTCAAGCCCTGGGAGAAGGAGACGCCCAGGGCAGAAGAAGAAGTCTCCGCCCCAGACAAAATTATCAGAAGCACGAGCGCCGGTACCGGGGGCTACAGAGGACGAACGGAGCGGCACCCAGGGATACAAGTAAGTGCAGGGACATCCCTGGGTGCCGCTCTCAATGTACATAGCTTCAACTCATAAACTGTGGACCAGTGAAAGGTCCTCTTTAAGCTTCTGAAGATTTTGATGTTTTTCTTAGAGTCCATCCCATATTCATATGTCAAGTCTTTATTTGCATAATTTAGATGGTAATCTCTAAGTAACCAAATGAAGAAATAATGGATTCCTACAGATTTGTGTAGAATGTGTTCCTTTATAAATTGTGACAGGTAAAGAGAGAACACAGGGCAGGTCTCTCTAGGACAATGAGGTGGTTGAGAGAGAACACGTCGACACTCGATCACTTCCTAATTCTGGTAAATAGACTGTGTCGTCTTTGTCCTATGATGTTTGTCTTGTGTGTTTGGGTTTATTAATGAGTTTGCAGAGTCTAAGTTCAAATATCTATTGATGTCATTAGATAAAATCAAAGCTTTTTATGTTTCATCTTGCATGATCTAATTTAGGAGAGAAATATAGGGTTCTAAACATGCTCAGACCGGCCTACAGGGCAACAGGTGAATCCCCTGGTGAGCCCATGAGCAAGGTAGGACCCTAGTCTCCTTCCCCCTGCACAAATGGCACATGACACAGTAGACTTACTGCACCACATAGATAGGAAGCATACAGCATCTCAAAAAGGGGGGTATAGTATTTATCAAACTACCCAGTTTACTATTGTAGAAGTATCAGGTGCCTGAGATACCTTGTAAGCACAAAGGTATGCCAGACAGTATCATCTTTCATCAGGAACATGCCTTCTAAAAGTGGCTGAGGGACCCCCATTTTCAGTTAAGGTCTTGCTGCTGCCTACCACATCTGTATGTAGCTTTACAGTGGACTCCCAGAACAAATATTACTGGTGGGCCCCAGTAGCCCCAGTCCGATACTGGTTATAAACTAATTAAAGGGAGGTTTCCGTAAGAAATAAAGGGGTTGGCTCACCTCAGAAATTGATGGCATATCGCTAGGATATGTCATCAATGTCATATAAGTACAAGGGCCACCTCTGGGACCAGCTGATATTTCCACAAATGGATCCCCAAAGACAATGGAGCTGCCATGCATGTGCAGCCACTCTGCAGCCACTATGGGAGATCCAAAAACAGTTGCACAGTGCACTTTCCATTCAACACTTTGGAACTTCTGAAAACAGCCAAACGCTCTTGCTTGGCTATTTTCAGAACTTACATAGCAATAAATGGAGAGCATGCCGCACATGTCTTTCCATCACTTTCAGGGTCTTGTTCTGAGGAAAAGGAGTGGGTTCCAGAGGTAGGATTTGCATGTATATGATATTGATAGCAAATTCTACTGATCTATCTCTCATCTCCTTTAAGGCATATGGAGGATATAAAGGTTAGTATTCCAGGCCGCCATGATGTGCTGACAGATGTGAGGAGAAACACTGTAAGCAGTCTCTTCTCAGAATACAGTCTGCTGTAAACTTCTCTGGTTGAATTCCAGGAAAGAAATCTAGATGTGTCTTTCCTTACCTTTTGTGTTATTTACTAACAATGAGAATAAATGACTAGGCATGAATCCACCATGCCTAATCCTTCTTTGCCCCCAACTTCAAGGATATGTTTTCACGTCATAGATTTATCTTTAGCAAGTGTGTTATGTATTTGCAAGTAGATCCATGGCAGAAATGTTGCCACAGATGGGCAGAAGATGCAAGATGAATGGGAGTTACAAAAACTACATTCATATGCATTGGAGGTGGAATTTTACAGGTTTAATGAGAATTTTGGTTCAAGATCCATGCCAAAATTCTCATCCTGGATGGCTAAACGTGTGTTTGCCCCAATACACATTAAATCATCGGCTGATCCCACCTAGATCGTGGGGTTTGTCTTCTAATCAGCAAGATCCACTGGTAATGACAAGTCTATGGTGACCAGCTGAATGGAATTCAGGCTTTCCTTTTTATTGTTTTCTAGAGGTGAGGTTTTCGGATTAGACTTCCATTGATCAGACACTGGTGACTTATCCTGAGGGTAGATCATCAATATTGTACTCCCGGAGAACAATTTGAGTAAAACCCCTTTGAGAGACAAGGAGAACTCCTTCATTCTCATGGGAACCTGACCCCTACAGTTGATTATCCCCAGTGTTATTACAACTTCTTGTTGTATGGTATTATGACTACTTAATTATGCTGTTGCACATTTATTACCTTATTATGGCGCTGTTAGCTTCTCTAAACTTATCTGTTATTTGTCTTAATATTAATATGTCATACTGAATGTGAAGATATGGTGTTTCCTGGATAAGAAATCCTTGCTTGTCTTTCTTTGTACTGGAATGAATTATTGTAAAATGTAAATACCTGGAAGCAATAATGAAATAATGAGTGTAATATTTTTAATGTATCAGGTCAATCTAATTTGGAAGCTGAGGGAAGATAGAAAGTAAATATTTGATATTTCATTGCAGAGATTATGCTTTGGCGATCAAAGGATTTATAAGGTTTGATCTAGGCCTCCTACCAATTCTCAAAACCAGTCTTTCCTAATCCAGACCTCAAGCAACCCCAACTATTCACTAAACTAGTGAAATCACCTGTACAATATTTAAAGGAGTTGTCTGAGTGTGTAATACTGATGATCTATCCTCAAAATAGGTCATCAATATATGATCGGTGGGGGTCCGATGCCCAGCACCCCCATTGATTAGTTGTTTACAGATGCACTGAGTGCTGCAGCCTCCTCAAAGCTTAACAAGGACATCATTGTACATTGTATAGGGCTGTGCTTGGTATTGTAGCTTAACCCCATTCACTTGAATGGGACTGAGTTGCATCTAGGCCATGTGACCAATGAACATGTCGTCACTGGCCTAGTAAGAGTATGACGGTCTCTTTAAAGAGCTGATCAGTGGGAGTGCTGGGAATCAAATTCCAATCAATCAGATACTAATGACCTATCTTGAGGATAGGTCTTCAGTATTAAACACCCAGACAACCCCTTTAACGAGCTAAGGGAATTCCCCTTCCGGTAACCAAAGTAGAGAGTAAGTATCATCTAATCCCATTCTGATATTTAATTAAATAGCTGCCATGTTAAATAGCATTTCTTCTTGCAGTGGCTGCTGCTGTGGGAATGTATGGTTGGCCACAACTTCTAATTGAAACAACTTATTTTAAGACATTCCGAATATATGAGCCATTAAGTCTTGTAAGGAGGTGGCACCATGCTTGAATGTCGCAAAGAATTTTTGTAGGGACAAAGACGCACAATATGCTTATCGGTTGCTGCCACTCTAGTAAAAAATGTTTAAAGGTTGAAACACCAACTTTAGCCTGCTACTACTTAGCAGTCTCCTACCATTGCCCAGTGGACAGAGCACCACTACACCAATTCTCCGGTGGATCAGACTGAGTCCTAGATTGCTGACTGCTCTTATCCGAATCAACAGTGCCATTGTTAGCCTCTGGGAGGTTACTGCCCACCACAGCTTGCCCTGCCGAGGCATTTTTTGAGAGTTTGTACTAACCACTTCTTTATAATGGCAGTGGCACATCCAAGGGTTCTGGGCTACCAGCTTTCTAAAATAATTTCTCCAGACCCCCCTCCAGCCTGGATGTACAACAGTGCACACTGCCAAAACTTTTGTTTACATCTAGAGATTGGCTGCATTCAAACTAAACAGGAGATTTTGAAATCACTATGATTTGCCAGCTGTTACCCAACATGCAAGACAGGTGCCCAGACTCAGTTATACATAGGACATATAGTACAACAATGCACAGAATTACACAACATAATTTCAATAGACAGAAATATACACATAAAACACTACTTGAGTACTCAAATTACACGCCCCCAGCAAAAGAGGATGTTTGGGCAGCCAGGTACTTCCTCTTCAACATCATGGGAAATACAATATTATATGGCAGCCATTCAGATTCATTGCGTTATGAGACCCTCTTGTTTGATATACATATGCCTAATAGGGCATTCTGAGATTGTTGTCTTCATGAGTCAACCCCTACAATTTCTTTTAAGCTCTACATAGCATTTAATCAATATAAGGACACAATTTAGTAAGCAATTTATGCCATTTTTTGGTGTAAGTTTCGCCAACAAAAGTCACAAATTAGAACGCAAAAAATTAAATATTTTTGTCACTCACCAAATTTTAAAAGTGCAAATTTTGGTGCAAATGAACACCTGCTCATAGTTGTAGATTTTAGCCCACATTCACTAAGAACAGCATATCTTATGCCAGTCTAAGTGAAAAGATAATTGGAGCGATTTGCACCAAATTTGTGAAAAGACGCACCTCTTAATCAGAAAGTCATATTTGTGACATACATTTGTGCCAAAATTTGCCGGCTTACTTGACTTTTCTCTTGCCTGCACCTTGGAGACCATTTTTCTTGTCACTTTTTGAATTCGGCAAGTGATGAGAAAACTTGGAATTTTTAGCGGAAATGTTATGGCTTTATGATTTGTGACTTTTATATCTGGTTAGTTGGGCAACATTCCGTTATGGAGAAAGAAATAAGCAAGTATGTCCAAGAAAAAAGCAAGTATGTCTCTAGCTCTAAACATCTCTTCCAGTAGTCTCTGGGACTCACCATCGCCACCCGGAAGAAGCCGATAGTGGGCAAATCCCTGATTTGGATGTTTTTTACAGTGTTTTTTACATTCATTTATATTTTGAACCTTTGTGGATATGGATTAAAACACACGATTGTAACTGTGCCTATCAGTCTACACTATCTTCTTGCTGATTCCACCTAGTGACTCCCTACGGGATAGAATCAAACCCCATAGGGTGTGATTATCTAAAGTAAACATCTATTCTGAGCCTAGCTAGGAGCGACTCCTTATCGCTGGTGTGGGACATCTGAGCCAAGTGTATATGTGGAGTTGGTGGAAGGAGAAACGGGACAAAATAGGAGACCTTACACTCGATCCCTTTTGAGTTGATGGTGGTAAGTGCCAGAGACCTCTACATTACTACTGGAAGAGACGTTTCATGGACATGATTTGTGACTTTGTTGGCACAGTGCACACGAATAAATGGTGTAATGTGCTTAGATCCTTGATTTCTACCTCTTAGACAGTCCCAAAGGCCACAAATTTATTAAGTGGCATGTGAAATTGAATAGATTTGGAGCAAATCACTCAATCTTTTCCCTAGATTGGCATAAAATAAGCCAATATCAGTAAATGTGGGATACTCTCTGGATTTTAAAGTGAGCAATTCCTGCCTGCCTTCAAGTCCCCTCATACAGGAGAGTGCAGATGATAAACAAAGCAAGAAGACTGTGGCATACAGATTTAGCTAGTAGCTGCAGAGCTGGAAGTGATGCATGAGAAGGGGGTATCATTTTAGAAACAATTTTGTGAAAACATTTGGATTGATGCAAATTTATTTGCGGCGATTTACGTTAACGACGATTTCCTGGCTGCAGAGAGCCTTTATAGTGGTGTAGAACACTGTGCCTTGCAGTAACATGCATAGGGAATCTGCTGTGATAGTGAAATAATACTGTGAGTTAGTATGACATGCAGATGACAGGAGTTGCTCTTAGAATGACTGCACATTTCACTTATTTGGGAAGTCAAGGGCCAAAACTGACCAAATAACTCAAGTATGAACTCAGACTTACTGGTCGATGTTAGCGCCAAGAAGGAGCGCACTTTTTTTTACACCGTTATCAGCTGATTCCACATAGATGTCTACAGAACCTGTTCTGTTAAACGCTTTTACCAGTAGAGCCACCCGACAGAGTGAAGAGGGTGTCAGCAGTAAGTTTGTGTTGAAGTCACTGATTATTTTGCCCTACCTCTGATCCGTCAGAACATCAACCCCCAAAAAACGGATCCTGTCTCTTGAGCATCCACCTTCACTTGTTCAGCATTTGGTCAGTAATCCATTAGTATTGCTAATGCAAAAAAAAAACAGGAGTGGAACCAAAACCGAGATTACACGTCAATGGAATATTTGCATGTCTTCTGTGTTTTGTACCCACTCCTACTTTTGGCTACCAAATCACAAGCCAATTTTGATGGGATCATACAGGCCTTACAGCTGCTACACAGACAGAATCAGTTGTGCGTCTCGTTTTTCCTTCCTTCTGACAGATCAGAAGAAGGGTCAAATAAATGATAATGTCAGCCAAGCCAAAAGGCAAAATAGTGGCCAAGTCATGAAGTAAGGGGGGGGGGGACAGCATGAGAAGTTCACAGAGTGGCCATATGACATAGTGGTGAGGTGGAAGCAGCATGAGACCACACTTGAGACCACAGAGTGGCACAATGACAGAGTGTGGAGGTGGCAACAGCATCAGGAGGCTACAGAGTGGCACAATGACAGTGTGGAGGTGGCAGCAGTATCAAGAGACCATAAAGTGGCAAGGTGACATAGTGTGGAGGTGAAAGAAGCATCAGGAGACCACAGAGTGACCCGGTGACAGAGTGGGGAGGTGGCAGCAGCATCAGGAGACCACAGAGTGGCAAGGTGACATAATGTGGAGGTGACAGCAGGATCAGAAGACCACAGAGTGGCAAGGTGACATAGTGTTGAGGTGGCAGCAGAATCAGGAGACCACAGAGTAACCCGGTGACAGAGTGGGGAGGTGGGTGGCAATACGAGTATCAGCTGAAGATGGTGTGGGTGAAAGAAGGAGCACTTGGCATCAGATGTGTGGCATCAGGCGGGTGGCAGCATCAAAATAGAAGCTGAGGCAGGTAGCCAGAAGAAACCGGTTTCTTTTGTCACAGTGTTTGTGTGGCACCATGGATGATCTAGTCTGATGCATCAGGCATTGGTGGGTGGAAATCCTGGCTGATCCACGCCTGATTAATCTTGACAAAGGTCAGTCTCTCCACAT
This sequence comes from Bufotes viridis, assembly GCA_033119425.1. Classification (NCBI taxonomy): domain Eukaryota; kingdom Metazoa; phylum Chordata; class Amphibia; order Anura; family Bufonidae; genus Bufotes; species Bufotes viridis. Next base: position 30,050,652 of record CM065597.1, on the reverse strand, counting down.
TTTGGGTGGACAGGAGAGTTATTCTTGGGGTAACTATGGCCCCCGCTGCACTAAACACCCGCTCTGATGCCACACTACTGGCCGTGCAGGACAGCTTTTACAGGGCAAACTCTGCTAGTTGCGGCCACAAATCCAGTTTGGCTGCCCAGTAGTCCAGCGGATCTTCAATGTGGAGTGGCAGGGTGCTGTCCAAGTATGCCACCAACTGCTGGTTCAGCTCCTGCTCCAGGTCTAGCTGCTGCTGCTAGTGAGTCATTTCTTCACTAAACGGGTGAAGAAAGCTGCTTATCAGCGACTCCCGACTCCACACACCCTGCCACAGCAGCCATAGCAGAGGAACGTGAGCGAAGAGGGCCCCCCTGGTCAGACCTGCGAAAAGATGGACGACGGTGCAGATAGGAAGCGGCCAACTGACTACATAAGATGTCTCTATAGTAGTTTGGTTTGTCCTCCCTCACAGCGGGTGTAAAAAAGGCCCCCATTTTGGGCCAGTAGTGAGGGTCCAACAAGGTGGAGAGCCAGAAGTCATCCCTCTGCTGAATAGTGACAAGGACACAGAGCTGTATCTCCCCTGTGTGACTCCATTCACCCAGGCAAACGAAGTGTAGAATAGCATGACACCGCCATGCCCTGCACATGTGCTATGCTGGAGGAGCACTGTGAATTGTCCCTACAGTGGAGGCTGAGGACACGGTGGAGGACAAGGAAATAGAGGCAGACATTGTTGCAGGTACAACAGTGTGAGAACGTGGAGGTGGAAGTGGCGTTGTCACGGTGTCTAACGTGACAGGTGTCAGAAGATTTAAGAGACTGGCTGCACGTGATATGATTTGACAGCCTCTATTGGTTTCTCTTGTCTCAGTCTTGTTGCTGGTAATGGCCAAACCTTTTGTCTCAGGTGTAGCTTAGTGGTTATTCCAGCTCCTCTATTTAATCTGGCTTCAACCATCATGCTATGCAGTTGATAGCTTCAGTTTGGTATTGGAAGTGCTGGTGTGTTGTCCTCTTCTGAGTTCCTGCTCGTCCACTTACTTCAAAAGTTAAGTGTTACTTCCCTTTTATATTTTGTTGTTTCCCCTCTGTCCTTTGTTACTAGACCTCAGGGAGATGTTGGTTCTTTCATATTGGAAGGAACAGGTCGTCTCAAGCCCTGACACTATTCCAGGGCAATTCGGTGTTTCCAGAGTCATAGGTTCCAGTGTATGAACATTCCTACCCTCAAGGTCTGTGCATACGGATAGGAGTCAGGGCTAGGATCAGGGTTTCTATAGGTGGTGTCCGTTTCCCTTTCCCTAGCTTTGAGGCCTAGTTCCTTTTCCCTTCCCTCCTGTTGTCGGTGTGGTGTTTTCTCCCACATCACTAATGTGACAGGCGTCACCTGGCCAAGTTGGTGGTGTGGCTGGGCAGGAACCACATTTATCCTGTGGGCCGTAAGGGACATATATTGTCCTTGACCATAGTTATAGCTACCAACCAATTTTCCCAAAAAAGGCTGTATCACAAACTAATTTCACCACTGAATGGCTATTTGATGTAATTCGGTTCATACGGAAGAAAGTCTACAATCGCCCATCAATTTTCCCCATAAAGGCTGTTTCACAAAACAAATTCAGCAAATAAATGGTTAATTGATGTAATTCGGTTCATACAGAAGAAAGTTTACGATCACCCATCAATTTTCCACATAAAGGCAGTTTCACAAAAAAATTTCAGCCAATGAATGGCTAATCAACGAAATTCGGTTCATACAAATTCTACAATCACCCATCAATTTTCCCATATTATTTTTCCTATTAATATACACCCCCAAAAAATAAATCTAACAATCACAATTCACCGCAGAACGGCTAATAGGACGTATGTATCTATCCTATTAATACACCCTGTAAATGGCTGTAGTGCAATGGAACTCTACCGCTGAACTGCAAATATTTTTTTTGCCCCTAATACACACCAAAAACAGCTGTAATTTTCTCAGTTCAACACACAACAGCTAATAAGCCCTTTTTCTTTCCCCCCACTAATACATGCCAAAAAGGGCTTTAGAACATATCCGCAGAACAGTAAATATATATTTTTTTTGCCACTAATACACGCCAAAAAGGGTTTTAGAACATATAACTGCACCACTGAACGACAAATATATTTTTCTTTTTTCCACTTATACACTCTACAAAAGGCTTTAGAGCATATAACTGCACCGCTGAATGGCAAATATATTTTTCTTTTTCCACTTGTGCACTCCACAAAAGGCTTTAGAACATATAACTGCACAGCTAAAGGCAAATATATTTTACTTTTTCCACTAATACACGCCACAAAAGGCTTTAGAATATATAACTGCTCCGCTGAATGGCAAATATATTTTTCTTTTGCCACTAATACACGACAAAAAGAGCTTTAGAACATATTATTGCACCACTGAACGGCAAATATATTTTACTTTTGCCACTAATACACACCACAAAAGGCTTTAGAACATATAACTGCACCGCTGAATGACAAATATATTTTTCTTTTGCCACTAATACATGACAAAAAGGGCTTTAGAACATATAACTGCCCCTCTGAACAGCAAATATATTTTACTTTTGCCACTAATACATAGCAAAAGGGCTTTAGAACATACAGTTGCAAGAAAAAGTATGTGAACCTTTTGGAATGATATGGATTTCTGCACAAATTGGTCATAAAATGTGATCTGATCTTCATCTAAGTCACAACAATAGATAATCACAGTCTGCTTAAACTAATAACACATAAATAATTAAATGTTACTATGTTTTTATTGAACACACCATGTAAACATTCACAGTACAGGTGGAAAAAGTATGTGAACTCTTGGATTTAATAACTGGTTGAACCTCCTTTCGCAGCAATAACTTCAACCAAACGTTTCCTGTTGCAGATCAGACGTGCACAACGGTCAGGAGTAATTCTTGACCATTCCTTTTTACAGAACTGTTTCAGTTCAGCAATATTCTTGGGATGTCTGGTGTGAATTGCTTTCTTGAGGTCATGCCACAGCATCTCAATCGGGTTGAGGTCAGGACTCTGACTGGGCCACTCCAGTAGGCATATATTCTTCTGTTTAAGCCATTCTGTTATTGATTTACTTCTATGCTTTAGGTCGTTGTCCTGTAGCAACACCCATCTTCTGTTGAGCTTCAGCTGGTGGACAGATGGCCTAAAGTTCTCCTGCAAAATGTCTTGATAAAATTGGGAATTCATTTTTCCTTCGATGATAGCAATCCGTCCAGGCCCTGACGCAGCAAAGCAGCCCCAAACCATGATGCCCCCACCACCATAATTCACAGTTGGGATGTGGTTTTGATGTTGGTGTGCCTTGCGTCTTTTTCTCCACACATAGTGTTATGTGTTTCTGCCAAACAACTCAACTTTGGTTTTATCTGTCCACAGAATATTTTGCCAGTACTGCTGTGGAACATCCAGGTGCTCTTGTGCAAACTGTAAACGTGCAGCAATGTATTTTTTGGACAGCAGTGGCTTCCTCTGTGGTATCCTCCCATGAAATCCATTCTTGTTTAGTGTTTTACGTATTGTAGATTCGCTAACAGGGATGTTAGCATATGCCAGAGACTTTTGTAAGTCTTTAGCTGACACTCTAGGTTTCTTCTTCACCTCATTGAGCAGTCTGCACTGTGCTCTTGCAGTCATCTTTACATGAAGGCCACTCCTATGGAGAGTAGCAGCAGTGATGAACTTTCTCCATTTATAGAGAATTTGTCTTACTGTGGACTAATGAACAGCAAGGCTTTTGGACATACTTTTATAACCTTTTCCAGCTTTGTGCAAGTCAACAATTCTTAATCGTAGGTCTTCTGAGAGCTCTTTTGTGCGAGGCATCATTCAATCATTTGGGAAAAGCAAACCCAGAACTGGTGTGTGTTTTTTATAGGGCAGGGCAGCTGTAACCAACACCTCCAATCTCATCTCATTGATTGGACTCCAGTTGGCTGACACCTCGCTCCAATTAGCTCTTGGAGATGTCATTAGTCTAGGGGTTCACATACTTTTTCCACCTGCACTGTGAATTTTTACATGGTGTGTTCAATAAAAACATGGTAACATTTAATTCTTTGTGTGTTATTAGTTTAAGCAGACTGTGATTATCTATTGTTGTGACTTAGATGAAGATTAGATCACATTTTATGACCAATTTGTTCAGAAATCCATAACATTCCAAAGGGTTCACATACTTTTTCTTGCAACTGTATAACTGCACAGCTGAACGGCAAATGTATTTTACTATTGCCACTAATACACGCCACAGAAGGCTTTAGAACATACAGGTGAAACTCGAAAAATTAGAATATCGTGCAAAAGTTCATTTATTTCAGTAATGCAACTTAAAATTGCAATCCTGTGAAAAGGTTCAATATTCTAGGCTCAAAGTGACAAACTCTAGTCAGCTAATTAATCCATACTCCCTGAGCAAAGTGTACTTGAGATTGTGACTTTGAGGTTTTCATAAACTGTAAGCCATAATCATCCAAATTATAACAAATAAAGGCTTAAAATATCTCGCTTTGAATGTAATGAGACTATCTCATATATTAGTTTTATCTTTTAAGTTGCATTACTAAAATAAATGAACTTTGCACGATATTCAAATTTTTCGAGTTTCACCTGTAGAACTACACCGCTGAACGGTACAGTAAATATATTTTACTTTTGCCACTAATGCACGCCACTAAAGGCTTTATAACATATAACTGCACAGCTGAACGGCAAATATATTTTTCTTTTGCCACTAATACACAACAAAAAGGGCTGTAATTTTCTCTCTTCACCACACAACGGCTAATAAGCCCTTTTTTCCCACTAATACAAGCCAAAAAATGCTTTAGAAAATATGACTGCACCGCATAAGGGCAAATAAGATGTAGAAATATTTCCTTGTAATAAACCCTGTTAATGGATGTATAAAACAGCACTTGCACCCCAATAACAAGAACGGTTTGCTGGAATATAATTTGCTGTATAATGGTAATTTGGGTCCCCAGTCGGTGCAGCAAGGTGTACTAGGATTGTTCCTATTACCCAGGCTGTAACCTTCCCTACTGAACCCTGTTCAACATAAATGCTGTGGAACAATTCATCCCTATCCTTTCCCTACACCTTGAATAGTCTTTTCCTGGACTTGTAAATTCTTTTTTTTAGCACAATTAAGTTTTTTCTAACACTGTACCTAGCATCTGCTGACGTCTCTCCCGCACTAAGTACACTGGAAAATGGCAGAATCCAAGATGGCTGAGGCTATGTATAGGGCTGTGACATCAGAGGGCTGGCTGGCTGCTGATTGGCTGCATGCATGGCATTATGGGTGATCCTGCCTTCCCAGAGTTCCTTGCTCATGTCCTCACACGTGCAGCAGCCATTTTAAGAAAAAATGCGATTGGTCACCACGAAGCTTGGGAAATTCGGATTCAGTGCGAATCGAATAATTCTTGAAATTCCCCTTCATCAGCTTTGATTCGCTCATCATTATTTGCGTGTTATGTACAGTGAACCAATCAATGGCCTCAGCAGTGACATGCGCATAAATCGCACGTACCTGCCAAAGTCATCAGTTCTGGTCATCTACAACGGATTGGAAACAGCGGACAGGATCCTTTCAAGCCAGCTAGTCATTTTTCATCAACCACTTTATCTGAACCAGTGCCAAGCTGATTGCAGCCTCTCACACCACAGCAAGTATATTGCAGCAAAAATATAAAGAAGGTATTTCAATGTATTACAATAAAAACAGCTGGAACAAAAAAATAGCTGAACTTTCACAAAATAATTAGCGATAGGAAAGAGCTTTATTTTTGATAAAACTATTTTTTTTTAAAAAACTAGTTCAAAAAACATTTAAGGGGTTTTCTCATTTCAGCAAATGGCATTAATCATGTAGGGAAGGTACTTATGTACTAATGTGTTGTGATTGTCCATTTTGCCTCCTTTGCTTGCTTGATTCAGTCTTCCATCAAATTATACACTGCTTGTATCCAAGGCTGGTTGGGATGGGAGCTGCTGTGCATGCGTGCCTATATGCCCCCCCCCCCCCACACACACACACACACACACGGTTCCAGCCACCAGAGAGGGCAGCGATTTTTCCTATAGTGTGCAAGCATGTCCATCTTGTCTAGTTTATAGGTATCTGAACTTTCACCCCTCACCTGCAGCAGGGTCTGTAACACTACGGTTGCCAGCCACGCTGCTGTCTATACATTACTGTAGCTTTTGGGAAAGCTGTGACGTTTCCTGGTGCTCTTGCAATCTCTCTGAAGTAGTGGTCTTACAGGAAAATAGGATCTCTTACTGGTCCCTAAGCCCCTAGAAGTGAGAGCAATAGGACATGCTACCCTCCTCCTCACTGCCCTAGCTTGGACTCCCGCTCCTGGCAGGAAGCAGGACCAGTCCAGAGGAGGAATAGGGTGGTTAGCCCCATTTCTACTGCTAACTATACCACAATTGCTGGTGTACATACATGTACAGATACCCCAAGATCTGGGGATGGGAGCTGCTGTGCATGTGTGCCTATATGCCCCCCACACACACACACACGGTTCCAGCCACCAGAGAGGGCAGCGATTTTTCCTACACTTGATTGGTTTTAAATTCTTCCCTCTTTCCCATCCCTGCTTCACACTAAATCATAAAATTATCCTAGCTACAGTATTTAAAATGCTAACAATTCCCATAATTATCCGCAGGCTACCATATAACTGTATCAAGTGAAGTGTTTGGTTTCCTGTTACCTCAAACTCAATTATTTTATAGTCATTTTTATAACCTTTTTATCTTTCATAGGTAGACAAAAAGAAACAGAAGTCACTACCAGTGATAAATGATTAATAAGGGTTTCTAATATTCTTTTATGTCTGATCTGTTACACCATGAGACTGAACCGCAGGAAGTTCTTCGACAAAATCCGCAACAAAATCTGCATCAGACCTCCAAGGCTCAGTCAATATTCAAAAGAAGAATCCTAGACAATGTAAGGGTATTTTTGCCTAGCACTGTATATATTTATTGTGCACCTATTTACATCAATGGGAGCTGTATAAATACTGTATGCACACGTACAATATTTTCCTAGGTTTCCAGGGGCGGCCGCAATGCAGTCGTAACAACCCCTCCCCCCCCCCCCCACGGCAGTCAACGGCAGCACTAATTAACAGGTTAATGAAGGTATTACCTTAAAACTTGTGTGGCCACTAGAGATGAGCGAATTATTGAAAAGTTTGATACGGCTAATTCGCCGAGTTTTACAAAAAAAATTGCTTAGTGACGAATTACTTCGTCACGAAGAACATTTTTTTGTAACTAGCGGGTGCAATGATGACAGGGGGCTGCGATAGCGCCCCCCCCCCCCCAGGTCATTGTACCCCTTAGATGCTGCATTCATACATAATCGCAGCATCTGAGTGTAAAAACAGTGTGAAATTAACATTAAAAAAAATGAAATTGAACTTACTGCCTCCATTTGCTTGCGACAGGCTGGTCGCCGCCATCTTGCTTGAATATCTGCCGCGAAATTTCGATTTCGTCTGAGATCTTCAATCAAGATGGCGGATGGCGGCCCGTCACGAGCAAATGGAGGTGGTAAGTTTGAATTTTTTTGTTTTTTACACTATTTCAGGTTAAATCGATTCGCTACCAAGAAGCACGAGGAAATTCGGCTTCGAGGCGAATCAAAATTATCCTGAAATTCAGATCGAATTCCACTTCATGGGATTCGATTCGCTCATCTCTAGTGGCCACTCTATGGAAACCCAAATCCCTATCAAAAACTACCAGACCACACAAAGTTATCAATGCATTTTATTAACATGATAGAATAGGGAAACAATCCATATTTAAAACCAGTGCAGGGAAAGGCGGCATCCACAGGAGGTAGGCACAAAGGAAATGATTCAACACATTCTCCACAATTACAGTAAATACTCATCAAAGTGCAAAGTGCAAATTGCAAAAAATATTGTCAGACATGATATGGGAAGAAATCAGTTACCTTATGTGCCTCATATCATGTCTGACAATATTTTTGCACTTTACACTTTGCACTTTGATGAGTATTTACTGTAATTGTGGAGAATGTGTTGAATCATTTCCTTTGTGCCTACCTCCTGTGGATGCCGCCTTTCCCTGCACTGGTTTTAAATATGGATTGTTTCCCTATTCTATCATGTTAATAAAATGCATTGATAATGCGGTCTGGTATGCGGTTTTTGATAGGGATTTGTATTATGTTCTACCATAGGCAAATGTACATTAGACATCACATGGTGTTGATATATGAGTGTATACTCAAACCTGATAATCACAGGCTTACACTTTATTTGGACTATATCTATGGAAACCCAGCCTATAGCCAAAAGTTTGTGGACATCCCTCCTAAATATTAAGTTCAGGTATTTCAGTCATAGCCATGAAAAACAGGTAGATATAATCAAGCACATAGTCATGTCATCTCCATAGACAAGTATTGGCAGTACTGGGTGATGATGAAGAGCTCAGTGACTATCACAGGACACCATTTTGAATAAGTTTGTGAAATCTGACTTTTTAATCTTCCTCCTTTATCTGTAAGTGCAATTATTGTGAAGTGTCTGGGAGAAACAACAATCCTGCCACAAACCGGAAGACCTTGCAGATTCACAAGCTTAAGACAACTGGCCACAATGTCAACCGGTGGTTGAGGAGATGGAAAGTACATCTCCATTCTTGAGCACAAAAAGAGTTTTCTGGAATAATAAATTATGTTTAACAGATTAATCTGGTTTTGGGGGATGAACAGAATGTTTTTTACTGGAATGCATGGCGCCCACTGTAAAAGTTGGTGAATAGCTCGGGGTGGATTTTCAGAGTTGCTCACTTTTTTCCAGTGAAGGTTAATGTTAATGTACAAGAGTAACCACAGCACTCAGTGTAGATTTTTCAAGTTTCAAATGCTTTATTTTTACATCCAGTTAATTAGATTAAACAGGCCAACGTTTCGGTCCATACCCGGACCTTGGTCATGGCTTAAGTTTCCAGAAAGGTAGAATGGAGCTACTGGATGCCGGCGTTCCTGGGTAGTGTTAATGTTACAGCACACAAAGACATTTCAGACATTGGCTGCTTCCAAATTTTGTGACAGTAGTTTAAGGAAGGCCCCTTCCTGTTCCAGTATGTCTGCACCACTATACAGAAAGTGACCTCCATAAACACATGGTTTAATGGGCTGGGTCTAGAAGAAATGAAGTTGCCTGCAGAGAGCCCTGACCTCAACCACATGCAACATATTAAGGATGAATGGGATCGGAAGTAAGACAGACTTGGTGGATCCAATTGCAAGGTAAGTTGCTCCATTCTTGACATCAAATTTGACAGAGCCACGAATGGAGAATCCAAATGGAACTGAAAACAGGACTTGGTAAAAAAAAAAAAAAAAAGAATAAAGTAGAGGAGAGAGTTGAACCGTCATTTTTATGAAGCCTATCCGACAGTGAAATCAAGTCGTATCTCCAAAGCTGTTAATGGGTGATGAATCCCACTGATTCTTAGAATAAAATTAGAGAAGCAGACGCTCTCTCGTCTCGCTGCAGAGGACAGTATCAAGACTGGTCAATAGACTTCTACTGAGCAGTAGAGATGGCCCGAACTATTCGCCGGCGAACAGTTCCCGGCGAACATAGCTTGTTCGCGTTCGCCTCTGCCGGGCGAACATATTCGATGTTCGCGTTCGCCCCTATACTTTATCATTGAGCAAACTTTGACCCTGTACCTCACAGTCAGCAGACACATTCCAGCCAATCAGCATACCCTCCCTCCCAGACCCTCCCATCTCCTATCTAAACGCAAGGATAGGATCCATCTTACATTCATTCTGAAGCTGCAGTGTTAGTAATTGTAAATCGCAATGCGATTAATATAACCTGTATTATTCGCATTGCGATTACAACTTAGATCTGAGTTCCAAATGGTTGTATTGCTAGAATATATTAACGAAGATAACAAATATAGCACTATATTCTCAATCTTCATTATATTCTAGCAATAAAACCATTGGGAACTCAGATCTAAGTTGAATTTGCAATGCGATTAATATAACCTGCATTAATCGCATTGCGAATTCAACTTAGAGCTGAGTTCCTAATGGTTGTTGCATTGCTAGAATATACGTTATATTCTAGCAATACAACCATTAGGAACTCAGCTTAAGTTGTAATCGCAATGCGATTAATGCAGGTTATATTAATCGCATTGCAAATTCAACTTAGATCTGAGTTCCTAATGGTTTTATTGCTAGAATATAATGAAGATTGAGAATATAGTGCTATATTTGTTATCTTCGTTAATATATTCTAGCAATACAACCATTTGGAACTCAGATCTAGTTAATCGCAATGCGAATAATACTTAGAATTATTAATCGCTTTGCGAATCCATTTGATGCCTCTGTTTGATTGTATATGACGGTTGACTATGACTACCACCAACGTTCTGCTGCCTCCAAAGCAAGATGTCTGAACCCCAGGGGCCATTTGGGCATTTTTAATAGAAACGCATAAAAACGCATAAAAACGCATCTGCGTTTTATAATTTTTCATTTTTAGTTTATTCTTTTGTGTATTTTGCCACATTTGGTTGCATATTTACATTTGGTATAGGCAAATATGGTAGTCTAGATCATGTGTCTATACCAAAACCTAGGATCATTGTTTGACAGCATATTTTCTAAGCCATGTAGCTGAATATAGATTTGGGCAGAGTAATGATCTAGACTACCATATTTGCCTATACCAAATGTAAATATGCAACCAAATGTGGCAAAATACACAAAAATTAAACTAAAAATTAAAAATTTAAAAACGCAAATGCGTTTTTGATGCGTTTTCTATCAAAACGCCCAAATGGCCCCTGGAGGTTCAGATATCTTGCCTCGGGGCAGCAGAACATTGGTGGTAGTCATAGTCAACCGTCATATTCAATCAAATAAAGGCATTAAATGGATTCGCAAAGCGATTAATAATTGTAAGTATTATTCGCATTGCGATTACAACGTAGAGCTGAGTTCTAATGGTTGTATTGCTAGAATATAACGTATATTCTAGCAATACAACAACCATTAGGAACTCAGCTCTAAGTTGAATTCGCAATGCGATTAATGCAGGTTATATTAATCGCATTGCAAATTCAACTTAGATCTGGGTTTCTAATGGTTGTATTGCTAGAATTATATAACGAAGATTGAGAATATAGAGCTAAATTCACAATCTTAGTTATATTCTAGCAATACAACCATTAGGAACCCATCTCTAAGTTAAGTTCGCAAATATGATGTCCCAACTCCCAAACTATTCACCGCGAGTAGTTCCCGGCGAACATAGCTTGTGCGCGTTCGTCGCGGCGGGCGAACATATGCGATGTTAGGTCCACCCACTATCATTGAGTAAACTTTGACCCTGTACCTCACAGTCAGCAGACACATTCCAGCCAATTAGCATACCCTCCCTCCCAGACCCTCCCATCTCCTGGACACAGCATCCATTTTAGATTCATTCGGAAGCTGCAGTCTTAGTGAGAGGAGGGACAGTGTAACTGCTGCTGAGATTTAATAGGGAAATTGATAGCTAGGCTAGTTTATTCAGTGTCCACTCCAGTCCTGAAAGACTCATCAGATCTCTGCTGTAAGGACTGCGTCCTGACAGCACCCCAAAAAGCCCTTTTAGGGCTAGTACATCAGTCTCCCTCCCAGACCCTCCCACCTCCCATCAAAAAGCAAGGATGGCATCCATCTTAGTAGTTATGATCGCAATGCGATTAATACAGGTTATATTAATCGCATTGCGAATTCAACTTAGAGCTGGGTTCCTATTCTCAATCTTCGTTATATTCTAGCAATACAACCATTAGGAACTCAGATCTAAGTTGTAATCAGAATGCGATTAATATAACCTGTATTAATCGCATTGCGATTACAACTTACCACACTCTGCGTCAACTAGATATTTTTCCATGGGAGTTTTGCCATGGATCCCCCTCCGGCATGCCACAGTCCAGGTGTTAGTCCCCTTGAAACAGCTTTTCCATCACTATTGTGGCCAGAAGGAGTCCCTTTGTTTTTTAAAATTCGCCTGTCTATTGAAGTCTATGGCGGTTCGCACTGTTCGCATGTTCGCGAACATTTGCGGAAGTTCGCGTTCGCTGTTCGCGAACTGAAAATTTTATGTTCGCGACATCACTACTGAGCAGTCTCCGGCAGGAGAGAGAGCATGATGTACGAGCCCTTCTCTCTCCTCGTTCTAGCCATCTGAGGGGATCTCAGCATTCACACCCCACTGATCAGAACTTTCTATATGTCTCTATGATATATCAAATTTGGTGAGCCTTTAAAAATGTCTGCTATAATTTAGTACATGCTGAAGATGAGGTCACAAGCAGGGTAACACAGGTGGCATGAAGCAGGAACAAATAGATTTTCCTTATAAAGAATTGTGTTGAGTGCGAATATTCGAATTTCGAATTTTTATCGTGAATATCGGCACTTCGAAAATTCGCTAATATTTTGAATATATTTCATCTGAACCCATTACCTAGTATACCTACCTGCTTCTTGCTTGTGGGCCAATGTGAGAAGGCTGCAATATCAGAGTCTGTAGTGAATTAGAATATTCTTCATTATTTCATTTTTTTTCTCTTATGCGAAAAATCGGCAATGTAATATTCGCGTAATGCGAATATTCTAACACCCGAATATATAGCACTATAGAATATAGTGTTATATATTCGTTTTTTAGAATATTCGTCATTTTTTCCATCTGAAGTCATGATTCCTCCCTGCTTAAGTTGATTTTGGGCCAATGACTGTTCACATTAAATTGGAAAAAATGACTAATATTCTAAAAAAAGAATATATAGCACTATATTCTATAGTGCTATATATTCGTGTTTCAGAATATTCGCATTGCGCGAATATTACAATGCCGATTTTTCGCAATCAATAGAATAACCTCGAATACGAATATTCGCGAATATATGACGAATATTCTAACCAATATTCGGGAAATATCGCGAATTCGAATATTGCCCTTGCCGCTCATCAGTGATAAAGAAATTATGAAATTCTTGAGGAAAGAAGTAGGAATAAAACCATATATTAAGTTTTGAAAGAATTTGTATATAGAAAATGACTGAACTGTGATCTTAAAGGGGTCCTCTTACTTCAGCAAGTGGCATTTATCATGTGGAGAAAGTGAGTACAAGGCACCTACTAAGGTACTGTGATTGTCCATATTGCTTCCTTTGCTGACTGAATTCATTTTTCCATCATATTATACCCTGCTCGTTTCCATAGTCATGACCATCCTGCAATCCATCAGCGGTGGTCGTGCTTGGTTGCAACAGGAAAAAGCGCCAGCCTCTCTAGTGGCTTGGACCATGGGAGCGCACATAGACTCTTTTTCCTATAGTGTGCAACCACGACCACCTCCGATGGCTTGCAGGGTGGTCATAGCTATGGATACGGGCAGTGTATAATGTGATGGAAAAATGAATCCAGCCAGCGAAGGAAGCAATATGGACAATCACAATACATTAGTAAGTACTTTGTATTAACTTTCTCTACATGATAAATGCTATTTGGTGAAGGGAGACAACCTCTTCAAAGGGCTTCTGCTGTCAGGAACATGGTTATTAAACTGGCTGACTTTAGCCATGAGCCAATGTCAGCCTCCTTCTAAGGATCAGTAGGGGCCTCAGCTCTTGGTCCGTCGCTGATCAAAACCTTTAATATGTCGCAATGACATATGACATTTTTTTTCAAAGTATAGTGATGCTTTAAAACTGATAAGTGCAATGAGACCAGTCATAATAATTGCAATACATATCTCCTTGTCATTGGGCAGATAGCCGTAGCTCGTGTTATATTTCTTCCTCTCAGTTTACAGCCCAGTCATTTATCACCGGTCTCTGGTTTATTTATTACCAAGTGGGAGGGGTGGAGTATACACATCAGAGTATATATAGAGGGGTAACACAAGCTGGCTGTATAGAAGACAGGAAGGACACCATGTTCACCTTCTTTATTTTGCTCCTTGGCATCGGCCAGAATCATGCAGCCAGCTTGGTAAGTTCCCCTGCAAGGTAGTTACTATTACTTTTGGTGCATCATGCGCCAAAACTCTGTTCATTCTTGCAAGTGTTTTTTTTGGGGGGGGATGAAGTTATTTTTCAGTATTACTATGTTATTAGTGATGAGCAGCAGGGGCAATATATTCGAATTTGCGATATTTTGAGAATATTCATTAGAATATTCGTCATATATTCGCGAATATTCGTATTCGAGAATATTCTCTTGATTGTGAAAAATCGGCAATGTAAAAAACGCATAATGCAAATTCGTAACGCAAAATACAGGTGGCTACATTTTTCAAGCTTTATCCTGACTGAATTAGAATATTCTTCATTGTTTAATTTATTTCTTCTTATGCGAAAAATCGGCAATGTAATATGCGTGTTAATCAAGTAAGGGCGGGTTATAGGCAACTTTCCTATTGGGTTGGCTTGCTAGACTTCGCAAATATGTAGAATATAGTGTGATATATATTCGTAAAAACGAATATTAGTTTTTTTTTTTATCTGAACCCATTACATTTACTACTCTAATGGGTTCAGATGAAAAAAAAAAGCGAATATTCATTTTTACGAATATATATCACACTATATTCTACATAGTCGCGACTTCTAGCAAGCCAACCCAATAGGAAAGTTGCCTATAACCCGCCCTTACTCGATTAACGCGCATATTACATTGCCAATTTTTCGCATAAGAAGAAATAAATTAAATAATGAAGAATATTCTAATTCACTACAGACTACGATCTTGCAGCCTTCTCATATTGGCCCACAAGCAAGAAGCAGGCAGGTAATGGGTTCAGATTAAAAAAAAATTGACGAATATTCATTTTTACGAATATATATCACCATATTCGAAATATTCACGAATTTTCGAAGTTGCGATATTCGCGATTAAAATTCGCTATTCAAATATTCACGCTCAACACTATATGTTATAAAAATACATACAAAATGTCCAAATATTAAAAACTCTTTTCCCATTAAGATAACATCTTTCAGCCTACAAACCCTAAAAACGAATGCTCTTTCTTTCAGGTTCAAAAATAAATTTGTTTTATAAAATAGTCTAACGTTTACCCTGCCCAGATTGCAGGGTTGCCAACAGTCCAGAAATTCCTGGACAGTCTGTCAAAATATGGAATTTTTTTTTTTGTTCCAGTGTCCATGAAAAAAAATTGACGTGTCCGTGTTTTTTTATATTGAGGTTGGTGGTACTTGAGCAGGTTATTTTGAGTGTCAAGGCTCGTTCACACGACGTATGGTTTTGCGGTCCATTTTTAACTGATCCGTTTTTCCATTTTTGGTTTCAGTAGTATTTCCGTTTCCGTACCGCTTCTGTTCCGTTTCCGTTTGTGATCCTTTTTTGCGGATCGCAAATGGAAACGGAAGCATATAATAAAGTTTTAACAGTAAGTACATTGAAAAATTAGGCTGGGCATAACATTTTCAATAGATGCTCCCGCAAAAACGGAACGGATACGAAAGACATACGGATGCATTGGGAACGTGATTCTCGGGCAATAATAGGAAATGACTCAAAATGTAGCGGAACAAAAAAACAGAAATACGGAAACGGAATGCATACAGAGTACATTCCGTTTTTTTTTTGCGGACCCTTTGAAATGAATGGTCCCATATACAGACGGTATACTGAACGCAAAAAATGGCCCGTATACAGAACGCAAAAAACGTTCGTGTGAACGAGCCCTAATTCTCAGCATTTTAAGGGCTCATTCAGATGGCCGTATACTGTCTGCAAAAATGCGGATCTATTTTTTTTGCACACAGTTCAGCATGTCGGATTCCATTCCGTATTTTTTCAGACCCATAGACTTAAATGGGGCCACGTCCTGATTTTCACTGACAAGTATAGGACATGTTTTTTTTTGTTTTGCGGAGCCGTGGAACGGAAGAAAAGGGCCCTAGGCTCACATTAAGTGCCAGTAACGTGTTCGGTATTAGTATCTGACCTATAGATGTGTATTACTTACTGTATATCCTTTATAGTCTACTAGACATTATGCCCGCTACAATAACGGGCGCTAGAACATTAGTGCTGGCTGTTATGGGGGGGATCTGTGGATGGCACTGTTATGGGGGATCTGTGGAGGACACTATTATGGGGGATCTGTGGAGGACACTATTATGGGGGGATCTGTGGATGGCACTGTTATGGGGGATCTGCAGAGGACACACTGTTATAGGGGATCTGTGGATGACACACTGTTATGGGGGATTTGTGGCTGACACTGTTATGGGGGGGGGGGATCTGTGAATGGCACATTTATGGGGGGGATCTGTGAATGGCACTGTTATGGGGGATCTGTGGATGACACACTGTTATGGGGGATATGTGGATGACACTGTTATGGGGGATCTGTGGATGACACTGTTATAGGGGATCTGTGGATGACACACTGTTATGGGGGTCCATGGCTGACACTGTTATAGGGGATCTGTGGCTGACACTGTTATGGGGGTCTGTGGCTGGCACTGTTATGGGGGTCTGTGGCTGACACTGTTATGGGGGTCTGTGGCTGACACTGTTATGGGGGTCTGTGGCTGACACTTTTATGGGGGTCTGTGGCTGACACTGTTATGGGGGTCTGTGGCTGGCACTGTTATGGGGATCTGTTGCTGACACTGTTATGGGGATCTGTTGCTGACACTGTTATGGGGGTCTGTGGCTGACACTGTTATGGGGGTCTGTGGCTGACACGGTTATGGGGGCACTGTGGATGTCACTGTTATGGGGCACTGTGGATGTCACTGTTATGGGGGGGTCTGTGGCTGACACTGTTATGGGGGTGGTCTGTAGCTGACACGTATGGGGGTCTGTGGCTGACACTGTTATGGGGGTGGTCTGTGGCTGACACTTATGGGGGTCTGTGGCTGACACTGTTATGGGGGTATCTGTGGATGACACTGTTATTCGGGATCTGTGGCTGACATTGTTATGGGGGGGTCTGTGGCTGACACTGTTATGGGGGTATCTGTGGATGACACTGTTATTGGGGATCTGTGGCTGACATTGTTATGGGGGAGATCTGTGGCTGACACTGTTATGGGGGTATCTGTGGATGACACTGGTATGGGGGATCTGTGGCTGACACTGTGATGGGGGTGGTCTGTGGCTGACACTTATGGGGGTTTGTGGCTGACACTGTTATGGGGCTATCTTTGGATGACACTGTTATGGAGGGATCTGTGGATGACACTGTTATGGAGGTGGTCTGTGGCTGACACTTATGGGGGTCTGTGGCTTACACTGTTATGGGGGTATCTGTGGATGACACATAGTATCTTATGCTATGTCTCATCCACAGATCCCCCCATAACAGTGTCGCTGTTTAGTGTGATTGTAATGGCAGCGGGGCCCGGTTCAGTCACTGTATTGCACCGGGCCCCGCTCAGAGAATTAATACTATGAGTAGCTGTAATAATAATAACGATCTTCTCTTCTTAAAGGGATTCTGTCAGCAGATTTTACCCCTATAACCTAAACATATGTTCATGTCCAGACTAATAAGTAGAATCCTAAGATGGCCTTATCATACCTTACTGTGGCTCTATTTGTACAAAAATCAGCTTTTTATAACCTGTCAATCACTTACTTAAGGTGCCCAAGAGGAGGTCTGTTAATACAGGGTGCCCGGCCGCACCCCTCACTCTCCGGTGCCCAGCGCCGCCTTCCACAGCTCAGAGCCGCCTCCGCAATCCTCCCCGTCCCTCTGCGAGATCCCGTGTGATAAAAAACTGAAGGTTTACAAACAACATCTCTTAGCAACCATCGAAGCCCCATTCACTTCTATGGGACCAGGGCTGCGTGAAAAACGCTGAATATAGAACATGCTGCGTTTTTCACGCAACCCAGAAATGATGCGTAAATAAAAACGCTCATGTACAGAGACCCATTGAAATGAATGGGTCAGGATTCAGTGCGGGTGCTATGCGTTCACGTCACGCATTGCACCCACGTGGAAAACTCGCTTGTGTGAAAGGGGCCTTAGGGTGTTATTGTGATTAAAAAAACATTTGCTTATTATGCCCAACACGTATCTCGATCCTCGTTGGTTCCAAGTTTCAGCATGTACATCGATATCTGAATGTGTTTTAGCTATAGATAGTTTTTAGAAGTTACTGTTTCTCCTTACAACTGGTGTAAGGTGTCCGAAAGGCAACGCTCGCTGGGAAAAGTATGTAAAATTAGCTTTCCTCCAGACGCAAAAAAAACTGTCTCATATGAATGGGGCCACCAGAAATCTATGCGGTTGCCTCCACAGCAAATCCTTTCATTTGAATGTAATCGACTTTCACTCTTTAGGAGTGTTGATATCAAATATTCTAATCGCAAATTTTTATCGAGAATATAGGCACTTCGAAAATTCGCGAATATCTAGAATATAGTGCTATATATTCGTAATCGCGAATATTCTAGATTTTTTTTCATCAGTTCCCATGATCCTTCACTGCTTCTTGCTTGTGGGCCAATGAGAAGGCTGCAATATCTTTGACTTCAGGAGTAGTGATGATTGCGAATTTTAGTATCGCAAATTTTTTGATTGCTGATTTTTACAATCAAGAAACCAATGACTTGAGATAACGAAGTCTCGAATTTGCAAATTTATGGCGAATATTCACCCCCGAAATATCGCAAATTCGAATATTGCCCATGCCGCTCATCACTACTCTTTAGCGACATATGAATTCACCCATAGGAAGCCTTGAGTTTAGGGTTCAGGGCAGGGCTGGCCAACCTGTGGCTCTCCAGCTGTTGCAAAACTACAACTCCCAGCATGCCCAGACAGCTTACAGATATCAGCCTACAGCAGGGCATCGTGGGAATTGTAGTTTTACAACAGCTGGAGAGTCGCGGGTTGGCCAGCCCTGGTTTAGGGCCTCCTTGGTCTCCAGGTCATGGAAGCAATGGCAGCCTCTGCACCTCTGATAAACTTGCTTGCTTAATCTTTTTGGTTGCTTGTATTTGTTATTTCTAGCATTTTACCAAAATTTTTAAATGTCATATTTAGTGAAATAAAAGTTTCTTCTTAAACAAATTTGTTTTGTCTCAACAGATTCAAAACTTCACTGGATCTCTGGATGAGATGGGGGTCTGCCATTGTTCTGTTGTCCTCCCAGACTCCACCTTTCCTGCAGATCGGTTTGAGATGCTGGAGATGTCCAACCAGAACATGACCATCACTGTTGAGCAGCAAATCACTAAGGTAAAGAAACATGACTAAAATAACCCATAACAGTGACCATGTAATCTGCTCTTAGACAGTATTGCCTAATTATTGAGATGAGCATCTGAGGTACTTTGGGGTTTGATCCAAAACCTACAAAAGTCCAGGTGCCACACCACCTTTTCCGGTTGCCGGTTGAATTATACTGAGATTAGAGTATCACAGCTTAACCCCCTAGATGCCTGTGTCAGTGCTGACCATGGAAACTAAGTGGTTAGAGAGCGGCAGGGGGCTCTCGTTGTCACCTGATGACCTCCCTTCAGTGATGAAATCACTGAGTGCGAAGGGGTTGTTACGGAAGCCATGAGCCCCTTCGAATACATTATTTCTATATATATATACACACACACACACATTACAAACACATGAACATACAAGTAGTTATACACCTATTTCTACACACAGACACTTATGTTTCCTATAGACAGCTGATGTCTGGTCCTCACAGGCAGCCTGGAGAAGTAGGTGCCATCACCCCTCTGTGCCATCCGGGGACAGCAGTGGAAGGGTTAATCAGTAACCTACTATGTGAGTTCAGAGAACAGGACACATGGGGAGGGGGAGGGGGGGCAGTCAGAGCTCTGTGTGCAGGAGCAGCCAGCCTGCTCCACAGTAGCTTCATGCTGGTGGGTGGGGCTTGATCCCATAAAGTTCTGCTATTGGCTGGCCTGGCAGCTTATGTCATCGTAAGCTGTCAGCCAATAGAAAACAGAAAGCAGTACTGGCAAGTATTGTTCCAGTCCTGCGGATCCCATAGGAGGAGGAGAAGACGGCAGTTATACTGTAACTGTATCTGCTCCTCACTGAGCAAGGACCTTCAGCGAGAGGAGCTCCGATGCCGCTGCTGTAAGTGGCATCTGCTTCGATAAAGTGCAGCAGTTGTAAGTAGGGGCAGCCATAGATCTAATAAAAACATTCAATACTGCTCTTGGGCCCCTTCTGAGCTTGGGCCCTGAAGCAGTTGCTTCCCCTGCTTCCCGCATAGCTATGCCACTGGATACCTGTCTATACTCAAGCCAATCTTTCCCAAGGGAGAGGTGCCTGAGATTAGGTTCCAACCTTTCCTTTTATGAGATCTGTTCAGGGCTCTCACAAGCGGTCCAAAACAGATCAGTTTTGCCCTAATGCATTCTGAATGGAAAAGGATCCGCTCAGAATGCATCAGTTTGCCTCCGTTCAGTCACCAGTTCACTCTGGAAGCTGCCTGGAGCGTTTTGCTGTCCGTCTGATGAAGCAGAACCAAACAGAGCCTGGCACACAATGTAAGTCAATGGGGACAGATCGGTTTTCTCTGACACAATCTGTCACAATTGAAAATGAATCGGTCCCCCTTTGACTTTCAATGGTGTTCAAGACGGATCCGTCATGGCTATAGAGGACATAATACAACCGGATTCGTTCATGACGGATGCATGCGGTTGTATTATTGTAATGGAAGCGTTTTTGCAGATCCATGACGGATCCGCAAAAACCGCTAATGTGAAAGTAGCCTTACGCGTGAAGGTGTGTTATTCTATTCATCTGCCCGTGTACTATACCTCTGCCTGTTACTGACCTTAGCCTGTCTATAATCCTGACCCTTTTCTGCCTGCCCTGACAGGCCTGCCTCACAGAATCACACGAACTCTGCCTGCCCTGATTTCTCCCTGTTTACTGACTATCATTATTGCCTGATCCCTTGATACTTCTCACCAGTGTCTTTGACCCCCATGGGTCAGCTGCGAACTACACCAGGACTGTTCCAAGAGGTAGTAACCTAGTGGTTCTCCTGCAGTGAAGTCCAGATCCCTGTATAGCGGTTAAAGGAACTACCAGGACTCAAAGTCCAAGCTGTTAGTTGTCACAGTTCCACAACCATTGCCCTTTACAGCAGGCGCAAGTATTTACAGCATGCTGCGGTATTTCCTCTGTCCAAAACGACTGACAGTGACTAAACTGATGACATCCTGATGCATCCTGAATGGATTTATATAAATTCAGTATGCATTGGGATAAAACTTTTCAATGCCGGAAAAGTTTGCCGCTAGTGTGAAAGTAGCCTTACTGTAACATCACAACACGCTGGCTATTGCACTCCACACGCCCCGGCCTTGCATCCATGCAAAAACTTAATATGAACAGCACCCCATGCATACATCAGACAGGGACCCCAGTGACAGGGGGTGCCCCGATAGAAGAAAGGGTGCGCATTCCTCTCACTGGACCGGCCCCAGGGAGCAAAGGCCAGAGGGAAACCACTGTGACACTAATCTTGTAGTCAGAACTACTACCACTCCTATCCTCTGCTTTGGCTTCTCATGGGCTTACGGCACTCCCCTTCAGGCTTCTCTCTAGTCCAGCCTTACTTTACTGCTCTTAAATTGTACTCCATGTACTGTACTTATTTATACCAAAGGTACATGAACTGCACTTTTTGCTCCCTGTACTCTATGTACTGTACTTATATATACCAAAGGTATGTGTACTATACTTTATTCTCCTTTTACTAAAGTACTCCACTGCTCACTACCTGCAGTACATATGCTGTATCCCTATCTATGAGTACAACATGTACCACTGCTTACCTGTAGTGCATAACGTGCACTGATTTATAGTGATGAGCGGCAGGGGCAATATTCGAATTTGCGATATTTTGCGACTATTTGGGCGAATATTCACCATATATTCACGAATTCGCGAATTCCTGATCAGGCATTATTTTCTTGATTGCAAAAATTTGCATTAAAAAAATTCGCATAAAATTCACATAGTATTTTAAAAAAAAACGAATATTCGCGATTACGAATATATTTTGAGATATTCTTAATATTTGCAAATTCTCAAAGTGCCAATATTCGCGATTAAAATTCGCAATTCGAATATTCGTGATCAGCGCTACTGATTTATGCCTATGTTACCTGCACTGTATTGCTCACTACCAGTACTACATGTACTGTACTCATTTCTACTATACTGTCTCGGTTTTTGCTTTGCATTTGACTGAAATTAAACAGACTTGCAATATTCTCATAGATCCACCACTATGAGATCACACTGAATATTTACACTGAGCGTCTGGCTAACCTGACCAAACGTGTGGAGCTGATGGAGATGGGAGGACTTTCATACACTGAGCTGGACTTTGAGTTGGTGAAGTTGGAGATCAGAGAAATGGAGGCTTTGATACTGCAGCTGAAATCTTCGATGAATGAAACCAATGTTCTAGTGGAAGCTTTGTACCTGGAGGTAAGACAAAGCCTACCATTTATGACTTTACTATGAATTGTGATTGGATATGCGCACAGGCAACCAGATGGATACCTCAGTAACTCTTTCTTGTAATCTTACAATTAACTATTTCTATAGACCAATCTGCCATTTTGTCATTATGTTGGTCTAGATCCGCAACATTTCCATCCTGGTGAGCCAGATGGAGGTCTACGACAAGAATAATGTCATGCTAATCAGAAGAGAAATTGCAGCACTGAAGAAACGCCTTGAAGATTGTGAAAAGAATCAGACAACAAAGCCAACACCTCACCCTCCAGTTCCTCCAATGTATAATGGTATGTCGAAACAAAATTTTCTTGGTTAAATGTCTTCAATCACCAGGACAAAACATAAAACTGGTTCCCTAGGAAAAACAAACCACCCTGAGATGCCTCCCAAATAAGTCCCGTATGAATAATATTTTATGAACCTTTTGGAGTTACCTTGACTAATTAGGGCATGGTGCACCGTGATGTACCTTCTACAATCTGTCAGCCTTACGATGTGCCTTCAAGGCCCAAATAATGCAATGACATAGTGTATCATACATTGCCAACACAACATTGCCCAATCAATGAATCATGGCATTAATCCAGGACTGCTGCCTTCTGATAGTTTCAGATATAAAGTATTGGGATCAAGGATGCAAGCTCCACGTGTCCAAGTCATCAAAGCTAGTGTTGCTCCTCTCAGTAGTGATAAATTATATGCCCTGTGTGATATCACCAATCTCAGGGGCTGGCAAATTTTAGACTTAAGAGAAAGCACACAGCACTGAGCAGGGGAAGAGTTTGCTACAATGTCCAAACTTCAGAAGGGGCCCACCCCAGAGGACTTAAGCATTTTATGGTCAGGGTCCTTTTAACAGTATTTTACAATGACATTATATACAGTGACACTATATAAAGTAACATGACATATAAGTGTAGGAAATGAACAGAGCGGCTACCTGCCCTGCTCTGAGAGGCCTATCTTGCCTAGCTGCAGGAGTAAGAGTTGCACGGAAGCAGGGAGTTGCTATAGGTTGGGGGCCAGGCTCGGACTGGCCCACAGGGGTACAGGGGAATCCCCCGGTGGGCCCCTGAGTAAGATGCAAGATGGGCCCCTAGTTTCCCACCCCCTGCACAAGTGGCACATAACACATTCGATTTACTGCACTACATATATATATATATATATATATTTATATTCAATTTACAGCACCTCAACCAGCCTATGTTCATTTATTTATTATATTTGAATGTACCCGTATGGTCGGCCCCCAAAATAAATTTTACTGGTGGGCCCCGATCCGATACTGTTGGGGGCCCATTCAAAAATTTGATGTGGGGCCCAGTCAGTTCTAGTTAAGCCACTGGACCCAGCCTGTTTTCCTATGCCTGCTATATAGCCATCCTTAAGGGCGGCATAAAGTAGAGACAGGTACACCAAATTCAGGTCTGTTATGTCTACCTGCGGTTTAGTTTTTGTGAAACCTACAGCACTGTGAGGAAGGAGTCCTCTGCATTCTTGAGATGAAGGCTTTCCCCACCCTTCAACTGCTAAATTGACACCTTATTAGTGGACATAAGGAGAAAGCTGCTAATCAGTGGCTGGAGGATGGTGGTATCCCACAGCTCATGAATATTAGGTATTCCTTGCAGATTGGAAGGAGTGTTACAATGAATGAAGCCTACATTTTCCAAAAGCTGCACCACAGGATGACGTGAAAGACACAGACCTGACTTTAGTGTCCCTGCCAATACCTTATGGCAGCAAAAAATATAGTAACTGGGTCTCTTCGAATCCAGTTGCCATATAAAAACAATAAAAACATCTGTTAATACAGATACAGGTGAGCAACCTATACTAGGCCGGCGTATGTAAATATCACAGATCAAAGGTGCAAAGAGATCACAGAAAGGAAACCCAGTTTCTTTGAACAGAGCATCCTTGTAGGTAGACTCACTTCTCCAGTCAATGTACAGAGAGCCCCTTGAGGAGCTGAGGATTGGAGTGATAGTGGCCACATCTAAAAGATTTATCACATTGATCCCCCCAGGCAGTAGCACCCTAGGGCCGATGCAGTGAAAAGGAGGGTACAGCTAACGAAGTAAAGCAAACGAATGACAACCTGGCTCAACCTAACAGAAGCACTTACTGTGAAAAGGATGACCCCACAAATTGTCCTAAACCCAAAGCATACACCACCAGACACATTGTAACACATATTTAAGGGCTGTGCCCTAATTTCCGGACCTCTCAGGATGGCGGGACCCACATTGTTGATCATACTTACCTGGTCCCCAGCACTGGATCTCGGCTCATTCTATGGTGCCTTCATGTAAACTTCCTTTGATGCCGCCGCAGCCAATCACTGGCCCTTGCTCTCCTTACATCATGTCCAATGGTCACATGACTCAAGGGAAGCAGATCACCGGTGAGGCCAGTGATTGGCTGCTGCAGCATCAAACTGGATGTTTACATGGAGGGACCTAAGACAGGCGGCGGATCTGGGACACAACAAAGGAGATCAGGTAAGTATCACCAACATGTGTCTCACCAGTCTGAGAGGTCTGCTCATTAGTGCACCCTGTCAAGAATATGGTTAAGTAAATCGGGTTTGGCTTGCCGAAACTTAAAAATAAGTATGGCCTCCGCAGAGGTCTTTCTAAAGCTTTACTTTACTTCGCCTCTATCATGTGTCACTTCGTTTATTCACATAAATTACTGTATCATAATACTAAGCCAAACTCGGCTTCGTGCCTCATTAACAAAGCCAAGTGCAGCTTCGTATTTTGATACACTTATTTATGCGAATAAACAAAGTGACGTGCAACCGACGCAGGACACAGGGGGATAACTTGTGAGGTGTCAGTGTACTGAGGAAAAATGACAGTTAGTTCTTTATTCACAGTTTTGATGCTCCCTAGGCCGGGCTGCAGTGAAGGGGAGAACAGCACCAGATTCTCCGGGGCACACTCTATTACAGGGGACACCGAACAGGTGGTGACTGAGGTGCCCTTGATGGTGATTGGATTTCTGTGTGCTTGTGCGGCTGGGCCCCTGAATTAGGTAGTATTATGACGCCAGAACCTTGGAGGTGCGAAAAAATAGAGTAGATGGTATGGAAATGAAGAAGGAGACAGTAGTTGAATCCAACGGTAACTTTACTGTATGCAGGGTCTTGACAGCAATTTACATCCAGATATAAACAGTCTACCATTTACATGGAGGTTTAATGCTGTAAATCCAGGTAACAGGCTGTTTCTCTGTGGAGATGTGAATCAGGCCTAAGTCCAGCTAGGGAAAGAAGACATGCTCTTACTGGTAGCTCTTTGCCTTGCTTGTATCCCTCAGTTCTGATCCTAATCTTCTGCACACAAGTGTTGCAACAGATCGCTTTTCTGTCTTTGAAGTAACGGTGGGGCTGCCGGAAGCTAAGAGTCCTCCACCTGAGTACAAAGGTGCCTAGAGCCTAGTAAAATGGCTATTGTCCTCCTTTGTCTGTGTAATACTAGAAGTTCTCTTGGCACCCCGGAAGGGTGTACGACAGAGATAGGTCTCACCTTGCCTGTCCTTGGCTTAATGCTGAGATGAAAGAGTGCTCCTCTGGGCCGTAGAGCCAAGAAGGGCTGAGAGGAAGGGGTCCTCTCTTTCCCCTGCTCCTCACTCCACTACTACTACTCAACTCACTTACTAGGCCTGACCTGCGCTATATATATAGTAGTGCTATCCCCGTTTAGTGGTGGAATATGTGCAGTGCACCTAACAGCCTGTTAACAGGGATTTTACATAAAGGTGCAATACAGCATGACATAATATATGATATGATAACCTTTCAGTACCCACATACACGAGTGGGACGCTGCACATGTGATAGAGGTGAGACGAAGTAAGTCTCGCAATATTTGCCGAAATATTGGAAAGACCTCCGCAGAGGCAATAGATTTTACAGTAGAACAGAGCCCATATTCTTAACAAAGTTTTTAAAAGAATCGGGTTGGGATACAGCAACCGAACCTGATACACTCAACTCTAGTCATGAAAATTGGTCATGTGATGCAAAGGGAGCAGGTCGCCACTGCAACCTGTGAATGGCTGCAGCAGTCACGTGTTCCCCTGTCGATGGATGTTGATCTCAGCGTGGCAAGCAGAGGAAGAGCCATCCTAAAACATTACACAGCTAACCCCCGACCGGGACTAGGCAAGCATGATCTCCACTGCGGGATGGCCACTCTGAAAGGTCTGTCTTACTCTTGGATAACCCCTTTAAGTGCCCCCATACACTGTGATTTCCCCTTATCTCTAAATTGAATACTTACTTAAGCCACATTCCCACAATGAATGGTGCAGAGCTGGTCTGCTCTGGCCTCTGATCTGCTCTGCCTGTGGCTCGGCTCAGCAGGCGTGATAACATCACTGTGTCCTGCTTCACCGTTGTATTCAACTGTACTTGTATACCATTAAAGTTAGGACATGCTGACATGTTAAGCAATATTTACATAGCCCTTCGGCCCTCTGCAGGGCTTTTTTTAAGGGTATATTTTTGAATACCAGAAAGCGGTATTCAGACTATACTGTGACCACTTTGCTGACTTTAATAGGTTAAACAGAGTTCAAAGGATTTATCTTTGGACTCAGTTTGACCTACTTTTTGCATTTTTGCTGGACAGAATAGTGTGGTTGCTGCTATCTTCAATCAGCTAGTTACTCTTATTTATCACAACTATAGTTATAGCCATGTGCACCGCTGACCTCTGAGTGCCGACCAAAACCCTCTTTGTATCACAGAAAAGTGTGGTTGACTGAGAGGAACTGAAAACAGGTCAAACAGGAATCCTTTTAACTCTGGTTAGTCTACTTATGTCAATATACCCATGGCTGTATACATCTGAATACCATTTTTGGGTATTCACATGAATACACCCCCAATGGAAAGCCCAGAGAAGGGCTCAAGCACTATGGGAATGCCGCCTTACTTGTGAGTCCACAAATACATTTTCTTTTCTTATTGTGCAGGTACCTGTCAACATGGATCGATTAGTGGTATCAGTAAACCATTTGTAGTGCAACTGAACTATCTAGGACCCAGCAACAGATATGGAGGATGGGGAAGAGATGCACTAGCAGGAGCTGATCAGGATGTTCACTGGGTGGCTCCTCTCAGTACAGACGCACGGACAATGAACACTTTACGTACCTACAGTACATACAGCGATCTTGTGATCTATAAAACTTCCCTTGATAGAAGCTTCCCAAGTGGAAATCATGGACAAGGTGGTGGAATGATCATGTTTAATAAAACAATGTACTTTAATTGCTACAGCAGTGGGAACCTATGCAGATACAATCTACAGACCAATAAAGTGGAACTGGCAGTAAATCTCCCTAATGCTGCTTACAGCAATCGGTTCTCCTACTCGTCCTCAGCATACCAAGACATTGACATGGCCGGTGATGAAGAAGGCCTATGGGCAATTTATTCAACCGTAGCAAATTCTGGAAACATTGTTATCAGTAAAATAGATCCCATATCTCTTGCAGTAAAACAGACCTGGACCACTGGCCAGTACAAGCCAGCAGCCACCAACGCATTCATGGTGTGTGGTGTCTTGTACGCTACTAGAGCCATCAGCACAAAACAAGAAGAGATATTTTACATGTATGATACCAAAACTGAGAAGGAAAGGTATTTTAGTATTCCCCTGGAAAAACCAAAGGATAATGTGCAGAGTCTGTCCTACGATCCCAACAATCATAAGCTCTACATGTACAACGATGGCTTCTTAGTCAACTATGCCCTCACTTTTAAAAATCCTCAGGAAGATAAAACAAAAAAATAACCCTATGAGTCCACATTGCCACAGAGTGTTCATATCAGAGTAGGTCTTCCATGTTTCCCACTAGGACAACAATGAAACCATCAAGTGCCCCTTATGATCCAGTGAAACCAGGACGATGACCAATCCTGTCCTAATTGTGCAAAATCAGCAAATATTCGTATTAGAATCAACAAACCCTAAATGTGTCTCCATGGTAACAGACAACAGTCCCTGTGTAGTCTGATCCTGCAGTGATAATTCCTTCTAGCTGCCCCGTATTTCTCGCTAATCCGCCAAATCTATGTTTGAATCATGAACAGTAAGGTACAGCGAGACATGAATATCCCTTAAGGGTCAGATTGCACAAGGTTTGTCAGTCTGTTAGCAAGGATTGTGGCTGTATACAAAAAACGGTAGGATATTTTTAATGAGGATTTGCAAAGCTGCTTTATTTTTTTATTTTTAATGCACTGGAGCTGAAAAAAATATATAAAATGCAGATGGGCATAGCTTTTAAGATTGTCCTTGGAAAGATAGGATTTCTGCCTGAATGAACACTGAATTATGAATTATGATTATTTTTTCATCTGTTCTTAAAGCTTAGTGTTTAATATTCAAATTGTGGGTTTGCCTTTCAACATTATTTTATTTTTTACATGGAATTAATTTACAAAAGCATTCGCACAGTCACTTTGCAGCTACTTTACGGATCCTAAATTGCAATTTGCAATTCTACACACTGTAGATCCAAAATGTCCAAGGATAACCTACGTGCCTTCAAAGAGCTTGCACTGGTCATTTGCATTTTAGAAAGTATCTGCTTCACACTAGTTAACGTTCAGTAATGTGGAATCTGTAATATGCAAAATAACTGTGGAGCCCCAGTTATGGGTCTTCAACACAGTGAAAGGCAGATATCCTTCAATGCAAGGAAAACCAAGCAAAGGGGTGTCCCCATTACAGAGATCACCAAATCCACCATATTAAGTGGCCCCTATGTCAAGATCCAGCTCTTTTACAAGCTTTAAGGATGTGACGGGGAAGACCTAAGCCAGTTATCCATCCACAGACAGCTATTTCGGGGTGTTGCCCCTCATCAGTATGAAGTAGGATTCTGGTTCCACAGTTATTTTGCATATTACTGTCCCAGGGAGCTTTGCACTTTGGATTGCTGTGTTGAGACTCTTAAATGAGGCTCCACAGTGTTTTCTGTAGCTGGTCTCCTTAAGATCAGCTATTATCGTGTTTTAATATGGAATCTGGAAAACTAGATGTCCCTTAGCATCATGGGGGCATAGCTCGGCTTTTAGGGAATGTATCTGACAATACTCTTATTGTTTCCAAGCGAACCAGCAGAACTGTGAATGGAGCCCTGGACTAAAATACAGAACAAAATAGGAATGCAGGATTTTAAAAGGAAATTCTGCCACCCCAATGGTAACCACTTTGTGCATAAATTACATCAAACATTTTCAAAAAGGGATCTGCATTGAGATATAAACAGTCTCCATTGAACTCATGAGTAAAAATGCCATAGATAAATGCAGAAATAATTCTACGAATTTGTAGCATTTTCTTTAAGGGCTATGTACACATTCGGGGGAATTTTTTTATTATTGCAGTGTATATTGCAGTGTAGCAATTTTGAGCTAAAAATATATTTTTTTTTGATTGGTCTTTATAAAAAAATATGGAGCCTTTTTTCTGTACAGAGCTGAGATGCTCTAATAGAACCCTTTGGATTTTTTGTCTTTTCTGTCACACCAGGAGCTGCCGGACTACTTATATCTCCTCTATGAAATTATAAACACTCATTATAGCTCAGTTCTTATGTTACTGATAAGAATGTGGCTTAAATATGTGTTTATGGCCTCTTAGTAGTTTATAAATAAGGTTTATGGGGCAGAAAGTGAAAGTACCAGTCACACAGCTAGACAAACAGTTAACCCTTTGTGACAGAACGCTCAAAATTTCAATTTCAATTTCAGCTCAAAATTTTTAATAAATGCCAATTGAAAAAAAATATCTTTAGCCATAAATGAGTAACATGCAATCTTTAAAAATTTGCCTCTATAGCCTTTAAGTTGTCAGTGGAGGTTTCCATATAGTAGGATATTCCTCACAGTGCACCTCAGTAATGTTTTAGCAAAGTTTCTTAATTTTCCATGTATATCTATCTATAGACTATAAAATGTGTTCATAGTAAGACAAACTCTTTCACACTATTTAACAGGGATAAATCAGGGTCTGTATATCTGCAAAAATGATTAGAATGTGTTCTAATGCTAAGGTATTATACGCCTGTTTTCTTTAGAATTGTTTCATCTATAACATTCATTAAATAAAATCAGAAGTGTACGAATGTGATGTGCCACTGTCCATTCATTACCTTCTCTTACTTCTTTTTGTATGCATTCAGTATATATATACATTTCACTCCGTGGTCCAAGACTATTGTGACCTCCGTTTGGTGCAATTTATGCGTATTCTACAAATCAGTAGTATTAATTATTTTATCGATGATAGTTATGATATTGATCTTACTGCTCTAGTGAAGAGACATGCAAATACACATGGATGGCGTAAATTATTAAATATAAATATTCTAGGGAGCAAAACATTAGGTAACAATGATAATTTCAGGGGGGATGGCCAACCATCTAATATACGTGTTGACCTCATGACTTTTCCCCCAATAGATTTTGGGGGATATAAAGATTAGGTTGTTGTATTTGAACATGTCCAATACTAAAATGAATGTTATGACCAGTGGGTGAGAACCAACTGTCTCACATAACCAACTCCATCTGAGAACGATGTCTGAGTACACCCCTTGTTCTTCACATGATATCTCTAATGGTGAGGAGAGACTTTCCAGAGGGGTGTACCAGGTGCTACCTCAGAGGGGAATTGGAACACAAGGGAATCAGGATATGAGTGTGAACCCACTGGACTGACCTCCAGGTGCCAAATACACCCAGTGGATGCTGGGAGGCCAGAGGCTGATCAGACGGAAGTGTAGTTAGGGTATGAAGGCAGAATGAAGGCCGTAAATGTAGACCAGGGTCCAGGCAAAGTCCATAAAACATAATCCAAAGTCCAGTACACAGAATGACAAGAAACAGCAGAACACCTTAGCTCAAAAAGGAAACTCGACTAGCTAGGAACCTAATTGCTCAGGCAACTCCCAGTTAAAGGAGGAGCCTTTAAATACACATTGCAGATCAGCCCTAGGCTGGGAAAGATAAAGGGCTTGCTCATGCTGCCTTACAAAAGGAGGAGAGACACACCTGCGCACACTCTAACAAACAGTACAGAACTCCGAGCCAGAGCTCAAGCTCCACCCAGAACTGGAAGGAGGATGCCAGAAACTACATATCTGCGCCCGCACTAGCAAGGATAAGGAAGCACCGGCTGTAGATACAACATTTAGTCTACCAGCTGCCTGCACATGTCAACATGGCTCACTGCAGCAGGAGGAAGTGAAGGAGTCCGACTCCCATGTCTGCGTGTAGGGGAAGCAGCTCAGGTACAGAACGTTGGTCTAACACCCGATAAACAAGCGCTTCATTCATCAGGTGATCAGCTGCCTCTTTAGACAGACAGATTATCCGGAACAAGCGTTCGTAGGACATTCATCCCTTAGAATCTGCCAGATAATTGGATAAAACTCCTCCACCAGGAAACCCCTCAAGTCCATATTAAGGTTTTAGTATAAAATGTCTGTGGCAAATCAAAACAAACCATGATGCTATGGTTTAACTCTTTTTTTTTTTTTGACATTCAAATTTTTATCGCGAATATTGGCACTTCTAAAATTCGTGAATATTTCGAATATAGTGATATATATTCGTAAAAACAAATATTCATTTGTTTTTTTTTTCTCATCTGAGCCCATTCCCTATTATACCTACCTGATTCTTGCTTGTGGGCCAATGTGAGAAGGCTGCAATATTGTAGTCTGTAGTGAATTAGAAAATTCTTAATTGTTAATTTTTTTTTCTCTTATGCGAAAAATCGGCAATGAAATATTCGCGTAATGTAGAATAGAATATAGTGCTATATTTTCGTTTTTTTGAATATTTGTTATTTTTTTCCATCTGAGGTCATAATTCCTCCCTGCTTAAGTTGCTTTTGGGCCAATGACTGTTCACATAAAATTGGAAAAAATGACCAATATTCTTAAAAACTAATATATAGCACTATATTCTATAGTGCTATATATTTGTGTTTCAGAATATTCTCATTACACGAATATTACATTGCCGATTTTTCGCATAAAATAATTTTTTTTTCTCTTATGCGAAAAATCGGCAATGTAATATTCGTGTAATGAGAATATTCTGAAACACAAATATATAGCACTATAGAATATAATGTTATATATTCGTTTTTTTTAGAATATTTGTCATTTTTTTTCAATTTAATGTGAACAGTCATTGGCCCATGCAACTAAAGCAACTTACGCAGGGGGGAATCATGACTTCAGATGGGAAAAAATGATGAATATTCTAAAAAAAGAATATACAGTTATAGCACTATATTCCATAGTGCTATAAATTTGGGTTTCAGAATATTCGCATTACTCGAATATTTTATTGGCAATTTTTCGCAATCAATACAATAATCTCTAATACGAATATTCGTGAATATATGACGAATATTCGTGAATATATGACGAATATTCTAATGAATATTTGCAAAATATCGCGAATTCGAATATTGCCCCTGCCGCTCATCACTAATTAACAGATGAAAAGTTTGTCAAGACATGTGTCATAGCCATATAATATTCACTATGTAAACAATGTTCATCACAAGCTCTATGTACAATAGCAGATAACCTGAACCCTTTGTGGTTGGGTTTTCCAGCTCCACACTAGCAACCAGGCAGTGATATTAAAGGGGTTATCCCACAATTAATGTAAAAATGAAAATGAGACATCATATAGTACATGAAAATCTCTTTCTAACAAAGCAAGAACCAGCCCTGTACCTCACATGGATCCAGAGATCTCCCCATTCATTGCTCTACTAGATTTAAAATAAACTAATAGCTCAAGGGGCGTGTCCATTCTGCCGAAGCTCTCTCCCTATCACAGCTCAGGAGGCAGTTGAAGGATGAAACTGAGCATGTGCAACCATCTCAGTGAGCCGGACAAAGATATAAGAAGAAGAATAAACAGCAGGTGGTGCTATACAGATATATTGCATTGAATAACTCAATGGCTATACAAAAATTTTTATTAAACGCAATCACAAAAGTAGTCAGATCCAGGTGCTGGTCTGTAGAATATTTTTCATGGGACAACCCCTTTAATGCTCACCTCCGGGTGTTATCCTTGAGCACATTGTAAACTAAAGATGATAGATATCCCACAGAATGGAGGACACTATCTCTCAGGCTATAGTATGTCCTTTAAAATGGAGGATGTTCTCTCTTATTTTACCTTAGATAAAATATATAATGGTTTCTTTCTCAGGCCCCCTTAAATAAAACTGAGAATACTCTATTTCCCAGTATACCCCTGCGCTGATCGGGAAAGCCGTTTATTCACTGAGGTAACCTCCGTCCCTCTGAAGGACCACTGCTATAGTTTATATAGCCGGACACCATAGAAACCGGTTGAATGTCTCATATACTACAATGGTAATTCACTGCAGCCTATGGAACAGGTGATCTAACGATTGCACATTCAATTAATATAAATAATGAAAAAAGAAACAAAATTACGCTTCCTACTTCATTATATGCAATATAAAATGTTGCCATTAGAAAGTGCAACTTGTCCCACAAAAAATAAGCTCTCATACGGCTATGTGAACGGAAAAACAAAAAGTTATGGCTCCGGGAAGGCAAGGAGAAAAAAACTAAAATGCAAAAGTGGATTTCTGCAGATAAAGCATGTTCTGATAAGTTGATAATATCTAATTGGTCCACAGTGGAAAGTTTATACTTTATTAATTTTTTTGTTGTTGTTTGTACATTGTACAACATTTTTTATTGTTTTTTGCCTAAGGAAACAATACTAATATCAATGATTTATTTGACACTAAACTGGTTAAACAGCCCTACCTGGCAACTACTGGGTAGGAGCAGGTAACAATGCCCGGTATTCACATAAAACAGTAGTGTATTGATGTGACCAGAGACCATCACATGTAAAGTGGTAGTGAGGTCATTCCAGGTAAAAGAAATTAGAGAATCTCCTCAAACCCCGGTGTGGACAATCACCACAGCAGGGACCTTGGGCTCCTGTATTGCTTAAAACCCATATAAAATATTCTATCCACTAGAAAACTCAGTACTAGATAACCAGTACTGACTAGAAACCCATATAGTCAGCTGGTGCCAGCTCTGTATGCTCAAACATTAATAGCTAGTCTGCATTCAGCCTCGGTCATCCGCGTTCGGTCGTCCCATCTCACGGGCAGCATCATCACATCTTCCCGCGAGACCCGTGACCTCCAGAGCCAGGTCTCGATGACATTGAGCAGAAAGGGTGTATGTATGGGGATGTGCGCAGCAGCACTAGCCACTTACTTTTAAATTGACTTAGCAAAGGGGAGGGAGATCCCTCCCGCCGAGTCCTCGGTACACCCCTGTAGATAACCAGTACTGACTAGAAACACACATAGTCAGCTGGTGTCTCCTCAGTATGCTAAAACATTAATAGTTAGACTGCATTCAGCCTCTTAAGATATTTTTTCTCCTGTAGTTTAAGAGATCTGGAAGAAAAGCCAAGAGTCTTCTCTTCTTGAAAGAGACTGATGTCATCGGTGCTTCCACAGTGCAGATCTCAGTGGAATGAGCCCCCTAAAGTCAACCGTGCATGCGCCAATGAAGTCTCCCAAGTGCAATATTATCAGGGCCAGGCGTTGCAGCAGTAAGGATGCCTATCCCTGTCAACCAGGCCTAGGGATGAGTGACGATGAAGGCCAGCCCCTTGGTGTTCCGAAAACCAAGAATGAAATTAAATATTTTGTTGAAACTGTGTATAATTTTGCATCAATATAGGGCTCATTTAAGGTAGCAGTATGTCTGGTTTAATAGGGTTGATCAAGGTGAGAGATGCTCTTTATGGACCTTGGCATGACCTTCATGTTTTTCCCAAATATACCTTGCAATTGAGGTGCCTTCCTTTCTCCTAATGTCCTTCAGGTGGTTCCTGGACTTTATATATTGTCTTAACTCCCAGATCATTTTTCCAATGTATTGTTTACCACACGTGTATTTTTAAAGTTAAATTCCCACGGTCTTACATTTAATAAATGACCTGGTCAGGTATTTAAGATCCATGGGTGAGCTCCTAAACTGTTTGCCAACCACACACCACATTTATAGGTGCACATGATATTATTAGTAGTATTGAGAGCAAATAATCAAATATCAAATTTTAATCGCGAATATCGCAACTTTGCGAATTTGCGAATATTTCAAATAAAGTGATATATATTATGATAACGAATATTCGGTAATTTTTTTTCATCTGAGCCCATTACTAGAGTTGAGCGAACACCTGGAAGTTCGGGTTCGCTGGGTTCGGCCGAAATTCACCGCAAAGTTCGAGTTCGGGACCCGAACTTTACCCCGAACCCCATTGAAGTCAATGGGAACCCGAACTTTGGGGCACTAAAATGGCTCTAAAAAATGTCCTGGAAAGGGCTAGAGGGCTGGAAATTGAAGCAAAAAGGGGGTAAGCGTAGAACAAGTGCCCTGCAAACAAATTTGGATAGGGAAATAACTTAAAATAACATAAAATACATAAAAGTTTAAAATAAACGTTCTAAACCTGAGCACAAGTGAGTGACAGTGGCACCACATCTTTCACCGTCACCAAGCATCTCCACACTATCCGATGGAAGCGTTCAGCTGTCCATCTCCCAATTAGAAAAATAAATAGAAAGAGTAAGTACCCCCCTACCCACCCGAGATCGCTGGCCCTGAATGCCTGGATTTCAAAATTCCTGGTCCTTTGAAATGCTGTCATTCTGTCTGGTGGAGATGGATGGAGACTTTTAAAAACTTATGGCGGTGGATGTCCTACAGTACGTGGTTCCCAGCTGCCACTACTTTTCCAGGCGAGCTATCCCTTCCCTGCACAACCAAGTGGCGGACAAAATCAGGTGTGCACTGCTGGGCCAGAGGCGGATAACAGTTTGGTGCATGTCCTTCCGCCCCCGAGGATTGCAGGGCATTTCTATTTGCCTCCTGTTGCCTCCTCCTCCTACTACGCTTCCTCCTCCTCTACCACCTCCTCATCCTTTCAGCGTAACATCTTCTCCACCAACATCAGCACAGCCAGGGGGAAACGACAGCAGGCTGTTCTGAAACTCATCACCCCACAATGCGCAGGAGCTGGGCATGGAACAACAGACCGATGAGGGGTTGGTGTCAATGAGCCTTAAAGGGGTTCTCTAGGAAACTAAATTAAATTAAAAAAATAAATATTATGTTATAGTAAAAACATTGTTAAATACCTTTATTTATCAAAAGAACTTTGTTTCCCCTAGGGAGTCATCATTGTGCTGACCGCACACACTGTGATAAGAGAATTAGATACCTTTTTGCATTGTAGCTTCTGACCCCTGGGATGGATGGTACACAGTCTCCGGGGAGCTGTTTTCTCCCGTCCTCCTTCATGTGCACATCTAACAGCTGATCCAGTAGCTGTAACCTAACTCTGAACAGTGTCTGGAGCTGCTGGTGACGCAGCCCATCCTAGGACGTCTTTCTCCTGCTATGACTTAATCACAGCCATTGCAAAGTCCCACAATGATGACTCCCTAGGGGAAACAAAGTTCTTTTGATAAATAAAGGTATTTAACAATTTTTTTACTATGACATATTTCTTTTTTTAATTTAATTTAGTTTCCCAGAGAGAACCCCTTTAAGCCCGGCCTGGTGGTGTGCGATAATGGGCGAAATATTATAGCAGCTCTTGGCCTAGCCGGTTTGACACACATCCCTTGCCTGGCGCATGTGCTGAATTTGGTGGTACAGTAATTCCTGAACACCTGACAGTGAAAATCAATTCAGTTAATCCAGCTCTTAGATTCTGGTGGGACAAATTAACTTTTATTGGTGCTTAAGGACCCCTGCGGCCTGAGCTGCAGATGTGACAGGGAAATAATTTAATAAGATTTGTCGGTTAGATTGTTGGATAACATTTCCACAGTTATCAGGACTTTTTATTATAAATCGTAAAAAATATCTATACAAGAAACATTTCAAAAAGAGAAAATTAACCCAACCAGACTCCCCCCTACAACCCCCCCCCCCCCTTCACTCAAACCACTCATTAATGCCCATTAACAAACTATTTACAAATTTACTTATAAACATATTTAAATAATTATAAGTCTGATAAATGAAGTAAACAAACAAAACTATATACATGCCTTACCCTTAACTTATAAGGCCAGTCATATACAAGTGGCTCGGAGGGTGGGTTCCTGCACCAACATAGGCCAGGTACACAATTGTCCAGCCAGGGCACAGTTCTGGAGGAGGAGGGGGAGAAGAAACCATGTTCACAGCAGGGTGGCACCCAAAGCAGCTCACGACCATCACTTGAGTGTGGCTGGGGGGATACGGAGGACACAGGTGATACACCATCCACAGAGGACAGCTTGTCATTGCCTCTGGGCAGCCTGGCAAACATGAGCGACTACATGCTGCAGTGCCTGCGCAACGATTGCCAAGTTGCCCACATTCTAACTTGTGCAGATTACTGGGTGGCCACCCTGCTGGATCCCCGTTACAAAGACAATGTGCCGTCCTTAATTCCGTCACAGAAGCGTGATTGGAAGAAGCCAATGCTCGTAGACACGCTGCTGATGGCATTCACACCTGACATCGGGGGCTCCGTGGAAGAGCAGAGGAGGAGGAAGAAGAAGTCGCCAACGCAGCTGGGTCACTGCCCGCAACTCAGAAGGCAGGGTTAGCATGGCCGAAATGTGGAAAAGCTTTGTCACCACGTCACAACAACCAGCACCACCAGCAGATATGGAACGTCTTAGCAAGAGGCAGTATATTATCTGTGCACACGCCTACAACTACAAGCTCACGTTCATTGAAAAGTACCAGGCATGGATCCCACAGGACTTGTTCGTACCTTAGCAGAATAGGCATGTATACCGGCATCACCCAACCATTGTTATACTACAGCGCACTTACTTTTTGTTTTC
This sequence comes from Bufotes viridis, assembly GCA_033119425.1. Lineage (NCBI taxonomy): Eukaryota > Metazoa > Chordata > Amphibia > Anura > Bufonidae > Bufotes > Bufotes viridis. The sequence goes on along the minus strand of CM065597.1, from coordinate 30,012,026 downwards.
TTTTTTATATTTCCCAATGTTTTGGTGTCCCCCAATTTATTAAAAAAAGAAAACAAAACACATTGTTGTTGGAGACTACCTTTAGCTTCACAGCCAAAAAAGGCTTTATGTCAGGCAACAATGTAACCGACAATTATAATGAACAAAGTTCCCTGTCTGTTATGCAGTGCAGGGGTACTTTAAAAGAAAGAAGGGGTACAGATCAGCCAACAATCTGAAGGCCACCTAATTTGCAGCATATATTTGCCAGTCAGGTATGCAGCGCAGGGGTAGTTTGAAAGAAAAAAGGGGTCATGGAGCGTCCCCGTCATCAGGCATCTATTTGCCCCGCTTAAGGATAATTTTAAAAGTGTATAGAAGCCATAAGGGGCCCCCACGCTGCAGATTTATCATGGAGACATCATGGAGATTTACAGCATATAACTACAGCACCCAACAATGTAAACGCTGCCGAATTTACAGAATATAAGGGGTACAGATCACCTAACAATCTGAACGCCACCTAATTTACTGAATATATTTCTAAGTCAGGTATGCAGTGCAGGGGTACTTTATGGCCCAAGAATAATGGCCCAAAGAAAGAACATACGATTTTCAGAAATGTACCTCCCTGTCACCTATGCAGAGCAGGGGTTTGTATACGCCAAAACTGGCAAAATGTCACCCACCAATGTAACAGATGATTTTTTGAAATTTACATCCCTGTCACCTATGCAGAGCAGGGGTTTGTATATGGCAAAAATTGGCAAAATGTGACCCACCAATGTAACAGATAATTTTTTTAAATTTACCTCCCTGTCACCAATGGCAAAACTGGCACAAGAACAGTTTTTTCAGCGTTGTATGGAAACGTGCTCTGTGGTACGACAGTACGGGTTTATTCCCCCAACTACAGAAATGCACCATGTCACCACAACATTTTAAAATAGGTTTTTCAGCGGGTTATGCTCTGCAGGGGGGTTCTTTTGGGAGTCATTACCCAATCAGCATATATTAAACATTACTCATATAAAAGATACAAACTTAATCAGGGGACTGGTTTTTCATCGCTAAAATCATATTTAACCACCATACATCCAAAGTATCCCACCAGATTGATTACATAGTAAAAACCTTTAGTTTAACAGCTTGTGCATCCGCTCTCACGTCACCGCAATCCTATAACATACATAGGTCTCATTAATACATTTGAGTATTCTTTTCCTCCGGACAGTAACAATATCCTACTTATATTTTTCACTTATATACCCATCATACCGCGTTATTAAAGTTCTTCTCAAACTCATGCATCACACGTAACTCATAACCCCTCCACTCATTTTCACTACTGGTCACGTCATCTCGATGTTCTTAAAACCCGCCTCCTTCCCATTCATAAACTTGGTGTCACATGATTCAAGTATCCAATCACCATCATATAGTTCAAAAGGTCCTCAACACAGGATAAGACTCATCCCGGAGATCTTACAAATCCGCCTCTTCCCCATTCATCAGATTGGTGTCACATGATCCAAATATCCAATCACCATCGCGTTTTTTCAAAGGTCCTCGACACAAGGTAAGACTTCATAGATACTTACACAAAAGATAGTACAATGTATCTACATTAAATCAAACAAGGCTTCAGATCGAATTCTATATTCAAGCCGCTGGGTTGCAGCGTCCCTAATTGGTAGATCCATTGTACCTCTTTTCGATTTATCCGCGCCAGCGAGTCACCTCCTCGCCAGTGTGGTTTAACCACTTATACGCCAACAAACCTCAAGCCCCGTGGATTCTTACCATGCATCAGCTTGAAGTGAGCCGACACACTATGGCTCATCAGTCCCCTCTTGATATTCCCTATATGTTCCTGAATCCTCACCTTCAACTTTCTCACTGTCCTGCCAACGTATTGGAGTCCACACGGGCATTCCAACACGTATATAACACCCTCATTCTCACAGGAACAGTTTCCTTTTATTCGGAACTCTCCTCCGTTCTTCTTAGATACAATGCAATCAAGTGTTCTCATTCTCTCTTTTGTGTTGCGATTTTTACAACCGGGGCAGAATCCACACCACGTGAATTTGTCCCCCTCCCTACTTCCCTTTTCCCCCGCTGGAGGGATGGCGCTATGCACCAGCTTGATCCTGATATTTGGAGCCTTCCTAAAAATAAAGGTAGGGTTCTTCGGTATGGCCTTCCCTAAAATCGGGTCATTTTTTAAGGTTCCCCAATTTTTCCTGACAGCTGTGGGGAGTCGCTCTGGTAGACAGCGGTGCGGGTGCAGTTTAGAGGCAAAACAAGGAGTCCAGATTGTGCAACAAACAGTGTTTTATTCACACTTGCACACCATAAATGAAAACAGTCTCTTGGTGACAGTTCACACACAACGGAAATAACGTGGCAAAACAAAAACAGGCCAACACAGGTTCAGTCACCTGGGAGGTGTAGGTGCAGGTTCGCACCACGCTGTCGGCCCAGCCGCAGGAGAATCCAGCTTCAGGTAGCCAGGAACAAAACACCTCCTTGCTGAGCTCTTTCCTCCAGGACAGAGAACTCCCAGCCCTGTTAGCAGCTCCAGGATAATCACTTCCTCCAGCTGCTGAGCTGGCTGAGCTTTTAAACCCAGCCCAAAACCAGGACTGGGTCGTGGGGAGCAGCCACCCACCCTACAATTTAGCTGCTCCCGGTAAGAGCCGGCCCGGATCGGCTTTGCAGCCATGCTATTTAAACTCTGTCAGCAGCACTAGCTGCTGCTGACATCAACAAAAACGGGCTCTTACCTCACCGAGGCTATGAACCTCGGTGACACATACCTGCCATCCACGACGGCACCCTGCACCTTACCACACACCCCCCCCTTTGTTCAACCCTGAGGGGGTGGACACATGTGAGGCAGTGGACGCGGGAAAGGGCATCTGCATTTCCCTGCAAGCGACCTGCCCTATGTTCCACGGAGAACTTGAAATTTTGCAGGGATAGGAACCACCTGGTGACCCGAGCATTCCTCTCCTTGGCCTGACTCATCCATTTGAGGGGGGAATGGTCGGTCACCAGACGGAACCTCCTCCCTAACAGGTAGTAGCGGAGAGATTCGAGTGCCCACTTGATAGCCAGGCACTCCCTCTCCACTATACTATATCTGGACTCGGCAGGACTGAGCTTACGGCTCAGGAAGACAACGGGATGTTCTTCCCCGTTGACCTCCTGCGACAGTACCGCACCGAGGCCTACCTCCGAGACATCGGTCTGTACGACAAACTCCTTGTTGAAGTCGGGTGTCACCAAAACCGGGGACCCACACAGGGCCGACTTCAACGCGGAGAAAGCCTCCTCCGCCTTCTCACTCCAGCTAAACCTCCCAGACTTTCGCCCCTTCAACAGGTCTGTCAATGGCGCTGCTATTGTGGCAAAGTGGGGCACAAACCTCATGTAGTAACCTACAATCCCCAGGAACGACTTTACCTGCCTGGTGGTGACCGGTCGGGGCCAGTTACGAATGGCCTCTACCTTAGTTACCTGAGGTTTGATAACTCCCCGCCCAATTACATATCCCAGATATTTTGTCTCCTCTAACCCTATGGAGCACTTCTTTGGGTTAGCGGTCAGTCCGGCTTTCCTCAGGGCATCCACTACCGCCTGCACCTTGGGTAAATGGCTTTCCCAGTCGGTGCTGTGGATGACTACATCATCTAAGTAGGCCGAGGCGTACCGACGATGTGGTCGCAGCACTATGTCCATTAGCCTTTGGAAAGTGGCGGGGTGCCATGCAGGCCAAAGGGTAACACCTTGTAGTGATACAGGCCCTGCGGGGTAACAAATGCGGTTTTTTCCTTAGCCGACTCCGTTAAGGGTACCTGCCAGTACCCTTTAGTGAGGTCCAGCACAGAAAAATAACGGGCTTGTCCTAAACTTTCAACAAGCTCGTCTACTCGGGGCATGGGATACGCGTCAAACTTGGATACTTCATTTAACTTGCGAAAGTCGTTGCAGAACCGCAACGTCCCATCCGGCTTGGGTATTAGGACTATGGGACTGGCCCACTCACTTTTCGACTCCTCAATGACATCGAGCTTCAACATTAACTGCACTTCCTCCGCGATGGCCCGCCGCCGCGCTCGGGTACCCGGTATGGTTTTAACCGGACCTTGGCCTGAGGCTCAGTGACGATGTCATGTCGGATGAGAGACGTGCGGCCAGGGAGGTCCGAGAACACATCCGTGTTCCGACTGAGGAACTCCCTGACTTCCTGAACTTGTTTGGAAGACAGGCTGTCTGCAATTTTACCGTGGTTACGGCTTCACAGGCCTCGAACTGTGGGGCTGGACCCTTTTCACCTAGAAGCCCTGGCCGGGGGCTGTGGTCGTCGGCCGCGTCCCTATCTTTCCACGGCTTAAGTAAATTCACGTGGTACACCTGCTCCGGCTTGCGCCGCCTGGCTGGTGTACTTTGTAATTACTTCCCCTACTTTCTCGATCACCTCATAGGGGCCCTGCCACCTAGCTAGGAATTTGCTGTCAAGGGTGGGTACCAGAACCAAAACCCGATCTCCCGGATTGAAGCCCGTACCCGAGCCTGACGATTGTACACCCTACTCTGGGCTTGTTGCGCTGCCTCCATATGCTCCCGGACCAAGGGCAACACCCTTTCCATCCGTTCCTGCATCTGGGCGACATACTCAATGACACTTTTGTGGGGGACAGGCTGTTGTTCCCATGCTTCCTTGGCGATATCCAACAGGCCCCGAGGGTGTCTGCCATAAAGCAGTTCGAAGGGCGAGAACCCAGTAGAGGCCTGGGGCACCTCTCGCACTGCGAACATGAGATAGGGCAGAAGCAGATCCCAGTCCTTCCCATCTCTAGACACCACCCTCTTTAACATATTTTTTAGAGTTTGGTTAAACCTCTCCACAAGACCGTCTGTTTGCGGATGGTAAACGGACGTCCGTAACTGCTTTATACGCAACAATTTACACAGTTCCCTCATTACTTTGGACATAAAGGGGTCCCTTGGTCTGTCAGAACCTCTTTAGGCAGGCCCACACGGGAAAACATCTCCATTAACTCTTTGGCAATGAGCCTAGCTGAGGTATGTCGCAGAGGCACCGCCTCCGGATACCGAGTGGCATAGTCGAGAACTACCAGAATGTGTTGGTGGCCCCTGGCAGACTTTGGTACAGGCCCAATTAAATCCATAGCGACTCGCTCAAACGGTACTTCAATAATTGGCAGAGGTACCAGAGGACTACGGAAATGTGGCTGGGGGCTAGTTATCTGACAGGTTGGACAGGACTTACAATAATCTTCTACCTCCTTGAACACACCGGGCCAATAAAACCGCTGCAGTATGCGGTCCTGGGTTTTCTGCCACCCCAGGTGTCCCCAAGAACATGTTGGTGGGCAAGCTCCATGACAAGCTTGCGATACGCTGTGGGCACCACCAACTGTTCAACAGGTTCACCTCGGATTTGGTTCACCCGATACAACATATCCTGCAGAACAATAAATCGTGGGAACATTAATTCAGCCCCTGGTTTCTGGGGTTTACCATCAATTTCAGCACATTCTCCCAGGCCCTGGTTAGGGTTTGGTCCCGGTGTTAGGCGGTCCCAAAATTATCTCCGGAGACGTGGAGGTCTGCCAACTCAGGACCTGGTGGCAAGTCCTCCATGTCTCCCACCATTACACTCAGTGGGGGTGTCTCCCCCTCTATCACAGAAGTGGTGGTCACCCCTACCGCAGGCCCTTCGGACTCGGGCTCCCAGGGCTCTGGCCTCCCACAGGAACCAGGCCACTCTACTAGGGTTACCCCTGTCTCAGGGCTATTAGTCACTTTCACCTCAGGCCATAGTGACGGAAAACCAGGGAAGTCTCTCCCAATTATTAGTTCATACGGTAGTTTGGCGGAGATCGCCACTTCACAAGTCCAGGTGCCGGCCGCCGTGGACAGAGACATTACAGCAGTGGGATAGTCCTTTAAGTCTCCGTGAATGCACACCACCCCAACTTTCCGGCCCGTATACTGGGTGGGCTGTACCAGGGCAGCACTTACCAGGGTTACCAGGCTCCCTGAGTCCAACAGCGCCACTGCCAGGTTATCCCCGACTTGTACCTGGCACAGATGACGACTGTCTATTGTCTCGGGGATGCCGGTCGCACACAGTCTCCGGGCATACATGGAAGCCCGGTACCCATAATTAGTCTCCATGGGTTCCCCCACTGTGGACAGTTGGCCCTTATGTGTCCAGGCTCCCGACACTGCCAGCAGACCACTGGGGACGGATCTGCAAGAGGTACATCCCGGGCGGGTTTGGCCGGCCGCCGGGACTGGGGTGGAGATTTCCGGGGTTTGACTGGCCCCCTCCCAAAAGAACCCCCTGCAGGTTTCTGGTGGCCTCATATCGTTCCACCAGGTCGACCATCTCAAGGGCATTGGTGGGGATACCTGGCCGATCCAGTGTTGAAGGGGGTAAGGCAAGGCCCTCCAAAACATGTCAGCCAGCAGCCGGTCCAGCATAGCAGTCGGACTCAGAACTTCAGGCTGCAGCCATTTTTGCAACCTGTGCAGCAACTCATAGTACTGCGGCCTGGCGGGTTCAGCCACGTTAAAGTCCCACTGGTGGACACGCTGAGCCCGGACCAACACGTTTACCCCCAGTCTGGCCAGGATCTCCCCCTTCACCGTGGAATAGTCAGCAGCCTGGTCGTCTGCCAAATAAAAAAAAAACTTGCTGGGGTCCGGATGCCAGGAATGGAGCAACCACTTCGGCCCACTGGTCACGGGGTAACTTTTCCCTCATGGCGACCTTCTCAAAGACCGCTAGGTATGTCTCCACGTCGTCTGCGGGGGTCATCTTTGGGATCGCCGCACGGACCGCTTTCCGGGCATCATGGACGTGGTGGGACGCTCCGGCCGCCTGTAATGCCATCACATGTTGTAGCAGTAACTGGTTGGTCTCCCGCTGCTGCACGTTAGCCTCTATGAGAGCCTTCACAGCAGCCTCCATGTTGCCAGAAACTCCTGCTTGCAGCTTTGCTGGCTTAATATATTCCATGCACTTTAGAAAAACAAAACTTCGGCGTTCACGCCAGCCTCACTGCGCATGCGCGCATCCTCCACCAAATGTGGGGAGTCGCTCTGGTAGACAGCGGTGCGGGTGCAGTTTAGAGGCAAAACAAGGAGTCCAGATTGTGCAACAAACAGTGTTTTATTCACACTTGCACACCATAAATGAAAACAGTCTCTTGGTGACAGTTCACACACAACGGAAATAACGTGGCAAAACAAAAACAGGCCAACACAGGTTCAGTCACCTGGGAGGTGTAGGTGCAGGTTCGCACCACGCTGTCGGCCCAGCCGCAGGAGAATCCAGCTTCAGGTAGCCAGGAACAAAACACCTCCTTGCTGAGCTCTTTCCTCCAGGACAGAGAACTCCCAGCCCTGTTAGCAGCTCCAGGATAATCACTTCCTCCAGCTGCTGAGCTGGCTGAGCTTTTAAACCCAGCCCAAAACCAGGACTGGGTCGTGGGGAGCAGCCACCCACCCTACACTTTAGCTGCTCCCGGTAAGAGCCGGCCCGGATCGGCTTTGCAGCCATGCTATTTAATCTCTGTCAGCAGCACTAGCTGCTGCTGACATCAACAAAAACGGGCTCTTACCTCACCGAGGCTATGAACCTCGGTGACACATACCTGCCATCCACGACGGCACCCTGCACCTTACCACACAGCTTTTTAATAGTATCCGACATGGAACAGTATCCAGTTGTAAAGGAAAATCTATAATCCTTCTCGTCCTTTTTATCTTTCGTTATACCTCCTACTTTGGTTCTCTCCTCCTCAACAGTTTTAATAGTGGCTTCAAGGTAGTCTCCTTCGTATCCCCTTTCAAGGAAGCGGTCCTTCAACACCTCACACTGTGACCTATAGTCTTCCACCGTAGTACAGTTACGAGACATTCTCTTAAACTGCCCTTTGGGTATGTTTTTGAGCCATGGTTTATAGTGACAGCTCTTCACGTCAATATACGAGTTCACAAGCAAGGAAACACGAGAGAGATATTCAATTTAAGCAATCATGTGTTGACAGAGGATGAAAAGAAGGTTCTCAACAAGGGGTTAAAATATGCACCAAGTCAGAAAGTGAACAAATTCGAAATGTTCCTAGATATACATAAATATTTTCGTAAAATTAATATGGCTAAATACTGGTTGAATAATCCGGCACCACAAGTGAAAGGGGTAGAATAAGGGGAGGGTATCATGCACACAAATTTGAAATTGAAATCAAAATTCTTCCCCAAAAATCGAAATAATGAGTGTGTGGAAGCGTTTAAAACAGGATTATTAAAAGAATTAGAGGAACTGGATGCGAGCAAGATAACCCACAATTTAACATTCGGGGAAAGGAAGGCTCTAAAAGATCTGGAGGAGAATTCTGAGTTAATAATTAAGCCCGCAGACAAAGGAGGGGGTGTGGTCGTGATGAATAGGGATAAATACGAGTCTGAAATGTTGAGATTTGTATCCGACGAAGCCACATACCAGAGACAAGTAACCCTACTTGTGAGTATAAAAAAATCCTTGATGGTCTATTAACTGATGGTTTTAAAAAAGGAGTACTAAATAAAAGGGAATTTGAATATTTGAGTGTCCCACATCCCATTGTGCCAGTGATATACCATTTGCCAAAGATACACAAGAGTTTGACTGACCCCCCAGGGAGGCCAATAATTTCGGGGTTAAATTCCCTGACATGCAAGGTCACAGAATATATAGATTTTTATTTACAGAGATATGCAACACAAAATCGTTCCTACTTAAAGGACACAGAAACAGTGATACAGATAATAAAAAATCTGAATCCACCCACACCAAATACATGGATGGCTACAGTTGACGTAGCATCTTTGTATACAGTAATTCCCAAGCAATTGGGTTTAAAAGCGGTAGAAAATAGAATTAAAGAAGACCCCAAAATAGGTGACTTGCAGGGGGATTTTATTTTGAAAATTTTGGATTATTGCCTTGAACATAATTATTTTTGGTTTAAGGACTCCCATTATGTCCAGCGAATTAGTACGGCGATGGGGGCGAAATTCGCCCCCAGTTTCGCTAATATTTTTATGGGGGCATGGGAAGAGGTCACCATCCTCCCCACATTGGGGGTGGTCACTTCCAGAGGTAGACTAATCCTCTGGAAGAGATACATCGACGACTGCCTCCTAATGTGGGAAGGAGAGAAGGAAGGATTGGAGAAATTTATCCATCAGCTTAATGATAATGAATGGAACTTGCGGTTTGTGGGGGAGATTAGTGATGTGTCCATAAATTTTCTAGACCTGTGCATTAAGATAGAAGATGGGAACTATAAGACTAGCTCCTTTTTTAAGGATACGGATGTGAACTCGTATATTGACGTGAAGAGCTGTCACTATAAACCATGGCTCAAAAACATACCCAAAGGGCAGTTTAAGAGAATGTCTCGTAACTGTACTACGGTGGAAGACTATAGGTCACAGTGTGAGGTGTTGAAGGACCACTTCCTTGAAAGGGGATACGAAGGAGACTACCTTGAAGCCACTATTAAAACTGTTGAGGAGGAGAGAACCAAAGTAGGAGGTATAATGAAAGATAAAAAGGATGAGAAGGATTATAGATTTTCCTTTACACCTGGATACTGTTCCATGTCGGATACTATTAAAAAAGCTGTCAGGAAAAATTGGGGAACCTTAAAAAATGACCCGATTTTAGGGAAGGCCATACCGAAGAACCCTACCTTTATTTTTAGGAAGGCTCCAAATATCAGGATCAAGCTGGTGCATAGCGCCATCCCTCCAGCGGGGGAAAAGGGAAGTAGGGAGGGGGACAAATTTACGTGGTGTGGATTCTGCACCGGTTGTAAAAATCGCAACACAAAAGAGAGAAAGAGAACACTTGATTGCATTGTATCTAAGAAGAACTGAGGAGCGTTCCGAATAAAAGGAAACTGTTCCTGTGAGAATGAGGGTGTTATATACGTGTTGGAATGCCCGTGTGGACTCCAATACGTTGGCAGGACAGTGAGAAAGTTGAAGGTGAGGATTCAGGAACATATAGGGAATATCAAGAGGGGACTGATGAGCCATAGTGTGTCGGCTCACTTCAAGCTGATGCATGGTAAGAATCCACGGGGCTTGAGGTTTGTTGGCGTATAAGTGGTTAAACCACACTGGCGAGGAGGTGACTCGCTGGCGCGGATAAATCGAAAAGAGGTACAATGGATCTACCAATTAGGGACGCTGCAACCCAGCGGCTTGAATATAGAATTCGATCTGAAGCCTTGTTTGATTTAATGTAGATACATTGTACTATCTTTTGTGTAAGTATCTATGAAGTCTTACCTTGTGTCGAGGACCTTTGAAAAAACGCGATGGTGATTGGATATTTGGATCATGTGACACCAATCTGACGAATGGGGAAGAGGCGGGTTTGTAAGATCTCCGGGATGAGTCTTATCCTGTGTTGAGGACCTTTTGAACTATGTGATGGTGATTGGATACTTGAATCATGTGACACCAAGTTTATGAATGGGAAGGAGGCGGGTTTTAAGAACATCGAGATGACGTGACCAGTAGTGAAAATGAGTGGAGGGGTTATGAGTTACGTGTGATGCATGAGTTTGAGAAGAACTTTAATAACGCGGTATGATGGGTATATAAGTGAAAAATATAAGTAGGATATTGTTACTGTCCGGAGGAAAAGAATACTCAAATGTATTAATGAGACCTATGTATGTTATAGGATTGCGGTGACGTGAGAGCGGATGCACAAGCTGTTAAACTAAAGGTTTTTACTATGTAATCAATCTGGTGGGATACTTTGGATGTATGGTGGTTAAATATGATTTTAGCGATGAAAAACCAGTCCCCTGATTAAGTTTGTATCTTTTATATGAGTAATGTTTAATATATGCTGATTGGGTAATGACTCCCAGAGTTCGGGAATAGGAAACTGGGCTATTTAAAGGGCCATGCTATGGACATGTGCAGTGATCGCCCCTGAGGAAGCCAGAGAGCGAAACCCGGGTCGGGCAGGAACCTGATGTATTTTATCTTTGTGATATGCCTGAAAACCACCTGTGTTTGTGAGTAAAATAAAACCATTTTTTACCAACTACTAAGAGGGTACTTCACTATATGCCGGTCGTTTATTTTACAGAGGAGACGGTCTGAGGAGGATCGAGCCCTTTGAGAGAGGAGGACAAAGGCTAATACCCTTATATATTCACCTGTGCTTCGTACGACGGATTTAGAAGCAGCGCGGTTTCAGACCCTTTACTGCCAGAAAAAAGGAATTTTTCCTCCACTGAGCTACCAAAAATAATTAGACTGATGTCCCTGGCAGGCTGGCACACATGCAGGCTACATACAGTACCAAGGACACTGCAGTTGCTAAAATGGCAGCCGACCCCACCTCAGTAACAGATGGATTAAATATTATTTTGCAGTATCACTGGGCTCAGGGCTGGGTACAAATATGTAACATAGCTCCCTCAATAATTGCTGTAGTTTGAAGATTTAACACCACCAAGTTCAACAGATTTCTTCCCTAATCTCTCCTTCACAGCAGCAGCAACCTGTCGCTACACTAAGAGCAGCAGTGTGACGTGCGGCGCTACATGACTCCAGCTTAAATAGAGCCTGGGTCACATGCTGCACTTAGCCAATCACAGCCATGCCAATAGTAGGCATGGCTTTGATGGCTTTTTAGTGCAAAGGGCAGCATTTTGAAGATTTAACACCACCAAGTTCAACAGATTTCTTCCCTAATCTCTCCCTCACAGCAGCAGCAACCTGTCGCCACACTAAGAGCAGCAGAGTGACGTGCAGCACTACGTAATCTCTTTTCATAAAGGACCTCTCAGCAAATGTTAGGATTAATTATACTTAATACTTTTTCGTATCTATTGGTCTCTTGACCACAATAATCCTCTTTCATTTGCTGACTATTTTTTTTTATTTTTTTAAAAATAACCTTTAACTCCTTAAGGACACATGACATATGGGTACGTCATGTGTCCAGTCCCTGAAGATGGCGCCCGCTCCTGCTTGCTGCGGGCACCATCGCTGCGGGGGTCCGGCTGATTCCTGTAGCTGACCCCCGCAGCTGATGATCGCGGTCGGCAGCGCTGCCGATCGCGATCATTTAACCCCACAGATGCCGTGATCAATCCTGATCACGGCATCTGCGCGCGCTAAAACCGAAAGTAAAACTTTCGGCAGCGCTCCGCCTCCCCCTAGTGGTGATCGGGAGAATCGGAGCGCTGTAAGGGATAGCCTTAAGCCTTTCATTCAGCTTAAGGCTATCACTTACTATTTCCTATGGAGCCCTTGTTAGCAATAGGGCTTCATAGGAAAGTAGTAATATGCTCATAAACTCCAATACAAGTGTATTGGAGTTTATGATAGAAGCAATCAGGTAACTGATTTATATAGGTCCCTATGGGACCTATATAAAAGTGTAAAAAAAATAAAAATAAATAAAAAATAAAAAATAAAAAAAACTACAAATTTAAATCACCCCCCTTTCCCCAAAATTAAAATAAAATAATAAAAAAAATAAAAAAAATACACATCATGGGTGTCGCAATGTGTGAAAACGCCCATAGTATAAAAATATAAAAATATATTTCCCATACGGTAAACAGAAAAACGGAAAAAGCGCCCAAATGGCCGATTTGCCGTTTTGGACGCTTCATTTCCTCAAAAAAATTAAATAAAAAGCGATCAAAAAGTCCTACACACCCCATAATGGTATCAACTAAAAGTTAAGATCGCCCGCAAAAAATAAGCCCCCATACAACGCCATACACTTATTTACAAATACGTTATAGCGGTCAAAACATGGCGACAAAAAAAAAAAACTTCACTATCAAAACGCAAGAAAAGCTATACATATTGGGTATCGCCGGATTCGTACTGACCTGTAGAATAAAACTAAATGGTCAGTTTTATCGCAAATCAAACGTCGTAATTTAGAAACCCGTAAAACTGTGGTGAAATTGCTTTTTTTTTTTTGCAATTTCACCCCATTTGGAATTTTTTTCCCGCTTCCCACTACACCGTATGCATTATTAAATGATGGCGTTGGAAAGTACAACTTGTCCCGCAAAAAATAAGCCCTCATATGGCCATGTGAACGGAAAAATAAAAAAGTTATGGCTCTTGGAAGGCATAGAGCGCAAAACGAAAACGCAAAAATGAAAAAACCCAGTGTCCTTAAGGGGTTAATGAATACTGCTTTTAAAAGATATGTTATATATCTCCATTTTATTTAATAGTGACTAACTTTAAAATTCCTCAGTTCAGAGCAGGTTCTGTTAGCTGTTGTAAACTATCTGCTGTTATTACTCTCACAGCAGTTGGGATATTCGCTCTATAAGGCCTCTTTCAGACGGGCGTTGCGGGTGCACTCCGTCAAACAGTGCGGGTGCGTTGCGGGAATTGCCGCGATTTTTCCCTGCGAGTGCAAAGCGCTGTCATGCGTTTTGCACGCGCGGGAGAAAAATCGGCACTTTTGGTACCCAGACCCGAACCTGCACTTCTTCACAGAAGTGCATGTTTGGGTCAGAAATTGTCCCGCTGGTATTATTTCACATTATAACATAGTTATAATGTTAAATAATACCCTTGGCCATCTCCCTTATGTTGAACCCGGTGCAGAATGGGTTAAAAATAATAAACTAATCATAACTTACCTGTTCCATTTGATCGCGAAGCCCGGCCTCCTCTCCGTTAGCTTGAAAGATGTAAAGGACCTGTAATGATGTCACAGCATCACATGGCCCAATCACCTGCTCCATCACTATGGTGATGGAGCATGTGATTGGTCCATGTGACCACGTGACATCATCCAAGGTCCTAAGCACTAGCCACAGCCTGAGGATAGTGATTAGGACCTTGGATGATGTCACATGGTCACATGGACCAATCACATGCTCCATCACCATAGTGATGGAGCAGGTGATTGGGCCATGTGATGTGACGTCATCACAGGTCCTTTAGATCATCGATGCTGCAGGGAAAGAGAGGACAGATCGCGACTACGCGATCAAGTGGCTAAGGTAAGTTAACTTTTATTATTTTTAACCCCTTCCTCTTCATTTTACACAGCATTCTTTATTAAGAATGCTATTATTTCCCTTATAACCATGTTATAAGGGGAAATAATAGAGATTGGGTCCCGTTGCTAAGCAACAATGCGGGAAAATCGCAACGCATCCGCACTTGGTTGCGGATGCTTGCGATTTTCCCGCATCCCCATTCACTTCTATGGGGCCTGCGTTGCGTGAAAAACGCAGAATATAGAACATGCTGCGATTTTCACGCAACGCAGAAGTGATGCGTGAAAATCACCGCTCATGTGCACAGCCCCATAGAAATGAATGGGTCCGGATTCAGTGCGGGTGCAATGCGTCCTCCTCACGCATTGCACCCGCGCGGAAAACTCGCCCGTGTGAAAGGGGCCTATCCCTTCACTCTGCAGCTTGCCCTATGCGCACGGGCTTGCTACATATTGCTACATGAGTTGCTATTCCTTTTCATTTTTCCCTAACATCTGCTCGTCCCTTTAAAAGAGGGTCCCCGCCCCCAACACACCGCCTATGCTTCCCCTGAAGACGCTGGTGTTATCCGGCAAAACATGTTGGGAAATAGGGAATAATAGTGTGTGTTAAGTTTTAGAATTCAGGGACAAGCAGATGTTAGGGAAAAATGAAGAAAATCTTCAGGTTTGGGTCTGGGTGTGGAAAACCGTAAAGTTCGGTACGAACCCGAACTATACAGTTCAGGTTCGCTCAATTCTACCCATTAATCGAATATTCAAAATCAGTAATAAATCATTACTGACTTGTGGGTCAATTTAATTCAAGAATATTCATCATTTTTTTTTTTCCATCTGAGGTCATGATTTATTGAATTGATTTATTGAATTGATTTTTCGAACGGGGAGATGGTTAAAAAAATGCTGGCTCCCTCCCATTTGTTTTTATCCACGGTGACTGCGTCTGCGCCGTGCAATTTACTGTCACACCCGATATGAGTGGTATTTTCTGTAGTACTATTCTCATCAGTTTAATCCCTGTTACGTCCCATATCAGGGATTGCCTTTTGTGAAAAAAAAATTAGGCCTGGTACCTTCGACTGCCTTCACATTGACAGACCAAACTCTCATACCCCAAACTGAACTGATTTCAGGAACCGGGAGATGGAAAAAGCAGCTTGGTCGGTCCTCTTACTCCCAAATTGGGGCACTGCGCGTGCACAGAGCAATGTGCTGTGACACCCTATATGATTGGTGTCTTAACTAGTACTATTCCTATCAGTTTGATCCCTGTTACGCACCCTATCCGGTCGAATTGATTAACCATTGTCGAATTAACGAGTTAACGAATTAACGTGGTGGGCACTGGCAGTGGGCACACTACAGTCAGTGGAAGTGGGTCTGACACACACTGGCAGCAGGCAAGCAACTGAAATTAGACTAATGTGTAAAAATTAAATGCCTTATTTATCGACAAGCTACTGTGCCACCCGGTATCAGTGGTTGGCACTGGCAGTGGGCACACTACAGTCAGTTGAAGTCGGCCTGACACACACTGGCAGCAGGCAAGCAACTGAAATTACACTAAAGTGTAAAAATGTAATGCCTTTTTTTGATGCAAAGTCCTGTGCCACACGGAATGACAGGGGTGGGCACTGGCAGTGGGCACACTACGGTCTGTGGGCCTGCAGCTCCTCACACACAGGCAGGCCAGGCAACTGCAATATGTATATGGAGAAAAAAAAAAAGCAGACTAATGTTGCAGCCCTAAAAAGGGCTTTTTGGGGTGCTGTCAGGACGCTGTCCTTACAGCAGAGATCAGATGAGTCTTTCAGGACTGGAGTGGACACTGAATTCACTAGCCTAGCTATCAATTTCCCAAATAAATCAGCAGCAACTACACTCTCCTTCCTCTCACTAAGACTGCAGCTTCAGAATGAATCTAAAATGGATGCTGTGCAGGAGGTGGGAGGGTCTGGGAGGGAGGGTATGCTGCTGATTGGCTGGAATGTGTCTGCTGACTGTGAGGTACAGGGTCAAAGTTTGCTCAATGATGTATAGGGGGCGGACCGAACATCGCATGTGTTCGCCCACCGTGGCGAAAGCGAACAAGCTATGTTCGCCGGGAACTGTTCGCCAACAGATAGTTCGGGCCATCTCTACTTAGGGCATATTAGTAAGAATCCCTAAGTACTTTACACTGGTAACTCTCAATCTCTCAGCTCGGCTGCTGTCCCTTTGAAATATAACAGAGCATTCGCATATTGCCCTTAGGACCTTGTCCTTAGGGATGCCCCTTTTCAGGGTTGGGGTGCAGGCAATATTTGTTGTCATGCTCTTATGAAACTCGTATAATGATGCCCTCCTCCTGATCTTTGCCATGGAAAGATCCAAAATAGTAATTTGGTTTTGATGTATTTCTGATGTAAAAACAGGCCTATTGTGCCTTAGTTCACCCTCTTTTGAGAATTGAAGTCTTGTGACAATTGAAGATTATGGGAGTCATTTATTAAACAGGTTCTCCGGGCTTTTAATATTGATGACCTGTCCTCAGAATAGGTCATCAATATCAGATTGGCAGGTATCCGACACCTGGCACCCCTACCGATCAGTGCGCATGTGCGCATGTGCCATCTCCTGTCTCTCTTCCTGCTCACTGCTGCTTTTCCATAGACAGCAGCAGAAAGAGAGGTGGTGCCTCCTCATACAGCTGATTGGCAGGGGTGCTGGGTGTCTGACCCCCGGTGATGAGATATTGATGACCTATCCTGAGGATAGGTCATCAATATTAAAAGCCTGGGAGAACCCCTTTAAGACCGGCGTTTTATTCACTGGTCTTAATAACCCCTATAGCTGGCGGTGGATCCGCATAAGCATCTACATAACTTCGGTGCATCCAGCGCCAATCTAAATAGACCTGGCGTGAGCAGAGAAAAGTCACAGATTGCGGCGCAAATAATCTTTGCACCGCAATTTACGCCAGAAACATGCCGAATATAGGTGTATTTCTGGATATTAAATAACCCCCGATGTGTGGGGTTTCCTTGGGAAAACAGTGTGAACAGTGGATGGGCTTGTATGTTGTTGTTAGTATCCTAATGTGAATTGGCTGAGCAATGGGGAGCCAGTGATTGGCAAAGGGGCAACGCAGAGGAGAAATGAGATAGAGGTGGATTAACTGGGCAGCAGAGTTGAAGAAGGATTGGAGGGGCACATGAGTGCTAGACTGGAGGCCACGGAGGAGGATATCATAGTAGTCTAGCATGCACTAGCATTTTAATTGACTCAAGGGTAGAGGCAGGAGTGAATATGAGAGATGTTCTTGACTTGAAAGCAACAGTTGGGCTCTCCAGTCACCTCCATGGGACTTCTTAAAATAGCTGAGCGCGCTTGCTTAGTTATTTTCAGAACTCCCGTAGAAATGAGTGTGGAGTACACTACGCTTGCGCAGTGCACTCTTTCACTTTGAAGGTCCTGTTCTGGAGATAGGAGCTTGTCCCAGAGATAGGACCTGCACATGACATTGATGGCATACCCTAGAGATAGCGACATGCCATCAATGTCTGAGATGGGCATAACCCTTTAAAACTAAGATTTACAAAATGCCATCCTTAAAACCAATAAATCTGCAAGACTGCAACTAGTCATAAAGGGAAAACGCATCTGCCTGTCATTGGGCAGATAGCCTTCCCTCATTTTATGTGGAATTTTCCATCCCCACAGTTTACAGTCCAATCATTTATCAGCAATCACTGGTTTAGTTATTTTATTACGACTAAAATGAAGTGATACCAAGTGGGAGGGGTGGAGTACACACATCATAGTATATATATAGGGTTAACACAAGCTGGCCGTATAGAAGACAAGAAGAACACAATGTTCCCCTTTCTCATTTTGCTCCTTGGCATCGGCCATACTCATGCAGCCAGCTTGGTAAGTTCCTCTGGAAGTTTTAGGGTAATTACTTTATCACATATCAAAAATCTCTGCACTCTTGCATGCCAATAAAAACACTTTAAAGGCTATGGACACCTCTGTGCGTTAAAAATCAATAATCCCATATCTTACTGTAATGCAGCACATAGTAAAATTGCATTTGTTAGTTTACTGCTGCCAGCTTTGCTTCACATGCTCTCAGAAATGTTCTTCCATGAGATTCACTCACTGTTCTCATCTGCTTTGAGAATCTGGGGGGGTTCCCAGGGGCGGATTAAGTGTATCATAGGCCCGGGACCTGTCCAAATTTAAATTTCTCTGCTTTTAAAACAGATAGTGATACCTCATATAATACTTATTAGTTTACATTTCCCATATGTGTACTTTATGTTTGAATCATCTTGTAAATGCCATTTTATTTTTTGGGGACGTTAGAAGGCTCAGAAGTTTAGAAGCAAATCTTGAAATTTTTCCGAAAATTTCCAAAACCCACTTTTTTAAGGACCAGTCCAGTTATGAAGTCACTTTGTCAGGCTTACATAATAGAAACCACCCATAAATGGCCCCATTTTAGCAACTACACCCCTTAAGATATTCAAAACTGATTTTACAAACTTTGTTAACCCTTTAGGTGTTCCACAAAAATTAAAGAAAAATGTAGATGGCATTTCAGAATTTTCCATTTTAATCTAGTTTTTCCAGTAACAAAGCGAGGGTTAATAGCCAAACAAAACTCAATATTTATTACCCTGATTCTGTAGTGTACAGAAACACCCCATTTGTGATCGTAAACTGCTATAGGAGCACACGGCAGGGTGCAGAAGGAAAGGAGTGGTTTTTGGAGGGCAGATTTTACTGGGATAATTTTAATTTGCCATGTTACATTTGAAGACCCCCTGACGCACCCCTAGAGTAGAAACTCCCAAAAAGTGACCCCATTTTGGAAACTAAGGGATAATGTGGCAATTTAGTTGGTTAAAAAATAGCCGTTTTGGCAGCGTTTTTATTTTTTGTTTTTTACAATGTTCATCTGACAGGTTAGATCATGTGCTTTTTTTATAGAGCAGGTTGTTACGGACGCGACAATATAAAATATGTGTACTTTTTTGGGTTGTTTGTTTCAGTTTTACATAATAAAGCATTTTTAATTTTTTCAAATTTTTTAATGTACCACATTTTTTTTCGCCCTATAAGACGCACCTCTTTTTTTTTATTTCAAGAAAAGAGTTACTTTATAACAAGTAACTCAATTACCTAATAAATCTCTGCTTAAACTTCCTATAATCCCATTGGTTAAACTATATTAGGCTAATTATCAACCTTAATCTGTTTAAACACACCCCTTTCCTTTAATATTGGGCAGACTAGATGGGCCAAATGGTTCTTATCTGCCGACACATTCTATGTTTCTATGTTATTAACCCTTTAACTCTACCCTTAGTATTTTATTCTATTACCTTATAATAAATCATAATCATATTTTTCTATATACACATTTGCTTTATTAACCATTCTATACTTTTTTAATCTTCTCCTACTTATTATCCTACGCTTTTTTTAATAGTTATTATCTATCGTTAGAGATGGCCCGAACTATTCGCCGGCGAACATAGCTTGTTCGCATCCGCCGCGGCGGGCGAACATATTCGATGTTCGCATTCGCCCCTATACTTTATTATTGAGCAAACTTTGACCCTGTACCTCACAGTCAGCAGACACATTCCAGCCAATCAGCATACCCTCCCTCCCAGACCCTCCCACCTCCTATCTAAACACAAGGAGATTCTGAAGCTGCAGTAATAGTAATTGTAAATCGCAATGCGATTAATATAACCTGTATTATTCGCATTGCGATAACAACTTAGATCTGAGTTCCTAACGGTTGTATTGCTAGAATATAATGAAGATAACGAATATAGCACTATATTCTCAATCTTCGTTATATTTTAGCAATACAACAACCATTAGGAACTCAGATCTAAGTTGAATTCTCAATGCGATTAATATAACCTGCAATAATCACATTGCGAATTCAACTTAGAGCTGAGTTCCTAATGGTTGTTGTATTGCTAGAATATACTTTATATTCTAGCAATACAACCATTAGGAACTCAGCTCAAAGTTGTAATCGCAATGCGAATAATACTTACAATTATTAATCGCTTTGTGAATCCATTTGATGCCTCTATTTGATTGTATATGACGGTTGACTATGACTACCACCAACATTCTGCTGCCTCCAAAGCAAGATATCTGAACCCCCCAGGGGCCATTTGGGCGTTTTTGATAGAAAACGCATAAAAAACGCATCTGCGTTTTTATAATTTTTTCATTTTTTAGTTAATTTTTTTGTGTATTTTGCCACATTTGGTTGCATATTTACATTTGGTATAGGTAAATATGGCAGTCTAGATCATTACTCTGCCCAAATCTATATTCAACTACATGGCTTAGAAAATATGCTGTCAAACAATGATCCTAGGTTTTGGTATAGACACATGATCTAGACTACCATATTTGCCTATACCAAATGTAAATATGCAACCAAATGTGGCAAAATACACAAAAAAATAAAAAACTATCAAAAACGCCCAAATGGCCCCTAGGGGGTTCAGATATCTTGCTTTGGAGGCAGCAGAACGTTGGTGGTAGTCATAGTCAACCGTTATATACAATCAAATAGAGGCATCAAATGAATTCGCAAAGTGATTAATAATTGGGAGTATTATTCGCATTGCGATTACAACTTTGAGCTGAGTTCCTAATGGTTGTATTGCTATAATATAACGTATATTCTAGCAATACAACCATTAGGAACTCAGCTCTAAGTTGAATTCGCAATGCGATTAATGCAAGTTATATTAATCGCATTGCGAATTCGACTTAGAGCTGGGTTCCTAATGGTTGTTGTATTGCTAGAATTATATAACGAAGATTGAGAATATAGCGCTAAACTCTCAATCCCGTTATATTCTAGCAATACAACCATTAGGAACCCATCTCTAAGTTGAATTCGCAAATAAGATGTCCCAAACTATTCACCGGCGAATAGTTCCCGGCGAACATATCTTGTGCGCGTTCGTCGCGGCGGGCGAACATATGCGATGTTAGGTCCACCCCCTATCATTGAGTAAACTTTCACAGTCAGCAGACACATTCCAGCCAATCAGCATACCCTCCCTCCCAGGCCCTCCCATCTCCTGGACATCATCCATTTTAGATTCATTCGGAAGCTGCAGTCTTAGTGAGAGGAGGGAGAGTGTAGTTGCTACTGATTTAATAGGGAAATCGATAGCTAGGCTAGTGTATTCAGTGTCCACTCCAGTCCTGAAAGACCAATCTGATCTCTGCTGTAAGGACAGTGTCCTAACAGCACCCCAAAAAACCCTTTTTAGGGCTAGTACATCAGTCTCCCTCCCAGACCCTCCCACCTCCTATCAAAAAGCAAGGACAGCATCCATCTTAGATTCATTCTGAAGCTGCAGTGTTTGTAGTTGTAATCGCAATGCGATTAATATAACCTGTATTAATCGCATTGGGATTACAACTTAGATCTGTTCCTAATGGTTGTATTGGTAGAATATAACGAAGATTGCGAATATAGCGGGTTATATTAATCGCATTGCGAATTTAACTTAGATCTCGGTTCCTAATGGTTGTATTGCTAGAATTTCTAGCAATACAACTATTAGCAACCCAGCTTTAAGTTGAATTCACAATGCGATTATTATAACCTGTATTAATCACATCGCGATTACAACTACCACACTCTGCGTCAACTAGGTATTTTTCCACGGGAGTTTTGCCATGGATCCCCCTCCGGCATGCCACAGTCCAGGTGTTAGTCCCCTTGAAACAACTTTTCCATCATGGCCAGAAGGAGTCCCTTTGGTTTTTAAAATTCGCCTGTCTATTGAAGTCTATGGCGGTTTGCACTGTTCGCACGTTCACGAACATTTGCGGAAGTTGGCGTTCGCCGTTCGCGAACGGAAAATTTTATGCTCGCGACATCACTATCTATCATCAATAATTTTTTATGGGTACTATCAATATCTTTTCCCTACACCTTTTACATAATGTCTACAATTATAATTGAGCGAACACATGGATGTTCGGGTTCGAGAAGTTCGGCCGAACCCCATTAAAGTCAATAGGAACCCAAACTTTTGGGCACTAAAATGGCTGTAAAATAGCCCAGGAAAAGGCTAGAGGGCTACAAAATGTAGCAAAATGTAGGAAAATCCCCTGCAAACATATGTGGATAGGGAAATAACTTAAAATAAAAATTAACCAATATCAATTGGCAACTTGGAGGAGGAGGTAAAATAGGAGGTTGGGGTGACATCAGGTGGGAATGCTATGGGAGTTGATGTTCTCATCACAGCCAAAATGGATTCATGTCTGCCTGCAGTGCCACAGGCCTCATTCACAGACTCAGGGCCATGGCACCCAGATGGAGGAGAGGTTCATTCAACTTTGGGTTGCCCCGCAAAATAATGGTAAAATGAAAAAATGAGGAATCAATAAAGAAGTGCCCAGGAGTACAAGAATATATGGTTAAGGGGAAGTAGTTATAAATGTCTATTCTGAACAAGGGAGGGACAGGTCCTGTGGGATCCATGCCTGGTTCATTTTTATAAACGTCAGCTTGTCCACGTTGGCTGTGGACAGGCGGCTGCGTTTGTCAGTAATGACACCACCTGCCGTGCTGAATACACGTTCAGACAAAACGCTGGCCGCCGGGCAGGCCAGCACCTCCAAGGCATAAAAGGCTAGCTCTGGCCACGTGGACAATTTGGAGACCCAAAAGTTGAATGGGGCCGAACCATCAGTCAGTACGTGGAGGGGTGTGCACACATACTGTTCCACCATGTTAGTGAAATGCTGCCTCCTGCTAACACATTCCATATCAGGTGGTGGTGCAGTTAGCTGTGGCGTGGAGACAAAACTTTTCCACATCTCTGTCATGCTAACCCTGCCCTCAGAGGAGCTGGCCGTGACACAGCTGTGTTGGCGACCTCTTGCTCCTACTCTGCCTTCACCTTGGGCTTCCACTTGTTCCCATGTGACATTTGGGAATGCTCTCAGTAGCGCGTTTACCAATGTGCGCTTGTACTTGCGCATCTTCCTATCACGCTCCAATGCAGGAAGTAAGGTGGGCACATTGTCTTTGTACCGGGGATCCAGCAGGGTGGCCACCCAGTAGTCAGCACACGTTAAAATGTGAGCAACTCTGCTGTCGTTGCGCAGGCACTGCAGCATGTAACATAGTAACATAGTAACATAGTATATAAGACCGAAAAAAGACATTTGTCCATCCAGTTCGGCCTGTTTCCTACAAGTTGATCCAGAGGAAGGCAAAAAAACCCTGTGAGGCAGAAGCCAATTTTCCCCACTTAAGGGGAAAAAAAATTCCTTCCCGACTCCAATCAGGCAATCAGAATAACTCCCTGGATCAACGACCCCTCTCTAGTAGCTATAGCCTGTAATATTATTACACTCCAGAAATAAATCCAGTCCCCTCTTGAATTCCTTTATTGTACTCACCATCACCACCTCCTCAGGCAGAGAGTTCCATAGTCTCACTGCTCTTACAGTGAAGAATCCTTTTCTATGTTTGTGTACAAACCTTCTTTCCTCCAGACGCAGAGGATGTCCCCTCGTCACAGTCACAGTCTTGGGGATAAATAGATGATGGGACAGATCTCTGTACTGACCCCTGATATATTTATACATAGTTATTAGATCTCCCCTCAGTCGTCTTTTTTCTAAAGTGAATAACCCTAATTTTGATAACCTTTCAGGGTACTGTAGATCCCTCATTCCAGTTATTACTTTAGTTGCCCTCCTCTGAACCCTCTCCAGCTCTGCTATGCCTGTCTTGTTCACAGGAGCCCAGAACTGTATACTGTACTCGATGTGTGGTCTGACTAGTGATTTGTAAAGTGGTAGGACTATGTTCTCATCACGGGCATCTATGCCCCTTTTGATGCAACCCCTTATCATATTGGCCTTGGCAGTAGCTGCCTGACACTGGTTTTTGCAGCTTAGTTTGCTGTTTATTAAAATTCCTAGATCCTTTTCCATGTCAGTGTTACCGAGTGTTTTACCATTTAATATGTACGGGTGACTTGCATTATTCCTTCCCATGTGCATAACTTTACTTTGTCGGTGTTAAACCTCATCTGCCATGTCTCTGCCCAAGCCTCCAATCTATCCAGATCCCTCTGTAGCAGAAAACTGTCCTCTTCAGTGTTAATTACTTTACACAGTTTAGTGTCATCTGCAAAAATAGATATTTTACTGTGCAGGCCTTCTACAAGATCATTAATAAATATATTGAAGAGAATAGGGCCCAATACTGACCCCTGAGGTACCCCACTAGTGACCCAATCTGAGTATCTACCGTTAATAACCACCCTCTGTTTTCTGTCACTCAGCCAGTTACTTACCCACATACAGACATTTTCTCCCAGTCCGAGCATCCTCATTTTAGATACTAACCTTTTATGAGGTACAGTGTCAAATGCTTTGGAGAAGTCCAGATATGTGACATCCATTGATTCGCCGCTGTCAAGTCTAGAACTTACCTCCTCATAGAAGCTGATTAAATTTGTTTGGCATGACCGATCCCTCATGAAGCCATGCTGATATGGCGTTATTTGCTTATTTTCATTGAGATACTCCAAAATAGCATTGCTTAGAAACCCTTCAAACAGTTTACCAACAATAGATGTTAAACTTACCGGCCTATAATTTCCAGGCTCGGTTTTTGGACCCTTTTTGAATATTGGCACCACATTTGCTATGCGCCAATCCTGTGAAACATTCCCTGTCAGTATAGAGTCCGTAAATATCAGAAATAAAGGTCTGGCTATGACATCACTTAATTCCCTTAGGATATGGGGGTGTATGCCATCCGGTCCTGGCGATTTGTCTATTTTTATCTTTTTAAGTCGCTGTTGTACTTTTTTAGACACAACTTCACGTAGTCGCTCATATGTGCCAGGCTGCCCAGAGGTAAGGACAAGCTGTCCTCTGTGGGAGGCATATCGTCATCGTCCTCCGTTTCTCCCCAGCCACGCACCAGTGATGGGCCTGAGCTGTGTCGGGTGCCACCCCGCTGTGAACCTGCTTCATCCTCATCCTCCTCCACCTCCTCCTCATCCTCCTCGTCCTCCAGTAGTGGGCCCTGGCTGGCCACATTTGTACCTGGCCTCTGCTTTTGCAAAAAACCTCCCTCTGAGCCACTTCTAAGAGACAGGCCTGAAAGTGCTAAAAATGACCCCTCATCCTCCTCCTCCTCCTCCTCCTGGGCCACCTCCTCTTCCATCATCGCCCTAAACGTTTTCTCAAGGAGACATAGAAGTGGTATTGTAACGCTGATAACGGCATCATCGCCACTGGCCATGTTGGTGGAGTACTCGAAACAGCGCAACAGGGCACACAGGTCTTGCATGGAGGCCCAGTCATTGGTGGTGAAGTGGTGCTGTTCACCCGTGCGACTGACGCGTGCGTGCTGCAGCTGAAACTCCACTATGGCCTGCTGCTGCTCGCACAGTCTCTCCAGCATGTGCAAGGTGGAGTTCCACCTGGTGGGCACATCGCATATGAGGCGGTAAGCGGGAAGGCTGAAGTTACGCTGTAGCGCAGACAGGTGAGCAGCAGCAGGATGTGAACGCCGGAAGCACGCACAGACGGCCCGCACTTTATGCAGCAGCTCTGACATGTCGTGGTAGTTGTGAATGAACTTCTGCACCACCAAATTCAGCACATGTGCCAGGCAAGCGATGTGCGTCAAACCGGCTAGTCCCAGAGCTGCGACTCGATTTCGCCCATTATCGCACACCACCAGGCCGGGCTTGAGGCCCACCGGCAGCAACCACTCGTCGGTCTGTTGTTCAATACCCCGCCGCAACTCCTGCGCGGTGTGGGGCCTGTCCCCCAAACATATGAGTTTCAGAACGGCCTGCTGACGTTTACCCCGGGCTGTGCTGAAGTTGGTGGTGAAGGTGTGTGGCTGACTGGATGAGCAGGTGGAAGAAGAGGAGGAGGAAGCCGAGTAGGAGGAGGAGGCTACAGGAGGCAAAGAATGATGCCCTGCGATCCTTGGTGGCTGAAGGACGTGTGCCTAAGAACTCTCTGCCTGGGGCCCAGCCGCCACTACATTTACCCAGTGTGCAGTTAGGGAGATATACCGTCCCTGGCCGTGCTTACTGGTCCACGTATCTGTGATTAGGTGGACCTTGCCACAGATGGCGTTGCGCAGTGCATACTTGATTTTATCGGATACTTGGTTGTGCAGGGAAGGCACGGCTCTCTTGGAGAAGTAGTGGCGGCTGGGAACAACATACTGTGGGACAGCCATCACTATCAGCTGTTTGAAGCTGTCTGTGTCCACCAGCCTGAATGACAGCATTTCAAATGCCAGTAGTTTAGAAATGCTGGCATTAAGGCCCAGGGCTCGAGAGTGGGTAGGTGGGAATTTACGCTTTCGCTCCAAGGTTTGTGAGATGGAGAGCTGAACGCTGCCGTGTGACATGGTGAAGATGCTTGGTGACAGAGGTGGTGGTGTTGGTGGCACATCCTCTGTTTGGTAGGCGGCAGGTGCCAACATTCCTCCCGAGGCGGAGGAAGAGGCCGAGGCAGCAGCAGAAGAGGGAGCAGGGGGAGCCTGAGTGAGTTCCTTGCTTTTAAGGTGTTTACTCCATTGCAGGAGTTAATGCCTCGCTTCAGGCTCTGATGGCACAGCGTGCAAACCACTCGGGTCTTGTCGTCAGCACATTGTTTAAAGAAGTGCCATGCCAGGGAACTCCTTCAATCTGCCTTTTGGGTGCTTGGTCCCTGGTGGCGGTGACCAGTAGCAGGCGAACTCTCTTGGCGGTGGCTGTTCTGCTTTTGCCCCCTGCTCCCTCTTTTGCTACGCTGTTGGCTCGGTCTCACCACTGCCTCTTCCTCTGAACTATGAAAGTCAGTGGCACAACCTTCATTCCATGTGGGGTCTAGGACCTCATCGTCCCCTGCATCGTCTTCCACACAGTCTTCCTCCCTGACCTCCTGTTCGGTCTGCACACTGCAAAAAGACGCAGCAGTCGGCACCTGTGTTTCGTCATCATCAGAGACGTGCGGACTCCGATGAGGTGGTATTCCCATGTCCTTATCATCAGAAAACATAAGTGGTTGTGCATCAGTGCATTCTATGTCTTCCACCACTGGAGAAGGGCTAGGTGGATTCCCTTGGGAAACCCTGCCAGCAGAGTCTTCAAACAGCATAAGAGACTGTTGCATAACTTGAGGCTCAGACAGTTTTCCTGATATGCATGGGGGTGATGTGACAGACTGATGGGCTTGGTTTTCAGGCGCCACCTGTGCGCTTTCTGCAGAAGACTGGGTGGGAGATAATGTTGTGAACGTGCTGGATCCACTGTCGGCCACCCAATTGACTAGCGCCTGTACTTGCTCAGGCCTTACCATCCTTAGAACACCATCCTTAGAATGGCATTGGGCCCCACAAAATATTGCTGTAAATTCTGGCGGGTACTGGAACCTAAGGTAGTAGGTTCACTAGGACGTGTGGCTGTGGCAGAACGGCCACGTCCTCTCCCAGCACCAGAGGGTCCACTAACAACACCACGACCATGTCCGCGTCCGCGTCCCTTACTAGATGTTTTCCTCATTGTTACCATTCACCACAATAAGAAAAAATGGCCCAATGTATTGAATTCAAATTCAGGCCTTTTTTTTACAGGCACCTAACACTATCTGGCTATCTACTTATGTACCGTATTACACTAATCCAGTCACAGCAGTAACCACAGATTTAGGGGAATATCAATTGTAGGCCTAGTCTTTAGGCCCTGGATGAAAGGTATCCTTTTACGGACAGATTTACACTTTGAGATGCACAGTAGCGTGTGAAAAAATATATAGGATCATGCTTTCAGCACTTGTATTTTAACACTTTGTGTAATATACCCTTTAACGGACAGATTTACACTTGGCCTGCAACAGCTGGAACACTAAATTTGGGGTATTGCTATTTTGGTAATTTAATTTCACCGCAGAAAATAATATATCCTTTGACAGACACTATTAAACTTGGCCAGCCACAGCTGAAACCACTGATTTATGGTATTGCTATTTTGGCAATTGAATTTCACCCCAGAACAAAATATATCCTTTGCCGGACACTATTAAACTTGTCCAGCCACAGCTGGAACACCAGATTTACTGTATTTCTATTTTGGCAACTGAATTTTACCCCAGAAAATAATAAATCCTTTGCCGGACACTATTAAACTTGGCCAGTCACAGCTGGAACACCAGATTTATGGTATTGCTATTTTGGCAATTGAATTTCACCCCAGAACAAAATATATCCTTTGCGGGCCACTATTAAACTTTGCCAGCCACTGCTGGGACACCAGATTTAGGGGATTGCTATTTTGGCAATTGAATTTCACCACAGAAAAAAATCTATCCTTTGCCAGACAGCAGACAGTATTACACTTGGCTAGCCACAGCGGGAACACCAGATTTAGGGGATTGCTATTTTGGCAATTGAATTTAACCCCTCAATAAAATATAGAAATTTCTATCCTGAGTTTCTAGGGGTGACAATAAGCACAGCCAAGCCCCTGATGTAGGATATAGCAAAAAAAAAAACTAGTATTGATGGATTTGGTGGCAGCTTGTGCTGGTGCACCACAAGACACAAAATGGCCGCCGATCACCCCAGAAAAAAAGTGACAGAAAAACGCTCTGTGCAGCCTAAAAACCAATAAGCAATTAACTAGCAGAATTTGAATGATTCACAGCTGTAGATCGATCACTTCATTAGGTGTTTTTGCTGAGTTTTCCCTAATCTCGCCCTCACAGCAGCTGCGTCCTATTCCTACACTAATCAGAGCAGAGTGACGTGCGGCGCTATGTGACTCCAGCTTAAATAGAGGCTGGGTCACATGCTGCACTTGGCCAATCACAGCCATGACATTAGTATGCATGGCTGTGATGGCTTCTTAGGGCAAGAAGTAAAACGCTAGCTGATTGGCTGCTGTGCAGCCCTTCAGAAAGCGGGAAGAAATCGCTGAACAACGAACCTGAACCCAAACTTTTTTGAAAATGTTCGGGTGCGGGTCCGTGTCCCGAACACCCCAAAATTCGGTACGAACCCGAACTATAGAGTTCGGGTTCGCTCATTCCTATCTAGAATACCAATAAATCATTATCTATAACATACAATAAACAGATAATAACAAAGACTGTAAGCCAACAACCTATTCATGAGACAAATACTGTCAGCATATCTTACAATAGCAGCCTTGTACACAATAAGACCTGCAAGATTCTAACAACGCTAGTGTGAAAGTGGTCCTAGGCTATTTGTACATAAGCATTTTCAATTCCGCTATTGAGATCTGTCATAGGATCTCAATAGCGGAAGAAAACACTTGAGTTTTGTCCCCATTTATTATTAATGGAGACAAATCTGAACATACCAAAATGCATTCCGTTCTGTTTGGTTGTGCTCCCATCGCAGACAGAATAACTCTGCAAGTGGAGCAGGACGGATCCGTCCTGGCACACAATGTAAGTCAATAGGGACGGATCCATTTTCTCTGACACAATAGAAAACGGATCCGTCTCCCACTGACTTTCAATGGTCTTCATGGTCAAAAACTTTATCTATTGCATCACCCTCTTAGGGTGTCTGGGGTCCACAGCACAGCTGTGTGACCCTAGACCCCCCAGGGGTGCTGCAGCTTGCCTCCGAATCCGAGAGTCCCAGTGAGGATGAGGATGACCCCTTTGTCATTCGCGTCCTCCTAATCAACTAGCGATTATGATGAGCCCCCAAGGCGGCGGAGACGACACCAGGCAGAGCAAGGGGACCGCCATGCTAGTGTGGCCCACCCTAGTACGAGCTAGTACGAGCAGCTCTTGGGCTCGTACTAGTTTCCTGGACCACCAGATAAGTTCACCTGAGCCCCCAACCAGTCCCTCGCCGCCAGATCCACGTCCGCTTGCGGGACCGTGCGGAAAAATCAGCACGGCCTCCCTACCGTCCCCCTCCAGGAACCTATCCCCAGGGGGGAGACCTGTGCCCTTACCAGTGAAAACCTGTTGCTGGTCAGATATAAGGACACGAGGGATGTCCTTGTACTGACCACAATTCACGGTAACGGCATCTCCCCTGTCCCTGTGCGAGTTACCACGGCAACGGTCCTCAAGCCCGATTGTTTCGTCGACTACAATCAGTATATGGGAGAAATTGATCTCTCTGATCAAGTCCTCAAGCCATATAATGCCATGCACAAAACCCGGACATCGTACAAAATAGTTGCGGTCTACTTGGTACAGGTTGCCATGTACAACTCTTTTGTGCTGTACCGGAGCACTGGCAACACAGGGAAATTCCTCCAGTTCTATGAGGCAGTCCTCAAGGACCTGATCTTTTCTGACCAGGAAAGAGCAGGCCGGAGTACCTCGGGAACTGAAGTCCACAGCATTTAGTGTCTCAAGAGGTTGATGATGAGGATTAGACACAGTTGTCAATAACTGAGGTTGTTGTTAGGTCAACAAGTCAGGAGGATGAGCAGAGTGAGGAAGTGGAAGAGAAGGTGGTGGACGATGCAGTCACTGACTCAACCTGTGAAGGTAGCAAGCCGAGCAAGGACAGCAGTACAGAAGGGGAGGGATCACAGCACCGCAACAGGCTGGAAGAGGCATTGGTGTGGCAAAAGGGAGAAGGCAGCCACACCAAACAGGCCCGCAACTGTTCCCCGGAGCACACTCTTGCAGAAATCTCCCTTGCCAAGGGGTTCTAGCGAAAGTGAGGACGACAAAAAAATTGTAATTTGCAACTTGTGCCATACAAAAATGAGCAGGGGTGTGAACACTAGCAACCTCACCACCACCAGCATGATACCCCACATGGCATCAAAGCACCGTAATAGGTGGGGCAAACGCCTGGGTCCACAATCTGTATCTGCGGGTCACACCACTGCCTCCTCTTCCCCTGTGTTATGTGCTGGCCAATCCCCTGTCAAAGGCGCAGGCCCTGATGCATCCCACCCTGCACCTGGACCTTCACAAGCACCATCAGCGACCACATCCACTTCCGTTTCCTAACGCAGCGTACAAATGTCCTTACCCCAGGTATTTGAACGCAAGAGTAAATACCCAGCCACCCACCCACAGGCCATAGCAATAAATATGAAACTTTTAAAATTACTGGCCCTGGAAATGTTGCCATTTAGGTTTGTGGACACTGAGGCTTTCCGCAGCCTGATGTTGGCGGCCGGCCCTCGTTACACAGCCAGGAACGTTACATTTCCCTGACGGCACACTGGGTGAACGTTGTGGAGGCCGGGTGAGAGTCGTACCCTGGGATGGCACGGGTGCTACCGACGCCCAGGTTTGCGGGCCATAATTCCATCATGGTCTCTGCCACCACCTACGTGACTGGCTCCAACCCCCACTTCTCCTCGTCCACAAAATTTTTTACATGGTCAGCTCGGCAGTAGGCACTCATCCACAAAATTCACACAGAGAATTAACAGCTAGATAATTACTTATATTTCTGTGCCAGGGATTCAGAGATGGCGGATTGCACCCACAAAAATTTGCTATAGGACACCCAGAGAATTACCAGCCAGATTATTACCTATATTTCTGTGTCAGGGGTACAGAGATGGTGGATTGCACCCACAAAAATTCGGTATAGGTCACCCACAGAATTAACAGCCAGATTATTACTTGTATTTCTGTGTCAGGGGTACAGAGATGGCGGATTGCACCCACAAAAATTCGCTATAGGTCACCCACAGAATTAACAGCCAGGTTATTACTTGTATTTCTGTGTCAGGGGTACAGAGATGGCGGATTGCACCCACAAAAATTCACTATACATCACCCAGAGAATTAACAGCCAGATATTACTTATATTTCTGTGTCAGGGGTACAGAGTTGGCGGATTGCAGTGCACCCACAAAAATTTGCTATAGGCCAAACCACAGAATTAACAGCCAAATTATTACTTATATTTCAGTGTCAGGGGTACAGAGTTGGCGGATTGCACCCACAAAAATTCGCTATAGGCCAAACCACAGAATTAACGCCCGGATTATTACTTTTATTTCTGTGTCAGGGGTACAAAGTTGACAGATTACACCCACAAAAATTCGCTATAGGTCACCCACAGAATTAACAGCCAGGTTATTAATTATATTTCTGTGTCAGGGGTCCAGAGATGGCGGATTGCACCCACAAAAATTCGAACATAAACTCAAAGACTCTGTGCCCAGGAGCAGCCTGCAACACACCTTAATGTTGTACGGACTATTTCCTGGGATTCATACTGTTGAGGCCATCCAGAAGGCCTGGCGCCTTATGAACTGTTTTAAGGATGCTATATGGCTTGCCAGGAATCGGCTTATCCTCAGAAGGGAGAGCATGTCCTTCCTGGACTGCCGCAGGCTTCTCCACAGCCTGTTGCAGGATTACAACATCTTGGACGTCGACAACGAAGAAGAGGACTAAAACCCTATCCTTCCTCCTCTCCCCCCATTTGTGTCAGTCCTTTCAATAAAGCTTCGGCATGTGATTTGCCCCTCCCTACCTCCTCCTTCTCATCCCCCACCTCTCATCACTGTCTTAATGCATTGTTGGAAGGTTAGTGTTATTTGTGATTGAATAGGAATGTTAGTATGTATGTTTGACGAGTTGATTGTAATAAAGAAGTTTTCAATCTAAAAATATGTTTTCTCAGAAATCAAGAGCAACATCGCCTGACCTACATTATTCCTTATGCACGCTAGGTTTTCTCCATAATAGGAAAGAATACCCATCAGAGAACACATATATTTCCCTGAAACTCAGAGAAGCCTATCGTAGGAGAGTCCTAGGAGAGCCATTGGCGGATCCGGGGGGGGGGGGGGGCAACGGGGCAATTGCTCCCCCCGAGAATGTGGGAAGCAGTGGCGGCAGGGCACAGGGAGATAAGCGCTTCCACTGTGGAAGCGCTCATCTCCATAGCCATCTGTATCGCCGTCCTCAGGACAGCGATACAGATGGCTGTGCTGCGGCAGGGGAGGGAGAGGCGTCTCCCTTCCCTGCTCCTCTGATAGGCTGTGGGCCTTGTGCCGGCAGCCTATCAGAGGCCGGTGCAGGCGGTGTGATGATGTCATTGCGCCGCCTGAGCAGTACAGAGCGGGACACAGGCCGGAAGAGGCCTGCATCGCATCGCATGTAGGTAAGTATAAGTGTTTATTTTTTTATTATTTTGGACAATTTTACTGGCACATGAAGGGGGGCAGACTGAGAGGAGGCTGGCACATGATGGGGGAGAGTGGCAGGACACTTATCCCTGGCACATGAGGGTGAGGAGAGGAGACTGGCACATGATGGGGGGTGGCACTCATCACTGGCACATGGAAGGGGGTTGCATAGAGAAGGCTGGCACATGATGGGGGAGAGTGGCACTAATCACTGGCACATGAGGAGGGGAGGAGACTGGCACATGATTGGGGGGTGGCACTTATCACTGGCACATGAGGGGAGAGGAGACTGGCACATGATGGGGGGAGAATGGCACTTATCACTGGCACATGGAAGGGGGTTGCAGAGAGGCTGGCACATGATGGGGGAGAGTGGCACTTATCACTGACACATGAGGGGGAGACTGCCACATTATGGGGGAGAGTGGCACTTATCACTGGCACATGGAAGGGGGAGTTTGCAGAGAGGAGGCTGGCACATGATGGGGGGGAGAGTGGCACTTGTTACTGGCACATGATGGGGGGGAGGGGGAGAGGCACTTTTCACTAGCACATGATTGGGGGGCATCTATGGGGGCACCTCTTACTGGCACATTATTGGGGGGCACTATGGGGACATCTACTGAGGCCATAAAGAAGGGGTATTTTATATGGGGGCTCTGTGTGGTACTAGTATTATCAGGGGTATTATCTGTTTTTGCAGTATAATATTGGGGACCACAGCGGCACAGTATTGGGGGTAGTAGGATGATTTGTCGAGAAGATAGGAGGATGATGGAAAAGTAGTAAACTGAGTTATTCTTTGTTGTCAAACTGCAGAGACGAAAACTGTTGGTCTGGTCTGAAAGGAGAAGATGAGGACAGAGAACATCTACCTCACAGGAGACGTCACTGGATGTAAGAGGTAAGTGGGGCTGTATTTCTGTAGTGATCGGAGCAGGGGCGCATCGATTGCCGGAAGTGCCCCTCCCGAGACCAGGCTCTGGATCCGCCACTGAGGAGAGCAGAGTGTGTTACACACCAATTTTCAAGATGATTACAGCATATTTGATTTGGGCCTTAATCTAATTTTTTTTTTTAATATGGTGACTTGGACCCGAAACAAATTTCAAGAAATCTGCTCATCTCTACTGTGTATGTATGCTACATGTACTTTTCTTCTCTCAGCGTCTGCTAGATGTTCTGTAATCTCTGTTTGTACTATTTACTATACATGTACTGTAGTGATCCGTATAACGAATGCTACATATACTGTACTCCTTTCTAGCTTTCTAACTGTACTAGTACTACTGTTCTATATCTGTACTACGTGTGCTTTATTGATCTCAAACTATACATGTACTGTACTGCTCTCCACCTGTGCCACATGTACTGTGCTAATATTCACCTGTGTTACATTCGCTTTACTGCCCTCTAGCTGTTCTACATGTGCTATACTGCTCTACGGTAATATATAGAGTATATACTGTAGTTGTATTATAGCTTGTGTACTGTTCACATTTTTATTGTGCAACATGTGTGTCATATATTCTTAATTGTGTTTTAGAAGCAGAACCTTTCCAACATGAGCCCGATGGAGGTCTGTGATAGGAATAATGTCATGCTAAGCAGCAGAGAATCTGCAGCACTAAAAAAACACCTTGAAAAAAATCATGGTACGTCAAAACTGAATTTTCTTGTTGGTATTTCATTTTTAAATTGAGTCAATGACAAGGACAAACCATGGCATATAAGATATAGCAGATTCCAGGGCCAGGATGAGGTATTTTGGTGCCCTAGGAGGAGCAAGTAAATTGCTCCCCTCCCCAAATTCTAATAAAGACAAATTTAAAACACAATTAAAAAGAAGCAGTGAGGGGCAGATACAGTGACCTACAGGTGGCTTCTCCATGGATTTCAGTTCTTCACGTCCCTTTTCTGCTCCATTTGGTCCAGACCATCATGTGCAGACATCTTTGATCAGGTGTGTGCAGCCCCCTCTGCCTCAAAAGACACCAGTATTATTATAATGCACATGGTAGATAGCAACTGCCCCCAAATTTAATCATCTGCTGCTACTACCAATACAGTGCCCGATGTGCTCCCACAAACACTGTATTGTCAGAAATAAGTACCATACAGATAGTCCCTCCTTTGTAAAAGTGCTCTCACACTGTTTTCATTAGTAATAGTGCCCCCAACAGTAATAATCCCTAAGAGCGCCCCCATTAGTAGCAATGCCTACATAATAATGCCCCTACAGTACCCTGAATAGTAATATTATAACAATTGTGGTCAGGGCTAACACTCGGACGAGCGGTAACCCCTACCTACAAAGTGGCTGTGGTGTGCTGGGAGCCACGACGTGGGTATGCCAGGAAGGGGGCATACCCTAGGTTAGATGAAGAGAAAGGGGATGGGTGGGAGGGTAAGCTGACCGGATTGTCAGCGCACATGGCCTGCTGCGGGAGGGGCGATTAAATATAGCATGTCCCTCCCACAAATACAGGCTGATTACAGCCTTAACTACTTGTGGTCAGGGCTAACACTCGGACGAGCGGTAACCCCTACCTACAAAGTGGCTGTGGTGTGCCGGGAGCCACGACGTGGGTATGCCAGGAAGGGGGCAAAAGACTCCATGTAGTTTGTATAATCGTTTATTAGACTCTTATTACAAAGCTAGATGACAAAATGCTTGAGCAATCTCCTGTTGTGGGTTTGGGATATACCTGGTGAAGCAGGAAGAACGCCACCGCCCCATGGACTGAATAATATGGGCCGGAGTGTTATGCTTCAAGGCAGACGATGCCGCCCCGATTCTAAAGGAATGACCTGAAATTGTGCTGGGGTCTAAGCCCATTCCCTGGATGAGCGAGCGGATGTGAGACATGAACACATTAGCAGTGAGAGGTTTACCTTCGCAAGGAAGTAACGGTCCATTGGGGGGGAAATCTGATAATGAGGAGCACAGCTGACCGCAAACCTTGACTGGGCACCATTGGTTCCCCGTCGGGTAGAACCGGACTTCGGTCGGAGGTCCTGTCTGGTTGGTCTTGGTGACTTGAAGGTAGAGAACGTAGTGGCCATCTACCTTCTTCAGGTGAGACCTCCAGAGGAACCTGCGCTGGCCTGGTCTAGTGGTAAACTCCCCAGGCCTAAGGAAGCCGTAGAATCCCAGGTAGATTGCGGCTTTCAATGTCAGGCTGAGAGAGGGCCCAAAAGGGCAGCCGTCTAGGGCAGATGACAGGGCTCTAAACAACTCGCCCGAGACCGGAAGTCTCTTGGACCGGGAACCCCCCCCAGCTTTCTGTAAGCCCCTGAGGGTAGCCCTGATAGCCTGAACTGAGAGTATGGAGTCCCTGGATACGATGATGTTGGATGCCGGCTAAATACACCTTGATGGTGTTTGGAGAGAGGTGAAGCTGGGAGTGGCAATAAGCGATGAACGCTAGAAAATATGATATCTCATCTAGTTGTCCCCTGGGAAAGGAATCCCCGAACCTCCTGAAGACCTTCATCCCTGCCTTATAGTTCCTTGCGGTGTTATAGGATAAGGAGCCTTTCATCAGGACTTCGGTAAAGTTAAAACGGGATAGTGCGTCTGCTGCCCTGTTAGACTCCCCTGGAATATGTTCGCACCGAAAATGAAAATTAAACTTCAGGGAGAGCCAGACCAATCTGCGGAGGAGTGACATAATTTTGTGGGACCTGGCGCGGCCAGCTTTGACAATGTCCACTAGGGTGTGACTATCGATGACAAAAAGCACAGAAGAATTGGACCAACTGTCGCCCCAGACCAAAGCAGCTGCCACTATTGGAAATAACTCCAAAAGAGGGGAAGAGGAGATGGCAGCAGGATCAGCGCTGATCTCGGACGGCCACCTGGCAGCCAGCCAATGGGAACCGAAGACAGCAGCAAACCCGGCCGCGTCAGAGGAAACCATGGGGGAAGATGAATCCCAGCGTGGTACAAAAAAAGAAATGCCATTCCACTCGGTAAGAAATGTGTTCCACATGGATAAATCCGCAAGGGCATGGCTGTCCAGGTGAACGACCGAGTCCTGATCCTGGGCTGCTGGTAGGAGCTGCAAGAGTCTGGAGAGAAAGGACCGACCTTGAGGCATGACTCTGGTGGCGTGGCTGAGCAACCCTAGTAGGGATTGAAGCTCCGTTTTGGTCAGGGCCCGAACACTGACTGCCCTGGAAATCGCTGAACGGATCTTGGTTAATTTTGCGGGAGGGAGGCTAGCTTGCATGCTGATCGAGTCCAGGGTAATCCCTAGGAAAGTGACCTGGGTGGCAGGACCCTCGGTCTTGGTGGAGGCCACCGGAACTTGGAGCTGAGCAAAAATGTTCAACAATGTGGATGGGACAGAGGGGGAACGCTGGGGGCCCTCGATAAGCAAAAAGTCATCTAAATAATGGATCACCATAGGAAGGCCCCCACGGTGCACCAAGATCCAGTGGAGGGCCTTTGCGAATTGATCGAACAACCAGGGGCTGCTCTTGGATCCAAAGGTCAACCTGTTGGCGAAGTAATATTGGTCTAACCACCTGATGCCATAGAATCCCCAAAGGTGGGGGTGCACCGGAAGGAGCTTGAAGGCATCAGATATGTCAACTTTGGCGAGCCAAGATCCAGCCCCTGATTGCATGATGAGTTGAATAGCTTCATCCACCGACGAGTATTGCATGGTATATTCCTCGGATGGGATGAGGGAATTCAGGCTGGGAACAGAGGAGTTATGAGGCGCTGAGAGATCATAGATTAGCCTTTTTTATTGCTGGACTGTTTAGACACAAGACCAATAGGGTTGATTCTCCATACACGAAATGGAATCCAGGGCAACGGGCCGATCATGAAGCCTTTCTCTACCTCAGAGGCCAGAAGGGAGCTTACAGCTTCTGGGTCGCTGATGGCCGAGCGCAGATTGGGGCCCTCCCACGAGGCCTGGGGAAGGGAAACAAGCCCCGTGTGAAAGCCCTCCCTGAAACCGGCCAACAGGAAACCCACGAAACGCTGATCAGGATGATCCGACAGCAGGATGGCTAGCATTTCGATGTTAATGTCGGCTAGTCAGGAGCTTCTCGGTTTCCTGGAGCAGGAGGTGCGAGGATGAGCACGAAAACAGGCCGAGCAGATATGAAGGGCCCTGCATGCGTTAAAGGAACAGCCCCCCGCATTAAAGTTATTACATATTTGGCTACTGCCTAAATACACAATCAGCCTGCCCAACTTGTCCGCAGGGGCGGGATTCTTGGAAGTGCTAGGCAAGCTCTGAGAGGGACACGGTTGGGAAGAACTGGGCAGGTTAGGGCACCACTCAGACGTATGAAAAATTGATTGGCAATTGGAGCATGCTGGTGCCTGGAGGCCTGCAAAATGGCGGCAGAACAGCTCCATGTCGAGGTCAGCCCAGTTTGTGGTGAACTGAAACTGGGACAGGGCTGCAGCCGCCTTAGCGGAAAAAGAGCGGTGATAGTCGTAAAATGCTGACCCGCCGTACTTATGCCCCAAATCGATCACCCGATAGAGGTAAGTATCCAGTTCTTCCCTACGGTTGGGTTGGGCCAAGCAGATGATGTCCCGGTAGATGCTGAAAGCCAAGACAAACTCGGAGACAGAAAGTTTCCGGTTGAGCCGGGCGTCCTTGGCCTTCAGCACCACCGCTACCTCCCCACAATTAATGACCCTGTTTTCAGAAACATCCTGGGATGCGATCAGGATGGATGCGAGGTTCACATCCCTACCAGCCAGAATATCCTTCTTTATATGGTCAGGAATAAAATGGGAGGGGCGATCTGTGGACTATAGGCCATCCTACCTTCCACATCCGGTGAAGACACAGGAGTATCTATGGCCACCGGAGCTGGGGGTACGACTGGCCCAGCCTCTAATACTGCGACCCTGGCTTGGATGTCTGACATAGAACTAGCCAGGCCATCCAAGGATGACTGTATATGGGCTAAAGCCTGCTGAATGGCAGGAGGGCTGGACTGGTCTTCCACTGGCCTCGGAGCAGGACTCCCTGACGTCATCAATAGACGATATAGTTCTGCTTTCCTGGCCGATGCAGAATGGCGGATCCCCTTCTTATTGAGTTCCGCAATCAACCTTGCAACTGTCCAAGTCCTCAGAGAGGCCGAGCTGGTGTGGCCTGACACCGAAGATCCCGGAAGCGACAGATTGTCCTCCAGATCCGACACGTGAGACATTCTGGCCCTGCACATGATACATGAATAAAGTAACACCATCCTAACGCAGTTCAATTAAGTCAGCACAATTAATCGAGACACTTACCTGAGAAGATAGCCCGTAGACCTCTGACTGGGACTGACCGGACCTATGTGTAACTAAGGAAGGAGAAGACCTTAGAGCGGGCGGGCACGGCTCGGCCGCAGGAAAAATAACAACACTTACCTTTGGAACCTGGTTTAATTCCGACGATGATGACCTGAAAGGTTGGAACAGAAGCGAGTCACTAATACAGGGATCCCAGATAGTGGTGAGTGGAAATAAAAGAGTGATGAAAGCGGGCGACCCCTGGGAAATATGAGCCCTTATGCCTGGGCGTGTTAACCGAGCAGAGACCAGGAGATACCGTGGTGAGCAGGCCGGGACCCGCACGGGAGTAAGAGGCCGACTTGAGCACCGAGACCTGGGCGATCCAGGAGACAGAGCGATCCAGGAGACAGAGGCCTGGGCGATCCAGGAGACAGAGGCCTGGGCGATCCAGGAGACAGAGGCCTGGGCGATCCAGGAGACAGAGGCCTGGGCGATCCAGGAGACAGAGGCCTGGGCGATCCAGGAGACAGAGGCCTGGGCGATCCAGGAGACAGAGGCCTGGGCGATCCAGGAGACAGAGGCCTGGGAGACAGACCCGGTGAACCGAGTGGTACCTTAACACCCCAGAGTGAGCGGCAAGTGGAAAGGATGGGAGAGCGAACCCGGGCGATCCGGGAGACTAAGCCACAGACCCGAACTGGTCGGGATCCCTGCCTGGGAACTAGGCCACCAGAACGAGGACCACCGAACAGTAAATGCCTTAGATGAAATGACCTGAGCAACCCAAAATGAATTGTGAGACACAGAGCATAAAAATGACCCAAAGAGCGCGTGGCCTATCCACGTACCGAAACCCTGCCTGGGCGATCCAGGTAATGATGCTGAAGCCTAACGATGAATGATGGTCGAAATACCGTGAAACCCTACATAGACACAAATAAATCAGCGGGCAACCAAACAACGTAAAACCACAATAAAGATATGGCATGCTGAAGCGCCATGATACGTCGGCGATAATGAGGTCACCCACAAGACCCCTGATATCCAAACGAACCAGCTGGGTTCCCCGCGAGCCGTGCATCCCATGACCGGGAAACCAGCCAGG
The DNA here is from genome assembly GCA_033119425.1 of Bufotes viridis. NCBI lineage: Eukaryota > Metazoa > Chordata > Amphibia > Anura > Bufonidae > Bufotes > Bufotes viridis. Next base: position 29,971,377 of record CM065597.1, on the reverse strand, counting down.
GGTGCAAAGCGCACGGGCAGCGCGTGCCGCACGGCGGCTGCTGTAAGACTCATGTTTGAGCATTCAAGCACTACATGGTGGTATTATTCTGCAGCCCGCGGCGGACCCAGGTACTGCGCGGCGAAAATATTTGCCTACTGCATAATTACATCAATTTGGGCACCAAATGACAGCCAAAAGATGCGCAACATGAAATATAGTAAAACAGCATTAAAACCTAAAAGGCAAAATTAGCATGAGACATGAAGCGTGACAGCTACCATAACATAAATGTAAGCATTGCATTTAAATTCTTTTGAATCAATGAATTATGAGGAACACATCGGTGGTGCAAAATCTAACAACTGAATAGAGACAGCTATGATTTCCTCATGATGACACAATCATCACTAGATCCACAATATCTTCCTTTAATATATACATAAATGGGCAAGGAAACCCAGCAACATATGCTGCCGATTGCGCTTGCAAGAGGCACGAGACTGCGGCCACAAGCAAGCCGCACGGCTCCACAAGTATACTTTATGTCTGGCCAGTGCTTCTATCAATCATTTATTTGTCAGAATTAAACATTTTAATTAAGATTGCCTTGAAAGCTTGTTTCTACACAATATAGGAAATAATATCTGACATGGCCAGACAGAACAGTCAGGCAAGGACCCCAGGGGGGAGAACAGTGCGCAGCACTGACTCCGGACGGAGCTGCATCGGCAGCCCCTGGTAAGGATCTGAAGGAGCCGGTGGGGTGCGCGGCACCTGGCAGAACCGCCGTGCGGAGGGGGAGATCGCGCCGGTTGCGATCTCCCCTAGGACTTACCCAGCCGCAAGCAGGGGCGGCTAGCGACCGGAGGGACGGCTTGAGCAGTGAGAGGCTGGAGCTTCGGCGAGCGAAACCGGAAGTGATGCGGGTAAGCTGACCGGATTGTCAGCGCACATGGCCTGCTGCGGGAGGGGCGATTAAATATAGCATGCCCCTCCCACAAATACAGGCTGATTACAGCCTTAACTACTAGTGCCCCCAGCATTTATAAAGCCCCTCCTACAGTCTTCCCTGTAGTTATAACTTCCCTGTAGTGCCCCAGGTATTATATTGCCCCCTGTGTGCAAATATACTGTAAAATGCTTCCCCTCATTGTTGCAGTATATAATGCTCCTCTGCCTCCCTATAGTGCCACTATATTTATATATTTGTATATTTGCCCCGTATTGCCAGTAAATAAAAAATTCCACCCTGTTTTTTAATTATATATAAATATATATTTATATAATGCTCCCCCTGTAGTGCCAGTAGATAATGCTCCCCCTGTAGTGCCAGTAGATAATGCTCCCCTTGTAGTGCCAGTAGATAATTCCCAATCCTGTAGTACCAGCATATAGTGTTCCTCCAGGCCCCCTGTGGTGTCATTATATATAATGCCCCTCCTGAATTGCCAGTATATATAATGCCCCTCCTATAGAGCTAGTGTATATCATGTTCCTCCATGCCCACCTATAGTGACAGTATACATATAATGTCCTGGTAGTACCAGTATGTATATACAACTCATCCAATCCACACAGGCAATTGGTGACAGGTTTAGTACTTATTTTACCCACTTGTATAATGCCCCCCTCCTACCCTCACCTAACTATCATCCCAGCACTGACAGATTAGCTAGGAAAAAACAAATTCTCTGAGATGCCTCCCCCAAAAAATCCCTTTGTGTTTCAGCTCACTCTCACATAATTTAAATTGTCTGCACCTTCTATCAATCTGTCCATGTGGTACACCATAGAGAGCCCAAATAAAATGATGCATTGTATCATACCTTACAGTGCCAACACAAGACTGTGCCAGATACCACGATCCAATAAAGGGAACTGTACAAGCGCTGCCTTCTTTTCTGCCAGCTGATCTGTGGGGGTGCCAGGTGTCAATCTGATATTGATGACCTATCCCTTTGGTACAGTATCTCACAAAAGTGAGTACATCGCTCACATTTTTGTAAGTATTTTATTATATCTTTTTATGGGAAAACAATTTTGATACAATGTAAAGTAGTCAGTGTACAGCTTGTATAACAATTTAAATTTGGTGTACACTCAAAATAACTCAACACACAGCCATTAATATCTATACCGCTAGCAACAAAAGTGAGTACACCCTAAGTGAATTAGCCCAAATTGTGACCAAAGTATCAATATTTTGTGTGGCCACAGTTTTTTTCTTGCACTGCCTTAACTCTTTTGGGCATGGAGTTCACTAGGTTGCCACTGGAATCCTTTTCCAATCCTCCATAATGACATCACGGAGATGGTGGATGTTAGAGACCTTGCGCTCCTCCACCTTCAGTTTGAGGATGCCCCACAGATGGTCACTAGGATTTAGGTCTGGAGAAATGCTTGGCCAGTCTAGCACCCTCTCAGTTTCTTTAGAAAAGCAGTGGTCGTCATGGAGGTGTGTTTAGGGTCATTCTCATGTTACTGACCTGCGGCCCAGTTTCCAAAAGGAAGGGGATCATGCTTTGCTTTAGTATGTCATAGTACATGTTAGAATTCACGGTTCCCTCAATGACCTGTAGCTCCCCACAGTCGGCAGCACTCATGCAGCCCCAAACCATGACACTCCCACCACCATGCTTAAATGTAGGCAAGACACACTTGTCTTTGTACTCCTCACCTGGTTGCTGCCACACACACTTGAGACTATCTAAACCAAATAAGTTTATCTTGGTCTCATTAGACCACAGGACATGGTTCCAGTAATCTATGTTTGCGGGCTTTCTTGTGCACCATCTTTAGAAGAGGCTTCCTTCTGAGACGACAGCCATGCAGACCAAATTGATGCAGTGTGCGCCGTATGGTCTGAGCACTGACAGGCTGACCCCCACCCTTTTAACCTCTGCAGCAATGCTGGCAGCACTTATCCGTCTATTTTGAAAATATATTTCTCTAGATATGACGTTAAGCATGTGCACTCAACTTCTTGGTCGACCATAGCGAGGCCTGTTCTGAGTGGAACCTGTCTTGTTGAACAGCTGTATGGTCTTGGCCACCATGCTGCAGCTCATTTTCAGAGTGTTGGCAATCTTCTTATAGCCTCGGCCATCTTTATGTAGAGCAACAATTCTATTTTTTTCACATCCTCAGAGAGTTATTTGCCATGAGGAGCCATGTGAAACTTATAGTGACTAGTATAAGAGAGGTAAGAGCGATAACACCAAATTTAACACATCTGTTCCCCATTCATACCTGAGACCTTGTTACACAAATGAGTTACATGGCACTGGGGAGGGAAAATGGCTAATTGGGCACAATTTTGCTATTTTCACTTAGGCGTGTACTCACTTTTGTTGCCAGCAGTTTAGACATTAGCGGCTGTGTGTTGAGTTATTTCGAGGGCCCACCAAATTTACACTGTTATACGAGCCGTACACTGACTACTTTACATTGTTCCATGAAAAGATATAGTAAAATATTTACAACAACTTGAGTGGAATACTCACTTTTGTGAGGGAAACCCCCTTTAACAATGTTACAACATTGTTGCCATTGTCTCAGCTACAGTGTATCTAATAGAAGGTGTCTATCTGCTGGAGCATGAAGATTTATCAACTACTAGATAAATAGAACTAAATAGAACGTTGTCCAAATTTTCTTAAAGCCAAAATGAGTTATACTCTGTATATAGTTTTATCTATGGAAAGAATACCAGGTACAGGTAACATACCCATGAATGATTCTAAGTAACATCTTGCCATATTGGATCCGTGGTACTTACCTATGCCGAAGGTGTGAAGAAGGAAAAATAGAAGAGTAGACGCAAAAATAATACACATTTTGTCTATGGAGCAATCATTAGGAGAAATAAAATAGCCGCCGTCCTATTAGCACACACAAAACCTGTCCTAATCACACAGGAGGACAAGTTACTTTACAATACTGAGCTAAATAGCTGCCTCATCCTCCTCTCTGCTCTGCTTGTCAGGGATTATGATTAGAGATGAGCGAATCTAAACTGACCAAGTGGAATTCAATCCGAATTTGAGGAATTATTCGATTCGCACCGAATCTGAATTTCCTCACAATTCGGGGTAACGAATCACATTTTTTCCTAAAATGGCTGTTGCATGTGTGAGGACGTGAAGCAAGGAACTCGGGGAAGACGGGATCACCCATAATGCCATGCATGCAGCCAATCAGCAGCCAACCTGCCCTGTGATGTCACAGCCCTATAAATAGCCTCAGCCATCTTGGATTCTGACATTTTCCAGTGTGCTTAGTGCAGGGAAATCCGTCAGCAGGCGCTAGAGACAGTGTTAGAAAAAACTTTAATATGCTAAAAAACAATTTACAAGTTCAGGGAAAGATTATTCAAGGTGTAAGAAAAGGATAGGGAGGAATCATTCCACAGCATTTATGTAGAACAGTGTTCAGTAGGGGAGGTTACAGCCTGGGTAATAGGAACAATCCTATTACACCTTACTGCACTGACTGGGACCCAAATTGCCATTATGCAGCTCTGTAATTCCAGAAAACCGTTCGTGTTATTGGGGTGCAAGTGCTGTTTGATACAGCCATTACCAGGGTTTATTACTAAGAAATATTTCTACAGTAGGTCTTATTTGCCCTTGTGCGGTGCAGTTATATGTTGTAACGCCCTTTTTGCCGTGTATTAGTGGCACAAAAGAAAAATATATTTGCCATTTAGCGGTGCACTTATATGTAGTAAAGCCCTTTTTGCCGTGTATTAGTGGCACAAAAAAAGTATTTGACTTTGGGTGGTGAAGTGAGAAAATTACAGACTTTTTTGGGGTGTTTTGATTTCCTTTTTATTTATTTATTTATTTGATCTAACAGTATGTCAGACAGAGAGGTGCCAGAGGCTTAAATGTTTCTGGGGAGGGGAGTGAGGGGTGGGGTGGCATGAGCATTCCTAGCTCCATCAGCCGCTGCCTGTCTTAAGTCCCTGATGAGCAGCTTTCTTCACCCGCATAGTGAAGAAACTACTCACCAGCAGCTAGACATAGAGCAGAACCGAAACCAGCAGGTGGTGGCATACTTGGAGTGCACCCTGCCAGTCGTCATTGAAGATCCACTGGACTACTGGGTAGCTAAACTGGATTTGGAGCCGCAACTGTCAGAGTTTGCCCTGGAAAAGCTGTCCTACCTGGCCAGTAGTGTCAAACAAAACAATAGCTGATCTTAGGGAGACCCGCTACAGAAAACACAGTGGAGCCTCATTTAAAAGTCTCAACACAGCAATCCAAAGTGCAAAGCTCCCTGGGAAACAGTAATATGCAAAATAACTGTGGAGCCCCAGTATTGGGTCTTCAACACAGTGAAAGCCAGATATCCCTCAAAGGAAGGAAAACCGAGCAAAGGGGTGTCACCATTACAGAGATCACAAGATCCACCATATTAAGTGGCCCCTATGTCAAGATCCCTCTCTTTTACAAGCCTAAAGGATGTGATGGGGAAGGCCTAAGCTAGTCATTGCAAACTTGTAAAAGAGTGGGATCTTGACATGGGGGCCACTTAATATGGTGGATTTGGTTTTCTCTGTAATGGAGACACCCCTTTGCTTGGTTTTCCTTCCTTTGAGGGATACCTGTCTTTCACTGTGTTGATGACCCATAACTGGCGCTCCACAGTTATTTTGCATATAACTGTTGCCCAGGGAGCTTTGCACTTTGGATTGCTGTGTTGAGACTCTTAAATGAGGCTCCACGTTTTTTTTCTGTAGCTGGCCTCCCTAAGATCAGCTATTGCTTTGTTTGAGTAGTCTCTAAGGCATTGCTCCCTGACTGTTAGCCAGAATCCTACTCCAAACTGATGAGGGGCAACACCCCGAAACAGCTGTCTGTGGGTGGCTAACTGGCTTTGGTCTTCCCTGCGGCTGTCACATTTTTAAGGCTTATAAAAGAGAGCGATCTTGACATAGGGGCTACTTAAAATGGTGGAACTGGTGATCTTGGTATTGGGGACAACTTTGCTTGGTTTTCCTTACTTTCAGGGATATCTGGCTTTCACTGTGTTGAAGACCCATAACTGGGGCACCACATTTATTTTGCATATTACGGCCAGTAGTGTGGCATCAGAGCGGGAGTTTAGTGTGGCGGGAGTCATAGTTACCCCAAGAAGAACCTGCCTGTCCACCCAAAATGTAGAGAGAGTGACCTTTATCAAGAGGAATCAGGCGTGGATCAGCCAGGATTTCCACCCACCAATGCCTGAAGTATCAGACTTGATCATGGGTCACTCTGTGGTCTTCTAATGCTGCTGCCACCTCCACACTATGTCACCTTGCCACTCTGTGGTCTCCTGATGGTGCTGCCACCTCCACACTATGTCACCTTGCAACGCTGGGGTCTCCTCATGCTGATGCTACCTCAACACTATGTCACCTTGCAACTCTGTGGCCTCCTGATGCTGCTGCCACCTCCAGACTCTGTCATTGGGCCACTCTGTGGTCTTCTCCTGATGCTGCTGCTTTCTGCCACCTCCACACTGTTGTTGTGCCACTCTGTGATCTCTATATGCTGCTTTCACCTCACAACTATTTTATAGGGCCACTCTGTGGCCTCTTGATGCTGCCGCCACCTCCACACTCTGTCATTGGGCCACTCTGTGGTCTCCTCACACTGCTTCCACCTCATCACTATGTCATAGGGCCACTCTGTGGATTTCGCATACTGTTCCCACCCTCCCCAGTATATGACTGGGCCACTAAATGGAGACGCACAAGGGATCCTATCTGTGTAGCAGCTGTAAGGCCTGTATGATCCCATCAGAATAGGCTTGTTATTTGGTAGACAAAAGCAGGAGTGGGTACAAAACACAGAAGACATGCAAATATTCCATTCACGTGTCATCTCGCTTTTTGGATCCACTCCTGTTTTTTTTTTGGCATCAACAATACTGATGGATTACTGACCAAATGCTGACTGAGTGAAGGTGTATGCTCAACTTACAGGATCCGTTTTTTGTGGGCTATTGTTCTGATGGATCAGAAGAAGGGCAAGGTAATCAGTGACGTCAACACAAACTTACTGCTGACACCCTGTACACTCTGTCAGGGGGCTCTACTTGCATATGTGTTTAATAGAACAGGTTCTGTAGACATCTATGTGGAATCAGCTGACGAGGGTGTAAAAGGAGTGCGCTTCTTCTTAAAGCTAACATCGACCTGTAAGGCTAAATTCATACTGAGTTTTGGCCCTGTGACTGCCCAAATAAGTGAAGTGCGCAGTGATTCTCAGAGCGACGCCTGTCATCTGCATGTCATATTGACTCACAGTATTATTTCACTACCACAGCAGACTCCCTATGCATGTTACTGCAAGGCACAGGGTTCTACACCACTATAAAGGCTCTCAGGAGCCAGGAAATAGCAATTTTTGAAGACGTTTCACCGCAAATAAATTTCTATCGAACCAAATTTTTTCACATTTTTTAATTCGCTCATCTCTAATTGTGATCCTGAATACAGATGATAAAATCAGCTTAATCTCTGTAGGAATGGAGATTATGAGGACACATGAAGTACAGAGAGGGCTGACATAACAGGTAATGTGGGGCTGTGGCAAAGGAGACTGCATAAAATAGCTGATGCTCATTATCTACACCCGTACTATCCTCTCTATACTTCATGTTTCCTAATGAACTCCATTCCCACAGAGATTCATCTGAAGATCATATTAAACTGTATTCAGGATCCTAATCCCTGACAGTAAGAGAGGAAGATGGTGCAGCTCTTTAACTTGTTCTCCTGTGTAACTAGGACAGGTTTTGTGTGGACTAGTAGGATGGCGGCCATTTTATTTCTTCTAATGATTACTCCCTGGACAAAATGAGCCATTATAACTAAAAGGTATTTGGGAGTATATTTATAATAAAGTAATATTTAAGTATTTTCAGTTTCTTAATCCACGGAGAACCCCTTCAACATCCACGGGAGGAGTGGTACTGTACATGTTGTCCAGCCCATCCCTGTCATAGATGACCCCTTAGGGTACTTTCACACTTGCGTTATTCTTTTCCGGCATAGAGTTCCGTCAAAAGGGCTCTATGCCGGAAAAGAACTGATCAGGCATATTCCCATGCAATCTGAATGGAGAGAAATACGTTCAGTTTGCATCAGTATGCCTTCCGTTCAGTCACTGTCAGGCGTTTTGGCCGGACATAATACCGCAGCATGCTGCAGTATTATGTCCATCCAAAATGCCTGATCAGTCGCTGTAATGCCGGATCCAGCATTAATTTACATTGACTTGTATTAGTGCCGGATCCAGCATTGCAAAAAACTGAAGGACGGATCCGTCCTTTCGGTCTGCACATGCGTCTGTGAAAAAGACTGCAGGACGGATCCGTCCATCCGCATGACAAGCGGAGAGACAGATCCGTTCTTGCAATGCATTTGTAGACGGATCCGCACCCGGATCCGTCTACAAATACTGTCAGTTGTCACACTGATCGGCAGATCCGGCAGGCAGCTCCGACGACGGAACTGCCTGCCTGATCACACGAACGCAAGTGTGAAAGTACCCTACCCTAAGAAAGACGGACCATGATTAGTGAACAGAATGGGAGTAGCGCTGCTGCCCTGTCCTCACAGTAGACAGAGCTTTGCTTGTCTTGGCACTATTTCCAGCACCGAGAAGTAATCCTGAACACCCATTTGGCAGAGGTAATGGGTGTCAGACCTTCAATGATAAGATACTTATGGCCTATCCTATGTACTCTCATAAATCACGTGAGGATACAAATATATTTGAAAATACATTTGATTGTTTTATTGTGCAGGTACCTGTCAACAAGGATTGATTACGAGCATCAGTAAACCATTTGTAGTGCAACTAAAATCTGGCCATAGATATGGAGGATGGGGAAGAGATGCACTAGCAGGAGCTAACCAGGATGTTCACTGGGTGGCCCCTCTCAGTGCAAATGGACGGTTAATGAACAGTTTATGTATGTACAATACATCTAGTGATTCTGTGGCCCTTAAAAGCGGCATCACACATGGAATTTATGGACAAGGTGGTGGAATGATCATGTATAATAATGCAATGTACTTCAATTGTTACAACTCTGGAAACATATGCAGATACAATGTACAGACTAGTACAATGAAACTCTCCATAAATCTCCCTGATGCTGCCTACAACAACCGGTTCTCCTACTCATCCTCAGCGTATCAAGACATTGACATGGCCGGTGATGAAGAAGGCCTATGGGCAATTTATTCTACTAAAGCAAATGTTGGAAACTTTGTCATCAGTAAAATAGATCCCATATCTCTTGCAGTAAAACAGACCTGGACCACTGCCCAGTACAAGCCAGCAGCCACCAACGCATTTATGGCGTGTGGTGTCTTGTACGCTACGAGAGCCATCAGCACAAAACAAGAAGAGATATTTTATATGTATGATACCAAAACTGAGAAGGAAGGGTCTTTTAGTCTTCGATTGGAAAAACCAAAGGATACCAACACTGAGAAGGAAGGGTGGCTGAGCATTCCCCTGGAAAAACCAAGTGGGAATGTGCAAAGTCTGTCCTACAATCCCAACGATCATAAGCTCTACATGTACAACGATGGCTACTTAGTCACCTATGAGGTCAATTTTAAACATTAATCATATACATGTGAGTCCGTATCTCCACTGAGTGCTCATAATAGGGTAGTTCTTCCATACTTCCCGCTAGGACAGTGATGACGTCAAAACCAAGACAACTATGAAACCATCACATGCCCCTTATGATCCAGTGAAAGGCAGGAGGGTGTCCAATCTAGTCCAATCTGTGTGCATTCAACCAGATTTCTAATGCCTTCCTTCTCAGTAATGTACAGTTATGTCACTAAGTGCAGGCAATTAACTGTGCCATAATAGTACTTCATGGCGCAAGCTCAGGAGCTCTGCTCATGCCATCACTTTAGGGATTGGAGCTGTTTAACCTCTCAGATGCCTTGATTATGAACTAAAGCATCTGAGAGAGAACTCTCTCTTTCCTCTGATCGGCACCCCACAAACACAATTATGAGGTGCCAATGCCCCCAGACTTGCAATGCCCCCAGACTCGCTATTACATCCTGACTCAAGCAGGATGCAATAGACTGCCTGCCAGAAATGCTATGTACTGAAAATACAGTGCATGGTACAAGTGATCAAAAGATCACAGCTTCAAGTCCTATAAGGGTAATACAAAAAAAACATCAAAAACACTTGACACGTGTTTTTTTTAAAAATATGGATAAAATTATTAAACATTTTTTAAAAATCCTCCTTTCAAAAAAGGATAAGTATAATTGGTATTTGTGCATCCATAATGACCCAGTCTATTAAATCATCACATTATTTCACCTGAAAAAGTGAGCGCAAAAAAGGTGCCAGAATTGTCATTTTTTTAAATGTATTAATGGTATCACTAAAATACCATTTTAGTGATTACCCTGCAAAAAAATGCTCTGTCATTAGAAAAATAAAATGGGGGTCAATATGGGAGCACAAACATAAACTTATTCTGACCTGCAGAATAAAGAGTCATTTATACCACACAATGAACAAATTAAAAACAAAGCCCTAAAAACAATGCACTGTATTTTCACACTGTATTTTTATTGAGATGTGTGGGCGGCAAAAATGACGTATCCTCCGGCAGGTTTTCTGTGAAATTAGTGCGTAACAGGGAGTCTGAAACCTGCACTCCTACCAATAAGCTGCTCTGCTAGAAGGTTGCACCAGAACGACAGCTCCATCCATTCTGTGCAGTGGATGGAGCTAGTTACTGTCTCATTGAAGTGAATGCAGGACAGCTAATGTTTGGGGTGGAGGGTGTCGATTCCCTGCTGATCAGATATTGATGGCCATCAATATAAAAGGATCGGAGAACTCCTTTAAGTGTCTTCAAAGAGCTAGCGCTGGTGACTTGCATTCTAGAAAGAGTCTGTATCACTGTAGTCACTATACATTAATGAGATCTCTGGAAAAATAAATTGCAAGGATATGATTGTTGGCAAGTGAACCAGCAGAACTGTGAGTGCAGCTCTGGACTATAAAACAGTACAAGATAATGATGGGCAAACCCACGATTTTGAGAGGGCAGTTTCCAAGTGGTTTGGTGCCCACAACCGATATGCCACAAACAAGGTCTATAGCTGTGCAATGTTTAACCTTTAGCATTATATAATAGAATAATTACAACCAGAAGAAGATAAAATTCTGTTTCCCTGCTGCAGCCTGTAGAGGGAGCTCACAGCATAGGAGTGTATACAGCTTACACTGAACTCAGTAATAAATTAATATGTGGTAGATGAAGGCAGAATTTTTTTTAGCAATTATTTGGATGTTTTCTTCTGAACTATCAGTGGAGGTTTCCAGGGACTAACAATTATATGGCTATTATATCTCTATATAAACTATAAAAAGTCACATGATTTAAATCTGATAAATCAGATTCTATATATCTGCTAAAAAGAATGGAACATGTACTAATGCTAAGGATTTCAGATTCTATAACATTAATTAAATAAAATCAGAAGTAAGCAAATGTGATGTGATACTGTGCATTCATTCTCCTCTCTTACTTCTTTCCACTGTATACAGTGCCTTGCAAAAGTAGTCACCCCCCTTGACTTTTTCTGTGTTTTGGTGCCTCACTACCTGGAATTAACATGGAATGTTTGATGATTTGCATCATTTAAGTTACAGAACATGCCCACAACTTTAAAGATGTTTATTTTTATTGTGAAGCAAACAAAAAATAGGGCACAATAACAGAAAAAGTCAATGGGCATAACTATTCACCCCCCTAAGGTCAATACTTTGTAGAGCCACCTTTTGCGGCAATCACAGCTCCAAGTCGCTTTAGATAAGTCTCTATGAGCTTGCCACATCGTACCACTGGGATTTTTACCCATTCCTCTTTGCAAAACTGCTCCAGCTCCTTCAAGTTGGATGGTATGCGCTTGTAAAAAGCGATCTTTAAGTCTGACCACAAACTTTCTATTGGATTGAGATCTGGGCTGTGACTCGGCCATTCCAACACATTTACATGTTTCCCCTTAAACCACTCAAGTGTTGCTTTAGCCGTGTGTTTGGGGTCATTGTCCTGCTGGAAGGTGAAGCTCCGTCCTAGCCTCAGATCACGCACAGAGTGGTACAGGTTTTGCTCAAGAATATCCCTGTATTTAGCACCATTCATCTTTCTCTCAACACTGACCAGTTTCACAGTTCCGGCTGCTGAAAAACATCCCCACAGCATGATGCTGCCACCACCATGTTTCACTGTAGGGAGGGTGTTCTTTCGGTGATGTGATGTGTTGGGTTTGCACCAGACATAGCGTTTTCTTTGATGGCCGAAAAGTTCAATTTTAGTCTCATCAGACCAGAGCACCTTCCTCCATACATTTTGGGAGTCTCCTACATGCCTTTGAACAAACCCACAACGTGCCTTTTTGTTTTTTTCTGAAAGTAATGGCTTTCTTCTTGCCACTCTGCCATAAATCTCAACTCTATGGAGTGTACGGCTTATTGTTTTACTATGTAAAGATACTCCAGTCTCTGCTGTGGAACTTACTTGTTGACCACAAGTAAGGATATGCACATGATGGATTCAACAGGTGTCTAATTCATACGTGACATCTCCACATCCTCATTTGTGTTTTGGACAGCTGAAATAAGTCCCATGTATCTGTTAATGGTACATCTATGGCAAGCACTCTGTGTGTTTCAAATGTTCCGATTAATAGTTTAAAAGTATAGGTACCTTACCACTTCTTCACACACAGTCGGCTGTTCGTATATCCAGCTACTTTAGCGCCCTTCTAGGACCTGCCGCAGCGTCCCACGTGGTCCTATACGTCATCACCCGTGGCATCCCACGTGATGCGGGCTGAAGCTGTTGATTGGTGCGGCCGCTAAAAGAGAAATCCGGATAGGACTTAACTGGAAGTCTCCACAGTCGTACTAGTGGTATTAAAAGATTGCGATAGTCTTTCCCAAAAAAGGCCGTCTTCAAACTCGGGACTTTTACATCTCCCTTCCTCAGTGGTAACAGTAGTGAGAGCATAGTGAGAGTTTTCTTATATAGATGTCCTTAATTGATGAGGTCATCCCTTTGGATTCTGGATCTTCTCAAAAAGCCACAGTGGAGTGCAATACTAAGTGCTGAGGTGGACAGTCATCACCACAAAAATCAATAAAATAATAATGATAGATTATAATAATAAAAGACAACACAGATGATATCGTTCAATATTGAATTCTTCTAAAATAATAAAATCAACATCAATTGACTACATTCAAATACCCGTTTAACCTGGCCGATCAGAACTGGGCTTCACAAACTGAGCTTCAAAGTATGAAAATAGGAAGCAATTAAGTTTTCACGCTTTGAAGCTCAGTTTGTGAAGCCCAGTCCTGATCGGCCAGGTTAAATGGGTATTTGAATGTAGTCAATTGATGCTGATTTTATTATTTTAGAAGAATTCAGTATTGATCGATATCATCTGTGTTGTCTTATATTATTATAATCTATCATTATTATTTTATTGATTTTTGTGGTGATTAGGTGGATGACTGTCCACCTCAGCACTTTCTATTGCACTCCACTGCGGCTTTTTGAGAAGATCCAGAATCCAAAGGGATGACCTCATCAATTAAGGACATCTATATAAGAAAACTCTTACTACTGTTACCACTGAGGAAGGGACATGTAAAAGTCCCGAACCGCATCTGGAGTTATAACAGCAGTGAGAGTTTGAAGACGGCAATTTTTTGGGAAAGACTATCGCAATCTTTTAATACCACTAGTACGACTGTGGAGACTTCCAGTTAAGTCCTATCCGGATTTCTCTTTTAGCGGCCGCGCCAATCAACAGCTGCAGCCCGCATCGCGTGGGACGCCACGGGTGATGACGTATAGACCACGTGGGACGCAGCGGCAGGTCCTAGAAGGGTGCTAAAGTAGCTAGATACACGAACCGCCGACTGTGTCTGAAGAAGTGGTAAAGTACCTATACTTTTAAACTATTAATCGGAACATTTGAAACACACAGAGTGCTTGCCATAGATGTACCATTAACAGATACATGGGACTAATTTCAGCTGTCCAAAACACAAATGAGGATGTGGAGATGTCACGTATGAATTAGACACCTGTTGAATCCATCATGTGCATATCCTTACTTGTGGCCAACCTTTCACACTGATAAGCAAATCGAATCCGATTGGAAAGTTTATTTCAGCGTCGATTGAATGGAATGGACTAATTAACACAATACTGTGTCTTTTTATGGTACTTTTTTATATGAATTATTTTCATATTTATATTTTTATTTTCTTATAATGTGATATGGTTTATCTCGATGAATTCTTCATCATAATTAATCACTGCGGTCAATAAAGTTTCTAATTATAATTTAGACACTTCTGGTCTGTGGATTCGGTGTATTGAGTGACCCTCTATATTGTAGTTTAAACCCAAAAATAGATTGTGAACTTAAACAGAACAGTTTAACTGTAGGGTGTAAAATGTGGTGACAGAATCCCTTTAAGGCCTCTTTCACACGACCGTATGGCTTTTTCAGTGTTTTGCGGTTTTTATCGGATCCGTTTTTCAGTTTTTTGTTTCCGTTGTGTTTCCGATTCGGTTCCGTTTTTTCATTCCGTTTTTCTGTATGGCATACACAGTATACAGTAATTAGGGCTGGGCTTAAAATTTCCAATAGATGGGGGGGCAGAGCTAGCGCCTGAGGCAGATGGCGGTGTGAGTACTTAGCTCCGTCTGCAGCATCACCCAAATCGCCTGGATTTACTGCTTATCCACCCTAAGATGGTGAAGATTGGTGGAGCTAGACCTGGGGACCACCAGGGAACATTGAAATCAAGCATTCCAAGCGGAGAGATGGAAAAATTCATCAGGAAAGTGGCCTCCTCCTATGTGGCGCGAGATGGCAAGATGGCGCCGACCTCTCCTCGTGTTCCCGGCCGCAGGCCTACAGATGCAGAGGACCGCAGTCAGGGAGGTGAGACCGATACCGACGCTCTACCCATATCCCGCTCCTTTCTGAAAGAGACTTTAGCCTCCTCCCTTGCCGCAGCGCTAGAGCCCATCAGCTCCGACATCGCGGATATTAAGCAGGATATCAAACAAGTGGGCAGGAGAGTAGAAGCCCTGGAAGAGGCCCAGATCCCTATAATTCGACATCAGCGGGTGGTGGGCAGTCATCTCGCTGCAATACAATCAAATCTGAACTTTTTGTATTATGCCCTCGAAGACCAGGGAAACCGTGGCAGACGTAATAACCTGCGTTTTCGAGGCCTCCCCGAATCCATACCGCCTGGTGACATTTCTTATACTATTGTGCAGTTATGTCTCTCCATATTGGGACCGGACATCGCTCATGAGGTGATTCTTGAACGGGCACACAGAGTTTAAGACCGAAACCACTACCGCCTGCCCCGTCGAGAGACATTATCTGCAAGTTTACCAGTTTCCCAGTAAAGGAAGCAATCCTGTCTAAAGCTAGAGAATTGGGGACGGTGAAATGGGAAGGCCATGATGTCCTTTTTTCCAGGATCTTGCCCAATCCACACTACTGAAAAGGAGAGCCTTGAAGCCGCTTACTGACTGGCTCCGCTCCCACGACACGCTTTACCGTTGGTCCTATCCATTTGGTCTCTCCTTCCTATACGAGGGGAAAAGGATCTCTATTTCATCCTTCACTGACATGCCGTCAGTATACGACCATCTACAGATCAACCTGCTGGACATCCAGAACTGGGACCCCGTGCAGTCCCTATCTGACCTCCCTGATTTGCCACTTACGGAACTGTGGGAGAGACCACGTACCCCAAAGGCTCAGAAGAACAGGAGACATGCAGCGGGTTCACAACCCAGACGGCTCTCAATGGATACCAGAGAACCCCCCATACAGCCAACATGAGGAAACATCCCCCGCAGCAAGACGCAGGAACTTTTCCAGACAGGGGTTATGTGAGACTTCTTCAACCTCCACTTCGGTGGTCGAAATGTTTTTCTATCTCTTAACCCATTATAAGGTTCTGCCCTCTCTCTTCTGTTGAGAACGGGACGTTTGCTGCGGCTGACCCACCAATAATGCAGCATAATGCTATATCTTAAAATTAACGATGTTCTTGGCTCACATCTGCCCTCATGCCCTCATGCCCTCTTGCTCTCCCTCTCGCTTTATACATCCTCTCTTCTACTTCTCCCTGGACTCATCCTTTGGGAATACTCTCTTATCTGTCTCTCTCCTCTCTTGTGCTTGGCATTGCCTTTTGTCTCACTCTTCTGGGCATATCCCACCCCAGGATTGTTAGATAAGATAAGATGCTACGTTACCAGACCCCTACTCTATCTCTCTATGCCCTACCTCATTCTCTCCACTCCATATTTGGCCTTGTTCATTCAGTCATTCAGTCTTCTCCAATATGCACCTCCCTTTCCTCCTTTATCTCTGCTCTCCTTCTCTCCCATCTGGGTATTGGTAATAACCCAGGGTGATGCTATGATGTGTTTACTCCTACCCCCCCCCCCCTTACCACTACCAATACCACTAGGTTTACCTTTCCTAGTTGTACACTCTACCTCCTATTACTTTACAGTGAATTGTCCACTGTTTTACATAGTGCTCTACATTTGAGCACTTGTGCTCCAACTGGTGTTCCGGTATTGCTGGTGCGCCATGCGGGGTTTTTGTTTTTGTTTCTATGTTGATTACCAGTTAGTTGTTTTCACGTGTTTTAAATTGTGTCTCAATGATCCACATGTCACTGTTTTGTATATCTACTCTTCTCATGACAGAATTCCTGTAGGCGGCTTCCCTGGGCCCGGAGAACCGGACCACAAACATAGCTACCAGATATGGCGGAATTGATACATATGTAAAGGGCTTTAATGCTCCCTCGAAAAGGTGCTAAATCTTTTCTCACCTAAAAAAGAAGAATTGCACTGTCGCTCTGTTACAGGAAACTCATTTCCGTTTCAATCATTATCCAAACTTATCTTATTCCTCTTATCCAGATTGGTATCATTGCGGTTCCGGTTCTTCGGCTTCCAGGGGAGTCAACATAGGATTCAGGAAAGGAACGACCTTTCAGCTGCTAGCGCAAACTTTAGACCCTGAGGGTCGATATTTGCTTCTTAAAGGTAACATTGCTAATCAGATCTATACATTTATTAACATATACGCACCTAACACCAATCAATATGAATGGTTCACTGCTCTGCTCCCTATTGTTGAAGCTTTCATGGAGGGTATCACCATTATGGGAGGAGACTTCAATTTAGCTTTTGACCCACGCCTTGATTCTACATCCCAAAAATCCACACTCTCCCATAAAACCTTGGCCTCCCTTAAGAAAAAACTCTTCTCCATAGGTTTACTTGACACCTGGAGAACTCTCAACCCCCTGTCTAAAGACTATACGTTCTACTCCAATCCCTGCCGTTCCTACCATAGGATAGACTGCATTCTAATCTCCAAAGAACATATCCCCTCTGCTCAAAATCATATATAGATTCCATTCACCTTTCCGATCATGCCCCTGTTTTCACCACTAACCAAGCTCCCCAGATTTCTCCCAGATCTTACAGGTGGACATTAAATGAACAACTAATCTCGTCTGCAGCCGACATTGCCTATATAAAGAAACAGATTGATGAGTTCTTTTTGTTGAACAATCAACCTGACACCTCACCACAGGTGCTCTGGGACTCTCACAAAGCAGTGGTGAGAGGTCATTTTATTAGCCTTGGTTCCCAACACAAGAGAAAGAGAAATGCCCAGATGTCCTCTCTTCTATCAGAGATTCACAAAATTGAAACACTGCACAAAAAATCCCTACAAGACGCTCACCTCCTCAAGCTTAACTCTCTACGTGCGGAACTGAAGAATCTCATGAATACGCGCTCTGCCAAATTCCAAATGTACTCTAAATATAGATACTTTGCACATGGTGACAAGGTATCTAGATTTATGATGAGTAGAATGAAGGGAAAGGAAATCTCAGAGCTTTATATCCAGGATAGTCAACCCTGATGGAGGTCATGCTGTTGTCACTTCTGAAATTGCCCATCAATTCCAAGTTTACTACCAATCACTCTACAATCTGGCCCAACATGACCCTTCTAGCTCTCTTTCTTCCAAATCTGATTTACTCAAGGCCTTTCTTCATCAGGCTACCCTCCCTCGACTTGATCCTAGTCAAATTGAAGCACTTCAAACTCCATTCTCCTCGGAGGATCTATTAGCAGCTATAAATCACTTACCAAAAGGTAAAGCCCCAGGGCCAGATGGCCTTTCGGCGGTATATTACTCCACCTTTAAACATTTGCTATGTACTCACCTACTACAGGTCTGTAATAGAACCCTACATGGCTGTCCTCTTTCCTCAGATATGACTAAAGCTACTATCACAATAATCCCAAAGGAAGGTAAAGACCCCTATTCCTGTTCTAATTACCACCCTATATCATTATTAAACTTGGACCTTAAACTTCTCGCTAAAATGCTGGCGAACCGCCTAGCCCCCCTATTGCCCCAACTCATTTTTAAGGACCAAACTGGCTTTGTTACTGGTAGGGACGGTAAGGATAACTCCACTAGGATAGTTAATGCCATCTCCTTTGCCACTAAACACCGCCTACCCCTAGTTATTCTCAGCACCGACGCCGAGAAAGCATTTGATCGGGTCGACTGGAAGTGCTTGAAATCTGCTCTTGAATGCTTTGGTCTCCCTGAATCATTCTTGAACGCACCTTTCTCTATGTATCACAATGCCTCAGCGTCGGTGCTGGTGAATGATACTTACTCCCCTCTTTTCCTTATTAAAAACGGCACAAGACAGGGGTGCCCCCTTTCCCCATTGATTTTTGTTTTGGCCATGGAACCCTTACTCCAAATAATTAGGCAACAGGTTCAAATCAAAGGGCTGGCTCTGGGAGGTCATGAGCATAAGGTAGCAGCCTTCGCCGATGACCTTTTAGTTATGACAACCAACCCAGAAACGTCTCTACCCATACTCACGAACCTTTTTGAACAGTTTGGTGCTTTTTCCAATTTTAAAATAAACATGAGTAAGTCCTTCGTCCTGGATGTTGGTCTTCCCCCTGCTAGCCGTACTGCCCTGGCTAGTAGTTCCCCTTTTAATTGGAATGCACCTTCCATTACTTACCTGGGGATCAAACTTAGGCCTCTTGCACACGACAGTATTTTGCGGACCGTATACTGGCCGTTTTTTCAGTTCAGTATACTGACAGTATACTGAACCATTCACTTCAATGGGACTGCAAAAAATACTGAAGTGTCTCCGTATGCCTTCCTTTTCCATTTTTCCGTTCCGTTTAAATATAGACCATGTCCTATTCTTGTCCGCAAATCACGTTCAGTGGCTCCATTAAAGTCAATGGGTCCGCAAAAAAAACGGAAAGCATACGGAAGTGCATCCGTATGTCTTCCGTATCCGTTCCGTTTTTTGCGGATCCATCTATTGAAAATTTTAAGACCAGCCCAATTTTTTCTATGTTATTACTGTATACTGTATACGGAAAAACGGAATTGAAAAACGGAACCGAAACGGAAACCCAACGGAAGCAAAAAACGGATCCGAAAAAAACGGACCGCAAAACACTGAAAAAGCCATACGGTCGTGTGCAAGAGGCCTTACTTCTGATTTACATAAGTACTTCCAGTTGGACTACACTCCTTTACTTCAATCTATACGAGACCAATTGTCTTCCCTTAATACTCCGACTCTTTCCTGGTTTGGCCGGAAAAACATGGTAACCTCACTGATAATCCCCAGATTGAATTATCTGCAACAGGTCCTTCCCATTCCCATTCCTAAAACTTACTTCTCAGCCTTGAACAAACTCGTCAGGTCATTTGTCTGGCAAGACAAACACCCGCGTATAGCCCTTTCCACTTTGTCCAGACCCAGGTCTGGTGGGATAGGTCTGCCCAATGCACACCTCTACAATAAAGCTATTCATTTGGCTAGAATCGTGGATTGGTTAAGGGACACCGAACATAAAACTTGGGTTGGTATGGAAATGGCCCAATATCTTCGCCCCTTTAGGAGCCTTTTAGTACTGCCACTAGACAAAGGACATGTCCTGCTCCCCTGCCCTCCCACTGTCAAAGCTACTCTCTCTGCTTGGGAATGGTTCCTCTCATCTCCTTGGGGTTTTCCCTTGCCCTCCCCATTAATACAGGTAAAAGATGTTATTGCACTTGCACCCAAAGAACTAATTCAGACCCTTCCCATCTCCCTCAGAAGGCTAAACACTCCTATTCTTAAACTGTTTGATGAAGAGGGAACCCTTTCAGAAAACCTTATCAGAGCCTCTCACCCTGACTTGATTAAATACTACCAAGTCACTCGCTTTCTACAGACATATATTTCCAAGCACATATCTTACTCCTCCTTGCTGAGACCTGTAACCTGGTTTGAGAGTCTTGTTTTGAACCACAGGCCACCAACCAAGCAAATCTCACAGCTATATAAACGCCTATGCATCCTCGTCTTAATGCCCACGCCAGCTTTTATCCGTCTATGGGAGAAGGATCTACAGCACACGTTTTCCGATATCCAGAAATCCAAACTGTACCTGACTCCCCATACCTCCTTCAGGTGTGTAAGGATTCAGGAGAACGGATACAAACTGCTCTCTAGGTGGTATAAAAACCCTGATATCACTAGTAGATTCTCTCCTCAAAATTTGGATATTTGCTGGCGATGTAAAGTGGACAAAGGCTCCTTCTATCACATATGGTGGACCTGCCCGATTGTACAGACATGGTGGAACTCTATTTTTGAGAAATGTAACACCATCTGTGGTACGAAGCTTGACCCCAGGGCTGGGACAAGGTCCACCACCAACAGAGGCTGAGCTGCCCAAGTGCGCCCCCCCCCCCTCCCCCAACTTGTGGAGTCTTTACTAAATACTGTTGTAATCACACATAAATATGCACAGTTTAATGTATCAATTAATGACGCACTGTTATGGAGGATCTGTGGACATTGTTATGGGGGGGATCTATGGTTGACACTGTTATGGGGGATCTGTGGATGACACTGTTATGGGGTGGATCTATGGATGAAACTGTTATGGGGGGGATCTATGGATGACACTGTTATGGGGTAATCTGTGGATGACACTGTTATGGGGGATCTGTGGATGACACTGTTATGAAGGATCTGTGGATGACACTGTTATGGGGGATCTGTGGATGACACACTTATGGGGGATCTGTGGACGACACTGTTATGGGAGATCTATGGATGACAGTGTTATGGGGGATCTATGGATGAAACTGTTATGGGGGGAATCTATGGATGACACTGTTATGGGGTAATCTGTGGATGACACTGTTATGGGAGATCTATGGATGACACTGTTATGGGGGATCTATGGATGAAACTGTTATGGGGGATCTGTGGATGACACTGTTATGGGGTAATCTGTGGATGACACTGTTATGGGGGATCTATGGATGAAACTGTTATGGGGGGAATCTATGGATGACACTGTTATGGGGTAATCTGTGGATGACACTGTTATGGGGGATCTGTGGATGACACTGTTATGAAGGATCTGTGGATGACAATGCTATGGGGATCTGTGGATGACACACTTATGGGGGATCTGTGGACGACACTGTTATGGGAGATCTATGGATGACAGTGTTATGGGAGATCTATGGATGACAGTGTTATGGGGGATCTATGGATGACAGTGTTATGGGGGGATCTATGGATGACAGTGTTATGGAGGATCTGTGGATAGCACAATGTTATGGGGGGATCTGTGGATAGCACAATGTTATGGGGGATCTGTGGATGGCACAATGTTATGGGGGATCTGTGGATGACAGTGTTATGGGGGATCTGTGGATGACACACTGTTATGGGGGATCTGTGGATGACAATGTTATGGGAGATCTGTGGATTACCCACTGTTATGGGGGATCTGTGGATGACACACTGTTATGGGGGATCTGTGGATGACAGACTGTTATGGGGGATCTGTGGATGACGCACTGTTATGGATTGTGACTCACAATGGATATTGGGGGCCAGCAAATTACAAGGAAGGCGGGGGCGGGGGATGATTGATAACATACATATCTAAATGGCTGGGGGGGGGTGAGGGCTTGACTTGAGCGATCTACTGATCAGAGCATTAGAATAGCAGGAATAAATAACATCTAAATGTCTGATGGGGTAGATGGGGGTAGGACAAGGGCTGATGGGGGAAGGGGGACTGGGTTAGATAATCTATACTGACATACATTTGACACACATACATACTGACATACATTTGACACACATATATACTGACATACATTTGACACACACATATATACTGACATACATATGACACACATACATACTGACATACATATGACACACACATATATACTGACATACATATGACACACACATACATACTGACATACATATGACACACACATATATACTGACATACATATGACACACATATATACTGACATACAAATGACACACATATATACATATGACGCACACATATATACAGACATACATATGACACACATACATACTGACATACATATGACACACACATACTGACATACATATGACACACATACATACTGACATACATATGACACACATATATACTGACATACATATGACACACACATACATACTGACATACATATGACACACATATACATACTGACATACATATGACACACACATATATACAGACATACATATGACACACACACATATATACTGACATACATATGACACACACATATATACAGACATACATATGACACACACATATATACTGACATACATATGACACAGACACATATATACTGACATACATATGACACACACATATATACTGACATACATATGGCACACATACATATATACTGACATACATATGACGCAGCCACATACATACTGACATACATATGACACACACACATACTGACATACATATGACACACACATATATACTGACATACATATGACACAGACACATATATACTGACATACATATGACACACACATATATACTGACATACATATGGCACACATACATATATACTGACATACATATGACGCAGCCACATACATACTGACATACATATGACACACACACATACTGACATACATATGACACACACATATATACTGACATACATATGACACACACATATATACTGACATACATATGACACACATACATATATACTGACATACATATGACACAGACACATACATACTGACATACATATGACACACACATACTGACATACATATGACACACACATATATACTGACATACATATGACACACACATACATACTGACATACATATGACACACACACACATACTGACATACATATGACACACATACATAAACACACACAATATGCACATTACATTACTGCCATTCCATTCCCTTTAACCCCTTACATTTTCTGCACATACAGTCTCTGGTGACTTGGAGGGAGAGGCAGGATGCAGAGTATTCCTCCTCCTCCTCCTTCTCTGTCCCGACGCTGCTCTTCTCTCTGTGCTGGGGGAGGGGGTTGTGAATCTCTGGTGCACACACAGGCAGGAAGTCAGGGGCTGGGGAAGGTACGGAGCTGCAGCACACTGCACTAGACTGAGGGAGGGAGGAAGAACACCACTAGGGGGCGCAGGACCGGCTGTTACAGCAGCAGAGCGCAGAAATGGATGCTCTGCTGCTAATACAGCTACACGGCAGCAGCAGGGACTTGGTGAGAGTGGCCTTTGCCTGTGCCCTGAGGCTTGAGCGCCCTGAGGCTGGAGCCTCCTCAGCCTCTGTGTCGGCCCGGCCGTGCTTGACCCTAACCCTATTTTAGCCCTACTCAACCTGGATACGTCGGATTCCCCTTTCCCCCACTCATATTTGGTCAGACAATTGTTATGTGCAGCTCGCCTTTTACTGCCGAGACACCCCATCCCCAGACCACTGGTTTAACAAGATCGACTCCCTCTATAGATTTGAAGAATTGGCCGCCTGGGAGACTTATTCTCATAGCAAATTTGAGACTAGGTGGAAAGCTTGGAAAGCTTTCAGATACGTGGAATCATGAGAAGCAATGGTTTAAGATTCATTTACTCTTATTGCCTTTGTAACAATGAGGAGACACAATGTTTGTTTGTAATATCCCGCATGTATTGTTGATAATTTTTTTTTTTTTCTGATGTTCTCTCAAGTGACAATGATTACTGTTTCAATAATATACGCGAACCTATTGCATCTGCACTTTGCCACACCGGTTTATTTTTCGCTTACTTGTAACTGAAAAATTTCAATAAAAGTTTTAAAAAAAAAAAAATTACAATAGATGGTTCCACAAAAAAACGGAACCGATACGGAAGACATACGGATGCATTTCCGTATGCTTTCTATCTTTTTGCGGACCCATTGACTTGAATGGAGCCACTAATCGTGATTTGCGGGCAATAGTAGGACATTTTCTATCTTTGCACGGAAAAGAAAAATGGAAATACAGAAACGGAATGCACACGGAAACACTTCCTTTTTTTTTGCGGAACCATTGAAATGAATGGTTCTGTATACGGATCGTATACGGAACACAAAAAAACGGTCTGTACACTCGCAAAAAAAGGTTTGTGTGAAAGAGGCCTAATGTACATGCCATACTGGGGCAGTTTCCCCCAATACATGAAGGGGGAGCTGCTGGTAGGCTGAAACCTGGCAGTCTAGCAGCAGGAGAGACTTGTAGCTTCAGCGCCAGGTAGTAGAAGCAGAGCTAGAGCCTGACAGGAGAGCATCCTCCACAGCTCATCCAGAGGAGTCACCACACACCCTGCAGGTACAACACACACTACCTGCTGGACTATCAGGGCACGGGCTGCCACCATGTGAGGCAACGGGAGCTCCCACTACTATTTCAGCCACTATTACCTCTGAATCGGCGCTTCTGCAGGTCTGGGAGCTGGATGACTTCCGTGCCGCGTCGCACTCCTCTGTTCCCGACTTCCTGCCTGCACAGCGCTGATAACATTGAGGTAAGCACGCAGTACAAACGTGCTTCTGGGCCCTGCCTGAGATGAAAACCCACCGCCATCCTAGCCCTGCTACATGCCCTCAGAAGGGCTAAGCTACCTGAACAAACTACCTGCCTGCCGCCCGGAACTGCATGTCCCGGGCATCAGGGCAATACGATTTCCACACCCCTCTCAGTGTTTGGTTAGTGATGCCTCTTCCTTAGGTATTGCAGCCTCTGGGGTCTTTCATAAAAGGTGTGTATATGTAATGACAGATCATGTAACACTTAGATTGCACACAGGTGGACATCATTTCACTAATTATGTGACTTCTGAAGGTAATTGGTTGCACCAGAGCTTTTTATGGACTTCCTAACATAGGGGGCTAATACATACGCACATGCCAATTTTCTGTTTTCTATTTCTAAACAATAGTTTTATTTATATACTTTTCTCATTTCACTTCACCAACTTAGACTACTGTGTTCTGATCTATCACATAACATTAAGATTAACAAAACAGAGAACTTTAGGCTGTAATGTAACAAAACACGAAAAAAGTCAAGGGGGGTAAATACTTTTGCAAGGCACTGTGTATATATGTTGTATAGCATGGTCTAAGACCATTGTGACCTACATTTGGTTCAATATATGTGTGTTAAACTCATATACTCGGCCTTATTCGACGAATAAGGAGTGTGAATTATTACATTGACAATATGGATTCTATAGCCCTAGACATCCAAATACACAGGGGTGTGGTTGGTTGTATACTATTATCAAATCGAAATGTTCTCATAAACGAAAAACTAGGACAATAACGACCAATTTCAGAGGAACTAGCCATAGAATCATAATGAGATTCAACCCTAATTTTGTAAAAGTTTGAGTTACATCCGAATGCAAAATTTTGGTCATTTAATTCGGGTGAACTTTGGGGAGAGAGAAAAAATTTCAACCCTTGGAGACCTCAGAGTGTCAAACATAAATTTTCAGGCGATTTGGGGCACTTTTGATCTGGGTAGAATTGTTTCGGACCTGAATTGAATTGGTCGATCAATTCAGCCAAATAGAATGTGAATGTATTGTTAGTGATTTGATCATCTTTACCGACCGACCATCTAATATGCATAGTGGCCTTCCAGCTATCCCCTGATCAGGTTGTTGGATTTCAAAATTCCCAACATGCAGTAAGTCATCCTCAGCAGGCTGGGACTGGCCCACAGGGGTACAGGTGAATCCCCCGGTGGGCCCCTGAGCAAAGCGGGTCCCTAGTCTCCCACCCTCCGCACAAGTGCCACATAACACAGTAGACTTTCTGCACTACGTACATATATTCAATATATAGCACCTCAACAAACCTATGTTCATATAAAAAACTTGATAGATTAATAAAGAAACTCCCCAGTTTATTATTATAGATACAATCAGAGCGGAGATGACTTCTAGGTATAGAGGAAAGCAGCCAGTGTCCTCTTCTCCCCAGAACCTACCTTCTCAAAGTTGCTGCAAGGACCCCTATATTCAATCATCTGGTAGCATCTTGCTGCCGTGTGAGCAGGTAATATTTGAATGTATCCATATGGTGGGTCCGCTAAAATATATTTTTCTGGTGGGCACCTAGGCACCCCAGTCTGACACTGATGCTCAGAGATAACTTGCAGTGGCGCACTCCCCTCTTCCTGTTCTGAACACATGCACACATGGGCGACTAATAAGCATGTATGTGGGGGTGTAGGCCATGTTGTTGACCCAACCAACATCAAGCAACAGGTATCTCATGTGTATGGCCAGCCTAATTCTTATAGCTATCACCTACTCAACCGCAAAAGTTCTCCAGGCTTGTGAACATGTTGCTGGTTAGACTTTCCACTAGAGTTCAACTCAGGAAATACCTAAAGTCATTTTAAAAATGTTATTCCCCAGTGAATAATAAACTTCCATCCATCTCATTGTAGAAGGGTGCAATAAATTACAGCAGAGCCCATATCAGAATGACTGGGACAGGGTAAGAAGAAACTATCACAGTGGCATGATTTTACTGCATGACTCTGCATGATATAAAAACAGTGGGGGAAATGTATCAAACCTGGTATAAAGGAAAACTGGCTTAGTTGCCCCTAACAACCAATCAGATTTAACCTTTCATTTCTCAGAGCTCCTTTCAAAAATGAAAGATGGAATCTGAAGTCAGTTTTCCTTTACATCAGTTTTCATAATTTTCCCCCAGTATATAGAGTTTAAAAGGGCAATACTGATAACTGAAATAACAGTTTATTAGCAGTCTATTCATCCACAGGGCCCAATTTACAATATGCAGATTGCTAGCTTTCAATATTTCAGTAAATACCAGTGCAAAATAATGTTATGTACACCCAGCATGACCTGGTTTGGTTGGCAAGGACAGGGTTAACCACCATGTTCCTCCCCTCTTGGCAGTAGAAAGCTGTTCCAACTCTCTGTCTGGAGAGAGAGTTCTAGTAAAGTGTGTCAGGAGGGAGGAAACAAGTCCTTGTGCTTCTTCTACTTAGGCCTCAGGATTCAGAGACTAACCGATCTCTGTGAAACAGCTTTTGCTACAGCTTCTGCTACAGCAAGAAGGCAAAAAAAATAAAGAAGAGCTTGAAATATGCATGGCTAAGCATAAGAGTCAGCAAGGTAACCTACGACTTCAGCTAATCAGACTTTGCAGCTTGTGAGGGATAACACTCAAGACACCCGTCACACTTACCCATTTCCTGAACATACATGCTTCTAGATAAATGCATATAAATGCCACGGCGCTCATAAATGATGCTTAAATATGTGTTGGTTGTTTTTTTTTTAAAGGCACTCTATTTATGGCCATGTGGTATGTAGAAGAGTTAACATGGCATCAGAAATGACAAGAATGGAGCATCTTCTGTGATGCAATGCAAGCAAACACTAGCGTTGTCCTATAATCTTTTAAATCTTATAATCTTGTAAATTCAAATCACCATTCTTTCTCCATTTCCATAAAAAATAAAAAAAAGTTATTGGTATCACCGCATCCAAAAATGCCTGAATTATTACAGGTAATGTTGAGTGAAGTGAAGCATTCCAAGCGGAATTCAGTCCGAAGTTTAGGAAAACTTCGATTTGCAACAAATCCGAATTTCCTCATTCTTCGTGGTAACTAATCAGTTCTTCATAAAATGGCTGCAGCACGTATTACAAAGCGAAAGTAAGAAGCCCAGGGACATGAGATCGCCCATAAGGCCGTGCAGCCAATTGCAGATAGCTATCCCAGTGGTCATCTCACGTGGTCTCTGCCATTATCCTATTAGCTAAACATAGGGAGAGATGTGGCAAGCACTCATGTGATAGGAACAATGTTACTGAAAGGGATTAATAGAATAATATTGGAGAGGGAGAGTGTAGGGGAGCGCAGGGAGACTGAAGGGAGAATGTAGGGAGACATTCTGTATCGGTTTTATTTATTTATTCCATGTCCTAGAAAATCAGCAAGATGCAGAGAGAGGAGGAGCTGGAAATCCCTGATGACATATTCTCTTCAATATTAGATGATGTGGAACAGGAGGAAAAGCAGATAGCAGAAGAAGGGCTCCCATCTGTAGGGCAGGAGAGCGGTGGGGTTGGAGAAGTGGGTATGCCAGAGCTGTCAAATAACCTGCAGGAGATTGTAGGCCAGAACAGCAATAATTTGCATATTGTGCCCCCACCTAACCAGCCAAACCCCATACCTACAACAGCCCTTTTTTAAAGGTGCCACGTTGCCATTAACAATAAAGACCAACTAATACAGTGCAGTCTTCATTATTAAATGAAAGGCAGCTGCTAATTGGCCAAACAATTCTTCACCGAAGCATGGCCCCAACCCGCCCGCAGCATGGTCGCTCCGTGTTGCCGTACCCTAAAGCAGAGTGGCCTGGGTGTACCTGATTTATAGTGATTCGTGACAAATTGATTCGTAAGAAATCAAATTTCTTGGCTAACTTTGGCAAAGTTGGCAAAAAGAATTTTTCAAAACTTCGCATATCTTTAATTATAGTATAAAAGTATTTATCCCATAAAGTAAAACGTGACTAGGGCCTAAGTTTGAGTACTGACAGTGGAAAAGTATGAAGATAATAATTAAAGACAATCATGGGGACAGAAGTAAGGCAGGGTTTACATGTTCAGGTTGTTTGATGTAGTATTTGATGCCAAATGCGGAATCAGAAAGCGGATAATACTCAAAAAACTTTAACATCATGGTTTGTAGACATGCACATTAAAAAATAATACAGTGGTCCCTCAAGTTATAATATTTATTGGTTCCCAGAAGACCATTGTAACTTGAAACCATTGTAACCTGAGTATATAACTTTATGAAAAACTGGCAAGTGGTTCCAAAAGACCCAAATGTCATCTCATGATAAGAGAAAGTGAAGATTTAAAAGAAAAATAAGAAGAGATGTGTAATGTCCCAGATTGACATTACCACTCTTTTCTACACCTTGCTACCACTTTCCATAGGCTAATATATGTCCTACAAAATACATCCTGTAATGTGCATATTTATTGCCATGTATTCCTATGTAATGTTATGTTCAAGTGTAATAACCTGGTTGACCACTCGATGGCAGCAACAGAACTGGCAGGAATAGTTCCAAGGAATGGACTGTTTGTCCATTCTCTCTCTCTCTTAGTGTAAAGGAGGAGTTAGCTTAGTTAGAAACAGTCAGTCTAGCTTTCCCCCTTGTGGGGAGAGGTTGTGGCCAGTTTACCCAATGCTGGTAGAAGGTTGTGCAGGAGCCCATGCCCCTGGTGGGCAAGGTTCCAAGGCTTCCATTAGGCCCTGCCTGGCATGCTAACTTTGCAACTCAAAGTTGAGCACCTGGTTGCATCCCCTACCTTGATTTGCATTGCCTTCCTAGTTCAAGCTGAGCAGAAGCTTGCTATATTTAAAGCCAGTACAAAAGCTGAAAGGATTGCCTAAAGAAAGATCATCTACTACTGACATAGCTGAGCTGAAAGAGCTACAGAGAGAACACAGCAAAGAAGTGTTTGTGAGCAAAGTAAGAGGTTCCCTTCTAGAAGTGTTTTGCTAATACCTGCTGGAGACCAAGATAATTCAAGTTACTGGAAACCGTTTGGATTACAATTTTACCGGAAGTAAAAGCAACTGTTCAATGTTTATTCAAGTCTGGACTAAACTTTATTTCCACATCATTCAAGTCATCACTTCTGTTCTACCCTATCCACGTTAACCCCTTTCCTTTGCACTTGCTTCGGAGCACCACATCTGGGATTCCAACCATCACCAAAGGTAGGAGCACCATGACAGATGGCCAGATATCAGGAATGAACGTTCCTGTGAACACTCGTTCTCGAACATCTGCCTGTGTAAAGGGGCGCCAATCACCCAATAAACGAGCGAAACACTGGTTCATCAGGTGAAACTTGTTCGTGCAGGCACCTAAATTATCGTTTCTGGGCAGTAGATCGTGCTGTCTAAACATGTAAATGCAGCACTTCACCTCCACTTAACGAGCAACGCTTCCTTCCTGACAATCTGCTGCTCATCGGCACGTCTAAATCTGCCTTAAAGGGGGTGGAGCCTGGATGCGGAGCTGCATGGCTGCTGATCCCTGAGCTCTGCTGAGGATTAGTGGAGCAGGCACATAAAGCATCTGTAAACTCGCTGGCATGAGCAAAACTTATAAGGATAAGACCAAAGATCTACCTGGTGCAGGAAAATCGGCGGTGGGGCGCAGAAAAGAATGGACAAGATGGCGCTGAATAAAGTGGCAGCGTGGGGAAGGGGAAGAAGTTGAGGCTTCGTTATCTACCTCAAAAGACCATATGCCGGTCTCAAGGACCTTCATGAGGCAGCTGCTAGCGCAGTGATGGCAAACCTTTTAGAGACCAAGTGCCCAAACTGCAACCAAATACCCACGTATGTATGGCAAAGTGCCAACACAGCAATTTAGCCTGAATACCAATACAGTATATCTTTCATGTGCTTTATCATTTAGCTATAATAGCTTAATAGCCTACATTTAATGCGCTGCCTGTGCTGTTCATAGTGTGTCCGTGGGCTGATAAATGGCAGGAAAGGTCTAAGGCATATTGGTACACCATAGACTTTTTCCAGGGTGTGAGTGCCCACAGAGAGGGCTCTGAGTGCCGCCTCTGGCACCCGTGCCATAGGTTCGCTATCACTGTGCTAGCGGAAGCCCTGGAGCCTATCACACAGGAAATCAAAGACTTCAACAGAGACCTGAGTCAGATAGGTGAGAGAGTGGGGGTGGTAGAGAACACCCAGGCTGCCATGATAGACTTTGAGTCAGCGGTTTCACACGCCCTGGATAATGCTCAAGCACACTTGAACCTCTTGTATAGGTTTATGGAGGATCAAGAGAACAGGGGGAGACGTAATAACATACGGCTTTAAGGTTTCCCCGAATCTATTCAGCCAGAAGTCATCTCCTCCATGCTAATAGATTTCTTCAAAGATCTTTTGGGCCCAGACCGAGCTGAGAAAGTTGTGCTTGAGAGGGCTCACCGAGCCCTGCGCCCTCCGCTGGGTCCCAATGAACAACCTAGGGACATAATTTGCGTGCTGGCCAGCTTCCAGGTAAAGGAAACAATCATGAAAGTGGCTAGAACAACTGCTCCTATACGCTATGCTGGAGCGGTCATCTCTATTTTCCAAGACCTCTCACCCATGACACTCAAGAAAAGGAAAATCTTGAAACCATTGCTGGATGTCCTGCGATAGTGGAAGATCCAATATAGGTGGCTCTATCCATTTGGGCTTCTAATAAACACTCCAGAGAGGAAAATGGTGTTGCGGTCACATGCAGATCTTAAGAGGATATATAACTCCTTAGGAATGGCGGACGTCCAGATCCCTGACTGGAATCCTGTGCAGGAGTTAACGGACCTCCCGGCTTTGCCATTGACGCCTACGGGCTATGTGGATACCAGCAAAAGCAGGAAAACCCCAAAGGCAGAGAAGGAGGACAGGACACTCCACGCCAAGAAAAGCACCATCTGACCACCAGAGTACCTAAAAGCTTGTTCGTAGAACTGAGGAAAATCATTGTGCGTCTTCTTTGGGGGGAGGTAGGCCTAGGATCCCATATGAACAGACGGTTCAGCCCACAAGGGCGAAAGGACTGGGAGTCCCAGACTTTTATTTGTACTATACGGCTATGCAAAGCCTTAGGGTGCTTGAATGGCTACGGGACTCTAGAGACAGACTGGACATACAGTTAGAGAAGAATTTGTCAAGAATACCTCTGAGATCCCTGGTGTTAGCTAAAGTTCATGGGACTGATCTTTTGAGCTGTGTCAACAACCCC
This sequence comes from Bufotes viridis, assembly GCA_033119425.1. NCBI lineage: Eukaryota > Metazoa > Chordata > Amphibia > Anura > Bufonidae > Bufotes > Bufotes viridis. The sequence continues at coordinate 29,938,987 of CM065597.1, read as the reverse complement.
TATACTCGGGATACTGTTAAACTTTGGTATTCGGAGATGTGTAAAATCTTCCTGTCGGGATCATTGTCACCTCTTCTGCAGGTAGCTGACGTCTTGTGGGACTCTCCCGCTGAATTTAGAAATTCTCTGAATGAAGCATGTAAACAAAATAGGACACTTGTTTTGGACAGTATACAATCCCAATCACAGCTGCTGGATCATGGGGTGTAGGTGTGGGTGCCACAGGGCATTTCCCTGTTTCAGGTCTTACATGTACAGCATAATCTAAAACAATTGGGTTGCGTGGGTGAAGTGGTTTCGTCGATCTTGAGCAAATGGTCATGTTTGTGAAGGAGCCTACCAAGAAACTATCAAAACTCTATTCTTTGCTATTGGGAAATACACAGCCCCAAAAGCCTTTGTTTGTAACAAAATGGGAATCAGGTTTGCAAATGACATTTACAGCAGAGAAAACTAGAGCTCTCCTTAGAGAAACTCCTAGGGTGTCTAGATGCGTACGCCTACAAGAAAACTACTACAAGTCACTGACACGTTGGTATTATACACCAGATAAGATCCATATTATGTTCCCTTTGTCTTCGCCAATGTGCTGGCGAGGTTGTGGGGAGATAGGCTCGTATTTGCACATATGGTGGTCATGCCCAATACTTAAGCCATTCTGGTCGGCGGTGTGTGAGGTGCTTTCTAGGGTCGGTAGCTTAAATATAACCCCCTCTCCTCAGTTCTGCCTGTTGGGCTGGGCAAAGGGAATCAGCATGCCGAGCCACAAATGTAAACTTAACCAGCAGTTATTGGCAGCAGCTAGATTGCTGGTGGCAACGATGTGGAAATCTCCTAATGCACCCTCAGTCGGACAATCGTTGCTTGAGTGCGACCATATTTGCCGTTTGGAACAAATCGCTTACTGGGACACGGCAAATACGAGTAAATTTGATATCATTTGGGGCCCTTGGAGGAGTATTCGAACAGCGTTGAAAAGCAATTGACACCTTTGCCCTTCTCCACTGGTATCTCGCCTATGTTGTCCACCTTTATTGTTAAATCGCCTCAGTTATTTGTCTCACTTAATATAAAACATATCATTTATGTCTTCGGCATATGGCGCTTTAGACCGCCTTCTTATAAGCTTGTATGGCTGTACAATGTAAATGAACTGTCGCTCAACTGTATTAATCGACTCTGTAATGCCCATTGTTATTGTTATTCAGTTTTGACTCTTGCATCCGTTTTTTTTTTTAACTTTGTCTCTGATTTGGGCCTATATTTGTCTCTCCTAGTTTGACCCGGTTAGTTTGTTCTGCCTATTTCTTAGGGTAGTCATTGATTTGTAACTAGGCTCTTTCTTTCTTATAGGCCCCCGCACACTTATGTAGGAAGGGACTGTCTTCCAGTTGTAGGCCACTGCCTAGGGTAGATCGGGCAAGTAGACAGGGACAATGGGACGGGTAGTTCAGGGTTCACTGCTCCCTACCATAAAATCATCTGTTTGAAGAGGCTGTGGCGCTCCGTTAAGTGTTGCGGCCTCTCTCAGCTTACCAAGCAGAGGACCATACATTGTGTAGTGGCTATTGTAGCCCAGGCCCATCCACTTAATTAGGACTGAGCTGTGCCTAGACCATGTAACCAATTAATGTGACATCACTGGCCTAGGAGAAGGCCACAACACTCACTGGTGCACCATGGCTTCTTTAAACAGTTGATTGGCGGGGATGCCAGAAATAGACCCCATCAATAAGACATTGATGACCAATGCTGAGGATAGGACATCAATATTAAACTCTTTAAAATTCTTTTAAGCCTCAAGAACAGGCCATTTTTGTTAAGACCTAAAAATATTTATTTCTTTGCCCCTCTGTATACTACTGGTCATAACTTTTTACATTTTTGGACAACACACTTGTATGAGGCTTTGAGTTGACTATGGGAATCAGTCACTTACAACGAGGGTTGTACGGGTTGGTTTACAAATGCCCTATTAGACGTGATTGATGATATGTGTAAAATGACAGCAACATTCAGAATGCAATGTAGTGTTTATTTATTCTGCCCTTCATACAAGTATATAATGATTTTTGTAAAAGTAAGAGGAAAAACAAGACAAATTTAAAGGGGTTGTCTGGGTTGAGCTGAACCTGAACATAACCCCTTCTTCAGCTATTCAGCCCCTATAATTGGAGCATCAGAGCATTTCAGAGCCTTGTTCTGCATCACACAGAACAAGGTCTCTTTTGTTTACATTTTCACACTGTTAGGTGCAGGCTTACGCCTAGCAGTGATCCCAGTGATGTCAGGCTAGGGCAGTGCTAAAGACCGCCCATTACTGCCGGTGACATCAACGGGCTCACTGCTAGACGGAAGCCTCCACCTAGCATTACCATATAGAGACCCGATACGTCACCGTATCTAAAGGAAAAGCCCTTGCCTTGCAAAATACAGCACAGGGCAATGGGGAGGAGTGGAGCATAAAATGCTCCAATGCTCCACTCATACGGGCTGATTGGGTGAAGAATGGGTTATGCCCAGGTTCAGCTCTGAACCCGGACAGCCCCTTAAATTTTGTAACATTTAAAGGAACTAAATAATGCTATGAAGAAAGAAGACAGTATGATAGTGTAGTAAATCAAATGCAAAAAATGTAGATAAAGCTAAATCAAGCTAGAAGCTTAAAGTTAACATCATAAAGGGCTTCAAAACCTTCGGTGTACATATAGAGTTTACGGTCATTGGCGTTGTAGGATAGACTTAGAATATTATCAAATATCTTTTCAAAACGGATATTCAGATAACGTTCCTCACTCGTGTTAGTATCAAACATGTAGAAGATCTCTTCTTCCCTAGAGTTGATGGTTCTTGTTGCATACATGGCACCACATACCATGAATGCATTGGTAACCCTAGGCTTATATACAGAGGTGACCCATGTACTAATCAATTCCAGAGATGTTTCATTCAGCAACCCAATAACTATATTACCTCGTACATCTTCCTTTGAATAAAGCACCCACAAACCATATTCATCTCCTTCCAGGTCTATGTATTGGTACTGGGAAGTTGAATAGGAAAATCTGGTAGCCTGGTCTGGTAGAGTCTTACGATCTACCTGGTTAGTGTTCATGTTGAGCTTACAAATTCCCCCGTTGTTGCAGTTATAGTACAAGAAATTGTTATACAGAGTTAAATCATACCCTCTACCAGGCACAGATAATGCTGGAGTTTCTATGTTTTTGTACTGCTTGAGATCGTTATAGGTACGATAAAATTTTATAGTAGTGAAGTAGTAACTATTGTCACTGAGCACCCAATATAATTCTTGTGTAGATCCAAAAAATGTGTCCTTTCCCCATCCACCTGCCACGTAGGATTTTCCCCTCCAGTTGATCTGGACGATTCGCGGCGAACTAATATTCATAATCACACCATGTTCACAAGTGTCTAAAAAAAAACAAGAAAATCTAAATGAGATATGTTTACCATCAAGCTCTAGGAAATGTCAGTAGCCAACAGGGACATAGCTTTCTTATAAGTTTAAAGTGAAACTACAGGCAAAGTTTCATAATTTGTACAATGGGGCTACTAAAGTCATGTAACATATGAGAACCATTAGTTCTTTTGCTATGGTCTTCCAAACTGCTCTGTACTCCATGGATCCTTAGCAGCATATGAACTATACACTATGAGCTACAGCTATAATGGACTCATAGATAGATCAATAGGTTCACCAAGGAATGGGATACTTGGAATAATAGAAGTTAAAACTATGTTAAAACTGAAGAGAAAATTGGGCTTTTCCCCTCCTTCTGCACAGCAAGTCAAGCGCCATCTCCCCAGCCCTACCACCCCCCACCCCCAATGTGGGGGGCAGTTGAATATTAACCAAATTAAATTAAAACTAAATTCAACAGTTATATTAAAATTTGAAAAACCTTCCCAAAAATGTCACTTTTTATTGAAGATTTTGAATGTATGTCCAAAGCAAATGTAGTTGGTGCACAGCTTAGGTGAAGCTGAAGTGTGATATAACTCATTTTAACCGTAAGGACCGGTAACATTTTTCCCTCTCTGTTTCAGTGGTCATATCATTTTTTTATTTTTTTTTTACCTATATTAAATCTTGAATTTTGCTGAGTTGTAGTTTTTTATTTAAAACCATAATCAGTCTTCAATATGCTTTCAGGTAACCGTGGCAGCCAGGACGCTACTAAAGTCCCGGCTGACATTGAAAAGAAGCGGGGAGCCGGGGGAGAACCTACTTACATGTGAACCATGCGACGCAGGGACCCGGTGACGTCATCGAGGAGCACCCCGGCCGCCGCAAGGAAGGTAAGTAGCTTCTCTCCCTGCTCCCTGCTTCTTTTCCATGGCAGCTGGGACTTTAGTAGCATCCTGGCTGGCATGGTTACCATTCTTTAAAGCTAAACGTCTGATCCGGCGATGCGCAGAAACGACGTTTAGCTTAAAGTCGGATCCGGATTAATGCTTTTCAATGGGCATTAATTCTGGATCGATCCTTGTGGCATGCCTTCCGGATTTTTGGACGGAGACAAATCTGCAGCATGCTGTGGTTTTGTCAACGTCCAAAAAACGTTCACATACTGAACGGAAGACATCCTGATGCATCCTGAATGGGTTTCTCTCCATTCAGAATGCATTGGGATAATCCTGATCAGTATCTTTCCGTCCTAGAGCCCCGAGGCTCAGCACGGGATTTGATCCTGTGCTGAGCCACGCCCCCTGCACTGATCACATGACAGTGACGTCACCCCAGGTCCTTCGGCTGTTCAACAGTTCGGGTTAGTGGCAGCCGCCCCTTATGGATTCCATATGCCGCTATAGTGGAATCCATAACGGGATGCGAGACTTACCGCAACCCGAATGCCGGACTTTTTTTTAAAGTTCGCTCATTTCTACACCTGAGCAAAGGGTACCTCAAAATTGTGACTTTGGGGTTTCATAAACTGTAAGCCATAATCATCCAAATTATAACAAATAAAGGCTTGAAATATCTCGCTTTGCATGTAATGAGTCTATGTCATATATTAGTTTCACCTTTTAAGTTGCATTACTGAAAAAAATTAACTTTGCACGACATTCTAATTTTTCGAGTTTCACATGTATAACTGTGACATTATGGGTAAAAAAATCTTTTTTGCCATAAAGTACATTTCTGGCCTGCAGTCCATTTCTGAGAGTGAAATATAATCCGTAAATCTGGCTTTTAGATTGTGGGTGGATATTTCCACGGTTATCAGGCCAGTCATTCACAAGTGTCTTGGAGGGTGTGTTCGTGATGCACTACAAACCTGACTGGGAAATATATTCTGTAAATTCAGCGGCGTTTAGATTGCTGGGTGATCTATACCCCTTACAAGCGCACGCTGGTAGACTCATTGCTTATGGCATTCCCATCTGAAACCGGGGCCTCAGTGGAAGCACAAGTCGAAGGCAGAGGAGGAGGAGGAAGTCGCCTATGCAGCTAGGGCACCGCCAGCACCTCAGAAGGGAGGGTTAGCATGGCCGAAATGTGGAAAAGCTTTGTCAGCACGCCACAAGAACCAGTACCGCCAGCTGATATGGAACGTCTTAGCTGGAGGCAGCATTTCAGCAACATGGTGGAACAGTACATGTGCACACGCCTACACGTAGTGAATGACGGGTCTGCCCCTTTCAATTTCTGGGTCTCCAAATTGGGCACATGGCCTGAGCTTGCCCATTATGCCTTGGAGGTGGTGGCCTGCCCTGCAGTATATTGTCTGAAAATGTGTTTAGCACGGCAGGGGGCGTTATCACAGACAAGCGCAGCCGCCTGTCCACAGCCAATGTGGACAAGCTCACGTTCATGAAAATGAACCAGGCATGGATCCCACAGCGCACTTTCTATATTTCCCAATGTTTTGGGGTCTACCCAAATTAAAAAAAAAAAAAAGTAAAAAAAAAAAAAAACAGTGTTGTTGGCAACTACCTCCTCCACCACCGCTTCCACCTACACCGCCACGTCCACTACCTCCTCAACCTCCAACTCCATATGGATTTCCTCCTCCTAGTTCAAGATTATTATTTTTAATTTTTATGTATTTTATGTTATTTTAAGTCATTTTACTATCCACATTTGTTTGCAGGGCAATTGTCCAGCTCTTACCCCCATTTTGCTTCCTTTTGCAGCCCTCTAGAACTTTCTATTACTTTTTTACAGCCATTTTAGTGCCTTAAAGTTCGGGTCCTCATTAACTTCAATGGGGTTCAGGGTCAAGTTCGGGTCCCGAACTCAAACTTTGCGGCGAAGTTCGGCCGAATCCGGCGAATCCGAACTTCCAGGTGCTCAACTCTACTCATGAAGTAATATGGATCATTTGAACTTTGCTGCTGACCCCAGTTCCCCAGTTTTGAAGCCCTTGAGGGTCAAACTATATGTTTTTTTTGGACTTACCAAAATTCACATGGACAGGTGGATAACTTTTTTTACATTCATCCAGGCGTTTTTGCAAGGAAGCGATTTGCCTTCGGATCTCTAGAATGTTGCTCTTATCATTTCTCTCTAGCTGGTTAACCATGGCAGATATGTTCTGAACCTGTGAAAAGAAAAAGGGAAAAAATGCACCCGTATGAACTTTGGTAGTATTTACACAGTGGTATAACAATTGTAACAGCAACTGAGCATGAAGATAATGGAGAGCACCGGCATCTATCCTCAGGATAAAGATCTAGATAAGGCCTCTTTCACACTTGCGTTCTGAGGATCCGGCAGGCACTTCCGTCCCGCCGGATCCGTCAGAACGCAAGTCGCCTGAAAGCATTAGAAGACTGATCAGGATCCTGATCAGTCTTCGAAATGCTTTAAGGTTACTATGGCAGCCAGGACGCTATTAAAGTCCTGGTTGCCATAGTAGTAGTGGGGAGCGGGGGAGCGGTATACTTATAGTCCGTGCGGCTCCCGGGGCGCTCCAGAATGGCGTCAGAGCGCCCTATGCGCATGGATCACGTGATCCATGCGATCACGTGATCCATGCGTGTAGGGCGCCCTGACGTCACTCTGGAGCGCCCCGGGAGCTGCACGGATGGTAAGTATACTGCTGGTGCAACTCCGGGCGGCTGCTGAACAGAGAGGGCCAGGATGGCTGCAGGCTCAGGTCCAGGGCCTGCTGGTGAGGTCGGGTGGTGCTGCTGCTGAGGTTCCCCCAGAAAAACAGCAGTGGAGGACCATGCCTCCGTGCACCTGAGCCCAGAGGCGGCCCCGAGGGTCCGGCGTAGAGGGAGGAGCACCTCCAAGGACCATCCGATTTTCCTAGTGAGGGGTGGTTCCAAATGAGGATCCCGGAAAATTTGGGCTGATACATCATATATTGTTTCCCAAAGGGTATTCGGTTAATGATGGGATTGCGCCTGATTTGTGTTCAGTAGTTTATACGTCGTTTGACGAGGCGGTTCGTTGGGTTCGCGAGTATGGTCAGGGGGCATTACTGGCAAAGGTTGATATTGAGTCAGCCTTCCGGTTGTTGCCAGTGCATCTGGACTGTCAGCATCTGTTAGTCTGTTTTTGGGAGGGTTTTTTTTGTGGATCAATGTCTTCCCATGGGTTGCTCCATTTCATGCGCGTATTTTGAGAAGTTCAGCACATTTTTGGAATGGGTGGCTCGAGATTGGTCGGAGTGGCGGTCCATCACCCATTATTTGGATGATTTTCTGTTTATTGGACTGCCGGGCTCAAATGGATGCTCGGTTATGCTGCATTCTTTCGAGGCAATGGTGAGACAGTTTGGGGTACCGCTGGCTCGGGATAAGATGGAAGGGCCAACCACGGCTTTAAGTTTCCTGGATATCGTCATCGATACGGTCACAATGGAGTGCAGGTTGCCGGTTGATAAGCTACAAGATTTGCAGAGGGTGGTATCTGCTGCTAGTGGCAGGCGGAAGATACAGCTGAAGGACTTGCAATCACTATTGGGGAAACTGAATTTCGCGTGCCGTCATCATGCCCATGGGCAGGATTTTTTGTCAGCGGTTGGCGCAGGCGACAGCAGGAGGTCAGGCTCCGCATCACTTTGTCTGGCTCAGTAAGGAGCCGCGAGGGGATTTGCTAGTTTGGGCGTCCTTTTTGGATCATTACAATGGTAAGTAGTTGTGGATGGCGGATGTAGTGGTTGCTGCGGATTTTGAATTGTTTACGGATGCGGCTGGGGGCATGGGATTTGGGGCTTATTTTTAAGGGCATTGGTGCGTGGGGTGTGGCCTGAACAATGGAAGGCGGAATGCCGGGTGAAGAATATGGCTCTGCTATAACTTTTCCGGATAGTGGTGTCGGTGTCAGTGTGGGGCGCATCCTTCAGGAATTGGAAGGTGTGTTTCCATTGCGATAACTTGGGGGTGGTGGAAGCCATTAATCGCTTTTCAGCCTCTTCCCCTTTATCTCATTTGCAGTTGGATTGCTTTTGGGAGCTCTCACCGGATGCAGACGAGCAGGGAGTGATATGCCCGCTGTAGTTGTGGAATCTGCTGTTCGGTCTGTAGAGGATTTGTTGCAGGGGTCATTGGCGGGCGGTACATGGGCTGCCTATGAGAGGGTGTGGGGTTTCTGGGAGTCTTGGAAGCAGCATTTAAGGGGGGAGAGGTTGGAGGATGAGGTCTTGTTGTTGTTGGAGCACTGTAGGGAGGAAGGGTGGTCGGTTTCTCGTATCACGAGTTTGATGGTGGGGGTGGCTTTTGGGTGTAGGTGTAGGGGCGTGCAGGAGGTGCCAAAGTCATTTTTGGTGTTGCAGGCTTTGAAGGATTGAAGGCGGCGGAGCACGCTGTTGGACCGTCGATGGCCTGTTTCGTTTCAGCTTTTGGGCCAATTGTTTGCAAGATTTTCCTGGTTTGCATGTCCACAGCAGAAGTGCGATTATTTCATTTGGCCTTTTTTGGGCTTTTTGTGGGGCTTTGCAGGGGGGAAGGGGCGCGAATTGCTTAGCCCCAGCAGGATCCGGGCTGGCGGATTGCGTAGTGAGGATGTGGACCTATATCAGGATAGGGTGGAGTTTGTTAGCCACAGGTCAAAGACGGGTCAGTTGGGCAGGGGTTGCAGGGTGGTTTTGTTTGAGGTGCGGGGGTCGGTCACTTGCCCAGTGAGGTGTCTCCGGGATTTCGGTTTGCAAGTGGTTAGTTCAGCCGTTGTTAGTACATGCAGACGGGTCGTTTCTGTCTTGTTTTCAATTTATTTCGGTCTTTAGGGTTTGTTTTGGGGGTGCTTGGTGTGGATCCTGGGGAACTCTTTTGTGTTTTGGGGGGCTTTACGCGCGGCGGTCCGGCCGGACAGAAGGCAGTTGGGGTTTCGGAGATGTGAGGCGGTGATAGGCTGGCTGGGCCTTCGAGGTATGGTATGGAGTAGGGTTCTGCCAGAGTTTTATAGGTTTGCATGGCTGGATGCGGCTCCTGGGAATTTAGTTTTGCACGTCGGAGGGAATGACTTAGGGGTACGCCGGTTTCGGGAGCTGATTAAGGACAACAGTTCGACTTGTTAAGATTGTGGACGTAGTTCCCAGGGGTCGTGACTGTGTAGTCAGATATCGTGCTAAGGAAGAGGTGGAGGGACGCGAGGACGGTAGTGAGAGTGGGGGAGTGGCAGTGCGGCACAGGGAGTTCGAGGATGGGGAGGGGGCTTTTTGGCGAGTGGACAGAGTGCATCTTAATGCAGTGGGCATCGATTTGTGCTGCCCGGCGCTGCAGGATGGGATTGAGGTGGCGCTCCTGGTGTGGCGGGACACAAGGAGGTGAGGGATCACACCTTGCGTTGTGGCGGTTGGGGGATCCTTGGAGTTTGTGGAATGGTGGGGAGGGAGCCAAGAGGGCTCTAGACTTCTCAGGCCTTGGAACCGGAAGGGTGAAATGGCGGGAATCTGCCCAGGTGTAGCCCAGATTTGCACAGTTCTGCCTCTGAGCTGGCGGCTATACAACTACAAGTAATTTAGTTGAGGGGCAAGGCAGATATCCGCCAGGTTTTGGGGCTCCAAGGACCCTCCCCATTTAGGAATGTTTTGGAGTCGTTGAGGGACCTTAAGGAAAGAAGGCCTTTGGGGGGTGTTATATGTTATTTATGGTATTTATGTTATTTATGTTGTTTTTGTTAATACAATAGCAGCTGTGGCAAACTAAATCCACCTTTGGTTAAGTGTCTTTCTTGGGGTTAAGGGAAGTTGGGGAGTGGTGGCAGCTAGGAGGTTAGTGCGAGTCGACAATACCCTAGTCAAGGACGGGCCGGACCTGGGCTGCAAGCCTGGGGGAAGGCCTGCATGACTGGGTTTGGAGGGAGCAGGGAAAAAATGGCAGGTAAGGGGTTAAGGACGGTGCTGGGAGGGGAGTGGCTGGTGGGAGGGGGAAGATAGTTAAAAGGGGGGACCAAAGGCGGGAAAGGGAACATTTTAATGGGCACAGTGAAGGGATCAGTCCCACCTACCCATCGTGTTGTATGTCAGGGGTCCCAAGCGGGGAGGGGGGGTTTGTGTTGGTGCAAATAGGGTCTGGGCAGTGGCTGATGTTAGTTGGCCGGGTCATTCTTTTGTCATGGCGGCCTTGGCGGTTGGGGGGTCCTTGGAGTTGGTGGAATGGTGGCTCTGGAGTGGTGAGGAGGAAGCCAAGAGGGCTCTAGACTCCTCAGGCCTTGGAATCGGAAGGGTGAAATGGCGGGAATCTGCCCAGTTCTGCCTCTGAGCTGGCGGCTATACGGCTAGAGGTAATTTAGTTGAGGGGCGGGTCCGATTTCCATCAGGAATACAGCCCATTGTAGAAATGCCTATTCTTGTCCGCAAAACGGACAAGAATAGGACATGCTCTATTTTTTTTTGCGGGGCCACGGATCGGAGCAACAGATGCGGACAGCACATGGAGTGCTGTCCGCATCTTTTGCAGCCCCATTGAAGTGAATGGGTTCACGCCCAAGCCGCAAAATATGCGGCTCGGACGCGGACCAAACATACGGTCGTGTGCATGAGGCCTTACTGTCTGGTCCAGACCTCAACAACAGACTTCGAGAGGTACTTCTCCACTTCTGCAGAGATTCCGTAGCATTTATGGCCGACATACAACAGATGTTCCATTGCTTCCTCGTCAAGGAAGAACACACAAACTACTTGAGGTTCTTCTGGCACTGCTAAAACGACCCCAATGAAGACATTGTAGAGTACCGAATAAGATTGCACATATTTGGAAACAGGATTTCTACGTGGACGATTGCTTGAAATCCACACCCACGAACGAGACTACAATCAGTCTCCTGAAAAGAGCTCAAGAAATGCTTGCTCTATCGAATTTGAGGTTGCACAAAATCGCCTCCAACAGCCGTGAGTTAATGGAGGCCTGGATCTTAAAATCGACTCCCTTCCCATGCAGTGGAGCCTCGGTTTGCTCTGGGATTTAAAGGCAGACACATTCACCTTCCAAATCAGGAAGGAAGAAAAGCCCTTCATACACAGAGGAGTCCTGTTCACCATAAACAGCTTATATGTAGTGATGGGCACGAATATTCGAATCGCGAATATCGCCACTTCGAGAATTTGCGAATATTTAGAATATAGTGTTATATATTCGTAATTTTCGAATATTCTAGATGTTTTTTTCATATAAACCCATGATCCCTCCCTGCTTCTTGCTTGTGGGCCAATGAGAAGGCTGCAATGTCTTTGTAACATAGTAACATAGTATATAAATTTGAAAAAAGACATTTGTCCATCCAGTTAGGTCTGTTTCCTACAAGTTAATACAGAGAAAGACAAAAAACCCCTGTGAGACAGAAGCCAATTTTCCCCGCTTAACAACACTAGCTTAGCAACATCCCTAGCAACCAATAGGTAAGTTGCCTACCCCTTTAGTATATAAGAACCTCCCCAGCAGCCATTGTATGCAGTATTTTGCGGATCTGAGAGAGACAGCAGTGTTATTGCTGTGCTCTCTGCTTTCCTGTGTCATTACATTAGATAGATAGGTAGTTAGTTAGCTCATATATATATAATACAGATAGTTAGTGGGAGATAGTTAGTGTAGGTTAGATATTGATATAGTTCTGCTGTCCATACATATATGCTACAGCAATGTTTCCCAACCAGTGTGCCTCCAGCTGTTGCAAAACTACAACTCCCAGCATGCCCGCACAGCCAAAGGCTGTCCAGGCGTGCTGGGAGTTGTAGTTTTGCAACAGCTGGAGGCACACTGGTTGGGAAACACTGTGCTACAGACATAGTGTTGTGATGTCACAAGTCCACAACAATACTTAGTGCACCAATCACTAATATGTAGTCAGACCTGTTAAAATGTGTAGTTGCACGTATTGCGCCAAAATATTTGCATCATTAGTGCTGATTTCGCAATCGCGAATATATTGGAGCACTTGTTCTGCGGTGCCAACCATTTTCTCCAGTCTCAGGAAACTTTTAGCAGCTTGAAAAATGTAGCTATAGTGACCCACGCCTGTATTGCACGTGCATTATGTGCATATTACATTGTCGATTTTCGCAAACAAGACCATATATGCGAATTCTTGAATTCGAATATTGCCCCTGCCGCTTATCACTCTGGGATTCGTAGCACCTGTTATCATCCAAGGTAAAATTATGTTAAGAGACTTCACCACAGAGACGTCTGATTGGGATGATCCGTTTACCATGGAGAAAAAGAACCTGTGGACAGGTTGGAAGAAGTCTCCCGAAGCTTTGACTAACCTTCACGTTGCTCGACCCTATGCTTCTGTGCCATCAACTGAAGTCAAGATGCAAAGACTGTATATCTTCTGTGATGCTTCAGTCAAGGCAATTGCATCCGTAGCATACCTAAAGACCGTAGACGTCAAAGAACGATGCCATATAGCAGGGCTGGCCAACCTGTGCCTCTCCAGCTGTTGTAAAACTACAATTCCCACCATGCCCTGCTGTAGGCTGATAGCTGTAGGCTGTCTAGGCATGCTGGGAGTTGTAGTTTTGCAACAGCTGGAGAGCCTTAGGTTGGCCAGCCCTGCCATATAGGATTTGTTATGAGCCGGACCAAACTAGCTCTCCTCACCGCGAACACACGATACCCAAACTGTAACCCTATGCTGCTGTGCTTGCAGTGGAGTTGGCTGAGCTTATAACGACAGGAATGAACCTGGAAATCGAAGAAGTCGAGTTTTACACGGACAGCAAGGTAGTCCTAGGATATATTTGCAACAAAACCAGGCGCTTTTACATCTATGTCAGCAACCGGGTTCTAAGGATTAGGAGATTCACTTGTCCTAAACAGTGGCACTACATGCCTACACAGCATAATCCTGAGGACCATGCAACTAGATCCGTTGCACCGCGCCAGCTTAAGGACACAATATGGTTTACGGGTCCTGCATTCCTGTACTGTTCAACGTCTTGTAACATCGGATCCGATACTTTTGAATTGGTAGACCCAGATGCCGATGAAGAAATCCGACCTGAATATTTGTTCTATGAACAGTGACTTCTGACCACCAACTCAAATCCCATCGTTTCAACAGGTTTTCCACCTGGATGTAGCTAGTTTGTGGTATAACCTGTGTTGTTCATATAGCTCAGTCTTATAAGTCAACATTACCTGTAAGCCAGAAGCCCTGCAAAGGTGGCATCACTGCAAACACGCCTTTAAAGCTTCCAATATGGAAAAGTCGAAGAGTATAATAATTCGCACTATACAACACAAATGTTATGCTAAAGAGCACCTCAGCAAGAAATAGACTACCTTATCAAAGGCCAAACAGTCTCCAAGGATCGCACTTTGAAAAGGCTTCATCCCATAATTGACCAAAATGGGTTGCTAAGTTCTGTTGACGCCAGGCGGGGAGTTTTCTGCCCAGCAGGGTTAGAGAATCATTACAGGTCATGTCTGCCTCAGTCTTGGTACTTCTGAAGTGTTTAGTATGGTTATAGCACCATCTAGCTGTGTTAAGTTGTATTACACTTTGTTTTTCCTGTTACAGGATTGCATTGTGGGAGTGCAAAGCATTCTGGGACAGAGAAGTCTCCAGGACACAGTTCAGAGCTGTCCTATGCATGTCTCCTTCTCAAACTCCACCATCCTTGTAAAAGCATATCTGGTGAGAGATCTTCCTTTGTTTCAGGGATATTGTGTGGTGCAGAGCTGTTCAGTCAGTTGTAACTGTTATTCAGGGAGTTATAACTCTTAGACTTTAGACATGTAGTCCTATGTATAAACAGCCATTTTACTATGTGCTTTCACTGTCAATGCAAATGTTATAGTACATGCTCTCCATGCTTACTTCTTATAAATGTTATTTGTATTCTTGTAGTCTTACCAAAAAATCCTGTTTTACCAATCAATCATATATAATCAATCAATCAATCAATCAATCACATATGTACGACCTGTTGAACAATAAACAAGTTAGACTACAAAGAACAGTCCTCTTATTTGGAAGACAGGAATGGTTTATGCTGAAGGTAAGACTACACACTGTGTGAACGTGTATGAAGACAGAACAGGGAACGTTATTCTATGGTAGGGTACAGAATAGGACATTATTGTATTGTGGGGCACCAAGGGGAACATTCATATATTGGGGGCGCAAAAGTGGACATTACTGCTGAGTGGAGACAAAATGGCATGGTCAGGAGCACAAAAGGGGGCACTCAAATGACACATTACTGTGAGGTCAGTCTAGGCATTACTATGGTTTGGTGAGCACTTTGTCTGACTGCCCCCTTGCTACTCTATGAGGTAGCAAGGGGGCAGTATTACTTCATGAGGCACTACGTTTAAGGGGAAGCTTAGGTCCAAAATGTGTTCTGGGGCACACCAGACTCTAGTTACTCCCCAGGTCTTATGCATTATATGTAAAAGCTGTACACATTCAAACAACTACCTATGCAATATATGGCCTTCAAAATAGAAGGTTCTATTTCCATGAAAAACTGTAGGAGTCAACGTTACAAACTAGTTATTGAAGATCTGTTGTTCCATCACTGGCAGACATCGACATTTTCAGTCCTTTTTAGCTTTTCTAAGTTCAAGGCTTTATGCCAATCAAATACAGGTTCCTTAGAAGTTGCCAGCACTTACCTCCTTGTACAGGGCTTCTAATTTTTCATTCGAACCATTTAATGAAGACTTGAGTTCCATGACTAAGGATTCCAACTCACTGATCTCCAGTTTCAACATCTCAAAGTCTAATTTGTTGTAAGAGACACCTTCTGATGAGTCACAGATTTCCACTCTCCTTGTCAAGTTCTTTATCATTTCCAGGTAAATAGTCACCTTGTGTTGGTAGTCTTCCATCTGTGAGATTTAAAAAAAAAATACATGAAGTAGAGAATAACATAATTAATATGAAAGGAGTAAACCTGAATATATACTAAAATGATGGTGGCTAACAATAAGGATAACTGATGAAATTTAGAGAAAAACTCCTATGTTGCTCCTACTTCATTTGCCAAAGGAACAGTTTATTTCTATGCACATATTTTGTGTTATACCCAATTTCTTTTTTGTGTCAACAAATTTTACTTGACATTCATAGGAATAATGGACCCACACGATCACTATGTATTAGCCACACTTATTCTGTTATTCATAAGTGTTGGATTAAATTGGGAAATGGACGTAAGATCTTTCTGGAAACATTCTTTCAAAGAAAGATCTTTTGTTTATGCATAATCTTTCTTTGAACAAAAGATTTTTCATCTAACTATCAGAAGGAAATTTCAAACACAGTCCATTTCTTTTCAGAAGGTGATGGTCTGTTTTTGGTTGGCTAAAATGTCATTCATTGTTAACAGACAGGGATAGGACAGTTTGACAGAGGGCAGGATGTTCCGTTCTGTAAAATGCGTAACACATATGGCCAGTATCTGTGTTTTGCGTATCCGCAATATGCGGACCGCCAAAAAGGCAATGGTTGTGTGCATGAGCCCTTATTCTTATTTTACAAAATGTCTGTAATATTCTAATAGCACTAATGGCTATAGGTAATAAGGTAATGAGCTGAAGCCTCCCTCTAAGCCTTGTACCTTATCGATTTCATCCTGGAATCTGAGACTCAAGTTAAAGTTGGAAATCTGAAGATGCTCCATGCGTTCTATAGAAAACATCAAATCTGGGATGGCAAGAGAACAATGACAGATCCCCTGTTCGTCCATTGAACCAGGCACAACCTTCTGACTCAGAGTAGAAAAACCTGGAACCTAGTGAGAGAAGGAAATATCAGTAAATCTGTTAAATACAGTCTATTTGCATTTGACTTCTAGCTGAGCTAAATATGTTAATTGTTATGGTCATTTTCCTCATTTTTGCAAAGTCAAATTTACAAAGGACTCCAACTCTTGTGAAACCTTCTCAACCTATAGTTCAAGCATTTGAATATCTTTTATGCTAAACCCCCCCCCCCTTCTGTTTACATCTATTGGTTATTAAATCCTTATGCATCCTACATACTGGAGTTGTGTTCTGAGCCAGGCAGACCCCCAGACTACAAAATAGCAGGATGATGGTTTTCATCTTGTATTTGGCTTCTCTATGACTTTGGTATAATTGGACCACATTTTATATAAACCTCTGAGGAGGGTGTGGCACAGAATAGATACTGAGGTTCAATGAGTTCCACCCATTTCTTGGTCTCTGACTACGTGTAAATTTTCAATATGATAGCCTTCTATCCAAGCTTAGTCAATCATTACACATCGACAGAATTTGGATAATACTAGTAAAGTATTGTTCAACAAGATGGCATTGAATGTTATACTTCATTTTTTGCCATCAGTGTATCACTCACCTCTTCCCACGTCTGGCTGTTATGCAACAGATCACAAGTCCACCATGCTCCACCAATACCTTCTGCTGGGTTTACATGGTAACTGGTACTTTTAGATGCCAATTGCACATGCATTTGAGCACAAACACAAGGTTTGCAACTTTTTTACAACAGAAAACTGGCATGGGAGTAATAATAGATTCCCCTCAAAGGCTGTTGTTAGGGCATAACTAAAGGTGGCCATACACACAAATGTTGACTGAAGCCACCTATTTTAGTGGAACTGGCTAAACATCTGCCAATTGTATTTGGAAGCCTTATAGTTCTTGTCTGACATGTTGAATCTCAGTACCTGATCCTTTTGCTCTCAAGGGTAATAAGCTTCTGCCACAGATGTCCTCTCCCTATTGCTAACAAGGAATGGGTCCGTTAACAGTTATTGAAAGCCACCTTAAAGGGAATGTCCGAACTTTTAATATTGATGACCTATCCTCAAAATAAGTCATCAATATCAGATCTGAGGTCCGACTCCCAGCACCCTCGCCGATCAGCTGTATTAGGAGATGGCGCGGGCAGTGCTCACATGGCATCCCCCATCTCTCTTGCTCTGCACTGCTGCTTTGCCATAGGCAAGTAGCAGTGAGTAGAAGGAGAGAAGGGAGACAGCACATGCGCAGTGCACTTGCTGTCTCCTCATGCAGCTGATCAGTGGGCGTGGCGGTTGTCGGACCTCCGCCGATCTCATATTGATGGCCTATCCTGAGGATAGGTCATCAATATTAAAAGCCTGGACAACCCCTTTAAGTATCAAAGGATCATGGGCTGACTATCCATGTACGTATGTTATGGGTAAAGATGACATTACAGGGCATCCCTGTGTCATGGTCATGGTCAGTAGGGGAGTCCCTCTTGCTTTCCCATTCTTTCCAGCGACCAGCTTTCATTGTGACATGCAAGAGGTTAAACAACAAAGATCAGTGGCGGGACCATGCACGGTGCAACTCCTCTGATACTCTTACAGTGCTGATTCAAAAGGGGTTAAAAGGAAGCCCAGAAATACAATGTTCTGTGTGTTCCTTGTGACATTTTTGTTGTTTTCCTTAGGCTCTTTCCGTATTTATAGATCAACTCTTTTTAGTTGAATAATTTGGATCATAATCTCCAGATAATGGGTTCCTCTATCAACTGTGGCAAGGTAAGAGAGAACACAGGACAATAGGATGGTTGAGAGGAAAGAGACAAAGATAATACCATGTTTAATGCATGTCTTATGATGATTATCTTGTGAGTTTGAAGTCATTCATGAGATATGTTATGATTTAAAGTTCAAACATCCTGGCACATCATTAGGGACAATGAAAGTTGCCACTTAAGAAAACAAAAAGTTCATCCTAAATAATATACTTCACATGAAAAATATAGTGTTATAAACCAATGAAATAAGTGGTCTCATCAAGTGAACCTCTTTCCCTGGATGTCCTTAGGTATCATAGACAGAGGCCCATCACTTTTGTTAAGGACCCCATGCACGTTAGTCTTTTGTCAGCTGAACAGTGGGTAAGCAGGATGTGCATGTACTGTATATGGGGAAGCCAGTAGGGAGTCAGGAGAGATAGCTGTCGGACAAACGATCATTTGGCTGACAGCTATCAAATATGTTTCTGCAGTCTTACACATGACTAAGATAAATTTATGGATGGCTGCAATTTCCCCTAGAGCAAAAGCAGTTGATCACTGGGGGTCTCTTAAGCGGGTTCTGTGAGAATCAGCTTATCGTTGGTTAACCTCCTTGAGGCAACTCTTTGAAAAACAAAATGGGAACCCAACTACTCTTGCTTTATGTAGATATAAAATGGTTTCATGTGATAGAGGTCCATAATAGATAGCTGAGAACCCAAACTCTACACCTGTTCAGGGCTGGAAGAGTTCAAACAATACTATTATCCAAGCAATAACATGCATCTGTAGTTCAAAATAATGGGCAATCTAAGCACTACAAAAACTAACAAACCTGTTGTTCAGGCAAGGAGCTGTGAGGCGGTGGTTTTTAAAGGGGTATTCCCATCACAACGTTGATGGCATATTGCTAGGATATGTCACCCATGTCTGTGACCCGCTCCTATTGTCAGAACAGAGAAGGAGAGCAGATCTTGGGTGTGCTGTCCATTCACTGCTATGGGAGTTTCAAAAACAGCCAAGTGAATGTGCTACGCTATTTTCAGAAGTCCCATAGCGGTGAAAGGAAAGCAGACCACACATGGACCCATCCTAGCAATATGGCATCGATCAATGTCTGAGATTGAAATACCCCTTTATATGGCGATAGAGTTCAGTATTGAAAGAGTTAAAGGCTATTTACACCTTTGGGTGCAAATGTTTTTAAAACTATTATTGTATTGTACTTATTTTAAACTAAAATTCATTTTTCCAATTGGTCTTTATTAGAAATATGGAATCCTTTTTGTGTACAAGGCTGAGATGCTGTAGTAGGAGCTCTCTGACATTATACATACATACTCATTATGGCTCAGTTCTTATCTTACTGATAAGAATGTGGCTTAAAGGGGTTATCTGACACTAACAAATGCTCCCCCATATGTCGGGCCCCTCACACTGATTCTACTTTCCTGGCTCCCCGCTCCCTGTGCCTCTCCTGATCCCCGCATCGCCGCAACTGCTTCCCTCGTGCACTGAGGAAAATTGGGGGGTCAGCCAATGGCAGGCAGTAACAGAGACGAGCCTCCCTAGCATTGCGGTTCACGCTAGGGAGGCTCGTCCCCATCACCACCGGCCATTGGCAGCTTCTCCCCCCCCGACATCAGATGTTTCATCAAGCACAGGGAGAAGCAGCTGCGGCGGTGTGGGGACCAGGAGCGACACAGGGAGCCAGGTAAGCAGAATATGTGTGAGGGGCCCGGCATATGGGGGAGCATTTGATAGTGTCAGATAACCCCTTTAAGCAAGTGTTTATGACCTCTTAGTAGATTAGAGATAAGGTTTGTTAGACGACTGGCACAAAGTGAAAGTATCAGTCCCACAGTGAGAAAAACAGTTAACCCTTTGTGACAGAATGGCTCAATATTTGTAATAAAGGCCAATTGAAAATATGATTTTTAAACAAAATTTGCCTCCAAAGGTGTACCTAGCTTTTAAGGACTGTAAGTTGTTGAACTAGGTCTGGTCAGGTATTATAGTAGAGTTACTGAGCACAGATAGCAGAACTGAGTTTGAAATATTATCCTGTCAGCGGTGATGGACATAACCGGTGGACAGTGTGACTGACTGTGCTATGCTCAGGGATTTGGCTAGTTTAATTCTCTAGTGGTAAATAAATCTGGAGTAACAGTGAAGACGGTATTAACCTCTTGCCGCCACGCTAACGCCGATGGGCGTCAGCGCGGCGGCTCTCTCAGGTCTCAGTCACGCCTATCGGCGTCATCTCGTGAGACCTGAGATTTCACATGAACGCGCGCGCGTCGTGCGCGCGCGTTCATGTGATCGGAGCCGGGACAACTGAAACTACAGCCTGCCAGCGCTGATCATGCGCTGGCAGGCTGTAGATGCGGAAAAACCGCATTTAAATCGCATATCAGACGCTGTTTTTAAACAGCGCCTGATATGCCTAATGTCTGCTCGTCTGGTGGTCCCTTTGTTTGGGACCACCAGAGGAAAATAGGAAAAGTGCACCAATCACTACACACACACCCCCCACCCCCATCACTGATTAACCCCTGATCACCCATGTCACCCCCTGATCACCCCCTGTCACCCCCTGTCACTAATCACCCCCTACAGGCTCATTCAGACGTCCGTATGTGTTTTGCGGATCCATGGATCTGCGGATCCGCAAAATACGGACACCGGCAATGCGCTTTCCGCATTTTGCAGATCCGCGACAGAACTATATAGAAAATGCTTTTCTTGTCCGCAATTGCGGACAAGAATAGGACATGTTCTATATTTTTGCGGAACGGAAGTGCAGACTCGGAAGCCGGATCCGTAATTCCGATCCGAGCGGGACAAAGTCTGTCCCCATAGAATGAATGGGTCCGCAATTCCGCTCCGCAAACAGAATTTCGGACGTGTGAATGGGGCATAAGGGTCCCCTATCACCGCCAGTTAGCTAGCTACTTGTTAGGTAGCTAGCGCCCAGCCCACCGCACCGCAGTCACTGATTTTGGCAGAGATTTTTTCATCCACATTGACCGATGCGAATGAAAAAATCTGTGCCGCTCATTTTTTTTTTTTTCAGCGCAGCGGCTGAACGGAAAAAATCTCATTACCCGTATGCTCAATATAATGGAGAATCGCAGAAACTCCTAATGCTGGCCATACGTGTAATGATTGCGGAGACCCTCAAATGCCAGAGCAGTACAAACACCTCACATGTGACCCCATTTTAGAAAGAAGACACCCCAAGGTATTCCGTGAGGGGTATGGCGAGTTCATGTAAAATTTTATTTTTTGTCACAAGTTAGTGGAATATGAGACTTTGTAAAAAAATATATATATATATATATATATATATATATATATATATATATATATATCAATTTCCGCTAACTTGTGT
Source organism: Bufotes viridis (assembly GCA_033119425.1). NCBI lineage: Eukaryota > Metazoa > Chordata > Amphibia > Anura > Bufonidae > Bufotes > Bufotes viridis. The sequence continues at coordinate 29,917,691 of CM065597.1, read as the reverse complement.
CAAAAATTTTTTTATGTGAACTCGCCATGCTCCTCACGGATTACCTTGGGGTGTCTTCTTCCACAATGGGGTCACATGTGGGGTATTTATACTGCCCTGGCATTTTAGGGTCCTAAAGCGTGAGAATCCAAATACGTAAAAATGCCCTGTGAAATCCTAAAGGTACTCATTGGTTTTAGGGCCCTTTGCGTATCTTGGCTGCAAAAGTGTCACATGTGGTATCGCTGAACTCAGGAGAAGTAGGGCAATGTGTTTGGGGTGTATTTTACATATACCCATGCTGGGTGAGAGAAATATCTCTGTAAACGACAACTTTTTAAATTTTTTATTCAAAGTTGGCAATTTACAGAGATATTTCTCTCACCCAGTATGGGTATATGTAAAAATACACCCTAAAACACATTGCCCTACTTCTCCTGAGTACGGCGATACCACATGAGTGACACTTTTTGCAGCCAAGATGCGTAAAGGGCCCAAATTCCAATGAGTACCTTTTAGGAGGGCATTTTTACGCATTTTTCTTCTCACGCTTAGGGCCCCTAAAATGCCAGGGCAGTATAAATACCCCACATGTGACCCCATTTTGGAAAGAAGACACCCCAAGGTATTCGCTGAGGGGCATAGTGAGTCCATGAAAATTAAACTTTTGTCAAAAGTTAGCGGAAAGGGAGACTTTGTGAGAAAAACAATAAAAATCATCATTTCCACTAACTTGTGCCCAAAATTTTTTTCTATGAACTCGCCATGCCCCTCATGGAATACCTTGGGTGTCTTCTTCCAAATGGGGTCACATGTGGGTATTTATACTGCCCTGGCATTTTAGGGTCCCTAAAGCGTGAGAAGCAAAATGCGTAAAAATGCCCTGTGAACCTAAAAGGTACTCATTGGATTTAGGCCCTTGCGCATCTTGGCTGCAAAAGTGTCACACATGTGGTATCGCGTACTCAGGAGAAGTAGGGCAATGTGTTTTAGGTGTATTTTTACATATACCATGTTGGGTGAGAGAAATATCTCTGTAAACTGACAACTTTGTATAAAATATTTTATTCAAAGTTGGCAATTTACAGAGATATTTCTCACACGCAGCATGGGTATATGTAAAAATACACCCCAAAACACATTGCCCTACTTCTCCTGAGTACGGCGATACCACATGAGTGACACTTTTTGCAGCCAAGATGCGCAAAGGGCCCTAAACCAATGAGTACCTTTAGGTCACAGGCCATTTTTACGCATTTGATTCTCACGCTTTAGGGTCCCTAAAATGCCAGGTGAGTATAAATACCCTACATGTGACCCCATTTTGGAAAGAAGACACCCCAAGGTATTCGCTGAGGGGCATGGTGAGTTCATGAAAATTTAAACTTTTTGGCACAAGTTAGCGGAAATTGATAGACTTTTTGTGAATTTAGACTTTACAAAGTCTCATATTCCACTAACTTGTGCCAAAAATATAATTTTTCTATGAACTCACCATGCCCATCATGGAATACCTTGGGGTGTCTTCTTCCAAAATGGGGTCACATGTGGGGTATTTATACTGCCCTGGCATTTTAGGGGCCCTAAAGCGTAGAGAACGAAAAATGCGTAAAATGCCCTCCTAAAAGGTACTCATGGGAATTTGGCCTCTTTGCATCTTGGCTGCAAAAGTGTCACCATGTGGTATCGCCGCACTCAGGAGAAGTAGGGCAATGTGTTTGGGGTGTATTTTTACATATACCCATGTTAGGTGTGAGAAATATCTCTGTAAACTGACAACTTTGAATAAAAATTTTATAAAAGTTGTCGTTTACAGCGATATTTCTCACACGCAGCATGGGTATATGTAAAAATACACCCCAAAACACATTGCCCTACTTCTCCTGAGTACGGCGATACCACATGAGTGACACTTTTTGCAGCCAAGATGCGCAAAGGGCCCTAAAACCAATGAGTACCTTTAGGATTTCACAGGCCATTTTTACGCATTTGGATTCTCACGCTTTAGGTTCCCTAAAATGCCAGGTGAGTATAAATACCCCACATGTGACCCCATTTTGGAAAGAAGACACCCTAAGGTATTCGCTGAGGGGCATGGCGAGTTCACAGAATTTTTATTTTTTGGCACAAGTTAGCGGAAATTGATATATATTTTTTTAATTTTGTTTTTACAAAGTCTCATATTCCACTAACTTGTGACAAAAATAAAATTTTACATGAACTCACCATACCCATCACGGAATACCTTGGGGTGTCTTCTTTCTAAAATGGGGTCACTTGTGGGGTATTTATACTGCCCTGGCATTTTAGGGGCCCCTAAAGCGTGAGAAGAAGTCTGGAATCCAAATGCGTAAAAATGCCCTGTGAAATCTAAAGGTACTCATTAGATTAGGTCCCTTTACGACTCAGGCTGCAAAAGTCACACATGTGTATCGCCGCACTCAGGAGAAGTAGGGCAATGTGCTTTGGGTGTATTTTTATATATACCCTGCTGGGTGTGAGAAATATCTCTGTAAACGACAATTTTTAAATTTTTTTATACAAAGTTGTCAGTTTACAGAGATATTTCTCACCCAACATGGGTATATGTAAAAATACACCCCAAAACACATTGCCCTACTTCTCCTGAGTACGGCGATACCACATGAGTGCCACTTTTTGCAGCCTGGGTCCGCAAAGGGCCCTAAAACCAATGAGTACCTTTAGCTTTTACATGGCGGCTCACAATTTAGCCCCGCCCAAAATGCCAGAACAGTACAAACACCCCACAAATGACCCCATTTCGGAAAGTAGACACCCCAAGGTATTCACTGAGGGGCATAATGAGCCCGTATGAGATTTTTATTTTTTTTGCCAGAAGTTAGCAGAAATGGAAACTTTATTATAATTTTTTTTTCCTCAGAAAGTGTCATTTTCCGCTAACTTGTGAAAAAAAATGAAATGATACATGAACTCACCATGCCCCCCTGCGAATACTTTGGGGTGTCTTCTTTCTAAAATGGTGTCATTTGGGGGGTAAAATTTGCCAAACTAGAGACCGAGAGATTAATTGCCAAAGAGAGTAAAACTAACCCTAAAATGTTCTTCAATTATATAAATAGTAAAAAATATAAATCTGAAGGAGTCGGCCCTCTACATAGCAATGAGGGGGGTGTTGCAGAGAGCGACGAGGATAAAGCAAAACTATTAAATATTTTTTTCTCCACTATATTCACTGAGGAAAATAAACTGTCAGATGAAATGCAGAATGTAAAAGTAAATCCCCCATTAAAAGTGCCCTGTCTGACCCAGGAAGAAGTACAACAGCGACTTAAAAAGATTAAAATAGACAAATCGCCAGGACCGGATGGCATACACCCCCGTATCCTAAGGGAATTAAGTGATGTCATAGCCAGACCATTATTTCTGATATTTACGGACTCTATAATAACAGGAATGTTCCACAGGATTGGCGCATAGCAAATGTGGTGCCAATATTCAAAAAGGGTCCAAAAACAGAGCCTGGAAATTATAGGCCGGTAAGTTTAACATCTATTGTTGGTAAACTGTTTGAAGGGTTTCTAAGAGATGCTATTTTGGAGTATCTCAATGAAAATAAGCAAATAACGCCATATCAGCATGGCTTCATGAGTGATCGGTCATGCCAAACAAATTTAATCAGCTTCTATGAGGAGGTAAGTTCTAGACTTGACAGCGGTGAATCAATGGATGTCGTATATCTGGACTTCTCCAAAGCATTTGACACCGTACCTCATAAAAGGTTAGTATATAAAATGAGGATGCTCGGACTGGGAGAAAATGTCTGTATGTGGGTAAGTAACTGGCTGAGTGACAGAAAACAGAGGGTGGTTATTAACGGTACACACTCAGATTGGGTCACTGTCACTAGTGGGGTACCTCAGGGGTCAGTATTGGGCCCTATTCTCTTCAATATATTTATTAATGATCTTGTAGAAGGCCTGCACAGTAAAATATCTATTTTTGCAGATGACACTAAACTGTGTAAAGTAATGAACACTGAAGAGGACAGTTTTCTGCTACAGAGGGATCTGGATAGATTGGAGGCTTGGGCAGAAAAATGGCAGATGAGGTTTAACACTGACAAATGTAAAGTTATGCACATGGGAAGGAATAATGCAAGTCACCCGTACATATTAAATGGTAAAACACTTCGGTAACACTGACATGGAAAAGGATCTAGGAATTTTAATAAACAGCAAATTAAGCTGCAAAAACCAGTGTCAGGCAGCTACTGTCAAGGCCAATAAGATAATGGGTTGCATCAAAAGGGGCATAGACGCCCGTGATGAGAACATAGTCCTACCACTTTACAAATCACTGGTTAGACCACACATGGAGTACTGTGTACAGTTCTGGGCTCCTGTGAACAAGAAGAGACATAGCAGAGCTGGAGAGGGTTCAGAGGAGGGCAACTAAAGTAATAACTGGAATGAGGGATCTACAGTACCCTGAAAGGTTATCAAAATTAGGGTTATTCACTTTAGAAAAAAGACGACTGAGGGGAGATCTAATAACTATGTATAAATATATCAGGGGTCAGTACAGAGATCTGTCCCATCATCTATTTATCCCCAGGACTGTGACTGTGACAAGGGGACATCCTCTGCGTCTGGAGGAAAGAAGGTTTGTACACAAACATAGAAGAGGATTCTTCACTGTAAGAGCAGTGAGACTATGGAACTCTCTGCCTGAGGAGGTGGTGATGGTGAGTACAATAAAGGAATTCAAGAGGGGACTGGATTTATTTCTGGAGTGTAATAATATTACAGGCTATAGCTACTAGAGGTGAGTCGTTGATCCAGGGAGTTATTCTGACTGCCTGATTGGAGTCGGGAAGGAATTTTTTTTTCCCCTTAAGTGAGGAAAATTGGCTTCTGCCTCACAGGGGTTTTTTTGCCTTCCTCTGGATCAACTTGTAGGAAACAGGCCGAACTGGATGGACAAATGTCTTTTTTCGGTCTTATGTACTATGTTACTATGTTACTATGTATTTATACTTTCCTGACATTCTAGCACCTGAAGAAACATGACAGGCGCTCAGAAAGTCAGAGCTGCTTCAAAATGCCGAAATTCACTTTTTTGCACCATAGTTTGTAAACGCTATAACTTTTACCCAAACCAATAAATATACACTTATTGGACTTTTTTTTATCAAACACATGTAGAACAATACATTTAGAGAAAAATTTATATAGAAATGTAGTTTTTAAAAAAAAAAATTTACAACAGAAAGTGAAAAATGTCATTTTTTTGCAAAAATGTCGTTAAATTTTTATTAATAGCAAAAAAAGTAAAAATGTCAGCAACAATGAAATACCACCAAATGAAAGCTCTATTAGTGAGAAGAAAAGGAGGTAAAATTCATTTGGGTGGTAAGTTGCATGACGGAGCAATAAACGGTGAAAGTAGTGTAGTGCGGATTTGTAAAAAAGGGCCTGGTCACTAGGGGGGTATAAACCTGTGGTCTTCAAGTGGTTAAAGATGATAAGAACTCCTGAATTTTCATGGACATCTGCCCTATAGTATTTAATTACCCCAGCGTATTACAACCCCATGCCTTTCATTTTGCTTATTATACATTATTTAGATGCTGGCTTTGCGAACTTCATGAAAGTTGCCATAGCTTTTATTTGTCTTAATGATAAATGTCATAAATAGACATTGTTTTCAAAATCCAAAAACTTTGTTTGGTTTGCTCTCTCCGTTCCTGAATAGATTATTGTGCGATGTAAATCCCTGAAAGTAATAAGGAAATGAATGTAAAACTTTCACATCAACACAGTGCTCTGATATGGAAGCACTGAGTAGACAGAAGGTAAATAATTGTAATTTAATCATTGCCTCACATGGATTATTCTGTTAGGCTCATGAGTTTATGGGTTTTGAACTGTGCGTTAAAGGGGTATTCCAGTTGTAGAAAGTTTAACCTTTGTTACATTTTACCCAGAATAATAAAAAGTCGAATATTTTACTGTTATCTCCAAAAATAATAATTCCTTAAATGGTTACCCTAGCCATTGTTTTCCCTTTGTTCACTATGGTTACAACCTCTAGAATATGGCTATCACTGGTCGTTTATGCGCAGTTCTTTGCTGTTAAGAAGGGAAGAAGTAGACCAGCGCTTGCAGTACCCTGGACCATCAGTGTAACCATCTAGAATTGCCAGATCAAGTGGCTTGGAAAAGGTAGAGTAGCACACCAGCAACTCAAGAATGTTGTAGAAAATTCAAACTTGATAAGAGATATTAAAAGTTATCTCACCTTTGCCACATGGGGGACTAATCGACCTAAATGAATTCACTGAAATATTGACCTTAGCAGATTCACTTTTTCCACGAATCCATGGTTGCCCTACACATTTAGCTATACTTGATCATAATTCTAATGTAGTGTGTTTGCACACTGTTTGGAAAATAAAAGTTGATGAAGACACCGAAGAACCAATAAAACAGCACAGATATGAATACTCCAAGGCCAGAAAGACCTGCACAAGCAATTAACTTTACGCAAGCAATCAATCAAGATGCAATGTTACTCTTATCAGGAGACAAGTATTTTGAGTGAAATTCTGCACTCAAAGGTTTACCCACCAACATAGCGCTAGTTTTGTGGCTTCCGATTGACAAATTACTCCAACAATTCCAACAATAAATTGCAGTTATCAAATGGGGAGAAAAAAAGACTGGATCGCACATCCACAATGCTTAACCCTTGATATACGCTCTTCAGCTAAATACTATATTACTAATCCCCCATATCGCATGCAAATAGTGGAGACATTAGTTTACATTTTGATCAAAAGGTAGTAAGCCCACTCACCCCTTCACGGTTGTCTCCTAGAGTGGGTATCTACTCTGTCCATAATCTGATGAAGGCGCCATGCTGCATGGCGACACGTGGCACCATCCCAGCAGGCCGCAGCTACGCAGGCCAACAAGAAAAGTACCACAACAACAAAGGCCACCATGCAGCATAGCACCGTCTGAACAGGAGCCTAATGCAACCTGCTCAGTACAAACAGAAACCAGGACTAACACTAGTAGGTCACTCACACTCTTATGCAGTCTCCTGCTAATTAATTAAAAACCGCCTGTGGCAAGTGGGAGGAGTGCTGATACCAGGAATAAACAAGAAGGAAGATTTTTTTCTCCCCATTTGATACATGTTAATCTTCCTTCTTGTTTATTCCTGGTATCAGCACTCCTCCCACCTGCCACAGGCGGTTTTTAATTAATTAGCAGGAGACTGCATAAGAGTGTGAGTGACCTACTAGTGTTAGTCCTGGTTTCTGTTTGTACTGAGCAGGTTGCATTAGGCTCCTGTTCAGACAGTGCTATGCTGCATGGTGGCCTTTGTTGTTGTGGTACTTTTCTTGTTGGCCTGCGTAGCTGCGGCCTGCTGGGATGGTGCCACGTGTCGCCATGCAGCATGGCGCCTTCATCAGATTATGGACAGAGTAGATACCCACTCTAGGAGACAACCGTGAAGGGGTGAGTGGGCTTACTACCTTTTGATCAAAATGTAAACTAATGTCTCCACTATTTGCATGCGATATGGGGGATTAGTAATATAGTATTTAGCTGAAGAGCGTATATCAAGGGTTAAGCATTGTGGATGTGCGATCCAGTCTTTTTTTTCTCCCCATTTAATAAATTGCAGTTACTTGGGTTATGATCAAATATGCAGCAAAAACTCTAGCACCGGATCTCACAGGCCGGTCCAGCCTTTGCGTCAACGCCCAACTGTTCTAAAAAGCCAGCTAAGAGTGTGGGCAGTGGAGTTGCTGTGTTAATCTGCTTCCGGCTGTGTGCGTGTTTGCGACCTGTCAGGGAGGACAGGTAGGCGATATCCAGGACTTAAACCGTATACGCAATTCCACTTCAAGGTGTGAACACACACCAGGACTTGAACTCTATATGCGGTATGTGGCAAGGTGTGAACCGAACACCAAGACTTAAAACTAAGGTGATTTTTGTTTATGTTCTGCTAACCTAATGAATGTGAATAAACACTGAATACTAGTTAGGAACTGTTTTGTGTCTCTGTAGTGTGTTCGCTCACCCAGCTTGCCAGAGTGAATCCCCACACCACTCAGATGCTGTGGTCAAATGTGAAGATACAGGAGCAGTGTAACAGCCTCTGAGATGGGGGAAGCTGTTATGTTACAATGATAGCCTGAAGACTCCTTGAGGCTCCGATACTTATCACTGGTATATTCCAATAAAGGCTGTAATGCTGCAGTGAATGCTGTGTTATGTGATGAATAAATATCCATCATAGAACACAACTGACAATCTAACAATTATATATATATATATATATTTATTTATTATTATTTATTATTAATAAATAAGTTCAAATCACCCCCTATTCCCTAAAATGAAAACTAATATAAACAATAAAAAAACACACTCATTGCCGCTCATACTTTTAAAATATAAAATTATTATATGGCGAATGCCGTAACAGAAAAATAACTTCTAAATGGCCAATTTGCCATTTTTTGCCACCTCACCTGCCCTAAAAAATTGAACAGAAAGTGATCAAAAAGTCACGTACACACTCCAAAATGGTATAACCGGAGAGTGCAGATAACCCCTCAAGAAATAAGCCCTCACACAGCTCAATAGACGAAAATATAAAAAGTAACTGACCTGGAAAATGAAGGTAACAGGTCAGTTTTCTAATTCCACCCCATTTGGAATTCTTTTTCAAGCTCCGCACTACATACATGCCTTATTAAATGTATCTGAATCCAGTGTAATTAGCCTTGGGGTCTGGACAAGTTTCACAGATCCTCCATACCACACAAGAAGGGATAGGTATACGACACTGTTTGCCTAAACAGCCATGAATCCAGGCAGTTTAAGGACGATAAGCGGCACTCGATAAGGCTCTATTCATAAAACAAGGCAATGAAGATGATTGATGATCAATAAAATTAATAAAAAAGGTTCCCAAAATTTACGAATAATGCCACACAGTAGTGTCCCGCACACTGCCCCCACACAGTAGTGTCCCCCACACTGCCCCCACACAGTAGAGTACCCCACACTGCCCCCCTACAGTAGTTTCCCCCACACAGTAGTGTCCCCCACACTGCCCCCCTACAGTAGTTTCCCCAACACTGTAATTGCGCCCACATTGCCCCCATGTAGTAATTTGCCCCACACAGTAGTTTCCCCCATATTGCCCCCATTTAGTAATTTGCCCCCACATAGTAATCCCTCCCATAATTATTTGCCCCACACAGTATCCCACTGTAATATCCCCCCCCCCCACATGTCCTCCTGTGTCCCTCAAAGTTACTTGGCACATAAAAGAAAAAAAAAAAGGAAAAACTAAAAGCGAAATACTCACCTATGTCCAGGCGCTTGCTCGCACACTTCACTGTGCTGCTGCGACCAGGCACAGGTGCGCGCGATGACGTCATCATGCACGCCTGCATCGGGATTTCACAACCGCATAGGCTTCGGACCTACTGGGCCTGAAGCCTATGGTGGGCAGTGATCGGCAGCGGGGCAGGGAACTATGCACTCCCGTGCCCCTCCGCAGTATGTGGGCGGTGGGCGTTAGCGCTCCAGCAATGAGCGCTTCCATCTGTATTGATGGAAGCGGTCATTGCTTCTCTGGCCCCCCCTGACGGGGCGGGCCAATCCCTGTCAGCTGAGTGGAAGAGAGCATGGCCTAACCTGGTTGGGGCGTGGCTTAGTGGGACCTGGGGGCAGGGTTTTTAAGTCCGTCTTTTGAATGGCCACCCTACCTGCCCCCTGAACTGTGACCTCCACAGTACTCTGATTCCCTTAACAGAGTCATCCACAGCGCCCTGCCCCTTTAAAGCTGACCTACAGCAGTGAAAAAAAAATGGCTGGGTTGTTATTGAAACCTGGTGTAAAACTGTGTGTATGTGGAGACTAAAGGCCTCCGAGCTTCTATTGGCTGATAAGGGACATGTGATCAGGTTTCTATTGGTTAATGCATTTTTTGGGAATATCTCAAGAACGGTACATGCTAGGGCACTGAGACCAAGTCTAAAACCTTCCCGTACACCTGATATACCTGTGTACCAAATTTCGTGATTGTAAATGCGTGGGGGCGGATTACTTTAGCGGACATACACACATACACACACACATACACTAAGCCTTATATACAGATGTAGCCAAGCTGCTTGGGCATTTGTCGTCTTCCTTTTGGGGTGGGTCTGTCCGTGCTCTGCTTGCCGGTGGCGTGGATGTGGGCATCGTTATTCATGTGCATCATGGTGTTCTCTGTGTCCTCTTCCTTTGAGCTATTCCTTCCAATGTTTGGTTATTTAGTTTGATCTCATACTTCAACCGATGTTTTTCCAAAACAGTAGAAGAAAACAGTGAGTGCCTCCAAGTCTCCTTGCACCTAGGGCAGCTGCCTGTTCTGCCCGGCATTGGCAGTATTATACAACCATTATACTGTATACTCTTTGGACTAAATTTTCATTATAGAGGTCAAGCCTTTATACTTGAAGGCTTGACCTCTTAAATAAAAGAAGGGTGCCCATGAAAAAAAATTCTACATATTTTATTAAGTTCTCAGCATTATATTGCAAGATTATGTCTTTTCTTGAATGATTTTAGTACCTGAACAGACAGTAACATCTGTTCATCCTTTCCACCCTCCTGAAATACTAATAGGACAAACATTCTGAAATGTTGTGCTCCAGATTTGTTTTCTGTTAAAAACACACTGACACATCTCTCATACTGTATGATACTGTATTTTGTCTGCAGCCCCAGGACCGATGTTGATGTACTGTAGCAGCCCTGGGACACAGTCCATGGCCTACAGAATTATTACACAATTAAAACCTTTGGAAGTTTTGATTACTTTGGACGTTTGCAAAGAGGTATTGCTCAGGATATTTTTTATTAACCCTTTCAGGTTCAGCCCCTTGAAGGTTGCCCATAGCAGCCACACTGCTGCTTTCATACAAACTGAAAGCTGTGATGTAACTGATTGCTACTGTATGAGCAACAGTTTTCCTTTCAGACTAATTCATAAATCTGAGATGGCATTACTGCACATACAGTATACTGTATATTTCTAATCACACACAGGGCACTGCTTAAATCCTTGTAAATGGCAAAACAAGTGCAGTGACAAATAAGAAAAAAGCTACTTTTGCAGTGTCCCACTCATGATCGTGGGCACAGCAAACTGGTTTTACTATGTTTTATTGTCATATATTATGTCTGAATGTCGTACTGAATGTCACTATGTGATTCTGTGTAAGATCCTTTCATTCAGGTCAATTAGATTGCACTACACTAGTCTGACCAGTAGATGGGGGCAGTGTGACAGTGTATATATAGCTTAGCTGGACCGTAGTAGGTAGTTAGTGAAAAGAAGTTCAGTCAGTGGGTAGTCATGTAGCTGCCTGCTAGAGGAAGGCCTCTTGCCTCTCTGCTCTCTCCCTGATGGCTCCACAGTCCAGGGTTAAAGGCTATAAGATTCAGCCTAGAGGTAAGAAATCTACTTCTATAGCTCGCCCTTCTGGGATGACCAGTGACAAGCTGCAAACAGAAAGTTTCAAGGGACCAGTATATTTATTCAAGTCAAAGGATAGCAACCAGCCGTACTAGAGGGCATCCCAGTCACCTTTGCAATTAGGTGTAGGACACAGCTTCCGGCATCCACACCTCCTGTGTAAATCCTGAGGACAGTCGGGCCGACTGTCAGAAAATCACTGGAAATAGAGGTTCAAGGATTCTGAAAACCACTTTTAATCAAGGTTAGAATAAGGCGAGAGTTAATAAAAGCCTAAGACTTTGTATACTTCAAAAGCCTAGTCTGAAGCAGTAGCTTTCAGATATATAAAAAAGACAAAGAGCCTATTTTCCCTGAGGACTTACACTTCCATAACTTTGTATGCATGAGAGACTGTATCTCATATCTGAATGTACTAGAGACTGTTTTATACTTGGATGTAACTGTTACCAGGAGCAACGTTCAGTAAAAGTCATAAGTTGGATTTCATTGCTGTCTTTATTTCCAATCCCATAATTACTACTACTATAAATGGTTTTACCACCACAAAAGGTACTGGCATCATGACAATGAGGGACCTTGCCATAGGCACATTAATACAGAACACCAAGGGCACCTCGAACCACCACCTGGCCTGTGTCCCTTGATCAGAGCGTTCTCCGTGCCGTTCTTCTCATCACTTTTGCAAGCCAGCCCACGGACGACATAACCGTGAGTAACCAGAACTGTGTTTTCCCTTGGACTACCGTTATTCACACCGTGACCTCACATACAATTCCCCTTTTGACTTTGTTGACTTTTTTTTTCTATATGTGCCTACAAGTTACAGCCCATTACAAACTATGCATTATCAGGGATTGTATAAATACCATAAAGCTGTATTTGACCATTAATTGTAGTATTTATTTAAAATCAGTCACCAGAGATCCAAGTATGGCAATATTGTTTGCTAGTACCTGGATAAGGAGCGTAACAAATGGGTTGTTGGCAGTGATAACATATCAATATCAATAATCAAAATTTATGTGTAAATAAATAATTAAAAAAAAGAAATAATAATACAATCGCTCTAGTCCACAATATCTCCATTTGTGTCCTTGTTACAGTATGTCAGAATCATCAAACTAAGGTTTCAGTAGGTGTATCTGGCTTATCGGCAGATAGAAGCTCCCATATCTGCCATCTTTCTCTTTGTCATTCTTGCCAGTCTGGATCAGATATGTTTTATTTTTATTAGCAGAATTCTTTATAATAAGAAGATTTTATCAAAACAGAACTGCAATGCCATATACTGTAAAAGAAAGCGGCTTAAAGCCGGAAAAAGCAACGAAATGTCAATAGCAATGGAAATCGATACATATATATTTTTTTTATTTTGTTTTGTTATTAGATCTCCCCTCAGTCGTCTTTTTTCTAAAGTAACCCTAATTTTGATCATCTTTCAGGGCACTGTAGTTGCCCTATTCCAGTTATTACTTTAGTTCCCCTCCTCTGAACCCTCTCCAGCTCTGCTATGTCTGCCTTGTTCACAGGAGCCCAGAACTATACACAGTACTCCATGTGTGGTCTGACTAGTGAAGTGGTAGGACTATGTTCTTATCACGGGCATCTAAGCCCCTTTTGATGCAACCCATTAACTTATTGGCTTTGGCAGCAGCTGCCTGACACTGGTTTTTACAGTTTAGTTTACTGTTCAAAAAAATTCCTAGGCCCTTTTTCATGTCAGTGTTACCCAGTGATTTACCATTTAGTATGTACAGGTGACTTGCATTATTCCTTCCCATGTGCATAACCTTACATTTGTCAGTGTTAAACCTCATCTGACCCTTCTCTGCCTAAGTAGCCAATCTATCTAGATCCATCTGTAGCAGTATACTCTCCACTGTAGGATATATACAATATACTGTCCTCTTCAGTGTTAATTACTTTACAAATTTTAGTGTCATCTGCAAAAAATTATATTTTACTGTGCAAGACTTCTACAAGATCATTAATAAATATATTAAAGAGGACAGGGCCCAGTACTGACCCCTGTGGTACTCCACTAGTGACAGTGACCCAATCTGAGTGTGTACCGTTAATAACCACCCTCTGTTTTCTATCACTGAGCCGGTTACTTATACTTACCCACATACAGACATTTTCCCCCAGTCCGAGCATTCTCATTTTATATAGTAATCTTTTATGCGGTACAGTGTCAAATGCTTTGGAGAAGTCCAGATATACGACATCCATTGATTCGCCGCGGTCAAGTCTAGAACTTACCTCTTCATAGAAACTTATTAAATTCGTTTGGCATGATAGATTCCTCATGAAGCCATGCTGATATGGCGTTATTTGCTTATTTTCATTGAGGTACTCCAAGATAACATCTCTTAGAAAACCTTCAAACAGTTTACCCACAACAGATGTTAAACTTACTGGCCTATAGTTTCCAGGTTCTGTTTTTCAACCCTCTTTGAATATTGGCACTACATTTGCTATGCGCCAATCCTGTAGAACACTCCCTGTCAGTATAGAGTCCTTGAGGCTGGGTTCAGACCTGAGCGCTTCTGAGACGCGCATTTTCCGCGTGTTTTTGTCGCGCGTTTTACGCGCGTTTGTGTGATTGACTGCAGTGTTGTCCAATGACCAAATATCCCTGTCTATATGAAGTTTGGCCTTTCCAGCATGTTGCAAATTCATAAACGTGCGTTTGAACGCGCGTTTTCAGTGTCAAAAACGTGCAAAATACAAGCGTTGTGCGTTCCCATTGAAGTTTATGGGCTAAAACGCGCGACAAACGCCCCAAAAAAAGCTCAAGTACTTGTTTATGCGTCGGGCGTTTTTCAGCGCATTCGAACGCGCTGTAAAATGCGAAAATGTGAACCAGTCCCATAGGGAAGCATTGGTTTGCATCGGTTATGCGTTTTACAGCGCGTTCGAACGCGCTGTAAAACACGCAAGTGTGAACTGAGGGTAAATATCAGAAATAAGGGTCTGGCTATAACATTACTTTATTCTCTTTGGATACAGGGGTGTATGCCCAGGGCCGATGCAAGGATTTTTGCCCCCCCCCCCATGTGACATCACAATGCCCCACCCATATGATCTGCCATATTAAAGGAATTCGGCAGTATATTAAAACTGATCGGCAGGGGTCTGACACCCGGGACCCCTGCCAATCAGCTGTTTGAGAAGGCAGTGGCGCTGGCAGTAGCGCCTCAGCCTTCTCGCAGTGACGTCACGACTAGTATCATTGGCCTGGATGGGGCTAAGCTTCATTCAAGTGAACAGAGCTTAACCCTGCCAAGGCCAGTGATATTAGTCGTGACGTCACTGAACCTGCGGTAAACAGCAAGAAGGCTGAGGCGCTACTGCCAGCACAGCTGCCTTCTCAAACAGCTAATCGGCGGGGGTCCTGGGCATCGGACCCCTGCCGATCAGATGCTGATGATCTATCCAGAGGATAGGTCATCAGTTTAAATAAACTGCAGAACCCCTTTAACTAACGCCAGTTCTCTCTCTCCCCCCCTTGTCATTCTCTCCCCCCTCTTGTCATTCTTCACCCCCCCTGTCATTCTTCACCCCCCCTTGTCATTCTTCCTCCCCCCCTTGTCATTCTTCACTCCCCCTCCCCTTGTCATTCTCTTTCTCCCCCCTACCTCTAGTGTAGCGCGGCCGAGTTCTTTATGGTCCACGGGTACAGGAGCTTTTGTTTCCTGCACCCGAGGGGACTGACAGGAAGTGCACACTGTGTGCGCACTTCATGTCAGTCCGGCCAGGTACAGGAGACAGATGCTCCTGTGCCCGCGGAACATAAAGAGCTCAGCCACGCTACAATGGAGTGACAGGAGGGAGCCCTGAGTGCTTCCCCCCTGTCAGCTCCTCTCCTCTTGCTGCGCCCGGGCGGTGCGCCCTCATGGATGCGCCAGCCCGCGCAGTGCTGCAGCCGCCAGAGGCTCAATTCAGAGCGCTCGGGCGGCTGCAGCATGAGGCGGGGCCGGCGCTCCTAGCAGCGCCCCTTCCCAAGGGGCGCTCTACGCGGCGGCCTAATCCGCGTATAGGACGCGCCGGCCCTGTGTATGCCATCTGGTCCTAGCGATTTGTCTATTTTAATCTTTTTAGGACGCCACTGTACTTCTTCCTGGGTCAGACAGGGCACTTTTAATGGGGAATTTACTTTTACATTCTGCATTTCATCTGACAGTTTATTTTCTTCAGTGAATACAGTGGAGAAAAAAATATTTAATAGCTTTGCTTTCTCCTCATTGCTCTCTGCAACTCCCCCCTCATTACTCTGTAAAGGACCAACACCTTCAGATTTCTACTTTTTACCATTTACAGTTGTGTTCAAAATTATTCAACCCCCACTGAAATTGAGTGTTTTGGCCAGTTTGACATTGATTTTGATCATTTCAGTCATCTTGTTTACAATTAAATCAAAGAGGCACTTGTAAGTCAGACAAATATAACATAACATTTATAATGAAATAACCACAAATGTCTTTTCTGTGCTCACATCATTATCAGTTTTATTCAACCCCCAAGTGACATTCAATCTTAGTAGTTAGTACAACATCCTTTTCCAGTTATAACAGCTTTTAAACGTGAAGCATAGCTTGACACAAGTGTCTTGCAGCGATATACGGGTATCTTCGCCCATTCTTCATGGGCAAAAGCCTCCAGTTCAGTCACATTCTTAGGCTTGCGCGCTGCAACTGCTTTCTTTAAGTCCCACCAGAGGTTCTCAATCGGATTTAAGTCTGGTGACTGCGATGGCCACTTCAAAATGTTCCAGCCTTTAATCTGCAACCATGCTCTAGTGGACTTGGAGGTATGCTTGGGATCATTGTCCTGTTGAAAGGTCCAACTTCTCCCAAGCCTCAGGTTTGTGATGGACTGCATCACATTTTCACTCAATATCTCCTGGTACTGAAGAGAATTCATGGTACCTTGCACACGCTGAAGCTTCCCTGTACCTGTAGAAGAGTTCTAATTTTGTTTCATCATCAGTTCTAATTTTGTTTCATCAGTCCACAGAACACTATCCCAAAACTTTTGTGGTTTGTCCACATGACTTTTGGCATACTGCAGTTGACTCTTCTTATTCTTTGGAGACAACAAGGGGGTGCGCCTGGGAGTTCTGGCATGGAGGCCTTCATTACGCAGTGTGCGCCTTATTGTCTGAGCTGAAACTTCAGTACCCGCATCTGACAAATCTTTTTTCAGTTCCTCAGCAGTCACACGGGGACTTTTCTCCACTTTGCGCTTCAGGTAGCACACAGCAGTCGAAGTCAGCATCTTCTTTCTGCCACGACCAGGTAGAGTTTCAACAGTGCCCTTTGCCTTGAATTTGCGAATGATGCTTCCTATGGTGTCTCTTGGTATGTTTAACATCTTTGCAATCTTCTTATAGCCATTGCCCTTTCTGTGAAGAGAAATCACCTCTTCTCTTGTCTTCCTGGACCATTCTCTTGACTTCACCATGTTTGTAAACACACCAGTAAATGTCTAGAAGGAGCTGAGTACCACAGTCATTTTACATCTGCCTAATTGGGGCTTATTCTGCTTGATTGCTGCTACTTGACATCCAGAGGTGTTTTCAATACCTGATCGAAAACACTTGAATGAACCTCTGTTCTTAAGAGTGGTCGTCTTTAAGGGGTTGAATAATTGAGTCAATGAAGAAATCACAAAAAAAATATTTAATACTGTATTACAAAAACAACTGATGTCATTTTAGTTGCATTTGGTTCTTTAAAAAGTCCTTGTAAGATTTCATTCTGAACACAATTACAAATGTACACTAAATTCCCTAAAACCCTTTACAGCATTGGGGGTTGAATAATTTTGAACACAACTGTATATAATTGAAGAACATTTTAGGCTTAGTTTTACTCTGTTTGGCAATAAATCTCTCGGTCTCTAGTTTGGCTGCTTTTATTTGTCTTATACATATTCTATTTTTTTCTTATAGTTTTTCAATGCTTCCTCACTGCGCTCCTGTTTTAGTGATTTACATGCTTTATTTTTGTCATTTATTGCTTTTTTTACAGTTCTATTTATCCACATTGTTTTTTTCTTGTTCCTTAACCTTTTATTCCCATAAGGTATGTATCTCTCACAATTAGATAACATTTATAGTGACAATAGGCATCCAATCATATATAATAGGAACTAGCCCTAATAGTCACTAGTGGTACCAAAATAACAAATACACAATAATTATAAGTACTAACCCTAACCCTTGGAAGATGACTGCACCCTGACTTACGTTTCGCCCAACTTCTTCTACAGTACCACACCCCAGGAAGAAGTTGGGTGAAGGGAAGTATTTGGATACACTTCTTAATTTTTATGAATGAATTTCCCAAAATTTATTTTGAGTCTGATTAGCTTGAATCAACAGTCTGGTTCGATTTGGTTCAAATAAATTAAACCTGAATCAAAAGTGCACCAACTGCCCTGAAAAGTCGTGTTTGACACTCAGAGTTTTCTAGGACTGTATCCAATCCCTTTCAAGCTCTTTAACGCCAAGACAGCATTGCTAATGTCAAAGTGACAGCGACATATATTGCTAAAGGTACAGGCATGGTACCCGGTGGTAACAACCTGTTTAAAAGCACGCCATACTATCGCATTTTGTAAATTAAAAAATAGTCCAAAACTTATCCCTTTTTGGTGGAAGATGCCTTCTCCTCTGTTTTTTGATCTGTAAAATGGTGGTGATACACGCAGGACAGATCACAAAAGTTTTAAAATTTTTGTTTGAAATTTGTAATAAGTTTGATTGATAAACAAAAATCACAGAAAACAAAAAGTAAAAGATAAAAACAACCTGCACAATATGATAAACAAATATGCGGATATCCCTGGCTACATTTATGAAAAAAAGAAGAAAAGAAAGAAGATAATAATGCACTCATAAATTAGATGCAAGCATTATATATGAACTAAGCCTTCATTCTGATATAACAAGTTCTGAGACTCTTAGTTAATATATTTTGATCAAAACACATCTATGCCCACCTACCAGGCATCAAGGTAGTCTCAGGTCAGGTGAGTTCCTACGCTAAACCTATCTATACAGTTATGCATTTATGATCAGGAGCGCAGACCTCCACATATAGTGTGCTGCTCCTAATCACCTCTGTGTGCATCAGCAACCAATGAGAGGAGGAGCACACACAGCTATATGTACCACCTAATCAAGATCGCCTCTTAGATAGGTGGGGCAAAAGTGCACAGGAATGCTACTCCCAAGATAAAATAGGAACGCATTCACACATGAAGGTGCCACTCCCTCAAGAAAATACTATATAATATACAAAAATCACAGACAACAAAAAGTAAAAGATAAAAACAACCTGCATGATATGATAAACAAACATGCGGATGTCCCTGGCTACATTTATGAAAAAAATCACTGAAAGATTTTTCCTATTCTATCTTGGGGGTAGCATTCCTGTGTACTTTTGCCCCACCTATCTAAGAGGCGATCTTGATTAGGTGGTACATATAGCTGTGTGTGCTCCTCCTCTCATTGGTTGCTGATGCACACAGAGGTGATTAGGAGCAGCACACTATATGTGGAGGGTCTGCGCTCCTGATCATAAATGCACAACTGCATAGATAGGTTTAGTGTAGGAACCCACCTGACCTGAGACCACCTTGACGCCTGGTAGGTGGGCATAGATGTGTTCTTTTGATTTTAAGGCTTAGTTCATATATAATGCTTGAATCTGATTTATGAGTGCATTATTATCGTCTTTCTGTGATTTTTTCATAAGTTTGATTGATGTAGAATAGATTTGTTCATCTCTATTCTTAATCTTTGAATTCGGGTGTTTCATTCAGCCTCTTTGCTACAAGTGTATACAATCCAGCTCTTAGCCATGCAGTCTGCCTTTACATTTATAAAAGAATGGGTCATTCTAAAAAGCCCACTGAATTTGATTGTACCGTAATAGGATGTCAAGATGGCAAAAAGTCACTTTGTGACATGTCTTCCCTCATAGATACTCCACCATCAACTGTGAGTGGTATTGTTACAAAAAAGAAGAGTTTAGGAACCTAGCAACTCAGTCACAAAGTGGCAGGTCACATATAATTACAGAGCATGGTTGCCAAATGCTGAGGCGCACAGTGCATAAAAGTCACCAATGCTTTGCTAACCCAATAACTGCAGGGCTTGAACTCTCCTCTGGCATTAACATCAGCACAAAAAACTGTGCCCCAGGGCTTCATGGCATGGGTTTCCATGGCCAAGCAGCTGCATGCAAGCCTTACATCACCAAGCACAATGTCAAGCATGGGATGAAGTGTTGTAAAGTACACCACCACTGAACGCTGGAGGAGTGGAAAATTGTTCTGTGGAGTGATTAATCACACTTCTCTTTCTGGTAATCAGATTAGTGTGGTTATGGCAAATGTCAAGAGAATGTTAGCTGCCTAACCTCACTGTGCCAACTGATGCCAAGAATAATGCTCTAAATTGTTTTTCAGTGGTTGGCCTAGACCCCTTAGTTCCAATAAAGAAAAATCCTAATGCTTCAGCATACCAAGACATTTTGGACAATTGTATGTTTCCAACTTTGAGGGAGTAGTTTGGAAAGGCTCTTTTTTGTCTCAGCTTGACTGTGCCCCAGTGAACAAAGCAATGTCTATAAAGACATGGTCAGGTGAGTTTGGTATGGAAGAACTTAACCAGCTGCACAAGCCCTAACCTCAAACCCATTGAACATCTTTCGGATGAACTAGAATAGAGATTGCGAGGCAAGCACCCTTGTCCAACATCAGAGTATGACCTGAGGTTATGATAGTGGGTGTGTAACCACTATGTCAACAGATTTGACTTTGGGCTAATTCTACGGTCATTATCCTGGTAGTCCCATTGTATTCACCCTTTAACTCCTATACAGGGATCTGGACTTCGTTGTAGGGAAACCACCAGGCCACTACCTTTTGGAGTAGTGGTTGACAGAAGACCAATGGAGTTCAGAGACACAGGTGCTGAGCACAAAGGGCTCAGGCGAAATCAAAGCCAATGACAAGCCAAGATCAGGGATGGTGGAATATGTGCTATACAATAAACGGTCTGAGGTCAGGGCAGGCAGTAAAGGGTCAGAATTCAGTTGTTACAGTTTGCCTTTCTGTGTGTGAACTAGAGTTTTTTCATTAAACCACGCAGCACCCTGTGGCACTTTAGGGGTTCACTCCTTTTTGCACTGTGTACCCCCCTCCCCTTATGCCCTTTCTTCTTTGGTCTAGACAGTTGTAGGAATTTTTTCAGAAGAATACGAGCATCATTGTTCTCAGTGGGCTCCCAAGACCTCTCCACTGGACTAAAACCCTTTCAATCTACCAATCTGTCTTAACTCTGTAGTACCCAAGACAACCATGCATTACACGGATATCCTTTTCAAGTCAATGGATGGGAACAATGTAATACTTCATTTTCCCCATAATGGCATGGTGGGGAAATTGAACCCTTGTTGCTAATCAGAGCCCTTTTATGGCTAAGAGAATGGAACAATAATAAAAAGTTATGTCTTTTGGAAGATAGGGAGTAAAAAACAAACACACTAAAAAAAACAGAACATGAAAAGTAGAAAGCTAGCAAATAAAGTCCTTTCTGTTAGACTGCTTATGGCAAGATCCTACTCACATAGGCTCTCTGTACTGAAAATTGGAGGTTTAAGCTTATTTTTAAATCTCCTGTAGATGTCAGTATAGTGCCACAGTCATATTTTGCTTGTAGTGTTGTTTGTAAGTAGTGTTGAGGTAACTTAGATTGAAAGAGTGTTCTGGTTTCAGCAAATACATTTTTTGAATATGAAAATTACAATACAATTTTCCAGTATGTTTCTGTATCAACTCCTTACAGCTTTCAAGATATCAGCTTGCAGTCTTATTACTTATTCCTGTAGTGGGTGTGAGAAGGGGAAGAGGAGTGGAGGTCAAGAGTGGTGGTAGCAATGATGGTGGTAGTGGTTACTCATGGTGACTGTCCTTACTCTGGCGCACCCTGGGGCCATGCAGTGATGAGAAGGGCACACCTTTTCTTCCCTTCATTTTGGGCCCTCCTTGGTCTTGGGGAACCTGCCCGGGTTGGCTGGGGTGCCCTTCGTGTAGAGGAGTTTTGAGGTGCAAAGCAGGGATCCTGCAGACAGGCCGTGGTATGCCAGCTATGGTGATGCAAGTGACAGTGCAGTGCAATGAAGAGGCTTGTTTAATAGATGGTTCACACAGGCACTGAGCACATTAAGCACACTCTTTACAATTGGCATATACAGGTTCTTAAGGCTGTGTATGGGAGGCAGTGGGCTCAATGAAAGTTCCCTCTAAGTCTCTTTCTTTTATTCTGCACAATCTTTCCAAATTGGGGTGAAACTTGTTTTTTCCTCAATATGTTGGTATCTCCACAGTATCTTCAGATGAATACAATCTCTCAACAGATAACCAGTGTTTTCTATGGTGGTTATGATGAAGAACCTGAAGCTTATTGCCTCAACCAACATGCAGGGAAGTCTGTAGCCAAGATGTATATGCGTTACCTTCTCTGACATATACTCTGCATTTTCCCTTATATGGCCGCAAAAATTTCTGTAGAATTCAATAGTTCATTCCATTCAGGATGCACAGTGCACATAGTCTAGTTATATTGTATGAATTCCTGTGCTGATGATCTCCCAGCTGCTTATTTCCTTCATAGTTCAGATAACTGTACTGTAATTGTAATACTATGCCCGTATATTATGTCTATTAGCCAACTGGTATACCAAGATGTAAGGGCATATAAAGTCAGACTAGGCCAGCATAAATAGGGAAGAAATATTCCAGAAGGCAGGCATACCTGACTGTCTATAACCAGCACATCAGTTGTGTCCAGGAGTAAATTATTACCAGTCCCAATGGCATAACCAATTGTGGGGGTTTCTTCTCATACTAGCTTTTTTACATTAAAAAAATGGTGCTAAATGAACATTTTATTGGAAAAAAATGTAATTTTTATAATTTTTCAATTACATGGCCCAGTGTTAATAAATTCTTTGAAACACCTGTGTGGTCAATATGCCCCCTTATCGTTTTGGTAAATTCCTTGAATGGTATGGTATCCAAAATGGACCTTCTTGAGGGGTGTTTCTTATGTTTTTGTCAGCTCAAAGCAGTAAAATCCATAAGGTGCTCATTCATTTCTAAGGTCTGTGTTTGAGTCAATTAGAATTCTATGGCCACATAAGGATTATTGATATAAAATGTAGAATCCGGGGAAGTGATGATAATATTGAGAATGCTTTGCTGTTAACCCTCACTGTATTATAGGAAATAATGGATTAAAATGGAAAATCTTTAAATTTCACCACCATTTTGCCTTCCTGTGGAACATCTAACGGGTTAACAAAGTTTCTAAATTAAGTTTTCAATTATTTGAGGGGTGCAGTTTCTAAAATTTTATTTATGTTATTTATGGGGTTTTCTTTTATATAGCTACATCAAAGTCGCATCAGAACAGAATTTATCCCTAACAATGTAGGTTTGTGAAAATGTGATAAATTGCTGCTAAAGTTCTAAGCTATTTAACGTCCTAAAAAAATAAACTTAATTTTACAAAATGATGGCAACTTAGAGACATATGGTGAATTTTAACTATTTTGGCTGGTGTCTGTCTGTCTGTCTATCTGTCTTAAAAGAAGAGAAATTCAAATTCTGAAAATTGCTAATTTTTCAGAATTTTCTGTAATGTTCAGAATTTTTTTTGTATAACTTTAAAACATACTGACCATAAATACTTACCACTGTCATGAAGTACAATGTGTCACGAAAAAACTGTCTCAGAATCACCTGGATACCTCAACGTATTCCCAAGTTATTACTAAATAAAGTGACTCGTCAGATTTGTAAAATGAGACTGTGTCAGGAAGGGGAAACCTGGCTGTATCGGGAAGGGGTTAATAAAGACCAATTGGAGAAATTATTTTTTAGCCAAAGATAAGTAGAATGCAATAATAATACAAAGGTGTCCACTGTTTTTAAAAGCCTTTATTGACTCACCTAAACTGTTTAGATATTGGAGAATACCTACAGTGAAGACCACTACACCCAACATGTTCCTATATTGATGATTAGTACTATTTTTGCTGGAATCCAGTGTTTTATAGATTTGATTTCTTTATTGGTCTCTCGTAATGCTTCAAGGCCTTTTCTTTTGCATTAGTTGCAAATCTGAATATTTCAAGAAGAATTCTCATGTTAATCACATTTTTGTTATATTTGAAATTACATATATGTTCCGTGTTCCGGTCCCCACAGTGTTTACATTCAGCATTGCAGGGTCATGGTCACATGCACCACTTCAGCCAATGATTGGTTTCAGAAGTGATGTGCCATCTCTTGCTACGTCACCAGTGAAGCCAGACATTGGCTACAGTGGAGCATATGATGATGCCCATACAGTGCCAGATGTAAGCACTGAGGGGACCGGAAGATGGACACACAGGAGCCAGCGTGGAGGGCCGGAGCAGGTGGGGCAAATAAGCATGAATCTTCTGTTTATGGAGGCAGGCTGTGGGCATTAGAGAAAAGGTAATTATTCCCAGAAAACTTCTTTAAGCCCAATCAATAGGATATGCAGAATATGAAATTTCATGAACATTTTCAGTTGTAAAGTGGTATTTTGCAATATGTTTATGGCTGGACTGGCTCATAAAAGTAAAAGAGGATCCTCTAGAGATGGCTCTAACACAATAATAGGCTCTAAAGGTCCAGCAGAAGACCGTCCATTTTTAGCTGATTATGGGACCAATCACTTGCAACATGGGTCTTCCAGGTTGGTTTACAAGTGACATATTAGATGATGATTTGTCCTATGTGTACAATGATGACAACATTTACAATGCAATGTAGACTTTATTTATTCTGATTCTGCTACAGATGTATCATGATTTTCAATAAAGAAAGAGGAAAAACAAGAGAAATTTAAATTTGGAAACATTATGAAGATCAAAAAATGTATAATGCCAATCAAATAACCATAATAAAAATAATTCTAAGATTAACTTTAAGCTAGAGGCTTGAAATTAACATCGTAAAAGATTTCAAAGCCGTCGTTGTACGTGTAGAGCTTGTGGTCATTGGCGTTGTAGGATAGACTTTGAATTTTGTCCAACATCTTTTCAAAAGGGATTTTCAGGTAACGTTCCTCACTCGTGTTGGTATCATACATGTAGAAGATCTCTTCTTCTCTTGTGTTTAGGGTTCTTGTTGCATACATGACCCCACTTACCATGAATGCATTGGTAACGCTAGGCCTATATACAGAGGTGACCCATGTTCTCATTAATTCAAGGGACATTTCATTCAGCATTCCGATAACTATATTACCTCGTACATCCTGCTTTGAATAAAAAACCCACAGACCGTATTCATCTCCCTCCAAGTCTATGTCTTGGTACTGTGATGTTGAGTAGGAAAATCCATGAGCTGCATTAGATAGAGTCTTATGATCTACTTTGTTAGTGTCCAAGTTAAGTTTGCAAATATCAGTGCTGTAGCAGTTATAGTATAAGGAATTGTGATATAGAATTAAATCATTTCCTCTACCGCTTACAGAAAGTGTCTGGTCCTCATAGTTTTTGTACTGCTTAAGATCTTTATAAGTGGGATAAAATCGCACCTTACTGAAGCTGGAAATATAGTCAGTGAGCACCCAATATATATCTTGTGCAGAGCCCAAAAATGTGTCCTTTCCCCATCCGCCTGTCACGTAGGATGTTCCCCTCCAGTTGATCTAGACAACTTGTGGTTTGCTAATATTCATAATCCCACCATGTCCACAAGTGCCTAAAATACAATACCGTTATAATAAATTCCACAGCAACTGTATACTACCATCGAGAACTAAGAAATATCAGTAGGCAAGCACATAATGTCTTCATAAGTTTACAGTGAACCTATAGGCAAAGTCTGATAATTTGTAAAGTCATGTAACATACCAGATCCATTAGTTCTTTCACTAGAGGTTCCTCAAAGTTTCCAAAGTGCTCAGTACTGTATGGATCATTAGTAGCACAATAAATCAGAACTACTGCTGCACCTTCTTTGCCTTCCATAGCTACAGGATAAAGCTTCACCTCATGGACTTTCTGTTCTGTCTACTCTCTGCATGAACTACATGTACATAATACTGGTATTACAGAGAGCCCTCTGCTCCATTTTAGCTTCTTCCTTCTCAGTTTGGTCCAAAAAGCAGCTTTCAGTATTGCACTATTTTATCTTTCATTAATGTATTTTCTTTTCTTTAGTATTCCTTCCTTCCTTGGATGCTTATTTAGCAAGCAGAAATCCACCTCAGTCCCTCCTGATAACTAACTTACAATAGTATTATGATTATGAACTGTCTGTTTAAGTTTCTACAGTACTAAATACATGTGGACTTACCAAACTGCACATGAAAAGGTGATTGACTCTGTCTGCATTCATCCAGACGTTTTTGCAAGGAAGCGATTTGCTTTCTGAAATCTATAATATTTTTCTTGTCATGTCTCTCTAGCTGGTTCACTATGGCAGATATGTTGTGAATCTGACAAAACAAAACAGGGGAAAAATACCCTTATATGACCTTTATATAGCTTCACATTTCATACAGTATGTAAGTGTTCTACACCAGGGTTCTGCAACCTCAGGCACTTCATCTGTTCTGAAACTACAACTGCAAGAATGTTATAATCACTTCTATGGCTTATAAAGACAGCAAAGCAAGTGTGCATACTGGGAGTTGTAATTTCACAACCTTCAGCTGGAGACATGAAGGTTGCTGGCACATGTACACATTCAAACATCTACAAAGCCTTCAAAGTAGAAGGTTTCATGTGCAGTAAAAACTGCAGGACAATTGCAAACAAGTTGATGAAGTTTCTAACTCACTAACCACCAGTTTCAACATCAAGTGTTGTTGACTTAACTGTTATATATTCAAGGCTTTATGTCAATTGAATACCTCAGAAGTCACCAGCACTTACCTCCATATACAGGGCTTCTACCTTCTCATTTGAACCAGTTAATGAAGACTTGAGTTCCATCACCAAGGCTTCCAACTCACTGATTTCCAATTTCAACATCTCAAAGTCTAGTTGACTAACAGAACTGTCTTCCTTGTCACAGATCTCCACCCTTCGTGTCAGGTTCCTTATCATTTCGAGGTAAATATCTACCTTGTGTTGGTAGTCTTGTATCTGAGGAACATATAATTAATAGAAAACAAGAAAGCCTGGACATCTATTATAATTATAGCTTATATAATTAGTGTTGAGCGAATCGAAGTATCTAAAGTGGACTTCAATCTGAATTTGTCAAAAAAGGAATAGAAAGCAAAGTTCACAGATGGGTTTCTCTTGCTTTCTGTCTCTATTCAATATTTACGTCTTTTTCTCTGGTTGCTATATTCAGGTCAAATTGTTTTTAACACCGTTAACTTATGACTCTTATTATCACCTTTTTTACCTTTTACAACTTGATTATTTATTTTTAAATTCTTATTTCTTAAGATTAAAAAAGGAGCAGTAATGTACACTTATGTGTAATTTGTATTTAGCACAAATAACTATAGGTATTTAGGTAATAACCTCAAATTTATCCTTGTACCTTATCAACTTCTTCCTGGAACCTGCGACTCAAGTTGAGGTTGGATGTCTCGAGAAACTCAGTTTGTTCTGTAGAAAACAAATCTGGAATGGCAAGAGAACAATGACAGACGCGCTGTTCGTCCATTGAACCAGGCACAACCTTCTCCTTCGGAGGAGAAAAAACTGGATACTAGAGAGAGAAGGAAACAAATTCAAATTTGTTAAGGATATTCACATTTTACCCCCATGGTTGAACTAAATATGTTTTACCATTATGGTAATTTTCCTCATTTTTAATAGGGGGCTTCCAACCTGGAGTTCTTGTGAAACATTCTCAACCTAAAGTTCTTGCAATAGGGTATCTTCTATTCTATCTCCCTACTTTTTGTATCTATTGGCTATTAATTTCTTATGTATCCTACGTACTAGAGATGTAGTCTGAGCGAAGCAGACCCCCAGACTCCACAATAGCGGGATGATGCTCTTCATCTTGTATTTGTATTCTCTATGACCCTCAGTATCATTGGACTGCATTTTATAGAACTCTATAAGGAAGGTCTGGCACACAATGCATATCCAAGTTCCTTGAGTTACACCCATTTCTTGTTGTCTGACATTTTGAATATGATAGTGAATTTGCATAATACTAGCAAAGATTTGTCCTAAATGTCATTGAAGCATTGCATGCTATCAAACTGATGTAAGTAGAACTGGCTTATGTGTCCATAGCAACCAGATTCCACCTTTTATTTTGGTCAGCCCCTTTGGAAAATGAAAGGATTAATCTGATTTGTTGCTACGAGCAACTAAGCCAGTTCTACTTTATACCAGTTTGATAAATGACCCCCTTAGTTTTTGCCATCAGTGTATCACTCATTTATCTCCAAGTGGGGTTGATATGGCACCTATCACATCTCCCCACTTCACTGATTCCTTCTACTGGCAGCTGGATCAGGTTACCATGGTAACTGGCACTTTTAGATTACATCAGTTCAGTATCTTGTTAAAAGGGGCCTCACCTGCAGATTAAAGTACATCATTTGCTTGGTTCTTGAATTTAACTGCTATTTGACTTTGTTCCTGACCTTGACCTTGGCTCATTATTGGCTCATTACTGGCCTGGCTCTGACCCCTGTCCTGTTTTTGACTGTGTGTTGTTCTTATGATTATGACGTCCTCACTGTCCTCCTTGTCATAATCTTTGGCTCTGTTCCTGACTACCCTCCAGTTCTATCAGTGTTCCTACTACCAATTGGTGACAATTTTAGTGACCACAACATTGTAATCTTACGGCGAAAGTCCATACCTCCTTGGGGGCTTAAGGGAGAAGAACATCGACATTCTTTATACTCCACACCCAAGTCTAGCCAGCACCAAACCAATTGCAGCTTAGAGGATCAACTTCTCTGGTGAGAAACGTAAAACAGTATATGGTTCTCAGCCATTTTTACAAGATATCTCAACCAGTTTTTAAACAAGAGGAACTAATGTCAGTATACAAGAGGAACTAATGTTAGAACTAATCTGGTGGCCTCTTCGAAGGGTACATAACACGCCTCTCTAATGAGCTACCACTGACTGACTTCAAAACAAGACATGCTCCCTGCTACGGTGGTCTGGTGAATAATGAAATCATTTGCCACTTTACTCAGCTCATACAGACGCTCCTGCATATGCAAGGTGGAATTCCAGTGAGTTGCAATGTCTTGGATGAAGTGGTGCAATTACAGATCATTCTGTCACTGCAAGCCCAGGAGGGAGTTCCTTGCTATATAATAAATGCAAGGACAGTCTCCTGGACATGTCCAGCACCTTCTGTAAACCACAGTACTTTTTCATAAAGCATTGCACCACTAAATTAATTATGGGCGCCATGCAGGGAGGATGTGTTATTTCCCCAAAATGCTGAGTAGCCACATTTTTGCCATTTTAGCTGACCATATTGCCCAGTTGGAGGTCTTTTCCGAGTAGGAGTTGGCATGGAGACAGCCAGTGGGTTATTTGCTGCTTGATGAACTTCAGCAACTGATCACCTGTGTGGCTACTCTCGCCAGGACTCATCAGCTCTAACACAGAATTGCAAAACTTCGCTTTACACATAGGAGAGAGGAGTAGTGGAATCAATGTAGTGCCCTGCTTCTTCTAGGAATGAGAGATGTCCATAAGGGAAGATGTGGATCAAGCAGATAAATGTGAGAACCAGATCAACACAAACATGGAGGTGTCAATAGGACCTGGACTTGTTGTTGTGGTGCTGCGTCACTGCTACCATGAAAAACACTGACCTAGTGGGCCGTGAAAGGCATGTACCTTTATTGCCCATAACAGCTGCTCAAGGTGCCCATGCACCATGCCAGACACGAACAATTGCAAGAAGCATCCCATGTTCTTTTCAACATGAGAATACAAGGCAGGAATGGCTTTTTTGGAGAAATAATGCTGGCTTGGTATTTTCCAGTGAGGCTCGAAATGGCATATTTGTGAAAACAGCAGAATTGACAAAGTGGTACGACAGTGACTGCACCACCAGCAACTTGGCCATGTGGGAGTTAAGTTTGCACACCATCAGATAGATAGTCACATAATGTTGTTTCATGGCCACACAGTCCCTTATCGATGGGTGGTGACAGAATGGAGTAGGAGGAAGAGTAGAGTCAGAGGGCAGTCTTGTTCTCTTTGCTGGCCAGTTCTGTTTACCCACTGGATTGGGTGATGCCACTTCATGTGCTGCAAAAGAGCTGTGTTACCTATGTCTGAGTTTGAATGCCCATGGCTAATTTTATCTGCACACAGCAAATGCGGCACTGTGGCTAAAAACTGCCAGGTGGGAGCAACTGAGCTTGACCACATTATGAGTCTACACCCACAGTATCAGCCACACTAAAAGTTTTTGAGCTGACCATAAAAGCAGATCTGATCCTGGCAGTTTATTTGAAAGTTCTGGCCATCAGTTGCCTTTGCTCTTTATTGCCGTGACCACCACCCTCCTCCTCCGAGGTCACTTCCTCCTCAGCAGCCCAATCCGGCTCCCAAGTTCTGTCCAACACACATTATCATAGTCCTCACCCTCCCTACCTCTATTATCAGACTGTAGCATGTCATTCTGGGCTGCTTGGCTCCCCTCCCAATTCCTTGCTCTAAAGTGCCACTATGGACAGGATTACCACTGCCCTTACCGCCAGCAACACTGTGGCTACAAGTGCCTCTACTACTACCACCACCACTGACATAGCTATGTATGATATTCCCACCTCCCACTGAATCTCCTCATCATGGCAGTTCAAATTCTGACCGTTTCCACACAAGTCATCAACAAGTAGACTATTTTGAATATCTTTGCTTTGTTGCCACTTCTTAGGAAAAATGAAGGTGCCTCTCCACTAGAGGACAATGAAGACTGAGGTGATGCAAATAAAAGGCTTTTCTGGGGCAGCAAGAAGGAGATGCAAGAAGAATGCTGTGACCTCTGACTCCAAGGCATGGTGTCAGACTCAGAGGTGACATTGACATAATCTGTCTATGACTGAGAGGAAGAGTGATCCATTCATCTTCTTTGTCCTCAATAATAATGTGGCGCCTATCGGAAGCGAAGGAGAACTGTGGCCTACTACTAGCTGAATGGCTGGTGCTACTACTGCTGTTTGCACTAGTACCCAGATTCTGACTCTCTGATGTCAAGGCAATGTATGGGTCTTTCATTTTCCACTCTTTCATTTATCATTGATTTTATTATGAGGCATATATAAATGTGAAGTCACAGGTTTGGTACACGATTTATTAAACTGTAGCAAAATTGCAAGTAATTTTTCCGTAATTTACAGACAAGCACAATTAAATGTCCCTCCCATTCTACAAACATACTGCACATTAGTATTGACAATTTACAATAGTCATAATGCGCTGAAATGCCCAATTACAAATGGTAGAAAAAGTAAAACTGGTTCAATGCTGAATGTACTGGCAAAAAACCTATGAACTGAAGAAATTTGAGGTTTTAAAAAAAAAGTTGGTTGGCTGTTCATATACAGAAAAAAATAAGGTTGTTTCATTTTTGTTGTTTTGTTGGCAGAAAGCTGTATGGTCAAACAACAACAAGTTACAAATATCTCACTCTCTTTGCTTTCCTTGATAAAATTGTAAATCTACCTATGCTCTCCCTATCACATTACATTGTTACCTTGGCATACACGGACAAAGTATATACTTTCTGAGTGCAAACTGCACATAGAATGGCATGTATGTTTTTTTTTTAGCAGAAAGACCTACCAGACCTTTGCCCCTGATTGGTAGACAGTCTTTCAGCCTCTGAGCCAATAAGAGTAAGCCCCCTTTACCTTCCCTCTCAGTGTTGTTTGATTCCTCATGTTCATCCTCCCTCCTGTTCTTCCCCTCCCTCCCTCATAGTAAATTGTCGCTGGCACCATTTTTGCACAATTTGTCCAAAACAAATTGCCAAAACTTTGGATTCATTTGGCAATTTAACTTTTGTTAAATTCATGACGAACACGATTTGTTTACAATCAATTCGCTTATATCTATCTCTTGGGCTTTCCATTATATGCTGCCATCAGCTTTCATACAAGGGGTTAAACAACGACAGTTAGTGACGGTGCCTATGCATGGCAATGATACATTGTGTGTTCAGTGCTTTTACAGTACTGGATCTTGAGTGGTTAAAACAATGTTCTGTATGTTTATTCAGTATGTTTATTTTGGATTCAATCTTCTGAAGTATTTGTGGCTTTTCTTGGAATTTGGACCCCTTCCCCTTTCATAATTTTTTTTTTGCATAATTGAATAATAATCTCTGTGTACACAGAGGAACAGATAAATGTATGCCCATAGACAGGACAATAAGACGGTTGAGAAGGAAGAAACATCTAGAAAAGCCAATTTCCTTATTCTGGTAATACACTGTGTAATGCATGTCCTATGATGCGTGTCTTGTGTGATGCGTGTCATCTCATTAATGAGATGTGATGCAAATTCCAAGTTCAAATATCCTTGCACATCATTAAGGACAATGAAAGTTGGCACTTCAGAAAAGTACATTTCATCCTGATTCCTGAAAGATATACATCACATGACAAATATACAGTTATAAATCAATTCAAATGATGGCCTCATCAAGAGAACTTTAATGAGGTTGTGTAAGAATGGAGGTGGGGGAGTTGGCAAATACCCTTTTTCATGCATAAACCTTGCGCTGTAGTATACTAATGGCCACATGACTATTCTGGCCAATCAAGAGTGGAGTTTCCCATACTCCCTATGACGCACTTCTGAAGTCACGTGGTTAGTCTAGCCAATCCGTGACGGGACCACCTTAAGATGAATGAGTATTAACTAGTAGAGAAATGAGTAACGGTAGTAAATGAATAGATTAACGTTCACAGTGTATTATCTCTAGTAGAGGTGATTCTGTCACGGCTAGAGTAACCTCGTGACTTTACTCAAGAGAGAAGTGCATCATAGAGAAGGTGGGAAATGGCACTCTTGATTGGCCAGAATAGTTACATGAACGTTTGAATAGAACGGCACAAGGTTTATAAATGAAAAAGTATTGACTGAAAGGTTTAAAATGGATAGTAAGAGTATTTGAAGTGTGGTAATTTCCATCGGGAGAGACTTGCCTTCTATTTCTCTAAGATATCTCTGGATGTTCCTGCAGTGCGGATCTGGTAATATTGGCTAGCTCTCTTCCTAGGCCTGTGATATCACGTTCACTGATCACATGACCTAGATGCAGCTCAGTCCCATTCAAATGAATGGGACTGAGCTGTAATACCAAGCACGGCTGCTATTCAATGTGTGGCGCTGTGCTTGGATAGCTGTGAGGAGGTCATGACCTATTCTCAGGATAAATCATCAGTATGGAATCGGCAGGAGCTCGACTCCCGGCACCCCCACTGATCAGCTGTTTAAGGAAACAGCTTTGGTGAGCGCTGCAGCTTCCTTAAACAGCTAATCATCAGTTGTGTCTACAGTTGAATCCCCAATCATTTCATACTAATGACCTATCCTGAGAATAGGCAAAATCACAGAGAAGCCAATTAAGGCTGGCTACGATTTCTCCTGGATCAATAACAGATGACCACCGGGGCTTTCTAAAGCTTGTTTTGTGACAATCAGATGATAATTAGCTCTTACATTTGTGAAGCATAAAGATAAAGAGGTTAGGAGAATGTCGGAATATTCGAAACGCGTTGGAGCAACTTTGATCCTCCTAACCATCCGTAGCTCATACTGTGTCATCACACAGCACTCCGTGAAAGCGCGAGCGAGAAGCAACTTGAACGAGAGCTGTGCCACCGGCCAAGGCAAGCTCAGTTTAAGTAACCATAGCAGGGTTTAGCCTCCCTTGTCCCCCTTCTTCATGTCAATGTGGAAGCAATAGAAAAAGACGCGGAGATACAGAACAGAATTTAGGAAAGGTAAATACACCCCAGGAGTTTATCAGTATATATTGTGTCTTTGGAGCATCTACATAGTGAAGGCAGGTGGGGAGTGTGTCGCGCGGGACCATATAAATATTAAGTATTGTGTGCATTCAGGTACCGCAGCGCCAGTGGTGTATATTTTAGAAAAGAAGCGCCGGTGTAAGAAAGTAGAGTGTTGTACGAAGTACCAGTATCGCACTACATCAGGGCAGCTACACACTGATACAAATAAGGGGAAGGAGATTGTAGAAAGGGAAGTGAGATGTCAGAACTGTGGTGGGACGGTAAAGAGAGCATTCAAAAAGTGCAAACTTTCTTTGGTTCGTACAAAAGACAATCAAAAGTGTTTAATAAAGATAAAGGTATACAATTCATATATATTAAAAATACATTGAGGGAATTGGAGAAACTTTTAATCTTAGAGAGGAAAGATCTCTGGGAGATTACGTCACTGGAAAAATATCTAGAATGGGATATTATACAGTCAGGGCCGGTTCTAGGTGAAGTGGGGCCCTGGGGCGAAAAACAATAAGGCCCCCCCCCCCTCCATGTCACGTCATCACCCCCTTCGCGTCACATTATTTCTCTCCCCCCCCCCATGGCAGCATACAGAAATACAGCAACCCATACCTCTTACATCCAGTGAGGTCTCCTTTGATGTAGATGTTCTCTGTCCTCGTCTTCTCCTTTCAGACCTTCAGACCAGACCAACATTTTGTCGCCATTTTCCGTCTCTGCAGTTTGACAACAAAAAAAAAAAATATTAGTTTACTACTTTTCCATCATCCTCCCATCTTCTGGACAAATCATCCTACTACCCCCAATACTACAATGCAGAAACAGATAATACCCCTGATAATACTAATACCACACAGGGGCCCCCATATAAAATATCCCTTCTTAGTGGCCTCAGTAGAAGCCCCTATAGTGCCCCATAATAATGTGCCAGTAACAAGTGCCTCTCTGCCCCCCATGTGCCAGTAACAAGTGCGTCTTTAACACCCTACCCCGTGTGCCAGTAACAAGTGCCTCTTTAACCCCCTACCCCATGTGCCAGTAACAAGTGCCTCTTTACCCCCCATGTGCCAGTTACAAGTGCCTCTTTACCCCCCCCATGTACCAGTTACAAGTGCCTCTTTAACCCCCACCCCATGTGCTAGTTACAAGTGCCTCTTTAACCCCCTACCCCATGTGCCAGTAACAAGTGCCTCTTTACCCCCCATGTGCCAGTTACAAGTGCCTCTTTACCCCCCATGTACCAGTTACAAGTGCCTCTTTAACCCCCACCCCATGTGCTAGTTACAAGTGCCTCTTTAACCCCCTACCCTATGTGCCAGTAACAAGTGCCTCTTTACCCCCCATGTGCCAGTTACAAGTGCCTCTTTACCCCCCAAGTACCAGTTACAGGTGCCTCTTTAACCCCCCCACCCCTATGTGCCAGTTAAAAGTGCCCCTTTACCACCCCCCCCCATGTGCCAGTTACAAGTGCCTCTTTAACCCCTATACCCCCATGTGCCAGTTACAAATTCCTCTTTACCCCCCATGTGCCAGTTACAAGTGCCTCTTTAACCCCCTTCACCCCATGTGCCAGTTACAAGTGCCTCTTTAACCCCCTCCACCCCATGTGCCAGTTACAAGTGCCTCTTTAAGCCCCTCCACCCCTATGTGCCAGTAACAAGTGCCTCTTCACCCCCCATGTGCCAGTTACAAGTGCCTCTTTAACCCCCTCCACCCCCATGTGCCAGTTACATGTGCTTCTTTAACCCCTCCACCCCCATGTGCCAGTTACAAGTGCCTCTTTAACCCCCCCATGTGCCAGTTACAAGTGCCTCTTTAACCCCTCCACCCCCATGTGCCAGTTACAAGTGCCTCTTTAACCCCTCCACCCCATGTGCCAGTTACATGTGCCTCTTTAACCCCTCCACCCCCATGTGCCAGTTACAAGTGCCTCTTTAACCCCCTCCACCCCTATGTGTCAGTTACAAGTGCCTCTTTAACCACCTCCACCCCATGTGCCAGTTACAAGTGCCTCTTTAACCCCCTCCACCCCCTATGTGCCAGTTACAAGTGCCTCTTTAACCCCCTCCACCCCCATGTGCCAGTTACAAGTGCCTCTTTAACCCCCTCCACCCCCATGTGCCAGTTACATGTGCTTCTTTAACCCCCTCCACCCCCATGTGCCAGTTACAAGTGCCTCTTTAACCCCCCCATGTGCCAGTTACAAGTGCCTCTTTAACCCCCTCCACCCCCATGTGCCAGTTACAAGTGCCTCTTTAACCCCTCCACCCCCATGTGCCAGTTACATGTGCCTCTTTAACCCCCTCCACCCCCATGTGCCAGTTACAAGTGCCTCTTTAACCCCCTCCACCCCCATGTGCCAGTTACAAGTGCCTCTTTAACCACCTCCACCCCATGTGCCAGTTACAAGTGTCTCTTTAACCCCCTCCACCCCATGTGCCAGTTACAAGTGCCTCTTTAACCGCCTCCATCCCCATGTGCCAGTTACAAGTGCCTCTTTAACCCCCTCCACCCCCACGTGCCAGTTACAAGTGCCTTTTTAACCCCCTCCACCCCATGTGCCAGTTACAAGTGCCTCTTTAACCCCATCCACCCCC
Source organism: Bufotes viridis (assembly GCA_033119425.1). Lineage (NCBI taxonomy): Eukaryota > Metazoa > Chordata > Amphibia > Anura > Bufonidae > Bufotes > Bufotes viridis. The sequence continues at coordinate 29,881,508 of CM065597.1, read as the reverse complement.
ATGTGCCAGTTACAAGTGCCTCTTTAACCCCCTCCACCCCATGTGCCAGTTACAAGTGCCTCTTTAACCCCCCCAACCCCATGTGCCAGTTACATGTGCCCCTTTAACCCCCCCCCCCATGTGCCAGTAGCAGATAGTGCTGAGGACAGCGATACAGATGCCTATGGACTCGGGCCGGCGCTGGGCGGGTCGTGGGCTTTCGGGGCCCCTAAGGACTCGGGGCCCGGGGCAATTGCCCCCCTTGCCTATATGGTAGCGCCGGCCCTGGAGACAGTAACACAATCAATGAATGGGAACGTCAAGAAATGCTATGAAATTTTATTGTTCAGAAGAGAAGAGAGAGGTTAATGAGGACTAATAAATCAATTATGGCAAGGTTTGAGGATTTGAGACCGTGGAAAGACCATGCTAGTATACAACAACTAGTAGAGAATATAAAAAGGAGGATACATCAGAAAGAGGATGAGATAAGAGAAAAGAAAAGTAGGAAATTTAATCGAGATGCCCTCCCTAAAAAGCAAATGGAATATACAATTTCCAGTTCATTACACACAATAGATGAATGCAGACAGAGCCTAGATGAAAATCGGGAAGAATTATTGTCTATTATTACATTACATGAGGAAAGTGAGGAGGGGATAAATCAATTACAGTATGTCATCATACCCCTGACTCCAGAAGTCATAGAAAACCAGAGACGGTTAGAAGTAGCATATCAATAGACAACCGTTTTCAAATACTAGCGGAGTATGATGCAGATGATGATAATGAAATATCACCCAAACAACAACAACAAAGAAGAGTACAGAGTGATGAGGAAGATCAACATCCATATAAAGATGAAGGAAAAGAGGAAACAAGTATAGAGGGGGGGAAACAAAATAGGAAGGGGGGAAGACTGATAAATAAACAGAATATAGCAAGTCAGAATAAAATAAGAGACAGTATAATGATAGATAGACCTCAAGAGCAGGAGGGAGGAAACAATGAACAGAAAGAGTGCAAGAAAACAGTGATAAAGAAAACAGTTAAACAGGATTTTTTTCAGAGAACTAGAAATACAAGAGGGGGAGTAGGGGAGGGAAACTCGCCCAAAAGAAAAAGTTTAAATTACAACAACGGGAGGTGAATAGAGAAACAGGACATAAGATTTTTAACTTAAGTAAACATAAATTAACAAAGGGGGAATAACAAATCCTAGAAAAGGGTTTAAAATTGGCGCCGAGCATATACTTTAATAAATTTGAAGCATTTATAGGGGTTCGCAAATTCATGAGAAGATTGGCCCTAAAAAGGTATTTTATGAAAAAGGAACAAAAAGAAAAGGGAAATGGTAGTAAGAATATCAGATAACTAACAATAAAAAACACAGAAATTCCAGAAACACAAAAAAATGTTGAGTTTGAAAAGATAAAAAAAAGAGAATATAAACACACAGAACTAAAGTCTAAATCAAGGTATCACCCAGTTCAGGAATATTCTCAGGCATTTAATAGCTTTATGAATCCAGTAACAAAAGATTTACGAAAAATGAGGAACCCAAAAAAACTAAAACACAATATATGAGTAATATATCACAAGTGGAGCGAGAAGCAGTGATTAAAATGCAAGAGAATAATAAAATCATCATAAGACCAGCCGATAAAGGCAGGGGGAATGTAATAATGGATAAAGAGAAATATGTAAAGGAGGCATATAGGTTGTTGAGTGACCAGAAAACATATAAGATATTAAAGAATGATCCCACAGAAAGATATAAGAAGGAACTTAGTGAATTGGTAAAGAAGGGCAAAGAACAAGGAATCCTAAATAAAAAAGAGGCAGAATTTGTGGATATAAAACAACCAAGAATCGCAGTATTTTACCACAATCCAAAGATACGCAAGCATGCAACCGAACCCCCGGGGAGACCAATCGTCTCGGGAGTTGAATGCCTAACTAGTAACCTGTCCAGATACGTGGACTGCTTTTTACAACCCTGCAAAAAAACACTACCAACATACCTTAAAGACAACAAACACATTTTAAATATTCTTAACCAAATAAAATGGCAATCGCATTATATCTTGGGAATGCTAGATGTCAAAACGCTGTATACGATAAAAGAGAATAAAAAAGGTTGTGAAGCAGTAAGATTATGTTTGCAAAATCAGGGAAAATTAACCAAAAATCTGATTGATTTTATTGAAAATTGTATAATGTTTGTTTTAAATAAAAACTATTTTATATTTGAGGATAAATTTTATATACAGCAATGGGGAACCGCGATGGGCACCGGGGTTCGCCAATATATACGTGTGTCAATGGGAACAGGAGGTTATCCACCCCAATGGCAAACTCCGGGCGAATCTCGTCCTATGGCGAAGATTTATAGACGATGTGATATTTATGTGGGGGGGGGGGGAGATGAATTGGTTTTTAAATTAAATAAATAAAAATAATTTTATTTAGAGTTTACACCCCCATTTAGCACGAAATAAATCAATTTTTTGGATTGAACAATATACATTGAAGGGGAAAAAATACAGATGAAAACATACAATAGGCCGACGGACGTAAATAGTTTTATTTCAAGGGACAGCTGCCATCTCCCCCAGTGGCTAAAAAATATTCCAAAAAGCCAGTTTATGAGAATCAGGAGAAATTGTACTAAAAAGGAAGAATATAAAATAGAGGCAGAGAAACTACAACAAAAATTTTATCAGCGGGGGTATGATAAAGATGCATTAATAGAACAGAAGGAAACAGTAGGGAGATTAAATAGAAAAGATCTAAAAAACGAAAAAAAAAGCGGAAATGCAATATAATTGCCAGACAAAGATATTGAGGAACATCATTAAAAAACACTGGGAAACCTTAAAATAAAATAAGGTGATAGTGGAATACTTCCCAGATAATCCAAAATTCATATATAGAAAAGCAAGGAATGTAGGCAATTTAGTAGCCCCGACAAATAAATGTGTCAGTAAAAAAAGCCAAAGACAGATGGGAATAAGAATAGCACCGAAAGCAGGTTTTTTTGCGCGTGGACTATGTGGGGCGTGTAAAATATTGAAAATTACTAAGAAAAATCAGACAGGCATGCAGACAATAGAAAATGAGAAGGCAGGTAGTTCAAATATTTATAACATACGAGAGTACATTACCTGCAAGAGTCAAGGGGTTATATATGGTTATATATGCAAGGGGTTATATATACGTAGGACGCAAAAAAAGAACACTAAGTAAAAGAATAGGGAAGCATATTTATAACATCAAGAGGAAGTATGAGGGTCACCCCTGTCGTGACATTATAAGGATAAACATGGGGGTAACATCAGTGGAACTACATTTACTGGCATAGAGATGGTCAAAAAGGATACAAGAGGGGGGGATTTTATTAAAAATATGTCCCGAGCAGAGACTCGCCTGATCTTCAATCTTAGTACACTAATACCATGGGGACTAAAATCCGAAATTGAGCTGTTCGCATTTGAATAGAAACAAGAAAAGGAGAGGAAGGGGAGAGCGAGCCTATATAAGGGGGATAGGAGACTAAGGTAGTATCCCTGAGGAAGAATATCGAAATATTCGAAATGCGTTGGAGCAACTTTGATCCTCCTAACCATCCATAGCTCATACTGTGACGTCACACAGCGCTCCGTGAGAGCACGAGCGAGAAGCAACTTGATCGAGAGCTGTGCCATCGGCCGGGGCAAGCTCAATTTAAGTAACCATAGCAGGGTTTAGCCTCCCTTGTCCCCCTTCTTCATGTCGATGTGGAAGCAATATAAAAAGACGTGAAGATACAGAACAGAACTCGGGAAAGGTAAATACACCCCGGGAGTTTATTAGTATATATTGTGTCTTTGGAGCATCTACATAGTAAAGGCAGGTGGGGAGTGTGTTGCGCGGGACCATATAAATATTAGGTTAGGAGAATGATTCAATTCTGATTGATTTTCTCACAATCTGAATTTAAGCAGTCCATTTTTATAATACAGACTTCTGTGAACTGGCCTTCAATACAGTTCTAGAGGACTGGGGAGGTAGAAGTATAAATATAGCCACATTTAATCCTAATTAATCGAATGATCGATTTACTCCAACATGGAACCCCAGATCAGGCATGTTAAATCCACCATTCATGATCACACTTTTCCCCCAACTGCACACATAATGGTTTGCCTCAGAAACATTACATCATTAGATGACCACACCATTTCTCCAACACTTACTGAATGTAATGTGTATGTCTACAGATCCACCAACAGTCATATGCCTATGGTGGCCAGCAGACTTGAATTCAAGCTGTCCTGTTATTTTATTTTCTCCTAAAAAGGTGTCAGGCAGACATTTATTCCAGCTCCCACAATGGAAAAAATTGTGGGAGCTGGAATAAAATAAAAGAAAGTGGAGCCAGCTCTATGTTTAATGCTATTAACTAAAACCAAGTTCATAACTATAAGAGCTAGTGTATGAGGCCTGCATGGATAAGGGATCTTCTGGGTTTCCATAGATGGCGGTCAGTGCTACTGGTGTTAATCCATGGGCAATGGCTGAATTGAGTAGAAACCAGTTCGCCATATCAAAATCTGTAGACAGATTTTGCAGTCGATCAAGCAAAAGGTAGAGTTTATGTGATATAAAAATCCAAGCAGACAAGGTCAAAGACAGGCAGCAGAAGTTAATTCAAAGTAAATGCATGCACTACAAAAACTAACCAACCTGTGGCTCAGGCAAAGAGCAGTAAGGGAGGGATCCTTAAACAGCCATAGAGTTCAGTATTGAAAGACGGACTGTTTAGTTGTTGAATTGGGTATAGTCAGGTTACATAGTAGAGTCATTGAACACAGATAGCAGGGCTGAATTTGAAACATTGGACCGTGTCAGCCTCAGCTAAGATGGACATAGTAGGTGTTACAGCTAGGACTGAATCCAATATACTTGGCAATAATTTGTCATGAGCGGTAACATCAATCTAGCATGACAATTTAAGAAGATACTAAATAAGATGAGGAAAACTCCTGCATTATCAAAGACAACTTTCCCCTAGTATTTCATTACCTAGTGTATCACAACTTCATGTTGTACAATATTATGACCACATTTGCTAATCGATTCTTTAGAGTAAAAATTCTACCAGAATCTTTCAAAAATTCAAATTTATTAGAATTAGATTTTCTTGAGAAAAAAAAATGTGATCAACTTTTTCTAGGGAGTGAGAAAGATTTTCCAGACATTTAAAGTATTTTCAATTTGTGCAGAATCGATTCCTACTCAAATCTCATGGTCCATTTGGACGAATCAGACCCGAAACGAATGTCAGGAAACGGATATTGTTTCTCAGTACTTCCTGTAATTTACAATATATTTTATTTGTCTTAATGATAAATGTCATAATGAATTTGACGTGTTGGTTCCAGAATCCAAAAACTTTGTTTCATTTCTCTGAATGATGTACCAGTAAATACCTAGAAGTAATAAGGAAATTGATGTAATACTTTGAATGTTTCAACAGTGTTCTAATGTGGAAGGACTGGGAAGATAGAAGTAAATATTTGATATGTAATAATTTGCATCACATAGATTATACTAATCCTACTAATCCTCAAAACCAGTGTTCTTAAGTGTAGTCCTAAAGGAACCCCAATTGATGACATTCTCAAGGAACCTCAAAGGCTCATGATCTCAAGAAGCCCCAACAGCTCATATCCTCTAGTAACCTCAACAGATGATGTTCTCAAGGAACACTAACAGCTCATGTCCTCAAGGAACCCCAATAGTGCAGTTCCTCGAAGAAACCCAACAGGTCTATCAGCAGAGGTGTTGCTAGGGTCTCAAAAGATCCGGGGCCCATCCAGAGCTCCGTTCTGCAAAATGCGAAAAGCACACGGCCAGTATCCGTGTTTTGGGGTTCCGCAATTTGCAGGCCACAAAACAGGCAACGGTCATGTGCATGAGCCCTAAAACTGTTTTTTTTCAGCAACACCCATTGCCAACAGCTGCATATAAATCAAGCACACAGCTATGATATCAACGTAAAATAGAAAAATCTATGAGTAATAACTAATGTTGAGTGAATCGAAGTTCACGAAATGGACTTGGATACGAATTTCAGGAGAAATTTGATTCGCCTCAAAGCTGAAATTCTTGTTGCTTCCCTGAAATGACTGTAAAAATTTGTAAAAAATCATACTTACCTCATCCATTTGAGCGCAAAGAGGCCACTTGCTTGAAGATCCCGTGGGTAATCTTGTGCACGGTGACATATGACGTCCCCACGACCGATAAAATGGATGATGTAAGTGCAATTAAATTTTTTCTTTTATTTCAAACACTCAAATGCTTTAATATGGATCTCGGATGCCGCAATCAGGTTCAATGATAGTGAGGGGCGGTGCAATTCCCTGTCATTGCACTCGCTATTTACAAATAAATGCGCTTTGTGTAATTCTTCACAAAGCAATTTTTTTTGTAAAATTCAGCAAAGCAGTCGAATCAGATTTGCCTATCTCTAGTAATAACAGCCCAGCTGCAAAGTGGGTCCACCGACTGCTGAACTGCATGGCGTGTAAAAATCACTTACCGTATTTTTCGCCACATAAGACGCACAGGCATATAAGACGCACCCAATTTTAGAGGAGCAAAATCAAGAAAAAAAAGATTCTGAACCAAATACTGTAGTAAAATATTTTATATCAACTGTATAAAGTTAACAGCAGTTTTAGAACAATTTTATGTCAACCATGTAACATATTAAGAACTATCCTTACTCTACTTAACAGTCAGTAAAGTCAGTAAACAGTGAAAGTACGGTAACAAAAATAAGGCTGTAATGTTTTTATTCGAACCCCAAGAATTCCTCTTCTTCGCTGCTATCAGAAATTTGGAAGGACATATCCATGCAGTCATTGTCATCACTTTCTTCCTCACTGGTGTCAAATAAGACGTCGTCTTCTATGCCATCCAAGGCATTACTAATGCCACACTTTTTGAAGGACTTTACAACAATGTCCTCCTTCACGGAGTCCCATGACCTTTTAACCCATTCACACACTTGTGTGATAGTGGGTCTCTTCATGCGCCCAGTAGGCATCAGATCATGGTTCCCAGCTGCCATCCAGGCGTTCCACTCCTCTCGCATCAGTACTTTGAACGGTTTGTTAATAGAAACGTCCAGTGGTTGCAGCTGGCTGGTAAGACCACCAGGAATAACAGCTATTTGGGTCTTAACCTCCTTGAAGTTCTTTTTAGTAGTTTCTGTAATGTGCGCTCTGAACTGGTCAAGCACCAACAAGGAGGATTTCCTCAGAAGCCCGCCAGGACGTTTGGACCACACTTTATCAATCCACAGCCTCATGCCATTTTCGTCCATCCACCCTTTATCATGAACGTGCACGACGACTCCCCGTGGAATTTCTTTTGGTAGTGTCTTCCTTTTAAAGATCAACATCGGAGGCAGTTTGGTACCATCTGCACAGCAGGACAGCACAACTGTGTAGTGGGTTTTCTCATGCCCTGAGGTTTTTACGGTTATGGTTTTGGCTCCTTTGTTATCTACGGTTCTGTTAGATGGCACATCAAACGTTAGCGGGACTTCGTCCATGTTCCCAATCTGGCTAATTTCAAAGGTATTCTTCTTCCTCGCATCAATAACAAACTTATGAAAAGACAGAATCTTTGATTCATATTCCTTTGGCATTTTTTGTGCAATCCTGGTTTTGGTGCGCATAGAAAGGCCAGATCTCTTCATAAATCTATAGCACCACGATGGTGATCCGGTGAAATCCCGAATGCCTTTCTCCACAGCAATGCGTTTGGCCTCACAGATTATCATTTTTGTTGAGACAGAAAGTCCATTTTGCCGGTGACGTGTGATCCACTCCTTCACTTCTACCTCTAACTCTGGCCACATTGCAGTTGGTCCACGCAAGGTGTGCTTGCTTTTATCCAACTTTTGGAGCTGATCCTCCTGCTTCCTCCACTCTCTTATCATTTTCTCAGTTGGAGGTGGCCCGAAGTGTCTCTCTGCTGCTCTGTTTCCATGCTCCTTAGCAAATTTGATCACTTCCAGCTTGAAAGCAACTTGATATGCCAGTCTCTTTTGCTTAGACATCTTGAAAAGGATAACGGTACCGAAATTTTCTGCAAGAAATCCAGAAATTACCAATGTGTTCTTCATTTCCCTCCCCCTCATATTTTATCTGGTGGTCCCATACCCCTCATATTTCATCTGGTGGTCTCCTACCCCCTCATAGTTCATCTGGTGCTCTCATACCCCCCATATTTCATCTGGTGGTCTCCTACCCCCTCATAGTTCATCTGGTGCTCTCATACCCCCCATATTTCATCTGGTGGTCTCATACCCCCTCATAGTTCATCTGGTGCTCTCATACCCCCCATATTTCATCTGGTGGTCTCATACCCCCCATATTTCATCTGGTGGTCTCATACCCCCCATATTTCATCTGGTGGTCCCATACCCCCTCATATTTCATATGGTGGTCTCCTACCCCCTCATAGTTCATCTGGTGCTCTCATACCCCCCATATTTCATCTGGTGGTCTCATACCCCCTCATAGTTCATCTGGTGCTCTCATACCCCCCATATTTCATCTGGTGGTCTCATATCCCCCATATCTCATCTGGTGCTCATCATATGGGGACACAGGAACAGCCATACTGCAACTTTTGTCATCAGTAAAATCAGTCAATACTTGGCTTTAAATGTTCATTATGCTCTAAGCTCTCTTAGACCCTAGGTGTGTGTGGGTGTGTATGCACATTTTACATTTTATTTACCCTGTAGTTGGTCCGCCTGAACAGTTTCTCTCACACACACACTATACACGCTGCCTGTGATCTTTCTAGACAGTATGACATAGGGAGGGGGTGTGTCTTCTCCCTGTGATTTGGGGGCGGAGCTTGTGGGCCATTCTTCTGCCCATCAATCATGTAGTAGGCGAAGTGGGGGCAGAGCAGGAGCAGCAGTATGAGGTAGGGAGGACGCTGTCTTCTCCCTGGGATTCGGGGGCGGAGCTTTGGCAGTTCAATTCTTCTGCCCATCAATCACGGGCATCAAATCATGTAGGAGCGGGGCGGAGCAGAGCACGGACAGCACACACAACCCAAGCTTGGCCGGAGGAGGCGGAACATATGGAGCAGGAGGGGCGGACGTGCAGACATTTCTGGGCAGCATAGCATACAGTGCCCGGGAGAAATGCATAGAAGACCGTGCCCACACTGCCCTGCAAGGAGCGAGACTGCCCGCGGTGACATGAGGAGGGGCAGCCCGCACTGATGGAGGCACGGTAAGCTCAGCAGAGCGCTCACATGGTTCCCGGGCAGCACGTGTTTAGACTGTCGGGGGGGGGGGGGACAAGGCGCGCTATGGGAGGAAGAGGGAAGCCTGGCGTCCCTGCACACACAGCCTGGCGTCACAGAAGTCTCCACACCCCGCAATGCGTACATGCCAGCGAGCAAGCGCCACACAAAGTTAGGGGCAATTTTAATGCATGTAAAAAATGTGTATTCGTCGTATAAGACACACCAACTTTTCCCCCCCAGTTTTGGGGAAGAAAAAGTGCGTCTTATACGGCGAAAAATACGGTATCTTTTGTTGTATCAGTTTCAAAATGCCTCTGACAGTGACATCAGCACAAAAACCGTGAAGTGTATGGGAGATTCATGAAATGTGCTTCCATGGTTGAGCGGCACATATCCATGCACAATGCCCCAGCATTGGCTGAAGTAGTGCAACACATGCTACCACTGGGCTCCGAAGCAGAAGAAACATGTTCTCTGGAGTGCTGAATCATCTGGTAGACTGCCACCAGAGCCATCCAACTTGTTTATGTCTGAGGTGGGAAGGTATAGTTACAAAACACAGTTTTATTCACCCATGTTATCAAATGCAAGACTTCAGCTCCTCACGTTTGGGGGACCTTGAAGTCAGATCCTTCATAGCTCTGCTCCATTGTACCTGTGAGGTTCTGAAAGATTAGGCTGCTCCATTTACTTTGCTTTCGATTACTGTATGTCCGTGTTAGAAATACACATGCCACCTCCTGTGTGGCAACAGTTTGAGACCTTGTCCTTTTCGAGTATGACCGAGTCCCTGCCAAAGCAGGATCTATAAAGACATACTGTATGGAATAACTCGAGTGGCTATCTCATATAATATTTCTTCTCCAAAGTTCACAACCCATTTATTAATGATGACTTGAGTCACAGGATTATTTACTTAATTACACATCAGATGAGGTGATACCAAGTGGGAGGGGTAGAGTATACACATCAGAGTATATATAGAGGGGTAACACAAGCTGGCTGTATAGAAGACAAGAAGGACATCATGTTCACCTTCCTCATTTTGCTCCTTGGCATCGGCCAGAACCATGCAGCCAACTTGGTAAGTTCCACTGGAAATGCTGAGTTTGTGTCTATTATTTTCTATGTATCATGCGTCAAAACTCCCTGCACTCTTGCAAACTCATTAAAATACCTTATAGGCATTATAATTGTGAAAAAGTGAGGCTAAGTTCACACCAGATATTTGATCAGTTATTTCCATCAGTTATTGTGAACCAAAACCAGTAGTGAAGCCTACTCAGAAATCAGGTATATTGGAAAGATTTCCTCCTGTTCATAGCGTTTGACCCGCACCTGGATTTGGCTCAAAATAACTGATATAAATAACTGATCAAATAATTCAAGTGTGAACTTGGCCTTACTTTTTTTTAGCACTAGAAGTTCTGCTCTTAAAGAAAATCTCCTTTTATCTACCAACCCTTAAAGGGAATGTGTCATCAGAAAATTATCATTTATTTGAATCATGTTTTCATGTTACACATATTTTTAAAGAATGTTGGTGATGTTTGATTTAATTTTTTATGTCAATATCACTTTACTGCAATTATCTGCTTATTATTACAGGCAGGAAGGATTAGAAGACAGATATCACCTCTATAGATAACACAGAATCCACCATTCACAATAGGTGATTTTCAAAGCTTATCTGTTTCCTCTTGACCTGTCCACAGATCACACATCACCCCTAGAAAACTATCCTATAGAAGTAAATGAGTCAGCTCTTGTCCATTGTGTCTATGGCCCATGGTGGCTGCTGTAAAGCACATCACTAAATGCTGTTAAGAACAGCTCAGGCAAGATGGCCGCCCCCATAATAATGTTCAGCCAAAAAATAAAAACATTTGTAAAATAAGGATATGTGTCACAATTAATAAGAGAGCCGTAGTAAAGTTCCAATTAAGCCCTGCCTTAGGCACAACATGTTGGGAAAATGTTACCATAGACTGCAATGCTTTTTTTTTTATTTTTATTGTAGTCGATGGTATAGGCAATCTAATGGAGGTGGGAGGTAAAAATAAAGTAAAAAAAAGTCTTAAAAAAATAGTCTCTAAAAAATACTAAAAAGTCAATTCACTTCCTTTCAAAGTGTTACAAAAAAAACAACTGCATCTAAAAAAAACACCCAAACTATTAAAATATAAGGGTATTGATCCCATATGCTGAATGCCATATTGATTGTTTTTTGGTTGCTTTGCAAAAGTGATCAAAAGTCACAGATACCCCAAAATGGTATCAATAAAAATTACACAACACCCGGCAATAAAATGGCCCTCACACAGCTCCTAAAGGGACATTTACACTGCGCAATGAGCAGACAATTATCAGGAAGGGCGCTTTTAAAGAAAAAGAGTGTTTTTTTTTTTCATGTGAAGGAGTATGGCAAACCATGCACCATTTTGCGCCTAAATTGCGCAATTTATCCTTCAACACGAGCCACTGTGATAAGTTTGGTGCAGGTCTAGATAGCTGGTCTCAGTTTACGCCATCTTTAAGATTAGTACATCTGCCCCAATGTGTGTAAGCATAAATTAAAGAGAAGCTGTCACCTCTCCTGACATGTCTGTTTTACTAACTATTATCTGCATTCCCCATGTAATAACAATTCTGGAGCTACTAAAACAAACATGGGAGGTGACAGCTCCTCTTTAAAGCTACTGCACCCCCAAAAGAATCTTAAAATCTCACAGGTCTTCAAATATCATGTGTCATTTATAGTACTGGTCACTTCAAGTCTTTTTGAGCCTCCTCAGGCTCCGAGGAATGGATGCACATCTGCTTTCCTAAAAGTTTTGTTGATACTTCAAAGGCATTTATTTGTTATGGCCAATATTTCACCTATGTTGGCAATTTTGGTTTGTCTCAACAGATTCAAAACTCCACTGGGTCTCTGGATGAGCTGGGGGTCTGTCATTGCTCTTCTGTTCTCCCAGACTCCACCTTTCCTGCAGATCGGTTTGAGATGCTGGAGATGTCCAACCAGAACATGACCATCACTGTTGAACAGCAAATCAATAAGGTAAAGAAACATGACTGAAATAACGCATAAAAATGATAATGGAATCAGCCAATATCATCTAATTATCCAGAGCATCAGACGTACTTTAATGTTTGATCCAAACCAACAGAAATCCATGTTCTTAGGGTTTTTTAATTGCCTTTGTAGCCTAACGTCTGTCTACATCCCACAAAGTTAAAAGTAATCTCCAAATACTTTGAGGACTTTCTTTAAACTATAAATCATCTGGTACTATAAAGAGGAGTTCGAATCCAAAAAGTTCGCCCAAATTTCATATGGAAACTTCATCGAGGCTCCTCAGTCTTTTACTTCGAATAAAAGGTCAATATATTTTCCTTTCCTCTCTTACATCTCACATTTAGTGAAAGTTAACCTTCTGAAACCCTTGAGATTTAGAATTGTGAGGAACTACAAATAGTTACATAGTTATTACGGTTGGAAAAAAGACATAGGTCCATCAAGTTCAACCAAAAGATAGATGGAGAGTGAATGTTAGGAAGGGGGATTGACTTCTACACATTTTCATAAGCAATAATGCTATTTAGTTCTAGGAAATTATCTAAGCCTTTTTTTTTAAACCATCTGACGCTCCTGCTGTGACTACGTCATGATTCACATTTCTTACAGTAAAGAAGTTTGATGCTTCTGGAGACTGAACTTTTTCTTCTCCAGGTGGAAGCAATGCCCCCTTGTCTTTTGTAGGAGACTTTACATGGAAAAGCTTTTTGCTACATTGTTTGCATGGTTATATATTTGTATAGATTTATCATGTCACCCATTAGTCGCCTCTTCCCAAGACTAAATACATTTAATTATTTTTATCTTTCCTGATAGCTCAGACCCTCCATGCCCCTTATCAGTTTAGTCGCTCTCCTTTGTACTTTTTCCAGCTCCAGGGCATCTTTTCCATGGACTAGTGCCCACAACTGAACTGCATATTCCAGATGAGGCTGCAACAATGCTTTACAAAGTAGTAATATTACATCCCTGTCCCGCGAGTCCATGCCTCATTTAATACATGCCAATATCCTGCTAGCCTTAGAAGCAGCTGATTGACATTGTATGCTGTTATTTAATCTATGATCTACAAGGACACCCAAATACTTCTCTAAAAAAGGCCCCCCAGTTTTACCTCCCCTAGGACATATGATGCATGGGGAAGATTATTACTGCCAAGATGCATAACTTTACATTTGTCCACATTGAACCTCATTTGCCAAGTTGATGCCCAATCACTCAGAGTGTTCAAGTCAGCTGGTAGTTTATGGACATCTTCCGTAGACTGCACAGCACTACACAGCTTAGTTGTCATCTGCAAAAATAGAAATGGTGCTATTAATCCAATCCTTGATAACATTAATAAATAAATTAAATAACAGAGGACCCAGCACTGAACCTTGGGGCACACTACTTATACCCCGGGACCATTCTGAATAGGAATCATTGACCACAACTCTCTGGAAACGGTCCTTCAGCCAGTTTACAATCCAATTACAAACCATACTATCCAAAACTTTAGACCTGGCTTGGGCGGGGAACGGGACGGACCAGCAGGCCTGTCTCATTCATCAATTTCTAGAAAGTGGTCTAAATGTAACACAGCAAGGAAGCCTGTGTGCATTAGCGCACTATGCATGTACTGAGTGGCTTTGGGGTAGTGTGTTCATGAGATAAATCATGGTACAATATGTACTTTACTGATCCCTACCTGCACTCACTGTATTGTACTGCTCTTTACCTGTTGTACTGCTCTTTACCTTATATTGCTCTCTACTTGTGCTCCATGTCATTTACTGCTCTCTCTTTACATTTACTGCATGTATTTTATTGCTATCTACTTGTCCTGCTTCTATTCTGCTGCTCACTACCTGCACTAGATGTACTGAACTACTCTTTACATGTACTAAATGAACTGTACTGTTCTCCAACTTCTCTCTCCTTTTTCTACATACAGTTGAAACCAGAAGTTTACACTATATAAAAAGACACATATGCATGTTTTTCTCAATATCTGACATGAAATCAGAATAAACCTTTCCTATTTTTGGACAATTAGGATTACCATAATTATTATTATTTGCCAAATGCCAGAATGATAAGAGAGAGAGAATGTTTAAGGCATTCTTATTACTTTCTGCAAAGTCAAAAGTTTACATACATTTAATTAATATTTGGTGTCATTGCCCTTAAACTGTATAACTTGGGTCGAAAGTTTTGGTTATCCTTCCCCAAGCTTCTCACAATAGTTGGTCGGAATTTGGGGGCATTCCTCCTGACAAAACTGATGTAACTGAGCCATGTTTGTTGGTCGCCTTGCTCGCACCGGCCTTTTCAGCTTTCCCCATAAATTTTCAATAGGATTGAGATCAGGGCTTTGTGATGGCCACTCCAAAACATTGACTTTGTTATCCTTAAGCCACTTTGTAACCAGTTTGGCAGTATGCTTCGGGTCATTGTCCATTCGGAAGACCCATGTCTGCCCAAGCTTTACCTTCCTGGCTGATGTCTTGAGATGTTGCTTCAGTATTTCCATATACTCTTCTTTCCTCATGATGCCATCTATTTTGTGAAGTGCACCAGTCCCTCCTGCAGCAAAACAACCCCACAACATGATGCTGCCACCCCTGTGCTCCACAGTTTGGATGGTGTTCTTAGACTTCCAAGTTTCTTCCTTTGCCTCCAAATGTAACGATGGTCATTATGGCCAAAAAGTTCAATTTTAGTTTTGTCAGACCCCACTGGACATGTCTCCAAAAATGTAGGTCTTTGTTCCTGTGTGCATTTGCAAACATGAATCTGTTTTTTTTATGTTTCTTTTGAAGTAATAGCTTCTTCCTGGCAAAGTGGCCTTTCAGCCCATGTTGATACAGTACTCGTTTCACTGTGGATATTGACACAATCTTACCAGCTTCTGCCATCATCTTCACAAGGTCTTTTGCTTTTGTTCTTGGGTTAATCTGCACATGTCAGACCAAAGCGCGTTAATCTCTGGGACACAGAACCCGTCTCCTTCCTGAGCGGTATGGTGGCTGGACATTCCCATCTTGTTTGTACTTGCATATAATTGTACAGATGAACGAGGCACCTTCAGGTATCTTGAAATTGCACCCAAGGCTGAGCCAGACTTGTGTAAGTCCACAATTCTCTTCCTGATATCTTGGCTGATTTCTTTTGACTTTCCCATGATGCTACACAAAGAAGCAGTGTGTTTCAGGTGTGCATCTAAATACATCCACAGGTGTGTCTCTAATCAACAAACCTAACAGAAGCTTCCAAACACATGACATCATCATATGGGCAGTCCAGACTTGTTTAACCCCTTAAGGACCGGGCTCATTTTCACCTTAGGACCAGGCAATTTTTTGCAAATCTGACCAGTGTCACTTTATGTGGTGATAACTTTAAAACGCTTTTTCTTATCCAGGCCATTCTGAGATTATTTTTTCGTCACATATTGTACTTCATGACACTGGTAAAATTAAGTCGAAAAATTTCATTTTTATTTATAAAAAAATATCAAATTTACCAAAAATTTGGAAAAATTTGCAATTTTCCAAGTTTCAATTTCTCTACTTCTATAATACATAGTAATACCGCCCAAAAAAGTTATTGATTTACATCCCCCATATGTCTACTTCATGTATCGATCATTTTGGGAATGCCATTTTAATTTTTTAAGGGACGTTACAAGGCTCAGAAGTTTAGAAGCAAATCTTGAAATTTTTCAGAAATTTTCAAAAACCCACTTTGTGAGACTTACATAATAGAAACCATCCAAAAATGACCCCATTCTAGAAACTACACCCCTCAAGGTATTCAAAACTGATTTTACAAACGTCATTAACCCTTTAGGTTTTCCACAAGAGTTAATGGCAAATGGAGATAAAATTTCAGAATTTCGATTTTTTGGAAAAGTTTCCGTTTGAATCCATTTTTTCCAGTAACAAAGCAAGGGTTAACAGCCAAACAAAACTCAATTTTTATTGCCCCGATTCTGTAGTTTGCAGAAACACCCCATATGTGGGCTTAAACTGCTGTATGGCCAAACGGCAGGGCACAGAAGAAAGGGAACCCCATATGGTTTTTGGAAGGCGGATTTTGCTGGACTGGATTTTTGACACCATGTCCCATTCGAAGCCCCCCCGATGTACCCCTAGAGTAGAATCTCCAAAAAAGTGACTCCATCTAAGAAACTACACCCCTGAAGGTATTCAAAACTGATTTTACAAACTTTGTTAACCCTTTAGGTGTTCCACAAGAGTTATTGGCAAATGGAGATGAAATTTCGGAATTTCTATTTTTTGTTACCTTGCCTCAAAAAAAGTGTAATACAGAGCAACCAAAAATCATATTCACCTTAAAATAATAGAACAAAACTGACACCTTATCCCGTAGTTTCCAAAATGGGGTCACTTTTTTGGAGTTTCTACTGTAGGGGTGCATCAGGGGGGCTTCAAATAGGACATGGTGTCAAATAACCAATCCAGCTAAATCTGCCTTCCAAAAACCATATGGCGTTCCCTTCCTTCTACGCCCTGCCGTTTGCCATACAGCAGTTTACGACCACATATGGGGTGTTTCTGCAAACTAGAGAATCAGGGCAATATATATTGAGTTTTGTTTGGCTGTTAACCCTTGCTTTGTTACTGGAAAAATTGATTAAAATGGAAAATTTGCAAAAAAAATAGCTATTTTCGGACCGTTTTTATTTTTTGTTATTTACATCGTTGAACTGACAGGTTAGATTGTGTGCTATTTCTATAGAGCAGGTTGCTACGGATGCGGCAATACCAAATATGGCTACTTTTTGGGGGGTTTTGTTTCAGTTTTACATAATACAGCATTTTTGAAAAAAATGATTTTTTAGTGTTTTCACATTCTGAAAGCCATATATTTTTTTTATTTTTTGGGCGACTGTCTTATGTAGGGGCTCATTTTTTGCGGGATAAGATGTCGGTTTGATTGGAACTATCTTGGGGTGCATATGATATTTCGGTCACTTGCTATTACACTTTTTGTGATGTAAGGTGACAAAAATGGCTTTTGACACCGTATTTTTTATTTTGTTGTTGTGTTCACCTGAGGGGTTTGGTCATGTGTTTTTTTTATAGAGCAGGTTGCGACTGACGCGCCGATGCCAAATATGTATACTTTTTATTTATTTATTTAAGTTTTACACAATATTATCATTTTTTAAAACAAAACAAATCATGTTTTAGTGTCTCCATAGACTGAGAGCCCTATTTATTTTTGTTTTTGGGGGTGATTGTCCTATGTGGGGTATCATTTTTTGCGGGATGAGATGAAGGTTTGATTGGCACTTTTTTTGGTGCATATAACTTTTTGATCGCTTGCTATTACAGTTTTTCAGATGTGAGGTGACAAAAATGTTTTTTTTTTACATTGTTTTTATTTTATTTTTTTAACAGTATTTACCTGAGGGGTTAGATAATGTGATATTTTTATAGAGCAGGTTTTTACGGACGCGGCGATACATAATATGTATACTTTTTATTTATTTATTTTACTATAAAACAATAATAGTATTTTAGAAAATAGTCTGAGAGCCATATTTTTTTATTTTTTTGGGCGATTGTCCTATATAAGGACTCATGTTTTGAGATGGCGGTTTTATTGGTACTATTTTGGGAGGCATACGCCTTTTTGATCACTTGGTATTACACTTTTTGTAAGGTGACAAAAAAGGTGACAAAAAATGGCTTTTTTACACCATTTTTTTGTGTTTTTTTTTACGGTATTTTGGTGAGGGGTTAGATCACGTGATATTTTTATAGAGGAGATTTTTACGGACGTGGCGATACCTAATATGTGTAGTGTATTTGTTTTTTTTTTATTTTTATTCAGTGATATGTATTTTTCTTATTTTTACTTTTTTTTTCACTTTTTTGACATTTTTTTTGACCCAGACCCACTTGGTTCTTGTAGATCCAGTGGATCTGGTGTCTATATAATACAGTAAGTACACTATATAGTGTACTTACTGTATTTTTTTACTTTACAAAGTCTCAATAGGCTTTTGCCTTTAGCAAAAGCCCATTCAGAGTTTCAGTACCATGGCAAGCAGGATGCTTCTGAAAGCGTCCTGCTGCCATGGTAACCCTCACCCGCTGCCATTACAGAGCAGTGGGTGAAGGGAAGGGAGGGGAGCTCCCTCCCTCTGCTATCCTATCCCGTCGGTGGGGCTGCAAAGGTACAGCAGCCCCCCGATGGGAGAGGGAGGGAGCTCCCTCCATGTTAACACCTTCTATACCGCGGTCCGCAATGTGCTGACCCCCTGCTATACCCACTAGACACCAGGGAAAGCGTTTGAAAGGAGGCGGGCGGGGGATCGCAATTGCCTCCCGCGCCGCCCACCCGCAGCACTGCCCGCAATCCCTCCCCCCCTGCACCCCGCCATATTAGTGTCCCCCCGGGGGGGGTTAAAATTTATAGGTTTGGGGCATATTTTAGTCTCGGATCAGAGACTACAGATAGCGCAGCAAACCGCAGGTCTGAATTGACCTGCGGTTTGCTGCGATCGCTGACATGGGGGGGGGGGGTCACAGGACCCCCCTGGGCATTGTGCCAAGGTGATTGATTTCAGCAGGCATCTTGTTCCGATCACCGCCACGTGCGCAGCGGTGATCGGAAATTCACAGGGCGTACATGTACGCCCTTCGTCCTTAAGGGGTTAAAGGCATAGTAATCTTAGTGTATCTAAACTTTTAATAGATAAATCAAATGCCTTAAAACATTCTCTCTCTCTCTCTCATTATTCTGGTATTTGGCAAATAATAATAATAATAATAGTAATCCTAACTGACCAAAAACAGGAAAGGTTTATTCTGATTTCATGTCAGATACTGAGAAAAACATGCATACAGTATGTGTTTTTTTATATAGTGTATGTAAACTTCTGGTTTTAATTGTATACTATATTGCTCTCTACTGGTACCTCATGTACTGTACTACTCTCTACATGGAGTGTACTGCTCATCATCTGTACTACTTTCTACATGTGCTGTACTGCTCTCCACCTGTACTGCATGTGCTGTACTGCTCTTCACCTGTACTACATATGCTGTACTGCTCTCTACCTGTGCTACAAGAAATGTACTGCTATCTATCTGTACTATATAGAGTGTACTGCTACATGAACTCTACTGCTCTACATCTTCCCTGTTATACATATACTGTACTGCTCTTTACTGGTACCACATATACTGTACTACTTTCTACATATATTGTACTGCTCTCTACTGGTACCTCATGTACTGTACTACTTTCTAATTGGAATGTACTGCTCTCCCCCTGTACTGCATGTATTGCACTGCCCTCTACCTTTACAACTTGGAGTGTACTGCTCTCCCCCTTTACTACATGTACTGTACTGCTCTCTACCTGTACTACATCTACTGTACAGACGTCTACCATTAATACACATACTATACTACTCTCTACCTGTACCAGATGTACTGTACTGTTATCTACCTGTACTCCATATACTGTACTGCTCTCTACCTTTACTAGATGTGCTGCACTGATCTCTACCTTTACTACATGTACTGTACTGCAATCTACCTGTACTGCAAAGAATATAGTGCTCTCTACTTTTTCTAAATGTACAATATTGGCTACCTGTGCTGCATATACCATACTGTCTATCTGTAAAACTGTACTTTTCTCTACCTGTACTCCATGTACTGTACCCCTCTCTGCCTGTACTCCATGTACTGTACTGCTCTGTACCTGTACTACATGTACTGTACTGCTCTCTGCATGTAATTATTATTGTACAATGCAAGAAAGACATGTTATCAGTGATCTGCTATACATGCAACGTGTGACATAAAGTTATGTGTCATTGTGTTTGAAACCTTTAGTTTAAATTTGGCTGAAATTAAACAGACTTGCAATATTCTCATAGATCCACCACTATGAGATCACACTGAATATTTACACTGAGCGTCTGGTTAACCTGACCAAACGTGTGGAGGTGATGGAGATGGGAGGACTTTCATACACTGAGCTGGACTTTGAGTTGGTGAAGTTGGAGATCAGAGAAATGGAGGCTTTGATACTGCAGCTGAAATCTTCGATGAATGGAACCAATGTTCAAGTGGAAGCTTTGTACCTGGAGGTAAGACAAAGCCTACCATTTATGACTTTATTGTGGACTCTGTTTGGATATGCTCACAGGTAACCAAGTGGATACATCCGGTCTGTCTCTTTTTCTCTCTTTCTGTATATCTATGTTTCTTTTCAATAGAAGAGAGACAAAAAGATAGATAGATAGATAGATAGATAGATAGATAGATAGATAGATAGATAGGTAATAAACTATTGCTGTAGACCACCGCACCATTTTATCTTTAATCTGTTGTAGATGCGCAACCTTTCCATCATGGTGAGCCAGCTGGAGGTCTACGATAAGAATAATGTCATGGTAATCAGAAGAGAAATTGCAGCACTGAAGAAACGCCTTGAAGATTGTGAAAAGAACCAGACAATGAAACCAACACCTCACCTTCCACAAATGCACAATGGTATGTCAAAAATAATTGTTGTAAGGCATAACTGGGGTCTATCATCAGGACAGAATCCTGGTATACAACATATAACAGATGCCTCCTCAATGAAGTCTCTGATCCGAAATAACACTGTCCAATGAATAAACTTGAGAATGTAGCAGAATCTAGTACTGCTGTCTTTGGGAACCACTTGTGACCGATTGGGAATGCAGGATCCAGGTCCCAGGTCATTAAAGCCAGTGGCACCATTTTAAGTAATGACTGAGTTATGATGTGTCCACTGTGACCCCGCAGGTCAAACACTCGTAAGGGTGGCCGAACTCAGCAGTAACGTGACGAGCGCACCAATACTGGCTGCATAGGAAAATTCCGTCCAGGGAATCACACCCTCACTCTAGAATTCTAGAATCAAAAAAGTCACAAACTAGGGGCTTTGTGACCTATTGAATTTTAACACCACTCACTCCAGTTTTAAAAACTAGGTGTTAAAATGAGCATGGTTAGCTATTTTAATAGAGTTTCACTTCAGATTTATCACTGAGACTTTTTAAAAAGTAATAAAAAAAAAAGTAGCAAACACTCCAGTACAAGGGTAGAGTAGGAAAACTGGAGTCACATTTCTAGGCAAAAGTGTTAGGGTACTTTCACACTAGCGTTAAAGTTTTCCGGTAATGAGATCCATCATAGGGCCTCAATACCGGGAATGAACGCTTCAGTTTTGTCCCCATTAATTGTCGATGGGGACAAAATTGAACTGAACAGAACGGAGTGCTCCAAAATGCATTCAGTTCTGTTTAGTTTAATTCCTATACCGGAGGGCAAACCGCAACATGTTGTATTTTGCTTTCTGTCCTGGGAAAAACGGATCCGGCATGACCCGCCATGCAAGTCAATGGGGACGGATAAATTTTCTCAGCCACAATCTGCCACAATAGAAAACGGATCCGTCCTCCATTGACTTTCTATGGAGAGTTCATGACAGATCCGTCTTGGGTATGTTAAATATAATACAACCGGATCCGTTCATAAAGGATGCAGATGCTTGTATTATCAGTAACGGAAGCGTTTTTGCTGAGCTCTGCCCGATGAATATGCAAAGAGGTTTCTCCCAAGAAGGAGAACCATCTTGCCAGCACCACCTATTGGAAGTGCTAAATCCTAAGACTTGTTAGGAAGTCGGATCTTTACACATAGGGAGCCACTTCCAATAGGTGGCGCTGGCGACATGGATCTCTTTCTTGATAGATACTGTACCTCTTTGCACACTCTAGTCTTAACCAAAGGAATAGTCCAGGATTAGGGAAAAAAAAGGTCTACTCTTTATGGAATTAGTGCCACTCTTGTCTATAGGTTGTGCATAGAATTGCCTAGAATCCCTGTTTAGCTCTGGTCACTGAGGTCCCCCAAAGAGGATGTATAAAGACAACAACCTGCTGTTTCTCTAAACTTTTTTATATAATAGAGGCAATTAAGAAGTTTCCATTAGTCGGCTACAATGCTGATAAGAATGCTTTTTGACGTCCAATGACCCCTCTATGTTTCTTTTAGGATAGACGCGTTGGGACATTACAGTCTTCCATCTTTGTCTCAGCAGAACAATGCAACCCATAGGCTAATTTGATGAATCAGAATTTCATTGTTGTCAAATGGTAGATCCCAGTGCTACTGCCATTTCTGGCTCTGAGATGTTCAAGAAATGCCTGCAGTGGTTGAAGAGAACTCTTTAATAGAGTTGAGCGAACCCGAACTGTATAGTTTGGGTTTGTACCAAATTTTGGGGTGTTCGGGACCCGGACCCAGACCCGAACATTTTCAAAAAAGTTTGGGTTCGGTTCCGTTGTTTGGCGATTTCTTCCCCCTAGCTAGCGTTTTACTTCTTGCCCTAAGAGCCCTTCACAGCCATGCCTACTAATGGCATGGCTGTGATTGGCCAAGTGCAGCATGTGACCCAGCCTCTATTTAAGCTGGAGTCATGTAGCGCCGCACGTCACACTGCTCTGATTAGTGTAGGGAGAGGACGCAGCTTCTGTGAGGGCGAGATTAGGCAGGGAAAAGTCAGCAACAGCACCTAATGAACTGATCGATCTACAGCTGTGAATCATTCAACTTCTGCTAGTTAATTGCTCACTGGTTTTTAGGTTGCACAGAGGGTTTTTCTGTCACTTTCTTCTGGGGTGGTTGGTGGCCATTTTGTGATCTTTTGGTGCACTAGCACAAGCTGCCACCAAGTTCAACATACATTTTTGGGTTCAATAGTAGGCTTTTTTTTTGCAATATCCTACATCAGGGGTTGTGCTTACTGTCACACCTTGAAACACAGGATAGAAATTGCTATATTTTATTGAGAGTGAAATTCAATTGCCAAAATACCAATCCCCTAAATCTGGTGTTCCAGCTGTGGCTGGCCAAGTGTAATAATGTAAGTCAAAGGATAGATTTATTTCTGGGGTGAAATTCAATTGCCAAAATACCAATTCCCTAAATCAGTGGTTTTAGCTGTTGCTGGCCAAGTGTGATACTGTCCGTAAAAGGATAGATTTTATTTCTGGGGTGAAATTCAATTGCCAAAATAACAATCCCCTAAATCTGGGGTTCCAGCTGTGGCTGGCCAAGTGTAATACTGTCAGTCAAAGGATTGATTTTTTTCGGGGTTGAAATTCAATTGCCAAAATAACAATCCCCTAAATATGGTGTTCCAGCTGTGGCTGTCTAAGTGTAATACTGTCAGTCAAAGGATAGATTTTTTTCTGGGTTGAAATAAAATCCCTGAAATAGAAATCCTAAACATCTGTGCTTTCCGTTGTTCCTCTCCAAGTGTAATTCTGTCCGCAATAGGGTATATTACATTTAGCGTGTCAGCGTCTAAATACAAGGCCTGAAAAATAAATCCTCTATATTTGCACACGCTATTGTGCATCTCCAAGTGTATTTCTGTCCGTAAAAGGGCATATCACACTAAGTATCTAAAGACAAGGCCTGAAAGCGTAATCCTCTATATTTGCACACGCTATTGTGCATCTCCAAGTGTAACTCTGTCCGTAAAAGGCTACCTTTCAGCAAGTGCCTAAATACTAGGCCTAAAATTGATATTCCCCTAAATCTGTGGATTCTGCTGTGCCTGTATTCGTGTAATACGGTACATAAATAGATAGCTAGATAGTGTTAAGTGCCTTTAAAAAAAGGCCTTCATTTGAACTCTATACATTGGGCCAAATAATGTTTTTCCTTATTGTGGTGAACGGTAACTATGAGGAAAACATCTAATAAGGGACACAGACATGGTCGTGGTGGTGTTAAGGGACCCTCTGGTACTGGGAGAGGACGTGGCCGTTCTGCCACAGCTACACGTACTAGTGAACAAACTACCTCAGGTTCCAGTACCCGCCAGAATCTACAACGATATTTGGTCGGGCCTAATGCCGTTCTAAGGATGGTAAGGCCTGAGCAAGTACAGGAGCTAGTCGATTGGGTGGCCGACAGTGGATCCAGCACGTTTACAACATTATCTCCCACCCAGTCTTCTGCAGCAAGCGCACAGGTGGCGCCTGAAAACAAAGCCCATCAGTCTACCCCCATGCATATCAGGGAACCTGTCTGAGCTCAAGTTATGCAGCAGTCTCTTATGCTGTTTGAAGAATCTGCTGGCAGGGTTTCCCAAGGGCATCCACCCAGCCCTTCCCCAGTGGTGGAAGAAATAGAATGCACTGACGCACAACCACTTATGTTTCCTGATGATGATGACATGGGAATACCACCTCATCGGAGTCCGCACGTCTCTGATTATGACGAAACACAGCTGCCAACTGCTGCGTCTTTTTGCAGTGTAAAGATCGAACAGGAGGTCAGGGAGGAAGACTGTGTGGAAGACGATGCAGGGGACGATGAGGTCCTAGACCCCACATGAAAGGAAGGTCGTGCCACTGACTTTCAGAGGAAGAGGCAGTGGTGAGACCGAGCCAACAGCGTAGCAAAAGAGGGAGCAGGGGGCAAAAGCAGAACAGCCGCCTCCAAGAAAGTTCGCTTGCTACTGGCCACCGCCACCAGGGACCGAGCACACCAAAGGCAGCTTCAAGGAGTTCCCTGGCATGGCACTTCTTCACACAATGTGCTGACGACAACACCTGAGTGGTTTGCACGCTGTGCCATCAGAGCCTGAAGCGAGGCATTAACGTGCTGAACCTTAGCACAACCTGCATGACCAGGCATCTACATGCGAGGCACGGGCTGCAGTGGAGTAAGCACCTTCAAAACCTTGGAGAGAGAGCATAAATTCCCACCTAGCCACCCTCGATCCCTGGTCCTGAATGCCAGCATTTCTAAACTACTGGCGTTTTAAATGCTGTCATTCAGGCTGGTGGACACAGACAGCTTCAAACAACTGATGGCAGTGGCTGTCCCACAGTACGTCGTTCCCAGCCGCCACTACTTCTCCAAGATAGCCGTGCCTTCCCTGCACAACCAAGTATCGGATAAAATCAAGTGTGCACTGCGCAACGCCATCTGTGGCAAGGTCCACCTAACCACAGATACGTGGACCAGTAAGCACGGCCAGGGACGCTATATCTCCCTAACTGCACACTGGGTAAATGTAGTGGCGGCTGGGCCCCAAGCGGAGAGCTGTTTGGCGCACGTCCTTCCGCCGCCAAGGATCGCAGGGCATCCTTCTTTGCCTCCTGTTGCCTCCTCCTCCTACTCGGCTTCCTCTTCCTCTTCTTCCAATCTCATACGGTCAGCCACAGACCTTCACCACCAACTTCAGCACAGCCCGGGGTAAACGTCAGCAAGCTGTTCTGAAACTCATATGTTTGGGGGACAGGCTCCACACCGCGCAGGAGTTGTGGCAGGGTATTAAACAACAGACCGACGAGTGGTTTCTACCGGTGGGCCTCAAGCCCGGCCTGGTGGTGTGCGATAATGGGCGAAATCTCATTGTAGCTCTGGGACTAGCCGGTTTGACGCACATCCCTTGCCTGGCACATGTGCTGAATTTGGTGGTGCAGAAATTCATTCACAACTACCCCGACATGTCAGAGCTGCTGCATAAAGTGCGGGCCGTCTGTGCGTGCTTCCGGCGTTCTCATTCTGCCGCTGCTCGTCTGTCTGTGCTACAGCGTAACTTTGGCCTTCCAGCTCACCGCCTCATATGCGACGTGCCCACCAGGTAGAACTCCAACTTGCACGTGCTGAAGAGACTGTGCGAGCAGCGGCAGGCCATAGTGGAGTTTTAGCTGCAGCATGCACAGGTGAGTTGCACTGCGGAACAGCACCACTTCACCACCAATGACTGGGCTTCCATGCGAGACCTGTGTGCCCTGTTACACTGTTTTGAGTACTCCACCAACATGGCCAGTGGCGATAACACCGTTATCAGTGTTACAATACCACTTCTATGTCTCCTTGAGAAAACACTTAGGGCAATAATGGAAAAGGATGTGGCCCAGGAGGAGGAGGAGGATGAGGGGTCATTTTTAACACTTTCAGGCCAGTCTTTTAGAAGTGGCTCAGAGGGAGGTCTTTTGCAACAGCACAGGCCAGGTACAAATTTGGCCAGCCAGGGCCCACTACTGGAGGACGAGGAGGATAAGGATGAAGCATGTTCGCAGCGGGGTGGCACCCAATGCAGCTCGGGCCCATCACTGGTGAGTGGCTGGGGGGAAACGGAGGACAATGACGATACGCCTCCCGCAGAGGACAGCTTGTCCTTACCTCTGGGCAGCCTGGCACACATGAGCGACTACATGCTGCAGTTCCTGTGCAACGACAGCAGAGTTGCCCACATTTTAACGTGTGCTGACTACTGGGTGGCCACCCTGCTGGATCCTCGATACAAAGACAACGCGCCCACCATAACCTCATCCCGACCGCCGAACGCAGGGCTGCATCCTGCGGGCGGCCAGGATGTTCCTTCTTGACGCGTCGGTGCGTCATCTCGCGAGAGGCGAGATTTGCTGTGAACGTGCGCGCGTTCACAGCAGCTCGCAGCTCGGCAGTTATACTACAGCCTGAAAGCGATGATCAATCGCTGGCAGGCTGTAGAAGTTAAATAAATTGCATCAAACAGGTATATCAGACGCTGTTTTGTTAACAGCGTCTGATATACCTGCTACCTGGTCCTCTGGTGGTCCCATTTGCTGGGATCGACCACCAGAGGACCAGGTAGCTATGTAAAGTAGTACCAAGCATTAACCCCTTATTAACCCCTGATCATCCCATATAGACTCCATGATCACCCCCCTGTCACTGATTACCCCCCTGTATGGCTCCATTCAGACGTCCATATGTGTTTTGCGGATCCACGGATCTGCAAAACACGGACAACGGCAATGTGCTTTCCGCATTTTGCAGATCCCCACATTGCCAGAACTATATAGAAAATGCCTTTTCATGTCCGCAATAGCGGACAAGAATAGGACATGTTCTATATTTTTGCGGAACGGAGGTGCAGACCCGGAAGTGCAGATCCGCAATTCCGGATCCGAGCGGGACAAAGTCTGTCCCCATAGAAATGAATGGGTCTGCAATTCCGTTCCGCAAACAGAATTGCGGACGTGTGAAAGGGGCATAAGGGTCCCTTATCACCGCCAGTTAGTTAGCTAGTAGTCAGCGCCCAGCCCACAGCACCGCAGACCAGTGGCGTACCGCCCATAGAGGCAGACCACGCCACTGCTATGCGGCCCGGAGCGCAGAGAAGGCCCCGCCCACATTATTTGGCCCCACCCACATTGTTTGGCCCCGCCCACCCATGACACGCGGCGGGCCCCGGCCCGACACTTTTCTATCTGCAGCCGGCTCTTCTTCCGCATCCCCCATTCCACCCCCCCCCCCCCGGGATATCTCGAATCTGACCTGATCCTGACTGCTGCGGAATCAGGATCAAGCAAGCCTGTAGCGCTCGCTGGCCAATCAGTGCAAGGCAACTCTATTGAGGTAGCTGCTGATTGGCCAGTGTGCAACGGAGGCGGGAGAATCGCGTTGCCGTCGCCAGTGTGCCTGAGGAGCTGCGCCTGCAGAAGAAGCACCCTGTCCCTGGCCTGAACTTCCTGAATGCTGCCGCAGTGCCGTGCTACTGACAGTCTGACACTCAGGTGAGGGTGGAATTTGGCCAGGCAGCAAGAGAGAGGAGGGGTAGGGAGGGGGGACAGTGTGGGACATGCTTCAATCTGCCCCCCAAAATGCCCATGGGGGAGAAGTAGGAAGAAAGCACACTGTCCTGAGAATTTTGGGGGGCATTAGGGGTTGGGGGGGCTCATAGAGGACAGTGTGCTTTCCTTCTACACCTTTTCCTTCCTAACACCCCCCTGGCATTTTGGAGGGCAGTAGGGGTTGGATATTAAAGAGTTTCTGTCATCAGGTTTACACATTATAAGCTGTCTGACATTAGCTATGTGCTAATGTCAGAGCAGCTTGATAATGTGTTTTTTATGTAAATCCGAGTTATATTTATGCTAAAAAATCGTATTTTTATAATATGTAAATTAGCCTCTAGGAGCAGGGGGGGCATTGCCCTGCTCCTAGAGGCTCCGTGCGCCAACCTGCTGCCACGCCCCTTCTTTCCTTGATTGACAGTGCCGGGCAGCGATCCCCTGCTGCCTCCGGCACTGTCTCCTTGCGAAATCCTGAGCCTTCGACGCCGCTCTGTATTCGGCGCAGGCGTGGTGAGTTGAGGGCGCTGGTGCCTGCTGTCCTCAGCTCACCGCGCCTGCGCCGAATACAGAGCAGGCGCTGTATTCCACCAACCAGCATGGGGGTGTGGCAGGGGAGGAGCCATGGTGGGTAGTAGGCGGGGTTAAGGGGGCCCAATTCAGATTTTTGCTATGGGGCCCAGTGATTTCTATGTACGCCCCTGCCGCAGACACTGATTTTGGCAGAGATTTTTTCATCCACGATGATCGATGCGAATGAAGAAATCTGTGCCGTTCATTTATTTTTATTTTTTAGCCCAGAGACTGAACAGAAAAAAAAAATCTCATTACCCGTATGCTCAATATAAGTAGAAACTCCTTATGCTGGCCATACATGTAATGATTGCGGAGACCCTCAAATGCCAGGGCAGTACAAACACCTCACATGTGACCCCATTTTAGAAAGAAGACACCCCAAGGTATTGATATGAGACTTTGTAAAAATATATGTATATATATATGTATATATATATATATATATATATATATATATAAATTTCTGCTAACTTGTGGCAAAAAAAAATTTTTTCTGTGAACTCGTCATGCCCCTCACGGAATACCTTGGGGTGTCTTCTTTCCAAAATGGGGTCACTTGTGGGGTATTTATACTGCCCTGGCATTTTAGGGGTCCTAAAGCGTGAGAAGAAGTCTGGAATCCAAATGCGTAAAAATGCCCTGTGAAATCCTAAAGGTACTCATTGGAATTTGGGCGCTTTTGCGCATCTTGGCTGCAAAAAAGTGTCACACATGTGGTATCGCCGTACTCAGGAGAAGTAGGGCAATGTGTTTTGGGGTGTATTTTTATATATACCCATACTTTGTGTGAGAAATATCTCTGTAAATGACAACAAAGTTGTTAATTTACAGAGATATTTCTCTCACCCAGCATGGGTATATGTAAAAATACACCCCAAAACACATTGCCCTACTTCTACTGAGTATGGCGATACCACATGTGTGACACTTTTTTGCAGCCTGGGTGCGCAAAGGGGCCCAAATTCCAACGAGTACCTTTAGGTTTTACAGGGCTGCTCACAATTTAGCCCCGCCCAAAATGCCAGAACAGTAAACACACCCCACAAATAACCCCATTTCGGAAAGTAGACACCATAGGTATTCACTGAAGGGCATAGTGAGTCCGTGGGAGATTTTTTTTTTTTTTTTGCCAGAAGTTAGCAGAAATGGAAACTTTATTATTATTTTTTTCCCTCAGAAAGTGTCATTTTCCGCTAACTTGTGAAAAAAAATGAAATGATACATGAACTTACCATGCCTCTCCGCGAATACTTTGGGGTGTCTTCTTTCTAAATTGGTGTCATTTGGAGGGTATTTATACTTTCCTGACATTCTAGCACCTGAAGAAACATGACAGGTGCTCAGAAAGTCAGAGCTGCTTCAAAATGCGGAAATTCACTTTTTTGCACCATAGCTTGTGAATGCTATAACTTTTACCCAAACCAATAAATATACACTTATTGAATTTTTTATTATCAAAGACATGTAGAACAATAAATTTAGAGAAAAATTTATATAGAAATGTAGCTTAAAAAAAAAAATTACAACAGAAAGTTAAAAATGTCATTTTTTTGCAAAAATTTCGGTCATTTTTGATTAATAGCAAAAAAAGAAAAAATGTCAGCAGCAAGGAAATACCACCAAATGAAAGCTCTATTAGTGAGAAGAAAAGGAGGTAAAATTGATTTGGGTGGTAAGTTGTATGACCGAGCAATAAACGGTGAAAGTAGTGTAGTGCAGAATTGTAAAAAGTGGCCTGGTCATTAAGGGTGTTTAAGCTAGGGGGGCTAATTTGGTAATTCCCGCACTGGAGCGTGAAATTAAAATGCGCGAGTACAAGCGCACGCTGGTAGACGCGCTCCTGAGAGCATTCCCAACTGCCACAGGGGGGCAAGTGGAAGCACAAGGCGAAGGCAGAGGAGGAGCAAGAGGTCGCCAACGCAGCTGTGTCACAGCCAGCTCCTCTGAAGGCAGGGTTAGCATGGCCGGGATGTGGAAAAGTTTTGTCACAGCGCCACAGCTAACTGCACCACTAGCTGATAGGAAACGTGTTATCAGGAGGCAGCATTTCAACAACATGGTGGAACAGTACGTGTGCACACGCCTCCACGTACTGACTGATGGTTCGGCCCCATTCAACTTCTGGGTCTCCAAATTGTCTACATGGCAAAAACCCTAACCACTGAGCTATGAAGCTCAATGCTAAATTGTGTTGGAAAAACCTCATAGTAGTGTATCATGTATTAGGTATTCCATAGCAGAAGTATAATTAAATAAAAAAATAAATGTGTAATTAATATATATATATATATATATATATATACTGAAAAATATATGTAAATTATACTTCTGCTGTATGGGAATACCTAATACTTGATACACTACTATGAGGATTTTCCAACACAACTCAGCATTGAGCTTCATAGCTCAGTGGTTAGTGTTCTTGCCTCTGATATGAAAGATTGTGAGTTTGAATCCGGGTAGCAACCTTTCAGAATTAGAAGGTAAATTAGATTAAAATACATTGGGTGTCCCCAAGCATACTGACAATGCTTGGGGATACCCCCTTCATGTTGATAGCACTGACTCCATATATGGACTCAGAGCTCAAACCAGGAATCGTGAAGTGCAGTGAATAAATTATCTTGTGCCGGCAGCCGGCACTGGTGTCACCCCATCAGTGGTGTCACTTTTAACTCTCCTCTTTGTGGGTGCCGTGGGCCTGAATGTTTGAATGAGGCCTGTGGCCCTGCAGACAGACATGATTCCTTCTTGGGTGTGATGATAACTTTAACTCCCATGTATGGTTGCCATTGGACTGAGTCTGTGAGTGAGGCCTGTGACACTGCTGGCAGACATGAATCCTTCTTGGCTGTTATGTGAACTTCAACTCCCATGTATGGTTGGCATGGCCCTGATTCTTTGAATGAGGCCTGTGGCACTGCAGGCAGACATGAATCCTTTTTGGCTGTGAACTTCAACTCCCATAGCATTCCCACCTGACGCCACCCCAACCTCCTATTCCACCTCCTCCTCCAAGTTGGCAATTGACATTGGTTAATTTTTATTAATTTTAGTTTATTTTAAGTCATTTCCCTATCCACATTTGTTTGCAGGGGATTTACCTACATTGTTATGCCTTTTGAAGCCCTCTAGCCCTTTCCTGGACTATTTTACAGCCCAAAAGTTCGGGTCCCCATTGACTTCAATGGGGTTCGGGGTCAAGTTCGGGTCGAGTTCGGATCCCGAACCCGAACATTTTCGTGAAGTTCGGCCGAACTTCTCAAACCCGAACATCCAGGTGTTCGCTCAACTCTACTCTTTAATTCCTTCTTTCTTAATTTTAAGTCATGCGTGGCCACCTTTAAACATACGTTTAATTGTTTATTGTGCAGGTACCTGTCAACATGGATACATTATGAACATCAGTAAACCATTTGTAGTGCAATTGAACTATCTAGGATCCGGCTACATGTATGGAGGATGGGGAAGAGATTCATTACCAGGAGCTAATCAGGATGTTCAGTGGGTGGCTCCTACAAGTGGAAGAACCCTGTACAGTTATCGTATCTACAATACATACAATGATCTCCTGATCTATAAGCACTTCACAGACAACAATACAGGAAGTTATGGACAAGGTGGTGGAATGATCATGTTTAATAAAACAATGTACTTCAATTGCTACGAAAGTAGAAGCATATGCAAAAACAGTCAAGGCAATAAAGTGGAACTCTCCGTAAATCTCCCTAATGCTGCCTACAACAACCGGTTCTCCTACTCATCCTCAGCGTACCAAGACATTGACTTGGCCGGTGATGAAGAAGGCCTATGGGCAATTTATTCTACTGAAGAAAATGCTGGAAACTTTGTCATCAGTAAAATAGATCCCATATCTCTTGCAGTAAAACAGACCTGGACCACTGCCCAGTACAAGCCAGCAGCCACCAATGCATTCATGGTGTGTGGTGTCTTGTACGCTACCAGAGCCATCAGCACAAAACAAGAAGAGATATTTTACATGTATGATACCAAAACTGAGAAGGAAGGGTCTTTTAGTCTTCGATTGGAAAAACCAAAGGATACCAACACTGAGAAGGAAAGGTGGCTGAGCATTCCCCTGGAAAAACCAAAGGAGAAAGTGCAGAGTCTGTCCTACAATCCTAATGATCATAAGCTCTACATGTACAACGATGGCTACTTAGTCAACTATGACCTCAATTTTAAGCCTCCTCAGAAAGATAAACCTGAAAAATAACCATATAAGTCCATACCACCCAAGAGTGTTCATAATAGAGTAGGATATCCATATTTCTACTAGGATAAAGATGATGTGATCTGGTCAAAAACCATTTAACCATCCTATGCCCCTCCATCCTGAAATAACTGTCAACATATATTCTGGCTCTTAGAATCAATGTGCTGTAAATGTGTCTCCATGGTAACAGGCAACATATAAACCCTTTGTAGTCTGATCCTGCGGTCATGCTACTATCTGGCCCCTAATTCTGCTAATAAAGCAAATGTATGTTAGAACTTAGTAAGGTACAGTTAGAACGTAGTATGACCAGACAATAAGAATGGATGAATGGATCTGCATAGCAGCTGTATGCAAAACCTTAGGCTACATGCCCATGACAGTGAAAAAAAAGTCCATTAAAAACGGACATTTTTAACGGACGTTTATTTCACTGATGCCTTTCTGAGACACAGAGGTTAAAAATTGACCTATTCAATTGTATGGGGGCAGTCTGTCAGTGAAAAACGGACAAGGTAGAACATGTTCTATTTTTTTACGTCCGTTTTTCACTGACAGTCAAAAAAACTGCCGTGTGAATAACCCCATAGACTGCCATTGGTCTTAAAACAGACGTGTGATGGCCGTTAATAAAATGTACATCACTTGTCCGTTTTTCACTGTCGTGTATTTTTTTATAAACATACAATTGGCTAAGCAGATGGACATAGCCTTTAAGAATTTCCTAGGAACAATAGGATCTCTACCTGAATGAACACTGAATTATACATCATAATAAAAATTAATAATACATCTTTCCCTAAAACTTTGTTTTTAAAATTGAAATTCAAGTGTGTCTATCAGCATTACTTTACATTGTAGTTCCAATGCACATGACCATATGTATTTTGCATTCTGCGTATTGCATATCTGCAAAATACGGATACCATCTGTGTTGCATCCGCACGTTTTGCGGACCCATTGACTTCAGTGGGTCCGTGGTCCAAATTTTGAGGACAAATATACGACATGTTCTACTCTTTTGCAGAACGGACATATGGATGCGGAAATCACGCGGATCATTTGCATGCTTTCCGCATCCGTATATCCATTCCACAAAAAGATAGAACATGCCTAAAAAATGCAGACCACAGACTCATTGAAGTCAATGTGTTTGTAAAAAAAACTGTGGACAGCACACGGACCCCATTCGTATCTTGCGGATCCGTGATTTGCGGACCGCAAGATCGATAAGGTTGTGTGCGTTGGGCCTTACATGGAATTCATCAAGTCTCTTTGCAAATACTTTGTAATACTTTACTGATGGTAAATGACACGTATTACGGTCAGAAGCGTCATTCACAATTCTACACACCATAGAACTACAGTAGTAGCCCCAAGCATAGCCTGCTTGCTCAGCGTCTTCAAAGAGCTCGCACTGGTAATTTGTGTTCTGGGAAGTGTCTGCTTCACACTATCAGTGTACAGTAATGTGATATCTGGAAATGAGGCATCCTACTGCATTATAGCTTAGTTAAAGGGGTTATCCCATGTAAAAAATGAAAATCAGATATATAGTATATGACCAACTCTTTTTAACAAAGCTAGAACCAGACTTGTACCTCACTTGGATCCAGAAATCTCCCCATTCATGTCTTCAATTGCTCTGTTAGATTTACTGTATATCAAGCTGACCGTTCAGGGGGCATGTACTTTCTGTTGCAATTCAAGATGTGTCCTTTCGGCTGCAGCTCTCTCCTTATCACAGCTCAGGAGGCAGTTGAAGGATGGAATTGAGCATGTGCGTCCTCCCCAGGGAGGTGGACAAAGAAATGAGAAAAAGAACAAACAGCAGGTGGCGCTATACATTTAACTTTTATTGAATAACTCAGTGGCTGTACTAAATTTTTTGTTACATACAATTAGAAAAGTATTCGGACCCAGGTGCTGGTTTAAGTATTGTTCATGGGATCACCCCTTTAAGTCATAAAGGATGTTGTTAGGGGAAAATATAGCTCTTGGCCAGGGCTTTAGCCTGATGACCACACAGGTGTGATGTAGCATATACTGGTATTATTCAGTGAGTTTCATCCATTGAGTGATATCAGTATTGCCTGTAGCATGGTGTCCCTTTTTAGCATATCAAAGGCAGGAAGGGCACATCGTAAGAGATATGGGTGGTCTCAGGGTGGAGTCCATGGTGTGGGGGATGGAACACAGCAAAATATAGGTGAAACTTTGGAGGTAGTGGGTCTCTTTTCCCTGGACCCCCTGGCTAACACCACTTCAGGAGCAAGCTAAGTATATATCTGGTTATATGTGTGTATGTGTATAAGTATAATATCCCAGTAGACTTTATACGTGTACATATAGATGTTTATAGTCTGCAATTGTATTACCAGTAGATGCCATTTATGCATGAGTCTCTATATGTACATGTACTAACGGTCAGGTACTGGATGTGAGTTGGTGTAGATCCAGAACTCTGGAAATACTCTATATACATACACATTATTAGCCACATTGCTTAGCAGCCAGGGGGGACAGGAACGGAGGCAGCTGTGTGTGGTGGTGTACTGTATGTATTGTGTTATTTGTAGTGTCTGTATCTTTATGTATAATGTCCATTGCTTTGTCATCTCTATGTTTTCAGTAAACTATTTTTATATATAAGTATCTGCGAGGCTTGTATGTTACTCCTGGGGTATATATGACGGACTGGAAGAGGTATAATAATACACAGTATAAGCGGGTT
Organism: Bufotes viridis; assembly: GCA_033119425.1. Lineage (NCBI taxonomy): Eukaryota > Metazoa > Chordata > Amphibia > Anura > Bufonidae > Bufotes > Bufotes viridis. The sequence goes on along the minus strand of CM065597.1, from coordinate 29,845,918 downwards.
ATTTGGGAAACAAGGGCATCAGTCTGGGAATAGAAGAGAAGGGACGGAAAACGGGGATAGATATAAATCTCCAATTTCCAATAAGCAAAATTGTCCCTTTTCAGATGTACATGTCAAAAAGCTTGTTGAGCCAGCAAGTGGGGCAGCAGAATTGTGAATTCGACTGTAACACTGTATAAGGTAAAAACTCAGCGGCAAACACGAGATAAAAGGGAGATTTCCAAGTGAATCATACCCATACTGTATTGTCAACTGTCTACATAAATGACGTCACACAAGCGCACATCTGTAATGTACTTACAAAGTTACTTGATTTCTCATATCGATTGTATCTACTATAAAACGTGTTAATATGTGAACATACTCTTTCGCATGATTTGACTGAGATAGATCAGGATCCACGCATCTACTAAAATTATAAAATACGTACTATGGCTTTATGTGCCGCTTTCTTCTACTGAATCATTTTATCTATTTAATTCTATGAAATCCATTCAATAAAATTTTAGGCAAGCAAATGCAGTGTGCTACAATTCATTCATTTACCATGTCCTGTCTCTCTCTTATACTGCTCTCTCTCTTACTGGGTGGTCTCTTAGAGGGCACTCTTCCTATTTGGGGTCTGTGGCACTGAAGGAGACTTCTGCTGTGTTGGACTTTGCTTAGAAGATAATGTTACAATGTGGCGGCACTAAAAGGGACACATCCACATCGGTGACATATTGCTCGGTGCGAGTCCCATCTCTGCTACACAGGCAATGTTAGGCCAACAAGCCACCCGATGCCCGGCTCAGGGCCTCCACTTGCTTCCAGCCATCAGACTTTGTCTCAAAAGTTTTGGCAGGGGGACTCCTTACTCCACCTGTCCCATGCGACTCAAATATCTCCAGGAACTGACTGAACTAGGGAGTTGACTGTTTTCTTTGTTGACCCCTTTAATCGTCCATTTTATTCTAACATGTTGCTAGTGGGATCATTTGTACAAATGATTCCACAGGCGATCGATTGGCCGGATTCTTGTCAATCAAAATCTTGTAAGATCTGAAATGAACACTTTCAGAATACATGGATGACCATTAAAGACCTTTATAACAGTTCCATGTAATTGTAGAGATCGTCAGGTCTTCTGCTTCTAGCTTTTTGAGATACAGAATATCCGGACTATTGAATAGCGTATTTCGGACAGCGTTGCGGCGGCTGCATGCAGCCCATGATGGCTAGTGGCCGCACATTTTTGCCAAGTTAATCTGAGGTATTATCTTCACAATCGTGCAGCTATTGGCCATCTCATGTTCTGGTGCATGCAGATGCCACAATGTACAAAAAAGTCCACCATGGATCTATAGCAAAAAATATTCGCAGGATATGCTACAGATTTCACTTCCATGCATTGCAAAGGGAGAAGTCCACAGTTGAAATCCACAGTATCAGTTGTCATGTTGTCGATGTGAAATCCTCTCCGCTAGTCAGTTCGTTTGATCATGCAGGTGATTTGTAAATTCTCGTTCACATTTCTACTGCTGTAAACGCTGAGGATTTTCCCCCACAATTCTGACAACGAACCCAACACTCCATCTCTAGTGTCACAAAGACACAAAGGACAAGAAGATGTAGAAGTTAAGAGTTGAACCTTTATTATAAGAAATATTATAAGATTCACAGATTTCACCAGCATTTTATTAATGTGCAAAAAACGTGGAGAGAACGGTGGGTGCAGAGGTTACATACATGATTCACCCCACTTGGCAGTACGTAGTCCCTCCAGACCCACCTCACCTCTAGTACTACATGGATTCCCTGTTGTCACTAATTTCTCATCTACTGCTTCTCCTCTGTAACTCAAAGACTACATCTCCTGATTAGGGATGAGCGGACCCGTGGATGTTTGTGTTCGCCCGAACTTCGGGTCAAAGTTCGGGTTCGGGACTCGAACTTGACCCGAACCCCATTGAAGTCAATGGGGACCTGAACTTTGGTGCACTAAAATGGCTGTAAAATAGTCATAGTAAGGGCTAGAGGTCCTCAAAAGGAAGCAAAATGGAGGTAAGAGCAGAACAGTTGCCCTGCAAACAAATGTGGATAGGGAAATGACTTAAAATAACAAAGAATAGAAAAAAAATGTAAATAATCTTGAACTAGAAGGTGGAGGTCAAAGTGGAGTAGGAGGTTGAGGAGGCGGTGGACATGGTGGTGTAGGTAGGGGCAGACTGGGCCGGGGGGCAATTGCCCCCCGGGCCTCTCTGTTGCCTCTATAAATGGCCCCGTTGGCTCTCCGCCCAGTAAAGAAAATTCTTTCATGCTGCCTGGAGGAAATGCAGAGGAAAATCTGAAGGACCTGTGGTGAGTCACAGGTCATGTGACTACTCCAGGCCAGCTAACCACTCATAGGAACTCCAGACTGACTCCGCCTGCTGTCTTGTCACATGGGCATGACATCAGCAAAGGTCCTTTAGCTGGCTAGCATCTACCACGTTTTTACATGAGCAAAGGTAAATGATTTTTTAATTATTTAACTGGGACTGTATTTTAGGGCCGAAGGGAGAGATATTATTTACATGGGACTGTATGTTGGAAGTGGCTGGGGAGGAGGTTGTGTTATTTACATGGGACTGTATGTTGAGTGTGGCTGTAGGAAGGGCTTCTATTACTTACATGGGACTGTATGTTGGAGGGGACTGGGGCACAGTGATGTTATTTACATGGGAGTGTATGTTGATGGTGGCTGTAGGAGGGACTGATGTGATTTGCATGGGACTGTATGTTGGAGGGGGCTGGGGCAGGGAGATGTTATTTACATGGGAGTGCATGTTGTTAAAGACAGCTGTGGGAGGGAGAGATGTTATTTATATGGGACTGTATGGTGGAGGGAGGAGTATATGTACAGCGGGCACTGCAGGGGTTAGTTTAAAGGGGTTCTACAGGTTTTAAAAACTGATGATCTATCCACAGATCAGCTGTTTGCGAAGGCAGCGGCGCTCCTGGAGCACGCTTCCTTCTTACTGTTTACAGCAGGCCCAGTGACATCACGACTAGTATCACTGACCTGGGCAGGGCTAAGCTCCATACATGCGGCCGGAGCTTAGCCGCGCCCAGGCCAGTGATACAAGTCGTGACGTCACTGGGCCTGCTGTTAACAGTGAGAAGGAAGCGTGCTCCAGGAGCGCTGCTGCCTTCACAAACAGCTCATCGGCAGGGGTCCCGGGTGTCGGACCCCGGCCGATCACATGCTGATGATCTATCCAGAGGATAGATCATCAGTTTTTAAAACCTGTTGAACCCCTTTAAATACTGGTGGCATATCAGGGTGGGCTTTATAACAGTAGGGGGCAGTATAAATACTGGGGGAACTGTAGGGGACACTATAGGCATTCTTATTACTAATGGGGTTCCTCTATAGGAGGAACTTATGGATCCGCCTTATTTCTACTAAAAGCACTATGGGAGTCTTATCACTACTGAGGGGTATGTAGGTAGCTTTATTACCACTGGGGAAACAATAGGGGGCTTTGTGAAGGCATTATTAAAAGTGGGGGCATTCTTGGGGATCACTTTAGGGGGTAGTATTACTAATGGAGGCATTCTAGAAGGGAATTATTATTGGTGGGACATTAAAGAGCACTATTACTATGGGCCCCATAGTATGGGGGGCACCATTATTTCTGTAGGATAGTATTTGGGGCTATTGGGGAGCCCAGCGAGCAGCAGGATAACACGGGGGGGGGGGGCTCTAGGTCGGGGTATGATGATAGAAATGTAAGGAAGCTAAGATGTCCGTGTGTCACACTCTGCAGAGACGAGGCGGCTAAGAGACGTTTTCCGGACCAAATGGAGAAGATGATGACAAAGAAGATCTACATAGGAGGAGATGTAGCCTGGATGCCCTGGATGTGAGAGGTATGTGTAGTGGCATAACTAGAAATGACTGGGCCCCACAGCTAATTTTTGAATGCCCCCCCCTCCCCCAGTAAGTTTTTCACTTCATTTCATGCCGCACCCTTTCCTGTGGCTAGTGTAAAGATCGCTCTCTCAGACCAGGCCCGGCAGCTGTTCCATCCGTTTTCTACACTGTCTATACTGCCACTGTATATAATTTCATTGTGTAATAATTAGGGATGTCCCGATACCATTTTTTTAAGACCGAGTACGAGTACCGATACTTTTATTTAAGTACTCGCCGATACCAATTACCGATACCTCATATAAACAGCGGCGCAGTTACTGATAGCAATGAAAACAATTAAAGCTGGAAGTTTGTTGCTGTGGATAACGGCTTTTCTTTTCCTTTGTACAAGTGGTAATAAATTAATAAATGGGAATATAATAGCGTTTTCAAACCAATGTGCCTCCAGGGGGATCTGTTTTTGGGGGATCTGTGGAGGACACACTGTTATGGAGGATCTGTGGATGTCACCGTTATGGGGGATCTGTGGATGATGCACTGTATGGGGGATCTGTGGATAACACAGTGTTATGGGGGGGATCTGTGGATGACGCACTGTTATGGAGGATCTGTGGATGGCACCGTTATGGGGATCTGTGGATGGCACCGTTATGGAGGATCTGTGGATGGCACCGTTATGGGAGATCTGTGGATGGCACCGTTATGGGGGATCTGTGGATGACACTGTTATGGCGGATCTGTGGATGACTCCCTGTTATGGGGGATCTGTGGATGACACTGTTATGGGAGATCTGTGGATGGCACCGTTATGGGGATCTGTGGATGGCACCGTTATGGGAGATCTGTGGATGGCACCGTTATGGGGATCTGTGGATGGCACCGTTATGGGGGGATCTGTGGACGACACCGTTATGGGGGACCTGTGGACGTCACCGTTATGGGGGACCTGTGGACGTCACCGTTATGGGGGGACCTGTGGACATCACTGTTATGGGGAGGACCTGTGGACATCACTGTTATGGGGAGGGGACCTGTGGACATCACTGTTATGGGGGGAACCTGTGGACATCACTGTTATGGGGGAACCTGTGGACATCACTGTTATGGGGGGGAACCTGTGGACATCACTGTTATGGGGGGGGGGACCTGTGGACATCACTGTTATGGGGGGGGACGACCTGTGGACATCACTGTTATGGGGGGGGATCTGTGGATGAGGCTGTAATGGGGGGATCTATGGATGACACTGTTAGGGGGCTATGTGGATGACACATATATAGCATCTTATGCTATATACATGTCATCCACAGATCCCCCCATTAGTGTCATCCAGATTACACTTACGGGGGCCGGTGCAGCTTGACTCATACACTCATACACAGGAACTGAGAGCTCAAGCTGCTCGATTCCTCCATGCGCCTCATGTCCCGCCTGCCCGCTCCGCCCACTTTATGATTACAGAAGGCGCGCGGGGCAGGAGCATGGAGGGACTGCGCATTAAAAGTTAGTAATCACGGGCACAGTAAGTTAGGGCTAATGAAACAGAATATAGCCGCTGCCGAACCGGAACTTCCGGTATCGGCAGTGGTATCGGCGGCATTTTTACGAGTACAAGTACTCGTGAAAATGCCGGTATCGGTCCCGATACCGATACTAGTATCGGTATCGGGACATCCCTAGTAATAATGTTGAGGGGCCCTGACAAAATCTTTTAGTACTTCTCCTCCTCTTGGATGGGCCCCTTCTGGGTCAGGGCCCCAAAGCAGCCGCTTCCCCTGCTTCTCCTATAGTTACGCCCCTGGGTATGTGCTACCATAAGGCAGAACAAGCGGCTGCATTAGGCCTCTTTCACATCAGCGTTTTTGTTTTCCGTCCTAGAGTTCTGTCCTCGGGGCTCTATGACGGAAAAATACTGATCAGGATTATCCCAATGCATCCTGAATGGAGAGAAATCCGTTCAGGATGCATCATGATGTCTTCAGTTCAGTATTGGCACGTCTTTTTGCAGTTGAATCCTGCCAATCCGGCAAAAAATCCTGAAGACAAGCCGGATCCGACTTTAAGCTAAACGTCATTTCGGCGCATCGCCGGATCCGACGTTTAGCTCTCAGAATGGTTACCATGGCAGCCAGGACACTACTGAAGTCCCGGCTGCCATGGAAAAGCAGTCAGCAGCAGCGTACTTACCATCGATGTGGCGACCGGGTGCTCCTCAATTACCTCACAGGGTCATTGCTGTGTGATCCATGTGACATAGGGACCCTGTGAGGTCATTGAGGAGCGGCCGGCCGCATCATCGATGGTAAGTACGCTGCTGCCGACTGCTTTTCCATGGCAGCCGGGACTTCAGTAGCGTCCTGGCTGCCATGGTAACCTGAAAGCATATTAAAGATTGATCAGTCTTCAAATGCTTTCAGGTGTCTTGCGTTGTGAGAGATCCGGCGGGGATTTCCGGCGATGGAAGTGCCTGCCGGATGCTCACAATGCATATGTGAAAGAGGCCTTAGGGCGCACCCGGCACTGAGAAGGGGTGGGTGGCAGCTGAAAGAAGAACCTTTTATTTTCACTTACTGAACTTGTGCTGCGCCCGACCAGCCTGCGTGTATCATTTTGAGCCACTGTGCTGCCTATTCCAACCTGAGGGCGTTGATGGGACACTCTCACTGTTTTGAGGCCTACTTTAGAAACACTTTTACAATTAAGACTCTATAGGGGCAGTATTACTGTGTGGAGGGAGGGAGAGGCATTTTCACCTAGTAACTTAGTAAGGGGCACTAAGTAAGCACCTTTAGGGTACTTTCACACTTGCGTTGTTGGATTCTGGCAGGCAGCTCCGTCGCCGGAACTGCCTGCCGGATCCGGAAATCCGTGCACAAACGGATACAATTTGAAGATGGATCCGGATGCGGATCCGTCTCACAAATGCATTGCAATACCAGATCCATCTCTCCGGGTGTCACCCGGAAAAACTGATCCGTTATTTATTTTTTTCACATTTTTAAAGGTCTGCGCATGCGCAGACCAGAAAACCAGATCCGTTTTTCCGGAATACTTGGTGCCGGATCTGGCATTAATGCATTTCAATGCAAAATACTGCCGGATCCGGCATTCCGGCAAGTGTTCCGGGATTTTGGATAGAGAAAAAACTGCAGCATGCTGCGGTATTTTCTCCGTCCAAAAACCGTACAGTGACTGAACTGAAGACATCCTGATGCATACTGAACGGAACTCAATACGGGAAAACTTTAACGCAAGTGTGAAAGTACCCTAACTTAATGAGGACACTACTAATGTGTGGAGGACACTAAGAAGGTACTTTTACTAAGTAGAGGTGTAAAGGGGAACACTTGCTAGGTTGGGGGCACTACTGCTGTGTAAAGGTAGTAAGGGGTCATTATTACTATGAAAGGACACTAAGGGGCACTATTACTATGTGGGGGCACAAATATTGGCACTATTACTGTATGAAACACTAAGAGGGCACTATCACTGACAAACTGGTAGCATCTTGGACACTATCTACACTACTATTTTGTGGTAACCATAGATGAATAATGACTGATCAACAGTAGTCTATATAATGACTACACTGACCCTCACAGAACACCAGCCCTGACAGAGAAGACCCTGTATGGCCTGTCCCTATTGAACCCTAGTCCGCACCCTATCCCAGTTTCATCTGATGTGACACCAGACTCATCAGAGGGAATACAACAGGGTCCAGGCATGGTAACCATATTTCACATGTAGCCCCTTCTAAGTTTACCATGAGTTTTACTTCAAACCAAAGAACTACAAAAAAAAGAATGGCTGAATTGATTTCTTTGCCATTCCATGAAAAACAAAATTGTATAAGATAAACGCTAAATGGCAAAAACGAAACATACTCTGCATCCTCAGGTCCCAAATGAGACATATCCTTGAAGGGTCACTTACTTTTTTAAAAACGTTCGATACAGACATATCAAAAGTTTAGATCGGCGGAGGTCTGATCACTGAGACCCCCATCAATCTCTAGAAGGAGGGGAGAAAAGCGCAGACACATTGCACCCTTTGTGGCAGAGAAGTGAATTGAGGCGGACCCATAGACTTCTAGGAAGGGGAGGAGCGAGATCGCAATATCCATGCGCTTCTCTTCCCTCGTTCTAGAGATCATTAGGGGTTTCAGCACTCAGCCCTCCACTGATCTAAACTACGACAAGAACCTCTAAAAGTTGGCAATTATGGTGCAAATTTGGGATTGCGCAGTAATTCGCGACTTTTTTACTCCACAATAGTGATAACTACCCATCGTTATATTTTTAATGCCACCATTTTGGGGTAAATCTCATGTATATAATCATTACCAATTTTTTGGTGGTGATACTGTGAAAAAACAGCAATTGTGCCTTTCAGTTTTATTTAGATGGTGTCCCCCATGGGATATAAATCACACAAGGAAGCATCGGCAAACTCTCTGCTTTACAGAAACTCCTGTCGTCCAAGTCACCTCCTGAAAACATCCTAGTATTTCAATTTTTGAGGAGAGGAGGAAAATTATCTGTTCAGAGGACATTATTGTATGAGAATTAGGTGACTCAGCTCTGGGACTGATTCAAATAGAGAAGCTATAGCAGACGCTCTGCTCCTGTCTCGACACAGCAGGAAATGCTGTGTTCGTTGTTATGGACAACGAACACAGGTGCATTTTGTATGCACAGAGATACCGTGACGAGATCCTAAGGCCCATTGCTGTGCCATTCATCCCCGACCATCACCTCATGTTGCAGCATGATAATGCACGGCCCCATATTGCAAGGATCTGTACACAATTCCTGGAAGCTGAAAACATCCCAGTTCTTGCGTGGCCAGCATACTCACCGGACATGTCACCCATTGAGCATGTTTGGGATCGGCGTATACGACAGCGTGTTCCAGTTCCTGCCAATATTCTGCAACTTCGCACAGCTATTGAAGAGGAGCGGAGCAACATTCCACGGGCCACAATCAACAACCTGATCAACTCTATGCGATGGAGATGTGCTGCACTGCGTAAGGCAAATGGTGGCCACACCAGATACTGACTGGTTTTATGACCCTCCCACCCAGTAAGGCAAAACTGTGCACATTTCAGAGTGGCCTTTTATTGTGGGCAGTCTAAGGCACACCTGAGCAATATTCACCTGAGCAATTGTTCAGTGGTATTGTATTATATTGTTATGCATTTTACGTGTATCTGGCTGTTTGTTCCAGTAAGTAATGGATAGCTATGGTTAGCAAGGAGCAGAGCTAACCACCCTGTTTCTCCCCTCATGATAGGCGTGACCTGGTCCGACTTCCTGTTCCAGACCACCCTTTATGAGGAGAGATAGCACACTGCTGAGCTCCTAAGAAGGATTCTCCAAAAAGAATAACAGCTAAAGACAGCCTCAAGTAAATCCTTGAGAAAACAGACAAGAGAGTGAGCAGCTACTATCAGCATTAAAAGACACTGCTGAAAGGTGAGGGACTACGGCTAAGACACCCATCACCCAGACTACTACTAGGTCAGTACAATACAAGTGCTAAATTGCTGCCATCCAACCTGCCTCTATATTCCTTCATCAGCGCCACTATCACTCCCATCCTCTGCAACAGCTCCTCCAGGGCTCGCTGCACATTCACACATGCTTCGCAAACCATGGATCTGCAAAATATAGGTGTGTGCAATGGGCCATAGAAATGAATGTTTCAGTGTGTTATCTACAAAAAATGCAGATAGCACGCAGATGAAAAATACGGTCCTACGGATAGGGCCTAAAGGGAAGAACTACAGGACGATAACCTCAACAGACTTAACGTACGCTATGGAATATTGAATCTGAGATGTGTGAGTACAGATTGTGCTCACATTAGGTGTCATATTCTCCAGTTCATGATATAAACTCCCCATCAGGCGGTGATTTCCTGCTAAATGTCTCAATATTTCCCGGCTAATCACCGTTATATAACCACCGAACAATGGGATGTTTGGTCTGCTGCAGAGGAATTATGTTACAGAATACACCCGGCTAATGTATCATGGATTGAGGGAATTCTAGGAAGAGAGATAGAACAGAGACAGAAAGAGAAGACAGATTATGAACAAACTGGACAGTATTCAGAAAAAAATGTTGCAAAAGAATCTATTGTTTTTCGGTGGTAAATTGGCCACAATTGAAGTGTAATCATAATAAATTATTAAAAATATACAACTGTTTTGTGTATGCAGCACTTAGGCTGAGCTGTCTGCCTATGGTCAATGCCTATTTTTTACTAAATTTGTGCATACAATGCTCAGCTAATCAATCACCCTAATTTCCTCTAGGGGCCCCCCCCCCCCCCAACATGTTTAAGCGCGAATGTCGAATGACCATGTGGCTTTGCAGGGTGCATTCATTAACTCGATGGAAATAAATAGTGTTGAGTGAACTTGTTTTTTAAGTTCAGCGTCCAAGGTTCGGGTTTATCGAAGAATCCTGTTATGGTCTTTGCTCTCAGAATTTAAACTGGCAGTGAGGCTGCCGGTGGCTCTATGTCCCACACCAGGGATCAGCAACCTTCGGCACTCCAGCTTTTGTGAAACTACAATTCCCAGCATGCTCCATTCATTTCTATGTAAGTTCTTAGAAGAGCAGAGCAAGTATGCATGCTGGGAGTTGTAGTTTCACAACAGCTGGAGTGCCGGAGGTTGCCTACCCCTGTCCTACACTGAATACAAAGGTGCCTGGAAAGCCCTATAAAACGGCTGATATACTTCTTGTCTTTCTTATATAAAATAGTTATTTCTCTTGTTACTTGTAAAACTTGTCACTGGTCACTCCGGAGGAATGAATGAACTGTAGAAGTGGATCTCACCTTTCCTTCTTCCTTGGCTTTTATGATTTGGATGCCTCCTTGGTTTCTATGGACCGTGGGGCCCAAGAGAGCAGAGAGAGAGGGGCTCTCTCCTGCCTCCTCTCCTCTTCCCAGCTACAACATGGCTCTCCTTCAACCTTAGACTCTAGAGTCAAAGACTCCCCTGACTAGGCCTGAGCTGGTCTATATATAGACTATGACACTATTCCCCCATCTAGTGGTGAAACTAGTGTAGTGCAGCTAATCAGCATGTGAATGAGGATCTTACAGGATAAATCACATAAATGTATGACAAAGTATGACACGAGATAGGAGATGGCATAAAAATACAATAAAACACTTTTGCAGTACCCACGTACACTAGTGGGATGCTGCAGGACCACCACCCATCCTGAGAATAAAGGGGTCACAGTGCCAATTTACAGCTGAATCCTTTTGCCAATCACTTCCATGGAGCTGTGCAGGGTAAAACAGTAAAGGTGACACAATCCTGCACCCTTCAATTCTCTGAACTGATGGAGACATTTTTGCTGGTCAGTGCCACAAATGGGCCCCTCGAAGGGGTGAGACTTTCATAAGAGTGGGAGTGTTTTCAGGTGGTCCAAAGAGCAGGCTACATGGCGACACACGACACTTTGTGTGATGACAGTTGCAAAAAATCCAGACATGTCGGATTTAGCACTGTACGTCGCACGCGACTTTTCCTCAACACACTTAAAGGGGTATTCCCATCTCAGACAATGGGGGCATATCGCTAGCTGGGACCCACACCTATATCGAGATTGGAGCGGGGAGAGCTGTGGCTGGAGGACCCCAGATTTCCTGGGGTCTGTCCTCCACCAAGCTCTGCTTCTATAGAAGTGAATGGGAGCGTACCGCTCATGCGCGGCCCATGCTCCCATTCATTTCTAAGGGTCCGATGGAAATAGCCGGTCCAGCGCATGGCTATATTCGCCGGCCCCATAGAATGGAGGGTGGCTACGCATGTGCAGTGAGCTCTCCTTCACTTTAGGGGCTCCGTTCTCAATATAGGTGCGGGTCCCAGTGGTGGGACCCGCACCTATCAGACAATGGGGGCATATCCTAGCAATATGTCCCCATTGTCTGAGATGGGACAACTTCTTTAAATAAAAAAGTCATGCGCGACATGCAACTCACCTGCGACTTATAGCCAAACTTATAAATCCCATCGCTATGTAGCCAAACCTTTAAAGAGGCTATCCCATGACTAATGTAAAAATCAGACATCATATAACACATGACGATCTCTTTCTAACAAAGCTAGAACCAGCCCTGTACCTCACATGGATCCAGAGATCTCCCCGTTCATTGCTCCAATTGTTCTTCTAGATTTATTTCAAGCCGGCAGCTCAGCGGACGTGTCCTTTCTCAGGGGATGTGAACCTTCTGCTGCAGATGGTGGCAGTTGAAGGATGGAACTGCGCATGTGTCAACCTCTGTGAGCAGGACAGAGAAATTAGAAAACGGGCAAACAGCAAGTGGCGCTATACGGACAGATTTCAGTGAATAGCTCAGCGGCTATACTAAATTTATAATTACATGCAACTACAAAAGTATTCAGAGGCGTGCAGTAGGGTCGTGCCCCATAAACTGCTACAGGGGCCAGTTTAGGGGTCTTTAGAACGCAAAGGTTGTAAATGCAATGCAAAATGTACCGTAAATTGGTACAAATAAAAAAACGAATGACCAAAAACCTAATCCCCTGTATGCAAAATACGAGAATATGACAACGAAAAGCACAATGGGGCTATAATGCGTACTTATAGGACCATGACATTAGGTGCTATAATCCCCGACACTTGTCACCATACACCCGTAATCCTGCTTTCTACAAACAGGTCATTGATACGCGCTTACTACACCCTGTAATCATCCCAAGAACATCATTTTAGGATCAAGATAACATAGCTGTAAGAGAGCAAGGGGGAGGGGGTCGGAGTGCGCTGGGGGCTCAGCATCCACCTATATAACTCCCAGCATTGTGGACACAAAGCACTGTCGGCTTATCCCAAATGAAGATGTATCTCTGCCTCCTGACACTGGTCCTGCTCCACAATGCAGCCGGATTTGTGAGTATATGGCTTCTTTCTTAGAGCAATGCTGGCCGTTTACATATTAGCAATGCTCACCCACATCTATGACCATGAAGGGCTCAGGCACATGGCCACAGCCTAATTTTCACAGAGGTGCCTTGACGTCTGTCAGTGCATCTGATGTCATATGACATGACGCTGCTTCCGACGCAAAATATGTCCGCACACACAGAGTACAACAGAGCCTCACGGCAGTCTATAGACGACCCGGTTGGAGTAACGGTCATCCTTCCTATCCTGCCCCATATTGAGGGTCAAAAACCTAGTATATATCAATTCATTCTGAGCTTTGTTTTTCAGAGCTCCAAATCCCCCACATAGACAATTATAGGATATTAGCCACCACTAGGGGGAGCTTAGGAGCTTAAAGGATACTTATAAAGTTATATTCCTGCAAATGCAGTAAAAAACGAAAAACATACGGTACATCTTTTGCTGCACCGCTGGTCCGGTCCTTCTCCTGCTGTCTGGCTGCAGACTGTAATGGCCAATCTCTGTCTTCAGCTGTAGGGGAACAGGGATTGGCTTCAACGGTTACATGATGCCGTATACCTGCAGTCTGTGAAGAGACAGCGAGAAAAGGACTGTTGAGGCAGAAAATGATGCGCAGTTTTTTTTACAGCATTTGGGAGTATTAGTAGGATTTTTAATTATCTTGGACAACCCCAAAGGGGTTTTCTGGGACTTAACTATTGACGACTTTTCCTTACACCAGATGTAGCGCCTGGACACTGCAGCGCTCCTCAGATTCACTCGAATGGGTGCAGTGCTGCAATAACCAGGCACATCCACTACACAGGGTACAGGGCGGTGCAGTTCTGTGCCCAGCTCCTGGTCTGATATTGATGACCTATGCTAAGGGTAGGTCATCAGTAGTAAAATTCTGGAAAACCCCTTTAATGCATAATATTTTCTTACTCAGCTCCAAGTATAAAAAGTTCCTGAGTTCCACCCGTGGTGACTGCAGGTAGCCCCCGTCTTCTTACGTATCACTGTGCCTATAGAGCTCTGCTATACAGATATAGTTAGAAATGAATTGGCAAGAATATTGGACCTAAAACAGCAGAACATTGTGATGTGTTGGCTATAAGCGGGACATTCAGACCTTGCTCCTCTTCACTACAAGCATCACAGTTTTATTAAAGGGAACCTGTCACACTTTACATGCAGTACAGTCTGCAGGCAGCATGTTATAGAGCAGGAGAAGCTGAGCAGATTGATATATAGCATTTTATTCACTCGTACTATGCTTAGGAGTCCGGTGGGTGGTCCTATCAGTGATTGACAGCTGTTATCTGTATGACTGCGCATACAAAGATAGCTGTCAATCACAGATAGGACCACTCACTGGACTCCTAAGCAAGAAAGAGAAGATATATAAATGAAGGAAATATAAGTTAAAAGGGTTTTCAGAGATCTAACATTCCTTCAATAACTTCCTTCCTTAAAAGGGTTTCCAAGACATAAATACTGATGACCTATCCTCTGAAGCCTTCTCCATGCTCACCAACAACAGCGCCATACATTGTATAGTGGTTGTGCTTGGTATTGCAGATCAGACCCATTCACTTCTATGCGCCTTGGTCATGTGATCGATGAACGTGTTGGCACTAGGCCTAGGGAAAGCAGCAAGATAGCTGTTCAGCGGGTGACCCAGGTGTCAGACCACCACTGATCAGATACTGATCAGATACCTATCCAGAGGAGTCTTTCGGTCTCTGAAAACCCCTTTAAGGAAGGAAGTTATTAAAGGAAATACAAGCTAGCTGTCAATCATGGATAGGACCACCCGCTGGACCCAAGCATATAAGAGCAGAGATGTAAATACAAGCTACACTGAATCTTTTCATTTCCCTATTTACATTGTTTTCTATGTGCACCTCTGAACCTATTCACTAAGACTGGCTACGTATTCCCTGGCTACAGGTCACATTGTATAGTTTATAGTAATTGAATATATACCAATACATGGTGTTTGCACCACACACTCTAAAAAATACCGACTTCATTGGCAATTTACAATGCAGTAATATTAAATCTATGGGCTACCAAGTAAATGGATATAAACTTTTAGCTATTTCAGGCTTCCTGAAGTGTGCTGACATACTCAGTACTGCTGTATTTTGAAGTAGGTTCATGTATTTGGAGAAGGGGATGTGCATCTAGATTTATAGGATTTGCAATGTCAGATATTCATTGCACTCTGCGTAAAATTGTGAAAATCAACTACATTTGCAACCTTGGTAAATCTTTTAATGTGTAGACAAAAAGCATACAAACATACGCATGTGCATTTTTACCACACAGAAATGAATGTACTGTAGGGGCTCATGCACACGACTGTTGGATGTTTTGCGGTCCGTAAATTGCGGAACCGCAAAACACAGATACTGGCTGTGTGCATTCCGTATGGAACGGGACAGCTGGCCCCTAATAGAATAGTCCTATCCTTGTCCGTAATGCGGGCAATAATAGAACATGTTCTATTTTTTGGCGGAACTGACATAGAATGCACATGGAATCATTTCCGTTTTTTTTTGCAACCCCATTGAAGTGAATGGCTCCACACATATGGGCAACAAAAAAAACCGGAATGGACACGGAAAAAAAATATGTTTGTGTCCATGAGCCTTAAATTTGGATCTATCCTGAGTCGATAGCACACCTACCGAAAGCCTTGTTTTCCTGAGACTGTCCCAGGAACCTGAACATATAGGGATCGGGCTTATTCAAACTAGCATGATTATGGTTTCTCTTGTATTACTGAATTAAAGACGTGGTTAAACAGCCCCACAGACAACATCCTGTTTTATTTTTTTCAGTCCTCCAGTATAATTTGACAACTGGATGATACCAGTTGGGGGATAGGGGATGTCCTTATACAGTCAGACATTGTGCAATCAGTGCTAACAGTGCCAAACTGTGTAAGGACATGCCCTTTCGACAAAAAAAAAAAAAGTTGACACTTACTTGTCAATGAATTCATAAATTTCTAGGAGGAATACCAACCCCCCACCCCCCACCCTACCCTGAACTACAATAATGGCTAGATAGCTGAGAAGACACTGGTTCACAATATATTTCATCATTCTACTCACTTGCATTCCCTGGTGGGAAGTCTACAAAGAGCCATTGCACTAAAGCACTTAGGGGGAACTAGTTCAACCTTCTCTGTCTCAGGCTACAGCGCAGCTAGAGCTGCGATAAAGGTTTTGTTTAAAAGAGGTTTTCTAAGATTTTGATATTCATCACCTATCCACATGATAGGTCATCAATATCTTATCTTGTGTGCATACAACTCCCTGCACCCCCACCAATCAGCTGTTTGAAGAGGCCACAGCACTCCGGTGGTCTGCGGCCTCTTCTTAGGCCAGTGACGTCATGAACATCAGTCACATGGTCTAAACGCATCTCAGTCCCATTCAAGTGAATGGGCCTAAGCTGCAATGCAAAGCACAGCTACTATTCAATGTACAGTGTTGTGCTTGGTGAGCAGTGAGGAGGCCGCAGTGCTTACAGGATCTCTGCGGTCTCCTCAAATATCTGATCAGTGGGAGTCCTGGGAGTCAGCCTGCCACAGATCAGATATTGATGACCTATCCTAAAGATAGGCCATCAATATCAAAATGTCAGACAACCCCTTTAAAACTAGCTGCTATAGATGCTATACAGCCTGTAGTGACAGGCTCAGTGGTGAGAGCTGCAGGTATCTATCTTGGCTGTATCACTGCTAAGGCCAAGTTCACACTTCAGTTATTTGGTCAGTTACTTCTATCAGTTATTGAGAGACAAAACCAGTAGTGAAGCCTACTCAAGATTTGCACATATTCTGTGTTTTTGACTCGAATCTGGTTTTGGCTCACAATAACTGGTGGAAATAGCTTAAAAAAAAGACCTACATCACACCTCTAGCTGCAATGCAGTCTGAGATAGAGCCTTCACTAGCAAGGTCATAGCTAAGATGTCCTTGGCTACTAAAGTTCCCCCCTTAGCATGATGTATGAGACACATCCGTTGGGGGAAAAAAGGGTTAACTGTTAATTAGCGGCGTTCCCACTCTGACTAATGAGGGTCCACCCTTTATGATGCGCATATAAGGGATTTAGCTGACTCTATAATGAATAGTTCTATAAGCAGCAGCCCACATATGTTCTTAGCTGAGAACATGGCTGCTGAGAGTATCTGCTGAATCATCACGAGCTTGTGGATCCTCAGTAGACCCATGAAGTTGCATATCATACATCTGGTGTGACTGTGATCAGATCTACAGCCAGATGTATTACGAGTAGAGATGAGCGAACATTAAAAAAAAGTCCGTTGTTCGGCGTTCGGGTGGTGGTAAGTCGCGCATCCCGTTATTGATTCAAATCCCGTGCTGAGCCACGCCCCCTGCACTGATCACATGACAGTGAGGTCACCCCTGGTCCTTCTGCTGTGCTACAGTTCGGGTAGGTGGCAGCCGCCCCTTATGGATTTCATATGCCGCTATAGTGGAATGCATAACGGGATGCGCGACTTACCACCACCCGAACGCCGAACAACGGACTTTTTTTTAATGTTCGCTCATCTCTAATTACGAGACAAGGACCCTATGATTTTTTTACTGGAAGTTCAGCAGATAAACATCATCCAACCTCTGGAAGTAGAAAATCAACTTCACACCCATCTTCCACTGTGCCTTCAATAAGATGGCTGCCTGCAAGATGAAGGAAAGAATAATCTATGGTACGTTCCTTTGCCTTCTTTGCTACAAACCTGGTACAATGCACAGTGATACTGAGTATTTCTGCACACTTCCAGCCATGTTGTATGTAACAAATCTAGCTAACTTTCTGACAAGAACCATCTAGAGTAGGAATAAGCAAAATTAGCAATTTCACCAACTTGGATTTGGTTGGAAGTGCTAAGAAAATACTCAGAATAACTATGACATTATACTCGCAATAGATAGGGCTACCAATTTGTTTGCAATCCTCTACATAATTTTCCTTTTCTTCTCTTTCCTACATGCAGAGAATTGGCCATCACGACTCCAACAATACCCAGCAGTCTGTGGGCTGGAAAATTTCATTCGAGAAACTGCCGTTGTCAATAAGACAGAAGGCTTTAATGTGAACTGAAATAATAACTATTTTGTATCTTTTGCTTTCAATCTCTTTCTATATTAGCATTTTTCTATTTATGCTGTCCCAGGTGATGATTAAAAAAAAAAAAAACTCAGGTCAGAAAGAATGAAAAATAACAAAGAAGCATTACTCACCTCCACCAATCCCCCATTGCTGCCATTCTGATACTGCCCCTGGTCTAGACTGAACATACAAGTGCAGTGGACTGCTCACTCTCCGGTAATCCAAGCCATTTCCTATGAGTTTAGCCCAGGACTAGGAAATGGAGATCAATAGAGACCAGAACAGCGGCGGCGGGGGATCAGTGAGGGTGAGTAATGCTTCTTTTTTTATTTTCATTCCTTTAAAGACCATTTTTTATTCTCCTGTAAAACCCCAGTTAAAGAACATACTGGGAAAAATGAGAGATTATTCTTCAATTTCTGAGAAGTTAAATGAAAAGGTGACAACCTATATGTCTGCCTTGTCTAGATTCACGTTAGTAGAAACGGTGGCAGCAACAGAAAATACTGATATCTATGGAACTAACTCAACTTTGGCTGAAGATCTTCATTAAATGAGTTTCACATGCATATGTATTTTCCTCACTTCCCGACTGGTCAATACTGAAAACGTGAGACTTAAAACCTTCCCGCCACATTTTTCTTTTTCTTTTTTTCCTCCCCACCTTTAATTCACATAGCGATATGAGGGCTCATTTTAATATACTGTATCATGAAAACTGAAATGCAGGAAAAAAATCTTTGTGGTTTAAAACTGAAAAAACTGAAATTCTGCCATAGTTTTTTGTGTTTTGTTTTTATGGCATTCATTGTGCAACAAAAATGACACATTACTTTTTTATGCGGGTCGATGCGATTACATAGTATTTTTTTTACTTTTATTTTTGATCCTTGGATCACTCATACTTTAGACTGCAATAGTTTAGTATTGCAGTTTATGATGATTATGACGTAATCCTATTAAACCCTGCCACGGGGAAGAGCTTAGTAGGAAGTTACAATGGGTGGCCTGGGACCCTTCACAAGGCCCCAGGGTACAATGACAAACAATTGGCACCCCATAATTTCTCCAAGGGCGATTCAGGGTCAGAAAGGGTCATATCCCTCTGACTAACTGCTCAGATGATATGGTTGCAATAATCTGCATCGTCTGATGGTCCTAATTGTCTGTGATCAGAGTTATCTCTAATCCCTAACACTGCCCATGGGTGTCAACAGTGTAATACAGTCGTAACCCTCTGGTTATGGTGCAAGCTCAACTCCCGAGCCAGTGCCATATTTAAACTCCCAACATCCACCGTATATATCTAGGGCAGATGTCGGGAATGGGGCTTGTAAAAAAGCGGGATCTTGACATAGGGGCCACTTAATATGGTGGATTTGGTGATCTCTGTAATGGAGACACCCCTTTGCTCGGTTTTCCTTCCTTTGAGGGATATCTGGCTTTCATTGTGTTGTAGACCCATAACTGGGGCTCCACATTTACTTTGCATAATCCTGTTTCCCAGGGAGCTTTGCACTTCGGATTGATGTTGAGACTCTTAAGTGAGGCTCCGCGGTGTTTTTTGTAGCTGGTCTCCCTGAGATCAGCTATTGTTGTGTTTACATGCTGTGTTTTGCAGAACATTTTTTTGGGCAGCCATGAGAGCATTTTCTTTATACAAAACATATTTATGGCAAAAATAAAGTTTTTTGAAGTAGGGTTTGTCTTCTGCAGCTTCTATTCATCCCAGTACATAGCAGGCTGCAGTATGCCATTCACAGTAAATATCCATAAGAGGGCTGATGTAGCCAAATAGTGAACATTTTTTAATAAAAACCTACTGCAAAATGGTTTTTAACCAAAAATAAGTGCATTGAGGTATAGAAATTGCCACCAAAAGGTCTCCATAACCTTTGAAGTCAATAATTGCAAACTAAACACATGTGCGGCAAGCTCTCTTGTGGAAGACAAGGACAATCTGGGAAAGTAGCCTTTTTTCCCACAGCACCCAGTCTGCCCCAGTGGACTAGAACAATACCTCTCAATTCCAGTTCAAGTGTTTTTATCCTTTCCAGTGTATTACAATATCCTCCACTTCATATTAACCCATTGTATCACTCAGTCCTCCATGTTACATCCTTCCGCAGACGTTACCTGATGAAAAGGTTCCATAGAACCAACAGCAATGTTCACAATGCTACTGATTCGGTACAGGACGGTGAGACATCCTGGGAAGAGAATGAACCCAAAGTAAAGCAATGCTATAATTGGCTGGTGAGAAGGTCACAGATCAAAAATGCAATAGCAATGAAATGGTTAACCATTATTTTACCGCTATACAATTTACTGATTCTGAATTATGGCTAATATTATGCTCCAGAGCTGCATTCACAATTCTGCTGGCTGTCCCTAAGTTCACAGGCTGTCATCCATGGTGCTGCATCGGATGAGTTTCCAGAATACTGTTTAGTACCTTGTGTAAAGGCTACACAAACTTTACTGACCCTTAAAGGGTTGTCCCCGTCCATATTCCCAATTAGCGCATATAAACATAATACAGGGGGAACAGAGAACCACTAAGAAGCAGCAGCTCTCGCTGTGGCGGTCTTAGGCTTCCCATGTATTACATGGGAGACTATTTATTTGAGGGGCTGCATGTAATACTGCATTTCCCCTGTAGTGGCCGCTGTAGGGGAAATAGTCACCTAACAGCATATCATCTTGTCAAAATCCACTGATTACTGGGGTTTCGGGTGCAGGATCTGTGCCACAGACTGGGGCTGCTGCAGCTTCCATTATAAAGGGGGTGTCTTTGGTAGGACAAATCATTTAATAGAAGGGACACTGGGGGGGGGGGGGGGGGGAATAAACTCAGCAGCCTGGAGAAGTATGACTGCATATATAGATAGGAATGAGCTAGAAGAAATATAAGAGAAAACTTTGTTTTATGTAGATCATATTTAAAGTGGTGTTGTATGGAAATACACAATCAAAAGGCTGTACAGGATTAAACAGCCGGGTCTGCTTTTCCTAGAAACAGCCCCACCCGTGTCATAAGGCTTTGTTTAGTATTGCAGCCCAACTGCATTCACTTCATTGGCGATGAGCTGCAATATCAGACCCAGACAGAAGTGATGCTGTTCCTGGAAACAATAGCTGGCACAATTCGCCTCTGCTACCTCTGTATGTATAGTACATATACAAATATATATATAAAGTCAATCATTTCTTGTATCTGTCCTGTAATGTGCGAAATACTGTATTATATCTATATGTAGTGTGCAATGTATTACCAAATATGAATAAAATGACAACATGCAGTACTGTGTGCCTGATATCATCTATTATTTATCCCATCTAATATCTATCGAGTATTTATCTGTTTCATTTCTATCTATCTATCTATCTATCTATCTATCTATCTATCTATCTTATAGCTGTCTGTTTCATTTCTATCTATTTATCTATCTATCTATCTATCTCTATCTATCTATCTATCTATCTATCTTATAGCTGTCTGTTTCATTTCTATCTGTCATATTTACCTATCTATCTTACAAATCTATGTTCCGTATCTATCTAATTATCTATCTATCTATCTATTATCTATCTTTCTGCATATTTCATATCTATGTATATGTATGTATATCTATCTATTTCATATCTAAGTATCTATCTAATTATCTCATTTCTATCTATCCATCTGTCGTGTATCTCATATCTATATCTATCTATCTTTTTCATTTCTATCTCTCATATTTACATATCTATCTTTTATATCTATGTATCTATCTAATTATCTATCTATCGATCTATCTAATTTCTATCTATCTGTCTAATTATCTATCTCTATAATCTATATCTAATTACTTTACATCCATCTTTCTGTGTATCTCATATCTATCTATTTCATATCTATGTATCTATCTAATTATCTCATTTCTATCTAATTATCTATCTAATTTCTTTCTAATCATCTATCTCATTTATCTCATCTATCGTCCCACTGATGGGATATAGATGACCTAGCTTGAGGATGCATATCATCTAGATCAGGCATGGCCAACCTGTGACTCTCCAGCTGTTGCAAAACTACAACTCCCAGCATGCCTAGACTGCCTGCAGCTATCAGCCTACATTAGGGCATGGTGGGAGTTGTAGTTTTACAACAGCTGGAGAGCCACAGATTGGCCATGCCTGATCTAGATTATCTACATCTAGACACCTATAAACTTACTCCAAACAATTGAATGTCGATCGGCTTGTATATCGTCGATCGGTGCTTGCTGGGGGCTGAAACTGCCTGTGAAAAAGGACCCTTAGAGAGAGTCACATCAAACTGAGAATATCAAATCATATATTGGAGATATTGCCATGTGGAGGTTCAATACAACTCAATGGAAGAGAAATCAATACATTTCTATAAATATGTGCCATACTGAGTTTCAGATAATCTTTGATGTTCCATTAGGTTACAGTCTAGATTTATTTAATGGAAACCTCTGTCTATCTTTACTTCCAGGTGGCTCAAAATTTTACAGGGAAGTTAAATGGCGGGGACCACTGTGTATGTGAAGTTCTCCTACCAGATAGCTCCTTCCCAGCCATGAGGGTGGGCACCCTAGAGGATGAAACTCAACGTCTGACCAACCGTGTGGAAGATGAAATGCAGAAGGTGAGCATAACCTTCTCTTATGGTGGTATTGCCCACTGATGTCTATAGTACAAAGGTCAAAGAAGCGTATATTTAGCGTGTGATCAAATGTACCCACTGATAAACTGAGAGTATATAACAACGATGGGCATACTGAGTTCTCCACTCCAATGTTCTTCATGGGAATACTGTGAGGAATAGATAAAAGATGGAGCCTGGAACTGCAACTTGTCCCATTCATGAAGATTAGACACCCACCAAAGAAATGCCCTATCCTAAGGGTAGAGAATCAATGTTATAGTACATGAGATCCGCCATATTTATATTGTCTAACCTGTAATGAGTACCACCAACCTTACCCTGTTTCATATTATACAGCTAGAAGAGCAGGACATCAGACTGGATGCCTATATGGAAAAACTCATTAACCTAACCAAGAGATTGGAAAGGTTGGAGAAGCTGCGTCCCGAAGGCCTAATAGAAATTAACTTTGATGTCCTAAAGAAAGAGATCAAAGAGATGGAGGTGGTCATCTCACAGCTGAGAGGCAGAGTCAACGGAAGTAATGCTCACGTGGAAAGCCTGTATAAAGAGGTATGGTCCATCCTACATCTAACGGCAGATCTTATCACATTGGATTCCAGTTGTAATTTCTTCATTAATTTGTACCTCTAGGTGAAGAATATCTCAAAGTCAGTTGGACAGCTGGAGACTCTTGACAAGAACAATGTCCTCAAAGCTCAGAGAGACATGGAGGTTCTGAAGAAACGTCTTGTAGATTGTGAGAAAACTATTAAGATGAAAGCTCAACCCATGGTACCACTTGGTGAGTTGGTCATCATGTCCTCCAAGTAAAATAAATACTGTGGGGCAGGTGTTCAGGATTCACATTGCAGGAATCTGAAAGCACAAAATACTCTCTCACAAGATTCTGTTCAGATAGCATAGACGGAGCACCAAAAGGGCTAGGACTCTGTGGATACTCCCATGATTAACAGACATGGCTAAATGTAGCACAGTTAAAGGGGCTATTCCTATTGTATAACTCGTTTGGTAGATAAAGACTTGATGGCAATCAGTTGATAGCTGCAGAATACATCAAAACATGTTTCCTGCAGTGGCCACTGCAGGAGAAATGTGGTATTACATGTGCCCATTCAAATGTAATACATGGTCACCTTGAGTCCTCCAGGGTAGGGCAGCTCCTTGCAATTATGGTTAATAGGCAAAAATCTGACTCCTCTAGATAACCATATGCCTTAATAGGACATATGGACAATTTTTGATATAATGGATGGATAAACTCCTTAATTCTTCCATTAACGCTTACAACAAAGGACCACATTTCATGTATACGAGCATTAATAGAACTATATTTTACCTTGAGGAGCACCTCCTTTTCTACAGAGATCCCCATATTCAAGGGCCCATTGTTCCTATGGCAAATCTGACCTTGCCAGAGACATGTTACTGCATCCAGGTATATTAAGCCAATACCATAGAAAAACTAAATGCTCTACATATGACACTTACCATTGAATTTAATACCAACAATATCAGTACTACAGGTAAAGGATCCCAAGTACAATGCAGTTATTGAAGATATGCCATATAAACCATATGTCAATCCATCTGTCTATATGTAATAACAGAGTGATATTTTTCCCTCAAGGATTTTGTCAGCACCATGGCTTATCACTCATCAGCAAACCCAACCTTCTGCAACTTAACTGGAAGGGAGCTGCCTTCAAGTCTGGAGCATGGGGTAAGGATGCAGCATGGAACGCCACTAAGAAGTCCTTGTATTGGGTTGCTCCTCTTAATCCTGACGGCCGAATTCTAGAGTCCATACGTATTTATCCATCCTTTAACGACATACTGCTGTACAAGAACTCCATCGACCTGCCCCTCTCTGTGCTCATCAATAACAGATGGAATCATACTCTTGGCGGTCAGGGCGCAGGAGTGATCGTCTACAACAACAATCTGTACTACAACTGCTACAACAGTCGTGACATGTGCAGAACAAACTTGAACAACGGGGTCTACCAAAGAAAAACTCTACCCAATGCCGTATTCAACAACCGCTACTCCTATTCTGGAGTCAGCTACCAAGACATGGACTTCGCTTCCGATGAGAAGGGTCTCTGGGTGATATACTCCACTGAAGCAAGTGCTGGAAAAATTGTGGTGGGTAAGGTCAATGTTGCCACCTTGACGGTGGAAAAGTCCTGGACCACCACACAGAAGAAGACAGAGGTGACCAACGCCTTCATGATGTGCGGAGTCCTCTACGCCACTCGCTCTGTAAACAAAAAGACTGAGGAGATCTTCTACATGTTTGACACCAAGACTGGAAAGGGAGAGCAGATAAGCTTCATGATGGAGAAGATGTCAGAGAAGGTGCAAAGTCTGAGCTATAACGCAAATGAACACAAGCTATACATGTATAGTGATGCCTATCTGGTGCACTATGATGTTATCTTCAAGCCTTGAGCTGTCTAGTATGTCTGTCTCACCTAATAGAGCTCTTATGTTCTCCTCTGTGTTCCTTTTGACTAAATGTCCTTTGATTGTAATCAATATCCTCAAATATCAAGGTTTAACATGGCTTATGAGATATGTTCTCCACCTCTCCTGTTACATAGACACAACACATTAAGATCTTCTGCCTTCTGGCCTTCATCCATCAGACTGGTCAGCTAGGTTCCCTATAGATATGAGCCACCATCACAATACATAACATACTACATGCTCTCCTGTACCACAGGCATACATACTGTCAGCAGTATAACCTACTTCCATCATTTTACCCTTGTCTTGTCTCTTTAAATTGTTCTTCTGCCTTGTCGTGTCTTTTCTCACCACCTTGTCAGACCTTTCGGAGGACTGCAGGGGGAAGGATGCCAAATGAGTCAGTCACTTTGATGTTCGTTCAAATGCAAATGATTTATAAGTGCATATAATAATAATATATACGGTAATCAAAAACTGTGGATTTTCTGATTGCAAGTGAAAAATAAACTATATGAAAAGTGAAAGTGGCCTGTCTCATTACAAAGTGCTTAGAGCTAGGTGACTACCCCCTGGCATAGGTGACTACCCCCTGGCATAGGTGACTACCCACTGGCATAGGTGACTACCCCCTGGCATAGGTGACTACCCACTGGCATAGGTGACTACCCCCTGGCATAGGTGACTACCCCCTGGCATAGGTGACTACCCCGTGGCAATGGTGACTACCCCCTGGCATAGGTGACTACCCACTGGCATAGGTGACTACCCACTGGCATAGGTGACTACCCCCTGGCATAGGTGACTACCCCCTGGCATAGGTGACTACCCACTGGCATAGGTGACTACCCACTGGCATAGGTGACTACCCCCTGCCATAGGTGACTACCCACTGGCATAGGTGACTACCCCCTGCCATAGGTGACTACCCACTGGCATAGGTGACTACCCACTGGCATAGGTGACTACCCACTGGCATAGGTGACTACCCACTGGCATAGTTGACTACCCACTGGCATAGGTGACTACCCCCTGCCATAGGTGACTACCCACTGGCATAGGTGACTACCCCCTGGCATAGGTGACTACTCACTGGCATAGGTGACTACCCCCTGCCATAGGTGACTACCCACTGGCATAGGTGACTACTCACTGGCATAGGTGACTACTCACTGGCATAGGTGACTACCCACTGGCATAGGTGACTACTCACTGGCATAGGTGACTACCCCCTGCCATAGGTGACTACCCACTGGCATAGGTGACTACCCCCTGGCATAGGTGACTACCCCCTGGCATAGGTGACTACCCCCTGGCATAGGTGACTACCCACTGGCATAGGTGACTACCCATTGTGGCTGATTACAATTTAATTACACCAGACGATTTGTTCAATGCTCAGACATCGGATTATTATCAGTATTAAGGGCGTGTTCACATGACCGTGCTGTGTTTTGCTGTCTGCAAATTGCGGATCCGCAAAACACAGATGCCGCCAGTGTGCCTTCCGCAATTTGCGGAACGGACAGCCCTTTATATAAATGCCTATTCTTGTCCGCAAAAAGGACAAGAATAGGACTTGACTCAATTTTTGCGGGGCCACGCAACGGAGCAACGGATGCGGACAGCACACGGAGTGCTGTCCGCATCTTTTGCAGCCCCACTGAAGTAAATGGGTCCACACCCGAGCTGCAAAAAAAGCGGCTCAGATGCGGAACCAAACCACGGTTGTGTGAATGAGCCCTAAGGCCTCATGCACACGACCGTTGTTTGTTTCCACGTCCGTTCCGTCTGCAAATTGGGCGTCCGCCAAAATAAAACGATGACGGACCGTTTTTTTTTGACAGATCCGTTTTTATGGCAGATCCATTGTAATAATGCCTATCCTTGTCCGCAAACATGAAAAAAATAGGACATGCTCTATTTTTTGGACGGAATGTAAACACGGACCACGGATGCAGAACAAAAACGGTTGACCATCCGCATTTTTTGACGAACCCATTGAAATGAATGGGGAAGCATCCTATCCGTGAAAAAAAACGCAGAAACAAACAACGGTCGTGTGCATGAGGCCTAACCCTCATTCACATGTCAGTGTTTGGTCAGTGATTTCCATCAGTGACTGTGAGCCAAAACCAGGATTGGAGCCTCCACAGACAAAAGGTACAAGGGAAAGATCTGCTCCTGTTCTGTGCTTAGAGCCGCACCTGGTTTTGACTCAAAATCACTGATGGAAATCACTGACCGAACACTGACATGTGAATGAGGCTTTAGGGTGCATTTAGATAACCGCGAAACACGGTTGCCCATTATTGAAATGCCTATTCTTGTCTGTGATTGTAGACAAGAATAGGACATGCTGCATATTTTTTGCGGGGCGGAACAACGAATGCAGACAGCAGAGAGTGTGTTGTTCACATCTTTTGCAGCCCCGTTGAAATCAATTTGTCCGCACCGGTTCCGCAAATTTTCAAAATGGATGCGGACTAATTCATACAGTCATATGAGTTCACATCATCGTTTAACTTTCCGTTCTTCTGATCCATAATAAGAAGAGAAAAAAAAAAAAAAGGATTCTGTAAAAAAAACTATCCTGTTGCATCACTTATGCATTGGATTGCATAGGATCCGTTTTTCTACAGCATCCTGTAGGAAAAACTACCCTGTTGCGTCAGTTGTCATCCGTTTGAGCCATTTCTATCTGAGATCTGTTTTTTTAGACAGGAAAAAAAATCTTGCATGCAGTACTTTTTTTCTTGTCTAAAAAAAACGGATCTCAGACAGAAACAGATGACAACTGACGCAACAGGATCCATACATTTTTACGAGATCCGGTAAAAAAAATGGATCCTATGCAACCCTATGCATTAGGCCTCTTGCACACGAACGTTTTTTGTTTCCGTTCCGTTTTTGAGGATTCCGTTTGCGGTCCGTATGCAGAACCATTCATTTCAATGGTTCTGCAAAAAAAACAGAATGTACTCCGTATGCATTTCGTTTCCGTATTTCAGTATATCCGTTCCGTTGAAAGATAGAACTTGTCCTATTATTGCCTGCAAATAACGATCCATGGCTCCATTCAAGTCAATGGGTCCGCAAAAATACAGAATGCATACGGAACACATCTGTATGTCTTCCATTTTTTGCGGATCCGTGCCCACTTTGCCCATGTGTTTACTGTTAAAACACATTACTGTGCATTACATTAATGTGAAAAATGTTATGTTTCTATTTGCGATCCGCAAACAACTGATCGCATACGGAAACCATACAGAGATTTTCTGCGGAACTACGGAACGGAACCACAACGGAAACAAAAAAAGGAACAACGGATCCGTGCAAAATACTGAAAAAGCCATACAGTCGTGTGCAAGAGGCCTAACTGATGCAACAGGGTCCGTTTTTTTTTACAGGATCCTGTTTTTTGTTCTTTTTTTCTCTTCTTCTGATGGATCAAAAGAACGGAAAGCTAAACGGTGATATGAACACAGCCTTAGAAATATATTGATCCATATGAATCACTAAAATGGCTGTAATATCATAAAGCGTTCACTAGTGGGCGACCTATTTCACTTTTGGGAGAGCGTAGTCTTGATTCTTCCAAAAAAGTTTTATATGCTTTCCATAAAAAAAATCCTCTCAATTTTCTAGATCTCTGTGGACAAAAATCTGTCCTGGACATGCGGTGGACACATAACTGCTTGGCTTGTTACAGTAGCGTTAAAGCCAACTGCAAATAATGGCGCAATGTGCTAATAAATATACATCATGCCAATATTATATGTCACATCTAGAGATGAGCGAACTTCTATTTTTAGTTCGGCGTCCAAAGTTCGGGTTCGGTTTATCGTAGCATCCCGTTATGGATTCCATAACGGCATTTGGAATCCATAAGGGGCTGCTTCATTGAACCTGAACCTTGGACAACCCTAAGGACCTGGGGTGACATCATCGTCATGTGATCAGTGCAGGGGCGTGGCTCAGCACTGGATTTGATGAAGCAGCCCCTTATGGATTCCAAATGCCGTTATGGAATCCATAACGGGATGCTACGATAACCCGAACCCGAACTTTTGGACGCTTTGGGGCGATCAATGGGGTCATACATTACAGGAGGCGTAGATTATCACTGATTTTCCCCAAATGCAAAAGCTATAGCCAGGGCCACCCCACTGACTTCAGGCCTTACAATATATTATCGTATATAATATTTTTTTGGCTAAAGTGTAGGGCAAGTGATAGGTAACATTTTTGCAATAGACTTTATTTAGCCAAAACGTTTATTTTTGGTAGAAAACTGGGGCTGAAATGGCCCTTAGCAGCGCTCTCAGAAATGGGCCATCCGTCTCCTATTAGAAAAGGGGAGACGGGCTGTGCGGGCGCTGCGCTTCTGCCTCCCGTGCTCCCCTGGTGGGCACAGGAGTCTTAGGAGTTAACATCACATTTATACTCCCCCTTTCTATGCAATCTAATGCTCCGGTACATTCACTGACCTGCGATCCCTGTGATAATAACTCATGAAGCAGCGGCCGAAGTAGAAGCCCTGTGCGCAGTGAGCCGGTGTTCCGTTATTTTTCTCTACCCGTGAACTTTCCATACCCTCGTCATTTCCGGTTCTGACGCAGCCGCACCGGAAGTGACGTTTGTGGGTGTGGAAGGAGGTGTGTCACGCCGCTCGCTAACTGAGTGGCTGAGTAGGAGTCGGCGCAGGCGAGCGCGGCTAACTGTGAACGCGCCTGGGGTAGGCAAAACTCACGGCCAATAGGGTATTGAAAACTTACATCCCAGTGCACACGCGCGGCTAACGCTTGCTGGATCCTGTCTAGTCTAGTGCCTAGGGTAGGAAAAAATCACGGCCAATGGCGCATGCTCCAAGGGTAGAGAAAATTTAGAGCCCAGTCAGTTTTCACTACCCTCGGCGCATGCGCAGTTGGCCGTGAGTTTTCCCTACCCTAGGCACGTTTAGTTAGCCGCGCTCGCCTGCGCCGACTCCTACTCAGGCACTCAGTAAGTGAGCGGCGTGACACACCTCCTACCACAACCGCAAACGTCACTTCCGGTGCGGCTGCGTCAGAACTGGAAATGACGATGGTAGGGAAAGTTCACAGGTAGGGAAAAATAACGGAACACCGGCAGCTGCTTCATGAGTTATTATCACAGGGATCGCAGGTCAGTGAATGTACGGGAGCATTAGATAAGGGGGAGTATAAATGTGATGTTAACTCCTAAGACTCCTGTGCCCACCAGGGAAGCATGGGAGGCAGAAGCGTAGCGCCCGCACAGCCCGTCTCCCCTTTTCTAATGGGAGACGGATGGCCCTTAGCAACGCTGATTTCAGAGAGTGCAGCTAAGGGCCAGTTCAGCCCCAGTTTTCTACCAAAAATAAACGTTTTGTATAAATAAAGTCTATTGCAAAAATGTTACCTATCACTAGCACTACACTTTAGCAAAAAAAAAAATAAAAAAAATATGACAGTTATCCTTTAAGAACTGACAGAGACCCCATGAACAGTGCCTTCTGGAGGGCAATCAATAACAGTATCATCTAGTGTTCTCCCATGAATAGTCCCAAAGAGCACTCAATAACAATGGCGAGAACCCCTATACACAGATCTGGAGTGCACGGTGCACCCTGAATAGTCCCAGAGTTGCCCCATTAATAGTTCCAGGGAGCCCCCATAAATAGCATCAACATGCCCCATGAATAGTGCCAACGAGACCCAGAAATAAAGCCAGAACACCCCATGAGTAGCATTAGAACCCCTCCATGAATGGTCAGGATGAAGTGCCGACATTACCTTATAAAGAGTGCCAGAGAATATCATGAATTGTCGCAAAGAGACCCATAAATAATGCCAGTCTTGCCCCTATAAATAGTGCCAGAAAAAGAAAAACATGAATAGTCCCAAAGAGCCCCCAATAACCGAGAACCGCTGTACACAGACCCGGAGTGCCCAGTGGACCATAAATGGTTCCAGCGTTCTCCCATAAATAGTTTTAGGGAGCCCCCATAAACAGCATCAGCATGCCTCATGAATAGTTCCAGCGAGTCCCAGAAATAAAGCCAGAACATCCCATGAGTGGCATCAGAACCCCTCTGTTCCCCAGAAGTAGAGCCCCCTTTTAAAGGGCATCGACAGCAGGTTTGTCCCTATGACACTGGCAGACCTGTTACATGTGCGCTTGGCATCTGTGTTGGTGCCGTGTTCATATGTGCCCGCATTGCTGAGAAAAATGATGTTTTAATATATGCCAATGAGCCTCTAGGAGCAACGGGGGCGTTACCATTACACCTAGAGACTGCTGTCTCTGCAACTGCCGCGCCCTCTGTACTTTGATTGACAGGACCAAGCATTGAATGATCACACCTGGATCTGTCAATCAAAGTGCAGAGGACGCGGAAGTTGCAGAGAGAGCTGAGCCTCTAGGTGTAATGGTAACGCCCCCGTTGCTCCTAGAGGCTCATTTGCATATATTAAAACGTTACTTTTTTCAGCAATGCGGGCACATATGAACATGGGACCAACACAGACGCCTTCAGCTGCCAAGTGCACATGTAACAGGTCAGCCAGTGACATAGGTGCAAATCTGCTGACAGATGCCCTGTGGTGTGAATGTGGGTATATTCAATATATGCAAATCCTGTTTTTTCGGAAAATCCTCAATAGAAATGTGAAGCAGATCAGTCAGCGGATGCACACAGGGATTAGCCCCGTTATTTAGTGGACTTCATCTGCAGCTTTTCTATGCAGAATCTATTCTGTGCACATTTTTTTCTGTACAGTGTGAACGGGGCATATACCGGCGGATCCTGATGGTGTGAACACATCCTCAGGGCATGGCCGAAGGACCTGTGGCCGACAAAGCCCAGTAGTTCTATGTATGATTGCCTCCACTGAAGATGGCGGAATCAACAAAGAAGCTTCTAAACGTGAGGTGCGCCATTTATAAATTTTATACAATTCAGGCAACCCTTTATACATGTGCTGCTATGCTGCGTCATTTAGTGCCACGCCCTTTCCCTAGGAATAAAACAGTGTCCTTCCTGTCAGATCTTGAGGAAAAAATAGCGTAAATATACATTAACACCTGAGATATAGTGGCCTCTGTGGCAGCTAGAGATATTTATCATGTTACCTAAGGAACTAGGTCTAAAGTGCATTTTTAAAATCATTTTTATAGGTGCAATGTGTATTTTTTATTATTATTTTGCAGGAATTGTGAATACTGTTCAATTTACACATTCATTAATAGCCCCGGGATGAAGAAATACGGAGAGTACCAAGATGGCGGCAACTCTAAAACACCTCAGCGACGCACGAAGCAGGCAAGGCCTTGGGTGGACAAAGATGGCCGGGTCCTTAACCTATTCGTTCCGGACGTTGTCATAGGAGACGGTTCTCGCTAATTCAATTGGTAGATCCTGCTCCCGCCCAGCCTAACGGCCGACCAATCCGCGCGTCCGAGGTCGCGTGCTGGAGAATCCCATTGGTTGGGATGGCCGCCTTTGCCGCAAGTTGTCAGCAGAGGGCGTTACTGCGCGAGCGGACGGCGAAGAGAGAGGAGGGGGTGGGAGCCGTGCGCCGCCATTTTGTCCGTTCTCTTGTGATACCCGCGCTTCTGGCATCTGAGCTGAAACAAGAGGATGGGGGATCACTTCCATCGAGGCGGATACCCACCGAGGCCATCCAGGGAATTCCGCAAGGACGGGGAAGGCCGATGTAAGCACTGGGCGGGGGAAAATGGTGGGCAATTGAGGATGGTTCTGTAGGGCATCCATGGATAATGGGGAGGCGGTAGTGCCCTCTGTGCAGGGAGAACAATGCCCGGGGAGGGGATGTGGACTGCTCTCTGTGCAGACTGGCCCTGTTCACACAGCTACTAACTCGCTGCGGTTTCTAATGCTGCAATGTCACATGGCTCTGGTCACGTGATGCGACTTTATGTCTGCCTAATGGTAGTGGTTGCGTAGGCCAGAAGGTTACCCCCCCATCATGTACCTATATGACCGTAGTCCAAAGCACCTTTCTTAAAGGGGTTCTTCATCCTCAGGGGGTGTCTTGGCGATCTCCCCCCTTGTGGCCGGATCTGCAGAGGGAAGCATGCTTTCCCACTATCAATATCCGATTTGACTGGCTGTGGCGTTTTCCATTTTTAACAACCCTGCTGTTCTTGCGGAGCAGATCGCTGTTGGCCACCCCTGTGATTGGCTCTTAGAAGCTTCACAAGCGGTTTCCGTCCTGTTAACGGAGAGCCGTGCATAAGGCGCTGTTCACACAGATGTATTCTGACGAAAGGCTCCACCCTGTGTGACTGGACTGCGTTTGATGTTGATGTATGCGTTGTCTTGTTACAGATTATGCACAGCATACGGCGGATCATTACGGACCCCCGGGCGGAGCTTACCCACCACCTCACAGACAGGAGCCAATTAAACAAGAGCGAGATCCGGTTTTTGACAGGCGACCCGTGGAACCAGCTCCTCTTCTACCAAATATGGGTAAACGAATGCTGACCCTAAAAGGATTTTTCGGTATTTAGATGTGGATGACCTGTCTTCAGGACAGGTCATCACCATCAGATTGTTGGGGGTCCGACACCCAGCACCCCCGGCGATCAGCTGCTTTGGGGCGGAAACTATATTGTGGACGGAACCAGAAACAGATGGATTCACCCACTGTGTGGTGGCCCTGCCAGGGTGCTCCCATAGGGGCCTAGAAACTACACGGAGCATTCCGTTTAAGTGCTGGCCCAAAACACCTGATTGATTGGGGTGCTGGTTGTTGAACCCCCACCAATTTTGAAAAAAAAAAAAATATCCACTACATGAATTCAAGACTGCCCCCTAGATTAGTCCTGAAAATGTGCAGTTTTTTTGCAGCAAGGGTTAAAGGCTGTCCATTGCAGGAATCGCCCTCCGTGTGTGAGCGTGATCCTCCGTTCTGGACCCCGCTGGCATTATACTGATTTATAATGCTGTGTGTCTCTGCATGACCTGTATCTACAGAATCATACTGACGGCTTTATGTCACCATGATCCTGTAGAAGGAAGGTCATGCAGGCACACACAGGGTCCAGAACAGAGGATCACGCTCACACGTGTGATTCTCCAAAACGGGCCCCCTGAAGGTGAAGGCGATGGCCTGCGCGGCGTGCTCTCTATTCATTCCTATGGGGGTTCTGAAAAAAGGTGAGGCTTGGCTGTTTTTATAAGTCCCATAGAAATGAATGGTGAGTGCGCTGTGGGAGCGTGGCTGCTGCTATACTCTCTTCTATGGGACGAACAGTCCTTAAAATGAATGGTGAGCGTGGCTGCTGCTTTACTCTCTTCTATGGGACGAACAGTCCTAAAAATGAATGGAGAGCGCGCTGTGGGAGCGTGGCTGCTGCTTTATTCTCTTCTATGGGACGGACAGTCATAGAAATGAATGGAGAGCGCGCTGTGGGAGCGTGGCTGCTGCTTTATTCTCTTCTATGGGACGGACAGTCATAGAAATGAATGGTGAGCGCGCTGTGGGAGCGTGGCTGCTGCTGCTTTATTCTCTTCTATGGGACGGACAGTCGTAGAGATGAATGGTGAGCGCGCGTGACCTGCACCTATCTGAAAATGGTGGCGTATCCTGATGAGAGAACTGTTGGGTGGGGAAATCTGTGATGACACGTGCGCCTCGTCCACTGAAATAACGCCATCCTTCACGTCTCCTGTACTGTTCTAACACGAGGTCACGTTAACATTTCTGGTGAAAGTCTCTACTAGATTGATGTGTCGCACACCTACCTTTCCATTTGGAAAACTGAAGTTGAATCCAATATGGTGGCGTTCAAAATGGCCGCCACATTGGTGTCATGGCCTAGCAGGGTTCTCACATTCCCAATAGCTTGGGTTGGAATTTCCTTTCTGTGGAGGAGTCCTGTGTGTTTTACTCCTGCCCCGAGTTGTACAAAGTTCTAATAACTGGAAGAAATCGGGGCGATCTCGAAACGCGTGACAATTTTTGACAAATTCTGTACTGAAAGTACAGAATCCATCCTTTGTGCCGGTGCGGCAGAACTTTTATGGGGCCCCACTACACCTCCGTACGTCTCCAGTCCCAAGAGAGTAGGATCAGTGACCATACGGCTCATCTCACCCTGGTCAGGACCCACTGTGACAAGGCAATGGGTCCTGACCTCCATCTTCCTGTCCCAGATATCTGGAATCGGATGTATGTAGGTCCACTAGCTGTTTTAGTCTTCGGTTCCTTGGGACCGCGCGTTGAGACCATTGGACAGTGTGGCCGAAAAAATGTTCACTAGTACGAAGGAATCCCCGGCAGGAAGAATATGGAAAGGTGTATGGACATCTGTGATATCAACGTTAAAGGGGTATTCCCATCTCCGACATCGGTGGCATTCTGCAAGAATATGCAACCAGTGTCGGGTGCGGGACACAGAGACCCGCTCCTATCTCCAGAATCGGCCCCGCAAAGTAAGAGAGCGTACCGCGTGCTCTCCATCCGCTTCTAGGGGCAATGGACTTCTGAAAATAACCAAGCGGGCGTGCTCAGCTATTTTCAGAAGTTCCATGGAGGTGAAGGGAGAGCTCACCACCCATGTTATGGACAGCTCTCTCTTCACCCCTATGGGACTGCTGGGAATAGCCGAGCCAGCACTCGGCTATTATCGTGACTCCCATAGCGGTGACTGAAGCCCTCCTTCACTTCAAGGGTCCCGTTCTGGAGATGGGAGCGGCTCTCCGAGGTGGGACACGCACCTATCTGACAATGACGGTGTATTCCACTCAGCAGGGCTTATGATTGCACACTGCTAGGATATGTCATCACTTGTTTGTGGTCTGCCCGCAGAAACCCTGACTGATCACTAGATTGTAGGGCCCCGGGGGCTCCTGCATCTTATCTGCAGCTCGGCTCCATTCAAAGGAACTGGAATGGGCTGCAGCCTAGCCCTGCCCTCTCTTGTCGTAACATCTGTTATGCTGGGGGCCATAGGGTCTACTGATAACATCTGGGCAGGGGCCTGACTACGGGGGCTAATTGAGGAGCCAGTCGGGGGTTTTGGACTGTGACAACGGATAACAGTTTGTTTCTTAACCTCTATTACAATCCTAAGGGTTTTCCACCGCGTAGCAGTCATCTCTCCTGTATTCTATCGTGCTGCAAGTGAACCGGTCCGCAGAGCCAACTCCTCTGATGGCAGACGCTTTAAAGGGGTTTTCTGGATTTAAAATTGATGATTTGGCACCTCTCATCCTCAGGATAGGTCCTCAATATCAGATCAGCGGGGTTCTGACGCCTGTTAATCCTTGCCTTTCAGCTGGTTAAAGAGAAGGACACGCTCCATGCGATCGCAGCCTTCCCTTCATTGTCAACCTGCTCGCAGTCGAGATCGCAGCAGCGAGCCTGTGTAACTACGTCTAAGCCCCCCCCCCCCCATTCACTTTTATGGGACCGCTCTGTAGTATACACTTGAAGAGGAACGAGCTGTCCCGTTGAATGAATGGGGCAGCTTGTCATTACACCTGCTCACCGCTGCAATATCGACAGCGAGCGGTCACGCAATGAAGGGAAGGCTACTCTCACCCCGAGCACGGCCTTCTCTTCAACCAGCTGATGGGCGGAGGTCCGACACTTGGCACCCCTTATCCCGAGGATAGGTCATCAGTATTAAAATCCCAGAAAACCCCTTTAAACCCTCACCACAGAGAATGCAGGGGACCGGACAAGCCCACCCATGTAGATTTGATGGGGGCACACACTCCAACCGGCCGAGGTCTGAAGACACCGCTGGACGTGACGTCAGAGGAAGTAGCAGAAAGCGGAAGTCACAGGACTGGATTTCAGCGCGGACGATATGTAGGAGAAAGCGAGAGATCACTGCACATTAGAAAATAGAAGAGAGGGTTACTAGGTGGTGGAGGACCCCTTTAATGCTATAATGAATTTACATTGTCTCCACAGCTCTAAAAACTGAATTTAAACAGGAGGAGCCCGATCTTGGTCACAGGGGCCCCAGTGCTGGTGGTCCTCCACAGTCCTATCAAAATCGTAAAAGACCATTTGACGACCGAGGCAGAGGCTTCTACGAGCACCGAGAAGACAGGAGGTAAATGGCTTTGTCAGATGCACGTGTATAGACGTTAGTGGTCCCTGCGACCATTACCAATCCGTTCTTTGTACTGGTAGTTCGCCACCGTCATTGTCTGTGCAGCCTCCATTTCTGGCCATGTAACTGGCTCTGATATTAATGTCTGTCTGTGCAGAACGAGATCCCCGCAGGGTCGTGGCGGTGATGACGAGGACGACGTGTTTGACGATAGCTATGTCGTCCTGGATAACTGTGAGTAAACTGATATGTTGTATCGGCATCCATTACAGCTGAGGATGGTATGCTGTCATCTGTGCGAGGGACTATGTAAGAAAATTATAAAATAAAAGGGGGTATCCAGGCTCAAAGGGGTATTCCCGTTGTTTCAAATTGTCGCCTAGCCACAGGATAGGCAGGGGATAACTGTTAGATTGATGGGGGTCCTATTGCTGGGACCCCCACGATAACGGGGGGGGGGGGGCGTTGTACCCCCTTTAGCCCCCTTGAAATGAACGGTCGCACGTGTGTACCCGCTTTATTCATTTCTATGAGAATTCTGGAGATAATGGAGCGCTGTATGCGGCTATCCCATAGAAATGAATAGAGCGCGTTGGGCCAGTTATGTACCGAGTTTGTTCTGGAATCCACCCGGTTTTATCAATATCTCCAATTGCGACATGCGAGGAACAGTTTCAGGGGTCCTCCGTGTGTCTTGCGTCCCACCCAATGCTTACTAAATTGGTGGAGCTGGGTTCCGTTAGGGGGGCTATTTCTGCTGCTTTAAGGCCCCTTTCACATCTGCGTTGTGAGGATCCGGCGGGGTTTTGACGGAAGTGCACGCCGGATCCGTCACAACGCAAGACAACTGAAAGCATTTGAAGACTAATCAGTCTTCAATGTGTTTTCAGGTTGTCATGGCAGCCAGGACGCTACTAGTCCCGGCTGCCATGGAAAAGCAGCGGGGAGCCGGGGGAGAAGCTACTTACCTTCTGTGCGGCGGCCGGGGCGCTCCTCGATGACATCACTGGGTCCCTGCGTTGCATGGTTCACATGGCATGGTTCACTTTTCCATGGCAGCCGGGACTTTAGTAGCGTCCTGGCTGCCATGGTTACCATTCTTAAAAGCTAAACGTCGAAGTCGGCGATGCGCAGAAACGACGTTTAGCTTAAAGTCGGATCCGGATTAATGCTTTTCAATGGGCATTAATTCCGGATCCGTCCTTGCGGCATGTCTTCAGGATTTTTGGCCGGAGGAAAATCTGCAGCATGCTGCGGATTTTGCTACAGCCAAAAAACGTGTCAGTACTGAACTGAAGACATCCTGAACGGATTGCTCTCCATTCAGGATGCACTGGGATAATCCTGATCAGTATCTTTCCGTCCTAGAGCCCCGAGGACGGAACTCTAGGACAGAAAGCAAAAACGCAGATGTGAACAGGGCCAAAAGGAGCTATTGAGTGAACATTTGAAAAAATTCCCACTTATAGTGAAGGCAAAATGGGAGGCGGATTTTGGTCCCATCACCGATTCCCAGTGGGAGGATGTACTTGCATTAACTCCATCAGTGTCCCTAAGTGAAGCTGCTAGATTGTCTCAACTCTATATGCTGCATAGAGTTTATAGATCCCCAATCTTTCTGTGGAAGGTGGGTTTTAGATCGGATTCCTCGTGTCCGAGATGCAGGGATGAAGCGGCTGGTATATTCCATATGATGTGGAGTTGTGTGGCCCTGCAGGGGTACTGGATGGATATTATTACCTTGATAATCCAAATGTATAGTGCTACCTATACCCGGGATGCCTGCTTGGGATAGTTGATTCTGAGAACCTGCAACCGTCCGCTATGATTGGTATACATGGACTTCTATATCGAGCATGTAAATGGATACAGCTGCTTCCCCCGAGTATCTCTGACTTCGTTGCTGGAATGAACGTGGTTATACATTTGGAAAGAGGGATATATTTGAAGCGTAACTGTCTCTCCAAGTGTGACAGCATTCTGGGGTATGTAGCACATGGCTGTCCCTTCAGAGTGGGCTGACTTTATATGGAGGACTCAGGGGTTTTAGGGTACCTCTTGAGTCCTGGATGGTCATCCTTTTCATTAAATGGCACTGTATGTTGATGCTATCTATGCTCTTCCTTACTTTGGGTCCTCTGTCTCTTAGCGATTCTGTTGTCCCTGGGGGGGGTGGTACTCGTTTCCTTTAATGTCATTAGAGTCTCCGGGTTATCATTGGGATCTGTTTCTACTGAGCTTTGATTTTTGTATGTC
The DNA here is from genome assembly GCA_033119425.1 of Bufotes viridis. NCBI lineage: Eukaryota > Metazoa > Chordata > Amphibia > Anura > Bufonidae > Bufotes > Bufotes viridis. The sequence continues at coordinate 29,806,411 of CM065597.1, read as the reverse complement.
CATTGGGATGTTTCATGGACTCTGCTACAGTATTGTACTATGCAAAAGAGATGGACATGATGATCTGGAAACGCGAAATTGTACTGTACAATGAGATGGACATGATGATTGGTTATGCAAAATAGTTTCTTTGAACAAAAAATCTATAAAATATTATCTGATAAAAAAAAGAGAGGTGAATAGAGCGGCCACATGCATGTGCGGGGGGGGGGGGGTGTACAGGGTCCTGTTTCTTGTGATCCCGTAGGACCCTACCCGATCTAATAGTTATTCACTAGGAGATAATTTGAAACAACCGGAATACCCTTTAAGCCAGTTTCAGACAAGCGTGTTCAGGAAACGCACTCCGTGTGGTGGCCGCGTTTCCCGGACCGAACAATGCACCTTTTGACCAAACTCGCAGAAGCATAATGATTGGCGAAGCTCGGAGTTTCTGCCCAACTGTGGATCTACTGTCCTGCCCTCACGGCATTAGGTGAGAGTAGTCCAGTAGTCCTCCGATCAGGCAGGAACTCACAGCATTGTAAGTCATTATGATACTGTGAGTTCTCTCAGAGGAGCCATCACACTGGCCTTAGGATAGGCCGTTGGTATTGCAACCCCAATTCCAAAATAAAGTTGCTGTGCTGTGGAAAATGTAGATAAAAACAACGCAATGATTAGCACATTTTATAGATCCATATTGTATTGACAAGACTGATGAAAGTGAGGCGTTTTACTTTTTTGTAAAAGAAAAAAAAAACTAATTTAGAACTTGATGGCATCTGAAAGTGGGGTCAGGGCTACGTCTGCCATCGTGTAGCGTCCCCTCTTTTAGCAGTCTGGGAAGTGAGGAGACAATTACTGGACTCTTGGAAAGGGATATTGTGCATTCTTGTCTGATGTAGGATTCTAGCTTCTCCGCAGTCCTGGGTCGTCTTTGCCGGTATTTCTTTTTTTTTTTTTTTTTTTTCCCCTTTCATGATACATGAAATGTTTTCCATTGGTGAAAGGTCTGGACTGCAGGCGGCCAGTTCAGCAGCGGACTCCTCTCCTGCGAAGCCATGCTATTGTGATGGGTGCATTATGTGGTTTAGAATTGTCTTGCTGAAATATTAAAGGCCTTCCCTGAAAGAGACCTTGTCTGGATGGGAGCATATATTGTTCTAAAACCTCTACATAGTGTTCAGCATCGATAGTTACTTTCCAGATGTGTAAGGCCTCTTTCACACTGGCGTTTTTGCTTTCCGTCCTAGAGATCCGTCCTCGGGTCTCTACGCTGGAAAGATACTGATCAGTTTTATCCCCATGCATTCTGAATGGAGAGAAATCCGTTCAGGATGCATCAGGATGTCTTCCGTTCAGTATGTAAACGTTTTTTGGACGTTGACAAAACCGCAGCATTCTGCGGATTTGTCTCCGTCCGAAAGACATGCCATAACATCGGATCCGGAATTAATGCCCATTGAAGTGCATTAATCCGGAATTAAGCTAAATGTCGTTTTGGCGCATCGCCGGATCCAACGTTTAGCTCTGCGCAGCAGCAGTTCTGATCGGTGCCCCAGTGTAAGCTGGGGCTCCGATCGGTTACCATGACAGCCAGGACGCTACTGAAGTCCTGGCTGCCATGGTAAGTACTTTGCAGCAGTGTACTTACCTGCGCTAAGGCCCCCGGGCGCTCCTTATCATGGCAGCTAGGACTTCAGTAGCATCCTGGCTGCCATGGTAACCTGAAAGCATATTGAAGACTGATCAGTCTTCAAATGCTTTCAGTTGTCTTGCGTTGTGACGGATCCGGCGGGCATTTCCGGCAACGGAAGTGCACGCCGGATCCTCACAACGCAAATGTGAAAGAGGCCTAAGCTGTCCACGCCATAGGCAATAATGTAACTCCATACCATCAGAGATGCAGGCTTTTGAACTGTGCGCTGATAGTCCCTCTCCTCTTGATTCCACAAGACACTGCGTCTGTGGTTTCCAAAAATAATTTCACCTTTTCGTTCATCTGACCACAGAACAGTTTTCCATTTTAAATGAGCTTTGGCCCAGTTTGCTGGGCACATGCAGTGATTTTTAAGGCTGTGCTGCCTGAGGGCCCGTAGATCACGAACATCCAATATTTACCGCTGGCCTCTTCCATTGCACACATGGATTTCTCCAGATTCTCTAAAACTTTTGATATTCTATACTGTAGATCAGGGATGGCCAACCTGCGGCTCTCCAGCTGTTGCAAAACTACAACTCCTGGCATGCCCAGACAGCCTACAGCAGAGCATGGTGGGAATTGTAGTTTTACAACAGCTGGAGAGCCACCGGTTGGCCAGCCCTGCTGTAGATGGTGGGATATTCAGCGTCTTCACAGCTTTTTGTTGAATATGTTTCTAAAATTGTTCCATAATTTTTAGACGCAGTTTTTGCAGATTGGAGACCCTCCACCCATCTCTGCCTCTCTAACATGCCCTTTATACCATTATATGAGTTAAAAGCAATTTGCTCCTCCGGCTGTTTTTTATTAAAGGGGTTATCCGATCCCTCACAGGTAATATACTTACCCTCTTCCCAGAGCCGCTCCTAGTCTCCGCACCGCTGCTTCTCCCTGTACACCAATGGAACGTCGGGTGTCGTAACCCTGCCGATTGGCTATTGACGACTTATCCTGAGGATAGGTCATCAATATTAAAAGCCGGAAAACCCCTTTAAGTAGTATCTCAGAAAGTAATGAGAGCGGTTGGTTGCTCCTCTGGTCCTGGTGCTGATTCACCTTTCATGTTGATGGTAGTAGACATCCGCGTCCCGGTCTTTTTCCAGATAACAGCGACCTGCACTTCAAGCTGAGCAAAGACCGCACTGTAGGGTTCCCACTCACCACAGAGGGATTCGCTTATCTCTGGTCCGGAGCTCGTGCCACGCACGGTGTGAACAAGGGACGGGTGTGCTTTGAGATAAGGGTGAGACTTGTTGATAAAATCCCCCCAGATCTCTGCTCGTCTCAGGCTGAGCTATAACATTCATCATAATAGCGTTCTTTGTCGTCTTCAGATCAAGGAAGAAATTGCTGTGGGACACCTTCCGGCCAGCGAGCCAGATCCACACGTGGTCCGTGTTGGTTGGTCCTTGGATTCTTGCAGTACACAGTTAGGTGAGTGGTTATTGGGGGTCACTTACTGTACTACTTTGACTTTTCTCCCCAGCAGGGTTTGTATGGTCTGTGTTTACTTGCTCTCCCTCCTTAACTTGTTAATGAGCACCCCTACGTCTTTTTACAGCACCGCCTTAGGTGAGGACCCCATCTTATTATGAGGGCCGAAGTTGAGCGCTGCACAGGTCTCTGCTCTCACATGAGAGCCACGCTCCTGCTCTAACGGCCCAGACCAGCACAATCCGGGCCGTTTAACCTCTTAGATGCTGCAATCACTAAAGTGGTTTTGAGGGATGGAGCTTCCTCTGTCTCCCATCGCCACCCCATCAATGAGCTCACGGGGTGCCGAAGCCTTGGCATGGCAGCCCTAGGCCTGCCTGCAGTGTATCCCCATTAGGCCGTATTTTCTGGTGACTATCAGTATAGCACTGACAGTATAATACTCTGCACTGCAAAAGCAGTATAGTGTATTATAGAAATGATCCAAAGATTGCCTGTTAATTTTAAGTGGTTAAAAAAAGTTGTATTAAACAAAAAAAGCAAAAAAATTCACCTTTTTTACTTAAAAAAAACAACTTTTCAGTTATTGCTGCGTCTAACGACCCACCCTACACAAATATGTAATTTATCTAGTAGTAAAACTATATGTATTTGTTGTATCTAATTTTACTGACCCAGAGAATAAAGTTGTGTTGATTATGCCAAAAAAATGAACGCTTCAAAATTTATAACCTCAAAACTTGGCGGCAGTATTGCTGGTTGTATAGCGGCTGTGCCAGGGCTCCAGATGGCGACCAAAATGGTCGCCAATGCGACTTTAAATTGCAAAATGGCGACAAGACTTTGTAGTCTTGTCGCCATTTGCGCCTAGGCCCTCCGCTGCTCTGCCCCTTTAACAAGAACCGGGATTTCATGCAGCAGACACCAATAACAGAGCTCCGCACAGTGCAGAGCGCTGTTATTAGTGAGAAGGCTGCTGATTGGTTCTATGTATCGCGCGCTGCACTGCCATTGGCTGCTGCTCCTCTCACACCACCCCCATTCTCCCGCGCTGAACTCTGCAGAGAAGCTTGTCTTCATGAAGACGGGGCGCCCGCTCCACGCCGACTGCTTTATCAGGTTAGCTGCCTTGCCACTACTAAGGCCCCTTGCAGAGGAGCTCCCGGCCTGGCTTCTTCCGCACTGACGGGGTCACATAGCGTTATATTGATTTATGATGCTATGTAACCCTTACAGTTCTGGAATGTATTGGTAAACACTGGCAGCATTATGTCAGTGTTAACCAATACATTCCAGAACTGTAAGGGTTACATAGCATCATAAATCAATATAATGCTATGTGAATCCTGTCAGTGCGGGAGAAGTCAGGGCCAGGAGCTCATTGTGGACATGTTCCGGGAGACTTCACTTGCTGGCTACCGCTAGTTCCCCAAGAGGTCTAGGCTTTGAGGTCTAGCTTGTGTGAAGATAACTAGCTCAGACACAGAGCCTGCTGAGGCTTGTAGTTCTGACATCTTTAATTTCTCACCCAGACAGGTTGGGGTGGATAGCCTGTTCATCTTTGAAGGGAATCTTTCTCCCCCATATGGCCATATAGAGTGTTATCATCCAATAGCACAGATATACATACTTAAAGTAGCTTTTTTGAACGTTTCCTGGCCCAGCTCTGCTTATACCCGCCCTCCTATTCCCTTGCTTCAAACTACAGTCCAGCCAAGATCCTGCTCCTGCGCACTGCTTCACAGGGCCGGGATAATCATTTAACTACTGCACATGCGCCTGGTCAACGCCCTCTTGTGGCCGGTTTTGTGCCGTTCGCCAGGGCATGCGCATTAATTAAAGCGATGCCGTGCCAACGATAGGCATCGCAGTGCGCATGCCTGACCCAGCTAGACAGTGCGCAGGCGCGGGATCTCGGCTGGACTGTAGTATGAAGCAAGGGAATAGGAGGGCGGGTATAAGCAGAGGCTGGGGCGGGGAAATGTTCAAAAAATGCTGCGCAGCCTGGACTCCCACACAGTAAACGCTGCCCCTACCCACCTTTGAGAACATATTGGCAACTGCACAAAGTAGGACAAGTCTTATTTTTTATTATATGTACTTTACATTTGGCGACTAAAAAAAATTGATTTGGCTCCTAACTTTTTCGGATTAGGAGCCAATGGCTCCTTGACATTTTTTTTAGTCTGGAGCCCTGTGTGCTTAGTATCGCGCTCGGTCCCATTCGCTTCTGTGGGGCTGAGCACGATACAAAGCATAGCCCTTATACAATGCTTGGTAAGCTGCGAGAAGGCCGCGGCGCTCACAGGAGCCTTCTCAAACAGCTGATCGGTGGGGGTCCTACCCCCACCAATCAGATACCGATGACCTATCCTGAGGAAACCCCTTTAATTGGTGATTTAGGTGGTCATTAAGGGGTTAAGGGTATCCTCCATTCAAAACAGATCCTGTGTTCTGCCTAGTACAGAAAAAGACATTCACGATACAACCTAGAGAAGATTGTGTCATGCGCCCACCCCTCGGCCCTGCACTGGGGGGGAGGGGGGGGTCTGCATCGCAAGGTTCTCTCCAGAAATGAGGGGTGGGGCTACTTATAAGACATTTATATCTGTCAGGGGATTGCCTCGTTACCTGCGTCCTAAATGTTTGTGCTCTGAATTTGCAGGAGAGGAAATGTATTCTTATGGCTACGGAGGTACAGCGAAAAAGTCCACCAACAGCAAGTTTGAGAACTATGGCGAGACCTTCGCGGAGAACGATGTCATCGGCTGCTTCGTTGTATGTTGACTGGGAAAGTTCATCTATGTCTGCACATTGCATGGTTTTACTCCCCTCTTGCCATCGCATGTATTCAATTCAGCTCCTGATATGCTAATGAGGCCATGCACTGTCAAGGGGGCGTTCCCCAGCCGTTTCTCAATGGGAAGTGAACCGTAGCACTCTGACACAGTCCAACCAGCAGAGAGCACTCTGCTTTACGCCTGGGCTCAGTAGTGAATTTGGAGCTGAGAGGAGCGCAACTTGTAGCTTTGGAATGGGGGAAACAGAAAAAAAAAACAAATGGCACCAGAATTTGTGGAGCACATTTCGGAGGATGAAACAGGTTCTCTTTAAAGGGAGCCTGTCGCCTACTCTGAGCGTTTCAGACCGTTTGCCCCCCATTAAAATAGTACCTCTCTTGTGTCCGTCCCATGTAGATATCCTGAAAAAATTACCCAAAAATGTTATGCAAATTAGCTGTCGGCAGTGCCCAGGCCCCTCAGTTATGTGGCCAGATAACCCTTCCCCTTGCAGTCCTCTGGCTTGAAGATTTTGCGCGAGCGATGGGCCCGCAAACTTCTCTGCCCACTATGGGAAGAGGCACTGATCTTAACAGTGAGCATGCGCAGGCCCAGCGCTTGTGCGAGATCTCCAAGCCAGAGGACTGCAAGGGGAACGGTTATCTGGCCACATAGCTGAGGGTCCTGGGCACTTGCAGCTGTAACTCTGCCCCTGGGCACTTGCAACAGATAATTTGCAGGATCGCTACGTGGGACAGACACGAGAGAGGTACTATTTAAATGGTGGGGGGGACGTTCTAGAACGCAATCTGAGCAGTCTATAGCGCTCAGTGTAGGTTAGAGACTCCCGTTAAATATTGCATTTTTATTAGTAGTGATTGGTTTTATTTAGTCATTGTCCTGGTGACTTTCTGTGCATAGGTTTATACAGCGACAGCCTTGTGTAGAGCTCAGGATTTGAAATAGAAGCACCCATATTGATGACGAGTGCAGCACATAATTCATCATTCAGGATTGCATTACATACTTATGCTATATAGTATAGACCGTGTGTACGCCTGCTGCTGGTGGCACATTATAAGTATTGCTAAACGTGTGTGGAAAATGGGCCCCGGAAGAACATTAGGTGCAGGCTGTATAACACATCGGCGCAAAGCCTTTTTAAATCCCCATCCCTATGTTTTGTACTGTAAATGTGTGTGGATTTGCAGTATGTGCATTCTGCACTACAGACACCCCCCCCCCCCCCCACATCTGGACTTAAAGCCCATCTGTGAGCAGATTTGTACCTATGACACGGCCTGACCTGTTACATGTGCTCTTGGCAGCTGAAGGCATCTGTGTTGGTCCCATATTCATATGTGCCCGCATTGCTGAGAAAAGTAACGTTTTAATATATGCAAGTAAGCCTCTAGGAGCAACGGGGGCGTTACCCTTACACCTAGAGGCTCTGCTCTCTCTGCAACTGCCACGCTCTCTGCACTTTCATTGACAGGTCTAGGCAGTGAAAACGCCATAACAAAGTGCAGAGGGTTGCAGAGAGATCAGAGCCTCTAGGTGTAAGGGTAACGCCCCTGTTGCTCCTAGGGGCTCTTTTGCATATAATAAAACATCACTTTTCTCAGCAATGCGGACACATATAAACATGGGACCAACACAGATGCCTTCAGCTGCCAAGCGCACATGTAACTGGTCAGCCGGTGTCATAGGGACAAATCTGCTGACAGATGGGCTTTAAATCCTTACAGCTTGAAAAGCTAGCATCGTTCAGAAGGAATACACGTACTTGTCTGCTGCAGGGGGAGTTAGTCCTCGACTGTAACTTTACTATTAATACTTGGGTACCTTTTTGATTTATGTAGCTTTTCTTTTAAATTTTGCTGTGCGTTTCTTCTTGCAGGATTTTGACACTCGTGGCGACATAGAGATATCATTCTCCAAGAACGGGCGATATTTGGGCACAGCCTTCCGTATCAGCAGGGGCGCTGTGGGTAACCAGGCCCTCTACCCCCATGTTTTAGTAAAGAACTGCTGTGTTGAATTTAACTTTGGCCAAAAATCGGAGTCGTTCTGCAGCTGTCCACCAGGGTTCACATTCATACAGCAGGTGCCCGACTTTGAAAAAGTACGTGGAACAGAACCCCCCAAGAACAAAGCAGAGTGCGAGGTGAGTGAGGGTCGGACTCTTCTGGCTTTCGAGCAGTCTACTACCTCCTTTTCAAGACTGTGAACATGTGTGTATTCTTCCCAGATTTTAATGATGGTGGGTCTGCCGGGAGCTGGTAAGACGACCTGGGCGATGAAGCACTCCGCAGCAAATCCAGGAAAGAAGTACAACATCCTTGGAACCAATGCCATAATGGAGAAAATGAGGGTGAGATAGCGGAAGCTTCCAGATGATTCTTTTGCTCTGGTTTTGTCTGTCTGCGTTGCTTTCTTTCGCAAAGAAACTGTAATGATTATACAGCCGTTCGGTATTAAGCCATTTGCGACATTGGCTGTACACGTATGCCCGATGCCAGGTCTCTAAAGATGGCATCTGCCCAGGAGCTGAGCGGGGGTGCCACAACTGCTGGGTGCCTTCTGATTTACAGAGCAGAGTCCGTGATTGACGATTACACCGTTCAGACTTTTAGCCCCCTCAGAAGTGGTCAGTTGCAACCATGGCAGCGGAGCGGTGATTATTCGGGAGCGCTGCGCTCCCAGGGACCGATCAGCTCCCCCACTGTGGGATGAATTGAGCTGTTTGGTTGCTATGGCAGCCTAGGGCCTTCTGAAGGCTCCGAAGCCTGCTGCAGCGACGTTCCTATTAAGCCCTCATGAAGGACCACATGCGTTCAACAGAAACCCGTAGCTGTTAAACGTGCACCTTATGGACCTTTTAATGTGACCAATAAAGGATATTCATTTTGCAAGGGCGTTTCTGCTGGATTTTACCTTTGAGTGGTAAGACATTGCAGTCTATGGCATAAGCGATCAAACTATGTTTATGTCCCCTAGGGGAAATAAATGTATAAAGCGACAAAAATATTGATAAAAAATTAAGGAAAAAAAAGGCTTTCACCTTCCAAAAAATTGAATAAAAACTAATTAATCTCATACACATTCCAAAATGGTGTCAATAATTACTACAGATCAACTCGCAAAAAAAAGTGTCGCACAGTTCTGTGGGTGTAAAGATGAAGTTGGGGGGGGGTCAATTTTTAGCTTTAATTTTTTTTTTTTTTTTAATATTAAAGCACGTGAAAAACTAAATGATTGTGGTGTAATCATACTGACCCAGAAATTAAAGCGAACAGGTCAGTTTTACTGCATAGGGAACGCTTCGAAAACCAAACCCTGGCGGAATTACATTTTAAAAATTATTTTATTTTTTTAAATTTTACCCATATCATGCAATATTGAACAACAAGTGGTTGTGTGTGTGTGTGTTTTTTTTTTTTTATAACCCCAACATGGAGTTATAGCTCCAGGGCAGGCATCCTCAAACTGCGGCCCTCCAGCTGTTGCAAAACTACAACTCCCAGCATGCCTGAACAGCCTACAGGTATTAGCCTACATCAGGGCATTGTGGGAGTTGTAGTTTTACAACAGCTGGAGGGCCGCAGTTTGAGGATGCCTGCTCCAGGGAGGGGGGGGGAAAAAAAAAGGAAAATCGCTGCGGCATAAGGGATTAAGAGGACCCACGAGATGCCAGATTATCAGATACTGTACAGTATTGGGGCTCGTGCACACGACCATAGATGGTTTTGCGGATTTGCAAAACACAGATGCCGGCCGGCCGTGCACCATGTTGCCCTCTATAGAACAGTCCTATCCTGGTCTGTAATACGGGCAACAGTAGGACATGTTCGTTATTTTTTTTGTTTTTTTGCTGGTGCTGCGGATCGGATATGTGGATGGGGACAGCACACGGTATTCTGTCTGCATCTATTGCGGCCCCTTTGAAGTGAATGGGTCCGCCTCTGATCTGCAAAAAAAATGCAGATTGGATACAAAAAAAAACAAAGGTTGAGCGAATGACTCCTATAACGGTCATAGAAAAGAAAAAAAGTATAGATAAGTTGCTTTGTATGGTTGAAGCACCTGCAGAATGAAAGGTTCTTCGCACTGTGATTCTGACTTCTTACAGACCCAGAAAACAGCAGTATAAGCTTCTGTCGGCTCCATATTCCCCCTTCAGGTGAAATGTAGTATTACACGCAGTTATACAAATAAATGGCTAATGAAATCTGTAGACTTCTAGAGGGAGAGAGAAGGTGATGTGTGCTGTCTGTTCTGGCTTATAGTGGGGGTCGCCAGTATTGGCAGGGGCTGTCCTGTTGAGGACACTTTTTTTTTTTTTTTCTTTGTTTGGCTGTACGTTGTGCTAAAAAAAAGTATTTAGAGATTTGACTGATACATTTTGGCCATAAACTTGCAGGTAATGGGTCTTCGGAGACAGCGTAATTACGCCGGTCGTTGGGACGTCCTGATTCAGCAAGCCACAAAGTGTTTAAACCAGCTGATCCAGGTAGCTGCCCGTAGAAAACGCAACTACATCCTCGATCAGGTAAGAAAGGGAACAGGGCTGCTTGATGCACGGCGAACATCCGAGAAAGTAACTTGGTAACATCCGCTTCTTGCCTCGTCCTCCCTCAGACAAACGTCTATGCCACCGCTCAGCGCAGAAAGATGCGACCGTTTGAAGGCTTTCATCGCAAGGCTGTTATAATCTGCCCCACAGACGAGGACCTTCGGGACCGTATTGTAAAGCGCACTGACGAGGAAGGAAAGGATGTCCCCGATCATGCTGTGCTAGAAATGAAGGGTAAATGACTGGTGTACAATGGTGATGGCCACATCAAAGAAATAGCAGAAGAAAAGTTGATAGGAGAACCCTTGGTTTTCTGAATTGTATAGATGCAGACTTGGACATCAGAGCAATGATTTATTCTCCTAACTTTTATCCCATAGCTTAAAGGGTTTATCCAGGAATGGATAATGATGACCTATCCTCGGGATAGGTCATCCTTATCACATTGGCGGGGGTCTGAATCCCGACACCCCCGCCGATCAGCTGTTTCAGGGAGCCGGCACGCTAGCCGTAGGTCTGGAGAGCGCAGCCGGTCCCTGGTAGCTTTCCAAGCACAGCGCCGTACATTGTATAGCAGCTATGCTTGGTATTACAGCTCCGCCCCATTGACTTCAATAGGGCTGAGCATCAACTAGACCACGTGACCGATGTTGGGTGACGTCACATGGCCTAGGAAGAGACCGCGACGCTGACAGAGCGCCTGGTTTCCTCTAAGAGCTGACTGGTGGGAGTCCCAGGTGTCTGACCCCCGCCGATCTGATATCGATGAACTATCCAGAGGATAGGTCATCAATATTAATTACCGGATAACCCATTTAACAATCTTCCCTTTCAGCAATGCTTACTCCCATCTCTCCACAGCAAATTTCAGTCTGCCGGAACCAGGGGACTTCCTGGAAGAGGTCATCTACATCGAGCTGCAGAAGGAGGAGGCAGTGGCCCTGATCCGAGAGTATAATGAGGAAGGAAAGAAGGCAGGGCAGCCCCCAGATAAGAAATTCCGAGGTCGTGGCGGAGGACCCCCTGGTGGCGGGGGAGTTGGCCGAGGAGAAGCAGCACGCGGTGGATTTGATAACCGGGGTCCCCCTGTTGGAGGCAGAGGAGGGTTTCGAGGTGGATACAACAGAGGAGGCGGTCCTGGAGGAGGAGGTTGTGAGTATTGCTGGTTTGCTATTGGAAAACTCCTGTGCTATTTTTATAGCGTTTTTAAAATCCCTGCTTGCTGCACTTGGAAAAAAGTAACATCCTTAGGGTGCTTTTACATTAGCGATACGGATTGTGTCAGAAAAAAACTGATGGATTTGCAGGCAAGTGTAATCATTTTTGCGTTGAGTGTAATTTTTTTTTCCGTCTGGATTTTTTATGCTTTTTTTTTTTTTTGTTATGCATTTGAAGAATAACCATCTACATCTCCTATACATGAAGTCAGCCAGTTTATTAACCATGTTCCTGATGACAGAAGCCCTTTAAACAAAATGTCTAGAATGATTCCTTATATTTTATGTGTCAGTTCTTCCAATTTTGTATTAAAGAACCATTGTTAATGTCCATTTGGTAATGCAGCATTTAACCGTGGAGGGAACAACGCACAAAGCCGCTGGTCTGGGAACTCGCAGGATAATGGTTCAGAACATCGAGGTGGCTACGGTCCTGACGGTCAAGCAGGCAGGCGAGGAGGCGGCTACGGTCCTGACGGTCAAGCAGGCAGCCGAGGCGGAGGCTACGGTCCTGATGGTCAATTAGGCGGCCGAGGCGGTGGCTACGGTCCTGATGGTCAATTAGGCGGCCGAGGCGGTGGCTACGGTCCTGATGGTCAATTAGGCAGCCGAGGCGGCGGCTACGGTCCTGATGGTCAAGCAGGCAGCCGAGGCAGCGGCTACGGTCCTGATGGTCAAGCAGGCAGCCGAGGCGGCGGCTACGGTCCTGATGGTCAAGCAGGCAGCCGAGGCAGCGGCTATGGGTCTGATGGTCAAGCAGGCAGCCGAGGCGGCTATGGGTCTGATGGTCAAGCAGGCAGCCGAGGCGGCGGCTATGGTCCTGATAGTCAAGCAGGCAGCCGAGGCGGCGGCTATGGTTCTGATGGTCAAGCAAGCAACCGAGGCGGTGGTTATGGTGGTGGTGCAGCATCAAATCCCCCTTCTCACAGTGCACCCAGCAGCTATGGCCAAGGATCAGTACGTATATGTCTTTGCCATAAGTCAGTATGTCACTGTAATGCTGCACAACAGGTCCTTCATTTACAATCTCTATATGTTTCTCAACAGTCAAACTTTGGACAAGGAGGTTACAGTGGTGCTGGAGGATATAGCCAGGGTGGAAGTTATGGACAAACTGGAGGAAGTGGCGGTAGCTATAACCAAGGTGGAGGAAGTAGCAGTGGCTATAGCCAAGGCGGAGGAAGTGGCAGTGGATTCAGCCAGGGAGGAGCAGGTGGCTACAGCCAAAGTGGAGGTGGTGGTTACAGCCAGAGTCCTGGAAGCAGCAGTGGCTACAGCCAAGGAAGTGGAGGATACAGCCAGGGGGGTGCTGGAGGTGGATACAGTAGTCAAAGCTACAGTAACAGCAATCAAACCTATGGTGGTGGAGCGCAAAGCTACAGTCAAGGATATAACCAACCTCCGCCCCAGAGCACCTCCTCTTCTCAGCCATCTTATAGTCAGGGTGGCTACGGTTCACAGTACCAGCAACCGGTAAGTACTCATGTTTCTATTACAATTGCAAGAGTTAAAATTCAATAGTGAACTACAAAAAAAAAAAAGCGCATGCTTATTGCCTTCACTGGGGTTTTCCTGGGAGATAATTTTAAATGGGGTTAAAAATAAAGACCCGTAATACCCCTTCAGAGAACCACAGCGTCTGAGAGCTAAAAAATCGGAAGCTCTTATGCTGAATCTGCTTGTTTTTTGCCACCATGCTTGATAATCCTCCTGGCTTTGATATTATCATTTGTTGATTCTATTTTACTCTGCTGTATATTCTGCAGTGTCCATTTTTTTGTACACTCTATACTTTGTATTGTTATATTCCGATCTGTTGTGGATCGGCGTTGTCCTTTCTATATTCTTTGATTTGTTTATACCTCAATAAATATACAATTATAAAAAAAAAAAATCGGAAGCTCTGCGTTTCCGTGCTGTCCGTGCATTAAAGAGGACCTTTCACTGGTCCACAGTTTATTAGTCAAAGCTATGTACATGGAGAGCGGCACCCAGGGATGACCCTGCGATTGGCCAGCGCTCCAGCCCTGGGAGAAGGAGACGCCCAGGGCAAAAGAAGATGTCTCCGCCCCAGACAAAATTATCAGAAGCACGAGCGCCGGTACCGGGGGCTACAGCGGACGAACGGAGCGGCACCCAGGGATACAAGTAAGTGCAGGGACATCCCTGGGTGCCGCTCTCCATGTATATACCTTTGCCTAATAAACTGTGGACCAGAGAAAGGTCCTCTTTAAGAAAGCCGCCTGGAGACTACAGGTCTTTCACGGGTATATTCCAATGTAGGCCTGCAGCAATGTCTTAACCCTTTCACTACCAGAGGTTTTTGCGTTTTCATTTTTCTTCCCTATTTTCCATGAGCCATAACATTTTTATATTTCCGTTCACATAGCTGTATGAGGGCTTATTTTTTGCGGGACATTAAATATGGCATAAAATGTAGTGGGAAGTGGTAAAAAAAAAAATTCAAACGGGTTTTGTTCTCACGGCGTTTCGTTTACGGCAAAATGATACCCCATATGTATAGGTTTTTTTATGTCTACATAGTGTAAAAAAAAATTTTTTTTTTTATTTATTTTTTACATCCCCATATTCTGACCCCCATAACTTTTTTTTATTCTTGTATCTACTGAGCTGTTTGGGGGCTCATTTTTGGCAGAGCAATCTGTAGTTTTTATTGATTCCATTTTGGAGTGTGCATGACTTTTTGATCACATTTTATAAAAAAAAAAAAATTGGTAAGAGAAGCAATGAAAAATGGCAAAAATGACCCTTTTTTCCAATTTTAAAAGTATGGGCGTTTCCAGTCACAGTGATACCCATGATCTTTGCCCAGCACTGGTATAGGTCATCAATATCAGATCGGTGGGGGTGGCGGGAGTCAGCTGTAAAGCAGCTCTCGTACAAGCGTTTCCTTCTTCTCTGTTTACCTGCTCGCCGCAGCAATTGCAGTGCTGAGGAGGTGTATTTACAAGTATGGTGTCCCCATTTACTTCTATGTTACGGCCTAAGTTTTTAGGAACAAACAAAAATTAAAATCACCTACCCCAGGCATGTCCAGAACTCCCAGCATGCCCTAATAGCTATACGCTATCCAAGCATGCTGGGAGTTGTAGTTTTGCAACAGCTGGAGGGCTACAGTTTGGACATGGCTGACCTACCCCTTTCGCCAGAATAAAAAAAAAAAAAAAATGAAAATAAAGATCATAGGCATCGCCGCGTCCCAAAATGCCCATACAGCGAGCTGCATTGGCATCTTTCAAAAAAGACGTAGCGAGAAAGTACCGTAATGTGGCATCAACGAGATTGATCGGATGCTGAATTCTATACGTTTCAGTCATGGAAATATATGTATAAACCTATGTGTAAGGCCTCATGCACACAGGTGTCCATTTTGCTATTCGCAAATTGCGGATCTGCAAAATACAGATGCCAGCTGTGTGCGTCTTTTACCTCCCCATTGAAGTGAATGGGTCCGCATCTGACCCGCAGGCCCAAACCAAAAAAAATTTGCTATGGGTCCGGTTCATTTCTAATTATGTCCCTGGACCCCCCCACCCCTAACTGGTAACACCCATCTGAACCTTCATTGCAAACTGCTAACATTTTGAAGTCTAACAGGAATAATGGCGGATTGGCACATCACGGAGTTATAAGAATAGATGCTCCAGAATTGTTATTACATGGGGGGTGCAAGGAGTTACTAAAAGAGACATGTCGGGGGAGGCGACGTGTGTGTGAAATTACAGCAGGACGGACTTTGGATTATGGATTGTCAGATTAAAGAATTTCGCTGTTTGTGGATTCCATAGGCTTTAACAGATTTTTTTTCTTCTTTTTTTTTTTTTTTTTCCCCTCTAGTATGGAAGTCAGCAATGGAACCAGTATCAAGGCCCTGGGCAGGCACCAAATCCTAATCCTGGCCAGCCGCAGGGTCAAGGTCAGTGGAGCCAGTGGAACTACGGCGCAGGCAGCAGCAGTTACGACCAGCCCGGTAGATACGGAGGGGCCCAGTGAGACCCTGCCGAGAAGTGACATTTGTTTTGGTTTTGTACCAGGACTGACTTGAGATCCTCAACCACATTGGATTAAGCTTCCTACTTTTCTGACACCAATTTGCGCACACCCATGCCAGGTCCAAGGAACGTTGTTCTGTTCGCACCGAGTAGTACTATATCCATGTGTATTTACTGTGTCCGAGGATGAGGAAGGTGACCTAAAGTGAATATTATTCCTCTTAGATAGTAACTGTCCATTTGAAAGTCAATTCTCTGGAGAAAAAAAAGATAAATTAGTCGCCCCCCTCCCTTCTCTCCAGCTTGCATTCCATGCCCAGTAAACCTTGCAGCCGCCCATATATCTCTGACTGCGCCCCCTCTAGGTTTTTAATGTCTGTTATTTTTTCTTTTAACCCTTATGGTCTATGCTTCTATTTCATTGTATGGAAACCCCATGTCTGCATGGATCCCTAATGAGATGGCTGTACCATAGGCTGTTTTCTTTCTTCCTTTTATTGTTAAAAAAAAAAATAAGTTTGTGTTTTGTTATTTTATTGTAGAATATTAATGTTTTTTATGGGTTTCATTGCATAGCCCAGTGGCTGGAGCTGCCACCTCCCCTTCTGTCTGAGTTACATTGCACATTACTGTGTTAAAGACATTTGTAATTTTTTTTTTAATTTTATTTGGATGGAAGTGAATATTGAATTTTGAGAAAAAAAAAAAACATCTGTGTTTGTTTCTTTTTTTTAACGTATTTTATGTTTATTCATGCATTATAAAGGAGGGGCACAGATAAGGCACGCTGATTATCAGACCATGGTGGTCAAACTGGTACATTGTGGAGGAGCATAATACACTGCTGGGCACCTTTTTGGAGCCGTTTTTGTTTTTTTTTATTATTTACAGGTGCATCTCAATAAATTAGAATATCATCAAAAAGTTCATTTATTTCAGTCATTAAATTCAAAAAGTGAAACTCATATATAGATTCATTCCACATAGTGATCCATTTCAAGCGTTTATCTTTTAATGTTGATGATTGTGGCTTACAGCTAATGAAAACCCAAAAGTCAGGATCTGAGAAAATTAGAATATTGTATAAGAGCAATTTAAAAAATGATTACTACAGAAAAGTCTGTCCAGTATATGCACGCAATACTTGGTCTGGGCTCCTCTTGCATGAATTACTGCATCAATGTGATGGCGTGGTGGTGATCAACCCGTGGCACTGCTGAGGTGTTATGGAAGCCCAGGTTGCTTTGCTAGCGGCCTTCAGCTCTGTATTGTTGGGTCTGGTCTCTCATCTTCCTCTTGATTATAGAGAATCCTATAGGGTTTAGGTCAGGCGAGTTTGCTGGCCCATAAAGCCCAGTGATGCCATGGTTATTAAACCAGGTATTGGCAGTGTGGGCAGGTGCCATGTCCTGCTGGAAAATGAAATCAGTTATCGCCATAAAGCTTGTCTGCAGAGGGAAGCATGGAGCATTCCAAAATTTCCTGGTAGACGGCTGCACTGACTATGGACTTGATATAACACAGTGGTCCAACAACAGCAGATGACTTGGCTCGCCATACAATCGCTGAATATATAAACTTCACACTGGACCTCAAGCAGTTAAAATTGTGTGCCTCTTTACTCCTGGATACAGCACTCTGTGAACAGCCAGCTTCTTGAGCAATGACCTTCCTTTTGTGGCTTACTGTTCTTCTTGTGAGGGTGTCAATGACTGTCTTCTGGACAACTGTGAAGTCTTCCTGGGTGATTGTGTAACGTACTGACCGGGACTGAGAGACCATTTAAAGGCTGAGGAAACCTTTGCAGGTGTTTTGTGTCGATTAGTGTGTGACACCATGAGTCTACAACGGGGATCAGCAACCTCCGACTCTCCAGATGTTCTGAAACTACATCTCCCAGAATGCTCCATTCACTTCTATGGGAGTTGTGAGAACAGCCGAGCATTTTGCATGCTGGGAGTTGTAGTTTCACAGCAGCTGGAGTACTGAAGGTTGCTGATCCCTGGTCTACAATATTCATCTTTTTCACAAAATTCTAATTTTCCGAGCTCCTGATGCACATCTACTAAGGGACTTCTGACTTTTAGATGTAAAAAGTGTCACATGTCCCTATTTCTGCCTACAACAATATTTTGTAACATGGCTGGTTTTGCACTGTGTATGCCAGATAGGCGTGATAGGGGAGAGGGCCATACCGGAACTGGGACTCCAGCCTTAGCAAACTTACTTAAATTGGCAACTGGAAATGGGCACACGTGTAAGTGAAATACTACAGCAGCCAGAAGCTGGCATGCTTTTTTTACTCCAGGCGCATGGACTACCACAGCTGCGCCTAGTTTAGAAGATCTTATGGCAGCGCAGAGGGGGAAACTAAGATCGGCGTAAATGTGCTCCTCTGACTTTTGGGTTTTCGTTGGCTATAAACCATAATCATCATGCTACAAAAGAAAAGGGGATTTTTGTACTTACCGTAAAATCCTTTTCTCGTTGGATGCATTGGGGGACATGGCACTATGGGTATATGCCCAGCTGACACTAGAAAGGAAAAGTTTTTGCTCCACCCAGATGGGCTATACCATCTGCACAAAAACTAAACTAACCAGTTGGTACTAAAGCAGTAGGAGCACAAAAATCAAGAGCGAAAAGTGAGGCCAACATGTTCTAAACCACAAAGAGGGCCATTATCAGTGTCTCAGGAAACCCGGAAAACCTGAACGAAGAAAAAAACATGGGTGGGATGTGTCCCCCAATGCATCCAACGAGAAAATGATTTTACAGGAAGTATAAAAATCCCTTTTTCTCGTGAATGGAATTGGGGGACACGGCACCATGTGACGTCCCAAAGCAGTCCCCGAGGGTAAGAAGAAACAGCCATGCATCGCAGATCTGGGAGGCTGAGGCCAGATGCCGGACCGCCTTAGTGGAGTGCGCGGTCAAACGGACATGTGGACATATGCTTCCTTGACAGCTGACCGAATCCAACAGAGATGGTGGCTTTGGAGGCTTGTAAACGTGAGCCCTCAGTGACGACAAAGAGGGAGTCAGAGCGACGGAAGGACTGTGTTAACTGGACATACAGCCAGAGCGCCCAAACCACATCCAGACGATGGAGAGACCGCTCTCTGGAATGAGAGGGTTTGGGACAGAATAAAAGCACGGAAAAGGACAGACAAGGCTGAGACCTCGCCAGATTCACACCAGGCAAAATAAGCCTTCGAGGTACGATGGTAAATCCTGGCCGACTAGGGTTTACGTGCATGAAGCATAGTCTGGATGACTGACTCGGAGAGACAGTGGAACCTCAGGACCACGACTTCAACCCGGATGAACAGAAACTCGCCCACCTTGAGGGAAGCAATCACCGATCTGAGGGACTCCATGCGAAAGTGATGGACACGGACAAAATGATTGAGTGCCTTTAGAGCCAAAATGGGGCAAAGAGAACCGTCCTTCCAGAAAGGGGTGAGATATGAGCGCCTTTTTGGAAGGCACGAAGCCAGACTGTGTGATGGAGTTAGCGGCCGCCCTGCTAATGCGGCGTGCCGATTCCAGGGAAACATCACAAAGATACTGGGATTCCTGGAGAAGATGAGAGACAAGGAGATGGAGCTTCCCCTGAATCGGGGGACAAGGACCAGACTACACAGGCCTTTGCCACCCATGACGCAGCAAAGGCCGTACAGCTAGCGGAACCTGCTGCCACAAATGCAGACTTGGACAAGGAGTCTATCGTCTTGCCCGAGGGATCAGACAAGAAAGCCGCGTCGGCCAAGCGAAGGGTGGTGGCCTTAGCAAGACAGGCCACCTGTGGATTTACCTGAGTAGGGACAGACCACATATTAATGGACTCCTCTGAAAAAAGAAAGCGGACGCCCGAACTCTTTGCAGGCTGAAGACGGCTATCTGGGGGACGCCACTTCTTGGCTAGGAGTGCGTCGAGATCCGCATGGTTAGGGAAAACCAAAGCGGGGTGCCTGGAACGGCGGAATGATGCGGATTCCTGAGCCGGAGAGGAGGGGTCTTCCTGCACGTGGAGAGCGTCCCTAACTGCCCTGATGAGATCCTGCATGGTCGCAGACAGGGCTGTGCTCTGCTCCGATTCGGAATCTGAGTCAGAGGTGTTCCCCATGGCGGCAGGGGAGTATCGTCGCCAGCCTCAGACCTGTCCTGGGAGTGACCTGCGGAAGCCGAGGAGGAGCGGGACATAGTTGTGACAACCCGTTTGCGGGACCTGGTGTCTGAACGGGAGCGTTCCCCGTCCGAGGAGGAGTCCCTAGGAGGTGCAGAGGTGGCCGCAATTTGGGCAGACAAGCGGTCCAGCGACTCCACCATGGATTGGGAGAGTCAGGCAAGATTCCCTATGGCTTGGGACAGGGAAGAGGCCCATTCAGGCACAGAAGGGGTGGTCAGGGCATCATGAGCGGGCCTGGGAGCAAGGCACTGTGCCCAAACAGGGTCTGGCTGCAAGGCACTGTGCCCAAACAGGGTCTGGCTGACTGCATGCCAACTTTTTATTGCAACGGGCGCACGTAAAGAACGTGGTGACCCTGAGGCGGGGGCCGGGAATCTGAGTCTTCTCTGGAATATGACAGCCAGAGGCTGTCCTACTGGACCCCAGGTGCTGTATCCCCTAAGAAAAGAAGAGATCCTGTCAAGATGGAGGCCCCTTTCTTTTTTTAAGCAGGAGTTAAGTGCAAACTCTGTGCACAGGGCTAAAGCCCGCGCTTGAGGCGAGCCTAGGTGAGGAAAAAGCCAGGGCCTCGATTAATGAAGTGGCCAGAAGAGGTGCGCTGGGGGCCCTCCGTAAAAGAAAAAAAATCTGGTTTGGGGGGGATCCTGAGGAGGAGCAATGCTCAGCGAGGGGAAAAACGGGGCAATAGGAGCACCTGGGGCCCGAGGACAGGGCAGAGAAGATGCGGCCTAGTCCTGGCAGAAGCCGGGCACTAAAGAAAAAGGGAAGGCCGGGGAGAGGCATAGTTGGCCAGGGAGGTGAAGGTTACCTAAGGGGGCGAAGAAAAAGGGGCCTCCCCCCCCTCCAAGGAGGAACAGGGGGAGACGAGGGGAAAGGGGGATCTCCCTAGGCCCCCTGAATAAAGTGAACTCACCCTGTGGCCAAAAGAGAGGAACTAACCAGAGACCCCATGGGACAGGGACGCAGGGGAGAATACTTACCGTACGTGGGATTGCCGGCATGCCACTGCGGATGCCGGGGGTTAAACTAAAGTGGGTATCCACAATGAAGCCTCATCCTACGGACACTAGACTAAAACTGGTTAGTTTAGTGTCTATGCAGAGGGCATAGCCCATTTGGGTGGAGCAAACACTTTTCCTTTCTAGTGGCAGCTGGGAATATACCCATGGTGCTGTGTCCCCCAATGCCATTCACGAGAAATAAACACACGAAATAGATCACTCTGTCTGTAATCTATAACAGGGATGCTCAACTTGCGGCCCTCCAGCTGTTGCGAAACTACAATTTCCAGCATGCCTGCACAGCCTACAGCTATTAGAGCATGCTGGGAGTTGTAGTTTTGCAAGAACTGGAGGGCCGCAAGTTGAGCATCCCTGGTCTATAACATATACTTTTTCACTTTTTGAATAGAATTACTGACTTAAATGAACTTTTTGATTATATTCTTAATTTATTTGCCTATATTTGTATTTCAGATTTAATATTGTTGAGCTGCTGCAGCTTCTGTGTTTCACAGTACATAAGCAAGATGCAGAATGCTGTACACCGTGAAAACTAGTTCAGTCTGCTAAGCTGATTCATGACCTAATCAATGATCGATTTAAAATTTCATTCAGAATTGGAGGTGGGGGGCTGTAAACTGAGCCTCCTGATGGATTTATCACAGAATGGCATTCTGCAGCTGCTATGTACTGTGAAACGTACAAGCTGCAGAAACCAAACCATTAAAAAAAAAAAGGGGGTTTTTTTTGTTTGTTTTTTCCCCCATGCCCAAAATTCGTCTACATCAGGGTTAGCAACCTGCATGCACACTTGCTTATATTCTCACGTAGGCTGGATTGTTGGGTGAAGTCACCTTGTAGTAATGACTGAAATGTTCTAAATTTGCTAACGTTAAGATCCCCCTCATCTGGTACATGGCACCCTGGCCAGCGAAGAGGGATGCAAACTATAAGCGGAGCAGCATTTTTAATACAAGTAAATTAGAGAGAGGCTTTGTGAACTATGTAGGTAAGTGGCCTGTAAATGGAAAGAGTTAATAAGAAATCACCTCTGATTTATTAACTGTCCAAATCCTGTACAGCATATTCCCTCACACATGATTGAGGTTTCGATATGAAACGCTTTCCTACAATCAGCAGATGGAAACATTGACCATCTTAATACTGTTACTCTGCACCAACCCTTTAAGACACCCTGTGGGAAAGGGGTTCTACAGGACTTTAAAAGGGTTTTCCATGATTTTAATACTGATTAGGGTCCATTCACACGTCCGTGTGTGTTTTGCGGATCCGCAAAACACGGAAACCGGCAATTTGCGGACCGCACATTGCCGGCACTCTCATAGAAAATGCCTTTTCTTGTCCGCAATTGCGGACAAGAATAGGACATGTTCTGTTTTTTTCGGTAACGTGATTGCGGACCCGGAAGTGCGGAGCCAAATGCGGAACGGAATTGCGGACGTGTGAGTGGACCCTTACAGTGAGGGTCCGACACCTGAGACCCGCACCGATCAGCTGTTTGAGAAGGCAGCAGCACTCCTGTGAATGCCAAGCACAGCGCCGTACATTGTATAGAGGCTGTGCTTGGTATTGCACTCAGTGCCATTCACTGCGCCTAGGCCACATGACTGATGAAAGTGATGTCACTGGCCTAGGGTAACCTGCGAGAAGGCAGCGGCACTCCTCAAACAGCTGTTCGGCAGGGGTCCCGTGTGTGGGACTACCACCAATCAGATACTGATGACCTACCCAGAGGATAGTAACATAATAGGAAAAACTCCAGTCCTACTTGCGGTTTGATTGGTTAATTTTATTTGCAAGGCAGCACTTTCATATAGAGTCTATACTCTATATGAAAGTGCTGCCTTGCAAATAAAATTAACCAATCAAACCGCAAGTAGGACTGGAGTTTTTCCTATTATGTTACTACATAGGGGTGGGAACCCTACTTCCAGTCGCGGAAAAAACACTCTGTGTGCCACAACGTTTTTGTTCATACTACCCAGAGGATAGGTCATCAGTATTAACATCTCAGAAAACTCCTTTAGGCTGGGAACACACCTAAGCGTTTCTGAATCGCGCGTATGACTCGCGTTTTTGTAACTAAGAAACGCGCATCATACGCGCGATTCAGTGATTCACCCCTATTTCAGCATGGCCCATAGGCGCGTTAAAACGCCCCAAAGAAGCTCATGCTGAAGCGACAGCGTTTGGCGTTTTTCAGCGCGTTCAAAAGCGCTGTAAAACGCCCAAATGTGAACCATGCCCATAGGGAAGCATGGCTTTTCACATGTTGTGCGTCTTACAGCGCGTTCAAACGCGCTGTAAAACGCTTAGGTGTGTACCTAGGGTTAAAGCGCTTTTGGCATGATGATCTGAACTGGGCAAGACCATTAATATCAGATCAGTAGGAGTCTGACCAGGGCTGTGGAGTCGGAGTCGAGGAGTCGGAGGCACTTTTGGGTACCTGGAGTACTTGGGTACCTGGCAAAAAATGGACCGACTCCGACTCCTACTAGATTTAAATTGGAATAAAAAAAAATTGGAATAAAAAAAAAAGCAAGTTTAAATGTCCCAATTCAGATAAAGTTATAATTAATTACTTCTCTACTGTAACAATAAAGGCCAATGCATGCAGTGCGTCACGTTACCGCTAAACAAAGACGTTAAGTGACCGCGAAGAAGCATGCTTTTCATATGCTTTACTATGCAGTTAAAGGGACACTGACAGGCTGATATATCTGCTGGTATTCATCAGAGGATCAGGAATACAACTAGACGACTGTTACCCCCAGTTGAGGTTTACTTGTGTTTAAAAACGTTTTAATCAATATGCAAATTCTCTACCTTTGTGCCCAAGGGGGCAGGCGCACATGTAGAGTACTGGCAGCACTAGACAGGACTAGGTAGCGAGGAGGAAGAGAGAAAGCTGGCACAGCCTCAGCATAGCCAGACGAGGCTTCTGCCAGCACTCTCCACGTGCGCCTGCGCAGGAATTCAGCGTTCGGCTAGCCTGAAAAAAAAGGCCAGTGCAGTGAATAATAACGAGGGGAACAGCGCTGGGAAGCTGTACTTCGGGCGCAGCTGCGCACAAAGCCGCAGGAGACGCTGCCCCATTGGGCACAAAGATAGTGAATTTGCATACAGATTAAAATGTTTTTTAAACACAAGTACAGCTTAACTGGGGGTAACATTAGTATAGTTTTATTCCTAATTCTCTGATGAATACCAGTATATATATATATCTTTAGCTGGAAAATCAGCCTGTCAGTGTCCCTTTAAGGAGCGGCAATACTTACACTTTCCATTGTCTTGTGGTCTGCTGTTACAGGGAACCCATGGTTATCCTCGCCTCTCACTGATAACTGATTAAGGACTGGAGACACTTGTATAAGTGAAGGGAATGGATAGTCAATAGTTCAAGACTGAAGCTGTAAACCATTTGAAAAACTGCTATCATTCAGCTACGGCTATAAAACATGTAAACTCAGATTGTTAGCTTAAATTTTAAACATGACTATGGGATTCTACTAGGAAAATCATGTTTTAAAATAAATGCCCCTTCCCCTGCCCCTTCCTGGATCCTCCCACTGCTCTATCTTCAGCAGAAGATCAGCACACAAAGGAGAAGGCAGCAGCTTCTGCTCAACTACCTCTCTGTGCTAGAGGAGATTAGAAGAACTTGGTGGAACAGCTTCGTATTTGCATATTAAATACAGAGGAGTCGGAGTCGAGGAGTCGGAGTCGGAAGTTTCAAAATCTGAGGAGTCGGAGTCGGAAAATTTATCTACCGACTCCACAGCCCTGAGTCTGACAGGGGATGCCTGTCTTTGGCTTCCACCACTGATCTGATATAGATGGTCAGGAGAGCTGCGGCATCTTCATTGCACCCACCAATAAAAGGCCTTTAATGTTTAAAGCCTCATTCACACATCAGTGTTTGGTCAGTGATTTCCATCAGTAAGGGCTCATGCACACGACCGGTGCTGTTTTGCGTTCCGTTTTTCACGGATCCGTTGTTCAGTATCTGAGGGTTTTTTTCCTCTAATTTAAGTCCTCTTCTGTAATGTTATTGCACAAAACATATCCGTATTGTTTCCGTATTTGATCAGTTTTTTGCGGATTTTATACTGAAAAAGTAACTTATTAATCACCAAACACATGAGCAATATGGGCTGGGCATAGCACTTCTACAGTATGGATCCGCAAAATACAGATGAGATAAGGATGTGTTCCGTGTACGTTCCGTATTTTTTGCGGACCCGTTGACTTGAATGGGGCCTCGGACCGTGATTTGTGGACAATAATAGGACATGCACTACTTTTTTGAGGAGCGGACGAAAGGAAACGGAATGCACACAGAGTAACTTCCGTATTTTCTACAGCCCCATTGAAGTGAATGGTTCCGCATACGGTCCGCAAAAAAAACCAGAACGGAAGCGGAAAGAAAATACGATCGTGTGCATGAGCCCTAAATGTGAGCCAAAACCAGGATTGGAGCCTCCACAGACATAAGGTATAAGGGAAAGATCTGCTCCTGTTCTGTGTGTAGAGCCGCACCTGGTTTTGGCTCAAAATCACTGACCAAACACTGATGTGTGAATGAGGCATAAGGCTGCCTGCACAAGGATGCAGATTTACAAATTGAAAATCCGAACAAATTTCCTTGCAGATTTGATGCTGTTTTACCGCCGATCTCACCCTTCTATTAAAAAGGGTGAAATCCGCACCAAAAAACAAAGCAGATTTCTATATCCGCACGGCAACTCAATTTCTGCACAGGATCAAAAAGCAAAGTGTGCAAGAGATGTGTCTGATCTCAACTTGCGGGTTGCAGCGACCCTAGAATTGCTTTAAAATAGCTGGTCTGGCACAAAAATAGGCAGGGCTTATGTTAACGACGTCGACAAATGGGCACTCCTAGTCAGGTTTGTGGGCATTGCAGACGTAGGGATTATATGCCCCAAATTTACCAACAACAGTGTTGGCAAGTATGGTGTCTGCATGGAAACCGCTGCCAAATAAATAATCCACGGTTTCCAGGCAGATGCGGAATCCGCACTGAAATCCGTAGCAAAAATCAACCGTGTCAACACAGCCTTACAGGCTCATAGCATGGAGATGTATGAAAAAAGAGCAGTTGTCCAAAGCAACCAATTAGATTCCTGCTCTCATTTCTTAACAAACCCTGCTGAATATGAAGCAAGCAACCCGATTGGCTGCTAGGAGCAACCGCGCCATATACATGTGATAGAGTCCCATGAGCGTGCCCAGGAAATAAGGGGCGGGACCCGTAGATAAGGGCGGGACTTATGCTTTACAAATACGGTGTATGGTTCACTAATATAAAAATGACACAATATCAGGACATGAACAAAACCAAACAACACCCGACATCAAACGTTGCGGTGTAACACGTCCCGGGAGCAGCAAGATGGCGCTAGGTTGGTAAAGCACCCCGAGGGTGTAGTAAGATGGCTGTCTTCGCACTTCCGGTTGGAGAAGCTCAACATCCGGGAGGGGTAAGATGGCGGCGGCCAGTCCTGTTTGTCAGGAGTTGGCTGGGAAATCGGAGTCAGAAGCAGAAGATGGGAAGAAGAAGCAGGTGGACGGTAAGTTCTGAGCTCAGGGCGGGGTTTGCGATGTTTGGCAGTGCCCGGGAACCAGCATGTGGCAGTATGAAGAGGCTGTAGCTGCCCTATACTCCCCATTATTACAGGTTATGCAGTGCTGATGTTATTGAACTCTGTTTACATTCACTTCCTATGGTGACTGCTGCCGACACATGTGGAGGCTTGTATAGCACAGTCGCTTGCACTGTTAAGGCTGCGCTGTTCAGCGCTGCTAAGCCTGACTACCAGTCTTTCATGGCAGAGCATATGCCACTGTGACCACGCCCCTGCCCACATGACTATACAGGCCCCACCCCCTCTGATCTACTGGAGCAATCACCATGGTGATCTATGGGCGGATGAGGAGGTACAGGAGTCACTTCTGTAACGCTGATATGGATGGGCCGAAAGGGGTGTGTCTTATATCTTGCTACAGCGATACGCATGGGGAAGTCTAAGACGATGGACGCCCTCTTGAATAGAAACGGGGAAGCAGAGGCAGCATGGGAGGAATGGAGAGTCCTGAAAAGTCAGGTCCGTATGTGTTTGGCGGTCTGCAAAACACGGATCTGCAAAAAATATGGATACCGGCCGTGTGCATTCTGTATTTTGCGGAACGGAACAGCTGGCCCCTAATAGAACAGACTTTTCCTTGTCCGGAATGCGGATAATAATAGGACATGTTCTATCTTTTTGCAGAATGGATGTACGGAAACTGAATACACACAGAGTAACTTCTGTTTTTTTTTTTTTTTGGACCCATTGAAATTAATGGTTCTGCATACGATCCACAACAAAAAACGGAATGGACACGAAAAGAAAATACGTTCGCGTGCATGAGCCCTAAGATCTGATCACTTACAGGCCCACAAGTTAAGACTGCACTACTGAGAAATCCTGCTGACTTCTGTCAGGTGGATGGTTGTCATGGAGACGCTGAGCCTCATCCAGCAAAAATATCTTGGGCTGGGTTCACATCACGTTTTTAAAATCAGTTTAATGTATAGGTTGGGGGTGGGGGGATACAAAAATGCAACACACCACGCATTTCCACCCTGCAGAGTCCAGTAAAGAAACATGGTTTCCTTTTCCTTTTTTTTTTTTTTTTTTTACAATGGAACTCTGTGGTGGCGGATGCCGCTGTATGGCGTCTGTCTGAGGCATCCGTTAAAGGAGTTGTCTCACTTCAGCCAATGGCATTTATTATGTAGCGAAAGTTAATACAAGGCACTTACTAATGTATTGTGATTGTCCATATTGCTTCCTTTCCATCACATTATACACGGCTCGTTTCCATGGATACAACCACCCTGCGATCCATCAGTGGTGGTCGTGCTTGCACATTATAGGAAAAAGCGTCTGCCTGTCTGGTGGCTGGAAGTGCGCATAGGTTAGTGCTTTTACCTATATTGGGCAAGCACGACCACTGCTGCTGGATTGCAGGGTGGTCATAACCATGGAAACAAGCAGGGTATAACAGAATGGAAAAATGAATCAACGGATGGCCAAAACGTGATGTGAACCCAGCCTTAGCAGCCATGTTGGACTTGTTGGGGCCACTTTTGTTTTTTGTCCACGGCTACTTTAAGTTCCCAGTCCACCCCTGGATCCAAATCGCGAAATTCCCCAGTACATCTAAATACACATTAGTAACCTGCAGGGTATCTGTCAGCAGATTTGTACCTGTGACACCGGCTGACCTGTTACATGTTCGCTTGGCAGCTGAAGACATCCGTGTTGGTCCCGCATTGCTGAGGTTTTATTATATGCAAATGAGCCTCTAGGAGCAACGGGGCGTTACCTCTTCATTCAAACAGGGCACACAGGACCCCTGTGTTTGTGAATGGCGGGGGTCTCGGCTTGGAAACTGGAGTGATCAGACACGTAAAGGGGTTGTCTTACCTTGAACACTGGTGACACATCACTAGGATATGCCACCTATGTCGGATACGTGCGAGTCCCGCACCTATCTCTCCAAGGAAGCTCCCAAAAAGAATGAGCACTTCTATGAGAGTGACGGAAAGAGCTGCTTCCATAGAAGTGAACGGAGCGGTGGCCGCACTTGCCATTCATATCTGTGGGACTTTAAAAAAGTAGCCGATCGCACCATTCGGCTATTTTTGGCTCTTCCATGGAAATAAATGGAGGGCGGCCGCGCGTGCTTCATGCGCACTCCCAAACCTTGGGTGCTCTGAACTAGAGATGGGTGCGGGTCCCACTGTCTCAGTAGGTCACCAGTGTTCGAGGTGAGACAACCCCTTTAACACCTAATCTGTGGGTAGGTGGTTTCAGTCTTCAGCGTTCTTCATATATGAGTTTGGGAATAACCAGAACCGTTTTATGATTTTTCTTTTTTTGTTCTTTGTAAGATAATGGATCGGAACCTTCTGGGGAGGTCCAGGACACAAAGACAGAAGATGAGAACCCCATACTCGATGATGAGATGGACTTCATTGTAGATGATGGCAAGGTACTGGCCAAGGCCCTTAAAGTAGCCAGGAGTTTGGGCAGCCGAGAAGATCCTGTAAGTCAGGAGCCGGCCCTTGTCAGCGGCCCTCTCTTAGATATGTTTGCTGAGATTGTTGAAAGCCGAGTGCCCATCCGCAGCCAACAAATCGGAGAGCCCGAGTTCAGTCATGAGCAGAAGATGGCGATGCTTCTAGACCTCTACAAGACCAAGCCGCTCATCTTTCTGGAGCGTTTCCGGAAGGTCCTTAAAGAAGAACATCTTGAAAGTTTCAGTCACTTATCTGGTGACTACACCGCTGATTTTTACTTCAAGGAGATCCGCAAAACCTCCCTCAGGAAAGGCCATCATACTAGAGTCCGGAACAAGAGGTACGCCGCCCTCCAGCAGCTGATATCAGGTACTGCGCTGTCATATTGTATCACACACTACTGTTTAGTCAGAGGTTGTTCATGTTCTCATTCCTGCAAGCAGGGGTAGTGCTAATGGCTGACCACCGCTCCATTCTCCGTCTATGGAGCTGCAACGTACGGAGCTCAGCTATCTCCAGCCGACCTATAACAGTGACTGAAGTGATGGTAACGTGTGCTCCATTCACACAGGGGCTTGGGTATCCTCATTTTGATGAATGCTGAGAGCCCCGGCTGTAATGCTGCTGCCTTCTCGCAGCTTCCCCTAGGTCGAGTGACGTCACGTCCATCGGTCACAGGGCCCAGGCGCAGCTCAGCTCCATAGAAGTGAATGGGACAGAGTGCGATACCAAGCACGGCCACTATACAATGTATGGCGCTGCGCTTGGTGAGCTGAGAGAAGGCAGCTGCACTCACAGGAGCGCCACTGCGTTCACAACCACATAATCAGTGGGGGTTTCGGATGTCGGACCCCCATCGATCAGATACTGATGACCTAGCAAGAGGATAGGTCGTCGGTAGGAAAATCTCGGAAAACTGTTTTAATTATGCCACTGAAGAACAGGTGCTTGATATGCCAAGTTATAAAAGTGAGGTTAGTTTTGTGCATTGCATACCATGAGTAAGGTCAGTTGTATGATCGAAACGCGTTGGTAGTTTTAATGTGATTTTTCAATAAAAGGAGTAGCTTTTATCCTGCTGCTTGTTGTCCCTACTGTAGTTGTATTTACGCGCCCAAATCTGCTCTGCTTAAAATAAAAACAGGTACTTACCTAGTCACTGGCACTTTATTCCAGTACTTCTGGTCCTGTCCCCAGCGGACCTGAAGTTTGACATCCTTCATCATGCGGTCACTCGCTGCTTGGCGACACGTCCTCGCTGAGGCCAGTGGCCTGAACGGCGGCGCTCATGACGAAGGACAGGATGTCACACTTCCAGTCCACAAGGGATCGGAAGCTGTGGGGATGGAACACTCAGGCTGGAGCGGAGAAGCGGGGTCCAGGTAAGCGCCTTTCTTTAGGCAGATCAGATAATTACATTTGCGGTGGGGATCCCCTTTAAGGGGCTGCAGCATCTCTACTCCTATGAAAACACTTCCTGCCACCTCCATCAATGTCCGCATCTCTACTGGCTTGTGTAGGGACCTACATGTGTGGACACTGATGTGGATGGTGATTTTCCAGGGATATAAAGTGGAGCTGAAGACTTCCAGCACCAAAACTGGGACTCCTGATGAATGTGCGTGATTACCCCTTGCTCTTATACACCTTGCATATGTATATTCTTTCTCTCAATAGGCGGGGAATATTTCAGCGATGAGCAGATGCGAGCTCGGGACCCCCTCATGTATGAGCACTACGTGGGCCAGTACCAGAGCGAGGAGGAGATCATGTCACAGAACAGTCGGGAGATGGCTCAGGCCAGCAGTCTATCAGACGTTCTCCTCAACTCCTGTCAGGAGCAGTCCTTGCAGAGGAGGCTGGAGGCTCAGCGGGAGATGGAGCACAACTGTGAAGAAGAGGAGGAGGAAGAGGATGACGACAATGAAGAGGAAGGTGGGTCACATAAAGACATCAAATCTGCTCGCTATTCACACGCACCTTGGTGTGTGATATAGCACCTGTAATACTGCCCCCTAATGGACAAGAGTTAGCTATCTCACTGGTTGAAGCACCATATACCTAAGAGCTCATGCACCTGACCGTATGTATTGCAGTCCGCAAAAAATACGGATGACATCTGTGTGCATTCCGTATTTTGCACAACGGAACAGCTGGCCCTAATAGAACAGTCCTATCCTTGTCTGTAATGCGCACAATCATAGGACATGTTCTATCCTTTTGCGCAACGGACATATGAGAACGGAATGCACACGGAGTAACTTCCTTTTTTTTTTTTTTTTTGTGGAGCCACAAATGCCTGCTGTTGGCGAGACAAAAAAACATTGCATGCAACGAAACATGGTATTTATGCCGGAAAGCAGCCGGATGAACGCCGGACCTCTTTACAGTCAGTGGAAATCTGGCGGTGAACTAGAAAATGTGGCAATGTCGGGTCCGGTGAAATCCAGCAGGCGGTTCTCTGCCGGAACAGCTTGACGGAGATGTGAATGAGGCCTAAGTGCACTACTATGCCTCACCTTATCAGTATTCTTTGGTGCTCTGCTGTGGTGTCATTGTAGGGCTGTGATGACATGACCTTGTCTTCATCCCCACCACCTGAATAACCGTCTAAGAGTTTCCACCTGCCATTTCTGCATTTCCTGCATTACTTACCGGGTCCTTTATCCTTCAGACTCTGAACTGCAGTCTGATGAGGAGCAAGAGTTGGCCAACGAGGAAAGGGCGCTCTTGAGAGAGGAGTTTGTCAGCCGCATGCATCAGAGGTTTTTAGACGGAAAAGATCGAGATTTCGACTACAGGTAACTGAGGGTTCATGCTCCACGTGGTGGGGGAGGTTTAGAATAATTGGTGTGTTTATAACGTGAATGAGTTGCCTGCAGCAACCAGTGGGACCCGCTTATTTATTGGATGTTGTGTGCTGACACAGAGCGCTTCCTGCTGGAGAATTGCTTTTAGAGCGCTCAGCTTTTTCCATACCTCCCATAGAGGTATATAGAGTGGAAATAAGCACGCTTGGCTATACGCACCATGCCCCTCCTCTCTACATTGTGGGGAATGACGGGGGTGCTGGGGTCTGATTTTAGCAATCGGCAGTCAGACCTCCTCTGACTTAAAGGGTTTCTGTCATCACGTTTTGACATTATAAGCTGTCTGACATTAGCTATGTGCTAATGTCAGAGCAGCTTGATAATGTCTTTTTTTTATAAAAATCCGATTTATATTCAGGCTAAAAAACGTACTTTTATAATATGTAAATTAGCCTCTAGGAGCAGGGGGGCGTTGCCCTGCTCCTAGAGGCTCCGTGAGGCAACCTGCTGCACGCCCCTTCTTACTTTGAGTGACAGTGCCGGGCAGCGATCCTCCGGCACTGTCTCCTTATGAAATCCCGCGCCTGCACGGCCGCTCTGTATTTGGCGCAGGCGCGGTGAGCAGAGGACGCTGGTGCCTGCTGTCCTCTGCTCACCGCGCCTGCGCCGAATACAGAGGCGCGGGATTTCACAAGGAGACAGTGCCGGAGGATCGCTGCCCGGCACTGTCACTCAAAGTAAGAAGGGGCGTGCCAGCAGGTTGCCGCACGGAGGCTCTAGGAGCAGGGCAACGCGCCCCCTGCTCCTAGAGGCTAATTTACATATTATAAAAGTACGTTTTTTAGCCTGAATATAAATCGGATTTTTATAAAAAAGACATTATCAAGCTGCTCTGACATTAGCACATAGCTAATGTCAGACAGCTTATAATGTCAAAACGTGATGACAGAAACCCTTTAACGTTTTATACTGTGGGTAGGAGGAAAGGTTCGCAGCCGGAATATCCCTTCTCTCAGCCTCCTTTTATTAAGCCAGTGTCTGTGCTTTGTTTCTTTCATAGTGAAGTCGATGATAACCCAGAATTTGACAACTTGGACATTGTCAATCGGGATGAAGAGGAGCGATACTTCGATGATGACGGTGACGAAGGTATAGACGAGATGGAAGCAGAAGAGGATGGAAGGGAAAATGGACAGGAAAGGGACAACAGTGAGTGACCATATGGTAAATCCCTAAAGCTCATTACATGGACAGGAACGACCTCCTCACATCCTCGTTTGTATAGAGGAGCTGCAGCAAAATGCCGTCTGTGCTCTGGGGCGGCCACTAGAAGGCAGCAGTCAGCCAGCCATGATTTCTGGCAGCTCTTACAAGGGGGAGGCATTTGCCCAGATTCTGATTTTCCACTAAAAACATGTTTTTTGTTACATCCGCAAAAGTTTGGAGACGTCCGGAAGACCATTCATGAGCTGAATTTGTACATTTGGTCGAGAGTGACTGCCGACAACATGCTCTACAAAAGACTACGGCGAAATGCTGTTTGTTGTGTTTTCTTTTCTGTTAAATTCTTGTATATTCTGAGCAGTGCCGGAGACGGTGGACAAATCGCTATAAGAGAGATTGTACATATAGGTGGCAGCATTCAACTCTTAAGATAAGGCAGGAATCTGCTTACTCTGTTGCGTTTTTGAGTTAAAAAAAAAATAAATTCTACTTTTGCAGAAGCAAATGCACAAATAAAAGGATGAATTGGTAAGTTACACATTGAAGGTCTCTCTATGTGCCTGTCTGTTTTGTTTCAGAAAGCTGGGTGACAACCCACATGGCTGCCTTCACATGCTCCAGAGCTGTTCTCACCCGGCTTTCCCATACTGCAGCGCCCCTACAGGGAGAACAACGCATAGCAGTGAGAGACACCTTTTTCGACCATTGACAAAGTGCGTATTTTTTTATTTTTTTTTGTGTTCTTATTACGGCTACCCCGACAACCCTAGGGTTCACCAGGCATGAAGAATTTAAACTGATTTCTAGGTTGAAAAGGTCTAGGAGTTACTTGCAAATGGGAAATCTGTTCTATTTCTTCCCCCATAAACAGAAGGCTGTGCCATGTTTTGCTAAGTGATCATGCCAGCACTGAGGTATGTGGTACACTTACTTGGGTTAATGATCTGAACTACGGCGTGCTCACACCCAGGTAATCCAGAAAGAGAAGAAATAGTAACATAGTAACATAGTCTATTAGGCCAAAAAAAGACATTTGTCCATCCAGTTCGGCCTGTTTCCTGCAAGTTGATCCAGAGGAAGGCAAAAAACCCCTGTGAGGCAGAAGCCAATTTTCCCCACTTAAGGGGAAAAAAATTCCTTCCCGACTCCAATCAGGCAGTCAGAATAACTCCCTGGATCAACGACCCCTCTCTAGTAGCTGTAGCCTGTAATATTATTACACTCCAGAAATACATCCAGGCCCCTCTTGAATTCTTTTATTGTACTCACCATCACCACCTCCTCAGGCAGAGAGCTCCATAGTCTCACTGCTCTTACCGTGAAGAATCCTCTTCTATGTTTGTGTAGAAACCTCCCCTCAGTCGTCTTTTTTCTAAAGTAAATAACCCTAATTTTGATAACCTTTCAGGGTACTGTAGTTGCCCCATTCCAGTTATTACTTTAGTTGCCCTCCTCTGAACCCTCTCCAGCTCTGCTATGTCTGTCTTGTTCACAGGAGCCCAGAACTGTACACAGTCCTCCATGTGTGGTCTGACCAGTGATTTATAAAGTGGTAAGACTATATTTTCATCACGGGCATCTAGGTGTGTAAGAAAAATTTCATTTATTACAAGAAATCTAATATAAAACACATTCCTTCCTGTTCTATATGTGGCACACAGTGCCATGCCACGGAAGAATCCCTTTTAATGCACTGATTCCTCTCTGACTATATAGTGGTTCCAAGACTTGTTTCACACTGCGGACGCGCTGTTTCAGCATAGAATCGGACAGACAAAAAACGCTGCGTGCAGTGGTATTCGTCCGGCCTTTTCTCAGCAAATTTGCCAGATCGCCTCCATACCCCATTATAGTTAATGGGGCCGGATGGCATTCCGGTAGTATCCGGCAGGTTGCTCCTGGTCGGAACAGCCTGCCGGATCGGAAAAACGCAAATGTGAAACAAGCCTACATCAGACATTGCTATGCTACAACCTGACAATACAGTGTACTTGCCAGGCTATGCTCTGCGAGTCCAGTAGGGGGAGCTATAACAACGTTTCACCTTTGAGGGCCAGTGACATTCGTCTCATTAGAGCTGGATCATCTATCCTCAAGTGCCTACCTCTCCTGAATCTGAGCACCCACATTAAGAACAGGTGCCAGTGAGTGCCATATTAAGAGCTTAGTGACTACTCCTGGGCACAGAACCAGACCTATACGGTTTGGGCTGCTGAATGGAGCTGCCTGTAAAGTATTCCAGTCACTGATGTGACATGACTAAGAGCAGCCAGAGGATTTGGTGTCCTGGCATTGAATGGCTCAGCAATTCCTGATCCTAGTTACTCTCATTTATGTAACACTGGTCCGCTGGTGTCAGCCTTAACATAGTCAATAACACTGATTATCCTGTGATGGTGGCACTTGTCAATGGCTGTGATAATTTATATATATTTTTTTTTTACTTATCTGAAGGACTTTCTTCCCTTTCGGTGGGTGGGCAGCAGCTCCCATGACAGTGAAGCACCTGCATCCATCTCCCAGGATGCATTGCTGTTGGCTCTTGTCAACCCTTTCCACCCCTGCATAGAAAATAATTCCTCACATATACCACCAGAGATACATATGGTAGACCTAGACCATGGATTAGCAACCTCCCCTGACTCCCACTGCTTTGAGACTACAACTCCCAGCATGCACACTTGCTTGGCTGTTCTTGTAACTCCCCTAAAAATGATAAGGGGATTATGGGAGTTGTAGTTTCAGAACATTCCATACTATTCCATTCCATAGTAATACTTTTTCTGGATTAACCCTTTAAAGCTGATGTGATAGGGTACTTTCACACTTGCGTTGGTGCGGATCCGTCTGTTTATTTGCACAGACGGATCCGCACCCATAATGCAAACGTTTGTATCCGTTCAGAACGGATCCGTTTGCATTAGTTAAAAAAAAAATGACAAAGTCCAAAACGGATCCGTTTTGAATTACATTGAAAGTCAATGGTGAACGGATCCGTTTTGAATTACATTGAAAGTCAATAAGGAACGGATCCGTTTTCAGATGCACCATATTGTGTCATTGAAAACGGATCCGTCCCCATTGACTTACATTGTAATTCAAAACGGATCCGTTAGGCTCCGCCTCTTCAGAGGGACACCAAAATGCTGCATGCTGCGTTTTGGTGTCCGCCTCCAGAACAGAAGCGGAACGGAGCCGAACTGATGCATTCTAAACGGATCCTTATCCATTCAGAATGCATTGGGGCTTAACTGATCCGTTTTGGACCGTTTGTGAGAGCCCTGAAAGGGATCTCACAAACGGAATCCAAAACGCTAGTGTAAAAGTACCCTTACAAGCAGGAAAATGGGCAGGCGTGAGGATCTGAGCGACTTTTGACGAGTTGCAATTTGACGGCTGGTCAAAGCATCTCCAAAACGGACGGACATCTCCTCTTGTGAGATGTTTCTGGTATGCCGTGGTCAGCGCGTATAAAAGTGGTCCCAGGAAGCAGTAGGGTTATGGGTGTTCAAGGCCCACTGATGTGCCACACGC
Organism: Bufotes viridis; assembly: GCA_033119425.1. NCBI lineage: Eukaryota > Metazoa > Chordata > Amphibia > Anura > Bufonidae > Bufotes > Bufotes viridis. Next base: position 29,769,836 of record CM065597.1, on the reverse strand, counting down.
ACCCTAAACCAGACACCCACATGATGTAAAAGAAAAGCATATTTTAGCAATTCAGACGGCACTCCAAATGTATTTTCAAATGCAGTGGCTAAAAAGTCTAGGTAAAAGAAAAGCATGATACTTCAGAGCAGGCCACCTCCATGGTCCACTTCTTATCCTCACATGTCCATTGTGGGCCCTTTCAGAAGCGGACAGGAGTCAGCATGGGTTTACAACTACACAGCAAGCGGCGATGCCCTGTGTGTCCTGACGCCTTTCTATCATAGTCAGTAGGAACTGTCTTTTATCAATTTGAACTCCTGTAGCTCTTATGTATGGGAAGTGAAGACTAGCCCGATCCTACAGAAGAGCTACATACGCTTAACTTGATAAAATAGAAAGGTGTCGGGACATACAGGGCATCGCCGCTTGCTGTGCAGCTGCAAACCGGTCAGAGCGCTCACGCCGACCCCTGTCCACCTCTGATAGTGCCTACAATGGACATGTGGGCAATGGAAGAAGGTGGCCTTGAGTACCTATCATACCAGATTATTGCATCACTTTTGGTAGGTACTAACCATTGGAAATATTCTGATGTTACAGATGTCACCACTTGACTTGTCAAAGTTGCTCAGATCTTTATCCTTGCCAATTTTTCCTGCTTTCAATGCATGAACTTCAATGCTTCGCTTGCTGTCTAATCTATCACACCCAGAGACGCCGTTGTCACCAGAAAAGGTTATTCACTTCACCTGTCAGCAGTTTTCAGGTGATGACTGATCGGTGTATGCACCAAGACAAATGAGCCTCGGTTTAAGTTCTTAGACTTTGTAGGACCATGTATTAAGCCAGATCTGTGGGAATATGTTGCCGTAATACCGAGCGTGTTCTGTAGACCTGTGTCTCTCTCATTCATTCGGGTGAGATCCAAAAGTTTAAAGCAGAAACAGATGTGGGAGACATAGCTGACCCCCTCCCGGTATGGAGCATGTGTTTTCTGGTAATGTAGATGAATAATAAGATCATCTCTCCCTATACTCTTTTCTCATACCCCCTGCAGTGCCCCCAACACAGTTGGCATCATCCTTGGTGAGTCACTCAGGTCTAATTAGCGACAGATGTAACTTCACCCCAAGCTCCCGGCCCTTCTTAGCAGACAACAGGACGCGGCTCCTCACCTCTGCAAATCTCGAAAGACTGAGAGTAATACATGGTATTTTCCCTTCGCACACCCTCTAAAACTGCCCAGGTATAGAGGGCAACCAGCCAACATGCCATGGGTCCTGTTGGTGCCATCTGAACAGCTACAGTTCATTTGTTAGAAGAAGACTTTGACCCATACACTGGGATAAAAGCAGATGGAGATGGACGGTGTGCAGTCATCTCAAGTCTTTGTCCAGCTAAATCCACGGATGTTAGGACGTTGACCTCTCACGTCTCTCCTAATACAGACATTAGCAAATTGACCTCCTCACCCCCCATGTACTACACAGACTTCAGGGCACTGACCTCTTGTCATCACCGTGGCGCTAATCATACGCAGACATTGGGACACAAGCCTTTCCCCTCCTATTAGACAGGGTCTGACCTTTCACCGCTGATACACCAAATCCACACCTAAAACAGTCTTTGCACTGTTTCTCTGTATATGTCGGCAGGATACCACTGTGTATACATCGGCTCCCATGTTAAACTGCATGTGCCTATGGAGTAGTGCTATTCCATTAGAGCAGAAACAAAAGTATACTGGCGCAAGAGAGGCCTAAATAATGGGGGGCCTATAGATGCATTTGACGTACAGTATGTACCTGGAGCTCTCCCAGCGGATGGACACCCCAAAACAGTGTGAAAGGCCTCGTGTACGTGGTGGAGCCTGAAGGACAGCACATGACGTCCCTATGGCTCCTTGCTAGGTGCTGAGCTTGCTGTACGGTGTCTCCTTTTTTCCAAAAGTAGGCACAGTATAGGTCTTTAGGTACCATATGACTGTCCCAGACAACTTGAAGCTTATATGGAGCCATAATAAACTTGTGTATTAAAAGGAGTCGGTCCTCTCCAAAATTGGTTTCAAAGCAAGCAGACCACCATGTTTTTTTTTACAAATAAGATTTCGGTGCCCTGTGGACGGGATCGCTCCATTTGGTGCCCCATTGCTCAGCCAGTAACGCCGCGTAGTGCCTCGCCACTTGTTGGATTGACAGTCCCTGAGACTTCAGAGCCGGTAGTGAAGATGCAGGCGAAATCAGGTTCACTGAGCCAAATGCCCCCGGTGCAACGAGAACCTTATTTGCATAGAGTAAAAAGAAGCATTTCTCTCAGGATTAGAGGACTGGATTTTCACCAGAAAGAGTAGGTTTTGGGGGACATACATTACATGGTGGTATGTAGATTTTGAAACCCATTTTAGAGATGCCACGGTGCTCTGCTGTATGGAAATACTGTATATCCATTTCAGATACCCATACATAACACTTTGCTCCATCTGTTGACAATAAGTCCGTATGCTGGGATCACCAGTGATCAACTGTAATCGGTGAGGAGCCCTGGCAGTAAGTGGTCAGTTTCTCTGCAGCGCCGCCACAGGGGAAATTAAGTATTACACAGTGCCCATTCAACCCTGTGAAACACAGGGCAGGACAAGTCCTCCAGAGACACTCTTCATAGTCTCTCCAGTCTTTCCACAAGATCAAGATCCTGAACAGTGAACCCTTCCTCTATTATTTCTGAACTGGCCAACCTTTCTAGGGGTAAACGCCTTGGACCGTCCTGCACCGCAGTGCACAATCCTGTCTGGATTCACACGCAGAAGGGCAGGCAATCACTTGTAGATATATGGGTCCAGTAGTACAGCAAGAGCTGTATACACAGTAGGAGAATATTTTCCTGGCGTGCCAAGCTGGCTTTGTGGTTTAGCTGTGTTATTACACTGGCATTTTACTCTAAATATAATCCTGACTAAGAGGCGGATTCTGTCTGTGCCCGTACGTGATAACCACACCCTGGCACCATTACCCCCCAACCAGTCCAACCTAGTATTCACAAACACAAAGGATCTCATATTGTCAGCTCAATAGAAGTATATCTTTCTATGGATACTTGACTACACCAATAGGACATGGTCACCATGGTCTCCCTCCAAAATGATCTCTAGAGGGTACTGTCTGTAGTAGGGTCTTAGTACAATGTGCAGTTCTTAGATGGACGTCTTCACCTCTAGGACTACACATAATTTTCTCGCCTGTGGTCAGTATAGACTTGGCAGCTTAGTTCTTCTCACTGCCAGAGGGTATTTGTGGGCATGGAATACACCAAGATTACTAGGTGCAGTCTTTTATCCATAGCTTGAATTAAACTCTGCCATTGTTTTGTATCCGGCAGTCCAAGACGAGCTGTTTAGTTGAGTCTGAGGTTTTTAGAGTCCCCTCTGATTTTTATAAGGGTGGTGAAATGGAAAGACTCCAGAACCACAGTGCAAAATTTGTGGTGTGAGACATGGGGACAGGAAGGATCTGCAGATGAGATGGTGTTGACTTTGTAAACGGGGAATAGTTATTTTTGGACTCGTCCATTAATTTTCTCGTTGGCTTCTTCATCTTTTTGCAGCAGGATCATCTAATGTGTGAGGCGGCCAAACAAGTTTTTCAGTCTACTCTTAGGATGCTCTTATATCTCATGTTTGCTGTCAGTCCTGGGTTATTAGTTCCTTAAAAAATTCAGACAGCCATTTCTACTTCTTCCTTCATAGAGATTAATGAGCACATGAGGGTATCTTGGGATAGAAACTACAGGGAACCCCCCAGATTTAGAATAAGGGTCGTGGTATAAATGTTGAGTTCTTCTATGGGATCACTGACAGAAAGTCAAGAGTCCTGAAAACCTTTAAAAACCATAGGATATTCTAAGCTTTATCGATGGTTGACTTTAGGCCGTTGAAGAAGATAAAACAAGTGACAGACAAATCCTTCTATAATTGCAGTGAATAATAAAATATTGCCCAATTATATTTTGACATTTCTCTCCCTCAACAGTTCCTCTCCTAATATCCTATTTTTATTTCTCTTTCTCCATCATGGCCCCTTTGCTCCCTCCTCTTTCTCATCATCTTCCTTTACCCTTCTCATTCTTTTCATTTTCCTCATTACTAGCTCTGCTCGCCTCTTACCTGCCTCCCTCTGTTTCTTGTCTTCATGCTACTCTTTGCTTATTGCTTCCATGTCTCCCTATGGCTGTCACCACCCTGTCTCCATCTACTTGTTTTCTTCCTGACCCTCTCTACCTGCTACCACCCTGTCTCCATCTACTTGTTTTCTTCTTGCCCCTCTCTGCCTGCTACCTCCATGCCCTGTCTCCATCTATTTGTTTTCTTCTTGCCCCTCTCTGCCTGCTACCTCCCTGTCTCCGTCTATTTGTTTCCCTCCTGCCCCTCTCTTTCCACTACCTCCTTGTTGCCCTCATGCCCTTTTCTGTGCGTCCTTCCGTCTCTCTTTATTGCCTTTCTGCTCATTTTCTCTTTGTCCTCTTTGTTTCTCTCTACACCGCCTAGGACCTCTCTTCTTCTCCTTGCCCCCTCTCATATTTGTCTCCTTTTCCACAGATAATCAATGATTGGGGAAGCACTACCTGGTAGGAAATTCCCCAATTCCTTTCAGTAGGGGTGCCTTCAGACTTTGATCCAGGCCTCCGGTTCCTTGTAGTTTCCCAAAGATTCTGCGCAAGGCCTGCGGCACTCCAGTTGCAGTGAAAATTCTGAACTTTATTGCACGAAATGCAAGCAACGTTTCGACCGCACAGGTCTTTATCAAGCTTTATGAGCTTGATCAAGACCTGTGCGGTCGAAACGTCGCTTGTATTTGGTGCAATAAAGTTCAGAATTGTCTCCTTTTCCACCTCACTTTCGTCTGTATCTCCTTACCCTGTCACACTTGGTTGTTTGCCCCTTTATACCCATTGTCGTCATACCTTCTATTTCTTCCCTGCACTGACATGATGAATGGACGGATATTTATGTGACGAGTTGGATCAGGAGCTGGAGATAATGCAGCTGGGCACTGTCAATACATTCGTTGTAAAACCTCTCTGTGAACTGTAGTGATGTGGCCCTTTTTCCTATCTTTGGTTCAATCTCCTTTTTGGGTTATGAGGATCCATGGGATTGTGCGGTCTCGTGCAGATCCATTGCACAGCTCTCAGCAATGTTCCCCTGCATAGCCTGACTCAATCCAAGCACAGCAATCTTCCAGCTGAGTCACTGCTAGGGCTATATACTAAGCAATGAGGTCCCATGGGTTGCCTTGTCCATGAAGAGCTATGAACTGACCAAATTAGAGAAACCATGATGGGGCTTGCAATTCCAAAACCGCTGCTAAGCCAAAGGTTCAGCTGCTGAGAAGTAATGCAGGGTTCATTTTTATATGTTCAGAATATCTATTATCCGCCCACACACAACCAGCCACTAAATATGATATTACCCTGAGAATTCAGAAGATATTCCCCCACACCTCCATACTCCCCTTCTCTGCCCCGGGGTGGGAATTGAAGAATTTTTGGAATCTAAGTTATTTCAAACACCGAAGAAGAATTACCAGGGGCATATAATTATATACTTATATTAATGGATATTTATAGATATGGTTTTCCAGCAGGTTATTAATCACCTTTTGTCCTGACACATCTTAGAGGAGAGACGTTTAGCTATAATGTCGCCGCCAATTGTATGGTCATTTATTCAATTAGGGTATTTCTAGGCAACATTTAAAGGGGTTGTCCAGGATTAGAAAAACATGGCTGCTTTCTTCCAAAAACAACATCACCCCTGTGCATTGGTCATGTTCGGTATTGCAGCTCAGCTCCGTTGGAGTCAAGGGAGCAAAGCGGCATTGCCGCACAAGACATCTGGATGATGGTGCTGTTTTTGGAACGAAGCAGCCATGTTTTTCTAATCCTGGACATACCCTTTAAAGGAGCTCTCTAGGGTTAGAATAAAGGGACTGCTTTCTTTCTAGAAAGAACTTATCTACTTCTAGGTAGGTCTCCTTTAAACATTCTTTTAGCAGATTCCTAATGCCCTTTTAAACGGGCGGATTATCGGCCAAATAAATGTTTCGTAGGAATGTTTCATTCCCGATCACCGCCCTTGTGTGTCGGCAGACTGCATCTCAATCAGCACTTGTTACAACCAATTATCTGTCTGTGCAAAAGGAGCCTTTGATCATACTTGCCAACTTTTGAGAAGAGACCTCCGGGAGATCCTAAAGTTCAAATTTTATTTCTGGCATTGGCACGTCCATTTGAAGATAGGTCACACCCTCAATGTGTTTTGGAAGTCGGTGTTGAGTCGGATGATGAAGCACCTTGGCTCCAAACACCGGAGGGAGGTTCTCCGCGAGTTGTCAGGAAGTTTCTGCTGCACCTGGGAGATTTAACAACTCCTCTGGAAGTCTGAGAGGTCTCCCCTTTTCCCAGGAGTCTCCCAGATGTTCCAGAAGAGTTGGCAAGTATCCCTTAGATACGTCTTCCATAGGTGTTTTTACTTAGCTCTTCCAGACACCCTAATGGCAACGTAAAGCGGCTCTGCAGGGAAATAAGGGCCGCAATCATGGAAATCTTGGTGGAAACCCTATTTGGAGATGTAATGGCACCAATTCCTGTCACCACAGAAGAAAATAATAACCAAGACCCCAGCATGGTGGCTCGAACGTGAGCGTGGTAAATGTATAGTTCTTGTAATGTTCGCCAGTTGTCACTTTCTCCTAAGAGTTTTGTTTTACCACAAAAGCCAGACTATAATTGTGTTTGTGGGAAACTTCCTGTGATGATGACTTCGCCCTCTCCCCCTCCTCGTCCGTGGTGTCTGATCTGTGCGCTCGCAGGCTGACTGTATATACACAGTGTAGGACCCACCAGGGAGAGACCTGGCCTGCCTCCCACGTGTCTCTCCATCCAGTCTGACACATTCCTTTCTTCATCCAGATGCCAGGGGCATCCCAGCATTTTAGGGGAAGAGACAAAAGGATAAAACATGGCTTCTTAGAAGACGTCTGAACTGCATTGTATGGCTGTTAGAAATGAAAGGGGTTTTTCTGGTCCTGGAGGACCCAGCATATGTGTGTGCATTACAAGGACAGTCCATTGTCTTCAGTGCTTCTGCTCTTCAACCTTTACATTGACTTTGACCTTTCTTTCTCTGCCAGTTTGAACTGTGTACTTGTTGCTTACCAAAAGAATTGGTAAGCGGTATTGCTTGCACTATTTATTTAGTTCCTGGTGCTTACATGGCACTAACATATTCTGCAGCGCTGTTCAGAGAATTCACTTCAGTCCATGTCCTCATCGGGTTCCTATCTCAGACACACACATAACCATTAGGACCATTTTCACAATTTCCAAATAACCTATTAGTATGTTTTTGGAGTGTGGGATGAAACTGGAAAACCTGAAGTAAACCCAGGCAAACACGGGCAGAACATAGAAGCAGAATGTCAACCTATGCACAGGGCAAGTCAAAGGTCTCAGGACACCAGTTTATTTCGATGGCCGCAAAATCTGCCCATGATCCAATATGATGGCTTTCAAGATGACTGTAATATCCAAAATAAATGTGGAGCCCCAGTATTGGGTCTACAACACAATGAAAGCCAGATATCCCTCAAAGAAAGGAAAACCGAGCAAAGGGGTGTCTCCATTACAGAGATCACCAGATCCACCATATTAAGTGGCCCCTATGTCAAGATCCCGCTTTTTTACAAGCTTTAAGGATGTGACGGGGAAAACCTAAGCCAGTTATCCATCCACAGATAGCTGTTTCGGGGTGTTGCCCCTCATCAGTGCGGAGTAGGATTCTGGCTAACCGGGAGCAATGCCTCGGAGACTACTCAAACAAAACAATAGCTGATCTCAGGGAGACCAGCTAGTCTTAGAAGAATTGCATTACAATGATTTTTTTATTTTTATTTACCAGACAAGCGCTGTGCTCCCCAGTCTAATTACATTGCGGGCACTTCCAGGATTGCATGCCGTACATTGGGCACATGATCCTAGAACAGTTTCAACCGACTATGATCGCAGTTGTCCCTGCACAGTCAGGCAGTCTCTGGTGTACACAGAGCCTGAGGCTGCGTTACTGCACAGGTGCAACACCCGTACATTGTGGGTCGAAACCAGGCTAGGATCATGTGCCCAGCGTACAGCACATTCTTGTAAGACTTACCACTGTCGGCTAAATGAGATTAAAAATAATAACAACCGGATAGTCTTTGGCTCAAGGTAGAATTTTCCATGGACTTAGAGCTGAGTGTGAGCAAGGAAACCTGGCTCGGCTTAAACCAGAATTTTCCATATTTATTAGTCCAACCATATTCTTGCAAATTTATGTTTAGCAGAAGAGCCTCTTTATGATGGAGAAACATTGGGACCAAGCACATGGGAGATATGTTGAAGGCTATTTACCAAGGAGGATAGGCAGACTAGAAACAAGACTAGTCTTAGGTTTGTTTCACATTGCTGATACAGCCTTCCAGCAGGCTGTTCCCACACAAAATGCCGGTAATCAGCTGAACAAGAAACACTGCGCACAACGATATTTGCCGGGTTTTCGGCTGGATCTGACCAGACCCCATTATAGTTAACGGGACCGGACGGCAATCCGACAGCGTTCGCTGGGTCTGGCCGGCTGTTCCTGGCCGGAAGAGCCTGCCGGATCTGTCAACGCAAATGTTAAACTAGCTTTAATGGGGTTATCCCATTACTAATGTAAAAAAAATGAAAATCAGACATCATATAGGACAAGACTATCTCTTGTTAATAAAGCTAGAACCAGCCCTTTACCTCACATGGGTCCAGAGATCTCCCCATTTGTTGCTCTGCTGGATTTATATCAAGCCGGCATCTCAGGGAGAGTGTCCATGCTCTCCGTATCGCAGCTCAGGAGGCAGTTTAAGGATGATACTGAGCATGTGCGGCCTTCTCAATGAGCAGGACAAAGAAATAAGAAAAAGAAACAGCAGGTGGCGCTATACAGATACATTTTATTGAATAACTTAGTGGCTATACTAAATTTTTAATTACATGCAATTACAAAAGAATTCAGCCCTACGTGCTGTTTTGAAAACTACAGAATATTTTACGTGGGACAACCCCTTTAAAAAACCTCTTGAGAATTATAGACAAAGTAGAAGAGCCTTTCCCCTTACGAGAGTCAAGACAACACATCTAGGCAGTGGCGAGTTTTACTGATCATGTCAGGATATAGGAATGCTTCATTCTGGCTCTCCCTCACATCTCCTTATCAGACCACCAGCTGAAATCATATCACCAAATGCTCCTCTACCCCATTCCTCCTTCTTATTCCCTGAAGGAAATTTCTGTTCTGCAACTTGACATTTTATTTATAAGAAAGCGCTAATTCAAGAACCTTGAAACACACCATCTGTATTCTGCACGATGAAGAACACTCGAAGAAGTAGTGCTGTTTTAAATTTATCTGACCTCACCATGAGCTGGAGAACGATATCGTTATCTTATCCTTCTGATCAAAATTTGCCGCTAGCCCTCAAGGCAGTGAGATGTGAGATAGTCACAGCTGAAGTCTGTGAGGAGACATGAGACTTACATTAGTTAATTATCAAAATTGTTTTAAGGTTTGTGACGCAGACTTCATGTGGGAGACCACCCAAATCAACAGGTATTTGAATGAAAGACCACCAACCATTCCGGCCTTATTTCCCACCGACACTCTGCCAAATACCAAAGCTCTAAAGATTGAAAGTTCCAGTAACACCACCAATGGCTTAGCTAATACTTGGCAGGTTAGGATATGGTTGATCTTAAAGCCTCCACAACAGCTGGAGAATTTACTGTGGGCTACCACATGCTAATATATCCTCCCACGTCTCCCTACCATATTCTAGTACAGGATTCTTTAGTCTTTTCCACATGAGTTCTTCCTTAGTTGTGTAGAAATGGAGTCACCTATTATCTGTACCCACCATAAGACAATATTAGGAACCTTCTGTATTGTTACTCCGACCATGCCTTTAGACAACCCCTATCCATATACCCCATTAGAATATGGATGTCATTGTTGTCACCATTCATGACCACCTCTATGAGCCAGAATGAAGCTCCACAAGGTATCTGAATGGCCACCATGTAATTAAGACTATATTTCTTAGGCAGTGGTCACCAAAATGCCTCCCCCCAACAAAATCAACTGTTTGTTGGTGGTCGGGGCTACCTCAACTAGTTGATTTCCATGGTGGCTCCAAACAGAAAGGGGGTGATTCTGACGAGACAGCGTTTTTAAACGAATGTTCCATCTTCTCATTTATTTATGTGGCTGAAAGGGAGCAGCCGATTTCTAGACTCCACAATCCATTTCTAGGACTCACTCATCAGGGGTAAGCGTGGCCCTTGTCCAGTTAGTTACAATCATGGCTTAAAGGGGGTTATCCTATTATTGATGTAAAGTAATGGAAATCAAACATCATATAGTACATGACAGTCTCTTTCTAACAAAGCTAGAACCAGCCCTGTACCTCACAATGGATTCAGAGAGCTCTCCATTCATTGCTCCAATTGCACTGCTAGATTATTTTTAGCCTGGCAGCTCAGGGGTGTGTTCTTTCTGCTGCAGCTCTCTTCCCGTAACTGCCACAGCTTCTAACAGAACATTTTGCTGGTGGCAGTTAAAGATTTAAACTGAGGATGTGCGACCAGCTCAGTGAGACGGACAAGAAATAAGGAAAAGAACAAACAGCAGGTGGCGCTATACAGATACATTTTATAGAACAGCTCCCTGGCTATACAATTTTTTTTATTACGAGCAATTAGAAAAGTATTCAGATCCTGGTTTGAAAAATGTAGAATATGTTTTGTGACACAACCCCTTTAATAGAGGGAGGTGGGGTCCACTGGTCAGGACCCTTATCAATGAGCCAGAATGGAGAGTGGTACAAAGATCACCTCTTACTCTGGAGGATCCAGCAGATCCATACATTACATGGACAGCCCACTTCAGTTGATTGGTTGCTGTGTAATACTTGATCTTTCCTGTGGTGGCGCTGGAAGACAATAGAACACTTGCTGCCAAATGTTTGCACATACAGCAGTGGATTTCTGGTGGACTCACAGTAGGGAACAGTGACTTATTTTTGAGGGATCCTTGGGTCAGATCAGAGTGCCGCCCCTAGCGGCTTCTGATATGGTGGAGCCAGTTCATCCATGAATGGCTAGATGTTCCTTTCCTTGGAGATAACACCTTGGTCTAACAGATCCAGGATTTCTAAAAGGGACAATAGCCACACACCTCCATACCTCTCAATATCTGAACCCCCATTCACAGGACATTTTTATGTTCGCAAACCATCCCAGAAATGCCTGTAGGCCCTGGTCCTTTGAGGTATGTGACAAACCTGTAAAAAATGGTTGAGAGGTACAGTAGGTAAATCCCACATGGTTGCCACCCAGCGTAACTCAATATGCCTTGTTAGGCATTAATATATGAACTGGGCTTGATCAAGATTTTGGAGAACCAATATGACAACCCATCCCAACAGCCACGTTAGTTTGTCATCCAGCTTTCCAGGAAATGGCTAAAGTTAGTTTCACACTAGCGCTAGACATCTCTGGCAGGCTGTTCCGGCAAGGAGCAGCCTGTCGGAGGTGTCTGGATCCAGCATTGCTGGACGCTACCTGATACCCACTGGTCCCATTAACAATAATGGGGATTGGCGGCATTCATTTATTATAAGACATTTCAAATTGCAGCATTATCACTGGTGAGCGTGTACATGGCTGACTATGTGCAGTTATTTTGGTTATTCCGTGCCTGATGATTCCTTACAGATGTGTGTGAAACTGCTGGGGGTCCATCTAGGATATGTGTCACACTCCTTTTTGAAGTCTTATTTTCTATAACAAACAGAGTCTGGGACCCCGGACTTTTACAGGTGCGTTTCTTTTATGTGGTATTATTTCTCTTTGTGTATAGGGGGCAGCTGCTGTTTATAGGAACGTGCCCGGTCTTATGGGAACAGCTGGTGAGTGTATGGACAGCAGGCTATTATGTATGTATTAGAGTCATTGCAAAGGTTTGCATGAGACCTATACATGACTGTGAGGATAGGCCTTAAGGAGCTGTTGACGCTTAGTATAGTCATACAACTAACACTGGTTGTGGTGCCCCAGCCTAATGGTCCTTCTTCAGCCCTCAAGGTTCCTTTTCTATTGGGTCAGATCAGGGTGCTGCCCCTAGCGGCTTATGCTATGGTGGAGCCAGTTCATCCGTGAATGGCTAGATGTTCCTTTCCCTGGAGATGACACCTTGGTCTAACAGATCCAGGATTTCCAAAAGGGACAATAGCCACACACCTCCATACCTCTCAATATCTGAACCCCCATTCACAGGACATTTTTATGTCCCACCCCAGAATGTTTGCAAACCATCCCAGAAATGCCTGTAGGCCCTGGTCCATTGAGGTATGTGACAATCCTGTGAAAATTGGTTAAGAGGTACAGGATAGGTGTTATGGAGCTGTTTACCCCTAGTATAGTCATACAACTAACACTGGTTGTGGTGCCCCAGCCTAATGGTCCTTCTTCAGCCCTCAAGGTTCCTTTTCTATTGGTATCTTACAATGGTTGTACTCCTATAGTTTGAAAGAAGCATAGCCAGGCTCCTGCATAGTCATCTTGTCTGGCCGTGTCAATCAAGAAAAAGGGAGAGGGGCTGAGAAAGGAAGCAAGAGGAGCAAGGGTGCACAGAGTGGCTTGGGTCCGCAACTGGTGCACTTAACTGCTAATTTGCATATGGATTAAAAGTACTTTATCTCCAGAATAGAGGAACCAATCACTAAGTTAAAGGTATCATTACATTCAGCTGAGTTAGCCCTTGAAGACATTGTGCCTGCTTTACTAGTAGCAGTAGGGAATGTGATTAAATAAGAAAATCTGTATTACTGCCCCTCCAGTGCTCCATCAGTCTCTACTGCTGTCCTGCATTCATAAGGTTGCACTGCTGAAATCATGATTAGTGATGGGCGCAAATATTCGAATCGCGAATTTTAATGGCGAATATCGCCACTTCGAGAATTAGCTAATATTTAGAATATAGTGATTTATATTCGTAATTTTCGAATATTCTAGATTTTTTTTTCCATCTGAACCCATGATCCCTCCCTGCTTCTTGCTTGTGGGCCAATGAGAAGGCTGCAATGTATTTGTCAGAGCTTAGCAACATCCCTGGCAACCAATAGGAAAGTTGCCTACCCCTTACTATATAAGAACCTCCCCAGCAGCCATTTTCTACAGTTTATTACAGTTCTGAGAGAGAAAGCAGTGTCATTGCTGTGCTCTGTGCTTTGCTGGGTCACATTACATTAGATAGTTAGTTAGTTAGTTAGTTAGTTAGTTAGTTAGCTCATATATATAATACAGATAGTTAGTGGGAGATATAGTGTAGCTGATGCAGTTCCAGTGCAGGGTGTTAGGTAGTGTGATAGGTTCTGCTGTCCATACATACATGCTACATACACAGTGCTGTGATGTCACAAGTTCACAACAATACTTATTGCATCAATCACTTTTATGTAGTCAGACCTGTTAAAATGTGAAGTTGCACGTATTGCGCCAAAATATTCGCATCATTAGTGCTGATTTCGCAATTGCGAATATATCGGAGCACTCTATCTGCATATAAAGCTATTGTAATGTTCTGCCGTGCCAACCATTTTCTCCAGTCTCAGAAAACTTCTAGCAGTTTCAAAAATATATCTATAGTAACCCACGCCTGTATTGCGTGCTCATTAAGCACATATTACATTGCCGATTTTCGCAATCAAGACCATATTCGCGAATTCTTGAATATATGACGGATATTCTGCCAAATATTCAAGAAATATCGCAAATTCGAATATTGCCCCTGCCGCTCATCACTATTCATGATGTGACTGTTGATGTCACTGTCCGCTGATTACCTGCAGCGGTCATGTGTGGGTAGTTGCAATCTCATCACTTCAAGAAATCAACACCATGGGAGCACCATGGGCTATTTCAAGTGAGTTAAACTAAGTCTGCAATTTTATCACATACAATGCTTTTGTGATGTCCCCACCAACCCTTTTAATGGTTGCTACAGTGAGGTACATACGCTTGCCGGTTACAGTCCAAATACAGAAGTGTGATGGTTACTCTACTGGGAGGCACAAGCTTAATCAACAGTCTATGGCAGTAATGGGGCACCATCATTGTTCTTGCCCATGTGTCTTTGGTTGTGACCCGTGGGATGGTTGTTGAGATAGTGACCCAGCTTCAAGGCTAATATTTTCTGGCAACACTCACTCTCTGCAGCCTGTTCCAGACCTGTACTCCCTCAGTGGGTGCCTGATGTGATCCTCAGGCAACTGTACAGCCGTCACTCCTCAGGCTTCTGCCCTGCTCCACCTCCTTCTCTGGCCTGACTCCTCTCTACAGATAGGTGCACCCCAGCAGTAACACATGCCAACTCCAAATTTCACGGCACACACAATTGCGTAGGTTTGAAGGTAGATAGATTTTATTGAAAGCCACCACCGGATTGACAGAAAATCATAGGATCAGTGCAGGGCCAACAATTAGACAAACTTTGTACCTTTTATTTATGTTCTTTATTCTATTTTTTGTTGAGCCATAATTGAGTATTTACTTATACTCTCATAGGCCGTGATCAAGGTTCCGGGTGGACTGAAACGTTGGCCCTGCATTGATCCTATGATTTTCTGTCAATCCAGTGGTGGCTTTCAATAAAGTTCTATCTACCTTCAAACCTACGCAATTGTGTGTGCCGTGAAATTTGAAATAGAATCTACGTTGTGGCCTAACAGCCTCTTCACGTAGCACCCTCTAGAGCAGGCATGTCCAAACTGCGGCCCTCCAGCTGTGGTAAAACTACAACTCCCACAATGCCCTACTGTAGGCTGATACCTATAGCCTGTTCGGGCATGCTGGGAGTTGTAGTTTTGCAACAGCTGGAGGGCCGCAGTTTGAGGATGCCTGCTCTAGAGGAAAGAAGTTATCCTCCTTTGGTGGAAGTGCCATTCAGTTTAATTCAACTGTTATATAGCTAGAGACCTACCAAGCACTCCATGTGGACTCAGCCACAGACTACGCTACCTCCTGGTGACAACCTGTGGTCCAGCAGTGCCATCTTGCGGAAGCAAAAAATATTGCAGTATTGCATTCAATACAAGATAAGACAACAGTATAACGTAAGCGCATTATAGCTTGCAGCACAAGGGTGCAATCAAGAAGGTATATACCAATATAGGAGGGAAAGAGATAATAAAGCCACAGTGCCAAATAAACATTCTGCTTTACGGTAAACGGAGCATGTGCCTTGGGCATCCCTTACAGGTGGAGCACTGGAGAAGTACTGCAGACGGGAGAGGATGAGTGTTTAGGCCGCTGGGTGAATACAGAGCAAGGGTGGGTTGGTAGATGGAGATGAGAGGGGGGGATGCATATTGCATTGTGGATGATTTTTTAGACTAGTAGGAGAGCTTGGCAGTCTGTAAGTTGGGTATAGTCATGGCATGTGTGGGCCAATGTGGGTGTATTATGGAATGATACGTGATGAAATCCACTGGACAGACTGAGATGTGGTGGGACAGTGAGTGATGGCTAATCATAAAGGAGATGCTGAATAATATCTTATCATGGAACATCTGAGGACCCCATTGATTTTCTGTATACTAGTAAAAGGACTCCTGGGAGTTCCTGGAGTGGTCAGTGACTCAAAAATATTTTTGGATCTGGTGAGTCGCTTGTGTGTGATTGTACTGGATGGTACAAAGGCTGCAGAGTGTAGGAGACAGGAAAAAAGCTGGAGCACAGGAACGTGTGGTTCATCCTCCACAAATTACTTCCCACCATGGTACAGCCTAGATCTTTGTTTAGTAAATGTGGTAGATAAGACCCTTCCTTTAACACCCCCTAACCCAGTCTATACTGAAGTAATTGTAAACCTACAGCATCCTCCTATTCCCTCATACTTCTGAATTATTATAACTATAGGTAGTCAATTACTCATCTTATCCTAAAAAAGTGACCCCCCCCCCCCCCCACCGCGGCCAACGTGACCAGTCCATGTCTCATCTCCCTGTAAGGCTGTTAATATATGGGAAGAAGGAAGGTGGCCATGTAGGTGTTGCGCTCACTTTCCCTCATATCCCCTGTCACATCGCCTCTTCCTGTGGTTATAGCTGACTGCCTTACCTGATAGAAAACAGATGTTCAAGGAAAATTTCTACATATCATGGAAAGTGCACAGTCATGAATGATGGCATTTACCAGTGCCCACCCCCACCCAATAAACCAGTACAGCAGAAGAACTCACTCCAGTACACTCCAGTAAGACATATGTATACACGACCCAGGTCCAATACATATACTACTACTACTACACAATAATGTATATACACTGCTGGGATCCATTATATATACTACTACTACCACACTATAATATGTATACACTGCCCGGATCCATTATATATACTACTACTACCACACTATAATATGTATACACTGCCCGGATCCATTATATATACTACTACTACCACACTATAATGTGTATACACTGCCCGGATCCATTATATATACTACTACTACACAATAATGTATATACACTGCCGGGATCCATTATATATACTACTACTACCACACTATAATATGTATACACTGCCCGGATCCATTATATATACTACTACTACCACACTATAATATGTATACACTGCCCGGATCCATTATATATACTACTACTACCCCACTATAATGTGTATACACTGCCCGGATCCATTATATATACTACTACTACCATACTATAATGTGTATACACTGCCTGGATCCATTATATATACTACTACTACCATACTATAATGTGTATACACTGCCCGTATCCATTATATATACTACTACTACCACACTATAATGTGTATACACTGCCCGGATCCATTATATATACTACTACTACCACACTATAATGTGTATACATTGCCAGGATCCATCATATATACTACTACTACCACACTATAATGTGTATACACTGCCCAGATCCATTATATATACTACTACTACCACACTATAATGTGTATACACTGCCAGGATCCATCATATATACTACTACTACCATACTATAATGTGTATACACTGCCCAGATCCATTATATATACTACTACTACCACACTATAATGTGTATACACTGCCCGGATCTATTATATATACTACTACTACCACACTATAATGTGTATACACTGCCCGGATCCATTATATATACTACTACTACTACATTATAATGTGTATACACTGCCCGGATCCATTTTATATATACTACAACTACACTTTAATGTGTATACACTGCCGGTATCCATTATATATACTACTACTACTACCACACTATAATGTGTATACACTGCCCGGATCCATTATATATACTACTACTACCCCACTATAATGTGTATACACTGCCCGGATCCATTGTATATACTACTACTACCACACTATAATGTGTATACACTGCCCGGATCCATTATATATACTACTACTACCACACTATAATGTGTATACACTGCCCGGATCCATTGTATATACTACTACTACCACACTATAATGTGTATACACTGCCCGGATCCATTATATATACTACTACTACCACACTATAATGTGTATACATTGCCCGGATCCATTGTATATACTACTACTACCCCACTATAATGTGTATACACTGCCCGGATCTATTATATATACTACTACTACCACACTATAATGTGTATACACTGCCCGGATCCATTGTATATACTACTACTACCACACTATAATGTGTATACACTGCCCGGATCTATTATATATACTACTACTACCACACTATAATGTGTATACACTGCCCGGATCCATTATATATACTACTACTACCACACTATAATGTGTATACACTGCCCGGATCCATTATATATACTACTACTACCACACTATAATGTGTATACACTGCCCCGATCCATTATATGTACTACTATTACCACACTATAATGTATATACATTGCCAGGATCCATCATATGTACTACTACTACCACACTATAATGTGTATACAC
Source organism: Bufotes viridis (assembly GCA_033119425.1). Lineage (NCBI taxonomy): Eukaryota > Metazoa > Chordata > Amphibia > Anura > Bufonidae > Bufotes > Bufotes viridis. The sequence continues at coordinate 29,751,743 of CM065597.1, read as the reverse complement.
TGCCCGGATCCATTATATATACTACTACTACCCCACTATAATGTGTATACATTGCCAGGATCCATCATATGTACTACTACTACCATACTATAATGTGTATACACTGCCCAGATCCATTATATATACTACTACTACCCCACTATAATGTGTATACATTGCCAGGATCCATCATATGTACTACTACTACCATACTATAATGTGTATACACTGCCGGGATCTATTATATATACTACTACTACCACACTATAATGTGTATACACTGCCAGGATCCATTATATATACTACTACTACCACACTATAATGTGTATACACAGCCCGGATCCATTATATATACTACTACTACCCCACTATAATGTGTATACACTGCGCGGATCCATTGTATATACTACTACTACCATACTATAATGTGTATACACTGCCAGGATCCATTATATATACTACTACTACCATACTATAATGTGTATACACTGCCCGGATCCATTATATATACTACTACTACCCCACTATAATGTGTATACACTGCGCGGATCCATTGTATATACTACTACTACACTATAATGTGTATACACTGCCCGGATCCATTATATATACTACTACTACCATACTATAATGTGTATACACTGCCGGGATCCATTATATATACTACTACTACTACACTATAATGGGTATACACTGCCCGGATCCATTATATATACTACTACTACCACACTATAATGTGTATACACTGCCTGGATCCATTATATATACTACTACTACCACACTATAATGTGTATACACTGCCCGGATCCATTATATATACTACTACTACCACACTATAATGTGTATACATTGCCCGGATCCATTGTATATACTACTACTACCACACTATAATGTGTATACATTGCCCGGATCTATTATATATACTACTACTACCACACTATAATGTGTATACACTGCCCGGATCCATTATATATACTACTACTACCACACTATAATGTGTATACACTGCCGGCATCCATTATATATACTACTACTACCACACTATAATGTGTATACACTGCCCGATCCATTATATATACTACTACTACCACACTATAATGTGTATACACTGCCCGGATCCATTATATATACTACTACTACTACCACACTATAATGTGTATACACTGCCCCGATCCATTATATATATTACTACTACTACACTATCATGTGTATATACTGCCCGGATCCATTATATATACTACTACTACCACACTATAATGTGTATACACTGCCGGGATCCATTATATATACTACTACTACCACACTATAATGTGTATACACTGCCGGGATCCATTATATATACTACTACTACCACACTATAATGTGTATACACTGCCCGGATCCATTATATATACTACTACTACCACACTATAATATGTATACACTGCCCGGAACCATTATATATACTACCACACTATAATGTGTGTACACTGCCCCAATCCATTATATATACTACTACTACTACACTATAATGTGTATACACTGCCCGGATACATTATATATACTACTACTACCAAACTATAATGTGTATACACTGCCCGGATCCATTATATATACTACTACTACCACACTATAATGTGTATACACTGCCTGGATCCATTATATATACTACTACCACACTATAATGTGCATACATTGCCCCGATCTATTATATGTACTACTACTACTACCACACTATAATGTGTATACACTTCCCGGGTCCATTATATATACTACTACCACACTATAATATGTATACACTGCCCGGATCCATTATATATACTACTACTACCACACTATAATGTGTACACACTGCCCCAATCCATTGTATATACTATTACTACCACACTATAATGTGTATACACTGCCGGGATCCATTATATATAATACTGCTACCACACTATAATGTGTATACACTGCCCCGATCCATTATATATACTACTACTACCACACTATAATGTGTATACACTGCCGGGATCCATTATATATACTACTACTACCACACTATAATGTGTATACACTGCCCCGATCCATTATATATACTACTAACTACCACACTATAATATGTATACACTGCCCGGATCCATCATACATACTACTACTACTAGTACCACACTATAATGTGTATACACTGCCCCGATCCATGATATATACTACTATTTCCACACTATAATGTGTATACACTGCCCGGATCCATTATATATACTACCACACTATAATGTGTATACACTGCCGGGATCCATTATATATACTACTACTACCACACTATAATGTGTATACACTGCCCCGATCCATTATATGTACTACTATTACCACACTATAATGTGTATACACTGCCCGGATCCATTATATATACTACTACTACTACCACACTATAATATGTATACACTGCCCGGATCCATTATATATACTACTACTACCACACTATAATATGTATACACTGCAGGGATCCATCATATATATACTACTACTAGTACCACACTATAATGTGTATACACTGCCCCGATCCATGATATATACTACTACTACCACACTATAATGTGTATACACCGCCGGGATCTATCATACATACTACTACTACCACACTATAATGTGTATACACTGCCCGGATCCATTATATATACTACTACTACTACACTATAATGTGCATACACTGCCCGGATCCATTATATATTCTACTACTACTACACTATAATGTGCATACACTGCCCGGATCCATTATATATTCTACTACTACCACACTATAATATGTATACACTGCCCGGATCCATTATATATACTACTACTACCACACTATAATGTGTATACACTGCCCGGATCCATTATATATCTACTACTACACTATAATGTGTATACACTGCCCCGATCCATTATATATCTACTACCACACTATAATATGTATACACTGCCCGGATCCATTATATATACTACTACTACCACACTATAATGTGTATACACTGCCCGGATCCATTATATATACTACTACTACCACACTATAATGTGTATACACTGCCCGGATCCATTATATATACTACTACTACCACACTATAATGTGTATACACTGCCCGGATCCATTATATATACTACTACTACAATTATAATGTGTATACACTGCCCGGATCCATTATATATCTACATACTACACTATAATGTATACATGTGACAGTCGTTATATCACAACAGCATACTGTTGATGGATGTGCGATCCAGATTCACTCTCTAGTACTATATTGTAATTTGTCTATTTTCTCTTTCCCACCTCTGAGGTCAGCACTCCTCCCCATTTGGACTAGGTGTTTTTACACTAGCCTTAGTTGCAAGGGGTTTATATACTACTACTATCACTCAGATGCATATTCACTGCCAGGATCCATGACTGGATGAGCTACTTGCTACTACGCTATACATGGTGCAGTACTGCGTGATCCATGCCATATGCTGCACTACGGTGCTGTGCTGTGTGGGCACTGGGCCCCAGAGCCATATGGAGGCTATTGCTGCACAGTAGAGTTGCTGTGTGGCTCCTGGATCCACTATGTCTGCTACTGGTGCGATACTATAGCGCCGGTGATACACTGCGCACGGCTGCGCCATTTATAGGTCAGTAGTAGCTTCCACACTATGCAGATGTGCATACACTTGTCGTGGAAAGTGGGCATTATGCTCTATGATCTAACTGTAAACTAATGCCTCTTATGCTTAGTATGCAATGTATTACAAATTTGGCGGATATGCCACGTAATTTTGCTGTGACAGTCGTTATATCAAAAGCATACTGTTGAGGATGTGCGATCCAGATTCACTCTCTAGTATATATTGTAATTTTCTATTTTCTTTTTCCCACCTCTGGGGTCAGCACTCCTCCCCATTTGGACTAGGTGTTTTTAATTAGCCTTAGTTGCAAGGGGTTTATAAACTCCTACTATCTCTCAGATGCATTTCCTGAGGGTCGTGACTGGGTGAGCTCTTTGCACTCGTTCACATGGTGCAGTACTGTGTGTCTGCCATTGCTGCCTCGGTGCTGTGCTGGCGGGGCGGTGGGCCCCAGAGCCAAGGAGGCTTTGCTGCACAGTGGGGTTGCTGTGTGGCTCCTGGGTCCCGCTGTCTGCTGCTGGTGCGGTGCTGGGGCGCCGGTGATCGCCGCGCACGGCTGCGCCATTTATAGGTCAGAGTAGTTTCCCACTTGCAGAGGCATCCTTGTCGTGGAAAGTGGGCTTATGCTCTTTGATCAAACTGTAAACTAATGCCTCTTATGCTTAGTATGCAATGTATTACAAATTTGGCGGATATGCCACGTAATTTTGCTGTGACAGTCGTTATATCAAAAGCATAGTGTTGAGGATGTGCGATCCAGATTCACTCTCTAGTATACATTATTTATACTACTACTACACTATAATGTGTATACACTGCCCGGATCTATTATATATCTACTACTACTACACTATAATGTGTATACACTGCCCGGATCTATTATATATACTACTACTACTACATTATAATGTGTATAAACTGCCTGGATCCATTATATATACTACTACTACCACACTATAATGTGTCTACACTGCCTGGATCCATTATATATACTACTACTACCTCACAATAATGTGTATACATTGCCGGGATCCATTATATATACTACTACTACCACACTATAATGTGTATACACTGCCCGGATCCATTATATATACTACTACTACCACACTATAATGTGTATACACTGCCCGGATCAATCATATATACTACTACTACCACACTATAATGTGTATACACTGCCCGGATCCATTATATATACTACTACTACCACACTATAATGTGTATACACTGCCCGGATCAATCATATATACTACTACTACTACACTATAATGTGTATACACTGCCGGTATCCATTATATATTCTACTACTACACTATAATGTGTATACACTGCCCGGATCCATTATATATACTACTACTACCACACTATAATGTGTATACACTGCCCGGATCAATCATATATACTACTACTACTACACTATAATGTGTATACACTGCCGGTATCCATTATATATTCTACTACTACACTATAATGTGTATACACTGCCCGGATCCATTATATATACTACTACTACTACACTATAATGTGTATACACTGCCTGGATCCGTTATATATACTACTACTACTACACTATAATGTGTATACACTGCCCGGATCCATTATATATACTACTACTACCACACTATAATGTGTATACACTGCCCGGATCCATTATATATACTACTACTACTACTACACAATAATGTGTATACACTGCCCGGATCAATCATATATACTACTACTACCACACTATAATGTGTATACACTGCCCGGATCCATTATATATACTACTACTACCACACTATAATGTGTATACACTGCCCGGATCAATCATATATACTACTACTACTACACTATCATGTGTATGCACTGCCCGGATCCATTATATATACTACTACTACCCCACTATAATGTGTATACACTGCGCGGATCCATTGTATATACTACTACTACCACACTATAATGTGTATACACTGCCTGGATCCATTATATATACTACTACTACCACACTATAATGTGTATACACTGCCCGGATCCATTGTATATACTACTACTACCACACTATAATGTGTATACACTGCCTGGATCCATTATATATACTACTACTACCATACTATAATGTGTATACACTGCCCGGATCTATTATATATACTACTACTACCACACTATAATGTGTATACACTGCCAGGATCCATTATATATACTACTACTACCACACTATAATGTGTATACACTATCCCGGATCTATTATATATACTACTACTACCACACTATAATGTGCATACACTGCCCGGATCCATTGTATATACTATTACTACCACACTATAATGTGTATACACTGCCCGGATCCAGTATATATACTACTACTACCACACTATAATATGTATACACTGCCCGGATCCATTATATATACTACTACTACCACACTATAATATGTATACACTGCCCGGAACCATTACATATACAGTTGTGTTCAAAATTATTCAACCCCCACTGAAATTGAGTGTTTTGGCCAGTTTGACATAGATTTTGATCATTTCAGTCATCTTGTTTACAATTAAATCAAAGAGGCTCTTGTAAGTCAGACAAATATAACATAACATTTATAGTGAAATAACCACAAATGTCTTTTCTGTGCTCACATCATTATCAGTTTTATTCAACCCCCAAGTGACATTCAATCTTAGTACTTAGTACAACATCCTTTTCCAGTTATAACAGCTTTTACACGTGAAGCATAGCTTGACACAAGTGTCTTGCAGCGATCTACGGGTATCTTCGCCCATTCTTCAGGGGCAAAAGCCTCCAGTTCAGTCACATTCTTAGGCTTGCGCGCTGCAACTGCTTTCTTTAAGTCCCACCAGAGGTTCTCAATCGGATTTAAGTCTGGTGACTGCGATGGCCACTTCAAAATGTTCCAGCCTTTAATCTGCAGCCATGCTCTAGTGGACTTGGAGGTATGCTTGGGATCATTGTCCTGGTGAAAGGTCCAACGTCTCCCAAGCCTCAGGTTTGTGACGGACTGCATCACATTTTCATCCAATATCTCCTGGTACTGAAGAGAATTCATGGTACCTTGCACACGCTGAAGCTTCCCTGTACCTGTAGAAGCAAAACAGCCCCAAAGCATGATTGACCCCCGCCATGCTTCACAGTAGGCAAGGTGTTCTTTTCTTCATAGGCCTTGTTCTTCCTCCTCCAAACATAGCGTTGATCCATGGGCCCGAACAGTTCTAATTCTGTTTCATCAGTCCACAGAACACTATCCCAAAACTTTTGTGGTTTGTCCACATGACTTCTGGCATACTGCAGTCGACTCTTCTTATTCTTTGGAGACAGCAAGGGGGTGCGCCTGGGAGTTCTGGCATGGAGACCTTCATTACGCAGTGTGCGCCTTATTGTCTGAGCTGAAACTTCAGTACCCGCATCTGACAAATCTTTTTTCAGTTCCTCAGCAGTCACACGGGGACTTTTCTCCACTTTGCTCTTCAGGTAGCGCACAGCAGTCGAAGTCAGCATCTTCTTTCTGCCACGACCAGGTAGCGTTTCAACAGTGCCCTTTGCCTTGAATTTGCGAATGATGCTTCCTATGGTGTCTCTTGGTATGTTTAACATCTTTGCAATCTTCTTATAGCCATTGCCCTTCCTGTGAAGAGAAATCACCTCCTCTCTTGTCTTCCTGGACCATTCTCTTGACTTCACCATGTCTGTAAACACACCAGTAAATGTCTAGAAGGAGCCGAGTATCACAGTCATTTTACATCTGCCTAATTGGTGCTTATTATGCTTGATTGCTGCTCCTTGACATCCAGAGGTGTTTTCAATACCTGATCGAAAACACTTGAATGAACCTCTGTTCTTAAGAGTGGTCGTCTTTAAGGGGTTGAATAATTGTGTCAATGAAGAAATCACAAAGAAAACATTTAATACTGTATTACAAAAACAATTGATGTCATTTTAGTTGCATTTGGTTCTTTAAAAAGTCCTTGTAAGATTTCATTCTGAACACAATTACAAATGTACACTAAATTCCCGAAAACCCTTTACAGCATTGGGGGTTGAATAATTTTGAACACAACTGTATATATACTACTACTACCACACTATAATGGGTATACACTGCCCGGATCCATTATATATACTACTACTTCCACACTATAATGTGTATACACTGCCCGGATCCATTATATATACTACTACTGCCATACTATAATGTGTATACACTGCCGGGATTACTAATATATACTACTACTACCACACTATAATGTGTATACACTGCCGGGATTAATAATATATATACTACTACTACTACACTATAATGTGTATACACTGCCCGGATCCATTATATATACTACTACTACTACACTATAATGTGTATACACTGCCCGGATCCATTATATATACTACTACTACCACACTATAATGTGTATACACTGCCCGGATCCATTATATATACTACTACTACCACACTATAATGTGTATACACTGCCCGGATCCATTATATATACTACTACTACCACACTATAATGTGTATACACTGCCCGGATCCATTATATATACTACTACCACACTATAATGTGTATACACTGCCCGGATCCATTATATATACTACTACTACCACACTATAATGTGTATACACTGCCAGGATCCATTATATACTACTACTACTACTACACTATAATGTGTATACACTGCCCCGATCCATTATATATACTACTACTACCACACTATAATGGGTATACACTGCCCGGATCCATTATATATACTACTACTACCACACTATAATGTGTATACACTGCCAGGATCCATTATATATACTACTACTACTACTACACAATAATGTATATACACTGCCAGGATCCATTATATATACTACTACTACCACACTATAATGGGTATACACTGCCCGGATCCATTATATATACTACTGCTACCACACTATAATGTGTATACACTGCCCGGATCCATTATATATACTACTACTACCACACTATAATGTGTATACACTGCCCGGATCCATTATATATACTACTACTACCACACTATAATGTGTATACACTGCCAGGATCCATTATATATACTACTACTGCCATACTATAATGTGTATACACTGCCGGGATTACTAATATATACTACTACTACCACACTATAATGTGTATACACTGCCGGGATTAATAATATATATACTACTACTACTACACTATAATGTGTATACACTGCCCGGATCCATTATATATACTACTACTACTACACTATAATGTGTATACACTGCCCGGATCCATTATATATACTACTACTACCACACTATAATGTGTATACACTGCCCGGATCCATTATATATACTACTACCACACTATAATGTGTATACACTGCCCGGATCCATTATATATACTACTACTACCACACTATAATGTGTATACACTGCCAGGATCCATTATATATACTACTACTACTACTACACTATAATGTGTATACACTGCCCCGATCCATTATATATACTACTACTACCACACTATAATGGGTATACACTGCCCGGATCCATTATATATACTACTACTACCACACTATAATGTGTATACACTGCCAGGATCCATTATATATACTACTACTACTACTACACAATAATGTATATACACTGCCAGGATCCATTATATATACTACTACTACCACACTATAATGGGTATACACTGCCCGGATCCATTATATATACTACTGCTACCACACTATAATGTGTATACACTGCCCGGATCCATTATATATACTACTACTACCACACTATAATGTGTATACACTGCCCGGATCCATTATATATACTACTACTACCACACTATAATGTGTATACACTGCCAGGATCCATTATATATACTACTACTACCACACTATAATGTGTATACACTGCCAGGATCCATTATATATACTACTACTACACTATAATGGGTATACACTGCCCGGATCCATTATATATACTACTACTACTACACTATAATGTGTATACACTGCCGGGATCCATTATATATACTACTACTACTACACTATAATGTGTATACACTGCCCGGATCCATTATATATACTACTACTACCACACTATAATGTGTATACACTGCCGGGATTACTAATATATATACTACTACTACATTATAATGTGTATACATTGCCGGGATCCATTATATATACTACTACTACCATACTATAATGTGTATACACTGCCCGGATCCATTATATATACTACTACTACCACACTATAATGTGTATACACTGCGCGGATCCATTATATATACTACTACTACCACACTATAATGTGTATACACTGCCAGGATACATTATATATACTACTACTACCACACTATAATGTGTATACACTGCCAGGATACATTATATATACTACTACTACTACCACACTATAATGTGTATACACTGCCGGGATTACTAATATATACTACTACTACCACACTATAATGGGTATACACTGCCCGGATCCATTATATATACTACTACTTCCACACTATAATGTGTATACACTGCCTGGATCCATTATATATACTACTACTACCACACTATAATGTGTATACACTGCCCGGATCCATTATATATACTACTACTGCCATACTATAATGTGTATACACTGCCCGGATCCATTATATATACTACTACTACCACACTATAATGTGCATACACTGCCCGGATCCAGTATATATACTACTACTACCACACTATAATGTGCATACACTGCCCGGATCCAGTATATATACTACTACTACCACACTATAATGTGTATACACTGCCCGGATCCATTATATATACTATTACTACCACACTATAATGTGCATACACTGCCCGGATCCAGTATATATACTACTACTACCACACTATAATGTGTATACACTGCCCGGATCCATTATATATACTATTACTACCACACTATAATGTGTATACACTGCCCGGATCCAGTATATATACTACTACTACCACACTATAATATGTATACACTGCCCGGAACCATTAAATATACAGTTGTGTTCAAAATTATTCAACCCCCACTGAAATTGAGTGTTTTGGCCAGTTTGACATAGATTTTGATAATTTCAGTTATCTTGTTTACAATTAAATCAAAGAGGCCCTTGTAAGTCAGACAAATATAACAACATTTATAATGAAATAACCACAAATGTCTTTTCTGTGCTCACATCATTATCAGTTTTATTCAACCCCCAAGTGACATTCAATCTCAGTACTTAGTCCAACATCCTTTTCCAGTTATAACAGCTTTTAAACGTGAAGCATAGCTTGACACAAGTGTCTTGCAGCGATCTACGGGTATCTTCGCCCATTCTTCAGGGGCAAAAGCCTCCAGTTCAGTCACATTCTTAGGCTTGCGCGCTGCAACTGCTTTCTTTAAGTCCCACCAGAGGTTCTCAATCGGATTTAAGTCTGGTGACTGCGATGGCCACTTCAAAATGTTCCAGCCTTTAATCTGCAGCCATGCTGTAGTGGACTTGGAGGTATGCTTGGGATCATTGTCCTGGTGAAAGGTCCAACGTCTCCCAAGCCTCAGGTTTGTGACGGACTGCATCATATTTTCATCCAATATCTCCTGGTACTGAAGAGAATTCATGGTACCTTGCACACACTGAAGCTTCCCTGTACCTGTAGAAGCAAAACAGCCCCAAAGCATGATTGACCCCCCGCCATGCTTGACAGTAGGCAAGGTGTTCTTTTCTTCATAGGCCTTGTTCTTCCTCCTCCAAACATAGCGTTGATCCATGGGCCCGAACAGTTCTAATTCTGTTTCATCAGTCCACAGAACACTATCCCAAAACTTTTGTGGTTTGTCCACATGACTTTTGGCATACTGCAGTCGACTCTTCTTATTCTTTGGAGACAGCAAGGGGGTGCGGCTGGGAGTTCTGGCATGGAGGCCTTCATTACGCAGTGTGCGCCTTATTGTCTGAGCTGAAACTTCAGTACCCGCATCTGACAAATCTTTTTTCAGTTCCTCAGCAGTCACACGGGGACTTTTCTCCACTTTGCGCTTCAGGTAGCGCTCAGCAGTCAAAGTCAGCAACTTCTTTCTGCCACGACCAGGTAGCGTTTCAACAGTGCCCTTTGCCTTGAATTTGCGAATGATGCTTCCTATGGTGTCTCTTGGTATGTGTAACATCTTTGCAATCTTCTTATAGCCATTGCCCTTCCTGTGAAGAGAAATCACCTCTTCTCTTGTCTTCCTGGACCATTCTCTTGACTTCACCATGTTTGTAAACACACCAGTAAATGTCTAGAAGGAGCCGAGTATCACAGTCATTTTACATCTGCCTAATTGGTGCTTATTATGCTTGATTGCTGCTCCTTGACATCCAGAGGTGTTTTCAATACCTGATCGAAAACACTTGAATGAACCTCTGTTCTTAAGAGTGGTCGTCTTTAAGGGGTTGAATAATTGTGTCAATGAAGAAATCACAAACAAAACATTTAATACTGTATTACAAAAACAATTGATGTCATTTTAGTTGCATTTGGTTCTTTAACCACTTCCCGACCGCCTAACGCACAACTGCGTTCTCGCGGCGGTCGGGCTGTTCTGGGGCGCCGCAGATCTGCGTCATCTCGCGAGACGCGCGTTCACAGTAGCGGGCGTCTCAGGAGTTTAACTACAGCCTGCCAGCGATGATCCATTGTAAGGCTCCATTCAGACGTCCAAATGTGTTTTGCGGATCCGTGGATTCACGGATCCGCGGATCAGATCCGCGGATCTGCGGATCCACAGATCCTCAAAACACGGACACCGGCAATGTGCTTTCCGCATTTTGCAGATCCGCACATTGCCAGAACTATATAGAAAATGCTTTTTCTTGTCCGCAGTGCGGACAAAAATAGAGACATGTTCTATATTTTTGCGGAACGGAAGTGCAGACCCGGAGCGCGGATCCGTAATTCCGGATCCGAGCGGGACAAAGTCTGTCCCCATAGAAATGAATGGGTCCGCAATTCCGTTCCGCAAACAGAATTGCGGACGTGTGAATGGGGCATAAGGGTCCCTTATCACCGCCAGTTAGTTAGCTACTTGTTAGGTAGCTAGCGTCCAGCCCACCGCACCGCAGTCACTGATTTTGGCAGAGATTTTTTCATCCACATTGATTGATGCGAATGAATAAATCTGTGCCGTTCATTTTTTTTTCAGCCCAGCGGCTGAGCGGAAAAAAATCTCATTACCCGTCTGCTCAATATAAGGAGAATCGCAGAAACTCCTCATGCTGGCCATACGTGTAATGATTGCGGAGACCCCTAAAATGCCAGGGCAGTACAAACACCTCACATGTGACCCCATTTTAGAAAGAAGACACCCCAAGGTATTCTGTGAGGGGTATGGCGAGTTCATGTAAAATTTTATTTTTGTCACAAGTTAGTGGAATATGAGACTTTGTAAAAAATAAAAATCAATTTCCTCTAACTTGTGCCAAAATTTTTTTTTCTGTGAACTCTCCATGCCCTCACGGAATACCTTGGGGTGTCTTCTTTCACAATGGGGTCACTTGTGGGTTTTATACTGCCCTGGCATTTAGGAGTCCTAAACGTGAGAATCCAAATGCGTAAAAATGCCCTGTGAAATACTAAAGGTACTCATTGGTTTTAGGGCCCTTTGCGCATCTTGGCTGCAAAAAGTGGCACACATGTGGTATCGCCGTACTCAGGAGAAGTAGGGCAATGTGTTTTGGGGTGTATTTTATATATACCGATACTTTGTGTGAGAAATATCTCTGTAAATGACAACTTTTTAAATTTTTTATTCAAAGTTGTCAATTTACAGAGATATTTCTCTCACACAGTATGGGTATATGTAAAATACACCCCAAAACACATTGCCCTACTCTCCTGAGTACGGCGATACCACATGTGTGACACTTTTGCAGCCAAGATGCGCAAAGGGCTCAAATTCCAATGAGTAACTTTAGGAGGGCATTTTTACGCATTTTCTTCTCACGCTTTAGGGCCCCTAAAATGCCAGGACAGTATAAATACCCCACATGTTACCCCATTTTGGAAGAAGACACCCCAAGGTATTCGCTGAGGGGCATAGTGAGTCCATGAAAAATTAAACTTTTTGTTAAAAGTTAGCGGAAAGGAGACTTTGTGAGAAAAACTATAAAAAATCAATTTCCACTAACTTGTGCCAAAAAATATTTTCTATCAACTCGCCATGCCCCTCATGGAATACCTTGGGCTGTCTTCTTTCCAAAATGGGTCACATATGGGGTATTTATACTGCCCTGGCATTTTAGAGGCCCTAAAGTGCGAGAAGAAAAATGCGTAAAAATGCCCTCCTAAAAGGTACTCATTGGAATTTGGGCCCTTTGTGCATCTTGGCTGCAAAAAGTGTCACTTATGTGGTATCGTCGTACTCAGGACAAGTAGGGCAATGTGTTTTGGGGTGTATTTTACATATACCCATGCTGGGTGAGAGAAATATCTCTGTAAATTGACAACTTTGAATAAAAAATTTAAAAGTTGTCATTTACAGAGATATTTCTCTCACCCAGCATGGGAATATATAAAAATACACCCCAAAACACATTGCCCTACTTCTCCTGAGTACGGTGATACCACATGTGTGACACTTTTTTGCAGCCAAGATGCGCAAAGGGGCCCTAATTCCAATGAGTACCTTTAGGATTTCACAGGGCATTGTTACGCATTTGGATTCTCACGCTTTAGGTTCCCTAAAATGCCAGGGCAGTATAAATACCCCACAAGTGACCCCATTGTGGAAAGAAGACACCCCAAGGTATTCTGTGAGGGGCATGGCGAGTTCACAGAAATTTTTTTTTTTGGCACAAGTTAGCGGAAATTGATATATATTTTTTTTTTTTATTTTGTTTTTTACAAAGTCTCATATTCCACTAACTTGTGACAAAAAATAACATTTTACATGAACTCACCATACCCCTTACGGAATATACTATAATGTGTATACACTGCCCGGATACATTATATATACTACTACTACTACCACACTATAATGTGTATACACTGCCCGGATCCATTATATATACTACTACTACCACACTATAATGTGTATACACTGCCCGGATACATTATATATACTACTACTACCACACTATAATGTGTATACACTGCCCGGATCCATTATATATACTACTACTACCACACTATAATGTGTATACACTGCCCGGATACATTATATATACTACTACTACCACACTATAATGTGTATACACTGCCTGGATCCATTATATATACTACTACTGCCATACTATAATGTGTATACACTGCCCAGATCCATTATATATACTACCACACTATAATGTGTATACACTGCCCGGAACCATTATATATACTACTACTACCACACTATAATGTGTATACATTGCCAGGATCCATTATATATACTACTACTACCACACTATAATGTGTATACACTGCCGGGATCCATTATATATACTACTACTACCACACTATAATGTGTATACACTGCCCGGATCCATTATATATACTACTACTACCACACTATAATGTGTATACACTGCCCGGATCCATTATATATACTACCACACTATGCAGTGTATACACTGCCCGGAACCATTATATATACTAGGTTGAAGGGTTAGTAGGTGTATATGGGTCATCCCCCAGGGGTGCACAGGAGCGAGAGTCATTTTGACTGCAAGAACACCAAGGAGACCACAAAGCCTGAAATGTATCATGGGAAAGGGACTCCCAACTAGAAAGCTCTTCTAATCAGTATAGATCATGTACCTTCCCGTTCCACTTGTGTAGGGATAGGGCCAACTCGCTGAGTCTATGCAAAGGTATTAACAGTGTGAGTGTGGCCGGCAGGAGTGACCTCAAAATATGACATATCTTAAGGTAAGTTAATAACAACTAAGGTTGTAGTGAGTGATATGGACATAGAACAAATCTGGTAAATAGCGTCATTTATACTCTTCCAAAAAGGAGAAATACGGGGACAAGTCCACCATATATGTAGAGCAGAGCCAAGGGCACCATGACATCTCCAGCCTTCTACAGGTTGAGATGGATGCAGTTTGTGTAACATGTCTGGGGTACAGTACCACCTGGTAATGAGTTTTTGGGAAGACGTATACAACGGGAAGTACCATGAGAATGTTGCAAAATTTGGGAGGCTTCAGCAGCAGAAAAGTAAATGCAATAGTTAAGAGGGTTTTGAAGGGCCAGCACTTTCCAGAATCTTCTTATAGAAAAAGGAGATTAGGCCTCTGTGTGGGGTGCTAGTTTCCACTATAGACTCATACCAGGTGGGACCGCCACCCCATTTTGCGACCCCCAGAAACTGCAAACAAACTCTGTGGAAGTGGTGGTATTGAATGTGGGACCACTGCGTAATATGGAGAGTAGCCTTAAAATCTTGCAAAGAGGGAACAGAGTTATTCTTCAACAAATCTCCAATGGGGATAGTACCTAGTAAAAGCCAAAGACCCATGTCATCTGTATAGTCATATTGTAAGAGGTAGGAAGTAATCGTGCAGGGGTAAAAGGAGAAGGGGAATGAGATAGTTGTAGAGGAGTAGTATTAGTAATGCGCAATTTTTCCGCGCGAGTGCACAGCATTTTAATGCGTTTTGCACACGCGTGGAAACATCGGCACATTTGGTACCCAGACCCGAACCTGGACTTCTTCACTGAAGTTCGGGTTTGGGTTGAGTATTCTGTAGATTTTAATATTTTCCCTTATAACATGGTTATAAGGGAAAATAATAGCATTCTCAATTCAGAATGCTTAGTAAAATGTGGATTGAGGGGTTAAAAGTAAAAAATTAACTCACCTTATCCACTTGATCGCATAGTTGCCGATCTCTTCTTTCTTCTTTAATCATGAGCTGTCGGCTAAAGGACCTGTGGTGACGTCACTGTGCTCATCACATGGTCCATCACCATGGTGATGGACCATGTGATTGGACCATGTGATGTGACGTCACCACAGGTCCTTTAGCCGGTCCTCATCCCAATCGTCTATTAGAAACCATGCGTGAAAATCGCACAGCATCCCCACTATCTTGCGGATGCTTGCGATTTTCACACAGCCCGATTTTCACACAGCCCCATTCACGTCTATGGGGCCTGCGTTGCGCGTGAAACACGCAAAGGAACAAGTGATGTGTGAAAATCACCGCTCATGTACACATCACGCATTGCACCCGCACGGAAAACTCGCCCGTGTGAAAGGGGCCTTATTCTTTTGCTCAAATAATGTAATCACCTACATATACAATCAGTACCTTCACACATAGTAGGTTTCATTCCATTCCAACAACTCCTGCTTTTGGCAGAATTAGTTCTGTCAGTGTATTATATCACAGTATGCTGTGTACTATACATGTACCACTACTACACTGATGAGTAGTGGTGCATGCTACCGCAGTTCAGTTCGTATACTACTACTCTAGGCAGATTTCACACTTGGACAGTCCAGTAGATACTCGCACTAGTAGCACCCATGTGTATGGAATATCTCCAGTAACATACTGACCTCCTCCCTTTGCGGTTTTGTAGCCAGAGGCAGGAAGTCCACCACGTGACGCTTCTGTTATTGTGGCTTAAAACAGCTGCTTCTTCTCTGTGGACCCAGAGGGCCTAACCTCTCCCAGCCCCACATCCCACTATATAACGTATACAGGGAATCAGGTTATTACAACACAGGAGAACATGGCAGAAACGCTTTCATTTTTACACATAAGAGAGAGCTGATGTGTTTCTTCTAGAGCTGACACTCAAAGACTGGTTGAGGGGATTTGTGCATGGAAAATATGATATCACGCAAGGTCAGGAGGTGATATGGAACCAAGTGAGAATACGGATCTGTTTCTTATCTGGGGGTCTCGAACAGTATTACTCAACATTTCGAAGTCAAGCCTGCAAAACTGCATCCCCCCAGGACTATGTTCGGCCATGACTTTGAAAATAGATTCTCAGTTCATATTATATTACTCTTTGATGATGCTATTATTACTGTGCTGATTCTATTAGTAACTTATGCACCCTGCAACAGTGCCTCCATAACAGATCCAGCCTGCAACAGTGCCTCCATAACAGATCCAGCCTGCAACAGTGCCTCCATAACAGTTCCAGCCTGCAACAGTGCCTCCATAACAGATCCAGCCTGCAACAGTGCCTCCATAACAGATCCAGCCTGCAACAGTGCCTCCATAACAGATCCAGCCTGCAACAGTGCCTCCATAACAGATCCAGCCTGCAACAGTGCCTCCATAACAGATCCAGCCTGCAACAGTGCCTCCATAACAGATCCAGCCTGCAACAGTGCCTCCATAACAGATCCAGCCTGCAACAGTGCCTCCATAACAGATCCAGCCTGCAACAGTGCCTCCATAACAGATCCAGCCTGCAACAGTGCCTCCATAACAGATCCAGCCTGCAACAGTGCCTCCATAACAGATCCAGCCTGCAACAGTGCCTCCATAACAGATCCAGCCTGCAACAGTGCCTCCATAACAGATCCAGCCTGCAACAGTGCCTCAATAACAGATCCAGCCTGCAACAGTGCCTCCATAACAGATCCAGCCTGCAACAGTGCCTCCATAACAGATCCAGCCTGCAACAGTGCCTCCATAACAGATCCAGCCTGCAACAGTGCCTCCATAACAGATTCAGCCTGCAACAGAGCAAATATAAGATATTTGCACTGTTGCAGGCTGGATCTGTTATATTTGCTCTGTTGCAGGCTGAATATGTTATATTTGCTCTGTTGCAGGCTGAATCTGTTATGGAGGCACTAATGGATGCTGACACTGTAAATATTTGCACTGTTGCAGGCTGGATCTAAGTGTCAGCTTCCACCACTGCCCCCATAACAGATCCAGCCTGCAACAGTGCACATATAACAGTGTCAGCTTCCATTTGTGCCTCATAACAGATCCAGCCTGCAACAGTGCAAATATAACAGTGTCAGCTTCCACCACTGCCCCCATAACAGATCCAGCCTGCAACAGTGCAAATATAACAGTGTCAGCTTCCACCACTGCCCCCATAACAGATCCAGCCTGCAACAGAGCAAATATAACAGATCCAGCCTGCAACAGTGCACATATTACAGTGTCAGCTTCCATCAGTGCCTCCATAACAGATCCAGCCTGCAACAGTGCACATATAACAGTGTCAGCTTCCTTCAGTGCCTCCATAACAGATCCAGCCTGTAAGGGCTCTTTCATGGGTAATTCATTGATGATTGATACTGCTCCGTGCCTCTCTGTGACCTTTTTACTACAAAATCACGGTGACAACTTTATCTCACGTGATTTTGTAGTAAAAAGGTCACAGAGAGGCACAGAGCATTATCAATCATGTTACTGCTCCGTGTCTCTGCTGTCCAGAGCGCGGCTTGGCACTCTTTCAAGAAGTGGATTACCCGCATGGCATCCGCTCTTCTGCAAGAGCCCTAACAGTGCACATATAACAGTGTCAGCTTCCATCAGTGCCTCCATTACAGATCCAGCCTGACACAATACACATATAACAGCGTCAGCTTCCACCAGTGCCACTGTAGGTGATCCACCCTTCAGCAGTGCACTTCTATCTTCATTCAGCAGGACCTGCGCTGATGTCACCACGTGGTAAGCGCGATGACGTCATCAAAGGTCCTTTTGAAAGAAGAAGAAAGAAGACGATGCTGGCTGCACGATCAAGTGGATGAGGTGTGTTAATTTTTTTTATTTTTTAACCCCTCAAGGCACATTTTATTAAGCATTCTGTATTAAGAATGCTATTATTTTCCCTTATAACCATGTTATAAGGGAAAATAATAAAATCTACACAACACCGAACCCGAACTTCAGTGAAGAAGTTCAGGTTTGGGTACCACATTCAGTTTTTTATCACGCGCAGGCAAAATGTATTGCACTCGCGCAGAATAAACTGAACAACACAATCGCAGTCAAAACTGACAGAAATTGCGTGCGCACTCGCTCGGGTTTCCCGGGACGCATCCGGAACAAATCTGGGACGCCCGTCTGAAAGAGGCCTTAGGGTTTTGCTACAAAGGCTGACAGCAAGCAGAGATCATGAAAATGTTGAGAAAATGACATGGAAAGCCTGTGATGTGAAGGGAAGGGGGGGGGGGCGCCTTTTGTGCTGTCAGCATATCAGGATTTTGCAGAAAGTCACCATTTCCTGCACTGTGCTGACAGGGATGTGAACATGAGGGATGAATCAGCAGATGGAGGGGATGCTCCTGAATGTGGAGGCAGATAAAGGCCGTCATATCCCTTCTGGATCTATATTTAGATCCCGCAGCTGCTTCTCTGTCCTTTGAAGAGCGATATTTGTCGATGCGGGCAATGTGGAGGGTTCAGTGTCAGGGAGGAATGAGAGCTGGCATGGCTGGCTTTGTACTTTTCAGGGAATGCCAGCGATCCGGGAACATGAATAGCCTGTGATTCTCATCTGTCATATTTGTCATGATTGTACTAGATCCAACAAACCATGGGCATGATGCATATGAGTCACAATGTAGCAATGACGGGCATTTAAAGTGGGTAACGTTGCCAGGTCTTAATTACCATGTCTCCGCATCCTCCTGTCTGTTACCCCGCAGCACGAGGGAGAGACTTCTTGACTTGCAAAGGGAGGGGTGGTCTCTACTTGTAGAGCAAGTGCTAACTCCAACAGGCCCAATCAGCAACAGCGGTCCAGAGCAGGTCCATGGCGTTGGCAGGGGTCCGTAACTGTACCATGGACCTCAGGGTCACTACTCCCGTCATCAGGCCCAATTCCAACCGAGGACTGGGATAATTGCCGCATGTAAAGGTGCCGCCGATCACCCCACAAACAAGCAAATGTCTGTATCTCGGCATATTGCATGTTTCATGTGCCACCTAAAATCCCCATTTGTCAGCTGCACATTGCCCTGTGTAAACAGGTATGTGCTGCCAACAAACAATGAAAGTGTATGGGAGTGAGCGATCATTCATCCCCTGACAACAGTGATCATTGCTGCATGTAAATATGTATTTGCAGCCAACAAGAGGGGAGTGATCAGGAATGAAGTAAACTAAAATTTTGCATGGTCATAAGTATTCAGACCCTTTGCTATGACACGTTACATTTAGCTCTGGGGGCCTCTCTTATCGTTTGGTCATCTTGACCCAAGTCCACCTGTGGTAAATTCAATTGATTAGATATCATTTGAAAAGACAAACTCCTAAGGAGGAAAGAACTGCCTGTTGAGCTCAGAGACAGGATCGTGAGAGGGAACAGATCTGAAATTAGTTCAAAAAGATTTATGCTGCGCTGAAAGTTCCCAAGAGCATGGTGGCCTTCATAATACTTAAATGGAGCACTCAACCAATCTAGGCGACACACGAAAGCCCACCTGGAGTTTGCAAAAAATTACCTAAAGTTCTCTAAGGCCTCTTTCACACTAGCATTTTAGCTTTCCGGCCTAGAGATCCGTCCTCGGGTCTCTAGGACGGAAAGCTACTGATCAGGATTATCCCCATGCATCCTGAATGGAGAGAAATCCGTTCAGGATGCATCAGGATGTCTTCCGTTCAGTATGTCAACGTTTTTTGGACGTTGACAAAAGCGCAGCATGCTGCGGATTTGTCTCCGTCCAAAAATCCGGAAGACATGCCGTAACGCCGGATCCGGAATTAATGCCCATTGAAGGGCATTAGTCTGGATCCGGCCTTTAGCTAAACGTCGTTTCCGCGCATCGCCGGATCCGACGTTTAGCTTTTTGTCAATGGTTACTATGGCAGCCAGGACGCTAAAGTCCTGGTTGCCATAGTAGAAGTAGGGGACGGCATACTTACATTCCGTGCAGCTCCCGGGACGTTCCAGGATGACGTCAGGGCTCCCCAGTGCATAGATCACGTGATCGCATGGATCACGTGATCCATGTGCGCTGGGCTTTCTGACGTCATTCAGGAGCGCCCCGGGAGCCGCACGGAATGTAAGTATGCCGCTCCCCCACTCCCCACTGCTACTATGGCAACCAGGACGCTAGTAGCGTCCTGGCTGCCATGGTAACACTGAAAGCATTTTGAAGACTGATCAGTCTTCTAATGCTTTCAGTTCACTTGCGTTGTGCCGGATCCGAAGTGCACGCCGGATCTTCACAGCGCAAGTGTGAAAGAGGCCTAAGACTGTGAAAAACAAAATTCTCTAGTCTGATGAAACCAAGATTGAACTTTTTGGCTTCAATTCCAAGCGTCATGTCTGGAGGAAACCAGGCACCGCTCATCTGCCAAATACCTTCCCGACAGTAAAGTTTGGTGGTAGTAGCATCGTGATGTGGGGGTGTTTTTCAGCTGCTGGGACAGGGAGACTTGAGAATTGAGCAAAGTAGAGAGATACTTTTAATGGAAACCTGACCCAGAGTGCTCTGGACCTCAGACTGGGCAAAAGTTTCACCCTTCCAACAAGACAAGACCATAAGGACACAGCCAAGGCAACACAGGAGTGGTTTGGGGACAACGCTGTGAATGTCCTTGAGTGGCCCAGCCAGAGTGTTGACTTGAATCCAATTGAAAGTCTCTGGAGAGACCTGAAAATGGCCGTCCACCAAGGGTCCCCATCCAGACTGACAGAGCCTAAAAGGATCTGCAGAGAACATTGTCAGAAAATCCCAAAATCCCCATGTGTAAACCTTGTGGCATCATATCCAAGAAGACCGGATGCTGTAATCACTGCCCAAGTGGCTTGAGTAAAGGGTCTGAATACTTTTTTCTTTTCAATAAATTAGCAAAGATTTCTAACCTTCTGTTCTCATTTTCTCATTATGAGGTATTGAGTGCAGAATGATGGGATTTTTTTTTTTTATTTTAGCACAAGGCCACAACAGAACAAACTGTGATAAAAGGGAAAGGGTCTGAAGATTGGATTGAAAACATGGAACAAGATGAAAAAAAATCTTTTGTGAAAGTCTCAAGGGTGTGATTGTAGACATGGGCTGGATTCAATGTGTGTAATTAGATATTAGGGTCAAGGAGGGAACATTTTAATGTCTCATGCAGACTTTCATCAAAACTGGAAATCCCAAAATTCAGCCATATATTTTATCCTTATCATTGCTTAGTCACCCTGTACAGTACCTGGGACTTTCAGAATGATGAGGTCACTGGCAGGAAGCAAAGGATCTTACCAATACAAGGTTTACGAGCTCAGGTAGTGGAGGCTGATACACTAAGAACTTGTAAGAACCCATCAGTTCTTGTAAGAACCCATTAGCTATTCTGTTCATATACTGTATTTTTCGGATTACAAGACACACCTGACCACTGGGTTTCAGACAACAGGAAATATTTTCTACTAATTAAAGCTTCCCTGGTAGTTTAATGGAATGGAGGGGTCAAAGAGCAGAGGGAACTGACAGTTTTTATCAGAGCAAGTCTTTGGTTACATAGCGCCCCTGTGCGGGACGTCGTTTCCCACACACACGAACACTTCCGCAACCATTATAGGGAATTAAATACACTAAGCTAGTTCCATAAAATTTATAATGTAACCTCATTTTCTAGAGAAAAGAATGCACAGCTAATACTTAAAGGGGTATTCCTATCTGGGACATTTATAACATATCAATAGGACATGCCATAAATGTCCGATGGTGCAGGTCCCACCTCTGACAGCCTCTCCTATCTCAAGAATGGGGCCCTGAAGTGAATGGAGAGCAAGCCGCACGTGTGTGGCCAGAACCTGCATACACCGCTATGGGACCTCCGAAAATACCTGTGCACGGACACCGCTATTTTCTGAAGTCTCACAGCAGTAACAGGAGAGGACGCAGTGCATGCACAGTCTGCTATTTAACATGCAGTAATAGTGTTGCCAAACCAAGCTCATTACATACACTGAACAAAAATATAAACGCAACACTTTCGGTTTTGCTCCCATTTGGCATGAGCTGAACTCAAAGATCTGAAACATTTTCTACATACACAAAAGACCCATTACTCTCAAATATTGTTCACAAATCTGTCTAAATCTGTGTTAGTGAGCACTTCTCCTTTGCCGAGATAATCCATCCCACCTCACAGGTGTGGCATATCAAGGTGCTGATTACATAGTAACATAGTAACATAGTATATAAGACCGAAAAAAGACATTTGTCCATCCAGTTCGGCCTGTTTCCTACAAGTTGATCCAGAGGAAGGCAAAAAAAACCCTGTGAGGCAGAAGCCAATTTTCCTCACTTTAGGGGAAAAAAAATTCCTTCCCGACTCCAATCAGGCAATCAGAATAACTCCCTGGATCAACAACCCACCTCTAGTAGCTATAGCCTGTAATATTATTACACTCCAGAAATACATCCAGGCCCCTCTTGAATTCCTTTATTGTACTCACCATCACCACCTCCTCAGGCAGAGAGCTCCATAGTCTCACTGCTCTTACAGTGAAGAATCCTTTTCTATATTTGTGTACAAACCTTCTTTCCTCCAGACGCAGAGGATGTCCCCTTGTCACAGTCACAGTCCTGGGGATAAATAGATGATGGGAGAGATCTCTGTACTGACCCCTGATATATTTATACATAGTTATTAGATCTCCCCTCAGTCGTCTTTTTTCTAAAGTGAATAACCCTAATTTTGATAACCTTTCAGGGTACTGTAGATCCCTCATTCCAGTTATTACTTTAGTTGCCCTCCTCTGAACCCTCTCCAGCTCTGCTATGTCTGTCTTGTTCACAGGAGCCCAGAACTGTACACAGTACTCCATGTGTGGTCTGACTAGAGATTTGTAAAGTGGTAGGACTATGTTCTCATCACGGGCGTCTATGCCCCTTTTGATGCAACCCATTATCTTATTGGCCTTGGCAGTAGCTGCCTGACACTGGTTTTTGCAGCTTAATTTGCTGTTTATTAAAATTCCTAGATCCTTTTCCATGTCAGTGTTACCGAGTGTTTTACCATTTAATATGTACGGGTGACTTGCATTATTCCTTCCCATGTGCATAACTTTACATTTGTCAGTGTTAAACCTCATCTGCCATTTTTCTGCCCAAGCCTCCAATCTATCCAGATCCCTCTGTAGCAGAAAACTGTCCTCTTCAGTGTTAATTACTTTACATCAGTGTTAATTACTTTACAGATTAGACAGCATGGATATTGCACAGGTGTGCCTTAGACTGCCCACAATAAAAGGCCACTCTGAAATGTGCCGTTTGATCACACAGCACAATGTCACAGATGTCGTAACGTTTGAGGGAGCGTGCAATTGGCATGCTGACTGCAGGAATGTCTACCAGAGCTGTTGCCCGTGCAATGAATGTTCATTTATCTACCAAAAGCCGTCTCCAAAGGCGTTTCAGAGAATTTGGCAGTACATCCGACCAGCCTCACAACCGCAGACCACGTGTAACCACACCAGCCCAGGACCTCCCCATCCAGCATGTTCACCTCCATGATCGTCTGAGACCAGCCACCCGGACAGCTGCAGCAACAATCAGTTTGCATAACCAAAGAATTGCTGTACAAACTGTCAGAAGCCGTCTCAGGGAAACCAATGACGCCGTGCGCTCCTGCTGTCAGCTGGATTCCAGGCCGGGATACCATGGTACCGTGGCCGTGTGCATGAGGCCTAACACAGATTTGTGAACAATATTTGAGAGTAATGGGTCTTTTGTGTATGTAGAAAATGTTTCAGATCTTTGAGTTCAGCTCATGCAAAATGGGAGCAAAACCGAAAGTGTTGCGTTTATATTTTTGTTCAGTGTATATACGAAAGCAAGCTGATGACATAAATATACAGCACCAGAACCAAGCACAGTACATAAATACAGCACCAGAACCAATCTTATTACATAAATACGGCACCAGAACCAATCTTATTACATAAATACGGCACCAGAATCAAGCTCATTACATAACTACAGCACCAGAACCAAGCATGGAACATAAATACAGAACCAGAACAAAGCTCATTACATAAATACAGCACCAGAACCAAGATCATTACATAAATACAGCACCAAATCCAAGCATGGTACATAAGTGCAGTGCCAGAAACAAGCCCGTTATATAAATACACTACCAGAACCAAGAACTGTATGGTGTGAAACTACAGTTTCCAGTAGGTCCTGAACTGGTCTAAAGTTATGCTGGGAGCTGTTTCAAAAAACAGAATGCTACCACCCATCATCAGACTGTGGACCATACGAGTGACTACAGCACTGATCAGAGTCTGTGACAGAATAATCTTTTACATTTACTGACTTACAGGTGACTTCTCCTCCAGAGTTCTTCTCTTTCGTTTTCTTTACATCTAGTTCAGACCACCAAAGTCAGCATCTCCAGGCCACCATTTAGTTTTTCAGAGTTTGCCACCCCGATGTCTTCAGCTTCTCGCATCAACACATCTGCACACGCTTTATACTAACGCAGACTCCTGTTAGTGCCACACAATAAGCCTTGACTATATTTAGCAGCATATACTGTGCCCCTTGAAGATAGTGCACTACACAGCGCCTTTAATGATAGTGCCACACAGTTTGTGCCCCTAGACTGTGCCACATGCCCTGTGCCCCAGTATATAGTGCCACGTGCGCTGTGCCTCCACACATAGTACCACATGGTCAGTGCCCCCATACTGTCACATGCTCCGTGCCCTCATACTGTGCCACATACTCTGTGTCCAGAAACATAGTTCCACATGCAATGTGCCCCTAAATATAGTTCCACATGCTCTGTGCCCCATAGTGCCACATACACTGTGCCCCATTATATAGCACTACATGCTCTGTGCCCCATTATATAGTGCTCTCTTGCTCTGTGTGCCCTCATGCTTTGTTTGTGCCCCATTCTCTGTATGTACCCTTATGCTCTTGGTGCCCCACACTCTGTCTGTACCCCTATGCTCTGTCTGCTCACATTCTCTCTGTGCCCCCATGCTCTCGGTGCCCCACGCTCTCTCTGTGGTCCCATGCTTTCTTTGGGCCTCCATGCTTTCTCTGTGCCTTGATGCTCAATGTGCTCCCATGCCCTTCATGCTTTCTTTGAGCCTCCATGCTTAATGTGCCCCCATGGTCTCTCTGTGCACCCTATAATACTTACCTTCCTCCGATCCCACTGTTGCCAGCAACACAGTCCTGGTCTCTTCAGGCCAGGCCGGCATTTTCAGAACATTGCAGATTTGGACCCGAACATAACCCATTCTTTACACCTCCAGCCCCTATGAGTGAAGCATCGGAGCATGAGGGCAAGAGCTGTTTGTTTACATTTTTACACTGCTAGGTGGAGGCTTCTGCCTAGCCCTGTTCCAGGTGATGTAATCGGCACTAATAGGCGGTCTTTAGCGCTGCCGTAGGCTGTTTTACAGGCTAGGGCAGTGCTAAAGACCGCCCATTAGTGCCGGAGAAGTCACTGGGCTCACTGCTAGTTAATGTACAGTACATTACAGCAGTAGCACCCACGCTGTAGTCCTCTTCTTACCGATCTGACTCCTTCCACCGGTGACATCATAAAAGTCAGAGCTTTCATGTATTTCCCTGCTGCCTTGGGACCTTCAGCATGGAGAGGGAGGTGTTTCTTACAATCGTCTCCATGATCTGAATGATCTTTCACCTTCCTCTCCTGCCTGCTCTGATCATACAGATCGGTGTTGGGCAGGGTGAGAAAGAAGTGGGGAGAGGCACTGCTTACTCATTGATCCAGCAAAGCGCTGTATCAGCGCTTTTCCAGATCACTAAAGGAGCAGTCAGGGGTCTGGCATTGCTGGAAACTGTGGTGGCACTGCAAAGACAACTGAACACTTACTGCTAATTCCAGTAGATTACAGCTGATCAGAGAGACACTTTCGACTATCCCTACCTGACAATAAGCTGATCACAAAGTGGAAAACCCATCTAAGGACTTGATTTGGGTTAGGGTTGATGGACCTTGATTAGTACAATCATAGGGCAGGACACGAATGTTCAGGTAGGCCTACAATGGCCACCAGAGATAATCACCATCACAGAGAGTGTAGTAGTGTTTCTTTATTAGATTTGAGGGGGACCACAAACAGCACGTCCATGCATTATTCAGACACTCCACTGATTTCAAATGTAACTGCGTAGTACTTTGATTCCCCTGTGGGGGCACTGTAGGAAGATTGCTGCAGTTTTTCTGACTGATGCTTTTCAATGCTTCAAACCAGGACCTGGATCTGAATATTTTCTAAATGGCATGTACTTAAAAATGTAGTATAGCCACTGAGTTATTCAATATAACGCATCTGTATAGCGCCACCTGCTGTTTGTGCTTTTCCTTATTTCTCTGTCCACCTTGTTGGGGTGGTCACACATGCTTAGTTCCTGCAGCAAAAAAGAGAAATGACAGACCCCCTGAGCTGCCAGCTGGAAATAAATGTAGCAGAACAATTAGAGCAATGAAGGGGGAGATCTCTTGATCCATGTGAGGTACAGGGCTGGTTCTAGCTTGGTTACAAAGACATTGTCATGTACTATATGATGTCTGATTTTCATTTTTTATATGATTTACCATATAAACCATATTCAATTAAGATGCTGTCCAAGAAGTGGAACTGCCACCATGTTGGTCACCATTGATAGAACTGCTTAGGAAGCTCAGCACTTGCAGAAATCATTGAACGGTCTAGCTTCTAAACGAGGACGCCAAGCAACACAGGGTGGGGGTCATAGCTACGCATTTCAATCTGCTGATTGGCGGATGATCCCTACTGATAACAGAGGGGTATTCCATCACCCCGTAAAGAGAAGCAAGGAAACTGCTGGAATATTTCTTCATTTCCAAGTACCTCTTTATTTATGAACTTTTTGAACATTTTCTTTAAATAAGAAAGACAAACTATATAAAAACACATAAAAAAGACAACAATGATTCATCATAGAAATGATTTGCCTTCTTATCCATTGAAGTTTACAGACTTCTACCGGGTGTTTACATTCCACCCCGAAATGCATCCGCCACTAAAAATCAACGGTTTTATTTGTTCCTAATTTTTTTCTTTCTTAATTTTTCCCTGAGTAGATACCATTTTAATTGCCGTTCACCCCATCCCTCCATCCATGCCTGCAACACCAAAAAAGCTGCCTTGTGCTGAATGGGGCTGGTCTGCAATACCGGACGCAACCCACGGACAAGAGGGGCGCTGTTTTTGGAAAACAAATAGACCCCTTTTTTTTCTAAAGTTGTTCAACCTGTTTCATTATTTCCATTGTAAACTACATGTTATCATTTAGCCCTGTTTTGTTTTTTAAAAAAAGGGGGTTATCTCTATAATAGCAGCTCCCAAGGGCATCAAAAGAATCAATCTTGGAAGAAACAACCACTGAAATGTCAATTTAAAGAGGAGCTGTCACCTCTCCTGACATGTCAGGTCCAGATTGCAGATGAGTGGTACCAGATTGGAGTGTGTCCCCACACAGTCTGACACTATCCAATCCATGCTGCCAGTATCAGACTGTGCAGGAGCACACCCCCAACCGGTGACACCCATCTGGACTTTTTTTGTAGACTGTTGCCAATTTATTCATAAACTTCTAACAACAATAATTGAGGAATTGAGGAATAGATCTATATGAAAAGATGCTCCAGAAACGTTATTACATGGGGGATAACAGTGTTTAGTAATACAGACATGATAGGAGAGGTGATAGGTCGTCTTTAAAGGCCAGCTGACTCATATAAGGACCTGCCCACTCCATAGTGGGCGTGAAGTCACTTCAGATCAGTAGTTTCAAATTCATGCCCATAATTCATGTCAAGAGTTTATTTATCGAAATGAATGATGGACCAAAAAAAGTTGCGTGATGGCGCATCCCATTTTCAGTCACGCCCCCTCTTTTATCACCACCTAACCACATGATATAAAATACAATTCGACTCAATATTTAGAGGCACGTATAGACAATATGACGGGCTACGAACAGCTTTCCACTGCGTTCTGTGTAGACGTTTTTGACAATATCAATGGGCCCATGCTGTGTTCTTCAACGGCAGGAAGTCTGCTGGCGCTTCCACTTCAGGAAACCTCTGTTTGGATATTTGTAGCTGTTCTGTTCCGTGAGACACCTTGTATTTTAGGCTTATTGGCCCTCCATAGCTAGTGAATGGCAGAGGCATAATTTGAAGCTCTTAGGCCCCAATAAGAAGGCTGTAACGGAGACCCTCACCACCATATGCCATTTATAATACTAGTGTCTTGTTCTGTAGCAGAGGAACCTTTGGGCCCTCTCAGGATGAAGATGTGCCTCACACCATAAGGGGTTTAACCGGTTAGGAAAATGGCTATAAGGAGCTTCTTACTCTGGAGGAACAAGCATATCGATGCAACACACAGAGAGTCCAAACATTTCAATGGCTTCATTTCACCTGCAGGGTTGCTGCAAGAAAACAAAGCCAAAAATGAACAGATTTTGGCCTATCACTTGGGGTCTCAGCAGTATGCCCTGTGATTGACTTGATGTTATGGACAGGCCAAAGTAGCCATCTTTTTTTAGGTCACCCAGAGGAACCAAGCGTTCAGGGAACGCTAACACCACCAATAAGCTTGTAACAATCCAGTGGATCCTGGATCTATCATAAGTGCTGCCCCATTACCAAATGATTGCAAATGAGAAAAAAAGGCAAACATTGGGGCCACCAAGGACCATAACTGAACCCAACTTGAGAGATTCCCATTACCTGAGAAGGAACAAGAGATTTTTGGATTGAGCAGTCAACCCTGCTTATGGTTACTGTGGAAGAAGACCAAAGATCTGCTCCTATATTCAACTTACTTTCCTCTGTATCCCAGGTGTCAAGTCTTGTATACTGGTTAAGACAGGACTTAATGTACCTGTAGCACTCTATGTATACAACAGCATTACATATGGCATTGTTATTTCGTGTAAAAAATTTGTGGAAATATATAGATATGAAGGGGAAGAAGGGACGTCTACTGATAACTACAGGGTCAGCAGCACTAGAGAGGCCCTGTTTCCAGATAGCACACGACATGTGCCGGCTGGTGATGAGCTGCAAATGGTATTGTGACGGGTTCGAAAAGCACCGAGCTGAAAGTCTGCATTGAATATATGTGTTGTGGCACAATCCACCATCTTGTGCTAATTGACTTTCTGGTTGATACCACATGAAATGCATGAGGGTCTGTTCTTCAAGCATGGCAAGTCCTGCTGAGTGTTGGGAGGCAGATCATTGTTCTCTCTCATATATGGGATGACGGTGGTGGTGGTGGTGGACTATCACTGGAGTACTGGAACCATTGATATAGAGCTCTGTGTAAAATAAGAGTCTTTACTGGTTCTGGACATCCAGGAAGAACCTCACTGGTGACCCGAGACTTCAGGTTCAAATGTAGAGGAGAGAAGGGTGAGGGCAAGTGTTGACCACAGGTCATTCTGAATAAAGTATGTTGTGGGAGAGTCCAGTACCATGTTGTTTCCTTAACCTATGACCTCTTATCTTAAGTCTCAGCTGCATTGACAAGACCGTACCACCATGTTTGACAGTTTCTCCACTTTTGCTGTTCGACCAACGTAGTAGATGATAGGGAGGGGATCCAAGACATCTGGCACACAGCATGGGGTGATGGATGCTCCTGGATTGTTCTGGTTATAGAGGGACAGGACCTGTAAAATTTAGAGTCAGGGTCAATATAGGGTGAAATGTTGTTATATACACTCCATGTTGTCATGTCCCGTGTCTCCTTGCGTCTATGTTATCCTCCAGTCGGACATACATGCCTAGTTAATCACTGGCTATGATATCTGTATACTTACCCTACTGTACTGCTTGTCCATGCTCCAGATAAAGGGACAGTTCCCCATGCAATAATTAGCTTCATAGCCTTTTGGCTCATGAATCCATTTCCATCCGAGGTCCTTACGGAAGTTAATGTAGAGAGGCTTCACACAGCAGTTTTTTCCTGCAGTCCTGTAAATTAAAGACTCAAGGTTTAATCAATGTGTCCTCTGACAACAGTTCTACTCTGCATCGCCTCTCTATGTGGCTAGGACCTATTACACTGTTCATCCTGGGCTTCCTGGTACATAAAACTAATCCTGCAGCTACAAATGACAACTGTTGTGGTATGGTCAAATGCTGTGGAG
This sequence comes from Bufotes viridis, assembly GCA_033119425.1. Classification (NCBI taxonomy): domain Eukaryota; kingdom Metazoa; phylum Chordata; class Amphibia; order Anura; family Bufonidae; genus Bufotes; species Bufotes viridis. Next base: position 29,720,092 of record CM065597.1, on the reverse strand, counting down.
GCTTCTATTTAGGGTCCCCTATGAGTTACAATGCTGATAATGTTGGATTTTAGATACATGATCTTTGCAATGAAGCTGTGGCAGAAAATTAAAATATGTATAGATATGCCACAAATGATCGGGGCCCCACATCTTTGAGCCCCCCCCCCCATGTGGCAGCTGGTGGCGTCACACCTAGAAGAACCAGGGTCAAGGACCCCCATTCTCTCAAAGGAAGGGGGCCCTAGAAGTGTAACCCCCACCTATCAGACACTTATGGTATATCCAGTGTCTGTGGTGAGAAATGCCTCTTAAGATATACTGACGTGCGGCAGTATTCCTCGTCCACTCCTCGCTTTCTGCGGCTGCTGTGTCCTTCCTCAATCCGGCCCTTGGGGGTGTATGTGATTAGTAGATATGCATTGTATTTCCCATCATTGCTGAGAACTTGCATGTCGCCTCGTGTGCCAGAAAAACCTGAAATAAAGCAAAATAATGTGCATTTTCACTTTAGGGTGTGGGGTACCTAAGTAATATCTATCTATCTATCTATCTATCTATCTATCTATCTATCTATCATCTAATATCTATCTATCTTATATATCTATAATCTAATATCTATCTATCTTATATCTATCTATCTATCTATCTATCTATCTATCTTATATCTATCTATCTATCTTATATCTATCTATCTATCTATCTATCTATCTATCTATCTATCTATCTTTCTTCTATCTATCTATCTATCTATCTAATATCTATCTATCTATCTATCTAATATCTATCTATCTATAATCTAATATCTATCTATCTTATATCTATCTATCTATTTTCTATCTATCTATCTATCTATCTATCTATCTATCTATCTATCTATAATCTAATATCTATCTATCTTATGTCTATCTATCTATCTATCTATCTATCTATCTATCATCTAATAGCTATCGGTCTGTCTGTCTTCCTCTTATCTATCTCACATATTTATATCTAATTATCTATCTATCTAATATCTATCTATCTGTCTATCTATCTATCTATCTATCTCTCTCTCTGTCTATCTATCTATCTTTGTGTTATATCCATGCGTTACTTACCCCCTATTTGCACCTGTATCTTATTTTCCTGGCTAGTACAGGAACACGGCTCTTTTAACGTGAAGTTCTCACTGCTGGCTGTAAAGAGAACAAGGACAGTCTTCAGACTTAGTTCTCGCTCTATAGACGAGAGATGATTTGAGTCCCAGGGTCCTTTTATACGGGCAGATACATTTTCACCAAGAAGAGCTGATCTTCTATATAGTCAATCAGGGCTATTTATATCATATGATCGATCCCCTCCCTCCATACAAAGACATGGGCCAAAAAGAGAGCATATGGGGAAAGAAAGCCCTGCCAATCTCCATTGTATAGGACCTCAGATGGGGGGAAGTGTGAGATTAGAAGTCCCCTTTTACAGAACATTGGAAACTTAATTATTAAGCATAAACCTTACATAATCCTGGGGTACTACGGATGGCATTACTGTCAAGAGTCCAAGAGGTAACCTACTGTCACCCGCCCAAATTGCTGAAAAGTAGTCTTTCAAAATGGACAGGCCCATTTTAATGCCAACCATGAGCTCAAGGTACCCTGAGCACTTTGTCTGTATGGGGCTCAGACAGTGTTGGACTGGCCCACCAAAGTGTCAGAGGATCCTTCAATGGGTCCACGCTCTGATACCATGATGGGCCTGAAGGTCCAGAATATTTTTTTTTTTAAATAAACATTTGGAGCCAATAACTTGTCATTGGGGTCTATTTCTTTGAATCATAATTCAGTAGACATTATTGATGATATGGAGTTTGGGGCCCGGGAATAAATTCCTCTGGTGGGCCCAAGGAACCCCAATGCGATCCCCAGCTCAGACACATCTGGTGGTGACCCTATATAACCCTATAACTGCAGATTTAAGAAAAAGTATGATACGGTGCCTAACAAAGAAACACAAACGTTTGTAGCCTGTGGCCTCTCACCTTGTCGGGTCAGCCACCATTTCACTGTATCAGTGACATCGAAGGACAGCCACTCTCCCTGCCTTCCAGGAAAGACAAACCTACTGTCCAGGAATCGAGAGGAAGTGTTGCTTTCTACCTGTGTGAGGAATAAAATACATAGACATATCCTTTCATGGGTGCAACAGAGTCAGTATGAACATCTCTTCCTAATCCATACAAATACTGCAGAACATACCAGTTTTATATATGACAGGGTTAAAATAAACCGTACTTACCGCCGGCGTACAGAGCATGCAGCTACTTTGTGAAGTTGTGGTCATGTTAATCCCTAAGTACACATTGTGCATTCAGAGGTCATAGGAACTTGTGTCTGCTATACAGTGGACTGCAACTGCATCATACACAGACTTGTTTCAGTCCCTCCCACTCAATCAGTAGGAAGCAGCAAAAGATTGCTTTAGAAATTATATGGTATTGTGTTTTTTTTTTTTTTTCTGAACTGCATCAAAACTTTGTTCTAGGTTTGTCTTGTTTCTACAACCCCATCTGGTGTTGCAAATCTCTCTACCCAAAGGGGGTACACTGATGGGGATCCATCAGGGACTGTTAGCATGGGGAGCCACAATGAGCATGGAGCACTCTAGTACAGGCACGGTTCTTGGCTTTTGACATCATATGAAAAGTGGCAATTACTTCATTCATCCTTCTTCAGGAGAACCTGGGAAAGGGGTGCAGCTAGAGTGGGACAATGACCTTGAATTAGGCAACAAGCCTTGAAGGATCAATATATCCCTAAGCCTGTCTAAATTTTAGACATAGCTGACTATTTTGATGCAATAGCAAAGATATCGTTCATATATGTCAGCGATAAACTTAAGAAAGACTGCCCAGACCAAGAGATAACGGTGACTGTGACATGCATACCAAAGTTAAACAGCGTGCCAAACTGTGGGGTTCTAGGTGACATCTCGGACCAAGAGATGTCAGTGACCGTGACATGCATACCATAGTTAAACAGAGTGCCAAACTATGGGGTTCTAGGTGACATCTCGGACCAAGAGATGACAATGACCGTGACATGCATACCAAAGTTAAACAGCGTGCCAAACTGTGGGGTTGTGGTGACATCTCGGACCAAGAGATGACAGTGACTGTGACATGCATACCATAGTTAAACAGAGTGCCAAACTATGGGGTTCTAGGTGACATCTCAGACCAAGACATGACGGTGACCCGTGACATGCATACCATAGTTACACAGCGTGCCAAACTATGGGGTTCTAGGTGACATCTCAGACCAAGAGATGACAGTGACTTGTGACATGCATACCATAGTTACACAGCGTGCCAAACTATGGGGTTCTAGGTGACATCTCAGACCAAGAGATGACAGTGACCCGTGACATGCATACCATAGTTAAACAGAGTGCCAAACTATGGGGTTCTAGGTGACATCTCAGACCAAGAGATGACAGTGACCCGTGACATGCATACCATAGTTAAACAGAGTGCCAAACTATGGGGTTCTAGGTGACATCTCAGACCAAGAGATGACAGTGACCAGTGACATGCATACCATAGTTAAACAGAGTGCCAAACTATGGGGTTCTAGGTGACATCTCAGACCAAGAGATGACAGTGACCCGTGACATGCATACCATAGTTAAACAGAGTGCCAAACTATGGGGTTCTAGGTGACATCTCAGACCAAGAGATGACAGTGACCCGTGACATGCATACTATAGTTACACAGCGTGCCAAACTATGGGGTTCTAGGTGACATCTGAGTGTTGAGTTGCCCTTAAAATATATGCAGGCCATGTAGCACATCATTTCCCAACAGCAGTTCTAATCTCAGGCTGGAGAGGTCTTTTCTGGCCAAGCCCTTGTTCTGATTCAAGGCTACATGAATGGCGGTTGGGTGATCCAGAATTCTGATGGTGTGGAGAAAGGTATGGAAGAAATGGAATAATAGGGTATGGAAAGTGTAAAGTGTCCTTAGAAGGGGCGTCAGGGAGCACTACTATTACCATAATTGTCACTGCCCATACCCAGCTATTGGGAGCAGACTATACTGTGATATACTTTGAAACTGTGACTTTTGCTGCTATATGTACTACTACTCCCATCATCAATATAGTAAAGAAAGACTTCATTTATTGCAATCAACGGGCCTGATTATTGACTCCATATTTCATCTGCTGGTCCTGCATCCGTACTCCTGCCTTGCATCCTGCCAAATACCTAACATCAAGGGCACTCTGTGTATCATCAGGCAGGAGCCCGAGAAAGTCAGGGAGTGCCCCGAGGGAAGAACCCATGCTCCCTCCATTCACTGTGTACAGCCCAGGGGGAGCCAAGGTGAAGATTGCCACCATGAACTGTGAGTACTACTGCATTTGACCATCTAAACCAGGGGTGCAAAACCTTTTCTGGTTGGGGGCCACATTGTCAGCCTGAACCAAATCCAAGGGCTAAAAATAAAACTTAAAACTGAAAATACTGTATTTTTGGCACATTAAACATACAGTATATACTATAAATGACTAGTTACAGATCTAGGACTTCCATCTAATAGGAGAATACATGAAAGATACATGTAAGAAGCCTTAAGACATAGACCTAGATGTCTTTTACCAGATTTTTTGGGGCCCCACCGAATGGTATCGAAGGCCGCATGCGGCCCCCAGGCTGTAGGTTGTGCACCCCTGATCTAAACACACTGGTATTGATGTTCTAGGTGAGGCATCCTCAAACTGCGGCCCTCCAGCTGTTGTAAAACTACAACTTCCACAATGCCCTGCTGTAGGCTGATACCTGTAGGCTGTTCGGGCATGCTGGGAGTTGTAGTTTTGCAATAGCTGGAGAGCCGCAGTTTGAGGATGCCTGCTCTAGGTAGTCTTCAGTCACTCTGGACTCTCTTGTTTCATGTATAAATGCTACCCCAGTCACCTCCAGCTTACCCTGTACAGCTCCAGCCTGATCTCTTTTTGGTGATCCTTATTTCGATCTTCTTTCCGATACATGCGCAGTTCTGCGTTGTGTAGCTGGTCTGGGCTTTCCACAAGCTCCCTTGCAAGAGATGCATTGAAGGGGAAGACATGTTCATTTTCGTTAATATTTTGAGATTGATCTCCATTCTCATCTAAACAGAGAATCAACAAATCCAGACATTAACTTCCTCATAAACATATAAGCTTCAACATATTAAACCAAAATACAATATAATCTTAGACACACAAGGCTTCCTTGACAAAATGGGACCAGGAGCTGGACCTATGGCGATCAGCTGATCACTATGATGACTGCATTCCGAAAGGGGTTGTCTATGATGAGACAAGCCCTTTAAAAAAAAGTTTACATTTTCTACAATTTAAACACAATAAATCCAAGATTTTGGGAGTTTTTTTTTGTCTTTTTGAAACTTCTTTGATTTCTAAATAAAGTGATAGACTTCTTCCTTACAAGATGCACACTACCAACCCAGTGACAGAGCAGCAATGAAGAGGTTAAGAAGAAGGTTTACTGAAGCCAGCTGGTTTCACCAGCTCAGCAAATCTGCGTTCTCCTCCATCCGGTACAACCCGATGTGGAAAAAGAAAAAGTTGATTCAAGGAGGTTGCTTCTCTTTTTCCATCCTTGATTACTCAGGATGTTAGTGAACCACCGAGATGATGAAGGTCGTGGACTCCAGGGAAATCCATGCATCAGCCTCTTGTCTCTCATAGATAATGTCTTGAAGGGAAACCCTTGTCTTGCAACTAAAGGCACATCTTGAGTAAAATCACTAAATCTTAAACCAAACAAAACGCCACTTCTCCGAGATCTACTCTGACAATATTATAAAAGCAAGAAAGAATCCAGAGCAGAAAGCTGTCCACACGTAGTCTGGGATTTTGGACTGGAACAAAATTTTGGCTAGAATTGGACGTTGTGGAGGAGGGGACAAGAGTGACCACATTTCTATTATCTTGTGTCAAGCAATCCCATGGTGAAGTTCTTATTATGTACATTTTGGGGTAGATACTGTACTTTTTACTACTTTATACAGGATTTCATTTAGCCTAGCAGTCACGCAACCATTACTTGTAGTGCTCGTAGAACATTGTATCTGCTCTACAACAGACTGCTCCTCCATGCAGCACAGACTTGTTTTAGGTTCCTCTAATGCATCCAACGACAGCTTCAAAAGTCATTATAAGAAATCCAGACCATTTCAGGCAGGGTTGGACTGGGAACTTAAAGTGACCCTGGAAGAAAAACTAAAAGTGGCCTCAAGTTATAGGTGGATCCAGATTGATGGAAGGTGGGACAACACAAGTAGGCAGACAACAGAAATAGTACCTTAGTGCAGCTCAAAATACCGCCCCAACAGAACCAAATACCACAGTGCAGCACAAAATAGCGCCCCAGCAGAACCAAATACCACAGTGCAGCACAATATATTGCCCCAACAGAACCAAATACCACAGTACAGCACAAAATACCGCCCCAGCAGAACCAAATACCACAGTGCAGCACAAAATACTGTCCCAGCAGAACCAAATATCACAGTGCAGCACAAAATAGCGCCCCAGCAGAACCAAATACCACAGTGCAGCACAAAATACCGCCCCAGCAGAACCAGATATCCCCATGAAACACAAAATAACGCCCCAGCAGAACCAAATACCACAGTGCAGCAGAAGAAACAGCCTCAGCAGAACCAGATATCCCTGTGCAACACAAAATACCGCCCCAGCAGAACCAGATATCCCCATGCAGCACAAAATACCGCCCCAGCAGAACCAAATACCACTATTCAGCACAAAATACAGCCCCAGCAGAACCAAATACCACCATGCAACACAAAATACCGCTCCAGCAGAACCAAATACTACAGTGCAGCACAAAATACTGTCCCCGCCACAGTATTCAACTATATTACCGTCCTGAGGACAGCGGTAATGAATTCAGAAGGGCACCTGCAGCTGCCAGCATGATGCGCCCACATAAATTCATTCTGAGATCATCAGATCTTTACGTATCTGGAGGAGGACTCAGGTGGCCCCATGGTCATCAGCCTACTGGAAAATTGCCCTGTAGGGTCTATGGCCAGTCCGCCCCTGGTCTAAGGATAAAAATTTGCAAGACATGGCAGGGAAGAAAGAAGATTGTAAGCTACTGCAGCAAGCAGAATGAAATTGTACCAGCTATGAACATCATGTTGTTTTTGGGTTGAAAATCGTGGGCTCCTGATCCATTTTCGTGACCTGGCAGTGGCGGGTGGCGGATTGGTGATAAATGTATCAAACATTTCAAGAGATTATTGATCACTATGGAGCAATGAAGAATCCATACTCCTCAGTTAGGCCTGGTTTTATGCTTCCTCCATTGACGTTAGTCTTGTGTAGCACCTATCTGCCCACAGACTCCGCTAGTTAATGGCATCCACCCCCTCCAACAGCCTGACAAAGAGCAGAGCGTGAGGGAGTGGATGGACTAGGTTCTGGCCATGGGAACAAGCCCTGAGGTCATTCGATCCTGTTGGTGCTTGGAGCTTAGGAATCGTCACATATTGTATGTGTTGCAGATACAATTATTTGGGGTACAGAGATATGCACCCATCCCATGAGAGACATATCCTATGTGACCACATACCCTGACCATACTATTGCTAGGCAATGTCTAATCTTACATGACACCCTACTGGAAATACATAAATCCCAGATTCCCGTTTTGCTCATGTATCACATGCAGCTCTGGGGTGGACTAAACCGTTAGCTCGTGTCTGAGACCCTTGTAGTTCATGGGTCTCATAGGCCCTACTTGTGTCCCTCAGAGATGATGATGATGGAGCCCTCACCTGAAGGACACAGCACCAAGACGGAGATGTCCAAAGCTGTGTCACCTTATATCATTCAATTGACCGCCGCATGTTAAAGGGGACGTCTGGTTAAGAACACCCATTTTCCAACACCCCAATTGGAGCATCCTCTTGAGGATCCCCCACGTCCGTATATTACACATTAGACAGACCATGGACACAATGTAATGCTTCATTTCCCCTGTGGTGGCGCTGCAGGGAAATTAAAGACCTGCTGCCAGGTTCCCTCATAGATTGCAGCTGATCTTCAGGGATTTCATGAGTGACACATCATGCTTATGATTGCACCCCTTTTGGTTTCTTTGCGTTCTTATATTTTTTTCGTATTTTGGGGGGACACTTCTAATAAGATTCTTGAATTATTTTTTAACGAAAGCTTACTATGGTGTAAAATAATAAACGGTGTTATTCTTAATTTACCAGTCCCCTGCCTCTCCTGTGCAGCTGCTTCCTGGGTTCCTCCCCAGTCTCTTGCTTCCAAGGATGGGACATGTTGACAAAGACATGTGACTGCTGTAACCAATCGCTGGCTGCAGCAGTCACGTGTTCATATCGAGACGTCATCATTGCAGGGCCAGGACGGGGGGAATGATAGGGTAAGTATTACTGGGTTTTTGATTTTACACCACAAGATTTCAAAGGGATGGACAACCCCTTTAAAAAACAAATTGTGAAAAACCAGATCATCCTTTTAAGGCCTCATGCACACGACCGTTGTTTGATTCCGTGTCCGTTGCTCCGTTTTTCGTGATTTTCTGCGGACCCATTGGTTTTTAATGGGTCCGTGGAAACCTCGGCAAATGCACCGTTTGTCCTCCGCGTCCGTGGTCCGTGATTTCAGTCCGTCAAAAAAATATAACCTGTCCTATTCTTGTCCGTGAAAAACGGTTCACGGACCCATTCAAGTCAATGGGTCCGTGAAAAATGCGGATGGCCATCCGTGTGTCATCCGCGTTCCGTGTCCGTTTTTTTTGCGGATCCCTTGGCAGGCACTTGGGAAACATTGTCAGCCTGTCTTTTGGTAAAATCTTTTGGGTCATGTCCGCTAAAAAAAACGGAAGACACACGGAAACACAACGGAAGGCAAAAACGGACACGGATCACTGAACAACGGAACCCCTTTTTGCGGACAGCATAAAAAAACGGTCGCGTGCATGAGGCCTAAGGCTACATGCACACGACAGTTGTTTTTTGCTGTCCGCAAATCGTGGATCCGTCTCCCTTTTTTTTTCACATCCACATCCTTTCCTTGTGTCCGCAAATTTTGTAGGTTGTGTTTCCGTGTGTCTTCCGTTTTGTTTTGCGGATCCACAAAAAAAACGGAAGGCTTGAAACAGTTTCTTAAAGTACCTGCACAAGTGCCCTGGTTTGCAAGCAACCATCCGCAAAAAAAACGGATGCGGATGGAAAAACGGAAGGCTTCAGTGTGGCTTCCGTTTTTTTTGCGGACCCATTGACTTCTATGGGTCCGCAAACCGTTTTAGGCAAAAAAAAACGGAACGGACATGGAAATAAAACACGTTCATGTGGATGAGGCCTAACTATCACAGCATGTAACAGTAGATACAGCTGGTGGCAGCTAAACGATGGAACTGAGCATGTGCGACCATCACAGTAGATGGACGCGCACATTAGTATACAGCAATATCTCACAGTGGGAGCAATTTTGTAACAGAAAGTAAATTAACAAAGTACGGTAACTAGTTTTTCATGCTGAATAAGAAGCATGGTTCCCGGTGCCAATGTGCCCTTGGTGCAGAGATTTTTTTTTTTCATACTTTTTACCAGAAAAACAGCTACTACTAGCTCCCAATAATGACAAGCCTAAGCTGTGCATGAATTTACTAAAAATTCTAAATATTTCTCACCATCCCCCCCTTCTTAGTAAAGTCTATAAATCTCCATTTCCAGGGAGAGACTTGATTTCTAAAGATGTGTTCCTGAAATATGTTTTTCCTAAAAATGTCCCTGTTCACGAATTTACGATCTGCACAAAAACATCCCTCTCTTGCCATTTGGTACGGTTCCCGTTTAGGCGATTATTTCTGCATTAAACCATGTCGGAGTACAAAAAGGGTTTTGTATTTTTATGATCGGGATTAGTAACCACTAAATACGGGGTGAAGCTATAGGGGGTGCAGAGCAGACGCAGCTGGACCCTGGTGTCTAAGGGGGCCCGTAAGGCACATAAGAAGACACCAGTGTTATTAAAAATACATGGTACGTGAAGGGCCCTGTTATAGAGTTCACATTGGAGCCCAGGAGCTTTATGTTACACCTCTGCCTGAGACAACTGGGCCTCAATTATCAAAACGGTCTTAGTTGCCCATAGCAACCAATCAGAGCTCAGCTCTCATTTCTTAAACTGCTTCACAAAAATGAAAGCAGAGCTCTGATTGGTTGCTGTGGGTAACTAAGACCAATCAGACTTTAGCTCATATTTCTTAAGCTGCTTTAGAAAAATGAAAGCTGAGCGCTGATTGGTTGCTATGGGCAACTAAGAGCGTTTTACTGTTAGGCGGTTTTGGTCAATGAAGTCATTGTTGTCAACTCTAATGTTGGCAGGCCTGACACCCTGTATCTATGCTTAGATACGGGGTATAGCTATACGGGGTGCAGAGGTAGTAGTCGCCAGTCGTGCCTGGAGCCTGGTGTCTAAGGGGGCCCAAAGAAGACACCAGTATTATAAATAGTACATGGTACATGAAGGGCCCAGTTATAAAGTTCACATTGGGGCCCAGGAGTTCAAGTTACGCCTCAGCCTAGAGACAATTGGGCTTCAATTATCAAGACTGTCTTAGTTGCCCATAGCAACCTATCAGAGCTTAGCTCTCATTTCTTAAACTGCTTCAGAAAAATGAAAGCTGAGTGCTGATTGGTTGCTATGGGCAACTAAGACATTTTTACCGTTAGGCAGTTTTGATCATATGGAATCTATCGCTGGTAACCGCGAGGCATTCAGAAAATGTAATTTAATCTGTGCTGTGTTCATACTGGGTTGTCACTGTTCGAGGGCTGCTCCACACGTGCGCTCCAGACGGGCTCATGTTTCAGGTGTGGATCAGACGGTAGCTCCCGTGTGTTTATAATGAGGGCGGTTTGGGAAGTCTCTGTAACAATCGCTTCATAGTCTGAAGCCCTATGGGGCACAGGGCATGGGGGCTCAGACAGACAGTCAAATAAATAGTTTACTATTCCCAGGTCGCCTCCTGGAACAAGCGATGGAAGGCACTTTGCTGCACAACTGCTCGGCTGGCTGATTTTCAGGTTCCACCGATTATAGAGTTCCCTGACGCAAACACCCCCGGTGTAAAAATAATCTCCTCAACGTTTGACTTATTGCTTTAGCCTCCACACTTCATACTGAAAGATACTGTCTGTCATATCTGCATAAAATGCATTCCAGGAGGGAAGATTCGGGACAGAACAGACCCTCATCTGATTCCTATTTAAGCTTTTCCCATGATATTCTGCAAAAAATAAAATAAAAATCAGATTTTTTTATTTCTGAAATTTGCTGACTATATTGGGACTGCATCTCCCAGCAGCTGGCACTGGGGAAAGGAGGACATCTCTATTGTGAGAACCACAGGTTCCATAATGGCCGTGGTTGTCCAGTGCCTAGAGAGAAGATTGGGGGGGGGGGACGCAAATTTTGAGTCGAAAAGGAATTTTTTCCTCCAAAGATAAGGAAAATTAACTTTGGTGCCGCCGATTTCACTTGTTCATCAGGTAATAGACCATTTGTGCGGACACAAAAATTGGCAGAACGGGCTCTGCTGCCGGCAAACAACGAGTCAGTATGTGGATGAGCGCTGGCATTAGCAATCGCACCTACCCATACCATGGAGGAGATCGCTGCATGTAAATATAACGGTCTCCTCCGCTGATGAGCAGGTGATTGCTGGGGAGGAACGCTTTCTTCCCAACAATCGCCTGCTGTATCGTCCCGTCTAAAGAGACCTTTACAAACTAGGTTCATAGGTTACTTATTAATAGGGCGTATGAAAACACAATAACCAACCTGACCCCCTTTAAAGTTAATAGATGTGGACACAGGTGGACTGGAAAAAAACTAAAAGTGGTCCCATGTTGTAGACCGGTTCAAATTGACTGAAGTGGGCCAATATAAGTAGGCAGTAACAACAGAAGTAGGTGGGGCAGCAATACTGTAGTGCAGCATAAGATACCACCCCTTCAGAACCAAATACCACAGTGTGGCACAAGATACCGCCCCCGCAGAACCAAATACCACAGTGCAGCACAAGATATCACCCCCGCAGAACCAAATACCTCAGTGGAGCACAAGATACCACCCCCGCAGAACCAAATACCACAGTGCAGCACAATATACTGCCCCAGCAGAACCAAATATCACAGTGCGGCACAAGATATCACCCCTGCAGAATCAATTACCACAGTGCATCAGAAGATACCACCCCAGAAGAACCAAATACCACAGTGCAGCACAAAATACCACCCAGCAGAACCAAATACCACAGTGCAGCACAATATACTGCCCCAGCAGAACCAAATACAACAGTGCAGCACAATATACTGCCCCAGCAGAACCAAATACCACAGTGCAGCGCAATATACTGCCCCAGCAGAACCAAATACCACAGTGCAGCACAAAATACCACCCCAGCAGAACCTAATACCACAGTGCAGCACAAAATACCACCCCAGCAGAACCAAATACCACAGTGCAGCACAAAATACTGCCCCAGCAGAACCAAATACCACAGTGCAGCACAATATACTGCCCCAGCAGAACCAAATACCACAGTGAAGCACAATATACTGCCCCAGCAGAACCAAATATCACAGTGCGGCACAAGATATCATCCCAGAAAAACCAAATACAACAGTGCAGCACAAAATAATGCCTCAGCAGAACCAAATACCACAGTGCAGCATAATATACTGCCCCAGCAGAACCAAATACCACAGTGCAGCATAATATACTGCCCCAGCAGAACCAAATATCACAGTGCGGCACAAGATATCACCCCCGCAGAAATAAATACCACAGTGCAGCACAAGATACCACCCCAGAAGAACCAAATACAACAGTGCAGCACAAAATACTGCCTCAGCAGAACCAAATACCACAGTGCAGCACAAAATACCACCCCAGCAGAACCAAATACCACAGTGCAGCACAAAATACTGCTTAAGAATTTAATATCACAGTGAAGAACATAATACTGCCACCCTTGCCACAGTATTCAACTGTATCACCATCCTGAGGGTACAGCTGAATTTCAGAGGGCACCTGCAGCCAATTGCCAAGTGCATAAGTACCCGACTCTCCGCGGTTGTTATGTACCCGGCTGGTGGCCTTGAGGAGGACTCAGGTGGCCCCCTGGGGATCAACCCACCGGGAAATTTTCCTGTTGAGTCAATGACCAGTTTGCCCTTGGATGTGAATGCCATTGGGGTTCTCTGGGATTTTCATATTAATAAATAGGTCATCAACATGAGGTTCTGACTGCACCATGAGCGCTTCAGGCATGTCTAAACTGCGGCCCTCCAGCTACTGCAAAACTACAACTCCCAGCATGCCTGGATAGCCTAAAGCTATTAGGGACAAGAATAGGACATGCTCTATTTTTTTTGCGGGGGCACGGAACGGAGCAACACGGAGTGCTGTCCGCATCTTTTGCGGCCCCATTGAAGTGAATGGGTCCTGGCTCGGACGCGGACCACAACAACGGTCGTGTGCATGAGGCCTAAGCCTTATGAATCCTTTTATGGAGGATGATATATTGGTCAATGATGGATTTGCAGACTGAGAGCGCTTTGGGCCCCTAGGCCATAAAGGGTCATGGGTCATTTACCAACCACTGGAGTCATTGATATGCTTCAGTGCTTCAGCTTCTTTGAAGGCCCTATATTTTATCTTCAAGGAGTGACTAAATAAGGGACTATCGACCACCTCTGCCACATTGCCCTCAGCCTGGGGTCATAGATGTTAGAAAGTATTATATTTAGTGTTCTGTCCTCCATGTTTGTGTGAATTCTAGGTACAGCACTGCCGAACAGGTTGGTGCTAGACACTGATCATGACAACCGCCTGCCTAATATTGTGTAGGTCCTCTTTGTGCCACTAGGAATATTTTGACTCATTGAGTCATGGACCCCACAAGACCTCTAAAGATGTCCTGTGTTAACTGACACCAACACATTAACAGAAGATAGATTAATTCCTGTAAGATGCAGCCTCTGTGGATTGGACTTGCTTCTCCAGAACATCTCACAGATACTCGATTGGACTGAGATCTGGAAGTTTGCAGACCAAGTCAACGCCATGAACTATCTGGATGTTTCTCCGATGGTTCCTGAACAATTCATTCTGTGTGGCGGGAGCATTATCCCGCTGAAAGAGGCCACTGTAATTAGGGAATACTATTGCCATGAAAGGGTGTAATAGGTCGGAACAATGTTTAGGTAGGTGGCACTTGTGACATCCACATGAATCCCAAGAACCAAAGTTGCCCAATATTGCCCATTGCTTCCCAATGTCTGCTCCATCTCATAGTGCACCTAGTGCTATCTCTTCCATGGGTGACGCGCATGCACTGGGCCATCCAGATGATGTAAAAGAAAACCTTATTTATCAGACAAGGCCCATTGTAGGCACTTTCGGCACTGGATAGGAGTCAGCATGGGCACTGTGACTAGTTTGTGGCTACCTAGCCCAATACACAGCAAGCGGTGATGCCGTGTGTGTTCTGTCAACTTTCTATAATAGTCAGAAGTTTTTTGGTTATTTGTGCTACAATAACTTTTCTGTGCGATCTCACTCCCTACACACATCAATGATCCCTGGACGTTCATGACTTTGCTCCCATTTCTCTAGTTGTCTTTCTTTGGGCCTCTTTTGGTACGTACTGCTTCTAGCCACTGCATACCAGGAACACCACACAGTTTTGGAGATTCTGTGACCCACTTGTCCGGCCATCACTATTTGGTCCTTGTCAGGATCGCTCAGATCGAACACATCAACTTCATGAATGGACTATCCTCTTGCTGCCTAAAGTATCCCACCCATTGACAGGTGCTATTGTCATGAGATAATCAATGTTATTCACTTCACATGTCCGTAGTTTTTGGCTGAAACCTAGCTTTAAATGGGTTATGCAAGGGGTGTTTTGCCAAACTTGGCCGGACCTGTAATGGGAAGCTTACCTGCTTCCCGACACTCCTTCTCCTCCAGGCCTATGATGCTCTGCTGGGCTCTCTCGCTGAAAACATTTGGTTTGACATCGCCGCAGCCAATCCCTGGCCACGGCAGAGACCAGATCCCCTTGCATCATGTGACCATTTGTCATGACGGAATGGGACCCGATCACCACCGCGGCCAGTGATTGGCTGCAGGTGATGTCAAACCGGATGTTTACAGAGAGGGAGCCCAGCGGAGCATCACAGGCCGGGAGAAGGAGCCAGGAAGCAGGTAAGTAAGCTTCCCTTTATAGGTCCAGCCAATTAGAGGGGTTCGCCAAAATCCACCATTCTTGCACCATTTCTTTTAATGTTATGGCTGGCCGATGTAAAAATAAGGGCTAGGAGAAACATATATTAAGCTATGTCAATGAAGAATTTTAGAAGGCCACCATGTGTCACTAACATCCTCACTGTAGAAGAGTACTATTACTACACTGGGTAATAGAAGTATTGTAAGGGATGAATTAATATTGGACTTTTTGAGGTTAACGTGTAACGTATATGAAATGACTACAGTGTTTATGGATAGCATTGTTGTATAACATCGTCAAGTACTGTGGCAAGTACAATATGTGGCTTGTATATAACACAATGACTCAAAGGTCTGACTGAGGACTAGTAATACTCTACACACACGATCTGACATGTAACACAGTAATGACGAGAGCATCGACGGTGCATTTCCTGATCATGTGCCAGCAAAAAAAAAGTGGAGAGGAAGAGAGAACAAGGACAGAGGGCCTAAAACTACGAATGAGGAAATACTGCAGAGAATGGGATAGAGACCAAGAATAAGAGGGGAAATCCAGAGGAAAACAAGGAACAGAGAATAAAATTAAGGAGATACCGAGAAGATGGAGCTAGAGGCAAGCACGGTGAGGAAGACGGTTGGAGAAGAGGCGATGAGAAAGAATGAAAGTATAGGGGAGGGAGAAGATCAAATGATAAGAAGTCAGTACAGAATGAGGGAACAGAGATTAGGAAGAGACAGGGAGAAAATAAGGAAAGTGGGATAGAGACACCAAGGAATGGGATGAGAAGATGACTGAATAATATACAAAGATGGACTTGAAGTGGTGCGAGAAGAACACAAGGTGAAATGAAGGATTTGAAGAGAGAAAAGGGGAATGAACCAATGGGTAAGTGCATGAGGAGAAGGACAAACCTAAAGGAGGAATGGGTAAAGTCATGAGGAGGACACAGAAAGGGAAAAGTTGTTTGGATGGGGAGGGAACCCTGGATAAGCAAATGGGCAGAAGCAGTGGAGTACATAGAACAAGGGGACATCATAGCAAAGATCAAAATGGCCCTCCTAGAGATAGGTTTTGCAAACTGGTATAGAAGAGCCTGGTGCTTTTCTCCTACATGGCCTTCCCTGCCCTTGTGCCCATTCTAACACCCTTGCTTACAAATAATGCCGTATAATGCAGTTCTTCTACAAAGGGAAGGCATGCACAGGTTTTCACCACCTGATAAAATCAACTGGGGCTAGACCCCTTCTTACTCATGGCCCCAGCAGATACATGAGTCTCTAGGGTAAGTATGATGTTTGGTAGGAGAAAGGCAGGTGTAAAGGAGGGACCTAGAAAATATATGCATTGGTGAAAATAGAAGGAATGTAGGAAGATTGTGAAGGAATACACTAAAGGCTGCATGCACATTCATTAGCCAAATGCCACCTCTCCCGACTCCCCCATACACATTCGTTCTGCAGAACATGTACTGTATATGTATTCAATGGAGGAGGGAAGAAACCCGCTGCCAGACACCTCTGGAGATGGCATGTCTTCCGGGACAACAAAAGGATCGGGCAAAAATATTCACTTCACCTGATCCTTCTCTCCCATAACATCATCTGTCGGGGACACACATTAAACTGTTGGTTGAACCTGCCAAGAACTAATGTGTATGTCGACCTTAAGAAACCAAAAAGAGTGCATACAAGAATGAGAAGCAGATCTAAAAACAGAGACTGTGTATGGGTATTGATACAGGAGAGAATTACAAAGATGGCTCAGTAAAGAGGGAAAGAACAGAGAGCTCAAGTATGTGAATGTGACGTTGATATTAACATAATGAGAGTGTTGTAGAGCAGTGCTCCTATGCCAAGTACCCCCTACTAAAACAAATTACATCACAGTGCCCCCAAGGCTATGATCAAACACTACGCTGAGTGCAAGCACGGTACAAATCCGACAGGTTGAGAACCTAGGTTGTAGAGTATAGGATGTAAAGGGTATGGAAGATGCAGAAGGCAAGGAGGAATGAATTGTATAGACAGAGAACGTGATCATGAATGGTGGGGAGCTGGTGATGACCGATGAAGATTATACAGAGAAATTACTGTAATATAGAGATGTTGAACTATTACAGAAAATTAGAAGAGCAAAAGGGTGCAGTAAAAAGTGAAGAAAGAAAGGTTCAAGATCCAGATGATCAGGAGAATTGGGCCCTAGTTTTGAGACTATGTCTGAAATATCGAAAACAATGATAAGACAACGTATAGAGAAGAGGATGAGAAGTAGGCCTAAAATATCAAGGGGAAAGGGTGGCGATGGAAAAAGTCAATAATGAAGACAGCAGAGACACAGGGATAAGATTGAACAGAAGAAATTGAAAGAAAACAATGTCAAAGCAAGTAATTAGGAGTGACATCAGAGAGCCACATTGAACCTGGACAGATATTGTTAACAGCAAGAGAGGCTGTGATGGGTTAATGGAGTTGAGGAATAGGTAAACAGAGAGGTTGGAGACAGAGATAATGAAGGATATGACAGCAAATTAGAGAAGAGTACACACTATGACAAAGAGAGAATGAGCAGGATGAGAGAGGGATGAGAGAGGATGGTAGGAGATAAGGGAAGGTGCAGGGTCACAAATCTGGACAAGGATGGGGGTGGAATACAAGGAGGCCATACTGAGAGGAAGGGGAGATGATCTGGAAGTTGTGAGAGGATATACAGGAAAAGATACAATGTGGTTACAATCTGGCTCATTAATTCTTTCATACTGAAGCTGAAAAACTGAATTAAAGTTGCCTATGTTAGAGATAATTCACACCACAGTGATTGGCCCGGAAAACGCGGTCTGTGTGTCAGCCATATCTCCCGGGCTGACCGCGGCTCCCCGGACCCAAACTGACAGGATCGTGTTGTTTTATGATACAGTCAGTTCATATGTGATAGCAAGTCTATTGTGCTATGCTGCATATTGTGCTATGTTGAGTCTATTGTGCTATGATGCAGCCATGATTGGCCCAGGAGAGGCGGCCAACACACAGACAGTTTTTCCTTGGACGATCAAAGTCATGTAAACCAGCCCTTAATGTTTTGATCTTCTCCATAATGTGCAGCTTCTGGATCCAAGATGCTCCATTTGTTCCTTCTCAAAGAGTATCTGGCCTACAACAATGCTTCAGTTATTATATGTACATAATTCAATAACACAATGTGTTAATATTACAGGTGGGAGAATCTTTCCACCATGGTGGAGAGTCAAAGGAGGGTCATCCCATCAGCAAAGACATTGGTGGCATACCGCTAGAACATGACAACAATGTCTAATTTGTGGCGCTCATAGATTCTCAGGTTTAAGTGTCAGTCGTGTTAGGTAAGCAATGTACCACTTTATCTTCTGTTGGCTTTGCTCCGATTTTCCATTGACTACATTTACGCTTAATGGGGTCCCCTGGAAAAATCTGAGCAGAGTCGGCAGGAGACAAAGTGGCACTGTGCTTACCTGGCACCGCCATCATTTCAATTTCCATATCAGGAACCACCATTGAGCAGACATTAGTGTCATGTCCCAGCAATATGCCACCGATGTCTTCGAGAAGCAAACCCCTTTAAGAAGAAAAAATGTATTTGGTAGAGGTATAATCTTTTCTGCCACACCAAGCAAACAAATTCTACTACAAAATGTACTATGTAATGTAAAGTTGCAATTAGTAGACCTTTAGTAAATCTTAGTACATGGAACAATCATGGAGATCACATGGCTTTCTATAATATGCATTGCCAGAATGTTTGGTAGGTTGTTACTTACTTAGGTTGATCATTTCAATCTTCTTCACTTGTTCGGAGTAATATCCTTCCACAACAGGTTTCTCTTTTTCAGTTTTTTCTTTGATTGCCTCCATGGTACTATTGTAAGCAGAGAGGATCTCCTCTGGGACAGACATCTCATCGCTCTCTACATCTGGAGGTTCAGTAAGCATTAATTTACTAAGAATTTGTCCTCTAATGGCTTCAATTCTTCTTTTTCTCATCTCTTCCGTATTCTCCACCTTGCACGTTGACATTGACATGGCCACATGAAGAAGATCCAGCAACAAAAGCATCAAGTGTACTTTCATGTTCTCGGTTTCAAAAGAGGGTTCTTGTAAGCTTCTTTCAAACCTTCAGGATTTCCGTATGGTCACTCACGTCCTGGACCAATCTATATCAATGCTTTGTTCAAGTGCTCTGAGATCATTACCTAAATACTCTCAAAGTGTGCCAATCCATAAAGACAAGTCCATGTTCAAAGACAAGCTGATGTTCTCCAGCAACTGGTTGACCAAAACATAACGCGAGGAACTAAACAAAACAAAAAAAATAAAAAATTACACAAAGTTCAGACCTGCATCACAACTAAGGAGGTGGAAATCCTTCTAAGATCTTGTAGGAAGGTTCTTTTGGTGGGAGAGTTGAGTTCTGAGATGTCTTCTTTGAGTTGTGCCTTCTATGTAGCTTGTTCTCACACTCTCTATGCAATTTGACGGCCTTGTCTCTCAGCTTGCTAGAACATGCTTCTCCCGTCCCCCTCTCTCCTTCCTCCTGTGTGCAGTAACAGGCAGGGTTTTTTTTTAATGCTTTTTCTGTAACTTCAGGCTCCACCCAGGATATGATGGTACTTTTAAGTTTGACACACAGAGTAGTTTAAGGAACTGCAGCGAAGTCCTGGGGGTGGTGGTGAGGGTTAAAGCTGAAATCTGATAATGTTTTATTAAGAAATGCTCAAGCCAGAAGGTACTCGTACTTGGAATATACAATTTCACAAAATTCACTGGATTCTGAGAAAGGAGAGCGTTTGGCAGGAAGAAAAGTATCTGTAATGATAAGGACTAAATTAGGATACAAGGGAGCATGAGCCAGAGAATGATTTCTACAAATTGTATTAGACTTATGGAAGAATATGAATTAAATGAGTTTTCCCATCTCAGATAATGGGGGTATATCGCTAGGACATGCCCCCATTGTCTGATAGGTGTGGGTTCCACCTCTGGGACCCGAACCTACACCGAGAGCAGAGCAATGAGGGTGGTGGCTGGAGGACACAGGGTTTTCCGGGGTCCGGCCACCACCAAGTGCTCTCCCCACAGAAGTAAATGGGAGCACACTGCGTTTGCATTGCCACCGCTCCCATTCATTTTTATAGGGCCGATGGAAATAGCCAAGCCAGCGTTTTTCAATTTTCGCCAGCCTACAAATGAATGGAGGACGGCCGCGCATGCGCAATGTACCCTCCACAACTTTCAGGGATCCGTTCTCGATGTAGGTGCGGGTCCCAGAGGTGGGACATCCTAGTGACATGCCCCTATTGTCTGGGATGGGAATCCCCTTCAAAGGGGTTTTCCGGGTGTTTAATATTGATGACCAATCCTCAGGATAGGTCATCAATACCTTATTGGTGGGGGTCTGGTACCTAGCACCCTCTCTGATCAGCTGTTCGGAGAGGGTGTGGTGCTTCGGTGAGCGCTGCGGCCTCCTTGCAGCTTAAGTTTCTTCCACATCAAAGTTAGTTAGTTCCAGAAGGCTCTTCCGACAGAAAATAGCCTGCCAGAGCTCTCTGGTTCCGGCATTACCAAAACTTACTGCAATTCATGCCTGCCCTATTGACTATAAAGGAATCTGGCGGGGATCGCCAACAAATTTGGCGGGATAAGGCTGGTGTCATCTGGTAAGGCTGGTGTCATCTGGTAATGCTGGATCCAGTAAGTTCCGGCTGGCTGTTCTCTGATAACACTAGTGTAAAAGTAGATTTACCAAGCACAGCGCCGTCCATTGTATAGTGGCCGTCCTTGGTATTGCCGCTCAGCCTCCTTCACTTGAATGGGGCTGAGCTGTGCCATGAACGTGATGTCACAGGCCATGAGCATCGTGGCCTCTTGAAACAGCTGATCGAAGGGTGTCCCGGTTTTCAGACCTCCACCAATCAGATGTTGATGATCTATCTTGAGGATAGGTCACCAAAATTAAACACCCAAAATACTCCTATAAAAGGAAAGAGAGTAATGGACAATATAGAGAGATACCAGGAGGCTTTGTATGGCATACATCAATTCCCAAAAAATTGATTGAAGGGTTTTAACCTTAAACTCCTTTTTTATCCTTTTTGTTAACCTCCTTTTTAACAATTTACTTATAGTGGTTGTCTAGTCTGCAAAACACTTTGTCATGTACCTTATTAGGAGATTAAAGTTTTTTTTGGCTATGGATGGTCTGCCCTAAGGATGGGCCATGAATCTATTGGTGGTGGGACGACTCTTGGCACAGCCACCAATCAGCTGGTTGAGGGGAGAGATCGCTTTGACCCCTATTACCAGACACGGCTCTATACGTTTCATAGTGGTTGCGCCTGGTACTGCAGCTCTCTGCAACTTAATCCCATTCAAGTGAATAGGGCCGAGCTGCAATACCAGGCAAAGCCTCTACAAAATGTCCTAAACTTTGTCTAGTAGACAATCATGTCTGGCACCCCCACCAATCTAATACTGATGGTCTATCCTAAGGATAGGGCATCAATATGAAGGTCCAGGAAAACCCTCCTTAATAGACAGAGCAGAGTGGTCAGGACCCTTATCTCTCGGCCTTAGTGGAGAGAGGCTCCAAAAAAACATCTCTCACTCTGGAGGACCATTCCTGTCCTGCATTATTGTAAATGGACATTGTGCAATGCATCTTTTCCCCTTTGGAGGCACTGTATAGAATTTGACATTTACTGTACCGCCAGGTTTATCCACAGATTACAGCTGATCGTTAGGGATCCCTGGAGGGGATCCCTTAATAGTACAGGATACTAAAAACGGGATACCCTAACCTATGACGTCCATAGAAAAAATAAAAAAAAACACATCTTGACATAAGCTTTAAAGCAGGAGTATCCATGTTTTTACAGTTAATCTACTTTTGTGGATCATGGGAATCCCGGAGAAGAACATGGCAGGCTTTTTTCTCAGATGCCTCAGTGTCTAGATGATAGTAGAATAGCGCCACCTTTGTCCATGGGCTGGTATTGCCGCTTAACACTATTGACTGAAGTGGGGCTGAGATGCAGTTCCGATCGCAGCCCATGGACAAGAGTGGCGCTGTTTCTAGGGGGAAAATCCATGTCGCTGCATTACTGCTGTATTCTCTACAGTATATCCAACTGCATCCCAGGCAAAACACAGGCATGTGTCCTCTGCAGCCCGGTAATACGATACACAGCGCAGGCATGAAATATATCTGCCCCCCACACATGCATTGCAGTCATATAGTAGCCACGGATAATGAGCCAGAGCCTCGTCCATCAGTCTGATCCAAATTGCCTATGAAACATATGTTGTCAATGGCTGGCAGTGGATTAGTGGGTTCACCCGGGTCCGAGGTGGCACCTCCTGTTCCTCTCGCTCACAGGGTGAAGACGCCTGGCTAGATTTGGGGCTCTAAATTAGCGGGATCAGCTCTCCTGGGCCGGGCACACACCAACACATGTCAGATCATGTTTCTAGAACAGATTTTATTACAGCTCTAGAAAAGGGATCCTGCAGGCTGAAATATCCCAGGAGCCTCTCACACCCAGCAATGCACGAGCAGCGCTTATTAACCCTCTGCCATCCCCCGGCGGCTGGGATATCCCAGGATCTTCGCCATCTACAGGGGGTATTAACCCTTTACAGTGTACCAGACATGAGTGAGACCCAGCAATAACTTATTAACCCTTGACATTTTTTTTTTCATTTTCATTTTATTACGGTCCCAATTCTCAGACCCCCCATAGTTCACGTGAACCAGACATGGGATCCTGTGGTGACCTAAGTCCGATTCGGTAGGACTGCAAGAGGTCCCGGGAAATTGTGGCAGACCTCATTAACTCTTTAGTGTACTGCGTGCCTCTGGAGTCTCATGGTTGTCCTCTTCTGTTAAAGGGGTTGTACAGATGTATGTGTAGAACAGGGGGTCAACAACCTTTGGTACTCCAACAGCTGTGAAACTACAACTCCCAGCATGCACACTTGCTTGTCTGTTCCAGTAATTCCTAGAGAAATAAAGAGCATTCAGGGAGTTGTAGTTTCAGAACGGCTGGGGTGCCGGAGGTTGCTGATGCCTAGTGTAGAATAACACGGCTGCTTTCTTCTAGAAATAGCGCCATGCTTGTCCACAGGTTGTGTCTGGTATTGCCGTTTCGTTCCATTGCAGTGAACAGAGCTGAATTGCAATATCACAGCCGTTTCTTAGTTATACCTGATCCGAAACAAGCGGAGTACCAAGCCCAGTGGGAACTCTAGTGGCAGGCATGAAGGTTATTACTCAGCTTTTCCAGAAAGAGATACACCAATCAGTCATAACATTAAAGCCACCTACCTAATATTGGGCATTATACTTATGATTCTGATGTGCCCCCTGTACTTGCTTCTACCAGTGTCAGCATGGGCACTGTGACCAGTCAGAGGCTAAGCAGCACCACCCAGCAAACTGCAATACCCTCTGTGTGCTGACATCTTTCTATCACAGTCCACGTTAAGTTTTTTCAGCAAATTTCTCTACTGTAGCTCTTCTCTGGGATCGGACCACGGAGATAGCCTTCAATTGCCAGACATATCAATGAACCTTGGGCATCCAGTGGTTTACTGGATGTCCTTCACTGGACCACATTTGGTAGGTACTAACCACTGCACTCCGGGAGCACCCCACATGACCTGCTGTTTTGGAGATGTTCTGAACCAGTAGTTTTCTTCTGGAGTTCACCGTATCCAACAACGCTCTGGATCCCCACTGACTATAGCAGAATCCGACGGATTCCCAACGGATCGTATTGTAGTCAATGGGGATCCAGTGGTGCACAGCATTATTTGGCTATGCCGGAGATCACAATGGAGATGTGAACATAGCCTTATCAAAGTTGTTCAGGTCCATACACTTGCCAACTCATCAACGTCAAGAACTGACCGTTACCTTGCTGCGTAATATACTCTACCCCTTGACAAGTGCCATTGTAACACCCTGGAGGTGCATTACCACCTTATACACCTCTCCACTATCTCCTGTGGTTGATTCAATGCCATCATGTGTATTTATTCCAGGTTCAAACACTATGCATTCCCTGTTTTGCAACTGTTGTGTGTAAATGTAATGTGCATGGTTCACCAGCAGGTGGCAGCAAGCTTGGCAGAGCTACCTTGCCTAGAATGAGACCCTTCTTTCCATTCTAGCCCTCTCTAGAGAGGAAGGAGTTTTAATTAGTGAAAGTCAGTCTAGAGTCCCCTCTCCAAGGGGAAGCTGTGTGCCAGCCAGCAGAGCACCATCAGCTCTGCTGGATCAGGAGGCCAAAACAAAGAGCCTCAGAAGCCAGGAGGAAAAGTTCCCTGGATAAAGATAAAGTCAGACTACAGAAAGCTAAGTACAGCAGAAAGGAAAAGAGTCCTATTTAAACCTTTTAGCACAGAAGAGCTAGAGAACAACAGATGTAGCAGGGCCAAGTGTGTTTGCCTGCCAGAATTAATGCCAAAGCCCGCTGGTAACCAAGACAAAATTGGAAGATTGTTGCCTGATGAAAGTTTATTCAAGTAAAGCTGTTATCAACTATACACAAGGTCTGGACTCAACTTATTTCACTATCCCTTTCATCAACTATCCCTTGCTCTGCTTTGCCTGGGGTCTAGGATATCCAGGTAGGAGCACCATGACACGTGCACAGCCATATCTAAAGGGACATTATAGGCTACCCTTACACCACTCTGGCATAACTACACCTGGGTACCACCAACACCATCTACTTAAGGGACTCTGTTCCTTGTTGCTTCAATGCAACTGGCATCAAATTTACTTAAAAACAAGCCCAGACGCATGTCGGACGCTGCACCATTGTCACAAGATAATCAATGTACTGGCTGATTGGTTTAAGTGGAAAAAAACTAAACATAATTTACAAGAGAAACGTCCTTTACTAAAGGCCAAAATAAAGCAGGTATCAAAATGCACCAAAAATAAGGATGTTTCCAAATGCTGGAAGTCCCCACTGATGAGAGGGAAAGGACCGCACACTAACTTATCCTATTAGTTTCTTACTCTTGCACCAGCCTGAAGGAAGATCACAGGGCAGGGAGGATGTGAGCGGTGGTTGTGGCCCTGCTTCCACTGAAACTCCCTAGAAGGTGCACCCTTTCTTCCCTCGGAGCACACCCTGTTACCGTGCTGTCTGGAGCTTGCATGGTCTGGGTGGTTCTGGGCTTTCTAAGATGACTGGTCTTTTTCTCTCAGGGGTTCTCTGGTGTTACTTCCCTTACAGCTGAAGTCTCAGAGACAGAGGTTCTCTGGCTTTGGGCCTAGCTTTCAGGAGCTTACACATGTAGGTTTTCTCCTTTGCTCTGCCAGACTAACTAGCCAGGGGAAGGATCAGGTGCATCAACCTGATAACCTAAAGAGTTGCCTTATACATTGTTAATGAGTAAATAAACATAATAAAGAGACCTGCTGTGTATGGAGACTTACAAGCAATGAATCCTGTATAACTCATGGAGCATCACCCCATTGGGTGCCAAGTGGTCCTTGACCTTGGCCACCGAGTGTCACATACTGCATGGGGATTGGCTCACCAAAACCTTTCTTTCACTTATAATTTTAAGTGGAAATATTTTACAATCTCTGATATCTTCTAAAGACAGATGGGAGAAACAAGAGGCAAACTGTTTGTCACGTCACACCACCATGCACTCTAGTTTGAGTAGTTGCTAGTTTCACCGGAATTAAACATTGTTTGATAACCCAAGCCCTATCTGATTACGCATCACCTTTGTTGGTAGTTGTTCTCGCCCATTGGAAGATGCCTGGAAAAAAGAGATCAGGCTTGTTAAATGAAATTGTGTCTAACCCTTTGTTCCTATGAAAGATAACCCACTTGCCCTTTCCCAATTGAAATAACCATGCATGCTTGGCTGAGCATGAATGTTTATTGTAGAGCCTGGAGAAATAGCTGACAATCAAACTAATTATCTCATGTGCATTGCCATCTTTAGAATGAGCTGGTCTTCCATCTGACCAGATCGTCCTTTAAGTCAACCATACACCTGTTCGGCTGACAGCTATTTCTCCCAATCCTAACATACATATGTATGTGCTTGGCTCGGCTGAGCATGGATATGTAGTGAAAGCCACTGCCAGACTCTTTGGTCAGAGGTCTATCTCCCTAAAAAAATGGATCAGGCAACTGATCATGTTCTCCTATGACAAGAGACAGGAGGCCACCATACACAGTAAATGGTCGGCAGAACCTGCCTTCATTGACGAGGTTGACCGATAGACATCTAATGTGTATGGCCAGCCTTACCCATAGACTAGTTGAGGATCCCTCTGGTTTCATTATGTACTGTAGGGTCCTTTGTGGTCCATATGTCCATGCAGCTGGGAGAGACCTGTAGTCAGAAGAGGGAGGGCAAAAGAGCAAGGCCAGGTGGAAGTATATATGTTTCGAGATTATTTTGGGTGTATTTTACAGAAGACAATACTGTAGCATCCTATATTGGTAGAGGATTGGTCTGTGATGAAATTGTTTCATGCAAGGATGGACTGAGGGTGGCCTTGGCCTCCAAACAGTAACGCTCATGGACCTTTGTCAACCAACACAGTCATCATACACTAGGGCTGGGTTAACATAGCGTATCTTAGAGTTTTTTTTTTTTTTACAGACTCTACAGTTAAACAAGAACGATTCTGACTCAGGAAGCGTGGGTCATTCTGCACCTGTGGATCCTCGAGCACCATCCTAATGCAGAAAATGATGAGTCCACAAGCAGTTGTATGCATGTCCTAGCACCCTAGCGAGACCTGCACTGTAGTCAAAGAACGAGGGCCAAATCGAAGAGGCCAAAAGAGCAGTGCTAGGAGGATAAGATTTTTATATGCGATAGATGCTGACTGGAGAGAGAATTTAGACGTTTTTTTTTTTAAATCACCATACAATGGCATCCTACATTAACTTGAAGATTAGTCTGGTGTGATGGTTTTATGGTTTTTCATCTTCAGAAGTTGTAAACTTTGCAGTTATCTTGAGTAACAAACAGGTTTATATTCACGAGACTCAAAAGTATTTATTAGTGTACATGTTAACTAGAATCACCAAATTTCCAGTAACCCTTTGCCTGAAATTCCTGGACTACATGTTAGAAGTCCTTTGAAATTAATTTATTCAGCCAGGTTAATTCATCTGAAAGATAAGTGGGACACACACTCTCCCCTACTGAGATCAGTCACGTTGGCACATATGGCCACCATGTGTCTTCCAATAACCAGTGTCACATGAAAAGAGTTTTCTGAGCCCCGAGGCTCTCCTTATTGGAAACACCTGGCGCCTGCCCATACCTGACCTGTACAGACAGGGATACTTAAGCAATAGGCAACTTTATTAGCTCAGCATAACTTGTAAATTGCAAACTAAGCTGTTGTAAACCTGCAACAACTCAGGTAACCCTGAGTGTCAAGAAAAGTCAAAAGTTACGTCTACAACAACTAGAAGTGGCGGTCTATTCAATTTATTTCAGGTTGGTGACGCCTGGAGTTGGTCACAAGGAACACAATGAGTTAAATTAGAGTGTTGGATTTGAAGTTGAAGACATTTGTAGTTTTTTCCATTTTAAATACAGAGGGACAGGTGTTCTTTTTCTTTTAGAGCAATCATTTATGATGGGTGTGTCAAAGTTGTGGTTATACCAGGCGTAGGCAGGATAATTTGGCCGAAGCATCTTCAACCAAGGCACACGACAGTTGCCTTTTATATTGGGAGACAACTGGAGAGGTTAGAGAATCAAAGACGCCAAAGAAATGATCTTGGCAATTAATTGTTTAGAGATCCCTGTGTAGGTGAGAAGGTTTTTGAAGGTAATGGAGAAAAAAACATGGAGGTTGAACATACATGATGCAACAAACCTGGTTCTGAAGAATACAAATTGGATCAAAGGTTTCCTTTGTAAGACCTCCTTTTTCCAATACTACAGTGGGTCTTGGTATTCATCTGGCCCCAGGACATAATGGGGATATTCCTACTTCAGGCATTCATGGCTGAGATCCAAATACCCATCTTATGCAGCCAGAGTGGCCCGAGTTACAGAAACAGTTTAGCGTGCATGACTACAGCCGTTAAAGGCAGGTATTCGGCTCTAAGCCAAGAATGCGCAAGATGGGAATACCACCTTACAAAGTTGTTCTATTATCAGATAATATTGGCTTATCCAATTGATGCTGGTCCCACCTAATGAGGAGGCCCCTGGCCACCGCATCCAGGTGAAGAAAGAAGATGATGGTTATCTGATAACTGATTCTAAAGATGGATTTACACATCTGGAACAAACATTCCGGTGAATGCTTGTTCTCGACAATCTGCCCATGTAAAGGTGCCACAGATCGTCAGCTGTATGAGGATGAGAGATCGTAATAGTGATCTCTCATCCTCCTACTGTGGAGGTGATCGCTGCATGTAATAGCAATGGTCTCCTTCACTGAATGAGCAGCTGACTGTCTGGAAGGAACTCTTCCTTCCCGACAATCTGCTGCTCGTCTGCGTGTGTAAATATACCTTACAATGTTATGTTAACAATGCTCCAAAGCTCCCTGGCTTACCCACTCTCTTACCTAGATATCTCCCTCCCCTTCTGATAAACCACTCCCTTCGCAATCTGTTTATACCAGCTTACAATGTCTTACTCTGATGTTGTAGTTAATAAAACTTCAATAAACATAGTTTGAAAAAAAATAATGCACAAAAGCCATGGGATCTGTGTCCTGGTCCCATCAGGGTAACAGCTAAGGAGAATATTATTATGATATGACCTATGATAGATTACATACTTGGTTCTCAGGTTGCATTTAACACCCTGGACTAGGGGCGTGCCAAAACACCTGTTGTAGGAAATTCCAAAGTAGAGAAGGGCTGGAGAAGTCAACAGTTGTGAGAAGCGTTAAGAGCTTGGAAGAGGAGATGGCAATCGCCAAAGTAAAGATGAGGCTTGAAGAGATTTGGAATTAATGGCGTGATCATTTGCAGTCAATGAAAGCACTGATATGGAGAGTCCAGGGCTCAACCCAAAACTGTGTGTTTATCTTTAACTGCATGGGTAGTACGATATAATATTCGAGGAACCATCTCCAATTTTACCAGTAGCTAGTGATGGGCTCCAACTCAGCTCCAGATAGGATAGTCTTCTGCTGGACCTTTAGGATCAGATGAATAAGAGAAGAAGCGTGTCATCTAGATGGAGACAGGGAGAAGAAAGGTGCGAGCTGATTTTTTTTGTAGGCCACAGAGTAGGGTTTGTCATGTCGAAGAGTCTACAGTCATAAACAATGCATGTTCAGCATGGCATAGTTCCCGCCATGTATATTATGTGCAAAAGGATAGTTGTACCCTTGCCAGTTCCAGAGATCAGGTGTATTCAGCAGTGAAAGTAATTACTGGTTAGACGTGGTGAGTAATTAAGTGTGATGCACTTGTAAGACATTAGGCAGAGTAACAATTATGAGTGGTGAATATTTACAGTACGTTACTGCAATGCGAAGAGGCTTGTTCTTGAAGCATGTTTTAGCAAGCAGAACCTAACCTTCGGTAATTCCTTATAAGTTTCACCCTAGGTATGTGAGACACATCTGTTTTACCTGTAACTTTGAGAAGATGTTATATACAAAGCTCCATGCCCTCAAACTAACCACCATACCATGGGGGTCGGTGAGGGTCGGTGGACTCACATGGAAGACTATTTCTACAATACATATAAAGGGAGCTTGGATACTGACGACCTATCCTTAGGGTAAGGCATCAATATCAGACTGGTGGGGGTCCATCTTCTGGCACTTCCACCAGTGAACTGATTAAAGGTCCACCATGCTCCAGTGAGCACTGCATTGTTTACTGGGCACAGCTCCAAAAATTCTGAAGTGGCTGTGGTATTACACCTCAACCCCGTTTACTTGAATAGCATTGAGCTGTGCCCGGTAAACAACAAGGGCACACAAGGCTTGCTGGCCCCTTCAATCAGATGATCAATGGGGGTACATGGAGTCAGATCAGAGTCCCAGAAAACTCCTTCAAAGTATACACCTCTTGAACAGCCAAAGTCAATTTAATATTCCAGCAAGTACACTCTTTCATGTGTCCACAAAAAAAAGTTTAAGATGCCTAATCCTTGCTGTTAGGACACATTTGATTGTTGGTAGTTGTGTATATAGTTGCAACAGAAGTTGAAGGCATCTCACAATCCTAGTAATCCCAAAAACATTCAATGATGTTGAGCTCGAGGCTCTGAGGTGCAGAGTCCAATCTTCTGAGAAGACCATCTTGATCTTCAGAGTAGTGTGCTTTAGACCATTATCTAAGCTATGGAATGATTTTATCCAAAGGAACAGTTTTTTCATTCATGTTGCCTTCAATCAAAGACCTCAAATAGGCGGTATACGTTCGTCCACCATGCTTAGCTTATGACGTGATCTGAGGAGTTTTTAATTTTTTCGATAGCATAAACTCTGCATCTGTTCTATCAAAAGGTCTAAATTACAGACTTCTCAGTCCTTAAAAACTTACTCCAAATTTTTTGATGTGTGGTTTCGGTCAAGAGTGAGTTTCAATAAACTGTACTATAATAAATGGTGTACCTGTACCATTATGACATCACCTGATGACAGATACCCGCCCTCTGGATAAAAACAATGAAGGATCCCATTCAAGTAGACGTCTCGAAAAACATGGGGAACTTTTCATTAAATAATAAGTCAGCCATGTTCACTGAAACTGAAATATACCTTTTGAAGGGTTCTTCTAAGAGTAGAATATTGACGACCTATCCTCAGATCCGATTCCCTGCAGCACTGCCAGTAAGCTGTCCAAAGACCTTGTATTTTTCCTCATACTACTGTATATAAAGCATATCACCATCCATTGCATAGTGGCTGTGCTTGGTATTGTACTTTTCAGTGTTGAACTGGGTTTCCTGGATCCAGCAGAAGACATTACATGTAGAACCACCCTTCATCTACACTGAACATGTGCATGCCATAGTTGTAATATTTTGGTGTTACCATTGCGCACACCGGATATACGATGAATAAAATCTAATAGGTAATTTGTGACTCATCTTAAGAAATAGACCCTAGTGACAGGTCATTGTCTACAAAGTCACCTCAAACAAGGTTGTCTTCTGCTGCCCACTATAGAGCCCATTAATGAGTTCTCTGGTACTCCAGTGGGCCAGTCCCACCCTGACTGTGGGTCATCTGGTGCTTCATCTGTCTGTATGGAGTTACCCTATGGCAGGAGGGACACAATCTATGATTCACAGTTTTCTTGTGTGTGTCATCCTTTCTCCTTTTTTTTGGACAGGGAAAAATATTACTTTTCCTCATATGTGTGCCGTATGGTGACTCGAAAAAAAAATCTGAACCATCAACAGTAGCACATATCATGGCAAGTGTTCACCCTGACCACATTAGGGACTGCCGTCTCATATCAGTAATCCCCTGCTCTGAGTAACCTGGCCATGGAAGGGTCGACCCCATGTCTGACAAATGGTCAGTATGAACATGATTAACTGCACCAGCAACATAATAGCAGGTTGTAGCTCAGACAGACGGAAATGTTTGTCCTGCTCTAGAGGAGAGGAGAGTCCAGACGTTTCCTCTCTCAGCCAGACGGGATTCACCGGTTCCTGATCAACGCTCGCCTATTACCCACATGCTGTCCTGAAGGGTTATACTAATAGAAGGATCACACAGCTTTCAACAGTAATGCCAGGTTCTCGGGCAATGATGTCCACACTGCATTGTGTAGTAATTAGTAATGATTGCATTATAACTACAACTACCAGCATGCCCTGACAGATAACATTTCTGCCAACTCAACTTCTGCAGAACGTCTTCATAAAAGGTTCATAAAATATGCATTGATGATTGGATACCATGAACCTAGTCCTCACAATAAGGGTCTGCAGAATCTACAGTGTGCATTACAGTCCCAGCCAGTGTATGCCAAATACAGTGCCAGGCACAGTATGACCCTTGCTTCTCACTGCTATCTGCCATGTCTCAAATCCATCTCTGTACAGTACCAGTCACAGCTCAGCAACCTGTGTCATACAGTGCTAGCCTCAGTATTTATCTTAATTTAGTGCCAGTCACAACATCCTTCTCCACACAGTGTGTCGTCCATACAGTGCCAGCCATAGTTTCCTTCTCCATTCAGTGCCAGCCATAGTGTCCTTCTCCATACAGTGCCAGCCATAGTTTCCTTCTCCATTCAGTGCCAACCACAGTGTCCTTCTCCATTCAGTGCCAGCCATAGTTTCCTTCTCCATTCAGTGCCAGCCATAGTTTCCTTCTCCATACAGTGCCAGCCATAGTTTCCTTCTCCATTCAGTGCCAGCCATAGTTTCCTTCTCCATACAGTGCCAGCCATAGTTTCCTTCTCCGTTCAGTGCCAGCCACAGTGTCCTTCTCCATACAGTGCCAGCCACAGCATCCTTCTCCATACAGTGCCAGCCATAGTTTCCTTCTCCATACAATGCCAGCCATAGTTACCTTCTACATACAGTGCCAGCCACAGTGTCCTTCTCCATACAGTGCCAGCCACAGTGTCCTTCTCCATACAGTGCCAACCATAGTGTCCTTCTCCATATAGTGCCAGTCACAACATCCTTCTCCATACAGTGCCAGCCACAGTGTCCTTCTCCATACAGTGTCAGCCACAGTATCCTTCTCCATACAGTTTCAGCCATAGTGTCCTTCTCCATACAGTGCCAGCCACAGTGTTCTTCTCCATACAGTTCCAGCCAGTGTGTCCTTCTCCATTCATTGCCAGCAATAGTGTCCATCTCCATACAGTGCCAGCCATAGTGTCCTTCTCCATACAGTGCCAGCCACAATGTCCTTCTCAATACAGTGCCAGCCACAGCATCCTTCTCCATACAGTGCCAGTCATAGTGTCCTTCTCCATACAGTGCCAGCCACAGTGTCCTTCTCCATACAGTGCCAGCCACAGTGTCCTTCTCCATACAGTGCCAGCCACAGTGTCCTACTCCATATAGTACCATCCACAACGTCCTTCTCTATACAACACCAGCCACAGCATCCTTCACCAGTCAGTGCCAGCCATAGAACCTTTTTCTATACAGAGCCAGCCACAGCATCTTCCATATAGTGCCAGTCACAATGTCCTTCTCCATACAGTGCCAGCTACAGTGTCCTTCTCCATACAGTGCCAGCCACAGTGTCCTTCTCCATACAGTGCCAGCCATAGTGTCCTTCTCCATACAGTGCCAGCAATAGTGTCCTTCTTCATACAGTGCCAGCTATAGTGTCCTTCTCCATACAGTGCCAGCCACAACATCCTTCTTCATACAGTGCCAGCAATAGTGTCCTTCTCCATACAGTGCCAGCTATAGTGTCCTTCTCCATACAGTGCCAGCCACAACATCCTTCTTCATACGGTTCCAGCTATAGTGTCCGTCTCCATACAGTGCCAGCCACAATGGTCTTCTCCATACAGTGTCAGCCATAGTGTCCTTCTCCATACAGTGCCAGCCACAATGTCCTTCTCCATACAGTGCCAGCCACAGTGTCCTTCTCCATACAGTGCCAGCCACAATGTCCTTCTTCATACAGTGCCAGCCACAGAGTTCTTCTCCATACAGTGCCAGTTACAACATCCTTCTTCATACAGTGCCAGCTATAGTGTCCTTCTTCATACAGTGCCAGCTATAGTGTCCTTCTCCATACAGTGCCAGTCATAGTGTCCTTCTCCATACAGTGCCAGCCACAGTGTCCTTCTCCATACAGTGCCAGCCATAGTATCCTTCTCCATACAGTGCCAGTTACAACATCCTTCTTCATACCATGCCAGCTATAGTGTCCTTCTCCATACAGTGCCAGTTACAACATCCTTCTTCATACAGTGCCAGTCATAGTGTCCTTCTCCATACAGTGCCAGCTATAGTGTCCTTCTCCATACAGTGCCAGTCATAGTGTCCTTCTCCATACAATGCCAGTCATAGTGTCCTTCTCCATACAGTGCCAGCCACAGTGTCCTTCTCCATACAGTGCCAGCCACAGTGTCCTTCTCCATACAGTGCCAGCCATAGTGTCCTTCTCCATACAGTGCCAGCCATAGTGTCCTTCTCCATACAGTGCCAGCCATAGTGTCCTTCTCCATACAGTGCCAGCCATAGTGTCCTTCTCCATACAGTGCCAGCCACAGTGTCCTTCTTTATACAGTGCCAGACACAGTGTCCTTCTCCATACAGTGCCAGCCACAGAACCTTTTTCTTTACAGTACCAGCCATAGCATCCTTCTCCATACAGTGCCAGCCACAGTGTCCTTCTTCATATAGTGCCAGCCACAGCATCCTTCTCCATATAGTGCCAGCCATAGTGTCCTTTATACAGTGCCAGCTATAGTGTCCTTCTCCATACAGTGCCAGCCACAGTGTCCTTCTCCATACAGTGCCAGCCATAGTGTCCTTCTCCATACAGTGCCAGCCACAGTGTCCTTCTCCATACAGTGCCAGCCATAACTTCATTTTCCATACAGTGCCAGCCATAGCATCTTTCTCCATACAGTACCAGCCACAATATCTTTCTTCATACAGTACCAGTCACAGCATCCTTCTCCATACAGTGCCAGCCATAGCATCCTTCTCCATACAGTGCCAGCCACAGTGTCCTTCTCCATACAGTGCCAGCCACAGAACCTTTTTCTTTACAGTACCAGCCATAGCATCCTTCTCCATACAGTGCCAGCCACAGCATCCTTCTGCACAGGAGGGGAAACTCTTTGTTGAAGAAGTCTGTATCAGATCGGAGAGGAGAGGTACATGTTCACTCATTATCCATACAGTATATTATGTACCAACATGTCTGGAGTGGGCAGTAACACAAGGCGCATAATGGACTCTTACAGAAACGGGCAACCTGGCCTTGCGCCCATAAAACCATGGGAAGGTGGCTGTACTGGGACAAGCGCCATTCCCTCATTTATTGATTGGGCAGTGACAATTAGATAACTACCTGGCACCAGGGCCAGTGCAAGGATTTTTGCCGCCCCCCCCCCATGTAACATCACAATGTCCCACCTATATGATCTGCCATATTAAAGGGGTTCTGCAGTGTATTTAACGACACCCGGGACCCCCACCAATTAGCTGTTTGAGAAGGCAGCGGCGCTGGCAGTAGCGCCTCAGCATTTTCGCAGTGACGTCACGATTAGTATAATTGGCCTGGGTGGGGCTAAGCTTCATTCAAGTGAATGGAGCTTAACCCCGCCAAGGCCAGTGATACTAGTCGTGACGCCACTGCGCCTGCGGTAAACAGCGAGAAGGCCGAGGCCGAGGCGAATGACAAGGGGAAAGAGAATGACATGGAGGGGAGAAGAGAATGACATGGGGAGAGAACTGGCGTTAGTTAAAGGGGTTCCTCGCCGATCAGCTGTTTGAGAAGGCAGCCGCTGGCTTCTCAAACAGCTGATCGGCGAGAACCCCTTTAACTACGCCAGTTCTCTCCCCCTCCATGTCATTCTCTTTCCCCCTTGTCATTCGCTCCCTCCCCCATGTCATTCTGTCCCCCGCCCTACACCCCAAATGTCTTTCTCTTTCCCAATCCCCCCCCCTACCTCTGGTGTAGCGTGGCCGAGCTCTGTATGGGGCTTTAGTTTCCTGTACCCGGGCGGACTGACAGGAAGTGCACACTGTGTGCACACTTCATGTCAGTCCGGCCGGGTACAGGAGACAGATGCTCCTGTACCCGCGGACCATACAGGGCTCGGCCACGCTACAATGAGGGACTGACAGGAGAGAGCGCTGAGCGCTTCCCTCCTGTCAGCTCCTCTCCTCTTGCTGCGCCCGGGCAGTGCGCCCTCATGGATGCGCCAGCCCGGGCACTGCTGCAGCCGCCAGAGGCTCAATATAAAGCGCTCGGGCGGCTGCAGCATGAGACGGGGCCGGCGCACCTAGCAGCACCCCTTCCCAAGGGGCGCTCTACGCGGCTGCCTAGTCAGCCTATAGGACGCGCCGGCCCTGCCTGGCACTGTTATATGGGCACTATAAGGAACTCCATAAGGTGAAGGGGTATCAATAGAAGTACTGCACAGAGTAGCATCCAGCCTAAGGCCGGACATGGGCACATCAATGGAAATTTCTACTAATATCCATGATACATGGCACTCCCATTATCAATGTACGACTCCTCTGAAATGAAACCACTGGCCACTGAGAGCAACAGCAATTGTTTGCTATAGTTGTGGAGCAATTACAGTAATTAGTGGTGACATAAAGAATGCGGAACTCCACAGGGAGCTGCTGTTAATTGCATCAGCAAAATGAATTAGAGTCCAGAATCTACACCCCGGCAATGCGGTAATGGGCTCCCCATTGTTTGCTGATGCACATGTTTATCCAGTTGACTGGAGATTCCCGAAAAATCCAGTCAAGCAAGAACATACCAGCCATTAATGGAGTCACATAGTGAGACTGAGCATCACACTGGATATATTTCCCGCTGATATCTCCTTCTTATGATAGATGCAAATCTCGGTTATAATCGTGGCATTAGCTACATGGCTGATATAACCCCAGCAGCAAAGAGACCTGGAGGACTAGAGGGGTCACCAGGTAGTCCTAGGTGACTTCAGCCTCCATATCAGTCTATTCACCTATGCAGGTATTGATCTTTATTACACCGCTCACTATGTAGTACCTGCATAGGACATTTCTTAGAAGAGGACTTGTTGACAGAGTTGCAGTCTTGTAATACTACAGTCTGGGCCACCCACCCCACCAATTTTAGACCGTTTCTATCGCAATTTTGGTCTCTGTGGTGGTCTAGGGTAGTAAAGGGCAAGGTAATAAAAGGGTGGTCTAGAGCAGTGAGGATGGTCTTGTCTTTGTGAAACCCCAAGTAGCATACACTGGGTGGTGAATCTCTTTAGAGACCAGTCCTGTATGGAGACTTACTAGAAGTACTCCATGATATAGGGAGACTTACTGGCAACACCCTATGGGAAACGAATATGTACAGGCATTTCCCAAGGAAAGAGAACCATCTCGTCAGCACCGCCTATGAGTTAAGATCCGACTCTCCAACAAGCCTTGGGATTTGATAAGGGAATATAGCCAAGCCAGATGGAGCACCCTGGTAAATAGGAGCCCTGGGCAACTGGCCAGTTTAGCAGCCCTGGAAACCTCCTGGAAAAGAGTTTATTTTTTTCCCATATAGATTGTGAAGAATAGATCATGGAGCAGCCAAAGCCGAATAAATAACTGCAACAGACCATATTCTGTATATTTGCATCCCATATCTATTACCGGACCAGAACAGTGCATGCCCTGAGCTTCTCCTGAGAGACACTCGGTCTGTGTGGAGAAAACACAGGTGGACTTGTACTATTGACTTGTAAGGGTCCATGTGCACAAGCCTAGCACACAGACATAAAAAATGCCAGTATAAATCAGGCCTAAAGATTAAAGGAATCCGTCACCAGGATCTTGGACTATTATATGCTATAATACCTAAGTAGCACTTCACGTAAGGAGTCCTTATCGCTATTTTTAATTTCCTACTGCCCCCTCGTTCCTCTGCTGTCAGCGGTTAAAGTTGAGTTGAAATACACTGTTGGGACTACTGTGCATGCGCGGAGGAGTCTTTCCCATTAACATAGCACAGCAGCCAAGACGGTTTATTTCAGCACAGCTTTGAGCACTGACAGCAGGGGGGCAGAAGGAGAATCAAAAATGGCAATCTGGACTCTTTATGTTCAGTACTGCTCAGGTATTACTGCAGATAATAGTTCAGAATCATTAGTGATGGCTTCATCTTAAATATAAAAAAAAAACACAGAATTTTAGACTTAGGTAGATCATGGTGTTCAAAACAACTCACTCAAGAGTCCACACATAAAAAATATAATCTCCTGCTATGAAGTCAGGTTTGCATGATTTTTGATGATTAATTTAAAAAAAAAAACTAAAAAAAGCAGCAAGCAAGCAGTTTGCGGGCCGCACTACCGGCACCACAGCCATACGGTCCTGTGCATAAACCCTTACCCAGACAACCCATTGATTTGAGTGGGCATTGTGTAAAGCTTAATTTCCCTGGTTGTGGCGCTGCAGGGGATCTGATCCCTTACAGCAGGGATGGGCAAACTGCAGCTCTCCAGCTGTTGCAAAACTACTACTCCCAGTATGCAAAGACTGCTTAGGCTTCATTCACATCACCGTTTCTCCATTCCGTTCTCCTGCTCCGTTGAGAAGCAGGAGAACGGAAAGGACGTATTCTGCAGATAACTGAGACCTAACTGAGCCTACACTCAAAAATCATGTTCTGAGCGGACCCGTTATCTGCAGAATCCGTCCTTTCCGTTCTCCGGCTCCGTTAGCCTTACAGCTATCAGCCTACAGCAGGGCATGGTGGGAATTGTAGTTTTACAACAGCTGAGGAGCGTTGAGCGCTCTGGTGTCCCCTTAAGCTGTGCGGCCGCACAGCTTCTATTGTGAACCTACCCAA
This sequence comes from Bufotes viridis, assembly GCA_033119425.1. Classification (NCBI taxonomy): domain Eukaryota; kingdom Metazoa; phylum Chordata; class Amphibia; order Anura; family Bufonidae; genus Bufotes; species Bufotes viridis. Next base: position 29,681,250 of record CM065597.1, on the reverse strand, counting down.
GACCGCTCTGCAGGCCCGTTACATGGGACTGCAGGTAGCATCGTCTACATTTTCTGTATTCGGAGTACAAATAATGTAGTAGATGGTACCTGCAGTCCTATGTAACACTACAGATAACAGAAGTTAAATGGGTTTTCCTGTATTTACTTACTGTTGGCCTATCCTCAGGATAGGTCATCAATATGAGATTGGCAGCAGTCCAACCGCTAGCTCCCCTGCTGGTCAGCTGTTTGAGGAGCACCGCGGGCTCCTCACATCCTTCCAAGCACAGCGCTGTCCATTCGAAAGTGGCTGTACTTGGTATTACAGCTGAGCCCTATTCACTTGAATAAGACTGAGCCGTGCCTAGACCACATAACTGATGAATGTGATGTCACTGGACTAGGAAGAGGCATACAGTTGTGTTCAAAATTATTCAACCCCCAATGCTGTAAAGGGTTTTAGGGAATTTAGTGTACATTTGTAATTGTGTTCAGAATGAAATCTTACAAGGACTTTTTAAAGAACCAAATGCAACTAAAATGACATCAATTGTTTTTGTAATACAGTATTGAATGTTTTTTTTGTGATTTCTTCATTGACACAATTATTCAACCCCTTAAAGACGACCACTCTTAAGAACAGAGGTTCATTCAAGTGTTTTCCATCAGGTACTGAAAACACCTCTGGATGTCAAGGAGCAGCAATCAAGCATAATAAGCACCAATTTAGGCAGATGTAAAATGACTGTGATACTCGGCTCCTTCTAGACATTTACTGGTGTGTTTACAGACATGGTGAAGTCAAGAGAATGGTCCAGGAAGACAAGAGAGGAGGTGATTTCTCTTCACAGGAAGGGCAATGGCTATAAGAAGATTGCAAAGATGTTAAACATACCAAGAGACACCATAGGAAGCATCATTCGCAAATTCAAGGCAAAGGGCACTGTTGAAACGCTACCTGGTCGTGGCAGAAAGAAGATGCTGACTTCGACTGCTGTGTGCTACCTGAAGCGCAAAGTGGAGAAAAGTCCCCGTGTGACTGCTGAGGAACTGAAAAAAGATTGGTCAGATGCGGGCACTGAAGTTTCAGCTCAGACAATAAGGCGCACACTGCGTAATGAAGGCCTCCATGCCAGAACTCCCAGGCGCACCCTCTTGCTGTCTCCAAAGAATAAGAAGAGTCAACTGCAGTATGCCAAAAGTCATGTGGACAAACCACAAAAGTTTTGGGATAGTGTTCTGTGGACTGATGAAACAAAATTAGAACTGTTTGGGCCAATGGATCAACGCTATGTTTGGAGGAGGAAGAACAAGGCCTATGAAGAAAAGAACACCTTGCCTACTGTGAAGCATGGCGGGGGGTCAATCATGCTTCGGGGCTGTTTTGCTTCTACAGGTACAGGGAAGCTTCAGCGTGTGCAAGGTACCATGAATTCTCTTCAGCAGTACCAGGAGATATTGGATGAAAATGTGATGCAGTCCGTCACAAACCTGAGGCTTGGGAGACGTTGGACCTTTCAACAGGACAATGATCCCAAGCATACCTCCAAGTCCACTAGAGCATGGTTTGCAGATTAAAGGCTGGAACATTTTGAAGTGGCCATCGCAGTCACCAGACTTAAATCCGATTGAGAACCTCTGGTGGGACTTAAAGAAAGCAGTTGCAGCGCGCAAGCCTAAGAATGTGACTGAACTGGAGGCTTTTGCCCCTGAAGAATGGGCGAAGATACCCGTAGATCGCTGCAAGACACTTGTGTCAAGCTGTGCTTCACGTTTAAAAGCTGTTATAACTGGAGAAGGATGTTGTACTAAGTACTAAGATTGAATGTCACTTGGGGGTTGAATAAAACTGATAATGATGTGAGCACAGAAAAGACATTTGTGGTTATTTCATTATAAATGTTATGTTATATTTGTCTGACTTACAAGTGCCTCTTTGATTTAATTGTAAACAAGATGACTGAAATGATCAAAATCAATGTCAAACTGGCCAAAACACTCAATTTCAGTGGGGGTGGAATAATTTTGAACACAACTGTACGTGTTCACAGAGCACTGCGGCCTCTTCATACTGGAAAAAAAATAACTACTGGGCAGTACATAGAAGGGTGGACGTCAGGGGAAAATGGAGGGAGGGGGCCCAAGTTAGGTAGACAGCCCTGGGCTATGATGGACTTAATTGGCCCCCGATAATCCCTACTGTCCTGGCTATGGTTGTGATTACCAGTTTTCTGTCCTTTATACATCTAACCCAGATGCATCTGAACACCTTCTAGCAACTCCAGGTTGGTAATGATTTTTAAAAAATGATGGCATCTGATATGGGCAAGGCTTATAAGATATTGGTGGAGCCTATTCCTGACTAATTTCACGTTCCAAATTGTGCGAGGTATATATCTGCCAATACACCTTCATGTCAAGTGTGAATCATACTCCTCCCTGAGATTCATGTACCCTGTAGTAGTTGTAAGTGTGCCAACATGCCGGGCGATTATGATTCATATTTATTTGTTCTTAAATTGACTAACGTCTGACTAATCCAAAGGGTTGATACAAATAAGTGACTCAGGGCAAGAGTTGTTGTGAGACTAGTGAGGCTCAGTATTTTACCATATAAAATCTTATTTGGGGTCCTGCAATGGGGTTTTACACCAGCCTTAGCAACATGCCCAAAGATGTAAATCATACTACTGAGATCAGCATTTAAACAGGTCTGACTAATCCAAAAGGCTTATGCTAGTGATGAACGAACGTCTTGAAATTCAGTTCATGTCCGATTCAGCGAATTTTTAAATTGATTGATTCTACACAAATCAAATATGGTCCAATTGGCCTGAAAATTGGTATATGACACTCTGAGGTCTCCTAGGACTCAGATTTTTTTTTATATGTTTTTGTTATCTCCCTACCCCTCCATCACCCCCTTTTAAATTCTTTGAAGCAGAGTGACAATGACATATATAGCTATGGGTTAACAAACAGCGTGTTAACGCCGTCCCATGTATTATAATTTTTCATATTAGAAACCTTCCAAAAATTGTCCCTTATCGGGAGCAGATGGTGTTTTTTAACACAATAATGATACCAACACCATACAACTTTATTAATCCCAAGTGGAAATTAAAGTGCAGTTACAGCAGCGTACATACAATATAATACACATAAAATACAACAGTAAAAAAAAAATTCTGACTAAAAATTAGAAAACCATATAAAACCACCCCACCCCTTGTTATATAGGACAATTACCATAGGCAAAAAAGAATGCCTATACTGGTCCACATTACAATGAAACTGTATATATCCCTTACTAAAAGTGCTACACTTAACCTCTTTCTTTTGAACACTTCCAGTGTAGCTTGTTGTCACATGGGGCTATCAGAAAAAAACTGTGGCTTGTTAGGACCAAGCGTCCAAAATTATGCCTCAACAGGGCAGATCACTGCCTTTGTTTATACACACACACACACAAACACACATATGTTAATGTAATAAGAAACAGTAGCTTGTTCTAAACAAACCTCCAGAAATTATGCGTTAACAAGGGCAGAATAGTGGCAACTATAGTAGCACAGCATGGAACAGACAAGGCAGCAAGTAGCTGTGTTGGGGTAGTAGTCGCAGTAGTTGCGACGCCACCTGCCACCCTGAAAACCCTCTCTGAGATGACACTGGAAGCTGGACAAGATAGTACAGACAGAGCAAACCGGGCCAGTTCGAGCCACTGTTCCAATCTCCCCTCCCCCCCCCCCCCCCCAGAAGTTCATGGGGGTCAGGGAACACAGTATGTGCCTGGGAAAGGCAAAAGTCAGAAAAACGAGAAAACTAGACAATCTTAAACAGCTTTTATGGGGAAAAAATGGAAAGCTGGGCAAAAGTACAAATATCATACAGCAGAATTAGATTTTGGTGAAGACGCGGAACTGCGCCACATTTCCATAATGACAAGGGAATTTCTACAGACACCAGCCTGTCAAAAAGTTCAACTGATGGCATACAGAAGAGTTTAATTTTGTGGATGATGACACAATATTTAAGGACCCATACCTAGTAATAATAAAAGTTCCAACTGATGGATCACAGAATAATTAAATTGTAGCGAAGAATAAAAATTTGGGGAAGGTGCCGAACTATGCCACCACTGACATCTGGCCAAAATTCCAACTGACCAAATTTGGCAAAAACTATGGCAGATGACATAAAGATTAAATTAATTTAAATTACATTTTGGGGAAGATGTTGAACCGTGCCATCATTACCACAACTAAATGGTATGGCAGCAACTGTGCCGCCAGCAACTTGGCCAGGTGGGAGTTCAGCTTACACACAAGCTAATTGCTGATCGAGAATACATTTTTCATGGCCTCACATTCCATTATGGATGTCTCACGATGGAGCAGAGAACAAGGAGGAGGAGGTGTCTCAGCAGGAGAAAAAGCAGGTGATGATAATGTCAAGGACACTGTATTTCTTGGGGATGCAGACTGACTGCCACAATGAAGACCAGAAGGAGGACAGACTTGTTCCAATTCAGAATTCTCATGTGCTGCAGTGGAGTCCTGGTACCTAAGTTTGTTTGTGTTTGAACAGGGGCGGACTGGGGACTTATAGTGGCCCTGGAAAAGAAAAACAACTAAAAGTAGCCCCATCTTGTAGGCAGGTCCAAATTAACAGAAGGCAGGGAAACACACGTAGGTGAGGTCAATAATACCACAGTGCAAAATACCATTTCAGAAGAACCAAATAACACAATATACTGCCCCAAAAGCTGGCTTTCCGTGGTGGCCATCAATAGCTACCATCTTCTGTCCTCCTCCTCCAGATGTCTATGGAGCTTAGGGTTCAGGAGGTGAGATGTGGGCCACAGCAGTTGAATTCAGGAGGACATGTGTGGCAGGCTGTGGTTCTTACTGCGTTAATTACTGTTGAGAGTAGAGTTGTTTCGGTACCAAAATTTTGATTCGGTATCGATACCATAAAAAAGTATTGAGATACTCGATACCACATGAAAAAAATAAAAACGCCAAAAAAAATCCGCGTGCATTCCACATTTTATGGAACCGCCGGCTCATAAAACAACAGTCCTATCCTACTTGTTTGTGGGACTGGCCACCAATAATGTATTTTAATACTGGGGACAGGGGGGGCACACTGCCCACTAATGTTTTAATACTGGGGAGGGGGGGAGGGCAGGAGCACTGGCCACCAATGCCTAGTAACGTTTCATATAAAAATGCAGGCAGAAGGCACATGCTGCCGGCAGCTGCCTGTGTCAGAGCGCTGCGATCTGCGGCAATTAACCCCTCAGGTGCAGCACCTGAGGGGTTAATTGACGCGGATCGCAGCGCCCGGTCACAGGCAGGTGCTGGCAATGAGTTTCTTCTGCCTGCATTTGTATAGTAAACGTCACTCCTTATTGGTGGCCAGTGCTCCCGCCTCCTCCTCCCGTCTATCTTCATTGGAAGTGCGGCACAGGGGGAGGGAGAGACTGCCTCCTTCTCCCCGTGCTGCAGAGGAGAACATGGCCGCGCTGACAGCAGCGCAGCCACGTTCTCTGATACTAGGCTGTGCAGCAGCGCAGCCCAGTATCGACAAAATACTAATCCTGGTATCGAGCTTGATACCAGAGAAAAGTATCGATTGGGTATCGAAACGGCGATACCCGAAACAACCCTAGTTGAGAGTGCATTATGTACCCGGTCAGCGGCAGAGAGGAGGACTTGGGTAGCCCTATGGGGCATCAGCCCACCGGGAAATTTCCAGCTTATTTTAATCCAGCAGATCTTGCACACGGCAGTGGTTTTATGTGCCAGAAGAAAAAACGCCTTACAGAAGTTGCTCGCACAGAGCTAGAGGCAGCCAAGCTTGGCCTAGGTCTGGCACGTTTTGAGCCTGCACCCACATTATCAGCTGCCCCACCTGAGCTGACCACAATAGAAGCAGACCTGGTCCTGCCAGCTATTTTGGAGGTTTTGAATATATGTTGCCTCTACTCTTTATTTCCGCTGCAGCCAGCCTTCTCCTCTGATATCTCCTCCTCCTCAGCATCCCAATCAAGTCCTGTCCAACACACAATCATCATGACAGTCCTCACGCTAGCCGCCACTTTTATCAGACTGTAATATGTCATTGTGGGCTCTTGGCCCCGCTGCCCAATTTCCTGCTCTGTATTTGCCCTGAGTGCCACTGTCTCTACAACTGCAACTACCACCACCATCACCAGTATAAGTTCCACTACTACCACTACCATCAACATAGCTATATATGGGGTCCCCTACCTTTACCTGATTCTGATTGCCTAATTGGAGTCGGGAAGGTTTTTTTTTTCCCCCTTAAGTGGGGAAAATTGGCTTCTTCCTCACAGTTTTTTTTTTTTTTTGCCTTCCTCTGGATCAACTTGCAGAATAAAAGGCTGCACTGGATGGACAAATGTCTTTTTTCGGCCTTATATACTATGTTACTCCTTATGGCAGTCCAAATGCTGATGCTTCTCCCACAAGTCTTCAATAACAGGAAGACTCTCGAGTATCTTCCACAGCGTGAAGGGTTTGTTACCTCTTCTTAGGTGCCCCACTAGGAGGGGGCAGTAAAGACAGAGAGGATGCCACTGAAAGGCTTCTTTGGAGCTGCAAGGAGGAGGAGCAGGAGGAATACTGTGACCACTGGCTCCATGGCACGGTGTCAAACTGAGAGGTGACCTCCACTTCATTCTGATGTGACAGAGAGGAGGAGTGAACCATCCAATCCACAATCTCCTCCTCTTTGTCCTCAGTAATAATGTGGTGCCAGTCGAAGGCCAGGGAGAACTGCTACTACGGGTTTGGTACACAGATAATTAAACGGAACTAACAAAATTGCAAGTTTTTTTTTTTTTTTGTCTACAAGCACACAGGTATTGACAAGTTAAAAGGGTAGTAATGCAGTTTTTGCATTAAAATGTGTTTGCTGAATGATTTCTTGAAGTAATATACAACATGTTCACTAACACAGGTATAATAATGGCGTTATTGTCGCACTACCTTTGCTATAACAGTGAACAGTTTCTTGAAGTAATAAAACAAAGCATTCACAAACATAGCAAATAAAAAATGGACTTTTAGAAGAAAAAAAAAAAAGGGGGGGGGCAATTCCTGAGTTTGCTGCATAATGTATGCTATTGGGGTGCTGGCAATAGGCATATAAACTGTAGAAATTTTTTTACAAAACAAAAAACGCTGGTCGGTTGTTCATACAGAAAAATACCTGAATTTGTAAGGCTACTTTTACATCATTGTTTTGGCATTCTGATTTTGAGATCCGGCAGAGGATTCTGTTTAGGGCCAATGTACTCTGAATGGGGTATGCTCCGTTCAGAATGCGTCAGTATGCCTTCCGTTCCGGCAGCATTCCATTTTGTGACCGGACACAAACCCGCTTCAAGCTGCGGTTTTGTGTCCGGTCATCGAAACGGAACTAAGTGGATCTGTCACAAAAAACAATTTAAGTCAATGGTGCCAGATCCGGATCTGTCACCCATTGACTTACATTGTTTTTAGTGACAGATCCGGATTGTTCCATTTTGATTTAATACGACCACAGCCTAACAGAACGGACGCATCCTGATGTGTTAAATCAAATGGTACCGTTTTGGTCTGGTTTTGAGATCCTCTGCCAGATCTCAAAACCGAAAACCAATGCGCAGATGGGAAAGTAGCCTAAGACAGAACTTGCTAGCAAGCAGCATGAAACTACTAAGACATTGACCAGTCCCTCACTCAGACTACTTTCACATCTGCGTTTTCCTTTCCGGTATTTCCTTACCGGAGGAAAAAGCTTCAGTTTTGTCCTCATTCACTATTAATGGGGACAAAACCGAAGTGAAAGGAACGGAGGGCACCAGAATGTATGCTGTTCCATTGCGTTCCAGTGACGCATACAAAAGCACTGCAAGCAGCGTTTTGAGAGCATGATGGAATACAGAGCAAGTGCCGGATCCGTTTTCTCAGACACAAAAGAAAACGGATCCGGCACCCATTGACCTACAATGGTTTTTAGCACCAGATCCGTCTTGGTCATTTTAGACATAATACAACCGGACCCGTTAATAATGGATGCAGCCGGTTGTATAATCCTTAGCCCCCACCCCCCTCCCCACCAAAAACTCATGTGATCCTTCATCGTCTTCCTTCCTCTTGTTTTCCCCACCAATTTTGCACAGTAAAATAGTGTTGGGCGCCATTTTTATAAGATTTAATTGAAACAAACCCCTAAAACTTTGGTTTCGTTTGCCAGACAAATTTTTAGAAGATTCATAACAAATCCGATTAATTTAGAATCGATTCTCTCATCTCTAGTTTATGCAGATATATATCTCTGAGCAAAATGTATATCCTAATTAAGATCTTTTTGTTGCCACATACATTCTTACCTACCTGGGGTACCGCAATGGGGTCTCCAGCTTGCCCAGGTAGCTGTATAGAGTTGTTTCACAGTGAACCTGTCTTATTTCCAGTAGTAAATCAATGTAAACAATACATTTAAAATATTTTCATCAGAGTAAGGCTCCATTCACACGACCGTATGTTGTCCACAAAAAACGGATCCGTTTTTTTGCGGATTAGATGCTGTCCCATTCACTTCTATGGGGCCCTTTTCTTCCATTGCACAGCTCAGCAAAAAAAATGAAACAAGTCCTATACTTGTCAGTGAAAATCAGGACATGACCCTATTGTAGTCTATGGATCAGCAAAAAAAACGGAATGCAATCCGTTTTTTTGCGGACATGCTGAACTGTCCGCAAAAGAAACAGATCCGCATTTTTGCGGACAGCACACGGTTATCTGAATGAGCCCTAACACTGTAATGTTCTCCAAAATTTAAAAGCTATGTACACCTTCGGAGGCCATTTTTTTTTTAATGATGATTGCATTTTACTCCTTTTTTAATAAAAAATATTGAGCAGTTCTGTCACAAAGGGTTAAGTGTTTGTCTAGCTGTGTGAAACGTACTCTTTACTTTCACTTTGTGCGCTCATCTAATAACCCTTATCTCTAATTTACTGAGAGGTCATAAACACTAATTTAAGCCACATTCTTATTAGTAGGATAAGAACTGAGCTATAATGAGTGTTTATAAGGTAAGAGAGAGCAGAGAGAAGGAGCCCGTCAGCTCCCTGTCTGACGGAGCAGAGAGAAAATTCAGATCCCTTTATTAAGCATCTCAGCTCTGTACAGAAACAAGAGCTCCATATCGGTAATAAAGAGCAGTTTAAAAAATGATTTTTAGCTCAAAATTAGTACAATGCAGGTGTACATAGCCTTTATCAATTGATGACTCATCACCAGGATAGGTCATCAATATCAGATCGGCGGTGGTCCAACAGCCCACAATCTTCCCAATCAGCTGTTGTGGAGTAGCCCTGGCTCATCACCGGAACTAAATAGTTAGATCCATTAAAGGGGTTGTTCCACGAAAAATATTCTACAGTTTTCAAACCAGCACCTGGATCTGAATATTTTTGTAATTGCATATAATTAAAAATTTTGTATAGCCACTGAGTTAATCAATAAACTGTATCTGTATAGCGCCGCCTGCTGTATGTTTTTTTTCTTATTTCTTTGACCTGTTTACTAAGAAGGCCGCACATGCTCAGTTTCTTCCTTCAACTGACTTCTGAGCTGTGATAGGGAGAGCATGGACACGCCCCCTTAGCAGCAGCAGAAAAGACACGCTCATTGAGCATCCAGCTTGATATAAATCTAGCAGAGCAATGAATGGGATGATTTTTGGATCCATGTGAGGTACAGGGCTGGTTCTAGCTTTGTTAGAAAGAGATTGTCATGGACTATATAATGTCTGATTTTCATTTTTTACATCAGTCATGGGAAAACCCCTTTAAGTAGAGCATGGAGCCAGTTACTGGTGCTCCCATTGACTTCACTGCTGTCCACCACACAATGGATGGAGCTGTAATTCCGCTGCCTATTTCCAACACAGGACCTACTGCTGAACATCTGACTTGGGGGTGCAGGTATTAAACCGCCATGATCCCCCATTCCACCCTCACCACACACCCTTTTCGAGAAAGTGGCGATGCTAGTGGAGAAAATGCCAACGCAAGTGGCGTTGAAAAAGTCGCAAGCATCCTGTTTTGATAACCCTGGCCCAATGAGTCCGAGCTCTCTGATAGTTCTGTGTGCAGTAACTACGTGTATTCCCCATAAAATAATAATTCTGGAATACTGTTTCTTTGAACTCCATACATTATTACAATTCTGTGGTGGGCTGTTCCTCTATTATTACTCTTGGAAACGTATGATTCAATTGACAACTCGGTGTTACCATTTTCCCTGTCCATAGGGTGTGCCTCTACACCAGGCATCCTCAAACTGCGCCCTCCAGCTGTTCTAAAACTACAACTCCCACAATGCCCTGCTGTAGGCTGTTCGGGCATGCTGGGAGTTGTAGTTTTGCACAGCTGGAGGGCCGCAGTTTCAGGATGCCTGCTCTACACCGTCCAGAGTAAGGGCTTACGCACACAAACGTTGTTGTTTTACGGATCTGCAAAACACAGATATGTGCATTCTGCGGAACGGAACATCTGGCCCAGAACAGAACAGTCCTATCCTTGTCCATAATCCGGACAATAATAGGACATGTTCTGTTTTTTTGCGTAACGGACATACGGAAACGGAAAGCACAGTTTTCCGTTTTTTTGCGGACCCATCGAAGTGAATGGCTCCGCATACGGGCCGTAAAAAGAAACGGAACGGACACGGAAACAAAATACGTTCGTGTGCATGAGCCCTAATACAGAACAGCCAATTTTTTTCATAAATTTCCCTGACTATACAGGAATTTTGTAAAACAGACAGATCTTCCACTGTAGTCATAATACTTTACGCTTTGCACTCCCACCTATTATAACGCTACCTGAGGTCTTGCACTCCGCCCTACGGAGCATACCTTTCCCTATTATAGTTATACATCGCATTCTCCGGCGACGGCACGCTGCTTCAGGCACATACTTTCGAAAGAGGGGAGAGGCAAAAAATTAAAATTATTCTGAACATTATTCTGAAAACAGATTCCGCATTTAAAGACAATCAGAAATGACAGGGTTAATAATACAAGAGTCATGTGTAGCTGCCGCCACCTGGTGGTCACAGCACAAAAAAGGCGCATAGTCATTAAAATCACTCACTGAGCAATAAAAAATAATTGCCTTAAGAGTGGAGGTTTCAAAGAAACGCCTAATGAGCCTGAAAATCTGTAAGGCAGGTTACAAGTGACCGCGAGCGGAGCGAGGCTTCCCGGAGGTTTCCTGCTCACTGGATTAAACTCAGAATTACATAACAGTTTCCAGTAAAAATTAATTTTCTGCCAACAGGATATTTTTATTTATTTTTTTTATAAAGGGTAACTGGTAAAAATTAAAGGCAAACGCCAATAATTTTTTTACTTTTCACTAATCCCCACCTTACCGGTCAAACAGTAATAACTTAATCAATTATCACCTATCCTACATATTATATATGTCTGACTTCTGGCCCCACTAGCCGCTAGACCAGGGATCAGCAACCTTCAGCGCTCCAGCCATGTTGAAACTACGACTCCCAGCAAGCACACTTGCTTGGCTGTTCTCAGAACTCCCATAGAAGTGAATGGAGCATGCTGGGAGTCGTAGTTTCATAACAACTGGAGCGCCGGAGGTTGCTGATCCCTGCACTAGACCATAGAGTCTGAATGGAGCGGCGGGGTGCATGCTCGACCACCACCGCTACATTCAAACCCGTCCTAGCCATAGTTTAGCTACTGGTGGAAATGCAGGACTGGGTCCCCATTTCTGACAATCGGTGGGGTTCCCGTGTTCAGACTCCTATGGATTTATTATTAATTACCTATCCAGTGCATAAGTAATAATTGCTTCTGAACAGAATACCCCATTAAAGCCCATTTGTCAGCAGATTTGTCCCTATGACACCGGCTGACCTGTTTCATGTGCACTCTGCAGCTGAAGGCATCTGTGTTGGTCCCATGTTCATATGTGCCCGCATTGCTGAGAAAAATGATGTTTTACTATATGCAAATGAGCCTCTAGGAGCAACAGGGGCGTTACCATTACTCCTAGAGGCTGAGCTCTCTCTGGAACTGCCGCACCTTCTGCACTTTGATTGACAGATCCAGATGGAATGATGTTTATAATGCCTGGACCTGTCACTCAAAGTACAGAGGCTCCTGAGGCTCATTTGCATATATTAAAACATCCGTTTTCTCAGCAATGCGGACACATAGGAACATGGGACCAACACAGATGCCTTCAGCTGCCAAGCGCACATGTAACAGGTCAGCCGGTGTCATAGGGACAAATCTGCTGACAGATGGGCTTTAAAGGGGTATTCCCATCTTAATGATCACTGTTAAATGTGTTAATGATTTAACAGTGATCATTTTTCTAAATATAATTAATTAACTAATTCCCACCCCTTAGAAGATAATTAACGTATACTTAGCTGATTGCTGTCTTCAGTCTCCCCTGGTTACGGCCACCGCTTTTCTCCGGAATCGCTGTGGCCGCGCTTGCGCAGACGACTTCTTTTCTCCTGGCTGGGCCGCGCGCGCACTCCCGAAAGCGCACGCCGGCGCCGCGCTATGATGACTTCTTCCTGGCCAGTATAGTATACTTGCCAGGAAGAAGTCACCAGGGCGCATGCGCAGCGGCGTGCACTTTCCGTCCAGCGCGCAGCCCGGCAGGGAGAAGACTTTAATCAAGAAGGATCCCGCCCCCTGCCGAAACCAGGAAGTGGACGGCGCGCCGGGAGCAAGTAAGTATGAAACACGCAAATGAGAATAACCCTTTAAGAATGATAATATATCAATCCTATTTTTTTTTTAAGTTACATAATACAGAATTTCATGCTGTAAGTTTCTTACAGTTTTACAAGTTCTTACGTCTGGTGGCATTAGAGGTGGAGCTTGTTAAGAGCTCATTTGCATCTCTTTTTTCCCAGAATTCCAGAGGAGCATGTATGGCCTAGAGGTCCCCTCATACCGACTAAGGCGCTCTCTCCCCAAGCATCACAGTGTAGCAAGGCTGCTGTGGGAATGGATGGGGTCGCAGCGCACCTCACACATTTGCTGCGACGGTGACAGACAAAAAAAAAAAAATCGGGCAGTGTTGGATTTTTAGCGATTTTCAATGTTGTGGTAATCGTGAGTTGCGCTGCGACCCCATTCACGTCTATGGCCGCCCTGCTACGCTGAGGTACTTGAGAGCTTGACACATGTCACGCCCAAAATTACTGTGTGGCCCTATCCTAATGGCACATCCTATCGATAAGCCATAACTGTCCAGAGAGGAAAACCCCTTTAAGGAGTAAAGCAACACAGACATAAGATAACGACCGTGAGATAAAAAAGTGTGATTTTTTTTTCTTCAAATACAATTTATTACATATATATATAAAAAGTCATTTAAAAATATAAAAACAATCAATATAAAATCCAGACATAAAAGAAGGACAGTCCCTCGTGTTGTAGGTGTAACTGTTCTTCATCCAGTCTAGGTGCGGGGTATATGTCATACACAGAAAGCACCCAGGCTGAAGAGTTCATAGAAGTAAAAGTGCTCATCTCTAAGCCTCACACTAGGGGGCGCTGCTGCACGATTATAAGGAGGTGATTACACGCGGGAGGTCTCTGCTGATGGAGAATCTTGTATCAGTTCCTGGACCCTCTGCCATCATTGCGCTGGTGTTACATCAGGTACCCTAGAACTAGCACTCCACCCCAAACTGATCAAAGTTCCTGAGGAGAACGGTGAGTTCCAGATGTACCTGCCCCATGGCTGTGGTCTGCAGACGGTACCGGTCCGCTCCTCCATATATAAGGTTCGGTGATTTCAGCTGTGGGCCACCCCCGACGAATATCTGGGAAATCTGCTCCTGCCAGGTCCCCAAGGGTCTCCATGTGGGGCTCAGCAATGTGTGTGTTCCTGGAGAAGAAGGGATGTGCAGGAAGCTGTATCCGTAAAGCTCGTTCCGACCAAAAGAGTCTTGATGCCAAACCTGAAGATGTAACTTGGGCCAACCTGAGAAGGGGAGGTGAGCAGAGTTTAATATGGAAGTGAATACTACCCCTCCTGACAAAATCATGTCAGGCATCTCCCCTCCCAATCTAGTAGCCAGGTCCAGGATGGGCGATGTGGCAGTGCTCGTTGACCGCAGGGCATTACAATGATTCATAATGCTGTGTGTCTGACCGCAACAGTGATGATTTGTACTCACATAATGCCGTCAGTACAAATCATTGAGGTCGGGCAGAGACACACAGCATTATAAAGCATTAGGTCAAAGGAGCAGAGGTCACTACGGGAATTCACTCTCCCACACATCACGCACGTCTGAAACTGGCCTAAAAAAAGTGTTACATTTACAACCATTCCATCCTTACTTTTATTAAAATCAGCTGCAGTGTAAAGCATAGAGGACTAACAAAGCAGTTGCTTTTAAAGGGGTTGTCCGACCAATTAAAAAAAAAAAAAATCCCACCAGCAAGCCATTGTGATGACATAATAAAATAATCTACACTTCCCCTTTTTGTCCCCTGCTGCTTCCAGGGCTGTCGCTCCCATCCTCCCCACTGCAGCTGTGACATCATCTTCTTTGATGCAGGAATGACATGACTGTATGCCGCTCCCACTGCAGCTGTGACATCATCTTCTTGGATGCAGGAATGACATGACTGTATGCCGCTCCCACTGCAGCTGTGACATCATCTTCTTGGATGCAGGGATGACATGACTGTATGCCCCTCCCACTGCAGCTCTGACATCATCTTCTTGGTTGCAGGGATGACATTACTGTATGCCGCTCCCACTGCAGTTGTGACATCATCTTCTTGGTTGCAGGGATGACATGACTGTATGCCGCTCTCACTGCAGCTCTGACATCATCTTCTTGGTTGCAGGGATGACATGACTGTATGCCGCTCCCACTGCAGCTGTGACATCATCTTCTTGGTTGCAGGGATGACATGATTGTATGCCGCTCCCACTGCAGTTGTGACATCATCTTTTTGGTTGCAGGGATGACATTACTGTATGCCGCTCCCACTGCAGTTGTGACATCATCTTCTTGGTTGCAGGGATGACATGACTGTATGCCGCTCCCACTGCAGTTGTGACATCATCTTTTTGGTTGCAGGGATGACATTACTGTATGCCGCTCCCACTGCAGTTGTGACATCATCTTCTTGGTTGCAGGGATGACATGACTGTATGCCGCTCCCACTGCAGCTCTGACATCATCTTCTTGGTTGCAGGGATGACATAACTGTATGCCGCTCCCACTGCAGCTGTGACATCGTCTTCTTGGTTGCAGGGATGACATGACTGTATACCCTGTACACCGATGCAGCCACTCAGTAGCCTTACAGGTATACAGCACATGACCTGGCTGCAGTGGTCACACGGAGTACACAGGCAGATTGTCACTGCCTCCCAGCAGTAGGAGTGAAGCGTCTGCACTGGAGCTGCCAGTGCTACATTGTGCCTGTACAGTGGGCGTCAGCAATGCATTACCGCTCACTCTGCTGACACGGCTGGGATCGGAGACAACTCTGATCCAAGGCGTTTAATTCCTCAGATGTCACAAGCAATAGGGGCCATGGCAGCTAAGTGGCTAGACATAAGGAGCTCCCACTGTGACCACAACAGCGCCACCTCATGGCAATCACAGGGTGCTGATGCCAAACCCCTGCCGATCTGCTAGTGATGGCCATCACTTAGTAAACCCCTTTATCGATGAATCCAATGTACCCCAATACCAAATAAAACTACTATTTGGCCCTCAAAAATAGCCCCATGCAGCTTCTTTAACTTATGGCTTTTAGAATATGGTGACACAGAAGCAAATGATTTTTTAAAGTGTTTGCATAGTGCCAATGTAGTAAAAAAAAAACACTACATATATAAAAATTGTACTGAGCAGCAGAATAAAGTTATCACGTCATTTATACCACGCGGTGAATGCGTTTCAGAAAGAAAAAAAAAACTCAGTATTCTAGTCTAGACATCTCTGCTCTTTCTATACTTAGGAGTCCAGTGGGCGGCCCTACCTACTGACTAAGGCTACATGCACATGACCGTATGTGTTTTGCGGATCGCAAAAAAAAACGGGTGACGTTCCATATGGCATCCGTTTTTTCTGCAGATCCGTTTTTTTTGGCAGGTCCATTGTAATAATGCCTATCCTTGTCCGCAAACTAGAATAAAATAGGACATGCTCTATTTTTTTTGCGGGGCTACGGAACGGACATACTGTGTGCTGTCCGCATTTTTGGCGGACCCATTGAAATGAGTGGGTCTGCATCCTATCAGCAAAAAAAGCGGAACGGACAAGGAAACAAAATACGGTCGTGTGCATGAGCCCTAACAGCTACATTGGAATGAACCTTCCTACGGCAAAAGCTGTCAATCACCATGTTGGACCGCCCACTGGACTCCTGAGGCCAGAATGAACACGAATGTAAACGAATAAAAGACATCAATCTGCTCGGCCCCTCCTGCAGATCAGACACGACGTTCCCCGTGACAAGTTCCCTTTAAGAGGTTAAAATGATTCCATGTCCGGACTGAATTACCTTGTAATCCTTTTGTGGCAAAATGTATGTCAATAGGATGGGACCAGAAAGCCATGTCTTCATTCTGAGGGTTGTCGACCTGCGTCTGACCTTCCACCGCCCCTGAGAGCAACTTCCAGGCTCCCCCTACAGGAGATAGGCAGACATCACGGGCACAGGTTAAAAATATGGAGAGCGGATCAACAGGAACCATGCAGGATCAACGGGCAACCAGAAGTGCGGAACTGCGCACGTAGCCTATGAGAAAACGCTCTCAGACCCAAGCTGTCTGTAGATCTGGTACCAGCGATGGGTCCTTCAGCGGTCTCTAAGCGCAGGTGTCACGTGACAAGAGCCACTGCGGACAGTTAGGCCCCATGCACGCGACCGTTGTTTGTTTCCGCGTCCGTTCCGTTTTTTTTCACGGATAGGATGCTTCCCCATTCATTTCAATGGGTCCGTCAAAAAATGCAGATGGTCAACCGTTTTTGATCCGCATCCGTGATCCGTGTTTTCATTCCGTCAAAAAAATAGTGCATGCAAAATAGTGCTATTTTTTTCACATTTGCGGACAAGGATAGGCATTTTTACAATGGATCTGCCATAAAAATCGGATCCGTCAAAAAAAACGGTCCGTCATCCGTTTTTTTTGACGGACGCAAAATTTCAAGGAGGAGCGGACGCGGAGGCAGGCAACGGTCATGTGCTTGTAGCCTTACTGTGAAGGTGAAGGAGGCAGTAGGTAGTGGCTGTGCTAAGTTCAGATTAAAGGGGTTATCCGGTACCTGATAATGATGACGTATCCTCAGGATAGGTCATCATCATCAGACTGGTGGGGGTCCAGGTCCCAGCTCTATTAGTGAATAGGATCTCACACTCTCCCTGCTTTCCTGTGCATAGTGCACACAGCAGCAGGGAGCTTACCATGGCAGCCAGCGTTTCAGCAGCGTACTGTCTGCCCTGGTAACCGATTGGAGCCCCAGGATTACACTGCTGGGGCTCCGATCAGAAGCTGTAACTGTGCCACCAATGGGTGAGGAGGGGGAGACCCTGGGGCCACTGCCACCAATGACTATAATACTGAGGGGGGGCTGGAGAGGGGACCGCAATGAATATAATACTGAAAAGAGGGCGTAGAAGGGAGGGACTGTGGCCACTGCGCCACCAATGAATATAGTGAATGCCTGAATACAAACGTAGCCTGCGCGTGCCGCCCATATCCCATACCCGCAACCCGGCCTCTATGACTGCGCACTGTGATCTGCCACAATTAACCCCTCAGGTGCTGCTGAAGCCAGTGATTGGCTGGAGAGGTGCATGTGACCATGGCCATGCACTGCTAAGTAAAAACAGTGCGGGGAGCAGGTAAGTATAACGCTTCGGTTTCAGGGGCCATGCTGCAAGAACTTTTTAAAAATTCATTTTTACTGGGGAATCCCTTTAAGCCCCTGTTACACTGCGAGATATTCAGGTCAATTACTGGGAACAAGTGTTCATAGGAACGCTCAATCCTGATATGTGGCGGTATAATTGTGCCGCGCATCTCTCTGTGTAATCAGAGATGTGCTACTGATAATCAATATAACTAAATAAAGGAGGAATGACGGTGGTAGCGATCATTCCTCCCCAGTCCCTTGACAGTGTCCTGTGTAATAGACTGTTGCAATTGAGCGCCGATCAACATTTCTTTTTATTTCTTGCCCCTTGAAACAGAGCGATGTGACAATGCGGCCCTCAGACCAAAATAGGCTGTGCACCCCTGGCCTAGACGGACAGTCCCGGACTGTGATGAACTAATCAGATTGGTACGAACCGTATATATCGCTATCTCTCTATCTAGGGGGCATTACATACCATATGCATCTCTGGTGCTATACCTGGGGGACTATTTTCTATGCAGGGGAAGAAGAAAGCCGATGCTTGATGAGCTGCTGCCCACCCACAGAAAGGCAAGCAAGTCCTCCAGATAAGTGGGTGAAAAAAAAAAAGTTTTAGGCTACTGTCACACTAACGTTTTTGCTGGATCGGGCAGGGTTCAGTAAAAATGCTTCCGTTACTGATAATACAACCATCTGCATCAGTTGTGAACGGATCGGGTTGTATTATCTTTAACATAGCCAAGACGGATCCGTAATGAACTCCACTGAAAGTCAATGGGGGACGGATCCGTTTTCTATTGTGTCAGAGAAAACGGATCCGTCCCCATTGACTTGCATTGGGGGTAATGCCGGATCCGGACGAAAGGCAAACTACGACATGTTGCGGTTTTCTCTCCGGTATGGGAACGCAACTAAACGGAACGGAATGCATTTTGGAGCGCTCCGTTCTGTTCATTGACAATGAATGAACAGAAGCGTCTTTTTTCCCGGTATTGAAACCCTATGACGGATCTCAATACCGGAAAACTAAAACGCTAGTGTGAAAGTAGCCGTGCACTTGTGGGACCACCCCTTTAAAGGGGTCCTCTCACTTCAGCAAATAGCATTTATCATGTAGAGTGAGTTAATACAAGGCACTTACTAATGTGTTGTGATTGTCCATATTGCCTCCTTTGCTGGCTGGATTCATTTTCCCATCATATTATACACTGCTCGTTTCTATGGTTACAACCACCCTGCAATCCATCTATAGGAAAACGCGCTGGCCTCTCTGGTGGCCGGGACTTTGGGAGCGCACATAGGCTGGTGCTTTTTCCTATAGTGTGCAAGCACGACCACTGCTGATGGATTGCAGGATGGTCGTAACCATGGAAACGAGCAGTGTATAATGTGATGGAAAGATGAATCCAGCCAAAGGAAGCAATATGGACAATCACAATACATTAGTAAGTGCCTTGTATTAACTTCCTCTACATGATAAATGCTACCTGCTGAAGTGACACAACCCCTTTAATTGCTCAGCCCCATCCCCAGAAGTGACATCCCGTACGTCGTCGTGTGCCCTGCTGCCTTCACCACTAAGACCAGTGAATGGCTGCAGTGTCACGAGGAGCGGGATGTCACACTTCCGGTGGCCTGGATGGGACCTTCGGAGCTGGAATGGGTGCACATGCCGCTTGTGGAGGAGCAATAAACTGAGGAGCAGGGCGCCGGTGAACAGGTAAGGGCTTTCTTTTCGTCTTTAGGCCGAGCAGCTGCTGAAATTGCTGTGGGGGTCGGAGAACCCCTTTATTGTTGGCAGTGACTCCTACCTGTGTGCACTCCCCATTTACAAAACAAGCTGTGCTGCGGGAAGCCGCTGGCGCCGACGATCTGTCCGATTATGTGGACCTCCGCCATCTCTGGAGAGAAAGACAGACACGGGAATAAGCAGTCAGTATTCATACGGCAGCAGTGCGAGGCGGCATGCAGATTTTCCACGCACATTGTATTCGAGGAGAATTTGATCTCACGTACTCGATGCAGATTTTTTTCCGTGCCGATTTTAACCGGCGGAGCAGCTTGTCAATTTATTTTATTTTTCCTGCCTGATTTTCTCCTAAAAAATCTAATAAAAACTAAAAGTGGCCCCAATGTTATAGACGGGTCCAGATTGACAGAAGGCTGGACAAAACAAGTAGCACAATATACCGCCCCAGCAGAACCAAATACCACAGTGCAGCACAATATATTGCCCCAGCAGAACCAAATACCACAGTGCAGCACAATATACTGCCCCAGCAGAACCAGATACCACAGTGCAGCACAATATACTGCCCCAGCAGAACCAAATACTACAGTGCAGCACAATATACTGCCCCAGCAGAACCAAATACCACAGTGCAGCAGAATATACTGCCCCAGCAGAACCAAATACCACAGTGCAGCAGAATATACTGCCCCAGCAGAACCAAATACCACAGTGCAGCACAATATACTGCCCCAGCAGAACCAAATACCACAGTGCAGCACAATATACTGCCCCAGCAGAACTGAATACCACAGTGCAGCACAATATACTGCCCCAGCAGAACTGAATACCACAGTGCAGCACAATATACTGCCCCAGCAGAACTGAATACCACAGTGCAGCACAATATACTGCCCCAGCAGAACCAAATACCACAGTGCAGCACAATATACTGCCCCAGCAGAACCAAATACCACAGTGCATCACAATATACTGCCCCAGCAGAACCAAATACCACAGTGCAGCACAATATACTGCCCCAGCAGAACCAAATACCACAGTGCAGCACAATATACTGCCGCCCCAACCACAGCGTTCAACTGTATCACTGTCATGTGACTAAACATCATCATTCCGTCTGGTCCTGTCAATCAAAGTGCAGCGGACTCAGCAGTTGCAGAGAGAGCAGATCCTCTAGGTGTAAGGGTAACGCCCCCGTTGCTCCTAGAGGCTCATTTGCATATAGTAAAACCTCATTTTTCTCAGTAATGTGAACACATATGAACATGGGACCAACAGAGATGTCTTCAGCTGCCAAGTGCACATGTAACAGGTCAGCCGGTGTCATAGGTACAAACCTGCTGACAGATGGGCTTTAAATAACTTGAAACCCACAGAAGACTCAACAACTCATCCTCCAGATTTCCATAAAAGTCTCATCAAATGACCCAGATCACACAAAAGTCTGTGTTCTCCTGCACGGACGGATGACCTGGCAGATCCTTGGGGATGAGTCTGTGTAAACGCTCTGTCAGTGTAAAAGGTGCCGGCGATCACCCGAAGGGCCCTGCCAGCACCGAAAATCATTGTTCCTGCGCAGCGGATTGGGCCGCGTGAACAACAACCTGCTGCGCAGGAATGATGATTTTGTATGGGGGCATGCGACTGCTGCACCATACGGTGGAGACGATCGCTGCATGTGAATACCGCCCTTATCTCCGCTGATGATCCGGCATCAGGAAGGTGTCAAAGGACCTTTACTGAAAGTCTCATTACATGACCCCAGGTCCCATAAATGTCCCACAGTCACACAAATGTCTCAGTAGTGAGCAAAGAAAAGGCACAAGGTCTCATCAAATGACTCCAATCCCACAAAAGTCTCCACCGATCACCCCACAAACACTGAGCCGATTGTACAAAAGCCTCAGCAAGTGCCCTAAACTTCTCCCCCGGCGCCCGGACCCTGAGCCTCTCAGCCCTCACCCGTCACCCACTATGTGCTGCTCCCGGCTCCATGCAGCTTCCTCTCCCTCACAAAGCCATTGTTATCCCGTACATGTCACGTACACTCCCGCCGCAGACGTCAGACTCTCCTCCGCTGTGTAGATCACCGTAGAGTTGTGTTGTTGCTAGGCAACAGGATAAGGCGCTTGTTTCTGCCGAAAAGCGGAAGTGACGTTACATTAGGCGCCTCATGGAGGAAGTGCTGTGCGCGGCCATGATGACTAAGGGCAAGTTTCAATAATCTTTATTGCTACTGACAGCAACGGTAAACGTGACAAGTTAGAGCAGACCTGCCAAGTGCCCCTCTTTTGAAGTGTATAAATATGCAGGAAAAATGGATTTTCACACAAACCCTAAGTGTCCCTCTTTAACCACCCAGAAAGTTGGGAGGTATGTAAGAGGTGAGATAGCCGCTTGTAATATTAGTATGGATCGTTCACTATTACTTATGGCCACCAGGTCTTATTTTGTGGCGTTGGCTACAGTTGCATACCTCCCAACTTGTACAAATAATAATTGCAAAAGCCACGCCTCCTCCCAGTGCATATCTATACACGCCCAATCCCACCCAGTCCTTTCACAGTATTAATGTCTACATTGTGCCCCCGTTTTAGTAGTTATGTACATATTGTATCCTCCTTTCAATATTAAAGGGGTTATTCAACCCCTATAATGCCCCCCAAATGCCCGGGCCCCTCAAACAGGTTGTACATACCTCGCTCCCCGGCACCCGCTTCGCCTCTGATGCCCACGCGGCCGCCGCTGCATCTCCCCGTCGTGCGGATGAAAACAATAGGGGGGGGGGGGGGTCTAGTAATGCCAATATTGTGCCCCCCTTTCAAGAATAATGCCCACATTGTGCCCCTTTTCAGTAAGTATGCCCATATTATGCCCCTTTTACAGTAGGTATGCCCCTCTTACTTTAGTGCCCCTTTCACAGTAGTTATGCCCACATTGTGCCTCCTTTCAGTAGTAATGCCCAAATTGTGCCCCCCTTTCAGTAGTTGTGCCCAGATTGTGCCCCCCTTTTAGTAGTGCCACCTCACCTGGGCGTTCCCCCAATGATTGGAGCTCATGCTGTGCTCCCCAGCAGGCACAATGCAGTCACACGGGCAAATTCCTGGGCGGCACGCTCCTCCTACACGCCAAGCTGAATGGTGAAGCGGGGGGCGGACGGCTCTCTGATTCACCATTCATTGCAATCAACTGTCCGTATGTCCTAAGGACCTCAGCTGCTCCGGGACCACAGGACAGCCACTGAAATCCGGGACTATCCCACCGGATCCGGGACGGGTGGGAAGTTTGCAGTGACACTTTAAACCTTCATGACCAGACACTCTGAGGATGTGTATCTGCCTCAGATGAGCCCCTGTGTGCCTGAAGGAATGGCTCATAGGTTGCCACTTCTCCCAACAAAAAATACATGATAAAAAGGGGTGTGCTTGCTGTGCCTTAACACGGGGGGTTATTTGACACCAAGGGTTTGATGATATTTTGATTTTTGTCTGCGGTTTTCCAGGTATTTTTATTATAAAACGCAACTAAAAATAATAAAGCGGCCTCTTGTGTGAACAGATGTAATGGATGAGATCATGTTGAGAAACAAATGACCAGAAAGCTGTGAAACATCCATCCCCGCCACTAGGGCTGCAGTAAACGATTATGTTAGAAATCGAGTATTCTATCGATTATTTTTTACGATTAATTGAGAAATCTAATAAGAAAAAATCAATTAGTAGACTGTTTTCCTTTATAAAAACTCATGAGACCTCCTGCCATCAGTCCCCAACACCCTTTGTTCCCCCCTGTGCAATCACCCCAAGGGCATCAGTTCCCCCCAGTGCCATCAGCTCAGTTCCCCCCAGTGCCATCAGCTCCACTATCCCCCAGTGCCTTCAGCTCTCCCCCACCCCAGTGCCATCAGCTGCCCCCCTAGTGCCTTAAGCTGCCCCCTCAGTGCCATCAGCTGCTCCCCAGTGCCACCAGCTGCCACCCCAGTGCGATCAGCTGCCCCCTCAGTGCCATCAGGCTCCCCCCAGTGCCATCAGCTTGCCCCCAAGTGCCATCAGCTTGCCCTGTCAGTGCCATCAGCTGCTCCCCAGTGCCATCAGCTACTCCCCAGTGCCACCAGCTGCCACCCCAGTGCCACCAGCTGCCACCTCAGTGCCATCAGCTGCCTCCTCAGTGCCATCAGCTACCCCCTCAGTGCCACCAGCTGCCACCCCAGTGCCACCAACTGCCACCCAGTGCCACCAGCTTGCCACCAACTGCCCCCCAGTGCCACAATCTCCCCCTACTAGCCATGTCCCCAGCGACAGTATTTACCTTTCCTGTAGGGGCGCCTCTCTACAGCTCCTTCATCTTCTCTGCGCGCTGCACTGTCGTCCTGACGTCACACAGCGTCGGGTCATAGTGCGCGCCAGAACATTTTAGACTTTACTGATGTTTGTGTGTTTGGTGAGGCTTATTTGGTGCTGTGATCCGGACGCTGGTAAATGTCTGGGTCATGGCGTCAATAAAACAGTCTAATTAGAAGCAGATGGGATTAGGCTACTTTGACATTAGTGGCAGCCTTCTCCGGCAGGCTGTTCCGGCGAGTGAACAGTCTGCCGAATCCATGCCGCCGCCAGTGCATGCGTGCCGCCGGTATTCCGCTCCGGCCCTATTCACTAAAACACATGTCGTAGTTTTATTCCGGATGCCTCTTATATGGGGCCGGAGCGGGCTTCCGGCGGCGCGTTTCGGAGCACGCGTGCACTAGCAGCAGCATGGATCCGGCAGGCTGTCGATGCCGCTAATGTTAAAGTAGCCTTAGATGGGTACGTGCTCATCTTCTCAGTCCTTTTCTGGAAAAAAAAAACATATGTGACCATCAGAGAGCAAGAAGAATGCCCTGATTGATGAGGGGATTGATTACAAGTCCATGGTGGGCTTCATTCTCATGGAGCCCCCGATGTAAATGAGAATGAAGCCCAACATGGACTTGTGTGCATGTAATCATCAATCAGGGCATTCTTCTTGCTCTCTGATTGTCACATGAACCACTTTGCAGATTGCTTCAAAAATATGGGGCAGAATTTTAGTGCAGCATGTTGCCCATTTTTGTGTCCCATAAAATGCCTGGTTTTCGAATGGAAACCAGATCCTATTGTAGTCAATGGGGGCCATCAAGTTGCATCTGTTTCATTTGATGTAAATAACTCTTCCATCATTTTCATTGTTCTGCGCCTATAATGGAGCAAAACAATTGGGTTGGTAGTGAGATCTGCAGGTATTACCTGGTCTTGCTTTCTATACAGCCTGATATATAGCCATTAGTATGAAGGAGAAGGTATCTATTTTTCAAGCTGTAAATGTATGGCGGCCTCTTTTGTTCTGGTATTTTTTGGGTTCCTGGTAATCATACGTTTATGGCTTGTCTAATTGATATGACCTAAAGCTGATTACAAACCATTTTAAAGTGATAGTATGGAAAGGGAGATTCTGATCTGGGTAATATATTTTAAGTTTAGATTTTCTACAATTTTAATAAGGGGTTATTACAATTGGAAGAAGTTATCTCCTATCCACAGAATAAGGGCTCATTCACTCGGCCGTAGGTGGGTGGTTCCATGCATTGGGGACTACAATTTGCGGTCTCCAATGCACGGGCAACCTCCGTACGGCCGCCGGGATGAATCCATACCCATTAAACTTGAATGGGTCTGCATTCGTCCGTTACGAGCAAGTTCTATCTTTTTGCAGAACGGAAGTACGGAACAGAACCCCACGGAAGCACTCCGTAGTGCTTCCGTAGTGTTCCGTTCCATGATTCCGTTTCACACCGTTCCACACCTCCGGATTTGCGGACCCAATCACTTCAAGTGAAGTGAATGGGTCCGCATCCATGATGCGGAATGCACATGGAATGGTGCCCGTGTATTGCGGATCCGCAAATGCGGTCCAACCACTTGAACCCCCGGCGATCCTGAATACAGACGACCCGTGTCCCCAGTTTGGATGGAGTCCTGGTTGAGCATGGCTGTTTCCAGCAGTCCCTGATGCACATGCTAGACTAGTGCTTCATTCTAATGAGGCCACGGGTCCTCATTCTCCAGTGGACAAGGAATAACTTTTATTATTTATTAGTATTTTTATAAAAAAAAGACGTTAACTGCGGCCTAGGCTGATATAAAAACCCTGTGTGTGTCCTGCTTTCGCCATTCACTCATAGAGAAAGCATGTTAGTCCTGGTCCCCCTGCCCACTCATAGTAAAATCCTGTGAGTCCACCTCCTGTATGCTCATAAAGTCTTTGAGCACTGCTTTCCTAACCAAATCATCGAGAAAGCCTGATTCCCCTCTCACTGATAGAGAAAGCCTGTGAGTCCTGCTTCCCATCTACACTCATAGAGAAAGCATGTGAGTCCTGCTTCCCATCTACACTCATAGAGAAAGCATGTGAGTCCTGCTTCCCTGTCTACACTAATAGAAAAAGCATGTGAGTCCTGCTTCTCCTGCCCACTCATAGAAAAAGCCTGTGAGTCTTCCTCCTGTATACTCATAAAGTCTGTGAGCACTGTTTTCCTAACCAATTCATCGAGAAAGCCTGCATCCCTTCTCACTGATAGAGAAAGCCTTGGAGTCCCACTTTACCTGCCCTCTCATAGAAAAAGCCTGTGAGTCCTGCTTCCCTTCCTTACTCATGGATAAAGCCTGTGAGTGCTGCTTCCCTTCCCCACTCATAGAGAAAGCATGTGAGTCCTTCCCCATCTACACTCATAGAAAAAGCCTGTGAGTACTGCTTCCTCCTTCCCCACTCATAGAGAAAGCATGTGAGTCCTTCCCCCATCTACACTCATAGAAAAAGCCTATGAGTCCTGCTTCCCTTCCCTACTCATAGAGAAAGCCTGTGAGTCCTTCCCCCATCTACACTCATAGATAAAGCCTGTGAGTCCTTCCCCCATCTACACTTATAGATAAAGCCTGTGAGTCCTTCCCCCATCTACACTTATGGATAAAGCCTGTGAGTCCTTCCCCCATCTACACTTATAGATAAAGCCTGTGAGTCCTTCCCCCATCTACACTCATAGAAAAAGCCTATGAGTCCTGCTTCCCTTCCCTACTCATAGAGAAAGCCTGTGAGTCCTTCCCCCATCTACACTCATAGATAAAGCCTGTGAGTCCTTCCCCCATCTACACTTATAGATAAAGCCTGTGAGTCCTTCCCCCATCTACACTTATGGATAAAGCCTGTGAGTCCTTCCCCCATCTACACTTATAGATAAAGCCTGTGAGTCCTTCCCCCATCTACACTTATAGATAAAGCCTGTGAGTCCTTCCCCATCTACACTTATGGATAAAGCCTGTGAGTCCTTCCCCATCTACACTTATGGATAAAGCCTGTGAGTCCTTCCCCCATCTACACTTATAGATAAAGCCTGTGAGTCCTTCCCCCATCTACACTTATAGATAAAGCCTGTGAGTCCTTCCCCCATCTACACTTATAGATCAAGCCTGTGAGTCCTTCCCCCATCTACACTTATGGATAAAGCCTGTGAGTCCTTCCCCATCTACACTTATAGATCAAGCCTGTGAGTCCTTCCCCATCTACACTTATAGATAAAGCCTGTGAGTCCTTCCTCCATCTACACTCCTATAGATAAAGCCTGTGAGTCCTTCCCCATCTACACTTATAGATAAAGCCTGTGAGTCCTTCCCCATCTACACTTATGGATAAAGCCTGTGAGTCCTTCCCCATCTACACTTATAGATAAAGCCTGTGAGTCCTTCCCCATCTACACTTATGGATAAAGCCTGTGAGTCCTTCCCCATCTACACTTATAGATAAAGCCTGTGAGTCCTTCCCCCATCTACACTTATGGATAAAGCCTGTGAGTCCTTCCCCCATCTACACTTATAGATAAAGCCTGTGAGTCCTTCCCCCATCTACACTTATAGATAAAGCCTGTGAGTCCTTCCCCATCTACACTTATAGATAAAGCCTGTGAGTCCTTCCCCATCTACACTTATAGATAAAGCCTGTGAGTCCTTCCCCATCTACACTTATAGATAAAGCCTGTGAGTCCTTCCCCCATCTACACTTATAGATAAAGCCTGTGAGTCCTTCCCCCATCTACACTTATAGATAAAGCCTGTGAGTCCTTCCCCATCTACACTTATGGATAAAGCCTGTGAGTCCTTCCCATCTACACTTATAGATAAAGCCTGTGAGTCCTTCCCCATCTACACTTATGGATAAAGCCTGTGAGTCCTTCCCCCATCTACACTTATAGATAAAGCCTGTGAGTCCTTCCCCCATCTACACTTATGGATAAAGCCTGTGAGTCCTTCCCCCATCTACACTTATAGATAAAGCCTGTGAGTCCTTCCCCCATCTACACTTATAGATAAAGCCTGTGAGTCCTTCCCCCATCTACACTTATGGATAAAGCCTGTGAGTCCTTCCCCCATCTACACTTATGGATAAAGCCTGTAAGTCCTGCTTCCCGTGCTCACACATAGAAAATGACTGTGAGTCCTGCTTCTCCTGCATACTCATAAGGTCTGTGGGTTCTGCTCCCCCACCCACTCATACAGAAAGCCTGTGACTGGCACCTGACTGACCCCTTTGACTTATAATAGGATTTGTTTGGTCCCAATGAGCAGGGGTGCACCACCAATGAGGCCAGGTGAGGCGATCGCCTCAGACAGCACCAGGTAAGGGCAAGAGGAGGACAGCAGAAGGGCCATGGGCAATGAGCTCTTTCATTGTAGCAAAGGGCTTAGGTTAGGAATTGGCATTGGGGGGGTTTCAGTTTTTGCCTCGGGCAGCAGAAAGGCGAGGTGCACCCCTGCCAACAAGGTACCCTTGAAGAATATACTGTCTATTGTGTTTGTAAACTGCAATCTCTGCTGACGTCTGGATCGAACATATAACTAAGGGACCGGATTTGCCCCATTTGAGTGGTTGAAGCATTTATGCCAAAGAAACAATCCAATTTCCGCTCGATATTCCTCTTCTGTCCTGCAGGTGTCGCCATTGTGTATCCTAAAAAAACGAGAATAAGCTACAGAGCAAGCAAAATATAGAATTAGGGAAGCGATGTTCCAGTATTTCCATGACAAAGGCTGCCTTCAAGTGTCTTGTTATTGGCCGAACAATGCGGTTATGCTGCAAGACTATGGAGAATTCATAAAACCGCAGGCAAACATATGATAATATCGTGAGGATCGAGGACAGCTCTCAAATGCAGCAAAAATGATATAATACGAATCGTCCCCTCTGTCACCAATGGCCTCTCAGGGTTTTTTTTTTTTGGGGCAGATTGGTTACAAGTCAACTGATGAATTTCTGTTTCCGATCATTTCCCCATATAAACATGCTCAGAGGACATCAAAATGATGGGCTGATGACAATATAATCCTATGAGGGGCTTGATCATAAGAACTATCATTGGATAAGTCCCCTCCCATTAATTGCCCAGTGAAAATTAAAGTAAACCAGCGCCAATTTCCTAACTAAATATTATGAATCCGAACTTGCTACGCAAGAACCATAAAACAAGCAGCACACACAACCTAGGTTGAAATCTAAGCAAGCGACCATAGGTACAAGGCTCTTCTGCACATAGCGGTGCGAATGCTGTGGATTTTCCGTCTGGATTTGTACGAGGAACCAGCAAAGTGGATGAGAATTTAAGAAACCTCATCCGCCTGCTGTGGAATCAATCTTTTTTATGTCTGTGGCTTGTCAATCCTTTTGGCGGATTTTCTATGAGGATTTCTCCCTTTCTCCCTTTGCGATACATAACGGGATATCCACAGCGCTCCGTGAAGTGTATCACGTTATACACTGTATAGTGTAGTTTAGGTTATGGCCACCGCTACTGCGCATGCGCGCCTGTGGGCACTCCCATGGTCCCAGCCACCAGTGAGGCCAGCGCTTTTTCCGATAGTGTGCAGGCACGACCACCGCTGCTGGATTGCAGGGTGGTCGTAACTAGGGATGAGCGAATCGACTTCGGATGAAACATTTGCATAAAACTTTGTTTCAATGTATTGGCTCCAATGAGCTGAAGTTATTACAACGCGAAGTCTCGCGAGACTTCGCATAATAACTTCAGAAATTGATTTACACTGTAAAAAAAAAAACATTTCCCAGTATTGAAACGAAGTTTTATGCGAATCGACTTCGGATGTGTCATCCGAAGTCAATTCGCTCATCCCTAGTCGTAGCCCCTGGAAACGAGCAGTGTCTAACGTGATGGAAAAATGAATCCAGCCAGCAGAGGAGACAATATGGACAATCACAATACATTAGTAAGTGCCTTGTATTAAAGGGGTTTTCCAAGATCTAAAATGTCCCCCAAAATGCCCGGGCCCCTCATACTGGTTATACTTACCCCGCTCCCCGGCACCTACGTCGCTTCTGATGCCCGCACGGCCGCCACTGCAGCTGTCCAAAATCCCCCCCTGTCGGCGGATGTTTTGATCTGCAGCGGCGTGGGTGTCGGGCAGCGGGCTTAGTTTAAGGCCTCATGCACACGACCGTTGTGGTCCGCGTCCGAGCTGCATATTTTGCGGCTCAGGCGCGGACCCATTCACTTCACTGGTGCCGCAAAAGTTGCGGACAGCACTCGCTCCGTTGCTCCGTTCCGTGCCCCTGCAAAAAAAATAGAGCAAAACGGACAAGAATAGGCATTTCTACAATGGGCCGCGTTCCGTGCCGCAAATTGCGGAACGGAACGCGGAGCAGCTTCTGTGTTTTGCGGCTCCGCGGTTTGCGGACCGCAAAACACCAACTGTCGTGTGCATGAGGCCTAAACTGTATAAGGGGCCCGGGCATTAGGGGGGTCGGATAACCCTTTTAACTTTCTCTACATGATAAAGGCCCTTTTCTGAAGTGAGACAACCCCATTAAGAAAGGGATCCTTACAATTACTTCACTATATGAAGTGAATGGAGAGATCTGCACCCGCTCAGCCACCTCTCCTTTCCCTGTTGTGTGAGATGGGCTCCCATTCTCAAGATAGGTGCTAGTTCCACAGAAGGGGCCCTAACCTGTCGGACGTTTATGTGCATATGCCTTAAATGTCAAGACTGGAATACCACATTTAATGTGTTTTCCTTTGCATCTTTTACTGTGTTTTTTTTTTTACTTTACACTTTTCTATAGGACTTCAACAACACCAGAAAAAAAAACGCATGTACAAAATATAAGACGCCACCTAAAATGCTTGTAAAGATGGCCTTAAAAACACTTGAAACGCATGGCATTGTTATACTGGTGTCTCAAAACCCTGAAACCCCTAGGAAGATACCACATTGCAAAGCAGAGCGCCATGGCGTATACAAACAGCTGATTGCAAAGGGTGTCGGGAGACGGACCGCCACTGGTCGATATTAATGACCTGTCTTAAAGATAGGTCATCAATAATGTATTACTAGAAAACCCCATTACACAGACCAGCTCCCTCTGCTGGTCACCTCAGGCATTTATTTCAGAGGCAGGTCTACAGTTCAGGGCAGATGTGAACCAGTTGCCAATGTCAAAGACTTAGGGCATATAGCCTGGTCTCGAAAGCCCAGAGTGGCCAGTCCCAATGATACTGCTACTGAAGTAATGCTATCAGTGATGCAAATGGGATCATCTTCACTGCCATTTTACAAGCTGGCGCTGTCTGTGTGGTGACCCCCAAAGAGTTGTTTTTTTTTACCTTATCTTATTTTTGCAGGCCGCTTCTGATATTGCATGGAATTTATTAGTGTACTCTTGCTTTCACTATATGCAGCAAGTCCCTACACCTCCCCCGCACATACACCCACACTATTTCTAGGTTTGTCTGGTAAGTGCAATATTTGGAGAGCCTTTCTTGCTGATTACTATTCACACCGATTACTCCTCATATTAGAATTCACTTACTGTGCCATGTATTGGGTTTCTGCCGTGTATGCCCTCCTCACGTGCCACCTCACCTTTTCTGCTTGAGACTTAATATATGATTTAGTATGTAGCTTTACTGCGTATCATCAACATGAGGGCTTGTTGAGAGTTGTAGTTTCACAACTGGTTGGAGACCGCTGCCCTAAATGGTTCTTATAAGCACGGCTTGACTTTTACAAATCTCTTGATAGCCCCTCATTTAGGATTTGGGGATTCATTTGCCAGTCCATTTGCTAAGGGGGCATTCACACTGCAGTATGTGGGGACATGTTTCATCCTCCTTTATTATGGGCTGAAGTCGGCAGCATATAATGGTATTTCTATGTGGACGCACATGGTATAATGATGATCCAGATGTCCTATCAGTATAATGAGTAATTTAAGCCACAAGTGAACAAACAAAAAGTCAACTTTGAACTATTTTGCTACTGGAGCTGTATTCATATATTATATAATGTAGGTAAATAATTTCTGTGTCCCCCTCCATCCATCATGCCGCTTTTTTCTCTATTTCTGTCCTTCTCACTGCATGTATTACCCCAGTGCTACATCTCCATCCGAGTACTAGTCATTTGCTTCCTCACTCCACTTCTTCCTACTACATCCAGCTACTTTTCCTTTACTCCCTCGAATGATTTCTCCCATCTTTCTACTGTCTGTCTCATTATTACTCTCTCCCTTCCACTACTTCTCCCTCCTTCACACCATTTCTTCCTTTTTACTAAAGTACTTCTTCCTCCCTTGCTCTTCTTCTCATTCCATTCATTGCACTACTTTTTCTTCTCCTAACATTACTTCTCCTTCCTTCCCTCTTCTTGTCCCTCCCAGTATTTCCTCTTCCCTCCAACTGCTCGCACCTTACGTCACAAAATTGTCCCTTTTCCATCCCTCCACATCTTCTTCCCTCATACTAGTTCCTCCGACACTATTTCTCTCTACCTTGTACTACGTCTCCCCCCCCCCCCCCCGCACTACTTCTTCTCTTCTCTATCTTCTTCTCTCTCCCCCGTACTACCCGTTCCTTCCTCTGCTTCTTCTCTTTTCTACTATTTCTTCCCTTGCACTATTTCTCTCTCCCACTTCCCCTCCTTGCCTCCCACTACTTGTCCCTCTTCCACTACTTCTCCTCCCTATCTCCCACTGCTTGTCCCTCTCTCCTCCACTACTTCTCCTCCTTAACACCCACTACTTGTCCCTCTCTCTTCCACTACTTCTCCTCCTTATCTCCCACTAGTTGTCCCTCTCTCTTCCACTACTTCTTCTCCTTACCTCCCACTACTTGTCCCTCTCTCTTCCACTACTTCTCCTCCTTATCTCCAACTGCTTGTCCCTCTCTCCTCCACTACTTCTCCTCCTTAACACCCACTACTTGTCCCTCTCTCTTCCACTACTTCCCCTCCTTATCTCCCCCTGCTTGTCCCTCTCTCTTCCACTACTTCTCCTCCTTATCTCCCACTGCTTGTCCCTCTCTCCTTCACTACCTCTCCTCCTTATCTCCCACTACTTGTCCCTCTCTCTTCCACTACTTCTCCTCCTTATCTCCCACTGCTTGTCCCTTTCTCCTCCACTACTTCTCCTCCTTATCTCCCACTACTTGTCCCTCTCTCTTCCACTACTTCTCCTCCTTATCTCCCACTGCTTGTCATTCTCTCCTCCACTACTTCTTCTCCTTATCTCCCACTACTTGTCCCTCTCTCTTCCACTACATCTCCTCCTTATCTCCCACTACTTGTCCACCTCTCTTCCACTACTTCTCCTCCTTATCTCCCACTACTTGTCCCTCTCTCTTCCACTACTTCCCCTCCTTACCTCCCACTACTTGTCCCTCTCTCTTCCACTAATTTTCCTCCTTACCTCCCACTACTTGTCTCTCTCTCTCCCACTAATTTTCCCCCTTATCTCCCACTGCTTGTCCCTCTCTCTTCCACTACTTCTCCTCCTTATCTCCCACTGCTTGTCCCTCTCTCTTCCACTACTTCTCCTCCTTATCTCCCACTGCTTGTCCCTTTCTCCTCCACTACTTCTCCTCCTTATGTCCCACTACTTGTCCCTCTCTCTTCCACTACTTCTCCTCCTTATCTCCCACTGCTTGTCCCTCTCTCCTCCACTACTTCTTCTCCTTATCTCCCACTACTTGTCCCTCTCTCTTCCACTAATTTTCCTCCTTACCTTCCACTACTTGTCCCTCTCTCTCCCACTAATTTCCCCCCTTATCTCCCACTGCTTGTCCCTCTTTCTTCCACTAATTTCCCTTCTTACCTCACACTACTTGTCCATCTCTCTCCCACTAATTTCCCTCCTTATCTCCCACTGCTTGTCCCTCTCTCTCCCACTAATTTCCCTTCTTACCTCCTACTACTTGTCCCTCTCTCTTCCACTACCTCTCCTCCTTATCTCCTACTGCTTGTCCCTCTCTCCTCCACTACTTCTCCTTCTTACCTCCCACTACTTGACCCTATCTCTTCCACTACCTCTCCTCCTTATCTCCTACTACTTGTCCCTCCCTCTTCCACTACTTCCCTTTCTTACCTCCCACTACTTGTCCCTCTCTCTTCCACTACTATCCCTACTTACCCCCCACTACTTGTCCCTCTCTCTTCCACTACTTCTTCTCCTTATCTCCCACTACTTGTTCCTCTCTCTTCCACTCCTTCTCCTCCCTATCTCCCACTACTTGTTCCTCTCTCTTCCACTCCTTCTCCTCCCTATCTCCCACTAATTGTCCCTCTCTCTTCCACTACTTCTCCTTATCTCCCACTACTTGTCCCTCTCTCTTTTACTACTATCCCTACTTACCCCCCACTACTTGTCACACTCTCCTCCACTACTTCCCCTCCTTACCCCCACTACTCATCTCTTTCTTTCCTACTACTTTCCCTCCTTACCCCCCACTATTTGTCCATCTCTCTTCCACTACTTCTTCTCCTTATCTCCCACTACTTGTTCCTCTCTCTTCCACTCCTTCTCCTCTCTATCTCCCACTACTTGTTCCTCTCTTTTCCACTCCTTCTCCTCCCTATCTCCCACTACTTGTCCCTCTCTCTTCCACTACTTCTCCTTATCTCCCACTACTTGTCCCTCTCTCTTCCACTACTATCCCTACTTACCCCCACTACTTGTCACACTCTCTCCCACTACTTACCCCCACTACTCATCTCTATCTTTCCTACTACTTTCCCTCCTTACCTCCCACTACTTGTCCCTCTCTCTCCCACTACTTCCCCTCCTTATCTCCTACTACTTGTTCTACTTTCTCCCACTGCTTTTTTCTCCCCCATACTACTTCTCCCCCTGCCCCTCTCTCCATCCCTCTCTTTCTTCCTATCTCTTGCTTTAGTAGGGTAGCAGTGACAACAGTGGCCTTTACCTAGTTCATTGATAACCCTATTGATATTTCCCTGTATTAGGCTGGGAAGAGGGTTTGGACTTTAAAGGGAGCTTAGCGACCCCAAGTGGTACATGTCAAGCAGAGCAGAGTGTTGTACCTGTTGAGGATGGTGACCCTCCATATAAGTGCTGTATTGGAGTGCATATGTCAGGTGTAATATCCTATAACTGTGGTTTGTATGCAGGTCTGAAGGCCTCCACACCAGCTGCCATCATGCTTTCATGTCACATGCACACTTCCCTGGGAAATAAAATCATTATCTTTGATAGAAAACAATTTAAAACGAATCATTTCTTCCAAAACCTTAATTAAATGTGTCTAAATAAATTGCAGTTTTGGCCAGAATACAAAAAATAAGACAATTATTTTATAAGTAGGACCAGGCTGTTTTTCTGGAGATAACAGACAAAAAACCTTTAACCCTTTCTCCCAAATACCCCCTCAGTGTCCTAGCTAGGCTTTCCTTCACCCATGGCAAAAATGTGGTTTGCTGCCCAAACCCTGTGTCCAAATATCCGTGGCAGGGCAGAGCAACTTCTTAGTACCTCCAGCCCCAGCATCTAGTATACATGCCCATCTACCCCCCTCCAGCTACACATCTCTACTACCAACCCCATCATCTGGCATACATGCCCATCTACCCCCCTCCAGCTACATCTCTCTGCTACCAACCCCATCATCTGGCATACATGCCCAGCTACCCCCCTCCAGCTACATCTTTCTACTACCAACCCCATCATCTGGCATCCATGTCCAGCTATCCTCCTCCAGTTACACTTCTCTACTACCAACCCCATCATCTGGCATACATGCCCAGCTACCCCCCTCCAGCTACATCTTTCTACTACCAACCCCATCATCTGGCATACATGTCCAGCTATCCTCCTCTAGCTACACATCTGTACTACCAACCCCATCATCTGGCATACATGCCCAGCTATTCTCCTCCAGCTACACATCTGTACTACCAACCCCATCATGTGGCATACATGCCCAGCTATTCTCCTTCAGCTACACATCTGTACTACCAACCCCATCATCTGGAATACATGCCCAGCTATCCTCCTCCAGCTACACCTCTGTACTACCAACCCCATCATCTTGCATACATGCCCAGCTATCCTCCTCCAATTATATCTCTGTACTACCAATCCCATCCTCTTGCATACATGCCCAGCTATCCTCCTCCAGTTAAACCTTACTACCAACCCCATCATCTGGCATACATGCCCAGCTATCCTCCTCCAATTATATCTCTATATTACCAATCCCATTCTCTGGCATACATGCCCAGCTATCCTCCTCCAGTAACACCTCTGCACTACCAACCTGGGATCTGGCATACATGCCCAGCTACTGCCTCCAACTACAGCTCTGTACTACCAACCTCATCCTCTGGCATACATGCCCAACTATCCTTCTCCAGTAACAACTCTGTACTACCAACCTGGCATCTGGCATACATGCCCAGCTACTGCCTCCAACTACAACTGTGTACTACCAACCCCATCATATGGCATACATGCCCAGCTATCCTCCTCCAGTAAAACCTCTGTACTACCAACCCCATCATCTGGAGAGGCACTTGTTACTGGCACATGATTGGGGTGGGAGAGACACTTGTTACTGGCACATGATGTGGGGGGGAGGCACTTGTTATTGGCACATGATGGGGAGGAGAGGCACTTGTTCCTGGCACATGATTGGGAGTGTGAGGCACTTGTTACTGGTACATGATGGGGGGGAGGCACTTGTTACTGGCACATAATGGGGAGGGAGGCACTTGTTATTGGCACATGATGGGGGGGGGCACTTGTTACTGGCACATGATTGGCAGGGGGGGGGGGAGAGGAGAGATGCACTTGTTACTGACACATGATGGGGCGGGGGGAGAGGCACGAAAAGGAGAGTACCCCACTACCAGAGACTGAAACAAAACCTCAGCATTTGAGAACTGTAGCCAATACATTAGTAAGGGTTCATAGAGGGTATGACCATAGAAGGCGTGTCCTCAGAGTATTTTTCAGAGAGGATCTACTGGAATTGCTAAGCAGCAAAGTCTACAGGAGATTATGATTTTATTGTGGGGAATTCTCTTGAAAATGCTGCGGGTTCTTGCATTGCAAATATTGAAATCCGCAGCATGTTGCAGAATTAACATCCGCACTACGTGTCAGGTTATGATTTCTTGCGTAAAATGTATTGCGTATGGATAAGATTTGTGCAAATCTGTGACCTAAATGCTGTGGATTTTCCTGCACACAAATCCACTGTGGAAAATCCACAGCGTGTACACCACATGTCACTTGTACACTTGTGCTATGTACGCTGGGAGCAGAGGCAGGCAGTCATCTCATTATCAGCAGCAGCAGAATTACAATAAACCTCTACACCTCTGTTATAAAGCTGGAGGCAGTTAACACAGGATCACACCAGTGACAGTAGATCACAGTTTACCTCTTCCCCCTCCCTGCACAATGACCTCTGCACATGTCACAGAGCATGCCCACATCACTCTCCCATTGAGCTGTTTTCTTATGTTCAAAATCTCTGCTGTAAAGCAAATATCTGGGAATGCTATTCACAGCTCGGGTAACATGGCTGTCATAATGAGAACAGAATTATTTTTAATTTGTTAAAAAATCCAGGCAGTAAATATCCTGTAAATAAGGATGTCACATGGAGGCCCCTTTAGCTGCATATAATTGGAGTTACTAAAAACACCCTCCATTAGTACATATATAGGCAGCGAAAATAATTGCTAAAAGAATATGACTATAATGTATTGTTTTTTATCAGCATAAAACTACAGCAGTTGAAGTGTCCAACAAATAATTAGTGTAGATGTAACAGATAGCGTAAACAATGTGACAATACAGCCAAATGATACAGCAATAATGCGCAGCCGTCATAGACACAGCCTCAGTAAAGGAACTCTGCAGAAAAATATCCCAAAAATTCCTCCCTTAAAGGGGTATGCCATGTTTGCCGTAAAAAATGAAAATCAGGCATCATATAGTTCATGACAATTTCTTTCTAACAAAGCTAGAACCAGCCATGTACCTCACATGCTAGATTCCCTTGAAACTGCAGCTCTCCCTGTATCACAGCTTAGGGAGCATGTCCTTTCTACTGCAGCGCTCCGCCTATCATAGCTCAGGGGGGTGTTCTTTCTGCTGCAGCTCTCCTTCCAAACTTTCTGTGTTGATAACTGTGTTCAGTTTTTAAGATAGAATATCAGTCACTTCTCAATCCTGTTAGCTGACGACTCATGTGAAGCCTTATCTCTGATCTGCTGACCTCATAAGAATTGATTATTACTACACTCTTATCAAACAGATAAGAATATGGCTTAAATAAGTGTGTAATAAACTTACCTGTCCGAGCTCCAGCGGCGCGATCCTCAGCTTCGGCACACGGGCTCTGGGAGAGATGCGATGCGTCCCTGGGGACGCGAACGCATCCTTAGTAACAAGATGCAATGCTCTGTTTCTCCAAGCCGCGGGTGTGTTTCTGGGGGCGATTAGCAGTGGGCTGGATAGCTTAGCTGCTCTATTACTGTGTACTAGTGTTTCTGACTAATGGAGATCCGAGTCATGGACCTCTCTATTTAAATCCTTTCCTGGCCATACACCATTACCAGTGATAGTCTTGTTTGGCTCACTAGCTAGGTTCCTTGTTCCTGCATTTACGTGCTGATTCCTCTGTGCTTCTGACCACAGCTGTCTTCTGACCATCTATCTCTCATTTGGTATTGTGTAGCCCGTCTGGTTCTGACCCATTTCTATACGACTCTGCTTTGGTGTTTGTCTGTTGGTGTTTGTCCGTCTCTGCAATTATTTAGAGTAGGGACCGTCGTCCAGTTGCGGTTCTGCCAAGTAGGGCTTATACTGCAAGTAAGTAGGGAAAGCGGTCTGGATTCTAGGTTAGGGCTCATTGTCCTTGTCTGTCCCTAACTACAGGCATTGCAGACTGTTTATGAGGTAAGGAGATCAGAGATAAGGCTTCACATGAGCCGTCAGCTGATGGGATTTAGAAATGATACTCTGCAGACAGACTGAATTTTTTTATCTCATGTATCTCAAAATGGCAGAACATTTTTGATAAAGACCTATTGAAAAAATTATTTTGAGTCCAAAATTAGTAAATGCAATCATAAAAGAATTGCGGCAAAGGTGTCTATAACAACTGTCTAAACTTAAGACAGTGATAATAAATCTCCCCTATACTGCTTATTAAATCGCTTCTATTATGGAGGGGGTACTGGGTCAGGAGATTCTTGTCCAGGTGGTCCTACTACTTGTGCATATGAAGCTAACTCCCTCCTATGTACATGTGTGTCCGCCTTCACTGTAGCTCTAGTATTTTACTCATGAACCAGGAGGCCCAGCATGAAAAGAGCTATAGGGCCTGCCAGGCACATAATAAGGGGAATGTATCACATATATGTTATTACTAAGTTAAACTAGATAGTGACACAATTCTCATATTTCTAATCCATTTTTATTTTTCTCATTAATTCTGTTTTCTGTACATGATTATGGGGGAGGCCATCTTGCCTGAGCTGCTTTTAACAACATCCAGAGACATGATTTACGGCAGTCACATGGACCTCTGGAACCTGTAGTCTGGAGGTGACTCATTGACATCTATGGGAGAGTGTTGTAGGCATGCTCTGTGACCTGTACAGAGGTCATTGTGCAGGGAGGAGAAGTAGATAAGCTGTGATCATCACTTGTTGTCAATAGTGGATCCAAAATCTGTTGTCACACAAGACTTCGGTGAATGGATTCGGTAATCACATCTGCATCTTTAAAAACATTTTAAAATAGCAATCCAAAGTCAGGTTTGTCATCGGCTAGTACCTCGGTACCAAACCCCACACGCAGAAGTGATTACCGAATTAATTCACCGAAGTCTCGCGTGATCTCTGATCCAAAGCTCGATTCGCTCAACGCTCCATCCCCATCCCCCTCCAGACCACACTCCATCCCCATCGCAGGCTCAGCGCTTGGACTCCATTACATCCTTCTTTATCCTTGAATTAGACTTGACGGACAGTCTCACATTCCGCAGAACGAGGGCAGAAGGACCGTTTGTAATAATGACAACTTTGGATCGATCTCTGCCTCAAAATCACTATTAGAAATTCCGACTGCCACAAGCCGCAGATCTTATAAAAGCTCAAATCCGTCCTGTTCCCAGTGAGATTTATGAAGCAGTTTATCTGATATCAGAGCGGAAAAGCTCATATGCCTGAGTTAGTTACACACCTTTCCAAGGGAAATTAGTTTTCTGTCAAGCAGGGGAACCAACCTCTAGTCACTTCCAGTAATGCGATTTTGGCTAGTTTGACGGCCGATTTGTGCAATATTATAGTACTGATTATGGATTTAGTACTGAGATGTAGAGTTACGTCCTGAAAGATACTGTGCAGCATAGCTATAAATATGGGCAAGCCAAAAAACAAAAAAAAAAAGCTAAAAATACAAAAAGAAAAATCTGTAGTACATATAGGTCCTTAAAGGGGTTATCCAAGACCTATTATGCCCCCTCATGTGCCCGGGCCCCTCACAGAGGTTGTACTTACCTCGCTCCCCGACACCCACATTGCTCCTAAT
This sequence comes from Bufotes viridis, assembly GCA_033119425.1. Lineage (NCBI taxonomy): Eukaryota > Metazoa > Chordata > Amphibia > Anura > Bufonidae > Bufotes > Bufotes viridis. The sequence goes on along the minus strand of CM065597.1, from coordinate 29,640,625 downwards.
GCCGGCATGTCCGCCACTGCATCTCCCTGTTGCGTGGATCAAAACATCTGCCGTCGGTCAGCCAATAGCAGACTGCGACGGGAACGAGCCTCCCTAGCATTGCGGTGACGCTAGGCTCTTTCTGGTTGTGGCCTACTATTGGCTGCCCCCCAATGCCAGATGTTTCGATCTGCCTGACGGAGGTCGAATTTTCAGGCCTGATTAATTTCTCAGGAGATCTTTATAATATTCAGTGTTTCAAATCCCCTTCATAGACTTGTGACTAAATGATTACTGTATTTTTCACCCCATAAGACGCACTTTTTCCCCCCAACGTAGGGAAAAAATGTCACTGCGTGTTATGGGGTGAATAATAATGAGCACTTCCATTATGGAAGCGCTCATTAGTACCGAAAGGCCGGGAAGCCGTGAATTCAGCGCTCCCCGGGCTCAGTCGCGCATCCTGGTCCTTTGTCGTTGGTTGTGCTGCGGCTGGGCACAGCTTGAGGGCGCTCTGTGACCTCACGCTGTGCGCGGTGGGTCACAGGCACAGCAGGAAGAAGAAGAGGGAACGCTGGAGAGGAGGAGCTGCGGTGTCTGGAGCAGGAGAGGTAAGTTGATTTTTTTATTTTATGTTACCTGAGCAAGGGGAGCTGATCTGAGGCTGGGGGGCTTCTCTGAGACATTAGGGGTCTCTCGTGAGGCATGGGGGTCTGATTTGAGGCATGGGGACTGCTTTGAGGCATTGGGGTCTGATTGGGGCTCTGAGCTAAGGTCTGAGTAACATTGGGGGTCTTATTGCTAGGTGCGTCTTATGGGCCAGTGCATCTTATTGGGCGAAAAATGCGGTAATTCTGACCACCTACAGCCACCAGTAGGGGGACCATTGGTGCTTGCTGAATATACATTGAACCCACTAATAAAACAGTGTGCGGTAAGCTCCCTCTAGTGGTGACTGTAGGCAGCCAGGATTTTATTCATTGAATGCTATGTCTATGCAGTGGATTTGGAGTTCTGTATAACGAAAATAGAGCTCCGACCATTATAAAGATAGAGTGAGAACTTTATCAGCAAAGAGTTCTTAAATAGTAAATCAGTAGTGTGCAAGGATGGACTTTTACTTGGGTGGTTTTCCTATCTAGTCACCCCCTTTCCCATATCCCTATGGCAGAGGGCAGAGCGCCTTTCCAACAAGTGGCTCCTACGTTCATTTAGAGAAGGCGAACACATGATAATCATTTCATCAATGGGGCAACCATATCCATCCTGACTGTCACCAGTTTTGGGGCTACTAAACCACCAGCATGCCATAATGACCTGGGATTAGGATCCCAAACCTGCCCTTAGCAAACCCATTTGTCCTTGCAAAAGAAAGTCAGTGCAGTTCAGACTCACAGGGAGAAGAGTCTGGGACTCTTCCCCAGCTGCATTGGGGGCATGTGCACTGTATTGGTGAAGCTGGGGACCCTACACCTTGCTTGAATATGCATGCACTGCCCATTGGGCAGTAAAACAAGATGTACCATCTTCGGCTTCATGGACACAGTGCGCATGTGCCACCCAGTGCCACTGGAGAAGAGTCCCGGACTCTTGCACCAACAAGTTTGAATTTTGTGGGGACGGATGGGTTTGCAATGAGGAGGTTTGGCACAGTGCCGTACTTTGTATAGTGGCTGTTCTTGGTATTGCCATTCACTCGAGAGCTGCACGTAGGTCATGTGACTGAGGGATGTGACATCACTGGCCTAGGAAGAGGTATGCGACACTCACTGTAGCACCATGGCCTCTTCCAACAGCTGGTCCGCTGACCTCCCGGTGCCTTTTGCTGAAGGAAACACCAGCACATACATACATCAGAAAGCAGAAACCTGGCGTAAATGTGCATTATTTTTGCAGTGGCCATGACTCAGTCTTTTCTGTTTATACCCCAAGGTGGAAGGATTTATAAAGCCTTCATCATCAGTCTTGATGCGAAAGTGGTAGTTGGACCTAATCTATTTTCCCTATCCGCATCCTCTGCTATCAGGATAATGAATAGGCAATTAACAGGGAAAATAAACTGAATTACCTTACTATTTATTTCTACTGTCTGAAGGCTGTTACTTGGCAACGATGGTGTAGCACACGTGCTATAAATGACGGCGTTCTACCCTTTCTCTACCCACTCACCCAGGGAACTACGTCACCTCCCCAGAGAGACCATCAGCGCGGAGTCCTCTGACAATATGTCGGTATAATGGAACAATTTGCTACAGTTTCCGTGTGCCGGAGTGAGAACTTTTATGAATCGTGATGTGTTCCTCTCCTCGACTGGTGTAGAAATTCTTCCTCGCGTTGCCAGGCTGATATTCATTAGTGAGGCCAAAATGTACCTTGTAGGTCAAAAGGTGTTTTTTTTTTCAAAATTCAATTATTTTCAACTGGTGGGAATATCGGGCCTATCAGTCTAAAAATGGATTCAACACCGGAAAATTTTTTAGTTTCTTAATTTGGATTCTTCTATTGCTTGAAAAGGCGCTATACGAGTATTGTTATTCCTCATCGAATTATATTTTATTCTTCTCTAGTTTTCTGCAATTAATACAGACTGAACTGCTTAACATACAGGCTCTGTTCAAACTGCGTTTCAAAGCGCTCAGTGTATGTTTTGTAGTCTATTGAATTTTTAGTTTTTTCATAAATTTACGTTTAAAAATGTAAAAATCCTCCATACAAATGAAAGGCGGAATGTTCGAAGAATCTAATAAATTTTAACTGCCATGGGTGATGTTACAGTCACAGGGTAACCACCACCCAGTACCACAGACGCAGCACACGCACGGCTCCTCTTCTCTGACACTTTCAGCTTTTTTCAAGCACTGTTGGGGTCATTTATCAAACTGGTGTCAAGTAGAATTGGCTTAGTTACCCATAGCAACCAATCAGATTCCACCTTTTATTTTTGACAGCTTCTTTGGGAAATGAAAGGTGGCATCTGATTGGTTGCTATGGGCAACTAAGCCAGTTCTACTTTACACCAGTTTGATAAATGACCCCATATTTATTTCCGCCAGGAAATGCCAATTTAGTTTTTATTAGACTCTCAGTATATGAATATGGAGGCAGCCATCTTGCCTTTGTAGATACCTCAACATATGGAAACAACTCTGTTGAACAAAGAGATCCTTTGAACCTCAAGCTTTGTTTCCAGATATGAGGCTGCTATTAGTTCTGTTTTAATAAACTATTAGGGGCACCTCCCGACCGCCTAACGCAGGGATGTGTCCTGCAGGCAGTCGGGTTATTCCTCCTGGGCGCATTGGCGCGTCATCTCGCAAGAGGCAAGATTACGCGCCGATGCGGCCGGCACATGCGCATCGCGCAACACCAAATGTCGCAGAAGAAGTTGGTCATCAGCCTGCCAGCCAATGATCATCGCTGGCAGGCTGATGACTTTTAAAAAAACTAATGGCAAACTATATAACACATTATATTTGTAAATATGATGTGTTGAATGGCTTCTGTGCCCTCTCCTGGGTCCTTTTTGTCGGTTGGACCCAGGAGAGAGCACACCTCTACAGTGAGTACACCAAGCACCACTCTCCCAGGTCCTGATCACCCACCATCACCCCAATTAACCCCTTGATCACCCCTCTCAGTCACCTGTCAATCATCTAGTGAAAGGGAAAAAAGTGATCAGTGTAAACTGTCACTTTTTTTTTTCACCAGGATTGACTTTTAGGTTTAGATTAGTTTAGGCCCCCTTTGGTAGGTAGTTAGCGTTAGCGCTCAGCCCACCGCACCGCAGTCACTGATTCGCTGATTAGCGTAGCGCTAATAAGCGTTGGTACTTTTATAGTATCTGTAAGTGATCAGAACTGATCACGGTCAGATCTATAATAGTATTAGTGTCACTTTAGTTTGCCCCCCACCCAAAACGCAGTGTTTGCCCGATCAGGCCTGATCGGTCGGCCACACGTGCGTTCACCCACACCCGCCCCGCCGCAGTGACCAAAAAAAAAAAAATCAGTTTTGATATTTTTTATCAATCGCAGCGGCTTTCTGTACTTCGCTACCCTCCCATTTGTAAGACAGGCTTGCTTTTTTTTCTTGGGTAGTCTCAGGGAATACCCCCTAAATTTAGTCGTCCAAATGTCAAATAAGGGGTATTCTCCTGAATAGGCCTACAGGATTCTGACCCAGTCGGATGAGGAATCGGAACCCTCATCTGACGAATCTAGCGGGTCAGAATATGAACCTGTAGAAAGCAGTGGCAGTCTGACCCAAAGTTCTGACGAGGAGGTTGAGGTCCCTGATAGCACCAGGCGTACCCGGCCCCTTGTCGCTAGACCACAGGTTACGCAGGATCCGTTTCAAGGGCAGCAGAGTGGGGCTGGCGCTGCCGGATTACGTGAGGCATACACCAGCAGCGCAGCCCATCCTGAACCTAGTACCAGCACTGCGTTACAACATGGTGAAGTGGCGAGCACCAGAAGGGCAGTTGAAGCTGGTATGGTGGTTTTTTGGAGCTGTTCTTCACTGCGGAGCTCTTTGACTTAGTCGTGGCAGAAACAAATCGGTATGCCACTCAATTTATAACCGCCAACCCGGGAAGCTTCTATGCCCAGTCTTTCCGGTGGAAACCAGTCCAAGTTTCCGAACTTAAAACTTTTCTGGGCCTTCTCCTCAACATGGGCCTGACAAAAAAACATGAATTGCGGTCATATTGGTCCACGAACTCAATTCATCACATGCCCATGTACTCTGCTGCCATGTCCAGGACACGTTTTGAGACCATCCTGCGTTTCCTGCACTTTAGCGACAACAGCACCTCCCGTCCCAGAGGCCACCCAGCTTTTGACCGGCTCCATAAAATTCGGCCCCTCATAGACCACTTCAACCAGAAATTTGCAGATTTGTATACCCCCACACAAAACATCTGCGTTGACGAGTCCCTGATACATTTTACCGGGCGCCTTGGCTTCAAACAGTACATCCCAAGCAAGCGCGCCCGGTATGGGGTCAAATTGTATAAGCTCTGTGAAAGGGCCACAGGCTATACACACAAATTTCAGATCTATGAGGGAAAAGATCAGACCCTGGAGCCGGTCGGTTGCCCTGACTACCTGGGGAGCAGTGGGAAGATAGTCTGGGACTTGGTGTCACCCTTATTCGGCAAGGGGTACCATCTTTATGTGGACAATTTCTACACAAGTGTGCCCCTCTCCAGGCATTTGTTCCTAGAACAGACTGGCTGCTGTGGCACCGTGCGACCTAGTCGCCGGGGCTTCCCCCAATGGCTCGTTAACACCCGTCTTGCTAGGGGGGAGAGGGCTGCCTTGTGTAACCAAGAACTACATATATAATGTATAAGAAGGTGTCTGCATATTTAATTCAATTGGCTATGTATAATAGTTTTGTTCTTTACAGTAAGGCTAGGAGAACAGGATCCTTCCTCAAATTTCAGGAAGAGATCATCGAGAACCTCCTGTATCCAGGAGGTTCCGTGGCTCCAACCACCAGTGTAGTGAGCCGTCTACACGAGCGGCACTTCCCCAGTGTCGTTGCTGGTACCTCAACCCAACCGTCACCCCGAAAAAGATGTCCCGTCTGTAGCAGGAGTGGAATAAGGCGTGACACCCGTTATTTCTGTTCTGACTGTCCTGACCACCCTGCCCTATGCCTAGGGGAGTGTTTCCGGAAGTACCACACTCAGGTACACTTAGGGACATAGGGACAGCACAACACAGGTAGTTTTTCCACTCAGGCTCTAGGGTCTCTCAGGATACTAGGTTTTGAGAGACCCTAACACATAGGGTGTCTACTTTCTGAAATGGGGTCACTTGTGTGGTATTTATACTGCCCTGGCATTTTAGGGGCCCCTAAAGTGTGAGAAGGAGTTTGGAATCCAAATGCGTAAAAATGCCCTGTGAAATCCTAAAGGTACTCATTGGATTTAGGGCCCTTTTGTGCATCTTGGCTGCAAAAAAGTGGCACACATGTGGTATCTCCATACTCAGGAGAAGTAGGGCATGTGTTTTGGGGTGTAGTTTAACATATACCCATGTTGGGTGAGAGAAATATCTCTGTAAATTGACAACTTTGTATAAAAAAAATGGAAAAAGTTGTCATTTACAGAGATATTTTTCACACACAGTATGGGTATATGTAAAAATACACCCCAAAACACATTGCCCTACTTCTCCCAAGTACGGCGATACCACATGTGTGCCACTTTTTTGCAGCCAAGATGCGCAAAGGGGCCCTAAATCCGATGAGTATCTTTAGGATTTCACAGGACATTTTTACGCATTTGGATTCCAAACCACTTCTCACGTTTAGGGGCCCCTAAAATGCCAGGGCAGTAAAAATAGCACACAAGTGACCCCATTTTAGAAAGTAGACACCCCAAGGTATTCCGTGAGGGGTATGGTGAGTTCATGTAAAATTTTATTTTTTGTCACAATTTAGTGGAATATGAGACTTTGTAAGAAAAAAAAATAAAAAAATTCCATTTCCAATAACTTGTGACAAAAAATAAAAACTTCCATGAACTCACTATGCCCATCAGCGAATACCTTAGGGTGTCTACTTTACGAAATGGGGTCATTTGTTGGGTTTTTCTACTGTCTGGGCATTGTAGTACGTCAGGAAACAGGACAGGTGCTCAGAAAGTCAAAGTGCGGAAATTCACTTTTTTGCACCATAGTTTGTAAACGCTATAACTTTTACCCAAACCAATAAATATACACTTATTGCATTTTTTTTTATCAAAGACATGTAGAACAATAAATTTAGAGAAAAATTTATAGAGAAATGTAGTTTTATTTGACACATTTTTCAACAGAAAGTGAAAAATGTCATTTTTTTGCAAAAATGTCATTAAATTTTTATTAATAGCAAAAAAAGTTAAAATGTCAGCAAGAATGAAATAGCACCAAATGAAAGCTCTATTAGTGAGAAGAAAAGGAGGTAAAATTAATTTGGGTGGTAAGTTGTATGGCCGAGCAATAAACGGTGAAAGTAGTGTAGTGCAGAATTGTAAAAAGTGGCCTGGCCATTAAGGGTGTTTAAGCTAGGGGGGCTGCGGTGGTTAAGACCGGCGTTTTAGACGCCAGTCTTAATAAAGCCCGATTGCTGGCAGGGGATCCCCAATGTTATGAAGAGGCGCCACTTCTAAATGTAAGACAGCTTCCATCTTGGAGTTGGACAGCTGTAAGGGTGTGGAGGAGCCTCCTCCTTACCAGTTTCCTTACCAGCCCCAACCGCGGAGCCCTCCCGTCTTCCTCACCATTGAATAAAACCAACTTCAAGGACCTCCTCCCGCCACCAACACACAGACTTGACTCCTTAAGTCTGCGCGGCCCTCCATACTCCCAAAGCCATCTCAATACCGTCCTGTAAAGCCAAACTCCACATGTCTAACCCGACCGCATTTAAATGTACTCAATCAGACCTCCAAAAGCCCCCAACTCCCTTCTCCAGCTCCTTATGCCTCACTGCCGCTGCCCCATTCCTGGCCATAAAACGACCCATTGCCCGGTTCAACTTTACTCTAGCCCTATTCACCCATTGCACCGATCTAGCCCCTCTCCAGACCATCCTCGGAACAATGTCCGACCATACCGTAACTAAATTCGGAAACAAAGCCCACAACCGTAACAAATCAAATTTCATGTCACGCAGTAGCTCCCACAATGGCCGCGCCGCCAAATCATTGCCGCCAACATGCAGCACTAGAACAACAGGTGCCCTATCCAGCGAGCAAAACGATGCACTTCAGACAGGACCCCACTCCAAACCATGCCCCTACGCCCCAACCACCTTACCACCACCTCGGACCATGAAAATCCCAACTTCTGACCGTCTGGCCGAACTGCTGCCCGGACAGCCTCCCAAAAAACATAAGAATGTCCCAGGATCCACACCAGGGCAGGTACCACACCTGAAACGAGAAAACCAGAGCACCAAACAATACAACTGCCATTAACAACCACCCCATTATAATACCCCTGCTCCCCCAAACCCCTTAAATTACAGGCGATGAACCGAACAGACTCCCAGCACCCAATCTGTTTAATAATCTCATCGTCTTTCACAATCCGAAAGACTGACCAAAACCACCCTCCGCCCCCTGCCTTCCACATCCGTCTTTGACCAGCGGATAACAAATTCCACCCTATCGTGAAACAAATCTACATCATCCCTAAGCAACCCCCCACCCAACTAACCGTCAGACAAACCAACTCCCCCAATCGCAACGCCCCAAAAAACGCAAAATAAAATGCCAGTCTAAATAACCGCTCTTCCAAGCCAAACTGCAAACACTCCTCACCTGTTCTCCTAACCCCAAAAGCAATTCAAAAGATACCGACCTCCTGCTATTCACCCTTGCCCCTAACCAACGCCAACCTTTTAAGGCCCTCATGACCAAAAAGGACTTAGTAAAGTCTGTCCAGAAGCAACCACAGACAGCTCAGGCACTCCCTCCCAGACTCTTCTGTCTCTGGGGCCAGCTGTCGAAATCGATCCCACTGAAAATGAGGGAACGAGGGAGAGCGTCAGCGATACAGTTGTCGACCCCCGGAACATGCGCCGCCACCACCCAAGCATTGATCGACAAACACTCCAGAACCGGCTGCTGTAGCAGCCGTACTACTAAAGGCGACCAGGCCGACAACCCATTTATCACCTGAACTACTCCCAAGTTATCATAGTGGAAATGAACCTTCTTATCCAGAAAAACTCCCCCCACAACATAACTGCCACCACAACGGGAAAAAGCTCCAATAACGCCAAATATTTTGACCAGCCCTTCTTCGCCCAACTCTCCTGCCATTTCCCAGTGCACCATTGTCCCCCCCAGTAAATGCCAAAACCACAATCCCCTGCCGCGTCCGAAAACAACTCGCAATTGAACGAGTTTACCACCTCACCCATGAAAAGCGAGCGACCGTGATAATGCTCCAAAAAGGAACTCCAAACTTGCAAGTCCGCTCTCAATTCTCTTCCCAAGCTCTCAATTCTCTTGCCCGCCGTTGCCCCCGCTAACCTCCTAAAAAAAAAACTCCCCATGGGCATAATCCGGCACGCAAAATTGAGTTTCCCCAGGAGCGACTGAAGCTCACGCAATTTTTACTTTTTTAACCGAGCCGCCCTCCCCTCCAAACTCCCCTTTTAGATCCTCCAATTTGTCCCTCGACAATCTACACTCTATTGCAATGGTATCAATGACAATCCCCAGAAAACTCGATTCCGTGACCGGCCCTGCCATTTTCTCTGTTGCCAATGGGACCCCAAACGCCGCAAACACCGTAGTCAATGTATGCAACAATAATGCACACACTCTCGAGGAAATTGTCCAAGTGGTGAATGATAGATTCACAACCAGACGAATCCACCACCGCCCACTCCAAAAACAAACTGAACGCTTCAAAGTATGCACATGACAAGGACCATCCCATAGGCAAACACTTATCGAAAAAATCCCACATCCCAAAAACACCCCAATAAATGCAAACAATCCGGATATACTGGCAATAACCTAAAAGCCGCTTCGATATCGGTCTTTTACGCCCCCCTCCCAAACTTCTTAACCGACGCAACTGCCGCGTCAAGTAAGGTATAGGAACACAAGGAATTGACCGACATACCCTTTGGGAAAGACAGGTGGTGAATAAGCTGAAACTTATTCACCTCCTTTTTCGGAACCAGCCCAAGGGGAGACTTGCAAATTTTCAAATGGCGGATTCAAAAACGGACCCGCCATCCTACCTAGTATGACCTCTTTTTTAAGTTTTTCTGCCACTACCTCCGGATGCTCCCTGGCCGACCTCAAATTCCTTTTCCCCATAACAAAGCCGCCACATCCCTATCCGGGTATCTATCTAAGAACGGCTCCATTCTTCCCAGGCGGACCGGCGTCTCCCCCTTTGCTATAACTATCCCCCCTTTTTGTCTATTCCCCCTAAAGCACCGCGCCGCTCAATGAGATCCCCCACACAAGGAGCATTCGTGCTTGAATTTGCACTTAGCTCCAAATTTACAGTTCCCATCAGTAAATGAGAAACACAGGCCCTCTTTCCGTAACCTGTCCAGGTGAAACTTATCCAACGGGAGGAGAAGAAAATCTCTACATATTCACCCTTCCAAATACGCTCCCTTACCTCCTGCTTTAAATGAGCCTTAAATTGCCTTATCAATCAACCGCACGTCTCCTCATCCGCCCCCCCCCCACCCAGCCTGCGTTTTCACCGACGCCACATTACTTCCTAACCCTAAACTACCTCCCTGCCCCATACCAGCCCCAACAGGGCCCCCCGCCACCCCCCACGTTGGCAACGGGGACACCCCCCCCCATACGCCAACCTGCTAATAATACTGCCAATCCCCCCAACAGCTGCCCTAAGCTCCTGCCCAATTCTGCCGGGGGCCCACCGCCCTCTCCACTAACCACCACTACCTGCGCTAAGGGTCCCCCCGAAATCTCACCTGGCTGCCTGGGTGCTGTGACCCCATCAGCTGAAGATCCGGATTCCAGGTGTCCAGTCCTCTGCGCTGATCTTCTAGCTTCAGACCCGACTTCATCCAAACGCTGTCCCCTGGCTACAGGCTGGAAGATGGTAATGGGGGCCTGCTGCACAACTCCACTGGAACCACAGCAGCCCCATGACTCCCGACGTCCTGTACACGCTGGGGGGATCCTTCCTCCCCAGGGCATGGGAGGGTTCCCGCCGTTCCAGGCCTCGATCCCATGCCGCATTCGGATGTAGAAGGAGGTGACCGGGCCCGGCCACCTCACACCGAGGAGTATGGGAGGAGGCTTTCCACGATGACCCCCGGCGTGGAGGGTCCTCTGAAGGGCTCCGTCATCGGCGCTGAGCCTGGGGGGGGTGACAAGGATGGTGGGCTGAAGCGTGTCGACGGTCTGGTCCGGCGCAGCCTGGACGCCGAGGGCTGAGGTGGTACGGAAGCCTCAGCCGCCACCCTGAAGAGATGCTGTAACTGCTCCTGGACACAGCCAGGACCAAGAACCTCCGCAGCCTCCCTCAGTCTCCTGATGGTGTCCTCCAATTGCTCCATTGTTAAGGTTTTTTTTTGTTTGTTTTTTACTGAAAAACGTGGTCTCCTTAACTCTTCTCTGCTCTACCTAAAATGGCACCCTTCTTCTCCGTGTCTCACTCTTTAAACCCTCACCCCTAAACTCAAATCACCCAATCCCTAACCCCCATAATCCCTCTTAACCCACCCCACTGGCTAACTATCTTATCACTACCTCTGGGGTCTCCCTGAGCCAAACCCCCCGTCATGCTGGCTTATCCTAAAGCTCTGCCCCCAGTCTGGCCATGACTTTTTATTTTGTAGCCACCTTATGGCAATGTTGCTTTATTATATATGTGAACGTGGAAGGGTTTGGGGTGGATGGTTTAACCAGCCGCTTATTTGTAAGGGCTCACCCGTGTGTGTGGCTGCATGACCCACCCTAGAGTCCGTGGAGTGCATATAGGCCAGCCCTTTTTTTGTCAGAGCAATTTGGGTGTGTCATGTGAAGAGTGAAGCCCATGAGCATATGTGTGCGCCTGGCCAGCAAAGTCAATAGCTACAGTATATAGCAGCTTCGGAGAGAAAACGACAGGTAAAAAACGGAACGGAAGAAAACTACTTAAATATTAATTGCAGATTTGAAAAAATGATAGTAAATAGCAATAACGCATCAACCAAATACCGAAAAATCTGGGCGCTATGGTGGTCTACAACATACGCCAGTTCATTATTCTTAAGATCAAATGAACCAAACTCTAACTTCTACAGACACAGGTGGAATTAAACCCTGTTCTCCTCTACCGTTTATATTTTTGTTTTCTGTTATAAGTTATCTCCTTTCGCTTGACAGCACATAACTTCCTGCACCTGCAATGCTTAGCAAGAGAAACTGTACTTTATTGTACTTTATTGTCTTTTATTATCTTTTAATTCATGTTAACCTAATAAAAACTTATTGAAGGAGAAAAATACGTTCATGTGGATGAGCCCTAATATTGTAATCACTTCCATATATCATCATGACATTCACGCATAGAAAGTTTCATTTGATTACAACAACCCCCTTGGTGTATTTTTTTTCGTGAATGATGACGTATACAGAGTTCCCCTTTTCTGAGAAACAAATGACTTCTCAGCGATTTTAATTTAGACATAATTTTTTTTCTATTTTGACAGGGAAATACTCTATAAACTTGTAATAATGACACTTTTTCAGTCCCAGCTAGAATGATTTGTATAGACCATACGCAGTGCTCAGGGCTCTCTTTAAAGAACCTATGCTTAGCATTGTCTTTGCTTCTGGTGGTAACTCGGAGATGATCCATCTCTGGCCTGTCCTTTAGAGTTATCAGTAATAATGATATATAATAAATATTCTCGGCCTACTCTCTCCTCAAATGGCTCCTGAGTCCATCGATCAAGCAGCAGAGCATTAGCGCTGATCCGGCTCTTATCTTCCCGGGCACACTTCATAAAGTGATGGGGGAGGGGGATTCTAGCTGGAGACTGTACAAATTACTCTTGCCATATATCAGCAGGAGGGCAGGGACACAATAGCACTGGGGCTTAGCCAGGATTTAAAGTAAATGCGTTATTACAGAATGAGAGGTGGTTTTATAGGACCCCTTTCTGCAGCTGTTGGCTGCGGGATAACATTGTGAATGCAAATATGGACTGTAAAATGATCTGTCTTTCAATCCTCATTAGCGCGTAGATAAAACCGTATACGTTTTGTAATCATTTTGTATTGCTCTCGTGCTTATAACTTTTAAAAAAATAAGCAATTTTGCAAATAGTCATGACAAAAAAAAATATCCTACTGCTTTGTTTTCTGTCTACAGCTCCTAAGCAGGCCTGTGAGTTTCCATGGTAACAGACTACAAACAAACCCTGTGCAGTCTGATCCTCCATGCCATTCATCTACTTCTTGCTTCTATCCCTGCATTGGAGCAAATGGTTGTAAGAGTATACATAGCTTTTCAAGTGTACTAGACACCCAAAACAGCATGAAAGTTGTTTTGAGCAGACTTCCTCCATACTTGATAAGGGTTTGGGACTCCTTAAAGGGGTATTCATTTACTTAGCAATTTTTTGGAAGTCCCATAGAAGTGAATAGAGAGGGCCACGCATGCGTGGACATCTCTCCCTTCAAAGTGGCATCCCTTCATCCTCATACTTCGAAGGAGATCGCTGCAAGTAAATGCAGCGGTCTCCTTCACTGAGCAAGCAGCCGACTGTCGGGAAGGAAAGCTTCCTTCCCGACAATCGGCTGCAGAATCATGCCGATGGTGCATTGTAAATCTTATTTACATAAAAACAAAAAGAAGCATTTTTCACGGATTAGAGAACCAGATTTTCAGAAAAAATTCATGGTTACGTTTCAAGTCATCTACGTAGTGATTTGCTTACTTTGAAACATGACCAGATTGTAATATATCCCAAAAGATGGCCGGTCCATGTTCATTATGAGGGCTACACAAACTTGCCCACCAGAGTATCTAAGCACATGTCTTGAAACGAAACCCCATCCCTTCAGTAGTTGGGCGGCGTGCCTCTTTTCCACTGCCAATTGTTCTACATTGAGGGGGAACACTCCTGAAACCTCTGCACTAGGCCCAAACAGCCTTGATTACAAGCAAAGTTTGCTTTTTTTGTGATAATGGCCTTTTAGGGAACACAGTGGCATTTTCTTGAATTTAGAATCAGCACGTAGCTTGTGGAGATTGCATTGTTCACTCCCAGGTTTGGGATAGGCAGAGTAGACACGCTCCTCCTTTGCAAGGAGGAAGCAATTCATAGAGTCTTCATAATTGTTCTTTGTACAACTAGCTGAACATGGTGTCCATCAGGGTTGGACTGGACAGAGTCCTTACAGGGCAATTTCCTGATGGCCAGATGCCTAGGGGACTGCCTAAGCTCTCCTTACATCGCCGGCCAGGTAGATATCAATCTAATGCTCTCAGCATTAATTTATACTAGGAGCATTAGGTATTTATGCACCGGGCCGGCGGACGGTGATACAGTTGAATACTGCAGCAAGCCCAGCAGTATTTTGTGCCTCACTGTGGTATTTGTTTCTGATGAGGTGGTATTTTATTGCTGGCCTCGCCTACTTCTGTTGTCCATGCCTACTTGTATTGCCCCACCTTCTTTCATTTTAGACCCACATACATCATGGGGCTCCTTTAGGTTTAAGTTCTCAGTCCGCCCCTGCCCCTGCCTTGTAGCTTATAATACTGGAGGTGCCAGGGTCCGATGAGCATCTTCCATGGTGCAGTGGTTATAGAACATCTATATGACCAGCCAAGTAGCTCCATGGTTTCCTAGTAGCTTATAATACTGTAGGAGCCATGGTCCGATGAGGACCTCTCTTGGTGCGCTGGTGATGGAACATTTATATTGTGACCAGTCCCATACTGCAATACAGACAGCAGAACGTTTGTTCCCTATTGTTTTCCACAGACCCACTCTAATAACACTGTCTATTATAAAATGGTGGAAAATAAACTATTAGCAAAGCCCTAAGCCTCCAAACAAGTTATTAAGAACCAGCTTCATAATGCCCTTTATACGAGAACCAGTTTCATTCAAGACAATTTACCTCCTAGTTTGAATGGTCCTTTAATGCGCTCGAAAATCTAATTTAAATATACGAGAGACATCTACATCTGCTTCTGTATCAAAGTCTGGGATTTAACGTTGGGGCTTTCTTCGTTAAGGCTTTGGCAGACTTCAAAGTAATTACCAGTGATGTTCTTGGCATTGTCACAATCTGATAGCTGAGAGATAAGTGATAAATCTAGATGTTCTAAGAAATTTAGTCATTTCATTGTGTTTTAGTAATTACTTTATTAGCACGCAGTGAATGAAATGAGAAGGTTTCTAGGCCAGGCTTTGTTGCGTGAGGAATTAACAGTTTGCTGACAGGTCTATTAAGAAGAGGCGCTGACCTGGTCTGTTCTCGTAGAACCTCCTGTCAGTGGAGATTTGGTATTGGTCCTCCGTTAGTCTGTATGCACACAGTCTTCTCTCCTCCAAGAATAAAATTGTTTTTCTGTCACAGCAGAAGGTGAGATATAAGGAAAAGTCTGGCTCCTGTCTGCCGAGAGCTTTCATGCCGTCTCATCATTAATGGACCTCAGTGAGATCAGCGTCTGTGTGCGTGTTGCAAAGTAATTGAGAAAACCTCCCATTGGAACAGAGAATGACACTAAAAAAAAACATGATTTCCATACGAAATGAGAAGCAAATGACCTTCTGCATTTGGAAAAAAAGGGTAAAGCTATACGCCTATCTGTCATATTATTAAAACTACTGGCAGGTTAAGTGAGTAAGGCCAATTTCCTGGACGGACCATAGTTCAGTTGACGTAATCCATGAGGCTTATGAGTTTTGGGTCTACTTTCCCATACTCATAGCATCTTAGCATCAGTAGACATCATAGATCACTAGGATGCAGTGAGTGCGGGTCAGCCAAGCCAAGGTCAGTTAAGGAAATGTGGACATCACACAGATTACTATTAGATAGTTTTGATAAATGAGGCCTATTAAAGAGGATGTGTCACGTCTCCTGACGTGTATTTTAGTAACTACTTGCATTCAATGTATGATTATAATAGGGGTGTTTAGGATGGCAGACCCAGGCCTGATGGGCCTGTGGGGCTCTTTGCCACCCAAAACGGCCATTACAAGGAAGGAGAACAACACTCACTTCTTGAGGGAGGGAGTGTCAGTGAGGGAGGGTGAAGAATAGGAATGTCAGAGTCCAGGCTGTCTGCTCACATTCCCTGCTGCTTCATTTGACTTGCAGCGCTGAAAGCTCATAGGAGAAAAGGACCTGTGATGACTCTGGCCAACAGCTGTCTCTCCCAAGTCTCTTCTGGCTCCCCCAGACATACTATATATATTCATCTCGGCCAAACATGCATGTGTATTAGGGGAGAAACCCTCTAACAGACACTTCTGGATGCAGCTTTTCTCCCAGAAGAACAGAGGGATCAGGCGAAAATACTTACTTCACCTGATCCTTCTTTTCCTCAACATCATCTGTTGGGGAGAGTCAGGAGCTTCTCACACACATTAAACTGTCGGCCCAACCAGCCGTTCTTGATGGGTTTTGCCGACAATACGCTAATGTATATTGGGACCTTTACTTGCCGCTACCTCTTTTACCTGACCTGCTTAGCCCTGGCCTTGGATAGAAGATAAGAAAATGGAAACCTGTTTTATGGTACTCACTCAATTTTACCAAAATCCAAAATACTCATTCTGAGTAAAAAAGGTTTCAGCTAAACTCATCTAATTTTAATCAAATTTTATCTATTCATATAATCAGTTTAATGACTATAAATGATTGAATGGTATCTCCTTAGGGGTTCTGTGTTGCCAGCGTTACCTCAATGGTGTTCCGAAAGGTCAGCTTCTTTTTCAGAGATGACCATGTTGATGCTCCTCACTCAATCCAGCGTATGTAGAGCTTCGAGAAGAAAATAATTTCCTTTCAGCCACTCTATGAAGGAGCGGATTAAGGAGTGTGCCACACGACAGGCACAAATAACAATGAATCATTCCCCTCTGAGACGGCTCTAATTGAATATACGTGCATATCTTCAGTCTAGGCACGTCCTCATCGGCTGTTTATGTGTAAATTTACTTTATGCTCTATAAGTGTCTGAAGTCTATGGGATGTGTATCTGTATTCTCAATGTATTTACTGAGTGGCGATAGGTTTTATGTATTTGTTGGTTTAGAGGTAGGTATCCCTCGTGTTTTAAAAGACAGATCTGGATCAGAATACTGATTACAGCCCCCCGGCAGAGGAGCTCAATGTTACCAATATCCTAATAGAATTGTGTATGGATTGGAGAGCCCTCGAATTAATCTTATTCACCCACTGTTCCACCCTCTAGTCAATGACGATGATGTATACTGCTAATCTCCTCATGCTT
The DNA here is from genome assembly GCA_033119425.1 of Bufotes viridis. Taxonomy (NCBI): domain Eukaryota; kingdom Metazoa; phylum Chordata; class Amphibia; order Anura; family Bufonidae; genus Bufotes; species Bufotes viridis. Next base: position 29,623,676 of record CM065597.1, on the reverse strand, counting down.
CCATGCTATTCATTCATTTGTCCCTGGAGGAGAGCTATTTTGCCTAGGAACATTGCCCCTAAAGACACCCTCCTCAATTGATATTCATACACTCTCAAAACCAGTTTGCACATCAACCAAAACCCTATGCTATCCTGATGAAGAACAACAATGCCAAAACCGTACTGTCTCTGGTTTGGCTGATAACCAAGGTCTTCTAAAGGGTTGAGGAACGACTTGTCGGTAGCCACCTATAGGTGACACTAGAAAGAGACCGTTTTCTTCCTTATGTAGGAGACCTATTTTGTATATTATTTGGCAGGGTGTATTGCCGAACCAACTGTTTCTCCACAAGGAGAGTCAGTACCTTGCTTGTGTTTTGTAAGGTCACTTCTTCATTGTCTTCCTGCTCATCCTCTAGGATCACCTGTTGTCATAACCTAATTTTACCTGATCCATAACCTCTCATCCTCTATTATCCCATAAGTCTCTATTTTATCATTCTCTACTTTGAACTGACTACATTCCTACTTAAACATATATATGCGATGGACCTTATTACTATCTTCCACCAGATTATTACACAGCAAATCATCTTCTAAGAGCACCTCATTGGTACCTTCCTCTATCAGATGAATTTAACAGCTTCTCTTCTACTATTAATGGATTTGTCTTCTTCTGTAACCTATATACAATATCTCCCAAAAGGGAGTCCACCCCTCACATTTATATAAATATTTTATTATATTTTTTCATGGGACAACTGTCACGGCGGTGTCATGGTCTGGTGTAGTGGACCGTGACACTTTTGCCATGCATGCTTGTTGCCGATGCGCTGGCGCATGCGAGATCACAGGCGCTAAGACTGCTGCCAGGACACCGCACAGGCCCGGACGTGTGTTACATCGGCGCATCCGCGGGATTAGGGCGCACTGAGAAAAAAAAAAAGAGGAGTGAATAAATTAACAGCGGGGCGCAGAGATCAGCCCCTTGGGCACGTTAGGAAGGTAATTACCATATACATAAAACCTATTTTTATCACAAATGAAACTACAGGTGGGGGTAAAAATAGTATATTTTTAATGGCATGATGGAGATTGATATGATGACACCAATATCTCTGTATGCAAAATCGGGCTGACAGAATCCCTTTAAATATCAAAACAGGACTACATCATAGCCCTGTAACATATGCCCCTGAATTACTGATTAATAAATTAATCAGTAATTATAGGGTCACTGTCCAAACTACACCTTATATGTACAGTTGCAAGAAAAAGTATGCGAATTCTTTGGAATGATATGGATTTCTGCACAAATTGGTCATAAAATGTGATTTGATCTTCATCTAAGTCACAGCAATAGACAACCACAGTCTGCTTAAACTAATAACACACAAAGAATTAACTGTTACCATGTTTTTATTGAACACACCATGTAAACATTCACAGTGCAGGTGGAAAAAGTATGTGAACCCTTAGATTAAATAACTGGTTGAACCTCCTTTGGCAGCAATAACTTCAACCAAATGTTTCCTGTAGTTGCAGATCAGATGTGCACAACGGTCAGGAGTAATTCTTGACTATTCCTCTTTACAGAACTGTTTCAGTTCAGCAATATTCTTCGGATGTCTGGTGTGAATTGCTTTCTTGAGGTCATGCCAAAGCATCTCAATCGGGTTGAGGTCAGGACTCTGACTGGGCCATTCCAGAAGGCGTATTTTCTTCTGTTTAAGCCATTCAGTTGTTGATTTACTTTTATGCTTTGGGTCGTTGTCCTGTTGCAACACCCATCTTCTGTTGAGCTTTAGCTGGTGGACAGATGGCCTTAAGTTCTCCTGCAAAATTTCTTGATAAACTTGGAAATTCATTTTTCCTTCGATGATAGCAATCCATCCAGGCCCTGACGCAGCAAAGCAGCCCCAAACCATGATGCCCCCACCACCATACTTCACAGTTGGGATGAGGTTTTGATGTTGGTGTGCTGTGCGTCTTTTTCTCCACACATAGTGTTGTGTGTTTCTTCCAAACAACTCAACTTTGGTTTCATCTGTCCACAGAATATTTTGCCAGTACTGCTGTGGACTATCCAGGTGCTCTTGTGCAAACTGTTTTTTTTGGACAGCAGTGGCTTCCTCTGTGGTATCCTCCCATGAAATCCATTCTTGTTTAGTGTTTTACCTATTATAGATTCGCTAACAGGAATGTTAGCATATACCAGAGACTTTTGTAAGTCTTTAGCTGACACTCTAGCCTTCTTCTTCACCTCATTGAGCAGTCTGCACGGTGCTCTTGCAGTCATCTTTACAGGATGGCCACTCCTAGGGAGAGTAGCAGCAGTGCTGAACTTTCTCCATTTTTGGACTGATGAACAGCAAGGCTTTTGGAGATACTTTTATAACCCTTACAGCTTTATGCAAGTCAACAATTCTTAATTGTAGGTCTTCTGAGAGCTTTTTTTGTGCGAGGCATCATTCACATCAGTCAATGCTTCTTGGGAAAGGCAAACCCAGAACTGGTGTGTGTTTTTTTATAGGGCAGGACATCTGTTACCAACATATCCAATCTCATCTCATTGATTGGACTCCAGTTGGCTGACACCTTACTCCAATTAGCTCTTGGAGATGTCATTAGTCTAGGGGTTCATATACTTTTTCCACCTGCACTGTGAATGTTTACATGGTGTGTTCAATAAAAACATGGCAACATTTAATTCTTTGTGTGTTATTAGTTTAAGCAAACTGTGATTGTCTATTGTTGTGACTTAGATGAAGATCAGATCACATTTTATGACCAATTTGTGCAGAAATCCATATAATTCCAAAGTGTTCACAAACTTTTTCTTGCAACTGTATATCTATGTGACACATAAAAACTATGAAGGAGATAAAAAAAAAAATTCTGTCATAGGCCTTTGGTCCTTTATGGTGTCCTCCTCCATCACACTGTTGAGAAAGCCATCTCTTAATCTTTCCTTGGTGTCTCATGGCCGAAGCTCAGCTGTGTGCCTGGGACACGATATTCCATCTAGAATACAAGACTAACACCAGTATCCAAGAACGAAGCATGGTTTTCACAAAAACTTCATGATTCCCTTGTCTCATCAATGAATATCACTTCCTCTGTTACATTACAGAGGTATGGGTGTTTAGGGATGACTAAATCTGAGCAAAGATAGTTTCTCTGGAGAGAAACCTTCTAGTACCTTCCCAGCCCTCTATAAAGAGTGAGGAGTTTAGTTAGTCAGCCCAGTCTAGCCTACCCCCTCCTGGGGAAAGGTTGTCTGTTGGCTAGCACTGCCCTTATGGCATCAATGTTGTGCATGTGGCACTGCCCTCAAAGAGCCGGAAGAAGGTTCCGAAGTTTAAGGCTGGAAGAATCACCCCTACCAGACCTCCAGCTGGGAGAAGAGACGACCGCAGGCCATTGGCCCCCATGTCGCAGGTAGGACACCAGTCCACCACCCATTTCCAGGGACCTGTGGTTGTTTAGCAGCCCACTACAGTCACTAGCGGGGGTGCACGTGGATGAAGTGGCTGACCCCAACGCCGGGATTCAAGACCTGGGAGGACGAAATGGAGGCGCAGCGCAGTGAGGCTGTCCAATGACAGCTGGAAAAATTGAAGTTCTCCGCCGGCATAGAGGAACCCAGCACCGGCCATGGTGGTGGGAAGACCAGCTGGCTTGTCTTTGTCTTCCGACGAGTGGGAGGCGGAAAGCCCCCTGGATACGGACGTACTGTCAACGCCCGATCCCTCTAACTAAGGAGCAAGACCCCACATTGACTTTGGGATCCACAGAGTGGACTGTTCCTGAAGGGTGAGGACCTGTTGGCATTGTATTTAACATGTTTTTATATCTCAGGTTGCCCCTTTTTGTCCTCACCCTGATGGTCATGTGATTAAGGACCCCCCAGTGGTCATTATCTTCAAGTTGCGCTCAACAGCTCCACATACCTTTATTTTCTTTTTCCCCCCTTTTCAGGTTATTTGGGAGCCTTTGCTTATGGTTCTCATGGCCTGTGCTGCTACTTTAATACCCATTATTATTATTACAATACAAATAACTCTTTTACCCATGTGTATTATAAATACTGTTTACACATATGTGGACTACAAATGACTTTATGCCTTACGTTGATTGCAACTAATGACATTATTCCCATTGATTACAGTTGTTTCCCTTGGATTACAAGAAACTTTTATTGCACTTAAAGTGACAGTGTAATGCACTTTACCTTCAAATCTTCAAGAAGAGACTCTGAAGTGACTCTTTACTGCCTTATTGCAATATTAAAAATGTGCCTTTTATCTATTTTGCACTAACGTTTTACCTTTCAGCAACGTTTAAGTAAATTGTGCCTATTGTTTGTATTTCTTTGCAGGTACCACAACTTGTTTACTATGCACTTATTGTACAAGTCATACATTTCACCATATTAGCCATATGGTCAGCACCTTACTTCATTGTTCGCAATGGACTGCCTCTGAGTGAGGCTGGTATGTTCCCAGCATGTTCTATATCTGATTGCTCATTATTGTTTGCCTCTGAGTACAATTTGAACTAATGGCCTTAAACCAAGTGGTATTGTGCTAAGTAAGAAAGTGCATGTAGAACTAATGGTCTTAAGCCAAGTGGTTATGTTCCAAGCAAACTTAACACCGTTAAGGGTGACCAGCTGCTATTGTATCTGTCTGGAGTTGTAGGAGAAAATGTTCATCCTCCTAAAAGAAGACTTCATTGGAGAGATTAGAGTGTGTTGCCTCATCCTCCTAGTCCTAAGGCCTTGTTACACCAGGCTTAGGAAAAAAATGTTTTTCTACCTGTTTCAATCATCAAGGTGACATGGTGTAAAGCATAATTAGATCTTGTTGCCAGAAGGGAATACAGGATAACACCACCCTTCTATCTGCGGGCGTTTTCATTACATAGTGATGGGTTGATGGAGTGAAGTCACCCCTACACTTACTTTGATGCTACGGATCCAGTATACAAAGTTTAGTCTGAGAGGTTATACCTGAGAGGGAACTACTTTATCTACAATTTCGGTACCCTTAGAGCATATATATATATATATATATATATATATATATGTTGATATTTATTCTGCTAATACCCCGAGCACAAGCCGAGGGCGGCTTGCCTCTTAAGTAAGGGGGAATGTAATGTCCCGGAGTGCCATTGCCACTTCTTCCCAGCCCTCTTTAGAGAGGCGGAGTTTAGTTAGTCAGGTCAGTCTAGTCTACCCCCTTCTGAGGAAAGGTTGTCTGTTGGCTAGCAAAGCACTGCCTGCTCTGCTAGGCCCAGAGGCCCTGCCTCTGAAGTCCTTTATGGTTGCCTGTCCCCTCCTGGGCTTGCATGGCCTCCCAACCTAACAGAGCTTTAATCCAGGACAAGAAGTTTCTAGGATTACGGACTAAAGTAAGAGACAGACTGCAGACAGCTAAACTAAGTTCCAGCAGAAGAGGAAGAGTTTCCTATTTACCCTGCCAAGCATAGCTAAGCTAAGAGAGCTACCGCATAGCAGAGCTGAGATTGTTGCAGAGAAGTAATTGCCTGCCAGATTATGCTAATACATGCTGATCACCAAGATAAAGTTTGGAAACTGTTTGGATTACCGTTTATGCCAAGTAATGCTGTGTTCAGCATTACTACAAAGTCTGGACTCCATTTATTCTACCTATTCATTATTCAAGGTTAACTACCCCTTTGCACTGCTTCGGACCACACCACGCCTGGGATACAACCATATCCAGGTAGGAACACCATGACACGTGTATATAACATCTACAGAGATTGTAGGCCACCCTGCACCACTCTGGCAATCCTACCATGGGTACCAACATTACCATCTACAAAGGGAACTCCAGGTCCTTGCTGCTTCACGGCAGCTGGAGTCACGATTACTTTCTCTATAAGAGGGACATATTTTGTAGAAACTTCCTAAGGGGCAAGGGATGCCCCAGGTGCGGCCAGTGGGCCCGTTGCATATGTTCTCTGTTTTATATTAGCTACAGAGTAACAGTTTTTAGAAATATGGCCATTTTTACCACAAGAAAAACATTTTACAGAATAATATTTTCTGTTATTTTCATTGCTGTGAGATTTACTACAGATCTTCAACCTTTTAGCACTCCAAGCTATGCTGGCACTGTATCCTATATCAGGCTTAAGGCTTTTTACAGTGCATATCTCACTTTTGACAGATTTTCTGTACTGCTCCATAGCTAATGAAGCACTTTTAACAATTGTACATTTTGTCCCGTTTTTCTCATCCTTGTTATATTTCTGTCCCATACATTTTCCTAAACCAGGATTTGGGACATTCAATGCCCTGGACTCTGGAGTCCCCCCTGTTGCCATCGTTGAAACGCAGATTTCTTTAGAGGGCAAACATGATGGTTGATGGGACTGTGAGCTATGGGACAAGAAAAAGTCTGACACCATTTTGGATAACTCATTAATGCGGTTCTGCATACTAATCTTCCTTTCCCCTTAATTGTAACTCCCGCATACGTATCTGCCCATCCTTATCAATGTTAGGGCTCATGCACATGACCGTTGTAGTTTTGCCGTCCGTTTTTCACGGATCCGTTGTTCCGCATCTGAGAGTTTTTTTTTCTCTGAGTTAACCCCTCTTCTCTCCTGTGACGAAGATGCGCATGTTGCGCAAAACGGCCGTCACTTGCTAAGCGTAGATCTCGGCGTCCGGCCCTCTGCCTTTACCGGTATGCCCTGTTCATCTGGTGTAAATAAAAGTGTTGGACAATACGTGGTGAGTGCTGTCCATCTGTTGTCTCTTTCTGGAGTTGCTGCATATTTGGGACTTTCTCTATTTGGACTGAGCACCGCTACCACGTATGGTATAAGGAGCTGTGGGCATGCCTATCTCCGGACCCCGTAGTATCTGTGATTACTGAGTGCCACGGAATTTCTACTTGTTTACTGTCTCTAAAATATGGACAGGTTTTTCCTCCTCAAAACAGCACGGGCAATGGGAATTTTGACATTTGCATCAGACGCTGCAACCTTATCTGCAACCATCTCTGAATGTTCAGGCTTCCAAATAGCATCCTCAAAGACAGATACTAATTTAGCAAGTACTTGGAGCCTTTTGGTTCTCTTATTTAAAACCGTACGTTTGTCTTTATATACTTTATCATAACTATAGGCTTCCTTGAGCAAACATGATCATAGGTTTTCAGCAGAACTAGAACTGCTAGGTACAACCGGATTAAATGTACTATGCTTGCTTAATTTTTTAAGATTCAGTAACCTAGTACTTGCCTCATGTAGTTCAGGTGCTATAGGTATCCTGCAGACCTTGTATTCCTCTCGGTGCTTTGTCTACTTTCAGCTGCGTGAGAAAGATCCTATTGTTCCAGGAACGTCTTCCTCCGACCATTAGGACTTTACCAAAGTCTGTGGCTGCACGAAAAACTGAAAAGCAAAAGGCACCACACGTATCCTAGGAAAACTTTAGCAGGTTCACTGTAAAAATCAATATTTGCACTGGGCCTCAGATGTATATGGGCTACCTGCCTTGGCGTACAGTATAAAAGTACGTTACTCATGTACCTTTGTTATCTGTCCACGCCTCTCTACCACTGTATCACCAACAAATACTTCACTATATCCCAAATGCAAAAATATTGGTGTAACAGTTGGGCCCGGTTCGTCAGGGCTGAGATTCAGTCCTGTTTTGATATTTAAATTTAAAGACACATGGTTGAGTGAGTAACATCACTTTGCCATGTGGTTCCATGGTCATGACCCTGCCCCTTCCTGTGCTTACATCACAGGTACAAGGAATTGGGGGTAGGCAGGTGTTAATATAGGCAATATAACTAGCCACTGGGGCATTCCTCAGCGAGGCCAGCTTCGGTGAGGTCTTAGATGGAGGAAGTGGGACCACCATACATTCTAAGCGTCCATTCGCACGTCCGTAGGTGTTTTGTGGTCCGCAAACTGCGGATCCGCAAAACATGGACACCGGTAATGTGCGTTCCGCATTTTGCAGACCGCACATCGCCGTCACTATAATAGAAAATGCCTTTTCTTGTCTGCAGTTGTGGACAAGAATCGGACATGTTCTATTTTTTTCGGGAACGGAATTGCGGATCCGGAAATGTTCCGGCTCCACTGAAAATGAATGGATCAACACCCCTTCGTCAAAATTGCAGAACTGATCCAGTAATGGACCCTTAGGCTAAGTATCTTTTTTCTATATTGTTAGACTATAGGCCAGTTACATGGTGTATGTATACTGATTGCTGATATGACCGTGATATTGAAAGTATTTGTATATGTTGTAGTACATTGTAGTTAAGTAAAGGTGTCTTTTATGCTATATCTGCAAGAGTTGTGTGTTATTCTGATACCAAGGCAACTGTAGCTGTGGTATAAACTGAGAACAATCCCACGAGCTAGGGGGAAAAGGGGAAAATTGACCGTTATCATCTGATAATTGGTAATATTCCGTCCTTTTTACACCAGTAACCCCAGATATTGCTGTTGATAACAATTATTGTTATTAATAAGCAATATCTATGCTTTTTGGATATGACACTTTAATACCATGTTTAGTAGTCAGTGTGCAGCTTGTATAACTGTAAATGTGGTGTGCCCTCAAAATAACTCAACATACAGCAAATAACGTCTAAACTGCTGGCAACAGAAGTGAGCACATCCCTAAGTGGAAATGACCAAATTGTGCCCAAAGTGTCAATAGTTTGTGCGGCCACCATTATTTTCCAGCATTGCCTTAACTCTCTTGGGCATGGAGTTCACTAGGTTGCCACTGGGATCCTCTTCCACTCCTCAATGATGACATCACGGAGCTGGTGGATGTTAGAGACCTTGCGCTCCTCCACCTTCCATTTGAGGATGCCCGACAGATGCTCAAAAAGGTTTAGGTCTGGAGACATGCTTGGACTCAGTCTCTTTAGCAAGACAGTGGTCGTCTTGGAGGAGTGTTTGTGGTCGTTATCATGTTGGAATTCTGCCCTGCGGCCCAGTTTCCGAAGGGAGGGCATCATGCACTGCCTCCGCTATGTCCATGTTCAAGTCCCCGAAGTGTTTACATCTGGTGCTGCATGGACATGGTCACATGCTCAGGTGCACCTAATAACTGGCTTCAGCAGTGATGTGCTGCTTGTGGCCACGCTGAAGCGAGTTATTGTGTGACCATGCCTATGCACCATCAGATGTAAACAATCTGGGGAAAGGAATATGGACACAGCGGAGTCAGTGAGGAGGACCAGAGCTGAGGGAGCAGGTAACTATAAATTTTCTGTTTCAGGAGGCAGTCAGTGGTCCTTAGATATAAAGTAATTATTCCAAGAAAACCTCCTTAAGGTGCTGCTTCAGATTATACTTAGGTCAACCAATTTCAGCAGGGCCAGCCAACCATCCAAGGTCCTTTGTCCTTAAGATAGGTAAGCCTCCACCAGTGATGGCTGGCAGCAGCTTTTTTCTCTTACCCCATTCAGAACACACGCAGGGTTGGCCCAAACTGAGCATGTATGATAACAGGGAGCTTGTCAGACTAAAAATGCTTTTGGCCAACTGCTATTGAAACTGTGATGTAAACTTATTTGTGTTTCAGGTTATTGTCTTATCAAATGACAGATCAGGGACAGATTACCGATATTCTGATGTGTCTATGGTAGACACTTGAGGGCAAGGCAGGCAGATCTTGATGCATCAATGCACTAGTCTATGGCATTTTGACACTTACATTTGACTTGTCTTCTAGTATAAAGTTTTATCTGTGAAGCAGACACTCTCTGACAACCATTCTCTCATTTTTATTGGGATGAACGTTAGCACAGTTGAAAGCTTTCTGGCATTCTGGGACATGACACAGTTCTGTACGTTTTTCTGGGGCTCTTCTTTGGTAACTCAGTTGTCTCTTATACTCCAAACACTTACAGCGAGGTTAACAGTCTTGAGTTGAGTTAATTTTGTTTTCAGATATTCTTTAATCTGAATAAGGAGCGAGCTAATTGTCCCTAAAAATAATCAGTAAAATGCTTGTCCTTGAAAACTGCTTTATACTGCCACCTGCCAGTTAATTTCCACTTGTACTCGCTACTGCTACCTGCTTGAACATCTGCACTTCTACTAACTACTGCCACCTGCCTGACCATCTACCTTCTACTCACCACTGCCACCTGCCTGACCATCTACCCTTCTACTCACCACTACCACCTGCCTGACCATCTAATCTGCTGCTCACCACTGCCACCTGCCTGACCATCTACCCTTCTACTCACCACTGCCACCTGCCTGACCATCTAATCTTCTGCTCACCACTGCCACCTGCCTGACCATCTACCCTTCTACTCACCACTGCCACCTGCCTGACCATCTAATCTTCTGCTCACCACTGCCACCTGCCTGACCATCTAATCTTCTGCTCACCACTGCCACCTGCCTGACCATCTAATCTTCTGCTCACCGCTGCCACCTGCCTGACCATCTAATTTTCTGCTCACCACTGCCACCTGCCTGACCATCTACCCTTCTACTCACCACTGCCACCTGCCTGACCATCTACCCTTCTACTCACCACTGCCACCTGCCTGATCATCTACCTTTCTACTCACCACTACCAACTGCCTGATCATCTAGCGTTCTACTCACTACTGCCACTTGCCTGATCATTTACCCTTCTACTCACTACTGCCACCTGCATGATTATCTTCACTTCTACTTGCTACTGTGACCTGCCTGATCATCTCCTCTTCTATTCTCTACTGCCACCTGCCTGGTCATCTACACCTACTCACTACTGCCACCTGCCTGAGCATCTATACTGTGTTCCAAATTAATATGCAAATTATTTTTTTCTCTGATTTTCCAAAATGGTTGATGCAAATGGCAGTCAGTATAATTTTCAAGTCATTAACCATTAGAGTATAAATCAAATTTTATTGAATAAACCTTCCAATGATAAACAGTATTTTTTTCACGTATTAAAAAACTCCAAACTGTTTCAAATGATTATGCACAACAGAGTTTCAAAACATTTTATAGGTTCCTAAGAAATGAAAATGATCATTAGTTTAATTTGTAGCATTAAGGGGTCACATTTACTGAACTCAAAAGCTATTTCAATCAAAAACATCTTAACAAGCCAAGTTACATGTTGACATAGCACCCCTTCTATGATATCATCTTCACAATTTTTGCATCCATTGAACTTGTGAGTTTTTGTAGAGTTTCTGCTTGAATTTATTTGGAGGATGTCAGAATAGTCTCCCAGAGCTGCTGTTTTGATGAGAACTGCCTCCCTCCCTCATAGATCTTTTGCATGAGGATACTCCAAAGGTTCCTCATAGTGCTTCGGGAGAATGGTGACCACACCATGAGTTTCTCTCCTTTTATGCCCATAGCAGCCAATGAAGAGGTATTCTTTGCAGCATGAGATGGTTCGTTGTCATGTTTGAAGATGAATTTGCTACGGAAGGCACGGGTTTTCTTTTTGTACCATGGAGGAAAGGGGACAGTCAGAAGCGCTATAGACTTTGCTGCGGTCATTTTTACCCCTTTATAAACCCTAAAGGGGCCTACCAGCTATCTCCACATAATTCCGGCCCAAAACATGACTTGTTGGGACATGGTGACCATCCACTAACCATCAACTACTCCATTCATTTGGTGAACCCAGGGTTGCATAGAACTCATCAGTAAACAAGACTGAAAATGAGTCTTCAAATATGTCTGGGCCCACTGCAGGGGTGGCCAAATAGTAGGTTTATGCACAACTGCAAGCCTCTGGAGGATCCTTCACCTTGAGGTTCGAGGGACTCCAGAGGCACCAGCAGCTTCAAATACCTGTTTGCTGCTTTGCAATGGCATTTTAGCAGCTCCTGTCTTAGGCTACTTTCACACTAGCGTTAATATTTTCCGGTATTGAGATCCGTCATAGGGTCTCAATACCGGAAAAAAAACTCTTCCGTTTTGTCCGCACTCATTGTCAATGGGGACAAAACGTACCTGAACAGAACGGAGCGCTCCAAAGTGCGATTCATTCCGTTCTCATACCGGAGAGCAAACTGCAGCATGCTGAGTTTTCTTTCGGTCCTGGGATGCGGACAAAAACTGATCCGTCCCCTATTGACTTTCAATGGAGTTCATGACGGGTGCGTTAAAGATAATACAATCGAATCCATTCATAATGGATGCAGATGGTTGTATTATCAGTAAAGGAAGCATTTTTGCTGAACCCTGCCAGATCCAGCAAAAACGCTAGTGTGAAAGTAGCCTTAATCCAATGGACTTGTCTGGCAGAAACCTTCCATATTATGCCTTTATCTGCACAAACCCGTATGTGCAATGTTTTCATGAAATATCTAATATTTTTTTTCCTTGTCCATGGTATTGCACTATTTGACACTTTTCAGCAGCAGAGAGATTCCTTTTCTTTCCCTGTGGCCTGCTCAATAATGTGGAACGTCCCTCTTAAGTAGTTTTCCTTTAATTGGTCTCACCTGGCAAACTAATTATCCCAGGTGTTTGAGATTGGGTTTAGTGACCCAAAGAGCCCTGAGACACAATACCATCCATGAGTTTAATTGAAAAAACAAAAAAAATTACATCTTTATAACACTTAAATCCAATTTGCATGATTATTTGGAATGCGATATACACTTCCACTCACTACTGCCACTTGCCTAATTATCTACCCTTCTACTCACAGCAGCGACTTAAAAAGATTAAAATAGACAAATCTCCAGGACCGGATGGCATACACCCCCGTATCCTAAGGGAATTAAGTGATGTCCTAGCCAGACCCTTATTTTTGATATTCACGGACTCCATACTGACAGGGAATGTTCCACCAGACTGGCGTATAGCAAATGTGGTGCCAATATTCAAAAAGGGTCCAAAAACAGAGCCTGGAAATTATAGGCCGGTAAGTTTAACATCTGTAGTGGGCAAACTGTTTGAAGGTTTTGTAAGAGATGCTATCTTGGAGTATCTCAATGAAAATAAGCAAATTACACCATATCAGCATGGCTTCATGAGGGATCGGTCATGTCAAACTAATTTAATCAGTTTCTATGAGGAGGTAAGTTCTAGACTTGACCGGGGTGAATCAGTGGATGTCATATATCTGGACTTCTCCAAAGCATTTGACACTGTACCACACAAAAGGTTAGTATATAAAATGAGAACACTTGGACTAGGAGAAAATATCTGTATGTGGGTAAGTAACTGGCTCAGTAATAGAAAACAGAGAGTGGTTATTAACGGTACACACTCAGATTGGGTCACTGTCACTAGTGAGGTACCTCAGGGGTCAGTATTGGGCCCTATTCTCTTCAATATATTTATTAATGATCTTGTAGAAGGCTTGCACAGTAATATATAAATTTTTTGCAGATGACACTAAACTGTGTAAAGTAATTAACACTGAAGAGGACAGTTTTCTGCTACAGAGGGATCTGGATAGATTGGGGGCTTGGGCAGAGAAATGGCAGATGAGGTTTAACACTGACAAATGTAAAGTTATGCACATGGGAAGGAATAATGCAAGTCACCAGTACATACTAAATGGTAAAACACTCTGTAACACTGACATGGAAAAGGATCTAGGAATTTTAATAAATAACAAACTAAGCTGTAAAAACCAGTGTAAGGCAGCTGCTGCTAAGGCCAATAAGATAATGGGTTGCATCAAAAGGGGCATAGATGCCCGTGGTGAAAATATAGTCTTACCACTTTATAAATCACTAGTCAGACTACACATGGAGTACTGTGTACAGTTCTGGGCTCCTGTGAACAAGGCAGACATAGCAGAGCTAGAGAGGGTTCAGAGGAGGGCAACTAAAGTAATAACTGGAATGGGGCAACTACAGTACCCTGAAATGTTATCAAAATTAGGGTTATTCACTTTAGAAAAAAGACGACTGAGGGGAGATCCAATAACTATGTATAAATATATCAGGGGTCAGTACAGAGATCTGTCCCATCATCTATTTATCCCCAGGACTGTGACTGTGACAAGGGGACATCCTCTGCGTCTGGAGGAAAGAAGGTTTGTACACAAACATAGAAAAGGATTCTTCACTGTAAGAGCAGTGAGACTATGGAACTCTCTGCCTGAGGAGGTGGTGATGGTGAGTACAATAAAGGAATTCAAGAGGGGCCTGGATGTATTTCTGGAGCGTAATAATATTTCAGGCTATAGCTACTAGAGAGGGGTCGTTGATCCAGGGAGTTATTCTGATTGCCTGATTGGAGTCGGGAAGGAATTTTTTCCCCTTAAGTGGGGAAAATTGGCTCTACCTCACAGGGGTTTTTTGCCTTCCTCTGGATCAACTTGCAGGAAACAGGTCGAACTGGATGGACAAATTTCTTTTTTCGGCCTAATAGACTATGTTACTATGTTACTCACTACCGCCACCTACCTAATCATCTACACTTCTACATGCTACTGCCATCTGCATGATCATCAACACTTCTACTTGCAACTGACACCTGCCTCATCATCTACCCTTGTACTCATTACTGCCACCTGCCTGATCATCTCCACCTCTATTCTCTACTGCCACCAATCTAGTCATCTACACATACTCACTTCTGCCACCTGCCTGATCATCGACCCCTCCTGACTTCTGCCACCTGTCTGATCATCTACACTTCTACTCACCACTGCCACCTGTCTGATCATCTACACTTCTACTCACCACTGCCACCTGTCTGATCATCTACACTTCTACCCACCACTGCCACCCGTCTGATCATCTACACTTCTACTCACCACTGCCACCTGTCTCATCATCTACACTTCTACTCACCACTGCCACCTGTCTCATCATCTACACTTCTACTCACCACTGCCACCTGTCTCATCATCTACACTTCTACTCACCACTGCCACCCTTCTGATCATCTACACTTCTACTGACCACTGCCACCTGTCTGATCATCTACACTTCTACTCACCACTGCCACCTGTCTCATCATCTACACTTCTACTCACCACTGCCACCCTTCTGATCATCTACACTTCTACTCACCACTGCCACCTGTCTGATAAACTACACTTCTACTCACTACTGCCACCCTTCTGATCATCTATACTTCTACTCACCACTGCCACCCTTCTGATCATCTACCCTTCTACTCACCACTGCCACCTGTCTGATCATCTACACTTCTACTCACCACTGCTACCCTTCTGATCATCTACACTTCTACTCACCACTGCCACCCTTCTGACCATCTACACTTCTACTCACCACTGCCACCTGTCTGATTTTCTCTGCTTCTGCTCTCTACTACCATCTGACTCCTCATCTCCATATCTGCTCTCTACTGCCACCTGTCTGATCATCTCCGAATTTATTCTTTACTTCCCCCTGCCTGATTATCTCTACTTCTACTCTCTACATCCATCTGACTGCTCTTCTCCACTTATACTCTTTACTGCCACCTGCCTAATAATTTTCATTTGTACTCTCTACTGCCACCTGCCTGATCTTCTCTTCTTCTATTCTTTACTATTACTTGCCTGATTATCTCGATCTGCTCTTTACTACCACCTCCCTGTTCATCTCCACTAATACTCTCTACACTCCCTACTGCCGACTGACTTCTAATCTTCTGTTTACTCTCCACAGTAAAATGACATCTCACTTCGAGTCTCCACTGTCACAAAGTGGTCACCACCTGCTCCTCTGCCATCACATTAGCATGTATCTGCCAGTCTCTGACTGCTCATCACCTTCCTGGCACTGTGCTATCCACCTCCCCTCGCTGCTCCCATCCTCTACCTCTTAAAATAGTTTCCCACCAAATGTGCTCAAAGCTGATAAGGAAAAATAAAAAACGTCGTTTAAATGTAAATCCAGACTGGTTAATTGGTATGTGCCGAGAGCTGATGCTTCCGGGAGCGTAATTCCCGTATAAATGTTCTAATTGATAGCTTAACTTACAGACATTTCAGGGCTCAGAATCAAACATGAATTCAGATAGCGGGCACCAGGCGATATGCTGGCTCAGTGTCTGTAACACCTGGACATAATTTCATATTATTAGAACGTGTGCTTCCCTGACTCATATAAACGCAGACACGTAAAGGAATCCATCCTCTATAAATAGCAACCGGTACATCTCCTGAAGCGGACCGGCAGGCATCTGTCAAATTGTTGTCAGCTATTTTGCAAACAATCCCCCCAGTATCCAGGGCTGGAACACAACGTGCCAACCGCTCATTACATGGAGAACGAGATTATGCATTCCAGCACAAGGAGTGTTAATTGCTCTCTAGTGCATGATAAAAATGAATATATAAAGCTTAGTAGAACGGCATGAGCAGCATAAATTAACGAGACCAGGACAGCTCATCGAGAGAACTTTTTGTACTGTATTTCCACCAAGGGTGAACTGCTAGAAGAGTTGGGTGACAATGAGTATGGAGGTGTCCTGATTCTCCCCTGTGCAAATAAGGAGCGGCATGTTGGATTTCACCAATTTCAGAGGTGTCTAGCAGCGGCTTAGTCTTCTGTTCCCATTGAAAGTCCATGCATGCTGTACCAAGCTGAGCTTGGGGGTTTGGGAGACTTGGTCTACAGAGAATGGGCGGCTTCTGAGAGAGAGGTACTAGTTGTTTCCCATATCTATTTAGACTCTTTATAACCATTCATCAATTGGTTGCACAAGGTAATTGACACCAAAAAACATCATATCCGAATCTGACCATCAGAGGTGCTCACCAAACGTGGCCTAATTCTTAGCATGGTTGAGCTCAAACTGAATCACCAATTTATGTTGCGCTTAGACAGGGCATCATAACGATGGTAATAAGGCCCCTTTAAACTCATTTACAAATACCCTACATTGTTTTTTCTGGGTAATTTAGTGGATATTGAAACAGCCATCAATTACAGTTGTGTTCAAAATTATTCAACCCCCAATGCTGTAAAGGGTTTTAGGGAATTTAGTGTACATTTGTAATTGTGTTCAGAATGAAATCTTACAAGGACTTTTTAAAGAACCGAATGCAACTAAAATGACATCAATTGTTTTTGTAATACAGTATTAAAGTTTTTTTTGTGATTTCTTCATTGACTCAATTATTCAACCCCTTAAAGACGACCACTCTTAAGAACAGAGGTTCATTCAAGTGTTTTCGATCAGGTATTGAAAACACCTGTGGATGTCAAGGAGCAGCAATCAAGCATAATAAGCCCCAATTAGGCAGATGTAAAATGACTGTGATACTCAGCTCCTTCTAGACATTTACTGGTGTGTTTACAAACATGGTGAAGTCAAGAGAATAGTCCAGGAAGACAAGAGAAGAGGTGATTTCTCTTCACAGGAAGGGCAATGGCTATAAGAAGATTGCAAAGATGTTAAACATACCAAGAGACACCATAGGAAGCATCATTCGCAAATTCAAGGCAAAGGGCACTGTTGAAACGCTACCTGGTCGTGGCAGAAAAAAGATGCTGACTGATTGCTGTGCGCTACCTGAAGCGCAAAGTGGAGAAAAGTCTCCGTGTGACTGCTGAGGAACTGAAAAAAGATTTGTCAGATGCGGGTACTGAAGTTTCAGCTCAGACAATAAGGCGCACACTGCATAATGAAGGCCTCCATGCCAGAACTCCCAGGCGCACCCCCTTGCTGTCTCTAAAGAATAAGAAGAGTCGACTGCAGTATGCCAAAAGTCATGTGGACAAACCACAAAAGATACTGTTCTGTGGACTGATGAAACAAAATTAGAACTGTTTGGGCCCATGGATCAACACTATGTTTGGAGGAGGAAGAACAAGGCCTATGAAGAAAAGAACACCTTGCGTACTGTGAAGCATGGCGGGGGTCAATCATGCTTTGGGGCTGTTTTGCTTCTACAGGTACAGGGAAGCTTCAGCGTGGTCAAGGTACCATGAATTCTCTTCAGTACCAGGAGATATTGGATAAAAATGTGATGCAGTCCATCACAAACCTGAGGCTTGGGAGACGTTGGACCTTTCAACAGGACAATGATCCCAAGCATACCTCCAAGTCCACTAGAGCATGGTTACAGATTAAAGGCTGGAACATTTTGAAGTGGCCATCACAGTCACCAGACTTAAATCCGATTGAGAACCTCTGGTGGGACTTAAAGAAAGCAGTTGCAGCACGCAAGCCTAAGAATGTGACTGAACTGGAGGCTTTTGCCCATGAAGAATGGGCGAAGATACCCGTAGATCACTGCAAGACACTTGTGTCAAGCTATGCTTCACGTTTAAAAGCTGTTATAACTGGAAAAGGATGTTGTACTAAGTACTAAGATTGAATGTCACTTGGGGGTTGAATAAAACTGATAATGATGTGAGCACAGAAAAGTGCTATGTTATGTTATATTTGTCTGACTTACAAGTGCCTCTTTGATTTAATTGTAAACAAGATGACTGAAATGATCAAAATCAATGTCAAACTGGCCAAAACACTCAATTTCAGTGGGGGTTGAATAATTTTGAACACAACTGTAGGCAGAGTATGTCCTTGCACTAAACAGAGTCCACAGATTTCACTAGCTACCATGTAATGTTTAGTTTGTCCAGTGGGGGCACTGCAGGGGAATTGGACAATTGTTGCAAGATTCTCCACAGATTGCAGCTGATCACTGAGGATCCTAGAAGTGTAGCACTCTGTGACCAAGTAACCATCAAACAAAACACATCATCCCTTCACCAAATATGGTCTGTAAAGATAGAGCAGCATTCTCATTGCTTCTTTCGTCCCAAATTCTAATTCTCAGCTGCAGAGATATAGTAGGCAAGGTTTAGAAGGTTAAAGTAGCAGTTCCTGCCTTCAGAGACATCCTGATGTTGGAGCCCTCCTCTTGGCCGCCAGCCAGGTACATAAAGATCTGATGCTTTCAGCATTGATTATTGTAGGAGCATCAGGCACTTATGCACCTGTTCAGCAGTCACAGGTGCCCTCCTGAATTTGACTGTATTGCCATCCTCAGGACACTGATATGTTTCATACTTTGATATAGGTGGCAGTATTTTGTGCTGCACTGTGGTATCTGGTTCTGCTGGGGCAGTATTATGTGCTGCACTGTGGTATCTGGTTCTGCTGGGGCGGTACTTTGTTCTGCACTGTGGTATTGCTGTCCCCGCCTACTTCTGTTGTCCCCCTCTTCTGTCATTTTGGGACCTGCCTACAACATGGGACCACTTTTAGATTTTTTTTTTCCAGGTCCACTATAAGTTTAGAGCCCACCCCTGAAGAAAACAACAACTCTGCAGATAGGACCAGGCTTGTTTTTATAAGGCTTCACTCTTACAGATGATGGTCTCATTAGAGCTGAGTAGCTGTTAAAGGGAACGTCATGTTGAACTTACCTGTAGGCAGCATGTTATAGAGCAGAAGGAGCTGAGCAGATTAATATCTAGTTTTGTGGTGGCCAAATAGCAATTTGGTTAACAGTTTTTTCCCGTCCATCAAGCTACCTTCATACCCTTCAGACGATGCAATCAAAATTGGCCAACTTTAGTAGTTCCCATCCCCAGGAGAGCAACTAGCAGAAGCACTGTATATTGTCGAGCCTAATACTTGGTCTGACACCTTTGCAAATATGCCACAAAATTGTCCTGATGAGTGATAACACAACTGAACACCGCATTACTGGACATCTTGGTCAGTGAAGACCTGAAGTTGCACCATCACTTGGTTAGGCTATGTAGATGGTCATCCTTTTTGATCTCAACAAAGTTGCAATGGATCTGTCACCTGGGATGTCAACCCATAAGAATCAACAATCAGATCTCGGCCGATTTTATATTCCAGGTGTATGGTCAATGGATGCATTTATTATTTTGCTTGATCCTTGGCTGAAGACTATGGCTACCACCATTGATTCTGCAAGTTAAAACAATGGTATAATGGTGAGCGAGCCTTATGGTCTGTGTCAAGCATATCCAATAGCTTCAGCCTATCTATGATGAAAAGATGATTGAAGCTCCAGACATAAAACGCTGAATCTACTTCAGTGGGAAAGTATGGAAATTTTCCAGGCTTTGTCTTCTCTAGAGGTGTTGGACATGAGATGCGGTTCCCCTATAATGCTCTTCTGGCAGATGAAATGGCTCCTAGAATATGATCTTCAAAGGCAGCTATTTCAGATCAGTCAATTCCACTTTTCTGATTGAATCCACTCGGCGACTGGAAGAGCTAAATTTAGATCCAAGAAGAGGGATTGAGCTGTAGACGTTAGATTTGACAAGGGGGTAACACATAAGCATGGCAATAATATCATACTATCACAATGTGACCGATCTGCCTGTGAGAACACTGATAACTCGAAGACATAAACTAACACCTTTACAGAAGCCGTGCAGACCATATTATCAGGATGGGAGGGAGTCGTGGAAGATAAAGCTTGAAATGAGCAGCTTTAGGCTAAAAAAAATATTCTGCAGCCATGTGTGCATCCATTTTCAGCCCATTTCTCTGGTTTTAATGGCCGTTTTAGATTTCAACCTTGCAGTGCCCTCAGTACACCACTACAGTGCCCCCAGTATCTATAATGTATCTATAATGGCCGCCTGTAGTGCCCCCAGTGTCTATAATGTCCCCCATAGCAGCCCCAGTATATATAAGACCCTTAACAGTGCCACCCTGCGTATAAAAGTCCCCCCAATACTGCAATAGTGTGTATAACATGCCCTCCAATAGTGTTTCTCTGTATGTAAAAGGCCCCCAATAATACCCCCCCCCCCCCCATATAAATTAGGCCCCCAATCCTCCATAGTGGCACCAATTTCACTGGGTAAAAAAAAAATCCATCCAATTGAGCACCGATACTCGCTCTGCACTTTGGGGACTTGGAAGGTCCTTCCTCCAGTGTCAGCATTCAAGTGGATGATGTGAGTATATAAGTATTTTTTAGTATGGCACTTTAACCCATTTTTAACAGCCGTTAGATGGGTGCACTCCTGTCCACATGGCCGTTAAAAATGGGTCCATTTTTTTTAATGGGTTCCAGCTGGTCGCTAAAAAATGGCCCCCATAGACGTTGATTGGTTCTAAAAACGGCCATGTGGCGAAAACGGCTTTCGCAAGGTTACATGAATGTAGCCTTAGGTAGTGCAGCGGTAACAGTTGCACCTGGGTCATGGAGCGTGAGGAATTCCAAAGGCCCCTCTTCTACATATTAGATTCCTCTGGGGGGAGGGGGGACGCTATTACAGATTTTACATTGGGGCTCAGGAACAGTGCCACCTTTTCTCTTTCTACTTACTGTTTATCATGATTCTTGCAGATTTAGCATAGCCAATATGTACCTGTGAAAATCTTGCTACAAGACGTCTGTGTACAGCCTCAGCCTAAAACGCCTTAGGCAACTTTCACACTAATGTTTTTACTGGATCCGGCAGGGTTCAGCAAAAACGCTTCAGTTATTGATAATTAGCGTTGAGTGCGAATATTCGAATAGCGAATTTTTTTAGGGAATATCGGCACTTCGCAAATTCATGAATATTGCGAATATAGCACTATATATTCGGTATTTCGAATATTCGTGTTTTTTTTTTTAAGTTGTTAATCCTTGCTGCTCTCTGGTTGTCTTCCCACTTTCCAAAAGCTGTTCTTACCTGTCCGGATGATTCCTGGCTCCCTGCCCGCTCCAGTCAATGCCCGTTGCCGCTTCTGCCGACTTCCCGTGTGCATGGGAACGCCTCCATGCTAAAATGTACTGTCGGATGTGAGAATCACGATCTCACAAATTTGACTAAGTTGTAATCGCAATGTGATTAATATAACCTGAATTACTCGCATTGCGAATTCAGCTTAGAGCTGGGTTCCTAATAGTTGTATTGCTAGAATATAACGAATATTACGAATTCACGAATATAGCGCTATATTCTCAATCTTCATTATATTCTAGCAAACCAACCATTAGGAACCCAGCTCTACGTTGGATTCGCAATGCGAGTATTTGTTTGCATAGCGAAGTCAACTTAGAACTGAGTTCCTAATGGTTGTTGCTAAAATATAACGAAGATAGAGAAAATAGTGCTATATTCGTGAAATTCATCATCTTATATATTCATCGTTATATTCTAGCAATACAACCATTAGGAACTTAGCTCTAAGATCAATTCGCAATATTCGCTTCGCAAATGAAACTTAGAACTGGGTTCCTAATGGTTGTATTGCTTGAATATAACGAAGATTGAGAATATAGCGCTATATTCTGGATATTCCTTATTTTCGTCAATTCTAGCAATACAAGTTACAACCATTAGGAACTCAGCTCTAAGTAATAAATTTGTGTAACATTTGCAATATATAGAGTAATGACGAATATTCGATTTCGACGAATAGATGACGAATATTCAATTGAATATTCGCGAAATATCGCAAAATCAAATATGGCACCTCCCGCTCATCACTACTGATAATACGACCATCTGCATCCGTTATGAATAGATCCGGTTGTAGTATCTTAAATATTGCCAAGACGGATCCGTCATGAACTCCATTGAAAGTCAATGGAGGACGGATCTGTTTTCTATTGTGTCAGAGAAAACGGATACGTAACCATTGACTTGCGTTGGGGGTCATGACAGATCCGTCTTGCTCCACATCCCAGGACTGAAAGCAAAATACAACATGTTGCGGTTTTCTCTCCGGTATGGGAACGCAACTAAATGAAACGGAATGCATTTTTGCTCGTTTCGTTCTGTTCAGTTCAGTTTTGTCCCTATTGACAATGAATAGGGACAAAACTGAAGCGTTTTTTACTGGTATTGAGCCCCTATGACGGATCTCAATACCAGAAAACTAAAACGCTAGTGTGAAAGTAGCCTTACCCAACACATTATGAAAACTGATATAAAGACCAGAATCACTCCAATCCTTCATACAGACTCCTAGAAATATAAAAATAATGGGTTGCATGTGATGTTGGCCACTTTCACACAACAGATTTGTGGCTTTTATGTATTTCGAACCCATTCCTGGTTTTGGCCACATTTGCAACATTTGAAGTGATGGATCGGGAAGATTAGCAGGTGAGGCATTGTCTCCTTTATCAGACCCCTTCTCCCCATAGTCATGCCCCCTTTCATACAGAACTGCCTGATTTTATACTGTGCTCCTCTCGTCTGTCTAGGGTTGCCACCTTTCCCAACAAAAAGGGGGTGTGGTTGTGGGAGCGTGGATTAACAAGGGGTGTTAAGTCGCTATGTCATAATGTGGCTTTCAGTATTAATAATGCACCCATTAGTGCCCCCCAGTAATATAATGCCTCCATTAGTGCCCCCCAGAATTATTAATGCCCCCCTTAGTGCCCTGAGTAATAGTAATGCCTCCATTAGTTCCCCCCAAAATTACTAATGCCCCCATTAGTGCCCATAGTAATAGTCATGCCTTCATTAGTGCCCCTCAGAATGAATAATTCCCCCATTAGTGCCCCCAGTAATAGTAATGCCTCCATAAGTGCCCCCCAGGATAACTAATGCCCACATTAGTGCCCCCAGTAATAGTAATGCCTCATTAGTGCCCCCATTAGTGCCCATAGTAATGCCTCCATTAGTGCCCCTCAGAATTAATAATGCCCCCATTAGTGCCCCCAGTAATAGTAATGCCTCCATTAGTGCACCCCAGAATAACTAATGCCCACATTAGTGCCCCCAGTAATAGTAATGCCTCATTAGTGCCCCTATTAGTGCCCATAGTAATGCCTTTATTAGTGCCCCTTAGAATTAATAATGCCCCTATTAGTGCCCCCAGTAATAGTAATGCCTCCATGCCTCCATTAGTGCCCCCAGAATAACTCATGCCCACATTAGTGCCCCCAGTAATAGTAATGCCTCCATTAGTGCCCCCATTAGTGCCCATAGTAATAGTAATGCCTCCATTAGTGCCCTCAGAATAGATAATGCCCCCATTAGTGCCCCCAGTAATAGTAATGCCTCCATTGGTGCCCCCAAGAATTACTAATGCCCGCATAAGTGCCCCCATTACAGCTCCCCAGTAATATTAAAGCCCCATTAGTTCCCCCAGTAGTGCTCCCCAGTAATAGTAATGCCCCCATTAGTGCCCTCAGAATTACTAATGCCCCCTTCTCTTCTCTGTGGAAAAAAAAAGAACTCGCCTCCTCCATTTGATCGCGCAGCGGTGAACACTTGCTGCTGACTGGAAGCTCAGGACAGGACCTGCGGTCCAGCGTGATAGTGTTTCGCAGGTCCTGTCCCCCAGTCAGCAGCGAGTGTTCACAGCGGTACCATCAAATGGAGGAGGTGAGTGTTTTTTTCTTTCTTCTTAACATAAGTGGGGGAAGGGGCATGAGTTAAAGGCTGTACTTGTAGCAGTCCTTATAGGAAAACACCGGCACCGGCAGGGGCACTAAATTACCGGCTTAAGGGTGGGTTCACACTAGCGTTAGGGATTCCGTTATTGCTTTCCGTTATAACATGGTTATAATGGAAAATAACGGAATGCACAGACAGAATGCAAAACGGAAGCTTTTAAAAGGCATTCCGTTTGCTTTCTGTCATAATACAAGTCTATGGGAAAGCATAACGGATCCTTCTGGGTCCCGTTATGCAAGACGGAAAACAAAGTCCTGTCCACAGGACTTTGTTTTCCGTCTTGCATAATGGGAACCAGACGGATCCGTTATGCTTTCCCATAGACTTGTATTATGACAGAAAGCAAACGGAATGCCTTTTAAAGGCTTCCGTTTTGCATTCCGTCATAATAGAAGTCTATGGGCAAATGAACGGATCAGTCCTTCCTTCTTATGGATTCCGTTATGTTCCGTTATAACCACATTATAACGGAAGGCCATAACGGAAACCATAACGCTAGTGTGAACCCACCCTAACCAGTGAGACACCGGCCAGGTGGCAACCCTATGTCCATCACACTGCCCCAATCCCCAAATGCACTTTGGGCGCCAGGCTGAATCTAATAACATGGCAACCCCTTGCCACATACGGTCAGAGTCCATTGAGGGCCTCACTGTACGCCTTCTGTTCCTGACATGAAATCATAGCATCTTCATACAGTCGCCACCAGGAAGCTCAATGCAAAAGAGATTTTTACAGCTTCCATGGCATTCAGTGGTATCTGTATAAATTCCTGTTCACTAGAATACAGCGTTCAGATTGAGCACCATATTTGTGAAGCACCTTTTCCACTTTTCCCAACATAGAAGTCAAATAAAGTGGGTGAGGTTGAGCATGACCTTTTTAATTAAAAATTGCTCTGTCTTGTAGGGAAAGTGAGCCCATACCAAAAAAAATTCTGGTACCCTGGTTTTTACCCAGGATCTGTAACCATAATCTTATTAACCATGTAACATAACATAGTAACATAGTATATAAGGCCGAAAAAAGACATTTGTCCATCCAGTTCGACCTGTTTCCTGCAAGTTGATCCAGAGGAAGGCAAAAAACCCCTGTGAGGTAGAAGCCAATTTTCCCCACTTAAAGGGTTTCTGTCACCAGTTTTAACCCTATGAAGTTAGCTGACATTAGCGATGTGCTAATGTCAGCTAAACCTAACTAGCCTATTCTTACTTTTCTCAGTGCCCGCATAAACCTAAAAATCGAACTTTTATAATATGCTAATGAGGCTCTAGGAGCAGGGGGGGCGTTGTTCCTGCTCCTAGAGCCTCCATTCTCCCACCTTGGTCTCCTCCCTCCAGGTCTTGATTGACAGGGCCAGGCAGCGCTTGCATCTGTCTGCCAGCCCTGTGCTCGGATGAAATCTCGCGCCGTTCTGAACTCAGCGCAGGCGCGGTGAGGGAAAGACGCTCGTCGGCTGCCAGGTTCCTCACCGCGCCTGCGCTGAGTTCGTAACGGCGCGAGACTACATCCGAGCACAGGGCTGGCAGACAGACGCAAGCGCTGCCTGGCCCTGTCAATCAAGACCTGGAGGGAGGAGACCAAGGTGGGAGAATGGAGGCTCTAGGAGCAGGAACAACGCCCCCCCCTGCTCCTAGAGCCTCATTAGCATATTATAAAAGTTCGATTTTTAGGTTTATGCGGGCACTGAGAAAAGTAAGAATAGGCTAGTTAGGTTTAGCTGACATTAGCACATCGCTAATGTCAGCTAACTTCATAGGGTTAAAACTGGTGACAGAAACCCTTTAAGGGGAAAAAAATTCCTTCCCGACTCCAATCAGGCAATCAGAATAACTCCCTGGATCAACGACCCATCTTTAGTAGCTATAGCCTGAAATATTATTACGCTCCAGAAATACAGGCCCCTCTTGAATTCCTTTATTGTACTCACCATCACCACCTCCTCAGGCAGAGAGCTCCATAGTCTCACTGCTCTTACCGTGAAGTAGACAGAATGTAGTAGACAGAATCACTCAGGACTGGCTGATGGACTCATATCTCCAGGTTAGGCTACTTTCACACTAGTGTTTCTATTTTTCCGGTATTGAGATCCGTCATAGGGTATCAATACCGGAAAAAAACACTTCACTTTTGTCCCCATTCATCGTCAATGGGGACAAAACGTAACTGGACAGAACGAAATGCTCCAAAATGCATTCTGTTCCATTTGGTTGCGTTCCCATACCAGAGAGCAAACTGCAGCATGCTGCGGTTTTCTTTCCATCATGGGATGCGGAGCAAGATGAAACCGTCATGACCCACAATGCAAGTCAATGGGGACTGATCCGTTTTCTCTGACACAATCTGACACAATAGAAAACGGATCAGTTCTTCACTGACTATCAATGGTGTTCATGACGGATCCATCTTGGCTATGTTAAAGATAATACAGCTAAAGTTGATCGAGCACCAAAGTGCTCGGGTGCTCGAATAGAAAACCTCGGGATGAACACAATGGAGGTCAATGGGAGAACCTGAGCATTAAACCAGGCACCCCCTGCTCTGGAGAGGGGAGGGTATCTGGTTTACAGGAAAAGGTCAGAAATTGATGGAAACACCACTGAAATGGTTTGGGAACAGCATGGGGAGGAGGTCTGGATGCATCTTGGACTCCCAGGTCGCTGCTGGGAACAATGTTGTCCGAGTAGTATGACACTTTTACAGACAATAAAACGCACAAAACCGAAGATAAAATAGATTTTAAAAGAAAAATTGTTAGGAAACATTCTTTCCTGTATATTTACTTGTATATAAAATGCAAGTGCTGCCAAAAATTACAAGGAAGAAGCACTCCGATACAACCTGTATATCACATAAAGGAGGGCCTCATTCACATTGTGGTACAATTGTTCATGTAGTGGGACTCCTACACTTATAAAGCCTATGCACTAAGTGAAAGGGCTGCCAAAAATTTCAAGGAATCGGCACTCCAATACACCCTTTACTACACATAAAGGAGGGCATCATACACACCCTTGAAAAATTATGATTGATGGCCTGCTGGTGAGCCTCAAAAACATTAGGAGCAAGGACCTACTAATCTGACCATCTAAAACATTAGGGGCGAAGGCCTGGTGCTGATCTGACCATCTAAAACATTAGGGGTGAGGTTCTGCTGATGAGCCGACCCTCTAAAACATTAGGGGCAAATGCCTGTTACTGATCTGACCATAGAAGAAATGATGGTTGAGGGCCGTAAAAAGTTCACTGGATGTCACAGATATTTTTAGGATGCGCAAACATTATACAGGAGATGTAGCGCAGATAATGTCACTGTCCGCAGCAGACACCGTCTATGGAAAAAGTACACTGGATGTCACAGATATTTTTAGGATGCGCAAACGTTATACAGGAGATGTAGCGCAGATAATGTCACTGTCCGCAGTAGACACCGTCTATGGAAAAAGTACACTGGATGTCACAGATATTTTTATGCTGCGCACATGTTACACAGGAGATATAGCGCAGATAATGTCGCTGTCTGCAGAGGCCAAACAATTGCATGCTATTTTGCGCAGGTTGTGCTAAAAATATATATTGCTGCCAGATACAACAATAGTCCGTAAAAGGAATTTTGGGTCTCTAACAATTACACGCAATTTATCGCTGGTTGCCTAAAAATATATATTGCTGCCAGACACCATAATAGTCCTTAAAAGGACTTTTGGGTCTCTAACACCAACCCTGCCTAACAAAAAAATAAAATTCAATTCCCTACACTATCTCTCCCTTTTACTCTCCAGCTCTACCTGACTAAGACTGAGCCGAACCACGTGTCATCGGGTGCTTTATAGCACCCGATGACGCGTTCCGGACAGCCAATCACTGTAATGCCAGCAACCAACATGGCTACAGCATTACAGTCAGTGGCAGTGCTTACCTGCACGTTTATTGGCTGCATAGCAGCCAACAAACATGCGGGGGGGAGACTCAAGCATCGCGCTCGAGCACACACGGTATTCGGCCGAACACCGTGATTTGCCGAGCATCGCGATGCTCGTGCCGAATTGGTGTTCGGCCAAGCATGTTCGCTCAACATTAAATACAACCGGATCCGTTCAGAATGGATGCAGATGGTTGTATTATCAGTAACAGAAGCATTTTTGCTGAACCCTGCCGGATCCAGCAAAAACACTAGTGTGAAAGTAGCCTTACCTTTATTCTAGGGCATTTCCTTCAATCCGGCTGTCTCCTGGTTTAAGGATATATACTGATATTTATGACATTCTCTGCCGGTTTTGCTGAGAGCTGCATTACCGACACAATTAAAGAACAAAACTTAACAAGACTGCTGGTTGACGGCCAAAATCTTCTGGTGAACGGAAAAGCAGGAGACACGAGGGGCCATCTATTATTATCAATCTGAATTTACATGTTTCAGCTAAATACATTACAGACAGTTCTACCGCAGCTCTAATCAAAGACTTAAAGGGGTTTTTCATGACTTTAGGATAGGTCATCAATATCAGATCGTCGGGGTGTAACAATTCCTCGCACCCCCACTGATCAAAGTTCCCGACCCTTCTCTCCCCAAAATCATATGTTGGTGGATTTGGCAAACGAAACTCTAATTGAGTACGAGGCCATTTAAATAAAATTGTGATCAAAGCGTATGAATTTTCAAAAAAAGGTTTGCATTATGGCTGTGCTTCTTTGTACACTCTTAACTGTGAAGGAATAGGTCTTCCCTAATGTCATTTTAAGCCTAATTATTCCTCTCTTCAGCTGCACAACTAGATGCATTTCTTTCAGAAGCAAGGGGTGTCTCTCTTTTGTGGAATCTGACAGAATTGTGCTGCTGTGACCTTCTTTCGCTTACTTCACACTATGTTTGTTTTTAGCTCCGGGGCTCACAGAACAGATAAGAAGGGGGAGATCACACTTACAGAAAGGCAGGAGGTTCCTGCAATCTTCAGAAGCAGTTCTTTTATCAATGTCAGTATCTTAGCTAGCCCCCACTTCCCCTCTTACTAGGGCCGGATCTTGCCTGACAACAGGCATTAGACTGCAAAATAGGTTGAAGTGAGACCCATTTTAATATGAATCCTTCAATTCCACATTCCTAGGGCTCCAGGAAGCCAAGATATAGGTTTTTGTTTGATGGGCTCCTCATGTTGTAGAGCTGCTGTAGACTACTTTCACATCTGCGTCTTCAATTCCGCTATTGAGATCCGTCATAGGATGTAAGTCAATGGGGACACAATGTAAGTCAATGGGGACGGATCCGTTTTCTCTGACACAATAGAAAACGGATACGTCCCCCATTGACTTTTAATGGTGTTCATGACGGATCCGTCCTGGCTATAGAACACTAGTGTTGGGCGCGACTATCCGAATTGCGAATTTTAATATTTTGAATATTGTGATATATATTCATATTTTCGAATATTCTATTTTTTTTTCCATCAGTAACCTCCCTTTTTTCTTGTGGGCGAATGAGAAGGCTGCAATGTCTTTGTCTGAGCTTGGCAACATCCCTAGCAACCAATAGGAAGTTGCCTACCCCTTTACTACATAAGAACCTCCCCAGCAGCCATTTTCTGATTTTTTTTTTTTGCAGTTCTGAGAGAGACAGCAGTGTCATTGCTGTGCTCTGTGCTTTGCTGTGTCATTACATTAGTTAGTTAGTTAGTTAGTTAGTCAGTTAGGGTGAGTTCACACTTCAGTTATTTGATCAGTTATTTCTATCAGTTATTGAGAGCCAAAACCAGGTGCAGGTCAAAACACAGAACAGGTGCAGATCTTTACCTTATACCTGATCTCTGAGTTGGCTTCATTACTGGCTTTGGCTCACAATAACTGATGGAAATAACTGATCAAATAACTAAAGTGTGAACTCACCCTTAGTTAGTTAGTTAGCGCATATATATATATATATATATATATATATATATATTACAGATAGTTAGTGTGAGATAGTCAGTGTAGGTTAGATAGTGATATAGTGTAGCTGACAGGTTCCAGTACAGGGTGTTAGGTAGTGTGATAGGTTCTGCTGTCCATACATACATGCTACAGACATAGTGCTGTGATGTCACAAGTTCACAACAATACTTAGTGCACCAATCACTAATATGTAGTCAGACCTGCTAAAATGTGAAGTTGCACGTATTGCGCAAAATTATGCGCATCATTAATTGACAATTTGCGCAATCGCGAATATATCGGATCACTCTATCTGCAAATAAAGCTATTGTAATGTTCTGCCGTGCCAACCATTTTCTCCAGTCTCAGGAAACTTCTAGCAGCTTGAAAAAAGTAGCTATAGTGACCCACGCCTGTATTGTGCACGCATTAAGCGCATATTACATTGCCGATTTTCGCAATCAAGAAAACAACCGCAAATTTGCGAATATATGACGAATATTGTTCCAAATATTCGCGAAATATCGCGAATTCGAGTATTGCCCCTGCTGCTCATCACTATAAAAGATATAATACAACCGGATCCGTTCATGTCGGATGATGTCCATAACGGATCCGCAAAAAACGCTAATGTGAAAGTAGCCTTAGTTGTCATATGGCAAGTGACAGGAGTGGCTTTCTTTTCTTTAAAAAAAAAGGTCTTTACCTCAAAAATATGTAATAAGCATCTCAATCTGCAATAGTGTGTTACTACACAGATAATAGCAGCCACAGGTAGCGATCGCTATATACTGCCAGTTGCTAGTATGCACCTAGACTTGCCACAGAAAAAGTCCAGATGTAGCCTGCAATTAGTGACTAAATGCAAGTGTAGCCTGCGGCCGCCAGCATGCATTTGTAATGGCACCCTCGGTGTGCCAGCTTGGCACTTCAGAGTTTGTTTCCTAGTACCCATTACTTCATTAGAAGCCAAGTTAAATAATAAAATTACTTTTGCTGCCACTAGAGGGAGCGCACTGGTATCTGTGAAATATCCTAAATGGTGAGCTCCCCCTAGAGGTGACTGCAGGCAGCCGTGATTTTAATATGGAACTATATGGCTGTGCAAGGGTCACACCCCAAAGTGCAACTGGCCGCATATGGCCAAAACATACCCATCCAGGGCAGCCAATGGGGCAAAATCATTTAGTCTTTAGATGCTGCAGGCAGGCATGGCTCAAGACGTACCCAAAAGAAAAACTAGGGCTTTGGAGCTCAGACACCAATTCCTAGTAAGTTGCTGGAGAGGCAGGGGTATCCACGGTGGGTACTAATACCCGCTTTAAAATCGTGCATTTGTGGGAAAACTAAAGATTTTCTTATAATTTTGCAATTGCCAGTTGATCCAGGATAAGTTAGTGGTAAAAAGTATATAAAAAGCCTGTGCTGAGTAAAGCTAAACCGGGCGCTGGGTGATTAATATATAACAAAACGGATCTGACCCAGAATATCGGTAAGGTGGCGTATAAATCCCCTATTCCCCTGTCAGTCCATTTATTTTAGGTTACTTCTAACACATGGAGGTAAATTCATGAGCCGCAGTCTCCCAGGACTCTATATTTATAGCCAGCGAGGACTCGCAGGGGGAAGCGACAAAACGGATGTTCCAGCCGCTCACAGTGACGCGGCTGCTAGATTACCATTGTCTGCTGTGAAAGGCAATTATCCAGCTCTGCGAGAAAATCCCGTTAAATAGTCCTATTGTATAATGACATCAGAGGTATTCGGCCTGACAGCCCCGCCGGAGGAACCGTCAGGAGCTTTTGTTGGCAAACAAGGCGAAATAATAGGCTGGCTTTGTGAACACAGTCTGGACCCTGCGTGCCAGGTCCTAGTCGTACGTCTGGGTCGTCGTCAAGGGTCGTCGGTACCCATTGTGGCAAGACAGCGGTCACCGTTTACATACACGTTGTCACTATTCACATTAGATTATGGAACGACTTCTGATAACCTCCGAGCCTGATATTACCATCCAGGATTACTTAACAGTGTATGGCGGTATTATTTAGGAGGTGATTTGCAGTATTCTATGTGTATATCCAATATTATGTGCTCTCCGTAAGGGAGTGCTATTATAATTAGTTCCACTGCACAGTATTTGGGAATTGTATTGCGGCAGTATGTATTGTGGGCGACATATGACAGTATTATATTGGCACCAAACGATGACAAAATGTTGATCAATAGGAAATGTTAAAATTCTGTACAAGCACTATTTTTGGGTGCGCGTTTTAAGACATTTTCTTAGCCTTTTTTGCTCCTTTGGTGCATTTTGGGAATTGCAGCATGCTCTGTACGTGTTTTTTTTTTCAGGCTTTTTCCATAGATTCTATAGGAAAAAAAAGTATTAAAAAAAATGAAAAATACATCTTAAGTCATTTTCGTTATAAACTTGTGCTCTCTATGTGCCACATGGAACAAAAATCACAGAAATATAGTGGCTGATATGGGGGAACTGCTCAGACCCCAAACACTGTAGCGTGTTTCTCATTGGGGGAGCAGTCCCACTGCATGTGGACCGCAGCCAACGACCATCCCCAGCAAATAATGCGTACAGTGGAGGATGCCGGCGCGGACCACATTCACCACAAAGGCATCCTACACAAAACGGAGCATTGTGCGGATGAAATATAAAAAAATATAAAAATCGCAGAAAAAAATGCACCAAACGGATATGCCACTGACTATACTAGCTAGTCAAACAAGCAGATATTAAAAGCTGAGACTGTTTGCCAATATATTCCTGTCAGGAACACATCGGAACCCCTCACGCACCACGTCACGGTCACTCAGCATGGCATGGGGTCCTACCACTACGCTAACTATGGTGTGAACACGGTCTGAAGGTGATGGAATACTGCTCACAGCCAAGCTTCCACACAACCGCATAGCCGGACAACTAATGCGATGTGAATAAAGCCAGACTGTAAGCCACATCCGTAGCGTAGCGGTAGGACCCCATGCCATGCTGAGTGACCGTGACGTGGTGCATGAGGGGCTCCGATGTGTTCCTGACAGGAATATATTGCAAACAGTCTCAGCTTTTAATATCTGCTTGTTTGACTAGCTAGTATAGTCAGTGGCATATCCGTTTGGTGCATTTTCTTCTGTGCTCTCTATGTGCCACACACTGAAATACAGATTTCAATTATAATTAATGCCAGGGGTCACTGAGTTTTTAGAAACCTTTTGATATGTCATGGTGACATATTACAGGGTTTGATCATTGAGGGTCTGAGTGCTGAGACCCTCCTGATCCTTGGAATGAAGAGAGAGAAGCGCTAACATATAGTGATAGCGAGACAGACTCAAAAGAGTCTGCAGCGAGGAGAGAGCTCTTCTCTCTCCTCATTCTAGGGATCAGAGGGGATCTCGTCGCCCCGATCGAAACCTTTGACATGTCGCTGTGACAAATTTTCTAAAAACTCAGTGGCCCTTTAAATAATAGCCCGAGTTATTGAATAAAATCTATCTGTAGAGCGCCACCTGCTGTTTGTCCTTTTCCTTATTTTTCTGTTTGCCTCACTGTGGTGCATGCACATGCTCAGTTCCATTCTTTATCTGCCTCCTGAGCTGTCATAGAGAGAGAGAGCTGCAGCAGTAAGAACATGTCACTTCAGCTGCAGCAGAAAGAACATGCCCCCAGAGCTGCAGCAAAAAGGAAACGCCCTCTGATCTGCCAGCTTCATATAAGTCTAACAGAGCAACTAGAGTAATGAATGAGGAGATCTCTGGACCCATGTGAGGTACAGGGCTGGTTCTAACTTTGTTAGAGGTTGTCATGTCCTGTATGATGTCTGATTCTCATTTTTTTACCTTAATCATGGGATAACCCCTTTAAGTCCACCTCCCCCATGAAATGTATACATTTTTTTTTCTACCATTTGTTTGGTCACATATTTTTGACATACCAGGAGTTATTTTCTCTATTGAGTTACAGCAAACATAACATCTGTCTGTGGTGTTTTTTGGGTTTTTTTTGCCGCGAAAAACATTTCTAAAGAAGGTCTCATATATCTCGTATGTCACAAATTAAGCAGGTGGGGGGAGCCTAACCAATGTCAGTTACGCTTCACCCACCTGCTTAATTTGTTGTGACTAGTTTTTGGTAGGGCAGCGCCGGGATCGGATGCTGGAGGCCTGACATGCATATAATACAGGTGAGATGAGTGCTCT
The DNA here is from genome assembly GCA_033119425.1 of Bufotes viridis. Classification (NCBI taxonomy): domain Eukaryota; kingdom Metazoa; phylum Chordata; class Amphibia; order Anura; family Bufonidae; genus Bufotes; species Bufotes viridis. Next base: position 29,589,253 of record CM065597.1, on the reverse strand, counting down.
GACGGGGCCCGGCATTAAGTACAGTGAAAATGTCGGGCCCCGTTACATAAAAACTGTGGGCTGTGGGAAGCACTACTGGGAGCAGTGGGGGACACTACTGGGGGCAGTGGGGGATATTACTGGGGGGCAGTGAGAAACTACTGGGGGCTGTGGGGAGCACTACTGGGGGCTGTGGGGGGCACTACTAGGGGCTGTGGGGGACACTACTGGGGGCTGTGGGGGACACTACTGGGGGCAGTGGGGGGCACTACTAGGGGCTGTGGGGAGCACTATTAAGGGTTGTGGGGGGCACTACTAGGGGCTGTGGGGGGCACTACTGGGGACATTAGTGGGGGACACTAAAGGGGGCAGTGGGGGACATTACTGAGGGCAGTGGGGGACATCACCCGGGGGCAGTGAGAAACACTAATAGGGAGCAGTGGGGGACATTACTGGGGGCAGAAGGGGACATTACTGGGGCACTACCTGCTGGGGCAGTGAGAGACATTACCGGGGGCATTACTGGGGGATCAGGGACCAGGGGTGTAACAATCGCAGTCAGAGGGTGCAACCGGGCATGGTGTTGCCACTGGATTTACCCCAGAAAGCCGGAACTGGGGGCAGTCGGCGCTTCTCTTTCCCTCAGTCAGCCACAGGGAGCCATGTCTGCGGCTCTAGTGACTAACTTGGGGTGGTTTTAATCAGAGTAAGTATAAAAACTGAACTTGCATTCATAGTACCTGCTAGTAACCATCTGGTTCCAGGATGAGTATATAGTGGGCTCAGCATGCATGTTGGTACCTGCATCCCTGGATCTAATGAAGGCTGTTATGGCACGAGAAAGGGTTAATAAGCATGGTTGATCAGAGCATGCATACTGGGCCTGCACTCCCTGGATTCTATGTGGCTGTCATAGCCCATAACAGGTAGGATTTAGCGTTAGGACCACTCATAGAGGCGGCCTTGGTAGTGTGCATGAGGCCTGATTAACAGTCTTCTTTTATACTTTTTTTAGATCCTTTCCTTGCTTCATTCTGAGGGTGTGTGGTGGTGGAGGAGGGGCTGACTTTGCTTGTTGTCCAGGACCACATTTTTATAAGGCTGGTCCTGGATGTGGCCCTAGGCTGAACCGATTACATTTTGTCCCTCTGCACTTGACCCTATTATCACATATGTACACTTCTGATATTACCATTTATATAGCTTCAGGACTGCAGAGTGTGACAACGTGACCATCCCCAGATGACAACCTCTGCCAACTTCTTACTCGCTGCATTCTCGACAGCAGGAGCCAAAAAGAAAGGTTGTGTTATGTGTCTCTACTTTTAAAGACTATATTAGAGGAAATCCCTAATCAGCAGTTCAGCCATCATTGTGGGTTCAGTTAGGCACACTTAAAGGGGTATCCCACTTACAGCAAATAAATGTTATCATTCTTCTATAGAATGAAAAGAGTTCCCATTGAATGACAGCAAGCAGAGGTATTGAAAACTGTAAAGAATTAATACAGAAAGTGTATTAAAAATTACTTTCAGCAATTTACATTGATGGTCCATTCTTATCATTCGTTGTGCCAAGTACTCCGGCAAGCAATTGTCTCTCATTGCCTTGCAAAATGTTTCTTGTTTAAATGCAATTTAATGTTCTGATGTATTGTATTATCCATCTAGTTATGTATGGATAATACAGGTTTAACAATCTTGACTCTATCCCTGTAGGAGACTAGGAGTTGCACCTAGGTCTGCCCCTAGTTTAGTGAGAGTCTAGTGTAAGCTAAGGAAGAGAGAGGAGCTGCATGTGCTCAATCCCCAGAAGACTTGTCCCAAGTCCCAAGGGATATTTGCATCAAGAAAACCATCTCTACTCTAAAGGTACTATATAGAGAAAAGGAAAAACAAGAAGGTCCAAAATCTGCATGGCTAAGTATTGGAGTCAGTCAGTAAGGTATTTGCTGTTTAAGGCTGATACTTTACAGCAGTGAGAGGGACATTGCTAATACACCCTTCACACTTGGATATGGTCCTGGCCAGCTGCATATTTATCCTGCACCCCTCAGCTGGGAATTACAGACAAGTTTGCAAGAGCCTTATTGCCAGCCTTAGATTCTGCAGAGAGAGATTTTGGAGAGATAGAGAAAAGGAGTACTACAAACCTTATCTTTGCCTATATCCATATATGGCTGTCTGGGAAGATTTGCACAATGAACTGAGTTGGGAACTGTGTTTTGATACCTTTGGATGTACTACAACTCCCATTCTGCACTTTAGTAAAGAGAGCCTTTCCTATTTTCTATAACTGGTCTGGTTACTGACTCCAGCACCATTCGCCGGCCATAGCACCTACATCTCCTGCCTTGCACCCGTACCAGACCCATAACACCAAGAGCACTCCAATTACCATCAAGCAGGAGCCCCCATACCACTGTGTGCCCCGAGGGAAGAAAGAAGGGGGAAAAAGGGAATCGGGCCTAAGAACTAGGGAAGGAAGATGGACACCTCCTTGTAAAACCATAACCAAAATCCTGACTGACTACCGGTATGAACAGACCCCAGAGGTAGGTGTGTTCATACACAGGAATACCTAGAGTTCTATCTAGCCCTATAGGACCCTGGTACTAATGGCAGGGACGAGACTACCTGCTCCTCCAAAAGGAATGACAAACAGGAGTCTCCCTCAGGCCTAATACAAACAATAAGGAAATGCAACACACAGAACTAAAACAAAATACAAGAAGGAAAGGAAAGACTTAACTTTATAGGGGCTATGGAAGCAACAGGAACTCAGCCGAGATCCAACCACCGACTATCTCCACAGGTCCAACAGAAGATATAAACCCCGCAGCATTGTGCGAGAAGCAGCTATAAATAAGGAAGGTTAAAAGACCGCATAAGCGACACCTGGAGGCAAGAGCTGTGGCCATTACCAGAAACAACACAGATGCCTATTGATTTACAAGGAAAACCTGTCAGATCAAACCACTTGTTGCCAGTCTCACAGATCTCCTGCCACTCACTGTTGCCAGGTCGTCTGTATGTCTTGGTATGTCTGTGACAGTGCGTCCTCCTGTCTCTGCGCTGGCCCTTAGGGAGCATCAGTGTGACAACCAACCTGCATGGAGGTGTCCTGATGGAAAATGTTGCGGGTAGCGAAGATCGGGCATGTTGGATCTCAAGGCATTCAAAATTTTGTTCTCAAAGGAAATAAGCCACCAACAGAGACAAAAAGGTATTCCCATCTTCCTGTTGTCCTCTCAGCTGAGCACACATTTATATGGGGGGGAACGGAAGCAATAGCTGTCAGCTAAGGCCACCTAACTTTACCCCGTTTCTCGCTTGGGCCTCACCCTCTCTCTATAGCATTACCACTTTAGGCCTCCTTACAGAAGTTTCACATACTCCATCTCCCCGTTTGCCAAGTCCTGCTCCTGTTCTTTCTTGTACACTGCCATAGTGTCCAAAGCCTTCTGTTTCTGTATCATTCATGGTACATGTTCTGCTATTGTCTATACCGGGCCTAGTCATTTTATGTACTCTCTCTTTTCTCTATTAGGCACAAAGGCCTTTTTTCATACTGTGGGGAATGTATTAAATCTTGCAGTTATTCCATAGCCGATTAAATATTAATCCTGATTATGCGGCGAAATAACAGTACATGAAAAAGGAGCCTAGATGTGCACCCCCCGTGACCTCCTGAAAAGTCTTTCAAATTAATTCACCTCATTCAGTCTCATCATTAAGAGACAGAAACTTCCTTCCCTCAGACACTGTAAATGTCTTCATTAATTTCAGATACGCGGACGTTTCACTTTCCCGGGAATTGACGGCGAAATTTCTTTGTAAAAGAAGTTTTTGTAGAAAGATGTGATGTGAATTTTGTGCTGCCTCAAATAGATCCAAATTACCAGTCATGTTAGAAAAGTGCATATGTAAAGGCTACCTGTCACTGAGAAAGAGAAGTAGATTATAGCATCCTTAACGCCCCAGCAAAACTAAGCTGGTGGGGGAAAAATTGTAGACATGGGTCTAAGGGGGTGACACATCACAGAGGACTTCAGATCGCCCCATACAATCTATGAGTTTCTATTATTTTTGTTTGGTCATCCATGGATTTTGGGCTTTCCAACAAGAAACTGATCACAAGGTATCCAATCAGCTGTGAAGAAATCTGCCACTGGGGGTTCAATTTCCCTGCAGTGCCCCCGCAGGGATCATGAAACATTACACAATTTGTATTAGAATCAGTGGGTTGACTGTTTAATATATGGACATTTTGGGTACTCTGGAACAAGAGGCACTGTATGTCCTCACCTGGTGAGATGGATCGTTGGGTGGCATAAGAGAGTATGGAGGTTTATCAACGCTGGTATAGCAGAGCTGTGGGCAGTGGTTGGGAGTGACTGAACTTGGATGTTGTGGCAAAAATAACCTCGCCACTGGGTTCTAGAGAGGCCTGAGGGCTAGCCTCCTTCCTACAGACTATGGACCCAGAACTATGGAGACCCCCCTGGTTCATTATTCTACAAAGGGAAAAACGGGTAGTTTCTGCCTGTGAGTGATTACGTTACCCCATTGTGTTGGATAATTGTATCACAGGTGCGTGTTGTCTGGCTGTGAGTGATTGCGTTACCCCATTGTGTTGGATAATTGTATCACAGGTACGTGTTGTCTGGCTGTGAGTGATTACGTTATACCATTGTGTTGGATAATTGTATCACAGGTGCATGTTGTCTGCCTCTGTTGGTAAATTGTGTTGGTAAATTGTATCACAGGTGCGTGTTGTCTGCCTGTGAGTGATTACGTTATCCCATTGTGTTGGTTAATTGTATCACAGGTGCGTGTTGTCTGGCTGTGAGTGATTACGTTACCCCATTGTGTTGGATAATTGTATCACAGGTGCGTGTTGTCTGGCTGTGAGTGATTACGTTATACCATTGTGTTGGATAATTGTATCACAGGTGCGTGTTGTCTGGCTGTGAGTGATTACGTTATCCCATTGTGTTGGTTAATTGTATCACAGGTACGTGTTGTCTGGCTGTGAGTGATTACGTTATACCATTGTGTTGGTTAATTGTATCACTGGTGCGTGTTGTCTTCCTGTGAGTGATTACGTTATACCATTGTGTTGATTAATTGTATCACATGTGTGTGTTTTCTGCCTGTAACTGCATGTGATTGGCTAATGTAAAAACTGTCTTAGTCTTCCACAAGGTCTGCAGGGGAGTGTACCTTGCTAGAAGACCTGCATAAAAGGCTGACATGTATCCCCAATAAAGTGTTCCTGTTTTACCCTCAACATAGAGCCTCATCTCAAGTGTGTGTGTGTGTGGGGGGGGGGGGGGGGTGGAGGCTGCATCTACACTGGGGAATGCTATACTCTGTATACTCCCCTGGTAAAATCCCTGAGCTCTTTTAGGAGCTTTTTCCTGCATCGCTCTCTGAAGGAAGAGAGGTTCACCCACTGGAGCCTGGAAGCCTTATCATAGGTCCAGGGTGGGTAGAAGACGGCGGGATCCCAACCAAGCTACGGCGGTTTGTGGGGTCGGCAGTGCTTACGGTGTCAAGCAGAGTGCTTGGAGCCCTCGGGAAGCACTAGGAGCATCCATAAACGGAGGCACCCAGTTGGGGTGTCAGGAGATCCGTTACAGATGTTACAGAACAGAACTCATGGATATGGGAGAGAACAACTCATGAATGCTGCAGAGCCGGTGTAGCAGAGCTGAAAGCCTGATGTAACGGAGCTGCAGGGCTGGTGTAGCAGATCTGGAGGGTTGGCGTAGCAGTGCTTGAAGGCCGACATGTGGGTATGGAGGGAATAACCTCTAGAATCAAGCACCATCAAGCCAGGTTTTACCAACTCACATCTTTCCCCTAGATGCTGCCGCCTCCCCTGGCCTCATTAAAGGGGCACCCCTGTTTTAACCACTGGAAAAGTATTCTGTCCCACGTTTCTTGTTCACCTACAAGAGTCTTCAAATTATATGGGGGAATTTTTTAAGAGCTGTGTGGCAGAATTGGGGCTTACAAAATTCTCACATTGTTGCGCAATTGGCATTCGGCACAAAAAGGTGCAACTGTTTTCTAGTTTATGCGTCTCTCACCACATTTGGAAAAAGTTGATGGAGCCTTAGTGAGGCCAACAATAACATTTCCTATAATTTTATTTCAGAAACTGAGTCAATTATAGCTCCAATACATGAAAACATGTAGATGGAGTCGATTTGACCACCAGAAGATGTTTCAAATGATGGAGAGGCCGGTACCTCTTAATAAACTTGTTGAATCCTACGCCAGCGTAGTTCTTATTGACACTGGTGTATGAAATGCCAGTCTTAATAAATTCCTCCCTATATGTCACTATTTCTTAGATCCCATCAGTTCTGGAGCTTCTTGTATCCAAGCACCGATACCAGGGATCAAGTGGGAGTCAAACAAAGCTCTTTCAGCTCCTGATATAACAAACCCTGTATATCAATCTGGACACAGGAACTAGCGCTATCCATGATTAATTCGGTTGAACTTTGAACCCCCGATTCTGATAATTTGGGCCTGGGGACTTGTTAGAGAAAAAATTCTGTTTCACGGTTTTCTTAATGGACGTTCTATATTGATAGATTTTTTTTTTTGCTTGTGGCACAAACAATGCAAAAATAGGTAAATTAATTTTTGTCGTTATCACAGCGGCTCTTTAAGAGGCAGAAGGACCCAGGAGTATTTTGTCAGTGAGTCCGCAGCGTCATATACAATTCACATAAATCATTTTTGCAGAACGCGGTGACTTGGACATTATCCATAATGTTCCTGGCAGATCGTGAACCCACAGTCAGAAAAAGGCTCCTTTCCAATTTTTTGCAGAATAGGGCAGAGATCTAACATCTAATTCCTGGTGCCTACAGGAAAAATGTCACAAGTGATTTTGGCTCAGACTCCTAGATGCTTATTTTTAGATTTTTAGGCTGTTTTTGTGTTTTTATGTCTATTCGTGAAAAAACATTCTGTGCATCCCCCAAAACATTATCCAATTTGAAAATGTATTCCTCAATATTTGAGAAGGACAAAGTGTCCATTGAAATGAACGGGTTATCTGTATAAAGAGGGAGGGTCCTCCAGAACAAGAGACGCTCTTTATAACCACTCTCATGTCTGGCCAAGAGATAAGGATCCTGAAGAAGGCCCCCTCACTCTACTAGGGTAAGTGAGATTTCTAAACTGAACATTAAGCCAGTCTAAGTAACTATAACTAAAGATCCAACTGTTCATAAGGATCATTAGAATTCATCATGATGTCCATGGTAGTAAACAGGGGCGGACTGGGAACTTAAAGTGGCCCTGGAAAAAATACTAAAAGTGGCCCCGTTTTGTAGTCAAGTCCAAATTGATGGAAGTCAGGGCCATCAATATCATATATCATCCCAACAGAGCCAAATACCACAATCCATCACAAAATACTGCCGTCGGCAGCACAAAATACATCCCCAAAAACTTCCACTGGCCAGCCGTGAGGAGGGCTCAGGCAGACCCCTGGGCATCGGCCCACCAGGAAATTCCCCTGTAAGGGTGCTTTCACACTTGTGTTTTTACTTTCCGGCGTAGAGATCCGTCCTCGGGTCTCTACGCCGGAAAGAAACTGATCAGGATTATCCTAATGCATTCTGAATGGAGAGAAATCCGTTCAGGATGCATCAGGATGTCTTCCGTTCAGTATGTGAACGTTTTTTGGATGTTGACAAAACCGCAGCATGCTGCAGATTTGTCTCTGTCCAAAAATCCGGAAGACTTGCCGTAACGCCCGATCCGGAATTAATACCCTTCAAAGTGCATTAATCCGGATCTGGCATTAAGCTAAACGTTGTTTCAGCGCATCGCCGGATCTGACGTTTAGCTCTGCGCATGCGCAGCAGCAGTTCCAATCGGGGCCCCAGTGTAAGCTGGGGCTCCGATCGGTTACCATGGCAGCCAGGACACTACTGAAGTCCTGGCTGCCATGGTAAGTACTCCGTAGCAGTGTACTTACCTGCACTGCGGCCCCCGGGCGCTCCTTCATGACGTCACAGGTCCGGGTGGTGCATTGATCTATGCGCCGTGGGGACCTGTGACGTCATGAAGGAGCGCCCGGGGGCCGCAGCGCAGGTAAGTGCACTGCAGCGGAGTACCATGGCAGCCAGGACTTCAGTAGCGTCCTGGCTGCCATGGTAACCTGAAAGCATTTAGAAGACTGATCAGGATCCTGATCAGTCTTCTAATGCTTTCAGGCGACTTGCGTTCTGACGGATCCGGAGGTCCTGAAGTGCCCGCCGGATCCTCAGAACGCAAGTATGAAATCACCCTAAGGTCTATAGCCAATCCGCCCCTGGTAGTTAAACATTCAGACATCAGAATTTTTGTCACTTAGGAAACAATTGTCATTAGGTTTTGCATGGGCACCCAGGAGATGAGGCATGGTGAAGCAGATTGGGGAGGACCCACATATCTATGACAGTCACTCATTATTCCATCATTCCCTTTATGATTCCAATGGAGAATCACAATTTCCACCTTAAATGTAATATCTTTGACAATTAGTAACTCAAAATGTGACATACCACCTTAAAGGGGGTGTCAAGGATTTTATTATTGCTATCCCATCCTGGGTGTACATGACCTGGCTTCACCCCCTCTTGGCGCATGCGCACAGAAGCGGTGAAGCCAGGCGATGTACAACCAGGTTTTATGTGCTAGAATAGGAGACACGGAAACATGATATCGACGTGGTTCCGAAAGTTCATCAAGGGGAAGAGGGCAGAAAACGGGCGAGGCGAGCATGACGCTGCAGGGAGGATCCCGCTTTATTGACTCCAAAGAGGGAATTTACACACATGGCTACCAGGGGATGAAGTTGTTTTTTCACGACATCTACGCTTTTTTTCAGGGACGTCGGTGCAGGGACTACACAGCCCCATCTGTTGTCTATCAGACAGAGCTGGAAACCGTAGCGCTGCTCCTATTGAAGTCAATGCTGCAGTTACCATCCATCCACTACATAAAGGACAGAGCTGTGTAGTTCCTTGCAAGCTACCTAGAAGAGATAGGTGGTGGTGCTGGGTGTCAGACCCCCGCCTGTCAGATCATGATGGCCTATGTTGGGGATAGGCCATCAATAGTAAAGTCCTAGACGACCCCTTGGAAGAGACTTATTTTCTAGTTCTTCACTTTCCTAGACTTTTCATTCATTCTTGACACATCCTACTGCCCTTCCATCCCTCTGTTCCTGTACTAGAAATATGCTGATTGTAGTCCCAGTCCGTTTAACCCTATCCCTTTCCCTTCTGTGTGGGTCCTAGAGCTCGGATCCCTTGTCCTCCCTCCCCCCAGTCCAGGCTGTGGTTCTCTTGCCGTAGTTCCAGAGTCTCATTAATCAGACTGTGTTCCCAGCTGTGCCTTATGCAATTAGCTTTGTGGAAATGTTACGCGTCTCTGCGGATCGTGGGCGGCATTTTTATAATGGTATATTTTCACAGAAGTAAGGGGTCCAGCCTCATTAGTGAGGGAACTTTGTGTTCACATTGTTACCGGGCAGCCTGGATTAGATACACAGTGTGACCTCCTTCTCCATAAGCCTAATTACCAAAAACGAAGAGTGGAGCTTGTTTCTATAAGTTTCTATCTATCTATCTATCTATCTATCTATCTATCTATCTATCTATCTATCGTTTCTATCTAATATCTTCCTTCCTTTCTTTCTTTTTTTCTTTCTTTCTTCTTTTTCTATCTATCTATCTATCTATCTATCTTTCTAATATCTTCCTTTCTTTCGTTCTTTCTTTCTTTCTTTCTTCTTTTTCTATCTATCTAATATTTTTCTTTCTTTCTATCTTCTTTTTCTATCTATCTATCTATCTATCTATCAATCTATCTAATATCTTCCTTTCTTTCGTTCTTTCTTTCTTTCTTCTTTTTCTATCTATCTATCTATCTATCTATCTATCTATCTATCTATCTATCAATCTATCTAATATCTTCCTTTCTTTCGTTCTTTCTTTCTTTCTTCTTTTTCTATCTATCTATCTATCTATCTATCTATCTATCTATCTATCTATCCATCATACATATTCCCAAGCCCACCAGCTTAGTGGCACCTGACATCCCGCTTTTCCATTTTTTTACTACCCCATGACCTTATTACTTCTGTCATGAGTTTCCCAAGGTAACCCTTCTTCTGCTTTTGTTTAGCATGATTGTCGCAAAAAGCCACTTTATTCCACGCCCCCCCATGTGTGTAAATTCTTTCTTTCACATCAAGGAGGCAGGATCTTCCCTGCAGCTGGTCATGCTCGTTGCGCCCTTTTCCCCTTGACGGACGTTTCGGACCTGTGTCCACGTCATCTTCCCTTGTCTCAGCCATGGTGCATAAGGGGTGACGCTGGGTGTACATCTTCTGGCTTCACCGCTTCTTGGCGCAGCAGAAATTCCTTTGTGGATTTCGTCCAGATTTTGGTGCGAATTTCACCCTGTGCAATGCATTGCATTTTCGCATTGTGTGTATGAGATATCTGACAATCATGCTGATACTGTAAAATGTTATGGATTGACTGCACAGAAATCTGCAGCAGCAAATCCTCTACATATCCTCTATGGGTCCACATACCCTTAGGCCACGTGCACACAGGTACGGGTGACCGCACATCCGCACAAATTTCTGTGCATATTTATGTATGTATCTCCACCATATCTGCACCAAAATCCGCAATTTCTAAAAGCGTTTTTTGGTGCAGATTTGATGCGTTTTTTGAAAAGGGGGAAATCCTCAACTAAAATTGCAAACATAATTGACATGCTGATAATTTGAAAAACCGCACAGCAGGTCAATTGCGGAAACAATCCGCAAAGTGTACAGGAGATCTGTGTCATCTCATACACTTTGCTGGTGCTGTACTACACTGCGGATTTTTAGCATGTAAATCTGCACTGAAAAAACTTGCTTATTCCACAACGTGTGCAGGTGGCATAGGCGTCGCAGGGAGGACAAGGGGGCCCCTAGGATATTCCTTGGCCCCCCCCCCACTGATTCCTCTTCCTTTCCCTTTAAAACGTAACGCTCTGTGCCGCCGCCGATCCGAATCATCACAGTGACAGTCACTGCGCAGAGCGCACTGACGTGACATCACACGCACACTGCCTGAAGATTTTCGCACCGCCAGTCAATTCTGGTTTGCAGGCGTGGCAGTGGGAAGTGGAAGCCAGGACTAGGAGTAACAGAGTACACAAGAGCGAGTTAATCAAGGCTACTCCTGGCTACTGAACCCATGCCTCCAGAGAAAAAGTTGAGGAGATATGACAGCCATGATTGCAGCTTGCAGGATGCCTGGTGGCGTGCTGCTGAGTAGAGTGCATTTATCATTGTGAAGGGGAGGGGGTGGGGGTGCTTTTAATTGCATTGTGTCTGGCAGGACTGGGGGGGGGGGGTACAGTTAGTGGTGTATGCCATTTTACCGGAAGAAATTATGCTGCATGGTGAACTCAGCCTAATACTTATATTACCGTATCCAGAAACTCCCATTCTCTTTCCTTCTGGGGCAGATAATTCCTGAGTGTGCAGAAGAATTGTTGAGATAACATTACAGGCCTTAACCCCCGGGCTGAACCTACTAATGATTGTGCCGCGTCTTTCCCCAGTACAATTAGTGTCACAGAAGGTGAAGGCGGAAAGACACAGATCATCTCATAATGCTCCAAAACTGCAGCCTGTAATATTCAGCATATCTAGACATAATACTCTTCAGCTCATCTGTATATACTCCGGTTATCTACGAATTCTACAGTGTGCTCCAGAATATAACAGACTCTAATGCATAGTGTCCAATTATTTTATTACTTATATGTCTTTCTGGAAATGTTGGGTGATACCAGTATGGCCGTCATAGCAAACCTCTGAACAGTAAACACAGCTAATTTATACAGTGAAGGCTGTTTTTCTAGATTTGTGCCGGTCATCTAATAACCCTTATCTCTAAATTACTAAAAGGTCATAAACACTTTTTAAAGTCACGTTCTTATCAGTAAAATAAGGATTGACCTATAAGGAGCTCTTAGGAGGTCAGAGTTCAGAGATAAGGAGCCTGCCGGCTGAGCTGCCTAAAGGAACACAGAAAAAAATACAGATCCTGCTACTAGAGAATCTCAAGGCTGTACAGAGAAAAGGGCTCAACATTTTTAATAAAGACCAATTGAAAAAAAGATTTTTAGCTCAAAATGAGTAGAATGCAGTAATAAAATAAATTGCCCCCAAGGGTGTTCATAGCCTTTTAAGTAGGTAGATTTGCCATAGATAACCATAGGAAAACAGAGTGACAACCCATGTGAGAACTATAGTGATGGATGGATTGGTTGTCACTTAGGTTTCCCAAAAATAGTTCTGTGTTCCACAGCTCCGGTCCTCCTCTCGATATTTGTACACAAGGCTGCAGCAGTGACATGCAAGTGTACAAGACAGCTGAGGACAGTGATCATGTACCATATACCTGCACGTCACTGCTGCAGCCTTACATACAATCAGCGGGAGGAACTGCGTCACAGAGAACTGCGGAGGAGAACCTCATTTTAGGTAACCTGTACAAACCCTTTTACACTGTCTGCATTTTTTTTGCGGACCCATTGACTTCAATGGGTCCGTGGTCCACATTTTGCAGACATTATCTATCTTTTTTTTTATGGAACGGACATATGGATGCAGAAAGCACATAGATAATCCATGTGTTTTCCGCATCGGTATGTCCACTCTGCGAAAAAGATATAAAATGTCCTATACTTGACTGCAAAATAATTTCTGCGCATGCATCGAGAATGAACAGGGTGGTGCAGGTGTGGAATCACAGGGACAGTCAATCAAATGGAAGGAGGAGTGTGTATGGAAATAGAGAAGAGGAGCTAAGAGGCACCAAGTGACTGGGGCCCACCCTCTGTGCACTTGAAGGGGTTGTTTCACAAAAAATATTCTAGTTTTCACACCAGTTATTCAATAAAAATTATTCAATAAAATGTATCTGTATAGCGCCACCTGCTGTTTGTTCTTTTTCTTATCTCTCTGTCCTGCTCACTGAGATGGCCGCACATGCTCAGTTTCATCCTTCAACTGCCTCCTGAGCTGTGACGGAGAGAGCTGCTGCAGAATGGACACGCCCCCGAGCGTCAGCAGAAAAGACACTCCCCTTCAGCTGCCAGCTTGATCTAAATGCAGCAGAGCAATGAATGGAGAGATATCTGGATCCATGTGAGGTACAGGGCTGGTTCTAGCTTGGTTAGAAAGAGATTGTCATGTGTTATATGATGTCTGATTTTAATTTTTTACATTAGTCATGGGATAACCCCTTTCAGCTCTAATTTCTAAAAGTCTCCAGAGATTGGAGGAAGAAAGGCAGGTTATATCTATTATGCTGGGTTTGATAGGGTTGATCCTGCTGACAAAAGTTCTTTAAACATTCCGGAGTCCTAAAATGTGCGTTGTATACTAAACCTGAATGGGGCAGAGACTCTTCTTCCATTAGATTCCACCTCACTGCATGCACCTTTGGTAAGAAGGTGCACATTATGTCAACCATGCAATCACGAGTCACAAGAAACTCCAGCTGCTGCACAATCCACCGAGCGTTAAAGAGCAATTCCTATTACTCAGGTCCGTTTTATTGACCATAGTGGGCAGTATTTTAGAAGTCAGCATTTCTGGAGTAACATATGGGGTCATTTATCAAACTGGTGTAAAGTAGAACTGGCTTAGTTGCCCATAGCAACCAATCAGATCCCTCCTTTCATTTTTGACAGATCTTTTGGGAAATGAAAGGTGTAATCTGATTGGTTGCTATGGGCAACTAAGCCAGTTCTACTTTACGGATGTATAAATAGGTGCTCACCTGATACTAAATCATGTGAATGATCTATTCTGACTCACCCAGTCAGTAGCGGAAAAGTGAAGGATTAATGGTAATGTATAGATCGGCACTCAATATCTGGTCACAAATAGATAGAAATATGTAAAGGGTATAAAAATATAGATTTATTTAAATATAAAAATAAAGATATAAAATTATAAAAAGGGTACCCTTATTGGTACAAAGGGTGTGTACATAGGATGGAATGTAGGATAAAATAGCAGATCAGGGAAATACAAATCATACAAAAAAATATACAAAAAAATCATACAAAAAAAGTCACGCTGGAGGGTCACAATGGGGTCCTGTTTCTTGATGTAGAGAATGTCTCAAATGAGAAGTAAATGCACAACAATATGGGTAGGGAGTGTAGACGCCAATATACTTCAAGTAATGTTCAAATGCGGTATAATTACTTTCAATGTCCACCATGGTGATTCATTTGCCCGTCAACTACCAATACCCCGGAGAAGAGCTTCCTTTGAAACACTCGCTGTGCTTTTATCCTAGCCAGCAAATTTCGGATCGGCATACGGACCAGCCGATACCTTGACACCACGTGGGACGCCGAGCCTTCTTAGTAGCCGCGCCCCTAACATCACGTGGATTCCGGCATCCCCGCCCAGCAGAGACGCCGCGCGTATTGATGTGCATTTACTTCTCATTTGAGACATTCTCTGCATCAAGAAACAGGACTAATTAATACCATCCCATTGTGACCCTCCAGCGTGACTTTTTTTGTATATTTTTTTGTATGATTTGTATTTCCTTGATCTGCTATTTTATCCTACATTCCATCCTATGTACACACCCTTTGTACCAATAAAGGTACCCTTTTTATAATTTTATATCTTTATTTTTATATTTAAATAAATCTATATTTTTATACCCTTTACATATTTCTATCTATTTGTGACCAGATATTGAGTGCCGATCTATACATTACCAGTTCTACTTTACACCAGCTTGATAAATGACCTCTATAGTATCTTTAATTTGTCAACACTAATGGCTGAGATGGCTGACAACTCTGTTTCGGTATTTAACCCCTTCACGCGTTATCATGTACCTGTACGTCATAATGCATGAGGGGATGTATAGAGCGGCCCTCTGCAGCGGGCTCCATAAACGGCTGGTGCCCGCTGTGTCATACAGCCGACACCCACCCGCACTGACAGGGATCATCGAGAGTGCCGCCCTCGTCATTTAACCCCTCAGGCGCCGCAATCAACGCTGATCACTGCACCTGTGAGTGAAGGCAGAGTGATGCAGTTCCTTCATCCTTCCAATCGGAGCCCCTACTCCGATCAGTCGCCATGGCAGCCTGGACGCTAAATCCATATATACTTAGGACATATTCACAAGGGCAGGTCTTGGTGAATTTCTACAGTTTATCACCTTTCCCAACATGTCTGTTTTAGTAACTACTTGTATCCCTCATATACTAACCATTCTAGAACATTTATTCTTATGACTATGTGTTGTACAATTCCTTCATTATTCATTCTAGAAGTTTATTAATGAATTGTTAGCAGCTTGCAGTGACGGTCCGGTTGGGTGTTACCAGTTGTGGGTGTGTTCTGCACAGTCTGACACTGGCAGCACTGATTGGATAATGTCAGACTGTGTCTGGTTACCCCCCCCCCCCCCCCCAGACTGGTAACACCCATCTGGGCCTTCATTGCAGATGGCTAGTAATTAATTCACAACTTCTAGCAGGAATAATAAAGGAATGGCACTACATTGAGTCACAAGAACAGATGATCAGCATTTGTTATTACGTGGGGAATACAAGTAATTACTAAGACATGTCAGGGGAGGTTACAGGTCCTCTTGAAGAGTGGTGACATGCCAAGGGTCTCCATAGAAACAGACCATGTTCTTATGAAATAAAGTGTGTCCATTGACATTTACAGCATTTTCGGATGTGGACAGATCAAGGAAGCCCCTGGGTAAAACAGTGAGTGAACGCTATAGAAGGAAAACATGGTCGGCTATTTTAGACAATCCAGGCTGCGAGTGAATGAAAATCCTATAATCAGTTACAAACAGTAGCACAACCACAATTGTCTTTCTCACAACTATCACAGAATGTACAAATATTGCCATACAGTGCTCAAATAATGCCGCCATACAATGCAGATGTAACAGCGGCAGGCAATGCCCAGATACCGCTCTAAGACAAGTATAAGATATTTAGTTGAATGTTGCTGTAATTCAATGTGAAGATGAGGCCCTTAGAGGATGGAGGCTGTCAGACACTTTTTACTTTTGTCATTCCTAAACCTCTGTCCTTCAATGTGGTGGTAATGCACCACCAGCACTTGTGATCCTAACCTTAAAGTGTACCTGAATAAAAAAAAAAAAGATTCCATAATAGCTGTGCTTCTTTGTAGAATCATAACTGTGAAGGAGCAGGTGCATTTTGGACTTCCCTAGCTTATCTATTTTGTTCCATGTTTCAACTGCACAGCTAGATGCATTTCTCTCAGAAGCTTACTTCCTACTATGTTTGTTTTCAGCTCTGGAGCTCACAGAACAGATAAGGAGGGGGAGATCACACTTACAGACACACAGGAGGCTCCTATAATCTTCAAAAGCTGTGTAGAAGCAGTTATTTTATCAGGCTCAGGGCTCAGCTAGCTCTGACACGCCCCCTTTTCCTATAAGCCGTATTCTGAGTCTCTGACAACAGCCAGTGGACTGCAACTTAGATGGAAGTTAGACCCCTAGTGGCCATGACTTTCCAGCTTTTTTTCAGGTGGATGCAGGCAGATTTTTTAAATGAAGTGATTTAGAAATTTGCTAGTTACACCATTCTCTAATAAATTAAATTAAATTGTGTGACAGTAGAGTGACTCTTTAAATGTAATATCAGTATTGATAGTAAATGCTCTATAAAGGGGTTCTCCGATTTGTACAGTCCCTATGACAATAAGACTATCATAGACCTATGGAGATTCTTGTAGGTAAATTGAGGACATTCAAACCACGCCCCTTAGTTCACCCATTTCTGGGTGGGGCTTACATAAACCCCATCCTTTTTAGCCTAGGACAACCCAAATTTGCCAGCATTGTCCCTGAAAATTAGGGAAAATCACTGCAAATCAAGGACTGCTGGAGGCTACACAATCACAAAGGATCACATTTAATAAGACCGGCGTTTTAGTCCCCATAGGTGGTGGAGGATCCGCCAAAGTTATGAAGAGGCGCAGGCCTCTCCATAACTTCGGCACATTCAGCGCCATTTCAAAATGGAAGACCGCTTCCTAGCTGTCTTACATTTAGACATTTTTCTCCGCCTCATATGGTAAACTGCCGACCCATCCCACAATTTTAGAACTGTTGTGAGCGGGGCAAAGTCGCAGATGGATAGCCGTTGAGCCGCCATATACGTCTGAAATACGCCTAATTTAGGCGTATTTCTGCTTAACAAATGATGTCCCTCTCCTGCGATCCCCAATGATCAGCCATAATCTGTAAGTGTTCAATTTCCCTTTAGCGCCACCACAAGGAAAATGAAGCATTTCGCAATGCTTATTCACATCAATGGGGTGTCTGTGTAAGGGCTCATGCACACGGACGTTACCTGGCAAACAATGGGTACGGAATATACGGGCACCAGCCTTTTGTGTACCACATCATGCATGCGAACCCATTCAATTGGATAGGCCCGCAATCTGGAAGGTGTGGTGCGGAAAGGGGGCACGAAAGCACTACGGGGTATGGTTTTCTTTCTGTACCTCCACACCTCAAAATAGGAGTGCATGCACGAACCCCATTTAAGTGAATGGGTCCACTAACGCAGACAGTGGGCACACAGTCGGTGCCCGTGCATTGCGGACATGTTCGTAAGGCAGGACAGGGCGGGTCCTCCAGAGCAAGAGACTCTCTTTGTAACTGATCTCCCCGCCCTATTTATTCAGAATTTCCGAGTAGGATATATAAAAATAGGTTTTCTAAACTGGACAACCCCTTTAATACAGAAATATTAAAATGAACGAGTGGAAAATATTAACGGGTTACCGGTGCCAGGGTTAATCATTTGTAATAAATTGTAATTTTAATTAACCAACTGTGATTATTCCTTTTTAATCAAGGCGACTTTTGAAGCCTGTCATTGCCTTCCCCGGTGGGGGACTACAGAGGCACGAACGATAGATCTACAGACTCCATACCTCGAATGAATGCGCTCGGCGTATATAAATAGATCATTGATCGGCTGCGGTGACACTATCCACATTCAGGTTCAGATCTCCCGGAGAAGTGGAAGACATTGCTTGTACTGTGCTCATCTTATATTAGCTGGAATGAACTGCTTTATTATCAGGAGGACTACTCGTTTTATACAGTGTGTACGGAGCGCAGAACTAACACAGAAAGTTAATTAGTGACAACCTCAAACCAAAATCACTTTACTTTCTCACCCTCTCGGGAATCTGGAAGCGACTGAGGTCCCCAGAACACCAGAACCAGCAGCCAGGACGAACGATGAGCGCCTGGAGATGAGAACAAAGAGAGAAGAGACATAAAGAGAATGAAAGATAGAAGAGAATAAAAGAAAAAGATCTCAATGAAAAGCAGAACCGGATATTATTGAAGGCAGAAAGACGGATCCTAGTGATAATGAGAAAATGCAGTAATCGGGACAAAAACGAAGAGAAAAGTTTAACGGGTTGTCCCATGAAAAATATTCTACATTTTTAAAACCAGCACCCAGATCTGAATACTTTTGTAATTGCATGTCATTAAAAATTTAGTAAAGCCACTGAGCTATTCACTGAAATCTATCTGTCTAGCGCCACCTGCTGTTTGCCCATCTTCTAAATTGTCTGTCCAGCTCAATGAGATGGACGCACATGCTCAGTCCCATCTTTCAACTGCCACCAGTTGCAGCAGAAGGAACAAGCCCCCTGAGAAAGTACATGCCCCCTAAACTGCCATCTTGAAATAAGACTAGCAGAGTAATTCCAGCAATGAATGGGGAGATTTCTCGATCTACGTGAGGAACAGAGCTGGTTCTAAGTTTGTCGGACAAGAGACTGTCATGTACTATATGATAGCTCTGATTTTCATGTTTTACATTACTCATGGGATAACCCCTTTAACGGGGTTGTGTGAGCCCAAAGGTAGAGACGAACATTAGCCTAGAAGCCATGGTGGAACCCATGTTCCAATATGTCCTGTACTGATAGAAGAACATGACAGAGGCAGCGGTTCTGCGACATAAATATCACACCATGAATAGAAATAGGAATTCAGCTTTTAGTAACTTGCACCCAAATTGTGAAAAACCCATAAAAATGGAAGGGGTTGCCCAGGATTTCCCAACACAGTGACATACTTCTTGAAAGGTTGTGTCTGGCATTACTAATGTTCCAATATAACAACAATAGAGCAAACAGGTGCACTCTGCGGTCTTACTAACCCTCATTCTGATGTTAAAATTGAGACTTAGCAAACATATCCTACTGTGGAGGACATGTCTGAGCCCGAGCACCGCGCCAAGGTTTCTTAAGTAGCTCGGGTCCTAACACTCACCTACCTGTGCCGTATGGGCAATACCAGGGGCCAGTGGACTAAATTACTGGAGTGTATAGGCCGACTCGCAGCAAACTCCCCAGACACCTCCAGCATGTAGCCATGCCTGCAATGGGAGGAGGGAGAAGGCTTGTGAGCCCCGCCCAAGACCGGCTGATATGGCCCAGGCCTCTCAGGAGCACCATCCTCCATCGTATGCATTTTTGCTGGGGCCATTAGCAACGGGCCACAAGTGCAGGATCTGCTCCCCTATATATATATATATATATGCACAACTGCATTTGGGTTTGAGCATTTCCTGCCTCCTTAACACCACGCCATTTTTTCAGTCGCTTTGTATATTGAGTTGTTTGGAGGTGTATAAACTCCTAGGTAAATGTGCCTGATGTCCATCCACAGACTACATTTCGGTGCACATGTGAGGCCTGGGCCCTTTCAGCCAGTCTTGGGTGGGGCTCACAGCCTTCTCCCTCCTCCCATTGCAGGCATGGGTACATGCTAGAGATGACTGGGGAGTTTGCTGCGAGTTGGCCTTTACACTCCTGTAATTTAGCCCACTGGCCCCTGGTATTGCCCATATGGCACAGGTAGGTGAGTGTTAGGACCCGAGCTACTTGAGAGACCTTGGCGCGGTGCTTGGGCTCAGACATGTCCTCCACAGCAGGATATGTTTGCTAATTCTCAATTTTAACATCAGAATGAGGGTTAGTAAGACCACAGAGTGCACCTGTCTGTTCTATTATAATTGTTATATTGTTTATCACATCCACACAACTGCCACCGTGTGTAGGATGTCTATTTTGGTACTTGTGGTCCGCTGCGGGCATCCTCCATTGTATGAATTTTTGCTGGGGATCGCCATTAGCAATGGGCCACAAGTGCAGGATCTGCTCCCCTGTTAATATATGCACAACTGCATTTGGGTCTGAGCATTTCATGCCTGTTTAACACCACACCACATTTCTAATGTTTAACAACATTCACTTCAGTGGAGCTGAGCTGCAATACCAGACGCATCCTGTGGACAGGGTTAGCACTGTAACTACTATTATAGGGAAACGGCATCTACCTTGTTCTTCAGGTATATATTCTTCATTCTTGATGGGGTGGTAATAGTTTTGATGGTTGTAAGCTTGGATGGGTCTTCAGTCCTGACATAAAGGTGCTCCATAACCCAACTGTATGTGCTGAACAGAAATACCAAGCTCATTTTAGCTTACTTTGTGATCTGGAATACTTTGTTAGCCTTTAGGGACTATAAGACAGATCTATCTCATCATAGTTTTGGATTTAAGTTTAGAAGACAAAGTTGAAGACCCGCGGGTTCCACATGACTTTGTATTCTCGCTAAATTTACTATCATGGTCACCAGGGCAGGATTAGAAGGAGAGTAAAAGAGGCAACTGCCCGGAGGCCACCACCATCTATTGCTTCCGTCTCCCAGTTCCCCAGCAGTAATTACTGTGGAGAGAAGAAAACAAGCATCTGTCGAACACTTGAAGCTCCACTTTTCTCTTGGGGCACAAAGGTGTTTACATGTTAATATACAATGTCCTAGATTTATGAGTTTGACGGGGAAGACATCTTGATAGGGAGTCTTCGAATGCGCCAGAATGATCACTTTGACTCTGGTTGTATGATAAATCTGGTGGTTCTGTAGACTGTCTGTCTAAAGGTTTAAGACAACTTTGAGTTCTCTTTTTCAGATTTGTGGGCCACAAATATTGGTGCATTTTGGAGCAAAAGGTTGCATTTTAGGCTATGCCTCTTTCATGGTAAACCATGCCCATTTCTCAACATCTCAAGCCAACTGGTGAACAAAAAAGAACATTTTGTGGTAAAATGTGAGTAAATTGAAGACAAAATTGAGGCACTTAGTCAATAGTGAATCTGGGCCAATATGCCCTTGTCTTCCTTAACATCAGGCATCAAGAAACAGTCAGACTGTTCCCATATTATACAATAGATTCTTAATAAATTCTGTTGCAATCAGTGTAGTCTACTGTATATTGCAAGATAAAGCCATGTTTGTAAGTAGCAATGTTATAGGCAGAGAGACCCATACAATTTTTTGCCCGGGATTCATACCCAACCTTGGTCTGGGCCTGGAGCGAGGGTACTTTGGACTATGGATGTTTGTGGACATTTTCCCCTATTCCTACTATGCAAAGACATTTACTTACTACTTTAGTGCACTTGAAAAGGTTGACTTGCACTGTGATTTATGCTGTTATTTACGCTTACACTGTTTTGTATTGTTCAACTGCATTTTATATGTTTATTCTAATATAGCTTGTTTATTTGCACATTATTGCACTATATCTGCCCAGTGGAAAGTGTTAATGCAGAGCCAGCTAATACTGAGAGACTTTGGGACTTTCTATCTATGCACTGAGAAGTCAGAAATCTTCCACAGACTCTGCAAAGTTTTAGAGAGAAAAAAAACAAACACACTGACCTTTTGACTGTCTGGTTTAGCTCTGTTGTTTACCTCTGAAGACTTGTATATGTCTGGAAAACCTGCTTAGTCATTACTATTGACTTATAGAGAAATTCTCTACAAGCCTATGGCAAACTGAAATTGCAACAATGTTTCTGTTTAGGCTGTGCTTCTCCACTCCACCCCTCCTACTAGAAGGTTCTATTCCAGCTATAAACTGCATATAAAGAGAACAGTTAGAGCCCATAGCCTTCTGCAGATAAAGACCATTGTTTACTAGAAGAGACTCTGACAGACTGCATGAGTGATTGGAAGAAGATGCTGAGTTGGGGATTCTTTGCCAAGACCCAGGGTCACCAACCTTTTGGCCACCAGCCTTCTGAGAGAGAGGGACAGCTAGCTCAGGCTTTTCTTCAGCATAAATCCTTCTTCTGCCAGGGAGGAGACTGAAGAAGGCAACCCAGTGCCTTGCCTGTATTGCTTTGCACTTCAGTTCCTCCAGTAAAGAAGCATATTGGTTTACTGCAAACCTTGATTCCCTGGACTTATGTCCCATTGGGGTGCAATCAGCTTAATATCCCCTTTGGACAGCAGCCAATGGTGACACAATGAAGTGTCCGGGGTACACAGCATAGCATTCGGGCTACCCCAACCCAACTATATAATATGCATGATTTTATCCTATAATGGAAGGAAGGACCTTTGAGAATGTAACTGAATGAGAGGGAGGAGGAGGAGAAGACAATGACAATGAGGAGAGAAGGATGAAGAATAAAGATACAGACACACTGAGATACCAGCAAGGCTTCGGCCAGAGATATATAGCGGAAAATAAAAACTAGCTGGAGATAAAGGATCCAATTAGTGAGAGAGAGGTAGCTTCTCTATCTCCCACATAGAGGAACATAAGCTGAATACTGTTCCTCTATAAAATACCCCTCATCCTTCTGCATCTCCTCAGACAATTATTGTTTAATGTCACCTCTGTCCTAACCTCTTCCCAACTTCACTATCACTTCCATTTTACAATTATTATTTAAAGGGAATGTCTAGTTTAGAAAATTCTAAATTAATGGAGGGGGTGTCATTTTGAGATCCTTATTTGAGCTTCTCTCACTCTGGAGGACCTGTCCTGTCCTGCAATGGACAGACAATCGATTGATCCCAAAGGATTATGTGTAATACTTCATTTTTCCTGTGGTAGCGCTGCAGGGAAATTGAACACTTGCTGCCAGGTTTCGCTACAGATTACTGCTAATTGCTGAGGGTGCCAGCAGGAGGACACTTTGTGATCAGCTTGTTGTCTATGAACCCTTCTAATAAGTAGGGACTGGCGAAAACAGACACCCCATTTAATCTTCCCAGCTGTAGTCGCACCTACCATCAGTCAATTTCATCAGTTGACTTCAATATGGGCATTGACCTATGAGCCGTACGATGAATCCTATCCCCCCCACTCCAGAGAAACCTGGTCCTTTAATTTTTCTCTCTGAAGATGGTGTATCTTGATACCTGCTTTTCTAATATTGAGATTTATATTCTGATCAGGGGTAAGACTAAATTTTAAAGGACCCTCTAGCAAAGTTGAGCATGGGTCTCCACCTTGTTGACAGTAAATGTAACTGCTATAAAGTAAAAAGCAGCAAAAAGAAATTACCATCTTCCCTCCAGCTATCAAGGCGCGAAAGTGCTGTTGGGCATGTGTCCTCCATAACTTAATAAGATAGTGGGTGACAATCTTGATCAAGATGAACTAAGCAAATTTCGTGTTGACACCTATTACCTCCTGGATCTGTTGCTAGGTAATAAAATAATCAGATTTAGGTTTCCCTTTGCAATTCTAAAGCACGTCTGAATGATTTCTTACTGAACAATTACAATAAAAGTTTGGCGCTTTTACCATACTCCTTTCATAACTGTTGGTGAAATAGCTAACAGTTATCTCTCCCAATTCCCCCATAAACACATTTTGGATCTCTGTTCTTCATGTTTATGCCTTTCCCAGTATTTTACCAATTTTATTTTTCAGCTTGGGTTCGCCGGTCGAATAAACCTTGATTTGAACCTAATTAGGAAAAAGAGGTAGTAGTTACGCTCACCTGAATCCAAGGTGGATGCACGGGCGGTGCCAGGAACAAGGCACTAGTCCAAATGAAAAGAGTTCAAAGAGTGCAGCTTCCAAAAGTAAAAATTCTGCCTTTATTGTTCCAAGACTTAAAATCCAAAGTAGTAAAAAGTCTAGGCATTTCGCGTCAAACAACCTTAATAAGGTAGCCAGTAGCCCGACTACTGAGCCACAGACCATGGGCCTCCAGCCTTACGTCAGGGTACCAGCTTCTGAGAGAGAGAGAACAGAAAAATCAGGCCTTTCCTCAGCATTGAACCCTTCTTCTGCCAGGTAGGAGACTGTAGAAGCCAGCTCTCTGCCTCGCCTGTATTGTTTTGCACATGAGTTCCTCCAGTAAAGAAGCACACTAGTTTACTGCAGACCTTGACTCTCTGGACTTATTATTATGCACCACGACTTACCATCCCTTCCAGAGAGCAGCAACACGTGGTGACACGTGGACAGTGTCCAGAGGACCCAGCATACCATTGGGCCCACCCCAAACCCGGCCACTGCACATGCACGCTGCGACACAAGAAAGATGCTACGCATTTCAAATAGACATATTGGGGGTCATTTACCAAAATGGTGTAAAGTAGAACTGGCTTAATTGCCCATAGCAACCAATCAGATATCACCTTTCATTTTTTACAGTTTCTTTGGAAAATGAAAGGCGGGATCTGATTGGTTGCTATGGGCAACTTAGCCAGTTCTACGTTACACAAGTTTGCTAAATCTCTCTCTATTGTTCTTAGTCATAGCCTCAGTTCCCCATACTGAATACTACACCCTAAAACCACGTCCACACAACCGAAGATAGCAAAGTTATGTAAACAATCAACAAGCCCATTCACCCATAATAGGGTGGGTGGATGTCCAATGTCTGACAGCGGCAAAGGGTCCCTTTAACAAATATTTGTGACGCCAGTTGCAGTGAAGCAACAACGGGACAGAGTCCCTTTAAGAAATGGTGTTGGTGGTGGTACCCAGGTGTAAGAATGGCCGAGTGGTATAGGATGGCCTAAAATGTCCCTTTATGTTGAGTGCGAGTGTCATGGTGCTCCTACCTGGATACGCTGGACTCTAGGCATTGTCTTCTGAAGCAGCAAATAAGGGGTTGTTGAATTGGGGGGATAAAGGAAATAACTTGAGTCCAGACCTTGTGATGAAGTTCAGTAACAGCTTTACTTGGCATAAACGTTTCTCCAAACGGGTTACAGACTTTGTCTTGGTTCCATCAGGCTTTAGCATTAAAACGCTAGCAGGCAAACTCATCTCTGCTACATCTGTTGCTCTCTGGCCCTGATGTACTAACAGGGTAGCTTTATAACTTAGCTTCCTCTGGATGCTGCAACTTCTCTCGGTAGTCTGTCTCTTAAGTAGTACCAGGGAACTCTACTTCCTGAAAATAACTTGGATGAACCACCTCACCTGTGTATCCAAGGAATTTTTCCTCCTGTGTTGTGCACGGATGTCCTGAACGGATGCTCACTTGTAAATGTATGAAGTAGTCCAGCACAAACCACGGATGTAGATTGCCAAATTTCCTTTATTTTCGTTGCGTTAAAATACAGAAACAGCTTAGCTTGATGTTTGGTACACTCACTCCCAGGGTCTACATGTTTCGGACACAGATGTCCTTAATCATGACTAAGGACATCTGTGTCCGAAACATGTAGACCCTGGGAGTGAGTGTACCAAACATCAAGCTAAGCTGTTTCTGTATTTTAACGCAACGAAAATAAAGGAAATTTGGCAATCTACATCCGTGGTTTGTGCTAGACTACTTCATCCATTTACAAGTGAGCAACTCTACTTTCTGCCTTCTGAGGCTTCAGGCTGTGGCCTCCATATCCAACAGAGCTAAAAGTGCTCTAGCTGGCTTGCTTCACTTAGCTGGGGCACGTCCAACGACGACGTGCCCAGCCCTTGCTTCATTCCCCTAGCAGGGGGTAAGCTAGACTGACTTCTAACTAACTAGTCCCCTCCTTAGAGGGAGAGTTACAATGGAAACAAGGGTTCCATTCTCTCTAACTGTAGCTCTGCCATGCTTGCTGCCACTTGCTGGTGAACCAGGTAAATTACACTTGAACATAACAGTTGCAAAATAGGAAATGCACAGTGTTTGGACCTGAAATAAATACACAGATGACATTATATTAGACCATTAGAGATAGTAGCCTGGTGCAGAAGTGGTAATGCCACTCTGGGGCTTTACATTGTCCCTTGCTTAAAACCAAGCCGTCCTGTAGAACTGTAAAGAAAGCAATAAATGACAAAAAGAAAGCATTTTAAGTAAAAAAATAAAATATGTAAAAAACAAATAAAAGCAGCCATACTAGAGACCGAGAGATTAATTGACAAAGAGAGCAAAACAAACCCTAAAATGTTCTTCAATTATATAAATGGTAAAAAGTAGAAATCTAACGATGTCGGCCCTTTACAGAGTAATGAGGGGGGAGTTGCAGAGAGCGATGAGGAGAAAGCAAAACTATTAAATATTTTTTTCTCCACTGTATTCACTAAGGAAAATAAACTGTCAGATGATATGCAGAATGTAAAAGTAAATTTCCCATCAAAAGTGCCCTGTCTGACCCAGGAAGAAGTACAGCGGCGTCTTAAAAAGATTAAAATAGACAAATCGGCAGGACCAGGTGGCATACACGCCAGTATCCTAAGAGAATTAAGTAATGTCATTGCCAGACTCTTATTTCTGATATTTAAGGACTCTATAATGACAGGGAGTGTTCCAGAGGATTGGCGCATAGCAAATATGCTGCCAATATTTAAGAAGGGTCCAAAAACAGAGCCCCGAAACTATAGGCCGGTAAGTTTAACATCTGGTGTGGGTAAACTGTTTGAAGGTTTTCTAAGAGATGCT
Organism: Bufotes viridis; assembly: GCA_033119425.1. Classification (NCBI taxonomy): domain Eukaryota; kingdom Metazoa; phylum Chordata; class Amphibia; order Anura; family Bufonidae; genus Bufotes; species Bufotes viridis. Next base: position 29,562,408 of record CM065597.1, on the reverse strand, counting down.
ATCTTGGAGTACGTCATTGAAAATAAGCAAGTAACGCCATATCAGCATGGCTTCATGAGGAATCGGTCATGTCAAACTAATTTAATCATTTTTTATGAGGAGGTAAGTTCTAGACTTGACAGCGGCGAATCGATGGATGTCGTATATCTGGACTTTTCCAAAGCATTTGAGACTGTACCTCATAAAAGGTTAGTATATAAACTGGGAGAAAATGTCTGTATGTGGGTAAGTCGAACAAGAGGTTCCAGCAAACGTGTAATTCCAGACTTTACTTCTGGTGAGACTATGCAAACAATCTGGGACAGGGTGTGCAAACATAGGTCCACCATAAGAACTAAAAATCTGTTGCTACCGCTCCCCTATCATTTTGATAAGTTTAAGCATAGTATTGTACAACTCAAGTTCCAGGTTTTGGAGCAGGTCAAATTACCTAGGAGAGGGGGTGATATAAAAAAAGGCTTCTATTACAGAGGGAAGCCTTTTGGATACACACATTAGATACACTGGAACCCCCTCGGTTTAAACCGCGAATATGAAATAGCACGCCTATAAGATATTCGGATGTGATATTCTGTGCTAATAGTTGGATTTTTGCTTTGTTTTAGACATCTTCTGCCCATTGAAAACTACCATGGTAATGTGCTTTATTTACCTGATTCTCCATTGGATTGTGTAGCTGTTGTGTTATTGGTTGTTTGTATTTGCTGACACGGGCCGGCGTCTGACGTCATGCTACTTATCTGTCTATTTAAACTTTGTATGTACTGATATCCCATGACCTGTTGATGAAGGCTTAATTGCCGAAACGCGTCTGGGAGACACTGGATTGTAATTTTGATATATGAAAATAAAGAAGTAAAGTCTGGAATTACACGTTTGCTGGGACACCTTGTTCGATTGCTCGTTGGGGATTGCTCCTTCCCGCGCAACGTGGATTAAGGTGGAGTGCCGACTGCTTCCTTTTTCATTGTATGTGGGTAAGTAACTGGCTCAGTAATAGAAAACAAAGGTTATTATGGTTATTACATGGTTATTAACGGTACACACTCAGATTGGATCACTGTCACTAGTGGAGTACCTCAGGGGTCAGTACTGGTCCCTATTCTCTTCAAAATATTTATTAATGATCTTGTAGAAGGCTTGCACAGTAAAATATAAATTTTTGCAGATGACACTAAACTGTGTAAAGTTATTGACACAGAAGAGAACAGTATACTGCTACAGAGGGATCTGGATAGATTGGAGGCTTGGGCAGAGAAGTGGTAGATGAGGTTTAACACTGACAAATGTAAGGTTATGCACATGGGAAGGAATAATGCAAGTCACCCGTACATACTAAATGGTAAAATACTGGGTAACACTAACATGGAAAAGGACCTAGGAATTTTTGTGAACAGCAAACTAAGCTGTAGAAACCAGTGTCAGGCAGCTGCTGACAAGGCCAATAAGATAATGGGTTGCATCAAAAGGGGCATAGATGCCCGTGATGAGAACATAGTCCTACCACTTTACAAATCACTAGTCAGACCACACATGGAATACTGTGTACAGTTCTGGGCTCCTGTGAACAAGGCAGACATAGCAGAGCTGGAAAGGGTTTAGAGGAGGGCAACTAAAATAATAACTGTAATGGATAGACTACAGTACCCAGAAAGATTATCAAAATTAGCGTTATTCACTTTAGAAAAAAGACGACTGAGGGGAGATCTAATAACTATGTATAAATATATCAGGGGTCAGTACAGAGATCTCTCCCATCATCTATTTATCCCCAGGACTGTGACGAGGGGACATCCTCTGCGTCTGGAGGAAAGAAGGTTTGTACACAAACATGGAAGAGGATTCTTTACGGTAAGAGCGGTGAGACTATGCAACTCTCTGCCTGAGGAGGTGGTGATTGTGAGTTCACTAAAAGAGTTCAAGAGGGGCCTGGATGTATTTCTGGAGGGTAATAATATTACAGGCTATAGCTACTAGAGATGGGTCGTTGATCCAGGGAGTTATTCTGATTGCCTGATTTTTCCTTTAAGTGGGGAAAATTGGCTTTTACCTCACAGTTTTTTTTATTTTTGCCTTCCTCTAGATCAACTTGCAGGATAAAAGGCTGCACTGGATGGACAGATGTCTTTTTTCGGCCTTATAAAGTATGTTACTATGTTACTATGCTCTAAGGCCCCTTTCACACGGGCGAGTTTTCCGTGCGGGTGCAATGCGTGAGGTGGACGCATTGCACCCGCACTGAATCCGGACCCATTCATTTCTATGGGGCTGTGCACATGAGTGGTGATTTTCCCACATCACTTCTGCGTTGCGTAAAAATCGCAGCATGCTCTATATTGTGCATTTTTCACGCAGCGCAGGCTCCATAGAAGTAAATGGGGCTGCGGGAAAATCGCAAGCATCCGCAAGCAAGTGCGGATGCAGTGAGATTTTCCCGCATGGTTGCTTAGCAACGTGACCAGATCTTTATTATTTTCCCTTATAACTTGGTTATAAGGGAAAATAATAGCATTCTTAATAAAGAACAAACTTTTAAATAAAATTACACGCGTTTGCACCCGCAAAGAAAAATCGCGCATATTCCCGCAACGCACCTGCCTCTTATCCGGGCGTCAAACATGACGCCCGTGTGAAAGAGGCCTAAGAGTACCAAAGAAAAAGTTCAAGTGCTGCGTAGGAACATACATATAGGTCACCACTAGGTTTCTGCCCTTATTAGTAGGGTGTCCATTCGCCGTTTTCCCTCTCGGTATAAACCAGTAAACCAAAATTTCTGCACAAAGCGCTGAAATACTCCCGTTGTGGATACCGGATCCTAGTACCACCGGAAGCGTGGGGGTGTCATGTACTGTTATCCCTCCACAATGCTATGGGACACCCACAAATGGAAGGATGGCTTCATCCTGTATTCCCTTCTAAGCACCAAGGTATATAAATAACTTTTTGTACGGTCACCTTGATGTCTGAACTGGTAACTACAAAATTTTCCTTGGCAATGCACAAGGCCTTAGAACATACAGAAATTAGGAGGAGGAGACGGTGCTCTCCAATATCTCCATTAGAGCTAATCTCTCTTAACACACATGAGCAGCGCGGTTACCCTTGACGATGTTAAATTTGCTTGTGACTTACCACTTGGTTCCCCTTGTGTAGCAATAATACAATACAATATAATACCTAGGCTTTCTAGCTAACACAAGGTAACATAAGAACCATTAGTATTAAACGTCCTCAGAGGCAGTCTATATGAGCAATTAAGTAAGGTGCTAGCTATCTGGCTAACTGTATAAAATGCAAAGACCAATTAAAGTGCATAAAATCACACCGTGGCACCTGCAAAAGAATACACACAATGGGCACTATATACTTAAACGTTGCTGAAACTTGAAAATGTTAGTGTAGAAATAGTGCAACAATTAAATATTGCAATAAAATCACATTAGAGTCTCTTCTTCCATGTTGGCGGATGAAATGCACCAAACGGGAATCAAGTAGTCAAGTAGTGCAAAAAGTTACTTTGTAATTCACTGGAAATAATGTCATTATTTGTAATCCACATGAGTAGAAGAATAGCAAAGGTACTTAGAACCCTTTTAAGCAAAGGGGGCTCCAAATTAACGTGAGAAGAGGGGGGGGAAGTAAATTGGCACAGACGTGCGCAACTTGGTGATGATCCTGACTGTGAGGGGAGTCCTAACTAACCATGCTTCTCTGGGAGAGAGTCAACCTAGGGCAACAAAAACAATAAGTCAACTTGCTCTCACCCGTCAGAGGTAGTCCACGTTGTGGCTTCCATAAGTCCTTGTTTTTCTTTAAGACTGTAGAGGCTCCTTAGAGGAAGGACCTCAAATCCTCCTCACTACTGATGCTGCTCCTGAAGCTGATGAGAGATCAGTCCTGCCTTTTGTAAGCCACCCTGTGCCAGCCAGCTGGGGTAGAGCTCTACTACCGTCTTGTGGTCGGTCTTGGACGTGACAGGGTGGTCACGCTTTTCATCTGGGTCGCATCCTTTTGCTTCAGACTACCGGGATCTGTACCGCCTGCCATCATGAAGGGATTGAGGACCTCCGGCTGCATGAGAGCTGGTAGGCATTCCAACTCATGTGGTGACAGATCTTGGACAGCTCTCTCCCTCTCCACGGCCATTTTCCAGGGTAGCTGGTAAACATCTTTCGGGCTGAAGGTAAAGGTGTAGGTTGACACACAGCCCATTAGACAAACTGGTGGCACAGGCAATCGTGGGATGAGTGACTGGCTCTGGCTGAGGCCTCTCGCGGAAGACACTGAGACGAGGGGCTTCTCCAGGAGGACCAAGGCTGTAGCAAAAGGCCCTTGGATGGACTACATAGGGGTTTATTCCACCCTGTCCCCTTTATAGAGACTGTGCCTTGCCTGGGGGAGATAAGGACTCTTCACAGAGAGATGTCCCACGAAGAGCTTCTGCCTGGTCTTATCATCCATAATGAAGCCACTGCCTTGCTGGATGGAAAACCACACCACAGACCCTGTTCTCCGTTCTAGAAGGGAATCTCTGGGCTGCGGTCGGTCCCATATGTGAATGGCCCAGTCCTTTATGGCCTGCTTGTATTGTATTCTTGTCTTGTGCATTGGCTGTCACCTCCGGGAGCACCATCGGGTTAAGGCCTTCGTATGGGCCTCTCCTCCTGGGCGGCCGAGTGGGTACTCTGACCACCTCCACCACACCAGCCGGCACGGGGGAATGCTTGGGATCCCTTCTCGGATCTCCGCACGATCTGCGAAACCCATATTTCCTGCATGGCATCATGCAGTTCGGGCAGGTCATCGTTATATAGCATCTCGCTTTAGTTTGGTTTTGGCGCCGCCATCTTATTTCCTCTCCGGTTAACACAAACTGGTGACCAAGGAGAAGCTTTAGGGGAGGAGTCCTCACTTCCTTTCTTTACACTGAGCTGTTCCGTGTGGGCAGGGCTATATTTTCCTGCTCTAGGGCTGTGCTCTTGAGGTGCAAGAATAAGGTATGCTATCACAGTCAAAGATGTCTTATTAACCCTTTGGATGCCGGCGCCCACTTTACAGCGCCTGTTGCTCCGCAATAAATGTAGTAAAGTCATTTTTAAAGGGTTTCTTGACACACAAATAAATTCTGTTCGTGACGCCAAATGAAACGTCCGACAGCGACAAAGGGTCCCTTTAAGAGATATTCGTGAAGCTAGTTGCATTGAAGCAACAACGGGACAGAGTCCCTTTAAGAAATGGTGTTGGTGGTGGTACCCAGGTGTAGGAATGGCCGAGTGGTATAGGTTGGCCTAAAATGTCCCTTTATGTTGAGTGTGAGTGTCACGGTGCTCCTACCTGGATACGCTGGACCTCAGACGTTGTCTTCCGAAGCAGCAAATAAGGGGTAGATGAATTGGGGAGGAAATAACTTGAGTCCAGACCCGTGATGAAGTTCAGTAGCAGCTTTACTTGGCATAAACGTTTATCCAAACGTGTTACAGACTATGTCTTGGTTCCAGCAGGCTTTAGCATTAAAACTCTGGCAGGCAAACTCGTCTCTGCTACATCTGTTGACTCTGGCCCTGCTGTACTACCAGGGTAGCTGTATAACTTAGCTTCCTCTGGATGCTGCAACTTCTCTCGGTAGTCTGTCTTTTAAATAGTACCAGAGAACTCTACTTCCTGGTGCTCTAGCTGACTTGCTTTGCTTAGCTGGGGCACGTTCAACTGCGACATGCCCAGCCCTTAATTTCTTTCCCTGGCAGGGGGTAAGCTAGACTGATTTCTAACTAACTAGTCCCCTCCCCTCCTTAGGGGGAGAGTTAGAATGAAAAGAAGGGTTCCATTCTCTCTAACTGTAGATCTGCCATGCTTGCTGCCACCTGCTGGTGAACCAGGTAAATTACATTTGAACATAACAGTTGCAAAATAGGAAATGCACAGTGTTTGGACCTGAAATTAATACACAGATGCCATTATATTAGACTATGAGAGATAGTAGCGGGGTGCAGATGGGCTGTCCAGATACTAGTGGGTAAAAACTGGTGCAACCCCCCTTCTTCCTGCCAGGAACCCTATGTGTCTCTACCTACCTGCTCTTTACTAAACTTGTAAACTTTTTTTATGGACCCCTCCTGCTGACCTCTGTTCTTTCTCCCCCCCCATACTATTGCTGCCCAACCCATCATGCAGAGCATAGTCTAACAGAGTAAGAGACAAGACCTGCACATGAGAACTTCGCCTCTGAGACTTCCACAACCAAGGAAGCAACTCTGCTACCAGAGTGCGCCTGAGAGAAGGAGATAAGAAGGTCCGGAGACCAGAACCTTATCCAGGCCCTGCATTGGATTCAGACAGCAAGGTATTATGCTTGTTTATGGCAGAAAGACTTTGCTGCTGTGAAAGGAAATGTTCTAAAAGCATTCTACTACACTTTAAGACGGATTGGCTATCTGTATTTGAAATCTGCTCCTCTCAGGCCGGGAACTGCAGAAGGAGATAAAAAAAGAAACTCATTACATGCCTATGATTCTGATGAGAGACTGAAAAGTGTCTTTAGAGAAAGAGAGGGAATACTACCACCACCATAATTTGTTGCTGTCCATATGCTGCTATGGAGGTTTACACTGTTATATACTTTAGAACTGTGCATTTTGTTGTCATATCTACTACTACTCCCATCTTCACTTCAGTAAAGAATGACTTGATTATTGAATCCACCATACATCAGCCAGTCCTCTGCACCTACCTTCCTGCCTTGCTACCTGATACCATCAAGAGCACCCCAACTACCACCAGGCAGAAGCCCTAATACCAGAGAGTGCCCTAGGGAAGAAAAGGTGCTCCCTTCAGTCATTGAATGGCCATAGGGAACACCAGAGTGGAAATTGCCACTGTGATCTGTGAGTACAACTACCGCTGGTGATGAGTAAAGTATTCATAAATTTGATTTGATTGCTTCGCCGAATTTTACAAAAAAATTTGCTTTGTGAAGAATTACTTGGTCACGAAGCACATTTTATTGTAAGTAGTGGGTGCAATGACAGGGAGCGGTGATTGCGCCGCCCCGTCATTGTACCCCTCAGATGCCACGTCCATAGCTGATGGCGGCATCTGACATTGACATTACAATGTAACATACATTTTCTTATATTTTTTCGCCATCTTGATTGGAGATCTAGAGTGAAATTTCGCGCTGCCCGTGAGGACGTCTGGTGTGGTGACATCATACGACTCAATGCACAGGATTTCATGTGAGATATACAATCAAGGTGGCAGCGGCCGGCTCTTTGCGCTCAAACGGATGGGGTAAGTATGATTTTAATTTTTTACTGCCATTCAGGGAAAAATCGATTTGCTACAATAAAGCATGAGGAAATTTGGCTTTGCGGCTAATCGAATTTTCCCTGAAATTTGGGTCGAATTCCACTTTATCCTGATCAATTCACTCAACACTAACTACCACCTTAAGAGCCACAACTACCACTCCTCCCATCCAGGCCTCCCCTCTGGCTCGTCTCCCTGTTGTTTCAGCTTTTCTCCATCTAATTCCTTTATCTTTTCCTCATTGTGTTGCGTCTTCTCTCCCTTCTTCTCGATTCCCTTTCCCTCTGGTCTCTGTCTTTTCCACCCACTAATGCTCTTGTTTTCTACACTGTTAATTCTCATCCTCATTATATCTCTTTTACCCCTCACCTCCCCCCCTCCCTCGCCCTGTCCCTTCCTCTCTCTCGCTCTCTGACTGATATATTGTTCCATTAAAGCTTTCAGAACCTTTTAAGAAAATAAAATCAGCAGAGAGAGACGAGGCCTGAATGAAAAGAACATGAAAAGATTTTGGATAGCAAAGGAGGCTGAGGACCAAGGTTAGAACAGCCAAGTGTCACATAGTAGAAAAAAATATATATATATCTAAACGTAAACGGCAAGATTAGTCACCACTTGCTGGAAAAAAGAATAATTCTCTAAATTCAAAACCTTATGGAAGAAATGTCCTCTAGGACTTCCCCCAGATAAACCTCTAAGATAGTGCTTTCCACTACACCTGCTGCACAGGGGGACGCAAATGAAGATGTTGTAGCACTTTTAATGAAGTGCTCCTAATTAGCATGTAATTGACACTTATTTCATTAGCAGGTTTCTTCCCGAGTTGTACGAGGTCATATCTTGGAATAGCAGAGCCTAGTGGTGTAGTGTAATTAGAATGGAAATAGTGGAATCAAGATATTAGGCCAGTGTGGTGTGTGTTGGGTCAGCGCCAGCAGCATATCTGTTGGGGTGGCACGGGCTAAAATCTGAGCTTGACCCTTAAGTTATATGAGAACCCCAGCATCGTATCTGTCAATGTGGAGGCATAACACCATATCTTGTTAATATGTAGTGATGTACGTTACATTTGAAGTGCAAATAAAAGATTGGTGACCACAACAGAGATGGGAAAATTCCCTCCTCTCACTTTACACCCTTGGGGGTATCTGAAAATGTTTTATTATACATCGTTGTGTATTTTCATATGGTTTAGCCATATGTTCTAGCAGAGGAGGTCGTCAATGGTTGGCAGGAACAGGGCTAACTACCCGGTTCCTTCCCTCTTGGTAGGAGTGGGCTGGTCCCACTACTGTCAGGAGGAGGAGTTCCAGTTCAGATAGTGAAGGGAGAAGAAGCACACGCTAGAGCAGTGTTTCCCAACCAGTGTGCCTCCAGCTGTTGCAAAACTACAACTCCCAGCATACCTGCACAGCAAAATGCTGTCCAGGCATGCTGGGAGTTGTAGTTTTGCAACAGCTGGAGGCACACTGGTTGGGAAACACTGCGCTAGAGCTTCTACTCCTAGGAACCGTGACTAATTCTTGTGTAAGACCATCACTCCAGAAAGATCTTCAGAAACCAGAACACTACTTCCAGAAAGCATCAGTGTGTCAAGCCAGCAGACTGATTAGTGAAATTTCAGCTTTACAGACACTGCTGCCAGTGTGGGACTATAGCTCAGGCACCCATCACCTAGCTCACAACCAAGCCAGACAAACATCAAGTCTGAAAATTACAGTGGACACCTATATCCACAAGTGCCTGCAACTGCTATTAAAAAGCCATCCAACCAGCCATCACACCTCCTCATCTGGTGCCAGAACCTGCACTTTGTACTTAATTCTGCTGGATGTGCCACAAGTTATCTTTTGCAAGTAAAGAAAGTCTTTTATACCTATACTTCTGACCTGATTCTTCAAGCTACCATTAAAATGCACTGATCCCCAGGTAGCAATGGCCTGAGGGAGTACACAGTGACACAACACCACATCAGGGTCACTACCACTCCCATCTTTTGCACCGGCTCCTCAGGGGTTCGCTGCACAATCCTTTTTTCAGGTGTTGTGGTATAGTTTTGGAACACGCATCAATAAAAGAGCTCTACAAGTCATGATGTAGCATACAGGTCGGTGATGACATGTTTGTCAAAATTTGTGGTATTAAATTCCAGCCATTTAAACCCAAACCTGGCCCTGAAAACACCCACTTCTGAGCAAAACTTACATAAGTCAAATTTGCCAGGGTTGCCTATGAAAATTTCGGACAATCCCTGTAAAATTCGGGACCGTGCGCGGTTCTCTGACGAGTAGCTGCAGTACAGGCCATTGCTTGCATGCAAGGGCAGATTGTAGAAGACAAAGACGAGAACAGGGCAAACTGGCTGAGTAACGGTTTCATAAATCTCCCTGCATCCCAGGCCTGGGCAGGCAATCCTTCTGTCTTGTCATATTGTAGCTGTAGAATTTTTTGAGCCATTTTTAACTCTTTTGGATCCCTAAATATAGTTTTGCTTGGGTTGTTCATAGACCTCATGGACCCTGAAGGACAGGGTTGTATGTGGGTCAGTACAAGAATAGCAGGGTGGGCGCCAGGATGGCAGGAAGGTGTAGTGATGGGGAAGGTGTCTTGATAAATGTGCCTGAGCTGGAGGATAAGACTCTAGGGGAAGTGATTGAGCGGCTACATGTAGGTCATCTTCCTCTCCTGTCTGTATATTTAACATCAGTCTGATTCCTGCATTTTATATTTAGACTGAGAACATTTGGAGCCCAGGAGTCCCCGAGTTGCCTCTGACAGATTGTGATGAGTGACACAACGTGTTAGCAGTGGGATTTTAATACATTTTCCAGCGTCGGAGTCGACTGCGTGCTTCTTTGTATTATTGTTTTTCTGTATGTGTCTTAAAACATGGCCTGTCACAGCAGAGCTCCCGTGAACAATGGTCATGCGGCTGCCCGGGATGCGTGTTTTGTCAGCGGCTGGCTGGAGTCCAGTCCTTGATGAGAACTGGGAGTTTATCCAGCAGGTGCTGAACACTTACAAATGATTCTGAGCAGCCAGGCAGGGAGCGGGTGAGCGGAGAACCAAACGAGACGAGAATTTGTGATATAAACCGAAGGTAATGGACCAAAGCAGATGAGGAAGAGTGCTGGAGAAGGGGGGAAGCCATCAAGCAAGCTGGATCCACTTATGGGTCTCTGTTTGTTGTGGAGCTAAAAGTTTCAGTGTGCCGTGTTGGTCAGAAACATTTCAATGCCAGTCAGCGCCTACAGGTTAATGGGTGAATCGCTATGAGACATAGCATGCCCTGTTAGTCAAAGACTGGATCCCATGCTGGTGAAGAACTAAAGGGCCAAGTATCTTGTAGTATAGCAGGGAGTGATATATGAGCTTTTCAATAAAAGCATTGCCCAGGACTTTGATATTGATTACCTATCGTCAGTATCCATCAATGTCAGGTTGGCGGGGGTGTGACTGGGTAGCTCTGGAGCCAAACGTAGGCACTGAAACTACACATCTCAGTCTAATGAGTGGTGGATGGACCTGGTAACTTCAAAGGTAGCATTACTGCAGTTACCACCTTCATCTGATTATCAATGGACAAAGCTGTCTTGTTCTAGTGCTTACTTCCGGCACTAGAGCTACAACCAAACAACTTATCAGAGGGGTCTGACACCCCGCAACTATACAAATCAGCTGCTTCAGGGTAGCTCTGGCTCCAGATATAGGGACTGAAACTACACGGCTCAGACCATTGCGTGGTGGATGGACCTGGTAACTTCAATGGGAGCATCTTTGCCGTTACCTGTCGGAGTGTGTCGTTCCGGGGCCTACTTCCACCGCTGGAACCACAATAAAACAGCTGATCAATGCAGATGCAGGATGTTGGAGCCCCACCGATCTGATATTTATAGCCTATCCTGAGGATAGTTCATCAATATCAAAATCCTGGACAACCCTTTTATGCAGTATCTATGTTCAATATACATTATGTGGACAATTCACCATTCCCCCTATGGAAGATTTCTGGCCATAGTAGCAACGTAGCAACTGGCATTTTTATGCAGTCCTTGTAAGTTTATGAAAAGGGGCATGGAGATGGCAGGGCGTGGACAAAGCCATCGGCCCCCGCATGTTTATCATTATTTATGCCAGAATCTGTCATAAATAATGACTGTAATCTAAGCCAGCTACAAGCTTGAGTAGATTTGAGTCTGGTGCATGGACTGCCTTAGGAGGCCAGTGCCTCATCATAACTTAAATGCCTGCCTGGCAGGGCATGGCCCATCTAGTCCGGTGTCGCCCACGTTGGTCTTAATAAATCAGGGTCTATATATCTATATAACAGTAGCAGTGGGATATCTGGACTCTATGATTGGCACTAGACTACCAACTGTCCCATGTTCTCTACGATTGCCTCTTGAAATAGATCTTAGAGGAATATTTCCTATGCAGATATGCCCCAAAGTAGACATTGATGGGTGAATTAGGGCCAGTGTCATGGGGGCACCTACTTATAAGAAAGATAAAGCTCAACTAGATGACCAAGGTAATTAAGGGGATGAGTGGATTGCAATACCAAGACAGATTAAATAAAAAACTATGGCACTCTCTGCCACAGAACATTGTGATGGTTGACTCATTGTACAAGTAAAGAGGGACCTAATGACTTTCTTGAAAGTAATCACAAGCTATGGGTACTAGATATCTGGTAATGGGACTTTAATCCAGGGTTTGAATCTGCTTACCAAATTTGGTGTCCAAAAGCTATTTTAAAATGTGGCAAGTGGCACCAACCTCAGGGGCTTTTACCTTCCTCTGGATTAACATAGTAGGATTATCAACTACGTAAATGCATCTTAAAAATGTTCCATGAATAGTCCAACATTTGGAAGTATGGGTTTATCTTTGCACAGATGATTGCCAATAGATTGCTCTATATCATAGTAGAGAAATGACAGGGTAGTGAGGGTTGCTAGACAGACTTTTTCTTTTTTTCTGAACAACTTATTCCAAATTCACGGTCAGCCAACATTTTTTAGAGACGAATTGAAAAAAGCATAATGAATTATAAAGATTCAAAGTAATACAGGTCTATAGTTCAATATACTGATAAGAACTTGTTACCAGAATTAACCATGAGCTGTAAGATCATGATAATTACCACCACAATAATCTAGTCAAGAACCACCAGCTTCAAAAAATCACAGACATCTATTTTTTTCAAAAGTCACTATTTTCATGGTCTGTCCAGAAATTTCTGGATGGGTTGGCAACCGCGGTAGTGATGACTTCATTTACTACTATGAGTTTTTGATACTCCCCCTCAAACAGAAAAAAAAATAAAAAATCAATATGACATTTCGGACATAGGGGACAATTTGCAGAACATTGTATGAGGCTGAGATCATTCATCATGATGGGAGCTGTCGGCAGAATTGAAGGAGTGATTCATCTTAATCGATCATGGATATAGTAACCTATACACAGTGACAGCTCCCTGATAGGTTGGAATATGTCTTTATTACAGACCGACTTGTGTATTAGGTTAATAATGACGGTATTGGTGAGAGTGGGTGACTTTATGATGGGGCGTTGGTATATGCTTACCCACCAATGCATCACTACCCACATAAGCCAATGGTAAGCCAAGGACGGTGAAAAATCTGGTTGATACTAAAGCTGTGCTAGCAATATATGTGTGTGTACTTTTTAGGACATTTTACTTTGGAGATGGTATTTTTTGCTTAATTTGCGTGTAAGTAATATGTATCCAATAATTTCTATCTGTTATATTATGGTTAAAAAAACAATTATCCTACAAGGCAAATTTGAGTCTATGGAGTGCAGTTCCCCATCAGTGTCCTCATCTAGTAGCCAGAGCAGAGACTGGCTACTAAGAGTCGCTCTTGCTCAGGAGGGCTCAGCATGTCCATGCATTACACTGACAGCTCATTGGTTTAAATGGCCACTATCAGTGGTACACCTAGCCTTTTTACTGCCTGAGACAAAAACTGAAACGGCGCCCCCCATGCCAATTTCTTAACCTAACCACTTTGCCACAATGAAAGCGCTCATTGTCCATGGCCCTTCCGCTGCCCCCCTCTTGCTCCTATCTGATGCTGCCTGAGACGATCGCCCCACCTGGCCTCATTGGTGGTGCACCCCTGGCCACTATGCAATGCTTTCTTCTTCCTGTGGTGGCGCTGCAGGGCAGTTGAACACAGATTACAGATGATCTGTGATGGGTTTATCATTTTGCTTCCTTGTGACACAAAGGGATCATCCTTTTAAATAAAAGTAGTAGGTGGAGTCATAAAATGTGTTTCTTCTTTCCTTCTTCATCCCTTTAGATCTAGAACCACAAGTAGCCTAATATTGATGATAGCAGCACCTTCTAACCATAGGGTGAATATGTTACCTTTATTCATGCCCAACTTTATATTACCCTATAGCCATAGCTTTAAGGGGGTTGTCCAACTTTCAAGTGTTTTTAAATAACCCCACCACCACCCCCTAGCTGGACTTTTCAGGGCATGCATACTTATCTGTTCCCTGACTCTCCATTCCAGCTCTGTGGGTCCACCGCTGTCTTCATGGACTGACTGAAGCTGTGAAGTGTCCCCAAGCAACACATCACTGTGGTTACATAGTACTGGAGGGGACATGTCTTTGACTGCAGCAGTGTAGATGACCTCCATCCATGCCGAAAGTTTACATGCAGGGACCGAAACGCAGTGAAAACAGTGGTGGACCCACAGAGCTGGAACCAAGAGTTGGAGAGCAAGTAACTTCATTTACCCATTGGGCGTTATTTAAAAAACACTTGGAAGTTGACAACCCCTTGAAAGGTTGCTTGCAGCCATGTTTTTTTAAACTACTCGAGATCAGATGGGGATATATATGGTGTAACAGGTGGTCGACAGGAAAGGACTAATTTTGTTGTTATGTTGTTTTATTTGCAGCCTTTAATACAATTGACTGTGAGTGGCTTCTAAACCACGTTCCTGCTGTGAAGCCTTCATTCATGGTGTTGCTGCCGTTGACCCTGGTAAAGAGAGAGATCCAGCTACATAACAAATATCACACAATCCACACCGCGATCTTCCATCCTTAATTGCCCTATTAAGTTTTCTAATTCAGCACAAATCCTAAAAAATTGGAATAGCAAAAGCCGTTCGAAGCTTACATCAAGGGAACTAATAGAGTGATGGCGTATTGCTCAGTTATCACATTGCTTTGTTTTTTCAATTCTTAATTTTTGAGAAATCTTACAAAATAAGGAATATATAAACAATGCAGTAATGAATCGTTTAGATAGGGATTAATGAATGGCTGTAGAAGAACTAGGATATTGTCACGCATTAAATGAGCCATGGACTCGCGGGGCAGGAATGTAATATTACCACTTTACAAAGCGTTGGTGCAGCCTCATCTGGAATACGCAGTTCAGTTCTGGGCACCAGTCCATAGAAAAGATGCACTGCAGCTGGAAAAAGTACAGAGGAGAGCGACTAAACTGATAAGGGGCATGGAGGGTCTTAGTTATGAAGAAAGATTAAAAGAATTTAATTTATTTAGCCTTGAGAAGAGACGTCTAAGGGGGGACATGATTAACCTATACAAATATATAAATGGGCCATACAAAAAATACGGTGAAAAGCTGTTCCATTTACAATCCCCTCGAAAAAACTGAAACATCAAAGCTTCTTTACTGTAAGAACTGTAAATCTGTGGAATAGACGTCCTCAGGACGTGGTCACAGCAGGAACAGTGGACAGCTTTAAAAAGGGTTTAGATGAATTCTCAAAAGTAACCAACATTAATGCTTATGAAAATGTGTAGAAATCTGAGTCTCACTTCCTTCTGGGATTCCACCTATCCCTTGGTTGAACTTGATGGACTTATGTCTTATGTCTTTTTTCAACCTTATCAACTATGTAATCTCTGTCCCCTCCATTTCTGTGTCTGTAACAAAGAGAAAGTTGTTAATAACTTTGCCAGGAATAAATGTATGTGACATTTAAGCACACATTTGGATTCCTCATTAAATTCTCTATCAGATATATAAGTCACATGTACCCCTTCCTATTTAAAAATATTGGCTTGGTTCCAAGACTATGGCTTTCAAAATGGCTGCCGTGTTGGATACCGCCTTTCACACATTTGCCCCCTTTCCTTAAGCAACCACACGGAGATGAAGGATATCACGGAGTAAAGTCTCATTCATTCATACGTCAGTGTTTTGGTCAGTGACTTCCATCAGTGACTGTGAGCCAAAATCAGCATTGGAGCCTCCACAGACATAAGGTATAAGGGAGATATCTGCTCCTGTTCTCTGTTTAGAGCCGCATCTGGTTTTGGCTCAAATTCCCTGATGGAAATCACTGACCAAACACTAACGTGTGAATACGGCATAAGGTGGTGGGCTCTTCACTCCTAATGATGTCCTCTACTTTGTTAACCCACTGGTTAAGAATTGAGAGGACTTGGATTTTCAAAGGCTGGAATACATGATCGGGTGGTATTGATGGGATGTTTTAGAATTGATTTACCATACATTTCCATAGAGAGATACAAGAGATTTAAAGATATAGAGCAGGAGATCAGCTCGGACGAATATTTAGGACTTCGCATGACAGTCTGTGAATCTCTTCTCAAAATGTGAACACTCCTGGGCTATCCCAAAAAATTTGCAACGGGCAGCCTTCAGCCGAACTGTAGGTCCAATATACCATGACTTTCTGATCATGGGGATGCAACTGCTAGTCCTCCGAATGAAGGTTCCAAAGTAATGCTTAAAGTGGTTTTCCATAATTACTATGGTTTTTAACAGATATGTTCATGTAGTTGCTTACCTCATATACATCTTCCCCATGCTGTCCTGTTTTCACTATGTAAACCGATCACTCTGGTTTGTTTCCATCCTGTTTTCAGCACTTCCTGTTGCAGTAACCAACCAAACCCATGATGCACTTCTGCCAGTTAAAAAATAGCCCCTCCCACCTACCTAGTTACGGAGACACTCCCCTATCACTGCCCCGCCCATGGGTATAACATCACAGTAAATAGGAAGGAGCTGCATACTTACCAATGTTTCAGTTGGCAAAATCAAGGCATCTAAGCCCCACCCCTGCAAATTCCCCGACCCACCCATCTGACATTGTTCTTCTTGTCAACCCTGTATGTGTTGTGTTTGCAATTTTTTTCTACAGTTAACTTTATTAACAGCATGACAACATCACAAAGAGACAGGCAACCATTTTACATATCACCTAGAAACAGGCAGCCATGTAAACACACATACAGTTAAGTAGCTGTTGAAATTTGCACCATTTGACCTATGTAGTTATCCCATAGAAGTGTCCTGTGTGCTGACCCAGCAAATATGTGTCGTGTAACACTGTTACTGACTTAATGTCAGTGGGATGTCACATGACTGATGCCATGTTTCAATTAGGCCAGGGAATTGTTACACAGGACTGACCGATTCATGGGCTATACCATTCTGCTGTGCAGATGAGGGTCAAAAACCTGATATAGGAAAAGTAAGTAAGCAAAATGTTAAATACAAGTAAAGTTGAAAATTGTATCATTTCCTATCATATAAACAAATAAATAAAATAAATAAAAAAACGGAATACCACTTTAAGTAAAAACATGATACATGTGAACAGCTCTTCCACAGTTAAGAGACTGCATATCAATAAATTATTACCAGATCACCATTCCCTGTGTAATCAAATCAGCTGTAACCACAGCCATGACCTAATTCTCTGAACTTAATACATCAGAGGCTTATGGAGAACGTGCCTTTATTTCAGAATGTAAAAATGTTACCTCTAATAACAGGCAGCACAGAAATGATCTTTACATAAGACACATATTAGCCCCATAAGCCGGCCGGTCGGGGTCCAGTCACAATTTTAATGAAATTTACATCTACAATTGTTATCCGCACTATTGGTTTTATATTTTGGGGAAAAAGAAAACATTCTATGGATTTCAAGTTCGGGACAGATCCTAACACTTGCGTTCTGAGGATCCGGCAGGCACTTCCGTCCCGCCGGATCCGTCAGAACGCAAGTCGCCTGAAAGCATTAGAAGACTGATCAGGATCCTGATCAGTCTTCGAAATGCTTTCCGGTTACTATGGCAGCCAGGACGCTATTAAAGTCCTGGTTGCCATAGTAGTAGTGGGGAGCGGGGGAGCGGTGTAGGGCGCCCTGACGTCACTCTGGAGCTCCCCGGGAGCCGCATGGATGGTAAGTATACTGCTCCCCCGCTCCCCACTACACTTTACCATGGCAACCAGGATTTTAGCGTCCTAGCTGCCATGGTAACCATTGAGAAAAAGCTAAACGTCGGATCCGGCGATGCGCCGAAACGACGTTTAGCTTAAGGCCGGATCCGGATTAATGCCTTTCAATGGGCATTAATTCTGGATCCGGCCTTGCGGCAAGTGTTCAGGATTTTTGGTCGGAGCAAAAAGTGCAGCATGCTGCGGTATTTTCTCCGTCCAAACAACGTTCCAGTCCTGAACTGAAGACATCCTGATGCATCCTGAACGGATTTCTCTCCATTCAGAATGCATTGGGATAATCCGGATCAGGATTTTTCCGGCATAGAGACCCGACGACGGATCTCTATGCCGGAAAACAAAAACGCAAGTGTGAAAGAGCCCTAAGTCACCATAGAAGTATCTGGTCAAGAGACACTTACAAAGCAATCACTCAATATCCATATACAACTAGAACATTTTGGGTTTATTTTGCTCGTTAAAGGTTTTGGAACCTCAATGCTGCTTGTAGATGAATTCAACTTCAGATGACGAACCTCATAAAGATCTTGGAGCAGGGGGTAATTAGAATTTCTACTGTTAACCTTAAATGAGGAAAAGTCTGTAATTCCTTCCTTGTTATCTTTCCTATCACTTTTTTTTACTCTCCCTTCCTTCCTTGATTTCCTTCCCTTCTTTTCCATTCAATTTCTTCTATCTTCCTTCATTCACTTCCTGTTTTTTCTTTCTTTTTATATTTTTTACTGTCTTCCAAACTCTCTTGTTCCTTCCATTCTTGCCCCTTATTTCATTCTTGTCATTCTTCCTTCCTTTCTTCATTCCTCCCTTCTTTCTATTCCCTTCCTTGTTGATTTTCTTTCATTCCTTTTCATTTCCTTGTTTCTTTGCTTCATTTTCCTTCCTTCTTTCCTTCATTTATTTATTTATATTCCTTCCTTTTTTCCTTCCTTCCTTGCTTTATATCTTCCTTTCTTCCTTCATTTCTTTATGTCTTCCTTCCTTTCTTTATGTCTTCATTCCTTCCTTCATTTCTTTATATCTTCCTTCCTTCTTTACTTCATTTCTTTATGTCTTCATTCTTTCCTTCCTATCTTCCTTCCTTTATTTCTTTATGTCTTCATTCCTTTTCTTCCCTTCTTCATTTATTTATGTATTCCTTTCTTTCTTCCTTCATTTCTTTATGTCTTCGTTCCTTCCTATCTCCCTTACTTAATTTTTTATTTCCCTTCCGTCCAAAGTCTGTATTTTCTTCCTGTTTTCTTACTTCTCTTTACTTCCCCTCATTCCTCCTTTCCTTTGTTCTCAACCATTCCTCCACATGTATAGCTTCTTATGGATGTGTCATCAGGGTTTATATGGTCTTGGCATGGAATAACATTGAAACTTCATCCTAGCTGACTTTTTATATCCTTCCTTCCTACCTCCCTTAAAGTCCTTTTAGGTCCAAAGCTCTTTCCTTTTTGTCTTTTCCTTCCTTTAATTGTCAGTCCTTCATTGTCTCTTCCTTTTATGCACATGCATAATATTCTAGTCCATATTCTTCTTCCAGATGTGCCATCAAGGTTGAAATAAAGGTCATTTTAAGTCACTATTCTTGAGTTTTTTCTGTTTTACATTTTTGTATGACTGATAACATTCCTATTCTGTTCTCCTTCTATGATGTAAGAATAATTATGATTTCTAGTGTCCACCCTCCTGTGTGCAGCTATTTTCATTGGGGGAACCTCCATCCACATACTATTTTCCCGGAAAATTAAAGCGGTTTTCCACCCTGCAGAGCAGATACAAGGTGGACATCGTGGGAGCTGCTGCTATGCAAACTCACACAGTCCCGACCACCAGAGAGGCCGGCGCTTTTTACCGTAGTGTGCAAGCACGACCACCGCTACTGGATTGCAGGGTGGCCATAACTCCTAGAAACAAGAAGTGCATAATGTGATCGGAAAAAAGAATCCAGCCAGCAAAGGAGGCAATATGGAGAATCGCAATACATTGGTAAGTTCCTTGTATTAACTTTATCTACATGATAAATGCCACTTGCTGAAATGAGACAGCCCCCTTTAACATTTTGGTGCGTCAGGAAAATTTGGCACTGGAAGGTATCAGTTGAAATCAATGGTCATCCACTGATTTCTATGGATGATAGCAGTGCTCCAGGGCTTAGCTGTCTATACCTAATAAAGCCTTCAATCTCCACACCTAGGCTGTATACGTGGTTACAATACCTGGATACATAAATGTGATGTGTACCCGTTATTTACCCCTCTTACAATGACATTCCAGTCTACTAGTGAGAAGCCCCTGGAGATACCACCATGTTCTTATGGCTGTATCTACGCGACGTGTCTTTTCATACAGCTAGATAAACACATTCCTACCGGTTAAGTCAACATGTCCTACAGCAATCAGGACACAGCACAAACTCAGCATAGAAGCAATCAAAAGCAATCCAATCTCACAAATTCCCCATCCCTCCTGCGCTAATTATTTAGACTCTGACCTATGCTGAGGGCAGATGCTGAGTGACCTTGCTTAATAGGCAATTAGTGACACACTGAGTTAAATTCATTTCTTTGTGGTGCTGCTTCATTGTCGGGTAAATAAAGCTCCCGATGCATCCTCGTGTCACTAACCTACCCACTCAACTATAGAACACTATAGGGGGCACCGAGAAGAAGTCACACCCGGGCTCTGGTGCCGTAGGGGGCCAAAATGTTTCACATAAGAAGACACCAGTATTATAAAAGGCACACGGTAGGGGATCTATTACAGATTTTGCATCGTTAAGTAACACCTCAAGCATGAAGGGATTGTAGATGGTATCTGTATCTGGTGAATATGGATTAATCTAGAGATAAAGAAAATGGCGGCGATAGCACACATGTTCTAGCACATCACCCTTAGGGTCCATTCACAAGTCCGTAAGTGTTTTGCGGATCCGCAAAACACGGACGCCGGCAATGTGCGATCCGCAATTTGCAGACCACACATAGCCAGCGCTATAACAGAAAATGTATTTTCTTGTCCGCAATTGCGGACAAGAATAGGACATGTTCTATTTTCTTCAGGAACCGAATTGCGGATCCTGAAAAAACGGATGTGGATCCCGAAAATGCGGATCTGCATCTATTCCAGCCCCATTGAAAGTGAATGGGTCCGAAAATTGCGGAACGGATGCGGACCCAAATTACGGACGTGTGAATGGACCCTTAGTAATGCAGAAACCAGAAAAATTTGGACAGGTTGCTTTTATACCATAGGTAAAAACCCTTTTCTGGCCTCATGGCAGAAACATTCCCAAGGGCTGCAATAAAACGAGATTTTAGACATTTAGCACAAATCGACAGTATCTGTCATCAATGTCGCATAGGTGGGGGTTTATCCTTTGGGACTCTCACCAATTGGCACCATGCAAGAGCGGTGAGCTCTCCATTCATTTCTATAGAAGTTTGGTAAAATAGCTGAGCGAGTGCTTCACCCCACTTCTATGGGATTGCCGGAGATACCCGATTCAGTGCTCGGCTATTTTCGGCAGCCCCATAGAAATGAACGGAGGGCGGCTGCGCATGCACCGCTGCTCTCCGCTCACGTTGGCGGTCCCGTTCTGGAGATATGCCATCAATGGCTAAAATGAGCCAACCCCTTTAACTGCGGAGAAGCAATAAATCTTTTATGTATTTATTTCTTTATTTCTATTTTACGCACTTATACAACACTACTATATTCCGCAGCGCCTTACAGACATCAGCATCACGTTGTCCCCAATGGGGCTCACAATCTAAGTTCCCTATCCGTATGTCCTTGGAGTGTGGGAAGAAAACCACGGAAACACGGGGAGGACATACAAACTCTATGCAGATGTCGTCCTTGGTCGGATCCAAATGTAGGAAGCTAACACTGCAAGGCACCAGTGCTAACATGAAAAAGCTTTGCCGATTTTGCGGATTTGCAGATTTGAGTGTGAAATTTGACATACTGGTATAATACCATCTAGAATGGTGCTATTCAGGAATTAGGAGATGTCTTCAATACGGTCACTGATTACATCTTACCCATACGGCCATAACTGGGGACTTCTATGGCGAGCCACAAAGCTGGAGGTCGCGAGCCACTCTTTGATTCGGCATCACTGCTTTAAGCTATTCATTATGCTGCTTTCTCCGCACTATAATATCTTCTCTCTTCTCCATACGCTCAAGCCTTCTCTTCCAGAACACTGTGATTTATGGATTATGATAAGAACCCTCGCAGCTGTTCAAGCCTGTTGACGGCCATGATTACCAGCCTCAGACCCTATCAGGTTCTTAATCAATCCTTCTGCAGTCTGATCCTACCCTTATAGGATAAAAATGTCACTTATCTACACAATGAGCCACAATCTGCCAAGCTCCTTCATGAGAAACCTCTCATCCTTTGGTACTTGTGTTTTCCCATCTGTCTTCTTGCAGTCTCCGGCATTGCACACTTTCATTAGTTAAACTTTTCATTTGAAAAATAACTTCTCGGCAACAAGGTCCTAGCCTTAGTATTCTGACGACAGCAAGCGCTGGCTGAAGCGACACCATTATTTTTCTCTATTTCCATAAGCAGCATAAACCCTCCAGGGCCTGTTTTAGGCATGTTATAGCAGGTCATTTATAATACTTGTCACGAATGCAAATTGCAGCAAAAAATAAAATTACAATTCTACTGCTATTCTCAAAATGAAATCCGCACTCACTCCAATGGCGCTGAGACCGACGCAGCCATGAAGGAGTCTAAACTCTTCGAAAAAGATGCTCGAAACACCCAACCTACTCTAAAGGTAGTAATCATTGCTTTATAGTACAGCAGGAGAGGATAACCATAGGCCAAAGAAAATGGTCCCTGCTATTTTTGAGTTGGGGGCAGTCCAAAAACATCTGCTGGTAGGGTTCATAGGACCTATTCTTTTCATGCGGTAAGGTGACTAGAACTGAGAGCTCAGACTTTTTACCACTGTAGACGAATATGATACTTTTTAATGATTTTCTAAAGGGTGAATATATGAGCTTCAACTAATGGAGAAAAATGAATGTGGAAAGACATTTCAAATCTGTAGCATGCTTATTATGTTTTCCTATTTTTTACCACGAGTCTCACCCATTTGGTGTATGGAGTAAAATCCACAACTAACACATGTGGATTTGCTGTGGAATTGCTTCAGTTTTGCAGGCCACTGAATGTTTCCACCACATGTTGATGTTCCTCTAAAGTCATGTGTCACATTCCACCCCAAGTGTCCCATACAAGAGTAGAACCTTCCCATAATTTGGTCACTGGTGAAGCTGGCCATACACTTGAGATGATTGTCGTCGAGACCCACCAATTTTGCGTCATTCCATCTAGCATCTAGTGTGTATGGGGGCCTTCTGACTGTCCCACAAAGGCAGATGTCGGAGGAGATGTCCTCTCCACCTTGACAGGACAAGGCAATGTAAACGTGATCACACCTGGTCTTGACTTCTCCTAAAGTGAAAAGGACGTGGAGGTTGCAGACAGAGCAGAGTCTCTAGATGTAATGGCATCGCCCCGTTGCTCTTAGAGGCCCATTTGCATATAATAAAACATAATC
Organism: Bufotes viridis; assembly: GCA_033119425.1. Taxonomy (NCBI): domain Eukaryota; kingdom Metazoa; phylum Chordata; class Amphibia; order Anura; family Bufonidae; genus Bufotes; species Bufotes viridis. The sequence goes on along the minus strand of CM065597.1, from coordinate 29,539,228 downwards.
TTTCTTAGCAATGCGGGCACATATGAACATGGGACCAACATAGATGCCTTCAGCTGCCAAGCGCACATGTAACAGATCAGCCAGTTTCACAGGTACAAATCTCTGACTTTAAATTATTGGGGAATTCTCATAAATCACATAAAGGAACCAATAAGGCACCTTATTCATCTGATATGGGGGTCTTCATAGATGCAGACATCTCATGAGGACTCGTGACAATTGTCAACTTTATTTTTTCAAAAACTTCTACGAGACTTTTCAGACTTGGTTCTTTGAAGCAATTATCCAGAAATATGGATTATATTGCTTCATCATTGGATCAGTAAAGAGATGATGCATTGCAAGTATAAATCATCTCGTCTATAATACAGAATTGTAATTTCCCTGGAGAACACGGGAGAAACACTGAGATAACGAAATACTGAGGTTTCTTATCATGTATTTTAGTTGCTTAGCCATTAAATGGTACAATTTATCTTCATGATGGCATGACCGGGGGTTGTTTCAGAGATGTTCTTACTACAAAGTAGAAGAGTATTTAAGTGGGTGGTTAAGATGGGACATACATAAAGACCATATTTGAAGTTGGGTAGGTTTCTTTTACACGGGCAGATTTTCTGCCCCTAACAAGCTTCAATCAACAATGTGCAAATAGAACGGTGCTAATAATTAATTTCATGAGGGTAAACGAACGATCTGGCCTGTTTCCATACGATAGTGATCAGGAGCAAGTGTTGGAATAAGTTCTTGTTTGGCGATCATTGAACTAATAAAAAAAAGCCTTAAGATGAGCAAATCGGCTTCTGTTTCTGGTGGTTGTCCTTTGGATCAACTGAATAATAGGTTGAAGTAGATGGACTTTTTAAAATGTATTTTCTCACATAGACCATGGAAGCCTTACCTTTGGAAGCACTTGCTTGTGAGTGTTGAGAGTAGTTGAGTGGTGGCATCAGTGAAGGAGGAAGTATTTTTTTCACTCCCTAGAAACCCAAAAAAGTTTTTGTTAAAATCTCTAGAAATACAGGATATCTCAGGATATTGCATAAAAGTTGGCTATCTGGGTGTTCATAGAATTTGTCTCAAATGCCTGACAGGTGGGAGCAAAAAAGCACTCATCCAGAAGGAAGAAAACGGTCTCCTTGATACCAGCTATAGGTGGGTCAATTGTTGACTTATTAAAGAGCCTCAAAACATGACTATGGACTATCCAAACGCAAGAGACTCCTATCTGTTGACAGCTGTTTCTGGGTTCTTCTCGCTCATCAGTACAGAACATGGTACTGGTTGGCAGAGTGTGAAGTCTTTGAGGTAGTTGACAGCCATGTTTCAAGGCTCTCCAACTGGTCGGACATTGATTTACCTATAGGTGGCTTCTCGGAGCATACCCTGTAAGATTCCCTACACCAGCTGGTGTTCTCCACTCTGCAAGGAGAAGTGGGAGTTTATAGAATATGCCATGAATGTCTGACAAGTACTGGTTGGTAGAATGCCATAGATGTCTGATAGGGGAAGTTCCTTAAAATATGCTTTCATTGGCTGATAAATAGGGGTCCTTAGAAAATGCCATACATATCGGATAGGTAGGGGCCAAAGGCTATGTCATAAATTCCATGGCTTTTTCCATAGTTCCCACAGGCTTTATTGGTGAGAGCCATGCACTAAGTTTCTCCTGCTACTCTTCCCTCTTGTGTCTACAACATCCTACAGGGGCATGAAATTCTGGTTCATTGGGAAATTTGTTGTACAAAATGTATAATAAAAATTAACCGGATCACAGTGAAAATATGTGAGCCATGCAGGTAACTGTCATTAGGCACTTGGGTAATGGTATAGAAGATGTTTACCAGGATGTTGTGATAGTTCCTCGCTTTAATTACAGGCTTCCTAATTACAATGTTCTGACAAGGTTGAGAAGAGAAATAGGTAATAGAATGTAAGGCAGAATTGAGACGCGTCAGTGAGCCGCTCACACATTTGTCATGGCTTTGTGGTTTGCGCCTATTTTACAACACATTTTACTTGTGTACCTTTTCCCTTCTTGCTACATCCATTAGCGTTCAGCAGGACTTCATTCGATTGAACGCAACTATTTATTTAACAGTCTGATGCACCATACCGGAATGGAATTATCCATGTACGAGAGATTTACATTTCTTGCCTCGCACCTCTTGTCGTAAGTCACTGCTGCTCTTTTTTAATATCACATTTTAGACAATTTTTGTTATTGCTTTTGATCTCACAGCGTAGGGTGGAAACTGCAAAGAACGTATTGAACACAAATGGATTCCGTATAAAAAGATTTAAAAAAAAGAGCCTTAGTTTTATTCGGTACAAGAAAGGATGGAACATTACTAGCTCCTAAAGGGTTGTCCGGCTTTTATTCATTTATTTTTTACCTCCCTGTGGAGCGTACTACAGAGTCCTCATTGCAAGTGTTAATGTATTATATTTTGTGTACTATATCCCATGGGCTTTATATGGAGAGAGGAGTGGGAGGTCCACTAGTTACTGTAGCTAGGCAGGGTTGGCATCACCCTTTCCTGCCTAGGAGGAAGAGGTTGGCAGTTTAGAAAGCCACCATACTGTGGATTCTAAGCAGCCAGAGTGACAGTTTATGTGCCAGTCCTTAAAGGGGTTATGCCATGACTGATGTAAATCATGAAAATCAGACGTCATGTAGTACATGACAATACGTTTCTAACAAAGCTAGAACCTGACATGGGTCCATGGGATCTCCATATTCACTGCTCAAATTGCTCTGCTAGAATATCTTCAGCCTGGTAGTTCAGGGAGGGTGTCCTTTCTGCTGCAGCGCTCTCCTTGTAACTGCCACAGCGTCTAACAGAACATATGGTTGGTGGTTGCTGAATATTTATGTTACCATGTTTGACCAGCTCAGTGAGACAGATGAAAAAAATAAAATAAGGAAGAGCGCAAACAACAGGCTGCGCTATACAAATGCATTTTATTGAGTAGCTCACTGGCTATATTCCATTTTTAATTACATGCAGTTACCAAAGTATTCAGACCTAGCTGCTGGTTTGAAAAATGTAGAATATGTTTCGTGACACAACCCCTTTAAGTGAGTTATTGAATCCAGCAAAAAGCTCAGCGGCCAAACAAGGAAATTTCAGAGAAAGGAAAAACATCTGCATTGAGGCTACGGACTTCACTGCATATGGTGGGAGCTTATAAGCTTCAGGCTTCCCATTATTTAGAAGAGCAGCCTGATCACCTGTTTAGAGACTGTACTATATTGAGGATATACCAGTATAAGTAAGGGCTCCTTCACATGGGCGTACGTGCCAGTGCAAATCCCATATTGAGGCCCGGACCCATTGACTTGTTAGGGTCCTCGATCTGCAATATACGGCAAAAGAGAGGCCATTTCTGATCTTTTGTGGTGCGCTTTGTAGTGCTTTTGTGGGCTTCCAATCCGTGCCTCCGCACAGCGTGTATCTTTCAGTTCAAGTTTGCAGTCCTCAATATGGGCATGGACGGCCTACAGTAGTGCGAATGAGCCCTAAGAGTAACAAATTGCTGATTAACAGAGAAACCAGCCTCCCATACACAGCTCTGGGAATTACATACGCCAACTGTAAAGGCTGCATTTAATGTGTACAGTGACTGTGTGAATTGTTTACTGATTGCTGCAGTAAAGTACAGTGGACTTTTGGCACTAAAACCAGGTCTCATCATTGTGTGCATCAACATCTGCGCAGCTGTCACCTCGCTTCAGTGAACCACCAATTGCACCCCACCTAACTCCAGGAGGGAGCCCCAAAATCAGGTTGTGCCCCGAAGGGAAGAAGAGGTGCGCCCTTCTCATAACTGTACGGCCAAGGGAGCATCCGGACTGTGAGTACGACTACTCCCATCCTCTACGTTGCCCCTGTGGCTCTCTACATACAATACTTACCTGTTCTGTTCTGGCTTCACTAGTATTCCAGTCCCCATCTGTCAACTTCCTCATGGGCGGGGCCCCGTGCATCACTGCAACCAATGACTGACCTCAGGACTGACATGTGCCCACGTGCCACTTGGAGACATGTCACCTCTGAGACCAGTAATTGGCTGCAACGGCACATGTGACCTTATCTGTGTGGAAGTTGACAGATAAGGACTAGAAAAGCGGCGAAGGGAACCAAGTATCTGGTATCCCTGGCTGGAGGGAAAATGTAAAAAGAAAAATCCTCATGGTGCATCTTTAAGTCTAACACTTCTGCCTTGAGATGTTTCTCCACTTTCTACGCCACTCTTTCACGGGATTACGATTGTTTTGTGACTTTTTAAAAAAGTTGCAAAGTTGATGATGCAGGTTTAATTGCAGCGCAGCGTAAAAATGCAAAATGGCGCCAATTTTTTTCAACGCAAAGATGCCACGTTTTTCGACTTTTTGAAGCAAGAGTTCTGGAGTGCCGGGTGTGATACGTGCCCCCCCACCCCCCCTCCATAAAGATTAGACAACAAGACGCATCAAGTGACATTATCGCACCAGTAAGCGGTCTCATTATTATTGATACAGTCACTGTACCGACTGCATTGTCAGTAATATCTCTGGGTGAAAGTCCTAGGATATAGATATTGTAATTGATGATTTCGCTCCATCCAGGGTTACCATGACAACGCTGCATCTGACAGCAGAAGGGGGCATGTTGCCATCACAATCTTTCAGTAGTGCAGCCTCAGGCTGTGGGCCTGCAACTTCAAACATCATATCTCGGCATAGACACAAGATATTAGTCATGTTAATGTATGCCAAAGAGTTTTGGTCAATAATCCTGTTTTTGGACAGCTTCATCTTTTCAGAGCTGGTGAAATAGAAGATTCACTATCTGAAAAGGTTTGTAAAATTTAGTGCAAAAGGGGGAGTAACCAAAAGCCCCCTATCAGACCTGCCTGAGACACATGGCGGCTCTTACCTGATTCTCACAGAGGTCATTGCACTGGTTCCCTTCCCCCCACGCTATCCGTGTGGCGGTGTATTTGCAGATCCCGTCCTGTTGTTTGAGGATTCTGAGTGTTTGTTGCATTTTCCACTGTTTTATCTTAATGGATTAGGTGCCAGCTATTTATCCGCGCTGCGCAGAGCCCAGAACACAGTGTACAAAACTTTACCAGGGAACACTCAAAAAACAGATTTAATCTCCATCCCTCTGTTGTCTTTCCAAGCTTCGCTGCCCCATCTGTCCGTCTTTCTCATCCACGCTTATTGCTAACATATTGCTAACTTTAGACAGGATTTCTGCTTTTAAGATTTTTAGAGATCTCGTTCAGATACGTTGGAACATCTCAGCTGTAGGTTTACTTAAAGGAACACTCTAAGCTATATTAACTAGGTCAGAAGGGTCAGGAGGGAGGAACTCCAAGAACATCCCTGAGCCATACCCTACCCCTCATGTCCTGCAGTAAATATGTCTCACTGGGTACCGTTTCTCCTTGTGGAGAGCACCAGAACTGTCATAGGGGGTATTACAGTCAAAGCAATGCTTCCTGGGAAAAGGGATATGCAGATTGGAAGATGGGTAATCTGCCCTATGTATAACACAGTTTACTAGTGCAGTACCCCAGACCCCAGAAATGTATATAGTTTATATTCTTTTATATTACTATGTTATGTATTTTTGTTACTTGATCATATCTATCAATAAGGTATGGGGGGCAAGGGTTGGCAAGGAATAGGGCTAAGCTCCGCTCTTAGTAGGAGTGGGATAGTCCTGCTTCATTCCAGGATGGAAAGTTACTGTGAAACAGAGAAGGGAGAGGAAGCACACTGCTGATCTCCTGCTCCTAAGAAGGATTCTCCAGAGAGAACAACAGCTCAAAACCTATCCTCAAGTAAAGAATTGAGAAGTCAAGCAGTAGAGTGACCAGCTAACACCCGCATCAAAGACACTGCTGTCAGGTGAGGGACTACAGCTAAGACACCCATCACCCAGAATACTGTTAGGTCAGTACAATACTAGTGCTAAATTGCAGCCATTCAACTTGCCTCCATGTGGTGTCAGAAAAATGCACTTCAAATCAACTGCTATTCAATGTATCTAAGGTTCTATGTTGCACTTAAAAGAGACTTTTATATGTCTAATTCTGGCCCTATTCTTTAATACTACATTTCTACTGCCTATGTTGCCCCATGAAGAACATTTTAAGAGTTTAGCCTCTGTCAAGTTTCTGAAAAGGAGAAGAAAGTTTGCAGCCATTGTTGGCCTGACTGACTGTTTGGGCATCAGAACAGTACTCTAGACCTCATGACCGGAGAAGGCCTGCATCCCCTAGTCAACTTCATGCGATAAGTGCTCCACAAATATAGTTTCATAAAACCAAGTATATCGCAACTCATGCCCAGGGGCCCTTATCAATAGAAGCGTGTTCTTGAATGAACATCAATGGATTACTTTTGGAACTATAGAGGGCTGGGCAAGAGGATAAGGGTGGAGGAGAATGTTCATGTAGTACCCCAGAATAGGGTACTTGCAAACTGTTCTTGATATGATGTTATTTAATTTGTTCATTCTTTGTATTATGCTTTTTATGTGTTCCCAAAAACAGTCTGTAGGTGGCAGTGTTTAGTTAATTATTACATGACTCAGCAGAAGGAATTAGCTTTCCCCTCTGAGGGGCTTTCTAGTCAGGATTAGTGTTGATCACGAATTTTCGAATTGCGAATTTTAATCGCGAATATCATCACTTCGAAAATTTCTCGAATATTTAGAATATCGCAAAATATATTCACAATCGCGAATATTCGCTTTATGCGAATTTTTTATATGCAAATTTTTGCATGCAAGAAAATAATTGCATTATTTTCTTGTTTGCGAAAATTCGCATAAAAAATTCGCATACATTAGCGTAAAAATTCGCATAAATTAGCATAAAATTCGCATAAGCTGGTATTTAAAAGGTATTTTACATGCCAGTTTATGTGAATTTGTATGCTAATTTATGCGAATTTTTTATGCGAATTTTCGCAAACAAGAAAATAATGGCTGGAGATTACGAATTTGCGAATTTTCGAATATATGGCGAATATTCGCTCAAATATTCGCGAAATATCGCGAATTCGAATATTGCCCCTGCTGCTCATCACTAGTCAGGATTGCATCAGTCACTTCAGAGTTTTAGCTCTGCTTGCCATTCAGGGCAGATGCTATGACAGCTCCAAGAGAATCATCAATCCTGTTAAAAGAACAATCCCTAAGGGAAATCTGGAGAAGGTATTCATAGACTGTTCAGGATCACAAGGCAAGGTTTTTGCTGTTTATGTCTGTAGAGACTTTGCTGCTTGTAAAAGGGTTAATAGTTAAGGGAACTTTTCACACTTAGGTAACGGTTTGGCCAACCGTTTGACGATCTGCATCCCTCAGTCTGGAAATTGCAGAGCTAATTGTGAGACTTTTTGCACGTGGATGGTTTATATTCTCTAGTAATAAGATTCTTAAGCAGCACTACAAGTCGCTTCTGTATGCTGCCTGAATAAACCTATTGGATTTTTCTGATCAATTGAAGAGTGCTGCAGATTTTTTTCATCTAATGGTTTATATTCTCTGGCACCTACCACACATTTTTTGCTATGTGTTTGGATGGTTTGTAGTCTGTGGCCATCTTGGAGAGGTTGCAAAGTGTTTAGAATCCACTCAGGTGCACACCTATTATCATTATTGTTGCTGTTTGCTAATATACAGCTATTGGGAAGAGACTGCACTGTGACTTGCCTTGGAACTGTGTCTTAATATAGTTGGATGCTCTACAACTCCCGTTCTGATTGAAAGACTTCAATCGGCCTTCTTACTAACTTCAGCAGCATTTGCCAGTCGCAACACCACCGCGTATCTTGTCATGCATCCGTACAACACACATAACACCAAGGGCACCCCAACCATGATCAGACAGGAGACCCAACATTAGGATGACCTCCTGACGGGAGAAATGGTGTGCCGTCCTATCACTGCCCTGGCTTTAGGGAACATTGGTCTGAAGAAAGCCATTGTGAATGAGTATTGCAGCCAGAGTCACTACCAATTCCATCCTCAGCTCATCCTGGGCTTCTAGTAGTCAGATTGCTAGGGATTGATGGAGAATGGTTGTCCATGCAACAGCTGTCATGCTGAACCTCAGGGTCCAATCTTCTGAAATCTCATCACCAAAGGAGTTTGTTCTGCCCCTGGATCATTGGTAACTTAACATGGAAGCAACACTTTTAATACATGACCTTCATCTGATTCTTCTTATGTTCTTCATGGTTTCTCCAGCATGATCTCTCTTTCTAATAAGCATGTCCTTCTAATCTTCTTCGTTCCGTCCTTCGCAGTAGACACATTCTCCCTTGTTCCCGTCTTCTCCAGCTCATTATTATCTCTTCGCCACCTCGCCTATCCTTACAAATAAACATAAGATGGAAGGTTTAGTGATGCCCTTTAAAAATGTCCTTGAACTTTGGCTGCCATGACAACAGTACTTTTCCATCAGAAGACACCTACCCTATCCCCTTATCTCCCATCACACCCCCACCTTGCCAGGCTCACATCTAAATACAGAACTGAACATCCAAATGTGACCAGTTTATGACATGATCTTATAAATGACCATGGATATACAGACGACTTCATCTATGCACACAAAAACAATGGCAAGACTGGAGATGGTGGTCGAATTAAGGGTTGTCCAATAGAAGGACTCTATCTGAGAGATGATCTAGACTGAAAATTGAAGATATGTGAGTCTATATTAGTCATGCAGTTGTCAGTCATAATCATGTGTACATTGTATTCCAGCCTATTATCCCGTACGTTCCGGCTTCTCTACATTTGACTCAACCCAAAAGACAATAGACTTTAATTCGATGGAGCAGAATTACTCGGGTGACCTCTGTATAGGAGAATAGACTTCAACTCTGGAGTAATTACAGTTTGCACTCATCTTTGTGGCATAAGTCCTGGGTGCCCTATATGAGGGCAGATGGTTGGGGGAAGACGGCATGAACAGAAGCTCCATACTGATTTTACACCACAGTAGATGCCGCATCCTCCACACATACAGCTGAGTGTCAAGCATATCCCCGTCTCTAGGGGAGCCTGCTGAGGATAATGCATGTTATCAGGAATGTTCACAAGCCATTGCGGTTGTATGTGTTCAGAGATAATGTATCCTGATCTGAAGGGGGGTTGCGCGGTGACTCTCCTGCTCAGTACTGAAGGAATAGAGTTGACTGGGGGTACTTACATCCTCTAGTATAAAATAATTAAAGGGGTTTTCCAGGAATATTAACAGAAGCCTCCTAGCCTGCCTCGCCTACTGAAAGGTATATGCCTACCTGCTCTCCAATGCTCTATAACCGGATGGCTCCTTCTTATCCATCTTCCAACCCCCAGCTTTTTTTCTTGTGGCCAGGCATGGACATGGTCACTGGCGCTGCTGCAGCCAATCAGTAAGTGGTGACGTGGTACTTGGGGACACCACTGAAATCATTGGCTTTAGCGGCACAGAGGACTATGTCCATGGTCCAGCCAGAAGTGCACAATCCAGGGACTGGAAGATGGAGGAACAGGAGCCAGTGAGGAGCAGATAACTATGGATCATTCAGTAGGCACTGCAGGTTAGGGGCCTTCCATTTATTGCTAATATTCCTGGAAAATCCATTTAAGACAAGGAAATATCTTTAGCAGAGCACATGTTATTCAAGAATTGTAATCTATCAACTTTTTTGTAAATTTTTTGGTGTTGCTTTACTACATTTTTTTAATGTCAAAATCTATATATAATATAGTGACTGCGTTTTCACATTAGATTGACACTTTCTGGCACTTTTCAGCTTGTGCTGTGTACACAAGGAGGCAGGGTTGCAAAGCATCTTATGATCAGGAGGATTATAATGAAAGGTGATCCCTTCTTCGCAACCCGTCCTCCCTTTCCTCCTCTCCCAGCAGAGCACGCTCACTACACTCTCCTTTATAATTCAATCAGTCGTTCTCTACTCTTCAGGCGACTGCTGTAAAACAAGCCTCTGGGACTGCTGCTGCAAAAAGCCAGGCGAAATGGCTGCCATTATACACTGACCAAAAATATAAACACAACACTTTCGGTTTTGCTCCCATTTTGCATGAGCTGAACTCAAAGATCTGAAACATTTTCTACATACACAAAAGACCCATTACTCTCAAATATTGTTCACAAATCTGTCTAAATCTGTGTTAGTGAGCACTTCTCCTTCGCCGAGATAATCCATCCCACCTCACAGGTGTGGCATATCAAGGTGCTGATTAGACAGCATAGATATTGCTCAGGTGTGCCTTAGACTGCCCACAATAAAAGGCCACTCTGAAATGTGCCCAGTTTTGCCTTACTGGGGGGGGGGCACCATTTGCCTTACGCAGTGCAGCACATCTCCATCGCATAGAGTTGATCAGGTTGTTGATTGTGGCCCGTGGAATGTTGCTCCGCTCCTCTTCAATAGCTGTGCGAAGTTGCTGAATATTGGCAGGAACTGGAACACGCTGTCGTATACGCCGATCCAGAGCATCCCAAACATGCTCAATGGGTGACATGTCCGGTGAGTATGCTGGCCACGCAAGAACTGGGATGTTTTCAGCTTCCAGGAATTGTGTACAGATCCTTGCAATATGGGGCCGTGCATTATCATGCTGCAACATGAGGTGATGGTCGGGGATGAATGGCACAGCAATGGGCCTTAGGATCTCGTCACGGTATCTCTGTGCATACAAAATGCACCTGTGTTCGTTGTCCATAACATACGCCTGCCCATACCATAACCCCACCGCACCATGGGTCACTCAATCCACAACGTTGATGTCAGCAAACCGTTCACCCACACGACGCCACACACGCTGTTTGCCATCTGCCCTGAACAGTGAAAACTGTGACTCATCCGTGAACAGAACGCCTCTCCAACGTGCCAGACGCCATCGAGTGTGAACATTTGCCCACTCAAGTCGGTTACGACGACGAACTGCAGTCAGGTCCAGACCCCGATGAGGACGATGAGCATGCAGATGAGCTTCTATGAGATGGTCTTTGTATGGACCCGTAACATTGTGAATACAACGAGTTCCGTTCATTGTACAGATAGGCAATACATTTATCTTATCTGGTAATAGGTGTTATCTTCGCTGGTCAACGGCAGGTTCATGTCGGTTATACGAAGTTTTATCTTCATTGGATGGCAGCCTAATGGTAGAAGCAGGAGGCCATCTATAAAAGAAGAAGAAAAACGGTAAGAGCGCATTCTCGGCGCTGGAAAAAAACTATCCCTCCCACCTGCCCTAATTATTGTACCTGTCATGATGTCCAATTATAGGGGTAAGTCACTCATAGGTTATGAGTGGACATGTGTTTTATGATATAATTTATTGGTATTACTGTGTTGGTAAGTAATTGAACATCGCGGCCAATATAATCCACAAGTATAAACTTCATTGCAGTTTTAAATAAATGATTGAAAGAATATTTTGCATGTTTCGGCTTGAGTTATTTCAAAGAAAATGGAACCTAGGCCACCATGACAGTTTGTGCAGAAATTCTTTGATTATGCCAACCTATTGTTGCTGCAGCTGTCCGGGTGGCTGGTCTCAGACGATCATGGAGGTGAACATGCTGGATGTGGAGGTCCTGGGCTGGTTGCGTGCATCACCTGCTGCTAAGGTTTTCATGACCTTTGGTTTCCCCAGCTACAGCCATTAAAGAACACAGGTTTCCAACTTCTTTAATGTTACTTGACCAAAACCGTTGACTCTGCTTACACTATTGATTTATTCCGTATATAGTGATGGAGCACGGAAACACAATTGCTATAAAAAGAAAAGTTTTTCTCCATCTTATTACTTCAAAAACAGCTTTATGAATCCTAGATAGACTTAGTAAGGAGGCAAACTGTAGTAGATGATCCATGGAAAAAACTGAAGACCCATACTAGTACCACCATTACCACATGAAAATCGGGAATTTCCAAACCTCACAAAAAGATCTACCAACAGTAGCTTCCTTGCTTGTTGACAGTTTCCAGTACCTAGCATGCTTGTTATTAGATGCCTGTTGGCTGAACCTGCTGATGTCCACAGGATAGACTGACCATCTAATATGAAAGGAGGCCTCCCAAGAGAGGCGGATGTTGGGACAGAGATGGGTTGGTCAAGTTGGATCTCATCATGCCCAGTTATTTTGTTCTTGGAGAGACAAGCCTCCATCAGAGGTGTCGGGCAGTGGCTTATTCCTCTCTTCGGCCCACAGCTATCTAATGTATATGACCAGCCTTAGTTTTTTTAGTTGACCTTCTATTTCACATATGATTAAAGGTATCTTTGGTCACCACCATAACAAATCTGTTATCCTGGAGTCAACATAGACGTTAATTCTGCCAAGGAGACCTGGCCACTGGACATGATGTAATTCTGTTGAAATCGATGCATCAAGCCCAACAACCCCCAACTTGGCCTCTAAAACCCAACAAATCCCTCCTCAAGATCTGACCAATGAATCACATAAGACATTAAACCTATCAGTGTCACCATGAGCTCCATTACCACCAGCGATGGGAGTAAAAATATACATCATGACATATTCATCAGCTATATAACCCCTTGAGTTTAGGTATAGGAGGTGCACAACCAGGTGCTCATAGGGTCATGGGTGAAAGCCTAGCCTAGATATGACTGCCCTGAGCTTTGGTGCACAAGGGGACCAAAGGACACTCTGCAACACCAGATTATACTGCTAGAAATGGCACACAGTAGGCGGGGGTACCTTTTATAGCTTCGAGTTACGTCTTTGTCTAAACCTGTGCACAGAGGAAGAATCAGATGAATGCCATTCCTTGGCCAAGTGCTTCATTTTTTTTGGATCTCCACCAGGCCAACAGCTCTGCCGGGCCCAGTATTTTCCATATTGAATTGTATTTACAAGGTTGATCGCCAAAATAGAAAAATGAACCCATTTCATCTAAGTCTACGATGTTATGCGATCCAATGTAAATGCGGTTGAGATGACTGTAGTGTTTTTTCCCTGTATACGCCCTGTATAGTCATGTGCCGCTGGGTTTTCCGGAGGGGGCTGGGGGAGCAGGACCACTGAATGATGTTATGCAAGGACACTTAGTAAATGTCGCACATCTGTCCGGAGGGGAATACACTGCTTGACATGTGGATTACAAGAGATTAAATAGAAGGGATTTGTATGTGCAAGATTAACCTTTTCATGAATGGGAGCAAGCAGATTCCAGTCTACCAAGTTAGCCTTCTCCTGTCACCATAATATAATTATAATGCAGTCCGTCAATTTGGTTTCGACTCCTGGAGACCATACTGGTAGTGTTTCTCTCTAACGTCCTGTTAGGGTCTCTAGGCGTTTTAGGTGCTCCTGGCGTGTCAACAATTGCTAAAAATGTATTTCTGTCTGCTGCTCATAGGGGGTTAAAGCATTCAGGACCATTGCACCCTCAGGCATTTACTATGCAGTTTACATGAGAATAGAGCAGGTCTCTTTTCACACGTTGCTTGTTTGTCAGCAGTCGTATAGCACTCTGGCATTGAATGGGTTACAGCAGCATAAGCACAGCATCCTCTGCTCCCTCCCTTCTTTCCTAGCAGAGAATCAGAAGCAGCCCGAGCGCAGGACAGAGCACACTGCCACTCTGTGCATCCAGGTATGTGATCTATAACTGCACCAAGGTGAGGGTACTGGGGGTCTATGGGCATGGAGAAGACTGTATCACTGGAGTACAGGGTGGTAGCACTGGGGTCCTCACCTCTATACAGAATTTTTTTTTACCCCTACACTTCTTGACCCTGACTCTTCCAATGAACATTTCGAACCCAACTCAAATATCCCTCACCTGGACCTGTCCATGAACGTCTTCATCACAAGACCTGATCCATAGATCCTACACCAAAACTCATTTCTAAACCTGATCCCCCAGATCCTGCACTTCTAAACCTGGCCACGTATATTGTGAACTTTTGAGTATATGCTCCTCTTGCGTTTCTGACATATAGATCCTATATGTCTACATCCAATAGACCTACACATCATCCAAGTTCTCCATCCTGATCCCATATAGCTTTGTGGAACCTCAAAACAGGTGGTTTCAAGAATGTCCACTTCTGGGATCTCACTTGATGGAATGAAACTTTCACATCTCCAGATGACCCCTAACCTGCTATGATGATGCTAATACTAATAGTTTATACTCGCTTCCTTATGTTCAAGGTCCCAAGGAGATAATGTGAGAGGTGGGCTACAAGAAGACCATTGTTTAACATCCATTTTATCAATGACATTTATGTTGGTTCACATTGAAAATATTTCGATTCAGTGCTGTGGGGGGTGTCCTAAAAGGAAAGAATTATTTCTATGTTTTTATTCGACTTTGTATTTTTTATACTTTTTTCTTTTTAATAATGTAAAGTACGGTATTGACTAATGATTCATCCGAAGGTCCGTTGGATAGTTGCTGATACTGGGTATGGAAAGGGCACTCAAATATATCCCATATAGCCATGTATAATTTAAACTTTGTGTCAAATCTAGCTGTCTCATAATGTACAATTACACAGTAGATAGACACCTTGTTCTAAGGACTATAAGGCTTTGTGTTCTTTGCTATTTTATCATATGGAATGAATCCCATTTCTCACTCACATCGTAAATCTCAACTCATTTTCCAATTAATAAGAGTGCCTCCTGAGCCTTCTTCATCATTGAGATTACTCAATTTATTAACACTCTTCCCTGTTCCTGAGTGTCTCCTCATTCACCTTCTCTGCCACAGTATTTGTGCACAGTCCAATCTCTACTCTTGACTTCTTTGGTTGAATTTATTATCTTAATCCCATCCATGGTCATTTTTTGGAGTGTCTTCTCTTTATAGACCTCTCTACGTATCCACACATCCCCTTAACTAACCATGTACTTTCAGTCCTCCATCCCTTGTACTTTGTAATCTTCTCACATCCATGGTCTCCTAACCATCACCTCATTAAGTATCTTGTTGAACATAACTTCCTCAGGATTCTTATGTCTTCCATTTACTCATGGTGACCTCACGTTTTCTCCTAACCAAGCATCTCACCTCAACTCAAATCTACTCCACCCTCATTTGTTTGTTCTTTACCCATTTTTCTCCTCATACTTCCCATTTACTGCCTCTTCATGCCTGAACAAACGTCCTCCAAAATCTACCTTCTTTGAGTGTCACCTTCTATGCTTGAATGTCCCTGTACAAATGGTACAAATGTGGTGTTGGGTAAAATTGAGGAAGGCTAGAGAAGCCTGAGATTTTATGACTGAACATGGGTACATGTGGCATGTCGGTTCTCTGTTTTTGTGGACTGCAGAGCTAGCAATCTGTTTTGTACTCAAGCATGGTGTATACATCACGTTCCTGCTATTAGAAATCTCCTGGTGACATGGAGCTACCATCTGCTGATACATCTGTCCCCCATCCATAACACCTGTCACCCTTCACTCAGGTGTGACATCGCAGCGAGGAACAAATGCTCTGATTGTCTTATTACAGGGTGTCAGTTGTCACTTTGCCTTCATGTTTCTTGTTCTGCCTCCTACAAATATCAGGTTAGACATACTTTATCTCCTCTCTCTCTCTTGCGGAATTCCTGCGCCCCATCTTTGACCAGCATAAACATGTGCAGAGATTGCGCGATCGGTGAGAATTCGCTCATTTGTCAGTGACTGAATGTTTGATGATGACCTAAAAATTATCATTTGTCAGTGTGATATAGCCCCATTGTGTAAACAGGCATCATCTGGTCATTAGCAGATGACACCAGAGGGAAGGAGGACTTTTCACAATCCATTTTTCTTACAATGGTGTGCCAAAAATAAGATGCCCTGCTCCTGTAATATGAGAGGTCACTAGAAAGCAAGTGTTTAATTCCCCTGCAGCACCACCACAGGTGAAAGAAGGTATTACATGCTGCCCATTGAAATTACTGCTTGTCCATATAAGAAAACTGATAAGTTGGGTCCTCCAGGGAGAAAGACCCTATTGTTCAGCGGTCTCCTCTGGCGAAGTGATGGAGGTCCTAAAGAAGACACCCTCCTGAAGTAAGCTGTAGTAAAAGCTCTTATAGGGTATTCTAAACAAGAGAACCCCTTAAAAGAACATTCCCCTAACATAATCCTAAATAAGAAGTCAGGTGACAACCTATTCGGCTGCCATTATGGCTCTCATCGGGTCTGTCGCCTAGCATTTTCATCCTCTTCGCCTATTTTTATGTAGTAACATAGCAGCCAGAGATATGTCACTGCATAATTGGGTAAATGTCCGGAAAAACTGATTGACAACCCCTGGGGGAACTGTAATGAAATAATAGTTGTCACCTTTCCCAGAAGCAGATATTTAACTCCAGAAAGACAGAAATAATATTTTTAGGATTCATCAGGGGTTCTATGCCCAGGTTTTATCGTACCGATTCGCTATTTATGTTATTTTCTAGTGGCTTCACTTTAATTCAAACCTTTATACGGCTAATCCAAAGAAGGACGTTCCCCTGCCTCTCATTTGAATGCTATTTTAGTGTCTTACCTTGCCTGAAGGGTGATCCAGACGACGTAAATCCACGGATTACAGGAGGATTGTTGGGTTTTAAAACACCTCTCTATGGAAAATAATACATCCTTAAAACTGCAGGGAATTTCATGGTTTGATACGTTATCGTTAGTGAATTAGATGACGGGACGAGGATTCCCCTCATAGCCGGCCGCAGAGTTGGAGGATTTCTTGATGATGGTTACATCAGTATTACCTTTGCTGTGGATGCACTGAGGAGCAGCTACAGGGGGTTCAGAGGTTTCACCTGGTGTCTGAGGGGACTCCAAGGCTCCTCCAAGGCTCCTCCAAGGCACATGGTAGGTCAGGTGCTCAACTGCAAATTTTGCATTGAGCTTCCAGTTACGTAGATATCTAAGTGATTTTATTTAACTATATGAACAAGGGACACTTATTTGACCAGTCTGATTGAATGAGACATCTGTCCAGGGAATGCTAAGTATTCAGTAGACAGTCAGGACTCCTGATGGGCCTGCTGTTTGCCCCAGTGCCCCCTTTTATGGATGGTGCCTGCAGAGAGCTCCACCTGTCCCCAATAACGGTACCATCAGTGATCAATGAGGAAGATTCTCGTCTTATCTACTACAATAAGTAGGGAGTGAACGCTGAGAAATCCAGCTATGGCGCAATGATGTAAACCAGAACCAAGAGGGGCCACTATGGTTTTTTGCAATGGGGCTCCCTCTCCTGAATGTATCACTCAGCCACACACATTAGATGTATGTCGACTGAACCCGCCAATTTTGGCACAATCCGACAACCATCTAATGTATGTGGGGGCCTCCTGACGCACCCCAGATGATAGATTTTGGGGAAGATAAGGATAAGTCATGTTGAATTTCAACTACCCGATCCTTATGGTCTGAGGAAAGTAAGCCAACGTCAGAAAAGTATGGCACGGCTTCTTGGTACTGAGAACACATGCATGCTCAGCCACATACTTCCAGACCTGACATGGTAAGATGCCTGCTGTGCTGTGCACAAAGCACAGCTCAACAGGGACAGTGTAATGTTCCTATTCAACCTAATAGATCCATATTAGGGTGAATAGGACAAGGGATCAAAGTAGTTATTAAAAGGGGGTTGTCCCACAAAAAATATTCTACAGTTTTCAAACCAGCACCTGGATCTGAAAACTTTTGTAATTGCATGTAATTCAAAATTTTGAATAGCTACTGAGTTATTCAATAAAATGTATCTTTATAGCGCAACTTAATTTCTTATTTCTTTTACCTGCTCACTGAGATGGCCGCACATGCTCAGTTTCATCTTTAAACTGCCTCCTGAGCTGTGAGAGGGACAATGCTCAGGGAGAATGGGCACGCCCCCTGAGCTGCAGCAAAAAAGACACTCCCCTTGAGCTGTCAGCTTGATATAAATCCAGCAGAGCAATGAATCAGGAGATATCTGGACCCATGTGAGGTGCAGGGCTGGTTCTAGCTTTATTAGAAAGGTATTGTCATGGACTTGATGATGTCTGATTTTCATTTTTTACATTATTCATGGGATAACCCCTTTAAATAAAAAGTTTTTAAACTTGAAAAAATATATATTAAAAAAGTTTAAATCACGCCCCCCCCTTTCCCAATTTTACATATAAAAATATATAAATAATAAAAAAATAAAAAATAAATATATTAGGTATATGAAAATGGACTATTAAAATATGCTTAAAAAATTCCTGTGCGGTGAACGTCGTAAGGGATAAAAAAAATTATAAACACGTGTTTCGCTATTTTTTTGTCATCTTCTACCCTCCAAAAAATTGAATAACAAAGATCAAAAAGTCATACATACCACAAAAATGTTACCAAGAAATACTAAAGTTTGTTACACGAAAAACAAACCCTCAAATTTAGATTTTTATAAAGGTTGTTATTTTTTTTTAAAGTAAATTAAGTAACAAAATAAAAACTTTTGATATCGCCGCAATTGTATTGAGCCACAGAATAAGGATTTTTAGTGTACAGTGTACGCCGTGATGTCAAAACCCCAAAACCCTTGGCAGAATTGTAGTTTTTTTTTCAATTTTACCCCATAAATAATGTGTTCCCTTTTTCCAATACAGGACATGGTAAATTAAATGGCATTAAAAAATTCACCTTGTCCCGCAAAAATTGGGCCCCCATATGTCTACATGAATGGAAAAATAAAAAAAGTTATGGCTATTGGAAATTGGGGAGGAAAAATCAAAAATGGAAAAATGAAAATAGGCCAGGTCTTTAAGTGGTTAAGAGATATTCCCACCTGGATACAGGATATGCCATAAATATCCAATAGGTTCAAGTCTCACCTCTGGGACCCACTCCTATTTTGAGAACAGTGCCTTGTATCATGCCACCATGCAGAGCTCACCTCCTCCCCTTCCCTGCACAATGACCTCTGTACAGGTCATGGAGCATGCCCACAACACTCTCCCATAAAAATCAACGAGTCAGCTCCAGACTACAGCATCCTGTGGACCATGTAGCTGCTCTAAGGCATATCTCTAAATGCTGTAATCAACAACTCAGGCAAGATGGCCGCCCCCATAATCACATACAGAAACTAGAATTTAAAAAAAATCGACATTCAGAAAATAAAAACAGAAAAAGGGAGTATTATTCAGGATCTAGCTTTTATTAGTAAAAAAAAGGAAAAAGTAATGAATGGGGAGAGGAGATCATGGGGATGTATAATATGACACCCCTAAGGGCGTAAAGGCAGGAGTGGACCCCTTTAAATGTTTGATGGTTGTTTCAAGCTCTGGATAAAACATACATTTCAATGATCTTCCCCAAAAAAATGATTTTTTTTTTTCACCTCAGCAAAAGCTTCCGTATAGAATTTCCACAGCTGGTGATGAAACGCTTTTCTTTTTGCTTAACCAGTTCATCTCAAGGGACTCAGACAACAACCAGTGACAGCTATTAAAGCTCCCCATGTAGCAGATGTGAGGAACCTAAAATCCTACTGAGAGGCTTTGTCCTTTGCTTGTCATCCTGAACGCTGCAGTTTTGCTCAGGTAAAGCACGAAGCTTAAAACGCGAATGTCAGAAATGCCCTTGTGTGACAACCTTGAAGAAGAACTCTAGGTCCAAGGCAGGACATGCAACTGCTATGGGGACAAAGCCTAAACTAATTTCTCTGCTTGCGCTGATGCGGTCATAGTGGCTACCAGCAGCTGTCATTAAGGGGTCTGTACTAAAAGCGGAGGTGTGCGGTTCCCATAGTGCTCCGTACTAGATATATACATCTCTTTATAGTTAGCTCCCTCTAGTGGTGGCACAGGAACTGAAAAAAATACTGCACAGTATGGAGCACAAGGTAATGGACCATCCTAACCTTTGCTGGAGCAAGCACGGCACTAAATGTAGTATACCTCCTCGTTCATAAAGTATATGGCGTCTCATATAGCCAGAAGATCCTCTGGTGGGCCCAGGCTCTGATACTATAATAGGCCCGATCCAGGAGCCAATCATTTGCCACTAGGGTCTGTTTCTGTGATTTTAAACCTATTAAACGTTATTAATGATATAGGGTTTGGGCTTTGAGAAAAATTTCCTGTGGTGGGCCCCAGGAGCCCGAGTCCGACACCAAGCACCTTCATGTACATGAGGTAAAGATAAACTGGGGGAGAAGGAAAGAGTTAAAGGGGACCTATCACCCCTCTCTGGAGACTCTTTTTGGATAACTCTATGTTGTGTCACTCCTCTATTCTTACAACTAGAAGTTTATGAATAAATTGCCAACAGTCTGCAGTGAGGGTCCAGATGGGTGTTACCATTTAGGGGTGTGTCCCTAACACACTCCCAAATGGTAACACCCATCTGGACCTTCACTGCAGACTGCTAGTAATTCATTCATAACTTCTAATAGGAATAATAAAGGAAGGGCACTACATGGAGTTATATGAAAAGATGTTCCAGAATTGTTATTACACGGGGAATGCAAGAAACAGACATGTCAGGAGAGGGGACAGCTGCTCTTTAACAGGGATTGTGCTTTTCTATAAAGCCCGGGTGGCTCTGTGACAAAATTATAGCTTCTAAAAATTGGCTACATAGTCTTAAAAAAAAAAAAAGCTTGACAGGATAGGTCATCAGTAGTAAAGTCTCGGAAAACCCTTTTAATGTGTGTAAATGTCCTTTAAAAGGGTGGTCCAATGAAAAATATTCTTTATTTTTCAAACCAGCACCTGGATCTGAATACTTTTTGTAATTGCATGGAATTAAACATTTACTGTAGCCAGTGAGCTATTTAATTAAATATATCTGTATAGCGCCACCTGCTGTTTGTCTTTTTCTCATCTCTTTGTCCACCTCACAGAGGTGGACGCACATGTTCAGTCTCATTCTTATCTGCCACCAGCCGTATCTGCTGTTAAAAGCTTTGACAGTTATGGGGAGAGAGCTGCAGCAGAAAGCACATGGCCCCTGAGCCGTGACAGGGAGAGTGCTGAAGCAGAAAGGACACTCCCCTTGAACTGTGATAGTGAGAGAGCTACAGCAGAAAGGACATACTCCCTAAGCTGCCAGCTTGAAATAAATCTAGCAGAGCAATTGGAGCAATGAATGTGGAGATCTCTGGATCCATGTGAGGTACAGGGCTCGTTCTAGCTTTGTTAGAGACAGATTGTCATGTCCTATATGATGTCTGATTTTCATTTTTTTACATTACTCCTGGAATAACGCTTTTAGGTAAACTGTCTCGTCCCCTTTAAACATGACGCTTGACCGAAGCCTTTCAGCGACAGGACTCATGCTTAGTTTGTATGTATTGCCCCTCGGTGGCAGGGGTGCAAGCAATGAGGCCAGGTGAGGCGATCGCCTCCGGCAGCACAGGTAGGGGCAAGAAGGGGGCAGCGGAAGGGCCATGAGCTGAAGGGAAGGGGTTAGGTTAAGAAATTGGCATTGGGAAGCATGGCAGGTGCAGCATTATGAAGTGCATTATGTGCTGTGGCATTAGAAGAATCTTGATATCTCTAACTTTAGTCCAACCAGACTGTCACTCTGCTTAAATTCTTCTAGCACCGTTCTATGGAAACAGTAGGTTTAAAGAGCACACCAAATGCTCTAAGATAACTTGTTTATTAACTTCAACTTTTCTTCATATATAACACTGCCACCTCCGCAGAAGATAGTCCATGGACAAAACACGTGTTGAATAAAGTATCACAAAATGGTGGTCCAACTGTCCAATCTTGTCATTCAACATAAAATGGTGGATATATTTCTCTCTTCAGTATCTGTCCTCTCACTTTAAGTTATTTAAGCACTTTATGATCTGTCTGAGAGGTATATCTGAGATTAACCAATAGTTCTACTTGCTCTACTTGGTTTGCAGTTAGCAGTAACTAATTGCAGATTGTTTGCTTTTTATCGCACAGTACGGTCTGGTATGAGCAGTTAGTTTGAACTATTGCAGATTGGTGGAACTGTAAGTAAACACATATAACTGGTCTCAGTATACAGTTCTAATCATAATACTAACAATAGGAACATTATATAACTGTTCTAAATACCTATTTTGGCCTCTTTGCTTCCATAAAACTGAACTCTTAGTGGAGTGAAAGTCTGTTCAGCTCTTCTCTCTGGTGAAATATTACTCCAGCTAGGGGATTTCCCACACGGGCTGAGTGTAAGCTTGGCTGTGATTGGCCAAGACACCTGCTCAGTGTGAGACTGGCTGTGATTGGTCAAGAGACTCCTGGGCAGTAACAACAGTTTAACTCTATGCTTTCTGTTGTTAATTCTGCTGTGTCATTGAGCTTACCTTACATTCATTTTACTGAATCTTAAAGGCATATTATCTTTCTGCTTCTGTGAACAGAATATATAACTGTTACATGACATCCAAAACATGAAGTCACAGTAAATAACTCTGCTTTTGTCTTTAACATACAAACATAGGAACTGTATAAAGGTTTTTGGCAGGTCTAGCTGTATACACATATAAGCCATATTAGAAACCTAGGACAGGTCTTAGCTGGCCAGCTACAGGAAGGGGTGTCAAGCTTCAACTTTCAAGGCCAGGCAGCAGAAAGGCTATATCTCGGTGGCATCCTTCAAGTCTCCACCGCAGCCTGCTTGTGTGATTACAAGATGACCAGGAAACCCCTCATCCTGAGGACATCGGCCTATGGTAAACGTATAGTAGGACACCTCCAATGATGGGTGTCAGCACCAGGAGCTGATTTTTCCCTCTTACGGCAGAGCTATAAGGCACTCTGGAGATGGGTTATCATGTGCAATAATAGGTTTTGCAATATAACGGGATTGCTATTGATTGCCCAGCGCTGTAATAATGAGACGTTGCAGCAATGTAGATGTGAGGCACTGCGGTCCCGCTCACATCTGTATTCCCGAGCAGAGGAACTCGGCTAATGGATTATCTGTAATGAAGCAGAAAGCCGAGAGGTCAGCTCTCTATACATCCTCCGCGCCTCCTGCCTTCTTCCTTCACAAATCCCCCGCAGATGCGCGGTTAAGAATAGTAACAATAAATTGGATTTTTTTTTCGCAACGTAAAGCAGCTGCAACCAGTGAAGGTATATAGGATGAAATGAGGCTTAGGCTCAGAGGACAGACGGGTCCCTCGCTAGAGGACTGAGTTCACCTTATCCGAAAACGCCGACAAAAGAGGCCATTTGTACAGATTACCGCAAAATGAGGCATTAACAGATATCTGCCCTGCCGCCTACGCAGCCTTCATGCTCAGGACCCGAACGGGAACTCGAAGGGCTTTGTCTTCCTTGCTCAGATCCATACGTATTGATTTTCTTATGTTATGGAGCATACCAGGGGCTTATCCTATTAAGAGCCATTAGGCGATACAAAACCCCCCAATAGGAATGTAAGGATTTAGGGTATGAATGCTAACGCTGAGTTTGTCAGATGTAGCAGAGCTGAGTTATTTCCTATAATTCTGACTGATAATACCTCTGTGGGCCACTGGAGAAAATCGAAGGTACAGTAGAAATTGTTATAGGGACTATATAACCACTATTGGGACCATATTACCGCTAAAGAGACTATATTACCACTATAGGGACTATATTACTACTCAAGGCACTATATTACCGCTAATCAGAATTATATTACCGCTAATCGGAATTATATTACCACTATAGGGACTATATTACTGCTATAGGGACTATATTACCGCTAAAGGGATTATATTACCACTAAAGGGACTATATTACTGCTATAGGGACTATATTACCGCTATAGGAACTATATTACAGCTAAAGGGACTATATTACCGCTAATCAGAATTATATTACCACTATAGGGACTATATTACCATTATAGTGACTATATTACCACTAAAGGGACTATATTACCACTATAGGGACTATATTGCCGCTATAGGAACTATATTACAGCTAAAGGGACTATATTACTGCTAATCGGAATTATATTACCACTATAGGGACTATATTACCATTATAGTGACTATATTACCGCTAAAGGGACTATATTACCACTATAGGGACTATATTACCGCTATAGGAACTATATTACAGCTAAAGGGACTATATTACCGCTAATCGGAATTATATTACCACTATAGGGACTATGTTACCGCTATAGGGACTATATTACCACTAAAGGGACTATATTACTGCTACATACAAATGTATGGAGCCATGATATGGTGGCGCGTATGAGGCCTTATCAGGATGCAACACAGAAATCAGCTCTGCTACATCCATGCATGGAGTATGGCTAATATTAGCGATGGCTGACACTTTAAGGGGTATTCCAATCGTCCACATTTTTTGAGGATCGCACGCGAACCCATTCATTTCAGCTTACAGGGATAGAGCTGCAGCAGAAGGGACATGTCCCTGAGCTGTGATGGGGAGAGAGCTGAAGCAGAAAGTACACTTCCCCTGAGCTGTGATAGGGAGAGAGCTGCAGTAGAAAGGACATGCTCCCTGAGCTGTGATAGGGACATGTCACATTTTGCAGACAAGATACCGTATATCAGAAACATCATGCAAGCTCATGCACTTCTGTGGACATCCTGTTAGTCTCTGTACAAAATGGTGTCATAACGTATCACCCGCAGGTCCCGTCACATATGGCAGAACCCATTTAACCCCTTTTATTTTGGGCCCTAATAAAGCATTTGCATCTGGGTCCCAGAGCTTGGAGCGACGCCATTGGCAGGCGGTGCAGGAGAAAATCCATTTCCAGGACATCTGATACCAGGAAAGCATTCATTCCTGTGCGTGAATATTTCATAGCTTCCTACAAGGTTAATGACACAGAGGAGACGGGTGACCTACATATCTCCAGCGTCAGGGACACGCCGAGCAGTATCGACAGGTTATCTATATTAATGGAATCCCCCCCCCAGGCCTTCTGCTCGGCCGTCTTTCTACATAGATTTTTCCACTTCAGTGGAAATCATGTTTCATTCTGCATGTGTGTGGTTCATCTGGAGCAAGACAGCTAAAGAAAAAAAGGGACGGGTAGAATGTGGCCTTGAAGGGGCCATTAGAGTGCAAGCTCTGTGGGCCGCTCTCACTACTTATCGACCCCCTTTTAGTTCTTGCAAATACTGTTCTATATGTGCTGAGTTAGTACAATATATAGTACATAGAGTATAATAATGATACAAGGACAATATAGAAATACCCCCCCCCCCCGCCTTTTACTCAGTTGTTAACCCCTTCCCAATGCAGCCATTTTGCGTTTTTTTTTTTTTACTACCTGTCCTCCAAAAAAGGTAATTTGTTCACATCGTCGTAGGCAGGTTTTTCGTTCTTTTCGTTCAAGCTGCACTCTCAAATAACACATTTTAATATTCCATAGGATGTACTAGAAAAAATGCAACTGCGCCATTGTTTTTAACGGCGTTCGCTGTGTGGTAAAAATGAGTCATGGCATTTATTCTGTGGGTCAGTACAAGTACCAGTTTATGGCGTGGAAAATGGACTTAAACGACGCCAGCAATGGAGCTGACATAGATTACCCTCCAGCTGTTGTAAAACTACAACTCCCACCATGCCCTGCTGTAGGCTGATAGCTGTAGGCTGTTCGGGCATGCTGGGAGTTGTAGTTTTGCAACAGCTGGAGGGCCGCAGTTCAAGGATGCCTGGATTAAACCATGTCCACGGCCCGTGGAACCAAGTGCCAAAGTTATGTTAAGGCCGGTGCCTCTACATACCGTAACTTTGGTGCATCCGCCACCAGCGCATGGGGATTAAGACGGCGTAAAAATCACCGGTCTCAATAAATGACCCCTTTGTTTTTAGCTTTTCATCTTTATTTTTAGCCCCTCTTGGGGGGTTGAACATGCAATCCCTGGATCACCTATATCATATACTGGATTAAAATACTATTACAGTCTATGGCAAAAAACGCTATGTTCTTAAGCCGATCTGTTGCACCAATCTAGAGAAATTGGTGATTTACCTTTTCTACAAATGAGTGTTTAAAGTGGTTTGTCATCTCACACATTCGTGGCATATCGCTAGGATTTACCACCAATGTCAGATAGGTGCGGGTCCTACCTTTGGAACCCACTCCTATCTCCAGAACAGAACCCCTGAAGTGAGTGGAGAGCAGCCACGCATGCGCAGCCACCCTCCATCCATTTCTACGGGAGTTCTGAAAAAAAACCAAGTGCTGGCTTGGCTATTTCCAGCAGTCCCATAGAGGTGACTGGTCGTAGTGGTCCCCATTTATCTCTCAGTTGTTTTTGGAACGCCCATAGAAATGAACCATACTTTCGGGGAGAGAGAGGTGCAGATCCCGCCTCTTAGACCCTCACCGATCTGACATTGGTGCCATATCCCAGCAATATGCCACTAATGTCTGAGATGATAAAACTCCATCAAGTGCACTGAGGGCGGAGCCTAACCACTTAGTGCATCTTAACTACTTTGCTCTGCAGTGCTGCCCACTCCTCCTCAAATGGATTGATCTGATAAGGCATCAGCAGCACCATCTTACCAGCCCTGTGCCTCATATGGGCAGTGGTCCTCTGTATGGCAGGACGAGCAGAATCAGATGTACATTACTGCACATGTGCTGCGGGTGGCCTGTACGGTGCAGGCGCAGGATGATGCTGCTGAAGCCTGGCCCTGTCCAGCACTGCAGAGCAGAGGAGCTAAGCAGAAGAGCTGCACCGACGGCTACCCCTGTGGCATTTGTTCTCATGACTTATGTTGTGCCAATCCTTCATTATTCCTGCTAGAAGTTACAAAGGAATTACTAGCGGTTTACAGATGGTTGTTACCAGTTGGGGGGTGTCCCTGAATAGTCTGACACTGACAGCACTGATTTGATATTGTCAGACTGTGCAGGGACACACCCCCAAGGTTGGTAACACCCATACAGAATTGTTATTACATGGGGGATCCAAGTAGCTACTAAAACAGACATGTCAGCAGAGGGGACAGCTCCTCTTTAGGCCCCTTTCACACTTGCGCTTTTGCTTTCCGTCCTAGAGTTCCGTCCTCTGGGCTCTATGCCGGAAAGATACTGATCAGGATTTATCCCAATGCATTTTGAATGGAGAGAAATCCGTTCAGGATGCATCAGGATGTCTTCCGTTCAGTATGTGAACGTTTTTTGGACGTTGACAAAACCGTAGCATCCTGCGGATTTGTCTCCGTCCAAAAATCCGGAAGACATGCCGTAACGCCGGATCCGGAATTAATGCCCATTGAAGTGCATTAATCCGGATCCGGCATTAAGCTAAACGTCGTTTCGGCGCACCACCGGATCCGAAGCGTTTAGCTTTCGTGAATGGTTACCATGGCAGCCAGGACGCTGGTAAAGTGTAGTGGGGAGGCAGGGGAGCAGATACTTACCGTCCGTGCGGCTCCCGAGTCCCGGGGCGCTCCACAATGACATCAGAGTGCCCCATGAGCATGGATCACATGATCGCATGGGTCACGTGATCCGTGCGCGTGGGGCGCTCTGATGTCATTGTGGAGCGTCCCGGGAGCCGCACGGACTGTAAGTATCTGCTCCCCTGGCTCCCCACTACTACTATGGCAACCAGGACTTTAATAGCGTCCTGGCTGCCATGGTAACACTGAAAGCATTTTGAAGACTGATCAGTCTTTAAATGCTTTCAGTTGTCTTGCGTTGTGACGGATCCGGCGGGCATTTCCGGCGACGGAAGTGCACGCCGGATCCACACAACGCAAGTGTGAAAGAGGCCTTAAGGATATATGGAGGCACATCGTTGTAGCCACTCCTTACAGCACCATATTTGTAAGATACTTTTAGGCCTATTTTATCTATATATCCATTTGTTACTTTTACATCTATTTTATATCTATTTTTATTCCCTAAACCCAGTGCTTTGTAACAAAGCCTCCAAATTCCTAGATATAACATCAGAGGCCTGTGGAGGCAGAGCAGTGCCCCATAAGGGCTCGTGCACACGACTGTATTTATTTTGCGGTCCTCAAAACACGAATCCACAAAAAAAATGGATGACATCCGTGTGACGTCCGTTTTTTTTTGCGGATCCATTGTAACAATGCCAAAACGGACAAGAATAGGACATGTTCTATTTTTTTGCGGAACAAGCTTGCGGACATACGGATACGGAATGCATGCGGAGTCATTTCTGGTGTTTTTTTGTGGCCCCATTGAAATGAATAGCCCGGCATACGGGGCTGCAAAAAATGTAACGGACACGGACAAAAAATACATTTGTGTGCATGAGCTCTAAGGGTGTTGTTAAAAATCTCCATAAAACCCAGAGGCCGGCACATGAACCTGAGGCCTTAGGGCTCATGCACTCGACCGTATGTTGTGTGTTTTGAGATCCACAAACAATACGGATGACGTGTGTATACATTCCGTATTTTTCAGAAAGGAACAGCTGGCCTCTAATAGAACAGTCCTATGCTTGCCAGTAATGCGAACAATAATAGGACATGTTCTATATTTTTGAGGAACCGACATACGGAAACGAAATGCACAGGGAGTTATTTCCGTTTTTTTGTGGCCCCATTGAAGTGAATGGTTCCGCATACAGGCCACACAAAAAACAGAATGGACACGGAAACAAAATATGTTTGTGTGAATGAGCCCTAAGCGTGTTGTTAAAGAGTTCCGTAAAGCCCAGCACATGAACCTGAGGCCTTATAGTCGCCATAGTAGAACGTTGCCCGATGCAGCTTCCTCCTTGCTGATGTTTCTCAATTTACATGGCAAATGCGCCTCCCATACAGGCGTGTTAAGCCATCCCCTCCCGTCTCATTACTCACACTGCCTTTGCACCTCTAGGACACGACATAGTCAGGATGGATGAGCGATCGCCACCATTCGTATTAATAATCTTCTCCTCTCGTTATGATTATGCCTCCCAGACGGCCAGATTGCCAAGGTTAGGAAATTTCTGGACCTCAGTGAGTCACGCAGAGAGAGCGCCCTGTGAAATTTCCTGCCTACGCAGAGAAGACTTGGGTGGTTTAAAATATCTAATGCACCCGCAGAGGAGAAGCAATAAATGCTACTGACACAACAAAGAGAATATAAAGTGAGGCTGTGAATGTGGAATTATTATATGTCACAGTGTTGGAGATGGGGGCACCGGCAGCCCGTGCACCCCGGTGCCCCCCTTCCTGCCAGGCTCTGTCATGTTCCAGCAGTGAGATAGATGTTATATGCCCACTTGCAGTTCCACGCACTGAGGGAGCGAGGCGGCCGGGGCTTCCATCACTCAGACAGCTGCCTTAAAAGGCTATTAATATTTTATTACATGGTTTGCTTGCTCTTTATGCGTCCCTGCTCTGCCTGTGACTGACACATTATCATGTAAGCCCACTCGCTTAACAGGGGCTCCCCCCGGGGGGAACCTTACAAATTCTAAGGGATGTTTGTTTCTCGCTCTAGAACCTGGAATACATGTGGTTCCTGTAAAAATAGTACAGCTTTTTTCCAAAAGGGTCCAGGGGTTGTGTCTGGTATTGCGGCTCAGCTCTGTTGAAGTTAAGGAGGCTGAGCTGCAATACCACACGCAACCTGTGGATCGGTGTGGCGCTGTTTTAATGTTTTTCTAATCTCCTTGAAACTAACAGCCATGAGCTCGCCAAGATGAACTATTTACAAGGTAATGGCTTAGAAAACATTGATTGCCTATATTTTATCATTGTGGACTACCCAGGTTGTCTTGCTTGGTATATGGGAAGGTTATCCTGCCAAGTCTGAATTACTACAGAAACTTTAGAAAAAATGGAAATTCCCATAATTGTTGTAAAATAAAGAGGTTTTTAGACTTTTGGGCTTCAGTCTCTCAAAATGTTCAAGTTCTTTACTTGCGTCTATGATGAAACATTGTTATTGACGTCTGCAGTAAGCCCCTGAGGAGCCGGTGCAGAGGATGGGAGTGGTGTGGCAATTCATGGTCACTTGTCAATATACATGTCCACTGTGTGATACAGACTTGAAGTTAGTATGGCCTGGTGCTTATTCTAGGTGATGGGTGTCTGAACTGTTTTCCCTCACCATGCAGCAGGGTCTGTAGAGCTAAATCTTGCTGGTCACTCTGCTGACTTTATTCACTGTAGCTTTTGAGACAGCTGTATCTTGACCCTGGCAATCTTTCTGGAATAAGGGTCTCACAGGAGAAAAGTATCAAGCTCTTGGAGTAGGAGCTCTAGTATGTGCTTCCTTCCTCCACACTCTGTACTCTGGATCTCCCCCTCCTGGCTGGAAGCAGGAACCAGGAGAACTAGGGTGGTTAGCCCTGTCCCTGCCAACCATACCTCCTCTTGCTGGAATGCACGGCAGAACATAAAGTAACATTACAACATAATAATACAAGCAATTGCAGATGCCCCCAGGTCTCCAGGTCTAAGGTGCTGCACATCCAGAAACTGAAAATTCTTCCTGGTCATGTCCAATAAGCAGCTTGTTAGGGTACCGCCCGATGGCACCGCTGGCTACACATGTCCTAGCCCCAACCACCAGACAACGACTGCGCGATTGTGCTGTAAAATCGTGTGTCCATTGGCTGTCATGGGTGGTCGCAGCTTGGTTGTGCCATCTGGCGGTAACCTTACAGTGAATCCGATCTCTCTCTTAAAACAAGTCCTTTACCTGTGTCAGCAGGATAGGATCTGGAAGGATTATCATCCTCAGGATATAAATAATAATGGTTCCATTCACTGGCAGCAATCAAATATTGAAAATGGTAAGGATGTATACTATGGTCAATGGAGTCTATACAGTGGCACAAATAGCCCAATCTTCTACAGATTTGTAGGCATTCTGTGTGCGCCATGTGGGGCTGCATTGAGGTGCTATTTTGTCCCCTAGATGCACTGGTCTTAAAATACCTTCATATTGCCGCATGTTTTGGTTGAACTTCACACCGGGGCACCAGGAGGAGCACCAGAAGATACAGTGGGGGCTCACTGCAGGCTATGGGGGCTGTGCATTCTCCTCATACTTCCATAATACAGCAGTGTGCATGAGGCCTTATGTAGGACCCCAGACCCGGGGTACTACAAGTTGTGTTGTTATGTATAATATATTTTACTGTTTGCTTATGGCCATAGTTCCCAGCAAGGAAAGGTTGGCAAAGGTTAGCAAGGAACAGGGTTGCTCGCCCTGTTTCTCCCCACTTGGTAGGGGTAGGCTGGTCCTGCTCCCTTCCAAGAGAGGGAGTTCCTGTCTAAAGACAGAGAGGAGAGGAAGCAACCTGCAAAGCTCCTGCTCCTGTTATAGATCCTCCATAGCGATCACATATTCTTCAGCCTCAAGTGAAGTCTTGAGAAGCTCTGACCAGCATCTACAGACACTGCTGTAAGGGGAGGGAATACGGCAAAGACACCCATCACCCAAAACGTTAGAAATCTATTACAACCTGAGTGCTTAACTGCACTTGTCATATATCTCAGTACATTATCTGTACAATATACCCAGCCTGACTTCTAGTCTTGGTAGGTATATCTATAATTAATGACAGTGTATGCTTTACAGAAGGACCAGGTAAATCCCTAGTAACAGGAATATTATTTGCAGTAGAGGAGCACTGTAGGTTAGCTGCGATTAATAATCTGACACGTATCTCTCCACGGTTCCTATGCCGCTGCAGGGGGAGAGGACAGACGTCACATAACATATGTACGAAGAAGATTTCTATCTCACTGGGCACTAAATATAACCGTTCTGTTTCTGGCTATGAAATAAGGCGGCCGAGCTGGAGTACATACAGAACAGACATTTGGGGGCTATAGAACAGACAGACCATAAAGGGGTCGATCATGAAAGTCTGGAATAGGCACAATCTGCTCCATTTCGCTTCATGGACGTAGTGGTATGGCTGCCTCCATAGCCTTCTGCTTTGGACATTATAGAAGAGGCCCCTCCATTAGAACA
The DNA here is from genome assembly GCA_033119425.1 of Bufotes viridis. Classification (NCBI taxonomy): domain Eukaryota; kingdom Metazoa; phylum Chordata; class Amphibia; order Anura; family Bufonidae; genus Bufotes; species Bufotes viridis. Next base: position 29,507,305 of record CM065597.1, on the reverse strand, counting down.
GAGAGCCCATAACACAGAACAAGTGGGGGTATCATATGCCAGATCTGCGGCGATCAGCTTATTTATCATCATTAATTATAGGAGACTAGAGGACCCCTTTAATAACTCACCTTATGGGCAGGCAGCAGACAGAGAAAGGCAACAAGCTGGAAAAAAAAGTATGAGGCAGTAGGGAGCTGAGGGCAGGCACTTAGAGGTATGGCAGTGAGGGCAGGCAGCTTAGAGGTATGGCGGTGAGGACAGGCAGCTTAGAGGTATAGCGGTGAGGGCAGGCAGCTTAGAGGTATGGCAGTGAAGGCAGGCAGCTTAGAGGTATGGCGGTGAGGGCATGCAGCTTAGAAGTATGGTGGTGAGGGCAGGCAGCTTAGAGGTATGGCGGTGAGGACAGGCAGCTTAGAGTTATGGCAGTGAGGGCAGACAGCTTAGAGGTATGGCAGTGAGGGCAGGCAGCTTAGAGGTATGGCAGTGAGGGCAGGCAGCTTAGAGGTATGGCGGTGAAGGCAGGCAGCTTAGAGGTATGGTGGTGAGGGCAGGCAGAAGGGAGGCAGGGAAGTGCAGCCAGACAGGGAAAGACACAGAACCGAGCACAGGCATTCGGGAGACAGGAAGCTGAGGGCCAGCAGTAGGAAAGCAGAGAAGATAGTAGGAAGCAGGGAGATGAGGGCAGGCCGTAGAGAAGCAGGGAAGTGAGTGAAGGCTTTAGAGAAACAGGTTGATGAGGGAAGGCAGTAGAAAACCAGACAGGTGAGGCAGGCAGGCAGGTGAGGTAGAAGAGAGTAGAACAGCAGGGAAGTGAGTGAAAGCTGTAAAGAGGTAGATATGGGAGGGAAGAGTAGAAAAGCAGGGAGGTGAGGGAAGGCAGTAGAAAAGCAGACAGGTGAGGCAGGCAGGCAGGTGAGGTAGAAGAGAGTAGAACAGCAGGGAAGTGAGTGAAAGCTGTAAAGAGGTAAATATGGGAGGGAAGAGTAGAAAAGCAGGGAGGGAAGGCAGTAGGGAGGCAGGAAATGGAAGTGAGAAAAGCAGAAGAGAGCCAGGGAGGTGAGGAAAGAGAGTAGAATTGCAGGGAGGTAAGGTCAGAGAGTAGGGAGGAAGGGAAGTGAATGAAGGCAGTAAAGAGACAGAAAGGTGAAGGTAGGTAGTAGAAGTCAAAGGGGTGAGAGAAGGCAGTAGAGAGGCAAACAGGTGAAAGAAGAGAGTAGAAAAGCAAGGAGGTGAGTGCAAGTATTAGATAGGCAGGCAAGGGCACGCAATAGGTTGGCAGGAAGTGAAACTGTACTTTATTGTCCTTCCTGTGCCATGCGTCGGCCAGCAGGGAAGGCATGAGGCAGAGGAGGATAATAGTGGTGGGTGTAACCATGAGGGTGGTTGTAATCTTCACAGTGGCTGTGGCAGGAGCAGCACAATGAAGTGCCTTATGCGCTGTTGCATTAGAAGAATTTTGGTATCCCTGATTTTTCTAGTCTAACCAGACTGTCTGTTACTCTGTAATTCCTCTATCACCGTTCTAGGGAAGCAGTAGGTTTAAAGAGCACACCAAATGCTTGAAATAACTTCTTTATTGACTTCAACTTTTCTTCATATATAACGCTGCTGCCTCTGCAGCAGACAGTCCATGTACAAAACACGTGTTAAATAAAGTATAACAAAATGGCGGTTATTTAACCACTTTAAGATCTCTCTGAGAGGTATAGCTGAGGCTTAACCAATAGTTTTACTTGCTCTGTACGTAGTTTGCGTAGTTTGGTCGCAATTTGGTATTTGCTATTTGGTGGAAACATATATAACCAGTTCAGTATATAGTTCTAATCACACTATTAACAATGGGAACATCTATAACTGTATGAAATACCTATTTTGGCCTCTTTGCTTCAATAAAACTGAACTCTCAATGGAGTGAATGTCTGTTCAGCTTCTCTCCTCTGGTGTAATGAATTCTAGCAGCCTCTGCTAGGGAATTTCCCAGACAGGCTGAGTGTGAGGCTGGCTGTGATTGGCCAAGACTCCTGCTCAGTGTGAGATTGGCTGTGATTGGTTAAGACTCCTGGGCAATGACAACAGCTTAACTCTATGCTTTCTGTTAATAATTGTGCTGTGTCATTGAGCTTACTTTACAGTCATATAATGAATCTTAAAGGCATATTATCTTTTCTGCTTCTGTGAACACAATATACAACTGTTACATGACATCTAAAAACATGAAGTCACAGTAAATAACTCTGCTTTTGTCTCTCACATATGAACATACAAACTGTATTGAGGCTATTGGCAGGTTTAGCTGTATACACATATAAGTCACATTAGCAACCTGGGACAGGTCTTAGCTGGCCAGCTACAGTGGCTATTCCCTGCCCTATTACTTCCACTGGCTATTTGTGCAGTGGGTGGAGGGATGCAATCCGTATTCTGCAGGAACTTTGGGGTCTCCTATCTGGTACTGGCTGGGGTGCCTTTGATTTTAGATGAATTGGTAGATGGGCAAAAGGCAGGAGAACAGGGGCTTGGGTCGGCTATGGAGACAAATGACTAAGCTGACTTGGTAATAGTAAAATATAGTCTCTTTTAGGCCCCTTGCAGACGAGCGTGAGCAGATTAGGTCCGGATGCGTTGCGGATGCGTTCAGTGAAAACTGCGCAATTTCGCAAGCAAGTACATTCAGTTTTGTTTGCGATCACGTTCAGTTGTTGGTTTTTATTGCGCGAGTGCAATGCGATTTGATGCGTTTTGCACGTGTGTGATAAAAAACTGAATGTTTGCAAACAACATCTCTTAGCAACCATCTGTGAAAAACGCATCGCATCCGCACTTGCAGATGTGATGCAATGCGATTTTCACGCAGCCCCATTCACTTCTATGTGGCCAGCGCTGCATGAAAATCGCAGAATATAGAACATGCTGCGATTTTCATGCAAAGCACAAGTGATGTACACAGTTGAAATGAATGGGTGAAATGAATGGGTGCGGATTCCATGCGGGCACAATGTGTAGTTGGGCAATTTCTTTCAATTTACTTCTGCAATGCCCAACTGCGGGGTGCAGATTGATGGCCAGTCCATCTCAGTAGTGTAGTGGGTGCCAGAAGCAATATAACCCAATCCATGTGCAGTAAAGTCAACATCTAAATGTGTTACCTTTACTGTCAAAGCCTTTATCCTGTTCCTCTATGGTCCTCAACCTGCAAAAAGTCAGTACTTTTCTCCCTCAGAGGTTGGTTCTTATCAAAGTTGCAAAGTTTTCTGGCAGTTTTTCACTCACTGGGATGGTGTCCCCATTGAGAGGAATTTATTTTCTCCTGCATTTAATTATTTGGTTTACACACCAACAGCACCATACACGTCCACGCTCTAGGCAGACTTGCCAGGAACTTTCTAGCCAGGGAAAAGTGGGGCCAGCCTACCACCTGGCAACTATTACTAAGTACTGCCAGTTAACTATTTTTTACTTATATACAGCCTTTTGGAATACATAGTGCATAGTAAAGTCTCATTAGCCATTTGTACCAATGAAAGTGCATAGTGGGCATCTCAGTAAACATTCTAACGACTTTAGAAGTGAACCATAACATATTATAGCATTAACTCTTAAGAAGTGAGCCATGGCATTAACCCTTTAGCAGTGAACCAGCGGGTCACTGCACCTGGGCCCTGGTGGGTATATTATTAATTCTTTCCTTTCCTTTTTTTCTACAGCAAATCCTGGCCTCAATATTTCAAGAACAGGAGAGATGTAAACAATTAATGATTCCTACATAATCTTCATACCAGAACTCATCTTCTGCATATAATCAGGGGCTGACAGTTGCCCAAATACAGAAATTATGAAGAATACAAATTTTGTAGCAGCAAATTAAAGAAAGTCCAAACTTTTGGGGCCAAGGTAAGGCCAAGTACAGCGCTTTATTTAATGGACAATGACTTCTCTCAGAATCCTCTGGTGTCATCAGTGATAGTGAAAGCTAATGGAGTATCTGCATGAGTTACAGCACCCCCTACTGGACAGGTCGATGGGGACAGGTATGCTTACCCCTCTCCTCTCTAAAGATGGTGGGGGTGAAGGATTCATCTGGAAATGTCTCCCACACCGCACACAGCAAGGTGGAGAACTCCCCCAGCAGTTCTTGGACCCAGGTAGCCTCCGCAGGACTGTGGATTCTGGGGGTGGGAGGGTTGCAGACGTCTCTTTTTGGAAGACAACAGATCCCCAGGTCTGGAAAGGAAAAGACTATTCAGAGACTACATTTGTAGACCCTCAGGGGAGTCCAGATCTCTGCAAGAAGTTAATGTACACCCCAGAGAAAGACATTCACACTGTTTCCTGTGATGTCCGGGAAGATGATGTGCTGGATATGGAGGTACAGAAACAGCTCTACATACTGATGACCCTGATATATGACAAACCCCACTGTGATATCAATATAACACAGATAGAAAGATGGACAGACAGACAGATATTAGGTAATAGACTGGTAGATAGAGAGATATTAGATAGATAGATAGATAGATAGATAGATAGATAGATAGATAGATAGATAGATAGATAGATAGATAGATAGATAGATAGATAGATATGAGATAGATAGATAGATAGATAGATAGATAGACAGATAGATATTAGGTAATAGATTGGTAGATAGAGAGATATTTGATAGATAGATAGATAGATAGATAGATAGATAGATAGATAGATAGATAGATAGATAGGTTAGGCCCAGATGAAGGCAGTTCTGTTAGTGTTAGGTACCCATCTGCAGAAGCCACCTTGACGCTGGTAGATGGGCCCGACACACATGCGCAAAGAGCTTACGTTTTCATGTATAGTAGGTATAGTACCACTTTAATCCAGAATAATCCCTAATCCATAGTTTAGATATGAGATTGAAACGTTGTATGGGTGAATAAAGGACACTACTTTTCACCTTATCGGATGTGCTGCAGTTACTTTTTATGTTTTTGTATTTATCGCTATGGTCTAGCAGATACCGCTGGCACTCCCATCTACTATAGAAGGAAGTTAGGAGTGATGCTCCACTTTTGTTTTAGATAGATAGATAGATAGATAATAGATAGATAGATAGATAGATGATAGACAGATAGATAGATAGATAGATAGATGATAGATAGTGCAAAAATTCCACGACACTCCGACAAGTAAAAGGTATTTTGTGTTTATTCACCAAACAGCAACGTTTCGGCCCTCTTTCTGGAACCTTTCTCAAGCAGTTATACATAACTAAAGTGCACAGTCCATATAAATAGGGTAACCGATTTACAACAATATCCATGTAATTATATGCAAATCAATATAAACTAACATGATTATGTAGTGTATATAGAAAAATTCATTAATACATAAAAAGCAGTGTAGTCTGTGATCAAAATAAGCACCACATGATTTATCATATTATTAAAAACCAATATTAGTGCTTAATGGATTATCAGGCGATCCTACTGAGTATAATGATGTGCAGGTGAAAACAAAATCAGGATTAAAAAGGTGCACACTCGAATTGTTTGTACCAGCTTGGATCCCTCCACTCCGTGAGGTTCTCGGCGTGGCATGCACTTGAATGCGCACGCGCGATGTGCGTCCTCACTTCCGTTCATAGTAGGACGCACATGTGACCTCTCACTTCCTTCTTTGTGAGCGCACCCGTGATCTCCCAGTCTCAGCCACGTGACGCAGTCCACAAACCGCATAAATGTAACCAAGTATTCAAGGGTATTAATTAGCGATACAGCTTTTGGTTAGTCCTATAAATGAATTTAATTGTATATCGAATACTCAGTGGGAAATTCTCTCCTTTCGATGGGGTCAAACTCACAGATATTCCAAAAAAGGAGTATTAAAGAATTACACTAAAGGGATTATTTTGATGTGCTAATAGCAATTACCAAAGTGTAAAGGATATATAAAGGTGAAAATGGAGCCTTATACATCTCGTCACAATTTTTCATGTGATCGCGGTGTGTCCGGAGGCAGCACAGATGACTCCATATCTGAGCCCAGACATGGAATCAGATTGTGTGCGCCAAACTTCCAACCATCACCAATAAAATGAAGGAATAATCCTAAATAGAAAAAAATAGAAAACATGGAAAGAGTCCAACGTCAAAGAAAATGGACTCAATCCAAAAATCCATTATTTAAATGAGACTTACCAATGAAGATGGAAATGATGGAAAAGTCCAAAATCAAAGAAAATGGAGTGAATCCAAGTATCCATTATCCAAAGCCTAAGTAAAGGGTCTTGATTTAACACCAAGATTGCTGAATTTGCTCATACATGATCCCTCATAGATGTCAAATCAATATGCAACTATAATGTACTAGAGTATAGGCCCCATTCAAAAAAGAGAGAAAAAAACAACTCCAACCAAATCCAACTACCATAAAAAAATAAATCCTATATGTATCTACATTTATTAATAAAGGGATCCCTGTTGGTCCAACTTTCCTTCGAGTTTGCATTATTATTCATTTTCTGCAAGAGATCAAAAAGACAAAATATCAATAATTACATATTTTCTTATATGTTTTTCTGTATAAGGTGAACCTTATGCATACACATGAAGATTACCTAATAAAATCAAAGGCATAACAAGGGATAATACAATTTCTATTCACAATAAATCAAAGGTCTGAAATCAACATTAAGTCCATTCGGTTTTGTTATTCTGTTGTTTGTAGATACAGTAGATAGATAGATAGATAGATAGATAGATAGATAGATAGAGAGATAGATAGATAGATAGATATTAGATAGATAGATAGATAGATAGATAGATAGATATTAGATAGATAGATATGAGAAATAGATAGATAGATAGATAGATAGATAGATAGATATTAGATAGATAGATAGATAGAGAGATAGATAGATAGATAGATAGATAGATATTAGATAGATAGATAGATAGATAGATATATAGATAGATAGATAGATAGATAGATAGATAAATAGATAGATAGATATTCGTTAATAGATTGGTAGATAGATGCAGCGCGCCACGGGTGAGACGTCATTTAAGGTGTTACAGATGTGGGTTAAAAGTTTGTCGTGACGCCAGTTGTATTTCAGCAACGAGGGACTAAGTCCCCCTAGGAAGAAGGTGATGGTGGAACTCAGGTGTAGGAATGCCAGAGTGGTGTGAGAGTGGCCTATAGTGTCCCTCTAGGTGTTGCTTTTGCACTTGTCACGGTGCTCCCACCTGGATGTCCTGGAACCCCAGGCGTTGTCGTCCACAGCGGTGCAACTAAAAGGGATAGGTGATGAAGATGAGGATTAAATAACTTGAGTCCAGACTTGTATTAAAGAGGTTCTGCAGTAATTTTTACCTGATGATCTATCCTCTGGATAGATCATCAGCATCTGATCAGCAGGGGTCCGACACCCGGGACCCCCACCGATCAGCTGCTTGAGAAGGCAGCGGCACTGGCAGTAGCGCCGCGGCCTTCTTGCTGTTTACCTCAGGCCTAGTGACGTCACGACTAGTATCACTGGCCTGGGCGGGGCTAAGCTTCATTCAAGTGCCAGTGCCTCTGCCTTCTCAAAGAGCTGATCGGCGGTGGTCCTAGGTGTTGGACCCCTGCCGATCAGATGCTGATGATCTATCCAGAGGATAGGTCATCAGTTAAAAAGAACCCCTTTAACGTTGAACACAGCTTTACTTTCATTAAACTTTTTACCAACAATTTACAGGCTTTGTCTTGGTCATCAGCAGGTTTTGGCATGAATTTGGCAGGCAAACACATTCAGCTCTACTACATCTGTACTCTTTCAGCTCTGCAATGCTGGCCTGATTAAATAGGAACTTTTCCTCTTCTGCTGTAACTTAGCTTTCTGTAGTCTAATTCTGTCTTGATATTGATCTGTATCCCAATCCAGGGAATCTTTCCTCCTGGCTCTTTACTCTTTTCTCTTTGGCCTAGCAGAGCAGACAGTGCTCCGCTGGCTGGCACACAGCCTTCCCCTTGCAGGGGCTGCTCTGAACTTCTGCAGGCTTGTCCAGCTGGGACGAGGGCTTGCTGCTTCTCCTTACAGGGGGTAAGCTACTCAGCTACTCTGACCTTAACTAACTGAACTCCTCCCTCTCTAGAGAGGGCTAGAATGGATAGACAAGTTCCATTCTATATAAACTAGCTCTGCCATAGGTGCCGCCATCTGCTGGTGAACCAGGCACATTACACTTAAACTGTCATTTTAAAGGAAATACACATTATGCAGGACATGGCAGTAAATACATATGATGACACAAGATCAACCATAGGAGATAGTGAAGGGGCTAGAAAGGTGGTAATGGCACTATGGGGCGTCACATAAATATTATATATTTAGCCCTCAGATCGGACTCCCAATGTTAATAAGACCCCAATCAGACTTCAGATCAGACCCCCATGTTAGGAGCCCTATTCAGACGCTCAGATCAGACCTCAATGTTAATAAGACGGCTATTCAGTCACTAAGATCAGACCCCCAATGTTAAGACCCCCATTCAAACCTCAGATCAGACCAGCATGTTAATAAAGACCTTTATTCAGACACTCAGATCAGACCCCCAATGTTAAGAACCCTATTCATACTTCAGATCAGACATTAAAATCAACTTACCTGTCCTGCTCCGGCCCTCCACGGATCCTCTTCCAGCTCTTCCTACCGTGCGCTGTGCTGTGACACGACATTGCACAGGTCACAGAGCGCCAACATCCTCACGTTGTACACCAGTCACAGCTGATAGAAGAAGACCAGGAAGCGGTAAGTACAGAGCCCGGGGAGCGCTGTATTCACCGCTTCCTGGTCTTCCTGTACCAATGAGCACTTCCATAATGCAAGTGCAAGGGCTCATTAGTATTTGCCCCATAAGACTCACTGACATATTCCCCACACTTTGGAGGGGGGGGGTGCGTCTTATAGGGCGAAAAATGCAGTAATTAGATTGCTAGATTGATCATATGTGCCAACTCTGCTGGAATGTCTGGGAGGCTCCAGGTAAGCAGTCCTCCATGAGCTCTACCTGTATGTGGTACTAGGATACTGCATCATCAGACAGCCCTGGTTCCCGTACCTGTATTATCTTTCTGTATCATTATTATCAGCATCTTTGTTTGTTGTCAGGGGTGTAGTTATATGGGGTGCAGGGGTGCTCTGGTGCTTGCGTGGGTCTAAGGATCCCTCTGTCATATAAGAAGACACCAGTATAATAACTAACATATAATAGTTGGAGACCCCATTACAGATTTTGTATTGGAGACTCGATGCATCGAGTCCCACCTCTGTTTCTGCTGCTGAATATCAGTTGGTGTGATGGTGCTGTGCTCAGCATGGCAGTGTTAGTCGCGTTGTGTCCGACAGACAGTACCTGCACGCTTGGCTGCACTACAATTGTCAGGTCATTTACAAGCTGATACGCAGTGAGCCAGGGACAATGGAGCCACAAGGGAGGGGGAGGTGGCCGGATGAGTTTCCTTCATCTCAACCATCTGTGCTGACATTTTCACATAAAATACCTGGAGGTCGTCATGGTTTATGGTCTTGATAGTCTATAGAGGCTGCAGTGTAATGCAGTGTTTAAAACCTTTCCATATGATTGACGTCTTTTAGTTACAGAAATGTAATTATATGAAAATATGTACATCCAGATAACTCCTGCTACAAAGAGAGCCTCTGGGGATCTGGTCCAGAGGATAGGAGTGGTAGTAGCTCTCATAAGATGATGTGTCACGGTGTACTCCCTCAGGCCGTTGCTCCCTGAGAATCGGTGCAGTTCAATGGTGGTTTAACCACTTGAAGACCACAGGTTTATACCCCCCTAGTGACCAGGCCCTTTTTTACAAATCCGCACTACACTACTTTCACCGTTTATTGCTCCGTCATGCAACTTACCACCCAAATGAATTTTACCTCCTTTTCTTCTCACTAATAGAGCTTTCATTTGGTGGTATTTCATTGTTGCTGACATTTTTACTTTTTTTGCTATTAATAAAAATTTAACGACATTTTTGCAAAAAAATGACATTTTTCACTTTCTGTTGTAAAATTTTTAAAAAAAAACTACATTTCTATATAAATTTTTCTCTAAATGTATTGTTCTACATGTCTTTGATAAAAAAAAGTCCAATAAGTGTATATTTATTGGTTTGGGTAAAAGTTATAGCGTTTACAAACTATGGTGCAAAAAAGTGAATTTCGGCATTTTGAAGCAGCTCTGACTTTCTGAGCGCCTGTCATGTTTCTTCAGGTGCTAGAATGTCAGGAAAGTATAAATACCCCCAAATCACACCATTTTAGAAAGAAGACACCCTAAAGTATTCGCGGAGGGGCTTGGTGAGTTCATGTATCATTTCATTTTTTTCACAAGTTAGCGGAAAATGACACTTTCTGAGGAAAAATAATAATAATAAAGTTTCCATTTCTGCTAACTTCTGGAAAAAAAAATCTCATACGGGCTCATTATGCCCCTCAGTGAATACCTTGGGGTGTCTACTTTCCGAAATGGGGTCATTTGTGGGGTGTTTGTACTGTTCTGGCATTTTGGGCGGGCTAAATGTGAGCCGCCATGTAAAAGCTAAAGGTACTCATTGGTTTAGGGCCCTTTGCACAGGCTGCAAAAGTGTCACTCATGTGGTATCGCCAGTACTCAGGAGAAGTAGGGCAATGTGTTTTGGGGTGTATTTTTACATATACCTATGTTAGGTGAGAGAAATATCTCTGTAAACTGACAACTTTGTATAAAAAAATTTAAAATTGTCATTTACAGAGATATTTCACACCCAGCAGGGGTATATATAAAAATACACCCCAAAACACATTGCCCCACTTCTCCTGAGTACGGCGATACCACATGTGTGACACTTTTTGCAGCCTGGGTGCGCAAAGGGCCCTAATTCCAATGAGTACCTTTAGGATTTCACAGGGCATTTTTACGCATTTGGATTCCAGACTTCTTCTCACGCTTTAGGGGCTCCTAAAATGCCAGGACAGTATAAATACCCACATGTGACCCCATTTTAGAACGAAGACACCCCAAGGTATTCCGTGAGGGGTATGGTGAGTTCATGTAAAATTTTATTTTTGTCACAAGTTAGTGGAATATGAGACTTTGTAAAAACAAAATAAAAAAATAAAAATATATCAATTTCCGCTAACTTGTGCCAAAAAAAATTCTGTGAACTCGCCATGCCCCTCACGGAATACCTTGGGGTGTCTTCTTTCCAAAATGGGGTCACATGTGGGGTATTTATACTCACCTGGCATTTTAGGGAACCTAAAGCGTGAGAATCAAATGCGTAAAATGCCCTGTGAAATCCTAAAGGTACTCATTGGTTTTAGGGCCTTTGCGCATTTGGCTGCAAAGTGTCACCATGTGGTATCGCCGTACTCAGGAGAAGTAGGGCAATGTGTTTGGGGTGTATTTTACATATACCATGCTGGTGTGAGAAATATCGCTGTAAACGACAACTTTTAAATTTTTTATACAAAGTTGTCAATTTACAGAGATATTTCTCTCACCCAGCATGGGTATATGTAAAATACACCCCAAAACACATTGCCCTACTTCTCCTGAGTACGGCGATACCACATGAGTGACACTTTTTGCAGCCAAGATGCGCAAAGGGCCCAAATTCCCATGAGTACCTTTTAGAGGGCATTTTTACGCATTTTTCTTCTCATGCTTTAGGGCCTCTAAAATGCCAGGGCAGTATAAATACCCACATGTGACCCCATTTTGGAAAGAAGACACCCCAAGATATTCCATGAGGGGCATGGCGAGTTCATAGAAAAAAATTTTTGGCACAAGTTAGTGGAAATTGATTTTTATTGTTTTTCTCACAAAGTCTCCCTTTCCGCTAACTTTTGACAAAAAGTTTAATTTTTCATGGACTCACTATGCCCCTCAGCGAATACCTTGGGGTGTCTTCTTTCCAAAATGGGGTCACATGTGGGGTATTTATACTGCCCTGGCATTTTAGGGGCCCTAAAGCGTGAGAAGAAAATGCGTAAAAATGCCCTCCTAAAAGGTACTCATGGAATTTGGCCTTTGCGCATTTGGCTGCAAAAGTGTCATCATGTGGTATCGCCGTACTCAGGAGAAGTAGGGCAATGTGTTTTGGGGTGTATTTTTACATATACCCATGCTGGGTGAGAAATATCTCTGTAAATTACCAACTTTGAATAAAAATTTTTAAAAAGTTGTCATTTACAGAGATGTTTCTCACACCCAGTATGGGTATATGTAAAAATACACCCTAAAACACATTGCCCTACTTCTCCTGAGTACGGCGATACCACATGTGTGCCACTTTTTGCAGCCAAGATGCGCAAAGGGGCCCTAAACCAATGAGTACCTTTAGGATTTCACAGGGCATTTTTACGCATTTGGATTCTCACACTTTAGCACTCCTAAAATGCCAGGTGAGTATAAATACTCACATGTGACCCCATTGTGGAAGAAGACACCTCAAGGTATTCTGTGAGGGGTATGGCGAGTTCACAGAAAAAAAATTTTTGACACAAGTTAGCGGAAATTGATATATATATATATATATATTTTTTTACAAAGTCTCATATTCCACTAACTTGTGACAAAAATAAAATTTTACATGAACTCACCATACCCCTCACGGAATACCTTGGGGTGTCTTCTTTCTAAAATGGGGTCACATGTGGGGTTTTTGTACTGCCCTGGCATTTGAGGGTCTCCGCAATCATTACACGTATGGCCAGCATTAGGAGTTTCTGCGATTCTCCGTATATTGAGCATACGGGTAATGAGATTTTTTTTCCGTTCAGCCGCTGCGCTGAAAAAAAAAAAATGAACGGCACAGATTTTTTCATTCGCATCGGTCAATGTGGATGAAAAATCTCTGCCAAAATCAGTGATTGCGGTGCGGTGGGCGCTAGCTAACTAACAAGTAGCTAACTAACTGGCGGTGATAACGGGACCCTTATGCCCCATTCACACGTCCGAAATTCTGTTTGCGGAACGGAATTGCGGACCCATTCATTTCTATGGGGACAGACTTTGTCCCGCTCGGATCCGGAATTACGGATCCGCGCTCCGGGTCTGCACTTCCGTTTCGCAAAAATATAGAACATGTCCTATTCTTGTCCGCACTGCGGACAAGAAAAAGCATTTTCTATATAGTTCTGTGCGGATCTGCAAAATGCGGAAAGCGCATTGCCGGTGTCCGTATTTTATGGATCCGCAGATCCATGGATCCGCAAAACACATACGGACGTCTGAATGAGCCTGTAGGGGGTGATTAGTGACAGGGGGTGACAGGGGGTGATCAGGGGGTGACATGGGTGATCAGGGGTTAATCAGTGATGGGGGTGGGGGGTGTGTGTAGTGATTGGTGCACTTTTCCTATAGTTTCTCTGGTGGTCCCAAACAAAGGGACCACCAGACGAGCAGATAGCAGGCATATCAGACGCTGTTTAAAAACAGCGCCTGATATGCGATTTAAATGCGGTTTTTTCCGCATCTACAGCCTGCCAGCGCATGATCAGCGCTGGCAGGCTGTAGTTTCAGTTGTCCCGGCTCCGATCACATGAACGCGCACGCACGACGCGCGCGCGTTCATGTGAAATCTCGGGTCTCACGAGATGACGCCGATAGGCGGCAGTGAGACCTGAGAGAGCCGCCGCGCTGACGCCCATCGGCGTTAGCGTGGCGGCAAGTGGTTAAGGAATCAGACCAGATGTAAAAGAATAAAAGTCTCTTTACTTAATGCAAAATAGGAGTTGTAAATCATCCAGCAGTAGTTATATATAGTGACATTTTGTCTCCTCAGATAATGTATAGTGGCTGGCAAGTGGCAGATAATGGCATCTCTGGTATGCTATCTTGCTGATGTCTCTCTAGCTAACAGCTAGAACAGTCTTTTGAATTGGTCTGGTCTGGATGTGATGTAGGTGATGGGTCTATGCGCTGTAGTCCCTCACATGCAGCAGGGTCTGTATAGCTGTAGTAGCGGGTCACTCCACTTGCTGTAAACACAAAGATATTTGGAGTTTTGGTATTCTTGCAGACTCTCTGGAATAGTGGACTCACAGAAGAACTGGGACAAGAACTGGTCCCTAAGAACCTCAGAGTAGGAGCTCTGGCATCTGCTTCATTTCTCCTTACTGTCCTAGCTAAGACTTCCCCTCCTGGTAAGAAGTAGGATATGAGCTGAGTGCTGCGATTGGCCAGCGCTCCAGCCTTGGGAGAAGGAGACGCCCAGGGCAAAAGAAGATGTCTCCGCCCCAGGCAAAATTTTCAGAAGCCCGAGCGCCGGTACCAGGGGCTACTGCGGACGAATGGAGCTGCACCCAGGGATTCAAGTAAGTGCAGGGTCATCCCTGGGTGCCACTCTGGATGTATATACATTTGCCTCATAAAATGTGGACCAGTTAAAGGTCCTCTTTAACTTTAAAGGGTTAACTTGCATTGACTAATACTATGTAACTGCATTTTATTTGTATGGTGTGACATATGTCCTGTTCATTTGCACTGTGTCTGCATGGTACTATGGAAAGGCTTAAAAAACACTGAGAGACTTTTGGGACTTTCTAACTAATAATGAGAATGTAGTAATTTTCCACAGCTACTATAAACCACCAAAACCAGACAGATTGACCCTTTCACTGTCTGGTTTAGCTTGGTTATTATGTATGAAAACCTGTTTTTGTCTGGAAAAACTGCTGTGTCATTTCCATTGAGTATCACTGAAGCTCTAATGCAAGTCTACGAGAGACAGGAGTTGTAACATTGTATTTGTTTGCGCTGAGTTTCTCCACTCCACCCCTCCCACTACAAGGTACTAGCTTAGCCAGAAACTGTATATGAGGAGAGCAGTCAGATCCCCTAGTGTTCTGCAGTTAGGGAACAGTGCTTAGAAGTAGAGACTCTGTCAGACTATTGTGACCACAAGAAGATACTGAGATGAGAATACTCACAGCCCCTGAATCACAAGCCTTTAGCCAGGGTACCAGCCTTCTGAGAGCGAGAGAGAGAGAGGGACAGCTAGCTCAGGCCTTTCCTCAGCATCAAACCCTTCCTCTGCCAGGGAGCAGACTAGAGAAGCCATACCTATGCCTCGCCTGTATTGTTTTGCACCTGAATTCCTCCAGTAAAGAAGCACCCTGGTTTACTGCAGACCCTGACTCTCTGGACTTATTTTCCTTTAGGGTGCACCACACCTTACCATCCCTTCCTTAGAACAGCAACATGTGGTGACACCTCGACGGTGTCAGGAGGACCCAGGGTAGCCTTGGGGCCACCCCAAACCCAGCCAGTGCAGAAGAAGCACCAACATTGTTCTATTCTTCTAAGGGCTCATTCAGACGACCGTTTGTGGTCCTTTTTCCATAATATGAGGACCTATGAAAGAAAACATTATTCTTGTCCGCAATTGCGGACCACAGATCGCTGCCAGAGGGTTGAAATCCAGGGTTAAACTACACTGTGCTGTAAAGCAGTTTGGGCGATCTGGATCTGGTCCTTTAACCAGGATGGGGTCGGGTGCAGCCCAACAGCGCCAACGGCCATAGATGTTGGTAGCAGAGTGTCTAGTACAGCTTGCAACCTAAGTTATGTGTCAAGGCCTGTTCTAAAAGTTCGGACATTGACTTACAGGATAGCTGCCTTCCAACAGGAGGCACAGTTTTCCTTTATTTTGGAAAGACAGCTGATTTCCATGGCCGCTGCTGCCAATAAGGGGCTGCAGAGGTGACGTGTCCCCCATGCTTCATGTCACTGGATCACATGAGGTATGGGGGACATGTCTCAGCTGCAAGCAGTCCTTGACTGCAGCAGCAACGAAACCTGTGTTAAACCAGATGTTGACACGCAGAGAGCGGAGGCAGCAGTGGAGCAAAATAGACAGAACCCAGTGGCAGGGAGCAGGTAAGTATCATTCCAATCGCAGGTCTGGCCACATAGTGGTGTTTGCCCTAAAGGCTCTTTGGGTAAACAACCCCTTTAACCCTAGGTACACATCTAAGCGTTTTTCAGCGCGTTCAAACGCGCTGTAAAACGCACAACATGTGGAAAGCCATGCTTCCCTATGGGCATGGTTCACATTTGGGCGTTTTACAGCGCGTTTGAACGCACTGAAAAACGCCAAACGCTGTCGCTTCAGCATGAGCTTCTTTTGGGCGTTTTAACGCGCCTATGGACCATGTTGAAATAGGGGAGAATCACTGAATCGCGCGTATGATGCGCATTTCTTAGTTACAAAAACGCGCATCCAAAAACGCGCGTAAAACGCGCGTCATACGCGCGATTCAGAAACGCTTAGGTGTGTTCCCAGCCTTAGGGACAGTATCATTGCACTCTAATGTTTTGTCTTGTCTTCAAACCCACAGAGCATGTGCCTCTAGGCTCTATCTCAGTGAGCAGGACAGAGAATTTAGAAAAAGAGCAAACAGCAGGTGGCGCCATAAAGATAGATTTGCAGTTACAAAAGTATTCAGATCCAGGTGCTGGTTCGAGGGACAACCCCTTTCAGCCATATCCTTTGATTATGCAGTACATTTATAAGACAGGAAGCCCCCTTTAACCTGTCATCAGAATACAATCTGACTGTCTCTGGCAGCAAATGGGTGCAAATCAAGGATCAGGTATATTCATCCTTGCCAACTTTCTGTCACGCCCACTCAGAGCAAATTTGGGTGCCACGGCTACGTCTGATAAACAGCATTTAGGTGCCACATAAAATGAGAGCTCATGGCGCTTTCTGGGAGATTTCTGGAGGGGTTACAAGCAGGCAATGGTTTGGGTTTGTAGGGCTGATGATAGTAGGGCAGCCATTTTTATCGTGGCGGTGGGAGGTCCTTGAAGTTAGAGATATTCTCAGGTGGGGATGATGGGAGGGCTCCACGGTTGGGGCTGGACTCCCATGGTTGGCGGTCGGTTGTGGCGGAAGTTGGGGGGTCAACAGTGGTGCCTCTGAGCTGTACCTCTACGGCTGGAGGCAAGATGACTCACCCTAGCAGGGTAAATCATTTATTTGGGGCTTCAAGTACCTCTGCCTTAATTAATTATTATATGTTATACATATGGGGAATTCGTAATTTGCATATGCCGTTGCATATGGGGGGGGGGGGTGTTTTCGGTTATGTTAATGTTATGGTAATAAAATTTTATAAATTTGGGTCATAAAACGGCTGCTGTGGCTGATTTAATCCAACCTGGTGTCTGTGTTTTATTGGAGTAGAAATTGGTGGAGTAGGGAGTCTGGGGATGCATTGGTTGGGATAGTATTTAAGGGGCAGGTAAGTATTAGAGGGGGTCGAACGGAAGTAACCAATATTTCCGTCATGCTTTTTGAAGCTCTTGACACTTGGGGTTCTCCAGGGCTTTGATTAAATTCTAGCTTTCAAACACCCTGTGGAAGGAACATCCTTTCTCCACTGCTTACCATACTGTTACACCGCCGGTTCCGCAATCTTCCATGACCACCTAATGTACATTACGCAACTGAACAGGAAGGCACAGGAGCAGATCCAGTTGAGACATCAACAGAAGAGCTCGCAGCTAATCAGGTGGTCATGGGAGCACAGCCCAGATTGCAGGGTTAATGCTCAGAGCATAAGATCTTTATGAACCTGGCTGGTGGCCATGAGGGTGGCCCCCTGAGCATCGGCCCGCCAGGAAATTTCTCTGTAGGGTCTATGGCCAGTCTGCCCATGGTGGTAACATGATCTTCCTTCTGTAGTACCCCAGACCTGGGGTATCGTCAAATGTTTTATAGTGTATGGCATTATGTTATGTTTAGGTCGTGTATTCCAGCAGAAAAATTATGGTTGTCAAGAACAGGGTTAACCACCCTGTTCCTCACTTCTTGTTAGGAGTGGGCTGGTCTTACTTCCTGCCAGGAGGGAGAGTTCCTGAGAGATATTGAAGGAGATAGGTAGCACATGCCAGAGCTCCTACTTCTAGAGCTTGCTACTCTATTCTCCTGTGAGACCATCAATCCAGAGAGATCATTAGAATCAAGAACACAGTTTTAAAAACTACAACAGATAAAGTCAGCAGAGTGATCATCAAAACCACAGCTTCACAGACCCTGCTGTCAGTGAGGGAAAACAAGTAAGACACCCATCAACTAGAACAACCAATTCTAGAGCTCCTACTTCTAGAGCTTGCTACTCTATTCTCCTGTGAGACCATCAATCCAGAGAGATCGTCAGAATCAAGAATACAGTTTAAAAAACTACAACAGATAAAGTCAGCAGAGTGATCATCAAAACCACAGCTTCACAGACCCTGCTGTCAGTGAGGGAAAACAAGTAAGACACCCATCAACTAGAACAACCACCATGCCATATTAACTTTGAGTCTGTATCACACAATGGACACCTATATCTACCCGTTTAGCTGCCACACAACCAGCCACCATACCTTTTCCTCCGGTGCCAGAATCTGCACTTTGTACTTCATACTGCTGGATGTGCCACAAGTTATATTTTGCACTTAAGAAAAGAGAGACTTTTATACGTTTACTTCTGACTTGATTCTTTAAACCACCTTCCCACTGCACAATTCCCCACTGTGACACAACAACTCATCAAGGCCACTACCACTCCCATCCTCTGCATCAGCTCGTAAATGACGTTCTCCAAACTGTTCATAGTTTGTCCGTAGGGGGCAGTATTATAGTTCTTAGTGCAGGTACACATAGAGCTTATTTCAAAGAGCACTCAACAATGATGGCAAAATCTAGCCTTTATGTAGGCCTATGTTCACACTAACTAACATTTCATGATTTCCATGAGGACTGCTAATATGTATATTAACCTAGTTTGCAGCGCTATTCTTGATATCAAAACTAGTGGAACCCCTTATAAAAACCGAATGGCCAACATTATAAGGCAATGAGGTCCTTCAAGATCAGATCCAGAATAGTTTTTATGGCTCTGTCATAAACAAAAGCCAGAAGACTAATGTGAACAGCGCCTTATATGTTTTTAATTCTTGTTTTACTAAGAAAAAAAAGTAATGTTGCTATGTTGAAACCATCAACAAGCTGCTATTTACTATGTTTTTTTTGTTTTTGTTTTTCTGTTTAGTACTTTGAGTGCACAAGGGTGCACCGAATTCCGTCTATGTCTGATTTCAGCACAGTATTATTATCAGTCACGTTTTAGATTAGTGGTCAGACTGTTTGGGTACACAAGCTACTTTTTGTTGAGCCTGAGCAAAGTGATTTATCAAATCCTGAAGACTTGAGCATCCAGCAAGCCTAACCTGATAAAGGGGACCTTGGTATCCCCGAAACGCGTTGTTATCTTATGCCTAATTCCAATAAAGAAGATTTATTTATCTATCGTCTGAGTGAAGCCGGTTTTCTTGCGCCGAAGCAGCAAATTTCTTGAAACTAATGTTCCTTAGAGCAGCGTTCCTCAACTCAACTCCAGTGCTCGGGACCACCTACCGGTCATGATTTGAGAATATCCCACAGAATTAATACCTGTGGTAAGTCTAGATGCACTGACAATAATTATATCACCTGCTGAATACTAGGGAAATCCTGAAAACATGACCGGCAGGTGAGTCCTGAGGACTGGAGTTGAGGAACCTGCCTTAGAGAATGCCCAAATGCCCCCATTATGGCAACACATGCCCCCATAACAGTGTGCAGCATCCACATATGTCTTCATAAAGTTGTAGAACAACCACCCCAACACAGTAGGCGCCGGTCACAGATGCCCCCCAACATAGTGTGCCATGGTACGTTATGGGGCGGCCAGAGTCATGATCCAGTGGTCATGCTCAGTGGTCAACTGATGGATGGCGATTGACTATTTGGCCACTCCTGTATCATACTATGTAGATGCAGCTGGACTGCAGTAAAAATAAATCCGAGATCCAATATCAGATCACCTTCTTGTTGATTCTCTGGCTTCCTCAATAAGTAAATGATCAAATCCCTCCAGGCTAGCCGCTCATTTAAAGGCTTATTGGCCATCAGAAGCCGGAATGAAACGCTTTACATGGTATTTTCATTTTAACACTTACTCAGCAATGAAACTAATGAAACGAATCAATCATTCAATTACAGCGAGAAGACTGCGGCAAGCGGGTGTGTATTGTGGTGTCTAGATGCCAGCACAGGAGGGTAGGGTGTTAGACAACTAGCGCCAGCCAAGGACAAGCCTACCATAGAAGTAGGCCTTGTGTCCACTACTGAGTGAGTGCATGATGTGGGGTATATCTGCAAGACAACATGCAAGGAGGGCCATGGAAAACATGTCCATTCCCTCCTTCCAGAAAAAGGGCGAGAAGGTGACATCTGCCGGGTCCTCATATTCCAAGACGGGGGCATGGTGGCTTTAGCTATCACCATCTTTTCTAGGATTTTGCCCTTTATTGCCCTAGACCAGTGGTCAGCAAACTGCGGCTCTAGAGCCACATGTGGCTCTTTAGCCCCTTGATGTTGGCTCTTCCAGGTGCGAGTTCACCTGTACAGTGCGATCGTAATTTCGTTGCCCGTGGCAAAAATCGGCAGGAGGGGGAGGACCAGGAAGCGGTGAAGGCTTTGTACTCACCGCTTCCTGGTCCTCGGCTGTAGACTGTGCAGGGCTGCGCACAGTGTGAGGCGCTCTGTGACGTCAGCTCACAGCACAGCCGACAGCAGGAGGAACACAGAGCGAGGGTGGTGAGGAGCAGCGGCATCCAGGAGCAGGAGAGGTAAGTGCTTTTTTATTTTATGAAACTTGGGGCTGATCTGAGGCAATGGGGTGATGAGAATCATAATGGGGGATATGAGAGGTATCATGGATGATGAGAGGCATCATGGATAATAAAGGGGATGATGAGAATCATAATGGGGGATATGAGAGGCATTATGGATGATGAGAGGCATCATTGATGATAATGGGGATGATGAGAGGCATCATGGATAATAACAGGGTTGATAAGAGGCATCATGGATGATAATGGGGATGATGAGAGGCATGTGGCTCTTATCTGAGGTCTGATTGGGGGTCATTTACAGTTACTTTGGGGTCTGAGCTGACGTCTGATCTGAGCGAGGTCTTATTAACATTGGGGGTCTGATTAGTGGTTTGACCTGAGGTGTAATGAAAAATATTTTTTTTCATATTGTCCTCGTCTAAAACCTACGTGCGTCTTATAGGGGGAAACGTTGTGAAAGATGTAGTGTCGAGGAGTGAGAAAGGTATGTTCAGATGGTTAGGAATACCCTTATTAAGATAATAACAATGTACCTTCCTATATAGTTTACGTTTAAAAAATTTGGCTCTCAGAAAAAATGTAATCGCTGTTTTGTTGAAATTTGGCTCAGTTGACTGATAAGTTTGCCCACCACTGCCCTAGACCACCAGGGATTTAAAGGGAACCTGTCATCAACTTTATGCTACCCATACTAACGGCAGCATAAAGTTGAGACAAATGAATTGATTTCAGAGGTCTGCCATTTCTAAGTTAAAAGCAAGTAGTTGCCGAGAACCAACATCACAATCATTGCAGATTAGGCCTGAAAAAGAGTCAAATCTACATGAGAAGAGTCCTGGTTATTCATGAATTTCTGCTCTCCTGCCCACCTGCTGATGACTGACCGTCTTCTACCTAGTTTTCTCCTTTCTCTCTAGGAGAGAACTGCCAATCATCAGCAGATGGCGGGAGAGCAGGAGATTATGAATAACCAGGACTCTTCTCAGGTAGATTTGACTCTTTTCCAGGCCTGGGCTACAATGGTTATGACGCTGGTTCTCGGCAACCACTTACTTTTAGTTCATGAGTGACACACCGATGAAATCTGCATTTCTGTCACTAATTTATGCTGCCCTCAGTGAGGTCAGCATACAATTGATGACAGGTTCCCTTTAACCACTGAGCCCCTTTATTGCTGTAGCCAACCAGCGATTTAACAATACCTTCTTAACTAAAATGGACCACCAGAGATGCCACCACTAACTCCTTCACCACTGTAAAAAACAGAAGGGATAATAACATTAAACCCTTTGCTAGCCTGGACAACCAGAGATGTCTCCATTAACCTATTCACTATCCTAGACCACCAAGGGAGGGACCATAAACCAACCCAATGCTTTTTTAGCCCTTTCATGGCTGTAGACCACTAGGGATTAACTAGTAACCTCTTTATTGCTGCAGACCACAAATGATTTAATTATTAACTCCTTCATTGCTGTAGACCACCAGAGATTTAACGATACCTTCTTCACTAAAATGGACCACCAGAGGTAACATAATTAACCCCTTCACAACCCTAGACTACCAGGGATATTAACATTAAACCTTCCTGCGCACGGCAATGTTGCTGGCTGCCCACACAAAGCTAGTAGAAGGCGGGCGCGCCGCCAGCCAGGATGCGTCACCGTGCCTTACATTTAAAGAGCGGACTGGCTGTTCCCCAGATTGCCAGTCCGGGCCTGCCTGCCTATAATCCGGCCCTGCGTACGTGCCCACAGAGAGAGCTCTGAGTGCCCCCTCTGGCACATATTCCATAGGTTCGCCACCACTGGCAAAGGGTATTGTTCGCAGCTAGATTGATCAGCTGTGATTTTGGAGGACTGGGGAAAGCTTACCCTATACAATTCCTCAGGCTTTACCCGCATGCCCAGTCAGTCTGCCACAATAGGGGAGGTCATTTATAACATACAGTGCTATCTATATTTTGGGGTAAAAATGTGCAACGTATGGAACTCTGAATGTCACTGTTTGTATCTTCCACACTTTTCCAGGAATTGTTCTATGTGCCCTATAACGTCCATTACTATTGTGTGCGTGTATGTTGAGATACCTCATAAAGTGTCTGAGTGTCACCTCTGTCTCTCTCCACAGAATGATTCATCCAGTGAGAGTGACACCGACAGCGAGAGTCACTTTTCTCTGCTCTTGCCCCAAGATTACCTGGGACTGGCTGTATTCTCCATGCTGTGCTGTTTTTGGCCCTTGGGTATTGCTGCATTCTTCCTGTCACAAAAGGTAAGAGCTGGCGACATTGCTGTCTGCTCCAGAGGACATTGAATAAGACAAAGACAGGAAAAAAAAAAGGTTCAGAGTAGAAAAAACAATGTCTCAATGCTTTCCTAAGCTTGTGCAGAACTGATATGGTAGTGTACAGATAGCAGCGTCTGTGTAGGCCATAGCCATATAGGGCCAGCACCCTGCACCCCCATCTCCATCATCCATGATAGTAGAGCACTACACTGAGTCTCTCATCTCTACTTCTTATTTTTTGTAGGGTAGGTAGACATGACCCTTTGGCTAGATCCCTAGTGGTTGCCAACATTCCAGTATATTTATAGAGAGAAGAAGTCCCCACATGGTCCTACCACCATTGGTCAAGTACTATTGTCTGAACCTGAAATAGTGATCCCCTTGCTTCATGACTCTTGGACTGATTCCTCATTGTTTGTTAACATTGCTATTTATAAAGAAAAGGATCCCCACATGTCCCCATCACCATTGTTAAGGGATATTGGCCCAATATGAGCTAGTTATCCCTTCTTGCCATAACCCCTGCAGTGTCTATAGAGAGATCATGCTCCCGAATGATCACTCCACCATTGGTAAAGAATACTGGTCCAACCTGACCTAGTGTCACTCTCTCCCTGCGACTTTTAGGCTGGATCTCCAATGTTTATTTGTTAATAGAGAAAGTGGGAGCCGCCGCGTGTTCATCAAGTCAAGGGATACTTGCCCAACTTAAGCTTAATGTCCCCCATTCCTCATGACCCTTGGGATGGATCCCCAATGTTTGCTAATATTTCAGTATCTATGGAAAGATGGATCATCTACATGTCCACACATTGGTAAGGGATATTGACCCAACTTGAGCTACTGTGTCCCATCCTTTATGACCCTTGGCTTGGACCCCTAATGTTTGCTAGCATTGCAATATCTGTGGAAAGATGGTTCCTCCACATCTCCACACATTGGTGAGGGATATTGACCCAACTTGAGCTACTGCGTCCCATTCCTTATGATCCTTGGATCCCCAATGTTTTCTAGCACTGCAACACTGGGAAGAAGATGCTGTCACCTATTCACATCACAAACAGTACGGAATATTAGCCTAATATTTAGTATTGTCCTCTCCATAGGTTGCGTAAATGGGACATGATCTCAACTTACATAAACCCTTGGTGGCCATAGACAGATGAATGCAATCCCCCCCCCTCTTCTAGTGACCAATGTTTATCCCAATAATTGCTCTTTATATCTAAAGAGTGACCAGACATAACTATTCTAAAGCTTCTCTTTCAAGGCCAAAGGCTGCATTTAATTTTTTTTTTCATCTGGTAACTCAATTCATTCTGCACATTCAGAACCAGTAGGTGGCTCACCACATGCATTATGAATGTTGCTGTGCAATAGCCTGGGGGGTTCTTGGAGGCTATTTAGATCCATGTATAAAAATATAATGAGTGAAAATGGTCTTTAAATCAGAAATTCATTTTAGCACCATTTTAGAGAATAGCGCTACATACAGTATGATGTACATTGCCATCATTTGCTAGGCTGGTCTTGTGTTGATTTTGAGACCTATCATGTATTGAGCTGGCCACAGACATTAGATAACTGTTGGTTGACCAACCATTCACCTGACAGGCATGACACCTGACTGGTTTCTAATTCTGGAGAAGAACCTAGAAGAATGTTGGTAAACCAAATAGTTTTGCCAATTTTGATTATTTTCCACTTTGGTAATGAAGACTTGCCTTTCTCTGCAGACCAACAAGGCCTCAGCTCAAGGTGACTACCACGGAGCAAGTGTGGCTTCCAGACAAACTTTTCTGCTGGCTGTTCTGTCCATCTTCCTTGGCATTTGCACCTACGTAGGTGCGGTGGTGGCCCTCATTGCATACCTGTCAAACAGAGCACCAACCTAGGAGGCCAAGACGTTTCCTGTAGAACATCACTTCTCTACATAGGACTATGGTGTACCAAGCTTCTATAGGAACAGACAAGAGATCCCATTCTAGTGGGACTGGATACCCATTAGGACTTCACAGATTGCTCGATTGGACACACCTTAATCATTCATGATCCAGCAATACCACCCTTGTGTTATTTACAGTATATCTTGCACTTTCTTTTTACTCTGTCCTATATTGGATCAAGTGCAGATCATTTCTGATGAGCTGGAAATTGGCCACTTACGGAGGAGCAGGACCATATATGATATTTTGTTCTTTTGCAATGATTATAAGTTGGATGATTATTAATGACATGGCTGCCTGACCAATTCTTTGTTATTTCACTAACGAGGACGTGAACAGAAATAACGTTATTAAATTCATATCTTCCAGGAAAACAAGGATCAGAAAAATTCTTTATTCCCGTTTTTTTCTCATATGTTGCCGAGTAAAATGTCACAATTTTCAGAGATTTATACATATATATAGCTCATAGTGGGTAAAAAAAATTAAGCATTACACACCTTCACCAATCCCTGCTCTTGCCATTTCAACCCTTACTGGGTCTCCACTGCGGTCAACTTCCTGGTCCTGGTTCAACATGCAGGAAATGCTTAGAGATAACTGATTAGCCAATCACTGGCTGAGGCGAGTCACTGCTATGACCAGTGATTGGCTGAGAAACCATCTCATGTGTGTGGAGGCGGTACCAGGAAGTGGAGAGCCCAGTAAGCATCGGAATGGAAGAGGCAGAGTAGGTGAGTAATGATTCTTTTTTTAAACTCAGAAATATATATAAATGTAATCTGACTGGACAACCTCTTTAATATTGTAACTTGAGGGACCAGTGTTACTCGATTACTGGAGATGAGTCATTGACCCAAGCATTTAATGTTATATTCTCATATTTGAAGTCAGGAACGTATTGTTGCCCCCCAAAATGTTTACAGATGGTAAGTACTTCATAGGGGTTGTTTTCAGCTCTGGATCAACAGTGCAGGACAATGGTTTGAATTAGATCGATTATGTCAACCTTAGACTGCTTTATGCAGTCAGTGTTTGGTCAATGTTTGATCAGTGATTCTCTTCAGTTTTGAGCTAAAACCCGGTGCCGCTCAAAAATAGCATCTCAGGATCCAAAAATCGGGGCTTTATTCAAGAAATTCCATACATAAGAAGTGGTTGCAAAAAGATCCAAACAATGCCTACGGGTTTTGGACAGCTTCCCTGTCCTTACTCGTGGTGGGTCAAAATCACAGAACAGATTTTTTTGGGCTCACAATCACTGATAGAAATCACTGATCACACACTGACTGCGTGAATGCAGCTTTACTACGTTTCTCAAGTCCGGAGCTCACTTGAATGGAGCAAAGCTCCAATACCGAGCAGGGGCGGACTGGGAATTTAAAGTGGCCCTGGGAAAAAAAACTAAACGTGGCCCGATGTTGTAAGCGGGTCCAAACTGACAGAAGGCAGGGCCAACAGAAGTGGGCAGGGACAGCAATACCACAGTGCAGCACACAATACCACCTCAGCAGCTCCAGATACCATAGTGCAGAACAGTATACTGCCACCCCTGCCACAGTATTCAGTTGTATCACTGTTCTGAGGATGGAGATACAGCTGAACGCAGGAGATCACTTGCGACCGCCGGCCAGGTGCATAAGTACCTGATACTCCTAGCATTAATTAATCCTGAGAGCATCACATCATTATGTGCCTGGCTGATGGTCATGAGGAGGGCTTGCTCGTCCCCCTGGGAAATTTCCCTGTAGGGTCTAGGGCCAGTCTGTCGCTTATACCGAGCAAGCCTGCTACTAAATGTATGGCGTGACGGTGTATGGAACAATGAAGAGGGTACAGCGCTCTCCCAAGTGCTGCGACCCCTCTGAACAGCCAATTAGCAGGGGTGTTGGGATTTAGATCCCCACGATCTGATATTGATGAGGATAGACCATCAATATCATCAACACAGAAATCCCCTTTAATCCCTGGTTACACTGTCTTTCCATTCCTTTGAACTTCCGCAGATAAACCTCCATCCGTTTCCTGTGCTAATTACTGAACCGATCTTAATCTTTAACGACATGCATGGACTTGTTCGTTCCTTTTAGAAATCCGCATGATTGCATTGGCCCCCGAACACGACATGTCCTCCCTGCCCGTGTCCCGGCGTGACACTTCCACGGAAAATGAACTTGTACATAAACGTCTCGCTAACACTTTCCATTCTCCCTGTGCCCTTGAGTAGATATAATTAACAAGCCGTGGTTTATCCCTGATTATCTGGATGACAAAATGCTTACTCAAGATTAGTGCAGCGAGCGCAGAGCAATGGTGCCCCCCCCCCTACCCTCCTCCAGTATACGTCTGACAATACATGACTGATACAAGTGCTTATTATCATTACTCATCCACAATGATCACAGAATAGGTTAACCCCCAAATCTCCAGACAATTTTTTAGCGATTCTGCGCACATGGTGGTTTAACGACCCAATTTTTCCTGATTTATCGGACCACCAAAATGACCTTTTCACCAAATTGCGTGTTTTTTTTAATACATTTTCTGGACGACACTTTGGGTTGTGATTTTTTTTCTTTTGTTCTTCTTTGTTACATAATGTCTTCCCCAAGAGGTCATAGAAAACCCTCAGGGGGATATTCACACGCAAATCTATTTTTTATTCCTTGATGGCAGATGTTCCATGCAGATTATGATGTGCATTTCGCACCGAAATCTATGTGAACACCACGTCCGCCTCCCATTGTTCTTCCAAGGTTTTATTCCTTAATTAATGTAAAAAAAAAAAATCTGACATCATACAGTACATAACAATCTCTTTCCAAAAAAGTTAGAACATCCCTGTACCTCGCATTGGTCCAGAGATTTCCCAATTCATTGCACCAATTGCTCTGATATCGATTTATATCAAGCTGCCAGCTCAGGGGGCATGTCCTTGTTGCAGCTCTCACTATAATAGCTCAGGAGGCAGGTAAAGAATGGAAATGGGCATATGCAACCGCCTCAACAAGGTGGACAGAAAAATAAGAACGAACAGCAGGTGGCTCTATCCAGTCCCTGCTGCTACGTACATCTTGCTCCTGGCTTGAGCCGCAGAAGATGGCTTGGACTGCCCCCCCTCCGCCAATCACAGCTGGCTTTTCCGCAACGTATAATATGCCTCATGGCAATATACCTTTAATGTGTGTTTACTCTCTTTTACTGAAAGCAGTGAGCCCACAGAAAAAGCAGCTCCTGCTCTAGAGGACTCAACATATAACACGGTCATCTATTCATCTGAACAGAAGCAAAGATAGTATTTGCTTACGTAGAATTAATGTGTAATTGACCGTAAACCAGTCAGAGTGCTGGTTTACGGAAATTTCCATCTTCTGCACAGTTCCTTCCAGTATTTATGTAGGACTCATCACAAGATTTGTCAGGCCATGTAGAAGAAACATCATGGGTCACAGTCTATAAGACCCTTCCAGTTTCCACACTTGGGGTGATGATGGGTGAACTCTTACAATCTACCTGATGGATTGTGCTCACATTTATAGCCGTTCAGGCAGAAAAAACGAAATGGGGAACATTCGTCTCGTGAAACCTGAATGATAATAGCCAGACAAGATCACCTCCTGTATGCAAATGAATATTCAGTGTAAGTCATCAGCTATGAATTGACGCATAATTCTCAGTAAGGATCTTGAGAACTGTGACTCTGACGTGATGGAGCAGAGATCTGCTAAAAAGGCTTGCTTTCTGGCATGGAAGTAATGATCAGTGTGGCAGACATAGCAGCTATTATAGTGTCAGCAACTAAGGGAGTTTCCATCTCCAGTGTGGAGGCGTTCATGTCCTGATGAAGTGGGACTCCATTTCAAGTTTTGCTATGATACCCCTATGATTTTTGTTACAGCCCGGGATTATAATACATCTGAAACAATCTACAGTTGCAAGAAACTTTAAGTGAACCTTTGCATTTAGTGACCTATAGATCCTTCTTTTTGAAGGTGAATATAAATATTCAAGAATAAAAATAGGCTTATACAGGCTAAGTAAATAAAAAAAAATTAACAAGTGTGATACAATATAAATAAATACATACAAACCAATTACATACAGAGTAAAAGTCGATCACCTTTGCCAACAACAACAAGGGTTCCCTATTAACTAGTTCTCTGGAACATGGTCAATGTCCCATGGCAATACAAGCGAGAAACAGTCACCTACAACATCCTACCTGGACGATGTTCTCATTAGAGTTCTTGTGTTAAGCACTTTATACCTTTTATCTCAGTAGTTGGTACTAATAACTGGTGTATCTAGTGTAAAAGGTAGACAAAAATATTAATAATTAAAGGGAAAGAACCAATAACAATAAGAAAAAATACCCATCTAACACACCCAATCTCTTTAACAAAATGTTTCCTGTAGCTGCATATACGATTTGCACAATGTTGAGGAATAATTTTGGACCATTCCTCCCTGCAAATGTGCTTCAGTTCCTCAATATTTCTCAGATGACTTGCATGCAAAGTCCTCTTTAGTTCATGCCACAGCATGGCCGGGACAAGAGATAAATATATGGCGCCACCTCACAGCAAAGATTGGGGATTTAATGTCCATCTGATTTTCACTGCATTCAAACCGTAATGTGCAATAATCCCTATAGCACAAACGTGCGCAGGTCTTTTTACGGTTGAAGGACCTGTAGTTACGTGACCATCTCTGAAGGTCCTGAGGAGAGCGAATATACCTGCAAAGCTCCATAGTGGAGGGGTAAGTGTGAGCTGCTCTGTGTTTCTGTGCTCTTTGTTTGTTTAGGGGGTCTGTTTTCAGGGGATGTGAGGTCTGTATTTATTTAGGAGATCTGGTCTGGGATCTGTATCAGATTCTGTCCTGGATCTGAAGTCTTTTTGGGGTTATATTTGTTTTAAGGTCTAATCTTGGGTATGTAATTATTTAGAGAGATCCATATTGTTTTAAGGGGTCTGTAGTTATTGTGGGGTCTTTTATTTTGGTGGGTCTGTATTTTTGCAGGAGTCTTGTCTAAGTCTATTTATTCTATGGTCTAGTCTGAGGGCTGTATTTATTTTGCGGGTTGGGTCTGTATCTTGGGGTGCATTGTAGGATTATTCTGGGGTCTGTATTTATTTTGGGAACTCTACTTATTCTGGGGTCTTTACTCATTTAAAGGAGTTTTCTCGGATAAGTCAACAGTATCTGATCGTTGGGGGTCCGACACCCGGGTTTAAGAAGGCACTGATGCTTGCAGTAGCGCTGCGGTCTTCACACAGTGACGTCAAGTCAGGGGCGTAGCTAATGGCTCATGGGCCCTGGTGCAAGAGTTGAACTTGGGGCCCCCTTTCCTCAGTGCTTTGTGGCCAGGGGCAGATAAGCACTTAGCATTCCTACTGCCTAAACCAAGAATTGAAACAGCACCCCACCCCCCACCTCCCGTCAAATTCTTGACCTAACCCCTTCCCTCCAGCCAGATGTGTAACTTGACCAGCATGCACTTTCTATAATACCAGTGTCTTCTTATGTGGCACAAGGGTCTTTGGGCCCCTCAGGCTCCTGGGCCCGGTAGCGACTGCTACCTCTGCACCCCCTATAGCTACGCCCCTGCGTCAAGTTCATCGTTCACATGGCCTTGGCGCAGCTCAGACCCATTGAAGTGAATGGGGCTGGGCTACGATACCAAGCACAAACACTACAATTTACAGCGCTGTGCTTGGTGGGCTGAGAGAAGCCGATGTCTTCCCAAAAAGCTGATTGCTGGGGGTCCCGGGTGTTGGACTCCCACCAATTAGATGCTGGTGATCTATCCAAATGATAGGTCATCGGTTCTAAAATCTCAGAACACCCCTTTACGGGTGTAAAGAAGAATAAATGCGCTAATTATGAAATGCAGTGGATTAGGATGTTGGGGGCAAGGTCTATGTAAATGGTGGCCATATGTTAAAAATTTTTGCCCATGCCTATCACGCCCCTTGTCTGAATCTCAAAACTTGATGTTGCCACTCATATCACTGTCCATATGGCAGGTTCTGTCTCAGATCCCATCAGCCACGCTATGGACCAATGATTGGGGCACCAAACAGCGCCGGAGCCTAAGGCTAGGTTCAGACGACGACTACTGTCGCGCGACAAAAAGTGGCGCGACAAATAGGGCACAACTTCACTGCAACATTTGTCGCGCGACATTTTGTCGCACTCTTGTCGCGCGACAATTTTTATAATGGGAGTCTATGGTGTCGCATTGCGACATACGACATGCTGCGACTGCGACGCGACAGTCACAGAAAAATCCATCTTGAATGGGTTTTTTGCGACTGTCGCGTCGCAGTCGCACCATGTCGCATGTCGCAATGCGATACCATAGACTCCCATTATAAAAATTGTCGCGCGACAATAGTGCAACTTTTTGTCGCGCAACAAATGTCGTCGTCTGAACCTAGCCTAAGTCGGTGAGAAAACTACCGGGATAGTAGACTCAGATATGTGCTCATAAACGTATTCATTTTAATAGACCACTATTAGCCTCTTTATCAATGATCCAATCAGTTTGACTAGATTTTATGGCTTGGGCAAAAGAGGACCCGTTTTTCCTTATCTGCCTCGGCCACTAAAGCCCTTCTTCTTCGGCAGTTTTCTACTAATGACCACATGAATGGAGGTTTTTGCAGTTTGTAGTCTCCAGGAGGTCTTTTGCTGAAGCGGTTTACAGATTTGTGACTGTGAAACCCACACTTCCAGGCTTATCTCCTTAATTGAAACACATTTTGTCAATTAGCTCCTGAACAATTAATTAGCACAGAGGTTCACTTACTTATTCTTCCTGCACTGTGGATCTTTATTTAATGTGGTCAATAAAGATAAGAATGGTGCAATCTGTCTGTCTATCCAGGGCCGGCTCCAGGTTTTATGTGGGCCCTCTTTTGCATTTTGCATGACACACACAGAAATGAAATTGCATGTATTATAATTACTGTATACATATAAAACAAAACGGGGTGAGCTGTAGTTTTTACCATTCCTTTTTTATTTCTTTTTATTCAATAATAAAGCGAACAATAATGCCCCCCAGTAGGAATAATTCTCCTTATAATGTGACAGTAGAAAATTGTCCCCTAATGTGTGCCAGTACAAAAAACGCCCCCTTAAAATGAGCACCAGTACAAAAATGCCCCCTTCTGTTTCAGTACAAAAAATACCCCCCTCTTAGTTCCCCCCAGTTGAGCAAAGTCCCCATAGTGCCCCCATAATGTGCGACATTATAAAATACCCCTATCTAGTGCCCCCCAGTAGATGCTCTCATAGTGCTCATCTCCCCCTTCTCCATAGTGCCCCCATAATGTGCCAGTATAAAATGCCCCTATATAGTGCCCCCAGCAGATGCCCCCATAGTGCTCATCTCCCCCTTCTCCATAGTGCCCCCATAATGTGCCAGTATAAAATGCCCCTATATAGTGCCCCCTGTAGATTCCCCCATAGTGCTCATCTCCCCTTTCTCCATAGTGCCCCCATAATGTGCAAGTATAAAATGCCCCTATATAATGCCCCCAGTAGATTCCCCCATAGTGCTCATCTCCCCTTTCTCCATAGTGCCCCCATAATGTGCAAGTATAAAATGCCCCTATATAATGCCCCCAGTAGATTCTCCTATAGTGTCCCCCATAATGTGTGCCAGTATAAAAATGCCCCTTGATAGTGCCCCCAGTAGATGCCCCCATAGTGCTCCTCTTTCCTGCTTCCCTATAGTACCCCCCATAATGTGTACCAGTATAAAATGCCCCTATATAGTGCCCCAGTAGATGCCATCATATTGTCCCCCATAATGTGATAGTATAAAATACCACTTCTTAGTGCCCCAGTAGATGCCCCCATAGTGCTTCTCAATAGTGCCCCCCATGATGTACTAGTAAAAAATGCCTCTATATAGTGTTCTATAGTGCTCCTCTCCTCCTCCCCATAGTGCATCCAACAGCATTGTGCCAAATAAAAACAAACAAAACACACATACTTACCTCCATGCTTCTGCCAGCGATGCGATGCAGGCCTCTTCTGCCCTGTGTCTCGCACTGTACACTGCCCAGCTCAGGTGGCACAATGATGATGACGTCATCACGCCACCAGTGCTGGCCTCTGATAGGCTTCAGATGAATGTAGAGAGATGAGCGCTTCCACAATGTAAGCGCTCATTTCCCATGGCCCTGCTGCCGCCACTGTCACCCCCCCCCCAGTAATCTCCAGGGCTGCGCCACCCCCCCCCCCCCCCATATCTATCTATCTATCTATCTCATATCTATCTAATCTATCTATCTATCTATCTATCTCATATCAATCTATCTATCTATCTGAACTATGGATTAGGGATTATTCTGGATTAAAGTGGTACTATACCTATACTATATACATGAAAATTGAAGCTCTTTGCGCATGTGTGTTGGGCCCATCTACCAGCGTCAAGGTGGCAACAGAAATGCCTCACCTATCTATCTATCTATCTATCTATCTATCTATCTATCTCATGTCTTTCTATCTATTATCTATCTATCTATATATTATCTATCTATCTATCCATCTATCTCATGTCTATCTATCTATCTATCCATCTATCTCATGTCTATCTATCTATTATCTATCATGTATAGCTATCTATCTATCTATCTATCTACAGGTGAAACATGAAAGGTTAGAATATTGTGCAAAAGTTCATTTATTTCAGTAATGCAACTTAAAAGGAGTTGTATTAATGCAATTGAAAATGAGAATATTGTGAAAAGGTTCAATATTCTAGACTCAAAGTGTCACCCTCTAGTCAGCAAATTAATCCGTACCCCCTGAGCAAAGTGTACCTGAGATTGTGACTTTGGGGTTTTCATAAACTGTAAACCATAATTATCCAAATTATGACAAATAAAGGCTTGAAATATCTCGCTTTGCATGTAATGAGTCTCTCTCATATATTAGTTTTACCTTTTAAAGAGGACCTTTCAGCAAAAAAAAATTCATGAGATACTTATACCATCTTGCATGGCTGCTGCCGCTAATGTCCGCACACAGTTTTTTTTTTTCAAACGCCCCCCCAGTTCGCCCGCAGCGCTCCCGGTATCTTCTGTGCCTCTTATGCTAATGAGGCAACTTGGTTATAGTAGGAGGTTTCATTTAGTTATGGTGGGCGGTGTCTCTTCTCTCTGGCAGCGAGCGCATCCAATCGCAGCGCTCCTCTCTTAGCCAGGGCTCCCTGGCTAACTAAATGAAACCTCCTACTATAACCAAGTTGCCTCATTAGCATAAGAGGCACAGAAGATACCGGGAGCGCTGCGGGCGAACTGGAGGGGCGTTTGAAAAAAAAAAACTGTGTGCGGACATTAGCGGCAGCAGCCATGCAAGATGGTATAAGTATCTCATGAATTTTTTTTTGCTGAAAGGTCCTCTTTAAGTTACATTACTGAAATAAATGAACTTTGCACAATATTCTATTTTTTTCGAGTTTCACCTCTATCTATCTATCTATCTATCTATCTATCTATCCATCTATCTATCTGATCTACATGACATGAAGATGCCAATGACAGATACACATATATTCTATATACAGTACAATCACTTTTCTGTACTTTCTTATCACATTTGTGGCTGCCAACACCAGTAGAACATTCTTTATCATTTCCAGGATTTCATGTTTTCGCTGTGTATCTCATTATCTGCACATAGTCATAGATGATATAAGTATTGCGCAGGGATGGGGACACTTAGTTTTTTCATTATCTTTGAATGTTTTTCTATTGTAACGTGTTTGCTCTTTTGGATAGTTTACATGATTTACGTGGAGTTATAGCGAGTGCAGATAGCTCACATGATATTCTAATTATAGGGGCTGACATGCTGACAAATGGTTTTAATATATGGCTTATTACCATAAATATGAAGCAGCTTTAGTGTGAGATTACTGCTGAGCCGAGATGATTGCATTTGTGCGTTTGTATATCGGCATTATGTGGAATGGATCAGGCAGAGCTCAGGGCTGCACAGCTGGTATTATAAGGGTGCTGATACTCAGCGATGTGTAGCCTGTATATGGAGCTGGAAGCCTCCACAGCGTGATATTAAAGACAATCTGTCAGGGTTCTGCTTGTGGGGTATATAACAAAAATAACCACCATTTTGAATAAATTAAAAATGGGGCATGTGATGACTAATAGGGAGCTGACCTTTTATTATCCTCTTTTTAGGTCCCATTTTATGTGTTGATTAATTACATAATATATCTCTGTAGTGGATGAACCTCTTTTTTTCTTACACTTCAAATCCCCAGCTTAGGCATAGAGTTAAAAAATACAATTTTGGCTACCTGCTGCCACCACTAGAGAGAGCTGAGGAGCTCATGGGGATATCCAATAAATCATTGTGATACCAAAAGTCCTGAAATGTAGTGTTTTCTCAAATGTGTCTCTAATTTGTGTAATATAAAGAATATATTTCATGGAGGGATAGCCCCTTTTACGCATTGACCTCAATAATAAGACAAGTATGCAGTAAGCTATAAAGCTCCCTCTAGTGGAGGCTGCAGGTGCCAGTGGTATCAATCTGAGAGGGATGCTCATGGGTGTGATCCTTTACAGTCTAGTACAGAGGGCTGTGCCACAAATTAGGTGTGGCTTATTATCAGGCATATATTACCTCTGTCTCCCATTGTCACCATAGCCAGTGGCAGCAGAACTTCTTCATACTTGCCAAGAGTCCAGAATTTGCTAGGATTGTCCAACATTTTTAGAGAAAATCTGGAAAATTTGGGTTGTCGCAGCCTGAAAATGGATGGGGCTTACGTAAAACCTGCCTAGATGGGTGAGTTTGGAGACATGCTCGGGGGTGAGGCTTAGATGCCCTAAATTTATTAATGGGGTCCTCCGGGAATTACAAAAAGGAAAATATTTAAATATTACTTTATTATAAATATATTCCGATATGCCTTTCATTATAATGCTATTATAATGGCTGGTTTTGTCTGGGGAGCAATCATCAGGGGAAATAAAATGGCAGCTGTCCTATTAGTACACAAAGAACCTGTCCTAATCAAACAGGAGGACAAGTTACTTCAGAGCACTGAAGCATAGAGCACTTCTAGCATAGAGGCAGGGCAGAGTCCTGGTTGCAGAGTGCTGTTGCATTTCTGTGTTTGTATGTATATTTTGCCATGGCTACGTGCACCTGCATACAGGGATGTGCTGACTGACCCCCCCTTGTGATCCTTAGGATAGGTCATCAGTATCAGATCACTGAGGGTCCAACTCCCGCCACCCCACTGATCAGCTCTTTGAAGACGCCATGGTGAGCAGAGTGGCCTCCTTGCAGCTCACCAAAGCATTGCGCTGTATATTGTATAATGGCTGTGTTTGGTATTGCAGTCCATCCCCATTCACTTAAATGGGACTGAGCTGTGTCTAGATCATGAGACTAAAGAACGTGACGTCACATGGCCTAGGAAGAGGTAGCAGCACTCACCAGATCGCCACAGAGTCGGTGTGCACCAATCAGATATTTTTGATCACAAAACTTTGATAATCATACTTTGTATCTCAAGGGAGTCAGACAACAACCAGTAACAGCTATTAAAGCTCCCCATGTAGCAGATGTGAGGAACCTAAAATGCAACTGCTATGGGGACTAAGCCTAAACTAATTTCCCTGCTTGCGCTGATGCGGTCATGGTGGCTACCAGCAGCTGTCATTAAGGGGTCTGTACTGAAAGCGGAGGTGTGCAGTTCCCATAGTGCTCCGTACTAGATATATTAATCCCTTTATAGTTAGCTCCCTCTAGTGGTGGCACAGGAACTGAAAATAATACTGCACAGTATGGACCACAAGGTAGCGGACCTCCATCTATTACTATAACCTGTCCTGGAACAAGCACTGCACTAAATCTAGTATACCGCCTAGTTCATACAGTTTATGGCACTCCAGCTCAGGCAAGATGACCGCCCCCATAATCATCTTCGGGAAATAGAATAAAAAAATCTGTAATCAAAAAATATAAAGAAATTAGAAAAAAATAAGGGGCACATTTATAAAGACTGGCGTTTTAGACGCCAGTCCCAATTACCCCAATGAATGGCGGTGGATCTGCCGAAGTGAAGTAGAGGCGCTGGCCTCTTCATAACTTCAGCGGATCCACCGCCACTTCTAAATTTAAGACAGCTTCCTGCCGGCCCCTTCCCCGCCCACCTTTTTAGACCTGCCGTGAGCGGGCCCTCGGTTTAGAGCTATGACAGAACCAAGGAGGGACAAAGGGTCCCTTCTTGGTGCAGCATGCAGAAGGCCGTCGCTTGAAGCCATGACGGGTGTCCACTCGCGGTATGGCTCCATTCAGTGCAGCTAAGCGCAAACCATCCATAGTAAACATCTGTGGCGGTATACAAAGCAGATTTTGACAGCATCAAAAGCCGCCATGTGAACAGGCCCCTAGGAATATTCTTATACGAACTGCTGCCTGAACTTCCCTGTCGTCATTTACTACAGTGGTAACCTCATAGACTTACTGCGGAGGTCGGAGAAGAAGCAGCGAGCCGGGATGTAATTGGAGATGAGTCCTGCAGATATTTCTCGGCACGAGCAGTGACAAGCGCTGGAGATAGGATATAGAACTGTCCTTACATGAGGCGCAATTAAAAAATAATGACTGATATGGAAATGTATGCTAATGTATCCTGACAGGACTGCAGCAGGAGATGTAGCAGAGCTGTCCTGGTACAAACCCCTTCCATGCTGTCACGTAACACTGCCCAGAGGGCTCGATTAGATGTAATTATCGTTGCGATCACTCAGATGCATATAACAAGTAATAATACATGAGCGTAAAAGAGCAAACCGACAAATAATAAAACCGTCTTTTCTAGGTGATTAAAATTATCATAAACATCGAACATTGTAGTTGACGAGAGGATACTGGGGGCGTTGTAGCTGTTTTAGGGGCACTGGTCGTGTTGGAAAGGAAATGTGAACAGACCCTTACGTTATAAGGGAGGCTATGGCTGTTATGGGGGCCCTTTAGTTGCTATTAGGGGCTGTAGCTGTTTGGGAGACACTGTGGTAGTTTTAGGTGCACTGGTTATTATGGGGGAATTATTGCTAACAGTCCTGATTTTGGTGGGACCGATTATGGTGGGCAGACCTACACCAGATGCATGACTTATGGCGCCTTTAGACAACCGCGCCATAACGGACGTCCCATTATAGAAATGCCTATTCTTGTCCGTGATTGCGGAAAAGAATAGGACATGCTGTATCTTTTTTGCGGGGCTGCAGAACTAGAACAACGGATGCGGACAGTACACGGTGTGCTGTCTGGGTCCGCACCCATTCCGCAAAATGGCAGAACAGATGCAAAACCATTGATATGGTCGTGTGAATGAGCCCTTATACTAATAGTACAATAAGGATACACGACCACATTATTATAATTATGTTATTTTTATGACGGAGCAGATCATTAGTGAGTTGGAGGATATTATAAAAGGAATGACAGAAAAAGGACAAGACACAAGCCCAACGCTATTAAGGGAGGATTTGTAGCAATTGGATTAATAATCAAGAGATTGTAAGATAGATTTCAAACATATCAAGGGCATAGCTAAAGCGTCATGGGCCCAGATGGCGAAGTACAGCTTGCCCCCTCCTTACAACTTCTCCTCACAGCCCATAACGTTCATCTGCATCGCTGTCAATATTCTCTCTAAGCCTCTGCATCCCGGTGGGTCTAGAGTAGTAAAGGTATTAGAATCAGTTTCCCTGGTCATCTATGGCAGTGAAAGGGTTCATTTTTAATATTCCTGGTGGTCAAGGGTGATGAAAGGGTCATAATCATAAGTCATGGATGGCTAGGGCAATGAGGAGGTTTATGTCAAAATAACTGATGGTGTAGGTAAGAGGAGTTAATTCCAGTAACCCTGGTGATCATGGGTAGTGAACAAATAATGTCAGAGTCCCTGCAGGTCTAAAGGATTATCCTATGAAAGTGTAGGGATTAAAATTTGTAATAAAGGCCAAATGAAAAAATGATTTTTAGGTCAAAATCTCTTGTAATATAGGAAAGTGAAGGAGTTATTGTCTAATATCTGGTGGTCTTGGACTGTTAGGAGAATTATTCCTGTATCCTTGGTGGTCTTGTGCAGTGAAGGGTTTAATGTAAGGATTTCTGATGCTGTGGGTCAGTGAGGGGGTTCATGATCATATCCATGGTGGGCTTGGCACTCTCTGAAATGGCAAGGTACTTCAGGCTGATAAGGGTCCAGGAAGTAAACCTGAACAATCAAATATCTTAAAGGTTATGTACACCTTCGGGAGGCAATTTAAAAAAAATGATTGCATGTTACTCATTTTGGGCTAAAAATAATTTTTTTACTTGGCCTTTAGTAAAGATACTCAACCGTTAGGGTTAACTGTCTAGCTGAGAAAATTGCACTTTCACTTTGTGCCGTTCATCTAATAAACCTTTTCTGTAAATTACTAAAAGGTGATAAAGACTTATTTAAGCCACATCCTTATCAGTAAGATAAGAACTGAGCTTTATTTTAGGAGGTCAGAAAAAAGAGATAAGGAGCCGATGAGCTGTCTGATAGAACAGAATGAAAACACAGAGCATGAGAAACACATGAGAGAATCTCAAGGTTGTACAGAGAAAGGGGCTCAAATTTTTTATTAAAGACTAATTGAAAAAAAGATTTTCACGTCAAAACAAGTACAATGCAATTATTTGAAAAAAAGGTGCCCCCAAAGGTGTATATTAAAAGAGTTATCTCATTTCAAGAAAACCTCCCACATGTGCTTGGCCCCTCCCTGGTAATATAGTTACCCCAGTCCTGGTCCCCGCACTGCCGCTGCTGCTTCTCCCTGTACACGGATGAAAACATTGCTTCACTCGTCCCTGTCCTCGTCTGCCATTGGCTGCTTCCGCCCGACAACTGATGTTTTCACCCGTGTGCAGGGAGAAGCAGCAGAGGCGCCGGGAGCGGGAAGCGGGGCCCAGCCCATGTGTGTGTGGGTGTGTGTGTGGAAGGGGAAGGGGGGTTCTTCAAATTGGATAACCCCTTTAAGGACATGCCATGAATATTACTGCTTTAAAAGGGGTTGTTCTGACCAGAAGCCTTTATGGCATGCATACCGGATATACTATGCATCATCAGTGGGGGTCCCATGACAATTATGACGGTGAACACCCTGTATTCAGCATATCGTATGCCATTATATACAGGTACCATCCTCACTTGTATCTGGAGATCTTCTTGCATATGTGGTAGGCTGAGCATCTCATACATTGCAGCAAGCCTGGAGCTGTCATCCCTTCTCTTGAATTTAGCTGTCAGAGCCTCTTGTGCGGCTGTGAGGATTGTATTTTCAGATGTAATTTTATTATATAATGACATATTAATCTCCTTCACCGCACGCAATTTACCGAGCATTAGTCACAAGCTGCAGCATCTTCTCTTCTCATTCACCGACTCACAACTCTTATACCTGCCGAGCACCCTTAAAGGGAGACGAGCCTTAAGGCAGCGGCTACGAGCCAAGTGGTGGAACAGAAGGCAATGAGTGCGGGATCAGACTACGCAGAGTTTGTTTGTTGTCTGTTACCATGGAGATGCTTAAGTCTTCATAGTAGTAAACATTGTAACATTTTTGATGAAGACTATTTGCGAAGTTGAAAATGAAGTAGTCATTTTCCATTGTGGGTGACTTGGAACAATACAAAAAAATGGTTGCAAAGAGCTTAAAATGTATAAACCAAAAAACCCTAAAACTCCCCCTATAAAACAAAAATGGTTGCAAAGGCGAATAAATGTATATAAACTGTAAACCCCTAGAGCTCCCTCTAGTGGTGGTAGCAGAAAGAAATGAAAGAGGACCTGTCAGCTCCGCTGCTGTGCAGTGAATGCTTGCATTCTACATTAATCCTTTAGAGCTTTTTGTTGTGCCGTTCCTCTGTTATTCCTACTAGAAATGCATTTTAAAATCGTCAAATGGCTTTTACTAGCTGGGGTGTGGGTCCTGTTTAATCTGCAGAATTTTGGACCAAAAAAATGACATGATAAGTAGAGGTAGACCCCTTCCCTCCCGTAAATTAGGGCATCGGTAAAATGCTACAAGGGTTATATTACTGGGTTAGGCTACTTTCACACTTGTGTTGTTGTTTTCCGGTATTGAGTCCTCGTGCATTCTGCATGGATGAATCAGGATGTCTACCGTTCCGGCAGCATTCCGTTTTGTGACTGGACACAAAACCGCTGCAAGCTGTGGTTTTGTGTCCATTCATAAAATTGAAAAAAACGGATCCAGCACTGAAAACAATGTAAATCAATGGCGGAAAAAACGTATCTGTCACCAATTGACTTTCAATGTATTCAGTGACGGATCCGTATTTTTCCATTTTGATTTTACCCAACCGCATCCTAACAGAACGGATGCATCCTAATGTGCAAAATCAAAACAGATCCGTTTAATTCCGGTATTAAGATCCTCTGCCGGAACTAACAACGCAAGTGTGAAATTTGTACCTACTTGTACCTACCAACCGTGATGGTCGGGGGAGAATGAAATGCCTGGAGTTTATATGTCGGCACTTCCCGTTACTTACAGTTGGGGTATCAAGTGGCACCACTGCCTGGCCAAGGGAGGTTACCTTAATTTTAGACCCCCCATTGCTGTAAATTCTCGGTGCAGGCTCGCCTCGTATCTCAAAACAATAAGGAGGAGGATAATGAAGGTGCCTGCGCGGATGTACATTGGATAAGCCACAATCTATTTGTCTCTTTCTTAAATTCTACAAAACGCTAACGCATTTCACACCTCCAGTACTTAGTAATATAGTAAATGACTATGACTAAGCTGCGGGAGAGCACAGCGCCTGTTGGAAGCGAGAAGCTGTGTATGGAGGCATATGGTATGATTTGTAATAAACAATTCCTGATTTGCATTTTATGTCCCGAGCTCGGCGGTGAATTCCATCATCTCTGCTCTACGCCGGCAGATATCAGAGGTGACATCACAAACAATAAATGCACCTTATTACGGTCCGGTCAGATAACAAGGACAATGCATTATCTGCCTGCAAGGACACCACGCCGTTGATAGGAGGTTATTAGGGTCGTGACAGATTTACGGAGCGCGGAGGGAGATGCATTGTGCGCGCACAATCAGGACAGACATCACATTAACACAAGAGAGGAGATAAGATCTGCGCGATGATCCAATCAACTACTGTGAATTCTTCTCATGGGGGTTCTGAATAGACATTTCTCTACAGATGGATAGGATCTGTCAGAAGCCATCTCCACCCTGAGTATCAAAAGACAGAGTCTTCCTTCCAGCATCTGACGAGATGAATAGGAGGAGGTAAAGCTGAACGGCTGCCTTATGAGGATCTGTAGAGTTAACCGGCTTGACGACAGGTCTCCTTCCTCTTCTACAGGGTCATCCTCGGAGAAGTCCTGGATGCTGAGATCTATGGTGCTGGCTGCAGAGGTGAGGCTCTTCATTGTGAGAATCCTGCCAACCAGCCGCATAGATCTCAGCTCTCTGGAAGCTTCTAGGATTAGGCCCTATTCACACGTCCGCAATGTTCGCGAATTTGCAGAACGGGTGCGGACCCATTCATTTTGAATGGGGACGTGATGGATGCAGAGAGCACACACTGTGCTCTTCGCATCCGCCTTTGCCGAGCGCGCCGCCGATCTTCCGGACGGCGGCACCGCAATAATATAGAGCATGTCACAAGTATAGGCATCTCTATAAGGCTGGTGGCAAGGTGTGTACTACGGACGCGTGAATAAGGCCTTAAGGGCTAGGCAGTGACGTGGACTGGGCTTAAAGGGATTATCCCATTATCAATATACAAAAAGGAAAATCATATAGTACATGACGATCTCTTAAAAACCAAGCTAGATGGGTCCAGAGATCGCCCCATTCATTGTTCTGCTAAATTCTCTTCAGGCTGACAACTGAGGGGGCATGTCCTTTCTGCTGCAGATCTTTCATTCATAGCTCAGTAGGTGTGTCCTTTCTCTTACAGCTCTTTCTAAATCACAGCTCAGGGGGCGTATTCTTTTTACTGCAGCTCTCCCCCTATAAAAGCTTAGGGGGGCAGTTCTTTCTGCTGCAACTGTTACTATCACAGCTCAGTGGGCTTGTCCTTTCTGTTCTCTCCAGTCATCTCAGTTGGTGTGTCCTTTCTGTTGTAGCTCAGAGGGCATGTCCTTTCTGCTGCAGCTATCTCCCTGCAACAGCTCAGTGGGTGTGTACTTCTTGCTGAAGCTCTCTCCCTATCACAGCTCAGGGGGCATGTCTTTTTT
Source organism: Bufotes viridis (assembly GCA_033119425.1). Lineage (NCBI taxonomy): Eukaryota > Metazoa > Chordata > Amphibia > Anura > Bufonidae > Bufotes > Bufotes viridis. The sequence goes on along the minus strand of CM065597.1, from coordinate 29,464,061 downwards.
ACTGCAGCTCTCTCCCTATCACAGCTCGGGGGCAGTCCTATTACTATCACAGCTCAGTGGGCATGTCCTTTTTGTTCTCATCAGTCATCTTAGTAGGCGTGTAATTCCGTTGGAGCTCAGAAGGCATGTCCTTTCTGCTGCAGATCTCTCCCTGACAAAGCTCAGGGGGCATGTCCTTTCTTCTGCATCTCTCTCCCTATCTCAGCTCAGGGGGGCGTTCTTTCCATTGCAGCTCTCCCTTTGTAACTATCAAGTTAATACAGTAGATATGGCTGGTAACAGTTGAAGAATGGAACTGTGCATGTGCGACCACCCAGCCAGGTGGACAGAGATATAAGGAAAAGGACAAACAGCAGGTGGCGCTATACAGATTTATTTTCTTAAAGAACTCAGTGTCTACACTAAATGTTTAATTACAAAAGCATTCGGACCCAGGGTATGGTTTGAAAAATATAGTATATTGTTTTGTGGAACAACCCTTTAAGTCAGGCATCCTCAAACTGTGGCCCTCCAGCTGTTGCAAAACTACAACTCCCAGCATGCCTGAACAGCCTACAGGTATCAGCCTACAGCAGGGCATGGTGGGAGTTGTAGTTTTACAACAGCTGGAGGGCCGCAGTTTGAGGATGCCTGCTTTAAGTGAATTCGAAGTGGGCAAACCTGCAATATCCTGCACCGGGTGGATGTCATGCAGGTAAACAATGAAGAAGGTTCATACCAGAGCTTCAGCCCCTTCAAACAGCTGATCATAGGGGCTGCCGAGAGTCAGACCCCCACCAATCTGATATCGATGGTCCTGACGATAAGCCAATATCCTGAGCCTGGAATTACCCGCAATGCACTGCCATCAATCGCACATAGAAATAATACACATATACTGGTCCACATGTACTAATCAGTGCACGGAGATTTTAGAGTAAATTATGCCAAAAAGTGGCACAATTTGGCGCATCTATGTGTCCGGAAAATGGCGGTATCACAGGAAAGGGGCCTAAGATGCCACCATTCTAGAGTACAATTCTGTCTCAAACTACGGATGTATTCACACAACCGGATCCGCAAAATACAGATGACGTCAATGTTGCATCTGATTGTTTGCAAACTCAATGACTTCTATGGGTCAGTGAACGCATTTTGCGCCCAAGTACAGGACATGTTCTAACCTTTGCGAATCGGACATACAGATGGGGAAATTCTGCATCCGTATGTCCGTTCCGCAGAAGCTAGAACGTGTCCGATTCTTGGCCGCAAAGGCGGACCACGGACCCGCTGAAATCAATGGGTGTGCAAAAAATCAGAGACAACATGGACGTCATCTGTATTTTGCGAACTCCAAAACACATAGGGTCGTGTGAATACCCTCCAAGCGCAACAATAGTATGTATCCCTTCACCACACTGATCCTCCAGCCTAGACCCCGTGATAAATCTGCTGCGTTCACATGTGCGAAATAGATCTTTCAGGTAAAGAAATCTGCTGCATGTGAACACACCTTAAGCCTCTGTTCAGTTTTTGTGGCTTTTCTTGCATAAACACCATTTACACTGTTTCCAATTAGCAGGCTGTCATGTCTAAGTGATGAGGGATATCCACATATATCCACTAGGGGCGCTGTTCCATTGAACTTAACCTATGCCTATACATCGCAGAGACGCAAACACTGAGAATGATATAAAACAGTGGAAATATGTTCATTAAACTAGAAATGGACAAATACGTCATCGTGTAAACACCTTTAATAAACGGTGACTATTTACAGTTTCATCGTGCGGCTTCGCCTTTGTCCGCGCACCTTTATCCTTTAGGCATCCAGCTAAGGATCATGGGAAATACCTAAAAATCTATATGGCCTCCTGGGGAAAATTCAGGAGCTATTTTGCAAGTTTATCCACTATCCACATGATTTCCAATCCATTCACAATGCCCTGCTGAGATCCGTGAAACGCGCTGTGCCTCGCGCCTCAACAGTTCACTGTGCATTTAAATAAAGCATACTGCATAAGCGTGCAAAACGACTGCCATATAGTAGATACAAACAGGCAAGAAATGGAAAAAAAAAAAAAAAAACGGAGTCTGATCAGATTTCGTCCTCCACGGTGCAGGATGAGGTGCCGGTCTTCTGTTAGGATTTGGAGTATCGCCTCTTGACCGAGTCCCTGTAGAAGAGGAAGATTTTTTGGGCTGAGAGCTGGGCGGCTGCTATACACTGCTGGAGCTAGGGAGAGAGGAGACAGCGGTGAGGAGTGAGCGGTGTGATACATGGAGAAGACACGTTATTAAACCCCCAGGCTCCCCGCACCCACCGCCTCCCCCTCCCGTCCTCTACCCGCTCACTTTATGAACTGCCACAGGGAGCTGCAGCTATTTGTTCAATTTTAATGATTCTCTTAACATCATTTTATTAAATTGTCTCTCACTCTGTCTGCCTGGGGGAGGGGGGCCGCGCTAAAAAATAAGAAGAGACGGGGAATCTAAACACATCGAGAGCAGAAGACAGGAACAAAAATCCATCCCACTGCGGGAAAATAATAAATGGGGTCTGATTCTCCCACCGCAGGGCGACACAGGCAAAAAAATGATGTCCCTCCTACTATAGGGTAACATAAAGCAGATGTGAGATATGGATGTCCCTCCTACTATAGGGTGACATCAGGCAGATATGAGACATGGATGTCCCTCCTACTATAGGGTGACATCAGGCAGATATGAGACATAGATCTCCCTCCTACTATAGGGTGACATAAGGCAGATGTGAGACATGGATCTCCCTCCCACTATAGGGTAACATCAGGCAGATATGAGACATAGATCTCCCTCCTACTATAGGGTGACATAAGGCAGATGAGAGACATGGATCTCCCTCCTACTATAGGGTAACATAAAGCAGATATGAGACATGGATCTCCCTCCTACTATAGGTGATATAAGGCAGATATGAGACATGGATGTCACTCCTACTATAGGGTGACATAAGGCAGATATGAGATATGGATCTCCCTCTTACTATAGGGTAACATAAAGCAGATGTGAGATATGGATCTCCCTCCTACTATAGGGTAACATAAAGCAGATGTGAGATATGGATGTCCCTCCTACTATAGGGTGACATCAGGCAGATATGAGACATGGATCTCCCTCCTACTATAGGGTGACATAAGGCAGATATGAGACATGGATGTCCCTCCTACTATAGGGTAACATAAGGCAGATATGAGACATGGATGTCCCTCCTACTATAGGGTGACATAAGGCAGATATGAGACATGGATCTCCTCCTACTATAGGGTAACATCAGGCAGATATGAGACATGGATCTCCCTCCTACTATAGGGTGACATAAGGCAGATATGAGACATGGATCTCCTCCTACTATAGGGTAACATCAGGCAGATATGAGACATGGATCTCCCTCCTACTATAGGGTGACATAAGGCAGATATGAGACATGGATCTACTCCTACTATAGGGTAACATCAGGCAGATATGAGACATGGATCTCCCTCCTACTATAGGGTAACATCAGGCAGATGTGAGATATAGATCTCCCTCCTACTATAGGGTGACATAAGGCAGATATGAGACATGGATCTACTCCTACTATAGGGTAACATCAGGCAGATATGAGACATGGATCTCCTCCTACTATAGGGTGACATAAGGCAGATGTGAGATATGGATCTCCCTCCTACTATAGGGTAACATAAGGCAGATGTGAGATATGGATCTCCCTCCTACTATAGGGTAACATAAGGCAGATATGAGACATGGATGTCCCTCCTACTATAGGGTAACATAAGGCAGATATGAGACATGGATGTCCCTCCTACTATAGGGTAACATAAGGCAGATATGAGACATGGATGTCCCTCCTACTATAGGGTAACATAAGGCAGATATGAGACATAGATCTCCTCCTACTATAGGGTAACATCAGGCAGATATGAGACATGGATGTCCCTCCTATTATAGGGTAACATAAGGCAGATATGAGACATGGATGTCCCTCCTACTATAGGGTAAAATAAGGCGGATATGAGACATGGATGTCACTCCTACTATAGGGTAACATAAGGCAGATATGAGACATGGATGTCCCTCCTACTATAGGGTAACATAAGGCGGATATGAGACATGGATGTCCCTCCTACTATAGGGTAACATAAGGCAGATATAAGACATGGATCTCCCTCCTACTATAGGGTGACATAAGGCAGATATGAGACATGGATGTCCCTCCTACTATAGGGTGACATAAGGCAGATATAAGACATGGATGTCATTCCTACTATAGGGTGACTTAAGGCAGATATAAGACATGGATCTCCCTCCTACTATAGGGTGACATAAGGCAGATATGAGACATGGATGTCATTCCTACTATAGGGTGACATAAGGCAGATATGAGACATGGATGACCCTCCTACTATAGGGTGACATAAGGCAGATATGAGACATGGATGTCACTCCTACTATAGGGTGACATAAGGCAGATATAAGACATGGATGACCCTCCTACTATAGGGTGACATAAGGCAGATATGAGACATGGATGTCACTCCTACTATAGGGTGACATAAGGCAGATATAAGACATGGATGACCCTCCTACTATAGGGTGACATAAGGCAGATGTGAGATATGGATCTCCCTCCTACTATAGGGTAACATAAGGCAGATATAAGACATGGATCTCCCTCCTACCATAGGGTGACATAAGGCAGATATGAGACATGGATGTCCCTCCTACTATAGGGTGACATAAGGCAGATATGAGACATGGATGTCACTCCTACTATAGGGTGACATAAGGCAGATATAAGACATGGATGACCCTCCTACTATAGGGTAACATAAAGCAGATGTGAGACATGGATCTCCCTCCTACTATAGGGTGACATAAGGCAGATGTGAGATATGGATCTCCCTCCTACTATAGGGTGACATAAGGCAGATATGAGACATTGATGACCCTCCTACTATAGGGTGACATAAGGCAGCTATGAGACATGGATGTCACTCCTACTATAGGGTGACATAAGGCAGATATAAGACATGGATGTCCCTCCTACTATAGGGTAACATAAAGCAGATGTGAGACATGGATGTCTCTCCTACTATAGGGTGACATAAGGCAGATGTGAGATATGGATCTCCCTCCTACTATAGGGTGACATAAGGCAGATATGAGACATTGATGACACTCCTACTATAGGGTGACATAAGGCAGCTATGAGACATGGATGTCACTCCTACTATAGGGTAACATAAAGCAGATGTGAGACATGGATGTCTCTCCTAGTATAGGGTAACATCAGGCAGATATGAGACATGGATGCCCCTCCTACTATAGGGTAACATCAGGCAGATATGAGATATGGATGTCTCTCCTACTATAGCGTGACATTAGGCAGATATGAGACATGGATGTCCCTCCTAGTATAGGGTGACATAAGGCAGATATGAGACATGGATGTCCCTCCTACTATAGGGTGACATAAGGCAGATATGAGACATGGATGTCTCTCCTAGTATAGGGTGACATAAGGCAGATATGAGACATGGATGTCCCTCCTACTATAGGGTGACATAAGGCAGATATGAGAAATGGATGTCACTCCTACTATAGGGTGACATAAGGCAGATAGGAGACATGGCTCTACCTCCTAATATAGGGTGACATAAGGCAGATATAAGAAATGGATGTTCCTCCTACTATAGGGTAACATCAGGCAGATGTGACATATGAAGGCTCCTCCCATAACAGGGTCACCTTATCATCTCTCTGGTATGGGGGCACTCTGCCCCAGCCCAGGGTGACATTGACAGCAGACAGCTGTAGGACGTGGTATCATCAGTATTCACCGGAGAGGAGCCATCAGACAGAATCCGAGCTCCTCTCCAGCTGCGGGGGATTCTGTACGACAGGAGGGAAAGCAGGAAAAAAACGTAAATAATGGTGCCGCGTTCTCTCACCACCCAGGACCCCGATATCTTGTCCCCCAATTTCTGGCACCACCGGAGCTCAAACCTGAGCAAAGATAGGACAAGACAAAGGAGCAGAGCTGGATGTGCGCAGTCAGGGTGAGGGGGTAGCAGAGGTGCATGATAGGCCTGAGAGGGGTGCCTGGTGGAGGCGACAGGGGAGGATGTAACTATACCGCAATACCGCCACAGCTCCCAGAGAGTGCAGATCTGGCAGGGACGCTGGATGGCTGCCCACTAGGTGCTGCCAATCACTGGCTTTTGCAGATTTTGCAGTGGATACATGGCAGCTTTCCTAAGAATGCTGTATTTCCATTATTCTCCTGTTATTCCTCCTGGAAACGTATGACTAAACAGACAACTGGACCTGACCGTTCTTCTTTTGATCAATACTGACACTAGTGGACTATATAAGGCCACACGGCAATGGTAACGTCAAGGTATACACGCATTTCCAGGAGGAGTAACATAGGAACGTTAAGAGACCCCAGCAATGTCATTTCAAGGAGAATCAAAAAATGTACTAAACCCGACATGTCAGGTGGACGGACACGTCCCCTTTACAACATGCAATTGATGTACATATTGATTTTCAGAGGTTGCGGCGGCCATTTACGTTTAAAGTGACAACAGGAAGTGGCGCCATATTGGTTGTCATTTTGAAATTAGCTTCCAAATGGACAGAAAAGTTCAACCATCAATTCCTGAGATGCTAAGTCAAAGGTGACAACCTATATAGGGGTCAGTCCTGTTGTCACTAACAAAAATGGCCACCGCAGCCTCGGTACTAACATATGGACAATTTTCTGACTGACTGCCCTCTGGATCCTCAGAGCTGAGCAGCACAGGGCATCATTGTGCCCGTCACTGGTCCCTGAGCCTCCGTTCTGAGGCACAGCTTCAGTCACCACTGATAATTCGGATGATGGCGGGGGCGATGACAGCTCTGACTGGCCTGTATAAACAGATAAGTGGCCAGGGGCAGCCTGTTATTTCCCTGACTCATTGTGCAGACACCTGGATGGGGAGCCGGGCTGGGGGCACAGATCTCACGTACACTAAGAGATGAGCCAATGATGCCTCCGATGATCTGCGGCCACCTGAGGGGGGGAGGGGGGGGGGGGTCAAAGAAGGAGACGACTAATGTGTAATTCTGTGCAGAGGACCCCGGGATACATACAGCAAAAGGGTGAGGGATATCAAACCTCCTAATCCACCAGTCCTAGAGGCGTGCGCGCCTCTGATCTCAGTCCTAGAGGAGTGCGCGCCTCTGCTCTCAGTCCTAGAGGAGTGCGCGCCTCTGCTCTCAGTCCTAGAGGCGTGCGCGCCTCTGCTCTCAGTCCTAGAGGAGTGCGCGCCTCTGCTCACAGTCCTAGAGGAGTGCGCGCCTCTGCTCACAGTCCTAGAGGAGTGCGCGCCTCTGCTCACAGTCCTAGAGGAGTGCGCGCCTCTGCTCACAGTCCTAGAGGAGTGCGCGCCTCTGCTCACAGTCCTAGAGGAGTGCGCGCCTCTGCTCACAGTCCTAGAGGAGTGCGCGCCTCTGCTCACAGTCCTAGAGGAGTGCGCGCCTCTGCTCACAGTCCTAGAGGAGTGCGCGCCTCTGCTCACAGTCCTAGAGGAGTGCGCGCCTCTGCTCACAGTCCTAGAGGAGTGCGCGCCTCTGCTCACAGTCCTAGAGGAGTGCGCGCCTCTGCTCACAGTCCTAGAGGAGTGCGCGCCTCTGCTCACAGTCCTAGAGGAGTGCGCGCCTCTGCTCACAGTCCTAGAGGAGTGCGCGCCTCTGCTCACAGTCCTAGAGGAGTGCGCGCCTCTGCTCACAGTCCTAGAGGAGTGCGCGCCTCTGCTCACAGTCCTAGAGGAGTGCGCGCCTCTGCTCACAGTCCTAGAGGAGTGCGCGCCTCTGCTCACAGTCCTAGAGGAGTGCGCGCCTCTGCTCACAGTCCTAGAGGAGTGCGCGCCTCTGCTCACAGTCCTAGAGGAGTGCGCGCCTCTGCTCACAGTCCTAGAGGAGTGCGCGCCTCTGCTCACAGTCCTAGAGGAGTGCGCGCCTCTGCTCACAGTCCTAGAGGAGTGCGCGCCTCTGCTCACAGTCCTAGAGGAGTGCGCGCCTCTGCTCACAGTCCTAGAGGAGTGCGCGCCTCTGCTCACAGTCCTAGAGGAGTGCGCGCCTCTGCTCACAGTCCTAGAGGAGTGCGCGCCTCTGCTCACAGTCCTAGAGGAGTGCGCGCCTCTGCTCACAGTCCTAGAGGAGTGCGCGCCTCTGCTCACAGTCCTAGAGGAGTGCGCGCCTCTGCTCACAGTCCTAGAGGAGTGCGCGCCTCTGCTCACAGTCCTAGAGGAGTGCGCGCCTCTGCTCACAGTCCTAGAGGAGTGCGCGCCTCTGCTCACAGTCCTAGAGGAGTGCGCGCCTCTGCTCACAGTCCTAGAGGAGTGCGCGCCTCTGCTCACAGTCCTAGAGGAGTGCGCGCCTCTGCTCACAGTCCTAGAGGAGTGCGCGCCTCTGCTCACAGTCCTAGAGGAGTGCGCGCCTCTGCTCACAGTCCTAGAGGAGTGCGCGCCTCTGCTCACAGTCCTAGAGGAGTGCGCGCCTCTGCTCACAGTCCTAGAGGAGTGCGCGCCTCTGCTCACAGTCCTAGAGGAGTGCGCGCCTCTGCTCACAGTCCTAGAGGAGTGCGCGCCTCTGCTCACAGTCCTAGAGGAGTGCGCGCCTCTGCTCACAGTCCTAGAGGAGTGCGCGCCTCTGCTCACAGTCCTAGAGGAGTGCGCGCCTCTGCTCACAGTCCTAGAGGAGTGCGCGCCTCTGCTCACAGTCCTAGAGGAGTGCGCGCCTCTGCTCACAGTCCTAGAGGAGTGCGCGCCTCTGCTCACAGTCCTAGAGGAGTGCGCGCCTCTGCTCACAGTCCTAGAGGAGTGCGCGCCTCTGCTCACAGTCCTAGAGGAGTGCGCGCCTCTGCTCACAGTCCTAGAGGAGTGCGCGCTCTGCTCACAGTCCTAGAGGAGTGCGCGCCTCTGCTCACAGTCCTAGAGGAGTGCGCGCCTCTGCTCACAGTCCTAGAGGAGTGCGCGCCTCTGCTCACAGTCCTAGAGGAGTGCGCGCCTCTGCTCACAGTCCTAGAGGAGTGCGCGCCTCTGCTCACAGTCCTAGAGGAGTGCGCGCCTCTGCTCACAGTCCTAGAGGAGTGCGCGCCTCTGCTCACAGTCCTAGAGGAGTGCGCGCCTCTGCTCACAGTCCTAGAGGAGTGCGCGCCTCTGCTCACAGTCCTAGAGGAGTGCGCGCCTCTGCTCACAGTCCTAGAGGAGTGCGCGCCTCTGCTCACAGTCCTAGAGGAGTGCGCGCCTCTGCTCACAGTCCTAGAGGAGTGCGCGCCTCTGCTCACAGTCCTAGAGGAGTGCGCGCCTATGCTCACTAGGTGTAAAGTTGCAGCGCCGTCCACTGGTCAGTGACAGATGTAATGTCCGTATGAGTTGGAGCCTGACCGCCATTACTCATCTGGGTTGCCCAACTGTCCAAAAACACAGACACTGGCTAGCGGTGCCAGCGAGGACCGTGGGGTAATGCAGACACCAGCTGCCGCTCCACGTACACCACGAGGTCTGAAGCAGCAGCTCCACGTACACCATGGGGTCTGAAGCAGCCGCTCCACGTACACCACGAGGTCTGAAGCAGCAGCTCCATGTACACCATGGGGTCTGAAGCAGCCGCTCCACGTACACCACGGGGTCTGAAGTAGCCGCTCCACGTACCCCACGGGGTCTGAAGCAGCCGCTCCACTTACACCATGGGGTCGGAAGCAGCAGCTCCACGTACACCACGGGGTCTGAAGCAGCCCCTCCACGTACACCATGGGGTCTGAAGCAGCAGCTCCATGTAGACCATGGGGTCTGAAGCAGCCGCTCCACGTACACCATGGGGTCTGAAGCAGCTGCTCCACGTACAACATGGGGTCTGAAGCAGCCACTCCACGTACACCATGGGGTCTGAAGCAGCCACTCCACGTACTCCATGAGGTCTGAAGCAGCCGCTCCACGTACACCATGGGGTCTGAAGCAGCTGCTCCACGTACAACATGGGGTCTGAAGCAGCCACTCCACGTACACCATGGGGTCTGAAGCAGCCACTCCACGTACTCCATGAGGTCTGAAGCAGCCGCTCCACGTACACCATGGGGTCTGAAGCAGCTGCTCCACGTACACCACGGGGTCTGAAGCAGCTGCTCCACGTACACCATGAGGTCTGAAGAAGTCACATGTGATAACATCTCCTGCATTACTTTCATACAAGAGCCGTGGAGGTGTCCTCAGGTGTCGGCACCAAACATTGTTGTCAGATGCGGCCTCCATGGGTCAGGCATGTTTTTTCATCACATCCCTATCGATATGCCACCAGTGTGAGATGAGACAACCCCTTTACACTTGGTGTCATGTACCTCACACCATTCCTGAACAGTTTTTGCAGTGTGGCCTGGACATGTTACTGCTGAAGGAGGCCACTGCCTTATCTGTACAATGTTTAGGTAGGCGTCGCATCCACATCATGTCAAGAACCAAGGTTGCCTAGAGCATCACACTGCCTCCCCCGCTCGTCATCTCTCCATAGGTTACCTGGTGCCATCTCTTCCCCAGGTAAGTGACACTCACACCTGGTCGTCCACATGAGGTAAAAGAAAACGTGATTCATCAGACCAGGCCACCTTCTTCCATTGCTCCACGGTCCAGTTCTGATGCTCATGTGCCCATTGCAGGCACTTTCAGCAGTGGACAGGGGTTAGCATGACCGATCTTCAGCTACACCGCCCCATACACAGCAAGCGGTGATGTCCTCTGTGTCCTGACAACTTTCTATTATAGTTAGCAGGAACTTTTGTCAGCAGTTTCTGCTCCTGTACCTCTTCTGTGGGATCAGACCAGACAGATCAGTCTTCACTCTCAACGTACATCAGTGAGCCTTAGGCGGCCATGACCCTCTCGCCGGCTGTCCTTCCTTGGATCACTGTTGGTAGGTACCACTGCATACCGGGAACACCCCACAAGATCTGCCATTCTGGAGATGTTCTGACCCAGTCACAATTTCACCTTTCCTAGTGCGCCGGTGCCTTCTCAAACAACTGATCGGCGGGGGTCCCGGGTGTAGGACCCCCACAGATAATCTTCGGAAACCCTTCTAATGTTTTGGCTGAAAAATGTGATGCAGGGGGTGGGGATACATATAAAAAAATCTCATTGGGTGGGGGATACATGTGAATATTCTCACGCAGGGGGGATACATATAATTATTCACATGCGGGTGGGTGGGTGGGTGCCTTACATGTGAATAATCTAATGCAGCGGGGGTTTCTCTGCTTCCTTGCAGATGTGTAGAACCAGAACGGCAGACACTTACCTCTGCGGGGGAGTATGCACCTCGGCTGGAAACGGTTAATATTTTCTTTTCTGTGCTCTCGATCGCAAACGTCAGAACGGCGCGGCTCTCCTGGTGACATAGCACAAGACAGAATAAATCAGCCCAATCCCTGGGCAACATATCACGGGAATTTTGGTTGGGATTATCCAATTTATTTTTTAAACTACCAATCAGATTGCATTTTTCATCCCCAAAAGTGGTCTTTGAAATATGAAAGCTGGAATCTGATTGGGCCTTCCACGTTGTATGGCGATGTTGTGATAGCTGGGAAATGGAAGTGGCGGCAATACAAGTGGCACTAAAGCGTCTGCTGGCACTTCTCAGACTTCTGAATCACTGACCTTTTGTTCTTTAGTGGTGGGGTCAATGGTTAATTGTCCATCGTTGTCCAGAGCGCAGGTGACACCACAGAACAGGGCGCGCATGGGCAGTCCGGCATCCATCATACCCATGCAGGCCGCATTAAGGAAGCAGGCGAGTACCTAGGAGATGGGCAGTCAAGGCTTTAAGCACAGACAGGAGCAGCACGACTGACAGCTATGTGAAGGATTTACACATACTCTACAGCAGCAAAATGGCTGCAAATGTTTTATGCAGAAATTTGCTTAAAGCGATTTTCCCGGATTTTCATAATCATGGTCTATCCTTAGGATAGGTCATCAATATAAGATCTGTGGGGGCACCCGACGATCAGCTGTACTTACAAGAGCAGCGGCACTTACCAGAGCGTTGGTGCATGCTGTGACCTCCTCGTAGCTTACCAAGCACAGCACCCTCCATTGTATAGTGGCCGTGCTTGATATCGCAGCTCAGCCCTATTCACTTGAATGGGACTGAGCTGCACCTGGGCCATAAATGTGACGTCACTGACCTAGGCACTCACAGAGCACCGCAGACGCATCATACAGCTGATCGTTGGGGGTGCCCAGAGTCGGACCCCTGCCAATCTGATATTGACTGTCCTGAGGATAGGCCACCGATATGAACATCCCCAACATCACATTTACAGGGGTTGTGCCAGGTTTGCAAGTTATTCCACATCCACAGGAGAGGGGGTGACTAACTGATCACTGAGGGCCGACCACCGATCCTGAGAACGGAACTCCTGTTCCCCCGATCTGATGGAGTGGCAGGGTGTATGCTTGACCTGCCGCTCCATCGATTATAGGGACTCCATTCTCGGGATCGGTGGAGGTCCCAGCGGTCAGATCCCCAGCGATCAGACATTCACTATCCTTTGGATATGGGATAATTTGGCACAACCCCTTTCATTTTCGATAAAAAAAAAATAAAAAAGGGTAAGGTTGTCCATTGCTTTTAAAGGGGTTTCCAAGACTTTTATATACCATTAATATCAGATCGGCGGCGGTCCGAGCCCCAGCACTTCCCCCGATCAGCCCCGGGGGCAGCACTGCTCGTATTCACTTCTATGTTTGAACTCGTCTATCTCCGGCAGTCCCATAGAGCCCCCGCCGATCAGACCCTGGAGAGGGGAGAAGTTGTCATAGGACGTCCCCTTTCAGGAAAAAACTTCAGCCATGATGCTTCTCTAACAACCAGACAAGAAGAGGATGATGAGAGTGACGGCAAGAATCAGCCAGATCCTATTTTAAGCCCTTTTCCCAGCAGCGCAGACATCTTAATTCCAATGCTACCTGTGCTGCTTTAATTAACGCACTCATTTCTGACTAATTAAAAGGTAAATGAAGTCGGCTGCACTGCCTGAGCGCACGTCTGGGGGGCTGCATTACATCTCCAGCTGTCGGCAGGCACACCATGGGCGCAGGCGAACAAACGGCTGTCATCGGCACCTAGCAGGCGATCATGGTGGAGCTCATGTTTGTACACTGCCCTCTGGTGGTGAGAGACAATACAATGCAACAATACCAATTTATAGAGCGTTTATCAGCAGGATCCACACTATTAAACCATGCATGCCGCCTTGTAGGGTGGACGCTGCAGATTAAAAATCTACGGTGGTCCCGTTAATGAGGGCTTCGGTGCACAGAGGGACCGGTCCTACCCCTCACAGCATCTCAGCTCGCCCACTTTCCGGACATCTTCGTTGTCCTCCTGCCTGGCCTCGTAATCCTGCGCATACGTCATTAAATCAGTGCATGCGCAGATGGCATCTCAACATCGGGGAACGCCAACCTGAGATGTATTGTGCACGGGCGATCGACGATTTAATGGCGCATGCGCAGGATAACAGGGCCAGGTAAGAGTTGGTGTCCTCATGCCTGGCCCTGTAATCCTGCGCATGCGCCATCAAACAGTACATGCGCGCATCTCAACAGTGGGGAAAGCCAAAGAGATGCACTGCGCATGTTCCGATTGAAGATTCAATGGCGCATGCGCAGGATAACAGGGCCAGACAGGAGGGCGGTGAGGATGCTTGGCCCAGTCAATCAAAGAGAGGGGCAATGGAAAGCGGAGGCGCGTGGGTGCTCAGCGGGGTTAGCAACATTAATAAATGGCTGATCTCTCATGAACAGGGAATCGGGATTTAACGAGAGGTATTGTTGTAGAGAGGCTGTGACATAATTAATGCAAAAAGTGTCAATCAGGCACCCTATAGTACATGACAATATCTTTCTAACAAAGCTAGAACCAGCCCTGCACCTCACATGGATCCAGGGATCTCCCCATTCATTGCTCTTCTAGTTTTATTTCAAGCTGGCAGCTCAGGAGACATGTCCTTTCTGCTGCAGCTCTCTATCGCAGCTCAGGGGGGGTGCCCTTTCTGCGGCAGCTCTCTCCCTATCACAGCTCAGGGTGTGTCCCCTTTCTGCTGCAGTTCTCTCCCCATCACAGCTCAGGAGGCATGTTCTTTCTGCTGCGGCTGAAGGATGGAACTGAGCATGTGCAGCCATGAGCAAGACAGAGAAATTAGAAAAAGAGCAAACAGCAGGTGGCGCTATAAGGACAGGTTTTATTGAATAGCTCCGTGGCTATGCTGTTTTCAATTACATGCAGTTATAAAAGTATTCAGATCCAAGTGCTGGTTTGAAAAATGAAGAATATTTTTGTGGGTCAACCCCCAGGATCAACCCTACCCTAATCAGCAGGATCAACTCTACTAAGCATCATGCCTGGTTTCCTAGAGGTGATCCTGCTATAGATGCTCTATAGCCCTTTTTCTGAATGCAGTCACTAGGGGCATCGCCAGGACCCCTATACCTTCAGCTACCTGGTACAGATAACTGTCAGTAGAGCTTCAGCTCTATGGACGCTGGTCTACAGCTTGTCCTCTGCAGGCTATTGCACCCGTAAAGAAGCTACGTGAATTTATTTTCTGTGCCGCTGCCAGATTTTATCCGCAGATCTTTCCTGCGGCAAGCAACTAATGGACGGATATTACCTTGTACATCTCCACGCTGGTAAGCAATTTAACAAATTTCCACAAGCAGGGATTATGGGGCGTGCCCTGATTGGGCGTCAAACAAACACGTGACATTTCAGTCTATTTGCCTCTAAATCCTCCTAGGATGGAATCTCTGCCGCGCTGATATCAGCCTGAGCCGACTGTGGCATCAAATCGAATGGCCCTGCACAATGCCTGGCGTTCTATCAATGGGAGATAACGAGAAGATAAGACAGGAAAGTAACAGGAAACAGGAAGAGCAGCGTGTACTGATAGCCGAGGACACGAGGAGGAATCAAACATCTGCAGGAGAACATGGAGAGGCTGAGAAGCCATAGGAAAGAGCTGCAGGGAGGCTCATTAGGGATGGTGCGGGGAGAACACCTGCCCTCCGGTGGCCAGTCATGGATATTACAAGTCCAGTAAAAGGATACAGAGCCCGCGTCATTGATGACCTGAAGCACGATGGTGATGGATGTCCGTGGGTGCAACGTGCCCAGGATGACCGACTCACAGGTCTCCCGAATCAACTGCTCGTAGTTCTTTTCTTGTATGGCTGATGAGAAGAGAGTAGAAAGGTTTTGATTATTAAAGGGGTAATTCCGGTTAACCCCCCACCACCACCAATCATGAGAACGGGGGCCCTGTACCTTGTGGACAGAGAGGCTGGTCGGAAAAGTGAGTCGGACTATGGCAGCCCCAGAGATTGACGAGTACATCGCTGACCAGCCGCTCCGTCCATTTACAGGGGCCCCTGTTCTCCTGATCGGTAGGGGTCCCAGCTGTAGGACCCCCACCAATCTGATAGTTATCCCTTATCCTGTGGGTAGGGGACAACTTGTTATAACTGGAATACCCCTTTAAGATAAATAAGCTGCTCGATGGGAGGTAGGCTGCAGCCGCAGGAACCACCCCGCACACACTGATCAAACATGACAGTCATGTCCTTATGATGAGACAATGTCTGAAAGCCGGAGAGCCCCTTTAAAGCAGCAGAACACCGACTGCAGCCTACAATACAGTAAAAAAAGCATGCTCAAACTGCGGCCCTCCAGCTGTTGCAAAACTACAACTCCCAGCATGCCCGAACAGCCTACAGCAGGGCATTGTGGGAGTTGTAGTTTTACAACAGCCGGGGAGCCTGATGCCTGGTCTAAAATATCCCTTCTGTCTCATCAGTGCTTAAAGGGGTGCTCCCATCTCAGAAAAAGGAGGCATATAGATAGGACCTGCACCTAGAGAACGGAGCGGGGGAAGGTGGTGGCCGGCCACCGCCAAGCGCCCTCTCCATAGTAGTGAAGGGAGTGCACCACGATTGCGCGGCCGCCGCTCCTATTCATTTCTATGCGGCAGACGGAAATAGCCGAGCCGGCGCTCTGCTATTTTCTGCGGCCCCATAGAAATGAATGGAGGGAGGCTGCGCATGCGAGGTGCGCACTCCACAACTTTCGAGGCTTCGTTCTTGGTGTAGGAGCGGGTCACAGAGGTGAGACTCGCACATATCAGACCATGGGGGCATATCCTAGCGATATGCCCCCATTGTCTGAGATGGGAAAACCCCTTTAGGCTGCAGCTTTGCATGTCCCCCATGCTTTACACTGCAGCCCTTTGACTGGCTGGTGTGTAGAAGCACAGGCTTGCCAGGAAATCGGAGCACGGAAATAACTCCCATTTCTGGAGTTATTTTTGGAGTTTATTCAATAATAAAAAAAACACAAAATAATAAACTAACAAAATGTAAAAGGATTGTGACGGAACCGAAGAAGCTTGAGCCCGATGGAAATGAATCGGATCAGTCCAGATGTAAATCCTTTTTTTTGTGAACAAAAACCAAACTACAAAAAAAGAGGAAACTGTGAAAAGAGTCCCTTCACGCACCACGGGGCTATACTACAGCGTGGGGAGCGGGCGCTTCTTGGGCCCTGCCATTCACCTCAGCGCAGGGCATGGGTTCACAGGTTGTACCCGCTCCAAAGTCAGTAGGCGCCATCTCTGCAGGTTAAAGGGGTTTTCCGGGAGGTCAGTGTGGATGGTATATGCACAGGACAGGTCATATATCAGATTGGTGAGGGTCCGACGCCCGGGACCCCCACTGACCAGGTGTTTGAAAAGGTTGTGGTGCCGCGGCCAGTGACATCACATTCATCGGTCACATGGTCTAGGGCAGGGATGGGCAAACTGCGGCTCTCCAGCTGTTGCAAAAGTACAACTCCCAGCATGCCCAGACTGCCTACAGCTATCAGCCTACAGCAAGGCATGGTGGGAGTTGTAGTTTTACAACAGCTGGAGAGCCGCAGTTTGCCCATCCCTGGTCTAGGGGCAGCAGGTCAGGGCTGCAATACCAAGCACAGCCACTATACAATGGACGGCGCTGTGCCTTGTTTTCTATGAGAAGGCCGTTGCACTCACTGGAGCATCGCGGCCAATCTGGTTTATGTCATTTCCGCAGTTGTGGACGGGAGGCCATAACTATTCATCATCCTGCGCATGCGCAGATTAAGTAGATTCAGGCGTAGGTGCACACTCCATGGAGTGGAACTGTCCCAGCCCCATCCACAGCAACTCTCTGTAACGGGCTGCGGAGGTGACATACCCGTCCATCAACCAGACCGGAGACCTGGTAAAGGACGTGAAGTCGGCAGATTCCCGGTCCAATCCACGAAACTTCAAGAGGGTGAGTGTCACATTGTCTTCGGCATATATGGGTGGTCCCAGAAAACCCCTTTAACTGATGAAATTCTGTCTGGCATCAGCCACCACCAGGGGGAGATTAGGAGGCTGCTGCCCATATGCAACAAGCTCCCCCTAGTGGTGGCTGCAGACAGACAGAATGCCACCATGTCCACATTGCAGCCAGTCTGCTCTACTATACCAGTAAGTATACGGCACGGAAGACTCCGCCCTCTACGCCAGATATGCTAATTAACAGGTGAATAACAACTTAGAACATGAGCATTAACAATCAGGAGGATACGAAGATCGGGGTACTCACCAGGTAGCCCCACTTTTGGCCGCACCATCACCTCGACAGTGGACTTGTCGTGCATTTCTCTGCTGAATTTAATCTCTGCCGGGCCATAGACTCCGACCAGAACCGACGTGTCCCCTGCAGTGACGGAAAGAAGCACAGATGTCACCACGGTCCAGGTCTTCACAGTGAGGGCTTTTCCAGGTGTAAATATTGAGGCGATATCCTCAGAATAGGGGAAGGGGGGGTCCGACTCCCAGCACCCCCGCCAATCAGCTGTTTAAAGAGGCCGCGGCACTTAGAGAAGTGCTGAAGCCGCCTCATACAACACCAAGCACAGCGCCGTCTGTTGTATAGTGGCCGTGCTTGGTATTGCAGCCCAGGTCCATTCACGAGAATGGGACAGAACAGACGCGATAGGAAGAGGCGGAGCACCCTGGCCCCCTCCAACAGCTAATCGGCAGAGAGTCGGACCCCTGACAATCAAATATTGATAGCCTATGGAGATAGGTCATCAATATGCAGGACAACCCCTTACAGGGCACATTCACACAAAGCAGATTTCTTGCAGAAAACCAAGTGCTTGCTGCCAAAATGCCGCCATTCAGATGAATGGACCAAATACCGAATCCCAGAATTTTCCGCAACAAATCTGCCACGTGTGAATAGCCCCTGAGGAGTTCTTTACGAGGTTGTGAATAAAAACAGCGGAGAAGCGTATTAGACAGAGGCATCGGGCTGGACATCCGTCCAACCACTCGGCAGATTTCGGCATCCCTGCAGAAGGTTGTTGTGGTCACCCGGCTGAGGAAGTCCGTTACTGTTTCGAAATGGAGGGGGACCCTGACCCTATTTCACCTAACCGTCGTAACGGAACAGACATTTTCTTTAGTCTTTAGCAAAACAAACCTGTCAGTGGGATTAAACCAATCATACCACCTGACAGGGTTGATCCTGCTGATGAAAATGATACCTGTCTTGTGAAAATCGGTTTCAGAGTTCCGGAGGAAAACAAAAACCTTAGGGTACATTCACACGACCCGTATGTTTTGTGCGATCTGAACGTCTGTGTGACGTCCATGTTGCATCCGTTTTTTTGTCGGACCAAATTGACTTTGATGAGTCTGTGAACGGACGGCATTTTGCACCTTGGTGCAGGACACCTTCTATATTTTTGGAGAACGGACATAGAGATGACCAAAGACCGCGTACTCAAGCTGCTGCTCCATCAGATCGGGGAATGGGACCATGTTCTAATCATCGGTGGGAGTCCCAGCAGTCGGACCCCCAACCATCAGTTCGTTATCCCCTATCCTTTGGATAGGGTAAACTTCAAAAGGGGTTATGCAACCCGTATAATGCCCCCCAAAATGCCCAGGCCCCACATGCTGGTTATACTTACCACGCTCCCCGGCACCCATGTCACTTCTGATGCCCGCACGGCCGCCGCTGCATCGCCCCATCTCGCGGATCAAATAGGGCAGCCAATAGCAGGCCGCGACAGGAATGAGCTTCACTAGCATTGCAGGTGACGCTAGAGAGGCTTGTCCCCGTCGCGGCCTGCTATTGGCTACCCCCCCATCGCCGGAGGTTTTAATCCGCGAGACGGGGAGATGCAGCAGCAGCCATCAGAAGCCGCGGGTGATGGGGAGCGGGTTGAGTATGACCAGTATGAGGGGCATGATAGGGCTGGATAACTTCTTTAACACCCAATTTTAAACTACTGTCAGAGGTGTTCTCCTCTCTCCCCCTCATCCCATTGAAAGCACATGCATGCTCGGCTGGGTATATGTATGGAGGTTGGGGGAGGGGGGCTGGAGATGTCAGGAGAGATAGGGGGCATGAAGCCCCAAAATTTTGGAAGGTAAAATGGATCCGCCTCATTCTGTTTCTCCCTGATGGTGAGTATGAAATAAAGGCATATTGGGGGTCTTTGATCGCCCCTGTACTGTTGGAGGATGCGCCTAATTTATGGTATGAGGCAGAGACCTCGTCAGAAATTAGGTGCATCCTCCAGCAGTCAGTGCACCTAGACTGAAAACCACTCTAGTCCCTGGAAATGGGTGTTAATGTTGATGAATTTGCAGAGGCCCGATGGCCCGGCCGCCGCCGCTTCCCAATGTTGAGGGCAGTGTAAAACATTGGAGTTTAAAAAAGTTGAAAAACAGGGTCTTGCAACTTTTTTTACACCAAAAACTGGGGTAAAGAGTTTTAGTAAATGACCTCCATTGTGTGCTGTCAAATGTCTGCAGCTGCCCGTAGAAACAAAAATAATCTGACTGGTTGCTATGGGCGTCTGCTACTTTTCCCTTGCACCAGTATTGAAAAATCTCCCCCGTAGCACTAAGCTAATGAGGGGGCAACAGAACTATAAGGGATATGCATGAAAACTGTCTTTGTTGTCCCTGGCAACCAATCCCAGCACAGCTTCCAACATAAACAATGAGAGCTGAGCTGTTACTGGTTACTAAGGGCAACAAAGCCAGTTCCTTTAGGTAGCTTTCATAAATCTGCAGTAGGTTGCATAGCAACCAATCAGATCCCTGTTTTCATATTCTACTCTGTGCCACAGATAAGTCAGCTGCAATCTGATTGGCTGCTAAAGCTAAGGCCTGCAGGGCACCCAATCAGATCCCTGCTTTCATATTCTACTTTGCGCTCCAGAGAGGACTGCTGGACTCTGATTGGTGGCTATAGACCACGCCTGTAATTTTATGAAGCCCCAGGCAGACATTAATAGCGTCTAATCCTAGTCAGTCACGGACTATTCATTACCCTGCACGAACGTCGCGGAGCCATCCGGCCTGCTCAGGGGGCTCTGCTCACAAGCGATCTCCCTCAGGCCAGGTTCCTGCACCTCCATCTCGCTCCAAAACGGCACGTGCCGGACACTTCCACTTCCGGGGTCC
Source organism: Bufotes viridis (assembly GCA_033119425.1). Classification (NCBI taxonomy): domain Eukaryota; kingdom Metazoa; phylum Chordata; class Amphibia; order Anura; family Bufonidae; genus Bufotes; species Bufotes viridis. The sequence continues at coordinate 29,443,438 of CM065597.1, read as the reverse complement.
TGCGCTGAGCTGCATATTACTATTGCCTGTCAGAATCGTGTCCCGGGGGTGACGGTATTGTGCGTTGTCTTCAGGAAGGAGGTTAAGCGCAGGGTTGTTTTCGGACATCAGACAGGGAACAGGGATCTCGGGCACCGACGGGGGCCTGACGTGAGACAGGCGAGCGTAGGGGGCAGTCTGAGAAAAGATGGCGGCGCTGAGGACGTTGTTGAGGATCCGAGCTGCAGCTGGATGGAGGGTATCCGGGGGGAGACAGGTGAGAAGATACTGCAGGCCGCCCCCTGTCACTCAGAGGGACCTGGTGGCTGACAGGACATGCTGTGTGTTATACAGAGGGTGAGGTGTCATATGCCCTGCACCCTACAAACTTACATACTATATGTGCAAGGACTGGTATGTAGGTGGTACCTACCTCCTATCTCATGGCTTTCATGTGTTGGCCTGACCAGCCTTCCACCATGGTGGTCTCCAAACCCATGGCTCTGTAGAACCACAACTCCCAGCATGGAGAGCCGAAGGTTATTGATCGCTGTGTTTCGTGGTCACCCAGGGTTTGAGGTTCTTGTAATCGGTGATCTAATAGTTCCCATGTGTTAAATGCTAATTCTGACCTGGATCCTGCTGCGGAGACTGGACTGGGGACTATAGTAAAAGATGCCAGAGGGGAAGGAGACTGACTGTAAATAGACCAAGGACTATAGTAAAAGAGGCCAGAGGGGAAGGAGACTGACTGTAAATAGACCAAGGACTATAGTAAAAGAGGCCAGAGGGGCTATAGTAAAAGAGGCCAGAGCGGAAGGAGACTGACTGTAAATAGACCAAGGACTATAGTAAAAGATGCCAGAGGGGAAGGAGACTGACTGGAAACGGACTGGGGACTATAGTAAAAGAGGCCAGAGGGGAAGGAGACTGACTGTAAATAGACCAGGATGTAAACTGTAGACTATAGACTGACTGGAAACGGACTGGGGACTATAGTAAAAGATGCCAGAGGGGAAGGAGACTGACTGGAACTATGGGGTGAAGAAGACTAACAGGGAGCTTACTGAGGACAATATTTTTTAGATTTTTTTTTTTTTAGCTACCAGACTGGGAACATAGCAGGGACTATATTTTCAGCTAGTGGAGAGGCATGAATAATAAGAACTGCCTTAGTACTATTCTCAGCCTTCAGTTGAGAAGGAGACGAACTGGGAATTTACTGAGGATTATGGGGGTCATTTATCATCCAGAAATAAGTCTATAGTAATAGTAGGTGTATTTCTGAGGGAGATTGGGGTGTAACATTTAGTTGTGCCGCAATCTGCGACTTTTCCCCCGCTCACGGCAGGTCTAAAAAAGTGGAAGGAGAGGTTCCGGAAGTCCCGTCTCATTTACCATTTTCTACGCCTGTCTTAGGTGTAAACAATGTTCTAACTGCAAGACGGCTCAGAAGCGGGCCTACATTTAGAACTAGCCTGGATGCGCCGAAGTTATAGAGAGGCCGGCGCCACGTCATAACTATGGCGGATCCTCCCCCCACTATGGGGCTTTATGAAGACCGGCGTTTTAGACTTGATAAATGACCGCCTATATTTTTATAGCTGCCAGAGGGGGAAGGAAGCTGCCTGGGAATTTAGTGGGGACTATACGTACAGCTGCTAGAAGGGGAAGGAGACTGATTATGTGGAGGGGGGAAGGGAGTGAAAGACTCAGAAAGTACATACAACCTGGCATGAACCCCCGAGGCTCTTGGCACAAAGTATACAGGACAGCACTCCAGCTGAGCACATGAGCCCATAATGGGGGCGCTGCTCAGACCAACGGGCGTGTAACTGCTGGGCGCCCGCTGGGTGATCGCAACGATTTTGTGGCTTGTGATTGCTGTCACATTACGGGGGATTCTCTGTTGGGAGCACGGTGCTACGGGCAGGTCTATGATGGTTCTGGACCCACATCTCACTGTTGCCTTGCCAGTGAAGCTGGACCCAAAGCGACACCTAAAGGGTACCTGCTATATCTGACCCATTTGGTTAGGGCCCTTTTACTCTGGGCGAGGAGCGAGGAAGTTATCGGAAACAAGAGAGCACACCACGCCTGCGCGGCCGCCCACAATTCAGCCCTGTAAACGGGATGGCCCCCCATCTCGGTTCAGTCCTGGGGTGTATGCGCAGTGCCAGGGCTGTATATGTTACCTATACACTGGGGGCAGGTAAGTAACGTCCCCTCGGGCGCACATGTAGCTAGAATGCCTTTAATCCGGCGCCAGATAATCTGGTGTGATCGGTAATCCGACAAGCCCCGGAGCTGGAATAGTCATGGATTGGTAAGGTATGCTGTCTTCCTGAAGGATGAGCCCTCATAAGTGCCACATCCAGTAATCCAGGGCGTTGTCCAGGACTAGAAAATCATGGCCGCTTTCTCCCAGAAACGGCGCCACACCGGTCCACTGGTTGTGTATGGTATTGCAGCCCATTGAAGTGAACGGGGATGAACCGCAGTACCACACACAGCCTACGGAAAGGTGTGGCGCTGTTTTTGGGAAATAGTAACCACGTTTTTTCTCCCCAAATCCTGGACAACAACCTTAAGGGGGTTTTCTAGGATCAGAAAAACATGGCTGCTTTTTTTATTTTTTTTTTCAAAAACAGCGCCACCCCTATCCGTGAATTGAGTCTGGTATTGCAGCTCTGCTCCATTGCAATGTTGTGCACGACCTGTGGGCGGCGGTGGTGCCTGTTTTGGGAAGAACACAGCCATGTTTTGTTTTTTATCCTGGACAACCCCTTTAAATGCCACCGTCCAGGACTCCACAGTCCACATTGGCCTGCGTTATGTGCGGAGTGACTTTGTGTACATACAGCACTAGAAGGTCAGTGACGGGGAGGCTCGCCGCAGAGCTCGGTCCTGATTGGCTGCTCGCAGGGAGGTGCAGGGACTGGAATTTCCACCTAGCCCTCCCCCCCCCTTCTGTAGACAGTTGTGCTGCACGTTTCTCCGGGGAGATCCATAGAGACCGTTGTGACGCTGATCGTCCCTAGGACACGCTGTCATCCTGTGATCGGCGGCGGTCCGATCTCTTCCCCTCACTGAAAATGAAGGGTTGACAGCGCTGGTCTAGATTTGCAGCCTGTAGCGACCATTGTGCGGCAGATCCAGCAATGCATTCTGATAAGCAGATACGTCTACGGGCTCTTTTACACGGCTGGGGGCCCGGGGGGGACATAAAGAGCACCGATCGATGATCTAGCACAGGGATCAGCAAACTTCGGCACGCCAGGTGTGGTCAAACTACAACTCCCAGCATGCACAAGTGCTTGGCTGCTCTCAGAACTCCCATAGAAGTGAATGGAGCATTTTGGGAGTGGCAGGAGGTTGCTGACCCCTGATCTAGCCAAGTCAATCGGCACTCGTTTAAACAGCCTGATGGAAACTGTATGAGGGATGAATGATCGTTCGTGAGATGCGGCACATCCCCTGTATACACATTGAAGGTATTTATTAGCCAATCTTCGGCCTCAGGAAAGGGCCCAAAGGCCGGAAGTACGGTAGGTGGCAACCAATGGACTCTCGGTGGGTCAGCCCATTGCAGTGCATCAAGTTCGTGTAAGGTGGCGATCTTGTACCCCCACTGTTATGAAGATCCATCCCCAGCGACCCTCCCCCCTCTCTCCCTATAGCTGTGGTTTTCCTTATTAAAACGCTGTTTTCCTCTTGTTGATCGGTGGCGCCGTTCTAGAATTATGACACTTTTTCCGTAATAGTTTGGTGCAACTAAGGCGTCACCATTGCTCTCGTTGTACATAAACTCCACTCTTCTCTGGCCAGTCCCTCCCGGCTGCTTAGATGGACAAGGACAGGGCCGGCTACAGAAAGGAGTGGCACTCGGGTGCAACAAGAGCCAACGTGACGCCCTTGTCTATGCAGGGAGGTCGCTGGTGACCGATTCCCTTTAATGCATCTGTCTTCCAAAGAAAGGTGGGAACGCCAACCAAAGCTGAAGGGTGCCCCTCCTTTTTCGCAATAGGCACTGGGGTCTCGCTCGGCACCCAGACCCTCCCAAATGTAACCTTCAACATAACTCTGATTTTCAGAAGGCATGCCCATTTAAAGGTTTTTTCCATGCATCCTCTGATCTATCCTCTGATTGGTGGGGGTCTGACTCCTGGCATCCCGCCGATCAGTTGTTGGGGCCACAGCGCTCACCAAGCACAGCGCCAGCCATTGTATAGTGGCCATACTTGGTATTGCAGCTCAGCCCCATTCACTTGAATGGGACTGAGCGGCGCCTAGGCCATGTGACTGATGAACGTGACATCACTAGGAAGAAGCTGCTGCCTCTTCAAACAGCTGATCAGCGGGGATACGGGGGGTCGGACCCCCACCGATCAGATATCAATGATCTCTATAGGTCATCAATATATAAATCCCAGAAAACCCCTGTACAGTGAACGGATTGTTAATGTGTTCATAGACAACATCTATGGCTGACTATCAACCATTTTCTTGGAGACCTTCCATCGGGCAGCCCTTGCAGTATGGTCCATGTCTCTCCTCAGGTCCCAGTGAAGCTCGTGGTACTGGGCGTTGTATGGACGCCATGACACAAGAATAATATTCTAGCGTCCCCTGGACCCGATAGCTGCCGATTTATCAGATGGTCATAGAAAAGCATGTATAGGGAGTAGGGTTGTTGCGTGTATCGAACTTTCGATACCCATTCGATACTTTTCTCTGGTATCGAGCTCGATACCAGGATTAGTATTTTATCGATACTAGTCTGTGCTGCCGCACAGCCCAGTATCAGAGAACGTGGCTGCTCTCAGCGTGGCCATGTTCTCCTCGGCAGCACAGGGAGAAGGAGGCGGTCTCTCCCGCCCCCTGTGCTGCCACGCTGCCAATAGAGGGAGAGGGGCGGGCATACTGGCCACCAATGAGAGTAACCATTCATATACAAACGCAGGCAGCGGGAATACATTGCCGGCACCTGCCTGTCACAGAGCGCTGCGATCCGCGGCAGTTAACCAATCAGGTGCTGCACCTGAGGGGTTAATTGCCGCGGATCGCAGCGCTCGGTCACAGGCAGGTGCCGGCAGTGTATTCCTGCTGCCTGCGTTTGTATATGAATCGTTACTTTTCATTGGTGGCCAGAAAATAAACTGTAAAAAAAAAAGTACACCAAAATATTAAGTATAAATCACCCCCTTTTTACAATTTAACATATAAAATATATAAACAATAAAAAAAAAAAAATATTACATATCGCCGCGTCCGAAAAGTCCAAACTATCAAAATTAATCCTCTTTTATGTGGTGAACCGTTAAAGAAAAAGAAAATTAAAATAAAAACTACACGATTCGCCATTTTGTTTTACTCGCCTTGTCCCCCCCAAAAATAGGATAGGACTGTTGTATTATGGCCCGGCCGTTCCATAAAATGTGGAATGCAGGTGACTTTTTTTTGGCATTTTATTTTTTTTCGCGGGGTATCGAGTATCGCAATACTTTTTTATGGTATCGATACCGAATCAAAATTTTTATCAAAACAACTCTAATAGGGAGAACCTTCAGGAAAGTAGGCCGATAAAATCTATAGGTATTCAGACTATACCACAGCCGTGTACGAGTGACGTGAATAAGCAGACCATGAGTGATCCCCACACCCACAGTTCTCGTCCTGCAGATGGTGACTTACCTGTATTTCTCTGTATCTGGCAGGTCATCTGCTCCCGCAGCGAGTTCACGTCCCTGGAGGAGAAGCCTCAGTTCCCTGGAGCCTCTGCTGAGTTTGTGGACTCGCTGGAGTTCATCCAGCCCAATGTCATCTCTGGGATCCCCATCTACCGGGTGATGGACCGTCAGGGGCAGATTATCAACCCCAGCGAAGACCCCAACGTAAGGACCTCGTTGTCTTTCACCGTTTTATGTGTTGCATTGTTTGTACGGCTTGAAAATGGTGAAGTATCGAGACGCAAAGCTTATTAGAAAGGCACCGAACTGTCAATGTATCATTATTAAAGGGCGTGCCCCACTGACATGAATTATCCACGGGCTTGGGTGGGGGGGCGTCAGCCTACAAATTCCCCATTCTCCCTCTATTGGGGAACTCGTAGACCTGATAAAACAGCGTGAAAAATGTCATATTTGTCTCATTGCAGCTCCCGAAGGAGCAAGTCCTAAAGTTTTATCACACGATGACGCTGCTGAACACCATGGATAGGATCCTGTATGAGTCTCAGAGACAGGTAGGTGGCTTTATGTCTGACACGTGGAAGGAGGCACTGGTCCTCCGGTGTTGGGGGTCTTCCAGGCAATGCTCCCTGATAAAATAATGCAAATTAGTTCTCCTCCAGAAGGAAGAAAACTCATCTACTGTAAGGCCTCGTTCACACTAAAGTATGTTCTTTCCGTGTCCGTCCCGTTTTTTTTGCGCACCATATGCAGAACCATTCATTTCAATAAGTCCGCAAAAAAAAAACTGAAGTTTTCATTTCTGTATGTCAGTTCCGCAAAAAAATAGAACATGTCCTATTATTAGGATAGGACTGTTCTAATAGAGGCCAGCTGTTCCGTTCCGCCAAGTACAGAATGCACACGGACGTCATCCGTATTTTTTGCAGATTTGTGTTTTGCGGATCGCAAAATGCGTACGGCCGTGTGCATGGGGCCTAAGTCAATGTCTGGACCATTAAAGGGGTTCTCAGGGATTTATATATTGATGACCTATTCTCAGGATAGGTGATTGATGGGGTTCCGACTCTGCCGATCAGCTGTACGATGAGGCACTCTGAGGGCAGTGACGTCACGTTCACAGCTCAGTTCCATTGCAGCGAATGGGGCTGAGCTGCGATACCAAGCACAGCCACTATACAATGAACGGCGCTGCGCTTGGTGAGCTGCAAGGAGGCCGCATGAGCTCTGCGGTCCTCTCAAACGGCTGATCGGCAGGGGTGCCGGACCCTTGCAGATCACATAGTGATGACCTATCCTGAGTACCTGTGCTTTCCTTGGAATATGAAACTTCGATAGGAAGCCAGAGGATAAAAGTCATAGTGGATTTACTGTGCAGAGCCTATGTGCAAAAGACAGAGGCAGGACTCTGGGTTCTGTGTAATGCATGTCTACACAACGCTTTATGAAATCTGTCTCATTTCTCTGCGGCTAGAGACAGATTTGACATAACAGCGTAGTATAAATGAAGATAAAACTTTGTGGCACTCTGCTGTTTGTCAGCTGCTGGAAGTCGGGTTCCGTCTTGTAACAAAAACAGAAACTCCAGCAATTGCGAGGCAAAGGGGTAGAATTTTTATTGGAAAATGCAGCTGTATTAAACACGTGACGTTTCGGCCACAAACCGGCCTTCATCAGACTGGTGCTGCTTGATCCTTGGGTATCCTGGAAGACTGGCGTGAACAGATATGTGCAGTAGCGCTTATCGGAGGTGCGCAGGGAGACCACAATTTAGGGCGTTTTTAGAGGGGTAAGACGGCATTTTTTGTTAACTCTAGTCATGCTTTACTTTATTTATCAGTCCAACCAGAGACTCTCATCTGTAGATCATCAGCGCAGAGAAGGATTCTGGTTGGCTGGGTGAGACGCTCTAGATATGCAGCTCCTGGGACCAGAAACCTACTCTGACCTGATAAGGACCAAGAACCCCAAAAACAGCCCTGGGGAGCTCCGTTTTGGCTGATATCTCTAGTCAAGTTTCAAGGCTCTGCCATAGATCACACATCGTCCTACAGGTCATGTACCTTCTGGAGGAGAACTCTCTGCCCACGTCTCTCATCTTGTGGTCGGGGCAGACTGGATGCTGGGATACACACTTTGACCTGTGCCCGCTCCGGTGATTATACTCCACACTGATCTAAAAGCTGACCATGACACTCCTGTCTCGTAGGGAAGAATTTCTTTCTACATGACAAACTATGGAGAGGAGGGGACGCACGTTGGCAGTGCAGCGGCCATGAAGGACACAGACCTCGTGTTTGGGCAGTATCGGGAGGCAGGTGAGAGGCTGTCTATAAAGCGATTGCACGGCATACACCGGATGTGAGCCTCTGACGTGTAATGCTTTCTCTCTAGGAGTCCTGATGTACAGGGGGTATCCTCTTGATCTGTTCATGGCGCAGTGCTATGCCAATGCCTTAGATCCTGGCAAAGGAAGACAAATGCCTGTCCACTATGGCTGCAAAGACCGGAACTTTGTGACGATTTCTTCACCATTAGCAACACAGATACCACAAGGTGAGGACAGCGCGACCACAAAGCCTTCCCTCCTTCTAGTCCTTGGTTATTATGTAGTGTTCCACGTTGCATCCACTTCTCCTCGCTCATGCAGGTCTAAAAAAGTGGGCAGGGGACGGGCTCATTTACCATTTTCTATGCCTGTTTTAGGCATAAAAAATGGTCTAAGCGTAACACAGCTAGGAAGCTGTCTTACACTTAGAAGCGCCAAAGTTATGTAGAGGCCAGCGCCGCTTCATAACTCTGGCAGATCCACCGCCAGGTATAGGGCTTATTAAAAGCGGCGTCTAAAACGCCGGTCTTAATAAATGTGCCCCATAGTGTATATACCCTGTGTAGTTTCCTTCTGTCTTCTACTTCGGCTTAAGTTATCCAATGTACATTAGCACAATCTAGGAGACAAATGGAAGAAAGTATGAGACTGAGACAGCAGGATCTGACTACACGGAATTTGTTGTCTGTCACCGCCGAAACGCGTAGTCTACATAGGAGCTGTACAGTAAAACAAAAATGAAAGAGAAAATATGATTAAATGAGTTTTTCAAGACTAAAAGGGGTTGTTTACCTTGTTGGGGTTTGGGAAGACACCCCGCCCCACCTTCTGGCCAGACCTGCATAGGGAAGCATACTCACCTGCCCCCCCATTGCTGGGTCCCGGCTTCTTCGTCATACAAAACTTCTTTAATTGAAAAAACGTCTTTCATTTTGTTTCTCCAGCTCCTGTGTTATCCCTGCACTTAGTCCACTAAATCGTGCTAAACTTCATGATGTTTCTGATCTAAAAACCACCGTCTTGTTTTCTCAGCCGTGGGCGCTGCCTACGCCATGAAACGGGAAAATGCCGACCACGCTGTCATCTGCTATTTTGGTGAAGGAGCTGCGAGCGAAGGAGATGCCCATGCCGGTTTTAATTTTGCTGCTACCTTGGAGTGCCCCGTGCTGTTCTTCTGCAGAAACAACGGATACGCCATATCTACCCCTACCTCTGAGCAGTACCGGGGGGATGGCATCGGTGAGTGTGCACCTTGGGTGTACCTTTGTACCGTCTAGGGCAGCCTGTATGGCGGCACACCAAGTCCCTAAGGTTTCCCACGATAGACTTGCAGACGCTCTTTGTACTGCTACCTAGGTCTTCCGTGTGGCACTATATTCTCCTATAGAAGCAGTACTGCAGAATACCGCCATGATAGAGCACGCAGTGGAACATATTACCACTTCTAGAAGCTTTGAGATAAAATTAGATGCACAGTACTGGCCCACGGATTTATGATAGATTCATAATATGCCGGTGTGGCTGAGACCTTCCCTGTTGCTCGTTGTTTTCCTGTACAAACGTCTACTCAGGCATTGGGGGATTTTATCAGGTTTTCTGTTTTACACAAGTCACAGTCTTTGGCACAAGCAGCATTTTGTGCAAAAATGTCCACTTTCACCACTTTAGAGAAAAGTGGACAGGGCTTAGCAGGAGGGGCATGCCCTTCCTCAGCCCAACAGATTTACTATAGTTTTATGTCAGAAACCAGAAGCTGGCAAAGGGTTGGTTTCCTGGTGCACAGATTTCCAGAAAGATGCGCCAGATTTATTACGAGGCCTGCGCTTCTTTTTCCGGTGCGGGTGCGATGTGTGAAGTGATCCCATAGCACCCGCACTGAATCCTGCTCCATTCATTTCAGTGGGTCTGTGCACAAGAGCGTTGTTTTTCACACATCAGTTCTGTGTTGCGTGAGAATCGCAGCATGTTCTAAATTCAGCATTTTCCACGCAGCCGTCGGCCCATTGAAGTAAAAGGGGCTTTAGTGAAAAACACGTTGCGTCCGGATGCAGCGCGTTTTTCTCTGATGGCTGCTAGGAGATGTTGCTTATAAATCTTCTGTTTTTTTTTTTTTGTTTTTTTTTGTTTTCACGCTCGTGAAAAACGCATCAAAACTGATTGCACCTGCGCAGAAAAAACTGAAACACTGAACATAATCGCAGACAAAACTCACTTGCGAAATGGTGCGAGTTTCACTGAACGCATCCGGAACCAATCTGTATCGCTCGTGTAAAAGAGGCCTTAGAAATTTTTTGTGTCTTTCTCCAGTGCATTTTTTTTTTTTTTTGCTTAAACTGGCACCTTTGGAAATGTTTCTCTCTCCTGTGCTATTCCCATGTTGGATGGGTGAACACCACTGTGCATGCGCCTACGTTGTTAGGCAGGTGGCAGTGACACTGAGGCAGTGTTTGTCACACCTTTGTACCTTAGGGCATTTGTCTTTGTCCTCAGAGCTGCTCTTCATAATTCGATCTTTCTTTTGGCGCTTTAATATGACAGACAATGGATAAGATTATGGTAAAGATTATGGTACCTCTGTTTTCTCAGCCGCCCGAGGTCCTGGCTACGGCATCATGTCGATTCGAGTGGATGGTAACGATGTCTTTGCCGTGTACAATGCCACCAAAGAGGCAAGAAGAAGAGCAGTGGCAGAGAACCAGCCCTTCCTCATAGAAGCTATGACTTACAGGTAAGTAGTGCTATGTTAGAGGTAGGTACATATCTTGCCTGCATTACATGATGCTAAATAAGTCTCAAAACGATTATTGAAGGATCGGACACCACAGCACCAGCGACGACAGCTCTGCCTACCGCTCTGTAGATGAGGTCAACTACTGGGACAAACAGGACCATCCCATTTCCCGACTTCGTCACTACATGATGCACAAAGGCTGGTGGGACGATGAGCAGGAGAAGATATGGAGGAAGAAGTCACGGAAAAATGTGAGGCTCGCTCTGACCCTGGGCTTTATGCCTTTGATTTGGCACTGCACAGGCCTCTTCACCAGCTCGTACTGCACTGTGGTCTGCCTGATACATAGTGAACACACGGAGCTCCCTGTGTGAATGGAGCAGTACTGTTCACGCCTGACGACCGCTCTATTCACTGTGGGACTGCAGAGTGCAGCGCTTGGCCATCTCAGACCCATAGAAGTGAATGAAGTGGTGGTCACACATGCTCAGTACAACATTCACACAGGGGACCCTGGATCTCATGATTAGTGGGTGTCCCATTAGTTAGATCTCCAGCGATCATACATTTATCACCTACCCTATGGATGGGTGATAAATGTTTGTGTATCAACACCCTTGATGCAGTTGACTAGCTCCTGTTTTAAGTTAAAGAGCATCTGTCATCAGATTTGTCCCTTTAACACTGGCTGACTTGTTACATGTGTGCATGACAGAGAAAATTATGTTTAAATATATACAAATGAGCCTCTAGGAGCAATGAGGGCGTTGCTGTTACACTTAGAGGCTCGGTTCTCTCTAACTCCTGCACCCTCTGCACGCTTGGCCCTGTTAATCATAGTGCAGAGAGAGAGCAGAGCCTCTAAGTGCAACGGCAACTCCCCTGTTGCTCCTAAAGGCTCCTTTGCATATATAAACACATCATTTTTCGTAGCAATGTGGGCACGTATGACCATGGGACCAACACAGATGCCTTCAGCTGCCAAGCGTACATGTAACAGGTCAGCCAGGGTCATGGGTACAAATCTGCTGACAGATGCCCTTTAACCTCTTAAGGACACAGCATGTACCGGTATGTCCTGTGTATTAATTGCTATTGCGCCCGATCCGGATGCAATAGCAACATGGTTCCTGCTGATACCCCATAGCCCCCCCCCCCCCACCCCCTCCATGTTGGCGATCGCTGCAAACCGCAGGTTAATACAGACCTGCGGTTTGAAGCGCATTGTGAGGTGTCTGATCAGAAACTTTAAAATGTTGGGAAATGTTTTTTTTTTTTTTTATATTTCTAACCTTGCCCGATTTCTAACCTTGCCTTGCTAAAGGCAAAAGTCTGATCAGACTAAGTGTCAAGTATAAAATACAGTACATTATATAATGTACTGTATTATACAGACACCAGATCCCCTGGATCTTCAAGAACCAAGTGGGTCTGGGTAAAAATAAAATGTAAAAAAATAAAATACACTACACATGTTATATATCACCGCGTCCGTAATGACCTGATCTATAAAATGGGTTTGTTACTTTCCCCGCACGGTGAACGTCATAAAAAACAAAACAAAATATATGATAAAATTAAAATTTTGCCCACCTCACTTCCCAAAAAGGTTAATAAAAGTGATCAAAAAAGTTGTATCTACACGCAAATGGTACTAATCAAACCGTCACCTCATCCCGCAAAAAATGATACCTTGCCTAAGGAAGTCGCCTAAAAAATAAAAAAATTATGGCTCTTAGTCTATGCTGACACTAAAACATGATTGATTTTTATTAATTGTTTTTGTTTCAAAAATATGATTGTGTAAAACCTAAATAAATAAAAACACATATTTAGGTATCGCCGAGTCCATAAGAACCTGAACTATAAAAATAACACATGACCTTACCCCTCGGGTAAACACCGCAAAAAAAAAAAAAAAACCCTACCTAAGAAAAGTGCCCAAAAAATAAAAATATTGTGGCTCTTAGGCTATGCAGACACTAAAACATGATTTTTTTTTTTATTTTTTTTTAAATTATATGATTGTGTAAAACCTAAATAAATAGATAAAAAGTAGACCTATTATGTATCGCCGCGTCCGTAAGAACCTGGACTATAAAAATAACACTTGAACTAACCCCTCAGGTGGACACCGGAAAAAAAATACTGGAAAAAGCAGTTTTTTGTCACCTAACCTCACAAAAAGTGTAACAGTAAGCAATCAAAAAGTCATATGCATCCCAAAATAGTGCCATTAAAACAGTCATCTCATCCCGCAAAAAATGAGCCCCTACCTAAGACAATTGGACAAATAACAAAAAAAAAAACTGACTCTCAGACTATGGACTAAAATGGTTAGGTTTGTTTAACAAAGGATATTATAGTGTAAAACCTAAATAAATTTAAAAGAGTAAACCTATTAGGTATGCCGCATCCGTAAGAATCTGCTCTATAAAAATAACACGTGACCTAATCCCTCAGATGAACACAGTCACAAAACTGAAATAAAAACGGTCCCAAAACCAGCAATTTTTTCCAAATTTTCCATTTTAATCTTTTTTTCCGGTAACAAAGCAAGAGTTAACAGTCAAATAAAACTATATTTATTGCCCTAATTCTGTAGTTTACAGAAACGCCCCATATGTGGTCGTAAACTGCTGTATGGCCAAACGGCAGGGCTCAGAATGAAGGGAACGCCATATGGTTTTTGGAAGGCAGATTTTGCTGGACTGGTTTTTTGTCACCATGAAAAAACAATCTGAGAATGGCCTGGATAAGTAAAAGCGTTTTAAAGTTATCACCACATAAAGTGACACTGGTCAGATTTGCAAAAAATGGCCTGGTCCTTAGGGCTCATTCAGACGGCCGTATGTGGTCCGCAAAAACGCGGATCCAGTTTTTTTGCGGATTAGATGCTGTCCCATTCACTTCTATGGGGCCCTTTTCTTCCATTGCACAGCTCAGCAAAAAAAATGAAACGCGTCCTATACTTGTCAGTGAAAATCAGGCCATGACCCTATTGTAGTCTATGGATCAGCAAAAAAACGGGATGCAATCCGTTTTTTTGCGGACATGCTGAACTGTCCGCAAAAAAAAAACGGATCCGCATTTTTGCGGACAGCACACGGTCGTCTGAATGAGCCCTTAAGGTGAAATAGGGCCGTGTCCTTAAGGGGTTAGGACACAGTCATGTTTCCCTAAAAATCTTACAACTAGCCAGCATAATTGAGGTCCTCCCCGCACTGGTGTTTATGTGCTACTCTTTCAGCTAAAAGGTGCATATTAAAGATATCTAAAATGGTAATGGTGTCCAACCAAAATACATGTATTGCTCAGACAAAACAGACGCCTAAAGACATTCTACTTTAATTAGATCAATTGCTAAAATAGGACCCAAAAGATTACTGGTCACCTCAAGAGCAAACGATAAGCCCACCTAGTCAAACAGATTGCAATATATATCCAATATCACTAGATACATGAAGAGAGAATATACTACCAAAAGAAAAACCATGTGGTAGGGGACAGTACCCAGGAGGCAGGGCGGCAGAGGCAAAGGAAGCGGGAAAGGGACAAAAAGTGAGGCCGTGGAGGCCCTGGTGTGGTCAGAAAAGAGTCAGGATTATTTTTTTTTTGTGCGCTGTAAAACTGATGTCCTACGTAACATTTTTATATAAAGTCGGATATAAAATGCACTACATACGAAGGGGCACATTTATTAAGACCGGCATTTTAGAAGCTGGTCTTAACAAGGCCCTGCACCGGCGGTGGTTCTGTGTGCATGAGCCGTAAGCCAAAAACCCCACAAAGTCCCTGTGTGTGTTTATGGCATAAAGGAGACCTAGAGGATTTGAGGAACCATTTCTTGTACTTGTTTTATCGGAGCATCTAAGAACTTGGCAGCCGGCAGTAAACCCCACCGTCGTCAGAGCAGTTCAGAAGGAATTCAATCAGGGATACCTGCTGGTGCAGGCAGCGTTCAGATGATTGCCGCCTGCATTGTAACGATCCATAAAGTAACACAGAGCTAAGCTGGACTATGGAGCTGTCAGTTTTTCTCCGAAGTAACAGGCCCTCTTTAGGCTGCATTCACACGTCAGTGGAACACGGACCGTGTGACACCGGCCTGGCACCCAGCTTAGTGCAGGAGCGCACGGCGTCATTGGTTGCTATGACGCTGTGCGCTTCCTGATGCCGCAGCAGTACAGTGATTCACTCGTATAGATCATAGGAGTGTAGTACTGTGAAGCGGCGGCAGCAGGAAGCAACCAATGCCGCCGTGCGCTCCTGCACTACACAGGCTCCCAGTCCAGTGTCACACGGTCCGTGTTCCACGGATGTGTGAATGCAGCCTTAGAGAGGTGAAGCCTGGTGACCGATTAAAAAGCAGGGACTCTGTGGACTCCTAGTGAGGCTGCGGAGGTGTGAAGGTAACAGAGCCTCTTTCTTCCTGCAGGTTATGGAGGCCTTTGAGCAGGCAGAGAGGAAACGCAAGCCCAGCATCGAACACATATTCACGGACGTCTACACCGAGATGCCGCCGCGTCTGAAGAAACAGGAGGAGTCTTTAAAGAAACATCTGAAGGTTTATGGGGAGCATTACCCCTTGGACAGCTATGAACAATAAGCGCACCCCGGTGCGGCAGAGACATGGCTCTAAAATACTGTTACCCTAGGACCCCTGTTACAGGCAGCAGCAGCACACTCCAGCGGGGTCTCCTCCTCAGGGCTGCCATTTCTGTCTTTTTATTTTTATGGGATAATTACTGATTTCTGCGGAGGTCTGTAAATAATAGGAGAGTTTTAAAGCTGGGAGGCGCCAGGAAGTAGAGGAACCTCCTAGCTGGAGCCGCCTGAGAGGGGCAGTTATAGATAACGGGTGACATTGTGTAACTTATTCTATAAGAACGAGAACACTAGCTCTAACTGATGGTGGAGGAACTGTATGACATTGCAGTGAATAAATGTCTCCTGGTTTGGGGCAGCTGCTTGTCTTTCAGTGCATTCTTGGGGTACTCCAACCCTAGTCGTGTATATATGTTCAGGGAAGTCATATTAGGTCCGCTGAAAACAGCACAGGGGTCCTCGCGTTTGTTCCCCCCCCCCCCCCCCCCAGCCCTTCTTGATATCCTACAGAAGGAATCAGCAACTTTTTTTCACACTAGCTGCTGTGAAACTACAACTCCCAGCATGCTCACTTTCTTGGCCGTTCTTGTAACTCCTGTAGAAGTGAAAGGAGGATTCTGGGAGTTGTAGTTTCAGAACAGCTGGACTGCCGGAGGCTGCTGATCCCTGTCCTACAGTATTGCAATGATGTGACGTAATGTCAGGAAGAGGGCAACGGGTACGTTTCCCAAACGCACTGCCAGGATGTCAGCTTCTGCTTTGATGTTACAGTGGTGACCTGCTCCTCTTGCGTCATGTCAAATGGTCACGTGATGCAAGGGGGGCAGGTCAGCACTGCACCCAGCGATTGGCTCCAGCGGCGTCTTCAGAGAAGTTGACATCCTGGGAGTGCAGCGGAGCAGCCGAGGAGAGAAGGAGCCACAGCCAGGAAGCAGTCGCTTTGCTATTTTCGGGAGTCACATTCCACGGATACTACTAGGCTAGAATTAATTTTCTGAACATCAGTGAAAAATGGACCAAACATGGACGCCATCCGTGCAGCGTCAGTGGCTTTCACAGACCCTTAGACTTCAGTGGGTGCGTCATGGACCAGAATACTGCATGTCTGCATGGGTTTTCCCACTAACCGCGAGTCAGTGGAAAATCACAGATGTGAATTAACATTAAAATCCAATGGGTACGTGTGCGGTCCGTTGAGAACACAGGAAGCACACATCCGTGATTCATGGATGGGTGAATGAGGCCTCATGTATTGTACGGTCTGCAATACACAGATCCACAAAATACAGATGACATCCTTGCTGCCTCCTTTTTCTTTTTTTGCACACCTATTGACTTCAATGGGTCCGTGGTCCACGTTTTGCAGCCCAAATATAGCACATATATCTTTTTGTGTAACGGACATACAGGTGTGGAAAGCGCGTGTTTTGTAGACCACAAAATACATAAGGTCATGTGCATGAGGCCTAAGTCTGTGTGTAACATGTGTGAATTCACTGCCATGTATGTACTTGCCCTAAGTGTATATTTACAAGTACGAGATTTTTTGCAGAAAATTCTGCAACGGAAAATAATTTCCATGCATCTGAACTGGGTCCATTTGACGGAAGCTCAGAAAAGTCGACAATAGGATGTACGAGACACCGAAATTTAAGCAACAAATCTGCCACGTGCAAATGTTAGGGTACTTTCACACTAGCGTTTTGGATTCCGTTTGTGAGATCCGTTTCAGGGCTCTCACAAACGGTCCAAAACGGATCAGTTAAGCCCCAATGCATTCTGAATGGATAAGGATCCGTTCAGAATGCATCAGTTCAGCTCCATTCCGTTTTGGAGGCGGACACCAAAACGCAGCTTGCAGTATTTTGGTGTCCGTCTGAAGAGGCGGAGCCTAACGGATCCGTTTTGAATTACAATGTAAGTCAATGGGGACGGATCCGTTTTCAATGACACAATATGGTGCATTTGAAAACAGATCCATTCCCCATTGACTTTCAATGTAATTCAATACGGATCCGTTTTGGACTTTGTCATTTTTCTTTAAAACTAATGCAAACGGATCCGTTCTGAACGGATACAAACGTTTGCATTATAGGTGCGGATCCGCACCTAACGCAAGTGTGAAAGTACCCTTACTCACAGAAAATAATGCGACTGAGCCCTCACTCTAATGATAAAATCTGAGACTCTTAGCAAACACATTTTGATCAAAACACATCTGTGCCCACCTACCCAGCGCCAAGGTGGTCTCAGTTCAGGCAGTTCCTACGCTAACCCTGGGTTCAGACCTGAGCGTTCTGGAAACGTGCGTTTTTGCAAATGGGAAACACGCGTTCGCACGCGCGTTCTTGTGATTGACTACTGTGGTGTCAATCACAAAACGTGCGACAAACGCCCCAAAAAAAGCTCAAGTACTTGTTTATGCGTCGGGCGTTTTACAGCGCGTTCAAACGCGCTGTAAAACGCTTAAGTGAGAACCAGGGCCATAGGAAAGCATTGGTTTTTATGTGTTGAGCGTTTTACAGCGCGTTTGAACGCACTGTAAAACGCTCAGGTGTGAACTTAGGGTAAATCATCCTTATCCTGGGAGTAGCATTCATGTGCACTTTTGCCCCACCTATCTAATAGGCGACCTTGATTAGGTGGTACATATAGCTGTGTGTGCTCCTCCTCTCAGTGGCTGCTGTTGCACACAGAGGTAACTAGGAGCAACACGCTATATGTGCAGGGTCTGCGCTCCTGAATATAAATGCATAACGGCATAGGGAGGTTTAGCGTAGAACCTGCCTGAACTGAGACCACCTTGGCGCTGGGTAGGTGGGCACAGATATGTTTTGATCAAAATGTGTTGGCGAAGAGTCTCAGATTTTATCATTAGAGAGAGGGCTTAGTCCATCTGTGCTGACTGACCCCCTTTTTTGCAGTTGTACTGGAGGTGTGGCTGACTCCTGTTGGTCTTGCACCCCTGACCAGCCTGTCTGCCCCATAGGCTTATTTTAATCAGAGTAAGTATAAAGCTGTAGCCTGCTCTCATTGTATTCATTGGAAGCCATCTGGCACCAGAAGTATAGAGTGGGATCAGCTTGCGTGTTGGTACCTACATCCCGGGATTTAATGGAGGCCAAAAATGGTAAAAAGCAGAGTGGACCCAGCATGCATGTGGAACCTGCACTCCCTGGATTTTATGGTGGCCATTTTGGCACATTACAGGTAGTATTTAGTGTTAGGTTCCCGTCCGATAGAGATCGCCTTGACGTTTGGCAGACGGGCCCAGATAATTTTATACAAAATGTATTTGCCAAGTAGCATTAGCACCGAAATGTTTTCCGTGATTTGTTTAACACGTGCAAATGTTACCCTAAGAAACTCTGGTCTCAGGCCTGTTAAAGGGGTTGTCCAGGCTTTTTAATATTGATGCTCTATCCTCAGGATAGGATGGATGCTGTATCCTCCGCACACCTGCTGTCTTCCTGCCCACTGCTGTATGTCCATAGGACAGCAGCAGCATCGGAAAGAAGGGAGGCGGCGCGTGCGCAATGCAGGCGCAGTCTCTCCGTACAGTTGATAGGTGGGGGTGCCGAGGAATGGTAACACCCACACTGTTGACAATTTATTCATACATTTCCAGAAAGAATAACAGAGGAACAACACAGCATCAAGGGTTTACTAAGACCCGTTTCAGGAGAAATAAGAAGCTCAGTAAAAAAATAAAAACTTATCGGGAAGAGCGAAGTATACAAAAATGAGAGTCGGCTGCTTCGCCGAATTTTAACTAAGAACTTTACTTTGTGACCAATTACTTTGTCACAAAGCGCATTTCTTTGTAAGTAGCGGGCGCAATGACTGGGAATGGCGATTGCGCCGCTCCCTGTCATTGAACCGCTCAGATGCCACGTTCACTGCTGATCGCGAAATCTGAGATAAAAATTGAAGGCTTTCAGGGGTTAATCAGTTAAAAAAGTTAAATAAATAATACTCCCCTCATCCATTTAAGTGTGAAGAGGTCGTTGCGGCCATCTTGATTGAAGATCCCGCTCGGTGCGTGATGACATCATGGTGCTGCCCGGCGTGGTGATGTCATATGTCACAATGCATGAAATTTTGCACAGGATCTTCAATCAAGATGGCTGCCGTGGCCTCTTCACGCTCAAATGGAGGAGGGGAGTATCAATTTTTTTTTTACCGCTATTTCAGGGTAAATTGATTCATTACCACGAGGCACAAGGAAATTCGGCTTTGTGGCGAATCAAATTTTCCCTGAAATTCGGATCGAAGTCCACTTTGGATACTTCCATTCGCTCAACACTAATAACTTAGATTAGAACGATGTCCGTGTTCTTGTGTGACAACAGATTTCCAACAAGACGGTGCAGTGTCCCCAAAATCTTCCTGGCTGATAAGCTCGCTCTTCCCAATTTGCCACTGATTTGGCGCAAATGTTTCCCTAGTGCTGAGAGGTGAGAAACGTGTTGTGGAACTCTTTGCTTTTAGGTGGATTCCCCCTTTAAGAGCTCGTCCCCAGCTCTCCGCTCAGTTCTGTGCTTCTGTAATTGCCATCTCCTGCCTGTAACGACTTAACCCTGTACTGCCCATACCCCGGGGATGAGGCGGATGATGTAATGGGCCCATTACTTGCGGTGTATAATTGCTATTTTCATACATGACCGTTAAAGAGGCAGCTTTCAGTCAATTCCCGAGTCTCCAGCCGGCTCGCCATAATTACTCTCAATATTTCTCTATAATTGCCTTCTAATGACTCTCAGCGCCGCATCCTAGGAGTTAATGGAGCCGAGTGCCTGCTATGGGACCCGGGATTCTCCTGGCACGGCTGGGAGTGGATGCTTTTAACCCATTATTTACCACTGTGATAATCACCAGGGCTTTGCGCTTACCTCATAGGAAATGTAAAGATGGCAGTGCGCTCTTCCTGTTTTTGTCTTCCAGTTCTATAATCGCCACCTCCTGCCTGCACCTTCTTCAGGGCTGGTTGCTTTGCAGGTCTTCTCCATCAGCTACGGTCAGTGGGGGTCATTTATGAACATTATTACACCTGTTTTTGTCATAAAAAGTTGCAAGGCCCCTTTTTGCAGAGTTTTAAACTCCCGTGCGACACTATTTTGTTGAACGGGTGTTTTTATGTCATCCTTGTGACGGTGTCGGCCCGGGACATCGGCCTCGACAAATTTACCAACATTTATGCCTGGAATTAGTTGTAAATGTTGGTAAAAAAAAACGACTTTAGTCAGGGGCTGCAGTAGTTGTTACACCAGGTGCACTGACTGACAAAGGTGCACCTAATTTACGCACACGCCTCGTCATAAATTAGGCGCATCTTTTATCAGCACAGGGGAGAATCAACGATCAGCTTTATGCCAGTTTTTCTAAGTGACCCCCAGTGGTCACAGTTTTAGGGCCTGTCCAGATCATGTTTTTATTCTAGGCCGTGCACAGGATAGATAGATTAGATAGAGGTGGCTGGACTGCTGGTGGGACCCCCCACTGATTGGAGCAGTAGTGCACGTCGGTCAACAGCGCACGTTTAAAAGGATTTTGTCACCCGATGCATTTTTGTCTTTGAGTTAGGCCTCATGCACACGACCGTTTTTTTATGCTGTCTGCAAAAAGGGGTTCCGTTGTTCAGTGATCCGTGTCCGTTTTTGCCTTCCGTTGTGTTTCCGTGTGTCTTCCGTTTTTTTAGCGGACATGACCCAAAAGATTTTACCAAAAGACAGGCTGACAATGTTTCCCAAGTGCCTGCCAAGGGATCCGCAAAAAAAACGGACACGGAACACGGATGACACACGGATGGCCATCCGCATTTTTCACAGACCCATTGACTTGAATGGGTCCGTGAACCGTTTTTCACGGACAAGAATAGGACAGGTTATATTTTTTTGACGGACTGGAATCACGGACCACGGACGCGGAGGACAAACGGTGCATTTGCCGAGGTTTCCACGGACCCATTGAAAACCAATGGGTCCGCAGAAAATCACGAAAAACGGAGCAACGGACACGGAATCAAACAACGGTCGTGTGCATGAGGCCTTAAAGGGGTTTTCCAGGCTCCAGCTCTGCTCAGGATAGGTCATTAATATCCAGTCGGTAGCTGAGGTGTAGTACCCCGGAATGACCACTACACTATGAGTGGAGCTGTGCTTCCTGTTCCATTCACAGTGATAGTTCCAGTGGAAGAGGCTGCAGGGAACAGCAGATCGGTGGGGGTCCCTGGTGTTAGACCCCCAGCAATTAGATATTAATGACCTATCCTGAGGAGCCTGCAAAACCTCCGGTCATAGACGACATGTCAGCAGTTAAAAATGTGAGGGCCACTAAAAGGCTACAGACACCTTTGGGGCAGTTTTTTTTTAAGATTGTATAATAATTTTGGGCTAAAAAATTAATTACATTTTTAGCAGTTTTTGTGATACATAAAGATAAAAATCTTTCTATTTGCTGTTGTCCCTCCTGAGTTCTGTCAGCTGACGGCTCATGTGTAGCTCTTATCTCTGATTTCCTGACCTGATAAGCGCTCATCATAGTTAAACTCTTACCAAACTGATAGGAGTATGTCCTCCCTCCTCAGGCCACACCCTCATCATGTTGATTGACAGGGCCAGGCAGTGGTCACATCATGATGCCCATGATGAGGGCGTGGCCCGAGGAGGGAGAACAGAACCTCTAGGAATAAGGGCAACACCCCCATTGCTCCTAAAGGCTCATTATAAAATAAAAGAGGCAGATAGAAAGAAGGGACAAGGACTGTGAGCTTCAGCCGACATTGGCACATGGCTAAAGTCAGCCAGTTTATTAACCATGTTCCTGATGACAGAAGCCCTTTAAATGAGCGTTTATCATGTCAGGAGATCAGAGATAAGGCCAAACGCAGGAGGGACAGTCTGCAAATATGTACAGTATATAAATATGTATTCCAAAAACTGCTGAAAATTTTAAATAAAGACCAATTGAAATTATTTTAGCCCAAAATTAGTAGAATGCAATCATTACAAATAATTGCCCTGAAGGTGTCCATAGGCTTTAAAGGATAATTGCCACTGGCCTATAGACGCATATGACGTCCTGTGGCATACAGATCCATAACCATATCACCACCAGGATTTCTCCTGAGAATATGTCTGTATAGTCAGCCTGAGGGCTCATGCTCATGAATGTGAGACTTGACTGGGTCCGCAAGCTGCCAGATACGGCCAAAGACTGGTAATCTCCTATCTTCTGCGGTGCAGAGACACGGATCGGAAGCCCACGGAAACACTAATAAGAGCTTCCATGGGCTTTCGGGTCCGTACGTCCGCACTACAAGATAGGACATGTTCTATCTTTGGCCGTATCTTGCGGATCATGGACCCATTCAAGTCAATGGTGCACACGGCCAGTGCCCTGCAGACCGCGGCACGGAGCCATTACGCTCGTGGGCATGAGCCCTTAACGGGTTACTGTAGGATTACATACTCATGGCTGCTGTCTTCCAGAAACAGCACCGCACCAGTCCATGGCTTCTATGTGGCATCGCAAATCAAGTCAAATGGAGTGAATGGGACTGAGGTGCAACACCACACACAACCTGTGGACATGGGTGGCGCTGTTTTTTGGAGAAAAGCAGCCTTTTAATAACTACACTGTGGGAATATTTCCCTATAGGGAAAAATAAGTTGCACTGAACAACCAGAATAAAAAAAAAAAAGAGATAATATAATCTTTTCAGTATTTGTGTGACTTTTTCACAGTCTTGTCTGCAATTGGCCTAGCTGCAGCTCTGCTCTATTCAAGTCAATGGGGCTGAGCCGCAAAACCAAGTAAAGCCACTAAACGATGTACAAGACTGGCTTCCTGAAACAGCTGATCGGTTGGGGTGTCGGGACTAGAACCCCCACCTCTGGATAGGTCATCATTTCCTGGATAACCCCTTTACTGGAGTTGAGCTGCAACACCAGACACAACGCACGGACAGGTGTGGGGCTGTTTTGGGAAGAAAGAAGCCATGTTTTCTAATCCTGGTCACCTTTAATATAAAAAGGACCAGAATCTCCCACTTTGCATTCATTAAAGGGGTTTTACGGGTGTTTAATATTAGAGAACTGTCCTCAATATCGGTCATCAATACCTGATCGATGGGAGGTCCAACAACCGCCAATCAGCTGTTTCAAGAGACCATGGTGCTCCGGTGGACTCTGCGGTCTTCTCCACTACTCGCCAAGCGCAGGACTGTACACTGTGGAGCAGGCGTCCTCAAACTGCGGCCCTCCAGCTGTTGTAAAACTACAACTCCCACAATGCCCTGCTGTAGGCTGTTCGGGCATGCTGGGAGTTGTAGTTTTGCAACAGCTGGAGGGCCGCAGTTTGAGGATGCCTGCTGTAGAGCATCTGTGCTGGAATTGCAGCTCAGCCTTATTCACTTGTATGGGACTGAGCTGGGCCTAGGCCGTGTGACCGATGAATGTGATGTCACTGGCGTAGGCAGACAGACCCCACTGTTCAGATATTGATTACCCTTTCCTGAAGACAGGTCATCAATATTGAATACCAAGACAGCCCCTTTAAGGCAAATTCTCAGATAATTAATAAGGATAATACTGTAGGATGATGGATATTTCAACATAAATTTCGGTGAACATTTAGAATAGATAAAACCCTTTTTATAGATAACCTACATAAGACATACTGGCAGCGGAGACCGAGAAGCCTGCAGTCAACCATGCACCCAAATCACTTGTAGAACAAGCTAAGCTGTGGCCATTGCATCTCCTCTAATACTCCATAACATTTTTGCAAGAAAGGGCATTTAGGTCGAGGCACCGGCAAAGTGAAGTTCAGTGTATAATGAGGCACCGGTCTCAGCACTGCTGTGTCGGCGTCTCCTCATCTTCCTCCCCCCACATCTTCAGTATCTCTTGAGGGCTTTTTTGATGTACTAAAAGGAGGTTCTTCTCAGAGCAGCTTGATGATTTCACCTTCTTTGGCATACTGAATGTCCTAAATCCAGGGTGTCCAACTGGTTTCACACCCAGGACCATAAAGCACATTCCAGTGTAGACATCATCAATTGGAAAAGGAAGCACAAAATGGGACACCAGGTAAAGCCATGGGGTGAGAGATCCAGAAAACACGTACCCTCCTCCTCCAGCGTAAGGTGGATATAACCCCATATAGAAAGATAAAGGTATGTAGTATTTGCTTTGAGGGTCTCTGTAGGGTTTGGCTAGCTTTACAACGTGTCCCATATAGAGTGAGTGACGCCTACGGCTGCTCAGTAACGACAGAACCCGCACTATGTTGGGAGTCCTGACAAAGACATCATCATCCCCTTTTAGTATGTAGGTGGCTTTAGCACAATAGGTCCTCGCCCACCCCAAAAACAGCTGGTCCTTCAACGTCAAGTTGAAGAAGGTGTCTGCAAAGTCCCACTGAAGAAGGTCATGTGAACGGCTGTTCTCGTACTCCAAAAGTGGCGATAGATCAAGGGCTGGCACTGTGCCCAGGAGGAAGACCAATCTGACATACTTGCCACCATAGTTTTTCTCTGCCCCCCAGGTATCCCTTACTGCCTGTCTCTGGGCAAAGTTCTGTGGAGAAGACTTGATGGCCAGAAGAAGAAAAGTCCTATTAAGCGAACACTTGTCTGGCTGGTTTATGATCATTTTATGGTTTCGGCATTGATCCTGAGATAGAAAGTTTAATAAGAGTTCTGGATACGAGTCGGGTGGTTTGACCCGCGGGGTGGATTTGCTGCACATCCATGCCTGTGGCCTCTTCGCGTCCAGTAACTGAAGCTGCTCACTATTCCAATAGGCTCCAGACGCGGGCAACACTTTTCTCATGTTCTGTGCCAAGGAATGTAGGGCAGCCAAGGTGGACTTCTCATCGCCTTGTAAGGGCTCCAGCATGGTCAGCGGATTACTGTCAGGTTCTGGGGAAATAGATGACGGGTCAGAGAGTCTGAGAGGAGGGTAATTCAATTCTATGAAAATTTTGATGATGACGAGAGCAAGCAGGGCGATGACCGAGATGCTGAACTTCCGGCATCTCACCATGGCTGAATGCTGCATGGGCTGGAAAAATATCACATATAGAAATCATTAGTCCAGCAGAAGCTATACCAGCCACCTATATAGCCACTGGAAAATATAAGGAAGAAAAGGTTTAAACCAGATTTCATTAGATCAAATAATACAAGGGTCTTAAATTGTGTAGGTTGGTGGCCTCCAACTCATGGCAAGTCATGCAACAGATGGAGAGACACAGGTTGGAGACCATCGCTGTATGCAGTGTTTTGTTAAAGCACCCTGTGACATCCGGCGTTGTCTAATACTGGTAATTTCCATTCATCCGTCTACAGTGAGGAACAAATCAATGGTCCTCTATAGTCATGAAGGAAATACCTTAATGGAACTGAAGGGAGGTTCAGATTCCCTACAAAGCATCTCGCCTTGGAATTCCTCTTTAGCGGGGTATTCCAACCGCTGGGATATGCCGCCTCTTTGTGATCTTGGAGGCTTAACGCCTGCGGATCCCAAGACTGAAGGGACCTCCGCCTTGTGTCCCATTCTATGTCTTCCATGCACAGCGGTGTTCTGGGATATTCCTGTTGTGCAAGGGACTGCTGTAAGCGTCAGCTCTGAACCCGGACACAACCCGATCTGCACTCATTCACCGAGCATTTCATGCTCCGATGCTGCCCCTTGACCTGCATTGAATCGCGAAGGGCAAGAGCTTTTCGTTTACATTTGGATACGGCTAGGCTAGGGCAGTCCTGAAGCGCGCCCATTATGTCACCGGCCTCACAGCTAGGCGAAAGCCTCCACCTAGCTTACCCATTTTACCAGTACGTCACCAGATCTCAAGAAAATTCACGATTCAGCGCAGGGCAAGTGGTGAATGAGTGCAGATTGGGTTGTGTCCGGGTTCAGCTCTGAACACGGACAACCCCTTTAACTTGAATGGGGTAGGCGGCAGTCTCCTGAAAAAAAAAAAAATGTGAAAAATGTTTATTGAACAGGAGGGATGCTTTAAGCCAGGCATGCTCAACCTGCGGCCCTCCAGCTGTTGCAAAACTAAAACTCCCAGCATGCCTGAACAACCTAAAACTTTCAACCTACAGCAGGGCATGGTGGGAGTTGTAGTTTTATAACAGCTGGAGGGCCGCAGGTTAAGCATCCCTGCTTTAAGCCATTGGATACCGGAGGTTTTTTCGCTTTTCTTCTTTTTTTCCCAGAACCATAACTTTTTTATTTTTCTGTCCACATTGCCGTATCAGGGCTTGTTTTTTGCAAGACAAGTTGTACTTTTTAATGTCTCCATTTATTATGGCATACAATGTAGTGGGAAGCAGGGAAATAAATTCCAAATGAGGTGGAATTAGAATAAAGCGCAATTCCGCCACAGTTTTATGGGTTTTGTCCCTACGGTGTTCTCTATGCGGGAAAAAGTGACCTGTGTTCTTCATTCTCTTAATACAATTACAGCAATACCACATATGTGTAGATTTTTTTTGTGTTTTAATACTGAAAAAAGAATTAAAAAAAATTTTTTTTTTTTACAATGCCATATTCTGACGCCGAGAACTTTTTTTTTTATAGTTATGTCTACTAAGCTAGATTTTTTGCGGGACGATCTGTAGTTTTTATTGATACCATTTTGATCACATTTTATTCAATTTTTTGGGGGTGAGAGAAGAGATGAAAGAATGGCCATTCTGATACTTTTTTCCATTACGCCATTCGCCGTATATATTTTTATATTTTAATCATACGGGCATTTTTGGACGTGGCGATGCCCATGATATTTATATACTTTTTATTATGTATTTTTTTCAGAGAGACTCCGCGTATTCGAACAAATGACCAGCTTCCCCGATCCCCGCACGGGAAAGCCGGTCTTAACCAGGAAGCGCGCGCTTCCGCATTTTTTGCTATTTAGATGCCGTGGTTGCACTTGACCACGACATCTAAAAGGCTTAAATGCCTGCAATAGGCTGTTTGAGAAGGCACTGGCACTTACAGCAGCTCCACGGCCTTCACGCAACATTGCCTAGGCCCCATGATGTCACTTTCATTGAAGTGAATGGGGCTGAGCTGCGATACCAAGCACAGCCGCTATACTATGTACAGTGCTGTCCTTGTTGAGCACAGGGAGGGCAGCGGCGCCATTGCGAGCGTCGGTGCCTTCTTAAACAACTGATCAGCGGGGGTCCCAGTTGTCAGACCCCCAATGATCAGCTATTGATGACATATCCAGATAATTGGTCATCAGTTAAAAAAAATCTCAGGAAACCCCTTTAAGGAAATGTAGCGCTGCAGCCCCAGAGATCAAAACTTCACTTTATAATATGGGAATACCCCTTTAAGCCATTATTAGTGTGAGCCACGCTATACTGCACAAGTGAGAAAACGATGGAAAACGAGTCCAGTGTTCGATTATACCGCACATGGTGACAATCGGCGGGTGACTAAGCCTAAAAACCGAGCTGTCCCTTCAAGAACTACAATGAGTATATGTCAAGGGGAATGACGACACGTCTGATCGCTTATGTTAATTTAAGGGCTCATGCGCACAAACGTATTTGTTTTCCTTGTCCGTTCTAGTTTGGTTTGTTTTTGCAGCCCGTATGCAGAACCATTGACTTCAAAGGGTCCACAAAAAAACGGAAATGACTCCGTGTGCATTCCGTTTTCGTATGTCCGTTCTGCAAAATAGATAGAACATGTCCTATTCGTGTCCGTTTTGCGGACAAGGATAGGAATTGTTACAATGGATCTGCAAAAAAACGGATACAACACGGACATCATCCGTATTTTTTGCGGACCGCATAAGACATACGATCGTGTGCATGAGCCCTAATTGAGAGGATGAAGTCAACTTGCAAAATCGGCTGTCGTCACACTGTCGCCGACAGGTCCAATAATCCCGGTGCAGACATTTTTTCTTACATTATATGATTTGCCATTTTCTTTTTGTCCACTCAAGCTAATGGAAATCAGCTCGCAGAGGAGCAGCGCGACTCTCCCAGTCCTGGACTGCCGCTCGTCACAATGACAGCATCCCATAGCGCTGCTGAGCCAGGAGCTCCTCTAGACGGATGCTCCCCGATGACTAAACATTCCCGGAGAGATCAGCTGTACAGATGGAGAGATGCGGCTCGTAAACTGCAGCATATCAGATCGACACGCACTGGAATTACTCTCATCCTGCACTTTCTAATCTGTCTTAACGTGGTCCGCTATGGAAATGGAGCTGGTAACGGCAGCTGCTGCAGGTGCCGGGTGGCATCATGCCCATCACTGATACACGGCTTACCTTACACAGATGTGGCACAGATAATTCCAGCATCGGTTCAGTGACTTGTGTCTTCACCACTCCCTGCTTGCCTGCGGCCTCCTCCTATTGACAGCAGTCTCCCCCTCCCGCTCTCCTCCTCCCCGTCTCACGAGTCACTTTATTCTCCTGAATAACCCAAGAGTCCCAGCAACGCTAAATTATTCAGCAGAGGATGAACCTCGGCGATGACTTTCAGAATGTAATGTGCCGGTATTCTCAGCGAACGGAAGCCGTCACCGTGCCCGGAGGGGTTGTCGCTCAGTCTAAATGCAATGTTACACTAGTTCCTGTAGGGCTAGTTCAGCTGAATGTAACGATACCTCTTACTTCGCAATCCGAAAAGTGCTTTTAATCCATATGCAAATGAGCAGTTAAGTGCACCGAAGGCGGGCCCAAGCTGCTATGTGCACCCTTGCTCCTCCAGCTTCCTCTCCAAGCTCTTCCCTCTGCTTCTTGATTGATAGAGCCCGGTTCCTGAATAGTCTTCTCGTTATAAGTAGGATAATTAAACATGAGCGAATCAATTTATTCAGAATCAGCCTCCGTCCGGCCCCACTACCGGTGAAGTTTACACTGACTGGTTCTGTCACTCAAAGTGCAGAGGGGGTGGCAGTTGCAGAAAGAGCAGAGCCTCTAAGTGTAAGGGTAACGCCCCCGTTGCACCTAGCAGCTCATTTGCATTTATTAAAACATCGTATTTCTCAGCAATGCGGGCACATATGAACATGGGACCAACACAGATGTCTTCAGCTGCCAAGTGCACATGTAACAGGTCAGCCCGTGTCATAGGTACAAACCTGCTGACAGATGCCCTTTAACCCCTTCTACCACGGGTCAGTTTTTGCCCTCCTGCCCAGGCCATTTTTTGCAAATCTGACATGTTTCACTTTATGTGGTAATAACTTTGGAACACTTATTTTTCCAAGCCATTCTGAGACTGTTTTCTCGGGACACATTCTACTTCATGACATAAATCTGAGTCGATATATTTCACTGTCATTTATGAAAAAATCCAGCCTTTGGAGATCCCTTGCGAGGATCCTGAAGAATAACAGTGTGACAGTGCCGTCCCTGATCTGAAGCGGCCACAGAGCGTCTCCAAGAAGAAGGATGAGATCGGTGTACCAGGCTCGGCATGGCCAATCCGGCCTGCGAAGGACCCGGGGAAGGATAGGGAAAGACGAACAGGAGGAAAAAGCCTTCCCATGGGGCCACCAGCTTCTACTGCGCATGCTCGGGGATCTCTTGTCCGCGAGATGAAGGTGGGAAGCTTGTGGTAGATCCTGGATGCCATCAGATCCACGTCCGGACGGCCCCAATGGAGACAGATGGCGTAGACCACTCGCTCGGGTCCACAGTCTTCCGGCTGAGGAAGTCTGCTGTCCAATTCTCCACTCCTGGAATGTAGACTGCCGATAGCGCTGGTACATGTTCCTCCGCCCACTTTAGAATTTTTGCCGACTCCACGATCACTGCCCGACTGTGGGTTCCCCCTAGGTGGTTGATGTACACCACCGCTGTGGCATTATCCAACTGGATCCGAACCGGCAGTCCCCTGAGGAGAGGAGTACAATGAAGCAGGGACAAATGAGTCGGCCGATATTGCAGTCTGGATTCAATTTGCCTTGGACTGTCCGAGGTGGGAAGATTCCGCCCCAACCAAGGAGGCTGGCATCGGTGGCGATGACCGACCATGAGACCGGGAGAAAGGATTTGTCGGAGGGCATGGTATGGTCCAAGGAACTTGGAGTCTTGTCCCAGGACAAGATCGCCCGCTAGAGAGAACAAGTGCGAAATTGCGCAAACGGAAGTGCCTCGAAGCAAGAGACCATTGTTCCCAACACTTGCATGCAAAACCGGATAGACGGACATCTGCGCCGGAGGAGAAGATGAACCGACCACTGAAGGGATAACCGCTTGTCCCAGGGAAGGCAGACTGTCGCCGTGGCCGTGTCGAGGATCGTGCTGAGGAAAGTAATCTGCCTGCTGGGATGCAGTGCTGACTTCTGAAAGTTCACCAGCCAGCTGAAACGTGCCAGGGTGTCCAGGGTGATGAGTAAACTGTCCTCGTTCTGACCGAAGGTCGCAGCCTTGACAAGGATGTCATCCAGATAGGGGATCAAGGAGATGCCCCTGGAACGGAGAAGGGCAAGGAGAGGAGAGAGCACCTTCATAAACACTCGCGGTGCTGTTGCTAGGCCGAAGGGTAGAGCCACAAACTGATAGTGGAGAGACTCCACCGCAAAGCGAAGAAATGGGAATGTGAAGGTACACGTCCTGAATGCCCACCGGGGAAAGGAACTCGCCCTGTTCCAGAGAGGCAACCACGGAGCAGAGAGACTCCATCCTAGAGTGCTGGACCCTGACAAACCGATTCAGCAATTTGAGGTCTAGCACCCGGCGAAAGGATCCCTCTTTCTAAATAAAAACCTGTGAACTGCTTCTCAAGCTGGAACCGGGAGATCATTACCCGGGTGAGAAGGGACTGTAATGCCTGAAAAAGGCGGCAGCCTGAACTCTGGGAAAGGAAGAATCGGTCCGGTAGGGTGGAGACCAACTCGATCTTGTAACCCGAGGTTACTACCTCGAGTACCCATTCGTCGGAAATCTGGGACCGCCAAACTTCCTGAAAAAGGAGGAGCCGACCTCCAACGAGAGGGCGTCCCTTCATGCTGAAGATTATCTATTGACCTGGGCGCGGGCAGGTTGTGCCCGCGGGCACCAGGCTGGTTGGAGTTCGAAGGACGGTTTTCTCTTCTGCTCTAGACTAAAAACCCTGGGAGGTGCCCCTGCCGATGGCCATGTGCCGAAGCAGCGAAAGGAGCGGAAACGGGAGTTTGAGGCCTGGAGCGAACCAGACGCTTGACCTGGTGGGTACTTTTAACACCTGTGGCCTCAGAGATAATCTCGTCCAAATGAATACCGAACAGACAAGAACCCAAAAAGGGAAGCCCCGTAAGAGAACGCTATGATGAGGAGCCCAGACTTTAAGCCACATCTCGCGCCGTAAGGCGACTTTGAGAGCGGATGAGCGGGCAACAAGCAGCTATACCCACGGTCCTGTGTCCCCCAATGATACGAGCGAGAAAAATGGCTGTTCTGGCACAGTTTTTATCTTATTTTATTTTACAATGTTCATCTGACAGATCAGTTTTAGATCATGTGCTATTTTTATAGAGCAGGTTGTTATGGACGTGACAATATCAAATATGTCTACTTTTTTAGTTTTACATAATAATAATAAAGCATTTTTGAAAAAATTAATTTTTTGTGTCTCCATATTCTGAGAGCCATATTTTTTTTTCTTTTTTGGGCCATTGTCTTATGTGGGGCTCATTTTTTGCAGGATAAAGTGACGGTTTGATTGGGTTTTATTTAGGTATGCATATGACTTTTTGAACGCTTGGTATTACACTTTTTGACACAGTTTTATGGCTTTTTTGGCACAGTTTTTATTTTATTTATTTTTTCTGGTGTTCACCTGAGGAGTTAGGTCATGCGACATACTTACAGAGCTGGCCGTTACAGATGCGGTGATACCTAGTATGCCTGTTTTTACTTTTTTTTTTATATACAGTACAGACCAAAAGTTTGGACACACCTTCTCATTCAAAGAGTTTTCTTTATTTTCATGACTATGAAAATTGTAGATTCACACTGAAGGCATCAAAACTATGAATTAACACATGTGGAATTATATACATAACAAAAAAGTGTGAAACAACTGAAAATATGTCATATTCTAGGTCCTTTTGCTTTGATTACTGCTTTGCACACTCTTGGCATTCTCTTGATGAGCTTCCAGAGGTAGTCACCTGAAATGGTCTTCACTTCACAGGTGTGCCCTGTCAGGTTTAATACGTGGGATTTCTTGCCTTATAAATGGGGTTGGGACCATCAGTTGCGTTGTGGAGAAGTCAGGTGGATACACAGCTGATAGTCCTACTGAATAGACTGTTAGAATTTGTATTATGGCAAGAAAAAAAGCAGCTACGTAAAGAAAAACGAGTGGCCATCATTACTTTAAGAAATGAAGGTCAGTCAGTCCGAAAAATTGGGAAAACTTTGAAAGTGTCCCCAAGTGCAGTCATCAAGCGCTACAAAGAAACTGGCTCACATGCGGACCGCCCCAGGAAAGGAAGACCAAGAGTCACCTCTGCTGCGGAGGATAAGTTCATCTGATTCACCAGCCTCAGAAATGGCAGGTTAACAGCAGCTCAGATTAGAGACCAGGTCAATGCCACACAGAGTTCTAGCAGCAGACACATCTCTAGAACAACTGTGTGAATCAGGAGACTGTGTGAATCAGGAGACTGTGTGAATCAGGCCTTCATAGTAGAATATCTGCTAGGAAACCACTGCTAAGGACAGGCAACAGGTAGTGTGAAAATATCCCAGCAGGCGTGTGTATTTTTCAATCTTGCTTCTTTATTTTCATATAACAAATATAGTAAGGATTATCCCCAGACGCGTTGCGGCGCTAAGCCTTCATCAGCAGGTCACGGGGTAACAAAACATACAACTTAAATAGACCGACTCATCTGTATGACGTCAGACGCTCAAGCCGCATCACCGAATACAATTGGATGAACAAGCGGTCAGACAAATGATTAAACAAATGATTGAACACATGATTATTGTGCGTTACCACGATGATCATTCAATGTGTAGTAGCGGTCTACAAAATAAAATAAAATAAAACAAATCAAATAATTAATGCAGCAGACATCGCAAATGAAAGAGAATTATAGTCGCACTATCTCATACTCGCGGTTTAAACCGCGAGGTTCCAACGTATCCAGAGTGTGAATCCAAAAGCTTCTCTCCGAAGGAGAAGCCTTTGATATCTCCCCCTCCTGGGTAGTTTGACCTGTTCCAGGACCTGAAATCTAAGTTGTGCAATTGTATGTTTATATTTTTCAAAATGGTAAGGTAGCGGTAATAAAAGGTTTTTGTTCTTATTGTGGACTTGTGTTTGCACACTCTGTCCCTGATCGCTTGTACAGTCTCGCCCACATATAACAAGCCACAGGGGCATTTAATGACGTAGACAACGTTCGAGGAATCACAGGTAAAGAATCCAGTTATATTGTAGGCTTTGCCTGTATGTGGGTGAAACACCTGTGAACCTTTAATAATGTGCGAGCACTGTAGGCAATGCAGGCACGGGAATGTGCCCATTTTTCGACTCGCTAACCTTGCCTGTCTCAGCAGTGTTTTTCACTTCCCAAATCAGCATGTATCAATCGGTCCCTGTAATTGGAATTCTTTTATTGCAAATGAGAGGTGGGTGTTTAAACTCCTCTATGGAGGGATATGCCTTCCTTAACAGGTGCCAATGTTTACGGATTATATTATCGAAACCTGTATTGTGAGGGTGAAATTTGTGAATGAATGCTATCCTCTGGGTGTTTTTTTCTCTGGGCAATGTTCTATGTGTAGAACTGTTCAGATCTAATTTTGCATTATTTAATATTGCCTCCGGATATCCCCTCTCCTTAAATCTATTTGTCATCTCTTCCATTCTCGATGTCAACCTGGATTTGTCAGTGACTATCCGCTGGACCCTTTGAAATTGAGATCTGGGTATAGCCTTTTAAGAGAAGGTGGATGGGCACTTGTAAAAAGAGAACACTATTCCTGTCAGTCTCTTTCCGGTATAAATCAGTGGTCAACTGACCCTCTTCATTTTTATTATTACTGTATCTAAAAACTGACACTTTCCTTACTGCAGGACATGGTAAACTTGAGGCCATCACACGCTGCGTTCAAATCGTTGAAGAAGCTCACCAGGGTTTCATGTGGCCCCGCCCATACGCAAAAAATGTCGTCGATAAATCTTTTCCAAATTAAGATGTTAAAATAATTTTCATTGTTGTATACAATGGAGTTTTCGAAAAATGACATAAATATATTTGCGTAGGGCGGGGCCACATTACTTCCCATCGCGGTACCGCGTTGCTGACCATAATAGGTGTCTTCAAACAAAAAATAATTCTCATACAGAACCAACTTCAATAATTCCAAAAGGAATTCTCTTTGATATGTTGTGTATTCACTGTGTTGTAATAAATCCGCAACCGCTGATATCCCTTTGGCGTGATCAATAGATGTATATAGACTTGTCACGTCTATGGTTACAAGCCAGCTTTCCACAGGAACCCTTTCTATCTCCTTGATCACGCCAAGGAAATCAGATGTATCCAACAAAAAAGACCTGGTGTCTTTTACCAGTGGTGTCAAAGCCTTTTCTAACACAATTGATAATGGTGATAAAATTGAGTCCACCGACGCCACGATGGGGCGGCCCGGTGGATCCACAAGTGTCTTATGCACTTTGGGAAGTACATAAAACACCGGTGTAATTGGCTCATAACTAATCAAAAACTTCTGTAGTCTTTCATCAATCACCCCCAAACAGGCAAAACGACGCACCACTTCTACAATTTTCTCTCTAATCGATATTATAGGGTTTCCCTTCAGTATTCTGTAGGTTTCTGTGTCCGACAATTGTCGCATTATTTCTTTCACATAGTTCTTTTTATCCATTACTACGATGGAACCCCCTTATCGGCGGGTTTGATCACCAAAGTTTTGTCCTCTGCTAATGACCTGATGGCTCGTCTCTCATTCTCTGTTGTGTTATGTGTCATCAGAAGTTCTCCTCTTTTAATCAAGTCCATCCGTTCTCGTATCTCTTTTTGTACTAAATGTACATAGGTCTCTATCGGATGATACGATTTAGGTGGTGAAAAGTTACTTTTGATTCTAAGACCTAATTTCTCCAAAGTCAATAATTGTGGGGATATTTCTTCATTTACTATCCCACCTGTCGTCTCTTTCTGAGTGGAAAAATGTGCTTTTAAACGTAGCTTACGGAAGAACTGTTGTAAGTCTATGTCGAATTGGAAACTGTCAAAGGAGGTAGTTGGACTAAAGGTAAGTCCCTTTTGTAATGCGGTGTATTGATCGGGACTTAAAGACTTAGATGATAGATTTATTACAAGCGAGTTGTTCCTACCTGTGACCGGGTAACAGGCAACAAGCAGAAGAGAACACAAGGAATGGACATTAGACCAGTGGAAATCTGTGCTTTGGTCTGATGAGTACAAATTTGAGATCTTTGTTTCCAACCACCGTGTCTTTGTGCGACGCAGAAAAGGTGATCGGATGGACTCTACATGCCTGGTTCCCGCCGTGAAGCATGGAGGAGGAGGTGTGATGGTGTGGGGGTGCTTTGCTGGTGACACTGTTGGGGATTTATTCAAAATTGAAGGCATACTGAACCAGCATGGCTACCACAGCATCTTGCAGCGGCATGCTATTCCATCCGGTTTGCGTTTAGTTGGACCATCATTCATTTTTCAACAGGACAATGACCCCAAACACACCTCCAGGCTGTGTAAGGGCTATTTGACCATGAAGGAGAGTGATGGGGTGCTGCGCCAGATGACCTGGCCTCCACAGTCACCAGACCTGAACCCAATCGAGATGGTTTGGGGTGAGCTGGACCGCAGAGTGAAGGCAAAAGGACCAACAAGTGCTAAGCATCTCTGGGAACTCCTTCAAGAGATGACACATTTCAGGTGACTACCTCTGAAGCTCATCAAGAGAATGCCAAGAGTGTGCAAAGCAGTAATCAAAGCAAAAGGACCTAGAATATGACATATTTTCAGTTGTTTCACACTTTTTTGTTATATATATAATTCCACATGTGTTCATTCATAGTTTTGATGCCTTCAGTGTGAATCTACAGTTTCCATAGTCATGAAAATAAAGAAAACTCTGAATGAGAAGGTGTGTCCAAACTTTTGGTCTGTACTGTATATATTATTATAAAATCAGGGGAAAGAGCCGTTTTTTTCGTTTTTTACTTGAAACTTTATTTTATTTTTAAATAAAAACACCTTTTTTTAAACTTTATTTCTGTTCCACTCTTTTAGGGGTCTGATCCTCTCTGCAATGCATTACAATACATCTAGTGTATGACAGGTTGCCTAGGAGACGAGCCTGGGGCTGGATCTCCTCGGCCTCCGTAGAAGGCAGGCCCTGATGCCTCTGCAAGGCATCGGGCTGCCTTCTTACCCATCGGGTCCCCGTCACCGCAGAGAGCGGGGACCCAATGGGAACCCCCACCCGCCGCAAACACCTCAGCACTGACTGCGCCATAGAAAGAGTTCATCCGCTGGCATCGGCTTTCACAGTGATGCCGGCGGATACAGAAGGGGCCCGACTATCAATGACTCCCAGGCCCCCACACTGATCGGGCAGAGTAATAGTACGTCTAATGGCGGGAAGTCACCTGCCGCTATGACGTACTATTGCGTCATATGTCAGGAAGGGGTGACTAGAAAATGACCTATTGTTTAAATCACGTCTTCATGTTTAAGGGGTCATCCAAACCAGTAAACCCCAAGCTTTCCTCACCTCTGGTGTAAATTAGATCTACACATGGGCTGTAAAAGGGGGTTCGGAGCTGAACATGACCCTTGGACTGAAATGTCAGAGCAGTAATGGCGGCTCTACTCACCTTAGCCGGCAGTTTCGCCATCCCACGGCTCTTTTCACGTCTTCTGAGCTGGCCGAACCTCGTCTGTATGCAGCCCATCTGTATAATCAATGCCCACAATCTCACAGCCCGGCAAGAGCTCCT
Organism: Bufotes viridis; assembly: GCA_033119425.1. NCBI lineage: Eukaryota > Metazoa > Chordata > Amphibia > Anura > Bufonidae > Bufotes > Bufotes viridis. Next base: position 29,406,116 of record CM065597.1, on the reverse strand, counting down.
CCAGGAGGATCAGCACCAATCCCTTATTGTTGACGGATGGGAGGTCCGACAGATCCAAATGCTTCAGGTTCCTGGGGAAAGTACTGCAGGTTAGGCCACACCATTAGTAGTTGTGAGCTGACCATGGACATGTACATCATTGTAGAAGGTTAGGCAAAAAGGGTCTGCTTTTTATCCTAGAAACAGCGCCACTCCTGTCCAATGGTTGTGCCTGGAATTGCAGTTCAGCTCTATCCTAGTGAAAGGTGCTTAGCTGCAATGCCAGACACGATCCAGAGACAAAAGTCCTTTCTGTATAAGATAGAAAAAAAAAAAGCAGAGCCTTTATTCCAGGCATCATCAAACTGCGGCCCTCCAGCTGTTGCAAAACTACAACTCCCAACATGCCTGAACAGCCCACAGGTATCAGCCTACAGCAGGGCATTGTGGGAGTTGTAGTTTTACAACAGCTGGAGGGCCGCAGTTTGAGGATGCCTGCTTTATTCTAATCCCAAAATGTCTTCTATCTGAGTACATCCAGGCCTCATTCTGATACAAACCCAACCCCCCCGCCATCAACCTTATGGTGCATTCATACAACCATATGTATTTTGCGGTCTGCAAAACAAGGACCCACAAAATACATATGACGTCCATTTTTTTTTGCGGACCTATGTCAAGCGTAGGACATGCTCTATCTTTTTTTGCGAGGCTGCGAAACGGACATACGGATGTGGGCAGAATATATGGTGGTGTGCATGAGCCCTTGGTATGAGGCAGCCCAATTGCCCCCCCAATGTCAGCGGGAAACAAGGATTGAGCGTGTTGGATTTTAAAGGCCCCATACACATTAGTGCAGTGTTTCCCAACCAGTGTGCGTCCAGCTGTTGCAAAACTACAACTCCCAGCATGCCTGCACAGGCAAAGGCTGTCTGGGCATGCTGGGAGTTGTAGTTTTGCAACAGCTGGAGGCACACTGGTTGGGAAACACTGCATTAGTGCATTGTCAGCTCATCCAGCCGTTATTCAACAGGACCAACCGACAATCTAAGGACTCGTGCACACCGCCGCCAATCACGGATCCACATAGATATAGGCCGTGTACATGCCGTCTTTTTTTTTTCCGGCATAAATACTGACAAGAATAGGACATGTTCTACCTGTTTTGCGAGCCAGCAGAATAGACGTGCGGATACCGACAACACACCGTAGCGGTCCACACTTTTTGCAACCCCGTAGAAATGAATGGTTTCACATCCGATCTGCAAAAACTGTGGATCAGATGCGGAACAAAAATACGGTCATGTGCGTGAGATCTAAGGTGTATTGGGGGGCTTCTGACTTTCCTCGACAGATCATGTTGATGGAGAGAAAAATCTGGCAAACTGAAATTTTTGGTAGTTTCCCACAGAAATTAATCAGCAGTTACTGGCCCAAAATATAGCGTTTATAGCCCGCTGCCTAATGTTACGACCCGTAGTCCAGCTTCGCCTCGCTGGTCTACCATGCTCAGCGTCAGCACTAGCAGTGATAGGGGGGGTGTAGCTGGGAACTAATGAGAGAGGCTCAGCAGTGAGGGAGCACAATAGGAGATGCACAAGAGAGACGAGACTCGCTTTTTACCAGCCAATTGTTTTTTAGGTTTTAAATTTTGCGCTGTTCACTGGAATAAATAATGGGGTAGATTTATTAAAATTGATGCTGAGGAAAGCTGGCTTAGTTGCCCACAACAACCAACCAATTTGATCCTTTCATTTTTCAGAGCTCCTTTGGAAAATGAAAGGTAGAGTCTGATTGGTTGCTACGGGCAACTGAGCCAGTTCTCATTTACCCCAGTTTTGATGAATCTCCCCCAATGTGTTATCTTTATTGTACAAGGCGGTGCAATTTTCAGCAATACCAATCCGCATTGTTCCGTGCCCCATTCACAGTCAATGGGTCCGCATGTATTACGCAGAATTGCGGAATACATGCGGACGACATTGCGGACGTGTGAATAGGGCCTAAAGAAAACCAGACGGATCCGTTCTGCTTGCCCATAGCCCTCTTTTAGGACAGATCAAAACTGAATGCCTCTAAAGGTTTCCGCTTTGAAATCCGTCTTAAATTGAAATTCCGTTATTTGCCGATATAACCGTGTTGTAACGGAAAACAATAACGGAATTCTTAACGCTGATGTGAACCCGCCCTTATGGCTCGTGCACACAACGTTTTTTCTTTTCTTTCCGTTCCTTTTTTTTTTTTTTTTTTTGCAGACTGTATGCGGAACTATTCATTTCAATGGGTCAGCAAAAAAAATGGAAGTTACTCGATGTGCATTCCGTTTTCGTATGTCAGTTTCACAAAGAAATAGAACATGTCCTGTTATTGTCCGCATTACGGACAAGGATAGGACTGTTCTATTAGGGGCCAGCTATTCCGTTCAGCAAAATACGGAATGCATACGGACGTCAGCTCTATTTTTTTGCGGATCCGTTTTTGCAGACCGCAAAATACATACAGTCGTGTGCATGAGGCCTTAGGGTGAAGAAGTGCCCCCTTGCCGACAGGGCTGGACATCCCGCCCTGTGCTGCTGCTTCATGAGGCAGCTCAAGCGCAGAGGCTCTGCTTCCGCTACTGAAGCAGCGACTGCGCACTCAAGCTGTTGTTGATGGATGCAGCGATACCAAACGTTTATTACTATTTTTCATATTTTTTTTTAAGTAATAAAGCTTTTTTAATAGGAAACACTACAATTGCTTTCTTTTCCTTTTTTATTAAATATTTTTTAACATTTTCTTTTCATTTTTTTCACATTTTCTTTTCATGTTAATAGGTGGCTTGAACACTGGTGTAATACGCTGCAATACTTGCACCATCCTGCGGTACAATATCGCTGTAAGCCTAAGGCTTTATGGCCTTGTACTCATGACCCGTGTACTGTCCGCATCCGTAGTTCCGTTCGGCGGCCCTGCAAAAAAGATAGAGCATGTCCTATTCTTGTCCGCTGCCACGCACAATAATAGGCATTTCCATCATAGTGCCGGCCATGTGCGGTCTGCAAAATGTGCACCGCAAAACACTTGTAGACGTGTGAATGGACCTTAAATCTGGTGCATCTTCTAGCAGTCTGTGCACCAGAAAAGCAAATCTACGCCAGCAAATCTGTCAGACTGAGGGAGACCCTGCCTCCTCCCATTGAATGGAATCTGCCAGCCCCGAAAAACAGCCCCCAAACTAGAGTTAGTGGTGTATAGTGTATGTGACGCCGAATCCAATTATATCATTTTATGCTCCAACAAACCAGAAGTAAAATGCACTGAGGACTCCTGAGCTCACACACATAATAGAGAGGACTCAAAGAGGAGTCCTCTCAATGCCTTTTACTGCTGGTTCGTGGAAGCACAGCGTCAGAATGCAAGTGAGCATGAAGATAAAAATTACATAACTGGACTCGGCATCACTTACGCCACACGCCGCTTAGGCTACTTTCACGCTCGCGTTTTGTGCGGATCTGTCATGGATGGATCAGTTCAGATAATACAGCCGTCTGAATCCGTTCAGAACGGATCCGATTGTATTATCTTTAACATAGCCAAGACGGATCCGTCTTGAACACCACTGAAAGTCAATGGAGGACGGATCGGTTTTTTATTGTGCCCGATTGTGTCAGTGAAAACGGATCCGTCCCCATTGACGGATCCGTTTGGCTCAGTTTCATCAGACGGACACCAAAACGCTGCGAGCAAAGCGGAATGGTTTCACACCAAAGCGGAATGGTGACTGAGCGGATGCAAACCGATGCATTCTGAGCAGATCCTTTTCCATTCAGAATGCATTAGATTGCAAACTGATCCGTTTTTGAACGCTTGTGAGAGCCCTGAACGGATCTCACACATGGAAAGCCGAAATGCGAGTGTGAAAGTAGACTTACGCTGGTTGGGGGTGTTTTGGAGCTGATAGATCCCTTTCTATTTCTTTGAAAAGTCGAAGTCAAATTAAAAAGAGTCACCCAGCCGGCTTAGTCCTGCTGGCCAAACCCTCACGGAGCTATCTCCCATCGAAACAATCGCTGATAACCCATATGTTAGCAGCAGCTAAATGCCTTATCCCATTACTATGGTTAGAAACTCAACCACCTTCTGAGCAACAATGGTTACAGAAGGTACATCAACTATGTCGCATGGCAGGCTAATAGACATGACGCCGTTCTGAAAGTGTGGGGCTCATGGCTGAGACACAGCAGGAACATTTGGTTCCTCATAGATGTTGAATATTGGGCTTCCCCTGGATGTGTTCTGTTTTCTTCGCTGATGTTAGCACTTAACTCAATAGGTTGGCAATTCGCATTAAACAACTGGATTCATGTTATTCCGTTACAGCTAGCAACATCCAAACACAGGGAGCGTCTTTTACTATACACGGCGTACGCTGCTGACTGGCATGGTAGATCCTGAACTCTTTATGCTCAGGGCTGCTTAGTCTCTGTAGTCGGTTTTGCTTTATTTTTTTGATGTAATACAGAAAAGCAATACATGTACAAACATTGGAGTACATCTGCTAAATTATTGCCGCAGACAAAACATAAGCTCCTCTGTAATGTGTGACTGATCAGAAACTGCTGGAAAATGATTATGGACTGCCGCTATATAAATCTTACATGTGCAGTACTCAAACATGCTAATGTAGGTCACTTCTGTTTGTTTTTGAAACCTAATAAAAACAGATTTGGTAAAAAGAAGAGTCACCCAATCTCGTGCCAAAATGTCATTTGTGTAAAAAAGTGTATCTTTTGTAAACCAGCAAACTGGCTCTCAAAAGTCGCAAACTGTGGCGCAAGCATTTGCCCAAACTGGGCATGTTTTTGAAGATGTACACAGGGCTTAACGAGAGGGACGTGGCTTCCCATGGCCTGGCAAAAACTGGTGTAGTTAAGGGTACTTTCACACTTGCGTTATTCTTTTCCGGCATAGAGTTCCGTTAAAAGGGCTCTATGCCGGAAAAGAACTGAGCAGGCATATCCCCATGCAATCTGAATGGATAGAAATCTGTTCAGTTTGCATCAGTATGCCTTCCGTTCAGTCACTCCATTTCAGGCGTTTTGGCCGGACATAATACCGCAGCATGCTGCAGTATTATGTCCATCCAAAATGCCTGATCAGTCGCCGGAATGCCGGATCCGGCATTAATTCCCATCGACTTGCATTAGTGCCGGCATTGCAAAACAACTAAAGGACGGATCCGCATGCACAGACCGGAAAAACTGTAAAAAAAAGACTGCAGGATGGATCCGTCCATCCGCATGAGAAGCGGAGAGACAGATCCGTTCTTGCAATGCATTTGTAGACTGATCCGCGCCCGGATCCGTCTACAAATGCTGTCAATTGTCACACTGATCGGCGGAGCCAGCAGGCAGCTCTGACGACGGATCTGCCTGCCGGATCACACGAACGCAAGTGTGAAAGTACCCTAAGGCTGGGAACACACCTAAGCGTTTCTGAATCGCGTTTTACGCGCGTTTTCATAACTAAGAAACGCGCATCATACGCGCGATTCAGTGATTCTTCCCTATTTCAGCATGGTCCATAGGCGCGTTAAAACGCCCAAAAGAAGCTCATGCTGAAGCGACAGCGTTTTTCAGCACGTTCAAACGCGCTGTAAAACGCCAATTACACATGTTTTTTCTGCACGGATTCTTACAGGACCTCATAGGGCTGCATTGCATTAAAAGATTTTGCAGGCGATTGTCGGGAAGGAAGCATTCTTTCCTGGCAATCACCTGCTTATTAGTGGAGGAGAGCGATCTCCTCCACAGTATGAGGAGGAGCGATTGTTAATGCCATTCGTTGTTAAAAATCACGATTGACCATTGAACAAGCTCATCGGGTACGCAGCGGCACTTTTAGGGCTATATTACACAAACGCTCGTTAGCGATGATCTGGCAGAACATCGGTCAGTGTAATAAAACCTCTACTGGACTAGCAAAGTACATGAGACTAGACAAATCTCATGTACAATTGGACCTTCCATGTGGACTTTGAAATCTGCGGATTCTACCATTTTCAATGTAAGGGCGAGACCTGTGGCGAAACTACATCAAATCCCGCAAGTAAAGCATACGATTTTTGGTGTGTAGCTGGATATTTGTGCGGAATTTCTGCACAACAGCCCACATCCATGTGTAGGTAGCCTAATGGTGAAAATCTGCAAAAAAAAATAAAAAAAATACAACCCCGCCCCCCAAAAAAAACGCACATAAATCCACGCTATTTATCCCTGTTTTGGTGTGGTTTTTTGTCGCAGATTTGCTGCAGTTTTGTGCAGATCTCACCCTTCCATTGCAAAGGGTGAAACCCACACAAAAAAAAACTGCAACGGCAATTGACACGCTGCAAATTTTAAAATCCGCAGAGCAGGTCAAAAGCAAAGTGTACGAGAGATTCATCTGATATCACTTTGCTGGTGCCGTATTATGCTGTGTTTTATTCTGTGTGTAACCTGCATCGCGTGCAGTCGCCCTAATAGTGCAAACCTATGCCAGATCATGGGTGGCGTAGATTTAATATTCTGGCGCACGGATAGGCAAAGATGAAAAATTATAAAGAGACCTAGAGCATGAAACTCCGATCTTCGTAAATTCTCCCCTGTGTCTAAAACACAGCATAATTCTGGAGCAAGGGATGTACGCCAGTTTTTGGGTGCAAACTCGGTCACAGTTCTGGCACCTTTAGCTCAGTAAATCTCCCATGCCGTTGGCTTCAATGGCTGCAAGCAGCTTTTTACATGGGCCAGTTACGAACATTCCTACAAATGCTCGTTTCCGCTAACTGCCTGCTGCAACTGTGCCGCCAATCACCCGAAAAAAAAAAAAAAGCCCATTGTCGGCAGCCCATAGCATTGTGTAGACAGGGAACTGCTGCAGACAAGCAATGAAACTGCATGGGAACAAATGATCGCAGTAACGACTGTTCATCCCCATGTATCACCGATCAAGGGGGGCGCTTGCTATTGTAACCAGAAAAGAGGCAAATACCCATTGATAACTCAGACGGTCTTACACTAACCTGGTGGAGTCGTGCTGAACGTAGGCTTGAATGGTTGTCAGAGTGATGAGTCGGTCACACCCCCACCTGGAGAGATCAACTAGCCCTTGTTCAGAGCGAGACTGCAAAAAGGACACCCGTGAAAGGCGCTGATGGCTTTGCTTAGTCCAGCACTCTCGACGATATAATCAGAGAAAGCTTTGAGTTCGAATTACGACTTCCCTTTATTTGGTGTGTAAAGAAGCAATATGTTTCTTCATCAGGCGAGGAGATGAAGACATTGAAATGGTGAAGACACCTTGCTTAAGCCTGAAGAAAACTTGAATAACTGCCAGAGGCTGGCAAGACCAATGGGGCGCACAATAACGACCGAGTCTTCTCCAGCAAAAACAAACCCTTTATTTAATTGACAATTGTATATAAAGGGTTCGTTTTTGCTGGAGAAGACTTGGTCGTTATTGTGCGCCCCATTGGTCTTGCCAGTCTCTGGCAGTTATTCAAGTTATCCCCTTACCCGAACAGTGGGGTGGCTCCCACCCAGGGTGACCCCTAATTAGCAGCGCCGACCAGTTTTTCTTGATCTTCCCTGATCCATTTGCTCTCACCATCTTCCTCCCCAACTACAAAGAGGAGTAATATAAGGTGAGCAGCATATTTCAGGACGTTTGTTCATACGACGGAAATTGCATTCAAACATTTTCACCCTATGAGCGCCTTTCTTCTTTTTATGCCACTATTCGCTGTTAAGCCTGTAGAAAAAACTGGAACGCTGTTGAAACGCGCTGCTCTTATTCAGCCAAAAAAAAAAAAAAAAAGTAGCTGAAACTCATATCTTCCACTGACTTTATCCACAAATGTGCTGGACATAGCCGAGCCGTCGGCGCCCCCCACTGGTATAGTCTTTGCTGCATATAAACGGGCGGGTAATGAGGAGGAATGAACGCCCTCAGTCCATAATGTTGCCTGAATGCTCTTGGTTACAAAAACAAACAAAAAAGAGGGTGTACTTACTGTAGGTGGTGCAGGGTGGCCAAGCCTCGCTCCGTCACTTGACGACATCCAGCCAAGGACAGCACTTCTAGGGAATCCTTAAATACATGCAGTCGACTTAAAGCCCAGTCATCTACGTAGTCGCAGCGGCTGAGGTTCAGCTCCCGTAACTCGTGCAGTCCATCTGTCCATCAGAGAGTAAACGACATTAGCAAATCAACCAATTTTCCTAAAATTTCCTCGACTCCTCAGGTCCCTTTTGACTACAATAATGTTTCTGGCCACAAAAAAAAAAAAACTAAAAGGGAGATTCTAGTGAAGATGACAATAGTGAAGTTTGAGCTCACCACTGATTTTTAGATTTAAAGGGGATATCCCAGATTTTGATATTTATGACCTGGATAGGTCATCAATATCTAATGGGTGGGGTCTGATTCCCGGCACCCCTGACGATCAGCTCTTCCTAGGCCAGTGACGTGGCCTACGTGCAATTCGGTCCCTTTCAAATGAATGGGACTGAGCTGCAATACCAAGGACAGCCACTAGGCAACGGACAGCACTGTGCTTGGCAAGCTGCAAGGAGACTTCGGTGCTCAGCAGAGCACCGCTGTCTCCTCAAACAGCTGATCAGTGGAGATGCCAGGGGCTGGACCCCACCGATCTGATATTGATGACCTAGCCATAGGATAGGTCACCAATATCGCAATCTCGGAAAACCCCTTTAATGGATTCTATCAAGGCTAGGTCCCCTTTGGCAATGCACAGAGGTTTCTGTTACTGGAAATCTAATAATTTAAAGGGGTTGTCCAGGTTCAGAGCTGAACCCAGACATAACCCCTTCTTCCCCCATTCAGCCCCTATGAGTTGAGCATCAGAGTATTTCATGCTCCAATGCTCTCCCTTGCTCTGTGCTGTATAGCGCAGGGCAAGGGCTTTTTCTTAAGATCCGGTGACGTACTGGGCTATGCTAGGTGGAGGCTTCCGCCTAGCAGTGAGCCTGGTGACGTCACCAGCACTAATGGGTGGTCTTTAGCGCAGCCCTAGCATTTAAAACAGGCTAAGGCAATGCCAAAGACTGCCCATCAGTGACGGTGACGTCACCGGGATCACTGCTAGGCAGAAGTCTCCACCTAGCAGAGTAAAAAGGTAAACAAACAGCCCTTCCCCTGCACGATGCAGCTCAGGGCAAGGGGGAGCATCGGAGCATGAAATGCTCCACTTATATGGGCTGAATGGGTGAAGAAGGGGTTAAGCATACTCCCAACTGAATGGCTCTATGGTCAGAATGGGGCAAATGGTTTAAAGGCATATTCCCATCACCAGTATATGCCATCACCTTATGATAATCCTGGGAATAAAGGGCTCACAGCACTAATGTAGTGCAGCAACCCCCTTCACTGTTTTTCCCTTCACCATGGAGCTCTCCGCCACCCAGCAACGCAGGGACGTGCAGCATGGTACTATTCAAAATTACATTCAAAGCGGTTTTCCGAGAATTTTCCACTGATGACTTATCCTCAGTATAGGTCATCAGTATCTGATCGGTGGGGGTCGACACCTTCTCGCTGCTTTTCCTAGGCCAGTGACGTCACGTTAATCAGTCACATGACTTAGGCGCTGATCAGCTCCATTAAAGTAAATGGGACTGAGCTGCGATACCAAGCACAACCACTATACAATGTACGGCGCTGTGCTTGGCAAGTACGGAGAAGTCCGCGGCGCTACTGTGAGCACTGGCGGATTCTCAAACAGCTGATCAGCAGGAGTCCCAGGTATCAGACCCCCACCGATCAGTAGAAAAGTCTCAGAAAAAACGTTCTACCTTTCTAATATATTCAGCGTTTCAGTTCCTAATTATTTTCAAAATCTCCGCTTTCTTTCAGTGAACAGAAAGATTTTTTTCCTAACTTTCGGATGCTAAAAATGTGCCTCTCACCTAGGTTGCCCAGGCCCATGTAGGTCACCATGCTTCCACTCAGGTCCACACATTCTACAGGAACATCTTTGTGCTGCAGGAAATCCCAGGTGTAACGTCCCTTCTGGTTCGGCCGAAACCATTCGGTGTGACCTTTGAACCTGGAAAAAAGACGTGAAGATATCAAAACATTTTACAGAAAGCAGACTGACAACCATTATGGCTGTTATTACAGAGGAGTTGTCACCCAGCCCTCCCAGACTGCCTCCTAATTATGGCACAGATACACTCCATCCTTAAATTGGCTTTCTAGGACTCTGCTATTGATAACCTATCCTCGATATCATAATTGGGGGGGCGACTACTGACAACCCCTCAGCCCCTGATCAGCTAAAAGACAAGACGTGGGTGCTCCAGCAAGAATTACAGCCCCCTCTATTGCAACCAGGAACAGTGCCAAACATTTTGTAGTGGCCGTGTCTGGTACTGCAGCTCAGTCCCTCTTAAATGGGATTTAGCTGTAGTACCAGGCACAGCCACTACCAAATATATGGAGCTGTTCCATCAGCTGACAGACCCCCGCAGATCTCATATTGATGGCCTATCCCAGGGATGGGCAAACTGCGGCTCTCCAGCTGTTGCAAAACTACAACTCCCAGCATGCAAAGACTGCTTACAGCTATCAGCCTACAGCAGGGCATGGTGGGAATTGTAGTTTTACAACAGCTGGAGAGCCCCAGTTTGCCCATCCCTGGCCTATCCTAAGAATAAGCCACCAGTAACTGGTGTAAAGGAAAACTGGATTAGTTGCCCATGGCAACCAATCAGATTTATCCTTTCATTTTCCATAGAAGCTCTGAAAAATGAAACTGGAATCTGATTGGTTGCTATGGGCAACTAAGCCAGTTTCCCTTTACACCAGTTTGGATAAATCTCCCCCTGTAGTCTGCCGGCACGAGGCGGGGGAGCAGCAATCCCTTATGATAATATTATATGGAGCGATTGCTATTTATTTAATTCTCCAATAATTCCCAATAAAAAAGCTCCAGACTGAACCCTTAGTTTCAGTGACTATAACTATTCCCTATGAATGGAAGAAAAGGGTACATGAGATTTCAGCAATACCTCACACCTCCTCTTTGCTCCAGCGTGTAATAGGCGGCAGCAGCATTTTTTCCATACAGGGATTCCGTGAAATAAAAGCGTCTAAAAAAATAAAATAAAAGGGAAAAGATAGGGAGATTTATCAAAACTGCTGTAAGGGGAAAAAGGCTTAGTTTCCCATAGCAACCAATCAGATTCCAGCTTTCATTTTCCAAATGAGCTCTGAAAGATGAAAGGTGGAATCTGATTGGTTGCTATGGGAAACTGAGCCAGTTTTAATAAATAAGCCTCCCCCAATGGAGCCAATATAAAATATTCATCGTTAAGTGTAATTCAGTTAATGCGATTTACCGATTGTCAATGCTAATTATTCACACTAGGCCTCCTATAACTTCGGGGCTAATAAAGACCAGCCAGGAGCCCTCCTCCATTATGTCTTGCTAAAAAAAACTGCACAAATTACAAAAAAAAATAGTTCTGTTCATCATTTCCCCTTTCCAATACAGAAATATGTCAGGAAGCAGCTTACAGGCATTGAGCACAGCTGTTCTTTTAGTTAGCGTCACATATTCTGTTAAAGGGATAAAGACGTTAACAACGCTGCCATTAAAGGGGTTGTTCCATCTTCCGTTTCCATTAAAGGGGTATTCCCATCTTGGACAACTCCAGGCCTGGGGCCTACAAAGTGAAGGAAGGCACACTGCGCATGCGCAGCCTCCCTCCATTCATTTCTATGGGAGCCCAAAAGTAGCCTAGCGCGGTGCTTGGCTATTTTCGGCAGTCCCATAGAAATGCATGGAGGCGGCCACTCATGCGCGGTGCCCCCTTCATCACTTTGCGGGCTCCGTTCTAGAGATAGTTGCAGGTCACAGAGGCAGGACCCGCTCAGACGTTGGAGATGTCCAAGATGGGAGTGCCCCTTTAAGATGGGATTCTGCGCTGACAAGGGGAGGCAGAGTTACAGAAATGGAGTCACAGACGGCATGCGCCGTTTCCATAACTCCCATCACAGTGCATGGAAGCTACGCAAACACCGTCCATGCACTGCTATGGGAGTTATGGAAGCAGCGGTGCAACAGCCACTGCAGCTAGCACTTAGTCCCATCTCGTCATGGAAATTGCAAGATGGCTATAGAAACCCTTTTACCCTTTCCGGACCTCCGACGTATATATCTACAACTCCAGTCTTTAAAAATGGCGCCCACTAGTGAGCGCAGTGGACGCCATAGCTGCAAGGTTTCTGCTGTTTTAAACAGCAGACACCTGGAGCATTCAAACGTCTGCTACGGGGCCAGCCTTCCCTAGTTTAGGCCTCTGCCTGCACCTCTTCCACTGTTAGTTCCCCAAAGTGATTAGGAACATGGCACAGTCTGTCTGTTACTGTCCTGTTTATGGACCTCGTGGTCCTCCACATCCAGAGTCCTCTCTATAGGGTAACGGCACGCCCTCTGTAACATCCTGAGTCCCCTCTATAGGGTAACGGCACGCCCTCTGTAACATCCAGAGTCCCCTCTATAGGGTAACGGCACGCCCTCTGTAACATCCAGAGTCCCCTCTATAGGGTAACGGCACGCCCTCTGTAACATCCAGAGTCCGCTCTATAGGGTAACGGCACGCCCTCTGTAACATCCAGAGTCCGCTCTATAGGGTAAACGGCACGCCCTCTGTAACATCCAGAGTCCTCTCTATAGGGTAAGGGCACGCCCTCTGTAACATTCAGATTCCCCTCTATAGGGTATCGTCACACTCTCTGTAACATTCAGAGTTCCCTCTGCAGGGTAAGGGCGCGCCCTTTGTGACACATACTCATTCTTATTCTTCAGTCTCCACAATTTGAAGGTGGCGTTCCACTTCATCACAGTGTGGACAGCAGACACGTTATTCAGAAGATACTGCAGGACTCTCTCCTTGGTTTCAGAAGATGAGGCGGAAGACATGTAACGTAGGGTGGCGTGACGAATGGCGGGCAGCGCCCTGACGCCCTGCATCTGAGAGAAGACAGGGAAGAAGGTAAAATTTTGACATCCAACGACCTGATCATTCATTACTGGGATCATCAAGGGATAAGCAACGGCCTACCATGGACCACAGGGGAACTCTACAGGCCATAACGTCCTATGGGCAGTGTATTACCGATCCACATAGGAGGCGAATGAGATCAGCCAAGCAATTGTCTAACCCAGGGCTTGACAAATTTCCTTGGAATCTAGGAGCCAGCTAAAAAAGTTAGGAGCCAGGCGGAGCCGCGTCATAAAGCTCCCAATAGATGCCCCCATAGTGCTCCTCCCCACTTCTCTATAGAGCCCCCCAATAATGCATGCCAGTACATAGGGCCCCCAGTAGATGCCCCCATAGTGTTCCTACCCCTGTTTTCCATAGTGCCCCCCATAATGTGCGAGTATATAGGGCCCCCCATAATGCTTCCCCTTTTCAATAGGTTATATGACACGTCAGATGCTGCCAGCGTCTAAGTGATCGCCACTTGCGGCCGCCATGACATGTGGAAACCCTTACAAGGATTACAGGGTCCGGAGGGGAGGGCAGAGGGTCCAGAGGAGAGGGCAGAGGGGTCCGGAGGAGAGGGCAGAGGGGTCCGGAGGAGAGGGCAGAGGGGTCCGGAGGAGAGGGCAGAGGGGTCCGGAGGAGAGGGCAGAGGGGTCCGGAGGAGAGGGCAGAGGGGTCCGGAGGAGAGGGCAGAGGGGTCCGGAGGAGAGGGCAGAGGGGTCCGGAGGAGAGGGCAGAGGGGTCCGGAGGAGAGGGCAGAGGGTCCGGAGGAGAGGGCAGAGGGTCCGGAGGGGAGGGCAGAGGGGTCCGGAGGGGAGGGCAGAGGGTCCGGAGGAGAGGGCAGAGGGTCCGTCTTGTCAATCTCTTTCCCCTTGTCATTCACTTTCTCCCCTTGTCATTCACTTTCTCCTCCCCTTGTCATTCACTTTCTCCCCCTTGTCATTCACTTCCCCCCTGTCATTCACTTTCTCCCTCCCCTTGTCATTCACTTTCTCCCCCCTTGTCATTCACTTTCTCCCCCGCCCCTTGTCATTCACTTTCTCCCCGCCCTTGTCATTCACTTTCTCCCCGCCCCTTGTCATTCACTTTCTCCCCGCCCCCTTGTCATTCACTTTCTCCCACCCCTTGTCATTCACTTTCTCCCCCCTTGTCATTCACTTTCTCCCCCCTTGTCATTCACTTTCTCCCCCCTTGTCATTCACTTTCTCCCCCCTTGTCATTCACTTTCTCCCGCCCCCTTGTCATTCACTTTCTCCCGCCCCTTGTCATTCACTTTCTCCCCCCCTTGTCATTCACTTTCTCCCCCTTGTCATTCACTTTCTCCCCCCTTGTCATTCACCTTTCTCCCCCTTGTCATTCACCTTCTCTCCCCCTTGTCATTCACCTTTCTCCCCCCTTGTCATTCACCTTCTCTCCCCCCTTGTCATTCACCTTCTCCCTCTTCCTCCTCTGCCTCTAGTGTAGCGTGGCCGAGCTTTGTATAGTCCCACGGGTACAGGAGCTTTAGTTTCCTGTGCCCGGGCGGACTGACAGGAAGTGCACACTGTGTGCGCACTTCATGTCAGTCCGGCCGGGTACAGGAGACAGATGCTCCTGTACCGCGGACCACTGGTAGGCTCGGCCACGCTGTAATGAGAACTGACAGGAGGGAGCGCTAAGCACTTCCCTCCTGTCAGTCCCTCTCTTCATGCTGTGCCCGGGCGGTGCGCCCTCATGGACGCGCCAGCCCGGGCAGTGCTGCAGCCGCCTGAGGCTCTATACAGAGCGCTCGGGCGGCTGCAGCATGAAGGGGGCCGGCGCTCCTAGTCCGCGTCGGACCCTGCGCCCGGGCACCTGACAGAACGGGCTGACAACTACCCAGGCGCCAGGACCAAATTCCTGGTCGCCATGGCGACCTGGCGCCTGGGATTTGTCGAGCCCTGGTCTAGCCCCAGTTCCCCCATTAATGGGGGTTTTTCCAAACTTTTAAACATATCGACCTTAAAAGGGTTGGTCCATCGTTAGGCTACGCCATCAATGTCAGATACGAGCAGGTCCCACCTCTGGCAGCCGCTCCAGTTTACCCTGGGAACACACCTAAGCGTTTTTCAAAAACGCACAACAAGTGAAAACCAATGTATTCCAATGGACATGGTTCACACTTGAGCGTTTTACAGCGCGTTTGAACGCGCTGAAAAACGCCAAATGCAAACACTTGTGCATGAGCTTCTTTGGGGCGTTTGCCCAAGCGTTTGCACCCATTGAAAAGCATGGGAACGCGCATATAAGAAAATATGCACGTTTTCCGCTTCAAAAACGCACATATGATCGCGCGTGGGGATTCTTTTTTTCTGCAAACTGTTAAGCTGTCAATCAAAAAACGCCCCAAATACGCGCGTTGCAAAAATACAAAAACGCCTAAAAAAACGCGCGTTTTCCACGGAAAAAACGCTCAAAAAAAACGCCTGATCCAAAAACGCCTAGGTGTGTTCCCAGCCTTAGAGAATGGAACCCCCAAAGTAAAGGAAAGCAGACCGTGCAGGCACAGCCACCCTCCATTCACTGCTATGGGACTGCTGGAAACAGAGTCCGCACTTGGCTATCTTCGAAACTCCCATAGCAGTTAATGGAGAGCAACCCGCGCAGGAACGGCTGCTCACTGCTCACTCCAGAGGCCCCGTACCGGACACAGGAGCGGGTCCCAGAGGTGGGACACAAACTGCCCATATCTGACGACATATGCTAGAGATATGCCATCAGTGCCCCAGATGGGAACACCCCTTTAAGACCAGATTCTAATTTTTTCTTCTATATTGCAAAAAAAAAATAATTAAAAATACTTTCAATGGGGTGTGCATGGAGAGACGCCATTGTATGCTGAGCCAACTGCGTGACAACCAGAGAGCATCATGCATGGGGCTAGAAATTAGAATAGGACCCGTGGATAATGCCCGGCACCCGTCCTGTACAGCGGTGTCTCTACATGTCACCCCGGCCGGGGCAGTAATCCTGGACAAACCTTTCCCATAACGGACAATTATCAGCTAATCCCAGTATACAGTGGCCTGCAAAAGTCCGACCACCCCTGGTCACAATTCCTGTTATTGTGAACAGTTAGGCTGGGTTCAGACTTGAGCGTTTTACAGCGCGTTCCTACGCGCTGTAAAAACGCTCAACAGGCGAAAACCCATTTTTCCCTATGGGCATGGTTCTCACCTGAGCGTTTTACAGCGCGTACGAACACGCTGTATAACGCCCTACGCCCAAAGAAGTACAGGAGCTTCTTTGGGGCGTACTGTCACGCATCTCCCATAGCGATTTTTACTTTCATTTTCCCGATGCGAAAATAAAAGTAAAGATAGAGCGTCGCACGCGCGAAGCAGGACGCGCAGGTGTGAAACCTGCCTTAAGCAAGTTGAAGGCATGAAGTTAAAGAGAGGACACATTCATTTTTAGCATTTTAAGCAAAAAATATTTTTTTGAATTTCATCTTTTGCATTTTCAAAATAACAAAAAAAAAACGCTCTTACGCCTCCTGGAAAAGTATGAATAAACGGACAGCTGAGTGTGCTAGACCTTATTCACATGTAATATCCGCTTTGCCTCCACGTTCAGAACACGTCTCAGCGTTTTTCTTTATTTCCCCCGTGGTTGACTAATTATTTTTATTTTTTTTACAAACTTTTTAGCAATCTTGAATCTGTGCAATGGATCAGTGAAAAACGGACTAAACACGGATCGGATGCCATCCATGTTCAGTCCATGGTGTTTGTGGACTCAGTAACTAGGATGGGCGTGTTCTGTCTACAAAACGTAGTGCACGCCCCCCTCCTCAGTATAGGTCTTATATATCAGATCAGTGGGGGTCCGACACCCAGCACCCCCAATGATCAGCTGCACCGCCCGTCTCCCTTGTAGTGGTGGTGCAGTGTAGTTACAGATTTACGGCATACCCTGTGCAGAAAAAATATTCCAATATTTTAATAGTTCAGACATTTTTCCGATGCGGCAATACCTGTAACTTTTTTTTTCTTGTATATTTTAATATGCAAAATTGCGAAAGGGTGGTGTGATTAAAATCTTTATTATTTTGTGGTTTTCATATATTTTTAACTGTAGTGTTTTCTGATCTCTCGCCCCATAGACTGCAATAGAATACTACTGCAGTCTATGGGATTCTGACACTCTGTCTGAGAAGCTGTGCCTCCTGCAGGGCTTTTTAGACACTTAGCCATGACAGGCATGGTGACTTTCTTAAGGCCCCAGGCTGTTAGGGCAACTGATAACAGCCCCTGCGTTTTCACCACAGGGACTCCAATCGGAAGGCAGAGGGAGCCGCAATCGCTATTGAGCACGGCATCTGAATGGTCACACGCCGGGGACCAGCATCATCCCTGATCCCAACCATTGCTGCATTAAACAGCAGGCGCCCACCAGATATAGAGCGGGGTCAGCACAGCAGCCCGCTCCATACTCCTTACACATCACCACAATGTAACTGTGTCATGGTGCATTAAAGGGTTAACACTGAGAACACTGATGCAAATCACAGACATGTGAATAAGCCCTAAACTGGATGTGTCCTGACACAATTCCACAGTCTGACAAGAAGAGTGGTAATGCCTGGTTTTCAATTTATTCATATTTTTCAGAGGAATAACAGAGGAACAGTTTAACAGTGGGGTTCTATGAAAAGCTGCTTAAGAATTGTCACTTTCTGAGGTATGCAAGTATTGACTAAAACAGAAAAAAAAGTTTAAAAAAAAAAATCACCAATAAAGACAATTGGGTAAATTCTTGTAGGGTAATACATGTAAACAGCCTCCTGTAAATCTAAAACTGGTCACGTGTCCTCAGCACCCAATCCGATTCCAGCTTTCATTATTCTAATGCAAGCAGGGAAATGAAAGCAGGGCGCTGATTGGTAAGAAGCAGGTGATACCGTATTACACCGAATGTACGCGACCCTGTAGTCCAGGAAAAGGTAATTCTACTGTTCCTGCACACGGCAACTACAGCTCATCTCCGGTGTCTCGCTCGAGCGACCTGTGCCCATGACAGCGCGCACATACACAGGTAAATACGCAGCAGCCATCGCTCTGCTCTCGTCCTTCACTATGGTAAAAACAGTTCCCTATCATTGACCTACCAGCCTGTGCGCTGCCATGTTGATCGCAGACCACGTGATCAGGGCTGGCTTCGCCGAAACCGCTGATTGGTGAACTTATCTAAGGTGGGTGTGGCCTACAGTCGCATAATACTAAGGTGGTGGCTGCGCAAGTCGTGAGTGCTAAGCGGGAGGAGCATGCGCAGTAGCTCCATGGATTATTTCCAACACTCCCATTCATCTCTGTGGAGAGGGCCGTCCTGCTGTCTAGTCTAGAATGGAGACTTGGGGCCCCCTTTTTCTTGTCCAGGTCAAGGGCCCAACCAGCCTGTCTGAATGGCGGTTTATGATTTGAAAGGCTGTGGACCAAATCTGTGTTTATTAGGGCTTGTTCACGCAGAGGTTTTCGTGTGCTGAAATAAAACGGATGCGGAATCTGCTTCAGGCCAGGCCCACACAGAGTATTTTGGAAAAGGATTAAAAATAAAAAATCTCCCCAAAAATTAAGCAGAACTTCCCTATTGCTTTCAATGGGGAATCCGCATGTTAAACCATACGACATTTTTTTTTTCTGCATGCGGTTCAAAAAAAAACACACCGCGGAAAAAATGTCCTGTCCATTCTTCATATGGAATCTGCACCCAGAATTCTATTTAAAGTGACCAGGAATGAAAATCCTCGCTAAAATGCGTCAGATTCCGTATTCCGCATCAAGTTTTTTTTTCGGCTCACAAAATACTAACCAAAGAAAACGGATGCAGAATCTGCTTCAGGATTCCGTGCGGATTATTTTTTTTTAGGATGCAACTTTTATGCCAATGCAGTGTTTGCCTATTTTTTATTTTAACCCCTAGAGGAGCGGGCGATTCTCAGTTTTTTGCGTTTCCGTTTTTCAATTTTCACCTTCCCAAAGCCATAACTTCTTTTATTTTTCCGTATGAGGGCTTATTTTTTGCGAGACAAGCTGTGCTTTCTAATGCCATCGTTTACGGTTGCATACAATGTAGTGGGAAGCGGGGAAAAAATCCAAATGGGATGGAATTGCAATTCTGCCATTATTTTTTTTTTTTTTTTATGGCGTTCACTGTGCGGTAAAATGGGTGCTATGCGGGTGACTTTGGTCACAAAGGGGTTAATGGGGTTTTTATCCTGTCTATTTCGGTGAGAAATTTGGATGTGGATTCAACACGGAATCCGCACCAAGAATTAACCTTTTTTTTTTTTACGCAGCGGTAAACTGAAAAAAATAAACGCTGTGTAAATTCCCATTAAATTCAATGGAGATGATTTAAGAGAGTTTTCAGAGCGGCTTTGAGGTGTGAAATCTGAACCAAAATCGACATAGAAAATGGCGTACACCACGATGGAAACCCTACAGACCCCACTATAGCGTATGAGACCCGTCAGGGACGGTCATGGATTTGCAACAACATTTTTAGCGCGTTCCTCCCTCTGGTGCAAGCGGATGTACTCTTAGGGCCCCTTTCAGACGAGCGAGTTTTCCACGCGGGTGCAATGCGTGACATGAACCCATAGCACCCGCACTGAATCCTGACCCATTCATTTCAATGGTTCTGTGTACATGAGCATTGTTTTTGACGCATCACTTGTGCGTTGCGTGAAAATCGCAGCATGTTCTATATTCTGCGTTTTTCACGCAGCCCTGGCCCCATAGAAGTGAATAGGGCTGCATGAAAAACGCATTGCATCCGCAAGCAAGTGCGGGTGCGTTGCGTTTTTCACTGATGGTTGCTAGGAGATGTTGTTTGTAAACCTCCAGTTTTTTATCACGCTCGTGAAAAACGCATCAAAACACATTGTACCCGCGCGGAAACGACTGAACAACTGAACGCAATCGCAGGCAAAACTGAATGGCTTTGCCTGTGAAATCGCACAGTTTTCACTGAACGCATCCGCAACGCATCCGGACCTAATCCAGACACGCTCGTGTGAAAGGGGCCTTAAAGTGCCCCCCACCATAGTGCCGACATACCGCCCACAGTCCCATCAAGCTCTTACCTGATCCCACCCACATTTCTACCAGTCAGAAGCTCCTGACTCTTTGGAGGCATTAGGGTCCTGGGTGCAGTAAGGATCTATCTGAGGTGGTACAATTAAGGAGAAGGACCCCCTTCACTCCGCGTAGTCACTGGTTTGATATACAGGGGATGCCGACATCATAGAGGGGAGGTTTCCCGCAGATCGGGGAGCTGCTCTGAATGGTCCTCCTGCAATACTATGGGGAAAATTCGTGAATCTGGAGCTTGAAGAAGGACACTGGGTGATCAACAGATCACCTCGGGGACCGTTTTCTGAAAGGACAATCCCTTTAAGTGGTCATGTACAAGACCGTATGTATTTAGCTGCAAAACACGGAGCCGCAAAAAAAAAAAAAAACAACACATGACGTCCGTCCATTGTAACAAGGCTAGGGCTACATGGCTCGCAACAAAAAGGGAACAACTACACTGCAACTTGCGTCGCACAAAATTATTTGTAATGACAGTCAATGGTGTCGCACTGCGACATGCGATGCGACAGTGACACAACAATCCAGCTTAGGCTACTTTCACACTTGCGCTGTGAGGATCCGGCAGGTAGTTCCGTCCCCGGAACTACCCGTCGGATCAGTCATACCGCATGACCACTGGAAGCATTTGGAGGCGGATTAGTCTCACAAATGCATTGCAAGTGCGGATCCGTCTCTCCATTTTCAGACAGACGAATCCGTCTTGATTTTTTTTCACAGTTTTAAAGGTCTGCGACCGGAAGGACGGATCCGTCGTTGCGGTATTTGTAATGCCAGATCCGGCACTAATACAAGTCAATGGGAATTAATGCCGGATCCGGCATTCCGTCATGTGTTCCGGAATTTTAGACGGAGATAATACCGCCGTGTGCTGCGGTATTTTCCCCCCCCGTCTAAAAAACGTTCATATACTGAACTGAAGACATCCTGATGCATCCTGAACGGATTTCTCTCCATTCAGAATGCATGGGGATAATACTGATCAGTTCTTTTCCGGTATAGAGCCCCGAGGACGGAACTCTATGCCGGAAAAGCAAAACGCTAGTGTGAAAGTTCCCTTACACAGATTTTTTTCGGCTATCGTGTCACCATTGACTGTCATAAAAAGTGTAGCGCGACTCCTGTAGTCCTAGCTTAAGGCTTTTTAACGGACTGAGCCCCACTGATCGCGCTGTTGCATCCGCGATGGGACCAAATAGCAGGACCGTGGGCCTCCGGTCTTCATTGCGCAGCACAGAGGTTCCACCCCCACCTCCTAAATTACCGTACCTTTTTAACGCATTTATTGAACTTTTCCAACTTTTCTAACTCCTTCTGGCTCCGTGATCATTTTATGTTATGAAGTATCTTTTATATCATATTGTTTGCGTTTCCGGTTTTACAGAATCAAAAGAACAAAACGTCAAGCCTCCTCAATATTGGAATAATTTATTTTGAGAACAAAGAAAAAAAATTACAAAATTGCTCATCACAGCTTGGCGCATGATGGATTTTTATGTATATAAAACCATAGAAAAATACAAAACGTAAAATACCTTCGCCTAAACTCCTTAAAGGGGATGTCCGGCCGGTAATTATTATTTTTTTTTTTAAAGGGTCAGAAAGGCATTAAAAGAATAAAAAGTGATTTTCACCGATCCCTGCCACTGCCGATCTGGTTTGCCGCTGATCTTTACTTCCTGGTCGCTGTCCACGCACAGGAAATGACTGCTCAGCCAATCACTGACTGAGGCGAGTCACTGCTGCAGCCAGCGATTGCCTGAGCCGTCATTTCCTGTGTGTGAATAGGGGACAGGCCATAGCATAGAGACCAGGGCAGCACCAAAATGGGGGCCACCAGGGTTTGACGTGAGCATGACTTTTTTTTATGCCATTCTGACGCTTTAATAAAAATAAAAATCACCAGCTGGACAACCCCTTTAATATCTGTGTAAGAATAAAAAAAAAAATAACCTGAGAATTCATTTCCTTACAAGTCCCTCGTTTATTGCTCCAATGCATCTACAATTTAAAAGGAACTTGACACATAGGGGGTCATTTATTAAAACCATCTTGATTAAACCTCGCCTACCCTTTGAAGCCTACTCTGTGTTTCCATGGTTACAGACTACAAACCCTGCGTAGTCTGATGTCAGTCATCTCCAACTGTTGCAAAACTACAACTCCCAGCATGCAAAGACTGCTTACAGCTATCAGCCTACAGCAGGGCATGGTGGGAATTGTAGTTTTACAACAGCTGGAATGACGCAGTTTGCCCATCCCTGACGCTAACCTAACCTACCAAACGTACGTCATCACTGCAGGGTCAGACTACACAGCGCTTGTAGTCTGTAACCATGGATACAGATACGTCTGAATTACAGCTGTAGACACCAAACGGTAGGAGATTTTTTAATTCAAGACTATACGCAAAGGTTTTCAGTTTTTTATTTTAGATGCATTGCAGCAATGGTGGACAAATCCTTTTATTCTAAAAGCGACAAACTCATTTTCAGCCGTATTGCACATCGTCTCCTCGGATTATAGACGGCAGCCACTAGCGTTGCTTGCATTGGTTAAAATCCACATAGACCTTTTTTTTTTCCAGTGATTTTTAAAACATTTTGGTATTTTCTCGCATTAGAGGGTTGAACGTCACTCTCCCCTTCGAGCGCTTTGTAGCCATTCGCCAATTTTACTGGCAATTTCCTGCAACACAAATGGGAATATAATGAGCCACGTTTTTTCTCTATTGCAGGGCGCGTTAGTGCGCGGTGTGATGGATTCTTCTGACCTCTCGAGCTTTCTGCAGGGATGGAGGATCGGTGCTGCGAGAAGGGCCCATGTTTGCACAGTGGGCAGTCCCGTTGATAAAGATGGCGATTTCCGAGCGAGACTGGTTCTTCAACACGCTGAGGGCGTGCCAGGGGTCTACGTCTCCTGCAGGGGAGGTAAAAAGAATGGTCTGATACACTGAGTTCTGCCTTGTGCAGGGCCCGAGAGGGCGGAGTATGAGGGCACACTCACATCTGAGGCAGAAAGCAGCCTGCAGGATCATGTCGGATCCGCATTGCCAGATTCTGCAGTTCACATCCAGATCCTCATTGTCTATAATGGGGTCTGGAGGTAAAACGGCCACTTCTCGGCATAAATTCCGGGGTCTCGTGCGCATTCCGTATTTTGCGGAACGGAACAGCTGGCCCTAATAGAACAGTCCTATTCTTGTCCGTAATGCGGACAATAATAGGACATGTTCTATCCTTTTGCGGAACGGACATACGGAAACAGAATGCACACGGAGTAACTTCTGTTTTTTTGTGGACCCATTCAAATGAATAGTTCCGCATACGGTCAGCAAAAAAATTTAACGAACGGACACTGAAATAAAATCAGTTCGTGTGCATGAGCCCTTAGGCCTCTTGCACATGGCCGTTCCGTGCATTGGGGACCGCAATTTGGAGTCCCCAATGCACGGGCACCATCCTTGCGGCTGCTGCGACAGATCCAGACCCATTCAACTTGAATGGGTCCGCGAACTGTACGCATCGCAAAAAAAAAAAATAGAACAAGTTCTATTTTTTGTGGTGCAAAGGCACAGACAGAAACCCCAAGGAAGCACTCCGTAGTGCTTCCGTGCTTCTGTTCCGCACCGCAGCTCCGGATTGCGTACCCATTCAAGTGAATGGGTCCGCATCGGTGATGCAGTGAGTACATGGCCGGTGCCTGCATATTGCGGGCCGCAATACGGGCAACGGCCGTGTGCATGAGATCTTAAGGCGACCCTCCAGTTCAAGAAAAAAAAAAAAAAGAGAGAGAACAGGGCACTTACCTGAGGACCTGTTTTTCATAATTTCAGCTGCAGATCTGCCAACTCTTAGGCCTTTTGCACACGGCCGTTGTGGTTCTGTTCCGTGATTGGGGACCGCAATTTGCGGTCCCTAACGCATGGGCAACGTCCGTGCGGCGGCCAGAAAGGATCCAGACCCATTCAATCTGAATGGGTCCGTGATCCGTCTGTTCTGCAAAAAGATAGAACCAGTTCTATTTTTTTGCGTAACGGAAGCACGGATCGGAGGGCTTCCGTGGGGTTCCGTTCCTTGCTTCCGTTACGTACCTCATCTCCGGATTTGCAGACCCTTTCGAGTGAATGGGTCTGCATCTGTGATGCGGAACGCACACGGCCGGTGCCCCGTGTGTAGGGCCACGGGAGCACAACGGCCGTGTGCAAGAGGCCTTAGGCTCCTCTTCTGTCATTCAAGATGGCCGCATCGCTTCATGGACTACCCGATGCACACTGTACACTTGGTAGCCCAAGACACTTCCTGCTTGTTCAGCTCTGCCCTTGGATTGGCCTGCACTGTTCACGTGAGCAGTGCTGGCCAATCTGAGGGCAGCAGGAAGGGTCTTGGGCTACCAAATGCACAGGTGTGGCCATCTTGGATAGCAGAAGAGGAGCACGGGAACTGACTAATCTGCAGCTAAAAAGATGAGTTAAAAGGAGGTGTTTTGTTTGTTCGACAGTTAATACAATTTTTTTTTTCTTGAACCAGTAGATTACTTTGACTGTGAAATGATGATATTACAATCACAAATAACCTGCTCCTACAGCTCCAAAAAAAGAAGAAAAAAACAAAACAAACACTGAGAAAAAAAATTCCCAATTTTGAGGCACTGTCCAGGAATTTATGGACGGTTGGCAACCCTGATTTTCAATGAATCCCCGTGCCTTGCTCCGAACCCTAATTTAGCAATGTCATACCATTAACAAAGATTATTCTGCTGGACTTGGGATGATCGGCTCCATAGAATTCATTGGTGAATTTGACCGACTGACGGACGGACTCTGCCGGGATCTGGAAGATTTCTGTGCAGAGATCCACCTGAGACTTCAGGGATATGAGTGGGGAGAATGGGCAAGAACTGTCCTCGCAAGTCTGATCTGCGGAAGGAAGATGTGAGAAGTCAGAGAGAGTAATAGAGGAGTCTTCTGGAAGTTTTCTGGAGTTTTTGGCTGCTCCCTCCCGACACCGGATGTTTTTATCCGTGTGCAGGGAGAAGCAACAGCGGCGATGTGGGGGCCAGGGCAAGTATATTCCATGTGGGGTGGCCGGCGCATGAGGGGACATTTTATACTCTTGGAGAACTCCTTTAAGGGCCCATGAACATGGCCGTTGCCCGTATTGCGCCTGCAAAAAGCGGGTCCGCAATATATGGGCCCCGGGAGTGTGCACCCGCATTAAGTGAATGGGTCCGCAATCTGGGAGATGCGGTGCAGAACGGAGGCACGAATCGTCAGCCTACTACGGAGTGCTTCCGTGGGTTTTCTGTCCGAGTCTCCTCATGCATGCACTACTTTTTTGCGGTGCGGACAGTCGGATGCGGATCGCGGACCCCATTCAAGTGAATGGGTCCGCGATCCACATGCGGCGGCCCTACGGTCGGTGCCCGTGCATTGCGGACAGCAATTTGCGTCCGCAGCACGGGGCAGGCCTAAAGGGAATGTATTGTCAGAAAATGACCTTTTATTGAAATCAAAATATAAAACATATTTTTGGTGTCATAATCTAGATTTAAAAAAAAAAAATCCTGAAATCATGGCCACTAAACATCAAGATTCTTTGACAGTTCCTGTTCTGTAGATATGACTTCTCAGCAGTCATCTCATTATCATTACAGGCAGGATTACAGTGGCACGTAACAACTATATATAGATAACACAGGATCCACCATTCACAATAGGCGATGGTCATAGCTCACCTCTGCACAGGTCACTAAGCCAACCCTGAACTACAGGTGAAACTGAAAGCAGTAAAGTGCATCTCTGAATGTCTGCCTACATAATTATGTACAGCAAATAGAATAAAAAATTAAAAAATCTACAATCAGAAAATATCTAGATCTGGTTTTTATTTTGGTGATAAATTCCCTTTAAGAGAAATCAAGAAACCAATTTAGGGCTCTTTCACACTTGCGTTTTTGTTTTCCGGCGCAGAGTTCCATCGTCGGGGCTCTATGCCGGAAAAATCCTGATCAGTTTAATCCCCATGCATTCTGAATGGAGAGAAATCCGTTCAGGATGCATCAGGATGTCTTCAGTTCAGGACCGGAACGTTTTTTGGCCGGAGAAAATACCGCAGCATGCTGCGCTTTTTGCTCCAGACAAAAATCCTGAACACTTGCCGCAAGGCCGGATCCGGAATTAATGCCCATTGAAAGGCATTAATCCGGATCCGGCCTTAAGCTTAACGTCATTTCGGCGCATCGCATCCGCATCGCATCCGACATTTAGCTTTTTCTGAATGGTTACCATGGCAGTCAGGACGCTAAAGTCCTGGTAACCATGGTAAAGTGTAGTGGGGAGCGGGGGAGCAGTATACTTACAGTCCGTGCGGCTCCCGGGGCGCTACAGAGTGACGTCAGGGCGCCCCATGCGCATGGATCACGTGATCCATGCGCATAGGGCGCTCTGACGTCATTCTCCCCCACTACTACTATGGCAACCAGGACTTTAGTAGCGTCCTGGCTGCCATAGTAACACTGAAAGCATTTTGAAGACTGATCAGTCTTCAAATGCTTTCAGGCCACTTGCGTTGTTACGGATCCGGCGGGCACTTCCGGCGACGGAAGTGCACGCCGGATCCTAACAACGCAAGTGTGAAAGAGGCCTTAATCTGTACATGAAGAGGCCTCACAGCTCCCCAAGCACAGCGCCGTACATTATATAGTGGCTGTGCGAGGTATTGCAGCTGTGACTGAGCTGCAACTAGGTCATCTGACGTCACTGGCCCAGAAGAGATCCCTGTGCTCACTAGAGCGCCGCGGCCTCTTCAAACAGCTGATCAGCGGGGGTGCTGGCAGTCAGACCTCCACTGATCAGGTATTGAGGACCTATCCTGAGGATAGGACATCAATGTATGATCCCGGAAAACCCTTTTAAATGGGAGCCAGGTGCAGGTTTCATATATATTGATTAGTTCACTCCTGATTTTATTTTAAGAAAATTACTTAAAGGGATTTTCCACGACTTCCAACACCCGGGACCCCCACCGATCAGGTGTTTGAGAAAGCACCGGGGCTCGTACATAGCCTAGCGGCTGTGCTTGGTATCACTCTCAGTCCCATTCGCTTCTATGGGGCTGAGCTGCGCCGAAGCCACTTAACCAATGATTGTGATCTCACATGGCCTAAGGAAAGCTGTCCCTTCTCAAACAGCTGATGAACTGGGATACTGGATGTCAGACCGCCACCGATCAGATATCAATTACCTTTCCAGAGGAGAGGAAAACCCCTTTAAGAAAAACAAGCCCTGTGACTCAGTCTGTCCTGCTACTGGCGCTATAGAAAAACAAGCGTCAGACCCCTTTGTGCACAACTCCCATCATCCGAGTAGGTAAAACACAACACACAGACTGCGGTCACTCACAGTAGCCAAACTCTGTGCACGTCTGGTAATACCACTGCCGTTCCCCGACTCCAACCGGATTTATCTTTGTATTTCTCAGGTCCGACAAGGATTTCTCATGGGAGTTTTCCACGCACTGCAGTCCTATGTAATCCATGTATATCTGCCAGAGACAAAATACATAGCTAGGTCCTGTACCGCATAAGTGCGTCGTCACTGCTTAGTAACTTAAAAACCGCCAACTTACTGAATTGACAAGTCTCAGCCCTTCGTATGCCGATTCTGCACCGACTAGGCGCTCACAGATCTTCCTCACATCACTGCCCGGCGTCTCCATGTTGTATTGCACGGCTCCCATAAATATATCCGCCAGGTTGCCGACAAATTCCGCGTAATCATCGGGGGCGTGCAGAGGCGAACAGGACGAGAAGTCTTTCTCGAGTTTCGAGACGTTCCCCGTGTGAAGGATGGAGTCCACTTCTTGGAAACTTTCCTTCACTCTGTCCAGACACTGCAGACAGATCAGACCATAGTATCAGCCAACGATATGGCGGGCGTTTACCGCAACAGATAGCGGATGGCATGATCGTAAAAGAACTGAAAATGCCTTCCTACATGTCCGGGACAGAGTCCCATTTTTAGGTATAAAGCATGCACATCTCACACCCGGCCCCGGGTCATATACATGAAGTTTTAGGCTGCATTCATAGGTCGGTAAGAACAGCCCATATGAGGGCGGTAGAGTCCTTTCCAGCAGGAGACTGTCTGAAACATGTCAGTGTTAAGGGTGATGATCTGGATAAAACCCTATTTTGAGGTGTAATTTTTAATATCACTCAATAAAGAGATTTAGGTTTTAAGGACAAAGCGCTGTAGACATCTTTGGGACTTCTCAAGCTCCGCATCCGAGGTGGTCTACAATTACGTGCACGGTACCGTCCGTGGAGTGTGGTGTAACCAGGATCAAGCAGCAAGTGCGGTGAGCTGGACCAAGCTTGTCTCATTTGTGATTTACCCCAAAATGATTCCAATAAAAACTACAAGTTGTCCTGCAAAAATCAAGACCTCACACAGCTCCATAGAAAGCAAAATAAAAAGTTATGGGTCTTATGATGCAGCTATGCAAAAAAAAAAAAAATATATAAATTTTTTTAAAATGAAAGGGGGTGGGGGGGGGGGGTTATTCAGCAAATGTAGTAAAACTTTAAAAAAAACTACGGGGCACATTTATTAAGGCGGTGTTTTAGACGGTGGTCTTAAAGCCCCCGCACTGGTGGTGGATCCGACGGAGTTATGAAGAGGCGCCGGCTTCTCCATAACTTTGTCGCATCCAGCGCCAGTTCTAAATGTAGGACCGACGTCCGAGCTGTCTTACATTTAGACTATATTTCTACGCCTACGTTTTAGGCGTAGAAAATGATGAATGAGACGGGCCGCGCTGCCCACACCCATGATTGTAGACCTGGCTTGAGCAGGGAGAAGTCACAGATAGTTGTGCCGCCATCTGCGCCACAAAAATACGCCTAATATAGACATATTTCAGTGTAAACAATTACCCCCTACATGTATTTGGTATCACTCTAATCGTACTGACCCAGAGAATAAAGTTATCATGCTTTTTTACGCCACAAAGTGAATGTCACTAAATTTGCAGTGTCAAAAGTTAGTGGCGGTTTTGCAGTTTCCTCTTCAATCCCCCCTCGGAAAGAGTTAATAAAAAGGCAATCAATGAGTTATGTGTACCCTAAAATGGTGCCATTAAAAACTACAACTTGTCCCGCAAAAAACAAGCCCTCAAACCGCTACATAGACAGAAAAAAAAATAAAATAAAAATTAGCTCAAAGGGTTAATACCTACTCAGTTTAGTTTCGGAGACATGGAAAAGTGAGCTTTTTAAAGATCTGTTCGCATGGCGGCTATTGTCGCAGTACCTGTAGGCTGGTGTGGCCCAGGGCCACAAGGGCTTATCCTGAAAGCAGGGGTGTTGTTGGGCTGCTGGGCCTCAACACCAATAATAGAGCGGTCAGAGATTCGTTTTTCTGATACAGAGCTCCAGACCCCCTGCATAGACAGGGTTCTGCCTTCACCAGAAGAGGGAGATTAGGACATTGCTAATTATACACTGAACTCCATTCTAAACATATGAGCTCCCCCTAGTGGTGGCAGAGACTTTTTGCTGTTTTAGGCCACGCTTAGCACTTTTTCCACACCAGAACCCCAGTGTAAAGTACACCAGCTCCTGGCGAGCTTGTACATTTCAGGTGGGCTCCTCTTAATAAATTTAGCATATCTTATGCCAGTGCATTTAAAAGAAAATTAAAACTGGTATAAGAAACACCGTTCTGAATAAATTGCCCCCTATGTCTTTGAAGAGGGTGTGGAGCTCTGAGTCACAATGGTGTTCAAGACTGGGCGTTCACATTAAGACGTTCACATAAGACACTCTAGAGAAGAGTTGTCCACAGGGCAGTGGACTGGACAGTACCTTGGCTGATCCTCCAATGACGGGATCGGACAAGCTCTGGGCCACCACCTGGAAAGAGGAGAAGAAGCTGACAGAACTGCCGGAAATTATGCACATTTTTTTATTAAGGTTGTCCGAAAATCGGCAACAAAAATGAGCGTGCTTATTTTCTCCGTGCAGATAAGGTCCATCGCAGGTGGAGGGGCATTGCACTTGTCTGTATCCTGCTGAGGGTTTTACCTAATCAAATCCATTCTGAATCCACCATGTGTTAAAGGGGTTTTCTAGTAAAAAATGATTGATGTCCTGTAGTGTTGAGCGAACTTGTGTTTACAAGGTTGAGGTTATCTAAGAATTCTGTTATGGATTCCGCTACCACGGACCATAACTTTTGGTCCGTGGTAGCGAAATCCATAACGGAATTCTTAGATAACCTCAACCTTGGGACACGTTATCAATATCTGATGGGTGGGGGCCCCGACTCCCAGCCTCACTACCAATCAGCTGTCTAAAGAGGTTCTGCTGATGCCGCTTCCTAGACCAGTGATGCCACGTTCTTCGGCCTACACAATACCAAGCTGCAGTACCATGCGCCACCACTATACAGCGTATGGCGTTGCGTTTGATAAGCTGTGAGGAATCACGACAGCCTCTTCAAAAAGCGGATCAACGGTGCTATCGGGAGTCGGACCCCCATCGATTAGATATTGATGACTTTTCGTGAAGATAGACCTTCACTGTCCAACTCCCAGAAAACTCCTTTAATTCCCTCAAATTCCCATAAAATGAATTTTTCAGTTAAGCTAATACAATGAATCTACAAATATTAATAAATAGTAATAAATCTACAATAATTAGATCAACTTTCTGCTAATGACCTTGTTGTAATCAGTGAAGTCCAGCTCTGCTCTGACCGGGGCAGAGGAGGCCACGGCTGCATACACCAAATGTGGGAACTGCAAAAAAAAAAAAAGAAAAAGGGCCCAAATTAAGAATTATTAGATTTTAAGACACAAACAGCAGGACTTCCCACCTTAAATGTCTGTTTCAGCACATACCTGTATTGCCCACGACATCATCATTTGGCCCATGATTGCAAAGATGTTGTGGGTGTGAATGACCTACGTTCCAGGCTTGGACATGGGATCACTACGTCCCATTAGGGGCATACACAGATCTCAAAGAGACCCATAGGAAAACTTAGTATGGGCCCCTGCACCTAGTTTCCCAGAGTACGTACGGCAATGCAGAAGATTCTCAACACCCCAGATTTCTGACGAATTTATATATATATATTTTTTTTATTCAAGTGAAAGAAATTTGAAACAGTTGGTCTCACCCACTTTATATGACTTTTATGTTGGAAAAAGTGGAACAGGTGCTTCAAATACATGGCGCTCTTTCTGAACACCAGAAAACTGGAAAAAAATACATTGATAAATGTCCTGCTTCTCTTCGATTACAAACCTGGCTGCCTGCAGCCACCACTAGGGGGAGCTCTATGAATAGGAATTAATAGAACTACCATGGAAGCTATAGTAATGTCTTTGCATTGAGCTCCCCCTAGTGGCAGCTGTGTGAAAATGCTTTTCACACTGGGAAGAGAATAGCAAGTTCTGCATAGTATAGTCGTTGAGTGGTCTGCCTCCATCACTGCGTCCCATCCATGCCACAGTTGGGAGGTAGGTCGCTTACCATGTGCCTTGTGAGTGCAGAATATCACACAGAAGGCAATTAAAACCAAAATGAACATTGAAAAGACCCACCTTCAGTCTAAACCAAGCAGAAAGGGATCCAGGGTAGGAGCCTCCAAAGCAGATCCAAGTGTTCTTCTGAGTCAAGTTATATTTCTGAGAGACGAAGAGATGGAAGGAGGCCAGGTCTGCGAGCCTAGGTAACGTCATGGAAAAGCAAACCATAAAAAGGCTGTATTTTCAAGGGATTGTCTGGGATTTTAATATAGATGACCGATCCTTAGGAAAGGTGGGGGTCCGACAGCCAGCACACCTGCCGATCAGCTGTGTGCAGAGGCCGTGGTGCTCCAGTGAGCACAGGACCATACATTTTGAGCATAGGTACTTCAGCTCCATCCCATTCAAGTGACTGGGACATAGTTATGTGTAGTACCATTCACAACCACTACTGAGCGTATGGCGCTGTGCCTGGAAACGAAGAGGCCGCAGCAAACCGCTGATCGGTGGTGGTGCCGGAAGTAGGGCCTCCACTGATATCAATGTCCTGACCTAAGGAATGGCTATCGGTATTAAAATCCCAGACAACCCCTTTAAGGTGACCGAGGACTTTTTTTTTTGTTCTTTATGAGTACTTACGCCTGCTGACTGGACAGGAACCTTATTGCTTCAAGGGTCAGTCCATCTTGATTGATGCTAGCTCCATAATAACGATGTTCAAGGGACACCAGGAGCGCTTGATGTTTCTGAGCCAACTCAACGTGCTCGCCTAGGTTACAATTATATGTCCTTGTATTAATTCTCCTAAAGAGGCGCCGCCCCCTCCTGACACGTCCGTTTTGGTAGATAATAGCTTTATTCCACGTGAAAGGACAATCCTGGAGCATCTATTTTATCACTACAATGTGCGTTCCTCTGTTATTCTTACTAGAAGATTATCAATAAATTGACAACTCAGTGTTACGAGTTGGGGGTGTGTCCCAGCAGTCTGGCCTTGTCCAATCAGTGCTGCCAGTATTAAGCCTCATTCACACGTCAGTGTTTCACGGACAGCACACGTCCCTATTCATTTTAATGTGTGTATTCAGACATCAGTGTTTTAGCACGGTCCGTGGGTCAGTGTTTTTAGCACGGATGCATGCTCTATTTAGTCCGTGTTCACGGATCCATCACGTCAGTTATAGTCTATGGGTCCATGAAAACCACGGATGCATCCGTGTTTCAGGGATCATTAAGAAGAGATGTTTTGAAAATTATTTTTCAGCTGTTCAGTGTTAGTGAAACACGGACAGCAAAAAACGGACACACGGATCCTTCACGGATGCATCACTGACCAACTGCTCACGGATTTCAGCACAGACACATTGCTGAGAAAAATGATGTTTTAATACATGCAAATTAGCCTCTAGGAGCAATGGGGGCGTTACCATTACACCTATAGGCTCTGCTCTCTCTGCAACTGCCACGCCCTCTGTACTTTGATTGACAAGACCAAGTGTGATGACGTATACACCGCCTGGCCCTGTCAATATGCAGAGGGCACGGCAGGTGCAGAGAGAGCAGAGCCTCTAGGTGTAATGGTAACGCCCCTGTTGCTCCTAGAGGCTCATTTGCATATAGTAAAACATCATTTTTCTCAGCAATGCGGGCACATATGAACATGGGACCATCACAGATGTCTTCAGCTGCCAGGAGAACATGTAACAGGTCAGCCAGTGTCATAGGTACAAACCTGCTGACAGATGGGCTTTAAACGTAGACACAGGCAATGGTGGAGATGGAAGTAATATCTATGGAGGTCACTTCCTTTATGAAGCAGTTGAAGTCTTTCCAACGTTTGCTATGGGGCCCAAGGGTCCCTTGTTCTGCTGTTCGCATCTTTCGCGGCCCCATTGAAATGAATGGGTCCTCCCCCATTCCTCAAAACTGCGGAAAGGATGCGGACCCATTCATACGGTCATCTGAATGAGCCCTAAACATCAAATACCGTCCTATGCTGGAGATATGCCAGACAGACCTAGAAAACAAGGTGTCGCGTGTAATACCGACCTGCCAAGACCGAGAATTCAGACTCCGCACTCTCTCCTCCAATAAACAGGAAGACCGGTCCATCAGGGCGTTTCCAAAATTCTTCATTTATCCAGTACCTCTACAAATGGTAAAAAAAATAGGGCCTGTCAGAAATCCCCGTCCACCTCCACGATCGCTCACCTGCGTTAAATGCTTCCGAAGCACGGACACAGCCTGGACTCGGCCGTTATGGAACTTACAAACAATTAGATGAAGTCCAGATTTTGTAAAATGCAATTTTCCTTATTTCAAGCAGTAAAAATAAATCTACGCGTTTCGGACCTCGCAATCCTGGTTCTTACTCATGACATTTTACACCAAGACAAACCTTTCTTTATAAACGTGTGTTCCACCAATCACGAAAAGATTCATTATCACGTAATTTGACAAAGAGAGTGACTAACAAATCGCGGACTGAATGCTTCGTATAGATCATAGGAGACAAGAAAAAAACAAAAATATATAAAAACCTATATCAAAAACATGAATTCATCAGTATTGTAGCATCACATC
Organism: Bufotes viridis; assembly: GCA_033119425.1. NCBI lineage: Eukaryota > Metazoa > Chordata > Amphibia > Anura > Bufonidae > Bufotes > Bufotes viridis. The sequence continues at coordinate 29,371,865 of CM065597.1, read as the reverse complement.
ATATTTACTGTTCAGGCCTGTGGGGGAACAAGTTCCAGATTCAAACATCCAGAACGCCTCTCGGCTTAGAAGCTTTCTCCTCCGATCTCCCACCCCTAATGGGTGCAGTAAGCCTTTCCGCTCCCTGAACCGCAAGAGACGTCGTGTCCCCATTGTGAACTGTAGCAAAATGCATGCTGACTGCAGGTTCTATAGTGAGGTACATCTGATATATGTTTGTGGTGCATCCTACATATTGTAGTAGGCATTTTTTACATGTAATCAAATAGGTAGCAGTTTCGACCAGTACAGGCCTTTATCAAACTGGTGCCGCTGTTGGGAAGAGAGATGAGGGGTTGACTGCGCTCAGGAAGGAACGAGCGTGCGTCCGCACTGCACTTAGAGTAAGCACGCTCATTCCTTTCTGAGCGCAGTCAACCCCTCATCTCTCTTCCCAACAGCGGCACCAGTTTGATAAAGGCCTGTACTGGCCGAAACTTTACTTATACAGCCGCAGATCTAATGAAGACGCGTGATGCTCACCAAGTAAAAATCGTGGTGTTTCTGGAGTTTTCTATACATTATCAGACGGAGTGGGAACCCGACTCACAGAAAACAAAACACAGTGAAGCAGGGTACAACTAAGGCTACTTTCACACTGGCATGTTGTGGAATCCGTTTCAGGGCTCTCACAAACGGTCCAAAACGGATCAGTTCAGCCCTAATGCATTCTGAATGGATAAGGATCCGCTCAGAATGCATCAGTTCGGCTCCGTTCCGCCTCTATTCCGTTTTGGAGGCGGACACCAAAACGCAGCTTGCTGTATTTTGGTGTCCGTCTGAAGAGGCAGAGCCTAACGGATCCGTTTTGAATTACAATGTAAGTCAATGGGGACGGATCCGTTTTCAATGACACAATATGGTGCATTTGAAAACGGATCCGTTCCCCATTGACTTTCAATGTAATTCAAAACGGATCCGTTTTGACTTTGACATTTTTCTTTAAAACTAACGCAAACGGATCCGTTCTGAACAGATACAAACGTTTGCATTATAGGTGCGGATCCGTCTGTGCAAATAAACAGACGGCTCCGTACCAATGCAAGTGTGAAAATACCCTCAGCAATCTTTCAATATCATCATTATATGCCATGTTTTTTTATTTTTTTTATTTCTTGTCTCCTATGAGCTATAAGAAATGTTTTTAAGCATTCAGTTTGTGATTGGTGGGACACATGTTTAGAAAGAAAGGTTTGTCTCGGTGTAAAATGTCATGAGTAAGGACCAGAATTGTGAGGTCTGAAACGCGTAGACACTATTCTGCTTATGGATTTGACCTCTTGAAATAAAGAAAATTGCATTTTAAAGAAGCTGGACTTCTGTTTGTTTGCAGGAAGCCATTCACTGCAGTGGTCCTTTGCTCTGGCTGGGTCCTAAGTGGGGGCCCCTCCATGATTTCCCAACAGGTGAATGCACTGGCTTAGGGTCCATTCATACATCCGCAATATGGATCAGTTCTGCAACGTTGCGAATGCATCCAGACCCATTCATTTTCAATGGGGTCGGAAAAGATGCGGACAGCACACAGTGTGCTGTCCGCATCCGCACTTCCGTTCCGCAAAATAATAGAACACGTCCTATTCTTGTCCGCAGACACAGACAAGAAAAGGCATTTCTATTAAAGTGCCGGCCATGTGCGGTCCGCAAAACACTTGCGGACGTGTGAACGGACCCTTATTAATGACAGATCTAAGAACGTGTTCAGACTTTCCTGTAAAATATGACGAGCGGCCCCGGAAGCGGTTCCTGCTTTACCTGTCTATACGTATCATTGTTCCTCCTGTTGAAGTGGTCAAGGGGCTGTGTAATATAGCCTTCCACCGGGGGTACGTAGAGGGACGCTCCCTTTGGAAACCCAAGACGACTGTAGAAGGATTTGAAGTTCTGAACCTGCCGCAGTTGGTGGATTTTTTTCCGGATCTGTCTTTGGTTCCAGGCTAAAATAAATAGGGAGTAGGTCAGTCATTGAGATACGCTCAGCCCGAGTCCCCCATAGAGGTGGACACAGACACAAGGGTCATCACATGACGATTACATGGTACGCTCTCCCCTATCCCGACTACTTGCATTCCCCATGTTTGTTACAAGGGTTTCTTAAGTTATGTTATTGGTTCTTTCCCTTTAATTTGCATTTTTAAATATTAGCTTTCATTTTTAATATAGTGAATGTAGTTAGGGTCAGAACGCAAGTCGCCTGAAAGCATTTGAAGACTGATCAGGATGCCATGGTACTCCGCAGCAGTGTACTTACCTGCGCTGCGGCCGCCCCTTCATGACGTCATAGGTCCCCGCGGCGCACAGATCCAGGCGCCGCCCGGACCTGTGACGTCATGAAGGAGCGCCCGGAGGCCACAGCGCAGGTAAGTACACTGCTGCAGAGTACTTACCATGGCAGCCAGGACTTCAGTAGCATCCTGGCTGCCATGGTAACCGATCGGAGCCCCAGCTTACACTGGGGCCCGATCGGATCTGCTGCTGCGCATGCGCAGAGCTAAACGTGGGATCCGGCGATGCGCCGAAACTACTTTTAACTTAATTCCGGATCCGGATGAATGCTTTTCAATGGGCATTAATTCCAGATCCGGCATTACGGCATGTCTTCCGGATTTTTGGATGGAGACAAATCCGCAGCATGCTGCAATTTTGTCAACGTCCAAAAAACGGTCACATACTGAACTGAAGACATCCTGATGCATCCTGAACGGATTTCTCTCCATTCAGAATGCATTAGGATAATCCTGATCAGTATCTTTCCGTCCTAGAGACCCGAGGACGGAACTCTAGGACGTAAAGCAAAAACGCTGATGTGAAAGCACCCTTACGCAGTTTTAGGCTACTTTCACACTTGTGTTTTTACTTGAACCAGCAGGGTTCCGCTTCCGTTACTGATAATACAACCATCTGCATCCGTTATGAACGGATCCGGTTGTATTATCTTTAACATAGCCAAGACGGATCAGCCATGAACACCATTGAAAGTCAATGGAGGGCGGATCTGTTTGTCTATTGTTTCTATTGCTCCGCATCCCAGGACGGAAAGCAAACTAAGACATGCTGCGGTTTGCACTCCAGTATGGGAACGCAACGCATTTTTGAGCATTCCATTCAGTTCAGTTTTGTCCCCATCGACAATGAATGGGGACAAAACTAAAGCGTTTTTTTCCGATATTGAGCCCCTATGACGGAACTCAATACCGGAAAACTTAAACGCTAGTGTGAAAGTAGCCTTAGCTGGTCATTGTATATAAGACCCCCACGGTGCTGTGAAGGCTGCCCAGGGGCATGAGTTGTGCACATTGGACTTCCTGAGGAGGGGGCTAGAAGGTATACATTTTTGTGCATTTAAAGGGGTTCTGATCCCGGACATAACCCCTTCTTCACCCATTCAGCCCCTATGAGTTGAGCATTGGAGCATTTCATGCTCTGATGCCCCCGCTTGCCCTGCGCTGCATTGTGCAAGGCAATGGCTGTTTGCTTCCTGTACAGCGCTGCCCTAGGCTGTTTTACATGCTAGCGCAGCGCTAAAGACCGCCCATTAGTGCCGGTGACGTCACCAGGATCACTGCTAGGTGCCCTGCGCTGAGCAAGGGAGAACATCAGAGCATGAAGTGCTCCGATGCTGAACTCAGAGGGGCTGAATGGGGGAAGAAGGGGTTATGTCGGGTTCAGCTCTGAATGCTGACAACCCCTTTAATTAGCTCTGCTGCTATTCTGCAACCAGACTTAGGCTACATTCACACGACCGTGAATGTGTCCGCATCCGTTCCGCAGAATGCGGACCCATTCACTCTCTATGGGGCCGGACGAGGTGCGAAGAGCACACTATGTGCTCCCCGCTTCCGCATTTGCGGAGAACGGACCCAAACTTCCAGTCCGCTGCTCCGTAAAAGATAGAACATGTCCTATTCTTTGTGTGAGTATTTAGAAAGTAGCAAAGCTACTACCTACATTCTGTCATATTAATGTGCAGATGTGACGTGCACTATGGGACTTCATTGTGGCTGAATGCGCAAAAGATACTATATATATATATATATATATATATATATATATATACACTATATAAGTATCAGACGGCTACTGCACGATTCTCTGCTGTTCAACAAGCGTCCAGTGCACCTATTGCCCATACAACCTATAGTGTGATATTGTAAATGAATGTGGTATATATTGTTTTTTATTTATTTAGTTTCTTTCATTTTTTTTATTTTATTCCTTCAGCTGATCTATTTTTATATTTTTTTTATAGTAATTGTGTCATAATAAATATCTATATAAGGGCTCATGCAATTGCTGTCCCCAATGCACGGGCAACATCCATGCGGCTGCCGCAGATGGATCCAGACTCATTCAACTTGAATGGGTCAGTGATCCGTCCGTTCTGCAAAAAAGGAGGAGTGCATGCGTGCGGAGGCACGGCCAGAAACACCACGAAAGCACTCTGTAGTGCTTCTGTGGGGTTCCGCTCTGTCCTTCCGGATCGTGGACCCTTTCAAGTGAATGGGTCCGTGATGCGGGATGCACACGGCCGGTGCCCGTGTATTGCGGACCCGCAATACGACCATGGCCGCAGCCCTAAAAGATATATCCTCCTGAGATGGTTTCAAATGCAGAGTGCCTGTCCTAGCTACATACAATTAAGGGCTCGTCCACACAAATGTTTTTTGCATTCCGTATACGGGCCATTTTTTGCTTTCAGTATACCGTCCGTATATGGAACCATTCATTTCAATGGGTCCGCAAAAAAAACGGACTGTACTATGTATAAATTCCGCATCCGTAATTCCGTTCCTCTACATTTTGAGTCATGTCCCATTATTGCCATTCAAGTCAACAGGGCTGAAAAAAAACAAAACGGAATGCATCCGTATCCGTTCCGTTTTTGCGGACGCATCTATTGAAAATGTTATGCCCAGACCAATTTTTCAATGTACTTACTGTTTAAACATTATTATATGCTTCCGTTTACGATCTGCAAAAAACGGATCACAAACTACTGAGCACAATTACCAAAGTGACAAGAGGGTGAGCCGTTGTTATATTTACTCAAGCCGTTTGTTTTTAATTACGGTATGTTCTTGAACTGGTTTTAGCCATCGTGAATGTAGTTGTGAAATATTAAACTACTCATCTAAGGATACATTCTCTCTGGGTGGTTTCCAGTGTAGAGTGCCTGTCCTAGTTCCATGTAATTAAAAGGGTTTTCCCATCTCAGACAATTGGGGCATATCGCTACAATGAAAACGGAGTGGGGAAACGTACGCACACTACGCAGCCACCCTCCATTCATTTCTATAGGGACGCCAAAAATAGACGAGCGCTGGCCCCATAGAATATGAATGGGAGCATAGGCCATGCATGCGCAGTGCGCTCTCATTCACTTCTATGGGAGCACCGCTCGGTGGTGGACGGACCCCGGGAAAACCAGGGTCCTCCAGCCATAGCGCTCCCCGTTGTAGGTGCGGGTCTCATCGGTGGGACCCCACCTATTAGACAATAGGGGCATATCCTAGCGATATGCCCTCATTGTCTGACATAGGAATACCCCTTTAAGTCATGTGACTGATGAACGTGACGTCACTGGACTAGGGAAAGCAGAGAGAAGGTCGCGGCGCTACTGCAGGCATCAGTGCTGATCAGCGGGGGTCCCCGGTGTTAGACCACCACCGATCAGATACTGATGACCTATGCAGCGGATAGTTCATCAGTATAAGACTCCTGGAAAACCCCTTTAAGTTTTCTTTGGCATGGACATCAATACACAAGGTTTACTTTCCGGGGCACGTGAACCCCATTCCCATGTGCAGGAGGCGGATTTAAAGCAGATTTTGGCACAGAATCCGGGCCGAAATCCATGTCAAATCCACGCCTTGTGAATGGACCCCTAAACTTCAGCAGAATAAACACATTGCAGCAAACCTTCTGCTCGCTTAGTTCATGTGTCCATGGCAAATTAGGGTAAATTGCATAAGGTTAAAGCTGCAATTAACAGGTTAATTTGTGTGTTTCCCGCCTCCATTATACTTGCCCAGCCGCCAGGCGTCTCGTCACGCGCCCGCGCTGCTTCCTCTTCTCACCTGATGAGGAAGCCACGCAGGAAACCATATCATGTGCATCCAGTCATGAAGAAGGCAAAGCGCCAGCACCCGATCTGCTGACCTATATCTTGCATTTGAATGACTAAGGGCTGATTTACACCAGCCTGATTTATCTGATCGTGGAGCTCACATCATCATCCTGTTACAATTTTCACATTGGGGCCCCAGGGGCCTTCAGTTTACGCCCTTGGTTGTCATATACTGACATACACAGCACTAAGGGCTCATGTACACGACCGTTGGATGTTTTGCGGTCCGCAAAACACAGATACCGGTTGTGCATTCCATTTTGCAAAGCGGAAGAGCCAGCCCCTAATAGAACAGTCCAATTACTGTCCGTAATGTGGATAATAGGACATGTTCTATTTTTTTGCGGAACGGCCATGCGACACAGAGTCATTTCCGTTTTTTTGCTGCCCGATTGAAGTGACTGGTTGCGCATACGGGCCGGAAAAAGAAAAGAACGGACATAGAAAAAAAATATGCTTGTGTGCATGAGCCCTTCTAGTTATTACTTTTACCTGTGAATGAAGCAATTGGGATAATATTATATTAGGGAATTGCATGTGTTACAATTCCCTAATATAAGGATATAGACCCTAATTTAATTTTAAAAGGAGTTGCCCACCGCTTTACTATTGATGGCCGTTTCTCAGGATAAGCCATCAATATCGGGCGTCACTCGGCACCGCCGCCGATCAGCTGTTCTGCGGTAGATCCGGGTGCTGGAACTCAACAGCTCCATCCACTGTGTAGTGGACAGAGCTGGTTACTGCAGCGCTGCCCCCATTGAAGTGACTAGGAGCAGCACTGTAGTTACCAGCTCCGTCCACTGCAGAGTTGTCGCAGCTACTCTGATCAACATGGGTGCGGGGTATCGAACCCCTGCAGATCAGATATTGATTGCCTATCCTGAGGATAGGTCATCAATAGTAAAGGAATGGACAATCCCTTTAAGAGAGTCAGGTCTAATAACACTAAGCTAACCCATGCAATGTCATTTACTGAAGGGTAAAGAGCGACCCTCTGATTGGCCCTTAATGTGCACGAAGACACAATGGTGATGGTGCAACATAAAAACAGCACCACTGCCACCCCAAAAAAGCGAAAGAAAATTACAAAAACTGTTTGGTTTTGCCACAGTTGTGTTCACGGTTTTGAATGGCAAGAATGCACAGTTCTACCGAAAACTGCAATGGCGGCACAGTCACAACAAATCCCACACGTGCGGTACGGCTTTGTATTGCAGCGCTCGCGGACCTCTGTTGTATCGCTACCACCGCATGCACCCTTATAAGGCGCCGGCATGGCCTTTCCAGGCAGACGAGCGGAGGATCGGGCGGACACAAACCGCAGAATGCAGTGCTTTTAGTCCAGCTCCACGTCAGCCGGAGATCTGTACGCATTCCGGCAAACTCCATTATACTTAGGGCCGTTGTTTGGGTACGCGTCCGAGCCGCATTTCTTGTGGCTCAGATGCAGAACTATTCACTAACTTCAACGGGGCCGCAAAAGATTGCTCTGTTCCGTGGCCCCCAAAAAAATAGAACATGTCCTATTCTTGTGCGCCTCGCGGAGGCATTTCTATCACGAGTAGCCCGCTCCATTCAGAAAATTGCGGAACTCACATGGCCAGCAGCCTCGGATTTGCAATTTGTGGACCGCAAAACACAGCGTGGATCGTGTGCATGAAACCTAAGAAAGTCGATACAGACAGGCGATCGCTCTCACCCTCTGAACTTTGAGATAGATTCTTGCAGGTGCGCTCACACGTTGCGGACTCAACAAAATCCGCAGGTGCAGATTTCACAAAGTCGTGCTGTTTTGATGCGGATTTTACTTAAATTTTTCGCAACGGTATAGGATGGGTATTTGTTTGTGAATGATGTTGCGGATTACACCTCCACTAAAATGAATGGAGACGTTCAGGTTCAGGAAATCGGCAACAAAACGTTATTTGCCTCCTGTTCCGCAACGGAACGCAGGTATTTACACTTTTTATTTGCGCAGGCTAACATAGGGGATGTCTTATACGCCATGACCTTATTTTTACCCCCCGATTGTGCCACTCCCTGGTGTTATATGTGGCCTGTAGGGCTCATGTACACGACCGGGATCGGCCCATGTGTCGGCCGCATCTCCCAAACTGACCGTATCATAGCAATTTATTATACAGTCAGTTTGGGTCCTGGGAGCCGTGGTCGGCCATGGAGACACGGCTGACATGGTTTCTTCGGCGATCGTGGTCGGCAAAGGAGCCCTTAGGGCTCATGCGCACGACCGTATGTATTTTGCTGTCTGCACAACACAGATCCACAAAAAATACACATGACATCCGTATTGCATCCGTTTTTTTGCGGATCCATTGTAACGTAATGCCTATCCTTGTCCGCAAAATGGACAAAAATAGGACATGTTCTATCTTTTTTGCGGAACCGCCATGCAGACATACGGAAACGGAATTCACACGGAGTCGTGTCCGTTTTTTGGCAGACCCATTGAACTGAAAGGCTCCTCATATGAGCCTCAAAAAATAAAGACAAGGGACGGACACGGAAAAAAAATACGTTCATGTGCATTAGGGCTACACAGCGACTTCTGGTTCAGTATTTTCCTATAGGGAAAACTCAGGGTACTGGATTTTATTGGAGAGACACAGCGATGTATGGAGACTTATCGTCAGGCAATGTTCCATGGGAAAAAAGTATGCAAATTAGCTGACATCAGCCAAGTAGGTCTCTGGTCTCCCCATAGGGAAAAAGTTTTGCAGTTATCACAGGTCGTCAAGTTTTTCTTAAATTGATATACATTTCATTTGTGCAATATCTATCTGTCGGTACTATATTACTCCTCCTTTCAGTAAATCACCTATAGTACACAATACACACACACAGTCATTTGCATGTTACCGATGATGTCATCTCTCACATTTTCAGCTTTTAAAGGACGTAGAGGATAAAGAGACCCTGAGGAGCAGAGTGTGGTAGGTATGGTACTCACCTCCGTCCGCCCCTGCTAGGAGCAGGACAAAGAGAAGCAGCAGCAGCCGCAGGGCGATCATTGCAGGAGAGCAGGCAGACAGTCCAGCTTCCTCCTGGCAGCAGCCTGCACTGCCTCACAGTCACATGACTCCTCCACCACATGACTCCTCCAACTTTTCATTGGCTGAAAAAGTTACAAGCTCAGCTTCTGTTTTTTTTTTTTTTTTTTTGCTTGAGCAGCACATGAGGGGGTGTTTAACCCTTCACACACATCCGCAATGCTAGCCCAGCGTCATCTACGTAAAGCGGTGTCACAGCCTTAGGAAATGAATGCTGTTCTCTGCAGGATGAAAAGTTCTCTCACTTTCTAATGAGCTTTTTGTATCAATCCACAATCTTTTTGTAAGATCTCTGTTTGCTGTCAATCTGTTGTGGAGTATATCTTTCAGGTTTTGAAAAGCCCAAGGAGGGACGATAGCCATAAAATACCTGTGCCCAATACATATCTATACATGCCCCGTCCCCAGAGTGATCCCACACAGTAGAATGCCCACTTAGTCCCCCCTTCACGATAATGTCCCTACAAAGTAGGATGTATCCTTAGTGCCGCATGCAGTAGTTATGCCCTTTTAGTGTACCCACAGTAAAATTGCCCTCTTCACGATAGTTATGCCCCCTTAGTACCCTTACGCAGTAGTTATGCCCCCTTAGTACCCTCACACAGTAGTTGTGCCCCCTTAGTACCCTCACACAGTAGGTATGCCCCATTAGGTGCCCGCACACAGTAGTTATGCCCCCTTAGTGCCCCTCACAAAGTAGTTATGTCCCCACACAGTAGAATGCCCTCCTTAGTGCTCACACACAGTAGTTATGACCCCTTAGTACCCTCACACAGTAGTTATGCCCCCTTAGTACCCTCACACAGTAGTTATACCCCTTAGTACCCTCACACAGTAGTTATGCCCCTTTAGTGCCCCCACACAGTAGCTATGCCCCCTTAGTAGCCTCACACAGTAGTTATGCCCCTTTAGTGCCCCCACACAGTAGTTATGCCCCCTTAGTGCCCTTCTTACAGTAGTCCTGCCCCCCTTTATAATAATGTTGTCTCCTTTAGTGTTAATAAAATAAAAAGAGTAATGCTCACCTCCCCCCATTCCCCCACATGAAGGAAGCACATCATGCTCTCTCCAGCAGCAGGAGCTGAGCAGTGACATCATCATGCCTGCTGAGCTAAGTAGGTAAGCGGGGATGGTGTACAACTGGCTCCTCCGCCTAGGGCACTCTATGTAATGCCACCACTCAGGTATAGGAATGGAAGGTTCCATTCTACCTAAGTATATCTCTGCCGTGTTTGCTGCCACCTGCTGGTGAACCAGGCATATTACATTTGAACATAACAGTTGCAAACATTAGAAATGCACAGTGTCTAGGACCTGGGATAAAATGCATAGATGACGTTATATTAGCCCATTAAAAACAGTAGCGGGATGAAGAAGTGGTAATGCCACTCTGGGGCGTTACAGGTGCAGCTGCGGATATATCTCATATATAAGGCTCCATTCACACGACCGTATGTTGTCCGCAAAAAAACTGATCAGTAGACTTCAGCAATGGCCCTATTGCTGATCCATAGACTTCAATAGGGCCATGTCCTGATTTTCACTGACAAGTATAGGACATGTTTCATTTTTTTTTGCTGAGCTGTGCAATGGAAGAAAAGTGAATGGGACAGCATCTAATCCGCAAAATAAACGGAACAGTTTTTTTGCGAACAACATACAGTCGTGTGAATGGAGCCTAAAGCTGAGTGTATGTGTGTGTGCGTGTATGTATGTATATCCGCTAAAGGATTCCTCACTGTCGCATTTACAATCACGAAAGTTGGCACACGGGTACGTCAGGTGTCCGGAGAGGTTTTAGACCAGGTCTCAGCTCTCTAGCATGTACCATTCCTGAGATATTCCGCCCCCCCCCCCCCCCAAAAAAAAATGCCAATATCGCACATCACATGATCTACATTAGCCAATAGAAGCCTGCAGGTCTTTCTCTTCATATCTTAACTTCATATCCCAACTGCCAAACACATGGTCACATGTCCCTTATCAGCCAATAGAAGCTCACAGGTCCTTAGTCTCCACATACACACAGTTTTACACCAGGTTTTCATAACAACCCAGCCATTTTTCTTCACTGCTGCAGGTCAGCTTTAAAGGGGCAGAGCGCTGTGGATGATGCTGTTAAGTGAGCGGAGTGCTGTCGAGGTCACAGATCAGGGGGCAGGTAGGGTGGCCATTCAGGCCACCCTCAAAAGATGGACTTAAAACCCCCGCCCCCAGGTCCCGCTAAGCCATGCCCCCTACCACTCTGCAGCTGACTGGGATTGAAAAAATGAAGGTAAAAATCAACTTCTGTCAGCTGCAGGGGTGGGATGGAGGGTGACTTTCTCCCTGCAGCTCACGCTCAGACAGCACAGTGCTGCTGTCTGAGAATGATCTGTTTTAAAGAACATCCCTGTGCCGGTCCAGGCCCTGCGCCGGACGGACGACAGGGAGTCTGAAAGACGGAGTGTTCGGCCAAAAACAAGACCTCTGGCCACCCCAGGGTCAGGTTACTGTGGAGGTCACAGTTAAGGGAACAGTCTGCTATGGAGGCCACTGTTAGAGCTCATGAACGCAACCATATGCCCTCAGAGACATACTGTCCATGAGCGGGCCATATGTCCCGGAGCGGCATCGATCATGTGCACGGGAGTACACAGCATCATAGATCACAATAATGCTGTGCACGTCAGGCCGCCTGTGGGACTATTGTCCCGCACTCATTTGATCTTACGAGTGCGGGACAATAGCCCCGCCGGCGGCCTGACGTGCACAGCATCATTGTTATTTATGACGCTGTTTGCTCCCGTGCGCATGATCGATGCCGCTCCGGGACATATGGGCCGCTCACGGACCGTATGTCTCAGAGGGCATACGGTCATGTGCATGAGCCTTTAAGGGGCAGATTGCTGTAGAGGCCACTGTTAGGGGGACGGGGTGTTGTGGAAATGACTGTAAAGGAGATGGGGTACTGTGTAGGTCACTAATAAAAGGGGTGGCAGCTGTGGAGGTCATTGTTAAAGGGATGGGCTGCTGTGGAGGTCACTGATGAGAGAGCTGGATGCTGTGGAGGTCACTGTTAAAGGGGTGGGTGCTGTGGAGGTCTCTGTTAAGGGGACAGAGAACTTTGGAGGTCACAGTTAAGGGGACGGTCTGCTATGGAGGTCAGTGTTAAGAGGCAGGGTGCTGTAGAGGTCACTGTTAAGGGGGTGGGGTATTGTGGAGGTCACTGATAAGAGAGCTGGATGCTGTGGAGGTCACTGTTAAAGGGGCGGGTGCTGTGGAGGTCTCTGTTAAGGGGACAGAGAACTTTGGAGGTCACAGTTAAGGGGACAGTCTGCTATGGAGGTCAGTGTTAAGGGGCAGGGTGCTGTAGAGGTCACTGTTAAGGGGGTGGGGTATTGTGGAGGTTACATTTTAAGGGAACAGAGCTCTGTAGAGGTCACTGTTAAGGGGGTGGGTTATTGTGGAAATCACTGTTAACGAGACGGGGTACTGTGGAGGTCACTGTTAAATGGGAAGGGCGCTGTGGATGTTACTGTTATGGGGGCAGGCCGCTGTGGAGGTCACTGTTAAAGGGGCGGGGTAGTGTAGATGTCACTGTTATAGTGGATACTGTCGGTATCTTTTAACGACACACACAAACATTAAATGAAATATATCCGTGCAAAGCCGGGTCCTTCTGCTAGTATATTTATATATATATACATATTTTTCCCTGGTATATATATATATAGTCCTCAACATTGAAATTGCAACACCAGGACAAGTTGTAAGGTATTGCAGATTTTGGAAATAGCGGGTGTCATAAGATCTGCATATTATCACTTTTCAAGCACCTAGCTCCAGATTGGAGCTAGGTGCTTGAAAATTTGATAATATGCAGATCTTATGACACCCGCTATTTCCAAAATTTGCAATACCTTACAACTTGTCCTGGTGTTGCAATTTCAATGTTGAGGACTATATATGTGGCACGTGGGAGGGGCATAAAAACCAGATGGAAAGCAAAGTTTTTTAGCTACATAAAACCTCAAAAATCAGATCAAGTTATGTGGGATGATTGTGCTAATACATAATACCTTGTCCCATACCTGTTCCCTTGCCAGCACGCATAGCATTGTGACCTGACTGACCGGTCCGGACCTGATCCAGCAGCGTCACCAGTCCAGACTGTAAAGATCTGCCCCAGGCCCTGACTGCGCTCCACCACAGTGACAGCCGGCTACAGCAGCACAAACAATATGTCAGCATTAGGATGGGGGTTAAACAGCAGCAGGCACGGTTCATGGGGGGACACTATATAATAAGCAGCAGGCACGGTTCATGGGGGGACACTATATATAAAGCAGCAGGCACGGTTTATCGGGTAAGGCTAGGTGCACACTTGCAATCAGATACTGGCATTCTGTTCCAGTATAGCCTTAGCAAGTAGTCGGAGGTGGGAGGGGGCAGGGCATGGGGGCCTTATTCAGATTCTTGCAATGGGGCTCAATGGTTTCCATGTATACCCCTAACAGCAGGTCTTCCGCTGTTTTAAACCTTTGAACTTCAGCATCAGCAAGTGGAAATTTCTGAAATCTCATCCACTTCGCTGCTACTGTACATTTATGGCACAGATTTCATCACATTTGATGGAAAAAATAGATCTGTATGCAAAACCATGGCACATTAGGGTAATGTACTTACATTTTTACACCAGGTTTTGGTGTAAAAGAAGCAGCAAGACCCCTAAGCAACTTTTCAAACAACCGTATGACGATATTTTGTCTCATGGGAGTTTGCACGCCGTTCACGCCACCTAGGTTTACCATGGCTGCGGCATCGGCATATTTACTTACATTTACACCAACTTTAGGAGTAAAAATATCTGGAAAACGACGAGTAGTTTTTCGCGACAGACACACACAGCACGAGGATGCGCCTAGGTTATGATGAGGCATATCCTCCACCACCACAAAGGGGAAACAAATACTGACGTAAAAAGCCGTTCTTTGTAAATGACCCCCATTGACTTATAACTGGGTCTTTTGGAGGTCATTGGTGATCCCCATATGACAGATCCGGCACTGCATTGTGGTTTCTAACTTTCCGTTATAAACCGAGCCCAACATAGAAGTCTACGAGAGCGGGAGTTGCTCCTTTACATGGCTCATTAGAGGGGGGAAGGGTCCCTACTATCACGATTATATATCATAGTAAGGCATTTAGACAGGGTGTCCCCAGTTGAGGCCTTGGATCCACTTATTCTTGCCCTTATTTTTTTGGTAGCTGGTCATATTATCACTTCAGTGAAATTACACATAGTGTCCACCAGATGGCGGTGTAGAATGTCTTCTGCAGCATACTTACATGGGAAGTGCTGGTATGGAAGCAGTAAGGCCCCTTTTGCATCTGCGTTTTTGCTTTCCGTCCTAGAATTCCGTCCTCGGGGCTGGCTCTAGGACGGAAAGAAACTGATCAGGATTTATTCCAATGCATCCAGAATGGAGATAAATCCGTTCAGGATGCATCAGGATGTCTTCAGTTCAGTATGTTAACGTTTTTTGGACGTTGATAAAACCGCAGCATGCTGCGGATTTGTCTCCGTCCAAAAATCCGGAAGACATGCCGTGATGCCGGATCCAGAATTAATGCCCATTGAAAAGAATTGATCTGGATCCGGCTTTAGGCTAAACGTCGTTTTGGCGCATCGCCGGATCCGACGTTTAGCTTTTGTGAATGGTTTCCATGGCAGCCAGGACGCAAAAGTCCCAGCTGCCATGGTAAAGTGTAGTAAAGGAGACAGGGGAGAAGTATACTTACCGTCCATCCGAGTCCCGGGGCGCTTCACAATGAAGTCAGAGCGCCCCATGAGAATGGATCACATTATCGCATGGATCACATGGTCGCATGGATCACGTGATCCATGCGCGTGGGGCGCTCTGACGTCATTGTGGAGTGCCCCGGGACTCCCCACTACTTACTATGGCAACCAGGACTTTAGTAGCGTCCTGGCTGCCATAGTAAGGCCTCATGCACACGACAGTATTTTTTTGAGGTCCGCAAAACGGGGTTCCGTTGTTCCGTGATCCGTGTCAGTTTTTTCTTCCGTTGTGTTTCCATGTGTCTTCCGTTTTTATAAGCGGACATGACCCAAAAGATTTTACCAAAAGACAGGCTGACAATTTTTGCCAAGTGCCTGCCAAGGGATCTGCAAAAAAACGGACGCGGAACGCGGATGACACACGGATGGCCATCCGCATTTTTTCACGGTCCCATTGACTTGAAAGGGTCCGTGCACCTTTTTTCACGGACAAGAATAGGACAGGTTATATTTTTTTGACAGACTGGAATCACAGACGCGGAGGACAAACGGTGCATTTGCCGAGTTTTCCACTGACCCATTAAAAACCAATGGGTCCGCAGAAAATCACGAAAAAATTAACAACGGACACGGAATCAAACAACGTTGTGTGCATGAGGCCTAACACCGAAAGCATTTTGAAGACTGATCAGTCTTCAAATGCTTTCAGTTGTCTTGCTTTGTGACGGATCCGGCGGGCATTTCCGGAGACGGAAGTGCACGCCGGATCCACACAACGCAAGTGTGAAAGAGGTCTAAGTCAGGGGCTGCACGTACACACGTCCTAAAACAAAGTCTAAGCATAGCCCCTGGGACTTTAACCCAAGGTCTTAGTCAGTGTTTGGTCAGTGATTTCCATTAGTGATTGTGAGCCAAAGGCCCCTTTCACAAGAGCGTGACGGATTAGGTCCAGATGCGTTCAGGGAAACTCGCACCATTTAGCAATCCAGTTCAGTCAGTTTTGTCTGCGATTGCGTTCAGTTGTTTAGTTTTTTCCGCGCGGGTGCAATGCGTTTTGATGCGTTTTTCATGCGCGTGATAAAAAACTGAAGGTTTACAAACAACATCTCCTAGCAACCATCAGTAAAAAACTCATCGCATGAGCGTCTGTGCCGGGTACTGCAGCTTGTCTTAGTTCTTCACTCCCTCACACTCAGCCCTTCCGGTGAGTCTTATTTCGCACCCACAGTTTTGTCATGGGGTTTTTTTTTGTTGCAAATTTTGTAGTCGAAGAAAAAAAATGTTGAAGGTTTGTGAAAATCTTTGCAGAAAATGCAACAAAACCACCAGAAGGCCCATAGTCCAGATTTACTGATCCTAAAGGTGGTGTGAGCTGAGACCGGTGGTCTAGGCCTGAAGATTTATCACGGGGGCTGAGGCTGGAGGATACATCTCGGGTAACTATTGGTTGGCTTACTTTGGGACAGATTTTTAAATCAGAACTGTGGTGCAATTTTGAGGATAGGTCATCAATATTAAAAGCCTGGAGAACCCCTTTAACTGCTAAGGCCTATTTGTTGAGCATGGTGAAAAAAAAGTCTAGAAACCCTGGAAAATGCACATATCTGCGCATTTTAGACAGATTTGTGGAACAGACACGTTAGTAAATCTGGACCCATGTGTGATATAGGCCATGAAAGTTCTCATTTCAGGCAAATTCCCCACTGTTATAAAGTGCAGTTTCTCAGTGTGGACACTAGATGGCGATGCATTTCCAGGTAAAAATTAATAAGCATGCGGAAAGAGTCTATACAGGTATAGGGGAGTATGTGTGATACAGGTATAGGGGGTCTGTGTAATACAGGTATAGGGGGTCTGTGTAAGGCCCTATTCACACGTCCGCAATGTCGTCCGCATGTATTCCGCAATTCTGCGGAATACATGCGGACCCATTGACTGTGAATGGGGCACGAAACGATGCGGAGAGCACACACTGTGCTCTCCGCATCAGTTTTTGCGGAGCACGCCGCCGATCTTACGGCCGCAGCTCCGCAAAAAAGTAGAGCATGTCCTATTCTTGTCCGCAATTGCGGACAAGAATAGACATTTCTATGGGGCTGCCGGCCGGGTGTGTTTAGGGATCCGCAATTTGCGGATCCATAAACACAACGGACGTGTGAATAAGGCCTAATACAGGTATAGGGGGTCTGTGTAATACAGGTATAGGGGGTCTGTGTAATACAGGTATAGGGGGTCTGTGTAATACAGGCATAGGGGGTCTGTGTAATACAGGTATAGGGGGTCTGTGTAATACAGGTATAGGGGGTCTGTGTAATACAGGTATAGGGGGTCTGTGTAATACAGGTATAGGGGGTCTGTGTAATACAGGTATAGGGGGTATGTGTAATACAGGTATAGGGGGTCTGTGTAATACAGGTATAGGGGTCTAGTAATACAGGCATAGGGGGTCTGTGTAATACAGGTATAGGGGGTCTGTGTAATACAGGTATAGGGGGTCTGTGTAATACAAGTATAGGGGGGTCTGTGTAATACAGGTATAGGGGGTCTGTGTAATACAGGTATAGGGGGTCTGTGTAATACAGTTATAGGGGGTCTGTGTAATACAGGTATAGGGGGTCTGTGTAATACAGTTATAGGGGGTCTGTGTAATACAGTTATAGGGGGTATGTGTAATACAGGTATAGGGGGTCTGTGTAATACAGGTATAGGGGGTATGTGTAATACAGGTATAGGGGGTCTGTGTAATACAGGTATAGGGGGTCTGTTTGATACAGTTATAGGGGGTCTGTGTAATACAGGTATAGGGGGTATGTGTAATACAGGTATAGGGGGTCTGTGTAATACAAGTATAGGGGGGTCTGTGTAATACAGGTATAGGGGGTCTGTGTAATACAGGTATAGGGGGTCTGTGTAATACAGGTCTAGGGTGTCTGTGTAATACAGGTATAGGGGGTATGTGTAATACAGGTATAGGGGTCTGTGTAATACAGGTATAGGGGTCTGTGTAATACAGGTATAGGGGTCTGTGTAATACAGGTCTAGGGGTCTGTGTAATACAGGTCTAGGGTGTCTGTGTAATACAGGTATAGGGGGTCTGTGTAATACAGGTATAGGGGGTCTGTGTAATACAGGTCTAGGGGGTCTGTGTAATACAGGTCTAGGGGGTCTGTGTAATACAGGTATAGGGGGTCTGTGTAATACAGGTATAGGGGGTCTATGTAATACAGTTATAGGGGTCTGTGTAATACAGGTATAGGGGGTCTGAGTAATACAGGTCTAGGGTGTCTATGTAATACAGTTATAGGGGTCTGTGTAAAACAGGTATAGGGGGTCTGTGTAATACAGGTCTAGGGGGTCTGTGTAATACACAAAAAAGGGGGCACATTTGGTAAAGGTCTAGGGGGCTTCTTTGGTGCCCCCGTCAATGTTCTTGCTGCGGATTACTTATTTCCTCTTCCGCACCCCTACATCTCTTAATGAAGTTACAAGAACGTGACCCCAGCTGTGGCCGTCGAGAAGTTGCTCAGGGCAATGTGATGCCAGATAAGCCGTGTTCACAGGTATCATTGATCCGAGCATTGTGGGCAGCATTTGGGCAGTATGTATAGAAAATGAAATCCTTCACATCCCCTGCCCGCGGCGCTGCCAACGTAATGTAGGTAACGTATGCCGCCAGGAAGAGTGCGCTGTCTGTGCTTAAATGGCCACTAACCTGTGTGACTTATCTCATTGTATCTTTAAGAAGAAAACACGAAGGCAGAGAGACGCTCAGCTCGGCTTATATCACAGCTTTTCTATTGATTTTCTTGTATCGGATCAATAAGCCATCATGCATCCATCGTGCATCTGGACCCCCAACTTCATCTAGCACAGAGGGCCTCTGACGAGCCTGGGGCCATGCAGGGGGCCCAAAAGTTTAAAATATAGGCTCCTTGACACCACCATAGTATCGATGCCCTTAAAGGGGTTGTCTCACTTCAGCAAATGGCCTTTATCATGTAGAGAAAGTAAATACGAGGCCCTTACTAATGTACTGGGATTGTCCATATTGCCTCCTTTCCTTGCTTTATTCATTTTTCCATCACATTATACACTGCTCATTTCCAGGGGCTACGACCACCCAGTAATCCAGGAGCGGTGGTCGTGCTTGCACAGTATAGGAAAAAGCGCCAACTTCTCTGGTGGCCGGGACTGTAAGAGCTCGCATAGGCCGCTGCTTTTTCCTATAGTGTTCAAGCACGACCACCACTGATGGATTGCAGGGTGGTCGTAACCCTTGGATATAAGCAGTGTATAATGTGATGGAAACATTAATCCAGCCAGAAATGGAGGCAATATGGACAATCACAATACATTAGTAATAGGGATGAGCGAATCGACTTCGAATGAAACATCTGAAGTCGATTCGCATAATACTCCGTTTGAATACTGTACGGAGCGAGCGCTCTGTGCAGTATTAGGATGTATTAGCTCCTATGAGCCGAAGTTATTACTTCGCAAAGTCTCGCGAGACTTTGCATAATAACTTCATAAATCAATCTTAGGTGTCACCTTGGAACCGAACCCGAGTTTGGGAAATGTTTTTTTACAGTAGAAATTGATTTATGAAGTTATTATGCAAAGTCTCGCGAGACTTCGCAAAGTAATAACTTCGGCTCATCGGAGCCAATACATTCTAATACTGTACGGAGCGCTCGCTCCGTACAGTATGCAAACAAAGTATTACACTGGGTTCAGACCTGAGCGTTCTTGAAACGCGCGTTTTACGCGCGTTTGTGTCGCGCGTATTACAGCACGTTTTCTTAAATAGGAAATGCGCGTCGTACGCGCGTTCTTGTGATTGACTACTGTGGTGTCAATCACAATACGCGCGACAATCACAATACGCGCGTTCGAACGCGCTGTAAAACACGAAAATGTGAACCAGTCCCATAGGGAAGCATTGGTTTGCATGTGTTGAGCGTTTTACAGCGGCGTTCGAACGCGCTGTAAAACGCGCAAGTGTGAACTTAGGGTTATGCGAATTGACTTCGGATGTTTCATCCGAAGTCAATTCGCTCATCCCTAATTAGTAAGTGTCTTGTATTAACTTTCTCTACATGATAAATGTCATTTACTTTAGTGAGACAACCCCTTTAAGGACCGGGTCAGTTTTCATTTTTACATTTAGTTTTTTTTTCCTCCCCGTCTTCCAAGAGCCATAACGTTTTCACTTTCTCTTTCACATTGATTTATTTTTTTAATGGAACCATTTAATTCACCATATCGTGGATCGTAAAATGGGGGGGGGGGATTCCGATTTCGCCCACGGGGGTCCAATTGGAGGACAGATGGAGCCCCTCTGCTATGGTCGCTTTTGACTATGGCATCTGAGGGGTAAAATAACCGGGATCTGAGTTGACTCCAATCATTGCAGCCGCATCACATGAATTAAGGCTATGCATATGAATGGACTGTGTATAACCTAGACTCGCGCTGTGGGGAAACGTGGCATCTTCAGCTGGCAGTCACAGGCGATCGCCAGGTTTTCGGCCCTGGCGCAGGCGATATAACGCATTCCTCATGAAATCCTTCAGAAAAAAAATAGGAAGTTGTGATAAAGGACTTGCGGCAACTTTTCCATTCACCCCGCTGCCTGTGAGTACTGCTCTTGAGCTTCCTTCCAATAACACACTTTAAACCAGGCTTAGCCCCGCTGCCCTGGCACCCCTCCCCGGGGGATTATAAAGCTGGCGTCTTGCTACACCTCCTCAAGGTTTCCCTGTTCATGGCTCCATCTGTCCCCGAGGATAATAAAAGATTACATATCCCAATCTGTCCGCCTGCTCTGCACCAGTTTTAAACTTGCTGACAGGTTCAAAGATTAGTTCTACCTCCTCCCCACCTGTCCACCGCCGGCTTCCTCTGCGCCGTCCTCTCCGCCGCGCCGGGTAAAACATCCATCTCATCGAGGGGAGAGGTGGCCGCTTCTACAATAGACCCCCATTTATTCTATTCTATGCATTATGTGCCAGCTTGTGACATAAAACACGTCTATGTGTATGACTGGGGTGTTTTACGACCACCCGGCAGTCACATGCGGGTGTACGGTCCCCACCTCTTATATAATACACTGCATACAACGCGTATATAATCAAGTGATACAACCACGGAGACCGCGTAGTCCCTGAAATTCCCCAAAATCCCAAGGAAAAATTCCCGTAAAATAGCGGCATCTCCATTATAATGAATGATTTGGGTGACACCGTCACAGAGACTGATTTCTGCCTGCAGCACCCAGGGAGAGAAAGATGGAGACCAGGACCCGGTGCTAGATTTGGGATGGCCAGATATACGGTCAAGTTTTTATTGCTTGAATGCATAAGCCTGAGTAGGAGCTGTATACACAAAACGGTAGGGTATTTTGAATCCCAACTATTTGTAGGGAAGGTGACAGACATGTAAACTGGGACATCTGTTAGATCACTTAAAGGGGTTGTCCAAGATTTTGATATTGATGGCTTATCCTATCTGACCTGCAGGGGCCCGACTCTCTGCACCCCCACTGATCAGTGGTTGGGCAGTAGCTCAGGCGCCCGAACTATACAGTGGACAGTGCTGGTAGCTGCAGTGATGCTTCCGTTCACTTCAACAGGAGCAGTGCTGCAGTAACCAGCTCTGTCCACTACACAGTGGATGGCGCTATATAGTGTGGGGGTCAAGATCCGCAGCTATTGCAAAACAGCTGATCATTGAGGTTGCAGAGTGTTAGACCCTTGCCGATCATATAGTGATTGCCTTTCCTGAGGATAGGCCATTGCTTGTAAAATACTAGACAATCCCTAGACAATCCCTTTTTATCGGTAGGATATGCTATATGTTTCTGATCTGTGCAGGTCGACCAAGAATGAAGGTGCTGCAGGGCTGATGTAGCGTGGCAGCCCCTTCACAGTCATTCCCTGCACAGTGCACCCTGCGTATGAACTGCAGCAAAGCCAGGTGGGAGTCCGAGAAGTTGGAGCAAGTGACGGCGTATCCTATCAGTATGCCATCACTTACTAAAATGGGATTACCCCTTCAACCAGTGTCCATGGGTGCTAGTGCACCTACTTATCAGCCCCAAAAATACTGCTGGTCAGGGGTTCATTTGAATATGAATATGGTAGAGAGATTACCAAATACATGTTTGCATTAAAGGGGTTCTCCGGGCTTTTTTTTCTTGATGACCTATCCTCAGGATAGGTCATCAATATCAGATCGGTGGGGGTCCGACACCCGGCACCCCCGCCGATCAGCTGTTTGAGGAGATGGCGTGTGCACGTCCGTCTCATGTCTCTCTTCCTGTCCGCTGCTGCTGTCCCATAGACATACAGCAGTGAGCAGGAAGAGAGAAGGCAGACGACACGTGCGCACTGCACGCGCCGTCTCCTCAAACAGCTGATCCGCGGGGGTGCCGGGTGTCGGACCCCCACCGATAAGTCCTCTAGAGCAGTCGCTCATTGTTCTAATGGCTGTCTGTATCATAGATGGGTTCAGTGGCAGAAGACTCCCCTTCTATAAAGTCTACAAAAGATTGTCTACATATCCATCAGACAACCCCTTCAAAGGAGTTTTCTGGGATTTAAATATTGATGACCTGTCCTCAGGATCGGTCATCAGTATTAGATCGGCAATCAGCTGGTTGTAGAGAAGGCCACACTTTGTGCCAGCTCTGCCCCCCCCCCCCCCCTTCGTTGTTTACCTACTCTTCCCCATTGACTTGCATTGTGGGTTATGACGAATCCGTTTTTCTCCGTATCCCATGACGGTAGGAGAACGCAACCAAACGGAACTGAATGCATTTTGGAGCATTCCGTTGTGTTCAGTTACGTTTTGTTTCCATTGACAATAAATGGGGACAAAACAGAAGCGTTTTTTTTCCGGTATTGAGACCCTATGACGGATCTTAATACCGGAAAATATTAACGCTAGTATGAAAGTTGCCTAACAAGTAGGGATTGGTCACAGCAGAGCACCTCTTTAATAAAAAAATCAATATGCATGTATAAACTTATATTTTAAGCAGTTCTCCTCCTCGGCCAAATCATTAGTGGTTAAAAGGGTAACTTGACAACAAGCTGTTCAGTTTTCCTGCAGCGCCTCCAGAGGGAAAATGAAGTACTACACAGTGTTCAATGTCAGTTCAAACGTGTGTTCCAGAGCAGGTCCTTGATTGGGCTGTTGGATTCAGTATGTCCAATCCTTTTGTTCTCAGGTGAGGTAAGCCGTTACCCGGTGTCCGGCAGTGGTTTTATTGCCATTCTACCCAATTATAACATATGCACGTGCACGTGCATGTGAAAGGTGGGGTCTGGAGAGATAAATGATGGCCGAATAAACCGATACTGAAGAATCCAGACTGATTGTCAAATATAACAGGAAGACCTAGATAAGCTGTCAGCATGCGCAAGATCATGGCATATGAGGTTTAAACCCTTCCTAACACTGGGCATACAGCGATGGAGCGGATGGGTGACATAGCCGCAGGGTGCCTGCTATTTTACACAGCAGACCCCTGGTTGCAGAGTCTGTGATCAGCGATAATGCCGATCATGGACTTTTAACCCCTCAGATGCCCTTGTCAATTGTAACCACAGCATCTGAGCACTTAGTTACTGGGAGCACTGCACTCCCAGCGACCCCATGGCTCCCCTGCAGTGAGATCAGGGGAGCTGTTTGGTTACTATGGCAGCACCAGGCCTTCTGAAGGCTCTGAGGGCTGCTATAGTGAAATTCCTATCAACCTTTGCCAGTGGCGGGGCTTGATAGGAGTGTACTGAATCTACCATAGACTGCAATGATAAATCATTGCAGTCTATGGTATAAGCGATTAGATGATTGCATGTCTAAGTCTCATAAGGGAACTAAAAATAAGTTTAAATATTTTTTTTTCAAAAATATAAAAAATTCAAAACACCACTTTTCCCCATTGTACAAATAAAAATAAGCAATAAAAAAAAAGATTGGCATTGCCACATCCCAAAACGTCCAAGCTTTTAAATTGTATTTAAAAAGTATTTACCCCCCACTGTGAATGGCATGACAGAAAAAAAAGCAAAATGGCTGATTTGCCATTTATTGGTCAATTCACCTGATAAAAATAATTGAAAAAAAGTGATCAAAAAGTCATACATACCTCAAAATGGTATCAATGAAAATAATGGTATCAATGAATAATACTGATCACCCCGCTAAAAAATAAAAGACCCGTACATTTTTTTAAAGTAGTAAAAGACTGTACTGACCACATAGGGAAGGGCGTAAAAACAAAACCCATAAAACAAAACAATGGTGGGATTTTTTTGCCGCATTTCTAATTTTTTTCCAGCTTCCCATTACATTGTTTGCAATATTAAATCACAAAGTGCAATTTGCAAGAAAAACCCGAAAAAAACAAGCCCTACAGCAATGTGAACGGAAAGATTAAAAAAAAGTTATGGTTCTGGGAAGGCCGGGAGTAAAAAATGGAAAATCATAGCGACAGGAAGAATCTTGCGGCACTCACCGAGGTAGAGACTTGTTTAATCTTTATTCATCCTCATATAGGACACATGTGAAGCGGGGTGCAGGGGCGGACAGCAAGTTACAGATGATTAGCGGCTACGGCCGTTTCGCGCGTGATACCGCTCTTCGTCTGGCCGCTCACACATCATCGCGCACACTTGCGCTTCATATAGGCAGCGCTCCATGGCCGCGATCATAGGTAACAGCTGAGCGCATAAATACGTGACGTTAAAAAAAAGGGTTTTTACATACATGTTTGTTACCATGCGATTATTTTTGCGAAATATAGCTAATACAGTCGCGTGTTGCAGTTCCTAATGCGGCCATAATACTAACATTGGGCTCCATATATTATAAAGTATACAGGGCCGCCATCAGGCGGGTACAGCCCATACCCCAGTAAGGGGCCCGGCTGGTCCCGAGCCTTTTTTTTTATTGTGGCTGCCGGCCCTGGGCCCAGTGCTCCTTCCCCTCTTCCTTCCGCGGCCCGTCCCTTACCTCCCCAGCCCGCCCGCCACTCAGCTGATCGATGGGTCAGGCAGGCTTTCCACTGCGGGTCCTGTGTAGCGCAGCCTGCTCTCAGCGATTTCCCTCGGTCACTGCCGCAGTGACCGAAGGAGATTGCCGAGCGCAGGCTGAGGCTGCACAGGACGCGCAGTGGAAATCCTGATTGCTGCACAGAGACTGGATTTAAGGAAATGGTACCTCCAGGCGGTGCTGGGGAGCGAGCTGGCCTGGATCAGCGACACAAGTACGGGGGGGGGGGGGGGTGTTAATAATGGAGGGCTGTCTGGGGGCAAAATTATATGTGAGGGGGCAAATTGCTTAGTGGGGGGTCAGTGTGGCGGGCAAACTACATGGAGGGCTGAGTGGGGGCAAAATTACTTAGTGTGGGGGCAAATTACTTAGTGGGGGCAAATTACATAATGCAGGGCTGTCTGGGGGCAAAATTAACTTGTGTGGGGGCAAAATTAACTTGGAGGGCAAATTACTCAGTGGCGGGCGAAGTACATAATGGATAGCCGTGTGGGAGACGTCCCTGGATGTAAGAGGTATGGGCGCGATATATGGGTGGGGCTGTGTTTGGCTGTAGCTTGAGGGTGGACGGGGACATAGGGGCCCCGTGATCTCCTATTCCTGGGGGAAGTGCCCCTCCAAAGGCCAGGCTCTGGATCCGCCACTGGGGCAGTGTCGGGGAGGGGGCGGCATCGGGGGGGGGGGGGGACCCAGGCCTTGAGCTGTGTAAGGGGCCCCAACATTTCTGATGGCAGCCCTGAAAGGATATAGTAGAGCTAGAAAGGGTTCAGAGACCAGATCATTTAATGGGATGGCGGTGTAGTTAAGCTCAAGAAAAAGATGCCTTAGAGGAGATCTCATCAATATGTACAAATACAGGTGTGGTCAATACAAGAAACTGGCCCAGAATTGATTCATTTCAAAGACTTTACAGAGGACCAGGAGACATTCATGATGAGTGGAGGAAAGGATTCTTTACAGTTAGAGCAGTCACACTATGGAATGAGGTAGTAATGGCAGATACTATGTCAGCATTAAAAAGGGCTAAATGCTTATGAAATAGCAAATGACATTGGGGATTAAAGTTAATCTAACAATTAATGTTGTATAATTGGTCTGAAAAAAGTTGAACTTGATGAACCAGTGTCTGTTTCCACCCATGTAACTGATGTAAGATGATGGCAAAACTGTTTTCTCCACATGCAGTGGATACTCCCTAGCCAGGGTTACAGGCCTACATATAAAGAGATCATTAGACAGATCTCTGTACTGTCCATTCATATAATTGTACATCTTTGCTCTTACTGTAGAGAATCCCAGTTTATGATAATGGTAAAACTAGATGCAGTGGATAGCCCCTTGTCAGGGTTACAGACCTAGGTATAGAATGATCATTAGAGAGATCTCTGTACTGTCCATTCATATATTTCTACATCACTGCTTTTACTGTAGAGAATCCCAGTTTATGATAATGGTAAAACTAGATGCAGTGGATAGCCCCTTGTCAGGATTACAGACCTGTGCATAGAGTGATCATTAGCCAGATCTCTGTACTGTCCATTCATATATTTCTACATCACTGCTTTTACTGTAGGGAATCGCTGTCTGATAATGGTTAAACCAGATGCAATGGATGCCCCCTATCCAGGTTTACAGGCCTGGGTATAAAGAGATCATTGGACAGATCTCTGTACTGTGCATTCATATATTTACACATCGCTGCTTTTACTGTAGAGAATCACTGTCTATGCTGATTGTAAATCTAGATTCAGTGGATACCCCCTAACCAGGGTTACAGACCTAGGTATAGAGTGACCATCACACAGGTATCTGTATTGTCCATTCATATTTTGGTACATCACTGCTCTTACTGTAAAGAATCTTTCTATGATGATGGTATAAATGGATGCAATGGATACCTCTAGCCAGGATTATAGGCTGAGCTAAAAAGAGATCATTACACAGATCTCTGTACTGTCCACTCACACATTGGTACATCGCTGCTCTTACTCTAAAGAATTTCTGTCTTTGATGATGATGATAAAACTAGATGCAGTGTATACCCCCTAGCCAGGATTATAGGCCTAGGTATAAAGAGATTATTAGGTCTGAGGTCCATTCAGATATTTGTACAACACTGCTTTTACTGTAAATAATCTCTGTCTATGATAATGGTAAATCTAGATGCAGTGGATACCCCCTAGCCAGGATTGTAGACCTGAGTATAAAGAGATCATTAGACAGATATCTATACTGTCCACTCATATATTGGTACAGCACTGCTTTTACTGTAAAGAATCTCTGTCTGTGATAATGGTAAATCTAGATGCAGTGGATACCTCCTAGCCAGGATTATAGACCTGAGTATAAAGAGATCATTAGACAGATCTCTATACTGTCCATTCATATATTGGTACAGCACTGCTTTTACTGTAAAGAACCTTTGTCTATGATAATGGTAAATCTAAATGCAGTGAATACCCCTAGCCTGGGTGTAAAGAGATCATTAGACATTCTACATAGTAATTAGATTGACCCTAAGCCGTCTTTTTCCCAAACTTAACTAACCCCATCTTTATTGGTGCTGCCATATTTTTTATGCTCACCATGATTTTATTTGCCTTTTGCAGCAGCTGCCTGACTCATGTTGCTAAACTTAAAGGCTATGGACACTTTTGAGGGCATTTTTCTCATTATTGTATTCTACTCATTTTGGGTTAAAAATCACTTTTAAAATAGTTTTTTATTAAGAATTTCAGCAGCTTTCTCTGTAGAGCTGCCAGTTTTCCTATATTTGCACACTTGGGTCCCATCAGACGGCAGCCCCGATGGCTCAGTCTGTAGCCCTTACCTCTGAACTCCTGACAGCTCATAAACACTCATTACAGCAACCTCCTTCTTATCAACCTGCTAAGAATACAGCTTTTCAATAAGTGTTTAGGAGCTGTCAGGAGTTCAGAGATGAAATAATTTTTAACCAAATGAGTAGATGCAATAATAATTTTAAAAATATTGCCTCCCAAAGGTGCCCATAGCCTTTAAGTTTACTGTCCCTGTATGTCCTGAAGCCTCTGGTTTGGTAATGGCCGGCATCCATTGTAATAATTCCTTATGACCAGCGGGGAGAAATATAAAGCGTTAGTTCCGCTGCCCAACTGGGACGTAGAAGAATGTAATTAATGGAAGGTCTTCAGTGATTCACATGGACGGAGAAAACCCCTAAACAAACTGTTATTTTTCTATTTTGAAGAGTTTGTTCCTTAATTAAAAGTGGTTACCCAGAATCCCCTGCGCATGCCGGGCATCTGTCACCCTTTATTGCAGAACCTATTTGTCATGCTGGCGGGATAGGTAATCCCTCCTAATTCAGTTACCAATCTGCTGGGGGAGCACAGAGCGTAAGAGGATTGAGACATTTGCTAAATTAGATAAGTCAAACTAACGTATAGGGATGGAGGGGTTCAGGGGGGTCGAGGGCAGCACCGGCGTGTCATTCTGACCGGCAACAAGCCAAAAAAAAAAAGGCAGCAGGATACGTTTCATTGGTTGCATCACTTTATACAAATATGGGTTGCCGGCGACAAATACAACTCGGGTGCTAAATGTCATATTATGTAGATCTGTGATATAATATTTGGTATTATTATAGCATTGCTAAGAGCGGTCATCCAGGCTCCTGAACAGCAACATAGGTGCCGGTACACCCCCACCCTCCATATAGTAGTAGTTGTAATGTGCGCCATTTGGTAATCTTGGAAAGTTGGTAAAAGTAGATATTAGAACTAAGTATGAGGGTCCATTCACACGTCCGATTTTGAAATCCGATTCCGTTCCGAAAAAAATCGAAACGTTTAATTGGATCGATTCATTGCTATGGCCTCCACAAAAATGCGGATAGCACTCATGGTGCTGTTCGCATCCGTCACTCCGTTCCGTTCCTCGGGATCCTTGCATGCGGATCCTGAAAAAAGAAACACCTTGTCCTACTTTCTGTCCAACTTTCCGTTCCGTTTTCCCATTGTAGTCAATGGATCCGCAAAATAAACAGAAGACATGCAGTTTAGGGTCCATTCACACATCCGTTTTAACACTCCGTTTCCATTCCGAATTAAATCGGAACGTTTTTCTGGATCCATTAATTTCAATTGCCTCCGCAAAAATGCGGACACCAATCATGGTGCTGTCCGAATCACGGAATCCGTTCCGTTTCCCTATTTTCCAGGATGCGGATCCTGAAAAAAAATTAAGCTTGTCCTACTTTCTGTCCGTTTTTCGGGTCCGTTGTCCATTCAAGTCAATGGATCCGCAAAAATGCGGATGACATGCACAAAACCATCCGAATGTCATCCGATTTTGCGGATCCGTTTACAGGAAACAAAACAAAAAATTAAACGCAGCCCTCTGTGCCATGTGCTTTCTGTTTTGAGACAAGCACAACGGAAACACGGAACGGATTCGGATGCACTTTAGTACAAAAACGGAAGGTTGTACAGAAAAACGGATCTGCAAAAAAACTGAACGTTTATCTGGAAAGGTAAACAGACTGACGTGTGAATGGACCCTAAGCATCCGAATGTCATCCAATTTTGCGGATCCGTTTTTTTTGGTACCCTAGCAACATGTATTCCTCCTCTTTTATTTTTATTTTAAAAAAACGAAAACGCGGAACGAATTCGGATGCACTTTAGTACAAAAACGGAAGGTTGTACAGAAAAACGGATCCGCAAAAAAACTGAACGTTTATCTGGAAAGGTAAAAATACTGACTTGTGAATGGACCCTTAATCGGTGTGGTTGTCATCCAGCTTTTCCGGGATCTGATATAAACGAGAGAAAAGTGAATAGTTTGTAGAACTTAACGGGTTGCAAAGAAATGCATCTATTATCACAGTCTGTAACCGACCGGGAAAGAAGCTGAAGGAACTGCCCGAATGTGATGGTATCCAGGGTCAGAAGAGGGATTAGAATCTAGAATACGTGTTTAAAGGGCCATTCCAGGATTTGAATCTTAAAGGGGTATCCTCAATACCAGATCGGCAGGAATCTGACACCCCGCACCCCCGCTGATCAACTCTTACCTTGCAGCTCCAGCGCTGGGATCAGCACCAGAACTACACAGCTCCGTCCATTATGCAGTGGACGGAGCCGGTAAGCGCTGCTCCTATTGAAGTGAATGACACCAGAGGTACTCTGAAAGAGCTGCTCGGTGGCGGTGCGGGATATCGGATCCCCGCCTATCCTGAACACAGGCCATCAATATTAAAATCCTGGAATACCCCTTTAAAGAAGACCTATCACCAGATACTGGGTACCAGTTGATTTAAAAAAAAAAAATCTTACCCCTCCAAAAAAGAAATATATATTTTTTTCTAAATATGACTCATTTTAAAAAATGCTGTATACCAGTATGTTCAGTATGACTCGATTCCTTATAAAAATCTAAACGTCTGGGTTGTGTGATAAAGCACCGTCATACCACCCGCCATCATGAAATCTCGTCTACTGCAACCCGGACATTTCGAAAAATATTTTATTTTTTAAGGGACTTTTGATTTTTAGGGGTAGTAGTTGTGACCAGGCTTCTAAGCCACAGGGCCCCTCAGCCCCCCCCCCCCCCTCCCACACACTGACTGTTCCCTTGATGATTCAGTCACAGCGCTCATGAATTGCTCTGCCCGATCATAAAGAGAACTATGCAGCTGCACTGTCCTTTCTACTTTCCTCCCTGCACTCATCTCATGATCAGTACAAGGAGGGTAGGAAGTTATTGCCAGGACAATGCTGGAGCCTGAACAGGTGAGAAACCACTGGGCCCCAGGTATTTACCATTAACCCAACATTAATCACTGCCCTAGACCACCAGGGATACTGAACTTAAGACCCTTACTGTTCTAGACCATAAGGTATACTTACATTAGCCCTTTAACTAGCCCCAGACCACAAAGGATTCTACCCTAGTTTTGAGATCCGGCAGAGGATCTGAAAACCGGCACAAAACGCTTCCGTTTAATCTCCATTAATTGTCAATGGGGGCAAAACAGAACAAACCAGATCAGGATCAGATCAGATCAGTTTTTTGACCGGACACAAAACTGCTGCAAGTTGTGGTTATGTGTCCAGTCTGCGAAACTGAACAAACCAGATCCGGCATGAAAATCAATGTAAGTCAATAGTGCTGGATCCGTCTTATCGGTGATTTAAAAAACTGATCCGGCACCCAATGAAACAGAAGCATTTTATTCTGGTTTTGAGATCCTGTGTCGAATCTCAAAACCTAAATGAAAGACACTGATGTGAAAGTAGTGATGGATAGATAGATAGATAGATAGAACAGATAGATAGATAGATAGATAGATAGATAGATAGATATGAGATGGATATTAGATATGATAGATAGATAGATAGATAGATAGATAGATATGAGATGGATATTAGATATGATAGATAGATAGATAGATAGATAGATAGAACAGATTGGATAGATAGATAGATAGATAGATAGATAGATATGAGATGGATATTAGATATGATAGATAGATAGATAGATAGATAGATAGATAGATAGATAGATAGCAGAAACAAAGAGATATCCAGCTCCAAAGATAGTAGAAAAATCTGTATCTTTATTTTGCGGTAATAAAAATCTTCAACATAGGATGCTTAAGTCAACGCGTTTCAGACCATCATATAATCAGGGTCCTTCCTTATGACTAGATAGATAGATATCTAGAAAAAAATGGACTGCACTCCAAAAGATATCCAGTAAAAAAAAGTGCGGTTTTTATTCACCCATAGTGGCGCAGAGCGACGTTTCGGCTCGACATGAGCCTTTCTCAAGCGAGCCGAGCCGAAACGTCGCTCTGCGCCACTATGGGTGAATAAAAACCGCACTTTTTTTACTGGATATCTTTTGGAATGCAGTCCATTTTTTTCTAGATATATATAGGGTAAGTGCCTATTCCCTGTTGTGGACCTTGCACCCAGCTCTACAGTTATTTTTGTATGGTGCTATCACAGATTTTCCTTTTTTAGATAGATAGATAGATAGATAGATAAGAGATAGATAGATAACAACAAGAGAAAATGGTGAGCAGCACACTTGCAAAAATCTGGTGCAAAAACCGCCCAAAAAGACCCGGACCGCGGTCAATTGAATATAGGAAAAAAGAGGTCGGCAGCACTCAAAAAATAAAGGCTCCAATGTGAGAGCTGAAACGTTGCTGTTTTTGGGTAATAAACCATATTTTTTCACTTTATTTTTTGAGTGCTGCCGACCTCTTTTTTCCTATAGATAGATAGATAGATAGATAAGAGATAGATAGATAGATAGATAGATAGACAGACAGACAGATAGATAGATAGATAGATAGATAGATAGATAGATAGATAGACAGACAGACAGACAGACAGATAGATAGATAGATAGATAGATAAGAGATAGATAGATAGATAGATAGATAGATAGATAGATAGATAGATAGATAGATAGATAGATAGTGAGAGTGTATAATGTAAGTTTTCCTGTTTGCTCGGGGCCGGTCTCTTGCAGCCGCTTATTAGACAGTTTATGTCACCGCCTCATTCACCTTTGTTTTCAGAGCAATTGCACAATCATCTTAAACCTGTAATCCGAGGCAGCTGATTTCCTCTAATTCCTACTTTCCTCTGAAAACAACTCTGTTTACTGCACCAACCAGGAATGTGAGAAATATCTGTGCGGTTAATTGGAGTTCAGCCAAATTTTGGAGAAAAGGTCATCATATTAGGATGGGCTGATACCAGCAATGGTCCGGCTGCCACCATGCCGCCACCTTACTGCCTACGTCGCTATCTGATAGCTTGTTACATTATTGTCTTATATTGCACTGATCTATGTTCCATACTTACCAAAAAATAGTCAGCGTTTTCTGCCGAACCAACTGTGGACTGTGTGGTATTGCATTTTAGCACCATTCAAGTGGATAGTAACGAGCTGACACATAGCCCATGTACCGCTGTAAGGGAGTCTCCCGCCGTCAGAGAGGTATCTGGCAGCACTTATTCTCCTCTCCCCATTAAAGTACCAAGGGCTCGGCATGTACGTCTATGGTGGGATTGAAGGATGTAGCTACTGGCAAAACAGGTATCGCAAGTATATGACCAGCTTAAAGAGGTTCTTTACCTTGAAAAAGCCCTCCTTATTAGATTGACCTTTAACAGTAGACTGATAGGTTGCCTGCATAGATCTGTAGCACCGATGCAGGCAACCAGTAGATTGAGATCCACAGGTAGATCTCTGACAAGTCCTGAGTAGATCAGGCCTTAAACTGGCTATAATGCTGGCCGTCCATGTCCCGCAGCATAACCATTCCCAGCAGGCGCGGCCACCGCAGTACTCAACCCTCCTGCTTCAACATGCTCCAGGCCCAGTGCGGTGGCTGCTGCATGCTCCCATAGGGCACACATGCTCTCTTTCTGACTCTTAAAGGGCGAGCACACACACCGCCTAATCTGTCCCAGTCTGTGACAGTGTTCCCTGGAGTATGTATATGGCACCTTTCCTCTAGGAAGATGCCTGAGCAAAAGGTTTCTAGCTTGTCTAGTCCCTGCAAAAGTGTGCATATCGTGTATCGAGACCTGCCATGCTTCACCTCTGCCTGTTATCATATCTTCGTGATCGCCGCCTGCCCTGGCTGATTGTCTGACTACTGTACTGTTTGATCTCTGCCAGTCCTGACCTTGGCTTGTCCACTGCCCATGCTTTTGCCTTTGCGCCATACACGGGTATAACTTGAACCCCCCCCCCGGATCAGCAGACTCTCAATGGAGACTACTTCTAGTGGTAGTGGCCTCGTGGCCCCTGCAGCAAAGTCCAAATCTCTATGGTGGTAAAAGGGTGAGGACCAGAGGACCACCATGACAACCTCCTCAGGGATAGTCCCAAGACAAATTACTCCCTAGCACCGTGGGTCCACAATTTCTCTGCTGCACAGTCTTTTTTGTCATGTGGTCAAAAACAATCTCCGTGCCATGGATTGGGCCAAATATCAACAATATTCGAAGTGAACCGTTATCATGGTCATTTGTCTCCCATTCATTTTGCATCAAGCCTCATGAGGGGCCCTTTAAATGGACGCTCCAAATACTTGGTGAGCGCCTTGTATAAATGTGTGAAAACAGGACATTTTTATCACCTTTGCCTTATAAAGATCGCCTATCCCTGCTTTAGGGAAATCTATCAGTAAGTGTTCAGTCTCCCTGCAGCGCCTCCGCAGGGAAAGCTATGAATTACACATTGTCCATTGCAATCAATGGGTTGTCTGTGTGACGCAGGACAGGACAGGTCCTCCAGAGTGAGGGACACTCTTTGTAACTGTTCATGAGATAAGGAACCTGAACAGGCGACTCCGATTTCTATAGTGGGGTATATAAAACTGGGTTTTCTAAACAGGACAACCTTTAAGTGCTAGGACCTTTCAAAGTCACTATGACAGGTCATTCACATGCTCTTCTGGCATGGCTGTAAAAGAATCAAGAAGTGTGATCTCAAACATATTTTTTGCTGATTTTTTAGTCTTTTTTTTTTTTTCACTGGGTGGACTCTTCTAACCTTAAACAGATAGTGCCAACTTTTAAAGCTATCTCCTATCCACAGAATGGAGGGTAACTAATGTGTGGGGTCTGACTGCTGGGACCTTCACCAATCCCAGAAGCATGGTTCCCACGCTACCCATCCCGATGGAGCGGCGGGTCAACCATGTGTCCTGCTGCTCCATTCATCTTCTGCGGTACTGCCAGAAATAGCAGAGTGCTCCAACAATCGCAAGGAGAATGAATGAGCATGCTCGACCTAACGTTCCATCAGGGCAAGGAAATGGGATTGTGGGGATCCCAGTGGTCGGACCCCCAGTTAGTTAAACTTGGCACAGGCCCTTTAAGTGATTCACCTAACACAGGGCATTATTCAATTAAAATTGCTTTTTTTTCAGTGCATTTTATAGACCTAGGCGGTGGCCTGGCTGTTTGTGGCATGTGTGCTCACGAAATTAGATCAAACTGTGCGCTAAAAACCTCACATTCATAACTAGAGTCATAACTTTTAAAGGCGTTTTCTGAGATTTTTTTAACTGATGACCATCTGGATAAGGCTACATGCACACAAACGTTGTTTGCTTCCGTGTCCGTTCCTTTTTTTTTTTTGCGGATAGGATGCGGACCCATTCATTTTAATGGGTCCGCAAAAAATCCGGACAGCACACCTTGTGCTGTCTGCATCAGTGTGTCCGTTCCGTAGCCCTGCAAAGAAAATAGAACATGTCCTATTCTTGTCAGTTTTAGGCATTGTTACAATGGATCCGCAAAAAAAAAAACGGATGGCATACGGATATCATCCTTTTTTTGCGGACCGCAAAACACATATGGTCGTGTGCATGTAGCCTAAGTCATCAGTATCTGATCGGTGAGAGTCTGACACCCAGGACTCCCGCCAATCAGCTATTTGAGAAGGCACCAGCACTCACAGTAGCTCGGCGGCCTTCTCTAAGCTCACCAAGCGCAGCGCCATCCATTTGATAGCGGCTGTGCTTGATATCGCACCTCAGCCCCATTCACTTCAATGGGGCTGAACTGCTCCTAGGTCACGTGACCGATGAACGTTACTGGCCTAGGAAAAGCAGCGAGAATGCCTCACTGGCCTAGGAAAAGCAGCGAGAAGGCTGCGGCACTACTGCAAGTGCCGGTGCCTTCTCAAGCAGCTGATCGGCGGGGATCTTGAGTGTCGGACCCCCACCAATCAGATTCTGATGACCTCTCCAGAAGATAGGTCATCAGTTAAAATATTTTTAAAAAAATGCTTTAAAGGGGTTATTCCATGATTAATGTAAAAAGTGAAAATCAGACGTCATATAGTACATGACAATACCTTTCTAACAGAGCTAGAACCAGCCCTGTGCCTCACATGGATCCAGAGATCTCCCCAGCCATTGCTCTGCTAGATTTATATCAAGCCGGCAGCTCAAGGGGAGTGTCTTTTCTGCTGCAGCACAGGGGGCGTGCCCATGCTCTACCTATCACAGCTCAGGAGGCAAATGAAGGTTGAAACGGAGCATGTGCGACCATCTCAGTGAGCAGGTCAAAGAAATAAGAAAAAGGAAAAAACAGCAGGTGGCGCTATACAGATACATTTTATTGAATAACTCAGTGGCTATGCTAAATTTTTATTTACATGCAATTATAAAAGTATTCAGATCCAGGTGCTGGTTTAAAAACTGTAGATTTTTCATGGAACAACCCCTTTAGGCTACATGCACACGACCGTTGGTGTTTTGCGGTCCGCAAATCGCGGATCCGCAAAACACGGAAGCTGTTCAGCGTTCCGTTCCGCATTTTGCGGAACGGAGCATGACTCATTATAGAAATGCCTATTCTTGTCCGCAAAACGGACAAAGAATAGGACATGCTATATTTTTTTGCGGGGCACGGCAGAGCAACGGATGCGGACAGCACACAGAGTGCTGTCCGCATCTTTTGCGGCCCCATTGAAATGAATGGGTCCGCGGCCGAGCCGCGAAATATGCGGCTCGGACGCGGACCCGAACAACGGTCGTGTGCATGTAGCCTTAAGAGAATCCACCTTTTCAATGTTTGTGTATATCTTAGCGCTTGCAGGGGGGCTGCTCGTCTTTTGTGCTTCTTTGCTTTTACGCTGCAAAAATTTGTGCCTTTTTTACTACATTAGTGGCTGCTGACTAACTTTGTCTTTTTGCATTATCTGTTTTTCTTTGCACCTACATGGGTTAGGCCTTGCACGGAATTCAGTTTAAAATAGAGAGCGGAGGTGAGAGTAAAAGGTAGGAACTCTGCATTTCTGTGCTGTCTGAGGGGTAGTCACTTCTTTTAAAGGGATAGCATCTTGCTAGGCTGAATTCCGAGAATGAATATTTTCTCTGCACAGCAGCATTCCTAGCCGTGCAGCCGGTCTCATGCACTTGAATGGGGCTACCCTTTAGTGTCCTGCACAGCAGATGGTCGGGGTGCCATGAAGGAAAAAAAAACAGTGAAGGGGATGTAACACTGCGCCAGCGATGATGCAAATGTCTGTTGTACCTTAGGGTGGCGTTACAATGCCGAATATACAGGCAGTGCGAGTGCCGATGGATGGTAAATCGTGATTACACAGGCCGAATGCGAGAGGAACAATTTCTACCATAGTCATCCCTCATTCACATCCCTGAGTACACAGGGTGAAGTCCTGCCAATATTCGGGCATCTTTCGTGCTCTTTCATACTTTCATGCTGATTATCGGGCTAATTATCAGGGATAAGTGTTCATATTTATTTCTGATAATTGGCTCTTATAATCGAGCAATCAAGAAATGCACATTCATCGGGTGAAATTATCTAAAGTACGGACACCTTGATCATCGTTCCCGAGCAGCAGATTGTCCTGTGTGAACAACACCCTGCTACCGAGGAACAATGATTTTGTATGGGGATGAGCAATAGCCACAGCCATAGCTCGCCCTTATGCTATGGAGGTGAACGCCTAATGTATATGTACCTCCACTTAACGAGCAGCCGATTGTCGGGAAGGAAGACAATTGGCTGCTCCTCATAGCATCCCAACGCGCCTAAATTGCTAATTGATCTTTCCCTCACTTAATGCTGCTTTGTCCAAACTATCCTGAATGCAGCAGCCGGGTTCTATTAGGCGGGGTTCACATCTGCGCTTTGTCTCCGGCCGTCTGTTCCAGCGGAGGAACGGACTGCTGGAGTTCACCATATCCGACACAGACGGATACTGCTGCGCACCGGTAGATCCCCATTCATTGTATCTGGCCACTTACCGGCATATGTGCCGGCCGACTTTCAGCCAGACTAAAAATGCTGCATTTGGCATTTTTTGTCGGGCCGAGGGCCAGCATGTACGCCGGATACCATGCGTTCCGTCAGTCTTTTCCCCGACGAAAGAGACTGCCGGAATTAAGGACGCAGATGTGAACCCAGCCTTACTACCCCGATGCCTCTGTCCTGTGCCAGTCACTGCACTGGTCACCCATCTGTTATAGAAAATAATTTAAACTTCTCACCCTCACCCACAAATCTCTCCACATTTCCTCACCTCCTACATCTCTCCCTCATCTCTGTCCACCACCCTACCTGTGCTCTCTATTCTGCTGTTGATCAAGACCTAACATCCATTATAATCCAAACCTTACATTCCCAAATCCAAGACTTCTCTCCAGCTGCACTAGTTTTCTGGAATGCTCTACCCCAAGCAATGAATATCCACAGTTTTAAGTGTGCCCTAAAAACTCAACTTTATACGGTGTCCTATCCAGTTCCCAAACCTGACTCTTCTCCATTCACATCCTATGACCTTATTCTACAGAACCTGATCCCTTCATGGACTTTTATATTTCCCATTTAGCCTGCTTTGCTCACCAATAAAAGACACACAGGGGCTAGTTTGACATTTTAATAATATCCAACACAGTTTTTAAGTTTTTTTTCCAAATAACAATAATTATTAATAATATAACAGATCTATAGGGGGAAGGGGAACCCCTCGGCGGTAGAAGACACACAAGCTATCACATAGCACTATAATATTACACAACATTTATAAAGGAAAGTCGGAAACACAAAGACACGTTTCTTCCAGTGTAAGGATGGTGATAAGCTGAAATGGGTTATTTTTGGGATGGGCCCATCGCCTTTCATAAAATAAATTAAACTTTATTTAAACATATTATACAGTAACAAAATACATCAGGCGTATAGCATGTGGCCTGACTTCTTGATCACGTCTGTAGCAGGTCTTGTGTTTTTCCGTAAGAGGACCTTATCAGAGTAGGGATCCTGGCAATGCGAAGTAACTAAATAGCCAAATTAGTAAATGTTGCCAGTCATACCACAGGGGCGTAGCTAGGGGGGGGGGGGGGGTTCTGCTGAGATGTTTGGCCCAGGTAGGTACTGGGGAACTGGGTTTCAGGAGGCACCAACAAGCCATTCTGACTTGGGTAGGATATTTAGATACAGGTCTAGGGCAGCAAACTGAATCTTTGCCTCAGGTGAAGGAAAGCCTAGCTACGACTCTGCAAAACCAGATAACATAGCAGGTATAGAGGCAGAACACTAGACTTGTACTAAATCAATGCACCCAGTGGTCACTAACATGAGGGATTTCTAGAAACTTTGCTATCAACTTTTTGCAGGGCAGAGTTCGGCGACCACTTGGGGTAGGGATATGTTCTCTGGTTGTTCTGCTTCTGTGTATGATGACAATCGGTAGTCAAAAGCAATGCAAAAAGCTTACAGACAATAACCAGAAGCTATGATAATCCTAATTCAAAGTGCTTATATATCCCAGGCTGAACATTGTCTATTACAGAAGAACATGATCTGCAACCAGAGAGGAGAACAAGTCCATTTCTAGGTGCAAACTCTCAGTCGGCAGGGTTTTTTTTCTCTAGCCAACGAGGAGACATTGATGCAAAGTTTGTGCGTTCTGGTTTCTTCTCACTGTTGTACCTTTGTCTGGTGGTGGACCCTCGATTGATTAGGGCTCATAAAGTCTTCAACCTGCTTTACAAGACCTGAAATTTCCATGAACTTTGGTCCTTATAATCAAGGCAGTCAGTGGCGTTGAAATTAAGCTTCCAAGAAGCAGTTTGGTCCTTGTAGTCTAAGCAATCCACTGAGGTGAACCCAAGGCTGGAAGCTCCATATCCCTGGGCAGATAGAGAAGCGGGTGACTGGCTGAGGTGACTACCCATTGTCGGATTGGCAATGGGGCTCAGTGTGGCTCCTGGAGCAGACAGCTGTGGATGCATGGGTGATAGGTAGGAGCTACAGTCCAGGCCAGTGAAGTAAGATGAGGATCCTCCATAGCTCTGGGTGTAGGCTGGAGCTTGACTGTAGGTCATGGGGTATCCAGCTGATCTTTGCATACAAGGAGTGGTGGCTACAGACAGGGGGTCTGGAATGGGAGATATAGAAGCCGGACTCCATATGGAGACTGTGGCACTAGCTGTAGAGCTGGGGGTCACTGCTGTGCCAGGTGGTGGAGGACTATACTGCCCATTGGTGCTAGCCTCTGAGTTAGTCTCTCTTGCAGGAGAAGTTTTCTTTTTGGCAGGACGTGGTTTGGCCTGTCCATTGCTCTGCTGCTGTTGCTGGCGACATTTGGCTCTTCTATTCTTAAACCACACCTTTGGGATAAAAAACAACACAATTATTAATTATATCGTATATGACTATTCAAGCTTCATCTATAGATTTGGGTTGCTTTAGACAAGAACAATCTAGTGCCGGTCTAAGGGCCTTCATGTATAACCAGTCATTTTCATCAACTGGGATTATTTTAAATAACGACTTATCTGAAGGCTCCAAAATAGTTTTTGTAGTCTTGAGCTTGTGCTTATCAATCAGTTAATCAAGACGTGTAAAGCTCAATGGAGGTAGGAAGATCCAAGGGAACCATACAAGGTCCAACCTATCAGGCAATGGGACACACGTACCGTCTTCTTCCCCTTCCACCTTATGTTTTATATTCATTCCCCCACATGAGTTCATAGTAAGTTAATTACCTGCACCCGGGATTCTGGGAGATTGATCTTTAAGGCCACTTCTTCCCTCATGAAGATATCAGGATAACGTGTTTTTGCAAACAGGGCTTCCAAAATATCTAGCTGTGCCCTTGTAAACGTGGTCCTCTCCCTTCTCTGCTTCCGTGGTGTGGCTGGTGATTGGAAAAAAAAAGAGGAAAAATAAGTGACTAATTTCTGAGGAGCTAATACTAATAAACGGGAATACAAATTATTAGAAAACTATCTAAAAAACATATTTAAAGAATTCTAATACACATTGGGCATAAAGCGGATCAAAAACTGCTAGACATTTGCAATCAATCGTCCTAGAGGCCTGGAGTTTGCAAAAACTACATAATATATTTACCTACATAATATATAATCAATTGTACAGCAGTACAGAACATCGAAACCAGAAATGTTGCAAGTAAGTGGTCAAAAATAACGTATGCAGATTATACTGTGCAGCATAAGGATAACGCTTCTTCTGGATCAACACGAGTTGGTATAAAATATTACACTCGTTTAACCTTTTCAACCCGTTTAACATTTTATAGTGTAAAATAGGATGTATGTATAGGCATAAACACACACCATCAGGTTATCATTTCTACTCAACATTTTTAATACAGCTATATTTGTCAGTTAGCATAATAGAACATAAAATATAATATAAAAAGGTAAAAAAAAAATATATATATATATGAGTTATTTCCTAAAATTACTATTTTCACTAAATTACAAATATATTATATTTTCTCTCCATCCAAAACACTTAAAACAAGCCCATAATACAATAAAACAAGATATAAAACTCAACTTACTTGGATAGCCCACAGCAGAATGCAATAAATCCATCCCCGTTCCCGTTAGCGTCAGTCCATTGACTGCGTAGTGTGGCTGTTTGATGTAGGACATCATTTCAATACTTGAGGTTCTGGAAGCCGAGGCTTCTTTGGATGAAAGTTGATGTTGAGGCTAAGCCCCTTTATAGATCCTTGTACTTTGGAGATATCTTGGTCGAGCAAAACTGTGAATCTTCCTTTAGATGGTCCTGAAAGTTACAAGTACGAGAGATGAAGTCGTATTCTCACGAAGTCCACACAGCAGAACGCTGGAACCAAGTCTATCTCCTACGTCCAAGACCAAGCCTTCTGAGCTCAGGTGAGGCCAATGTTTGCTTTAAAAGCTCCCCCCTCCAGACCACTAACTAATTAAATCAAAGATTGTCCGGCTCTCTCCACCCACTGCCCACCTCCCCCATTACGCTACAACACACTTCCCCCTTGGATTTT
The DNA here is from genome assembly GCA_033119425.1 of Bufotes viridis. NCBI lineage: Eukaryota > Metazoa > Chordata > Amphibia > Anura > Bufonidae > Bufotes > Bufotes viridis. The sequence goes on along the minus strand of CM065597.1, from coordinate 29,329,942 downwards.
GGGTGGAGATTTGACAAGGACTTTGAGAACCTCAGAATTTATGAATGTGGCTTCAAATTAATAATTCTGTTCTGCCCTATGTTCAGGAGGTTGTAAAAGGTCCATCTCCTTGAAGATAATAAGTTCTACCAGATTGTAAGATTACACAGAGTCCTGTTTTGTGGACCCCTTGTCCGTTTTCCTTTACAAAAATACTCATGGAAGGTAAAACATAAATGTTCTTGATATATATTGTATAGATTTAAGCGTTCAGTAAGGTTTTCTGTTTCAGTGAATGTAACGAGACTTTCTACAGTAGAATCCCCATTGTCCTTAATGCATTTTTAAAGTACGGGGTAAAATGCAACAAATACCAAGAACCCAATGAGGCCATTGCCATTGATAGTCAAATGCTCCTCCTTACAGAGTGTTCCCCAGGGGGGTAATGACATAAGACAATGGCTCCACATAGAGATCTCAGTGATACAAAGGAATTTATTTAACATGGGGAAAATAGGTGAGGTGTCCCCAGCTAATATCCTATTACACCTTTTTGTTTGGGCGTCAATGACAATCACGGAGGGTGTGTTAATACTGTGCTAATTGGGTAAACACAGATAGAGAGATCTGTTGGCCTACTTCATCAGAATCACATCTGGTGGAGAATATTCTTAAATGATTCCCCTGACCACCTCCAGGCATATCCCCCCGGGAAGTCTGTAGCTCTTTCAGCCAGATAAGAATAATAGCCGGAGATCTGTGTACATCCACAAGTTAATAGGACTGCAATAAACTACTCAGCGAGCCAATAATACTTATTAATTGGCTCAAGATCTCCACAATCAGGGCGCTCCGCTACGGGACCTACAGCAACGTCTTAACAGTGATTATTGTGGGTAGTTACATCTGCAAATTCTGGTAAAGTCTTCCTCCATCATTTAGGACTTTAGGATTTGTTTAGCTATTTTATGTACATCATATGTATTGGTGAGATAAAAGAACACAGCCCCCCCCCCCCCACACTTGGTGCACTGATGACGACTAATTGGGAGCCCATCTAATCGAGATCGCCGCAACGTTTGACAGACGGGCTCAAATAATTTTGTACAAAATAATTTGCCAAGCATCTCCTTTGCAAAACTAAGGTTATCTTAGCACCAGAATGTTTTCTGTGGCAGTGCTGTACAGTGTTTGTGTTCGCAGAGTGCTGCTGCAGAACCCCCTTTTTTTCCTGAATGACGACTAGCTATAATTTAAGATCTCACATCCTTGTGAATTATGGTGTCTGACCAATAAAGCTTCTAAATAGACAGATAGATAGATATTACATAGATACATATATAGATATTATATAGATAGATATGACATCGATATTATACAGATAGATAGGTGGATAGATAGATAGATAGATAGATAGATGAGATAGATAGATAGATAGATAGATAGATATGAGATAGATAGATAGATAGAGAGATAGGTCGAGAAATAGATATTAAATAGATAGATAAAAGAAGATAGATATGAGAGATAGATAGAGATATAGATAGATATGAGAGAGAGAGAGAGAGATAGATAGATAGATTGAGAAATAGATATGAAAGAGATAGATAGATAGATAGATAGATAGATAGATAGATAGATAGATAGATAGATATTACATACATACTATATACATATATAGATATTATATAGATAGATATGACATCGATATTATATAGATAGATATGACATCGATATTATACAGATAGATAGGTGGATAGATAGATAGATAGATAGATAGAGAGATAGATAGATAGATTGAGAGATAGATAGATTGAGAGATAGATTGAGAAATAGATAGGAGAGAGATAGATAGATAAAAAAAGAGATAGATAGATATGAGAGATAGATAGATAGATAGATAGATAGATAGATAGATAGATAGATAGATAGATAGGAGATAGATAGATAGATAGATAGATAGATAGAGATATAGATAGATAGATAGATAGATAGATAGATAGGTTATAGATAGATAGATAGATTATAGATAGATAGATAGATAGATAGATAGATAGATAGATAGAGATATAGATAGATAGATAGATTATAGATAGATAGATAGATAGATAGATAGATAAAAAAGAGAGATAGATATGAGAGATAATAGATAGATAGATAGATAGATAGATAGATAGATAGATAGATAGATTTTTCATAGATTTTGCAGCACCCCCAAACTGTAGTCAGATAAAGTGTCCTTTATTCACCAGTGCTTCATTCGCCAATTTACCAAAACACTGATAAATTAACGACATATTTGACTATATTTTGAGAGCGCTGCAGAATTATTTGGAAAGATGGACAGATAGATGGACAGATATGGACAGATAGATAGATATATAGATAATTAGATACAAAGATAATTAGATAGATAGATTTGAGATAGATAGATAGATAGATAGATAGATAGATAGATAGACAGACAGACAGATAGATAGATAGATAGATATGAGATAGATAGATAGAATAGATTAGAATAGATAAGATAATTATGGTAATAAGCATTCTGGCTAACAAATGACCGAACACTCCAAATGATTGAATTATCACACAGTACAACTTCTCCTAATTAGAGCGGGTGCATAGCATTGGTGGGGGGGGGGGGGGGTAGCAGGACTGTTTTCGGCAGGGACTTGTATCCCACATTCTATATTGTAAAGAAATATAAAGCTGTTGAGCAGAATAGTATAATGTCATTGTGGAAAGTACTAGACCCCAGGAAATGTTGGCCACGGAAGCTTTTTCACCACAAATGGGTTGTCTTGTCTCCTCAGTTTTAGTGTCTTGTCTCGATCTAAACTTTCAGGGCTCTGGAAAAGCGGAGCGATACCCCAGACAGTAGGGGGAGACTCAGGGGTTTTTTGTCGTTGACTATTCTATAGTCTTTCACCTCCATCTCTGCCGTTTAGGACTCTCACCCCCGACTGTTCTGCATATTACAGAATATCCATATGAAAGGCTGTGACAATGAAGGAATCCGCCCTCAGCCCACGTATCTGACTGGTTGGTGTGGACCCAGCCGGCCTGTTCGCTCAGGTAAGGTCCCAGAGATTTATCTACACAGTCATTAACGCCTCCATTTAGGATAATTACTTCCGGCGGATCGCTGTGAGCAGCAATCTCATGAGGATCTCAAGGCAGACGCAGGGTGATTACCGACCGCTTCTTCAGGCCCAGGCTGATCATTGGTGTAATGGGTCCAGTAATAGGGACCACTAATGATAATTGGTCTAATGATCGACCAAAGTGCACCTGATACAGGGACCCTGAAGGCGCTCAGCCTTGGCCAGGTTATGTAGGTACAAGGTTCGAGCAACTAAAGGAATCTTTTCCCTGGTCGCTACAATGGTCCTCAAGCTTTGGCACTCTAATCATTGTTTAACTACAACTCCCAGCATGGCGTACCTTACCGCTGGAAACCATTGTCCCCATACCATGTGAAGGCTCTAATTTCGTGTAATGAATATACCCTGTATTTCTTCTCATGATTTGTAGGTTAACATTTTAGAAAGTTTCGATCGGCCTGTTCAAAGAATATCCTATCCCTTCTCATGCAACTGATCGATGTGATGTGTGTCATCATCGTCACTGAGAATCGTCGCATCTAGGATGCCCGAAATATCTCCTTACTATCCATGTAAATTGTTGTTAAAGTTGGTAAATACCTGTGTACCTAGCCAGTGACTTTTTTTTAAGTTGTGCTGTTTTTTTTTTAATAAAAAAAATAAAAAAGTTAAAAATTAAAATAAAAAAATAAAGTGAACCCTAGGTCAATGGCAAGTAAGAATGACACTTATTTAGTAGCCTAGCAAACCATGAACTGTTCCCCAATCTGGACATACATCTGTGGCTAGTTTCAATATTGTTATTATTTTTTATTATTTATTTATTATTATTAATTTATATTATTTACTATTATATTTATTTATTTATTAATTTTAAATGTATTTTTTTGGACTAATATGATATGATTTATTGCTACACTATGTGTCTAAAGCTACTTTTGAGGCTTCTTTCACATCACCGTTCAGCCGTTATAGGACCAGGAGAACGGAAAGGACGGATTTGGCGCATAACTGAGCCGAACGGAACCTAAGGACCCCATAGACTATAATGGGGTCCATTAGGTTTCCGCTCAGAAGAAGATTTTGGAGCGGAGACAAAAGTAGTGCATGCAGGACTGTGGGGTCCTTAGGTTTCATTCGGCTCAGTTATGCGCCAAATCCGTCCTTTCCGTTCTCCTGGTCCTATAACGGAGCAGGAGAACGGAAAGGCTGAACGGTGATGTGAAAGAAGCCTGAAGCATTCATTGTTTATTTGTTTATTATTAGATTTGACACTTATCCATTGTTCTCTTTTAGATTTGCGGAATATGGTGGCGCAATATAAATAAATATTACTAATATTATTTATTTCTACCTTCGAATGGAAGAAAAATGAATTTGCAAAGGAAGCAAATGGCAATTGTTGTCTAGTGTAACAAGTATGATGTAATATTCATACATTGCAACCCGGCTTAACCGGCTGTAATATCCGCTACGTGGAAATAGATGGATCGTCGTCTTATCGGCAGAGAAATTTCCCCGATGATGACTGACGATTATCACTACAATAGCGCCATCTGAAAGCAAACCGCATCATGAGGTATTACAGGAGTTCATGTGCCCTTGAAGAGCCAGAAGTGGATTCAAAAGAAATCGAAATTATAAAGGAAGGACTTCTACTTCTCCTTCCTGCTGGAGCCGCTTCTGGCTGAAAAACCTGCTGGAAAATCTGCGGCAAAATTATCCTACAAATAACTCAGTGTAAAGGTCCATTCACACGTCCGCTAGTCTTTTGCGGTCCGCAAATTGTGGATCAGCAAAACACGGATACCGGCACCGTGTGCGTTCGGCAATTTGCGGACCGCACATGGCCAGCACTGTGATAGAAATGCCTATCCTTTTCCGCATATGCTCTATCTTTTTTGTGGGGCCGTGGAATTTTTTGCGGCCCCATTGAAATGAACGGGTCCACACCCATTCCGCAAAATTGTGGAACAGATGCGGATCCAAACATACGGATGTGTGGATGGACCCTAAGGGTATATTCACATGTCCTACAAAATTCTGCACAGAATTTATACTTTTTTGTTTTTTTCAGCATGTTTTTTGAAACTTTTTGAAACGTATGGATCAGTATTTTGATGCTTCCCGTTCATTTGAAATAAATGTTTTGAGGCAGAAATGCACCAAAATCAATGCTAAAAAACTATCATTTTTAAGTCACCATAATAGATGCGATCAATGACAGACAACCAAATTCTCGCTGATCGTACAACTGCTGGACAGTTCTGGGAACTTTTGCTCGATCTAATGATTTATTAAATTTTTTACAAAATAATCATTCCCTGTAAAACCCCCTTAATTTCCCCTCATCATATGCCATTGTGTAAATGCTGAGTTTAGAACTAAGATCCTGATAATTCGTTATCTAGTCGACTGCCAAGTGTCTGGAGACATGAAAAAGTAAAATGACCCGTGGGTGATATATTCCCTCTGGCTCTGATTTATTACTACATTTGAAACTTGCTCCATGATGTTTCTCTGTAATTGGTTTACAGTCTTTATTTTACTTTTATACATATTGTGCTGTTTTTAGCCGCTGCCCGGTATGACGTGTGCAGGGGGTCAGGCGCTGTTTTTATCCGTTGCCCGGTATGACGTGTGCAGGGGTCAGGTACTGTTTTTTAGCCGCTGCCCGGTATGACGTGTGCAGGGGGTCAGGAGCTGTTTTTTAGTTGCTGCCCGGTATGACGTGTGCAGGGCTCAGGTACTGTTTTTTAGCCGTTGCTCGGTATGATGTGTGAAGGGGGTCAGGCGCTGTTTTTTAGCCGTTGCTCGGTATGACGTGTGAAGGGGGTCAGGCACTGTTTTTTAGCCGCTGCCCGGTATGACGTGTGCAGGGCTCAGGTACTGTTTTTTAGCCGTTGCTCGGTATGACGTGTGAAGGGGGTCAGGCGCTGTTTTTTAGCCGTTGCTCGGTATGACGTGTGAAGGGGGTCAGGCACTGTTTTTTAGCCGCTGCCCGGTATGACGTGTGCAGGGGGTCAGGCACTGTTTTTAGCTGCTGCCCGGTATGACGTGTGCAGGGCTCAGGTACTGTTTTTTAGCCGTTGCCCGATATGACGTGTGAAGGGGGTCAGGCACTGTTTTTAGCCGTTGCCCGGTATGACGTGTGCAGGGGGTCAGGTACTGTTTTTTAGCCGTTGCTCGGTATGACGTGTGCAGGGGTCAGGTACTGTTTTTAGCTGCTGCCCGGTATGACGTGTGCAGGGGGTCAGGTACTGTTTTTAGCCGTTGCTGGGTATGACGTGTGCAGGGGGTCAGGTACCGTTTTTTAGCAGCTGCCCGGTATGACGTGTGCAGGGCTCAGGTACTGTTTTTTAGCCGTTGCTCGGTATGACGTGTGCAGGGGGTCAGGCACTGTTTTTAGCCGTTGCCCGGTATGATGTGTGCAGAGGGTCAGGTACTGTTTTTTAGCTGCTGCCCGGTATGTTGTGTGCAGGGGGTCAGGTACTGTTTTTAGCCGTTGCCCGGTATGACGTGTGCAGGGGGTCAGGCACTGTTTTTAGCCGTTGCCCTGTATGGCGTGTGCAGGGGGTCAGGCACTGTTTTTAGCCGTTGCCCTGTATGGCGTGTGCAGGGGGTCAGGTACCCTTTTTTAGCCGCTGCCCGGTATGACGTGTGCAGGGAGTCAGGTACTGTTTTTTAGCCGCTGCCCGGTATGACGTGTGCAGGGGGTCAGGCGCTGTTTTTTAGCTGCTGCCCGGTATGACGTGTGCAGGGAGTCAGGTAGGCTCCTGTAGTGCTATCCTCTCTATTTGCTATAGTGTTTAGTGCTCCTGTAAATCCTCACTTAGCAGGAGAACACATTCCACTAGTCGCCCATCAACACTACATTTATACAGCAGATTAACTTGGTGTCTCTGGGAGGGGTAGGAATGACAGACAAAAGACCATCCCAAATTATTAGAGCTGAGCGGTTTGTCCCTGATAATTAGAGAGGGGAGAGAATTACCCAACCCCAGCTGCTACAGCAACAACAGCCGGATGTCTGTGCGCCCGGCATCATGCGTCTGTTTGGGTGCCGACAGTTTATAGTCCACATGGATGGAGGGATGTAAACTGGAGGTGTGAGGGGGGATAGACAGAAGATAGATAGATAGATAGATAGATAGATAGATAGATAGATAGATAGATAGATAGATAATTCTATAAATAGATAAAGATTCCACATACCTTTCTCCAGTTCTCTAGTAAAAAATAGGATGCAGACACGTGTTGCTTTCTGAAAAACATAAAGTAGTGATAAGATGATGAGTGTGGTGGTCCGTGTACCTCAGTATTAACATTCTCAGTGCTGGATGTGGGGAGAGGGGGTGACTGTCACCTGCTCCTCCAGGGTTAATGGCCTGAATAACAGAGATCACATTGGGATTAATACGTTGGCATAAAGGCTCCTTGTTCTGTGAGTTAGGGCAAGTTAACCCTTTAACTGTTCCCATATACTGATACGGTTTTCTTCGCTGCAGATTCAGCTCTGATAGATCTACATTGATGTCTAATTTGAGGTTAAACAATTTTTTTGAACTTTTTCATAAGTCATAAAAGAATAAATGTACATCCAGCAGGTCCGCGCAGGCATGCTGATTATGTGAATACAAATGGCCCTAACAAAGCATGTTAATAATAAAGTTGGCTGAGTAAGACAGCGTGTCAGTTTATCTGACGAGTATGTCATCCTGACACCGCAGAAGTGTAAGTCACCGGCAGAGAGCGAAAGAGAATTAACCGGTGAAGAAGAGTAGATAAGAAGAAAGTACAGAGGGTAAGAGGAGACGGAGCTAAAGAAATAAAATAAATAATAATAATAATAATAATAGCCCTTGAAGTTGAATCATGCGTTCGTACCTAATAGAGACTAACTGGTCAAGCAGTCAATAGAGAAAGAAACTCCGGGGACTCCTGCGAATCCCTCCAGCGCGCCCAGGTTTTCATGTCTAATTTATGAAAGATAATTCTACTTAGGTTTTTCCTATTGCTTTCTACGTCTTTCTGTTTCTTCTATGACCTTGCTGTCTATATCACTATATCTTTCTTTCTTTCTCTCTTTCTTTCTTTCTTTCTTTCTTTCTTTCTTTCTTTCTATTTTATATCTTTCTTTCTCTTTCTTCTATCATCTATCGCTGTCTTTTCTTCTCTTTTTATCTACGATTTGTCTATCTCACATCCCCTTTCTTTCTTTCTTTCTTTCTTTCTTTCTTTCTATTTTATATCTTTCTTTCTCTTTCTTCTATCATCTATCTCTGTCTTTTCTTCTCTTTTTGTCTACGATATGTCTATCTCACATCCGCTTTCTTTCTTGTAGCAGACTTTGTAATTTGTGGCTATATGACTGTGCCTTGTGCCAAATTACAAACACATCCCTGCCAGTTTAATTTCAAATATAAAATGGTCACTTACATTGAGTTAAAGGCCCGAGCATGGACAGTAGAAGGAAGTAAAGGCCTCCGGGACGCAGATAAAGCGCCGACTTCTAAGCGAGCACATGGTAGAAATGGTGACATTCCCTCAGAGGGAGGGCGTCTGACTGAAAGATCTGGTACCACAGGCAATGTCTTCTCAGAAAACAAACCAGATCCCTTGTTAAAAACATGTTAGGGCCTCGGCGAGTATGAGTTAAAAATACAAAAATTCCAATAAAGCTCTTGTTAATAGGATGGGGCAAGTTGGAGCGATGAGAATAATTATTAGGCCTGTAATTTACAGTTACAGTAATGTCTTCATACATACAGTGCGCGCGGCCTGACATGTGTATAAGTATATGTCCTACTGAACTATCTGTCTGTCTGTCTGTCTATTATCTGTCTATCTATTATCTGTCTATCTATCTATTATATATTATCTGTCTGTCTATCTAGTTCTATTTCAGATTTTTAAGGTTAAATCCAAAACTTCAAACTTTCTTCTTGCAGGAAACCAAGGAATATATAAACGCTTTAATGTGTAAAGCAATGTATCTGGATAAAAAGACAATTTTGTTATGTTATCATCCTATGATATTGACCCTAAACATCTATCTATCTATCTATCTATCTCATATCTATCTATCTATCTATCTATCTATCTATCTATCTATCTATCTATCTATGTATCCATTATCTGATATCTATCTATCTATCTATCTATCTATCCATTATCTGATATCTATCTATCTATTATCTATCTATCTATCTATCTATCTATCTATCTATCTATCTATCCACTATCTGATATCTATCTATCTATCTGTCTATCTATTATCTATCTATCTATTATCTATCTATCTATATATCCATTATCTGATATCTATCTATCTATCTATCTATCTATCTATCTATCTATCCATTATCTGATATCTATCTAATATCTCTATCTATCTACCTTTGTATGTCATATCTTTCTGTCTAAAGTACTTCTGTGTTGACAGTATATTTATCTACGTATCCATCCAACTTTCCGTCTATGAATTCTAAAGATCTTTTTAAATAGGGCAAATATTGTGTGAGAATATTGTGCATCGTTATATCATGAACGTCAATGTCCAATGTAGAACAAGTGCAGTGGTTGCGATCAGCGAGCGATGGCTTGTCAGTGGGATGTCCCCTCAAGTAAATAAATGGGTCGTCAGCTCAAAAGCAATCAAAAATACAAAAAATAAAATATGCAATTATTGTCACTTATAAATGCATCTTTTGAGCATTAAAGGCGTTGTCTCACTTCAGTAAGTAGAGAAAGTTTATACAAGGCACTTACTAATGTATTGTGATTGTCCATATTGTCTCCTTTGCTGTCTGGATTCATTTTTCCATCTCATTATACACTGCTCGTTTCCATGGTTAGGACCACCCTGCAATCCATCAGAGGTGGTCGTGCTTGCACACTATAGGCAAAAGAACCAGCCTATGTGCGCTTCCACCGTCCCAGCCACCAGAGAGGACAGCTCTTTTTCCCATAGTAAGCAAGCACGACCACCGCTGCTGGATTTTAGAGTGGTCGTAACCATGGAAACGAGCCGTGTATAATGTGATGGAAAAATGAATCCAGCCAGCAAAGGAAGCAATATGGAGAATCACAATGCATTAGTAAGTGCCTTGTATTAACTTTCTCTACATGATAAATGCCATTTGTTGAAGTGAGACAACCCCTTTATTGCTTATGTATCATATGTATCTCCTATCTATCTATCTATCTATCTATCTGTAGTACTTACCTATCTAAAGTATCTATCTATGTAAAGTTTTTATTCATCCATTCAAGTTTTGGTCAAGTTCTCTTTAAGTTTTTAAAATCTAAGCCTATGTCTCACAGCTGTATCTACAATCTTTCTGTGTCTGAATTTTATCATATCTATCTATGTAATATTTATTATCTATCTATCTATCTATCTATCTATCTATTCACTATCTCATATCTATCTATCTATCTATCTATCTCCTATCTATCTATCTATCTATCTATCTATCTATCTATCTATTCACTATCTCATATCTATCTATCTATCTATCTATCTATCCAATATCTATCTATCTATCTATCTATCTATCCAATATCTATCTATCTATCTATCTATCTATCTATCTCCAATATCTGATATCTATCTATTATCTATCTATTATATATCTATCTATCCATTAAAACTATCCATCCATCTAAGTTTTTCTTTTATTTCAGTCTAAGACGCTCAAGTCCTCCAACTTTCTTCCTGCTCGTCACCGAGGAATATGTGAGTGTTCTCCTGAAAAGAGATGTGACTGGATAAAGAGACCCTTGTGTCGTGTTTGTTTCCCGTGCTGTTGACCCCAACATAAAGAAGTTAATCTAGATCAGAGGAGCCGAGCTGTATTATCGGGGTAAGAACTTTAAATCATTAGTCATAATTTTATCAGGATGGCTAAACCTCTCTATTTTAAATCTGGATCAGATATCCTGCGGATAGAAAACTGGAAGAGGAATGAGATTCAGAGCCTTACCTCGGAGCAGGGCGGACGGGGAGCCCGGAGAGCAGGTAGAGTGCGACGCTTTGCTTAGGAGATGCCAAGGAAGGAAGCTGCAAGATGAGGGCATCAGTACAAAATAAGGATCGCCAAAGATAGTTGGGTGACCATCTTTAAGCCGGAGGGTTGGTGATGTCATGGAGCATTGTGTGAATTTCACTGGTTAATATGAGGAGTGTGGCAATGGGTTGGGGGGGTGAGAAGGAGGTGGACTGGTAAGGGGGAGGGCGAGCGGTCTGGTATGGAGGTGACATTGCTTCAATGCCCACCCTGGCTCGTGTGCTGTGTGTGTTGACTTAATCCCAAGATGACATGCCGGGACCAATTAGTGTTTATCTCCCCAGACGGGATGCTGACATGTAGGCTCCCTTCTGGGGCCTTGGGCAGATGTCCCCGTGGACAGATCCGGTCCCCTTTCTGGTAGGACGTTGGGGGGCAGGTGGTGGCTACTAGGAACGGGTGGGCGCCCATATGGCCCAGATCGTTGTCACTGTACCATGTCTGTCTTTTTGTGCCGTCTGAGACGTGCTGACCTCCTTTATGTCACCTTACTGCATAAAAGTAACGTAGGTGCCACAGGTTCTATGATGTAGCAGAGCTGAAGGAGTTGTCTAACCGTTTCCTCCGACCTAACATCAGACAACAGTAGATTTATATGGAGTTCTAGGAAAAACGACACCGTATTCATTACGATATTCTGAAGAGCTGAACCAAATGACAAACTCTGCTCTGCTGAGTCTGCATGAGGTCATTTAATACATACGTGTGGTGTATATATGTAACTTCTCTTCATATGCACCGATCTACTGCAAGTAGTGATCAGAATTCACCAGAAGTCTCTACATTTCTCAGTTCACCCAAACCAGTGCTCCTCGACCTGTCGCTCTCCTGCTCTTCCGAAACATCAACTTTCAACAGGCCCAGATAGTCCGGAGCCGGAGGAGTCCCCTACCAACAGCCGGAGAGCTACACGTTGGAGACCACTAATCTAATCAATCAAGATAGCAACTTCCATATGGACTATCAGACATCTATCTATCTATCTATCTATCTATCTATCTGTCTGTCTGTCCATTATCTATCTCCTATCTATCTATCTATCTATCTCATATCTATCTATCTATCTATCTATCTATCTATCTATCTATCTATCTGTCCATTATCTATCGATCTATCTATCTATTATCCATCTCATATCTATCTATCAATCTATCTATTGTACTTACCTATCTAAAGTATCTATGTATGTAACGTTTTTCTATCCATCATCCAAGTTTTGGTTAAGTTTATGAAATCTAAGCCTATGTCTGACAACTTTTTATATTATATATCTGTATGTTACTGAATTCTTTCTTTCTTTCATTCTTTCTTTCTTTCTCTCTCTCTCTTTCTTTCTTTCTTTCTTTCTCTCTCTCTCTCTCTCTCTCTCTTTCTTTCTTTCTTTCTTTCTTTCTCTCTTTCTTTCTCTCTTTCTTTCTCTCTTTCTCTTTTTCTTTCTTTCTCTCTTTCTTTCTCTATAGATCTACCTAATCCATCTGATATCTATGTGCTACACGAGCACCAGATGAGATTGGCCCGCCTTGGTCAGTACATACTTCGCTCTATAACACTTATCAGGGCAGGAATGTTTGTCGGAGGTTTCTCCTACTGAGATACAAAAACACAGTGGACGTAATGTAAACCTTCCACAATTCTCCGGGTTTTATTTGTATGGGTTCTTTAGCTGCTGACAGCCATATGGATAGTGCAGCCACATAGTGATCTGTGGCCAGACATCCCCCTGTGTAATGCCGCTCAGCACATTTATCTGTTGGCGTCTGCAAACGTGCAAAGCAGAAGCCGCCAGTCTGCGCTGGGGAAGGGGTTTTCCTGCAGAAAGATTCCTCCCTAAATGTACAACTTTACCAAAAGCAGAAAGTGTCCGCTCTGCTAATCGTTTTATTGTCTATTTGTGTAGAAAACATAATCTCCGGGCAGATAAGAAGGGCTGAAAGGTATAAAAAGAAGCAGGAGAGAGACGAAGTGGGAGAGCAATCATTAAGGGGGTTTTGTGGATGTTGCAGTTTGCAACCTATGGAGGTGATGTAGATAGATATGAGATAGATAGATAGATAGATAGGAACTAGATAGAGAGATAGATAGATAGATAGATAGATAGATAGATAGATAGGAACTAGATAGAGAGATAGATAGATAGATACAGATAGATGGATAGAACAGAACACTTGTTTCTTGTGTTTCCTGTTATATCCGTTTTTTACATTATTAGCAATTTTAGGGACAGTGAGAGGGTTTATATCATCCATTCTGTTGTTTCCATGAACATGAGGCCCTTATAGCTCCCCATAGGCCTCTCCAGGTGTATATGTGAATAGACTATAGCTTTGTCCTGTCTATGTCGCCGGTCTCGTGTCAGCGGCTATAGAAGTATCCTCGGGGATTATTATGTCTTCTTTCTGTCTTTGTTCCCATAACAACAATCAGAGCTCAGCTTTCATTTCATAAATGCCTCTGGAAAAGTGAAAGCTGCGCTCTGATTGGTTGCTATGGACAACACAGACAGTTTTCCTGTAAGGCCTGCTCGGTGACCTGTAGTCATGTGACATAAGATGGCGGTGTGGCCTGCCTGTATAAAGCCTCAGTGGACACTAGTGCTGCAGTCTAATTCTTCCTGTGTGTGAGCTTCTGGATGTCCGCAGTAATAGTTCCATTACCTTACAGCAAGCAGGGATTTTAAAAATGGTAAAGAATTGACAGGGGGATGAATGTATCACGATGGGACATTTTAAAGTCTGTTTCGCTCTAACCTTCAGTTTTCAAAAGGCGTGTAGTGATTTTAGGAATTTTTTTGTGATTTTTTTTAAAGTCCCTGTGATAAATCTGGCATAAAACTAATCATTATAGCTTACCATGCCCACTTTTGAAATGGCAGTTTAAAAAAAATGGTAAAAAGACGCCATTTTTGATATATGCACCAAACCTCCCTCGCCCCATTGTATATTAGAAAGTCACTTTTTCTTCTAAAATTATATTTCCAAAAAACCATAAAACACGCAGAGCGGGCGATGCGATGGGCCCGCTGTGGGTGCTCCTGCTTCCCTTCTGCCTCCACGGTTTGCTGTGACAGGGGAAGCAATGGATCTTATTCTGAATTTTGTTGCAGACAGCGGCAGCCATGTTTATTACCAGTCATGACTGCCTATAAGGGGGCAATCACACGACTGTATCCATGTTTTGCGCTCTGCCAATCGCTGATCCAGCAAACACGGATACTGGCCATGTGCATCCCACAGTTTCCCTTTCTGCAGGTCCTGGACTGTGTAAAAAAAATTGCCTGTCCTTGTCCCCAAAACGTTTTTTGCGGGGGCGCAGAACAGACATACAGATGCGAACAGCACACGGTGTGCTTTCTTCCACATTTGCGACCCCATTGAAATGAATGGGTCCACACCCGATCCGAAAATCCGACCCTAATGGCCAGTTCACATGACTGATTTTAAAAAACAAGCTTAAAAAAATCAGCGTGGAATCCGCATGTTATTTTTTTTCTTCAGCACAAAAGATATTTTTTTTCATGCACTTTTTGACGCGTTTTATTTTTTTCAACCAATGGGTATTCATTTCAATCCAAAGCCGCATTTTCAGCTAGAGATTTATGACGTGGATCTGTGCCAAAAAAACGCACGGAAAATGCACAATAAACGCATGGACTTACAGATTCTTAGGGCAAGAAGCTAGGGCAAGCTGCTTCTTTCTTCCGCGCTGCTTTTTTTCAAATGTAAAAAAAAAAAAATACGTGCTCCTTCCTATTGGAATGAATGGGGGGCCGTTTTGAGGCGTTTATTTTTGGCTGATTTTGAAGCAGAAACGCTCCAAAATTAGCGCAAAAACCCTGTGTGTGAACTGGCCCTATTACTGTGGCGTTGGCCGTGGAGCCATCTATAGTCTCTTACATAGCAGTATATGAGGACCTGAGATTTCGGTGCTGCTTGTGTTCTCTTTTGGTCACTAGTTTGGCTGTTCGGTGACGCCCAGGTCTGCGGCAGACAATGAGTTAACTCGCCGCATTCTCCGGTGCTTTCGGTGCAGTCGGTGAAAGGAACATGTTCCCAGTTCCCTAATCCCAGAACCCAACAGCACACGCGCTTTTAATTAAGGAAACAGATTAGCCCCATCTGTCCGTCAAGATAAATTCTGCTTCAAACTGGGGCAGCCTGTAACAAGGAGGCTCTTCATCAGACGACCTTCCTTTCCATCCGCGTCGAGCAGCCATGTTCGTGGGATTAGGAGCTTGCAGTCGCACCCTGGCGCTGCACCCATTTCTCCGTATTTCTCGTAAATAGTCATTTCCAGTGCAGCCGGACACAATTCCGTTTTTAGGTTTACTGCACGTTCTGTATATTCTGCCATTTTTACGCTGTCTATATTATGAATATACCCAGAGGACCTGCCAGCAGGATCGACCCCATTAATCCAGCAATGTGGTCTGGTAGAATTGATCCTGCCGATTAAAACAATACTTGTCTTGTGAAAATTAGTTGGGAGAACAAAATACTTGTAATGGGTGCCAAAGGGAGGGGCGTGGCCCCCTCGGTGCACCTTAGCTCTTTGGCCTTCCAGTGCTGGCCATGCCCTCCTTTGCAAAAACAATAAAAGTTGACTTTTCTTTCGTGAATGCCATCATTTTAAAGGGTTTGTTCAAGATTTTGATACTGATGGCCTATCCTCAGTGTCTGATTTGTGGGGTCAGACTTCCAGTACCCCTTCCGATCAGCCGTTTGAAGAACCCACTGGGAGTCCGACCCCACCAGTCGGATATTGATAACCTATCCTGAGGATATAAGCCTTCAATATCAAAATCTCAGACAATGCCTTTAATCGGCACAATCAACCCTACCAGGTAGTCTGCCTGGTTTAATAGGGTTGATCCTGCCGTCAGATGCTCTTTAAAGGGAATCTCTCAGTCAGTGATCTCCCTATCCAGCTGTTTGTATACACACATAGCTGTGGTTCACCTGATTAAAATGCTATTTTTCTTTTGTTGATTGGAGGCTCCGTTTCAGAGTTAGGATACTTTTAGTTTGGTGCAATGAGGGCGTCACCATTACCCTTGTTGCACCCAAGCTCCACTCATTTCTGTGGCCAGCCCCTCCCTGGCTGCTTTGATTGACATGGCCAGGCACAGAGATGCAGGGAACTTAGCTCGGGTGGGCAGTCCATCTCCAAAGTGGGGTGGGCGCCGAAGCAATATACCCTTTCCACAGCAGTAAAGTCTTAGTGCCATAAACGGGCGGTATCTTTCTGTCTGTATCTGGCACGACCTTGGTTCTGCCATCTGTAGGAATTTCAGGCTTTCTCATAGCTAGTCTCTCAGTTCAGTTGCTTTTGTCTGCCAGCTTTTCAGTCTCACGGATACAGGACTAGGCCTAAGCTTCCTGCAGCTCATACAGACACGTCCTTCCTCTAGGCCTGCTGAGCAAAGAACTCTATAAACCAAGGGGGGCGGGACCAGCCCATCACCCAGGCAACTGCACTAAAAATACTGCCAGTTTAACTCAATATTGCCCATACATAACCATCTGGAATACAGCACACAAGTTAAAAAGAGTACATTTTGGCAGTAAATCACAATTAACTCTTTAGCAGTAATCCACTGGATCACTGCAGTACACTTTCAATAGCTGTGGACCTATCACTTGTTTGGTCAATAGCTATCTTACCCGATCCTCTCCTATGTACATGCATGCTTGGTTTGGCACTGTGCCCCATATCCCTGCACATTAGATGAGCGGAGAACTACTGTGCAGGAAAAAAATGGTAAGGGGACGAGCATGAAATTAGCCCTGTGGCCCCTTCAGCCTCTGGATCCTATCAGTATTGCATTAACCCTTATTATTATGCTGCAGAATCCTCTAAACCAGGGATCACCCAACCTGCGGTCCTCCAGCTGTTGCAAAAACATAACTCCCAGCATGCCTGGATAGTCTACAGCTATTAGGGCATACTGGGAGTTGTAGTTTTGCAGCAACTGGAGGGCCGCAGGTTAAGCATCCCTGTTCTAACCACAGTTCTCTAAGTATCGTTACTCCATGGTACCTCTCCTTCTATCGCTCTGTATTAGGCCTCTTGCACACCAACGTTTTTTTTTTCCGTTTCCGTTTCGTTTTCTGCGTTCCATATACGGAACCATTCATTTCAATGGATCCGCAAAAAAAACGGGAGGTACTTCGTATGCCTTCCGTTTTCGTTTTTCCGTTCCGTTCAAAGATAGAACATGTCCTATTATTGTCCGCATAAGGCCTATTGCATACGACCGTATGGTTTTGCATTCCGCAAAAAACGGATCCGCAAAAACCCAGATGACATCCGTGTGCATTGAATAGGACGAGTTCTATCTTTTAACGGAAATACAGAAACGGAATGCACATGGAGTACCTTCCCCCTTTTTTTTTGGAGACGCATTGAAATGAATGGTTCCGTAGACGGACTGTTTACGGAATGCAAAAAAAAACGTTTGTGTGAAAGAGGCCTAATGGACAAGAATAGTACTGTTCTATCAGGGGCCAGCTGTGACGTTCCACAAAAAACGGAATGCACACGGACGCGTTTTTTGCGGATCGCAAAATACAGAAAAAGCCATACGGTCGTGTGCAGGAGGCCTTACTCTCTTTTCAGTGTGAACAGTCCCTGTAGACCCATGGCCCATCGATATAATGTCTTCATTATACTCCATTGATCAGGTTTTTGGTGTTAGTCGTCACGAGAATTATTTTTATTTTTTTTTGTTTCTGTAAAAGGGGTGAGATAAAATCACCATAAGAGGCTTCAGTTTCATAATTGTTCTTGGGGAAACTGAACAGAGAGATGGTGTGCTTGTTAATCCTGTACCAATAACAGCCACGTGCTCTCTAATTACATGGCCGCCGAGCTCCGCAGCCCCCTTCCCTCCATCCAGCTTAATTAGAATGCACAAGGGGATTAAGGGCCCAGTCCACCAGGCATTTCAACCGCGGTCCTTCCCTCCTCATTAGGCAAATGGAGAGAGAGAGACACACAGTGTAAGTCCTCTTAATTAGAAATCCCTTGTCTTGGAATACGAGAGGGATTAAATGCCATATTATTTCTACATGTTGCGGCTGTTAAAGAGACGCTCAGTAGCTGGGGCGGCTTCCTAGCCCAGCACACCTGTTACTGGTGCACACTTCAGTATGGACTCCACTGGGTAGTGGACAATGTGTACGAGCCAGTCTTCATCAGTTCGTCCTAAAAGCATCTTTACCATAAAAACGTATTGGGGATCATTTACCAAAGGTGCGTCATAATTAGGTGCATCATCCGGCAGTCTGTGCACCTGGAGTGAAATCTACTCCAGTCCCTGATTTTGCACATATTTTAAACCTGTTTCCAGGCGTAAATGTTAGTGAATTTGCTGGGGGCGATAGCCCGGCCCCAGCCACTCCCCCGTGACTCCTGGCAAAAAGGGGCCTTGCAAATTATTATATTTTTACATCAAACTGGCGTTAGTAAATGACCCCCATTGTTTGTACTCATAGCAGGGGCATATAGGCTAATGCATAGATAATTCTAATAAAACCGACCTAAATAGGGTCACATTCAGACATTTATTACTGATTTTCCAACCGGGTGCTATCCGAGCTTAGAACAGACAGCACCCGTCTGGTCACTGACCCATTAAATTCAATGGTTCTATTTTAGATCGCAGCTTGTTCTTAATTTGGCCCAATTTTCCCTGCAAATGACTATACAGCATGGGGAGGAGGGATGGCATAGTGATCGCTACTCCCCAAGCTGTGGAGGGGATCGCTGCATGTAATAGCACGTTCTCCTCTGCTATCGAGCAGTCGATTTCCAGGAAGGAACGCTAAGAATCGGCTGGTGTAATACTGAAATACGGCCGTCTGCACCCTTAGGGCTCATTCAGATGGCCGTATGTTGCTTTCCGCATCTGATCCGCAATTTTGCAGATTAGATGTGGACCCATTCACTTCTATGGGGACCCAAAAGATGCAGAGAGCACTCCGTGTGCTGTCCGTATCTCTTCTTCCGTTCCACGGCTCCACAAAAACAATTAAAACCCTATGCTTGTCAGTGAAAATTAGGACGTGGCCCCATTGAAGTCTAATGGTTTTCAAAAATGCGGAATGCAGTCTATTTTTTTGCAGACATCAAGAACTGACCACACAAAAAACGGATCCGCTCATTCAGACGGCCGTATGTTTTTTGCGGCCCGCAAAAATGCGGATTCGTTTTTTTTTCATGCTCAGCATGTCCGCAAAAAACAGATTGCATTTCGCATTTTTGCAGACCCATATACTTCCGTCCTGATTTTCACTGACAAGTATAGGAAATGTTTCATTTGTTTTGCGGAGCCGTGGAACGGAAGAAGAGAAACGGACAGCACACGGAGTGCTCTCTGCATCTTTTGGGGCCCCCTAGAAGTGAATGGGTCCACATCTAATCTGCAAAATTGCGGATCAAAGGCGGAAAACAACATACGGCCATCTGAATGAGCCCTTAGGGTGCGGACCCACTCATTTCAACTCACTAAGATTACACATTACTTTTAATAGGTCATAGAGGCACATCAAAGGTTTTGATCCTTGGCAGTCTGAGGGCTGAGACCGCCACCGCTCATATAGCATACTGTACTCACCGCAGGAGACAAAGCGGGGTGGACTCAACAGAAAGTCCAGGGGCTGTGAGAAGAAAGCACGCAGTGTTAGCGCTTCTCTCTCCTCATTCTAGCGATCCGTGGGGGTCTGATCACTCGGACTCCCACTGGTCAGGACCTTTAAAATGTCTCTATGACATATCGAAAGTTTTATGAAGGCTCAGTGACTCTTTAAACTCCCGGTAAACGCTGTAGAGTTGCCACACGCGGTGGCAAATCCGCATTATTTCAGTTCTGTGTGGGCATACCCTACAGAAAGCCGAGCAGTGAACCGAGAAGAGAACGCCAAAATTTCATGTTTCATGTTTGAGCCTTCCATTGGAGGTACACTTCCCAAAGTATGCCACTGTATGGACGAAGATCGGCTTATCTCACCCCCTTGTCAAATACCATGCGGTTAGAAGATGGATGGTAAAAGGACACTCTCTTGGGTGCCCTCTGGATATGTTTGGCGTATGCATCGGGAGATTTCCTGGCGTTTGCACCGAAAATATGGCAAAAAACATTGTTTATTTTACCACTTGCACGCCAGCGGAAATTGTCCAACCGGTTTGCATGACTTTTTTTTGCAGAGTTTGCAGCTGCATGGGGTGAGCGGGTAGCTGGTTGTCAGTGACAACTAGACTCCCTATAGAGAAGACGGATGCTTTATTACCATCCCTGCCTTCAGTGCTCAGTTTTTGTATAAATATTACCTACATCGTACTGCCACTCTGTGTCCAAATAATACACCAATCTAGTGCTTAAATGATATTTCTGCCACACAGGGTCCACATAATAGCGCTGGCCTAGGAGACGGCTGCACAGTTCTCTCACGGTTCGCTGTTCACTATAAATGGGCGGCCTACAGATGTCAGGAACTTGCAGGGGGAGCAAAGTCAACTCTCAGGTTGCCTAGTTTGGCACACCGAAAAACCAGTCCATGGAGATATATAGGTGCCACATGGCAGACCCTTAACCTATTGGGATTCGTCAGACCAAGAAAGAGCTCCAGGTCTCCATTTAAGCTGCAGCCATAGCTCCTTGTGTTTTGGTGAAGGACATACTGTAGATGTTTGTGAGGAATCGGATGGTGCTCGTTCTGCTTTAGGTTGGCATTTTGGTCCTTTGGGACACTAGATTGTCATCATACTGAAGCTACTGGTAGATTTGAGTGACTTTTCCTTGTACCCATGGGGAAGGGGCAGATTGGCCATAGACCTTATAGGGAAATTCCCCGTAGGCCGATGCCTAGGGGGGCCGTGTAGGCCTGTTGATGAAGGCATATCGCCAAAACGCGTCCTGGCTGTTGGGACATTTCACTTTGAATGAAATAATACAGATATATTGAAAAAGAAGATACGACTGCCGGGATTCATTTTTATTTTACAAGTGGAGGTTGCTCCTTCCCGTAGTAGCGTTCTCAAACATACTACTGCTGACCAGCTGTATTATTCATCTGGGCGCTCCTCACGGCCGACCAGTGGAAGTTTTTAGGGATGTATTTTGTGCTGCTGGCAGTATCTGTGGTATTTGGCTCTGTTGGGGTGATATAATGTGCCACAATAGGGCAGTGCTGGCCCTGCCTTCCATCAATTTGGACAAGAGTACAAAACAGGGCCACTTTTAGTACTTTTTCCAGGGCCACTTTAAGTTCCCAGTCCGCCCCTGGCATGGCGTCCTCTTAAGATTGAGTATCTCTTGATGTAGGTTTGCCAAACCCAATGGACCAGGACTTGCGTTCCTCCCGCCATTCTTCCTCTCTTGCTCTCAGTGTCTCGGCTATCTCACGCCCAGGAAATCCTATAAACTGTCTTCTTCCTCTTCTTTGACTACATTGAATTAAGAGGATTTAACAGTGAAATCAATGAGGGATGAGAAATTTCACCTGGATTCACCTGAGCAGTCTAGAGCGGGGATCCCTGGATGTTGTTTTTCCTCCTAATCTGCATTATTCTAAGTCAATAGGATCTGTCAGGAGATGTTACTAAGTGGATCAAATCAGATCCATTGAAGTGAATGGAGCCCAACAGCAAAAGCAGGTGCAGTCCATGGACAGACTTGGCAATATTTTAGGGAGAAAAAAAGACTCTTTATTTGTAACCCCCTTTAAGAAATCCTTTAACCGTTTCCTAATGAGGCGATTTTCCATTTTTCCGTTTTTTGCTCCCCATAACTATTCAGTTTTTCGCTCCCCTTAAATCTTTTATTTTTGTGTTCACATAGCCATATGAGGGCTTGTTTTTTGCGGGACAAGTTCTAATTTCTAATACCACCATGTAATATTGCATAGGATGTAGTGGGAAGTGGGGAAAAAAAATCCAAATGGGGTGGAATTGGGGGAAAAACGCAATTCTGCCATAGTTTTACGGGATTTTTTTTTTACGGTGTTCAATATGTAGTAAAACTAAAACTAGTTTTTCTAGCGTTTTGATACTGGAAAAAAAATAAATAAATTTCTGCATTTTCTGACCCTATAAGTTTTTTGGAGTTATGTGTGCGGAGCTGTGTGAAGGCTTAATTTTTTATTTTCCATTTATACCATTCTGGGGTGTGTACAACTTTTTGATTACTTTTTGTTTAAATTTTTGTGAGGGGAGAAACTACAAAAAACGGTGACTCAGCCATTTTGACACTTTTTTTTTCATTTCACTCTTTCCGTAGGGGATACATATTTTTATATTTTAATAGTACAGGCGTTTTCGCATGCGGTGATACCCATGATGTTATTTTTTATTTAAATTTTTATATATTTTTAAAAAATATATATTTTTAATAGCATTTTTTACACTATTTTTTGGTTCCCATAGGGAATTATAACAAGTAATCATTGGATTACTTTTTCTCATAGACTCCAATGCATTAGCATTGGAGTCTATGAGGATTTTACTGTATCTCTCTATGGAGCCCTGCCACAGGCTTGACAACGGCATCTGAGAGGTTAAATGTCCGCAATCGGCATTACCACCAGTCGCGGACATTAGCCGCCGATGCCTGCTGTACGAAACAGCAGGCACCCGGTTGCAACCCATCCTTAAAGACCCGACATGTGACGTACTATTACGTTACATGGGGGGAAGTGGTTAAAAATGGAAGCCATGACGCTAGTGTGAATGGAGCTTAAAACGTGTTCACTGGGGGAGATTTAAAAGGGTTTTCTGAGATCTTTTTTTCTGATGACCTATCTTCTGGATAGGTCATCAGCATCTGATCGGTTGAGGGTCCGACACCTGGGACCCCCGCCATTTAGCTGTTTGAAAAGGCATCGGAGCTCACAGTCTAGTTAAGATTTGTTATAACTTGTAATTTTTTCTTGGCTTAGGAGTCCAGTGGGAGGTCCTATGAGTGATTGACAGCTATCTCTGCACACTGATACAGGGAAGGCTGTCAATCACAGATAGGACCGCCCACTGAACTCCTAAGCCCAGGCTGTATAATTACAAGTTATACTAAATCTTTTTCCACAAAAAATATATTTCAACTTGCTCAGCTCCTCCTGCTTAATACCATGCTACCTGCAGGTCAGATGCCATATTCAATGCCTCGGGTTCCCTTTAAGGCCCCATACACAGAAGAAAAAAACTCAACTGGAACTCAACAGCAATTGTTTAGGGGGCCTCCCGATTCGGAGGGAAGAGAAGGATTGGGCATGTGGAATTTCAACACCCGATCCTGTTCTTAGGGAAGATATGCCTCCGCCAGAGATGTCTGGCAGTGGTTTATTCCCCTATACCTATTAAGAACACATGCATACTCGCCCAAGGTGAGTATGCATACTTATGGGGGAGTCAGGATGAAAGCCAGCCAGTCGAACAAGGGTCGGGACAACAGTGATGGAAGTTTTATGACCACTTTTCAGCTATATAAACCCCTATTAAGACACACTCTCACACAGCCGAGCACGGAGCATGCATGTTTATTGCAATCACTAGAGAGGAACAGAGGCTAATTTCTGGTAGGAGTTTGTCTCCTGTGTCATCAGAGTCGGGCATATTAATATCCAATGTGTCTCCTTTATTCTTTCCCTATGATAGACGCGGAGGAGGGAAATCTCAGACAGTCCCCACACACATGACTGGCACCAGAAGGATTGGGATGTGTTACTGTGCCCCTGATAGTGACTCCGCACTAGTGTCATATCATGTCAGACGATAACTGTAGATGGATCTCCCCTATATGATAAGTACAAGGTCTGGGGGCAGGAGTTTAAAGTCTCGTTTTTACCGTGAATGAGACGACACAGTGGTCACCCTGCAGTCAATGGCTTAGCTCCTCGTAACCTCCCTTATAGACCTTCAGGTCATTGCAGATCAATACAGACACGCGGAGAGCGCAGTTATTAGGTTTTAACAAGACTTATGTCCATTGATTTCAGCATTTAACATTGATTTCACTCTGATCTCTAAATCATTATCTAATCTTATGTAATTTAATGGTCCTTCCACCTCCCGATAACTGTGGCATCCTGCTCCTTAATACACGCTTAATATACCCTGTGTTACTGCTAGGGCTGGCAGCTTTTCCACTGTGATAGATAGAGAGATAGATAAATAGATAGATAGATAGATAGATAGATAGATAGATAGATAGATAGAAGATAGATAGATAGATAGATATGATATAGATAGATAAGATACATCGCCTTGATGTAAATAAAAGACACTAGTCGCTGGAGGTGCCGTGGACCCTTTCTTTTTTTGTATTAGCATTGGGACATTGGATCAACCCTACAGCCGCTGGCACTCCATTGCTGATTTCTGTGGTGCTGCAAAGTTTTTTATAGATAGATACATAGATAGATAGATAGATAGGAGATAGATAGATAGATAGATAGATAGATAGATACGATAGATACGATAGATGAGATAGATGGATAGATAGATAGATAAATAGATAGATAGATAGATAGATAGATAGATAGATAGATAGATAAGATAGATGGATAGATACAATAGAGAGATAGATAGAGAGATACAAAAAACAAAAAGTGAGGCAGCACTCCAATTTTAGCATCGTTTCAGCCCAACACGATAGATAGATAGATAGATAGATAGATAGATAGATAGATAGATAGATAAAAAGGAAAATAAGATGCAGCACACTAAACAGTTGGGTGCAAAATCCTGCAAGGTTCTTTGTAGTATAAATAGTCCAGAAAGGCAAGGCAGCACTCCGGAGAGTAAAATTCATGTGTGCTTGTAGGAGCACTGGGTCAATAAACACACATGAATTTTACTCTTTGGAGTGCTGTCTTGCCTTTCTGGACTAGATAGATAGATAGAGCACTGGTGTGACCGTGTCTTGTTTATCGCCCGGTTTTAAGCCGCAGTCCATAAAAAAGATATCTGGGAGCTGGAGAGAGGGACAATGAGATGAACATGAGGGTTGGGAAGGTTCTCACACTACATTTATGAAAGAGCAGAGAAGGCAAAGGGGGTGATGCCTTCAAAGTATGGAAATTATTCGCTTCCTGTACCCTACAGAGGACGTGGGGTCTCTGCTTATGGTTAATTAGCTACAAATTCATTACTTTTCTGTCCAGGCTTTTATGGGGCATGATCCTGTTATTCCTCCTGACCTCCATACCCATGTATGCTCGGCCTCAGGCAAGCATGCATGTGTTCTCAATGGGAAGAGGGTGGTTAGCTGCTGCCAGGCTGCTCTGTTGGCACCTTAAATCCAACATGCCCAATCTTTCCTTCAAGAGAAATTTGCTGTCATGCAAGAGTCTGGACGCCCCCTTACCCATAAGATAGCTAGCCGGTCCCAAGTCTGGACGCCATTCATTTCGTGTATGGCCAGCTTTACGATTTAAAGGGGACCTAAACCTTTACTGAAAGCACGGATGGTGCAGCTGTGATTCTCAGAGCGCTCTGCACCTTTGGCTTGCATCAGTTCAGCTCTACTTTTCCAGCACGCAGAGTACAGATGCATAGAAAGTATATAGGATCCATACTCTGCATGCTGGAAAAGCAGAGCCGATACAAGCCGATGGTGCAGAGCACCCTGAAAATCACCGCTGCACCCTCAGTGCTTTCAGTGAAGGTTCAGGTCCCCTTTAAATACAGGGTGACTCATAGAGAATGGTGCATTATGATCGCCTCTGCATTCAGAACTGAGAGAACGTAGCACAAATGTATTAACATGAGAAGGCCCACTATCTATCCAAGCTTTATCTATACACTATAAATGGTCCATGTGAGGTCCACTGTGACGGAGGAAGATGTCCAGGCGATGGCCCAGTTCTGTACAGACATGTGCCAGCATATCTTTGGATGTAGACTCCACTTTTTCAGTGATGTGTTGTCTCTGGTCGTTCAGATCCTATGGCTGGGGTGGAGGTCAGATACATTGAGTTCCTGATGTAGCCCCACAGAAAGAAGTCGCAGGGTGTTAAATCTGGTAATCGTTGAGACCAACGCAACATCGGTGAATAATTTATTCCAGCGCAACTAATCCAACTGTAAATGTGTAACTGCTTATATGTTTGGTTTGATATATGTCCTGTTCATTTGCACTGTATTGGCATGGCACTGTGGAAAGGGTTAATGAACACTGAGAGATTTTTGGGACTTTCTAGGAAATTATGAGAAGCTACAGTTACCATAAGTGTTAAAAAAAAGAGTATGTTTTGGAGGGAAAAAGCCAGACTTCTTTACCACCAAAACCAGACAGACTGACCTTTTGGATGCCAGGTGCTGCTATGTTATTATGTCTGAAGACTTGTTTCTGTCTGGAAAAACTGCTATGCCATGCCCATTCAGTATTATTAAAGTTCTAATGCAAGTCTATGACAGCCAAAAATGGTAACATTGTATCTGTTTGGGCAGTGCTTCTCCACGCCACCCCTCCCACTAGAAGGCTCTAGTTCAGCTAGAAACTGTATGTAAGGAAAGCAGGCAGAGCCCCTAGTTGTCTACAGATAGGAACAAATGTTCAGTAGGAGAGACTCCGCCAGACTATTTGAGTGACCAGAAGAAGACGCTGAGACGGGGATACTCTCCTGCAGACCATGGGCCTCCAGCCTTTGACCAGGATAGCAGTTGTCTGAGAGCGAGAGGGACAGCTAGCTCAGGCCTTTCCTCAGCACGAAACCTTCTTATGCCAGGGAGGAGACTGGAGAAGCCAGCCCTATGCCTCACCTGTATTGTTTTGCACATGGGTTCCTCCAGTATAGAAGCACCCTGGTTTACTACAGACCCCGACTCTCTGGACTTAAATCCCATTGGGGTGCACCACGCCTTACCATTTCTTCCACAGAGCGGGAACATGTGGTGACTCCTCGACAATGTCTGGGGCACCCAGCGTAGCATTGGCGCCACCCCAAACCCGGCCACTACAATATTAATGACCTATCCCTAATATTTCCAGGTGGTAGTGGAGGATGACAATATCCTCAGCAAAAAAGAAGCGACTGTACACTTTGCACCGGCTCATTGCACAGAACATATTTATTTCGGGCGAGTGCCTCTTGTCCTCGGTGGGTTTTCTCAGGCCCAGATTCTAACATTGTGGTGACTGACCTTCCCACTGAGGTGAAAGGTGGCCTCCTCATTGAACCCCAGCCTGTCAGTAAATTCCTCCTCTTCAGCGCAAAAGTCACAGCATTTCAGTTTGTCGTCCAGTTTCTACCGTTTTTGCAAATTCCAACATGCGATGTCATCCTCTTAAACCTGCCATTTTGTGTACAGGTTCAAATGACCCTGTATGGGTGATAATCTGCCCAAAGATTGGGCTGTCTAAAGAGGACTTAAAGGGGTTGTCTCACTTCAGCATTTATCATGTAGAGAAAGTTAATACAAGGCACTTACTAATGTACTGTGATTGTCCATATTGCCTCCTTTGCTGGCTGGATTCATTTTCCATCACATTATACACTGCTTATATCCAGGGGTTACAACCACCTTGCAATCCAGCAGCAGTGGTCGCGCTTGCACACTATAAGGACTGTGGGAGCGCACAAAGGCAAGCATGTGCAACAGCTTCCATGCCGGCCACCGCCGCAGCTCAGACACAAGGTGGCCTATAAGCACTCCCACGGTCCCGGCCACTAGAGGGGCCGACACTTTTTCCTATAGTGTGCAAGCACGACCACCGCTGCTGGATTGCAAGGTGGTTGTAACCCCTGGATATAAGCAGTGTATAATGTGATGCAGAGGAGGCAATATGGACAATCACAATACATCAGTAAGTGCCTTGTATTAACTTTCTGTACATGATAAATGCCAATTGCTGAAGTGAGAGGACCCCTTTAATAAGGGTACTTTCACACTAGCGTTTTTCCTTTCCGGCGTAGAGTTCCGTCGTCGGGTCTCTACGCCAGAAAAAAACTGATCAGGATCATCCCCATGCATTCTGAATGGAGAGAAATTCGTTCAGGATGCATCAGGATGTCTTCAGTTCAGTATGTAAATGTTTTTTAGACGGGGAAAATGCCGCAGCATGATGCATTATTATCTCCGTCTAAAATTCCGGAACACATGACGGAATGCCGGATCCGGCATTAATTCCCATTGACTTGTATTAGTGCCGGATCCGGCATTACAAATACCGCAACAACGGACCCGTCCTTCCGGTCTGCGCATGCGCATGCGTCCTTCCGGTCATCGCATGCGCAGACCCTTAAAACTCTGAAAAAAAATCAAGACGGATCCGTCTCTCTGTCTGAAAGCGGAGAGACGGATCCGCACTTGCAATGCATTTGTGAGACGGATACAGATCCGTCTGCAAATACTTTCAGTTGTCATGCGGTATGATGGATCCGGCGGGTAGTTCCAGCGACGGAACTACCTGCCGGATCCTCACACCGCAAGTGTGAAAGTAGCCTAAGGGTACTTTCACACTAGCATTTTTCTTTTCCGTCATTGAGTTCTGTCCTCAGGGCTCAATAACGGAAAAAAACGGATCCTTTTTATCCTAATGCATTCTGAATGGAAAGCAATCCGTTCAGTTTGCATCAGTTTATCTTCAGTTCAGTCCTTTCACGTTTTTTGGACGCAGATAAAAGCGCAGCATGTTGTATTTTTATCTCTGTCCAAAAAAGCGGAAACACTTGACGGAATGACGGATCCGCCATTAATTTCCATTGAAATGTATTAAGGGCGGATCCGTCATTGAAAATTGACGCATTAACGGATCCGTTCCTCCACTCTTCACATGCGCAGACCTTTAAAAATGGTAAAATAATAAATAACGGATCCGTTTTTACGGATGCCAACAGAAAGACGGATCCGTTATTTCAATAAAATTGTCAAACGGATTGCAAATGAAATCCGTTTTTAAACGTTTTAACGGATCCGTCAGGCAGTTCCGTTGACGGAACTGCCTGACGGAATCCTTCAACGCAAGTGTGAAAGTAGCCTAAGGCCTCATGCACACGACCGTTGGTGTTTTGCGGTCCGCAAAACACGGAAGCTGCTCAGCGAAATTGAACGCGGCCCATTGTAGAAATGCCTATTCTTGTCCGCAAAACGGACAAGAATAGGGCATGCTCTATTTTTTTTGCGGGGGCACGGAACGGAGCAACCGATGCGGAGAACACACGGAGTGCTGTCCGCATCTTTTGCGGCCCCATTGAAGTGAATGGGTCCGTGCCCGAGCCGCAAAATATGCGGCTCGGACGCGGACCACAACAACGGTCGTGTGCATGAGGCCTAAGACAATTGCCCAGTGTGACGAACATCTATAGGCAGCGAGGTCTTCCTCTGCGGCGGGGGAGCTTCTAGTTCAGAC
Source organism: Bufotes viridis (assembly GCA_033119425.1). NCBI lineage: Eukaryota > Metazoa > Chordata > Amphibia > Anura > Bufonidae > Bufotes > Bufotes viridis. The sequence continues at coordinate 29,300,441 of CM065597.1, read as the reverse complement.
ACTACGGTAGAGGAGCCTGTCTGCAGCAACTGGACAGGGCAGTAACTGAGGAACAAATGGGAGCTGGCAGGCCGACTGTGCGGACAGCAGGAGCAGGGTATTAAATCCTGATGAAAATTGATTTCCACGTCTTAATCCCCATTCTCAATCTTATAGACTGCACACTACAAAACACATATAATATACTCCACAATTATACACTTACAATTTAATTTGTTCAACTGGCTTAGAGGAAATTGAAAATCGCAATAACAAAATAGAGGGGTCTCCTCCCCCGCCCGCACTCCTCGCCACCACCAATCTCATTTCTAGTCTTTCTCAAGGTATTTATGTTTTTAGTATTAAAAAAAAAAAAGGCAGGACTTTTATCTCTATTATCATAATGGACCAAGCAAGGGAGGCGGAAGGGCCCCTCGCAGGAGCCGTCCCACCAGCATCGCCCGTACATGATGGGTGTTGTAGTGCTTTGCACTGTTTTCAGGGGACATTTATTACAATGCATTAAATTCAATTAATATAATAATTTGATTTATGTAGAATAAAAATCAAGGAGCTCAATTAAAGGGCAAATGTAATCAGATTTTATATTAAAGGGATTGTCCTTATCTAAACCAGGACCTGGATCTGAACAGTGATGAGCGGAGCGGCATAGGCAATATTCGAACTCGCAATATTTCACGAATTTTTGGCCAAATATTCACCATAAATTCGCAAATTCGAGAATTCGTGATCGCCAGTCATTATTTACTTGATTGCCAAAATCGTCAATGTAATATATTCGCGATAAAAATTTGCGATTAGATCATTTGCGATCAACACTAAGGGGTAGGGAACTTTCCTATTGGTTGCTAGGGATGTTGCAAAGTGCCGATATTCGCGATAAATTTAAGATAAATCCGGATTAAATTTGCGATTAGAATATTCGCGATCAACTCTAGTCGCAAATACGAATATAGAGCACTATATTCTAAATATTCGCGAATTCTCAAAGTGGCGATATTGGCGATTAAAATTCGTGATTCGAATATTCGCGCTCAATACTAGATCTGAATAGTTTTGTAATTGCATGTAATTAAAAATGTAGTATAGTCAGTAAGTTATTCAATAACATGTATCTGTAGAGCGCCACCTGCTGTTTGTTCTTTTCCTTATGTCTCTGTCCATCTTGCTGAGGTGGTCGCACATGCTCAGTTCTATGCTTCAGCTGTCCCAGTTAAAGGGAGAGATCTGCAGAAGAAATAACACGCCCCCTGAGCTGTAATAGGGAGAAATCCACAGCAGAAAGGACATGCCTCCTGAGACAGGACATGGGACATACCACCTGAACTGTGAAAGAGAGCTGCAGCAGAAAGGACACGACCCCTGAGCTACCAGCCAGAAGAGACTGTAGGAAATCATTTGGAGCAATCATTTGGATCTCTGGATCCATGTGAGGTGCAGGGCTAATTCTAGTTTTATTAGAAAGAGATTGTCATGTGCTGTATGATGTGTGATTTTTATTCTTTACATTCATCATGGGATAACCCCTTTAACATCATTGTTAGGGCTCATGCACACGACCGTTGTTGTTTTGCGGTCTGTTTTTCACGGATCCGTCGTTCCGCATCTGAGGTTTTTTTTTCTCTGATTTAATTCCTCTTCCGTTCCGTTATTCCACAAAACATATCCGTATGGTTTCCATATGCGATCCGTTTTTTGTGGATCGGAAACGGAAACAGTAACCTATTAATCATCCAACACATAAGCAATATGGGCTGGGCATAGCATTGCTACAGTATGGATCCGCAAAATACGGATGAGATACGGATGTGTTCCGTGTGCGTTCTCTATTTTTTGCGGACCCATTGACTTGAATGGGGCCTCGGACCGTGATTTGCGGTGAATAATAGGACATGCACTACTTTTTTGCGGACAAACGGAAACGGAATGCACACGGAGTAACTTCCGTATTTTCTACAGCCCCATTGAAGTGAATGGTTCCGCATACGGACCATGGTGTGTCTTACCTGACCAAGGGATCCGTACGATCACAAAACGCTTTGATTTCCACCAATAAAGTCATCTTTTAATTCTCCGTCGGATCGCTCTTCCTCACAGGGCAGGCAGGAGTCCCTGCTTTTTCCGGAGCTGTACGGGCACCGGAGGGACGGCGTGCAGCAGGTGAGACAACCTCTCCTATACATCTTCTTAGCGGTTGTGCGCTTAGCAGTGGCCATTTCCTCACTCCTGCTCATAGTGCTCTCCTCTCACCTCCAGCACCCTGATGGCGGATGTGAGATACGGATTGAGCATGTTGGATTTCCACTGCCCACTCCTTACTTTCTGAAAGAGATATGCTACTGCCAGGGGTGTCTGACAGTGGCTTTCTACCAGCTCACTACCTATGCGCCGAGCATGCATGTGTATGGATTGATCCGGATAGATAGCTGTCCGGTATAGCGGCTGACATCTTATCTTGTGTATGGCCAGCTTTATGTGGGTTAGGGTCACGCCAATGGCCTCTTTGGAAGTCTGTGTATTAGCCACGCGTGAAACAGATGTGTATCAGAGGTGGGAGAGAGGTCTGTGTATTGTGCACTGGCGAGGAGGACATCCACCCGGGGAGGTGAGAAGACAGGGTGCTGGGTGTGTATTAGGGCACATCAAGACTAATGTATATTATAAGTTGTAGCCTTTGCTCCTGTCTATACCCTTTGCTCCGTACCTATGAGTGCATTCAGGCAGGACCCTGACGTAGTGCCCCCCCAATCATCTCGGCAATGTCAACAAGGTGACCATATCATGGGGACATGAGGCTGATTTCAAGAGTTGTGCCTGGCATTAGCAGAACTTGGTAAGGTGAGCATCTATTTAGTCGAGGGAGTTCCTCTTACCAATACTTCCTGCAACGTATTACCCTACAGGGTTAGACCGGACCTCCAGAGGACCCTGCGGTGGAATCAGGCTCTGACACCATAAAGGTCCAGCAGAAGACAACCCTATTTGGAGTTGACTTTGGAGACAATCACTTAGGCCTCGTTCACATTTCCGTGTTCCGTGTCGGTGTCAAATGCACGTTTCATCCGTGAAGGATCTGTGGTTGGTCCTTGTGTCCGTTTTTACCATCCGTGTGTCATCCGTAATTCACTGACGTTGCTCAGCTGAAAATTAATTTCCAAAGAATCTCCTATTAGTCTTCAGTGAAAAACGGATGCCATCCATGTTGTGTCAGTGATTTTCACGGACCCATACACTTCAATGGGCATGCTTGGTCCGCATCACGGATCAAAGTAGTGCATGTCTCCGTGATTTTTTTACTGACACATACTGAAATGTGAACAGACACAATAAATAAGTATGTGTGATGTCCGTGGAAAATGCAGACACACACGTCAGTGAAAAACGGAACTGTGAACGAGGCCTTACCATTAGGATCTGAGTCACTGATAAGCCATTAGACCTTAATGATGATACGTCCTGCGTGGTCGCAGTGAGCATTATGATATCATTAAGATTAGATGGGGAATCAAAGCATCTGCTGTAAACCCAGTCTTAAAGGAGTTCTCCGGGCTTTTAATATTAATGACTGATCCTCAGGACCCCTCGGCACCCCCACCGATTAGCTGTATGAAGGGAAGGCGCGCGCAGTGCGTCCGTGCCGCCTTGTCTTCCTGCTCACCACAGACAGCAATAGCAGGAACCCTGGGAACACACCTGAGCGTTTTTCAGCGCGTTCATACGCGCTGAAAAACGCTCAACATGTGAAAAGCCATGCATCCCTATGTGCATGGTTCACATGCCGCGCTGTAAAATGCCCTACGCGATAGCGTCGGCTGCCGTGACTATCGCGCGGCAGCACACGTGATCCAACCCATATTCTATTATGGGAGCGCGCATATGACGCGCGCTTCCATAAAACAGCCACTTCGCGGCAGAAGCGCGCGTCATAGGCGCGCCCTGGGAACACGCGAAGTGTGTTCCCAGGGGAAGAGAGAAGGGAGATGGCACGTGCAGACTGCACGCGCCTTCCCTTCATACAGCTGATCGGCAGGGGTGCCGGGGGTCCTGAGGATAGGTCATCAATATTAAAAGCCCGGAGAACCCCTTTAACATGGCCACACGGGAGATAGCATTCATTTGACAGCTTTTTCTCCCAACTCCAGCCTTTTTAAAATTTTGTAGGTCATGTGACCTAGATGCGGCTGAGCCCCATTGGAATAAATGGGGCTGAGCCGCGATACCAAGCACAGCCGCTATACAATATACTGCGCTGTGCTTGGTGAGCTGAAAGCAGGACGCGACACTACTGCAAGCACTGATCCCTTCTCAAACAGCTGATCGGCGGGGGCCCCGGGTGTCAGACCCTCACCGATCAAATACTGATGACCTATACTGAGGATCAATTATCAGCAAAAAAGTCTCGGAAAATCCCATTAAATGGACGTCGGACAATTTTCTTCAGGACCGGCGGACTATCTAATGAGTATGGGGGCTTCCTGGCTTTCCCCCGACAGCTGAGATAAGGATCAGCAAGTTGGATTTAAACGGCCCAGTCCTTTAGTTTGGGGGAGATGAGCCGCTGTGGTGTCTGGAAGCAGCCTTCTCCCACTCTTCCTACTGAGAACAAAGGCACACTCGGCCTAGCCAAGCATGCATGTGTATGGTGGGCTCAGGAGTGATTGCTCTCAGTCATCTCTATGTGTATGGCTGGTCGTACACCTAGATTTTAACTGTTGGCCAACTGCTCATTCAGCCTACATTTACTCCTCCCGACCTCCCATACACATTCACACTCAGCTGGCCAAGTATGCATGTCTTCTGAATGTGGAGAGGGGAGTAAGGGCAGTGGTTTCTCTACCCTGAGAACAAAAGGATCAGGCATGTGGAAATCCAACAGCCTGATCCTTCTTATCCCCAACATCTGGCATCAGGACAACCCCATTAGATGGTCATCCGGTCCCGCTGGCGGCCATTAATCCAATGTGTCCATATGTATATTGAGCATGGGGGGAGGGCTGCGTCCAAGGGACAGGTGAGAGAGGCTTGTGACCAGTGTTCTCTGCACAAACTAATTTAGTTTCCAGGGTGCTGGAATGTAAACTGCACAGTCACACACCCAAAGTGGCCACAATTAAGGAAACTATACCCCCCCCCCTCCCTCCTCGACCCTGAGGCATCCTTCGGAGGCAGAATTGATTTAATTATGCAGGATCATTAATGTGGACAATGGGGGGGGGGGGGACACACACCGACCTGCTTATCATATCAATGCTCCTTATCTGTAGACACAATTAGGCAGCTAATTACCCCTTGAATTGAGTGCTGGGTGTTATCATTGCATTTAAATCAGTGTATTGGGTGCAGGGGGAATTGGTAATGGCCGTCATTAGTATCTGGAATCTGATCAGGTTTTCTTTTTGGGCTGCTCAGACTGCCCCTGTCAGTTAGACGCATGGGGGCGGCTAATGCTCCTCCATGCCGTTAGAGGAGGGAGTATCTGCATGCCGAGGCCTTGCAGGTGAATTCTCTTGCAGATATCCAAGTGCAGTCCGATGTGCGAGTTACATTGCAATTGGCCAAAGATACAGTAAAAACAGGTTCCTCCAAAAGTAGATACAGTACGTGGGCAAATTGGACCATATATGGTCCAAAACAGGGCCCTCCAAAAGTAGATACAGTACGTGGGCAAATTGGACCATATATGGTCCAAACCAGGGCCCTCCAAAAGTAGATACAGTACGTGGGTAAATTGGACCATATATGGTCCAAAATAGGTTACTCCAAAAATAGATACAGTACGGGGGCAAATTGGACCATATATGGTTTAAAAAAGGTTCCTCCAAAAGTAGATACAGTACGTGGGCAAATTGGACAATGTATGGTCCAAAACAGATTCATCCAAAAGTAGATACAGTAGGTGGGCAAATTGGACCATATATGGGCCTAAAAAGGTTCCTCCAAAAGTAGATATAGTACGTGGGCAAATTGGACCATATACGGTCCTAAAAAGGTTCTTCCAAAGGTAGATACAGTACGTGGGCAAATTGGACCATGTATGGTCCAAAACAGGTTCCTCCAAAAGTAGATACAGAAAGTAGGCAAATTGGACCATATATGGTCCAAAACAGGTTCCTCCGAAAGTAGATACAGTACATGGGCAAATTGTATCATATATGGTCCAAAACAGGTTCCTCCAAAAGTAGATACAGAAAGTGGGCAAATTGGACCATATATGGTCCAAAACAGGTTCCTCCAAAAGTAGATACAGTACATGGGCAAATTGGACCATGTATGGTCCAAAACAGATTCATCCAAAAGTAGATACAGTAGGTGGGCAAATTGGACCATATATGGTCCTAAAAAGGTTCCTCCAAAAGTAGATACAGTACGTGGGCAAATTGGACCATGTATGGTCCAAAACAGGTTCCTCCAAAAGTAGATACAGAAAGTGGGCAAATTGGACCATATATAGTCCGAAACAGGTTCCTCCAAAAATAGATACAATACGTGGGCAAATTGTATCATATATGGTCCAAAACAGGTTCCTCCAAAAGTAGATACAGAAAGTGGGCAAATTGGACCATATATGGTCCAAAACAGGTTCCTCCAAAAGTAGATACAGTACATGGGCAAATTGTATCATATATGGTCCAAAACAGGTTCCTCCAAAAGTAGATACAGAAAGTGGGCAAATTGGACCATATATGGTCCAAAACAGGTTCCTCCAAAAGTAGATACAGTACATGGGCAAATTGGACCATGTATGGTCCAAAACAGATTCATCCAAAAGTAGATACAGTAGGTGGGCAAATTGGACCATATATGGCCCAAAAAGGTTCCTCCAAAAGTAGATACAGTACGTGGGCAAATTGGACCATGTATGGTCCAAAACAGGTTCCTCCAAAAGTAGATACAGAAAGTGAGCAAATTGGACCATATATAGTCCGAAACAGGTTCCTCCAAAAATAGATACAGTACATGGGCAAATTGTATCATATATGGTCCAAAACAGGTCCCTCCAAAAGTAGATACAGAAAGTGGGCAAATTGGACCCTCCAAAAGTAGACTTTTCCTACCCATGTGAACCCAGGTGTCTGATCAAATACGTATGGTGGCTAGTGTTGAGCAAATCAAAGTCCACGAAGTGAGCTTTGATCCGAATTTCAGGATAAATTCGCCACAAATTCGAATTTCCTCGTTATACTTTGTGGTGGCGAATCGATTTAAACTGAAATAGTGTAAAAAACCAAAAAAATCATACTTATCTGATCCATTTGCTGGCGACATCTACTGCCATCTTGCTTGGAGATCTCACACAAAATCCGGTGCACGGTGATGTATGACGTCACCAGGCCGGCCAGCGTGATAATGTCATCTCAGGCCGCGCAAGATTTTACGCCAGATCTTCAAGCAATATGGCGGCTGGCCCGTCGCCAGCAAATGATTATGTATGATCGTGGCATCTGAGGGGTATAATGGGGGCGGCGCAATTGTCGTTCCCTGTCATGCCACCCACTACTTACAAAGAGAAGTAATTAGTCACAAAGCGAATTTTTTTGTAAAATTTGGTGAAGCAGCCGAATCGAACTTTTCATAAAATCTCTCATCTCTAATGGTTTTCTAGAATTCGATTTGGCTGCTTTGCCGAATTTTGCAAAAAAGTTGAACGAACAAACGAAAAAAGGGAACGACAATTGCGCCGCCCCCCATTGTACCCCTCAGATGCCGCGATCATACATGATGGCGATGACAGCGAACAGTGATTGCGCCGCTCCCCGTCATCCAACCCCTCAGATGCCACGTTCATCGCTGATTGCGGCATCTAAAATCTGTATTAAAGCATTTTAGTGTTTAAAAAAAATTAAATTGTACTTACCTCATCCATTTGACCACGAAGAGGCCGCTGCAGCCATCTTGCTTGAAGATCTGCGCAGCGCGTGATGACGGCAGTGCTGCACGGCTGCTGTGGGTGCTGTGCCTGTGGGTCGTGTAGCCCTTGGGACCTAGCCTGACAGTAGGGCGCCCTAGGGCTGCTGTGTCTCACCGTTTTCAGGTTCTATGTTGTGGCTGTGGTGGTCGCCATGTGGTGCTGCCCCAAATTACAGTAGGGGCCACTCGGAAGAGACCGCCATGACACGAGGAGTATAGCTGCCCATACACCTTCCATAGCCATTCTTCCCCATATCCCCCATACACATGCATGCCTGGTTCTGATGAGCATGCGTGTCTTCTGGATGGGAAGAGGAGCAGACACTACTGCTTATATGCTTATATGCCCTGGGAGCAAAGGATTGGACATGTTGAAATCCAGCTCCCTGATCATTATTTTCCCTGTTGGGAATAAGAGAGTCAGCACACCCCCATACACAGAAGATAGTGTCGGCTTCTGCAAAATTCAAACAGTGGTAGTATTCAGCACTGTACTGTATAGCAGTAGTATTCAGCACTGTACTGTATGGCGGTACTATTCTGGTAAAATTCAGCCAGTGGTAGTATTCAGCACTGTACTGTATAGCAGTAGTATTCAGGCACTGTACTGTATGGCGGAAGTATTCAGGCACTGTACTGTATGGCGGTAGTATTCAGGCAATGTACTGTATGGTGGTAGTATTCAGGCACTGTACTGTATGGCGGTAGTATTCAGGCACTGTGCTGTATGGCTGTCGTATTCAGGCACTGTACTGTATAGCAGCAGTATTCAGGCACTGTACTGTATGGTGGTAGTATTAGGCACTGTACTGTATGGTGGTAGTATTCAGGCACTGTACTATATGGTGGTAGTATTCAGGCACTGTACTATGCTCTGATAGAATTCAAACACTGTAGTGAATGGCGGTAGTATTCAGGCACTGTATTGTATGGCAGCAGTATTCAGGCACTGTACTGTATGGCGGTAGTAGTCAGACACTGTACTGTGTGGCAGCAGTATTCAGGCACTGCACTGGATGACGGTAGTATTCAGGCACTGTACTGTATGGCAGTAGTATTCAGGCACTGTACTGTATGGCAGTAGTATTCAGGCACTGTACTGTATGGTGGTAGTATTCAGGCAATGTACTGTATGGTGGTAGTATTCAGGCACTGTACTGTATGGCAGTAGTATTCAGGCAATGTACTGTTTGGCAGTAGTATTCAGGCACTGTACTGTATGGCAGTAGTATTCAGGCACTGTACTGTATGGCAGTAGTATTCAGGCACTGTACTGTATGGTGGTAGTATTCAGGCAATGTACTGTATGGCGGTAGTATTCAGGCACTGTACTGTATAGGGGTAGTATTCAGGCACTGTACTGTATGTCGGTAGTATTCAGGCTCTGTACTGTATGGGGGTAGTATTCAGGCACTGTACTGTATGGTGGTAGTATTCAGGCACTGTACTGTATGGCAGTAGTATTCAGGCAATGTACTGTATGGTGGTAGTATTCAGGCAATGTACTGTATGGCGGTAGTATTCAGGCACTGTACTGTATTGCGGTAGTATTCAGCCACTGTACTGTATGGCGGTAGTATTCAGCCACTGTACTGTATGGCGGTAGTATTCAGCCACTGTACTGTATGGCTGTCGTATTTAGGCACTGTACTGTATGGTGGTAGTATTCAGGCACTGTACTGTATGGCGGTAGTATTCAGGCACTGTACTGTATGGCGGTAGTATTCAGGTAATGTACTGTATGACTGTGGTATTCAGGCACTGTACCGTATGGTGGTAGTATTCAGGCACTGTACTGTATGGCGGTAGTATTCAGGTAATGTACTGTATGACTGTGGTATTGAGGCACTGTAGTGTATGGCGATAATAGTTAGACACTTTACTGAATGGCGATAGTATTCAGGCACTGTACTGTATGGTCTTGGTATTCAGGCACTGTACTGTATGGTGGTAGTATTCACACACTGTACTGTATGGCGGTAGTATTCAGTCACTGTACTGTATGGTGGTAGTATTCAGGCACTCTACTATGATTTATAGAATTCACTGTAGTGAATGGCCGTAGTAGTTAAGCACTGTACTGTATAGCAGTAGTATTTACGCACTGTACTGTATGGCAGTAGTATTCAGACATTGTATTGTATGGCAGTTGTATTCAAGCACTGTACTGTATGGCGGTAGTATTCAGGAACTGTATGGCAGTAGTATTCAGGCACTCTACTGTATGGTGGTAGTATTCAGGCACTGTACTGTATGGTGGTAGTATTCAGCCACTGTACTGTATGGCGGTAGTATTCAGGCACTGTATTGTATGGCGGTAGTATTTAGGCACTTTACTGAATGGCGATAGTATTCAGGCACTGTACTGTATGGCGGTAGTATTCAGGCACTGTACTGTATGGCGGTAGTATTCAGGCACTGTATTGTATGGTGGTAGTATTAGGCACTGTACTGTATGGCAGTAGTATTCAGGCACTGTACTGTATGGCAGTAGTATTCAGGCACTGTACTGTATGGTGGTAGTATTCAGGCAATGTACTGTATGGTGGTAGTATTCAGGCACTGTACTGTATGGCAGTAGTATTCAGGCAATGTACTGTTTGGCAGTAGTATTCAGGCACTGTACTGTATGGCAGTAGTATTCAGGCACTGTACTGTATGGCAGTAGTATTCAGGCACTGTACTGTATGGTGGTAGTATTCAGGCAATGTACTGTATGGCGGTAGTATTCAGGCACTGTACTGTATGGGGGTAGTATTCAGGCACTGTACTGTATGGTGGTAGTATTCAGGCAATGTACTGTATGGTGGTAGTATTCAGGCAATGTACTGTATGGCAGTAGTATTCAGGCAATGTACTGTATGGCAGTAGTATTCAAGCACTGTACTGTATGGTGGTAGTATTCAGGCAATGTACTGTATGGCGGTAGTATTCAGGCACTGTACTGTATTGCGGTAGTATTCAGCCACTGTACTGTATGGCGGTAGTATTCAGCCACTGTACTGTATGGCTGTCGTATTCAGGCACTGTACTGTATGGTGGTAGTATTCAGGCACTGTACTGTATGGCGGTAGTATTCAGGCACTGTACTGTATGGCGGTAGTATTCAGGTAATGTACTGTATGACTGTGGTATTCAGGCACTGTACCGTATGGTGGTAGTATTCAGGCACTGTACTGTATGGCGGTAGTATTCAGGTAATGTACTGTATGACTGTGGTATTGAGGCACTGTAGTGTATGGCGATAATAGTTAGACACTTTACTGAATGGCGATAGTATTCAGGCACTGTACTGTATGGTCTTGGTATTCAGGCACTGTACTGTATGGTGGTAGTATTCACACACTGTACTGTATGGCGGTAGTATTCAGTCACTGTACTGTATGGTGGTAGTATTCAGGTACTCTACTATGATTTATAGAATTCACTGTAGTGAATGGCCGTAGTAGTTAAGCACTGTACTGTATAGCAGTAGTATTTACGCACTGTACTGTATGGCAGTAGTATTCAGACATTGTATTGTATGGCAGTTGTATTCAAGCACTGTACTGTATGGCGGTAGTATTCAGGAACTGTATGGCAGTAGTATTCAGGCACTCTACTGTATGGTGGTAGTATTCAGGCACTGTACTGTATGGTGGTAGTATTCAGCCACTGTACTGTATGGCGGTAGTATTCAGGCACTGTATTGTATGGCGGTAGTATTTAGGCACTTTACTGAATGGCGATAGTATTCAGCCACTGTACTGTATGGTGGTAGTATTCAGGCACTGTACTGTATGGCGGTAGTATTCAGGCACTGTACTGTATGGTGGTAGTATTCAGTCACTGTACTGTATGGTGGTAGTATTCAGGCTCTCTACTGTGATTTATAGAATTCACTGTACTGTATGGCGGTAGTATTCAGTCACTGTACTGTATGGTGTTAGTATTCAGGCACTGTACTATATGGCGGTAGTATTCAGGCACTGTACTGTATACTGGTAGTATTCAGGCACTGTACTGTATGGCGGTAGTATTCAGGCAATGTACTGTATAGCGGTATTATTCACGCACTGTACTGTATAGGGGTAGTATTCAGGCATGGTACTGTATGGCGGCAGTATTCATGTACTGTATGTCGGTAGTATTTAGGCAACTGCACTGTATGGTGGTAATATTCAGGCAATGTACTGTATAGAGGCAGTATTCAGGCACTGTACTGTATGATGGTAGTATTAAGGCACTGCACTGGATGACGGTAGTATTCAGGCAGAGTACTGTATGGCGGTAGTATTCAGGCAATGTACTGTATGGTGGTAGTATTCACGCACTGTACTGTATGTTTCTAGTATTCAGGCACTGTACTGTATGGCGGTAGTATTTAGGCACTATACTGTATGGTGGTAGTATTCAGGCACTGTACTGTATGGCGGTAGTATTCAGGTACTGTGGTGTATGGCGGTAGTATTCAGGCACTCTACTATGATTTATAGTATTTACTGTAGTGAATGGCGGTAGTAGTTAAGCACTGTACTGTATGGCGGTAGTATTCACACACTGTACTGTATGGTGTTAGTATTCAGGCACTGTACTGTATGGCGGTAGTATTCAGCCACTGTACTGAATACTAGGTGTATTCAAGCACTGTACTGTATAGCGGTATTATTCACGCACTGTACTGTATGGCGGTAGTATTCAGGCATGGTACTGTATGGCGGCAGTATTCATGTACTGTATGGTGGTAGTATTAAGGCACTGTACTGTATGACGGTAGTATTCAGGCTCTGTACTGTATGGTGGCAGTATTCAGGCACTGTACTGTATGACGGTAGTATTCAGGCACTGTACTGTATGTCGGTAGTATTCAGGCAACTGCACTGTATGGTGGTAGTATTCAGGCAGTGTACTGTATGCCGGTAGTATTCAGGCAATGTACTGTATGGTGGTAGTATTCACGCACTGTACTGTATGGCGGTAGTATTCAGGCTGTCTACTATGATTTATAGTATTTACTGTAGTGAATGGCGGTAGTAGTTAAGCACTGTACTGTATGGCGGTAGTATTCACACATTGTACTGTATGGTGTTAGTATTCAGGCACTGTACTGTATGGCAGTAGTATTCAGCCACTGTACTGTATACTAGGTGTATTCAAGCACTGTACTGTATAGCGGTATTATTCACGCACTGTACTGTATGACGGTAGTATTCAGGCATGGTACTGTATGGCGGCAGTATTCATGTACTGTATGGTGGTAGTATTAAGGCACTGTACTGTATGACGGTAGTATTCAGGCTCTGTATTGTATGGTGGCAGTATTTAGGCACAATACTCTATGGTGGTAGTATTCAGGCACTGTACTGTATGTCGGTAGTATTCAGGCAACTGCACTGTATGGTGGTAATATTCAGGCAATGCACTGTATAGAGGTAGTATTAAAGCACTGCACTGGATGACGGTAGTATTCAGGCACTGTACTGTATGGTAGTAGTATTCACACACTGTACTGTATGGCAGTAGTATTCAGGCACTGCACTGTATGGTGGTAGTATTCAGGCACTGTACTATATGGCGGTAGTATTTACACACTGCACTGTATGGCAGTAGTGTTCAGGCACTGTACTGTATGATGGTAGTATTCAGGCTCTGTACTGTATGGAGGTAGTATGCAGACACTGTACTGTATGGCTGTAGTATTCAGGCACTGTACTGTATGGCGGTAGTATTCAGACACTGTACTGTATGGCGGTAGTTTTCACACACTGTACTGTATGTCGGTAGTATTCAAGCACTGTACTATATGGTGGTAGTATTTACACACTCCACTGTATGGTGGTAATATTCAGGTACCATACTGTATAGTGGTAGCATTCACAAACTATAGTGTATAGCGGAAGTATTCAGACACTGTACTGTATAGTGGTAGTATTCAGGCACTGTACTGTATGGTGGTAGTATTTAGGCACTGTACTGTATGGTGGTAGTATTCAGGCACTGTACTGTATGGCGGTAGTATTCACCCACTATACTGTATGGTGGTAGTATTCAGGCACTCTACTATGCTAATATTATACAAGCACTGTAGTGAATGCCGGAAGTATTTAAGCACTGTACTGTATAGCAGTAGTATTCAGGCACTGTACTGTATGGCGGTAGTATTTAGGCACTGTACTGTATGGCGGTAGTATTTGCACACTGTACTGTATGGTCGTGGTGTTCAGGCACTGTAGTATATGGTGGTAGTATTTAAGCACTGTACTGTATGGTGGTAGTATTCAGGCACTGTACTGTATGGCGGTAGAATTCACGCACTGTACCGTATGGTGGTAGTATTCAGGCACTGTACTGTATGGCGGTAGTATTCAGGCACTGTATGGTGGTAGTATTTAGGCACTGAACTGTATGGTGGTAGTATTCAGGCACTGTACTGTATGGCAGTAGTATTCACCCACTATACTGAATGGTGATAGTATTCAGGCACTCTACTATGCTAATAGTATACAAGCACTGTAGTGAATGCCGGTAGTATTTAAGCACTGTACTGTATAGCAGTAGTATTCACGCACTGTACTGTATGGCGGTAGTATTCAGGCACTGTACTGTATTGCGGTAGTATTCAGGCACTGTACTGTATGGCGGTAGTATTCAGGCACTGTACTGTATTGCGGTAGTATTCAGGCACTGTGCTGTATGGTGGTAGTATTCAGGCACTGTACTGTATGGCGGTAGTATTCAGGCACTGTACTGTATGGTGGTAGTATTCAGGCACTGTAGCAGCATGCTAACCTCTTTGTAGATATCCATTTAAACACTCTGCCTAAAATTGACCTAAACTATGCCCTCCCCCTGAAATGTTTCGCCACTGGCGTCTTCAGGGGATATGGGCAAGTTTGGTAGTATTCACGCACTGTATTGTATGGCGGTAGTATTCACACACTGTACCGTATGGTGGTAGTATTCAGGCACTGTACTGTATGGCGGTAGTATTCAGGCAGTAATATATTGTATGGCGGTAGAATTCACACACTACCGTATGGTGGTAGTATTCAGCACTGTACTATATGGCGGTAGTGTTCAGGCACTATACTGTATGGTGGTAGTATTCACACACTGTATTGTATTGTGGTAGTATTCAGGCACTGTACTATCTGGCGCCTGGTGGTAGTATTTACACACTACTGTATGGCGGTAGTATTTAGACACTGTACTGTATGGTGGTAGTATTCAGGCACTGCACTGTATGGTGGTAGTGTTCAGGCACTGTACTGTATGGTGGTAGTATTCAGGCACTGTACTATATGGTGGTAGTATTCAGGCACTGTAGTTTATGGTGGTAGTATTCAGGCACTGTACTGTATGGCGGTAGAATTCACGCACTGTACCGTATGGTGGTAGTATTCAGGCACTGTACTGTATGGCGGTAGTATTCAGGCACTGTACTGTATGGTGGTAGTATTCAGGCACTGTATTGTATGGCGGTAGTATTCACACACTGTACCGTATGGTGGTAGTATTCACACACTGTACCGTATGGTGGTAGTATTCACACACTGTACCGTATGGTGGTAGTATTCACACACTGTACCGTATGGTGGTAGTATTCACATACTGTACGTATGACGGTAGTATTCAGGCACTAGTATATTGTATGGCGGTAGAATTCACACACTGTACCGTATGGTGGTAGTATTCAGCACTGTACCATATGGCGGTAGTGTTCAGGCACTATACTGTATGGCGGTAGTATTTAGACACTGTACTGTATGGTGGTAGTATTTAGCACTGTACTATATGGCGGTAGTATTTAGGCACTGTTCTGTATGGTGGTAGTATTCAGGCACTGTTCTGTATGGTAGTAGTATTCAGGCACTGCACTGTATTGCGGTAGTATTCAGGCACTGTACTGTATGGCGGTAGTATTCAGGCACTGCATTGTATGGTGGTAGTGTTCAGGCACTGTACTGTATTGCGGTAGTATTTAGGCACTGTACTGTATGGTGGTAGTATTTAGCACTGTACTATATGGCGGTAGTATTTAGGCACTGTTCTGTATGGTAGTAGTATTCAGGCACTGCACTGTATGCTGGTAGTATTCAGGCACTGCACTGTATGGTGGTAGTGTTCAGGCACTGTACTGTATTGCGTTAGTATTCAGGCACTGTACTGTATGGCGGTAGTATTTAGGCACTGTACTGTATGGTGGTAGTATTTAGCACTGTACTATATGGCGGTAGTATTTAGGCACTGTTCTGTATGGTGGTAGTATTCAGGCACTGTTCTGTATGGTAGTAGTATTCAGGCACTGTACTGTATGACGGTAGTATTTAGGCACTGTACTGTATTGCGGTAGTATTCAGGCACTGTACTGTATGGCGGTAGTATTTAGGCACTGTACTGTATTGCGGTAGTATTCAGGCACTGTAGTGTATGGCTGTAGTATTTAGACACTGTACTGTATGGCGGTAGTATTCAGGCACTGCACAGCTCTGTACACTGTATCACTGTATTATTTTGGGGGACTATATGGTAAAAGAAGAAGATACTGCACAGGACACCATCCAACCCAAGGTCTCCCCTCGACCTGGGCAATTTTTCAGAGTGTAGACTGACAACGTCCATGGTCAGCTTCAGGCTGGGACCACGCAGAGCGATGTTGTGCTGCTGTTGGGGTCTATCAGTCTCCCCCGTACACAGCAGATCATCATCGGGCACCTTCCATCCAATGTATTTGGCACGTTGTGTGTAAATTAGTTTACTAGTCACCGGGTTCTTCCTCTGCGCCCCCTATAAACCTGCCTGCAGCGGCGGTGAGCGGTACCAGGACACTTGTGACACAAGCTACCGGACAAAGTGTTTTATTGTAGCCGGAAATCCTCTCTGGAATGGGATAATCGGCTGGAGGTCACACGACCTTACAAGAATGGCTGACACAAATGAAATCACTTGGGCTTCTGTCAAGAACTCCATTCCTATCATCTTCCAGGGGTCCGCACCCCGTCAGCTGGATGAGGCACAGTACGCCCCCCGTCTACTACCTCTCCGTACGTTTGACATACTAAAATCTCCAATGGGCCCTGGTGTTGGCCGGGGATCACACAGGAGAGTAGTGCTACGCATTCTGTAATCTGATTTTCTCGTAGTACCCCCCCTCCCCTCCAATGTCTGATGCCCCTTTAACTCTATGAAATAACTCATGTACACTGGCGCAAGAATCCTTGTTCTCCATGCGCCCCCTAGTGGTTTTAGGCATATGTTCCATTACATTCATCATACCTCCCAACTTTTTGGATCCTCACAGAGGGACATTTATGGAAAGAGCCATTCTTCCTGCATATCTATACACTTCAGATAATTTTGCACTAATGGCTATTGAATATAGAAATTTCTAAAATCCAAATTTGATTAAAAAATTCAAATTAAATGAAAGCGTCTGCCTCTCTGGTGGCTGGGACCATGGGAGCGCACATAGGCTAGTGCTTTTCCCTATAGTATTCAAGCACGACCACTGCTGCTGAATTGCAGGGTGGTCGTAACCATGGAAACGAACAGTGTATAATGGGATGGAAAAATGAATCCAGCCAGCAAAGGAAGCAATATTGCGATCACAATACATTAGTAAGTGCCTTGTATTACCTTCCTCTACATAATAATAAGTGCTATTTGCAGAAGTGAGACGACCCCTTTAAGTGTACAGATTGGAGTTTTCTGTTATAGTGCTGGGTATGGTTTTATAATAACGGTTTGTTAATTTAGATCCAAACATCCCAGAGAGTTTTTATTTTTTTTATCCCCAATATAATATACATCTCTTAAACGATGTTCTATTTTTCCTGTAGATTTTGAAAATTCCCTGCCGGTTTGTATCGCCATCTTCTGGTGGAAAACAGAATGACAACAGTGAAATTAGAAAATTTACCAGCATGGACATAGCACCCTCTTGTGGCAAATAATTGTATGACCACAATGTCTCTATCCTAATGTCGCCTGATGGTAGATACTTAGGTTCAGTCAGTAGAGATAAAGTACTTTCTGATCCCCGTTTATGAATATTTGACTTTGAATGTTTTGCCCAAGTGATGTCTATGGTCTTCCTCCTCTTTAGGCCTATCCGCTGCTTCATAGGTTCCTCCACGTTATCAGTATACGATGACACAGACTGATGAACACCCCTCGGCCCCCCTCTCCTGCGGCCAGTGCTTCGTTTTAAAGAGATATTCTGATTTTAGCAAATCAATGTTATCATTTCTATAATTTAAAAAAGTGACATTATTTTCATATATACTTTCTGCATCAATTCCTTAGGATCTCTGCTTGCTGTCACTCAATAGGAACGTTCACTGTTTACTCCGAGGAGAGGCATATCTGTCCTGGTCATGTGATGGACAGATCATAGTACAGTGGTCAGAGCAGTGTATGGTAATCAGTTTGCGTCCTTCACATGTCCCTTGGAAGGAAACACTGAAAAATCCTATTGACTGACAACAAGCAGAGATCTTGAAAGGGGTAATGGGTAGTGATAAAGCTGCTATGGGCTCCAACAGGACTTGTCCTGCTCACAAATTCACTTTATTTTTTATTAGAGTCTACAAGGGGAGGACTAGATGGAAGCAGAGAAGAAAGACATGAAGGAACGAGGCAGAGGTGGAGGAGAAGACGAGAAGAACAGAGGACCGGTCATTCTGCTTACATCATTCAACTATGGCGATTCTTTGGAAGAGACTGCTCCTCATCCCTTAACAGGACCCCACCGCGGTTAAAAGACCCTTCCTCACCCGCCAATACCTCCAGGCGTCGGAACCAACTGGTGGGATCTACATGAGGATGCTGACCATGGTGGACTCACTGGCGCTGAGTTACCAGTAAGGATTAAAGCCTTCTACCATGTCACCCCCATGAGAGGACAATACCATGGAGACTACAATAGCACCAATGAAGTGAAATCTCGTCTCAGCTGGACCTTCTCCAACCATCCTGTCTTCTGGGTCCTGTCACTTGTTGATGCTTTGGTTTATAGCAAAGCTACGAGAGGAAGATGTCCTGGGATCTGTGGCGTAGAACCTTGGAGAGCAAACAATCTAATTTAAAAGGGGTTGTTCAGCTATATAGGCCTGACTGAATTAAAGGGTCCAACGCGTTACAAGTGATGAGGTATCCTCAGGGTAGGCCATCGCTATCTGAGAGGCAGAGATCTGACACCCCGCACACCTGAGCGGTGTATGGAGCTGGCTCCCACCGAACAGCATGAATGCCCGCAGGTGGCGCCATCGTGCAGACAGGCTCATTTATACAGTAGGATCTATGTCTGCTTCAGCGTAAGGAAAGGAAGCAACCTTTCTTCGACGGACCACTGCCATCACTAACCGATCAGCGTTCTTCCCCTGGCACTCCTGCACCATCTGCATGTATTTACAATAAGGATCACAGAATAGACTTTGTGTGGAGTTTCATGCTCTGACATCCTACAGTAGACACATCACCTGCAATATAGTGGTAGGACAGGGCTTCCTAAGTGTGCCATAAAAGCCATTCTACTTGAAAACTCCCTTTCTCGTCCCAGGAGAGGAGCTATTGGGATCAGAGCCAGTTCCTCTTTCTCCTGTTATTTAGTCCCTGGATCAAGTTACAACAGCTGGTGAGAAACTCTGGCTGTTGTAACTCTCTAGAGGGGGCGGAACTTCTAGAGACTCACATCCTGTACATCTCCGACCTCATCTGGTTAAGGAATTGTGGCAGAAAGGCGAGAGGCGCTCATAGGGTAATGGTTTTTGGGGGTAAATGGTTGACAGGAAAACTAAGATTATGCTCACCTTTTTGTGTTGTGGAAGCATAGGCACAACACTAGTGTAGGCGTGTCGTTAGACAATGATTGGTGCTTCTTGTTTGTAGGGTTGCCAGTCCTCCAGAGGAGCGATGAAGAGAAAATACAGGGGTGTTGAGTAATTGTGGTTCACCGTTTTTCGATACTTCTTGGCACAAAGACACAACCTCAGGTAGTTATAGATAGTTCCTTTATTGTTTAATATAGAGGTGACAACGCGTTTTGAAATTGAAGACACTCCTTTTTCCAAGTCTAAAAGGTAGTCAAGTTCCATAAAATAAATAGATGGGTAAAAAGTGGGAATATATTACATCAAGGATTGTATATGATCATATATGATAATAAAAATAGTGTTAGTAATGAAATTCATGTGTGTAAAATATACATCTGAATTCTTTGGGGAGATCTTAGGAGTCTCAATAAAATTAATGGGATCATAATTAAAATGTATCAAACTACATATATATTATATACACACTTTGACATGTAGTTTAATACATTTTTAATTATGATCCAATTAATTTTATTGAGACTCCTAAGATCTCCCCAAAGAATTCAGATGTATATTTTACACACATGAATTTCATTACTAACACTATTTTTATTATCATATATGATCATATACAATCCTTCATGTAATATATTCCCACTTTTTACCCATCTATTTATTATATGGAACTTGACTAAGGCTACTTTCACACTGGCGTTTTGGATTCCGTTTGTGAGATCAGTTTCAGGGCTCTCAAACGGTCTAAAACGGATTAGTTAAGCCCCAATGCATTCTGAATGGATAAGGATCCGTTCAGAATGCATCAGTTCGGCTCCGTTCCGCTTCTGTTCTGGAGGCGGACACCAAAACACAGTTTGCAGCATTTTGGTGTCCGTCTGAAGATGCAGAGGCGAACGGAGCAGTTTTGAATTACAATGTAAGTCAATGGGGACAGATCCGTTGTCAGTGACACAATATGGTGCATTTGAAAACGGATCCGTTCCCCATTGACTTTCAATGTAATTCAAAACGGATCAGTTTTGACTGACAATTTTTTTTTTTTAAAGCTAATGCAAACAGATCCGTTCTGAATGGATACAAACGTTTGCATTATAGGTGCGGATCCATCTGTGCAAATACCAGACGGATCAGCACCTAACGCCAGTGTGAAAGTAGCCTCTTTTAGACTTGAAAAATGAGTGTCTTCAATTCCAAAACGCATTGTCAACTCTATATATAAACAATAAAGGAACTATCTATAACTACCTGAGGTCGTGTCTTTGCACCAAGAAGTATCGAAAAAGGGTGGACCACAATTACTCCACACCCCTGTATTGTCTTATCTGGTGAAGTATCCTTGCTGCCCTCCGATGGCATCAACCATCATGATAAACACAAGGTACGTGTCTTTCTTCGATCATTGCAGTAGACCACCATTTTAATTTTTTTTGGTGAAGTCGGCACTGCCGCTCAATACAACCAGCTTTAAAATAATGTATATTATGCAAATAGGAGACCAATGACTTGACCAGAAAGGTGAAGACTGAAAGCAGTTGAGCTCAGACAAAAAACAAGGGACTGAGAATATTTATGAAATCGTTTATTAATCCTGAGAATAAAAAAAAAAAAAAGTGTAGAAGCAAGAGCGGGGCGATTGTCGTTGGGTTCATCTTGGTGTACTGCACAGCTTTATCTGGGAGTGGCCTCGCTTGCTGGCGTTTTAGCTTTTCCCGTCATCGAGTGCTCGGCTAAGATGAAAGAAACAAGAGTTCATCCCACCTGAAGAAAGAAAACAAAAAGATCAGCATCTACAGAAGTGGCCGGGGCCATTGAAGTTGCTTGAAGAAACAGAACCCAAAACTTGCAGTCCATGCGTCTTTGTAACACTTTGTCTGTTCCAGCATGTGCGACCACCTCAGTGAGATGGACAGAACAAGGAAAGGAATAAACAGCAGGTGGCGCTATACCGGTAGATTATATTGAATAACTCAGCGGCTATAATTACAAAAGTATTCAGATCCAGGCGCTGGTTTGAAAAATGTAGAGTATTTTTCCTGGGGCAATCCCGTTACTGTCAGGAGGTGTTGTCCTGAAGAAGCACTGGCTACAGGCTTTAGACCAGAAGAATCAAGCCCCGAAAATTAATGTAAAAGGCCATTTAGTACAAGATCCTTTAAGACACTTATTTAAGCGTTTAGTCTTCACTTTTCTCGCCAAAATTGATAAAGTGGGTGGGGCTTAACAGGAGGGGGACAATTTACCATGATTTACAACAGTAACTGGTGTCAAATCTACGCCAGCTCATAGCTTCCATAGGTTCCAGTGTAGACCGTCCTCACCTTTGCTACTAACACAGTAAACTTCTTTACGTTCCCATGTTTAGCATCCCTTCAAGGCGGCCTGAATGGCGGCCTCAATCTTCTGTAGCTTCACACTGCTGTCCACAAAACCGTCTCCATTCTAAGACACAGATAAGGGTTAATTGCCTACTTAAAAAAAAAAAAAAAACACAACTTTTTTTATAGTGTGCAGTCCACTTCCATATAGGTTTAAGGCTGGGTTCAGACGAGAGTTTTACAGCACGTTCCTACGCGCTGTAAAACGCTCAACAGGCGAAAACCCATGTTTCCCTATGGGCATGGTTCTCACCTGAGCGTTTACAGCACGTACGAACGCGCTGTAAAACGCCCTACGCCCAAAGAAGTACAGGAGCTTCTTTGGGGCATATTGTCGCGCGTATTGTGATTGACGCCACAGTGGTCAATCACACAAACGCACGTACGACGTGCATTTCCTATTTCCAAAAACGCGCGACAAAAACACGCGTATCAAATACACTCAAGTGTGAACCCAGCCTAAGAACCAAAAGCAGTAGTAGGTTCATAACTAGAGTTGAGCGAACTTCTGCTTTAAGTTCGGCGTCCAAAGTTCGTGTTCGGGTTATCCAAGCATCCCGTTATGGATTCCGCTACCACGGACCATAACGGCATTTGGAACATGGGGTGAAGGACCTGGGGTGACATCACTGTCATGTGATCAGTGCAGGGCGTGGCTCAGTACTGGATTGGATAAGAGGTTGTAGGCTACCACCTCTTATCTAATCCAGTACTGAGCCACGCCCCCTGCACTGATCACATGACGGTGACGTCACCCCAGGTTCTCCGTGTTGTCCAAGGTTCAGGTTCATTGAAGAATCCCCTTATGGTCCGTGGTAGCGGAATCCATAACAGGATGCTTGGATAACCTGAACCCAAAACAGAAGTTCGCTCAACTCTATTCAGAACATGAAAGATATACAATACTGACCACGTCACAGTAGCCTGAAAGCGTTTGTCCAGGATTTGATATTCTCAGAATAGAGGGATCTACAGCATATACTGAAAGACCATATGCAGTGAGCTCCCCCTAGTGGTGGCTGCAGGCAGCCTGAAGCTTATGATTTTTATATACATCTATGCTAAGGTTCTGGAGCTGTTCATTAGAGGGGGGGGGGGGTCTATCCTGGCCCAGTATCTTCCCAGAGAGCGTGTCCAGTCTTGACATTCCTTCAGCAGCAGCACAAAACTCTGTCCCAGTCGTGTCATGTACAAGGCATCATCCAGACAATACAGCAAACGCGGCCAAAGTATCAGCCGGACCAGAAACCCAATGATGGGACACTCCTTTATGGAAGGGTGCAACGCATAACGCATTACCAAGTACCCTCCTGTACCTGGTAATAAAATAGTCCAAGTCTGACAAGTAATCCCTACCGACCCATGGGGAGAGTCTAGTGACCACATCAGGGAGGGGGATTTCTGATCTTCAGTCTCAATGTCTAGAGCAGGACTGGTTACTCAGGTTTTCATGACTTGCAGCCATGGCTCGCCTTGTTTAACTGCTTGTCAGACTGGAACCAAGGTTACCAAATGCAACAAAAAAACCAAAAACTAAAAATAGGAATCGTGCAAAAAAAAAAAAAAAGTAGAAAGTCTGTCACCAGCATATAAAGAAGACCTGGACGCTCACCAAGGAGCAGAAGACCTGTGAGGTAACAGCAACCAGACAGGAGAGCCTGCCAGCTAGGGTCTTATGCAACTATTGGTTTCTCAGCTGCTAAAGGACAGACCACCATCCCCAAATTGTCTTCTACTTTCCGAGACTACACTTTACAGACAAGCAAACATGTCTGAGAAACGATCCTCTGGTGATAGATGAGTAATCTATGTGGGTCTTGAAGGAGACTCAAAGCAAGTCCTAAGGCCGGCCATACACAATAGATAACGGTCAGACAAACTCTTGCTCGGCGGACCAGCTCCTCCTGACCCGATATACAAGACGCAACCAGAGCCTGGTTGAGATTCCCTGGTGGCTGCCACTTTTACAGTAGAGATGGGCAAGTGGTTGAGGGTTCCTCAGGGGAGGGACTTTTTTCACACCACTCTGGAACGGCTACCTCTAAGTTTAGGAGGCTGCTCGGTAGTGAAAACCTTTTTAGGGTCCAGTTACCTTCTTTGAGTGCACAAGCTTCCCATTAACGGACACTTCGAACTTCCCTGTGGACGTTGGAGTACCTTCGCCATCCTGAAACGGAGAAGTTACACGTGTGAACACGGTCTTCGCCTATTCTGTGTAATGCATGGTAAACGTTAAGAGTGAACTTACAAATCTCAGCAGGCCGGGGAACCTCTTCTCTAGTTCCTTCTTCAACTGCTGAAACTAGAAGACAATTGACATCAGTTATATCTATTGTAGAACCTTTGTCAACAGCAAAAAAAGATTCTCCACTACCCCCCCCCCCCCATATATTGAAAGGGTTGGCCCATCTCATACATTGGAGGCATATCGCTAGGATATGCCCCCAATGTCTCATACCTGCTGGTCCCAAAGGTGGGGCCCGCACCCATCTCTTGAATGGAGCCCACAAAGAAGGAGGGCACACTGCATGCGCGGCCGCCAGTCCTTCCTAGTGATATGCCCCCAGTGTATGAGATAGGCCACCCCCTTTAACATGTTTCTCACTAGGCTCACTCACACTGGGGGCATAAACTGCACATAAAAAATTTATGGCAAAATTCGTATTGTACTGACATCTAGTGGGCAGTATGAAAACAGCACCAGATGAACTTTTATTATAATAAAAATATATCAATATTTTTGCCGCAGTCTCATTCTTCTCAACCCCATACACTCCAGCACACCCAATATGTAGTCCGAGCAAGAGCATGGAACAGTTATTTTAACAGGGCACGCCCATTAATGCTGCATTCATAACGTATGCAATAACCAAGGGAAGGAGAAAGTCAGCTGAGATAAAAGGCTTAACCACGATCAGCGACAGCATGAATCTTATCGAGAACATCTAAGACAAGTTGTTTCTCATTTTGTGACCACATGAGAGACGTCTTACCTTAGGGCGGTACCCTCAGGCGCCACTGAAAGTGGAAAAAAAAAATAGATTACATGCTTTTCTAGTTCTGTTTAATCAGATTAGAGACGGAATATCAGACAGAATAGCATCATGTAAGGTGTGGGGGGGTGTACGAACTCATCTGTCTGATCCCTGACCTGGGTCCCGGAAGAATGTCGCTCAATAATCGCCGATGTGGCCAGTGACTGGCTGAGCATCTCTATTGAAGTCAGGCAGGCAGAAATTGACCAGTGTTCAGTAGGCTACTCGCCGTTTTTGGATCAGCAGGCAGTTCTAGCTGGAGCACTGCCTGCTGGATACGACAGCCTGTATGCAAGCGGATGCCATTGTGAACAGATCCATCTAGGTGATCCATCCGGAAACGGATCGATAGTCTGCGCATTCACAGACGGACGGCGGAGCAGTCAATACGTAGTACAATGCCGTCGGTTTACTAATGCATTTCAATGGAAATTAATGCCGGCATTCCGGCAAGTGTTCTGGATTTTTGGACATGCATGCTGCAGTATTTTCTCCGGGCCAAAAAACGTAAGAGGACCTGAACTGATGCATCCTGAACAGATTGCTCTCCATTCAGAATGTATTAGGATTAAACTGATCAGTTTTTTTCCGGTATCGCGCCCGCTAGGACGGAACTGAATACCGGAAAAGAATAACACTAGTGTGAAAGTACCGCAACTTGGAACGGCAGCAGACTGGCGAGCCAAGTACTGTTTTTTTAAACATCATTCTGCCCTTGATCCAAAAATCAGACCACCCTTTTAAGGCTAGAGCTTCATAGACTTGCAGGGACATCAAGTCAAGATGGTGGACTTCAGGCAAGTTCAAGTAAGAAAGCGAACTTGTATTTTAAGTTCAGCGTCCAAAGTTCGGGTTATCTTAGACTCCCCTTATGGATTCCAAATTCCGCTATGGTCCATGGTAGCGAATCCATAACAGGATTCTAAGATAACCCGAACTTAAAATACAAGTTCGCTCAACTCTGTTAACGGCGGCGCAGCGCCTTCAGTATCACACTGCCATTAACAGCACAGACCCACTGAACGGAGCGGTCTTTATTAGCAAAGCCACGTCACAACAGTGACACGACCGTGCGGTCGTACCCTCAGGCCACCTGCACACGGGTGAACACACATAAGATCCGCACAAACTTCTGTTCGGATTCATGCGCGTTTCTGCAGCATATCCGCACCGAAATCCACAATGTTGCAGATGTTATGCGGTTTTGTCGCAGAGCGTACCATTCAGTTGGAAAGCGTGAAATTCGCAGCTAAAGACCGCAAACATAATTGACATGCTACAGATCTTGAAATCCGCACAGCAGGTCAATTTCTACATGGAAAAGAAATCCGCAGCATACACCTTGCTGGTGCTGTAATATGCTGCGGTTTTTCTGCACACAAACTTTTTTTTCCCCCGTTCTTTACAGGTCTGTATGTGGAACCATTCACTTCAATGGGTCCGCAAAAAAATAAAATGATTCTGTGTGCATTCCATTTCCGTATGTCCATTCTGCAAAAAAAATAGAACGTGTCCTGTTCTTGTCCGTGGACAGGCATTGTTACAACGGATCCGCAATAAAAAACACAGATATCACAAGGATATCATCCTTTTTTTTTTTTTGTAGATCCGTGTTTTGCAGACTGCAAAATACATAAGGTCGTGCGCATGAGCCCTTAAGACTCCTTCAGACGTCCATATGCGGTCTACAAAAATGCAGATCTATTTTTTTTTTGCGGATTAGACACGGACCCATTCACCTCTATGCGTCCCTTTTCTTCCGTTCCAGAGCTACACAAAACAAATGAAACGTGGTATACTTGTCAGTGAAAATCAGGAAGTGGCCCCATTGAAGTCTATGGGTGCACAAAAATACGGAATGCTATCCGTCTTTTTGGGAACATGCTGAACTGTCCGCAAAAAAAAAAAAAATTCAAATTTTTGCGGGCAGCATACG
The DNA here is from genome assembly GCA_033119425.1 of Bufotes viridis. Lineage (NCBI taxonomy): Eukaryota > Metazoa > Chordata > Amphibia > Anura > Bufonidae > Bufotes > Bufotes viridis. The sequence goes on along the minus strand of CM065597.1, from coordinate 29,273,377 downwards.
GCCATCTGAATGAGCCCTTAGGGTGAGCCCACGTGTGGCTCCATGGAGCCAATACATTTTAATGCTGTACGGAAACAGCATTAAAATATTGGAACAAAAGCAAAGCTCAGTTTAAAGGCGGGTACAGACCCCACACAATGGCTAAAGCAGAGGACACGACTCTTCTCACCAGTACACCACATAGACCTCGATGCTCTGAGCTCCCGACATGGCGACCGTCTCACTTGTGTCTGTGCAGCTGTCACTGTGTCTCCCAGCTCCGTCCAACGGTCATAAATAGTAGCTGGCCACGCCCACCCTGCTGACTCATCCTGACTGTACCACACAGAAGAGGAGGGGGAGACGTGGGACTGTACCATTCCTCGCCCCGAGCTTAAGACACCCCAGGGAACAAAATAGAGCAAACATAATTGATTTTATATCAATACATTAATTATTACATAATTATAACGTATTATACATCTATATAACATCTTATTCTCAAAGATATTTGATAGGAAATACAACACGCTGATTAATGGATCGTCCGGATGCATCCTCATGTGTGTGAATGGAACCTTCCAGAAGAAAAGCTAAGAGCCCCTTGAAGAGGCGTCTTTTGTTGTCATGCTGCAGACGGGGGTTTCATTATGATCCAGGAATTCAAGTTGTTCAGACTTAAAGCGGTCCTCTCACCTCTCCTGACATGTCAGTTTTAGTTACTACTTGTATTCCACTTGTAATAACAATTCTGGAGCATCTGTTCTCAGGAGTAATAAAGGAATGGCACAACATAGAGCAAAGAATAGATGCTCCAGAATTGGAATTGGGAGTGCATATTGTGCCAGCTCCTCTTTAAAGCTGTCAGCAGGTTTGTACCTATGATGACACCGGCTGACCTGTTACATGTGCGCTTGGCAGCTGAAGACATCTGTGTTGGTCCCATGTTCATATGTGTCCACATTGCTGAGAAAAATTGTGTTTTAATATATGCAAATGAGCCTCTAGGAGCAACAGGGGCGTTACCATTACACCTAGAGGCTTTGCTCTCTCTGCAACTGACAGGCCAAGATGTGAGAATGTTTTCACCGCATGGCCCTGTTAATCAAAGTGCAGAGGGGGCGGCAGTTGCAGAGAGAGCAGAGCCTCTAGGTGTAATGGTAACGCCCCAGTTGCTCCTAGAGGCTCATTTCCATATATTAAACATAATTTTTCTCAGCACTGCGGGCACATATGAACATGGGACCAACACAGACGCCTTCAGCTGCCAGGAGAACATGTAACAGGTCAGCCAGTGTCGTAGATACAAACCTGCTGACAGATGGGCTTTAAAGGGGCTCTCCAGGACTAGCACAGGCTGTGTGTTGTCGGGGCCATTTCTAGGACCGGGTGGCAGCGATACAGATGGCTGTGCTGCGGCAGGGAACGGAGGAGCGTCTCCCTTCCCTGTTCCTCTGATAGGCTGTGGGCCTTGTGCCGGCAGCCTATCAGAGTGGTGCAGGCAGCGCGATGATGTAATCGTGCCGCCTGAGCAGTACAGAGCGGGACACAGCCCAGAAGAGGCCTGCATCGCATCGCTACCATGGAGATAAGTAAGGGGGGGGAGGGCAGAGAGGAGACTGGCACATGATGGTGGGCAGGGGGAGAGAGAAGACTGGCACATGATGGTGGGGGGGGGGCAGAGAGGAGACTGGCACATGGTGGGAGGGGCACAGAGGAGACTGGCACATAGTGGGGGGCACAGATGAGACTGCACATGGTGGAGGGGCACAGAGGAGACTGGCACATAGTGGGTGGGGCAGTAGAGAGGAGATTGGCACATGGTGGGGGGGCAGAGGAGATTGGCACATAGTGGCAGAGAGAGACTGGCACATGGTGGGGGGGTTGCAGAGAGGAGATTGGCAAATAGTGGGGGGTTGCAGAGAGGAGACTGGCAAATGGTGGGGGGGGGGGCAGAGAGGAGACTGGCACATGATGGTGGGGGGGGGTTGCAGAGAGGAGACTGGCACATGATGGTGGGGGGGGGCAGAGAGGAGACTGGCACATGATGGTGCGGGGGTAGAGAGGAGACTGGCACATGATGGTGGGGGGGCAGAGAGGAGACTGGCACATGGGGGGGCAGAGCGGAGACCCCCCAATTTTTATCAGACCCCCAAACTAGACCCTTAATCTTCATCAGACCAGATCAGACCTCCCATGTCAGATCTCAAATCAGACACCTGTATCAAACCTCAGATCAGACCTGAGATCAGTCCCCCATATCAGACCCCTGTATCCAACCTCAGATCAGACCCCCATATTGGACCTCAGATCAGACCCCCATATTGGACCTCAGATCAGACACTTGTATCGGACCTCAGATCAGACCCACGTATCGGACCTCAGCTCAGACCCCTGTATTAAACCTCAGATCCGTCCCTATCAGATCTCAGATCAGACCCCCATATCAGGCATCAGATCAGATTACCATATCAGATCCGCAGATTAGACCCCCATATTAGACCTCACATGAGACCCCCATATCAGAACTCAGATCAGACCCCCATATCAGAACTCAGATCAGACCCCCATATCAGACCTCAGCTGGGACCTCCATATCACACCTCAGCTCAGACCCCCATATCCAACCTCAGATTAGACCCCCATATCAGATCTCAGATCAGACCCCCATATCAGATTTCAGATCAGACCCCCATACCAGACCTCAGCTGGAACCTCCATATCACACCTCAGCTCAGACCCCCATATCCAACCTCAGATCAGACTCCATATCAGATCTCAGATGAGATCCCCTTATCAGATCTCAGATGAGATCCCCTTATCAGATCTCAGATCAGATCTCTGTATCAGACCTCAGATCAAATCCCCATATCAAACCTCAGATCAGACCCACGTATCGGAACTCAGATCAGATCCCTATATCAGATCCGCAGATTAGACCCCCATATTAGACCTCAGATCAGACCCCATATCAGACCTCAGCTGGGACCTCCATATCAGATCTCAACTGGGACCCCCATATCCAACCTCAGATCAGACCCCCATATCAGATCTCAGATGAGATTCCCATATCAGATCTCAGATCAGATCTCTGTATTAGACCTCAGATCAGACCACCATATCAAACCTTATATCAGACCCCCATATCAGACCTCAAATCAGATCTCCATCAGACCTTATAGCTGACCCCTATCAAAGAAAAATAAATTAAAACTTACCTCTCCTGCTGCGCCGCCACTTTGCAGGTCTGGCAGTCTCTCGTTCAGTCACTGCTCGCTGTTCTTCTCCGGCCCATACCGCACTGTGACCTCACTGTGTACAAAGTCAGGTCATAGTGCGCACACTACGTCCTGAAACTACGCGGTCAGAAAACGTGCAGTTCTGCGCCCGGAGGAAGACTAGGGATGAGCTAGCAACGCTACAGTCACCGATCTCTCTGCATCCTGCATACTAGTGAGCGCTACCATAATGGAAGTGCTCACTAGTATTCACTTTATAAGATGCACTGACATTTTCCCCCCACTCTTATAGCGCTTAAAATACTTAAGTATTTAAGCTGGTGTAGTACGTGCTTATGGCTGGTCTATTTTATTGATTATTTTTTTAATGCAAAGTTGTTATGTACAGTATATAGTTACCCTTTAAAGGGGTTGTCTCATCTCAGACAATGGGGGCATATCGCTAGGAAATGTGCCCGCACCTACCTCTGCAAAGTGGTGGCTGGAGAACTCCGGTCTGGCCACCACCAAGCTCTCTCCCCATAGAAGTGACTGGGAGCGCACCGCGCACGACCGGCCATCGCTCCCATTCGCTTCTATGGACCTAACGCAGTGATGGGCAACGTGCGGCTCTCCAGCTGTTACAGAACTACAACTCCCAGCATGAAAAGCCTGTCTATAGCTATCAGCCTACTGCAGGGCATGGTGGGAGTTGTAGTTTAGCAACACCTGGAGAGCCGCATTTTGCCCATCACTGGCCTAACGGAAATAGCTGAGCCAGCATGAAAAGCCTGTCTATAGCTATCAGCCTACTGCAGGGCATGGTGGGAGTTGTAGTTTAGCAACACCTGGAGAGACGCATTTTGCCCATCACTGGCCTAACGGAAATAGCTGAGCCAGGACTCGGTTATTTTTGGCAGCCCCATAGAAAATTAATGGAGTGCCGCTGTGCATAGGCAGTGCGCCCTCCACCACTTTTGGGGCTCAGTGGGACCCACACCTATCAGACAATGGAGGCATTTTCTAGCGATATGCCCCCATTGTCTGAGATGAGACAACGCCTCTGTTGTTAATGGAGAAAACTCATGTCCCTTTAATACAGGGAATATGAATTTCCAGGAGATGATGCATGTATGCGAACTCCAGGAATCGAGTACAATCCTGGAGGATCTGGAATTAAATAATAGGTCAGAATATTTTCATACTAAAAATCGGGACTTTTATCCCATCCAGGCCAGATCTCCAGCACTAGATCGATACCAAGAAGTGGTGGAGAAAGATTTGGTTTGGTTACATGATCAAATCAAAGTTAAAACGGCTCATACTAAAAACAATGTTACCAACAAATGAAAACCAGGGATGACATTGTAGTCAAGCAATCTGATCAAGGGGGTGGGGTTGTTGTACTTGATAGCGGTCTTTATAGGACCCAAATTGAGTCTATGTTAAGTGACACCACAGTGTATGTCACTCTCGCGACAATTCCCTTCCCTCTATTCAGAAAGAAATGAAAAATATATTGGACTTAGGAATCAAATCAGGGTTCCTGACACAAAAGGAGTCAGAATATATATTCGTTAAATCTCCTGTCATCCCAGGGTTTCATGCACTCCCGAAGACGCATAAAAACCCTTTCCAATCTTTCCACCCCCCCCCCCCAGGCCTATAGTAGCGGGCATTGGATCATTCTCTGAGAGATTTTCTCAGTGGGTCGATTCCATACTCCAACCCTTAATACCACTTATACCTGCTTTTCTTAAAGACACGACGTCCGTTTTACAAATAATTGAGAATATGGAATGGTCAGCACATTATATATGGATTACAGCGGACGTTGTGTCTTTATATACTAATATCCCGCATGAATTGGCATTAAAATCTTTAGCCTGGTTCCTAAAAACGTATGGGAACATTACTAGGGGCTTACAAGAATATATACTTTTGGTGGTGGATTTCCTCCTTAGGCGTAATTTTTTCATGTTCAACAACACATTCTATTAGCAGATATCGGGGGTGTCGATGGGGGCCAAGTTCTCTCCCTCTATAGCCAATATATTCATGGCATGGTGGGAGAGGAGCTTTCTCCTCATCGACACCCACCCTTTTTGGCACTGCATTAGGTGGTATGGTCGTTACATCGACGACCTGACCTTTGTCTGGACGGGCGATGTGGCGGCCATACCAGCCATTGGATGTTATATAGATTCCTGTGTAGAGACAATTTCCTTTAGTCCCCATTATGACACACAGGAGATCTCCTTTTTAGATTTGCGCCTGAGGGGGGAACCTCTTACCACTAAAATCCATACGTCCAGATACAGAAAGCCCAGGGGCGTAGCTAACGGCTCATGGGCCCTGGTGCAAGAGTTTAGCTTGGGCCCCCTTCCCTCAGTGCTTTGTGTGTCTTCTTATGCGGCACAAGGGTCTTAGGGCCCCCTCAGGCTCCTGGGCCCGGTAGCAACAGCTACCTCTGCACCCCCTATAGCTACGCCCATGAGAAAGCCGCTGGCTGGGAATACTATTCTCCACGCTACATCATGTCACCCCAAACATGTTGTAGCTAACATACCAAGGGGTGAGATAATCCGTGCAAGAAGGAACTGCACAGATGTGAAGAGCTTCAGGATTGAAGCTGAAAATATTGCCCATATATTATGTAAACGAGCATATGATAAAAAGCTAGTGGAGGATGCAATACGGCAAGTGACGGGTACTGAGAGGAATTCTCTTATTTTCCCTAAACAGGAAAATTTATCTGAAAGTGATGAGCTCCACAATATAAGTAAGAACACTAGCAATAAAACCAAAAGTAATAACAGAAATAAAAATAGTAATTTATTTGTTACACAATATAGCACGGAGTTTGCACAAATTTGTTATATCATTAAAAAACATTTTCCCATTTTAGCCTATGATAAGGAGTGGATTGACATAGTCGCTGATGGGCTGAAATGTGCAGCCAGAAGGGCGCCTACCATTGCTAATTATGTTAGTCCCAGTTTATACCAGGAGAAGAAAAAAGAGGAGCTACAGATGTGACAACCTTTGCTTCAACGTCAAATGGCAAACTCTTTCACATGAAACCATATCTCAATTGTAATACCACTTATGCGGTTTATTTAATTACATGTAGAAACTGTAAATTGCAATATGTAGGATGTACCACTAATGCCATTAAAGCTAGAGTACGCAATCACATTTCCGGTGTGCCGCACCATGGCAGCCGCAATATATCTGCTGCTAGTCTGCATTTTGCCGTCTGGTGGAGACACATCGGATCGGGTGGTACAGGGCATTGAAAGGGTTATAATGCCTAAAAGAGGAGGAAACTACTGAATAGAGAATCCTTCGGGATTTTTGAATTAAACACACGTCAGCCAGAGGGTTTAAATAAACGCTGAGATTTAATTTGACAGCAATAGTCGATATACATAGAGTTCTTGTAGCTTCCCACATTCATGAACATCCTTCCAAATAATGTTTTCTTAAGCTAATATATCTCATGGATCTTGTTGATTGTATGTTGTTTTTCTTTTTATTGGTGACGTGTTGTTGAAGGTGTGGCTTTTTTTGAGGGTGGTTGCAGTCATGTGATCACAATTAGTGAAGACAAGTGCAATCCCCCCTACAAATATCGCCATTTTAATGTCTTACGATGTCATGAGTAAGGGCTTAAATTGTCTTTGGTAGCCGAAACGCATAGACGAAGACTTTTTATAATTGGATGTGTTTTTACCGCAAGCAATAAAAAGTGAATTCCTTTACTGAAGTGGAGCTGGATCTTTGAACTTTTTGGATTTGTGTTTGCCCGGTTCCTGGTGGGGCAGGTGAGAGCTGCTGAACTTTCTCTTTCCTAACGCCTTTAAGATGTTCTTTAACCGCTTGCCGACCGCTGAACGCACGGATGCGTCCAAGCGGCGGCAAGTTTGTTCCTCCTGGACGCATCGGTGCGTCAGGCGAGATCTGCTGTGAACGCGGCTCTGCAGTTATACTACAGCCTGCCAGCGATGATCAATCGCTGGCAGGCTGTAAATGTAAAATAAATTAGATCAAACATGTATATCAGACGCTGTTTTGTGAACAGCGTCTGGTATACCTGCTACCTGGTCCTCTGGTGGTCCCATTTACTGGGATCGACCACCAGAGGACCAGGTAACTCTGTAAAGTTGCACCAAACACTACAATAACCCCCCACCCCCTCACTTTATAACCACTATTAACCCCTTGTTAACCCCTGATCACCCCATATAGACTCCCTGATCACCCCCCTGTCACTGATCACCCCCCTGTAAGGCTCTATTCACATGTCCATATGTGTTTTGCGGATCCGCGGATCCACAGATCCGTGCCACGGATCCGCGGCGTGGATCCGCAAAACACGGACACCGTCAATGTGCTTTCCGCATTTTGCAGATTCGCACATTGCCAGAACTATATAGAAAATGCTTTTTCTTGTCCGCAATTGCGGACAAGAAAAGGGCATGTTCTATATTTTTGCGGAACGGAAATGCAGACCCGTAAGTGCGGATCCGCAATTCCGGATCCGAGCGGGACAAAGTCTGTCCCCATAGAAATGAATGGGTCCGCAATTCCGTTCCGCAAACAGAATTTCGGACGTGTGAATGGGGCATAAGGGTCCCTTATCACCGCCAGTTAGTTAGCTACTTGTTAGGTAGTTAGCGCCCAGCCCACCGCACCGCAGTCACTGATTTTGGCAGAGATTTTTTCATCCACATTGATCGATGCGAATGAAGAAATCTGTGCCGTTCATTTTGCTGGCCATACGTGTAATGATTGCGGAGACCCTCAAATGCCAGTACAAAAACCTCACATGTGACCCCATTTTAAAAAGAAGACACCCCAAGGTATTCTGTGAGGGGTATGGTGAGTTCATGTAAAATTTTATTTTTTGTCACAAGTTAGTGGAATATGAGACTTTGTAAAAAAAAAAAATATATATATCAATTTCCGCTAACTTGTGCCAAAATTTTTTTTTTCTGTGAACTCGCCATGCCCCTCACGGAATACCTTGGGGTGTCTTCTTTCCACAATGGGGTCACATGTGGGGTATTTATACTGCACCTGGCATTTTAGGGGTCCTAAAGCGTGAGAATCCAAATGCGTAAAAATGCCCTGTGAAATCCTAAAGGTACTCATTGGTTTTAGGGCCCCTTTGCGCATCTTGGCTGCAAAAAGTGTCACACATGTGGTATCGCCGTACTCAGGAGAAGTAGGGCAATGTGTTTTGGGGTGTATTTTTATATATACCCATACTGTGTGTGAGAAATATCGCTGTAAACGATAACTTTTTAATTTTTTTTATACAAAGTTGTCAGTTTACAGAGATATTTCTCTCACCCAACATGGGTATATGTGAAAATACACCCCAAAACACATTGCCCTACTTCTCCTGAGTACGGCGATACCACATGAGTGACACTTTTTTGCAGCCTGGGTGTGCAAAGAGGCCCAAATTCCAACGAGTACCTTTAGCTTTTACATGGCTGCTCACAATTTAGCCCCGCCCAAAATGCCAGAACAGTAAACACACCCCACAAATGACCCCATTTCGGAAAGTAGACACCCCAAGGTATTCACTGAGGGGCATTGTGAGTCCGTGGGAGATTTAATTTTTTTTTGCCAGAAGTTAGCAGAAATGGAAACTTTATTATTTTTATTTTTTTCCTCAGAAAGTGTCATTTTCCGCTAACTTGTGAAAAAAAATGAAATGATACATGAACTCACCATGCCCCTCCGCGAATACTTTGGGGTGTCTTCTTTCTAAAATGGTGTCATTTGGGGGGTATTTATACTTTCCTGACATTCTAGCACCTGAAGAAACATGACAGGCGCTCAGACAGTCAGAGCTGCTTCAAAATGCGGAAATTCTCTTTTTTGCACCATAGTTTGTAAACGCTATTACTTTTACCCAAACCAATAAATATACACTTATTGGATTTTTTTTTTATCAAAGACATGTAGAACAATAAATTTTGCGAAAAATTTATATAGAAATGTAGTTTTTTTAAAAAATACAACAGAAAGTGAAAAATGTCCATTTTTTTGCAAAAATTTCGGTAATTTTTGATTAATAGCAAAAAAAGTAAAAATGTCAGCAACATTGAAATACCACCAAATGAAAGCTCTATTAGTAAGAAGAAAAGGAGGTAAAATTCATTTGGGTGGTAAGTTGCATGACGGAGCAATAAACGGTGAAAGTAGTGTAGTGCGGAATTGTAAAAAGTGGCCTGGTCATTAAGGGTGTTTAAGCTAGGGGGGCTGAAGTGGTTAATAAAGTTGACCGTGGCCTAAATTCTTCCGTAGAACGTTCATGTTTCCATGTCCTATTTATATACTAGTTTACATGTAATTATGATCTATAATCGCAAAGTATTTATCTACAATGAAGACCTCTAACATAATGCCATATAGTTGTCATTAATTCTAATTAAAAAAAAGGAAAAAAATGATCATTTCTATGATCATTCATCCCATAGTTTCATTGTTTGTCAATGAAACTGTATTTCATGTCGCAAAATAAGGATTTTTTGTGTGCCACATAACTGATCGGATTTTCAGCATATTTACACAGGACCATTTTCGGAAATAATCATTCGTTCCCTTTCACTAGTCCGATCCTCTGCCCGTGTAAATGGATCCTCACTTGGCAAAAGAGTCAGTTTCACTGTGAGGTCAATACTGAGTTGGAGGATGGATGAGAAGATGCTCACGGTCCACCACCAGGACTGTCCAGCAAACACAAATGCAATTATATGACCCAGTATTCACTATATGTTAACATCTTTCAAAAAAAACACATGACCGCCGTATTTCTGAGTGTGGCGATTCCAGATGACACGGAACTGTTCAAGCAGGACTCATGTTTGTGACTCGTGAGTCCAGGATATCTGCTTAGACCATGACCTCAAAGGAGTTTCTACAACAACCATGAAACATGAAATCCGTCTTGCAAATGTAAAGGCTAATGACTCTCAGCGTATGTTTATGGAGATAAGTTGGTGATCATAAAGCTTTTCATCTTATGCACACATTCTGAGAAGCTTAAAGAGTTATTCCAGGCAAAAGTCGAAAATTGAGCCGCTCAGCTGGTCCCGCTGTTCTCCTAGTCGTTGTAATCTGCTTTTCCCCATGACACAAACAATAGCCTACATAAAATATATCAAAATGCCCTTAGAATTGCCACTTTTATCACCAAAAAAGGGTGATAAAACAGAGTGTATCATTTGAGGGCAAGGACTTTTTAATATTCAATATCAGAACTCAGATTAGACCCCCATATTAGACCTCAGATCAGACCCCCATTTCAGACCTCAGATCAAACCCCCTATCAGACCTCAGCTGGGACCGCCATATCACACCTCAGCTCAGACCCCCATATCAGAACTCAGATCAGACCCCCATATCAGAACTCAGATCAGACCCCCATATCAGAACTCAGATCAGACGCCCATATCAGAACTCAGATCAGACCCCCATATCACATCTCAAATCAGACCCCCATATCAGACCTCAGATCAGATCCCTGTATCAAATCTCAGATCAGACCACCATATCAGACCTCAAATCAGACCCCCATATCAAATCTTATATCAGACTCCCATATCAGACCTCAAATCAAACCCCCATATCAGGGGAGACGTGGCCTGCCAAGCATGGTGTGAAGACGTCTCACGTTTGAGCTCCCCTGAAATCCTGTAGTTTTCTGCTTTCCAGACAGGACAGACCCCAGCCGAGAGCCACACTACCAGTAGGAGGGACCTCCATATCACAGGGGTCCAGTATCCCATACCCGGGCCTTTATGACTGCGTGCTGTGATCCGCGCTGTGCCGCATCTGAGGGGGTAATTGTGGCGGATTGCAGCGCGCAGCCATAGGTGCCAGGTATGGGATATGGCCGGCACACGCAGGCAACGTTTATATTCAGGCATTAACTATATTCATTGGTGGCGCAGGGGCCACAGTCCCTCCCCTCCTACTCCTCTCTGTTCTCATCGGTGGTCAGCAGCAGCCGCACACAGTGGAGAGGGAGGGACACCCTCCTTCTCCACTGTGCCGGCTCAGGATAACATAGTGCACGCCCAGAGCGGCGCATGCCATATGCGGCGCATGCCATATTCTATCACGGTAGGGCGATATAGACAAAATCTCTATTGTTGGCCAAATTAATATCGCTTATATCGCATATCATTTATATCGCCCACTCCTAAGTGGAATCACTAAAATATTATCTTAATAAATCACAGTTTGAACTGTCGCTGGTTCTCATGCACTTCCTCCCCAGGAGACATTGTTGCCACTAAGTATATTCCTTTAAGGGGAACCTGCATCATACATCATACCTGAAACATACTTATAGGCCGCAAAACCACATCTTCTACTGCGCCCACATCTTCTACTGCGCCTAAAGCACTGGTGGACAATATGAGTCAGACTGACTTTGACCCTGAACAATGTTCCCCTATGGATACTGAGCCACAAGCTGACAAGATAATGTCCGCTATAGCAGCATGTCAGGCAGCGCTAACCGTGAAAATCGATCATTTACAAATTGACATTAACTGTCTGCTCCATGACATAGACAAAATGAGAGATCGTACAAAGGAGGTTGAGCGTCGCCTGAGTGATTTGGAAGATTCAGCATCTGCTACTACTGAAATCCCCAGAACTTGGCAAAAACACGTGAAAACCCTGCAGGCCAGAGTGGAGGATGCGGAAAACCGAAATAGAAGAAATAACGTTAGAATTCTTCTCAGACTACCTGAGAGAGTGGAGGGCTCCACCCCAGAGATCTTTGCAGAACAACTGATTCAAACCCTCCTTGTGCCCTTAGAGCTATCGCCAAGCTTTGTCGTGGAGAGAGCCCGTAGGTATCCTACAAGACCTCTTCCTCCGGGTTCCGCACCAAGGCCTTTCATTATGAAAATTTTGAACTATAGAGACCGGGATGCCAGGAAAAAGAAGGACATTCAATATGAAAATGTAAAGATCTCCTTTTATCCAGAATTCACAACTGAAGTGCAGAAACAACACAGGCAATATACGAATGTCCAAGCTCGCCTCCTTGAGTTGGGGATCATGTTCGCAATGCTGTACCCGTCTAAGCTGCGGATCCAGGATGGTGACCGAGCCAGAACATGCATTGGACTTGATTGACCGACAGCATCCGAGATGAAGAGCGAGTTACAGTTCTACATACAACTCACTCAAGTGAACTTCCGCTGCTCACTTTTCTTAGTTACTTTTCTAGGGTTTGAGGGAATTCCACTGCCCTTTGGGGTGCTCTTGTTTTATTTTGTAGTTGTGGCCCCCTCCTGTTGGAAGTAGGATAACTTCTAACTAATTTGCAGTATAATTATTGATAGGGTTGAAGCGCTATCTTTAGTCAGTTCTTAGTTTCAATTGTCCTAAAGAGTACTGTTAAATATCCCTCTATGTTCCATTTAGATAGGCAGATAGCGCCTTAGTCTTCCTACTATGTAGGTTAGGGACAAATAGGCTCAGACGAGTTGGGGATATTTGGACGGGGTGGGGTTGTGGTAGGGAGTTCCAGTCTTTTCCTACTTTGTTGTGTGTGTGTGTGTGTGTGAATGGGACAGCAACTCACATCCCGCTTCCGAATACCCATGGCGACATGTACAGTGATCTCCTGGAATGTCCAAAATGATTAGGTAAAGAGGTCCTTAGTGTTCAATTATATAAAGAAATATAACCCAGATGTTCTTATCTTCCAGGAAACACACCTCCGCGGTCAAAAAGTATTGGCGTCTAAAAGACCATGGGTAGGATACGTGTACCATGCGACCTATTCTAACTATGCCAGAGGTGTATCCATACTGGTTAGTAAAGCATTGCCATTTCAGTTGATTTCTGTAAATATTGATCCATCTGGGAAGTACGTACTGCTGCAGGCCACTTGTCAGGGGTAGAGTAACGGGTATCAAGATAGAGAGGAGGTGCACCTCTGAGCTGCCACCTGGTCCCCTGTCCCTGCCTACTTGCACCACCCGCCCTAGGTGACGATGTGCAACTGGGCGACGGTCCCTAACCTACTAAGTGCAAGCAGAGAGAAAGAGACAGCAGGGAAGAGGACAGCCACAGGGAAGTTACAATAAGCGGACGAGAGGTGGAACAAAAACGGAAGGCGAGGCGGGTCAACTAGCCAAAGTCAGTCCAGGAGGTCAAGTCAGAACAAGAAAGAGGCAAAGACAAATCCATAAACAAACCGAGGTCAAAATCCAAGAGGTAGCGTCAAGGTACAGGGAGCAGGCAGAAGAGATGTCAACAGGCAGATCGAGGTTCAATTTCAGAGGTAGCTAAATCACAATAAAGTACACAGCCTATAGGACGAAAATCACAGGCAACCTATAGCCAGCAGGCCGCCTGTATTTATAGTGGGGAGTGAGGGTCATGTGATGTGGCCAGCGTCACATGACCGACAGACTGACAAGTCAAGCACCGAGTGATCAGCTCGGCACTCAAGGCAGACCTAGGAGCAGGGAGCCTCCTAGCTAGCAAAACCAAACACAGGTCCTCGCTCCTGATGCTAAGCAGCAGTAGGTCTACCGCTGATGGGGAACCAAGTGTGCCTTTGGCGCCCCGTTACACCACTATTAGAGGTTGTGCTGTTTTGGTTGCAGGGATATATGTCCCCCCACCTTTTGATAGGGAGGTTTGAGACCAGATTCCACTATTTTTGCTGGGAGGTTTCAATGCTATATTGGACAAACAACTGTGCATCCGTCACCTAGGCATAACCTAGCATAACTTAATTGGGCACATCATCTCAATGAGATATGAAGGAGGCTGTACCCTGATAATAGACAATTCTCATACCACTCATTCTCCGTTCAGTCACTATCACGTATAGACCTGACATTTGCCAATCAGGCGGGACTTGCATGGGTAAAGGCAGCTGAATATCTACCTTGTGGTATTTGTGACCATGCCCCACTCCAGATTATTCTTACACAGCCACTAGGCCGTCCACTTACTAACGGGCGCCTAAACCCTACTTGGTTGATGGTGCTTCCAGTGGAGTAGAAATGTCGGGAAGGGCTATCGGAGTTTTGGGAAATTAACACAGGTTCCTCCAATGCGTTGATAGAATGGAGAGAACCACGGACATTCAGGAGGGGGACGCATGGCAATACTGGCATTGCCCGGATTTGGTTAGGTGACTGACTGAATGGGTTTTCTGCCCAGAGATAAGGTGGTTATCTTTAGCCTGAGTTTTGGAGGGAAAATTTTCCCGCTCTTGAGAGGGATCACTGGGCAGAATTTTTATTCTGCCCGGTGATTCTTCTTAATTGGTCAATTTGTTTGACCTATTGTGTTCCAGGGTATAGGGTAGGGTACCCGGACCCTGGTAACAGTGGTCTAATTGGTGGGGGGGGAGATCCCCACCCTTCCTGCAGGAAGTGGGACTCGCCCACTCCTCCACAGAGGGGGGTGGGCGGGGTTAGAATGGAAAGCTCCATTCTATCTAACTGCAGCTCTGCCCTGTTTGCTTCCACCTGCTGGTGAACCAGGCACATTACATGTGAACATAACAGTTACATTAGAAATAGGAATGCACTTTATAGTGGACCGGAAATAAATACACAAGATGACATGATATTAGCCCATTAGAGACAGTAGTGGGGTGAAGAAGTGGTAATGCCACTCTGGGGCGTTACACTATCACAAAACTATACTTGCTAACATTTGAAAGTTGGGTTTTGGGAGATTGATGAGTGCGTCTCGCAGAGTGTATTGCTGGAAATTTTCCGTACATGCACATGCCCCCTTTCTGTATCACCCACCCTTTTATACGGCACTCCAAAGTTTGATGTGTCTCCTCTCAGCTCTTTGCATGGCACCCCGCCTCCCACCCAATGCACTTTGGGCACTGGGGCTGCATCTCATGATGCTGAAATCTGGTTCCACTTACATTTACAGTACATGGAAGCCATTCATGCTGTGCCAGAGATATCTGCCAACAGTTCTGGGACTTCAGGAAGTCTCTTCGTCTTCCAGGAGCAAGTATATACTAAACCATTGTGTCCACCATTATATATCACACTATGATCACACAGCACCTAGGCTGGTTTGAGTCTCTGTAGAAAAGGCTTAGGGCATATGCGGTTCTTATCGACTGATCAAAGCGGCGCTATACTAACGGACCATATCTGGTGTGTGCGCCATAAAATAAAATAAAAAATCTTACATTATACAGGTGTCGGCATTGTATTGCTTCTTATCATTATAATTTACCCCGGATTGGATATTGATGGCAATAAGACTGATAATAATTGAGTGTTTATGAGTTGTCAGAAGTTCAGAGATAAGGGCTACAGACAGAACCATAAGAGCAAAGAGCAGCTCTCTGATGGATTCACTGTGAGGCAGAGACCCTGTTATGCAATGAAACTGAAAGCTGTAAGATAAAAACCGTTGAACATTTTTAATAAAATAAAAAAATCGAAAAAAGATGCTTAGCCCAAAATGAGTAAAATGCAATCATGAAAAAAAAAACACCAAAGGTGCCCATTGCCTTTTAAACTTCCACAATCAGTGCTGTACATGCGAAGACCTGGGGCTATGTCTGCGATCGGCGATAATGGTGATTGCAGAAATGTAACCCCTTAAATGTGACCATGGAATCTAAGCACTGAAAAGCCAGAAGTGGTGTGCTTCCGGGCCTGAAATGACTCTTCTGCTGGCGATCGAGGCATGCCGTTCTTTCGCTCTCTTGCGCTGAGTCTCTCTGAAGAAGCTGTGTCAGAGCTGTAGTTCCTACAGAGGCCTGCCGGTGGCAGGGCTCCGTAAGATAACAGCAAATGAAGATTACAATGCAGTGCTAATTGACTGCAATATAAGCTAAAAACAATATGAAGATCATGCGTACTAGCTCCCTAGGTGGGGCTAAAAAAAGTTTTTGAAAAGTATGGTCAACGCTGTAATGAAAAAACAAAATGGCCAATTCACAGTTTTTTTCAGCACTTCCCAAAAAACGAAAATTGAATAAAAAGTGATAAAAAAGTCATACACACTCCAAAATGGCATCAATACAAACTACAGATCAAAAAATTAGCCCTCACACAGATTTGTATCTGTAACTATAAGTTATGAGGATCAGAAGATGGCGATGAAAAGAAAAAACATATTTTTTTAGTATTAAAACACAAGAAAAACCCGTCAGCCCTTCCCTCCCTCCTCCCCTCTCTCTTTCTCCCCTCTTTACCTCCTTTCTCTCTTCTTTCTTCTTTCTAGATTACAATGACGTTATGTTCATGCGTCTAAGTTATCGGTGCCTAGACAATGACTCAACTGAGGATACTCCCCTTCCAAGCGGAGGGTGAATAACGCACTTGGAATCTGTATCTACATTACGCTTGCATATATACATTGCCTCTCAGATTTTAGTATCGCGACACTGTACGCTATATATTCGTATCTACGATTGTTAATATTCATGTAAACTGTTTATATAAAAGTTTAAATAAAACAGTTTAAACATAAAACACAAGAAAAACTATACAAATGTGATATCGTTGTAATTGTACTGACCCGGAGAATGAAGGTAACAGGTCAGTTTTACTGCATACAAACAAAACCCTGGTGGAATTGCACTTTTTACCAGTTCCACCCCATTTGGAATTTTTTTTCCAGTTTCCCACTACATTGTATCCAATAGTAAATGTCATTACAAAGCACAATTTATCTCTCAAAAAACGATGTCTATGTGAACGGAATAGTAAAAAAGTTATGGCTCCGGGAAGAAAAAAATGAAAATGCAAAAATTAAAAATCCTCCGGAGCTCAAGGGGTTAAGCTTTGGTCCATTTTATTTGGTTTAATAATTCTATTTTTGCAGCTAAAATACTAAAATAGCTAAGTCATATGGCATTGCGTGTCTACTGGGTTATTCCCATGATAAACCACTTCAAGCAACACTGGATTCCATTTCCTGGACGTCCACCATGGCTATTCAGTCTGTAAGGAGGTGACACATCACATGTCGGAGCGTGATGGAATCTGGAATATCGCTTTGTTACGGATTTGTTCTCTCACTTCTAGGAACCAGCTCAAAGACATTGACGGCACTAATTTGACCCAAATGTGTTGAAATCATCACCTGCGTCCTCAGGAGCCGCGCACATTCGCATATTTATTATCATATCGTGCAGGACGTTTTGTATCTTTTTCCGTACGTCCTGTCAGCAGGTTTGTACCTATGACACCGGCTGACCTGTTACATGTGCACTTGGCAGCTGAAGGCATCTGTGTTGGTCCCATGTTCATATGTGCCCGCATTGCTGAGAAAAATGATTTTTTAAAATATGCGAATGAGCCTCTAGGAGCAACGGGGGCGTTACCATTACACCTAGAGGCTCTGCTCTCTCTGCAACTGCCACGCCCTCTCTACTTTGATTGACGGAGCCAGGTGTGATGATGTTTATACCGCCTTATTCTGTAAATTAAAGTGCAGAGGTCGTGGCAGGACTGTGTGCTGCCAGCAACCTAGGATTTTACTTGGCGCATAGGAGATGTAATCATCTCCGTTGGCTGAATGGAGGCACATTTACACGGGGCAACTACTGGGAACAACCTTTCGTACAAATGCTCTTCCCCGATAATTGCCCCCATCCTCAACCGATATAAAAGGATCTTGACTATAAAGAGCAACTGTCTCTCTGGAGGCATCTCTCTCATCTCAGTGGGTTCTGTGTAATGCTTCATTTGCCCTGCGGTGGTGCTGTAGGGAAATAAAACACTTTTTGGTTGCTTCCCCCCACACGTTAGAGCTGATCTCTGGTGGCATCAGCAATGGGTGACTCTGTGATCAACTTATCATTGGGGCACTATTGAAAAATGACTATAATTAACCTCAAGTACTTTAGTATTTTGCTGGGGACACTTGTTTTGGGCAATTGTATTTGCTTTAGGCCTAGCTTTCTCTGCAAGTTCCTGTACTTCTAGAGTCCTTCATGGTCTAGTTCTTATGTTTTAAAGCGGTTGTCTGGGATTAGGCTACTTTCACACTACTGTTTTTGCTGGATCGGGCAGGGCTCAGCAAAAACGCTT
Organism: Bufotes viridis; assembly: GCA_033119425.1. Lineage (NCBI taxonomy): Eukaryota > Metazoa > Chordata > Amphibia > Anura > Bufonidae > Bufotes > Bufotes viridis. The sequence goes on along the minus strand of CM065597.1, from coordinate 29,255,094 downwards.
CTATTACTGATAATACAACCATCTGCATCCATTATGAACGGCTCCGGTTGTATTATGTTTAACATGGCCAAGATGGATCCGTCATTAACTCAATTGAAAGTCAATGGGGGACGGATCCGTTTTCTATTGTGTCAGATTATGTCAGAAAAAACGGATCCGTCCCCATTGACTTGCATTGGGGTAAGGCCAGATCCGTTTTGCATCCGCATCTCAGGACGGAAAGCAAAATACATCATGCTGCGGTTTGCTCTCCGTTATGGGAACACAACTAAATGGAACAGAATGCATTTTAGAGCACTCCGTTCTGTTCAGTTCAGTTTTGTCCCAATTGACAATGAATGGGAACAAAACTGAAGCATTTTTTTTTGGTATTAAGCCCCTATGACGAAACTCAATACCGGAAAACTTAAACGCTAGTGTGAAAGTACTCGGACATACGCATCATTTCACCCAGGCAGCCCCCTCCTGACATGGGTATGTCCGGGTTCAGCCCCTTTAAGGAAATGTGAACTGACGTTTTCCTGTTTGTACATAGTACACAGTGCCACCATTAGATGGCAGCACTGAGCTGAAGAAAATCTGGCATTAAAGGAAATGTTTCATCAGACAATGACCTATTGTTTAAATCAGGTTTTTATGTCAAATATATTTAAAAAAAAAATTTTGCTGACATACAGCTAATGCCTTGCTGCAAGAGCCGGGGTCATTTAACCCCTCAGATGCTTAGGTCAATAGAAACAACAGCATCTAAGGTGTGTGTGGCCTTCACTGCCTCCACCGAATGCGATCATGGGGAGCTGATGGGTCATTATGGTGGACTGATGAAGAGGCAGGACCTAACAGGATGGCTGTCAGTACTACGCTGACAGTCTGAATACAGAAATCTTGCAGTTTATTATATCAGCAATCAGGAGATCACATGATCCAGTCCCCTACAAGAACATAAAATATAAAAATAAAATTGCTAAATGTTTCAAAATATTTAAATAAAAAAAAAGTAACACATAAAAATAAATTTTTTACCATTAAAAATTATTTATTATGTAAAAAAAAATCACAGACATAATACACAAAACTATGCATAATTGTTAGAAAAAAATAGTGCCAGAATAACAGGTTTTCTGAGAGTGAAGATTGCCTGGGAGCCAATGGAACCAGAACGGATCGGTGGTGAGCAGGTGAATATGTCTGGGAACTAAATTAGAAAGAAAAAAAAAAAAAAAAAGGACAACCCCTTTAATGGAAGCTGTAAAATTCATCACAAACGACGTCCGAAGATGGCCTTTTTATACCTTACTGTGGCTCTATTTGCACAAAAATCAGCTTTTTATAACCTGTAAATCACTTACTTAAGGTGCCCAAGGGGAGGTTCGTTAATACAGGGTGCCTGGCCGCACCCCTCGCTGTCTGGTGCCCAGCGCAGCCTTCCCTGTCTTCAGCGCTGCCTCCGCAATCCTCCCCGTCCCTCTGCCAGATGCCGCACCTGCAAGGCATATCCGGGTTGAGCGAAGTGCGCATCATGCCGGCGCATGCGCACTTCGCTCAACGAAGCCGCTGCCAGCAGATCCCGTGCCTGCGCACTAGGCTCAGCCTGTTGAGCCCGTGAGAACTCCTGGCAGCGGCTTCGTTGAGCAAAGTGCGCATGCGCTGGCATGACGCGCACTCTGCTCAACCCAGATATTCCCTGCAGGCGCGGGATCTGGCAGAGGGATGGGGAGGATTGCAGAGGCGGTGCTGAGCTGTGGAAGGCGGCGCTGAAGACAGGGAAGGCGGCGTTGGGCACCGGACGACAAGGGGTGAGGCCGGGCAGCCTGTACTAATGGACCTCCCCTTGGGCACCTTAAGTAAGTGATTGACAGGTTAAAAAAAAGCTGATTTTTGTGCAAATAGAGCCACAGTAAGGTATAATAAGGCCATCTTCGGATTCTACTTATTAGTCTGGACATGAACATATGTTTAGGTTATAGGGGTAAAATCTGCTGACAGAATCCCTTTAAGCAGGCCATACACAATAGATTAATATTGGTTGAACCTGCCGAGCCAACCCCCTAATGTGTAAATGGTTGCCCTGACATTCCCCCAACATCATTTGAAAAAGGATCGGTATGCTGAATTTGCCCGATACTTCGTTTTCAGTGGAGATAAGCTGCCACCATAGGTTCCTGGTAGTAAAATATTCTCTTCCCCCCAGGCTATATATGCTTCAGGTACATGTCTACGGGGGAATTGAGAAAAATAGCTGTTGGCCAACGAGTATTAGGTAATGGCAGCTGTAAGGAATTTGCAAGTCCCGTCAGTTCTTCTCGTCAGTAGTGACTGAAAGCCTCTTTCGTTTTGCAGCATGTTTTATGGGGTTGTTTTGCCACTATTATATTCGGGCTGGTCAGTGAGACTGGCCACTCTGGACAAAGAGAGTGAAGGGAAACATGACCTAAACATCTCTTATCTCTCTTTCACTCTTTCCAAAGCATTAAGACCCCTTATAGTCCAGCCGAGTGATTAGACGGCACACAACATCCTATTAGCATTGTTCTGGAGTGAACTCCTCCCTTTCTGCCACTTGTTCTTCTTTGCCTTGTTGCTCTCTGGTCCACAAAGTCTTGATAAGATTTGTGGACAGGAGTAGACCTTATTACTTTCAAGCCTAGACATTGATTTCACAAGCACTCCACAGCTTGGGACTCAAAGTGTCTTTTTGTCCCTTGGACTGTTTGGTAGTGTCCAACCAACAGCAGTCATGGAGGATCTCAAAGCTTTCTCGCTAGACTCGTGTCTAGAAGGATATGCTCCCCTGGTTCAGGTATCACACCAGCCTTGCCTTCAACCACCTATGGGTTCCCCTGGATTCTCTATGACCCATTGTCTTTCTCAGAACACAATCAGAACTTGTTGTCCTGGAAATTATCCAAATTCTGGAGATCTACCGTCCTACCAGGACAATCTCCGGGGAACCGACTGGTATGGAACAAGCCAGGAAATGCATTACCCGTCATGTAAGTACCTAACATACTTCATATCCAGTGGATAGTAGCATATGTCATGTAATTCAACAACACCTTGGCATTTTAATTTCTGCTCTACTTGGATATTTCCACATTCTAGTTAAAACGTATTCAGAGACATTTAACCGTCACGTGTCCTAATTTTATTATAATTTATAATTTCAAGGAATTCAGTCTAAGGATTTTGACTTTAAAATGTTTGAAATTTTTTGGACTTTTTGACATTTTTCAGGTTTACAATGCTTATAATATCATACATCACATAAAAACCAAACGGAGTCCCACTGATTGTTTTATTTTTTCATCCACCATCTATGCAAGTTAGGTGACGGTAGAAGAAGCTTCTATGTACTCAGTGTTTGGACAAAAATAAAAAAGTTGTTTGATCGTAATAAAAATACCTGAAATTCTGGTATCCAAGGCTACAGATGTTCTTAAAGACTGAGCTTTAAGGAATATATGAAACTCTATGACTCTTCTAGGGTAAATGACATGGGTCTCAGACCTCTGGGTGGCTGTGGGGGCTACTTAAATTAATTGAACTTTTATCTACATTTTTTAAAAATTTTCCATTAAAGTTGTCCTTGAGCACATGGATACTACTAATAATTTGCAGTGTTTCCAGTAACTGCTGTTTCTGTGTTGACTCACAGTTATATTCTAAAGGAAAATTTGTCAGCCTGAAAATTTAAGGCTTAATTTTTTTTTTCATCAACCATTTTTTAGCACTACAATAATAGCGAATGTGAATGCGTCTTCCTTAAGTAATTTATATCACTATTTTTATCTGCTCGGGGTTAGAGCTCAATGTAGAAACAACAATGTCGAAACATCCGAAGTCGATTCGCATAAAACTTCGTTCTAAGACTATACGGAGCAGGAGCTCCGTACAGTATTAGAATATATTGGCTCAGAGGAGCCGAAGTTATTGCTTCGTGAAGTCTTGTAAGACTTTGCATAATAACTTCATAAATCAATTTCTATTGTAAAAAACATTTTCGGAACTCAGGTTCGGTTCTAAGGTACCACTTGGAACCGAACCCGAGTTCGGGAAATGTTTTTTTACAGTACAAATTAATTTATGAAGTTATTGCAATAACTTCGGCTCATCGGAGCCAATACATTCTAATACTGTACCGAGCTCCTACTCCATACAGTATTAGAACTAAGTTTTATGCAAATCGAATTTGGGATGTTTCATCCGAAGTCGATTCACTCATCCCTAATCTCAGTGTCTATGGTCAGGTTCGTGGATTCTTGTTGATCCCCGTCCTTTTGTTCCCTTCCTCTAAAGAATTCCAAAAATAATCTTTTGGTAATCTGAAAAGTGGCAAGTATATTGTGTTTATACCTGTCCTGTTATCACCGGTCAGACCCCCAACTACTATTGTAATGGTCATCCAGAGACTTATCGATGATAACACTCTGTCCGATGTCCTTGGTGAGCTCCGAATGCTGTACGGAAAGATGAGCTAACTTCTAAAAAAAAAAATGTGATGCAAACATTGTATATGTATATACCATATATATATTTATTTGTTTTTTCTTAATCTATCTGGATACAAGTCTGCAAGAACTGAGCCATTTGTGGAGCAATTATTCTCTTATCTGTGTGTATTTTCACTGTTTTTCTAGAATCCATTGTGGCAGACAGACAGTTATTTGCCCATAGAATAGGCTTATTGTAGACGCTATCTTATCTCAATATTTGAATTAAGATATCGGGGAGCCCATCAGAAGGAATACTTTGTGTGTTTCTATCACAGTCCCCCAGCAGGCTGCAACTTTTTTAAAGTAATAAAGGGTCCATCATAGCATTTATCAAAAATACAGTAAATATGAAAAGAAAATTACTTGCTTAATAAAAAATAAAAATGAGAAAAGATATTAAATTTTAATCTAAATCTAATTTAAAAAAATTATATGAAAGTATAAATTAAATTAAAATGATATGGTTCCATTATTACAATCAATAAGTATAATAAAAGTACAATAAAAAGTATAATAAATTATAAAAGTAAAAAAATACTAAATATATAATTTATTGAATGTTTTACTATGTATTAAAAGAAAATCCAACCTGAAAATGTAATACATAGCAACACCCATACTTCTTGAGTAACTTAATCCAATGAACCTCTCAGTTAAGATTGTTTATTCGAATTACTAACAGCCCAAAGAATTCTAAGTGGAACCTTAAGAGGACTTGTCTTGTACAAGGTTCAATAATTTTTTTTAAAATCAGATAAATGTAGATTAAGAACATTCCCATCACACCGCAGTAAAAAATTTCCAAAAGCATATTTTATATATTTTTTGTTATTTTTTTTTTTTTTTATAATATAATTGTATTCTATTATTTCAGAGGCAACCCTTCACAGTGCAGCCCCCGGGGGTGATCAGATAATCGGTCCTGGCACCCCCGACCAAACAACTAGTTTTGCAGAGGGAAGCCATTGCGGCCGCTGGAGGGGAAGTGTAGAATTACATAGCAGCCATTCAAATGAATGGCTGTCCATATAATACAAGGACAGTTCAAGTCATCCAGAACGGAAGCTGGTTATACAGAGTGGCTTTCCACTTTGGCTCATAGGGGATTCTATGCTAGAGACCACCACCCCCCACCTACCAAAGGATGTTTATAGCAGGGCATATGGACTGGAGTCTTTTTTATGAGGCAACCCCTTCAAATAATCCATTTTCAACATATTATTTGTAGAAGTTCTTAGGAAATTATTATAGTACAGTGTTATCTATTTGTTTGAATGATGAATAATCAATTGTATTATTTTTTATCTTAATTAATTTTGTATTTTTTTTTACATTTTTAGTTCCGAGAATTATTACCCCGGGATTTAACGTTTCAGCTTCCAGCTGCCTGGGATATATCGGAGATGGAGTAAAACCTTCTCTGTATCTTCAACACACTTCGAAAAGAAAACGGAGGGTCCTTTTCTCGCAGGCCCAAGTGTACGAGCTGGAGAAAAGGTTTGAGCAACAGAAATATCTAACTGCGCCTGAGAGAGAGCAGCTAGCCAAACACATCCACCTCACCCCTAATCAGGTCAAGATCTGGTTCCAAAATCACCGCTACAAAATGAAGAGACAAGCCAAGAACCAGAATAATCTCAGTGAGGAGGAAGCCAAGCCCTACAGCGTGGAGTCTGATGACGCCAAGGTGGCATGTAGTAGTCCGTGTACCTCCATAGAGGACTATGGTGACATGAAGATAGACTATAAGTGTTCCATCCAAGACCAACATCTCAATGGTCAAGGTCTGTTCTTGGGACAGGACTTCCTCAGCACTGCCTCAGACCTTCATGAATTTGAAAAGTCGTCTCGAAATATGGTCTTTAAACCTTGGTGACTGAACAAATATCATTACTCTATGCTTTAAAAAATTAGTGGATACTATTTTAGCTGCCTCGTCCGCCCTCCATCCTTTAATTTACAAATATAGTGATATGATACATACATGATGGATGAAGATAAGATATTTGTACATATACCGTAGCAGCATATGTTCTCTACATATTTGTAATGTGTATTTTCATGGAGCTTATACGGAGCTGGTACTGACCATAGTTGTCTGTGATAAAAAAAATTATTTCAATTTATCACAGACTCAATGTAGAATCATCAATGCTCTGCTTTTGTAAAATAATGTAATGATCAGTGACTGCCACACACACACATACAAAAAAAATCTAAAAAAAAAAAGCTAAAATTGTTTTATGGTATGTGCACACATGCAACAACAACAAAAAAATCATAAACTTGATAATAAAATACATTTGGAAAAATAATAAAATGGTTATGAAATATAAACCAGAATTTCTTGTTGATAACTTCATGTAAAACAAACATTTTTTTCCCATTTTTAAAAAATATATATTTTGTAACTAAAAACTGTATTCATGTAATGACCTTTGTAGGATAGCACTTCAGATTAAGAGAATGAATACATTAAAATACACTAATCTTTAAGATAGTCATGAGGATAGATAGGACAATTATCTGACAAACCACAAATACAACAATCACTAAGAGTTAAAAAGAATATGTAAAGAGTTTATTTTCACAACTTTTTACACCAGGATATCTATCCATAGACTAAAACACCTGCACAACAGGCAGGAACGCTATTGTGGGGAATTTGTTTGTTCAGTTCTAATACTATTTAATTTATTAACGAATGTTGCTTGGTTGTCAGTTTAATGTATTATAAGTGAAATAGCAGCAACAGAACATTTCTAGGCATTGTGCTTTTTAGTTTATGATTTAGCATGGGGAGAGGAATTTACTATTTATTGGAAAGTTGTATTTGTAAAATTTAAGAAAAAAATAAATAAATTAATTTTTTCCACTTGAATTTTCTTGTATTTTTATAAATCCCAAACTGATCAACTTGACATTTTCTTTGACTTTTACAGATATTAGATAGATAAATAGATAGATAGAATTCAGCACCACGTGGGCTATGGACTTCAATCTAAAGAAAACTAAAATCATGGTGTTCCAGAAGAAAAAGCAGATACCAGCTGAGCATCTTCCCATCCTGCTGAGATACTGTCCACTTACAGAAACCGACAGGTACACCTACCTAGGCCTAGAAATCAGCCATTTAGAGAGTTTTAAACAAGCCATAGAGATACTGCAAGACAAAGCATGCAAAACATTCTATGCCATCAGAAGGCATCTGTACCATCTCAAATCACCAGTGACCATTTGGCTTAAAATCTTTGATAGTATCATCATTATCATAGCAGTGAAGTCTGGGGTCCAGATACATAGACTGGCTAAAGTGGGATTCTGGCCTTACAGAAATATTTCACCTGAAATTCTGCAAACACCTTCTCCAAGTTTATTGGAGCACCTCAAACAGCGCTTGAGAAGAGGGCACTGGATAGAGTTCAGAAGAGGGCACTATCATTCAGAGCCCATCTTACATAGCAGCAGTCCAAGTTCTAACCAACAAGTCACCCAAACCCAGCCTGACCAAGCCAACAACCAATACAGCCAGACCAAGCTACTAACCAGTACTGCCTGACCAGACCAGCAACCAGTACAGCCTAACAAATCCAGAAATCCAGAAGATGATACACAAGAGCGAAGAGGAATATATCAGAGTCTGAAGGAACAACATAAGAACATCAAAGAAGCTGACAATATACTAGAGTCTTCAAAGGAAGCACAAACTGTCCCCATATCTGGAGAACCTTCCCAACCCCAGAGACTAACAGATCCAGACCCGGTACATACTGAGCGCCCATAGCAAAGAGGAATATATCAGAGTCTGAAGGAACATAAGAACATCAAAGAAGCTGTCAATATACTAGAGTCTACAAAGGAAGCACAAACTGTCCCCATATCTGGAGAACCTCCCCAACCCCAGAGACTAACAGATCCTGACCCGGTACATACTGAGCGCCCATAGCCTGCTCATGGAACCTTGGCAGCATGACAGAACTACGAACCTAGGGGGAGCAGACTGTGCCAGCAGTGCGACCAGGAGGCCGTGGAGGATGAGCCTCACTTCCTGCTGTGAGGACCCAAATACTCAGCAATGAGGGACACTCACTTCGGGAGACTGTCTGATCTCTGCCCAGACTCTACCCCCATCCTGGATGTGTCACTATCGCCATCACCTTCCCTACCTGATTATTTCCGACTTTCTTTGGCAATGCTAATATGTATTTAGTTCTGCCAATAAAGCTTATTTGAATTTAGATAGATAGATAGATAGATAGATAAAGATAGAAGACATTTTCTGGCAAATGCTTGGCTAAACTGATCTGTATGATAATCGGGAACATGTGTTGCATAAGTAAGTTGTGACTGGATTTCTAACGTTTACAATAATATCTCCCTGGAACTCGTGAGCATTCAACCAAGCACAAGTACAGACGCTACTTATCTGCTCAGCTAGAAGTTTTCAAGAGGTCTCCATATTTTACCTGGTTAAAAAATTTAGTTTTAAAGGGAATGCATCATCAGAAAACGATTTATTGTTTAAATCACTTTTTACATTAAACACATTTTTTAATAATTTTGGGAGGTTATTTTCCATGTCAATATATTTAAACAAAAACCATAAAATCCTGCAGTTTTCCACTGGCCACAAGGCCTAATAATAGGCGCCACTTCTTGTTCTGTACAGATCACTTTACTGCAGTTATCTGCTTATCATTACAGGCAGCATCAGAATGACAGATATCACCTCTGTGTACAGATAACACTGGATCCACCATTCACAATAAGTGATATCACAGCTTATCTACTCCCTACTGACCTCTTCACAGATCACAGAGCATGCCTAGAAAACCCTCCCATTCCAGACCATTGTGTCCTTGGCCCATGGTGGCTGTCGTAAAGCAATTATTTAAATGTTTTCTAAATGCTATTAAGAACAGCTCTGGCAAGATGGCCGCCCCCATAATCATTGTCAGTCAATAGAATAAAAAAAATATGTAGTCAGAAAATAAAAACAGGATATGTTTTGCTATCCCGTTTTAACTGGCAGAAAAAATATTGGTGGCACATTCCCTTTAAGTGAGACGTGCTGCAGTATTAATCTCCTATCATTGACATTTATCTTGGAGTTGCTTATAATAGTTTACTACATAGTGTGTTTTGGTGTATGATCAGCATGCAGTGAGCTCCCCCTAGTGGTGGCTTCAGGCAAAAGTTTACCAGTTGACACAATATTTAGATCCCTTTATCAGAAAAATGCATGTCAAGTACAAATTGTGATAGACTGGGAGACCCCTGTGAAGCTACCACCCAGGGGCCCACATATACATAAGACTAAAATTCTTATGTCCTTATAGCTCTTTCAAGATGCTGTAAATGGATTGAATGTAAGATGTGAACTTAAAGAGGAGCGATCATATTCTCCTGCTTTAGTACCTAAATGCATTCACCATGTAATACATTTTATGGAGCATCTATTCTTATGATTCTACGGTGAACCATTCCTTTATTATTCCTGCTAGAAGTTATAAATTACTAGCAGTTGTCAATGGAGGACCAGGTGGGTGTTACTACTTGTGGGTGTGTCCCTGCCCAATCTGACACCATCCAATCTGTGTCTGTGTCAGACTGTGCAGACCCCCCCCCCCTCCCCCGGCACAACTGGTAACAACCTTCTGGACCTTCAATTACATTTTTAACAGGAATAATAAAGGAATAGTACAGCATAGAATCATACAAATAGGTGCTACAGAATAGTTATTACATAGAAAATGAAAATAGATGTCAGGAAAGAGGTCCTCTTTAAAAAAGAACAGAACAGTGAAAACATCTTTAAGGTAACATCCTTATAACCTGGATATTAGTAAAATGTGGTTCCTAGGAGTATATGTGTCAGTGTACTGAAAAATACTAGGACACTATACAAAAGTTAGTGTGGACCCCACTCCCCACTGAGAACTCTCCCGAATGTACTACACATTTACTAAAGGTAATGCATATATTTTAGGTTCTAAACTCTGTTTTGCTAACATAATAAAATATATAATTCTGAATTCCAGTAGCCACCAGTAGAGGGAGCTAGCAGCATATGAATTTATATGCAGCCACCACTAGGGGGAACTAACTAGTAATGAACCTAAGAGTAGCTTTATAAATCTGCATGTAGTAAGTGCCCCCTAGTGGTGGTTAAAGGTAGTTGCTATAGCAGCATCATGGTGAAAACAGGGAAGCAGGTCAGTGTGGAGTACTGCGGCTTTGGATAGTACAGCACTGAGTAGGATGGTTGATTGTGCTGCTGCATTGCAGAATTATTGTTTTTTTTGGGCCTTACTTATTAATGACCTATCCTTACGATAGGTCCCACAATATCAGAGTGTACCCCTTCAGGCCGTTTCTCCCTAGTGATCTGTGCAGTAGAATAGCGCTTTGAACAATCAGGACAGAAGTAATATAAAAATAGTATAACAGTCTCTCTTTAGTAAGTGCAGAATATAACTTGTAGTACATCTAGCAGTATGAAGTACAAAGTGCAGTTTCTGGCACCAGATGAGGCGGTATGGTGGCAGGTTGGATGGCTATTGAGTGGCACTAGCAGGTACTTGTGGACATACAGTAGGTGTCCACTGTGTGATACACGCTTGAAGTTAGTCTGGCCTGGTGATTATTCTAGATAATGGGTGTCTGATCTGTCCCTCACCGGCAGCAGGGTCTGTAAAGCGGTGATCTTGCTGAACACACTCCAGTCTTGACACACTGACGCTTTCTGGAAGCTGCGTTTTCGATTCTGTCTATATTCCTAGAGTAAGGGTCTCACAACCAAACTGGATATGGTCCTTTGGAGTACCTCCTTGCTGTCTGGACTCGAACTCCCCCTCCTAGCTGGAAGTAGGATCAGCCCACTCCTACCAAGAGGGAAGAAACACAGTGGTTAAGGGTCCTTTCACACTTGCGTTCTGAGGATCCGGCAGGCACTTCCGTCCCGCCGGATCCGTCAGAACGCAAGTTGCCTGAAGCATTAGAAGACTGATCAGGATCCTGATCAGTCTTCGAATTGCTTTCAGGTTACTATGGCAGCCAGGACGCTATTAAAGTCCTGGTTGCCATAGTAGGAGCGGGGAGCGGGGGAGCGGTATACTTACAGTCCGTGCGGCTCCCGGGGCGCTCCTGAATGATGTCAGAGCGCCCCATGCCCATGGATCACGTGATCCATGCGATCATGTGATCCATGCGTGTAGAGCGCCCTGACGTCACTCTGGAGCGCCCTGGGAGCCGCACGGATGGTAAGTATACTGCTCCCCCGCTCCCCACTACATTTTACCATGGCAACCAGGACTTTAGCGTCCTGGCTGCCATGGTAACAATTGAGAAAAAGCTAAACGTCGGATCCGGCGATGCGCCGAAACGACGTTCAGCTTAAGGCCGGATCCGGATTAATGCCTTTCAATGGTCATTAATTCCGGATCCGGCCTTGCGGCATGTGTTCTGGATTTTTGGACGGAACAAAAAGCGCAGCATGCTGCGGTATTTGCTGCGTCCAAAAAACGTTCCGGTCCTGAACTGAAGACATCCTGATGCATCCTGAACGGATTTCTCTCCATTCAGAATGCTGATCAGGATTTTTCCGGCATAGAGACCCGACGACGGATCTCTATGCCGGAAAACAAAAACGCCAGTGTGAAAGGGCCCTTACCCTGTTCCTGCCAACCATACCTCCTGTTGCTGGAAGACACGCCCTAAACATATGCATAACGTGATATAGAGAATCATAATAAAACAGAACAATTGCAGATACCCCAGGTCTGGGGTACTGCATCATTGGCTCCACTCGTTCCTTTAATCCACGCATTCAATCCTTTTCCATCTCCTGCCACCTTCAGCTCAAAAAATTTCTCGGATCCGAACATTCCTCAAGGAGGAGTCCATGCCCTCATCATCTCCTGCCTAGACTACTGTAACATCCTCCTATGTGGCCTCCTATCTAACACTGTGGCGTCCCTCCAATCTATCCTGAGCTCTGCTGCCCAGCTAATCTACCTTTTCACTCCTCTGCCAGTCCCTTAACTTCCCATTGCCCAGAGAATTCAGTCCAAAATATTAACCATGAAGCAAAAGTAACAGCTCACGATCCTTTCTCACGCTGCACGGGAAGGGGCAATCCCCAAGTCAAATCCAGCAAAGAAGATCCCAGCAGACGTACTTGTTTCCAATCAGTTATATTCTTTTATTGTAACTACAAGATAACAGGACGCGTTTCGGCCCGTCCAGCCTTTCTCAACTGGACGGGCCGAAACGTGTCCTGTTATTATCTTTTAGTTACAATGAAAGAATATAACTGATTGGAAACAAGTACGTCTGCTGGGATCTTCTTTGCAATATTCACTATGACATACAATGCCGTCCACATCTCTTCCATGCTTCTGTGACTTGATCTCCCAGCATCTTCCCACATGGAATCTCCGATCTTCACAAGATCTCCTTCTCTACTCTCTTCTTCTCCGATCTTCCCACAATCACCTCCAGGATTTCTCCCGTGCATCCCCAATACTTAAACCTCTCTACCCCAACATATCACACTCTCACCTACCATGGAAATCTTCAAGAGAAACCTGAAAACTTACCTCTTCAGACAAGCCTACAACCTACAGTTACCCTGCTGCCTCTATACCGCCATATGAGCAGCTTCTTCCCTCACCCACTGGACAAGGTCCTCTCTCCTTCTGCACTAGTAACTCACCTCATTCGTTGTTTATCGTACTTGTTTTTGTATTATGTATTCACACCTTGTTCTTACGTAGATCGCCCTGGAAGAAACGGCGCCATAGTAATAATGAGATGAGAGTACCCCTTTAATGGCTCATACAAGTAAATACAGCAGGGACAGGATGAAACTAGGAGAACCTCGCACGCGTAGCAGCCCAGCCGCAGCCCAGTGAACCAGCACGCGGTGTTCATCCGGTGTATACCTGCACACTTAGTACCCAGATCAAAGGGGATCTGTCGTAAGGCAATGGACTCTTCTTTACATTTTAAGATCTTAACCCCTTGAGGACCAGGCCTATACACAGGTTTTACATTTTGCCTCTTTACATTCCAGCGGCTATAAGGTTTTTATTTATTTGTAGATAAAGCTGTATGAGGATTTTTTTTTATGTGGCCTCATTTTTTTTGGTATACACACATATATTGGTTTTATTTCTTTTTATGCCTTTACCCATCATCATAAATGTTGTTATAAATGTATTGTATGGGGTCAAGAACATACCAATTTTTTATTTATTGTTTATCTCAGTTTATGTCTATTTATTGCTAAAATTGTGTGTTATTGTGTTCATTTTTTGTAACTATAATGCATGGCATTATGCATGAAACTGGCTGCGTACCTTTACACCACATTTTTTCCCCCTCGTGACCCCCCCCCTCCCCTATTCGTCCACAAGCGGTACCGTTACTTTTGGTGTCCAGTACTAGCAAATTTTGGTGTGCTAGTAAATTGTTAGATGGGTAGTCCCCACTATTGAGTGTCAATGGCTTTCGTCGACGCAAGCTGGTTCAGGCTGCCCCTTTGACAAGCATTGTCGGCAAACGGGGAGGTGGACTAGAACAAAATAAAGGTTCTTGAATGGAGACGAGGCTGTGAAGGTATGCAGCCAGTTTCAGTTGTGTAAGGACGTGAACTTCAACTTGGCATTGGTGTGGTATTTACAGCAGATTTTCTGATGAACTATTATTACAGCCCAACCACCAGGTCTGAACAGAGGCTACAGGGTTAAATGCTGTGTACCAGTAAGGTGTGGCGAAAGCACCGAGATACAGATAAGTACTGCATGTGCCATAAGACAAAGAAATATCTCTGCTGATGATCGCAATGTCCAGGAATTTGTATTCCTTTCATTGTTTCCGTCCTACCCCTCTACAGTATGGACGTAACGCACGGGTGGTGGATTTTTTAATTGCTTCATTGAGGCAAACACATGGGCGTAGCTATAGGGGGTGCAGAGGTAGCAGTCGCTACCGGGCCCAGGAGCCTGAGGGGGGCCCAAAGACCCTTATGCCGCATAAGAAGACACACAAAGCACCGAGGGAAGGGGGGCCCAAGCTGAATTCTTGCACCAGGGCCCATGAGCCGTTAGCTACGCCCCTGGGCAAACATATTTTATATAAGAGGACAAGTCCATGAGGGACAACTCCTCTCTTGCAGAAAGTCTACATATATTCTGCTGTGACTTGGGTGCTACTGCCCTTCGTTCCTGGTCCAGAGAGTCAGACCTTAGCCAACATGTGAGACTAACAAGTAGAAGCAGGAGATCCTATTGGACATACTTCACTAAAGGGGTTTATGGCATATCCACAGGAAATTCAATAAATGTCTGATAGGTGCGGGTCCCACCTCTAGGACTGCTCCTTTCTCAAGCACGGGGTCCCGTCATGCACTGTTGTGGATGGAGAGGAGCCCATGCATGCGCATCGCTGGGTCTTCTGAATACAACCCAATAAAAGCCATTGAATTCTTAAGGTAGGGGCAGGTCCCAGAGGACATTCTTGAGATAGGGACGGGTTAGGGTAAGATATAGCTTTGCTATAAATGTCCAAATGGGACATCCTCTTTAAATGGTTTTTAAGGTTTTCTGTAAATACAGTTTAAATGGAAACTCCTACAACTATCAAATATACACTATGTGGTCAAAAGTATGTGGACACCTGACCTTCACACCTAGATGAGCTTGTTGGACATCCCATTCCAGAACCATAGGCCTTAATATGGAGTTAGTCCTCCTTTCTTCGCTCCACTCATCTGGGAGGACTTTTCTCCCGATTTTGGGGATGGTTTATCTGTGGGAACGTTTCGGTGTTCCATTTTATCCCAAACGTGTTGGATGGGGTTGAGGTCAAGACTCAACAGCCGCTTAAGTTCCTCCACACATCATATCACATCTTCATGGAGCTCAGTCATGATGGAACAGGAAAGGGTCTCCAAACCGTTGCAACAAAACTGGGTGTCTTTGTGGGTTGTAGCATTAACAATACCCCTCACTGGAAATAAAGTAGGAAACCCTGGAAAAAAAGCCACTTTGCTCAGCTCTGGACGAGCCCTGTAGGGGATTGCAGAGTGCGAATATAAACAATGTTCTCATTCACTGACAGCAACCAAACATCTAGAAAATGGTGAGAAAGTGAAAAGCAACGTTTATTTTTTTTTTTTATAAAGAATTTTATTTGTTCACTTAATCAAGAGCATATACTCCAACGTTTATTAAAAAGTTGTAGAACCAGGGGCGTAACTACCATAGCGGCAGACCATGCAACTGCTATGGGGCCCAGGGCAAGAGAGGACCCAGTCTTAGTTGGGATTATTTCCTCTTTACTGGAGGTGAAAACTTGGTCAGGACTCTACCCTCTAAAGCAGGGGTACACAACCTTTTCTGGTCGGGGGCCACATTGTCAGCCTGAACCAATTGCAAGGGCCGAAAATAAAACTTAAAGGGTATTACCAACTGAAATACTGTATTTTTGGCATATTAAACACAGCACATACTATAAATGTCTAGTCACAGTTTTAGGACTCCCATCTAATAGGAGACTACATGAAAGATACATGTAAGAAGCCATAAGACACAGATCTATATGTCTTTTACCAGATGTTTGGGGGCTGTTCAGAATGGTATGGAGGGCCGCATGTGGCCCCCGGGCCGCAGGTTGTGCACCCCTGCTCTAAAGGAACAACTTTTAGCAAATGTGGCAGGGTCATTGAAAAAGTTTTAGGCAGAAACCCTTCTGTCCTGTGTGGGGGGCCTGGTTTGATCCTTGCTATGAGGCCCGTACTTCTCTATGTACGCCACTGTCTAAAACTATAAACTTCTTTAGCTAAGTGGTCCAACTGTAACTGATCCTCATTATCCGTGGGTGGGCCATCATAGTAATTTTTTTTACTCGTTGCACATTTTAACCCTTTAGTGAGCAGCCTGTTTTGGGCCTTAAAGACTAAGCAATTTGTTTTCATCTACGCGTTTCAAAAGCAGTAGAAAAAAAATAATTTAGCCGTCTATGTCGTCTTGTTTTTTCAGGACTAGTTGTCGTTTTTAATTGCACCATTTTGGGGCACACCTAACCTACTGGTTAAGTTTTATTAACTCTTTCTGGAGGGGAGATGGGAGAAAACAGGAATATCGCCACAGAGTTTTCACGTTATTGCAGAGTTTTGCTGCTTTAATTTTTGGACATAAATAACATGATAAGTTTATTCCCTGAGTCAATATTTGCAGTGATACCCAATGCATATAGTTCTTTTTTATGATTTATTACTTTTGCACAATAAAACCTTGTTTTTTGGGGGTTTTTTTATGTTTTTGCATCGCCACATCCCAAGACCCATAGCTTTTTTATTTTGAGGGCCGTGTTAGAGCTTGTTTTTTGTGGAATGCCTTTTAGTTTCCATTGGTACCATTTTGGGTACATTATATTTTTTGATTGCTTTTTATTCCTTTTTTGCCGGGAATAAGCATAAAACAGCAATTTAGGCAGTTTTTTTTTACAGCAATCACCATGAGGGATAATTGCTTTGTATTCCTTTTTTGTGAGGAAAAGCAGAAAGCAGCAATTTTTATTTATTTATTTAGGGCAGTCACCATGAGGGATAAATTTCATGATACAAAATACGTGGAGGGGATTTTATTTTTGCTATTTTTTCCTTTGAAAGCTATTTTTCATTGGAAAAGGTGCATTTTTTAACTGGAATATTATTTTTATTTAATAAAACTTTTAATTTTTTATCATTTAATGGTCCCCCAAGGGGACTTTATAAAAGGTGATTTTTTAATCACTTCGATAATACACTATACTGCTTATGCAGTACAGTCTATCATACTGTCAGTACTGTACTGACAGGCACCATCAGTCTTTCTGGCGCAGCCTGATAGGGCATACACGGCAGGTAGGCCTGAGACCTTTAATAGGCTAAGACATCGGCACCCTGCGATCCCATTCCCGGGGGTGCCGAGCTCTCTCCTTCTAAACCACTTAGATGCCCGGTCGCTATTGGCCACGTTATCTAAAGTGTTAAACAGCCCAGGTCAGAGCTTCTGTCAGTCTAGGCCATTAGAGTAGGAGCCTGGCTCTCAATTGAGAGCAGAGCCCTCGCTCTCTGCTGCACAGGTGACCCATGCATTGGTTAGACTAGGCCGCCGTAAAGAGGTGACTGCCTGAGGCCCAGCTAGTTTCATAGACCATCCCCTATTAATGCCCCACCCATGGACATAACAGCACAGGAAATAAGAAAGAGCTCCATGGACATGGTCATGTGACTAAAGCCCGCTATGGGAGATAGGAGCAATAAAGGTAAAACAAATACATAAAAAAATTCATAAACAGTTATTTTAAAGGATGTTGATGCAAACTCAAAGACCCCCTTTTAAGGACTTAAAGAGGACTGTTCAAATATATATTTTTTTTAACTCAGTACCTTTACATGGGGAGTACCCTCCGCTGACGGTGCCAACATTTTTCTTTTTTTAAATGCCCCACTGTGATAATCCCCCGGAGTTTTGGCACCCAGTATCGTTACAGGGAGGAGGAGACGGGTTTCTCAGTGGGCATTTCCTTCTCCCTGGCTGTGGCAGGGTCTAATCACAGCGGAGAGCGTCACAGCCATTGAGGAAAAAAACTGCTCACCTTCTCGCTGGCTGTGACGCGCTCTGCTGCCATTGGACCTTGACACAGCCAAGGAGAAGGAGACGCCCACTGAGAAAGCCATCTGTCTCCTCTCCCTGTAACAATGCTCGGCATTGGGCTCCAAAACTTTGGGGGATCACAGCATGGCAGACAAGGGGTCTTTCAAAAAAAGAAAAACTTCCGCCAGCATCAGCGGAGGTTACTCTCCATGTACAGGTACTCAGCATCTGAGGTCCATTTTCCAAGCCACACCCCATCAGCCGGCCACCAGATGATAGCGATTTCAGCACCCCAGACCCGGGGGGTATCTGCAATAGCTTGTAATGTTATGCTTTGTTCTGCAGTGCACTCCAGCAGAGGAAATATGGTTGGCAGGAACAGGGTTAACCACCACATGCCAGAGCTCCTACTCCAAGGAACCTTAATGAGCGCTCCTGTGAGACCTTTATCCAGGAAGATTTCCAGGGTAAAAAATATTGCTTTCAAAAAGCTTCAGTGTGCCTAGACCGCAGAGTGATCAGCAAAACCATAGCTTTACAGACCCTGGTGCAGGTGAAGGACTTCGGCTCAGGCACCCATCACCTAGGCCTCTCTAGGCCAGGCTTGTATCCCACCATGGACACCTATATGCAGAAGTGCCTGCAAGTGCCATTTAATTGCCACCGTACCTCCTTATCTGGTGACAGAAATCACACTTTGTATCTACCACAAGTTATACTTTGCACAGTGAAAATAGACTTTTATATGTTTACTTCTGGCCTGATTCTTCAAACCACCTTTCCACTGCACCGATCTCCAGGGAGAGACGGCCTGAGAGAGTACACCGTGACACAACACCTCATCAGGGTCACTACCACTCCCATCCTCAGGGGCTCGTTGCAAGGTGATTACCCCTGTCCCAGTTCTCTGCAGGGATTTCTACAAGACGTTTTGTGACTTTTTGGATCATAACACCGAGGGCAGCTATATTCCTTGTTTACTTTTATCACTTATTTCTCGGTTCCTTTAAGTAGGACACCATCCTCAAGAGTGAGATTTACCATGCCCTATTAATTCTAACGTGGAGTCAAGTCTAAAACGAGTCGAGCTGTCTTATATGTGTCGTGATTTGTTCCCGAGTTCAGTTTACACCCTTTGTATTAGAATAAAAAGTCTATTTTATGTTTACAGAAACAGCGCCACATCTGTCCCGGGTTGTGTCTGGTACTGCACCTTAGTCCTATAGGTTTTTAGAAGATAAACCCTTTTTGGAACCCTTTTTTCGCTACTTTCTCTGGTATTATTATGGGTGTGTCTATGTCTCCATTCTATAATTTTGCATTAACATGTCATCTAGCATAATGTAGTTTCTTGGACGACGGGAACGGCAATACGTGAAGTAACAGTGGACGTGAGTGAAGCTAATGGATGGGAGCTGTCTTCTCCCGGGTGATTAATTATCACGTCGTCTCTGATTTTTTTGTTTTATGAGAACAAACATAAGAGAACGTTCTGCAATTATTTCCCAATTGCCGTCTTCCAACAAAGAGAGCATACATCATAGCACTTTATATTGCCTCATACAGGACAGTGCTGGCTCCAGGCCCGGCCCGCTCTCCACCTCAGTGTAAACACCTTAAGCCACTGTGACTCTGCTCCTTTCTTTACTTACACTGGAATGCATAGGCTTAAAGGAACCCAAATTAAAGCTCCTCTCTCACAAGACGAGGAGAGGAGAAGCCAGGATTCCTTGTTAGGTTCTTTATTTTTTTTTTACTTTTTTTCGCCTTATCAAAGTGAGCAAACTCTTTTTGGAGACCTGAGTGACATCATTTCTGGCTAATACTTGAATATTTGGGTCAATATTGACTCGGGTGGAGATAGTGAAGTTGTCCAGGGCTTTCTTCCTTAGATCAGGTCAGTCTCCGGCGCCAGAGTCCTTTACAGATTTGAAGGAACTTTCTCGACCTTGTTAGAGGAGCAGATAGCCGTTTGATCTTGGATTGACGGATTAGTTGGGCAAACTGCACCCTTTCCTTGCAGGGACAAGTCTCCAAATAACTGTTAGGTGCAGGACGAAGTAAAAATGAAGACCCTACATGACTTCAAAAGAAAATTGCTTGAAGAATGAATTGGGTTCTGGTGCTTCGTGATATAGAAGACCTAAAGGTCATCAATATCTAGAGACTGGAGAACCCCTTTAAGAAACGGGATCGCAACCAAGTTAGGGAGGGCCACGCAGACCATACAAAGTAGTGCAAGTTGTAGGACTTATCCCTATAGTCCTCCTCACTGTACAGTACAGGGTCTGATCTCCTCCACACTGTACGATACAAGATCTGATCGCCTCCACACTTTACAATACAGAATCTGATCTCCTCCACACTGTATAACACAGGATCTGATCTTCTCCACACTGTACAATACAGGATCTGATCTCCTCCACACTGTACAATACAGGATCTGATCTCCTCCACACTGTATAACACAGGATCTGATCTTCTCCACACTGTACAATACAGGATCTGATCTCCTCCACACTGTACAATACAGGATCTGATCTCCTCCACACTGTACGATACAGGATCTGATCTCCTCCACACTGTACAATACAGGATCTGATCTCCTCCACACTGTACAATACAGGATCTGTTCTCCTCCACACTGTATAATACAGCATCTGATATCCCCCACACTGTATAATACAGGATCTGATATCCCCCACACTGTATAATACAGGATCTGATCTCCTCCACACTGTACGATACAGGATCTGATCTCCTTCACACTGTACAATACAGGATCTGATCTCCTCAATACTGGACAGTATAGGATCTGATCTCCTCCACACTGTACAATACAGGATCTGATCTCCTCCACACTGTACAATAGATGATCTGATCTCCTTCACACTGTACAATACAGGATCTGATGTCCTCCACAATGTACAATACAGGATCTGATCTCCTCCACACTGTACAATACAGGATCTGATGTCCTCCACACTGTACAATACAGGATCTGATCTCCTCCACACTGTACAATACAGGATCTGATCTCCTCCACACTGTACAATACAGGATCTGATCTCCTCCACACTGTACAATACAGGATCTGATCTCCTTCACACTGTACAATACAGGATCTGATGTCCTCCACAATGTACAATACAGGATCTGATCTCCTCCACACTGTACAATACAGGATCTGATGTCCTCCACAATGTACAATACAGGATCTGATCTCCTCCACACTGTACAATACAGGATCTGATTTCCTCCACACTGTATAATACAGGATCTGATCTCCTCCACACTGTACAATAGATGATCTGATCTCCTCCACAGTGTACAATACAGGATCTGATCTCCTCCACACTGTGCAATACAGGATCTGATGTCCTCCACAATGTACAATACAGGATCTGATCTCCTCCACACTGTACAATACAGGATCTGATCTCCTCCACACTGTACAATACAGGATCTGATCTCCTCCACACTACAATACAGGATCTGATCTCCCCCACACTGTACAATACAGGATCTGATCTCGTCCACACTGTAGAACACAGGATCTGATCTCCTCCACACTGTACAATACAGGATCTGATCTCCTCCACACTGTACAATACAGGATCTGATCTCCTCCACACTGTACAATACAGGATCTGATCTCCTCCACACTACAATACAGGATCTGATCTCCTCCACACTGTACAATACAGGATCTGATCTCCTCCACACTGTACAATACAGGATCTGTTCTCCTCCACACTGTATAATACAGCATCTGATATCCCCCACACTGTATAATACAGGATCTGATATCCCCCACACTGTATAATACAGAATCTGATCTCCTCCACACTGTACAATACAGGATCTGATCTCCTCCACACTGTACAATACAGGATCTGATCTCCTTCACACTGCACAATACAGGATCTGATCTCCTCCACACTGTACAATACAGGATCTGATCTCCTCCACACTATACAATACAGGATCTGATCTCCTTCACACTGTACAATACAGGATCTGATCTCCTCAATACTGGACAGTATAGGATCTGATCTCCTCCACACTGTACAATACAGGATCTGATCTCCTCCACACTGTACAATACAGGATCTGATCTCCTTCACACTGTACAATACAGGATCTGATCTCCTCAATACTGGACAGTACAGGATCTGGTCTTCTCCACACTGTACAATAGATGATCTGATCTCCTCCACAGTGTACAATATAGGATCTGATCTCCTCCACACTGTGCAATACAGGATCTGATGTCCTCCACAATGTACAATACAGGATCTGATCTCCTCCACACTGTACAATACAGGATCTGATCTCCTCCACACTGTACAATACAGGATCTGATCTCCTTCACACTGTACAATACAGGATCTGATCTCCTCAATACTGGACAGTACAGGATCTGATCTCCTCCACACTGTACGATACAGGATCTGATCTCCTCCACACTGTACGATACAGGATCTGATCTCCTCCACACTACAATACAGGATCTGATCTCCTCCACACTGTACAATACAGGATCTGATCTCCTCCACACTGTACAATACAGGATCTGATCTCCTCTACACTGTACAATACAGGATCTGATCTCCTCCACACTGTACAATACAGGATCTGATCTCCTTCACACTGTACAATACAGGATCTGATCTCCTCAATACTGGACAGTACAGGATCTGGTCTTCTCCACACTGTACAATAGATGATCTGATCTCCTCCACACTGTACAATACAAATTGCCTCTCAAAGATCATCATGGTCTAACCTATCAAGCCTACATGCACACGGCAGTGTTTTTTTGCGGCCTCCGTTCCGGTTTTTTTGCGGATCCGATGGTTTCCCATTCATTTCTATGAATCCACTAAAAACACGGATGCCTCTTCCATTGCCTGTCCGTGTGCGCTGTCCGCATTTCACGTGGCATATCCTATTCTTGTCGGCAAAAAACGGTTTGCGGACCTATAGAAGTCAATGGGTCCGCAAAAAATGCGGATGACCAACAGAAGCCATCCGTTGGTCATCCGCATCCGTTTATTTTGCGGATGGTTGCTTGGAAACCAGGGCACTTGTACAGGTACTTTAAGAAACTGTATATAGTGGAAAGTTTGGTGGCTTACCTTCTTCAATTCTATGGATAAGGTGCACGGTTCATATAATTTCACCCAAATTATAGCAGAATAATTTCTTACAGTAATTGAACCGGCACTCGCAATCTGAGTATATAGATATAATTTATTATAAAAGTAGGTATTTTAAAATATTTAAAATCAATTGCAATATTCCACCACAAACCCCCCCCCCCCCCCCAAAAAAAAAAAAAAACAATGTAAAAATGGTACCATTAAAATATGTTCAATCGTAGTGCACAATATCTCTAATCATGCTATTGATTGTAATAAAATAAAGTAATATTCCTATTATTGTCCAATATTTAGAATAAACCTTTTGTGCACTGTTCAGACTAAGGTATTGTCCAGAGATACGTTTTTCCTTAGACAAGTCCCGTTTCACTTTATGGGTAATGATTTGTATCCAGGCTTCAACAAATGTGTCTGCAATATAATCCTTTGAATATTATGGTTTTTATGTCCACCACAGTATTTCATTAAATATAATGTCCCATATATTGCAAATTTTATATGCAGAATGGCGATTTAGGACGATAATCCTCCGCTTCTGATTCCTATTCTTTTTCCCTTGCGCCTTCTCAGAGACCTTAAACTTGATTATTGTTCACTCCGGGTTGCACACAATAGATGTACAGTTTATGTTTTGTTATGTAACTCACTGTTAGTTGCTGAGGGGTTCGCAGAGCTTAGCCGGTCGTGGCGTCCCACGTGGTAGCCGGCGCGGGCGATCTCACCCCAGTATCTGTTCTCTGTACAGTCGAATGGCCGGTCTCCTACGGCGTTGGAAAGTTGGCGTCCACAGCGGGATGAAGGTGGGGATGTGAGCGCGTTATCCTCCCTCTATGTTATTAACTCCGGAGATTCTTGTGGTTTCAAGAAGAGGCACTTTTCAGACCATACGCGTTTCGGGACTTTACTTTGTCCCTTTCTCAGTGGTAAAGTGCCTCCTCCATTTTGTGCCATTAAATAGCTGCAGTTCTGGGTCCATAACAAAACCTGGATCTGGAATTTTAGCAAGTCGGTACCAGTCACATAATATTCAATATCTATATGAAAATATTAAAATGTTATATACCCCTATATAAATATATCCATAGGGGTGCTCCTACATATGCTGTGATCTTACTTTAAGAAACTGGTTCAAACCTTCAGTTTTTTTTGCGGATCCGCAAAAAAAAAACCGGAGGACATACGGAAACACAACCTACAAAATTTGCGCACACACGGAACGGATGTGGATGTGAAAAAAAAAGGAAGACGGATCCGCGATTTGCGGACAGCAAAAAACAACTGTCGTGTGCATGTAGCCTTATACATAAGCCTTGATACAGGACTAGGCCAAGCCAGATTTTCCACCAAAACGAAGATAAGCCCATCTGAGTGAAAATTCTGGTAATTCAGGCAATTCTCACACAGAAGGCTGCTGGTAGTAAACACTGGAAGGGGTGGGGGGGCATGCTGCTGCATATGCATTTACATAGCTCTCATTTATTTCAGCTGGTATGCTGACAGTATTGTTCATTTGTTCATAGGGGACACTCTGCTAGCAGAATTGTTCACTGAGGGACACTCTTCTGACAGTATTGTTTTCCTAGGGGCACTGAGTGTATTGTTTATTTGGGCACTCTCCCAGCAGTATCATTTATTAGGGCACTCTGGAGGTATCTCTCATTGGGGGGCACTCTTGTTGTGGTATTGTTCATTGAAATGGAGGAGCGCAACCCCTCTTCCCCTCCGGGCACACCCTTGAATATTGGGGCCTCCTGCCTGGTCGTGGCTGGGGTGCCCTTAATAGTAGGTGGATCGGTAGCAGGGTGCAAGGCAGGAGAGCAGATGGAGAGCTGGCAGATGGTGGAGGCAATGACCAGGTCTGCTTGGTTAGAATACATAAAGTCTTGCTTTGCTAAAAGATGATGGGTGTTACAGTGCAAATACAGGCAGTAGGCACAGTTCTCAAGTATTTCACAAGGCAGTAGTTCTCCAGAAGGCTCTGTATAGTGGATAGGCAGTATTATATACCCCCTAAGTCTCTCTCTAGATATAATACAATCTTCCCAAATGACCAAAGGCATACAAATACTTTCTCTATATTTCTGCAGGTCCCAGCTGCAGGATGCCGTCCTAATGAATGACAGGTCCATCTCAGGAATATGAAGGGCACCAAAAGCAATTAACCCTCACCAGATGCAGTGAAGTCCAAAGCCATAAGTGAGCATTACCTGTACTGTCTCGGTCCACACACGGCTTTTATGGTCCTCAACATCTAAAGAACTGCAATGCGGTTGTATTTGTCTATCTAAACCTTGCTTCAATAAAATATGATTGAACCATAAAGAAATTCAATGCTTCTTTTCTCAGAGGTTGATTCTGTGCAGAGTTGCTCTCTAGCAACCTTTCCTCTTGGGTATAGTGTCTTCCCACTGAAGAGATCTTTCCAGGCCTACTTGCCAGAAGCACACACACCAAACAGGTTTTTACCCTAGCGGCTAGCCTGACTTGCTAGGAAGTCTCAGTGTAGACGATGGGGCCAGCCCACCACCCAAGCCCACCACCCAGAAAATGTTACAAAGGCTAGCAGTTTAATACTTTCCTCCCATACATGGCTTTTTTGGATACCAAGATGCAGAAGTCACACTTCACATAATAGTAAACATTTTAAAATAGTGACCCTAAGTATAAACCCTTTACAAGTGGTCCAGTAGGTCACTGCAGTAGTCCTCACAGTGTATAATCCCTGCATGATGGGTGTCACAGTGCAAATACAAGCAGCAGGCACAATTCTCAAGTATATCAAACAGTAGGCTTTTCCCAAAGGCTGGAGACAAGAGGTGGCTATGATGGTGGTCCCATCTCAGTCTCTTCCTATAGATACTACCAATCTTCCAAATTGACCAGCGGCTGGCAATTTCTCTAAATTTTTCCCCTGAAATGCCCAACTGTGGGGTACAGACCTAGATCAGATGGCCAGTCCGTCTCAGTAATGTGGCGGGTGCCAGAAGCAATATAACCCAAATCACGTGCAGTAAAGTCTACAGCCATATGCAAATGTTACCTTTACTGTCTCTGAACAAACACTGTCTCTTTATGGTCCTCAACCTTCTGAAATTCAAAGCCTCTTTCCCTTCAAGGCACATTTTTCGCAAACTAGCCTTTCTGGCAGTTTTCCCTTATAGGGATGGTGTTTCCCTGGAGAAAAATTATTATTTTCTCCTGCTTTAGCTCTTCTGGCTTACACATCCAGCAGTGACAGCATACACATCTTGACTCTTACCCTTTCTGCCAGGAACTCACTACTAGCCAGGGAAAAGTGGGACCAGCCCACCGCCCGGCACCTATTACAAAGGACTGCCAGTTAATAGGGATGAGAGAAACCGAACTACAAAGTTCGGGTCCGTACCAAACTTTGCAAGACCCGAACCCGGACAGCTTCTAAACCTGAAGGATCTGAGCACCCTATATATTATGGGACTTGTGACCTACTTCCTCCCCCATTATATTGTATAGAACAGGATCCCCCCCCCCCCCTTCTCCGTACAATGCAGGATCCGATCTCTCTCCATGCAAATGGAGCACACCTCAGCGATGATGTCAGACATTCCCTGGCAGATACTTGTGCAGTATATGAGACGCAGGGTTGGTATATATTTACTACGAGTATGTTTAATGGACTAGTGTTGTGTCAAGCTGCTTAGCAACTGAACTAGAGCATGACCAATGACAGCGAGCTGGTGGAATAGAAATAATGGAGAAAAGGTTATAGCCTCAACCACGTATAACAGCCGGCCGCCAAATATCGTCATGGAAACACTGAGAGGACTAGAGGGGGCGCGAGATGTAAGGTACACAGGAGAGCTAGGCTGCTCCAGGTATGGGCGCCAGGGAGGGGGTGGAATGGATTAGAGATGGGCAGAATGTACAGAAAGTTATATATATATATATTTATATGTCAAAAATAGGCAGCACTCCAGGATAAATCAAATAAATAATGTGGTTTATTCACCCATGTGGTCAGGCGACGTTTCGGCTCTAAGAGCCTTTCTCAAGCTCCATGTGCCATTTATGATACTTATGGTGAATAGAGGCTTTTGGCCCCCCTCAGGCAGCAGGACTTGGATGCCAGTGATGCTTCTGCACCCCCTATAGCTAAAACCACTGACCCTCACGTGTTTTTTTTTCTTTTTGTTCTTCCTCTCACATGACCCCTTTAAGAGTACCCTATTGCTTCTCACAGAGCTAAGCAGCTCCAGAGACGTCTGGCAGCCACTCATCTCCAAAGCAGTCTGCCAAGATGAATGTGAATAGGAGAATCAGGGCTTTCATATCTAAGGTCATGGCTGCTTTTCATAGATAGCGATCATTGAGGAAAGCTTAACCCTGTCAGTACCAGACTATAACATAGAATTTACAGCTTCACCAGGCGAGGGAGGGGAGGACGTTTCTCTTGACAACCACTTGCATTGCTATGTGGAGCAATCCCTATACACGTGTGTTACGAAAATATTTTAAAATCTATTTAATTGATTCCCAAACGTATTCATGATCTACGTCTTAAAATAACTTTGCGGCTTTTGAACACTAGATGGCACTGCGCATCCCAGCAATCTCGACCTACTACCGACTGACCTGGTTCTTTGTGAACCAAAAAAATTCTTGAAAACAAGTAAATAAAAAATGACTGTAATATTGACAAAAACACGGTGACATAAAAGAATTCTTAGACCTCGTTCACATTTCCGTTTTTCCCAGACATCTGCATTTTCCACGGAGGAGCACGCATAACCATTGATTTTAATGTGGGCTTCAGCATACTTACCAATGTTTTAGTTGGTAAAATCAGGGAATCGAAGCCTCACCCCTGGGAACGTCCTATCCCCACCCATAAATGCCCACTTATGGGCGGTGTTTACTTTAGCCCCACCCATTTTCAGCCCGAATTTGCTTGGACCGTCACTGAAAATCAGTGTCAGTGCCGTCAAATTCGGAACAGTTGGGGGGCGTGACCGGACGCCGCAGGAGATGGCCGCCTGAAAGATCAGCTCCCGCCTGCACCGCACATAACTGGCCTGCTTCGTCTGTTCCCTGGCCCACATGGGGAAGAAATCTGCCTCTAAGAGAGCCCCCATCCCTTCTCGCTCACCCTCACCTGCCAGGACCCTGGAACAGTGCTGGGAACGGGTGCCTGGATCAGCGCTTCCACCGCGCAGCACCCGATCACAGAGGACCTCCCGCCATTCCTCTCTTCCTCCACCCGACTGCCGCGCTCTGCTTACAGAGCTGGGAGGACGTGCAGCAACTCCGCCAGTGTGTGGAACACTGTCCGCAGACACCCAGCGTGACCCCCGCAACTGAACTTATCTTTACCTGCTCGGGTCCCTCCGCCGACCGGCTCCAGTAGTGAGGATCCCAACATGGCGGCTCCTGGTATCCGGCCACAGAGGGAGGGTGATCGCTTGCTTCAGAGGGAAACAGCATCTACAGGTACTGTAGCTCCTCCTGCAGCCCTCATGTCTAGCTCTCCTGGGTCTCCCTCACAAGAGCCCTGGCCAGACAAGTTCCCAGCATCCCCACCTACTCTTGACCAGGGGGACAGCAGCTCCCAGTTGCCCTCTGTCCTCTGGGCTGGGTCGCAGAGCCCTCCACCAATCGCCATCATGGACCCACCAGCCCCCTCTGTGCCCCCACAACCATGGGCAAGCTATTTTAGCCGTTTTCCTACGAAGGAGGACTTTAGGGCACTCATATCTGAAGTTACAGAAGCGTGCAGGACTGAGATTGCAGCGGTCCGTACTGATATCAAACAAGTGGTGGATAGGGTGGACTCTCTGGAATCTGCGCATGATGACACCAGGCAGTATGTTTCTGCCCTTCATGAATCCGTTGTGGCCCAAACTGCTGTGCTTCGGGGCATGGGTCGACACCTGGAGGACCTGGACAACCGGGGCCGCCGGAATAATATCCGGGTGCGCGGACTCCCGGAGGCCACAAGTGATGAAGACCTCTTTGCTACATTAGAGGCCGTATTCAACATGGTTCTGGGTCAACCGCCCTCGCATAAAATCAAGCTGGACAGAGCCCACAGAGCTCTCAAGCCCAAGGGCACTGCTACTCACCCCAGGGACGTGATTTGCCGTGTCCATGACTTCGCCCTTAAAGAATCCATTATGGCCAAGGCACGCTCCTTACGCAACTTTGAATTTTACGGCGCCCCTCTACAGCTGTTCCCGGACCTGTCTTGGTTCACCCTCCAGAAACTGAGGCATCTTCAACCCCTCCTTGCCTCTCTCAGGAACCGCCAGATTGCCTACCGCTGGGGGTTCCCCTTCGCCCTGATTGTCTGTCACCAGGGGAAAACGGAGACTCTCCGCTCTTTTACGGATCTTCACCCCTTTTGCAAGTCATTGGGGATATCTGCGCCGGACATCTCCGACTGGGAATTTGAGTCCCCAACACCTCCGCCACCACGCACTTGGTCCTCTACAGCGAGGAAAAGAAGATCTGGCTCAAGTGCGTCTTCCTCACCACGATCCACCATGTCGCCGGGACACCGTCCGCCTACCTGATCGCTTGTGACCTAAAATTCTTGGTGGTCTTGGTCCTTTGCTCCTGACCCCTCGGGTTTACAGGGTCCCTGGACTCTGGGAGTTCTCTACATGGGCTGTTCATTAGTTTTGTTTAGCCAGTTGCTATCTGTCTAGTTTCTGCTCCATTACGGTGCGGGCTCTCTGAGGAGCCTTTTTGATCGTTTCTTATTTGTACCAGTTTTCTGTGGTGTGATCTTTGATCGGCTTCTTTTTGCAGGTCTCCGACACTCTTACCCCTTGAGGGGATTGTTGTTTCCTTCTAGCAGGGATTTCGTCCCTGGGAATAGTTATTTACTGTTACTCATTTGTCCGTCTTAGTTTTGTCTCGTCCTGTCTTCCCTCTCCTCCCTCCTGTGTTCCTTATTCTGTAATAGGTACCAGACCTGCCTCGTGTACCAGGACTGTGCGCCCAGGTCTTCCCTGAAGCTCTCGACTACATTGGTGTCCCAATCCCGGAACCAGACGAATTGCCCTGGTGAGCTGTACCTTATATATTTAGTGCTCTACCACGTACCCTCATGGTTCGCTGTGTAACGTTCAATGTTAAGGGCTCAACTCCAACGCCAAGAGGAAACTCTTGCTCTTGGAATTGAAATCCCTCAAGGCGGACATTGTGTTTCTGCAGGAGACTCACTTTGATGGCGACTCCTCCTTCCGTTTTGCTTCGCACTTGTACCCCACTGCTTACTCGGCTACCCATAGCCGTCGGAGGGCGGAGTCGCCATCTTGGTATCTGCACGGTGTCCTCTTAGAATCGACTCCTCAATCCTGGACCCTCAGGGGCGTTATGTTATTCTACACGGTCACCTTGCAGACAAACCCATCACTTTATGTAATATATACGCCCCAAATACTTCGCAGATCCGCTTTCTCGGCGGAGTTCTCCGTCGGCTTTTGCGGAGAGAGCGGGTTCTCCGACACCCTTAGTACTATTAGGTGGGGACTTTAATGCCATTTTTCTGAATCATTAGACCGCCTGGCCTCATCAGGCAGGGCAGTACATGCAACACAACAGCGCCTAGCTAGGGACTTTCGTAAATTAGTGCGGAAATATTCTCTGTATGATCTCTGGCGTATTACCTACCCCACTGACAGGTCCTTCTCCTTTTACTCTACCCCGCACAACTCCCATACTCGTATCGATTATTTCTTTGGTACCATCTCGACCCTTAGGCTACTTTAAGGGGCAGATATGGGCCAAATAACCTGGTCGGATCACGCTCCTGTGTCGGTCGACATCAGTAGCGGATCGGGTCATGTTCGTCAATGCCATTGGAGACTTAATGATTCCCTCTTGAAACAGCCCATTCTCAGAGAGGAACTTCGTGAGCACTTGAAGTCCTATTTTGATCTCAACGTGGGTTCGGTGGAAGATGTCCGTTCCCTCTGGGAGGCCCATAAGGCGGTCATAAGGGGACATTGTATCGCAATGTGCTCTAGATTAAAAAGGGACTCAGTGGCATTGGTCAGAACCCTTACCTCTCACTTACGTGCCTTAGAGGCCAAACTAGCTACTTGCCCCTCTCGCTGCACCCTGAGACAGATTGTAGACACCAGAGCCCGACTGAAGAGTTTAGCTTTGGGGCGGGTCAACAAACTGCTGCTTTATACTCGGCAGCGTTACTATGCCTGGGGGAATAAACCTCATTCCCTGCTAGCTAAGCAACTCAGGAACCGTTCCCCTCAGGTGAGCCCGAACGCTATTAAGGGGTCGGATGGTACGGTCCAGTATGACCCCAGGGTGATAGCGGAGAGGTTTTCGGCCTATTACTCAACCCTGTACAACCTCCCCTCGGATCTCCCTTCTGATGAGGATCGTAGAGACGACACGCTCCAGTCCTATCTGGCCTCCTGTCACCTACCCACCTTATCTGCCTCGGACCTCTCCACTCTAAACAGTCCCATAACTCCTGAAGAACTGGGAGAGGCCATTGATCATCTGCCAGAGGGTAAATCCCCAGGTCCTGACGGCTTTTCGTATAAATATTATAAGACTTTTAAACCCGAGCTGTCCCCCCATCTGTTGACCCTCCTTAATAATTTCCTAGCTGGCAATGCAGTACCTGCCTCAATGTCTCATTCCTACCTCACGGTGATCCCGAAACCCGGAAAAGATCCCCATGAATGTCAAAACTACAGGCCCATTGCCCTGCTGAACTCAGATCTTAAAATCTATACCAAGGTCTTGGCCTCTCGGCTGAATGTTTTTCTCCCCTCCTTGATCCATAAAGACCAGGTGGGGTTTGTCCCTGGCCGCCAGGGGCTGATAACACACGTCGGAGCATTGATCTAATTGACGTTGTATCTCGCTCTGGGGAGGAGGCGCTACTCCTTAGCTTGGATGCTGAAAAGCTTTTGACCGCCTAAGCTGGCCTTTTCTCTTTGCTACTCTCCGAGCATATGGTCTCTCTGGCCCTTTCGTTCATGCAATACGTGGCCTATACTCCTCCCCCACAGCGACAATCAAGCTCTCTCATGCCCAGTCTCGACCCATACGCATTGCTAATGGGACGAGACAGGGGTGTCCCCTGTCTCCTCTATTATTCGTTATGTGTGTTGAACCCCTGGCGGCCAGGATCAGAGCTAGTCCGGATATAAGTGGTGTTATGGTCAGGGATAAGGAGTTTAAGATATCGCTTTACGCAGACGACATTCTTCTTACCCTCACCAAGCTGCATGTTTCACTCCCAAACCTCCACTCCATCCTGCAGGACTTTGGTCGCCTCTCGGGGTATAGGGTCAACACTCATAAAACTGAGGCCCTTCCTCTTAATATTCCTCAAAGACGCCTGTACCATCTCAAGGAGAACTTCTCCTTCATAGTAATAGTGCTCCTCATAGTCCTACCAATAATAATTCCTTTCTAGAATGCCCTCATTAGTAATACTGCCCCCAACAGTGATAATGCTCCCCAAGAATTCCCCCTATTAGTAATACTGCCCCCTACAGTGCCTCCAACCGTGATAACGCTCCCCAAGAGTGCCCCCACTAGTATTAATAATACTGCAACAAGCCCACTATGCACACCTGGGGTATCCCTTGAACCTTAGGAGGTTTCTACGAAATATGTCCCTCTTATAGAGCAAGTAATCATAACGCCAGCTGCGGTTGGGCACCAAGGACTGGTGAGTCCCCTTTGTAGATGGTAATGTTGGTACCCAGGGCTAGGACTGCCAGAGTGGGTCAGGGTGGCCTACAGTCTCTGTAGATGTTGTATACACGTGTCACGGTGTTCCTACCTGGATATGGTTGAATCCCAGATGTGGTGTGGTCCGAAGCAGTGCAAAAAGGGTAGTTGAACTTGGATGATGGATAGGTAGAATAAATGAAGTCCAGACTTTGTAGTAACATTGAACATAGCTTTACTTGGCATAAACGGTAATCCAAACAGTTTCCAAACTTTATATTGGTCATCAGCAGGTTTTGGCATAATCTGTGGCAGGCAAACACTTCTGCAACAATCTCAGCTCTTCTATAGCTCTCTCTCAGCTCTGCTATGCTTGGCTGGCTTTGATAGGAACTTTTCCTCTTCTGCTGGAACTTAGGTTAACTGTAGTCATTCTTACTTTAATCCTAGGAACTTCTTGTCCTGGCATCAAGCTTTCTTAGCTTGGGGTTAAGGGAATGCAAGCCCAGGAGGGAACAAGCAACCATGAGGAACTTCAAAGGCAGGGCCTCTGGGCCTAGACTGACTAGACTAACTAACTCCTCCCTCTCTAGAGAGGGATAGAGTGGAACTAGAAGGTTCCTCTCCAGAGAAACTAGCTCTGCACAGACTTTCTGCCACCTGCTGGTAGACCAGGCACATTACATGTAAACAGCAGTATATAAGGAAATACATACACACATTGCAGGATATGGTAATAAGTATAAATGAGATGACACAGGATCACACAATACAGATATTGGGGGTACAAAAGGAGGTAGTAATGCCACTCTGGGTCATTACATTACCCTCACAGAGCCCCCAGTAGAAATAAGCCCCCCTATTGTTCCCCAGTGGTAATAAAGCTCTCTACAGACCCCTCAGTAGTAATAAGGCCCCCACATAGTAGAAATAAGGCGGATATATAAGTCCCTCCTATAGAGCGCCCGGTAGTAATAAGAACGCCTATAATGTCCCCTGGAGTTATAATACCCCTACAGTGCCCCTAGTATTTATATTGCTTCCTTCTGTTATAATGCTCCCCCAGAAGTGCCCCCAGTATTTATAATGCCCCTTGCAGTGCCCCCTGTAGTTATATTCCTCCCTCCACCATACAGTCCCATGTAAATAACCATCACACCATCTCTCCTGCCCCTTAAAAATACTGTCCTATGTAAATAACATCACTACCCTCCCTTCAACCCCTCCTATATATAGTCCCATGTAAATAACACTATTTCCCTCCCTCCACCATAGAGGTCCATGTAAATAACATAATTCCCTCCTTTAGACCCCTGTAACATTCAGTCCCATGTAAATAACATCTCTCCCTCCCAAAGCCACCATCAACATACAGTCTCATGTAAATAACATCACTGCCTCCCCCAGCCCCCTCCGACATACGGTCCATGTAAATAACATCACTCCCTCCCACAGCCGCCTCCAACATACAGTCCCATGTAAGTAACATAATCCCCTCCCACAGCCGCCCTCAACATACAGTCCCATGTAAATAACATAACTCCCTCCCCCAGCCCCCTCCAACATACAGTCCCATGTAAATAACATCACTCCCTCCTACAGTCATCACCAACATACAGTCCCATGTAAATAACATGACCCACTCCCCAGCCACCTTCAATACACAGTTCCATGTAAATAACATCCCTCCCTTCAGCCCTAACATACAGTCCCAGTTAAATAACTACAACTCCCAGCATTGCTCTGCCTCTCCCTTCACTTACCTCTCCTCATGTAGTAGACCTCACCACAGCTTCTTCTCTTCACTGCCGTCCTCTCCTGCACTGGTCACATGATGGTGACATCATCGCAGGTCCTTCTCAACCACTGCCTGTTTTGCTGGTCACATGACCTGTGATGTCACCACAGGGTCTTCAACTCGTCCAGTGCATTAGATTTAATTGTATTGCCATCAAGGACAATACAGTTGTATCTAGCTGGCAGGCAGAACATTCAGGGCCTGGGAGAAAACATCATGGGCACAGGCCCCGGATGTTTTAACCTAGCAACGCCCCTGATCCTGGCCAAAGGTTGGCAGCCTAGGGTCTGTGGCTCGATCCTCCGGCTGGCTCCCTGGTCCCAAGGCTGGTGGCCCAGGATCTGTGACAGAGTATCACCATCTCAGCATCTTCTTCTAGTCAATCATGCGCTCATGAGTCTCTTCTACTAAACACTGGTTCCTATCTGCAGATAACTAGGGGCTCTGGCTGCTCTCTTTTTATAAAGTATCTGAACAAGAACTTTCTAGTGAGAGGGGTGGAGTGGTGAAGCACAGCCTAACCAGAAACACTGTTGCAATTCTAGTCTGCCATAGACTTTTATAGATTTTAAATACAAGTCTATGGGAATGACTAAGTACTTTTTCAAGACATAAACAAGTCTTCAGACGTAAACAACAGAGCTAAACCAGACAGTCAAAAGGTCAGTGTGTTTAAGTTCCCTCCAAAACTTTGCATAGTCCCTTATAGTAACTGTGGAAGATTTCTAACTTCTCAGTGCACAGACTAGAATGTCCTAAAGTCTCTAAGTATTAGGTGGTTGTGGATTAACCCTTTCCACAGTGCAGCTGTAGTGCAATAACAGTGCAAATGAACAGGATATATTACAATAAACATATGACATGTAGTTCAACAACATAAAACAGTATAAATGTATACAATGGCATACATCAAAGTGCAAGTTAACCATTCCGAGTGCACTAAAGTAGTCAGTTGATTGCTTTGCGTAGTAGGAATAGTGCCAATAGTCCAAAGTACTCGTTCTCCAGGGCACTACAATATTGCTAGGGTGCACAAGGGGCAGCACTCCGCACGGGGGCACTAAGGGGGCATTCAGTAGCATGATTCCCTCTTAGTGCCCACTATGCAGTATGATGCCCCCTTAGTGCCCACATGCAGCATAATGGGACGGGGGCACTTTGCATTTTATCACAGTTGGGCGGTAGGAGCTCTTTATCAGAGAAATGAAGCTCAAAGGCTATAAAGCCATGAACGTGCACAGAATGTGAAGATTATTTTTAAGTAGACATATGTGTCTAGAGTGATTTTTCGCATGGAAGCTAAGATCCTTCGGCTTGACAGCAAAGTTTTCACATATTAATGTAAAAAGCTTAGTAAGTATAATCTGAGAATATGGCACACACTCCGAGAGCAAGCTGCTGTCTGTGAATGGTGACAATCAGTGCAAATTCTGATAAGATGGATTCTGACCAAAAACAGACTTCCCCGCTAAAGCCCTCCTTTAATAATCTCTCTGGATGCAGTGAATCAGCTTTGGCATCTCGACAGAGCGGAAGAATTGCAAGTTTGGTGCTAAAATTAGAAAACGTCTTCAAAAAAAGGCTCCTCGCCTCGACCAATCAGTATCGTCATTTATATCCCGGGAAGGTTTAGCAGGAGAAATAGTCTTTTTTTTAGAACCGAGGAGAAGACATCTGCTGACCTTGGGATGGCACTGGGATAAATACTTTCCCAAAATGGAGAAAAAAAATTATTATAGCACAAACTCCCTTTGTAAGACCCTGGCGCTACAGCACAGAGAGTTGTTGTACGTTACGGAATATCCACCATTTACGGTGGGCCTCATTCACATTTCCGTTTTTCACTGACGTGTGCTGTCTACATTTTCCACGGACAGCACAAGTATCCATTGATTTTAATGTGTCTGTTCACACCTCAGTATTTTTTTACTGACTGTAAGGCTCTATTCACACGTCCGCAATTCTGTTCCCTATTTTGCGGAACGGAATTGCGGACCCAATCATTCCTATGGGGACACGCTATGTCCCGCCCGGACCTGGAATTGCGGATCCGCACTTCCGGGTCCGCACTTCCGTTCCGCAAAAAAATAGAACATGTCCTATTGCAGACAAGAAAAGGCATTGTCTATATAGTGCCGGCGATGTGCGGTCCGGAAATTGTGGAACGAACATCGCCGATGTCCGTGTTTTGCAGATCCGTGTTTTGCGGACGTGTGAATGGGGCCTAAGGCCTCTTGCACACGAACGTTTTTTTTTCCGTTTACTTTCCGTTTTTTGCGTTCCGTATACGGATCATATACGGAACCATTCATTTAAGTACTCTGTATGCCTTCCGTTCCGTTTAAACAAGGATAGTACTGTTCTATCAGGGGCCAGCTGTTACATCCTGCAAAAAGCAGAATGCACACAAATGTCATCCGTATTTTTTGCGGATCCGTTTTTTGAGGTCCCCAATGCACGGGCAACATCTGTGCGGTTTCCGCAAATAGATCCAGACCCATTCAACTAGAATGGGTCTGTAATCTGTCCGCGCTGCAAAAAAATAGAACATGTTCTATTTTTTTGCGATGCGGAGCTATGGAGAGAAACCCCACGAAAGTGGGGTAAATGGGCCAACATCTGTGATATGATGCAAAAACATCCATTTGCAGGCCGTGATATGGGCGCGGCCTGCACACTAAGACGTGCACTACTTCTGTGATCCGTATTGTAGACCAAACATGTCCATTGAAGTCTATGGATCCATGAAAATCCGTGTTTGGTCCGTTTTTTACTGACCACTGATAGAGGAGATGCTTTTGAAAATAATTTTCAGCCCAGCAGTGTCCGTAAAATACAGGTGACACACGGAGGGCAAAAGTCGAACACATGGACCAAACATGGATCCTTCACAGACAACTTCACGGATGAAACGCAGACTAATTTCTTCATGGATGTCAAACGGACACGGAAATGTGAACGATGACTTAGGCTCTAGTCACACTTACTTTTTGGCTTGTATTCATAACATAATAGATGCCAGTAATAGCACTCTATAGCAAAAGGGACGGAACAGCCAGGGCTGGGCTCCATCTCTCCAAGGGCTCCATAGCAGATAGCTGTCGGCCAAATGCTCATTAGGGTGCCGCCTGACAGTGCAGCTGGCCACGTGTGGCCAGGCCATTCTCACATGTAAAATCATGCGGCCATTGTCTGCTGTGGGTGACCAGCTGGGGAGTGGGGTCAAACCCCTGCAGATATTCTTCCCAACTCCCCCATACACAAGCATGTGTATTCAGTAAGACCAAATGGCAGCACTTTATCTCCCATGGAAACAAAGGGTCCTTCTTCTCCTCAACATCGGCTATTGAGGAAGGGCAAGGAGACCCCCATACACATAATGTAGTTGGGTGATCGGGTGGAAATTTTGGCAATGTTCCTACTTTACTATTAGTGTGCCACTGTACATACACTACCAGAAAATGTATAAAGAACGCCTGGAAATGCGATTGACTGACAGAGTATAAACCACTAGTGGTGCTCGGTCAATGATCACACAAGGTGGTGCCCCTTTACTTTGGGTTCTGCAGCAGGGTATATGTGGAGGTTACACTAATACTGGGTGGCATCTCCCCTTGCTGTGATACAGACGGCCTCTCATGGTGACGGTCACACAGATGCAGGATGTCCTCCTGGGGTTATTCCAAGCTCTTTCCACTTGGACCCGTACAGGGGCGTAACGATCGTGGTCGCAGTGTGTGCGACCGGGCCCGGCAGTGAAGGGGGCCAATAGCCCCGCCGCAATAATGTGCGGCAGGGCACAGGGAGATGAGCGCTTCCATTGTGGAAGCACTTATCTCCATAGTCATCTGTATTGCTGTCCTCAGGACAGCGATACAGATGGATGCTGCGGCCGGGCAGGGGAGAGGGGAGAGGCTGCCGGCACAAGGCGCACAGCCTATCAAAGGCTGCTGCAGGCGGCGCGATGACGTCATCGCACCGCCTGAGCTGTACAGAGCGTGACACAGGCCGGAAGAGGCCTGCATCGCATCGCTGCCATGAAGGTAAGTATAAGTGGTTTTTTTTATGGAGAGGCACTTACTGGAACATAATGGGGAGCCATGGAGAGGCACTTGTAACTGGCACATGGAGGGGGAGGCGTGGAGAGGCACTTGTTACTGGCACATGGGGGCCATGGAGAGGCACCTGTTATTGGCACATGGGGGGCATGGAAAGGCACTTGTTACTGGCACATGGGGGGAATGGAGAGGCACTTGTTACTGGCACATTGGGGGGGCATGGAGAGGCACTTGTTACTAATTCAAAGTTTGCCCTGGAGCCCATACAACTCTAGTTACGCCACTGGGCCCGTAGTTCAGCCAAGGTGGTTGCAGGCTTCTGTGGAGGGGAGATCTGTCACCCGCCATGACACCTGGTGTTGGTCCCGTGTGTCTCTGCACTATGAATGATGGCAGTAGGTGCTCTCCAGTGAATGTTGATGTGACCATCAATAGCAAACAGTAGTGTTCAAGTTCCGCCTTGGTACTAATAATGGCCGTTCACAGGAGGACTGGAGAGCACCCACTGCCATCAAGCGTAGTGCAGAGACACACAAGACCAACACCAGGTGTCATGGCGGGACTGGATGGGGTGACCGATCTCCTATGTACAGAAGCCACCTTGGCTGAACTACGAGTCCAATTGGAAAGAGCTTGCAATGACCCCAGGAGGACATCCTGCATTTGTGTGACCGTCACCATGAGAGGCCGCCTGTATCACAGCAAGGGGAGATGCCACCCAGTATTAGTGTAACCTCCACATATACCCTGCTGCAGAACCCACAATAAAGGGGCACCACCTTGTGTGATTATTGACCGAGCACCACTAGTAGCAGTTTATCGTATTACGTTTTCCAGGTGTTCTTTATTCAGTTTCCAGTAGTGTTGAGTAGCAATCATTCAGTTTTTCAGGTTAAAGAGGACCCATCACTTCTCGACATGTCAGTTTTAGTAAATAATTTTATTCCATATGAAAGGACAATTCAGGGGCATCTATGATCCTATGTTTTGCCATTTCTCTATTATTAACACTTGAAGTTTATGAATGAGTGTTTATCAGTGGGGGTGTGTCCCTGCACTGTCTGACGCTATCCAATCAGTGCTACCAGTATCAGACTGTCCAGGGACACCCTCCCAACTGATAACACCCAGTTGAGGATTCATTCACAAGCTTCTAGTAGGAATAATAGAGGAATGAATAGGGGGAGTCTGTACTGAAACAGACATGTCAGGAGAGGTGACAAGGCCTTTTAAAGATTGAGTGAGGATTCAACTAAACTGATAACGCACAATAATTTTGGTAAATCATTTCTACAAATGAACATAATCACATAATACAATATTCGATCTGTGTAGTGTAATATAGTAAATAGACTGGGAGAGGGGGAGGAGGCGGATGTAGCTGCAGTTTGGTGCTCAGTGGTTACGGAGGGAGAGAGAAGAATGAAAAGAGGGTATCTGATTGGCTCGGTAAGCACATTTCACAGTTGTCACCATTTGGGGGGGGGGGGGGGTGTCCCTGCACAAGGTGACACTGGCAGCACTGATAAGATAGTGTCAGACTGTGCAAGGACAACCCCCAGTTGGTGACACCCATCTGGCTCTTCATTGCAAACTGATAGTGATTCATTCATAACGTCTAGCAGGAATAATAAAGGAATGGCACAACATAGAGTCAAAAGAATAGATGCTCCAGAATTGTAATTACATGGGGGGTGCAAGTAGTTACTAAAATAGTCATGTCAGGAGAGGTGAGAGGTCCTCTTTAACATTAAGAACCTATTTTTCCAGTGGCCTATTAGCAACCACTTGATCTGTCTCCATGGTATGTACTCTTCTAAATATAAAAAAAAAAATACACTGGTGTATAGAGCAATACTCGGGGGAATAAAAAAAAGGGGGGGGGGGTATGAAAACCACTCACCTTGGGGCGTGCCAAAAAGAAGTGCCTGAATCTCCAAGGGCTCCATAGCAGATAGCTGTCGGCCAAATGCTCATTAGGGTGCCGCCTGACAGTGCAGCTGGCCACGTGTGGCCAGGCCATTCTCACATGTAAAATCATGCGGCCATTGTCTGCTGTGGGTGACCAGCTGGGGAGTGGGGTCAAACCCCTGCAGATATTCTTCCCAACTCCCCCATACACAAGCATGTGTATTCAGTAAGACCAAATGGCAGCACTTTATCTCCCATGGAAACAAAGGGTCCTTCTTCTCCTCAACATCGGCTATTGAGGAAGGGCAAGGAGACCCCCATACACATAATGTAGTTGGGTGATCGGGTGGAAATTTTGGCAATGTTCCTACTTTACTATTAGTGTGCCACTGTACATACACTACCAGAAAATGTATAAAGAACGCCTGGAAATGCGATTGACTGACAGAGTATAAACCACTAGTGGTGCTCGGTCAATGATCACACAAGGTGGTGCCCCTTTACTTTGGGTTCTGCAGCAGGGTATATGTGGAGGTCACATTAATACTGGGTGGCATCTCCCCTTGCTGTGATACAGACGGCCTCTCATGGTGACGGTCACACAGATGCAGGATGTCCTCCTGGGGTTATTCCAAGCTCTTTCCACTTGGACCCGTACAGGGGCGTAACGATCGTGGTCGCAGTGTGTGCGACCGGGCCCGGCAGTGAAGGGGGCCAATAGCCCCGCCGCAATAATGTGCGGCAGGGCACAGGGAGATGAGCGCTTCCATTGTGGAAGCACTTATCTCCATAGTCATCTGTATTGCTGTCCTCAGGACAGCGATACAGATGGATGCTGCGGCCGGGCAGGGGAGAGGGGAGAGGCTGCCGGCACAAGGCGCACAGCCTATCAAAGGCTGCTGCAGGCGGCGCGATGACGTCATCGCACCGCCTGAGCTGTACAGAGCGTGACACAGGCCGGAAGAGGCCTGCATCGCATCGCTGCCATGAAGGTAAGTATAAGTGGTTTTTTTTATGGAGAGGCACTTACTGGAACATAATGGGGAGCCATGGAGAGGCACTTGTAACTGGCACATGGAGGGGGGGGAGGCGTGGAGAGGCACTTGTTACTGGCACATGGGGGGGCCATGGAGAGGCACCTGTTACTGACACATTGGGGGGGGGCATGGAAAGGCACTTGTTACTGGCACATGGGGGGAATGGAGAGGCACTTGTTACTGGCACATTGGGGGGGGGGGGGGCATGGAGAGGCACTTGTTACTAATTCAAAGTTTGCCCTGGAGCCCATACAACTCTAGTTACGCCACTGGGCCCGTAGTTCAGCCAAGGTGGTTGCAGGCTTCTGTGGAGGGGAGATCTGTCACCCGCCATGACACCTGGTGTTGGTTCTGTGTGTCTGCACTATTAATGATGGCAGTAGGTGCTCTCCAGTGAACGTTGATGTGACCATCAATAGCAAACAGTAGTGTTCAGGTTCCGTCTTGGTACTAATAATGGCCGTTCACAGGAGGACTGGAGAGCACCTACTGCCATCAAGCGTAGTGCAGAGACACACAAGACCAACACCAGGTGTCATGGCGGGACTGGATGGGGTGACTGATCTCCTATGTACAGAAGCCACCTTGGCTGAACTACGAGTCCAATTGGAAAGAGCTTGCAATGACCCCAGGAGGACATCCTGCATCTGTGTGACCGTCACCATGAGAGGCCGCCTGTATCACAGCAAGGGGAGATGCCACCCAGTATTAGTGTAACCTCCACATATACCCTGCTGCAGAACCCACAATAAAGGGGCACCACCTTGTTTGATTATTGACCGAGCACCACTAGTAGCAGTTTATCGTATTACGTTTTCCAGGTGTTTTTTATTCAGTTTCCAGTAGTGTTGAGTAGCAATCATTCAATTTTTTCAGGTTAAAGAGGACCCATCACCTCTCGACATGTCAGTTTTAGTAAATAATTTTATTCCATATGAAAGGACAATTCAGGGGCATCTATGATCCTATGTTTTGCCATTTCTCTATTATTAATACTTGAAGTTTATGAATGAGTGTTTATCAGTGGGGGTGTCCCTGCACTGTCTGACGCTATCCAATCAGTGCTACCAGTATCAGACTGTCCAGGGACACCCTCCCAACTGATAACACCCAGTTGAGGATTCATTCACAAGCTTCTAGTAGGAATAATAGAGGAATGAATAGGGGGAGTCTGTACTGAAACAGACATGTCAGGAGAGGTGACAAGGCCTTTTAAAGATTGAGTGAGGATTCAACTAAACTGATAACGCACAATAATTTTGGTAAATCATTTCTACAAATGAAGATAATGACATGATACAATATTCGATCTGTGTAGTGTAATATAGTAAATAGACTGGGAGAGGGGGAGGAGGCGGATGTAGCTGCAGTTTGGTGCTCAGTGGTTACGGAGGGAGAGAGAAGAATGAAAAGAGGG
The DNA here is from genome assembly GCA_033119425.1 of Bufotes viridis. NCBI lineage: Eukaryota > Metazoa > Chordata > Amphibia > Anura > Bufonidae > Bufotes > Bufotes viridis. The sequence goes on along the minus strand of CM065597.1, from coordinate 29,211,873 downwards.
TATCTGATTGGCTCGGTAAGCACATTTCACAGTTGTCACCATTTGGGGGGGGGGGGGGGTCCCTGCACAAGGTGACACTGGCAGCACTGATAAGATAGTGTCAGACTGTGCAAGGACAACCCCCAGTTGGTGACACCCATCTGGCTCTTCATTGTAAACTGATAGTGATTCATTCATAACGTCTAGCAGGAATAATAAAGGAATGGCACAACATAGAGTCAAAAGAATAGATGCTCCAGAATTGTAATTACATGGGGGGTGCAAGTAGTTACTAAAATAGTAATGTCAGGAGAGGTGAGAGGTCCTCTTTAACATTAAGAACCTATTTTTCCAGTGGCCTATTAGCAACCACTTGATCTGTCTCCATGGTATGTACTCTTCTAAATATAAAAAAAAAAATACACTGGTGTATAGAGCAATACTCGGGGGAATAAAAAAAAAGGGGGGGGGGGGTATGAAAACCACTCACCTTGGGGCGTGCCAAAAAGAAGTGCCTGAATCTGTTGCAGAGTATCAAGGGAAATGAAGAAAAAGGAGACTTCTCGTGGGCGCTGCTTGTCGAAGAAACTTTCAACTGCGTTGTCTGAGTATATCGGTTTATTTCTGTAAAATAGAAACGCATTTTGGGGCTGGACCAGCCCCTTCTTCAGGCATCATTCAATAACAAGACAGATAAAAATCACACTTTCAGCAGATATTTCAGTGTGACTTTTATCTGTCTTGTTACTGTCTGATGCCTGAGGAAGGGGCTGGTCCAGCCCTGAAACGCGTTGCTGCAGTCTATGTACATAAATAGCTGGGGAACCTGTCACCACTATAATGCCATATTACCATATTGTAGAGCAGGAGGAGCTGAGCAGATCGATGGATTGTGGGAGAAGATTTATAATCTATAACTTTAAATCCCTGTTCTTCTTATACTTAGGTAAATACTCGTTTTCCTATGCTTAGATGTCCAGTGGGCGGTCCTACTCAGTGATTGCCTGCCATATTTGTAGTTTTTTTTTTACTTTAAATCACTGTTATTTCTATGCTTAGGAGTCCAGTGGGCGGTCCTACTCAGTGATTGACAGCTATCTTTGTATGCATGGCACAGTGATACAAGGGAGGCTGTCAGTCACTGATAGGACCAGATGAATAAAATGCAAGTTCTACTGAATCATTTCCCATACATCTATATATCAATCTTCTCAGCTCCTCCTGCTCTATAACCTGCTGCCTGCTGGTCAGATGCCATGTTTTATGTGACAGGTTACCTTTATCATCCTTCGGCTATAAGTCAATCAATCTCAGCTGATAATACCAGTATATGTGTGACCTAACATCCATGCTGGGGGCATAGACTGGGATGGGCTGGTAAGGCAGGTGGCCACGGTGCTGGACGGGGTACCAGTCACTCTGCAATGACTAGCGCATTTAAATCCAGGGCTGAACTGGAATATTTTCTCCATATTGCCTATCTCTCATTCCTATGACCTCTACCTAAGCCTCTTAGTAATTAAATCAGAACAAAGGGTCGGAATCCACCAGTGATATGGAACGGGAAGGATGCGGAGTGACAGTGATGAAATGGAGACAAGGGAGCGAGAGGGTGATGTAAATGCAGAGGGAAGGGTGAGGGGCAGCTCCTAAACCAAGCAATGACAGAACAAAAGGCTGGTCTGCTGCATATGGTAAGACAATGGAAGGTGCAAAGGCCATGGGTGCGAAAAGAGAAGGCCGTGCAGAGATTGTGAGACATCCAGCAGCCTCGTGGTATCCGAGACAGCCGGGAAATGTGGGCTCCATCCATCACTCGCCTGCATTCCTGCACACAAGCCATTGCACTGACTGGGGAAAGATGCAGAATGAAATCAGCTTATAATATGGCAGAAAATCTCCTCCCATCCAATAGAGAAAGAGTCATTTATCCGGATTAAGCGAGACGGCGGCATGTGGGAGAGAGAGAGCGAGAGAGCGAGAGACAGACTGGGTACTGGAAAGAGAGCGTGTGCAGGGGAAAGTGACAGAGAGGGATCACAGCGTGTGCGAGATTCAGAAGGGGAGGGATCTAAGGCAAGGAGTGAGGGGGAGACAAAGGGAGAAGAGGCGAGGGAGGGCAGAGAAAGGTAGAAGACAGAGGGATGAAATGACACAGGGAGAGGAGGGGGATAGCAGGTAGTCTCCGGAAAAAGAATGAGGGTCAGGCGGCGAGAAGGCGAGAGAAGACGACGAGATGGCAAAGAGCGAGAGATAACCTGGAACCGATGCTGATTGCTGGCAGTAAAGCATCTCTTCTGGACCAGCAGCTATTTCAGCACTGGACAGCGACCTGGATGAGCAAGGTGGACGCGAGGGAGACGTAAGATGCGAGCGTAGAGGAGGGGGCAAAGAAGAGGCGCTTCTACGCTAACTCATTAAAAAGGTGCTCGTTAAGGGTTGGCGGCGTACCCAACAGACCATCATTTATAATCATCCTAGAGTTATTGATCCTAGCCATTGGGGGGCATCGATGTAGAAAGAGGCGGGTGTTTTCCACCTAGGACTGTTTTTCACCGGCCATCTCCAGGACTAGGCGACCAGTGTCAAGGAAATGCTGCTACCTACCCCAAAATTTGGGGGTAAGCTTAGGACAGGACTTTAGGCAACCAAGGAGAAGAGGGAGTGAGGGAGTTGTGTCTCTCTCCCCATCTCCCACTGAGGATGTTTCCCAGGAGCCATCGGTAGAAAGAAAAAAAATTGGGACTTGGAAAACCGAAAGTGGGAAAAAGGTGGTTGGAGAGGGGGGCCAGCTCGTTCCTCCCCGGTGTCCCAGCTGAGCACGGCGGGGCAAGAGGCGGACGTGATGGGCGAGTGGACCATACTGGAGCGCCTGCTGGAGGCTGCAGTACAGCAGCACTCCACCATGATAGGAAGGTAAGCCGATGGACTGCAATGGAAGGGGTGGGCTGGGGGCCCGACGGCTTTAAAACGTGGGAAAGAGATCATTCAACGAGATATGGGTTTGCAATGCTCAATATTACATTGAAGTCAATGCAGATGTCCTCACATCAGGGTAGAGGGAAGGTAGGTTAATGAGTAGGTGTGGTGAGTCGTTTCCATAGATGAGGTGAATTCATATATATTTTTAGTCCCGTCCCCCCTCCCCCGACATGTTTTGGACATGAATGGGTTAAAGGCATCTATAGGAGCGATCCACAAGATTGGTCTCTTCTGATATTCATAACCTTGCCCCATGTATTGGGCTTTAAAAAAAAAAAAATATCTGAACGCTCTCCATTTAACCCTTAGAAGCCGGCAAGGTGGAGCGGAGATGTGAATGTGCTAGGTGTGCCTGTCATCATTCTCACTATTTACTATATGTGTGTTGCTAGGTCACCGTCGGAGTGCTCGCGTAACCATGCAAACCTGTCTCTGCATGACGGATGTATGGATGCTCCCCTGTACTGCCGTGTACGCGCACTAATTGCGAACTCATAAAGATCACTTGTTCCCTGCAGTCGTTTTCCTTCTCCCCGCCTGAAATGTCACACGCGATTTGCAGTTTTCTCTGGCTGTCCTGTAACCCTTCATGGTTCGCGGAACCATCATCCCTCCATATAACAGTGATACAGAAGACATTAGGGCGCCGGCCTGATTTTGTAGAGTAGATTTACTTTGGTGTCGGTCATGGTAAGGAGGTTCTCACTTGGTCACCTCATGTCCAATGCATATGGCGGCTAGCTTTGAGTATACTCCCAAAAAAACGATGTCCTTAGCAATGCATGACGGGTTCCTTTATGTTCCTGGTGGTGTAGCTGTAGCCAGCTGCTGTCTGTCTTGAAGTGATGATCAATACCCATTATTTTGGTCTTGGGGTCTATGAATATCTGCTTCATTTTGGGCCCCATCTTAAGGTAGACATAGGATCTTGTGTGGGTCGACCAGCAGTGACTATACGTTCTCTTCTCTTCAGTGTTTCTCAGTCGTAGGCCCAAGGAGTCTTACAAATGTCAGGAATATAACGCAGGCCCTAGGTCAGCAGATGACCAACCATACATCTTCTGCCGATCAGATGTACAAGCATACCCGCTAAGGATTTACATTGAGTAATCTTCTTCACTTTGAGGCCTGAAGAAGACTCTTAATATTGTATACCGATTCGTCTCAGACATCCGTGGTCTTCACCTTGTTTCTGAGTACCACCATGCATCATGCCAATGTGTCCTAATTTCCAGGACTAGACATACACAGCTGCTTTCTTCTAGAAATAGTGCCACGCCTGTCCACAGGTTGTGAGTGGTATTACATTTCCGCTCCATTCACTTCAATTCAGGTGCAGTAGAAGACGTAGCCCGTGGACAGGTGTGGCACAGCATTTTTCTTGCAGTGTGTTCATTTTGTTAGCCTGCATTCAATAAAGAAATATATAATGAGCTATAAACATGCATCGGGTCAGTGTCATATTTTATTTTAATTCAACATTCTCTTGATGTCATATTTTTTATGCATTTTCCCCTGAGATTTTGTGTAGGACTGGAAAATGCATAAAAAAAAACCGCAGGTAAAATGTATGAATAAACACCACCCAAGGAAGCCTAAGGCTGGCTTCACACACTGGGGCAGATATACGGTACTACATATGCTAGTCTTAGGCTATGTTCACGTCTGCGTTGGTGGCTCCGTTCAGAGCCTCCGTCACAAAAATGATCAAAAATATGGGAGGAAAAAGTCCTGCATGCAGGACTTTTTTTCTCCGCTAAAAAAATGTTCTCCAGAAGGGAAATCGAAAATATTCCATTGAGATCTGTTAGGTTCCGTTTGTGTCAATTACGGTATGTGCCAAATCCAGCACGTACATTATTGTCATTCTTCTGCTTCTATAACGGAGCAGAAGAATGGAAAATAATAGCACTGATGTGAACAAGCCCTTAGTCTAAAGTCCGTGGTCACAAAATGCACCAAAGTTATTAAGCACAGGCCTCTTTCGGCAGTCAAATCACCAGAATTACAAATCTATACCAGCTATGAGCTGGGGTAGATTTCTGTTATAATTTATGCTGCTTTCTAGCGTAAATTATAGTACACCTAGCGGGTGATGCCCCTCCCACTTAGCTCCACCCCATTTCACGTTACTGAGTGTGAGAGGCGCAAAAGGTTGTGGCGTGGATCCAGCATTGAAGAGAAACGTAAGTTCTTCCTTGCTGTTTCCTATTCCTTTGGAATGCACTTTGCCCCAAAAAACTGCAACCAAATCTGATGCCAAAGCTGCGGTGGCATCTCTGCAAAACAAAATACTGCTTGTGAAACCACCCATAGTATCCTAAAAATGTCACGTTTCATTCCAGTGAGTTTTAGTTCTAAGCTGACGTGGATTTAGTTTCAGTGGATTGTATACAGACCCGTCTTAGCTTGCGCTCCCACTGACCAGTGCTTTCTCAATGGTCATCCATTGTTCTACAGAACGGTGAGAAGTACGCTCATGGACTGGCTCACCCAAGTACCAATGGATACCCAGTTTCTGACACAATAATAGGCTCCAAAGGTCCATCAGTTGATGTTCTGTATAGGCTGATGGAAGGCTTTGGAGATCTTTTCCATTGGTGGGACCAGCCTGACTGGAGAACTAAATGTTGCCCTCCGTAGCTCAGCATGGCCTATTACAGTGGTCAGCAACCTTCGGCACTCCAGATGTGTTGAAACTACGACTCCCAGCATGCTCCATTCACTTCTTAGGGAGTTCTGAAAATAGCTAAGCAAGTGTGCATGCTGGGAGTCGTAGTTTCACCACAGCTGGAGTGCCGAAGGTTGCTGATCCCTGGCCTATAAGAATGTGTGTGGTTGACTACATCTAGATTGGTTTTAAGCTAGACAAGGTATGAATAGGTTATCCCACAAAAAGCATTTATGACCTATCCACGGGATAGGATAAATTATATGATCGTTAGGGGCTCCACTGCCTGGACCACCACTGATCATTAGGTTGGAGATCCTAAGCTGTCTTTCTGGATGAGTTGGGATGGAGAGGTGGTCACACATGTGAAGATAGACTGCTCTCAGTTATCACTGTCAGTTCCAAAGAGATTGACTGGAGCTACGGACATGCGTGATCACTTCTCCATTCAAAGTTCTCTGTAATATGGGGCTCCTCGGTCAAGGGGGCTCCAGTGATTATAACCTTTCCTGTAGATAACTAAATATTTTTCATGGGATAACCCCTTTATAGGGGAAATTCAGTCAAAATACTCTTCTCATTTGTCATAAACACATTTGAAAAGATCATGTTGGTTACAGATCTTAAATCTGAGAACATCATAGATTTCCAGCATTAAAGGGCTCTATATTAAAGCCCATCTGTCAGGTTTGTACCTATGACACTGGTTGACCTGTTACATGTGCGCTTGGCAGCTGAAGACATCTGTGTTGGTCCCATGTTCATATGTGCCCGCATTGCTGAGAAAAATGATGTTTTAATAAATGCAAATGAGCCTCTAGGAGCAACGGGGGCGTTACCATTACACCTAGAGGTTCTGCTCTCTCTGCAATTGCCGTGCCCTCTGCACTTTGATAGACAGGGCCAGGCAGTGTAAACGTCATCACGCCTGGCCTGTGGAGATGGCATAGCAATTGCAGAGAAAGTGGAGCCTCTAGGAGTAATGGTAACGCCCCCGTTGCTCCTAGAGGCTCATTTCCATTTAATAAAACATAATTTTTCTCAGCAATGCGGGCACATATGAACATGGGGCCAACACAGATGCCTTCAGCTGTTAAACGCACATGTAACAGATCAGCCATTCTCATAGGTACAAACCCGATGACAGATGCCCTTTAAAGGGGTTCTCCGGGAATTAAGAAAATGAAAATACTTAAATATTACTTTATTATAAATATATTCTCAAATACCTGTCATTATTTATAATGGCTTGTTTTGTCTGGGGAGCAATCATTAGGAGAAATAAAATGGCCGCTGTCCCATTAGTTCACACAAAACCTGCCCTGATCACACATGAGAACAAGTTACTTTACAACACTGAGGTAAAGAGCTGCCTCATCTTCCTCTCTACTTGTCAGGGATTATGATCCTGAATACAGATGATAAGAACTTTAGCTGAATCTCTGGGAAATTTAGTTCATGAGGAGACATGAAGTACAGAGAGGAGGGACAGGACAGACTGTGGTAATGTGGGGCTGTGGTAATGGAGACTGTATACAAGTGCTGCTGCTCATTAGCCACATCCCCACCTCCTCTCATGTCTCCTCATCATCTCCATTCCCACAGAGATTCACCTGTATTCAGGATCATGATTTCTGACAAGTAGAGCAGAGAGGAGGGTGAGGCAGCTCATTAACTAAGTGTTCTGAGGTAACTTGTCCTCCTGTGTGATTAGGACAGGTTTTGTGTGTACTGATAAGACGGCAGCCATTTTATTTGTCCTAATGATTGCTCCCGAGACAAAACAATTTTAAGTAATTAAATGTATTTGTGAATATAAAATAATATTTAAGTATTTTAATTTTTTTAATTCCTGGAAAACCCCTTTAAGGTAGCAAGTCCAGTCCAGCATGAGCCACTGCAAACCTGTGTTACATAGGCATTCTGTGTACGGTTGGTTGGTACCAGCTTGGGTTACCATATTCTACCCAGGCTGCAATGTGTCTAGGGACGAATATTTCCGTAACACAACATGTGATGCATCATACAACAATTTTCTTTCTCATTCAGAACCCGTAAGAAGAAAATCTCCATGTGCCTTCATATAAAATCATATTTGTTACTGTGTGGGCCCATAGGTTCCTATAGGCGTTGTTTTATGGATCCGTACAACACAGCCATAATATTGGGACGTGTCTGATGCATTAGTTTGGATTTATGCCATTATCTTAACATTGTAATGTCTACAGCTGGTCACACACACTTTTTGGCCCGATATCACAAATGAGCCAAATGAATAGGGAGATAATAACAGTATATTCAGAGCGGCAGAAAATCTGCTGTATTCATATAAAACTACCACTGGGCACTTAATTGTTTATCCAGGGGCAGCAATTAAAGGACAGGCAGATGTCTTTATTACCGTGTAATATCCAGCTGTGTAGGAACATCTTAGTGCTTTATATAGGGCCTAGTATATCCTAATTGCTAGCTAGTGTCTTCAAACTAGCGTTTGCTGTCTTCTGGTAATAGTACCTCCAGCCACCACTAGGGGAGCTCACTGCACACAGATGTATACAGCCCCCACTGAATTCAATACAAAAGGTAAAAAAAAAAATCATATACAGTTAGCTCCCCCTAGTGGTCGCTGCATGCATCCAAAATTATATAATTTATCAAGGCAGAAAAACAGCTCCCTATTCGTATGTTGTATGAAATTAATCAGCACAGCATTTTGGACCTAAAATAACATTTTGGCCCTGAATTAGGTTGTGTTATGTTCAATTATTCCAAGTTAAAAGCTGTTGTATCCCTATGTTTCCTAGATCTAGATCTTACCTATGACCGTACTGTGTTTTTGGTTCAAATATCTTGTTGCAGAGGTTAAATATATTGTATGAGTAGGCAGTAAGCTATGAAGAGTAGACGGGTAGAAATAGGCAAACGTCTTGAATTCCATCAAAGCCGCCGGAAAGACGGTTTTGCTGATGATAGGACCTTGAGGTGGCGCCGTAGTCACCTTGTCTAGCATCGATGGATCTGCAGAAGTTGGTACGGTCATATCTCTGCACCCTGTCCCATTCCAGTACAGATGCCCATGAGAACGTCAAAGAAAGTAGAATCGCCAAATACATGAACCATAAGTGACCTTTAGTGCCTACCTTCAACTAGCTCAATCAAAGACACTGGCTTTGCATACATAATCCGCAGAGTGCCTGTTCTGCAGCCTTATTTTAAGCTTACATATTGTACTGCTCAGTTGTCTACTTCTCCTTCATGTCACAGCCGCAAGCTTCTAGCAACCCAACAATATTGTACCCTAGATGCCTTCTCTGAAGTTCACCATCTTCTCCACAGCAGCCCACAGCGTTCTACTCCTCACCCCCATCATTATTCATCTCTAGCCTGATATCATTCGCACCTTCCCAGATTTCATATGACACTTCTGTTAACTGCAAAGCTTTATTCGATATACTTCAGGATTGTAAAGTCAGAAAGGGAAACCAATCATTTAATGTGCAGAATGACTCACGGACCATGACTCATTGGTTAGCACCGGTGAGACGCTTGTATCTACACACCGACTGATGAAAATATGTAATGAAACCAGTGATAAAGCCTTTCCTGATGTGTGCTGGGAGGGGGATGAGAGAGCTATGGACCCGTAACCTGGAACTGATGTCACTGTGATGACATCACACAGGGTGAGACACCCCACCAATAGACAGAAGCTGCTAGATCACTGCTGATGGTCACTGCTAGGAGCCATCAGTTACATGGGGTATATGGGAAGGGTACCTTGTGATAATAGTTAAAGGGGGTCATCTGGTTTGATAAATAATATGACAAATATCCTCTTAGGGTACTTTCACACTTGCGTTGTTGGATTCCGGCAGGCAGTTCAGTCCGGCAATCTGTATGCAAACGGACACCATTTGTAGACGGATCCGGATCCCTCTAACAAAAGCATTGCAATACCGGATCCGTCTCTCCGGTTGTCATCCGGAAAAACGGATCCGATGATTATCTTTTTAACAATTTTAAAGGTCTGCGCTTGGGCAGACCGGAAGACCGGATCCGTCAATGCGGTAATTTTAAAGCCAGATCGGCACTAATACATTTCAATGGAAATTAATGCTGGCATTTTGGCAAGTGTTTCGGATTTTTCCGGAGAAAATACCGCAGCATGCTGCGGTATTTTCTCCGGCCAAAAAACTTAAGTGGGACTGAACTGATGCATCACTGAACGGATTGCTCTCCATTTAGAATGCATTAGGATTAAACTGATCAGTTTTTTTCTGGTATTGAGCCCCTAGGACGGAACTGAATACCGGAAAATCATAACGCTAGTGTCAAAGTACCCTTAGTGAATTCTGAATTAATAGAGGTAGATCCCTCTTCATGGAAGTCCCAGTCTATCTAATAATTACACGTACAGACCATTGATTTCCACAGGTACCATGTAATACTTTATTTCCTCTAGGTGGCGCTGCAGGGAAACTGAACACTTACCCTGGGAACACACTTCGCGTGTTCCCAGGGCGCGCATATGACGCACGCTTCTGCCGCGAAGTGGCTGTTTTATGGAAGCGCGCGTCATATGCGCGCTCCCATAATAGAATATGGGTTGGATCGCGCGTGCTGCCGCGCGATAGTCACGGCAGCCGACGCGATCGCGTAGGGCGTTTTACAGCGCGGTCGTCCTCGCTGTAAAACGCCGACATGTGAACCATGCACATAGGGATGCATGGCTTTTCACATGTTGAGCGTTTTTTAGCGCGTATGAACGCGCTGAAAAACGCTCAGGTGTGTTCCCAGGGTAACTGCCAGGTTCTCTTGCAGATTACAGCTGATCGCTGAGGATCTTTTAATAAGTCTTCCAAAGATTGTCCAAAACCCTTTTAAGATGAGAATTGTGGGCCAGGTCTAGCACACATTGCATCATCCATTGACCAGTTTGCATTGTGGGACCTTATTAGTCATTAAATGGCGTACAGAGCCTAAAGGTGGACATATCACCATCAGCTGACCGCTATCCCTCCCAATCACCCCCATACACATGCACGCTCAGGCAAGAATGCATGTGTTCTCAATAGGGAGAGCTGATAAAGCCACCAATTTCTATCTCTGGTAAGGGCTTATCTTTCGTGAAAAAGAAAAAGCATCAGTCAAGCTGAACCTCAATATCCCCGATCTTTCTTTCTACCCGACAGCAGAGGTCAGCACCCCCTATAATGTGAATGGGTACCTTTACTGAGATTATAACTCTGTCCTCTTAGACACTTGTGATAGACAGTTTCATTATACCATAAACTGTATGCGCCACAAAACAGGTGCCGCTTCTCTTAATCTTCCACCCATCGATCAGATCTACATTGCCTGCAATTAGCGTTATCACTGACTATTGAATTAGGCTGATTGAAGAAGGCTGGAGAAATTTATGGTATTGAGGCCCAGTCCAATTCTCCTTTGATGTCTCCTCAGAACAGTAAATATATATATATATATATATATATATATATATATAACGGGAATATATATATAGCTGTATATACCAATAAATATATATATATATATATATATATATATATACGGTATATACACGCTGTGGCTCACCTTCTAATGAGACTGTGCTCTCTTCAGATTACTTGTTTGCTGCTATGGCACCATATAGTGAATAATGAGGACATTATCATACCCCTGACATTATGCATGACCCACATAATCCATCAAAGCCTAGCAGCTAGTTATGGTAAATTATGCCGTCCTATCTGTGAAGAATGCTTAGACTATAAAGTCAGGAACCAGGTAATTTTTCTCATTAGCCGGTTCAAAGTAAACTGGTCAAAACATAATAGACATCATTTCCATACAAAATATTACAATAACAGTTTAACCTGTAGAGAAGACATGCAAAGACACATCAAGCCTGTAAAACAATCATTCACCTACAGGGGTGAAGCTATAGAGAGTGCAGAGGCAGCCATAGTATCCCTCTGTCACATTGTACCTAGGCCCAAAGGGTCCCTCTGCTACACTGTATCTAGGCCCAAAGGGTTCCTCTGTCACCTTGTACCTAGGCCCAAAGGGTCCCTCTGTCACACTGTATCTAGGCCCAAAGGGTCCCTCTGTCACCTTATACCTAGGCCCAAAGGATCCCTCTGTCACACTGTATCTAGGCAGGCCCAAAGGGTCCCTCTGTCACACTGTATCTAGGCAGGCCCAAAGGGTCCCTCTGTCACCTTGTACCTAGGCCCAAAGGGTCCCTCTGTCACATTGTACCTAGACCCAAAAGGTCTCTCTGTCACATTATACCAGTGCTTCTCAATTATTTTCTGTCATGCCCCACCTAGGAAGAAGAAAACATTTCGCGCCCGCGCGACTGTAAATAGTATAATTTGTCTATAAAATTGTTATAAGTACACCAATCTCCCCACAGGTGAGGGCCATTAACCCCCCCCCCCCCCCAAATCATATGCAGGCTCCATTAACCCCCCCCCCCAAATCATGTGCAGGCTACATTAACCCCCTCCCCCCAAATCATGTGCAGGGTCCAGGCTTCCCCCTCCCCCAAATCATGTGCAGGCTCTCTCCCCCAAATTATGTGCAGGCTCTCCCCCTAATAGGGTCCAGGGTCCCCTCACCCACCCAATACTTACCTCCCTGGACGCTGGATGCAGGCCTCTTCCGGCCTGTGTCCCGCTCTGCACTCTGCTCAGGCGGCGCGATGACGTCATCGCGCCGCCTGAACCGCTCTGATAGGCTGCCGGCACAATGCCCGCAGCCTATCAGAGGAGCAGGGGAGGGAGATGCCTCTCCCTTCCCTGCCGCACAGCACAGCGATCTGTATCGCTGTCCAGAGGATGGCGATACAGATCACTATGGAGATGAACGCTTCCACAGTGGAAGCGTTCATCTCCTGTCACCTTGAGCCCCCCTTCACGGAGCCTCGCGCCCCCCTGGGGCGCCCCACTATTTGACAAACGCTGCATTATACCAAGGCCCAAAAGGGTCCCTCAGTCAAACTGTATCTAGGCCCAAAGGGTCCCTCTGTCACACTGTACCTAGGCCCAAAGGGTAAAGAAAAAAAGGGGATCAGTCAGCACATCCCAACGCGCAGGTGCACGTTGCTATGGCTGAAAACACAAAGAAAAAAATGACAATGCAACAGCACTCTGCAAACCAAATAAAGTACAAAAAAGTATTCTAATGCTAATGCTATGCTTATTAAGTAAATTTGAGATTCTTGACAAATACATTTTGTACAAAATTATTAAGGCCCGTCTGCCACACGTCAAGGCGATCTCTGTAAGACGGGAACCTAACACTAAATTCTACCTGTTATGTGCATTTTGTATTTTTTTCTTTAGGCCCAAAGGGTCCCTCTATCATATTGTACCTAGGCCCAAAGGATCCCTCGATTACATTATACCTAGACCCAAAGGGTCCCTAAGACACACTGTATCTAGGCCCAAAGGGTCCCTCTGTCACATTCTACCAAGTCCAAAATGTCCCAATGTCACATAGTACCTAGGGCCAAAGGATCTCTCAGGAAAACTGTACCTAGGCCAAAAAGGGTCCCTCTGTCACATTGTAACTAGGCCCAAAGTGTTCCTCTGTCACATTATACTTAGGCCAAAAGCGTCACTTTGTCCACTGTACCTAAGCCCAAAGGGTCCCTCTTTCACACTGTACCTAGGACTAAAGAATCCCTCGGTCACATTGTATCTAAACCCAAAGGGTCCCTCTTTCACACTATACCTAGGACTAAAGAGTCCCTCGGTCACATTGTATCTAAACCCAAAGGGTTCCTCGGTCACACTGTACCTAGGCCCAAAAAGTCCCTCTGTCACACTGTACCTAGGCCCAAAAAGTCCCTCTGTCACACTGTACCTAAGCCCCAAGGGTTCCTCGGTCACATTGTACCTAGGCCCAAAGGGTCCCTCTGTCACATTGTACCTAGGCTTTTGTAAGATCAGATCCCTGTAATATCTATGTGGTCAGGCAGATTTTGCATTTAGGCCCAAGAATTTCAAGTTGGGCCTTTGGTAACATACTGTACATCCACTATGTCTTGGGTGGATGAGCCTCTACTAGCAGTTTTCCTACTTTCATGGCATATCCATAGGAAAAAGATACTGGGTGGAATGGTGGACGCCATTGCTCAACTGTTTCCATATGTCCCATTCACTTCGATGAAGAGAGCTGCACACTTCCATATAGTTTCATCCTCTGTGGAGCAGATGCCCTTTCAAGGGACCCTCTTTCTCCCAATAGTCTCTATGACTGACATGAACCTCCATCCTCTCAGACATTTATGACATATCCTGTCCCCATTAGGGACTCTATCTAACACTGACCATCAATGCATATCAGACCCCAATTGTCAAAACTGCCTCACGAAGAAGTGGCCTGGCTGCTGATAAGAATCAGTTTGGATTATTGGATTCAACTATAATGGGGACCGTCGAAGTTCCGACCGCAACCTTGCAAATATGTTGTGAATCAGCCAGACACAAACAGGTGCACGGCGGGTATCAGGTAGCGTCCGGTAATGCCGGATCCATAAATCTCCGTCAGGCTGCTACCTGCCGGAAAAGCCTTCCAGAGATGTCTAATGCTAGTGTGAAACAAGCCTTAGTTGCCCATAGCAATCATTAAGAGAAATAAGAAGTGGCATTTGACTGGTTGCTATGGACAACTAAGCCAGTTTTCATTTACACCAGTTTTGATAAATCTCCCACCCCGTCTTATCTGTATAGCCAGTTTTACAGCTAAGCCTGCAGACACCACTAGGGGGAGCTTAGGAGTTTACTGTATACTGTTTATACATTGAACTCAATGATGACTCAGTATTCTCTATACACTTGAGCTTCCCATAGGGTAAGCTGCAAGCAGACTGAGTTTTGTCATCCAGCTTTAGGTCTAGGCAGGGGATTTGTAGCTCTTTATCATGGAAAAACAAATATGAAGAAAGTAAGGAATTGAGTAAATGAAGAGAAACTGTCTAAAAGAAAAAGCTGTTTTCGTTGCCTATAGCAACCAATCACAATGCAGCTTTCATTTCTTACAGTCCTCTTGTAAAATGAAAGCTGTGCTGTGATTGGTTGCTATAGGCAACACAGTCCACTTTCATAAAGGTGCCCTTAAAATGGTAGACAATCACTTTAAAGCCAAATAAAATGTAATAATAGACGCCTGTCTAAAGTTATATTGATGCTGTAGGCCCCAGCTGATCCGTGTGCTGACCTACTGATAGCATGCGGGTGGACCAGCTGAACGAACTGTAAATACAAAGCATCGTATGTCGTTTCTCTTCACATCCTTAGCTTTAATTTCTGCACTTCGCCAGCTCAGACCCAGCTTTCCTGGTGATTAATCACTGCACATGCCAATACTAGGCCGTTCAATTAGTACAATCCATTATGGAAACTTCATTAAGAAAAACTGATTACGAGGGGAAGGCAAATGCCACCTTCAGCAAGGAAACGGAGCAGTGATGATTCTGCTCTTATCTACTGAAAAGGCCTCCATATATTCATAGAGATAATGTCGTCTCACTTTGCCTCAAGAAGAGGAGGCTGAGGGTTATAGCCAAAGGGGTAGGTGAATGTTTACTACTCCACTATGGGACGCTGCACAGTATGACGGACAATAGACTACAACTCTCATTGTATTAAACTCCCCTGTCATTCAGAGGACCCCCCAAACAGAAGTATAGCTTGAAGCTCCTGGGTCCCAACTTAAAGAGGACCTATCACATTAAAAGTCTACTTCAAGGGGTTCTCTAGGAATTAAGAAAAAGAAGATACTTAAATATCACTTTATTATAACTATATTCCCATATAACTTTCATTACTTATAATGGCTCATTTGTCTCGGGAGAAATCATTAGGAGAAATAAAATGGCCACGGTCCAAGTAGTACACACAAAACCTGCCCTAATCGCATAGGAGGACAAGTTATTTCAGAACACTGAGGTAAAACGCTGCCTCATCCTCCTCTTTGCTCTGCTTGTCAGGAATTATGATCCTGAATACAGATGATAAGATCTTCAGCTGAATCTTTGTAGGAATGGAGTTCATGAGGAGACATGAAGTACAGAGAGGGCAGACAGGACAGGCTTTGGTAATGGAGAATTGATACAAGTGCTGCTGCTCATTACTGCCACCCTCCTCTCTGTACTTCATGTCTCCTCATGAATTCCATTCCTACAGAGATTTAGATGAAGATCTTATTAGCTGTATTTAGGATCATAATCCCTGACAAGCAGAGCAGATAGGAGCACAAGGCAGCTCTTTAGCTCAGTGTTCTAAGGTAACTTGTTCTCCTGTGTAATTAGGACAGGTTTTGTGTGGACTAGTAGGATGGCGGCCATTTTGTTTCTGCTAATGATTGCTCCCCAGACAAAACGAGCTATTATAAATAATGAAAGGCATTTGGGAATATATATCTATATCATAAAGTAATATTTAAGTATTTTCATTTTCATAGTTCCTGGAGAACCCTTTTAAGCAACTACTTATTCCCCATGTAGATAGAGCATCTATTTTTATGATTCTACAATGTGCCATTCCATTATTATTTCTGCTAGAAGTTATGAATGAATTACTAGCATTTTGCAATGAAGGTCTAACTGGGTATTTCCAGTTGGTGTGTGTCCCTGTACAGTCAGACACTGGCAGCACTGGCAGCAGTCGAACCTGGTCCCTGAGGAGGACCGAAAGAACTGCCAGTATTATGAATGGCACATGGTACATTTGGGGCCCTGCTACATATTTTTCACCCAGGAGCTTTAAATTATACCGCTGGATGGGCCCCTGTTCTGCAGGGCCCATGTCCTACTGCTCAGGTGATATGAGTACTCCTGCCCCTGAGATCCATAGAACAGAGAGAGATGGTATTGAGATGGGTCAAACATTACCCCATCCAAGTTCCTGCTTCCAAAATGTAACACTTAAAGGACAAGCAGCTTGGCACAGGGCCCTCCACTTCTATGGGTGCAGTCTACATCTGTGTATGGGTGCACCAGTCTTTAGTGGGGATTCACTGTTCTCCATCAGATCCATATGCCGCAACTGGAGAGAGGTAATCCCTAGAGTCCTTCAAACAACTGATCAAAGGAGCTCTTTTACCATCAGTGCATCTTTATCCAACCTTCTTGCTAGAGACCACAGCTCTATAGGAGCTCTACAGGGAAATGTAATTTTGGGTAGTGCCCTGCCTATGAACATGTTACAGCTGATGGACACACTAGAGCTTGGGAAACTGTCCACTAGTGGATGCCAAGTTGGCAGACTCTGCTGTTTCCCTAGTCCCCAAGGTTCATGATGGCATACAGGAGGTGGTGGAACTTGCTAACAATAGCTTTTAGCTCATTAACACCTTGAAGGCAACGCATCCAACTAGCGCTAGAAGTCTCACCACGTGCTGGCACCTTTACAAGACGCTGAGGATGACCCAGTGACAGCTTATGCTATTCCCATGATTAACCCTTTATGACGACATTCCAGGTTTGTATGTAGAATTCCAGATTTCCAAAAGCCATGGTGTTCACCGTGGTCAGGAGCTTTACAAGCTCTCTAATCTATTAGATGATTCCATGGGGAGAATGAAAACAATTCGATATGGAATACAAAAAGTCAGAACCTTGTGAGGCCAGCTGGCCACCATCACAATAAAGTTTCAAAAATGTATAATTTTTATTGGAGGGAGAAGGAAATCTGTTGTTGGACGTAGCCCCCTCAATGGCATGTTGTATGATGACGTCAACTGAGGAAGTGTGTTGGGGGCACCTGTTTAGGGCAATCTTGGGAGGGCATCTACCATGGTAGCATTGCATGAAATCATCAGTGGTTGGCCATCTGGAGGCATCTTTACCAGAGTTTTCTGGGAGCCAATTCTATGGCATGATATTGGTGGTATTTGAGGCCCTACATGAGGGCATTTGTGGCTGGTACCTTGAGGTCAGTCTCTATTACAGGTAACCTGGGGAGCATTCCAAGCTAAGGCACTTATAGGGTATCCCATGCCAGCAATGAGGTCCCAGTGGCCAGACCCCACTCATATTTCCAATGTGTCCAATAAACTTGCCTAAAAGTCCCCTTTTAAAAGCAGATCGATTGGGACACTAGATAACGCAAAGGGTATCTGCATGTCTGTTATTACAAGAGAATATGTTAAATCTATTATAATCTATCTGTTCAGCTCTAATCTGTTTTCTTCCAATTATGTAATCCGTCAACTAAGCCCTGTCATGTTTATTAAGTCAAATGCCGGCTTGTATGATGACTATAAATGAACCGGTTCTTGGAGGTCAGGGGGTACGTCTGACCACTTTTTGAGCACTGTATCCTTCAAATTCACCTTTAAGAAGTTTTTATACTTGGACATAAAAGGAAGCAGAAAGATTTTGTAAAGAATATATATATTTAAAGATTTGAAAAATTGACAAGAAATTCGATTAGTTATGAATTCATTTGTCACAAATTGCTATTTGAAAACCCTAATTAGCCTATTAATCAATGGTACTGTTTTTAACGGCTGCTTGGACAGAAGTGCACCCGTTAAAAATATGCTAGTGCAATATGGCCTTTTGAGTTAAAAATTTTTTTTTTTTTTAAATCACTCACCTCATCCCCAGAGGCAGTCCGCTCCTCTCGAGTAGAAAAGACCTGCCGAAGGACCGTCACCACGTAATCACCCTGGGAGTGTGCAGTGATGTCATCTTGCTCAGCGTAGGTCCTTTGGCAGGTCCTCTCTTCTCAAGAGAGGAGCGAACTGTCGCTGCATGAGCAAGTGGTTGAGGTATTGTTTTTTCCCTTCTCTCTAAGACAACTCTAGCAGCCATTTTAGGCAAAATTATTCGTTACCACAAAGCGCAAGGAAATTCGGCTTCGCGGAGAATCTAATGTTACCTAAATTTTAATTCGAATTCCACTTCGGATGTTTCGATTTGCTCAACACTAATATATATATATATATGTATTTTGCTGGATCTTCATTTTAAGATGAGCTTGCTTTTTCTGTGTTTGGAAAACTGTTGCCGCCTTTATCCTTGCAAAGCGGGACGGCAACATAAAATTGCCGGGGCCCTGAGCAAAGCCAATAACGGGGCCTTCCAAGTTCCAACTATAATATACCATTTATAATATTGGTGTCTTCAGTTCTTACGGGCAAAAGGGGCTTCAGGGTATCTTCAGGCACCACAGATCAAGTGCGACTACATGCTTCCTATATGTTTAGGTTGACAATATCAACAATTTCACAAATCATCTGAGATAAAGTACAGTAGATATTCAGCAATGCCCTAGTATGTATATTATGTACACTTGCCATGCCCATAGTGAATGCAGTCCAGCATTATTGATGCTGCATAACGTCACCTTCAAAGTTTTCCCTGGCTATGCTGTTCCATTCCATGATGTGGCCCCTTACAAGGGTTATCCCTTGATTAATGTAAACAAGTGAAAATCAGACATCCTCTAGTACATGACAATCTTTTTCTAACAAAGCTAGAACCAGCCGTGTACCTTACATGGATCCAGTGATCTCCCCATTCATTGCTTCAGTTGCTCCACTAGATCTCTTTCAAGCCGGCAGCTTGTAGTGGCCTTTTCCAGGAGCGTGTCATTTTTGCTCTCTATAACTATCACAGCTTCTAAGAGTAAATACGGTTGGTAGCACCTGAAGGATGGAACTGGGCATGTGCGTCCACCTGACTGATGTGGACAGAGAAATTACAAAAAGAACGAAAAGCAGGTGGTGCTATACACAGGGCTGTGGAGTCGGTAGATAAATGCTCCGACTACTCAGTTTTTGGTACTTCCGACTCCTCTGTATTTATTATGCGAATGTATTTTATACATTTCCCTAGTAGAATCTCGTAGTCATATTTAAAGTTTAAGCTAACAATCTCAGTTTACAAGTTTTTATAGCCTTAGCTGAATGACAGCAGTTTTTCAAATGGTTTACAGCTTCAGTCTTGAACTATTGACTATCCATTCCCTTCACTTATACAAGTGTCTATAGTCCTGCAAAAAACAGATTTACTTAATCGGTTATCAGTGAGAGGCTCGGTTACCCATGGGCCTGTAACAGCGGAACACAACACACTGGAAAGTATAAGTATTGCCGCTCCTTAACTGTGCGTTGCGTGCCATATAGTAAGCATATGAAAAGCATGCTTCTTCACGGTCACTTAACGTGTTCGTTTTGCGGTAAGGTGACGCACTGCATGCATTGGCCATTATTCTTACAGCAGAGAAGTAATTAATTATAACTTTTTGTGAATAGGGACATTTAAACTTGCTTTTTTTTTTCATTATTCAAATTTAAATGGAGTAGAAGTAGGTGTAGGAGTCGGAGTCAGTTCATTTTTTGCCGACTCCGACTCCAGGTACCCAAAATTGCCTCCGACTCCTCGACTCCAACTCCACAGCCCTGGCTATACAGATCAATTTTTATTGAATAAGTCATTGGCTATACAAAATTTATTCTAATAATATTCAGATCCAGGTGCTTAAGTAGAATATTTTTCATGGAAAAACCCCTTTAATTTTCAGGGGACCAGAGGTAAAACCAAGGGATCTTTAAAAGCATTATCTACTGAATCTATATGGCACTACCTACTGAAATGGGGAGTGGTTTTTGATGAGACGATATGTGCAAAATTTTAGAGCATGATTTGTTCATAAAATCAACTAAGGCTACTTTCACATTCGCGTTTGGTGCGGATCTGCACAAACCCATCCGTTCAGATAATACAACCGCATGCATCTGTTCAGAACGGATCCGTTTGTATTATCTTTAACATAGCCAAGACGGATCCGTCTTGAACACCATTGAAAGTCAATGGGGGACGGATCCGTTTTTTGTGCCAGAATGTGTCAGTGAAAACGGATCCGTCCCCATTGACTTACATTGTGTGCCAGGATGGATCAGTTTTGCTCAGTTTCGTCAAACGGACACCAAAACGCTGCAAGCAACGTTTTGGCGTCCACCTCCAAAGCTATATGGAGGCAGAACGGAGCCAAACTGATGCATTCTGAGCAAATCCTTTTCCATTCAGAATGCATTAAGGGCAAAACTGATCCGTTTTGGACCGCTTGTGAGATTCCTGAACGGATCTCACAAACGGAAACCAAAATGCCAGTGTGAAAGTAGCCTAACAGGCAGTGTAAACTTAGGCGAGACCAAGGGTCAGCAACCTTCAGCACTACATTTTTAGCATGCTCCATTCGTTTTTCTGGAAGTTCCAGGAACAGCCTGCTGGGAGTTGCAGTTTCACAACAGCTGGAGTGCCAGAGGTTGATGAGGGCCAGGACTAGACAGTCTAAAAGTGCATTAGACTGTCTAGACTAACTTTACAGCGTCTAGACATTAGAAGCGTTAGGAAACCTGCCCCAGTGTATGTCTAGTTGATCCTGAGTTGTGTCAAGAGAAGAAACTCTATTAGACATCAGCTGTTTGCTGCGCCTTCGTGCAAGGTCTCCGAAGCCTGTAGAAGAAAAGAGGAACATCCCGCTAGGGCATTGTGCACTCCATGCCATTGTTTGCGTGAGTGCGCGTCTAGAGCCCTGTGGTGCAGGCTGGCACATGTGCGACCAGCCTTTCCATCTGCTCCGAGCTGCACGCAGACCATTGCTCTCTGCATGACAGAACTGCAGACCGCGGCCTCGTATTCCTGCTGTTTTATAATATATGAGACACATCAAAGCCCCATCTGTTGTGCACTGGCTGTACTTCACACTGTAGACTATGTGAGCTCTTAGCGATGTATATATCTTATATATGAGATCTTGCTGGAAATATCGGACATGGGGCCTTGACAGCAGGGAGTTTCTGAAAAGTGCCCATATGTAGCGCCTATTTATATAGGTTACAGCGCCAACATAGGGTATTTGAATTATGGAGAGTACATATGACCCCCCTCATCACTCCACAAAATGAATGCAGACCTTAGATAGGATCCCATAAACTAATACAGACCATAAACAAGACTCCCTAGGGCTACATTCAAGCTGTGTTTGCAGTGTACGTTAAAGGTATACGTCGGGAGGATATCCCTAGGTTTACTTTTCCAACATAGAGCACCATACGTCACCCATAGCGCCCATACCAGGCGCTATAATTTTTCTGTGGATTGATTCTGTGTAGAATAACACTAATCCATACAGGTTTACCAAAGATGGAGGCCAAAAGGACTGTTGGGTGAGTGGGGCCCAATGGATACATTGGACTTTCCTTCTGCATAGGAAGCCACTTCCAACATGTGGAGCTGGCGAGAAAATAGTTCTCCTTTTTGGAAGATACCTCTTTGCATATTCATTTCCCATGGTGCATTGCCAGCAAGTCTGCATACAGAACTGGTCTCTTTAAGGAGATTCAGCACCCTGGCTAAGCTACTTCCAAGGCATCGCACAAAGGCAGCCAGAACCCTACTCCATACTGATGCACCCCAATACAGCTGTCAACGGATGGATATCTGGCTTGGCTATATTCCCAAATCCAAAGGCTTGATATAAAATTGGATCTTGACTCATAGGGAGCCACTTCCAATAGGTGGTGTTGGTGAGATGGTCCTCTTTTTTGGGAAATACTTCTTTGTATGGAGCATTGCCAATAAGTCTCCATACAGGACTGGTCTCTTTAAGCAGATTGAGAACACTGCCTCAGCTGCTGCATACCGCAAACTTACATTGCAAAGTGTGCATGCACCCTACACGAATACAGACCCCCCCTAAATAAATACAGACCACCCGTATTCTTAAAAACTAATACGAACCTTGTTGAGATCCCTCAAATACAGACCACAGACCTGACCACCTGACCTAATACAGAGCTTACAGCAGAACACACAACCCAGACCCTCTAACTAAATACAGACCCCAGACCAGACGCCCTAACTAAATACACACCCCAGACAAGACACCCTAACTAAATACAGACCCCAGATCCAGACGCCCTAACTAAATACAGACCTCAGATCCAGACACCCTAACTAAATACTTACCCTAGATCCAGACGCCCTAGCTAAATACAGACCCCTAAGCAGAATACACAATTCAGGCCAAATCTACTAACTTTTTCCAGATCCCAAAATAAATACAGGTCCCAGACCAAACACCTTACTAACTTTTTCCAGAACCCCTAACTTAATACAGACCCCAGAGCGGAAAACATAACCCAGACAAGCCCCCCTAACTAAAGACAGACTCCAGAGATGAATATACAACCAAGACCAACGCCCCTATTATATACCCCAGAGCAGAACCCTTAATTAAATACAAACCTAGAAGGAATAAATAACCCAGGCCACACCCACTAACTAAATACAGACCCCAAAATAAATACAGTTCCTTGACCAAACACCTTACTCTTTCCAGATCCCATAACTAAATACAGACCCCAGACCAGAACCCCTAACTAAAGACCCCAGACCAGAACCCCTAACTAAAGACCCCAGACCAGAACCCCTAACTAAAGACCCCAGACCAGAACCCCTAACTAAATACAGACCTCAGAGCAGAATGCACAACCCAGACCAGCCCCCCTAGCTAAATACAGACCCCAGACCAAACCCTCTAACTAAATACAGACCCCAGATCAGACCCCCTAACTAAATAAACCACAGAGCAGAATATACAACCCAGACTCACTAAATACAGACCCCAAAATACATTTCCCAGACTAAAACACATTACTAAATATTTCCAGACCCCCTAAATAAATAAAGACTGTAAAGAAATGCAGCCCCCAGACCAGACACTTGTGGCTACTCTGGTATCACTGACACATTCACCCTGTTCTGATTCTATATGCTGTACCATGCAGGGGCAGTAGTTGTCTACACACCCCTGTTAAAATGTCAGGTTTCTGTGCTGTAAAAAAAATGAGACAAAGATAAATAATTTCAGAACTTTTTCCACCTTTAATGTGACCTATAAACTGTACCACTCAATTGAAAAACAAACTGAAATCTTTTAGGTGGAGGGAAGAAAACAAAAAAAAACTAAAATAATGTGGTTGCATAAGTGTGCACACCCTCTTATAACTAGGGATGTAGCTGTGTTCAGAATTGAGCAATCACATTCAAAATCATGTTAAATCGGAGTCAGCATACACGTGCCATCATTTACAGCGCCTCTGATTAACCCCAAATAAGGTTCAGCTGCTCAAGTTAGTCTTTCCTGAAATTTTCTTAGTCGCAAAAGCCATGGTCCACAGAGAGCTTCCAAAGCATCAGAGGGATCTCATTGTTAAAAGGTGTCAGCCAGGAGAAGGGGACAACATAATTTCCAAGGCATTAGATCTACCATGGAACACAGTGAAGACAGTCATCATCAAGTGGAGAAAATATGGCCCAACAGTGACATTACCAAGAACTGGACGTCCCTCCAAAATTGATGAAAAGATGAGAAGAAAACTGGTCTGGGAGGCGACCAAGAGGCCTACAGCAACATTAAAGGAGCTGCAGGAATATCTGGCAAGTACTGGCTATGTGGTACGTGACAACAATCTCCCGTATGCTTCATATTTCTGGGCTATGGGGTAGAGCGGCAAGACGAAAGCCTTTTCTTACCAAGAAAAACATCCAAGCCAGGCTACATTTTGCAGAAACACATCTGAAGTCTCCCAAAAGCATGTGGGGAAAGGTGTTATGGTCTGATGAAACCAAGGTTTAACTTTTTGGCCATAATTTCAAAAGATATGTTTGGTGCAAAAACAACCCTGCACATCACCAGAAGAACCCCATCCCCACAATGAAGCATGGCGGGGCAGCATCAGGCTGCGGGCTGGTCTTCTTCAGCTGGAACTGGGGCCTTAGTTAAGATAGAGGGAATTATGGACTGTTCCAAATACCAGTCAATATTGGCCCAAAACCTTCAGGCTTCTGCTAGAAAGCTGAACATGAAGAGGAACTTCATCTTTCAGCATGACAACGACCCAAAGCATACATCCAAATCAGCAAAGGAATGGCTTCACCAGAAGAAGATTAACGTTTTGGAATGGCCCAGCCAGAGCCCAGACCTAAATCCGATTGAAAATCTGTGGGGTGATCAGAAGAGGGCTGTGCCCAGGAGATGCCCTCGCAATCTGGCAGATTGGAGTGTTTTTGCAAAGAAGTGTGGGCAAATCTTACCAAGTCAAAATGTGCCATGCCGATAGACTCATACCCAAAAAGACTGAGTGCTGTAATAAAATCAAAAGGTGCTTCAACAAAGTATTAGTTTAAGGGTGTGCAGACTTATGCAACCATATTATTTTATTTTAATATTTTTTCTTCCCTCTACCTAACAGATTTCAGTTTGTTTTTCAATTGAGTTGTACAGTTTATAGGTCACATTGAAGGTGGAAAAAGTTCTGAAATGATTTATCTTTGTCTGATTTTTTTACAGCACAGAAACCTGACATCTTAACAGGGGTGTGTAGACTTTTTATATCCACTGTATATAGAGACCCCTGTCGTGTTACATTATAGTATGTACAGCTGGAATATACACATAGCCCATGAGGGTACAGAATATAAAATACATATATATTGTATACATGCCGATGAAGTCAGGGGGAAATTAAACAAATGTTCTGCCCCTTCTTCTCATCTCCGTCATCCGGGGGGTGCAGGTACCGCTGTGTACTATTCTAGCACAAATGAGACATGACATGAAGGCGTTCTTCTAATGTCTGGAGATCTCATCAGACAGACACCACATATGTGCCGGGTCCAACAACATCTGGATGAGACTCTGAGCTTATTCATATATTAAACAATACAACCATTTCCACTACTTCCCCTATCATTTACTGGATGGTCTGGTTTCCAAGGCCTAGGTATAAAAAGGTATGATGTACAATAAGGTACCTTCCATAAAGGAGGTCCAAGACAGAGGAGGCATGGTACTGTACAGCTTCCCCTGGTGTCGGATATGGTTTTATACACTTCCCATGGAACATAATACTAACTGTATAACTGCATATACATTTACAGTAGCTCCCTCTAGTGGTGGCTGCATGCAGTCAGAACTAAATAATTTATGAAGTTAGAAAGACTGAGCTCCTCTCTACAAATAACCGTGTTTCCCCGAAAATAGGACACAGTTTTATATATTTTTTTCCTCACGAAGACACACTATGGCTTATTTTTATTAAGTATGGTACACCAATCCGCATTTATTTAAATACAGTTAAGTCGTCTTGGTGTTTGAGGGGGAGTGAGAGAGACCCACAGACTGTTGCTGGTTGGTGCTGGGTGACAGAGACCCACAGTGCTGAGTAAAACGGCAGACACAGCTTTATCCTTCCCCCTGAGGACACACAATACCTAAAGCAGAGCGTCCTGCTCCTCACTTCACTGAGTAGGCTTTTACTTTCACTCTCCATGTCTCCCTCTATGCCTCAGCTTGCAGCACACACAGAAGGGACGGGACCTGACAGGGGGAGCCGACCTTGTTGATGTCGCTGCCCGCACCTCTCCGGACACCTCCGAGGTAGCAGCTGTCACGATGGGGCAGATGCGAAGGGCTGCCCGTCTTCTTTACCGCTCCGCGCTGGTACGCTTAGCCACGCCTATCACTATGTCTTATTTTCGGGGTATGGCTTATATTTAGCAAATACTTAGAAATCCTGCTATGGCTTAATTTATGGGTATGTCTTATTTTCAGAGAAACATGGTATATGGCTCCATTCACACGTCCGAAATTCCGTTCCGCATTTTGCGGAATGGAATTGCGGACCCATTCATTTCAATGGGGACAGACGATGTCCCGCCCGGGTCTGCAATTGCGGATCCGCACTTCCGGGTCCGCAATCGCGTTCCTGAAAAATATAGAACATGTCCTATTCTTGTCCGCAAGAAATGTGGAACACACATTGCCGGTGTCCATTTTTTGCGGATCCGCGGATCCACAAAACACACGGACGTGTGAATGTAGCCTATAATGGAATAAAAAATCTGCCATTAAAATTCAGACAATTGAAAAATTCAGTGATAGACATTAAAGGGAATCTGTCACCTGACTATCACCATTTTCCCCCCCTTTAGCGATGTGTAATAAAGTACCTCATATCTGGATCTGTTCTTCTTTTTGCTTTGTCTCTTGTCATTTTCCATAAAAAACGATTTTTCTATTATGCAAAATAGGATCCAAGGAGCCCAGAGGGGCGTTTTTTCTCTGCCAAGGAGCCCAGGAACGCCCTTCCTGATGTGCCCGGTCCGCCTAAATTTGAATCCCCAAGCACGCCTACAGCTGCAGAAATTGCCTCCCAGAGGCGAGGCTAATGGCTCCGCCCCCGGCTACCTCCGCTTTCAGGCCACAATAACGGAAATCAAGAAACCCAATCCAGAAGCTTATTTCGCCCTCTCCCTGTTGAAAAGACATGCATGCACTGCCAAGCTGAGCATGCATGTGAATATGGGGGTAAGGAGAAATAGCTTACAGCTATCTGAAGTGTATGGTCAGCTTAAAGGGGTATTTATCAGCAGATTTGTACCTATGACACTGGCTGACCTGTTACATGTGCGCTTGGCAGCTGAGGACATCTGTGTTGGTCCCATGTTCATATGTGCCCGCATTGATGGGAAAAATGATGTTTTCATATATGCAAATGAGGTTCCAGGAGCAACGGGGGCGTTACCATTACACCTAGAGGTTCCACTTCCTCTGCAACTGTTGAAGTAAAGAAGGTGCAGCAGTTGCAGAGAGAGCAGAGCCTCTAGGTGTAACGACAACGCCCCCGTTGCTCCTAGAGGCTCATTTGCATATAATAAAACATCATTTTTCTCAGCAATGCGGGCACATATGAACATGGGACCAACACAGATGCCAAGCGCACATGTAACAGGTCTGCCAGTTTCATAGGTACAAATCTGCAGACCTTTAAGCTGACCAAGGGCACCACAGTAGCTGTATGGGCTATCCTGGCAATGAATGTAAATTTGATGGTTGAAAATATCTTTAAAAAAAAAAACCTCTGCCCAAAACTGAATTTGGGCAGAGTTTAACTTTACAGTGAAACTGGTTAGATGCTACGCCTATTGCGTAAAGATATCACTATCACAATGAATGTACATGCCTCTATGGCATCTGTGAGATCGAAAGGTACAATGCAATGTGACAACCAATTTGTCAGGGGTGGGGTAGCTGACAGCACTGGCAGCTTGTCCTATGGCTATGGAAACATCACAATCTGACAAGTGTCGCCCCCGCTTTTTCATATGCTATTTTGCAGGGAATGTCTTCCTCTGAAAACAGCACACCCTCACTGCACTCTCATTTTCTGCACTGGATTAGTTTGATGGCAGAGCAAGGGTTAATAAAGCAATCCCCTGCCGCCGAAGCAATGGAAAGGAAGAGGTAATTATATAAGCTCATTTGTTTTAAGACACAGACGGCTAGATAAATCGTGCTCAATTTAAATATGCCAGGGTGGTTTCATGTTCGGGATTACTTAAAGATTTTAATCAAATCAACAATTATAATGACAAAACGACTGCGCGGTACATAGTGCTCTTCACGAAGACGTATGAGGGCGCATGATAATGATGCATTCTCTGTAAACGACGACGCTTTATGCAGCTTCAGATCTACATGTTCAGTAATCTTATTTCTACATATGCAGATTAGGTAGCCAGTCTAGAGAAGAGGCTGATTCAGTCTTGAAATGCGTCTGGTAAAGCAACTTTACTATACTTCTGACCGGCCCAATCTGTGTCATGCAAAAGAAGAGGGATGGGATTGATCTTCTATCTGTCCACAATCGTCCATTATGGGGTCAGGTGGTTGAGGTCCCAGGACAATTACATTGTCCCATCTGGATGTTCTTATTAACCATGAACATGTTTAACTTGTCATTCGCTGATTTAACTTGTCTCATGGGCCCCATACCAAAACTTAGTATGCTTCCCCGATCTCTGCAATTTGTGCGGACAATGATATCCCTTCGATATTAGACTTACAAAAGCACCCATTGATGTCATCTGGTTCTATATTACATATTACTTTTTGTAGGCAACAGCTTAAGAACACTCTGACATCTCTGCCTTCCTTGATAACTTACTCACCATTTGAAAATCTAGCCTTGCAAAGTAAAGAACCGACAGGTAAAATTTCTAAACTGTACGGTCTTTTGCCATCACTCTCGAATACATTAGAACCGTCTTTCTTAAATCAATGGGAGACGGACTTAAAGATCAAATTCTCTACAGCGGAAAAAAAATGCTTTATTATCCTCGGTCGGGGTGTCCAGGTGCGTTAAGCTGCAGGAGAATAGTTATAAGGTACTGACCCGGTGGTACTACACTCCTCAAAAACTACATCACATGTTCCCGACCACCAGTCCGTTGTGTTGGAGATGTAATAGAGAACTGGGCACCCACGCCCATATTTGGTGGGATTGTGACAAAATCGTACAGTTTTGGCAAGCAGTATGTACAACATTGACGAAAGTAAGTAACTCCCAAATACGGCTTAGCCCGAAATTTTGCCTTTTTGGGATTTGTACAGACTTTCGTGGTCATAAAAATATGCGTATACTCTGTTCCATACTATTGGCAGCAGCTAGACTTATTATTGCATCCCACTGGAAACAACCAATCACCCCTGCGGTTCAATCTTGGATAACTAAATGTGACCAGGTATGCAGACTTGAGAAGATAGTACACTGGGATACTAGGTCTCCACTGAAATTTGAAGCTATCTGGAATCCGTGGAGAACCTTTAGAAAATTTATATTGATTTAAATTGGGATTACCAATTGTCTCTCGATATATGTTGTTAAACCCCCTCTCCGTTCTTTGGTTGATGAGCAGATCAAGACTGTCTGGCGAGATTATTAATTAATTAATTAATTACATTTGGTTCACTTTTCTTCCCCAGGAGCTCTGAATTTGTCGATTATTATTGAATTTTATCGGTTTTCTAAGATTTTGTCCTTTTCCCTGTTTACTTTTGGACCTTCCTCTCCCTCCCCCCCCCTTTTCCACCTTTTATGTTTAATCATTTATTTCCTTTTGTTATGTTCTATTGGTTACAGATATGCCAATAATATGATACGTGGTGTCTTTACCCACATAAATATTCTTAATACTTTTTTTTTTTATTACCAGTGTGCAGATAATGGTGTACCGTTTGTGATGTTAATTTGATGTTAACTGGCTATTTTCTGCCATTTGTATTCCATTTGCAGACTTTCTGACTTTCATGGTGATTCTTGACACTATCGTTGTCTTCAAAATATGTCTTTTATGTCTGCCAAACTTTAATAAAAAGAGTTTTAAAACAAACAAAACTTAGTATGGGCTCTACCCACTATGTGTGCCTCTAACCACTAGATTTCTTATGCATTTACCATTTTTGTTATTAGCT
The DNA here is from genome assembly GCA_033119425.1 of Bufotes viridis. Classification (NCBI taxonomy): domain Eukaryota; kingdom Metazoa; phylum Chordata; class Amphibia; order Anura; family Bufonidae; genus Bufotes; species Bufotes viridis. The sequence goes on along the minus strand of CM065597.1, from coordinate 29,181,897 downwards.
GGAAGACATTTCAATAAAAAAAATGTAATAAAAAAAGTCAACCTCACCCACTTTATCCTATTTCTATGTTGGAAAAAGTGGACAAATATAGCACTTGTTCTGAACATCTTATTTCTCAATGCATTTACACCTTACACAACTAGCATAAGTACATGAATAAAACTCACTACACACTCACATACTGTTTATATAAAATGGTCCCCCTGAAGCCACCACTAGGGGGAGCTCAATACATTGGAATTTATACTGGTAAAATTCTCTTTGCACCGTGATCCCCCTATTGGTGGCTGCGAGAAAATGCAGTGTTTATATGTCAGGAACAAAAGAAAAATCTCAACGTCCCCTCATTGTCCCAGGCATCATAGGTATGACACTAGTCATGCTGACATTGGGCTTAATTATCGGATTAATTTGAGTAAAATATTTATAAATCTTTAAGAATTGTCATGTATTTTCCCTAATTATTTCAAGTTTTCATTAGGAGGTTTATGGTGAATTTCTACTTTTGTGAGGGTTGGCAAAGCCTACTGCTTGACAAGAGAGGAACATTGTTGACTTTGGTTATGCGGTGCCACATATGTTGAGTACTCATTATCTTCTTCTCTTCCCGGTAGGATTCTGCTGACTGTAGTGGTCATTTTCCGCATATTAATTGTGGCCATCGTTGGCGAGACGGTCTACGAAGACGAGCAGACTATGTTCATGTGCAACACTCTTCAGCCTGGCTGCAACCAAGCCTGCTACGATCGAGCTTTCCCAATCTCCCACATCCGGTACTGGGTCTTCCAGATAATCCTTGTGTGCACACCAAGCCTCTGCTTCATTACATACTCTGTCCATCAGTCTGCAAAGCAGAGGGACCGGAGATATTCCTTTCTCTACCCCTTGCTAGAGAAGGAACTGCCACGAGAAAACAGGAGAATGAAAAATATCAATGGGATCTTAATGCAGAACCCAGACCTGTCCTCCAAGGATGAACCCGACTGCTTGGAAGTAAAAGAGATCCCGAACACTCCCAAGAAAGCAGCAAAAAGCCCCAAGGTGAAACGTCAAGAGGGCATTTCCCGCTTCTACATCATTCAGGTCTTCTTCAGGAATGCTTTAGAGATTGGGTTCCTTGCAGGACAATACTTCCTTTATGGCTTCACCGTGCCACCCATCTTTGAGTGCGACAGATACCCTTGCTTAAAGGAGGTAGAGTGCTATGTGTCTCGGCCAACCGAGAAGACAGTCTTCCTGGTCTTCATGTTTGCCGTCAGTGGCATCTGTGTCCTTCTTAACTTAGCCGAGCTAAACCACCTTGGGTGGCGAAAGATCAAGACGGCCATGAGGGGAGTACAGGCTCGCAGGAAGTCAGTGTGCGAGGTGCGTAAAAAGGAGCCATCCACCCTGGCTCAAGTGCCAACGTTGGGGAGGACACAATCCAGTGAGTCGGCTTATGTTTGACCGCACGTGTGGTCAATACCAGTGCTTTAGAGATCTCCTCAATGCTATAGAGAATGTAACTGGAACATGATTATGGCAGAGAATGGTGCCAGTCTTCCAACCACCAGTGGAGACCCTCAAAACTACGTTAACACGTCTGTCAATAATTATGGCTGCTGGCTTATTGTGGGAAGAAAAGTTTCGATTTAATGGGGAGGACAGGGTGGGACACGTGTAAAGGGTGGGAGATGCAAATATGGACAATTGCTTTTTTTTTTTTTTTTTACAATAACTACAACTGGGCCTGTACATTGATGAGTTTTGCTTAGTATTACTATATTCTGCAACTTCTCGTTTTTATAATGCCAGCCACTGACGGACTGATGATGAAAAGTGATATATATGTATCCTCCAGGGTGTGTATAAATATAGAAAATCTGCACTAACTTATAAGAAGCCATAACGACAGACGGGGAGGACAAATTAGATGAATAGGGGTTCTTTAAGAGAGGAGTTTCAACAACCTCTCACGACTGTTATATACCTCTCACCTCCCACACACTGCAAACTCCCTCCAAAAAAAAAATCCTCATTCACATCTCACCTGCTCCCGAAACAGAATTGCCAATTACAAAACCTGTTAAGGAGCCAGGAATTTCTTCGCTTTTCTTTTTTTTTTTGTAAGCTAACACGTATCACAGAAGGGCACAAGAACACCCAGCAGGCACGATGAGAGAATAATGAAGCAAACAGGGTAAAGGAAAAATCATAACACTGCAAGAGCAATGAACGAAACTCAATGGGTATTATGGCAGAGAGACCTAAACACAAAGGTAGAACCAGTGAAGGTCCAAACACAAGATAGCCAAGAAGAAATGGTGAGGAAACACCAAAGCCAAGGAGACATCATGAAGGAACATTGCACCTTGACATAGACATAGAGGGTAAATGACACTACTCCCAAACGGCATGTGCAGGAAACACTCCAACACTCTTCATGATTTCAACACTTTGATTTAGTAAGGGATGCAGCTTAGATAGGGTACTGGCTGTCCTTAAAGAGACCAGCCCTCTATGGAGATTTACTGGAAGAGCTCCATGGGAAAACAATATGCGTAGAGGTGTCTCCCAAGGAAAGAGAACAATGTCGCTTGCACCACCTTGTTGAAGTGGCTCCTTACGAGTCAAAATCCCAAAATCCGATTTTTTAACAAGACTAGCGACCTGGCAAAGTAAAAGGAGGCATTTGGCTTGGCTGTTTTCCCTTGTCATGTCCCAAAGCTTTTTGACTCATAGGGAGCCACTTCCACAATATGGCACTAGCAAGATGGTTCTCTTTCCTTGGGAGATCTCTTTGCATTTAGCAAGGGACAAGGGGTCGTCACAAGCTCAGGGGTTGACCAAGTAAGCTCCCCTTAAAGCAAAAGGATTGGCATGTGGACATTCAGCTCGCTCAATCCATTTTTTCCCCGACATCTAATTTTTAAAACACATTAGATGGTTGGCCAGTCCTGCTGAAATTAGCGAGTTTGGCCAACTTTATGGCCACCTCAGAGGGGCTCTCCCATGAAAAAGTATTACTATGCAATGAACAGGGCATTTCAAAGGGGGTATAAGTGCAACAGACATGCAATAAAAATACTGTAAGGTTTTAATGTACATTTTCCTCTCTGGTAGCGCCTTTTGCTGTTTCTCCTTCTGGTCCACCTTCTGGTGTCTTCAGTGGTGGACGGACATGCTCAGTAGCTTCCCTGCTCCCTTCCTCCTCTCAGTGCCGGCGTAGTGATCCCATAGTGAAGCCGTACTTCTAAACTCATAGAAAGATTTACAATTATATCTGTCTGTAGACAGTGGAGAAGGAAAGCGAGGGTGGAGAGGGGTAAAACAAACCATGGTGCAATTTATAATGGGTGCCCTGAAAAGACTCAAGATCCTGCAAGGCGAAACACAGAGAGGGCCAAGAACCTCACAAATCGAGCACTACAGCTCCCAAAATTTAGAGGGTGCATCATGCAAACAAAAGGCACACAAAGTCTACCGGCCTACACAAGATCAAACATTAAGCAAGCAGAATGAGGATACATGATACACAACGAGGGAGCACCGAAACTCCAAGCTGTTGAGAATTGCAAGGCTTCAGGGCAGATTTCATAGACTGGCGGACGGTACGAGTAGCATGACGATTGACAATTTAAAAAAAAATGACTTAACCTAATTTTTAGTAAATTTGCATGTTAAAGATGAATATTAAGATTTGCAAGATTTGATGATGCCTCCGAGGACACGAATGTCTTGCTTGGGGAAACCAGGAGTGCATTTAGTGGTTGTAAATTTGGCATGTTGTGGTGCTATCTTCATTTGATATCTATATATAAATTATCTGCATTTTTCCATTAATGACAAATTGTCAGAGTAACTGGCATGGGTTGAAGGGCACCAGATTCATTGGGGGGGATTTCAACCAGCACTAGCATGGAGGACATCAAGAACTGGAGTTTTTACCTATACTAAGTTTTAAAGGGTTGTCGAAAGGGTTTACCTATACTAAGTTTTAAAGGGTTGTAGCTTCAGAAACCGTGTAGGGAATTTGGGATTAATAGAGTGAAGAGTGGCTACAAAGAGTGTCTTATGTTCTGGAGGACCCAGCATGTCTGTGCATTCCATAAACAGCCATTCATTTCCATGGACACCACACGTAATGCTTCATTCCCCCAGTGGAGGCACTGTAGGAAAAATGAAAACTAGTAGCTAGGTTGCCCTTTAGATTACAGATGATCGATGGTGGTTCCAGCAGCTGGACATCCAGAGTAAAAAGTTGGCACGTGCACCTAGTTTGACCTACTTTAAATATACTAATTCTGAAGAAGGTATTACAAAAAACTCAGTTTAAGGGTCCATTCACACGTCCGTGTGTGTTTTGCGGATCCGCAAAACACGGACATCGGCGATATGCGTTCCGCAATTTGCGGACCGCACATCGCCGGCACTCTCATAGAAAATGCCTTTTCTTGTCCGCAATTGCGGACAAGAATAGGACATGTTCTATTTTTTTCGGGAACGCAATTGCGGACCCGGAAGTGCGGATCCGCAATTGCGGACCCGGCCGGGACATCGTCTGTCCCCATTGAAACTAATGGGTCCGCAATTCCGTTCCGCAAAATGCGGAATGGAATTGCGGACGTGTGAATGGACCCTTACAAGGAGAGTATTCTTCAATCAGTTGCTCTTTAGAAGAAGATGCTACTTCTTGTAAGAAAGGTATCCATCCACTCATTTGAAAATTCCTCAAGATGACTTCCCAATGAAGTGTCAGTAACTGTTGACCGGGAAAGGCTGGGGAATAAAGTTGGTGCTAACTGACTAAAGCACCAGCTATGGATTCACAACAGCTATGTACTATGGGGAACATTCTAGATATACACAGATAATCAGAGTTAGATATTTGCTTTCTCATGGTTTGGACCAGTGTTTCTCAACTCGAAGAAATTATCTCAAATGTACCCTTAAAGGGGTTGTGCCACAAAACATATTCTATATTTTTCAAACCAGAACCTGGATCTGAATACTTTTGTAATTAAAAATTTAGTATAGCCACTAAGCTATTCAATAAAATGTATCTGTATAGCGCCACCTGCTGTTTGTTCTTTACCTTATTTCTTGTCCACCTCACTGAGGTGGTCGTACACGCTCGGTTTAAATAGTCAGCTGCCACCAGCCCTTTTTTCTTCTAGAAGCTGTGTTGTGTCAGTTCCAGGGAAAGAGCTACAGCAGAAAGAACACGCCCCCTGAGCTGCCAGCCTGAAACAAGTCTGGCAAACAATTGCAGTAATAAATCTCTGGATCCATGTGAGGTACAGGGCTGCTTCTAGCTTTGTTAGAAAGAGATCACCATGTACTATATGATTGATTTTTTACATCAATCATGGCATAACCCCTTTAAGGCTACAATCATATCACTGTGCCTGCATTAGCAAAGTATAAGTACCTCCCAAAAGACACGGCACGTACCACAAGTTGAGAATCTAGGTTTGGACATTATTCTGTAAGGCTTTGTGGGCAACCACCACCACCCAACATGGCAAAAAAAATTTTAGGTTTCCGTTACTTCATTGATGTACTAATAATAAAAACTCTATAATTTATTATGTTCCTCCCAAAGCTGCCAGCATTTCAACAGAGCCAATAAAACAAAAACTGATCAAAAAGGCTGAGGCATATGGTTAACCGGCAGCCACAATCTGATGGCAAGTGCTCATGGGCCAATGGCTTGTAGCGGAGATTGTGGAGATGCTATACACGTCCTTTCAATGCACTTTTTGTATAGTCTCCGAATATCATATTAGCCCAGGTAAAGTGGTAACCTCCTGATCTAGAAAACAACTGTGGTGCTAAATCTCAATATAGAGGTAGGGGCTTGAGACGGGTGCTACTAAAATAAGTGAACTGGCACTGCCCAGTTTTAAAAATAAGCTGTCAATATCAGAATCCAAAGTCAAGACCATGATCCCTTTTCAATTTTTTTTTTTAAAGATGTATTTAAGATGGCCGATTTCAAGTTGAGGGAGGGGTAGAGAACCTTAACGTATTATACCAAGGAGTATCATAGAATCGATTCAAGGATGGACTGAGTGTGGCCTGGGTCCCCAGATATTAAATGTCATAGGAGGAGGGCTGTCAATCACTGTGTGGGCAGAGGAAGCAGGACTCACAGGCTTTCTCCGAGTGGCTGGGGGAAGAAGGACTCACAGGCTCGCTCCATGAGTGGCTGGGGGAAGCAGGACTCACAGTCTCGCTCCATGAGTGGCTGGGGGAAGCAGGACTCACAGGCTCGCTCCATGAGTGGCTGGGGGAAGCAGGAATCACAGGCTCGCTCCATGAGTGGCTGGGGGAAGCAGGACTCACAGGCTCGCTCCATGAGTGGCTGGGGGAAGCAGGACTCACAGGCTCGCTCCATGAGTGGCTGGGGGAAGCAGGACTCACAGGCTCGCTCCATGAGTGGCTGGGGGAAGCAGGACTCACAGGCTCGCTCCATGAGTGGCTGGGGGAAGCAGGACTCACCTGCTCGCTCCATGAGTGGCTGGGGGAAGCAGGACTCACAGGCTCGCTCCATGAGTGGCTGGGGGAAGCAGGACTCACAGGCTCGCTCCATGAGTGGCTGGGGGAAGCAGGACTCACAGGCTCGCTCCATGAGTGGCTGGGGGAAACCGGACTCACAGGCTTGCTCCATGAGTGGAAGGGGAAGCAGGACTCACAGGGTCTCTCCATGAGTGGACTGGGGAAGCAGGACTCACAGGCTCCCTCTAAGAGTGGATGGGGGGGGGGAAACAGGACTTAGGCTTTGGCCTCATGCACACGTATTACGGCCTGCAAACAGCGGGTCCGCAATATGTGGTCACCAGCCGTGTGCTCCCCGCATCACGGATGCGGACCCATTCACTTGAATGGGTCCGCAATGCGGAGCTGTCATGCGGAACAGTGTCGTGCGGAGTGCCTCCGCACCGCAAAAAAATAGATCACATTCTAATTTTTTGCGGTGCGGACGGATCACGGACACATTCAAGTTGAATGGGTCTCGATCCTTTCAGACTGCCGCAAAACGACCTTGTGCATGAGGCCTTTCTCTGAGTGGGCAGAAGGACTCACAGGCATTCTCTATGAGTGGGTGGGTGAAGCAGGCCTCAAGCTTTTGTCTGAGTGGTCGGGGAAGCAGGAGTCACAGGCTTTCTGAGTCCTGAAATCATATTTACTGTCGCGCGACAATTTTTATAATGATAGTCTGTGGAGTGGCACTGCAACATGCTGCGAAAAAAAAATCTATCCAAAATGGATTTTTCTGCGACAGTCGCGTCGCAGTGCAACCCCATAAACGATCATCATAAAAATTGTCGTGCGACACATGTTGCAATGTAGTTGTGCCCTATATGTTGTCGTGTAGCCCTAGCCTTAAATAGCCTTATGGAAATACTGAAAGAAATCTGTCTCCCCCCTCCATCCTATTCTGCCCCCTTACAGATCAATTTTAAAGGAAGTAATTTCTTTAAATGGGCTTTCTGAGATTCTGATAATGAGGACCTATCATCCGAATAGCTCATCGATATGAGATGAGTGAGGGTCTGATACCCAGCACCCTCAGTAATCATGTTTGTCGAGGCCTCCTCCCAACTTTCCAAGGACAGCACTGTCCATTTGAGCAGCTGTGCTTGGTATTGCAGCCCAGGCCACGTGACCAATGAACGTGACATGACAAGTAGAGGCCAACAGACAAAAAAAAAAACAACAAAAAAGCTGACCGGTGGCAATGGTGGGAGTCAGTCCCCAGCTGATCTGATATTGATGATCTCGAGGATAGGTCATCAGTGTCAAAATCTCAGAATACCCATTTAATAACTTAAAACGGATGCTTGTCCTTCAGCCTAGATTCCGAACCATCCAGATGTTTGTGTCCCCTCTTCAGTGTCACGTATCACACAGCTTTTCTAATATTATGTAAGCATGTGTTTAATTCCTGTCTATGGCTTGTTTTTTATTTTATTTTTTTATATAAAAGTGGAAAGTATTGTAACAGAATGTTATGTTAGTGGTTTTGATGACTATTACACAGATCAGCAACTGGGAAAATCCAAAGGGTTTTTATTCTTTAAATTGACGTTCATTTCCCTTGAAGGAATCACTGCCTCCCATTTATTAAATTCTTCCTCAGGAGAGACAAGTCAATGGACGTCTTTAACTAACTGATCTATAGGGAACTCTCCGCTAAGAGTCAAACCATTCTTCTATGCTACACCCGCCTTCAACTGCAGGCAGCGCAGTGACGTCAGCCGGCCTGAGACGTGCGCCTCGGGTCAGACTCAGGATACAGCCAAACAGAAGAATCTCAACGGTGCTTGTATCAACCAAATGTACAGAATTATCCATCTGTTCCAGACATTGACTTACTTCTCATCACATTTCCGGCACAGGGTCATGGGATGGGGGTGAACAGATGATGCAATGCAGAATTCAGCTGTAATACAGGTGCAATATTCCGAGAAGAACAAGTCTCAGGAATTCTATGGAGAAACTATGAATTAATATAATAAATGCTGATGTGTGTCTTCTTCATGTCACTTCTGTCGGGGGGGAAGGGAGAGTGCATAGCAAAAAGGTATCGGGTCCTGTCGATCAATGTATGTCCAGAAGATCCAGTCCAGTTAGTGGTTGAATCTTTGTCTCGGAAAAACCCCTTTAACTGACACCATATACTTTTTACATGAATGATAAACTCGGTGGGATCCCAGCATTATATGGTACTGCAGCATGTAGTATGGATTAAAGTGGTATGCCCATCTCAGACTATGGGGGCATATCGCTACACTGAGAGCGGAGTGGGGAAGGTGGTGGCCGGATGAGCCCACGGTCTGGCGATTAGAGTTGAGCGAACTTCTGTTTTAAGTTCGGCTTCCAAAGTTCGGGATCGGGTTATCCAAGCATCCCGTTATGGATTCCGCTACCACGGACCATAACGGCATTTGGAATCCATAAGGTGATTCTTCAATGAACCTGAACCTTGGACAACACGGAGGACCTGGGGTGACGTCACCGTCATGTGATCAGTGCAGGGGCGTGGCTCAGTACTGGATTAGATAAGAGGTGGTAGCCTACGATCACTGCACTGATCACATGACGGTGATGTCACCCCAGGTCCTTCACCCAGTGTTCCAAATGCCGTTATGGTCCGAGGTAGCAGAATCCATAACGAGATGCTTGGATAACCCGAACTTAAAACAGTTCTACTGGTGATCGCTGCCATTTATTTCCATGGAGCTGACCGAAATAGCCGAGCCAATGCTTGGCTATATTCAGCAGCCCCATGGAAATTAATGGAGGGTGGCTGCGTTTGCACAGTGAGCCCTCCACAATCTTCGGGGGCCCTTTCTCGATGTAGGTGCGGGTCTGAGAGGTGGGACCCGCACCCATCAGACAATAAGGCATATCCTAGCAATATGCCCCTATTGTCTGAGATGGGAATACCCCTTTAAGGAAATATCGGTTTAAGGCTAATTCACAGTCCAATCAAAAGATATTGAAGAGTTTCCCAGGGCTATAGATTTCAATAACCTATGCTCAGGACAGGTCATCAACGTCAGATTGATGGGGGTCTGACACTCCATACACTGTTACCGCGACCGTCCAAATTAGCTGAGCAGTGGGTGTGCCATGTGTCAGACCCCATAAATCTCATACTGATGACCTTTCCTTAGGATGGGTCATCAATATCTGTAGCCCGGAGAACCACTTTAATTCCAATGATTGGCCTATAACGTAGGTGCAGAATTCATTCCCTTCTACCTAATGGAAGATACTGGAGAGCGGAGGATTATTTCCAGTCTCGGCCTCTCAATAGTTAATATTTCATCAGCAGAACAAGGTAGCCTCGGAGACCAGCACGCTCGCTCCTCCACACGCAAACCCCCATCTTGCTCTCCGCCGCTAGAACCGCAGGGCAGCCTCACAGCTAAATTTAGAATGTAAAAAGGACAAGGGAAAGGGGAACTGGGAAAAAAAATAATTACAAATTCAGTGTTTCTATTTCTGAGGCATCAGCAGGAAAGAAAGAAGCAAAACCGAATGCAAGACATAGAAAACGCATTAATCCATTGAATAATACATGGAGAAAAGCCAGAATGCCTCACATCAGCAGACAGATGCGCAGTGAATGAGCAGCCGGGGGATTAGAGGGGAAAAAAAGGACATTACTGCATTAAGCAGAGACCGTGAACTTCTACAGACTCCATTGGGATTCTCCTGATACCTGCCACACTGTGTAATTTAATCGGAGCACTTCCTTTTCCGACCAACCTAGTAATGTGCCATATGGCGCAGCGATGGCTCGTATAACACCCAGCCGTTCCTGCAAGCACATGGTCATGCCGCAGTACTGCACTACACACATTGGCGCCAAGCAATGTAGAAAAACAGCTTGGCGGTGCACTATTTCCACAACCAGAGTAATGTAACCGAGCAGGTTAGAAGATTCCTGCCACCGTGCATCCTGGGTAAAAATGTGCAGAATAGCGGTTTTCTAGAAAACTCTCCAGTGCCACCTATAGCTCACTACAATGTCAGGATTTGACACCTTAGGCTAGGGATACACAGGCTACCTGTATCTTAGTAGTTAAAATACACATGCTACAACTGCAGTCCAAAGTCGAATGCAATCTGGTGGACCGTGGGGGCCACAATAGATAAAGATTAGTAGCTCTTCAAAAAGTCTCCATGGAACCCTTGTCTTGAGGTCAGGTCCACACGTGTGTAGTACAGGTACATTATGCAGCCGCAACTGTAGGTGTAAAGGAATTTTATGGTACTTTAATATTGATGGCCTATCCTCAGGATAAGCCATCAATATCAGCTCTGCAGGGTCCGACACTCCCCCCTCTTAGGTGTTCTGCAATTGTTCTGGTGTCAAAACTACACAGCTCTGTCCATTTCTATATTAGACGGAGATAGTTACTGCAGGACTGCTCCCATTAATTCAGTGGGGGCAGTACTGCAGTAAACAGCTCGTCCATCAGGTAGCATCACAAGGATCTATGATGCTCTGCGTTTGGGTCACTTCAAGGAGTATTCCAGTACAATAGAATGGATGGCCTACCCTTATGATAGACCATCAATGTCTGATTTGATACCTTTTTTTAAATCTCACTTAATACATTTTCGACTGTGCGCTCACTGTCAGTGTATTTTTCTCATGCTACATAGTGAGGAACAGAAAATAGTCTGAACTCCAAAATAGATAAATTTATTTGCACAGGAGGTACGTAACGATGTCCGCGTACAAAGGCATTCATGTCCGACGTAACCAAAGAGGCATCTCGCCTTTTAGGTCGTGTGTCTCTTGCTCTTGCAATTTTTCTGCGTCTCAGCATTAGCGCAAGACACGTACAGTAACGCCCACTCGCTCTTAGGAGCAAAGTGTTTGCTGCGTGGTTGAAAGATGGCGTGTGAACCCATAATTTAGCGGGATTACAGCGCCTGGTGCTGGAATGTGATGCAGAGCTGTTATACCAGATCTCCGGCAGACAGAGGTGATATAATTCAATTCGGATAAACTTGGAAAGTGCCGACTGGGAACTGATCAATCCTGTTAATCCAATAGGCAGAATGATCCGCCTGCAAGTGAAGGGACTGGAGACCAGAGACGCAGTATAATGGAGGGGCTTCATCCAGATGAACGCTCTGAGCAGATCCAGTCCAGGGCAGGAAGTCCAAATTAGGCGCTGATTAAAAGAGCAAAGAACATTATGAAATTAAATAGTGTGAAATATTAACAGGTGACATGAGTAGACAAAGCAAAGCTCTGCAGCATCTACAATCCCTTGCATGGCTTGTAGGGGTCTTCTGCCATCATTTCAAAATGCACCTTCAACAGGACATCTAAAAGATCTGCTTAAAGGGAATCTGTCACTGTTCGGTATATGAGCCTGCTCCAAACCGTGAAGCGAATGAGCAATCACGAGACTACAGGGCCAGGCACGAGTACATCTTCACTGCCTGGCCCTGTTAGTCAAAGAGATGGGGTGTAGCTGGGAAGGAAAAGGCGTCTCAAGTGCACCCAGAGGCAAATTAGCATAAAATAAAAAGCCTACATGTCTCATCAATAGGACCAAAACAATCTAATTGTTTTGGTCCTATTGATATTGCACGCAAAATGGTTTCTTACCAAACTTTGTGGTGACACATTCCCTTTAAATTGTTAACCTAGTTAGTTCACGCTGGTCTCTAATGGCTCTTTCACTCGAGCGTATGCAGGCCGGAAATCACGATCTGCGTGTGAGCGTGATCCTCCGTTCTAGACCCTGCTGGCATTATAATGCTACGTGATTCTGCATGACCTTACTTCTACAGAATAATACTGACAGCTTTATGTCACGCTGATTCTGTAACAGTAAGGTCAAGCAGAAGCACATAGCATTATAAAGCAGTATAATGCCGTGCGCTCCTGCCAGACCAGCAGTGTCCAGAACGGAGGATCAGGCTCACACGTGGAGCGTGGTTTCCAGACTGCACCTGCTCGTGTGAAACAGCCCTAAGGGTACGACCACATGGCATGGCCTTGAGACATGGTTCTATATATAAACTTATGGGACTGCACTGTTCAGCGACTCTGTATTGTTAAAGCCCACACGGGACCTTCGATCCTATGCGGCCATTAAAAATAGAGAAACTGAACAGTGCGGTCTCAGTAGCTGAATTAAAGCCTCGTGCAACATGTACTGGATCACAGCGGGGCTACATTGCAAACATGCCATGGGGTCGTATCATCATTGTACATGGCGATGTGGCTCCGAACGAACTGCATGGCCATTAGCAATGATCTAATACCAAACCAACCTGATGCAGCTTGCATGGTTTTCTATTGCATTGCATTGCAGCTGTGCCTTCCCAGAGCACCACCAGCCCTGTGTCTAGACGTACCTTTAAAGGGGTTATCTGACACTTACAAATGCTCCCCAATATGCCAGGCACCTTATGCTGATTATACTTACCTGGCTTCCCGCGCCGCTCCAGGTCCCCGCACGGCCACAGCTGCTTCTCTCCGTGCGCGGACTAAAACATACGGTGTCGGGGGGTGACTAGCTTCCTAGAGTCACCAGCAATGCTAGGGAGGCTCTTCCCTGTCATCGCCTGCCCCCACACACCAGATGTTGCGGAGACCAGGGAGCCAGGTAAGTAGAATCAGTGTGAGGGGCCCGGCCTACGGCAGAGCAGCAGTAAATGTTAAAATAGCATAAAATGCCACTGCACCCTTTTCTCCCCAGCAGTTTCCAGAGTCACACCCCAGTCCTTCACGCTGGTGTTTCCTGTACACACAATTTCACCTTCCACTACTGCCAATCAATGGCCTCAGCAGTCACATGCTGTACACTGAAGCCACCAACTGGCTGCATGGTGACCTGGTGTGCATGACACTTCACTGCTGCAGCCAAGAAGCAGCAGGGAATAAAAGGGGAGAATATAACATTTCATTTGCTGCTCCAGTATCTCTCAGACCTAACAGTAAGCACACACACAGCAGATACAGCTACAGCTCCCCACATATTATATGCAGATTTCACACGCTTTATAGGATCTCTAGGGTTTGTATGACTACTACATGTTCCTCCCACCAGATAAGGAAAATGGTCCTTAGGATGCACTGGGGACTAGGACTGTCATAAGGGTACAAATATACTGCCTGATACGTGCGGGTTTCCATTGGCCAAGAAAAGTATGTGGGGACAATTGCTACTGCTGTGACTTCTCCCCTATTCAGTTGTAGGATTACACAGAGCGATGTGCTCTTATTCTGCATAAAAGATGCAATCGGCCTAAAATGTGCGTTTACTTATTTACTAAGGCTACTTTCACACTGGCGTTTGGTGCGGATCCGTCTGGTATTTGCACAGACCGATCGGCACCTATAATGCAAACGTTTGTATCTGTTCAGAACGGATCCGTTTGCATTACTTAAAAGAAAAATGACAAAGTCTAAAACGGATCCGTCTTGAACACCATTGAAAGTCAATGGGGAACGGATCAGTTTTCAAATGCACCATATTGTGTCATTTAAAACGGATCCGTCCCCATTGACTTACATTGTAAGTCAGGACGGATCCGTTTGGCTCAGTTTCGTCAGACGGACACCAAAACGCTGCAAGCAGCCTCCAGTGCGGAATGGAGGCGGAACGGAGCCAAAGTGATGCATTCTGAACGGATCCTTATCCATTCAGAATGCATTGGGGCTGAACTGATCCGTTTGGGGCCGCTTGTGAGAGCCTTGAAACGGATCTCACAAGCGGATCCCCAAACGCCAGTGTGAAAGTAGCCTAAGGAACGAGCACGTTTCCAAAAACTGGCGCAAACATCGCTTGATGCAATAGGTCCTTGATACGTTGGTGCTATACAAGGAAACATAATCCTCCTGTTACTTACGAGATTTCTCTGAACGCTCGTTTCTCCACATATTTGACCTTCAGCTTCCTCTTGAATCTGCATAACAAAAAAACAAACAGGTCAGTCCACAAGTAACAAGAAATGGACGCAATGTTTGGTTTACACGAGAGGGAACTGAAAACTACTGACGGGATATTTTCAAAGAGACACCGCAAATAACGTAATATTGGTAGCAAAGGCCGGTGAATCGTCTGCAAAGAGGACTTCACAAAAAGACAAAAGCAGGGGCTTAACCCTTACGGGGTTGTATGAGATGAGAAAACTGCAATCGCTAAGATCCAGAAATTGACTTTTGAGACACGGCACTCATCCCTCTTCAGTTGTAAGGGGGAAGGAGCTGCAATACCAGTGACAAACTATGGATAGGAGTGGTACCGGTTCTTGGACGGAGGTCCCAAGTTTTAGAATCTCACATAACTCCTTCAGTAGGCAAATATTGTAGACTGGACGGCAAGATTGAACATCACTTTTTGATCAGGGGCGGCCAGACATCTGGGACCCCCACGGATCCTGAGAATGAAGGGGATGCAGCACTGGTATAGCACTGAATCCCTTTCTATTTTCCCCCCTGTGCTTCTAAACACTAGGCTGCATTGCAGGTGGTCGGGGAAGCACTGACAGGAAAAACAGAAAAAGACTTACTAATGCATTACCCACTTCTATATGTGAGAGAACCCCTTTAAGTTGGGGAAAAAAATTTTTCTCAATTGTCAGCTCTTTTACTGAACGTAGCAAGGGTACAGAATTAGCTGCTGGTTAAATGGGATACCATCACACACGCTAAATCACACAGCAGGCATTATAAATATTCGGCCCACCCGTCCCCGGCACTTACTTTGCACGCTCCCTTGGCTCAATGAGGTTTCTCTTCTGAAAACTTTTAAACCTGTCTTTGGTAACGCTCCCCTCCGGCTGTAAGCAGACAACATTCCCGGGTTAGTCTAGTGGTTAGCTGAGCACGTCAAGTGCTTACAAAAGATAATCCATTTCCAAATTCCCCGCTCCTGAAACCATCAGCAGGCTTTAAGACTGGAGGACGTGATTTTACTGCAGACAGTAGTCTAAGAAGCCTGGGTGGAGGTTTTACCTTTAGTTTCCTCAGGGACTCTGTTAGCTCTTCGCTTAGCAGGACATCCACGTCGGGTTCTTGATACCTTCAAATAAGAAGAAGTTATAGGTTAACCCACACAGGAAGAAAAAGGAAGCCAAGATACAAAAGCTGTGTGTCCACGCGCCTATCCTAGGGGTTCGTAAAGGTTTTGTATAAATCAGTCCTCTGCCCTCAGGCCCCAGAAGAGGTAAACACACCTGGCTCCAGGGCACCCAGTGTTGGCATCACATTTCCAGCAAAGCCGAAAATTCTCGCAGCGCAAGGATGTGTCTCATCACCGGGCAGAGCTCTGATCCTACGGTCGGTCAGTACTAGAAAAACTTACCTGCTTTCTTCAAGAACAGTGCCACACCTGTCCATGGGCTGTGCCTGGTACTGCAACCTGACTTCACCGACGTGAATGGGCCTGAGCTGCGATAACTTGTGGACGGCTTTGTCCTTAAGAAAGCAGCCATGTTTATTAAGAGTGAGCATCCTGTTTAAAGGGTTTTCAGGACTAAAAGTACAGAACGAATGGGACACTGTTTGCTGGAGCACATAGGTCATCTGTTTGCTGATAGGACAGTAGGTCATCGTTCACTTTTCGCAATGCAGCATCTTATAAAAGCCTCCCTGAATTTAAGATCCGAGCCAATAAACCTCACCTCAATAGGAATTTCTGCGACTCTCTCCCACTTATCCGGAAGGGAGTCACAGAAATTTCTGCAAAAACCAGAACTGCATCATGTGAATTCACTGATAGGGACCAGCTCAATGGGTACATGACCGCCAAGTAGGAACCTTTACCCCAATATGAAACCACCAGTCCCACCCCACTCACTTTAGACGGCCCAGTCTCTTGGGTTGTAAGGCCTTTGCTTTTCGTTTCTGCTCGCGCAGCTTCTTGCGTCTTAAGAGCTCATCTTGTCTGGACTTCAGAGATGTCTGGATGGATTTCAGCTGGAACAGACCCTGTCGCCGCAGTCTCTCCGTCTTCTCAGCTTCTTGACGGGTCCTCTGCAAAATAAGATCCATTTAAAGACTTCCTACGCAGAAAATGGGGAAGAGCCAATCATCACAGCACAATATATGTGCATGCATCTAAGAGGTAGAAGATTTAAAGGGGTTTTCCAGCAATTAAAGGGGTAAAATAACGAGATTTTTGTATAACTTACCATTAAAATCTTTCTCGCTCTTCCTTGGGGGACACAGGATACCTTGGGTATAGCTCAGCTCCCTAGGAGGCGTGACACTAAGTAGAAACTGTTAGGCCCCTCCTCCATCAGCTATACCCTCAGCCTGGAGAGAGAGACTGCCAGTTGTGTGTCCAAGTAGTGAGAAAAGGCAAAGTCCAACCAGTGGAACCAACAAGCCAACTACCCGACGGGGTAAACCAAGTCTGGAAACCGTGTAGAGAAGAACAATGAATGGGTGGGTGCTGTGTCCCCCAAGGAAGAGCGAGAAAGAGATTTTACTAGTAAGTTATACAAAAATCTCGTTTTCGCGCCCATTTTCCTTGGGGGACACAGGATACCTTGGGACGTCCGAGAGCAGTCCAAGAAGGGAGGGACCACAGCCCAGAGCGAACCACCCCAAGGCATCAAGGAACTGCCACCCGCACATGCTCAAGGCAGCATTTGCCAAAGCACAAGTATGCGACCTGTGGAAACAGGGAAGGCGAGTAAGGAAAAAACGGCGGCCGCCCTGCACAATTGCGCCGCCGAAGCCCAATGTCTCTGGCCCAGGAGGCACGAACCGCTCCAATGAAGGGAACAAGACATGGAAGACAGAACCCTGCCCCTGGTGCGGAAAACGCAGCAAGTGCCCTTGTGAGGAAGCGGGAGAAACCCATCCTGGAGGCCGTCATACCCTTGTGCGGACCTCCCAGGAGTCAGAGCGCCGAAAAACAAAGCCGGAGAACTCCAAGCAAAACTGCAAACCCGAACAACGTCCAATCGAAGCGTCCGTTCCCAGAAACGGGAAGGAGGGGATGATGGCCTCATCGAGATGAAAGGCAGAGAACCCTTCCAGAAGGCAGGAAGAGAAGAGAACAGCCCTGTCCTGGCGAGGACAGAAGGTTCGGAACAAGAAAAAAGCCCTTAATTCAGACCCCCGTCTGAGAGACAGGAGGGCCACAAGAAAACAACGGACCGAACAGAAGGAGTAGCGATAACTTCTGTAACGACTCCAAGAAAAAAGCTTGGAGCCCGAGATGCAGCATGCAGTTCCCAGGGCGGTACCGGGGGACGGCCTAGAGGAACCAATGAGCCACCAGAAGGACCTAATAGGCCCAAGAGGGTCAGGGAACGCTGGAGAGGATGGACAGCGCCGACACATGCAGGGCTGTGGAGTCGGTAGATAAATTGTCCGACTCCGACTCCGACTCCTCAGATTTTGAAACTTCCGACTCCGACTCCGACTCCTCGACTCCGACTCCTCTGTATTTAATATGCAAATACGAAGCTGTTCCACCAAGTTCTTCTAATCTCCTCTAGCACAGAGAGGTAGTTTAGCAGAAGCTGCTGCCTTCTCCTTTGTGTGCTAATCTTCTGCTGAAGATAGAGCAGTGGGAGGATCCAGGAAGGGGCAGGGGAAGGGGCATTTATTTTAAAACATGATTTTCCTAGTAGAATCCCATAGTCATGTTTAAAATTTAAGCTAACAATCTGAGTTTACATGTTTTATAGCCTTAGCTGAATGATAGCAGTTTTCAAATGGTTTACAGCTTCAGTCTTGAACTATTGACTATCCATTCCCTTCACTTATACAAGTGTCTCCAGTCCTTAATCAGTTATCAGTGAGAGCTAGGATAACCATGGGTTCCCTGTAACAGCAGACCACAAGACAATGGAAAGTGTAAGTATTGCCGCTCCTTAAAGGGACACTGACAGGCTGATTTTCCAGCTAAAGATATATATATACTGGTATTCATCAGAGAATTAGGAATAAAACTATACTAATGTTACCCCCAGTTAAGCTGTACTTGTGTTTAAGAAACATTTTAATCTGTATGCAAATTCACTATCTTTGTGCCCAATGGGGCAGCGTCTCCTGCGGCTTTGTGCCCAGCCGCTCCCGAGTACAGCTTCCCAGCGCTGTTCCCTCGTTATTATTCACTGCACTGGCCTGTTTTTCAGGCTAGCCGAGCGCTGAATTCCTGCGCAGGCGCACGTGTAGAGTGCTGGCAGCAGCCTGCGTCTGGCTATGCTGAGGCTGTGCCAGCATTCTCTCTTCCTCCTCGCTACCTAGTCCTGTCTAGTGCTGCCAGTACTCTACATGTGCGCCTGCCCCCTTGGGCACAAAGGTAGAGAATTTGCATATTGATTAAAACGTTTTTAAACACAAGTAAACCTCAACTGGGGGTAACAGTCGTCTAGTTGTATTCCTAATCCTCTGATGAATACCAGCAGATATATCAGCCTGTCAGTGTCCCTTTAACTGCATAGTAAAGCATATGAAAAGCATGCTTCTTCACGGTCACTAACGTCTTTGTTTAGCGGTAAAGTGACGCACTGCATGCATTGGCCTTTATTCTTACAGTAGAGAAGTAATTAATTATAACTTTATCTGAATTAGGACATTTAAACTTGCTTTTTTTTATTTCAATTTTTTTATTCCAATTTAAATCTAGTAGAAGTCGGAGTCGGAGTCGGTCCATTTTTTGCCGACTCCGACTCCGACTCCAGGTACCCAAAATTGCCTCCGACTCCGACTCCTCGACTCCGACTCCGACTCCACAGCCCTGGACACATGACCCATCAAGGAACAGAGTCCCAGTCCCAGGCCGGACTGGAGAAAGGACAGAACCATGGGGAGAGAAAGGCAGAGTGGGGGAACGCCCAGCTTTCCACAGAACCCCAGGTAAGAACTCTAAGCCCGATAATAGATCCTGGACGAAGCACGGACGGGAGCGAACATAAACGTGCCCGCTAGAATCGCCTGGCAGGCGGGAAAAAAACCCCGTGATCAGGTGCAGGCCAGTAACACGGACAGAAGAATCCGGCGAAACTGGACTCGTCGGTCCACGAGCAACTTCATCCCGTAGCCAACCGGAGTGGGGGCAGAAGGGCAGGCGGAAGGAACCAAAGGGATCCACCTAGCATCAGACAGATGCCAGGACAAGACAGGCTAAAGTCCATGTCGATGTTGCCAGAGGAAGGGGTTCCGCCGTCCCGGTGTGGGGGAACCGAGGACAATCCTGAGCGAAGGGTAGTCCCCGGCAAGGACAACATCAGGAAGGGATGAAGAAAACCCCTTGCAGTAGAACGCAAGACAGCCGCTCCCAGTGCAACAGGAAGGTAGCAGTTGCAGAAGCAAAAACAGCAGGCATTGAAGACACTACCGGTACCAACTGTAGGGACCCAGATCCAAGCCTGAGGGTCAGGTAACCGAGAAGGTAAGTCTACAGCATGACCCTCGCCTAGAATGGAGAACGCAATCTGCACCCAGCGGGAGGACAGAATGCGGTAGACTCGGTAAGCGGGCGCACAGCTAGTACAGCCAGTGTGAACGAGGGAGACGGTGTGAGGCCACAAGGAACACCGGAACCGTCCAAGGGAACAACCATGCTCTCCCCAAGGGGAGGGCAGTGAAACTCCGAAGCCTGGCTGGGGCGGAAGCCACCCTGGCGTGATATGCCCCAAGCAGAAGCCAAAACAGAGCCGGCGAGAAGAAGCAGTCGAGACAGAGGCCGGCTAACACCCGCCAACCGAAAGAGGGGCGAGTAACAGGGTAGTCGTAGTAGGACAACTCAAGGCAGAATACCCGGTACAGTGTGAGTCACCTGGCTCACCGCCTCGCAGAAGGCAAATACCCTGAAGAATTCAAAGTGGAGGACCCCCGGACCTGGATAACCAAGCACCCAAGAGAAGTTGGGTGACCTCCCAGAGCAGCCCGCATAACACCCTCCTGAGTGGAACTGAAGCTCAGAGAGCGCCCATAGGAAGGCCTCATACCACACAGCATCTGAGGAGGAGGAAAAAATTGGCAGAAGGAGAGGGAACCGTAGTCCCGCCAGAGCCAACGTGAATTCGAGGGGGCGTTGCAAACAGCACTCCCGTCCCTGCGAACGCTTGCGCAGGGAAGTAATACAGCGGGAGGACGAATGGTTACACATCCAGGAACCACGAACAATCCCCAGGCGGAAGGCCACAGAACATGGCAGATGCCGTCACAACTGAACCGCACCGCCTAGCTCAGTGCAGTAGAGAGCAGGCAGAGCCCGTGCAGGTCAGGTAAAAGCAGATGATCTCTTCAGAGAAGAGTGTAAGGCTTGCGGCTAGCATCGTCTATCACAGGAGGAAGGGAGGCATACGTACGAGCAGCCCCGTAAGCAGTGAGAATGCCAATCCACCACGGGAGGAGAAGGCCTACGCGGCCCAAACAACGCACAAGAACGTTCACTCACTGCAAATCAGTCACCCAAGGAAGGGGGCCAGCCACAGAGACCCACAGTATCTATGGACGTGCAAGTGCCGCCTGGAAGGAGTTATGCACAAGACTAGTACGGCATGCGATGGAACGCAAACAGTCCGTCCGGCAAGGGGGGAATCGTACCCAGTAGGGCTGCACGATATGGGAATTTTGTGCGATTGCGATTAGGGCCCTAAGAATTGCGATAACGATATGCGATGCAATATTTTAAGGGAATTGTGCTAGAGGTCTATCTGCTTGGATTTTCGAGGTAAAAGCACACACAGATGACTGATAATGTGAAATGTAGTTATGCTGAACTCAAGAACTGAAATGCACAGTGTTTTTCAAAATAAAATACATATTTGCGTACCCAGCAAACACTGCATTCGGCAGGAGTGCAAGGGCCCACCCCAAAAAAGTGGGGGGGGGGGGGAGGGGGGTGCATAAGGCCAGTACCGACCACTAGAAGTAGGACACACCACATTCCGCCCAGAAGGTGGTCATCAACATGGCCGCACGGTATCTAGCAGGAACGCAGGAGGTCCGCCTAGCGAAGGAGGACATGCACAGGGTCAACCTTGTAGTAAGTGATGGTGTGATAATCCACCAACACCGAATCCCGTGAGAGTTCAACTACTCCGCCAATGAAGAGGGACATGCACGAGACCAGCACAGCATGTACAAGGACAGCCGCGAGTCTCAGGAGCGTGTCAAATCCCGGCCATAGAATGAGGGGTGGTCATGCAAAAGGACAGCACCGTATCCAATGGAGGTGCGAGCATTCCACCCATGGAAAAAAGGCCATGCTGGTGGTCAGCAAGGAATGCATGTATGCCATCTGAGGGAAGGAGGCATGCCCATGGCCGGCAGCAAATCCAGTGAAAACACCAAATACCGCCTAAGGAAGGGGGTCGTGCACATGACCAGCTGCGAATCCAGCGAGTGTGCAGCGTTCCGCCTATGGGAGGGGGACGTACACAAGGCCAGCAACATATCCGGTGAGAGCGCAGCATACCGCCTAAGGAAGGGGGTACGCACATGACTGGCAGAGAATCCAGTGAGGGTGCAGCGTTCCACCTATGGAGAGGGGACGTGCGCATGGCCAGCCCGTAGCCGGTGAGAGTGCAGCATACCGCCTGGGAAGGGGGTCATGCGCATGGCCGGCAGCGAATGCAGTAGAGCGCAGCGTCCGCCTATTGAAAGGGGACGTGCTCGTGGCCAGCCCGTAGCCGGTGAGAGTGCAGCATACCGCCTAGGAAGGGGGTCGTGCACATGGCCGTCAGCGAATTCAGTGAGAGCGCAGCGTCCGCCTATTGGAAGGGGGATGAGCACATGGCCAGCCCGTATCCTGTGAGAGTGCAGCATACCGCCTAAGGAAGGGGGCTGTGCACATGGCCGGCAGCGAATCCAGTGAGACAGCAGCGTCCGCCTATGGAAGGGGGACGTGCACATGGCCAGCATCGTATCCGGCGAGAGTGCAGCATACCGCCTAAGTAAGGGGGTTCGTGCACATGGCCAGCAGCGAAACCAGTGAGAGAGCAGCGTCCGCCCATGGAAGGGGGACGTGTACATGGCCATCACCGTATCCGGGAGAGTGCAGGAATCCGCCTATGGGAAGGGGACGTGCACATGGCCAGTACCGTATCCGGGAAAGTGCAGGAATCCGCCTTTGGAAAGGGAGCGTGCACATGGCCGGCAGCGAATCCAGTGAGCGCGGCGTCCGCCAATGGAAGGGGGACGTGCACATGGCCAGCACCGTATCCGGTGAGAGTGCAGCATACCGCCTAAGGAAGGGGGTCGTGCACATGGCCAACAGCGAATCCAGTGAGAGAGCAGCGAATCCGCCTATGGAAGGGGGACGTGCACATGGCCAGCACCGTATGCGGTGAGAGTGCAGGAATCCGCCTATGGAAGGGGGACGTGCACATGGCCAGCCCGCAGTCAGGGAAGTGCAATATTCCGCCTAGAAGGGAAAATGCGTCTGGTCAGCCCCCCAGCCGGGGAGCGCGACATGCCGCCTATGGAAGGAGGGCATGTGTACGGCCAGCACTATTAGAACAGGCTGCAGCGTCCAGCGCAGCCGACCATTTTCTGTTAGAATTATTATTATTATTATTATTTTTTTATTTTTTTTTAAATCTAAAACAAGGCCTCCCTCAGACTGGAAGGGCCACTGTACACGGCCCAGCCTCACTGAGAGGCAGAAAAAGAAAAGTCACCATTTTAACCCCTATGCAGGAGTCGGTACCTGAAATGGCCGTCACCGAAGGGGTTAAGGATGGCCGGCAGCCGGGACAGACTGGGGGCGGAGCCGCGGTCCCATGGGGGAGGAGGAACCCCCAGGCGGGAAAAATTCGCGCCTGGGAGAAGTTCCCGCCCCCCCCCCCGACTAAGGCCGGATTTGCGGCCGAGCAGGCCGCAAAGCCGGGGCCTAAATTTGCGGCACCCGGCCGACCGGGTAGCGAGTCGGCCGGGGTTGGAAGGAGACGGGGCGCCCGAGGCGTCCACATGTACATGCCGGCCGCGGGTGCCCAACCCGCGGGCCGGAAGAGGTAGGGAACAGGGCACAGCTGGGGGGAGGGTCGGAATCGCGGCGCACTAGGCCGCAAAGCCGGGGCCTAAATTTCTGTGGTGCCCGGCCGACCGGGAGTACCGACGGTCGGCCGGGGCCTAGAGAGAGACCGGAGCGGCGCGGAGGTCCCGGAATTCACCGGCGGCCGCTGGTGCCCACCCTGCGGGCCAGAAGGGACCTGGGCTGGTGAGGGCCTCCCGGCCCTGCCACAGGGAAGAGGTCTGTGCGGCTGGTTGCCGCCTGAATACTGTATCTGGCCAGGGTGGTGGGTGATGGTGATGGTGGTGGTGGTAGGGGGGGGGCTGGAAGCAGGGATTGCAGCCCTTTGCTGACACCCCAGGATCCCAGCCTAGGTTCAGCAGGAGTAGCCAGATTTTTGGGAGGACCCCAGTGAGTAGTCAGTCACGCAGGAGACCGGGGTGAGGGGGGACGTAGGGCTGGATCAGCCTCCTCTCACCATCAGCCGTCTTCACCCTCAGTCCGTTCCAGCAGGGTCGCCCCTTCAGCTACTGGCACCGCAGTGGCAGGAAGCCGGGGGAGGGACTTGGCGGGCGGGCGACCCTTGCGCTGGCGGGATGTAGGGGAGCTAGTGCTGCCCAGATCCACCTTGCCTTCTGTGGGGAGGCAGCAGTGCGGTTTATCGGCACTGGCGCAGCTCAACCCCGGGAGAACAGAGAGGTCTAGTGCGCCTCTGTTATCCCTGTCTGGAAGAAAAATAAAATTAAAAGAAAAGAAAAATCCAAAAAAAAAGGAGAAAGCAGCCCTGCAGAGCAGGGAGTGTCTTGCCTCCTTGGATACTAAGCAAAAACTGGCAGTCTCTCTCTCCAGGCTGGGGGTATAGCTGATGGAGGAGGGGCTTAACAGTTTCTACTTAGTGTCACGCCTCCTAGGGAGCTGAGCTATACCCAAGGTATCCTGTGTCCCCCAAGGAAAATGGGCGAGAAAGTAACAGTTTATAAGGCTGAAAAAAATGACATCTGCCCATCCAGTTCAGCCTGTTATCCTGCAAGTTGATCCTGACGAAGGGAAAACAAAAAGCCAATTTTCCTCATTTTAAAGGGGGGTAGATTCCTTACAGACTTTAATCAGGCAACGAGAATACTCCCTGGATCAACGACCCTGGTATTCCTTTTACATTAAGTTATCCCCTATACTTATAGGGGATAACTATTAGATTAGTGAGTGTCCTACTGCTGGGGATCTTATCGATCACGAGCCCCTGCAGCCCCCTGAAATGAACGGAGCGGCCGGTCAGGCATGCATGTGGCCATTCCATTCATTTATATGGAGATAGTGGAGAGCTACGGTATCTCCACCATCTCTGGGACTCCCATAGAAATGAACGGAGTGGCCATGTGCATGCCTGACCGGCCACTACATTAATTTTAAATGGCTGCAGGGGTATGGGGCTCCTGTTCTCATGATAAGTGGCGGTCCCAGTGGTAGGACACCCACCGATCTAATAGTTATCCCCCTATCCTGTGGATAGGGGATAACAGTGTAACCAGAATACCCCTTTAAGATATGGACTACCTATCCTCAGAATAAATCACAATATATATGATCGGTGGGGGTTCGACTGTTGGCTCCTCCGCCAGTTAGCAGTTTCCTGATGTTGCCGCATAAGAGACAGATGACAAGTGTCTCCTACCCTCAGACCCTGGGGATGGAAAACTGACCATAACCCCAGGGCACCCAGAGTTTGCATCACATTCCCAGCAAGCAATGCAGAGAATGCTCACAGCGCAAGGATGGGTCTCATCACAGGGCAGGAGGACACCTGCAGGCTTCTGAAGGAGAACTACACGGCCTGGATGTCACTCGCTTCCGGAGCAGGAGATAAAGGAATGATCGCTGAGGCGGACATTGTTCTACACCTCAAGACATCACTGCATCATGGGAATTACTTCTCTTCAGTGGTGCAGTCTGATAACCGGATCATGTTCAGACCTTCAAGGAATTTCCAATTCTTCATCACTGCCATCAAAATCCATCATTGGCCTATACCTCTATGCATACAGATAGATGGAAGATGACTACTGAAGGTGGCTACTCCCAGATCCATAACCGATACGTTCCGTACATGTCCCCTGCCCTGACTAAAGCAGATTAAATATTCATTTATGAGACACACGGAAACCACAATGCAGAATAAGCGACAAACTGGAGGGGAGCACCTTGATGGGAGAGGTGGACTTAAGCTGGTACTGGCTGAATGCCCAGGTAGCAACGAATTACCAGGCAGGGATTAAGAGACTCCGAGAAGGGCATCACTGCTTAACTGTGGGGGGAGGGAGGTCACTGGACCCCATTTACAACCTGAGCTACAGATGTACAGAAGAGTCCAACTGGCAAATAATAAAATAAAGAGTTAAAAGTATGGTATTAGAGTTTTCAGCTGCCAATCACAGCCACAATCCTAATGACCAGGCAGGCAGAGCTGTTGTACCCACACGATAAGGGACGGTGCACATGTACAGCGTTCTATGGAAAGGGGTTAACATTTGCTGCATTTAGAAGCAGAACTAAGTGGCACCAGCACTGTTCCTTTTATTTTTAGGGGCTGAGCTGCATTACCAGACAGCCACGCTGCTAGGACCACACGACTCCTTCACTTTTGACAGTCAGTGAGGGTCCCAAATCGATCACACCGATGGCCTATCTTAAGAATACAAAATCCTGCAAGACCCCCTTGCACATCTTATTACAACTGGAAAAGCAAACACACAAACTCACCAGGACTTTAGCTTCTTTTTCCTTCTTTCTCTGTCGTTCCGTCTTCCGCTCCCTCCGAGGTAGGGACGTCGCCTTCTGCTCCTCGTCTTTTGCCCCTGGACCATTGTCCTCCTCCTCAGACTCTTCCACTAGACCCTCGCACAGCTCTCTCAACCGGGTTTCCTGCAGAAACAAAACATTAACAATTGACAAATCCCGCAGACATTACCCAAATCTAATCTGGGATTCTCCTCCCATAAAATCCACGTCTGATGGTACCCAAATTTCACAAAGGCCTCCATTTGCATACTCAATATATTATTAAAGGGGTTGTGCAGCCAGTAATATGGATGACCTATCCTCAGGTCATCGTCATCTCAGAGGAGCGGTGTAATGACAAGTGCTTGTAGCTGCATGTCGGACCCGCGCCTATCCCGAGATCTGGTCATCAAAATTACTGGCTGCACAACCCCCTTTAAAAAGAGTCACTTACTTTTTGATATGTCTTTATGTCATAAAGACATATCAAAGGTTTAGACCGGTGGGGGTTTTCTGTGCTGTGACCCTCACTGATTAAAGGCTATGGAGACCTTGGTAAAAAAAAATAAAAAAAAAAAAAAAAATAAATAAATTTCTACACTAATAAATTTGGTTTGTGGAGAAAATCATTTCTCCAATTGGTTCAGTTTGCAGCGCTGGGTATGCTGGTGGAAGAGCCGTGCCAGGCAGTCAGCCCCATGTGGCAGAGCCGTGCGCGCGCACAGTGGGTACCATGTGGAAGAGCTGTGTATACTGTCAGCACCATGTGGCGGTTGCTGACTGCAGACACAGCTCTAAGTGGCAGAGCTGTGTCTGCAGTCAGCAACATGTAGCAGAGCTGTATGCGCACAGTGGGTACCATGTGGAAGAGCTGTGTATGCATTCATCACCCCCCCCCCCCCCCCCGGTTCCTTCCATCCTCCGCTTCTCTCAGAGCAGAGAAAGGTGAACGCTGCCAAAGACATGGGGGCGCAGGTGATGGAAACTTACCACAAAAAGCGGTTGGCAATAGGATGATGGAAAATGGCCAGCACTATATAAGCAGTGACGTAAGTGGCCAGAGCGCCGTCATTAGTACAATGTGGATGGCAGCCATGTGTTTTATAGACTGGGCTGATAACGAAAGCGCCGACGCCTGGGATGTGTAGTGGGAGCTGTAAAACACATCGCAGGCTGGTGCCGTCATTGGCAGGAGGAGAGGGACAGTGCGCGCTGCCGTGTGGAGCTGACGGGTTCTAAGCAAATCCACATACAAAGCACGGCGGCTGTAGAGCCCAAACGGAAAAAGATAGATAAACTGAACCAATTGGAGAAATGATTTTCTCCACAAAACAACTTTTTTTTTACAAAAGGTGTCCATAGCCTTTAATCACAAGTTTCCCACCGTTTTGTTTCCACAGCTCCTATGCAAACTATGCGTCTCACGGTAGCAAGTTCTGTGCAGTGTAATTCTGCAGACCTTATACTTTCTTCCATTTTTCTCCTACTTTGTACATTTGGTTGGTTAGCCAGAAGTGGGGGATAGACAAATAGTTGGTTGCCTTCTGTCACAGTGAATACACATAGCCTGCGGACAAGCCGAATATACAAAGCAGTCGAGGTTTTTACTGATGATCTACCGAAAAGCCGCTTCATTTTTCACCTTAAAAGGGGTTGTACAGAGGGTTAAATAATAATGACCTCAGGCTATGTCATCGGTATCAGATAGGTGGGGGCCACACTCCGGCAACCTCGCCAATCAGCTGTTTTAAGGGCGTGACTGCTACTTCCTCTTTATAATTACATGTGCGCAGTCTCACGGTGTAGCTACACCCATCACATTTAGGGCTCATGCACACGACTGTATGTATTTTGCGGTCCACAAAAATAAGGATGACGTCCGTGTGCATTCCGTATTTTGTGAAACGGAACAGCTGGCCCCTAACAGAACAGTACTATCCTTGTCCGTATCGCGGACCATAATAGGACATGTTCTATTTTTTGCGGAATCAAAATACATAAACGGAATGCACACGGAGTAACTTCCGTTTTTTGCGGACCCATTGAAATTAATAGTTCTGTATATGGTCCACAAAAAAAAAAAAAAATAATACAGACCGGACACGAAAACAAAATACGTTTGTGTGCACGAGCCCTTACTTGAATGGGACAAGCAGCTGTAATTACATTGTGCTGCCTCTACAAGCAAAAGGAAGTGAAGATGATGAAGACCAAGCACAAAAGCTACACTACATTTGCAAACAGCGGTTGGGAAGGGGCGACGGGAAGCAGACCCCTGCCGATTTGATATCGAGGCCATGAGGATAGGACATCAACATTTACCTACCGCACAACCCCCTTAAATAAAACATTTGTGAATGTGGGCATAACCTTTAACATCTTGAGATCTGGTCAATGCTTGGATCAATATTCGGCAGACTGGTAGGTCTAATTGGGAGAATACGAACCTCTGTGGGGGCTTTATCCCGGGTGGAACATTTCAGCTGCCGCTCCAGCTTCTTCTCCTCCTTCAGCTTTTTCACTTCTACCTCATGAGCTTTCAGCAGCAGATCCTGGAGGTAAAATACGACACAATATAAGAATTTTACAAGACTATTTGTTAGAAGAGAAAAAAAAACGGAGCCTTGAAAGTACAGAAGACTGCTGCACATGAACCTGAAACAGCAGGGCAGACGCTGCAATGTGCGAGGGCCGGAAGCTTACCGACTATAGGTCAAGTACAACACTGAATACACAGAGTGGAGCCTAGAAGAGTAATACGCTTCATCACTAGAAAACCCAGAGATTTCACATGGGTGGGGGCACACCCATAGTCATGTCTCTGACCTGATGTGATTCGTAGGACGGGTTATAGGAGGCTCCAGGAGCAGCAACTTCAACGGCTGGAAGCACCGATGGCTTTTTGTTCAGTCTCTCAGGACGCTGAGAACGAGAAAAAACAGTGTAATCACAAGCAACAGGGACAAGTTCATCAATCTTCCGTAACACTGAAACGAGGCGACCCGCACTCAAGATACCAAATATGCAGGTGTACATAAGGCCTCAGACACTCACCACAAGCTGCGAGATTGCTGTAATTTTTTTTTCTTAAAATGGGTTCTCTGGGAATTAAGAAAATGAAAATAACTACATATTACTTTATTATAAATATATTCCCAAATACCTTTCATTAGTTATAATGGCTCGTTTTGTCTGGGGATCAATCACTAGGAGAAATAAAATGGTCGCCATCCTATTAGCACACACAAAACCTGTACTAATCAGACAGCAGGACGAGTTACTTCACAACACTGAGGTAAAGATCTGCCTCCTCCTCCTCTCTGCTTGTCAGGGATTATGATCCTGAATACAGTTTAATAGGATCTTCAGATGAATCTCTGTAGGAATGGAGCTCATGAGGAGACATGAAGTACAGAGGAGGTGGGGTTGTGGCTGTGTCATTAGGACAGGTTTTATGTGTGCTAATTGGTCAGTGGCCATTTTATTTCTCCTAATGATTGCTCCCCAGACAAAATGAGCCATTATAACTATTGAAAGGTATTTGGGAATATTTATAATAAAGTAATATTTAAGTATTTTCATTTTCTTAATTCCTGGAGAACCCCTTTAAGATGTGGTTAAAATTTTAGTCCCACCCACGGGTCTACAATCACTAAGTATCAGTTCGTCATATCCCTAAGGGTAGGATTACACATTGTAGATTTGTAGTGGAAGAAATCCACAAGTAAATCTGCAACACATTTTAGTTGAAGATTTGCAGACTTAATCTCCACTAAGGAAATCCATGTATAAACTGCAAACCATCCGCGAGACAATGGACATGCTGCAGTTATGAAACTTCCATGTGTATGCAGAAAATCCACTGTGTAGATGGGGATTGGAAAACCCCACACACTTGTATTGCACAGTATTTTGCTACACATTTTCTGCGTGACTGTCACATTCATTTGAAGGGGACTTGCTGCTAAAACGTCATTCAGATAAATGGAGCAGATTTTCAGTCCCAGAAATTTCTGTCTAAAATCTGCTGCTTTCAAAATTAGGAGCAGCGAGTGTGCGCCTCTTTCTCTGTATATACGTGGCTCCATCCAATATCATACATGACGAGGAGAGGGCAGTGAGGTCCATGCTCTCTACCACCTTCTCCTCCAAGTATAGGTTCACACATAACTCAAAAATTGCCAACAATGACATATAGGAGTCGCATCTATCTATAGAACGGAGCCCCCGAAAGTGAAGGAGAGTGCACAGCACATGGGTGCTCTCCATTCACTTCTAAGGGTACTTTCACACTTGCGTCGCCGGAACTGCCTGCAAACAGAAAGCATTTGAAGACTGATCCGTCTTACAAATGCATTGCAAGAACGGATCAGCCTCTCCACTTGTCATGTGGAGAGAGGGATCCGTTATATATATTTTTTCACATTTTTACCAGTCCACGCAGGATGGATCCGGCATTAGGGCATTTTGAATGCCGGATCCGGCACTAATACATTCCAATGGGAAAAAGTGCCAGATCCGGCAAGTATTCCAGAATTTGACTGAGATAAAACCGCAGCATGCTGTGGTATTACCTCAGTCCTGAAATGTCAAAAAGACTGAACTGATGCATCCGGAACGGATTTCTCTCCATTCAGAATGCATTAGGATAAAACTGATCAGTTCTTTTCCGAACTGAATGCCGGAAAAGAAAAACGCTAGTGTGAAAGTAAGCCTAAGGGAGCATCGAAAATACCCAAGCCAGCACACTCCCACAGCAGTCAATGGTGGGTGGCTGCACCTGCAATGGGCTCTCCTCCACTTTCGGGGGCCCGTTCCAGAGATAGGAAAGGGTCTCAGAGGTGGGTTCCGCACCTGACATTGGTAGCATATCCTAATGAAATGCCACCAATGTCTGAAGTGAGACAACCCCTTTAATTTCCATGATGATTAACAGAGGAACAGCGGCTTTCAAAACGCAGGCTCCTCACCTTAACACGACCCTTCTTGGTCTGTTCTAAATACCACTGCTCTTTTCCTTCAAACGCAGAATCCAGGGGATCTGTAATGAAAGGAGGGCGTTAATATATCATGTGCAGCGAATGGTCAGGTCTCTACACAATGACAGAATCCACGTACTCTTCTCCGCCCACAGGTCATAGAAGCCTCTGGTTGGGTTGTTGTTGGGCTCGTCCTTGTGTGTTGAGCTGGGTTTGTCCTGTTGTGCCAGGAGAAGTCTGTCTGTACGGGGCAGAATCCCCTTCGTTTCCAGCTTCTCCTCTCGCTCCCGTTTCCTTTTCAGTTTCTTAGCATTGGGCACCTGGTGAGATAAGATGCTGGAGAGAGACACAGGCGGTCAGTAACATGGCAGCTCCACGCTTTCAGATTTACAGCGGTGGGTTATCGACGTCCCTCCAAGAAACGACACCGCTTCCTGCCTTGGAAAAGCGAATACCGGAGAACGCACGCGGAGAAAAGAACTTCAGAACCTATGTGTAAGCTGCATAAAGAGAGTTTGACATCGACCAAACTAAATCTGCATCTGGTCAGGACTAAACTGGTTAATAATCCACGTCCGATCATTAGCAGGGTACTTCTTCTGTGTCCTAGGCTTCTACTCCCATCAGAAGCCCCAGTTTTTGCTAGGAGCTTAGTGGCTGAGGACCTTAGACATGCACCATATGGGGGCTGTCCCAGAAACTCAACTTATCACCTATCCATTATTAACGTGACTGGGGTCTCATATCCCCCATTTGAATGGCGTTGGTCGAGCATGCACATTGCTGCTCCACCTAAATGCTAAGGCGCTACCAGAGACAGCCAGGCATACATAGGAATATAGGAGAATTTTTCAGCTTTTTTCTCCTCCATAACATGGAAATCTACAGTGAGAAACAACCCCATACTCATCAGCTTAACCCTTACGACCAGCAAAATGAGCCAAGGCCAGTTTACGGTCACTGAAGCCAAGCTCTATAAACCATGTGCATAACAGATTATCTGATACTGCCACCTAGTGGACAAAGATACATTCAGACTATGGGAAGAGCGAATCGACTTCAGGTGACACATCCAAAGTCGATTCACATAAGTCTACATTTACAAGACCGTATGTGTTTTGCGGTCTGTAAATCACAGAACCGAAAAAACGGATGACGTCAGCATGGCATTTGTTTTTTTTTGCGGCTCCATTGCAACAATGCCTATCCTTGTACGCAAAACAGACAAGAATAGGACATGTTCTATTTTATTTGCAGGGCTACAGAACGGACATACGGATAGCACACGGTGTATTGTCCGCATTTTTTGCTGACCCATTGAAATGAATGGCCCTGCATCCTATATGCAAAAAAAAAAAAAAACACGGAACGGACACAAACAAATTATGTTCGTGTGAATGTAGCCTGAAGTTGTTCCAATACTGTACGGAGCAGGAGCTCCGTACAGTATTAACCCCTTAAGGACGCATGACGTACCTGTACGTCATGGTTTCCGAGTCCTTAAGGACCCATGACGTACAGGTACGTCATGAGTTGTTCCGATCACTGCTGCTCAGCTGGCAGTGATCGGAACAAGGTACCTGCTGAAATCATTCAGCAGGTACCTTGTTACAATGCCCAGGGGGGTCTTGTGACCCCCCCATATCGGCGATCGCTGCAAACCGCAGGTCAATTCAGACCTGCGGTTTGCAGCTTTCTGTGCGGTCTGTGACCGCGGGGATCAGAGGGTTAATGCCCCCAATGTGTTTATTTTTAACCCCCCCTGCAGCCTCCAATCATATTGTGGCTGTGGGGGTGCAGGGGGGGTGGTTGCGGGCGGCGGGATCGCGATTGCGATCCCCCGCCCGCCTCCTCTGTAATGTTTCCCTGGTGTCTAGTGGGTCTATCAGAGTGTCAGCACATTGCTGACACTCTGATAGAAACGGCTGGCATTTGTGCTTGATCAGATGCCAGCCGTTTAACCCCTTCCGTACCGCGGTCCGTATGTACCGCGGCATGGAAGGGTTAACAGGGAGGGAGCTCCCTCCCTCTCCCATCGGGGGGCTGCTGTGCCTTTGCAGCCCCCGAACAGGATGGGATCGCAGAGGGAGGGGGCTCCACTCCTTCTGCTTCAATCACCCGCTGCCCTCTTATGGCAGCGGGTGATGGTTGCCATGGAGACAGGACGCTTTCAGAAGCGTCCTGTGTCCATGGTGCTGAAAGTCTGAATAGACCTGCTAAAGGTCTATTCAGACTTTGTAAAGTACAAAATACAGTACAGTGCACTATATAGTGTACTGTACTGTATTACTACAGACACCAGATCCACTGGATCTTTCAGAACCAAGTGGGTCTGGGTCAAAAAAAAATGTAAAAAGTGAAAAAAAGTAAAAATGAAAAAAACATATCACTGAATAAAAAAATACACTACACATATTAGGTATCGCGCGTCCGTAAAAATCTGCTCTATAAAAATATTACATGACTGAACTCGTCAGGTGAACGCCATAAAAATAAAAAAATGGTGTAAATAAGCCATTTTTGGGCAACTTACATCACTAAAAATGTAATACAAAGCGATCAAAAAGCGTATGCCTCCCAAAATAGTACCAATCAAACCGCCATCTCATCCCGCAAAAAATGAGCCCCTACCTAAAACAATTGGCCAAAAAATAAAAAATCCATGCTTCTCAGACTAAAACATGATTTTTTTTGTTTCAAAAATGCTTTTTAGTGTTAAATGTATAAAAAAAATAAAAAGTAGACATATTGGGTATCTCCACGTCCGTAAGAATCTGCTCTATAAAAATATCACCTGACCTAACCCCTCAAGTAAAAACTGTAAAAAAAATTAAATAAAAAACTTTGTCAAAAAGCCATTTTTTTGTCACCTTACATCACAAAAGGTGTAATAGCAAGCGACCAAAATGTCATATGCACCCCAAGATAGTGCCAATCAAACCGCCATCTCATCCCGCAAAAAATGAGCCCCTACATAAGACAGTCGCCCAAAAAAAAAAAAAAATAAACTATGGCTTTCAGAATGTGGAGACACTAAAAAATAATTTTGTTCAAAAATGCTTTATTATGTAAAACTGAAACAAAACCCCCTAAAAAGTAGTCATATTTGGTATTGTAGCGTCCGTTACAACCTGCTCTATAGAAATAGCACACAATCTTACCTGTCACTTCAACAATGTAAATAGCAAAAAATAAAAACGGTCCCAAAACAGCATTTTTTTTGCAAATTTTCCATTTTAATCCATTTTTCCAGTAACAAAGCAAGGGTTAACAGCCAAACAAAACTCAATATTTATTGCCCTGATTCTCTTGTTTGCACAAACACCCCATATGTGGTCGTAAACTGCTGTATGGCCAAACGGCAGGGCGTAGAAGGAAGGGAACGCCATATGGTTTTTGGACTGGCAGATGGACTGGACTGGATGGCAGGCTGGACTGGTTTTTTGACACCATGTCCCATTTGAAGCCCCCATGATGCACCCCTACAGTAGAAACTCCAAAAAAGTGACCCCATTTTGGAAACTACGGGATAAGGTGTCAGTTTTGTTGGTACTATTTTAGGGTAAATATGATTTTTGGTTGCTCTATATTACACTTTTTTTGAGACAAGGTAACAAAAAATAGAAATTCTGAAATTTCATCTCCATTTGCCAATAACTCTTGTGGAACACCTAAAGGGTTAACAAAGTTTGCAAAACTAGTTTTGAATACCTTGAGGGGTGTAGTTTCTTAGATGGAGTCACTTTTATGGAGTTTCTACTCTAGGGGTGCATCGGGGGGCTTCAAATGGGACATGGTGTCAAAAAAACAGTCCAGCAAAATCCACCTTCCAAAAACCATATGGCGTTCCTTTCCTTCTGCGCCCTGCCGTTTGGCCATACAGCAGTTTAAGACCACATATTGGGTGTTCGTGCAAACTACAGAATCGGGGGAATAAATATTAAGATTTGTTTGGCTGTTAACCCTTGCTTTGTTACTGGAAAAACGAGATTTTTGTATAACTTACCAGTAAAATCTCTTTCTCGCTCTTCATTGGGGGGGACACAGAAACCGTGGGTATAGCTATGTCCACTAGGAGGCGTTGACACTAGGCTAGAATTGTTAGCTCCTCCTCCGACAGCTATACCCTCTCCAGCCTGGAGAAGGAGCTTCAGTTTTGTGCAAAAGCAGTAGGAGAAACAGACCAACTACTAAAAGGAGAGAAACACCCGAAACCGAAGGACCAATAATATGAAGGCCCGCTGGCAAGCACTGCCAAACTGTAGTACAAACAATACTGGGTGGGTGCTGTGTCCCCCAATGAAGAGCGAGAAAGATTTTACTGGTAAGTTATACAAAAATCTCGTTTTCTCGCACATATTCATTGGGGGACACAGAAACCGTGGGACGTCCAAAAGCAGTCCACGGGGAGGGAAACACATGAACCACGCAGGGACACCACCGTTGTGGGGTGCAGAACCCTGCCGCCTGCACAACCAGACGGCCCAGGCAGAATCAGTGGATTGAAGAACGCAGCAGGAAAGAAAACTCCCCAGAGCGCAGGGGCCACACAGCCAGCTACGCAGCAGCGCCAGAGACACGAAGCAACAAGATCCAAAACGCCCGCCGCAGCGGGAGGACGTAAAGGAAGGAGTGGAACCCCGACCAGTGAGCAGAACTCCGCGTTGGAGAGAAGTACCTCGAGACAGCAACAGGACCAACGAGAAGAAAACTCGAGCAGCGTAGGAACCGAAGACAGAGCAAAGCCTCAGGCTGCATCACCTCCAGACGATGTAACCCACTGCCACCGAGTGGGAAGAAGGGAAACACCCTGAGGGCAAGCTGCCGCTAGGTACCGATGGAGAAAATGGATCGAACAATGGACAAAACCCGAGGGACACCACGGAAACCAATGGGTCCTCCCGAAGAAGAGATAGTGGATCAGGGGACCAGAGGACCCCAGAGAAGGGAAACAAGTGACACATGTCTCATGGGACACCGCCATAGGCCCAAGGCCGGTACGGACAGCAAGAATACGAATGGAGCGAAGGAACTCCGCATCCCCAACATAAGAGAAGAACGCCAGTTGCGAAACAGAACCTGGAGAAAAGTACCCGCCCTGGCAGCACATGGTGCGTGAACGCTGAAAGGAAACTGCCCCGTTCCAGGACATGGAACAAGCACCATTACCAGCAATGCGAGTCAGCTGCTGAAGGACCGAAGTAACATTGGTACTCCCGGCGTAGGGAACACGAAGGCGATACCCACAAGCGACAGATACTGGAGGAGCCCGGCAGGGAGCAAGAACTAGGAGCGGCCGCTGAATATTGACTAGGTAGGCGAGACAAAGCACAGTGAACAGGCGCAGACAGTAGTACGGACAGGGGAGTCCGACAAATCGATCCCAGTGGCACACAAGCAAGGGTGCCCCGTAAACACTGAAAGTGGAGGAGCAGAAAAGCAGACAGATTAGCCGAAGGGCCCAGCATCCGACAGATGCAGGGGCGAGTCAGATAAAATGCGTGCCTATATCGCCACCGGAGGAAGAGTTCCACCATCCCAAGAGGGGGGAAATACGGTCAGCAAAACCCAAGGACAAACAGCGTCCAAAGGAGCAGTCCCCAGCAAGAACCACATCAGGAAGGGACGTAGAAGGGTTTGTGACCTAACGCTATGCCACACCCCACCATAACAAAGGAAGACGGCAGGTGCAGAGTAAACAGCCGTGAGGGTAGAGAGTAACAAACCTTGAGACAGATGAGGCGTCATAGTGGTTACACTCACTACCTCAGACCGAGCAACGGAATACTAGTACAGGAAATGAAAGGGCCAATCCCACCAGTTGGGCCCAAAATAGCAAGGAGTAGAAG
The DNA here is from genome assembly GCA_033119425.1 of Bufotes viridis. NCBI lineage: Eukaryota > Metazoa > Chordata > Amphibia > Anura > Bufonidae > Bufotes > Bufotes viridis. The sequence goes on along the minus strand of CM065597.1, from coordinate 29,144,838 downwards.
GTAAGTACCAAGGCACTACAACTACCAAGGATCCATGCGCTGGAAGTTAGCCCACGGGGAAGGCTAGAGTACAGCCGGACCACCGCCTAAAACGGAAAAACCCAATCTCTCACCCAAGTGGGAGGACAGAACGCGGTAGGCACGGAAAAAGGGGGCATACTGCCGGAGCAGCAAGTGTGTGCGAGAGAGACTGACCGAGGTCCCAACCGGAAACTCCGTAAGTATCTGCAGGAATGAAGTCTGGAAGACAACAATCCTATTGTCCCCCGAGGAGAGAGCTGTGAAGGAACAGCCGCTGAAGCCTGGCCAGGGCAGAAGCCACCTCGGAGCTGGATGAAGCCCGCAGGAACCAGCGAAAAGAAGCAGTCCAGGAGGACGCCGGAGCACAACTCCAACCAAGAAGCAGGAGTGGGAACAGGGTAGCCAGAGCGGGACAGTTCCATGGTAGGACCCATGAAAATCCGCATGTCGTGCGTCATACCACCTTGCAGAAGACGAACACCGTGAAAAACTCAAGATGGAGCTCCCCGAAACTGTCAGAGGGGTGACCCGCTAGAGGAGAGCAGCCGGAACCTAGTGGAGGAGCTGAAGGGCGACCGTAGGAATACTCATACTACACAATATCCGAAGAGGAATGGTAGGATATGAGGGAACCGCAGCTATGACAGAAGCAACTGCCAATGAATATGGCGGAACGAACGGACCCACAAATGTAGTCCCGACCAAGGAGAAAACAGGGGGCACCCGCATTTCAGCTCCGCAGAGAAAGAGAATGCCAACTTACCCACAGGGGGAGGAGGCGTATACGGCCTGTACCATGTACAATGCGCGCATAACTTAATGAAGTGGGGCCACGCTAGATCCCACGGCCTCATGCCATATGTCCCTTATAACAGGGAAATGCCTAGGACCAGTAGGGCAAGCAGTTCGCCTAAAAAAATGGAAATACGTGCATTGCAAACACTGCCTACACAAAGAGCGTAACAGCCCGCCGGGGGGGAGGTGCACAAGAGCAGTGCTGCCTTCCGATGCCACAGTCCGCCCGAAGGGGGTCATACGCATGGCCGCATTGCATCCAGCAGGAAGTCCGCCCAGGGAAGGGGGACATGCACTGGACAGCATCGCTTTACGTAAGAGTGCCAAGCTACCAACTAAGGGGTGTACGCGTGCGCTAGCACCGCATACATGAGAGAGTAACTACTCCGCCAGTGAAGGGGGACATGCACACCCCAGCACCGGTGTGCGCGGGTGAAAATGCCGCCCAAAAAAAGGGGGGGCTGTCTAAGGCCAGCACGTGTGTCCCGTGAGCGCAAAAATTCCACCTCTGGAAAGGGGCATGCACAGGTCCAGTGTCGCATCCCGTGAGAGTGCAAGTATTCCCCTAAGGAAGAGGACCATGCCCAAGTCTGGCAGCATATCCAGTGCGAGAGCGGTTTTCCACCTATGGAGGGGAGACATGCACGTGACCATCACCATATTTAATGGAGGAGAATCACGCACACCGCCAGCACCCTAATCGGCAAGGGTGCAGAATGCCACCTATAGAAAAAGGGGCATGCATATGGCCAGCTGCAAATACAGTGAGTGTGCAATACACCGCCTATGGAGGGGGGCCAAGCACATGGCCAGCAATAGGTAGAGATAATTGGACATTGGACAACACTGCAGCCAATCACACAAACGCGCGTAAAACGCGCATTTATTATTTGTCAGAAACGCGCACAAAGAACGCGCGCAAAACATGCGTCTGAGAGACGCTCAAGTCTGAACCCAGCGTGAGAGTGCAGTGTCCGCCTAAGGAAGGGGTCATGCACATGGCCAGCATCATATCCAGTGAGAGTGCAGTGTCCGCCTATGGAAGGGGGTCATGCACATGGCCAGCACTAAATCCAGTGAAAGTGCAATTCCGCCTAAGGAAGGGGTCATGCACATGGCCAGCATCATATCCAGTGAGAGTGCAGTGTCCGCCTACGGAAGGGGGTCATGCACACGGCCAGCAGCGAATCTGCAAGGCTACAGAAGGAGTCCCTGGCCAGCAATGCCTCTGGAGAGCGCGACCTGCCACCTGTAGACGGGGGCATGTATGTGCCCGCTGATAGAGCTGAGCCATGGGAGTGGCATGGGACCCAATGTATATATAATCTACTTATTTTTATTTTATTTATTTATTTATTTATTTTTTTACTTTGATAGAATGCTGCCGTTGCCTCTGGAGATGCACGGAACCCTTACAGGTAATAGCTGGCAGGACCAAGAAGCGGCCGGCAGGAAGGGGTTAACACCTTGCCGGAAAACAGGGGGTGGAGAATCCGAAGAGCGCGAAGGACTCGCGCCAGTACAAGATCCCGCCCCTCCACCCGCAGCCAGGAGATAGCCAAGGAGGCCGCAAGGCCTCGGCCTAAATTGATTTCCAGAACCCGGCTGCCCACCAGGGGAGGATGTCCGGAAGACACTGGGTCGCCGCGCAGGGACCGGAAAGAAAACGGTTACAGCGCGCGCCCTGAAGACATCCCTCCTGTGAGGCGGGAAGGAGCAGCCCTTCCCGCACTAACCATGGGGGCGGGAACCTGCCCTCAAATAATCCTGCGGAGCTCATGACGGCCGCAGGAGAAGAATGGACAGCGGTGCAATAGCGACCGCTGCCATGAGGAGTCGTCCGGAGGTGCGGCAACAAATTAACCCCCGAAGCGCCGGGGGGAATTAACCCCTGCATCGCCAGTGGCGCGCGCATGGCGCCAACGGGAGTAGTAACCCTCACTGTGCCGGCGGCAGCGCGCCGTCTGGAGGAACCGGAGTCCACAGAGAGTTGTGGAGGAAGGGTGCCCCATGGGGGCCAAACCACGGACCCGGGAAGGTGGGGGCTCAGTCCATTAACCCCCAGCCCCGTACTGTGTCCGGGACCTGGCCGCTGTCCGGGAGGGAAAAGGGGTAAGGGAGATACTTACCACATCCCGGTTACTCACCCCATCTTCATCCTCTTCTCTTCACCCTCCCTAGTGAACCACAAGGTCACTTACTCCAGCAGGGTCACCTCCTCAGCTGCTGGCACCATAGTGGCAGGAGTCTGGATGGCGGGAGGGCTGGTCGGTTTAGGTGACCCCTTGGCTGGCGGGAGCAGGGGAGCGAGGCTGCCCTGGTCCTCCTTTTGCTTCTTGGGGGGGAGGAGGCAGTGAGGCGAGGCGACACTGGCGTGCTCCCCCGGGATAACAGGGAGGCTAGGCGTCCACTGTTTTCCCACCTGCAAGAAGAAAAATAACAAACTAAAATAAGAAATCTTCAAGGAAGCCACCCTGCAGAGCAGGGATGTCTTGCCTCCTTAGACACTAAGCTAAAACTGAAGCTCCTTCTCCAGGCTGGAGAGGGTATAGCTGTCGGAGGAGGAGCTAACAATTCTAGCCTAGTGTCAACGCCTCCTAGTGGACATAGCTATACCCACGGTTTCTGTGTCCCCCAATGAATATGTGCGAGAAAAATGGATTGAAATGGAAAGTTTTTCAAAAAAAAAAATCGAAATTCTGAAATTTTATCTCCATTTGCCATTAACTTTTGTGGAAAACCTAAAGGGTCAATTACGTTTGTAAAATCAGTTTTGAATACCTTGAGGGGTGTAGTTTTTAGAATGGGGTCATTTTTGGGTGGTTTCTATTATGTAAGCCTCACAAAGTGACTTCAGACCTGAACTGGTCCCTAAAAAGTGGGTTTTTGAAAATTTCTGAAAAATTTCAAGATTTGCTTCTAAACTTCTAAGCCTTGTAACGTCCCCAAAAAATGAAATAGCATTCCCAAAATGATCGATACATGAAGTAGACATATGGGAAATGTAAATCAATAACTTTTTTTGGTGTTATTACTATGTATTATAGAAGTAGAGAAATTGAAACTTGGAAAATTGCGAATTTTTCTAAATTTTTGGTAAATTTTGTATTTTTTTATAAATAAAAATGAAATTTTTCAACTTTATTTTACCACTGTTATGAAGTACAATATGTGACGAAAAAACAATCTCAGAATGGCCTGGATAAGAAAAAGCGTTTTAAAGTTATCACCACATAAAGTGACACTGGTCAGATTTGCAAAAAATGGCCTGGTCCTAAGGTGAAATAGGGCTGAGTCCTTAAGGGGTTAAAATGTATTGGCTCCGATGAGCCGACGTTATTACTTTGCGAAGTCTCGCGAGACTTCGGGTAAAAACTTCATAAATTAGTTTGTACTGTAAGAAAACAATTTCCTGAACTCGGGTAGTTCGGGAAATGTTTCTTACTGTACGGAGCGCTCTCCGTACAGTATTGGAACAAAGTTTTATGCAAATCGACTTTGGATGTTTTATCCGGTCGATTCGCTCATCCCTAGTCCATATATCTGCTTAAAGGGGTATTCCGGTTGTCAGAAGTTATCCCCTATGGGGGTCCTACCGTTGGGACCGTCCCGTTTCCCCAATATGCATGCGTCAACCACTCCTAGCAATGCAGAACAAAATGGGCAATGCCATTTATGTCAATTATTTCTTTGCGAATTCGACCCATCTCCAGAATACCCATAGAGATTAATAGAGTGGTCACTCCATTCATTCCAGGGGATACAGGGCCCCCATTCTCATGATCAATGGCGGTCCCAGCGGTAGGACCCCCACCGATGTAATAGTTATCCCCTACCCTGCGGATAGGAGATAATGTAACCAGAATTCCCCTTTAAGATAAGGACGACCTATACTAAGAATAAATCACAATATATATATATATATATATATATATATATATATATATATACAGTGGAGGAAATAATTATTTGACCCCTCACTGATTTTGTAAGTTTGTCCAATGACAAAGAAATGAAAAGTCTCAGAACAGTATCATTTCAATGGTAGGTTTATTGTAACAGTGGCAGATAGCACATCAAAAGGAAAATCGAAAAAATAACTTTAAATAAAAGATAGCAACTGATTTGCATTTCATTGAGTGAAATAAGTATTTGAACCCCTACCAACCATTAAGAGTTCTGGCTCCCACAGAGTGGTTAGACACTTCTACTCAATTAGTCACCCTCATTAAGGACACCTGTCTTAACTAGTCACCTGTATAAAAGACACCTGTCCACAGAATCAATCAATCAAGCAGACTCCAAACTCTCCAACATGGGAAAGACCAAAGAGCTGTCCAAGGATGTCAGAGACAAAATTGTAGACCTGCACAAGGCTGGAATGGGCTACAAAACCATTAGCAAGAAGCTGGGAGAGAAGGTGACAACTGTTGGTGCGATTGTTCGAAAATGGAAGGAGCACAAAATGACCATCAATCGACCTCGCTCTGGGGCTCCACGCAAGATCTCACCTCGTGGGGTGTCAATGGTTCTGAGAAAGGTGAAAAAGCATCCTAGAACTACACGGGAGGAGTTAGTTAATGACCTCAAATTAGCAGGGACCACAGTCACCAAGAAAACCATTGGAAACACATTACACCGCAATGGATTAAAATCCTGCAGGGCTCGCAAGGTCCCCCTGCTCAGGAAGGCACATGTGCAGGCCCGTCTGAAGTTTGCCAATGAACACCTGAATGATTCAGAGAGTGACTGGGAGAAGGTGCTGTGGTCTGATGAGACCAAAATAGAGCTCTTTGGCATTAACTCAACTCGCTGTGTTTGGAGGAAGAAAATGCTGCCTATGACCCCTAAAACACCGTCCCCACCGTCAAGCATGGGGGTGGAAACATTTTGCTTTGGGGGTGTTTTTCTGCTAAGGGCACAGGACAACTTATTCGCATTAACGGGAAAATGGACGGAGCCATGTATCGTGAAATCCTGAGCGACAACCTCCTTCCCTCTGCCAGGAAACTGAAAATGGGTCGTGGATGGGTGTTCCAGCACGACAATGACCCAAAACATACAGCAAAGGCAACAAAGGAGTGGCTCAAGAAGAAGCACATTAAGGTCATGGAGTGGCCTAGTCAGTCTCCGGACCTTAATCCAATCGAAAACCTATGGAGGGAGCTCAAGCTCAGAGTTGCACAGAGACAGCCTCGAAACCTTAGGGATTTAGAGATGATCTGCAAAGAGGAGTGGACCAACATTCCTCCTAAAATGTGCGCAAACTTGGTCATCAATTACAAGAAACGTTTGACCTCTGTGCTTGCAAACAAGGGTTTTTCCACCAAGTATTAAGTCTTTTTTTGTTAGAGGGTTCAAATACTTATTTCACTCAATGAAATGCAAATCAGTTGCTATCTTTTATTTAAAGTTATTTTTTCGATTTTCCTTTTGATGTGCTATCTGCCACTGTTACAATAAACCTACCATTGAAATGATACTGTTCTGAGACTTTTCATTTCTTTGTCATTGGACAAACTTACAAAATCAGTGAGGGGTCAAATAATTATTTCCTCCACTGTATATAATCGGTGGGGGTTCGACTGTTGGCTCCTCCGCCAGTTAGCAGTTTCCCAATGTTACCGCACAAGAGACAGATGACCAGTGTCTCCTACCCTCAGACCCTGGGGATGGAAAACTGACCATAACCCCAGGGCACCCAGAGTTTGCATCACATTCCCAGCAAGCAATGCAGAGAATGCTCACAGCGCAAGGATGGGTCTCATCACAGGGCAGGAGGACACCTGCAGGCTTCTGAAGGAGAACTACACGGCCTGGATGTCACTCGCTTCCAGAGCAGGAGATAAAGGAATGATCGCTGAGGCGGACATTGTTCTACACCTCAAGACATCACTGCATCATGGGAATTACTGCTCTTCAGTGGTGCAGTCTGATAACCGGATCATGTTCAGACCTTCAAGGAATTTCCAATTCTTCATCACTGCCATCAAAACAACTTCTAACATCCGGAACACCCCTTTAAATGGATTGTGCAGCCAGGAATATTGATGACCTATCATCTGGTCGCTGGTGGTCTGACTCCCGGCAATCAGCTTGTGCGAGTAATAATCCTCTTAAAGATCACACTGCGTCATCGGCGCGGTGTAATTTCAAGTGAATGGAACACTCACTTCTTCTGAGATGATGCCGTCTAATCTTGAAGAGGAAGTAGCTCTCGCAAAAGCGCCGCCTCCTCTTCAACCAGCTGATTGTCGGGAGTCAGACCCCCACCGATCAGAGGCTGCACAACCCCTTTACGCAGAAACCCCATTAACATTGACTATTGAAACTGTATGCATTCTCTAACATACCGTTTTATTGGAATCCAACATTTAAAAGACCTTTGCTTGCTGTCAGTGAATTGGAACATTTCTGTAGGTAATCTGTCCTTACAAGTGTGAACACATACTCACTCTTTAGGTGGCGGCACTTTAGAGTCCGGCTGTAGAATAAGGTCGATCTTTAGAGGTCGGGTGCGCTTCTTTAGCTTTCTGCCAGCTTGTAATAGTCTGGAGTCTGAAAAGATTAAACAAATGTCATATCTAGTCCACATCATGTCCAGTTGGAAGCAAACACTGATGTAGGCGTCCTGCTATTTCCATTCTTATAGTTAGTGTCACGATGGATAAGAGTTCAGCGCAGTGCCGCCATCTTTATCCTGGTGCACACACTGGGCAATTACAGTCACAAATGACAGGGGCGTACAGAGATCTCACAGGGTCATCCGTGCCTGCATCAGACCTGCCCCACGCACGTGTGGTCCTCAGTGATGACAAATACAATGAGGGCGGATCATGTATCGCACAAGAACGGTAGAGAGATGGAGTCATGCGGGGCCCACCGGGAACATAGAAACGGTATAATCTAAAGCAGGCATCCTCAAACTGCGGCCCTCCAGCTGTTGTAAAACTACAACTCCCACAATGCAGTGCTGTAGGCTGATACCTGTAGGCTTTTCGGGCATGCTGGGAGTTGTAGTTTTGCAACAGCTGGAGTGCCGCAGTTTGAGGATGCCTGATCTAAAGTAATGATACTTTTGCCCGTATTGGTTAAAAAAGTAACCCCTTTAAAGGGGTTGTCTGGTGTTTTGATACTGATGGTCAACCTTTGAGATCGATCATTACCTGCGGGGGTCCGACTCCCGCACCATCGCCGATCAGCTGTTTGAGGAGACCGCTGTCTTCTGGTAAGCTGGGGGGGGGGGTCTTGGTACATCATATAGCGGCTGTGCTTGGTATTGCAATCCAGTATTTGCTCCACGCAACAGAGGAGCGTGATGTCGGTGGCCTTGGAAAAGGTAAGCGCTGCGGCTTCTTCAAACAGCTGATGAGCAAGGGTGCTGGAAGTCGGACCCCCACCGATCAGATATCCTGCGGATAGGTCCTCAATATCAAAATACCAGATATCCCCTTTAAAGGAAACTGCTTTTTCTCTTTTACTGTGCATAAAAAAAAACATCCATCAGCGGCTGGAGGGCATCTCTCCCGGTTGGAGTTGTGTTGCAATGATTCTTCAGAACTACCGCACGTTCACACACAAGCAGCTGCCCGTGACACTGCCTTCTTAACCCCCAACCCTCTACAATGGCGGTCATCGGAGATCCAGTACAGACTACCTAATTATTCAGCGCCTCAAAGGTCCACTAGCAAACTGACTGCTTGAATGGCGGGGATGTTGCCTGTTACCCAGCTTTCCCGGACTAGGCAGAGCCAGTAGCCAAGATCACGGTCAGTGTGACAGTCACTTCAGTCAGGCTTGACTAGGCTTCAGCCGTGAGGCAAAGACCATCCCCTCGTAGTCTTCACATTCAGACGACCGTATCAGTTTTGTGGTCCGCAAAACATGGATACTGGCGGCTTGCGTTCTGCATTTGTGGAACGAAACGGCCAGCCCTATGATAGAAATGCCTATTCTTGACCACAATTGCGGACAAGGAAAAAAAAAAAAAGTTCTCTTTTTTAAGAGGCCACAGAACGGAAGTATGGCGTGCTTTCCGCATCTTTTGTGGCCCCACATCGCCAAATTGCAGAACGGATGCGGACTCAACTATACGGTCTTGTGAATGGGCCCTTAGTCTGTGATCTCTCCCCAACTCGTGTCACTGCTGCATGCTGGGAGTTGCAGTTCTGCTACAGGGGGAGAGCCCTGTTCTACACCAGCAGGGGGTGCCACCTACTCAGCGAAGTAATCCGGCGGATTCACAAAGCGTCAGCAGCCTCCACAGTTACTTTCTCACCTTTTTTATTTTTTTTCGTGTCCACAAAGAAGAGATTTTCATTAGGTCTTTCCGCCAGCAGACCCCTGCGAGAAAGAGATAAAAAAAAGAAAGAGGAGTGGTCAAATAAGAAAAAGACATAGCGGATACGTTTATAAAAAAAAAAAAAGTCAAAATGTGCATTAGAGAGATTGCACTATTTTAATCCAGCTGTGACACAGGCGCCACATCAAGTCTGCGTCTCACCAGAAATACAACTGGCACTGCCTCCTGGGGCTCTCCCCCTGCAAGATGACCCTGCCTGTCAGCAGTGCGGTAAATACTGGTAACTTAAAGGGGTTTTCCCATCTCAGACAATGGGGGCATATCGCTAGGACAGGCATCCTCAAACTGCGGCCCTCCAGCTGTTGCAAAACTACAACTCCCAGCATGCCTGAACAGCCTAAAGATATCAGCCTACAGCAGGGCATTGTGGGAGTTGTAGTTTTACAACAGCTGGAGGGCCGCAGTTTGAGGGTGCCTGCGCTAGGATATACCCCCATTGTCTGATAGGCGCCGGTCTCACCCCTGGGACCCGCACCTACAATGCGAATGGAGCGGGGAAATGAACGGAGGGAGCACTGCGCATGCACAGCCGCCCTCCATTCATTTCTATGGGGCTGCCGAAAATAGCCAAGCACTAGCTCTGTCATTTCCGTCTGCCCCATAGAAATGAATGAGAGCATGGGCCGAGCACGGGCGATACGCTCCCACTCACTTCTATGGGAGCAGCGATTGGTGGTGGACGGACCGCGAGAAATCTGGGGTCCTCCAGGCACAGCGCTCCCTGCTTCATTCTCGTTGTAGCAGTGGGACCCGCACCTATCAGACAATGGGGCATATAATAGCGATACACCCCTTTTAAAGAGGTTCTCCAGGATAATCATGTTGAAAGGCTACCCTCAGCATAGGTCATCAATACGAGATTGCTGGGGGTCCGACTTCTGGCACCCCCCCCATCGATCAGCTGTTTGAAGAGGATGCAGCACTGCCATGAGCACCGCAGCCTCCTCACGGCGTATCAATCGACACTTATTGGTATTACAGCTCAGCCCCATTCAATCCAATGTGATTGAGCTGTGCCTAGACGAGGTCACCGACAAACGCGAGGTCACCGTCTTAGGTAGAGCCATGGGGCTCATGGAGCTGTGACAAACAGCTGATCAGCAGGGGTGCCAGGGGTTGGACCACCACTGATCACCTATCCTGAGGATAGGCAACCAATGTCAAAATCCCAGAGAACCCCTATAAAGCGGCTCTGTCACCCGGATCAACCCTACCCAACCAGGCGTATAGCCAGGTCGGGCTGATGACGCTGATTAAAGCGATACCCGTCTCATGCAGTTAGAGCGCTGCCCCTGGTGCTCCATAATGACCCCCCCCCCCCCCCAAAGCCTTTAGATTGACTGCGCCAGAAAACATCCTATTTTTGCAAAATAATTCTCACAGTAGCCACGGTAACAAACCCTCTATGGCAGAATTCAGCAACCTTCGGCACCCAAGATGAGGTGAAACTACATCTCCCAGCATGCTCCATTCGCTTCTATGGGAGTTCTGAAAACAGAGCAAGTGTGCATGCTGGGAGTTGTAGTGTCACCACAGCTGGACGGCCGAAGGTTGCTAATCCCTGCTTTATGGCGACATCATCCAGAAATGATAGGCAAGTAGTCACCTGTGATCACATGGCTGTCTGCAGGTACACTCTGCAGGCACAGAGCAGCCAGAAGACCCCTATAAGATCCTGATGGCGGTCTACCTCAGATGTCGCCCATTTTTGGGAGGTAACGGCAATACAGCTGGTGATCGGCCGATGAGACGATCTTACTGATGGCTCTAACACCAACAACCACCAGAGGCTGCTGTGAAACTACAACTCCCAGCATGACCTGATAGCTTAGGAGTTGTAGTTGCAGTGACCAGAACCAGTCATAGCTCTGATCCTTACAGCCCAGGCCTCATGTGACCCCCTCCTCCTCACCCGACTGTCCTCTCCTGCAGCCGCACGTCGTCCATGAACTCCTCCACATCCTTGACATCGATGTGCTTTTTCCAGTTCTTCTTCTTGTTCCTGTTCATCCGCTTTCTTTTCGGGGTGTTCTTCTTCTCCCCGCTTTTAGAAAAGGCAGTGAACCCCAGGAAATCATTGCCCTGCTCCACGCCGCCGCGACTTGTGGCGGCCGCCATCTTGGAGTTAAAGACTGGCCGGAAGTAGCAGCCGGAAATGCGTCACGGTGCCTGAGCGTGAAGCCGGGTGGCGGCCATCTTTGTACAGGCACTGAGCACATTTATACCTATTTTCCCGCTATGGGAGTGGTTCGTGGTGGAATCTAGCCCTGTGCGTGTGGTGAATTGCTGGGGTTAAGGGTGATTTGCAATATAGTTCAATACAATAGTAATACTGTAATATTAATTCTTAGCTATTTTTCATCACAGCTGTTGGTTACTTTTACATTTTGTTGCACACGTTTTTTTGAGGGGGAAAGGGAAACTTATTAACCCCTTAAGGGCCCTGCCATTTTTCATTTTAGGGACCAGGCCAAATTTTGGAAATCCGACCAGTGTAACTTAATGTGGTGATAACTTTGGAACGTTTTTAATGATCCAAGCCATTCTTAGACTGTTTTCACATTGTACTTCACGACAGTGGAAAATTTGAGTCGATATATTCCACCTTTATTTATAAAAAAAATCCAAAATGTATTAAAAATTAGCAATTTCAAAATTTCAGTTTCTCTACTTTAAAAAAAAAACTGATAATGATACCTCATAAAATAGTTATTACTTTACATTTCTCGTATGTGGACTTTATATTGGCATCATTTTGTAAATGTTATTTTATTTTTTTGGAATGTTAGATGGGATGCAATTTTAGATGCAATTTTTTTTTTAAATTTCTAAAAAATTCCAAAACCCACTTTTTAAGACCAATTCAGTTATGAAGTCCCTTTATGGGGCTTACATAATAGAAACCATCCATCTATGACCCCCTTTTAGAAACTGCACCCCTCAAATTATTCAAATATGATTTTGCTAACTTTGTTAACCCTTTGTGTTCCAGAAGACTTTAGGGGGTTGTCTCTTCTCAGATAATGGGGGCATATAGCTAGGATATGCCTCCATTGTCTGATAGCGCTAGGTCATGTGATATTTTTATAGAGGTGCTCATTACGGACGCGGCGATAACTAAAATGTCTATTGTTAGTACATTTTTTTTATTAAAAATTGCAGAATGAATGGAAAGGGGCACTTTTTTACTGTAATGTTTTTTTTTTTTTTTTCACTTTTTTTTTTTGTCCCAGTACAGGGACTTCAACATTTCAGGGTCTAATCCCTGTTTCCATGTAGTACAATACTGACAGTGTGCAGGCGAGACCGAGCCTGTGGGTTTCCATGTATAGCAGACCCCGAGGTCTGAGGTTGCCATGGCAGCCATCGGCCCCCTGTCACTGCAGCACGTGGGGCCAATGGAGAGGCAGAGAGAGCCCCCTCCCTCTGCGATTCTCCTATATGCTGCGGTCAGCATTGATTGCAGCATATAAGGGGTTAATCTGTCGGCTTTTACAGCGATGCCAGGCCATACAGCTGTGACTGACAGCCGAGCCCCTGCACTGATAGGTACATGTACGTCAAAGGTCCGCAAGTCACTTGTGGCCATGACATACTAGTACTTCAAGGGTCGTGAGGGGGTTAAAGGGATTGTTCTGTGAGGCAAACTTGGTGGTATAAAAGTGGTATAAAAAAATAATAATAAAACTCCCCTCACAAATCCAACGTCCCTCATACTATATAGGAAACGTTAAAAAGCCGTCAGCTGATAGATTTGTGTAGCTGCCCCCGTTTACCTGATGGGCCGGACGGGAGTCCTTTTGCCCTTCTTCAGGCCTGTATATATTGGTATAGGTTTTTTTCTGCTGTGTGGAATAAAGTAGCCAGCTGCTTCCTGCAAAAAACGTAGACCAGTATAATGTTAAGCCACCAGTCACGGGACTCTTCATAAATTTGGCGCATTTTCTGGCTTTCCGTGTGCCAAAAACTGAAATCTGCACCAGCTAGGAACTGTTGTAGATTGCAGCTACCAATTAAAGGGGTTTTCTGAGACTTTTCTACTGATAACCTATCCTCAGGATAGCTCCTCAGTATCGATCGTTGGGGTCCGACACCTGGGATGATAATGGCCGATCAGCTGAGAAGACAGGGGTGCTCCAGTGAGCGCTGCAGCCTTCTCTCCGTTTTTCCTAGGCCAGTGACGTAACACTCAGCAGTCACATGACTTAAGTGCAGCTCATCCCCAAGGAAAGAGAACCATCTCACTAGCGCCACCTTCTGGAAGTGGTTCTCTATGAGTCAAAATCCGACTTTTTAATAGGTCCCTAATTCCAAAGCTGTTGATCCAGAAGAAAGTGAAAACCCCCGGACACATTTCACAATATGACTTGGAGAAAGGCAATTAGTCCTAGCACCCCGGATCAAACCCGCGGAAAATCTGCACCGCTGGTCATGTACATTGTATTCCATGAGAATTTGAAATTCTCAATGCACACAATGCAGATTTTTTCCGCTCAGATTTTGACATGCGGTGCGGATTTTAAAATCCGTAGCTGTCATGGCCTCGGTGTTGTGCACGTGACATGTTTGCCGTGCATGCCGGATGTCAGGGGCAACATGTTGTTGTGGCTTGTATGTGCTTTTCTCCTATTCTACTGGTGCTTGAGGGGTTAAGTTCCTGGCTGGGTTTGGCCACTAGGGTTTTATTACCTGTGGCTCCCTGGCTGTGGTTGGTGCTAGAGCTCTGCTCCAGTCCTGGACATTCCCAGATGCCCAGTCCTTGAGGATCACCTAGTGGGACATTGATGTCCTCAGCGATGTCTTCCTTATGTATCTTCCATGTTCCCCTACCTTACCTGTGTTGATGTTTGGGTTGGGTTTATGTTCAGGGTGTGGTGTACGTCTTGTTGTTTCAGGTCTGGTCAGTTGGTGTGTTATGTCCGGCTTGAATGCAAGGCGTTTCCCGGTGTGTTCTGCCTGCAGAAGTGGGCTCAATGGTTTCCCGGAGGGGTGAACCAGAAGTCAAGTCAGTGAGCAGTTGCTGTAGTGCTGGCTCCTATGTGTGTCAGTACAAAATGAGTCCGGCATTGTGTTCAGATGTCAGTACGTTTACTTTGGTTCCAGTTCACCTTTGTGTGGTCTTCTGTTGTTCCCTCCAGCAACTGCGGCAGGTCAGTTACCATGCATTCCGGGGTTCTTGGTTCAGTGGTTATCCCCGCCACTGGATACTTACCTGCTGTTCCACTTGGCTTTTCATTCCATATTGGTTGCTAGGCCTGTGGGAGACTCTGGTTTATCCGTGGTTGGGATGAACTGGTTGTCTCTCATTCCTGACTATATTGCAGGGACTGATAGGGTCTGCAGGGCACAGGTCATGGGTATGAGCCCCCCTACCATCGAGGGCGGCTCATACAGTCAGGAGGTCAGGGATTGGTTTTAGGGATGCTTAGTTTGTTTTCTGCTCCCTTATACCTGATTCAAGGCCTAGTATCTGCTGACATTGTACAGTGGGTTTTTTCCCCAGCAGCATGTCAATTTATTATTTTTTTCTGACCGGATTTTCTCCATTCACTTAGTAAAATGCAGAAAATTCGCACCAAATTCGCATGTAAATTCGCACAAATTGATGCTGAATAACCGCATGGATTTGCCTGTGAACACCTCTGGATTTCAGTGTGGATTCTCCGCACCTGAATCCTGAACGTGTGCATGTACCCTTACTTATCCAGAACTGCAGAATATAATGCAAGATCTTTTAGGCTAGTTTCACACTCTATGATAAACTGTTCCGGAAGACTGTTCCTGTAGATCAGTCATCCTCAACCTGCGGCCCTCCAGCTGTTGCAAAACTACAACTCCCAGCATGCCCGTACAGCCTACAGGTATCAGCCTACAGCAGGGCATTGTGGGAGTTGTAGTTTTACAACAGCTGGAGGGCCGCAGTTTGAGGATGCCTGCTGTAGAGGTCAGAGGAACAGACTTCCGGAGTTCATTGTATCCGCCATAGCTGAAAACAACCTTTCCCTGCCAGAGCCAATGGACCCGGCAGGGATCCGGCCTGTTTCCGGCTTGCAGCGGTATCTCAGCCTGCCGGTCCCATTATAATTAATAATGACTGGCGGTGCCTGGCTGGTACCAGATGCAATGAACTCTGGTAGGCTGTTCCTCTAACACAGGGATGCTCAACCTGCGGCCCTCCAGCTGTTGTAAAACTACAACTCCCATGATGCCCTTCTGTAGGATAATAGCTGTAGGCTGTCAGGGAATGATAGTAGTTGTAGTTTTGCAACAGCTGGAGGGCCGCAGGTTGAGCATGCCTGGTCTAACAGAACAGTTTAGTGCTGGTGTAAAACTAGCAAAAAAAGAGAATTAGTCACAGATCAGGTAAATAAATGAACACAGTATTTTCAGGGGGTTTATCTGTTTCTACCGTATAGTTTTGGAGGGCGTCTCAGTATTGGGGTGCATGATGGGATGTTGAGAAGGTGGGAGGAAAAGTAGGAAACTAAGATGTCTGTCTGTCTGTCAAACTCTGCAGAGATGAGAAATGCTGAAATAAATCATCATGTGGGTCTGGTCTGAATGGAGAAGATGAAGAAAGAGAACATTTACATCAAAGGAGATGTCACTGGATGTAAGAGGTATGGGCGCGATATGTGTGTGGGTGTGGATTGAGGGTGGGCAGGGACACAGGGGCCCCATAATGGCCTATTGCCCGGGGAAGTGCCCCTCCCGAGACCAGGCTCTTGATCCGCCACTGCATGAACACCGCAGATTTCCACATGAACTGACAGTGAATGTCCGCCCAGCATGGACAGCCTTTCCTGGGGATGATAATGTGTAAGTCCCGAGAACCCCTTTCATTTCATAATATAGCTATAACAGTCAGCGATCACTTTTTCTCTGCATATCCTTAGAAGGAAATGTTAAATTCTAGCTGCCTGCAACCACCACTAGGGGGAGCGCAGGAGCGTTCTGCAGACTGTAATATTAGTGCAGTGTGAAGACAGGGTCTGCAAACCGCGCCATTCAGTGGAGCTAAAACAAGAGCGAGTCCGCACCATTCAGAATAAAAAACCCCGGCAAAATCCGCAGAGATTTCCGGCAGATTTTGTATCCTTACCGCTGCCTACTAACCAGCAGAGGGCGTTATAAGTATGCAAAATGTTCCGTCCATTCTTTTTCTTGCCAAGTTAAAACAAAAGTTTATTCTGACCCCGTGTAATAGTAACACGTTGCATCTCCCAGGGTTTTGTCTGCTGCAAATATTCCAGTTGTTTCGTGTTGTTCCTGATAGGACATGCCTACAGATCCCTGGTCCAGAACCGAATTCCTTTTCAGCCACTGTTACACCCACATCTGCATTTAGTGCCAAGTGTTCAGTTCTGACTCTTGACAGCAGATGGCGCTTGTACCTTATCCGTGGCAGAATAGCAAATGTCTGTTTTTCGCCAGGTCCTTTATATGAGGAGCACCTGCTCTGCTTCAGGTATTGATACATGTGGACTGAACCAGCTATTGGGTGGGACTGGTCAATCATGTAATGTGTATATCTGCTCTTATCGGTGGATATTGGTGGAAAGAAGGTTCGGGCATATTGGATTCCATCATGCCCGATCCTTTGTTTTCAAGGAATATATTTAACACCCAGAGGTATTGGGTAGTGTTTTTTTTTGCCCTCCCCTTATTGAAGACGCATGCTTTGCGGTGGACCTAGGTGTATGGGGAAGTCAGGAAGCTGACCGCTATCGAAGATGCGATTGATGTGGCAGATTATAAGGTGGGAACGCCCTTCTATTAGAATGGGATAATCGTCTAAAATGCCGGTCCTACTAAATGACCCCCCATGTTTTTAGGCTTCTTTCACATCTACATTATCCGGCAGACTGTCCCGGCACAGAGCAGCCTTGCCGATCTTACTGGATCCCGCATTGCCGAATCCTCATTGACTGCAATGAGGTCCGGCGGATATCCTGCCGATTTCCGGGATAAATGCTGTGTTTCGGCTGGACAGAAACCGTTGCATGCAATGTTTTTTCACCCGGCCGCCAGATCTTCAAAACGGAGATGTGAACGCCACCTTACTGCGGAGGGAGGGAGATAAGCAGCTGCCAGACGGACCTGTTGCACTGCTTCTCATTGTTAAAACGCTAACCTTTCCAATATCTTTTTCCTTCGATGGATGATGGAGGCTTTAGTGGGACGGTTGGACCGTTTTTATAGTTCTGGAACCAGTTCAATGGCAGAAACATGAAGGTGAAGGAAATTGTACGTTGTGCCTTAATGTGTCTGTTTGATGGGGGTCTGGCCAATGGGGGAATGGAGGTCCCTAATCCCCATGTCAATGGAGCAGTTATGCGCCTGTGTGAACACTGCTCCATTAATTTCTATGGGAATGCCACAGATAGAGCCGATCGTCATCTTCGGTAGTCCCATAGAAGTGAATAGAGAGGTGACCACTACCACTCCGTCCACAAAGAAGAGTCCAGGAGCTCCGTTCTCGTAATTACTGGGGGTCCCAGCAGTTTGACCCCCAGCAATCAGAAACTTATTCCCTATCCTGTTGTTACAGGGACAGCTGCTTTAAATCCAGGAGGAGCTCTGGGACTTGAACCCTTGAGGTTATCCACCAGAGAAAATGCTGGTGATGTGTCACCCACTGACTCTACATCTGTTCCTCTGTCACAACCCAAAGATATTTAGGTGGCAGCAGGTCAACGGAGCAGAAAAAGTTACCATCCAAACTTTTTGATTCCAGAGCTTCCCTTTAAATGCTATAGTATGTACTCCTTTCATGCCACTTGGTATCATCGGCTCAGGTGCAGCTGGTGGCTTTCAGACTTGGCATGTAAAGAGTTACTGCAGTGAATGCAGATGCCAAGCGTTGTATGACTGAAGTGAGAAGTGTGTGTGAAGGTCTCCAGCTTTGGACCATATATGAACATTCCAGCCTGTGCAAATAACACCCCAACCCCTGCAATCTTTACATTTACACAGGGTTTCCTTAGAGCCCCCCCTTACTTACGGGGCACACCCAGGCACGCGAGGGTCACCTCTAGGTTATGCCCAGAGAGAATCTCCAGAATTAACCTCGCATTACTCACCAATGTCATTAATTACACACTCAGAAAATATGCCGTGGAGGACAATGGAGGGAAGCGATGGACGGCGGGATGAAAGATTTTCTGGCAATGTACATAAAGGATTCAGCCTGGGGTTTGTGGCCAGCATGGGATGTATAGCGTAAATCTGGAGAAGTGGTATCTGATTATATAGGTCAGGAGGATAGGGCACTTATGGGTCTGCTCAGTTCTTGCTTAAGGATTAAGGCCTAATTCACACGTCCATAGTGTTTTGCGGATCCGCAAAACACCTTGCCACCAGCCCTATAGAGATGCCTATACTTGTCCGCAATTGCGGGCAAGAATAGGACATGCTCTATATTTTTGCGGAAGATCGGCAGCGCGCTCTGCGGATGCGGAGAACACAGTGTGTGCTCTCCGCATCCATCATGTCCCCATTCAAAATGAATGGGTCTTTACCCGTTCCGCAAATTTGCGGAACGGGTGCGGACGAACATTGTGGACATGTGAATAGGGCCTAAGGGTACTTTCACACTAGCGTTATTCTTTTCCGGTATTGAAATCCAGTAAAGGGTCTCAATACCGGAAAAAAAACGCAGCAGTTTTGTCCTAATGTATTCTGAATGGAAAGCAATCCATTCAGTATACATCAGGATGTCTTCCGTTCCGTCACTTGTACGGTATTTGACCGGACAAAATACCGCGGCTTGCTGCGGTATTTTTTCCGTTCAAAATCCCGGAACACTACCGCACTTGCCGGCATTAATTTCCATAGAGATGTATTAATGCCGGATCCAGTACCAAGTGTTCTGGAAATTGCCGCGTTGCCGGATCCAGTTTTCCAGTCTGCGCCGGATATAGGAGGAGCTAGTTTCGCTTTTGATCTTTGAAAAAAATTAAATACCGGATCCAGATGATACCGATGAGACGGATCCGGTATATCACACGGATTGCCAGATCACACGGATTGCCGGATCCGGCAGGAGGTTCAATTGCCGGAACTGCCTGCCGGATCCTCACAACTCTAGTGTGAAAGTACCCTAAGGAACTTACGTTCGAAAGAGGATCCTCTACCTGGGATGGGACAGACTCTTGAAGTGCCCGAGGCAGGGATTTCAGGATGGGACCCTACCCTCCGTCCCTAAGGTGTATCACGATAGCTGTCCGGATTTTCCTCATTAATGTGCATGTTATGTCTATACGTGCAACATTAATATTATTGACAGATCTGCTCCAACCTGCTCTTCTAAATGAATGACTGCAGGGATGGAAACAGAGGGTAAGATGGATCTGTAATCTCTAGTGTACACCATGGGCGTCTTGTCTTCCACTGTCACAAGGGTTACCAACAATGTAGGAGGGCTCTCCATGAGATAACTTGATTCTTGACTGGATACCCAGCATAAAAACATGGATATGCTGGGCTCTAGTACACAATTTGAGGGCCGCAGACAGTCCAACTACAGTACCTTGGGCTCACCAAGGGGCCCACCCTTTGTATATACCTGACATATGCACATATACGTTTAGGTAATTTTTATTATCATTGCACATGGAAGACTTAAAGGGGTTTTCAGGGAAAAAAAATGTATCAAGTGCCTGCAGCATGACCCTGAAACGAAAGATGCATACTTACCTTCAGGTCCTCGATGCTGCCTTCCCTCTATCCATCTTCCGGTCCCAGCGTCGTTTACATCCGGCTGGCTATGGCAGGGTCACATGCACCGCTCCAGCAATGACTGGCTTCAGTGGTGATGTGGCCACATGCAGCACATCACTATCATGGCGTCTTAGGGGTCAAATGTCTGTGATCGGTGTTATCACCGATCATAGACATTAGCAACCAGTTGCTCGCTGAACATGGCAGCTATGGCTCTACATATTTACTAAATGAAAATGAGCCTCTAGGAGCAACCGGGGCTTTGCTGTTGCACCTAGAGGCTCTGCTTACTCTGTTACTGCCGTGCCCCCTCCACTTTAATTGACAGGGCCGGGCAGTGAAAACATCATCATGGGACCAACACAGACGCCTTCAGCTGCCAAGCGCACATGTAACAGGTCAGCCAGTGTCATAGGTACAAATCTGCTGACAGATGCTCTTTAATTTTAGATTTACCATTCAGGTGAACATACTGTTATAAATTTGACATATAGTAAATGTTACATCAGATTTATGCCCAAATTCTCTCTGTGCCCCCCGAATTCTGTCCAATTTTCAGAACTGTGGTATTTTTGCCCCTAACTGAAGAGACAAGGGAAGTCGGCACAGCCATTACTAACATTGTCTAAACTTAAGATAGTGGCTGATAAATCCGTCTAGTCTAAGTATACGCCACCAATACATTGGCTTAGTTGCACTCCAAAAATATACCAATATTATGGCGCATGGAGATCCTAATAAGTCACACACCCTTTTACATGAAGCCATGTCTACTTTCTCTACTTTCACGCCCCTTATTGGATAAGGCCTAAAAAGTTAGAAAATTGTCTAAAACTTTGATAAATGTGGTGCAAAGCATGTCAACCAGTATTTCGGTGCAAATTGCTCCAAAACTGGTGCATTTTCAGTAGTAAAAAATGTTGCCCCATAGAGTTTAAAAAATATACCCCTTTCTGACAGAAGTGTCCCTTTAATAAAGTTTCTTGTGGAATTGCAATCTGTGGGGAGAACTACAACTCCCAGCAGGCACCCAGGGAGGGATTGGCCAGCCTGGACACCCAGTTTATTGTATGGCTTAGATGCTGTGTGCCGCCTATCTGTAAGTAGTACAGCAAATGTAATATGCCATAAGGCACTTATGCAAGGGGCTTGGGGCCCACTCCTGCCTCAGGGGTGCACCGGGGGGATTCACCCCTGCAGTCAGCCAGGGTGCAGCTAGCATGAGTGGCTGAATGTGCAACATATCTAGCCATCCATCATTCAGTCACCCACCAGAACCCACCAGTATGTATGGTGCTATGCCAGTCTGCAGCAGAGCCGAGCTGTGCAGCGGCAGCACCAGCCTCCCTGGCACGCCCAACTAGCATGCCAGGAAGTCAAGAACGCTATTTTGGCTAGCTTCATTGAGTTGAGCCATATGCCTACCCCTCTAGGCCCAGTTATTATGTCCAGTGATAAGTACGTGTCAAAATTGCAACTTGTCCTCTTGGTTATCACCCAGCTTTCCTAGGAACTGATGACGTCATCTAAGAAATGTATTTTTATGGGTTTATATTTTTTATTAGCAGGGAGAAGATGCTGCATATAAACACCCTGCACATACTATTTGGTGCCTAAAAAAACAGATATTAGGGATGCACCCCCCAAGCTCGGTTTTCTGCAATCCTAACGAAGTATTCTTGTTTTGGAGACATCACAGATCCGCCGTCTCATTCCTGCTCACTGACAGAGCCGTGTAATCTGCTGATCCTGTGACCTTGCATACTTGCACTCTGCTGTGGAATCTGGGGCAGCCCTGGCAGGAGAGGGTGGGGTTCTGGGTTTTCATGCCAAGGACTGCAGGAAAATGTACTGAAAGAAGAAAAGACTATTCTAACAAGTACAGTAAGTCCGAGAATACGACGGCGGCGTAAAATGCCATTACTGACGTACTCATCTCTTTAAAGGGGTTTCCCGGGAGTGCAATAGTGGCGGCCTGTCCTCTGGGTAAGTCATCAATATCTATTCAGTGGGGGTTCGACTTCAGACAACCCGCCGATCAGCTATTTGAAGGGCCTCAGCAATTCGATGAGCAACATGCGATCCAGGCTGCGTTATATATAGATGAGATGTAAATGGATGGGGTGTTCTAACTTTATCTTGGATGCATGGGGTGTTCTTCTGCTACCAGTCCACCATGCATCAAACCCCAAATTCACCCAAAAAGACCCCAGACTAGACCTCAAATTAGTCCCCAAATTCATATAGACCCGGATCAGACCCCAAATTTATACAGACCCCAGTGCCGTCACCTGCAGAAGAGGAGCGGTGGGTAAAGTGCACATTCACCGCTCTCTGGGGCCTATCCTCTAAGGCTATATTCATGCAACAGCGCAGGTGGGCTGTACCCTCTCCACAGACACTAGGCTAATCAGTTTGTACCAATAGCAGTAGGAGAGAGAAACAAAAGCAAAGAACCAACATGTCCTGGACTGGGGAAGAGAAATGAAAACAAAGGGTGGGATCTGTGTCCCCCAATGAATTGAACGAGAAACGGATTTTACGGTAAGTTCAAAAATCCAATTTTCTTGTTAATGTCATTGGGGGACACAGCACCATGGGACGTTCCAAAGCAGTCCACAAGGGTTGGAAGGAAATCTCATGCAAAAAGTTGGGCGCACAGGTGCAGGAGAACCATGTGACCCAACAGAACCAGGAGAGGCCATAGCATGAAATGGTAGACCCGAGAGGCTCCAGGACCAGGAAGAGTCCAAAGAAAAAAATTGTGGGAGACCGCCAGGATCCCAAGGACAAGTGCATGGGAAAAAAGGCCATATGCAAGAAAGGAACAAAGGGGAAACACCCAGCTCTACCCAAGGTGGGAAAAATAAAGAAGCTAGAAGATAGTGAGCAGGGCTAGATGTCCCACGCAAGAACCGAAAGTTGTTCAAGTGCACACTAGAGAGCCAGAGGAACTGGATCTGGAAGAACCAGGGCTCCCCCTGAAGAAACAGGAGAGCAGCACAACCGGAAGGCGTCTGTTTGTAATGGCCTAGCGCTCTGCATATAGAAGGATGCTCCAGGAGGAGGATCCAAAAAAGGACAGACCCAACAAGAAAAATTAGACCATGGAGGGAACCTGGCAGGAGAGAAAATGCCTGGGAAAAGGTCAGGAGCAGTCCTGAACCAAGGAAAAAAACTTCCTGGAGACAAACTAAAGGAAGACCCCTGTGGACCACCCCTCGGCAAAAGGAAGGAGATTCAATAGGGCCTGGAAGCAAAGGAACCCGACCAGTAAAGCCTCCTTCCACTGCAAGGCAGGTGGGAAAAGAGAAACACCCTATGAGAAGGTGGAAACCCCATCCTGCCAGAGAAAGCAGCCTACCTCTGGGGGAGAAGAGGCTCCTTCATAATGGCCAGGGGAAAGGAACGTAAAGACATGGTTCCCACACAAAGAAGGCGAGAATCGAGCCTCAGAAAAACTGGAACAAAATAGCACTGTGAAATGTATGACTAGAGTTGAGCGAACTTCTATTTTTAGTTCGGCGTCCAAAGTTCGGGTTCGGGTTATCGTAGCATCCCGTTATGGATTCTGCTACCGCGGACCATAACGGCATTTGGAATCCATAAGGGGCTGCTTCATTGAACCCGAACCTTGGACAACCCTAAGGACCTGGGGTGACGTCACCGTCATGTGATCAGTGCAGGGGGCGTGGCTCAGTACTGGATCACCTCTTATCCAATCCAGTGCTGAGCCACGCCCCTGCACTGATCACATGACGGTAACGTCACCCCAGGTCCTTAGGGTTGTCCAAGGTTCGGGTTCAATGAAGCAGCCCCTTATGGATTCCAAATGCCGTTATGGTCCGCGGTAGCGGAATCCATAACGGGAAGCTACGATAACCCGAACTTTGGACGCTGAACTAAAAATAGAAGTTCCCTCAACTCTATGTAAGACCAGAGAAATCACTGGCCACATGAAGTCTCAGGAAAAAACAACGCTCGGACCATGGAAGAACTACTGGACCATTTCCGATTCCAGAGTGAGCAGTGGAAAATTCCACCCACCAAGTAGGTGTGTGGCGCTCACTAGTCCTGTCACAGTCATATCAGAGAGGACGTCCAGCGATGACCCGAAAACTGCAGTAGCGGCTGGTGAACACAATGCTGTGTATCCCTGCAGGATAGAGCATCCAGTGGTGATCCAGGTACTGTGCCAGGATTGGGCCATGTAACTCTGTGAAAACAAAGCATAGAGGCAGTAACCAACGCGAGTACTCCATCCATGAAATGGGGTAACACGGCTGTGCGGAATACAGTAGTACTTTATAGGGTTGACAAAGAACAAACCTAGCATGATGGCCAACAACCTGCCCATGGCGGAGGGAGTGTGGTTGTCTGGTGCATAACAGGACTGAGAAGTCCTGTTAAGTAGTGCGTCAAGCAATAAAGTAAAAATCATGCCTAGTACAGGGGCAATGAGAAGACTTGGTGCATTCAGAGGGCCTGGTTCAGGAAGTCCTGCAACGGGTGTCAGATCTGAACAGGCCAGCCATATGCTGGATCTAACAATTGCAACTGTACTCCGCCCAAGAAGGGGGGGAACATATGGCTACCAGGTACACACTACAACCAGGATGGTTTGTAGGATACAGCGCCTTCAGATAGTACAAGTACACCGCTGAGGACAATGGTAGTTGTGAGTGATGAATACAGTGTCTGGGGAGAGAGGCCACATGATTGCCTAGCACACATTAGAGCGAGAAAAGGGCAATGCAGGAACCGTAGGGGCCACAGATTGTACCAATAGGGCACAGCACTTGGAGATACTATAAATACTCCACCTGAGAATAGGAGTAATCTTCATGATGCACACTATAATGAGTAGAGACATGGCTACAGCATCTGGAAATGGTATAGGTACGCCGCTTGATAAAGGAGTACTATGACTGCGTGATGCACACTAGAACCAGACAGGTGTGATGGCTACAGCATCTGGAGATGGTACAGATACGCCACCTAAGAAAGCAGAAATACGGCTGCATGGTGCACACTAGAACCAGACAGGTGAAATGGCTATAGCATCTGAAGATAGTACAGGTACTCCGCTTAATAAGGAAGTAATATGGTTGCGTGGTGCACAGTAGCACCAGGATGGTGTATTGGTTACAGCGTCTGGAGAAGTGAGGCGGCCTGTTAAACTCTCCGACTAGGAGGGTGTGTTGAATATAGCCCTTGGTAATAGTGAAATTGCTCCAGCTGAAAAGGAGATACATTGGAACCAGGAAAGTCTGCCGGATACAGCATTTGGCAGTGGTACAAGTAACCCCCTGTGAAGGGGAAGGCGTACGTACCTGGGACACCACATAGGTGTGCCGGTGTGCTAAACACGGTGGCGGGTAAAACACCACCTACTGGAGAGGCTGCAAGCTGACTTACCTGTGTGGATTGTTACCTGTGCAACCAGGGGAGTGCCATCTGCAAATCCACTAAAGGGGATACTAACCCTGGAGAGGAGAGGTTCCTCAGTGGATATTTCTCTTTGACCACCTAGAGAGATTCTGTATGGTGGAAAACCACCTGATGCTCTGTTCCGAGTCAGAATTGGTGCAGAGGAGTCCTCCGATGAGGCAGAAGAAACCCGAGTGCTAGTCCCATCCTGGGAGGAAACCAGGAGGCAGGGGATGAGAGGGATCTATGAGGGGGGGGGGGGGGTGATGCTACCATATGAGGGCAGGGAAGAGCGCCATAATATCATTATAGCTGAGAATGGGCGCAGGCTACGGTGGAGGTGAGGGATCCACGTGGGGAGCAGGTGACCCCTGAACACAGTTTAGGGTAACCTGACTGAGCCCAGCATCCAGTCACCGCATGCAGGCCAGCCAGGCCGATAGCACAGCAACCCCCAGCCACCGCGAGGGATGGAGGGCAAGGCCCCGGCCACAACATGAACCACCGAACAGGGGCCCAAGATACTGCAATACGTCCCACCAATGACGCTACATGCGGGTGGGGGGCACTGTGAAGATGGGGAAAGCATCCTCTGGGAAGAAGGACATCTCGTCCTCCCACCAGAAATTCCGTGCAGAGACCTCTAGAAGGCCATGAGGGAGGCAACACCCCTAGAATAAAAACAGGAAGCCAAAAAAAATGTCGGGAAAGAGTTTGGCCTTGTCGGGCCGGTGCAAGGATTTTTGCCAACACAAGCGGAGCTACATTTTGGCGCCCTCCCCCCCTCATGATCACATTATGACCCCTATTATGTCACACTCTCCCCCCCGGTACATCATCCCCCCATGTCACATTTCTCCCCCTCCATGGCGCAGACTACAGAAATTTGTCCCCCCTCCCATCATGTCACCCGTGACCCCCCCCCCCCCCCCATTAATGTTGTGTAATAAATATAAACGTTATGCGCTCTGCACTCATCACCTACCACCTACCCTATGGCAGTCGACAGTCCATCTGGGCTGGCTGTGTGAGTCACAGTCACCAACAGCTGCGCCAGTCCCTGCTGCTGTCCGCCGTGGAGCCACTCGCCAGTCACAAACCTCCTGAGTGACCACGTGACCGTGTTGCCATGCTGCTGCTCTGTGAGTGAGGGCCAGGGCCGCACAGCACATGCAGGCTGGGGTGGGCGGCCGGCGGAGGTGCGGCGCAACCCGCAAGTGATTTTAAAAAAAAAGTTTATCCCCCCCCCCCATCTCTGCGCCCTAAGGCAGCCCCGCTTGGTCTGCCTTAGTATATCACCGGCCCTGGGCCTAGTCCTGGCAGAAGTAGATAGTGTAGCTGAAAATGAGGCACCCCTGGCGGACTAATGCTGCAGGGTGCTGGGAAGTGGAAGAAAAATCTCCAAAAGGCTACAAAAAGGGTAGGCATGGAGTAGAACCCCTGGATGGCAGGGAAAAATCGTAAAAGAGAAGCGGCCTTGTCACAGCCAGAGCCAAGGACTAAGGCCTCATGCACACGACCGTTGTTTGATTCCGTGTCCGTTGCTCCGTTTTTCGTGATTTTCTGCGGACCTATTGGTTTTCAATGGGTCCGTGAAAACCTCGGCAAATGCACCGTTTGTCCTCCGCGTCCGTGGTCCGTGATTCCAGTCCGTCAAAAAAATATAACCTGTCCTATTCTGGTCCGTGAAAAACGGTTCACGGACCCATTCAAGTCAATGGGTCCGTGAAAAATGCGGATGGCCATCCGTGTGTCATCCGCGTTCCGTGTCCGTTTTTTTTGCGGATCCCTTGGCAGGCACTTGGGAAAAATTGTCAGCCTGTCTTTTGGTAAAATCTTTTGGGTCATGTCCGCTAAAAAAACGGAAGACACACGGAAACACAACGGAAGGCAAAAACGGACACGGATCACTGAACAACGGAACCCCTTTTTGCGGACAGCATAAAAAAACGGTCGTGTGCATGAGGCCTAAAGTAGATGCCGCAGCCGAAAATGAAGCACCTTAAGCGGGCGGACACTGCGGGACCTGGGGAGGGGAGGAAGGAATGCCCTGAGGGAAGAGGGAAAAGGCACAAGACGGCGACTAGAGTAATTAGGTGGTTGAGGAAGGGAAGGACGGTCCGGGGGGAGAGGACCCCGATGGAGTATGGATGGCTGGGAGGAAGGAGTCCCTAACTAGGGTAGGGAGCATACTCACCATCTGGCATCTTCGGGCGCTGCAGGATCACCCCTTCGGTAAACTGGCACAAGAGTGGGATTACCAGTACTCCACTGCGGATGCAGTAATGGGGGACTGGCTGACCGGTGAGGTACCGAGGTACGCGTCCCCAGGGGGTGCTACTAAAGTGGACTTCCACTATGAAGACCCCCTGCTGCAGGATAAAACCTGCACCTGTAGAGTGAAGAAAAAAAATAAGCAAAAAGCAAAAAAAGTAGCAGCAAGACCTGCAGGAGAAGACTAAAACTGATTAGCCTAGTGTCTGTGGAGAGGGTACAGCCCACCTGGGCAGAGCCAACCTTTTTCATATCTAGTGTCTCCTCCTAGTGGTAGCTGGGCGTATACCCATGGTGCTGTGTTCCCCAATGACATTAACGAGAAATAAAAATTGCCATGAAAAATGGACACACTGTCTGGTTTTCATGGCGTTTTTTGCATCCATTTTCTGTTCATCTGTTCATCCTGTTTTCAATTCAATTCAATTGGCTTTTCAAATCCCAACCCCTGCAGTGCCCTCCATATACATAATGTCCCCACAATGCCCCCAGTAATATTTGTGCCCCCTAGCATTATTTTGCCTCTGTTTGTGGCCCCCAGTATTTATAATGCCCCCGTTGGTGGCCCACTGTATTATTGGTGCTTTCCTTTGCCCCTATTCTGCTTGGGTAAAAAAAAAAAAAAACCTCATCTATTTGAATGGGTGGTAGACAACACTCGCTCCTCAGTTTACGCTCAGGACAGGACCTGCACTTCCAACGTGATGACATTTTGCAGGTCCTGCTGCCTCCAGTCAAGGTGACACTCACTCCTTACGGGATGTAGCAGCAAGGACCTGCATTCCCAGCGTGATAACGTCATCATAACTGTTCTGCGTATCCAGTGAGGTGCCATGTCCAAATGGATGAGGTGAGTTTTTTAATTATTTATTAATTTTTATTATACAAACAGAATGGGGGTCAAAGGCTGTACTAATGAGCGATCCACAATGGGAGTCCTCATTAGTAATAGTGCCCCCCACCACCACGAGAATCCCAGACATTTCTAGTTATTAATATAATCTGGCCGGACAATTTTTTAGGTCCCAAAAAGAGCACAGAGGACATATGGTCACCCTCCCTTCAATACCAAGCCCGGCCACTATACAATTTATGGCGCTGTGCTGGGTAAGCTATGAGGGGGTCTCCACGTTCAACAGAGCTCCACAACCTCCTCAAACAGCTTAATGGTGGGGGTGCCAGGAATCAGACCCCCATTGATTAGATATTGATGATCTATCTTGAAGATACAGTAGTTCATCAGTACTCTACCCACGAAAGACCTCTTTAAAGGGGTTCTCCGAGAATTAATAAAATGAAAATACTTAAATATTACTTTATTATAAATATATTCTCAAATACCTTTCATTATTTATAATGGCTCATTTTGTCTGTGAGCAATCATCAGGGGAAACAAAATGGCTGCTGTCCCATTAGTTCACACAAAACCTGTCCTAATCACACATAGGGTGGCCAGAAATCCGGTTTTAGGTTGGACAGTTCGGTTTTCAGGCTCCCTGTCCTCCGTCCGGCACAGTGCCTGGACGGACACAGGGATGTCCTCCCTTTCAGTAGCTCACGCTCAGACAGCAGCATTGCGCTGTCTGAGCGTGAGCTGCAGCAACTGACTGAGGCTTCTCTCACCCCCAGTCAGTCACTAGAGCCGCAGACATGGCTGAGGGGGAGAGAAGCACCCCGGCTGCCCCCAGCTCACCTTCTATGTGGAAAGTTCTTCCCTCTCCTCTCCATGGTGGTGAGGGCGTGGTTTATCGTTTGGGGGCATGGTCGGTGAGGTCCGGATTTCTTGGGTGAAGCCTCATCATCTCCATTTCCACAGAGATTCACCTGTATTCAGGATCATGATTCCTGACCAGCAGAGCAGAGAGGAGGATGAGGAAGCTCTATGGCTCATTGTGGTGAAAAAACTCCTGTGTGATTAGGACAGGTTTTGTGTGTACTAGTAGGACAGCAGCCATTTTATTTATCCTATTGATTGCTCCCTAGACAAAATAAGCCATTCTAAGTAATGAAAGGTATTTGTGAATATATTTATTATAAAATAATATTTAAGTGTTTTCATTTTTTGGGTTTCCTGGAGAACCCCTTTAACCCCTTAAGGATCGGGGGTTTTGGGATTTTTGCGTTTTTGTTTTGCGCTCCCTGCCTTCCAAAAGCCATAACATTTTTATATTTCCGCTCACATAGCCATATGACGGCTTGTTTTTTGCGGGACAAGTTGTACTTTTTAACGCTACCATTTATTTTTGCATGTGATGTAGTGGGAAACGGGAAAAAAATTCCAAATGGGGTGAAATTGCAAAAAAAAAAGCAATTTCACCACAGTTTTACGGGTTCTTAAATTACAACGTTCGATTTGCGATAAAACTGACTGGTTAATTTTATTCTTCAGTACGAATCCGGCAATACCTAATATGTATAGTTTTTCTTGCGTTTTGATAGTGAAAAAAAATTAAAAGTGGGAATTTTTTATTTCATTTTTTGTCGCCATGTTTTGACCCCTATAACTTTTTGTAATTATGCGTATGGAGCAGTGTAGGGGCTCATTTTTTGCGGGGCAATCTGAACTTTTAATTGATACCATTATGGGGTGCGTATGATGTTTTGATCACTTTTTATTCATTTTTTTTTAGGAAATGAAGCGTCCAAAAATGGCGAATTAGCCATTTGGACGCTTTCTTCCGTTTTTATGTTTACCGTATGGTGAATATTTTTAATATTATTATAGTATGGGCGTTTTCGCACATTGCGACACCATTATGTGTAATTTTTTATTTTTTTATTTATTTTATTTTCATTTTGGGGAAAGGGGGTGATTTGAATTTTTATATTTATTTTATTTTATTTTTTAAACTTTTTTTTTTTTTTTTACCACTTTCTTATAGCATTGGAATATATGAGAAAATCGCATATTTCCTATGGAGCCTATTACAGTCATAGGCTCCATAGGAATACTAAGTAGTAACCTAGGTTTCATTCACCGAAACCTAGGCTACTAAATGCATGCTCCGGCTCCCCCTTGTGGCCATCAGGGAGCCGGGCAAAACCGAGTGAAACTTTCGGTTTTGCGCGATCAGATGCCGTGGTCAGGATTGACCACGGCATCTGAGGGGTTAAATGTCCGCGATCGGCATCGCTGCCGGTCGCGGACATGAGCTGCGGGTGTCAGCTTGATGAATCAAGCGTTTACCCGCAGCTCATGCGCCCGCTCCGTGCGGGAGCGGGCGCCATCTTTAAAGTCCGGACGAAGGGCGTACGCCCTTCGTCCTTAAGGGGTTAATCTTTTCAGGACTAGCAGACTCTTGGCACATTTTATGAATCCTATTATCTGTGCCCCTATTTCCATACAAAATAGAAGTAAGAATTGTCTAAAACACATAATAAATATGGCAGCAGGCTTCTCCGGCAGGCTGTTCCGGCTGGTGAACAGCCTTTCGGATCTGTGCTGCCGCTAGTGCACGCGTGCCCTCGGACTACCGCTCCAGCCCCATTAACTATAATGGGGGGGGCCGGAGTTCCGGCAGCAGCACGGCAAACATGCTGAGAGGCGGGCGGAATAAAACTACGACATGTGCCTAGAAAGCAACAAAGTCCGTTGCAATGTTGGTAAGTATGGGTCTGCCAGATATAATGGTATCAGTGACCTTCTCTGCTCTGGCTTATATAGGGGGCTCCCCCTTCCATATGTCATTATAGGGCATATAGAAAGAGGTTGGCACTCCTGCAAACTGCAAACAATATGAATTAATCTTATTTTTGGAGAAATACCACACTGATGTAGACTTATGGATTGCTGAATGCAGCTTGCATTGTCCTAGGTCTTCAGATGGTGTTATTCGGCTAGCTATAGACCCAGTATGTAAGGTGTAGTACGTTACAAGCTGTGCCGTCCGCTGATCCTCTCCCGTGTCCCAGCATGCCCCTGTGGTTAAACTTTCCTCAGTAATAATGACTGTTACCTGAACATGTAGAGACAGAACATTATACCACACTATAGAGCTCTGTGCACTGTGCACAATGGGCTTCAGGTACACAGTGCAAAAGGTGCATAGAGCAATGCTATCTATAGGGCTTTTTTTGCGGAGCGGCATTCACCATTTTGTCACAGGCCTCCAAGCTCATTGGCATCTGGCTCTGCCCAGGTTTGCCAGGCGGTGACATCATCCCTGCAGGTGTCATCAACATGGCAGACCATACTGGAACAAGCCTCACCCGCATTGAAAAGGATGAACTCAACAGCGCAAATTAGCATCGATGTCACAGGATATTAGGCATGCCGGGGATATGAAAATCCGCCATTTGTAAACCTGTGTTAGGCTACATGCACTCGACCGTATGTATTTTGTGGTCGGCAAAAAATGGATCCGCAAAAACTCCGGTTGACGTCCGTGTGCATTCCGTATTTTGCGGAACGGAACAGCTGGCCCCTAATTGAACAATCCTAATCCTTGTCCGTAATGCAGACAATAATAGGACATGTTCTATTTTTTTGCGGAACGGAAATACGGTCATACGGAAACGGATTGCACACGGTGTAAATTCCGGTTTCTTTTGCAGACCTATTGAAATAAATGGTTCCATATACGGTCCACAAAAAAAAAACGGACACGGAAAGAAAATACGTTTGTGTGCATGAGGCCTTAGGCTACATGCACACAAACGTATTTTGTTTCCGTGTCCGTTCCATTTTTTATTGCGGATAGGATGCGGACCTAATAATTTCAATGGGTTTGCAAAAAAATGCTGACAGCACACCGTGTGCTATCCGTATCTGTATGTCCGCTCCGTAGCCCCGCAAAAAAAATTAGAGCATGTTCTATTCTTGTCCGTTTTGCGGACAAGGATAGGCATTATTACAATAGATCCGCAAAAAAACACGGATCCACAAAAAAAATGGATGCCATACGGACGTTATCCTTTATTTTTTTGTGGATCCGCAATTTGCGGACCGCAAAACACATACGGTCGTGTGCATGTAGCCTTAGGCCTCTTTCACACGACCGTATGGTTTTGCGGTCCACAAAAAACGGATCCGCAAAAAAAACTGATGACATCCGTGTGCATTCTGTTTTTTGTGGAACGGAACATCTGGCCCCTAATAGAACAGTACTATCCTTGGACATGTTCTACGGAATACGGAAACGGAATGCATTTTTTTGCGGTGTATTCCACCCTTTATGTGACAAAGTTCACCGGTAGGAAGGCATGAGCGAATCCATGCCGAGTGATATACAGGGCTGGATTTCACGTGCAGCCCTCACAATCTTGCGCCTGCGCCGCTGCTCCTAGTAGCAGTGCAAACGCAGAGGCTCAGCTTCTACTTCCGAAGCAGCTTCCAGTAGCTAAAGCAAAGCCTAACTGGCTTCAGTCATGTAGCTGGGGGCGGCAGCGGTGCTGATGTGGGCGTGTAGTTTCGGCACAGGAGAGGCATGCTTGGGCTCTCTTAGAGGGCGGGCTGGGCACTGAATGGGGGCCTACCTGGGCACCTTTGAAAGATAATAACGCCCTTCTGGGCACCTTCCTGCCTAATTTGCACAACACACAAAGTTGATTTTCTCCAGAATGAAAGCCAGAAACTCCAAATGAAGGGTACATCAAGGGATGAGATATTGTGTTCTGCATGGCAATAGTTTCACAATAATAGCGGTAATCTATGCGACAGATTGCCTTTAAAGGGAATGTGTTATCAAAGAATGACCTATTGTTGAATCACATTTTTAAAAAATGACATAATCCTGCAATTTTCACACTGGCCACTAGGTCTATTAATAGGTCATGATTTCCTGTTATTCCTGAATTACAATGACAAGTAACACCTCTGAATAGATAACACAGGATCCACCTTACACATTAGTTAATATCACTGTTTATCTACTCCCTCCTGACACTCACCCGTTCCTCATACACATGCATCCTTGGCTCAGTTCAGCATGCATGTGCTCTCAACAGGGAGAGGGAAATAAGCCCCTGTCAGACACCTTGCTCGTCACAAAGGAACGGGCATGTTAAAATTTGGAACGCCGAAAATCCCCATAGTCCTTTTCTGCAATTTGGAATATGGGCAGTCTACGGTAACTTCTGGGCAGGTATTGGTGCCCTCTGGAGCAGGCAGCCCCTTGTGTTACCTGCTGCTCTGCCCGTGGAGTCTTATCCCTATGGAGAGTATGAGTCATACGTGTGATTCACGAGGAGAGCGCTGCCAATGTTATAGGAACATGTTATTCCCAAGGAAAACAGAAATATTCCGGGGCTGGGACGGAAA
Organism: Bufotes viridis; assembly: GCA_033119425.1. NCBI lineage: Eukaryota > Metazoa > Chordata > Amphibia > Anura > Bufonidae > Bufotes > Bufotes viridis. Next base: position 29,110,975 of record CM065597.1, on the reverse strand, counting down.
TATCAGCGAGGACCAGAGGTCTCAGTAACAGCGTGTACTGCATGTATGCGGGAGCGGCTCCATGTCAGGGGGGCACATTTACTAAAGTGTTTAATGCTGTTTGAGGGCTCATGCACACGACCGTGAACACGCACTGACCGTAGGGCCGCCGCATACAGAGGCAGAACCCATTCACTTGAATGGGGTCCGCGATCCGCATCCGACGGTTCGCACTGCAACAAAGTAGTGCATGCACTACTTTTTTGTGGTGCAGAAGCACGGACAGAAACCCCACGGAAACACTCTGTAATGCTTCCGCGGGGTTTGGTGCCTCCGTTCTGTTTCGAGTGAATGGGTCCGCATCACTGTTTGTGGTCCCTAATGCGCGGCACACATGTGCATGAGCCTTTAGGTTAAATACCCAAAGAGCGCCCCCGTTGGGCTATTTTCGGGCAGTATGCCTCAATAGGATTTATTTTTTTTTTTAAGTTGACTACATTGAAAAGGGAGCGTCCTCTACCTTCACCTCTATCGATCCATAGAAAATATATGGAATCCGTGCTCTATTCGCTTGGCCCGCCAAGAAGAGGTAATGCATTCCTGCCTTCGTCGTACGCGCGTTCGTGTGATTGACCACTCTGGCGTCAATCACAATACGCGCGACAATACACCCCAAAGAAGCTCCTGTACTTCTTTGGGCGTAGGGCGTTTTACAGCACCTTCGTACGCGCTGTAAAACGCTCAGGTGAGAACCATGCCCATCGGGAAACATGCGTTTTCGCCTGTTAGGCGTTTTACAGCGCGTAGGAACGCTCTGTAAAACGCTCAGGTGTGAACCAGGCCTAAAGGTTTAGGTCCCTTTTAATGTTAGAATCCTCCTTCTGAGAGGGGGTTGTCGAATGTGACACCATACTTGACAACTTTTAGTAGTCCGGCTCTGGGAGAGGGCCAAGTGCGGCGCACAAAGATTGTCGCTGAGTTTTTTCAGTGTATGGACACGCCCCCTTTTCTAATGCCCCACCCATTTCTTAAAAGTCCACTCCCTTTTACTAGGCAACATATCCCTATTCATGATGTGGCACGCCCCTTTAGAGCAATATCTGAGGGCTGGGGAAGCACCTAATGATCCAGCATCCTTTACCACCCATGGAGGGCAGCCGTCCATGAGCTATACCAGCTCTTCCGGAAGTCTGGGAGGTCGCTCCTTTTTCTCGGAGAGTCTTATGTCCTTGGCAGTAAAAGGAGTAAATGCTTTGATCATAGGGGTAGAAGCTAAGAAACTGTCTTTGTTGCCCATAGCAACCAATCAGAGCACAGCTTTCATTTCATTTTCTGCTGTTGAAAAATGAAAGCTCTTTGGTGATTGGTTGTTTTTCATGATGTGTCATGTTGCCTATAGCAACCAATCATTTCATTTTCTGCTGTTGAAAAATGAAAGCTTTTTTGTGATTGGTTGCTTTTCTTGATGCAAAATGTTGCCTCTAGCAACCAATCAGAGCGCAGCTTTCATTTATTTTTCTGCTGTTGAGAAATGAAAGCTGCTTTCTGATTGGTTGCTTTTCATGATGTGTCATGTTGCCCATAGCAACAAATCAAAGCGCATTTTCTGCTGTTGAAAAATGAAAACAGCGTTGTGAATGGTCGCTGCGGGCAACAAAGATAGTTTTCCTAAATCTGTCCCAAGGTTTGATCGGCCGTTGTATGAATTTTAAAAATGTCTGCCCGCTGGTCAGCGTGGGGGTGCATCTATGACCAGTTTGAGCAATGGCACCGGGGTTTAAGCATACCTTTTTATGGCAACCAATTAGATGCCTACATTTCCTAAGTTTCTATGGCAACACCGCTGGTGTTTGCACTACTTTAATACATAACCCCCACTGTGGTCATTCAGGATGCAGCATCTCCACTGGTGTTTCTATTGTATTCATGTCACATACTGTACATAATTTGTGTCCCCGGTGTGCGCCAGAATTTCCTGACGGATGTAAACATTCAGTAATGGACGCTCATATCACGCAGACAGAGCACGCTGACCGGCCGCGTCCTCGGGCACTGCAGACAGTTCACTGCCGTCACCTGGAAGACAGTGGTGTAGATGTGCAGAAGTCTGGGCGTCAGCTCTTCTGGACGGACGCCAGAAACCTCAGATGCATAAGTGGTAAATAGAAATAGGCCCGCAGCATATAGAGAACATGTAAAAACTGGGACGGAAGAGGTTAAACCGAGGGTCTCGATCTAATGTCCAGCCGGCATTAACCATTTCAGTACTGAAAAATCTGCTCCAGATTGTGTGACTATGACATGGCTTGGAAGAATGACTAAAATGGTTTACAGCCGTACAGCTGAATAGGTTATGGTATGATAGTAGGAATAATATAGTGAGTAATTTATATCGGTCGCAGATAATGAGGTCTGGAGGATTCTGTTAAAGGAATGTCCCATCAATCCAAAATGATCACTTTCATTGGACCTTGCACTGTTAGGACCCTCTTGACCACTAGAACAAGGGTCCTGAGCCCAGGGCCGGCGCGTCCTATAAGCGGACTAGGCCGCCGCGTAGAGCGCCCCTGAGCCCACATGCTCACTTCTGCACCATACAAAGTCTATGGGACTGAGGAACATAGGGAAGTGCTATTGACTATCTTCATCAGTCTCCTAGACTTTGGATGGAGCAGCAGTGGGCATGCTCGACCACCGCTCCATTTAAACTCCTCCTCATTTGAGTCATGCTTGACGCTCAGTGCCGTTCGTTCTGATGGATCCCCCAGTGCATGGGACCAACACAGACGCCTTCAGCTGCCAACTGCACATAGAACAGGTCAGCTGGTGTCATAGGTACAAATCTGCCGACAGATGCCCTTTAAATGGTGCCTGTTACTGGCCGGACCCTTCAAGTTCGAAAATGAGAGCTGCCCCACAAACCAAAGAAGTGGTATGGCAAGCTTTGCTGAACTGGTGCAAAAGCAAGTAGCCTACTGGGATTGGAAACCTCAACGTCATAATGAGCTTGGACAATTAACTGGACAAACACAACTGGTCTGATCAGGTCGATCAGGGGAGTAATTAGAAGACAAGGTGCCCATAGAAAAAATAAAAATGAGGCTCTTTTCAGCAGCTGATTCACACCACCACACTCCTAGGGCCCGGTGTCCCTATGCCTTTTCATGACTCAAGTCCATTGTCCACTTCCTTGTTATGAGACTGGGAACTTAAAGTGGCCCTGGAAAAAAAAACTAAAAGTGACCCCATTTTTTAGGTGGGTCCAAATTGACAGAAGGCGGGGCAACAGAAGTAGGCAGGGACAACAGAGGTAGGCGGGGTCTGCAATACAGTAGTGCAGCACAAAGTACCACCCCTGCAGAACCAAATAGCACAGTACAGCACAAAGTACTGCCGCCTTCACCACAGTATTCAACTGTATTATTATCCTGACGACATTGATACAGTTGAGTTCAGGCAGGCACCTGTGGCCGTTGGCCAGGCGCATAAGTGCTTGATGCTCCTACATTAACTAATGCTTAGAGCATCAGATCGTTATGTACCCAGCCAGCGACCATGAGGAGGGCTCAGGCGACCACCTGAGCATCAACCCACCGGGAAATTTCCCAGTACTGTCTATGGCCAGCCCACCCCTCTTCCTTGTCTACTAATAAAGCTGCCGAGGTGCAGAGCACATACAGCCCTGTGCAGGCTCTTACACCCGGGGGTAAGGCGATAGTAATACATGGATGTCTACATAATGGTTGAAAAAATTACATCCTAGACATCTGAAGGTATATGCACAGGCGGTCATTTATTATTTGCTATACACCACTTTTTGGTGTATTTAGGTCGCAGATTTTGTCGCAAAGGTGTGTTGCGACAAAATCTGACTTTACCCTGTCCACGCCACTTTTGCAAAGTGGCGGGAAAAAGGGGTGTAGCATGGGCGGGGAAAAGGGCGGACCGTCTGGCCCTTCTCATTCCTCATTTTCCACACCAGTGTATGGCATGGAAAATGGCCTTAAACTACACCAGTAAGGAAGCTGGCGTAGATTATAGCATGTTGCACGGACGGCGGCGGCAAGATCCAAATCGCCTCTACATCCACCCCACAGCAGCGCACAGGGATTAAGGCCGGCGTAATGCCCCCCCCCTGGTGTTTATCTCATGGATAGCATTTAGCTCAGTAATTCATAGACTGATAAATATCCATTTTTCATTCGCTGTTTATTTGCTGTCTGAGCACCAGTATTACATAGTAGTCAAGTGTGCATATTGCTCCACGATTTGAGTCGCTAGAAGGAACCAGGCTGTAAGCACATCAGATTTCTCAGCATATAACAGGGGCTATATATATATATATTAGCTATATTAAATGAGGTTTGATTCCGAGCAGAGTAAACGCAAACAGCTGGGGCCACAGGATATAGCTGGGGCCACAGTTTGGGATGCCAGGTATGGACAATGTCCTTCATGGTGCGCCTAAAAATCCTTCACTGCAGGGTTGTAGCTATAGAGGAGCAGAGGTAGCAGTCCCACCTGTCCCTGGTGCAAAGGACCCTCTGCCACATATAAAGACCCATGGGAAGCAGGGGCTCTGTTTGCATTTGAGGCGTTATTCATTTTCATTTAAAGGGGTTGTCCTATGAAAAATATTCTACAGTTTTCAAACCAGCACCTGGATCTGAATACTTTTGTAATTGCTTGTAATAGAAAATGTTGTATAGCCACTGAGTTATTAAATTAAATCCATATGTATAGCGCCACCTGCCGTTTATTCTTCTCCTCATTTGTCTGTCCACCTCAGTAACATCGCTGAGGTGTTAACACTTGCTCAGTTCTATCCTTCATCTGCCACCAGCGAGATCTGCAGTCACAGGGAGAGCACTGCAGCAGAAAGGACATGCACCCTGAGCCATGGTAGGGAGAGAGAGCTGCAGCAGTAAGGACACACCCCCAAGACAGAAAAGATTCCCTGAGCTGCCAGCTTGAAAAAAAGCTAGCAGAGGAATTGGAACAATAAATGGGGAGATCTCTGGATCCATGTGAGGTACAGGGCTGGTTCTGTAGTATAAAGTCTGTTTTTCTTTTGTTCTTTAATCATGTGACAACCCCTTTCATTTAGCAGTGAGCCCTTATGTCCTAGGGCTGTGATGGCTAACCTCCGGCACTCCAGCTGTGGTAAACTACAACTCCCAAAATGCACACCTGCATGGCTGTTCTCAGAATTCCATAGAAATCAATGGAGCATGCTGGGAGTCGTAGTTTCACCGCAGCTGGAGTGCCGGAGGTTAGCCATCACTGTCCTAGGCCCTCGTGCAGCTGCCTATGTTGCACACTTGGTGAATCCCCCCACTCCGATTCAGCTTACCATATTGTCTGAAGCCATACAAATCTCGGATCGGGCTGTATAATTTCGCCTCACTCATTTTAGTAATTACATACGTTCTTGACCACAGAACCCCTGTGATATTATTGAAGCAAACACGTATACAAATATATATCTTAAAGCAATAAGGCATAATGGTGACCTGCTGCTTATATTCCAATCAGTGAGGAAAGTAGAGTATACAACATTAAGTTTCTAGTGTAGGTTATGTAACAACATACATGACAGACAGCTCAGATTCACAAGTTGATCAACCCATCCCAACACATTCACTTGACCAATCCACCCCTCTTCAAGTGAGTTACGGTATATTCAAAATGGCTGCTCTCAATATCACAGAGGGGACGGAGAACATATTGGTCAACCTAACATTATTCATATTACAGAGATGTGTTTTATATGGCATGTATCGTCACACATTACAGTCCAGGAATTCAACACCATTGGCCGTAGTTTGCGTGGTAGACCTGGGTTCTTCTATGTTGAGCTTTACCCAGACTTTGGTATAATAGGCCATGTTGTCTCCCATCTTTAACCCATATACATTTCCTGGCGCCCCCCACATGAGGAGCTCTGAGCTTCTAAACTGGGTAAGTAACTTGCATATATTGTAGCAGACACGCTGTCTTGAGAATAATTGGCTTAGGTTAGTATCATTTGATGAAGAATGTTCCTGTGGAGGACATTGAGTTTGTGACTGTGCAATAGGTTAGGGTTAAGGAAAACAACTTCGATGCTCAAGGGCATTTATTCGGCAGACCCCTTCTGTCGCCTCTTGGATGGTGGCACTAGGTGTCTGGGCAGCTCAGGAGGAAGCCCGTGCCCGTCCAGTTTGACCTCAATCAAATGACTTGCCAAAGCAAATTCTTCGTCATCCAGCATGCCATCACGATCAACATCAGAAAGTTTCCATATCTTGCCTAGGACGGAGTTTGGTAACTTGGTTGTTATCATCCAGTTCTTTGCCTTGATGCCATTTAATTTGCCATCAGTGGGGGCTAAGTTGAAGAAGATCTCATCATATTTCGGTTTGTCCTTCGTAACCACCCACTCCTCATCTTCAATGCCTTCTAAGATGCCTTCAGTGGAGCCTTCAACAAAAGGACCATTGTGGGTTCCGTCAAAGGCTCCTCCTTGTACAACGTTGTCGATGGTTTCCAGGTCTTCTTGACGCAGGAGAGGCATCAGTTTGGCAATGTCAACTGTCAGCATCTCATCAAGAATGCCAATCATATTCAACTTCAGCGAGTGGAATTTGGTGAAGTCGTGAATCATGAGCTGTTCCTGTAGGACGGGAGGGAGAAGTATGAACATTTAAAATGAACTGAAAGTAAAGTGACAACTATTTTCGAAAACAGTAAAGGAATGAGTAAACTGTTTGGTCTTTGCGTATGTTAGATATCTATAGAGGTAGTTTCCAATAGATCACAGTGTGAAGACTAGCAGATACCCTTTGGCTGGTCATTGCAGACAGTTTACAAGTAATATATCTGATGATCCTTCTACGTGGTACATTAAATCTTACATATCTAAAGACAAGGAAAAACAGATAAATCTGCCATTTACGTGGCCTCCATGAATTGGAGATATTGGAAAGATACCTACTTGCATTTTGGCACAGTCAGGGAAATCTCCAGGAGAAATATGATGTTCTAGTTGAATCTTGGCATAAATAACAGGTAACTCGTTAATAAGCTGCTTCTTCTTGTTTCCCTTCCGGAAGACAGAAGGCATTTCCTTCTTCAAGTAGCTGATGATGTAAGCATGGACCTGCAAGGTAAACAAATGATGAGAAATTGTAGCAAACTCTCAACCATGTCAAGCTGGCCACACGCATTAGATGGAAGTTGGCCGAACCAAATGATTTTGGGCCAAAACGGCCATGTATATGGGGGTCACAACTTTTCTCTGACAGCAGATGCTTGGGGAAAGAAGGATCGGGCTATTCAACATGCCCGATCCTTCAGTTTGCAGGGGAGGTAATCCACTGCCAGAGATGTCTGCCAGTGGCTTGCCCCCCTTTCCCTGTTCAGGACTCATGACATTGGGGGATGGTGGTGGGAGGACAGCTATCTAAAGTGTATGGCAGTTTCAAACAGGGGCTTAACTACCATAGCAGCAGACCATGCGACTGTTATGGGGCCCAGTGCAAGAGGGGGCCCAGTCTCAGTTGGGATTATCTCCTCTTCTACTGGAGGTAAAAACTTGGTCAGGACTCTACCCTCTAAAGGAACATCTCTTAGGAAGTGAGGCAGTGGAAAAATGGCCCACGGGTCATTGAAAAGAGTTTAGGCAGAAACTCTTCTGTCCTGTGTGGGGGGCCTGGTTTGATCCTTGCTATGGGGCCCTTATTTCTCTATGTACGCCACTGGTTTCAAAGTAAGCAAAAATGTTGAGTAGTTGCCTTCGAACACAACCATAACTTTTTGTAGAAATCCGTTGCTCTAATCCTGAGAAACACTCATTTTTATTTTTGTGCAAATAAGGTTTTCAGTGGGCGAGGCCACTGGTATTATTGGTAGGGTAATGCCCCCCCTCATGATGCACCGAAAACCTTTTTTGCATAAAAATAAAAAGAAGCAATTCTCAGGAGTAGAGAAACAATTTTTTACAAGAAAGATATATGGTAGTTATGTTTTGGGGCACCTACCCTTAAAGGCTTACTTGACAGGGAGACCAGAACATCCAGCCTTTACTGAAGGTTGCTATCCTGCTTTTTTTGTGAATGTTGGGACTGTGGCAAGAGAGCACCGTATGGTTCACATCCCGAATGTCGGGACTGTGGCAAGAGAGCACCTGCTGGTTAATACCCCGAATGTTGGGACTGTGGCAAGAGAGCACCCTCTGGTTCACACCCTGAATGTTGGGACTGTGGCAAGAGAGCACCCTCTGGTTCACACCCTGAATGTTGGGACTGTGGCAAGAGAGCACCCTCTGGTTCACACCCTGAATGTTGGGACTGTGGCAAGAGAGCACCCTCTGGTTCACACCCTGAATGTTGGGACTGTGGCAAGAGAGCACCCTCTGGACCACAACCTGAATGTTGGGACTGTGGCAAGAGAGCACCCTCTGGGTCACACCCTGAATGTTAGGACTGTGGCAAGAGAGCACCCTCTGGTTCACACCCTGAATGTTGGGACTGTGGGAAGAGAGCACCCTCTGGTTCACACCCCGAATGTTGGGACTGTGGCAAGAGAGCACCCTCTGGTTCATATCCCTGAGATGGATGGAGAAAATTTGTGTTGGGGCCATCCTTCTCCATGGGTTCTAAAACAGACACATGGGCTACACAAGCTGGCCTACCAACTCATGGGTGTAGCATACAAAGCTCTAATACAATCTGCTGTAATGACTCCATGTAAGTCATATGTGAAACTCATCACAATGATTTGCACCCTCCTCCCTCATGCATTGTCCCTGTTTATTGTCTTTGGTTATGGCAAGACGTTGCTTTTGGCACAGAGAAGACAATACCTAAACTCTGCGTTTGACACTTCTGGTGTCTCTGCTCTGTCCACGTGTAACACCCCCGAGTGGTGTTGCCACTCCTACACCGTGCTACTGTCCTTAGTGGTCTAAGTTATCTATGTATTATGTTCCAGGTCTATCTATAATAATGTTTGTAACTGTTTGTAGCATGCAGTGTGCCTGGTTCACCAGCAGGTGGCAGAAAATATGGCAGAGCTATCTTAGATAGAATGGAACCTTCCATTCCATTCTAACCCCCCTCTGGAGAGAAGTGGGTGAGTCCTACTTTCTGCCGGAAGGGTGGGGCAGAAGTTTCCAGTTAGAGTCAGTCTAGTTTACCCCCTGCTAAGGGAAAGGTGTGCAGGGGCATGTCTCTGCTGGACGTGTCCATGCTAGCCAGAGCACCCTAAGCTCTGCTGGCCATGGAGGCCAAAGCTTGAAGCCTCAGGAGCCAGGAGGAAAGTTCCCTGGCATAACCTAGAGTCAGACTACAAAGTGAAGTGCAGCATATAGAAGAAGCTGAGTTATACAGCCAGCCTGTCAGTACAGCAGTGTCAGAGAGAAACAGATATAGCAGAGTTGAGTTTGCCTGCCAGTTTCATGCTAAAGCCTGCTGTAACCAAGACAAAGTCTGTAAACCATTTTGGAGAATGTTAATGCAAAGTGAAGCTGCCATTGAACTTCATCTCAAAGTCTGGACTCCAGTTATTCTTTTATCCCTCAATTATTCCCCTTATTTATTGCTTCGGAGCCAAAGCCTGGAATCTAGCCATATCCAGGTAGGTGCACCGTGACACACAATAAGAGACATTTTAGCCCGCAACATACCATTCGGCATTTCCTACACCTGGGACACAAGCATTATCTAGAGGGCCCTGCTGGAGGGGGGGGGGGGGGGCGCCCGTTGCACACGTCACAGTCTTTCTGTCAGCATCCTGCTCTTTTCCTGCTAAGGAAGCCAAGAGAATTCTCCAGAGTTGTCAGGGAATAAAGCAGGGACCACAACATCAATAGAGAGAATGGTAGGAAGAGCGGGCGGGCGGGAGCGTGAGACATCTAACACTTCAAGGGGGACAGGATGACTGAAAAGCTTTCGGCTTCCTTTGGGACTGACACCATTAATGACACCGACTCCCTTATCTATTACAGATGAGACAGGAACCATTGGATGTGAGATAAGATATGACATGGCCCAGCCATTGCCCTTTCTGTCTGCATATGCATGACTCTATTGCAGATATCTAGTTCACTGCTGAACAGGGTTGCCAATAGTATTTTCTGGACCGCACACAGAAAAATCTGTCAAACCTTCCAATTTCAGCCGTACCAACTGAGCGTCTAATGTGCCTAGGATGTCCAGACTTTCCCAAGGACAGATGTTGGTGGGAGAAAAGAAAGGGCTGTTGGATGTCATAGGGCTCCTCTTTCTCTGTTCTATTTTTCAAGACAAATTAATTTTCCCCTTGTAACAATGGAGATAAGCTGTCCATAGACCTTAGATGATGTCACTTGGGCAAGTCTTATGTCTATGAGCACTGTCAGGCTACCCCAGGCGAATGATCTTGCTAAGACACAAATGGAGGACTATGCTGCTTCCCTGTAGATAAGAGAATGCCAGGTTGACAGTCTCATTCCTACTCCTGGTTCTGCAGCTATAAAAATGCATGCACAGATGATATCAATGTGTTGAAGAAAATATATTTTTCTAATCTAATAACCAAGTAAAAGAAGCTCCAAAAATGAAGTTCTGTACTGAAATCTGATTTATTGCCAGACCTTGTCCAGAAGAACAACCTTAAGAAGACCATAAGTTCAACCTTCTTTCCTGCACTTTCTGTCACGCACCTTCTTGTAGTCTCTTGACTTACTGTAAACAGATGCCTTAAAGACATTCAAGTCCATAAATAAACTAATCTGTGCAGCTCCTCAAATAGAATCCATATCCTGAAGTGATGAACTTCTAGAAGAAGCCATCCAAAAACTCTTAGCATTGACTCTATGAAGGCACGGCTGTAACTGGCAGTGGGTGTGGACCCACTGTAACAGCTGACTGAGTTGACTTTGTGTAGGTCTGATGGGCGTTATCCTGGCGATCCCCTGGTGTTCACCTTTTAACCCCCCAAACAGGGATCTGGTCTTCGCAGTAAGAGACACACCAAGCTGCTACCTCTTCAGATAGTCCTGGTGTAGTTGGCAGCTGACCCACGGTGACAGGCCGAGGTTAAGGCAGGCAGCGCAAAAACGAATCTGAGAAACAAGTCAGGGGAGGCGACAATGGGCAATACAAGAAACAGGCAAAGGTCAGTGCAGGCGGCATGGAGTCGGAGACGGTGTCAGGCAGGAGTTTGGTACACAGTAGTCAGTTTCATGATCACACCTTCGCTGGTAAATCTAGACTAGGAACCTAAAGCTCAGGCACCCAATACTGGGGAGGGTGCCTTAAATACACAGGGATGACTGGCCAGTGGCTGGGAAAGGATTTGGACATGCGCAGTCTCTTAAAGGTCCAGGGTAGCCTGGAAGCTTTTAGAATATACGCACAGGTCACAGCCTGCTTAAGACGCCGGTGACCAGAACCTCAGCTGCTGGAGGAAGGCTTTTGGCAATGTAGCTGGCATAGATTTGGATGTCGTACACCAGCGGCGCATACACCTAAGTTATGTAGAGGCCGGCGTCTCTACATAACTTAGGCTCATTAAGCACCAGTAGAGGGTTATTAAGACCGGTGTCTAAAATGGCGGTCTTAACAAATGACCCCATTAGTTCCTGCCTGCCTTGTTCCTGCACCAACCACTACCCCGCCCGCAAGCAGTATAAGTGACTGTTCATACTGTACCTGCCTTTTTGGTGCGTTTTCTGTGCTTAGAGCTCCTGGTGCTTGGACCAGTGTCCCTGACCTCAGTGGGTCCGCTGTCAACTACACTGGGACTATCCCAAGAGGTAGCGGTCTGGTTGCTCCCCTTTACAGGGGTTAAAGGGTGAATACCAGGGGAGCACTGAAATAACGCCCTTAGGGTTTATCCCAAAGCCAAACCTGTTAGTTGGCACAGTGGGTCCACACTCACTGATCCGTAACACCTTGCTAAAGCCAAAGCCATTCCTTAGCTCTCCTTCTTTGCACCCCCCTTGTCTTAACCCAGAGTAGGCCCCGCACTCAGTGCAGTGTATGTTTAGGGCTGTAGTACAATGTTTTATGAGGATATACTTTATATGTGACTTGAGCTACTTCCATTTTGCTTTGTGCACTACAATGCATTTTTTTGCAGTTGCCTTTAGGCCTAATTCATTACACCCCTATTACTTCATCTTGGTGTACACATTGCTGGCGTGCTCCTACCAGCCTGGCCCTATCCCTATGAAACGGTTTTACAGATGTCCGTGCACCAAGATTATATACACATCCCTCCTTTGGTGAGGAAATCCCATGCACTGCTCTCATTAACAGGACAAAGCAATAGGACACGGAGAGAAGGTGACAGGAAGAGATAAGGAGGTCCTAATGTTTCCAGGCAGTCTCTGGGCCCACCGGCTAGCTTCCCAATGTAAACATATGGGAACATACCTACTGTATGCCCCCACCCCTCCAGCAACAAACAAATTATTGTCATTTGGTGGAGTTTTCCAACTCCGAAGGATCCTGCTCAACAATTACAATATTCAAGATGTAATCGACAAAACCAGGTGGAGCTGTAAGTAAGGAAGAAGATTGAGAGTTGAGACTGAGAAGAAGATTGTCATAGCAAGAGAAAGGCTGGACATAAAACACAAGATGGTGAACAGGTTCTGACTAAATCTCCAAGTATGCAGCTACAGCTGTTGGACGGTGCCCATAGCGTTAAGGCTGCGGTCAAATCCTTCCACGGATCATGAGTTAGAACAGAGATGATGGATTCCAATCTAGATAGGCCAACTCTCAGTATGTTTTCCTTTAAGTACCCCTACTTCTTACAATCCAACTATTAAAGATTAGGGATATCTGCTATGCCTGCAGTCCCCATTTTGGTTGGAGACTAACACTCCATAGACTTGGAAATTGCCAACATACTCATTTGATTACAGTGGTCCCTTATGTTACAATATTAATTGGTTCCAGGAGGACCATTGTATGTTAAAACCATTGTAATTTAAGTAATTGGTTCCAAAGCCCCAATATGTCATCCAAGATAAAAGAAAATTAAGATTTAAGAAAAAATAAGCAGAGAAAACACGTCCTTTCATATTATAGTCAGGAATAGCTGCTAACTAGCAACTAATACAGCTATTTTACCAGAGAAGTGACCTTGGTTGGTTGGATCTGAGTCCAGGGCATTGTATGTTGAATCTAGTTTCAACTTACGATAGGTCAGAAAAGACCATTGTATGCTGAAAATATTGTATCCTGAGCCATTGCATCTTGAGGAACCACTGTATTTCCAATACCTCCATACAATTTTGTAGAAAGATCTCTAGGCATGAACAGGTACGAAGGAGCCTTTACTGTCAGCAGCAGTGGTAGGTCCTAAAGGTCTGATGGACAGGTTGTAAAAGTAGAAAAGGGGCCACCAACCACTTTAAGCAAACTGGCTTCCAATAGAACAGGCCCATGCAGGGGCGTAGCTAACGGCTCATGGGCCCTGGTGCAAGAGTTCAGCTTGGGCCCCCCTTCTCTCAGTGCTTTGTGTGCCTTCTTATGCAGCACAAGTGTCTTTGGGCCCCTCAGGCTCTTGGGCCTGGTAGTGACTGCTACCTCTGCACCCCCTATAGCTACGCCCATGTGTATTTGAGTACGTGCATTAGTTTGTAAAGCCTCAGAGATATTATTGAATGGAGCAATGGCTGGCACTGGATTAAGGCAATGCCATTGGTTGTAGCTAGAGACATAAGAGCAAGATGCCACTTAGAATAAGCAGGGGTATATGTAGGGGGGCACCGGTGGGGCATGTGCCCTAGGTGGTTGAGGCTACGAAGCACAGCCACATCCTATTCTACTTTGGCCAGGCCATTGTAATAAGGAGCAAACCAAGACTTTTACTGGGACGAAGGAAGCTCCGGTTCCACCTAGACATTAAGAATATAGATGGACAGAGAGAATTAGGATCCATGATAGGAAAGAAACGACTTTAAAGATTTGCTGTATGGGCCATGGATATTTCTGTAGAGTTTAGCATCCAGTCTGCCTACCCTAACTTTCCTGGTTCTGCTTGTTCGTCCCTCACCTGTTCCTTCCCATTTATATCCGCCCTTCCTCCTCTTACCTCTCCAGTTCTCCCTCTCTCCCCACATTCTCCCCTCTCTCCCTCACTCCTGCTCGCTCCCTCGGTGAGTAAACTCGCAGGAATGTGCTGGCTTTGGGTCATACACCATTTTCCCAGCCTGGATGCCAGAGCCAGAAAGAGAAGTAAATGAAATCATCTAGTGTCAGAACAGGCCCTGGCGCCCCCGTACAGTTCCTGCACCCTCTCCTCCATACCCAAATATAGCTTATTCTACATCCACCAAGGAGGGCTTTTTGTCTTTTACGATAGATTATCAATATCTGCATTCTCAAGTCAGATAGTCGCTCTTAAGGCTGACACTAAAACCTCAACACGTAATCCGTGAGCCAGCGCAATGTCCCGACTGCCATCTAAATGTAAAAATCCGTATTTTTCACGGATCCGTGTTTTTCCGCATCGCAAAATACATAGGGCCCTGTGCGTGAGCCCTAAGGGACTTTACTGCAGGGAATACTCAGGTCGCCATCTCAAAGCAGTCTCCATAAGCAACACCTGAATAGCAGGCAGGCTGGCAACCTGAAGTGCAGTATCGGGGCAAAAAGCAGGGGCACGGTCTGATAAAAGGGCACAGGACAGGGCAGGTAAGTGGACGTTCCCTCTGTTGCTCCTTCCTTCAAATAAATGTACAGCGATCATTTATCCAAAAGTGCACACAAGCAGAACAGGCAGTATAGCAGAGCTGTGTGTTTGGAAGGGGAAGTGAATTTGCAGACCCCCCATTGTGAGGGTATGTAAGAACATAAGCACCCAGCGTGTGTCCAATTATCAGGGTCACACAATCACTCAGCAAGGAGTTACTCTCAGGATGCAGGTCTTCCAAAACAGCTGTCTAGGAGCGTGGCCGCAGATCATCTGCTCTATAGCATAGATCAACACTGATACCCTGTGCTCTGCCAAGCACAGGAACTGGGGGGGTAGAGCCTGACCTAGGGATTCTGTCCTGTAAATTTCCGAATGGACAGGGTCACCTGTGTCGCTGCAGCCAATGACTGGTGTCAGCAGTGATGTGTCCCCAAGCACTGCGGAGGCCAGTCATTGGCTGCAGGATTCTGCTCATGCACACGGCCCTATGTATTTTGCGGCGCGGAAAACACGGATCTGCAAAAAATATGGATGACATCTGTGTGACATCCGTATTGCATCTGTTTTTTGGCGGATCCGTTGTAACAATGCCTGTCCTTGTCCGCAAAACGCGCAAGAATAGGATGTGTTCTATCTTTTTTGCGGGGCTACGGAACGGACCTATGGATGCGAACAGCCCACGGTGTGCTGTCTGCATTTTTTGCAGACCCATTGAAATGAATGGGTCCTCATCCTATACACAAAAAAAACCCAAAAAACAGAACAGACACGGAAATAAAATACGTTTGTGTGCATGAGCCTTACTGGAATTACAAATCTATCATCAACCCAATGCCAAATGTACATTGTGATACCAGGGACTTTTGCCACCGATTTCTTCCTCTGCATTGCAAAGGATGGAAACACTGCAACAAATCCACAGCAGAACTAAAGTGTCGGGAAATGAAAAATCTACAGTTTCCATTCATTTCTGCATGGATTTTTATGCTACATGTGGATGGGATTTGTAAAACTGCATCTACATGTAACTGCTGCAGATTATTACAGTAGAATCGGCACAAAAAATCTGCAGCAATTAACATAAGAATTCAAACTAAAGGGGTTGTCCCACAAATAAGTCTACATTTCCAAATCAGAACCACGGATCTGAGTACTTCTTTAATTGCATGCAATTAAAAGTTAGTTTTTCAATAAAATGTATCTGTATAGCACCACCTGCTGTTCATTCTTTTCCTGATGCTCCGTCCACCTTGCTGAGGTGGTCGCATGTGCTCAGTTCCATCCTTTAACTTTCACCAGCTGTATATACTGTTAGAAGCTGTGACTGTTATAGGGAGAGAGCTGCAGTAGAAAGGACACATCCCCTAAGCTGTGATAGGGAGAGATCTGCAGTAAAAAGGGCACGTTCCCTGAGAACGTACGCACCCCTGAGCTGCCAGCCTGAGAAATATATAGCGGAGAGATCTATGGATCCATGTGAGGTACAGGGCAGGTTCTAGCTTCATTAGAAACATATACCATATGATGTCTCTGAACTTCAATTCTTTTTTTACAAATCTAACACTTATGACTATCATATGATCTTGATCATGCACACGGGGGTTTGGAATATGTTGGAAAGGATTATGTAATCCTTCCCCATTTTACATAGCAAAAGGAAGGATGGGAAATCACTGTCACCTAAGATATGAGAACAGAAGATGTCTCACCGCCCATAGGTGCCGGAGGGGCATTCGACACTGGTCGGCCATCATGGCGGACTCGTGCCCTTATAGGTGGAATTCCAGGTGTTTATAATTACTATTAGATACTCCTATTGCATCCCCTATATATACCGTGTACTGCTTACATCTATCACCTCCTGACGAAGCCTTGAGGGTGAAACGCGCGTCAAGGTGTCGGTGCGCGGGGCGGCATTCCAGGTTACAGTGAACCATGTCACAGGGTATGTTCTGTTAGGATATTTATGTTCTACCCTTTTACTTCGAGGTGTATTATATGTATACTCTTTGGTATACTGAATGCATCTGCAGTGTTGCGGTACAGATTAAATATTTGGAACATTAGTGCAGTTATGCATGTTAGTTATTATCTTCTGTGATAACATACCGGTAATTTTTGGCTATTTTGATTTGTAAATCACTGCAAAAGGTGCACTGCAAGATATGCAAGTGAAAACACAAGGCTAAACCCTCACGCTAGATGTTAAAATGAGACTTTAGCCAATATATTCCGATCAAGAACATATCGGAGCCCGCGTACCCCGTCAAGGTATCACAAGTTGACCAGTGACCTACCGCTAACTCTACCCATAGTGTGTGAACACTGTCCGTTAGGTGCTAAGATCCGACTCACTGCCACACTTGCACAAACCTCCGAAGTGAGATCACAAATACAATGCGAGAAGGGAGGAGGCTGTGAGCCCCGCCTATAACAGGCACATGTGACACGGGCTATCAGGTGCACCAGAATGTTGCCAAAGATAAAAAATGGCACATTCCATATATATAAAGACAAATCACTGAATAAAGTGGCCTAAGGCCTCTTTCACACTAACGTTTTTTTTGCGAGTGTACGGCCCGTTTTTTGTGTTCTGTATACGGTCCGTATACAGAACCATTCATTTCAACGGGTCTGCAAAAAAAAAACGGAAGGTACTCCGTATGCATTCCGTTTCCGTATTTCCGTTCAAGCATAGAACATGTCCTATTATTGCCCGCATCACAGACAAGGATAATACTGTTCTATTAGAGGCCAGATGTTCCATTCTACAAAAAACTGAATAAACACGGATGTCATCCGCTTTTTTTTTTGCGGATGCGTTTTTTGCAGACCGCAAAACCATACGGTCATGTGCAATAGGCCTAACTGGGAGGAAATGCTCAGACCCCCAAATACTTTAGCGTATTTTTAACCGGGGGAGTAAAACCTCCACATGTGATCCACTGCAAACGGCAATCCCCAGCAAATAATGCATACAATGAAGGATGCCCGTGTTCCGTTATATTTCTCTACCCGTGAACTTTCCATACCCTCGTCATTTCCGGTTCTGAAGCAGCCGCACCGGAAGTGACGATTGCGGGTGTGGAAGGAGGTGTGCTTACTGAGTGGCTGAGTAGGAGTCGGCGCAGGCGAGTGCGGCTAACTGTGAACGCGCCTAGGGTAGGGAAAACTCACGGCCAATTGTGCATGCGCCCGAGGGTAGTGAAAACTTACTGGGCTGTAAGTTTTCACTACCCTCGGCGCATGCGCAATTGCCTGTGAGCTCTCCCTACCCTAGGCACTAGAATAGACAAGATCCAGCAAGCGTTAGCCGCGCCTGTGCACTGGGATGTAACTTTTCACTACCCTCGGGCGCATGCGCAATTGGCCGCGAGTTTTCCCTACCCTACACGCGTTCACAGTTAGCGTCGCTCGCCTGCGCCGAATCCTACTTCCACACCCTCAAAACGTCACTTCCGACGGAACCGGAAATGACGAGGGTAGGGAAAGTTCATGGGTAGGGAAAAATAACGGAACACCGGCAGCGGACCACATGTGCCACAGGGTTTAGCCTTGTATTTTCACTTGCATATCTTGCAGTGCACCTTTTGCAGTGATTTATTTATTTTCATGTCTAATCCACACTTTATTCCATATTGTGTAGGATTTTTTTCTGTGGCACATGTGGTCCGCTGCCGGCATCCTCCATTGAATGCAATAATTGCTGGGGATTGCCGTTTGCAGCGGATCACATGTGGAGGCTTTGCTCCCCCGGTTATAAATACGCTACAGTATTTGGGGTTCTGAGCATTTCCTCCCAGTTAGACCACTTTATTCAGTGATTTGTCTATTTTGATTTGTCCAATTGAATATTGCGAATATTTGAGATACCTGTGCCCCTGTGGCGCTGTTTTATTATCTAATAACTGAACATATTGAAGTCCCTTTGGGATTTATTGGTGATTCTTAGAGATTTTATACCTCATTATTTTTATAGTGACATGCTTAGTAGCGCCATTTATTTCCATCTTATATCTTAAAGGCACGGATCACTATACTTGGTATAAGGCTCTTCGCTATGCTCTCTGTATCATTTTCCATCTTGCCATTTTCCTTCTTCTGAATAACTATTCAATTTTTTATATTTATTATTTAATAAAGATTGTTATAAATTTGTATATTTGGAGTCCCATAGCCTTTTTGGAATGTTAGATCTTCACAGTCATGAGCACAAGAAAAAATAATATGAGAAGTGTTCAGAAAAATATTACAAAACATACAACACGTGTCTTACCCTAACCAGCCGAGCTCTCTTTACCAGGTCATTGAGCTTTCGCACAGCCGAGTTCCTGGGCAGGTTCTGGATGTCTTGGAACAAGTCCTGCTCTTCAAGTTCAAACAAGTGTCTATTGTCGGAAATCATCAGGGGCTCAGACCAGAAGGAGCCTATGTAGACCCGTAAAACTTCAGGTGTATTAAAGACTTTGCCCAGAGACCACATCAGGGCGCCATATACACGCATCAGCTGCTGGGTTTCCACCATGTCGGCCTTGTTCAGGACAACACGTATTTTGTCCTCATTACCCTTCAGAGCTCTAATGGCCTCGGAAAACTCATCTGAAATCTCCAACTTGTGGGCATCAAAAAGAAGAATGATACGATCGACTCGCTCAGCAAACCATTGAAGGACAGATGGAAAATCATAACCTGGAAACAAACATAAAATTCTAATTAGAATTAAAAACGTGATATCAAGAACATTGAGCTCTATTCATTGGGTGCTGTTTTTACATATTTGTGTAACTCTTGCAGAAAGGGCCCTTGGTGATAAATGAATCTCAAGCTGACCTACTTGAGGAACGCCAGAAATCACCTGTGATCTGTGGGGAATCCAGCAGTAAGTGTTCAATATTCCTGCAGTGCCACCGCAGGGGACATTAAGTATTGCACGTTGTCCGCTTAAATCAAAAGTCTGTTCATGTAATGCATGGACCTGTTGGGTCCTCCAAAGTTTGAGATGCACTCTTTGTAGTCTCTATCTCCACTCTGGTTAACGCTGGCCACACACATGAGATAAAAGATAGCCAGAATGACTTATTTAGGCCATTTCATCTCGCTGCCGTTTGAAAAACTAGCACAAGCTATCGTCTGCGATGGCCAATGGCAGACTACTGGAAAATTTCGGACGCTGTTGGGCAAATCTGCATGTTTATGTCATGATCCTCCAAGGTCGGCCGATCATTTGCGTTTCTGGTCCAGGACTAGGGAGTCGGTTTGGTTTTTTTGGACATATGTTAGATCAGTGATCAGTTTCAGCAGGAATAGTGAAGGATATAATGTGTCTGGGACAGCCTTGGATTTTAACATACTTGATACTTTGCACCCTTCAAGATGTATGCATATCTTGTTCTGATTGTGCCCTATAAGTCATTCTCATCCAAAGGCCTCATGCACACGAACGTGTGCACCCCGTGCCCGTATTGCGGACCGCATTTGCGGATCCGCAATACACGGGCACCATTCCGTGGCCATTCCGCATCAGGGATGCGGACCCATTCATTTCAATGGGTCCGCAAATCCGGAGATGCGGAACGGTGCGGAATGGAATGACGGAACGGAACACTACGGAAGCACTACGGAGTGCTTCCGCGGGGTTCCGTACTTCCGCCCCGCAAAAAGATAGAACATGTCCTATCTTTTCGCGGAACGGGCAGATTGCGGACCCATTCAAGTGAATGGGTCCGCGATCCGCTGCGGCTGCCCCACGGCCGGTGCCCGAGCATTGCGGGCCGCAATTTGCGGCCCGCAATACGGGCACGGGGTGCACACGTTCGTGTGCATGAGGCCAAAGCTGTATTCACATGTCCATACATAAATGTGTGCGAACTAGTCCAAAATAAGGACATTCCTGAGTGCCCAGGCAACGCACAACTGACTAAATATACACTAAGGCTACATGCACACGACAGTTGTTATTTGCTGTCCGCAAATCGCGGATCTGTCTTCCTTTTTTTTTCACATCCACATCCGTTGCGTGTGTCCGCAAATTTTGTAGGTTGTGTTTCCGTGTGTCTTCCGTTTTTTTTTGCGGATCCGCAAAAAAAACACAGAAGGCTTGAACCAGTTTCTTAAAGTACCTGTACAAGTGCCCTGGTTTCCAAGCAACCATCCGCAAAAAAAAAAAACGGATGCGGATGACAAACGGATGGCTTCTGTTGGTCATCCACATTTTTTGCGGACCCATTGACTTCTATGGGTCCACAAACCGTTTTTTGCGGACAAGAATAGGACATGCCATATTTTTTTTTGCGGACGTGAAATGCGGACAGTGGACGCGGACAGGCAACAGAAGAGGCATCCGCATTTTTAACGGATCCATAGAAATGAATGGGAAACCTTCTGATCCGCAAAAAAGACGGAACGGAGGCCGCAAAAAACCACTGCCGTGTGCATGTAGGCTAATGCTCGAACATGACCTCCAATGCAAAATATGAAACATGACATTTGAAGGGATTTGTGTCGAGAACCGAAATACACAGACTGGAGCAAGACATAAACAATTTATGTATACCAGGACACCAAATAATTCTGTAATAGATGAGAGCAGAGAACGTTCCAGGGTAGGTTTATTTTACTGTAAGGGTACCGCCACACATTCCGGTTTCCTGCTGCAGTTTTGGAAACCAAAATCATAAAAGGAGAGAAAGTATTGAGGACGAATACGACTTCTCCTCTTATATTAATTCACTCCTGGTATTGGCTTCCAAAATTGCATGTAGAAACCTGACCATGTGGTCGTACCCTAATTACGGTTGTATTCATTTGCTCCATTTCCAAGCCTCCTCACGAGGTTAAACTGGTGCAAGTCTTGGACTTATAATCCTGGTACATTCTTCTCTGATGTCTGTGAAATATCTGACACCTGCACCCATGGAGAGCAATGGGAAGGTATGTGGGGCGTGGGCGGCATGTAATCATTCAGCTGTGTTTAACTGTTAACTATCACCAGTTTGGCTAACAGTCACCGGAAAAGTAACTGGAAGGCACTAGGACCAGATGAAAAGCTGTAACTGATCTCATTTTTAGGCCTCATGCACACGACCGTGTGTATTTTGCGGTCCACAAAAAACGGATCCGCAAAAAATACGGATGACGTCCGGGTGCTTTCCGTATTTTGCGGAATGGAACGGCTGGCCCCTAATAGAACAGTCCTATCCTGGTACGTAATGCGGACAATAATAGGACATGTTCTATTTTTTTGTGGAACGGAAATACGGACATACAGAAACGGATCAATTTTTTTGCGGACCCATTGAAATGAATGGTTCCGTATACGGTCCGCAAAAAAAAAAACGTAACGGGCACGAAAAGAAAATACGTTCGTGTGCATGAGGCCGTAGTGCTTCCGTAGTGTTCCGTTCTGTGAGCCCGTTCCGCACCGTTCCGGATTTGCGGACCCATTGAAGAGAATGGGTCCGCATCCATGATGCAGAATGCACATGGAACGGTGCCTGTGTATTGCGGATCCGCATATGCGGTCTGCAATACGGCAACGGGACTATAGGCCTAAGACTCTGCAGCTACACCTCCCTCCTTCTACCCTTCCTATCTTTTATTCACAGTTTTATACTAGATGGATATTTTAGTGGCTGAGGAGTTTTCTGAACTTTTACAGAGAGCCTGCAGGCAGGGAATAAGTACCCACAGGATGCTGGAAGAGGAGGAAGATGCCACCTTACCCCTATAATCAACAGTTTAATGTATTCACATATACTATTGATTTACGCAAAAAAAAATCATAAAGAAGTCCATCAATGATTTACACTATATATTATCTATATAAATATACTCTGGTGGGCCCAAGCTCTGACAAAATAATGGGCTCCTTATAAAACAGGGCCTCTAAGGTCTAGCAGTGGATAATTTGGAGCTCTGCTTGGAACCAATAACCACCAGATATCCTATTTAACCATACTGATGGTAAATTCTGAATGTGCAATGATAAAAAAATTACTTCAATGTGAACATGCACTCACAGAGCATGGGCCCTCAGAATATTTTTCTCTGGTAGGCTTAAGGGAATTCAGTCTGATGCTGTTTGTAATTTCAGATTTTATATAATGGGTTATCCGGGAGTCCTCTTTTGAGGACTTATCCTCAGGTGGGATTCTGACACCTGGCACCACCACCGATCAGGTATCTAAAGATGCCGCGATGCTCTGGTGGTCTCTTCACAGCTTACCAAGCAAACGCCGTACATTGGATAGTGGCTGTGCTTGGCATTGTAGCTCAGGCCTATTCACTTGAATGGGACTGAGCTGCACCCAGTCCATGTGACCAATGTATGTGACGTCACTGGCCTAGGAAGCAGCCCCAGAGCCAGAGCGGCATGGCCTCTTCAAACAGCTGATTGGCAGGGGTGCCGGGAGTCAAACCCCCTATCGATCAGATACTAATGACCTATCTTGAGGATATTCCATCCATATTAAACCCTCTTTAAGATCCATCTAGAATAATTATATTTTTGTGCAAATATGGTCATGTGTCTACAGCGTTCATTTATAGCAATATAGGGGCAAAGTCCAAAGTGTATGAACTATTTAGGATGTGTACTGACTCCATTGAACATCTTGATAAATTGAATATATCCACCATAAAACAGTGCTGGCAAACTGGCGGCTAGATGTGATGGGTGGCCCTTGTGTCTAAAGCTGCATGTACACAAGCCAATAATCGTCCAGATTATCGGGAATGACTGTCCCTGACCATCTGCCCATGTAAATGTGCTGATGATCACCTGATGAACGAGCAAAACGCTCATTCATCGGGTGATCCTGTGGTTCATGCAGGCACCACCGATCAGAGTTTCTGGCCAGCAGATCGCGTGGTCTAAACAGCGACGTGATCCAAGTGGAAGGCAGCTGCCTTCCTCAAGATGATAATCAGACATGAGTAGAAGAGTAGCTATAGGGGACACAGTTATAGCAGTTGCTCCAGAGCCCAGAAATTCATCTGCCACATCAGAAGACACCAGTATTATAAATGACACATGGCAGATTTTACATTGGAGTCCATGAGCCTCAAGTTACGCCTCTTGGTTACGCCTCTTGTACTAAAGTACAAGAGCTACTCTGTTTACTGCCAGATTTGAGGCCCTCAAGATATGTTGGGTTGACCCGCAATAACGAGGAGCGGGTTCATTATTAGTCATGTTCTTTAGCTATAAGGTCCAAGAATTGTCCAGCACCTTCCTTCCCTCGCCGGCGTGTGGTCAGTGATCTGGCCGGGCATGTCTCAGTGCTGTGCACCCTAGATAAGAGTCGGTTTCATTGTTAGTGGAAAATAGATTGTGTTTCACAGATGGGATTTCATTATTTTCTATGCTGGCAGCAAAATGTTTCCCTCTTCCCCTTCCACTGGATCTCTGCTGCCTCCCCCTCCTTCTCCAGGCTTCAAACTTTCCAGCAAACCCATGGAACCGAGAGCCTTTTTTGGACATGAAAAACTGGGAGGGAGCGTAGCCCAAGGGAGCCTGCGAGGCTGAGATCTTGGAAAGAGATGATTCTGTATGTGTGACTGCCACAAACCCGTCCTACTATCCCGTCAGCTCTGTAGAACTTTAACTCATTAGCATCTTGCATACATATTTGCACTGCAGTGCAACTGGAGTTACATAATGCAACTTTCATGCTATTGCATCGAGTCTCGCAACTTTTTGCAGAACCTCCATCGATGGAAATTTTTCCAGAGGACACTCTGGGCAAAAGTAATATGCAGTAGAGGCCCGAGGGCGTGATGCATGACAGAGGGACCCTCTTTATGGTGATCTTTGAGTCCTGGCGTCATGTACGTCCCCCTCAAGTACAGCTCTAGACATGACACCAGGAATAAATTTTGCTCTGAGTGTTCCTTTAACTTTGACAGTTTCTGGCCACCCCATTATCGTATCTTACACAATGTTCAAGTAGCCAGGTGATATCAATAGCTCTGGAACAAGCTTTAGAAGAAAAAAGATGGTGATCTGATCAAGGGTCAGGCACAAACTGTGTAAGTTATGACATCATGGGAGTACGAGAGGAGATAAATCAGTGGCTTTACTACAAGGGTGGTTGCGGTTGGTGCTTTGTTTTACATTCTTCACGTGGCCAAGGAACTTTAGGCTATACCTCTGAGATGATGCAACTAACTCCATCTACCCAAGGAAAGAACTGCTTGCTGGACGGTTCTGCCCATGTATTTCAGAGGGTGGAGTTTAGCATTGGAATCGGGGTCCTCAAACATAACTTTGTTTGGGGCCCCTGAAATGCCCCTACATTATTTAATAATGTATTCTCTCAATAAAGTCTTGTACATTTTGAACAGAATTTTCCTGGCACTGTATGTTATTTTTATAACCGTAACTATGACAAAAGCTTTATTGAAATGCCACTTACTCTCTAACAGATGTGGTCCACCTTTCAGACCCCCTTACAAAGGGTTACAAACAATGTCTCTTGCCCTGGAGGACCCAACACTCCCGTGCATATTAATTCCAGTCTTTTGAAATGGGAAAAGTGCAATACTGCCTCTCCCCTGTAGTAGCGCTGCAGGAAAACTGACTTGTTGGCACCTGGATCTGACATAGATTACATCTGATCGCTGGGTTCACAGGAACAGGAAAGCAGGGGATCCTTCTAACAAAAAGGCTTTGTCCAAACAGGACAACCCCATTAAGCTATAAGCTATGGGGGCCATTTAATATAAGATATACGCCAGTTTTAAGGTTATTTGCACCGCAATCTGCGATTTCCCCCCCCCCCCCCCCGCTCACACCAGGTCTAAAGAAGGGATGTGGCTGGACGGTTAAGGGGACGGGCCGGTAGACCCATCTCATTTATCATTTTCTACGCCTGTTTTGGGCATAGAAAATGGTCTAAATTTAATCCAGCAAGGCTTACATTTAGATCGGGGGTAGATCTAGCACAAGGTCTTAATAAATGATCCCTCGTAGCAGTTGTACTAAAAACATCATAAGATATCACGACCTGATATTAGCTCAGGTACCGGGACCAGGAATTCCAGGTTCCAGCTGTGTTTTCAGATGCTTAGGGGTCTGTGGGTCTCATAAATTGCCTTGCAAAAAGGAGACAGGAAGTAAATCAGGGGGCAGGAGCACCAAGTTTATGGATTATGAATACTGCAGGAGCAATAGTCATAGCTAAATGTTAGAGTCCTCCAGCAGACCCCTCTCCCTCCGCCCGCATGGGGAACACCTCTGTTTATGCCGCTCCTAAGCAACAATCCAAACATGGTATGGGAGGGATACCCCTGCTGAGGGGGAGTGCAGTAGGCACAGGATAGCCTCTGGTCTTCCCCGGGCTTGTTATGAACACCCCCCACCATTCTTCACACCCACACACAGATGTATACACCTACATGGCACAAATGGAGTTCATTAGCTTTTGGAAGGAAAGGAATTTTACGTGGAATGTATGATTAGCTCATGTAATCCATCCAACTTTCCACTCCTGGTACACAGAGATCTGGGGGGATCCCTCCATCTGCACCCTATAGCATGTGAACAGTTAACTGCCAGCAAAGTCCTGCAATGAACATTACACAGAGCCTTAATTCATGTCTAAGACAACTCAGAGAAACATAGCAACAGAGGTCGGGACAGCTGGGAAACATGTGGAAATATTCCAGGGCTCTCAAAAAATGCTGCCCTGTGTACAGAGTGTACCCGTGCCAAGCACCCTCTTATGTATTATAAAACAGTGTGTTATAAGTGCCAAACTATCCTCCTATCATATAATAGTGCCAAACTACCCTCCTATCATCTAATAGTGCCAAACTACCCTCCTATCATCTAATAGTGCCAAACTACCCTCCTATCATCTAATAGTGCCAAACTACCCTCCTATCATCTAATAGTGCCAAACTACCCTCCTATCGTCTAATAGTGCCAAACTATCCTCCTATCGTCTAATAGTGCCAAACTACCCTCCTATCATCTAATAGTGCCAAACTACCCTCTTATCATCTAATAGTGCCAAACTATCCTCCTATCATCTAATAGTGCCAAACTACCCTCTTATCATCTAATAGTGCCAAACTACCCTCTTATCATCTAATAGTGCCAAACTACCCTCCTATCATCTAATAGTGCCAAACTACCCTCCTATCATCTAATAGTGCCAAACTACCCTCCTATCATCTAATAGTGCCAAACTACCCTCTTATCATCTAATAGTGCCAAACTACCCTCTTATCATCTAATAGTGCCAAACTACCCCCCTATCATATAACTAGTGCCAAACTACCCTCCTATCATCTAATAGTGCCAAACTACCCTCCTAGGCAGTGGCGAGGGGGGTGCGGTGGGTGCACCTGGTGACACCACTGATGGGGTGACACCCACCAGTGTCGGCAGAAGATAATTTATTCACTGCACTTGCCTGAAGCCGATGCTGTACAGGGAATCCCAGCTCTGACTCCATATATGGTGCTATGAACATGAAGGGGGTGGCAACCTTTCAGAAATAGAGGCTAAATTAGATGTGCCCAAGCATACTGACAATCCTGGGGGACACCCAATGTATTTTAATCTAATTTAGCCTCTATTTCTGAAAGGTTGCCACTAGGATTCGAACTCACAACCCTTTGCATAAGAGGCAAGAACACTAACCACTGAGCTATGAGCTCAATGGTAAACTAAGCTGGAAAAACCTCATAGTAGTCTAGCAAGTATTAGGTATTCCCATACAGCAGAAGTATAATTTAATATTTTTTTCAGTTTTGTAAAAAAACATGATACAAAATAAATGTGTAATTACTATATAGTAATTACAGATTTATTTTTTATTTAATGATACTTCTGCTGTATAGAAATACCTAATACCTGATACACTACTATAAGGTTTTTCCAGCATAGTTTAGCATTAAGCTCCATAGCTCAGTGGTTAGAGCTCTTGCCTCTGATGTGAAGGGTTGGGAGTTCTAGTCCTGGTGAAAACCTTTTAGAAATAGAGGCTAAATTATGCATTCATGTATATCAGAAGTATGATAATATATATTTATACTTCTGATATAATATATATATATATATATATATATATATATATATATATATAAGTATTATATATGGGAAACTATTACTGAGATTTTTAGCCATAATATTAGTACAGCAGGTTAATATGAAGCTCTGATGGGGTGTGTGTGGAGGACACTGATGGGGGATGTGTGCAGGACACTGATGGGCGGGGAATGTGTGCAGGATACTGATGGGGGAGTGTGCAGGACACTGATGGGGGGAATGGGTGCAGGATACTGATGAGGGGATGTGGAGGACACTGATGGGGGATGTGTGCAGGACACTGATGGGGGATGTGTGCAGGACACTGATGGGGGATATGTGGAGGACACTGATGAGGGGATGTGTGAGGACACTGATGGGGGGATGTGCAGGACACTGATGGGGGATGTGTGCAGGATACTGATGAGGGGGATGTGTGCAGGACACTGATGGGGGATGGGTGCAGGACACTGATGGGGGGATGTGTGGAGGACACTGATGGGGGATGTGCAGGACACTGATGGGGAGATGTGTGAGGACACTGATGGGGATGATGTGGAGGACACTGATGGAGGATGTGTGCAGGACACTGATGGGGGATGTGTGAGGACACTGATGGGGAGATGTGGAGGACACTGATGGGGGATGTGCAGGACACTGATGGAGGGGAATGTGTGCAGGATACTGATGGGGGGATGTGTGCAGGACACTGATGGGGGAATAGGTGCAGGATACTGATGGAGGGAATGTGTGCAGGACACTGATGGGGGATGTGTGGAGAGACACTGATGGGGGATGTGTGGAGGACACTGATGGGGGATGTGTGGAGGACACTGATGGGGGATGTGTGCAGGACACTGATGGGGGATGTGTGGAGGACACTGATGGGGGATGTGGAGGACACTGATGGGGGATGTGTGCAGGACACTGATGGGGGATGTGGAGGACACTGATGGGGGATGTGTGCAGGACACTGATGGGGAATGTGGAGGACACTGATGGGGGATGTGGAGGACACTGATTGGGGGATGTGCAGGACACTGATTGGGGATGTGTGCAGGACACTGATGGGGGATGTGGAGGACACTGATGGGGGATGTGTGAGGACACTGATTGGGGGATGTGCAGGACACTGATGGGGGATGTGGAGGACACTGATGGGGGGATGTGTGGAGGACACTTAGGGGGATCTAGGAGGGATGTGGGGATGTTGGGATGGGAGGTCCTGGAGGGGTGTTTGGGTGGAAGCTCTGGAATGGGTGGGAGGTCCAATATGGTATGTGTCGGTGGGAGATCCAGGGGGATGCATAAATTTTTTGCTGTGGGGCCCAGTCATTTCTAGCTATGCCCCTGGGTGACACCACCAGGAGATGAGCACTTGCATTATGGAAGCACTCATCTCCCTACATTCATCTGTATCGCGATACAGATAAACACTGCAGCAGGGCAAGGGAGAGGCGTCTCCCTTCTTTGTTCCTCTGATAGGCTGCCGACAGACCGCCAGGGGTTGGGGTGGGGGGCCTGCTGGGAGTGCTATAATTTGAACCCAAGCGATAACATGGATGGGGGTTTGGAGAGTAAACAGACAGCTGACGTGGGGGGGGCGGGGCTAAGCAGACAGATCGTCGCCGGGGGGGGGGGGGGGGTGACACCATTTTATACCGCACCGGGTGACACTAGCCCTAGCAACGCCACTGCTCCTAGGTAGCCTACATGTATGGACATCGATCGCTCCTTTGGACCCCATACATTTTCATAGATGAGGGCCAATATAGAAAGTTGCCCCATAACAGGTCATATAACATACTGGAACCAGTCTACTCCCCATAGTATATAACAGGCATGGCCAACCTGCGGCTCTCCAGCTGTTGTAAAACTACAACTACCACCATGCCTTGCTGTAGGCTGATAGCTGTAGGTAGTCTGGGCATGCTGGGAGTTGTAGTTTTGCAACACCTGGAGAGCCTCAGGTTGGCCATCCCTGGTATATAATATACATAATTTTTAGTCATCATATATGTAGGTTATTTATCACCTATAATATCTCTCGGGCACGTTTGGTTTTCAGGCTCCTATTACTTGATGTTTATTTAGCGGAGCCAGAAGGCACAGCGCCAGGATCAGAGCTGTAGCTGCTTCTAGAGAAGGGATATTTCCATAAACAATAGCGGATTATGTTTAGATCAGTTAATGGTTGCAGATTCCTGCTGCCCTCTGCCCTTCCCTTCTCCAAGCACACAGGATGGGACATCCTGCTCTATGTCTGACCTAGCTCAGTGGACAGGCACCCTAAAACCTACCTATTTACTAGCCATAAACCACAAATTTATAGATGACTTTATGGGGAAGAAAGCACTATAGGTACCTTGGGGTCAGCCCATAAACCCCTGTGAGTTCTTTTATCTGAGGGCAGCATGGGGTAGAGGAGGAGTTGCTCAGCTTGGGATTTCATTCGGTATTTTAATGTAAAAGGCTGTTTAACTGCTGTCAGGGTCCTGCTTCCTCCATCTACTCAAAGAGATGGTCTGTGAGTCCTGCTTTCCCTGCCCACTCATATAGAAAGCCTGTGAGTCCTGCTTCCCTTGCGCACTCATATAGAAAGCATGTGACTCCTGCTTCCCCTGCCCACTCATATAGAGAGCCTGTGAGTCCTGTTTCCCCTGCCCACTCATATAGAAAGCCTGAGAGTCCTGCTTCCCCTGCCCACTCATATAGAAAGCCTGTAATCCCTGCTTCCCCTGCCCACTCATATAGAAAGCCTGTAATGCCTGCTTCCCCTGCCCACTCATATAGAGAGCCTGTGAGTCCTGTTTCCCCTGCCCACTCATATAGAGAGGCTGTGAGTCCTGTTTCCCCTACCCACTCATATAGAAAGCCTGTGAGTCCTGTTTCCCCTACCCACTCATATAGAAAGCATGTGAGTCCTACTTCTCCACCTGCTCATAGAAAAAGCCTGTGACTCCTGATTCCCCTGCCCACTGATAAGAAAACCTGTGAGTCCTGCTTCCCCTGCCCACTCATAGAGAAAGCATGTTAGTCCTGCTCCCCCTTCCCGCACTGATAAGAAAGCCTGTGGGTCCTGTTTCCCCTGGCCACTCATCAGATAATTTATAAGTCCTGCTTCCCACACCCACTTATAAAAAAGTCTATGAGTCCTGCTTTCCCCACCTACTCATAGAGAAAGCCTATGAGTTTTGCTTTCCCCTACTCACTCATAAGAAAGTCTGGGAGTCCTGCTTCCCCCGTCCACTCATAGATAAAGACTGTAAGTCCTGATTCCCTTGCCCACTAATAGAAAAAGCCTGTGGGTCCTTCTTCCTTCTGCCCACAATTAGAAATAGTCTGAGAGTCCTGCTTCCCCTGTCCACTCATGGAAAAAGCCTGTGAGTCCTGCTTCCTCTCTACACTCATAAAGAAGGCTTGTGCGTCCTTATTTCATTTATATATAACACCACTTAATGTATTATCATTTCTTTACAACATGTCCTTAGACACACTGAGGATCTTCTACTTTAACTTTGAAGATGTTGCCCACTCAATATTTTTTTAAATGAGGTTTTCCCATGAATCTATTTTTGGCGGTCAACTGATTTAGGTGAGGGCATGGTTCCAGCACTGCTGTGCAAACTCACGTTCCCAGTTCAGTGCCAGTGTATTACCTTGTCTTCAGAGAAAATCTGGTAACAAAGTGCTTGGCACAGGGTGGAGGTACGGGGATGATTCGTCTCATGGTCCGATCATTACTGAGATGAGACCAGAGAAGTGGCTTTGAAGTTCTTAGGCTTTCATGGTGACAATGAAGCCTACGTCAAGTATTTGTCATAGAGGCATATATAATAGTGCATTATATTCCATTTACTGGATCCATCAAAGAGTTTTTGGGGTCTACTGGGGGTGTTTTGGTCGCCCTGTGTTGGGTATAATACTCACCTCTGCTCACCCGCTGCTTGGCCCCAGATAAGATGCCTGGAGTGTCTATTAGGCTGATGCTTTCCAGAACTTTGTTGGGTAGATGGGCACACATGAACCTGCCCAAAAGAAGCATAACAAATGGTTAATAGAAATAAAACCCATAGTAAAACAGAAACATAGATGTCCAGTCAATTTAATGAAAACTAAGAGTGTGTGGGCTGTCATGTGGGTGTTAAAGACATGGTGGGAGATGAGGTTTAGACAAGATAGCAGGAAGCCATTTTATTTACTGTATGTATGCATGCTCATTGACCAGGTGACCAACTAAAGCTGCACATTGCTTTCAAAATGGCCGACTATGACTGTAACCTCCTACTGCCAGTTACTGAAGAGCACAACATTTGACATCAAGCACATGAGATAATCTAAGACTGGACTGATTGTGAGATGCACAGACCACTCGTTGTACAAGATTACAAAAAAACAGTTGCCCTCTTACAGAAACAGCACCACTCTAGTCCATGGGCCATGTGTGGTATTGCACTTATAGGGCATCTGTCAGCAGATTTGTACCTATGAACATGGCTGACCTGTTACATGTGCACCTAACAGCTGAAGACATCTGTGTTGGTCCCATGTCCATATGTGCCCGCATTTCTGAGAAAAATGATATTTTAATATATGCAAATAAGCTTCTAGGAGCAACGGGGGCGTTGCCGTTACACCTAGAGGCTCTGCTCTCTCTGCAATGGCCAAACCCTCTGCACTTTATTGACAGACCAGGCAGTGGAAATGTCATCACTTCTAGCTCTTCAATCAAAGTGCAGAGGGCGCGGCAGGTGCAGAGAGAGCAGAGCCTCTAGGAGTAATGGCAACACCCCCGTTGCTCCTAGGGCTCATTTGCATATATTAAAACATCCGTTTTCTCAGCAATGTGGGCACATATGAACATGGGACCAACACAGATGTCTTCAGCTGCCAAGCGCACATGTAACAGGTCAGCCAGTGTCATAGGTGCAAAACTGCTGACAGATGCCCTTTAAGTGAATAGGTTTGAGCTGCAATATATATACTAGTGGTCTGTGTAACTCGTTATTATATCAACCCCTCAAGCTGAATGACGTCATTTAAGTTCCATGTGGAGTCCATGTTTATACAGCCGTCGTGGTTCATACGTGTCTAAGGAAACCATTCCCATCAAACATAAACAGTGACATGCTAATAATATTCTGGATCCTGTCATCTAGGAAATGTCCTGGACTTGCTGGAAGGGGCTGGGATGTTCCGCTTAAAGTCTATGATCATAAGCCCCATCATTTGCTGAGGTTTGAAACAATGTATCTCCGGCAGGTATTCTCTTATCTCTAAATGTAGCAATTTATTTAAAAATAAATAAATAAATGAATAAATAAATATATAAACAACAGTTGGAGCTGGCGGCCATGTTTTACTATGCAATGCAGGGGGTCAATGCTCTGTGGCCTGTTTCCATCACCCCTTGGGATGTATAGTGGGTGACAGTGTGGATCCAATTGAGTCACCCAGTGGAAGCAACATCTGTTGCTAAGCAACTGCCTACATATTTCATTATTTAAGAAGCATTCACATGTTCTAAATCACTAGTCTATGCCATCATTACATATGGTGGGGGTCCGACCTCTGGAGCCTCTACTGATCCTACTAATAAAGACAGTACAGTGCTGATTTAGTGCTACATCCCTTTGTTTCTTCCGTGCTCGGAGACGCCCTGGGCACCCACTATGGATCAGAAAAACATATCCGCATTCTTTCAAGAAGAGCGCCATACTTGTGCATGGCTTGCATCTGGAATTTCAGGTCAGCTCCATAGAAGAGAAGGAGGCTGAGCTACAATACCTCACACTGCCTGTGGACAGGTGTGGCGCTGAGTAGGGAAATCACATTCCTAGTTGATTTTCCCAACTATTTCCCAGCTTCTCTTCTCTATAACGTGAATCCCGAATGCAGTTGTTTATCCCTCGTTCACTCACCTGTTCAGAAAAGTGTTCCCAAAAGGGTTGAGTTTTCGGAAGGGTTTATTGGGGTCAACCATCAACGCATTGCCTGGCATAACGCCCTCAGTTTCTCCATGCATAACGGCAATAAAAGAGTCGGTGGTGGGCTCAGGTCCAATGCGACTCCCCGGGATGTCCTGCTCAAGGAGATACTTTATGAAGGTGGTCTTCCCAGTGGAATACTGCCCCATGACCAACACCATGGGCTTGTTGTCAAAGTCAGCATCTTCCAGGGCCGGCGAATGGAAGTCGTGGAACCGGTAGTAATCTTCTACAGGTTTCAGCTTCTTCTTATACAAGTCTTTGAGACCCTCAGTGACCGTATGGATGACTTCTGGGGTCTTCTTGTTCTTCTCATTCTTCTTCATCCAGCTGAACATTTTCACAGTTTTTTTTTCACCTACGGGTTGATATGAGGAGTCTCTGACACTTTTTTGTTTCTCTACAGCCTTGTCCTCCTGTTCTTCTAAGTCTGAATCCTCCTCTTGTCTGGAGATGTCAGTCTGAAGCTAAGTCTATCCCCAAAAAAACCTTAACAACAGGACTGGAAAAAAAGGGCAGG
The DNA here is from genome assembly GCA_033119425.1 of Bufotes viridis. Taxonomy (NCBI): domain Eukaryota; kingdom Metazoa; phylum Chordata; class Amphibia; order Anura; family Bufonidae; genus Bufotes; species Bufotes viridis. The sequence goes on along the minus strand of CM065597.1, from coordinate 29,076,777 downwards.
CAGGAACAGGGTGTGTGCGAAGGAGGCAGGAGGGAATAGTAGGGTGGGGAATTTAGGACCACCTTTACGTGTCAACAGAGACTGTTAATAGGTCAAGTATAGAGCTCCTCGCTATTCCAAGCCCCCAACTTTAGATGATTTAAAAAAAAAAACAGTGGAAAACAGCTGTATTGAGAGAATGTACGAGTTATTCCGAAGGGGGGATATTCCACTCCCTGGATGCCCACCCCACTAAAGGAATGTACAGCGCTGCTCTAATTGTCATGCTAGGGAATGTGGGCATCTTATGCCACCTAGTGGAAGAAAATGGAAGAATTTTGATTGAATCCAAGAAACGGAGTAAAACAAGAATGTTTTGGTATACTGCCATTAAAATTATCTTCTTTATTTGTGGCATTGTTGTAGACGTAGCCATTATTTCTTATCGGTGGACTAGTCATTAAAGTGGTCACCAAGGCTGTGCGATACTGGCAGATCTGCCAACCATAAAGATAAAGCAATGCATCTAGAAGAGAATATCCCACTATGACTTACAAGAGGGTCAGAAACTTATGGGTGAGGTTTAACCTGAAGAGCGGTTTACTCTGTTTACTCAGATTAAGGTAGCAAGAATATGGTTACAGTATCTCACAGAGGACACAAACTTGACAGTTGCACATAGTATTGCGGCAGAGAGCGTAGGGTTACACACAGATGTGAGGCATAGAGCTTGGTAGTTACACACAGATGTGAGGCCAGGGACGTTTTTAATATTGATTGGACCCTGGCAAGAATTTACTTGGGCCCCCTGGATCTCGCCTACCCACACCGTAGCATGCAATAACGCCCTCCACCACAACACACAACCTCATCAATACAATGCACAGGAATGTGCAGTGTGTAAGTATATCATAGCTAACCCACTGCTTTCCCATAGAGATTCTTTGAATCAATGCATTTCTATGAGGAGTGTTTAGCGTGAATGCCAGTGTTGCACATTGTGCAACACTGGACTAGAAACCACCTCTAGTGGCCGTCTGATGAGTGGCCACTAGAGGTGTTCCTTGGCAGTAATGTAAATACTGCCTTTTTTCTGAAAAGGCAGTGTTTACATTAAAGGGACACTGTCACCTGGATTTCACTTACTGAGCTATTAGCATCATCACATCAGTCTCCACGATTTATATTAGAATATACTAGTATTACTGCCCTGTGTCTTGCAATTTGTCTATAAAATCGCTTTTATTAATATGCTAATTACCTCAATAAGGAGCCTAAGGGGCTGTCCCTCCGGCCGTTGGAGCCCAGCTGCGCCCATTATTTTGGAGCCCAGCACTGCCCCAATGTAAATTTATTCACTGCTCATCGCTCACGTAATGTGTTTGTTGCGCCTGAAATCTCGCACAATTCCGGGTCCAGCGACATGAGTATTCACGGCGCATGGGCAAGATTTCGGGTGCAACAAACACATTACGCTGGCGATGAGCAGTGAATAAGTTAACAGTAGGGCACTGCTGGGCTCCAAGATAATGGGCACGGCTGGGCTCCAAGATAATGGACAGCCCCTTAGGCTCCTTATTGAGGTAATTAGCATATTAATAAAAGCGATTTTATAGACAAATTACAAGACACAGGGCAGTAATACTAGTATATTCTAATATAAATCGTGGAGACTGATGTGGTGATGTTAACTACTACGTTTAGCTGTTGTGGTTCTGGTGACTATAGTGTCTCTTAATATAGAGAAAAGAAAAGAATTAGCACAAAAGTATTGAATAAAATGGCTGTATCATTATTTTAAAAATTAAAAAAGCACAACTTCTGACACAAACATATAGTATTTTGCAGATTACTTTTTTTTTGTTTGCAATGTGCAGATAGTACTGTACTACTAACCCCTCCCTCCCCCTTCTCCATCCCCCCCACCCTTCTCCAACCACCCAGCACCCTTACTCACATAAAACAAGTAATAAATATAATATAGCTTACAGTGAATTACTGTAAATACTTATAGTTCTGAAGACTCAAGCAGTTCAGGAAGGAGACCAGGGTTCGGCTCACCCTAGCATTGCAGTGCCTCTGCGTGATGTGAGGTACACACAGATGTGAGGCACAAGTCTTGGTTACACACAGATGTGAGGCACAAGACTTGGTGGTTACACACAGATGTGAGGCACAGAGCTTTATGGTTACACTCAGATGTGAAGCACAGAGCTTGGTGGTTACACACAGATGTGAGGCACAGAGCTTGGTGGTTACACATAGATATGAGGCACAGAGCTTCATGGTTACACTCAGATGTGAGGTACAGAGCTTGGTGGTTACACACAGATATGAGGCACAGAGCTTCATGGTTATACTCAGATGTGAAGCCCAGCGCTTGGTGGTTACACTCAGATGTGAGGTACAGAGCTTGGTGGTTAGAAAGAGCAACCCAACAGTCTCCAAATACATTTAGCAAAGTGAACCTGCAGGCGGTTGCCATCCATTACAGGTCGATCTTTATAACTCCTCAGTAACAGGACAGGACTTTACATGTGAATGAGTTAATGTGTTCTGTGCCTTTAAGATGATAACATTGCATAGCGGTGAGAAGGTTGGCTGAGGTCAGGGGTCCCACATGCGGACACAGTAGCGTTGCACTGCATGGGTTGTGTCCTAGGTGGGGCCAGGTTATAAACAGCAAGTGATCAGAGCGCCTCATGGTCAGTCATTCAGGTAGTGTAGGGCAGACTGCTGCTGAACCAAAGCCCACCTCCCATGAGCTAGTTCACACTGCAGAGGACCACTAGTTGGAGTTGGGTCTGCTAAGAACAGTTGTGGCCCTGAGGTCTGACAGACACTGATCTGGGCTGTTGTCACTGATTGTGCCTGTTGTAGTAGGGACCACCCTAGATATTACAAGTTTTTCTGGACCACTTCTGGCCTAGAGACTGCACATGAGTAGGCCCGAGGTAGATAACCAGAGACTGTGACCCATCCTGCCTGCTAAGCCCTGCAACCGCTCCGCTGTGAGTGTACCCTGGACTGGGTATGGTGGCCCTGCTAATGTGCGCTGTGGCCCCTGACAAGAGACTGTCCATGTGGTCAGTAACATGACAATGTTTCACCGTTTTTTCAATATGTTTTTTTTCGGGAAGCTTATTATTAAATGAATGGCCGTTCATATTAAGAGATCTTAATTAATAGGAATGAGTTTCTACGTAAAAAAAAATCATTGACATTATTAACATACGTGCATTGTCTTGTATCATTGGGGATTAAAGGGGTTTTCCAGTATCTTACTATTAACCCCTTAAGGACACAATTTTTAATTTTTTTTTCGTTTTTTCCCCCTCACATTCCAAAAGCCAAAACGTTTTTTTTTTTTATATATATATATATATTTTCCGTTCACATAGCCATATTTTTTGCTGGACCTGTTGTATTTTCTTTTAATTTACCATAGCTTGTATTGGAAAATGGGGGGAAAAATAATTCTATGTGGGGTGAAATTGAAAAGGAAACCCCTTAACACTCCTGACTAGAGATGAGCGAACATTAAAAAAAAGTCCGTTGTTCGGCGTTCGGGTGGTTGTAAGTCGCGCATCCCGTTATGGATTTGATCCCGTGCTGAGCCACGCCCCCTGCACTGATCACATGACAGTGACGTCACCCCAGGTCCTTCGGCTGTGCAACAGTTCGGGTTGGTGGCAGCCGCCCCTTATGGATTCCATATGCCGCTATAGTGGAATCCATAACGGGATGCGCGACTTACCACCACCCGAACGCCGAACAACGGACTTTTTTTTAATGTTCGCTCATCTCTACTCCTGACGTATGGGCATCTCATGTTGGGTTAAAAGGATAACTCAATCCCTATGACCCCCCAATGCCCGGGCCCCTCGTATACATTATACTTACCTGCTCCCCGGCACCTGCGTCGCTCCGGATCCCTGCGCAGCCGCCACTGCTTCTCCCTGTCGCTCGGATCAAAATATCCGGGGGGAGCAGCCAATAGCAGGCCACGACGGGACGAGCCTCCTTAGTGTCACCTTCAATGCTAGGGAGGCTCGTCCCCGTTGTGGCCTGCTATTGGCTGCTCCCGTCAACGGATGTTTTGATGTGTATATTGCATATGAGGGGGGGGGGGGGTCATTTTAGGGGTTGGATAACCCCTTTAAGTGGGTTGATGGCCAATCTCTAGGGTAGGTCATCAATATTGGATTCTGGGAGTCCATCTCCCAGTACCCCCTCCGATTAATGGGAGCAGGGCTGCAGTAACCAGGAACGACCACTAAACAGTGTACAGATCTGGTGCCCCTGATCCTGATCACAGCTGATTGTAGGGATGCCGGGATTCAGACCCCAGCCAATCTCATTTTGATGAGCTATCCTAAGGGAACCCCCTTAATATGTAAATACTTTCTATTACTTACTCCAATCCTGGTCTACATTCTGTATTATCCTCCAGAGCTGCATTTACAATTCTGCTGATTGTTATTAGATACAGAAACCACAGTGCATGCCAAGGCTGCCGCCAGAAAACCAAGTGGCCCAAAAATAGGTCATATTTCAATATCTGAAATCTAAGAGGCAACGCTCTGATTTCTGTTGGTAAGAAAAGCCTAAGTCTTAGCTCTGCTGTGTTTGCGGATTCCACTGCGCATGTACCTATTGGTCGGGAATCTGGATGCACAGGTATAATGAAGGAATGAGAGTACAGCGTTTAGAACTTCACTTATCAGAGTACAAATAACCAGGAGGCTTAGTGCAGACACCGAACATGCAAGAAATGGTGACCAGCTCTGAAGGCTGCAGAATTGTGCATACAGCTCTGGAGTATAAAACAGGCTATAATTCAGGATCAGTACTGGGACATTTAGTGCCATTTTTATGTCTTAATGTGGCCAAAAACCTTTGCAGCACATTAATTATATATCTTAGATAATTTTTGTTCCTTCTTCGACAAGATTTTACTTGATGCTTTAACTGTTAATCCTTGCTGTATCCACCAGATGGCGATAGTCATCAGTGATAAATCAATTCTGTTATCTAAATGGTTGCAGTAAAGGGGATATCCTGGGTGTTTAGCCCTGTAACCCCTGATGACTCCGTGCTAATGGCAAAACATAGCTGGCTGACGAGAATCAGACACTGGGGAACATTTATCAAGCTCGTCTGTTTTTAGGCGTAAAATTAGACTGGTGTATTTAATTTGTCTGTCTTTCGTTTTTTTATTAAAAGTCGTACAGCCGTTGATGAGTTAGACTAGGCTTATTTGTATTAGGCCTCATGCACATGACCGTATGTATTTTGCGGTCCGCAAAAAAAGGATCCGCAAAAAATACAGATGACATTCTGTATTTTGCGGAACCGAACAGCTGGCCCCTAAAAGAACAGTACTATCCTTATCCGTAATGCGGACAATAAAAGGACATGTTCTATTTTTTTGTGGAACGGAAATACGGACATGCGGAAACGGAATGCACCTTCCCTTTTTTTGCGGGCCCATTGAAATGAATGATTCCATATATGGTCCGCAAAAAAAACGGAATGGACACGGAATGAAAATACATTCGTGTGCATGAGGCCTAAGGGTCCATTCACACGTCCATAGTGTATTGCGGACCCGCAAATTGAGCAATACACCGGGCCAGCACTCCTATAGAAATGTCTATTCTTGTCTGCTACTGCAGACAAGAATAGGACACGTTCTATTTTTTTCAGGAGCGGCAGACCGGAAGTACAGAGCCGTGGACCGGAATGTGTGCTGTCCGCATCCTTTCCGTCCCCATTGAGAATGAATGGGTCCGCACCCGTTCCGCAGAAATCATGAACGGCTGTGTGACTTAAAAAGTACTCAGCAAAGGAAAGACAGGCGAATGAAATATGCCAGTCCATTTTATGGCCAAAAACAGGCGATAAATGTGTGTTATTCAATGAAGCCACGCGCAACTTCACAAATAACTAACTTCGGCTCATCAGAGCCCATACATTCTAATACTGTACGGAGACGAGTCTCCGTACAGTATCAGACCTTCCGAGTGTCTCTCTTTTGGATGGACAGTCCCTCTTTTTGACCCAAGCCCCTCTGTCCCTCTTTGCTCCTTATATGTCCCTCTTTTTGATCTGAGGGATAGATTTGCATTATTACATTCACAATATTGACCCACAAAGTGTTTGTCCGGTTCCTCTCTTTATATTAGAGCCCGACTTGTACATTATTTCATTATTTAATGCAGTTGGGATTTTAGAAATTTCTATATTTAGATTATTTTTGTGCTATTTCGTAAGAGAAAACTATTGAAGTGTATATATTATTAAAGAGGGACCCCCTATAGAGAACCTAGCTTATCTGTCTATTATACAGACAGCCCATTGTGTGCCGGGTTATGGTCTGACGCAGGACACATAAAATGGGAATGCAGCGGCCGTTTTCCTGGCGAGGTCTCCTGATCGTGGGGGATCCCAGGCTCGTGATTCGGGGTCATAGATTAATTGGAAAAAATAACAGTCATAAAATTCATTGATCATCCGTGTGTTTCCGGGCGAGGTTAAACTACATTCTTGTAATCTTCTCCCTGTGGTAAAAATTAACCTGATGATTAATCCATTCTATTGCGGGGGAACAGAAGTGAATAGATCTTTAACCCTTTATCGTAGCGGTAGAGATCCGCCTTCTTGCAGGCTGCTTTCTGTGGAGACCATTTGCTGTATGTGCCAGGAAAAGGTCCTTGAGTGTTGGTCAAAAAAATCCATAGACACCCATTCCCCAGAGGTGGATTTGGCATTTCTGGGGCTCCAAGCAAAGTTAAGCTCCACCCAGTTGAAACTGAAAGCTCCGCCCTGTCATACTACTAAGCTCCACCCCAACACCGACTCTTTTTGGGCTGCTGTACAGCTGAGAAGGGCCCCCTTGTCCCTGACCATGTGCAGCTGCTTTACTCATTTTGTTCTGTAAGTGAATAAGGTAAGGTATATAGATATATAATATATGATCAACTGCCTGAGGCTCTAATCAGGTTTTTATATGAAATGCAGCGAGACCCCATGGGAGTGGTGTAGAGGCTGGTAGTGGTAGTAGTCCTGATGTAGTGTAGTAGTTGTGTCACGGTGTCCTATCTCAGGCCATCCAATACAGTGAAAGGGTTGATGAAGACGAATGAGGCCACACTTGGAAACATTATGAAGTTCTTTTACTAAAGCAACTTGAGCCAACTTTAGTGCAAACTTTCTTTCTAGCACCAGTGGAGGAAGGTATGGTGGCAGGCTGAATGATGCTGCTTTCTGTTCTCAGCTGACACTGGCCTACAAATGTTTTGATGACGAGGATGTCCTTGGCCTCTTTTCCCTCTATTTAAATACGATGTTTGCAAGGGCTGAATATTGTGAGGATTGGGTGCTCTACGAGCTGCCTCCCTACTCTTCTGGCTCGAGAGGGGGAAAACACATCCCCTTACCACCCCATTCTCCTGTCAACTCACTCACACGCTCAGTCCCCACCCTTGGTAAGAAGTCGTCCTAACCCATTTTTACCACAGGGGGGAGAAGGGAATGCATGCCATAGCATGTCATACATTAAGATCACATCCAAATTATGTGAAATACAATAAATCAGTGCAACAATAGTAATGCCCCTTCTCTGGGGTATTACAGAAACAGATTTTTAGAATTTTTGGTGGCTATTTTTTATTTTCCATGTCAACATCTATTTAAAAAAAACAGAAAACTAATATCCTGCAGTTTTCCCACTGGCCACTAAGCCTAATAATAGGAGCCACTTCTTGGTCTGTACAGATCACTTTTCAGCAGTCATTTCATTGTCATTACAGGCAGTATTACAATGACAGATATCACCTATTCAAATAGTTAACACACCATGAGGTCATAAAAGGGGATATCACAACTTGTCTACTCCCTCTTGACCTCTGCATTGCTCATAGACAGCATGCCCAAAAAACTGCCCCATAGTAGAGAATGGGGGTCATTTACGAAAAGTGCTTCCCCTGTTTTTGGCATATAAAAAAGGGCCTTGCGGCTTTTTAAACACCCTGTGTGACAAAATTTGGCCACACAGGCATCTTTTTTGTGCCACGTTTGGGAGTGTTGAGGAAGTGGTCAGGGAGTGGCGGGGGCAGAGACATCAACCCCAACAGATTTACTGGAAAAAGGCTTAAATATTGGTGTAAAACTACTCTACTCAGGCGCACGGACTGCCGGAGGGGCGCCTAATTTATGACAGAGCACAGCATTTGTGAATGACAGCTCCTGTCCCTTGTGTCTATGGCCCATGGTGGCTGCTGTAAAGCAGATCACTAAATGCTGTTAAAGGCTTTTTTATATGGATGACGTGTCTTCAGGGTAGGTCATCAATATTAGATAGGCGGGGGTCCCGACAATCCCACCGATCAGCTGTTTGGTGATTCATTCACTGTAAGCAAAGGGGAGCGTGAATTTCAACCACCTGGTCGTACTCCTTCATTAACTATTGCAACCTCATGTATACTTGATGAACGCCATCCTGGTGATATTACCTGTGTGATCCGTGTGAAGGATCGCTGCAGGGACCTAAGTATCACATGAACCCCCATATAACAGTCCGTATGAATAGAATGACAGGGACAGTGTGAATTTCGTCATCCGATCCTGGTGACCAACACGACTAATTAGAGAAGCCATTAGTCTCCAGCTATGGCTGCTTGTTGTGGCAACTCCCTCGGACAGGGATCAGCGTGTTTTCTTTTAGTTTCCATAGGGCATAATTAGATGGACTAATAATTTAGTAGGTTATTAGGCACAGAGTTGCACTGTAAAGCATGGGGGTTGGACAAAGCAGACACATGTCCTGAGACAGAAGCTTGTGTTTCATACTTCTACTGCAGCTTAGACTTCCAAGTAGTCAGCGACAATAGTTATGCCCTAAGGGCGCCCTCACACGCAGCAGATTTTGTTGCCCAAAATTTCTGCGACCGAAAATCTATTGCAGTCATCTGAAGGGGCCTTGCAGAAATCCATGTGCTTCCCGCCAAAACAACCCCATTGGAATGAACGGAACTGATTTTCAGTTGCAGTAATTTTCTGCAACAAAATCTGCTGTGTATGAAGGCGACCTAAGGCCACCTGCACAAAAAAATGCGCACTAATTTCCGTGCAGATTTATGTGCGTTTCTGCACCCTGTCTGCGGTTTTTGGTGCAGATTACAGGTGGTTTTGCCGCAGTTCTCACACTTTATTGGAAAAGGGTGAAATCCGAGGGGCGTGACCGGAAGTTGAGGAGAGCGGATGGAAATTTACAGCGCTCTGCCTAAGAATCTACATCTATCGTCATCCACCCTTTAGTAATACACTGAAAGCTGTAAAACATCCCAGGACAACCTACATACTCTCCAGGCTTCGTTTTAAACCTAAAATTGGGTGATTTGGACCGTTTGGGCCGGAGATCTAGTTTGGGCCTACCGCTCCCAAAAGATCGCGTCCTACAGTACAGCGCAAGACCTACTTGTAAGGCGCCTGGACTTCCAATCGAGCCGTTATACTCTGTGGAATCCGACTGAGGCTGCTGCTGACGAACTCCACAGGATTCCTCTCCAGTGGCTGACGGCCCTCCGGCCTCCTGCGTGTGCACCGACAGACCCGCCTTGTTGCCAGCGGTGCCGCGTACACTGACCACACACACAGAGCTGTGCAAACGGGACTACCTGCTCAGCGTTGTGCCGCCACCCGAGTGTTCCTAACATCCAACACCGCAGCCACATCCCCCGATTCCTGCCATTAACAACGAGGGCGGGTGCACGTGGCTCTGAAATACCATCAGATTCCGGGCCTGTGGAAGAACGCTGGCCCCTGACGGCCTGATAAGCACAAGAACCATCTGATGGTCAGCCCTCTGAGCACCGTATTTTCGGCTGTGGCAGAAGGCGCTTGCTAAAGCCCTAGACCCCCTCTCCAAAGATTTACAAGACATTAAGCAAGATATGAAACATGTTGGGGCTAGAGTGAAACAACTAGAGGTCTCACATGCAGCTATATGCGACTATAGTGCAACTGTCACGACTAAAATGTCGTCCTGCCAAAGTTACCTCAATGCGGCCTTTGACGCCACTGAAAATTAAGAAAATAGAAGCCGCAGAAATAATTTGTGAATCAAAGCCCTCCCAGAAACTGTTTTACCAGCGGCACTTAATACCACAGTCCAACAAATTTTCCGCTCTATCCTGGGAGACTCCTACACAGGTGATATCACCATAGAACGAGTTCATAGAGCGTTACGGAAAAAGCCTAAAGATTCTGAACCACCTAGAGGTGTCATTTGTTGCGTAATTATAAGGTGAGAAATGCTGCGGCATGACAGAGCATCCTCTCAGATTGAATTTGGAGAAGCTCAAGTGCACATTTACCAGGACTTATCTCCACAAACGCTACAAAAGAGAAGAACTCTCAAGCCGTTAACTGAAGCTCTTAGATCCAGAAACATTCCATACAGCTGGCAATTCCCTTTTGGTCTTCTGTTCTCAGTTGGGAATAAACAGTTCCTGATAAGCTCGGTGACAGACCTCCCAGCAGTATATACAGCCTAAGGCCTCTTTCACACGGCCGTAGGTGTCCCGTGCCTGTGCTGCGGGCCGCAAATGCACGGGCACCGACCGTGGGACAGCCGCAGCGGATCACGGACCCATTCACCGTTCCGCAAAAAGATAGGACATGTTTTATCTTTTTGCAGGATGGAACCTCACGGAATCACTCCGTAGTGCTTCCGTAGTGTTCCGCTCCGTTATTCTGTTCCGCATTTTCGGATTTGCGGACCCATTGAAATAAATGGGTCCGCATCCGTGATGCGGAATGGCCACGGAACAGTGCCCGTGTATTACGGATCCGCAAATGCGGTCCGCAATATGGGCACGTGACACCTACGGCCGTGTGAAAGAGGCCTTAGAGTTACAGGATCTTCAAATCCTGGACTGGGCAGTAGTGAAAGACTTGGCAGATCTACCACAGATACACCCACCCGCTCCATCGGAGGAAGTAACTCACGACCGTTCAGCAAAGTCTAAGAACTGGGAAGCTGACATCAAACAGCATCATCTCAGATAACACCTGAAATGTATTATTGGTAAAAGGGATTCTCCTCTCCTTTTCTATATCTTACACAATGGTACTCTCATCACCACTGAGTTACTACCTTCCCTACCTATAGCCAGGCTCGGACTGGCCCACAGGCATGGGCGTAGCTATAGGGGGTGCAGAGGTAGCAGTCGCTACCGGGCCCAGGAGCCTTAGGGGGCCCAAAGACCCTTGTGCCACATAAGAAGACACACAAAGCACTGAGGTAAGGGGGCCCAAGCTGAACTCTTGCACCAGGGCCCATGAGCCGTTAGCTACGCTCCTGCCCACAGGGGTATAGCTAGGTGGGCCCTAGTCTCCCACCCCCTGCACAAGTGGCACATAACACTAGACTTACTGCACTACATACATATACTCAATGTACCGCACCTCACCAGCCGATGTTCATATAAAAAACCTGATAGATTAATAAAGAAACTCCTCAGTTTATTATTATAGACACGATCAGCGCTGAGGTGACTTCTAGGTATAGAGGAAAGCTGCCCGTGTCCTCTTCTCCCCAGGACCTACCTTCTCAAAGTCGCTGCAGGGACCCCCATATTTAATCATCTGGTAGCATCTTGCTGCTGTGTGAGCAGGGAATATTTGTATGTATCCGTACGGTTGAATGTTTAATAGATTACTACATGTCTTTTGTTGGATCTGTATTGAAGTGTTGCACTTGTTTTGCACTTACACCCCCTGCCTTCCTTCTCCCCCCACTCGTTCGTCCCTCCCTCCTCCCTCCCAGCCCTGGGGCTACTGATACCAATCTGCATTTGGACGCTAGCTCTTTTAGATACCATAATGACACTCCTTAAGATTATATCATATAATGTTAGAGGATTAAACTCCCCATCTAAGAGAAGGGCAAGTGATGTACTTTCTTAAAAAGAATAAGGCTACTTTCAGACCTGCGTTTGGTGCGGATCCGTCTTGTATCTGCACAGACTGATCCGCACCGATAATGCAAACGCTTGTATCCATTCAGAACGGATCCGTTTGCATTATCATGAACAAAGTCAAAACGGATTCGTCCTGAACACCATTGAAAGTCAATGGGGGACAAATCCGTTTTCAATTGCACCATATTGTGTCAAGGAAAACGGATCCGCCCCCATTGACTTACATTGTGCGTCAGGATGGATCCATTTGGCTCCGCATCGTCAGGCGGACACCAAAACGCGGCAAGCAGAGTTTTGGTATCCGCCTCCAAAGTGGAATGGAGCCAAACTGATGCATTCTGAACTAATCCTTATCCATTCAGAATGCATTGGGGCTAAGCTGATCCGTTTTGGGCCGCTTGTAAGAGCCCTGAAAAGGATCTCAAAAGCGGACCCAGAAACGGCAGTGTGAAAGTAGCCTAAGGCCTCATGCACACGACCGTTGTTTTATTCCGTGTCCGTTGAGCTGTTTTTCGTGCTTTTCTGTGGACCCATTGGTTTTCAATGGATCCGTGGAAAACTCGTCAAACGCACCATTTGTCCTCCACGTCCGTGGTCCGTGATTACTGTCCGTCCAAAAAATATAACCTGTCCTATTCTTGTCCGCGAAAAACGGTTTGCGGACCCATTCAAGTCAATGGGACCGTGAAAAAATGCAGACGCACATCCGACTGTCATCCGCGTCCGTGACCTGCATATATATTCCATTATCCTGGGTGGAGATATTAAAATTACACCTTTTTTTCTCCTTCTTTTTTTTCTGGCGGACCACGGAAACACAACGGAACCAAAAACGGACACGGATCACGTTGCAACGGAACCCCATTTTGCGGACCGCTAAAAACAACTGTCGTGTGCATGAGGCCTAAGTCTGACATTTGCTTACTGCAGAAAACCACACTTTAAGAAGGGAAATACTCCAAATATGTATAGACTACATTTCTCCACGTGGTTCCATGCTTGCTCAGATAGTGGTGCGTCGAAAGCCGTAAGTATTGGGATTAACAAGCACGTCTCTTTCTCGATAGTAGATACCTACACAGATCCAGAAAGCCGATATCTTTTCATTAAAGGGAAAATAGGTAATAATATGTTTACTTTCGGGAATATCTACGCTCCTAACAAGGATCAGGTTCCCTGGATTATTAATGTTCTAAAGAAGCTGTCTTGTTTCTCAGAAGGAACTCTGATCCTTGGGGGGCTTCAACATGGCATTGAATCCACTCATAGATACTTCTACTAGTAAATCTGCCCTTCGATTTAGGGCACTGGCGAAGTTGAAACGTTTACCTAACTCTCTCCAACTGACTGATGCGTGGCGCACCTTGCACCCGTCGGTTAAGGACTTTACACATTATTCAGCCCCGCATAATTCGTACCAACGAATTGACTACATATTTATTCCCATTAACCACACTCAGCATTGTCACTCCTCAGACAACACAAATCCTCTCAGACCATTCATTGGTAGAATTATCCTATATAATCCCTTTCTCTCTGAATGATCCGCTATTAAAATCCCCTCAGAACGTCCAAAAGATTAGACGACACCTGGAAGAATTCTTTGAGCTGAACGATAAGGGTCCATTCACACATCCGTAGTGTATTACGGATCCGCAATACACCGGGCCGGCACCCCCATAGAACTGCCTATTCTTGTCCGCAATTGCGGACAAGAATAGGACATGTTCTATTTTTTTCCGGAGCCGCAGACCGGAAGTTGGGGGCGCGCTCCGGAACTGCGGATGCGGACAGCACACATCAGAGAAGAGTTCATATCTCTCTCTGCATATGTACACAAACAAAAGTCTAGAAAAATATCAGACTTAGGGTACTTTCACACTTGCGTTTTTGTTTTCCGGCATAGAGTTCCGTCGTCGGGGCTCTATGCCGGAAGAATACTGATCAGGATTATCCCCATGCATTCTGAATGGAGAGAAATCCGTTCAGGATGCATCAGGATGTCTTCCGCTCAGTATGTGACCGTTTTTTTGGACGGAGAAAATACCGCAGCATGCTGCGGTTTTCTTTCCGTCCTGGGATGCGGAGCAAAACGTCATGACCCCCAATGTAAGTCAATGGGGATGGATCCGTGTTCTCTGGCACATTCTGCCACAATAGAAAACGGATCCGTCCTCTATTGACTTTCAATGGAGTTGAAACGGATCCGTTTTGACAATGTTAAAAACTAGTTAAAGTTAATACAAGCGGATCCGTTCAAACGGATGCAAGCGGTTGTATTAACTGTAACTGAAGCGTTTCTTTCCGGCATAGAGTTCCGTCGTCGGGGAAAACAAAAACGCAAGTGTGAAAGTACCCTTACAGGAGAAAATATCGCAACTAGAGTGTCTGCACAAGAAATCTCTACTAGCCTCACACCTAACAGAACTAACATCACTACGAGATGAGCTCAAAGCTATCCTTATATCCAAAGCTTATTTATAAGTGAAATATAAACACTACGCTCATGGCGATAAGCCAACTAGATTTATGTTGGCTCACATTAAAGCTAGGGAAAGTAAATCGTTTATTACTAATCTGAAGAGCCCTTCTGGAGATGTATTACACAAAACTGAAGACATTGCAAAGGAATTTAGCAATTTTTACACAAAACTATATAATTTGCAAATGTCTCTAGAAACAGAAGACTCGCAAATTAAAAAAGACTTAACTGATAACTTCCTTTCCTCGCTGTCTCTCCCGCAAATAAGCACTGCCCAATCACAAAAGCTTTGTTCCGCTATCTCTCACCAAGAAATGAAGGATGCAATTACCTCTACACCCAAGAACAAGTGTCCCGGCCCAGACGGTTTGTCTATATTCTACTATACCACATATTCAGAGACCTGACTGATATAATGCTGCATGAGCTGGTCTGCCCTTTCACAAACAAACATTGATGGCCGAAATTTCTATTATCCATAAAGACGGGAAAGATCCAGCTTTATGCACCAACTACCGACCCATCTCTTTACTCAACGTAGATCCTAAATTATTTGCTGAAATCTTAGCTCAGAGATTACAATCAATTCTCCCTTCACTTATCTCCCCAGACAGGTGGGATTTGTACCTGGTAGAGATAACATTTACAGAGTACTACAGTACTACATATGCTAAGCTATCGAAGAAAACCAGTAATAATATTAAGCACTGATGCTGAAAAAGCATTCGACCGAGTAGATTGGACGTACCTGAGATCTTCACTAGCTGCATTTGGTATTCCACCCAATTTTATCGATGCTGTCTTTACAATGTACTGATGTTAAAATTGAGAGGTTAGTTCGACTTATTCTACTAGGAGGACATGTCTTAAGCTCGGGCACCGCGCCAAGGTCTCTCAAGTAGCCCGAGGCCCTACCACTCACCTAGCTGTGCCACAGATAGGTGAGTAGGCACAGGTAGGTGAGTGGTAGGGCCTGGGGCTACTTGAGAGACCTTGGCGCGGTGCCCGTGCTTAAGACATGTCCTCCTAGTAGAATATGTCGAACTAACCTCTCAATTTTAACATCAGTGTGAGAGTTTAGTATTACTGCAGAGTGCACCTGTCTTTGCTATTGTTAAGTTTTTGATTGTTCTCCACATCCACATAAGCGTTACCGTATGTAGAATTGTTATTGTGGTACCTGTAGTCCGTTGCTGGCATCTTCCATTGTATGCATTTTTTTTCTGTTGATTGCCATCAGCAACGGACTACAAGTGCAGGATAGGCTCCCCTATATACATGCACAACTGCATATGGGTTTGAGCATTTCCTGCCTGTTTAACACCACGTTTTCTAATGGTTTGTCTTTACAATGTACCAGGACCCCTCCGCCAGAGTGATGGTGAACGCTGTGCTGTCGCCCCCGTGTTCTCTATATCTAATGGCACCCCACAGGGATACCCGTTGTCTCCTCTGCTATTTGTGCTGATGATGGAGGCTTTGTTGCAGAAAATAGGACAAGACTCCCGCATTAAAGGGATTCAGTGCGGCGGTAGGGAACACAAGGCGGCAGCATACGCAGATGATCTATTACTGGTCTTGACTGATCCAGGTAGCACAGATCAATCGGATTGCGGGTACAAATCTACCCTTACTCCCAGAGATTTGCCTATTACACTTATTCTCAGAAAAACTCCCAAAACACAGTTTGAAACAGTTAAAACACCTCCTTGCAGCTGCCAGAATACCGGTCCCCTATTGCCTATTCTTCCCTATGCCAACCTAAGCACGCCGGGGGCTTTGGCCTTCTGGACATGAAGAACTATTATAGGGCTATTCAACTGAGATTACATGCTGAGATATTGTTTTGTGGGGACAGCAAGTTGGGCTGCCAGATAGCGTCGGCTATACTTTCTGCCTCGCAGAAGGCGTGGTTATGGCAAATACATGACTTGCCTCGCGCAGGTTCTAATCCCATTCCAACATCTTTGAAAGGGGTGTTTTTGAATTGGCAGTCCATCAGCTCATCTATGAGTCTGTGGCATAATCCTTCACTATTTATGCCGGCCTCCCTACTCCCCTACGTAGTTGTTCCTGATTTTGTTGATACTTTAGGCAGATGGAGGGGGCTATCGGGGATATTGGTTGGGGATCTGCTACGGGGCAGGAAGAATCCTTCCTTATCGGAGCTCCAGGATACTCGACTGGCTATAGGTTGGTCCTTTTTACACTACTCCCATTTTACCAAGCTTTGCAGTCAGTTCTTGTCAATCCCGAGTGGGGCCCAAGCACCTACTTGGTACGAAACTATGGCTATGACTGGCCTTCCTCGCAAAGGTAAAATATCCCTTATTAATAAGAAACTGCTAGAGACCTCGGCCGCAGAGAAGCATTCTTATATACTGAAATGGGAAAGGGATTTGGGTATATCCCCCTCAAATGCAGAGGTGGCACAGATCCTGTCTCGGTCCCATGGTCCCTCTAGGTGTGTACGAATTCAGGAAAATTCCTTTAAACTGTTCACGAGATGGTACAAAACCCCAGATGTTTTACATAAATTGCATCCCTCGAATCCAGCAGAATTTTTGAGATGCCAGTCCGAGTTGGGCTCGATTGTCCATATATGGTGGCAGTGCCCGCTAATTACTCCTTACTGGAATCAGGTCATAAAATCCATTAGGCAGATTTGCAACTTGAATTATTCCTTTGTCCCCGGAATTGATTCTCCTCAACCTTCCCTGCGCAAACTGTCCGGTCACCAAACACAATCTCGCTTCCCTTCTCATAGTAGCAGCTAAACTAGGCCTCTTTCACACTGGCGTTTTTCCTTTCCGTCCTAGAGTTCCGTCCTCGGGCTCTAGGACGGAAAGATACTGATCAGGATTATCCCCAGTGCATCCTGAATGGAGAGAAATCCGTTCAGGATGCATCAGGATGTCTTCAGTTCAGTACTGAGATGTTTTTTGGCCATAGCAAAATCCGCAGCATGCTGCAGATTTTGCTCCGGCCAAAAATCCTGAAGGCATGCCGCAAGGACGGATCCGGAATTAATGCCCATTGAAAAGCATTAATCCAGATCCGACTTTAAGCTATACGTCGTTTCGGCGCATCGCCGGATCCGACGTTTAGCTTTTGTGAATGGTTACCATGGCAGCCAGGACGCTAAAGTCCCGGCTGCCATGGTAAAGTGTAGTGGGGAGGCAGGGGAGAAGTATACTTACCGTCTGTGCGGCTCCCGGGGTGCTCCAGAGTGACGTCAGGGCGCCCCATGAGCATGGATCACATCTGACGTCATTGTAGAGCGCCCCGGGAGCCGCACGGACTGTAAGTATCTGCTCCCCTGGCTCCCTGCTACTACTATGGCAACCAGGACTTTAGTAGCGTCCTGGCTGCCATAGTAACACTGAAAGCATTTTGAAGACTGATCAGTCTTCAAATGCTTTCAGTTGTCTTGCGTTGTGACGGATCCGGCGGGCATTTCCGGAGACGGAAGTGCACGCCATATTCACACAAGGCAAGTGTGAAAGAGGCCTTACTTTTACCATTGCATTGGTTAAGCCCCTCTGGTCCCACCATAGGGGAAGGGATCGGAAAGGTCCAAGAGATTTATTGGCTAGAAGAGCTCTCTAGCTGGGAGACGTTCTCCCATGATTACATTTCTAAAACTTTGGGCACCGTGGTCTCAGTGGATAGGTGGGAGTAGGAATGCACTTTGGATTATTATTGTCTACTAAGCTGTGCTTTATGTGTATGTGCAATGTGCTTGTTACCCTTGTCAGCAGTGTAAGTGACTTTTTTGAGCTTTTCAATATGACCATATATAATTAGCCGCTGATGTTGAATTATCTGATAAATGTGACCTATTTGGCGTTGTGTTGCCATTTATCTCATTCTTTCCTTTATTGGATTTGTTACCCTGTGAAAATTTAAATAAAGATTGTCTAAAAGAATAACGGTCCCTACCTATTGGAAGTCGGACGCCCCTCCGACGCCCAAACAATGGGCCGTCAAAGTTGACTCTTTGTTTTGTTTAGAGGAGTTGGCAAGCTGGGAGTCTAAGGGCACTTTCACACTAGCGGCATAGCTATCCGGCAGGCTGTTCCGGCGGGTGAACAGCCTGCCGGATCCGCCATGCCGCAAGTACCCGTGTGCTGCCGTGCTGCCGCTCCGTCCCCCTTGACTATAATGGGACGGGGGGCGGAGCTACGGCGCAGCATGGCAGTGCACGGCCGGAGATCGCCGGACTAAAAAGTCTGCCGATCTCCGGCCATGCACTGCAGTGCTGCGCCGTAGCTCCGTCCCCCGCCCGAATATGGTCAATGTGGAAGGAGCGGCAGCGCACGTGGCACACTCGGCTATTTTTAGAAGTCCCATTGAAATGAATGAAAAGTGCACCGCGCAAGCGCGGCCACCACTCCATTCCCTTCTATGGGAATTTTTTTAAATTTAAGGATCAGACACATTCTTCCTGATTCCAAATCTGGCAAACAGAATAAATAAATCCCTTGATCCGACAAACCCAAACTATCCCAACAATTCAACGCCAGCCCCGGACACAGACACCCCCCTATAAGCCACACCATGGGGCTACTGCAAAGAATGGCTCTCGTCCTGGTGCATCTAATGCATGATGGGTACTGTGTTTTGAAGCCGGACCCCTTGCTCTGCTATTCACAGTGCTGCTGATCTTCTATTGACCATAGTGAAGTGTTCACAGTACATGACAGGTAGGCGGCTTATTGTTCCTTGTCACCTGGCCCCTCCCTGCTCTCTAGGGACACATACACACCTGCAGCAGGTAATCTGGTGGCCTCAGTGCTCGCTATGGCAGCTACAGCTATCACTGTGCGCCTGGTGGATGATGAAAATCCCTGCCTCAGGACGATTTCTCCCTACCTGGATCAAGACTACAGGACCCTGCTCCAGGACTGTTTGAAGAGGAACCGTCTTTTCGAGGACCCACATTTTCCCGCTGTTCCCGCGGCTTTGGGGTTCAACCAGTTAGGACCATGGTCTCCTCAGACCAGGGGGATCCAGTGGAAGAGACCTCAGGTATGGATCTAGGAGACCACACAGCGCACACATAATACATAGGAGCCGTACACACCTACAAAGTCCCAGGCGCAAAAATATTAGTAGTGAATCTTCTCCTGATGTATCAATGGATTTGTCCCTACCGGTTGGTAACTTAAAAAAATGCTGAATTTACCATTAAAATTCAAAAAATATTAGCATATTATCGTGTTCACCAGTTACAACGTCAGATCCGTTTTTGGTAAAGTTGGGTGGCACAAATATAATCGTCATAAGGTTAGTTACTTGTCTTTTTCGGAAAATCCGGAATGGGTTTCGCCAGTTGTTGCGGATTCAGAAGGTAATTCTCTGTGAGATCCGCACTACAATCTGCACGTTTTCAATGCGAATTAGCCGTGAATTTCGCCATAGGCATCGGGGAAAATCCACCACATTCACTGACATGATGCAGAATTACAATCCACACTGCATTTTTTTTAAATCTCCTCCGCTTTGCAGATGAAATGTGGATTTTCCACCAGCAAAATTGTAGACGCTGCATGTTAGCATCTGGGAAAGCTGGGTGGAAGACCCTATGGTAGCCGGAATGGCTACCCAGTAATATATTCAACTAAGGCTTTAAGGAGTTAAATAGGATATTTCACATTTTGACATTGATATTTCTTGCCTGACATAACTTCCTGGCCCCCTCCTGGGGGTATGTTAAAGGGGTTGCCTGGTTTACAAATACGTTACTAGCTATTAAGAGGGTCCCAGTTCAGGATTTTATTCTTTGCATTGGAGGACCCTCGCAGCCATACATCAGCCCTTTCTTTTCTAATGGACATCTTATAATACCTTGCTTCTCCTGTGGAGGCACTACAGGGAAATAGAACACTTGCTGATGGGTTCTCCTACAGATCACAGCTGATCGCTTATGGCCAAAGCAGAATAGTGCGAATGGTCCCTTTAAGCCACCATATGGAAATAGCAGGGTATGTTCAAATTGTGCTTTTCTTTCCGTGATCGAAGTCACGGTTGGAAAACAGAACCAGTTCTAGGAAAATGCAGATCCGTGTCCGGTCAGGCATGCTATGTATTATTAAGACTTTAGCGGATGCTGTCTACGCATTGGATTGAAACCAACAGAGCTTTCTGCACAATATGGCGGTAGTTTATCACAGGCTATTAGCGTGGAGGGAAGTTTGTGGATCTGGTTTGTTCTACCCTGTGTCATCTCTATCGTCTTATCTCTGTTTATTCTGATAATGGGCTGTCAGCGCCCGCTCTATGGCTGGCACCAGGTGGCTGCCACTATTATTGTATGAGTTATGTATGTTATCAGTTCTTCACGGTGTGAATATGTCTGTATACTACCTGTAATACAGACATACAAGTCGAAACTGAAACACGGGGCACACTTTGACCCCCATGAGGCTATAAACAACACCTTCTTCAATGGCTTAACCCCTCCACACCCCGTTAATCTTAACTCCGATAGCCAGATCTCCACCCCTTGTCATATGACATTACTCCACCTGCGCTCTATGTACATCGCTATAGAATATGTTGCTGCATAATAGTTACAATAATAATAATTATAATGGGAAAAACACAGTAGTCAAAAAGTATTAGGATTATTATCCAGCTGTTGTAGATTCTATCATGGCACACAGCCTTTAGATGCAGACCTGTCACTTCTTATGGAACTACAACTCCCAGCCTGCTACCTTCCTTCTTCAGTCTTGAGGTCACACCCAGCTTTTTAGATGCAGAGCTGTCAGCTCTTGTGGAACTACAATTCTCAGCTTGCTCACTATCAAATTTGTGTGTGTGTGTGTGTTAGGCCACACTGAGTCTTTCAGATACAGAGCTGTCACTTCTTATGGAACTACAACTCCCAGCCTGTCCCCTTCGTTCTTCAGGCTGTGAGGTCATACCCAGCCTTTTAGATGCAGAGCTGTCAGCTCTTGTGGAACTACAACTCCCAGCCTACTCCCTTACATCTTCAGTGTGTGAGGCTACACTGAGTCTTTCAGATACAGATCAGTCACTTCTTATGGAACTACAACTCCCAGCCTACTCCCTTACATCTTCAGTGTGTGAGGCCACACTGAGTCTATCAGATACAGAGCTGTCACCTCTTATAGAACTACAACTCCCAGCCTCCTCCCATCTTCATTTTATGAGGATACCAAGGGAGAGATTTATCCAAACTAACTGGGGTAAAGGAAAACTGGCTTACTTGCCCATAGTGACCAATCAGATTCCACCTTTAATTTTCCAAAGGAGGTCTGAAAAATGAAAGGTGGAATCTGATTGGTTGCTATGGGCAAGTAAGCCAGTTTTCCTTTACACCAGTTTGATAAATCTTCCCCAAGTCTTTTAGATACAGAGTTGTCACCTATTATGGAACTACAACTCCCAGCCTGCTCTTTCAAAAATCCTTTTGGCTGCTTCCATAGGTATCATGCACACGACCGTATGCTGACCGGGCCTGTGCTGCTGTAAGCCGTGTACCGGGGTAGGCTCCCCAGGATACAGCGAAGTCACAAACGAGGAAAGCAACTCTGACACCAGCTTTTGCAAAAACAGAATTTTACTAACACGTGATAATAAACACAACCACAAAAGCTGAGAACATAAAATGAATTTACATACACCCAGCCCGAAGGCTGAGACCCCTGTGTTGCACAGCACAGCGCCCCTTGATGGATGCCAGCGTAAATTTTGCGATAATTTACCTTTTGGCGGGCACAACTCACCGTACCTATTATTACCCTGAAACTAACACGAACAATTGGTTGGGTCCTTAGTACGGGCTGGCCTGCGGTGCAACACAGCAGTTCACAATCTTACCGTGCTCTATATTATTCCCCCTCCCAGAACTAATCTGGTAGCACGTGCCTGATTATTACTCCTGAGAAAAACGCTGAACTGGATGGAGTTCGTTGGGGTGTTTATCACCTTCCAAATGTGCAATGTCTCTTTTAGTAATGGAGTCCTTGTAGTACTAGTAGCAACTCTATAGGCCTGACACAAAGCAGAGACCCTAACTATCTAACTACAGGCGTGGTCTCAGTCTCTAGGCGCCAACACTGCAGTGTGATGCGTGCACGATCTTACCGACCAAGGTCCGCTCTTTATCCAGTGATGTCTCTGAACCGAACAACCAGTCTCTCCAGCAAACATGAGGTCCCACAGAGTATGCAGCTTGTTCCTTAGCTCTTGTCAGCCTTCCTGGAAACAATCCTCCTTCCTCTGGACAGAATCTGGGTCTTGGACAACGATCAGCTTCACTCAGCTGCAGCTGTGTCACAGAGGAGGTCTGCTCACTTCTTTAGCTTCTCTGCTCACACACAGTTCCTCAGCTCTCAGCTCCTAAGATGGCTGCTCCTTCTCTATGCTCCGAGAAAAACCACACCTCTTATGAATATGGAAATATCTATGCAGTCAGTCAGCTGTGCCTAGGAAACAGCAGCATCTTGTGGCCAGACAGCAGAACGTCAGTCCAGAACATTTAATTCACACACAAACAGTGTTCAAAAAATGGGAGATGTTTCTCAATCTCACACTGCAGACCACAAATTTGCGGTCTGCAATGCACAGGCACCGACCTGCGATCCGCAATGCAAAAAAGTAGTGCACTACAACCTCCATTCCCCACAGCATCTCCCGGATTGCCGACCCATTCAAGCTGTAGGCAGGATGCAATACGACCACAGCCGGGCAACAGTCGTGTGTATGAGCCCTTATTAGGTCCCATGCACACGACCGTATGTATATTACGGTCCGCAAAAAATACGGATGACGTCCGTGAGCATTCCGTATTTTGCGGAACGGAACAGCAGGCCCCTAATAGAAAAGTCCTATCCTTGTCCGTAATGCGAATAATAATAGGACATGTTTTGTTTTTTTTGCGGTACGGACATGCGGACATACAGAAACGGAATACACACAGAGTAACTTCCGTTTTTCTGCGGACCCATTGAAATGAATGGTTCCGCATACGGTCCACAAAAAAACACTGAATGGACACAGAAAGAAAATAAGTTTGTGTGCATGAGCCCTTAAATGAAGAGTTGTGCTTTAAAATGAACCACAGGCTAGGTGATAAATGTATGATCGCTTGACAGTCTGACAGCAGAGACCCCCACTGAACATGAGAATGGGAGTCCTCGAGTCCTCTGTGTGAATGGAGCGGTAGTGCACCCACATGACCACCGCTCTATTCACTGGGGTAGATTTATTAAAACTGGTGTAAAGGAAAACGGGCTCAGTTGCCCATAGCAACCAATCCGATTCCACGTTTCATTTTTTAGAGCTCCTCTGGAAAATGAAAGCTGGAATCTGATTGGTTGTTATGGGAAACTAAGCCTTTTTTCCCCTTACAGCAGCTTTGATAAATCTACCCCAATGTCTATAGGATTGCTGCCAATGGAGCAGTAGTCATGCATGTGCACAGGGAACTCGGGGACCCCTCCTTCCCTTTTCATAACAAGTGATGGTCCTAGTGATCAGACCACCAGCGATCAAAGATGGAGTTCCCCTTTAATTTCTTTACAACATGTGACACAAGTGCTTTTCACAATGGCTGAGAGCTCAAAGCTGGGTTACCGGCCGGGTGTTTAGACATAGATTAACTGGTGTTGGTTACAGCTGGACCAGTTTGGCAGGAGCGGCTGCATGTTCTATAGCAGCGCTCTGTTCGCTAGAATAAAAGCTTTATCCCTCGTGTTTGCTCTACTCTTTATACACATTATTTCGTCCATTTTCACTGCGTCTGACCGTGTCACATAGGAATATGCCTTAACTGTCATGAATGGCAGAAGGATGCACATGTAACCGCCGAGGATGCACATGTAACCGGGTCATTCCTGCTTGAAAAAGGGTTCCGTACTGGGCCTGAAACGTTGCAATAACAATTCTGTACCACTGGTATAATAAATACCACTTGAAGCATCAAAATTCTCTCTTAGCGTGCTGTCTCCGCACTACTTATACTCGTCTATACCTGATGTCTTGGGTGGAAGAGGTCATAGGGGACGCGCACCCACAAAAGCCCTATCCTGCACGAGTGCTGAGGTACAACTGGCATTGTATAACTGTCATGAATGGCATAATGCAATCGAAAGGACAGAGACCGCACAGGTTACGCTCTACAGTGTCTGACATGGGTCTGGGGTTGTTTTTAAGTAAATTTGTCGTGGTGCCAGTTGCTTTGAAGCAGCAATGGACAGAGTCCCCTTAGGTAGATGGTGTTGGTGGTACCCAGGTGTAGTTATGCCGGAGTGGTGTAAGGGTAGCCTATAATGTCCCTTTAGATGTGGCTGTTCACCCCAGGCGTTGTCGTCCAAAGCAGATCAAATAGGGAGAATAGTTGAGGGATTTGAAGAAATGATTGAGTCCAGACCTTGTATACAGTTGAACAGCAACTTTACTTTGGCAAACGTTCCTCCAAAGAGTTTACAGGCTTTATCTTGGTTACCAGCAGGCTTTGGCATAAATTCTGGCAGGCAAACACACTCGGCACTGCTACATCTGTTGCTCTTCGGCTCTGCAGTGCTAGCAGGATTAAATGGAATCCTTTTCTTTCTGCTAAACTTTGCTTTCTGTAGTCTGGTCTGTCTTTATCTTTACCCAGGGAACTTTTCTCCTGGTTGCGGAGGCTTCAGGCTTGGGCCTCATAGTCCAGAAGAGCTGAAGGTGCTCTTCTGCCTTGCACGCAGCCTTAGGCCTCATGCACACGACCGTTGTTTGATTCCGTGTCCGTTGCTCCGTTTTTCGTGATTTTCTGCGGACCCATTGGTTTTCAATGGGTCCGTGGAAACCTCGGCAAATGCACCGTTTGTCCTCCGCGTCCGTGGTCCGTGATTCCAGTCCGTCAAAAAAATATAACCTGTCCTATTCTTGTCCGTGAAAAACGGTTCACGGACCCATTCAAGTCAATGGGTCCGTGAAAAATGCGGATGGCCATCCGTGTGTCATCCGCGTTCCGTGTCCGTTTTTTTTGCGGATCCCTTGGCAGGCACTTGGGAAACATTGTCAGCCTGTCTTTTGGTAAAACCTTTTGGGTCATGTCCGCTAAAAAAAACGGAAGACACACGGAAACACAACGGAAGGCAAAAACGGAAACGGATCACTGAACAACGGAACCCCTTTTTGCGGACAGCATAAAAAATACGGTCGTGTGCATGAGGCCTTACCCTAGCAGGGTGTACTCTTAACTAAGTCTCACTAACTAAACTCCTCTCTAGCTAGAAAGAGAGCCAGAATGGAAAGAAGGGTTCCATTCTAGGTAAAATAGCTCTGCCATTGGTGCCGCCATCTGCTGGTGAACCAGGTACATTACACTTACAGATAACAGTTGCAAAATAGGAAATGCACATTGTTTGAACCTGGAATAAAGTGGTAATGCACCTCTGGGGCGTTACACATGACGTTACAATCTGTAGACAGTGATAGAAAAAAAACGTCACTTTAAGGAGTAATCCCTTCTCTGACTTGGGAGTTTCCGTGAGCCCCATAGAAGTGAATGTAGCGATGGATGCGCATGCGCAGTGCACTTCCCATTCATTTCAATGGGGCTTCCAAAAATAGAGCGCTGCTTGGCTATTTTTGTCCCTTCCATAGGAATGAATGGTGTGCCCTCTGGCACTTTGCGGGCTCTGTTCTAAGTTTATGTGTGGGCTCCAGAGGTGGGACCTGCACCTATCAGACATTGGGGGCATATCTTAGGGATATTCCCCCAATGTCTGAGATGGTACAACCCCTTTAAAGAGGAACTCCAACCTCTCCTGACATGTAACTACCGTACTTGTATTACCCATGTAATAACATTTCACTCTTATTCCTACTAGAAATGTATGAATGAATTATCAGCAGCTTGCAGTAAAGGTACAGATGGGTGTTACCAACTGGGGGGCTCGGGGGTGCCTGCACTGTCTGACAAGAGCAGTGCTGATTGGGCAGAGTCGGACAAACCCGCTACTGGTAACACCCAGCAAAACCTTTTCTACAGACTTCTGGCAATTTATTTGTAGCAGAAATAATACAGGAATGGTACAACAATTTGTATTTCATGGGGAATGCAAGTAGGTACTAAACCCGACATGCCAGGAGTGGGGACAGGAACTCTTTAAAGGGGTTGTACAGGATTAGAAAAACATGGCTGCTTTAGTCCAGAAACAGCGCCACACTTGTCCATGGGTTGCGTTTGGTATTGCAGCTTAGCTCCGTTGAAGTGAAAGGAGCTCATATGCAGTACCAGACACGACCTTTGGAAAGGTGTGGTGCAGTTTTGGAATAAAGAAAATGTCACCCTGCACAACCCCTATCGGGTGTTATATCAAAGCTGAACTAGGGGGCGCAATTTCACCCAATAATTCACCTTCTAAGCGCCAGGCATTGTTTTGGAGGAACGGTTCCTACATTACAATTTTGGACCTAAAAACAATATCATATATGGAGAATCGCTTAAAGGAGTATTCCAGTTTCACGATAGTATAGGTCATCGATATTATGAAACCGAAATACCCCTTTAAAGAACATGGAGTCGTTGGCCCTCCTGACACTATGACCGTCCTCTCTCTGTGTTCCAGGAGCTCGTCCAGTACCCTCAATTCATCAGCGACAGCATGAAATGGACGGACATATGCCAAGGACAGCTGGGTGAGTGCGGTAATACTGGGAATGATGACCACATAGTACAGTAATAGTGTACCAGCTATATGTACGCATCGATCGAGACCACTGTCATTACACGGCACCGCATTGTGGCTCATAGAGGGTGGTCCCAAGTGGTGGACTCTCTTCTATGACTCAATATAGCAATAAGCAGTACATACATGCATACTGTACCACATATATGCCAGTATATGTAGTTGTAATGTTGTCATGATTACACTAGGGGGAGCTGTGGAGAAGCTTTAGAACTAAAATGACAATGGCAACCAATCAGATCACTGCTTACAGTCTGAAAACAGCAAATGGAAGATGACAGCTGCAATCTGATTGGTTGGCAACAACACACTTCACATTTGCACTTGGTTTTATAAATGTCTCTCTGTGAATGATGAATCTACAGATTACAGAGGTGAGCAGTCTATGGACGCAGTCATATTGATAGCTCCTGTCTCTTCTTTCAGGTAACTGTTGGTTTCTTGCCGCAGCGGCTTCTCTGACCCTTTATCCCCTTCTATTGGATCGTGTGGTTCCTGCCCAGCAGAATTTTCATAGTGATTATGCTGGAATATTCCATTTTCAGGTGATTTAGGGGGGAGTTGTCTAAAACTGTTGGAGCCAGATTATACCAGAACTACTGTACACAATACAGTTGCATCGTATAGTTTTAGCCATACTAGAATTGTATTGGAGCCCACTACGGACACCCAGCTGCGGGGCCGCCATTTTAAGCCACGCCTCCAAATCACCCCCCCCCCCCCCCCTTTTAACCTGTGTGTATTTTTTGTTGGGAAAGGTGGCAACCCTAGATACCAACCATATGAGAGTCATTGCATGGAGGTCTAATGGTTACCTAGTGGGCACCATTAAAGGCTGCAGGGGTTGTCTCATGAAGATAACCCCTGTCCATATTACCAATTTCACATATTTATAAATTTACTATAACCAGTTATTCAATAAAAAGTATCTGTATAGCGCCACCTGCTGTTTGCTCTTTTCCTTATTTCTCTGTCCACCTTGCTGAGGTGGATGCACGCGCTCAGTCCCATCCTTCAAAGGCCACCAGCCGCAGCTGCTGTTAGAAGCGGTGCAGTTACAGGGAGAGAGCTGCAGCAGAATGGACTGTGAAGGACAGACACCCTGAGCTGTGATAGGGAAAGGGCTGCAGCAGAAAGCACACACCCCTTGAGGAAGGGCACACCAACTGAGAAAGGACACACACTCTGAGCAGTGATAGGGAAAGGGTTGCAGCAGAAAGCACACACGCCTAGAGGGATGACACAACCACTGAGAAAGGACACACACCCTGAGCTGATAGCACAGTGGCTCAGTGGTTAGCAGTGGTTCCTTGCGTCCGACCAAGGACAACATCTGCATGAAGTTTGTGTGGGTTTCCTCCCACACTCCCAAGACATAGTGATAGGGAACTTAGATTTGTGAGCACCGCTGGGGACAGCGTGATGCCAATGTCTGTAAAGCGTTGCGGGATATGTCAGCGCTATATAAATGCGTAAAATAAATACACACATATAGCAGAAAGGACATGCCCCCAGAGCTACAGCAGAAAGGACACATCCCTGAGCTGCCAACTCTAACTAAACCTAGCAGCGCAATTAGCCCAATGAACGAGGAGATCTCTGGACCCATGTGAGGTACAGGGCTGGTTCTAAGTTTGTTAGAAAGAGGTTGTCTTATTTTTCACATTCATCATGGGATAACCTGTTTACGTTAATCTCGCCCATTGTGCCCTCCAGTTCTGGCAGTATGGCCAGTGGATTGACGTGGTGGTCGATGATCGCTTGCCAACGAAGGACGGGGAGCTGGTGTTTGTCAGTTCTGCCCAGAAGAGCGAGTTCTGGCCGGCCTTGCTGGAAAAAGCTTACGCCAAGTGAGTCACAAAAGCACACGATCGATGTTTAAGCATTATTTGCTGAATGATCTTGAAGTAAATACAGATAACAGGAGCTAGGCCATATACACTTAAAGGGCAGCTCCACTTTTATTTATAGCTTTTTCATGTTTGACTATAAACTTTTATTAAAAATTGACCATCTTGGAAATTTGAGGCTACCCTTAAAGTTGGTTGGTCGGTAGCCTCTGCAGCACCTTCTACCGACGCTGCCTCCGTACGATGCGATATATAGTGCCCAAATAATACAACCAAACATTATCCAGATAACACTGGTAATATTTAACCCGGCCACGTTTCTTCTCCAGGTTGAATGGCTCCTATGAAGCTCTGAACGGAGGTTGGATTAGCGAAGCCTTTGTGGACTTCACTGGAGGTGTAGGCGAGAGTGTGGACCTCAAGGCCGCTCCTCCAGGCCTGTTCCAGATGATCCAGGAAGCTGTAGAGAAGAAGTCCCTGATGGGAGCCTCAATCAATGTGAGGAAGACTTGGTGGGAGTCTTATACTGGGAGTGTTATCATGGGGGCACTAGAGGGGCTGAAGGGGGACGGGCATATAGGAGACCTACATGATCAGCTGCCCACCATTGATCTTGCAAAATGGGACACAAATTGATCATGGTGTCATGTTCAGTGGTGTACTAGCTACCATGGGGTAGAGCAGGGGACTGTGCTGATGCTGACATAGTAGATACCTAGGAGGATGTCATATAGACACCTTCCCAGCCTGGCTCCAATTAGGTTCATAACTTTCTGCCACTAGCTACCAAATTCTCACTTGATAGGTACCCAACAAGTAGAATGCTCTCCAGCAGTCAAAGGGTTAAATGAACTCTGTTAGGCCCTTTATGACATCTAAGGCCATAACAGGGCTGGACAGGATGTTCAAACCTTCCATTGAGACCAAAGACAGAATTAGCACTTCAAAGCAAAACAAGGGTGACCCAAGGGTGGTCCTCTTTCCATCAAGTTTTTCAGGTCTCAATTCCTCCCTGGCCTTGCTGGCTCCAGTGTTTGGTAATGGCACGGTCATCGGCTGGGGACAAACAGCACAAGTTCAGTATTCTTACTTTGGTGTGCAAGAGCCTCATGGACTTAGACTGCGTTGACATTTGCGTTGGAGGCTCTGGTAGCTGCCTCCATTGCAGGTTCTGTAAAAAAAAAAAAACGGGACAAAATTCTGCGGCATGCTGAAACCTGATGGATCCCATTTTAGCCAATGTGGTCCTACATGTACCGCTTGTTACCATCATTTGACAGCTCAAGTGCCTCCACTAATTTCACTGGTCTGCTCCTATAATGGAACGGAACCCAGCCTTCACTGTTCATGCGCCTTTACCACACTCCAAAGGCTATGGATTCTCTAGCGCCTACAAGAACCAAACTTATGAAAGTTTTAATCTTTAATATAAAAGTAAAATGCGTATAAAAGTACAAAGAAATTGAAAATAGGGCGGCAAAACCTGCAAAAAAGGTTACATCAGGGATGGAAAAAAAAACAGAACGACCTAAACCCTTATAAACCAATGGACTGGTTTACTAAATTGGTGGAGCTTTGAGTGGAGACCATTCTGAAGGTTGCTAATGGACCATTTATGGATAAGACCATGGGAACTTATAAAAATTTTGATAGAAGATTATCTTTTTATAGATACTGGACCAGTCCGAAAGTGAAATGAGAACCCCAGAAGGACTGGTGAAAGGCCATGCCTACTCCATTATAGGTGTCTCAGAGGTAAAGATATATTATTTCCATTGTGCTCCTTTAGTCTCTTACTACATAGTCTACATAAAATGAAGCATGTGCTGTACCATTTTCCAGGTAGACTATCAGGGGCGCAGAATCTCCTTAATCAGAGTGCGGAATCCATGGGGAAAAGTGGAGTGGAATGGGCGCTGGAGTGACAAGTGAGTGAACATGACCGTTCCCATTCTGGTGGCAGATCTATTTTTTCTGTGATTGCCAGTGGAACGTTCACACATATAAAGCTTGATTATTTTGTAATGAAAAATCCTGCAACAGTGTAATAAACTAATTTCAAGATCTCTGTCTACAGTTAGTGAATGGAAACCGTCCAGATCTGGTCCTTCTTAGGCCCCTTTCACACAGGCGAGTTTTCCGCGCGGGTGCAATGCGTGATGTGAACGCATTGCACCCGCACTGAATCCTGACCCATTTATTTCAATGGGTCTGTGTACATGAGCGTTTTTTTTCACGCATCACTTGTGCGTTGCGTTAAATTCGCAGCATGTTCTATATTCTGTGTTTTTCACGCAGCCCTAGCCCCTTAGAAGTGAATGGGGCTGCATGAAAAACGCATTGCATCCGCAAGCAAGTGCGGGTGCGTTGCGTTTTTCACTGATGGTTGCTAGGAGATGTTGTTTGTAAACCATCCGTTTTTTATCACGCGCGTGAAAAACGCATCAAAACGCATTGCACCCGCGCGGAAAAAACTGAACAACTGAACGCAATCGCAGGCAAAACTGAATGGCTTTGCCTGTGAAATCGCTCAGTTTTCACTGAACGCAACCGCAACGCATCCAAAACAATTGTAGCCGCTGTGAAGTAAATATATCAGCAACAGAAGCTTGTCCTACGCTGATGGTTCGTTACAATGGTTCATTAGCTAGAGACTTAACTACACAGGATACAGCTGTATCCACCTCTCAGCTGTGAGGAGGACTAGGTCTGTTTTCAGTCTCTAAATGTACATTATTTTTTATTCACTGAGAGCAAGCAGGGATCTTGAAAATGGAGAATTGAAGAGTTTCCACTGTAATGATCCTATGAGAGAAATGTCTAATGGTTTTGGGGGAATTGGTCTCTTTACCTGTGAAAGTGATCCAGGACACATGAGCTGAAAGAGTATAAAATGTCATATTCTGATGACAGGGTATAGAATTTCAGTTCTCTGTCACCTTAAAGGGATTGTATCTTTTCAGCAAATGGCATTTATCATGTAGAGAAAGTTAATACCAGGCCCTTACTAATGTATTGTCATTGTCCATATTGCTTCCTTTGCTGGCTGGATTCATTTTTCTATTACATTATACACTGATCGTTTCCATGGTTACGACCACCCTGCAATCCAGCAGCGGTGGTCGTGCTTGCTTACTATGGGAAAAAGCGCTGGCCTCTCTGGTGGCCAGAACCGCGGGAGTGCTCATAGTGCTTTTTACTATAGTGTGCAAGCACGGCCACCGCTGATGGATTACTGGGTGGTCGCAACCGTGGAAACGAGACGTGTATAATGTGATGGAAAAATGAATCCTGCCAGCAAAGGAGACAATATGGACAATCACAATACATTAGTAAGTGCCTTGTATTAACTTTCTCTATATGATAAATGCTACCTGCTGAAGTGAGAGGACCCCTTTAATTATGCAAAAATGTCCTGCAATATCACCAGTATATATTACCTGCAATAGAAGGTTAGCAGTACATTGCACATTACACATTGGCCCACATTTATTATTGTGGCTGTGCCTGAATTTTTGCATAATTTGCCCCAAATGTTGGCCATCTCATTTTATGCAGTAGGCAAGGCAAAACTTAAATGGAAGGAAATACTACAGTCACCATCGACAACCATAGCCAGCAAAGTCAGAAACTGCTACAAGTCTTCCTTAACCACTGTGGTCAGGAGGAAGCTAAGGCTACCCCTAGATTCCATCTCAGAGCCTTCTGCAAGGCTAAACTGACTTGGCTGCTAGGGACCCAGATCACATCTGCTAAGTAAGGTAGCAGAAAACTGGTGCAAGCTTGCCAATAGCAGACCTACCAGATTGACCAGGATGTAAACAGTAGTAGACAAGCTCACTGAGTGGCAGTCTTAAATCCTCCACCCAGCTATGGGATTGGACACTAAGCCATGAATCTAATTGGTGGAGAGGTGACCACTGGCTCGTCTGTCTCCATAAATCCCACAGACTTCAGTGGAGAAGGACACATGCATGCACTGACAGATCTACTATATGTGGCTCTGATATGGGTTAGGTGGGTGGAGAACCTCACCAACCGTAATCCATCAAAACCTATACTCTGTGGTATGCCTGATGCCTGGTGAAGGGTCTAAAAGGAAGGAGCATGTCATGCATCGCCCCCTCAGCTCCTGCATTAGACATAGTACACACATATTGACCATCTAAAGCTGTCTTGTGATATTTTTCCTCTTCTAGCTCCTCCACCTGGTCACTATTGGACAATGCAACTACACAGAAGCTTCAATTAAGAGGGGACGATGGTGAATTCTGGTGAGTTCCCACAGTTAACCTTCTGGGTCAATTTTTTTAGGATTGCATTTTACCCATTTTGGGCTAAAATAATTTTTTTTTCATTTGATCTTTATTACAAATATTGAGCTGTTCTGTCACAAAGGGTTAATTGTCTAGCTGTGTGATTCAGACTTTTACTTTCACTTTGTGTCAATCATCTAATAAACCTTATCTCTAAAGTACTAAAACGTCATAAACACTTATTTAAGCCACATTCTTTTCAATAAGATAAGAATGGAGTTATAATGAATGTTTATTCATGTTTGTCAAAGATAAGGGGCCGTCAGCTGAGCTGCTTGAAGGAACACAGTAAAAATACAAATCCTGCTACTAGAGACTCTCAAGGCTGTACAGAAAAACTGGCTCAGAATTTTTAATAAAGACCAATTGAAAAAATTATTTTTAGCTCAAAACGAGTAGAATGCATTAATAAATAAAAAAAAATGCCTTCTAAGGCGTATATAGCCTTTAAGCTATTTATTGGTGCTGTTGTCCCCTGACGCTCAGACCCACATATTTTCATTCAGGATGCAGATGGATGACTTTATGCGCTATTTCGATACATTGGATGTTTGCAGTCTCACACCAGACTTAGCTTGTAGTGGCAGTATCAATACATGGAATGCCAACTCTTTTGAAAGCAAATGGGTGAAAGGACACAATGCTGGAGGATGCCGCAACTACAAAGGTGAGGAATCGTGTTTCAGGCTCATTGTTAGATATTTTAATTGTTTCTTAGTGTGAATAATGTAATGACACATGGATGTAATGGAGGGCTTGACAAATTTCCTTGGAATCTAGGAGCCAGCTAAAAAAGTTAGGAGCCAGGCGGAGCCGCGTCATAAAGCCCGCTAAAGATGCCCCTATAGTGCTCCTCCCACCCCCACTTCTCCATAGAGCCCCCCAATGATGCATGCCAGTACATAGGGCCCCCATAGTGTTCCTTCCCCTGTTCTCCATAGTGCCCCCCATAATGTGCGAGTATATAGTGCCCCCCATAATGTGCGAGTATATAGGGCCCTCCATAGTGCTTCTCCTCTTCAATAGGTTATATGACACGTCAGACGCTGCCAGCGTCTAAGTGATCGCCACTTGCGGCCGCCATGACATGTGGAAACCCTTACAAGGATTACAGGGTCCGGAGGGGAGGGCAGAGGGGTCCGGAGGAGAGGGCAGAGTGGTCCGGAGGGCACAAACACAGCGGGCACCATGACATTTTACTGAGCACTACAACCCCCAGCTGGCGCTCAGCCTCTGCAGTCCCTGCATCACTATAACGCCCAGCTCTTTCCCCCTCTTGTCATTCTCTTTCCCCCCATTGTCATTCTCTTCCCCCCCCTTGTCATTCTCTTTACCCCCCTTGTCATTCTCTTTCCCCCTCTTGTCATTATATTTCCCCTCTTGTCATTCCCTCCCCCCCCCCTTGTCATTCACTTTCTTCCCTCCCCCCCTCTTGTCATTCACTTTCCCCCTCTTGTCATTCACTTTCCCCCTCTTGTCATTCCCCCCCCCCCCACTCCCCTCCCTTCTTGTCATTTTCTCCCCTCCCTCCCCCGCCTCTAGTGTAGCGTGGCCGAGCTCTGTATGGTCCCACGGGTACAGGAGCTTTAGTTTAGAGCCCTCATGGACGCGCTAGCCCGGGCAGTGCTGCAGCCGCCTGAGGCTCTCTATAGGACGCTCAGGCGGCTGCAGCATGACGGGGCCGGCGCTCCTAGGACGCGCCGACCCTGCGCCCGGCCACCTTTGCAAACAGGCTGACAAATACCCAGGCGCCTGGGATTTGTCGAGCCGTGATGTAATGAACATGGCTGTACATATTTGTCCAACTATGGAGTTCATTTTTAAAAAGAACTGTCCAGGATGTTTTACTGTGTTACGAGCAGTGGGTTTAGAACCACCGCATCAACCCATAAGTTTGACTTTGGGCATATCCTGAGGGCATTGTCCTGGTGGTCCCCTGGTTTCCACTCTTTAAACTGTATACAGGAATCTGGACATCAATGCACGGGAGCCACCAGGCCACTACCTTTTGAAGTAGTCCCAGTGTGGTTGACAGTTGACACACAGGGGTTAGGGACACAGACACGTAGGGCCAAAGGGAACAGGCAAAACCGTAATCAGAGACAGGCCGAGGTCAGGGGAGGTAGAGTATGTGCGAATCGACAAAATAGGTCTGAGGTCAGAGAAGGCAGCAAAGGGTAAAACAGAAATTAGGCACAAATCAGGTCAGGCAGCAGAGAATCAGGAATCAGGCAGAGGTCAATACACAGGCAGATAAATGGGACAGCATACCTTCGCAGGAACTAGCAAGCTAGATACACCAGAAGTGATCAGCCATAATCTGGGAAAGAATTACAGGGCCAGTGAGGAGAAGACATTGCCAGCAGGGAGCAGGCTAAAGCCTGTGAAAAGAAAACACATAGGACTTTGGCAGGCAGGGCTGGACAGTGAGTCTGGACTGCCAGACCAATGACAGAAGCTGGGTGAGTGGAGCGCCGTCCATGCCCAGACTAGCAGAGCGGTGGCGGGCACAGGCCACCGATGTAACGTACTGGAGGATGGGAAAGCAGGAACCAGAGCTCTCTTAAAAGAGAATGAGACTTTTGATAACTTGGACCTAGTTTGTGTAGACTTCAAAGTATGGGCATATGGACACCTGTCCATCCCTACTGAACATCCCCTCCCATCTGATACAGTGAGGTAAATCAACGGAGAATATACAGTTCAATATTCATTGTACTTCCCTTATTAATTTATTGTTCAGTTACACCCAAGGGATTTGAGTAAGGAACCATAAGGGTGACTCTGAAACCGAGCCAAACTGCTGGGGGTACAAAACACTGTGGAGCAATGAAACAGGCTTCACATTTTGAAGGACAGGTGAAATGGAGGCGTGAATTCTAGTTCCTTCTACCCTCGAGGGAGCAGAAAGACTTCTTGTTAGGTCTCCTGTTATTTCCTGTTTACTTGTTTTGCATGTCATTTTATTTTGTCTCCTTTTGTAATCTGTAATCACTGTGCCTTTTGGTAGCAGAGTTAAAACTTGTTTAGACTATGTTTAGTCCTTGTATTCTCTAAGAATCCATAGCCTTTCAGATGGCGTTTTACCTATTTGATGCCTAAAAGCTGTGTGTGGCTGTAAGTACTGTGTTAGTGGTGTGCTATCTCATCAGCCGTATTGATGTCTATTTGGGGTGTGTTTTATGCTCAGTCCGTAGCCTGGCTGGTAGGTAGGTGCAAGATTGATTGGAAATAGATTAACCCCTTGGAGTCACATCCACGTCACTTGCTGACACATGACACCAAGACTGTGAAGTCATGCTGGGTGTTGTAGTTTTGCAACAGCTGAAGACCCAAGGGTTGGAGAGCACTGACTCATGCTACATTCCTACAGATCTGCTATATTCTCTATATAAAGATGTCCATTTTTAGACAACCCTTTGGCAAATACACTTACCGTAGATAGCATATTTACCTAATGGGAGGAATCTCTTTGTTTGGAATCCTGTCTTCATTATCAAAAGCTGGGAGTTATGTCCACAGAGCTACAAATATAACGATTGCCTGCAAACAATGCATCAAAAATACTAATTGAACTGGGATTTAAAGGGGTTCTTCGCCTTCAGGAGCCTTTCTGCCAGACCACTCCGACCTAACGTCACCGGACCTGCAGAGGGAAGCCTACTTACCTGCTCCCTTACACTGGATACTAAGGTCTCCTGCGGCCTTGCTCCGGTCTCCACATGTCACCATCCAGTTTAAAGTAGGTCATGTAGCTTATGAAGCCAATGACTGGCCCCAGTGACGTGACACACGGAGGACACGCCACCACTGTGGCCACGTGACTTGCATCAAACTAGATGTTGACACATGGACACTGCAACGAGACAGCAGTGGCAGGGCACTAAAAGAGGTGGAACCCAACGGCGGGGAGCAGGTAAGTATGTATCCCTCAGCCGGTCTGGCCATGTGCTGGCAGTGCCACATGAAATAGGGGTGTCTCGCCGAAAGGCCCCCCAAAGATGAAAAAGCCCTCACATCAGAAAAACATGGCTGCTTCTTTGACTATTGTTCAAGTGAATGGGAAAGGTCTGCAGTACCACATGAATGGTCAAGGATGGTGGTGTTTCTGGAAGAAACCAGCCATGTTTTTTTAATCTCTAAAACTGCACGACCTCCTCTGTAAGTCAGCACAGGCCGTGGAGCTCCAAATGAAAATCCATTGGAGATACTGTACGAGCTAAGTACCAGCTTCTACACCCTTCATGTTCCTCTACAAAATAACAGGCACCTTCTGGAGCAATCCTCAGTTCCTGGTGACGGTGGAAGGAGATGATAAGAGAAATGCATGCACCATGCTGGCCTCTCTTCTTCAGAAGGACAGACGGAAGGCGCGGGCTGCTGGGAGAGATTTCCTGGTCATCGGTTACGAGATCTATAAGGTGCAGTAAACTGTTCGACTGGTAGAGATAGCACATTTTTCAAGAATGGTCTTTTACCAAATGAACATGTCACCATGGTGTCACCGGGGAGGGAATTTGGCCTTCCATTGACGGCCACCTCTAGGCAGAGAATAGAGAATTGGGCGGCCGCTTCTCTATCTCCTATAGACTTAAACGAGTGACGTCACGTCCATCAGTCGCATGGCCTATGTGCAGCACATTCCCATTCAATTGAATGAACCTGAGCTGCAATACCAAGCGTAGCCACTATACAATGCAGAGCGCTGTGCTGGGTATAGTGCGAGGAGGTCGCATCGCTCACCAAGTGCCGTCGCCTCTTCAAACAGCTGATCAGCGGGGAGGCTGGGAGTCAGACCCCCACTGATCAGATATTGATGACCTCTCCTTAGGGTAGATCATCAGTATTCAACTTCTGCAAAACCCCTTTAAATGAACAATTTAGTAAGTCTGGAGCATCAGCGATATTCTTCTCGTATGCTAACCCTGTATTGAGCAGTATCCACCTTAAAGGGATCCTGTCATCTGATGACAGGTTCCCTTTAATCTCTTCTGTTACCTATTAGACATATCTGATTTCACTTTGTTATTTTGCAGGTGCCAGAACAGGTGAATAACAAAGTCCTTTCCTACGATGTCCAACTCTTCGCCTCTCTTGTACCAGGGCCTGTACCCCTTACTGTCTGATTCCCCCCTCCTCCCATTTATCTCCCCCCTCTACAGTGCAGTGTGTCCGATACTTGCTTGCTCCCTATTATTATGTTGAATCCCTACCCCAGTTGATGGCAGGACCTTGAGGGTTGGGGCCTGGAACACCTTATTGCACTGTTTTATCTATTTCGCATGGTATAATGACCCCCTATGATTTGATTCCCCATGACTTGCCTTATTATCATGCCATGTCTTATCTGTCGGTGTGTGGGATGATTCCTCATCCGCCGTGGTGCTGTATGATCTGACACCGATTATGGCGTTTCGCTTAGTTCAGTGACATGAGCCTGGTGTCCCAGAGAGCCACGGCCGTCTCCAGCCTGATCCCTATGGTCCTTACACCATACATAGCCAAGCGTGATATCACCGGCCGCTACAAGCTGACCCCCGGACAATACCTGATCATCCCTACAACCTACATGCCCCAAGAGGAGTCTTCCTTCAACCTGAGGGTCTTCACCGAGACACAACACACATTCAGGTAAGACAGCTCTCACTTCCAATGTGACGGTCTCTTTTCTTCATCAGTTCATGTCTCTTTGGTAATTAATGTCTCTTTGGCCTTATTCACACATCCGCAATGTAGTCCGCATGTATTCCGCAATTTTGCGGAATACATGCGGACCCATTGACTGTGAATGGGGCCGGGAACGATGCGGAGAGCACACACTGTGCTCTCCGCATCCGATTTTGCGGAGCGCGCCGCCGATTTTCCGGTCCGCGACTCCGCAAAAAAAATAGAGCATGTCCTATTCTTGTCTGCAATTGCGGACAAGAAGAGGCATTTTCTATGGAGTTCGGGCAATGTGCGGTCCGCAAAAATGCGGAATGCACATTGCCGGTGTGTCCGTGTTTTGCGGATCCGCGGCTCCGTGGATCCGCAAAACACAACGGATGTGTGAATAAGGCCTTTGTCTTCCTCCTCAGGGAGCTGGACTGCACGGTCAAAGCAGAAGCCAAAGTGTTTCAGGTAGGTTGTCCCAGCAGCACCTTTGGACAGGGGCGTCCATTAGGTACCTGCACACAGTGCTTATTACACGCATATTTGCAGTCATGGTCTGATATTACTACATATGCCTTGGTGCTCTTTCCGGCAGGAGGGCACGCTTCGGATGAGCATGGAAGACTTTAGGAAACATTTCATACGACTGTCTGGACAGGACCAGGAAATCAACCCTGAGGAACTGCAGAACATCTTGGTGCAAACCACCTCCAAACGTAAGCGGAGGGGAAACATTACGGGGGGCTTCACGTGTGCACCAGATTTAGTTCATGCTACGTTCACAATCCTGGCAGAGAACAGCTTGCCAGAGTTCACCAGATCCAGCGTTGCCGAAAACTGCCGCCACCGCCGGACACCGTAAGTGGTGATGATGAGATCCGGACGTGTTTCACCCTAACATTGTGGCTTTCCAGTTTTGAGATCCGGCAGCGGATCTCAAAACTGTAATTAAATGGATCCGTGCCATTTATTGCATCTGGATCCGGTATTTAAATCATTGTAAGTCAGTGGGCGCTGGATCAGGTTTTCTCGCTAACAAAAAAAAAAACGGATCTGGCTGCTCCATTCCGCAGACCGGGCACAAAACCGCAGCTTGCAGCAGTTTTGTGTCCAGTCAAAAAAAAGGCCTCATGCACACAACCGTTGTTTGGGTCCGTCAAAAAATGCGGATGGTCAACCGTTTTTGTTCCGCATCCGTGGTCAGTGTTTACATTTCCGTGAAAAAAAATAGAGCATGTCCTATTTTTTTCATGTTTGCGGACAAGGATAGGCACTATTACAATGGATCTGCCATAAAAACGGATCCGCCCAAAAAAACGGTCCATCATCCGTTTTTTTTGGTGGACGCAAAATTTGCGGATGGAACGGATGCGGAAAACAAACAACGGTCGTGTGCATGAGGCCTTAATGGAATGGAATACATCCTGTGAGGACAAAATTAATCAGTTTTGGCCCAGTTTTGAGATCCTCTGCCGGATCTCACAACCAGAAAGCCACAACGCAAGCGTGAAACAGGCCTCAGCCAGACAAAAACTGTTGCGTGCACGAATGGTAAAAAGCATCCTGATCCGATTATAGTCTATGGTAATGGCAGTATCCGGCTAGACCGGGTCCGGTGAACTCTGGCAGGCTGTTCTCTTCCGGAGCGGATTACTGGAGTAGGTGCAGACTGTGGACTCCGATATTCTACAAAAGGACTGTGACTCTTAGGCCTATTGCACACGGCCGTATGGCTTTTTCAGTGTTTTGCGGTCCGCAAAAAAAACGGATCCACAAAAAATACAGATAACGTCCATGTGCATTCAATTTTTTGCGGAACGGAAAAGCTGGCCCCTAATAGAACAGTACTATCCTTGTTCGTTAGGCCTCTTGCCGTTTTTTGTATGCATTCCGTTTCCGTTTTGTATGCATTCCGTTTCCGTATTTCCGTTACGTTCAAAGATAGAACATGTCCTATTATTGCCCGCAAATCACGTTCCGTGGCTCCATTCAAGTCAATGGGGCTGTTAAAAGAACGGAATGCAGCCGTATGTCTTCCGTATCCGTTATGTTTTTTGCGGAACCATCTATTGAAAATTTTCTGACCAGCCCAATTTTTCAATGTAATTACTGTAAACTGTATATGCCATGCTTCCGTTTCCGATCCGCAAAAAACGGATCACATACGAAAACCATACGGAAACAAAAAAACAGAACAACTGATTCATGAAAAGCAGACTGCAAAATACTGAAAAAGTCATACAGTCGTGTGCAATAGGCCTCTTTCACATTAGCGTTGTGAGGATCTGGCGTGCACTTCCGTCGCCAGAAATGCCCGCCGGATCCGTCACAACGCAACACACCTGAAAGCATTTGAAGACTGATCAGTCTATAAAATGCTTTCAGTGTTACCATGGCAGCCAGGACGCTACTAAAGTCCCGGCTGCCATGGAAAAGTAGTGGGGAGCCAAGGGAGCAGTGGAGAAGCTACTTACCGTCCGTGCGGCTTCCGGGGCGCTCCACAATGACCTCACAGCACCCCTACGTCGCATGGATCATGTGATCCATGCGACGTAGGGGCGCTGTGAGGTCATTGTGGAGCGCCCCGGGAGCCGCACGGACGGTAAGTAGCTTTTCCCCTGGCTTCCCACTACTTTTCCATGGCACCCGGGACTTTAGTAGCGTCCTGGCTGCCATGGTTACCATTCAGAAAGCTAAACGTCGGATCAGGCGATGCGCCGAAACGACGTTTAGCTTAAAGTCGGATCCGGATTAATTCTATTCAATTGGCATTAATTCCGGATCCGTCCTTGCGGCATGCCTTCAGGATTTTTGGCCGGAGGAAAATCCGCAGCATGCTGCAGATTTTGCTACGGCCAAAAAAGTTCACATACTGAACGGATGACATCCTGATGCATCCTGAACGGATTTCTCTCCATTCAGAATGCATTAGGATAATCCTGATCAGTAGCTTTCCGTCCTAGAGCCCCGAGGACGGAACTCTAGGACGGAAAGTTAAAACGCAGATGTGAAAGAGGCCTTTACACTAACTATTTTTTGCGAGTGTACGGGCCTTTTTTTTTACGGTCCATATACGGAACCATTCATTTCAATGGGTCCACAAAAAAAAAAAACGGAAGGTACTCTGAATGCAGTCTTTTTCCGTATTTTCGTTTCGTTAAAAGATAGATCTTGTCCAACCTCTAGTACTGTTCCATTAGGGGCTCAATGTTCTGTTCTATTAGGGGCCAGATGTTCCGTTCCACAGAAAACAGAATGCACACGGATGTCATCCGTATTTTTTACGGACCACAAAACCATACGGTCGTGTGAAAGAGGCCTTATGTGGACAATACGGAAATGGAAGGCATACGGAGTACCTTCCGTTTTTTTTGCGGGCCCGTTGAAATGAATGGTTCTGTATACGTAACGCAAAAAAAGGCCCGTAAACTGACAAAATAAACGTTTGTGTGCATGAGGCCTAACAGAGGACAGCTAGCAGTCCTATCCTACACCTTGGACCTGTTCTCCTGGAATGGCTGTTGCAGTAAATACTTGTATTCCCCATAAAATCACATTGTTGCTGCCTCTTAAAGGGATTTTCAGTTTTTTTAATACTGATGACCTATCCTCAGCCAGTGGTATTTGACGCACTTTCTCTTCCAGAAACGCGCTGTTCTCGGCCTACTGATCAGCCACTGGTTTAGCTCACACGGATTAAAGCCATGTGAACATAGCCCACAGGATCCTTCACAATCAACAAATTTTGTTGCAGAAGTTTCAGTGAATAAAAAAAATCAGTTCCCTTCATATGAATGGGGTTGTTTTGGCAGCAAGCTCCCAGATTTCTGTAAGCCGCCTTCAGATGAATGGAACAGATTTTTAAGTCTCCGAAATTTCTGCTAGAAAATCTGCTGCGTGTGAAGGCACCCCTATGTTGGCTGCGTGTGAGGATACACCCTATTGCCGACAAGAAACTAGAAAACTGTCTGGTGTTTTCTTACATTGCCAAGAGGAACAACGCAGGGTGTTCAAGAAAGGGTGGTCTGGCATTTTCAATTCATGGGGAGTGTTTAGTAAATTTTATATCAGAATTGGTGCCGGGGCTTTGAGCAGCAATACCTTTGTAAATACCTGTGCATTACACCTTGTACTGATCCCGAGTTCCAGAGCTGCGCTCATAGTTCTGCTTTTTAGCATGTCTCCTATGTTGTGTTCCTCTTTGCATCTCTATTTCTAGATTCTCACCTGAAGACGGATGGATTTTCCATGGACACTTGCATCCAACTGCTGAGAATGGCAGATGTATCCTTCCCTTGTGAGATGTAGTGCTGCATTGAGCATTTTTGTACACCAAGTGTTGTCTGTGGTCCCTCATGCTAGTTCTGTAATCCATGCTGTGACTTGTAGTTCACAACATCCTTAGCTGCTTATGAAGCAGTATGCAGTTTAACAACGACTTGTCCCCTCTCCTGTAAACCCTTTTGTAATAATTGCTGGAGCATCTATTCTTATGACTATGTTGTGCCATTCCTCTATTATTCCTGCTAGAAGTTATGAATAAATGCATAGGATTTTGCAATGAAGGTCCAGCTGGGTGCTAACAGTTGGGGACGTGTCCCTGCACAGTCTGGCACCAATCAGTGCTGCCAGTGTCAGGCTGTACAGGGAAATGCCCCCAACTTGTAACACCCATCTCGACCTCCGTTGCAAACTGCTAGTAATTCGTTTGTAACTTCTAGCAGGAATAATAAAGGAATAGCACAACACAGAGTCATAAGAATAGATGCTTCAGAATTGAATGCAAGTAGTTACTAAAACAGACATGTCAGGAGAGGTTAGAGGTCCTCTTTAACAAACAGTCACTGCAGTGCAGTGCAATGATCAGAGCATAAGTCCAGCCGCCATAAGTCCTTAACAAGAACCGCAGCGCAATAGGAACGGAAAACTGCAATTAGAAGAATTTTGGTATCTCTGGAGTAAAATCAAAGAATGGGAGGTAAATGTCTGATCACTCTCAACACAAGGGCTCATACACACGACCATATGTATTTTGCGGTCAGCAAAAAATACGGATGACGGCCGTGTGCATTCCGTATTTTGCGGAACGGAACAGCTGGTCCCTAATAGAACAGTCCTATCCTTGTCCATAATGCGGACAATAATAGGACATGATCTATCTATTTGCGGAACGGACATACGGAAAAGGAATGCACATGGAGTAACTTCTGTTTTTTTGCTGACCCATTAATATGGTTCCGCATGCTGTCCGCAAAAAAACGGAACGCAGGCGGAAAGAAAATACGTTTATGTGCATGAGCTCTAAGGCTACATTCACAAAACTATATTTATGGGTCTGCAATTTTGCTGAACGGGTGCAGACCCATTAATTTCAATGGGGCCGCAAAAGATGCGGACAGCACACCGTGTGCTGTCCGCATCCGTAGTTCTGTTTCACGGCCCCTGCAATTATGGACAAGAATAGGCATTTTCTATCATAGCGACGGCCTGTGAAGTCTGCAAATTGCGAAACACACATGGGTCGGTATCTGCAAAACACCACGGTCGTGTGAGTGTATCCTAAGGCTGCTTTCACACAGTCAGTGTTTAGTCAGCGATTTGTAAGCCAAAACTGGAACCGGCGCCTATACGGGAATACGGTATAATGGAAAGATTTGCTCCAGTTCTGTGTGTTTGACCTGCACCTAGTTTTGGATCACTATGGCCTCCTGCACATTATCGGTTTTATTCATGGATGACACACGGATGCTGAAAACACGTGGATCATCTGCAAAATGCAAACCACAGACCCATTGAAAACAA
The DNA here is from genome assembly GCA_033119425.1 of Bufotes viridis. NCBI lineage: Eukaryota > Metazoa > Chordata > Amphibia > Anura > Bufonidae > Bufotes > Bufotes viridis. The sequence goes on along the minus strand of CM065597.1, from coordinate 29,031,996 downwards.
CCGGGGCTGCAAATAAAACGCAGATGGCACACTGAACGCATCCGTAATTTGCAGACCCGATGTTTTCAATGGGTGCAGGTCAGCATTTTGTGCATCCTTATGTCGTCCCATAAAGAGACAGAATATGTCCTATACTGGTGTCCTTTGTAGTCAATGGGTCCTGAAAAAACACGGATACAACACGGACAGCATCTACGTTGTATGGATCCATGATTTGCGGGCCTATCGCTGATCAAACAGTGTGTGAAAGTGGCCCAAAAAAGCACAGTATATAGCTATTTACTGTATGTATCTGTGTGTAGGTGAAGGATGGGTAGAGAAGAACAGTCGTCAGCTATAGAGGGTATACAGTATATATGTGTGTGTGTGTATATACGGTATATATACACACACACACACTCACAGGACGCACCACCAATGAGGCCAGGTGAGGCGGTCGCCTCAGGCAGCACCAGGAAGGGGCAAGAGGGCGGCAGCAGAAGGGCCATGCGCAATGAGCTCTTTCATTGTGGCAAAGGGGTTAGGTTAAGAAACTGGCATTGGGGGGGGGGCACCGTTTCAGTTTTCGCGTCAGGCAGCAGAAAGGCGAGGTGCACCCCTGACACACAGTACAGGAGGATCTGCACCAGATGTGTCTCCACTAGCTCTACACAGTTTACTATCATTTTCTATTGCAGCATATATTTGCAAAGTACGACTGTGACAAATCCGGGACAATGGACGTACAGGAACTGCGCCTGGCGCTGGAAGCTGCTGGTAAGGTTCTTTTTTTTTTTTTGTAATTCCATAAATATAATGTGGAATATATACAGACACAGGGATCTGTGCAGCTGGCCATGCTTAAAGGCTATGTACACCTTTGTAACCATTTTTTAACGCTGCAATGTATGGAAAATAAATTTCCTATCATTTTATGTTTTCAGCTCCTATGTACGTCTATGTGTTGCCATAGTTACAGGCTGCAAATAATTCTAATCCACAATCACACTCTCTTCCATTTGTACTCTACTTCTTACTAACCTACCAAATAGGCACAGTCTCATGCACAGATTACAGATGCTATATGGAGTTCTGTGGGAGAAAACCGCATATGGCGGTACACTAAAGGTCCCATGCACTTCTAGGGGTGCCTTACTACAGCGCCATACAAAACAAGACTGTGATGCAACCGTGTGCATGACAGGCACCGGTCTGCACAGGAGCTGTGTACACAAGAGTGCTGGAAGGAATAAAAAGAGGTTGCAACAAAGTAAAAACCCTATACACTGCCTATAAAAATTATAGGCCATGTATGAGACAAAGCAGTGAAGATGTCGCCGCTTCAAACAGCTGATCAGCGGGGGGGCCGGGAGTCAGACCACCACAATCAGATATTGATGACCTATCCTTTAGATAGGTTATCAATATATTACACCTGGAAAACCTCTTAAAAGACAAACATAAAATTTTATATATACACACACACACTAGCAGAAGGACCCGGCTTCTCACAGGTATAATTAATCTATTTCATTTAATGTTTGTGTGTGTCGTTAAAAGATATCGACATTATCCCCCATAACAGTAACCTCTACAGCATCCCGCCCCTTTAACAGTGAACTTAACAGTGCCCCACTCCTTTAAAATGGGACCTCCACAGCAGCCCATCCCCTTTAACAGTGAGTTTCACAGCACCCCAATCCCTTGACAGTAACCTCCTCAGGGGCCCGCCCTCTTAACAGTGAGCTCCACAGTACAAGGCTGCCTTAACAGTGACCTCACAGTACTCTGCTGCCTTAACAGTGACCTCCACAGCAGTTGCCTCTTTAATAGTGGCCCCTGCCCCATTGCCGTGTGGGTAATCCGCTGCGTGAAAGAGAGCCAAGCCCTGTTCCGGACAGCAGAGTCACGGAACATTAACATGATTGATACTGCTCTGTGCCTTTCTGTGATCTTTTTACTACAAAATCAGTGAGATAAAGTTGTCACCGTGATTTTGTAGTAAAAAGGTCACAGAGAGGCACGGAGCATTATCAATCATGTTAATGCTTCATGTCTCTGCTCTCCAGAACGGGGCTTGGCTTTCACTCAGCGGATTACCCGCACGGGATCTGCTCGTGTGAAAGAGCCCTTAACAGTGACCTCCACAGTGTCCGCCCCTTAACAGTGACCTCCACAGTGAACGCCTCTTTAACAGTGACAACGCGCGACACGTTTTCATGTAGCCCTAGCCTAAAGCTGACCTACAGCAGTGAAGCTGGCTGGCTGGCTGGGTTGTTATGGAAACCTGGACTGAAACAGTGTGTATGTGGAGACTAAGGGCATGCGAGCTTCTATTGGCTGATAAGGGACATGTGACCGTGTGTATGGCAATTGGGATATGAAGAAAAAGACTTGCAGGCTTTTATTGGCTAATGCAGGTCATTTTTTTGTTGGAATATCTTAAGAACGGTACGTCCTAGAGAGCTGTGACCCCCACAAGATTTCTTTCCAGGTAGCAAGGGATGTGTATACCAAGTTTCGTTAAAATCGATTTGCGTTGCGTTTTGAGTGATCGCGGAATGTACATCCTTAATATATATCTATATAAAAAAAATATATAAAATCCCCACAGCAGTATGTGTACAGAAACATTAGCAGTAACGTACAGAGGTCTCTCAATTAAAGGGGTTCTCCGGAACCATTACTTTTTATCTAATGCCGGCAGATTCGTACTTACCTACTCTAGGTCTCCGCACTGGCTTCTGCATATTCATGTTCCGGTCCCCGGACTGTTTACATCTGGCACTGCATGGTCACATTCACATGCTCCTCTGCTACGGTGACATGACCACAAGGGGCACAACACCTCTGAAGCCAGTTATTGGCTGCAGTGGAGCACGTGACCATGTCCATGGATATGCAGGAGCCAGCGCGGAGACCTGCAGCAGCGGAGAGTAGGTGAACACGAGGAGTACTGAGGCAGGCTGCAGGCATTAGATTAAGTCATTACTCCCGGAGAACCCCTTTAAAGTCTGTCCTAAATCACCATTCACATCAGTGTACATACATATCTGCCGCTCGGCATTCTGACAGCGATACGGTCCTCACAGTGTACATACGGCAAGATGAAATAAAGTCAGAGAACCGGTATAAAAGGCCATCAAGATGCCAAAGGAGCTCAGGGAAATTTGCTGGAGGATTAACCATTTATTACCTCTTCCTCCAGGTTTCCAGCTGAATAACAAACTTGTGGAGCTGCTGTGTATGAAATACGGAGACGATCTGAGACGAGTGGATTTTGACAGCTTCCTATCCTGTCTAGCACATCTCGTTGGTGTCTTTGGTAAGCAAGCTGATATTAATATTCTCAATTTCAACTGGTTTTCTCCTGAAGGCACCCACCTGTTACATAGAACCCGGCCCTGTGATCACCTGATCGCCCCCGATCTGGCTCCTCTAACCCCTGGTCATAGGCGGACAAAATGGAGCTTCCCCCAGCTCCACTTGCCGCTGGGTAGACAGGGCGATATTAGCCTGGTCGGTGCTTATACAGTTTGCAGTACATGTTTACCTGGGGATGATGCGCTGCAGACAATGATGATATCTAGACCTGCATAAAAGATGCGATCAGCAGATAGATGAGCATTTGCTAACCGATGCCGTGTTCGTATGTGACGAGGATTGGAAACCAAAAAAAACTGACACACTAAGTTTTTCATGGGCATTTCTCAATTATTTGTGCAGCCATTTATCCGCTTTTAATGGCAGTTAGTTTTGTATCCATTGTTACCAGCCATTAAAAAATGGATACGTTTCATTGGAGTTTTAAGTTAAAACCCCAACCAATGCAGAGTGTGTGTGATTATATATTAGAGATGAGCGAATTTCATATTTTGAAATTCGTTCACACTTTGTTTGTTGGTAAAAGGTGAATTGTGATATAGATTCTGTTACCGCAGACCATAACGCAATTCTATGATGGGAGGCATTCCGTTATTCATTCCATCATAATAGAAGTCTACGGGCTGCAAAACGGATCCATCCCGTTTCCGTTATGCATTCCATCATAGAATTGCATTATGGGCCGTGGTAACTCCCAAAATGCCCTCAGTCTATTATATCTTTTCATGAGACAACACTGAAGACATGACACTTTGATACAATGTAAAGTAGTCAGTGTGCAGCTCGTATAACAGTGTAAGGGTCCATTCACACGTCCGTGTGTGCTTTGCGGATCCACGGATCAGCGGATCCGCAAAACACGGACAACGGCGATGTGCATTCCGCAATTTGCGGACCGCACATCACCGGCACTCTCATAGAAAATGCCTTTTCTTGTCCGCAATTGCGGACAAGAATAGGACATGTTCTATTTATTTCGGAAAACGCGATTGTGGACTCGGAAGTGCGGATCCGGCCGGGACATCTTCTGTCCCCATTGAAATTAATGGGTCTGCAAATGCGGAACAGAATTGCGGACGTGTGAATGGACCCTTAATATGGTGTGCTGTCCTCAAAATAACCCAACACACAGCCTGTAATGTCTAAACCGCTGGCAACAAAAGTGAGTACACCCCTAAGGGAGAATGGCCAAATTGTGCCCAAAGTATCAATATTTTGTGTGGTCACCGTTATTCTCCAGCACTGCCTTAAAGGGGTATTCCCATCACGCCGTTTCATACTTACCTGCTCCCGGCGTGCCGTCCACTTCCTGGTTTCGGCAGGGGGCAGGCTCCATCTTAATTGACGTCTTCTCCCGGCTGGGCCGCGCGCTGGACTGAACGCGCACGCCGCCGTGCATGCGTCCTGGTGACTTCTTCCTGGCCAGTATAGTATAGTCACCATAGCGCATGCGCGGCATCGGCGTGCGCTTTCAGGACTGCGCGCGGCCCGGCCGGGAGAAAAGAAGTCGTCTGCGCAAGTGCGGCTATATAGTATATCGTGGTCTCATCAGACATGTTCCAGTAATCCATGTCCTTAGTCTGCTTGTCCTCAGCGAACTGTTTGCAGGCTTCCTTCTGGGACAACAGCCATGCAGACCAATTTGATGCAGTGTTCGGCGTATGGTCTGAGCGCCATCAGGCTGACCCCCACCCCCTTAACCTCTGCAGCAATTCTGGCATCACTCACACGTCTATTTTAAAAAGACAACCTCTGGATAGGACGCTGCGGACGCGCACTCAACTTCTTTGGTCGACCATAGCGAGGCCTGTTCTGAGTAGAACCTGTCTTGTTACACCGCTGTATGGTCTTGGCCACCGCGCTGCAGCTGAGTTTTATAGCCTCGGCCATCTTTATGAGTAACAATTTTTTTTTTTCAGATCCTCAGAGTTCTTTGTCATGAGGAGCCATGTTGAACTTGCAGTGGCCAATATTAGAGAGTGTGAGAGCGATAACACCAAATGTAACTCACCTGCTCCCCATTCACACCTAAGACCTTGTTACACTAACAAGTCACATGACACAGGGGAGGGAAGAAGGCTAACTGGGCACAATTTGGCCATTCTCACTTAGGGGTGTACTCACTTTTGTTGCCAGCGGTTTAGACATTACAGGCTGCGTGTTGGGTTATTTTGAGGACACACCAAATTTACACTGTTATACGAGCTGCACACTGACTACTTTACATTGTATAAAAGTGTCAGATCTTCAGTTATGTCCCATGAAAAGATATAATAAAAAAAACTTTTGTGAGATTGTGTGTGTGTGTGTGTGTGTGTGTGTGTGTGTGTGTACAGTGCACTTGGTTTTAGATGGCCATTAGATCGGTGCACTCCGATCTAAAGGACCTTTAAAAACTGGCCCATTGATTTCAGTAAGGTCCGTCTGGGGACATGCCATTTTTTGATGGCCACTATATAACAGATGCATTTCACATCAGCTAAGCGGAGAGTAAATGACGTGTGACTCTCCATTACAGATAAATGCCGGCAGATGGACCAGGACAAAGATGGAGTCATAACTCTTCGGGAACAGCAGGTACAGTCAGACAAGAAATGCATCAGATCCCCATCTCCTGGTTCCGTCTATTACATAACTCCTAACAGTCCCAGATTTTGCAAGGCTATTCTAAGTTCATGAATCTAGTTGGGCATTTGTGGGCTGTTTTAGGAGTGGTTCTGGGCTAAGCAGGGGTGACGCTTAAAATGTCCCACAGTTCTAGAGGAACTGAATACAGGTTGAGACACTGACCCCAAATGACTGCCCTCTACCCTTATTTAAGTGACATGGCCATGTGCAATAAAACACATGCTAAGGGTTCATGCACACATTTTCTTCCCGTGTCCATTCCGTTTTTTTTTTTGTGGACCATATGTGGAACCAGTCATTTCAACAGGTCCGCAAAAAGTTACTCTGTGTGCATTCCATGTCCATTCCACAAAAAAAATCCGCATTAAGTCTGCTCTGTTATAGGCCAGCTGTTCCGTTCTGCAAAATACGGAATGCACACAGACATCATCCCTTTTTTTTTTGCGGATACATTTTTTGAGGACCGCAAAATACATACGGTCATGTGCATGAGCCCTAAGTGTGACATGACTGATCCCTCTGGTAGATGTTTACTATTTTGGAGAATCTATTTATATGACTACATTGTGCAATCTCTCTAGTATTCTGACTAGAAGTTATGAATGAATTACTAGAAGTTTGCAAAAAAAAAAGGTTCAGCTGGGTGTTACCATTTTCTTTTCTTTTTTTGTGGGGGGGGGGGGCAGGGCTCCTGGAGTGAATTAGGCAATCGTCATTCTCAATTTTCTATAGGACTACTGGAGATGACCGAACCCTGCCATCTATAGAGAATTAAAGGGGCTGTCTCACTTCAGCAAATGGAATTTTTATCATGTAGAGATATTGAATACAGGCCACTTACTAATGTATTGTGATTCTCTATATTGCTTCCTGGCTGGATTCATTTTTCCATCAAATCATACACTGCCCAGTTTCCAGGGGTTATGCAGCGCAGATACGAGGTGGCAGCTGCTGCGCATGTGCGCTCCCACGCTCCCTTCCACCAGAGAGTCCGGTGCTGTTTCCTATAGTGTGCAAATACGACCACCGCTGATGGATTACAGGGTCGCCGTAACCCCTAGATACGAGCAGTGTATAATGTGATGGAAAATGCAACAGCTTTCAAGTGCAACTCAAGTGCACATACCGAATTATACCAAAATTGGAACAAAGGTAAATACAGAAATAGTCAATGCAAACAATGTTTCAACCTTTCATCCTAGGGCTCTTTCACATGAGCGAATCCAGTGCGTGGAATCCGCTGCGTGAAAGAGCCAGGCTGCGCTCTGGACAGCAGAGACACAGAGCATTAACATGATTAATAATGCTCCGCGCCTCTCTGATCTTTTTACTACAAAATCACACAAGTTGTCACCGTGATTTTATAATAAAAAGTCACAGAGAGGCGCGGAGCATTATTAGTCATGTTAATGCTTGTGTCCCTGCTGTCCAGAGCGCAGCTTGGCTATCTTTCATGCAGCGGATTCCACGCACTGGATCCGCTCATGTGAAAGAGCCCTTACTCTTCCCACTTTTCCTAAACCTCCTGATATACCCCCACATCCATTCACCCAGCAAGGAACTATTCATCTCTCCCTCCATCTTACCTTCTCATCTGACTGATTGCACAAACCTGTTTGGCAACGTAAAACACTTCCTTCCCAAACACACACAGATACCTCCTGCCCTCTCTTATTCTCACCTACTAACACTTTCTCTGCTTCTCCTTATTGCTGGTTCTCTCTCCAAATCCAGGCGCCCGGACCCCCCCCCCCCCAGCAAATTCCCACTATAACCTTTACCTTCCACTACAAATCTCCTTCTAGAAATGTCTGCAGCCCCTTAAACCTAATAACCATTCCTCTGACCCCTGCTCCTTTGGTTCCTCCTGCAGGAGCATTATGGAATGTCTGTAACAAACGGTCCTGCATTCATGATCTCTTCATCTCTCGAAAACTTTCCTTTCTGGGTCTCACAGAAACATGGCTGACACCCTCCGACACCTCCTCCCCTGCTGCACGCCCGGGCAGCAAACATGGTGGCGGAGTTGGTCTTCTCCTATCAGACACCTGCCCCTACAGCCTAACTCCACTGCCGCCCTCCATTACACTCACCTCATTTGAAGTATACTCTGTTCACATCTACTCTCCCTCCAACCTCCAAGTAGCTGTTATTTACCGCCCCCCAGGCCCAGCCACCATCTTTCTTGACCACTTTAACACCTGGCTTCTACACTTTCTTTCTGCTGACATCCCCACTATCATCATGGGTGACTTCAACATCCCCATTGACACCTGCCACTCAGCCGCCTCTAAACTCCTATCACTCTCTTCCTCCTTCGGCCTCTCACAGTGGTCTTCCGCCCCCACCCACAGAGATGGTCACACTCTGGATCTTATCTTTACCCGCCTCTGCTCCCTATCTAATCTTTCTAATTCACCTCTCCCCCTATCCGACCACAACCTACTCACCTTCTCTTCACTCGGTCTCTGCTGCTGCGCCCCCGGTCCACACCCTAGCACACCCCGCAGGAACCTTAAACATCTCGACTTTCACTTGCTTTCTGCCACTCTCTACCATTTGTTCCCTCCAAGACCCAGATACTGCCACCACTCTGTATGACACCACAATAAGTACAGCTGTGGACTCAGTTGCCCCCTCACAACAAAACCCGAAAAATCAACAGATAGCCCTGACACACCAACCTGACCAAAAAATTCAGACAAGCTTCCAGGGCTGCTGAGCGGCGATGGAAGAAATCCCATTCTAAAGCTCAATTCACCACATACAAGCAATCCCTCCTCATATTCAAATCCTCACTCGCTGATGCAAAACAGGCGACTTCTCATCTCTCATATCTTCCCTGGCACACAGCCCTAAACAACTTTTTAACACTCAACTCCCTTCTCCGTCCACCAGCGCCCCCACCCTCTCCTCTCAGGACTTTACCGCATACTTCAAACAAAAGATAGTCGCCAGAGAAAGCTTCAGCGCACAGTCCCCGCAGACCCTCCACACAACTGCTCAGTCCTCTTCTCACAAAACCAGCTTCTCCACCATTACAGAAGGAAAACTCTCCACTCTACTCTCCAAATCCCATCTCACCACCTGTGCACTTGACCCAATCCCATCCCACCTCATCACAGTGTTTATCCCATCCCTAACTCATCTCTTCAACCTGTAACTAACCTCTGGTGTCTTCCCCTCTGGTTTTAAACACGCTACCATTACACCCATCCTCAAAAAGCCTTCACTAGACCCATCTTCTTTGTCCAGTTATCGCCCCATATCCCTTCTTCCATTTGCCTCAAAGCTACTTGAGCAACATGTCCATTCTGAACTGCCCTCTCACCTCTCCTCTTTGACCGGCTACAATCTGGCTTCCGACCCCACCACTCAAATGAGACTGCCCTCACCAAAGTCACCAACGATCTACTAACAGCCAAAACCAAAAAAACATTACTCTGTCCTCCTTCTCCTTGACCTGTCCTCTGCCTTCTCCATTACTCTGTCCTCCTTATCCTTGACCTGTCCTCTGCCTTTGACACTGTCGACCACTCCCTTCTGTTACCAACTCTCTCATCTCTTGGCATCACTGACCTGGCCCTCTCCTGGATCACATCATACCTCACAGACCGGACATTTAGCGTCTCCCACTCTCACACGACCTCCTCGTCTTATTCACTCTCTGTTGGCGTCCCACAAGGCTCCGTCCTAGGACCCCTGCTCTTCTCCATCTACACCTTCAGCCTGAGACAGCTTATAGAGTCCCATGGCTTTAAGTATCACTTTTATGCTGATGACACACAAATCTACCTCTCTGGGCCAGACATCACCACCTTACTATCCAGAATCCCACAATGCTCATCTTCCATCTCTTGCTTTTTAAAACCTAACATGGATAAAACAAAAATCATGTCTCTTCCCCCTCAGACCTATTAATCACGATCAATGGCTGCGCACACTCCCCGGTCAACCAAGTCCGCTGCCTTGGAGTGACCTTGGATTCTGCCCTCTCCTTCCGACCACACATCCAGGCCCTTTCCACCACCTGCCACCTCCAACTCAAAAACATCTCCTGCATCCGCGCTTTCCTCAACTTTGAGTCTGCGAAACCGATTGTACATGCCCTCATCATCTCCCGCCTAGACTACTGCAACATCCTCCTCTGTGGCCTTCCATCTAGCGCTCTCGCACCCCTCCAATCTATCCTCAACTCTGCTGCCCGACTAATCCACCTCTCCCCCTGTTACTCCTCTGCCTCTCCCCTCTTCCAGTCCCTGCACTGGCTCCCCCTTGCCCAGCAAATTCAGTTCAAAATACTAACAAATACATACAAGGCCATCCATAACCGGTCCCCTCCCTACATCTCTGAGCTACTTTCCCGATACATCTCCACACACAATCTCCGATCCTCACAGGACCTCCTTCTCTCCTCTCCTCTTATCACCTCTTTCCACACTCGCCTCCGAGATTTCTCCCGTGCATCCTCCATCCTCTGGAACTCGCTACCCCAACATATCAGACTCTCACCTACAGTGGAATCCTTCAAAAGAAACCTGAAATCCCACCTCTTCAGACAAGCCTACTACCAGTGACCCTGCTGCCTCTATACCGCCATGACCAGCTTCACCCTCGCCTACTGTGTCCTTCTCCCATACCATGTAGATTGTAAGCCCCCGCGGGCAGGGCCCTCTCTCCTTCTGTACCAGTCTGTGACTTGTCTCGTTCATGCTTAGTGTAATTGTCTGTATTATGTATGTGCACCGCTTATCATATGTACAGCGCTATGGAATGAATGGCGCTTTAATAATAAATAATAAAAAAGCCAGCAAAGGAAGCAACATGGACAATCACAATACATTAGTAAGTGGCTTGTATTAACATTATCTACATGATAAATGCCATTTACTGAAGTGAGAGGACCCCTTTAAAGGAACGGCTGTGGCCATGTATGACTGTTGCTCCATTCACTCTAGGATACCATACTAGTGATAGGCGGAAGTTGCAGTGGTCAGCCTCCCATCAATCAGGTACTTATCACCTATCCACAGGGCAGGTAATAGGTTCTCCTGGATTAATCAGAAGTGAATGCAGTTGCCTAATATTTTCCCTAAGGTGGAACCACACGTGGCTGGATCTTCTAGCCTTCTACCAACCCTGCCCAGCGGCCATGACACCATCTACATGTTGCACTAACCCCCGTGACCTTATTATTTACAGTGGATGCAGATGGCGAGTCTTCAGTGAGGTCGCCGCCCTCGAGAACCATCTCACCTCCGACCGGACATTTTTCAAACCGGATTTGGACCCGAGAAGACGACGGCATACGGCACAATGACTGGAATGCGTCTCCGCACAAGCGGTCAATGAAACAAACTCGACCAATGTACCGTTATGTTAATGACAAACACGGGCACGGACGCCTTCAGGCAGCTTTTGAAACTCTGTATTTTTAAACGTTTTTTTTCAAAAAAAAATTCCTTTACAGGTTTTTAAAAAGAGGAGCAAATTTAATTTACACAGAAGTACTAAATGTACATCATTCTTTTAAAAAAATCATTCTACATTATAAATACAGTAGAAATTCTTTTTTATAGTACTATATTTCGACCGTAATGTTGGTTGGGGATCGGGAGGGTGAAGAATGAAGGGGGGGGATGGTTGTTAATGAGTTTGGAAACTTTGCCCAAAAAAAAAAAAAAAAAATACCAAACTGGCGATCGATTACTAAGATATATAGGGAGCAGGTGTCAAGAGTGCCTCTGCTTGGATGACGGAGCTCCTACTTAACATTACTGCAAATGACTCCGCCCCCTTCTCTAGTCCCCGCCGCTTTAATGGACGCCTTGGATGGCACTATTTTTTTTTCCTGCTATTGGTCCGTCATTTATCATTCTTGCAATTTTTGGTACAAGGTGCTGATTCAGCTACAGAGATTCTATTCCCAGCATCTGAAAATGGATCACCAGCGCACAATTTTGGTGCTGGAACTAATTTTTGGGGCAGATTCTGATAACACTGTAGAAAGTACAACATAAGCAATGCCAACTGACAGCGCCAGTGACATCTGGGTACGAATCCCATCTTTATTAGACCCTTAGGTGATTTTTATTCATCGCTATATACGCTAAACCTGCGCGGCCTCTTGACACTTGATCCTCCCTTACCAATACACAAAAGGGACTCTTGTATCCCAATCCGGAGCAGGCGCACAAGCCTGACTGACTGAAAGGAGCGGTTACCCGATCAAAACATTTACCACCCCCCTCTCCAAGGTTGGTGCACCCCAAAACGAAAAAAAAAAAAAAAGTGTATATTTCATATTTAGTCGTCCATGTGCACTGTGCATTCATTTGCTATTTTCCCAGATAGGAAAATAATAATAATAAAAAAAAAAAATATTCAACACAGAACATAAAAAAAAAATCCCCTGACTTGATGCTTGAATAACTTAAAGAAATATCATTACAATAATTTTAATACGCTTTGCTTTGAAGCCAGTCCCGTCTCTAGTCCCTTCGGTCTCCTCATTAAGGTCGTAAGTTTTACTTCATATTTTTTTTTTATTTTTTATTTTTTTTATTGATAGTTCAAGTTGAGATGAGAAAAAAAAAAAAAAGAGATGGGAAGTAACTGGGAAAAATAAAAATAAAAAAAAGTTTTGAAGGCAACAGATCACCGGCTGTATTCGTCCTTTAAGGGTTCTGTCGGCAGCGGCTGGGGAGAAAAAGTCGCCTCGCTCGGAGACGTTTCTACAATACAATGCTTTCCAACAGGGATGAGGCACAATCTCTCCACAGATCCATTCGCCACACGGTGCAGACGAATGGGAAAAAGAATTGAGGCTTAATCCGAAAATGCGCACCACCCCCTCCCCCTGTCCCCAGGTACTGCAGCATCTTGTGTCATGTCCGTGTCATGAACATCTGTCTCCCCAGGCAACAAATTCATTTACTTCTGACGGCTCGCTCATCAACTTCCTTCCACCCGTTATCTGTTTAACGTCCTGGCCCCCAGGCCTCCATTGTGGTTAGGGGTGAGGTATGAGTCTGTGCGGTGGACTGGAGAGGAAAAGGGAGAGGAGGAAGAGGAGTGATGGTAGGAGGACTGCGCCGAGGAGCGCAGGAGGGTGTTGGAGACGCCACTGCTCTGGGGCTGCTGAAGATTGAGGATGCTGTCGATGGCGCTCTGAAGGTGCTCGTTCAGAGTGTCATCCTGGGGGCTGTCACTAGAAAAGCTGGCGTTATCCACATCAAATTGCTCTGACTTCAGCCTTTTGGCAGAAGGGAGTGGAAGCTCCCAGCTCAAGTCGCTCTCGTTTTCCGTCGGCTCAGTCTTGATTACCCGTCTGTAGAAGCCAGGATCTTCATCTTTGACTTCTCTCCTTGAGCCCATGGTCATCTCCTCAGTCTTAATAGCCTTGTTGTCCCCCCTGCTGAAGAAGACCATCTTGGAGCTGTCCTCTTTCTTCCCCTTCTCGATCTCAGAGACCCCTTGTGTCTTGTGGGACGTAATTACGCTCCGAGAGCCATCCTCCTGCTTCACGGGCTGGGCTGCAACTGGCACCGGAGTTTCTGCCTTTGACCTGGTATCTGCAGGTTTACCCATCACAAAGGCATCCACGTTCTCTCGATACGTTTTGCGGAGAGGCAGCCGACAGTACGTTGCCAGAGGTTTCTTTTCAACAGGCGACGAGTGGTCTAGGGTGCCATTCATCTGTCCTGTGGGTGTGGTGGTAGTGGCTGGCATTGGGTTAACCGTAGTCTTGATGACAGTGCTAGCAGGAGTTGTCGGAGGAGCTGGCGGCTGTGGAGGTGGGGGAGGATTTTGGTGAACAGGATCCAAAGCTGTATTGTGGATGACTTTGCTTAACCCAGCCTCTTGCTTGATCTTCAGTTTTAGCCCAATGCGACTACGAGCCTCGTAAGTCTTGATTGGAGGTCTGCTGCGGGAAGGGAGTGCATCATCATCTGCATCGAGTGAGGGGGAGGCTTTGGCCCAAGTCACGGAGGGGGATCCTCCACCACTGTGCTTGATCACTAATTTGGTAGGGTGTATTGGTGTTGAGGTTTGCACTGCCGTCGGTTTCAGGATCTCCGGAGCTGGGGCAGGACAAGGGGAGGAAGAGATTGAGGACACAGAGGGGACTACATTTTGAGACCGTGACGAGGAGGAAGAGGATACATATTCATCTGTAAAAGAGAAGATTGACAAAATTATCACATGAAATCTCATCTGTTAAAATGAGTTGTCCAGAATTAGAAAAACCTGGCTTTTTTCCAAAAACAGCACCACACCACAGCTTGTATGTGGTATGGAAGCTCAATGGAACAGAGATGCAATACCAGATGCTACCTGTGACAGGTGTGGCGCAGTTTATGGAAGAAGCAAAATGTTTTTCTAATCGGGTAAACCCCTTTAACAGACAGCAAGTCTTTAAAGGGGTCGTTCAGGATGTAAATATTGACGACCTATCCTTAGGATAAGTCATCAGTATCTGATCAGAGGGGTTCCGATTCCCAGCACCTCCACTGACCCGCTATTGGAAGAGGCCATGGCGCTCCACTGAGCATTGTGCCCTCTTTCTAGGCCAGTGACATCACGTTCATCATTCACATGGACCATGTGCAGCTCTGTCCCATTCAAGTGAATGGTGCCGAGCTGCAATACCAAGCACAGCCGCTATCCAATGTACAACATTGTGCCCTTTCAAACAGCTGATTGGCGCTGGGATGGAGTGGGGACGCCGGGGAGACTGCAGGCGTCATACACCCAACACCTCCCCCTCCTTGATCTGATCCTTATGACCTATGTTATATTGTATTCACAAAAAACTCCTCTGACTCATTCTATGCTGCCATCTAGTGGTAAAGGTGCATATAACAACAATGCTAAATAACTCGAATAGCAGATACCTGGTCTTTCCTTTGCAAACTGTCGGTCTGTGGACAACGCCACTTTCTCCTCTTGGATAAACATTCTGTCTATCATTACCATTTCTGCAGAAGGACTCACTCTCTGCGGAAAAGAGAACACAAGTGTCAAGGCAAACCAACAGCAAAGGCGACACAGATTACAGCCCATTACAACTGCCTTGCTAAAAGGCACGGTGAGGATATATCACATACGGAAGATCTCCTAGTTCAGGGTAGGCCAGTGTAAGGCAGGGCAGACTAATGAAGTCAGAAAATCTGATTAGTAGCCGCTATAAAGGGATTTACTCATTGATCGGTTTGCACGCAGCTCACTTTATTGAAGAGCCGCATATAAGCGAGATGATGAGCTGCAGGACCTAGTGTGGGCGCAGCGAAAGAAAGGCTTCTCATAATAAAGCCGGTGTAGTGCTGCAATTAGTGAAAGGAAACGGGCTCACACTGCAACCCGACAGTCACAGGAAATCTAACAGATTTGGATTTCTTGCAACGGTCGGGTCGCGGTAATTTGCAAGTTGCAAAGCGACCCCATTCACTATTCTGTGGTGCATAGTGAAGCAGCATTGGGATGCTGTGTTCTTTGGCCGGACAACATGTCTCGCTGATATTTAGAGTCAGCCGGAATTGCAAACCTGCAGAAACAGAAATCTAGACCACATGATATGGATCTGTGTGACTACGAGCCTATAAAAACTTTACTCTCTAATAACATGGAACATAATTCCCAGAATTAAACACTAAGAGAAAAGCCAATCCGTGATTTACTCGTCAATGACCTACGATACGTGTTGCTTCGGTGGTCATTACTAGGCTGGGCTCCTGTTTTAACGGTCCGGATTGGCAGAAGCACCTACCTAGGCTGTTTAACCCCTTTAGATGCAGCGGTCAATAGCTAATGACCGCAGAATCTAAGTGGTTTAGAGGGAGTGGGATGCCTCTTTCAGACATTGGCACCCCGCGAATAAGTTCACAGGGTGCCGATGTTGATACCTAATGAAGGCCCCCAGGTCTGTCTGCAGCGTGTGACTACTGACAGTACATAGTGCACTGTAGTACAATGTACTGTGAGCGACCAGAGGATCACACGTTTCCTTGAGAGACTAAAAAGTGGTAAAAAGAATGGTTAAATAAAGTTTTATTTGAAAAAAAAAAATCCACCTTCAATAAAAAAAATTTTTCCAATGGTAAAAATTGCAAAAATCAAATCCCCTCCACATATTTGGTATCGCCACCTCCATAACGACCCGCACTACACAATCATGTAATTAATCAAGCCCAGTAAATGCAGTAAAAAAAAATGCCTGAATTGCTGTTTATTGATTATTCACCACCAAAAAAACGGAGTAAAAAGTGATCAAAAAATGCTATGTACCTCAAAATGGTACCAACGAAAACTACAAGTCGTCCCACAAAAATCAAGCCTTCAAACAGCTCCATAGAAAGAAAAATAAAGCTACGGGTCTTGGGATGCGACAATGCAAAAACTTTTATTGAAAAAGGGGGTTTTTATTGTGCAAAAGCAAAAAAAACTTGAAAAAAAGGAAACTATATGTATTAGGTATCGCTGCAATCGTACTGACCAAGAGAATACAGAAATCCTGTCAGTTATGCTGGAAAGTGAAGGTCACAAAATTTACAATGTAGAGACTTAATAAACGTTAATCAACGAGTTACGTGTACCCCAAAATGGTGCCATTAAAAACTACAACGTGGAATGAGATGAAGAAAAAAAAAAATTCTTGGTCACTAAGGTTCTAAATGCGAAGGGGGAACGACACTGGGTTAGATAAAAAACATGGGAGTAGGAAGCCTCACCTTGGACTCTTCTAAAAGGAGCAAGCGATACTTGTTCAGCATGGCCTGCGTGCGCTTCAGAAGCTGAGTGGACACGGTTTCAAACTCATCGTCCACTGTGGGTAAAGGAGAAATACATCAGTTGTGGCAGGAGCGGAGGACGGACCGAGCTGTAGGAGACCCGCTTACCCTTCTTTAAATCGTGTTCGCTGGGCAGCAGACCCTGGTACACGTGGTAAGGAATAAGTCTGTGCAGGGCGTCCTCAAACGAGTGAAAGGAGGATTTGTAATCCGGGTGAAGAACGGAGCCCTGGTGCTTGTGTAACTGCTCCAGGAAACTGGGCAAAAAAAAATAAAAATTATTATTCTTTATGAGCAACGCCATCCACAAAGAAAGCGCCAGTCTCTCACCCACCCCACGAATTAATCATCCCCATAAGGACTAAGACAGCTGCAAAGTATCTCGCCCTAGACTGTACAGTAACATCAGTTCTTAAAGTGAACCTTTAGGCTGGATTCATAAACTGTAGATTTTTTTTTTTTTTTAAGGTCAAAAAGGCTGCAGCTGTATGTTTGTAGAGCAACTAAACATTTTTCATTGATTTTGACTTTTTACTAAAGAAATTTGCTGATTTCAACCGCGCTTGAAGTTTCCTATATTCGCACATCGTTGACTTCTCAGCGATTCCTTGCACTGTATCAATGGGCGGAAGAAAACGGTGTATGGGCAGGAGCGCAAACTGCTGCTCCTGCCTGTGCCCCCTGAGGTTGGCTAAATGCTGGCAGAGGACATCGGTACGCTGTAACCATGTGCTATACCGGGATTAGCCGAGTAGAGCGGACTCCTGCCTGTGCCCGCTTTACTAAGCTAAAAGCTTACATGCAGGACTTTTAGCTTAGTGAAGCAGGCACAGGCAGGAGCCCACTCCGCTAATCCTGGCATAGCACAATGTTACAGGGTACCTATGTGCTCTGCCAGCATTTAGCCAACCTCAGTGGGCACAGGCGGGAGCTGACTAGTAAACGATGTGCGAATATAGTGAACCTAAAGTGCGGTTGAAATCAGGACTTAAGGTGCAAATTTCTTTAGTAAAAAGTCAAAATCAATTAATGAAGTGTATTAGAAAAACGATTTTTAGGGCATTTGGGACTTTTTTTTTTTTTTTTAAGTTGTATAAAAGTTTAGTTACTCTTTAAAGCCTTCAGCAAATTAATGAAATCCTTAGATATACAGGCTTTAAAAAAAACAAACAAACACACACATAAAAAGCAATGCGGCACGCTCATGGCATTAGGCAGGGTGCTTAAGGACTCAGGCACACAACCGTATTTTCGGATGCTGACCCTTTAATTTTAACGGGGCCGCAAAAGATGTGAACAGCGCACCGTGTGCAGTCTGCATCCGTATGTCTATTCCTCGGCCAACCAATAAAGATATTTGTCTGTTTTGCGGAAAACGACCCATGTTTTGCAGACCCGAGATGTGCGGACCGCAAAACAGATACGGTCGTGTACATAAGGCCCAAAGAGGTCAGCCCTGTATGGAGACTTACTGAAAGGGCTCCATGGAAAACACATGCAAAGAGATATCTCCCAAGAAAGAGAAGCGTCTCGCCAGCGCCACCTATTGGAAGTGGCTCTCTGTAAGCCAAGATCTGACTTTCCAACAAGCCATGGGATTTGGCAAAGGAATATAGCCAAGCCAGACATCCATCTGTCGACAGCTTGCCCCCCATCAGTATCGAGCTGGTTCAGTGCGATGGCTTGGAAGCAGCTTAGGCAGGGTGCTGAATCTCCTTCAAGAGACCTCATCAAATTCCCAGGCTTGTTGGAAAGTCGGATATTGACTCATAGGGAGCCACTTCCAAGGTGTGGCGCTGGCAAAAGTTCTCTTTCTTGGGAGATACCCCTTTGCATATTTATAGGAATTAAAAAAAAAAAAAAAGCCAAAGAAAACCAAAAAAGCCATGAAAAATGCCTTAAACGGATGCAGAGGAATTTATTAACCAATGTATGCCAGCAATCATAGATCTATGACCGTTAACTCCCGGCCTCGTTCACTAATTGGGACTTTGATTTGCATTCACGTGAATGGAAAAAGCTGAGGGACAGGACGATCCTGGAGTTGTCCTCCAAATACTGAAGGACACCTCTCTGTTCTGTGGACCGCCAGCCATTATTCCATCACAGTTTATTGTCCTACCTGCTGTCCCACCTCATCTAACCGTGCTTGATTTCTATTATTGTGTAAAACACCTTGCAAGGCAACATATATTACAGACAAAACTGGTCTTCTCCACTCCTAAGGCCTCTTTCCCACGTGACAAGATGGTCAGTGATTCATCTGTAATGGTCCATGTGTCAGACACTGCCAGGCTGAAAACTAAAGGGGCTTGCTGACTTTTTTTTTTTTACTGATGACCTAGCGTCAGGATAGGTCAACAGTATCTGATCGGTGGGGTCCGACACCTGGGACCCCCGCTGATCAGCTGTTTGAGAAGGCAGCAGCGGTCCTGTGAGCACCACTGTCTTCTCTCTGCTTTTCCTAGGCCAGTGATGACACGTTCATCGTTCAAGTGGCCTAGAAACAGTTCAGCCTCATAAAGATGAATGGGGCTGAGCGCAATACCAAGCAGCCGCTATACAATGTACGGCGCTATGCTTGGGGAGCTGTGAGAAGGCTGTGGCTCTCACAGGAGTGCAGGTTCAGTCTCAAAACAGCTGATCGGCAGGGGTCCAGGGTGTCAGACACCCAGTGGTCCGATACTGATGACCTATCCAGAGGATAGGTCATTAGTAAAATAAAAATAAAAAAAAATCTCAGAAAACCCTTTTAAATTTCCACAGAATCTCCTTTCCACGATTCGTGAAAACCACGGACGCACACGGATGGCATTCATTTTGTGTCGGTGGTTTTCACAGACCCATAGACTAATGTGCATGAGGAACCACTGACAAAATAGGGCATTCTTCTGTGTCATCACCACTGATATACTCACGTTAAGGGTCCCTTCATACATCCGCAACTGTTTTGCGGTCCCCAAAATGCGGATCCGCAAAATACAGGCACCGGCCAGGTGCATTTTGCGGACCACACATGGCCGGCACTATAATAGAAATGCCTTTTCTTGTCAGTGGATACGGACAAGAATAGGACATGTTCCATTTTTTTGCGGGGCCGCACAGTGTGCTGTCTGCATCTTTGCGGCACAATTGAAAATGAGTGGGTCTGCGCCCGTTCCGCAAAATTGCGGACGTGTGAATGGGTCCGGAAGGGGTTATCTGGTAATTTATATTGATGACCTAATCCTCATGATAGGTCATCAATGTTAGATCGGCGGGGGTCAGTCACCTGGGAACACTGCCAATCAGCTGTCAGAAGAGGCGGCGCTCTGTGGTCACCGCGGACTCTTCCTAGGCCATGTGACGCCACCATACATTGGTCACATGGCCTAATTGTAGCACAGCCCAATAGGGCTGAGCTGCAATACTGAGCATAGTCGCTATACAATGTACGACACTGTGCTCACTGTGACTCAGACCCCCGACGATCGGATGATGATGATCCTGAGGGTAGGAGATCATTATCAATACCTGGATAACACCTTAAAAGTCAATGCATACATGTGCTGTCCGTAAAGAACACTGACAGCAAACCTCCGTAATTCAATGAAGTGTGAAAGAAGCCTTAGGGCTCATGTACACAAGTGCATGTATTTTGTTGTCCGCAAAAAACACAGATGACATCCGTGAGCATTCCGTATTTTGCGGAACGGAACAGCTGGCCCCTGATGGAACAATCCTATGCTCATCCGTAATGCAGACAAATATAGGACATGTTCTACTTTTTTGCAGAACTGACATACGGAAACAGAACGCACACAGAGTACCTTCCTTTTTTTGCGGACCCATTGAAATGAACAGTACCGTGTACAGCCCATAAAAAAATTAAAAAATAAGGAACGGACACGGAAAGAATATACGTTTGTGTGCATGAGCCCTTAGTCTGAGTAACTTCTAATGTCCGGAGCAAGTTCTCCATCACTAACCAGGCTTCCTTGCTTGGCTGTAGTGTTTGAATTTTCTTCAGGGCTCCAAATTTATTCTCAAACTAAAAAGGGAAAACCGCATATTAACAAAAGGGAAAAGAAAACAACGTCCATATATCACTCCACCACAGGCCAAGCTAACTACCCGTGCCCCATTAACATACATGCACTCATCGATAGGCTTAACGTCTGTCTTAAATATAGTCCAACCTAAAGGGATTTTCTGTGCCGATTAATTCCTTAGGCTATGGTCACATTGTGTTTCAGCACTCTGGAGGGCTTTCCATCACTGACATACGTCTGAATGACTGAAAACGTGGTGGGGGGGGGCTAAAACACAATGTGATACCCAGCCTTAATCTATCTTTATAGTGCTTAAAGCTTTGTTTTCCTGATACAAAGGCAATAATGGACTACCTAGGCACAGGTTTAAAACATGACATGCGTCCACCACTAGAGGGAGCAAAAGTCACACATTGAACTCAATGATAAGCAGTACGCAGTAAGCGCCCTCTAGTGGCAGCTGCAGGTATCGCCTTATTTTAAGAAATTATTTAGCACAGAATTGTGCATCTAACAATGAGATTAATGGGTGGAGATTCTCTCTAACCTCTTCATTAACTGATTGTTTACCCCTCCCCCTTTCCTTACCAGACTAATTTTCCAGTTTTAGCAAAGGGCTAATCGCAAATAATTTCTGAGCGAACCTACAGGTACAGTATTTGGGCCCAACGCAAGACTTCAAAGCGTTGGAGCCCATTTTGGCAGCCTGTTTTTCTATTGCTGGTTCTATTACACCGATGTTGTACAGCGCCAAAACATTAGAAACTCCTTCAAAGTGACTTTTATATATATATTGACCCCCTAAGCCTTCGTATTCATCTTAGGGAAATTTGGACATTTTATAAATAAAAAAAAATTAAATTAATGTGCACGTTTGTACAGTTTACAACAAAAAGAAAACCCTGCTATATTAAATATAGTTAAAAAGTAAACCTATATTTTACATGTTTTTTCTGAAAGCAAAAAGGAATTAAAATGTGTATATTGTATATTTTACACACAAAGTCTGCTATACTATTGCTAAAACTTGTAATTTGTTTTTTAATTTTTGTATAAATGAAAGAGGGGAAAAACGTGTGCGCGAGTGTGTTCATAGTATGCTATACTAGTGCTAAAAACAGTAACTGTTAAAACTTTTCATTAAATTTCTTTTAAAAATTTTATTATGAAAAAAAGTGAATTAACATTCCTGCCAGAGTCAGAGAAAAAAAACGGTTAATTCAGACTGCAGTCTCATAGTCTTACAGCCAGCAGGGGGCGCTTACATTGTGACAGATTGCTGTAACGCCCTGTTACAGAGGTACCATGCAGGAAGCCCACTTTGGCTGGTCTCCTGGGTACTTACTGTGCCCGCAGCTGCCTGACAGCGCGATCACAGTGCCATGGGGTGCCAGCAGATCATAATGTAACCCGACACTTATATACATCGGGTTAGAGATGAGAGCTTACCGCCACTGTGTATATGGTCGTGCGGCAGTAAGCAAGAGGTTAATGATGGTCACAGTTACCTGTGGCTGAGTCTGGACTTGGCCAGTGGACACAATCTGCTGGATTCCCTTTCCAACCACTTGGATCTGCAGCGAACCCTTCCCTAGGCTAATACTGGGTACGGAGCTGATGACACCAGTTTTACCCTGGAGAAAACAGAATTAAACAATTACAGAAACGCTGAAAGTCTCCAATTAGATGTAACAGGCTAGAAAACTATATAATTAAATCAGAAGACACAAAACTGAATAGACACAGTAAGGGTATGGCCACAATGGGTGGAACTTCCACTGCAGATTTTACCCCGAATGGAATTGTGTATAGTGTGCGAATAAACCTCAAAGTACCGCGTACGGATTATGTACAGCGTGCAGATACACCTCACTATATTGCATATGCATTCTGTACAGCGTGCGGATACACCTCACTATATTGCATATGCATTCTGTACAGCGTGCGGATACACCTCACTATACTGTATATGGATTGTGTACAGCATGCAAATACACCTCACTATACTGTATATGGATTGTGTACAGCGTGCGGATACACCTCACTATACTGTATATGGATTGTGTACAGCGTGCGGATACACCTCACTATACTGTATATGGATTGTGTACAGTGTGCAGATACACCTCACTATACTGTATATGGATTATGTACAGCGTGCGGATACACCTCACTATACTGTATATGGATTGTGTACAGCGTGCGAATACACCTCACTATACTGTATATGGATTGTGTACAGCGTGCAGATACACCTCACTATACTGTATATGGATTGTGTACAGCGTGCGGATACACCTCACTATACTGTATATGGATTGTGTACAGTGTGCGGATACATCTCTCTATACTATATATGGATTGTGTACAGTGTGCGGATACATCTCTATACTGTATATGGATTGTGTACAGCGTGCGGATACACCTCAATACTGTATATGGATTGTGTACAGTGTGCGGATATACCTCACTATACTATATATGGATTGTGTACAGTGTGCGGATACACCTCACTATACTATAAATGGATTGTGTACAGTGTGCAGATACACCTCACTATACTGTATATGGATTGTGTACAGTGTGCGGATACATTTCTCTATACTATATATGGATAGTGTATAGTGTGCGGATACACCTCACTATACTGAATATGGATTGTGTATAGTGTGCGGATACGTCTCACTATACTGAATATGTGCAGGTATTGGATTTGCACCTAGGCCGAGTTACAACATTGATATTAATAAGGTTGTCTGTTAAGCCCCTGTCCATATACCCCATCCCCACTCGAGACCCCAATTACTATAACGTGGAATATATGGATGGCACATGGATAGTATCCGTATTTTGCGCATACACAGTTTGCGGAACATTCCAGGAGAAAAAAAATAAAATATATATAAATTATATATATATATATATATATATATATATATATATATATATATATATATATATATACGCAGGTCCCCCATATGAAGGGGCATGACACAGGGGGTTCTCTTCTCCTTGCCATAGTATAAGAAATGAGGTTTTGATGACCGTGCTCCTCCAACTCATCTTCTGAAATCTCAAGCGTGCACACACAATGGTTGGGAACAAAATAGCTCTACTCTTATCTGGCCACTAGGAGGCAGCAGTGTGCCTAAGGCCTCTTTCACACTTGCGTTGTTAGGATCCGGCGTGCACTTCCGTCGCTGGAAATGCCCGCCGGATCCGTCACAACGCAAGTGACCTGAAAGCATTTGAAGACTGATCAGTCTTCAAAATGCTTTCAGTATTACTATGGCAGCCAGGACGCTACTAAAGTCCTGGTTGCCATAGTAGTAGTGAGGAGCAGTATACTTACAGTCCGTGCGGCTCCCGGGGCGCTCCACAATGAAGTCAGAGCGCCCCATGCGCATGGATCACGTGATCCATGCGTGTGGGGCGCCCTGACATCACTCTGGAGCGCCCCGGGAGCCGAACGGACTGTAAGTATACTGCTCCCCGCTCCCCACTACACTTTACAATGGCAACCAGGACTTTAGCGTCCTGGCTGCCATGGTAACCATTGAGAAAAAGCTAAACGTCGGATCCGGCGATGCGCCGAAACAACGTTTACCTTAAGGCCGGATCCGGATTAATGCCTTTCAATGGGCATTAATTCCGGATCCGGCCTTGCGGCAAGTGTTCAGGATTTTTGGCCGGAGCAAAAAGCGCAGCATGCTGCGGTATTTTCTCAGGCCAAAAAACGTTCCGGTCCTGAACTGAAGACATCCTGATGCATCCTGAACGGATTTCTCTCCATTCAGAATGCATGGAGATAAAACTGATCAGGATTTTTCCGGCATAGAGCCCCGACGACGGAACTCTACGCCGGAAAACAAAAACGCAAGTGTGAAAGAGCCCTAAGAAGCTGCAATCCTCTCATTCTCCACGTGTGAAGCCTCAGCTTATCCGCAGCCACTAAGTATAGGTAGCTTTGCTTGCTATGACGATAAGGACATCACTTGGACATCTTACCGGCGTCTGCACAGAAACTGCACCGAGGGGTTTCCCCTGCCCCCCAGGGGTTTTCACAGCAGAGCCGGGGTAAACACCGGAGTCTTGGGTCCCAGGAGCAGTGGCAGTGCCTGTAAAGATTGAAGACCATGAGATATTGGTTGTAGAAATGGTGCTGTGCACAATGCAAAAAAAAAAACAACAACGAATATATATATAAATATATATATACACACACACACAATCAATGCGCTGGGTTTCCATTTTGGCTTCTACCCGTGTACACAATGCCCTGTGAGCTCTCTTCTTTCCCAGCAGGTAAAGGGGCTCAAACACCTTCCAGAGCTGTCAGCAGTCTCTCCCGACTTCCCCTGTCTGCTGTTGGCTGTGAATGTATGTATTTCCAATGGGGTGGGAGAAGAAAGCTGCTGCCGGACACCTCTCTTGGAGACTTAACTCCTGAGGAACAGAAGGATCGGGTCCTGGAAGCCTGCGATCCTTCTCATACACATTAGATGGTCAGCTTGTGAGGCCAAAGGCAGCAGGTTCAGCCGTCACTAATGTGTACAGGGGCCTGTACTCTAATGGCCCTTTTATACAGCTCGATTGTACGGCAGATTATCAGGGACAAATGTTCACATGAACGCTCATTCCCGATCACCTGCCCCTATAAAGCCGATCATTGCTTCTGGGCAGCAGATTGTGCTGTCTAAACAGGACTCTGTATGAGGACGAGCAATGGAAGCAGCCATCACACACCCCATACAGTGGAGGTGATCGCTGCATGTAAACGCAGCTCTTCTCCTCCACTGATGAGCTGGCAGTTGTCTGGAAGGAATGCTTCCTTGCAGACAATCGCCTGCTCCATCAGGCCGTGTAAACCGTCCTTTACCTACACAGACAAACTGTGACAAGATCAGCAACTGTATAAACAGGACCAGGCCAGACAGGTTTGTAGGCTCTGAGTACAAAATAATTGAAAAGGGGTTTTCCCATTTCAGACAATGGGGGCATATCGCTAGGACCTACAACGAGGATGAAGCAGGGAGCGCTTTGGCTGGAGGACCCCGGATTTCCCGAGGTCCGTCCACCACCAAGCGCTGCTCCCATAGAAGTGAATGGGAGCGCACCACGCATGCGCAGCCCACGCTCCCATTCATTTCTATGGGGCAGACGAAAATAGCCGAGCGCTGGTTCGGCGCCCCCTAGAAATGAATGGAGGGCGGCTGCGCATGCGCAGTGTGCCCTCCGTTCATTCACCTGGTCCGTTCTCATTGTAGGTGCAGGTCCCAGCACCTATCAGACAATGAGGGCATATCCTAGTGAAATGCACCCATAGCCTGCGATGGGAAAACCCCTTTAAGGGGAGAAAAAATAAAAATAAAAATTTTGATGACACCTCCTCAGAATAAACCATCAATATCGGATCAATGGGGATCAGACCCCTCGTACCTCTGCCGATCAGATCATTCATAGTAGCACCAGCACACGGTGCAGTGAACGGTGCTTGTAAATTCAATGCTGCTCCCTATGAAGTGAATGGAACCAGCTTTGTCCACCGCAGAGTGGAGGGAGCTGTGCAGTTCTAGCATCGGAGCTACTCTTAGAACAACTGATTGGCGGAGGTGCTTGGTGGCGCACCCCTACCGATCAAATATTAATAGCCTATCCTGAGGAGAGGTCATCAATATTAAAATCTGGAAGACCCCTTAAACGTATATTAGAAATTTGTGGAATAACCCACTGTGATTGACAGGTCTCTTCCCATTTGCATATTTTAGGACTAGTATGCCCTAACAAGCCTTTGCTAGCCAGAACTGGTAATCATTGTACTTAAGAAGTTAAAGGGGGATTCCGGTTAGAGAAAGTTATCCCCGATCCAAGGGATAGAGAAGCTAGGACCCCCAAGATTACAAGAATGGGGGCACCATAACCGGTGGAGCTTCCCTGATATGGACGGAAATGTGCAACGCTGCTCCGTGCATTTCTATGGGAGTGCCAGAGATCCCGGCAGCTGCAGCGGAGGCAAAGCTGTGTACTGCGCCAATGATTTACTGAAGCCCCCCCGACATCCTATTAAGGCACACTATAAATCGGAGCAGCGCCACTTGCAGTTCTCACCTGAAGGCTTCACTAAAACCGACGCCTGCTGCTGTTGAATTAGTGTTGAAAGCTGAGCAGCCTGGGGGACGCCTGCGCCTTGTACCTTCGTCACATCGCTGTGCACCACCTGGGCGGACTGGACCAGTACCTGACCCGGGGAGTGGCCGTGCAGGGGAGCTTGAGCTGAAACCGGCTGCCCCTGACTACTGATCAGCAACGAAGACGTCTGACCGGTGAACTGCGCGCCGATCGCCGGCGAGCTCTGTACCCCACCTTGCTGCTGCTGGGATTGCAACATTAAGCCCTGCTGCATCTGCAAGAGAAGAAAGGTCAGGGGTATGATTAAAGAATAAACATAAGAAAAGGGGGTTCAGCTGAATTAAAGGGGGTTCTCCAACACGGTGAACCGACATGAAACCGTCATATCACCAAAGTGAACAGTGGCGATACAGAAGGTGCCATCCTAAAATGTACAGATGAGCTTATACAGGATTTATACATTGTATTTATCTAGCAAATAATAATTTTTAATCGTGCCTCTGTTACCCCTCCTGGAAATGAACAAACAATGATAACTGGGGCTCTACTATTCCACATAACGCCTCCTACAATCTTGACACTGTCTGGTTTGTGTCGCTACCATCATTGCATACAGATATACACTATGGACAAGGCCTTATGCCCAGTTGTCAATTTATCCACACACTTCTAGGAAGAATAAGAGAGGAACAGCAATAAAAGAGGCCGCAGTATTGCCATTTTAAGGGGATGCTGCTCTTCCCTCACCTGTTGATATCTCTCCAAAAGCTGCTTCTGCTGGGGCAGGGCACCGGACAACGCCAAAGCCTGGAACTGGCTGGGGGTCATCTGGAAGGTACGCTGCTGTTCGTGGATGGGCTGCCCCGGCGTCTGGGCTTTAATAGGGGTCTGCGTCTGGAACTGCACTGGGAACGTATGCGTTTGGGATTCTGATGTGGGTGGGGTGGCCTGCAAGGACACAGGGTGCCCTGCCCGAATGTCAGGCTGGCTGGTACCCAGCTGCACTTGGAGCTGGATATGCTGCTGAGGGGACGAAAGGGTTTGCGGGATGTCGGTGGCCATCTGCTGATGAGGTGGGAAAGGCGTCTGTACCTGAGGCTGAGAAGGAGGACGCAGGGGATGCTGGGAAGAACCATGAGGAGAAGAGGAGATTTGGTTCTGGATGACATAAAGGTTTTGCATCTGAGGAGTACACGAGCGGGAAAGAGGCTCAGAAGGAGGACGAGGGATGCTTGGAGGCTGAGACGGAGGCCGAGAGTGGGGGCGTGACGGTGGCCGGGATAATGGCTGTGGCTGGGAAGGAGGGCGCGACTGGTGCGGGGACTGCATTTGTGAATGGTGGGTGGCAGAGGCCTGCAGCTGAGGGCTGGGGGGGTGAGGTAGTGTATGGGAAGGCGAGGCTCCGGGAAGCTTCTGTTGTCCGGCTGGAATCTATAGAAGAAAAGGAGAAGGTTACATAATGAGAGACGGGCATGGACACAACCAGAATATGCATCATACAAAGAACGAAGAGTAGTATAAGAGCCGCTAATATCAGTCACATCTATCTATAGAAACGTCTCTGGGTAGTAGTAATCATGGGGGGCCGGGATTTTTCTGGTCTTCTTGCCGTTAGCCTCATTGAAGAACAGTACAGCTGAACGTTCCCCGAGCCTCACGAGGCTGATAATAGGGAAAACCCAACCTCACAATCCATCTAAAATGGAGCAACTTTACAAAACCTGGCTTAAGGTGCTATTTTCCTGTCGTTTCGTTTCCACAGCTCCGAAGGCATCGCCGTGGTAACAGACTACAAGCAAATTTGGTGTAGTCTAAGGTGACAGGCTCTTTTTCATCGGTCCCTTCTACTTACGTTTGGGAGGTTAGACAGAAGTAGAGGACAGATAGAAGGGGACTGAAAGATCAGACTACAAAGAGTTTGCTTGTAGTCTGTTACCATGGAGATGCATCGTTTGCATAGCTGTGGAAAGGAAACTGACGTAGATTTTTAATGAACGGTAATATCGTTAGCAAATTTGCTTCATTTTAGATTTTTTGGGTAAATTAAAATGTTTATAAAGGTGGACATAGCCTTTAAACTGCAAAGTAAATGTAGGTCAGGCCTGCAGTTGGCCTTGGGATGGAAACCTGCAGAACGCCAACTGCCCTCCCACTACATTTACGGTATACTCATATCTACTAAAACATCTATACAAAGCAGGGACTAGCAACCTCCGGCACTCCAGCGGTCCTAAAACTACAGCTCCCAGAATCCTCCTTTCACTTCTATGAGTATACAAGAAGAGTACGAGTCCATGCTGGGAGTTGTAGCTTTACAGCAGCTGGAATGATGAGGGTTGCTGGTGCCTGATATAGAGACGTGGGAAACATACATTTTGAAAAGACTCCACAGTACAGGGAGGCCCAACCCTCTAGCTGTTGCAAAACTACAACTTCCAGCATGCTTTGATAGCTGTAGGCTGTCCATGCCTGCTGGGAGTTGTAGTTTTGCAACAGCTGGAGGGACGCAGGTTGGGCCTCCCTGCCATAGAACATTGTACCCGCTTATATCCCAAGCAAATGAAGACACACAAGGCACAGGAAGAGTCAGCGACGGACAGTAAGGCAGAGAGTGCAGGAAGGAGGAGAAGAGGGGGAAATTAACCAGAGAACAGCAGCAGCATTTAGGGGGAAGAAATTAGAACAGTACAAAAATCATGTGCAAGCAGGAGCCACCCGAAGAGGAGGAAGAGTCACCCCAGTGTGCAGTGCCACCCTACACGCCATACGCCTCTCACCGCAATGATTGCTGACTGTCCACGGGCAGGAACAGTGGCCGGTTCTTAAAGGAGCGCCATTACTTTCTTAAATAGGAAAGTCGGGCGGCAATAAAGATGACAAACCCCTTACCCTTACCATCCACAAATCTGGCTCCGGAAACCCTCAAGGGACGGCATCTGGCTAGGCATTCCAGACAATGTAATGGAAATTTAATATTAAAATGCCTGGGTTGGGTCTGCTCAGGCTCCTTAGTTGGGGAATGACTCTCTGTGACACCCATTCGCCCTAAAAGGACATAAAACATATGCCTTTAGAAGGGAATCTGTCACCAGCGACCTCCCCCTCCAGCTGTTTGCATAGACACATAAGCTGTGGGTCCCCCGATTAAAACGCTGTGTCTCTTTTGCTGATCGGCGGCACCGGTTCAGAGCTATGTCACTATGTTAATATGCAAATGAGACTATTGGTGCAATGAGCGCGTCAATGTTGCTCTTGTTGCACCCAAGCTCCACTCCTTTCTGTGGCCAGCCCCTAGGTGGCTGCTTTGGTTGACAAGGCCAGGCAGTGGCGAAGCAGCCAGGGAGGGGCTGACCACAGAAAAGAGTGGAGCTTGGTTGAAACAAGAGCAATGGTGAAGTCTTCATTGCACCAAAGGCCTAATATGCATACTAAAGGGTTTCTGTCACCAGAATTAACCCTATTAAACTTGGCGGACCTTAGCGATGTGCTAATGTCAGCAGACCCTAACTCTCCTAATCTTATGCTTCTGGATGCCCCCAGTTACTGCACAATTTTAACTTTTATAATATGCTAATTAGCCTCTAGGAGCAGGGGGGGATTGGGGTTGCTCCTGCTCCTAGAGGCTCTGTTCTCCCACCTCAAGTCACGTCCTGCTGTCCTTGATTGACAGAGCCAGCGTTCGTCTTCTCCGGCTGGCCCTGTATGCTGGATAAATCTCGCGCATGTGCAGTCCCAGCACACAGGGCCGGCAGGGAGAGACGAACGCTGCCTGGCCCTGTCAATCAAGGACGGCAAGGCGTGACTTGAGGTGGGCGAACAGAGCTTCTAGGAGCAGGAGCAACACCCCCGCCCCTGCTCCCAGAGGCTATTGAGCATATTATAAAATTGTGCAGTAACCGGGGCATCCAGAAGCATAAGATTAGGAGAATTGTGGTCTGCTGACATTAGCACATCGCTAAGGTCAGCCAGTTTAATAGGGTTAATACTAGTGACAGAAACCCTTTAAGAAAAAGTGAACGGAGCCTCGGATCAACAAAAGAAACCGTGCAAACAGTGGGATAGGGAGGTCGCGTCTCATCCCCCCCCCATTCGTCCAGGCTTTCCTGCGCCGGCTCATCGCTCTGTCTGTTCCCAGCCTGCAATGCTCCACTGGGTTTTCTTGATGTCAACATCCAGTTTTACATCGCCGCAGCCATCGAGGAGCACTGCAGGTCTGGAGGAGACGGAAGTGGGAGGCAGGAAAGTCCTGTTTTACAGGTCTGGATGAATAAGGGGGAAGTGCAAAAAACCCCGTTCTTGCACAACCCCTTTAAGTGGCCACAGGAACTGTTAATGAAAGAACTAGCCGTTAACAACTACGGTTCCGTTCCTCTTGGAAGGTACCGATTCTGCTTGAGGAGAGTTTTATATCCAAATCCGCTCTCCTCCAACAGCCTCTCTGGTGCCACCTACAGTTAGCTACTCTAAGTCAATAACCGACCCAGTAAAGAGCCTGGAAACATAAGGGATATCAGCCAAACCAGAGGCCTCGTAAGTAGGGCCTGCTGTAAATGCATATGTGGAGATGCTTAAAGACATTCCCATCACTGCAGATATCGTAATGCACACCCCTTTAATGACCGCCATGCCAATAACAAAGTGTTTAATAATGCTGATCAAATTAGAGGGGCAAACTGTCTCACCGGGGCAATCAGCAATCATCATGCAATTTGCAATCTCCATGATACCCATTATGATTGGTCCGGACAGGGTTATTACTGGTGCAATAGTCTGCGGTACTGCATGGAGTCGCACAGTAAAGTGAAGTAAAAAGGAAAATTTGCCACCACGGGTTACGGGAAAGAAAATTAGAAGGGGGGGAGCCAGAAAATAAAGGATTAAGGTGAAAGCAGGGCTGAATTGGGGATAGTGGCTACCTGGCAGGACATAGCCTGCTGAGACTGGCTGGTAGGGAAATGAGGTAAGTGTCCTTTGGATTCCGGTGTTGTGGCATGGTTCTGGGCCAAATCACGGTTGGGTTGGGCTGTGGTGCCGGAACTGCTGCTCACTATGACGGAGGCGGGCACGCTACTGCTGCTGGAGGTACTGCTCGTCAAAGTGCTGCCAGAGGCGGCTATGCTGTAGATTGGCATATAGATCTGTGGGGCTGCAGAGGTTTGCACCAGGCTGCTCTCCTGCTGTGGTTTCAACGTCACTTCATAAAATGGCTGCTGTTGCTGCTCCTTCTGCAATGGCCAACATTGGCAACCGTCCGTTAAACACTCGCTTACACAAAAACGGCATTTTAATCATGTTCTACGAGGAGGCAGTAACCCCCCCACCCCCCCATTGCGCTCAGTTACAACATACACAATCCTTTACACGCTGTACGGACCATTCTGCGATTTGGCCACTAGAGGGCAACGAGCGCAAATCAGAATTTAGCCCTAAAATTCGGTTCCCTGGAGACACAAGCGTCTTTCCACTATAGCCCTCGGATATGACACAGATCAGCCCTGCACAGGTGTCTATTGAGCCTTCGTGGGTCATATCCAAGAGTCATGAAAATTCGCCAAAAAAACTCCCCCAAAAAAACCTAGATGACAACAAAGGATAAAAAGCACACAAATAAAGGGAGAAGAAACAACGTATTAATAGTAAAAGCGGCATTAGAGCATGCACGGCCCAACAATGAGCATTGAGAGATGCTGCAAGACTCATCTTTCAGTACAGGACTCTATACCGCCCCCCCTCGGGTCAGAAATGTAGCCTAGGCGCCTCAGTATTATTTGCTAGCAGGATTTACGAAGACTGCTCTATGGCTTACCTGCTGGAGGAACATCTGCATGGAATCTGCACTGATGATATTTCCTGGCGCTGCTTGGCTAAGGATTATTTTGTCGGGGTTGGGTTCAAGACTGGGGCTTGGCATTGCCTGCTGAGGGGGCGGAGGTGCTAAAGGCTGCGGCTGCTGCTGTACATTCAGTTGTAGCTGGGCCTGTCCTTGTGATGGCTGCTGTGTCGTTTGGACGGTCAATATGGAGGTCTGCTCTGTGCTGGACAGATGGCTGGCTCCTTGTTGCACAATGCCCGGGCTCTGGCTGCTTCCCGTCGAGGCCTGCTGGATGCTCACTGCTTGACCCAGGCCCTCGGGCGTGTTGAACATGGCCACCTGATTGGGCAAAGTCACTCCTTGGATAACCGTTTGCCCGGCTTGGTTAAGGGACGTCGTCACCGCAGGTTGACTCTGGGTGCTCAGGCTACTGGCCAGGGAGACTGGCATCTGGAACAAGGTATGTTGGCCAACTTGCCCCGCCTGCAGCTGTATGTGGCCAGACAGTATGTGAGCCGTGCCGTGCGCGTTCTGAGACGTGAGGACCTGCCCCAAGTTCAGCTGGCTGGCAAGGTTCTGATTGGTGAGGATTTGAGCAGGCAGGGCCTGATTGAGAATTTGGCCTCCTGGACCTTGGCTGGCGATGATGTGGGCTTGTCCACTGGGGTGGGAAGCAGTCAAGATCTGGCCACCCATGTTGGCCTGCAGTGCAGAAAGCTGCTGGACGGCTGAAGCTCCTGGCAAGAGGAACTGGTTCTGTCCCTGCAGCATGGCCTGGGCATGCTGGGCCGGGATGACTATACTGCTGCCTTGGTTTAGCAGCTGGACACTCATGTGTTTGCCGAGTGCCTGCTGCTGTGGAGGAGGCTGTTTAAAGACATTGGCAGGAAGGCCCTGGGGAAAGCTGGAAAGGACGACGTTTTGACCAGGTTTCCCGGCCATGAACGTCAGGTTTTGCTGAGCTTTCGGCTGTTGCTGCAGAGATGAGTCACCCTGAATGGTGAGTGTGGTATTGTTGGGAGCGAACGGTTTGGGCGAGATCTGGAACAGTTTTTGCTGGAGTACACCAGCCGGTTTGGGTTGTATTGGAGTTGGAGTCCGTTGTATAATAACTGGGCTGTTCAGACTGGAAGTCACTGTGAGCGACTGCGTGCACTGAGCCGCCGACACACTGCCAAACATGGAGTTGCCATTCAGGGTGGTGGCCACGGTGGGAATTTTGTTCTGTAGGACCAATCCGGCGTTCTGTGGAGACACCCCACTTGACGCCAACGCGACCTGCTGCTGCTCTTGGGTGGTGCCAGCTAGGTAGCTACCTACCGGCAGATTGGCCACCTGTGTTGACTGCACTGGCTTGGCAATGATCTGTTGTGCAGGCTGGTTGATGGCCATCACTTGCTGTCCCACCACTTGTATTTGCCCAATCCCCAATGCCCCCCCAGGACTGCCATTGGGCAACCCCGGGAGGTTAGAGATGGGCTGTATTGTAACATTACTGAGTCCAACTTGTTGGATAAACGGTTGTACGCTGATTGCCTTGTTGACCACATCCTGCCCCACTGACTGCTGCACTAACGCTTGGTGCGTCAGCACTGCCGGCTGCTGAAGTCCAATGAGGTCTGCACCGCCAGAAAATATTTGTGGGGTCCCATCCGGGGCAGCCGGCACCACTGGTTGCAGACTAGGGAGCTGGAAAGAGCCCAAGTCCAGTTCTGCCTCGGCTTCAAGAGTCTGCTCTGTAATGTTGGCCTCCTGCAAGCTCTGCTGGAGGATGTCGCATGGCTGGTCAGAATTTGTGAGGCTGGCGCTCGC
The DNA here is from genome assembly GCA_033119425.1 of Bufotes viridis. Taxonomy (NCBI): domain Eukaryota; kingdom Metazoa; phylum Chordata; class Amphibia; order Anura; family Bufonidae; genus Bufotes; species Bufotes viridis. Next base: position 28,997,431 of record CM065597.1, on the reverse strand, counting down.
CCCTGATGGAGACCCAAGGATGTCATCGGGCAAAAAGTCCAAATCTACACCACCAGCTGGGGGGTTTGGTTCTGTAGTTAAATGGTTCCCTGGAGTTTCCTGAACATGAAGCTGAAATGATAAAAACACATTGTAAAGATTACAAAAAGCTGCTGAAAATGATGCAAAAAATACTGTGTGAATCCAGGCTCAGGCCTAATCACACACTCGTGAAAAACGTGACATAGTTTACAAGTGTTTTTCTATTTAGTACACTTGTTACACTCTCTCGCTTTTATAGGAAATGCTAAGATTGGGGGAAAAAAAAAAACCTGACCCAAAAATCCATCACCTGAAAAACACCACAAAAAGTTTATTTTATTTTTTTGAAGAGATCTAGAGATTAATCAGTTTGATGGCCTATCCTCAGGTGGGATCTAATACCTGGCACCCCCACTGACTGGCTGCTTGAGAGGTGCTTCAGAGGGTGCTGCAGCCGCTACGCAGCTTATAGCGGTGACCATATGACCGATGCTACGTCACTGGCCTAAGAAGAGACTGCAGCACTCGCTGGATCGCTGCAGCCTCTTCAAACAGATGATTGGTAGGTGTGCCGAGAGTCGGACCCACGCCGATCAGATACTGATGACCTATCCCGGGGACAGGCTATCAGTATCAAGCACCCAAAAAACCTTCAAGGGTCCTTGCACATATGACTTTGGCACTGGTGTTTTCTTGCACACAGAGGGGGAGATTTACTTAACCTGTTAGGCAACATTAAAAACTCATAAATTATGGCACATTCCACAAGTTGCGAAAAAGGAGCGGGGCGGCCGGATTTACTATAATTTACACTGGAAATAGTCCCCTAGCTGGAGTAGATTTAAGTTTCTGGCACAGAGACGCACCAAAATTATTAAAAGGATTTTCCGAGACTTTTATACGGACGACCGGTGATCACAACTGGCATAGGAAATGCCAGTCTGGATAAACCTCCCTCCATGTGTCTTATTCGGTGCTCTTCCCCTCTAGAGAAGGTTTTTTAAAAACTGCCATGAGTTACCCCATTTTGCGCCTTTGAAAAGCAAAAAAGACAAATGCCACTTAATGAACAAAAACTGCAGTGGGAAAAAAAAAACACGCTTGCGTCTCCTGCGCTTCCGAATTCCCATAGACCTTCAGCTAACATCTTGAGGTGTGGTTTTTACCGGGGGGAAAAAAAAACAGATGCAAAAATTGCCACCTAAAAAAAAAAACACGTGAAAGCAGCCTAAGGATAGGGCTAAACGGCGACATGTGTCACAGAAAATTTGCATGACATTTTTTTGTAATGGTCAATGGTTCACACTGTGACATACTGCGACAGTGGCAAAAGAATCCATCCAGGTTGGATTTTGTGTGACGGTCGCATCGCAGTATGTCGCAGTGCATTACCATTGACTATCATTACAACATATGTTGCGCAACTTTTCTGCGACACTTCGCCATAGAGCACTAGCGGCATAGATTTTTAGTGAATTGCAGAATGGGTCTCCTGGAAGAGGGATGACAACGACTGGCTAACAGAGGTAAGTGAGCGCCATTACCCCAGTGCCCACGAAAAAGGCATTTGCTGCATCTCCAGTGTTATCCAGAAGATCGTCTCCATCAATCTAGAGAAAACCGTAAGAAAAGAAATCCTGTAAACTGCTGACAAAACACAGGCATTATCAAAGCTATGGCTGACTATCTTCTGTGGCACTACATATCCCAGCATGCACCCCCAATGTGTTGATCAAACCGTTTTTGCTAGAAAGGTCCCACGATGAGCCGATCACAGGGTGTCCTATGGCTGGGATCACGTGTAATTCTTTGGGAGAACCTACTAGCAGATTTTCCTGTAGTACACCTCCATAGGGGAAAACTGAGCATTACCAAGTTCTCCCCTCGTTCCATGCATCTTAGGCCAGCCATACAATTAAGACAGCGGTCAGTCGAATGCTCCTTCAGTGGGTAGCCATCACTCCCAATCCAACCATATGCAAACATGCTCAACTCAGCCAAGAATGCATGTGTTTTCAGTAGGAAGAATAGAGGAAACCTCTGCCAGTGGAGTCTCATCTCCTCAAGAACTAAGAATCGAGCAATTAAAATTTAAAGGTGTTCTCCAGGCTTTTACTATTGATGACCTATCCTCAGGACTGGTCATCAATATCAGATCTGCGGGGGGCCGACACCCGGCACCACCGCCGATCAGCTGTATGAGAAGCGCATGCCGTCTGCCTGTCCGCTGCCGCTTTGCCGTAGACGTAGAGCAGCGGACAGGAAGAGAGACGGGAGACAGCACTCGCACACTGTCGTCTCCTCATACAGCTGATCGGCGAGGGGTGTCGGACCCCCGCAGCTCTAATATTGATAACCAACCCCTTTAATTACCGAATCCTTTTCACTGTCGTGGGAGAGTCGGGAGCCCCTATACCTATCAGATGGTCACCTTGTTCCCCTCAATTTTGGAGGGTTTAGACAAAAAACATCTAACGTGTATTGCGAGATTTACAGAACTGCAGTAGGATCCCATTTGTTTCTATCGCGACACCCGTCTGTGTGCACTCACCTTATCTGATCCATGTAAAAAGTCATTCAGAGCTTGGGGGTCACTGTGAAAAGCAGAAAACGCAGATTAATAGCAATAAGAGCTAAGACGTGGCAAGAATAGGACATGCTCTATTTTTTGCCGGGCTGCGGAATGGAACTACGGAAGCAGCACACCGTGTGCTGTCCGCATCTTGCGCCCCCATTGATATGAATGGGTCCGCACCCGTTCCGCAAGATTGTTGAATAGATGCGCACCCAGAATTACGGTCGTGTGAATGAGCCCTTAGGCTGAATTCACATCAGCGTTTAGCTTTCCATTTTTCTGATCCGTCAAAAGAACCGCAAAAAAATATATAAAAAAATGTATTACTTTGCGCATCAATTATGATAAATTTGCATCAGTTCACGTCATTTCCATCAGAGAAGTCATCTTTGACTGAAGAAAAAAAAAAAAAAAAAAGTCTTGCCTGAAGGACTTTCTCCCACCAAAAATAACCGATCTCTGATGGAAGGGACACACATTGATAAAAGCTTATAACTGATGCTCATAGAGAAGAACGGGAAAAAAACTGATCCGTCTTATGACGGATCAAAAGAATGGAAAGCTAAACAGTGATGTGAACACAGCCTTAGGCCTCATGCACATGACTGTTGTAGTTTTGAGGTCCGTTTTTCCGTATCAGAGTTTTTTTTTTTTCTGTTTTGTGTCTGCATCCGTTCCTTTATGCCACAAAACATATTCATATGGTTTCTGTATGCGATCCATTTTTTGCGGATTGCAAACAGAAAATTTGTAATGTACAGTAATGTTTGTAAACAGTAAACAAATGGGCAAAGTGAGCATGGATCCGCAAAATACGGATGCGGACCCATTGACTTGAATGGAGCCACGGACCGCGATTTGCAGACAATAGGACATGCACTACTTTTTTGCGGAACGGCCAAGCAGACATACGGAAATGGAATGCACACAGTCATTTCCGTTGTTTTTGCAGACCCATTGAAGTGAATGGTTCTGCATACAGTCCACACAAAAAAAAAAAAAAAAAAAACGGAACGGAAAGAAAATACGTTCGTGTGCATAAGCCCTTAGACATACCTCGTGGGGCACAGAGTGCAGTATTATTGGGATGTTCAATGGGACCCTGATCATTAAAGAGGACCTGTCCATTGTAAGAACTACTTGCATTCCCTATGTAATACCAACTGTGGAGCATCTATTCTTATGATGCTATGTTGTCCCATTACTTTATTCCTGCTAGAAGTTATGAATACATTCCTAGAAGTTTGCAGTGAAAATCCAGATGGGTGTTACCAGTTGGGGGCATGTCCCTGCACAGTGACAATGGGAACACTGATTGGAAAGTTTCAAACTGTGTCGGGACACCCCCAACTGGATCTTCATGGCAAACTGCTAGCATTTTGTTCATAACTTCTAGAAGGAATAATAAAGGAACAGAACATAGTCTTAAGAATAGATTGTTATTACATGGGGGGGGGGGATGCAAGTGGTTACTAAAACAGACATGTCAGGTGGGGGGGACACAAACTCTTTAAAGAGTCATTTGCCAGCAGCCCTCTACCTCGCTGTATGTGTGCGATACACTGGGCAAGAGACAGACATAATAAATTATAAATTATTACATAACAGATGCAATTCGTTACCACTTTCAACATCACTGCTTGCCGTCAGCAGGCAGAAACCTTCTGCACTGCCATTAGAGGGCAAAAACCTCTCCCGATTATGTCCATAAGGCTACATGCACACGAACGTGGTTTGGTTCCGCATCCATTCACTTCAATGGGACCGCAAAAGATGCGGACAGCAATCCGTATGCTGTCCGCATCCGTTGCTGTTCCGTAGCCCCACAACAACAAAAAAAAAAAATTAGAACATGTTCTATTCTTGTCCGTTTTGCGTTACAATGGATCCAGAAAAAAAAACGGATGCCATACAGACGTCATCCATTTTTTTTTTTGGAGGTTTCAGCTGCTGGATGCAAAGCACAAATTTCTATTCACTGACACCAAGCAGACATTTTGAAAAATACTAAAACATAAGTAGACCTTAAAAAACTGTGGCACTTTCATAGTCCTCGTGTGCGCCACAATGATGCTTCAAGAGAATCGGGGAACCATTTATAAGCATTTCACCACAGACAGCGGGTGCGCAGCTTTTAGCAGGTCTGCATAACATACCGCTTTGCTTGGGATTTTAAAGGGACGTTTCCGCCATAGTTATTTAAAGTAGAAGAGTTTACAATGGGAATTGTCCTTTAAGAAATGAAATAAGAAACTTTCTGCTCGTGGAAGGGATGGAATCCAAGTCACCCATCTTATACAGAGGAGCAGCTCAAGAGACACAGCGCGGCATTAGCAGGCGGAATAATAAAGCAACGCTTCAATGATCCAACTACGGTATATACGTGAGGCTATACAGCTAACCACATGGCGAGCGAGCTAAACTAACCATCATGCAACTGGTGCTGCTTGAGACACCTGTGCTCTTTAGCGCCATAGACTGTTGGAGACGTCAACCACACCTATAGAGCCAGTTCTTAAAATTAAAGGGGTTGGTACCTCTCATACATTGGGGGGGGGGGGGGGTCATATAACTAGCATATGCGCCCCCCAATGTATGATAAGTGCGGGTCCCACCTCGGGAACGGAGCCTGCAAAGTGAAGGAGAGCAGACCGCACAAGCGCGGCCGCCCTCTGAAAATAGCCAGCCCGGCTATGTCCGTCAGCGCCACAGAAGTGAAGGTCCCCGCTCCCACTGTACACGTCCTATTCATTTCTATGGGACCTCCGAAAATAGCCAAGCATGCTGCTCTGTTATTTTCAGCGCTCCCATAGGAATGAACGGAGGGAGGCCGCGCATGCGCAGTCCGATCTCCTTGACTCTGCGGGCTCCGTTTTAGAGATCGGTGTGGGTACCAATCTACGAGACATTGGGGGCATATCCTAGCGATGAGATGGGCCAACCCCTCTAAGACTTTTTTTTTTTTTTATTACACATGATGCATGTTTGACTCCCCCTCAAAAAAATAAAAATCATTTCAATTTCACTGAAATTAGAAGGACAATATTCAAGATTTTTAATGTCCTCGATGAGACCCGCAGGCCATTGAGAACTACTCACCAAATTACATCTAGCAAACATCGGCCATCTTCATCGTCCATGTCAACTGCAAAAAACAGATAAAGACGCGTAAGTAAAGCAACCAACATTCAGAGTCCGACAAACATCTAGAGGCCATCGTGTTAAACAGGTGACTACTTTAGGGGGTTTTACAAAGTGTCCTCCTGCCGAGATCCCCTGCGATTCGTGGGGAAACCAGGCAGCAAGTGTTCACTTTCTCTGCAGCACCACCACAGGAGAAACGAAGCATGACACAGTACCAATTAAAATGAATGGGTTAACTGTCTAATGTAGGACAGGACAACTCCGGAGGAAGACACGCTCCTTGTAACCGCCGAATATTGGAACCCTCTCCCTCATGTTTATGGAACTACAAGTCAATGCATCCAGCGCGATCACCCTCCTGTTGGTCGACACTTCGTGCCAATATAAACTAGCATATCTTTTTTATTCACTGCCGCAACATGGAGTAATCCGTTTTTTTTTATTTTTTTTTTATAAGCAGCAAATTAGCCCTTTGGTGCAACAAGGGTGATGCCGTTGCACCCAGAGGCTCCGCTCACTCGCTTCTAAGCCCATGGGTCCACCACTTTGACTGACAGGGCCAAGCTGTGTAGATGTAATCAGGCATGGACCTGAAGTCTTATGCCTGCGTGCTCGAGGATGCAATCAGCGCAGGGACAGTACAGTAGAGAAGATTGAAGGCGCATGCGCAGTATAGAACCCATGAACCAGTGATCTTCTGTACTGCGCTGATCGCAAGGGCGTAACTATAGGGGAAGCAGGGGAAGCGGCTGCTTTGGGGCCCTGACCCAGAAGGGGCCCATCCAAGAGGAAGAGAAGTACTAAAAGATTTTGTCAGGGCCCCTCAACATTATTACACAATGAAATTATATACAGTGGCAGTATAGACAGTGTAGAAAACGGATGGAACAGCTGCCGGGCCTGGTCTGAGAGAGCGATCTTTACTAGCCACAGGAAAGGGGGCGGCATGAAAGGAAGGGGCTGTGAAAAAATTACTGGGGGAGGGGGCCCCATTCAAAAATTTGCTGTGGGGCCCAGTCATTTCTAGTTACGCCACTAGCTGATCGCATAGTCAAACATGCAGGTAAGAGACTTCGGGGCCAGGCATGATAACGCCTTTCCTGCCTGTCCCAGTCAAAGCGGTAGAAGTGAGTGAGAACAGCCTCTGGGTGCAACGACCTTCCCCTTGTTGCACCAAAAGGTCTAATTTGCAAATTATAAATATGCCGATTTCTCCACATTGAGATGGGACCAACCAGGGCTGTGGAGTCGGTAGATAAATTGTCCGACTCCGACTCCTCAGATTTTGAAACTTCCGACTCCGACTCCGACTCCTCGACTCCGACTCCTCTGTATTTAATATGCAAATACAAAGCTGTTCCACCAAGTTCTTCTAATCTCCTCTAGCACAGAAAGGTAGTTGAGCAGAAGCTGCTGCCTTCTCCTTTGTGTGCTGATCTTCTGCTGAAGCAGTGGGAGGATCCAGGAAGGGGCAGGGGAAGGGGCATTTATTTTAAAACATGATTTTCCTAGTAGAATCCCATAGTCATGTTTAAAGTTTAAGCTAACAATCTGAGTTTACATGTTTTATAGCCTTAGCTGAATGATAGCAGTTTTTCAAATGGTTTACAGCTTCAGTCTTGAACTATTGACTATCCATTCCCTTCACTTATACAAGTGTCTCCAGTCCTTAATCAGTTATCAGTGAGAGGCGAGGATAACCATGGATTCCCTGTAACAGCCGACCACAAGACGATGGAAAGTGTAAGTATTGCCGCTCCTTAAAGGGACACTGACAGGCTGATTTTCCAGCTAAAGATATATATATACTGGTATTCATCAGAGAATTAGGAATAAAACTATACTAATGTTACCCCAGTTAAGCTGTACTTGTGTTTAAGAAACATTTTAATCTGTATGCAAATTCACTATCTTTGTGCCCAATGGGGCAGCGCCTCCTGCGGCTTTGTGCCCAGCCGCGCCCAAGTACAGCTTCCCAGCGCTGTTCCCCTCGTTATTATTCACTGCACTGGCCTTTTTTTTCAGGCTAGCCGAACGCTGAATTCCTGCGCAGGCGCATGTGTAGAGTGCTGGCAGCAGCCTCGTCTGGCTATGCTGAGGCTGTGCCAGCTTTCTCTCTTCCTCCTCGCTACCTAGTCCTGTCTAGTGCTGCCAGTACTCTACATGTGCGCCTGCCCCTTGGGCACAAAGGTAGAGAATTTGCATATTGATTAAAACGTTTTTAAACACAAGTAAACCTCAACTGGGGGTAACAGTCGTCTAGTTGTATTCCTGATCCTCTGATGAATACCAGCAGATATATCAGCCTGTCAGTGTCCCCTTAACTGCATAGTAAAGCATATGAAAAGCATGCTTCTTCACGGTCACTTAACGTCTTTGTTTAGCACTAACGTGACGCACTGCATGCATTGGCCTTTATTCTTACAGTAGAGAAGTAATTAATTATAACTTTATCTGAATTGGGACATTTAAACTTGCTTTTTTTTTTATTCCAATTTTTTTTATTCCAATTTAAATCTAGTAGGAGTCGGAGTCGGAGTCGGTCCATTTTTTGCCGACTCCGACTCCAGGTACCCAAAATTGCCTCCGACTCCGACTCCTCGACTCCGACTCCGACTCCACAGCCCTGGGACCAACAGCATCTGATGGTTTGATTGAGGGGCATGTGGTGACAGACTCCGTTTTACTATTTCCCACTACAGCAGCGTGTAAACTCTAGGAAATCCCGTAAAAAAAAAAAAAAGTTTAAATTGTTGCATGGAAATACCGATCTCATAATCGGCATCTCCGTGAATGACGGGCACAGCTATGGGGGCACACATCGCCAAGTAAATGACAAGACAACCGTCAAAGTGCCAGAGCTGCCAGCCGTCACCACGCCTCGCTTAAGGCCTGTGTCATTACAGACCGATTTTCACTTCTTGCCAAGCATCCCCGCGGACAGCCGGCGGTGACATCAGAAGGCGCAGGCCAATTAATGTCCGGGAGCTGCAAGGTGAGAGGTGACTTTGTACTGGAAGATGAGAGATTTGGCCGGCGGCCATGGCTGGACAGTGGCCAAGGAGGTTTCGGTTACAGGCCCGGAAGAGAGAGTTTTGTGCTGTGCAATGTGCACTACAGCTGTACTCCAGCCTGGCGAACAAAGGAGAGACCCCGCAGGAGCCAGCCCGCTGCCTGTCAGCCGGGACAATGGCCGGCATTATACACAGTGTACACAGAGCGCTGCCCGCTAGAAGGAGGAGGCAGCACGATCAAGGCTGAGGGATTAAACCAGAAGACTCCAAAGACAACATGAAGACTTCATACAGATTTAAACCTTGGCAAATTTTAAGCAACTGTCCAGTCAGAACCTAAAAGGTAAAATCTAAGCTGCTACCTATATGGGATGATGTCCTGCCATTTATTTTACTCAGATCTTGCCTCTTGACTAATTTTTGGCTCGGTTCCGTTAAAATAGAGCTGTGACCTGTGACTACAGCTTAGCTCCAGTGTCTACAGGGAGTCTGAGGTAGTCTCAGACACACCCCCGCCTCATGATTGGGGCAGCTGCTCCCTCCCCCTGGAGCTCTACCTCTTCTGATTGGCTCCCGAGTATAAACACATTACAAGCTCACTAGGAGAATTGATTTCCACTACAGTGTGGTATAGCTCATTTTTGGGGTGATCGGCAGCACATTTAAATGGGCGTTCATAGGGCTGTATTACACCAACAGATTATCTGACCACTTTCTGTCCAAGCAGACCAAAAATTGGTGCGTATAACCAATGATCTGGGTGTGTGTAATGGGCCATCTGACCAATGTCGGTGTAATACAGCCCATAGGGACATTACTTGCTGATGACTCTCCAGATAAATTGCCCATGTAAAGGAGTCTTTAGAAAGGGGGAGCCTGTAAGGTACCTTTAACCCATTGCTGACTGCCCCTACACTTTATATTTTCTGCGTTCATCTCTTCCAAGACATTATTTGCACGCAACGCGATGAGTCCGTTGTAAGTGACACCAGGCTCCCAGTAGAAAGCAGGAAACCTTTTTATAAAAATGTTTCGCCTATGTACAGGGTACTCAAAGGGCACTGTGTATAGAGAGGGCAAAGGCAAAAGTTTCTTTCTGCTCCTGTCCCAGCAATCTTATGATCGCTGGGTGCTGGGTATGTGCACGAGCTGCTGGGTCTTAGCAGACCCATATCATCAGTTCCGCAGTACATGTCAGGAGTGCATATCCCCCTGTAACTGAGGGGAAAGCCACTAAACATCGAAACGTGTCAAGTACTAAAATGTCCCCCAAATCGTACATGATCACGAATCCACCAGCCCACATCAAAACCTGAAGCCCTGCCTCCGTCCACTGTAAACTGTGCCCTATATCAAAAGGAACCAAACCCATTTTAAAAATGTACTATTTTTGTTGTACTTTGTGCTATAAATACTGGGAAAAAAAATTAAAAAAACACCTATTTTCCCTTTTTTCTTTTACATTTTCTCGTGTCTAGCAAAATAACTATAAATACTATAAAAAAGAAATGGCATAAACGTTACGGTTTTCGAAGCCACATGTCCTAAAAATAAAAATAACATAAAAAGGCCCAGTCCTGATTATAAACTCAGGTCTCAAATGCCAACCACTGAGCCACAGCGCTGCCAACTATGCAAGGTACGTGCAGACACGGGCCCTTTAATGCTTATCGGACACATCCGTACAAACCACGATTGTTTGACTTTTGAATAAGTTAATCGACAAGGTTTCTGGGGTAAAAATGTTAAAAAAAATCCACGTGAGTGAAGAAAAGCTGAAGACTAAATCTACATTTCCTGCAACCCCGGACGTCTTCCATTTTTCACACAAGCCCCATTCACTTCTACGGAGCCAGAACAGTGTGAAAACCGCACAATATAGAAGAAGCTGCGATTTCTCATGAATGCAGAGATGGTGCGAGAAAAACTGAAATGAATGGGTCAGGATTCAGTCCGGATGCTATGCGTTCACTACACGCATTGCATGCAGACGGAAAACTGGCTCATATGAAAGGGCCCCAAGGGTAACCGCACACCTTGGGGAATAACATGCGGTTTCCGTGCAGAAAAACCGCAGCGTAATGCTGTACCAGCTAAGTGAATGAGATTTGCCAGATCTCTTGGACACGTCGTATATTCCGTATGTACAGAAACTGACCCTGCTGCGTGGATTTGTGCGATTCCGCACTTTATGTAGAGAGATTTTTATCCACAGACTTCAATGGGTTGGTTAAAATGAACAGAAAATCTACACAAACCTGCATTTTAAAAAAAATGCACTAAAAACATGATAAATTGTGCAGATTTATGTCTTGTTTTTAACGTATTTTTGATGCTGCTTTCATCTGGATTTTCTGCATACAAATCCACACCGTGTGCAGGTAGCCTTGAGATGCCAGTGAGTATTTAAAAAAACAAAAAAACAAAAACACAGGAACGTCACGAAACACACTGCGTGAAAACGTCCATTGTAGTACGCTGACCTACGGTTCTAAATGAACCCAACGACAACACGTAGATGACAAACTCACCGCTGCTACATCTGTACAACTGGAAGAGAAAACTGTGTATTGGGGAAAAAAAGCGCTCACGGAAGTAGACACCTATAGAGTGCACGGCGGAGACCTCACGCTACCTCCATTACACAATACAGATGCCCAGCAGCGGCCTGTATCCCGCGGTGCACACAGCTGACAGCCTCCGGCCCCATGGCACCGAGAGAGTTACACAGTCAGAGCCAACTCTCAGAAACAAACAGAAAACACATTCCCCCTCCTCCTCTTTGAAGAGCCCAGACACAGATTCCTTCCCCTCTCACAGCGGCCATCATGCAAGCTGCAAACTATAAAGGGGGGGGAGTAGTCCCATAACTTTCGGGAGAGGAGAACACTTCCTTGCACGTTATATGCAGGAACTACGGCCGCTCCTGTAGATATCAACGCACTGGGCAAAGTCCAAGGCCGGAGAGCGATGCAGAGGATTCCCATTCTCTCCCATGGTGGCGAGATTACAGAACTGGTGGCACTGGTTCGAAAAGGAGAAGGGGGGGGGGGGCTAATTAAGAGCTAGCAGAAATGAATGGGATGCTTATCTATATCCAGCCCGGCCACATCTCACCCACGCACTACTGACTAGAACCAGGAATATGAATTCCCGTCAGAGACGTCATTAAATTGAGACATTGCCAACAAGTCCCCGAGTAATTAATCTGCCCCCCCCCCCCATGCAAATATTCATATTTGTGAGTTATGAAAAAAACAAAAAACCTTGTCTAAATGTGTGCATTAGTGTCGCTCACAAATGACTGTCCCGCTGTGTCAAAGCCCATATACAACCGTACCCCACACCGTGCGAGTCGGTTATCAAGGCACTCACAACTATATAAGACTACTTTCACATTAGCGGTTTTTGCCGATCCGTCATGGATTTGCAAAAAGCTTCCGTTACAATAATACAACCGCATGCATCCGTCATGAACGGATCCGGTTATATTATGTCTTCTATTACCATGACGGATCCGTCTTGAACACCATGGAAAGTCAAAGGGGGACGGATCCGTTTTCTATTGTGACAGAGAGACGTTTGGCTTTGCTTCATCAGGCGGACAGCAAAACGCTCCAGGCAGCCTCCAGAGCGGAATAGTGACTGAACGGAGGCAAACTGATGCATTCTCAGCGGATCCTTTTCCATTCAGAATGCATTAGGGCAAAAATGATCCGTTTTGGGCCGCTTTCGAGAGCCCTGAAAGGATCTCACAAACGGAAAGCGCTAGTGTGAAAGTAGCCTTAGTTGTAAAAATAGTTGCAGGTCCCCTTTTTGACCGGCCGTGCGACAATATTCAGTCGAAAAGTTTGACAGTTTGGGGTGGAGAGGGGAAAGAGCGGGGGCGTGTCAAGGGGTCGCGCTGAAAATCCGGCACTGGCAAATTTACGAACACGTACACCTGTTGGCAAAACCTATGCCTCATCATCAATTGGGCCTCTACTCCAGCAGAGCAAGTGGAAGCAAAGACCGGCATGAAAACGCCCGTCTTTGTAAATAATGCGCTCCAGCGTCTTTTGCAGTTGGAATTTTGGCAGTTTAAAGGGACATGTCCTTTCTGAGTATGGTGTCCGTACATAATGCTGCTGGAAGCCAAGGCGGATCATGGTCTAGCTCCAAATCCATAGCCTAAGGCACTTGTAAATCACAGAAGCAAAGATGTGAACTAGACCTTAGGCCTGTGATGGCTAACCTCCGACACTCCAGCTGTAATGAAACTACGACTCCCAGCATGCTCCATTCATTTCTATGGAGTTCTGAGTACAGCCAAGCAAGTGTAAATCCTGGGAGTCATAGTTTCACCACAGCTGGAGTGCTGGAGGTTAGCCCTGACAGGCCTAAGGCCTAGTTTACATCTTCGTTTCTGTGATCCACAAATGCCGGCTGTCGGTCGGCACGCAATGGTTTTTGTCCAGCCACAACCCGGCATGTATGCCAGATATCGGCCGGATCACCGCCGGACCCCACTGCGGTCAAGGGAGATCTGGCGGTGAAGTAGAGGATTCAGCTCTGTGCCGTAACAGCCGGCTGGACCTCAAAACAGACATGTGAGCAGGTTAGGCCTCGTTCACAACTCTGAGTGAAAACTGTAGACATACTTTCCAACATTAAAACGAACACTTTTACCAGAAACTGGCTTTCTGAAACTCAACATTTATTAAAAAAATTTTTTAGTATATTGGAGTATTCTACTTCATTTCTGCAATAACATGCCATTAAAATTGACATACATAATATTGTCCATCAGTAGCAGTCAACACAAATGATACAGATAGGTAATCTGTCGGTTTGCTGCTGTGAGGGGAAGCTGGTATCTGCTAGTATAATAGTAGGTGTAGAATTGTGATAACAGTACGACAGCTCTGTTGTCTTCTTGATACGCCCAATCATATATAACCAGAACGTCAGAGGGAAATGGTTCACAAGACTTAAAGGGGTATTCCGTACAGTTCCATACGCTAGGTGATAACTATTAGATCCTACCATGGGGACCCACACCGATCGCGAGAACAGGGGCCCCGTACCCCCTAAGCTCCCCTGAAATGGAGCGGCCAGTTGAACATGTGCACAGCTGTTCTATTTCAATAAAATTTCCGGAGATAGCCGAGTACAGCGCTCGCCTATCTCTGGAACTCCCATAGAAATGAATGGAACGGCTGCCCGCATGTTCGCCTGGCCGCTCTGTTATTTGCAGGGGGGCTGCAGGAGGTACGGTACCCCATTCTTGTCATCAGTGTGGGTCTCAGCTGTAGGACCACAACCGATCCAATAGCTATCCCTCCCCATCATGTGGATAGGGCATAACTTTAACCAGCCGGAATACCCCTTTAATAAAATAACTGCATAAGTATGTGATAAGCCTAGCAACATCCTTTGTTCAGGGGTTAAAAGGATATGTAAAATTTTCCAAGCTATTTTTTATTTTTTAATTGTCTAAAATAATTTAGTTATAACTAAATAAGAACACACTTCTGGCATATGCAGCTCCTGTGGAGGCCCGTGTTTCCATAGTTACAGACTACAAACAAATCCAGTGTGTAGTCTGATCCTGATAAAACTGCTGAAGATGGAACAGACTGAGGCCTCCTGCACACGACCGCACCGTCTCGCTGTCCGAAAGGTGCAGATCTTCTAAATACATATGCAGCCCGCAATTCTCACGGGACCCACTGTAAAAAAAAGAAAAGAAAAAAAAAAGCCTATTCTTGGCCACAAAACGGACAAGAATAGGACAGGTTCTAAAATTGCGGCCCGGCCAAACTGTGGCGGGCAGCACACGGATGACATCCAAGTTCTGTCCGTTTCTTTTTGGAGCCATAGAAATGATTGGGACTGAGCGATATCCCAAAAAAAAAAAAAAAATGGAGGATCGGACAGGGACCAAAAATACGGTCGTCTGCATGGGACCAAACACATAAAAGAAGGATCACCAACACAGGTTTTTATGTAGTCTGTAACCATGGAGACACAGAAGGCTGTTTAAGAACTGCAGACGCCAAATGGCAGGCTTTTTTGTATTTTTTTATTAAAGGCTAGGTGCAAATTTAGATGCACTGGTGCAATACAGGAGTCTGAAATGAGGAGTCATTCAATAGGCGCCTTTAATGCAAGGATACCAGGGGTCCACTTTGCGGCATATGTCCGTAATGGCTGCTACCACGCTATTGAGCCCATCAGGGCAGCAGAAACCTAAACGTTAATGTGAACATACAAAGCAATTAGGGCGATGCTACAGTAAAAGGTGCAGGCGGCCATACACTCCTGACAGGCTGCAGAGCGGTTCCGAGCATTGCATGGGTGGGAGAAGAAATCTTATAGTTGTTATATAAGCAACAGAAGTCCTATAATCTGCTTTAACATAGGAAAAAAACAGAAAAGAAAAAAAAAAGACAGGGTTATAATCTCCTCCGCTTTCTCAGTCCAGGGAAGCGATCCCTGCTGCGTCTATCACAACCTGACCTAATAAAACCAGACTGACAAACAGCTGCAAGGGAGAGCATCCACGAGTAGCCGCAGAGTGGCGGGTCTACTAGTATATCACTCCAGCCGGCCAACATATACAAGAGGGAAAATAGTAAAGAATAAAATAAAAAATTGGTGAACAGAAAAAAGATCGAAAAGCTCACCGTGAAGTCGGGAAAGCTGGCTGCCCCCTACCCGATAAACTTCTAAACAGTAAGTCTTACTTTATCAGCTTCCATTTCACTTAATAACTAGGTAGAGCTGCCGTTCAGGGCCCTAGGAAAGCTGGATGAAAGTCCTTAAAAAGAGCGTAATTTTGACGGCAAGTGGTTGTCCGAGATAAGATTTTATCATACTATTCTGTTGCCAGGCCTGTAAAACAATCTAATAACTTACCTCCCCTCCGATCCTGCTCCTAGATCTTCCCTGGGCTTGAGCCACTGACACATTGTTGTGGCTGCAGCAGTGATGTCCTGTACACCGCTGCAGCCAATCACAGCTGTACACAGCTCAGCCCAGTGATTGGCTGCGATCGCCTCAGGCAGCACCAGCTAGGGGCTAGAGGGGGGCAGCAGAAGGGCCATGGGCAATGAGCGATTTCATTGTGGCAAAGGGGTTAGGTTAAGAAATTGGCATTGGAAGGGGGCGCCGTTTCAGTTTTCACCTCAGGCAGCAGAAAGGCTAGGTGCACCCCTGCCCACAGCAGACTACTCAACTGCTTTAATAGGAGCAGTGTAGTTTGTCAGGTGATCCCTCTCCATTTTGCATATAGCAAGGCTCCTTAAAGAGGACCTTTCACTGGTCCACAGTTTATTAGGTAAAGCTATGTACATGGAGAGCGGCACCCAGGGATGACCCTGCACTTACTTGTATCCCTGGGTGCCGCTCCGTTTGTCCTCTAAAGCCCCCGGTACTGGCGCTCGTGCGTCTCTTTCTCCCAGGGCTGGAGCGCTGGCCAATCGCAGCACTCAGCCCTGGGAGAAGGAGACGCCCAGGGCAAAAGAAGATGTATCCGCCCCAGGCAAAATTGGAGAAGCACGAGCGCCGGGAGGCGGGGCTACAGAGGACAAACGGAGCGGCGCCCAGGGATACAAGTAAGTGCAGGGTCATCCCTGGGTGCCTCTCCATGTGCACATAGCTTTACCTCATAAACTGTGGACCAGTGAAAGGACCTCTTTAAAGGCCACCAAATAGGACTGTAGCGGGCGCTATTGTAATAGGTGCCATAATTGTTATTTGTAATATATCCTATTAAGGGAAGCTACTACTTGAACATTAACACTTTTTCTGCTCTCTGTAATGGTTCTCACACGCAGCTATTCATTTTTTTTTTACTAGGAATTTCCAAAACAGCAGCAAAACTATGACAAAACCGCAAAGTCCAAAAACGGGGGGGGGGAAGGGGGGGGCGAGCGGAAGAGACAAAAACAAAAAAAAAAACACCGTACTTTTGCACAATATAGTAAGTAGTGGACAGAGGGGTAGGAGGGAGATGCAGCTGCAGTGAAAACTAGATTTCCCTGCAGATTTGTCAGCCAAAGCCAAAATTGGATCCTGCAGGAAGGAGAAGTAGAATTCCTTCCTTGCCATTTCCCTTTCTTGTCTAATCCACTTCTGGCTTTGGCTGAAAAACCTGCAAGAAAATCTGCCTCAAAACCTGCACACTTCGTGAACCTTCCCTTACCCTGAGGGTACGGAAACCCGACCTGGAGACAAAACCAGAAGTGTATTCAGAAAACGGAAGTAGTATCTTATCTTTACATGTGGCCATACCCTCAGGGGGAGGCAACACAACTCCAGGGCCGTATTCAGACAGTGTGGTTAAAAAAAAAAGCATCAAAACCACATGGGGAGGGGGAATATATTTAATAAATCAGGGTTTTGCTGTAGTTTTCACATGTGAAATATGTCCAATAAACGTGTTTCATTTGTAAAAGCCACAAACTTTAGACGCCACACCAAAAAAATAAAAAAAATCACACGTGTTGCAACCAAACAGTCCAAACAGCGCGTCTACCGCAAGTCTACTTTAAGAAACGTACGAAACACGGGGGCCTCAAGCATTGACGGAATCTCAAGCAAAATGAATCCCTCTCGTCGGAGGCAAGCTCGGCTTTCATTATCAGCAATACGCTGGGGAAAAAACGAAGCAAGGACTATCAGACCGGATCGAAGAGGGAGATGCAAAAGTATTAGCACCTCGCTTAACGTGAAGGTCCACGGGTGACGCATCGCTGCACAGGTCTCCATAAACAAAACACAGGAGAGAATCATTCCTGTACCAGACGCCCCGGAAGCTGCCGGAGTATTTACTTAAGATATGGAACCTGGAACTTGTGCCCCAGGCTTTCGGTTATCTGCTGCGCTTCACAGTATCGATGAGGCATCAGCGCCTCGGAGCACAGGCTGTGACTCACTACTGTTTGGTTGGACTTCTAAACCAACATGGACGGTGCGACTGGGAACTCCCCGGGAGAGGCCGCAGAATGTCGGGGCACGCTGGGAGTAGTAGTTTCACAACAGCCGAGGAGCCAGCCAGCGATATGTGCCATAACCCAGCATGGAAGGGGTTAACGAGGGAGGCTGCAGAGTGCCGGAGGCTGGGAGGGGGTGTGAGGTTTAGGACAGGAATGCCGTCTGGCCTGGTACATAGTTTGTGAGGCCGCACTCCGCTCACATACAGTGGGAGTCCTGGGAACTGAACTTCACAGAGCAGATCTGTCTTCTGGACACCAGAAGCTTTTTTTTTTTGCTGCGCGTTCTGTAAGACCTCATTCCAAGAAGTTACAGAAAACGGACAAGTCACTTAGATTGGGAGCCCCATTGGGGACAGCTTGATGCTAATGTCTGTAAAGAGCTGCGGAATATAGTAGCGCTATATAAGTGCATAAAATAAAAAAGTTGCAGCGATCAGAGCCTCCAGGAGTAACAGTAACGCCCTTTTTTCTCAGCAATGCGGGCACGTATGAACATGGGACCAACACAGATGCCTCCCGCTGCCAGGCGCACATGTAAGGCTACTTTCACGCCCGCGTTTTTGCTGGATCAGTCAAGGATCAGCAAAAACGCTTCCGTCATGATAATACAACCGTCTGCATCCGTTATGAACGGATCCCGTTGTATTATCTTTAAAATAGCCAAGACGGATCCGTCATGACCACTGAACGTCAATGGGGGAAGGATCCGTTTTCTACTGTATCAGAGAAAACGGATCTGTCCCAATGGACTTACATTGTGAGCCATGACGGATCCGTCTTGCTCCGCATTACATCTTGGACAAAAAAAAAACGGAACGCATTCAGTTCAGTTTTGTCCCTATTGACAAAATGAATAGGGACAAAACGGAAAAGCGTTCACGCCCCCCCCCCCGCTATTCAGATCCTATGACGGATCTCAATAGCGGAAAGGGAAAGCGCAGATGTGAAAGTAGCCTAACAGGTCAGCCAGTGTCCTAGGTACAAACCTGCTGACAGATGCCCCTTAGGCACTGAACGAGGGAGGTTCGTGGCCCTTCACTGGTCACAGCTTCCATTCGGGAGAGTGAAAAAGCTGAGCTATGAACCCTAAGGTTCGTCTACGGCCAAGTGCTTGCAGTTCCTACAGGAAGTGATCTCCTGCATTCGTCACCATCTAAACCATGAAAAAACAACCAAAAAAAAACTAAACAAAAAAAAAACATTTGACCCAACACTGTGGGGTGGGACCTGTAGGCACCGACCACCCTTCATCTGTTGCGGAGGGTCTCCAGGACCTACTGCCGCAGTCCTCTGAGATAACCGGCTCTCTGCTGGATACAGATGACTGGAACTAGGGTTACTGCACCATAAACGCAAGAAAGCGGCGGCCTACTACACTGCCGTCCGACGGTCACACTGCGGTAAGGGGCTTGATCCACATCATGGAAACGTGGCCAAGGCTGGATACAACTGCACCAAACTCTCAGCTGTGAGAAGGATTATGCTTGTGTCAGCTTCCATTCACTGACAGCAGAAATATTGTGAACAGCATGCACACGACTGCATCCGTTTTGCAGTCCTCGGATCTGCAAAATTCAGATGCGGTCTGTATGCCGTGCACATTTTTGCGGACCCACTGACTTCGATGCGTCACTGGTACGCACTTTGCGGACATAGTTCCTTTTTGCTGAATGGACATACGGATGCTGAAAGCCTACAAATGATCCATGTGCTTTCCACATCCACATGTCCGTTTTGCAAAAAGACCGACCATGTCCGCACACAAAATGCAGACCATGGACCTATTGAAGACAATGGGTCAAAAAAAAAAACTATAACTGCAGACGGCACACGTACAGAATGATCAGAGCGAGTTCTGCATCCATATATCTGTTCCGCAAAAACATAGAACATGTCCGGACCACCCTTAAGATAGTACAGTAGGTGTACTTGTTGTCTTATCCAAGATGGCAGGAAACACATGCAGAGCTGAGCCAAGTGACAAACTCAGCTGTGCTACGTCGGTTGAGGTTGAAAGAGCAGGTTGGTCTGTTACGAAAGGTTGCAATCAGAGATGACATGGGAGATAACAGATTAGCCGCGTTCATCTCGCTAATCGCCATTCGGTAGGGAAGTAATAACAGGTCGCTGGCGGCAGTCTGTGGTCAGCGTCAGACCCTCCGCGGTTGTCAGCGTGACTGATCTGATGTGAAAAACAGATTTAGGACATTATTACGGAGTCTCCCGGACATCCCAGGAGAGCGGAACTTAAGGGGGGACCTCCAGGACGAGCAGGCGGCTCTCCTAACTATGCCGGGTTCATCCCTGCTTCAGCCATGGTAGAGGGGCTGCTGTTTGTGGCTTATGCATTTACAGGACAAAACTACATGTAGCAGAGAGCGCAGATGTCTCAGACTGCAGCAGTCACTGAACAGCGTGCACACAGTAAGACGACACCAGAGTGACCAGATGTCTCCTCTGTATACAGAAGGGATCGGAGGGAACCTTTCAAAAGATCAGTGACAGCTACACAAAATATGCAGCGGGGCCCGCCGCAAGTGCCTGCACACACAGCTCACGGGGCCAGCCGCGAGTCCCTGCACACACAGAGCGCGGGGCCCGCCGCAAGTCCCTGCACACACAGAGCGCGGGGCCCGCCGCAAGTCCCTGCACACACAGAGCGCGGGGCCCGCCGCAAGTCCCTGCACACACAGAGCGCGGGGCCCGCCGCAAGTCCCTGCACACACAGCACATAGAAAATGACAGTGACTGGCAGCATAGGATGAGCACAGAGTACACTGCACACATAGCACAGCCAGTGAAGAGTACATGACAGTACAGGAGATGTAGCATTATGACAGGGTATGCTGTGGGTACTGGAGGCACAAGTATCCAGCGCTATGAGACGAACGCATCCGATGGGACTGCGCTGCCTCAGATTACACCGACTGGATCTCAGACAGAACTGCGGATTAATACAGAAAATGAAAGCGATACGGTGAAGGCCGTGGAGTGCGCCTGACACAATCACCAGATGCGTGTCAACAAGCTAGAAAGTGGCGGCCTCACCACACCCTGACAAACCGGCAACCTGGGACACGAGTGCCAATTACAGAGAAGTTAGAGCTGATATACACCTGCCAACACTGGAGGCGGCCTTTAACGACAACTCGCTGCTAACCAAAGCAGGCACCAACTGCTGGGTGCACAACGTACCCATGATTAGTGACAACCACCATGATTTACACTGCAGGTACTACTCCAATAAACCTACCCACGAAGGGGGGGGGGGGGAATTCACATTGTTGGAAACCCATCATTTTTCAGACCTTTTCCGCATGAATTTCTCTATGCAAAAAATAAAGTGCAAATGAGCAAAAATGTCTTAAAACATTGCTACAAAAAAAGTGTTTGCAGGGCGTTTTACAATTTCCTATTTGTCAGTAACATCTGGCCGTTGCATTTAGTTTTTTTCAAAAACAAAAAAAAAACTAAATTGCTGACAATAAGGGGAACACAGCATTTTTACAACAAAAAAAAGGTTAGGTTTATGAGATTCTCCTGTAGGTTTTTTTAGCCAAAACCAGAAGTGAATCCAAGAAAGGAGAAGTAAATCCTTCCGAAAAACCTGCAGGAAAATCTCTCAAAGCCTCCTCCAAAAACCTACCCTTATAGGATAACTGCACACGATGCAGATTTGTATGCAGAAAATCCGCACCAAAGCCACGTAAAAAAAAAAAAAAACTACAAAAACACAAATGAGTACTTTTTATTGCAGTTTTGGTGTGTCGTGGATTTTCTGTAGTCTATGGTTAAAACCACCGTACAGAGGGTGCGGAATCACACAATTGACATGTCAGTCTAGCAGGTCAATATCCGCACCTAAGAAAAAAGCTAAGTGTATATGAGATTTATTACATTTCATTCACTTTGCTGGTACTGGATTACGCTGAGGTTTTTCCTCATGGACCGCGGCTCAGGAGCTGCACTCATATTGATCTGTGAGTAACAGCCTGACCGTGGGTCCACATGATGCTGAGTACGGGCCAGAAGACCTGCGCTTGGGGCTGGAACTCACAGCACCATAAATAATTACGATGCCGAGAGACAGCCTCACATAAGCTGTGGTCGGTCCAGAAAATGTGGCGGTCACACAAACCGCACATGGCCATGCGAGTGCAGATTTAAGCCTCATTCACACGTCAGTGTTCCACGGACAGCACGCGCCCCCATTCATTTCAAAATGTGTGTATTCAGACATCCGTGTTTTAGCACGGTCCGTGGGTCTGTTTTTTTTTTTTTTTTTTATAGCACGGAAACATGCTTTATTTTGTCCGTGTTCACGGATCTATCTCACCCATTATAGTCTATGCGTCCGTGAAAACCATGGAGGCAACACGGATGCCATCTGTGTTTCACGGATCATTAGGAAGAAATGCTTTGAAAAATTATTTTTCAGCTGTGCAGTGTGAGTGACACACCGACAGCAAAAAACGGACACATGGACCCATCACCTTTCACGGACGGATTTAAGCACGGACACGTGTATGCAGCTCTACATGGGCTTATGATCCTGAAGGAACATTCAGTTGCCCCATCACTGCTACGAGTGAACATCTCCCCCTGATCTCCTCGTTTGTTGGCCTTTTGGATTTTTTGTGTGGCCAAAAAACGCTGATTTTTATAGGACATAAAACAAGAGGATGTGCTGCTGGCGATAACGCAAACGGCTGCATGAACGATCTCAGCGGTGAACGTTCGCTCGGGCAATTACCAGCTTGCGTTAATGGTCCACAAACGAGCGGCGATCGCCTTGCTGTAACCTTTCCTAGGAACGCCCCTTGTCATTTAGTAAAGCGGTCAGCTGCGTCCAGAGCAGCTGTCGTCCCTGCAGGACCGAAAATAGACACAATGGGAGGAGGTATGGACACCATCGAGGACAATGGACCACCGCGTAACGCTGCGGGAAAAACCTAAGCCGTGCACGCCGAGTGTCAAACCCGCAGGGATCACTTTACGGGAGGCATCCCTACAGAAGCGATCGCACAACACCGCAAGCCCGCAGACTGAATAGCAGCTTCCGAGGGATGAGGCACAAAAAACGCCTCTGATGTCATCGCCATTTCCTAGTGAGTAAAATGACTATTCACAATACGAAATAAAAATTTAATAAAAATACGCACGCTGCCATTTGGTAGTACAACCTTGCTTACACAGTGCTGCCGCCTTAGACTATTGAGAGTACAGGAAGCCGACCTTCATCAGGATGGCACAAGAACGCGGCTTACTGACAGACGCGGCCGTCCACTTCCTGGTTATATTGTGGTGAGCTCAGCGCAGCCGCCGTCCTCTGCACATTACCCTCTCCTCCAGTGTACACTGCACTGTACGCGGCCATACTGCTGCACTCTGACGACGACGCTTCCCTACACTACGGGGCCTAACGCCTCCACCTCCCATGTTCACCTTTGAACACCAATTTTGTTCTACATACATATTACCTGCATGAAATGTTGAGTACTGCGCACATATATTGCTCATCACCTGTTACAGCCCAGAGCTGTAATCACAATTCTGCTGCTCGTCAATGGAAACAACGAATCAGCATACACAAGTCTGTGATTGGGCGGTTTTACTTCTGGGAGCTCAGACAATCCCAAGAATAAAAGGGGCATGCCCACTCTTCACCAGGTCTGGTGGTGTGAATGGTGACAAAGCCCTATTCAAGTGAATGGGGGGGCTAAGGGGGCATCTATTATACATGTACACAGCCCTAGTTGAGAGTAGCGCCGTTTCAGCAAGCGGTTGAAGGGACAGCTGCATTTTATTGTGCATGGAGGACCTTTTCGTCTCAATCATATGATGCCGCGAATGATTTTTCGCCGCAGCCATTTGACCGTATTCTAATCGATGCGGCATAGATGACAAATCTACGCTGATTTTTATACAAAAAAAATAAAAAAAATAAGTCTTGGCTTTCTGCTGCGGATCAGTACACGGATTAGCCCCCTCTCACACAGATTTGGACACGGAATACACACCAAACTCCGTGCCGAAAAATAAGCCATCCAAACAAGCCCTAAGGGAGAACGCAGGCATGGCGGGTTTGTAAAACGTCTCGTTCATCAGAATGGGGCTCGCAGAGTCCCCAATGGCATGCCGAAAAAATGACCCCTTTCAGATAAACGGAACAGATTTGTCAGTTGCAGAAATTTCAGTAGCAAATCTGCCAAATCTGTGTATAGCCAAGGTTGGCTGCAAACGATGCAGATTTGTGTGCAAGAAATTTGCACTCAAAAAAAAAAAAACATAAATCCAATAAATCTGCACAATATATTGCATTTTCGGTGGAGATCTTCTGCAGATTTCCCTTTTAAAAAAAAAAAACAGAAAAAACTGAAAATTTATTAAGACCAGCATTTTAGGCTACGTTCACACTTGCACTATAGCAGGGTCCGGCAGGGGAAGCCCTTGTATGCCGCTGGAAGTCTGCTCTGGCCCCATTCACTATGCAGGGACGGGCCGGTGGTCCGGCCGTGGCGCGGCAAACATGCTGAAAGGCGGCCGGACAAAAACTGCAGCATCAGAAGCGTCAATCTGAAAAGGGGCTGTCCTCAACAGACAACCCCTTTAACTATGATAACTCTAGCATCTTTTCCATAGATCATTACCTTACTGTCCCACTCATCTCAGTTATTTTACTCAGCGATGCTCAGAAAATATCCAGTAGGACACTGGAAACCGTCAACAAGCTGCTATTGGCTGATCCTTTGGATACGTTCCTATTTAATTAACACTTTACTACAATTCAGCTACTAACACAGTAATTGCTATGTGGTGTATTCACACTGGCCAGAGTTGAACCAAAGCCATAATAAGATCTGTCAGCAGCAGCAGCTATCCTGCTTGTTGGTGGTTTCCTGGTAGCAGGCAGAAGTCAAAAAACACATGAGGTTGCCAGGAGAATTTCAGGTCAAGATGTATAATGACTACATCATACAAGATGTAGAATGCCTAACCCCCTCCCCAATAAACTAATAAAAAAATAAAGTTTATAAAAAATAAAAAAAATTGCACATATATGTGGCTCCCGGAACAGGGTTTTCTATTCTGTCTGAGGTAAAGACGATCGTCTCCGGTCTGTCCTATTTGCCTGGCTCAGACGGACAACCATCAGACGGGAAATGCTTGGACTGAATATTTCTAGGCAGGAAAGCATTGCAGCAGGCGGTACAATCTACCCGCCACAACCAGAGGGCAGGGTAACGGGCATACAGGCTACCCAACAAGCCTCCTGACCAATCACAGGCAAGATGTCACCTAACGCCCAGCCATCACCAATCCTCCTCCACTGTGGACTTCAAAGTTATGGATGGCAGTGACTGGACCGCATAGCCACGAACATGGATGCCTACAACATAGGCCGCCCTATCTGGCGGAACAACATGGAGTGTTTCCGCCGCTGACACCAGCGCTGGGAAACGGGCTGACGATCCTAGTGAGTTTCAGTCTCGCATATGGCTCTTAGTCCCTTGACCCTGGGTTCAGACCTGAGCGTTCTTAAAACGCGCGTTTTAGTCGCAAGTATTCCAGCGCGTTTTTGCAAATAGGAAACGTGCGTTCCTACGCGCGTTCTTGTGATTGACTACTGTGGTGTCAATCACAAAACGAGCGACAAACGCCCCAAAAAAAGCTCAAGTACTTGTTTATGCGTCGGGCGTTTTACAGCACGTTCAAACGCGCTGTAAAACGCTCAAGTGAGAACCAGGGCCATAGGAAAGCATTGGTTTTTGAACGCGCTGTAAAACGCTCAGGTGTGAACTTAGGGTGAGGCAGGCTGATGGAAATATGCAGGAAGGGTAGGAATGATCCAGGATGGCATTTAGCTGCAAGAAAGAAAAAAAAAATGGCTGCCTGCCACCCTTGAAAGCAGATACAACACGGTAACTATGTAGCAGCCTACTACTATGAAACGCATGGGGTTGACAATTCTACCAAGCCATGGAGGATATGTGATGACCTTGACCAACTTCAACCTGTGCTAGGTTACCAGCAAGTGGTGCTGGATTTCGGCACATTCAAAAACATTTACAGAACTATATATATATTTTTTTTTAAACTCTCATCAGGATCAAGTCTATTAAACCAGGAAGGATTGATCCTGCTGATAAAAATGATACCTGTCTTGTGAAAATCGGTAGTAGCGTTCCAGAGATAAACAGACTTTAATTCCTTATGCAAATGAGCCATTTCACTGTGGGGTGTGGCCAGCACTGGAGAGCTGAGAGTCTAGGTCCCGCCCCTGGGTGAGCAGAAGGCCTCACTTGCATAAAGAATTAAAGGTCTTTCATCGCTGGAACACCAACTGATTTTCACAAGATAAGTATCATTTTGATCAGCAGGATAAACCCAACCAGACCGTATGCCTAGTATATTAAGGTGGATCCTCCTGACAAATGCCCTTTAAAAAGGAAATCCCAGATTACAGGAAAACTAGGTTAGAAAAGCTCAGAACAGGTGCTTGAAGCCACTGATAGGACTGTTTCAGTCTTATAATGCGATTCTCAAAGATAATGGCTGCATGCACCTATACAGGATCAATTCGTTCGTGCAGCTCTCTTCAGATAGACACAGGTTTGAGAACCTCGATCGAGGACCGTCTGTCTGCAATAGACAACCCCCTTTCATAAATCCTATTAGGGTTTCCTCACTCGTGACAACCCTGGCCCAAGACGCTCGAGAAGGCGCCCTCCAAACCGGACCATACAAGTCTATATGGCTGTATTGGAGCACCACGTACGCTGTATACAACTCTATACTGTGGATACTATGGGGGTGCTCATTACTGAAAACAATGATACTGGCGGCCCTGCCATGCGAGAATCAAGTATGTAAGCACTGACTGGCATGTTCAGAATGGCGAGGAGGGGGCAATCCACACAGATCAAAGCAGAAGGGCAAGCACAATCACTAGAAACAAGACGCTGGTTGGTAGCTAAAGTCACTTTAAGTGGAAACCATAGGCATGCTGGTTCTGCCATGACTCTTATATGTAGCTTAGGGGTGAGGAAACTGATTTACAACCTTTCACAGCTATTATACATGGACAAACTGATTTACCGCAGTCAGTGTGGCGGCTTCGTATCGGACAACCAGCAAATCGCTCTGCTCATCTCTAGTAATAGATCCATCCAGGTGTAACAGCAGCGAT
Organism: Bufotes viridis; assembly: GCA_033119425.1. NCBI lineage: Eukaryota > Metazoa > Chordata > Amphibia > Anura > Bufonidae > Bufotes > Bufotes viridis. The sequence goes on along the minus strand of CM065597.1, from coordinate 28,970,506 downwards.
AAAATTACAAGTGGATTTGATTATCTCTCGGTCGATCCAGAAGGTGCTACTCTCAGTGAGCGTTTCCTGGAGACACACGTACTAAGAAGATGCAGAAAACACACGTGACCGCCGGCCTACAGCGTCCGTCCGTCCCTATATTACAGTTCCTGTAAACCTGCCATATACTGACCTGCGCACCATTCAGTCCGGACTAAAGTCAACATAGGTCACCTATGTCCTGGAATTACACAGAAACACAAGGAACAAATGTTATAGGTTCAAGAACTTAAAGGCTACAGTCACACGGCCGGATCAGTTTTGCGCTCCCCTAAATATGGATGTGGGCTCCATTGAAAAATTTCCTATTCTTGTCCGAAAAACGGTTCCATAAGTTGCAGCACGGCCAGAAACGAGAGGGTTCTCGTGCAATCCAGACGCGGACTGAAAATACTGTCGTGTACATGAGGCCTAAGTGTAAGTTCACACAAAGCCAAAAAATTCCTTGCAGATTTTGCCACAGATTCACTGCATACTGCACCCTATACATTGCTTTGAAGATATAGCCATATGTATACTGTGCGTCACATTCAAGCGTTAAAGGGGTGGTCCATAATTAAGTATTTTCTATTACTCCCCCTCACCCAGCCGGTCCTGTGAAGGGAACTATACTTGCTCTCCGACACCCAGTTCTGGCTCTAAGGGTCCTGGATGGTCTTCACTTCCAGTCGCCACATGTAACCTTCCTGCATGGACGGCATCACCGCAGCCAATAACTGGCCTCAGAGATGAAACCCCCTACTGGGTCACATGCCACTTGGGGATACGTCACAGCTGAGGCCAGTTATCGGCACATATAACCCAGTCCATGAAGGAAAATTACATGTAGGAGACTGGAAGTCCATTAAAAACAGGAGCCACGGGGTTGGAACCAACTGGTGGGGAGCCAGGTTCCACTAATCATGGAAAAAAAAGGGGGGGGGGGGTTATTAAAAAAATAAATAAACTAAATAAAAACATCATGGACATCCCCTTAAAGTTGAAGCACAAGTTTTAATCACAACGCTTGGGTCGACCAGAGCTAAACATTATCGTAGACCTAAGAAGCCAGTTACACCGATCCAGCAGCCACTGGACAGAGTGAACTTTAGCAGAACACACGCAAAAAAAAAAAAAAATTGCATGGTGGCAAACTCCTCGGCGCATTGACCGACTAGTCCTTGGAAGCTGTGAAGCCCTGACTAGGAGGACCACAGTTTACCAAATGCTACACAGATGTTGGTTTCTGTCAGTACATTATGTTGTAGTCCGAGAATAAGCTTACGACTCAACTCTACACTCAACACAAAAAAAAAAAAAAAAAAAAAAAAACACAGTAACTGGTTATTTTTGTGAAAAATTGTACTCGGCCAGTACTTAAGCTGGCCATACACACAAGATGCAAGTTGTCCAACTCCGCTAATTTCAGTAAGATGTGTATTGGAGGGGTCTTGTTCAGCCAACAGCTATAGTATGCATATGGGCAGCTAGAGAAAGCCGAGTGAAACCAACACAGCCACCATCACAGAGCCGCCAGGAACCATTTCCTGACTGACTTTTACCTCAGAAGGGAAAATATGGTTCCACACAGTTTTAGCACAGGCTTGACTATAAGCGTCCAGGTAATCGGCACTCCTCTCTGCACGGACATGCAGCCCGCTATCAGTGACAGCAAGGCTCCGCATACAGAGTATCTGCATGAGCTAATGGGTCTTAGCAGACCCAGACCAGCTCTACAGTGAGGCCGTATAGTCCCATGACAACCTCTCTGAGGGCTGTTCTCTCCCTGTAACTGAGGGTAATGAGTCAGCCCCAGTTACAGGAGAAAAAGATCACAAAAATGAAGCTCCAGGTGTCTCCGGAAAAAAAAAGGCACAATTCTTTACCTAACCGAACAGGAGAAGGGAAAATACATTTTAAAAAATGCGGCTGCTCAGTCATGGAGTTAATGGCCCAGTCTTGAAGTGGTTAAAAAACGGTGCTAGAAAATGTTTGTATAGCTAACTTCTATGCATAAACCGAGATCTCATGATGTTACGACCTGTTTTCTTACGCCACGGTTTTCCCCAATTAAAGTCATAGAGGGGGAAAAAAAAATGTATATATACACACACACACACACACACACACACACACACACACACACACACCAACAAAAGCAGAAAAAGAAAAACCACAGGGATGGCGTTTGTTGTGGTTTATACAAAACAAAAAAGTCCCGTAAACCTGCACGGAAATCACGCTCTCTGTGCTGGGGTTATTAAGTCCTACTAGCATCTGTGCACCAAAGTCCGCAACAAAAACGGTACATGTGAACGCGCCGTTACTTGGCGGTGTATTAGTAACCAGGCGAATATGCCATTTCTGAATCCACATGACAAAGAACTAGTAAAGACAGAAATCTGACCGGTCGTTACGATTCACTCATAACATGGACGCTCTGGGCCTACGACACAGGACAGACACAAACAGAGGCAACCAATCAGAGAACGCCTTTCATCTTTAAATCTGCTCAGCAAAGATGAAAGCTGTCATCCGATTGGTTACCGCGGGCAACTGCTCCATTACACAAATGAACACGACGATGTGGAGTCTATAATGCCGACGTATTACATATAAAGGAGGCACAGGCTCCGTGTTCACACAGTAAGGATCTGCCGATGGTGGGCAACGTTCCTGCGTATATAGTGTAAGGAATATCCTGGGACATATACATCAAACTGGTGCAATAGTATAAAACTATACGTTTAAAAAAATATATATTTATATACTGGCTACTAACTCATGAAATATACTGACCGGACGGAGCCTCCGCCTGGCTACTGTAACCCCATGGATACATTTACCATGTACACCGGTAACTTTCTTTGTGTATACGCTTAAGGGTATGTTCACACGGTGGATTCAGACGCAGTTAAAAATTTTACCTGCTCCCCGCCACCGAGTTCTGGCTCCTTCGGTACCCCGCCGCCACACTCTGGTCCCCACTCATTAACTTCCTGTTTGACGGGGGTCACGTGGCTGCATCAGTGACGCGTGCCCCAAGCGGCACGTCACTGGGTCAGCCCAGAAGTTGACAAGCGGAGACCAGAACCCTGAGACGGCAGCAGCGGACCAAAGTGGCTGGAAAAAGTTGGCTAGGAGCAGGTAAGTATGCTTCCCTCTGTACGACCGACAGGGGGTGGGGTTTGAATAGCCAAAAGGCTGCCAGAGCTGAACAACCCCTTTAATATTTCCCCATAGATGTCATTGTAATATCTGGAGCTGGCGGGGTTTTCGCTTTTTTTTTTTTGCCTAAAAAAATAAAACTAAAAATACTTTTTTGCCTAAAAAAATAAAACTAAAAATACTGCAAAAATTGGAAGCCAAAAATACACCAAAAAGAAATATAAAAAATAAAATTAAAAAAAAAGTCCTACACCAGCCTTTGGCTACATTCACACGACAGTACGTGTTTTGCGGTCCGCAAAAAAAACCCACGGATGACGACTGTTTTTTTGCGGATCCATTGTAACAATGCCTATCCTTGTCCGCAAAACGGACAAGAATAGGACATGTTCTATTTTTTTTGCGGGGTTATGGAACGGACAGCACACGGTGTGCCGTCCGATTTTTTTTGCGGGCCCATTGAAATGAATGGATCTGCATCCCCCCCCCCCCCAAAAAAAAACAAAAACGGAACGGACACGGATACAAAATACGTTCGTGTGAATGTAGCCTTAACCTGAGACTTCAGTTTAAAATAAGCAAGAGAGGGGAAATGGAATTTGACAGCTGTGCAGGGTTCGCGTCACGAATGTCTGACAGCAGCATCTACCGCACAATACTTACACAATGTACAAAACCACAAGGCGGTACGCCCATTTCGACGATGACACCCACTGATCTCATGAAAAACCATAGCTGCATTAGTAAGTACCAATGTTATGAAGAGGGACAAGGCCACTGATCTAGTCCTAGTTTCACGGTATTACTATTCCGTGACGGAGCAGTGATCGCAACAGACAGAAACGTTCGCCTTGATTTTAATATTTTCCCGAGCGCCCGTATCAGCACAATACATTTTCTAAAAGCCAGAGAACCAAGAGAGCACAGCGACCCGCAAGAAACCCGTTTTCCTTTGCCGACTAAGCAGAGCTCACCTGACTTCATAGAAAGGGCACGCCATCCCGCCATTTCACCCTCGTTCCTTCATTGGTTCATAGGTAACAAAAAAAAAAACTAAACGGTGTGAATTTTCAAATATTTTGCCGCCATTAGGAGCATTTCCACCGCGAATATTACCCGATACACTGAACACGGAGAAACCCACGCCTGACATGCTGCCGATACGAAAATGTAAGAAAATCCGCTACATGTGAATGGCAGCAGATACGATGCTGAAGATATGCAAAGATTTGCCAACACAGTTGGAAATGTTGCGACATGAATAATTAACTTTTACCGAAGATCACCGAGTACAGAAAGTCGCCACAGCCTTATGACGACCGCCACAGGAAAGACATAGGACGGTTACTATGAAACGTATACCCGATGTAGGCTCTTTAGTGCCACTCTGCGCCCACAAAGGTACTCAAGACTTGCTGGTTTTCTTTTGGTGGTTGCTCTTTTAATACTACCGGGACCTGTGGAGAAATCCATACTCACATGATCCTCTCCGTTCCGGCTCCATGGGTCCGGGGCTGTCTTTTACGTGACCCCGTATGTCACATGCGCCGCATCCAACGTGCCAGTGATGTGCCACTTGGGGACATGTCGCCGCTGAGGTCAATCACTGGGTGCAGAGACGCACGTGGCCCCGTCCATGCAGGAAGTCGACAGATGGCGGAGCGGATGTTCGGTGAACAGAGACGGGAAGCCGGAGCAGAACTGTGGAGAAGAGGAGAGTATGGATTACTAAAAAAAGGCCTTGAATTAGATTTAAAGATTTTTTTTTTTTTACAAAACTGGACAAACCCTTTAAATTGAAGTAACTCCGTACTATCCGCAACACACTCAAAACTACATGCGGGACGACCACAGGCCAGCTCAACATCAAAATATACAGAATTTGAAGAGTTTTAGACACGGAGAGTAAATTCGCATGAAAATCTTCACCAAAATCCGTAATGAAATTATTGCGGATTCTGGCACAGATTGAGCCTCGGGTTCCTCTCCTTGCACTGAATGAGAAATACGGTAAAACTGCTGCATTTTCTCAACACAGGGGATGCTGACGATTTTTATGCTTCAAGCGAACGAACAATCTGCCCGTTTAAAGATGCCGCCGATGCTGTCGTTCGTGCAGGCACGTAAATGACCGTTTCTGGGCAGCAGATCGAAACAGCCACTGCGCGTCCTAATACTGTGGAGGTGATTGCTGCAAGTAAATGGAACACTTCACCTTCACTGAAGGAACGCTTCCCTCCTGACAACCTGCTGCTGCTCGGCACGTGTTTGATCAGTGATTTCCATCAGTGATTGCAAACCAAAAGCAGAAGAAGAGCCTCCACAGAGAGAGATAAGGGAAAGTTCTGCACCTGCTCCGTCTTTCTGACCTGCACCTGGTTTTGGCTCACAATCATGGATGGAAATCACTGACTGTGTGAATAAAGTCATTTACTAAAGCTCCCTTTAGACGGGACAATTCAGCAGCAGGAGGCAGGCGTTCCTTCCCGGCAATCGCCTGCTCGTTAACGGAGGAGGCCGCTGCCATTACGTGAAGCGATCTCCTCCGCAGTATGGGGAGAAGTGATCACGAACATCATCACTTGTCCCCATTTAGTCTCGGTGTTTGCCGGCAGCAGAGGCTGTTTAGACGCCATGATCTTCAGCCGGCAAACGACAACGTAAGTGCCTGCACACACGAGCATATTAACTGACGAATGAACGTTTCGCTCGTTCATCGGGAAATTGGCGGCACCTTTACACCGCCAGATCATCGCTAACAAGCATTCCTAAGAACACTTACCAGCGATTATCTGGCGGATTCGAGGCATGTGTAAAGGGCCCCGAACACTGTACTTCGCTGCCAGTGTTATTTTTTGGCCTCAATGTCATTGGATTGGTATCAGGGATGCCCAACCTGCGGCCCTCCAGCTGTTGCAAAACTACAACTCCCAGCATGCCCGGACAGCCTACAGCAGGGCCTGGTGGGGGTTGTAGTTTTACAACAGCTGGACGGTGCAGGTGGAGCATTCTTGGTATAGAGCAGGCATCCTCAAACTGCGGCCCTCCAGCTGTTGAAAAACTACAACTCCCAGCATACCCGAACAGCTTACAGGTATCAGCCTACAGCAGGGCATTGTGGGAGTTGTAGTTTTACAACAGCTGGAGGGCCGCAGTTTGAGGATGCCTGGTATAGAGTGTTGTACAGACACAGGCATTTACTCACTGAACCGAGATTGCGGGTATAGCAGCCCAGACACTAAAGGCGGCAGAGTGACCGATTGTTGGGAAGGAAGCGTTCCTTCCCGACAGTCGGCTGCTCCTTCAGTGGAGGAGATTGCTGCATTTACACAATATGAGGACGAGGGATCGCTATTGTGATCCCTCGTCCTCATACAGAATCATTTCTTCTGGGCAGCAGATCGCTGTTTAGACCGCACAATCTGCTGCCCAGAAACGATGATCGGTGGTGCCGGAACAAATGACAGGATCACCTGATGAACAAGCGTTTTGCTCGTTCATCAGGTGATCGGCGGCACATTTAGACGGCCAGATTATCGGGAACGAGCCCTCACAGTTTGGGAACCTATCCCAGCAGAGGATGGACAACACAACCCCAATGCTAAACAATCCTGGATTCTAACTAACAATTTTCACATCTTGGCAGGTCTAATTTATAAAGAAATCAATGCAAACCAGCCCAAAAAGTTATGTACTAGGGCCATATTTGACTCCTTACCTACTAGCTTGGCCTGTAGGTACATGGCATTTTCTGCAATTACCAGTACTTAAAAGGCTTGTCCGATTACTTACCTGGCAAATAACACGCTGCTGCTCCGATTCTCTCAGCCGACTGCAGCAGTGATGTCACGTCGACAACACATGTCCTCTGCAGTCAGTCACTGGCCTCTGGTGTACTGCTGAGGCCAGTTATGTGTTGCCAATGTGACGTCACCACTCACTGCTGCAGCCAAGTCCTGCCATGAGAACTGAAGCGGCAGCATAGGATCTGCTTATCCCGATGTCCGGTTTTAACAAAAAATGAGTCCAATATCTTAAAGGGGCCACACCATCTCTCCTGGATCCTATATTAGGCTCATACACCCCCTGCTTGGCTGAGCAGGAATATGTTCACAAGACGGAGAGAGGAATAAGCCGCTGCCAGGCAACTCAGGCATCGGCTTAACTGCCTAAGAATTAAAGGAGCGGACATGTTGAAATCCAACTGCCCGATTCTTCTCTGCCATTGGGGAAGAGTCTCCCCAGTAAATGGGTCGCCCGGTCCCAAGAGGAACGCGTGATTCACCCGACAGCTCCCGGCAGGGCTCTGTTTACCCGACAGCAGGGATGACATCATGGGACCGCTGCTGCCAATTACTGGCCTCAGTAGTGCACTGAAAAGGAAAGTGAATGGCTGCAGTGGTCACATATAGTCATAAACAGAGCCCTGCCGGGGTGACTGCGAGCGATCTGTTGGGTAACGATCCGTTCTTTACTGGAGGAGGATCACATGTGCTACACGACACAGGACAACCCCTTTAAATGGTCAGCTGGTCCCAATGAAATCAGTGGATTCCGCAAATAGCGATCTAACGTGTGCGTCCAAAGGCGGTTATATTTTTTATAATACAATCTTTTAAGTGGAGCGGACAAATTTCCGGGGTCCAGGAGGCGAACGGGCTTAGAGATCTGCTGGCCAGTAAAAATAAATCATTAGGGGAATGATAAAGGCTTATCTTCTTCGGACGGCACTCGTCGGTAGAATGTGGGGACGGGGTCTCATGTGAACGTTGACAATCTCTGTAGAATATGGCGGCGCTATAGGAAATATATTGAAAATCCCTACACACAACCGCATCCCGATATTCACCATGCCTACTATAAAAATAAAATCCTTGAAGCGTGTGCAATAAATTCTCCTGCATCTGCAGAATGCCACCTCCATATAACGCTTTAAAGGGGAACCCCACCCCAATCACTCCACATGTTATTCAATGCAACCCTGACATTCTCTACTAAGGTGCTGGGAGGAACCCTAATAAATCACACAACAGGTTGAAGTCATCCCTGCCACCAGTACAGGTTATAGCGGTAGACCTTTGTACAATACAACGAGAAGCTAAAGAGGAACCCCAAACCTAGGAGACATCAGATGCTGTACTATGCGACTCCGCCATACACTGACCCACACAGTCATTGGCAACTCCCAAACTTTAATATCACATACATGTCATATGCAGGCGGTGACCCTTTTTATGACAAGGTTCACGGGTGCCGGTATATAATAACTGTTTAAAGGGAAACCCTTCAGCTACAAGTATATGTCAAGGCACAGCTGTATTCTGCTTTTAGTTTCGGATGCACCTACATGTGGGTACACCAGAGGATATTACATAGGGGGCGCCCCATGGATTAGGGAGCCGAGAGCATCCATCATATGCACAATTCTCTCTCTATAGCCATCTATACACACACACACACCTTTTCTGTTGGAAGGGCCCCGACTTTAATACAAAAAGCACTGACTACACGTAAAGCACTTATACAAACTTCGGTACATGGGAGGCCTGTATGGACTGGAGTAGTTGTACATACCGGGGCCTCTAAAGTCGCTGCTATAGGAGATCTGAATTTAAGGGAGACTCCCAACCCCCATCTCAATTATAAAGGCCTTTTGCAAATGACGGCGACACTGTGAAAACTTAAAGGGGCGCTCCCCTCTTCCAATCTAACAAAATGAATTCCTAAGGGGGGATCTCCAGCTTAGCGGCAGCTAGCTCTCCGTACGCCAAGCCTTGCTCATATATTCGGGGGGCTCCCAATTCCCTCCAAATCTATACGATACAAGTCTGTACGCACTGCGGACTTGTATACAAGTTTCTATTATAGGAGACTGGAGTTTAAGGGAGGCTCCCAACCACCGCATCTTATAGACACAATGCAAAAACATTACATGCAACTGTCTCCATTATAAAGGGCCTCTAAAGTCGCTACTATAGGAGATCTGAATTTAAGGGAGACTCCCAACCCCCAATGCAAAACATTACATGCAACCGTCTCCATGATACAAGGCCTTTTGCAAATGACTGCGACGTTGCGCAAATTAAAGGGGCGCTCCCCTCTTCCAACCTAACAAATGAATTCCTGCTTAGCGGCACCTCTTGGTATGCCGGATCCCCAATTCCCTCTATATAGATGCCGCCTTCATGGGTGCCCAGTATGCCAGGCCTGGCTCTTCATATATATATATATATATATATATATATATATATATAGGGGGTCCCCCAATTCCCTCTATATAGATGCCGCCTTCATGGGTGCCCAGTATGCCAGGCCTGGTTCTCATATATATATGGGGGGGTTGTCCCCCAATTCCCTCTATATAGATGCCGCCTTCATGGGTGCCCAGTATGCCAGGCCTGGTTCTCATATATATATGGGGGGGGTGTCCCCCAATTCCCTCTATATAGATGCCGCCTTCATGGGTGCCCAGTATGCCAGGCCTGGTTCTCATATATATATGGGGGGGTCCCCAATTACCGCTATATAAATGCCACCTCCATGGGGGCCCAGTATGCCAGGCCTGGCTCTCATATATATGAGGGGGGGGGTCCCCAATTCCCTCCATATAAGTGCAGCCTGCTTTCCAGGAGCTTGCAATCTAGGGGTGCAGTGCCACAGACCAGCACTGACAGTGCAGATCCCCCTCCCCACAGTGTATGTGTGAACCTATAGTCGGGGGTGATGTGGGTGCACTGCCTTCACCCCCGGCGCCCATATCACCAGGCCACAGCCAAGGGTGCAGGAGATTAGCAGGGCGGGTGAGCCATCCCCGCCACCCTCCCGGCAGCACCCACTACGTTGCAAGAGAAGCCCCCTTATTCCATCCTGCAGACGTGACAGGGAGAAGAGGAGAGAGAGAGGGGGGTGAGATGCAGGGAGAGGGGGTGGTGGTGGTGCTGGGTGTTGAGGGGGGCTGGGTGCTCCCCCTCTTTCCCCATCCCCGGCTGCTCCCGCTCAGGGTGCAGGTGAGGGCAGAGTTATAGAGATTTAAAGAGAAATTGCTACAATTGTAACAAACTCACCGCGGTGTTTGAGCAGCAGTCGGCCCGGGGTCTCCAAGTCATCCCAGCACGGGCTCTCAATGCAGGACCCAAGTGGCCTAGACACATAGAGGACCAGAGAGAAGCCTGACTGGAAGGCGCGGCGGCGGCGGCCACAGCTCGGTCCCCCGGGCCGCCACGGCCCTCGCGCCACAGGCCACAGTACGGCCAAAAAATGGGGGGCCAAAACTAACAACTCGACATTTTTTTCAAGGGAATAAAAAAATTTTTTTTTTGGTCGTAGAGGGTTATTTTTTTTTTTTTCCCTCCCTCCACTTCCCACTTAGGAGTCTCCTCCCTCCTCTCCCCTCCTCCAAAACAATGGAACCCACCCAAATAGGAGGGTCTGGGAGGAACTCGGCCCTCACACTGGGCACTGGCTGCTTACATCTGCATGCAAATCAGGCCGGCAGCAAATAGCTTACATATGGGGGGGGGGGTGGAGAGTCTGGCCTCCTACACTAAAGTCTGCTCCACCTGCACTCTCTGCTGGCTGCAGGGCTATCCCCCACCATAGTGGTAGCCCTCAGGCCCTTCTAGTACATATGGGGGTCCCCCACCGAAACCTTCCCATGTTTCAGGGCCAGTGACCTCTGGCGCTCCAGCCATTGTGAAAACTACAACTCCCAGCATGCTCCGTTCGCTTCCTAGACGAGTTGTAGTTTCCCAACGACTGATCCCTGTCACCATATTAAAGTGGTTGTCCAAGATTCTGACGTTGATGATGTATCCCCAGCTGTTTGAGGAGACCACGGAACTGCGTCCAGGGACGTCACATGACGTGAGCTTAGGGGGTGGTCCTGAGCTGCCATACCAAACATGGCCATTAGCCAATGGATGGCGCTGTGCTTGGTAAGGAGGCCGTGGCCCTCACCGGAGCGCCAGGGGGGTGTCCTGGGTGTTGGACCTTTGTTGATCTCATGCTGATGGCCTAGCCTGAGGATAGTTAATCAGTACCAAAAAGTTTGAAGACCCCCCCCCTTTAAGTAGGCCTCTGGTATTTTGACATGGCTTAGGCCTCAAGCACGCGGTATGTCCGATCCAGGACCCTGCAGAGAAGACAGAACGCGTCCTATTACCGTTAAGAAACAATAAAAAAAAAATGGCGGCATGCACTCAGCCGGGATCCGCATTTGCATACCGCTTGAGCCCTTATCCTCAGGAGAGGCCGTCAAATATCCTATCGGTGGGGCTCCGACACTCAGCCCCTGCTGAATCCCGTTCCTATCTCCGGAAAGGGAACCCCCCCAAAGTGAGCGGAGAGCAGCGTGGACGCCTTCAATTCATTTCTATGGGAGTTCCGAAACTAGCAGAGCGCTGAGCAGTCTCACAGAACTGAATGACGCGGAGGCTGTGCTTGCGCAGTGTGCTCTCCATTCATTTCTATGGGGCTTCTGAAAATATCAAAGCTCGCTCGGCCTTTTTCGGAACCCCTGAAGTGAGCGGAGAGCACGTTCACTGTCACATTAGTCGCCATTTTAAAGGGGGTTTGAGGGATTAGAATATTATTGACCTATCCTCAAGATGGGCCATCAATACCCGACCGACTGTCTGGTAGGGTTGATCCTGCTGAGTGAAACCCAATCCCTCTCTCGTTCAAATCCATGGCCTGGTTTTTGAGCAACTGCACCTCTGCCATCCCCTCTAGTCACCCCCTCCCCTTGAGTGACAGGACCAGGCATCCTCACCGATTTCCTGCCTGGCACATGAACAGGTAAGTCTTCAAGCAAAGTACATACTGCCCTGCTTTCCCTGATGCTATAGTCCTAACTGCGCATGCGCCGACTTAAGATTTGCCAGCGCAGAATCAGGATTGGAGGGAGAGGCAGGCAGTGAGTGAGGATGCTTGGCCCTGTCACGCAAGGGGAGGCGCAGCGGTGCTCCGAGGGGCTAGGCCCGCCTCTGGGTGCACTGAATACCACATTAGCATTCAGTTTCAACATGCCCGATCTTTTGTTCTCAAATAAGATAAGCCGCCAGTGGTGTCTGGTAACAACTCGTTTCTTCTCCCCATCGAAAACACATGCATGCTCGGCTGAGCCAGGATGCATGTGCAAGGCATCAGCTAAATGAGTACAGCTTTCCTAACATGTATCGTCTATCTGATGGACAGGTGACCTTTTTGGCTGAAATACCCTTCACGCGGCGGAATTTTGTCAGCCTCCCGTTGTTTTTAATATAAGGCCGCGCTGTAGTTCGCGCGCCGGCAGTGTAAAGCCGCGACCACATGGCGCGGTATGCAGACTTGCTTGGAGTCGCAAGTGTCTGACTGCGGTTTGGCTCTATTCAGTGGAGCTAAGACGCAAGCGGATCCGCGGAGTCCAAAGCGAACAACCACAGCATAAATCGTGGCGATTTCTGCCACGGCAGACGAGACAACGCCAAAATCCGCTGTGAACGGCCTTATAGGGTCCAGGAGCGCGGTGACGTATACGTGGCGAGATTTTCTAGGCATATATGACGTGCACCCTACATTCGCCAGAAACACGAAGATGGCTTGTACCCAAGCCTTCTGGGTCACTGGTGCCCCCTTTCCACGGGGGCGATGCCTCTACGCGTCGCCGACTCTTACTTGCACTTTTACCACTAAAATTCATGTGAAAATCTGTAAATTCTAGAAGCTGTTAAAAGCAACGCCAGCTATAATGTTATAGTTAGGGAATTGCTATTCAAGCAGTCGTTGTAATGAAAAAAAAAAAAAACTATTATTTTTTTTAACGCACATGACCTCACTACTACTACTCTGTGTGTGTCACCATGTATTAGACACAGCGTGTGTACACACAACACCCCGCCAGCCTCCAGCGCCCCTGCTTCCTTGGTACACCACACCGCGGTCTTCAGCCTCCCAGCTTTCTGCACAGGCAGTGACCGAGCCACCTATAGCCGGGGTCCTAGCTGAAGCCATTATAAACTGGTTCTGCCAGAGAGGCAACAACCTTCTGTGATTGGCTGAGGCGCTGGAGAGGTGGGCGGGCGTTAGCGGGCCGTCCCGCTGACCGATTGGGCGTGTTAAAAGTGATTGACCGCCGTGCGTAATAATTAATCAAGGGGGAGGGGCGGAGGGTTTGTTTGTAAGCGGCCATTGGTCAGATTTGAACGGCACGGCGTCCTCTCGGTGACAGAGAGGGGACGGGCGCAGCGCTATAAAAGTCGCTGTGTGCGGCTCTGGGTGCGAGCTCTCAGCTGGCAGGGCCTCAGTGAGGGTCATTTTAGGATAATGCCTCATGGCACCTTCCTGTGCAGGTCTGCACGTAGTCTGCCCTCATATTATAGCGGGTAATCTGCTGAGAAGCCCAATTACTCAGTCTATGCCATCACTTCTGGGGGTCCCTGCGTTCAGACCCCCAACAAACAAAGTGACGGCAGATCCCAGAGACACGGCATGGCGTTATGTGTCCAAATTGGTCCCCAAAGGTGTCTGTCGCCCTTAAAAAAGTTTTCCAAGACTTTCTAACCGATGATCTATCCTCGGTACCTGAACTGTGGGGGTCTGACACCCAAGACCCCCGCCGATCAGCTGTTTGAGAAGGCATTGTCTCTTCTGTGAGCGCCACAGCCTTCTACGTGCTCACCGAGCACAGCGCCATCCATTGTATAGTGGCCGTGCTTGGTATCGCGCTTCGCCTCATTCACTTCCAGGGTCATGTGACCGATAAATGTGACATCACTGGCCTAGGAAAAGCTGTGAGAAGGTCAGGGCACTCACAGGAGCGCAACAGCTGATCAGGACCGCCACCGATCAGACCAGAGGTTAGGTCATCAGTTATAATGTCTTGGAAATATATTTTATTGATAACTTATCAGAGCGACTGATCTGTGAGGACCCGGGACCCCCGCCGATCAGCTGTTTAAAGAGACCACAGTGCTCTGGTGAGCGTTGCGGCCTCTTCCTAGTCCAGGGACGTCACGTTCATCGGTCACGTGGCCTAGGCGCAGCTTATCTCCATTTATTATCTTCTGATCAGGCACTAATACATTTCAATGTAAATTAATCCCGGATCCGGCATTCCGGCAACTGATCAGGCATTTTGGACGGAGATAATACCGCAGCATGCTGCAGTATTTCCTCCGTCCAAAACGCCTGACAGGGACTGAACTGATGCATCCTGAACGGATTTCTCTCCATTCAGAAAGCATTGGGATAAAACTGATCAGTTCTTTTCCGGTATTGAGCCCCTAGGACGGAACTCAATGCCGGAAAAGAAAAACGCTAGTGTGAAAGTACCCTTAGGCCCCTTTCACATCAGCGTTTTTACTTTCCGTCCCAGAGTTCCGTCATCGGGGCTCTAGGACGGAAAGAAACTAATCAGGAATATCCCCATGCATTCTGAATAGAGAGAAATCCGTTCAGGATGCATCAGGATGTCTTCCGTTCAGTATGTGAACGTTTTTTGGACGTTGACAAAACCGCAGCATGCTGCGGATTTGTCTCCGTCCAAAAATCCGGAAGATATGCCGTAACGCCGGATCCGGAATTAATGCCCTTCGAAGTGCATTATTCCGGAATTAAGCTAAACGTCGTTTCGGCGCATTGCCGGATCCGACGTTTAGCTCTGCGCATGCGCTGCAGCAGTTCCGATCGGTGCCCCAGTGTAAGCTGGGGCTCCAATCGGTTACCATGGCAGCCAGGATGCTACTGAAGTCCTGGCTGCCATGGTAAGTACTCCGCAGCAGTGTACTTACCTGCGCTGTGGCCCCCGGGCGCTCCTTCATGACGTCACAGGTCCGGGCGGCGCATTGATCTATGCGCCGCGGGAACCTGTGATGTCATGAAGAAGCACCCGGCGGCCGAAGCAGGTAAGTACACTGCTGCGGAGTACTTACCATGGCAGCCAGGACTTCAGTAGTGTCCTGGCTGCCATGTTAACCTGAAAGCCTTTAGAAGACTGATCAGGATCCTGATCAGTCTTCAAATGCTTTCAGGCGACTTGCGTTCTGACGGATCCGGCAGTCCTGAAGTGCCCGCCGGATCCTCAGAACGCAAGTGTGGAAGAGGCCTTAGATGTATTTTGAGCAAAATGTATTGACCAAATGTCTCAGATTTTATCAAGAGTGAGGGCTTAGTCCATATGTTATGCTTGCATCTATTATTATAGGGCATTATTTTCTGTGATCTTCTATATTAAACACCTGGAAAGCCCCTTTAAAGGGTTTGTGTCATCTGAGACATTGGGGCGTATCACTAGGCTATGCCGTGGATGTCAGATCGGTGCAGGTCCCACCTGTGGGACACGCACTTATCTTTAGGACGTGGCCCCCAAAGCGAAGGAAAGTACAATGCATGCTCACTATTCACTTCAATGGGAGTTCCAAAAATAGCTGATTGGAGGGCAGCTGTGCATGCGGGGTGTGCTCTTCACTTTGGGGGCCCTAGAGGGGTGACCTGCACGTGGCATAGCCTTGTGATATGCCCCCAGTGCTTCAGATGACACCACCCCTTTAAAGGGTAACGCTGCAGGTGGTGTAAGCGCTGAGCAGCGGAACCGCAGGCGGAAAATCCGCAGCGTCTTACAGTAGCAGAAAACAGGATAAGATTTAGGCTAGGTTCATATCTGCGCCGCTTCCGGTACAAGAACAGAAAAACTGAAGCGCCAGTCCCATTGACTATAGTCCCATTGACTATAGCGAGGTCCGCGAGGATACTGTATGGGCCCATTCACACAATGTTTTTTGGTGCTGTGTTTCACGTGTTATCTGCACGGAATCTGCGCCAAAAATGCTTCAAAAATCCTCACCTTCATTTCAATGGGAGGCTGAAAAAACATCGTGGAAAAAAACAGAAGCAGCATTCTCCGTCTTGGAGCGAAATCTGCGCCGATTCTACCATTGAAATGATTGGGAAGCTGAAAAAAATAAAATAAACCTGCCAAAACCGTGCAGAAAATTAGCGCGTTTTCAAAATCCGTCGTGTGAACGTACCTTCACGGCTTCAGCGATTCTGGGGAACTTCTTTTATTATTATTTTGTTCTTTTATTGAGAGTGGAGACCCCGACCAGAAACAATCTCATCCACTCAGGAAATCAGAAGCGAGAATCGGCCCGCGCTGTGGATATTCCGCTGTGGAATCGTGGCACAATCCACGTGGCCTATGTCACAGGAATGATACGGATTGTGTCAGGATCCGATGGCTTCCAACGCACGTTCAATCCATTTTTCAGTAATTGCGTCCATTGTTTCAGTTTTTTCTGTCCGGATTGCATTTTTCACGTGCGTGAAAAAAAACTAAAGAATAACAATCTACATCCCCCAGCAGCCGTCAGTGAAAAACGCATTGAATCCGGACATCTTCCGTTTTTCACGCAAGCCCCATTCGCTTCTTTGGAGCCAGGGCTGTGGGAAAAACGCACAATATAGAAGATGCTGCGATTTTTCTTGAAAGCAAAGATTATATGTGAAAATCATGTGCGCAGACCCATTGAGGTCACGGGTCCAGATTCAGTCCAGAGGCTGTGTTCACAACACTCATCGCATCCGGATAAAAACTCGCTCATGTGAGTTCTTCCGTTTTTCTTCACACCTGCAATCCGTATGCAATACAGACGAGGGGCGGACTGGGAACTTAAAGCTGCCCAGGAAAAAATAAACTAAAAATGGCCCCATGTTATAGACGGGTCAAGATTGTCAGAAGACGGGACAAAACAAGTAGGCGGGGACAACAGAACGGGGGGGGGGCAGTAATAACACCCCAGCAGAACCAAATGTCACAGTGCAGCACAATATACTGCCCCAGCAGAACCAAATACCACAGTGCAGCACAATATACTGCCCCAGCAGCACCAAATACTACAGTGCAGCACAATATACTGCCCCAGCAACCAAATACCACAGTGCAGCATAATATACTGCCCCAGCAGAACCAAATACCACAGTGCAGCACAATATACCGCCCCAGCAGAACCAAATACCACAGTGCAGCACAAGATACTGCCCCAGCAGAACCAAATACCACAGTGTAGCATAACCAAATACCACAGTACAGAACAAAATACCACCCCAGCAGAACCAAATACCACAGTACAGAACAAAATACCATCCCTGCAGAACCAAATGCCACAGTGCAGCACAATATACTGTCCCTGCAGAACCAAATACCACAGTGCAGCACAATATACTGCCCCAGCAGAACCAAATGCCACAGTGCAGCACAATATACTGCCCCAGCAGAACCAAATACCACAGTGCAGCATAAAATACTGCCCCAGCAGAACCAAATACCACAGTGCAGCACAATATACTGCCCCAGCAGAACCAAATACCACAGTGCAGCACAATATACTGCCCCAGCAGAACTGAATACCACAGTGCAGCACAATATACTGCCCCAGCAGAACCAAATACCACAGTGCAGCACAATATACTGCCCCAGCAACCAAATACCACAGTGCAGCATAATATACTGCCCCAGCAGAACCAAATACAACAGTGCAGCACAATATACTGCCCCATAATGTTCTATTAATACAGGCGTTGTTTCGCCGGTGAATTTCTATATGTATACTAGTCAGGTACCAGCCTATACATCTTTTTTTTTTCTTTATATCTGTATTGCATACTGGGCTCAGTTGATATGATACAATACTTTGGCTGCTTATCTCCTGCTTATTGTTTATATTGATTATAAATCGCAGTGTGCCAACTGTGAGAAGCATTATTTGTACCTGACATATTTTGTATTTTGTATCACGTTGAAAACTAAATAAAAATCTAAAGTTTAAAAAACAAACAAAAAAAAACCTATATACCGCCCCAACAGAACCAAATACCACAGTGCAGCACAATATACCGCCCCAGCAGAACCAAATACCACAATGCAGCACAATATACCGCCCCAGCAGAACCAAATACCACAGTGCAGCACAATATACTGCCCCAGCAGTTTCAAATTACCTCAGTGCAGCACAATATACTGCCCCAGCAGAACCAAATACCACATTGCAGCACAATATACCGCCCCAGCAGAACCAAATACCACAGTGCAGCACAATATACTGCCCCAGCAGAACCAAATACCACAGTGCAGCACAATATACTGCCCCAGCAGAACCAAATACCACAGTGCAGCACAATATACTGCCCCAGCAGAACCAAATACCACAGTGCAGCACAATATACTGCCCCAGCAGAACCAAATGCCTCAGTGCAGCACAATATACTGCCCCAGCAGAACTGAATACCTCAGTGCCGCATAAAATTCCGCCCCAGCAGAATAAAATACCACATTGCAGCACAGAATACTGCCTCCCTCAACATAGTATTCAACTTTCTCACCGTCCTGAAGACAGTGATAGGGCTGCACACGAACATTTTAGTCTTTTGCTGCCCATATGCAGAACCATTTCCTTCAATAGGGCAAAAAAAAGCAGAAATAACTCCATGTGCACTCCATTTCCGTATGGCCGTTCTGCAAAAAAACGAACATTTCCTACTATTGTCCGGATTACGGACAAGGATATAACTGTTCTATTAGACCAGTGGTCAGCAAACTGCGGCTCTAGAGCCACATGTGGCTCTTTAGCCCCTTGATATTGGCTCTTCCAGGTGCGGGCTCACATGTACAGTGCGATCGCATTTTCATTGCCCATGGCAAAAATCGGCAGGAGGGGGAGGACCAGGAAGCGGTGAAGGCTCTGTACTCACCGCTTCCTGGTCCTCGGCTGTAGGCTGTGCAGGGCTGCGCACAGTGTGAGGCGCTCTGTGACGTCACGCTGTGCACGCCGACAGCAGGAGGAACACATAGCGAGGGTGGTGAGGAGCAGCAGCATCCAGGAGCAGGAGAGGTAAGTGCTTTTTTATTTTTGAAACTTGGGGCTGATCTGAGGCAATGGGGTGATGAGAATCATAATGGTGGATATGAGAGGTATCATGGATGATGAGAGGCATCATGGATAATAAAGGGGATGATGAGAATCATAATGGGGGATATGAGAGGCATTATGGATGATGAGAGGCATCATTGATGATAATGGGGATGATGAGAGGCATCATGGATAATAACAGGGTTGATAAGAGGCATCATGGATTATAATAGGGATGATGAGAGGCATGGGGCTCTTATCTAAGGTCTGATTGGGGGTCATTTACATTTACTTTAGGGTCTGAGCTGACGTCTGATCTGAGCGAGGTCTTATTAACATTGGGGGTCTGATTAGTGGTTTGACCTGAGGTGTAATGAAAAATATTTTTTTTCATATTGTCCTCGTCTAAAACCTACGTGCGTCTTATAGGGTGAAACGTTGTGGAGTGAAAGATGTAGTGTCGAGGATTGAGAAAGGTATGTTCAGATGGTTAGGAATACCCTTATCAAGTTAATAACAATGTACCTTCCTATATAGTTTACGTTTAAAAAATTTGGCTCTCAGAAAAAATAAATCGCTGTTTTGTAGATATTTGGCTCAGTTGACTGATAAGTTTGCCCACCACTGTATTAGAGGCCGGCTGTTCCGTTCGACAAAATGCGGAATGCACACGGCCGTTATCCATGTTTTGTGGATCTGCAATCTACGGACCGCAAAGCATCCAACGGTCATGTGCATGAGCCCACAAGTAACACATGCAGCTTTTGGTGCAGAAATCCGCACAGGAATTCATGCGGAAGCCGTGTGCAGGTCGCCTTAGAGTATGTTGCAGATTTGTGTGCAGCGTACTGACCTGCATTGCAGATATTAACTCTACCAAATGTCAGTTGATGGTGAGAGCTGAAATGCACTGGGTGAAATTTACACCGAAATCCGCATGTAACAAATCTGCAGCGGAAATTCCAATCCGCGTGGTTGTACCGTAAGGGCGCAACCTCATCTTACCACGTCATTGCGAATTCTCTGTAGCGGAAAATCCACACTGCATCTTGCTGAAATCTGCAAAAGAAAAATCCACAGCAGATCTGTCCCATGTGGACGCCCCCTAAAGGTATGTCCATGACGTAAAATGCTGCAGGAAAATCTGCACAGTGGTACCTATGGAGAAAGCAATACTTACCTCCGCCTCCACGGCTCTTCTCATGGATAGGACCATGTGCGCCAATGCAGCCAGTGACTGGCTTCAGGGGTCGCTGGCTCCCAAACGACATGTGACCCAGCAGTGATGTACTGCTTGGGGACACGTCACCATGAAGCCAGTCATTGACTGCAGCTCCACAGGTGACCCCATCCATGTGGAAGTTGACAGACAGGGACCAGAAGTCCAACGAAGAGAGCCTGGGAGACAAGGATCCGAGACACAGTGGTGTGGAGGGGGTTAAAAAATGACTGAAAAACCCCTTTAACGCAGTTTACCATCAGCAGTATTTATTACCAATCCATAAGATAGGTGACAGATGTATGATCACTCGGGACCCACAGCTGGGACCCCCACCAGTCAGGAGAATAGGGTCCCTGAGCCCCCTGTGTGAATGTGCTGATCATGCTTGACCACCTCTTCTTTCACTTCTATGGGCCTGAGATAACCAAGCTATGGAAGAAGGGGTAACCACACCTTTCCAACAGTCAGATGGTTTTTCTACAGCCGCCACTAGGGGGAGCTCACCACATAGATAGGTATACAGTTCCTATTGAGTTCTATCGTAGCTGTATAAGTTCCGATGTACTTAGCTCCCCCTAGTGGTGACTGTTGACATTCACCGCTTTATGATTTATATTGGAAAGTAAAGCAGTGAATTTGGAGCTCGTTGGGGGAGATTAATCAATTTCATGACATAAATACTCTGAAAAAATCTAATGTTTAGGCTGAGTACCATGCTATCTCTGACATGCACAACTGCGTCACAGAGTGTTAATAATCCGCATCACTATAAGACCTTATTCACTGTTTTAAACCGCAGGCACCCAGGGTTAATGTCTGCGACTGGTGATAATGCTGACCGCAGACTTTTAGGCCTCTTGCACACAACCGTATGGCTTTTTCAGTATTTTGAGGTCCGTTTTTCACGCATCCGCTGTTCTGTTTTTTGTTTCAGTAGTTTTTCCGTTCCGTTTCCATATGTGATCCATTTTTTGCAGATTGCAAACTGAAACGGAAGCATGGCATATACAGTAATTACATTGAAAAATTGGGCTGGTCAGAAAATTTTCAATAGATGGTTCCGCAAAAAACAGAACGGATACGGAAGACATGCGGATGCATTCCATATCCGTTCCATATTTTTTACAGCCACATTGACTTGAATGGAGCCACGGAACGTGATTTGCAGGCAATAATAGGACATGTTCTATCCCTGAACGGAAATCCGAAAACGGAATGCATACGGAGTACATCCCGTTTTTTCCCCCGGACCCATTAGAAATGAATGGTTCCGTATACGGACTGCAAAAAACGGAACGTAAATGGAAAAAGATGCCTTAATCCTTTAGATGCCGTGGTCACATTTAAGGATAAAAAGTGGGAGCGCGCCCTCCCCGCCATGGTCCGGCTCCCTCCGGTAAGGATCGAGGGAGTCGGTGTGTTTGTGTGGCAGGAGGCTGCCGCACATAAGTCCCTATGGAAAGCCTGCCTGTGGCAGGGCTCCGTAGGAACTATGGCTTGTTTCAGATCGCCGGCAGCCTTTTCCAACATCGAATGTTGGGAATCGGCTGGACAAAAAACGCTGGTATTTGTCCGGCTGATTCTCTGCATATTTGCTGGATCGTGACCAGATCACCACCAGACCCCATTATAGGTAATGGTGCTGGGTGGCATTCTGGTTGCATCCGGCAATGCCGGATCTGGCAGGCTGGTCCTGGCTGGAAAAGTCTGCCAGATCGGCAAATGTGAAACTCCAATGGGTCTGTCTGGTGGTCAAAACAGCCAAAAATAGGACATGTTGTTATTCACTGGCCAATAAAAAAACGGTTATGTAAATATGTGAATAGCCCCCTAGACTCCAATGGTTCTGAAAACGGCCATTATAAAAAACTGCCGCCATACGTCCGTGTTTCACCGTAGACAATATTACAATGAGCAGAGAGGGCATCCTCAGGTCTGTGCGCAGTCCAGGACTATTGAATCTGACGGGAGATTACCTCGAAAGAAAGCAGAGAAATAAGTGGCTCTCAGCTGTGGAGACGCGCGCCAGGGACTGACTGTTCGTACTTTGCTTAAGTTTTATGCCTTAAAAGCCTCGAGAGACCCTTTTATCCACTTTACGCTCCTCAGACTGGAGATGACTGTTGGCCGGAGATTTCCACTCCTGACGTTTGGATTCACTGAGCGAGATTTTTTTTTCAGTAAGGATAAGTGGTTAGCTGGTACCTCTGACACCGCTTATCTCCTAGGGCAGGTTAGAAGCCGACCTGTGCATCCATTGCTGCAGGCCCTACTTATCTTACGCTAATCCTATGGATAGGTGATGGATGCTGGTTTTTGGGAAAACCACTTTAGTATCAGGGATCATGCACATGACCGTATGTATTTTGCGGTCCGCAGAAAATTACGGATGACGTCCGTGTGCATTCTGTATTTTGAGGTACAGCTGGCCCTTAATATAACAGTACTGTCCTTGTCCGTAATGTGGACAATAATAGGACATGTTCTATTTTATTTTGCGGAACGGAAATACGGACATATGGAAACGGAATTTACATGGAGTAACTTCCTTTTATTTTGCGTGTGCATGAGCCCTAATTCAGAGGTATCAAAATCTATGGGCTCAAGCACAAAAACGTATTTTTTTCCCGTTTTTGTTACGTTTTTTTTTGCGGACCGTATGCGGAACAATTCATTTAAATGGGTCTGCAAAAAGAAGGAAGTTACTCTGTGTGCATTCCGTTTCCGTATGTCCATATTTCCCTTGCGCAAAAAAACAGAACATGTCCTATTATTGTCCGCATTACAGACAAGGATAGAACTGTTCTATTAGGGGCCAGCTGTCCCGTTCCGCAAAATACGGAATGCACACGGACATCATCTGTATTTTTTGCGGATCTGTTTTTTGCAGACCGCAAAATACATACGGCCGTGTGCATGAGCCCTAGGTGTGAGCTACAAGCAGAAGAGAAGCAACTGGCAATATAATGTATGCAGCGTGCGCTCCCTTCTGGTGTGTGCAGTGAGTGCTCTCTTCTGGTGTGTGCAGCAAGCGCCCCCTTCTGGTGTATGCAGTTAGCGCCCCCTTCTGGCTTTTATGCAGTGAGTCCCCACTTCTGGTGTGTGCAGTGAGTGCTCCCTTCTGGTGTATGCAGCGAGCGCCCCCTTCTGGTGTATGCAGTGAGTCCCCACTTCTGGTGTATGCAGTGAGTGCCCCCTTCTGGTGTGTGCAGTGAGCGCTCCCTTCTGGTGTATGCAGTGAGTGCCTCCTTCTGGTGTATGCAGTGAGTGCCTCCTTCTGGTGTATGCAGTGAGTGCCCCCTTCTGGCTTTTGTGCAGTGAATCCCCACTTCTGGTGTGTGCAGTGAGTGCTCCCTTCTGGTGTGTGCAGTGAGTGCCCCCTTCTGGTGTATGCAGTGAGTGCCCCCTTCTGGCTTTTATGCAGTGAATCCCCACTTCTGGTGTGTGCAGTGAGTGCCCCCTTCTGGTGGTTGTAGGCAGCCAGATTTTTCTTTTATTTCTTTTAGTGTACCTAAATCTTCAAATGCACTTTATTAAAATCTATTCTAAATGTGAGAGAAATGATTTTTGTAATATACTTTTGTTTATTTTTTCCCTGAAGTTCAGGCTTTTAGTCCGTTCTCACGTAGACCTATGTGTGGGACCCCCAGCGATCACAAGAACAGGGGTCCGCAATTCCCACCGAACTGACCCATAAGAATGTACTTCACTCCATTCACTTCTAAGGGACTTCTAGGAGTGAATGAAGTGCTGGATGTAGCACAGCTGCGTTCAGCAGCAGTTGTGGACCCCTCATTTTCATGATCGCTGGGGAGGGGGGTCCCAGCAGTCGATCCACAGCCATCAGTTATTTGTGGCACAACCCCTTTAAAGGGGTATTCTCATCACACACATTTATGGCTTGTATAGCTGATACATGTGATTTCCACTGTCTGGATGCAGCATCCTGCGGTTGTTGGAACTGCGTAGTCCAGGCCACCTTGTTGAGATGAGAATATCCCTTTAACGGGAGTTTTTCTGCAGTTATGACCATGCTAAACTGCTGACAGCACTAGGTAGTGGCTGAAGAGAGCAGGACACATATAGCTTTTGTGGAGCTTTTCTGATAAGTAGTGAGAATATGAGGTTTTAGTCTGCTAAATTCTGCTCTCTTAAGTGCCCAGGAGGTGGCGCTGCACTGGGAAGTGCTCTCTTCATTGAGGTGCTTCACCTCTCCAGAGAGTCAGCACAGCATCTAAGTAGGAGACCACTATAGTTGGCAATCAGAGCAGAGGGAGGAACTGTGAAGCAGCTCAATACAGAGAGCACTTCACAGTGAAGCTCCACCCCCTGGACACTTAACAGAGCAGAATTTGGCAAGAGTTTACCCAGCCAAGATACCGTGCATGGCTTTGCTGGGAGGGTTGCTATGCTGACCAGTAGAGCCCCAGCTGGTTGACCTATCAGGCTGGAAGCTGAGACAATCAGGTTCCTGGCTCAGCAGCCAATACAAGAAATTTAAGTCTGCAGCTCAGTGATTGTCATAGCCTGTGATTTTGTTGTATCCGGGCTCCTACGCTTTGTGTTACTCACTACTACTGCAGCTGAACTCTAGGTATTCTGACTGTGGCTTGTTTTCTGAATTAACACCTCATTAGCCGATTTGGCATTCACAGATTTTCTGGTATTTTGACTGTGTCTTGTTTCTGGATTAATTACTTGTCTGCTGTATGGACCTATTCATCTCTCCTGGCTCTGACCCTGCTTGTCTACTACTCTTTGCACCCTGGCCATTCTGGTAGGTCTGCTTCTATCAAGCGCCTATGAGTTTTCTGCTACCTTACTCTGCACACGTAATCTGGGTCCCTAGCAGCCAAGTCTATTCTGCTTTGTGGCAGGCTCTGGTGAAGAAACTAGGCGTAGCCATAGCTTCTTACCAGCCGGAGTGGTTAAGGTAGACTGGTAGCAGTTTCTGAGTTTGCTGTGGTTTCGGACAGTGACCATAGTTTTTTTGACATTCATATTCTCACTACTCCTGATGAGAAAGTCTCCACAGAAAGTATGTTTTTCCTGCTCTCCCTAGCCTCTACTTAGTGCTGTCAGCAGGTTGGCATGGTCAAAACTGCTGACAGATTCCCTCTAACTTATTTTTTAAAATTAGGCAAGTACGATCTCGGTGAGCCTTGAAGTGGTATCAGTTTCCTGTCCCCAGATCCTGCCTCTAGCTTTCTTCAATAGCTTGTCTGCGTTTGATGCCTTCTGATCACCTCTCCGGTTCAGTCGGTGGAATTGAATTTCTGGCTCTGCTTTTGCTTCACCGCGTAGATTTAATATCCTTTTTTTGACCATCTTATTCTCGTCTGACTGCAGAGTGACCAGCAAGATTTAGCTTCACAGACCCTGCTGCCGGTGAGGGAAAACAGGTCAGACACCCATCACCTAGAATGACCTACAGGCCGTAGTAACAAGTGCCTGCAAGTGGCATTTAATTGCCCCACGACCAGCCACCTTACCTCCTCATCTGGTGCCATAAACTACAATTTGTACTTACTACTGCTGGATGTGCCACAAGTTATATATAGAAACTTTTAGACGTTTACTTCTGGCCTGATTCTTCAAACCACTTTTCCATTGCAGCCAAGCCCCAGGGAGCAACGGTCTGAGGGAGTACACATCTCATGGGGGCCACTACCTGTCCCATCCTCTGTACCGGCTCCTCAGCAACTACTCTGACGGTCCCTGAGCAGGAGGGTTCCTGTAGTTAGCACCAGACATGTCCCAAGGTTCGATTTCTAAAAGGTAGTTTAGGGGTACAATAGTAAGCAACAGTCCAGATCTGTGCAAAGTGGAACCATAATTTGCATGAGCAAAGCCGGGAAAATACAATTCCTCGGGGCAGCTGGACCTAAACTGTGAGGCTGCTGCGCACCTCTACAATTTTTTATGTTACATGTTTTGCTGCTGGGACCTAGAAAAATGGCAGTTGTCACTTTATTCTATTTTTCCTTCACATCTTAGTCTTCCATTAGAATATCCTCCTGTAATCCGCGATGAATGTTCTTCAGACCACGTGTTCTAGGAGGTTGCGAGCAGTAGGTTCTTTGCACATATAGCATGGTAATAATGCCCCGAGGCTACACATATGATGGGACTCTGATCTCCTCAGTACACAAATAAAGCAGCGGAGGGTATTGTTGGAGGATCATTAATATAAATCGGCCTAAGGCGAGGTCGTGTTTATCCTGACGGCTGCCAAGTGAATATATGCAAAATCTTGGCTGGCTTCCTTGACGAAGGTAGCCCGTAAAAAGATGAGATGGATGGGGCGAGGACAGAACTATAAAAGTGCCCTCATTATATAAGAATGTGCCTGCTTCCTTTGGCAATGCAAGCATCAGCACTAAGGCCTCATGCACATGGCTGCATTCTTCATCGGTGCGCCATCTGCAGTTTTTGCGGATAGCGCGCTGACCCATTCATTTCTTTCGGGCCATGCAGACATCCATAGTTTTTACAGATCCATGTGTTCATTCTGCAGAGTAACTAACTACTTTCTTTTAGGCTACGTGCAGACAACCGTATTTTTGGTCTGCGTCCGATCTACATTTTTTGCAAATCACGCGCACACCCATTTATTTCTATGGGACTGCAAAAAATGCGGACATCCGTGTGCTGTCGACATGTGTGCAGCCGTGCTGCAAAGGAGAGAACAAGAATAGGATTTTTTAGAGCGGGTCCCACAAAAATTCCAGGATGCACGCGGACCGCAGCGGATCCGTGATTTGGGGACCGCAAAACGAATACGGAGTGTGCAGGAATTGAGACAAATGTGGAATGCACGTGGAATATGAAATACAGACCTAGCCATGTGAATGATGCCTTAGGCAGTGTTCTGCAAGCTGGGGCTGCCAGCTGATGTGAAACTACAACTCCTAATATGCTTATGCATGTAAAGGGCAGGCAGGGGGCTGCAACAATTTGGTCGGTGCACCATGGAGGTGGAGATAGGATATGTAATCTGTCTACCTGCGAAACGCTATGTGACAACCAAAACAGCTGGAAAATGAAATGTATCGTCGCCAAATATCCACATATTTAGCTTAACCCTGTGAAAAACAGGCCACTTTCTGGCCTTAAAGGGGTATTCCCATCTCAGACAAAGTGGCATATCTCTAGGATATTCCCCTATTGTCTGATAGGTGCGGGTCCCACCTCTGGGACCCGCACCTATCTCGTAAACGCAACTGGCAAAGTGAAGGAGGGCGCACTGCGCATGCACGGCTGCCCTTCATTCACTTCTATGAAGCTGCCGAAAATAGCCACGCCCGCCACTCAGCTATTTTCAGCGGGGCAACAAGAACGCTTGGTGGCGGCCGGACCTGGCACTGCTGGCCACCACTTTCACTGCATCATTTTCAGCTGCGTTTAGGAGATAGGTGCGGGTCCCAGAGGTGGGACCCGCACCCATCAGACAATGGGGGTATATCCTAGCGAGGTGAGATGGGAGTATCCCTTTAAAGAGCACTTGTCTGCCGGATCATCCCTATTAAACCAGCCATACTGCCTGGTAGGATTGATCCTGCTGATTAAAATGATACTGTCTTTCGAAAATCAGTTGCAGCGTTCCCAAGGGAAAAAAAATATGCAAATTAAGGCTTCAGTGCACCGTGGGGCAGGGCCTAGCTCCTCAGCTTTCCAGTGCGGCTACACCCCTCTGCAGCCCTGGTTTGCATAAAGAATAAGAGTCTTTTTTCTTGAAAACCTCCCAACCGATTTTCACAAGACAGACATCAGCAGGATCAGCATGGCTGGTTTGATAGGGTTGATCCTGCTGATTGGTGCCCTTGAAGGGATTTGTTCAGGAATAGAAAGACATGGCTTCTTTTTTCCAAGAACAGCACAGCACGTGGGGTCTTGTCTTTTGCGGGACTAGTTGTACTTCTTTTTGGTACCAGTTTTGGGTACTTGTATGTGGGCGATTTATTTATATTTATTTTGATTTTGCGCAGTAGCGGGGGGCAGAAAAGTATGATCCTTTCAGTGGTGGAGGCAGGCCTGTGACAAATGTGTTCCTGACATCCAGCCTGGGTACTATGCCCTCCTGGTCCGCGCCGCTCTGTCCACCTTCACTGATCTTCCAGATGAATAGGGTCATATGTGCTGCTGCAGCCAGTGACTGACCTCAGAGGTGACAAGTCCCCAGGCAGCTCATCACTGATGGGTCTCTGATGGCCTCTTAGGGACACGTCACTGCTGAGACCCGTCATGGCCTGCAGCAGCCAGCGTGACCCTGCCTGGAAGTGGACAGGACAGGAAGCAGAAGACCAATGAAGGAGAGGGAGCCGGAATAGAGTGGGGGGGAGCAGGTGAATATGGTTTTTTCCACAGGTACAACAGGCTGGGATGGAAATAAAAAGAAAAATTTCTTTAACTGCATGCATTTTTGCCTGAAAACCATTTTTGCAGTACAATGTTTGGCTTTCTGCAGCTCCCGCGGATCACAGTACTGCTGTAGCTGCAGAATGCCATTCACAGTGAAATGTGTTTCCAGCCCCTCTCTCTCCTCTCCTGAACGAACTTCATGACCAAATCAACTCCATTGCTCAGAAGAGGAAAGAGGGGCTGGAGACCGAGTCTTCAGACAGGTAGACTTACGCATTTCACTGTGAATGGCCTTCTGCAGCTGCCGTGTATTGTGATACGTACAAGCCCGACAAACCAAACGGTGCAAAATTTTTAATGACACCCTACCGTAAAAATGCCTTTTAAGTTAACATGTCCGTGCAAATGAGAAAAAAATGACTATAAAGGAACGTTTATTTTTTGTGCCGTTCAATAATCACATGAAATAATGAAATAGACTTATAGGGTACAATGGGTGGTCATGGTAAAACCACATCTGTGCACATTATTTATTAAAAAATATATTATTTGTTATAAAGTGTATTAAATGTAAAAATATTGAAGTGTCTTTTCTTGTATAATTTTTGATATTTTGACATTATTTTAATTATATTTTCACATTACATACATAATAATGTGTGTATAACAGCCTGCTTACTGACAGGTACACCGGCTGTTGCTTGGACATACCTAAGGCCAGTCACCCAGCCGACAGCTATTTCTACTGACTCCACGGCGTACATGCATGCACGGCCCGGCCAAGCGTGCAAGTGTTCTCAATAGCGAGAGGGGAGAATGCCAAACACCTATGGTGGTGGCCCATTTCCCACTGACAAAAAGGATCAAGCATATTGAAATCCAGCTGCCTGATCTTTCTCTGCCTTGATATATGCCATAACCTAAAGGTGCCCATAGATCTTAGTTTAAAAAAATCGGACAACCATGTAATGTATATTGGGGGCGGGGGGAACACCAGACTGTCCAGCAAAAGGTGTCAGAGAAGGAAGGATTGGGCATTTTAAACAGTCGTAAAATATGGGTCAGTTTTGCAATATACCGGCCTGGCAAGTGGCAACCCCATTGGAAAGTCTGGCTGTGTGAGGCACACTTGTTGAAATCTATCCGTATAGCTGGCAGGAAATTCTTAAAGGGGTTGTCCAGGATTTTTACATGGATGCAGACCTGCAAAGGGTAGCATACTTACTTGCTCTTTCTCTCTCAGGCCTCAGCTGCCTCGCTTGGGCCCTCCCTCGCTGTCAACATCCACTTTGACACTGCTGCAGCCGATCGCTAGCCGCAGCCGATCGCTAGCCACAGCCGATGATCTGCTCCCTTTTTGTTCACTGCTGCTGTCAGCAATTGGCTGCAGAGGTGTCAAAGCAGATGTTGACAACCGAGACCAGGAAGTGAAGGAGCCTTGGACCCAGCAGTGGGGAACTAAAAAAAAAAAAACTACCAAAGGAGGCCAACCCTTTAAAGCTGCAAAACTTGAGGTAATGATGCTGCAACTCCACACATTCCCGCGGGGTGGCGCTAAGCATGGACTCCGTATGTCTATAAACATTGCCCGCCACCGAGTTTCCTGCAATTAACATGACCGCGCGAATTTCAGCCAATCACACGCCGAGCCGCTTGTCCTCCTGCACGCCTATTGGTAGAATGCCACACGCAACGGCCAATAGTCTTCGCTCATTTTTTTTTCTCCCCCGGGGGAAATGGGGAGGAAAGGTCACGTGACTCCCCTTGTCCAATGACGGTGCGGCTGGCAGGGACGTTGTACATATAAGGAGCCGTCGCTCCTCCAGTCCGAGCGGCAGACAGGGCGGCGCAGTGCGGAGCGCTCAGTGTATATACGTCGCCCCTGCTGTCAGCCATCTTGGAGCTTGCAGAAGCTAGGGCGTCTTGTACGCAGCCCTGTGAATGCTGGAGCAGTGCTGGTAGGAAGGTTGATTGTATTGCAAAGAGGTCCCTAAGTTCCAAGAAGGCTGCACATGAGGGCCCCTGTGTATTAACCAGCAGAAAGGATCATTATCAGGGCAGGGGGCCACCATAATCACTCTGATCCCTCAGTTTACCTAATTAAAGTGAATATCACTTGTATTTCATTTGATTTTCAAGATCTCAGCTTGCTGTCAGTGAATGTAAGCATCCTCTTTAATCTCCAGAAGCTTAACATCCGTGCTGCCCCGATGATAATGGCGAATTTGGCGCTCTCTCCCCATTATAGCATATCAGATCTCACATAGTGTGTCCTGCACCCAGGATATCATTTAGAGGGTGCTCTGGATGTAAACAAGGCTCTTTCTGTTTACTGACAGCAAGCAGAGACCTTGAAATCTGCGAAGGACTGAAGAACAGAATGGATTAGAAAGGCTCAGATCATTCCCATTAGTTGGAGACTGCAGAGATTTGCAGCAAACCTTTGGGGTCTGATGACCTATCCAGGGGCTAGGTCATCAGTATTAAAATCTCCGAAAAACCTTTTAGTTTCCAGAGCATCTCCGATCAGCAGTCAGTGCAAAATAGACCAAAACACGGACACTACACAGATGCCATCTGTGTTGTGTCCGCGTTTATTCACAGACCCATAGACTATGATGGGCGTTGTCCACATGATGGACCAAAGTAGCGCATGTCTCTGGTCAGTAACAAAAAATATTGCTGTGTGAACAGACACATTAAAATCAGTGGGCACGTGTGCTGTCCATGGAAGCACACGTCGGTGAAAAACGCAAATGTGAACGAGGCCTTATCAATCAGAATAACGCATGCAGTCTGGTCAAGGGTGCAGAGTTCACAATAGGAATTCACGCCCCCACACGTCACACCGTGAACACGCCCATCTGAAACTGGCCGAAGGCAGAGGGAATGTTTCCTGCGCAGAGCCCTGAAAGGCTTATGGCTATATGAACCAGGAGCAATTCACTGCCTTCCTATCTACGTGAGGAGCCACAGCTTCGGGCTGGAATCACACATGCAGTTTTTAGTGCAGTTTTTGTCCAAAGGCCCTGTGTGGATTCAAAATAAATGGGAAATCTAAAGGAAGGACGTCTCCTCTTCCTCCTCGATCCACTCCTGGCTTTGGCTCAAAAACTGCATGTCTGTTTCCGGGCTTAAAGTAGCACTTTAGGTGAAGGGCCCCGTTGCTGGGCTTACGGATAAGTGGGCCTTGTTAGTGACCATTACAGTTTCCACAAATAATTATTCTTTTAAAAATTAAAACTTTATGCCTTGTGATTTTCAGGAGCTCTGCTTGCTCTCATTCAGTGGGAACCTCCATTGCCTGTCCCGATGGACACGTAGGTGTACGGCTTCTTACTGGACACAGCTGGAAAAAGGCCAGGTTTACAATACTCCACATACTGCGACGGCCTGAGCTGCATGCGGCACCCGGAGCCTGTACACCAGGCCTAACACGCACCCGAGTGTCCATCACATGACCAAAGATTCATACACTAGACGTAAAGAGTTAAGGTTCTTATTGAAAGACAGCAAGCAGAGATATAGAAGGAGGGGGACAAGGAGTTATATGGGAAGTTCTTTTAAAGGCTATGTACACCTTTGGGGACATTTTTTATTATTATTGCACTTATTTTGAGCTAAAAATCATTTTTTCAATTGGTCTTTATTAAAAATGTTGAACCCTGTCTCTGTGCAGCCTTTAGATTCTCTAGTAGCAGGCTCTGAATTTTCACTATGTTCCGTCAGGCAGCTCAGCTGACGGCTCCTAAACACTCATTATAGCTCAATTTGTGTCTTACTGTGGCTTACATAAAGGTTTAGGACCTTTTAGTAATCTAAGGTTTATTAGATGACCCGCACTAAGTGACAGTACGATTCACAGAAACTAGACAAACTGTTTAAAGGGATCCTCTCACTTCAGCAAGTAGCATTTATCATGTAGAGTAAGTTAATACAAGGCACTAATGTATTGTGATTGTCCATATTGCTTCCTTTGCTGGCTGGATTCATTTTTCCATCACATTATACACGGCTCGTTTCCATGGTTACAATCCAGCAGCAGTGGCTGTGCTTACACATTATAGGAAAAAGCGCCGGCCTCGCTGGTGGGAGCGCGCATAAGCCAGTGCTTTCTTATGAAGTGTGCAAGCACAGCCACTACTGCTGGATTGCGTAACCATGGAAACGAGCCGTGTATAATGTGATGGAAAAATGAATCCAGCCAGCAAAGGAAGCAATATGGACAATCACAATACATTAGTGAGTGCCTTGTATTCACCTTCTCTACGTAAGAAATGCTATTTGCTGAATTGACACAACCCCTTTAACTCTGTGTGACAGAACAGCCTAAATATTTTTAATAAAAATTTTAATAAAAGTTGAAAAAATGATTTTTATCCCATAAATCAATTGAAAAAATGATTTTTATCCCATAAAAAAATTATTTGGGTGTCCGTAGCCTTTAAAACTAAACATGTTTTTGGTTCCTTTCAGTAATCTTCCCTATTATATTATATTTTAAGCTTTTTATATATTCAGCTTTTGCCTATAGTTATGTATGACCTGTTCACGCAGCAGTTTTGTGGCAGAGATTTTTGTGACTGATAATCCCATGGGACTTGTTTCTACAGCATGTGCAGGGATTTCTTAAGGCATCATTCACACTTCATTCACTTGTGCATCAAAGGCTTCGTTAGAAGCCTCCGTCAAAAAGCTGGACTTTTTGTTGTTTTTCTCCTACAGCGGAAATAACAATGTAGGTGTGAACCCAACCTTAGAGGCATAGAACAGTTGTGGAACCTACCCGCCGCCTGTGTACTTCCCGTAAATCTCCATATGTCTATTCATTAAGTAGAGTGACACTATAAAGGAAGCCCGTCATGTTCGACCTGTTGTCAGCATGGCATAGAGCAGGAGGAGCTGAGCAGATTGATATATAGCTTGTGGAAAAAGATTTAATATAACTGATCAATTATTTAAGATCTTACTGACTCTGGTCTTAGGAGTCCAGTAGGCGGTGCCTAGCTATCAGTCTCCGCCCCAATAGCACAAAGCTAGCAAGAATATTAGCCAATAAACGACAAGTCCTACTGAATCTTTTCCCATGAATCTATATATCAATCTGCTCAGCTCCTCCTGCTCTATCACATTCTATCTATTTGCAGGTTCATCCCTCGAGTTCCCTGTAAAATATTTTTCTTAATTTAAAAATGTTATTGATTAGAAACAATAAAACTGGTTACAAGTGTGGAGGTTCTCTTTGTTGAGGCGTTGATATGAAAAGATATAGACTGAATTTAAAGGGAGTCGGTCACCATGAATTGAAAACACGGTGCAGTAGGTTATAGAGCAGGAGGAGCGGAGCAGAGGGATATATAGTTTTATGGGAAAGACTCAGTAGTATTCACTTAAAGGGGTTTTCCCATCTCAGACAATGGGGGAATATCACTAGGATATGGCCCCCATTGTCTGATAGACGCAGGTCCCACCTCTGGGACTTGGACCTACCGCGTAAACTGAGCCGGCTAAGTGAAGGAGGGCGCACCATGCTTGCGCAGCTACTGCTTCCCTTCACTTCCATGGGGCCGACGGAAATGGCTATTTTCGGCGGCCCCGTAGAAATGAATGGAGGGTGGCCGTGCGTGCGAGGTGCACCCTCCACCACTTAGCCGGCTATCAGACAATGGGGGCATATCCTAGCAATATACCCCCTTGCCTGAAATGGGAATACCCCTTTAAATTCTTGCTCATTCTGGGCTTAGAAGTTAAGGAGGCGGCCCCATCAGTGACTGATGGCCTTTCCTCTATGGCTGTGTACACAGAGATCGCGGACCCGTTCATTCATCAGTGTGTTGTCCGCATCCGAAGTTCCTTGGTCCCCCTTCCCAAAAAAAGATAGAACATGTCCTTTTCTTGCCGGTTTCGCAGACAAGAATAAGACATTTCTGCAGGAGTTAAAAAAAAAATGGCTGCATGCACACAGCTGGTATCCACGACTTGCAGACCACAATACACCCATAACAGCCAATTGCAAAACAATACAGAATGTTTAGGACCCCCCCAGAGCGTTTCACTTGGGGGACACATGGGGGCAATGGCACCATTAGTGTTAATGAGGCAGCCAGCAAGATTTCTCTGTTTGTGTGTCGTCCTCCCCCCTCCCCTGTTCGTTTTCCCGCTTTTTATTTTCCAGGCTTACCTGAGGTAATTTACCTGAGAACAGGTTCCAGCAAGTTGTTGTGAAGTAACTGAAGACCCGGCGCTGATTGGTGGATGCGGTTGCTGGGGGAGAATACCGCTCCCTGATTCGTCTTCTGGCTTGTGGCGGGAAAGCTGTTTCCTTTAAATTGTGGGTCTGGCGGCGCTTCTAGGCCAGTTTAAGAAGACTGGATTTGTCGCTACGCCCACCCTCCCCTTATTTTGCAATGTTGCTTTGCTTTATTAGAGGGGCTGTATCACTCATTGTTTCTGAGTGGATGCCGGAATTTATTTAATGGTTATGATGGTTCATTAATTTATTAATGCTGATGATTTTAATTATTTATAATAAAAATATTATATCCCTTAATAAAGCATTGCGGCCATTTTATTCCAACTAAGTAGTGGTAGTGTATTTATTTTAGTGCTAGGTTATGCAATTTGAAGGGTGCCATTTGCCTCCATGAAGCCGTGTTGTGATTGGTTGTTATAGGCCAAATTTTTTTTTTTATTGTCTTAAACGTGAAAATTAAATCATGGCGACAACCAATATGAGCCACCATCTCCATCTCTTTACAGGGCTGTGACATATTATTCACTAAATGTCACCCAAGAGCGATGGCTCCTGAGCGTGTTTGGCGTTTGTGCATTTTGTTTTTCCCGTGTAATCCATCAGCGTGGCTTAGTCCTCCGCGCTCGCCTCATGATCAGAGGTTTTAAATGTTTTCATTCCCATCCGTATACTACATCATTCAGAGAGCCTCCTGCTCCTCTGGGTCTGTGTATCGGGTCTGTGTGCTTTCAGAACTTGAGGAGAAAACCCGCTTGTTAGGCCCCTTTCACACGAGCGAGTTTTCCGTGCGGGTGCGATGCGAATGCACAGCACCCGCACTGAATCCTGACCAATTCATTCCAAGGGTCTGTGTACATCAGCTTTTTTTTTTTTCACACATCACTTCTGCGTTGCGTGAGAGTCGCAGCATGTTCTGTATTCTGCGTTTTTTACGCCACCCTGGCCCCATAGAAGTGAAAGGGGTTTCCGTGAAAAACGCATTGCATCCGGATGTAACCTGGACGCAGTCTGGGTGCAATGCTTTATTCACTGATGGTTGCTGCTAGAAAATCATGTTTATAAATCTTCCATTTTTTTTTACCCGCGTGAAAAGCGCATCAAAGCAGATTGCAACCTTGCGGAAAAAACTGAACAACTGAATGCAATCACAGACAACACTGACTGAACTTGTGCGAGTTTCACTGAACGCATCCTGACACAATCCGTATCGCTCGTGTGAAAGGGGCATTAGGGCTCATGCATACAGCTGTAGTCGTTTTTGCGGTCTTGAAATGCTGATTCCCGCTGAGAATCTGATGCCATTTTTTTTTCCTCCTTCAGAAATGTACTATCCTCTTTTCCAAAACAGACAAGAATAGGACGTATTCTATTTTTTTTTGCAGGGCCGCAGAACTGGCATACGACTGTCCGCATCTTTTGAGGCCCCATTGAAGTCAATGGGTCCGCATTTGATCCGCAAAAAAAAAACTATAAAAACTAAAAACAAAAAAAAACCAAAGCCACCTTTGTGCGTATGACCCCTTACTTAGGACTCAGACGAGCGATGGTCACATCCTGGTGCTGAACACTGACCCCTTATAGTCAATGGTGACCCAATTTTTGTCCATTCAAGCCAAGGAGTGCCAAGCCAAGGTGATGAGACAGCATGTGGAAGCCATATTTCCGGGGTTGTCTTTTTTTTTTTGTCCAGATGAATGACATACGAGTGGAAAAAAAAGAGAGGGAATGCAGTTGGAGACAAAACTGCTTCTACACGGATGGAAAATAGTTTTTAGCGGACGGACAAGGTTTACATCGCGCGTCTGAATGAGCCGTAAGAAGGCTGCAGTACGACTCCCTTGTTTTCTGAGAAACAGATCAAGAGAATGTGAAACAGATGGGGTCATTTATCACACTGGTGTAAAGGAGAACTGGCTTAGTTGCCCATAGCAACCAATCAGAGTCTACCTTTCATTTTTGACAGCTTCATTGGAAAATAAAAGGTGGACTCTAATTGGTGGCTATGAGCAACTAAGCCAGTTCTACTTTACACCAGTTTGATAATTGACCCCAAATTTTTTTTGTGACCATTCGTTAGAAGGCGTCTCCCGACGATTTTACTATAGGCCAAGGCTAGACTGTGATGCGCACTGAAGTTCCAGGACCATTTTATTGGCTGCGAGCCGTGTCTGATTTTGGGGCACCGCCAATGACATAAGCAAGTAGGCAGTCTACAAATAAAAAGCCATCAGGTTTAAATGTTTTGTGACTGTCGTGGTCACACAATGTCGTGTGAGGTCCCACGACCACATTCACAGTCTGTTCCCAGATAACCCTCGCCTTTGAGGAAATTATCATAGTCACATATATATCCACTTAAAATGGTTGTCTCACTTCAGCACATGACCTTTATCATGTAGAAAAAGTTTATACCAGGCACTTACTAATGTACTGTGATTGTCCATATTGCCTCCTTTGCTGGCTGGATTCATTTTTTTTTTTTTAATCACATTATACACTGCTCGTTCCAGGGGTTACAACCATCCTGCAACGCAGATATGAAGAGGCCAGGATGGGAGCTGCTGCCTATGTGAGTTTCCACGGTCCCAACCACCTATAGTGTGCAAGCATGACCACCGCTGCTGATTGCAGGGTGGTCATAACCCCTGGAAACGAGCAGTGTATAAGACATACTTCATAACCATCCCGAATTCCGCGTGACAATCCAGGATTTCAATGGGTATCCCGCGGTCCCAGTACGTGGGAGGTGTGTACCGCTTTCTGGCAGCTGTCCCTGCTTCCATAGTACGCAGAGACAGCTACCTGTAATGATGAAGCAAGAGCTGTCCGTCCGCTCCATCATTCCTTCCCCTGTCTGCGCTCTTCACTGCAGGTCTGGGCAGGGGTCGGGGTCGGGCTGGCTAGGAGCTCAGTGTATCCTGCTGCTGCCGGGGAACAAGGTGAGTATGTGGAGTTTATTTTTTTTACTGCATATTACTGTCAGGGGACACAACTTGGGTATTACTGTGAGGGGGGCACATATCTGGCCATAACTACTGTGAGGGGGCACATATCTGGGCATCGCTACTGTGAGGGGGGCACATATTTGGGCATCGCTACTGTGTGGTGGCATAAAGGGGGAAATAATTACTATGTGGAGGCATTTAGGGGACTGGGTGGGATTAGGTGCTTAGTTATGTTTTGGGCAGAGTTAGGCCCCATGCACACGACCGTTGTTTGTTTCCGCGTCCGTTCCGTTTTTTTTCACGGATTGGATGCTTCCCCATTCATTTCAATGGGTCCGTCAAAAAATGCGGATGGTCAACCGTTTGTGTTCCGCATCCGTGATCCGTGTTTTCATTCCGTCAAAAAAATAGTGCATGTCCTATTTTTTTCACGTTTGCGGACAAGGATAGGCATTTTTACAATGGATCCGTCAAAAAAAAACGGTCCGTCAAAAAAAACGGTCCGTCATCCGTTTTTTTTGACGGACGCAAAATTTCAAGGAGGAGCGGACACGGAGGCAGGCAACGGTCGTGTGCATGTAGCCTTAAAGGCATGGCCTAGTGCAGAAAAAAATTTCCGCAGCACGCTTTGTGCACCGCATATACTTTCCATCTTCCTTCTTTTCAAAAGTTGGGAGGTATGATAATGTGATAGAAAAAAATAATGAATTCAGCAAAGGAGGCAATATGGAGAATCACAATACATTAGTATGGCCCCTTTCACACGAGCGAGTTTTCCGTGCGGGTGCAATGCGTGATGTGAACGCATTGCACCCGCACTGAATCCTGACCCATTCATTTCAATGGGTCTGTGTACATGAGCGTTTTTTTTCACGCATCACTTGTGCATTGCGTGAAAATCGCAGCATGTTCTATATTCTGCGTTTTTCACGCATCCATAGCCCCATAGAAGTGAATGGGGCTGCGTGAAAAACGCATTGCATTCGCAAGCAAGTGCGGGTGCGTTGCGTTTTTCACTGATGGTTGCTAGGAGATGTTGTTTGTAAACCTTCATTTTTTTATCACGCGCGTGAAAAACGCATTGCACCCGCGCAGAAAAAACTGAACAACTGAACGCAATCGCAGGCAAAACTGAATCGCTTTGCCTGTGAAATCGCACAGTTTTCACTGAACGCATCCGCAACGCATCCGGACCTAATCCGGACACGCTCGTGTGAAAGGGGCCTAAGCGCCTCGCATTAACTTTCTCTAGATAATAAATGCCATTTGCTGCAGTGAGACAACCCCTTTAATACTATACTCCTCATAGGAAACTGACCGTACTCTGCAGTAGCAAAAATATTTTATTACAAAACAGGTAAATCATGTACAATATTTAAACCCATACATTATTAGGTGGGGGTGCAGTTAATATTTTTAAAATTTCGCACACAAAAACGTCAAAATATCAAAAAGTGCATGTGAAGAAACTGTACAGATATCTACAGAATGACTAACGAGGGTTCAGAACAAGCTGTGCACATGAAGTAGAGGTGTTAAGGGAGGGCGACTAAAACTGGTGCAAACGAAAAGTGGAGCAATTGCCGATAGCAACCAGACTGCACCTATAAACGGGGGCTGGAATCTGATCAGCAGCTACGGGAAACTCCTCCACTTCTCTTTGGTACCAGGTCTGACAGACCTCCGTGTATAGAGGACATGAAAGTAGAGCAAGTGAAGTGGTGTCCAGCTCTAGATGGACGTTATGATTGTCAAGGGTTATGTACAAGAAGAAGGCCGAAGGGTTCTTTAAACCCGTATAGTCCACTTTTCAGACATAAAGACCAGAAAAGGAGCAAATAACCCTCAGACATTTGGTTTCATGCTCCATTCTACCAAGTCCTTATTCTGGTGTAAGAAAAGGATCTGGTCCATATACTTGGCTTCCAGAGCAGTGCGGCGCTTCTCCAGTGGGTCAAATACTGTGCTAAAAGCAAGGTCCGGCTTCACAGCAGTGGCCGGTATAACAAGATATTGCCGGGCTAATCGAGCCAGTGTCGGGAAGCGGTGGTGTTGACTGTTCCACCACGCTAGAGGGTCCGTGGTACGTTTGCAGACAGGTTCCACTATGTAGTTCTCCAGCTGCTGGTGAGCCTCAGGCATATTCTCCGTTGGATCTCTTCCAAGTAGAAGATCATAGACATTTTCAGACCCAACAATGGGCCCTTTGTCCTTCTGAACAGGCAATGGAAGGGTCTCCATACAACTTTCAATGGCACAGCTGCTTGGTATCCAGGAGCGGTGAGGGGCGCATGGCTCGCACATCTGTGAGAGCATGTTTCTCACTACGGTGTGTAGCTCTCCTCTAGCCCATGGTTTAAGGA
The DNA here is from genome assembly GCA_033119425.1 of Bufotes viridis. Classification (NCBI taxonomy): domain Eukaryota; kingdom Metazoa; phylum Chordata; class Amphibia; order Anura; family Bufonidae; genus Bufotes; species Bufotes viridis. The sequence continues at coordinate 28,930,295 of CM065597.1, read as the reverse complement.
ACCTCAACTCTTTGAATCTAGGGTCCAAAAAAGAGGCAACTGCAGAAGGGTTGGTTATTAGTTTCCCTTCATCCATCATATCCCAGTGTCGACAGATCTCGGAGCGGATTTCACAGGCGACAGCTTTAATAACACTGCTGCCACCCTCGGATGTTTGTCCGATGGTCGTAAAAATACCATGAACACAGGGCATCAAGCATGAAATGGAAGCATTCTGTTCTTCCTGCAAGAAGGCTGCGGCAATCCATATAGTCTTCAACATGGGCACCAAGTCTTGCAGCAACTTCCAGTGCTGCGCCGACAAGTTCTTTGCCCCCTGTTCCTCCAAAATTGAAAGGATTGCCCACTTAAGGTCTAACAAACTCTGACACATCTCTAAAGTGCTAATCCAGTATCTCTCTGTATCCTTGACCAGCCTGGGCTTGTTCATAGCTTCCAGCTTGGCATTGAGGTAACAACTGGCCTTGAAGTCCTCTTGGAAGTAGCTCACCAACCCCCTAGCTGCACCTAACACTTCCTTCACTTCCGGGACCCCCAGCCCCGCTTGCACACAAAGCTGTAGCACGTGGGAAGTGCAGCAGAGACTGGCCCACCCGTAAGTATCTTTTAAAGATTGGGCATGAGCAGTCAACGACACTGATCGATCATATACAACACATAACACGAGGTTACTAGATAATCCAAACTCTGTCAGGACCAAATATAATCGTTCCGTCAAGTTGTCATCAGTCTTGGTTGGGAGAACGTGTTGAGTTTCCAGCAAGTACCTACATAACCTCCACTCACTGTCAATGACATTTGCGGTGATGCTGAGGCAGGACTTCTTGGAATGGTCATTCCAGCTTTCAATGGAGAGAACCACGGAGAGGGCAGACTGGAGACAACACTTGACTTGCTGTTTCACGATGGTGTATTTGTGCCACAACATATCGGCAAGTTGTGTTGAGCTTGGAGGGTCGACATTTGGTTCCAAGTAGCCAAGGAGGAGACCAAAGCCCTTATCTTCCACTACCGAAAGAGGATGAAGGTCCCGGTAGATCATCTCCAATATCAGGTCAGCAATTACCTGCGGCTGTGACTCAGAGACTGACGGGCAGAAGTCATTAATGGGAACTGCTTGTCGCAACCTTTTAGCCACCCCTTCTTGTTCATGGTAATCAAGCTCGGGTTGTTCCTTAGTTTGAGGAATGCCAATACTACGGAGGCTGTGCCTCCTCACGAGGTGCTCCCGCATGGCTGCGGTGCTGGTTAGGGAAGACAGCTGCTTCCTGCAGACCTTACATTCCACGTAGGCATCTCCAAGCTTTGTGTAGTAGTTCCACAGCTTGGACTTGCAGTGGTCCGTGGACAAACTGGATGAGGTCATCGAAAGACTGGAAACCTTTTCCCTCTTTCTTCTTATTGCGGTGCCCAAACTGGATGCCATCTTATAGGTGCAATTTAAAATGGATATATTTTTCTGGGGAAACAAGTGAGAAAGGCGTCATACTGTGAAACATCTTTCTGGTTCTAATCTATGGAAATTTCAAGCTAGCGCCAAGATTTGACCAGTTGCTATAGACATGAAAAAAATAAATAAACCCTCACTAGTTTTGAGTATTCCCCCTGTCTCATGATCTCCACTGCCGAGACTGCACTGCCAAATTCTCAGACTGACGTTATCTACATAATGATGACACATTGTACTTCACGACAGTGTTAAATCTGAGTCAATATATTTTTCCTTTATTTAAAAAAAAATAAAATCTCAAATGTACAAAAAATGTTGAAAAAAACGGAATTAGACTTACCGGTAATTCAGTTTCCATGAAATCACCATGACGGCCACACAGGAGATTGACCCATGACCTCTGTGGGGGCAGGAACAGAGAAGAGGTTAAATTGCCCCTCCCACCACCACACCTCAGTGTTTCCAAGATAATCGGTGCCAGAAAAGGTTAACTAAAGAGTAATTTTCCTCTAGTATTACTTCATACTAGGAGATTAAAATAGTAAACAAAAAAAGGGAGGGAATATATGGGCCGTCATGGTGATTTCATGGAAACTGAATTACCGGTAAGTCTAATTCGGTTTTCTCATATCATCACCATGGCGGCCACACAGGAGAGTTATAAAATTATAATGATTTCAATGGGTCCGCCAAAAATGCGGATGGTCAACCGCTTGTGTTCCGCATCCGTGATCCGTGTTTTCATTCCGTCAAAAATAGTGCATGTCCTATTTTTTTCACGCTTATGGACAAGGATAGGCATTTTTACAATGGATCCGCCATAAAACGGATCCGTCAAAAACGGTCCGTCATCCGCTTTTTTGACGGACGCAAAATTTCAAGGAGGAGCGGACACGGAGGCAGGCAACGGTCGTGGTGCATGTAGCCTTAGAGGCATGGCCTAGTGCAGAAAAAAATTTCCGAGCACGCTTGTGCAACCGCATATACTTTCCATCTTCCTTCTTTTGCAAAAGTTGGGAGGTATGATAATGTGATAGAAAAATAATGAATTCAGCAAAGTGAGGCAATATGGAGAATCTACAATACATTAGTATGGCCCTTTCACACGAGCGTAGTGTTGTGCGGGTGCAATGCGTGATGTGAACGCATTGCACCCGCAGACTCGGAATCCTGACCCATTCATTTCAATGGGTCTGTGTACATGAGCCGTTTTTTCACGCATCACTTGTGCGCTGCGTGAAAATCGCAGCATGTTCTATATTCTGCGTTCACGCAGCCCTAGCCCCATAGAAGTGAATGGGGCTGCGTGAAAACGCATTGCATCCGCAAGCAAGTGCGGGTGCGTTGCGCTTTTCACTGATGGTTGCTAGGAGATGTTGTTTGTAAACCTTCAGTTTTTTATCACGCGCGTGAAAAACGCATCAAAACGCATTGCACCCGCAGAAAAAACTGAACAACTGAACGCAATCGCAGGCAAAACTGAATGGCTTTGCCTGTGAAATCGCACAGTTTTCACTGAACGCATCCGCAACGCATCCGACCTAACCGACACGCTCGTGTGAAAGGGGCCTAAGCGCCTGCATTAACTTTCTCTAGATAATAAATCCCATTTGCTGCAGTGAGACAACCCCTTTAATACTATACTCCCCATAGGAAACTGACCGTACTCTGCAGTAGCAAAAATATTTTATTACAAAACAGGTAAATCATGTACAATATTTAAACCCATACATTATTAGGTGGGGGTGCAGTTAATATTTTTAAAATTTCGCACACAAAAAACGTCAAAATATCAAAAAAAGTGCATGTGAAGAAACTGTACAGATATCTACAGAATGACTAACGAGGGTTCAGAACAAGCTGTGCACATGAAGTAGAGGTGACTAAAACGGGTGCAAACGAAAAGTGGAGCAGTTGCCGATAGCAACCAGACTGCACCTATAAACGGGGGCTGGAATCTGATCAGCAGCTACGGGAAACTCCTCCACTTCTTTTTGGTACCAGGTCTGACAGACCTCCGTGTATAGAGGACATGAAAGTAGAGCAGGTGAAGTGGTGTCCAGCTCTAGATGGACGTTATGATTGTCAAGGGTTATGTACAAGAAGAAGGCCGAAGGGTTCTTTAAACCCGTATAGTCCACTTTTCAGACATAAAGACCAGAAAAGGAGCAAATAACCCTCAGACATTTGGTTTCATGCTCCATTCTACCAAGTCCTTATTCTGGTGTAAGAAAAGGATCTGGTCCATATACTTGGCTTCCAGAGCAGTGCGGCGCTTCTCCAGTGGGTCAAATACTGTGCTAAAGCAAGGTCCGGCTTCACAGCAGTGGCCGGTATAACAAGATATTGCCGGGCTAATCGAGCCAGTGTCGGGAAGCGGTGGTGTTGACTGTTCCACCACGCTAGAGGGTCCGTGGGTACGTTTGCAGACAGGTTCCACTATGTAGTTCTCCAGCTGCTGGTGAGCCTCAGGCATATTCTCCGTTGGATCTCTTCCAAGTAGAAGATCATAGACATTTTCAGACCCAACAATGGGCCCTTTGTCCTTCTGAACAGGCAATGGAAGGGTCTCCATACAACTTTCAATGGCACAGCTGCTTGGTATCCAGGAGCGGTGAGGGGCATATGGCTCGCACATCTGTGAGCATGTTTCTCACTACGGTGTGTAGCTCTCCTCTAGCCCATGGTTTAAGGAACCTCAACTCTTTGAATCTAGGGTCCAAAAGAGGCAACTGCAGAAGGGTTGGTTATTAGTTTCCCTTCATCCATCATATCCCAGTGTCGACAGATCTCGGAGCGGATTTCACAGGCGACAGCTTTAATAACACTGCTGCCACCTTCGGATGTTTGTCCGATGGTTGTAAAATACCATGAACACAGGGCATCAAGCATGAAATGGAAGCATTCTGTTCTTCCTGCAAGAAGGCTGCGGCAATCCATATAGTCTTCAACATGGGCACCAAGTCTTGCAGCAACTTCCAGTGCTGCGCCGACAAGTTCTTTGCCCCCTGTTCCTCCAAAATTGAAAGGATTGCCCACTTAAGGTCTAACAAACTCTGACACATCTCTAAAGTGCTAATCCAGTATCTCTCTGTATCCTTGACCAGCCTGGGCTTGTTCATAGCTTCCAGCTTGGCATTGAGGTAACAACTGGCCTTGAAGTCCTCTTGGAAGTAGCTCACCAACCCCTAGCTGCACCTAACACTTCCTTCACTTCGGGACCTCCAGCCCCGCTTGCACACAAAGCTGTAGCACGTGGGAAGTGCAGCAGAGACTGGCCCACCTGTAAGTATCTTTTAAAGATTGGGCATGAGCAGTCAACGACACTGATCGATCATATACAACACATAACACGAGGTTACTAGATAATCCAAACTCTGTCAGGACCAAATATAATCGTTCCGTCAAGTTGTCATCAGTCTTGGTTGGGAGAACGTGTTGAGTTTCCAGCAAGTACCTACATAACCTCCACTCACTGTCAATGACATTTGCGGTGATGCTGAGGCAGGACTTCTTGGAATGGTCATTCCAGCTTTCAATGGAGAGGACCACGGAGAGGGCAGACTGGAGACAACACTTGACTTGCTGTTTCACGATGGTGTATTTGTGCCACAACATATCGGCAAGTTGTGTTGAGCTTGGAGGGTCGACATTTGGTTCCAAGTAGCCAAGGAGGAGACCAAAGCCCTTATCTTCCACTACCGAAAGAGGATGAAGGTCCCGTAGATCATCTCCAATATCAGGTCAGCAATTACCTGCGGCTGTGACTCAGAGACTGACGGGCAGAAGTCATTAATGGGAACTGCTTGTCGCAACCTTTTAGCCACCCCTTCTTGTTCATGGTAATCAAGCTCGGGTTGTTCCTTAGTTTGAGGAATGCCAATACTACGGAGGCTGTGCCTCCTCACGAGGTGCTCCCGCATGGCTGCGGTGCTGGTTAGGGAAGACAGCTGCTTCCTGCAGACCTTACATTCCACGTAGGCATCTCCAAGCTTTGTGTAGTAGTTCCACAGCTTGGACTTGCAGTGGTCCGTGGACAAACTGGATGAGGTCATCGAAAGACTGGAAACCTTTTCCTCTTTCTTCTTATTGCAGTGTGCCCAAACTGGATGCCATCTTATAGGTGCAATTTAAAATGGATATATTTTTCTGGGGAAACAAGTGAGAAAGGCGTCATACTGTGAAACATCTTTCTGGTTCTAATCAATAGAAATTTCAAGCTAGCGCCAAGATTTGACCAGTTGCTATAGACATGAAAAAAAGAAATAAACCCTCACTAGTTTTGAGTATTCCCCCTGTCTCATGATCTCCACTGCCGAGACTGCACTGCCAAATTCTCAGACTGACGTTATCTACATAGTGACACAATGTACTTCACGACAGTGCTAAATCTGAGTCCATATATTTTTCCTTTATTTATAAAAAATGTTTCAAATTTACCAAAAATTTTGAAAAATTCACAATTTTCTAAATTAGAATTTCTCTACTTTTAAGACAAGATAGTAATGCCTCATAAAATAGTTATCAGTCATCATTCCCCATATGTCTGCTTTATGTTGGCCTCATTTTGTAAATGTCATATTTATTATCTGTTTTGGCACTTTTATTTTTTGTTTTGTTTTTTACTGCATTCACCTGACAGAATGGACCATGTGATATTTTTAGAGCCGGTGGATACGGACGTGGCAATACCTAATATCTATACTTTTTTTAAAAAAAATGTATTACTTAATTATGGGAAAAGAACGCTTTTTTTTAATTAAAACTTTATTATTATTATCAGGGCTGTGGAGTCGGAGTCGGAGTCGAGGAGTCGGAGTCGGAGGCAATTTTGGTAGCTTGGAGTCGGAGTCGGCAAAAATGGACCGACTCCGACTCCGACTCCTACTAGATTTAAATTGGAATAAAAAAAATTGGAATAAAAAAAGCAAGTTTAAATGTCCCAATTCAGATAAAGTTATAATTAATTACTTCTCTACTGTAAGAATAAAGGCCAATGCATGCAGTGCGCCACGTTACCGCTAAACAAAGACGTTAAGTGACCGTGAAGAAGCTTTTCATATGCTTTACTATGCAGTTAAAGGGACACTGACAGGCTGATATATCTGCTGGTATTCATCAGAGGATTAGGAATACAACTAGACGACTGTTACCCCCAGTTGAGGTTTACTTGTGTTTAAAAATGTTTTAATCAATATGCAAATTCTTCTACCTTTGTGCCCAAGGGGCAGGCGCACATGTAGAGTACTGGCAGCACTAGACAGGACTAGGTAGCGAGGAGGAAGAGAGAAAGCTGGCACAGCCTCAGCATAGCCAGACGAGGCTGCTGCCAGCACTCTACACGTGCGCCTGCGCAGGAATTCAGCGCTCGGCTAGCCTGAAAAAAAGGCCAGTGCAGTGAATAATAACGAGGGGAACAGCGCTGGGAAGCTGTACTGGGCGCGGCTGGGCACAAAGCCGCAGGAGACGCTGCCCCATTGGGCACAAAGATAGTGAATTTGCATACAGATTAAAAATGTTTTTTAAACACAAGTACAGCTTAACTGGGGTAACATTAGTATAGTTTTATTCCTAATTCTCTGATGAATACCAGTATATATATATCTTTAGCTGGAAAATCAGCCTGTCAGTGTCCCTTTAAGGAGCGGCAATACTTACACTTTCCATTGTCTTGTGGTCTGCTGTTACAGGGAACCCATGGTTATCCTCGCCTCACTGATAACTGATTAAGGACTGGAGACACTTGTATAAGTGAAGGGAATGGATAGTCAATAGTTCAAGACTGAAGCTGTAAACCATTTGAAAAACTGCTATCATTCAGCTAAGGCTATAAAACATGTAAACTCAGATTGTTAGCTTAAATTTTAAACATGACTATGGGATTCTACTAGGAAAATCATGTTTTAAAATAAATGCCCCTTCCCCTGCCCCTTCCTGGATCCTCCCACTGCTCTATCTTCAGCAGAAGATCAGCACACAAAGGAGAAGGCAGCAGCTTCTGCTCAACTACCCTCTGTGCTAGAGGAGATTAGAAGAACTTGGTGGAACAGCTTCAGTATTTGCATATTAAATACAGAGGAGTCGGAGTCGAGGAGTCGGAGTCGGAAGTTTCAAAATCTGAGGAGTCGGAGTCGGAGTCGGACAATTTATCTACCGACTCCACAGCCCTGATTATTATGCAACACTTTATTTCAACTTTTTTTTTTCCACAACTTTTGGGGGTCTGATCCCCTGTACAATGCATTACAATACTTCTGTATTGTAATGCATTGGCTGTAAGTGTATAATACACTATAATTCACTTACAGCTTCCTGTCTGTGAGATCCAGGGGGTTGGATCTCACAGGCTTACATGGAAGGCATCGGGCTGCCTTCCCTGCCATCGGGTCCCCGTCACAGCAGCGCGGAAACGATAGGGAAGGGGAGGGAGCTCCCTCCCTGCACATGCCGCGGTCATAGCTGATCGTGGCATAGTGAAGGTTAATGCGCCGGCATCGATGTTTTCACCGATGTCAGTGCCTACAGCAGGGGTCCAGCTAATGGGAACAGCCGGTCCCCTGCAGCTGATCGGGCGGGCACAGCTCCTGCACCCGCCCAATCAGCGCACCATAGTACTACGGCGCTGGTCGGGAAGTCACTTCCTGCAGCGCTGTACTATTAGAGAATAGGTCGGGAAGGGGTTAAAGGGGTTCTTCCAGGAATTAAGAAAATGAAAATACTTAAAGGGGTTGTCCCCAACATCCCCCCATGTACCGGGCCCCTCACAGGTAATATACTTACCCCGCGTCGCTTCTGGTCTCGGCACCACCGCTGCTGCTTCTCCCTGTACACGGATGAAAACATTCGGTGTCGGGTGGGGGGGGAGCAGCCAATAGAGGGCGGGGATGAGGACGAGCCTCCCTCCCCCGCCACCGGATGTTTTCATCCGTGTACAGGGAGAAGGAGCGGTGCAGGGAGCGGGGCAAGTATATTCCCTCTGAGAGGCCCGGAGCATGGGGGGGATGTTTGTGAAATTGGATAATTTTAAATATTACTTTATTATAAATATATTTCCAAATACCTTTGGTTGTTTTGTCTGGGGAGCAATCATTAGGAGAAATAAAATGGCCGCCGTCCTATTAGTACACACAAAGCCTGTCCTAATCACACAGCAGGACAAGTTACTTTACAACACTGAGCTAAAGAGCTGCCTCATCCTCCTCTCTGCTCTGCTTGTCATAGATTATGATCCTGAAAACAGCCGATAAGATCTGAATCTCTGTAGGAATGGAGTTCATGAGGAGACATGAAGTACAGAGAGGAGATGGGGATGTGGCTGATGAGCAGCAGTCCTTGTATGCAGTCTCCATTACCACAGTCCGTTCTCTCTGTACTTCATGTCTCCTCATGAACTCCATTCCTACAGAGATTCAGCTGAAGATTTTATCATCTGCATTCAGGATCATAATCCCTGACAAGTAGAGCAGAGAGGAGGATGAGGCAGCTCTTTAGCTCAGTGTTGTGAAGTAACTTGTCCTCCTGTGTGATTAGGACAGGTTTTGTGTGTATTAATAGGACGGCGGCCATTTTATTTCTCCTAATTGCTCCCCAGACAAAACGAGCCATTATAACTAATGACAGGTATTTTGGAATATATTTATAATAGAGTAATATTTAAGTATTTTCATTTTCTTTACTCCTGGAGAATCCCTTTAAGGCCTCATAGCTTTAATGTGGGTGCATTTCAGTACCTGTACAGCTGCGTAACCTCATCTAAACCTAAGCTTGGCCTCGGATTTCTGCGACAATAGGCAACAGGTTTTTTTAATGTGTACGTAAAGCAGTGTGAACACGACCTAATGGACGGAGCCGTGCATATTAGCAACCAGCTCTCCCTATGGGTAACCATTGGGAAGTAGATCCACCCTCAGGTAGCAAGGTGACAACTGCCCTGAGCCCACGTCCATCCCTGACAAGTGGTTGTCACCTGTCGTGTCCACTCCTCTCATCCATCCGCCATACTATCAGTATAATATAATGACCGCCCTCACCTGCCGCCATGTCCCGTCATCTCCCGTATACTCGGCGGGCGGGGGATTTAAACCTGTCATGTGACCAGTGAGTCAGCTGACCAGTGTTGTGCGAGGAAGTGACGTTGACACCGATCAGGTGACCAGTGTGGGCGGAAGTAGCGCTGTGTCAGCGGTGGAAGCTGATCCATCCCCGTCACTGAGCTGTCTGTCTCACCCCCTCCCATCCCGGAGCTCATCTCAGGGATTCTCCCTGGTCATAGTCCCCTGCCCCCTCCTGGTTATCACTCGTGATCCTCGGCCTGTTCTGGTGCATCCATCCCGGTGAGCCCCGCCGCTATGGACAACACCGGGAAGGAGAAGGAGGCCATGCAGCTGCTGGCTGAGGCCGATAAGAAAGTCAAGTCTTCCCAGTCGTTCTTCTCCGGGCTCTTCGGGTGAGTCTGACGGTGATTAATCACCTCGTACGATCTGTATCAGCGATATCGTCTGCTGCCGATCTGCCAGGAATTAGATGCATCCTGCTTAATCATATCAGCCAATCAAATTCCTGCTTTAGTTTTCCGAACTGACGTAGCAAAATGAAAGCTGGCTTCTGATTGGTTGATATGTGTCTGGAACGTTTAATAGACCTCTCTGCATATTTTCCCCTTTGGTTGCCCATAGCAGCCAATTAAATCCCTGCTTTCGTTTTCCGAGCTGATAGCAAAATGAAAGCTGGGATCTGATTGGTTGCTAGGTGTCTGGAACGTTTAATTGACCTCTCTGCATATTATCCTTTTGGTTGCCCATAGCAACCAAGCAGATGGGTTGCTATGGGCAGGCGTCATGTTTAAACACATACGCTGTCAAAATATGTAATGAATGCCCACCTGTTGCTTAGTAACAGGGACAGAAGGAAGTGCCTCATCTGTGTGGTGACCCGAGTTGTCACTCGCCAGTCGTTGGCGGCCGTGCTAGCGGCTGGTTTTAGGCCGCCAGCGCTTCTGACCCCAAAGCATTTTGAAAATATGGCCACCGGAAACCATCTGTTAAACAAGTCACCCCACCCCCCAAGCCTTAAAGGGGTTGTCCACTTTCGTGCAAATGAAGCTTATTCTTTGCAGTATGAGAAGTTCTACTGTTTTCCAGTATTGTGGTCCTTCAATTCCAGTTTTTAAAACTCTCTTATTGCTGTCAGTGAATGGAAAGGTTTGTATTTACATCCAGAGGTAGAAATCCTGTTAATTCCTCTCTTTTTCGCTACAATGTATCATTGTGGGTAAAAGGTAGTCTGTAGTTCAGACTCACTGAGGAAGGACAGACCATCAATACAAATGTAAAGAAGCATGTTGCCATTCACTGGCAGCAAGCAGGGATGGTGAAAATGATGAGAAAGACATTCAAGGGGGTTTCTGGGATTTAAATATTGAGAACGTATCCTTAGGATAGTTCATCAGTATCAGATCGGTGGGGGCCGACTCCCAGCATCCCCGGTGGTCGGGTGTTGGAAGGGGCTGCGGTGCTAGCACAAGTATTATGGCCTCTTTGTACTGTACCGAGCACAGCGCCGCACATGGTGTAGTGGCTGTGCCTGGTACTGCAGGAACAAAACACTAATGATTCATGGGCTATCATGAGCCCGGGGCAGGAAGAGTTGTCATGTGGACGCAGGCGGAGAACGGCCTGGTAACGCTGCGGTCCTGGGATCTCTTGGAAGACCACGGATGGGAAGCTGAGACCTTCTGGTTTGTGGTGGAAGATCAGAAGCTTGTTGGTTGCTTTTCTGTCTGCTCAACCTGCGTCCCTCCAGCTGTCGAAAAACTACAACTCCCAGCATACTGCGTGAGGGCCGCAGGTTGGGCATCCCTGTTCAAGAGCTCTTGACACTTTGCTTTCCAAGAGGAGGCATAGAGGAACACCAGGCCCAACCGTCTCACTATCGCACCCTCTTATGGGGATTTCCGGTCCCGGTTGACATGTTCTGCAAAATGCTTGTCTATTTTGCATTTTATTTCCTTACCGTTTGCGGATCTCTGCTTGCTGTCAATAAATTGGGACACTATTGTTTCTACCCAGAGGCCTAAATCCTGTCCCGATTGTGAAGCGTACAGTGGTTGTCACAGCATACCAGACGTTTCTATTGTGACACGCTGAACAGCTGGAGATTATGTTCCTGTTCACTGTCAGCAAGCAGAGATCTTGGGAATGGTCAGAAATTTAAAATTAGAAATGTGCAGAACTGTCCGTTATACACTGGTTAAAGGGGTGTTCCGATCTGGACACTTATTTATCTGATAGGTACAGGTCCCATCTCTGGTACCCGCTCCTATCTGGGGGACGGGGCTCCGTCCGGAAGGGAGAGGCCACTGCGCACGTGCAGCGTCCTCGCCATTCACTGCTGCTGTGAACCACTGGAAATAACAAAGTAAGCGCGCTCTGTCTTTTTTTCGCGTTTGTGCGGCTGCCTCTCCGCGCCCATAGGCATATCCTGTGTCCGGGGGGTGGGAGTACCCCTTAAGCTTAGCCTAAAAACCTGGACACCCCTGCAGATATTCTTCTGGTTCAGAGACTTTGGATTTCTTGCTTTGTGCATTGTCATGGAAACTGTCTTCAGAGGAACATTTACCGTGTGGGAGACGCGGCGAGGCTGCAGAACGCACTGGGATGTATGACGTCAGGTGAATAGAATGGGTTAACTTTGGCAATAGAGTCGGGGGGGATGAATCGGGGCAAGCGGAAGGACCTGAGCGGCCTAGACAGGGGCCAAATTTTGACAGCTGGGGTCAGAGCATCGTCACAGAGTCAGATCTTGTGGGCTGTCGCGGGTATGCGGTGGGCAGTACCGAGGAAGGACCGCCGGCAAGAGGGTCATTGATGAACGTGGAGGCTAGCCCATCCGATCCCACAGAGAAGCTACCAAAGAGCAAAATGCTGGATATAATAGAAAGGTGTCCGGACACAGAGGACATCACTGATCGCTGAGTATAGGGTGGTGTAGCCACAGATCGGGCAGAGCGCCCATGCTGACCCCTGTCCACTGCCAAAAGTGTCCACAATGGGCATAGGAGCATTGGGGCGTCAGTCGCCAGACGTCTTGTAGTTGAGTGTATACCTCCCCACATGCAAATCACCAGAGGAGTCTTAGGCCCCTTTCACACGGGTGAGTTTTCCGCCGGGTGCAATGCGTGAGGTGGACGCATTGCACCCGCACTGAATCCGGACCCATTCATGTCTATGGGGCTGTGCACATGAGCGGTGATTTTCACGCATCACTTCTGCGTTGCGTGAAAATTGCAGCATGCTCTATATTTTGCGTTTTTCTCGCAACGCAGGCCCCATAGAAGTGAATGGGTCTGCGGGAAAATCGCAAGCATCCGCAAGCAAGTGCGGATGCGTTGCGATTCTCCCGCATGGTTGCTTAGCAACGGGACCCGATCTTTATTATTTTCCCTTATAACATGGTTATAAGGGGAAATAATAGCATTCTTAATAAAGAATGCTTTGTATAATGAGGATTAAGGGGTTTAAAATAAAAAACTTAACTCACCTTATCCACTTGATCGCGTAGTTACCGATCTCTCTCCTCTTCTTCAAGCTTTAGCTGCAGTCTGAAGGACCTGTGATGACGTCAGATCACATGGTCCATCACCATAGTATCAGCCTCAGTCAAACGTGACGCCCGTGTGAAAGAGGCCTTAGAGAGGCGCTGTCCCCACTCCTGACATGTCTGTTTTAGTAACTACTTGCATCCCCCATGTAATAACTGTTCTGGAGCATCTGTTCTTATGGCTCTATCTTGTTCCATTCCCTTATTATTCCTGCTAGAAGTTGTGAATGAATTACTAGCAGTCTGCAGTGAAGGTCCAGCTGAGTGTTACCAGTTGCAGGTGTGTCCCTGCACAGTCTGTCAGTATGCAATCATTGCTGCCATTGTTGGACTGTGCAGGGACACACCCACTACTGGTAACACCCAGGAGAACCTCTTTTACTTTCCATATGTGGATCTGCGCAGGGTTCTGGCCCTATAATTGTATGGAGAGTGTCTGTCCATTCTTTGTATATGAACCCCAGTGATCGGATTCTCCCCCTGCCGGGGTTGTTTTTCAGGGGCTCCTCCAAGGTGGAAGAAGCTTGCGAACTCTATGCCCGAGCAGCCAACATGTTCAAAATAGTGAAGAACTGGAGCGGTAAGCGTGTTCGTCCGGAGAAAGTGAAAACTGTGCTGAGGGAGGGGAGGGGATGGACACGACCCAACTTTACATTGATTCCGTAGATCTGCCACTGAAAGCAACAGCCCTGTTCTGATCATTGGGGCCCCAGAGGTCAGACCCCAACCAGTCAAATGTTCATGGCCTTAGAGGGGTTGTCTCATCATGGACAATGGGGGCACATCGTTAGGATATGCTCCCATTGTCTTACAGGTGTGGGCCCCAGTAGGACTCGCACCTATATCGAGAACGGAGCCGCGCAAGGTGGTGGCTGGAGGACTTCGATCCGGCCACCGCCAAGCCGGCTCCCCATAGAAGTGAATGGGAGGGCACCGCGCATGACCGATGGAAATAGCCGAGCCAGAACTCGGCCCCATAAGAAATGAATGGAGGGCGGCTGCACATGCTTCACTTTCGGGGCTCCGTTCTCGATATAGGTGCGGGTCCCAGCGGTGGGACTGACACCTATAAGGCAATAGGGGCATATCCTAGCGATATGCCCTCATTGTCTGTCATGAGACAACCCCTTTAAAGGGGTTGTCCTGCCATTAAATGTCATATTCATTGTACGGATCATACATGATTAAGCATATTATCCAATTACCTGCTGTTAAAAATGATCCAGTAAAGTGTTATAGCCACTGACCTATATGGCTCCACCTGGTGGTCACAGTGTATAGCAATCAGCATGTCCAGTTTCAGCTGTGGAGACTACTTCTCTAAGAGACATAAGAATTGACTGTAAGCTGCCAGAGGGGGAAGGAGACTGATTCTGAGCAGAGTCCGTCCTCGGCAGCACCAGGAAGGACACGTGAAAGAAAAAAATTATGGAAAAGGTATTTTTATGTTAGAACCAAGGCAAATTACTCTAAGGCTACATGCACACGACCGTTGCCTGCCTCCGCGTCCACTCCGTCTGCAAATTTTGCGTCCGTCAAAAAAAACGGATGACGGATCCGTTTTTTGGGAAGATCCATTGTAATAATGCCTAACCTTGTCCACAAGGTAAACACGGATGTGGAACAAAAACGGTTAACCATCCGCATTTTTTGACTGGCCCATTGAAATGAATGGGGAAGCATCCTATCTGTGACAAAAAACGGAACGGACGCGGAAACAAACAACGGTCGTGTGCATGAGGCCTAAAACAGCTACATTTGGGACTTTTGGTATGAAAATGGTTTCATGGGCTAGCGGCAGTAATATTAAAGTCTGATTCTAAGCTTTGAGCTGCGATGTATCTGAACGCCCTTTCTTCTCTTCCAGCTGCCGGCAATGCTTTCTGCCAGGCTGCCCAGCTGCATCTGCAGGTCCAGAGCAAGCACGATGCCGCCACCAACTTTGTGGATGCCGGAAATGCTTTTAAGAAGGCCGACCCTCAAGGTAGGAAGGCTGTGAAGGTGCTGGAGTAAAGTGTAATCCTGCCCCTAACTGTTCCCGATTTTCATTCTACATCCGTTGTCATTTGAACTCCCACAATACTCCGCGCTCTACTGCAGAAAACCAGCTGATGTTCGCTTTAGGTGTGAACGGAGAAGGTCTTGGGAGTGTTTATTAGAGACAGAGCAAGGCAGGTTAGGCCGAGTTCACCTCTCCGTCAAGGAGATCCGACGGGCTGTGCCGGAACAGCCTGCCGTAGTTTATCCGTCCGGACGTAGATGTGAACTCAGCCGTACGGAGATAATATAGGCGACAAGGTGGAGTATGGTCCGGTATTTAAGTCTCTTCCAAACAATGAATTCTTATACCCCGGATAACAAAAGCATAATTTAAAGGGGTCACCCAGGAATTAATATTGATGACCTATCCTCAAGATCAATATTACGTTTGCGGGGATCCGAGTCCCAGCAGCGCGTAAAGGTGAGCGTAGTGGCTTCCCGGGTGCTCTCCAAGCACAGCGCCGTACATTGTATAGTGGCTGTGCTTGGTATTACAGCTCAGCCCCTTTGACTTGAGTGGCGCTGAGCTGCACCTAGTCCGTTTGACCGATGTACCGTGACGTCACATGGCCTAGGAAGAGGCCGTAGTGCTCATGGAGTGCCCAGCCTGTCCTAACTTCCTGGGTTTCGGACACCCACTGATCTGATATTGATGACCTATTCTGAGGTAAGGTCATCAGTATTAATTCCCGGATAACCCCTTTAAGTTTACTGCAGTCCATACACATCAATGTCTTTTACACATGACATCGTTGTTACATTAATATTCATTTCCACGACCACATTAGAACATCACCATACGTAAGAAAAGTCACAACCTCTTGTACACGTCGCAGTTCTTATCTGACAACCTCCAAACATCAATATGCATAAAAAAGTATGCCTCTCTATACTTTGTAATCTCAGGACCTCATAAGGCTGCCTGTCAGTTTTCACCAATATACCTCTGTATTGCAGTGTACTATGTGAGAGGCCAAAGGATGACATGGTCAAGTCTTAAAATAAAAAAATTAAAAGAGTTTAAAAAAAGTTAAAGGGCTTCTGTCACCCCCGATTCAGCAATTTTGAGTAGTGGACATTAGCTATTTGCACTTGCCAGCTCCTTCACTCAGAAGCCTGTGCCGAATGAAGACCGTTACGGCACAGGTGCGGGATTTCATGGGAAGACAGGGCCAGCGGGAGGAGAAGAGCGCTCGCTGGCCTTGTCTATCAAGTGGAGGAGGGGGCGTGTTTATAGTCCGAGGATGCGGCGGCTACCAGAAAGTAACCGCCCAACTTGCTGGTAGTGCAGAAATTAGCATAACATAAAAGTGCGATTTTTACAGAATTTAGAGCACAGAGAGAGGTAATAGTAATATGTATGAACTCAGCGGACATTAGCAAATAGCTAATGTCCACTACTCAAAATTGCTAAATCGGGGGTGACAGAAGCCCTTTAAATGGACTGTTTGGGGGAAAAATAAATAATTGAAAAAAAGTAAATAAAAATGTTATTAAAATATGTAAAAATTTCACTTTACAAAATGATTTATTATGGAAACATAAAACATATAAAAAGTACACATCAGTGGTATTGCCATAGCAACCCAAACTCTAAAATCATCATCATTTATCCCACACAATGGATATTGTGAAAAAAGGGCTTAAAACTTAAAGGGGTATTCCAGTTAGATTAAGTTATCCCGTATTAGATCGGTGGGGGTCCTAGTGCTGGGATCCCCGCGATCACAAGAACAGGGCCGCTCTTTTTTCCAAGGGAATCCCGGGGATAGCCGAGCGCTGCACTCAGCTGTCTCCAGTACTCCCATAGAAATGGAGTGGCCACAACAGCAGCTCCGTTTAGGGCTGCAGGCAGTACGGGGCCCCCGTTCTCGTAATCTGTGGATAGGGGATAATGATAAGGGCATCTGTCAGCAGATTTGTATGCACCTTCTGCACTTTTATTGGTAGGACCAGACACTATGATGTTTACACCGCCTGGACCTGTCAATTACACTGCAGAGGGCGTGTCAGTTGCACAGAGAGCAGAGCCTCTAGGTGTAAGGGTAACACCCCCGTTGTTCCTAGGGGCTCATTTCCATATAGTAAAACATCACTTTTCTCAGCAATGCGGGCACATATGAACATGGGACCAACACAGATGCCTTCAGCTGCCAAGAGCACATATAACAGGTCAGCCAGTGTCATAGATACAAACCTGCTGACAGATGGGCTTTAAATGGCTAAAAGTTTTCTAGCACATAAGAACATGAATATCTAATATGTTCTAACCTTTGATCCATCTTCCTCTGACCTCATCGTTCTTAAGTGTTTGTTTGCCATAAACTAGAGAAGCTGGCAGACATACGATAAGCAAGGGACCATAAATTCCAACCCAGCGTTCCAGGAGACGTAACAGAAGACATTAATCTGTCACTTAGACTCCATGATCTCATGGTTGGTCCTGATCTGAAAACCTGTGCTTTAGTCGATCCCCCGGAGACCTCCGCTCTCTAACGAGAACACAGCACCTCCGAATTATTCGCTAATTCTTCACTTTAACACTTTGCTGAACTCGGAGGTAGAAATACAAGATGTCCGACCCAGACCACAATCAAAATTCTCAAATAAGGCCTTGTATATCTAACAATAAACCCCAGATTGTCTATAATATCGCTTGTGTCGAACGGATACCTGATCGGTGAGAGTCTCTCACTTACTGCATCTGCCGTTCCCCATTACGGGGGGTAAAGTGTTTAGACGCCCGCTGACCAATTGATAAGCCAGAAGTGTCTATGATGGGAAGACCTCTTGTGGGGGCTGCCATATGTGACATGTATGCAGGGCGGTTTCCACAGTGGAAAATCTGCAGCATTTTACAGTAGCAGCAAAGTGGATGAGATTTAAAAACAATCTTGCAATGAAGTCCATACTGTCCGAAGGCCGCAGGTAAGTAAATGTGAAGGATAGCATTGCTGTCACAGTATATGTGGAGGATAGCATTGCTGTCACAGTATATGTGGAGGATAGCATTGCTGTCACAGTGTATGTGGAGGATAGCATTGCTGTCACAGTGTATGTGGAGGATAGCATTGCTGTCACAGTATATGTGGAGGATAGCATTGCTGTCACAGTATATGTGGAGGATAGCATTGCTGTCACAGTGTATGTGGAGGATAGCATTGCTGTCACAGTGTATGTGGAGGATAGCATTGCTGTCACAGTGTATGTGGAGGATAGCATTGCTGTCACAGTATATGTGGAGGATAGCATTGCTGTCACAGTGTATGTGGAGGATAGCATTGCTGTCACAGTGTATGTGGAGGATAGCATTGCTGTTTTAGTGATTTTAGCTGCACTTTGCGTATGACTATCTGACAGTGCCATCATATCTGATAATGGATGTCACACTGAACGTATCTGTGTTTTGCAGAGGCCATCAACTGTCTGCTGCGGGCAATAGAAATCTACACTGACATGGTGAGTCCCTGTTCCTGAGTGTTTCCCATGGCAGACAATCTTGACACCCTTGACCGGTTGCCTCCATGATGGGTGTGATACTTCCCTTTCCAGTATAAATAGATTTGGATCCTTCGGTGAGTAGGAGACCTTGTCTTATCCCCCTGCCGTCTCCAAATGGGCATAAATACGGACTTCCAAATGTAATGGAGTACAGAAAACAATCCAGCATGACGGAGCAGCTGCCTTCTGTTTGTGTCTATGGGCTCGTCTGTGTCACGAAAATACGTGAACAGTCGGCAAAATGTGGTCTGAATCGGCAGGACCTGCTTAAAGTGATTGTTTCAGATTAAACATTCTGTGCCGACGGGAGCGGTCAGAGCGGCATTTTCTGATGCAGAGGTCCAAATCCCCATAGACACAGATTTAAAGGGTCACTGAGTTTTGGTAAAACTTTTAATAGGTCACGAAGACATATCAAAAGTTTTGATCAGTTGGGGGGTCTGAGCGCTGAGACCCGCACGATCACTAGAACGAGGAGAGAGAAGTTCTCGCATATCGTGCTTTCTTCCTTCGTTGCAGAAGACGAGCCTAGTCTATGGGCCCTTCTTAATTGCGTTTCTCTCTCCTCGTTCTAGCAATCGGTGGGGATCTCCGCCCTCAAACCCCTAATCAAAAGCTTTGATATGTTTTTGACATCTAAAGTTTTACCCTTTGCAGGAGACAAGCTGACTACCTGCAGCCAGCACTAGAGGGCGCTCGCTGCACAGTGTTGTTATTATTGAGGACAGTATTAACCCCCGTTACCGTTTAACCCCTTAAATGTACGTCGAGGGCAGCTATGTGTTTCTGCTCCATGGTGTACACTTTCATAATGGTAATCGCTTCACCCGCGGGATCAGCAGCAGGAGCCAGGATCAGAGAGAACTCCATTCCTGACAGTTTAAACCCTCACTATCGACCGCGGCATCTAAGTGGTTAGACACAGGGAGGGGATCCTTCTGTCACTCTGTAAGCCTTCCCCATAATGTGATTGCAGGGTGCCGATGGGTTGCTGTTGTAGGAGGGGGAGTCTAAAGCCGCAGTCAGATGATGGAGACTCATTGACCTATTTCCCCCCTGATTTTGGGAGGCAATCCTCTTTCATCGCTCACTTCAGAGAGATGGGGGGGGGGGCACTGGATAGAAATATTAGCAGTCAGGACCCAGTGCCGTGTGTGTAGAGAAGAATCTTTTCCGTACTTTCAGTGTTTTGGCTGCATTCACTTCATACAATGGAATTGACTTTGTTCTTGTGCCTCACAGGGAAGATTCACCATCGCAGCCAAACATCACATATCCATAGCCGAGATCTACGAGTCTGAGCTGGTGGACGTAGAGAAGGTTTGTTACTAAGGTGTCTCAATGACACAACTAGATTTCTCCATTGAGTTAAAGGGATTATCCAGGAATTGATAATGATAACTTATCCTCATCATTGTCACATCGGCAGGGGTCTGAGACCGATCAGTTGTTCCAGGGAGCCGCCGCTCTCACTGGAGCTCTGCTCACCTAGCACAGCGCCATACATTGTATAGCGGCTGTGACTGGTATTGCATCTCTGCCCAATTCTCTTCAATATGGCTGAGCTGCGACTAGGCCACGTGACCGATATATCGTGCTGCAGTCTCTTCCTAGACCATATGACATCACCATACATCGGTCACATGGCCTAGGAAGAGGCTGCGGCACTCACGGAGCACCCGGCCTCTCCTAACAGCTGATTAATGGGGGGTCCCAGGTGTTGGACCCTCAACGATCTGATATTGATGACCTATCCTATCCTGAGGATAAGTCATCAATATTATATTCAGGATAACCCCTTTAATTTTGTGCCATTAACGCAGATCTCACCAAACTATGCTTCTGGGCAGCATGTGTAACCCCATCAGCATCCCTGCGATGAAGGTCCCAATGTCTGCGAACCAGGCCCTGCCAGAGACAGGACCTCCTAAGGCTGCCTGTCCGTTTTTAACAATAGGCATAATACACTGCAATACCTCTGTATTACCTCTGTATTGCAGTGTATTATGGAGGGGTCAAATGATGACATGGTCAAGTCTTTAAAAAAAAAGTTTAAAAAAAAGTTAAATGGACTGTTTGGAGGGAAAAAATCCAAAGTAAATAAAAATGTTATTAAAATATGTAAAAACAAAACAGAAAAAAAAACATTTCCCTTTACAAAATGATTTATTATGGAAATATAAAGCCTCATTCGCACGTCCGTGTCCGTACTCAAATCCGCGAGCAGATGGTCAGTGATGCATCAGTGATGGATCCGTGTTGGGTCCGTGTGTCCGTTTTTTGTAGTCAATGTTGCATCCGTGTTTTACTGACACTTAGGGTCCATTCACACGTCAGTGTGTGTTTTGCGGATCCACGGATCCGCAAAACATGGACATTGGCAATGTGCTTTCCGCAATTTGCGGACCGCACATCGCCGGCACTATATAGAAAATGCCTTTTCTTGTCCACAATTGCGGACAAGAATAGGACATGTTCTATTTTTTTCGGGAACGCGAGTGCGGACCCGGAAGTGCAGATCCACAATTGCGGACCCGGCCCGAACATCGTCTGTCCCCATTGAAATTAATGGGTCCGCAAAATGCGGAACAGAATTGTGGACGTGTGAATGGACCCTTAACAGCTGAAAAATAATTTTCAAAGCATCTCTTCTTAATGATCCGTGAAACACGGATGGCATCTGTATTGCATTTGTGGTTTTCACGGACCCATAGACTATAATGGGCATGAGGGATCCGGGACCACGGACATGCATCCATGCTGAAAACACGGACCCTGCTAAAACACTGATATGCGAATGCACACATTCAAGTGAATGGGGACGTGTGCTGTCCACGGAGAACACGTACGTGAAACACTGACGTGTGAAAGAGGCTTAAAAAGTACACATCAGTGGTATTGCCACAGCAACCCAAACTCTAAAATCATCATATAATTTATCCCAGGCAAAGAATACTGTAAAAAATGGGCTTAAAACGTAATCATTTACGTCCTGTGTAACCCAAAATGGTACCAATGAAAACTACAGATCATCCTGGAAATTTTTTTTAAAGGGATCGTCTCGCTTCAGCAAATAGCATTTATCATGTAGAGGAAGTTAATACAAGGCACTTACTAATGTATTGTGATTGTCCATATTGCTTCATTTGCTGGCTGGATTCATTTTTCCATCACATTATACACTGCTCGTTTCCATGGTTACAGACCACCCTGCAATCCATCATTGGTCGTCGTGCCTGCACGCTATAGGAAAAGGTGTCGGCCTCTCTGGTGGCTGGGACTGTGGGAGCGCTCATAGGCTTGTGCTTTTTCCTATAGTGTGCAATCATGACCACTGCTGCAGGTTTACTGGGTGGTTGTAGCCCCTGGAAACGAGCAGTGTATAACGGGATGGAAGAATGAATAAAGCCAGGAAAGAAGGCAATATGGACAATCACAATACATTAGTAAGTGCCTCGTATTAACTCACTCTACGTGATAAATGCCATTTGCTAAAGTGAGACAACCCCTTTAAGTGTTTAAGGCCCCTTTCACACGGGCGTGATTTCCGCGCGGGTGCAATGCGTGAGGTGGACGCATTGCACCCGCACTGAATCCGGACCCATTCATTTCTATGGGGCTGTGCACATGAGTGGTGATTTTCACGCATCACTTCTGCGTTGCGTGAAAATCGCAGCATGCTTTATATTTTGAGTTTTTCACGCAATGCAGGCCCCATAGAAGTGAATGGGGCTGCGGGAAAATCGCAAGCAAGTGCGGATGCAGTGCAATTTTCCCGCATGGTTGCTAAGAGACAGGACCCGATCTTTATTATTTTCCCTTATAGCATGGTTATAAGGGAAAATAATAGCATTCTTAATAAAGAATGCTTTGTAGAATGTGGATTAAGGGGTTAAAAATAAAAAACTTAACTCACCTTAGCTACTTGATCGCGTAGTTGGCGATCTCTCTTCTCTCTTCAAATTTCAGCTACCAGCTAAAGGACCTGTGATGACGACACATCACATGGTCCAATCACATGGTCCATCACGGACCATGTGATGTGACATCATCACAGGTCCTTTACACTGCAGCTAATACTTGAAGAGAGATCGCCAACTATGCGATCAAGTGGCTAAGGTGAGTTAAGTTTTTTATTTTTAACCCCTTAATCCACATTCTACAAAGCATTCTGTATTGATAATGCTATTATTTTCCCTTATAACCATGTTATAAGGGAAAATAATAAAATCTCCAGAATGCTCAACCCGAAACCGGACTTCAGTGATTAAGTTCGGGTCTGGGTACCAAACATGCCGATTTTTCACATGCGTGTGCAAAAAGCATTACAAAAGTTTGGACAAGCCCGGAAAAATCGCTCATTTTCCCTCAACGCACCCGCATCCTATCCGGGCGTCAAACATGACGCCCGTGTGAAAGAGGCCTAAAGTGCTCAGATGTAAGAGGCTGATGTAGACGCCTAATGATCTGATGACCTCTATGGCCATAACAGACCACAAACCACTGAAAACATTGAGGCCCTGATTTATCAAGACCAGCATGTGGTTCTCTGGTCTTGATGGGCTCTGCGCAGCCGGAGGAGGCATTCAGTTTGACAAGGCGCCGGCAGTCCATGCACCAGAGTGAAACCTGCTCCAGCTAGCCGGCATAGATTCCAGTCATCATTTAGACCAATTTCTGGCGTAAGTGATGGTAAATGTGGCGGGTGGCAATGGCCCCACCGACACCACACCCTCGCCACGTCCTCTTTCTGGAATCTGGCTGGGGTGGCGTAAAAACTACAGTTGAGACTAACTTTAGTTTCAATGGCGTTTAAAAAGTCACAGAACAGGGTCTTTTGACTTTTTAACACCAAAAACCACGACGTATGGAGATGGTAAATCTCCCCCTGAATTTTTTTTATTTAATTTTTTGCAGAATTTACATGGTAGCAGTCCTTTTCACCGCCTTTCTGTCTTTCCTTTGCAGGCAATAGCCCACTATGAGCAGGCAGCAGACTACTACAAGGGAGAGGAGTCTAACAGGTAAGCTGATTGTCTATGGATGGTGTATTACAGCAGTCCCGCATCTGTAAAACCTCCATGTGTAAAATCACTATTTGGGATACTGGACCTCTACCTGCAAAAAAAAAAAAATACAGTTACATGACATCCGGCTGGCTTTGTCCTAGCTGCCAGTGACTTAGTGGTAAGTTTATGTGATACCTGAACGCCCTAATTTTGTCATAAAGTGTACCTGCACTCAAGATTTGAACGGTGGAGGTCTATGTGCGGAGACCCCCACTAATAGTTAAAATGAGGAGAAAGAAGCATCTCTCTCCTCGCTGCACGAGACAGAATTGAGACAGGTCCATAGACTTTCCATTGAGCCCGTGTCCTCCAGCGAGGAGAGAGTGCATGCTATGCTGCTAGCGCTTCTCTCTCCTGGTTCTAGCGGTCGGCGAGGGTCTCAGCACTCAGAGCCTTCACCAATGAAAACCTTTTATGTGTCACTCTGACATATCAAAAGTTTTTGGCTATACATTTCAGAGAGCTGACGGCCATCTCTTCAGACACATGCACACTCGGCTCAGCCAAGCATGCACGTGGTGGCGGCTAATCTCACTGAGAATAAAAGGGTCAGGAATGTTGAAATCCAGCAGCTCGGTCCTGCTGCCCCCAGAGATCTGCTGTTGAGGGAGAGTTGTGAGGTCTCCATACACATTAGCTGGTTGGCCGGTCCTTCCTGAAATTAGGGTTCGCCCTACAGCGTACTCATGTGCATTATTACATTACTTGTATTTCTTTGTTTCTCTTACAGTTCTGCCAACAAATGTCTGCTGAAAGTGGCCACTTATGCGGCTCAGCTGGAGCAATACCCGAAAGCGGTAGAAATCTACGAGCAGGTAGACATGTAGCGCCCTATGTCACCGCACTGATCGCATGGCGAGCCGTCGCTTACCTGTAGCCTCTGACTTTGTGCTTTGTACACCTGCTAGGTTGGCACCAGTGCAATGGACAGCCCTCTGCTGAAGTACAGTGCCAAAGAGTATTTCTTCAAAGCTGCCCTTTGCCACTTCTGCATCGATATGTACAACGCTAAGGTAATCGCCTGCGGCAGATTCGGCAGATTCATACCACCGGCCGTGTGTCTGAATGACTGACTTGTGTCTTTGTGTCGCAGCTGGCTGTTCAGAAGTACGAGGAGATGTTCCCGGCTTTCTCCGATTCCAGAGAATGTAAACTTGTTAAGGTAAATCTGCACTCTTTCAATGGACGGGCAAAAAAAGAATGTTTTGGGCTCTTTCACACGAGCGAGTTTTCCATCCAGACCCATTCATTTCAATGGATCTGTGCACATGATCGTCGCTTATCCACTGATCATCTTTGCGTTCAGGACAAATCTCAGCATGTTCTATATGGCGTGTTTTTCATGCAGCTCTGGCCTCATAGAAATGAATGGTGCTTGTGTGAAAAACTGAAATGCGCTTTTCACAAATGGCTGCTAGATGTTGAGTGTTACTCCGCAGTTTTAATTGAAGCAAGTTTAAAAATGCGTGAAAAACTGATTACATCCGAGCGGTAAAACCTGAAACACTGAACGCAACCGCAGACAAAACTGATTCAGCTTGCTCTCAAAACGATCAATTTTTCCCTGAACAGATCCCGACTCCTTCCTTATCGCTTGTGTGAAATAAGCCTTAGGAAATCTCTGCTTTAGGCCTCATGCACACGGCCGTTGTTCGGGTCCGCGTCCAAGCCGCATATTTTGCGGCTCGGCCGCGGACCCATTCATTTCAATGGGGCCGCCAAAGATGCGGACAGCACTCCGTGTGCTGTCCGCATCCGTTGCTCCGTTCCGTGCCCCCGCAAAAAAAATATAGCATGTCCTATTCTTGTCCGTTTTGCGGACAAGAATAGGCATTTCTATAATGGGCTGCGTTCCATTCCGCAAAATGCGGAACGGAACGCGGATCAGCTTCCGTATTTTGCGGATCCGCGATTTTCAGACCACAAAACACCAACGGTCGTGTGCATGTAGCCTTATGCCTCATTCACACGTCAGTGTTTGGTCAGTGATTTCCATCAGTGATTTTGAGTCAAAACCAGGTGCGGCTCTAAACACAGAACAGGTGCAGATCTTTATACCTTATGTCTGTGGAGGCTCCAATCCTGGTTTTGGTTCAAATCACTGATTGAAATCAATAACCAAACACTGACGTGTGAATGAGCCCTTACTGGGATGTAAAAATAGGGTGAAAATTTAAATTACTCTACTTAAAGGGGTTATCTATGAAATGATAAGGATGGCCTATCCGCAGGATAGCTCATCATTATCAAATTGGCGGGTGTCCGAGTTTCAACTTTTCAGCCATGGTTCTCTGGAGAGCGCAGCAGGCGCCCTTCAGCCTACCAAGCACAGCGCCATACATTTTATAGTGGCTGTGCTTGGTATTACAGCTCGGTCCCATTCCCTCCTATGGGGTTGAGCTGCCACTAGGCCTATGTACGGTGACATCACATGGCCTAGGAAGAGGACGCGGTGCCCCTGGAGTGCTGGTCTCTTCTAACAGCTGATCAGCAGGGGTGCCAAGTGTCGGACACCTACCGATATGAACTTGCTGACCTATCCTGAGGATAGGTCATCAATATTATTTCCAGGATAACCCCTTTATCCACACTGCCGGCCTCAGCCTTTCTAGTTTGTAATGGAGTTTGGTAGTTCCTCCGGGCAGTCTCACTAAGGGTAATTGTCTCTTGCATCATTGCAGAAACTTCTTGATGCTCATGAAGAACAGAATCTGGACAACTATACAGATGCCGTAAGTGTCACGTGTGTATTTACGCTCGTCTTTGAGCTTGTCATGAGTCAGGAAGATTTCCCGACCTGTACCTCGGAAGGACGGCTCCAACCTATGTCACTTATTCACTCCAGGTGTAAAAAAAAAAAAAAGATATGTGCCCTTTGACTTACTGCTACAGCCGTACAGACCTGCTTTCTTCCACTCTTATCCATGACCTGTGTCTGATATTGTAACTCAGTCCTGGCCCACTGAATGATGAATTGATGCTGACGATGCTGGCATATACAGCAACATTTGTATCAGGTCCTCATCCTCAATTGGGGCTTGCAGTTTAATTTTCAGATCAGTCGCACTCCTGCATACTTAAAGGATAAGCCAGGCATCCTCCAACTCCGGCCCTCCAGCTGTTGCAAAACTACAACTCCCAGCATGCCTGAACAGCCTACAGGTATCAGCCTACAGCAGGGCATTGTGGGAGTTGTAGTTTTACAACAGCTGGAGGGCCGCAGTTTGAGGATGCCTGGGATAAGCCATCAATGTCTGAGAGGTGCAGCTCCTGCCTCTGAGACCTGCTTCTAGCTCCTGAAGTGAAGGGAGAGCAAGCTGTGCATACCCGGCCAGCCTTTATTCACCACTATGGGACCATGAAAATAGCCGAGAACTGACTTTTTTTTGGAAGTGTCAAAGTGGTGAATGGATGGTTGGCCTCGCTTGCGTGGCTTTTTCTCCATTCCCTGAAATGGAACTTTTAATAATAGCAAAACATGTTTCCTCCGCTATTGTTGGAATTCCCGTAGCAGTGAATGGAGGGTGGCCCCGCGCATACACGATGTGCTCTCCATTCACTTCGGGCCCCTTTCCTAGAGGTGCGACCTGCCCAATTCTGACACTTGTGGCCTATCCCAGCAATATGCCATAAATGTCCCAGATGGGACAACCCCTTTAGAGGGAGGTTATCTCCAAGATAGACCTTGTGAACTCAAAGTACCTAACACACATCCCAAGAAGGACAAGCCACCTGGCACTGTAAGAGGGACATTCCTTCCTTGTAAAGTGATGGCTTCACCTTATAATCAGTAGAGTCCTTTGTCGGACTGCTCCACCAGAGTACCAGAGGATCCTCCATTGGGCCCAGGCTCTAATACTTTAGTGGGTTGCAAAGGTCCAGGACAAAATCTGTCTTTGGAGCCAAAAAAGTCTATTTATTTGATTCAAAACCTATTAGACTTATTATTGAAGATATCGGGGTCAGGCCGTGAGAATAATTTTCTCTGGGAGCCCCAGTCTGACACTGGTGGAGTCTGACCGTTGGGACCTCCACAATACTGAGACAGAGGGGGCCGCAGTGATAGTGTAGCACTCTGTCTCCCCTCCGGGTGCCAACGCGCAGGGAAAACTTGGAGGTTGGGTGGCATGCGCAGTGCCGTCAAAGTGTTCGTTCCCTTTGCTGGCATCAGCCTCAGGGAACGAACTGCGCATGCGCTAGCTCGTGCATCGCGAGATTACGGCACTGTAACTTTGTGAGCAAGGAGGAGATTCCTGGATGCAGGCGGTGCTTGGCATGGCTGGGCTCCTTAACCGTAACTAACCACGGCTTGGGCACCTTATTTAGCTCATTTACATATCTATAAAATCATTTTTTAAACGAAATAAAACCACACAGAGCTATGGGACAGGTATATTGCAGACATGCTAGCGGAGATCTCTCCGTGCATGTCCGCAGCTCTATAGGGTAAAACTAGGTGACAGATTCCCTTTAAAGAAAGGAATACCCCTTTAAAGCCACTCAAACTCAAATATGAGGGTCCGCAATAGCATCCCTCCATGCTCCCTTACCTTATAAAATAACCATGATTGACCAATCAGACACACAGGGCACTAGTATTAGTGCAGTGAACCCTCTTCAGCGAGCCACAGTCTTACCAGTCTTCTCGTCCAACAGGTAAAAGAGTTTGACTCCATCTCCCGCCTGGACCAGTGGCTAACCACAATGCTATTGCGCATCAAGAAGACCATTAAAGGAGAAGAAGAGGATTTGCGTTAACAGCCATATCTCTGTCCTTCTTCCCCATTAGCCGGAGCCCACGTCAGGAATTTTTAGGGTGCAATTGTGGGGGGGGGGGAAACACTGCTAATGCCCATTTACATGATTGACATAAACATCTTACTAAGCACAAGATGCCCTGTCACTTCTGTTGCCTCTTACCTCATCCGCTGATCACACAGACTGAACGCAGACTTCTGGGGCACGGTCCTCTGTAAGAGCGGGCACCATCATTGCAGGCTGTGTAGTCACTGGATGCACCAGGGGGTCCCCGGGAGATTACAGATTATAGTATACAGTACCACCGCTGGGCATTGTGCACGTTTTTAGCTAACGCCCTTGCCGATTTAGGTGGGCTCCTTCCCCCGCTGTCTTATCTTGACAGTATATTTATAGAATCCTCGCTTTTTGGGGTGGCAGGCTCAGTCATTGTACCATTGCATGGGGCATGGATGGGGAGGGGGAAAAAAACACGGTCTGAAGAGTCGTAGTACTATCTTCGCTATATGCCATACATCAGAATATATATTAATTTTCCTTTTTAAAGATATCCGTACTTGCAGCTTGACCAAATGTTGGGGGTTATATGAGTTTTAGTTCGAGGCCAACTGCCAGGGCTAGCCATGCCCGTAGGATCCATAAGGTGATTGCACCACTAAACCTTATAGTCCTGTAGAGAGTATGCAAAAACCTATACATATCGAATACAAGCTGCACAGCCGGGTCCAGGAACAAGCCATTGTGACTTTCCTTGCTTTTCACTAATGCATAGCTTGATGTCTGTGAGGTCCTTGGTTACGGGTGATGCCAATCCGGCTCTCTGAGATTGATTGGGCTCCACTGGAGGAGAGGTGGCATCGCTGTACCCGCTTTACCCTGCATAGTGCTGTAGATGTGCATATTTATCTGCCTCCTCAGAGGCCGGTTCATTTCTGTTCATTTCCTTTGTCTCGTCTGTCATCTTGTGAATCTTCTCATTAATGATTCAGCTGAGGCCGTGTTAAATAAAGCAAGTGGGATGTAACGTATTGCTGGGACCCGGGTCTTTCTGTATCTGCACCAGGGGGGCAGCTGTTTTATGAGCCGGACCGATATTCGTGGGGGTTTTTTTTACTTGCATACGACATATTTATAGTAACGTGTATGACTATCGGTTTATATTTCAAGCGTACCTCCGATTTCAGAAAGTGTGGTGGGAGTCCGGGTGCTGAGACCCCACTGATCACTGAACTGACGGGGCAGGAGCATTCAGCTGAGCGCTGTGCCTTTAGGAGGCAGGGTTAGCGCAGGAGTCCATACATCTCTAGAGGAAAGGCGAACACAGAGGGAGTTGCACAGCGGTCAGCCACTTCATTTCAGCCATTGCACCTCTACCCCCACCGTTCACAATGCCTGACGTGTCCCCATGACTGATGTTGGAGGTACAGTACACTTTTTAAAGAGGTTGTCTGGCTCAGAATGGCTTAAAAAAATTAAAGAAGCCGTACTCTACTCACTGCTGCCCATCTGACACACTAGAGGCAGCAGGACCTAAGGGTGCGGCGGCCACACGGTCAGGTTTCTAGATGTAGTTTTGAAAGCCGAAATCTGGAGTGGATAAAAGTAGAAAAGGTATAAAGGACAGATATGACTTCTCCTCTTTTTTTGAATTAACTCTCCTGGCTTTGACTTCCGTATGGTCGCACCCTAATGCTCCCAGTGTGATTTTTATTTTTTGGGGATCCGCAGAATGGTGGGCACTAAGGGGGCATATTAGATACTGAGGTTACTGCAGAGCTTTGGTTGTTTAAAAAAAAAAGCAGTATCTGGAATTTAATCTGAAATTGCTTTGGAAAACCCCATTCAGATGAATGGAACTGATTTTCAGCCACATAAATTTCTGCAGCAGAGCTTCTGTGTGTGAATAACCTCTTTACTGGGACCACAATGCAGTGCCACATCCACAGTACTGGTGCATTTAGATAATAATCATCCAGATTATCGGGAACGACTGTACCCGATCATTTGTCCATCTAAATGTGCCGCCGATCGCCCAATGAATGAGCGAAACGCGAGTGATCCTGTCGCTTGTGCACACATCACCGATCAAGGCTTGTGAGCAGCAGATCGTGCTGTCTAAACGGCAATCTGCTGCCCAGAAACAATGATTCTGTACGAGGACAAGGGATGGCTATAGCAAGCCCCCGGCCTCCTACAGTGAAGGAGAGTCTTCTTCACTGTACAAGCAGCTGACTATCGGGCGGGAACGCTTCCTTCCCGACGATCAGTCGGCCCGTCTAAATCCACCTTAAGATGGATCCCATTGGTTCCATTCCTTTGATGGTAAGGATCGCGACGCATGCAGTGTCTTTCCTATTGTGTGATCTGGCAGAATGTGCAGCAGCCTCCAACATAAATGCGACTACAGCTGAAGGATATACAGTTTGTTTACACTGCTCCACATGCATTTTTCTGTGATAATATCAAGGTAAATGCTAGGTTTGCTGGTACTGTTAATTAGGAAAAATTAGAACCACGAATAATAGGCACTCATACACAAAAGTCCTATACAAGGACTCAATACCGCATCATGAGGACCATGCACCTCCTCATAAATTAGAGGGCATCTGTCAGCAGATTTGTACCTACAGTCATGGCCGTAAATGTTGGCACCCCTGAAATTTTTCAAGAAAATGAAGTATTTCTCACAGAAAAGTATTGCAGTAACACATGTTTTGCTATACACATGTTTATTCCCTTTGTGTGTTCTGGAACAAAACCAAAAAAGGAAGAAAAAAAAAAAGCAAATTGGACATAATGTAACACCAAACTCCAGAAATGGGCTGGACAAAATTATTGGCACCCTAAATTTAATATTTAGTTGCACACCCTTTGGAGAAAATAACTGAAATCAGTCGCTTCTTGTAACCATTAATAAGCTTCTTACACCTCTCACCCGGAATTTTGGACCACTCTTCCTTTGCAAACTGCTCCAGGTCTCCCTTATTGGAAGGGCGCCTTTTCCCAACAGCAATTTTAAGATCTCTCCACAGGTGTTCAATGGGATTCAGGTCTGGGCTCATTGCTGGCCACTTCAGAACTCTCCTGAGCTTTGTTGCCATCTTTTTCTGGGTGCTTTTTGACGTATGTTTGGGGTCATTGTTCTGCTGGAAGACCCAAGATATCGGACGCAAACCTAGCTTTCTGACACTGGCCTCTACAGTGCGACCCAAAATCAGTTGGTAATCCTCAGATTTCATGATGCCTTGCACACATTCAAGGCACCCAGTGCCAGGGGCAGCAAAACAACCCCAAAACATCATTGAACCTCCACCATATTTCACTGTAGGTACTGTGGTCTTTGTAGGCCTCATTCCATTTTCGGTAAACAGTAGAATGATGTGTTTTACCAAAAAGCTCTGTCTTGCTCTCATTTGTCCACAAGACGTTTTCCCAGAAGGATTTTGGCTTTATTTAAGTACATTTTGGCAAAATGTAGTCTTGCTTTTTATGTCTCTGTGTCAGCAGTGGGGTCCTCCTGGGTCTCCTGCTATAACGTTTCATTTCATTTAAATGTCGACGGCTAGTTCGCGCTGACACTGATTCTCCCTGAGCCTGCAGGATAGCTTGAATATCTTTGGAACTTGTTTGGGGCTGCTTATCCACCATCCGGACTATCCTGCGTTGACACCTTTCATCAATTTTTCTCTTCCGTCCATGCCCAAGGAGAATAGCTACAGTGCCATGGGTTGCAAACTTCTTGATAATGTTGCGCACTCAGGACAAAGGCAAATCTAGATCTCTGGAGATGGACTTGTAACCTTGAGATTGTTGATATTTTTCCACAATTTTGGTTCTCAAGTCCTCGGACAGTTCTCTTCTCCTCTTTCTGTTGTCCATGCTCAGTGTGGCACACATAGACACACAATGCAAAAACTAAGTGAACTTCTCTACTTTTTATCTGCTTTCCGGTGTGATTTTTATTAGGGATGTCCCGATACTAGTATCGGTATCGGGACCGATACCGGCATTTTCACGAGTACTTGTACTCGTAAAAATGCCGCCGATACCGGAAGTTCCGGTTCGGCAGCGGCTATATTCTGTTTCATTAGCCCTAACTTACTGTGCCCGTGATTACTAACTATTAATGCGCAGTCCCTCCATGCTCCTGCCCCGCGCTCCTTCTGTAATCATAAAGTGGGCGGAGCGGGCAGGCGGGACATGAGGCGCATGGAGGAATCGGGCAGCTTGAGCTCTCAGTTCCTCCATGCGCCTCATGTCCCGCCTGCCCGCTCCGCCCACTTTATGATTACAGAAGGCGCGCGGGCAGGAGCATGGAGGACTGCGATAATAGTTAGTAATCACGGGCACAGTAAGTTAGGGGTAATGAAACAGAATATAGCAGCTGCGAGGCCGGTGTATGAGTCAAGCTGCACCGGCCCCCGCAAGTGTAATCTGGGTGACACTAATGGGGGATCTGTGGATGACATGTATATAGCATAAGATGCTATATATGTGTCATCCACATAGCCCCTAACAGTGTCATCCACAGATCCCCCATTACAGCCTCATCCACAGATCCCCCCATAACAGTGATGTCCACAGGTTCCCCCATAACAGTGATGTCCACAGGTCCCCCCATAACAGTGATGTCCACAGGTCCCCCTCCCCCATAACAGTGATGTCCACAGGTGTCCCCCATAACAGTGATGTCCACAGGTGTCCCCCATAACAGTGATGTCCACAGGTGTCCCCCCATAACAGTGATGTCCACAGGTCCCCCCATAACGGTGACGTCCACAGGTCCCCCATAACGGTGATGTCCACAGGTCCCCCCATAACGGTGACGTACACAGGTCCCCCATAACGGTGACGTCCACAGGTCCCCCCATAACGGTGACGTCCACAGGTCCCCCCATAACGGTGACGTCCACAGGTCCCCCATAACGGTGGCGTCCACAGGTCCCCCCATAACGGTGGCGTCCACAGGTCCCCCCATAACGGTGGCGTCCACAGATCCCCCATAACGGTGCCATCCACAGATCCCCCATAACGGTGCCATCCACAGATCCCCCCCATAACGGTGCCATCCACAGATTCCCCATAACGGTGCCATCCACAGATCCCCCATAACGGTGCCATCCACAGATCCCCCATAACGGTGTCATCCACAGATCCCCCATAACAGTGCATCATCCACAGATCCCCCATAACAGTGTCTTCCACAGATCCCCCCCATAACACTGTGTTATCCACAGATCCCCCATAACGGTGACATCCACAGATCCCCCATAACGGTGCCATCCACAGATTCCCCCCATAACGGTGCCATCCACAGATTCCCCATAACGGTGCCATTCACAGATCCCCCCCCATAACGGTGCCATCCACAGATTCCTCATAACGGTGCCATCCACAGATCCCCCATAACGGTGTCATCCACAGATCCCCCCATAACAGTGCTTCATCCACAGATCCCCCATAACAGTGTCTTCCACAGATCCCCCCCATAACACTGTGTTATCCACAGATCCCCCATAACGGTGACATCCACAGATCCCCCATAACGGTGTGTCCTCCACAGATCCCCCAAAAACAGATCCCCTGGAGGCACATTGGTTTGAAAACGCTATTATATTCCCATTTATTAATTTATTAACACTTGTACAAAGGAAAAAAAAAGCCGTTGTCCATAGCAACCAAATTCCAGCTTTAATTGTTTTCATTGCTATCAGTAACTGCGCCGCTGTTTATATGAGGTATCGGTAATTGGTATCGGCGAGTACTTAAATAAAAGTATCGGTACTCGTACTCTGTCTTAAAAAAATGGTATCGGGACATCCCTAATTTTTATATTGCCCACACCTGCTACTTGCCCCAGGTGAGTTTCAAGGAGCATCACGTGCTTAAAACAATCTTATTTATCCACAATTTTGAAAGGGTGCCAATAATTTTGTCCAGCCCATTTCTGGAGTTTGGTGTGACATTATTTCCAATTTGCTTTTTTTTCCCTCCCTTTTTTGGTTTTGTTCCAATACACACAAAGGGAATAAACATATGTATAGCAAAACATGTGTTACTGCAATACTTTTCTGTGAGAAATTTCAGGGGTGCCAACATTTACGGCCATGACTGTATGACACTGGCTGACCTGTTACATGTGCACTTGGCAGCTGAAGGCATCTGTGTTGGTCCTATGTCCATATGTGCCCGCATTGCCGAGAAAAATGTTTTAATATATGCAAATTGGTCTCTAGGAGCAACGGGGGCGTTACCTTTACACCTAGAGGCCCCAATTTGATTAACAAGCCCACACTATAAAAACATCATCACACTTGGCCCTGTCAATCAAAAAAGAGAGCAGAGCCTTTAGGTGTAAGGGTAACGCCCCCGTTGTGCCTAGAGACTCATTTGGATATATTAAAACATAATTTTTTTCAGCAATGCGGGCACATTTGAACATGGGACCAACACAGATGTCGTCAGCTGCCAAGTACATATGTAACGGGTTGGCCAGTTGTTGTGCTTTTTCATAAGTGTATAACATTTATATCTAAATATCCTAGTTATAGTGGATTTGATTGCCTATAAGAGGCCATATTGTGATATATTAACTATTTTGTATGTATTTTAAAGTCGGCTGAAATAGGTTTATAGAGAGGACACAGTTCATAAGGTTTATTCCCTATAGATGTGCCAGTCCGAGAAGAGTCATTCTTGTCTCCTTATAGATTTATGACTGAGATAAGAATATTCTCTAGACGTATCTGGTACTAATTACCCCTACAGTTAGATGTCTGTTGATGAAGCAGAAAATCTGTGATATTTGTATACACGTATAATGAACCTTAGTTTTTTTTGTTTTTTTTTAGTATAAGATAATCAATAGGACATATGTATTGTTTTATATTGTTAAATATTATGAAGGACGTCAATGTATCTATTATCTTATATATTTCTCACAAAAAAACGCATATACTCCAAAATATGATGAAAATTTTAAGTATAGACTTTGTTAATGAGTCTCCGTTCGGGGAAAGGTGTGTTATTTTAACTAACAATCAATCACCCGTTGAAGTGACAGAGGAGATACACATGTCTGTGATAGTATAAGGTCTATTATATTCTTATCAGTACCATAAATTTGATAGTTTAGAACATGGCTAAGCTGGTACCTTAATGTCTATGCTTTAATTAATTGGTACATGTGTCAAAGTTAATTCCTTTAGCTCTGCTTTAGGATTCCATGTGTTATGTGTATGGAATGTAAGATGAAGACCCGAACATTTAACCCTTACTATAATGATGCTAATAGCTTATGAAATAGTGCCACCTAGGTATAAATAAGTAACATTACACCAACAGCAGAAATGAATTCTGGGTAATACAGTGACATCACAGTCGTGATCATATGTACATGCCTAACCAACAATGATTGGAAAACTCCAAGTTAGGAAGGTGTGTCTAACTGATACGTTTTTGGACAATAAACCACATATGAAAGAGAGAAAAAAAGAGGACCCAGGAGAAAAATCCCAATGATCAGAACATACTTAAGAGCTGACTTCCCTTAGACTCTGTATATCATCTGCATTCTCGGGTAACGTATAACTTTATTATGTGTAGTATTGATTGAATTAATTAGCTTGATATTTAGTAACTCCCCGCTTTAGTGAAGACGTATAGTGTTAAAAGTGCTACATCAATATTATCACTATTCAGTAAAGATGCATATTACTGAATAAAAGATCTAATATTGATACCGGAGAAACTCTCTGAATATTCACATTCCATAGTCAACATCAGGCCTGATAATTTATAAGTTGTGTAGCAATACTACCAGATATCTTAGATTGGTCATAGTTTGAGTAGAGCAAGGGTTCGCATCTATCTTTGTCACTATTAAGTTACCGTGCATAATCATCTGATAGTATATCTCATGATTGTAGGCGGAATGTTTGTATTACATTCTTATGTTTGAGAGGTAATAAAGATTGCTGATATTTGTGTTAGAGCCATCTATTGGCGAATTTAGGGTACTGCACATTACGGTGTGTTATTGTATATTGAAGGCCCCAGCGAGATCGTTAATTTATTAATTATTTATGCAAATCGTAAAACGTTCCATAATTTTCTTGGCTAACTAGATTGTTCATCTATCTGTGTACTAATTATTGGTAGGGAAAATGAGCGCAGCCAGTAGTGAAGCGAGTTATGGTGACCCTACAGGAGATAGTCCATCTAGCCTGGAACAGTTAATCCATAACATTAGAAAAATAATAGAAAAATAAAAAAAATAGAAAAATAAATGTCTGGGCACTCTATATATCCGGGACACTTAAATTTATTAATAAATAGACAATCGTTAAAAATACTAGATAAAAACCCTTGGTAGGAAACCCGAATTGAATGGACAAAGATTGTAGGCGCCAAACTGCTATAAACAATATAAAGTTAGTGCAAAAACCTGTGCAAATGCATATATAAAGTGCATACAGTGCATGAAAAAGATACAAAGAAATATAATATAAAAATGCAAAAAGTAACAATGTGCTAATACAACTATAGGTTGCTTATAAAGTGAACTTCCTGTGCCAGTGTCAGTTTTGGTAAATACCGCAAGTGTGAATGCGCCAATGCATAAATGAAGTCCACAGTCTTATTAGAAAAACGCTGGTTATGAATGCGTCGGTGCGTTAATAAAAATGTGCACTCAGCAAAACCGCAAAGTTCTGTTGCTAGATGATGAATCACCAAAGTCCCTGCACACACTTGTGTCCAAAAATATACTACCTCACTCCACTTGGGAGCTTGCAGTCATTCATGCGCTTCTGAGAATGCTTCTCAGTGTCTGCAGCGGCGTCCCGCTGACTGTAGATAACCACGTGGTAAACTTATGTATTATGGTGCGCTGCACCCTTACCGCGGACCCTGGTTTTCTCCTGCTCCCACTCCTGTCAATACATGCGGTCCTCACAGTACCACGCTGGTGGGGCGCTCCACCGGAGTTTTCTTTGTCAATCACGGTCCTCTCTCCGTCAGCCACCACCTGTATTTCGCGCGGGAGTCTGTCCGAGGCTAGGAGTGTATGAATGGTCCCGGTCTTCACAAACGCAACTTGGGGGCCTGACCAGACGCGTTTCGGGGCTTTTGTCCCCTTCCTCAGTGGTAATCGGGCCCCTTCCATTGCAGGTTTATATAGCTATAAGCACCTCCTTACAATCCCGGTATGGATCCCGGGATGGCTTCAAAACAGTACATTGGAAAAGCTGGAATGGATTCGTGGATTAGACATGTGAGATTCTTGTATATTTCAACTGACACCTTATTCTAAGTGTCAAACTTGTATCCACATTTATATCTCATATTCAATTGCGGTATGTATACCAATGCATTGCAATCTCCACTTTGCGGTTGTGTTAAAAAACCGTGCGGTTTTGTTAAAAAAAAAAACAAAAAAAAAAACTTTGCGGTTCTGTTAAAAAACTTTGCGGTTCTGTTAAAAAACTGATGCGGTTTTATTGAAAAAACAGAGGTGATTTTATGATGAAAAAACTAATATAGTCTTTAAAACAGGAACTGTGCGGTTTTGTTACATTTCAAACTAATATTGCAATCTTGATAAGGGTTTGTGGTTAATTCATTCTCTTACACCGATTCCTAGACATACCAATGTGACAATACCATATGGGCCCCTCAGGGTCCAGAGTCTTCCACATACCGGGACTGAGATGACAAAGATGACAAAAGGCTGATCCCCGTCGAGGCACACCCCCAGAAGT
Source organism: Bufotes viridis (assembly GCA_033119425.1). Lineage (NCBI taxonomy): Eukaryota > Metazoa > Chordata > Amphibia > Anura > Bufonidae > Bufotes > Bufotes viridis. The sequence continues at coordinate 28,892,118 of CM065597.1, read as the reverse complement.
TAGAACCTGGGAGGCGTGTCCCCGGCAGGAGGCCAGCCCATCACAGAAACCCAAATAATTCGAACTCCGCATTCAGGCCCTTCGGAGCCAATGTGTCAAATCGAAGATATACTTCGTTTCTCTCCGTGACATTTTCCCTATATGAAACCCTCCTCTCAATCGATTTTCACTTTGTCAATAGCTGCAAATTTCATCTCCTTGCAGTTTTTACCATGTACACTTTTAAAATGGTGCGACAATGAGTGTGTCTCTAAACCTTTTTAATATTTGCTACATGTTCTGCTATCCTTTTTTTCAGAGATCTTTTTGTCCTACCTATGTACTGTAGTTTGCAAGTACATTCAACCAAATATATTACATTCTCTGTATTGCATGATAAAAACTCCCCAATGGGATGCCGTAACCCGTTAGAGGTCGATATTACCTCATTTACTCTGCGTGGGGATGTTGTATTTTTACAACCCGTGCATCGACCACAACTGTAAAAGCCAGTTAGATGACTCCAGCTTTATATAGTAACACCTTCTTTCTCGTTCATTTTAATCGTGGGTGCTATTTTATTAGCTAGATTAGTGGCTTTCGTAAATGTTATTAAAGGATTGGGGGGTAGGCTTGCTCCGATTATTTTATCTTGTTTGACCACATGCCAGTGTTTATTGATTATCTTTTTTATTAGTTTATGATCATTACTGTATGGGAGAATGATTCTAATTAAGTCTTTTTTCTCTCTACTATCCTCTTTCTCTTTAAAAAATTCTTCTCTATCCAGCTGTCTGACTTTACTTAATGCTGTTTCTAATACTTCCTCTGGGTAATTTTTTTCTAAAAATTCACTTTTCATTCTACTTGCTTCCACCTCAAATTGATTGTTCATTGAACAGTTTCTTTTCAACCTGCGAAATTGTCCCTGTGGGATATTAATGAGCCAATTTGGCAGATGACAACTGTCATACAGAATATAACTGTTTCTTGATGTTGGTTTAACAAATGTTTTACTCCTGAGTTTGGACCCTTCCACATATATTTCTATATCTAAAAATTCAATACTTTGCTTGCTAGTAGTTGATGAAAATTTCAAGTTCAAATCATTTGTGTTAATATTTTTTAAAAAATCATCTAGGCGTACCCTACCTGTTTGCCATATAAAAAGTACATCATCAATGTACCGTTGCCAGAGCACCAGGTCCTCCCCCAGCCTGGGAGCAATGACGTGAGCTTCCCACTCTGCCATAAATAAATTTGCATAACTGGGGGCGAACCTGGTGCCCATGGCGGTACCCTGTGTCTGTAGATAAAAGTCGCCATTAAAATAGAAATAATTGTGGGATAATATAAAACCAATACTTTCAATTAAAAAGTCAGTTTGTGTATTCGAAAGTCTACCCTCTTTCTGTAATTGAGACATAACTGATTTTTTCCCTTGGTCGTGAGCAATAATGGTGTACAGGGATTGTACATCTAGAGAGCCCATAATGTAATGGTCCTGCCATTGTATCCCCTCAATCATTTTAATCACCTGTGTTGTATCTTTAACATAGGAGGGGATTTTTTTGACTGATGGTTGGAGCAGGACATCAATAAATTTCGATAGATTAGCTGTCAAGGATTCTATCCCTGACACTATAGGTCGGCCCGGGGGGTTTTCTAGGTTTTTGTGCACCTTCGGTATACAATAGAATACCGGAATTTTTGGGAATTTATTGAGAATAAATTTATGCTCTTCTTCATTTAGGATTTTCATATCTTTCCCTTTTTCACAGAGTTTACTTAATTCTTCAAAGTATTGGGAGGTTGGATCGCTCTGTTTTTTCAATAAAACCGCATCAGTTTTTTAACAGAACCGCAAAGTTTTTTAACAGAACCGCAAGGTTTTTTAACACAACCGCAAAGTGGAGATTGCAATGCATTGGTATACATACCGCAATTGAATATGAGATATAAATGTGGATACAAGTTTGACACTTAGAATAAGGTGTCAGTTGAAATATACAAGAATCTCACATGTATAATCCACGAATCCATTCCAGCTTTTCCAATGTACTGTTTTGAAGCCATCCCGGGATCCATACCGGGATTGTAAGGAGGTGCTTATAGCTATATAAACCTGCAATGGAAGGGGCCCGATTACCACTGAGGAAGGGGACAAAAGCCCCGAAACGCGTCTGGTCAGGCCCCCAAGTTGCGCTTGTGAAGACCGGGACCATTCATACACTCCTAGCCTCGGACGGACTCCCGCGCGAAATACAGGTGGTGGCTGACGGAGAGAGGACCGTGATTGACAAAGAGAACTCCGGTGGAGCGCCCCACCAGCGTGGTACTGTGAGGACCGCATGTATTGATAGGAGTGGGAGCAGGAGAAAACCAGGGTCCGCGGTAAGGGTGCAGCGCACCATAATACATAAGTTTACCACGTGGTTATCTACAGTCAGCGGGACGCCGCTGCAGACACTGAGAAGCATTCTCAGAAGCGCATGAATGACTGCAAGCTCCCAAGTGGAGTGAGGTAGTATATTTTTGGACACAAGTGTGTGCAGGGACTTTGGTGATTCATCATCTAGCAACAGAACTTTGCGGTTTTGCTGAGTGCACATTTTTATTAACGCACCGACGCATTCATAACCAGCGTTTTCTAATAAGACTGTGGACTTCATTTATGCATTAGCGCATTCACACTTGCGGTATTTACCAAAACTGACACTGGCACAGGAAGTTCACTTTATAAGCAACCTATAGTTGTATTAGCACATTGTTACTTTTTGCATTTTTATATTATATTTCTTTGTATCTTTTTCATGCACTGTATGCACTTTATATATGCATTTGCACAGGTTTTTGCACTAACTTTATATTGTTTATAGCAGTTTGGCGCCTACAATCTTTGTCCATTCAATTCGGGTTTCCTACCAAGGGTTTTTATCTAGTATTTTTAACGATTGTCTATTTATTAATAAATTTAAGTGTCCCGGATATATAGAGTGCCCAGACATTTATTTTTCTATTATCTCCTATACTTTTGGGTAGAGTGGGTGCTACTACCCAGTCTGAGAGCACCTAGCTCCAGCTTCCAACCAACCAGTGCGCCTGTTATTTTGTTCTTACTTAATCCATAACATTGTTGAATATGTAAATTCACAGTTGGGTTTGAATCAGGATGTAACTGCATGGTTAAGTGAGCTGCAGGCAGAAGCCAAAAGAGAATGTATGGACATCATTTGGTACAGTCAGGAGACATCTAACCTATTTTCATGTACTTAAAAGTAAAGCCAGTAAAAACCAACACCTCTTAAAGATGTTGCCACCAATCCTATATACAATATTAGAAGTCAGTACCCTATATATCCGGTATAGAAGTAGAGTTAGAATCTGCAAAAGCATTGATCGAGGACATAAAAAGTGAACTCTATCTCAGCCATGTTGCCTATCATTAATTAAAAAGAGAGGCAGATGAGCCGACCCTCCGTTATTGCAGACTTCAGCAAACCGACGGACCAGGCCATTCTATAGTCAATGTTGAAAGTGATCTGTCTGATGAGAGATTTTTGGATCCTCCGAGCACTGTGGCAATAAACAACCCCAACGTATCGGATCTGATCGCGGAAGTCATTTCACTAGTGAGGTGATGACGAAAATGTGGGAGATACTGGGGTAAAAAGAAAGCTACATATAGCTTGTCGGCCAGCCTCTAGTGGTGGAGTAGAACGCTACAACCAAACCATTGTCAACATTCTAAAGAAATTTGTCAATGAATCCGGTAAGGACCGGGGTGTGAAGTTGCCTTTGGTTCTCATTGCCATCAGGGCCACCCCAAGCGCGGCAACCAATCTTTCTCCCTTCGAAATGATCACAGGCAGGAAGATGGTGTTACCCGAGCATTTACTCTACCAGACAACAGACCACAATTTGATAAATGCTTCAATAGCTCATCAGTAGAGATGAGCGAACTTTAAAAAAAAGTTCGGCGTTCGGGTTGTGGTAATCGCCGCATCCCGTTATGGATTCCACTATCGCCGCATATGGAATCCATAAGGGGCGGCTTCCACCAACCCGAACTGTTGAACAGCCGAAGGACCTGGGGTGACGTCACAGTCATGTGATCAGTGCAGGGGGCGTGGCTCAGCACTGGATCAAATCCAGTGCTACATCCTGCAAAAAATGAGCCACTACATGAAACACTCGCCCAAAAAGTAAAAAAAATATGTCTCTCAGACTATGGAGACACTAAAACATATCTCTTTTTTCTAAAATGCTGTTATTGTGTTAAAGTAAAATAAATAAATGTATACATATTGGGTATCGCCACATCCGTAAGAACCTGCTCTATAAAAATGTCACATGACCTAACCCCTCAGGTAAATACCGTAAAAAAAAAAATTAAATAAAAACAGTGTCCGAAAAGCCATTTTTGTCACCTCACATCGCAAAATGTGTAATAGCAAGCGATTAAAGGGGTAGTCCAAGTTATATTTATTGATGACCTATCCTCAGGATAGGTCATCAATATCAGATCGGCGGGGGTCCGACACCCGGCACCCCCGCCGATCAGCTGTTTGAAGAGAAGGCGAGCGCCGTGCCAGCGCTGCCTCCTCGTCATTGTTTACCTACTCGCCGTTGCATCTGCAGCGGTGAGCAGGTGTAATTACACCCAAGCCGTTCCATTCATTTCAATGGGACGGCTCTGTAGTATACACTTGTATAGGAACGAGCCGTCCCATTGAAATGAATGGAGCGGCTTGGTGTGTTACACCTGCTCACCGCTGCAGATGCAGCGGCAGTAGGTAAACATGACGAGGAGGCAGCGCTGGCACGCGCACCTCTCTTCAAACAGCTGATCGGCGAGGGTGCCGGGTGTCTGACCCGCCGATCTGTATTGATGACCTATCCTGAGGATGGTCATCAATAAATACTAACTTGGACAATCACTAAAAAGTCATATGCGACTTCCGGTTCGGCTGGGATGCAGGCGGCAGCGTGAAGGAGCTCCGGTGACCTTCCACTAAAATATCACCTCCGAGTACATGAAAGCAACGTCTGGGGCCTGGTACTAACCTGACTAGGTCCCATAACAGCGGCGGTCCTTCAGTACATGGACCGTTACCTATTGCGGAGCGGGAAAAGGAGGATCTCCAGGGGACAGAAGAAAGACGCGGGGAACATGCTGAGTAAAATGGCGGACACGCGCTCTCTCTCCCCTTTGCCCACGCAGCGGGACTCGGGTGAGTCAGAAGTACAAACGGTGCAGCAGCCCACACCACCTGACATTAACTACAAATTGCTGGCGATAGAGGTGGCTAAGCACTTGGCCCCCGACATACGTGATACCCTGCAAACTACACTATCCTCCTCATTGCAACAGCTCCACGAGGCGGTCTCACAGCATGATCTACGCCTGGAGGATTTGGAGCAGAGACTAACACAGGCAGTTACCGAGACAGAGACATTTGTACATAAAATTAACGAGCTCTCTAGACAGAATGCCATCCTATACGACCGAGTTGAAGACTTGGAAAACCGGTCGCGGCGCAGTAATCTGCGCATGGTGGGCCTGCCAGAATCCTGCAAGCCCCAGTCGCTGATTGATATCTGCGAAAGGGAACTGCCACAGGCCTTGGGACTGGAAAGGCGCTGTAAGGTGGAGAGGGCGCACCGGATTGGCCCTGAAGCAGAACTACAGCAAAGGCACTCAGGGGCAATAAGAGGGACAGGCCCCAGACCCCGCCAAGTTATCATGAAATTTTTGGACTATAGCGACAAAGAGGCTGTGCTCCGAGCCTTCAGGATAAGGAAGGGTCCGCTAAAAATTCTGGGCCATACAGTCCTGTTGTTTGGCGACTATTCGGCGGCAGTGGCACAGAAACGTAGAAGCTTCAGCCATGTTTGCTCGATTTTATATCAAAGGAAGCTAAAGTTCCAACTACTGTATCCAGCAAAGTTACGTGTCACGCACCCTAGTGGATCCAGCACGATTTACTATGATCCGGCAGCAGCGGAGGACTGGCTGCGTTCTTCCCAGACCCCGAATGCGGCGAATGGAGAGGATCAAGATTATCGAGGAAGTCGTCAGGAAGATACTGCTTCAAGGAGCCCGGAATGGAGGAGCCAAGCAGAAGGAGAACCGCAAAATCCCAGGGTGGAGAACAGAAGTTCGCCGAAACGAGGGGATAGGACATATCCCAGAAGATGACTTTATTCCCCTGCCTTGCTGATTGGGGATAGTTGGTATTCATGCATATGTTAACGCACTGTTGAATCAGTTAGCTGGTTTAAAATTTTCTATTGTTCAAAATTTTTGATTAGACTGTACCCAGAGTTAGGGTGGCTTACAATAGGGAACGAGGGTGCATTAATGGTGAGCTCTGATAACTAAGCTCCTGTTTAATGGTGCTGCCTTTCTCCTCCGGTGGGGGTTCTCGCTGTGGGGCTAGGGGATAGAGATGACTTTTATATGGAGGGCAGTAAGGCCGGGTGTCTGCTCGGCTGTGTGGGAGGGAGGGGGGGGAACTATACGACAAAGGGAGGGAAGAAGATTCCTCATAGTTGTGGATTATTTGGTGAGCGATACCAGTTAGTGGTCCATCATAGTGGAAGGGAGCTGCAACCCAGAAAAAAGGGAGTCGTATCAAGTGATAAGATAGTGGAAATTGGTGGAAGTGGAGAGTTGAGTACTCTGGTGGTAGGAGTAACATCCGTTATTGATTGTGATTAGTAATTGTTTGATTTTTTTTTTTTTTCATTTTGTTTATTGAGTGGCAAGGTCTCTCTGGTATCTCGAGGATAGGTAGTGACCCTTTTAAAAAGTAGGGGGGGTAGACCGGTTAGAGATGAAGGTACTGACCTGGAACGTAAAGGGGCTGAGATCCCCCAATAAAAGATGGATGATTTTGCGTCATCTCAAAAAGCTTAAACCCGATGTGGTCCTATTACAGGAAACCCATCTCGAGTCCACGGATTTTGCTAGAATGCAGAAGTTATGGGTGCATAGGGTCATAGGGTCCCCATCCATTAGTAGAAAAGGGGGAGTGCTAACATTGATCAACAGACAATTGAATTGTCAAGTCTTGAACCAATCTAACGATTCTCAGGGTCGATGGGCGCACATCCTGCTACAGGTGCAGAATATACAATACAGTATTTACAATGTGTATTGCCCTAATGCAGGAAATGCTTCCTTCCTAAAAGAGCTTGAAATACGGTTGTTGGGGGATCCCTGCCCTAATAAGATAGTGGGGGGTGACTTCAATGCTGTCTTAAATGGTCTGGAGGATAGGAAGAGAGCCAGAGGGAGAGGAGGAGGAGGTTCAGATAATCCTCAGGATAAAGCACTACAACAGTTCATGGCGGGTGGGATAATGTTAGATACGTGGCGTCAATCACACCCAGATGACCGATGTTATACTTTTTACTCCCACGCCCAAAACTCCTGGTCTCGTATTGATTATTTATTAGTGTCCCATAGCTTGGCAAGCAGGGTGGAATCCTCTGACATCGGTGACATTGTCATCTCTGATCACGCACCGGTGACGATGATGGTTACGGACACGTTCCCTAGGGGTCCTGATTACATTTGGCGATTCCCCTCTCAACTTTGTTCAAGGGAGGAATTTGTGGAAAAATTGACCATTTGGTGGGAGGAATATAAGACGGACAATGCAGGGCACCTAGACACACCGTCTCTCTTTTGGAACGCTTCCAAGGTAGTCTTGAGAGGCAAAATTATGGGATACGTGACGGGGTTAAAGAAGAAAGCTCATGAGCAAGTAGATCAGGCGAGTCAGAAGGTTCGAGCATCATATACCGCTTATTTGGCTAATCCCACAAATGATAGTAGGAAACAGTGGGTGGCGGATAAACAGGTCTTTGACCAATGGGTTCAGGAGAAAGAGACGCTCCGGAGGTCAGACTTTGAGGCCACTTTATACAAGTACGGGAACAAGTCAGGAAAGCTTTTGGCCAATTTGGCTAAGGGGATTAGGCAGCCCCAACTCATACATAGTTTGAAGGACGGGAGTGGACAGGTGGTGCACGACCCAGCTATCATTAATGCAATAGTGGGGGACTACTATGAACAATTGTATAGGGATGGAGTAAAAGCCGACTTAACAGATACTCTCCTTAACAGGGTCGATTTGCCCAAGATGACAGAGGACCAAAGACTTGCTTTGAACTCAGAGGTTACGGCAACCGAATTACAAGGGGTTATAAAGGGACTGGGAAACTCTAAAGCCCCAGGGCCCGATGGGTATACGGGGGAATACTATAAAGCCTTAAGTAGCCAGGTCCTCCCGGTCTTGATAGAAATGTACAATAACATACTTAGGGGCGAGTCGAGCCTGGATAGTGCTAATATGTCTTATGTCAAACTATTGCCCAAACCTGGAAAGGATCCCCTGCTACCGGGATCTTATAGACCCATATCATTGATAAATGTGGATGCAAAAATACTATCTAAGCTCCTGGCCGATAGACTGGCCAGAGCAATGCCATCGCTAATAGGTCCAGAACAGGTGGGATTTGTCCAGGGTCGATCTGCTGTGACAAATATTAGAACAGTGATCTCGGTATTGGACTGGGTTCACCTCAACCCGGATCCTGAGGGGTCTCCAGCCATGCTCACTCTAGACGCTGAAAAAGCATTCGATAATGTTCGGTGGGCGTGGCTGGAGGCAGTCCTTGACAAGATGGAAATTACAGGAGCTTTTAGGATTGCTTTGTCCCAGATGTACCATAGACCACAGGCGAGAGTTTTTACGCAAGGACACCTATCTAGACCCTTTGCCCTACAAAAAGGTACCAGGCAGGGGTGTCCGTTATCCCCGTTACTATTTAACCTAGCCCTTGAACCCCTAGCCAGGGAATTATGTAATTCCGCCTTATTTGAGGGAATCAATATGGGAGCTGCAACGGTAAAGGTAGCGCTGTTTGCAGACGATATCATATTATTTCTGTCGAAACCAGCAGAACAGCTAGGGAAGATTTTCGAGGCCCTAGCTGAGTTTGGAAAATACTCGGGATATAAAGTTAATACTTCCAAGAGTGAACTGTTGCTACTAGGCAAGAAGTCCCCTCGGAAAATAGTATTTGATAGGGGAATGGAAGAAAGCCTAATTAGATCCCAAATCAAATACCTAGGAATTCATGTCGGAAAAACCCCACATTCTATTTATCAACTTAGCTACCCGCCCTTGATCAAAAAAATCAAAGCAGATCTGATCAGATGGCAGAATTTGCCACTGTCTTTGATGGGGAGATGTCATCTGCTCAAAATGATGGCAATGTCAAAATTGTTGTACCCGTTGCAGACTATTCCAATACTCCTGAGACATGCTGATGTCCGTTCGCTGGAGAGTAGCATGGTTAAATTTATTTGGAACGGGAAAAAAGCACGGATTTCTCTGAAGGCTCTAAAGCTAAGGAGAGAGATGGGAGGACTGAATGTGCCAGATGTTAGGGGTTATAACCTAGCTTGTTTGAGTAGGCATCTGATAGATTGGTTTAAAGAGACATCATTTTATTCTAACCTTCGATTGGAAAAACAGCTGGCTGCACCATGGGACCTAAAAGCCCTAGTTCATACCAAACTATCTAAACTCCCTAGGCTGGCGCGCTGCTCTCTAACACTGAGGGACTCGATTATTGCGTGGAAGCTCCTCCGTAAATTGTATAAATTACCTTATCAGATCTCAAAGCACCTACCGATTCACAATAATCCAGCTTTTGAACCAGGGTGTACGGAGCGGGCTTTTAGATCTTGGGCGTCAAAAGGGATTAGGACAGTGGGAGACTTGTTTCATGTTCAGGATGAGAGATGGGCTACCCTGTTGGAATTGACAGAACGGTGGAGTTTGAGTGGGCAGAATCTGTTCCCATTTATGCAGGTTAAACATTATTGTAGGAGTTTAGCTATTGATTTGGGAAGTGAATGGCGCCAAAACAAGTTTGACTCTTTTCTGTGCTCCCCAGGCAAACCATCCATTTCATATCTCTACGGGAAGTTGAGGTCCATATGGGAAGATTCTGTTTCTCAGGGTTTGTTTCGTAAGTGGGGTACTATTTTGGATCTTTCTGATGTTCAGCAAACGGTCAGAGAGGGCATATTAGCTTTAAATAGAGCGATACCAAATGAGATCATGAGGGAAACTCACTTTAAGATAGTGCATCATGCCCTTTATGGATTCAATCTCCCAGTGACTATGTCAAAGCCTGATAGAATGGTAGCATGCCCAAAATGTGGTACACCTAAAACTGACCTCTTTCACGGATTATGGAGTTGCGAGACACTTGGAGACTACTGGAAGATGGTTGCCCAGGTTCTTTGTCAATGCAGTGCCTATAAAAATGACCTTACCCCACAACTAGTTATTTTACATATGGTGGGTCCTGGTGATCAATTGGAGGGGGGGAGGAGAAATAGGAGCGGACTCACTACTTTGGGACACAAAATATTGTTGGAGGCAAAGAGGAGTCTACTAAACTCTTGGCTAATGCCTGAGGTCCCGACGAAAGAGGAGCTTATTAGGCGTCTGCGTCATATGCTTCAGATGGAATGGTTGGAGGCTATCGGGAAAAAAGAGACGGCAGGGAAAAAACTCTATAAGACCTGGAGAAGATTTATGATTACACAATTAGGGGAGACGGAGAGATGTCCTTTGATGAAACCCTTTAAGTTGTCTGCGTGGTATCTGCTAGAGGATTTAAAGGGACAGCTGGGAGTACTTAAAGTCAGTAACCGTTAGAGTCCTGTAGGGGTAGAAGAGAAATAACTCTATGGGATCAGATTGGGGAAATGTATCCGAATTGGGAGTGTGGGACCCAGAGAGACCTTTGCCACGGTTTTGATTGAGATTATGGTTAGGGGTTTGATGTGGGTGGGGGGATTAAGTGGGGGGAGAGGGATTAAAAAAAAAAAAAAAGAAAATGTTTTGTTGCGTCGTGATATATACAAATTGTCAATTTACCTGTACTGTGAGACCGACTTGCAATTATCTTATGTCAACTGTGGACTGTGAATGTCTAGAATTGATATATTACTATTGTGTATTTTTGAGATACTTTATGGTCATGACGCAATATTAATAAAAATTTTGTTAAAAAAAAAAAAAAAAAAAGTCATATGCACCCCAAAATCAAACCGCCATTTCATGCCACAAAAAAATGATACCCTACATAGGACAATCGCCCCCAAAAAATAAAAAAATATGTCTCTCAGACTATGGAGATATTAAAACGTTTTGTTTCAAAAATAATATTATTGTGTAAAACTTAAATAAATGAATAAAAAGTATACACATTATGTATGTAAACCCCCCAAAAGTAGTCAGATTTGGTATTGTCACGTCCGTAATAACCTGCTCTATACAAATAGCACAGAATCTAACCTGTCAGATCAACGATCTAAATAGCAAAAAATAAAAACTGTCTCAAAACAGCTATTTTTTTGCAAATTTTTCATTTTAATCAATTTTTCCAGTAAAGCAAGGGTTAACAGCCAAAAAAAAACTCAATATTTATTGCCCTCATTCTGTAGTTTGCAGAAACACCCCATATGTGGTCGTAAACTGCTGTATTGCCAAACTGCAGGGCACAGAAGGAAGGGAACGCCATATGGTTTTTGGAAGGCAGATTTTGCTGGACTGTTTTTTTGACACCATGTCCTATTTGAAGCCCCCAGATGCACCCCTAGAGTAGAAACTCCAAAAAAGTGACTCCATATAAGAAACTACACCCCTCCAGGTATTTAAAACTGATTTTAAAAACTTTGTTAACCCTTTGGGTGTTCCACAAGAGTTATTGGCAAATGGAGATGAAATTTCAGAATTTCTATTTTTTGTTACCTTGCCTCAAAAAAAAAAAGTAATCTAGAGCGACCAAAAATCATATTTACCCTAAAATAGTACCAACAAAACTACCACCTTATCCCGTAGTTTCAAAAATGGGGGTCACTTTTTAGGAGTTTCTACTGTAGGGGTGCATCAGGGGGGCTTCAAATGGGACATGGTGTCAAAAAACCAGTCCAGCAAAATCTGCCTTCTAAAAACCATTTACGACCACATATGGGGTGTTTCTGCAAACTACAGAATCAGGGCAATAAATATTGAGTTTAGTTTGACTGTTAACCCTTGCTTTGTTACTGGAAAAAAATGGATTAAAATGGAAAATTCACCCAAATTTTTTTTTCTGAAATTGTATCTCTATTTGCCAATAAGTCTTGTTGAACACCTAAAGGGTTAACAAAGTTTGTAAAATCAATTTTGAATACCTTGAAGGGTGTAGTTTCTAGAATGGGGTCATTTTTGGGTGGTTTTTATTATGTAAGCCTCACAAAGTGACTTCAGGCCTGAACTGGTCCTTAACCACTTCAGCCCCCCCGCTTAAACACCCTTAATGACCAGGCCACTTTTTACAATTCCGCACTACACTACTTTCACCATTTATTGCTCCGTCATGCAACTTACCACCCAAATGAATTTTACCTCCTTTTCTTCTCACTAATAGAGCTTTCATTTGGTGGTATTTCATTGCTGCTGACATTTTAACTTTTTTTGCTATTAATAAAAATGACATTTTTCACTTTCTGTTGTAAATTTTTTTAAAAAAAAACTACATTTCTATATAAATTTTTCTCTAAATTTATTGTTCTACATGTCTTTGATAAAAAAAAAATCCAATAAGTGTATATTTATTGGTTTGGGTAAAAGTTATAGCGTTTACAAACTATGGTTCAAAAAAGTGAATTTCGGCATTTTGAAGCAGCTCTGACTTTCTGAGCGCCTGTCATGTTTCTTCAGGTGCTAGAATGTCAGGAAAATATAAATACCCCCCAAATGACACCATTTTAGAAAGAAGACACCCCAAAGTATTCGCGGAGGGGCTTGGTGAGTTCATGTATCATTTCATTTTTTTTCACAAGTTAGCGGAAAATGACACTTTCTGAGGAAAAATAAATAAATAAAGTTTCCATTTCTGCTAACTTCTGGCAAAAAAAAAAAAAATCTCCCACGGACTCACTATGCCCCTCAGTGAATACCTTGGAGTGTCTACTTTCCAAAATGGGGTCATTTGTGGGGTGTGTTTACTGTTCTGGCATTTTGGGCGGGGCTAAATTGTGAGCCGCCATGTAAAGCTAAAGGTACTCGTTGGAATTTGGGCCCCTTTGCGCACCCAGGCTGCAAAAAGTGTCACTTATGGTATCGCCGTACTCAGGAGAAGTAGGGCGATGTGTTTGGGGTGTATTTTACATATACCCATGTTGGGTGAGAGAAATATCTCTGTAAATTGACAACTTTGAATAAAAAATTTTTAAAAGTTGTTGTTTACAGCGATATTTCTCACACACAGCATGGGTATATATAAAAATACACCCTAAAACACATTGCCCTACTTCTCCTGAGTTCGGCGATACCACATGAGTGACACTTTTTTGCAGCCAAGATGCGCAAAGGGGCCCTAAAACCAATGAGTACCTTTAGGATTTCACAGGACATTTTTACGCATTTGGATTCTCACGCTTTAGGGCCCCTAAAATGCCAGGACAGTATAAAAACCCCACAAGTGACCCCATTTTGGAAAGAAGACACCCCAAGGTATTCTGTGAGGGGTATGGTGAGTTCACAGGAAAAAAAAATTTTTAGCACAAGTTAGCGGAAATTGATTTTTTTTTTTTTTTACAGTCTCATTCCACTAACTTGTGACAAAAAATAAAATTTTCCATGAACTCGCCATACTCCTCACGGAATACCTTGGGGTGTCTTCTTTCTAAAATGGGGTCACATGTGGGGTTTTTGTACTGCCCTGGCATTTGAGGGTCTCCGCAGTCATTACACGTATGGCCAGCATTAGGAGTTTCTGCGATTCTCCGTATATTGAGCATACGGGTAATGAGATTTTTTTTTTCCGTTCGGCCTCTGCGCTGAAAAAAAAAAAAAAATGAACGGTACAGATTTCTTTATTCGCATCGATCAATGTGGATGAAAAAATCTCTGCCAAAATCAGTCACTGCGGTGCGGTGGGCGCTAACTACCTAACAAGTAGCTAACTAACTGGCGGTGATAAGGGACCCTTATGCCCCATTCACACGTCCGAAATTCTGTTTGCGGAACGGAATTGCGGATCCATTCATTTTTTGGGGACAGACTTTGTCCCGCTCGGATCCGGAATTAAGGATCCGCGCTTCCGGGTCTGCACTTCCGTTCCGCAAAAATATAGAACATGTCCTATTCTTGTCCGCAATTGCGGACAAGAAAAAGCATTTTCTATATAGTTCTGGCAATGTGCGGATCTGCAAAATGCGGAAAGCACATTGCCGGTGTCCGTGTTTTGAGGATCTGCAGATCCGCAAAACACATATGGACGTCTGAATGGAGCCTTACAAGGGGTGTGATCAATGACAGGGGGTGATCAGGGGGTCTAGATGGGGTGATCAAGGGGTTAATAGGTGGGGGGGGGGGTTAGTGTAGTGTTTGGTGCAACTTTACATAGTTACCTGGTCCTCTGGTGGTCGATCCCAGCAAATGGGACCACCAGAGGACCAGGTAGCAGCTATATCAGACGCTGTTCATAAAACAGTGTCTGATATACATGTTTGATGCTTTTTATTTAGCATCTACAGCCTGCCAGCGATGGATCAGCGCTGGCAGGCTGCAGTATAACTGCCGAGACGCGCGCCACTATGTGCGCGCGCGCGTTCACAGCAAATCTCGCGTCTCGCGAGATGACGCGCGGATGCGTCCAGGAGGAACAAACTTGCCGCCGCCTGGACACATCCGTACGTTAGGCGGTTGGCAAACGGTTAAAAAGTGGGTTTTGAAAAATTTCAAGATTTGTTTCTAACGTCCCCAAAAAATAAAATGGCATTCCCAAAATGATCCAGACATATGGAGAATGTAAATTAATAACTATTTTGGGAGGTATTACTATGTATTATAGAAGTAAAGAAATTGAAACTTGGAACTTTGCTAAATTTTCCAAATTTTGGGTAAATTTGATATTTTTTTTTATAAATAAAAATGAACTTTTTTTGACGCAATTTTACCACTGTCATGAAGTACAATATGTGACGAAAAAACAGTCCCAGAATGGACGGGATAAGTCAAAGCGTTTTAAAGTTATCACCCCATAAAGTGACACTGGTCAGATTTGCAAAGAATGGCCTGGTCCTTAAGGTGAAAATGAGCCCGGTCCATAAGGGGTTAAGGCATTTATTGAAGGTTACGTTCACACGGCATGGACTCCGTGACAAAATTCTGTACATGACCACACAGAGCGGTGTCTAGAAGAACCCTGCAGAAACCAGCATCAAAATCTGCAGTGTAAATCTACCCTAAATGTGACCTAAAGCTGTGCAATAAAACAACAGTTTCCTAAATGTAATTTTCTGACAACAGAACAGGGGAAACAAGGAAGTAACATTGTTTCTACAATGTACAGTGCACACAGCAACCAGGCGGCAGCCCACCAACGTCACTATTCTGAAAAAAAACTAACACCGGATGTCAGCATCCGCCATCTTTGTAACTGGCAGCCGCCTGTGGGGCACGTCACTTCCGGTCATGTCCGGCGACTGCTGCCCTTTCACAGAAGATACGTTCAGCCGCTTCCCTTCACAGAGCAATGTTTATGGTCTGTCGGTTCTGCCGTGCACCGGAGGCGCCGGTCACGAGCTGCTGGCCGCCACCCTGAAGGGTAAAGTGACCAGCTTCAAGTACCAGGAGCTGCGGGACAAGCTCCGCGCCGGCGGCCGGGAGCTGCAGTTCACCTATATACCAGGTGCCGGAGGGGGTTTGACGTGGGCGTGGCTTACAAGGAAGACGCTAGAAGGGTGGTTGTGATCTAGTGCGGTTGCAGAGGCGCGGCCTTGGTCAGGTGACCTGGAGTGATGGAGGGAAGTGCATGCTTTATGGGGTCTGACCACAATAAAGAGGGACAGGTGCTGATAGTCCTAGTGACCCAGAGCAACCGAGCAGAGGGAAGGTATAATTCTCTGGAAATATGGGCCACTTTTTAAAAATTTTTTTTCCCATGATCCAATAGTTAGGCCAGGAGTCACTTAAAGGGATTGTCCAAAATGCTGTAAAAATGGAAATGATACCCTGCCGCTCCCATTCTTCATGTCCCACAGTCTCTGCTTCCTCTAAATGTGGATGTGTGACCACTGCAGCCAATCATTGGTCACAGCAGGTCACCCGAGGGGAGGGGGAACCTAGGGGTCGTAGTTTCAGGTGCACTGAAGCAATAAAATTGTCCGCTGTAAGCATATAGCACATTCTATTATCTTTTTTATTGTTTTCCAGTGGATGCCGAGATCGTCTCCATTGATTCCTTCAGCAAGTCACCTCCAAAGCGAGGTCTGGTGGTGGGGATAACATTTATTAAGGTGTGTGTCCGGGGCCTTATATGCCGCCCCCATCCTCAGACATTAGTTTCTGGTCAGGCAGGGGCCAATACACTGCACTCCAGCTCCAGAACTCCACAGCGCCCTCCATTGTGCAGTGGACGCAGCTGGTTACTGCAGCACTGCTCCCGTTGAAATGGCACACAGTAGATGTGAGACTTTTAATTTGGTGCCCAGGAGAATTTTAAGTCCATCCTCTAGACTCATCAGAGGCTCAGACTGTTGCTGCCCCCCCATGCTTTACACTGCAGCTGTGCCGTTCACATTGATTCTTGTGCCGTGCCGTTCACAAATCCATGAGTAACTTGTATATTATTTGCTTCCAGGACTCCGGAGACAAGGCGAGCCCCTTCCTGAATATTTACTGTGACTATGAGCCGGGATCTGAGTATAATCTGGACTCCATTGCCCGTACGCTCCTGCCTCATCCTCATCGCAGTACCCTGTAGTCTGGTTGTAATATATGGTCATTCGCGCACACGGCCTGCCCAGAGCACCGCGCAGAGGTTCTGCTGATCTGACCTATGGATCAGATAGGACTCCATGTGGCGCTATATTTAAATGCACCCCTGACCGCATTTCTCTCCATTATGTTATCTCTAGTGAAATGACTGGTGGAAAAGAGGGCGTCTGTGGCACATTGGTCCCCAAGCTGTGATCTTGGGGGCCAATGCATTAGGGTTAGTTTCACACTAGCGGTAAATTCTTCCGGCAGATGAAGGGCCTGTTGGAAGACATGGTATCCCGCATAGCTGGAAAAAACCAGCGCACCGCCAGTCCATTGCATGTAATGGGACCCTGCAGGCATCTGGTTTGTTTCCGGCATTAGATTCGGCCGGACAAATACTGCTGCAAGCGGCAACATTATAGTCAATGGGCGGCGTCAGGTCGTATAATGTCTTCCAGCAGGCTTTCCCTCTGCTGGAAGAATTAACCGCTAGTGTGAAACTAGCCTAAGGCCGCTTTCAGACGAGTGAGTGGCATATTCCGGACTCTCAGCGTGAGTGTGCGGCAGCTCCTGTCCTGACCTCCCAGCAATGCTGGGGTCGCATAGCATTATGTTGATTTATAATGCTATGTAACCCTTACAGTGCTGGAATGTATTGGATAACACTGACATAATGCTGACCTCTAAGGCTGCATTCGGGCGATTTTCCGCGCGGGTGCAATGCGTGACGTGAACGCATTGCACCCGCACTGAATCCTGACCCATTTATTTCAATAAGGGCTGTGTACATGAGCGTTTTTTTTCACGCGTTGCGTGAAATTCGCAGCATGTTCTATATTCTGCGTTTTTCACGCAGCCCTAGCCCCATAGAAGTGAATGGGGCTTCAGTGAAAAACGCATTGCATCCGCAAGCAAGTGCGGGTGCGTTGTGTTTTTCACTGATGGTTGCTAGGAGATGTTGTTTGTAAACCTTCAGTTTTTTTATATCACGCGCGTGAAAAACGCATCAAAACGCATTGCACCCGCGCGGAAAAATCTGAACAACTGAACGCAATCGCAGGCAAAACTGAATAGCTTTGCCTGTGAAATCGCACAGTTTTCACTGAACGCATCCGGACAATCGCTCGTGTGAACCCAGCCTAAGGGTTAGGCCTCATGCACACGATCGTTGTCTTGGTCCGCTTCACTTCAGTGGGGCCGCAAAAGATGCGGACAGCACTCCGTCTGCTGTCCGCATCTTTTGCTCCGTTCCGTGGCAAACTCCGTCTGCTGCAGGCAAACAATGATTCTGTATGGGCACGAGGGATGGCATAAGAGATCACTACTCCCCATACTGTGGAGGTGATCACTGCATGTAGTAGCAGCGGTCTCCTCCACTGACGAGCAGGCGATTGCCAAGAAGGAACGCTTCCCTCCCAACAGTCGGCAGCCTCGTCTGCTGCTCTAATACAGGCCGAAATGAGTGTTTATGACCTTTTAGTAATTTAGAGATAAGGTTTATTGGATGACCGGCACAAAGCGAAATTAAAAAGAACGATTCACACAGCTGGACGTTAACCTTTTGTAACAGAATAGCTGAATATTTTTAATAAAGACCGATTGAAAAAAAAGATTTTTAGCCCAAAGTGAGTAAAATCCAATCATAAAAAAAATTTCCCTGAAGGTATACATAGCCTTTAAAGGGGTTGTCTCCTCTTAGACATTGGTGGTATATCACTACGATAAGCCACCATTGTCAGATAGGTGCAGATGACACCTCTCGGACCTGCACCTATCTCCAGAACTCGCCTTCAAAAGTAAAGGAGAGCGTGCAGGTGCAGTGCGCTGACCATCCATTTCTACGGGAGTCGCCAAAATAACTGAACGAGCGTGCTAGGCTGTTTTCGGAAGTCCCATAGAAATGAACGGAGAGCACATCGAGCAAGCGCGGCCAACTCTCCATTTGTTTTCATAGGATTTCCGTAGATAGCCAAGACAGCGACCGGCTATCTTCAGCAGTCCCATATAAATGAACGGAGGACGGCTGTGCATGCACGGCTGCTCCCCTCACTTCGGGGGTCCCATTGTGGAGAAAGGTACGGGTCCCAGAGGTGGAACCCGCACCCACCTGACATTATATGCCACCAATATCTCAGATGAGACCACCCCCTTAATGCTGGTGAGTCCGGTTTCTGTGCACGTTAGATGATTACATTTTCCAATCCCCCTCCTTCAGACTGACAGTATAGAGATGTTCAGTGACTCATTATAGTTATAACAGAAAGAAGCCGCTGATCTATCTTCTTTCCCTTTGTTCTTACAGAGAGCTGCTTAAATTTGGAGCTGAAGTTCACCCCTTTCCAGCTGTGTCATGCAGAGTGAGTACAGTAGTGTGCCGTCAGCGTGTGTACCTATGTACACCGCTCAGCCCTAACACTGAAAACCACACGCCTAATATAGTGTAGGTCCACCTCCCTCATGCCACCAGAACAGCTCTGACCCCTCCAGACACGGACTCCACAACACCTGTCAAGGAGTCCTGAGATATCGGCACAATGCAGAAGATCCTGGAAGTTGTCAGGTGCGGCCGTTGTCGGTCAGGCTTGTTTTCCCATCACGTTCCATCAGGTTGAAATCTGAGGAATTTGGAGCCAAGTTATCGCTTGGAAGTTTGTGTCATGTTCCTCAAACCATTCCAGTTCTTAGAGTGTGGCCTGGACACGATCTTGCTGAAGGAGGCCACTGCCATTAGGAAATACCGCTGCCATGAAGCGGGGGGGCTTGGTCTGTACAATGTTTAGGTAGGTGGTAGGTGTCTCATCCACATTATGTCAGGAACCAAGGTTAGCCAGAGCATCACACTGCTTCCACCGACTCGTCTTCTTCACATAGTGCATTCTGGTTACTTCTCTTCCCCGGGTAAGTGACACTCACACCCGGTCGTCCACATGCAGTAAAAGAAAATGTGATTCATCAGACCAGGCCGCCTTCTTCCATTGCTCCATGGTCCAGTTCTGATGCTCACGTGTCCACTGTAGGCACTTTCGGCAGTGTGCAGGGGTCATCATGACTGGTCTGCAGCTACACCGCCCCATTTACAGCAAGCGGTGATGTCCTCTGTGTCCTGACAACTTTCTATCATGGCCATCAGTAAGTTTTTTAGCAATTTGTGCACTTCAGTGGGATCAGAGCAGACAGGCTGTCCTTCCTTGGACCACTAGATACTGGGGTCACCCAACAAGATCAGATATTCCTGGAAATGTTCTGATCCAGTCGTCTAACAATCACAATTTGGACCGTCAGATCCTTACACTTGACCGTCTTCTTCATCTCCTTAATATTCTTCACTTGCTATCTAATACAATATATCACATATTATATATTCACTCAAGTGTTATTCGGTTTTAATGTTATGCCTGACTGGTGTATAATCTTCATAAAATATGAGTAGATTTGAGTGAATTTTGAGTAAAAGTTCCACTTATTGCTGATCTCAAATCTCTCAGTCGCCGGTTCAATGTCTGTGGAGCTGGAAAGCTATGTCTACAAGAATGCAGTACAGCGCAAGGCCTTGGGTTATACGAGCTGCCTACTGAGGACCAGTAGAAGCAGAGTAATGTGTGAACTTGTCCTTTGAGCAGAAAAATATTTTGCTGCACTTGGATCCTCGTGTTTCCTGCAATTCTGATTGTAGTTGCTTATGCTGCCTGCAGTACCACTTGTAACCACAGCACTCTTTACCATAGACATGAATGCAACAGCGCCCCCCCAGCACCTATCTTGTCAAACTGATGCCTGAAATTCTGTAACCTTTTTTTGTTCAGCATTTAACTATAATCACTATAAAAAAAAAAGTATTATGGCAGTGATATCTCGTTCCCGATAACTGACCCATGTAACGCATATTCCCCATAATTGTCATGTGAAAATGTGCGCCGTTCAGGCGACAAGTGAGCAGTCGGATGTTTGCATCTTTTATTCGGCACCAGAAATCCTAATTTGTCAGCAACACATCGCCCTGTGTAAACGGTGTGTTCTGCAGACAATATGCAAAGCGAATGGGGGGGATGAACGGTCTTAAAATTGATCATTTGCATGAGGCCATGTGAAAGGACTGTTAAATGGACGACGACCGAGCCTATCCCCAATCAGTGCTCGTTTACTACCCGGCATCGACCCGTGTGGTCTGGGTAAAAGGACCCTGACCCTGCCCTTGTATCAGTGACTCTCATCAGAGATCTGGTTTGAGAATGTCCATTAATCATGGTATGTCCTCCGCAGGGTGCAGGATGGAGACCAGCAGGAGACGGTGTTCCTATTGGGAGGCAACGATCAGTACATTCACCTGTACAAAGAGGTTGGAGAACTGTTGACACCAGAAAATAGAGAGGGCAGGTTCAGATGGACCAAATCCACCGCGTATCCCGCCGCGCTGCGGTTTCTGCAGTGGGTTTTCATGGGGACCGCTCTAGGTTTAGCTCCCAGTGCAGCTTTACAGGGGCTCCACACAGTCACCACCCCAAGAACAGACCTGTATATTCTTGAAAACCTAGTGGTAAAAACCCTCAGCCGCATGAACCGCAGCGCGCCGTCCCTTTGAAAACAATGGGAGTCGGTTTCAGGGCAGATTCAACCTTTTTTTCCGCACGGAATCGGCTCTGAAACCCACGCCCAAAATGTTCCGTCTGAACATACCCTAACAGAGGATTTTTCAGATTATATATGAATACATCTAGTTTGCAGAAGAGTAAAAACGTGTCCTAATTACACAGGATAAGTAATAAATAATTTTCGTGGGACAGCCCCTTTAAAGAGGAGCTGTCCCCTCTCCTAACTACTTGCATTCCCCATGTAATAAAAGTTTTGGAGCATCTATTCTTATAACGATATGCCATTCCTCTATTATTACTACTTGACGTTCATGAACAAAGGTACAATTGGGTGTTACCAGTTGGGGGGGGGGCCTGCACTGACACTGTGTGTCCCTTCATAGTCTGACACTGGCAGCACTGATTTGATAGTGTCTGACTGTGAAGGGACACACCCCCATTGGTAATACCCAGTTGTACCTTTATTGGTAAACTTTCAGAAGGAATAATAGAGGAATGACACAGCACAGAGTCATAAGAATAAATGCTCCAGAATTGTTATTTCACGTAGAATATAATTACTTACCACGACAGACCTGTCAGCAGAGGTGACCGCTTCTCCGGCAGCGTAGATACCGGGTTACAGGGGTGGCAGCTACAGCTGGACTCACCCTGTTAGAAAGAAGCAAAGAACAGAAAATTTTTTTCCCCCCAAATAAAATGAGATCTGAGGAATTTTCTTTGTGAGAGCAGTCTGACCACAGGAAGAACCAAGGATCGGGCATACTGGAATTTAGCATGTCTGATCCGATGTTCCAGCCAGAGATAAGCAGCGCCAGAGTTGTCTGCAGTACATTCAGGTCCTCATGTTTACGGAGGGGGTGTTCGGTGAGGAAGGGTATTGTGTCCAGTGTCTGCTAATGATGAATGTCTTTGCCAGAATGAAGGACTGCACCAGTTTGAAGAACAACCAGTGGAAAATCTTTTCCCAGAGCTGAGAGACCTCCCCAGCAAGTAAGATACTGATTACCGAGAGCGCTCGAATAGCGCTCTCCCTAGGCCATCAATATTAAAATCCTGAAAGACCCTTTAA
The DNA here is from genome assembly GCA_033119425.1 of Bufotes viridis. Classification (NCBI taxonomy): domain Eukaryota; kingdom Metazoa; phylum Chordata; class Amphibia; order Anura; family Bufonidae; genus Bufotes; species Bufotes viridis. Next base: position 28,869,625 of record CM065597.1, on the reverse strand, counting down.
AGGGGTATTCCGACTATGACAAGTGATCCCCTATTTACAGGACAGATCAGTGGGGGACCCCCGTCAATCACGAGAACAGGGACCCTGTACACGTTGGGGCGCCCCAAAATGAATGGAGCAGCCGGCTGGGCATTCGTTCTTCTCCAGAGACCGCTATGTCTAGCGCTGTGCTATTTCTGGAGGGGCCGTGCCTGATCCGCCACTCAGTTCATTGCAGGGGGACCAAAGTGTAGGAGGGTACACGTGCTCATGAGGATTACAGTGGTCGGACCCCCACTGATCTTATCCTGTGTGTAGGGGATAACTTGTCAGGCTAGAATACCCCTTAAGGCTACATGCACACGACCGTTGCCTGCCTCTGCGTCCGCTCCTCCTTGAAATTTTGCGTCCGTCAAAAAAAACGGATAACGGACCGTTTTTTTTTGACGGATCCGATTTTTATGGCAGATCCATTGTAAAAATGCCTATCCTTGTCCGCAAACGTGAAAAAAATAGGACATGCACTATTTTTTTTGACGGAATGAAAACACGGATGCGGAACAAAAACGGTTGACCATCCGCATTTTTTGACGGACCCATTGAAATGAATGGGGAAGCATCCTATCCGTGAAATAAACGGAACGGACACGGAAACAAACAACGGTCGTGTGCATGGGGCCTTGATTAAATGTTCATCCCCTACAGCAGCGCTGGTGTAGCGGTACACTACAACCATTAAAACCAAGGGGTATATGTGGGTTGCAAAGACGAAAGCACCAGAATGAGACGCACCCTCTACTCTGGGTAACAGGGCGAGTTCTGATTATGGGGTGACCTTCTGTTACCCCCAGCCGCCGGCTATATGTCTAGAACTAATGGTCATCTTTATAAATTTTCAGTGTTACCTGGCTGAGTGTTCACAACATCCCTGACACCCAGAGGCGGATCACAGCGTACGGGTGTCAGAGCGGGTACTTCTGTGTGTCACATGTAGACCAAGGAAAGCGAGGTAATGGAGACTGCTGTAAAGGGCTGTTGGAAATAACGGGCTGTGGATTGTTATATATGTTATAGATGAGAAGGCTCTGCACACAGGTGATGATGTGGTCCTAGCAGAGGATTACAGTGAGGGGAGACAGGGCTCCCTAAATAAGCTATAAATTACAAATGTAATAATTTCATTAACCTGCCACTAGGTGGCACTGTTGTATGGAAGTTGTGATTCTAGCAGCAGCAATACAAATGAACACGTTGGGGACGCATGATGAGAGTGCTTGTCCTGAGCGGCAGGCAGTTGCTGCATCATTACGAGCACCCTGTGCCATCGTGCTCACGCAGTCAGGAGTAGGAGAACTGCTGGAATACACAGTCACATGTCTGCTGTGGCGCAGATTAGCAAAAACTAAGATCTCTGTTTAAATCCTTGAATGCAACGATCAATGCTGATTGCTGAGTGGGAGACCCCTCTCGTTCACTGACCCAGGGGCTTTCTGCCCATATTTCTTCTTCGCAGGTTTATGTATTGGCATAAAGGTATATGCCTGTATATTATAGTTTAAAAAACAAAAAAAAGGTTAAAATCCTCCTGTGGGATTAAAAAAAAAATTTATAAAAAAAATAAAAACCAGTAAATGAACTTTGAGTTTAAAGGGGTTCTCCAGGATACAGATACTGATCAGATCGACACGTAGTCCAACACGTGGCACCGCTACCAATTACCTGTTTTTGGCTGCCACAGCACCTGAACCTAGCAGTATACGGAGCTGGAAGCAGGTGGCGCCATATTCTGTGTAGTGGCCATGCGGGGTACTGCAACTCAGCTTCTTTTCAAATGAAAGGGAGCTGAGTCATACGTCGATGCCAGAAACTACACAGTGTACAGAGACTTCTGCTCTGCAGCTGATCAGCGGGGGTGCTGGGTGTCGGACCCCCACTGATCTGATATTGATTTCCTATCCTGAAGATAAGTCATCAATATCTGTAGCCCAGAGAACCTCTTTAAAGGGGTATCCCAGTTGTAACAAGTTATCCTCTATCCACAGGAGGGTAATCCATAGGGAATAACACTGGGGCCCCGATTGATCACAAATATGGGGGCTCTGTACCCCGTGGAGCCCCCTGAAATGGATGGAGTGGCTGGTCATAAAAATGCGTTGCCGCTTGATTAATTTCTATGGGAGCGCTGAGATAGACAAGTACAGCTCTCCTCTATCTCCGGTGCTTCCTTAAAAATGAATTGGGCGGTTGCGTGCATTTCCGACCAACCGCTACGTGAATTTCAAGGGGACTCCATGGGGTATGGGGCCCCCTTCTTATGATCGATGGGGTTCCCAGCGTTAGAACCCTCATGGGTCTGACAGTTATGCCCTATCCTGTGGATAGGGGAGAACTTGTTATAACCGGAATACCCCTTTAAGTCCCAAAAGATTGAATGATATACCCATATTTGGTATCGCCATGACCGTAACAACATGGACAATAATTTATGATCTTTACGCTGTAAAAAATTAACTAAAAACGGATGCATTTCTGCCAAAATAAAAATGAATATAAATGAATCGCTATGTAGATGAACCAGCTAATGGCACCTACATAAAATACAATTTGTCCCACAAAAAACCAAAGCCTCATACAACTAGAAAGGTTTTGACTGCCCGAATGACTAATGGAAAAATAAGAAAAATGTTCTGGTCCACAAAGGGCTTCAAGAAAAATTGCAGGTTTTATACATAAATGGGCTTTTTTATTAAAATACTCCGTAGTGCTGGCCTTTGGCAGCGTCATGCACCGGTGCTGGCATCGTACACATACACTGGTAGAACTATGCCTCTATGTGGTCAGATGAAGCCATTTTATGTCACTTTGGACGTCTTGCCACCCATGGGCCATTTGTATAGATGCAGCTATAGGGTTTTATCAGAGAAACGTGGGGAGCGGAACAAGGCTCATTTATATCACTGGTAAAATGGTAAAGGAAGTAATATTCCTATGCTGGCACTTGTATGTAGATGTTACATGACCTCCCAGCACATGCTGGGACTTATCACATGAATAACGCCTTTGTCTTGTGTTTCTGGACAGAGATTCTCCAGAGCTGGTCTCTGCAGCAGGATGGACCCCTTTCCAAGGTGCACATATTTAGTATGCCCAATGCAGGAGCAGAAGAGGCGTGCAGATGGGATGGTGAGTCTATTGGCAAACGTTGAGTCAAGGGCAAATTTTCGATGTATATTTGGTAATTGGGGTCTCTTGGTATTCCAGGCATTGAGGAAGGCCATACCTTTCAGGAGCAGTACAATGTCCTGGTGACCAGCACCATAGAGCTGTCTGCAGTGTATTGGTGAGTTCCATTCTCGGCCTCTATTTTACCTTAGTCCCTGTGCAGTTGCCCAGCTAGCTCCCTAGACCCCGGAACATTATTTTGGCCGAAAGTTCTGCCTCCCTCATTTCCCCCATTAGGGCTCCAGATGTGGAAAACTCCGTTCCATACCCTGACGGCCTTAGGCAACTGACGATACCTCATTCCCGACCATATTCTCTATTCAAGGCCAAGGCTTCTACTTAGACTAGGCTGGGGCTTTCTTTGCCCCTTTTTTCTTTCCGGGGCTTTTCCTTTGTGCCCCTCTCTGCCTCAGAATCGTCTCCAAGCACGGACTTCTCTGCAGGAGTCTTCTCCTGCGTTCTTCATCTGCTATTCCTGAGTGCCTCTCCCGGTCGATCGTCAGCTCCTGGGTGCAGCACCTCTTCTGAAGAGCCTTCATCTCTTCTGCAGCTGCCAGGCACACAGCATCAGGGGGTCTGGTAGGGTAGACTCTGGTTGATTTTTTTTATTTTTTTTTCCCTTTAGGCTCCTTCCTTGGCATACATTTCATCTTCTAGGGAAGATGCCTATAGACAGCATGCCCTCCTCAGGGTCACTACATATTTTTTGTGCACCCGCCGCTGTAATAACAAATTACCATGGGTACAGCCTAACCTTGTCTGAGCCCATTGCCTTGCACCTAAATCCCCCAGGATGCCCCAGTTTCCTCTGTCCTCAAGTTGTTTTTCCCCCCAAAAAGGTCTCTTTTCGCTCCCAGGCCATAGGTAACCTTGCCCAAGTATCCCAATCTATGGTGGAACGTTTGCCTGCCCAGATTACAGCTGCTTCATCCATCCCCAGGACAGGACAGAACCTGCTGTACCTCCAGAAACAGGTCCCTTAAGTGACCTACATTTTTTCCTCAAAGGGCCTGCTGCTTCTCAGAGTCCTCAAGTTGCTCCCAGGACAAGACTACCTCTCCTATGGTTCTTTCCGCCACCCCAGGGAACACCTCTGATGCTGATTCTGAGCAGAGCACAAGGCTATCTTAGGCCATGCAGGACCCATGAAGGCAGTTAGAGATACTGTCCAAATTCAGGCTGATTCTCCCTCCTCATCTCAGAACAAAGTATCTTTTCGCTGCACTAGGTGCTCTGCCTTGGTCTTCATACACTCCAGGCTAATGATTGGTGACATCCTGTTAGGCGGCTCCCATCTTCTAAAGTTTCTGAAGTCCTCTTCCTCTTCTCTGAGAAATCCATTTAATTTCTAAATGGTCCATCTCTCCACAAGTAGATCCACAAGTAGCTCACCTTGCCAAGGCCACCACCCTGCCATTGGCTGACCCTGCTTTTCTCTCTGACCCCTTGGACAAGAAGATAGATTCCCTGTCCAAATCTGCTTTTGTTGCAGCTGGCTCAACTAACCTCTCTGCCTTTTCTGCCTGGGTTGCTAAAGTCTGTGTCGTTTGGGCCAAATTGCTTTTTCGGAATTTGCCAGTTGACTCTGGCCAAGCAGATCTCTTTCCTCGTGTCTCAGCTTCTCCATGGGATGTTTCCCTTGAGCCCACTCACCAAGCAGGCAGGGCAGTTGCTAATTCTGTGGCGATTCCTGGGCAGTGTATGTGACATCTAAAAAGACACTCGTAGCTCTCCCCTTTTTGGGTAAAAAGCTTTTTGATAAGTGCTTGGTAGAGCTTATCTTAGAGGCCATGGGCAAGACTTTTCTCTTACCCCAGAACCATCCCTGCTAAGCAGCACGTTCCCAGAGGTTTCATTCCTTTCGGGATTCCTTGTCACGTCTGGTCAAGAAGTCCTACCGCCCATCTTTCAAGACTTTGGTCCTTGGAGGAGAGCTCCCAACAGATTAACATTCTGGAGCTCACAGCCATTTTCCTGGCTCTCTCTCCGTAAAAAGTCCTCCTCCGGACTCATCGAGTCGGGATTCAGACAGACAAATCCGAGTTGGCTTACTTGACCCACCAGGGGGGGCACCAAAGCAGCAATGCTACAGGAAGCCTCTTGCATCATGCAATAAGTGGGGAGAAATGTCTTTGCCCTTTCCACTGTTCACAATTGGGAGGCCGACTTTCTCACTTGGTTGGGCGACTGGTCTCTCTGTCCAGAGTATTTTCTCCATCTGTGCCATTGTTGCGGTCTCAGACGTGGGCCTCTTCGCCCCCCTGTCTGAACCACAAGCTTCCTGATTACGTTGCCATGTCACTAGATCCTCAAGCTCTAGCCGTAGGCGCCCTGGTTGTCCCCTGGACGCAGTTTTCCCCTCTGTATCTGTTTCCTACTCTTCCACTTCTGCCTCACATTCTCAAACAGCTCAAGCTGGAAGGGGATCTGACACCAGACTGGTTCTGCAGAGCGTAGTAGGTGGATGTGGTTTTTCTTCTTGTTGAAACTCCGTAACCTCTTCCTCTGCGCTCTAACCTCCTTTCCCAAGGTCCATTATTCCAACCCAGTTTACCTTTGCTAACATTGTGGCTGTTAAAGCCATAGTTCTAAGATTTAGTGGTCTCTCAGGCTATTATTCAGACCGTGCTTAAAGGGGTTTTCTGGGAATAGCTCATCAATATCAGATCGCCAGGGGTTCGACATCTGGGATCAGCTGTACGAAAGGGCCCCGGTGGTCCATGAGTGCTCGGACCTCTTCCTAGGGCAGTGACATCTCTATACCTCAGTCATATGGCCTAGGTGCAGGTCACTCCCATTCAAGTCAATAGGGCTGCTCCTCTCCATTCCCAGGATTCTCTCCTTTCTCCAGTCTGGGTTCGAAAAGGATTTGTGTCTGGTGTCCCTTAAAGGGATTATCCAACCCCTATAATGACCCCCCCAATGCCTGGTCCCCTCAGATAGATTATACTTACCGTGCTCCCCGGCACCCCTGTCACTCTTGATGCCCGCACGGCCACTGCTGCATCTTCCCGTCGTGTAGATTAAAATATCCAGTGATGGGGGGAATGGCCAATAGCAGGTCGCGACGGGGACGAGCCTCCCTAGCCTCACCCGCGAGATGCTGCAGTGACTGGGAGCGGGGTAAGTATAATCAATATGAGGGGACCTATAACTGGTTTGTGATGCTCATCAGCCTCCTCCCTTTGAGCCCTTAAAGGAGGTCTCTTCATTTTCCTTCTTTCTAGCTGGCCTTTCTTGTGGTCATTACATCCATTCGCGGAGGTTCCAAGCTGGCGACCCCGTCTTATAGCTACCCCTTTCTTTTTTTTCACCAGGCTAAAGTGGTCCTCCATTCTGTCCCTTTTGTTTCTATCCAAAGTAGTTTCCTCCTTTCACATCAATGAAGACATCATTCATCACCAAGTCTTGATGTTGTCTGGGCAATCAGAATCTATCTGGTGCTGACGGAATCCTTCTGGCTCTCAGACTCCCTCTTTGTCATTTCCGAGGGCCCACACAAGGGCCTGCCAGCCTCCAAGGTGTCCATTCAGCCGGCCTACCTGGCTAAGGGCCGAGATCTTCCCTTTTGGATGATCTCTCATTCTACTTGTGCAGTTGAAGCCCCTTGGGCAGTTCGGCATCAGGCTTCTGCTTCACAGGTCAGCAAGGATGCCACCTGGGCCTCTGTCCATACCTTTTCCAAATTTTACCAGCTTCATTCCTTGGCATCTGTAGATGACAGTTTGGGTTGCAAGATTCTCCAGGTGGCAGTGCACTCGGTTAACTATTTTTAGGCCTCTCATAGCAGCGAATAGAGAGCTAACCACGCATGCACGGTGTCCTCTATACTTCAAAAGCTCCATTTTGGAGATAGGAGCGAGTCACAGAGGTAGAACCCACCTAGCAGTATGCCATCAATGTCTGAGACTGGGTCAACCTCTTTAAGAACTGTCAAAAAATGTGGTGATAAGAAAGCAGGATGCGCTCATACCCATATGCAGTTGTGCATTTCTATAGGGGAGCACATCCTGCACTTGTAGTCCGTTGCTAATGGCAATCACCAGCAAAATGCATACAATGGATGATGCCAGCAACGGACTACAAGTACCACAATGGACATCCTACATAAGACCTTGACGCTGGTGCCCGAGGCTTAAGACATGTCCTCCTAGTAGGATATGTCGAACTAACTCTCAATTTTTAACATCAGTGTGAGGGTTTAGTGTGACGGCAGTGTGCACCTATCTCTGGTTCTGTGTTTGTTCTGAATTCTTGCCACATCCACATAAATTTCATCTTATGTAGGATGTCCATTGTGGTACTTGTAGTCCGTTGCTGGCATCATCCATTGTATGCATTTTTGCTGGTGATTGCCATTAGCAACGGACTACAAGTGCAGGATGTGCTCCCCTATAGAAATGCACAACTGCATATGGGTATGAGCGCATCCTGCTTTCTTATCACCACATTTTTTGATGGTTTATATATATATATATGTACGGAGGTGTATAAACTCCTATTTAAATGTGCCTGTTTTTCATCTTCAGGTCACATTTGGGTGCACCTGCTAGGCCTTGGGCTATATCAGTCAGTAGGGCTCATAGACACCTCCCACCTCCCATTGCAAGCATGGCTACATGCTGGAGGTAACAGAGGAGATGTTTGTGAGTCGTCCTAATGCTCCTGTAATTGCCCACTGGCCCCTGATATCGCCCATATGGCGCAGGTAGGTGAGTGTTAGGGCCCTTGGGCTACTTGAGAGACCTTGACGCTGGTGCCCGAGGCTTAAGACATGTCCTCCTAGTAGGATATGTCGAACTAACTCTCAATTTTTAACATCAGTGTGAGGGTTTAGTGTGACGGCAGTGTGCACCTATCTCTGGTTCTGTGTTTGCTCTTTAAGAACTGGACTATTTTGGGCCTTCAGGACCGAGTGATTATTATTATTTTTTCTTTGACACATTCAATTGCATTGGGGGAGCCAGGAGACATTTTATTTTATCACATCTTAATTTCACTTTTTTTTTTTGTCCCACAAGGGTAGGGATCAGCAACCTCCGGCACTCCAGCTGCTCTGAAAGTACAACTCCCAGAATCCTCCTTTCACTTCTGTGGGAGTTACAAGGACAGCCGAGTAATTTTGCATGCCGGGAGTTGTAGTTTCACAGCAGCCGGAGTGCCGAAGGTTGCTGATCCCTGCACTAGGGGACTAAAAGCTGCAATAGGTTCCTTTCTTCTGTAATGCTTTTTGTCAGAGTGCTGATAGACAGGATGGTCTGGTCATCCAGCATCTCATCCCATGTCGCAGATCATGCTAGAAGAAGGTTCTCATGACTGGTGAGGCAGCTCATTATATTTACCACGACCCAGGCTAATTCATATATTTTTTTTGTCCTTCTTATTAATATTATTTTAGGAACATCTTGCAGAACGGCCTCCGAGAGCAGCTTCTCCTGCCAAACAGCGATCAGTTTGACAGTGTGCTTTGTGCTGTGACAGCAGACATCGATTTTGATGGACAACCTGAGATTTTACTTGGAACATACGGACAGGTAGTTAGTAAGCCAGTGCTGTGGGACTACGTAAATTTGCAATGTGCTCGTGCTCATCACTGACTTGATCAAGCGTAGATCCCTAGCAAAGAAATGGCCACACAGCAATGTGCGACTAGAATGCCGACTGTACACGAGACAGCTGTTGGCTGTTTCTGCCAACTCCGCCATAGCCATGCACGTTCAGTAGGACTTAAAGGGCATCTGTCAGCAGATTTGTCCCTATGACACCGGCTGACCTGTTTCATGTGCGCTTGGCAGCTGAAGGCATCTGTGTTGGTCCCATGTTTCTATGAGAGAAAGCGTCATATTTATACATAGTATGGCACCACCTGTTCACAATATATAGCAATAGGCTTGTCTACCTCTCTCCCCACAGCCAGGTCTGTGCATAGCAATCCTCCGTTTACTGCAAAGCAGCCAGTAGAAATGATAGTTTCCTGCCTTGCTTATCAGATAAGGCACAGTATAGCTGAGAAGACTCCTTCTGCAGGGCAAGTAAGAGAGGACCATATGGTCCGCTGCCAGAGGGAGAAGGAGACTGATTCTCTCCAGATCATGCATTCAGCAGCACAAATTAGCAGCGGCGTCAAGGTGGAACACACGAAAGCAACAAATAATGAAAAGGGCATTTTCTCAGGCTAGAAACGTTGCAAGTTACATGTATAATACTAATCTCTGCACTGTTTTGCAAGCATAGGTAACTGAGGTCACTGCCCCCTGTGGATGAAGCATCGCTATGTTCTATTCCCCCGGAAATAGCAATGTGAAGGCGGGTGAATTGCAGTGTAGCAGCTTTAGATTAATTAGATTACCGCCCACTGACACATGTCGGTTGTATGGGTGGGTGAAGCTGGCAAAGAAGGTGTAAACAATGAATCTAATTAAATAAGTGCAGCTTGCGAGAGCGCTAAACTGCCTGTAGCTCCCCGATGTGTGATTTCCCCCGTAAAAACAGGCCAAGTTGTTACTAAGTGCGACTGTCTCACGTTAATGCCTTCTCTTCATCTGTAGTAAGATTTGTATTGAGGACTGGATGATCAGGGGCATGCAAGGTTTTTTGTTTTTTTATGCCCTGGATAGTTTTCTTTAAGATGCTTTCACCGGTTCATTTAAAGGACTGCGTGAGTCTTGAATCTCACAGACGAGGCTTTGAAAAATCGACTTATTTGTCTACTACTTTGGAGACGAGTGACCTGACGTTCTGATCGATATGCCGATGTTACAATAATCTTCCAGGATGGCAGATTAGATACAGACCTCCAAGTCCTATATCTCTTCATCACGTAACCCTACAGTTAAAGGGGTTTTCCTGTGACTAATATAAAAAATGAAAATCAGACATCATTTAGTACATGACAATCTCTTTCTGACAAAGCTAGAACCCGCCCTGTACCTCACATGGATCCAGAGATCTCCCTGTTCATTGCTCTGCTAGATTTATATCAAGCCGACCGCTCAAGGGGAGTGTCTTTTCTGCTGCAGCTCAGGGAGCGTGTCCATTCTGCTGCAGCTCTCTCCCTATCACAGCTCAAGAGGCAGCTGAAAGATAAACTGAGCATGTGCGACCATCTCAGGGAGCAAGACAAAGAAATAGGAAAATAATAAACAGGTGGCGCTATACAGATAGATTTTATTGAGTAACTCAGTGGCTATGCCAAATTTTTAATTGCATGCAATTACAAAAGTATGAAGGAACAACCCCGGTATCCGTCTGAAATAAAAAACTAGACCCGGAGCCACAACATGGGATCTGTCAGGTAAGTACTTACCTGTTCTTTACTTTAGGCAGATCCCGGGGGTTGTCCGGTTTCAGGAGGAGACCGGACAGACTTTTTAAATGAGTTAAGGGGAGATTAGTGAAGACAAATTTAGACAGCTCCCATGGAGTCCACTGGCAGCACTCTTCAGTCATCTTTAAACCCCCTGATAAACACACAGCAATCTGCTCCTAGTTCACACTTTTCTCATGGCTCTCCCAGTAATACATACTGGATATGAGCACTGTGTGTGCAGGATGCTGCTGGCTTTACTAGCTCTCGCAGCTTTATTTCTGGGCGGATTTCTACAGCCCATGAGGGATCTCCTCTCACTTGTACTGACAGTCACTGATGCTGAGGAATGCATGCATTTTCTCTACCTTCAGAGTTTGCAATGGGTGATCTGCTTTCTTTTTACACTTGTACATAGCCCACGCAAACTGCTTGGTGTGTATTCTTCCCTGTGTGATTCCCCCTCCCTCTTCCTGCAGACCACTTTGTGTGCTTTCCTCCCTGTCTACAGCCTGTGTGATTCTTCCTGCAGACTACACTGTGTGATTTCCTTACTATTTACAGCCTGTGCAATTTACCATCACCCCCCGAACTCCCCACCTGGCAGACTACTTTGAGTGTGCTTTCCTCCCTATCTGTAGCCTGTGTCAGGTAAACTCCCCGATAACTTGGCTGCTTTCCCCTCTCTCCACACTGTGATGTGCCATGTGTCTTAACCCCTCCCCGGGAGCAGAGAAATGCAAAAGAGCTAGAAACAGCACAGCTTTAGGTTAGATTCAGAAGGACAGCCAGCTAGGTAAAAGACTTACAATCAGTTTGAAAACAGGAGAGGGGAGACATGCCATTAGGGCTGCAGGTGACACATCTTTATGTAGCCTACATGCTTTGGATGCTGCTATATCAAAGTCTTTTCTCTTGCCTCTGCATGCTAAGTATTAGGATGATGCACATGAATGCACGTTATACATTGGAACTACTACACATACCATGGACGACACAGAAAGGCGCCTGGTTTTCCGGAAGTAATATATAGAGTTTTTAATCAGTGGGGGTCTGACTTTCAGCACCCCTTCTAATCAGCTGTGTGAACAGGCCGCATCCTCTTCTTAGCCCGGTGATATCACATTCATTGGTGACATTAGCTATGTGCAGGTCAGTCCCATTCAGGTGAATGGGCCTGAGCTGCAATACCAAGCACAGCCACTGTACAATGTATGGCGCTGTGCCTGGTGAGCTGTGAGGGGGGCGCTCACCATAGTGCCCTGGCCTTTTCAAACAGCTGATCAGTGGGGGTTTCAGGAGCATAGGCCATCAGTCTGTAGTTGCCCAATTTGTTTTTACACTAACCGGCCATTTACACCATACTCGGCTTGTAATTGCCCTGCAGTGTTCTGGACTGCAGAGCTTATTCTCGGTTACTCTCTCTGTCAGGAGCTCCTGTGTTACAAGTACATAGAGGGGCATTTCCAACCTTTGTGGCAAAGAAGTTTCCCCAGCCCCCTGCTCTGCATCGCCCACGTGGATTTGACATGGGACGGACTGTGTGAGCTGGCCATTATGTGTCTGAAAGGACTCCACATACTGCAGGTAAGATCCCGATTCCTGCCTGTATCACAGCCTATGACTACATTCACAGTTCTGCTGGTTTCTATCAGAACCTGTCAACAGATTGTCGACAGACACACCCCCTATTGCTTTCTGCAGCACGGAATTACTAACTTTTTACTATCTTTTTTTGGGGTTTTTTTACTGTACAATGCTATCACAGTGCAAACTCTGTGTAGTGAAGCAGGGAATGCTGGGAGATTTCAGCACTGCAGGCAACAGAACTATGAATGCAGCTCTGGATTACAATATAATACAAAACAATACAAAATAGGTAAAGCAACTGATTTATTATTCCGAAAGTTATCTACATGCTGTCTTTTAGACAGAGGGGATGCCTTCATATCGGGGTTTTGTCTTGCCCTGACAACCCCTTCTTGAAATGAAGCTGGCCTGGTGATCAGTTGCGATCACAGAGGAAGTTGTGGTCCAGGTATACATTTCCCCTCCACCCGCCATCCACGTAACACATGTACAGATGCCTCGGCCGATGCGGGAGTTGCTGATACTCAGCGACTCGCTGCTCCGGCTCATATGACACTTTGTGATACATTACCTATATACTGTTCTCATGGCATTAAAGATCTGATTTCAAAAACCCATTTTCAAAAACCCTAACGTAACATGGGGGCACATTTATTAAGACAAAATTAAGCCCTAAGCTGGCGGAGGATCCGCCAAAGTTATATAGACTCGCCGGCCTCTCCATAACTTCGTCCGATCCTCCGCTAATTCTAAATGTAAGACCGCTTCCAAGGGTGTGGGGAGTCCGACCTTTGGGACCTCCATCGGTTGACTGGAGCAGAGCACCTCTTTCTTTGGGAGATCTAACACACCCATGCATTACACAGACAGCTCATTGATTTCAGTGGTCACCGTGCAGTGCTTCAGTTTCCACTGTGGTGGCGCTGCAGGGTAACTGAGCACTTGCTGCATCGTTTCTCTGTTTCCAGCAGCAGGATGATATGTCATCCCCCAGGGCAGTGGCGGATCCAGAGCCTGGTCTCGGGAGGGGCACTTCCCCAGGCAATTGGAACTTATGGGGCCCCTGTGTCCCCGCCCACCCTCAAGCCACACCCACACACAGCCCCACCCATATATCGCGCCCATACCTCCTACGTCCAGTGACGTCTCCTTTGATGTAGATGTTCTCTTTCTCTCTTTCCTCATCTTCTCCTTTCAGATCAGGCCACCATTTCTCTGTCATGTTCCGTCTCTGCAGTTTAACAAAAATAAATCTTAGTTTACTACTTTTCCATCATCCTCCCATCTTCTGGACAAAACATCCCACTACCTCCAATACTGTGCCGCTGTGGTTCCCAATAGTGCCCCCAATAATAAGTGTCTCTCCCCCCATCATCATGTGCCAGTGACAACCCCCCCCCATGTGCCTTTATCATGTGCCGAACAATCCCCTCCCATGTGCCTGTATTATGTGCCAAACAATCCCCTCCCATGTGCCTGTATTATGTGCCAAACAATCCCCCCCATGTGCCAGTATCATGTGCCACACAGAGCCCCCCGACCCAGTGCCAGTATCATGTGCCAAATCCCCCAGTGCCAGTATCATGTGCCAATACCCCCGACCAGTGCCAGTATCATGTGCCAAATCCCCCACCCAGTGCCAGTATCATGTGCCAAATCCGCCCCCAGTGCCAGTATCATGTGCCAAATCCCCCCACCCAGTGCCAGTATCATGTGCCAAATCCGCCCCCAGTGCCAGTATCATGTGCCAAATCCCCAGCCCCCAATCCCCGACCCAGTGCCAGTATCTTTAAAAAAAAGCAAAAAAAAAAAAACAAGACAATAATACTCAACTCCATCCTTCTCAGCGATGCGATGCAGGCCTCTGTACAGCTCACAGGCGGCGCGATGATGTCATCGCGCCGCCTGCACCAACATCTGATAGGCTGCCGGCACTAGGCCCGCAGCCTATCAGAGGAGCAGGGAAGGGAGACGCCTCTCCCTCCCTGCCCCACAGCGCAGCCATCTGTATCGCTGTCCTGAGGACGGCGATACAGATCACTATGGAAATGAACACTTCCACAATGGAAGCGTTCATCTCCCTGTGCCCTGCCGCTGCTGCCCAGTGCCCACATTCTCGGGGGACACTGCCCTGTTGCCCCCGGATCCGCCAATGCCCCAGGGATTGGGAAAAGCATCCCATTTATAGACAAGTGCACCTTCTAGAAGATCGTTCCCCAGTATGCCAGTTGGAGGGCGAGACTGTGTGTTCTGGGACTTGTTTGAAGTAAGAAATGTAAAACGAGTCCCACGTTATGCCACATGAACCATGTCGGCATTGGTGACTAGTAGGGAGGGTATCCGCCGTACGTGTTCATTTAAAGGGGTTTTCCCAGGAGTAGAATAGTGATGACCCATCCTTAGGATAGGTCATTGGTGTCTAATTGCAGGGGGTCTGACTCCAGAGATCAGCTGTTTAAAGAGGATGTGGTGCTCCGATGAGCGCTGCAGCCACTTCGTAGGCCAGTGCCGCCACGTTCATCGGTCTCTCCAAGTGAATGGGGCTGAGCTACAATACCAAGCATGGCTGCTATACATTGTATGGCGTGGTCCATGGTAAGCTGTGAGGTGGACGCAGTACTCATCGAAATGTCCCTGCCTTTTCAAACAGCTAATCGGCTGTAATGGATAAAACGAATATTGTACTCCAGGAAAACCCCTTTAAAGGGGTTGTCCGGGTGTTTTAATGTTGATGATCTATCCTCAGGATAGGTAATCAATATCGGATCGGCGGGGGTCTGACACCCGGCACCCTCTCCAATCAGCTGTATGAGGAAACAGCGTGCGCAGTGCAGTGCGTACGTGCCGTCTCTTTTCTTGCTCTCTGCTGTATGTCTATGGGACAGCAGCAGTGGACAGGAATAGAAAAGGGAGACCGCATGTGCGCACTGCACGCTTCGTCTCCACGTAGAGCTGAGCCAGGGGCTACTCCAGAGCAACCGCCAAGTCAGTGGCAGCTGGTCTGGGCGGACCAGAAGGTACCTGAGAAGGTACCAGAAGTACAAGCGTAGTCGGGCGGGCAGTGTCATTATTACCAGGAGCAACAGTTCAGGACCAAAGGATGAGGCAGAGACGTGGTCAGACAGGCAATAGGTCAGGAAAAGCAGCACAGGAACAGGTCAGGCAGTCTGGGTCGGCAACAGGATCGTCAAAGCAAGCAGGCAGGGATCAGACGATAAGCAGAGTCCAGGAATGAAGTATAGATCAGGAGCACCCGTGGTTATCAGGGGGCTGAGCGACTTAAATACCTGCAGGAGAGCCAGGGTTGGTCAGCGAGGTCACATGACCCAACCCAGCCAGACAAGGGAGTGATCATGCTGTGAGTAGGCTGACCGGAAGCTGTGGAATGGAGTCCTCTGAAGCACAGCACACCCCCGACAGGGCCCAGGACTGCAGCAGTAGGCGGAGGAACAGCGGCGTCCCACAGCCGCTGTTACAGACATATTTGGAGGGCTTATTAGGGAAAATTCTGTAATTTCCATGTTCTGACCACTCGCCGTCATAATGTGCTAGTTATTTAAGACAGACGTATAATTTAGGAAGAGAAGAGGAAGAAATTGCCCTATTGAGATGAGTTCTTGTGTGCTGTGATGAGGCAGCGTGCTCCCACCACCTCGTTTGATAGCTGTGCGTATTTCACCATCCGGACAGCCTGTTGTGTGCCTTATTAAAGTAGACTATCTCATGATGCGGTAGGCGAGGTGCACGCCATGGCGTCTTCATTATCTCTTGCACAAATCATCTTTTTCTGTTCCTGCAGAGATCAGGCTGTGGCCCTCGCTTTACACCTGCTAGGTCCCCGGCTATCAGCTTGATTAATAATTATCTAGAAGCTCTTAATTAGTTTCCTGGTGGTATTTTTGCAGATTCCGCTGGCACGGTAGTCAGAAATCGGCGAGCTGTTTCCTCTTGGTCTTCCGCCACAGAAGTTTTTGTCGGAATCTGTTCATCCATTAGTTTGGCTGCATTTAGGAGGCCGAAATATGAACCGAGTCACTGGTGGAGGGGCGTTAGAAAGACACGACTGCTTCCTTCCAGAAACGCCACACCGTCCATGGGTTGTGTCGCTGCGTGACTGGAGCTGATCTGCAATACCACGTACAACCTGAGGACAAGTGTGGCACTGTTTCTGGAAGAAAGCAGCCACATCTTTCTAATCCCTTTTCGGGTACATGCACACGTTCAGGAATTACGTGCGGAGAATCCGCATTGAAATCCGCGGGTGTTAGCAGGGAAATGCGGATTTCCCACATACTAAGTGAATGGACAAAATCCGGTCCGGAAAAATAAAATAAATTGACATGCTGCGGATTTTAAAATCCGTGCAGGAAAAATCTGCATTGTGTGCATGAGAATTTCAAATTCTCATAGAATACAATGTACATCACCTACGGTGCGGATTTTCCACACGCAATCCTGATCCTGTGCATTTAGCCAAAATGTGGCTAACTCCTTAACTTTTATTTTGTATTCATTTTGACCAGTCTCTTCCAATGTTACTTGGAGGAAACTCATCCTGAGCCTCCTGCTTCATGAATATAATACCGGCTAGATGGCGAAAGAGGCATAATGTGCCACTACAGGTTGTGGTGACTTATGGCGTGTCTCTTCTCTCTCCATACAGCACAGCCTGGCCAAGACGTCACAGTGTCTCATCCAGAGGCTTCGACAGCAGGTAGAGAAGGCCAGCGTGTCAGACATGTCTCACGTGCAGAAAGAAGTCGAGGTCGAGACGATCCCCTGAAGGCTGCTGCGAGCCCCTCGCCAGATCCTTAAACCTGGTGCCTGGAACATGAATCGCTTTCCTATCAGGACCTTATACATTATTATATGGACAAATCTGCCTTCTGAACCCGTTACCACTGCTCAAATAAATAGCTCAGGACGCAGGAGAGATTTATAGCCAGCGTCCATCTGTGTGCGCGGCCGGTGGTAAATGGCGCCCTGTATGGTCAGAAGTTAATGTCAGTATGCACTCTTATGCCTATGGGGTTAGCCATAACACTGCCATATACAACCCATATAATACAAGGTCATTTCTGTGCAGCTTCTTAAAGGCACCTGTCAGCAGATTTGTACCTATGACCCTGGCTGACCTGTTACATGTGCGCTTGGCAGCTGAAGGCGTCTGTGTTGGTCCTATGTTCATATGTGCCCGCATTGCTGAGAAAAATGATGTTTTAATATATGCAAATGAGCAAACATCATCATGCCTGGTCATGTCAATCAAAGTGCAGAGGGCGCGGCCGTTGCAGAGAGAGCAGAGCCTCTAGGTGTAAGGGTAACGCCCCCGTTGCTCCTAGAGGCTCATTTGCATATATGAAAACATCATTTTTCTCAGCAATGCGGGCACATATGAACATGGGACCAGCACAGATGTCTTCAGCTGCCTAGCGCACATGTAACAGGTCAGCGGGTGTCATAGGGACAAACCTGCTGACAGATGCCCTTTAATTTCCCAGTCCGCCCCTGCTCCTATAAATTCTCAAAATACAAATGGCGCATTCGTTTTCAAGATTCTGAAGTGTGGCATCATTTGACGCTGCATGCATTTACAATTAACCAAAGCACGGGAGTAAAATCTATATCAAGTGTGGAAATGCGGTAAAATGTCTTTGATCTGTTGTTGATGGGACTGGATTATCAGAAATCTGCTTCTATCAGAGGAAGTTCCTAATTTCTCTCTCCCCCTGGTCTTGTGAGTTTCCCGAAAGGTGGGATCTTATCTGGGACCCCACATTTATGACATATCCTGTGGATGTGCCTATGGGGAGAATACCCCTTTAATTTAATTTGCTGTTGTGCCATGAGCTGGATGATTAGACTACGTTCACATGAAATTTTTGCGGACGCCCCGTTCCTCTAAATGCGTCATGTAAAAGTCCTTGTGTGATCTGCGTGAGCGGGACAGGTCATTTAAGGTGGAAAGCGTACAGTACATTACTTTTCTTCCACACAAGGGGCTACGGTGATGTCTGGTCATGTAGAAGTCTCGAGGGGATGTTTGAGGGAAATGTCATTTTCTGCATGGAAAATATCCTGCTTTTAATGTTCCTCTGCTCATTAACAAAGCTCTGAGACTGCAGAGCCAACAGTAATGATATCTATCAGTGGCTGGGAGCCTAAAGACCGCAGACGATCCGGAAGTACGTCCTGTAAACTAGCAATTAGTAATCTCGTTAGCCCAATTTAGTGGCATACCTGACATAGAGACAGGCTGTGCCAATGCCATGGAGCCTGGGACTGAACCGCTCCCAATTCTTCATTTCAGACCTTCACTGAGTGAACTGATAAAATTCTTTTTACCTTTAGCAGCCACTAGGGGGAGCACATTGCATACACATTTACACTGTTCCCTATCCATATGCAATAAGCGCCACTTAATGGTAGTAACACATTTTTGAATAACCTTACATACATGCTCCTATACCTACAAACAATGGGGGTTATTTATTAAGACCAGCGTTTTAGACGTTCTTAATAACTCCTATATCTAGCGGTGGATCCGCCAAAGTTATGAAGAGGTGCTGGCCTTTACATAACTTCGTCGCATCCAGCGCCAGTCTAAATGTAAGCCAGCTTCCCTGCTTTCCTTACATTTAGATTATTTTCTACGCCTAAAACAGGCATAGAAAATGATAAATGAGATGGACCTCCCGGCCTGTCCCCTTCCCCACCCACCCCATGCCCCCTTTTTAGACCTGGCGTGAAATGGAAAAAGTCACAGATTTCAGCACAACTAACTGTTGCCTCACAAACTGCACCTGTAATACGCCTAATATAGGCATATTTCAGTATACGCCTAATATAGGCGTATTTCAGTATGATAAATGACCCCCAATATATCCAGTTAGTTGCTGCAGTACTTTTCAAGCATGGAGCAGAGTTCTGCTATGAATGAAGATTCCCCCTGCTTCTGAGTGAAATGTATCTAGCTGTGCAGCTTAGAAAGGGAATGATATGGCTGAAAAAACATTATGGAAGCCAAACTGTTCCTTCACAGTTATGATTGTACAGAGAAGCACGGCCATTATGCAAACTTTTTTATTTTTTTAAACCTCAGGTTACGCTTTAACAAGTTATGCCTGTTGCCATGGTTTACTATCGACCCTGTTATGGTGGCAATGCCACCTGTGTTATCTATTGAACTGTTACAAAGCTGTGACGGTGTCTTTTAAAGGGAGTCTCTCACCTCCAAAATAAAAAATTCAACAGTAAGGCCCCTTTCACACAAGCGAGTTTTCCACGCGGGTGCAATGCGTGACGTGAACCCTTGCACCCGCACTGAATCCTGACCCATTTATTTCAATGGGTCTGTGTACATGAGCATTGTTTTTCACGCATCACTTCTGCGTTGCGTGAAAATCGCAGCATGTTCTATATTCTGCGTTTTTCACGCAGCCCTATTTATTTCTATGGGGCCAGGGCTGCGTGAAAAACGCATTGCGTCCGCAAGCAAGTGCGGATGCGATGCGTTTTTCACTGATGGTTGCTAGGAGTTGTTGTTTCTAAACCTTCAGTTTTTTATCACGGGCGTGAAAAACGCATTGCACCAGCGCAGAAAAAACTGAACGCAATCGCAGACAAAACTGACTGAACTTGCTTGCCAAATGGTGCGAGTTTCACTAAACACACCCTGAACGCATCCGGACCTAAACCGTCACGCTCGTGTTAAAGAGGCTTAAGGGTGCCTCCACACAATGCAGATAACACGTTTATTTTCAGTGTGGATTTTCATGCTGAAAAAACGCAGCCTAATACAGTACCAGCAAAGTGAATGAGATTTGGCAGATCTCATGTACACTTTGCCCTTTTCTTCCGTGCAGAAATCGACCTGCTGTACGGATTTTGAAATGTGGGATTCCTCACTTTATCTATAGTGGTTTTCCTCATAGACTTCAATGAAGTTGTTACCATAAACAGAAAATCCACACCAAAACCTGCACAAAAAACCCAAAATAAATAGTGCAGATTTAGGTGAGGTTTTTAGTGCCTTTATGGTATAGATTTTATACAGATTTTCTGCATACAAATCTGCGCCGTGTACAGTACCCTAAGCATCACATGAGATCTTGTCCATTTTCCAACCCCATGGGCCGTATTACAGGTGGCTCCTTTTATTTCGTTAGAACCTGGATTCCTTTGTCCAGTCCAACTCTTCCCTTATGGCGTCTCTTCTCTTATGAAGACTCCCTACAAAGTTTCTCTACAGGTGAGGCTAAACAGGCTTCGATATCACAGCTTGGGGATGTGTCCTTTTTTGTTGCAGTTATTTCCCCTAATGCAGCTCAGGGGGGTGTCCTTTCTGCTGCAGCTTTCTGCCTATCACAGCTCATGGACATGTCCTTTCCATTGTAGCTATTTCCCTATCGCAGCTCAGGGGATATGCCCTTTCTGCTGCTGCTCTCTTCCGATCAAAGCTCAGGGGGCATGTCCTTTTGCTGGAGCTCTCTCCCTGTAATTGCCATGGCATCTTACAGCAGATCCAGCTGGTGGCAGCGGAAGGATGGAATTGAGCATGTGCGACAAGCTCACTGATGTTATTGAGGTGGGTGGAAAAATAAAGAAAATAACAAACAGCAGGTGGCGCTGTACAAGTACAATTTATTGAATAACTGTTAATTACGTGCATTTACATACGTATTCAGATCCAGATGCTGGTTTCGAAATGTAGAATATTTTTCATGAGACAACCCCTTTAAATTGTCTATAGTTAAACAAAATGACCTTTGATGCAGCATGTCCCCTTGAAAAATGCCCAGCAAGGGTCAGCCTTAGGTTGAATGGTAGCCTATGCATCACCCTTATTGTGCCCAAATAGTACCGCGATACAGATAATCACAATGTGTTGTCATCGAGGTCACCAAATAAGACATAGATATATCCTGTGCAGCTGCCGTTCCATTAAATCAGGCACCGAATGCAAACTCCTGGTGCCCAACCATCCATGCCAGTGCTGTGGTGATAAGTGATGGGTCTTGGTTGACCACCCATAAGAGGTGCCCTGCACCTAAGCTAGTCTGATAGTTCTGTCAGTCTCAGTTTTGCATCAAGCACTGATTTCACTGAAATCCGTGCTTGATGATAGATTAGCTCCATAGTTGGCACCACCGATAGTATCGTCTGTAACCAAGTCATGTGGCACGTCATAGGATGCTTTAATCTTGATGTTCCTTTAAGATTTAACAGCTGCAGTGTAGATTATTTCAAGAAAAGAACCATTGCTTTACATCCTGTAGAGGTTACACTAAATTAACAATCTATACAACATGACCTATAGTTTATAACCATAGGACTCGGTTAAAGGAGCCCAGCACAGTTTAGATGAAACTCTGTAATCCTGCACAACCCGAGAATTAAGTCCCATAATCCTATTGAGTCCTGTTTCAGACTATTAAAACGTCTCTTTGGAAGCGGCAGTGATAATATTAGGTCCAGGCCACCCCTACGGGATTATGTCTTTATTGATGAGTTCCTTGCAAACTGCGGGATTACATGTATTGTACAGTACCTTTTAAAGACCTGCGTGACACGTCCTCATTTAATAATTCACTAGGTCCTCCAAGCAACAGCACTGTATATATGGATTGGATGGTTGATACGCTGGTGGAGATTCCAGTTAGAAATTCCATCGGTAGTGCTGTCCCTTGAACGAAAGAAGGGTTGCAGCCACCGTGATTCTGAAAGGGCGTCTTAAAACACAATTTCACAGTTTACATATAGGGGTTGTCCTAAGAAAATCTATTGTCATGGTCCTGAATAAATATGGGAGCAGATGGAGAGGAAGACGCTATATTAAGCCCATGATCTCAAGAGCAGCAGCTTCATCTTAGGATCAGATGACCTGAAATAGGCAGATTCCGGGCTTGGTCTCTGTGCCGATTTTATACACCAGACTGTATCTTTTAGATTTTCAGGCGTCCACTGGGTCCCCAACTCAAGGGTACCACATGTTGGGATTTCTAACAGTCTCAACAAATGGCATCAATCAGGAACCAAGGAGTTAACCCAGATCCAAACCCCCATGCTTGGTCATATATGTTACATCTCAGTGGCCCCAATAAACCACAAAGAACATATACTACACTTGATCGTAGCGAGAGGCCAAGACCTGTTGAACTCCTCAGTTATAGCCTGCATTATACTCCAGAGCTGCAGTCACAATTCTGCTGGTTGTTATTGGAACAACTTTTCCCCCAGTTTTTCAATACAAGGTATGGCCTATTCATAGGAGAGATCATTAATGTCAGATTGATGGGGGTCTGAGCTCCTGTCAACCCCACTGATCAGCTGATTTAAAAGGCCACTAAACAGAAGTGTTAAAGTATGTTCACCCGACGGATTTCAAACCATGATGCGGTTTCTGCTGTGGTTTTTTCATTTTGAATGCTGCGGTCGCACTCTTTGTTTAGCTCCATTGAATGAGGATAAACCACGTGCAGGCTCCGGCCGCAGCTTTCCGAGCAGACCGTGCGGTAACTGCGCCAAGAATGGACCTGTAAATTCTTGGCGCGGTCTGAAAAACTATATGTGAAAAATCCACAGCCGTACGTATTGCAGTGTGACTGCCCATTGAAAACAGTGCAGATTTGGCGCAGTTTTCGCACAAAGTCTGCCGCTGAACCCATGTCAAAAATCCATTGTGTGATAACCTTACAAATCTTACAGATGTCTTCGATCCTAACAAAATAAATACTATTCAACATTTTGCAATGAAAAGAGCAGAACAAGAATTTATTTTGGTTACAGGACACTTTTCAAAGCTATTATTTTTGCTAAGGGACATTTAACTAAGTACTGACAGATGGGATGCGCAAAAATTAGCATATTCCAAATGATTGCTTTTTCTTCGCAATCTGAGAATATACTCTAGATATACAGTAGTTGTAGAAAGTTGTAATTCACTCTTCGTCCTGTAGAGGCCGCATGAACTATCGTACAAACTTTAATTGACTATACAGCAAGAAAATTACTATAGGAGCATTTTTCTCAGTTTATATAAAGGGATACTCCAGAACGAGCTGAGTGCTCTAGCAGTTCATCCATTGGACTGAAATAGGCAAGCGCAGTGACCCGCTGGTTCACAGCTAAAGAGGTTAACACAGGGGTTCACTGGTAAAGGGTTAATGCCAAGGCTTACTGTTATGTTATATTCATACACAGGGGTGAAGACTCACATGGGGAGTAACAACAGCTTTGTTGTTACTCCCCATGTGAGTCTTCACCCCTGTGTATGAATTACACTCTGCAATAAAGCAACTTCGAATATCGGATGGTGAGTGCCGCGGATCTGTTTTCATTTGAATTGGACGTTTGATATCTACATACACTAGGCACCCCGATCCTTGGAGGTCTGAGAGGCCGATTCAGGAGTCCTGTTTTTGCGTCCGGGTTTTGGACGGTGCCACCATTATCTCTTTTTGTATTGTATTACTGTTATGTTATGCCTTACTGTAAAAGCTGTTAAAATGCTTACAGAGATGATCTATGCACAGTGGCGTAACTAGAAATGACTGGGCCCCACAGCAAGTTTTTGAATGGGGCCCCCTCCCCCAGTAATTTTTTCACAACCCCTTCCTTTCATGCTGCCCCCTTTCCTGTGGCGAGTAAAGATCGCTCTCTCAGACCAGGCCCGGCAGCTTTTCCATCCGTTTTCTACACTGTCTATACTGCCACTGTATATCATTTCATTGTGTAATACTGTTGAGGGGCCCTGACAAAATCTTTTAGTACTTCTCCTCCTCTTGGATGGGCCCCTTCTGGGTCAGGGCCCCAAAGCAGCCGCTTCCCCTATAGTTACGCCCCTGTCTATGCAGTATGTATACCAAAAGGTTATGTATGGGCAGTGCAACGTCCCACTGCTACAGCAGTGGTCCCCTGCAAAACGGTTTTATGTGAATTTCGTGCATGTATGCTGTACAGTTGGAACAGTCTGTAAACAGCGAGAGGAAAAGGAAAAAAATGCAGCCTTGGATGAGAACTAGACAGAGGAAGCAAAGCTGTAGTGGCAAAGAGGACTTGAAGAGCATTTCAGTGTTGAGAGGAGGTGCGAAGATGCTACAGGCTGTGGAGGTAAGTTGTCTGAAATGGACTTTATAGACTCCATGGCCAAGTTGTTGAGGAGAATAGAAACTTCAGGAGATTGGACATGTGTTAGTGGCAGTCTTTTTTTTATTGTGTTTTTATTGAAATACAACAGTACAAATCTATTTCAGCTGTACGCACAATAGTAGAAATCGAAGTGAACAGGCAGAAAATACAAAGTGTCAGATGAAGGTCAATAAAGGCAATATGAAAAAACAATATCTTGTCGCATTCAGTTATTTGAGAAAGAACAAAATTAAAACAGAAAAAATTAGACGGTATCCTATCATTAAGGAACATTCCTAATAATGTAGCTATGTAAATCTGTTATAAGGGTGGGTATGGACCACCTTGAATCCTATCAACATAGAAAAGAAAGACTAAGACAGTACAAAGACACATGGGGGGGGGGGGGGTTTACATAATCCTCCTAGGCACATCTCAGTGTTGGCCATCAGCCTTGTAATTGTCCCAAACATCCAAGATGTCATGGAATAGTTCTACTTTATCCTGAAACATAGCAGTAATATACTCCAGGGTCCGGACTTCTGTCACCTTAGCATATAGCTCGGAGATTTTAGGGGGGTCAGACCGCCTCCAGAAGCGGGCTATAAGGCAACGAGTTTCAGTCAGTACTTGTATTAACAGTTTAAGTGAGTGTTTCTTTATATGTATTGGGGTTATATTTAGTAGAAAGGATATGGACTCAGGAGGTATGCTGCAACCAAAAATGTCACTCAAGAGGGTGCATATCTAGGGGCAGTCCCAGAAAATTTGGTGCAGCGTTCCCCTAGTTGTCCCACATTTCCAGAATACCTCAGTGACTGCGGGATTCAATCTATGGAGAAGGTCAGGCGAATGATACCAATACATTAAGATTTTATACCGATTCTCTTGCTAGAGAACTGACATTGAAGATTTAGCTCCTCTTCTCCAGATGAGTCGCCACAGTGCATCTGGTAGAGGTCTCCCCAAGCATCCTCCCATCATACCATATAAGAGTGTCTTTGAATTTGTTCTGGGGAGGGGGTCATCAGAATGGAGTAAATCTCAAATATTATCCCCTTCATATGTACTCCTCTTCTACAAAGACGCTCAAATGCCTTCGGGAGAGAGACCCTGGTCCCCGAGAAGATATATTGGGCGAAGTTTCTGATCTGGACATAGAAATAATTGGTCGAGGAGGGAAGGTTATATTTGCTCTGGACAGCTGGCAAAGATAATAGGTCCCTAGTGAATGGGTCAACAATGTCTGCATAGCGAAAGGCACCACTTTGAAACCACATTCTCGTTGCTGAGGTAGTGAGACTCGCTGAGAGTAGTGGATGGTATAGAAAAGAAGTCATGGAAGAGTGGCGGGAGACCAGAGGGAATCTGGGCCACACAGATTTAGTGCAGGCCATGGGCCCTAGAAGTTCCCTAGATGATGATGTACTATATGGGCTAGACCATAGTAGAGAATTAGGATGTACGGCAGCCAGCCAGAATCTCTCTATCTGCATCCAGTCAGAATAAGGTTGCAGAGATGCCCAGGCTGTAATGCAGCGTAACTGAGCTGCCCAATAATATCTGATCAGGTCAGGAACTCCCAGACTGCCCTGATGCTTACTCGATAGGAGTACAGACCTAGGGATTCTATGGCGTCTCTCGGCCCATATAAATCGGAGGAGCTGCGATTGGACTGACCTCAAATCTCTTAGGGCAGTGATGGGCAACGTGCGGCTCTCCAGCTGTTGCTAAACTACAACTCCCACCATGCCCTGCAGTTGGCTGATAGCTATAGACAGGCTTTGCATGCTGGGAGTTGTAGTTCTGCAACAGCTGGAGAGCCACACGTTGCCCATCACTGTCTTAGGGGAACCAGAACAGGTAAGGTTTCAAATAGGTGTAAGATCTTGGGTAAAATTGTCATTTTCACTGCTGTAATGCGACCTAGAAAGGATATTGGCAGTGACTGCCATTTGGCGAGGAGGCCCCTAATTTCTTTATATATATGTGGGAAGTTTATTTTATAGAGGTCTGTGTAACGGGGGTAGGATCCACACCCAAATATCGCAAGGAATCCTCCTTCTAATGGAAAGGGAAGTTTGCCCGGAGGGAGCACAGGGTCGCCTGAGGTAAATTGAGGGGGAGAACCTCCGTTTTATGGGTATTGACCTTGTACCCTGACAGTCAACCAAATTCTTGTAATATGGAGTGGAAGTTTTGGAGGGAGATATGGAGTTTAGTGAGGGTGATGAGGACTTTGTCCGCACATAGTGACGGCTTGAATTCTTTATCCCTGACCATAATACCCTTAACATCTGGGCAAGCCCTAATTCTAGCCGCTAGGGGTTCTATACACATTGCAAATAATAATGGAGATAAAGGACAACCCTGTCTTGTCCCATTGGCTATGTATATAGGTCTAGACTCAGCATGTGAAAATTTGATTGTCGCTGTGGCGGAGCAGTATAAGCCCCGGATGGCCTGGACAAAAGGGCCAGAAAGACCATATGCCTTCAAGGTCGCAAACATAAACGGCCAGCTCAGGCGATCGAATGCTTTTTCAGCATCTAAACTAAGAAGCAATGCCTCCTCACCCGAGCGATCAACCACCTCCAGCAAGTCAATGTTCCGCCTTGTATTAACACTGCCCGGTCGGTATGGGACAAAATCTACTTGCTCTTTGTGTATCAATGAGGAGAGAAATGCATTCAGGCGAGAGGCCAGTAATTTACTAAAAATCTTGAGGTCCGAATTGAGCAATGCAATAGGCCTATAGTTTTGACAGTCGAGAGGGTCTTTTCTGGGTTTCGGGATTAACGTAAGGTACAAGTGGGACATGGCAGTGGGCACCACATCACCCGATAGGAAGCGATTATAGAGGTTTGTCATGTGGGAGATCAATTCTGTTTTAAAAATCTTGTAGTACTTATAGGAAAAGCCATTGGGGCCTGGGGACTTGGCCTCCGGTAAGTGGTCAATTACCTTCTCAATTTCATCCACCGTTACAGAGCCATTAAGGGCTGCAACGTCTGTGGTCGTCTGAGTGGGGAGGTTACAGGAGTCCAAGTACGTCTGCAATAAGCGCCCTCTGGTCCCTTCATTTGTGGGGAGGTCACTAGGCAAATTATAAAGGGCAGTATAATAGGTCAAAAATCGCTCAGCAATTTCCTTAGGATCATAGTGGACCGTCCGATCTGATCCCCTAACTGCACTTAGGCCTGATTGTGGGGGACGGTTTCTTAGTTGCTTGGATAAGAAGGTATAAGGCTTATTCCCCATGCGTAGTATCGTTGCCGAGTATATAACAGTAGTCTGTCGACCCTACTCATTGCTATACTATCCGGGTGGGCTCGGGTGTCAAATATGCGTTTAAGCGTGCGATGGGTAGGATGAGCAGACATTGCTTCCTCCAAGTTGTGCAAATGGGATTTCAGGGACCTTACCGTAGCTAATGAGTCCTTTTTTAATCTGGTGCCAAGGGCAATACAATGCCCTCTCATCACCGCCTTATGCGCCTCCCACAGGCAGCGTACATCCGTCACTGACCCCTCATTAAGCTCAAAGTAAAACTTAAGATGCCCGCGCAATTCTTCCTGTAGCAATGGTCTTTTAAGTAGGGTGTCATTAAGACGCCAATTGTATTGGCAGACATGTCCCAAACCAAGGTCAATTCTGACCATTACAGGGGCATGGTCGGACCAGGTAATTTGGCCCATGGTAGCTCCTTTCAGCACACGGAGGGTGGAGATGGTTCCACAAAAGAAATCTATTTGGGTATGGGTTCCATGGGGAGCTGAGTAGAAGGAAAATGACCTATTAGTTGGGTGGTTAAGTCGCCAAAGGTCGTATAAGGCAGTGTTCCTCAACTCCAGTCCTCAGGGCCCACCTAACGGTCAGGTTTTTAGGATTTCCTTAGTATTCAGCAGGTGATATAATTAGTTTCAATGCATCAGGATTTACCACAGGTATTCATTCTGTGGGTTCTTCTCAAATCATGACTGGTGGGTGGGCTCTGAGGACTGGAGTTGGGGAACACTGATATAAGGAGTATAGCCTGATTCATTTTCGAAAGTCCCTGGTTAATCACTGTTGCGATGGTTTCAAGGGCCTGCCTGGTAGGGCCAAACTGTCCTTAGACTCTGAGAAAATAGTGTTAAAGTCTCCTCCCAATAGGACCAGTGGGTCAGAGAATCCGAAAGCCTTACGGAACACTCTGCTAAGGAAATGGATCTGAGATGTGTTCGGGGCATATAGATTACAAAGCGTGATTGACTGACCTGCAAGTTTGCCTCCCAGAATGATGAAGCGCCCCTGCGGGTCTAATATTGTCATGGCCTTTGGTTAGCACTGTGACACGGTTGCCGTGCATGCTGTTGCCAGCGGCAACATGTAGTGGTTGCAGCATGTAGGTGACTCCTCCTTTCTCCTGGGGCCTTCCCTGTCTGGTGCCAAAGGGGTTAATTATCTAGCTGGTGGTGATTCAGGTGTGTCCTGGGTGTGGGTGTGGTTTAAATTACCCGTGGCTTCCAGGCTGGAGTCAGTGGTACTCCAGCCTTGTTTGGTGTTGGAGCTTTGCTCTTTTCCTGGGTGCTGCTGCCCAGTCCTTGAGGGCCACCTTGTTGGACATACTGTCACGGTGGGGAGTGGAGGAAAACTCCCCACCATACAATATAGGGAATCTGGGAAAGCAACTGAGCCAGGACACTAGGAAAAGGGGAGAAAGACACCTCCTAACGCCACCCTCATCCTATCCCTGACCTCCTTACTATATGAGCCGGCCTCAATGGTAGGGGGCTCATACTCTGTAACCTGGATCCTACTGATCCTAACGGTCCCTGCAATATGGAAGTCAGGAACAAGAGACAACTGGTTCATCCAGGACACGGATGAACCAGAATCTCAAACAGGACTAGCAACAGGGAAAGCAGACAGTAGCAAAACCCAGATTGGCAGGCAAGCACCCAGCGCTAACATCACACACTGAAAAGACAGCACTTACCTGCCAAGATAAATGGGTGGAACAACAACTGCTACTGGCTAGTGGTTCACCCCTCCGGGAAACCATGGCGCCCCATTCCGGAGGAACAACACACAGGAAAACGTCTTGCATACATGCTGGGACAAACAACACCAACAGACCAGACATGTAACTACATACAAGATGTACACCACACCCTGAATGTAAACCCACACCAAACATACAAGTGCAAAAAGCAAAAGTCTCCTCTTGGCATTGGAGTTGAGTCCCTTTACATTTAGGGTTATGCACTGCACCATGGTGATGTATGAGGTAGTGGAATGTAGGAAGGATATAGCTCACCAGTATTTCTAAGATGTAACTCTGCCAATTTCTCGGTCGGTAGCTGAGTAACTTCCAGCTGGGTGACTACTCGTCCAGAGCCGGGACTAGGATTCAGAAGTGTGTTGGCCCGGTAAAGTGATTCGTCTAGAAAGGAGGATGGAAACAGAAAGCAGGCGACACAAGACAGGACAAAATTTTAAAACAAATAGCTATCAATGAATGGTAATTCCCAGGGATGTATATCCTGCCAGAGACAATATTCAGGGCCTCTTCCGGGGTCACGGTGTCAGAGGTCAACTGACAGAGGCTCCTTATGGAGCAAATACTGACTAACATGACCATCTAAGGTCAACCAGAGCTCGGGTAGGCCCGCACCACAAAAAAGAAAACAAGATAACATTAAAGAAAAACCTGGCTAACTAGCGAATATGTAAGGCCAATAAGAACATAGATATGTGGAATATCTGCAACTAGGGAGAACTACTGCTCGTGTGAGCGGTGAAGAGGCAGAGTCGGGGTCATCACCCTCTGCTTAGGTTATAGCGGTCAGTCTGGCGACCGATGTCCTGGTGATGAGGACCCGTGCAGATGAGGAGGAACCCGCATTCGGACCCGCTCTTCTCTTTTATGCCGCGGTAGGACAGGGGGTTCAATCTCCCAATCCGACATTGCTGGTACAGGGGGTCCCAGCATCTCACAGAAAGGGTGCAGATCTGAGAAGGAGCGAAGGGTTGCTGTCTTTCCCTAATGGTGAGCTGACAAGGCAAATAGAAATCTCTATCGGTACGGTATGGTGAAGATCTCGTAGCAATGTAAGAAGGGGCTGTAGATGTCTTCTTTTTTGCAGGGTAAGCCAGGAGAGGTCAGGAAAAAGTTGCACTGGGGCCCCGTCAAATTCAAAATTGCAAAGGGCCCGTGCCTTTGTCATAATGGCCTCTTTGAGGGTGTAATCATGGACACAGCAGATTATGTCCCTGGGATAAGAGGAGGTGCCTTTGGGTTTAAGCGCTCTGTGGGCTTTGTCCAATTTAATCTTGTGCGAGGGCGGCTCTCCTAGAATCATGTTGAAAATAGCCTCCAAGGTGACAAAAAGGTCCTCGTCTGGAGTTGCTTCCGGGAGACCCCGGACTCTGATATTATTTCTACGACCCTGTTGTCGAGGTCCTCTAGATGTTGGCCCATTTCCCTGAGAGCTGCCGTTTTAGATGTTACAGACTCATGAAGGGCTGAGTTGTACTGACTGGTGTCGTCATGTGCGTTTTCAAGTGAGGCCACCCGGTCAACAATGTGCTTAATGTTGGAGCGGACGGAAGCAATCTCTGCTCTGCAGGCACCCTTAACTTCAGATATGAGCATCCGAAAGTCCTCTTTTGTAGGGAATTGGCTGTGGTATGCTTCCTAGAAATGTGGAGGATCAGGAGCATCAGGGGAGGACATGGCAGCCACTGGAGGAGGGCTTGGTGAGCTAGCCCAAGTGTCTGTGGGGAATGGAGAGTTGCTGCGGTCAATGGCTGGGGCAGATGTGGTACCCTCAGGAGGGGCAGTCCAGGGGTCTCCAGCAAGGGCCATATGTGGTCTCCTAGGGGAGCTTGAGATCTGTGGGGTGGGAGAGGGCACAGTACCTAATTCCTCCGTCTGTTTTTCACTGCCCTCCAGGGCCGCCATGTTGCCCCCTAGGTGCTTAGGAGTGGCTGGCTGGAACTCGTAGTTGGGGAGAGCTCCAAACCAGTCCTCTGAAGCACAGGATCCCCTGATAAAGCGGCCTCCTCTGAGATGGAAGGAGGTTGGTTTCTGCCCTCTGACAAGTCCTCCCGCGCTCCCGCTCTAACTCTATGTTGGGGTGGTGGGAGGGAGCAATGGCGGGTGGCTCCTTGCTGTGTGGAGTGCCGCGCTGGGAGAGCCGTTCTAGAAGCCCTCGTCCAGCACTCCTCCAGCGCCTTGGGCGGCGAGGGAGATCTGGGAGGAGGAGAGGACCTCCTGGGGGCTGATTTTTTTCCCCATGCGGTCGGCTATTTAGGTGTGGCAGGCCAAACTGTGGTGGTGCAGGTGCAAGCCGAGCGTCTAAGCATCCATGTTTTTTGGCGTCCGGACACGCCCCCTTTAGTGGCAGTCTGAGGGTGTGTGCTGAGAACCTGCACCCTGCAGAGGAAAGTACAGATTCAACCTAGAGTGCAGCAACCTACAAAAGGTGCAGAACTTAATCTGGCATGCGGGGCAAGATTATAGCACCCCTACACCCTCCTTGCGCATTAAGTCAGCTAGAGAAGTGAAATGTGGGAACTGCTTTAATGGACACCTCCGGGGCAATTTTTAATGTTTGTATTTTACAAATTTTGGGCTAAAAATCATTTTTTCATTTTGGTATACTTTATTAAACATGTTCAGTAGTTTCTGAAATACAAGGCCTAAAAATCAGTCAGTATGCAAGCTGTTTTCTTTGAATCCCATCATCTGATGGCTCATGTGTAGCTATTAACTCTGATCTCCTGACCTCATAAACACTTATAGCTCAATTTTATCAAACTGAATAAGTGTTTATGAGCTACACATGAGCCGTGAGATGACAGGATTCAAAGAAAACAAACTGGCAGCTTTTATGTGTACATACTGAACCGTGGATCTTGGAGTCCCATAGAAATGAAAAAGTCTGCATCTAAGAAAATATGGTCGTGTGAATTGGCCCTTAGACAGTTCCATAAATCTGCCCCAGCACTTGATGTTTGATAAATCTGATGCAAATTATGATGGAGCAGACTCTTGCAGAGCTGACGGTTGTCTTGGCTGCCTGCTGTTCTGTGTTTACTCACCATATGCCTCTGAATCAGTCACTTGCAGTGACATCATTACGGGTGACATGTAATCCTGAGGGGCTTATTATTTTGGTATTTCTTGCCGAGACCCATTGTCTGTACTGTGACCAGTGGTCTCTGCACCTTTACAGCCACCTGTACACATGACGCAATATGCAGCGAGCCGCAGGGGAAGGCGGGGAGCAGGTGAATGGGGGTAGTGGCAAAGATGGTGGTAGTTGTACTCATGGTGGCATGTGCAGTGAAGGGAGGGCGCACCCTAGTTCCCTCGGGCCACACTCTGGTTTTGGGGGTTCTCCTGTTTGGTGGTGTTTCGGGTGCCCTTGGTGTTGGGGGTGCAAAGAAGGTTCCAGCCAAAAAAGGTGCAATATATCTTTTTCTCTCTCACTGTATCTCTCTGTCTCGATTTCCATTATCTTTACGTTATAGTACTACAAATACCCAACTGCGGGGTGTAGTTAATTAGCATATGGCCAGTCTGTCTCTCCCATATGCCGAAGTTTCTATTCTTCAAGGCAAAGTGCTATACAGTCCATAAGCTGAATGCCACTTATCTTCACAGTCTTTTTAACATGCACCTCTTCTCAATGGCTGTTAAACTCCCAAATCATCCTCATTTGCTTCCTCAGAGGCTGGTGTAAGGCACTGTCTCAAGCTCACTGGCTAATTTCCCCCAAGCTGGCTGCTTTTTTGCTTCCTCGCTGTTCTCTGTCTTAGCTTCAACTCTCCGCTCTACAATGAGTCTAAGCCACTCCCTATGGGGACGGTAGAACTATCCCCCTCCCCTCCGGCCTGTTAACCCTTACCTGCAACCTTCAGCGCAAACCAAAGGCTTTGCATAATGTAAAGACATTATTAACCCATTATGCGGTGGGCCGCTGGGCCACTGCAGATGTTTCTAACAGATAACAGGTGGGACATGGTGAAGAAAAGCTGGGTACATGTCTGCTTTCATCTTCATAACCAGGGGTCAGGAACCTCCAGCACGCCAGCTGCTGTGAAACTATAACTCCCAGCATGCACACTTGCTCAGCCCTTCTCAGAATGCCTATAAAACTGAATGGAACATGCTGAGAATTGTAGTTTCACACCAGCTGGAGTGCTGGAGGTGGCTGGCCCCTGTTACTGTACTGACACAGTCTGATTGCCTCCTATGTCTGTTCTCCGCAGCTGTCGGGATCCTCTCGTGTCTGGCCACTTCATTATATAACGGCGAGTAACGTAATTTGCACATTCAGCAATATAAAAAAACTCACTAACGCGGACTGGTCAATAACGCTGTGAGGCGGTGGAGTTCACAGACAGCGATGTATGGATGTAAGCAAGGATGGTGCTTGTAGTGCTCATTCCCTCTGCCTCTCCAAAGTCTCTCTCTGCAGAATCTAAGGCTGGCAATACGGGTCTCACAAATGTGTCTGTAATTCCCAGCTGAGGGGTACAGGATTAAGATAGGGCTGGCCAGGACCATGTCCAACTGTAAAGGATGTATTAGCAATGTCCCTCTCACTGCAGCAAAGTTCTTGTCAGCCTTAAACAGCAAATACCTTACTGCCCAACTCCAGTGCTCGGCCATGCAGATTCTGGTTCTTCTTGGTTCTTTTCTTATTCTCTCTGGAACACTGT
This sequence comes from Bufotes viridis, assembly GCA_033119425.1. Lineage (NCBI taxonomy): Eukaryota > Metazoa > Chordata > Amphibia > Anura > Bufonidae > Bufotes > Bufotes viridis. The sequence goes on along the minus strand of CM065597.1, from coordinate 28,835,682 downwards.
GATTCTATGGGATGTAGGCCTAGTCCTCTGAGAAGTGATCCCATGTAGCTTCTCTCACTTTCTCAGCTAGAAAGTGACTAAACTATGGGCGGACCTAACTCCATCACCCAGCTTCCTACAGGGGCAGAGTCAGGATTGTTACCCCTGATGTATCCATACAAAACCATTAGGGTAATAAAATACATGAAATAACAATTTGTAAGTAACCTATTCTGGGGTACTGCACATGTAAGGCCCACCCTAGGAACAGCAACCCAACTGTAAATGCCCACTTGAGGTGGGGCTTACACTAGCCCCACCTAGTTTGGCCCTGGGACAGTGCAAATTTGCCGGGACTGTCTCTGAAAATTAGGGACAGTCCCTGCTAATTTGGGAGAGTTGGCAACTATGGATGCCCAGCTCTACTTGAAGATGTTGTATAGTCTTATGCTAATGACACACCATCATTTTATAATGTAAAGTTCCTCCTTAAAGGGGTATTCTGGTTGTTTCCAGTTATTCTGCATCCACAGGGTAGGGGATAACTATTAGATCTGTGGGGGTCCTACCACTTCTCGTGATCGGTGGGGGTCCCAGCAGTAGGACCCCCACCAATCTAATAGTTATCCCCTATCCTGTAGGCCAGGCATCTATGTCCGGTTCTCGCCTGGTCCCACATTCTCACTCCTGCTGCGTGTGCCAAAATTTGACGAACATGCCCTTATACAGCTGGCACAGAACCCAATGAGAGCTGTATAAATCTTCATGCAGTGAGCTCCCCCTAGTGGTGGCTAAAGATAGACACTATACCCAAGTCATGTCAAACAGGGGAAGCCATCTTGTAAAGATCCTCTCTCTGGCTTTTTGGTGCAGTTCACTGAAGTTCGCTACTAGGGTGCGTCCCCTGTTTTGATGATTTTTTTCTGTATGCCCTGACTTGTTACTTATTCTGTAGCTGAAAAGGTCTGTGGAGCATCAGTCGAAATTTGAAGCATCCAGTGAAGCATGGAAAGGTTCATGATCCTCCATGAGAGAGGTCCTAGCCGTGATCTACCATGTGCCGCCTCCTTGTTCTGTTTTTGAAGTATCACCTAATGATGGTGGCCTTGGACATGACATGGAAACAACAAAGGTATTCAGTATGGTGGTAAGATGTAACTAAAGCCAGAAAATGCGGCTCTGGTGTACAGCCGGGTAACTGAGCTCTATATTCTCCATATGTACCCGTCCAGGCCGGTGACTGACAGGTCACTGTTGCTATGGCTCCTGGATACGATTGTGTCCGTGAAACTGAAGCTGGCATCATATCATTACCTGGGGTCAGGTTCCATAAATGCTCTCTCCTCCTGTTTGTTATCCTACATAATGTATGGCGGAGGTCACTGGGTCATCATAAGGAGAGGATTTCAAGGATTCTCCAGGGTCAAGGACTGGATGAAATATTCACAGTCCGCGGACAATGACTCACTTTCGTTTGTGTATGAAGGCTCCCTTGAAGAGGTCTAGAGTTGTATTAATATAAAGGATCTTATATCGTAGCATCTAGGGATTAAAAACGCGTTGTGTTACTGATATGATTTACATGTAGATTGCCAACCTTTACCCTAATGCTGCACCCATATCTTTTTATGGGAAAGCTGGGTGGCTAACAACCAATATGGGCGCCATACTGTTCCATCTGGTTATCACCCAGCTTTTCTAGATGCCTAGTTATGCAGGGAGATATCCCCGTCTTCTGTACTACCACTAGAAGGGGCTGTGCCACAAAATATATTCTACATTTTTCAAACCAGCCCCTGGATCTGAATACATTTGTAATTGCAAGTGATTAAAAATTTAGTATAGCCACTGAGTTAGGGTCCATTTGCGGAGCCGCAAAACACAGACACCGGCAATGTGCGTTCCGCGTTTTGCGGAAACGCACATCGCCGGGACTATAATAGAAAATGCCTTTTCTTACCCGCAATTGCAGACAAGAATAGGACGTGTTCTATTTTTTTCGGGAATGCAATTGCGGACCCGGAAGTGCGGATCCGCAATTGGGGATGCGGGCAGGACATAATGTGTCCCCATAGAAATGAATGGGTCCGCAATCCCGTTCCGCAAAATGCGGAACAGAATTGCGGACGTGTGAATGGACCCTTATTCAATTCAATTTCTCTGTATAGCGCCACCTGCTGTTTGCCTTTTTACCTTATTTCTTGTCCTGGTCGCAGGCGCTCAGTTTACATTTTCAACTGCCACCATCCATGTCTTCTGTTAGAAGTTGTGACAGTTACAGGGAAAGAGAAAAAGCAGAAAGGACATGCCCCCTAAGCTGCCAGCCTGAAATAACTCCAGCAGAACAATTAGAGCAATGAATGGGGATGGAGATCTCTGGATCCATGTGAGGTTCAGGGCTGGTTCAAGTTTGTTAGAAAGAGATTGTAATGTGCTATATGATGTATCTAGTGGTGCACGGTTTGGTCCCCCAGGTGCCCTGAATTATTTTTTTTAAAACCATGTGCTGCTATACCACTGTCTCTCTATACAGTGGAGTCACTAGCACCGGGCATTTAGAGGTTTTGCCCAGCATCCTGGATGGCCCCCACATTTGACTATGTCAGCATCCAAAAGAAGCATACTATGGAGGAGCAGGGAGTCAGTGTTGTCGCACTATTAACTCTGGTATGCCACAGGATCTGTTGCCACATTTGTAGTACCCCAGACCTGGGCGCTGGTCCTGCTCCCTGCCAGGAGGGGAAGTTGCGCTGTAACCACGGAGAGGAGAGGACGCAACCTGCTGAGCTCCTGCTCCTGCTACAGATTTCTCCAGAGAGAACGGCTACAAAAAGTCTCAAGTGAACTCTCTCTCTCACCTTCTTGTGGGTGGGGTCCAGTGGAGAAACTCAGCCTCAACAAATACAATGTTACAGTTATCGTCTCTGATAGAGCAAAACCAGACATTCAAAAGGTTAGTCTGTCTGGTTTTGGTGGTAAACCAATCTGGCTTTTCCCCTCCAAAACATGCTCTTCTAAAACCCCTATGGTAGCTGTGGAAAATTACCAGCTTCTCATTATTATCTAGAAAGTTCCAAACGTCTCTCAGTGTTTATTAACCCTTTCCTCAATGGGGAGATTTGTGAAACTGTCTAAAAGGAAAATCACTGTGCAGCTTTCATTTTTCAAGAGCAGAATACGTAATAAAAGCTGCACTGTGATTGGTTGCTACAGGCAACAGACAGCACTGCTTTCATTTTCTCTTCTGCTCGGAAACATGAAAGCCGTGCCATGATTGGTTGCTATGGGCAACAAAGATAGCTTCCCTTTTAGACAGTTTTCCTTAGTTTATAACAATTTTAACCCCTTAATTCTCTATCAACGATGGTATGTGACACCATGATGTATCTCATGGGAGGACACGTCACTCTTTTGCGGCTATTCATTGGCTGCATCAGCACACGTGATCTGTACCAAAAGTTGATCATGTCTTTTAAGGGTTACAACAGTAGAGGTGGCCATGCACCTCAGGTAGGTGTCCATACAGTCTGGTTGGCCAAACATGTATAGGGGAGATTTATCAAAACTGGTGTAAAGTAGAACTGGCTTAGTTGCCCATAGCAACCAATCAGATTCCTCCTTTCATTTTCCAAAGGCGCTCAGAAAAATGAAAGGTGGAATCTGATTGGTTGCTATGGACAACTAAACCAGCTTTTCTTTACACCAGTTTTGATAAATCTCCCCCTATGTGTTTTTTAATGGGAAGAGAGGAATAAGCCGCTAGCAGACACCTCATCTCCTGTGGGATGATATCGCAATCCAGCATGCCCCATATTAGCTTTGCTGACTTCATTGCTGTTGCTTTATACTACAACTATGGTCCAATTAGTATGTAAACTGTTGCAAAATACCAGGAAATCCTAGAGGAAAACTTATTACAGTACTGGAAACTCCTTTATTATTCCCCCTGGAAATGTATTACTAACATGACAATTAGGTGTTGCTATAGAATATCTCCCTACCCGGTCTGTCACACACAGCACTGATAGGACAGATTGTGTAGGGGGGGACACATGCCAGTTTTCACAAGAGGAATAATAGAGAAATAGAACAATGCATGGTTTTAAGAAAAGAGTGAAAACAAATACGGTAAAAATGGAACAATAAAAAAAAAAAGACCAGTTTTTTGTTTGAAGGGTCCCCCCAAAAGAAACCGATTTGTCCCATTGCTTTGAAACCTGCCAGCAGTGTTAAGTTTCCCTGCAGCGCCACCATAGGCTAAATGAAGCATTACATGATGACCACTGAATATCACGAAGGGGCCTCAGAATTTGCATCAGGTGTAAAAAGAAATTTTCTTTCATTCATTGTCCACATGGGGAAAGCTTATAGAGACCTGTTCACACAGGCTCGGGAGGTCCGTGCACTAGAAAATAAAAAAGCTATGTCTATATTTTGGCGCACATATTGCCCATGGCCGACCATGCCTTGCCCACTTACAGCTTTTACTTTTCTACTCCAACAAATTGCCCCAACATATCCATTTTTTATTCAGAATTAGTTCCCATTGCTTATACTGTATAGCACCCACCTATTCTGCAGCGCTGTACAAAAAATTCACCATTCACGCCGGTCCCTGTCGCCCAATGGGGCTCCCGGTTTAATTTCTCACCCTATCACTATAATACCCATTTATTGCAAAAAAATCCTTTAATCCTCCCTATGCCGCCATCGCACTCTGGCCTTGCTGTAGGTGCCCTCCAGGTGTGAGCGGGACCTGTGGGTGTAAGTGAGCTTTATGTGGTGCTGTCCAGGTGCTGAAAGGAGTGGAGAATAGCAGGCAGCAAGGCGAGAGAGAGGGAGAGAGCTGGGAGAGGAGGTGGGTGATGTGTGGAGGGGAGCAGAGGGTGGAGACGCAGGGAGGGGGGGGGGGAAGCAATATGCGGATCCAGACAAGCAAGGGAGAGGGAGTGGAGGTGGAGAGAAGCTGGAGGAGCAACAGCTGTGGAGGAGAGAGCAGGGGGGTGGGAGCTGAGGCTTTTCCGCAGACACTGATACTCCTGCAAGCCCCCTTCTCCGAGCAGCAAGGGACCCCCTGGATGTGCACTGGAAGGACATGCATCTGAGCCTGTGATGAGGGACGAGAGAGCAGGCAGCAGGTGAGGATGTCCACCTATTATCTATCTATCTATCTATCTATCTATCTACTATCTAATGTCTTGGGGGGGCTTCGACGTGCCAATCCTCCCTGCCTACATACGCGTCCTCGTGTGCGGCTGTGCCTGGTATCCCTCGCACCACAATAGATGCTGTCTCCGTTCTTCTCCCCCCCCCCCCCCTTTCCTCGTTCCTCACATCTGTCCCTCTATCCACTTTGTGTTTTCCCTTATCCCCCTCCTTAATCTTAACGTGTGTAATTGCTCCTCTCCATCTCCCTCTCGCATAAACAGCACAATATCTCCTCCGGTCGCACGCAGTCCACGCTGTCGGCTACACAGGGTGCTTCCCATGTGAATCTCCCCATGGCGATCTCCGATGCCTTCCTATTACCTTCCCTGATAGACCTCTCCGCCTTTACCCTTCCACCTTCTTCTACCTTATGTCCCACCATGCCCGATGGCCGCTCCACGAATGGGGAACTCCTAACTGGAATCCTGTCTGGGCTTCTTTAATTGGTTCCCAGTTAGCCGGTCCACAAGTGGCAGCGCCAGAACTGAACACGGAGCACGTGGGGGGTGAATTATGGTTAATGAAGCGGTTAATTAAAGGTTCTATGCATCACCCCCCCTTCCCCATCTAAGAATGTCGTCCTGGATATCACCCTCGTGCCCCAATATGGGGGAAAATTATCAACATGGGGTCCCTCACCACCTGATGTAATACCACCCCAGTATTGGGAATGGTCGGAATTAATGCCACCGTCACCTTCAACCTGATGGAATGAAGTAGGTTAATGGTCCAGGGGCAAAAACCACCCAGGGCACATCCTCTCCGTCTAGGAGCATCGTCCTGGTTATCACTCATGGGGTCTCATCATCTGACACAATACCCCCAGTTTGGGGAATGGTCCGAAGTAGTGTCTCCATCACCATCAACGTGATGGAATGAATTAGGGGCAAAACCCAGAGCTGAGCCATTGGTCACCAACCGATCATCTACTACATGATATTGTAATATGCTGAAGGCATGGTCTAGTATTGTACTGTCAGCATCCACAGAGGAGGGGGATCTTCATGTTCCTTGAGAATGCTGTCAAGGCGGCGATGAAGCACAGCTGGACAGTTCTTGGCGGTGTAGAAGAGGGAGGTTATATCACCACATTATGGGTCATTCGCGGGACGTGCATGTAACATAAGGCACGTCTGGAGACTTAGGGCTATAAACCTTAGCTTCGTCACCGCTACATAGTGCACAACATTTTCTTTTTTTTTCCAAATGGTGCCTAGTGAGGGAAGAACTGTGACCCTTCTCCTGGTTCCTCGCAGCGTCTTACCTCTGCTTTGCTGAGCGTCTCCTCCGACATGAGTCTTGACGTGCTGATCCATCTCATTGTATGTGTCGCCTGATGATACTCGGAGGGGTATATGACTAAATATAGCTATGTGACTAGTGTTGCTAAGGAGAACGACAATCGAGCGTTGATTAGGGTCAAGTGTTCCTACCCATTCATCCAGAAGTGTGTGACCATCTGTGTAATTCATAGCATGTATGGTTCACCATATGGGAGAACTCATGCATGCGTGTCTAACCGGCTGTATGATTTCTCTGGTTGGGGGGTATGTCCCCGTGTCTGATTTCTTCTATGTAGGTGAACCCGTGCATACCGTGTTACCGTGTGACCAGGTGGGACTCTCTTTATGCATTTTATGCTATTTGGGTCTATTAAGGAAAAATCTATATAGTGACGTACTGGTGGAAATGTATGTATAGGAATCCATGTGTGCTGGTGGATGTGCATCGTGTCTCTGCTGTCTCACATGTAGCAGAGCTGAAGACTGAAATGATAACACTTATTCCTCACAAATAAACCTTTCCTCCTTAATCTGCACAGTCTATCCCTTGTGAGAGCAGAAGTTTATGCTCCAGAGCTGTTCTTTCTACTGTAACTAATGACAGGACGTTGTAGTCGTAGTCAGACATTATGAAGGCTCTGAAGAGCCGTTTTTGATCACCTGCTCACCCATCTCTCTCTCCTCTTCCTCTATAGTTTCACCATGTCAATCATGCCTGTGTTACCTGCTTACTTTTCCATGTCAGGACATGCTGAGAGTTGTAGTTTCACTATAGACACAGGTTGCAGACCATTACTTTGGGAGTTAAATACTGATAACATATCTTCAGGAGGGGTCATCGGTATCAGATCACTGGAGATCCAACACACGGCACCCCCAATGATATGCTGTTGGAAGGGGCCCTGGCGCTCAGGAAGCGCAGCGGTCTCTTCCTAAGCCTGTGATGTCACATCCTATGTCACGTCTCATGGTCTATGTGCAGCTCAATCTCACTCAAGTGAATGGGATCCACGTGCAATACCAAGCACGGCCACTATATAATATATGGTGCTGTCTTAGTAGAGTATGCAGAGGATGATCGACCCTCTAAACACCACCGCCTCTTCAAACAGCTAATTGGCGGGGTGCCGGGAGTCAGACCTCCACTGATCAGATGTTCATGACTTATCGTAAGGACAGCTCGTCAATAACCCCCAGAGAAAAAACCCTTGTAGTATGGAATGCTGAAATCCTGGACAGCATCTTCTCTGATTTTGAAATCACTTCTGCCCCCGATGTCTTTCCTCTGCCTATTTGGACTACTTTTTCCATAGTTTGCACACTGGACGTCACTGACCATGCAGGCATTAAAGCATTAGCCAGATGTGGACAACGGACCCCTTAATCTGTCCACGTATCACGACTATAGGACCTTTACCTTTAAGGGCTGGTGGTCAGTTTGTCCCTGCTTGCACACAAAAAAACAGGTACCCCGGCAGATCCCCATGGGGTCACAGCAGCATCTCGCCCTGTGATCATCTTATTATGGGGGGACCTCCCAGAGTCCGCAATTCCAGAAAGTGCCCACCTGTACCCAACATGGCACCCAGTAAAGCCCAGCAGCCAGACGTCAGAAAGGATGACTGTTCTCTGAAAGGGAACTTGCCCCATTGAGGTTTCCTTTAGATAAGAACATCTATATCATGTGTTATAAAATTTGGACAATTGTACCCAATAATATAGCATGGTGCCAGTCAGGCTTCATGTGCTGTAGACAAGGGGAAAATCCAAATTTTTGTGGTTGGGGTGTGACCACTAAATGGGTGCAATTGCATCCTCTACTTTTATTCTTAGTAGGACATCTAAAGCTGGTGACACACATTAGGCTACATGCACACGACCATACTGGTTTTGCAGTCCGCAAGCCGCGGATCCGCATTATCCGCCACATGGATGCGGACCCCTAGAAATGAATGGGTCCGTGTGTGACCTGCAAAAAAATGTAATAATATGATCGGACGCAGGCCAAAACTACGGTTGTGTGCATGTAGCCTTAGATGGATGTTGGCCGAACCTACCAATTTCGACAGACCATCTAGAGCAGGCATGCTCAACCTGCGGCCCTCCAGCTGTTGCAAAACTACAACTCCCATCATGCCCTGCTGTAGGCGGTCCGGGCTTGCTGGGAGTTGTGGTTTTGCAACAGCTGGAGGGTTGTAGGCTGGGCATCCCTGATCTAGAGCAGGGACCATCTAAGCAGGGATGCTCAACCTGCGGCCTTCCAGCTGATGTACAACTACAACTCCCATCATGCCCTGCTGCAGGCTGTCTGGGATGCTGGTAGTTGTAGTTTTGCAACACCTCGGCATTCCCGATCTAGAGCATTTTGAGAATTTTTTTTATTTTAACATTCGCGATCCTTTTGTTCTAGGGGAGGTAGGCTGCTGACGGATGAGTCTGGCAGCAGCTTATCTTCCTCTCCCCAGTCACAGCGCATTGTCGTCTGCAGCCAAGTGTGCATCTGTACGGGGGCATGGATCGGGGAGATAACCGTCAGCCAAATGAGCGTTTGGCCGAGAATTATGCCACGTGTATGGCGAGCTTTACGAGTTACCTCAAGAGGCTGTCCACTGTGGACAATGTCTTTTTCCTCCCACTGATAAACTAATCATAGTATCTATGTATGCTGGGACAACTGTGTATGCCTTCCATCAATTTGGACCCAACTACAAAACGGGCGCAACTTTTAGTATTTTTTCCCGTCCGCCCCTGGTCCTAACCCCTTGTCTAAACCAGACAACCCCTGTAACCGATACAATGAGTGTGTCCTGGCGATAGATCCTCTTATGAGTTGAGTTCCTGTGTTTTATCCTTATATTTTACATTTTCGGACCTGTGCGGTACTTCTTCCGCCTTCAGGCAGTAACTTTTCTGTACACAGCATAAATGTCACGGCTATTTTCTTCTGCATTTTCCAGGTACAGAGGACGGTTGGTGCTTGGATGAGAGACATTATCATGCGTATTTCTTCTCTAGGTCACCTAGACCTGCCACGTGATATTTGTAGCGTGTGATATATCCTCTTATGGGCCACTTTGGGCCCCCTCAGCCACCAGGGCCTGAGGGCCATTGCAGCCTCTATATCACTAGCCCAGTCTTTTCAAGAGGTCTTGCACTAAAATACTATAATAGCATGTCAGACAGCATGATGATTAGGACCCTCACCCAACCTGAGAAGTAAGGGGGGAGTCTTCTTCTCATTCTCACGGATGGTGATGGACTACAACCAGAAACAAGTCCTGCCAACATGTAGTGTGTAGTATAGCGCATGAGCACTCTTTGCCATAGATTCCCTTCATAATGTTGGTGTGACTTGGTCGGATTGGATGGGGATCAGCTTTGGGGCGGTCATCCCATTCCTTCAAATTTTGGGTGCCACACTTATCAACAGGGTCAAGCCCTAAGAAGCAAGGGATAGGTGGAAAGGATTGTAGGATAATGGTAGAAGTGAAAGCGTCCAAGTGTGTGTGGTGTGACCTATATTATGTACAGGATTACAGGATGACTACGCAGGGTTTGTTTGTAGTCTGTTACCATGGAGACGCAATTCTAATTAAAACCGTTTGAAGAGATGCCTCATTTTAGATGCATTTGGTGCAACCGAAAAAATACCTTCATTGAAATTTTGATTGCCCCTTCTGACTATAGATTGCCCAGTCTGTCCAAATTTATTTTGTGAAATATCAGAATATTACTTTTACCTATATATTACGGTAATTATTTTCTATCTACTGCCAGCAGGGTCAGAGAGAGGGAAGTACCTTACTTTTCAACCAATGCCGTGACAAAGGTTTCGTTCAACGTTCCGCTATGTGAACATTGGTGTAAGCAGTGGGCAAGCGCCCGCTACATATGCCATATGTAGACCATATGTCCCAACAAAAGCTATATCCATATACTGCACAATATATCTAAGTAGAATATCTGTCCCTGCCCGCTCTACTATTACATGGACCCCTATGGACAAAAATAGGTTGATTCGCAAATTTACATTGTTTTTCTTTACCCCAAAAGCCAACATGCTAATTTTTTTGTAACTATCTTGGCCCTGAGAACGTGATGGTAATTCGAAGCAAGCATCACAGAAGATCTGCTCTGTGATTCTGCATGCCCAGGAGCCGTACATAACATTGTGAGTTGGAGAGAATATGTTTCCATAACTTATATTCCGGAAAAGTGAGACTCTATTACCATAACTTATGGCTATAACTTATTAATATAATAACCGGAGGAAATGCTGGTAATGAAAAATGACTGTATAAGGGAATGAATGCAAACTGAGTGGGGATCGGGCAAATTATAAAATGTTCTCTATGGAATGTTTTATGTGGAATGTTCTATACGGAATGGTACTTATCAAATGTTATATGTGGAATGTTCTATAAGGATATTATATGCGGAATGTTCTATAAGGATATTATATGCGGAATGTTCTATAAGGAATGTTATATATTGGGCACACCTAGCGTTCAGCAATGTATTAATAGATTGTAGAACCTGATTGTGACAGGTTGTCCCTTTAATGCAAATGTTATCTTTCCAGGACAGAACTGCCCATGAAAACAATGGACATACATGCACTAGTTATATCGGGCATTCCTGGAATCTACTATTGACAAAACCTGGGCTGGATACAGCAGGGTCCCAAGGGGAGGCATTAACTTCGGCTACCCTGATGTTCAGCAGGATAGCTGTTGGGGGAACTCTGCTAAGCATGCATGTTATTTCTGTATATCCGTATGCATGGATGTTCCCCCTCTCCATTTAGCATTGTCCCCCATTTCTTACTCCTCCATTCCTTCCATAATTAGGTAGATAGCATCATGGCCAACTGGGCATCATACCATGTATCTGTACTGTAGTAGTATCCACCAGCTCCTCTTCTTGCTTAAAGGGGTTATCCAACCCCTATATTGCCCCGCAAAATGCCTCGGCCCCTCACACAGGTTATACTCACCTTGCTTCCGGGCACCCGTGTCACTTCTGATGCCCGCGCGGCCCCCACTGCATCTCCCCCTTTCCGCCAAATGATCAGCGCGACAGGGCTGTGGCAGCCAATAGCCGGCCGCCACGGGAACGAGCCTTCCTGGCGTCACCCGCGATGCTAAGGAGGCTCGTCCCAGTCGCAGCCTGCTATTGTTGCCGAATGTTTTGATCTGTGTGACGGGGAGATGCAGCGGCGGTTGTGTGGGCATCAGAGGCGACGCAGGTACTGGGGAGCAAGGTAAATATAACCTGTGTGTGGGGCCTGGGCATTTTGGGGGCATTATAGGGGTTGTATAACCCCTTTAATCCCTTCATTGCTGCCACCCAGTGCCCACTCTCCTCAATCAGGTGCACCTTCGACAGGTTCTTCTTAGGGTCCAACCACATGTTTGGGTTTCCTGATGCAGTTTTGGAACCCAAAGCGGAGAGTAAAATAAAAAATAAGGAAAAGTTGTATCTGTCCTTACATGTTATTAGTACTGTTGAAGAAACACATAACTCCTTCAAGTTCAACCAAGGGCTGGGTGGGGACTTACATTTTAGGAAAAGGAAATGGGAATTGAAAATCTGCATTATTTAATTTGAAGAAATTATCTAAGCCTTTTTTTTAAATGTCCACTGTTCCTGCTGTGACCACGTCCTGAGGTAGACAATTTCACAGATTCATAGTTCTTACAGTAAAGAAGCCTTGACCCCTCCGGAGAATTAACTTTTTCTTCTCCAGTCGGAGGCAGTGCCCCCTTGTCTTTTGAGGGGGTTTTACATGGAATAGCTTTTCACCATATTTTTTGAATGGCCATTTATGTATTTGTATAGGTTAAACATGTCCCTCCTTAGACGTCTCTTCTCAAGACTAAATACATTAAATTATTTTAATCTTCCCTCATAACTAAGACCCTCCATGCCCCTTATCAGTTTAGTCGCTCTCCCTTGTACTTTTTCCAGCTCCAGGGCATCTTTTCTATGGACTGGTGCCCAGAACTGAACTGCATATTCCAGATGAGGCTGCACCAAAGCTTTGTAAAGTGGTAATATTACATCCCTGCCCCACGAGTCCATGCCTCATTTAATACATGACAATAGCCTGCTTGCCTTAGCGGCAGCTGATTGACATTGTGCTGTTATTTAGTCTGCGATCGACAAGTACACCCAAATCCATTATACTTTCTCTGCTTTTATGATCCTCTCCTGTTTTGTCTTCCAAAACCACATCAAGAAACCTGTCCATGTGGCCGTACCCTTAATCATTAATTTGGGCCCCCCTCTCCACCTAATATCCTCATTGACAATGTACCTTACAAGAGACTTATTCCTCTTGAATCACCACTTCTCACATTACGGATGGTCTTAATGGTAACTGAGGTCCACTCTGGTGGTAGAAGGCATCCATTGTAACCTAGGACTATGCTGCCTGACCCATGAATGGGTCTATGAGTAGACAGATTGCGTTACCACAATTATGTGAGCTTGAGACATGAATGAGAAAAATAAAAACAAGAGCCTTGATCATCTGCAGAACATTCCAGTCTACAGTGCCTGGGACTTTTCTTCATCTCGTACGATTCAGTGTCACCAAGACAACTGTTCCTCCAAAAATAAACATCTCCAACGCAGGCAGCCAGCAGATCCATAAACCGGCTCATAAGAAAGAGGGAAATCTCTCGGTGTCATGAGCTATAATTGGAGGAATATAATACAGAGGAAGAGGCGACGGTATCAGGCTAATTTATATCTGTGTTTCTAACAGTAGATCTGTGGAGGCTTCAGGAGCAACCTCATTCCACCATGCTTAAAGGGCATCTGTCAGCAGGTTTGTACCTATGACACCGGCTGACCTGTTACATGTGCGCTTGGCAGCTGAAGACATCTGTGTTGGTCCCATGTTCATATGTGCCCGCACTGCTGAGAAAGATGATGTTTTTGATATATGCAAATGAGCCTTTAGGAGCAACGGGGGCGTTACCTTTACACCTAGAGGCTCAGCTGTCTCTTTAAGTGCTGCACTTTGATTGACAGGTCCAGCCATGATCACCTTTTCACTGCCTTGTCCTGTCAAAGTACAGAGGGCGTGGCAGTTGCAGAGAGAGCAGAGCCTCTAGGTGTAACGGCAACGCCCTTGTTGCTCCTAGAGGTTCATTTGCATATATTAAAAACTCTATTTCTACTAACATGGGACTAACACATCTGCCAAGCGCACATGCAACAGGTCAGCCATTTTCAAAGGTACAAATCTGATGAGAGATGCCCTTTAAACCACAGTATATGTGTAACTGGGAAGTCCACGACAATGGCAGAACTGATATTAGCACATACTGAAACCTCAAGGGTTACACAATAACACAAATATCTCATTTTTCCAATGGGAAACTGTCAGCAGGCTGCTGTTGACGGATCGGTTATTTGAATTTCGTTTTTCTGAATATTGCTTTGAGTACATAATAATATGGACGTAGTATGGGAGCGAATGATTCAGGCATCAGGTCCCTTTTCTGGGAATGCAGACTTATTTTCGACTGATTATTTTGACATCTATGCGGCAGTGCTAGTCTGCAGATCAGGATGCGAAGCCGACAAGTGTCATCTTTCTGTCATCACTGATGTAAATTGTCGTGAGAGAGGCTGTATGGTGTGACTGATGATGTGAGACGGAGCAGGACAGAGTCTTAAGAATAAGACAATTCGCTTGCTTCCTCCATACCGATTCCCCCTTCACCCTTGGTGTCCTAAACCCTACTTGCTAGTAACACCTTCCTATAGAGAGATTGCTTATATAATGGTCTGATGCTTATAGGGCACCAATATATTCTTATCAGTTGTACGAAATTCCCTCACATCCATGGAGACCTCTGCAAAAGACCACCTCTTTGACCACCCTTGATCTAAATTAGGTTTTAAGCAAGGGCGTAGCTCTAGGGAGTGCAGAGGTAGCAGTCACTACCGGGCCAAGAGGCCTGAGGGGGCCCAAAGACCCTTGTACCACATAAGAAGACACCAGTATTATAGAAAGTGCATGCTGGTCAACTTATACCTCTGGCTGGACGGAAGGGGTTAGGTCAAGAATTTGGTTGGTGGTGATGGTGGGAGGGGAGGGAGGGGGGGGCTGGCGATGGTTGGGGGTGTTGTTCAATGTTTGCCTCAGGCAGCACGAAGGCTATGTGCTCCCCTGCCCCTTGCCACAAAGCACTGAGGGAAGGGAGACCCAAGCTGAACTCTTGCACCAGGGCCCATGAACCCCTGGTTTTATGATGGATCTCTTTTCTCTTACACATTGGCCCACTTCTTTGAGAAGACCACCCTTCATTTAGATTAGGTTTCTCTATGATGGATCGTCAGCTCCATGATATCTTTCGTATATTGGTCTTCTTCTTTGAGAGGATCTCCCTTTCAGAAGACCATTGTCACTGGACAAATCTAGGTGGTCTTCTTGGAGAGGATTACATGTAGGTCCTGCTCCGTATATACTTTGGCTGTAGATGCACCAACAATCTATACAATGGCCCCTGTTCACTGGGAGGAACTGACCAGCCTCATGGCCCCACATGGAATTTAAAGGGGTAGTCTGGTTTAGACTTTGTTCACATAGGCTCCTTCATATTTCTCGGGGAGAATAGCTCAGCAAGCAACATATTTTTCTTGTTGAGAAGATGATAAACATCATAGTAAAACCAGGCAGGAGGCATTATACCTTAATGGAGTCTGTCCAGTGCCATTGGTGTTCCTCATGTAATGGATCTGGCGCTGCATCATGTTGTCTGTCTGTAAGAGAAACCACAAAGCAGATGTGGACAGAGCCTTCAAGTGCTTGTCTTACTTTAGCAGATGGCATGTAGAGAACGTTAATACACGGCACTTACTAATGTATTGTGATTCTTCATATTGCCGCCTTTGCTGGCTGGATTCGTTTTTACATCACATTATACACCGCTCGATTCCTGCAGAGCAGATACGAGGTGACCTGGATGGGATATGCTGCGCATGCGTGCCTATGTGCTCTCCTACGGTCCAGGCTACCAGAGAGGCTGACGCTTTTGCCTATAGTGTGCAAGCCTGACCACCGTCGCTGGACTGCAGGGTGGTTGTAACCCCTGGAAACGAACAGTGTATAATGTGATGGAAAAAAGAATCCAGCCAGCAAAGGAGGCAATATGGACAATCACAATACATTAGTAAGTGTCTACATGATTAATGCCACTTGCTGAAGTGAGACAAACCCTTTAAAAAAAAATTTTCAATAGGAATATCGAACATTTGACACCAGATTCTCTCCCTTGTGGTTCGAGCAGTAGGACATCTTGCTTATCATCAAGGGAGCCCTTCTAACGGAAAGGGATTGTCCAAAGTGGACAGTTCCCAAGGACAATTATATCCCATACAGTTCCTGATTGGATTATGACTGAACGCCTCCATATTTTTTACCACTTTTCCTCTTTGTAGCCTTGCTAATTAAATTCACATCAAACTTTGAGCGGAGTACATCTGATCTTTGATATCTGACAGTTTACTGTTTATAAGCCCGTTCTTTGCCCTTTTCCCCCCTCCGGGGTTCCTTTCCTTGCGCCCAACTCAATTTGACGCAGACGAGTTTTTCTCACGTCTCTCTGGGGTTTCCCTTCCCAAGCTTAGCTCCTGATCCCTCTCTCTCTATCTTCATTTTTCCAGGCAATAAGATCTATAGAATCCCTGGACAATTGCTTTGATGTATCCAAACGTGCCTTTTATGTTCTGCGGCTGCCTCCTGTTCCTTCGCAGCGCACGTTGAGGTCCTTAAAGTCTCGTCTCCGTAGACTTTTAATGTAAAATACTGCTCCAATTTTCCTCTGCATTTCTCACGTTAAATATAGTCTTTTGTCTTGAAGAAATGTACAGACAAATGTATCTGTTCCCAGCCTCCGATTTTTGGTATATTAAAGAGATATTTTTAGGTCACTACCTACAGACTCCGGCAAGACGTTCTGCTGTAATGAGCGAGAAAACACGCGGATCACACGCGAAACGTAAGGCAGAACCTTTTCCCCAGCCGCCCGTTGACAGATTGGGAACAAGCAAAGGGAATCAGTATTTCAGGTAGCGGTAACGACACTATGCCCGTGTTGTGTGTTGGCAGAACCATTGGGTCACATCCATCAGCTTCAGGTGGCCAAACACACCCAAACACATGCACATTCAGCATGGCTGAAAACTGCTGTCAAAAGGATTGGGCATGTTGAAATCCATCAGCCTGATCATTTCATTCTCCAAAAACCTCCCATCATAGGAGAGTCACACATTAGATGGTTGTCCGATCCCCCCCGAAATCAATATATAAGCATCTTTAAAAGGATTGTGCATTCATATTTAAATAAAGCTTAAAGGGTTTTTCCAGGACTTTGATATTGATGGCCTATCCTCAGGTTAGTGGTAATGGTGGGGGTCCGACTCCTGGCACCGCCGCCGATCAGCTGTTTGAAGAGGCTGCAGTGCATTTGTGAGCGTTGCATCTTACCAGGCACAGTGCCATACATTATATAGTGGCTGTGCTTGGTATTGCAGCTCAGGCCATGTGACCAATGGATGTGACATCACTGGACTAGGAAGAGGCAGTGGCACTCACTGGAGCTGATCGGCAGAGTACGGGGAGTTGTACCCCCACCGACAGAATTCATCAGGCAGATGTGACCCAGTCTTTTTTTAAGTTTCACCATTTGCAAAATCTCTGCCTGTAGAGGCCAAAAAACCTTTCAAGACAGTTGTACTTTCACACAGCTGGAGTTTGGTACAGTGTGCCAGTGTGGGCAGTCCTTTACAGGATGAAATTGCTTTCCATTGCAAGGCTCCAGTAGCGCTTTTACTTATATTGTTACTTTGTATAAAACTCTAGCTGTGTAAAATTACAGGACTTTAAGCCTCTGAATGTTTCTATTCACCGGGGGCAAGCAGAGGTGTTCCAAAAGGTCAGGAATTAAAGCACAAGGTATATTAGAAAGTTTTACGAACTCGTCATTATGCACTGATTATTATTAAAATGCTGGACAATTCAGGGGTGAGATTTAATCTTCCTATGGTGCAGGGAACGCGACTACTTGAGCTCTCCCATCGCTGTGGCATCATGCCATGCTACATACACAGTGGCAGACATTACCACCATGCAAAGCAAGCAAACGCATGGGGCCCCAGAGATCAGAGGGTCCCCTGCTGGCCACAAGTGGTTAGCTGAAAAATGACTTAGTGCTCATGCACACGAACGTATTTTTCCCGGTGCCGGGGTTTTTTCCGGAACCATTCACTTCAATGTGGCTTTAAAAAAAAACAACGTGACTCTGTGCATTTCGTGTCTATATGTCCATTCCACAAAAAAAATTGAACCTGTCCCATTATTGTCTGCATTTCAGACAGGGATAGGACTGTTCTATTAGGGGCCAGCCCTTCCATTCCGCAAAATACGGAACGCACATTGCCGGTGTCCGTGTTTTGCGGATCCGCAAAACACCTACGGACGTGTGAATGGACCCTTATAGTGCCGGCGATGTGCGGTCTGCAAATTGCCGGTTTCCTTGTATTGCAGATCCACAATTTGCGGATCCACAAAACACTTAAGGGTCCATGCAGACGTCTAAGTGGAGGAAAGTAGAGGTACCCAGGCTGCACTACTGAGAATGAAATTTGGCCTCTTGCACACGACCGTATGGCTTTTTCAGTATTTTGTGATCCGCAGAACAGAACAGCTGGCCCCTGATAGAACAGTACTATCTTTGTCGGTTATGCGGACAATAATAGGACATGTTCTATCTTTGAACGGAAATACGGAAACAGGCATACGGACTACCTTTTTGCGGACCCATTGAAATTAATGGATTCGTATATGGTACGCAAAAAACGGAACGTAAAAAGAGGCCTTAGCAGGGAGACAGGGTGGAGCTTAGCTGGCTGATAGGAGTGGCGCGTAATACGGTGATGGGGTAATACTAAGCAGTGCAATGGGGAAGATTTTAGCAGTGCGACAGGGGCCACCAAACTGTGCTTGGAACCCCCTGAAATGCCAAATTTCCCCCTTGCTGCAATACCAGAAACAGACCACTAACAGGTGTGGCGCTGTTTCATGGAAGAAAGCAGCTACGGTGACAGGGCAGAGCTTATCAGTACAACCGGGCAGACGTGGGCCACCAGACTAATCCGCCCCTGTACATACATGCTATGGTACAAGAATTCTTTTAGCTAAAGGTCCCATCCCAAAATCCCTGGCATACCTCCCCTTATTATGTACCTCCCAGGAGTATGCTAAGCTTTCTACTGACTGACCGTCCAGCACCGATCACAAAGACAAGGAGCAATCTCTTAATATTGATTATTAATGATGCTCTACATCTGTGGAGATCAATATGGATAGATCTGAAGAACTGCAGAGAGTGGAGTAAGAGAAGAAGTCCTGTGCAGAGGGCCGAAAATATAACATAATGGATGTCTCACTAAGACAACCCCATCCCTATGACACGCGAGTCAGAGATGTGCACAAGTTTGTCACGTGACCTCTCTTAAAGGAGTTTTCTGGACTCCTAATACTGATGACCTATCCTTAGAATAGGTCATCAATATTTGGTAGGGGTCTGACACCCGGCACCCCCGCAGATCCGCTATCACCTGCAACTACCACTTTGAACGAAGACAGAACTACTGTGTAGTGGCCACTCTGGGTTACTGCAGCTCAGCGCCCATTCACGTCAACATCCGGCACCACCAGCCCCGATCAATGGGTGTGGGACCCCCACCGAACGGATACTGATGACCCATCCTACGGAAAGGTCATCAATAACGGAAGCCTAGAAAAGACCTTTAACCGTTCAGAAGAAATTTACAAGTTATATTCCAGTCCCTAACAGGAACCATTTTAGATTTTTCTATCAGGATTTTAAAGGGGAAATCCAGTAGAAATCATTGATATGTCATGGATGAAGAGAAGATCATGCTGGTGAAGTCATGCTGCATCATGAGCCATTGTTTGGACAGACTTTTGCAGAGCCAGTAAGATTCCAGTAACAGAAGTCTCTGAGGTGTGACTAAGGGTTTAATGGTTCCATAGAGCCATTAGCCATGGATGTTGGAGATCCAGGTCTTCATTGGCGTCATCTTTAAAAGGTTTTTCCAGGCCCCAGCAGGACCCATCAACCTACCTTTATGAAACCTAACTTGTCTTCAGAAGAAAGTCTCCAATATTATTGCCATATTGACGTTGCATGGCTAGGCCGCTCTGGATCCCAGTTACAGGACTCGGAATATTGGGTTTCCGGTCTAGTCTGTAGGCAGGCATGTCACTTCTGTGGATGGGGCCAAAACTATTCATCTCCCTGGCGCATGGCAAAATCCTGAAACCATGCCCAGGGAGACAAGTAGGCCATGGTCCCTTCCAAAGCACCTGCCCTGTCCTGGGCTACAGAAGTGAAGAGCCTCTCCATAGGCCAGACCAGAAACCAGATTTACATGTGAGAAGACTTGGATACTTACATGTGGGAAGACTTGGATACTTACCACCAACCTAAACATTGTACAGACTAAGTACCCCCTTCCGTGGCAGTGGTATTCTCTAATGGCCTCTTTCAGCAGGATAAGGCCTTATTCACGCGTCCGCATATATGTCCGCATGTATTCCGCAACTCTGCGGAATACATGCGGACCCATTGACTGTTAATGGGGCACGGAACGATGCGGAGAGCACACACTTGCGGACAAGAATAGACATTTCTATGGGGCTGCCGGCCGGGTGTGTTTATGGATCCGCAATTTGCGGATCCATAAACACTACGGACGTGTGAATAAGGCCTAACACTCCAGCAACACTACAAAAACTGTTCAGGAATGGTGTGTGGAACATGACAAGTTAATGGTATTGACTTGGCCTTCAAATTCCCTAGATCTCAATCTGATTGACCATCTTTGGGATGTACTGGAAAAACAAGCTTGATACATGGAGGCCGCACCTCGCAACAAGACTTAAAGGATCTGCTGCTAACATCTTGGACACCTTATAATGTCTTGTGAGTCCATGCCTCGAAGGTCAGAGATGTTTTAGTGGCACAAAGGGACCATCAAACTATTAGGGCTCATGAGTGTGTGAGCCCGGTGCCTGTATTGCGGACCATAAACAGCGAGTCTGTAATATACGGGCACTGGTCACGTGCACTCTGTATCACGGATGCGGACAAATCCCAGCACAGCTCTCATGTTTGGAGAGCAGAATACGAAATGAAAGCTGCGCTGTGATTGGTTGCAATGGGCAACAAAGACAGTTTCTTTTCGACAGTGTCACGGATCTCCCTCCAATTTTTCTTACTGCCCCGGGATTTTTATCTCGCTCCTCCAGTATATGCTGCTCTATACAAGTCCGGAACGGACAGAAGCGTTGTGTAATATTATCCGCATCCATCTGCCAGACAGATATTAATCCTTTTCCGTTCTGCCTTTCATGTCCCCAATACAGTTTGGATTGCTGATGAATGGCACTGTTAAGTTAATAAAATATTCACAAGGACTGAAATACATTTAAGCACTGTGGATTTTCTACATTTGGTACTGGGGGTTGAAGAACACCACAAAATTATAACCAGCAGAACTGCGAGTGCAGCTCTGGAGCATAATACAGGCTGTAACATAGGTTTAGTGCAAGACTGGCAATGGTATGCATTCACAAAGTGATTTTTTTTTTTGTGTCGATTATATAGTTATAGGTCTTGATAATGTTGTGATATATTTGGAGGATCCCCATATAGGTTATATTATTGGCGAGGCCTCTGGCATGCCCTCCTGAAATGGGCGTTTTCCGATTTTAAGAGGAAATCAGATGACTCAGGGGATTGGCAGCAATGTGTTTCTAAGGGCTCATGCATGAACGTATTTTCTTTCCGTGTCCGTTCCGTTATTTTTGCAGACCATATGCGGAACCATTCATTTCAATGGGTCCGCAAAAAACAAAACAAAAAAAAAACAAGTTACTCCGTGTGCATTCCGTTTCCGTATGTCCTTAACCGTATCCATTTCCGTATAACCATTCCGCAAAAAAAAAAAAAAATAACAGATCCTATTATTATCCGCATTACGAACTGTTCTATTAGGGGCCAGCTGTTCTGTTCCGCAAAATACAGAATGCATACGGTCGTCATCCGTATTTTATGCGGACCGCAAAATACATACGGTCATGTGCATGAGCCCTATGAGGGCGTGCGCCGTTTCCTCATACAGCTGATGGGCGGGGATGCAGGGTGTCGGACCCCCGCCAATCTGATATTGATGACCTATCCTGAGAATAGGTCATCAATATGGGAGAGCCTGGAGAACCCCTTTAATACAGGTCGATCCCCTGAGATGTCCAGTTTCCTCTTGAACCCCTTTAAAGGGGATGTCCAGAGTTAAAAACATTGCTGCATTTCCCCCCCAAAAAAAACTGTGCTACTTCTGTCTGGAGGTTGCTTGTGGTATTGCAACTCAGCCCAATTCACTTTGATAGAGTTCAGCAGCAATACCAGATGCAACCAGTGGAAAGATGTGGCGCTGTTTTTGTAAAAGTAGACAGTAAATGTAACGCTCCCCTTGGCTGCTGGAGCGGAGAAGTCATTGTAAACCCTTGTCATATTAAAGACCTTGCCACTTCACTTCCTCTCTGTGCTTTAATATAGGAGGTTCCGTATGCATAATGGAATATTTAGTATAACAGGCTGTCAGGGCATGCTGGGAGTTGTAGTTTCGTCCTATTGGAGAGTTACATGTTGCAGATGACGGGTACAGCTAGTTAACGCTTATATCTGCAGTCATATGTAATAGTACTAAAACGGTGAGCTGGTTCCATTACGAGCTATTATGTCATCTCAATGTTTTCCGGCTCAGCTCTGCTACATCTGATTATTCAGTGCCTGCCATTATTACATCAGCCCTGCCACTATGCCCAGAATGACTGTCATCATGTCAATTCCTTCACATTTATTTCAAAGATGGAAGTGGACAGGTCCTGGAGATTTAAACAGATGGCAGATTGTACGTTTATTTGCATTCGGTGTCACGCTGTACCTGTTCCATCGCCATCCAATTTTTAGCACTACAAAAAAAGTTAGTTTTTTTTTTTCAATATTTCCTTTTTCTATTAAAGGAGTTGTCCAGGATCGGGAATATAAGATCTGCTTTATTCCGAGCTGTCTACTGAAAATTTTGTATCTGCTATCAGGCATTACTCATGCCAGTCTCGGCCCGGTGTCACACATCGTTTTTTTTTGGTGGCGCATGCGCGACCAACCTCAGTTCACGCCTATGACAGTTCCAAAGATAGCTGAGTACTGGCTCGGCTATGTATGGCAGTCCCATAGTAGTGAACGGAGGGTAAGGTGCGCATGCGCGATACACTCTCCTTCACTTTGGGGGTACCCATTCTGGAGATAGGAGCAGGTCCCAAAGCTGGTACCCGCAACTATCTGACATTAATGGCTTATCCTAGTGATATGCCACCAATGTCAGATAGGTGCAGGTCCCACCTCTGTCTCCAGAATGGGCCTCCGAAAGTAAAGGAGAGGGCACCACGCATGCGCTGCCTGCACACTGTTAATTTCTATGGGAGTTCTGAAAATAGAAATGTCCTATAGTCCCATAGAAATGAATAGAGAGCGCACATTGCAAGCGTGGCCACTGCTCCATTCACTTCTATGGGACTGTTGAAGATAGCCGAGCCAGCGATCGGCAGCCCATAGAAATGATTGGAGGGCAACTGCTCATGAATGGCTGCTCTTTGCTGACTTTGGAGGTCCCGTTCTGGAGAGAGGTGCGGGATCCGCACCTATCTGACATTTTTGGCATGTCTCAGATGAGACAATCCCTTCAATGGCCGAGTGGTACTCGTATATTTTATAGATTCACTACACACAGATTTATTTCTTTTACAGTTGATAATGGCTTACAGCAAAAGAAAAACCCAAAAGTCAAATTAGAATTTCATGAAAAAGTAGAATATTGTAGACTCATGGTGTCACGTGCCAATCAGCTAATCGACACAAAACACCTGCATAGGTTTCCTGGTTTCTCAGTCTGGTTAAGTAGGCTGCACAATCATGGGGAAGACTGCAGACTTGACAGTTGTCCAGAAGACAGTCATTGACACCCTCCAGAAGGTGGGGAAGCCACAAAAGGTCATTGCTAAAGATGCTGGCCGTTCACAGAATGCTGTATCCAAGCATATTAATGGAAAGTTGAGTGTAAGGAAAAAGTGTGCAAGAAAAATGTGCACAAGCAACAGGGATAACCACAGCCAGGGGCGTTGCTAGCGTTTCAAAGGTTCCGGGGCCCAAGCCCCAATTAATACGGCCCAGTTCTCTAAGTCGCCCCCCACCGCATTTTGCTGTACTTGCTATACAGCAGCACATACCGCTCACATCCACGGTCTCCAGGTGACGTCTCCTTCGATGCAGATCTTCTCTGTCATCATCTTCTCCATTTGGTCTGTACATCTTCTCTCAGCCGCCTCGTCTCTGCAGAGTGTGACACACAGACATTCTATCGTCATCCCCCGACCGGGAGTCCCCACAGTGATATCCTGCTGCTCGCTGTGCTTCCCAATACCCCCAAATACTATCCTGAAGAAATAATAGTGCCCCCCCAGTGCTCCTCATAGTCCAACCAATAGTAATTCCCTTCTAGAATTCCCTCATTAGTAATACTGCCCCCAACAGTGATAATGCTCCCCAAGAATGCCCCCATTAGTAATACTGCCCCTACAGTGCCCCCAACCATGATAATGCTCCCCAAGAGTGCCCCCACTAGTAGAAGAGCCCTCCAGTACTAATAATACCCTCACAAAGCCCCCAGTAGAAATAAGGTCCCATATTGTTCCCCAAGTGGTAATATAGCTATCTACAGACCCTTCAGTTTTAATAAAGGCCCCCATAGTGCTCTTAGTAGAAATAAGACGGATCTATAAGTCCCTCCTATAGAGCCCTCAGTAGTAATAAGAACGCCTATAATGTTCCCTGGATTTATAATACCCCTACAGTGCCCCCAGTATTTATACTGCTCCCTACTGTTATAATGCTCACCCTGAAGTGCCCCCAGTATTAAAAATGCCCCCTGCAGTGCCCCCTGCAGGTATATTCCTCCCTCCGCCATAGAGTGCCATATAAATAACATCACACCGTCTCTTTAGCTCCCTCCAATATACAGTCCCTTGTAAATAACAGCCTTATCTACAGCCCCCTCCAAAATACAGTCCCATGTAAATAACATCACCTCCTCCCCAGCAGCCTCCAACATGCAATCCCATGTAAATATCACCCCCTCAACATTCAGTCCCATGTAAATAACATAACCCCCCACCAGCCACCTTCAACATACAGTCCCATGTAAATAACAGCAATGCCTCCCCAGCCTCCTCCGAATACAGTCCCATGTAAATAACAGCAATGCCTCCCCAGCCTCCTCCGAATACAGTCCCATGTAAATAACATCATTCCCTCCCACTGCCGCCTCCAATACAGTCCTATGTAAATAACATAATCCCCTCCCACAGCCGCCTTCAACTGTCAGGCCCATGTAAATAACACCCCTCCCTTCAGCCCTAACATACAGTCCCAGTTAAATAACCACAACTCCCAGAATTGCTCTGCCTCTCCCTTCACTTACCTCTCCTCATGTAGCAGACCTCACCACAGCTTCTTCTCTTCACTGCCGTCCTCTCCTGCACTGGTCACATGATGGCGACATCGACACAATCAGCTAATCGACACAAAACACCTGCATAGGTTTCCTGGTTTCTCAGTCTGGTTAAGTAGGCTGCACAATCATGGGGAAGACTGCAGACTTGACAGTTGTCCAGAAGACAGTCATTGACACCCTCCAGAAGGTGGGGAAGCCACAAAAGGTCATTGCTAAAGAAGCTGGCCGTTCACAGAATGCTGTATCCAAGCATATTAATGGAAAGTTGAGTGTAAGGAAAAAGTGTGCAAGAAAAATGTGCACAAGCAACAGGGATAACCACAGCCAGGGGCGTTGCTAGCGTTTCAAAGGTTCCGGGGCCCAAGCCCCAATTAATACGGCCCAGTTCTCTAAGTCGCCCCCCACCGCATTTTGCTGTACTTGCTATACAGCAGCACATACCGCTCACATCCACGGTCTCCAGGTGACGTCTCCTTCGATGCAGATCTTCTCTGTCATCATCTTCTCCATTTGGTCTGTACATCTTCTCTCAGCCGCCTCGTCTCTGCAGAGTGTGACACACGGACATTCTATCGTCATCCCCCAACCTGGAGTCCCCACAGTGATATCCTGCTGCTCGCTGTGCTTCCTAATACCCCCAAATACTATCCTGAAGAAATAATAGTGCCCCCCCAGTGCTCCTCATAGTCCAACCAATAGTAATTCCCTTCTAGAATTCCCTCATTAGTAATACTGCCCCCAACAGTGATAATGCTCCCCAAGAATGCCCCCATTAGTAATACTGCCCCCTACAGTGCCCCCCAACCATGATAATGCTCCCCAAGAGTGCCCCCACTAGTAGAAGAGCCCTCCAGTACTAATAATACCCTCACAAAGCCCCCAGTAGAAATAAGGTCCCATATTGTTCCCCCAAGTGGTAATATAGCTATCTACAGACCCTTCAGTTTTAATAAAGGCCCCCCATAGTGCTCTTAGTAGAAATAAGACGGATCTATAAGTCCCTCCTATAGAACCCTCAGTAGTAATAAGAACGCCTATAATGTCCCCTGGATTTATAATACCCCTACAGTGCCCCCAGTATTTATACTGCTCCCTACTGTTATAATGCTCACCCTGAAGTGCCCCCAGTATTAAAAATGCCCCCCTGCAGTGCCCCCTGCAGGTATATTCCTCCCTCCGCCATAGAGTGCCATATAAATAACATCACACCGTCTCTTTAGCTCCCTCCAATATACAGTCCCTTGTAAATAACAGCCTTATCTACAGCCCCCTCCAAAATACAGTCCCATGTAAATAACATCACCTCCTCCCCAGCAGCCTCCAACATGCAATCCCATGTAAATATCACCCCCTCAACATTCAGTCCCATGTAAATAACATAACCCCCCCCCACCAGCCACCTTCAACATACAGTCCCATGTAAATAACAGCAATGCCTCCCCCAGCCTCCTCCGAATACAGTCCCATGTAAATAACAGCAATGCCTCCCCCAGCCTCCTCCGAATACAGTCCCATGTAAATAACATCATTCCCTCCCACTGCCGCCTCCAATACAGTCCTATGTAAATAACATAATCCCCTCCCACAGCCGCCTTCAACTGTCAGGCCCATGTAAATAACACCCCTCCCTTCAGCCCTAACATACAGTCCCAGTTAAATAACCACAACTCCCAGAATTGCTCTGCCTCTCCCTTCACTTACCTCTCCTCATGTAGCAGACCTCACCACAGCTTCTTCTCTTCACTGCCGTCCTCTCCTGCACTGGTCACATGATGGCGACATCATCGCAGGTCCTTCTCAACCACTGCCTGTTTTACTGGTCACATGACCTGATGTCATCACAGGTCCTTGAGATCTTTCAGTGCATTAGATTCCATTGTATTGCTGTCCTGAGGACAGCAATGCAGTTGTATCTAGCTGGCAGGCAGGGCATTCGGGGCCTGGGACAAATCAGGGGCCCAGTCCCCGAATGTTTTAACCTAGCAACGCTCCTGACCGCAGCCTTAAAAGGATTGTCAAAAAATGGGCATTCAAGAACTCGGTGGAGATTCTCAAGGAGTGGACTGCGGATGTAGCCAGTGCCTCAAGAGCCAACCCATATACTGTACATACATTTCTGTATTTAAAATAATTTTTTGAATTGGTCTTTAATTTTCCGAGATCCACACTTTTGCGTTTTCATTAGCTTTCAGCCATAATCATCAACATTTAAAAAAATAATGAGGAATGTGGAATGTATCTATAGACTATAGGAGGTTCACCTTGTGAATTGAAAGACTGAAATATATGAATTTGCCGATTATATTCTAATTTATTTAGATGCACCTGTATGGTCAAAAACACCTTAAAAATGCGCATCAATCAGGCAAAACTGACTCCCAACTTTTGGATGCGGTGCAGCTCCGATACATCTGTATGCGGTGACTATACAGCTAGGGAAAGTAGCAGGATTATTACTCAGCTGTGCAAAAACACTAACCAGACCTCGCTACTGCTACACTTATCCCGCTGTCGTCACTATCCTTGAATTACGCTGCCTCTGTATGTACGTATATTGCTGCAGCGGATGTGACTCACTCGGCAGCGTCAGTGGAGTTATATCATCTGTGAGGTACAGCCGGATCTCTGCATCTTTCCTGTTCACCCTTATATACCTGCTGATAACTGAACATGAACAGTACATAAAGCAGGATAAGAAGCGAATAAACCCCAACGGAACCAGGTCGCATGCACAAGCTGCTATGCATCCACAATATGGCACCCATACGATGGGGCACATGCAACAGGTCCCCTAGCTGGGAATATAGTTAAAGGGGTCGTCCCACAAAATATATTCTTCTACATTTTACAAATCAGCACCTGGATCTGAATACTTTTGAAGTTGCATGTAATTAAAAATGTATTATATCTACCGAGTTATTACATAAAATCTATTAGTATAGCGCCACCTGCTGTTTGCCCTTTTTCTACTTTCTCTGTCCTGTTAACCGAGTTGGGCACACATGCTCAGTTCTATCCTTTAACCGCCACCAGCTACTAGATTAAGTGCGATTTTCAATTTTTACATTATTCATGGGAGAACTTGGGGCAGGGGAGCATCCTTACCCCCGTTTGCATGCTGCAGGCAATGCTGCCGTTTTTACCGTTTCCCTCAGCTACCTGTGGGTACATGCACACTATGCCTACTCTACTTGACATGTGCACCATCACGTGGATTAGCCATATGCATGGTCACTCGTGTATGTCAAATCCTGAAGTGAGTATTTGGCATGAGAGCATAGATTGGGGTGCACATCCTGCGGCCCGGGGGCCACATGCGGCCCTCAATACCATTCTATGCGGCCCCCAACCATCTGGTAGCAGACATGTATGTCTACGTCTTGTGGCTGCTCACATGAATCTTTCATGTATTGTCCCACTAGATGGGAATCCTGAAGGTGTAACTAGACATTTATAGTATATATACTGTATGTTCAATATGCCATAAAAACAGTATTTCACTTGGTCATACCTCTTTAAAGTTTATTTTCGGCCCTTGGAATTGGTTCAGGTTGACAATGTTGCCCCCCAACCAGAAAAGGTTGTGTTCCATAGATCGTCCCCATTTGCCGATAGATAAGTGGGAAGTCATGACTAGTGGCCCCAACTGAAATTAAAGGGGTCATACAGGATTATAAAAAAAATGACTGCTTTCTTACTAAAACAACTCCGCCCCTGCCCTGAGGTTGAGTCTGGTATTGCAGCTAGACGGAGGTGAATAGAGTTGAGATGCAATTCCAGGTACAACCTCTGGACAGGAGTGGTGCTGTTTTTGGAAAAAAGCAGCCGTGTTTTTCTAATCCTACATAACTTGCTTAAGTTTTGGATATGTGGAAATCCAGAACTTGAAGACAGCAAATAATGCTAAGAATTCATATATCAGTTTTAGGGAAATTACAGGAGTACGCTTGGAATGTAAGATGGAGGACTGTCCCGTCTGTCATATTACGACCTAATGTTCTTTCTCTATGACCCCAGGCCTGCCAGGCCCTATATAAAGCATTACTGTCTCCTGCCAGCCTGAGCTCTGATCCATGTGCGCAGCTAGATCAGGAGACTCCCAGGGGCTCCTCTTGTTTAACGGCATGAATCCTATAGCACCTGCTGCTGGATTCCTGTACGTCTCTGGTACACAGGGAGAGCAGCGCGTTTCAGCGCATTCCCAGGGGTGGAAGGTGTATAAATAGTGCAGACGTTAAGTCTGTCCCTGTTTGACATCTCTCTCGAGACGGCAGCAAGCAAAGGCTTGGCGCAGCGTGAGGTGGCACAGCGACTGGCCCAGCTGAGCAATTACATGTAAACTACACAAACAACAAGGCCCCTTTTGTCAGACGGCAATTATTTGCCATGTTTTTTTTTGTTTTTTTTTTAGGTAAAGGCAGCCACATTGATCAGAGGAAGCGATCGCCGAGTCTGATTCCTTGCCGCACCCTGTTGCTCTGGACTGCTTCTGCACCGGGTGCTTAGACATAATTAGGTGGAGTTTGGTCAGAGCTGGACCAAAATTGATGAGGATAGGTTGTATAGCCGGATGACTTAGTGGCGTAGCGGGCAGGGAAGAGAGGAACAGAAAGCAGGTATGAAGAAAGAGTGGAGCGGATTTGGCGAGGACTGGAGGACTGGCTGGTGTGATAATTGGTGAGGAACGAGGCACCGGTGGGCGACTAGTTCATATTTAGATCAGGGCCGTCATCAGGGCACTATAGATGGTACTTCTGGCCATGAAGAGGCCCAGGCTGTCCTGTCAACTGATACGAAGGATATGCCCTGTATTATAGAACAAATAACGTCTTTCTTTACAGAGTGGAAAAAACAAATAGCAGCACATACAGCAGCAGTTCTTACAAAGTGCAGTTTCTCCTCCCAGATAATAAGGTATGGTGGGTGACAATGTGGCAGAAGAATTTTGCTAGCTGACAATGTCTCTCCTGATTTTGCTTTACTACAGCTATAAAGTTGGCACGTCCTGAACTGCGGTGGTGGTGTCTTAATGTGTTTCCCATCACCTTGCAGCAGAGTCTGTATAGATTGAGTGTCACTCTGTTGACAATACTACGCAGTAGTTTAAAGATCTTCTGTAGCCTGTGACCCTTCAGGCTCTTAGGAGTAGGTGTCCTCCTAGCTGAGCCAACTATGTGGTCCTCATGACCTGGAGGAGCGAGCGCTGGATCACACTCTCCTCCAACTAGCTCTGCCCCTCTCTTGGCAGGAAGTCGGACCAGCCCACTCCTACCAAGAGGGGATAAATGGTATGGTAAGTCCCATTTATGTTGCCAACCACTGCCAACAGTACCCATCTGCTGGTGTACAAAGTGAATAGTAAGAAGTGTGATATAACATAAACATTACAAAAACATGACATTATAAACCACTGCAGTTACCCACAGGTCTGGGATTCTGCATATGTATTATAAATGTTCTCTGCTGTGCTCTCTGTTTGTGGTGAGGACTGGCCCACAGGGGTACAGGTGAATCTATTGTTGGGCCCTTGAGAAAGTTGGGCCCTTAGTTCCCCACCCCTTGCACAAATGTCACATCACTTCATAGGCAGCGTACAGCATCTCAACTAGCCTATATTCATAAAAATAAACCTGGGTAGCTTATTTAACAAATATCCTGTTTATTATTAGAGATGCATACGGTGGCTGAGATGAAGTTTCTGGAGAGACCCCCATAATCGATCATCTTATAGTATCTTGCTGCTTCCTGCCACTGTCTGAGCAGGTAATATTTGCATGTAGCTTTTCAGTGGGCCCCCAGAAGAAATTTTACTGGTGAGGCCAAGGCACCCCAGTCCGACACTGCTCTCCACCATCTATTTCCCCTACCTGTCCCATTTGTGCATGCCCACGTCTTGGTGTGGTGGTTGAAAGGTGAGAAGTCAGAGCCATGATGCTCAACCTGCGGCCATCCAGCTGTTGCAAAACTACAACTCCAAGCATACCCTAATAGCTGTAGGCTGTCCCAGGCATGCTGGGGTGTGTGGTTTTGCGACAGCTGGAGGGCCACAGGTTGGGCATCCCTGAGTTAGAGGGAGGAGCTCTGAGGAGCCAGCAGCAGTTGATGAGAAGCCATTTCGAAACGATGAAGAACCATTTTAAGCGATAAGGAAATCCTGGTGACACAATCGGCACAAGCCGAGCGCTTGAATGAAGTTTTGAGGGGCAGCACTTTTGCTTGTGCCCTCCGAGAGGCAACATCATCATGCTCACAACATACAAAGATTCAGGCTGGACTTTTTGGGACGTTGAGTTCCCTGACAAAATAATGCCCAAGGTACAAGATGGAAGAAATGTGAGGGGCCCTGACCAATTGTCTATAGGAGGCCCACATATTTTAGATGGCAACTCTGATGGCATGGAGGTTGGGCTCGGCTGGACTAGCCACTGGTAGGAGAAGATGCTGCCCTACCAGGAGTCGGTGACATGAAGCTGTGGACCTGGACAGGGAGCGACTAATGATAGGAGGCAAAACTTAGCCGTTGGTCCTGCTCCAGATGCTCACACCCTGTAGTCAGTAGCAGACATTTTATTAGGTGTACATCTCAGCAGCCATTACATATGTGGCTGCTTCAAGAACTACAACCAACGAGTTGCAATAACACAGTTGTACCAATATCTAAGTAGTGAGACCCCTAGAGGCCATACACAGCATATACCATATTGCTACATCCTTTCCCTTTTAAATGAAAGAACAATGAAATATAACTAACACAAAATGGCTATGTAGAACATTGCTATAGGTTAGATATAATCCTTGAGGTGAGCTGGCTTTCTGATTGTTCTGCCAGCTCGTGTAACACATGAGTCTTCTTCATTCACATCTTGGCGTTCTTCTGATTCTGGCAGTCTATTTTCTGGGACTGGCCGTCTCTGACCAGAGACCTCCCTGAGCTCCTCAGCAGTCTCCGTTTCTTTGTTGCCGGTATTCATAGTCTTATTGCTTTGAGTGCCCATAGACTGTTCCAAGGGCCCTGTATCGTCTCTTTCTTTTGTTTTTCTCAGATGTCTCCGATTTCTCCTCAATCTTCTTCCTTCTCTGTTATAATTTCATATGACCATGGTTCCCAATTTCTGGACGGCCTTCGCCTTTTGCCAATGTTTGTCATATTTGCCTGTTGGCTGAATCCGTACATTTTCATTGCTCTGGATCTTTTGCAGATTTATTGTAATAGAAAGCTTGCCTATCTTGATTCTTCTTCAGTTTGGCCTTAACATTGCCCAGAAGCTTTGGCTTTAGTAGTTGACCTGCAGTTGGTAAGAGAGTCCTTGTACGTCTACTCATAAGCTGCTGTGCTGGACTGGTGGCTAGGCCTTGTGTGGACGTGTCTCTGTGGTCCAGTATAGACAGGTATATATTGCCTGTTTTGAATACCTTGAGGGGTGTAGTTTCTAGAATGAGGGGTGTAGTTTCTAGAATGGGGTCATTTTTGGGTGGTTTATATTATGTAAGCCTCACAAAGTGACTTCAGACCTGAACTGGTCCCTAAAAAGTGGGTTTTTGAAAATTTCTGAAAAATTTCAAGATTTGCTTCTAAACTTCTAAGCCTTGTAACATCCCCACAAAATAAAATAGCATTCCCAAAATGATCGATACATGAAGTAGACATATGGAAAATGTAAATCAGAAACTTTTTTGGGGCGGTAATAATATGTATTATAGAAGTAGAGAAATTGAAACTTGGAAAATTGCAAATTTTTCAAAATTTTTGGTAAATTTGGTATTTTTTTATAAATAAAAATGAAATTTTTCGACTTCATTTTACCACTGTCATGAAGTACAATATGTGACAAAAAACAATCTCAGAATGGCCTGGATAAGAAAAAGCGTCTTAAAGTTATCACCACATAAAGTGACACTGGTCAGATTTTGAAAAAATGGCCTGGTCCTTAAGGTGAAAATGAGCCGTGTCCATAAGGGGTTAAGGCCGAATCCGGATTAATGCCTTTCAATGGGCATTAATTCCGGATCCGGCCTTGCGGCAAGTGTTCAGGATTTTTGGCTGGCGCAAAAAGCTCAGCATGCTGCGGTATTTTCTCCGGCCAAAAAAACGTTCCGGTCCAGAACTGAAGACATCCTGATGCATCCTGAACGGATTTCTCTCCATTCAGAATGCATTGGGATAATCCTGATCAGCATTTTTCCGGCATAGAGCCCCGACGACGGATCTCTATGCCGGAAAAGAAATACGCAAGTGTGAAAGAGCCCTAAGTAAGCTCTGCTTAGGGCATCTGCAATCAGTAAATCCTGCCCTGGACAGTAACAAATGTTAAACTTAAACTTAAAAGCATACGCTGTAGTCATTTTGGGGCATCCAGTAGTGGCTTATTTGTAATACTTTCTAAAGTAGGTGTACTGGTGGAACGTCTCCAACCCAAATACTACCGCTAGTAGTTCCTTCTCGATTTGAGCATATCCTTGCTGTTAGAGTTAAAGCTCTGCTTGCATATGTGATTGGCTGTTTATCCTGCATTAGTGTGGCTCCAAGGCCTGTTTCTCAGGCATCACATTGTACTACCACTGCTTGATCTGGATCAAAATCTTTTAGTGTTGCTGTGTCTGCAATAACGTTTTTCACTGACTTTAAAGCAGTTTCATGGCTATCTGTCCATTCCTGGAGTATGTCTTTGTGAGTTAGCCGTCTCCGTGGCTCACACGTGTCTGATAAATGCTTGCAAAATTTAGAAAGATAATCCACCATGCCCAGGAATCGTTGTACTCCACGTATATCTGTAGGTGTAGGCATGTTCTGTATTGCCCTCATCTTCTCTGGATCCACTTTAGCACCATTTCAGGTTAGAAGATGTCCAATATATGGTACTTATGTCGTTTTTAGTTTGAATTTTTCCAGGTTCAGTTTGATTTTTTTTTTTCTACATCTGTCCAATAATTCATCTTTTTATCGTGATCCTTTGTTACCGATTCTAGATCATCACCTTCTCCAACTATTAGTATATCGTCTGCTATTATTTCTATTCCAGGCAGTCCTTCCAAAAGCTTGCGCCAATTTATGTTGGAACGCTTCTGGAGCCGGGCTTAATCCCATGGGCATACTCAGCCACTTATAGCGTCCAAATGGGGTAGAAAATGCTGTCACTAGAGATGAGCGAACATTAAAAAAAAGTCCGTTGTTCGGCGTTCGGGTGGTGGTAAGTCGCACATCCCGTTATGGATTCCACTATAACGGCATTTGGAATCCTATAGGGTGCAATTGCGTGCAATGAGGACGCGATTTCACCCGCACTAAATCGAGACCCATTAATTTCTATGGGGCTGTGCACATGGCGGTGATTTTCACGCATACTTCTGCGTTGCGTGAAAATCGCAGCATGGTGTATATGTGCGTTTTCACGCAGCGTGGCCCCATAGAAGTGAATGGGGTTGCGGAAAATCGCAAGCATCCGCAAGCAAGTGCGGATGCGTTGCGATTTTCCCGCATGGTTGCTTAGCAACGGGACCCGATCTTTAATATTTTCCCTTATAACATGGTTATAAGGGAAAATAATAGCATTCTTAATAAAGAATGCTTAGTAAAATGCAGTGAAAGGGGTTAAAAATAATAAAAGTTAACTTACCTTAGCCACTTGATCGCGTAGTTGTGATCTCTCCTCTCTTTCCCTGCATCAGCTAACAACTAAAGGACCTGTGATGACATCACATCACATGGTAAATCACATGGTCCATCACCATGGTAAGATGGACCATGTGATGTGACGTGATGTGACGTCCACTCTGTAGCTCTTTCTGTTACGTGGATTTCTTCATTGTAGCTTGCATGTTCCCACTGGTTTCAGAACACTTTTGTTGTACATCACCAGTACCTTATCAGTGGGCTCAATGGGAACCTGTTTGTTAATGATTTAACAGTGATAATTTTTCTAAATATATTTAATTAACTAATTCCCACCCCTTAGAAGAAAATGAAGA
The DNA here is from genome assembly GCA_033119425.1 of Bufotes viridis. NCBI lineage: Eukaryota > Metazoa > Chordata > Amphibia > Anura > Bufonidae > Bufotes > Bufotes viridis. The sequence continues at coordinate 28,800,568 of CM065597.1, read as the reverse complement.
TATACTTACCTGACTGTTGTCTTCCGTCTCCCCTAGTTACGGCCACTGCTCTTCTCCGGATTCGTGGTGGCCGCCCTTGCGCAGATGACTTTTCTTTTCTACCGGCTGGGCCACGCGCAGTCCCGAAAGCGCACGCCAACGCCGCTATGGTGGCTTCTTCCTGGCCAGTATAGTATACTTGCTAGGAAAAAGTCATCAGGGCGCATGCACGGCGGCATGCGCGTTCAGTCCAGTGCACGGCCCGGCCGGGAGAAGACGTCAATGAAGATAGAGCCCGCCCCTGCTGAAACCAGGAAATGGACTTGTCTGTGTCCTGGGTCCTCTGTGCTGTCCCCGTCTGTGTCCTGGGTCCTCTGTGCTGTCCCTGTCTGTGTCCTGGGTCCTCTGTGCGGTCCCTGTCTGTGTCCTGGGTTCTCTGTGCGGTCCCTGTCTGTGTCCTGGGTCCTCTGTGCTGTCCCTGTCTGTGTCCTGGGTCCTCTGTGCTGTCCCCGTCTGTGTCCTGGGTCCTCTGTGCTGTCCCTGTCTGTGTCCTGGGTCCTCTGTGCGGTCCCCGTCTGGGTCCTGGGTCCTCTGTGCGGTCCCTGTCTGGGTCCTGAGTCCTCTGTGCGATCCCCGTCTGCGTCCTGGGTCCTCTGTGTGGTCCCCGTCTGTTCCCTGGGTACTCTGTGCAGTCCCTGTCTGTGTCCTGGATCACTGTGTGAACTTGTCTGTGTCCTGGGTCCTCTGTGCAGTCCCTGTCTGTGTCCTGGGTCCTGTGTGCTGTCCCTGTCTGTGTCCTGGGTCCTCTGTGCGGTCCCCGTCTGTGTCCTGGGTCCTCTGTGCTGTCCCTGTCTGTGTCCTGGGTCCTCTGTGCTGGCCCTGTCTGTGTCCTGGGTCTTCTGTGAGGTCCCTGTCTGTGTTCTGGGTCCTCTGTGCGGTCCCCGTCTGTGTCCTGGGTCCTCTGTGCGGTCCCTGTCTGTGTCCTGGGTCCTCTGTGCGGTCCCCATCTGTTCCCTGGGTACTCTGTGCTGTCCCTGTCTGTGTCCTGGATCACTGTGTGAACTTGTCTGTGTCCTGGGTCCTCTGTGCTGTCCCTGTCTGTGTCCTGGGTCACTGTGTGGACTTGTCTGTGTCCTGGGTCCTCTGTGCGGTCCCTGTCTGTGTCCTGGGTCACTGTGTAGACTCTGTCTGTACTGTTTGCTGGTGTTCAATCTGCACACAGCTGAGAAGTGGTTCATCTTGCCACAAGTCCTGCAGGTCTCCCCATATGCTGGACATGTCTCTTTGTCTCACTCATGTCTTTTGCCACAGTATTAACACTGGGCTGGGCTTGCAGGGAGCCTGGACCTTGCTCTACAGATGCTGCATGTACTGAGGCATCACTGGTGCCTCCATTATCTTCAGGCTCGGCACCCGGCATATCTGTATACATTTCCCCAAAGCCAGCTTGTCCTTCCTCAGTAATCTTTCTCTGATGCCACACACTATCCTGTCTCTGATGCCACACACTATCCTGTCTCTGATGCCACACACTATCCTGTCTCTGATGCCACACACTATCCTGTCTCTGATGCCACACACTATCCTGTCTCTGATGCCACACACTATCCTGTCCCTGATGCCACACACTATCCTGTCTCTGATGCCACACACTATCCTGTCTCTGATCTCCCCAAATCCAAAGGTTGCAGCCAGTCTTCTCCGCTCCGTCACATATCTGTCCACACTTTCCCCGGCCTCCTGATTCCTTGAGAAGAACTTCTCCACTGTCTCAATCTTTTTGGGGTCACAGGGCTTACCAAATGCCTGCAGTATGTCTGTCAGTGCCAGGCAGCAGGGTCTGGGCTATTTCTCTGCCTTTTTCCCCGACTAAGTAATAAAACAGCTTTACTTTCCTCTGCTCGTCTCTGGTGCCACATACAGATCCACATACAGAGTAAACTCTTCCTTCCAGTGTCTCCATGTCTGGGAGAGATTGGAAGAGGTGACATCCAGTCTCTGAGGGGTTTCAGGCCACTCTCCATAGTGCGGTATGATAGGGACTCTGTTTGTACAGTTGCTGATTCTCTGTACAGGTCTAGTGTCACACAATCTGTATTTGTAGACAGCAGACTTGCTATTCAGAGGTCCTGTGCCCCGCTGCCACCATGTTCTATGAGTTGGTCCTGCTCCAGATGCTCACACCCTGTAGTCAGTAGCAGACATTTTATTAGGTGTACATCTCAGCAGCCATTACATATGTGGCTGCTCCAAGAACTACAACCAACGAGTTGCAATAACACAGTTGTACCAATATCTAAGTAGTGAGACCCCTAGAGGCCGTACACAGCATATACCATATTGCTACAGCCGTCTCTTTACATGCTTTGTAGATCCATAAGCAGAATCTTCTGCCTGTTGTAAGGGAGCATAACGGGCGTAGCTAACGGCTCATGGGCCCTGGTGCCAGAGTTCAGCTTGGGCCCCCCTTCCCTCAGTGCTTTGTGTGTCTTCTTATGTGGCACAAGGGTCTTTGGGCCCCCTTAGGCTCCTGGGCCCGGTAGCGACTGCTACCTCTGCACCCCCTATAGCGCCTGCCGATTTAGGCGGCATTAACACATGTATGGAGGGGCCTTCTGATTCTCCCTTGATGAAACATGTCAGGTGGATGAAGAATAGGCCATGTTGGATTTCTACGTATCGGGTTGGGTCCTATTTCCACATTGAAATAACCACGCCTAGTCAAGCCAAGTGTACATGCTTTTATTGGCGCCCTCTCCACTTTGACAGGGTCAGGTGTGATGACATTTACACTGCCTGACTCTGTCAATCAAAGTGGAGAGGGTGCAGCAGTTGCAGATGGAGCTGAGCCTCGCAGACTGGCAACCGGCATAAGGAATGGCACATCGAAGAGTCTTAAGAATACATTTTCCAGACACCAGTCCTAATGACACCTTTTTTCACATCTATCTATCTATCTATCTATCTATCTATCTATCTATCTATCTATCATGCTTTTATGTGTGTATACTGTACGATTTTCACTAATTAATATATATATAAATAAAACTTATCTCACACTGTATACTATCTATCTGTAATGGTTGTATGCATGTGTGCAACATGTATGGATGTGTCATATAGTAGTGCTGTATATGTGTGTGGTTTAGCCATACTATCTTTGTGTGCGGTATAGCGGTACTATGTATACTGTATGTGTGGTATAGCGGTACTATGTATGTGTGTGGTATAGCGGTACTATGAATGTGTGTGGTATAGCGCTACTATGTATGTGTGTGGTATAGAGGTACTATGAATGTGTGTGGTATAGCGGTACTATGAATGCGTGTGGTATAGCGGCACTATGAATGCGTGTGGTATAGCGGCACTATGAATGTGTGTGGTATAGCGGTACTATGAATGCGTGTGGTATAGCGGCACTATGAATGTGTGTGGTATAGCGGTACTATGAATGTGTGTGGTATAGCAGTACTATGAATATGTGTGATGATGCCAGACATTAAATTACAGAATAGTGTACAGTTTAGGACAGCACCATAACAAAAGTTTACTAATTGCTAAGCCGCTAAGAGGAAGACCCACTCCTCATATAACTGTACTCAGAAAAGTCAAGGGTATTGTAATGCTAATGTAATAAAAAGCCAAACTAACGGCCAGCAAATGCGGCGTACCAGACACACTTTGCGCAAGCCGTCACACTGTGAACACGCTGAGCGCCGGGGTACTCTTCACCCGCCTCCAGCAGGTAGGGGGACTTTGGCAGAGCCCTTGCCAGATGTCAAATAGCAGGGCGGCTGGTGGCTGGGCACTCCGGCTGCAGTTGGGAAAAAACCCCAAAGTAAATACCGTGACACTGAAGCAATGGTCAATACGGAAACACGAGAATGGTCGGTAAACGTAAGCCAAGGCACAAGAAGCAGAAGACAACTAGATCCAGAGCCAGAGTCAATAACCAGACAAAACACTCACCAGATCCGGGGAAGCAACTGAATAATCAGCAGAGAGGGGGGGGGGGGGGGGCTGGGGAGTGAGACCAGGTTTAAATATCCCTCCAGAGATCACCTGACACTGCTGAGGTCACACCCAATCTCCACCCTCAGACCAGGGAAGCACAGGTGAGGGTGTGCAAAGGAGGGCGCCTCCCACCACATTTCTAAGTCAGGAGACATAACAACAGAGGTTCCCTGGCAGCAGCTGACACAAGGGGTTCCAGCGTCCTGGGACACCTGACCAGCGTCAGCACTGGGAATGACGGCGTCCCGTCTCCCAGCAGCACCAAGATCCGGAATGGATCCCACAGAGTGACGTGCGAGCGTAATGCGCAAACCTTTACTAGCTTCGCCCTCCGGAGGCGACACCCCGCCCCTCGTGGCCAGCGAAGGACGAGGGATGCCCCGCCGGAGGGCCAGAGACCCCCTGGGAGACACGTCTTCGCATGGTGACATGCTTCCGGCGAGACTGAATTTGTCTCCCTGGCTGCCTGACAGGTATGCAACATCCAAGACATGGGTGACAAAAAAAATATCTTTGAACGGATGCTGCAGGCCTCCTCCTAGGACCCTCTATATGTCTCGCGTCCCAGGTGTAGGAATTGCCGAGTGGTATAGTGCTTACTAAAATGTCTCTTTATGTGTGTCACGGTGCTCCTACCTGGATACGGCTGGACCCCAGGCTTTGGCTCCGAAGCAATAAATAGCGGGAATGATTGAGGGAGAAAAGAATAACCTGAGTCCAGACCTTGAGATGAAGTTCAATGGCAGCTTTATTTTGGTAAACGTTCTCCAGAACTGGTTACAGGCTTTGTCTTGGTTCCAGCAGGCTTTAGCATGAAACTGGCAGGCAAACTCCACTCTGCTATATCTGTTTCTCTCTGCTGTACTGATTATAACTCAGCTTCTTCTGTATGCTGCACTTCTTCTCTGTAGTCTGACTCTAGGTTATGCCAGGGAACTTTCCTCCTGGCTCCTGAGGCTTCAGGCTTTGGCCTCCATGGCCAGCAGAGCTGAAGGTGCTCTGACTGGCGTGGGCACGTCCAGCAGAGACGTGCCCCTGCACAACTTTCCCCTGGGGGTAAACTAAATTGACTAGAACTTCTGCCCCACCCTTCCTGCAGGAAGTAGGACTCCCCTCCCCCACCTCTTTCCAGAAGGGGGGGTTAGAATGGAATGGAAAGTTCCCCTCTATCTGCCACATAGCTCTGCCATATTTTCTGCCACCTGCTGGTGAACCAGGCGCATTACACGAACAGTTACATGATATTAGAAATGCACAGTGTGGATGACCTGGAATAAATGCATAAGATGACATGAGGTCAGACCATTAGAGATAGTAGCAGGGTGAAGGAGTGGTAACACCACGCTGGTCCATTAACATTTTAATTTATATTATATACATATTATGTGCCATTCAGCAATAAATTAATGTACCTGAATTTTATTTTTTCTTATAGGCATCTTCATCTCGAGCAACCCTAACTCCAACGTCATCTCACATAAGGCTTCCACAAGAAACAAATCAGCCATGGCATACGTCCTAAGAGTGGGAATCCTTCTGGTGGTATCAATACTTGCATCGGCCTCCTCAGACATATCAGAAGATCGAAACTGTACAGCATCAGAGAACAGTCAATGTCAACCGGGCATCCTGCTCCCAATCTGGAGCCCCCACAATCCATCCACAGGAGACAAAGCTGCCCGGGCTGTGGTTTATTTTGTAGCAATGCTTTACCTCTTCCTGGGGGTGTCAATCATTGCTGACCGCTTCATGGCCTCGATTGAGGTCATCACATCACAAGAGAAGGAAATCACACTGACCAAACCAAATGGAGAAACGAGTGTTGCGACTGTGCGCATATGGAATGAGACAGTTTCCAATCTGACACTGATGGCACTAGGTTCTTCTGCTCCAGAGATCCTCCTCTCTGTTATTGAGGTGTGTGGTCACAACTTTCAGGCAGGTGAACTAGGGCCAGGAACCATTGTGGGTTCTGCTGCATTTAACATGTTTGTGATTATTGCCATTTGTGTCTATGTCATCCCCAATGGTGAGTCAAGGAAGATCAAGCACCCAAGAGTATTTTTTGTCACAGCTACCTGGAGTATCTTTGCTTACATATGGTTGTACCTCATTCTCGCTGTTATCTCTCCAGGTCGTGTCCAAGTCTGGGAGGCGTTGGTCACTCTCTTATTCTTTCCAGCCTGTGTGGTCTTTGCATGGATAGCAGACAAGCGTCTTCTCTTTTACAAATATGTTTACAAGAGGTACCGAGCAGATCACCGTAGAGGTATCATCATTGAGACTGAGGGGCAGTTCCCCAAAAGCATAGAAATGGATGGCAAGTTGGGGGCGTCTGCAGTAATGCCTGCAGAAACTAAAGAACCTGGAGTGCAAGACAGTGCAGCGGCAGCTGCTGAAGCCAAGGAACTTGACGAAAGCCGTAAAGAGGTCATACGCATCTTGAAAGAACTGAAGCAGAAGTATCCAGAACGTGAGCTGGACCAATTGGTGGAAATGGCAAATTACTATGCGTTGCTGCACCAACAGAAGAGCAGGGCCTTCTATCGTATCCAGGCCACACGTATGATGATAGGTGCAGGCAACGTGTTGAAGAAACACGCAGCTGAACATAGCAAAAAGCCAGCCAATCTTCAGGAGGTGACGCCCGAATCCGAAGAGGAGAACACAAGCAAGATCTTTTTCCAACCTTGCAACTACCAGTGTCTGGAAAATTGTGGATTTGTGACGCTCAATGTTGCTTGCCAAGGAGGAGATGGTGGCAGCACATTCTATGTGGACTATAAAACAGAGGACGGCTCTGCCAATGCCGGCTCTGACTACGAATACAGTGAAGGAACTTTAATTTTCAAACCAGGAGAGACCCAAAAAGAGATTAAGATTGGTATCATTGATGATGACATCTTTGAGGAAGACGAACATTTCTTTGTACGACTTATGAACTTAAGAGTAGGCGATGCAGAAGGAATGTTTGAACCAGATGGGGAAGGTCGCCCAAAAGCACGTCTGGTCTCTCCGCTCATTGCAACAGTGACCATATTGGACGATGACCATGCTGGAATTTTCACTTTTGAGGAGAAGCTTGTTCATGTCAGTGAAAGTGTTGGAGTTTTGGAGGTAAAAGTGCTTCGCAACTCCGGGGCAAGAGGAACTGTTGTCATACCATATCGGACAGTAGAAGGTTCTGCACGAGGAGGAGGAATTGACTTTGAAGATGCCTATGGAGAGCTGGAGTTTCAGAATGATGAGACAATGTAAGTAGCCAAAATGATATTTACTGCTAGAAACATGATTGTCTTCCTTGATGTGCCCTCTTGTTTTTGGATTACCAAAGGTGAAAACAACACTCATGGTGTATACTACAATAATATAACGGCTCTTCAGCTGTGGTGAAGCAACATCTCCCAGACTGGGTCTGTCAGGGAATGATGATAGTTGTAGTTTCATCACACCTGGAGAGCCACAGCTTGCAAACCACTGCCAGGACTACCACTAGCAGGGGCGGATTGGCCGTAGACCTTACAGGGAAATTTCCCGGTGTGCCAATGCCCAGGAGACCACCTAAGCCCTCCTCATGGCCGACCACTGGACTTTCTTGGGGATGTATTTTGTGCTGAACTGTGGTATTTGGCTCTGATGGGGTGGTATAATGTGCTGCAATTTGATATTGCTGGCCCTGCCTTCCATGAACTTGAACCCGACTACAAAAAGGGGCCACTTTAAGTATTTTTTCCAGGGCCACTTTAAGTTCCCAGTCCATCCCTGACCACCAGAATAGTACAGGTGGTACTGCTGTCAGGGGCCCAGACAAAACCATCCTCAGATCTTGCTTACCGCCTAGTAGTCACTTCTTGGCACCTGCACAACTGACCTATTATTAGTATATTAGCCTCATTGATAATGTGCAAAAATAGGGCCCCTTAGGCACCCAAAATGTGGCATGAAACCCAGACATCGCTGAGCCTCTGTGTGTGGCAAAGGGGATGGCAATCATTATAATGGAAAGCAATAGGCAAAAATCAATCCCCCACCAGTTTGAATGGAGTGGCAGACAGGATGCGCTCTGCCACTTCATTCAAATTCTATTGGACTGACAGAGAATGCTGAACACAGTCCTCAAGTACTCCATCAGTCCCACAGAATTTGAAATGAGTGCAGCACACATGTGGCTGCTCCATTAGAATTCCTCTGCAGTGAGCTTAGGACCCCCATTCTAGTAATCAATTGGGGTCTCAGTGATGGGGCCCCAGTAATCAGACATTGGTAACCTATCCTGGGGATAGGTGATAAATGTCCATTGTTTGAGAACCCCTTTAACCATTTGCTATTCTGTCCAGATACTACTGATGGCAGCCCTGGCCGCCTCTCTAACATATAAAATGTGTAACAGTGAAATAACGCGTGCCCACAAATCAATGCAGCCGAAAATAAATCAAGTGAAAATATATGTCTGGAAAAGACCTTAAAATGCATTGCTGCCCATTAATACCATGTACTTCATTATCGTTAACTTGCGCGATTAATTATTAACATAATTTATCTGTAATCATGAAGAGTAAGAACCATCAGTGGAAATGCTGTAAAGGGTCTACAGATCACAACTTGAATTCCTTCGTTTTATGGGCCATTCGCATGTAGAGTAAGGTTAGATGATGACCTTGTGTATATAGGGAAAGACAAAATGATTGCCTCCCGTTCATTATCAATCTCGTTGCTCAGTTGGAACAAGTAAGGCTAGATTCACACTAGCCCTAGGGATCCGGCAGGCTGTTCCAGAAGGGAATAGCCTGCCGGATCTCTCTGCATTCCTGAATAGACGGAAGCTTGAAAGTCTCTATCCCTATATATAACTATAATGGGGACCGGCGAAGACCTGGCCACAACCCACCAAATATGCTGAGAAAAAAAAACACTGTGCGCAGTGTGAAACTAGCCTAAATGGTCCAAACCCGATGGTCCCAATAGTCTCTAAAAAGCTAGATGGCTACAGAGGGGACGTCATGTATGTAGACAAAGGTACTCCTTTGCTTTGCTTTTCCCATTCTAGAGTATCTTAAAGGGGTTGTCTCATCACATACAATGGGGGGCATATCGCTAGGATATGCCCCCATTGTCTTATAGGTGCGGGTCCCAATGCTGGGACCTGCACCTATATCGAGAACAGAACCCTGCAAGGTGGTGGCTGGAGGACTCCGGTCCGGCCACCACCAAGCAGGCTCAACATAGAATTGAATAAGAGCGTACCGCGCATGCGCGGTCCCCGTTCCGAATCATATCTATGGGACCGATGGAAATAGCCGAGCCATCGCTCGGCTATTTTCACCGGTCCCATAGATAATGAATGGAGGGCGGCTATGCATGCGCAGTGAGCCCTTCTTTACTTGCGGGGCCCCGTTCTCGATATAGGTGCGGACCCTCACCTATAGGACAATGGGGGCAAATCCTAGCGATATGCCGCCATTGTCCATGATGAGACAACCCCTTTAATTGTTCAGATCTGTAGGTCTGTGTGGCAGAATTCTATTGGATCATTTGCATTTTTAGCTGATAAGGGTAACTCCCAGGTTTTTGCTAATAAAAGGATCTTCTGCCGTTTGGGGTCAGGAGAGGAAGACACAAATATCACCATGAGTCATGACTTCTCATCCTTTTGCCCCTAGACTGAATTTTAAGATATGGAACATTGCAGACAACGTAGTTTTGTTCCTTAGTTAGGGATCATACAAAAATTATACCATGAAAAAATACTCTTGCCCCAATTGGACATATGGACAGGGTGGTCTTCATGAGTCAACCCCATCAAAACCAAACTGAAGACCAAGAAATTCAGATAGCTAACCAAGCATCCCTCTCCTCCCAAGTCAAACTTACAGGGCTCCAGGATGCTGAGATGTGAGAGGTTGTTTGTAGGGTCCTCTCCAAAACTGCTGCTTTAGCTGCCCCTGTGCCTGCCATTGAGATGAAAGAAGTGTATGGGTCATTGTTTTACCTATTTTGACTAGTGGACACAATGATCCCTCCACATCATAGGCAGACACAACTCTGCCACATGAGCTCTCCACCAGATAGCTCCTCATATCTCAGCTTCCTAGACTTGTATGACATGGGGAAAACAGTGACCCTCCAGTCCAAGCCTAAAATTTGACTAAAGATGGCACATGTATACTCAACCCACTTGGTGCCCTCCGTTCCTCCCAGGATTCCTCTGTTCCTCTTTTGGTTCTTCGTCAGATTTCTTTCAATGAGAACCATCTCTGATGTTCCCATGCAGTGTTGTAGGAAAATCTAAGAAATGTCCCCCGCCCCCCTCCTCTGCTCTAGTGCTGATGATGTAGGCACCATGTCCATCCAACCATCCAAGGACAGTGGAAGGGGGTGTCTTTCCTGCACTCTGCATGAGATGGTGGTGGCCATCTTGAAAGGAGCTCAACAGCGGACCAGAACAGAGATAGAGAGGCAGTATGGGAAGAATGGAGGACACATGTATAGTAACATTTTAGACTTTGGAGGAATTCAACTCAATTCAACTAGGCATAGTAAGGCTTTCCTTCACCTGGGGCAAAGATTCAGTTTGCTGCTCTAGCCCTAAGTCTGTTGGCCAAGACAAACTTTCTTGTAGCACCTGGCTGGCACCCATGGCACATACTCATTATAAACACTCACCCAACATGGTAACTCAGCCAAAAAGATGAATGCTCCAACTTTGTTTTAAATTTTCGATGGAGAGTAAAATGCGTCATCACAGGAGTCATCTTGGCCTTCAGTCTGCGATTGATGGACACCCTAGGCATGCTGTTATGACAGGTAAACAGCCCATATTATATATGCAGGTGTTGGAGAAATTCAGTGCTCCCCGGGGAGGAATATGTGTTGCTTTCAGGAAGAGTTAATTACACTCTAATCCTGTTTGTAGATCAGTCAGAAAGGCGGTAACAGATAGTCAATATTTTACCATTATAACAGGAATACTCAGCTGGGACGGAGTAACATCAGCTGAGTCTGGAGAGGAGGAAATTAAATCTCTTCTCCCACCTCAAAATGTCCAATTTGTACAACATTTTGATTGCTGGGGTCGTAACTCACAGTTCAGGCTGGAACGGGTTAAAGCTTTTACCAGATCCCCTGACATATCACTACTTAGGTTGGTTTATGTGAATGTGGTGGACTCCTGGGGAATGCAGGGCCATCTCAATGTCTAGTATAGGTTTATTACCAACAGCTCTTCCTCCTTCCTGGTCATCTGTAGCCCCACAAACCATGCCCTCACGTTTCTTCACATCAGACGATTACGGAATGCACATTCTGCTATAGATCTTCTAGTTATGGGATTTTGCTTATTTTTTCAATCTATTACAATATAGGCTGGAAAAATAATGACAGGCATTTGTTTGGCCCAACTTTTTGTACTGATTAATCAATTATGGTTTATAGTGATTGAAATTTTTTCGGATACAGAGCTCAAATTCCCTGCATAGACAGATAAAATTCAGGCTACCTGCATGCACCACTAGGGGGAGCTTACATGTCTACTGCATATGGCTTTATTCAGTATCTGACTGTATAAAAGTATGCTCCTCAGCTCCCCCTAGTTGCGACCTCTATCATTTAAAGGCAGCCTGTCACCAGGACTGTAAACTAGGCACGATGCCTTGTCAGTCTAGCTCAGGAGGTGGAGATGGTGTTTTTTGAAAAAAAAATCACCAAAAATCGCATGTTAAACAAGTGCAGTCAAAAACACCTGAATAAAACCACATACATACTTACCACTTACAACTACAACACTGTACTTGGTAAACTTTTGGCAGATAAGCCCCACCCGGGAACTCCAAAACCCAATGGAACTACTTACTGCCGGGGACAGCCCAACTTTGCAGAGACTGTCTCTGAAAGTCAGTGACAGTCCCTTCAAATCTGGTACTGTTGGTGACTACATACATGTGAAACCAGCCTTAGATCACACAGAACATACATTTTCAACTGAAATCAAATCTTCTGGTGTCTGCATATTGTTGGTACACACTTCTAATGGAGCCCCACCTGCTCTTCTTTCGATTACCCATCACAACCTCAACTTAAAGTGCCAAATTCTGGAGAGAAGAAGTGGCTTCTGGTTCACCCATCCTTATTGGCAGGAATAACTCCTCTAACCGCTATATATTCGGGGTCTGACTGGGGTAATTTGGGCCCACCATAGTGAATTATTCTCGGGGCTCAATCCCCATTTCATCAATGAGGCCTAAATACACTCTAGTTTACAATTTATTGGCTCCAAAGGCAGCTCCAAATGAATTTTTCTTCTAGACCTTTGGGGCTCACTATGGTATCAGACGTATCAGACCCTGGGCCCACCAGAAAATCCTCTGGTAGTCTGGTGGGCTAGTTCGACCCTTTACGATTGGGAGTGTTTGTGGTATTTTGTAGTAGACCACTAGAGTAGAGTAGACCACTGTAAATCCATCGGTAAAAGGTTTACTGCCAGTTTTGTCTTAGTTCATGCTTAGTAACCTACCTCTACTATACCTTCCCAATAGAGGGAGAGGTTAGTAGTCACCTAGTATATGATTAGTCTCAGATCTTACAGAGTTACATGCGATATTCATGTAACTAAAAGGAAGCATCATGTCTGGTGAGAGCCGCCATGGAATAAATGATGGTACAATCTAGTACGTAGTCAAGAACGTATATCATTCTGCTCCTCAGAAATGTGCCCTCCATGGGTCCATGGCATCTCCTTTTTTGGTGCTCCATGTGGCTAGTGTAACCAAATGTTTGTGGAAGTCAATAAAAGCATGCTGGAGCCTTAGAAGATGAGACACCCTGCCGCCAGTGATTCTGCACACTTGACTTTCAAGTAAATTCCTGTTCATCTGACATGAGACTATTTACGTCACCTCATGGATTAGTAGAGGTCTGTGGTCCACACTGGAAGCTGGACCAAAAAAACTTCTATTACATGTAGTACTACTGTTTACCACAATCATGACACATATTTTCATAGACTTCAACGCAATAGCGCCCCCAGCCTAAATCCCTGGAATCTGTATTCTAATTTATTCTGCTGCCTCTGAGGGCACCCAAAACAAAGGCATATCTAACCAATATGTAGTATCTACGGTAGAAACTGGTACCTAGTACTACAATCTGCCCATCACCTTGTTCACTATGGTTGTTTGCCCACCGGCACTTCTAGAAGAGGCCACCAGTGTCCAGGGCTGGCCGTAGCCGTTTTCTATAATTTTCAGCGCACTTCACTACAGGATTCATCCGTGCCCTGAAAGGAAGGACTTTGATGGGAATATATCAAGACTAGTGTTTCATACACCACTTTCGATGTGAGATTTATAGAAAGGGTGCACCCCTCCATATAATTTTTCACATTCTGGGAGGTCCGTGCCCATTATCTGAAATCTATGCCAACTGTGAGTAATTTACAGCTGAAGTAATGTTAAATCTGTCGGACTACATAGGCCCTATTCCTTCCCACCATGCCCAACCCACTTTTTTAGAAAAGAGGTGAGTGCAGCAAAAAGTCCAAAATCTTTGGTCCAAAGCGTGGCTCGCACAAACATTTTGGTCACTCATTTCTTGGCACCAGGGCTTGATAAATTAACGCCCCCCCCCTTTTGTGTCCCTGCGACTGTACATGGTTCGATGGTACAAGAAGTTCTCAAGTCACCAACCTCCGACTGAAACATCCCTGCATTTTGCTTGCACGTGACTTTCAGTTCTTTCTGGGAATTTACTGATGCCATGTTTGTGCCTAGACCTATTCTGAATAAATGGGGATGTCCACCGATCAGTTAGAAGGATCCCCTGATAATAAAGACCCCACAAAAATCAGCTGTGATCTGCAAGGGAACCTGGCAGCAAGTGTTCAATTTCCCTGCAGCGCCTCCACAGGAGAAATAAAGTATTACAGCAGTTGCTCAGTGAAATCAGTGGGCTCCCTGGGAAATGCACACACTTCCTTGACACTCTCAGATCTGGTATATGGACGGGGATTGTGAAGTCATCCCTTTACGTATACTCCATTTCTGCCTTATTATATATTTCATATTATATAATGTATTTTTTAGATTCAAACTTTGTAGGTTTTATTTAGGTTTTTTTTAGCACGCCCCCTGTCAGTGTAATGGATGACGGTCTACGCTAGGCCATGTATTTTGCATCTCTGCAGCAGAGCAGAAGACTATCCACCCACCACCACTGCCGATTTAAGACACAGCTTCTGCTTCTCCTTCGTCTTCTGCTTTTTTTTTACCGGGTTTTAATCACCCAACAGGGAGCGTGGGCTGAGTGATTCTGTGTGACTGAGAGGAGCTTTCACAGTATTAATGATGGATAGCTCCTCTAAGCTAACGAGGGATCAGAGAACAATCAGGGTTCAGGCTTCTCACTTCCTCCTAATCCGCAGCGTGAATAGGAAATTTGTGCGCCTATTACGGCTCACATAGAATCGCCAATTTAGAAACACATTTATGGCTTCTATATGTGGTAGAGATTCTTGCAGCTAGCACAGATGAAAACTGGTGTTGTCCATGGCAGGTGATCATATGTCTGCTTCCCTTCTGTGCCCTCCACTGGAAAATGGTTGCTACCCACCACTGTTTCTGCAATATTATTCGTAAGTGCACTTTTGGGGCACAGTGGTTAGCTCTGTTCTGCTGAGGGCACCATGGTTGGCACTGTCCTGTGGTCTACCACTGTGCGTATTTGTGGCTGGCTTGGCTTTGAAGGCACTTTGGTATTTGTAGTACCAGCATATGCCTACCCCTCTTTCAGATCTTCTTCTTCTGACGGCAACATGGCTGCCAATTTTCTGGAAGCACAGTGGTGGTCCCTATCATGAGGCACAGTGGTTGACTCTGTTCCGATGGTACCTTGGTAGCAATTTTCTGATGGCACCGTGGCTGTCACTTTTCTAGGGCAAACAGGCTGACTGTTCTGAAGTAAAGAGTGTGACTATTTTTTGAGGTACAATGTCTGACTCTGTTCTGAGGGTACCACAGATGGTCCTTTTCTGAGGGCACTGTAGTTGGCTCTGTTCTTCTGAGGGCATCCTGGCTAGCATTGTTCTGGGGGTTATGATGGTTACCACTGTTTTGCAGGTACGGAGGCTGGTTCTGTTTTGGTGGCATTTTGGTTTTGGAAAAAGAGTTTCAGAAGATCCAGAGTAATATGGCTGACACTTTTCTAGGGGCACAGTAGCTGACTTTTTCAAAAGCACACTGGCTGGGCACCTCGGTGGCCACTTCTGTAGGTCGCTGTGTCTCACTTTGTTCCGAGGGCACCATAGCTAACACTTTTCATAGGGCCCAGCCTCTGACTCTGATCTGGGGGTACTTTGGCTGTCACTGTTCTGAGGCCATTACAATTTTGTGGATGCTGTGGATGACTCTGTTTTGAGGGAGCTATGTCTGGAAACATCTGGAAGAGAGATGCTCAGCACTCCCGCATGCTCAGCACTCATAGGCAGGACCCTGTACTGTGTAGATACACAGAACTCCCAACTAATAGCAGATAGTCTCATAGTAACACACAGACCTCTGGACCTCATGGAATTTTCTATTGGCAGTAGAATGTGAAGGTCATGACATCTTCTCATTCGCGACCTATTGATTACTGCTTGATTTGTGTGACCCTGTTACTAGGTCTGATATTCCTCCTATAATAGGTGATCAAGGGAAAATGCTGGGCCCAATGGGTCGGAGCGAGGGACAGCACGACAGGCGCACTTGCTCATTCAAAACACACGGTTCTTTATTGAAATGGTTAGACAACGCTTTTCGGGGTCTCTAGTACCCCTTTATCAAGTCTAAAAGGATAATAAAAATGGTAATAGTAATAATAATAATAAAATAAAGGTACATCGAAAAAATGGCGATCGAACAAATCAAGATAGGATAACAAATGCACTAAAAATTAGATGAACGATATGTAAATGTATACAAAAGGTTCATATAATTAGATAAAATAAAATGATCTAAAATGTTTACATATGTATATAAAAAAAAAAATAATATGATACAGAATATATATATATAGAGTATGCAAAGACAATTTTCTGAGGTTTGGATACCTAACTGATATAAGAGAAAAAAAAAAAAAAAAAAACGGAGATACCAGAGTGGTGTCCCATATGTAATAATAATAAAACATGGGCCTATAGCATTATTTATCTTACTATAGTTTAATCATATACCCATTTGATGCATAAATAGCCAGTGTAAACATAAGGGAACAACTATGTAGAAACTATTTGTCTATATGCAACCTGGAAGGCTGGTATGTACGATAAATCAACTATATTAGACTCCAATAGGAGAGTGGTAATTAGTGGTGGACATACTAGGTAGTAGCCGCAGTTTCTATTACCTTGGAGAGATAGTCAGCTCAGCGCTGACACGGCCGACTGCTAGCACGTGGAGGACGCCGACTATGCGAGTCGCGCGCCCTCCAGCCTGGTAGAAGAAGCGTGGCCGGGAGTCCAGGCTGAACGCGATTGGTGGAACAGGGCTGAGGGGGAGGGGGGGCGTGGTTAGCTCGGTAGAGCGAGCGCTGGAGGCACGGTGCTTAATAAGGCTGGGGAGATTAATAGGTGATAGCGGAGATGAGAAAGGTCATTGTCTAAGACCCTCACAATGTACAGTGTTACCATCCAAAGTGTACCGCCAGATCGCCTCTTCTATAAATTCCAACTATCCTCGGCTCTAGCATATGAGGCTGTTATCATGGCATTCTGCAAAAAGGAAACCAATGCAAGGAAGTGAATTAAAAATAGCAAGTCTAGGAAACTTGGAATTAAGCTCCCTAAGGACAGAGCCATTATTGGATTTTTTTCCCATCAGCCATCTTATTTTATATTTACGGCTGCTTTACTATTTGAGGCCTTGTTTTTTTCTTTTTTTTATTGACTTGCATTCTTTTAGGCATCATTTTCATGTAAATATATGGTAGCACTTAACTTTTATGATTTTTTTAGCATAGGTGATGCATAAAAAACTATTTTTGCATGAAATTAATTATGTTTTACGAAACATATGTTTTATGAAATTAAAATGATTTTTTTTTTGTCTTTTTTTGCTTTACAATTTTTTTCGATCATTTATTTTACTTAAAGGGATTTTCCAAAATTTGTATACTGATGACCTTCTTCAGTATCATCAGTATCTGATCAGTGGGAGTCCGACACACGGGAAACCCGATCAGCTGTGAGCGCCGCGGCCTTCTCACAGCTTTTCCTAGGCCGAGTGTAGTCACGTCTATCGGTCACATGGTCTAGGCGCAGCTCAGCTCCATAGAAGTGAATGAGGCCGAGCGGGATACCAAGCACAGGAGTACTAGTGCCTTCTCAAACAGCTGATCGGCAGAGGTCCCGGGTATTGGATCCTTTCCCGATCAGATACTGAGGATAGGTCATCAGTATCAAAATCTCTGAAAGACCTTTTAAATCTTTTGACGGTTCGATTAAGCACCCTTAGGCAATCACATTGCAGGGGCTGACAGGGGGAGTATCTTGCTTTGTCAGCATTGCCGTCTTTGCAGTGCAGAAAGGGTAAACGGCTGGGATCGACTTGTTCTCCTATCCAGGTAATTAGCGCTGCCAATCACAGCTGTCATTTAGGGCGTGATAGCGCGGGCACAGCTTCTGTACATGTAGATTGTAATGCAGGAAATGGACCTGATACATGTGATAAGGGGGGGAAGGGGTTAAACAGATCTCCAGACCAGGGTGTAGCTCTAAGGGTTCCAGGGGTGGGAGTCGCACCTAGACTCTGGTGCCTAAAGACATCTCTGCATGTAAGAACACTGCAATGAAAAGTGCCGTGTGCTAAGGGGGTGCCCTTCTACAGGTATTGCAGTAGGGCTCGGGAGCCCTTGGTAGCGCCTCAGCTGCAGAGATGGACTTCTTCAGGATAGTCATCTGATGATCTTTTCAACTGATAGTTTTGCAGTTGCTTGTACTGTGGTTTATGATCATTCGGTCTTTGATATAAATCAACCTCCATTCACTGGCATATTGTCGGCTTAAAGTTATACAACAAGCAGAGTTGCAGAGTAAAGCATCGGGGAGGGACAAACTAGCATCCCGTTCCACTGACGAGTGAGGTTAGAAACTCATTTTTGCTTGGAGAAGCTTAGATTTTGACTTTACTTTTCCTTAAAAATATTCCAAAAAATACAATCTAAGATGTACCCAAGGCAACTGAACATTCTTCGACCTTGAGACATAAGAATGCAGCAAAAACCCTTCATTGTGTTGTATTGGGCTTGTGTGTAGGCATTAATAACCGCAAAATATTCGAGAAAGGCTCTATCGTGTGAGGCAACCTCTGTGTCTGTGGTAGCAGAGATCACCTTGACACCTCTCTCATAAACAGTCGTCTTGACTGGTAAACAGTGATTTAATCACAGCCACATATAACGTGCTCTCATATCCTCACGGAAATCTAATAACCAAGAGAGGCCGGGACATTGCGTAAAATGGAGCGTTTATTGCTGGCAATGATAAAAAAGGGATGATCAATTATGTCAATTACATTTTGTAGTCCTTGGACTGAAGACACAAGTTGTAGTTACCACCTAGAGCCAAGAAAATCCTGGAAATGGCAGCTGGAAGAATTTCTTGGTGAGTTACTGGTTCTCTATTCCACTCTCATCACTCCAAAAGGGGAGTAGTGACCATGGAAGCAGAGGAAGTGGATGCTTTGGGGCCTGAACTCAGAAAGAGGCCTGGGAGGAAGACAAGCGGATTTATTTTCATGGCCCAGGGAGCCGTATGGTGCTACTAGTCCTAGTGCTAGCACTGGTGTTACTCACCGCTCTCTGGTCTTCTTCTCTCGGCGCCTGCGCTGTACTAAGTCCTGGAACTGCACAGCTTCAGGACGGGACGTAGTGTGCATAATAGAGAGTGTGTCTACACAAAGTGCTGCATGAAGAACGGAGACGCCCGTCTGGGGTTTGTTTGCAGTTCCTGGCTTGTCCAGGACCTTGGGTCAATATCTCTTGTTTGCACACTTTTCCATTCTGCTGGAAAGGTTAATGCCGCACTGACTCTCCCACCCAGTACCAAAAGGATGCGACAGGCCAAAGCTATGTCCCCTCAGCACAAGGTGCTAAGGGTATCCTCATGGGGTACTTCTATGATATGTATACCTCTGGACATCTTTTATCTATCTGTTGTAGTCTGGGGTAGTTTTCTAGATTTACAAACTCCTGATGACCACACGAATAGTGTTTCTCCACTGTCTGCTGTTGGTGTCATCAAACTTCTCAGTGGTTATGATCTGTCTTTCCAGTACTCTCTGGGTAAATATGGACCCTATTAATTGCTGGGCCCTATAACAGCCTGCTTCCATAATGTTATGTTGCTGAACCAACCAACCGTCCATCCAACCAACCAAATAACTATCCAACCAACCAAAACACCTACCAAACAACTATCCTACCAACCAGTCAAATAACTATCCAACCAAACAACCAACCAACCAAATTACTATCAGACATACCAACCAACCAACTAAATAGCTTTCCAACTAACCAGCCAAGCAAATAACTATCCAACATGCCAACAAAATAAGTCTCCCAACAAACCAACCAACTAAATAAGGGTCCTCCTTTCACACAGACGGAGTATCTGTCAAATTAAAGGGGAAGAGCGTTTGTCTAAACACTCTTTCCTGATAATCTGACAGTCTAAAAGGTGTCGGCAATCACCTGATGAATGAGCAAACAATTGGCTATCGTTCATTGGGTGTATCATTCCGCCGGAATGGAAAATCATCCTTCCTACGCACCAGATGTTGATGCAATGATCTGCTGCACTGGAGCAATGATCTTCTATGGGGACAAGCGATCGCTGATTTGTTCTGTTGTCAGCATACAGTGGAGATGATTACTGCGTGTTAATGCGGCAGTCCCCTCCTCAGATGATATGACAGTGATCGAAAGTTTCTTCTTCGTTCACAATCATCTGTCAGATAATCGGTCTGTGTAAAAGCACCCTTACTTTAAAACCAACCAACTGAATAGTTATCCAGCCAACCAACCAAATAACTATCCAAACAACCAAGTAACCAAACAAGTAACTATTCAGCCAACCAAATAACTATCCAATCAACCAACCAAATAACACTCAAACGAACCAATGGAATAACTATTCAACCAACCAAATAACTATCCAACAAAACACTCAACCAGCCAACTAACTATCTAACCAACCACACTGATCTTGTTTACTGAGGGCTGTATAAGGGTGGTATTACACTGCCTGATATTCAGCCTTTTTTTCCTCTAGGGGCACACCCTGGTTTGGGGGTCTTCTGCCTGGTAGTAGGTGGGGTAACCTTGGTCTCAGTGGGTTTTGAGGTGCAAGGCAGGGCTCCCTTGAGGTACAGGGAAGGGAACAACGATGTGGCAGGGCAAGTTGGTTAGACAAGGCAATGATGAGGTCGGTTTTAGGGTAACAAGTTAACAGAATCAATTTGATCTTTCCAGGTTGCATGCACAGTCTCTGCAAGGCTGTAAATGGGAATGGCCTGTCCATTTAATCCAAGGAATCTTCCTAATTGAGCTAAAGCGTGCAAATTCTGTCTCACAGCAAATTCTCACTCTATATATGGCACTACAATGCCCAACTGCAGGGTGTAGTAGTTTAACAGATTACCAGTCTGTCTCAGATGTATGGCAGGGTCTCTGAATCTTATCAGCCCAGCCAAATGCAGTGAAGTCCACAGCCAACATACATGCATTACCTTCACTGACATTTTGTCCATGCAGTGTCCCTTGTAATGGCCCTCAACATTCTGTAAAGCTCAATGCTTCTTTCCCTCAGAAGCAGGCGCTGGTTTCAGCCACGCTTGCTGTTACTCTCAGCTTGCAGGGCTGCTGCAGACACCAGCTACACACTTTCTCCTCACTACTGCTCCTAGATCATCCCACACCTAGCAACTACATCTAACCTTTAGTCCCATACACAGCCTGTGGGACATAACGTACACAGTGAAGTCACAGAATCCCATTTAGCAGTGAACCACTGGGTCACTGCACATCTCTGATTGCACTGTGAGATGCGATATTGCACCTTTCATCCTGATAAAGGATGCCCATCTACCGACAAATGAGCATAATCGACTGCTTGATTATACAAGCCAATTATCAGAAAGAATGAGAGTTCCTATGAATTCTTGTTCCCAATAATTGTCCCGAAAATCTTATGTTCTAACAGGGCCCTTAGATATTACCTGCAGTAACCCCCGACCTAGGGGTATCTAACCACCCTGTTCCTCCTCTCTTGCTAGGAGTGGGCTACTCCTGCTTCCTGCCAAGAGGGGGAGTTCCAATGAGACAGCAAAAAGGAAAGAAGCTAATGCCTCAGCTCCTTCTTCAGGGAACCTTAACTAGTGCTCCTGTGAGACCTTCACTCCAGGAATGTTGTCGGAATCAAGAACACTGCTTCTAAGTTTCAGTGTGCTTAGACAGCAGAGTGATCCACAAAAGAACACATGTATAGACCCTGCTGCAGGTGAGGGACTATGGCTTAGACACCCATCACCTAGATCTCTGCCAGGCCAGTCTAACTCCAGCCCTGTATCCCACTATTGACACCTATATCCACAAGTGCCTGCAAGTGCCACTAAACCAGCAACTATACCTCATCATCTGGTGACTGTAACTGAACTTTGTATTTATTGCTGCTGCATGTGCCACCAGTTATATTTTGCACTAAGTAAAGAGAGACTATTATACTTTTACTTCTGGCCTGATTCTTCATACTACCTTTCCACTGCACCGATCTCCAGGGAGCAACGGCCTGAGAGAGTACACAGTGACACAACATCTCATCAGGGCCATTGCCACTCCCATCCTCTGCACCGGATCCTTAGGGACTCGCTGAATTCCCATGAACAAAGCCACCAACGTAAATGAATAATGATCAATATTATGCAGCTCAGTATCGAAAAGACTTTGGGAGCTGTGGCTGCAGATCATCTTTAACAAACACAACAATAGCTGATCTCAGGGAGACCAGCTACAAAAAACACAGCGGAGCCTCACTTAAGAGTCTCAACACAGCAATCCGAAGTGCAATGCTCCCTGGGAAACAGGAATATGCAAAATAAATGTGGAGCCCCAGTTATGGGTCTACAACACAATGAAAGCCAGATATCCCTCAAAGGAAGGAAAACCGAGCAAAGGGGTGTCTCCATTACAGAGATCACCAAATCCACCATATTAAGTGGCCCCTATGTCAAGATCCCACTTTTTTTTACAAGCTTTAAGGATGTGACGGGGAAAACCTAAGCCAGGTATCCATCCACAGACAGCTGTTTCGGGGTGTTGCCCCTCATCAGTGCGGAGTAGGATCCTGGCTAACCGGGAGCAATGCTTCGAGACCACCCAAACACAACAATAGCTGATCTCAGGGAGACCAGCTACAAAAAACACCGCGGAGCCTCACTTAAGAGTCTCAACACAGCAATCCGAAGTGCAAAGCTCCCTGGGAAACAGGATTATGCAAAATAAATGTGGAGCCCCAGTTATTGGGTCTACAACACAATGAAAGCCAGATATCCCTCAAAGGAATGAAAACCAAGCAAAGGGGTGTCTCCATTACAGAGATCACCAAATCCACCAAATTAAGTGGCCCCTATGTCAAGATCCCGCTTTTTTTTACAAGCTTTAACAGCTCTAAGAAGCTATTTCCCTAGTATGTATTTTCTCTAATCAGCCTCTGGGGTGATAGTAGTATCTAGAAACCAAAAACAAGAAAGTTGGGGTAGACCCGACCGTTGCCTCAATGGTCCGTTCATGAGAACTTGGTGTTGTTTCCCTCTTTTTTGTACATAGATGTCAAGTGATTAAAAATGAAGGTGCTGATGACTAAACGAGAAAAACCATGCTAATTGGACGTTAAAGTGTTCTTTTCGTAGTGTTAGTAGAAGTTTCGGCTTGTGCCTACACACGCAGATGTACAATGACTTCATTATTCCTCAGGTTCTTCGCGCTTCAGTTGACGCATTCATTATGGAGATAGCCTTTTCATTCTTGCTTCGTCTTGTCCTGCGTTGACTGCTGTGAATTTCATCATTCTGATGCCGATGCTTGTAATCTTGTCTGCTTTCAGAGCATCTAAAATGCAGCTAAAATTATTGTGTATTGTTCTTTTCACTCCATGTCTGATGCCTGAAAAGCCATTCATAGATAGCTGCCAGGCTGTCCATAAACGCAGAGATTCTGGCGCTTTTGATCATCCAGATGTTTTTTGCTTTTTGTAAAGAGTGTTATCAAACACATGAATAGGAACCTAGGAACCCCCAATCATGGTGCTGGTTTGTACGTCTAGAGGCTGCTCCCTAAGATCGTCATTGCTGCAGGGGCTCCATAGTCCTTCACAACCCCTGAAGTCCTGCTGATTCTGGTAGAAAGGATGAATTGGGATGGATAAAAGCCCGTTTTCATATGAAACAATGGCCCATCAGTGTCTTGCGTCAAAATCTTTCAATATACGTATCTCTCTTTAACTATTTACAGTCCATATTTATGTACCATAGCCAGGGCCGGCGCGTCCTATAAGCCGGTTAAGCAGCCACGTAGAGCGCCCCTTGGGAAGGGGTACCGCCAGGAGCGCCGACCCCCCCCCTCATGCTGCAGCCGCCCCCCCCCTCATGCTGCAGCCGCCCGAGGGCTCTATATTGAGCCTCTGGCGGCTGCAGCACTGCCCGGGCTGGCGCGTCCATGAGGGCGCACCGTCTGGGCGCAGCAAGAGGAGAGAGGCTGACAGGAGGGCAGCCCTGTCATTCCCCCATTGTAGCGTGGCCGAGTCCTGTATGGTCCGCGGGTACAGGGGGCATCTGTCTCCTGAACCTGGCCGGACTGACATGAAGTGCGCACACAGTGTGCTCTTCCTGTCAGTCCGCTCGGGTACAGGAAACAAACGCGACTGTACCCTCGGACCATACAGAGCTCGGCCACGCTACACGAGAGGCCGGGGGGCGGGGAGAATGACAAGAGGGACAAAGAGAATGACAAGAGGGGGAGAGAATGACATGGGGGAAGAGAATGACAAAGGGGGAATGACAAGAGGGGGAGAGAATGACAAGATGGGGAGAGAGAATGACAAGGGGGAGAATGACAAGAGGGGGAGAGAATGACAAGGGGGAGAGAATGACAAGAGGGGGAAAGAGAATGACAAGGGGGAGAATGACAAGATGGGGAAAGAGAATGACAAGGGGGGGGGAGAGAATGACAAGAGGGGGAAAGAGAATCACAAGGGGGGGGGGAGAGAATGATGAGGGGGAGAAGAGAATGACAAGAGGGGGAGAAGAGAATGACAAGGGGGGGGGGGAGAATGACAAGGGGGGGGCGAAGAGAATGACAAGAGGGGGAAAGAGAAATCGGGGACAAACGGAAAGCATTTGTAGAAGGATCCGGATGCAGATTCGTCTAACAAATGCGTTGAAACACCAGATCCGTCTCTCCGGTGTCACCTGGAAAAACGGATCCGGTATTTTTATTTTCTTTGCATTTTTAAAGGTCTGCGCATGCGCAGACTAGAAAACCGGATCCGTTTTCCCAGAACACTTGGTGCCGGATCCGGCATTAATGCATTTTAATGGAAAATAATGCTGGATCCAGAATTCCGCCAAGTGTTCCGGAATTTTGGATGGAGAAAATACTGCAGCATGCTGCTGTATTTTCTCTGGCCAAATACCATAAGATGGACTGAACTGAAGACATCCTGAATGGATTGCTCTCCATTCAGAATGCATTAGGATAAAACTGATCAGTTTTTTTCTGGTATTAAGCCCCTAGGACGGAACAATACCGGAAAACTTTAATGCAAGTGTGAAAGTACCCTAAGAAAAACAGGGATCTGCCTGTTGAGTCATGAACATTGTAACAGCTTTGCATATGAATCCAGGTTTGGTTATTGCCTAGTTTGCTCTGGTAAATTAGGGTGTAGTTGCTGATTGTTGAGCCTTTATATATCCTAGCCTTACTCCATTCTTGATGCTCGGTATAGCATTTGCTAGATGCATTCCCTTCCATATATATTTGCTTGTTTTGCATTTCTAGTATCTGTAATGCCACGATTGTATTTTTTGTAGTCTAGTGTATTCTGGAATCTGTATATCGTGGGTTGTTGAAGATTTGTTGTTGCCGTCCAGTTATATTGACCAGGGAGTTTGCTGGGTTGAATTCAGATAGGCTCATCTCTGGATTGCTCCATTTCTATTCACTGCCATTCATCTGCTCTCTATACACATGCCATTTACTCCATTGCTCAACCATCTGCTCCATCCATGACCCACATAAATCGGTTCCTGACATCTATGGTGACTTTATTTTAGTACTTTGTTTTCTGCCAATGTTTTATATGCTTCATATATGTTGTTTTTGTGAATGCCCAGTTGGTGTGCAATTCAGCCCTACTGTGAATGGCGACAACGACACTAAGGCAGGTGGTACAATTTGCAATTCTTTACTGAATAACAGTATGATATAACAGATAACATGACAGACGCATTTAGCGCACAACTTATATGTGTGAACTGTCTCTAGAAACAACAGTTAGTTGTCATGGAAAACTATAGCATTGCAAAGCAGTAAATATTCTTCTATAGGATACAGTTCAACAGTCCATACATCCGGTGTCCTTTTACTTAATGGCTTGGACTCACTCTGAGTTTCAATCCAGTGCTTGTCCTGATATCACGCTGCTTATATCTTGCAATCTTCTGTTATGGGCTGGTACACAGGTTGTGGTCTGGCTCTGTGATGTGACTTCAGCTTACTGCCCAGTTCATATACTCTTAGGCCTCATGCACACGAACGTGTGCACCCCGTGCCCGTATTGCGGACCGCATTTGCGGATCCGCAATACACGGGCACCATTCCGTGGCCATTTCGCATCACGGATGCTGACCCATTCATTTCAATGGGTCCGCAAATCCGGAGATGCGGAACGGTGCGGAATGGAATGACGGAACGGAACACTACGGAAGCACTACGGAGTGCTTCTGCGGGGTTCCGTTCCGTACCTCGCGTCCCGCAAAAAGATAGAACATGTCCTATCTTTTTGCGGAACGGGCAGATCGCCGACCCATTCACTTGAATGGCGGACCCATTCGCTACGGCTGCCCCACGGCCGGTGCCCGAGCATTGCGACCCGCAATACGGGCACGGGGTGCACACGTTCGTGTGCATGAGGCCTTACACAGTTCTTTCTTTCTAAATCGAGCAGGTCACACTTGGTGGCTAGCGTTCCCCACCTAGGTCTGCACACACCTCTGTTTTTCGACAAACTCTTTGTCTACTACAGTGTAGGTCCTGTCACTGTGCAAGCTCAAAATCCTTCCCCAACTGTCTCCTGATCTTTGGTACCACTTCCCTATTGCTGACGTACAGCTTCTAGACTGAGGATGCCCAACCTGCTGCCCTCCAGTTGTTGCAAAACTACAACTTCCACCATGTACTGCTGTAGGCTGATAGCTGTAGGTAGTCTGGGCATTGTGGGAGTTGTAGTTTTGCAACAGCTGGAGGGCTGCAGGTTGGGCATCCCTGATCTAGACGCTCTGCATGAAGGGGGAGTGCAACTACTCTTGGTCTTACAGAATGAGTACCAAGAACCACAGTCATTTGGGAAGGTTGCAGTCTAGTTCAACAAGGAAATCCACCCCCAAAAAAAAAGAAAAAAATTCTTGAGTCATCAAACTTTTTCTATCTTGTGGCTTCTTCTGTCTGTTTCACCCCATAGTGGGATGTGCAGAACCCATGTCCTCCTATCTCCATTCCGTCTGTGCCACTGACTGTGCCGCGGGCTATTTCTGAGATTTGTTTACGAGTCTCACAGTTTGCAAACAGAGCGATTCGTGTTACGGAGACAGTCTGTGCTCTGGGATTTCTGTCCTTCATTCTGGCCAATTAGCGGCCTTCTAGCTCCTCTAAGCTCTATGTCAGACTGCTAATTGGCATAATGGAACCCCGGGGCCGCACCTCGGAGTTCAAGGTCTGCCAAGTGAATTTAAATATGCCTGGGATAAACACACGTCTATCCTAAGAGAAGTAACAATATAAGGGCAGACTAGATGGACCATTTCGTCTTTTTCTGCTGTCAATAATCTGACCTACTTGGTTCAATGGGATTGACTTAAAGGCGTTGTGCAAGAATGGGGGGGAATTTCCCATTTTGCCAGACCTGCTCCTTGGCACCGGCTCCCCGCTCCTTCTCCTGCATGCCTGGGTTCCAGCAATGTCAACATCTGGTTTGCACTGTTGCAGCCAATCACTTGCAGCAGCGGTGTCCCCTTCCGTCATGTGACCATTTGTCCAGTGATTGGCTGCGGCGATGTCAAACCGGGTGTTGAGATCGCTGGAGCCCAGAAGAGAAGCCAAGGCCTGAAGGAGAAGGAGAGGGGAGCCGGTGCCAGGAAGCTGGTTAAGTCATCTTTCTTTTGCAGGTTTGGTCGAATGGGGGGGATGGTGCATTCTTGCACAACCCCTTTAAGAAAAATGTTTTTTTATTCATTCTGTTTTTACAGATCATCAGATCAGTGACCATTGATCCAAATATTTATTCAGTGCAGAATAGGGAAGAATGGTACCATCATGAGACATACTATGGAGATATTCTCCCCTAGAGGCAGTGCTGCTCACAGAGGCACCATGTGGACATGTAATATGCCCGTAGCCACCTTATGTGCCACCAAACAGGGTCTGCGTGCATGACATTATCAATGAGCCCTTACTACCATCCATCACAATTCAGTAGGTAAGGGGTGGCAGCACTTGTCCTACAGGATGTGTCGCTGCCGCTTTTCTGATCCTGGTAATGTTAGACATTTTTTGTGTCTCTTTCCCATTTGGGCCGTCTTTAAAGGGGTATTGGTTTCTTGCTCCTTGTGTATTTTAATACGTGCAATATAATACTGATGTGCACAAAGATGGCAGTACTTCACCTGCTTTTATGCTACTCTGTGGTATTTAATACTGTCGGGGTGGCATTTTTTGGTGCACTGTGATATTTATTTGGTACTGACTGGGGTGGCATTTTTTGGTGCACTGTGGTATTTATTTAGTACTGCTGGGGTGGCATTTTGTGCGGCACTGTGATATTTATTTGGTACTGCTGGGGTGGCATTTTGTGCTGCAATGTGGTATTTATTTAGTACTGCTGGGGTGGCATTTTGTGCGGCACTGTGATATTTATTTGGTACTGCTGGGGTGGCATTTTGTGCTGCAATGTGGTATTTATTTAGTACTGCTGGGGTGGCATTTTGTGCGGCACTGTGATATTTATTTGGTACTGCTGGGGTGGCATTTTGTGCTGCACTGTGGTATTTATTTAGTACTGCTGGGGTGGCATTTTGTGCGGCACTGTGATATTTATTTGGTACTGCTGGGGTGGCATTTTGTGCGGCACTGTGGTATTTATTTAGTACTGCTGGGGTGGCATTTTGTGCGGCACTGTGATATTTATTTGGTACTGCTGGGGTGGCATTTTTTGGTGCACTGTGATATTTATTTAGTACTGCAGGGGTGGCATTTTTTGGTGCACTGTGATATTTATTTAGTACTGCTGGGGTGGCATTTTGTGCTGCACTGTGGCATTTATTTATTACTGCTGGGGTGGCATTTTTTGGTGCACTGTGATATTTATTTAGTACTGCTGGGGTGGCATTTTTTGGTGCACTGTGATATTTATTTCTTACTGCTGGGGTGGCATTTTGTGCTGCACTGTGCTACTTATTTGGTACTCCTGGGGTGGCATTTTGTGCAGCATTGTGGTGTTTATTTGGCATTGCTGGGAGGTATTATATGCTGCACAGTGGTATTGGATACTGATGGGGAGGTATTTTGTACTTTATCATGATATACGTTTCTATCGGTGAGGGTAATGTACGTCACGTCTCTGACCATGTGGTTAGGCAGGAACAGGTTGGGTCTCCGGCCGTCCGGTAGGCCAAGGAGAAGACAGAAGTGGTTTATTACCGCCTCTGCCTTCTCCTTTGCTCGGTGCGTAGCGCTCAGTCAGCGTTATACGGTGAATAGAGGAAGCACCTAGGGAACTGGCAATCACATGTCACAGGTGGGGCACGGGCACTGGAAACCCACACTGCACCACTTACTGTTCACTGCTATCGGACTTCTGCAAATAGCTAAGAAAGCACGCTCGGCTATTTTCAGAAAGCCCATAGCAGTGAATGGAGGGGAGTCCGCAACTCTGCTGAGGCATAGCTTGCTCTCTATTCACTTTGGGTTCCTGTTCTTGAAGTAGGAATGGGTTTCAGAGGTGGGACTCGCCCCCATCAGACATTTATAGCATATCCTGTCAATATGCCATAAATTATCCCTTTAAGCATAGGAATAAAGTCAGCATGAGTTCATTACTTCTCCCTGCTTATTGTATGTGCCTAAGGGCTCATGCACACGGCTGTTTCCCCGGCCGTGCCTGTATTGCGGCCCTTGAATGGGTCTGCACTCTGGAAGGTGCGGTGCAGAACGGAGGCATGGAATCCCACGGAAGCACTACGGAGGGCTTCTGTCGGGTTCCTCTCCCCCAAAAATAGAACAATGTTTTTCTTTTTTCCGGTGCGGATCAGATCAAGTTGAATGGGCCTGCATCCATCTGCGGCAGCCGCACAGATGGTGCCCATGCATTGGGAACCCCAAACTGCATGAGCCCTAACCCAGACATGAATTTGGCCAGCCAAGACCCACAGAGGGCCTATCACAAATGTCCTTGTTGCATCAAAAAAAGTGGGGCCTGCAAAACTGCGAACGTCCCCACGCATCTGGCAATGAATGAGCAGGCAAAGATAGAATTCCAGATTTTCCCAACAGGCACCATCTAATCAGCTAGGGGATCTGAATTTTATAATAAATTTTGCGGCGTTTCACTTTAAACGTCTATTTGCTTGTATAATTTATTAATTCATTAAAGCTTTATTAGAAGAACTTTACAGAAAATCAATTAAATTAATTTAATGGCGGAGGAGATCAATAAAAAGCCTTCATTAAAACTCATGGAGTCAAATATTATAAAAAGGTTTTCAACAAAACAACATTATCTATCAATTTTAACGCCTCGTCTTTTTTTTTATTTTTTTTTATGCTCCTGCCGTAACAAAACGCTAGGGTAACAAATCAGACATTTGCCTCCATTGTCTTCTCTGTGGATACCAAGAGTGTATCTTTAGGGGGTGCAGAAGTAGCCGCTGTACCCAGGCCCTGATACCTAATGGGGCCCAGAGGCCCCTCTGCCACATATAAAGACATCAGTGTGTATGTAAATGACATGGTAGACGGGGCCCCTGTTACATATTTTGCATTGGGGCCCACAAGCTTCAAGTTACACCTCAGCCGGTGACACTGGAGTTTCAGTGGGTTCTTATGGTCTTAGTGTATTTTTGAGAGTGGTGGTTATGGATTGTGAGTGTGCTGCCGTTCTCAAGATCATTGCTTGCTGTCAGTGAAGGGGAAGATCCAGCAGAAAGCCGATTGCAATGGGCACATGATGCCTTTCTTTTATTTATATGGCACTAACATATTCCACAGCACAGAGATTATGCGATTGTCAACTATCACTTCAATCCAGTTGGGCTTTTTGGGAGGAAACCCACACAATGGGATGCTGGTAAAAATCCCCATACACTGCAATACAGCAATCAAACAATTGCAGGAGCAGGTGTAAAAAATGCTAAAAAAAACAAACGGTTGAATAAAGTTTTTAAAATAATTTAAAATTAAATAAAAATTGATTAAAAAAACCCTTTTCCCATTATATATATATTTTTTTCCCCTCTCCCTTATTTTTATCCATGTTCTCCCTCTGGTCAAATCTGTTTATTTCCAACTCTGAATAGTAATTACAAAATCCCTTTAGGCTGAGTTCACACTTGGCTGATTAGCTGCAGATTTGCCATCGCAGATATTCGTGCATCAAATCCATAGCGTTGTACAGAACCAGCGGAGGCACGGAGCGGGAGGCCGCGAAAGCACTACGTGATCTATTTTTTGGGGTGCTGTCAGATTGAATGGGTCTTTATCCATCTGCAATGGGCAAACGGACGGTGCACGTGCATTAGGGACTGCAATTTGCGGTCACCAATGCATGGCACGGGCGGCTCACGTTGGTGTGCATCAGCCCTTATTCACACATCAGTGATTTGGAACCAAACAGGAGCAGATCTTTCTCTTCTACCTTATGTCTGTGGAGGCTCCAATCGTGGTTTTGGCTCCAATCACTGATGGAAATCACTGACATGTGACTAAAGCCTCAATCACACGTCAGTGTTTCACGGACGTGTGCTGTACATGTTCTCCCCGGACAGCACACGTCCCTATTCATTTTAATGTGTGTATTCAGACATCAGTGTTTTAGCGCGGTCCGTGCGTCTGTATTTTCAGCACGGATGCATGCTCTATTTTATCCATCACATCCATTATAGTCTATGGGTCCGTGAAAACCACGGATGCCATCCGTGTTGCACGGATCATTAAGACGAGATGCTTTGAAAATTATTTTTCAGCTGTTCAGTGTCAGTGTAACACGGATGCAACACGGACAGCAAAAAAGGGGCACATGGACCCAACACGGATCCTTCACGGACAGCTTCACGGATGCATCACTGACCATCTACTCACGGATTTGAGCACTTATGCCTCATTCACACGTCAGTGTCAGTTTTGGATCAGTGGCAACATGGACAGTGTTCAATCCGTGTTTCCTCCCGTTACAGATCCGTGTTGGGTCCGTTTTTTTGCAGACCGTGTGCCACTTTCACTGCCACTGAGCAGCTTGAAAATAGTTTTCAAACAATCTCTTTTTAATGATCTGTGAACCACGGATGGCATCTGTGCTGCATCCGTGGTTTTCACGGACTCATTGACTATAATGGGCGCGAGGGATCTGGGAACACGGACAAGATAGGACATACATCCGTGCTGAAAAAACGGGCCCATTGACCGTGCTAAAACACTGATGTGTGAATACACACATTCAAATGAATGGGGACGTGTGCTGTCCGCGGAGAACACGTACAGCACACGTCCGGGAAACACTGACGTGTGAATGAGGCATTGGGGCTTTAGGCTGGGTTCACACTTAAGCGTTTTACAGCGCGTTCCTACGCGCTGTAAAACGCTCAACAGGCAAAAACCCATGTTTCCCTATGGGCATGGTTCTCACCTGAGCGTTTTACAGCGCGTACGAACGCGCTGTAAAACCCCCTACGCCCAAAGAAGTACAGGAGCTTCTTTGGGGCGTTTTGTCGCGCGTATTGTGATTGACGCCAGAGTGGTCAATCACACGAACGCGCGTACAACGCACGTTTCCTATTTCCAAAAACGCGCGTATCAAATACGCTCAAGTGTGAACCCAGCCTAAGGCTTTAAAGAGGAATGTGTGGAATATCTCAGGTGCCTGCATACAAGTCTTAATACAGACGTCATTAACATGGCGAGAATCTTCATTTGCAAAAAAAAAGAATTGATTTGGAAAGCCAAAAATAATTAATTGCCTGTCAAAAAGCCGCACTAAAGATTCCTTGCCCTGAGGTGAAAGGTCAGCACTAGTTGCTAAAATTGATTTAATCGCATTTTTTCCGTTAGGAGATCAGTATTAGTCCACGAAGATGTCACATCAGCTGCAACTGAACATTGATTATCATTTCACCAATTTACTCCAAAAAATGAGAAAAAAAATGGAGCCTTGTACCCCAGCCAATTACCTGTACTGTATTGTCATCTCTAACTATAGGACATAATAAATAGGTGGAAAGTGAGGCTTGGAGGGGGGCGGGGAGGACAACAGTTCAGAGTAGATCACTTTTGTGCCACATTTATGAAGTGTGACTTTTTAAAAAGTCACAAAAGTTTCAACTCCACACAGGGCTTCGCCCAGGTGTACTTTTACTGAAATAGGCGAAAACACATTGAACTTGTGCAACAGGCTGCCTCCCAGGGGCGATGGGGGCCCAGTGTTTAGGAACGTCGAGTGGTGATGCAGCCTTAGCCTACATGCACACGGCAGTGTTTTTTTGCGGCCTCCGTTCCGTTTTTTTTTGCCGATCCGATGGTTTTCCATTCATTTCCATGGATCCGTTAAAAATGCGGATGCCTCTTCCGTTGCCTGTCCGCATTTCACGTCCGCAAAAAAATATGGCATGTCCTATTCTTGACCGCAAAAAACGGTTTGCGGACACATAGAAGTCAATGGGTCCGCAAAAAATGCGGATGACCAACGGAAGCCATCCGTTTGTCATCCGCATGCGTTTTTTTTTGCTTTATCTTTCTGCTGCTGTGCTAATCTCTGGCTTCAGTCTGGGTCCTATTCACTTCCATTACTGTTTCTTATAAGAGTGAAGTATCCTGGGACCCATTTTTCTGACTAGGGTGTGTTTGTCACTCTCAGAGGTACTAAGGGGGAGATTTATCAAACTTCTGTAAATTAGAACTGGCTTAGTTGCCATAGCAACCAATCAGATTCCACCTTTCGTTTTCCAAAGGAGCTGTGAAAAATGAAAGATTAAATCTGATTGGTTGCTATGGGCAACTAAACCAATTCTAATTTACACCAGTTTGATAAATCTTCCCCTAAGGCTACATGCACACGACAGTTGTTTTTTGCTGTCCGCAAATCGTGTATCCGTCTTCCTTTTTTTTTCACATCCACATCCGTTCCACGTGTCCGCAAATTTTGTAGGTTGTGTTTCCGTGTGTCTTCCATTTTCTTTTGCGGATCCGAAAAAAAAAACGGAAGGCTTGAACCAGTTTCTAAAAGTACCTGTACAAGTGCCTTGGTTTCCAAGCAACCATCCGCAAAAAAAAAACGGATGCGGATGACAAACAGATGGCTTCCGGTTGGTCATCCGCATTTTTTGCAGACCCATTGACTTCTATGGGTCCGCAAACCGTTTTTTGCGGACAAGAATAGGACATGCAATTTTTTTTTGCGGACATGAAATGCGGACAGCGGACGCGGACAGGCAACAGAAGAGGCATCCGCATTTTTACGGATCCATAGAAATGATAGGGAAACCATCGGATCCGCAAAAAACCACTGCTGTGTGCATGTAGGCTATGTCCTTTTATATATCAGGAGTGGGCTGCTCTCTGAGCTACTTTCCAAAAGCTCCTGCAGCAGTAAGGGGAAAATGCTCCCTAACCACACCATGCCCGCTCCAACTCTTAACTCCACTCTCAGCTCAACTACAGCTTCCTGTAAACTTCTCTCCTGGTAGGAAGCAAGACTAGCCCACTTCTTCCCAAAAGGGGGAAAATGGAAGGGTAAGTTCCATTCTGACTAAAGATCACTCTGCCAGATACACTGTCACCAGGCACATTGCATGAAATCCAATACATAACAGTTTCATAGCACCTAATGAACAAACCTGGAAACATAAGGCATGGTGGTGTCAACACATTGGTTAGGCATAGACAGTAGCAGGTTATAGGAATGGTAGTGCCCGTTCTGGGGTACTACACTTGTGCCACAATTTATTATTACTGTGCACCATTTTCATAGATTTGGTGCAGGTGTGTATGATAACTCCAGTCTGAAAACTACCCTAAGGCCCCTTTCACACGGGCGAGTTTTCCGCGCGGGTGCAATGCGTGAAGTGAACGCATTGCACCCGCACTGAATCCGGACCCATTCACTTCTATGGTGCTGTGCACATGAGCGGTGATTTTCACGCATCACTTTTGCATTGCGTGAAAATCGCAGCATGTTCTATATTCTGCGATTTTCACGCAACGCAGGCCCCATAGAAGTGAATGGGGATGCGGGAAAATCGCAATCATCCGCAATCATGTGCGGATGCGTTGCGATTTTCCCGCATGGTTGCTAGGATACGATCGGGATGGGGACCCGATCGTTATTATTTTCCTTTATAACATAGTTATAAGGGAAAATAATCGCATTCTAATTACAGAATGCAATGTTCCCCGGGCTATAGAGGGTTAAAAATAATAAAGAGTTAACTTACCTTCTCCCATTGTACGCGCAGAGCCCCAGAACGTCTTCTCTCTTGATGATTGTTTGCTTCAGGACCTGTGGTCACAGGGTCACATGGTCCAATCATAGAAGCATTTGAGTAGACCATGTGACCCATGTGATCCTGTGACATCACGGCAGGTCCTTCATCCAACATCTGTTCGCGTCCGAACGTATTTTGGGTCCGCGTTCGAGCCACATATTTTGCGGCTGGGGCGCGGACCCATTCACTAAAATGGAGCCGCAAAAGATGCGGACAGCAGTCCGTGTGCTGTCCGCGTCCATTGCTCCGTTCCCTGGCCACGCAAAAAAAATAGAGCATGTCCTATCCTTGTCCGTTTTGCGGACAAGAATAGGCATTTCTATAATGGTCTGCGTTCCGTTCCGCAATTTTGCGGAACAGCTTCTGTGTTTTGCGGGTCCGCGGTTGCAGACCGCAAAACACCTACGTTCGTGTGCATGAGGCCTAAAATACATGCAACGTGCTGCCCCCCAGGGCCAATTGTGTCCCAGGTTTTTTAGGGAATGCCGAGTGGTGATGTGGCCTCCAGCATAACGGAAGCCGGACGGATCTGTTATGCAGCCCATAGACTTCTATTATGACGGAATGAATAACGGAATGCCTCTAAAGGCATTCCATCATGGTCCGTGGTAACGGAATTCATAACGCAATTCAGTAAATACCACAACACGAACCCACACACGAACTTCAAAATATGAAATTCGCTCATCCCTAGTCGAGGCCATCACCAATTCATTTCAATGGATCCGCAAAAAAAAAGGAAGGTACTCCGTATGCCTTCCGTTTCCGTAGTTACGTTCTGTTAAAAGATAGCACATGTCCTATTATTGTCTGCATAACGGACAAGCATAGTACTGTTCTATTAGGGGCCAGCTGTTCCGTTCCACAAAAAACGGAATGCACACGGACGTCATCCGTATTTTTTGCGGATCCGTTTCTTGCAGGACCGCAAAATACTAAAAAAGCCATACGGTCGTGTGCAAGAGGCCTAATATCGATCTTCTATCTTGAGCATGCAAGTAACACATTGGAAGGGTACAGCCACACAGGGCAGATTTCGCGCGGCGGAATTTTTATCCCGAATTTGCAGATGACCTGCAGATTTGCCGTGGATTGCAAAGGGTGAAATCTGCAGAGAAAATGTGGAGCATAAATTAAGAGGCCGGTGATTTAAAATCTGCTGTGCAGGTCAAATCCGCTGCGGATTCCAGGCGTTTTTTTTTTTAGGCATCATGTGCATAAGGGCTCATTCACACCACCGTATAAATGGGTCCTCATCCGTTCTGCAATTTTGCAAAGCGGATGCGGACCTATTCACTTCAATGGGGCCGCAAAAGATGCGGACACTTATCCGCATCCGTCACTCCGTCCACAATTGCAGACAAGAATAGGCATTTTGTATAATGGGCCGCCATTTCCAATTTGCTGATCGCAAAACACCGCACGGTCGTATGAACGCGCCCTAAGATTTGGTAAAATCTCATGCATGTTGCTGCCACTGTGAATGCCGTGGATTTTCCACCCATAGCGTAAAAGCTGCCGGCTTCTGTTCCTGCATTATCTTATACTCTGTGGGTTCCGGTCCTGCATCTATCTATCTATCTGTGTCCGTCTCCATCATAATCAGATTGTCTCTCTCCGTAATATTTTTTCTTTGTCTCTGCCTCGCTTGGCTTGTCTTCCATCTTTCTGCTGCCCGTCTCTCTCTCCTTCTCCCCCATCTCTTATTTCATTACATGTAATAATTCCATAGCCCCCGTCGGCCACGAGCGTCTTGGGATTTTCCAAGTCTCATTAGTAGGGTTCCTGGAGAACGCAGCAGATGACGACTCTCCCCATAGTCTGGGACAAGTCGGATATTGATAACATTATAAGAGCTGTCTGGTCACGCGATGCTCCTGGTCCTGCAGAAAGCCAGCATTAGGTGCCGATGACTGTCTCCAGCCATATTCATAGATGGCAATGTTCCTCAAAAAGACACCAAAAATGTAGTATGAGTAGAGGTTACAGACCATATGTGCTGGTAGGAATTTAGTGGAGGTGATCTTTGGACTTTGACCGGTCAAGTCTACTGTAGCGGATACCCTCGGCCATGTTGTTACATGTGCACCAGCTGTGGTTAAAACAGATGTTTGGTAAGGTCTGATTTAGATGGTCATTCCAAGTTACGCCTGCACAAAAAGGACGTATGTTTGCCGCTCCCATGCACGTTAATCATTGAATCGAAAAAGAGTTTCTCCGCGGGTGGTTTGTACACTTCTCCTAGATGAGAGTAGGATATTGTAGAAAAAAACTAAAAGTGGCCCCATGTTGTAAATAGGTCCAAGTTGACAGAATGCAGGCGGAAGTAGGCGGGGTCTGTAATACCACAGTGCAGAAGAAAATACCGCCCCAGCAGAACCCTATACCACAGTGCATCAAAAAATACTGCCCCAGCAGAACCAAATACCACAGTGCATCAAAAAAATACTGCCCCAGCAGAACCAAATACCACAGTGCAGCACAATATACTGCCCCAGCAGAACCAAATACCATAGTGCAGCAAAATATACTACCCCAGCAGAACCAAATACCTCAGTGGAGTACAAAATACCGCCCCAGCAGGACCAAATACCACAGTGCAGCACAATATACTTCCCCGGCAGAACCAACCACAGTGCAGAACAATATACTGCCCCAGCAGAACCAAATACCACAGTGCAGCACAATATACTGCCCCAGCAGAACCAAATACAACAGTACAGAACAATATACTGCCCCAGCAGAACCAAATACCACAGTGCAGCACAATATACTGCCCCAGCAGAACCAAATGCCACATTGCATCACACAATACTGCCCCAGCAGAACCAAATGCCACAGTGCAGCACAATATACCGCCCCAGCAGAACCAAATACCACAGTGCAGCACAATATACTGCCCCAGCAGAACCAAATGCCACAGTGCAGAACAAAATACTGCCCCAGCAGAACCAAATACCACAGTGCAGCACAATATACTGCCCCAGCAGAACCAAATACCACAGTGCTGCATAATATACTGCCCCAGCAGAACCAAATGCCACAGTGCAGCACAAAATACTGCCACAACAGAACAATATACTACAGTGCAGCACAATATACCGCCCCTGCAGAACCAAATACCAAATTGCATCACAAAATACTGCCCCAGCAGAACCAAATGCCACAGTGCAGCACAATATACCGACCCAGCAGAACCAAATACCACAGTGCAGCACAATATACTGCCTCAGCAGAACCAAATACCACAGTGCTGCATAATATACTGCCCCAGCAGAACCAAATGCCACAGTGCAGCACAAAATACTGCCACAACAGAACAATATACTACAGTGCAGCACAATATACCGCCCCTGCAGAACCAAATACCAAATTGCATCACAAAATACTGCCCCAGCAGAACCAAATGCCACAGTGCAGCATAATATACCGACCCAGCAGAACCAAATACCACAGTGCAGCACAATATACTGCCTCAGCAGAACCAAATACCACAGTGCTGCATAATATACTGCCCAGCAGAACCAAATGCCACAGTGCAGCACAAAATACTGCCACAACAGAACAATATACTACAGTGCAGCACAATATACCGCCCCAGCAGAACCAATACCACATTGCATCACAAAATACTGCCCCAGCAGAACCAAATGCCACAGTGCAGCACAATATACCACCCCAGCAGAACCAAATACCACAGTGCAGCACAATATACCGCCCCAGCAGAACCAAATAACACACTGCAGCACAATATACTGCCCCAGCAGAACCAAATACCACAGTGCAGCACACAATACCGCCCCAGCAGAACCAAATACCACAGTGCTGCACAATATACTGCCCCAGCAGAACCAAATGCCACAGTGCAGCACAAAATACTGCCACAGCAGAACAATATACTACAGTGCAGCACAATATACGGCCCCAGCAAAATAAAATATCACAGTGCAAAATACTACCACATACACCACAGTATAAAACCGTATCATGGTCCTTGGCAGGCTCGGACTGGTACTGATGACTGTCTCCAGTCATATTCATAGATGGCAATGTTCCTGAAAAAGACACCAAAAATGTAGTATGAGTAGAGGTTACAGACCATATGTGCTGGTAGGAATTTAGTGCAGGTGATCGTTGGACTTTGACCAGTCAAGTCTACCGTAGTGGATACCATCGGCCATGTTGTTACATGTGCACCAGCTGTGGTTAAAACAGATGTCTGGTAAGGTCTGATTTAGATGGTCATTCCGATTTACGCCTAGTGAGGCAGGTCACATATACGCCCTGCTGCTCCATTTAGACTCTTTGGGACCAATGGAATTAGGCTACTTTCACACTTGCGTTCGTGTGATCCGGCAGGCAGTTCCGTCGTTGGAGCTGCCAGCCGGATCCGCCGATCAGTGTGACAACTGACAGCATTTGTAGACGGATCCGGGTGCAGATCTGTCTACAAATGCATTGCAAGAACGGATCCGTCTCTTCCCTTGTCATGCGAATGGACGGATCCGTCCTTCGGTTGTTTCGCAATGCCGGATCCGGCACTAATACAAGTCAATGTAAATTAATGCCGGATCCGGCATTCCGGCGACTGATCAGGCATTTTGGACGGACATAATACCGCATGCTGCTGTATTATGTCCGGCCAAAACGCCTGACAGTGACTGAACGGAAGGCATACTGATGCAAATTGAACGGATTTCTATCCATTCAGATTGCATGGGGATATGCCTGATCAGTTCTTTTCCGGCATAGAGCCCTTTTGACGGAACTCTATGCCGGAAAAGAATAACACAAGTGTGAAAGTACCCTTAGCCAGCGCTGTACTCCGTCATCTCCGGCGACCCCATAGAGAATGAATGGAGAGGCAGGGCATATGCTCAACCTGCCAGTTAGTCAAGAAAGGAATCAGTGGGGGCTCCAGCGTTCAGACCCCCACAGATCACTTAGTTATCCCCGTTCCTGTGGATAGAGGATAACTAGAAAAGTGGACACAGGCCCTTTAAGCGAGCATTTCTATTTTAGTTTGACACATATTTTGGGCCAGATTTTAAATTTTAATTTTATTTTTATTTTTTACACCCAAAGAATACCTTAGGAAATGTGAAAAGGTGAAACAGCTCTGACACGACGAGTGATAAGTGTCTGATTGATGGGGGTCTGACTGCTGGGACCCCCATAATCAAGGGAACGTGGTCTTAAAGGGGTTGTCTCACTTCAGTAAGTCGGATTTATCATGTAGAGAAAGTTAATACAAGACGCTTACTAATACATTGTTATTTTCCATATTGCTTCCTTTGCTGGATTCATTTTTCCATCACATAATACACTGCTCGTTTCCATGGTTACGACCGCCCTGCAATCCAGCAGTGGTGGCCGTGCTTACACACTATAGGGAAAGGCTGGAAGTGTGCATAGGCCAACACCTTTTCCTATAGTGTGGAAGCACGGCCACCACTGCTGGATTGCAGAGTGGTCAAAACCATACGAGCAGTGTATAATGAGATGGAAAAGAGCCAATATGGAGAATCACAATACATTAGTAAGTGCCTTGTATGAACTATCTCTACATTTGCTGAAGTGAGGCCGCCCCTTTAAGTGTGCTACACGTAAAGGATTAGACAAAAAATGTCTTGGTGCGTGCATTGCGTGTTTCCCATGTGTCATAGGAACTGCATGTGTCTTGTTTCTGACTGACTTAAGAGCGGGATATCCATATATGTGTAAGTCTACTTTCACACTTGCGGTAGCAGGGTCCGGCAGGCTATTCCAGTGGGGGAACAGCCTGCCAGATTCGTGCTTATGCTAGCCCACCGTGCCGCCGGAGGACCACTCTGGCGCCATTCACTATAATGGGGGCGGGGCGAAGCACTGCAAACATGCTGAGAGGTGGCCGGACAAAAACTACAGCGGACTTAAGGAGGCACATTTTGCTGTGAATGTCCGCCGTCATACTTCATCTTTAATATTTCCGTTATCACTGTAAGGGCTCATGAACACGACCGTTGGATGTTTTGCAGTCCGCAAATGGCGGATCTGCAAAACATGGTTGTGTGCATCCACATTATTCGGAACAGAACAGCCTCTAATAGAACCGTCCTGTCCTTGTCTGTAATGTGGACAGTAATAGGACGTGTTCTATCATTTTGCAGAACGGCCATGCGGACATACAGACACGGAATGCACACGGAGTCATTTTCGTTTTTTTGTGGCCCCATTGAAGTGAATGGTTTCACGTACCGGCCACAAAAAAATATAAAAATGGTACGGACACGGAAAAAAAATACATTTGTGTGCAGAAGCCCTAAGGTGGGCCCCCAGAATCAGTTACACTGGAAGGCCCTAGGTACCCCAGTCCGACACTGGTCCTGAGGAAGGCAGTACAGTTGAATTCAGAAAGGCACCTTGATAAAATACACGGTAACCTAAAAATACCAGAGTTGTTTTACTGGTGATATTTACTGGTAATGTTATGGAATGTGTAAGATTAGCACGTCCCTGGACAGGGATATCAGAGAGTTGACATGTACTCAGCATTCGTGCGATTGTGTATTATTTTTGGTAGGTTTATTCTTACATGATAAAGTTTAGACTAGCCTACCTCAGCTTGTTCTACACATCCCAATCAGGGCCATCCTAGGGCGTCCCAGAGGTCCCTGATACGGGATCGCCCCTATCGGGGCGGCCATTCCGTTTTAGGCAGGGCGATATCAAGATAGGGTTATCTCTAGGGACAGCCCTCCAAGCATCGTTCACCATACGAGTCGCTGCTATTCTTTTGGCCCACTACCATGAGCATTGACTCCTTCACAAGAGGAATCTCCTCTTAGTTTTTTCGTTTCTGTTCTGTTATTTAAGTGTGCTTATTAAGGGCTCTTTCACACTTGCGCTTTTGCTTTCCGTCCTAGAGTTCCATCCTCGGGGCTCTCGGACAGAAAGATACTGATCAGGATTTATCCTAATGCATTCTGAATGGAGAGAAATCCGTTCAGGATGCATCAGGATGTCTTCCGTTGCGGATTTGTCTCCGTCCAAAAATCCGGAAGACATGCCGTAACGCCGGATCCGGAATTAATGCCGGATCCGACATTTAGATTTTGTGAATGGTTACCATGGCAGCCAGGACGCTAAAGTCTCGGCTGCCATGGTAAAGTGTAGTGGGGAGGCAGGGCAGAAGTCTACTTACCGTCAGTGCGGCTCCCGAGTCCTGGGGCACTCCACAATGACGTCACAGCGCCCCATGAGCATGGATCACATGATCGCATGGATCACATGATCCATGCACGTGGGGCGCTCTGACGTCATTGTGGAGCGCCCCGGGAGCCGCACGGACTGTAAGTAGCTGCTCCCCTGGCCCCCCACTACTTATTATGGCAACCAGGACTTTAGTAGCGTCCTGGCTGCCATAGTAACACTGAAAGCATTTTAAAGACTGATCAGTCTTCAAACGCTTTCAGTTGTCTTCACTGTCAGTGAAAAACGGACGTAAAAAAAAAGGACATGTTCTATCTTGTCCGTTTTTCACTGACAGACTGCCCCCCTATAATTGAATCGGTCCATTTTTAACATCCGTCTCACAGAAAGGCATCAGTGAAATAAACGTCCGTTAAAAATGTCAGTTTTTAACTGACGCGTTTTTTTTCACTGTCGTGTGCATGTAGCTTTACAATGTATAGACCAGAGCATTTTGTGCTCTTTTCTCCATCTTTTCTAATGCAATCTGTCACGCACCCCTAACAAAGGCCTCCAAGTAAGATGTGAACACAGCCCAATGCTTATTTTTAACCCATTATGCTCTTTATATAAGCGTAATACATCAGAAGCACAAATACGCATCCTGCCCTGGTAGTCTGCTACAGTGTAGTTAAAAGGGGTTGTCTCATCTGAGACAGTGCCGCTAGGATATGACACCAATGTCAGATAGGTGTGGGTCTTACACTTGTCTCTAGAACAGGGCTCCTAAACTGAGCAAGTGCAGCCACCCTCCATTCACTTCTATGGGAGTTCCGAACATAGCAGAGCACTGGCATAGAGGTAAATGGAGAGGTGGCCGTGAATGTGCGGTGATCTCTCCATTCATGCCTACGGGAATTCTGAAAATAGCCGAGTACGCTCGCTCAACTATTTTTGGAACTCCCATAGAAATGAATAGAGGGCACCCCATACATGCGCAGCGCGCTCTCATTCACTTTGGGGGCTCCGTTCTAGAGATAGGTTCAGGTCCCACCTCTAGGACCTGCACCTATCGGACATTGGTGGAATATCCAAGCGATATGCCCCCAATGTCCCAGATGAGACAACCCCTTTAAGATGTATCAGTCTGGATTCTAGGCGGTTTAGCCCATACAATATTGTCTAGACTGGATGTAATTGTAGCAAACTGTGATCTGGTTTTCAGACAAAAAAAAAATAGCAGTAAGCAGAGATATTGATAATGGCAATGAATTGAAACACTGAAATTAGGCCCAAATGAATCTTGATTTTCCATTGTATAACTGTGACTGTATAAAGCCAGGAACATCACCAAGTCCAGTCCATGGATAAAGATGCCAAATCCCCGCGAGGCCTAGTAATGGCAGCACCACCGCGTGTCATTGTAGGAATGAGACTTACATAAGAACATCTCTTCTTGCTCTGACGCCTTCAAGAATCTCATCTCTTTCTGACATCCGGATGCTGAGACGAGCAGAATCCGCACACAGAACGCAGCCTCACCTCCGCCACATCACACGTAAAGTCCATAGAAGTGTCTCCTCCTGGCTGCCAAGGCTCAGGCTGCGTGGGCGTCTGTGCAAGATGAAATCTGTTCCCCGTACACCCTTTCTCATCTTATTCTCTGAAAAACACAAATGAAAGAATTGCTTTTCCTTCCACAAGCCGCCTCACGTAATTGAGATGCTGCAGAGGGGGCTGAAATGGTGCAACAGGACAAAGCCAAGGATATGTGTAAGCGAAGGGACTGTCAAGACAAGAGGTCATGCACAGCGGGTGGAGGGGTGTCAGGTCCAGAGCGGGGGGCACACTGCACACCCCCTGCCAGTTTACTCTCCGAATAACTAGAACATATCAAGCAGGATTGGTTCACGCGCATTGCACGGGTGTTGTTGCTGGTACACCCTCACCCATAAATCAGCGCTCCAAATCCTGAGGCCATGAGTAGAGAAGGACACACAACCTTTCTTGGAAGTAGCCAGGACGATTTGTTAAAGAAGCCGATATGTTACAAGGAAAAAACCTGTTAAACCAGGCACTATGACTTGTAGGACTAGTTCAGCTGAATCTGTTGCCATTAAGTGCACCAAGGGCGGGCCCAAGCCACTCTGTGCACCCTTGCTTCTCCTCCTTCCTCTGCCAGCCCCTTCCTCTTCTTTTTGATTGGTGGGGCCAGGTGCAGGAACCTGACCATGCCGATCAAGAATGAGAGCGATGGATTGGCAGAGGAAGCAGGAGGAGCAAGAGTGCACAGGGTGGTTTGGGCCTGCCCTCAAAGTGGTGGTGATGGGAAACTCACTAAGAGACTTCATAAGGGCCTGGATCTATTTCTGTAGTGTAATAATATTCCAGGTTGTAGATAAAGGGGTTGGCCCATCTCGCACTTTGGTGGCCTATCACTAGGACCACCTC
The DNA here is from genome assembly GCA_033119425.1 of Bufotes viridis. Lineage (NCBI taxonomy): Eukaryota > Metazoa > Chordata > Amphibia > Anura > Bufonidae > Bufotes > Bufotes viridis. The sequence continues at coordinate 28,755,911 of CM065597.1, read as the reverse complement.
TGTTCAAACACACAAATTGACAGCACTCCAAAATTGAAAGTGAGAATATTCAGTGATTTTTATTCAGCCGGACATCAGGCAAAGTGAAATCAGGCAACGTTTCGGTCTATATACAGCCCTTCATCTGGCCTCATGTTGTGGACACGCATATAAATGTCAGCGCTGGGATCACTTCTAGAATGAGGTCTCCAAAGTGAACAAGGGGACACTTTGCAAGTGCGACCACTCTTAATTCACTTGTATGGGAGTGCCGAAAATAGACGCACCTATCAGACATTGGTGGCATATCCTAGCGAGATGTCCCTAAAGTGCGAGATGGGCCAAACCCTTTCATTGATTACTGGAGAACAGCCATTGGTTCTAACATATACATATCTATTTCATATCTATCTATCAAATATCATAACATGTTTTTACCTAAAAATTTAACTTGGGTGTATCCTAAAACAACTCATCAACGTGATTTAGACTTAGGCATCGAAAGTATAATTAAAGAACATTGATTACAAATTACATTTTCTTCCATAACTAATTAACTACTAGGCTACACAGACATGGCTGCTACATTAGAGATCGATGATCGTGCAAGTGATCTCCGGGGGTGAATCAATGTTCCAGGTTGATGGCTTTGCAACAGATACTTGCATGGTCCATTAAGTGAATCTCCAGTCGTGGCACCAAGCAGATTTGTTTTTCCAGTTGTTAGAAGCTACAGTCATGTGAGAGGACACATAAGGGACCACAGCAACAAATGGAGGAAGAATTAGCATTTAAAGGAGTTGTCAGGTTTAGAAAACCCTATTCAAATTGAGTCAGCAGATGGAGGTCTTGTTTCAGGACTCTCGTCCACTAGTGTCGAAGACAACAAAGAGCATCACTTGCCCTAAAGTGCCTAGGATGTTCATGCATTACATAAACGTCCCATTTAATTGGTGATGTGTGAAATGCTCAGTTTTCCCTATAGGGACAGTCCAGGTGAATTGAACGGTTGCTGCCAGCTTCCCCCACAGATTACTACTGATCCCATCAGTGACAATCCCATTTTGTTAGAAAGGTCCCAAAAATACATTGGCTGTACAACCAAAGGACAAATGAAGAATTGCACGCTTCCCGATGCTATTAATGGGCTGCTCAATCTGCGCCAGGTCATTGATGGAGGTTCTGGACGAGGGAAGCCCCCTTGTAGGGTATTTGGAATTAGGTTCTAAACCAGAAAACCACTTTAATCACTTAGGTTGGGCCTAAAGCCTCTTGTTCTACGCTCTTACATTTCCGTCTGTGAAATCAATGTCAGCAGCTTATTTTATTCAACCCATGCCCACCAGAGAATTGGAAAGAAAGTGTAGTAACGTGGGTGGGAAAGATCAAGTCGTAAATTATAAATGACGCCTTGTGCTTGACATTTTTGTACCACTATATGAACACCTTCTCCCAGCGTCGCCCTGCTGTGTATCAGTCACACTCAAAATGAGACGTAGGATGGAACATGGAGCAGAAAACAATAGGTGAGGACATACGGACCATGTCCCTCTCCTTCCCTTCTGCTCTGGTAATGGGTCTATTATAGGAGGAGAGCATAGAGCTTTTGATAGAGCATTCAGTGACCTCGGGTGATATCACTCCATGAATCTGCCTTAAATTATTCATTGACAAACTCTACATCTCTACGCAACCCCCTCACTCCTCTGTTCCTTGCCTATGGGTGCTGGAAAAGCTACTCATTATCAACCTGCTCCCTGGGTAATATATCACACATTTCCAGCGCTCCACCCCTCCCATCTATCCTACTGTCTTATTCTGCGTAGACTTTGATTTTTATAACCCAAGTTGACCTTCAAGTTCTCATCTATATACACGTAAATAAAATATATATATATACTGTATCTATCATGGTGGCACATGCCCAGGGTACAGTACAAATCTTGGTAGCGATGTACCTATAAGGGTGCAAAGACAGCAGATACACCTAAGCCCTGGTGTCAAGGCGGCCCAAAAACTCCTCTGTAACATAAGAAGACGCCAGTGCTATATAGGTCCTATGGTAGGTGAGGACTCTGATCTTGCATTCGTATTATATAGTAATATAGTAATAATTGTATAACAATAATATAATATCCACTATATAGAGAAAAGTTTTGGGACAACCACACATTTCACCTACTGGAGCTTTTATGACATCCGATTCCATATCTGTAGGCACTCATTTGAAGTTGGTCTCCACTTTGCTCTTCTGGAAAGGCTTTCTACAAGATTTTCGATTGTGTCTGTGGAAATTTTTGCCCATTCATCCAGAAGAGCATTTGTGAGGTCCGACACTGATGGGTAAGAGGACCTGCTTCGCAATTTCCAGGTGTTGGATGAAGTTGAAGTCTTGACTCTTGATTCTTCCACACCAGACTCACCCGACCATGCCTTTATGGAGCTTGCTTTTTGCACTGGGACAGTCATACTGGGACACGAAAAGGCCTTCGCCAAACTGTTCCCACAAAGTAGGAAGCAATTGTCCAAAATGTCTTGGTGTGCTGAAGCATTAAGGTTTTCCTTCAGTAGAACCGAGTTGTCTAGGTTGACCCCTGAAAAACAATCCCTCCTTCACCAAACCTTACAGCTGGCACAATGCAATTAGGCAGGTAACATCCTCCTGGCGTTCACCAAACCCAGACTGACAGATAGAGAGGTGTGATACATCACTCCACAGAACACATTTCCACTGCCCCAGTGGCGAGGGCTTTACACCACTCCATCCAACGCCTGGCATTGTGCTTGGTGATGTAAGGCTTGCATGCAGCTGCTCGGCAATGGAAACCCATGTCATGAACTCCTGGAATAGCAGATTTTGTGGTGATCTTGATATCAGAGAAGGTTTGGACTTTGCAGTTATGGAGTCAGCAGAGTGTTGCTGACTTGTATGCACTATGCTCCTCAGTGCTCAGTAACTTTACGTGGTCTTCCTTTTGTGGCTGAGTTGTTGTGGTTCCTTCCACTTCGCACTAATACCACTCATAGCCGATGGTGGAGGATCTAGGAGGGAAGAAATTTCACAACCTGACTTGTGGCAGTAGTGACATCATGTTACAGGACCACGCTTGAAATTAAGGAGCTCTTTAGAATGAGCCACTTTTCCACAAAGACAACTGCATGGCTAGGGACTGGATTTTACACACCTGTGGCAATGGGACTGAATGAAACACCTGAAGCCAATGACTATGACAATGAGGTGTGTCCAGATTTGCCTTCAGTACTCTCAGGCCGAGGGCGATAGTGACAGCCGTAATGGCGGCCATATTGGTTGTTATACAGCTTTCCAAGAAACATAACAAATGACTCCCTTTCTTAAAGTTTCAGGGAAAGTCTCCTTAGATTCAGCTGATCACCAAAGATCTGGTTTCTCTAACCCCGGCCTAGGGAATCAGCTGATATCACTAGGGGAAGATACTTATTGTAATTCATGAATAGGCCTGGTCTCTTACATTGTTCTGGTGTACAGATGGTGCTCAGAACAAAGGACCTCACACTATGGCATCCTAGGTTGTGCCTAGGCCATGTGAGCAATGAATGTAACAGTACTGGCCTGGGAAGAGGTTGCAGCACTTAACAGAGCACCATGGCCTCTTTAAACAGCTGATTGGCAGGGTTGCCGGGAGTCGGACCCCCACCGATCTTATATTGATGGCCTGTGCTGAGGATCTGCCATCAGTTTTCTCAGGGGCCGACTGCAAGCTAAAAGTGGCCCTGGAATAAAAAGTAAAATTGGCCCTATGGTGCAGGTGGGTCCAAATTGACAGAAGACAGGGCAACATAATTAGGCAAGGCCAACATATGTAGGCAGGGACAACCGAAGTAGACAAGGTCAACAATACCACAGTACAGCACAAATACCGCCCCTGCTTAACCAAATAACACAGTGCAGCACAAATACCGCCCCTGCATAACCAAATAACACAGTGCAGCAAGAAGACCGCCCGTGCAGAACCAAATACCACAGTGCAGCACAAATACCGCCCCTGCAGAACCAAATACCACAGTGCAGCAAAATACCACCCATGCAGAACCAAATACCATAGTGCAGCACAAATACCGCCCCTGCATAACCAAATAACACAGTTCAGCAAGAAGACCGCCCGTGCAGAACCAAATACCACAGTGCAGCACAAATACCGCCCCTGCAGAACCAAATACCACAGTGCAGCACAAATACCGCCCCTGCATAACCAAATAACAGTGCAGCACAAATACCGCCCCTGCAGAACAAAATACCACAGTGCAGCACAAATACCGCCCCTGCATAACCAAATAACACAGTGCAATACAAATACCGCCCCTACAGAACCAAATACCACAGTGCAGCACAAGATATCACCCCTGCAGAACCAAATACCACAGTGCAGCACAAATACCGCCCCTGCAGAACCAAATACCACAGTTCAGCACAAATACCGCCCCTGCAGAACCAAATACCACAGTGCAGCACAAATACCGCCCCTGCAGAACCAAATACCACAGTGCAGCACAAATACCGCCCTGCATAACCAAATAACACAGTGCAGCACAAATACCGCCCCTAGCAGAACCAAAATACCACAGTGCAGCACAAATACCGCCCCTGCAGAACCAAATACCACAGTGCAGCACAAATACCGCCCCTAGCAGAACCAAATACCACAGTGCAGCACAAATACCGCCCTGCAGAACCAAATACCACAGTGCAGCACAAAATACCGCCCCTGCAGAACCAAATACCACAGTTCAGCACAAATACCGCCCCTGCAGAACCAAATACCACAGTTCAGCACAAATACCGCCCCTGCAGAACCAAATACCACAGTGCAGCACAAATACCGCCCCTGCATAACCAAATAACACAGTGCAGCACAAATACCGCCCCTGCAGAACAAAATACCACAGTGCAGCACAAATACCGCCCCTGCAGAACCAAATACCACAGTGCAGCACAAGATACCGCCCCTGCAGAACCAAATACCACAGTGCAGCACAAATACCGCCCCTGCAGAACCAAATACCACAGTGCAGCACAAATACCGCCCTGCAGAACCAAATACCACAGTTGCAGCACAAATACCAGCCCCTGCAGAACCAAATACCACAGTTCAGCACAAATACCGCCCTGCAGAACCAAATACCACAGTTCAGCACAAATACCGCCCCTGCAGAACCAAATACACAATTACGGCACAAATACCGCCCTGCGCAACTAACACGGTGCGGCACAAATACCCTGCATAACCAAATACCGCAGCAGCACAATACCGCCCTGCATAACCAAATAACACAGTGCAGCACAAATATCGCCCCTGCAGTAACCAAATACCACAGTGCAGCACAAATACCGCCCCTGCAGATTCAAATACCACAGTGCAGCACAAGATACACGCCCCTGACAAAGGCAACCAAATACCACAGTGCAGCACAAATACCGCCCCTGCAGAACCAAATACCACAGTGCAGCACAAAATACCGCCCCTGCATAACCAAATAACACAGTGCAGCACAAATACCGCCCCGTGCAGAACAAAAATACCACAGTGCAGCACAAATACCGCCCCTGTAGAACCAAATACCACAGTGCAGCACAAATACCGCCCCTGCATAACCAAATAACACAGTGCAGCACAAATACCGCCCCTGAAGAACAAAATACCACAGTGCAGCACAAATACCACCCCTACAGAACCAAATACCACAGTGCAGCACAAATACCGCCCCTGCAGAACCAAATACCACAGTTCAGCACAAATACCGCCCCTGCAGAACCAAATACCACAGTTCAGCACAAATACCGCCCCTGCAGAACCAAATACCACAGTTCAGCACAAATACCGCCCCTGCAGAACCAAATACCACAGTGCAGCACAAATAACGCCCCTGTATAACCAAATAACACAGTGCAGCACAAATACCGCCCCTGCATAACCAAATAACACAGTGCAGCACAAATACCGCCCCTGCATAACCAAATAACACAGTGCAGCACAAATACCGCCCCTGCAAAACAAAATACCACAGTGCAGCACAAATACCGCCCCTACAGAACCAAATACCACAGTGCAGCACAAGATATCACCCCTGCAGAACCAAATACCACAGTGCAGCACAAATACCGCCCCTGCAGAACCAAATACCACAGTTCAGCACAAATACCGCCCCTGCAGAACCAAATACCACAGTCCAGCACAAATACAGCCCCTGCAGAACCAAATACCACAGTGCAGCACAAATACCGCCCCTGCATAACCAAATAACACAGTGCAGCACAAATACCGCCCCTGCATAACCAAATAACACAGTGCAGCACAAATACCGCCCCTGCATAACCAAATAACACAGTGCAGCACAAATACCGCCCCTGCAGAACAAAATACCACAGTGCAGCACAAATACCGCCCCTACAGAACCAAATACCACGGTGCAGCACAAATACCGCCCCTGCAGAACCAAATACCACAGTGCAGCACAAAATACTGCTATCTGCACCACAGTATTCAACTGTATCACTTTCCTGAGGATGTCAATACAGTAGAATCCAGCTGCTGGTGAGGTGTGTAAGAGAGAACCAGTTCATTATGAACCTGGCTGAAGGCCATGAGATAGGCTTGGGTGGCCCTCCTAGGCATCGGCCCACCAGGAAATTTTCCTGTAGGGTCTATGGCCAATCCGCCCCTAAATATTCTATTCCCTGAAAACCCTTTTAAAGGGGCATATGGAAAGAGGTTGTCAAGGCTGCTTTAAGATGACAATGTTACCCCCAAATTATATTGTCTTACATACACTGCAATGGTGATTGAAGCGGCGGTTCCTGGCTATATTTTAGCGGTCTAGTTTTGCCTGCCGTGTAGGACTTATTGACGGGAATGCAATGATCTATCATGAGACTTACAAGCTTTTCCAATTCTCTCTCCTCAGTAAAACCCTACAAGTCAAGATTGTTGATGACGAAGAATACGAGAAGCAAGAGAACTTCTATGTGATCCTGGAGGAGCCTCGATGGATGAAACGTGGGATTTCAGGTACATAGAATTTAACCCACGTTATTTCCCTGTGCGGACTACCACCCCTCCCCACCACTTTTATAATGCCATTCATATCCCATGAAGCCAAAATTGTGGTCCAATCGTAGAGCTGCTCTTCTTCCGGCATGGAAGGGGTTAATCACAGCCTCCTAAAAATAGTCTCTTAATTGGGAAATCTACGGCAGCATTTGCTAATGGTTTATACGGCTCAGATCATCTCCAGTGGATATGAGGCATCGATTTCCTTGGTAACTTTGTTGCCAAGCAACCTGCAGATGATTACACTTTGGCCTAGCAACATGTTTCCTCCGTTGCCTAGGAGAATCGTGCTGTGGCAAATCGTTGCAGAACAGCGTTACCTTGTGGAACAGTATACGATGTAACGCAGCGACGTCAGTTGAAACAGTTGCTAAGCAACAGGCAGTATGGCAGGAAGGTGTAGATGGATGTGGTGGGGTGAGGCTATGACTTGTGGTCCTCCTGCATCGGGGCAGGTTCTGTAGCTATCCCATGGCTTTCCTGTGTTATTAATTATAGGTTTAGCAGTCATGACTTTACATGGCTGCTCTTTGGGAAAATTTTAGGCTACATGCACACGACTGCTGTGTGTTTTTTGCGGTCCGCAAAATGCGGATCCACAAAACACGGATGGCGTCCGTGTGCATTCCGCAATTGGCGGAACGGATCGGGCAGCCCATTATAGAGATGCCTATTCTTGTCCGCAAAACGGACAAGAATAGGACATGTTATATTTGTTTTGCTGGGCTACGGAACGGAGCAATGGATGCAGACAGGACACGGAGTGCTGTCCACATCTTTTGCGGCCCTATTGAAGTGAATGGGTCTGCGCCCGAGCCGCAAAAACTGTGGCTCGGATGCGGACCAGAACAACGGTCGTGTGCATGAGGCCTAACAGATATGAAGCCACTTTTTGATACTGAAAACATTGCTGAATATTAGGTTCATATTTAAAGGGGTATTCTAGCCTGAAGCATTTATCACCCATCCAGGAGATAAATACTCGATCAGTGGGGAGTCTGACCACTCTGGATCAGGTTTTCATTAATATCTTTGTACTTTGCTTCATTCAGCTTTCCCTCAAATCTGACCAGTCCCAGCCGCTGAAAAACACCCCACAACATGATGCTTTCACCACCAAACTTCACTGTAGGGAAGGTATTGGGAAGGTGATGAGCAGTGCCTGGATTCCTCCAGACATGACGCTTTAAATTGAGGCCAAAAAGTTCAATTTTGGTTTCATCAGACTAGAGAATTGTTTCTCACAATCTGAGAGTCCTTTAGGTTCTTTTTTTGCAAATTCCAAGAGGCTTTTTATAGGACCACTCTGCCCTAAAGACCAGATTGGAGGAGTGCCACAATAGTGGTTGACCTTCTGAAATTTTCTCTCATCTGCTCACAGGATCCTTGGAGCTCAACCAGAGTGACCATTGAGTTCTTGGTCACCTCTCTTACCAAGGCCTTTGTATCTCAAAGACTTATTTTGGTGTGGCGGCCAGCTCTAGGAAGAGTCCTGTTTGTTCCAGACTTCTTCCACTTAAGAATGATGGAGGCCACTGTGCTCTTGGGAACTTTAAGTGCAGCAGAAATTTTTTCATACCCTTCTCTAGATCTTTGGTTCCACACAATCCTGTCTCTGAACTCTACAGGCAGTTCTTTTCTCTTCATGGGTTCTTTTTTTTTACCACAAGTGGACTCCAATTAAGGTGTAGAAACATCTCAGAGATGATCAAGAGAAATGGGAGACCCTAGAGCTGTTATAGCAAAGAGTCTGAATACGTATGCCCATGCAAAATTTTAATTTTTCTTTTTTAGTACATTTTCAAATATTTCCAAGATTCTGTTTTAACTTTCTCATTATGGGATATTGAGTTCAGATTTATGCACAAGCCCGCAACAACAAAATCTGAAAAAAGTAAAAGGGTCTAAAGACTTTCCAAATGCACTGTATACTAGCATTTCTAAAAGGGAATCCCACCTAAATGTTTAAAGGAATCTCTGAGTGCTGACTGATCATGAACATCCCTGCTTGTATCGAACCACTCGCCTGCTGCATCACCTGAGGAGTTACACAGCCAGCATTGGTGTTATCTCCGATACTGGATTCTGCAGATGGGTTTCAGGTGTATAACACAGCCTGTGTATGGACCAGGCTCAGTTCCTGAGCCTGCTCCATACACCCTCATCCACCTGTAAAGTACATGTATGTCATGGTGAACAAAGGAGTGTAACAGCATAAAATGCTGTTTGCCTGCAGACACCACTGGTGGGGACCCACTGTGTTATTACTGAGTTCAATCTATAAAGGTATGCTCCGAGGCTCCATCTAGTGGTGGGTGCAAGAAGTCACAATGTTATCATTTAAAAGTTTGTGTAAGTGTTTGGCATAAACTGTGCCTTAAAAAGTCTTAAATTGAGTAAAAATTAAATTTTTTTGTGCTGTGCTTGCTAGAAGTTGAAAAAGTGGGCCTTGTTTACTGACAGGTGCCAACTACTAAAAATTATAGACAGATACAAAAAAGTGCGAAACCTACGTAGAATTCAGTCCAAAATCCGCCACATTTAAACTGGTGTATGTACACTTACTGACAAAAACATATGCGCCAAGAAGGAGTCGTTGGAATGTAATGAAGCTTTCCATGTGTGAATGCAATAATGATATATGTAAGTGATCACAAGATTAGAGTGAAAGAAGTAGTTTTCTGGAGAAAACTGTGCAATTAGTGGGAGGCTCTAGGACCCTGTTGGGCCCTCTCTAGCCTGGATACAAGATGAGATATGGCCTCTAGCCTGGATACAAGATGAGATATGGCCTCTAGCCTGGATACAAGATGAGATATGGCCTCTAGCCTGGATACAAGATGAGATATGGCCTCTAGCCTGGATACAAGATGAGATATGGCCTCTAGCCTGGATACAAGATGAGATATGGCCTCTAGCCTGGATACAAGATGAGATATGGCCTCTAGCCTGGATACAAGATGAGATACAGCCTCTAGCCTGGATACAAGATGAGATACAGCCTCTAGCCTGGATACAACATGAGATACAGCCTCTAGCCTGGATACAACATAAGATACAGCCTCTAGCCTGGATATAAGATGAGATACAGCCTCTAGCCTGGATACAACATGAGATACAGCCTCTAGCCTGGATACAAGATTAGATACAGCCTCTAGCCTGGATACAAGATGAGATACAGCCTCTAGCCTGGATACAAGATTAGATACAGCCTCTAGCCTGGATACAACATGAGATACAGCCTCTAGCCTGGATACAACATAAGATACAGCCTCTAGCCTGGATATAAGATGAGATACAGCCTCTAGCCTGGATACAACATGAGATACAGCCTCTAGCCTGGATACAACATGAGATACAGCCTCTAGCCTGGATATAAGATGAGATACAGCCTCTAGCCTGGATACAACATAAGATACAGCCTCTAGCCTGGATACAACAGGAGATACAGCCTCTAGCCTGGATACAAGATGAGATACAGCCTCTAGCCTGGATACAAGATGAGATACAGCCTCTAGCCTGGATACAACATGAGATACAGCCTCTAGCCTGGATACAAGATGAGATACGGCCTCTAGCCTGGATACAAGATGAGATACTGTTGGGCATAACAGTATGCCAAATTTTGCAGCAATCCAACATTTCTGTCCAGCTGTTGTAACCTATGAACAGGAGACCATCGAGATGCCAAGAATACAATGTTCCTATTTCCCTACTTATGGGGGAATCCAATATGTGCCCAAATGAAATGAATTCAATTTTAGGGGACCACTAAGTAAAAGCAGCCTGCTCTTCTTCATCCTGGTCAGAAGCCCCCCCCACTGTCTTATACATAAAACATGGTGGGAAACACCTTTGGGCCCTGAACTCCAGTGCATTGATTGGACAAATTTGATATCTACTGACTGCAGCCTATGGCCTCTTGCACACGAACATTTTTTTTTCCCGTTTCCGTTCCGTTTTTTGCGTTACGGACCGTAAACGGAACCATTTTTTTCAATGGATCCACCAAAAAAACAGAAGGTACTCCATATGCCTTCTGTTTCCGTATTTCGTTCCGTTCAAGGATAGAACATTTCCTATTATTGTCCGCATAACGGACAAGGATAGTACTGTTCCATCAGGGGCCAGCTGTCCTGTTCCACAAAAAACTGAATTCACACGGACATCATCTGTATTTTTTGCGGACCGCAAAATAGAGAAAAAGCCATACGGTCGAGTGCAAGAGGCCTAAAGCTCATTTAGAGGAAGACCGTGCAACTTCTTGGGGCTCTTAAAGTTAGGAGGGCCCCATTTAAGCACAAGAATTTTGGAGAGTTCCTTTGATATTTTGTATGATGAAAATCTTGGCCAATGCTAGGGGTCCCTAACGTGTGGATCGTCAGCTGTTGTGAGACTACAACTCCTAGCATGTCCTGCAGCCTGTGGCACCCCCAATCATGCTTGATGGTGATATAGAAACATTATTTTATTTAGGTTGGTTGGTGGAGCCTATTCCTTAGGCCTCATGCACACGACCGTTGTTTGATTCCGTGTCCGTTGTGCCGCTTTTCGTGATTTTCTGCGGACCCATTGGTTTTCAGTGGGTCCGTGGAAAACTCGGCAAATGCACTGTTTATCCTCCGCGTCCGTGGTCCTTGATTCCAGTCCGTCAAAAAAATATAACCTGTCCTATTCTTGTCCGTGAAAAACGGTTCACGGACCCATTCAAGTCAATGGGACAGTGAAAAAATGCGGATGGCCATCCGTGTGTCATCTGCGTTCCGCATCTGTTTTTTTGCGGATCTATTGGCAGGCACTTGCCAAAAATTGTCAGCCTGTCTTTTGGTAAAATCTTTTGGGTCATGTCCGCTAAAAAAAAAGGAAGACACACGGAAACACAACAGAAGCAAAAACTGACACGGATCACAGAACAACGGAACCCTGTTTTGCGGACCGCAAAAAAATACTGTCGTGTGCATGAGGCCTTACTGACATCTTGGCTCATTGGAGAACACTGCTGTTCTCGGGTTCTGGGTTCAAATCTCCCCATGAGTAACGTGTTCTCCCTGTGTTTGTGCAAACCCTAAAAACAAACCAATAGTCACATAGGAATTTAGATTGTGAACCGTCAATGGGGGCAGGCACCCATGCAAGTGATGAGAATGGCCCAGTTTTACTAATGTCCATGCGCCTAGAATCTGTCTACAAAGTGCTGCCACCAGGGGTATCAGACTTTTTTTTACGACATGTTCGAAAAGGGTGTGGAGCTTAGCGGGAAGGGGCAGAGCAATGCGTGAAAGGGGCATGGTCTATGATGCACCATTTTACACCAACAATGTGCCATAATTCTGGATTAAATTGTGTCTCAAACTAAGCCAACCAATAGTTGGTATAAAATTAGACAAAAGTGCCTCCACCACATTTATCATCCAGAAGTGGCATACCTTCAATAGAAGCAGACCACTTGACTGCTAAGGGGCCCTGGAGGAGGTGGGGGAGGCGGCGGCTGACACTGAACTCCTCTTCAGGATGTGAAAACACTGAATTTTCATTCAGCCACCACTAGGTGGAGCTCAGTGCAGATAGATTATTACAGCTTCTAATTCCCTGAATTGTAACTGCTTAAATACCTATGCACTGAGCTCCCCCTAGTGGTGGCTGCAGGCAACTAGATTTGTAATAGAAGGGAAACAGGATATTTATCAGCCTAATTATGCCAGGTTTCTGGTGTAAAATGCACTGAGAAATATAGGGGTAGATTTATCATCTCCCTGCAGCAGAAAAGTGGCATTAAAAAGTCTCAAAGTGCAGTTTTTATGCCTCCCTCTGCACTTTTCAGAAAGTGGGGGTGGCAACGGAGGTAAGGGGGTGTCACCAGCTGCCGCAACAAATTTATATTCATTTAAAGAGGTATTCCCATCTTAATGATCACTGTTAAATCTGTTAATGATTTAACAGTGATCATTTTTCTAAATATGTTTAATTAACTAATTCCCACCCCTTAGACAGAAATTAAGATATACTTACCTGACTGTTGTCTTCCGTCTCCCCTGGTTACGGCCACTGCTCTCCTCCCGAATCGCGGCGGCCGCGCTTACGCAGACGACTTCTTCATTTCTCCCGGCCGGGCCACGCGCAGTCCTGAAAGCGCACGCCAATGCCGCGCATGCGCTATGGTGACTTCTTCCTGGCCAGTATAGTATACTTGCCAGGAAGAAGTCACCAGGGCGCATGCGCGGCGACGTGCATGTTCAGTCCAGCGCGCGGCCCGGCCGGGAGAAGACGTCAATCAAGATGCAGCCCGCCCCCTGCCGAAACCGGGAAGTGAACAGCGCGCCGGGAGCAGGTAAGTATAAAAGACCGTAATGGGAATACCCCTTTAAGCCAAATTTCTGGTGCAAATTAAGCCAAAAATCTAAGTCAGCTCTCTTTATCTTTAGGTGCACCGCCTGCTGGATATGTGCACCTCGTTATAAATTAGGTGCATCCTCTGGCAGAACAGGGGATATCGAGATGGACTCAGAAAGCACTGGTCTTTGGAAATCTCTCCCATGGTGTTCAGAACGAGCGCCATTTTTATGAAGCGTCTGTTCCCCCTTTTCTGACAAAGAAGGCAGAAAAAAGCTGCTGGGGCCAAGGGTGACGTTTTTTATTTAAAAAAAAAAATTAAAAATTAAAAATTTCCTCCGCTTAATAAAAAATGTCAATTCATCTTAAATCTGGGGTGTTGTGCCTTTGCATTCTGCATTGTCTGGGAGTGATTGATTTAAGTGCACTGGGGAACTGGGTGGGGTAGGGGGGCCTTACGTTGCTTATGTAGCCTGAGCCCCTGTGATAAATCTGCTGCAGGTCTAAGCTTACACCATCTATAGGATTAGTAAATCTGGGCTACTCTCTGTACGATGCTTCAGAAAATGTTGGCGCCATATAAATATAATAAAAAACGACGATGCTATTCTGAAGTATTGTGCAGCGATCTTCACCATCAGGATTCATCTGTCTATTCTTTATGTGAAATCAGAACAGACGTAGCGTAATGTGAATCATCCGCGCAGGGAGGCTCATTATTATGTGACAGTTCATTGTTTTACTGGAGCAATTCTGAAAATATAATTAACAGTTAAAGCAATGATTGAGTCTTATAGTCAGGAACAGCTGACGGGCGTGTCGTATCCCCACCGATCTGATATTGATGGCTTATACTGATGATAGACCATCAATATAAAAATGCTGGCAAACCCCTTTAAATACTCATAACAAGCGTACATTATAAATGATTCCTGACCACTATAATGTACAAATGACCTTAAATAATAATACAACACAATGGTATATATGGAAGTTAGATGTCTCAACATTGCCCCCTAGTGGTAATAGATGCTGCAACTTCACAACGCGCTTTCATTTATTGATCCCGTTACTTTTACTCCTAGAAGTAAATGTCCAAAGATGTACAATATTCTCATTGCTACTTGGAAACAATCAAGGGGCTGCTGTTGACAGATCCTTTATTTTTATTGTACATTTCTAATTGGTGTTATGATGGCCTATTGGTCTGATTGGCTCATTTTAACTTTAAAGGGACTCTGTCACCAGGAAATTCCCTTGTAGAATGTAATCATATATTTCACTTATCCGTCTGTTGCTTCATTTTGGAGAAGCCTTTACCCATATGAAAATGAACTGTTAAGTTCTTTGGGGGTGGGCCCAAGCCATCATTGCTCCTCCTGCTTCCTCTCCCAGCCCCTCCCTCTCCTTGATTGACAGGGCCAGGTGAGATGAGTATGCAGAATCTTGGCCCTGTCAATAAAGGAGAAGGAGGAAAAAGGATTCGCTTGGGCCCAGTCTTACAGGTATAAGGCAGTTACAAGCGTTAGTATGCATCCTTAGAGTAAAATAAAGTCAAAATAAGATCCATCAGCATCACTTACCTTGCTTGTTGACTGTTGCCCTGTAGGGGTATTGAATCTATCATACAGTCAGGAAAAACAGCTGCAAGGGAGGCTGAAGTTTTGGGGGGATCTTACTTGCTGTGACTGTGTTGTATTTACTTCCAGAACTTGCCACTAGGGGGAGTGCATTGAACAGCCTTATACAGCTCCCACTGAGTTCAGTACTTGTGTAAAATCATATATAGCTAGCTCCCTCTAGTGGCGGCTTCAGGTAGTTATAATATTTCAGTTATGAAGTCAGGAAAAACAGATAAATGGAATTAATCGCACAGTAGTGTACTGGTGGACATTAATGTAAAGACACAGGCAGGTCCATTGCTATAGGACTCTTTGATTTTTGTGCACGCCTCTGACAAAGAGCAAAAGATTCAGCTGCTTAGCAGTGTAAACAATGGAAAGAACACTGCAATTACTGGAATATAAAAATGTATCTATTTACCTTAAAAATCGAAATCTTTTGTGGGAATAACATGTTAAAAAAAAAAAAAAAAGGTAAAAATGAATGTCAACTATATACCGTATATAGTGTGGGTACATATTGCAGGGTGGTATATGTGAGGTGCATGTGATGGGCAGTGGGGTATCTGCTTACTCTTGACATGTGACTTCAATTCTGTCTTCTCACTTCCTTCTTTCTCTCCAGCTCTGTTACTCAATCAGGGTAAGATCTTTTCTTTCTTTTTATTATTTTCCAATGCTGAGTGATTATCATATCCCCCAAAACTATTCCAGTCATCTGGTGTCTTATAGTCAGGAACTTCTGCTGGTCTGTTAGGTGTCTGAGTAAAGTTCTTTGTTCGCAGAGTTTAGTTAAAGGGTTTTGTCTCATGTCCATCCATATATGAGGCTGTGTTCTGAAGGGGATTGTCCCTGATGTGTTAGCACAGTGTGGAGGTGAAGCATTTCCCATATATGCAAGTGTTCAGAATGTTTCTCCATACCTTCCAATATTTGAAATGCCCAAAGAGGAACAATATCAGATTTTTTTTTTCACTAAGCCACACACACCTCGTGCCCACCACCACCTTAGTGCCCACCTTACAATAGTACTGGCCCCTTAGCGACTCTTACAATAGTGCTGCCTCCTTAGTGCATTAGTACCCCCTTACAATAGTGCTACCACCTTAGTGTTCCGCTTACAATAGTGCTGCCCTATTGCAATAGTGCTGCCCCCTTAGTGCCCACCTTACAATAATGATGCCCCCTTAGCGACCCTTACAATAGTGCTGCCCCTTAGTGCCCACCTTACAATAATGCTACCCCCTTGGCGACCCTTATAATAGTGCTGCCCCTTAGTGCCTCTTACAGTCAGTGCTGCCCTCTTAGTGCCCCTCATGATAGTGCTGCTCCTTACTGCCCCTCTAACAATGGTGCTGCCTTAGCGACCCTTACAATAGTGCAGCCATCCTAGTGCCCCTTATAATAGTGCTGCCACTTAGTGTCCCATATAATAGTGCTGCCCCTTAGTGCCTCTTACAATAGTGCTGCCCTCTTAGTGCCCCCTTACAACAGATCTGCCCCTTTGTTCCCCCTCACAATGGTGAAGCTCCTGTATTTTACATAAAAACTAAAAAGTAATACTCACCTAGCACTGTTCCCTGATGAGCGGAGCACCTCATCTCCAGCCTGTGCTCTCTCCTGCTCAGCTTAGCATGCGTGATGATGTCATTGCAACATGCCTGCCTGCTGCAGAGCGCACAGGCTGGCGAATGTTGGAGCAGGGAGCTGACAACTGTGTATTGAGACTGTCCCGCCAGGTTAGAGACGGTTAGGAGGTATGTTAAGTTCACTTACCCCCATTGCTTCAACATTCAACTTTTTGTTAACAGGGTCCCCCAATGATAAGCTGATCACATGCTGTTGCTAAAACAATCTGCAATCAGCTATAATCTGTGGCAGAACCTGGCAGCAAGTGTTCCATTTACCTGCAGCGCCACCACTGGGGAAATAAAGCATTACACAGCTCATATTAAGCAGTCAGTTTAATACATGGACAAAGTCCTTTGAAGGGAAGCCACCCCTCTTTTATAAACTACAGAGTAGTTGGAAATGTGTTTTTAAACTAGACAAACCCTTTAAGGATTTTCCTCCAGTGACGTCACCACTCACCAAGCTTATTTAAGTGCATAAATAATGTCTTCTACTGTCATGCAAGTGATCTTGTGGTTCTAAGACGCCTTCTCTCTATGACCAGACGACGAAGACAAGAAACTGACCGCAGAGGAGGAGGAGGCTCGGAGGATTGCAGAGATGGGAAAGCCAATACTTGGGGAGCACTCCAAGTTGGAGATCAATATCGAAGAGTCCTACGAATTTAAGGTAGTATCTATATGCTGTTGAGCACTGTCCATTACTGGTGAACGTTCCTGTATACCAGGACACCAGAAAAAAAGTTCTGGCTCCGCCATAGCCATTTTTGTGGTCATCCTCATTATTATTGGTATCAAAGTGTGATCCTAATTTGGTGTTTCTTAACGTTCCTCAGCCAAGTACCAATTACTCCAGCAAATTACGTAAAAGTACCTCCAAGGCTATGGCCATACATAGCATGAGTACAATACTAGCAGGCACTAGAGATATGGTCTATACTTCCTGGAGTACAAATACCACCATTTTAGAGCTACTTTATCCATTTAGAGATCCTACAGAATCCACTTATGTGCCTTCTCCTCGATTCCCTTTACGATACCTATAGATTTACACTCTGTTCACACTGGACCCGCAGACTGTATGTCAGAGGTATACCTCCCACAGAAACCTCCAACATATGACAAATTAGAGTCATACATCAAGAACATAGAGGACCGGCGTATGTAACTATAGCCTATAATGGGCACCGCTTAGCTGACAAATAATCTGAATGGCCAATTATTAAGTCGCCAACAACTTGCAATATATACCATTGTCAGGATCACGAGACTCAGGATGTGAGTTTATAGGGTCAAACGGATTTGAACGTCACTCTCCCACTCTGCTACTCTGAGCCACAGGGTTATGCTAAATCTCCCCCCTTTAGCTATCTGACATCCACATCTAAGGCCTCATGCACACGGCCGTTGTTGTGGTCCGCGTTCGAGCCGCATATATCAGATGGAGCGGCCACTCTGCAGATCCAGCCTGCTCTTCCTGCACTCACCGCTCCCTGGTCTTCTTCCAGGCATCGTGCTGCACTGTAGCCTGACACAGCATCAGGTCATGGTGTGCGCCTATAGTGTATGTCCTAATGCTATACGCAGTGAGGACACAGCACAGCGCAACACCCAGAAGAAGACCAGGGAGCGGTGAGTACAGCCAATGCTAGTAGCGCTACACTCACCATTCCCTGTGCCTCCTGCATACTAATGAGCGCTTCAATAATGAAAGCTCTCATTAGTATTTCCCCTACTTTTTGAGGGGGAAAAGTGCATCTTATAAAGCGAAAAATGCGGTATATATTCCTCTTAGGGTGCGAAACCATTCCATACGGCCAACATTTAGATGACCATTCTTCTCCTTGGATTTTTATGACGAAGATCTCACCAGGATCTAATTTTAAGATGACTTTTAATTTACAGAACTTTCTTGCGTTAAACTAAGATTACACATTGAAATGTCATACGACATGAAAAGCCATGTAACCAGGGATCGAATCCTGCCGCATAGAGGTCTCTCATCTGTCAACCATGCAGTTCCTTCTCCTGCAGTCATCCGTAAAGCGTTGTGACCAGATTAGCTGAAGGATTTATCTGCTTTTTGCTGTAGTAAACCCATAAAGAGGGGAAGAATGCTGTCTAATCCTTATTTAAGCCTAAGCGTATCTGCGGTGCTGCGGCAGCAGGAATGGTTTCTATATCAGCTGCATGCTATTGCTGCTGAGGTGGCATCCGTCTGGGAGCGGTGGAGGGGTCTTGAAATCCCTTGTCTTATGATATGCTTTCTGGTTTTTATGTCACCAGATTGCACTACAGTCCATGTGACGTCCCGCGCAGCTAATTCTACAATGTTACTAATCCCACGGGATTAATGTAAAGTGAGGTCAGCGGGTAAGAGTTCACCTATAGCCCTTAATATACTGGGTGTCGGACCCCCACCGATCTGAAACTGATAGGTCTTCAATATCTGTACCAAGCTAGATTCAAAGTTTCCCAGCAGCAGTAAATGTCGTACACACCACCTCCAGGGCCAGGCTCCAATCCTGCAGCGCTGATGTCATCGTCCTGGCTGCAGTGGCGACGTCTTGTACACACCAGGGTCACTGTGCAGCCAATCAGTGGCCTCATGAATATATGGAAGGTGACTGCTGAGGCCTGGGTTTGGCTGCAGTTGTGACGTGGTGTGTACGGGATGACACCACTGAAGCAATGGCGGGGGAGAAAAGTGGTAAGTACGACTGTGTTTTTTAGTACATTCAAGCCTCATTCACGCGTCAGTGTTTTGGTCAGTGATTTCCATCAGTGACTGTGAGCCAAAACCAGGATTGGAGCCTCCATGGACATAAGGTACGAGGGAAAGATCTGCTTCTGTTCTGTGCTTAGACCCGCACCTAGTTTTGGCTCACAATCACTGATGGAAATCACTGACCAAACACTGACTGGGTGAATGAGGCATTACTGATGCTGGGAAACTTTTAATTTAATTTGGACAACCCCTTTAAGTCCTCAAGCAAAACTGTTTTTTGTGTAGTCAGTCTTTTTCAGGGATGGTAAAAGATGCAGAAGCCAGGCCTCAAGTCAGACAATTTCTAGGGATGCTTTTGGAACATAAAAAACTGCCAGAGTGTGCTCAAATAATACTGCCACCAAGAGCTCAGATTATGCAGCCATAGGCCTCATGCACACGGCCGTTGTTGTGGTCCGCGTCCGAGCCGCATATTTTGCGGCTCGGGCGCGGACCCATTCACTTCAATGGTGCCGCAAAAGATGCGGACAGCACTCCGTGTGCTGTCCGCATCCGTTGCTTCGTTCCGTGCCCCTGCAAAAAAAGGTAGAGCATGTCCTATTCTTGTCCGTTTTGCGGACAAGAATAGGCATTTCTATAATGGGCCGCGTTCCGTTCCGCAAATTGCGGAACGGAACACGGAGCAGCTTCCGTGTTCTGCGGATCTGCGGTTTGCGGATGGCAAAACACCAATGGTCGTGTGCATGAGGCCATAAAGACCTAAAATAGATAGCTGGATAGATAGATAGATAGATAGATAGATAGATAGATAGATAGAGAGATACATAATGAGTAGATAGAATAATAGATGCATAGATAGATAGATGAAATATATAGAAAGATAGATATAAGAGAGTATAAATAGAAATATATGAGATAGATAGAAAGATAGATATATTATGAGTAGATAGAATAATAGATGCATAGATAGATGATAGATAGATAGATAGATAGATAGATAGATAATAGATAGATAGATAGATAATAGATAGATGATAGATAGATAGATAGATGATAGATAGATAGTAGGCCTGCACAATATATCGCGAAAGCAATCGCAATTTGCCGACCCAAAAATGCTGCAATTATATTACCGTATTTTTTGCTTTATAAGACAGACTTTTTTCCCCCCAAAAGTGTGTGTGTGTGGGGGGGGGGGGGGGAATGGCAGTGCGTCTTATAAAGCGATGGTTGACTTTCTACGTGACACTGACACTGTATCTCCGGCCGCTATGCTGCACAGCGCGGCCAGCGATACATCAGTTACAGTGCGGGGAGGGAGGAGGGGCTGGAGGAAAGTCGTTATTTTAATGAACACATGTTCTTATATCTATTTTATCTATCTGTTCTGTGCAGCGCTATTAAGAAAATGGCAAGTTTTGTATTTTGTACTTTTGCAGTAATGCAAATATGTATTTTATTTTGAAAAACACTGCGCATTTCAGTTCTTGAGCTCAGCATATCTACATTTCACCATTATCAGTAATTTGTGTGAGCTTTTACCTTGAAAATCCAAGCAGATAGACCTCTAGCGCAATTCCCTTAAAATATCGCATCGCATATCGTTATCGCAATTTTTAGGGCCCTAATCGCAATCGCACAAAATTCCCATATCGTGCAGCCCTAATAGATAGACGATAGATAGATAGATAGATAGATAGATGAAATATATATAGAAAGATAGATATAAGATAGATAGAGTATAAATAGAAAGATATGAGATTGATAGATAGATAGATAGATAGATGATAGATAGATAGATGATAGATAATTGGAGGTTGGCAGTCGCAGAATTTCCGATTGTAAGCTTCCATCTGGTTTTACATATTGTTCAAGCCTTTCCGTCTATTACTAAACGCTTTCCTCACGTTCCCGTCTCCCCTCCATACTGGACGGTTAATTATTTATGTAGCCTATGGAAATGACCCTCAGCGACTCTCTGGATACAATTACATCCATCGCAAATCTATGCCATATCCAAGGGCTATGAAAGTAAATGACTGTTTACTCATTAGAACATGACTAATGGGACATAAAGATGGAAGCAAAGGCTTCCATAGACCGGCGCAGGTCATTGACTGTGTAGTCCCAGTGTAGGAAACCCTCATTAAGATTAATTGATTTGTTTTATGGTTCTTTTTTCTGATAATTTTTTTGGTTACTGCATCTTTATCCAATGTTCCTCTGCATCTATACACATGGACGCCGGCTATGTCTTGACATTTGCAGGACGTGATCCTTGAGCGATATTCCCACAAAGAGGTTGCGCAGAGCTTGGGAGCAGATCGGAGAAGGATTAGAGATGTTCTCCTCCAGCTTCTTAGCCATATATTATGCCTATGGAGCTCCTGCGCCCGTCCTGGACCCCATTTAGCAGATCTACAGTAGGACCTGCGGTTTGGCTTCCACGGCAGTACCACCACAATAGGGCTATGTTCACATCACATACACTACGTTTGATGTATGTTTAGTTTGAAGACTAAAGCTCCAGACGTACACACTAAGGCCCCATTCACACGTCCGCAATTCTGTTCCGCATTTTGCGGAACGGAATTGCGGACCCATTCATTCCTATGAGGACAGTCGATGTCCCGCCCGGGTCCGCAATTGCGGATCCGCACTTCCGGGTCTCAATCGCGTTCCCGAAAAAATTACAACATGTCCTATTCTTGTCCGCAATTGCGGACAAGAAAAGGCATTTTCTGTATAGTGCCGGCGATGTGCAGTCCGCAAATTGCAGAACGCACATCGCCGATGTCCATGTTTTGCGGATCCGTGGATCCGCAAAACACTTGCGGAGGTGTGAATGGGGCCTTAAACATATCCATGTCCAGCACCTACCTTTTCTCACAGTGGGACCCTATAGGTGATGGACACCAACGTATGACACCCACCAGAGGCATATGGTTTGACGCAGGGATGCTCAACCTGCAGCCCTCCAGCTGTTGTAAAACTACAACTCCCATCATGCCCTGCTGTAGGCTGATAGCTGTAGGCTGTCCGGGCATGCTGGGAGTTGTAGTTTTTCAACAGCAGGAGAGCCGCAGGTTGGGCATCCCTGGTTTAACGTATATGTTACACATGTGATGTGGACAGAGCCTAATTAGCAAGCATTGTATTATAATTAGAGATGATGTGGAATAAGGCCCCGTTCACACGTCCTTAGTGTGTTGCGGATCCGCAAAACTCCTTGCCACCAGCCCTATAGAGATGCCTATACTTGTCCGCAATTGCGGGCAAGAATAGGACATGTTCTATATTTTTGCGGAGCCGCCGTCTGGAAGATCGGCGGCGCGCTCCGCAAATGCGGATGTGGAGAGCACAGTGTGTGCTCTCCGCATCCATCACGTCCCCATTCAAAATGAATGGGTCCGCACCCGTTCCGCAAATTTGCGGAACGGGTGCGGACTAAGATTGCGGACGTGTAAATTAGGCCTAAACCAGACTTTGTTACGAACTTCTCAAAAGCTTTGGATTCCAGCAAATTTGAAGCTTTTGCATTTCTTTTAGGGAGAACCATTCAAAATAGTGTTTAACAGATGAGAAGGCGGCATCTGCCACCATAAAGGGATAATATTTGGACCGTTTACTAATTTTAAAAAATCACTTAAAGGGGTTGTTTCACTTCAGTCAGTGGCCTTTATGATAGAGAAAGTTAATTCAAGGCACTTACTTATGTATTGTTATTATCCATATTCCCTCCTTTGCTGGCTGGATTCATTTTTCCATCACATTATACACTGCTCGTTACCATGGTTACAGACCACCCTCTTGCCTAGAAGCACTGGCCTATGTGCGCATCCACGGTCACAGCCACTAAAGAGGCTGATGCTTTTTCCAATAGTGTGCAAGCACGACCACCGCTGATGGTTTGAAGGGTGGTTGTAACCATGGAAACGCGCCGTGTATAATGTGATGGAAAGGAAGCAATATGGAGAATCACAATACATTAGTAAGTGGCTTGTAGTAACTTTATCTACATGATAAATGCCACTTGATGAAGTGAGAGGACCCCTTTAAGGATCAGGCCAATTTTTGTTTTTGTGTTTTTTTTAATCACCATTACCAGCATACAGCATGTAACAAGGCATAAAATAAAGGTACTATTTTTTTTTTCCTCCCTGCCTTCCAAGGGGCCACAGCTTTTTATATTTTCCGTTCACATAGCCACAGGAGGGCTTATTCTTTGCAGGACAAGTTGTATTTTTTAAAGGCTCCATTTAAAGTCCCCCTGGCTTGCCATTTAAAATATTCTTTGTTGGGCTAAATTGAAAAAGAACCACACAATTCCATAAAGGTTTTTTGTATTTTGTTCACTATGGGCTAAAAATGTCATGAAGACCTTATTCTGCCGGGCAGTATGATTACAGTGACACCAAAATGATGTCGTTTTTTTTTTATTATGTTTCAGTATTTTGTTAAAAAAATAAAAACTTTTTAAAAAAAAATAAAAATGTACTTTTAGATCGCCTTTTTCTGTTATATTTTTGTATACGGAGCTAGTTTTTTTGCTGGGCGAGCTGTAGTTTTTATTGATACCAGCCTGCAACTTTTGAACACTTTTTATTACATTTTTGCGGGACACAAGGTGATTAAAAATGGCAACTAGAGCACTTTGATGTTTTTTTTTCCCGTTACAGCATACACCATACAGGAAAATTATTTTTATATTTTAAAAGTTTAAAAGACATTTTTGGACGCAGCCATGCCTATTTTTTCTTTTTTTTATTGTTTATTTCTATATGTAATATTAGAAAAAATGACTACTAGAATACTATTGCAGTGTATGACAGGCCTGGGAACCGTCGCAAGGCCTCAAGCTGTCATAGCAACCGATCCAGGGCGACCCTGAGACTGGAGGACCAAAGGGGCCCCCTCCCACTGTCCAACCACTCTGATGCTGCAGTCTCTATTGAATGCAGCATCTGAGGGGTTAAATAACCAGGCTTGGTGGGTGTCTGCTGTGTTATACAGCCAGCACCCACCAGGTATGGAGTGAGCTCAGCTTGTACATGTACATCATTTTCTGTTAAAAGGGTGATCCCACGATGAATGTAAAAAATTACGAGACATTACATAGTACAAGAGAATCTCTTTCTAGCAAACGTAGGACCAGCCCTGTACCAAACATGGATCCAGACATCTCCTCATTCATTGCTCCACTTATTCTACTAGATTTATTTCAGGCTGGCAGTTTAGGGACATGTCCTTTCCGCTGCAGCTCTCTCCCTGTAACTGTCACAGCTTCTAACAGAAGGTTCTAACAGTGGCAGTTGAAGGACAGAACTGGGCATGTGCGACCACCTCAGTGAGGTGGACAGAGAAATAAGGAAAATAGCCAACATATTATTGAATCACTCAGTGGCTATACGAAATTTTTAATTACATGCAATTACAAAATATCAGAAAGTCCACAGCTCTCACCTGCATGTATTCCATCCGGGGCACGGACGCAATCCCAGGGCCCACAGGAACAAATAGAAAAAAAAGAAAAAAGAATTCATGAGGAAGGACTGTGATTGATATAGTCTGAAACGCGTTGATCTGAGATAATATTCCTATCTGCACTGTATTTGCACTTTTTATTGAAGAATAAAGTATTGGGAATAACACCTTTTAAACATCTTGGAGCTGGACGTCTTCGTTTTTTCTATGCAATTACAAAAGTATTATAGATCTAGGCAATGTTTGAAAAATGTAGAATTTTTTTGGTGGGACAACCCCTTTAAAGGGTTAAACAGGCTGTTTGTTACCGGCGGCTACCATCCATTTACCTATAGCTCTATATGTCACTGTCACTTTGACATTATGAATGCTGTCACCGGTTGGTTGCGTTAGAAAGGAGCGTTATATATCTTACCAGAATTACCCAAAATGTCTTTATATCGTAGCCTCTTATTAGGAAGTTTCCACAAAAAAAAAGCGGAAGGTCTCTTTAAATTTGATGAAGATCCGGCTTTATTCTAAATCTTCCTTTCTCCTTACAGAGCACAGTGGACAAACTTATAAAGAAGACAAACTTGGCACTGGTGATTGGCACCCATTCCTGGAGGGAGCAGTTCATGGAAGCCATCACCGTCAGTGCGGGTGAGTTGCATGATATTCATAGGGGAGGGCAGAGTAAGGGCGCATTCACACGACCGTAGTGTTTGGCGGATCTGCAAAACATGGATACCGGCCCGTGTGCGTTCTGCAATTTTCGGACCGCACATGACGCCACTATCATAGAAAATGCCTATTCTTGCCCGCAATTGCGGACAAGAAGAGGACACGCTCTATATTTTTTGCGGGTCCGTGTAACGGAGCTACGGATGCTGTCTGCATATTTTGCGGCCCCATTGAAATGAATGGGTCCGCACCTGCGGAACGGATGCGGACTCATTCATAAAGTCGTGTGAATGAGCCCTAAAGCTGAGTGCAGCTGGTGGGAGCTGAAGGGTGCTGAATAACAGCCGTGACCCCCTCAGCTTAGAGTTGCGTGGTGGTCCTGCAGTCCCTGGGCGAGTGTATACCCCGTGTGCAGCAGCATACCTTCTATGAAAGCAGAACATGTGATTGCTACGGGGCCCGGGGAGGTGCGGGGTGAGGCCCAGCGCTGAACTCATTCTTCTCTGACTGATATGAAAACACTGCACTTTCATGCAGCCACCACAAGGGGGAGCTCAGTGCAAACAGATGATTGCGGCTTCCATTTCAGTCAATCGTATCTGCATATTCACATTCCTATTTACTGAGCTCCCCCTAGTGGTGGCTGCAGACAGACAGCTTTGCAATAGATGGGAAGTAGGAGATTAAGGCTTCTTTCACATCAGCGTTTTAGCTTTCCGTCCTAGAGATCCGTCCTCGGGTCTCTAGGACGGAAAGCTACTGATCAGGATTATCCCTATGCATCCTGAATGGAGAGAAATCCGTTCAGGATGCATCAGTTCAGTATGTCAACGTTTTTTGGACGTTGACAAAAGCGCAGCATGCGGCGGATTTGTCTCCGTCCAAAAATCTGGAAGACATGCCGCAACACCGGATCCGGAATTAATGCCCATTGAAGGGGATTAGTCCGGATCCGGCCTTTAGCTAAACGTCGTTTCCGCGCATCGCCGGATCCGAGATTTAGATTTTTGTCAATGGTTACTATGGCAGCCAGGACGCTAAAGTCCTGGTTGCCATAGTAAAGAGTAGGGGGAGCGGGGGAGCGGCATACTTACATTCCGTGCGGCTCCCGGGACGCTCCAGGATGACGTCAGGGCGCCCCAGTGCATAGATCACGTGATCGCATGGATCACGTGATCCATGCGCGCAGGGCGCTCTGACGTCATTCAGGAGCGCCCCGGGAGCCGCATGGAATGTAAGTATGCCGCTCCCCCGCTCCCCACTGCTACTATGGCAACCAGGACGCTAGTAGCCATAGTAACACTGAAAGCATTTTGAAGACTGGTCAGTCTTCAAATGCTTTCAGTTCACTTGCGTTGTGCCGGAGCCGGCGTGCATTCCACCGACGGAAGTGCACGCCGGATCCTAACAACGCAAGTGTGAAAGAGGCCTGTCGGATCCATGCTGCTGCTAGTGCACGCGTGCCCCCGGACTACCGCTCCTGCCCCGATCCAATCGGCTGTTAACCCGCCGGAACAGCCTGCCGGAGATCCTTGCCGCCAGTGTGAAACTAGCCTTATCCATGTATTTATGCATCATTTTACTGACATAGAAGTCGGATAAAGTAGGTGATGCCGGGGTGTTTTTTTTATTACCATTTTTTTTAATTAAAATTTTGTTCGCTTATTAAAAAAATAAAATAAAAAAATAAGGTAAATTTATCAAAAATCTCGAATGCTGCACATTGCCTGGGAGTAACTGGGAAACTGGATGGGGCAGGGGGCCCAAACTAAGTTTGTTCTGCAGGGCCCTGTAAGACCTGTGTACATCCCGCCTGTGTGTAGTGTATTTGATGCTGTTCTCATGTTCTTCTGTTCTCATGTTCTTCTTAGTTTCCTTAATAATCTTTAGTTTTCCTTTCAGAAAAAATGAAAACCAGACCTCATATAGGACATGTCAATCTCTTTCTAACAAAGCTAGAACCAGCCCTGTACCCAGTGTCGGACTGGGGTACTTAGGGCCCACCAGTGTAACGGATTCTGGGGGCCCACCTTAGGGCTCCTGCACACAAACTTATTTTTTTCCATGTCTGTACCATTCCCGTCACTTCAATGGAGCCGCAAAAAAAATGACTGTGTGCATTCCGTGTCTGTATGTCCGCATGGCCGTTCTGTAAAATGATAGAACACGTCCTATTACTGTCCACATTACAGACACGGATAGGACGGTTCTATTAGAGGCTGTTCTGTTCCGCATAATGTGGATGCACACACCCGGTATCCATGTTTTGCGGATCAGAAATTTGCGAACTGCCAAACATCCAACGGTCGTGTTCATGAGCCCTTACAGTGATAACGGAAATATTAAAGATGAAGTATGACGGCGGACATTCACAGCAACATGCACAAACATACATGTGGCAGAATTTACACATACATGGATATCCTGCAATGGAGTCAGTCAGAAACAAAACGCATGCAGCGCACACCAATCACTCATTGGACACATGTGGGACACAAGACACTTATACGTGGCTCACATGCCACTGATGCATATGTCACATGCTGCACATACATCACTGATACATAAAACATATATAGCCCACACCAATCACACATAGGAAAGACGCAATGCACACCCCAATACATTTATGCCTAACCCTATTAAAGGGGTTGCTGAAGTGGCATTTATCATGTAGAGAAAGTTAATACAAGACACTTACTAATGTATTGTGATTCTCCATATTGCCTACTTTTACACTTGCGGCATGGCTATCCGGCAGGCTGTTCCGGCGGGTGAACAGCCTGCCGGATCCGCCATGCCGCAAGTACCCGTGTGCTGCCGCTCCGCCCCCATTGACTATAATAAGGCTGGAGGCGGGGGGCAGAGCTACGGCGCAGCACGGCAGTGCATGGCCAGAGATTGTCGGACTAAAAGTACTGCAGGTCTGACTTTTTATCACTGGGGACGGAGCGGCAGCACGGCAGCACACGGGTACTTGCAGCATGGTGGATCCGGCGGGTGAACAGCCTGCCGGATAGCCATGCCGCAAGTGTGAAAGTACCCTAAAATAGAAATGCTCGCCTGTTAAAGGACCTGTGTCCACTTTTCTAGTTATCCTCTATCCACAGGATCGGGTATAACTAAGTGATCCGTGGGGGTCTGAACGCTGGAGACCCCACTGATTCCTTTCTTGACTGAGTGGCAGGTGGAGCATATGCCCTGCCTCTCGATCCCTTCTCTATGGGGTCGCCGGAGATGGCGGAGTACAGAGCTAGCTATTTCCAGTGGTCCCAAAGAGAATAAACGGAGCAGCAGGGCGTATGTATGGCCTGTCACACCATCAAAAAGGGGGAACAGAAGCCATTTCTGAAAACAGTGGGGGTCGCAGAATCGGACCCCACTAATCATATAGTTATGCCCTATGGTGTGGAGAGGATAACTTGAAAACCTGCACAACCCCTTTATATCCTCCACCACTAGTATCTTTTTACATGGCAGCAGTGATGCCTGTAAATACGGAATATCATCACTGCCGCCATGTAAACCATACGTGTTAATACTGGAGAATATGACGCACTGTGCAGAATTTTTCGGACATAAGTCAAACCCCCTTTGCAGGTCACAACCTTTAACAAAGCCGAAGCAAAGGCGCCAGAGGAGCAATGTGAGCAAAGGGCACAAACAGAGGGTCATAACTGAATCAAAGGCATTAGGGTCACCTGAGGCAGGGTAATAGTGGGGATCCTGGAGCAGGGGTAACCGGAGAAGAGACAATATTAGCGGTGCATTTAGAGTGGGGGCATCTGGAGCTGGGGCACTAATGGGGGTGCACCTAAAGCAGAGACATTAGGGTCACCTGAGGCAGGGTAATAGTGGGGATCCTGGAGCAGGGGTAACCGGAGAAGAGACAATATTAGCGGTGCATTTAGAGTGGGGGCATCTGGAGCTGGGGCACTAATGGGGGTGCACCTAAAGCAGAGACATTAGGGTTGCCTGAGGCAGGGTAATAGTGGGGATCCTGGAGCAGCTGCAGGGGTATTAGAGGGGCAACTGGAGAAGAGGCAATATTAGCGGTGCATTTAGAGTGGGGGCATCTGGGGCTGGGGCACTAATGGGGGTGCACCTAAAGCAGAGGAATTGGGGGGAACCTAGGGCAGAGTCCCCCCCAATGCCACTCTGAACTCTGCAGAGAGCAGCACACATACATAGATCTGAGTCTGCTATAAACCAATCCCCCCCTTACAGTCTCCTACGGCTCACTACTGCCACACACCTGAGAAATCAGCCCAGCACCGCAGAGGAGTCCTTCTCTCCAGCAGCCACAGTTTCCTGACAGCAGGGAGGGCAGGAGGAGGCAGACACCTTCTCTCCTCCTTCACAGCTAGCAGCCCCAGAAATCTAGAATATACAGTGGGGCCTCCTGTACAATGTCCACCATTATTGGCTACAATAATTATCTCTCCTGAGAAACAAGAGAAATAATTATTCCTCTGTCTTATCTCCGGGCGCAGGAGACTGGGGGCCTACCCAGGAATCCACCGCCTTCCCGATGGGCCAGTCCGAGCCTGCCTGTACCTCACATGGATCCAGAGATCTCCCCAATTGCTCTACTAGATTTATTTCAAGCTGGTAGCTCAGGGGACATGTCCTTTTGCTGCAGCTCTCTTCCTATCACAGAAAGCAGCTGAAGGACGGAACTGAGCCCATGAGGCCACCTCAGTGAGGTGGACAGTGAAATGAGAACCGAAACAAACAGCAGGTGGCGCTATACAGATACATTTTATTGAATATCTCAGTGACTATACTAAATTGTTAATTACATGCAATTACAAACTTACTCAGATTCAGGTGCTCATTTAAAAACTGCAGAATATATTTTGTGGGACATCTCCTTTAATGTAATGTAGAGGGATCCTTACACAAAATGGATCCGCAAAGAATACGGATGACGTCCGTGTGCATTCCGTATTTTGCGGAATGGAACAGCTGGCCTCTAATAGAACAGTACTATCCTTTTTCGTAAGGCGGACAATAACAGGACATGTTATATTTGTTTGAGGAACGGAAATACGGACATAAGGAAACGGAATGCACACGGAATAACTTCCGTTTTTTTTTGTGGACCTGTTACATGTGCGCTTGGCAGCTGAAGACATCTGTGTTGTCCCATGTTTATATGTGCCCGCATTGCTGATGAAAATTATTTTAATATATGCAAATGAGCCTCTAGGAACAACGGGGGCGTTACCATTACACCTAGAGGCTCTGCTCTCTCTGCAAATGCCGCACCCTCTGCACTTTATCTGACAGGTCCAGGTGTGATGACATTTTCACTGCCTGGTCCTGTCAATCAAAGTGCAGAGGACACAGCACAGAGCCTCTAGGTGTAATGGCAACGCCCCCGTTGCTCCTAGAGGCTCATTTGTATATAGTAAAACATAATTTTTCTCAGCAATACAGGCACATATGAACATGGGACCAACACAGACGTCTTCAGCTGCCAAGTGCACATGTAAGAGGTCAGCCGGTGTCATAGGGACAAATCTGCTGACAGATGGACTTTACCTCTCCTTCCACTTTCAGCTTCCTTACATGATTTATGTTTATGACATCCATAAAAGCCAACTAGACCCACATATTTAATCCCCCCACCCCCCTCCTTGATATAACTCTGTGTAAGACTATGCTTATTAGCCCTTCTAATAATCAACCATGGTCGTGCAGAAAGCATATTCCCTATAACAGGAGCACCTCTAATCCAATACCAGTTATTCTCAATCGTTCTTTTTACTTTCTAGGCCTCAGTACACCTCATGAATCTGAGCTGATCATTGGAATACCCTGTTACCAGTATCGGTTAGTTTTCAGCAGACTATGGTTCCCTCTAGAGGCAGCGTGTGGGAATGTCACTCTCTATTCACAGCTGTGTTTTGGAGCTGGCAGTTCTCGGTTTTTCAAGTGTTCCCGTGTTACAAGTAAGGGCTCGTTCACACGTCCGTATGGTTTTGCGTTCCGTTTTCAACGGATCAGTTTTTCCGTTTTTGGTTTCCGTAGCGTTTCCGTTTCCGTTTCGCTTCCATTCTGTTTCCGTATGGTTTCTGTTGGTGATCCGTTTTTGGGCATAAAATTTTCAATAGAACGGGACAGATACGGAAGACATATGGATGCATTCCGTATGCATTCCGTTTTTTTTTACAGCCCCGTGGACTTGAATGGAGCCACAGAATGTGATTTGCGGGCAGTAATAGGACATGACTCAAAATGTAGTGGAACAGAAAAACGGAAATATGGAAACGGAATGCATACGGAGTACATTCCGTTTTTTTTTTGCGGACCCATTGAAATGAATGGTCCCGTATACGGACAGTATACTGAACGCAAAAAATGTTTGCGTGAACGAGCCCTTATTCCTTCAAGGCCACTTATGATATAATTATTAAGAATTTCAGCTAAACTGACAGAGGTACAGTGGAGGAAATAATTATTTGACCCCTCACTGATTTTGTAAGTTTGTCCAATGACAAAGAAATGAAAAGTCTCAGAACAGTATCATTTCAATGGTAGGTTTATTGTAACAGTGGCAGATAGCACATCAAAAGGAAAATCGAAAAAATAACTTTAAATAAAAGATAGCAACTGATTTGCATTTCATTGAGTGAAATAAGTATTTGAACCCCTACCAACCATTAAGAGTTCTGGCTCCCACAGAGTGGTTAGACACTTCTACTCAATTAGTCACCCTCATTAAGGACACCTGTCTTAACTAGTCACCTGTATAAAAGACACCTGTCCACAGAATCAATCAATCAAGCAGACTCCAAACTCTCCAACATGGGAAAGACCAAAGAGCTGTCCAAGGATGTCAGAGACAAAATTGTAGACCTGCACAAGGCTGGAATGGGCTACAAAACCATTAGCAAGAAGCTGGGAGAGAAGGTGACAACTGTTGGTGCGATTGTTCGAAAATGGAAGGAGCACAAAATGACCATCAATCGACCTCGCTCTGGGGCTCCACGCAAGATCTCACCTCGTGGGGTGTCAATGGTTCTGAGAAAGGTGAAAAAGCATCCTAGAACTACACGGGAGGAGTTAGTTAATGACCTCAAATTAGCAGGGACCACAGTCACCAAGAAAACCATTGGAAACACATTACACCGCAATGGATTAAAATCCTGCAGGGCTCGCAAGGTCCCCCTGCTCAGGAAGGCACATGTGCAGGCCCGTCTGAAGTTTGCCAATGAACACCTGAATGATTCAGAGAGTGACTGGGAGAAGGTGCTGTGGTCTGATGAGACCAAAATAGAGCTCTTTGGCATTAACTCAACTCGCTGTGTTTGGAGGAAGAAAAATGCTGCCTATGACCCCAAAACACCGTCCCCACCGTCAAGCATGGGGGTGGAAACATTTTGCTTTGGGGGTGTTTTTCTGCTAAGGGCACAGGACAACTTATTCGCATTAACGGGAAAATGGAGCGGAGCCATGTATCGTGAAATCCTGAGCGACAACCTCCTTCCCTCTGCCAGGAAACTGAAAATGGGTCGTGGATGGGTGTTCCAGCACGACAATGACCCAAAACATACAGCAAAGGCAACAAAGGAGTGGCTCAAGAAGAAGCACATTAAGGTCATGGAGTGGCCTAGTCAGTCTCCGGACCTTAATCCAATCGAAAACCTATGGAGGGAGCTCAAGCTCAGAGTTGCACAGAGACAGCCTCGAAACCTTAGGGATTTAGAGATGATCTGCAAAGAGGAGTGGACCAACATTCCTCCTAAAATGTGCGCAAACTTGGTCATCAATTACAAGAAACGTTTGACCTCTGTGCTTGCAAACAAGGGTTTTTCCACCAAGTATTAAGTCTTTTTTGTTAGAGGGTTCAAATACTTATTTCACTCAATGAAATGCAAATCAGTTGCTATCTTTTATTTAAAGTTATTTTTTCGATTTTCCTTTTGATGTGCTATCTGCCACTGTTACAATAAACCTACCATTGAAATGATACTGTTCTGAGACTTTTCATTTCTTTGTCATTGGACAAACTTACAAAATCAGTGAGGGGTCAAATAATTATTTCCTCCACTGTATATCCCACCAATGAAAGACCTGAGCAGAGGCATGACTTGGCCCCTGGGCCCCAGTGCAGAATACTTCCACCCACCATGTGCCATTTATAATACTGGGGTCTTCTTATGTAACAAGACCAGGACTCAAGTGCTAGGTCTGAAGCCTATGAACCCTAACTACTCCCCTAGAGAAATGAATGTACAGCGCCACCAAAGTGCCACCAGGGCCCTTGACAAGCAATGTGTTAAAGGGGATATCCCATGATTAATGTAAGAAACGAAAATCAGACATCATAAAGAACCAGCCCTGTACCTCACATGGATCCAGAGATCTCCACGTTCATTGGCCATGTTATCGTGCTGCAGCTGGTGGCAGATGAAGGAAGAAAGTGAGCAAGTGCGTCCACCTCACTGAGGTGGACAGAGACTTCAGAGATAGTGAAAACAGCAGGTGGCGCTATACCAATGGATTTTATTGAATAACTCAGTAGCTATAATACATTTTTACTTACATGCAGTTATAAAAGTATTCAGATCCAGGGGCTGCTTTGAAAAAAATTGCATATTTTTCTTGGGACAATCCCTTTAACCTCCTTCCCAGTTCTACCTCTTTTAAACCATTCCCAACCAAAATAGCGAAATACATATATAAACAATAACGGGGGATGTATCATGATGGGACTTCTTGAAAACAGTTTTCCTGTGTTGGTAAAAGGTGTGCCGTATTTATGAAAAATGGTGCGTTGTTCGATAAATTTGGTGCATTTTCAAACCTTATACATTTTGTCTAGAAATGCTGCCCCTCCCCCGAGTGATTTTGCAACTTTTTTGGAGAATATAGATGAATCTGGCATGAAATTTATTAACATTCCTAACCATGCCCACCTCCCACCAATTTTTCCAAGGTGGCAAGGGTGGCGTTAGATGGCAAAAAGTCACTTTTTTTTTTTTTTTAGCAAAATGGCATCTGAGCCAAAATTTGTGACTTTTAAAAAACTGGCATGCAGACTTGATAAATTTCCCCCTGTAAGACCTTCTGTACACAGCTGTGCCCATATTTTAGTCTGCAAACAACAAATCTATAAAATACAGATACCGTGTTTTTCTCGTTCCCATCAATAGAAAGGGCTTTTCTCGACCGCAATGTGATCTGCTCCATAATTTGTGGAATGACCACACGGATCCGCAAAAAATGTGGCTATTAGCACATGGATGAAAAATACAGTAGTGTGCATGAAGCCTATGTCTATAAAGCCTAAGGCTACTTTCACACTAGCGTCAGGACGGATCCGACAGGCTGTTCACCCGACGGAACAGCCTGTCGGATCCGTCCTGCCGCTAGCGAACGTGTGCCCCCAGACTACCACTCCGGCCCCATTGACTATAATAATGGGGGCGGGGCGGAGTTCCGGCAGAGGCACGGCAGCCCCCCGCGAGAGGCTGCCGGAAATAAACTACAACATGTCCGTCATTTTTCGGGCAGCCTCTCGCCGTGCGCTGCTGACTCTGAAGCATTGTATGTTGGGTTTATTTTAACTTACGATGTGTCAGAAAAGACCAATTTATGTTGAAAATATTGTATCCTGAGGGACCACTGTACTGCCATATCAATGGAGGTCTTGGAAAGCCTTAATTAGTGGTACTCAAGAAAAAGGGACAGACTGGGAATTTAAAGTGGCCCTGGAAAAAATCCTAAAAGTAGCCCTGTATTGTAGTCGGGTCCAAATTGATGGAAGGCAGGTCCAACATAAGTATAGTCGGGCACATTATACCACCCAACTCAGCCAAATACCACAGTCCATCACAAAAAACTGCCCCAAAAACTTCCACTAGCAGCTGTGAGGAGGGCTCAGGTGGCCCCCTAGGCATCAGCCCACCGGGAAATGTCCCTGTAAGGTCTATGGCCAATCCGCCCCTGCCAAGAACCTTCCCAGCTGCACTGTGCCAACTCGGACTGAGTATTAATTAAAATGGAGATGTCTGTAGAGCCGAAATGTTCTCTTTAAACTTGTTAGGCTGAGTTCATATCACGGTTAAGCTTTCCGTTCTTTTGATCCATTAGAAGAAAAGAGGGGAAAAACCCCCAGGATCCTATGCAATCCTAGGAAAACCTGATGCAACAGGATCCATTTCTTTACAGGATCCTGCTTTGTTTTGTTTTTTCTCTTCTTCTGACAGATCAGAAGAACGGAAAGCTAAACGGTGATATGAAGTCAACCATGAGTCTGATGAGGAAGAGTTTAGACCACACAGACTACCTACTGCCCATAGGATATCCAGGCAATACTCAGACTAGACAATATCCACACTACCCCAGGTTTTCATGATGAGAGGATTCAGGCATACAGAGATTGAACTTGGATCTTATTTCTGTTTGACTTAAGAAGTCTATGGTCTATAATGGTCCTGTCTGACAACACCTCCCCCTTTCATTTCCTAGGTGATGAAGAGGAGGATGATGATGGAAGAGACGAAAGACTGCCCTCCTGTTTTGACTACGTCATGCACTTCTTGACAGTCTTCTGGAAAGTTCTGTTCGCCTTTGTGCCCCCTACAGAATACTGGAATGGCTGGGCCTGCTTCTTTGTCTGCATCTCCATTGTTGGGTTTCTCACTGCCGTCATAGGTGACCTCGCCTCACATTTCGGCTGCACCGTAGGACTGAAGGACTCAGTCACAGCTGTGGTGTTTGTGGCACTTGGGACATCTATCCCTGGTAAGGAATCCGTTATCCACAGAATTAGCAGTGGTATAATAGGGGTTAATGCAGAGCTCCATCATTCTAATTTTGCTATCTTTTGCAGATACATTTGCAAGTAAGGTGGCTGCAACACAGGACCAGTATGCAGACGCCTGCATCGGCAATGTGACGGGCAGCAACGCAGTGAATGTCTTCTTGGGCATTGGCGTGGCCTGGTCTGTAGCTGCAATTTACTGGGCCATCCAAGGAAAAGACTTTGTTGTGAATACGGGGTCATTAGCCTTTTCGGTCACACTCTTCACCATTTTTGCATTCATCAGTATCGGTGTCCTCTTATACCGTCGTAGACCCCATATAGGAGGGGAGCTTGGAGGGTCTCGACTCTCCAAGACCCTCACTTGCGTTCTTTTCTTAGGCTTGTGGTTTCTCTACATATTGTTCTCTAGCCTGGAAGCCTACTGCCATATCAAGGGCTTCTAAGGGGGAAAGCGAAGACACAACAAGTGGCTGTCGTGTAGAACTCAAACATTCCATGGGCTGAACTCACATACGTTGTGAGACGTTTCATTAGGGTGAAGCTGAGGGCAACAAAAAAAAAAAAGGATAATTTATTTATTTTTGTAATTTTTTTTTTTCCATTTTGGGTCTCTTCATCAATTTTTGGGTAAAGTAGCACAATTTTTGCAAAAAAAAAAAAAGAGGGGCATTAGATGGTCCCATATGTCAAGTTGGTCTCAACTTAGATTGGGTTACAGAGGTTGTGCCGGGGCTCACAGTCTCTAGCTACTTACAAACAAGTAACTCCTAAAGGTGTTTGTTGAGATTTTTACTCGAATTACAAGTGACGGCAAATAGACTTGTATCCATGTTCTCCAGTGTCATGTTATCCGTTGTGGTTCTGAGGAGCCCATCCTCTATACATAAAAGAAGTGGTTTGTGGGCCTAACCAACCTTCATGAAAGCGGACCCTACCAGATACTGATGAGACTGAAGTATTTGGCACTTTGTGGCTCTCTTATCAGTTCCGTCACTAGCCACCAGTGAATGGAGAGTTGAACATTGGAATAGCCACCAATATGACTGCCTCAAATACTTCTTTCGATGGAAAGTATGTTGTAAGCCACAACTCCCATGTAGGTCTTACTACTGGAGAGACAATGGATGGGACTTTGTAGCCCGGTAACAAGCACTGGTGCTATTTTATCTGATGTCAGCCCTGGCTGTCTAGTGATACAAGAATACCATTAACAAGATAATGAGGTTCTTGGTTGACCAACTCAAATTCATTCATTTCCATTATTTTGGTGGACTCTATTGACCGTAGTGAGATGGTCATAGTAACGTTTACAGTGTTCAATATGAAAGCTGCTTGGTGCACAAAGATCGGGGAGAAACTTATATTCGGATAGCCAGTCTACTTTTTCAGTGACTTTCTGGGAGGAACAGTAGAGGGCATTTTAGTTTAGTTAAGTGGTCTATAGTGACCCAAAAAATTTCCAGACCTTCTCCGTATATATGATGCTCCACCTAGTCCACTTTGGCCATATATTATGTATAGCTTAAGGACATTATTGGCAGTTCCCAGGCTTCACTGAAAATGGTTCCTCGATTACCACGTGTTGAGGTCTAGTCATTTAGTCCATTCAACATTGTCTCAAAGCTGAAGATATGGTGGAGAGAGAGAGAGACCTCATCCCTCTGATATTAGCCTGGTGAAGAAACTCATTCCATACCTCATGTTGAGCTTGTCTGTGTCACTGTTACGCCTACATTACATGTAGTACCTAATACCATAGTAGTTACCTATGAGTAGTAGAAGAACCTATGAATTTTCAGCTTCCACTGCCCTTATTGTCTATAGGTACTATCAGACTGGAGTGCTGATGTACTGATGGAAAGTTACCTTTAAGCCCTGGATTCCCAAGCCAATCAGGATAAAGCCATTTGCCAGCCCCCTAGCCCTTTGTCTAGATTTTAGGGGGCTGCAGCTCCTGCATGTCACTGCCCAAACAAGTGGAAGCCACAGCACAGTGGTCAGCCAGTTACCTCCTAATAATGCACAGCATGGTGCAGGATTGGATCACCTTGAACTCCTTCTATATTGTGAGGACTTCATGTTTCTCTAAAAACAGCAATTGAAAATTAAAGAAGGTGCTTCTAAGTATCCAGTGTGTTCACAATGCCGAAGGTATCCATTGGAGTCTGCAGTAACACAATATGTCATGTTGTCCAACCCAACCTGTCCTTCTTAGAAAACATGGATATGTCCCCCATTTCATTCCTTAGGCCTTCATGACTCCATAATCCAGCTGCATGTCTTCCATGTCTAGTTTTAAAACAACATATAGAAGTGTTGGCCAATTTATGGAGGAATCAGCATTACTGCACATCTCTTTTTAAAGGCCATCAATCCACCTGAGATCCTGGACTTGGCAATGTCTATTAATGGGTGTGAACCAGTAGGAGACAAGGTTGCCAAGAATGTGTTGTATTAAGAACATACGCTCAGACTTTTCTGCAAATTATCTTGTTCTCCATTCAGATATTTCACGGTGATGATCTAAACAGGCACAACACGAGGTGATCTATCAACTGGTTGCCACTTATCTGGTCAAAGACAGGATGTACGTGTGCATTACTGGGCATTTAAAAAGCACACCCAAGGACAAAGCCCCAAGCCTGCAACAGTTAGCAGGTTAAATGCTGGTGAAAATTTCTTGTTTATATGCTTACCAAAAAAAGGGAAAAATATTGGGACGTGTCGATCCCAACTCCTTTGCCAGATCAGGGCACTGCGGACTTTCAGAGGAGATAACACTGCCCTTTGTACTGTTGATGTTCCCACATGGCTGTTTTATATGTAATGCCGGCTACATCCTTCAGTGTATTAGTCTGTGTATCTGTCCATCCCTCTTCATGTCCACCCAGAGGCTGATATCTCTGCTTCCTCTTTGTACTCTTGAGCTCTTTGATCCTACTTTTCTTCCTTTCAATCTTGCCTTTACTCTTTACATCTTGCTCAAGGCTCCTTTTCATAATTTGGTTTGATGCACGCTTGCTTTTATTTTACTCTTTTCCAAAGGATTTGTCACATCATTAGTAATTCTTACACATCTCTCAGTCGTCCTTCACCCAATTGTCTTCTGCTTGGTGATTCACCAATTTGTAACTCCTAAAGGGGTATTCCCATCTCAACCTTTAATGGTTGGGATGGGAATAACCTGAGTAAGCCCTGGCCAGGGTTGGCTGGAGTTATGGAAACCGTATGGCAATTTCAGTTCCCACCAGAGAAAATGATTCTGTGGACCCACCCTCACTTCCGGGGAGCAACCTTTGAATTGGTCTTTAGGAGACACATAATCAATAAGTTTATGACCCATCACATAAGACATAGACCAAAGTCACCTTCAGATGAGGTTCTCTTCTGCTGGATCTTTAGGGTCCATTACTGTGGACGAGAATCCTTCAGGTCAGTCTAACCCTCAGTTTTTACAGGCTATCCAACTAAAAATACTTTGAGATACTATCTCAAAGCTCTGACGTATGGGAATGTGAGATCATTTGTGTAATGCTAATGTAATAAAAAGCCAAACTAACGGCCAGCAAATGCGGCGTACCAGAAACACTTTGCGCAAGCCGCCACACTCTGAACACCCTTGAGGGCCGGGGTACTCTTCATCCGCCTCCAGCATAAAGGGGGACTTTGGCAGAGCCCTTCCCAGGTGTCAATTAGCAGGGCGGCTTGTGGCTGGGTACACCAGCCGCAGTTGGGCAAAAAACCCCAAAGTAAATGCCGTGACACCGAAGCAATGGTCAATAGGGAAACACGAGAATGGTCAGTAAACGTAAGCCAAGGCACAAATACCAGAAGACAACTACAGCCAGAGCCAGAGTCAATAACCAGAGAAACCACTCACCAGGTTTAAATATCCCTCCAGAGATCACCTGACACTGCTGAGGTCACACCCAATCTCCCCTCAGACCAGGGAAGCACAGGTGAGGGCTGAGAGTGTGCAAAGGAGGGCGCTTCCCACCACATTTCTAAGTCAGAAGACATAACAACAGAGGTTCCCTGGCAGCAGCTGACACAAGGGGTTCCGGCATCCTGGGACCCCAGACCAACGTGAGCGCTGGGAATGACGGCGTCCCGTCTCCCAGCAGCACCAAGATCCGGAATGGATCCCACAGAGTGACGTGCACGCATAAAGCGCAAACCTTTACTAGCTCCGCCCTCCGGAGGCAACACCCAGCCCCTCGTGGCCAGCGAGGGATGAGGGATGTCCCGCCGGAGGGCCAGAGACCCCCTGGGAGAATGAGAGACACGTCTTCGCGTGGTGACATGTTTCCTGCAAGACTGCGTCCGTCCCCCTGGCTGCCTGACAATGTGTCTGGTTTAGACTTCCTTCAGATGACCGCCACGCTGTAGCATACTCCTTCCATTACTTTCTTCTCTCTCTTTCTCTGCCTTCTGTCCTACTTTCTGTGCTCTCCTCTACCTTGCTTCTTCTGGCCTCTTCTTTTTCCCCCATAATTTCTGTATTTCTCTCATTCTTCCTGCGTCCCTGCCTCTGGCTGTCTCTTCCCTCATCTCTCTGAGTCTGCCTGTGCTGACGCAGAAAGGTCCTCAGCATGTCATATTAATGCAAGAAAAAGCTATAACTTTATCAATATAATTATTTATTTTGAAAAAAAAAAAGTGTGTTTTTTTGTGTTCTAAAATACATTATAAGATATTCAGGCAACACACAATACATACACTGGATATTTGAGAAGACATGAAGGTCTTAAGAAGAACTCCAGAGGAGAGAGGTTGACAAAGTAAAAAAAAAGTAAAACAACTTCTTTCAGTCCAATTACCGTATATGCGCTGGCTTCCTCCTCGTTCTATATTGTGTTAAGCATATATATGAAAAGAACACTTGATGCAGATAGTATTGTTCCGTATCCTACCTGTGGGATTAGTATATCGTTCTTTCCTGGATCGCTGGGTCAAAGGGACGCTGGAGTCCTGGAACGCCGTCTTCAGCAGCGCTGCTTCACACGTGCTGCCCCGGCCGGCAGCAGACACGCGCGCAGGAGCCGCTCTCTGTGTGAGATGAATGAGGTGACGTCACACTCTCTTCTATGGATGCCGTATTGGGACAAACTTCACCCTACGCGTTTCGGGGCCTTCGGGCTCCTTCGTCAGGGGTATACCAGCGCTGCTGAAGACGGCGTTCCAGGACTCCAGCGTCCCTTTGACCCAGCGATCCAGGAAAGAACGATATACTAATCCCACAGGTAGGATACGGAACAATACTATCTGCATCAAGTGTTCTTTTCATATATATGCTTAACACAATATAGAACGAGGAGGAAGCCAGCGCATATACGGTAATTGGACTGAAAGAAGTTGTTTTACTTTATTTAAGCTGAAGTTACAGA
Organism: Bufotes viridis; assembly: GCA_033119425.1. Classification (NCBI taxonomy): domain Eukaryota; kingdom Metazoa; phylum Chordata; class Amphibia; order Anura; family Bufonidae; genus Bufotes; species Bufotes viridis. Next base: position 28,714,219 of record CM065597.1, on the reverse strand, counting down.
GGGATCAGCAAACCGTAGTTTGCAGCGGCACTGTGTGGAACCTCCTAATCACTCACAGGTATCAATACTCCCACTAGATGAGGTAGCGCAGGAGTGCTATTATAGTGTTACGTAAAGTAAAAAAAAAAAAGGTGGATGGGTTTGTGAAAGGGACTGTTTCACAAAGACAACTCATATGTAACCAGAAACCAGTTAGGAATCATCTGATCTTCACCGATCTGGCTCCTCTAGCTCCCGGTGACGGATGGAGGCTGGACTGGTGAAAGTTGCTCTTCGTGAGTGACTCTGTTCTCTGGCTCAGTCAGATGACAACCTCTATGATGATCATTTGCCCTAATATCGGGGGTAAAAGTGGTTAAAAAAAATAAACGCACCATTAATGACCACACCAATCCGTCGCTACTGCCGTTTCAATGTTTACCGGTGTTCCGTTAAATTGCCCTTCTCGTAAAAGTTCCCTACCCACGTGATTTCCTGTTCTGGTATGCGGGTGAGGGAGGAGTTGTGTCAGGCCACTCGCTTACTGATTGGCTGAGTAGGATTCGGCGCAGGAGAGCGCCGCTAACTGTGAACGCGCATAAGTAGGGAAAATTTACGGCCAATTGCGCATGCGCCACGGGTGTTGAAAAAGGGTGGTGGTAACTGTAGATTAATATTAGCACAGGTCTTCCAATTTAGCACTGTAAGAGATGCGCCAGTAAGAGATGAGCCATGCGCACTAAGTTTTCCCTGCCCTAGCCACTAGACTAGATCCAGCAAGCGTTCGCGCCTGCGCACTGGGCTGTAACTTTTTAATACCCGTGGCGCATGCGCAATTGGCCGTAAATTTTCCCTACTTATGCGCGTTCACAGTTAGCGGCGCTCTCCTGCGCTGAATCCTACTCAGCCAATCAGTAAGCGAGTGGCCTGACACAACTCCTCCCTCACCCGCATACCGGAAATCACGTGGGTAGGTAACTTTTACGAGAAGGGCAATTTAACGGAACACCGGGTCTCCACTGGTCTGTACTTCCTCATCCCCACTCAACATGCAGGACATGGGAGGAGATGCCTACTCAGCCAATCACTCTGAAGTCTGGACCAGGAAGCAGAGTCCAGCAGGGACCCCCTAAGCGGCAGAATGAAGATGACGAAGGCGATCAGTAAAATGAGTAATGCATTATTTTCTTTTACCCTTAGTTTAAACAATAACTATTTTATTACATAAAACCAAAAATACACCCTTAAACCAGATTTAGCATTTTTTTTGTACTGATTGGATAGTATCAGACTGTGCAAGAACACAGTCCTGAGTGGTAACACCCATCTGGACCTTTAATGCAGACTGATGGCAATTCATTCACTAGGTTCAAGCAGTGTAGCGTTCATGTGGTCCACATGGGAAGGCGTGAGGTGTAAAGGATGGGAGTGGCAAGAAAGCCCAGGTGGCAATTGTAGTCTTCACGGTGGCTGTCCCTCTCCACCCTGGTTCCCTTGAAGCACACCTTGGTTTTGGGAAATCTCCTACTTGGTTTTGGTTTGGGATGCCCTTAATGTTGGGGGTGCAAGGCATGGTCAACGTGAGAGGGGACCAGCCTCCCTAGTGTCACCTGCGATGCTAGGGAGGCTGGTCACCGCCGTGGCCTGCTATTGGCTGCTGCCCCCGTCGCCGGATGTTTTGATCCGCTTCACAGCAGGATGCAGCGGCGGCCGTGCAGGAATCCAGAGGAACGCAGGTGCCGGGGAGCAGGTAAATATAATGTATACGAGGGGCCCGGGAATTCTGGGACTCATTATAAGGATTAGATAACCCCTTTAAGGGCTTCACGACCGTGATTGGCCGGGGAAACACGGTCCGTGTGTCGGCCACATTCTTTCCAGAAGAATTTATGCTGTTTTGAACACAAAGGCTGGTCACGCCAAATAATGATTAGATTTCGATTTTCTTTTGTTCATTCAATTCGCATTTTGGTACCTGTAAAAATAAATTATCACATATCAAAACAACAATAAACCGGAGCCACAATATACCATAAAAAAAATATCTTTATTGACACTAATTATAAATAGTTGAAAATACAACACAATTAGTAAGATGAGGATGATATGGAAGACAAATAGGTATGAGACCTACATAATATTACAGGCATGCTCAACCTGCGGCCTCCCAGCTGTTGTAAAACTACAACTCCCACAATGCCCTGCTGTGGGCTGATAGCTGTAGGCTGTTCGGGCATGCTGGGAGCTGTAGTTTTGCAACAGCTGGAGGGCCGCAGGTTGAGCATGCCTGTTATATTATAAACATAGGATAAAAAATCACAGGGTTACAGTGTGTAAAAGTACCCGGAAACCCCTCACAAAATAAGAGTGGCCAAAATGGAGTAAAAAGTGACTAAGGATCAAAATGTCAAAAGCCCATAAAGTAACTACAAAATCATATAGGAGAGTAATAAGTGCTGAGCCGGGAAGGTGCTGGCCCCAATATTTTTTTAAAGCATTCTTATTTTATTATTTTTGTACAAAAAGTATGGCTGGAGTACAATATTGTGTACTCAAGCTATACCTTTTGTAATGGTTATAACAGATTTATCTCATTCAAGTAATTTATTTGCGGTAAAGTCCAGACTACAAATGGGCTAGGGTTCATGTAGATGTGCACAATAATGAGCATTTTCAGCTTTTTTGGGGTGGTTCTGGACAAAGTAGGGCATGGCTTCAATGTTTCTAAATTTGGGATTGAATTGCTGAGAAGTATAGCCTGCTCAAATAAGCTGAGATGTCAACCTGGGAGAGCCCTACCAGGGTGATACTCGCATAGGAAAGATGGAAGAGGCCTTTTATGGGGTGTGACTAACATAATAGGACAAGGGTAATCTGCTATATAACATACAGTAGTGGAATAGATATGGTACCATACCAAGCTCATTACACAAATACAGCACCAGAACCAAGCATGGTAACTATATACAGCACCAAAACCAAACTCATACATAACTACAGTACCAGAAACCAGCTCGGTACATTCACAACACAAAAACCAAGCTCATTACACAAATACAGCACCAGAACCAAGCATGGTGCATGCACAGCTCAATACAGACATCATTTGCATAATCAGGTTAGGCCCTGCCATGTTTACTGTCAAACAGCAGCTCCCAGTATGGCCCGAACAGTTGTAAAGTTATGCTGGGAATTGCTGTTTCACGAACGAGAATGCTACCACTAATGATCATTCTATAGACTATACAAATGACTAGAGTACTGATTAGATGCAGTCAGTGGCAGAATAAACATTTACATTTGATGTTTTACTAGTGACGTCTCCTCTGGAGCTTTTCTTTTTTCTTCTCTTTCCATCCAGTTCAGACCACCATGATGACTTCTCCCAGCTGCGACATCTCTCTGCAGAGTTTTCTGTCCAGATTTCTTTAGCTTTTCACTTTACCAACACATACGGACCCTATCTACTGACACAAATTGCTTTTAATGCCATACACTGTGGCCCAAATATAATAGCAGCATGTACTGTGCACCTGAATACAATTAGTGGTGGCAAGGCTTCCATATCCCTCAATTTGGAATTGGATTTCTGAGAAGTATGGTCTGGTCACTCAAGCAGAGATTTCAACCTTCGGAAGGCGAACCTAGCTAGAAAAAAATATGAGTGGCCTTTTAGGGGTGCGGATTACATATTAAGACATGTCTAATCCAACTTTGAACATACAGTAGTGGTAAAGATATGGAGCCATGCCAAGCTTGTTAGCTAGATAAATAGAGCACCAGGACCAAGCATGGCACATATATACAGCGCCAGAACCAAGCTCATTATATCAATGCATCACCAGTACCAAGCACGATACATATGTACAGCATCAGAACCAAACCCATACACAAATACAACACCAGGACCAATTATGATATATACAGCACCAGAACCAAACTAATTACATATATACAGCACCAAAACCGAGTATCATACATATATAGCATCAGCTCAAAAACAGCTCAATACAGATACTATTTGCATAGTCAGGTTATCTCCCCATGTTTGGTGTGATATGGCCTGAACAGATGTAAAGCTATCCTGCGAATCGCTGTTTCACAGGAGATAATGCTACCACCCTTTATTGTGCTTCAGAACATCAGACACCATCAGTGGCAGAATAAACATTTGAATTTAGTCAGCGTTTTTCTCTTTCCTTCTCTTGTCATCCAGTTCAGGCCGCCATGATGACTTCTCCCAGTTGCAACTGATGACTACTAACCCATTCACACCCTATATGCTAACAAAAACTGATTTTGGTGCCCTAAATATGATACACTGTGCGGCTGTATACAATCATATCATACAGTTGTGTTCAAAATTATTCAACCCCCAATGCTGTAAAGGGTTTTAGGGAATTTAGTGTACATTTGTAATTGTGTTCAGAATGAAATCTTACAAGGACTTTTTAAAGAACCAAATGCAACTAAAATGACATCAATTGTTTTTGTAATACAGTATTAAATGTTTTCTTTGTGATTTCTTCATTGACACAATTATTCAACCCCTTAAAGACGACCACTCTTAAGAACAGAGGTTCATTCAAGTGTTTTCCATCAGGTATTGAAAACACCTCTGGATGTCAAGGAGCAGCAATCAAGCAGAATAAGCCCCAATTAGGCAGATGTAAAATGACTGTGATACTCAGCTCCTTCTAGACATTTACTGGTGTGTTTACAGACATGGTGAAGTCAAGAGAATGGTCCAGGAAGACAAGAGAAGAGGTGATTTCTCTTCACAGGAAGGGCAATGGCTATAAGAAGATTGCAAAGATGTTAAACATACCAAGAGACACCATAGGAAGCATCATTCGCAAATTCAAGGCAAAGGGCACTGTTGAAACGCTACCTGGTCGTGGCAGAAAGAAGATGCTGACTTCGACTGCTGTGCGCTACCTGAAGGGCAAAGTGTAGAAAAGTCCCCGTGTGACTGCTGAGGAACTGAAGAAAGATTTGTCAGATGCGGGTACTGAAGTTTCAGCTCAGACAATAAGGCACACACTGCGTAATGAAGGCCTCCATGCCAGAGCTCCCAGGCGCACCCCCTTGCTGTCTCCAAAGAATAAGAAGAGTCGACTGCAGTATGCCAAAAGTCATGTGGACAAACCACAAAAGTTTTGGGATAGTGTTCTGTGGACTGATGAAACAAAACAGAACTGTTTGGGCCCATGGATCAACGCTATGTTTGGAGGAGGAAGAACAAGGCCTATGAAGAAAAGAACACCTTGCCTACTGTGAAGCATGGCGGGGGGGTCAATCATGCTTTGGGGCTGTTTTGCTTCTACAGGTACCGGGAAGCTTCAGCGTGTGCAAGGTACCATGAATTCTCTTCAGTACCAGGAGATATTGGGTGAAAATGTGATGCAGTCCGTCACAAACCTGAGGCTTGGGAGACGTTGGACCTTTCAACAGGACAATGATCCCAAGCATACCTCCAAGTCCACTAGAGCATGGTTGCAGATTAAAGGCTGGAACATTTTGAAGTGGCCATCGCAGTCACCAGACTTAAATCCGATTGAGAACCTCTGGTGGGACTTAAAGAAAGCATTTGCAGCGCGCAAGCCTAAGAATGTGACTGAACTGGAGGCTTTTGCCCATGAAGAATGGGCGAAGATACCCGTAGATCGCTGCAAGACACTTGTGTCAAGCTCTGCTTCACGTTTAAAAGCTGTTATAACTGGAAAAGGATGTTGTACTAAGTACTGAGATTGAATGTCACTTGGGGGTTAAATAAAACTGATAATGATGTGAGCACAGAAAAGACATTTGTGGTTATTTCATTATAAATGTTATGTTATATTTGTCTGACTTACAAGTGCCTCTTTGATTTAATTGTAAACAAGATGACTGAAATGATCAAAATCAATGTCAAACTGGCCAAAACTCTCAATTTCAGTGGGGGTTGAATAATTTTGAACACAACTGTATAATGGTCACACATTCTGTGGCCCCTATAGATAGTGTCCATATAAAGTGTCAAACACTCTCTTCCTCCTGTATACTGTATATTGCCACACACTCTATGCCCCCTAAATATAGTGCCACACGTTCGGTGCTATCTGTATATAGTTATGAAAAAAGCCATGTTTGTGACATAGGCCTGTGCCCCTGAAAAGTGTCTAACATGTCTAGCAAGATGCAGCACATCACATAGCATGAGCCATGGACATACATTTGGTGCATCTTCTGCCTGGTGGCGTTCTCAGCTAAGACAGTAATAATAAATCTCGCCATTGTGTGCAAAACAACAGCATGTTACAATCTGACTGTGGATATATGGCTCAAAACTGCTGATGTAGGACGATCAATCACAAGAGGTACAAGAAGTTTTCAAGGAGAAACAAACACATTAAAAATATATGACCCAAAAAGAACAGCATATAACAAAAAGCATACAAATTCCAATTAGACGATCACAACGAAGGGGTCTCATTAATTGAGCTCGAGCTCAGAACTGCTGAAAGGCTGGAAGAACCAACACTCAGTCCCAACACCAATAAGCAGGGGTGGACTTGGCATTTCTGGGGCCCTAATCAGCAAAATGCAACAATTCATGCTGCCTCTAAGAGTTTCCTGTTAGCCAGGCCCCCACACACTAGTATGCCATCATCACTCTATTCCCTGTATATCATCATTCTGCCCTCAATAGGCCTTCACTTTGCCTCCAATGTGCCACCAGTCAGTGCGGTGGCTTCAGCAAGCGCTCAGACAGCACAATGCCACTGTCTGATTGTGCCATGCCCCAGAAACGGAGAAGTCCCAGGCATCAGTTCAGGCCTTACGCTGGACTGGAAGCTGCTCAGCTGGATGTCTGGCCACTCTAACCTCTTTCTGTCAGTGACGGAGTGATGTCATGTGCTGAATCGGTGCAAGGGCTGGCAGCAGGCAGTTTAAAGGACCACTCTTGGGGATAGCCATTTCTGGCTGGCTATCCTGTTTGTCTACAACAGTATTTGTATCCTGAGGATGCAGATACAGTTAAAAATTTTGGCAATGTCCGATGCTCCTGTCAGGTGCCCAGGAGGGCCCCCTAACAGGCAGGGGCCCCACATAATTGCATGGGTTGCGTGGTGGTAAAAACCATCACTGCCAGTAAGTCACCTTCAGACCTGCCACCATCTATGTAAGAAAGCAGATCTCCTCAGCAAAGATCTGAGATGCTGGGGAATCAATACCAAGTACCAGTCAGCTGTATCCCTACCTACTGCCAACCACAGAAGTCACAAACAATATGCCTATGCAGCTTAGACAAGTTGGTGAGGCAGGAGAGCTAGGCAGATTGACTGTCTTCCTTCTCAAACATCTACTGACAATGAAGACGTCTAGTCTAGGACATACAGTACTATGAGATGGGAGAACGTCACCATTCTGCCATGTTCTCACATATTCCACCTGCCTTGCAATGCATTGGTATCGGACATATCCACCGTGTCTATGGCTTCCAAAAGAAGGATGTAAGTACCATGCGTTGTATGGATGTAAGACAAACAAGGCAGGTATGACCACTGCCCCATATTTATTGTATTAATGAATGTTCCTGTATGGCTGGAGCCTTAGCACTCGTATATGGCTGGGGTCTGATTGTGCTGTCTACAGTCAACCTACAGTAGTCTTCTACAGAGACTTATCGATCTCTGCAAGATCTGCAGAAGGAGAGAATCAATAGTTTACATGGCCGAGCATTGGAGTGATTAAGGTAAGCTGCTACCAGAAAGCTGTGAAGACTTTACTGCAGTGAAGGACACCGTTGAGACACCCTTGGTGTTTATAGAAAATGTTTAATAGTTTGCCTTATACAGCTCTCAGTTACACTGCCTCTGTAAGCTGTTGCTTTTCCTGAAATTCTGTAGAGTTGCTCTCATGTCGATATGAATTTAGCTTAAATGAGTTTATAGGCTCAAAATCACTAATTTAGGCTGAATTCTTATTAAACTTGGCAAATCTGATGGATTTTACTGAGGAGAATGAACAGTCTTCAAATGTAGTGAAAGCTATAGAAGAAAAACTGATTAAAGTGTTTAATAAAAGGGGTTCAGCAAAAAGGGGTTCAGCTCACTTCAGCAAATATAATTTTTCATGTAGAGAAAGTTATTACAAGACACTAATCTACCCTGCAATCCAGGAGCGGTGGTCGTCCTTGCTTACTATAGGAAAAAGCACCGGCCTCTCTGGTGGCCGGGACTGTGGGGGCGCACATAGGCTGGCGCTTTTTCCTATAGTGTGCAAGCACGACCACTGCTAATGGCTTGCAGGGTGGTCATAACCATGGAATCTGGGTGAGTGATCTTGATTAGCCACAGGAGTGGAGGTTGCAAAGAAGTTGCTGGGGGGGGGAGGGGACCTGTTCAAAAATTTGCTTAGGGGCCCAGTCATTTCTACTTACGCCACTGTATCTATCTATCTATCTATCTATCTATCAGAAATGTCCTGTGATAGGACTGAAACCTTGCTGCTGTAAACATGGGTTTACTATTCCCATTTCAACACTTTTTGGAGTGCTGCAGATGTTCTCTCTCTCTTTCTCTCTATATATATACTGTATATTGTAATGGGCAGTGAGTGCGGAACCGATGTGCCAACTAACCTGGGCTAAACTTATGGGCATTCTCCTGGCAGTGTCCTGTTATTCACCTTTTAACAACTGTACAGGGATCTGGAATTCGCTGCAGAGAACCAACCAGGCCATTACCTCCTGGAGTAGTCCTGGTATAGTTGGCTGCTGACCTACATGGGTCAGGGACACTGCTGCAAAGCACCAAGGGATCAGGAAAAAGGCGTAGACTGAATACAATCCAAAGTCAGAACAGGCAGAGTATGTGCATAATCCAGATAGCAATTCTGAGGTCAGGACAGGTGGCAAGGAGAAAAACAAGACACAGGCCAAGGTCAGGACAGTTGACGAGAGGGCAGAATCAGTAGTCAGACTAGGTACATACACTGGTAGTCAGACAAGAGATAATACCTTTGTTGGTTTCTAGATACTAGGAAACCTCAAAGCTCAGGTACCTTAAGTACCCAGGGACAGCCAGCCATTAGCATACAATGACATTATATACAATGACACTGTAGGAAATGGACAGAGCGGCTGCCGGGACTCATCTGAGAGCGTGATTTTGACTAGTCACAGGAGTGGGGGTTGCAAAGAAGTTGCTGGGGGTGGGACATGTCAAAAAATTTGCTTTGGGCCCCAGTCATTTCTAGTTACACCAGGCGATGCCAGAGAGTGTTACATGCAGTGATCAAGGTTCAGAGATCCTTACTTACATATAGAGGCTCCCCGCACTGTTATTGTTTTTGTCTGGCATCACTATTTTGCTTTCTCTCTTACAGGACTGTTGAATAGGTGTTGTTTGCTATGCCTGTTAGACAAAGGCACAAAATGCACCATTTGTGCAATTAACAGACCTTAAAAAGGGCAAAGTAGTGGTACTTTGGGAGGGTGGATGATCCCGGAAAGAGCTGGACGAGAAGTTTCTGTAGGGCATCGGTGGTGTAGACAATGGTCAGAGGAGGGCGCTCACACGTAGAGAGGGTTCTGGACGATCAAGACAGACAGATGCACGCCAACATCGCCGTGTAAGAAGAGCTGCTGTATCTCAGAGGACAGCCTCGGCATCACAAATTGGTTCTGCGGTGGCCCCTGCAGTGTCCGCTCAGACCATATAAAGCAATCTCTTGAAGCAGGATTCACGCACTCCACCAACTTGTTTGCCACTTCATCATCATCATCATCATCATCACCAAGATCGCCTGCGCCGGTGCCACAAGAGAGCCTATTAGAGGAATAAATGGCAAACAGTAGTGTTCAGTGAAAATAGGTAAAAAAGTCATAACCAACCTTATCAACCCCTTATTGTCCCGGGTGCAGTATTGATGCCTAGTGCACACCACGTCACCACTGCAGCCACATCTTGTATACTGCTGAGGCTAGTGATTGGCTGCACAGTGACCTGGTGTGCATAGGACATCACTGCCACAGCCACATCTCGTATACTGCTGATCCAGTGATTGGCTGCACGGTGACCTGGTGTGCATAGGACGTCACTGCCATAGCCATATCCGCATACTGCTGAGCCAGTAATTGGCTACATGGTGACCTGGTGTGCGTGGGATGTCACCACTGCAGCCACTTCCTGTATACTGCTGAAGTTAGTGATTGGCTGCACGGTAACCTGGTGTGCATGGGACGTCACCACTGCAGCCACATCTCTAATTCTGCTGAGGCCAGTGACTGGCTGCACGGTGACCTGGCGTGCATAGAACATCACTGCTGCAGCCAAATCCCATATAGCGCTGAGGTCAGTGATTGGCTGCATTGGCACCTGGTATGCATAGGACGTCACCACTGCAGCCACATCCTGTATACTACTGAGGCGAATGATTGGCTACACGGTGACCTGGTGTGCACAGAACATAGCTGCCACAGCCAAGTCCCGTATACTGCAGAGGCCAGTGATTGTCTGCACAGTGACCTGGTGTGCATGACATGTCATCGATGCAGCCACAATCTGTATACTGCTGAGACCAGTGACTGGCTGCACGGTGACCTGGTGTTCATGGGACGTCACTGATGCAGCCACATCTTGTATACTGCTGAGACATCACTGCCGCAGCCAGGAAGATGACGTCAGTGCTGCCGGACCGGAGGGCAATACCGGGAGCAGCAGGGGAGAACATTTTTTAGTTATTACTTCTTTTGTTAGACCATGCACTGTTGCTGCAGATTATTTTTATTTTTTTTAATTTAACTAGACAACCCCTTTTAAATGACTGCAGAGGTTGCAGTGATTTAGCGTTTCCAGGTAGAATAAACTTTTTTTTTCTTTTTCATTTCAGAGTAGATATCCGTCAATCAGATCAGAGAAATAGATCATAAAAGTACAGGGGGTGACAGTCAAGATGACAGAATATATATAAAGTATACCTTTTTTTTCAAAATTTTAAGTAGCCGCAGTGCAGCAATCTGACCAGCAGGTGGCAGTGTCTGCTCATTGCATGTAACAAGGCTGCACAGGCTCTGCTTTGGCATCAGTCTAAGAGCTCATGCACACGACCATATTTTCTTTCCGCTTCCGTTCGTTTTTTTGTGCGGCCCGTATGCGGAACAATTTACTTCAATAGAAAATACGGAAGTTACTCCGTGTGCATTCCGTTTCCGTTTGTCCGCATGGCCGTTCCGCAAAAAAGTAGTGCATGTCCTATTATTGTCCGCAAATCACGGTCCGAGGCCCCATTCAAGTCAATGGGTCCGCAAAAAATACGGAACGCACACGGAACACATCCGTATGTCATCCGTATTTTGCGTATCCATACTGTAGCAATGCTATGCCCAGCCCATATTGCTCATGTGTTTGGTGATTAATAAGTTACTCTTTCCGTTTCGATCCGCAAAAAACGCATCACATACGGAAACCATACGGATATGTTTTGTGGACTAATGCAACGGAAGAGGACTTAAATCAGAGAATCAGATGCGGATCAACGGATCCGTGAAAAACGGACCGCAAAACAACTGTCGTGTCCATGAGCCCTAAGTGCCATAGAAATGAAGCAGGATTTTGTCATGATCTTTTTTTTTTCACATTCTGCTAGTGTGAACACTGTGCTACACGTGACCTGACGAGGGCGATCTTATGCCTTGAACCATCTGGACTGGAGGAAACATAAAGCCGGCAGCTCTGAGGCGTGATGGGGCCATTCCAAGCTGTCAGGGCGAGTGAGACGTAACCGGTCCTGCTTTACGACTTGTTTATCTTTAATAAATCCATTGGAATGATAAAATTGCAGATCACAGTGTGATTAAATAAGCAGACCCTGCTCTGTTTTTCTCCCAGATCTGGAGTTACAGGAGGAATTCTATCCCTGCAAATGCGCGGAAGGCCATCCGCTGCAAAGAGATGCGCGTAGAAATTAATGGGGTCGCAATGCATTTTTCAAGAATTGCAAAAAATCCAAAACCGCAGGGGGTCACGGCACATCTGTGAGTTATGCTGCAACCCCATTCTTTTGTATGCTTGCGCCGCTACACTGCGATCCTTGGGTGCGAAAACTTTTATAGGGGTTTTCTGAGAATTTTTTTTACTGATGACTTATCCTCTGGATACATTATCAGTATCTGATTGGTGGGGATCCCATCAAATACGATGTACGTGCTCACCAAGAACAGCGCCGTACATCTTATAGTGGCCATGCTTGGTATCGCGCTCAACCCCATTCACTTCTATGGGGCTGAGCTGCTCCAAGGTCACGTCACTGATGAACGTGACGTCACCGGCCTAGAAAGAGCTGAGAGAAGGCCGCAGCGCTACAGCGAGGACCAGTGCCTTATCGAACTACTCATCGGTAGGGGGTCCCAGGTGTCGGACGCCCACCGATCAGATACTTGTGACCTATCCAGTGGATAGGTCATCAGTATAAAACTCCTAGAAAGCCTCATTAATTTAATGTGCAACTAAATTTTTTCTTATTTCCACTCTCCATAACAGTCTTTTTGATATATGGGAGGTATGGGTTATGGTGGCCGGGGGTGGGGCTAGAAGCTGCGTTGTGGCGTTTGATTGCGTTTTTATCAATATTATTTTTTATAATAATAAAGCATAAATAAAGCAACAGCCTCTCTAGTGGCCTGGACCACCGGAGTGCACATAGACCGGAGCTTTATCCTATAGTGTGTAAGCACGACCACCGCTGCTGGATTGCAGAATGGTCGTAACCCCAGAAACAAGCAGTGTGTAATGAAAGGGAAAAATGAATCCAGCCAGAAAAGGAGGCAATATGGAGAATCCCAATACATTAGTATGAACTTTCTCTACATGATAAATGCTACCTGCTGAAGTGAGACAACCGCTTTAAAGAATAATATGGAGTATCTTTTGTATACTTGTTGATGTGCCATTTATGGGATGTCTTCCATATTGACTCCTTCTTTCCTTCAGATAGTATTCCCTCTAGTCAGTCTGTATTTCCCATGATGCCTCTGGCTTTGAAGAGCAGAGGGGGAAGAGTCTCATAACATGAAGTGCAGCAAGTGATAAATCAGTGCCCTACAACTCGGCCTGCAGAATCTCAGTGATCCTATGTGATGCAGCTTCAGCCTGTCTCTCCTGCCTCCTGCTTGTGATAGGTTTCTCCCTGTCAGGGATTACAGGCAGGAGACAGGGGAGAGCAGTGTGAAGCACTCACAGTATAAACAGTTAGTATGAGTCAGACGCTGTAGGTAATCATTGTATATACTCAGGGGCGTAGCTAAAGGCTCATGGGCCCTGGTGCAAGAGTTCAGCTTGGGCCCCCTTTACTCAGTGCTTTGTGTGTCTTCGTATGCAGCACAAGTGTCTTTGGGCCCCCTCAGGCTCCTGGGCCCGGTAGCGACTGCTACCTCTGCACTCCCTATAGCTACGCCCCTGTATATACTCATAAACTATATCTCTGCAGTTCAGAAAAAGCAAAAATGATACCTTCAGCAGCCCTCTATGCATAGGGGACATACAGAAAAATAAGAGGGGTGGAGCTGGATGGGAAGTTAAAGAGTTTGAGAGCTGCCAGGATGGATTTAATGGATGATGATGTAATTCTGAAGTTCACAGAAAGTCACCCACACAGGAGAGAATGACTTTCTGTCTACACAGGAGAGCAAGCTCTGGGCTGCTGGTAAGACTGGAAATAACAATATATGGAGACAACTGAGCTGGGATGAAATGAAAGCCACTACTAGAATATTGCTGATGAGGTAGTATTGTAAGAAATTACTAAAGTTCTTCTTTAAAAGTCCAGCCCATTGATTAAAATGCAATGCTTTATTTCTCCTGTGGTGGCGCTGTAGGGAAATTGATCAGTTTCTGTTGGTTCCCCCTAATGAGTTGAACTAATTGTTGGTGATTGTTTTATAAAACAAGAATCACAAAAATAAACGTGGCCTAAATGGGTGGGACTGCTCCAGACCCCAAACACTGTGGCGTGTTTCTAACTGGGGGGGCAGTTCCTCCGCATGTGGTTCGCAGCGAACGGCTATCCCCAGCAAAAATTGCATACAATGGAGGATGCCGGCGCGAACCACAAGCACCACACAAACATCCTACACAAAATAAAACATGTGCGGATGAAAATATATAAACACATAACTCACAGAAAAAAGATGCACCACATGGATAAGCAACTGACAACACTGGCTAATCCCTCACTCTGGTGTTAAAAGCTGAGAGATTCGCCAATATTTCCAATCAGGAACATATCGGAGCCCCTTTAGGCACCACTACACGGTATCTCAGCATGACATGGGGTCCTACCACTAGACTACCTATGGTGTGTGAACAATGTGTTCCCCATTGCATTGTTGGTCCTGCAGTGCAGGTGAGTGGGATGGGGCTGTAGGCTACTTAATACCTGTTCAGACCTTGTTCACACACCATAGGTAGTCTAGTGGTAGGACCCCATGTCATGCTGAGATACCGTGTAGTGGTGCCTAAAGGGGCTCCGATATGTTCCTGATTGGAAATATTGGCGAATCTCTCAGCTTTTAACACCAGAGTGAGGGATTAGCCAGTGTTGTCAGTTGCTTATCCATGTGGTGCATCTTTTTTCTGTGATTGTTTTATAAAAGACGAATTTTCCTAAAGTGAATGATCCTTTTAATGTATTTATTAAAAAAAAAAAAAAGTACCACACGAAAAGACAAAGGGGTTGCCTATTTTGGAGGATCTACAGCATGTCCTGCAGCATGTTCATTCATCACTTAACTCCATCTTGATGACAAAGCCAGGAGTCAGGTAGACAGTCCGTATACTGTTGGCACCAAACTTTTTGGGTGGTTTTAATAAAACCTTTGCTTATGACATGGTCTAACTGGCTTGGTAGCTCCATTACAGTTTGTCCAGGTAAGCATTCGTCCGGAGATGGACTTCAGACACCTTCAGACTGATCCCAGACTAGACCATACCCGTGATGTCATCTGACTGCGGACCTGAAGACTACAACGCTCTGGCTCGGAGCGGACATCTTTTTCCTCTATCTCGCATAGACATCCAAAACATTTTGCTGACTCCTGACTTTTAAAAGTCACTTCCACCGATGTCGGGTGATGAACATCTTCTCTGGCCAGGATCATTATTTAATATGATTGACTCGTTCCTGAATTATACATTGCCACGTCCGCCCCTGATTTGTGATATTATTGCAGACAGCAATTACTATAAATCGTGTAGAACTGCTAGAGAAATGATAGCACAGGAGATGAACAGGTATCTCTAAGCCTTGGGAGGTCTTCTGCTCAACGTCCCCATAGTCTTATATGTGGGAGGCAGAATGACAGCACCTATGGTTTTCTATGCCCTTTTCAGGACCATACAGCATCATCTAAACAGGGGTGCACAACCTTTTCTGGTTGGGGGCCACATTGTCAGCCTGAACCAATTCCGAGGGCCAAAAATAAAACTTAAAGGGGTATTACCAACTGAAATACTGTATTTTTGGCATATTGAACATACAGTATATACTATAAATGTCTAGTTACAGTTCTAGGACTCCAATCTAATAGGAGACTACATGAAAGATACATGTAAGAAGCCTTAAGACACAGACCTAGATGTTTTTTTACCAGATGTTTGGGGGCCGCACAGAATGGTATCAAGGGCCGCATGTGGCCCCTGGGCCGCAGGTTGTGCACCCCCGATCTAAAGGGAAGTGTAGCCATACTGGAGTCTAGATGACCATAGACAACGACATAGTGACAGATTAGGAGATGCTCTGGCTCACAGAGAAGCCTGGAGTACGGGATCCCCCTTTATGACATTCATACTCCCGTAATAGGACCATGGTGATCTCTTTAATTAACGTGAGACGTCAAAAGTTCTGCAAAATTCTAATACACTGCTTCAATCTCTGTTTGCTGTCACTGAATGTTACCTCCAGATTCTAAAAAACCGAATGCTTCCCTCACACGTCTGACAGTGAATAGTTTGCTGCAGTGTATCAGTGTTAGGGCTCATGCACACGACCGCATCTATTTTGTGGTTCGCAAAATGCGGATCCGCAAAAAATACGAATCACAACCATGAGATATCCGTGTTGCATCCGTTTTTGTGCGGATCCATTGTAACAATGCCTATCCTTGTCCGCAAAATCTTTTTTGCGGGGCCGTGGAACAGACATACGTGTGCTGTCCGCATTTTTTGCGGACCCATTGAAATGAATAAGTCCGCATCCTATCCGCAAAAAAAACCCCCAAAAAAATGGAAAGGAAACAAAATACGTTTGTGTGCATGAGCCCTAAGGGTCCATATAAACATTGTGTGTGCCAACTACATGCAGCAGTACACGCTTGCTTAGGATAGGCCATCAGTATATCATTGGTGGGGGTCCGAGCCGCTGAAAGAAAGGGGCTCAACCTACAGCCTTGCCTCCCTCAATGGTTGCTTATAGGTAAATATGTGAATTGGTTATTCGTGAATCATCCCATAAGAAACAGACCTGTATGACAAGTGATTTCTCCAGTGGACACTCTGCCCCATTCAAACAGGGAGCAAGGGCCCCCATTCTAGTGACTGACAGGGGTCCCAGTGGTCAGACCACCGCCGACCAGACACTTATCCCCCATCCTGTGTATAGCAGATCAGTTGTCATAACGGAGCAACCTGTTTAAAGTTAAACCATATGGGCAACGACGGTTGTACACGTGCAGATTTGTTTTGGATGCTTTATGCTGCATTATCGCAGTAATATATGACTGAGCGCTGCGGCAGGGAAGACGCCTGTCATCCATATGTTCCCCCTTTGTTGATGAATCTGGGATTTATTTTGGACACCTGTGCCGCCGGGCGAGAAGGGAGGAGTATGGTGGGAGAATGACGATCAACGTGCTGCCACAGCATTAATGTAACTCTATTTTGTAATTAAAGGGGTTATCCTAGGAGTAATGTAAAAAATGAAAATTGGACATCATATAGGACGTGACAATCGCTTTCTAACAAAGCTAGAACCAGCCCTGTACCTCACATGGATCCAGAGATCTCCCCATTCATTGCTCTGCTAGATTTATATCAAGAGGGCAGGTCAGGGGGCGTGAACTTTCTTAGGCCTCTTTAAGGGCTCATGCACACGACCGTATTTTCTTTCCACTTCCGTTCCGTTTTTTTTGCGGACCGTATGCGGAACCATTCACTTCAATAGGGCTGTAGAAAATACAGAAGTTACACCGTGTGCATTCTGTTTCTGTTTGTCCGCATAACCGTTCCGCAAAAAAGTAGTACATGTCCTATTATTGTCAAGTCAATGGGTCCGCAAAAAATACGGAACGCACACGGAACACATCCGTATGTCATCCGTATTTCGCGGATCCATACTGTAGAAATGCTATGAAGAAAACGCAGCATGAGTTTTTGTGAGGCGGCATGTTGCAGCGCAGCCTTAATATGTGGCAGCACTCTAACATGGAAGTGGTAATGTACTCATACATCGGAGGAGGCACTGATATTTATTCCCATAATTTACATAGTGACAGCCTATTCCGCAGCGCAGTACACAGACTGTCACCATTCACATATGTTCCTGTTCCAATGGCGGCTTAGGCTACATTTATATCTGCGTTTTGAAATCTGGCAGGTAGAGCGTCAGCCTGCCAGCGTTCACCGTATCCAGCATAGCATACATGACTTTTTGTCTGGCCGAAAGCCGCCATTTCTGCCGGAAAGCGGCCGAATCTCTGTTGGACCTTTTATAGTCAATGCAGACCCCCTGGTTCGCGGCACTATCCGGATTTTGTTGCAGAAGTTCCTGCACCTAAAAATCTGTTCCATGGGGTTATTTTGGCGGCAAGCCCATAGATTTCTGCAAAACCGCTTTGCAGAAATTTCTGCATCAAATCTGCTGTGAGTGAATTCATCCTCGATCTGTTTGTGTCCTGCTCCACCCTTCTCTCGCAGGTTTCACCTCGCACCGTCCTCAAATCTCTCTATTGAACCCAAAGATTAAAAATTTCAATGGCACATATCCCATGGGACACATGGAAGCAAAATGTTTCAGGGGACTGTGACCACTAGGTGGCGATGTGTTGTCTCAGTATGGTAGTAGACAAGGGTGTACCTTACCTTTCTGTTCCCTGAGATGAAAACTGAAACGGCACCCCCCATGCCAATTTCTTAACCTAAACCCTTTGCCAAAATGAAAGCGCTCATTCCCCATGGCCCTTCCACTGCCCCCCTCTAGCCCCTAGCTGGTGCTGGCCTTATTGGTGGTGCACCCCTGATAGCAGACTCCAATTTCCTAAGGAGGCCCAGAGGACCTTCTGCCAAATAATACATCAGTATTATAAATGGCTCCAGCATTTTTACTTGACTTCTCCAGTTTTTATCTAAAGGTATCTTGACATGCACTTTTTTTCACATCTAGGCCGCTGGGCCTGTATTTTGCATGCCGCATCATGATGTAGTTTTTCATACAAAAACCAGCAGCAAAAGCATAGTAAAATCACGTGCATCATGCAGCTGTCCTGCCAATATGGCTGCTGGGCAGCTTTACTATTCACAGCGCTACCAGGACGTATGAATATAGTGGACTGCACTTGCTACAGTGACCACAGGGGGTGCTGTTGTATTGGTATATGTGCATGATAGTAGCATGCTTATAAAGGAAACATACGACCGTGGCCAAAAGATTTGAGACTGGCACAAATGTTGTTTTTCACAGTTTTCATTAACTCTAGATTGTTATGAGGAGTGATCAGATGGATTACAATTAATAGCAGTCATTCCTTGCCACAAAAATTTAATCACAAAACCCCATTTCCACTGCATTTCTGCCCTGCCACAAAATGACCTTCTAGCGTCATTTCAGTAATCTTCTCGTTAGCTCAGGAGAAAGTGTTAACAAGCACAAGGCAGCTGATATCTCTGTTTCATGCTGATTGAATCAGAAGAGAAGGCTAGTTGCTTTAAAAGGAGGGGTGGTTGATAACTTTGTCTTCTTCTGTTAACCATGGTTACCTCAAAGGAACCACATGCAGTCATCCTTGATTTTCATCAAAAGGGCTTCAAGAGCAAGGACGTTGCTGCTTGTAAAATTGCACCTAAATCAACCATTTAACGGATAATCAAGAACTTCGAGGAGAGAGGTTCATTTGCTGTGAAGAAGCCCAAGAAAGTCTAGCAAGTGCCAGGACGATCTCCTAAAGAGGATTCAGCTGCGGGTTCAGGTCACCACCAGTGCAGAGCTTGCTCAGGAATGGCAGCAGACAGGTGTGAGTCCATCTGCACGCACAGTGAGGCGAAGGCTTTTGGAGAATGACCTGGTGTCAAGAAGGGCAGCAAAGAAGCCACTTCTCTCCAAGAAAAACATCAAGGACCGACTGACAGTCTACAGGAAGTACAAGGTTTGGACTGCAGAGGACTAGGGTAAAGTTATTATTTCTGATCAAGACCCCTTCAGACCGTTTGGACATCTGGAGAAGTGCTTGCCCAGCGAAGAAAAGGTGAGCTCTTCCATGAGCCCTATGTCATGTCAACAGTGAAGCCTCCTGAGACCATTCATGTGTGGAGATGCTTCTCCTCCAAAGGAATGGGCTCACTCATAATTTTGCCTAAGAACACTGGCATGAATAAAGAATGGGATCAAAATATCCTCCAAGAGCAACTTCTCCCAACGATTCAGTCGATCTTCGAAAAGCAGGTGGACAAACAAAAACACAGACATTTTGATAAACTCCAAGCATTGATTAGGCCAGAATGGGTTGTTGTCAGGATTTGGCCACGAGGCTGATATCCACTATGCCAGGGCGAATTGCTGGCGTCTTGAAAAAAGAAGGACGCCACTGGAAATATTGAGTCAGTACACAAACTTGAAAGACAAGGGTCGTTGATCCAGGGAGATATTCTGATTGACTGGCTGGAGTTGGGAAGGAATTATTTTCCCCTAAAATGAGGAAAATTGGCTTCTACCTCACAGGGCTGTTTTTTGCCTTCCTCTGGATCAACTTGCAGGATAACAGGCTGACCTGGATGGACAGATGTCTTTTTTCAGCCTTACAAACTATTGGGGTCATTAATCAAACTGGTATAAAGGAAAACTGGCTTAGTTGCCCATAGCAACCAATCAGATTTCACCTTTCATTTTCCAAAGGAGCTCTGGAAAATGAAAGGTGGAATCTGATTGGTTGATATGGGCAACTGAGCCAGTTCTACCTTACACCAGTTTGATAAATAATGGGGCTGTTATGTGATTTGTCAAGAAAAATTATAAAACTTATGAGATGCTTATAATTAAAGAAATATCTGACTAAGTGATCATGAACATGAACGTGTGCTGGCCAGGCCCATATTGCGGTCTGCAATATACGGGCCCGGCCGTTAGTGCACCGCATCATAGATGTGGACCCATTCACTTGAATGAGTCCGCAATACAGAAGGTGCGGTGCGGAACGGAAGCACTAAAGAGTTCTTCTGTGGGGTTTATCTCTGTGCCTCCAAAAAATGGAACATGTTCTACTTTTTTGCAGTGCAGACGGATCCGTCTGTGCATCCGTCTGTGGAAAGTGGAGGACGCTGCCCGTGCATTGGGGACCGCAAATTGCCAGCCAGCACACGTTCATGTGCATGAGCCCTAAAAGACCCAAAAACACTAAAGCAACAAACGTGGAGAAAAACAAAATTTGTGTCGGTCTCAAAACTTTTGGTCACGACTGTACAAATAGGGGGCGCAATGATGTTACCCTCCGTTTAACATGAAAGAAAATGACACAGAATGGAGACCAGAGCTCTGATTTGGTGGCATCCTACATGTTGTATTAAGGAATGGGGTCCGCGATCCTCATCCGGCGGCCCGCCCTGCAAAAAAGTAGTGCATGCGGAGTAATAGACAGAAAACCCACAGAAGCTTTCCGTAGTGCTTCCGTGGGGTGCCTCTGTTCTGCACTGTATCTTCTGGATTGCGGACCCATTCAAGTCAACATCTACGATACAGCATTCACACGGCCGGTGCCCGCATATTGCGGACCCGCTGTTTGCCGGCCGCAATACGGGCACAGACCTGCTATGTTCGTGTGCATGGGGCCTAAGGGTGAATTCACACGTGGATTTTGTTGCAGATGTTTCTGCAGCTAAAAATCAGTTCCATTCATCTTAAGGGGGTCATTCTGGGGGGCAAAGCCCATGGATTTCTGCAAACCTCCTTCAGATGAATGTGAGCCTCGCAGAAATGTCTGCCACAAATCTGCCGTGAGTGAATTCATCCTAGAGCTTGTGTCCTGCTCCACCCTTATATCACTGGTTTCACCTTGCACCGTCCTCAAGTCTCTCTGTTGAACCCAAAAATTTAAAAGTTCAATGGCACAATCCCCCAGGGCGCACGTAAGTAAGAAAGAATGGAAGCATTCTAAAATGCTTCAGGGGAACATGACCACTAGGTGGCGATGTGTTGTCTCAGTATGGCAGTAGACTTCCTAAGGAGGAACAGAGGTCCCCCTGCCAAATAATACTCCAGTATTTTCATCTATAGTATATGTTTTTAGTATATTTTTAAATATAGTATATGTATATATATACAAAAATTCGAACAGCAAGTAATTTATTCACCCATACGGTATGGCGATTTTCGGCTCTACATTAGAGCCTTTCTCAAGCAAAACTTTTTATCTTTATATATATATATATATATATATATATATAGTATATATGATGCTAATGTCTGTAAAGTGCTGCGGAATATAGCAGTGCTATATAAGTGCATTAAAAAAAAAAAATATATATATATATATAATATATGGCACCAACCATTTTACTTGACTGCTACAGTTTCTATCTGTGAGTCTCTAAAGGTATCTTTCCGAGCATTTTTAAAAAAATATTTTTTCCGTCTTGGCCGCTGTGCCCGGGCCATGCCGCATTGTGATGTCGTTTTTCATACCAAAAGCAGCAGCAGAAGCATAGTAAAACCAGGGCTATCATGCAGCTGTCCTGCCAATGTGGCTGCAGGGCACACTTAGGCTACATGCACACGACCGTTGGTGTTTTGCGGTCCGCAACCCGGAGATCCGCAAAACACGGAAGCTGCTCCGCGTTCCGTTACGCAATTTGCGGAACGGAACACGGCCCATTATAGAAATGCCTATTCTTGTCCGCAAAACGGACAAAATTAGTACATGCTCTATTTTTTTGGCGGGAGCACGGAACGGAGCAACGGATGCGGACAGCACACTGAGTGCTGTCTGCATCTTTTGCAGCCCCATTGAAGTGAATGGGTCCCCAACAATGACCCCAACAATGGCCGTGTGCATGAGGCCTTACTATCACAGCGCTACCAGGATGTATGGATATATGGTCTGTGCTTTCTAATGGGACCCTATGGGTGCAGTGAATTATCCAAGTGTATAGTACGGCAGGTGTATAATAAGGCCTAGATAAAATCACTACAATAAATAGACTGAAAAAACAGAAGAGAGAAACTGGCCAGGTAAGAGAAGGGATGAGGAGGGAAGATGTAAGAGGTAGGGGGGTCTTTGTTTCACTTGGTTGATCAGAGGACCCCCTTCGAGGCCAGCTGCCGTCCTCACAATGGTCTGCAGCAGAAGTCATGTGGGACCTGTTTGTGGGCCCTCACAACAAACAGCTGCTTGAAAGGACTTAAAGCTCCTGCTGAGGTGCGCTCTCTCTGCGACCTCCGCCTGACCTTCCGCAAAATGGCCGCCTAGCAAGGAGGCCTGTGCATGTTAATGAAACCCGAAGGCAGGGGGTTAAATGGTGAAGAATGCCAGTCATTGCTGATTACCTGACAGGAGTTTTCTTAACTGGGAATTGAGATTGATGTTTTTTTTTCTTTTTCTTCTTCTTCTTCTTAAATTATATAAATCCAGCCCCGCTGATAAATCTGGCGCTGCACAATGGTTCGGAAATGTCTGGGGTAATAAAGGGTACAGGTAGTAATAATAAGAAACATTACTTATATGGTGCCACCATAACCTGCAGCGCTTTACGATTCAGGGGGCTCATTACAGGCAAATATACAATGGAAATAGTAGGGGTGAGGGCGCTGCTCGCAAGAGCTTACAATCTATGAGGAATCGGGGGGGGGGGGCAGAAAAAGGTAACATTGATTTCTAAAATACTAAATAGAGCAGTGCACTGTGCGGGGAGTAGTGCTGGAGGGGGGAGGGGGGAGGGGGGCGATACAGTTTAGGGAACATGATAAGATGTTTAAGGGCTCATGCACACGGCCTTAGTCGTTTTTGCGGTCTGCAAATCGCGGATACTGGCCGAGATCCTGCCGTCATTTTTTTTTGACATGTTCACATTGCTGAGAAAAATGATGCTTTAAGATATATCTAAAGAGCCTCTAGGAGCAACGGGGGCGTTACCATTACACCTAGAGGCTCTGCTCTCTCTGCAACTGCCGCGCCCTCTGCACTTTGACAGGGCCAGGCAGCGAAAACGTGATCACGCCCTATGCTTTGGATTTTGTAAAAAAAAAACGGACAAAATATTTAATCTGACGGAAAACTGACGCACCGCATTATGGTCAAAAGGGTTCCGCTTGCTTCCGTCATTTGACAAGGGAATTAATAAAAACTTACTGACCTCTTTTTGCATAGGATTTGCGCATGTAGCAGAGCTGAATTTGTCATTTTGCACTCTCCTTTGTGTGCAGTGATAACCAGGTACGCTAATGTACCTCGGCTGCGTAAGAACACACATTGTGTGCCGCAGGTAAGGATACCTGGTGCCTGATGACAAACTCAACTCTGCCAAAAAGTGTAAAATTCAGCACTACAGCGCAGGGGTCAGCAATCTTTGGCACTCCAGCTGCTGTGATACTACATCTTCCAGGATGCACATTTGCTCGCCTGCTGATGTAATGTCCATAGAAGTGAACAGAGCATTCTGGGACTTGTAGTTTTTAGTGTGATGACATCATTGTACCATTAGTCTTTCTGTATCGGTTGCTTACAGCAATTCTGTTTATGTTATATCAGGGGCCCTGCCAAGCACAGGGGCCCGGGTATACTTTGCACTTTTACATCTATGAGCCATCTCTAGTAATTAGTATTTGGCCTACATGAGAGACTGTAGCATAAATTCCTGAGGAACTAATGACTATGAAGGGCCCTGCGGGGTGCTGGATCCAGGGGCCACCTCTATACATACATTTTCCATGCCTTGGCACCCACTGGGACCCTCTCCTTTGATATATTTAGTTATTATTATGCACAGTTACCCTCCTGCACCAAATGACTGCAGACATGGCCACAGGTCATCCCTATTTGTATTGGAACGTGCAAAAATCCCTTCCTTCCAGGGCCCGCTGTATTTTTTGGCAGAGTCACGGCTGCGTCACTGAGAGGGATGTGGCGGTCTTGTGTCCCCAGGTGAATGGTGAATGAATGGTTCTCATCTTCTGGTTTTATGTAAATTATCCTTAACTACTGTCGAATGAAAAAGTCCTGCAAATAATATACACAGTTTCTAACCATGTTCATGCTCCCTGCTTGCTGTCAGTGAATGGAAACTGCTTTTTTTTTCATCTCAAGGCTAAAAATTCATATAGACCCAATGCAGAGATTTTATCCAGTCTGTGCATACATCAGCAATTAGGCTACTTTCACACTGGCGTTTTGGATTCCGTTTGTGAGATCCGTTTCAGGGCTCTCACAAACGGTCCAAAACGGATCAGTTAAGCCCCAATGCATTCTGAATGGATAAGGATCCGTTCAGAATGCATCAGTTCGGCTCCGTTCCGCTTATGTTCTGTTTTGGAGGCGGACACCAAAACGCAGCTTGCAGTATTTTGGTGTCCATCTAAAGATGCGGAGCCGAACAGATTCGTTTTAAATTACACTGTGAGTCAATGGGGACGGATCCGACACAATATGGTGCATTTGAAAACTGATCCGCTCCCCATTGACTTTCAATGTAATTCAAAACGGATTCGTTTTGGACTTTGTCATTTTTCTTTTAACTAATGCAACATTTGCATTATAGGTGCGGATCCGTCTGTGCAAATAAACAGACGGATCCGCACCAACGCAAGTGTGAAAGTAGCCTAACATTTCTTTCCTGCACTGCTACAATGTTATCAGTGCAAGTAAGAGGACTGGATACTATTGTAACAAATAGGTCGTACGGGTTTATAAATACGAATATTTCCATTAGTTAGCAGCAAGCAGAGATCCTGAAAATGGTGAGAAATGGAAACACAAAGCATATTAGTATGTGTGGACATCAGCAGCAATATTTCAGTCCTGCTCTACTATAGGAGAAGAACCACGTCGCTCAGGGGACACTAAGAGGCCCCTTGATGGACATCTTTAATGGGACGGGCGTTTTACCAGACAAACTAGGAATAGGCAAAGGAGGCTCAGATGTGATTGCATCCTTAGAAAACTGCAGAACTATTTGGTATTTAATGTTTGAGATTCCCCTACCTACATAAAAAATGTCCTTTTAAAGGGCTTGTTCACACAACCGTATGGTTTTGCGGTCCATTTTTCACGGATCCGTTCTTCCGTTTTTTGGATCTGTTGTGTTTTCGTTTCCGTTCAGTTTTTCTGCAAAAACAGGAACTTTGTAATCATTGCAAACACCAAACACATGAGCAAAATGGGCTGGGCATAGCATTTCTACAGCATGGATCCGCAAAAAACGGATGACATACGGACATGTGTTCTGTATGCATTCCGTTTTTTTATACGGACCCATTGACTTGAATGGAGCCACTGAACGTGATTTGCGGACAGTAATAGGACCTGACTCAAAATGTTGCAGAACGAAAAAAACGGAAATATGGAAACGGAATGCATACAGAGTGCATTCCGTTTTTTTGTGGACCCATTGAAATGAATGGTTCCGTATACGGACCGTATACCGAACGCAAAAAATGACCCGTATACGGAAAGCAAAAAACGTTTGTGTGAACGAGCCCTAAAGCTAGGACTAGCCAGGCTGTATTGATGTGGCACCTGCAGTGGTTGGGTCCACATCCACAATGCAACACGGACTGCTGGTTGGGCACAAATCATGCTGCATTCTCATCCTTAGACCTCATGCACACAACAATCTAAGAAGCACCTGGACATAAGACGCACCTAGGTTTTAGAGGAGGAAAATAAGAAGAAAGTTTTTTTTCCTTAGACTTTAGACCAGACCCCCAATTAAGACCCCAATCAGACCTCAGATCAAACCCCCAATGTGAACAAACCCCTACTTGGACCTCAGATCAGATCCCCAATGTAAACAGGACCCCAATCAGACCTCAGATCAGACCACCAATGTTTGTAAGATCCCCAATCCGACCTCAGATCAGACCACCAATGTTTGTAAGATCCCCAATCAGACCTCAGATGAGACCACCAATGTTTGTAAGATCCCCAATCAAACCTCAGATCAGACCACTAATGTTTATAAGATCCCCATTCAGACCTCAGATCAGACCCCAATGCTCCTAAGACCCCCATTCAGACCTCAGATCAGACCCCCAATGTGAACAACCCTCAATCAGACCTCAGATCAGAGCCCCAATGTAAATAAGACCTCAGATCAGACCCCCAATGCTCATACGACCCCCATTCAGACCCGACATAGCACAGTGTGAGGTCACAAAGCGCCAACGTCCTAATGCTGTGCGCAGTCACTGCACAGCGAGCGGCTGAGGAAGACCAGGAAGCGGTGAGTACAGAGCCCGGGGAGTGCTGTGCCTTTTCCACTGTATTTTAGGCCTCATGCACACGACCGTTGTTGTGGTCCGCGTCCGAGCCACATATTTTGCGGCTCGGGCGCGGACCCATTCACTTCAATGGGGCAGCAAAGGATTCGGAACTGTCCGTATCTGTTGCTCTGTTCCGTGCCCCTGCAAAAAAAATAGAGCATGTCCTATTCAGCAGATACAGGCAGTTTTATGGCTACTGCTCATTGCCTGCAGGCTACCATAAACAGCAGCTTGTGGTCCGCTGACATATTTGATGGGCAATGTTGGGGGACTTGAATATCATAATTATTGTAATTTGGAAGTAAGGGTACTTTCACACTAGCGTTATTCTTTTCCGTTATTGAAGTCTGGTAAAGGGTCTCAAAAAACGCTTCCTTTCGTCCCAATGCATTCTGAATGGAAAGCAATCTGTTCAGTATACATCAGGATGTCTTCCATTCCGTCCCTTGTATGGCATTTGACCAGACAAAATAAAAAAAATTCCGGTCAAAATCCTGGAACACTACCGCACTTGCCGGCATTAATTTCCATAGAGATGTATTAATACCGGATCTGGTACCAAGTGTTCCGGAAATTGCTGCGTTGCCGGATCCAGTTTTCTGGCCTGCGTCTGCGCCGGGATATAGGAGGAGCTAGTTTTGCTATTGATCTTTGAAAAAAATTAAATACCGGATCAGGATAATACCGATCACACGGATTGCCGGATCGCCAGATCTGGCAGGCAGTTCCATTGCCGAAACTGCCTGCCGGATCCTCACAACTCGTGTGAAAGTACCCTAAGGAACTTACGTTCAGAAGAGGATCCTCTACCTGGGATGGGACAGACTCTTGAAGTGCCCGAGGCAGGGATTTCAGGATGGGACCCTACCCTCCGTCCCTAAGGTGTATCACGATAGCTGTCCGGATTTTCCTCATTAATGTGCATGTTATGTCTATACGTGCAACATTAATATTATTGACAGATCTGCTCCAACCTGCTCTTCTTGCTGGAACACTACCGCACTTGTCAGATCCGGCATTCATTTCCATTGAAATGTATTGATGTGGGATCTGGTACAAAGTGTTCCGGAAATTGCCGGATCCGGTTTTCTGGTCTGCTCATGCGTAGTTTTTCTAGCTTTGAAAAAATGGAATACCGGATGATACCAGAAAGATGGATCTGGTATTTCAATGAATAAGTCTAACAGATCCGGGGAAAAAATATATCCGTTTTTATACGGATTTCAGGATCCGGCAGGCAGGTCCGGCAACGGAACTGCCTGCCGGATTCTAACAACGCTAGTGTGAAAGTACCCTTAGAGGGGGCGTAGGCGTAGCCTGAAAATTTGTGCCCACCATTCATATTACATATGATAAAATTACATTGTTGCAGATTTACAAATGCGGCACGATTATACAGAGATGATATAAGTTATACATCTTCCTGTATATAGTGATATGGAGCATGCTGGTATAACCTGGGTATCTCCTATATATAATTATATATGTATAGCTGGTATAAGTTATACATCTTCTTGTATACAGTGATATGGACCATGCTGGTATAACCTGGGTATCTCCTGTATATAATTATATATGTACAGCTGGTATAAGTTATACATCTTCTTGTATATAGTGATATGGAGCATGCTGGTATAACCTGGGCATCTCCTGTATAATATATATGTACAGCTGGTATAAGTTATACATCTTCCTGTATATAGTGATATGGAGCATGCTGGTATAACCTGGGCATCTCCTGTATATAATTATATATGTACAGCTGGTATAAGTTATACATCTTCTTGTATATAGTGATATGGAGCATGCTGGTATAACCTGGGCATCTCCTGTATATAATTATATATGTACAGCTGGTATAAGTTATACATCTTCTTGTATATAGTGATATGGAGCATGCTGGTATAACCTGGGCATCTCCTGTATATAATTATATATGTACAGCTGGTATAAGTTATACATCTTCCTGTATATAGTGATATGGAGCATGCTGGTATAACCTGGGCATCTCCTGTATATAATTATATATGTACAGCTGGTATAAGTTATACATCTTCTTGTATATAGTGATATGGACCATGCTGGTATAACCTGGGTATCTCCTGTATATAATTATATATGTACAGCTGGTATAAGTTATACATCTTCTTGTATATAGTGATATGGATCATGCTGGTATAACCTGGGCATCTCCTGTATATAATATATATGTACAGCTGGTATAAGTTATACATCTTCTTGTATATAGTGATATGGAGCATGCTGGTATAACCTGGGCATCTCCTGTATATAATTATATATGTACAGCTGGTATAAGTTATACATCTTCCTGTATACAGTGATATGGAGCATGCTGGTATAACCTGGGCATCTCCTGTATATAATTATATATGTACAGCTGGTATAAGTTATACACCTTCTTGTATATAGTGATATGGACCATGCTGGTATAACCTGGGCATCTTCTGTCTATAATTATATATGTACAGCTGGTATAAGTTATATATCTTCTGTATATAGTGATATGGATAATGCTGGTATAACCTGGGTATCTCATGTATATAATTATATATGTACAGCTGGTATAAGTTATACATCTTCTTGTATATAGTGATATGGAGCATGCTGGTATAACCTGGGCATCTCCTGTATATAATTATATATGTACAGCTGGTATAAGTTATACATCTTCTTGTATATAGTGATATGGAGCATGCTGGTATAACCTGGGCATCTCCTGTATATAATATATATGTACAGCTGGTATAAGTTATACATCTTCTTGTATATAGTGATATGGAGCATGCTGGTATAACCTGGGCATCTTCTGTCTATAATTATATATGTACAGCTGGTATAAGTTATATATCTTCTGTATATAGTGATATGGATAATGCTGGTATAACCTGGGTATCTCATGTATATAATTATATATGTACAGCTGGTATAAGTTATACATCTTCTTGTATATAGTGATATGGAGCATGCTGGTATAACCTGGGCATCTCCTGTATATAATTATATATGTACAGCTGGTATAAGTTATACATCTTCTTGTATATAGTGATATGGAGCATGCTGGTATAACCTGGGCATCTCCTGTATATAATATATATGTACAGCTGGTATAAGTTATCCATCTTCTTGTATATAGTGATATGGAGCATGCTGGTATAACCTGGGCATCTCCTGTATATAATTATATATGTACATTTTGTATGTATATAGTATAAGTTATACATCTTCAGGTATATTATATACCACAACAGGAGATGCCCAGGTTATACCAGCATGGTCCATATCACTATATACAAGAAGATGGCTAACTTATACCAGCTGTACATATATAATTATATACAGGAGATGCCCAGGTTATACCAGCTGTACATATATAATTATATACAGGAGATGCCCAGGTTATACCAGCTGTACATATATAATTATATACAGGAGACGCCCAGGTTATACCAGCATGCTCCATATCACTATATACAAGAAGATGGCTAACTTATACCAGCTGTGCATATATAATTATATACAGGAGATACCCAGGTTATACCAGCATGCTCCATATCACTATATACAAGAAGCTGTATAACTTATACCAGCTGTACATATATAATTATATGTAGAAGATACCCACTGTGCTGCAGCAATGACGTACCCACTGCAGCCAATGACTGGCCTCAGCAGTGACCCTCAAAAAGTAGCTCAAAACAGACCCTGGTGGAACCCAATGGACCCCATTATAAGTCAGTTCAGCATCAGGCGATGCTGTTACCCATCATACAACAGATATGGCACAGCGCTGTTCTGCAGATGTGAACAGAGCCAATCACAACCTCAAAAAGATGTATAAGTTATATCAGCTGTACATATATAATTATATACAGGAGATACCCAGGTTATACCAGCATGCTCCATATCACTATATACAAGAAGATGTATAACTTATACCAGCTGTACATATATAATTATATACAGGAGACGCTCAGGTTATACCAGCATGCTCCATATCACTATATACAAGAAGATGTATAACTTATATAGTGTGGAGAAATGAGAGAAACCGGCTGGAGGTGGACAGCATAAAGGCAGAGCGTCAGATCTGTGTGAACCTTGTAGAAGAATGTACAGAAATGTATAAGAAATTCCTGGCCAATGGCAAACTCTTGGAGGCAGCGAGGAAAGGAGTGAAATATCGAGCGTAGAAGCTCGGTTTGGTGAGTACAACATTTCTTACGGATTTCTTGTTTTATCTAGCTGATACTGTAATATAGATTAATGTTTACATTCTGTTCATAATAGTATCTGTATAATGTAGTATCTTGCATGCTGTAGTATTGAACTATTGTGCGCCACTGTCCCCGGTACGATGTCCTCCTTTTTGGGGTTCTGTAAGTGGCCACCCTATGTACAGTACAGCGCCCAGCTGTAAAAAAAAAACAGCTGCTGCATCCGCATTTCCAGATCTGCACTTCCGTTCGGCTTCATGTTGGAGCCGAAACATTGCGTCATCAATGGGTGAATAAACCACCATTTTCCACATTATCCTGGAGTGCTGCTCTATTTTTTGGGACTGGATTTTTGGGTAAGCTTGCCCTTTTGAGCCTGCACCCGCAGTACTGTTTATGGGTTGGTGCTGCCTTATTTTTTCTATTGTATGTGTGTGTATATATATATATGTTGGGGAATCGCTCCTTAGGTAAGTCCAGCATATCCATAGAGTTTAGTATAGGATTAGATTTAGGTTCAGATTTTCTCTCGAGGAATCCTATACCCCATGGACTCCGCAGACTGTTGGTTTTCCAGTCTACTTCCCATCTGCACAAGTCGTACAGCCCAGCGGCCGCCGGGTCTACGGAATTTGGATAAATATAGAGTTTCACGGCTTCGTCCTCTGTATATAGTCGAAGGCCCGTGTGTTGTTGTGATTAGGTTTTTTTTTTCTTCTTTGCTGCATCTCTGAGGGAAACATATTGTACTTTTATCAGCCGCCCCCCACCACCCCTCATCAATCTTGACCTGTCGTCCACATCAGCGTGGATCCAGTTGCTGGTCCTCTCTCTCTCCTCCCCGTTTGATGGATCTTTCATTTCTGAACCATTTAATTGAAGTCCTCGGGTCCTCATCAGGACAGCTCTGTGTGGCTGGCATGCCGGCTGTCACTGGGAGACATTTGGCCTCTGGAGAGCTGGGTGCTGAGAGGTCATCCCCTCTTGACACAGAGGCCCAGCCAAGTGATCCATCATTTACTGCCAGTCACTGGTCCAGGAGGGGGGGCACTGGGCTCTGCATGTCTCCCCCCCCCCCTTTCGTTCTTTGTGTTGGTGGGCTTGGAGGGACCCACCATATGGGAGGCAGGGTCACAGCAGATACACTAATAGTCTACTCGCTGCACATAGGTAGATCGTGCATTGATGATTATTGATGCACAATATTCCATAATGGTGACAGCGTTGGACAGGACAGGAAATGGTTTTATGGATGGAAAGTCCAGAAATGCAGCAGATGGATCCAATATGGTAATATCTACCTGCACGTATGTGTAGGAGGTCGATGATTAGGCTGCAGGCTTCCCAGGGCCGAACAATTACATTTGCATTGTATGAATATGTATTCTTCTACTGCCCTCGGTGACAGCTTGTACATGTAGGTGTCTGTGTATATGGCGGGTGTCTGGGGGTCGCCCTAATTATGACTGGTGTCCTATAAGAATATTCTAACCAGGGGTGAACCATCCACCAACCTCATTCTGTATGGATGATGTCAATGTTACCACTCCATTGTATGTGCTCTAAGTAAGTTATTCCTTTTTTTAATATATATATTTTTGCATTTTTAGTAATTTTTCTGCTTTTACTTCTCCCTTTTTTGACCAAGCCATTGTTTTAGCGACAGTTCACTCTGAGCTTATTGGCGCTGTTTTCCGTGCGTCGAAAGAAAACTTTAAACAGCCTGCCATAAATTTCAATACGAAGCAGCTCTGGCTTTTATTCCATGTGTTAAGAAGTGTGGAAAAAAGAAGCTTCATGCTCTATTTTGGTGCAGATTCTGTGCTGAGTCTCCCATTAAGGCCTCATGCACACGACCGTTGTTTAATTCCGTGTCCGTTGCGCCATTTTTCGTGATTTTCTTCTGACCCATTGGTTTTTCAATGGGTCCGTGGAAAACTTGGCAAATGCACCGTTTGTTCCGCGTCCGTGATTCCAGTCCGTCAAAAAAATATAACCTGTCCTATTCTTGTCCACGAAGAAACAGTTCCCAGACCCATTCAAGTCAATGGGACAGTGCAAAAATGCGGATGGCCATCCGTGTGTCACCCGCGTTCCGCATCCGCATTTTTTTGCAGATCCCTTGGCAGGCATTTGGCAACTTGTCAGCCTGACTTTTGGTAATATATTTTGGGTCATGTCCGCTAAAAAAAACAGAAGACACATGGAAACACAACGGAAACAAAAACGGATACGGATCACGGAACAACGGAACCCCGTTTTGCGGACCGCAAAAAAATACTGTCGCGTGCATGAGGCCTGAAATGAATGGGAAGCAAAAAAAAAAAAACAGGCTATAGCTGTCTGTCCAAAACCTCATGCTGAAAAAGCAGTTTTGTATTGAAGTAAACAGCCATTAGCTCAAAAAACGTGTTGAAAAACTGCATTGAAAATGTTTCAAAAATCGCAAGAAAAAACCTGCTAAAACAAAACAGGCGAATTCTGCACTGAATTTCATAGGCGTGTGAACATACCCTAACACTCAGTTCACACTTTCGCGTAAAACGCCGCTTTTGAACGCACATAAAAACGCACAACAGTAAAGGAACCATGCATTCCAATGAGGGTGGTTCACACTTGCGCGTTTTTATGCGCGTTCATAGGCGCCTATAAACGTCCGACGCATAAGCAAGTATGTTTGCGTTAATTCGGGCTTTTTTCGAGCGTTTGGTGCTAATAGACTTCAATGGGAAACGCGATAGGCGTGTTGTTCGGGCGTTTGTGCAGCGTAAAACGCGCCTATGGACGCGCGTTTTTCAAAATTCACACCTCAGATTGGCCAAACTATATAGGGAGGGCTGTTTGGTCATTGGCCAACTATGCAGTCAATCACATAAACGCGCGTCAAACGCGCCTACACTATTTACCAAAACGCTTGAAAAAACGCGCCTACACGCCAGTCTTGAACGCACCAAAAACGCTAGGCTTCAAAACGCTCAGGTCTGAACCCAGTGTAAGGCCTCATGCACACACACAACCGTGTGCCAGCCTTGCCTGGGCACTGACTGAGTGGCCGCTGTCTGCGGGCTCCGTGATCCGCACCTGACGTTCCACACCGCCATGCACTACTTTTTTTCAGTGCGGCGGCATGGACAGAAAACCCACAGAAGCACTCTGTAGTGCTTAGGTGGGCTTCTGATCCATGCCTCCGCTCCACACCGCTTCACTTGGTTCTGTTTCTGAGTTACGGAGCGCACAAGGCCGGTGCCCGTATATTGCGGACCCGCTGCTTGCGGGCCGCAATACGGGTACGGCCATGTGCATGAGGCCTTAGGATGTTTGTGCCTTTAAGTAGTGCCTGATATCTGTCAGCTGTTTTGGGAGGGCAGAAGATCGTGGTCTGCTACATCACTCTACTCAGTTCCCATTTTAAAAAATGGGGCAATCCGGGGATTTATATTGATGTCCCATCCTCTGGATAGGTAATCAATATCAGATCAGCAGGGGTTCGAGACCTGGGAACCCCACCAATCAGTTGTCAGAAGAGGCTGGGCGTTCTGTGAGCGACAAGGCCTCTTCCTAGACCATATGATGTCACCGTACATCGTTCACGTGGCCTAGTTGCAGCTCAGCCCCATTGAAGTGAATGAGGCTGCAATACCAAGCACAATCACTATACAATGTAAGGCGCTGTGCTCGGACGGCTGCCCAGAGCTGGCTACACTCACCAGATCTCCGGTGAAACAGCCAATCGACGGGGGGTACTGGGATGTGGACCCCCGCCGATGTAATAATGATGACCTATCGAGTGAATTCTGACATCATAGAGTGGGGTCCCTCCTTCCAGACTTCCACCAATTAGCCAGAGCGGAGATTGATTACAGAAAGGGCCTCCTACTCTGTAGGACCCGACACCTCTGTGCATTACATGACAGTCTATTATTTTGAATGAGCAAGCATGTAATGTTTCAATTCCCCTGAGGTGGCGCTGTAGGGAAATGAAGCAGTAGCTGTCAGATTCCCCACAGATTACAAATGATTGCTGCTGATTGCAACGAGATCTTCCAACAAAAAGATATTGTAGAAAGAGGGGCACCCGTTTAAAGTCAATGGAATCAGTGAGAGAAGAATCAATATGTAAGAATCAAGCACAGTTCTGCTCCTGCGATGAGGTGTCCCCGAAACTGAGAACGGTTCTTGAGATATTTCTGGCCCAGTCTTGACGTTTCAGCTTGTGTGTCTTGTTCAGTGGTGGTCGTCTTTCAGCCTTTCTTACCTTGGCCATGTCTCTGAGTATTGCACACCTTGTGCTTTTGGGCACTCCAGTGATGTTGCAGCTCTGAAATATGGCCAAACTGGTGGCAAGTGGCATCTTGGCAGCTGCACGCTTGACTTTTCTCAGTTCATGGGCAGTTATTTTGCGCTCTGGTTTTTCCACACGCTTCTTACGACCCTGTTGACTATTTTGAATGACACGCTTGATTGTTCGATGATCACGCTTCAGAAGCTTTGCAATTTTAAGAGTGCTGCATCCCTCTGCAAAATATCTCACTATTTTTGACTTTTCTGAGCCTGTCAAGTCCTTCTTTTGACCCATTTTGCCAAAGGAAAGGAAGTTGCCTAATAATTATGCACACCTGATGTAGGGTGTTGATGTCATTAGACCACACCCCTTCTCATTACAGAGATGCACATCACCTAACATGCTTAATTGGTAGTAGGCTTTCGAGCCTATACAGCTTGGAGTAAGACAACATGCATAAAGAGGATGATGTGGTCAAAATACTCATTTGCCTAATAATTCTGCACTCCCTGTAGTACGCTTTATTCAGGCAGATTCAGCATATTCCACAGCGCTTCAAAATCAGTGAAGGAAGCGACGATACAAAATGCGTAATGATAAAAAAAATCTGAATATTAACAAACAAAGAACATAGAGAGACATTTCTCTGATCTAGAAATAATGTGTCTTGATATGTGCCAGATTAGCAAATATTAGGTTTCAGAAAAACATCCAAAACTTAAAGTACTTCCCTTCTAAGGCTACTCGCGTTTTGGGCGCGACATATAGTACATTGACAGTACTAAATAGATACATACAAAGTAAATACAGGAGAGCTGTGTGTGAAGGCTAGCCTGCCTGCTGATGTTTTCCAGTAACAGTTAAATAAGTATAGTACGCTTTATTCAGGCAGATTCAGCATATTCCACAGCGCTTTAAAATCAGTGAAGGAAGCGACGATACAAAATGCGTAATGATAAAAAAATCTGAATATTAACAAACAAAGAGCATAGAGAGACATTTCTCTGATCTAGAAATAATGTGTCTTGATATGTGCCAGATTAGCAAATATTAGGTTTTAGAAAAACATCCAAAACTTAAAGTACTTCCCTTCTAAGGCTACTCGCGTTTTGGGCGGATCCGTCATGGATCTGCAAAAACGCTTCCGTTACAATAATACAACCGCATGCATCCGTCATGAACGGATCCGGTTGTATTATGTCTTCTATAGCCATGACGGATCTGTCATGAACTCTATTGAAAGTCAATGGGAGTCGGATCCGTTTTCCATTGTGCCAGATTGTGTAAGAGAAAACGGATCCCTCCCCCATTGACTTTCAATAGAGTTCATGACGGATCCGTCATGGCTATAGAAGACATAATACAACCGGATCCGTTCATGACGGATGCATGCGGTTGTATTATTGTAACGGATTTGGCTCAGTTTCGTCAAGCGGACAGCAAAACGCCGCAGGCGCCTCCGGAGCTGAATGGAGACTGATCGGAGGCAAACTGAGGCATTCTGAGCGGATCCTTTTCCATTCAGAAATTATATTTTATTCCTGTACAGGGAAGTACTGCAGAAAGGTCTGAATTATCTAATTCTGAAAGAAATTTCACTTGTAGCATAAGCAATCGCCAGATAATGGACTGTATCATCGCTAATACGCTCATTGAGGAAAAAAATTCCATCGCACTCAGATGGAAATGTCAGATTGCTACAAAACTCTGCATGCAGGGATGTCTCAGGCAGATATGTAAATGATTACAGGTGTGATGTGATTAGGCTCTGGGTGTATTGTAATGTAATGTATTTTCAGAGGAAGATATGGTTGGCAATGGTTGGTAAGGGACAGGGCTAAGAGGAGAGAAAGAAGAGGAAGCACATGTAAGAGCTCCTACTCTTAGGAACCAGATCTAATTCTCCTGTGAGACCAAAACTCCAGAGTGATCAGCAAAATTACAGCTTTACAGACACTGCTGCAAGATATGGGACTACGGCAGTGGTGTACCTCCAATAGAGGCAGACCATGCCGCTGCTATGGGGCCCCTGGAGGAAGGGGGCCCGCAGTGGAGGATAGGCCCGTCCACTAATTACAGTTGTATAGCTAGCTACCTGTGAAAAGAGAATGTAAGAAGGACCTTTGGTGATGTCATAAACCATGTGACCAGTGCAGAGGGGGCTCAGTACCGGAAAAGAACTGACCAGTTTTATCCTAATGCATTCTGAATGGAGAGAAACCCATTCAGGATGTCTTCAGTTCAGTCACTGCACATTTTTTGGACGGCGAAAATACCCCAGCATGCTGCAGTTGTGTCTCCGTCCAAAATTCCGGAACACTTTTCGGAATGCCAGATCCGGCATTAATTTCCATTGAAATGTATTAGGGACGGATTAGCGGATTTAAATATATTAGCGCCGGCATTAAAATTACCACATTGACAGATCCATTCTTCTGGTCTGCACATGTGCAAACCTTTAAAAATGTGAAACAAATAAATACCGGATTAGTTTTTCAGGTTGACAACCGGAGAGACGGATTTGGTATCGCAATGCATTTGTGAGACGGATCCGCATCCAGATCCGTCTACAAATGCTGTCCATTTGCACACAGATTGCCGGAATCCAGCAACGCAAGTGTGAAAGTACCCTAATGGAGCAGAGGTTAGTGGTGTCCTAGGATAAACTAAATAACATCCTATAATGTAATTTCAACTTATGCCCTAGTGTCTGGTAATGCTGGGAGTTGTAGTTCACTCATACTTCCTCTCTGTAATGTATACTGATGCCCCTTAATAAGTCTGGCCATACTGGGGGTTATAGTTATTTCCTTTTAAAGCTCTCACCTAGTATAACTGAATGATGTCCTATAATAATCTGGACATGCTGGGAGTCGTAGTTCTCTCTTCTTGGGCTGGGTTCACATCACCGTTTAGTTTTCCGTTTTGCGTGCAGGACTTTTTTCCGTCTTAATTAACGGATCTCAGGCGGAAATGGCTAAAACGAATGCGGAATATGCAGAACTGATGCTTGAAATACAGGATCTGTTTTTTTCTTTATTTTTCTGTTTTTCTGACAAATCAGAGGAACGGAAGACTAAACAGTAATGTGAACCCCGCCTCATACTCTCTCTGTGTAATATCCACTTGTATTCAATAATAACAGCCTGGGCAGGCTGGGAGTTGTAGTTCTCTTCACTTTTACCTCTCCCTGTGTTGCCCCCTAATTTCCAATAATAACAATCTGGTGATGATGAGACTTGTGGTTCCCTTGTCACTATTATAATGTTCTGCAGCAGCTGAGGTATGTATTATGAAGTTC
The DNA here is from genome assembly GCA_033119425.1 of Bufotes viridis. Lineage (NCBI taxonomy): Eukaryota > Metazoa > Chordata > Amphibia > Anura > Bufonidae > Bufotes > Bufotes viridis. The sequence goes on along the minus strand of CM065597.1, from coordinate 28,675,704 downwards.
TGCAGCAGCTGAGGTGTGTATTAGGCTTTGTTCACATCTGTGCTGGTCACGTTTTCTGTTCTGCCCTGTCATTGGAGCACAACAACGAAAATCACCACAATTCCGGATCTGGCACTTCATGGATGACAACATCTGATGGATCCCGCTGACCATGATGAGATCTGACGGGTTACATCTGCCAGGTTATAAAATTGTGTCCAGCATTTATGATCTGATCTGCGAATGATGCTCCTAACATAGATGTGATCAAAGCCTTATATGTTCTCTAGCATCATTATGATGTTCTGCAGCAGCTGATGTGTGTTATGAGGTTCTGCAGCAGCTGAGGTGTGCATTATGAAGTTCTGCAGTAGCTAAAGTATGTATTAGGAGGTTCTGCAGCAGCTGAGGTGTGTATTATGATGTTCTGCAGCAGCTGAGGTGTGTATTATGAAGTTCTGCAGCAGCTGGAGTGTGTATTATTAGGTTCTGCAGCAGCTGAGGTGTGTATTAGGAGGTTCTGCAGCAGCTGAGGTGTGTATTATGAAGTTCTGCAGCAGCTGAGGTGTGTATTATGAAGTTCTGCAGCAGCTGAGGTGTGTATTATGAAGTTCTGCAGCAGCTGAGGTGTGTATTATGAAGTTCTGCAGCAGCTGAGGTGTGTATTATGAAGTTCTGCAGCAGTTGAGGTGTGTATTATGAAGTTCTGCAGCAGCTGAGGTTTGTATTAGGAGGTTCTGCAGCAGCTGAGGTTTGTATTAGGAGGTTCTGCAGCAGCTGAGGTGTGTATTATAAAGTTCTGCAGCAGCTGAGGTGTGTATTATGAAGTTCTGCAGCAGCTGAGGTGTGTATTATGAAGTTCTGCAGCAGCTGAGGTGTGTATTATGAAGTTCTGCAGCAGTTGAGGTGTGTATTAGGAGGTTCTGCAGCAGTCAAAGTTGTGACTGGATTTAATCCTTCAATTTTCTGTGTCTGCACTTCCTCTGCCAGCACGCGTCGCACTGTGACCTGACTGACCAGTCCGGATCTGACCTGATCCAGCAGCGTCACCAGTCCAGACTCCAGTCCAGCTCCGTGAAGATCTGCCCTAGGCCCTGACTGCACTCTGCTAGCAGCACAAACAGTAAGTCAGCATTGGGGAGGAGGTGAAGCAGCAGCAGGCACAGTCCATGGGGGAAGGATGGCACACTATATAAGAAGTAGCAGCAGCGGGCACAGTTCATCGGGTAAGGCTAGGTAATCACTGTGATCAGATTTCGGTATTCTGTTCCAGCATACCAGCAGAATTCCAGAATTGCCAGATCCAGCATATGCCAAACACTGCTGGCACAATCATGGCGTCATTCGAGATTTGGCATGCAGCGGTATTTTGCCCTTTGTTTTTGTCAGAATCTGCAAAGGAGGTAAAAAGGGAGACTTTTATACATTCATTTCTGGCCTGATTCTTTAAACTACATTTCCACTGCACCAATCCCCAGGGAGCAATGGCATGAGGGAGTACAGTAAAACAACATCTCATCAGGGTCACTACCACTCCCATCCTCTGGATAGGCTCCTAAGGGGCTTGCTGCACATAACACATTCACGTAGAAACCTTTATTCCATTCCAACAAGTGCTTCTTGGTGTGTACTTTTTATCAGTTGTATAATGCAGTGTGTAACCAGTGAGAGTAGTAATGTGAGTCCTGTAAAATGTAACTCAAATCAACAGAATAGTGATGTCACCCTTGCTACATATAACATCATACCAGGGGCGTAACGATTGCGATCGCAGAGGGTGCGACTGTGACTGGGCCCGGCATTATAAAAGCCAGTGCGGCTGTGCATATCCCTAAACCCTCTCCTGCGCCACCGCCACGCTATCATGTCATGTCGGTGAGACCCGGTGCTGGAGTTCATGGGTCTTGTGGGATGAGGACATGACGCGGCGCGGGAGGGGATGTGTTCGCAACCGGTTGTGCAAGCAGAGACGTAGCGGAAAAGAACAGAGGGAAGTATTTTTAACTTTTTAGAATTTAGAAAGGGAACCCTCTGGCTATATATATATATATATATATATATATATATATATATTTACTGTATAAACAGTATATTTATATCTATGACAGAAGGGGCAAAAAAATATAATATATACCGACTGAGAGGGGGCAAAATCAAATATATACAGAGTATGAAGGGGCAAAATAAAATACAGTATATACAGAGTGAGAGGGGGCAATCATTCATCTATATACAGAGCTGGGCTGGCAAAATGATATATATAAAGGGGGCAAAAAGGGGGCAAAATTCAAACCTATAATGGGGGGGGGGCAATCCAAAGTTTCAAAGTGTGCCCATAGAATTCTAGTTATGCCTCTGCATCATACTGCCATGTTTCTCCCATATACATATAACTTAGATCAGGAGAATGATGATGTCACTTATATCTGATTACCTAACTGTTGTACGGTATACAGTAGTGTATCCAGGGAATTGTGAGGTCACACATGTATGATATAACTTCTATCTGGAGAAATGTGACATCACTCATGTATGATATAACATATAATAATATCATTTAGATCTGGATAAAGGTTATTTCACTGTTGTACAAACTAAGGGTTCATTCACATCACCGTTTAACTTTACATTCTTCTGATCCGTCAGAAGAAGAGAGAGAGAGAAAAAAAAACGGATCCTGTTGTATGAGTTATGCATAGGATTGCATAGGATCCATTTTTTTACAGGATCCCGTAAAAAAATGGATCCCGTTGCATCAGTTGTCATCCATTTGAGCCGTTTCCGTCTGAGATCCTTTTTTTAGGTGGAAACAAACGTACTGCATGCAGTTTTTTCCCATCTAGAAAACGGATCTTAGACGGAAATGGCTCAAACAGATGACAACTGATGCAACGGGGTCCATTTTTTACAGGATCCTGTTTTTTTCTCTCTCTCTCTCTCTTCTTCTGACGGATCAGAAGAACGGAAAGCTAAACTGTGATGTGAATGCACCCTAACATCTGCAAATGGTATAATATAAAATTTCTTGAAAAATTATGTCAACAATATACCTGGAAAATAGTAATGTCACTGTTAAATATGCTATATCTAGAGAATGATGATGTCACTCCTGTAGAGTCATGTTTGATATGAGATATATCTGAGGAATGACATCACCCTGGTACGTATAGCTTAGTTCCGGAAAACAGTGATGTCACTCCTGTACAATTTAACATGGATGATGTGAATGATTATGTCACTCTTGTGAATTATCACATAGTAACTGACATCACCTGATGCATACAATTTGCTTTCTGTCAACTTATGTCTATTCTTCAATATCCTAAGGCTTCACAGAATACGTATTTCAGTCCAACAACCACAGATCCGCATGCAATCCACAGGTTTTTTCACTCTCATCACCACAAAACGGACAAAAATAGGACATGTTCTATAATTTGCTGATTTGTTTTCTATATTTTTTGTGGGCCCATAGAAATGAATCCGCAAAGAATGCGGATCAGACACCGATGCAAAATACGGTTGTGTGCATGAAGTCAATCACTCTGGAAATCTGAAAGCTGCATTTATAATATGGAGGAGGTGGCAGCCTGGGCCTGTGGGACCATTTATCCACATGTGGAGGTGACTTGTCCTCACGCTGACCCCCTCTTGACTGCTACAGCTGAACTCTCCTTGCGTGGCCCTGGGTGTAGTCTCTGTCACTGACCACTTTTGATCACCGGAGCACAAGTAACAGCAGCTAAACGCTAAGCTGTTCCATGTGATGGCTTATTCCCCCCCCCCCCATTTTATTTTAAGGGGGGGGGGGTCAAAGAGAGAGGGAGAAGTCCAGACAGCAAAATGTATGCAAAAAAACCCGAAGACAAACCAATTACTTCCAACTGTGACCACGAGCTGATTAACCTCTTCGCTACCAAGTTGCTATGTCTTTTCCAACGAGTTTGTCATATTTGAATAATTTGCATTGACTACAGATGACACATAAATCTCTTCAAGAGCATGAATACCTGTATGTCTGGACACGGTGTTACTTTGAATTACCAACCAAGGTCAGACTGGGTACCAGAGCACCAGAGAATCCTCTGATGAGACCAGGCTCTCACACAATAATGGGCTTCAAAAGTCCAGCAGAAGACAACCCCATTTAGAGGTGATGTTGGAGTCACTTTTCACAAGGGTCTATGGGATCCTTCGAAAATAAGCTACTAGCTCTTATAGATGACATGTTCTGTAGAATACAAACAACAAAGACTACAAGGAAATTCGAAGTGGATGTGGTCATGTTCTGTATAAAGGGTGGATCTTCAGTAACATCTCTGGTGCACCCAAAGAACCACAATCTGTGGATGGGACTAGCAAATACCAGTCAGGAATTATGAATTATGGCTTTCTAACGAACAAGTACAATGGCAAACACCAAGGCTTACTGATGCTTTAAAGAGCCCCACATCTCTATGCATTAAGCCTCATGCACACGGGTGTTGTGCTGCCGTTCCGTGCATTAGGGACCGCAATTTGCCGGGATGGATCGAGACCCAGACGCAATACGGCCATGGCCGGGCAATGGTCCTGTGCATGAGGCCTTAGTCAGACAGCCCATTGAGTTCAACAGATATCATGTAGTGCTTCATTAGCCCTGCAGTGTGGTGCAGATGAATTGATTGCTGGAGGTTCCAGCAGCAGTACTCTTTTTGTCTGGATACCGTCTGACAAAAAGAGATTGTCTAATGTGGACAACTTCTTAGCGTTCTTCTTCATCTGATGCTGGTATACCGATAGCAATGGTGGGAGACATGCTTAGACAATCTCCACTATATTTATTTTATGCACTTATATAGTGCTACTATATTCTGCACTGTTTTACAGACATTTGCACTGTCTCCAACGGGGCTCACAATCTAAGGTCCCTATCACTATGTCTTTGGGAGGAAACCGGAGTAACCGAAGGAAACCCACACAAACACGGGGAGAACATACAAACTGCATGCAGATGTTATCCTTGGTTGGATTTGAACCTAGGACCCCAGGGCTGCAAGGCACCAATATATCAACCACATAAGGTGATATTGTCCTCTTCATTAAGACTCCTGTTGCTGTGATAAACTTTCATACATCTACGGGAGATCATTCAGATTTTTATGTGTGAATGATTTGTTTCTTTAGAGGTAAGGGATCTTTTAATCATTCATCAATGACCATTTTGCTCACTTACGAGAGGCAATTATCGTTATAAAACTCATAAATGTTCACATCTCAGTGATAATTGCATTGAATGAATGGGCTTTTATTACTAAAACAGAGACCTGGAGTAATAGCAATAGGTTTTATGAAGAGTTTATAGGTGACCACAAAATACACTCAGTACTTGGATGGACCTAAACGTCATACTCTGGCGAGCCATACAAATTAGATAAATGTTGTCCGACCCCACTTATTTCTGAATAAAATGGGAAGGAGGGGGGGGGGGGGATAGTCCACCAACGTCTACCATCAGGAAAGTATGCCCTGACAACGAGCAGATTGCCAAGGGTCAGGCTGGTGGAAAACCCTTGGTGCTAGAAAACTGCAAAGGAAATGTAGCATTAGTCAATAGGCAATCAGGTAATACTTGACTGTGCTTACCCTTCTCTGCTGTGAGTAATAAAGGTGGTTTCCAAGAGCGAAAACACTGTTTTTGACAACCATATGGCCTGATGGAGCATATAGACAAACCCTTCAGCCTTCTACAACCTAAGCATTTGTTGAGAACTATGTATAAGTCATTACTTGTCCTCTTCTTTACATAGTTTAAACATAATGTTGTATATTTTTTAGTTACCCTTGTTCTTAAGTTATCTTAGGTATTGATTGGCCATTGCTATCCAACTTTCTTCCAGTCCCAAGGACTAAATCTACCTAGTCATGCCGCAGTTTCGGAGCTGACACATGCCATTGCACTACTAGGTATATTTGTAGTTCTTGACTCTAGGATAACTCTGTTAAGGCCCCTTCACAGAGGAGATGTGGTAAAGGCGATAAACCCTTTGGTGTCCCCAAAGAGTGGACCTCTGTGGGTTCTGGCAGTAGGACACTCTGTGATAATCTTATTGTCGGGGTATCCTTCTAAGAGAAATACATTATCCAAACTTTCCTCTGAGGGTGGGAGGCCAAAAGGATATAGTAAAAGAACATGGTGAACACTGATTTCCCCACAGTGTAGAGCTCTAGGGGTACTAGCAGAAAGAGACACTGTGATCACCTTATTTCAGGGTATCTTTTTAAGAGATAGTCATTATCTTCATTTTGTGTGGGAGGCCTAAAGTGTATAGCAAAGGAAAGGATCATGTGAACACTCTTCTTTAGGAAAAAGAGTGGATCTCTGGGGGTTATGGCAGCAGGACAGTCTATGATCATCTTATTGCTGGGGTATCCTCCTAAGAGAAAGACATTAACTAAACTTTCCTCTGAGGGTGGGAGGCCTAAAGTACAGTGAAGGGAGGGAACATGGTAAACACTTTGGTTTCCCCAAAGTGTGGTTATGGCAGCAGGACACTCTGTGATCACCTTATTGTTGGGGTATCCTTCTAAGAGAAAGGCATTTTCTAAACTTTCCTCTTGGGGAGGGGAGGGTCCTAAACTGCATGAAGAAGGAAACAAACAAGACTAGTACTATGTATAATGAGTGCCTAACAGACATGGAATAATAAATACTCTCAAGCTGAATGCCTCTTCAATCAGTACAAAAATTTTTACTATGAAGACTTGCGACCATGTAAAAGTTGAGCCCTGTAGTTTTATCTTTTTGCATTGTTTGTCTACAGTTGGACCTTCTTTTGAGGCAAGCTGCAACATGAAAGATCATAATTATATCATTAGACTTTTGACCTACGAGCTTGTGCTCAGCAGAGTATTTTGCCAGTGATGGTTCAATGTTTCCTCTCATGCCTTGTTTATGAATGTAACACACACTGGGATCAGAAGGGACTCTGAGGGACCATGTGCCACACTACGGGAAGAAAGAAATCGGAGAAGGGGTCGGAGGCCCCCAATTCTCACTTAGGATGGGGTCTGGGCCGCTGACTCCCAGCTAAATTACCTCATCGAAGAGGTGAGTGTAATCTGATCTCTATTGAAGAGCTCGCTCCTGGCCTGTGTTTGGAACAAGACTATTTATGGTCAAACAGTTTGTAAAATTAGCCGGGGAACCTCAGACGCTCTTTGCCTTTTTGTACTGAGAAATTTCCTTGTCCATACAGAATATATTCCTTTACGTCCTTAACCTTAATGTGTCTACACGTACATTAAACTGTAAATCTGTAAGTGATTAAAGGAATGTTATATGGTTCTCAATTTGACAAATCTCATAAATTTGCTTATATTCCAGTCCAGGACCATTAGTGGTGCCTACCTACTTTTTGGTCATCAAAACTTTTCTAGCATACTCCACGAAAAATAAACTTGAGGCTTTAATTGAGGCTTCATGCACTCAGAAAACCCAATTGCTCGAAGCTTATGTGGGGCAAGATGTTCCCTGTGCTCACCATGGAACGTCTTCATATAGTATGAAATTCTATAAATACATTGATTCTGTCCCCCTATGTATTCTTCCTATAATCTTTCTGTATGACATTCGTTGGTATGATCCTAAACCCTAAGGGCGCTAGTGAATTTAATTCTATTCCCGCTTTGTCAACTTTTTGACTTCTACAGATGTTATATCTTTTTATTCCTTTGGCATATTTGTTTCATTTGGTTATAACCCTACCCATGACGCCGCTATACAAGAGTAGAGATGTGTGCTGCCCCCAGAGAGAAGTTTTCACTACATGACATAAGGTTTTTAGAGTCCTAAGTGAAGGCTTAAAAGGGCGTCTTTGAGGGACATATGTCCTGTAAAGCTGTATGGATCATTTGATGATGTAAGGCTTGTACAGCTTTGTAATGTTCTTTAAAAATTCATCATGTAATATGTACAATGTGTTGCTACACACTTCCCAAACTGCGTGTAACATCTGCTCATGGGGGAGGGGAGTGATGGTGACACGTGTTACTACATGGGGTCCTACATTTATATGGTGTCTTATGGAACAGAGTAGACCTTTATTAATATTATCATCCTGTCCGTAATTACTAATATGGTTTTGATGACATGATCTTAGGGACTGTTATTTATGCAATTCTATAGGACTAAAATTGGCCATACACATTAGAGGAACATTTCCCAATGAAATGTCCCTAAGTGGCACATGACCAATCATTGGAGATCAGTCAGTTGGGTCCAGAAGTCTGGAGAAGACAGCCAGGGACACATGGAGCCAAAACCAAGCATTAGGGAGAAGGTAGGCATGCTTCCCTTGACAAGTCCAGCTGGGTGGATGGTGAAATTTAAAAAAAAGTTTGAAGTTAGAAAACCCCTATAGGCCCCTTTTTACACGAGCCAGTTTTACGCGCTGGTGCAATGCGTGACGTGAACGCATAGCACCCGCACTGAATCCTGACCCATTCATTTCAGTGGGTCTGTCTACATGAGCGTTTTTTTTTCACGCATCAGTTCTGCGTTGCGTGAAAAACGCAGCATGTTCTATATTCTACATTTTTCACGCAGCCCTGGCCCCATAGAAGTGAAGGGGGCTTCAGTGAAAAACGCATCGCATCCAGAAGCAAGTGTGTGCGCGATGCGTTTTTCACTGATGATTGCTAGAAGATGTTGTTTGCAAACCTTCCGTTTTTTATCACGCGCGTGAAAAACGCATCAAAACGCATTGCACCCGCGCGGAAAAAACTGAACGCAATTGCAGACAAAACTGACTGAACTTGCTTGCAAAATGGTGCGAGTTTCACTGAACTTATCCGGACCTAATCCGTCACGCTCGTGTGAAAGAGGCCTTGAGGTATGAACATCATAGAAAGGGGATCCCTCACTCAGGAATCCATTTATTAGCCGCTAAGTATCAATGGCCTCCTCTCTGGTCATTTGAATGGCCGGCACCAGCTTTCGCTCAAGATGGGCTTGTCATGGTGAAACAGCCCATTTAAAGGGATATTCCCATCTGTAACATTTCTAGCACATAAAAGAGATATTCCAAATATGTCTAAAAGGTGTTGGTCCCACTTCTGCTTGCTTGGATCTTTGGAAAAACCCAAAAGACTTCAGTGGAGACTTATCCATTAACGTCTATGAGGAAAGTGGAAAAATGGTGAGTGAGGGGTCATGGGAGCTCCATCCTACTGGTGGGTGCGGAACCATTCACTTTAATGGGGCCACAATAAAACAGAAATGACTCCATGTGCATTCCGTGTCTGTATGTCCACATGGCCATCTGTCAAAAAAATAGAACATGTCCTATTATTATCCGCATTACAGACAAGGATAGGACTGTTTGATTATGGGCTAGGCATTGCGTTCCACAAAATACGGCATGCACATGGCAGGTATCTGTGTTTTGCAGATCTGCAATTTGTGGAACGCAAAACATCCAACAGTCGTGTGTAGGAGCATATGGCCAGTGGCTGCAGGTGCCCTCCTGAATTCAACTGTATTGCCAACAGGACGATGATACAGTTTCATACTGTGGCACAGGCAGCAGCATATTGTGCTCCTTGGTATTCAGTTCTGCTGGGGCGGTATATTGTGCTGCACTGTGTTATTTGGTTCTGCTGGGGCAGTATATTGTGCTGCACTGTGGTATTTGGTTCTGCTGGGGCAGTATATTGTGCTGCACTGCGGTATTTGGTTCTGCTGGAGCAGTATATTGTGCGGCACTGTGGTATTCGGTTCTGCTGGGGCAGTAAATTGTGCTGCACTGTGGTATTTGGTTCTGCTGGGGCAGTATATTGTGCTGCACTGTGGTATTCGGTTCTGCTGGGGCAGTATATTGTGCTGCACTGTGGTATTTGGTTCTGCTGGGGCAGTATACTGTGCTGCACTGTGGTATTTGGTTCTGCTGGGGCAGTATATTGTGCGCACTGTGGTATTTGGTTCTGCTAGAGCGGTATTTTGTTCTGCACTATGGTATTGCTGGTCCCACCTACTTCTGTTGTCCCACCTTCTGTCATTTGGACCCACCTACAACGTGTGGCCACTTTTAGTATTTTTCCAGGGCTGCTTTAAGTTCCCAATCCACCCCTGCCCAACAAGATATGAACAGGGCCCTATCTGGACAACCCCCTCTTACATGAGGACCTGCTGCCAGATGCAAATATGCTCAAATGAACGCCCAACCATATAACACATGGTCATGCTGAGTATTCGGAGCGGTCGGTGCTCTTTGCAGGCTAATATAAGGGAAGGAAAAGTCTGGGACCCTCCTCTATGACATCATATGCCCTAACGCCCCCATAGACTACAATAGGTCATGCTGACAGGGTATGTCCTAATCAGACAACCCCCTTAGAATCTAACTATTCTAATAGGGAATTGGTATTTATGCAATCTCCTATTTTAATTCGCAAACTAGATTTTCACTTTTCAAAGTAGTGATAAAATTATTTATAAAATGGTGCCAAATAAAAGGTCGGATTTTTATTCATTCATTTCGTGTTTTTGACTGATTATAAACGTTTTATCGCTTCGTTTATGCATATCGGGGATGTGCTTGTGGTGCCGTGTGTGACCATAGGTATGTGATTAGGTAGGTGTGTAACAGGATACATATGGATGGACACAGTGTATTACATATGGATTATGGCAATTGTACAAAGAAGCGGTCATTGCATGTGCGTGTGTATGAAGTACTTGCAGTCTTTGGTGCATTGCCACTATAGGAGGGGGAGGGGGCTACTAGTTTGAGAGGGTCTCTGAGGTTACCACATTAACCTTTGACCTACGCAGACCTGGGTTCAAATCCCAGCTGAGCTCCCAAAGTCGAATGAGTTTGGTAATTATCAGCTTCATCCCCAGAGGGCTTTTATCTCTAGCAGAAATCCAGGCCTCAATTAGCCCTGTGGAGGAGAAGGGCCCCGTGTTAGAATAGCAGAGGGTGCTACAGGGCGCTGGCGGGCAGTGTGCGCCTTTACACATTCCATTAAGTGCCGGGGAGTTAGGGCTGAGGCCATGCTGCTGTAATTGATACTGTCAGGGTGTAAATACCGCAGGAAAAAAGTGCTGGATTCATGGACCTCACTTCAAGGCAGGATGGAAATCAAAGACCCCATTTATCACGTTTTCATCATTTATTTTGCTGTTGTTTTGGACGGAGAAATGAATCAACATTCCAGTAATCCGGACTGTTTGATAATCCGGAGAGTCGATGGAGGAATCGGCAGTTATAATGATTCTGAATGAAAACAACATTGATAGTGGCATATGTTGGGTTACTGTTATCTTTTTTGGAATTTTATTAACCCATACCAGTAGATTTTTGTATGCTCGTTAGATAAATCCAGAATATTTAATCATCGAGTACCTATTGATGCCCAATCAAACAAATTGACCAGTCCTTCTCCTCTGCTAGAATGGGCTCGGAGAGATGCCTAATAGGACACCCTACAAGTTTTAACAAGGTACTGTGGAGTATGGGCGTTTGTGGACATTTGCCCCTATTGCTACTACACAAAGACATCAACTGACTACTTTAGTGCACTTTGAAGGGTTAACTTGCACTATGATATGCTGTTGTGTGCACTTAGGTTTTTTATGTTGTTGAACTGCATTTCATATGTTTATTGTAACATATCCTGTTCATTTGCATTGTTATTGAACTATATTTGCACTGCACTGCGGAAAGGGTAAATAACAGTAAGCTAATACTAAGAGACTTTGGGACTTTCTATCTACACACTGAAAAGTTAGAAATGTCCCACAGTTACTATAAGAAACTATGCAAAGTTTTGAAGGAAAAAAAACAGACACATTGACCATTTGACTATCTGGTTAAGCTCTGTTGTTTACATGTGAAGAATTATGTCTGTAAAAACTGCTTAGTCATTCCCATAGGCTTGTATTGAAACTCTATACAATGCTATGACGTACTGAAATTGCAACATTGTTTCTTCTTAGGCTGTGCTTCTCCACTCCACCCCCTCCCACTAAAAGGTTCTAGTTCAGCTAAAAGCTGCATAAAAGTGGAGAAGTCAGAGCCCCTATTTGTTGCAGATAATAGGGACTAATGTTTAGTAGAAGAGACTCTGCCAGACTGCATGAGTGACCGGAAGAAGATGTTGACATGGGGATACTCTGCCATAGACTTTGGGTCAACAGCCCTTCAACCAGAGAGACAGACGGACAGCTGAGCCACAGACCCTGGGCCACCAGACCTATGGCCAGGGTACCAGCCTTCTGAGAGTGAGAGGGAGAGCTAGCTCAGGCTTTCCTCAGCTTGAAACCTTCTTTTGTCATCGAGGAGACTAGAGAAGCAAGCTCAGTGGTTTACCTGTATTGCTTTGCACTTGAGTTTCTCCAGTAAAGAAGCATATTGGTTTACTGCAGACCCTGACTATCTGGACTTATTTCCCACACCTCACCCTCCCCTTGAGAGCAGCAACACGTAGAGACACCTTGACAGTGTCCAGGGGACCCAGCCTAGTGTTAGGACCACCCAAAACCTGGCTAAAGAACACACCAACACCACAAAATGCTTTGAGGGGTTGTCCACTCCTTTAGAAAGTGATTGCCTATACTCAGGATAGGGCATCACTATCTGATCGGCAGGGGTTCAAAACCCTGCATTGCACAGATCAATTGTCCTGCAGTAGCCCCACAGGGTACAAAACTGGTTACTACAGCTCTGCTCTCATTTACTAGCCTGAGCTATTGCAAGCCAGCTGATCAGAAAAGTGTGGTGTTTCGGCCCCTCACTGATGAGATAGTGATGGATTATCCTGAGGACTTGTAAAACAGTGGGCAACCCTTTAGGCCCCTTTCACACGGGCGAGTTTTCCGCGCGGGTGCAATGCGTGATGTGAACGCATTGCACCCGCACTGAATCCTGACCCATTCATTTCTATGGGTCTGTGTACATGAGCATTTTTTTTCACGCATCACTTGTGCGTTGCGTGAAAATCGCAGCATGTTCTATATTCTGCGTTTTTCACGCAGCCCTAGCCCCATAGAAGTGAATGGGGCTGCGTGAAAACGCATTGCATCCGCAAGCAGCGCGGGTGCGCTATGCGTTTTCACTGATGGTTGCTAGGAGATGTTGTTTGTAAACCTTCAGTTTTTTATCACGCGCGTGAAAAACGCATCAAAACGCATTGCACCCGCGCGGAAAAAACTGAACAACTGAACGCAATCGCAGGCAAAACTGAAGGGCTTTGTCTGTGAAATCGCACAGTTTTCACTGAACGCATCCGCAACGCATCCGGACCTAATCCGGACACGCTCGTGTGAAAGAGGCCTTAAGGTAGCTATCGGGATAGTCTCTGAAACTTTGGTACAATCTTGGGGAATTTGGGAATGTTGGCAGCTCTGCCCTTTATTCTACAAATCATGGAATTCCAAGCAGTCAAACCCACCCTACAATCAGTAGGTCCCTTTTTCTGATATGAATATTCTTCCGGGGGAATTTATGAATTTACCTGTTTTTAAATAAATCTCACATTTTTGGGCAAGCCATGTTTTTCGATCTCTCCACTTAAAAAGAAAAGTGTGTGCCGCTTCATCTAAAGAGGTGGGACCTCTTTCATTCATGGCCGATCCTAACGTTATTGTGAATTATTAATCTACTTTCACATCTGCATTTTCCTTCCCGCTTTTGAGATCCGGCAGAGGATCACAAAACGGAAGGAAAACGCTTCAGTTTTGTCCCCATTCATTGTCAATGGGAACAGAACTAAATAGACCGTAACAGAGTGCACCAGAATGCATTCTATTCCATTTTGTTGCGTTCCCATAGCGGACACAAAACTGCTGCAAGCAGCGTTTTTGTGAGTGGCATGGGAAATTGAACATGCTGGATCTGGCATAAAAAACTATGTTAGTCAAAGGTGGCGGACACGAAAAAAACTGATCCGGCGCCCATTGACTTACAATGGTATTTGATGCTGAATCCGTCATGTTCATTTTTTATATAATACCACCGTATCCATTCTGAACGGATGCAGCCGGTTGTATTATTCAAACGGATGCTTTTTCCTGTGGTTTTCAGATCTTTTGCTGAAATAGGTGCAACTATATTGCACATGCAGAAAACATATTCCTGCTGTGCACCATTTTCAGAAATTTGGCACAGTTGCGCATACCAACTCCTCAAATACACCTACGATGATAAATTCCTTCAAGAAAGAAGATCTGTCAACAGAATCTAGCCTACTTATTAACTATTTCCAAACCCTGAATTCTGCCTTAAAAAAGTTGTAAAACTTTTTGGGCTTATCTGTCGGGAAAAATTGTGCATTTTTTGCATTTTTACAACTCCAACTCCTACGGCGGCATGGTTAGCCCGTGAAGCTGATTTAAGGCAGATTTAGCAACTATGACTTTTTTAAAAGTCACAACTAGAGATAAGCAAATCGAAGTTGACAAAGTAGAATTCGATCCGAATTTCAGGAAAGATTCGATTTGCACCGAATCCAAATTTCCCCACACTTCGTGGTAACGAATCAAATTTTTTCCTAAAATAGCTGCTGCATGTGTTGGGACATGCATGCAGCCAATCAGCAGCCGGCCAGGACCTGTGATGTCACAGCCTTATAAATAGCCTCAGCCATCTTGGATTCAGCCATTTTCCAGTGTGCTTAGTGCAGGAAGGGACGTCAGCAGGCGCTAGGGAAAGTGCTAGGAAAGACTTCATTGTCCTGAAATTGTGATTTACAAGTTCAGGGAAAGATTAGTCAAGGTGTAGGGAAAGGATCGGGAGGCATCATCCATGCTATAAAAGGAGAACAGGGTGCAATAGGAGAGTGTACAGCCTGGGTAATAGCAGCGATCCTATTACACCTTGCTGCACTAATTGGGGATCCAAATTGGTGTTATACTGCTGCTTTTAGGTTGTTTGCACTATATGATACATCAGTAATTCCAGCAACCTTGCTTGAGATTGGGGTGCAAGTTCTGTGTGATACAGCCATTTACGGAGTATATTGATAGGAAAGATACTTACGTCCCATTAGCCGTTCTGCATTGATTTTACATTGTTGTTTTTTTTTTTGGGTGGGTGTATTAATAGGGGAAAAAAAGGAAAAAATGTATGTCATAATTGCTGTTCAGCGGTGGTTACATTGTACTACAGCCATTTACGGGGTGTATTAATAGGATAGATGCGTTCATCCTATTAGCCATCCTGCGTTGATTTTACATTGTTTTACTTTTTTTGGTGCGTGTATTAATAGGGAAAAAAAAGCAAAAGTGCCGTTTGGCAGTGAAGTTACATTGTCCTACAGCCATTTACGTGGTGTATAAAAAGGAAGTATATGTGCATCCCATTAGCCGTTCTGCTGTGAATTTTGATTGTTATATTTCTTATTTGGGGGTGTAGAAATAGGAAAAAGAATTCATCTTAATTGCCGTTCTGCGGTGAATTGTGTTATTTTTTTTTTGGGGGTGAGTATATTAATCAGAAATAGCGGTGAAGTTACATTGTACTACAGTCAGTTATGTGGTCTAGAAAAAGGAAATATACGTACGTCCCATTAGTTGTTCTGCGGTGAATTGTGATCGATATATTTCTTATTTGGGGGTGTAGAAATAGCTAAAAGAATACGTCTTGATTGCCGTTCTGCGGTGAATTGTGATTATTTTTGTTTATTTTTTTTGGGGGGGGTGTTTATTAATCAGAAAAATAAAATGTCTTAATTGCCGTTCAGCGATGAAATAGCATTGTACTACAGCCATTTACGTGGGGCAGAAAAGGGAAATATACGTATGTCCCATTAGCTGTTCTGCGGTGAATTGTGATTGTTATATTTCTTTTTTTGGGGTGTAAAAATAGGAAAAAATATATGTCTTAATTGCCATTCAACGGTGAAGTTACGTACATTGTACTACAGCCATTTCCGTGCTGTTATTAATCAGGAAAAAAAAAATATTTGTCTTAATTGCCATTCAGTGGTGAAGTAACATTGTACTACAGCCATTTACATAGTGTAGAAAAAGGAAAGTCAGAGAGGAGAGTCAGCATCTACTGCCTAGCCAAGATCTGGAGGAGACATCCATCTCTTCCTCCGGTAGGCGGGCAAGTAGTGATGATGAGAGTCGCGTGGGAGCAGCTGTTGTGAGCGGTCAGGCGCCCTGCCCTGAGACCGTTGAGGGGGACATCAGTGACGTGCAGACAGTAGCAGATGATGATGATAATTTAGCCGATCGAACTTGGGAGCTGGGTGAAGAAGGGGCTTCATTATCATCATCAGGAGAAGAGGGTGGCCTGCACCCAATTTCATGCAGTCAAGGCTCCACCACCTCAGCCAAAGGGAGCTGTCTGTCCTTCCCATCATCTGCTGGTCCTGATGCTCCTGCTCCTCCTCCTACTCCTCGTCAATCATTCCGTCAGCAATCGATCACCAAAGCGATTGCAAGTGACAACAATACTCATCCAACGGCGCAGAAGCTGAATGTGTTCATGGCCAAGTTTCTGGTGCTGCAGTCCCTCCCTTTCCAAGTGGTGGACATGAAGTACCAGCCCTTCACACATATGTAGAACAGCAGGTGGGTCAGTCCTTGAGCCCGTCGGTGTCTGCGAAATTGCACGGCAGCACAGACATGTGGAGCTGTAACTACGGTCAAGGACAATATATGTCCTTTATGGCTCCCTAGGTAAATGTGGTTCCTGCACAGCCAAACCAGCAACTTGGACAGGTGACGCCACTTCTGCCACCTCCACATTCTCACGCTGTTGGTCCTGCGACAATGTCCGCCTCTGCCTTCTCATCCTCCACCATATCCTCAACCTCCATTGCAGGGACAATTCACAGTGCCCCTCCAGCATACCACATGTGCAGGGCACAGCGGTGTCACGCTGTTCTGCACCTAGTTTGCCTGGCCTAACGGAGTCACACAGGGGAGAAACTGCTCTGTGTCCTTCATCAAGAAATCAAATCCTAGCTTTCTGCTTGACAACTCAAAATCGTGGCAGTATTATTATTATTTATTATTATTATTATTATTAGTTATTAATAAAGCGCCATTCATTCCATAGCGCTGTACATATGAAAAGGGGTATACATTCATAATACAGACAATTGCACTAAGCATGAATAAGACGAGTTACAGACTGGTACAGAAGGATAGAGGGCCCTGCCCGTGAGGGCTTACAATCTACATGGTATGGGAGAAGGACACAGTAGGTGAGGGTGAAGCTGGACATGGTGGCATAGAGGCAGCAGGGTCACCGGTTGTAGGCTTGTCTGAAGAGGTGGGTTTTTAGGTTTCTTTTAAAGGATTCCACTGTAGGCAAGAGTCTGATATGCTGCGGTAGCGAGTTCCAGAGGATGGGGTATGCACGGAGAAATCTTGGAGGCGATTGTGGGAAGAGGCGATAAGAGAAGAGGAGAGAAGGAAGTCTTGTGAGGATCGGAGATTGAGTGTGGGGATGTATTGGAAAAGTAGCTCAGAAATGTAGGGAGGGGACAGGTTGTGGACGGCCTTGTATGTATTTGTAAGTATTTTGAATTGTCAGCATTCGGCAGAGGGATGACTACTGGCTCTCCACCGCTACCGGTCAAAAATGGGGGCCTTTTTTACACCTGCTGAGAGGGAGGACAAACTGAAATACTATTGAGACATCCTATGCAGTCAGTTGGCCACTGACTATGCGCCATCGCCCATTCTCGTGCAGGTCTGACCGCCCCCCTCTGCGCTCACGTTCTACTGCCATGGCTGCTGGGTGGTGGTGGGGGGGCAGGATCGGTACCAGCTCTATCAACAGCAACTTAAGTCTAGAGTCAATGATGAGCAGTTTTCTTCACCCGCCTACTGAAGAAACTACTTACCAGCAGCAGCAACTAGACATAGAGCAGAACCTGACCCAGCAGGTTGTGGCATACTTGGACTGCACCCTGCCACCCCATATCAAAGATCCCTTGGACTACTGGGCAGCCAAACTCGATTTGTAGCCACAACTGGCCGAGTTTGCCCTGGACAAGCTTTCCTGTCCGGCCAGCAGTGTGGCATCAGAGCGGATAAAAGTGCGGCGTGGGACATAGTTACCCCAAGGAGAACGCGCCTGTCCACCCAAAATGTGGAGAAACTGACCTTTGTGGAGATGAATCAGGCGTGGATCAGGATTTTCAAACATCAGTGCCTGATGCATCAGACTAGATCATCCATTGTGCCACACCAACACTTTACCAAAAGAGACCTGTTTCTTCTGGCTACCTGCTTCAGCTAGTATTCTGATGCTGCCACCTGCCTGATGCCACACCTGCTGCCAGGTGCTCCTACTGCCAGCCACCATCTTTAGCTGGTACCGGTATTGCCCCCACATCCCCACTCTGTCACTGGGCCACTCTGTTGTCTCCTTATGCTGCTACTACCTCAACACTAAGTCACTGGTCCACTCAGTGGTCTCCTCATGCTGCCGCTACTTCAACACTATGTCACAGGGCGACATCGTGGTCTCCTCATGCTGCTGCTACTTCACCTCTCTGCGGTCTCCTCATGCGGCTACCACCTCACTACTCTGTGGTCTCCTCATGCTGCTGCCACATCACTACTCTGTGTTCTTCTCATGCTGCTGCTACCTCAACACTATGTCACTGGGCCACTGTGTGGTCTCCTCATGCTGCTGTCACTTCACCACTCTGTGGTCTCCTCATGCTGCTGCCACATCACTACTCTGTGGTCTCCTCATGCTGCTGCCATCTCAACACTATGTCACTGGGCCACTCTGTGGTCTTCTCATGCTGCTGCCACTTCACCACTCTGTAGTTTCCTCATGCTGCTGCCACTTCAACACTATGTCACTGGGCCACTCTATGGCCTCCTCATGCTGCTGCCACTTCACCACTGTGTGGTCTCCTCATGGTGCTGCCACCTCAGCACTCTGTCATTGGGCCACTCTGTGGACTTTTCATGCTGTTCCCACACTCCCCACTCCAGGACTGGGCCACTTTTTTGCCTGGTTGACATCATCATTTATTTGACCCTTTTTCTGATCTGTCAGAAGGAAGGAAAAATGAGATGCACAACAGATCCTGTCTATGTAGCAGCTGTAAGGCCTGTATGACATGGTCCCTATTTGGCATCAGAATTTGCTTATGATTTGGTAGCCAAAAGCAGGAGCGGGTACAAAACACAGAAGACATACAAATATTCCATTCACGTGTCATCTCTGTTTTGGATCCACTCTTGTTTTTTTTTGGCTTTAGCAATACTGATGGATTACTGACCAAATGATGACCGAGTGAAGGCGGATGCTCAACAGACAGGATCCGTTTTTCGGGGGGTTATTGTTCTGACGGATCAGAGGAAGGGCAAAATAATCAGTGACGTCAACACAAACTTAGGCCTCTTTCACACTAACGTTTTTTTTGCGAGTGTACGGAAAAAACTGCTTTTAGATCTTTGTTTCAGTTGTTTCTGTGATGTAGTGAAATATAATTACACGCACTTCATACGTTTCAAAGGCTTTTATCGACAATGACATGACATTTATGCAAAGAGTCAGTATTTGCAGTGTTAGCCTTTTCAGGACCTCTGCAATTCGACTGGGCATGCTCTCAATCAACTTCTGGGCCAATTCCTGACTGATAGCAACCCATTCTTTCATAATCACTTCTTGGAGTTTGTCAGAATTAGTGGGTTTTTGTTTGTCCACCCGCCTCTTCAGGATTGACCACAAGTTCTCAATGGGATTAAGAGCTGGAGAGTTTCCAGGCCATGGACCCAAAATGTCAACATTTTGGTCCCCGAGCCACGTAGTTATCACTTTTGCCTTATGGCACGGTGCTCCATCCTGCTGGAAAATGCATTGTTCTTCACCAAACTGTTGTTGGATTGTTGGAAGAAGTTGCTGTTGGAGGGTGTTTTGGTACCATTCTTTATTCGTGGCTGTGTTTTTGGGCAAAATTGTGAGTGAGCCCACTCTCTTGGATAAGAAGCAACCCCACACATGAATGGTCTCAGGATGATTTACTGTTGGCATCACACAGGACTGATGGTAGCGCTCACCTTTTCTTCTCCGGACAAGCCTTTTTCGTAATGCCCCAAACAATCGGAAAGAGGCTTCATCGGAGAATATGACTTTGCCCCAGTCCTCAGCAGTCCATTCACCATACTTTGTGCAGAAGATCAATCTGTCCCTGATGTTTTTTTGGGAGAGAAGTGGCTTCTTTGCTGCCCTTCTTGACACCAGGCCATCTTCCAAAAGTCTTCGCCTCACTGTGCGTGCAGATGCGCTCACACCTGCTTGCTGCCATTCCTGAGAAAGCTCTGCACTGGTGGCACTCCGATCCTGCAGAGGAATCCTCTTTAGGAGACGATTCTGGCGCTTGCTGGACTTTCTTGGACACCCTGAAGCCTTCTTAACAAGAATTGAACCTCTTTCCTTGAAGTTCTTGATGATCCTATAAATTGTTGATTGAGGTGCAATCTTAGTAGCCACAATATCCTTGCCTGTGAAGCCATTTTTATTCAACGCAATGATGGCTGCACGCGTTTCTTTGCAGGTCACCATGGTTAACAATGGAAGAACAATGATTTCAAGCATCACCCTCTTTTTAACATGTCAAGTCTGCCATTTTTACCCAATCAGCCTGACATAATGATCTCCAGCCTTGTGTTCGTCAACATTCTCACCTGAGTTAACAAGAAGATTACTGAAATGATCTAAGCAGGTCCTTCAATGACAGCAATGAAATGCAGTGGAAAGGTTTTTTTGGGATTAAGTTAATTTATCATAGCAAAGAAAGACTATGCAATTCATCTGATCACTCTTCATAACATTCTGGAGTATATGCAAATTGCTATTATAAAAACTTAAGCAGCAACTTTTCCAATTTGCAATATTTATGTAATTCTCAAAACTTTTGGCCATGACTGTATATGATGTCTGATTTTATTTTTTACATTAATCATGGAATAACCCCTTTTAGACTCAGATCAGAGAAAGTGGAGTCAGATGAGTCCCACACCATCTGCTTCTGAAGACCAAGGGGCATAATGAGAAATGTAGTCTGCATTAGAGGTGAAGAAGGAGACAAGATGGTAGACAACCTATGAATATCACATCAACTAAAATTGATATACCCAAGGCTTCTACAAGGGAAGCATATTCTGAGCTTTCTATTAACATTAAAGAAGCAATCCAGCACTTGTTTGGCTTAAAGAAGTTGTCCCATCTCAGACAGTGGGGGCATATCTCTAGGATATGTGCCCAATGTCTGATAGGAGCGGGTCCCTCCGGGACTTTCCCAACTCCATTCTAAGGGTAGGTGCAGATCCTAGAGGTGGGAGTCAGACATTGGCTTATACTAGCTGTATGCCCCCAATGGCTGAGATGGGACAACCCCTTTAAGCCAAGCACGTGCTGGACTGCTTCTTTAATGTTAATAGAAATGTAGTCATTTACTTCCATTTCTTTAATTCTAAAGGAATTATGGATCTGTGTTTTTCAGACACAGTATCTCCGAAATATCTACTGCTGTGACCATTGTTTTTGTAAAAAATGATTTTCAGCAGAGAAAAAAATTGAGAACAAGGAAAACGTATTTCTCGTGCTGCAGGATCAAGGTCAGTAACAAAACATTGCTTGTCGCAGGGAAAGATGCATGTTATGATGAAAGTTGCTGTGACCTGTGCAATGGTTTATGTTTTTATATCACAAAATCTTAGGAAACAAGATAGCAGAAGGGGGGCTGTGGTCAGCTCAGGAGTCACTTGAAGCTCATGGGTCCTATTGCAAAATCTGCAACAGGGCCTCCACCATGTACAGTTCATCATACAGGTATCTTCATATGTGGTAGAGTGGTCTTTGAGATCCATCAGGCTCCAGGGCCCAGGTGAGACCACTACCTTTGCATACATAGAAGAAAATGGACCTCATAGCAAAGTGGGCTCCTATTTATAGAGCTGGGTATTGCCACTTGGGTCAAGGGGGTCTGGTGTTTCTTTTACCTCCATTCCCTTTGGGTCCACCTCTTTGCTAACAAGGTAGTTTCTCTGAAGAGGGAAGGCCAGCAAAAGTTTTCACCAGCTTATACCAGGGGTTGGGACTAAGCAGTACTGGGCCCCTACTCTCCAAGGACCCTATTGCAGCTGCTTATCTGTCTCTTAATCAGGGTCGGACTGGGGTTCCTTAGGCCCACCAGAAGAAATTATTCTCAGGGCCCAACCCTCATATCATAAATAAAGACTAATATTTTTCAAACCAAAGAAATAGACCCTAGTTCAAGTAATTTGCTTCAGATGTAGCTCCAAATGTGTTTTTCTCCTGGACCTTTGGGGCCCATTTTGACTTTAGAGACTGGGCCCACCAGAGGATCCTCTAGTACTCTGGTGGGCCAGATGAACCCTGCTCTTAATCACAATCACATTAGTACTTGTTCCCAGGAAGGCTCATCCTTTAAAGGGGTTCTCCGGGAATTAAGAAAATAAAAATACTTAAATATTACTTATAAATATATTCCTAAATACCTTTCATTAGTTTTAATGGCTCGTTTTGTCTAGGGAGCAATCATCAGGGGATGGCCACCATCCTATTAGTACACAAAAAACCTGTCCTAATTACACAGGAGGACATGTTACTTCAGAGCAGTGAGCCAAAGAGTTGCCTTATCTTCTTCTATGATCCTGAATACAGTTTAATATGATCTTCAGCTGAATCTCTTTAGGAATGGAGAAGTACAGAGAGGAGCTGGGGGTGTGGATAATGTGCAGCAGCACTTGTATGCAATCTCCATTACCACAGTCTGTCCTGTCTGTCCTCTCTGTACTTCATGTCTCCTCATGAACTCCATTCCCACAGAGATTCAGAAGAAGTTCTTATAATCTATATTCAGAATCATAATCCCTGACAAGTAGCAGAGGAGAATGATACAACTCTTTACCACAGTGTTCAGAAGTAACTTATCCTCCTGTGACATTAGGACAGGTTTTGTGTGTATTAATAGGACAGCGGCCATTTTGTTTCTCCTAATGATTGTTCCCCAGAGAAAATGAGCCATTATAAATAATGAAAGTTATTTGGGAATATATTTACAATAAAGTAATATTTAAGTATTTTCATTTTCTAAATTCCCAGAGAACCTCTTTAATACTGCCATGTCTTCCACCTGAAGTTATGTACTCAGAAATTTCACAGAAAGTCAGTTGACTCATATGTATGTTTTTGGACAAGAGTACATGGAGGAGGTCTATACAAATTGCATGTAGATGTTGCCTTGTCTGGACTTGAATTCAGGACCCCATTTCTGTAAGGCAGAAGTGCTAACCACTGAGCTATCACGCAAAGACAACCATGCTCAACCTCATAGGATAACCAGTAGATTGATGTTTTTGTATCATGGACATGATCATTACGCCTGTTTCCTCAAGAAACCATTGGTCATGATGAGACATTTGTCAGTCTACGACTACCCAAAGATGGATATCTAGCGAGATTAGTTTGACCTAAGCAGAAACTAGTGAATTTTATGAGAAGAAACCTGATTTAAAAAAAAAAGGTTATACGGACAAACTGGTGTTGTCTGTTCAAAGAAGACCTTCTGTGTCATATGGCAGGGTACCGTATATGAGCGTTGAACCAGGGACAATTAGATTAGGTCAAGTCAGGGAGAAGGAGAAGAAGATTGGTGGATCTGCAGGTATCCCTAGACTCCTGCATCTCTGTACCAGCAAAGAAAGGGGGACTGAAAATTGCATCTGTAGCAGGACCTGTCAGAGGCCAGCGAAGAGTAATGAGTGCAGCTCTTTCCTTCATTAACATAAACTCATTTACTTGATCAATGGTCCCCCAGCAGTAAACAACAATCTTTAATCCATAGACGAGCTGATTGGCTTTTGCCATCTCTGGGAGCCGAGAGCACAGCGATCCGCCTGACAATAAGGGAAGAAAAATGTTAGCTCCTACCCCACAGCCGAGCACAGCCTGGAAAATTAAAAGGGGGGGAGGCGAGAGAGGGAGAGAAGGGGAGATGGATGATAGAGAGAGGAAGACGGGAGAGCGAGGGAAACTGCATTTCAAGGGAGAGACAGAGACAGCAAAAACAATATAAAAAAAACTTATACTCTACAGAAAGAGCTCTGCCATGTAGCAGCCTCGATCTATGGTTGACCAAAGACGCAATGTAAATTCCACCAATAATTATCGCTCATCCTAATAATCTATGTGTCTATGGTAAGAATGTGATTGGTTACGACTGCTGAAAAATTATCAGACTTGCTTTGTGAGTTGCCTCATTCATGGTCATTATCGCTTTGTAGAACACATTTGGCCAAGAACTTCCCCTGTGGGTCAATGGAAGATTTACTAATTTGTCAATGTTAGCAAAATAACTGGCCATATTTGTATATATATTTTTGAGAACCAATATTCCCATATGTAATAGTGATTGGAATATTCATCTCATTGGGGTTATATCTTTTTCTCTTATTCGCTTTGTGGCCAACCTAACCTAATCCATTGCTCAAGAGAAATTGCCATTATACCCACATGAGCCCACTACATGGGTAGTGTAATTTCGCAGCCATAGAAATGTAAGATTTGTGATCTCAATTGCCAGGAATCTGACCATACATAACTCTTACAGAGGACAACCTAAGCAGTGGTGGGTTGTCCTTCTTGAGTGGTATCATCTCAGCAGTACTTTTGTAGGTCCTGAGCTTCAAAGAGTTATCATTGTTTGTTGATTAGGCCACACAATGTACCATATGGTGGGATTTTGATGATCAGCAATGGCCCATTGCTCCTGAACCCATGGTTCTATGAATTACAGTACAGCAGATGTTCAGTATCCCACTAGTTAGCTTGGTCTGATGTCACTGCTATCATCATGGTTAGTATGGACACTACTATGTTCTTACTACTACTACTACTACGTTCCTAATGGGCAGTGTACTGGTCGAAACAAGTTGTAATACTCAAAACTGGTATAATTAGTGAGTGAGGATTTGACAATTTGTGTCTAGTGGGTCATGGGTCTAGTAATTAGATCAGCTTGTGCATGGATGAGGTCCGAAAGACTCACCAAAGTACCAGAAGGATCCTTCAGTGACCTCAGCTCTAACACCATAATGGACTTTTTATACATCAGGGCCCCAAAGTTCCAGCAGAAGATTATCACATTTGGAATAGACATTGGAGCTAATCAACTAGGATCAATTTCTTATGAGCTGATTCATAAATAACCTATTAGACCTTATTGATGATGTGAGGCACGCATGTTCTTTGGATGAGGATGAGATAAGGAACCCCAGTCCAATACTTACCCCAAAAAACTATTGTAAGGCAAAAGGTCAGTAATACTATGTCATTCTGTTTTGTTTCTTATTTCAACTTTTGCGCTTTATCTCTGGCCTGAGCGATATTGGCTTTAAAATAGAGAACAGGGGTTTCTTCTGTAAGGGCAACTAGAGGTCATGTAATATTGACTGTGGGATTAAAACCAATCAACCTTGGTCCATATAGTTCTTTCTATGTTATATTTGCACATAGGTCTAAGTGGGCACATCTTTAGGATCAGTAGTATTTACATTATGGGTTGTGTTCTGTTCTTAGCCGTGCTGCACCACCTTATATGTTAGAGCTCTTTAATGAACGCCATGTTATGCAGGTGCTACAGTAGGAGACTGGATATAAACAGCCTTAGAAGCACAAAAAGTGATTAGGAGGGAGGCAGGATGGTGAAAAATGAATGTTGGGAGCAGAGTAATTTGCCGGCTATCCAAGGTGATAGATGGCGCAGGCGGGTAATCAATGCTTGGAGTGCGTGCCGAAGGGAAATGGAGCAATATGTGGAGTACAGTTGCTCCGAAGGCGGAGGGAGAGCGGCCGGGGGAATGGAGGGAAAGAAAAATGTTTTCTTCGTTGACCAGCCTTGTGCCGGCAGTGGCCGAGAAGGGATTTCAATTATCGGACTGTTCCCAGCAAACCCTCATAGCTCACAGGAACAGAGCTGGGGAGAAGATGGATGAGAAAGAGGGGCACTTCAATCTGCTGCATGAGACGTGTAAATCCTCTGTCTGTAATTCACAGCAGCCGCTTCTCTGCCAGAGACCTTTCTACTGTGAATACAGCATTATATAGCCACAGCCTCCTGTTAATGAATAACACCTCCTATATTGTGCTATATAGCCCCGCACTATAACTCACTTAACTCATTTTCGGCTCCGGTTCCTTTGTAAACTGCCTCCCAGATGTTCCTCCATATCGCACCTATGATACATCACATCATATATGATGGTTTCTATATATTGCTTCTTATTTACATGCAATCCATTAAACCATATATTTTCATTTCCTGAAAATATCCTTTATTCTCTCCCATACCTTTTAGGGCTCATGCGCATTGTTGTAAGGAGCCATCATAAAGCACCCATAGAAGTCTAGGGGGCCTACATCATCCTCCTATGTGTCTGATTTCATTTTTCTTACAAAAAGTGACCTAAAAAAAGTGTTTTACAGACTTATTCTCCACTAGCAGCCTTGCTTCTGGGTGAGACTCTCCCGGTAATACAGTTCTGCATACAGGTAGGTACAATGTGGCCACACACACACAGTACCTATGGCTCTGTATTATGGAGCTGTATATACTCTATGTGCCTTTATACAGGCCCCTTCATATTTCCTAGTGGTAATATCTAAAATTGCAGTGAGAATTTAAGTGGGGAAAAGTTTATACTGCTGCTTCATATAACTTCCCCATATATGCTGTTTTGCTATTAATATTATAACTTTCCCTAATGCTCACCTTAACACTCAGTACAATTACTATTAATCATAGTATACAGTCACCACATAAACCCTCATATCATATATGTAATAACTCCAAACACCTGTATAACATATAGTTAAAGACTATGGACAGCTTTGCCCTGTTGTTGTTGCTGCTGCTCCCCAAATACAAAATTAAGCAACTTGCTAAATAGTCTTCATTAAAGATTTCCCATGATTTTGCTGCTTTAGGCCCCTTTCACACGGGCGAGTTTTCCGCGTGGGTGCAATGCGTGAGGAGGACGCATTGCACCCGCACTAAATCCGGACCCATTCATTTCTATGGGGCTGTGCACATGAGCGGTGATTTTCACGCATCACTTCTGCATTGCGTGAAAATCGCAGCATGTTCTATATTCTGCGTTTTTCACGCAACGCAGGCCCCATAGAAGTGAATGGGGCTGCGGGAAAATCGCAAGCATCCGCAACCAAGTGCGGATGCGTTGCGATTTTCCTGCATTGTTGCTTAGCAACGGGACCCAATCTCTATTATTTCCCTTAGAACATGGTTATAAGGGAAATAATAGCATTCTTAATAAAGAATGCATTGTTAAATGATGAGGAAGGGTTAAAAATAATAAAGTTAACTTACCTTAGCCACTTGATCGCGTAGTCGCGATCTGTCCTCTCTTCCCTGCAGCATCTATGATCTAAAGGACCTGTGATGACGTCACATCACATGGTCCAATCACATGGTCCATCACCATGGTAAGATGGACCATGTGATTGGACCATGTGATGTGACATCATCTAGGTCCTGTAGATCATAGATGCTGCGGGAAAGGAGGACAGATCGCATCTACGATCAAGTGGCTAAGGTAAGTTAACTTTGTATTATCAACCCTTCCTCATCATTTAACAATGCATTCTTTATTAAGAATGCTATTATTTCCCTTATAACCGTGTTATAAGGGGAAATAATAAATTCTCCAGTAGACCCGAAACCGGACTTCAGTGATGAAGTCCGGCTTTGGGTTGGGTACCAAACATGGCGTTTTTTCTCACGCGCGTGCAAAACGTGTTGCAAACGTTTGCACCCGCGTGGGAAAAACGCACATATTCCCGCAACACACCCGCCTCTTATCCGGGCGTCAAACATGACGCCCGTGTGAAAGAGGCCTTAGAGTGTGTGCAAATCACATAGCTGGTGGTGCTGCTTCTGACATAGATTGGGCAGCACATGGCTCCTGGCTCTGTCAGCACTCTTTGCTCTCCCTTCTTTCAGAGTAAAGCTAAATTCCAATGTAGCTGTTGAGGTGCTGCAAAAACCACATCAAAACTGCAATCAGAAAATGACAGCACAAGTGAGAATAGTTCCCTCATGTGCTGCTGAAAGGGAAATCCTTCCTCGAATGAAGCGTGCTGATACATGAGAGCTAGTGAAAGCAGCAGCATCCTAGACACACAGACCTCATATCCAGCATGTATTACCAGGTGAGACATGAGAAAAGTCTAAAACTAGTGGCAGGCTGTAAACTGTTTATCAGATGGCCTGAGAATTAAAGAAACGATAGAGAATGGGGACTAAACTCTTTAAAAGGAACCTGTCAAGAGATTTCTGCTGCCCAAACCATGGAATCACCAAATGTTCCCTCATGGCAGATCTATGTTCTACTCTGAAATGGAACAAAAAAACAGAGCTGGTATTTGGCCCATCTGGGCAGCCCCCTGGTCTGGCTACCTGGTTCTCCTAACGTCCCCTTTTTTAATTTTTGGTCTTGCGAGACTGTCAGGGTTTATAAATTCTATTGTTAAATTCTTAAATAGAGAAAATTGACAAATTAGATTACATACATGAAACCTCCTGAATTGATAGTACAGCAGATGTAGGTAGTGAGTTACGGTACATTACATTAAAAGAGGGCCCCCACAGAAACGTTAAAAATGGACCAGCTATTATTGTGTTGGGCTTTGCCCATTAGGCCACAAGACCCTGGTGTTTTTATCCTCTCTATGGCAATTTTCTAACCCTTTGCTAGTTCTTTCAGGAGTCCTGCACAGGTTCTTGCCACCCAGTGGGTAGCACCAACCAGGGCTGGATTCACCTCTCCAAAGACCTCACTGGAGCGGTTGGTCTGCTTCTCAGGTTTGTATGTCCTTGTTTCTGCTTTCCTGACCGAAAAACACAGCCCAGGAAGAAACAAGCAGAAACAGCTTTGGAATGCGTTTTCTCACAAGGGACTCATAGATCAGTCTGGGAGTAAACCGATCAGCTGAGCAAGAGTGTTATTTCAAATACAAAACTGAACAGGTGCATTTTGAGTCTTCATGAAAGTGTTTCCACGGATGATATCTGTCCAATGGTCCAGGTAATGAGTTCCAGAGAGTGAGGTTTCGGGCCACATTTTGGATGCTTGGTGTCTGAGCTTTGAAGGATTGTGTTTCCCAGGGATAGAGATTTCGAATGTGCAAGTTGCCATTTTGCTTTTAGACACTCAACTCCAACCAAGAGAACTTCAGTTTTGTCCAGGTTCAGTTTTAGCCAGCTGGCATTCAGCCATTCTTGTAGTTCAGCTAATCAGGAATTTATAAATGGAGATGGTTCATTAACTCCAGGCTTAAAGGACAGGTACAGCAGGGTATTATCAGCAAAGCAGTTGTATGTCAGATCATGGCTCTGGATTATTTTGACTAATGGTAGCATATAAATCACAAACAGCCTTGGGGATAGAACTGATTCCAGGGGTACTCCATATATGAAGGGTACAGGTACGGACCATTATAGGCCAAGAGATACTTGAAGTGGTCTGCCAACCAGGAAAGAACTGAAGAACTGAGCCATCAATTAAAAAAAAAAAACTCCTTAAAGATACGTTCACATGGAATGGGAATGCCGCAGAAAAGCCTACTATGGATTTTGCATTGCCAATTTAGTACTTGTGTGAATGCTGTTTCGTGCTATGTTCTGAAACCAGTCAGAAAAGGGTCATGGGTGCAATCACCTGATAGTCTAGTGACAGTGTCTAGTTGGTTAGCAATGGCCATTTCTATAATGTTCCTTAAAGGTCCCTTTACATGGGACAACAGAGCAGCAGATTGTCAGCAAAGAAGCGGTCCTTCCCATGAATCGCCTGCTCGCTGATGGAGGAGACTGCTGCATATACATGCAGCAATCTCCTCCAGAGTATGGAGAGGAGTGTTAACCAATGCCATCACTCTTCTCCATACTGTTTGCTGGCAGCTGATCACATTTACACAGCACGATCTGCTGGCTGTAAACTATTTTTGTGTGCGAACAAACGATCGAATTACCCGATGATTGAGGATTTCACTTGTTCATTGGGTAATCGGCAGTACATTTACATCTTCAGATTATCTTTGGGATTCCCTGCCCACGTAAAGGGCCCTTAAGAAGGGCAGGTTAGAGGCACGTCTGTAGGTTCTTATAGCTTCTGGGTGCATGGATAGCTTCTTTAGATGGTTGAGTTGACTGAGTTTTCAGGACAGTTTATGAAGTGGTAGAGATCCAAAATCGAAAACTGCTTCCTATAAAATTGCCATAGTAACATTTTGACATATCAGTCAGACCTGTTTTGGGGTGTCAGCAGGTAGCACCCAAAGTGGTAGCTATAGGAGGGGCAGAGGTATCAGTCCTGGTGCCTGGGTGGACACTATTACTGATTTTGCATTGGGGCCCTGAAACGTCAAGTAATGCTGGATGCCCACCAGACACTGGTGGACACCTTTTTTTTGAAAGTTAGCTTTGCATATGCAGTCTCCTTCTTATTGAACTCAAAAAATCTTACTGGTAAATTGGGTAATCTGGGAGCAGACAATTTTGTAGCAAATGAAATGTCTGATGTTGAAGGATTGTAACTCCTGCTGTAACTCTTTAAGCATTCCGTATAATTCTTTTATTGCCCCATATACTCCCAGTTTCTCCTAATATAACTCAGTAGGTGCAGTCGTAAAACCCTCTGTTCAATGTCTTTTCTCGTGTTAAAAAGATGCCGGATTCTGGAATCATTGCTTCAATAAATACTTAAAGTTAAAGAGCTACTCCGTTGTTTTTTTTTATATTATATACAATGCTAACTCACCACCAATATTCTAGTATTGTCATTTGTTACACCCTAACTCAGTTGCACCCATGCATTTTGAACCTTTTCATTATAGGTCATGTGACCTCAAGTCTGACCAGCGGCCCAGAGTTTGCTCTAATGTGTAAACAGGAACTCGGTCTCTACAGTATTGCCGACTTCCTGTGAACTACAGAATGGCATAATGACCAATCAAATCTCTCAAGGCGGCTCCCAGGCTTCTCCCCGCACTCCTGTGAATATCCCTGTATCTGTTGAAAATATAATGTCTCCCCTATCTAAAGGAACTGGAGTGCAGATATATAGCAGATAAGTGTATACATTAATTACCTGCAGTTTTATAAGCCTCTAGACTCACACTGCCTGTCTATGCCATCTGTGTGTGCTGACTCTCCAGGGTAGTTCTATGAGGTGTAGCTTCACACTGATCTCCCGGCCTCCTGCACATAACAGCTGACAGGACAGGCCTGCTCAAGCTGCATCTCATAGGAACATGTAGAGACCCAGCAGTGTGAGGGGCCAGCAGTTGTATGTCACTGATCTGTCATGGCTGCCATTACACAGAGCAGTGCAGTAGGGTGAGAGTCCACCTCCTCTATCTCTGCAAAGCCAAGCATGATAGAAAATGTAGGATTCATTAGGAAAACCATATCTGAAGGGAAGAAGGAGTCAAGATGGTAGACAATTTAAAAATGGCACAAATTAAAAAGGTATACACAAGGCATATACAAGAACCTTTATATTATTCTTTAATAATTGTCTACCCTGCACTATACAGGAAAAGAAAAAAACATCCTGGAGTGCTTCTTTAATGTATTGATTCTGTAGCAGTATAGCTTTGTCTAACCAGACGATTTACGACAGGAATTCCAGTATTTAGTTCCAGCAGAATGCCGGTATTCATGCCAGAAAATCAGCAGGCCGGATCTATTGGGCCCCAGCGGTGTCCACCTATGTTAAACATGGCCATTCTGGTATTCTGTTCCTCAACTAGAACAGAATATAGGAATACCTGCCACAGATGTGGATGTATCCGTACCCAGTAGTTTAACTCATGACCCCCAAAGTGTTCCCCACTGTCTTAAGATGACCATAGATTAGTGACACAACTTAAGCTATAACCACCATAACAAATTTTGTATGAATCAACAGAACAAGTCAATATCCAAAATGTTGCAATATATGACAAAACTGCCTCTTTCTCCACTTATGAACTACTTCTCCTCCTTCCACCTCTTGAACTGATCATTCATCCTCAGTTCACAAATAAAATCCGTTTTGAGCTATCTGAGGGATCAGGTTATATGCTGCCCATAGAGGACTATGAAGAGTGGAAGGTGACAGAGGCACAGGCACAAAGAGATGCTGCTGCAGCTTCTAGTAAGTTTTTTATGTCACCCCAATGCTGGACTCATAGCTACACTACTGATTACTTTTCTATCATGTCCTCCATGCTACTGTTGCTTCTGAGGGTGTGCTACAAAGAGATAGGGAATCAAGATCTCCTGTTTTCTGTGTGTGCTGTGTATAGTAGACATCATAGCAGCTAGTCCTATATTTAGCGCTGCTTCCTCAATCTGCAACAAACAATAAAACCCATAATTTTACAAACATGCACATAAATATAATTGTTCAGTGTGAGTGCTGGGAGTCAATCTTAAATTAATGACTGATATTTGTACTTTATTGTACTGTTTTAAGATTATTTAGTGCAGTGGTGCTTGTATCTCTAAAATGGGTTAACCTGGGTGACAAATTGAGGGTATTACCTCCTGGCTATCCACCGCTTCTCACTCACCTCTTGCCTGAACATGTAGTACAGGCATGGCATTCTCTCAGAGGCCTGGACTCTATAGGTTGGCTCTTTCCTGGGGAGTTGGGCAAATGGCCATGGTTGAGCACACCCCATGAAATGAGACATGAGACAGAAAGGAGCTCAGTGCTCCGGGGCTTTGCAGGGTTGAGAAAAAGAAACTGGGCCTCTACAAAAGTGAGGCCTGCCTTAGTCTGATGGAGTACACAACCTACTGGGCCGGTTGCAGGAGGACCTTCGGCACCACCTTAGGGTGACAGTAGTCTTGTTTGACAAGCTCAATCTGTGTCAACTCTTACTCTTACTCTTATGCTACTGTTGCTCCTAAGAGGGTGGTTTTCCTCTAAAGACTGAGTTGCAACTGTGTGGACTAGGAACCATGCTCATGACTTGGCCCAGCCTAAACAATGTCAGAGTGTGGTTTTAGGACAGGAAACCAGACGAGGTAGAGGTAAAAGGTGAAGCTGGTTAATATTTTCTACATAAAATGGAGGTACAGTTCCTGACCAGTTACAAACATTGCTGTGGATGTATTACTAGGTTGATTCCAGGGCCTCCCTGCACTTTCAAATATAGCAATACTCAATGTCCCAATTCAGCCGGGGTGCATCACAAGTCCAATAACCGGTCTGCGTTTCCTTCAGCAGAGCAGACTCATTCTCTCAGGCAGCAGGGATATGAACAGGGGCTGTGACGTTTACAATATACCTGAACAAGTGCGGAAATTCTGGATATGACCAGAGGCAGTGACCTTTATACTTGGCCAAGTGCTGTGAAGTCTATAGCCTCATTCTTCACCTTCCACAGATTTCCATGCACAAACCATCTTTGTATGGCTTCTTAGCAATGCTGGTCTACTATCCTTCTCTGAGATGTTTTCTGGTCTCCTCCTTGGTCCCCACATGCTGACTGTGGCTGCTATATACAGGACTGCAGTTTCTGGAAGCTGCTCACGCTTCAACTACCAGATTCAGACTAAAGATGACCATACATTTGAGATAATGATTGTCTGCATTGCAGCTGATCAGCCATGGGATCGTTCGTACAAATGATCCCACTAATGGAATGGCAAGTTATTAGCTGAATTCAACATGTAGTTTTAGCCAATGAAGAGCCAAAGTTGTCCAACATGGGGAATATTTTCGACCGACAAGAGTGTGCCGCCAGCTTTCTTGAACTGTCGTTTTTGCGCTATCAGTTTTTCAAATGAGAGTCGGAAGGAAAGCATGAGCATGATCTGCTGGGAAAATCCTGTGGATTAGCCCAACTGAATGAAAATGGGGCTAATCCTAGTGTGGATCCGCGGCACCTTAGTGGCACATCCGTTGGAGAAATCCAAGTGTCAACCTTGGATATGTGCCACAGATCCTCCTGACTAGACATGATATTTTCATTCTGTCTTGCCCTAGGTAAACATGTAAGTGGTCTCCTCCAAGTTCTTAGATGATAGAACAAGGGATGATCTAGAGTCTGTAGTTGCACTTTATTTTCAATTCTCCAAACAGCGGTAACAAGTACAGGCAAAAAACTCCACCTCCACCACAACAGTGACGCGTTCTTTTTTCAAAAGACTCGACTAACTCCGTGCATGGGGCTACAAAAATTGGAAGGTGAGCTGGAAAACAACCTTTTGCTTTTCTACTATGATCTAGCGTCCTATGGTGCAAAATTTGTTTTAGAAATGACTCCTTAGTCTGGTGGGAGATGATGGCAGGTGAGGGCTAACTGGAGGGGTGTTGAGTATATTTGGCCATCTGAATGAGGCCACTTTGGGCATTAAGTTACCCAATTGTACATCACAATGTAGGCTGCCAGCAAACGTAACGAGCTCCCCCTCAAACAGCTCCAACTATTACACTCCTCCGATGCTTGTTAATCCACGAGCTGAAATGATAGAGGGGAGAAACCGGTAATTATGTATTCAGGAGAGACAGAGGAATTGAGAAGTGTTTCATGCTTGGGTTCACCCCAGCTGTTAATTGAGTGATCTTGTTAAGAGAGCCTTTCAGCCCCTGACAGTTTCTCGAGCTAATTCCTTAATGGCCCCAGTATTTAGCGGCCCTAGTTAGGTGAAGAAATGGAGGGGGGGAGTAAGAAACGTAATGGTTGCTTTCTGAGCTCTGACGCGGCCCCTATTGTGATACAGTTTATATTTAATCCTAATAGATTGGAGGCTGTTGGAATACACGGGGTGTGGGGCTGGCAAGACATTAAAATATATGCTACTAGTACTAATGATTTTAACCCCTTAAGTATTTATGAAGACATTAGACTTATAACCTATTTTCTTTTCGTGGTAAGATGTGGTAACCACCAACCTAGATGTCTGCGAGGGATGGGAAAAATAAGTGGAATTTCTATGTTATTTATGGGATCTTGTGTCGAAAGGAAAGTATATAGCAGTATTTTTGAGATTTCTGTTTGGATGTGTTATTTGGTTAGTGCTCTTATTTGAGCACCATAAGTGTGTATCACTCAGAATAGACAGACTTACTATGTAGAGTTGTGACTCATATTCCACTTTCTTAGGTAGAGGGAAATTGGTGCATATTAACGGATGAATTGGCATTGCCAAAACAACTTCTTTTGCAAGTATCTTACGTGCCTTGCCAGTTTTTAAAATTCCTAAACCTAAAAAGATTGTGATAAATTAACAAAACATTGGAGATCACCAGATCGTGTGGAGCACCAGAACCACAAAAACTGTCCAGAGTCGACATGGTACTGAAGGATGATAAATGAGCTTGATGGTGTAGAATAGATCTGGGCAGAGAGAGGGACAGGAGTCTCCTAGGTGGTCCAGCGGAACCTAGGCAAGAATTATGGTCAAAGGGTCCATCTGCAGGAGGCTGGTCATGTATGGAGTCTTCTTTAAAACCCTGCAATGATGTCAGGGCATAAACACTGCACCACTGAAATTGATAGGCAGGGAGAAGAACCTAATCATTATGGTAAATTGGTGCCAGAATGTTGGTTGGTCACACATCCAAGTTCTGAGCAACATACCCATGGTATGACACCCAAGAGGAAGCTGCTTAGATACAAGGCTGTAGAGCCCAAGGTAGTGGTATGGCTGGAGAACAGACTGAACACTGTGCTCTTAGTCTGGTTCGGGAAGATGCAGCTAGTGAGTGTTAAGATATGAATGGCCACTTTGTGACATTAGAAGGACTTGTGGCTTAATTTGTCCCCTGGGGGGCCTTATATAGAAGTGAGCAATGTTGGCAAGAACTGGACTGTAGTGTGCAATTGCAGTTATGGACTTTACCACCATGCAAACCAAAAAAACGCTTGGGTCCCAACTCCCTGTTCACTTCTAAACTGTGTTATGTGACTGTTCTCCAAAGTGTCTGTGGGAAGTGTTGCTATACTTTGGTGAGCTATTCAGCAGGTGCTATAGCAATACCGAGCTGCTCATTGATGTTATCTATAGTTCTGTATGTCTGGAAATTTGAGGGATGCAGTTCTCAGTATCTGATATTCTGAATGCATACCTGTAGAATAATGTAGGACATCATTTTCACTGCATACTAGTACAGTGTTACATGACTTGATGCATAAATCGGTTAGGGTGGGTTCACATCACGTTTTTCCCATTCGTTTAACTTATACAAAAAACATATACGTTAAACAATTGCCTCATTGTAAAAAAAAAGTATAGTTTTTCTTACCATTATAAAAGAAAGTATACTTTTTTACCGGACTGTGCAGGATACAAGAACGCCGTGTGCTGCGTTTTTGTATCCTTTTTTATTGTAACGTGTACGTCAAACAGAGGCATAAAATGTGATGTGAACCCACCCTTATAATTTTCTGTTCCTCTTCTCATCCTGCAAGATGTGTAGCTAAATCATGTTGAAAGGGATTTATACAAGAGAACGTCCTACCACCCAGTTTTCAGTCATGTCTTGTATTGGACATAATGGTTGGACAATGCATGTGTTGCACTTGCAGCCAGTGCCTTTCGCTGTCCTGCTGCCAGATGGGTATGGGCGCAGCATCACCCTTCCTCGTCTGTTGTTTTGCCGGCGGTCTGGACCTGCGTGCCCTCCTCTGCCCACCAGCAGGCCCAGCCACCCACATCCCACATTGCTGGTCCTGATGCAGATTAAAGCATGTGCTTCTTCTTTAGGCCTTTTCTGTACTGCTCTTAGGGCCAGCTTTTACAGGGCCAACACATGCACATTTTAGTTGTTCCCAGGCAATGGACCCTGCTGGTTATTTTAGGCTCCTTCCCCTTTGGGAATGCGCCTGAGGTTTAGGTTTCTACCTTGCTAGTTACTAGTTTAGGTGTGGTGTTTTGCATGTCCGCCTATGTCCCGACCCTTGCCTGTTTGCTGACTCTGCCTCTCCTTTGCCTGCCCTGACCTCAGATTATTTTCATGGATTGGTACCTATTCTGTCTGCCCTGACCTTGGCCTGTGTCCTCGCTACAAGTATTGCCTGTTCCCTCGGTGCTTTGCACCGGTGTCTCTGACCCCAGTGGCTGCAGCCTGGTGACTCCCCTGCAGCAAAGTCCAGATCCGTGTATAGGTTTTAAAGGGTGAAAACTAGGGGACCGCCAGGATAACACCCTTAGGTCTATCCCAATTTTAAACCAGTTGGTTGATGTAGTGGTTCCAAACCCACTGTCTATTAAAACATGTTTAGAGGAACCTGATCTATAGCATTTTTAGGCTGGGCTCACAAGTAGTGGTAGTATTTTGGCCATTACGGCTTGGCAAAGCCACAAGCTTTTCACCACAAACTGCGGTGGTTTTGCAATGAGGTTATATTGCTGGTAAAACATGTTTAAAAAGTGTAAGTCACATGTAAAAGCCACACGGTCAACAAATGCATTGCAAAACCTTGACTATTCGCAGTAAAGCCTGCAGTTTTGTCACACGGTAATTGGCCACGCAGCACCCTATGGTATGTGTGAAGTCAGACTAAGGCCACATTCACATACAATCTGTTGTTATTTACCACAACGGCTACTGAACACGATGCAGCTGTCACTCCACAGTTACTATATAATTGCAAAGTAGCACTAATAGTCTCCAAGTAACCCCAGCCTCAGTCTTAGTACATTCGCACGTAGGTCATATCGAGATCAAGGCTAAAATGCAATATGACCCCTACTGTTGTAATGAAATCATGTGATTAATACGGCACAAGAAGATTTTCTAACAAAATCCTTGGGAAACTTGGCCCGCCATTCAGGAAATGTCTTTCCTATCAACCATGTCATGGGCCAGCTATTGGAGCTTATGAGCTATGAAATTGCTTGTGTTTCCATG
Source organism: Bufotes viridis (assembly GCA_033119425.1). Taxonomy (NCBI): domain Eukaryota; kingdom Metazoa; phylum Chordata; class Amphibia; order Anura; family Bufonidae; genus Bufotes; species Bufotes viridis. The sequence goes on along the minus strand of CM065597.1, from coordinate 28,637,810 downwards.
TGACAGAGTTTAAAGGAGTTTAAAAAATGTAATGCCAGATATCTGTAAGTGCATTCTGAGTAAATCCAAGAGCGGCGAGCAGCTACAAAAGATTGCACATGTCTCTCGCTAGCCTTGGAAGACCCAACACGTCCATGCATCATCTGTAATACTTCATTTCGCCTGGGGTGGTGCTGTAGAGGAATTGATTACTTGGTGCCACGCTCCCCTAAAGATTAGATCTGATCGCTGGGGTACACCCTGTGATCAGCATGTTTTCAGGGAACCCTTCTTACAAAATGGGATTGTCTCCACCGTACTCCTCTTTACCAGAGATAATAGAAGAAAAGGCTGAGAAAGGAAGAGGAGCGAAGGTGAAACCCAATGAAAGGATGATCAGTTCATGTGAATCAGGAGAGAAGAGTATCGTTTAGGTCAAGGAACCAAACCGTTTTTACAAGTAAATATAAGAGGGAAAAATAATAAGGTTAATACTGGGCAATGACCCTTCGACCTAGCAAACGAAGGATCTATAGAAACTATTTTGGTGAGTAAAGGGAAGAGCAATTGAAGGGCTCCATCAGAGAGCTTCCGAGAGAGTTAGCGGATTAGGTGGAAACCCACCAGGCATTCAAGTAGTTTAGAAACAAAAGGAAGGTTAGAGACTGTGTTGTAGCTTGAGGGAGACGATGGATCAAGAGGCATTTCTTTAGAATAGGAGTAATCAATGCTTTCTTGCAAGAGGAAAGAGAATTTCCAGATGAGAGAGAGGATAAAGATTGTGTATAATGAGGAATCAGAGCAGAAGAGTTGTCAAGAGCATGACAGCAGGTAGCAGAGGAAGAGGAGATGTGAGCCATAGGATCAAATGCAGAGAAGTTCTACAGAGGATCAACATTCATTCAAGTCTGACCACAAATATTAGACATTTGTCAACAGATCCCTATGGTATCTTCACGGTGTCCATCAGACCATTCTTGGATCTTGAACGGAAAAGATAACGATATAATTTTTTCTCAATGCACATGTTCCTCATTCCCAATCCCTTCACAGGGGCAAATATATTAGAGAATCAGGATAGCGTCAGTTGAATAAGGAGTTTTCCAACATTCATGTCTATATTTGTAGCCTACATTTTTGATCATATTGAGGCCCACTAAAGTATGTTCTGGTGCGCCAGTCCAACAATGCATATAATACTTGAAGGTCATCAAGGGGTTTGTGTCATCAGATTAAAATGCGGCCCCTGGGGTGCACAGCTAATTTTGCTGGTCCAGCCAATCGAGACTGCAAGAGAAATGTAGCATCACAAGGCAGCCATTCTAAAAGATCCCTTCTGGGACTTAAAGAGGTTTTCTAGGGTTATCATATTGATGACCTATCATCAATATGAGATCAGTGAGAGTCTGACTCCCTGGACCACCACCGATCAGCTGTTTGAGGAGAACCCGGCACTCCGGTGAGTGCCGCTGTGTCCTCGCTGCTTACCAAGCACACCGCCGTCCATTTGATAGTGGCTGTGCTTGGTATAACAGCTCAGCCCATTACCTTGAATGAGACTGAGCTGCACCTAGGCAATGTAACCAATGAACGTGACGTCACATGGCCTGGGAAGGGGCCTAAGCGCTCACGAAGCACCACAGTCTCTTTAGTTCCCAGAAGTAGGATCCCCGCCAATCTCATATTGATGACCTATCCTGAGGATAGGTCATGAATATAATAATCCTGTAAAATCCCTTTAAATATTGATTTCCAACATTAGGTTATGCCTGTAGGCCATCAATGTTTGACCCATAGATCTTGGGGGCTGAGCCTGATATTACAGCTCAGTCCTACTGAAGTGAATGGGACTCTTCATTCTGCTGATCATTGGTGGTTGGACTTCCAACGATAACAAAATAGATGGCCTGTCCCAAGGATGCTTAAAGACTGGAACACCTCTTTACGTCTGGGGCATCTCAGCTCAGTGAACTGAATAATACAATTTAAAATTATTAGTGGTATTACTAGTGCCAAAGTCCTCTAGGTAATTTCATTATTGGTATTGTGAATACACAGAAACATGCTGACCACCTGGGAATCTGGCGTGCAAATGTGCACAATGTAAAGTAAAGGGTGAATGTAATTAACCAAATCAATACCTGTATTATTAATGGCTGGATGGTACCAAGGTGAGGAATATGAATATGCACCGTAATGACGACAAAAAGAATGCCTGTCTCACAGTAATTTGCATGTGTCTTTACTTAACAGTTCATACAATACATAAAAACATTGGATAAAATGAATACATGAAAATTACCGGTAATGGATTTAATTTAGTGATCCTGGCTCCTTAAATGCGGAGCTTGCGCATATATAAAAAAAATACAAGAAAGCGGTTATTCATATATTAGTTAGGGCGTATAGTTGGATGGTATCAAATTATTGTTAGTTTTGATTTGTTCACGTAATGCTCTTGAGGAATAATAAGTTAGGAGCACGTCCTTACATTTGTTATACTGTATCCACGAACTTTCTTCAATTGTACTACTGATTAGTAGTTAGTGTGTCAGTGAAGCACTTAGTTTAGCCACACTTTGTTACACTATGTCCGTATACTGGCTTCGATTACACTGCTGGTTAGTAGTTAGTATGTCAGTGGAGCGCTTACTAAGGCTACTTTCACACTAGCGTTATTCTTTTTCGTCATTGAGTTCCGCCCTCGGGGCTCAATAACGGAAATAAACTGATCAGTTTTATCCTAATGCATTCTGAATGGAAAGCAATCCGTTTAGTTTGCAACTACTAATGCTACTACTATTTCATCAACATTGTTCACATTATATATTTTTTAGCCTTTCTTATAACATACATAAAAAACTGTAAAATGTGCCTTATTATTTACTTCAGCCTATTATCACAATATGATAAATAGGAAAATGAAATATTTTTAAATTTATATTTTTTCTTATGTATTTTTTCCCCCACTTATTTTTCTATTTTCTATTTATTTTTTATTTTTATTTTTTTATTTATCTGATTTAGCATTATAAATTATTTCATTTTTCTATTTATCATATTGTGATAATAACATGAAGTAAATAAGAAGGCACATTTTATAGTCTTTTATGTATAAGAAAGGCTATAAAATGCATAATGTGAACAATGTTGATTAAAAAGTAGTAACATTGGTAACAAATCTCATGGTGATCCGGTCCAGACATTTGATCCTCCTTGATATGGCTTAAAAGGTCCACGGTCAGGTTCCAGTATTCCATTAGAATTTTGCACCACTGAGGAAGCAACTACGTGTTCCAAAACGCGTCTGGTGGCGGTTTGCACAAGAGCAGTGTGGACGGCGATTTACAAGCAAAATTGAGACGATATTCTGTGGCTGATTATTGGCGTTTCGGTGAATCCAGAGCGCATGCGCTAGAAGAGGTTTAGTGGAGAACAGCATAGCTGGGAACCACGCTAACTCAGTGGAGAACAACGCAGCGAGCAATCACGCTAACAGGCCAGTGGAAAGAAAAGTTTAATTGATTGAGTACGATCGTGAGTAACATAGAAATGTTGCCATATCCAAGTGTGGATTAAACCAAACGCCACACTAATACAGTATACATATACCCATGACTTTGATGCACATGAATGTGGATAAACTAAGCGCTTCCTTGACACACTAACTACTAACCAGTAGTGTAACTGGGGCAAGCACACGGACACAGTGTAACAAAGTGTGGACTAAGAGTACTTTCACACTAGCGTTATTCTTTTCCGGTATTGAGTTCCGACCTAGGGGCTCAATACTGGAAAAAAACTGATCAGTTTAATCCTAATGCATTCTAAATGGAGAGCAATCCGTTCAGAATGCATCAGTTCAGTCCCTCTTCAGCATGCTGCGGTATTTTCTCCGTCCAAAATTCCGGAACACTTGCCGGAATGCCGGCATTAATTTCCATTGAAATGTATTAGGCATTAAAATTACCGCATCGACGGATCCGGTCTTCCGCAGACCTTTAAAAATGGGAAAAAGATAAATACCGGATTCGTTTTCCAGATGACAACTGGAGAGACAGATCCGGTATTGCAATGCATTTGTGAGATGGATCTGCATCCGGATCCGTCTACAAATGGTATCAGTTTGCATACAGATTGCCGGATCCAGCAACGCAAGTGTGAAAGTACCCTTAGTAAGCGCTCCACGGACATACTAACTACTAACCAGCAGTGTAATCGAAGCCAGTATATGGACATAGTGTAACAAAGTGTGGCTAAACTAAGTGCTTCACTGACACACTAACTACTAATCAGTAGTACAATTGAAGCAATTTCATGGATACAGTATAACAAATGTAAGGACGTGCTCCTAACTTATTATTCATCAAGAGCATTACGTAATTGAACAAATCAAAACCAACAATAATTTGATACCATCCAACTATACGCCCTAACTAATATATGAATAATTGCTTTCTTGTATATTTTTAATTTTTGTATATATATGCATGAGCTCTGCATTTAAGGGACCGGGATCACTAAATTAAATCTATTAATTTTCATGTATTAATTTTAGTAAATGTTTTTATGTATTGTATGAATTATTAATTAAGTAAAGACACATGCAAATTACTGTAAGCCAGCCATTCTTTTTGTCGTCATTACGGTGCGTGTTTGGCTGAAGGGTGGTCAGCAGGCCAGGCTCCAGATCAGCTGGTGAGCATCCCCGAGTATGATAGCATTATAAATATGGCAATCCTATTCAGTAACCCCTATACTTGTGTACATGGGGCTGAAGTTGATTTATGGTCAAGAGTTTGCAAATTTCACCGAGGTTAGGTGTCCAACTCATACAAGGCAGTGAATCGATGATTTTCACTAGAGTTCGTGAGCCATTATGGCGCCAGGAATTATTGTAAGGGACAGCAATCTCTCTACAGTGCTGTCGAACATGGTGCTATAGAAATTACACATTTTCATAAGCAGTAATGTCATTTACTTTTAAGAATTCATCTAAACCCTTTTTAAAGCTGTCCACTGTTCCTGCTGTGACCACGTCCTATGGAAGTCTATTCCACAGATTCACAGTTCTTACAGTAAAGAAGCTTTGACGCTTCTGGAGACTGAACTTTTTCTTTTCCAGTCGGAGGCAGTGCCCCCTTGTCTTTTGAGGAGATTTTACATAGAACAGTTTTTCACCATATTTTTTTAATGGACCATTTATATATTTGTACAGGTTAATCATATCCCCCCTTAGACGACTCTTCTCAAGACTAAGTACATTTAATTCTTTTAATCTTTCCTCATAACTAGAGATAAGCAAACTTCTGTTTTAGAAGTTCGGGTTACCGCAGAATTGCGTTATGGCTCCTGTGACCATATGGTCCATGGTCACGGGATCCATAATGCAATTCTGTGGTAACTGGAACTCGAACGTGAACGCAAACTTTTAAAACAGAAGTTCTCCCTACTCATAACTAAGACCCTCCATGCCCCTTATCAGTTTAGTCGCTCTCCTTTGTACTTTTTCCAGCTCCAGGGCATCTTTTCTATGGATAGAACTGAGCTGCATATTCCAGATGAGGCCGCACCAACACTTTGTAAAGTTTACATCCCTGTCCCACGTAAGGTTTACATCTCTGCCCCGTGAGTCCATGCCTCATTTTTAGTACATGAATAGCCTTAGAAGCAGCTGATTGACATTGTATTCTATGATTTATATATGATCTACAAGTACATCAAAATCCTTCTCTACAAGTGACTCTCCCATTTTTACTTGCCCTAGGACAGTGGTGGCAAACCTATGGCACGCGTGCCAGAGGAGGCACCCGGAGCCCTATCTGTGGGCATGTGGCTCTGTGTGGGCTGTGTGTAGGGTTGCCACCTGTGCATTATTACTAATGAATGCTTCCATTGTGGAGCGCTCATTAGTACCGCTTTTGCCCCCTCTTCTGCTTGTATTTGAAAAATAAATAAATAAAACTCACCTCATCCATTTGATTGCGCTGTGGGGAACACTTGCTGCTCACTAAATCCGCAGGACAGGACCTGTGCTCCAGCGTGATGACATTTTGCAACATCGACTGGAAGCAGCAGGACCTGCGAAGCGTCATCACGCTGAAGCGCAGGTCCTGTCCTACGCATCCAATGAGCAGCGAGTGTTCACCTCGGTGCAATCAAATGGATGAAGTAAAGTTTCTGGGGGTTTTTGCACAAGAAGAGTGGGGAAGGGGACATTAATAATACTGTGGCCTTTAATGGGGGCATTATTAATACTGGGAGCCACTAATGGAGGAAAAATAATACTGGATGGCACTAATGAGGCATTGATTTTACTGGGCGGTGGGCCTTACTGATACTGGGGACCACTAATGGGGTATTATTAATACTAGGGGCCACTAATGGAGTTATTATTAATACTGGGGACCACTAATGGGGGCCCTATTAATACTTGGGGCCACTACTGGGGCATTATTAATACTAGGGGCCACAAATGGGGGCCGTATTAATACTTGGGGCCACTATTGGGGCATTATTAATATTAGGGGCAACTAATGGAGCATTGTTAATACTGGGAGCCACTAATGGGTACCTTAATAATACTGTGGGCCACTAGAGGGGCATTATTAATACTGGGAGCCACTAATGGGTACCTCTATAATACTGTGGGCCACTAAAGGGGCATTATTAATACTGGGGGCCACTAATGGGGGCCTTATTAATAATTAGGGCCACTACTGGGGAATTAATAATACTGAGGGGCACTAATGGGCCATTTTTAATACTAGCGGGCCTGTGTTATGCCATCCCCCATATCTTAACTTGGCCAGTGTTTTTCAGTATTTAGGTTAAATTGCTGTAGTGGCACTTTGCGATACATAAGTGGGTTTTCAGTTGCAGAGTTGGGAACTCTGTCTCTAAAAGGTTCCCCATCTCTGCCCTAGGACATGTGAAGTAAGTATTTTTTTGGTTTACTGCAGTGGTTTATAAGACTGTACATTTGTGCCTGTTAGCCGAATGTGCTTCTTGAAGATGACCTAACAAAGGAAAAGGCTAGCTATCAAGACGAAATAACTTATACATGAGTATACCCCAATGCACATATTTGTACTACACAGATTATATATATATATATATATATATATATATATACAGTATCTCACAAAAGTGAGTGCACCCCTCAAAATAACGCAACACACAGCCAATAATATTTAAACCGCTGGCAACAAAAGTAAGAACACCAATAAGTGAAAATGGCTAAATTGTGTCCAAAGTGTCAATAGTTTGTGTGGCCGCCATTATTTTCCAGCACTACCTTAACTCTCTTAGGCATGAAGTTCACTAGAGCTTCACAGGTTGCCAATCCTCTTCCACTCCTCCATGATGACATCACGGAGCTGGTGGATGTTAGAGATCTTGCGCTCCTCCACCTTCCGTTTGAGGATGCCCCACAGATGCTCAATAGGGTTTAGGTCTGGAGACATGCTTGGCCAGTCCAGCACCTTTACCCTCAGTGGTCGTCTTGTAGGGGTGTTTGGGGTCGTTATCAGGTTGGAATACTGCCTTGCAGCCCAGTTCCCAAAGGGAGGGGATCATGCTCTGCTTCAGTATGTCACAGTACATGTTGGCATTCATGGTTCCCTCAATGACCTGTAGCTCCCCACAGCCAGCAGCACTCATGCAGCCCCAAACCATGACACTCACACCATGCTTGACTGTAGGGAAGACACACTTGTCTTTGTACTCCTCACCTGGTTGCTGCCACACACGCTTGACACCATCTGAACCAAATAAGTCTATCTTGGTCTCATCAGACCACAGGACATGGTTCCAATAATCCATGCCCTTAGTCTGCTTGTCTTCAGCGAACTGTTTGCGGGCTTTCTTGTGCATCATTTTTAGACCAATTTGATGTAGTGTGCTGCGTATGGTCTGAGCACTGGCAGGCTGCCCCTCACCCCATCCCTTCAACCTCGACAGCAATGCTGGCAGAAGACACCCTCTGGATATGACGCTGACAACATGCACTCAACTTCTTTATTCGACCATAGCGAGGCCTGTTCTGAGTGGAACCTGTCTTGTTACACCGCTGTATGGTCTTGGCCACCGCACTGCAGCTCAGTTTCAGGTTGTTGGCAATCTTCTTATAGCCGAAGCCATCTTTATGTAGAGCAACAATTCTTTTTTTCAGATCCTCAGAGAGTTCTTTGCCATGAGGAGCCATGCTGAACTTCCAGTGACCAATATGAGAAATTGTGAGAACGATAACACCAAATGTAACTCACCTGCTCCCCATTCACATCTGAGACCTTTTAACACTAACGAGTCACGTGACACCGGAGAGGGAAAATGGCTAATTGGGCACAATTTGGCAATTTTCACTTAGGGGTGTAGTCACTTTTGTTGCCAGCTGTTTAGACATTATTGGCTAGGTGTTGAGTTATTTTGAGGGCACACCACATTAAGGGTACTTTCACACTTGGTGAAAAGTCCGCCTGATCCGCCATGCCGCAAGTACCCATGTGCTGCCGTTCCGTCTCCATTGACTATAATGGGGGTGGGGGCTGAGCTACGGCGCAGCACGGCAGTGCACGACAGTGATCGACGGACTAAAAAGTCGGACATGCAGTATTTTTAGTTTGGCGATCTCTGGCCGTTCACTGCTCCGCCCCCACCCCAATTATAGTCAATGGGGACGTAGCGGCATGGCGGATCCAGCACGCTGTTCACCTGCCGGAACAGCCTGCCGGATAGCCATGCCGCAAGTGTGAAAGTACCCTTACGCTGTTATACGAGCTGTACACTGACTACTTCACATGGTATCAAAGTGTCAGATCTTCAGTGTTGTTCCATGAAAAGATATAATAAAATATTTACAAAAATATGAGGGGTGTACTCACTTTTGTGAGATACTGTATATATAAATATATATATATATATATATATATATATATATATATATACCTCTCACCTCATTTGCCTTGTGTAGTCGGTCAGATCTTGGTATGTTGTTCCTCTTAGAATTGGTTGTGGTGTACACAGAGAATTAATTGCGGGCAGCACCAACCTATGCTGCGGCGCTGCGCACTGTTCAATGTTTGCAGTAAATGAAGATTAATGACTCTGTCAGGTTCTTGCTATTGCTGCAGTCCTGGATCCCAAGAGAAATCAGCCAAGTGACTAAAACCCCCTCCACTCACTAATACCAGCCTGGGGAATCATTTGCAACCTTTGATTAAAGCCCCTCATTAACCACTTCACTGCCACGTAATATGCATCTACATTGTCCCCACTACAGGCCTAGAAGTAATACCTTTTCCGTCCAGAATACACTTTTCACCTCTTCTATACCATTCCTAGAGCTAACCCCGCATCAACTCTGTAGGATCATTCTAGGACTAGCCGGCCAGATAAGAGAAAGAGGGCAGTATGGAACTAATAATTCATACAATCACTCCTAACATTTAAAAAATTAATAAAAAAATACAATGTGGATGCATGAGCCGAGGAATGATCATCTGTGCTTAGCCCACCACGCACATAGCTGTGTAGATGTCTGATGACATTTCTGCAGATATCTGTTGGATGTTGGAAGGCCATTTTAGTTGATTTGTGTCCAAGGTGTATGTGTCAGACTGGGGTTCTTCGGCCCACCACACCACCTTCTATCCATATAGAACATGTGCACCTCCACTCCTCGAAATGGATTTGTCTTTCCCTGGAACCTTGGGCCCTTGTTTCATTAAGGGGTCCTTTATGTTGAACTATCCTGGGCCCATCTGAAGGTCCTCTGGTTCTTTGGTGGGTCAGTTCAACCCTGGACCTGTCACTAACTTCAGTGGTTGTGAGCTCTATTGATATCCCTTTGGAATGACTCCAATTTTCCTTACGCTGGGTCCAGACCTGAGCGTTTCTGAGACGCGCGTTTTTGTGCGCGTTTTTGGCAATAGTAAACGCGCGTTTTACACGCGTTTGTGTGATTGACTGCCGTGTTGTCCAATGACCAAATATCCCTGTCTATATGAAGTTTGGCCTTTCCAGCATGTTGCAAATTCATAAACGCGCGTTCAAACGCACGTTTTCAGTGTCAAAAACGCGCAAAATACAAGCGTTGCGCATTCCCATTGAAGTCTATGGGCCAAAACGCGCGACAAACGCCCCAAAAAAAGCTCAAGTACTTGTTTATGCGTCGGGCGTTTTTCAGCGCGTTCGAACGCGCTGTAAAACGCGAAAATGTGAACCAGTCCCATAGGGAAGCATTGGTTTGCATCGGTTATGAGTTTTACAGCGCGTTTGAACGCGCTGTAAAACGCGCAAGTGTGAACTGAGGGTTAGGGACTGAGTCATTACTAAGAGATATCCATGTTACTAATATGGAGTATTCTCAAACACCAGCTTCTAAAGCTCTAACCTGCTGGACTCGTGTTGGATCCATTATCAGATCGATACTACTTGCTGTAGTAGAAAGTTTCATTAAAATATAAAATGTAATAGCAACCCTATAGGTATCACCTCAAAGGATATACTGTATGCCGATGGGAAGCTACGTACTTGTCCCACAGTATCATACTTGTCTTGGGCTAGGTTAACATCGCCTAGCCTAAGCATCCTTTATGCTCAGTTTTCCTCATTTTGCATCTGTTTTAGCTATTGCCTTCTGAGATACATTATTTTAGATCAAAAAAAGAAAGTACTAAAATAATGGATCTCAGACAGACCGTGCGCTACCGTGCACTGCAGAGATACCATTCAGCCTCATTCACTATAATGGGTATCGGTGAGGAGGGGCCGGACAAATACTGCTGCAGCCTGCTGGATCTGTTTACCGTAAATGTGAAACAGGCCTTAGCCATTTCTGTCTGAGATCCATTATTTTAGTACTGGGGAGAGCACTATGGGGTAGGGTAGCCAGACGTTCGGTTTTAGGCCAGACAGTCCGGTTTTCTGGCTCCCTGTCCTCCGTCCAGCGCAGGGCCTGGACGTACACAGGGATGTCCACCCTTTCAGTAGCTCACGCTCAGACAGCAGCACTGCGCTGTCTGAGCGTGAGCTGCAGCAACTGACTGAGGCATCTCTCACCCCCAGTCAGTCACTAGAGCCGCAGACATGGCTCCCTGTGGCTGACTGAGGGGGAAAGAAGCACCCCGGCTGCCCCAGCTCACCTTCTGATCTGATCTTCCCTCTCATCCCCCCGTTTTTTACCCAGTTCGGTGATAGGGGCGTGGCTATGGGGACATTGTGGGGGAAGAGAACTATGGGGGCATCTACTGGGGGCTGAATGGTATCTCGGAAGTGCACGGTAGTGTCCGGTCTGTCTAAGATCCATTATTTTAGTACTTTCTTTTTCCATGTAAAATAATGAATCTCAGAAGGAAATAGCTAAAACGGATGCAAAATGAGAAAAACAGCATAAGGCCTCAGCCACACAACCGTATGTATTTTGCGGTCCGCAAAAAACTGATCCAGAAAAAATATGGATGACATCCGTGTGCATTCCGTATTTTGAGGAACTGAAAAGTTGACCCCTAATAGAACAGTACTGTCCTTGTCCGTATTGCGGACAATAATAGGACATGTTCTTTTTTTTTGCAGAATGGAAATACGGACATACGGAAACGGAATGCACACGGAGTACCTTCCGTTTTTTGCGTAACCCATTGAAATTAATGGTTCCATATACGGTCCGCAAGAAAATCGGAATGGACACGGAATGAAAGTACATTCGTGTGCATAAGGCCTAAGGGCTCGTGCACACGACCGTATTTTCTTTCCGCTTCGGTTCTGTTTTTTGTGCGGGCCATATGCGGAACCATTAATTTGAATGGGTTCCGCAAATTGCGGATCCGCAAAAAAAGGATGACATCCGTATGCCATCCGTTTTTTTTTTTGCGGATCCATTGTAACAATGCCTAAAACGGACAAGAATAGGACATGTTCTATTTTTTTTTTTATTTGCGGAGCTATGGAACGGACATACTGATGTGGACAGCATTGAAATGAATGGGTCCGCATCCTATCCGCAAAAAAAAAAAAAAACGGACACGGAAACAAACAATGTTCGTATGCATGTAGCCTTACTCCGTGTGCATTCCGTTTCCGTTTGTCCGCATGGCCGTTCCGCAAAAAAGTAGTGCATGTCCTATTATTGTCCTCAAATCAAGGGTCCGAGGCCCCATTCAAGTCAAAATAGGGAACCCACACGGAACACATCCATATGTCATCCGTATTTCATCTGTATTTTGCGGATCCATACTGTAGAAATGCTATGTCCAGCCCATATTGCTCGTGTCTTTGGTGATTAATAAGTTACTGTTTCCGTTTACAATCCGCAAAAAACGGATCGCATACGGAAACCATACAGATATGTTTTGTGGAATAAAGGAACGGAAGATGACTTAAATCAGAGAAAAAAAAACTCATATGTGGAACATTACATCCGTGAAAAACGGACCGCAAAACAACAACGGTCGTGCGCATGAGCCCTAAAGGATAGGTGATGTGGACCTAGCCTAAGACAAGTATGATACTGTGTAACAAATAAGTAGCTAAGAATGTCGGGATTCAGCATATCCTTTGCGGTGACACCTAAAGGATTTCTGTTACATTTTATAGTTATATATTTTATATTTTATTTTATATACTTGTCACACAGTATCATACTAATATTCGACATATGGGTGTACTTATATCAGTACCAAACGAACCTAAAGGTAAGGGTGTAACTGTCACACTATATCACACCTCGTTCACCTTTCCGTGTCAGTTTCACGGCCGTGAAAAAACGCGTTAGTGTTTAATCTGCGTAAATGTCCGTGAAGGATCCGTGGTTGGTCCGTGTGTCCGTTTTTACCATCCGCATGTCATCTGTAATTCACTAAAGTTGCTCAACACGGACACAACACGGATGCCATCTGTGTTGTGTCCGTGATTTTCACGCACCCATTGACTTCAATGGGCGTGCTTGATCTGCATCATGGATCAAAGTAGTGCGTGTCTCCGCGATTTTTTTACTAACCCACGGTCTGTAAAAAAATACTGAAATGTGAACAGACACATTTAAATCAATGGGTACATGTGCTGTCTGTGGAAAATGCGGACAGCACACGTCAGTGAAAAAGGAAATGTGGACTAGGCCTAATCCTAGAGGTACAGGGCCCTTTACACGGGTCAAGAATGCGCCAAATAATCGCTAACAAGCTTTTATAGGAATGCTTGTTAGCTATTATCTGGCGGTGTTAAGGTGCTGCCAATTACCCGATGAATGAGCAAAACGCTCATTAATCGAGTAATCGCATCATTCATGCAACCACCTAAATCGTCGTTTGCCGGTTGTAGATCGTGCTGTCTAAACAACATCTGCTGCCGGCGAACAACTAGTCATTAAGTGGACGGGCAATAGCATTAGAGACTGCTCCGCCCCATACTGTGGAGGAGATCTCTGCATGTAACAGCAGTGCTTTCTGTCACTGACGGGCAGACGCTTGTCGGGAAGGAACGCCTTGCGAAGGGACCTTTAGGGTGCACTTATATCAGTAACAAACTAATCTTAAACTTATCTGTCACACAATATCACACTAAGCCTAAAGGTAATGGTGGGTTTACACATGCCAAGGAGGAGCTGATTACTGGGAAGGAAGCGCTCCTTCCTGACAGTCAGCTGCTCGTTCAGAGGGGGAGAGCGCTACATTCTCCGGTGTAGCTTTAGGGATCACAGTGGTCGCAACTGCGTCCGGACCCCTAAGCCAGGGGGGCCCACACAGCTGATTATGTATTGCCGTCCTAAGGATGGCAATACAATTAGGTACTGCGGCAGGGTTACGGGAGCAATGTCTCTCTACCCCACTGTTACCTCTGTTAGGCTCTTGGCCCAGTTACAGACCAGCTCAGGCGGCGCAATGACGTAATCATCTTCACCCCGCTTGGGCCAGACATGGTATGGCTCATGAATACAGGCAGGAAAACGCCTGCACCGCATCGCTGATAGCGGAGGTAAGTATCTGCGTTTATTGTTTTTTATTTTACAGCATGATGTGGGGGCATCTACTATGGTCACATTGGGGAGGGAGAGCACTAGAGTGGCCAGACCCCGGGTAAAATCACGTTATCAGCCTTATATTCCAAATTGCGTGAACCTGCGGACAAGAAACTGAGAGCTGGTCTCTTTGGGAAATGGAGGTCACTGCTGGGATCACGAACCCAAGTCTCAGATATTTTGACGGGGTGGCAGAGAATCTGCAGGGCTGTGCCGTGTGAGGTATGGAGGGAATCCCATTTTCGTTTAATACATTCAGCAATTTTTGCTTTTGACCTTCCCCGTAATACATCACGTTCTGACTATCTCACAGCTTGTCCAAAATGTGGAATGGTGAAAGCGGATTTGATGCATTGTATATGGTCATGCGTACATGTCACGGCCTTTTGGAAGACCGTGCTTCAATGGATACGGGACAAGCTACGCTTTCAAATAAAACTTGATCTAGAATCAGTTCTCTTCCACATATTTCAAACTGAACCAAAGCCCCCACAAATAGTAGACATATTGCTTCTGGTATCTCTAAGATGCATTCTGCAGCAGTGGCTACAGCGGTCCATACCGGAAATGTCTGAGGTCTTGCACCAGACATCTAGATTTATGTACATTGATAAAATATACACCGAAATACAGAAAGAAAAGAGAACTAAGAAATTCTTTCAAAAATGGAAAAGCTTTATTAGCAACTATTACACTGCTGAAGAGATCTCCCACATCATGTTAACATTTAAATACACTGAGTGGTATGCATTAGAAGATTTGAAGGGGACACTTGGGCGTCTAAAAATGTCTGTCTGAACTCGAAGTATATTTTCGGATATCTGTAGGAAATTGTAGGAGTTACCGGCATCTCTCTTGGCTATTTTTTTTTTTTGGGGGGGGAGGGTGGGTTGGGGGTCTCCTTTTGTTTTGGGAGTTACGGTTCTGTCAGGGGAGGGAAAAGGGTGGATGGGGTTTAAATGAAAATGAGGGTTATTTGTACTGTGTATCATTTTTTCACTACAAAGGCCCTGTTACTTGTACGACTGCTGTACAATTGTGGGGATACTTTACTAATGGCATGCACTACATGTAATCTATTGTTACCTCATGTTTCTTACGATGTGCAAATACCTCAATAAAAATTCTTTGAAAAAAAAAAAAAAAGAGTGGCCAGACGTCCGGTTTTAGGCCGGACAGTCGTCCGGCTTTCAGACTCCCTGTCCTCCGCGCAGGATGTCCTTTTGAACAGCTCACACTCAGACAGCAGCACTGTACTATCTGAACGTGAGCTGCTGGAAGAAAGTCACCCTCCCTCCCACCCCTACAGCTGACACCAAGTGGATTTTACCTTAATTCTTTAAATCCCTGTCGGCTGCAGAGTAAGGGTGTGGCCTAAACGGATCAAGGGCTTGGCTTAGTGGGGGCGGGGTTTTACAGTCCGTCTTGTCCGCCTGAGTGGCCACCCTAGACAGCACTATGGGGTCATTTACTGGGGGCACTATGGGGACATTGTGGGGGGAGAGCACTATGGGAGCATCTACTGGGGGGCACTGAATAGGGGCTGTCAGTGTCACACACCAGTATTTTTTTGTACTGGTGCACATTATAAGATGGTATTTTTTGCACAGGCTCACATTATAAAGAGGTACTTTTTGCACAAGCTCACATTATAAGGAGGACCTTTTAGTGCTGGCGCACATTATAAGGAGAATTATTACTGCTGGGAAACGATGGGCAACATGATTACTAGTATGGGCACTATTTCTATTGGGGGCACTTTTAACACTGAGTGCACTCTGATAGATAATCATTACTATTGGTGGGACATTTGGGAGCACTATTACTGTGGTGGCCACCCTAGCACAGTATCAGCTTAGCATAATTATTTCAGGGGACAATATATTTACACTATTAGTGTCAGGGACACTATTAACTGGGTGCAGTAATTTTTTAGGGCACTTTGTGCAAATAATTTGTGTGGTAGTAGTATTTTCAGGGTGACTGTTTCTGCAGTATAGTATTGGGGAGCACAGCGTGTACAGTACTGGGGGTGGGAGCATGGGGTGTTGAGAAGGTGTGGAGGATGATGGAAAAGTAGGAAACTAAGATCTTTTTTTGTCCAACTCTGCATAGACGAGACACGGCTTAAAGAAATCATCATGGCGGTCTGGTCTGAAAGGAGAAGATGAGGAAAGAGAACGTTTATCTCAGAGGAGACATCACTGGATGTAAGGGGAGCGGAGGACAGAATTGGGAATGCTCACTGACACACACTGTGACTTTATCGCATTTAACTTACTTGTGGGTGTCTAACAATAGGGCTGGAGGGAAGAGGTTAGGTTAAGAATTTGGGATTGGAGGAGTGCAGTTTTAATTTTTGCCTCAGGCAGCAGAAAAGTTAGGTGCACCACTGCCTGTTGCCACAAAGCACTGAGGGAAGGGGGTCCATGCTGAACTCTTACACCAGGGCCCACGAGCCTTTAGCTATGCCCCTGGCTACAGCTATCGCCTCCACAGTATGAGAACAAAAGATTGCCACTCATACAGCTACATAGTGTTTGTACCAAGCTTATCTTGAAGGTAAGGGTGTAATTGTTACACTGTATCATACTAACCTTAGAGGTAAGCATGTACTTGTCACACTATATCACACTAATCCTATGGGTAATCGTGTACTTATCACACTATATCACGCTAATCCTAGAGGTAACGATGTACTTGTCACACTATATCACACTAACCCTAGAGGTAAGGGTGTACTTATCACACTATATCACACTAATTCTAGAGGTAACGATGTACTTGTCACACAGTATTACACTAATCCTAGAGGTAAGGGTGTACTTGTCACTCGGTATCACACTAATCCTAAAGGTAAGGGTGCACCTGTCACTCAGTATCACACTAATCCTAGAGGTAAGGATGTACTTGTCACTCGGTACACTCTAATCCTAGAGGTAAGGGTGTACTTATCACTCGGTACACTGTAATTTTAGAAGTAAGGATGTACTTGTCACTCGGTATCACACTAATCCTAGAGGTAAGGGTGTACCTGTCACTCGGTATCACACTAATCCTAGAGGTAAGGGTGTACCTGTCACTCGGTATCACACTAATCCTAGAGGTAAGGGTGTACCTGTCACTCGGTATCACACTAATCCTAGAGGTAAGGATGTACTTGTCACTCAGTACACTCTAATCCTAGAAGTAAGGATGTACTTATCACACAGTATCACACTAATCCTAGAGGTAAAGGTGTACTTGTCACTCGGTATCATACCAATCCTAGAGGTAAGGATGTATTTGTCACTTGGTACACTGTAATCCTAGAGGTAAGGATGTACTTGTCACTCGGTACACTCTAATGCTAGAGGTAAGGATGTACTTTTCACTCGGTACACTCTAATCCTAGAGGTAAAGATGTACTTGTCACTCGGTACACTCTAATCCTAGAGGTAAGGATGTACTTGTCACTAGGTACACTCCAATCCTAGAGGTAACAGTGTACTTGTCACTTGGTACACTCTTATCCTAGAGGTAAGGATGTACTTGTCACTCGGTACACTCTAATCCTAGAAGTAAGGATGTACTTGTCACTCGGTACACTCTAATCCTAGAGGTAAGGATGTACTTGTCACTTGGTACACTCTAATCCTAGAGGTAAGGATGTACTTGTCACTTGGTACACTCTTATCCTAGAGGTAAGGATGTACTTGTCACTCGGTACACTCTAATCCTAGAGGTAAGGATGTACTTGTCACCCGGTACACTCTAATCCTAGAGGTAAGGGTGTACTTGTCACTCGGTACACTCTAATCCTAGAGGTAAGGATGTACTTGTCACCCGGTACACTCTAATCCTAGAGGTAAGGGTGTACTTGTAACTCGGTACACTCTAATTCTAGAGGTAAGGATGTACTTGTCACTCAGTACACGCTAATCCTAGAGGTAACGGTGTACTTGTCACTCGGTACACTCTAATCCTAGAGGTAAGGATGTACTTGTCACTCGGCACACTCTAATCCTAGAGGTAAGGATGTACTTGTCACTCAGTACACTCTAATCCTAGAGGAAAGGATGTACTTATCACACAGTATCACACTAATCCTAGGGTTAACGGTGTACTTGTCACTCGGTATCACACCAATCCTAGAGATAAGGATGTATTTGTCACTCGGTACACTGTAATCCTAGAGGTGACGATGTACTTGTCACTTGGTACACTCTAATCCTAGAGGTAACGGTGTACTTGTCACTTGGTACACTCTTATCCTAGAGATAACGGTGTACTTGTCACTCGGTACACTCTAATCCTAGAGGTAAGGATGTACTCGTCACTCGGTACACTCCAATCCTAGTAGCAATTCCCCCCAAGTACGAGACGAGGCTCCGTATTAATGGTTAAACAGGAATTCTAACTTTATTGAGGGCTACCTGCCTGGTATTTATGCAGGTCTCCCACCTGGTGGACACTCCCCTAGGGGACCAGAAGGAAGACTGCGACACAGGGGATACAGCAGCCAATCACACACATGGGGACAATAGGACAGACATCACCACCCAATATACCATGTCCCACCCTTTACAGTACACACAGACATTTAACATATCCCCAGATGGCTTGGATCTGAGCGCTCAATATATCCAAACAGCGCTCAGATGCCACAAACACAGTCAAATCGCCATGGGGTTTAAGTTTAGCGTGGGCTGATGAGAGGGCCTATAATCCTGGGGCAAGAGGCTGGCAATCTGTCCCCTCCAAAACTCAGTGGCGAGTTTGGTTTCGCCACAATAAGTTTATGCTAAATTTCATGAAAGGCAATTGCTTGATCAATATAGTATTATATAAATGGTCAATTCCTTGTATTGTTGCCAAAGGACCGCATCAACTCAGTCTCACGTACCAAAATAATCTCTTGACAATTTTATGGGCAATTTCATAAACTGGGATAGTGACTCGACATATGTTTAAATTGGTACTTTACCGCTTTTCATATCATGCTCAGAGTCCGGCTTCCTTCCATCTGCACTCCCCGTAGATTTTACCTGCCAGGACCTGCCGCGGCGTCCCACGTTATCCTACCGTCGCTATGTGGCGTCCCACGTGACGGTGGCAGGAGCGTCCGATTGGTTTGGTTCTTCTGGAAGCTAAAAGTGCTGGAAACGGTGTTCCAATTATTCCTATGGATAGACGGAAGAGTTGTACGATCTCCTATTTAATATATTACAGCCAAGGTCTCGCTAGACTTTCCCAAATGCGTTTCGGGGATACTATACCGGCCCCTTCTTCAGTGGTCAGTTAGCGAGAATCTGAGAGTTTCTTTTATATGCTCTTATTGATCCCAATGGCTACTGGGAAATTTTGGGTGTTCTAACAAACCTGGATCTGGAATACTGGCATAAAATCAAATAAATAAAATCAAATAAAAACCCAATATATGCCATACACCATATAATCTGATGTGGAGGGATGTGGTTACTATGTCAAAGATATATCTGTCCTTTTCCAGCAACACCCTAAACTTCACTTTTGCAGGGGTGTGAGAATTGTCGTCCTCTTATTTGCGAATCCGCAATACACTATTCACGTGTGAATGGACCCTTATACTAATCTTTGCAGTAACAGTATATATGTCACACAGTATTGTAAGGGTGGGTTCACACAGAGATTTTTGGAGGAGGTTTTCAGGTAGATTTTCCTGCAGGTTTTTCAGTCAAAGCCAGAAGTGCTTTTGAAGGGAATGGGAAATATAAAGTAAGGGTGATGGTCGTCTTCGCATCTGCGGCAAAGGGATCTGGTTGCCTGATCCTGAACAAATGCCGGCTGTCAGCCGGACCAAAAACCATTCCATGCAACGTTTTTTGTCCAGCCAAAATCTGGCATTTATGCTGGAAAGTGACCAGATCACCGCCGGATCCTATTGTAGTCAATAGGGATCCTGCGGTGATCTGTAGAATCCGACAACAGCTGCCGGAAATTTTCACCGGGGATGTGAACATGGCCTCAGGCTTATTACACACAAGCGATACGGATTGTGTCAGGATGATTTTGCATGCGGTTTTGTCTGCAGTTGCGTTCAATGTTTCAGTATTTCCACACAGATGCAATCCGTTTTTGATGCATTGTTCACGAGCATGAAATCTACATCTCCCAGCAGCCATTAGTGAAAAACTCATTGTATCCGAACATGCTGCGACTTTTCCTTAACGCAGAGATGGTACGTGAAAAACAATGCTCATGTTTGTACACAGACCTATTGAAATGAATGGATCCGTATTCTATCTGTTCACAACACATATCGCATTCGGACAGGAACCTCGCCCATGCAACAGATTTTGAAAATTCGCCTTCAAGATTCAGCATTTTTTCATGTATTTTTCATACTTTGTTTTTACCAATGAGTGTTTACTTCTATACCAAACTGCATTCTCAGCTTATGTTTTTGGTGGACCAAAAATGCACCAAAAAACCACATGGACACATACAGAGCTTTTTTTGTAATGCTTCTCATTCATTTCAATGGGAGATTCAGCATGGATTCCGCCCCTAGATGCTGCTTCTAGTGGAAAAAAAAACAAGTGCTGCTTCCCATTGAATTGAATGATAGGCTGTTTTGAGGCAGAAATGCCCCAAAATCAGTGCCAAAAAGGAGCTGTCCAAAATGAAAGGTGGAATTTGATTGGTTGCTATGGGCAACTAAGTCAGTTCTACTTTACACCAGTTTGATAAATGACCCTCTCATTGTGAAATGGTTCTTATACTTCCACTTCTGGATTTGGCTAAAAAGAAACCTGCAGAAAAATCTGCCTCAAAACCTCTTTCAAAAGTGTGAACCTACCTCAACCCTGTATTTGTCACAGGGTAGTAGCTACCACGTAAGAAGGGAAAGCAGCTGCTATGGGGCCTGAACTCAGGAAGGGGCCTGGGAGAAGGACAAATGGATTTATTTTCAGGGCCCAGGGAGAGGTGAGTATGGTGCTCCGAGTCCTAGCATTGGTGTTACTCACCGCTCCCTGGTCTTCATCTCCAGGAGCCTGCCCTGCACTAGGTCCCAGCAGCGCACGGCTTCAGGACAGGACGTAGTGTGTGTAGGAGCGTTCTATGACCTGATACTGTGTGACGTCAGGGCACATTGTACTGCCTGCCTAGACGCAGAGCGGAGGTGCCCATAGAAGGACAAGAAAGGCGAGTATTTTTTGTCTGGTCTGAGGTCTGCATTAAAGGGGTTATCCGAGACCAAAAAATGCCCTCCATATGCCCGGGCCCCTCACACTGATGAGCCTCCCTAGCGTCACCGTCCCCGTCTGCTCCCCCCTGACACCAGATGTTTTTATCCGCGCACGGGGAGAAGCAGCAGTGGCGGTGCGGGGAGCCCCCTAAGTAGATACAGTGTGAGGGGCTCGGGCATATGGGGGACATTTTTTAGTCACGGATAACCCCTTTAAGGCTACATGCACACAACAGTTGTCCGCAAATCGGGATCCGCAAAAACAAATGATGGTCCATCAGTTTTTTTGGGAGGATTCCTTTGTTTGTAATAAATGCCTATCCTCGTCCACAAATGAGAAAAAAGTAGGACATGTACTACTTTTTTGCTGAGGGGAAACACGGACAACGGACGCGGAACATAATGCTGACCCATTGAAATGAATGGGTTCCTATTCTATCCGCAAAAAAAACTGAAACGGAAGCCGAGAAAAACAACTGTCATGTGCATGTAGCCTATGGGGACCGATGGGGGGTCTCATTCAGAAATGTACTTTGGGGGCCCAATCAGTTCTAGTTACGCCACTGATTTGCCACATTGTATCATAGCATTCCTTGAGGTTGCATTGTACTTACACTACATAATACAAATCTTAGTTTTCATAGGGTATTTCAACATTGTACTTATTCATTATATGACTCCATCCCTCGATGTTACCTTGTATTTTGTGGCTCTATATTATACTATTCCTAGAGGTATTACAGTACAGGTTATACAGTATCATCCTGGAGGTAACAACGTATTCATCATACATTACTATGCTATTTCCATGTTTATTGCTGCACTTGTCACGTTGTATCGCACCACCCCCGATGTGTCCATTGTATTGCGGTGGCATGCTCTGGGTACTTTTTCTACAATAAAAAAGCTTACTCTATATTAGGACTCCTGCACATGAAGGTTTTTTTTTTTTTAAGTGTCCATTCTGGATTTTTTTTTGCGGACCCTATGCGGAACCATTTCAATTAGTTCGCAAAAAAAACAAAAGTTATTCTGTGTGAATTCCCTTTCCGTATGTCCGTTCCTCAAAAAAATAGAACATGTCCTATTCTTGTCCGCAGTAAGGAACAAGCATAGGACTGTTCTATTAGGGGCCAGCTGTTCCGTTCCGCAAAATACGGAATACACATGGACGTCATTGCAAAATACGGAATACAAATGGACGCCATTGCAAAATACGGAATACACGTGGACGTCATTGCAAAATACAGAATACACATGGAAGTCATTGCAAAATACGGAATACACATGGACGTCATTGCAAAATACGGAATACACATGGACGTCATTGCAAAATACAGAATACACATGGGCGTCAATTGCAAATACGGAATACACATGGACGTCATTGCAAATACAGAAATACATGGGCGTCAATGCAAAATCGGAATCATGGGCGTCAATGCAAAATACGGAATACACATGGACGTCATTGCAAAATACGGAATACACATGGACGTCATTGCAAAATACAGAATACACATGGACGTCATTGCAAAATACAGAATACACATGGACGTCATTGCAAAATACGGAATACACATGGACGTCATTTCAAAATACGGAATACGCATGGACATCCTTGCAAAATACGGAATACACATGGACGTCCTTGCAAAATACAGAATACACATGGACGTCATCCTTATTTTTTGCGGATCCGTGTAATTAATGTAATGCAGCTAAATTCATTAATCAGAAATGGCAACAAAATATCCTCTCTGCCGATATGACCTTTTTTCTTTTTCTTTTAAGGCACGTGTGAACAGGGAGATACAACGCATACTGGCGTCAGGAGTATACCATCGGATATAAGGTATACCTGCCATTGTCATACAGGTTTGCTATTACAAACTTGGGTCATGTATGGAGCCCGGTTATAGTCTGCAGGTCAGAGTTGACCCAACCTTCTGTATGTGGCATTTCGGTGGGTGACTTAGGTGGACTGTTAAAGGACAAGCGCACAGGTCCTGCTGTGCCACAATGAGGTAGCAGTTGCTCGCATCCCTTTAATGTCTTTGATACTATTGGTTCCTCTGGCCGTTGTGCACTTTGATCCCATTTAGATTTTTTTTTTGTCATTCCTCTTTTTACATTGTCCCCCCTTCCACCTCTCTCACAGTTGGACGCTGGACACACAGATTAGATGCAGGAGAAAACAAAAGGGACTATGGATTCCTCCTGCTCTCTGCCAGATCTCCATGTGCTGGACTTCCAGGAGAAGGGGGTAGGCCTGCGGGGGATTTTCAATACACACAAAAGTGTTTTCACCCCCTGTTTCTGTTGGTGTTTTTTTCCCTGCCTTGATATGTGCATTCTGCCCCCAGCCCTGTGGAGAGGGATGAAAAGCCCCTTTGCTATTCCCACACATTGGCCCCTCATGAGCAGAGGTAAGGAGAGGTCAGCGCCCAGGCGGGGGTTCAGTGTCCACACTGGGGGGGCGCTACAGTCATTGGCACACCATACAACCTTATCGTTGGAAGCATTTTTTGGGGGGTGATGACCTAAAACAAAACAGGCTACAAATTACTTTAGATCAGGGTCACACATAGTCATCTCTATGCCCGATCTGTCCATTTCCAGCATACTACTACTCCCATCATGCTCTGAGTGAACAGCAGGAATGTATTAGTAGGTACCAATTTCATAGTTTCTATAGGATAGTATTATGTCCTTGGACCAGAATCTCTACTCACTACTGTACCAATCTTCAAACAGCGAATCGCCTGGCCAATAACCAAATCCTGGACAACCCGATTTCATAGAGCAGGTTGGATTTTTTTAACAATTTAAAAAACTCACAACCATTCTTGAGTGGAATTTAAGATTTGGACCCTGTGAGTTATATATAGTCATTTATAAACCCACAACATTTACCCCCCATGTTAATTGAAACGATTGTCCCATAGAAATGTGGGATCATTTTGGGGGGAACTTTATCAAAACTGGAAAACAGAAGCTGCCACAAAAGCAACCAATCAGGTTGTAGCGTTCATTCAAAAAAGGGCTTATTAAAAATGAATGCTTTAATCTGATTGGTTGCTATGGGCAATAGCACTTTTTATAAAGTGAAAGATTTGGTGGAGACTGATATTTTGGTGACGTGTGCACATGGGGCATATTTATCAAAATGGTCTTCTGGTAAAAAGGTCTTTGTGGCCCATAACCAGGGCCGGCGCGTCCTATAAGCGGACTAGGCCACCGCGTACAGCGCCCCTTGGGAAGGGGCGCTGCTAGGAGCGCCAACCCCGCCTCATGCTGCAGCCGCCCGAGCGCTCTGAATTGAGCCTCAGGCGGCTGCAGCACTGCCCGGGCTGGCGCGTCCATGAGGGCGCACCGCCCGGGCGCAGCAAGAGGAGAGGAGCTGACAGGAGGGAAGCGCTCAGCGCTCCCTCCTGTCACTCCGTTGTAGCGCGGCCGAGCTCTTTATGGTCCGCGGGTACAGGAGCATCTGTCTCCTGTACCCGGCCGGACTGACATGAAGTGCGCACACAGTGTGCGCTTCCTGTCAGTCCCCTCGGGTACAGGAAACAAAAACTCCTGTACCCCTGGACCATACAGAGCTCGGCCACGCTACACTAGAGGTAGGGGGAGAAAGAGAATGACAAGGGGGAGCGGAAGTGAAGAATGACAAGAGGGGAAGAGAATGACAAGAGGGGGAAGGAAGAATGACAAGAGGGGGAGAGAATGACAAGGGGGAAGAATGACAAAGGGGGGTAAAGAATGACAAGGGGGAGAGAATGACAAGAGGGGGAGAGAATGACAAGAGGGGAGAGAATGACAAGGGGGGAGGAAGAATGACAAGGGGAGGGAAGAATGACAAGGGGGAGTGAAGAATGACAAGGGGGGGGGGAGTGAAGAATGACAAGGGGGGGGGAGTGAAGAATGACAAGGGGGGGAGTGAAGAATGACAAGGGGGGGAGTGAAGAATGACAAGAGGGGGGAGAGAATGACAAGGGGGGGGGGAGAGAACTGGCGTTAGTTTAAGGGGTTCTGCAGTTTATTTAAACTGATGATCTATCCTATGTATGCAGTAGCGCCTCGGCCTTCTTGCTGTTTACCGCAGGTGCAGTGACGTCACGACTAGCATCACTGGCCTTGGCGGGTTAAGCTCTGTTCACTTGAATGAAGCTTAGCCCCGCCCAGGCCAATGATACTAGTCGTGACGTCACTGCGAGAAGGCTGAGGCACTACTGCCAGCGCCGCTTCCTTCTCAGACAGCTGATTGGCGGGGGTCCCGGGTGTCGGACCCCTGCTGATCAGTTTAAATAAACTGCAGAACCCCTTTAATATGGCAGATCATATGGGTGGGGCATTGTGATGTCACATGGGGGGGGGCGGCAAACTTTTCTTTTGCCTAGGACGGCAAAAATCCTTGCACTGGCCCTGCCCATAACAACTAATCAAAACCTGTCCATCAGAACAAAAAATGGCCATGTCTTCCAAAGTAACCACTCACAGCACAGCTTACATTTTACCAGAACCCTTCATGAAATGAAAGCTGAGCTCTGATTGGTTGCTATGGGCAACAAAGACAGTATTTCTTTTAGATAGTGTTGATAAATTAGGTCCATTATTAAGCCCAAATTAATCCAAACTGTCTGGCAGAAAACAGGCCTTGTGTCCACCGCAATCAATCAAAACATGTCTAACAGAACAAGAACTGGCTTTCCCTCCCATAGCAGCCAATTACAGTGCAGCTTTCATTTTTCAAAGTGGATAAAATAGAAATGGAGCTATGGTTGGTTGCTATGAGCAACAAGGCTAGTCATTCATTTGATAAATAAGGCCCACTGATTTGTTCTAGTCATAATTATTAATCATCTCATCCCTCCCACCCTCGGTCCTTTTTGTTTATCGGCTATATGCAGTACCCCAAAATAGGGTTACTTTAAACGGTTATTTTCTATAATGTTAAATGTCGTGATTTGCTATGCTTGTATACCTAATGGCACAGTTAATGGTTAACTTCATGGCTAATTCTGTTAGGTTGCCAGGTGATGGACTTGGGTTCACCGCCTGGTTAGTGAAAATAAAGTACAACTGGGCTACAGTGAAAACCTCCATGTGCAAGTTCCTCAGAGCTAAGCCCGAGCTTAGAGAACCCTCATCTATGAGACTTCTACAGCCAAGAAAGCACTTTTACCACCAAAGTGCTCCTGAGAGAAGGGTAAGAAGTAGTATTGAGCGAATCAAAGTATCCGAAGTGGACTTCGATCCGAATTTCGGGGAAATTTGATTAGTCACGAAGTTGAATTTTATCGCCCTTCATGGTAACGAATCAATTTTCCCCATGATTGCGCCCGCTACATACAATGGAATGCGATTTGTGATAAAGTAATTCTTAACGAATTGAATTTCTTTGTGAACCCACAAGGCCATGCATTGACGTCAGTCAGCAAGGTATTGTGCATGTTTATGGCAGAGAGACTTTGCTGCTGAGAGAGGGAGTATTGCTACCACACCCTTCCGCACTTTGAGATTGGTTGTCCCACTGTATCTTAAGTCTGCACCCCTCAGCCCAAGAATTAGAGAAGCTTACCAAGACCCTCATGGTATGCCTAAGGTTCTGCTGCAGAGAAACTTTAGCGAGAGACTGGGAGTAGGAGTACTACAACCCTCATTATTGCTACTGTCCATACGATACCATTGGGTAAGAATTGCACTGTTATATGCTTTGGTATTGTGCCTTGTTTTTACTGGATAAACTACTACTCCCGTTTTGCATAGACTTTTTTAATTGCAGCCAAATGTTCTGGTTCCAGACTTCACCATCCGCCACCCGCTATCCCGCCTTGCACCCAGACAAACACCCAATACCAAGGGCACCCCATGGCCATGGCAGAAGTGTCTGGTTCCCAGAGGTTAGAAAGTGTGCACGCTCAAGTTATTGCACAGCCCTAGAGCGTGGAGATCGCCACTGTGATCTGTGAGTACTCAAAGCAACTACCATTCCCATCCTCCATGCATTCCCCAGCGGGTTGGTGCACATACATGATCAATATTCTGGAAAACCCCTTTAAGCAGATGTCATATTTAGTTGGCATGTTTGCCGGCCGGACATTGTCCTCATGGGAACATCATAGGACTGCTCTGTCCAAATGACCACTTGAGAAAACACCAATGATCTTCAACCCATGGCTTTGATGAAACTACAACTTCCAGCCTTCCCGGAAAACGTATTATGGTATGCTGGGAGTTGTAGGTTTACAACACCTGGGGAGCTACAAGTTGTAGATCACAACTATACAAGGACAGGCAATAGGCATAAATCTTGGACGTGTCACCACATCAATCAAGGAAGGCCATCCAGAAGCCTTTGGGGGTATCCCGAATTGGATGACTGGCCATTAGGCTCTAATTATCACTTCTCATTCCAGGCTGGGATGGTTTTATGGACCCTCTCATTGGTTGACTCAACTGCAAGATGCTTTTGATTTTTTTTTTTGAAGCACACAATGGGACGAGGCAGAGTCATTAAAAAGTCATAGATCATCCTCTGAGATGGTGCAAGGTGCCAGAGACCTGTCTGTCACGCTTGCCCGGCTGCCTTTATTTAACAGCCCATGTCAGATATTAATTGCTGATCTCTATGAGCCTGGCAAGAACCTTCAAACATTATTACCCATGTCAACCAATATTCCTGTGAACATGGGTACACTGTCTTCTAATTAAAGACGGTGCCGACACAGAATTAGATCTACAGGAAAAAGAACATAAGACATTTATCACTGATAGGTATTCTATTGCTCATGCCTGTGACCCCCATACGCGGTTTAACGTAATCTTATGTCAGCTACAGACATGAAATAAATGTCAGACGAAAGATCTTCGAGGCACATGGGGCAAGGACTGCAAATGACAGAGATGTGCGGCATCTCAGACGCCGCTTATCTTGAGGAAGTTATAAAAGCAAGAAGGAAAAAATAAATCCAACCTGTCCAATCTATTTATTCCCCAAACATTTATTTTAGGGGGCATTCACACGACCATAAGTGTTTTGCGGTACAAAAACTGTGTATCCGCAAAACAGGGAAACCGGCCTGTGACTTCAATGGGTCCATGGTCTCCATGTTGCGGAGAAGTATAGGACAAGTCCTTTGTTTTGCGGAAACAGGCAGAGGCCCTTCCATGTGCATCTGCATCCATGCAGCTGGGAAGCAAAAGATAAAAGATAGGACGTGTTCTACACTTCGCTGCAACATGTGGACCATGAAGGGGTGCACCTAACCTTTCTGCTGCCGAAAACTGAAACGGTGACCCCCCCCCCCCCCCCAATGCCAATTTCTTAACCTAACCCCTTCCCTCCAGCCCTACTGTTAAAGACATACTTGGAAACATTACATATAGAGCTACAGACCATACAGGGTAACATACTGTGCCCACTGTGCTTCCCAATATTATACTGCAGAAACAGATAATCTCCTTCTGCTGCCCCCCCCCCCCCCCCTTGACCCTAGCTGGTGCTGCCTGAGGCAATGGGCTCACCTCGCCTCATTGGCGGGGCGCCCCTGGGACCATGGACCCATTGAAGTCAATGGGTCCGCACCGTGATGCGACGTGCACATGGCTGGTATCCATGTATTGCAGATCTGTGGTTTGCAGACCTCAAAAACACTCACAGTCATATGAAGGCCCCCTTAGACTTTAGGATCTTATGACCTGTATCTGATGCCTTGTGGGCTCCTTAGGGGGAAAAATAGGATTTTCCATGTAATTATTCATTAGGATAACTTTCAGGCTTCCTAATGAATCAATTCCTAGCATACAGTTCAGGCCGCTGCTTAAGGAATCGAGAGATTTCCTAATAAATTATCCAAAGGTGAATGTCAAAGAAGACACTGAGCAATATATGTGTAATATATGTGTAAATATATTCATGTGAAGCTCATCAGCACTAGTGGCTCAGTGAACATATGGCTTTCTCATTGTGTGTAGGTGACTGTTCCACATTAAAGAGGAGCTGTCACCTCCCCTGACATGTCTGTTTTAGTAAGGAGCTGCATCTGCCTTGTAATAACAATTTGGGAGCATCTATTCTCAGGTGTCGAGCCATTCCTCTTTCATTCCTACTAAAAGTTATGAATGGATTACTAGCAGTTTGCAATGAAGGTCCAGATGGGTGTTACCAGTTGGGGGTGGGATGTCCCTGCACATTCTGGCACTATCCAATCAGTGCTGGTAGACTGTGCAGAGACACACACTCAACTGGTAACACCCAGTTGGACCTTTATTGTAGATGGCTGGCATTTCATTCATAACTTTTCGCAGGAATAATAAAGGAATGGTACAATATAGAGTCATAAGAACAGAGGCTCCAGAATTGTTATTACATGGGGGAATGCAAAGTAATTACTAAAACAGACATGTCAGGAGAGGTGACAGATTATCAACTGATTAGACACAACCCTTTTAGAAGTGTGGTCTCTGGGGCAATCAGCTGATTTTGCTTGGAGGAAGCTGCGGGAAAAATAGAGCAGCCATTCAGATGTATGCTGTCCATGTATTACAAGGATGACTTGAGTCCTCCAGAACGGGAGCTGCTAGTACAGAGTGGCTTTCTCCGTTCTGTCTCATAGAGGGAGGGGTCCCAAGTAGGGGTCTCCTCTCTATGATGTCTATATACCCTAACAGAGCCTATGGAAAGGCTAGGCTCTTTATGAAACAACCTCTTTAAGGAGGCCTAACACATGACACAACTGCCTTCCAACTCCACCATAAACATGCCGCTTGGATTGGTCAGACATAACCAAACCTTCTTAGGCTGCCGAGATACCGTCCGGCCCCAAGCCGGCAAATATACCAAGGAGTGGCCGGAAAAATACCGCTGCATGCAGCAGTTTTCGACCGGACACTTCTCAGCACATTTGTCAAGTTGCGGCCGATCCCCATCATAGTGATTGGAGGAGGACGGTATCATGGCAGCGCACGTTCCCAGCCGGAACAACCTGCCAGATCTGTTTACCACAAATGTGAAACAGGCCTTACCCTGGCCTTCAGCTGGAGAAAAAAAAAAAAGTGCTCATCGTTGCAGTCCCGAAATTCTGCAGACAACCCCATAGATGTTAGTCCAAACAGAGGATTCAAACTACTTGTGTTCTTGTTCACATGAACCTAACTGGTTCGAAACGCAACAGTGGACCAATCTTTGTAAACTTATTTTAATCCATCGTAAATAAAAGGATGTTTCAATTTTTAAAGAGCTGGATTCCTAATACTTTGGTCTTTAGGCTACTTTCACACTAGCGTTTTAGTTTTCCGGTATTGAGATCCGTTATAAGGGCTCAACTACCGAAAAAAAACGCTTCAGTTTTGTCCCCATTCATTGTCAATGGGGACACAACTGAACTGAAAAGAAGGGAATGCGCCAAAATGCATTCTCTTCCGTTTATTGCATTCCCATACCGGAGAGCAAACCGCAACATGTTGTAGTTTGCTTTCTGTCCTGGGATGCGATGCAAGTCACAATGGGGACGGATGCAAGTCCACAATGCAAGTCAATGGGGATGGATCCGTTTTCTCTGACACAATCTGACACAATAGAAAACGGATCCGTCCTCCATTGACTTTCAATGGAGTTCATGACGGAGCCGTCTTGGCAATGTTAAAGATAATACAACCGGATCCGTTCATAACGGATGCAGATGGTTGTATTATCAGTAACGGAAGCATTTTTGCTGAACCCTGCCGGATCCAGTAAAAGCTAGTGTGAAAGTAGCCTAAGGTGGAGAGTCAGGAGGCCCCCATAGACATGAGATAGTTTACCGATCCTGTTAAAATCATTAGGTTAAGCCAAGTTTTGAGGCCACATTTTGTTCTGTATTTGAGGTCTCTTTTTGTCATGTATTTACGGGTGCAATATTATCCAATAATATCTCGAGGACATACTTGACTGTAATGGAAGGATAGGTGTTGTCTGCAGTGTTGGGCTACCAGAGGATCCTATGGTGGGCCAAAGCTCTCATACAATAGTGGGCCCCAAAGGTCCAGTAGAAAAAAAAACACTTGGAGTCAATCACTTGCCATTAGGGTCTACTTCTTTGATTCAACACCTTTTAGACATTAGTGATGATAGAGGTTTGGCCCCGAGAATAATTTTCCCTGGTGGGCCCAAGGAGCCCTAGTCCAAGCACTGGTTCTATTCCATTTTGTCTTGGGGTTTCCATGTTTTTGATATTAAAGAATGATACTCAAAAACACCAGAACCTCACTGGAAATCTGATATGTCCCATTAAAAGTCAACGTGATCCATCAGGATTCTTTGAGATCCCTACGGAGATGGACCATACCGGTCACGGTCCAACTTAAAAGGAAAGCCATGGCAGAAGTGTCTTGTTTTCTTTCTTGAGGAGATGGTGTCAAAAAGCTTTAACGTGATGACTGAAATCCCCTCAAAACCTGAAAAATATTCTCAGGATCTAGTAAGTGAAGTTCCTGAGCTTCTCCAGAATCCTAGAGAGAGATATATATCTCTAGTGTTCTGGAAGAAGTGATAGAAGGCAGCCCCCTCCCCATTCCTGCTTCTCTCCCCCATGAAAGACATTGAGTACATGACTGTGTCAGTGAGAAATGAGGGGGGGGGGGGATGCTGAGGGGGTCACAAAAAGTTCACTCTTTACAGAAAAATGCAGCTTCTTCTGTGTAAAAGGATCCTGTATGGGGAGGGGGAGAAGTTACCCTGGGTCTGACCACCACATGTCTGGATAGCATCTCTCCTCATGGATTGGGATGAAGAGGACAAAGGGTTAATGTATGAAATCTGATGGGGAGGGGGGGGGTTGGTATAGAGTAACCCCCACTTCTTATGGCTAGAGTGACATTACATGAGATTAAATGCTTACTCCAGGCTTGAGTGAGTAATGACAGTATGGAGGGGACAGATGTGACCTGCCGCACCGCCGCCTGTATTCATTCCGCGCTGTGTACAATGTGTAGGTGTGTTGTATAACATTGGGATTTTTCCAGATTATATTTATGTTCTTATTTCAATTAGATTCAATTGCAGTTGCTAGGAAGCCGAAAACCATCTGCTATTTAAACCATATAGGAAGGTACAGGTATACAGTAACATCAGCAAACTGACTGACCTGAGCATCACCTCAAATTAGCGTCTGTTCACACGAACCAGAATTGACCCGCAAAACTTTTGCACTGCAAAAACAAAAGCAAAAATAATTAAATTGCATTTTTTGATTCGGTTTTGCCATGATCGGGCCACTAAGCTTTATGTAAATGGTCAACTGGTTGTGGACTTATAGGGTAAGTGGCAAATGTATGACCAAACCGCTGAAGTTCTTCACCACAGCAGGTGACAAGGAACAAAACAAGTTCCATTCAGTATAAAGTAATATAGGATAAATGCAGTGGCCAAAGTGCAACATAAATGACGCCCCTATGTCGATACACGTATGATATAATCATGTGTACATATATGTAGGTTTGCAATTATTAAGGTCATAGGTTCCACCAATCCATGGCAGATCTTAATCCAAGGTCCTCATTAAACTGTATTTTAATTCATTTTATTTTTTACAAGTTTTCTTTTAATTTAAAAAAATGTTCATAAATAATTTATGTGAAAATGTTACAAAAAATAAATAACCTATGTGCATGCATTCCTCAAAAGTTACAAATATTCCGCCACCTTAATAAATTGTGCCATTTTTTTATAATTTTGCTTGGTCAGGCTCTGCATAATCCTGCCCAAAAATTGCAATCTTTTGCAAAATATTCCAAATCAAGCGCTGTTTTCAGTAGAGTTATGAAAGTATTTAGAAAGGGGGGAGAGAGAAAGGGTTATGATCGTATCACTCGAGTCTAAGATGATGTGTTCTTTCTTATCCTTATCTAATTTTTTAATATTGTAATTTCAATTTTAACTAAAAACTAATTTTGGATAGTCGACTTTTTTTTTTCTTTTCTCTGAACTCTCTCATTAGGACAGGTTACAATACGGCTAATATGCCATTGTACCAGAGCGCATGATTGTACAGTTGTATTGAGCAGATAGTGAACCCAGGAAAGTAGAGGCCGGGGACCAGTGTAGGGTTAATGCCGTAAAATGCAGACTGTGTACAAGATGCTCTCGCTGTCTCCCGCCGCCATATAAATCATCTTTATGGGTTAAACTGAATTAATGATTCCAATTTCCAAGCAGCTTAAAAATGTTCCCTTCTACCCAGATCTGGAGGATAGACTGAGAAACACCACTCTGCTTATTCTGGATTAAAAACATTAAGCAACAAGTCTGGGGACAATAGCGGAGAGGTATAACCGGTCATAAAAGCCCCAATAATTCACCCTATAAAGCCAATATTTACCACATATAGTGACCGAGGGAGATTTTATAAAGCATTTTCTTAAATACAGTCTGAAACGTTAGAGGCACTTTGGCAGAACCCACCGATTTAAGTAGGACCGGGGAACCATCTAATATTTACAGAGGTATTCCAACTCTTCCTTGAGGCCATAGGATGAAGGAAAGAAAGATCGGGCATGTTGAATTTCAAAATGTGGTGTCTGGCAGTGGCTTATTCCTCTCTCATGTATCAGGTGGTAGGTAGAAATACATCTAAGGTGTATGGCCACCATTAGTTTTCTGATGGGCCTTAACCAAGGTTTTATATAGGTTCCCCAGTGCCCTGGACCAGTTGGTGAACCTCAAAGGAATGATAGTTGACTCTCACAATTCAGTCTTCACCTTTTGACTTGTTTTACCTACGCCAACAAGGCCGTCATCTGCCCAGCTCCTGTGTACAGTGATGTTATAGGAGTTAACCTCATGGCTGACCTCAAGAGGTGGAGATGTTCTCAAACTATGATCTGCCCTCAAGCACCATCTCTTAACCTGCTTCAGCCATACACTTTATAGAAATATTCTGATGTATTCTTCATAAACACCATGACCTACAGACCCGATTTACAAAAAAAACTTTTGAGCCTGCGCCCCATGTGCTTGGTGCCACTAACAAGTCATTCTGCCTTGGCCATCCAATTTTAAATACAGGGCTTGGGCATCAAACTGAATTTGTCCCCTCAGAAGTGGGAATGAATCCTAGAAAAGTGAAAGGATTAAAGGGAATTTGTATCCTATTTCCTTATCTAGGATCCAGGAAAAGATAGGGGTCATTGCTACTATAGTGCAGTAAAAAAAAATGTAAAAAAATAAAAAATTTGCATTGAAGAACAAAAAGTTGTATGGCAGCCAAGATTTTGATGACGCATCAAATATGTTGAATAATATATTCAGCTCTGTTATGTCTGCATACACAGAATCATCATCTGGAAAAGTGACTGGCAGCTGCCTTCAGGATACCTGCCTCAGTAAAAGAGGAGCATTTGATTACTGCACCCATAAATGGTGCACTGTTATTGTGCCCATTTGATTTTTACAGCACAAGGCATCCCCATTGCAAAATCTAACTGCGAGACAGATTAAATGTGCATTTACAAGCGATTACTGGCTCCCAGCCCTTACACAGAGGATATCGCACCTTAACTCTTTAATTACGAGAACTTAAAAAAAAGAAAGTCCGCTCCCTTCCGGCTGAGAAAATGAAAACACAAGGTGGTGGATTAAAAGATTATTTGGGTGTATTAATGTGTAGGATTTGTACAAATCCCGTGTTTGGGATGCAGATTTTACTCCCCTCCTCTTCCCTCTATCCATCTTCATAAGAGTTTATTTTTCCAGAGCAGCCTGACACTAATTGCCTTTGCAAATAAACTAATCAGTTAAATGTTTAACAGTTTGTTCTGAAAGAAGATCAGCTGAAAGGAGAGACAGAAAGAGGAAAATAAACCAAATCTTCTACACCCCCTCCTCAGCACATGGTGCAGAGATCATGTCCATATAAATAAAGGCTCCTACCCATTAACCCTTTCACTGGGTGACCAGCCCACGACCCACCGTCGCCACCGTTTATTGTCTCTGCTTCACAACACACTGAGCATCTGCAATGGAGATCTTATCTGTGCCTGGGAGCACAGCATCTACTAGAGAAGGGATAAAAGAAAAATGGAATAATGTTCACATAAAGTTGTAAATGATTGACTTTTTTTAAAATTTTATCTTATCTAATGTTTTTGGTAAAATAAACAAATAAAAACAAAATTATTCCAAAAAAGCCAAAATACAAAAATGCATATGAAAATGTATTTACGGTAATTATATTAACATAAATAGAATAAATTCGCACATTATGCTGTCTAAATATATTGTTGTTGTTTTTTTAACATTATGCAGCCTAAACGTATTTATTTTTGTAATTTAATTTTTAACAAAAAAACATTAAAGCAGGCTAAAAAGGCCTTTTCCTTAAAAATAAAATAAGAAGCTGCAGACTCCTTTGCTTTCGCCAACATGCTGTCAAATTCCTTTTTTATGATCAATAAATCTTGAACCCTCCATTATATCGTGAGTTTTGTTTTCACAGAGGCTGGTTTTTAAGCACCCTTTATTTTTACTGCAAAATATATATCACGCCGTTTGCTAAAGGGAAAAAAAAAAGCATCTCTAATTCGGTTTTATCATGCATTACAAAAATGTTTTTCTTTATTTTTGTCTTTCAAAAAGAAAGTGAATCACAGATTATAAAACCGAGAGATTGCCATAAAAAAATGCGTTTAAGCATACAAATATAATTGCTAAAAATAATTTTTAAAATAACGAAAAGTTAGTTGTCTTTTTTAGTTTATACCTATTTAATATTTAAATAATTCACATTTTATTTACCATTTAAATATTTTTACATTTGTAAAAGCTTTTTAATCGATTATACTATACTGTTTATGGGGTTGCGTTGCTGTCACGTGACATTCACCTTTTCATTGTTTTTCCTAGGAATAGAATGCAATGATTTTACCGACCTTAACCACTTTGAAGGTAGGTTCTTCGAAATGTTTTGCCTACAAGTGTATTTTCCCCGATGAAAACACCAAGCTGATAAATGACGTCTGGAATTACCGACTGAATTGCTATTTGTATTTAATAGATAGATATATTTAAATCTATACAAATATTTTATGCAAATTGAACACGTGTGAAAGAAAATTAGCGAATGTCTTTTAGACAGAATTGCAAAATAACTGGAAAACAAAATGTCTGCAATTAAAATCCTGGAGCTCTGCATCTGGCTGTTTGTTTACTTGGCATGGAGGCGGGGATGGAGCAGACTGTATATTGTACGGGTGCATCGTATAAACTAAAGAGTCCTAGAGCAATGGAGCATCTAACCGGTCGCCCTGGTCACCTTGAATTAAATAATCATTTGAACCTTTTAGAAAAATATCTAAATAAGGCCGGCCTGTTATCTGTGCAAATATTTTGCGCTGTTACATTTTTTTTATTATTTCTTGGTTTTAATTTTTTTTATTTAAAGGTTAATTTTTTAGCCCTTTTTGTGGGTCTTTTATATAAAACAATAAAGTAACTTTAATCTATCACCAAGATAAAAAATAGATGGGTTTAGGCACAATATTTTATTTCTAATATTCATTGTAATAAAATATATTTAATTGAATTTTACTACTTCTACTACATAGCGGAAAAAATGTTTTTGCCTATGAGCTACGCAGGGTGGTTTTTTTAGCATAAGATATGGGTTATACTTAAATTTGTGATCTTTCTGAACCATATTGTAAATAACAATGACGATTTCCTTGTAATTATTATTTAAAAAATGCTGAATTAATTTAATTTTCATTTTTATCTTCAACTTCTATTGTGAAGCAGTACAAATCAGAATAGCGACCCCGGTGGTTGATGTCCCTGTGTCTATTTCTATGCCTCATTGCTTCAGTCCATAGCACACATGTCATTTATAAACTCTATCTACTGGTACTAAGGGAGTTTAGAATAGTTTTTAGGATTTTTTTTTTAAATCAGATCTTAATTCTTTCTAATGGTATTCAACTGTTTGTCTATGGGCATGAATGGCCAGCAATGTCTCTTTCTTGTGTTATATTGAACAATAACATTCCACAATATAGGTGGCCAGGCAGGTTGCTCGACAGCGCAAGCAAATTTGCAAAGTGCCCCCCCCCCCTTTTTATTTCTTCTTCTTCTTTTACTCCCCTATACTTTCCAGCAGGCAAAGCGTTATTCAGCCCCTGTCACTAACATGTAAGGAATTAATTGAGTGTTAATGTATTTTTATCTTTCAAGAACCAGGCCAGAACCTTGTGATGAATGGAAGGGGATCCAAGCTAATTGCTTTGTACTGGCAATTATGCGTGAGTTATCTGAGATTGTACAGAACAGAGATAGGGGGAGCGAGGGAGAGGGTAGCAATGTGTGTGGGGGGAGAGGTGGTGACAGATTCGCCAAAGAAAGGGGAAAAGTGGAATAAACTAGAAGGAGATAGGGGGAGATAGGAGAGGGGGTGAGAGAAGGCGGGAGGCGTTAGTAATTAGGAAAAAAGAAAGCAAGCCAAGAATTAGCTGAGTATATATATTGAGGCAATTCGGAACGAAAACTCATATAGTCTGAGAACGCTCAGTAGTTATCTTCGTTCCGACCCTTTTGGTAGCTGAAACGAGAGTGATCCTTAAATCCTATTTCCCCAAGAGGCTCGCCCTTATACCTTTAAGATTAGATTGTAAGACAGTGAGTTGAGGATAAAGTGATTAAATTTTCTCAGTACACATATAATGTTCTCGCTAAACCTACAGAATAGTATGAACATCTAGTAGTGCTGTATGGAGTCCAATTGTAAATGAATGTGACATAGATAGTTTCAACAGGGGCATAGCATCTAGGGTGGGATGGGGGGTGAAGGGGCTCATACCAGGAGAAGACGCCAACAAGCTCCTATCCATATGCGCTACAGGGAATAGAAGTAGGAGCCACTCAGGACCTCCCTCCCAGCCAGAGTCCCCTTTAGAATCAGCCATTGCATCTGTGCATTACTTGGACGGCCCATTTATTTCAAAGGAAGACTGGTAGAAGACTTACTTATGACTGGTAAAACTGGTGCGCGCCAAACTTTAGGACTTTTTTGTATGCCGTAAAACTGATGCGAGTCACATAATATCATATGTATCAGGGTATTATATTATGAGCATTCTGCAATATATCATCATTATCTCAATCATTACCCATTCAAGCAGTGATGCAATAATAATTCTGCAAGACACATCAGAAACAAGCATGATCGTCACTGCTTACCACTAAGGAAAACAAAAAGTCAGCCAAGTTCAACGGGAGTAGAGGAGTATGTCATGTGTATGGGGGCCTCCCATCCCCACAAGATCCACATCTTCAAGTTCAGTGCCCGATCGTTTTGATCTCAAGGGAGGTGTCTGGCAGTGGCTTGCTCCCATATCCCCACTGAAAATGCATGCATGTTCGGCTGAGCCTAGCGTGCATTTTTATCGGAGATTCGGGAGGAATAAATGTCAGCCAAAGTAGTGTTTAGCCGACATCTATTGATGGTGTATGGCCACATAATGGATCAGATGGTTTTAATTTAAGATGGGGGGTGGGGGGGCCAAATGGATATAACAGGGAACAGTTGGCCGAAACCCATTAACTTTTGAAGTCAAGGCTCTGCCGACAAATATCTGATAAAAACACATATATACATATATATATATATATATATATATATATATATATATATATAATGATTAAGTGTAGCCCTTGAACCTTCAGGGCCACAACACAAATCTGTAATGCATCCCTTAAAGGGGTTGTCCAGGTTCAGCCCATCTTCACCCATTTAAGGTTCCGATGCTCCCCCTTGCCCTGCGCTGCAGCCGGCAGGGCAAGGGCTGTTTTGTTTACATTTTTACACTGCTAAGGGTCCTTTCACACTTGCGTTCTGAGGATCCGGCAGGCACTTCCGTCCTGCCGGATCCGTCAGAACGCAAGTCACCTGAAGCATTAGAAGACTGATCAGGATCCTGATCAGTCTTCGAATTGCTTTCAGGTTACTATGGCAGCCAGGACGCTACTAGCGTCCTGGTTGCCATAGTAGGAGCGGGGAGCGGGGGAGCGGCATACTTACATTCCGTGCGGCTCCCGGGGCGCTCCTGAATGACGTCAGAGCGCCCATGCGCATGGATCACGTGATCCATGCGATCACGTGATCCATGCACTGGGGCGCCCTGACGTCATCCTGAGCGCCCCGGAGCCGCACGGAATGTAAGTATGCCGCTCCCCGCTCCCTGCTACATTTTACCATGGTAACCAGGACTTTAGCGCCCTGGCTGCCATGGTAACCAGTCAGAAAAGCTAAATGTCGGATCCGGCAATGCGCCGAAACGACGCTTAGCTTAAGGTCGGATCCGGATTAATGCCTTTCAATGGGCATTAATTCCGGATCCGGCCTTGCGGCAAGTGTTCCGGATTTTTGGACGGAACAAAAAGCGCAGCATGCTGCGGTATTTGCTGCGTCCAAAAAACGTTCCGGTCCTGAACTGAAGTCATCCTGATGCATCCTGAACGGATTTCTCTCCATTCAGAATGCATGGGGATGATCCTGATCAGGATTTTTCCGGCA
The DNA here is from genome assembly GCA_033119425.1 of Bufotes viridis. Classification (NCBI taxonomy): domain Eukaryota; kingdom Metazoa; phylum Chordata; class Amphibia; order Anura; family Bufonidae; genus Bufotes; species Bufotes viridis. The sequence goes on along the minus strand of CM065597.1, from coordinate 28,598,065 downwards.
TAGAGACCCGACGACGGATCTCTATGCCGGAAAAGAAGAACGCAGGTGTGAAAGGGGCCTAAGTGTTACACTGCGGTGAGCCCAGTGACGTCACCAGCACTAATGGGCGGTCTATAGCGCTGCCCTAGGCTTTTTTTCAGCCTAGGGCAGCGCTAAAGACCTCCCATTAGTGTTGGTGACGTCACTGGGCTCACTGCTAGGCGGAATTCTCCAACTAGTATTCCCATACAGAGACCCGGTACGTGAAATGCTTTGGACCATACCATTTGTATTGTCCAAAGGGATGTATTGGACCTGATTATAATCTATTTGTTCAAGTATCCCAATCTGTACAAAACATTTTCAACTCACCCTATACATTTTCCCACACTGTGGACCCTAATGGTCAACTTTAAAAGGGTTGTCTGAAATTTTGATATGGATGGCCTGGACGAGCTATCCTCACCCTTAGGACAGGTCATCAGTATCTGATCAGGGGTCTGACTCCCGGCCCCTCAGCCAATCACTGTTTGAAGAGGCCAGGGCTCTCCAGTGAATACTGCCGCCTCTTCCTAGGCCAGTGACATCACGTTCATATGGCCTAGACGCAACTCACTCCCATTCAAGTGAATGGTGCTAGGATGAAATACCAAGCACAACCCCTATCCAATGGACATCGCACTCGTGTCAATCTGATATTGATGACTTATCCTGAAGTCATCAATCAATTTGCCAAATTGGCTAAAAAATTTAAAGGGGTTTTCCGGGTGTTTAAAGTTGATGATAATTTTTTAGCCAATTTGGCAAATTTGATACCAATGATCGTCCTCGATGATCAGCTCCTAACAGGTATCTGCTGAAAACTAGGTCAGATAAGCAGATTTTTTTTTTTTTTAACAAAGTGGTCTTCTTGGCCCAAAAATAAAATGCTATTGAGAATATTCTTATACAAAACTAGTTAAAATGACTGATGCCCATGTAAAGACAAACACTGTAATAGAAGGAATGGTTTTGCAATTTCTTTTTTCACTTCACAAAAGTTATTTTTATGCATAAACTGAAAAAAAAAAAAAAAATGATATGATGATGTGACCACTAGGGGCGCTGTGCTTCGTAATTTGTTCCAGCTCATATACAGCACCAGAGTCATTTGACTGTTTTATGCCGCTTAACAGCTGCCTGTAACTGGAGGGAGTGAAGAGGTTATAGAGATTTCCACACTCAGCGTACCAGCACCAGGAGGTTTTCTTATGCCTGTAATTATACCCTCGCAGCCACCACGTTTGCCAATTTTCCCAGTGTGGTCATATTGTATGATTCGACTCGAAGGTTCGTGCAGAATTAGGAAAGAATGGGATCTCATGCCGAGCTTTTAATGGAGCAGCTTAAGCCCTTGATCCTGCAGTTGATAATGTAACTAGTTTATTGAGGGATACTCATTTCACTCTTGTGATTCAATAGGGATCCTTAATTAAGTGGCTTACAGTTAAGTGATTTCACTTCAAGGAATTTACAACGGATTGACGCAGCCAAAGAGCTTACAGTCTAATTCTGAGAATTTGATGAGGATTTAAAATAAAGAATAAAAAATAAATATGTTAAATTTAATTTTTTTCCCTTCTGTCAGGGTGGGTCCTGTTTCTCATTGAAGAGACACAGAGATGTACAGGACTTATTTTTCAGGCAATGCTTTATGGGAAAAAAATATGCAAATTAGATCATACCAGCAAAACCAGGGACACCCATCTGTAATTAGCTGTTTCGGGGCTCTTGAATCTCATTAGTACAGAGTAGGGTTCTGGAACTTCTGGTGCCTCCGATGCAGCTCAGTCAATTCTGGGTTTAGTCATCCAGCTTTTCCGAAGTCCTGATTGTGAAATCTGTTCAGTTTTGCAATGATGGATGCCCGAAATGATAACACTGCATAACTAGTCAGTTATAATATGCTGGGTTACAATCCCTGTCATGTTTGTCATTTTGGATGGAACTACTAATTGGTAGAAAATCTTTATTTAAGTTCATACACACGCCCCAAAGTTTACATTTTTAAAGAAGTTTAATTTTTAGATTTTATCCATTTTTGTTAGAAGGGTCCCTTGAAGATAATATGTGATTCCAGGCAATCAGCTGTTACCATCTAGCAGCAAGTGCTCAATTTAACTGCAGTGCCTCCACAGGACAAATGAAGTATTACACAATTTTGAACTGAAATCAAGTGTTTTGTCCACGTATTGAAAAGAAACGCTGGGTCCTCAAGAGCAAGTGAAATGAGAGCCATGAACCCAAAACTCCCTTCCATTAAAGGGGTTGTCTCATCTGAGACAATGGGGACATATCCTCCAGCCACTACTTTGGCCTGCCCTATTCTCGATATAGGTCCAGGTCCCAGCGGTGGTTCCAGAAATAGATGTAGGATCCAGCGAATAAAATCGAAAAATTATTTATTTCTTCCATTAAAAGCACGTACAAAGGTCCCTTCTGAACATAAGATGCGGTGGGACCTGCACCTATCTGACAATCCGGGCATATTCTAGTGATATGCCCCCATTGTCTCAGATGAGACAACCCTTTTAAAGGGACTTAGATATTGATGACCTATCTTCAGAATAGGCTAATGATATAATATTGGTGGGTGTCCGGGTCTGGCACCCCCTTAATCAGCTGTATCAGGCATCTGGCGGTGCTGCAAACTATACAGTGGACAGGGCCAGAAGGTTTCGATCACTATGCAGTGGCCGTGATGGGGCACTGCAGCTAGGCAGCCATTCAAGTGAACGGGAGCTGAGCGGTAGTACGCCGGAAGCTGCATGGACGAAGCCTTTCATCCACGGTATAGTTTCCAGTGCCAGTGGATGTCTGAAACAGCTGATCACTGGGGGTGGTGGGCAAGGGACGTCCACCAATCGGTAGTCATCAATATCTAAGACCCGGAAGACCCTTTTAATACCGAATTCTCTAATAAAGTATATGCAAATAGATTTTCAAAACCAGTTCCCCCTTTAAGCCATACCCAGATAATCAGTGATTATCAATATGGAAATGAAAAAATGAGCACTGAGTCAGACTTATGCAGCAATATGAAACATGGCCGTCCAACTAGCAGATCATTCTTGATTTTGCAAATATTTTTACACGTTCAACCTTTGAACAAGTCGGGATAGTGAAAAGAGACTCTGGCAGGAAATATCGTCCCTATCAGTGATTTCACTGTGTTTAGGTGAATGAATAGGAAAGTGACTCTTGTGTGAATAGAGATGTGTGACCTCTGCTCTGCGGGCAGGTAACAGAGACATTTGATCCCTATTACCAGCAGAGATCACTAGCACCAGAGGCGCTCTACACCCTCATAAGCAGAGACCACAGAGAAAAGGAGACTGCAAAACAACAAGTAATTAGAGAAAACACATTTATATCTATTGTGTCATTCAGCGTCACCTGTATGTGACTGATACATCAAATGCTGCAGAGTGCAAGACAAATGGAGAGTAATGTGACCATGTGTGGCCTTATCTGCCATCAGAGTATACCTCCTGGGGAGGCAGAGAAGGTGGGCGACAGCAGCCTCAGAGTTGTCCTAGCGCCTGCTCCTCAGTGCAGATAAGATCTGGATGCTCATTCAGAAAGGGACATGGGAAGAAGATGCAGGATCTTTACTTGACCCTGGACTGACCTCGGCTAATACTTTGTACAAACAGGACAAATCGGGGGAAACCGAAAAAATAAGCTAAAACAAAAACACTGATATTCTCCAGGAATTAACACTGAGGAAACAAGTGTGTGAGCCATCAGGGGGCCATAGATAAGAGAAGTGTCCCAGTAATTGGAATTCTCCTGGCTAAGTGAAACCAGGATCCTGCAGAGGCTTATTTATTTGTACAACACGGATATGGGCGATCTACAAAGCAAGAGGACACATAATGGGGTCATAGCGGCCTAACTGGTGGCGTAGCTATAGGCGCTGCATAGGATGCCCCCAGGCTAGGGGAGATGTCAAGACTTCTCTGCCACATAAGAGGACGACAATTCTACGCTCAAGTGATAGTTGGAGGCCCTGGTACCCAAGAGCTTCAGGCTCAAGATTTTAACATAAAGGTGAAGCTTAGGCTCTGTTTCTAATTCCATCGAAGGCTCTGTTGGCATCCTCCGTAGGAAATTCTATCATATTTGATGGGAAAAATAGTGCAGAATCTTGCCCTTTTCTTCGCTTGAAAACGATGAACACCATGACGGAAACCTGTCAGACCCATTATAAGCCAAGCGGGTTTGTTGTGCGCCACTGGTGTCCGTCATAGAATGTTTTTTCTGCTCCTGTGATAGATCAGGAAAATGGAAATTTTCATAAAAAACATAAACAGAGCCTAAAGACCCCTTCGCATGGGCCGACTCAGCTGGCAGTTATCAGGAATGAACAGTGTATTCTAAATATTTGCCTGCATGTTAGAGAAGGTGAGAGCTGCGTGTACATGTAGAAATCTTCTTCTCTGTATGGGGATAAGTGGTTGCTAATATGATCGCTCATCCCCATAAAGAATCACGGACAACCTGCTGCCCAGAATGGATCATTTTGGTGTCCGCATCAGTAAGCATTTGCTCGTTCATCGGGTGATCAGCAGTAACTTTACATAAGGCAATTATCGGGAATGAGAGTTCCCAGGAATGCTCATTCCTGATAATTTCCCTAAACATCAGCCTGTGTAAAGGGGCCTTAACTCCCTGTTCTATGTAATTATTTGCAAAAAACATTTAATTGCAACATTCACAAGACAAATTGAGCAGTGACTTAGTCGTAAGGGTAAGAAAAAAAAACGGCAAAAGAAAACAGAATGAATATTTCAGCTCATCATAGTCAATAACTAAGTGTCACATAAATATAAGGAACTGTCAGAACCTCAATAGTCAAGGAGCATTGTTTAGCTGGAATAGTCATGGTTTAAAATGCGACATGTACCAAAATTGCAGCAAAATTTTGGCACAAAATAAACCAATCAAGAGGTGGTATAAGACAAGACAAGTGTCTAACGGTGGGTTTACATTGCCCGATGGTTAGGCAGATTATTGGGGACCAACACTTGTTCCCAACAAGCTGCCCGTCTAAAGACGAAGCTGATCCCTCGATGAACGAGCGATATGTTCATTCATCGAGTGAAGCTGTCATTCGTACAGGCAAGTAAATTATAATTTCTTGGTAGTAGATCGTCCTGTCTAAACTACCCATAAACAATGCAGCTGTATGAGGACAAGTGATCGCAGTAGCGATCGCTCATTCTCATACTGTTGAGGTGATCGCTGCATGTAAATGCAGCTCTTCACCTCCATTGAACGAGCGGCCATTTGTCTGGAAGGAACGCTTCCTGCCGATAATCCCACCCAACACATCTAGCAAGATGCACGTGATCATCTGAGTACAGTACAATAGCCGCATGATCAGATAAGAACAGACTGCATCATAAATTACTATAATGCAGTCAGCTCGGATCGGGGGAGAGAAATGCATCCAACACATGTCCCGTGTTTCCCAGATTGAGCACGGTTGTGTGAATCAGCCTTTAGTAAATCTGTCCCAGTGTGCCTCAGAGAATTTTCATTCACGACGTCAAATTGCCAAATATTGGTCATGATTAAAAGATGACAATGAGCGACCAAGAAACAATATGTTATAAGATTTCCTTCCAATTACAGAAGATGATCACAGAGGTAAAAAATATTGCCAAGACAATTTCTTTTAATCCTTGCCCACCTGTACAAAAATCACTAAAAATATCATCTAAGAGTTCGTTTCAAGTTGGATTTTATGAGACACACAGACACGCAATTTGTAGGGTGTAATGCATTTCTTATTCCTAACATTTTTAAGGTCTTCCTCCCTTCTATTGACTTTAATGGGAAAAATGAAGAACAGAAAACACATTTTTTCATACCTGGTAGTTTGAGTTTTTGTAAAAAAAAATTTACTTTGTCTCGCTGCATCACTTCGAGAAAATCTGAATGTAACCTTACAAGCTTCGGTGTATAATCAACCTTGAAAATATATTTAGACAAAAACTTGAAAAAAAACTTCAGCCTATGCTCCTAACACTCACACCATATTGCCAATAAGTCAAAGGGTAAAATAATTTTTTTAATTGTCTATATAAAATGTTATTGAACCCTATTCAATAAAAGTAATCAACATAAAAAACACTAATACCCATCTTATAGAAACACACTAATTGATGTTCCTTTAGGTTTCTGAGCCTCTGTAACCTCTGGTGACTTTTATAATCCGTATACTCTACAGTAGGGGGTACGGCAGACATTACACATTCATTGTTTAAAGCCCTCAGCAGCAGAAGGCTGGATAAAGATCTCATTTTCTGTTTCTTACCAGTAGCATAAAGTCAATATTATCTGTCGGATGGCTTACACTCAACTGCTGATACCACGTGAAAGGGTAGACAACCTAACAATATCAAAGCTATTGTTAGACCAAGTTTGGGGAAGTCAACCAAAGGAAATTGTGTTATCTTCATATATTGACGAAGAGGTATAGTAAATATTTTGAATTTTTTTTTACAATGGGTAGAGAACCAGGTCTCACACACAATGCCTAATGTTAACAAGCCCTTTGCGTCTGCAGTTGAGTTGGTTTCCTTGGAGAAACGATGGTGGACCTGGATGGTGGACACATGGCTGAACATTTGTCAAAAGTTTGATGCTTCTAAGGTTCCCAATAATCACATACAATTTATAGTATTGTGGCTCAATAGAGATATTGTGCACCCCCAAAAAATCGAAGACCTGAATGTTACTGCCCCTAAATGCATGAAGAATTCTTCTCTTGGATACAGCCACCAGTTTGTCAGTCAATGACTATTAGGATGCCCCACCTCTTATTATTATAAAAATGAAGTCCATGCACCTACTATTCAGGCCCAAGACCCAATCTAGGAAATGTATTTTATATATATATATATATATATATATATATATATATATATATATAGTCCACAAAAGAATCAGTGGCAGCACCATCAAAAGAAAAAAAGGCGGGTGCAATGTCCAACACCGGGTCCTGGCTGAACCCAATATTATAGCAATGGAAAAAGGGAGGACTGCACTCCAAATTAATGAAAAAATGAAAAAACTTTTATTCACCCATGGTGGGGAGCGACGTTTCGGCTCGTGTGAGCCTTTCTCAAGCATTGAGAAAGGCTCACATGAGCCGAAACGTCGCTCCCCACCATGGGTGAATAAAAGTTTTTTCATTTTTTCATTAATTTGGAGTGCAGTCCTCCCTTTTTCCATTGCTATATATATATATATATATATATATATATATATATATATATATATATATACTCTTATTAGGGTTTTTGAATCAATATTAAGAAGTTCAAGAATTTATCAGTTCAAAAAGTTGCTATTCGTCTGATGGTATTAGGGATACATAGTCTGAAAAGTAACTCATCCAAAGTTTGGATACATGGAGGACCTCAAAAACTTTGCCAAACATTCCTTTAAATTCCACCAACCCATCCATTTGGTGAATGTAATTTGGTGCCATATGCTTATTGGTATATTTTTGGACTTCAAAGAGGACTTTAATCAGCAGGATTAGCCCTACTAGGCAGTATGCCTGGTTGAAGAGGGTTTATTAGGATGACAAGTGCTTTTTGAGGTGCGATAAATTATAAGTTTCGAACGCTTAGATGCAGGAACATTAGAGTTAGAGGTATACAGCATGCTTTCTATAGTACATGAACGTTAGATGGGCATGAAGAAAGTGTCCATGATGGTGACCAGTAATAGCGTGGAAACGTGTTGCTCTGCAGTAGATAAATTCCAACAAGGTTTGGGATTTGTTATTTGTGAAGAGGTAAAGAGGAAAAGGCTTGGAAATTTTGGCTTAGAGACATAAAAGTAGAATGTATTTTTACATAGTAGGAGCAGGCCCATCATAGATGATTATATTATGGTATAAACTACTACATACTGCACCTTGAGTTCTGTTCTTATAGTAAGCCACTGAAAGGGTTAATTTTGCTGCCGAGTGCAAAACAGGGTCATCCAGATATTTTGAATTTACAGCTGCCCAGCAATAAATATATATTCTCTAGTTCAGACTTTCAAGGGGAAAAAAATTGGGTGTGAGGGGCTGGTGGGGAGGAATTCTTGAAATGTTCTCTTACTTCTGACCCCAAATCTCTGGGTTTTACACCACAAAATAAACACTTGGCTCGGTAAAATTTTATGGGGTCGAGTTTGGATAATTTATGAGGCAGGATCAGTGCAGCAGGGCAGGACCCCGGGACCCTGTTCCTCATTGGCAGGGGAGGCGTGGGGAAGGGGGAGAAAGTAATAGGATTTTGAAATGTGAAACAGGGGAAGGCTTGAAAGGAAAATTAATAGCTATCATAATGCTTTTTGACTTGTTGAACCTTGCCAAAGGTAGAAAGGACGGTGGGAGGGTGCCGGATCCCACAGGTCCTGAGTTGGTGATGTTCGATATAAGAGAAAACCTGGTAGGACTGTCTCTGACTCTATATAGAGAACCTTCTGGAAGCCTCAAGACTTTGCTAAATCTTTGGTAAAGATGACAGGGCCTCTCTAAATGGACTATAAGTGTATAATGAAGCTGGCCTGATGAAGGTTTGGTAGTTCAATAGACCAATCAAATATCACTTAGGCCTACTGCCAATGGGTATGAGCTGTCTATGTGTATGAACATTGGCCAATATATGGAGATAGTGGACTACTTACTTGCTCATGGTCCTAAAAATCCTTCTTCTTGTGATCCAAAACTATACATGCTTCCAGTGAAATTGACAAATGTCCAATTGATGTTATTAAAGTCGTATCTTGTATATACAGTCCCTCTCCATATGTCCCATTGGGGCATCTAATGAAGAGGGTGATGTCACCCAGTCACAACCCCTTTAATTAGCCGAAGCAGATGTCCACTGCAAACAGTGGCTTCTGTGTGGAAAGTCCTACAATGCGTTGATGATCCTCTTTTTCACTTTTGACTGTACACCTAAACCTTTCCATACACATAAGATAAGTATCAGCTGAAATTGTCCGATCAGTCCTCCAACTATCCAGATCTTAGCCCAAACTGGCAGATCGGTCAAGCATGTTAGAAACAGAAAAGGAAAACAACAAGGTGGACATGCGCAAAGAAAACAACCTAAAAAATCCAACCCGAAAGAACAAAATTTAGGGAGACAACAGTCCATACTGATCTATAATCTTTAGACAATCATTGGCTGAATCGGTCAAAGTCAACTATTTCATCCAACGTTTTAGCTTAGGCCTCTTTCACATTAGCGTTGTGTGGATCCGGCGTGCACTTCCGTCGCTGGAAATGCCCGCCGGATCCGTCACAACGCAAGTGACCTGAAAGCATTTGAAGACTGATCAGTCTTCAAAATGCATTCAGTGTTACCACGGCAGCCAGGACGCTACTAAAGTCCCAGCTGCCATGGAAAAGTAGTGGGGAGCCAGGGGAGAAGCTACTTACTGTCCGTGCGGCTCCCGGGGCGCTCCACAATGACTTGACAGTGCCCCTACGTCGCATGGATCATCCATGCGACGTAGGGTCACTGCAACGTCATTGTGGAGCGCCCCAAAGCCGCACGGATGGTAAGTAGCTTCTCCCCTGGCTCCCCACTACTTTTCCATGGCAGCCGGGACTTTATTAGCATCCTGGCTGCCATGGTTACTATTCAGAAAGCTAAACGTCGGATCCGGCGATGCGCCGAAATGACGTTTAGCTTAAAGTCGGATCCGGATTAATGCTTTTCAATGGGCATTAATTCCGGATCCGTCCTTGCGGCATGCCTTCAGGATTTTTGGCCGCAGGAAAATCCGCAGCATGCTGCGGATTTTGCTACAGCCAAAAAACATTTGGGTACTGAACTGAAGACATCCTGATGCATCCTGAACGGATTTCTCTCCATTCAGAATGCATGGGGATATTCCTGATCAGTATCTTTCTGTCCTAGAGCCCCGAGGACAGAACTCTAGGACGGAAAGTTGAAATGCAGATGTGAAAGAGGCCTTATGTGTATCCACTGGTGGCCTAAATATATATTAGATGGTTGGTAGGTCATGACAAAGACAACCAATCCACCAACTTTTATCTAATGGACAGTTTTACATCCTTTTTGGGGAGAACGCAAAACATTAGAGGGTTTATGGGTTTCTAATTTCTCCAGTGAGGATAGAATATTGTGTAGTCACCTAGATCTTCTGTAGATAGACTTTAGGGTCGGCGACTCAAACTTCAAGCTAAAAAATAAAGTTTCTTATCTGATGGCCCTTATGTCACCTCTGTACAGAAAGCTGCCTGGTGTCACCAGAGTCTCACCTCCCCTTTTTAAACGCCTGATTAACGATTATTTATCCTGAAGCCATCACAGAATTCACAGTAGAAGGTGCTAAATGGGGATTTTAGGAGTTAGTTGTTTTAATTGCCCAAGGGGGGAGGGCAAAAGTGCTGTTCACAGTTTGTATTCCTGACACCACCAGTTCATTACCACTGTATTACCGGCCGGCACACAAACCCAGCGGCAGAGGTCCTCTCTACCCCCTCTGCTGGAAAGCTGCTCCTCATATTATGGAGGCAGACAAATCGTAGCCATCAAAATACTCATTTCAAGCCAATATATCAGCAGTAACAGTTGTCATTCAAAGAAAGGGGCAGCTCTCCGTGCCAGAGACACAGAATTTGGCAGCCATTGCTCCATCCAGTCGTTGCGGCCTCGTTCTCTTCTTCAGTAATTGGATTCTTAGCCCTCCAAAGGCCCATTTTCACCTGTATCATTGATTAGCAAGTGCATAAGGGAGCGCATTAGAGGAGCGAGCATCCAGCGTAGCAGGGTTTAATGGCTGACACTGCTGACCCAGCTGGCAGGGAATGGAGAACTCCGGATTTCTCTGTCTGACGGCTCTGTACATAGAAAGCTTACCACATCTTTCCAGGCACTCGTCTCCCTCAAGCAGTCTTGAATGCATTTGGTGCTGGTAGAATTGTCCATTTATTTATATAGCACCCACTTGTTCTGGAGGGTCTTACAGTACTGATTTAGTCACTTTTATTGCGTATGCTTAAATGTTATGGTCAGTTAGTGTTTTTTATCTGTACAGTCAGGGAGAAGACTGAATGTTCTGACAAATGGCAGTGCACGATGGGCCGGAGACTGGGGCAGCCCGCGGGTCTTTCGTCAGGTAGAATATGTGGCCCTTTGTTTTGATAGAGGATTGACTGACCATTGTACACTAATGAGGTTACCACATTAGGGCCACGATTGTCAATATGAACCTAAAAGGTCCTATGGGCATTATAGAGGGTGGTCCGCAGCTTGAGTCCCGATTTAAAGTGCAGCGTCAATTTTGGAGGATTTGCCATGATCATTTATTACATGGTTGTCCACTCATTAGAATCGCTACAGCAAGACGGTGCAAGAAAGGTGTCTTGATGCCCACAGTTTCCGTGTGATAACACTGCTTGTTGATTAAGCCACCCCAACCTATAAGGCTTCTTTCACACTAGCGTTTTTTTGCGGATCCGTCATGGATCTGCAAAAACGCTTCCGTTTACAATAATACAACCGCATGCATCCGGTTGTATTATGTCTTCTATAGCCATGACGGATCCGTCTTGAACACCATTAAAAGTCAATGGGGGACGGATCCGTTTTCTATTGTGCCAGATTGTGTCAGAGAAAACGGATCCATTCCCATTGACTTACATTGTGTGCCCGGACAGATCCGCTTAGTCAGGCGGACAGCAAAACGCTGCAGGGTGGAATGGTGACTGAACGGAGGCAAACTGATGCATTCTGAGCGGATCCTTTTCTATTCAGAATGCATTAGGGCAAAACTGATCCGTTTTGGACCGCTTTCGAGAGCCCTGAACGGATCTCACAAACGGAATCCAAAACGCTAGTGTGAAAGTAGCCTAAGGTAAAAGTACTGCAACATCACTGTTCCCAACGTACTCCCACTCTGTAAGTAGTCATCCCTCCTGACATGTCTGTTTTAGTAATTACGGTACTTGCATTCTCCATGTAAAATCAATTATAAAACAATCTTTTTTTCATATATAACTTTGTCGGCTCTCTATTATTCCTTCTAGAAGTTATGAATGAATTGCTAGCAATTTGCAAAGCAGGTCCAGCTGGGTGTTACCAGTTTTGAGGGGGGGGGGGGTCCATGTTACAGCCTGACACTATCCAATCAATGCCGCCAGGGTTAAAGGTGAACGGGGAGGACAATCTTCTACAATCAATCTCCTTACAAAATATCTGAAGACACTTCCAGACTACTCCCTAAAGTAATACATACATTGTTTTTATTTTAGGAGGGTTGCAGATAAAAGCTTCTATTCACTGTAGGAATTTTATTGACTGGCAGCAGAGTTGGATAATCAGGCATGTGAATATACATATCATGTATAAACCCTTCTCCAGACAGGTCTTCTTCAGGCAGGAGATCACTGAGAGGGTTCCCTGTAGGTCACACGTATATCCTTAAGGACGTATTTAGCATAGTAGAGAAAATCAGGTGTCCTAGTCCCAGAGGGCAGGATTACCCCACTTTAAAGTCATTATAATCCCAGAATTACATCAATACACCATTAACAAATCCATGGAACAGCTTGAAGGAAAACCTGTGACGTATGTTTCCAGTAGACACCGATGACAGCAGTCTCGCACCCGCACTGTCACTCATGGGTAATGGTCCAAGAAGTGAGAAGAAAGCTGAAGGCTACTCTCTGTATCATGTCCTCCCTGTATAATTCTGTAAGTGTGCATTATAGGCCTTGCCGCAAGTCAAAATGGGACCACCTTGTGGTTGGGTTGATACGGAATCTACCTTCCTCGTGAGATGGCGGCCTTCAGCACATGCTGGTCCCCACTTTATCTTGACATGTACATCACGATAGTCCATATTTGCTAAACTTGCACTTCAGATTCACGTTTCCAGGAGAGATGGCCCCAACCAGCATTGGGACCCCCCTCTCTATGAGCCGTATAGCACCCACAGTGGTCACCTCTATAGTACTACACAGTTAAAGGGATTGTCCAGCCTTATAGAACCCACAGTGGTCACGTCTATAGTACTACTCAGTTATCCTGTACTATATAGTACTATATCCTCAGGATAGACCACCACTAGATGGTCGACGGGGCTACACCTGACGCTCAGCTGTTTGGTGTAGCTTCGTTGTGTGGAGGGCGCTCACAACTACAGCGCCGCTTCCATTGACATCAATGGGAGCAATGCTAAAGTAGTGAGCGCCCTCCACTACAATGTTGACAGTGCTGTGTAGCCTCAGCGCAGACATCCGGCGACAGAGCTATACTGAACAGCTGATCGCCAGGGGGTTCGGCGTGTCGAACCTGCACCGATCAGCTAGTGATGGCCTATCCTCAGGATAGGCCATTACTTACTAAAAGCTGGACAACCCATTTAATTGTAAAATCATTGGTTGTCTCAGAGAGTGAAGGGGTAATTTCATACAACCTGGTGGTCTAGGGCTTGAAGGAGGTCAATGGTTGCCTACTTTGGGTCCCATCCTTAGAGGGGCTCCTCTAGGGGTTGGGTGCCCTGGGCAAATATCCCAAAAACCACCTTTGACTATATACACCTTCCTGACTGAAATGGCTGACATCAGAGGACAATACCTTGCCCTGAACTGCATACCATCTGTAAGTGCAATGAGAAATTTGGCTTCTATCAGCGTCACGTCGACATTTTTATAGGCGGCCGTAATGATATCTATCAAAGTGGGTGTCACCGGGCTTTCTATACTGAGAGAGGGGTAAACAGAAGGATGATGGAGATGCTGATCATCTACATTGTCTAATCACCGCTGTAAATACGTTAAGAAAAGAAGGCGGCTGGATCCTGCCCTGAGGCTACTGCTGACAGGGGACTTGCTGAAGACGTCCATACACCTTCAAAAGATGTCGGCCGAAGTGAATAGATTTTACCTGCACTGATACATTGAAGCAAACCATTAGGACAACCATCCTCTGCTGCTTAACTACCTGTCTCTCAATGTATTGCCTGTGCCTGTTAGCGTTGCAGCAAACCCTCAGCTGTGAGAAATACCAGATCCATATGGGTTTTTAAAGGAAGCTAGAATGTTCTGAAGCCAGACAGCAAGCAGAGGTCTTGAAAATGGTGACTGTCTGTAATACAAAACGTGTATTAAAAAGCTGCAGAAAGTTTCATTACACACTAGGTTTATATCAGGTTTTTCCAGCTGCCTAAAGACTACAACTCCCAGCAGGAGCGCCATAGGCTGGAGATACCATGTTCAGCGTATTCACGGATAAGTTATGGGCATTTGGTCCTAACTAGGGGGAGATTTATCAAAATTGGTGTCAAGTAAAAATGCCTTAGTTGCCCATAGCAACCAATCAGATTCCACCTTTGATTTTCCAAAGGTGCTCTGAAAAATGAAAGGTGGAATCTGATTGGTTGCTATGGGCAACTAAGCCAGTTTTCCTTGACACAAGTTTAATAAATCTCCCCCATAGTTTGATTCAGGGGCCGCATACAATGTTTGTTTCAACCAACTTTATATGTATATACAAACAAAAAAAAAATTACAATCTTTGCTTTGAAAGTTTGTAAAGAACAAAAAAAAAAAAGAACACACTAAGATGATCGAAGTTTGGTGTAGTAGAAACATGGCGGCTTCAGTACTTCAGAAAATACATACGGAATATACAGTACATTGCGTGCCTGGGAGCAGGCTAGGCCTCAATGGAGACCAGAACTATTGTGGTTACTCATAGCAACCAATCAGAATTCAGCTTTCATTTCTCCTGTGTAGATTAGAACATGAAAGCAGTGATGCGATTGGTTGCTGGTGGTCCCCACCACAGGATGCAAACAGTGTAAATTAATTCCTCCATTACTGTGTAGTGCATATTCATGAGGGCAGTCATTACAGTTAGCAGTGCAAGTGTGAACGCCCCTCACAGTGCTGGGACTTTACATGTCACTGGGACACTTCACACCCCGGCGTCAATTATCTGTAGATGAAGCCTTTAGTGTGCGCCTGTGATAAACGCCCCTTAACCTAATTATCTCATCTGCCTTAATGATCACACCGTACATGGTGACTGCTGGGTCCGACTGAGTATTATTAAAGGGGGTTTTCCAGGAGTAGAATAGTGGTGACCTATCCTCTGGTGGTGCCCCCACTGATCAGCAGTTTTGAAGGGGCCGCAGTGCTAGGATAAACGCTGCAGCCTCTTCATTGTATAGCAAGCACAGCGCCGTACATTGTGTAGTGGCCGTTCTTGGTACTGCAGCTCAGACCTAGAAAGGCCATGTGACTGATGGACACGACGTCACTGGGAACACCGCAGTCCATTCCAACAGTTGATCTGCAGGGAATCCGGGAACTGGACGCCACCGATCAGATATTGTTGATCTATCCTGACAAAAGGCCAGCAATATTTAAAGGGGTATTCCTATCTGGGACATTGGGGGTCATATTACTAGTCCTACCTCTGGGACCCACGCCTATCCTTGGAACAGAGCCCGCAAAGTGCCGGAGGGCGCACCGCGCATGCGCGGCTACCTTCCATTCATTGCTATGGGAGTGCCGAAAATATCTAAGCAATGGCTCGGCTATTTTCATAAGCCGAATAGAAATGAATAGAGCGGTGGCTGCACTTTTATTTCAATCAGACTTCCGAAAACAGCCGAGCGCAGCGCTCAGCTTTTTTCAGCAGTCCCATAGAAATGATCATAGAAATCGAGAGCGGCCGCGCATGTGCATTTTGAGGGCTTCGTCCTAAGGGCTCCCACCGGGACCTGTTCCTATCACCCCAATGTCCCAGAGGCAAAAACCCCTCTAACTCCTGGGAACCCCCTTTAATGCTTATTTTCAACATAGTGGTTTTAAAGGCAATACACACATCAAATTAGAATTTCATCAGCGAGGTAAAATGTAAAAGATCAATTCTTACCAGTTGCAGCCAATCAGAGCGCAGCTTTCATTTCTTCATCTCCTGTGGAAGAAAAGCTGCTGTGGTATGTGTTGCTATGGGCAACATCTTTGATAAATGAGGCCCATGGTCTAAAACAGACGCAATACAGCCTGTTGTAGAGGCGCATAAGACAGCGCAAGATCTGGTCCCTCCACGGATCTACTGAACCTTTTGATGAGCTAAGATCAGCGCAGTAGAGTGTGGTGGTAACTAACATGAGAAGGTGGCCCCATTTTAATGTTTGCTATGGGGCCCCCTCATCTCTACGTATGTACGACCCCTGATGAACAGATTTACATTAAAGGGGCTGTCCCATCTTAAGACAATGGGGGCATATCACAAGGATATGCCTCCATTGTCTGATAGGTGCGAGGACCCGCACCTATATTGAGAACGGAGCCCTGAAAGTGAAGGTGGGCGCACTGCACATGCGCAGCCGCCCTCCGTTTATTTTCTATGGGGCTGGCGAATATAGCTGGGCTGCACATGCGCGGTGCGCTCTCGTTCACTTCTATGGGAGAGGTGGGGAGCAGCGCTTGGTGGTAGACGGACCCCGGGAAATCTGGGGTCCTCCAGCCACAGCTCTTCCTGCTCCGTTCTCGATATAGGTGTGAGTCCCAGCAGTGGTCCTAGCGATATGCCCTTATTGTCTGAGATGGGAATACTAATCTGAGCACCTACTGCCATCATCCACAGTGCGGAGACACACAAGAACAACGCCTGGTGGCATGGTGTGGGGCGCCATTAGTTACCATGGCCATGCCCAGCCTTCAGTATGTCCATAGTATAGGGCTGGCAGTATATATATATATATATAGAGGATAGTATAGGACTAGCACTGATGTTATTATATATATAATATAGTATAGGACTAGCACTGATGTAATAATATATATAATATAGTATATGACTAGCATTGGTGTCACTATATATATATATATATATATATATATACAGAAGAAAAATGGCGAAAAATATATATACAGAAGAAAAATGGCGTTTTTTGCACCGCATGGGTGATTAAATCCACTATTTTTACTACATTGGAGTGCTGTCCTTCTTTTTCTTGATATATATATATATATATATATATAATATAGAAAAACGAACTGCACTCCAAAAAATAAATCAAAAGGAGTTAATTTATTGACCCGTGCGGTGCAACGTTTCGGCTCTGGACCTAGAGCCTTTCTTAAGCTTGAGAAAGGCTCTAGGTCCAGAGCCAAACGTTGCACCGCACGGGTCAATAAATGAACTCCTTTTGATTTATTTTTTGGAGTGCAGTTCGTTTTTCTATATTATTAGTTTGGGGCTTATGGTCAGTCCCCATTGAACATTGCACCCGCCTAAGTATTTTGTCCAGTGCCGCCATTTTTCTTATATATATATACAGGATAATACAGGACTGGCACTGGTGTTATTATACATATATATATATTATAGTATAGGGCTGGCAGTATATACATACAGGGTAGTACAGGACTGGTACTGGTGTTATGATATATTTTATAGTATATGGCTGGCAGTATATATCTATACAGGGTAGTACAGGACTGGCACTGGTGTTATTATATATATTACAGTATAGGGCTGGCAGTATATATGTACAGGGTAGTACAGGACTGGCACTGGGGTTATTATATATATTATAGTATAGGGCTGGCAGTTTATATATATATATATATATATACAGGGTAGTACAGGACTGGCACTGGTGTTATTATATATATTATAGTATAGGGCTGGCAGTATATATCTATATACACAGGATAGTACAGGACTGGCACTGGTGTTATTATATATATTACAGTATAGGGCTGGCAGTATATATATATATATACAGGGTAGTACAGGACTGGCACTGGTGTTATGATATATATTATAGTATATGGCTGGCAGTATATATATATATATATACAGGGTAGAACAGGACTGGCACTGGTGTTATTATATATATTATAGTATATGGCTGGCAGTATATATATATTTACAGGGTAGAACAGGACTGGCACTGGTGTTATTATATATATTATAGTATATGGCTGGCAGTATATATATATTTACAGGGTAGAACAGGACTGGCACTGGTGTTATTATATATATTATAGTATATGGCTGGCAGTATATCTATATACACAGGGTAGAACAGGACTGGCACTGGTGTTATTATATATATTACAGTATAGGGCTGGCAGTATATATATATACAGGGTAGTACAGGACTGGCACTGGTGTTATGATATATATTACAGTATAGGGCTGGCAGTATATATATATATATATTTACAGGGTAGAACAGGACTGGCACTGGTGTTATTATATATATTACAGTATAGGGCTGGCAGTATATATATATATACAGGGTAGTACAGGACTGGCACTGGTGTTATTATATATATTACAGTATAGGGCTGGCAGTATATATATATATTACAGGGTAGAACAGGACTGGCACTGGTGTTATTATATATATTACAGTATAGGGCTGGCAGTATATCTATATATACAGGGTAGTACAGGACTGGCACTGGTGTTATCATATATCTTACAGTATAGGGCTGGCAGTATATACTATATATACAGGGTAGTACAGGACTGGCACTGGTGTTATTATATATATTACAGTATAGGGCTGGCAGTATATCTGTATACAGGGTAGTACAGGACTGGCACTGTGTGAGTGCAGCTCCCGGGCAGGGGTCAGTGGCCGGTGCCCGGCTCTGGGCTGGCATCATGCAGGGAGGGGGCAGAGCACTTGGGGACTGGTCAGGGCAGGCAATGCAGGAGTTAAAGGCTCTTCTATTTCCGGGTTTGCTCATTGCTCAGGGCTCGGAGAGAGAAGCAGGAGGGAGGGAGAGAGGAGCATCATCATCATCACCACCACCATCCTCCTCATCCTCCTCAGCCCTGTACACGGCGCACACATCACAGCCGGAGCCGCCGCTGCCCAGCATCATCCTCCTGCAGGAGCCGGCATGTCTGCAGTGTGAGCGGCGCGGGAGCTCGGTCCTCAGGCGGGACTCGTCACTCATCTGCCCCGTGACACCTGGATGGACAGGCGGCTGTGAGAGCAGCTCCTCCGCGCTGCGTCCCCTCCATGCTCCAGCCTCCAGCGCTCCAGCTCCCAGCACCTCGTCCCCCAGCCCTGTGCTCCCCTCCAGCCCGGAGCCGCTAGCGCCCTCACCTCCCATTGTCTCCAGCCACAAGGACGAGCCCAGGCGGCATGGCACAAAGGGTAGGTGCTCCTGCAGCCATTGTCACCGGCTGTGCTGCTCCACAGGCCGGCAGCGGGGGCTGCAGGGTGGGGGGCACGGGACACTACACCTCCGGGTCCGCGGAATATACTGCAAACTTCATGGACCTTATACTATCTCACATCATACACTGGATAGACCGAGATCTACCCTGAGAACCTGTAATATAGTAGACTGCACTATAATGTAGTAGACTGCACAATAATATAGTATACTGCACACATACTGCACTATAATATAGTATACTGCACACATACTGCACTATAATATAGTAGACTGCACTGTAATATAGTATACTGCACTATAATATAGTATACTACACACATACTGCACTATAATATAGTATACTGCACTGTAATATAGTATACTGCACTATTATATAGTATACTGCACACATACTGCACTATAATATAGTATACTGCACACATACTGCACTATAATATAGTATACTGCACACATACTGCACTATAATATTGTATACTGCACACATACTGCACTATAATATTGTATACTGCACACATACTGCACTATAATATTGTATACTGCACACATACTGCACTATAATATTGTATACTGCACACATACTGCACTATAATATAGTAGACTGCACTGTAATATAGTATACTGCACACATACTGCACTATAATATAGTATACTGCACACATACTGCACTATAATATAGTAGACTGCACTGTAATATAGTATACTGCACTATAATATAGTATACTGCACACATACTGCACTATAATATAGTAGACTGCACTGTAATATAGTATACTGCACACATACTGCACTATAATATAGTATACTACACACATAATGCACTATAATATAGTATACTGCACTATTATATAGTATACTGCACACATACTGCACTATAATATAGTATACTGCACACATACTGCACTATTATATAGTATACTGCACTATAATATAGTATACTGCACACATACTGCACTATAATATAGTATACTGCACACATACTGCACTATAATATTGTATACTGCACACATACTGCACTATAATATTGTATACTGCACACATACTGCACTATAATATTGTATACTGCACACATACTGCACTATTATATAGTATACTACACACATACTGCACAATAATATAGTATACTACACACATACTGCACTATAATATTGTATACTGCACACATACTGCACAATAATATAGTATACTGCCCTATAATATAGTATACTGCCCTATAATATAGTATACTGCACACATACTGCACAATAATATAGTATACTGCTCTATAATATAGTATACTGCACACATACTGCACTATTAAATAGTATACTGCACACATACTGCCCTATAATATAGTATACTGCACTCATACTGAACTATAATATAGTATACTGCACACATACTGCACTGTAATATAGTATACTGCACTGTAATATAGTATACTGCACTGTAATACATACTGCACTGTAATATAGTATACTGCACTGTAATATAGTATACTGCACACATACTGCACATATACTGCACACATTCTGCACATATACTACACTATAATATACTAGACCAATATATAACATGATAACCTGTAATATAGTATACTGCACACATACTGCACTATAATATAGTATACTGCACATATACTGTAATGTAGTATACACACTATACTATAATATACTGTACACACATACTACACTATAATATACTAGACCAATATATAACATGATAAGCTGTAATATATATGTCCTATAATATGGTATACTACACACATACTGTACTATAATATACTGTACACACACATACTACACTATAATATAGTAAACTACCCATAGATTACACTATAATATACTGTACACACATACTGCACTGTAATATACTAGACCAATATATAACATGATAAGCTGTAATATATATGTCCTATAATATGGTGTACTACACACATACTGCACTATTATATACTGTACACACATACTACTAGACACATCAACAATACACTGCACTCATATAATATACTAACACTATATAACATACCAGGTACATGCAATATATTGTACACACACAGTACTCTGGATACATGTACTGTACACACATAATATACACTCATCATGAAGTACTGTCTCATACTAGTCACATAATAAAATATACTGAATACATGATATCAAATATTACACAGGACACATCAGATGGTATACTGAGTACATTCTATCAGATAATGTAGCGGGCACAGATGGGGGCAGTCTGCCCAGTATTACTATGTGCTGTGTTATAATAGCTGTCCTGGATCCCCCATGTACAGCCCTCTGTGATCTCCCACCATGTTATGTTGTACTTTGGGCAGTACCGTGTCCCGGCTGTGTGTACTATAGGGGGTCACCGCTCACTACTCCCCAGTGCACAGCAGAGCTGGGTATGTCAGCAGCTCCTCCAGACTTCACTTGTCTAAAACTTTCTTTCCCAAGAAGTTTTCATGTCTCAGAGCTGCAGGAGAGATCTTATCTCCTGACTGAGAGCCGTCCTGCTGGCCTGTATACTACTTATATACTACTACTGTATACTACTACCTACTGTGTGCGGGTATGTGTGTGTGTATTGTACGCCGGGGCATCGCTCTGGGGGCTCCCACATGTAATGACGGTGACAGGCCAGTGTTATGTGTGCAGAACTAATCACAGCAATTGTGTTATTTCCAGGACTGTGTTCTCTGTGTATATATATATGTCATACATACAGTATACAGTCAGCATATGAGGCTGCACTACTGTGCTCTGTATAATGCATTCATTATATAATCAGTATATAGGACTGCAGGACGGTCCTCTGTGGTATATATATATATATGTCATACATACAATATATACAGTCAGCATATGAGGCTGCACTACTGTACTCTGTATAATGCATCCATTATATAATCAGTATATAGGACTGCAGGACGGTCCTCTGTGGTATATATATATATATATGTCATACATACAATATATACACAGTCAGCATATGAGGCTGCACTACTGTGCTCTGTATAATGCATTCATTATATAATCAGTATATAGGACTGCAGGACGGTCCTCTGTGGTATATATATATATATATGTCATACATACAATATATACAGTCAGCATATGAGGCTGCACTACTGTGCTCTGTATAAGGCATTCATTATACAATCAGTATATAGGACTGCAGGACGGTCCTCTGTGGTATATATATATGTCATACATACAATATATACAGTCAGCATATGAGGCTGCACTACTGTGCTCTGTATAATGCATCCATTATATAATCAGTATATAGGACTGCAGGACGGTCCTCTGTGGTATATATATATATATCTACAGTGTTCCAAAAATACTCCAATATTTTAGGGAAGAAAGTAAAGCAGAGAATTTCTATGTAAAAAGAGAGAATAAAATGTGTTAAAGAAAGCAAGAAATAATCTATTTATAGAGAAGCCAAAAGTGAAAATGTAAAATATGGATTGATTTATTTTTCCATTATTCCCATGCATTTGCAGTATAGTTCTGGACTCTGCATTGCCAGCCCTTAGCTTTCCTTATGTTTGGACCCTGAAGAAATTCACACACTGCTCCGAACTTCCCCAAATCTCCAGGGCCGAGGCAGGAAAATGGAAGGAGAGGGAGAGGGAGCTGCTGGCCGAGATTTGCATTTTACAAAAGTTTCCTTACAGTTGACTGATTGCTGCCTGGGAGTGGGGAGAGCTGAGCGTGAGGGGTGCGGGGAGAAAGCCACCAAATAAAGAATAATAAAATAATATACTCTGCTTGATACACGGACCTCGAACGGATTGCAAAAGGACATCAAAAATGTTCCACATTTTTTATTTTTTATTTTTTACACCAAAATGGAATCTATTTGTAATACACAAAAACGTAAAAAAAAATCCCCCCAAAAAATCACAAGGCAACCCAGAGGGTCTAGTGTTAGGGTCACCCTTTATTTATGTATGAAAATGCAAAATAAAAATAAAAAAATAATAATAATAATAATAATTTCCATCACCAAACGCAGGGAATTTACACCAAAACCGAAACTGCAACATAAAACGTGATTTGACAATTTATTCTGTTTGTGCCTAAAGGAAGCGATAAATGAAAAAAAAAAACGCAGGACGGTTTCTGGGATGTTTAAAAAAAAAAATGGGTTGACTTAAGTTTATTTTTTTGAACTTTTGTAATAGTAAAAGTTTTGGGGGTCATTTACCGTAATTATTTTTTTAGATTTTATTTTAGTTTTAATAGAATTCTCGTCTAAACTGAACTTGAATCTGTAAATGTCATTTTCTTCATTTATTTAAATTTTGTCACTGCTAAGAGGATTTTTTTTTGCATAAAATTATATAGATAATGTGCTAGTTTTGCGTATCTGATGATTTATTATTGCATATTGTGTGATATATATTTTATTTTATATATATGATATGATATAACTGTATTTCTGGCGTTGCTTGTGCAGTATATGGTATTCAGTGTAAATGGTGTGTGTCATATACTGTATAAAGGTTAATACAGATGTAGCAGAGCTGAGTTTGTCATGAATGTTTATGTGATTTTTCTGTAGGGCTAAAATAATATAAAGTTGGCATAAAACACTGAAATAACACATTCAGCTCTGCTACATGGATGCATAGAGGGAAAATAGGCAGCAAGCTTATGCATTGTAGATTTTTGTGCCAGTGACACGTCTGTCTGTGCTCGAGAAGTAACCTCTCCTCCTGCCCTGTGCTTGCAGTACGACGAGATGGTGCATTACCCCGGGTTAGATGGGATCCCCCTGGCTGGATTTGGGGATGCGCACACGGGACGAGCCATGCAGCATCACTCCCTAAGCCAGAGCTCGCCCTATGGAACTGCTGGGGCGCCTCATCGGATCCCCATGCCCCCTGGGATGGGCAGCAACGACAGCCTGAAGAGGGAGAAGGATGAGATTTATGGGTAAGAGTGGTTGGCGCCTCATGAGCTCACTGCTGGCTGCACATTGCTGCTGACCCCTTGGCGTAATATAACATTTGCAAATCTTACAGGATCAGAGCTGCTGAAACGATCTGTCTGGGGTGTTGTGCCCATGTGTTACACAAATCCTCATCTCATAGGCATAGTGAACCCACCCTTACATGTAGAGCTCTTTATATTGGGCGATTGTTAGCTCTGAGGCCCGTTCTGACACTGATAATGATGGGGTCTATGGGGTGACGGTGAGCGCGGCTGGCCTTCATCAGGTGCATGTGGCGGTCACAGTTATACCGCAATCTATGGCGGTACATTTACTTTCCGCTGTATTTTGTGGAATTAGTTGTTGGTAACCAGTTCACATTGTCTGTGGGTTATAGTTTATATGTTTATCATATGTGTGTGGCTGTATGAGCCCCTCCCCCAACGGGGCACGTATAGGCCGCAATTCACATTGCATTATATATGTATATTAATATCTCAGCTAGCTAGCCGTTGTAGTAAGCAATTCTATCTATCTAATGTAATCTATCTTTCCATCCATCTATTTCATTATTGGTCTATTATCTTTTTTACTACTTCATAAACTATCTTTCTACAGTATCTATCTATCTATATCATATCTTTATCTATTTATCTATCTATCTATCTATCTATCTATCTTTATCTATCTATCATTCATCTATCTATCTAT
Source organism: Bufotes viridis (assembly GCA_033119425.1). Lineage (NCBI taxonomy): Eukaryota > Metazoa > Chordata > Amphibia > Anura > Bufonidae > Bufotes > Bufotes viridis. The sequence goes on along the minus strand of CM065597.1, from coordinate 28,573,194 downwards.
CTATCTATATCATATCAATCTATCTATCTATCTATCTATATCATATCATCTATTTATCTATCTATTATTTATCTATTTCATTATCTAATTATCCATCTATCTACCTGCTTATTATCTATGCATCCATCTATTTGATTATCTATCCATTATCTTTTTATTTCATTACCTATCAGTCTGTCTCTTCTATCTAATGTAATCTATCTTTCCATCCATCTATTTCATTATCGGTCTATTATCTATTTCTCTATTTCATAAACTATCTTTCTACAGTATCTATCTATCATATCATCTATCTATTATTTATTTATTTTGTTATCTAATTATCCATCTATTTCATTATCTGTCTATTATCTATCTATCTATTTCATAAACTATCTATCTATCCATTCATTATCTCTCTATTTCATTACCTATCTGTCTCTCTTCTATCTATCTATCTATCTATCTATCTATCTATCTATCTATCTATCACCTATCAATTATCTATCTCATATCTATCTATCTATCTATCTATCTATCTATCTATCTATCTATCTATCTATCTATCTATCTATCTATCTATCTATCTATCTATCATCTATCTATCTATCTATCCACTATCTCATATCTATCTATCTATCTATCTATCTATCTATCTATCTATCTATCTATCTATCTATCCATTATCTGATATCTATCTATTATCTATCTATCTATCTATCTATCTATCTATCTATCTATCTATCTATCTATCTATCTATCTATCTATCTACCTATCCCTCCATCCCTCCATCTCTATGCATGGCCGTGTATATGTAGACATGTAGCAGTGCGTCTCTCAGTACACACCTATGTGGTATATGGTACAGTTGTTGCTTTTCCTATGTGAGGAGCGTTATATACAGGAGGCTCCTTCTCTCTCCTGGGATGCAGATGGCCCGTCCATGTCCTTCTTCTAGTATTTGGGGTTTTCCTCACGTCCAGGACTATCCTGGGCAGCCTAGGACCTGCATATCCCAGTGGGTCCACCACATACTATATAATGTCCTATAGAGTATATATAAAATCTGTAGCCCATTGATTGCTGTCCTAGATGCTGATTCCAAGAGCTTGCAATCTAAAAGCGTGTGAAGCTGAATTATTATTTACTTAAACAAAAAAAAAAAAAGTCAGGAATCGGAGCCGGGAATTTCTCTCGTTAAAGTAGTGAAAAAATAGTCAGTGTGTAACACAATCCCACACGCAGCACGTCTATAAATATACAGACACGTGTGTGCGGCTAAAAATACCGAGGTCTTCGTAAACCGCCGCGATACGGCGCCGATATACAAACAAACCTATCGGTATTTGTGTAACCCGAGCGCCCGCTCCCCGACAAAATCACCGGGAAGCAGCCAAGTCTGCAACACCCGTGTCCTCTGGACTGGCTTGGCTCGTCCTGGGTTATTTTCAGTAGAATGTTAATTTTGAACAGATTGCTAGCTCTTGGGGCGGCACAGCCGCTCACCGTGCGATTTCGCTGTACCCCACGTGACGACTTGACGTGTAACTGTAACCTCTCCCCCCCCCCCTTTCCCCTCACAGGCACCCCCTGTTTCCCCTGCTGGCGCTGGTGTTTGAGAAGTGCGAGCTGGCTACTTGTTCGCCACGGGATAATTCCGGCTCCTTCCCAGGGGGGGACGTGTGCTCCTCGGATTCATTCAACGAAGACATTGCTGTATTTGCCAAACAGGTCAGTGTGATTTTCGCAGCGTCGGAGCCGCTGACGGTTTCTCAGATGTGGTGGGCTTCTAGGGGGGGGGGGCTCGATCCGCAAGGAAGGTGGATTTAATTAACACAAAGCAGAAGGGCTCCCTTAGAAGCCTAGAACATCGACAGCGGACAAAGACCAGGTGGCCGGCCCCATCCCCGATGCCTCTTCATTGTCATGGCCTTCTCAAAGGAGACCCGCATTTAAGGCAGCCCCCCAGCATTTAAGGGAACCCTCCTTTAAATGTGATTAAAACACAGTAAAAACAAAGTTCTTAAAAAAAAAAAAAAAATTGTAATTTTTTTAAAATTTTACTTTGCGCATTTTATTATAAAGTCACTGTAACGTAAGTCACGTGTCGGTAACCTGTAGCCCTCCGGTAAGGAACACAATAGTGGGTGGTGCATGAGGATGTGACGTGGCGGCAGAAAAAAAAAACGTATCTAAAATGCTTAGGGTATGGTCACACAGAGGGTTTTTTTTTATGTGGCTTATGGCCCAAAAACCATGCTGAGACCGCTTGCATCTCATCTGCATTGAACTGAATGGGAAAACCGCTCGGCGCTATTTATTTTTCCGCTTGTGGTTTAAAAAACAATCCCGCAGAAAAAAAGAAGAGACGCGTCCATTCTCAAAGCGGATTTTGCATCCAGAGTTTCCAATGAAATGGGCAGGATTGAAAAACCACGTCAAAAACGTGTAAAAAAATAAAAATAAATCTGGCATAATAAAAAAACAAAAAAAAGAGATCTCCATGCGGATTCCGCATCAGTTTTTTTTTCTGCATGGAAAAAAACCCTGAAAAACCGCATGCATTTTATGAAAATAAGCGGAGATTTTAAATATGAGATTGTTCCAATATTCCTAGCCCTCAGGGAACATAAGGGAAATGTCGCATATGGTTTCCGCAACGGTTGCGTTTTTTTTTGTTTTTTTTTGCACGGCTGCCCATATATGCGATTAAAAACAGAAATAAATCACTTAAAGAATCATCTGGACTGGATGTGCAGTGGATTTTTATAAAAAAGGAAATGCAGTTGAAAGCATAGTGGGACTTGTAGTTCCAGATCCTGTCTGGTTGAGGCCTAGTAGGTTCGGGATTAGGTTCCTCTTTTTTACAGAAACAGCGCCACCTTGGCCGTAGGCTGTGTCTGGTATTGCAGCTCTGCACCATGCCCCTAAGGGCTTGTTCACACTCATTCACATAAGGGTTCCATGCCCGTGCTGTGGACCGCAAACTGCGATCCGCAATGCACCGGCACCGACCGTGGGCCCGCCGCATGTAGATTGCGGACCCATTCATTTGAATGGGGTCCGCGATCCGTCCGTTTCGCAAAAAGATAGAGCAAGTTCTATCTTTTTGCGGTGTGGAGGTATGGAACAGAACCCCAGGAAGCACTATTACTTCCGTGGGGTTCCGTTCCACACTGCATCTCTGGATTTGAGGATCCGTGATGCGTAATGCGCGTGGCCGTTGCAATACGGCAACGGAGGGGCAACAGCCGTGTGAATGAGCCTTAAATGGGGTGAGCTGCAGTACCAGCCTTAAGCACTTGTCAAGCGTGGCAATGTTTTTGAAAAAAACCTTTGTTTTTTCCCTTGGGCTGTGTTCACATTACACCTTTTGCCTGTTTTTCACTTGGAAATTCCTCATGAAATGGGATTTCAGTGAACCCCCTGCACATGCAATGGAACAGTTTCCGACCCGTTACTTACCATTTTAATGAGAAAGGGGCAAATCTGCAACAGAAACCGGAGGGTCAGACTCCAGGGAAAATACATGTTGTGTGAACATACCACAATGGATTACCGGATGTTCCTTAGCTGCATCTGTGTCTGGGAAAGCTGAGTGGCAACTAAGATGGCCGATAGCTGAAATAGGGGCTGTCACCCAGCTTTCCTAGGGTCCTGCACAGGAAATCTTCTTACTTGTAAAATGTATGAACCACTCAGGACTCTGGGAAAGCTGGTTGCGAAGCCGCATTTCCCAGTAACCGATGCAACTAAGGACCACCCCTTTATAGAAAAGGATGGCTTAAAGCAGGGATCAGCAACCTTCAGCGCTCCAGCTGCTGTGAAACTATAATTCCCAGCATGCTGGGAGTTGTAGTATGCATGCTGGGAGTTGTAGTTTCACAACAGCTGGAGTGCCGGAGGTTGCCTACCCCTGGCTTAAAGGATTAGACAAAACATGGCTGATTTCTTCCAAAAATAGCACCACCCCTGTCCTCAGGCTGAGTGTGGTATTGCGGCTTATCCCCATTCACTTCATTGGAAGTCGAAAAAACACCCCCAACTTAAGGTGCAGAAGTAAATGAATACAATAAGAGGGTCCTGTGTCATTGGACTACGCCTGACCGCCGGCAGGATTGTAATAATAATGGGTGCTAGGGTAATGACCAATCATGATACAGCCCGAGAGACACGCGTGCGAGCGTTCTGCTTCTAATGAGCATACAAAGGGTTAAATTTCCCGAAATCTGATCCTTTTTTACACAATAAAAAATAACATATAAAATACAGCGGAATAAAAAAATCAATGGAAAACACTTAAAAAGCCCTGATCGCGCTGTCCTCCGCTACCAATGACGCTGGTTTTTGAAGTGGGGCGTTGGAGAAAACCGCGATAAACGTGAGCGCTGATGTTTTATGGATGCCGAAACTGAAAAGGTTTAGGAGATAAAAGCGAGGATGCTGACGGGAGGCGGCGGAGGCTTCTCCAGGGAAGCGCCAGGCAGGAAGATCAACAGTTTAATAGATTATTGGAGATTAAAACGCAAAGTTTATCTGGAATGGGACTGGAGGGGAAGGGGGGGGACGGGACTCGGAGTGGACCTGACGTCTGATAATGAGGGGCTCTCTCTGCTTTATGTCTCCAGGTCAGAACAGAAAAACCTCTCTTCTCATCCAACCCGGAGCTGGACAACCTGGTAAGCAGTCGGATCCGTCACCGTATGGAGCCCCCACCCTATAGTAAAAAGCTGCCTGTACCATTAAGTCACTCCATTGAAGAGCATAAAACCCCGGCGGCTGATAACAGGGAGCAATTGCGTATTTTTTTTTCAAGTCTTTTGAACTATAGAAAGTGCTGCATACAATTTGTGCCTTTTTTGGGGTCAGTTTTATTTATCTTTTTCAGAATGGTATTTTTTATTTTATTTTTTCCTATACGGCAAGAAAAACACCACTTTTACGCAGTTTTTTGTGCCTTTTTTTGCACTTTTTGGGCAGGTTTTTGCATCTGCATTTTTGCAGTAGCTGAAGGTTTATGGGAGATATGAAGGGCAGGATACACAGACTTTTTTGTGTTTTGTTCATTAGGTGGCATTTTTGTCTTTTTGACTTCTTTAATAAAAAACAAACAGCATGCTGGAGCTCTTGGCATTTTTTAGGCTGCTTTGATATCACCCTCTATAGGCCATAAAGAAAATGCTAGCGGAAAGACACACTGGGGGAGATTTCTTAAGACTGGCGTTCCCATACACCAGTCTTGATCTCCCTGCGCCAGAAACGGGCGCCTCTTAGATAATGAAGTCTACCTGCATGCGGTGCCCCTACAGATAAGACCCGCCCTTTATCACCACTTCTGAAAAGTGACGAGAAGCTCAAAAAGTTGCAAATGATGGCGCAAATATGGCGTGTGCCATAATTTGTGACTTTTTTACACCTCAAAAGTGGCGTAAAAGCCTTAGTAAATGTCCCCCATTGTGTGCAAAACACAACAGAAAAACCGCCACATGGCAAAAACACAAGAAAAATAAATACTTGCTCATTGGCATTTTTTTAATGGTAAAAAACATCAGTGATAAAAAAAAAAAAGTCCTGTGTATAAGGACCTAACTGGAAGGAATTCTATCGAAGAACATTACTCTCCAGATCCCCTGACCTAAAATGACTAATAAGGCCTATTGCACGCGACCGTATGGCTTTTTCAGTATTTTGCGGTCCGTTTTTCACGCATCCGTTGTTCGCTTTTTTGTTTCAGTAGTGTTTCCGTTCCATCCCGTTTCCGTATGGGATCCGTCTTTTTGCAGATCAGAAACGGAAGCATGGCATATACAGTACAGAGTAATTACATTGAGCTGGGCTGGTCATAAAATATTTAATAGATTGTTCCGCAAAAAACGGAAAACATACGGATGCATTCCATATCCGTTCCGTTTTTTTTTACAGCCCCCCCTGACTTGAATGGAGCCATGGAACGTGATTTGCGGGCAATAATAGGACATGTTCTATCTTTAAACGGAAATACGGAAACGGAATTCATACGGAGTACATTCAGTTTTTTTTGCGGATCCATTGAAATGAATGGTCCCATATACGGACCGCATAAACGGAACGTAAACGGAAAAGAAAAACGTTCGTGTGCAAGAGGCCTCACAGGGATCAATAGATTGCTTTCCACTGCATCGAACTTTCATGATGCCTTTTTTTGCATGTTTTTTAAAATAATTTTTGTGGCCAGATATTAATTTAAACTCTATAGTGAACAAAAAAATTTGCTGAGGGGTGGGTGACTTTTCTTTTTTTCCTTTTTTTTTCCAGAAAGGTATGTTTTTTTCAGGTATTTTTGTCCTATAGATCCTGAAAAACAACAAGAAAAATAACTTATATGGCCGCTTTTACACGTGGTTTCTTAGTGGCGTCTTTCTGCACTTTTACGTTTTTTGTTTTTTTTTGTTTGGTGTATTTTTTGTGATGAGTTTTGTGCAAGCATTTTTTGCAGTAAATACGCCAGCTCCAGATGTCAGCCGAAGATCTGTGGGAAACACGAAATGCAGGACACGCAAGCGTTTTTTTTTTTTGCTCCTGAAGTTTTTGTTCATTAGGAGCCTTTTAATAAAAAAAAAAAAATGTCTTGCTTTTTATTTTAACAACTCAGCATGCTGGAGCTCGTGGCTCTTCTGACTCTCCCTAAAGTAAAATGGCTGATAACGGGGAGCAATAGCTGCTTTCCACTGCATCAAATTTTCATTCTGGTTTTATCTGCATTTTTTTGCGTCTTTTTTTATTTTTTGGGGGCCAGATGTGAAGTCCATATTGAATGACAAAAATGAATGCAATATGTTTTGGTTCGTGGCTTTTGGGTCGGTTGCATTTCTCTTTTTTTTTTTTTTTTTGTTAAGGTATTATGTTGACTTGAAGAACATTAGGTAAAAAACTCACCTTACATTAAAAAAAAAAAAACGGGTTGGCCAGAACATAAGACGGTGTGACGGCGCCTTTTACCAGACAGGTTTGGGTTTTTGGTGATTTGCATGTAAGGTCGGCGCAACATGTGGTTCACAGCCTGACCACATTACGTAGCGTTACGGGCGGCCGGTGTCTCTGCATCGCTCTCACCTGATGCTGCGTAATCAGAGTGTAAGCTGTTGGGACTACGTGGACTGTATTTTCCCCGTACACTGCCAGCTCTCGTATACTCCCGGGACTGGGCTGAGAGGTTTCTTGAATTAAATGTTCATATTAATATAGACTAGTGGTCTCCAGCCTGTAGCTTTCCAGCCGTTGCCATGCTAGGAGTTGTAGTTCTGCTGCAGACGGTTAATACTGACTAAAAGTAAAGCCGTCATTCATTTTCATTTCTTTTTTATTTTTAGATGATCCAAGCCATCCAGGTTTTAAGATTTCACCTCTTAGAGCTAGAAAAGGTAAGTCACTCGACGTCATCCGATTTTCCTGTCCGGGTTGTTGGGCACATAGTCCACCCTTGTGCACACAGAATTCGCCTGATCCTTCCCATTGAAGTTTACCCCACGGTTAGATGGATGCATTGAGCTTCATCCCGGGGCCTTCTGCAAGATTCTTTAGGTTTAGTGACCTTCACCGCGGAGCCTGTGGGCGAATATTATAAATGACATCATCCCCCGCAGCAAGCACACAGTAATGCACGTAGATGGTGAGCTCTCTAGGTCAGAATCTAGCATCACACCTGCCCAAATCCTCCCTAGTTCACTGTATACTGCAAGGGCTGTACATAAACACATTAAGGTCCGTTGGATATTTAGGTCAACTGCTAAACAGCGCTTGTAGTTTTCTGTCTATTTTACACGGATGGATGCGAGGTGCGGTAATGAGCTGTGCATGTAAAGATGAGGGGACACACTAGGGCGTGCTGTGCATGCCTGCAGGCAGGAAAAGGTTAATTGTACAGACCAAAAAAAAAAAAAAATCCACTCCCCCAGTCCCCCTCCTCCCATATGGAGAATCCCATCAGCCTTTGGATGAGCTCCGGGTTGGCACATACTACTTTGAGAAGCAGGGGAGGGGGCCCAGAGAGATGAAAGGCGCTACTTCAGAACTGCCCCTCTGGTTTGATAAGCTAATGAGCTCATTAAAGGATACAAGAGGTGCTGGTGGTTTGTAACCAGATAATCCTCTTGTTAATGTGGTAATTAACCCTTTGATTCCCATCGCCAGCCTGCTGGGAATCGAGACGGATTAAAGAAACAGGCCTGGGGGTTGTACAGGCGGGGAGGTAAGAGCTGCGCCTTTAAAAAAAAAAGAAGAAAAGGCTAGCCCCCCTCTCTGGTTCACCTTCCAGCCGGGTTACCTGTCGGCAGCAAGTTGGCGTCTTTAATAAATCCCACTCCGTCTTTTCCAGTCAGAAAGCTGCATTTATTCTGTGAGGCCGGGAATTGTGCAGCCGCGGGAATGGCTTGAAAGGCTCCTCGTGGCTCGCTTCCTTTCTCGGAAGACTTTACTTCGCCTTAGAAGGGTGCCTTCACACATTGTGGATGAATCTGCCAGAAAATCCGCAGGATTGTTGCGGATTTTTTGGTCTGAAGTATAGTGAAGATTTCCTCCCTTCAGTTCAATGGCAAACTGATTCTGCAGTAGAAAACGGCGCAGAAAAAACAACTTTGCTCCGTGTTGATGACCTCACCTGCCCATTGAAGTCTGTGGATCCGTGAAAACCACTGGCAGAAAGCGGATGGCGTCCATTTTCTGTCTGTGGTTTTCATTGACCATGGCGAGAAGATGATCTGGAAATCCACTTTTTGGGATACAGATGACACATGGAGGCCGAGAAACGGATGGACCTTTCACGGATATCTTCACTGACCGCCTTGTCACAGGCGTGTGAATAAGGTCACCTTTATACGTTAGTAAGTCGCAGGTGTGTGATGTCCGTGTTCTCCACGGACCGCTCACGTATCCTTTGACTTAATGTTTTCCACGGACTGCGCAGGGAAGCATGCCTTATTTTTGTCCATGATTATAGATCCCTCGCACATATTATAGTCTATGGTTCCTGAAAACCACAGACACAACATGGGTGGCATCCGTGTTTGGTCTTTGGTTTTCACGGACCATTGGTAGAAGATGCACTAGAAATTAGGCTATGAACAGATACACGGACCAAACACGGATCATTCACGGACGTCTTCATGGATGAACCATTGACTGTCTTGCCACGGATGTGTGAAAGAGGACTAAGGCCTTACATCAAGCGGCAATAGGTCATCAGCCCCTCTTCAAATCCCTTTTGCACCTCCACCTCCTGGCATTACCCACATATACAAAACAATCAATATTCTAGGTCTGTGATGGCTAACCTCCGATAGTTTTGTGGTAAAACTATGACTCCCAAGATGCCCCCTGGCTTGGCTGTTTTCAGCACTCCAAAGAAATGAACGGAGCATGATGGGAGTCGTAGTATTACCACAGCTGGAGTGCCGGAGGTTAGCTATCACTGTAATCTAGGGCATTATCGTGTTATTGGCCAAAGGCAACCTGTTTTTTTAAAGATTCAGCCAAACTGGGCTGTATAGGCAGCTGCATATGGTGTTCAGCCGAAAAGTTTTGAGGGTAGATTGATATTTCAAGGACAGTATGTCAGGACCAGCTTTACCTTGGACGCCTAAAGTACTTTTTATTCTTTCTGAAGGTGGTCACACAAGCTTGCTCAGCCAACGGGTAATCCTCTGGCGACAGCTTATCTCCCGTGAGATCAAAGGATGAAGGAGAGGAATCAATCATGCCTGATCCTTCTTCTCCCCCATCTCGCCTTGAATCTGCTGTTGAGGGAGAGTCAGGGCTCCCTCTTGCACATTAGGCAGTTAGCCCACCCTATTAGGATCAACTGGTTTGGCTGAGATTTTAATACTGATGGCCCATCCTCGGGGGTGGTGGTCCGGTGATCACTACGGCCTCTTCCTAAGCCAGGGACTTCATGTTCATCGGTCTCATGGCTGAGGTGAACCCCCTGATCTGATATTAATGGCCATCAATATTAAACTCCTGGAAAACCCAGTTAATCTAATGTGTGGCCACCTTGTTCTTCATGTGACCAGTGCAAAACATCTGACTTAGTGGTTAAGTGCACTCACAATATGATGGAATGAGGCGATAGTCAGATGTTGCAGCGGGATCGTTCAAGCAACATCAAAGTTTATGAAGTGGCAGGACTTTTCATGGTTATTTAGGGTTGCCCCAGCCCAGGTGGAAGATGGAGACCTGACCTCTGTGTTGCATGATTGGAAAGATCTGCCATGTTGCTCAGCTGATCGGCTACACATATCAGTGTCTATCTGACAGTGTCACCTTCAGCGTTGTCCACGGGTTGGGTCAGACCAGATCGTCTGTATTTCCTCCTGACCCCGATGGTCTCGGTTAAGTGTTTCTGGAGTGGTGAAATGCTCCCCAGAAGTCCGTTAAGTGAGGGATTATCTGATTAGATGAAGAATGTGATCCTACTGTCTAAACCTTTCATGAAATCCTAAGGGCTCTCATCTTGTGCCTTCCCGATAGGTTCACGACCTATGCGACAATTTCTGCCACCGATACATCACCTGCTTGAAAGGCAAGATGCCCATTGACCTGGTTATAGACGACCGCGACGGTTCCTCCAAGTCGGACTTGGAAGACTTCACGGGATCCTGCACAAGTTTATCAGATCAGGTGAGAACATCTTGGTGGGTGATTGTGAAGGATGGATCCCAGCCGAGGAAAGCAGGAAATCCCTAGGTTTTGTCGTTGGGGTCCGCTCCTTTTTTTGGGAAGCCATCTATCCCTGAGCCAATATACGGTCACGTGATTGCAGCCTCATCCATATGCCTAGCATGAGCCCGGACTTTATTATGTCACTATATCGGCATCTGTTGTTCTAGCAGAGCCCTGACTCGTGTACATTATGGATCCAGCGTAGGGACACTCCACTGCATCTTTAATCAGGCGCATCCCACGGCTGTTAATTGTTGGTTACGCTCCCCCCCCCACACACACACACACAGATAACGCCAGCGCTCTATCGCCTCCTTCTTTACAAACTAATGCAGGCGATGCATTTGCCTATAGCTGGACTGATGCATTTTTAATATTCCTTCAGGCTACAGAGCAGGCAGGGTACGGAGCGAGGCCTCGCGCTGAGTGCACTCATTCCATATTCCAAGCAGCAGCCTATTGTGTGCTTGTCACCCCGCGCGCGCCATCGACACCTAACCCCTTCCTCACCGCAGACTGCACGGCCTACGTCCAGCAGGCTTCAATAATACCTCCTGTCTCTAGTGGGCGCTCGCTGCTCCTACATGAAATCCGATTATTTGCGAACACTCTTGTATTTTTTTAAATATTTGCTGGTCATAGTTTATGGTGAATGGGTGGAGGGGGGGTGCGGGAAGCGAAATTGCAGCTTTCTATATACACCCTCTTAGAGCCCCTGGCGTACTGAGTTAATGAATACTTTACACTATGATATATAAGGTTTTTTGTGATCTGCATTGCTGGATTTTACCTCAATAATGACAGGTTACTTCCCTTTAAGTGCGCCCCTGTTACTGCCCTCATTGGTAGGCATAGTTTAGATTTGGGGATTTAAGATTGATGGCCTATTCTCTGATGAGTAGGGGTCTGACTCCTGGAACCCCTGATGACTTTGGCGCTCCAGCTGCTGTGAAACTACAACTCCCAGTATGCCCACTTACTCGGCTGTTCTAGGTCCTCCCATAGAATTCAAAGGAGGATTCTGGGAGTTGTAGTTTCAGAACAAGTGGCGTTTCGGAGGTTGCAGATTCCTTAGACGCACAGGGCCGAAAACTCTGGAGGCCATCATGTCGGTGTTGCATGGCGTGAAGCCCCAGCCCCCTGGTGTTCATATTATATTATGAATGCAAATGTGACATTTTTGCCGACCCCAGGGACTATGCTATATTGTGCATCGAGGCCAGTCTTCCCTTTGCTAAGGCACAAGTGCATTGGCGAAGGGACTGACCCGGTAAATATGTCATTGACATTTGTCCTTGCCCTCGGAAGGACTGACCTATTGTCACTGTCATTAGTACTCTCTAATATTAAGAAGGACTGACCCATAATCAAGTCCTAGGAAACGAGTCACTGTCACCAACAGACTCCTTGGTCATGACGGGCTCTGACCCTTAGGTAGCAGTTCTGTAGCTATTGAAGAATATGGGAGTATTTTCTTCATTTTGCAGCTGAAGAGAATGGGAGGAATTAGCATGTAAAGGCCCCACTGCCTGTATTTCATTTACATTTCATGTCTGAATCATGGCCTCCTGCAGGCCTTAAACAAAACTTGCCCTGCTTGGTGTTCCCTTGAGGTCAGAGCGCCCGCCTGCTCCCTCTTTAACCCTTGTGTCCCACTTGCAGCCCCCAGGTTAATCAGGACAAGGGGTAAGGGGTCACGTTTTTTTTTTTTGCTAGTCCCAAATCTTCACAGCTGGAACCTAAAACTCTTGTGATCACCTGGAAGTAATGGCTAACTAACACAGTGCAAGGGAGAGAAGGAGCTGGACTGGAGCCTTAAGGCAGCGAGTTCTTTGAATGTGGGATTAAAGGGTCAATAAGGGTCAGTTCAGCTCCCAGAGGGGGTGTATGTACAAATGAAAACGACCCCTCACATCCCAAGCAGCAGATTTCCTTTCATCCTACTCTTATCTCCCCGGTGTTGAGTTTTCTAAAAGCTCTTACAAAAGAGACCATAGAAAATTGAGTTCTCCCTACAAGGCCTGCGAGTTCCTTTATGGCTTTTGCTTGTTATTGAGCCTTTTTTTCTGGTTTTACGGCTCGAACGTCGGATGGCTTTTTGTATGTAGTCCTCGCCAAAATCAGAAAGCGGTTTGTCCGTCGTTGTGTACCTGACCTGTGTACTTTTATACCTTCCACGCAGAACAACTCATGGATCCGTGATCACGATGAAACGGGCTCCACCCACTCAGGAACGCCGGGTCCGTCCAGTGGGGGGTTGGCGTCGCAGAGCGGGGATAACTCCAGTGAACAGGGTAAGGATGATGTCACTTGTGTTGAATCTGTCCATCGGCACGTTAAAGGGATTGTCCGTCATACATGCTGACATCAGCACTAGTGAAGAGCTAAAAATTCGATTCGGCTGCTTAGCCAAATTTTACTAAAAAAATCAGATTTGTGACTAATTACGAAGCGCATTTCTTTGTAAATAGTGGGTGCAATGACAGGGAGTGACGATTGCGCCGCCCCCCGTCTTTGTACCCTTCCAATGCTGTGTTCATACATGATCGCGGCAACTGTTAATAATAACAGAGTGTAAAATATAAAAAAATAATAATAATACTTACCTGATCCATTTACTCGCGACGAGTTGGCCACTGCCATCTTGCTTGAAGGTCTGGCGGCATGGTGATGTCATACGTCACCAGAGGCGGGATTTTGGCCAAGATCTTCAAGCAAGATGATGGCGGCCGGCCCGTCGCGAGCAAATGGATCGGGTAAGTGTTATTTTTTTTGTTTTGTTTTTTACACTATTTCAGGTTAAATTGATTTGCTACCGCAAGCAAATTCGGCTTTGTACCTAATCGAATTCATCCTGAAGTTCAGAACGGACTTCGATTCGCTCATCACCAATCAGCACATTAAAGAGATTGCCCATCATACCCTTCGGCATACTGTTAGGCCTCTTTCCTACCAGCGTGACGGATTGGCTCCGGATGCGTTCAGGGTGCGTTCAGTGAAACCATTTTGCAAGCAAGTTCAGTCAGTTTTGTCTGCGATTGCGTTCAGTTGTGCAGTTTTTTCCGCGCGGGTGCAATGCATGACGTGAACGCATAGCACCCGCACTGAATCCTGACCCATTCATTTCAATGGGTCTGTGTACATGAGCTTTGTTTTTCACGCATTACTTCTGCGTTGCGTGAAAATGGCAGCATGCTTTATTTCTGCGTTTTTCACGCAGCCCTGGCCCCATAGAAGTGAATGGGGCTGCGTAAAAAACACATTGCATCCGCAAGCAAGTGCGGATGCAATGCGTTTTTCACTGATGGTTGCTAGGAGATGTTATTTGTAAACCTTCAGTTTTTTATCACGCGTGTGAAAAACGCATCAAAGCGCATTGCACCCGCGCGGAAACGACTGAACGCAATTGCAGACAAAACTGACTGAACTTGCTTGCAAAACGGTACGATTTTCACTGAACGCATCCGGACCTAATCTGTCACGCTCGTGTGAAAGAGGCCTTATAGAGGGAGTGCTCCGCCTGAGCCCTTCCCCCTTTATCAGCCAGAGCAGAAAACCATCACGAAGAGCGGTTCCCACTCTGGAAGACTTGACTATGATGGTTGAGATGGGTGCGTTGTAATATCACATGCTCAGAGGCATAGTAATAGATTTATGCAAAATAAGCTAAGGCAGGGTTCATCTACCTCCGACACACCAGCTGTGGTGAAACTACTACTCCCAGCATCTCGGAACTCCCATAGACTGGAGCATGCTGGGTGTTGCAGTGCAGTGCCAGAGGTTGCTGACCCCAGGGCTAAGGTCACACTGTGTATATATGCTGGGCAAAGCACCTCCTGCATACGTTACCTTTTGACCTCCATCTGGCCGGCATGAAATTCTGGTGTTCTGTTCGGTCATAGGATTGCCATATCCGAGCACTGCCGGCACCCGATGGATCCGGTTTGCTATAATGGGGTCCAACAGGACTCCATGTATGAGTACTGGCCTTCTGCCAGACAAATTTTCACTGCGTGCAGTATTCTCTTCCCATGACAGAGCAAAATATCGGAAATTCATGCGCCAATGTGAACTTAGCCTTAGACAACCCACTTTAAGTGAAGTGTTTACATTAATGGACATGACCTGAACCATGTGGAGGGATATTGTTATCACTGGTCTATGGTTGACAATCGAATGAAATGTAGAATAGTAAAGTGCTCGTGTTCCCATCTGAGGCCTGCCAGGAACAGTAGTGACGCTTTCCCCCAAAAAACACTAACAACAATTAAATTTAAGGAAATTCTTTTTGCATTATATTCTCATATTCTGTGGTTTCCAGCATCTTGGGAATCTTTCTTTTTCCACAAAAGTCATTGTGTAGACCTATAAGAATGGTTTGCAAGCAGATCCTTGCGTTGGGGGGTGGGCACCGGGCCTCAGCCAGGGACAATTGGGGAAAGGCAGCTGCATTTTGAGTTGGTCATGAAGGCATTTCAGTGTTTACTTATAGATCAGGATGACTGATATGGTAATTAGGAGCGGGATTCCAGCACTCAGCCTAGAATGGTGACTGGGAAGTGCTTGAGTGAGGGGCCACAGCGAGGTAGATCATACTACAACTACGGGCTGACCCTAAGAGATCCTAGTGATAAGCCGCCGAGCGCTCTCTCCACGCCTCTTCGTGGTCACCCTCCGTTCTTTTTCCGTAATCGCAGCGCACATCGATGGGGGAATCTATCCCCTTCTTATTAATGGACACACGTCTATGTGCTTCTGTAAGTGAAATCACAGCTAGCTTCTTTCCTTGTGCTAAATCCAGGCCCCTTCTCTCATTGCACCACCCGCCCCTTTGCTCTCCAACTTCAAGGTCATCAGATAACTGTGCAGAGCCAGTTCTGTGCCTTAACTGGGCTGCCGAAGAAGTTTTTTTTTTTTTTTTTCCTTTCCATCTGTGTGCGACCTCTCATTCATAAATCTCCGCACCCCCCCCCCCTTTCATAGCCCAACACTACACCCACCCCCCCTTCCGCTTTCTTCTTCTTCATGCTGCTGCACTGTGTGTCTGCTTCATTGACTCGCAGCAAGGGTTGCTATAAAGCCACAGGGAGTGTTGGTTAATCACAGAATAATCCTAAGGGGGGGCCCTGTATCCAAGCCCCCAGATCTGCGCTCTCTCCCACCACCCTCTCCCGTCTTCCAGTCGCTCCTTGCAGTATGTAAACTGGATTAGTGTAAAATAAACAAGCCGAGCAGACGTGCGCTGGCTGCTTCCCCGAGCCGCCGTTCTCGCTCAGACCTCGGGATAGCTGTAGATGGGCACGTCCATCTTGAAAGAAGCAATACAAGGAGCAAATGCCAAGACCCGGTGCTTGGATGACCTCCCAAGCATGGCGCCTATCTGATGCACGGTCAACCTCAGATTATGCTTTGCCCTGTAATGAAGGGCAGTAATGAGCCCCGTGATCATGTGGACACGCCGGATTATCTTGGGCTGTTCGCTATGTAATTATAGAGTAGTAATGGTTCCAATTATCTGTTGATCAGGATAGATTGAGTTATCTTGAGTCCTCTATCGGCTCTGATTCAATGAAGCGGGAGGCAGAAAGGCTTTCCATAAACCTACGATTGGAGCTGATTAGGTTATATACAATGCTGACAGATCTCTGGTCGGGGCACAGATCTGGATAATGATCTGGCGGGTTTAGGGTCTGTTCACATTTGTTTTGCTTTTCGCTCGGCATATGCGTCAGGAACACTGCACGACAAACGTATCGATAGGCCCTTTTTGGCGTAGGCTGTAGGAAAGAGTAGTCTGCTATGCTTTCTTATACGGGGGACCTAGTAAACCTAGCATATATGGTTTTTACAATGGGATGCAATGTATGCCTATATAGCAGGGATCAGCAACCTTTGGCACTCCAGCTGCCATTAAACTACAACTCCCAGCATGCAAACATGCTTGGTTGTTCTTCTAACTCCCATAGAAGTGAATGAAGCATTCTGGGAGTTGTAGTTTCTGAACAGCTGGAGTGCCGGAGGTTGCCGATCCCCTGCTCTATAGTATATGCAGAGAGGTATCGGCCAAGAGAGAGAACCATCTTGCCAGCGCCAGCTATTAGAGATGGCTTTGTATGTGTCCAGATCTGACTTTTCAACAAACACTTCCAACAGGTGGCGCTGGCGAGATGCTTCTCTTTCCTTGCGAGATACCTCTTTGCATATTCGTTAAGTCTCCATTCAGGACTGATCTCTTTAAGCAGATTCAGGACCCTGCCTATAGAGTGATATACATTGGAGGCTTCCTTCGGAGGTTTACAAACCAAAAAAAGAAGTGTGGACAGAACCTAAAACTTTACTTTTTAGCACAGTATCAGGATTGTGACCACTGAAATTCAGAGAAGGATGCCTCCCCCTCCCAAATCGGTTTCCATAATGTTGGATTTAGTCCTTCCCTATGTCCCCTCGTACTCCACCCCAGCATCTCCCTACCTGACGTGACCCCAACGCACATTAGAGTGTCCTTCCCTGCATAAAAAGCCTTTGTTCTCGGTCTTTCCTAAGTTTATGAAAATTCATCAGCCGGCGATGATTTTGCATATGGGAGCAGAGAGGATAACGGGGCGTTGTGGAGGTAAGGGGAGGGAAGCAATGCTGTGTAACACGGGGCAGAGCAGACGCAGGCTCTGATGCATAATTTACTTCCCCTCCAGGCAAGCTTTTAAGCCTCTCTTTTGCCGCAGGTTATAGGAGCTGAGCAGCTGTTATATGGTCCCCCCTGTCCTCCTCCTCTCTGATTTATGTTTAAAAGACAGGAGAGATTGCATGCGCAGGGCCAGGCCAACAGAGAGCTCACCGGACATCCCGAACAGAACCACTCGGGGTGAGGTGGACGGCCCAAATCAAGGGCTCAGTCCATTTCTCTCTTGGACCCATTTCTATTAAGGGACACCTTTTACCATGTAGCGTCTTTGCAGTATGAAAGTATGGTAACCACTCCTGTAATGAAGGTTGCACGGGGAGATCTCCCTACATGATGGACGATTTCTGTACGATGGACATGAAGCTTCCACTCAGGGAGCATGGGCAGATGTCTTATAGTAAAGTATCGAGACATCTGCCCATCCATGAATGCCCAGGGGCACGGACTATGAAAGATAGAGATTGCTGTATTCAGATTTTTTAATTCCAACTTTTGGAACCAGTGTTGCAGAACATACATATGAAATGATTAATGGTCATTTATGATTTATTTATTTATTTATTTTTTTTCATTTTTTTCCCATACAATCACGGAATATTTGTGCATTTAACATCATACATGTCCATACATTAGGTTTTGCCTCCATGTCTGCCATCAACCTTGACAAAGGGTTATGTCCTGTGTTTAAAGCCTTATTCACACGTCAGTAACTCCCGCACCTGGTTTTGGCTCAAAATCACTGATGGAAATCACTGACCGAATACTGATTGTGTGAATAAGGAGTAAGGCCTCATGCACACAACCATATTTTTGCGGCTAGCACACTGACTTATTCATGTCTATGGGGCCATGCACACAGCTGTATTTTTTGTGGATCTGTTTTGTCGTTCTGCAAATGAAAGAATATGTCCTATTCTGGTTCGCTTTGTGGGTGACAATAGTCATTTCTTATTGATGGGAGAGAGAAAAATGCAGAGTGCACAAGGAAAATATCCATATTTTGCAGAGCAAAACAGACATACCTGTGTGCATGAAGCTGAAGTAACTTCAGTATGGTATCATCCAATGGCTTCAGGACATGTATGTATGGGGTGAAGGACTCGCTTGCCTCCAGGGGAGGACTGTACATATACCCTACAGGGGAATCTCTATGTGGGCCGATGCCTAGACGAGCGCCCAAGTTCTCCTCACGGCTGCCAGCTGGGTACGTAACAATCTGATTCTGTCCAATGCACCTGGAAGCGGCCGCAGATGCCCTCCTGAATTCCTCAGGACGGTGATACAGTTGAATACTGCGGTGCAGGCAGCAGTATTTTTTGCTGCACTGTGGTATTTGGTTTTGCTGGGGCAGTATATTGTGCTGCACTGTGGTATTTGGTTCTGCTGGGGCAGTATATTGTGCTGCACTGTGGTATTTGGTTTTGCTGGGGCAGTATATTGTGCTGCACTGTGGTATTTGGTTCTGCTGGGACAATATTTTGTTACACTGTTGTATTTGGTTCTGTTGGGGCGGTATATTGTGCTGCACTGTGGTATTTGGTTCTGCTGGGACAATATTTTGTTACACTGTTGTATTTGGTTCTGTTGGGGCAGTATATTGTGCTGCACTGTGGTATTTGGTTCTGCTGGGACAATATTTTGTTACACTGTTGTATTTGGTTCTGCTGGGGCGGTATTTTGTTGCACTGTGGTATTTGGTTCTGCTGGGGCGGTATTTTATTTGCCTGTGGTATTTGGTTCTGCTGAGGCAGTATATTGTGCTGCACTGTGGTATCTGGTTCTACTAGGGCGGTATTTTATTGCACTGTGGTATTTGGTTCTGCTGAGGCAGTATATTGTGCTGCACTGTGGTATTTGGTTCTGCTGGGGCAGTATATTGTGCTGCACTGTGGTATTTGGTTCTACTAGGGCGGTATATTGTGCTGCACTGTGGTATTTGGTTCTACTAGGGCGGTATTTTGTTGCACTGTGGTATTTGGTTCTGTTGTAGCAGTAGTTTGTTCTGCACTACAGTATTGCTTTCTCCGCCTACTTCTTTTGTCCCTGCCTATTTGTGTTGCCCTGCTTTCTGTCAGTTAGGATCCACTTACAACATGGGGCCACTTTTAGTTTTTTTCCGGGGCCACTTTAAATTCCCAGTACCCCTGCTTGCATCCCTTTACGTTGCAACTATTCCCGCAAGGAGTAAAAACTCCGCAAATTACCATATTTTATCGAGGTCAGTGATGCTAAAACTTGCAGCCACCACTTCTGACAGTTCAGGCGACCACTAATTTTATCCAACTCCAATCACAATTGGAAGCAAATTTACGCGCCAATGAAATCAGCACATCGCACTGTAATTGGAAGATTAGATGATATCGCCCCTCCCTGTGCTAAATGAGTGTTGATATCACAAGGTTCAATGCTGGCAGGAGTGACCCACTGTAATAGCCAATATAATAACCTGCGTGTTATGTTTTTTTGCCCTTTAGGTGACTGTCTAGACAACAGTGTGGCCTCACCCAGCACGGGGGACGACGATGAATTAGACAGGGACAAAAAGAGGAACAAGAAAAGGGGCATCTTCCCTAAAGTCGCCACAAACATAATGAGGGCGTGGCTCTTCCAGCACCTTTCGGTAAGTAGGCTAGTGAGACTCATCCGTATCTAAGGGTACATGGTTGTAGTTTTGGCGATTTAGATTTAAATGACAATGGCTGTACGCTTGCACAACTCTAATTTATGGAGATTGAAGGGTTACTTTCATCAACATTTCATCTATCCGCAGGATAAGTGATAAATGTATAATCTGACGAAAGTGTCCCCATGTTGTAGGCGGGTCCAAATTGACAGAAGGCGGGACAACACAAGTAGACAGGGGCAACAGAAGTAGGAGGAGTCAGCAATATCAAAATTCTAAATACCGCCCCAGCAGAACCAAATACCACAGGGCAGCACAAAATACTGCCACCCCGCTACAGTATTCAACTGTATCATCCTGCTGAGGACTGTAATAGAGCTGAATTCATGAGGGCAACTGCGGCCCGCCAGCCAGATACCTAAGTACCTAATGCTGAGAGGATCAGATATACCCGGCCAGCGACCGTGAGGAGAGCTTGGGTGGCCCCCTGTGCATTGGACAGCGGCAAATCTCCCTGTCGGGTCTATGGCCAATTGGCCCCTGCCTATTGATCATGAAAACAGATCTCCCAAGTCCCCTGGGCTCTCTATTCACCTAAATGGGACTGCGGAAGATAAGTGAGCGTTGTAATCGGAAGACCCATACAAGTGGAAACACCGGTGGTCACATATACTCACCAGCCTCGGATCCCCAGTAATGATACATATATCACCTATCCTGGAAATTTTGCTAATGGGAAAACTACTTCAATTGGTCACATAAGTTCTCATTCTTGGAATATTGATCTGCCACACCATGAACTCCTTGAAATGATCTCCAGAGAGTAGAGATGTGCAGCGACCCTAGTGGTCATGAGTCAAAATAGGCACAAAAAGTGGCTCCTCGAGATCTATTATTCTATTAGGCGACTGGAATATGTTGTTTTGTAGGCGGTGGAACAGTGTAGGCTAATATATACTACCATGTACTTTTTGTACATGCATAGCATCCATCAATCAGTGTGTATTATTAAAGAGGGAGTTTTTCTGCAGTGATTTTCTTGGATGCATTTTGCAGAATCATGGACGGATTAGGTCCTTTCCCTATCTGTAACCCTTCAAATTGAACCCTCCCTTGATTTCAACCGAGATCTCCTCCTTACTGCTCCTTCATAGTAGATATTAACAGTGCAGACCCAATTAAAAATTACTAAAGTGCAGCATAAAAGCTCAGAGTCTCTGCTGTAACTACCCATGAAGTCAGCCCCGGGCAAAATCTCTGCTAGCGGAGTGCGCAGAAACAATTAGTCAGAACAGGGCCTGTCCCTGCCTAGTTAAACAAAGCAGAGTTAATGAACGCTGACCAATTAGTTACTAATTGACGAAGCTATAAACCTATTAGAAGCTGGTAAACGGGTAATCAATTCTAGGTAATTACCCTGAACCTGCTTTGCGCCAGGCATCGGGGAGAGAGAGTCAACTGCTGAATATCTCCGGCTGACGGGGCTCGAGCATCGCAAAGCTTTTATACGTGCTCTTTCCATTGGCAGCTCTTCAAAAATTGTCAAGGCTCATAAAAAGGCAGGTCATCATTTCTCCGCTGTTGGTACCTATGTAAAGGGGAAGCGGAAGATAAATCCAGGCTTCAGGCTAAGCATACTGTGATGTAGTATAGGTTCCCAAACATTATAAAATAATACGATGTAGAGTCAACATTAGGTGGGATACATGATATGGTGACCTCATGGTGGTGATACATGATATGGTGTCCTTACTAACCTGGTCAGTAGTGATCAATATAGAAGAGGGAAGGATCATGTTCTTCACGCGGGGACGTGCCAATATATTTAATAAAATATGGCAAATGACGTGAGAGAGATCCCTATAACATGATAAACATCCACATCAAGTGATGTCAGCATCAGATGGGGTTGTCTGCTTGACCTCATGTAGTGTCTGGACTCCACTTTATGTCAGAACTTTGACCCACTTGAGGCTCCTCTCCAGTTAAAGCAACAGATGGGTTTGTCTGCTTGACCTCATTTAGTGTCTGGACTCCACATTATGTCAGAACCTGGAGTGACTGGAGGGTTCTTTCCAGTCCAAACATCAGATGGGTTGTCCGCTTGACCTTATGTAGTGGATGAACTCCACATTATGTCACAACCTGGACCCACTGGAGGCTCCTCTCCAGTTCAAGCAACAGATGGGGTTGTCTGCTTGACCTCATGTAGTGTCTGGACTCCACATTATGTCAGAACCTGGAGCGACTGAAGGGTTCTTTCCAGTCCAAACATCAGATGGGTTGTCCGCTTGACCTCATGTAGTGGATGAACTCCACATTATGTCAGAACCTGGATCGGCTGGAGGCTAATCTCCAGTCCAAGCATCAGATGGGGTTGTCTGCTTTAGCTCAGGATCTGGACTCCACATTGTGTCAGAATCTGGACCCACTGGATGCTCCCCTCAGTCCAGGCATGTTGGAAAATGCAGTCAGAAGATTGCCGCCAGCAACTTATACAGTATATCCTTTTCCTAATGTAATCGACATGTATTTCCATAGGAGATGTTTTGAACCTAAGGATACAGCCACTGGTAGGTCATGTTTTGTGACAGAAAGCCATGCTGCCTTGTGGTTTTACTTTGGGTAATTAATTGTTAATGGTCATTTGGCTCTGTGGATAAAATTATATGTAGGAGTGTGATTGAACATGTTCGTGGTTCTACCCCAAATCTATCACAAGATTTTATGCATCAGATTTCTACATGTGATTTTATTTATTTTTTTGGAGGATCAGGAAGAGCTATCATTATTTCCTTAAAAAAAGAAAATCAACAAAACTGGGAAAAAAGCCCTACAAATTGTATTATTCAAACAAAAAAAATGAATTGAGATGGACAGTTCACATTTTCACTGCAATCCAGGCACATCTCATTTCGAGCACTTGATGGAAGAAATGTGTTGCGTTCGCCATGATCTACCGGAGATGTAAATAAACAAGGATCGGTTCCACCATTTAAAGCCAAAAAAGTTTGTTGCACAACAAATATTTGTGAATTATCAAAGCCGTGGCCCAGTAACCCTGAACGACCATTTAGATCTGTGTGTTCTCCCGCCTCTCTGCTTTCATTCGGGCAAGCTTTTTTAGCCTAGGGTCTGTCTAGGCCTGAACTTAGGCCCTTCATCTGTCACTAAGCTGTCAAGCGAAGGTCTCTGTTCAACTGCCACCTAAGACCCCCAACCTCATCCATCATTGCCGACCTTGACAGGTCCATGGAGCTTTTTTTGTCATTTTAAGGCCTTCTAATCAAGCAGAGGGCCAGTTGCACATTTCCTGGGTCCCTGGAAAAGAAAGCAATGCTTGTGTGAGTCCCATCTGTCCTAGATCTAGGAAGGATACCATGAAGAAAAATAGCCCAACCCCCCCCTCAGCCTTTAACAAACCAGATGGTCCCACGTTTTATTAGAAGAACCTTGGATTATCTTCAATTCATCAGTGGAAGGTCTAATGGACAAGTGGTGCTTTAATAAACTGGTTAATTTGCCCTTTGCACACAATACATATGGAGAAAAAAAATCCATGTTTTAGGGACAGAAGGCCTGTATGACAACATCTCTGGCCTTATTAACCAAAGATAAGGCCACCTAAGAACTTGGCAGTATTATGCCGGGGACGTTATGTTTATTTAGGGGGAGATTAATTCAATTTTTTAAATAATGTAATTTTTTAGTGTTTTTGAAATTCAGCCAAATCCTTAAATTTGTTTTTTTTATCTTCCCCCATAAAGCATCCCTATCCCTCAGAAGAACAAAAGAAACAGCTGGCGCAGGACACCGGCCTCACGATACTACAAGTCAATAATTGGTAAGAAACTTGTCTATCTCGCCATTCAACCTGTTTGAAACGTGCACCAAGCAGCCATATTGGGGGCGACCTAGTCTTCGCCTTCAATTTTGATTGGTGGGATTTGTGTTCCGCAGACAATTGTATGTCAGGAACGAGTGTCATTCATTATAATAGTGTTAAAAAGGTTTCCTGAGAGTGCAGTATTGATGACCTATCCTCAGGATAGGCTATCAATATCTGATCGGTGGGGGTGCCGACTCCCGGTACCCCCACCAGTCAGCTGTAGAGAGACCATGCTTCAGCTTCTTCCTAGGCCAGTGATGTCACGTTCCTTGGTCACATGGCCTAGGCGCAGTTCAGTCCCTTTCAAGTGAATGGGGCTGAGCTGCAATACCAAGCACAGCCACTATACAATGTACGGCGCTGTGCTTGGTATACTCATCAGAGCGCCGAAACCTCTTCAAACAGATGATCAGCAAGGGCTCTGGGAGTCAGACCCTCCACAGCATCGTATATTGATGATTTGTCTTGAGTATAGGTCATCAATATTGTACTTCGACAAACACCTTTAAGAGGGGTTATCCAGTCTAGAAAACGTTTCCATTTAAAAGATCCCTTGATGATCATCTTTTATTGGTATGAGAAGAAGCTGGCTAGTCTTGAAATCAATAAACTGTCCATTTTATGCAAAAGCTGGGTCTTCAGGCTATTTGCAGTGGCCCAATTGGCGGGGTCCTCTTATTGACGTCCATAAGCCCTGAAAGGACGTGAAACAAGGGAAATGTTGACCTCCTGAATGTTACAGGGACATGACAAATTCTAAAGGGTTTGGATTAAAAATATATAGGCAAATTTTTTAAAAACTTAATGTGTTATTCCTATTAATTTCCAGGTTTATTAATGCAAGGAGACGGATCGTCCAGCCAATGATTGACCAATCAAATCGAACAGGTAAGGGCTTAGTTATCTACTGAACAAACGAATGTCTTTTACTTCTTGCGCCTAGTCAGGTGAAGTCTAAAGCAATCCTTTTTCTCTCTATACAGGTCAGGGTGGTGCCCCCTATAGTCCAGATGGTCAGAATATTGGGGGATACGTTATGGATGGCCAACAACACATGGGAATCCGCCCACCAGGTGAGCACCAAAGCAAGGGTAGAAATACGGGATTGATTCCAGTTATGGGGGAGCACACAACTAGGGTCAGGATAGTGCCGTCCATTCACCGGGGAGGGTTCTGGCGGCTTTACCATCCTATAAGAATGAGTAATGCTTACATATAGAACAGTAGTTAGGAACCAAAGGTTCTCCAGCCGTTGTGAAACGAAAGACCCCCCCCATTGGCCTAGCCTTCCCAGTGCAGGCTAGGATTTGTAGTTCCCTTAGGTTGTAGAGACAGACACAAAGGTTCTTGCATAAGGATAGCAACCTGTTGAACAATGTCCAGAATTCCCACTGGAGCATTCAATGTGCCTGGTGAGACATTGGGGTAACCACCAATGCATCGACCGCCACAGTGACTAGGTTTTTAATACTTCTTATACAAATGTGCCAACCGTTGGAGACTATTCTAATAGATCATGATTTCATACATGGGGTAGGCCAGGTGACACACTGCATGTGGGCGCTGGTGGTGCCACAGTGGTCTTCTTGTGGTCTTAGTTGCCTGTCTTCCCTTAGGAGCGATGGGAGGATTAGGCATGGCCGTAGGTATGGAAGGGCAGTGGCACTACATGTAACCCCCTGCCATCTTTCTGGTACTAGGGATGTAAGTAAATATTTCTATATATATTTGTCTTTTGACCTGAAATGGGGAGGGACCCGTGCCTGTCAATCACAACCGCCCCCCCCCCCCCTATCATCATAAGCACATGTCACCCTTGTGATTTAATGAGTGAATGATAACACGTGTCACATGCATGACCATCACTGCATGTGTGTTACCAGGGTTTGCAAGTGAAATGGTGGCACAAACCTCCCTCCGGTTCTCCAGCTGTTGTGAAACCATAAGGCCCAACATCCTATGAAAGTTGCCGGATGTTAGAGCATGTTGAGACTGTAGTTTAATATCAGATGGAGAGTCACAGGTTGCAGACCACCGGTATAGTATAGGAATTTTTTGGAAACCTTCAGTTCTCCAGTCTCTTAGTATTAGTCGGTGTAATTCCTATCCTATCGGCCAGTCGGCCTTCTACTTAAAACAGTAGGCTCCTGCTAGGTTGCCACCACTTTTTCTTTTCAAGATTTTACACTTGATCAATTTGTATCAATTTTATTTTTTTACAATTGCCCTAAAATCTAAAAATAATTCAGTAAAAGTTCCTGGAGTTGTCAAACATTCTCTTTTGGCAAATCCGAGTGACCACTAACATGGCCGCCATCACAGCTTGCTTAGAGGTAGTCATCCTACCTCCCTAGTGCTGCAGCAATCCTTACTGGAGTCTCATATTGTGGCATAACTTTTGAGGATTTGCCATTTAGGATACTGGAAAAGTTGGGTGACCACCCCCACCACCTTGTAGACCTGGAAAGGCATCCATGTTGTTTTTTTTTTTTTATATCCAGCTTTCTCAGAAACAGATGTAGCTCAATAGAATTTTTAAAGGGGGTCTCTGGGTGCATAATATTGATGACTTATCCTCAGGATAAGTCATCAATATCAGATCGGCAGGGGTCCGACTCCTACCGATGTGCTGTTCGAGGAGGCCTTGTCGCTCTGGTGAGTGCCGTGGTCTTCCCACAGCTTACCAAGCACAGTGCCATCCATTCCATAGTGGCTGTACTTGGTATTGCAGCTCAGCCCCATTCACTTGAATGGGGCTGAGATGCGCCTAGACCACGTGACATGACGTCACACCTAGTGACACTCTTAAACAGGTGATTGGCGGGAGTGCCGCAGCCAATCACATATTGATGACTGATCCTGAGGATAGTCCATCAATATCAAAATCCTGGAGAACCCCTTTAACTACCATAAAGCACAATAATCTTTAAGGAATTTCGCCATTCCTCCAGTTTTTAAGTTTGTCAAGCCCCTGTTAGGAACGAGACCCCTGGATGTCTACCTGTTCCCTGTCATGTAGAGGGCTTGGGGCAGGTTCCATAAACACCACATCTGTAGTCACCAGCGGTTTTTATTAGGTGTGAAAAATAAGGGGCAGCTGAAAGACCGCGGATGAAACATGGCAGTGTAGAAGGGGAAAGGATCACCTTAGCCTAGCTGAAGACATCAGTTATGAAGGAGGAAGGAGAGAGACAGCGGGGAGGGGGGGGGGCCGGGGGTCTTCCCTGTGTCTCCGTGCAGCGAGAAGAAGGGGGGTGGGGCTGCGAGGGAGAATTAGCTACAGAAGATGAGGACACAGGACCCCAGCAGGAGCTAATTGATAGGCAGCAAACTAAATAGTCCGTCTGTGGCGGCGTGTCGAATTATAGTGACTGCGCAGGTATGTAGATTTCTCTGCTTCCGAGCGGCGCTTTATCATGGGTCAGCGGAGGGCGCACTACGCTGCAGCGGGAAGTATTTCATTTTATAAATGAGGGATAATATTAACCCTCTCCGACAGCTGCAGGGAAGGCTTCCATTGTACTGGCTTGAACATTCGAGGAATCGGCCAAGGAGGCGCAATCCCTCCGAACTGGATTTAATCCGTTTTAACCCAGGGTATAATGCTAAAAAGAAAATGTATCGGTCACCTAGATGACCTCATTAAAGAACTACTCTTACAGCACCTACAAAGGGGTTTAGCCTCAGCGTTACAAATGCCTAGAAAGGGGTGGGTGGTGAGGGCTGAAGTTGGCGCCATTTATTATTATTTTTTTTTGTATACGAGAGGCAAATAAACTGAATGAGTTGTGTGACTGCATGATGTGTATGAAAACCCATATCAAAAATGGTCCCAACCAATCAGATTCCACGTTTCATTTCTCCAGCACCATGAAAGCTGGTCTCTGATTCGTCAAGACATGTCTATTATAAATTGGGTCCGATATATCTGGGTACGTGCACCCCACGTGTCCCATTTTGAAAAGCATTTTTTAAAGTACATAACTTAGCCTGATCTGTTGACATTTTGCATTAAAAAATTCCAAAAATTTCCTACACTATTTTTGAATGATTCATTCCCCTGTAAAACCTTGGGGGTGGGAGTAGAGATATATGACTACATAGATTTAACTTAGTGATATGACTTGTTTAATTAGAGCTGAAAAGTTAACGATTTTCTTGTTTTTTTTATTTTTTGTTTTTTTTTTGGCTACAGGCTTCCAAGGGATCCCAGGGGATTACAGTGCAGCCCCAGGCTCGATGACCATGGGATTCCCACCGGCCGGTTACACGCCCACAATGCCCCCGCACCCAGCCGGCCTCCGTCACGGACCGTCTTTACACTCCTACCTCCCCGGGCACCCCCACCATGCCTCCATGATCTTGCCCACTGGCACCTCCCCTCACCACTTGGTGTCAGCGCAGAGCCCGGCAGACGCACTTCTGAACGGTCAAAACATAGACATTCACGCTCACTAACATTCAGCCATACCGGGTGTCAGGGTCATTTACATTTTTAACTTTTTTTCCTCCAGCTTCCAAAAAAAAACCCGCCTTTGAACAAATCCTCAGTTCTAGCTGGACTCGTTACCCCTCAGAGGGGAAAATGAAAAAATAATACCCTCCAGCCGAGGAGCGGCTGCAACGAGGTTAAAGATGAAAAAGCAGGGACTTGAAAGAAAAAATAAAAATAAACCTTCTCTGCCGTCTTCCTAACTATTTCGCAATGTGGACCGAAGAGCTGACACTCGGTGTGAGAAAAAACACTCACTGTTTTCATATTTTATTTTTTTTCACGCACACCCTCCTACCCAAACAATTTCCCTTCCTTGGATGGACCAACATGGAACTTGAGTCTACGGACAGATGTGAACCGAAGCGCCAGATCATTGGAACTTTTTGTTTCATTTTTGTTTTTGTTTTTTACTACGCCATCACTTGCAGCAGGGACTAAGTTAAACTTGTACATTTTTTAATTAATATTATAATTATTTGGGTTGATAAGTGTATTGTTTTACCTGATTTTTTTTATGATAAAGAAAAAGAACTTGAAAAAAATTCCACTGTGGATGTAAATATATAATTGTATAAATATTTATAGCACTCATAAACTTCAGGGTCTGTAGAGGAATGCCTTGACTGGATTTTATTTGCTTTTATTTCAGCATTCGCTGGTTATTTTAAGGGGGGCTTCATCTTTGGACACGTCACATAAGGCACATGTAAAATGGAATTTTACTTTAGTGAAGCGGGAAACCCTATAGAGATGGGAAAGGTTAACACAACAGTCTTCTACGTTAGGCTTTCAGGCACGTCGGAAATTGGACATAGATGCAGAATCTCGTGTCTCCATCCATGTGGTCACTGCAAGACCATGGGAAAATGGAAGAGAAGACCTTTCATTTTCCTTTGGTCACTGCAAGACCATAGGAAAATGGAAGGTCTTCTCTTCTCTCAGCATGTGCTGTGGCCATCTTATTAATGTTCTTGCTTTTGGGTTTATAAAAGTGCCTTAAAGGGGTTCTCCGGAAATTAAGACAATAAAAATACTTAAATATTACTTTATAATTAATATACTCCCAAATACCTTTCACAACTTAGAATGGCTCGTTTTGTCTTTGGAGCAATCACTAGAAAACAAAAATGGCTGCCGTCCTACCAGTACACACAGAACCTGTCCTAATCACACAGGAGGACAAGTTACTTCACAACACTGAGCTGAAGAGTTGCCTCATCCTCCTCTCTGCTCTGTGGGAATGGAAATGATGAAGGGACATGAAGTACAGACAGGAGGGTGGGGGTAATTAGCAGCAGAACTTGTATGCAGTCTCCATTACCACAGCTCCTTATCACCACAGTCTGTCCTGTCCGTCCTCTCTGTACTTCATGTCTCCTCTTAACTAAATTCCCCAGAGATTCAGCTAAAGTTCTTATCATCTGTATTCAGGATCATAATCCCTGACAAGTAGAGCAGAGAGGAGGATGAGGCAGCGCTTTATGTCAGTGTTGTGAAGTAACTTGTCCTCATGTGTGATTAGGACAGGTTCTGTGCTGGTAGGACAGCAGCCATTTTGTTTCCCTGATGATTTCTCCCCCGACAAAACAAGCTATAATAAATAATGAAAGGTATTTGGAAATATATTTATTATAAAGTAATATTTAAGTATTTTTATTTTCTTAATTCCCGGAGAACCCCTTTAAAGAGGACCTTTCACTGGTCCTGACATAATATTAGTACCAGGCAGTGTAGGGCATGATCGGTAGATGCCCGTGCGTTATTTTTCCAGATCAGCCGCTCCGTTAGGGCACTGTGCCCCTTGTTCTCTTTTGCCGCCCTGTATGCTAATTAATAGCATTGGTACAGGGAGGAAGAGACGGCCCTGTTTCTCAAGGGGCGTCTCCTTCTACTTGGCTGTGAGCTGGCCGGTCGCAGCAGAGAGCGTCACAGCCACGGAGAAGGAGAACACGGCCATCTCCTCCCTGTACTGATGCTTTTAATTAGCACACAGGGCGGCAAAAGAGAACGAAGGGCACAGCGACTCAATGGAGCAGCTGATCTGAAAAAAAATTTGCACGCGGACATCTACTGATCACTACACTGTCAGGTACTAATATTGTTAGGACCAATGACAAGTCCTCTTTAAGTCATACTCCAGGGTGGTGCACTAGTGGAGTTGGAGAACACCAAAGATGAGGCGGTCTAAAGATGTGTTATATTTATCACAGTGGCTCACGTTTTATAAGTTCGGTGTATTGCTAGACAATTTTGTGTAACGTTATGCCACACCTGTTTCCAGCTAAGCCATGCCCATTTCCACTAAGCCACACCCGATTTCCACTAAGTCACACCTGTTTACCACTTGCCAAGCAAACCTCAAAAAGTTTCTAAAAATACACATAAATGTAGTACAAAGCATGGGGGCACAGCTTGGTGCAAATGAAACCAAAAGTCTGGTGCATTTAGCTTAGTAAATCTCCCATATTGTCTTGCTCACCTAGTTAGGTCTTGGGCAATTCCCTTCTTAAGTTGACCATATATATACGAGTTGAATCCAGCTGTGTATGGGGGCAACATGTCCAAAGTTGGATCTCAAAACCAGGGTTCAGCAACTTCCAGCTGTTATGAAACTGAAACTCGCAGCATGCTCCATTCACTTCTTCGGGAGTTCGGAGAAAGACCAAACAAATGGGTATGCTGGGAGTCTAGTTGCACCACAGTTGGAGTGCTGGAGGTTGATGCTCCCTGTCCTACACCTACTGTCCTAGGAGCTAAACTGCTCATTGGGGCAGAATTTTCAAGGTTGTGTCCACATTTATTACGATTGAGTGATTTTTTGGCACACGATACCAATTTACATGCACTAACAGCCATGAGGAACTGCAGTGGTCGCCATCTAGATTTAGCCACAGCTCTAAATTAAATGACCCACTCTCCTTTTACCTTACAAGCCTATTGATCTATGCATCCCACTGTGCATAAAAGTGTGAGAAATGGATACCACAGTTTTTGCCTGCCCCAGCCCCCCATTACCTTCTGTATCTCGGAAAATAGGATGTAACCACCTTAATCTGACAGCCGGTCTCACCCTCTGCTCCTCATCTTCTTTTGCACCTGCCAACAACAGTGCCAACAATGTATTCTTATTTGCCCGCAGGGACGTGGATGGTGACAGCCCGTCTAGTTCCTCCCACTGTGCTGACCTAGAGGTCAGTCTGCCGCCACTAATTATGGGTGGCCTTACAACATTAGTGTTTTGATGAATCAATCTCCTGTTTGGTCTGGAGGGACTTGCACGGCTTGTCTTCCTGTTAAACGGGGGACAGGAATTTTTTTTTTTCCCTTGTTGGCAAGTTTTTTCGGTACTGGTTTAGGCGAGAATGTTGTTTCTGTTGAACAATCGGTGCGGCTCTATGCCCAACAAGTACTAATATTAATATTCTAGAGGAGAGATTGAGCCTGCAGTGAAATACTACTACATTCCATAGCTTGACTAAGAGCAACGCTGTCAACTTCTCCCCAACTTATTTACATGGCCTCTACTTTGGTGCAGAAATTGCAACGTTTACAATACTCCATTGTATTTCTGGAACTCTGGGTGGACAGCCATCATTACACGTTCTAAAATAAGGATGTGCTCTTTCTTCACCCAGAAAAGTACTCACAAACCCCTCTCTGAAATACGAGAGGCCCCTGACATTTCCTAGCTAGAAGGCCATGCAAGGGGAAGAGACAAATGGTATTTAGGGCTCTGAGGGGGTGATTGGATCTCAGCCTAACCAGAGGGGCTATTGACAAAGTCTGAGAGACAGCCCCTCTGGTAAGGCTCCATTCACACGTCCACAAAATGGGTCTGCATCCATTCCGCATTTTCAGATCTGCAATGATCACACATTGCCGGTGTCCGTGTTTTGCGGATCCGCAATTTGCAGACATGTGAATGGTAGGCTGACATGCAATCAACCCCTCAGAGCCCTAAATACCATTTCATTACTGAATTCTGCATTCCAAAAAGACCCAGGCACAAAAATACAGAGGCACCTAACAATACATTTGTGAGGAATATCCTCCCTCACATTATAAACATGTAGTTCCTCTACAACAGTGTTTCCCAACCAGTGTGCCTCCAGCTGTTGCAAAACTACAACTCCCAGCATGCCCGCACAGCAAAAGGCTGTCCGGGCATGCTGGGAGTTGTAGTTTTGCAACAGCTGGAGGCACACTGGTTAGGAAACACTGCTCTAGAAGCTGGAATAGGTAGGTACCATTACTATAGTATATATTCAATAATATGTTATCAACTACTGTAGGAGGACATAAGAGAAGTATCTGGAATGCTCAGTAGAAGAGTCCCGTACAGAAGCCACATCTGACCCTGCCAGATTGGTTGCAAGGATTATCATGGAAGGGAAGTAGTAATTAGCATACTCATTAGTTAGCATGCAAGTCATCCCGACCATGGAAATCTTGGCCAATGGAGGAAGAGCAGGATATATAGGGTACTCCAAACCAGTTCCAAAGGAGATTTCCCAAATTGTGTGATGGTCAGCCCATAAGACAAATTCAAGCTCGATATGGTCTATATCAGGGATGCTCAACCTGCGGCCCTCTAGCCGTTGTAAATCTACAACTCCCATCATGCCCTGCTGTAGGCATGATGGGAGTTGTAGTTTTACAACAGCTGGAGGGTCGCAGGTTGGGCATCCCTGGTCTATATAAACCATTGTTTGTATGCCTAGTGTTTGAATTTCCCTTAAATACAGCACCTGCCATTGATGGAGAATGCTTTGCAACTGAATGCAGTCTACTGTTCTCTGTTATCAGCCTTTTCAGGTCTAGGAGAAGCCGCTGCTCTAAAGGCCAAGAGAATAGGTATAAAGTCAACTGGCGTAGACATGACCTGGCACATCTCTTCATATAGTCCATACCCCCCAGGGGGTATTTACGGTGACGAATGAACAATCCCTAAAGTTGGCCATACACACATGTATACTGGTTAAGCTTGACACACACA
This sequence comes from Bufotes viridis, assembly GCA_033119425.1. Taxonomy (NCBI): domain Eukaryota; kingdom Metazoa; phylum Chordata; class Amphibia; order Anura; family Bufonidae; genus Bufotes; species Bufotes viridis. The sequence continues at coordinate 28,539,834 of CM065597.1, read as the reverse complement.
CACGTCAGGGAAGATAAGGATTGGGCAAGTTGGATTTCAGATACCCCATCCTTTTGTTCACAGGGAGATAAGCAGCCGGGCAGCTGCTTCCTCCTCGTCAGCCGAGCTGAGAAGGCATGTGTATGAGGGGATTGGAAGTGATAGCTGACAGCTTTCTTATGTGTATTGCTGGCCTTAGACTTTGCCCCTAGGCCAAATCTAATAGACACAAAGTGGGTCCACTCTCCATCCCATGACTTGTCTGTCACATATCCTTCTACACCTGTCTGCACTACGGAGCAAATATACCAATCAGTGCAAACATTGGGCATGATCTACATTACTTCTTGCAAGTTAGGCTCCATTCACATCCCCGTTTCTCCATTCCGTTCTCCTTCTCCGTTGAGAAGCAGGAGATCGGAAAGGACAGATTCTGCAGATAACTGAGACCTAACTAGCAAACTTAATCAGTGTCCAACACCGTATCCAAGCGAGGCACTTAGATAGTAACTACAACCCTCAAAGTCATGTCACTAAAAATGGTTATCACAACACAACTTTTTTTAGAATGAGTCTGACCCTTGATCATCTCAGCTACTGAGACTCCCTGCCCAGAAAAAAATGTCGTGTGTGCCAACTGAGATGGGTCTCAAGCTAAAACGGAAAGTCAGCTTCAATGATGGCTTTAGGTGGGAATCCACTGGTGTATTCCATCGCCAATGCTAGATGTTAGTGGGGGGTGCACATGGGAACCCATATCTGCTACTAGGGACGTTGGGACAATTGGTGGAAAGGGAAGTGGTTCCAATGACCTTACTTACAGGATCGTTACCCAATGCGTTTCCTGATTAACGGGCTTGCGCTCTTCAGTAAGCGTCATGGACGGGATACTCCAATATCCAGTAATGAAGAGCATAGACATTTCTTACCAATCTGAACGCGACTTAATACATGGCCCTCAATGGGTTCACTACAAGGATATTCTGTATACACAAACAGGGCTGTAGCCTTCATAATGAACTGATATTTCTGGGACAGATGCCAGACAGAGAAGGAAGATAAAACAGTTTGAAAGACCCAGCAGAGCAGAACCTGAGTCTAAATATATCGGAGAGGAAGAAAGGAGCAGATGTGCTGGGTCAACTGCACAGCGGCAGGATGACGAGAAGAGTTCATCATACCCACCACAACAGCAATCCAAGGTTTCTTAAAAAAATAAGACAAATATCACCAAATTCTGGTGGTACACCACAGCGGTCAGCTGTGCTGTGGAAATAAACAAACTTTGGGACTACAGTTTATTTAAGCAGAGATAGAATCAGCATTGTTGAGCAGTGGTGGAACTTAACAAGTATACAGGCAATTATTAGTATTGTTAGTACTATTGGTAGGCCAACCCAGGCACCATCGGCAGCTGCAAACTCTATACCATAAATCCTGAAAATGCACACCGTAATGTCATGAACAAGGATGATGCACACAATGATAACAAACACAGTGATGTCACAGTACAGGATAATAAACACAGTGATGTCACAGTACAGGGATAATAAACACAGTGATGTCACAGTACAGAGATAATATACACAGTGATGTCACAGTACAGGAATAATAAACACAGTGATGTCACAGTACAGGAATATACACAGTGATGTCACAGTACAGAGATAATAAACACAGTGATGTCACAGTACAGAGATAATAAACACAGTGATGTCACAGTACAGGAATAATAAACACAGCGATGTCACAGTACAGGGATAATAAACACAGTGATGTCACAGTACAGGAATAATAAACACAGCGATGTCACAGTACAGGGATAATAACCACAGTGATGTCACAGTACAGAGATAATAAACACAGTGATGTCACAGTACAGGGATAATAAACACAGTGATGTCACAGTACAGGAAAAATAAACACAGCGATGTCACAGTACAGGGATAATAAACACAGTGATGTCACAGTACAGAGATAATAAACACAGTGATGTCACAGTACAGAGATAATAAACACAGTGATGTCACAGTACAGAGATAATAAACACAGTGATGTCACAGTACAGAGATAATAAACACAGTGATGTCACAGTACAGGGATAATAAACACAGTGATGTCACAGTACAGGGATAATAAACACAGTGATGTCACAGTACAGAGATAATAAACACAGTGATGTCACAGTACAGGGATAATAAACACAGTGATGTCACAGTACAGAGATAATAAACACAGTGATGTCACAGTACAGAGATAATAAACACAGTGATGTCACAGTACAGGGATAATAAACACAGTGATGTCACAGTACAGAGATAATAAACACAGTGATGTCACAGTACAGAGATAATAAACACAGTGATGTCACAGTACAGGGATAATAAACACAGTGATGTCACAGTACAGAGATAATAAACACAGTGATGTCACAGTACAGAGATAATAAACACAGTGATGTCACAGTACAGGGATAATAAACACAGTGATGTCACAGTACAGAGATAATAAACACAGTGATGTCACAGTACAGAGATAATAAACACAGTGATGTCACAGTACAGAGATAATAAACACAGTGATGTCACAGTACAGAGATAATAAACACAGTGATGTCACAGTACAGGGATAATAAACACAGTGATGTCACAGTACAGGGATAATAAACACAGTGATGTCACAGTACAGAGATAATAAACACAGTGATGTCACAGTACAGAGATAATAAACACAGTGATGTCACAGTACAGGGATAATAAACACAGTGATGTCACAGTACAGGGATAATAAACACAGTGATGTCACAGTACAGGGATAATAAACACAGTGATGTCACAGTACAGAGATAATAAACACAGTGATGTCACAGTACAGGGATAATAAACACAGTGATGTCACAGTACAGAGATAATAAACACAGTGATGTCACAGTACAGAGATAATAAACACAGTGATGTCACAGTACAGGGATAATAAACACAGTGATGTCACAGTACAGAGATAATAAACACAGTGATGTCACAGTACAGAGATAATAAACACAGTGATGTCACAGTACAGAGATAATAAACACAGTGATGTCACAGTACAGGGATAATAAACACAGTGATGTCACAGTACAGAGATAATAAACACAGTGATGTCACAGTACAGAGATAATAAACACAGTGATGTCACAGTACAGAGATAATAAACACAGTGATGTCACAGTACAGAGGTAATAAACACAGTGATGTCACAGTATAGAGATAATAAACACAGTGATGTCACAGAAGAGCGTGTTAGTGACTAGAATTACAGTACATGGCCTGTGATTATATACCTGCTCCTGCCATGCACATACATGTAATATGAGACACTGTGTATGCACTGCCATAAACTGGCCATACACTTAAGAATAGCATCGGCTACAATGTGGCTGATCAATCATACACCAGATCTCACCATAAAAACTCCAGAATAATCAAGGACAATGTTAAGAAAAAAAAAAAAAGAGGTTGAAAAACATAATAGTGCAAAGTGGTGATCAATCGGCTGTAATTCCCCGATCAGCACATTCCACAGATTATAAGAATTAATCAATCATGTACAGTACAGAGTACACAAGATGCGTCCATCACTACATCTATATATATTTATATACTTACTGTAGCATTTTGTATGAACATTTTATTTTGTTCTTTTTTGTGAAGAAGTGAATTTTTATGTATTTTTCTACATATCCAATTAGCTGGCGAATTTGGTAATCTGCCATCTACCAGGTCCCTTTGTTGCTGGATTAAAGGAATTTTGCAGGGTGTAAATAATACTTCTAATAATATAATTGTCATTTATCATAACATATCCATATTACACCTCAGCTAAATGTAGGATGGAGCTTTGTAGAAGGTCCTGTGATGGAGTAGGGGGGGGGGGGGTCACTTTCGCCAACAGGATATGGTCAGTATAAACACTGGCAGGCGCCTGTATGGTAGAAGTGTTTGCAGCCGGTGATTACCCAGAGACAGGGCCCGGAGAGAAGGGTGTTTTGTTATGACTGGAAATAGTGAGTGATTACTGGGGAAGGGTGAGAACTTAGGGAGCAAAGGAGAAGTAATTATATTCTCATCCAGTAAGATCTTTGGATTACCATTAAACCGCCACATATATGACTACGCTCACCTCCCATGTCCATCCATACGTTAAGAGGTCATGTAGACGTAAAGCTAACTTTATCACATATTGTTCATTAGGGGGCAGGCCAGTCATTTGCTAATTTTTCATAGACTATATATCATTAAATCAGATTTCTGAAATTAAAGGGGTGTCCCAGGAGTTCAATATTGATGGCCTATCCTACGGATAGGTCATCAACATCTGACCTTTGGGGTCCGACTCCCGGCACGCCCGGCGATCAGCTGATTGAAGAGGTCACAGCCCTCCGTTGCATCTCACGTGGCTGATGTGCAACTCAGTCCCATTCAAATGAATGGACGTAGGCTGCAATACCAAACACAACCAGTATACATTGTAAGGCGCTGTGCCTGGTATGCTGTGAGGAGGCCGGAGCACAGACAACTGATTGGAGGTAGTGCCGAGTGTCTGACCCCCTTTGATCAAATATTGATGGCCTATCCTGAGGACAGGTCATTAATATCCTGGAAAACCAATTTTATAATATCCTTAGGATGGACCATCAATATGGGGGTCAAGTGAACGGGGCTGAGCCAAAGTAGGAGCTTGCATATTGTTCTCCCCATGTTAGGTACTGCGGTGAAGGGGCTGCCACTTTTTTGTGGGCACAGTTGCTGATTGGTGTGGATTGTATCGGTGGCACCTAACTAATTGCATGTTGATGGCCTATCATAAAGATAAGTCATCAATGTAATAACCCCAAGCACTAAAAAGTTCCGAGCCCTACAGCAAACTTTTTAAATGCCCCCATTCCTGGCATTCACCAGATGCACCTGAAAGTTAGGGTGAGGGCACATTTTTAAGCTGAGGAACAGTAAAAAAAATTTAGACCCAAGACCAAAAATAATCCAGACCCCATTCTTTTCTTACTACTTGTACCCAATTCTCTTAGCTTAAGGGCGATGCTGCTGACAACGTCCACTGGTAAGTGATAATCTTTTGTGTGCAGTCGTGCCTGGACCATAAAGGAGTAGCAAGGAACGCTAAGTAAATAGAGGGTCTGGGGTCCAATATGGATGCTGTGGACACCAGTGGTAAAAACCTTGTAAACCTAAACCTTTGTCAGTAAAAGTCAAACTAGTGTTTAATGAAAATCTTAGTCATTTGAATATTTTATCTTTTTCATGCGTCGACAATTCCCACCAGGATTGGGGAGATCCATTGTCCCATCCATCATAATTCCTTTGACCGGGGATGGATCACTGCACAGAGGAAAAAGACTTCCCTTTACAATCTGGTTTCCATGCTTTACATTCCAAAGAAAAAGCTGGAACTAAAGCTTCAAACAACTTCATGGCATCGAGGTCCAGCGTACAATCCTCAGGTTTAATCCTTCTGGAGTAGATCATCCTTGGCTTCTAAACACTCTTCATTCTTTAGGTCTAAAGGACTCTGTTTTATGTGGGTTTCTTCTTGTCTCTCTGACTTCCTCTCCACTCCCTCTCTGTGTTGGCGTTCCTGGGCAACCTCCTGTTCTCAGTTGGGCACACTATGAGAAAGTTTGGTACACGGTATAGTTTTTTCTTCTGATGTCACTAAACAGATCTTCAGAGATTTCTTGAGAAACACCATGGAGTTATTAAGGCTGTAATGTCTTCTCTATACCTTAAAAGGGTTGTCCAACCCCAAACCAAAATTAATTACAGCTGAGAATGAGTGCGAAATAAAGAATAAAAAGCCACCCACCTCTTGAAAGTGGTTCAGTGGACTGGAAGTGTTACATGCCGTCTGTAGTCACATTCACCACTGTAGCCATCCACTGGTCTCAACGATAACAGCAGAATGTAACCACAGAGGCTCAGGCTCGGAGACTCCCATGTCGGAGACTCGCATACTAACTTTAAGAATTCCTTTAACATTTTATGGTTTAGAAATCTTATGTTCAAAATACTCAATTAGTACATTTTGAGGAGTCCCACTTTCTGGACTGGAGCGAAGAGCAGCTACAAAGAGCGTCCTCCTCCTTCTGTCTCGACAACCCGGGACTTCTTCACATTACACAGATAGCCTTTTTAGTTCTATGGACACCATATTTCTCCTGTGGTGTCACTGCAGAAGCTGAACACTTAAAGTGCTTCTGCAGGAATGGGCGGGGGTTTTTAGTAAACGCTCCCTTCATTTGCCAGACCTTCAAAGAGGAGATGATTTACCTGCTTCTGGGCACCGGCTTCCCGCTCCTTCTGCTGCAGGCCTGCAATGTTTCGCTGGGCTCCAGCGATGTCAACATCTGGTTTGGTATCGCCACAGCCAATCATTGGTCGCGGCGGTGTCTGGTTCCTCTTGTGTCATGTGACCATTTACCATGAGCAAGGGGAGCCAGACACTGCTGCAACCAGTGATTGGCTGCAGCATTGTCAAACTGGACGTTGACATAGCTAAACCCCAGCAGAGGAGCCCAGGCCTGCAGGAGAAGCATGAGGAGCCAGCATCTGGGAAGCAGGTATTTTTGAGGGGCATTTCTAGCAAATAGTAGATAATCATCAGGAAAGGATTTCCTTTGTTCTTCTGTTAGGAGCCAATCTCATTTTTGGTAAGAGAAACGAACAGAGACGGGATTTATGGAACATAAATACGGCGATGTGAATGAGTCCTACATGATAGCATATTATAGGAGGTTCTTCCCGTGGAATGTTTCCATCTTAGAAGACCTATGCCTGGATTCTAGAGAAGAGAAGGAGGATGATGCTTTCCGTTGGCTTGCTTTCCTGAACTACATTCTCCACCACTGATTTAGCACAAATTGATTTTATTCCTACAAAACAACCGGTCCATGTTGAAGCTTCTTTGGGAAGTTCCTCTACAAAGACATTGGTTCCAGGGCAAATATCATAGCAATGACCTTTATAACCTCTCCATGAAGGGGTTAGAAAAATTGTAAGCACTTCCCCAAAGGCTTTGCTGCTGGTGTTACTACTGGGATTATTTTGTGTTTATAAACTGAAGAGTAAGATAAGGAATCTTTTTAGGAATAATCTTAGCGCTTCGACCAGTTTTCCTTTCCCACAAAACAATATTGACATTACTCCATTAGAGACTTCCTGACGGGAGAAGCAGAGGTAGCTATCGAGGAGGAACACAGTAACACCTGGCTGGAAGCATGCCTTACCAGACAGATTGCGGTTTCGAGGGCGGTGAGCTTCTGGGCGCATAGATTTTTATATTGTTAATCAAGCTGCTAAGTACCGTAGATGTGGATCTGGGATCAGAGGGAATTTTTGAGCAGAGTTTATTTACACAATTGGGACTCCATGTAATTCCACTCGTGGTAACAGAACGGATGATGGTTTATTTTACTTTAGCCTTAAGTTTTTAATTGGATTAGTGCTCAGGTAGCCCTGGCAATTAGAGACCTGTTCACTGGTGGGTATGTACTAGCCAGAGACACCCGTTCTAGATGTTGGCTAAACACATAATTTCACTGTCCATCCCCCAGAAACAAGCTTGGGAGCTGAATGTGAATGTCCACGACTAAAGGCCATAGACACCAGATCTTTGGATTCTGCAAATTTCAAAGGTCTGCCAAGTCTTCCAGCAAAACCAATGATGTCTACAGTAATATTGAGGAAAACAGTGATCGCTTCCTCTTGGATAAGCAGTTCCACGTGTAACTGGCAGCTACTGATCTTTCTATAGTCAGATAACATGCCTATTTGGCCAAAATAGTTGTCAGCTGAAAGAATATATGACTTAAAATGTCTTATGTCTATCACCAGTGAATGTCCAACCTTAAATACCATTTTACTTTTAAATCTAAATTGCCTCAAAGTTCTTGGCTAATTAAAGGATAGGTCATCAATATCAGATCGGTGAAGGTCCAACACACAGAGCCCCTATGGATAAGCCGGTTTGGGCGGTAGTCGGCAGAAGGTTTCATCCACATAAATGACAGCACCAGAAACGACATAATACACAGAGCCTTCCATCTACTGTATAGTTTCCAGCATTGGTGGCTGCTTGAAACAGCTGATCAATGTGGGTGTCGGACCCCCAACAATCCTGACCTATGAGGATAGGTCATCAATATCAAAGTCCTGGAAATCCCACCAGCCACCTCTAAGAGCTTACTGCATACTGTCTATGCAATAAACTAAACAGTAACATAGTCTGCAGGAAGCTGTTTAGCTCCCTCTAGTGGTGTCTGCTGTTAGCAAGGTTTTTATCAATGAAGTCTATACAGGGTATTTGGAACTCTGTATCAGAAAAACAAAGCTCTGATCATCATAAAAATATACTAAGAAATATATCAGCACAGAATTTTGTGCCAACGTAGATTGAAAAGGGTGGCCTCTAAGTGACTTTAGACATAAGTGTTCAAACTAGAACATCGTTCCTCTGAAGATTCATGTATTTATACACAAAAGTACATGGGAATAGTGAGGTAGATGACAGATGTGATGTAATGAAGGATCAGTATGTGTGGAGGAGTACACAAAGAGTTGTAGAAGGTGTAGCAGTTATAGATAAGGGGTGTGAAAGTTTTATTGTCCTCTGATATCCAGTCTATGAATATGATGAACCCAAGAGATCTAAGCGGCGAATTTCACAGACGTAGAGGGACATAAATCCAGGCGACACATTCATTCCTGATCTAAACTAAACTATTTATTTACTCCTCCACTCCTATTGATCTGCTTTATATCACTTGTCTCATCTAGCACACTATTCCAATAAACCTTTGTGTACTGTGTTATAAGATGCCGAGGAAAAGACTTGAGTAGTCCCAAAAGCTTGCAATTTTGTCATCATGTTTTCAGTTAGCCAACCACTAAGGGATCTCATTTATTTGTCTTCTATTTACTGACTAAGGCTACATTCACATGACCGTGAATGTGTCCGCATCCGTTCCGCAATTCTGCGGAACGGGTGCGGACCCATTCACTGTCTACGGGGCCGGATGAGGTGCGGAGAGCACACTTTGCGCTCTCCGCTTCCGCATTTGCGGAGCGTGGCCCCGAACTTCCGGTCCACGGCTCCGCAAAAGATAGAACATGTCCTATTCCTGTCCGCAGCCTGCGGACAAGAATAGGCATTTCTATGGGGGGTGCGGCTGGGTGGATTGCGGATCCGCAATCGTGTGAATATGGTCGTGTGAATGTAGCCTAACATGGTAAAAAGATTCTTTTTTCAATTTAACATAGTGGTATAAAGGTTTGTAGTCAAATATTAGCCCTTCCCCTTTAAATATAGCTTATCTCCTTCCCACCGGAGCCCAGCTATGAAGTTCAGGCTTTAACTCTTGAGAGATCTGTGTCTACAGAAGCAAATCTGCAGTAATGTAAACCTCAGAGCCTTTCTGTTACCAATTATTTATCATCTCATCAATAGGTTAACCTTCCTACATTTCCCAGTAGTCTTATTCTGGAGAAGGTCTGGGATGTTTGGCAGCTGGAATGCGGTGGGATGTGCAGGATCCTCATTCCTGGTGTCAGATCAGAGGCAGCAGAACTGGTGATGAATGCTTCTTCAGAAAGGGTCAGGGTTGCAATATGGAGAGACAGGATAAGTCTGATGACTCCCACTCTCCTAAGGCAGCCTCAGATCCTTCTTCCATGCATGGATGTCAGCGATATGTACTTCTGTCTGTCTATCCACACTTGGACACACATTGGGTCCCTAAATTCTGCTACCTGTCTATAGAAAGCAGACTTGTAAGCCCTGATAACATCAGGAAGAAGCCAGAGCGTAATCCATCTTGTCAACCTCTACCCTACTCCGACTGATATACAGTAGTCTAGTTTATGCCATATAAACAGCAGATCGCTACTGTATACAACTAAGTACATCAATAAGGCTAACACTAGCGTTAATATTTTCCGGTATTGAGATCCGTCATACTGGAAGAAAACGCTTCAGTTTTGTCCCCATTCATTGTCAATGGGGGCAAAATGTAACTGAACAGAATGCTGCAGTTTTCTTTCCTTCATGGGATGCAGAGCAAGATGGATCTGTCATGACCTCCAATGCAAGTCAATGGGAACGGATACGTTTTTTCTGACACAATAGAAAACAGATCCGCCCCCATTGACTTTAAATGGAGGTCATGACGGATCCATCTTGGCCATGTTAAAGATAATACAACCGGATCTGTTCATATCGGATGCAGATGATTGCATTATCAGTAACGGAAGCATTTTTGCTGAACCCTGCCGGATCCTGCAAAAACACTACCGTGAAGGCAGCCTAACTAGGGACTGATGCATAAGTTGCTACAATACTAATGTTTTTTCCTACTGAGATCCTTCCGATTATTCTTACCTAAACATATTCTAATATGCTGTGTAGAGAAGCCAAGCATATGCACAAAATATAATCCAGAGAATATCTACAAAAGATAAGAAGTTTGGGATGCATTTCATGTTGACCTTGTGGTGTCTTCAGTATCATGGGTCAACAGTTAGGTGAAGGACCCTTGATCTACAATGCCTGGATTGAAGGGGCTGTTAAAGATCCAAATGATGGATGGGTAACGAGCAATGAAAACACTCTGTTCATTTTATTATGTAATTAGAGCTTTGGTTTCCGAACATAGTGTTTTGGTGGGGTCTTGGTCCTCACCTCGTTCCAAAGTTTCTGGGGCCTTAGCTAATAATTTCCTAGAAGCAATGCAAAACAAACACTGCATTTGGATTATGGTTTTCAGTCATGGCAAAAAATCTGAAAATAACCCTACTTATGAAAACTCTAAATGACAAAATAGAAGTCCTCTAGGGTTAAAAAGCCAAATCTTCACACAGCAAACCACACATCCACCCAAATTCTTCTTTCCCTCTTTCCAGTCAAACCTTTACAGTTGGTACTCTCCAAATTTTGGCAGTTTCTCCAAATAATAATCTCACAAGACACCATATGGCCATTTTCTGTTGCCTAGGTAAAAATGACTCTTAGATTTGAAGAATTCCATTCCTCCGGATCTAAGATCCACATGGCCTCATATTTATTGTCCAGCAACCTATTCCATGAAGCCAAATTCCTAAATACAGTATATCTCACATCAACTAAACCTACAAAATTCAAAAAGCAAGACATTAAGTAATCACTAAGGCTTGAAATAGACAGCACTTCAGTTTGAGGACCCCACCACAAGAAGGTGGCCATTAGATAGCTCTCTCCCAAACGCTCATTTGGCCACCTATTACTCCCAACTCCAATTGAAAGTTTGCTCTGGGGCCCATACAACTCTAGTTACGCCACTGCTGCCAAATCAGTGGGTTCAGCTGATGTTTATCTAAAGGGTATGGCCACCATAACTCTCTATGTCCTACCGTTTGGAAATGAGACGTTCGGTCAATAGGGGACCCTTTGTGGAAATAATATAAAGAAACAGATTCGAATCCAACCTGTTTCACCATATGGATAACAGTGGACTGCCTGACAGGAACAATAGATACATGGCAGACCCTGAAGGGATCCACTGACAGAACTCCAATTTATCAACACCTCAGCAGCTATGGAAACCATTTTTTTTCTCAGATTGGGCAAAAATTGCAGAAAATACAAAATATATAAGTCGCTACAGTCCTTCCAAGTTAGGTCTAGTCCCAGAAGTTCCACCTTCAGCTGTGTGGATGTGTGACAGGAGGACATGGACAGATAGGATGACGATTTCACTCTTGGACGTCTACAGTAAGTCATATGCATAAAAAAAACTCCGGCCCATCGTCTTCCACCTAATTTGTCTCTTGTTGAGAAGTGTTGTACAGATCAGAGTGTTCCAGACACAAAATTGATTATTTACAGTTACTTGTCCTTCTGACTAATATCCATCAATCAATGTGTCGGTCTTGGCTGAACATTCTTATTTTGGAGGTACGGGCAAGGACTTGTGGAAACGAGGATGACGTAAGCTTTTACTGGACTGATAGTGTTCATTGGCGACTTGACACTTAGACCTGTCTCTGTGATTATCTTCTGATACTGTGACCTGTTGGACAATGGTGGGAATTAACTCAAGACTCTTAACTCAAGACTCTCTTAGCATAACTCCTGTAAGACTCACTTATTAACCCCTTCACACTCAGACTCTTTAAACGTAATCCTTTTCCCTGCCATCAATCTCTCGCAGAGTAAATCCTTTAGTCCTTTAAACTCCTTATTCCCAAGAGGCTGCGTTGAGTCACATAAAGCCCCTATTACTGGACACCCTATGCACTAATCCAGTAAATATACTGACAGTTTCATTTTAAACAAAACCAAACCATTATAAAAAAAAATACATGTAATGTCACCCAATCACTCACTTGCAATGGGGACAAAGAGCTAGTCTTCTGCCGCTTCCTCCCTCTGATGCCTCCTGAGCTACTAGAATAAGTGCATAAGGTGAAGACGCTCCTGGGTAAGATCACCTACATCACATCCTGTATGCATCATGGGTGCTAGAAATGGAAAGCTATCCTACTAGAGTTAGAGCTAGAAAACTAAATTTTAGAATTTTTCAAAAACTAAAAAAAAATCCATTACCCTACACGTTGTGTGGGGCAGCACTGCTCCAAAAGCCCGAGTGTTGGGTCCAGGTCACCAAAATTCATAAGGGGAAATAAACCTGGTGAGAACCAGTCGTGGAGCAACAAGAGTACGTGTGTCAATCTTCAGGTTATAACGGTGATCCACTGTTTGCAACCATGGGGAGCACGGTGGCTCAGTGGTTAGCACTGGAGCCTTGCAGAGCTGGGGTCTTAGATTCGAATCCGACCAAGGACAACATCTGCATGGAGTTTGTATGTTCTCCTCGTGCTTCCATGGGTTTCCTCCCACACTCCAAAGACATACTGATAAGGAGCTTAGATTATGAGCCCATTGGGGGACAGCAAGCAATGATAATGTCTATAACGCACTGTGCATTTTTGGGGGATCTGAATCAAAGAAAAACATGGAGGACACCACCAGATGGTAATGCCAGTCAGTCCATTATGAACTAATAGGCTTTAAGTCCAACAGGATCTCACTAATAATGGCTAGCCAATATACAGGCGTATTGGACTCTATAAAGGGGGTTGGGGGGTCATGTAGAGGTCTCTGCATATTTTAGACATTACCTGAGCAGGAACACAGAATCTGCAATAATCTCTTAAAAGAAATGTACGAGTCATGGGCTGCCGAGGAAACGTTATTAAATCACACATACATCTCTTCTCCAAGAATAATCATCTTAGCAAATGTCACCCGGTGAGAGGAGGGGAAGATCTGTACACAGCCACATTCAGGAGAACCAGAGGCATAGCAACACCTTTTTTTTGTTATAACAATACTAACCAAAGGGTTATATGAATTTATGAATCATAGCGGGATCCATGGCAAGATAATGTTTATTGAGGGGATCAGAGCTGTCCCCTGATTTTAGGGAAAAATGGGAGGCGGTAGTAGAGTGATGGAGCTGGAACCCAGCGGCGGGCAGTGGCACGCTCGAGGGTCCAGCCGCTCTGTGAGGTCTCAAAAAAAGTTGGACAACCCCTTTTACATTTTGTGTGCCTGCAGCCACCACTAGGGGGAGCTAGGGAGCTTACTGTATGCTATTTATACAGCGTTTGCTGCAGGAAGGCAGACGGTATTTGAAGTTCTGTATCACAAAAATAGATCTCTGCCCGCTATCAACATATGTCAAGAAAGCACAGACTGTGGAACCAAAAAGCGCAATGGTATTAAAAGGTGGACATTCAGTATATGGGTGCCTGGCTTCAGTTGAAAAGTATAGACAATTTACTGTGTCCATTAAGTATTAATCAGTAATTTATCTTACAGGGGATTGTTTTGCTCTCCTGTGAGTCAACTCTAGGTGGCGCTTGAAGAACCTGGCTAACGAAGGAATTGTAAATTTAGCTACAATTAGTGCTTAAAATCCTTCAGTGTTTCCAGGCAGATGGACAAATTAATCCTTCCAATAAAAATAAAATAAAAAATGCAAGAATATTTTCCTTCTGGGATGGTAAATTCCCTTTTGTCCTGAACATCCTGGTCAATGGTATCCTACTAGAGTAATCTCATATCATGATTTCTGTCGACAGTCTGGACTTTTCCGTGCCCAAAGAAGGAATATTGAAAAGTGTTGGTGAAATGCTCCTAGGTGACATTAGATTGCTTAAAGCTGACCTGCAAAAGAATCCTCAGAAAGGAAGTCATGACTCCAAGACACAGTTTGGTTTCTTTTTCAGGCTAAGCAATATTATTCTAATGACCTGGGCTCTTGGATAATTATTCTTTGCTGAATAATTCCTTAAAGTATCATTGTAGCAGTCGGAGCTTTGTTTTTTTAAATTCCAAATCTTATGCCTGGACAAATATAAAAGATGAAATGCTTCCTACCTGCAGTCACCACTAGGGGGAGCTTAGGAGCTTACTGCATACTGTTTATACATTGAACTCAATACCAACACAGTATTTGGTAAAGTCATGAGCTCCACCTAGTGTTGACTGAAAGTAGCCAGATTTTATGCTTTCAAGATATTGTCCAAGATTTATTTTTTAGTTTCCCCATTCTCCCAACCAGCGTTACCCATGAAGAAATCTATACCTACCTGTGCCCTGTCGCTCCTTTGCACCTGGGCTGTCTACACTGGACTAACCCGTGCCAACCCATGGATGGGTTCACTTGGGGACCGCCATATTAAAGGGAGTTGGAGAACTTAATTAACCTCTACATATATCTGTGCTTCCACAAACCTCCAAAGTCATACATAGCGAGGACTCATAATCTTGCACTCAAAAGGTCCTCATCGTTATGTGGCAGTGCATTAAACTAGAGGTTTGTGGCAAGTGGGCCGGAGGAGCATAGACATATAAAGTACCGATCACAGGTTGGTGTCAGCAGTACTACTGATACTCATGTAGTACTGCAGTTAATAGTGTCTAATCAAGGTAACAGATTCCCTTTATATCTGTGTCTATTCGGGGCTGTGTATCAAAAGTTTTTTATTATAAAGATAAATTAACAAATTAATTCCCTTTGAGGGATAGGGGAGAATTTATCAATCAAATTATTTCAGTTTTTTAGCATAAAAAAAGTTGCAAAAATATGCAACCAGCGTAGATTCCAGTTTCTGTCTAGGACAGTTCAAAATGTGGAAGATTTATTAAGTGGCGTATAAATTTGGTGCAATTAACTCCAGTGAGCTTTAGATTAAGACTGGCTTTATAAATGTCGGCCTACGTACGATATGTATATGTGCTCTGTAGTCAGAGGTCCAGACACTTTGGCTGTGTAAGATAAGACCATAACGCGTCGTCCGTCCACATAATGAGCTGTCTAGGAAATAACATTGAAGCCCACATGAGTGGCATGGCAGCACGGGACCCAGGACTTTGAAGAACTTGTTGACAACCCAGTATGATAGCAGGCCCGACTGACAGTTATGGGTCAAGTGAAGGGCGGTGTGAGGAAATACTGTGCACATCACCTCTGGAATTCACAACTTGATAGTCTCTGATCGATACCTGGTATTGATGCTTTTCAATCAGAAAATTCCAAAAACACATGTTGGCATCCCAAAGGGAGCCTTGACCTACAAGCCAGCTTCCTGGCCCCCAGGGGCGTAGCTAAAGGCTCATGGGCCCTGGTGTTCAGCTTGGGCCCCCCTTCCCTCAGTGCTTTGTGGTCAGGGGCAGGAAAGCACATAGCTTTTGCTGAGGCAAAAATTGAAATGGCAAACCTTTGGTTTCTGGAAAAAAACCTGTTCCCTAATCCTGGACAACCCCTAAAGATCTGATCTTTTTATATTTTAGCTTTTTGGAATCCATCAACTGGAGCCCAATGTAATCTATGTTCAGTCTAAAACAGTCATAATAAGCTGATGAAGAAGAGGTTAAAGAGGAATTATTCCCGATTCTATTACTATGGTATTGAGTGCCTGGCGAATAAACAGCCGTCGTGTGTATGCGCTTTTTTTCTTAAACAGGATTGGATTAACGTGGAAAAACCACATCTGCTTCAGTGCATTAACTGTATTATATGTAATGTGCAAGGAGACAGATAAGGGCGAATTGGGGAGGTAATTCAATACAGGCCACGCTGCGAGCCGCACTGTACCTCAGGACAGGTTCTGCTTTAATTTACAGAGGGAACTGGTCTCTTGCAGTACATCCAGAGCAATGCATTATCATGAGGAATGCTAAAATACAATGAGACGACATATACAGGAATAGTCCGTCATACTCCGACAGCACCTATAGGCATTCATGAGCATCATACAGAAGAGCACTATAGAGAAGTATGGATAATCTGCCTTGTAACTTTGTATGTATGACTTTGTAGTTTATTATTTGATTATTTTTCTTGTACTGATCCTGAATCACAGGCTGTATTCAGACTTCAGAGCTGCAGTCACAATTCTGCTGGTTGCAAATTGGGAACGGTGAATAAGCATGGAGCAGCTATCTCCATCCATGATCAGCCTTAGACTCAGTTCACATCTGCATTTGGAAATTTTGTTTTTATGTTTCAAGAGAAGGGGGAATTACGAAAATAGCCGGGAGCACCACTCAGATATTTTTGCAGCTCCCATAGAAATGAAAGGAGGGGGCCAAGCAGGCGCGTTGGGGACCTGTCCCTATCTGATATTTGTAGGATATCCTAGCAAATTGCCGCCAATGTTCCAGGTGAGACAACCCCTTTAATACAGCAGCATTAAATTAACCCTTAATAGCAAATGTTAACCCTTTAAAGTTGTCCACTGGGGCACTGCACACTGAAGCCCTCATTATCATAATTAAGAAAGAAACGTACCGTTTTGATCTGCAGGATCACCCCTACCAGGCAGAATGTCTGGTTTTATACAGTTTATCCTACTGACATGCTCTTTAAATGTAGTTAACCAGTAATGGGATCTAATTGGTGCCATGCCACTGAGCCATCTTCAGCTGCATCCCCCTCCTCCACAGTCCTCTTTCTCCTGCTAATATTTTCTAATCATATATAACCCCTTTAATTTAGGACCTGACCTTATGATAATTTGATCATGGTCGAGATTACCGTAACGTCTGTATTAGTCTAGATTCCAGAGTTCTCGTACCAAGATGGGATCTGAGTAGCATATATCTTGCTTGAAGATCTGCCATCTAGATTTGCTCTTGGTTGAACAGGCCATAACCAGAAAGCACCAATAGAAGAATGAAGACCTGTACTCGGAAGTCATAACGGTACTTCTGAAGCTGGTGACAGACTGTAGATGCTACAGTAAAGGCTGATGAAGTCACCTACTGGCATTACAAAAATGCAATCATGCTGGGCTTCAGTTAGATCAGCAAGTGATGAGTGAGGGACGGCCACACGGTCAGATTTCTTGATGCAGTTTGGGATCATAAATGGAGAGAAAGTATAACGGACAGATACGACTTCTCCTTGATTTTGAATTCGCTCTTGGTTCTGGCTTTCAAAACTGCTTGCAGAACCCTGACCGTGTGGCCGTACCCTTACAGGTCAGATATACGGGGATTCGTCTATTTAATGCAATGGTTGAACATGTTTACATGAAGATTTGTTTTTACTACCTATTCTGTTACAGCAGTGAGGTCGTCGGGAAAACACGTCCTACTTAAGAAAGCCTGGAGAGAGGAAGAGTACATCTGCTTGTCTTATGATCAAAGCAAGACATAAGCATGAGGCACAACCAAGGCACCTCTGCAACCTGATCTTTCCTGCCCCCTCAGTGCTTCCCTATTACAATTACATTATTGACCTCCACATTGTTCTCTTTGCAGCTTCTCATTATTTTGTATGGCCTTCTCCAGCCTCACCGACTCCATGACTATTTGCTTTCACCCTCTTCCCTTTATTTTCTCTTACTCTTACCTGTGTCTTGTGTGTTCCCTGGACTCCTCTTACAGATTTTTCTTTGTCCTCAAGACTCACTACACTCCAACTTCTTCCCTGGTTTCCTCCTATACCCCTCTGTCTACCTTTGTCATTCCTCAGACCCCTCTCTTTCATGGTCTCTCCATGTGTGCCTGGCATTTATTTGGTCTCTTAGTATACTCTTATTTCTCTCATCTCTCTCTGACCCTCTATTTCTCTTTAGTATTCCACAGTGCCCTTATCAATTCCCTATCCTCTTCACACATTCATGTGACTTCCCTCGCTGCACCTATATGTTCCCTAGCTTCCTTCCACACCCGTCTTTTTACTATAAGCTCTTCCCACATTTCTATTTCTTCCCTGGGATCATCTACACCCTCTATTTCCTCAATAGCCTATTCCCAAACCCCTATTTCATCCATGGGCTCCGATCACAACCCTATTTCTTCCCTAGTTCTTTCTCAGATACTGTTTTATTCCTTAGCCTTCACTCACATCCCCTATTTTTTCCTAGCCTCTTCTTTCATCCATATTTCTTCAATTCTCTTCATCACTAGCCCCTTCCTGCACCTGTATTTCTTCCCTAGCCTCCTCCCACACCCCTATTTCTTCCCTATTCTCTTCCCACATCCCGATTTCCTCTATAGCCTCTTTCCACACCCATTTTTTTTCTCTAGACTTCTCCCACATCATTATTCCTTCCCTAGTCCCCTACTATTTTTTCCCCTATTTTCTTTCCACATCCTTATTTCTTCCCTAGCCTCTTTTCACACTCCCATGTCTTCCCTATTCTCTTCCCACATCCCTATATATTCCCTAGCCCCTTCCTGCACCCCCATTTCTTTTCTATTCTCTTCCCGCCCCCTATTATTACCCTACTCCTTTCCCATACCCCTGTTTCTTCCCTGTCCCCCTCCAACGCCCTGTTTATTCCGTTGCCTCTTCACACACCCCTTATTTTTCCCAATTCTCTTTCCGCACCCCTGTTTCCTCCCTAGCCTCCTTCCAACACCTATTTATCCCCGATTCTCTTCCTACACCGCTATTTCCTATATAACCAATTTCTTCCCTATTTTCTTCCTAAATTCCGATTTCTTCCCTAGTCTGTCCTTCTCTCATGCCCCTGTTTATTACCTTGCTTCTTCTCACACCCCTTCTTTTTCCCTATTGTTTTCCCGCAAACCTATTTCTTCTCTATCCTCTCCCCACCCCCAATTTTTCCCTATTTGCTTTCCTTTTATTTTTTTTTATTTAGATCTTTTTTTAGTTTTCATATGCAAGAAAAAAATATAGCAATTAAACGTTCAACAATACAAATGTACATATCCAAGGAGTAAAAGCGGAATCCATTCCATCCATGAAATGAACCAAGAGATTACATGTACATAGAATACATATCCACTCCCCCCAAGCCCCCCCCGCCCCCGAGTCGCACCAATGCAAACACAGTCAACAGCACCTCTTCTCGTTGTGGCGCTCAGTGCCGTCACAGACGGGAATAAATACAGTGATCCTACAATCCTTTACGTTGTTCACCCCAGCATAGTACTCCCTATTTGCTTTCCACACCCCTATTTCTTTCCTTTTTTCTTCTCACGCCCTTATTTCTTCCCTAGCCTCTTTTCACACTCCCATGTCTTCCCTATTCTCTTCCCACATCCCTATATATTCCCTAGCCCCTTCCCGCACCCCTATTTCTTCTCTATCTTCTTCCCGCCCACTATTTCTACTCTACTCCTTTCCCACACCCCTGTTTCCTCCCTGTCCTCCTCCCACGCCCCCGTTTATTCCCTTGCCTCTTCCCGCACCCTATTTGTTCTTAAGCTCCTTTCCACATCCCTACTTCTTCCGTATCCTCTTCCCATCAACCTATTTCTTCCCTGTCCTCCACCCCCACCCCTGTTTATTCCTTTGCCTCTTCCCACACCTCTTCTTTTTCCCTATTTTCTTCCAACACCCCTATTTGTTCTTTAGCCCCTTTCCACATCCCTAATTCTTCCTTATCCTCCTCCCACACCTCTATTTCTCCCTCAGTTCCTTCCTACAACCCTATTTCTTCCCTATCCTCTGCACCAATCTACTACTTTTTTATCTCTCTCTCTGACCACCTCTGTTCACTACCTTCCAGCCTCCTACCTCACCCTATTCACTGGTTGACTCTTATTACCTTCTCTCCTAAAACTGGGCGATGAGAATATGTTCCCAGCACCCTATACTCATCTGTTGGACATGGCAGTAGAAATGAGGCCGAGCGTTGGGGGTGGGGTAGCAGTGCTGTCCGGCTGTCAGGCCATTTGATGGATGAGAGGTGGTAAAGCTGCAGAAGGAAGCAATGGGGAGTTGGAGACATTACACACAAATAATAATAAAGACATTAATCATTCTCTGACAGTTGCCAGTCACCCCTCTCCAACCTCCACAGCTGCTCTCGCTCCTCGCTCCCCCCCAGCACCTTGCATGCAGTCCCAGCCATGTGGTGTTTGATATGCACTGGAGCTGCCTCCAAGGGAGGGAAATCTGCTCCATCTCCCTACAGCAGCACCGATCAGTATCTCCCACAGCAAGGTATTATTAACAATGCATGTAGGATAGATTACAAACTTAACCAACCTGTACCTCACAGCTTACAATCTATCTCTCGGAGATGGAGTAGGGCATTGTAAATGCATCTTACCAATCTCACCACATAACCATATGTACCCTTTAACAGTGCTGTGTGATGATGGAAACATAAAAGTCACAGCGTGCTCGTTAATAAATGCATTTAAATTATATTAAAAAAACCTGAAATATGGTATAGTGACCCTTAGAAGGAGATCTTTGAGGACCTTTATCCAGACAAACCCCACAGAGAAGACCCTCAGTCGCTCTGATGAATATGTCAGAATACCGCACCAAACATTAAACCAAGCATTTCCCTTAAAGGGGTTGTCCAGGATTTCACTACTGATGGCATATCCACAGGTGGCGGTCCGACACCCCCACCCACGCCCATCAGCTGTTTTGGGGTAGCAGCGGGACTAAAGGCCCTGTCTGTTGTGTAGTGGATTATAATAGGACCATGCTGCAGTAACTGTCTCTGTCCACTATACAATGGACAGCGCTGTTTAGTTCTTGTGCTACCCCAAAAGAGCTGATCCGTGGGAGTGTGGGGTGTTGGACACCGCCAATCAGATATCCTGAGAACAGGCCATCAATAGTAAAAATCTGAACAAACACTTTAAAGAGGGATCCCATATATCCACATAAACATGCATGCATGTTGGAAGGAATTACTGTCAGCTTAAAGGGGTTATCCCATGATTAATGTAGAAGATCAGACATCATATAACACATGGCAATCTCTTTCTAACCAAGCTAGAACCAGCCCTGTACCTCACATGGATCCAGAGATCTCCCCATTCATTGCTCCAATTATTCCGCAAGATTTATTTTAGGCTGGCAGCTTAGGGGGCGTGTTCTTTCTCAGAGGGCTTGTCCTGTCTGCTGCAGCTGGTGGCAGGTGAAGGATAAAACTGAGCATGTGCGTCCACCTCAGTGAGCAGGACAGAGAAATTAGAACAAGGACAAACAGCAGGTGGCGCTATACAGATTTATTTAATGGTTTCAATAAATTTTTATTAAGGTTTACATGAGAAAAGCACATACAGCAAAGGCGCAAGCAGCGCCATCAAAGAGTCTGGTGTAGACACAGCAGTGTAGTGCAAAAAGAAAAAATAAAACAGTACAGAAAAGGAACAAATAAAAAGCGAAAAATATTAAGCAATAAATATTATTGTATATGCTGAGTGCCTGGAGTCCAGTAATGAACAATGTCCCAAGGGGCTAAAGTAAGGAGATGGGAAGAGGTTTTGCAAAACGACTAGAGAGCCACATAACCCATTTGTTATGGGTTTTAATCCTAGAGCCTAAAGACTCCGAAAACGTCATCTCACAATGCATATAGTCATTCACTAATTGCACAACTGCAGCTAAATTTGGAGATTGCGCCAGTTTCCACTGACGAGCTATCACATTTCTAGAGGCACCTAGTACTTGCGCTATGATCCCTCTCGTACGGTGAGGAAAGTCCGCCAGGCCTATGCCCAGTATTGCCAGCTCAGGGGAGAGAAGTATGGGAGATTCAGTAACCTCTCTAAGCAAAGCCTGTACAGTCGACCAAAAATTAACTACTGCAGAACACGCCCACCACATATGTAGAGGGGTACCCACCTCCCCGCATCCCCTCCAGCAAAGTGGAGAGTAACCCAATGACGAGTGAGCTAGTCTGTTGGGAGTCAAGTACCACCTGAGTTGAATGCGTCTGGCTTGCTCAATATGATTGATACATCTGGTACACTTGTAGGTCCAGAGAAAGGCGGCATTCCACTCTCGTACAGAAAAGGATTTTCCTAATTCCAATTCCCACTTGAGAGCAAAGGGCTGTTTATTTAGGAGTTCCGAGGGGAGGATAGCTGCATAAAACGTGGATAGTTTAGGACGGGTTAATTTCGGGTTCCCAAAAAATAGTTGAAATTGGTTAGGTAGGAGCGACGTGCGGGGGAGCGACCGCAGGAAGTGTCGAATTTGCAAATATTGGAAAAAACACCTGTTAGGGAGCTCATACGAGATATGTAGGTGGGCAAAGTCCACCAAAGAACTTCCAATATGCAAGTCAGCCAATGTTGTTATCCCTTAAGTGTCCACACCTCCAATGACAAGTCAGGAATATGATACTCCAGAGCTCGGAGGGGCACCATGCGGAAGGGGAGAGTGAACAGACAATAGGTATTAACTAGCTGTTGCCAGATATACAACATAGCAGTAGTCGTACAGAGTACTGGAGAGTACTGAACAGTCCCGAGGGATCCCGCCGCGCATAACGCCGCGATGGAGCGGGTCTTATTTAATGAGTCCTCAATCGTCAGCCACCTCTGGGCGGAAGAAGGGAGAAAGGCCTCAGTAGCTTGTTCTGCCAAACTAGCTAAGTAATACTTGTAGAGGTCAGGGACCCCTAGACCTCCACAGCGAACAGGGGGATGAAGCGCAGCTTTAGATATACGGGGGCGTTTACCACCCCATATAAAGATCAGGAGGTCCTGCTGCAGTTGTGCAATGCTTGTTTTAGGGATCAGCACAGGGAGACATCTGAAGCAGTAGAGTATCTTAGCGAGCGAAAACATCTTAACCGCGTTAATACGCGCTATCCATGACATATGAACCTGAGACATCCTCAGAAAATCCAACTTGAGTTCAGATCTAAGGTTGGACAAATTAACAGACAAGGTCTGTGGGATCGAACGCGCCAATTCTATGCCCAAGTAGGTAATAGAAGAAGTGGCCCATTGGAATGGGTATCTCAGCTGAAGCAGTCGTTTATTCTCAGCTGCAAGGTGAAAATCTAAGACATTAGTCTTTTTACTATTAAGCTTATAGTAAGAGCATCTCGAATACCAGGTAATTATTTGCATGGCAGCTTCTAAAGAGGACTCAGGTTCAGATATGGTCAGTATTACGTCGTCTGCATATAGACCAATAACATGTGTAGCATCCCCGCTGATTCCTTTAACATATGGACTATCTCTGATGCAAGCCGCCAACGGCTCTATGACCAGCGAGAAAACAAGTGGGGATAGGGGACACCCCTGGCGTGTTCCATTCGTAATTAGAAAAGGGTCAGAAAGGAAGCCCGAAGATAACACTCTTGCAGAGGGTGACGAGTACAAGCTCAGGATCGCTGTACTAATAGGGCCACTGAAGCCAAATTTGCTAAGAACCCTCTCTAGGAACCCCCAATGAACTCTATCAAACGCTTTTTCTGCGTCTAGCGAGATAAACAATGTGGGGCTCCCAGAGCGGTCCGCCACCTGCAATAAATCCAACATTCTCCTCGTGCCATCACGACATTGCCTACCGGGGACAAATCCCACCTGGTCAGGGGCAATTAGCAAAGGAAGGAACTTATTGATGCGGGTGGCCAAAATTTTAGCAAACAGCTTCAGGTCCGAATTCAACAGCGAAATAGGCCTAAAGTTAGCTGGTTCATCTGGGGCCTTACCTGGCTTTGGAATCGTCACCACCGTAGCAACCAACATTTCCGTAGGGATGGCATCACCCGTAAAAAGCTATTAAATAGGGAAGACATATGGGGAATCAGTAGAGAGTGAAATAGTTTGTAGTAGTCGGATATAAAGCCATCTGGCCCAGGTGCTTTGCCAGCCGGGTGCCCCGAATAGCCAGAAGTATTTCCTCGCTGGTCACAGGTACATTCAAGGCATCCAATTGATCTGCTGATAAGGATGGGAGTCGGACAGAATCAAGAAAAGACCGTATGCCATCAGGGGTCGGCTGGGGCACAGAGTCGTCATCCTTAAGATTATACAAACTACCATAATACGCAGCAAAAGCGTTAACAATCTCCTGAGGGTGTGTAAAAACAGACCCAGAGTATTTTAATTGGCTTATTTTGGAAGCCGCCGCTCTTCGGTGAAGCCTCCGTGCCAGGAGAGCGCCTGCCCTGTCTCCCATATGGTAGAAGTTAGTGCGCAATTTACGGAGTGAGTTTTCATGTTTATATAGCAGGAGAGACCTCACCAGAGAGCGGGCATCCTTAAGAATTGCAAGGGTAGTCGGTGAGGAATCCCTTTTAAATGCCTTATCAGCCTTATCCAGAGCCACTAACGCTTCCGTGAGCTGTTGGTCTCTTAGACGTTTGAGACGAGCGGCAGATTGCAAAGGATTCCTCTCATAAATGCCTTGTGAGAAAGCCAAAGAGTTGTAGGGGATATGTCTGAAGTAGCATTAAGTCGAAAAAACTCAGAAAGGTGGGAGCTAAAATCTTTAACCCGCTGTTCCGACTTTAGGAGGTACGGGTTAAGCTTCCATTGTCTTGGAGAGCAAGGCGGTATGCCCATATCCAGCTCCAAGGATATGGGAGAGTGGTCAGACCACGTAGCACACCCAATGTCAGACCGAAGGGCCCTGTGCAAAAGGTCTCTAGAAATTAGGAAAAAATCAATGCGGGAATGCGAAAAGTGCACCTGTGACGTGAAGGTGTAATCTCTCTCGTCTCCATGGTGATACCGCCAAATATCATGATACGGGGTATCATGTAGAAGGTTTTTCATATCCTGACGCTGCACCCCTGGAGCCGAGAGGAGTCAATATCCGCACTAACAGGTATGTTAAAATCTCCACCAATAACAACTGCACCCCTCGCAACCTTAGCAAGTCTGTTAAAAACCTATTAAGAAAGGACTTCTGTCTGACATTAGGTGCATAAAGTGAGACAATGGTGCATAATATCCCATCAATAGTGCAAATCAATATAACAAACCGCCCTAGAGGATCAATTATACATTCATGTTTAGCAAACGCCACTGAAGCCTTGATCCCAATAAACGTTCCAGCTCTGCGCCTCCTAACCGAAGGAGAAAAGAACATGTGGGGAAAAAGCCTATGTGCGCATCTATGTTGGTCTTTCTCCAGCAGATGAGATTCTTGTACCAGAATAATATCATAATGAGCCTTCAGGGCATCAGACCAGAGCTGGGAACGCCTATAGGGAGAATTCAGACCCCGGACATTGTTAGAAAGAATTTTAAGCCCCATAATACCACGACAGTGGATCCAGGTGTGAGCAGTGGAGGAGAAAAAACCTCAGCATATACATAAACACGTGGAAGTGTCGCCAAAAATGCACAATAAAGCAAACATAAACAAGAAAAAGAACCATAAAACATAAATAACAGATGAACAACAAGGCGGGAGGAGCCCGCATATAGGGTAAAGGTCTGCTCGAAAGAATCAGCAGACTTCGGGGGGGGGGGAGAATAAAAGTGCGCACATCAAGCACCCACTCAATCCCCGACCTTAATACCCTATCAAAGCAAATAGGACATATCTAGAGCGACAGCAGATCAAATTAAGTCTTTTCCCAGTCAGGGGAAATCTTATCAGGCTTGGTCGACACCTCAGCTTCTTGGCGCTGATGATCCAGCAGGATACCCCAGCCATGCATAGCAAGCGCTGCCACTTTAGGCGTATTCCAAACATGCTGTGATCCCTTGTACAACACAATCAACTTGACAGGGAATCCCCATCGATACCGGATCTGTTGATCACGCAGGGCTCTGGTGATATGGGAGAACTCCCGCCGTTTAGACATAGTAGCTGCTGATAAATCCGGATAAACAGCAAGGCCCTCAAAAGATGTAGACGGGCACGGGTTTTGCCGCAGGACTCGGAGGAACCGATCCTTTATATGAAAAAGTGGATCCTTGCGATGACATCTCGGGTAAAGACGAATCCAGCGACTTGGGTTTAGGGATCCGATGAATGCGATCAATGATAAGATCCGCCTCAGAGGAGTTCGGGAGGGCCTCCGACATTAGCTTCTGTAGAAGAGGGCACAGGTCGTCCGGAGCTACCGACTCCGGCACACCTCGTATGCGCACGTTATTGCGTCGGTTCCGATCTTCTAGGTCTTGGAGCTTTGTTCTAAGGAGGTTCACCTCTTCCTCCAGTGCCTCGTGCGCGTCAATAAGCGCATTATGCGAAGTAGCGAACTCCGCCATTTTACCCTCCACGTGGGCGGTGCGGTCCCCCAGACTATGGATCTCTCGCCTTAGCTCCTTCAGAGCACAAGAAAAGTCCTCCTTTATAGACGACCGGAGAGTGTCCAGCATGGACCTCATAGAGTCAGCGGTGAGGGCAGCATTGGGGGAGAGCAGCTGTGGGGACCCATCTGCTCCGGAAGACGTCCCCGAGGTGGAGGCTGGGGAGTAGGCCGGAGCCTGCGGCGAGGGTAGTGTACTCACAAGGGCCGAGCCGGGAGGTGCCGGTTGCGGGAAAAAGTCGGTGAGTTTCTTCGGCGGTTGCCGCTTGCGAAGCTTGCCCATGACTGTAGGTCTACGACACTGTGTCACAAACTGCAGGAACGATCTAGATAATTGCTGTGGTAGCCGCTACAGGGTACAGGGTACGGAGCTCAAGCTCTAAGCGTCCGGCGCCATCAGCGAGCAGGCCACGCCCCCCTACAGATTTATTTAATTAAATAACTCAGTAGCTATAATTTATTTTTAATTACATACAATTACAAAAGTCTTCAGATCCAGGTGCTGATTTGAAAACTGTGCCTGCATGGTGGCACACACCTGTATTAAAGACTCATAGCCACGCCATGTTCTGTTGTGCAGTACGATCATAGCACCACGTGCACTGGAACCTGACACCTCCATGTTCTTCTATAATCATTGGCCCTTGATGTATTTAATATTGGAGGACTCAAAGTCTAAGGAGAACTTTAAAAGGATTTGGACAATCTGTTATTGCTAGAAAAGTCTCCTAAAATTATACACCCATAGCATATCCTGCTGTTGGCAACCCCAGTAATCAGCTGTAATTTTTCAGGCAACTCTGCAATATTGTTCAATTCCACAACAGCTCCCCCAAAGGAGAAATTAAGTATTACATGATGCTCTTTAAAATGGAGGGGCTGTGTCATGGGCGTAGCTATAGGGGGTGCAGAGGTAGCAGACGCTACCGGGCCCAGGAGCCTGAAGGGGCCCAAAGACACTTGTTCCACATAAGAAGACACACAAAGCACTGAGGAAAGGGGGGCCCAAGCTGAACTCTTGCACCAGGGCCCATGAGCCGTTAGCTACGCCCCTGGGCTGTGTGTACCAGTCATTTTAGACTGGTAGATATTTTTCATTAACAAGCAGCGAGCAATGACTTAACGAGTCATAAAAGACACTCGATTACACGAAAAAATAATCCCTGAATATTTTCTACTGTTTGATTGTTACAGCGATCAGTGCTCGTTCGCCCCCAGGACATTTACACCGCGAGTAACTGGTAGATGAGGGGAGGTGGTGGCGACTAACGATAATCATTTACTCAGATTTTTCCGATCTATCGATCGCTACACATTATTACATGTGACGATAATTTCTCAACTTTGAATGACTATACAAAAAATTCAAATGATATCACTCAATCTAACAGGCCCTTAACGCACAGGTGGAACACGTTCTTCGGAGCATTTCTTTGCAGCCACTCCTCAGTGCGGCTAATAGATGAAGCTCCTAAACCCCTGACTCAGAATTCCATAAGACTGTTTTTGAAAATAGGTTTTCTCGTAAAAATTTTCATGAAAGGTAGACCTAAAGTGTATTACTTCTGATGGGGGTGCTTCCAATATACCCCTAGGTCTTCCAAAGGTCACTTCCAGTCCTTCAATGTGCAACCAACTGAATGGTTTGTTATAATATACTGTATATGGCGGAGTGAAAGTTGAAAGTAGGAGCAGAGCGAGCTACTCTGGGATCTATAGGATGATATGGATCCATCCGGACTCTAATCAGGATTACTAATGCCACAGCAAGATGGAATTACTAGCCATCCTTCACATAGTCCACCATGCCCAGTAAGACAGCAGAGGTGGGTTATGTACCCTTCCAACCAGCCCAGGGTTACAATTACTAAGCTGATTGTGCCTAGACCGTTTTGTAGAATTTGTCAAAAATTTTATACAATTTGGGTCATATAGCTTTAGAAAAATCCACTGCACTGCACTGCACCTAGCTTGGGCAAGGGGAAGTGGTCAAAGATGTCACATTTTATGGCAAAATTTTGGTGCAAACTTCTGTTGCTGGTATAAATTTAGACAAGAGCGTTTAACTGCTTACCCCACGTAGCATCCAGCCGGAGCCACTGTGATAAATCTGGCGCATCTCGAGGAAGCTGGTCTAAGTTTACACCATGTACAGGAGTAGTAAATCAGTCCCATGCGTTTTAAACAATTCATTTGTGGTATGCAACGAGGAGAATTTATCAAGCCCTGCATGCTGGTTTTCTGCTGCTGCTGCAAAAAAGTCACTGTTAGGACAGCTGCCCATGACCGCCACTGCAGCCCTGCCATCCCCTGTGGGCACGGACAATGCACTACTCACCATGGTGCTGCCCCCATGCTTCTGCCTAGTACTCCACCTCTCAGATCCTGGTACGGGGTTAAAGAGTGTATACCAGGGGAGTGCCAAAATAAAGCCCTACACCAAACCGCTTAGTTGGCACAGCGGGTCCACACTTGCTGATGCGTAACAGCTGCCCATTTTGGCACATGCCATTGTAGGGCAAAAATTTGCCACCTGCTCTTATATCACTGTTTCCACTGGGCGCGGTTAGCTAGGTGAGTAGGTACGCCAGTGCGTCTTTTTCAGAAGTCAAAAAATGTGGCAGGCAAAAAAATTGAAGCAACATCTCCAGAAAAAAAGCGGTAATTTTGAAGATGCACCAAATTTTTCAAACATCCTGCAACGTTTGATCGGGTCGGCAACGCTGATGAAAGCACGATATATTTCCCGGATGTCTTTTATAAGTAGAGTCATTATAATGGGGTAGCAGTCACTAATCCTGTAATGTTCATCCAAAAAGGTTTTAACGTTCTGGTGCTGAAAGGGTTAGACAGGCTTTTCCAAGGGGGGATGGCGGACACTTTAACACAAAGCTATGGGGGCTGCGGTAAATGCTGCTCTTTTCCTTTTTGCCAATTTAATTAACCAAAAACTACCAGGGAGCTGTCAAATTTATTGCTGAGAGAATGGAAGTGGAGCCTTGGAGTGGAACAGAAAACATTCAGGATCTGTCTATTTTCTCTTGTTTTTAATAGGTCGGGAGATTTACACAATCAGCAGGCAGTAAATAACGCAGCAGCGGTGGAGTGGCAGGACTGCGCACAGCAGCTATGATGTATGGAGCAGCTAATGGACTGAGGTCACTGCTCACAGGCCCTGGGCATCAGCCAGCAGGACGGCTACCCTCAACACTAATCTGGCACCTACAGAACATGATCGAGGACGCCGGGCATGATTCTGCAAACGCCAAGGTCTTGTGGCCTGATAAACTCCATGTAGCCTGGGTATAAACGAGCTAGTAATAGTGCGCAATGTTTAAAGGGAACTGTCATCAGTGCAGTCTGCGGGCGGCAGGTTAGGCTAGTTTCACACTAGCGGCAGGACAGATCCGACAGGCTGTTCATCCGACGGAACAGCCTGTCGGATCCATCCTGCCGCTAGTGAACGTGTGCCCCCGGACTACCGCTCCGGCCCCATTGACTATAATGGGGGCGGGGTGGAGTTCTGGCGGAGGCACGGCGGCAAACGGCGAGAGGCTGCCAGAATCAAACTACGACATGTCTCACCGCTAGTGAACGTGTGCCCCCGGACTACCGCTTCGGCCCCATTGACTATAATGGGGGTGGGATGGAGTTCCGGTGGAGGCATGGCAGTGCATGGCGAGAGGCTGCCAGAATAAAACTACGACATGTCTCACCGCTAGTGAACGTGTGCCCCCGGACTACCGCTCCGGCCCCATTGACTATAATGGGGGCGGGGTGGAGTTCTGGCGGAGGTACGGCGGCGAACGGCAAGAGGCTGCCAGAATTAAACTACGACATGTCTCACCGCTAGTGAACGTGTGCCCCCGGACTACCTCTGCGGCCCGATTGACTATAATGGGGGGGGCGGGGTGGAGTTCCGGTGGAGGCCCGGCAGCGCACGGCGAGAGGTTGCCAGAATAAAACTACGACATGTCTCACCGCTAGTGAACGTGTGCCCCCGGACTACCTCTGCGGCCCGATTGACTATAATGGGGGGGCGGGGTGGAGTTCCGGTGGAGGCCCGGCAGCGCACGGCGAGAGGTTGCCAGAATAAAACTACGACATGTCTCACCGCTAGTGAACGTGTGCCCCCGGACTCCCGCTAGTGTAAGAGTAGCCTTATAGAGCAGGAGGAGCTGAGATTGATATATAGTTTTCTAAGAAAAGATTCTGTAAAACGTGTCATTTTCTTCATTTCTGCTTTTTTAATGCTTAGGTCCAGTGGGCGGTCCTAGTGATTGTCAGCCTTTTTGTAACTGATAGGAACGCCCAGCGGACTCCTAAACATAGAAAGAGCAGATATTTAAATGAAAAAAATTAAACATTTATTGAATCTTTTTCCATAAAACTATATATCAATCTGCTCAGCTCCTCCTGCTGCTTGATGACTGCACTGCATTTTCAAGGTAACAGGTTCCATTTAAAGGGGTTTTCCAGGACTTTCAGAGATATTTTCATGTAGTCGCTTACCTCATCTACATCTTCCTCTTCTGCTTTTTTTCCCCAGTTTGGACTCTCCCGAACTGTTTTCACCATGTAACCCAACCCCTCGGATTTGTTTCCATTCTGTATGCAGCACTTCCTGTTGCCATTTCCAACCAAACCCATGATGCACCTCTCCTTCCTCTACCACAGCTCCAGCACCGCCCCTAACAACAACCAGCTAGTTTATGGCCCCTCCCACTTAGCTGGTTACATAGACACTGCCCCATCACTGCCCCTAACAACATCTAGCTAGTTTATAGCTCCAGCTACTTACATAGATACTCCCCTAACACTGCCCCGCCCATGGACATGACATCACAGGAAATAGGAAAGAGCTGCATGGACAAGGTCATGTGACCACAGCCCAGAATGGGAGATAGGAGCAATAAAGGTAAAAGAAATACATTACAAAATTACAGCCACCGTTATAAAGGATCATTTTACAGGATGTTGGTGCAAACTGGAAAACCCCTTTAAGCACTGAGCACTATCACTAGCGGCTATATACACAGGCTGCATACATTTTATCAGGCTATAGGACTCTTGGGTAGAGAAGTGTACAACATATTAACACAGATAGTCACCAACCCCTCACAGCCCTGCACCCCACCCATAGAGGTGCTTCCCTTCCACTCTGATCTCCGCCTCAAACCGCAAATAAAGAAAAACGTAATGGTGGGGTTGGAATAGGTCTCCTTTGCCCCAAACTTAAATCTCCACAGTAAGTGAACATACCCTCAAATGTTTTCATGTGTGACAACACTAGTCAGAACCGTCTAACAGTTAAACTGGCCGTACTCTCCGTATTAACAAATCACAATGCAGTTTTTATTTTTGCAAAACAATGCCGTATGGAGGAACCATGGAATGGCACACTGGGCTCATACTTCTTGCTGTGTGAATGAGGCCCTAAAGCCCATCTGTCAGCAGATTTGTCCCTATGACACTGGCTGACCTGTTACATGTGCGCTTGGCAGCTGAAGACATCTGTGTTGGTCCCATGTTCATATGTGCCCGCTTTGCTGAGAAAAATGTTTTACTATATGCAAATGAGCCTCTAGGAGCAACGGGGGCGTTACCATTACACCTAGAGGCTCTGCTCTCTCCTCAACTGCCACGCCCTCTGCACTTTGATCGACAGGGTGCTGTCAAAGTGCGGAGGGCGCAGTTCTCGTAATCATTGGGGGTTCCAGCAGTTGGTCTCCCACTGATCACATACTTGTGGATAGGGGATGTTTATATCTTGGGATACCCCATTAAAGATACTTTTTGGGCCCCTCCACAGCCCCTTTCATAGAGTTATGCCCATTATAGAGCCAGTGACCTCCGGCTTGCTGAATGAGGAGTACAGGGCGCTGTTGCATTTATGACACGGGACAGGAGTGATCTTAAAAGAAGTTTTCTGGGTTCAGCTGCGGGACAAGCCACTAACGTCAGCTGTTTGAAGGGGCCACGGTGCTTGTGTGAGGGCCTCTGCATTGTGTACATGGGTCTGTCTGGGTGCACGCCGTCCACTTAGAAGCAGTTTGCAATTTAGCCTTCCAAGGCTTGTTAAAAAGTTGGATTTTGACACATAGGGAAAAACTTCCACAAGGTGGCGCTAGTGAGATGGTTGACTTTCCTAGCTGACTTAACAAAGCTGCAATACCCTGTACCGCCACCACTAAGTAGATGGCAAGAAGGTAGGGGGCCCATATAAGCAAGGAAGAAGTTGCAGCGCTTGGGGCGCAGCGGCCCCTTCAAACTGCTAATCAGTAGGCATGCTGGGAGTCGGACCCCCACGGATCTGACATTAAAGGGGGTTTCAAGCAGTTTAACCCTTTCAGTATCAGAGGTCTTTTTTTCAGTTTTTTTCTTTTTTGCATTTTCGTTCTTTCACTCCCTGCCTTTCCGGGGCCATTACTTTTTTAATTGTCTGTTCACATAGCTATATGAGGGCTTGTTTAATATGGGACAAGTCACACTTTCTAATGCCACCATTTAATATTGCATACCATGTAGTGGGGAGCTGAAAAAAAATTCAAAATGGGGTAAAATTGGAAAAAAAATGCAATTCCGCAACAGTTTTATGGGTTTCATTTTTATGGTGTAAAAACGGACCAGTTAATTTCATTCTACAGGTCAGCACAATTTTAGTGAGACCACATAGGTATCGTTTTTCTTGCGTTTTAATATTGAAAAAAAAAAAAAAACCTTGAAAGAAATTATTTTTTTCTTTTCATCACCATTTTTTGTAGTTATGCAGCATTGGAGTCCATGAGGATTACATTAGGCAGGGCCGTAGGCAGGGGCTCCATAGGAACTTATGTGTGGCAGCCTCGGATCATTCAGGAGGACCGAGGCTGCAGCACACGCCGTCTGGCTCTCCGCTTTTTTCTGCACTCATAGATTCCGTGCTTCTGGATGGTTAAATGTATGCGATCGACGATAACGTTAGTCCCGGGTGTCGGGAGCGGACTCCATCTTTAAAGTCCCGCCTAGCTCCATAGATATACGACACTGGTCAGGAAGGGGTTAATATAGACCGTGGGGGTCCAACACCCGGCACCGCCGCTGATCAGCTGTTGGAAGAGGCTGCGATGCTCTGGTGAGCTCTGCGTCCTCTTCACGGCAAACCAAGCACAGTGCCGTACATTTTATAGTGGCCGTGCTTGGCATTGCAGCTCAGCCCCATTCACTTGTATCGGACTGAGCTGCACATAGGCCATGTGACTGATGGCAGAGGCTGTTTGGTGGGGTGCCGGGTGCTGGACGCCCAATCTGAGCATAATTCATCAATATTAAACCCCTTTAATGGCTTTTCCTGACGACAGGTCATCAATTTCTTGAACCCCTTTAAACACGTTTAAGATTCGGAGCTACAATTTTGGAAAAACGCCTTATCTGGTGAACCGTAGGTCCTCAGTACACCGGGTAGCATATCCCATATTATTTAGGCATGCAGCAATCAATCCCAGTCCCATCACTGGAAACCATTAACTATAATCATTTTCTTCCAGGAATTTGTGTATGTATATATATATATAGCTTTGTGCTGCACTACATTCTGCTTCCCAGCGACGAGCTGCCTTTTTCTCTTTGTAGACTATTTGCAGAAGCGAATTCGAGCGAGCGCCAATACGTCAATCTGATCTCTTTCAATAATGGAGACCGTCTAGCGAGGCAGATGCTCTGGCGGAATAAACCCTGACAATGGTAATGAAGGGGCGACCAGGGCCAGAGGGTGATACCCAAATTTAGCAGATGTACAAGAACAGAAAAGCTGTCATCTCTTCATCAACCCCCCCAACGCCAAGCTAACAGTTTGGGGCGAGCTCGCTTGGGGTCACAGGGGGTGTGTGGAGGGGTAAAGCGTTGTCCATCATACCACTTTAAGGAAAAAGAGTGGGATAAGGCCTGGTTCAATTGGAGGGTAATGAAACCACATCAATCATGCAATTATACACCTGTCAGGGCGAGGACAATGGCAGAATGCCTTAATGTAGTGCTGGGGGGAAGCTGGGGAGAGGTGGGATCATTCGGAGGAGAGGCGCTGATTGACAGGACACGATGATGTGTGGGAAGTCAGCACGAATCTTATCACTGCGGAGACGACCTACACCTGAGAATGGGGTCTGTATACAGCGCGAGAGGAGACCATGGGTGCGACACGGCCAAAAGTTATAAGGGTCGAAATTTTAAACCTGTGGCTCGATGAAAAAAGAGGAGATCCAATGCTTCCTGACGGCCGGACCCCCGCTAGGGGAAGCGGCTGTGTGCAACCAGCTCATTATCTTTAGATGTTCTATACCACTAAAACCACAGACTGATATATGATAGGGAGAGGATATCATACCTGAGGATATTATATACTGCACACATCATAGACTCATATATTACATGGAGAGGATATCATACATGAGGATATATACTGCACACATCATAGACTCATATATTATATATAGGGGATATCATATATGAGGATATTATATACTGCACACATCATAGACTTATATATTACATGGAGAGGATATCATACATGAGAATATTATATACTGCACTCATCATGGACTCATATATTACATGGAGAGGATATAATACATGAGGATATTATATACTGCACACATCATAGACTTGTATATTACATGGAGAGGATATCATACATGAGGATATTATATACTGCACTCATCATGGACTCATGTATTATATAAAGAGAATATCAAATATGAGAATATTATATACTGCACAAATCATAGACTCATATATTACATGGAGAGGATATCATACATGAGGATATTATATACTGCACTCATCATAGACTCATATTATATGGAGAGGATATCATACAGTGTACACATCATAGACTAATATTATATGGAGAGGATATCACACATGAGCATTTTTTACAGTTCACTCATCATAGACTCATATTGAGAAACAAATCATACAGAATGATATTATATGTTGCACACATTATAGACACATTATGTGGAGATGATATCATACATCAGGATATTATATACTGCATACATCATAGACTCAAATATTACATGGAGAGGATATCATACATCAGGATATTATATACTGCACACATCATAGACTTATATTATATGTAGGAAATATCATATATGAGGATATTATATACTGCACACATCATAGACTCATATATTATATATAGGAAATATCATATATGAGGATATTATATACTGCACACATCATAGACTCATATTATATTGAGAGGATATCATACATGAGGATATTATACATGCTCCCGGGGCCCGAATGGTAGTGTATGGGAAAAGCAATCTAATGATCGATAAAATGGACCGGAGTGACTGTGGCAACTGATCCCCATGCCTATAGCTGCTACCACATGAGGCTTCGTCAGGGGTTTCATCCTGCGCTAATAAGATGGCCAGTCAGTGCAGTCTGGAGCTTAGGATTTGGGATGTTATAGACTTGTCCATACACATGCCCGCACCTTCTCCCAATTTCAAGGAACTGTACTTGTTTATTGAGACTTTTTAGCACAATTCTTGTATCATGTCTTGGACAGTGGGGTAACTACAATTGACTGGGCCCCACAGCAAATTTTTGAACGCAACAATTTTTTAACTGGACTCTTCAGGATACAAGAACGTGCTGTGCTGCGTTTTTATATCCTTTTTATTTCCTAACATATGCGTCAAACGGAGGCATAAAGCGTGACGTGAACCCACCGTTACAGTGTCACTGCATATAATGTCATTGTATAATACTGTTGAGGGGGTCCTGACAATAAAATCTTGTAGTCTTCCTCCTGAGGGGGCCCCTTGTGGGTCTGGGCATCAAAGCAGCCGCTTCCCCTATAGCCGTGATGGCTAACCTCCGGTGATAAAACTACGACTCCCAAGATGCACACTTGCTTGGCTGTTCTCAGAACTCCATAGAAATGAATAGAGCATGCTGGGAGTCGTAGTTTCACCACAGCTGGAGTGCCGGAGGTTGGCCATCACGGCTATAGGGGCAGTGGAGTGACCCCGGAGTGTTTTTTTGCATTTGGGGAGAGGGGCTTACACAGATTTTACACAGACACCCTGGTGACTTTTTTCATTTTTCATGTAGATTAAGTTAATACCAGCCCCTTACTGATGTATTGTGATTCTCCATATCGCCTCCTTTGATGGCTGAATTACACTGTCTACTGAGCCTTCTGCTTTCGTTCCATACACTGTCGCCCAAAACAGCTGATCACTGGGTGTTTCGGACCCCCCCACCAATCTAATATTGATGACCTCTCTGGAGGAGAAGGTCATAAATATATGTATCCTGAGAACCCAATAATAGTTGAGTTTCACTGCTGGGACCCCCACCGATCCTGATAATGGGGATCCCATGTTCCTGATGGACTGGCAGGCTGGCCAGAAATAACCAAGCGCTGTACTCTCAATGGTGCATGCTCAACCTGCCCCTTCATCAGGATGGAAACATGAGATCCCCATTATCAGGATCAGTGGGGGTCCCAGCCCTCAGACCCCCACTACAGAGTTAGTAATCCCTAAACCTATGGAAAGGGCATAACTTTCATAATTGGAACAACCTCTTTAAGACTGATAATGGTTCTGCAACCAGTTGTCGTCTTTCGTCAATCCCTATTTTTTTTAGAAGGATATTCTCCTGCTCTAATCCGCAGCCATCATCGATCATCTGTAGGGTAACCTGGCAGCGGGTGTTCAATTTCCCTGCAGCGCCACCACTGGATATATGAAGCATTGCACCGTTCCTGCTGAAATCAATGGACTGTCGGGTCTTCCATTTAGCCTACATGCACACGGCAGTGGTTTTTTGCGGCCCCTGTTCCGTTTTTTTTGCGGATCCGATGGTTTCCCATTCATTTCTATGGATCCGTTAAAAATGCGGATGCCTCTTCCGTTGCCTGTCCGCGTCCGCATTTCACGTCCGCAAAAAAAATATGGTATGTCCTATTCTTGTCCGCAAAAAAACGGTTTGCGGACCCATAGAAGTCAATGGGTCCACAAAAAATGCGGATGACCAACGGAAGCCATCCGTTTGTCATCCGCATCCGTTTTTTTTTGCGGATGGTTGCTTGGAAACCAGGGAACTTGTACAGGTACTTTAAGAAACTGTTTTAAGCCTTCTGTTTTTTTTTTGCAGATCCGCAAAAAAAAAAACGGAAGACACAAGGAAACACAACCTACAAAATTTGCGGACACACGGAAAGGATGCGGATGTGAAAAAAAAAAGGAAGACGGATCTGCGATTTGCGGACAGCAAAAAACAACTGTCGTGTGCATGTAGCCTTAGAGAGACGCTTTTCGTTGCCGCCCTCCGCGTGGCAAAAACATGTGGCTTTTCCATACGCTCCCTTTTATTAACACAGAACTACCCTTTAAGAAATCTCTTTAAGGCCTCATGCACACGACCGTTGTCTGCCTCCGCGTCCGCTCCTCCTTGAAATTTTGTGTCCGTTTTTTTTGACGGATCCGATTTTTATGGCAGATCCATTGTAAAAATGCCTATACTTGTCCACAAACGTGAAAAAAATAGGACATGCACTATTTTTTTGACGGAATGAAAACACGGATCACGGATGTGGAACAAAAACGGTTGACCATCCGCATTTTTTGACGGACCCATTGAAATGAATGGGGAAGCATCCTATCTGTGAAAAAAAACGGAACGGACACGGAAACAAACAACGGTCGTGTGCATGGGGCCTAAAGGGGTTGTCTCCCTTTAGCAAATGACATTAATCATGTAGAGAAAGTGAATACAAGGCACTCAATAATGTATTGTGATTCTCCATATTGCCTCCTTTGCTGGCTGGATTCATTTTTCCATCATACTATACACATAGTTACGACCACCCTGCAATCCATCAGCGGTGGTCCTGCTTGCACACTATAGGAAAAAGTGCTGGACCCTCTGATGGCTGAGACCGTGGGAGCGCACATAGGCTGGTGCTTTTTTCTATAGGGCGCAAGCACGACAGTGTAATATGTAATATGCACTGGTGATATCCTCCTGACCCCAAGCGAATATGTTCTATGGAGGACAAATCATGGTCCCGATGGTGACGTGACTTTTGCCTTGTTGCTCTTTTCTCTCCAGATGCAGTTTGACATAAAAGGTTGGTGTATGGCAGGAATCTTAGCCCTGACATGTCTCTTTCAGTCCCTCTGTCACTTTCTACCCCCCTGGGAAGCGCCTCCTTCAGTGGAGCTGAATTCCTGGGATAGTTCTTGAGCAGAAGAAAGGAGGAGAGAGCAGACACCTGCCCGCTCCTAACAGCTGGCTCTATTCTCCGCTGTGTGAAAGCCATTCCAGCCCCGCCGCCTATTTACCGAGTCCTCCTGGCTGCCGAACCCCGGCCGACGTCCTGCAAAGAAAAGGCATTTCTCACAAGCCAGGGCCTTCCTTTGTTTTATACGGATCCTCAGCGGGGAATTCCAGAAATTGGGGGAAACTATAAGGACGCCGCTACCTATGGGAAAACGCGGCCGAAGCCCTCCACCAAATGGCCGATATAACGCTCAGAACCGTATAGTCGCCATCATATTCACACGGGTTATATGAGAATTTGGCACGTACAGTATATGTATATATGTCATTGTATACAGTACATGGCCCCATTCACACGTCCGCAATTCTGTTCCGAATTTTGCGGAACGGATTGCAGACCCATTAATTTCAATGGGGACAGACGATGTCCCGCCCGGGTCTGCAATCGCGTTCCCGAAAAATATAGAACATGTCCTATTTTTGTCAGCAATTGCGGACAAGAAAGGGCATTTTCTATGAGAGTGCTAGCGATGTGCGGTCCGCAAAATGCGGAATGCACATTGCCGGTGTCCGTGTTTTGCGGATCCGCAAAACACACACGGACGTATGAATGTAGCCTATACGTCACAACCATTTTAACCACATGCATGTGTAAAGAAACTGTAAGGCCATGTTCACAAGGTGCATTTTTCAAGTCGATTTTGGAGCGCTTGGAATCTACTGTTAATCCGCCTTCCATTGTTTTCGGGGGGAAAAAGTGCAAAAAACTCATGGCATTATCATGTGGCTCCCGCACCTACATTTTCAGTTCGCCCAGCGATAGTGATGGCGGATTTGTTGCAGAAATTTCTTCCACTGAAAATCGGTTCCGTTCATCTGAATGGGGTTGTTTTGGAGGCTCAGTCAGATGAAGGGACAGTCGCAAATTTTTGTGACTCCTAAAGGGGTATGTTAAAGGGGCTATCCCATAAATAATGTAAAAAATGAAAATTAGACATCATATAGTAAATGCCAATCTCTTTGTAACAAAGCTAGAACCAGCCCTGTACGTCACATGGATCCAGAGATCTTCTCTGCTAGATTTACTTCAAGCTGTCAGCTCAGGGGGGTATGCCCTTTCTCAGGGGTGTGTCCTTTCTGCTGCAACTAGTGGCAGTTGAAGGATGGAACTGGGCAGAGAAATTAGAAAAAGAGCAAACAGCAGGTGGCGCAATACAGATACATTTTATTGAATAACTCAAAGGCTATACTACATTCTTTGTTACATGCAATCACTAAAGTGTTCAGATCCAGGTGCTGGTTTGAAACATAGAGGATAGAGGATAACCTAATATAACTGGTATACCCCCTTTAAACACTATACAATTCCTTTAATTCAGCAACAATGGGACTTGATGAATTATCAGACTCTGGTTGATTGGATGGTCCACAAGATAGGCCATACAACTCCAACTGGTGCAAGTCCCACCCCGGGACCCGCTCCAATCCCAACAATGGAGCCCGTTTGTGAAGAAGAGGTTTCGTACAAATTGCTGCTTTTTTGTTTATATTAAACACCCGGAAAACCCCTTTAAACCCAATGCAATGTACTCCCTCTAGTGGCTGTTACAGGTAATTGGGGTTTGCCAGCCCCTCTCCCATAAGACTATATTTAGGAAATTGCTATTTATGCAGTTCCCCAAGGTTCACTAAAGGAGAACAGACCTATTAGTCCTTCGGTTGCAATAGGGAAACCAAGATTACATATGATTTCTGATGACTTTAGCCATAATATTGCACCAGGATCACATAAGTGCACTGATTGTGGCGGTTTACGTGCAGTACAACCCTGGCCATAGTAAAGTTAGATTTGCAGCAGATCCTAGTGGCCAATGTTCACGTTATAGTTTGTACCACTGATTAGCAATAGCCATTTACATTTGTCCATAGCCTAATCGCTCCAGTACGTGTGAACAGGCCTGTAGGCACATGCACACACTTGCAGTCTGCGTGAGATCTATATTACGCCAACAATGTGCACAACTGACACCTAGTGGTCATACAAGGCACTGCAATAACTCACACTGATGAAGGCCAATGTGTGGCTGAGGACATCTGGTGGTCTGCTGGAGTATTACGTTCATTGAGCCGTAACTAATTGCGATCGAGTCAATGACTGGTCACATCATTATACGTCCCCACTAGCTGCTAGTTATCAACCACATCGATTAAGCGTCTTTCCGCTAATAAAAACATTTATCGCATCAGGAAAATATTATTACAGAGCTGATAGTATTATAAGCAGAATAGTTAGACAGGTTTTCCTACTTTCCTGTAACAGGGTCTGTTCTTATTTTGGCAAGAAACATTAGGGGTTCACACGGGACGTATACGATGCAGATTGTGCAATGTGGAAATCCATGATAGGGAGATACGCCAAACCTCGGCATGAAATTAGGTACACATGGAAGGACGGTATGGCCCCATGCACTTCTGTGGGTGCTGGATTACTGGACGTTGTATGGCGCTGTAAGGCAGTCACCTGTATGTGGCCTAATAGTTGGTGCAGTCCCTCGACAGGATCCAGTCCCATGTCTGGTGTATGAAGACATGACCAGTAACATAAGGGCACATGGGGTACAGTACTATGGGCACAGCCTTCACCATATATCAGTTTGTGATGAAAGGGTTAACTGTCTGGTCATACCCCTTTCAAAGAAAGCAAAGATGGACAAAGTTTGAGGGGCGGGCAGCGCGCTGCGGAATACTTTTTTTCTTGTTGAGCTGTGCCTCGAACCCCGCCTGATTTCTCTCTATGCAAGTCCAGACAGTGCCGTCTGTCTGCAATAGTGTCCCCACACAGTGATTATTTCAGCCCTCCCCCCAAAGTAATGAAACTCCCTTAGTGCCCCCTCACAGTACTTATATACCCACTAGTGCCCCCTCACAGTACTTATACCCACTAGTGCCCCCTCACAGTACTTATACCCACTTAGTGCCCCCTCACAGTACTTATACCCACTTAGTGCTCCCTCACAGTACTTATACCAACTTAGTGCCCCCTCACAGTACTTATACCCAATAAGTGCCCCTTCACAGTACTTATACCCACTTAGTGCCCCCTCACAGTACTTATACCCACTTAGTGCCCCCACGCAGTACTTATACCCACTTAGTGCCCCCACGCAGTACTTATACCCAATTAGTGCCCCTTCACAGTACTTATACCCACTTAGTGCCCCCTCACACTACTTATACTCACTTAGTGCCCCCTCACAGTACTTATACTCACTTAGTGCCCCCCCACAGTACTTATACCCACTTAGTGCCCCCTCACAGTACTTATACCCACGTAGTGCCCCCTCACAGTACTTATACCCACTTAGTGCCCCCTCACAGTACTTATACTCACTTAGTGCCCCTTCACAGTACTTATACCCACTTAGTGCCCCCTCACAGTACTTATACCCAATTAGTGCCCCCTCACAGTACTTATACCCAATTAGTGCCCCCTCACAGTACTTATACCCACTTAGTGCCCCCTCACAGTACTTATACCCAATAAGTGCCCCTTCACAGTACTTATACCCACTTAGTGCCCCCTCACAGTACTTATACCCACTTAGTGCCCCCTCACAGTACTTATACCCACTTAGTGCCCCCACACAGTACTTATACCCAATTAGTGCCCCTTCACAGTACTTATACCCACTTAGTGCCCCCTCACAGTACTTATACCCACTTAGTGCCCCCTCACAGTACTTATACTCAGTGCCCCCACACAGTACTTATACCCACTTAGTGCCCCCTCACAGTACTTATACTCACTTAGTGCCCCTTCACAGTACTTATACCCACTTAGTGCCCCCTCACAGTACTTATACCCAATAAGTGCCCCTTCACAGTACTTATACCCACTTAGTGCCCCCTCACAGTACTTATACCCACTTAGTGCCCCCACGCAGTACTTATACCCACTTAGTGCCCCCACGCAGTACTTATACCCAATTAGTGCCCCTTCACAGTACTTATACCCACTTAGTGCCCCCTCACAGTACTTATACTCACTTAGTGCCCCCTCACAGTACTTATACTCACTTAGTGCCCCCCCACAGTACTTATACCCACTTAGTGCCCCCTCACAGTACTTATACCCACGTAGTGCCCCCTCACAGTACTTATACCCACTTAGTGCCCCCTCACAGTACTTATACTCACTTAGTGCCCCTTCACAGTACTTATACCCACTTAGTGCCCCCTCACAGTACTTATACCCAATTAGTGCCCCCTCACAGTACTTATACCCAATTAGTGCCCCCTCACAGTACTTATACCCACTTAGTGCCCCCTCACAGTTTTTATACCCACTTAGTGCCCCCTCACAGTTTTTATACCCACTTAGTGCCCCCTCACAGTACTTATACCCACTTAGTGCCCCCACGCAGTACTTATACCCAATTAGTGCCCCTTCACAGTACTTATACCCACTTAGTGCCCCCTCACAGTACTTATACCCTCTTAGTGCCCCCTCACAGTATATATACCCACTTAGTGCCCCCTCACAGTACTTATACCCAATTAGTGCCCCTTCACAGTACTTATACCCACTTAGTGCCCCCTCACAGTACTTATACCCTCTTAGTGCCCCCTCACAGTATATATACCCGCTTAGTGCAGACTCACAGTATTTTTACAATTACAGTATATACAGTGACAGTATAATACTGTTGAGGGGGCACTGACACAATAAAATCTTTCAGTACTCCTCCCGGACAGGCCCCTTCTGTGTTTGGACCCCATAGCAGCCACTTTCCCTACTTCAACTATAGCTATGCCCCTGCCTAATATAGTTGTTATGCCCCCTTAGTGCTCCCATAATAGCTATAGTAGTTATGCCCCCTTACTGACCCAACACAGTACTTGTGCCTCTATTGTGCCCCCATAGTAGTTATAAG
The DNA here is from genome assembly GCA_033119425.1 of Bufotes viridis. Classification (NCBI taxonomy): domain Eukaryota; kingdom Metazoa; phylum Chordata; class Amphibia; order Anura; family Bufonidae; genus Bufotes; species Bufotes viridis. The sequence goes on along the minus strand of CM065597.1, from coordinate 28,496,084 downwards.
TCATCCGTAAATTACGGAAGTTGCTCAGGTGAAAATTAATTTCCAAAGAATCTCCTATTAGACTTCAGTGAAAAACGGACCCAACACGGATGTGTGTCTGGACCCATAGACTTCAATAGACGTGCTTGGTCCACATCACGGATCAAAGTAGCGCATGTCTCCGTGAATTTTTTTACTGACCCACAGTCAGTAAAAAAAATACTAAAATGTGAACAGACACATTTAAACCAATGGGTACGTGTGCTGTCCGTGAAAAATGCAGACAGAACGCGTCAGTGAAAAATGGAACTGTAAACGAGGCCTTAGTTCCCCAGATTTACTAAGCAAATTGCACCAAAAACGTGGAATACTTGGCTTTATTCTGTAGTTTAGACTGATTTTAAGTGTCAAGAAAAGGGGCGTTGCTAAGAGGAGTCCCAAAATGCATACAATTTATTAATACCTTTTGCCATGAGGTGCCGTAGACATAGTTACCAATAGTCCCGAATTTGCAGGGACTGTCCGTAATTTTCAGAGATAGTAGCGGCAAATTTGGGCTGTCCCAGACTAAAAATGGGTGGGGATCGTGTAAGCCCTGCCTGCAAACATGTGGTTCCGGTCGGGTTTAGGCATTCCCAGGGCGGGACATAAATGCCCCAAATTTCCCAACTACAATGTTGGTAAGTATGTGTACGGAAGATGAAAGTGTTTAACATATCTCACAAAATGAATGTGCTGCATCGCCCCCCTGGTCTAGTTTTATACTAACGTTAGAATTTGTATTAATAAATCTTACCCTTTTATTGAGTTTAATGTATAAATTGTATAATACGCTCCCCCTAGTGGTAGCAAAAGGTTACTGTTTACCTATGCGTCTATGCACGGGATTTGAAGCTCCAAGCGCTATAATAATTAGAGGGTTAGGGCTCATGCACACAAACTTACTTTTTGTCGTTCGTTCTGGGTTTTTTTGCGGGCCGTATGCGGAACCATTCATTTAAATGGGGCAGCAAAAAAAAACACGGAAATGACTCCGTGTGCATTCTGTATCCGTATGTCCTCAAATCTGTTCATAGAACATGGCCTATTCTTGTCTGATTTGCGGACAAGGGCAGGCATTGTTACAATGGATCTGCAAAAAGAAGGATGTAAAACAGTCATTTTTTACGGATTTGTGTGGCAGAATATAGTGCATGTCCTATTCTGGTTCTTATTGCGGAAAATGCGGAATGCACGCAGAAGATATCTGTCTTTTGCAGATTGGTTGCTTGTGCACCAAAATACGGACACGGCTGTGTGTATGAAGCCTTAGATTGGGTTGGCGTGCAGCTGTGAATTTCACGACAGTCGACAGCGGAGGACGCAGTGAACATAGCCTAGTGCCCCAGCCACTATTATCACAATCACCTGCATTCGTGAAAATAGTGATTCTGGTAATCACAAGGTATCAGCTAATTGCCCTATATGCAATTGTATAAAAGGCTTCTCTATAGTAAATACGCTGTCCGTTCGCCATACAACCAGCGGCGGTCCCTTGCATTTTCATGAGCAGTGATAGCAGCTCCCAGCACGCCCCAAATACAACTGCAGGAAAACAGCAGCATTTTCTATCTGTACACAATAGAGCCCCTTACCCTTCAGTTCAGCGGGCGGCCTGAGCCAGAAAATCCCTCCGCCCCTTTAACAAGGGTATTTCTGGCTTAATTCTCCTCAATTAGGGCAAATGGTTCCCACTTACAACCATCTGAGAGCTGGGCTAAAGAATGGCGGGGGTCAGAGGTCAGTATCTGACTATAAATAGCAATCTGGGAACAGTTATTTGGGGAGAATTATGGAGAATTCAGAGATAGCTGTCATTCTCCGGGCCCCGCGCGGACGGGCGGCTGTGTTAATATTATGTATCCTCTAATGGTGGCTTTCAGGCATTCCTACAGATGTTACCGTTAAGAACAAAAAAAAAATTAAAACTTTTTTGCCGTTTTTACCAATTTTTGCAGAGATATGAAAGGGTTTACGGTGTAACAGAAAATGGCGCCATCACCCTAGGTATGGGATCTGTCCACTTGATGTGAATATGGATTGCAACACCAAGTGGACCCCCAAACCAATGCTTTTCCATATAGAAAACTCTGGGGGTCATTTACAAAAGCCAGTTTTATTTACGCTGGTTACTCTTTTTACAATAAACTTTATTAACAACATTACAACATCACCTAGCGACAGGCAGCCATTTTAAAATATTACCTCGAGACAGGAGGCCATTTTACGACATCACCTCGAGACAACCGGCCATTTTACGACATCACCTACAGACAAGACGCTATTTTACAAATCAGCTACAGACAGGCAGCCATGTAAATACTACTAGAGATGAGCGAATTTCATATTTTGAAAGTCGTTCACGCTTCGTTTGGTGGTAAAAGCAGAATTGCGTTATGGATTCTGTTACCACAGACCATAACGCAATTCTATGACGGAATGCATAACGGAATGTCTTTAGAGGAATTACATTATTCATTCCGTCATAATAAAAGTCTATGGGCTGCAAAACGGATCTGTCCCGTTTCCGTTATGCAGGGTAGTCCTCTCCTGCATAATGGAAACGAGATGGATCCGTTATGCAGGCCATAGACTTCTATTATGACGGAATAAATAACGGAATTCCTCTAAAGGCATTCGCTCATCTCTAAATACTACACAAGTAATGTAGTTACTGTAATAACCACAATAAAATCCTGATTCCACCACTAGTCCTATTTATTTATCACACGGATGTGTCCTGTGTGCTGACCCATCACATGTATGTCATATAACACTGCTGCTTACGGAATGTCAGGGATTGTAAGGCCCCTTTCACACGGGCGAGAATTCCGCGCAGGTGCAATGCGTGAGGAGGACGCATTGCACCCTCACTGAATCCTGACCAATTCACTTCAATGGGGCTGTGCAGATGAGCGGTGATTTTCACGCATCACTTGTGCGTTGCAAGAAAATCGCATCATGTTTTATATTCAGCGTTTTTAACGCCCCATAGAAATGAGTGGGGCTGCGTGAAAATCGCATCCCATCCGCAAGCAAGTGCGGATGCAATGCCATTTTCACGCGTGGTTGCTAAGGACATGATGTAAGTAAATTGATTAAAGTCAACATGGTTATAAAGGAAAATAATAGCATTCTTAATACAGAATGCTTCCTTAAATGTGCCTTTTGAAAAAAAATTAACTCACCTCATCCATTTGATCGCGCAGCCGGCATCGTCTTCTTTCTCCTTCTTTCAGGACCTGCCAAAGGACCTTTGATGATGTCAGCTCGCTCACCACGTGGTGAGCGCGGTGATGTCAGCGCAGGTCCTGCTGAATGAAGATAGAAGGTCCTTGTGTCACAGTATCCTGCTGCTGAGAAATGCAGATCATCGGAGGAACCAGGTAAGTATTTACTGTTTGTTTTTTTAACTTCCTGTGCAAGGGGCTCATATCTGCGCATAACTACTGTGAAGGGGGCACATATCTTGGCATGCCTACTGTGAGGGGGCACATATCTTGGCATAACTACTGTGAGGGGGCACATTTGGGCAAAACTACTGTAGGGGGCACATATTTTGTCATTTCTACTAAGAGGGGGCACATATCTTGGCATATCAACTGAGAGGGGGCACATATCTTGGCATAACTACTGTCAGGGGGTCACATATCTTGGCATATGTACTGTGAGGGGGGCATATAACTTGGCAAACTACTGTGAGGGGGCACATATCTGGTCATATCTACTGAGAGTGGGCACATATCTTGGCATATCAACTGTGAGGGGCCACATATCTTGGCATATGTACTGTGAGGGGGGCACATATCTTGGCAAACTACTGTGAGGGGGCACATATCTTGTCATAACTACTGTGAGGGGGCACATATCTGGGCATAACTACAGTGAGGGGGCACATATCTGGTCATAACTACTGTCAGGGGGCATATATCTAGGCATAACTACTGTGAGGGCGCACATATCTAGTCATAACTACTGTCAGGGGTCACATATCTGGGCATAACTACTGTGAGGGGGAACATATTTGGGCCTAACTACTGTGAGGGGGCACATATCTGGTCATAACTACTGTCAGGAGGCATATATCTAGGCATAACTACTGTGAGGGCGCACATATCTAGTCATAACTACTGTCAGGGGGGACCTATCTGGGCATAACTACTGTGAGGGGGAACATATTTGGGCATAACTACTGTGAGGAGGCACATATCTTGGCATAACTACTGTGAGGGGGCACATATCTCTGCATAAATACTGTCAGGGGGGCACATATCTGGGCATAACTACTGTGAGGGGGCACATATTTGGGCATACTTACTGTGAGGGGGCACATATATTGGCATAACTACTGTGAGAGGGCACATATTTGGGCATAACTACTGTGAGGGCGCACATATCTGGTCATAACTACTGTCAGGGGGCACATATCTGGGCATAACTACTGTGAGGGGGCACATATCTTGGTATAACTACTGTAGGGGGCACATATCTTGGTATAACTACTGTAGGGGGGCACATCTGGCCATTACTACTGTGTGTTGGCACAAAGGGGGAATAATTACACCTCGGCTCTCAGCCAATAGTAGCTCGGAGCTCTGTGATCTGTAGTGAAGCCACAGGAAAGCCCAGCAGGCTCGGTGCCAGCGCGGAGCGTGAGCCGCCCGTCAGAGGAGGCTGCACATCAGCATCAGAAGCATAAAGTGGGGCGGAGTGCCTCCAGCTCAGCACCCCTCTCCCAGTCTGCAGTGTACGCAATGTCTGGAGTCTCTCTTTAGGCTGGGTTCAGACTTGAGCGTTTTACAGTGCGTTCCCACGTGCTGTAAAACGCCCAACAGGCGAAAACCCATGTTTCCCTATGGGCATGGTTCTCACCTGAGCGTTTTACAGCGCGTACGAACGCGCTGTAAAACGCCCTACGCCCAAAAAAGTACAGGAGCTCCTTTGGGGCGTATTGTCGCACGTCCCCCATAGGGATATATAGCGCAAACGCGCGCACGACGCGCGATTTTTACTTTCATTTTCACGATGCGAAAAAAAAAGTAAAGATAGAGCGTTGTACGCGTGAAGTGGGACGCGCAGGTGTGAACCCTGCCTTAGAGGGTGTACAGCAGAATACTGCGAGCAGACCTGAGGGACGGAAACACTGGTGAAAACAGTAGTCGCCCTGATTTTGCGGTCCGCAAAACACGGATATCGGTTGTGTGCATTCCGCATTTTGCGGAATGGAACGACAGTCCAAAATGCGGACAATAATAGGATGTTTTATTTTTTTGTGGAACGGCTATGCGGACACTAAATGCACATGAAGTCATTTCCGTTTATTTTTTGGCGCACCATTGCAGTGAATGGCTCCGCATACGGGCCGCACAAAAAAAAAACTGAATGGACACGGAACAAAAATAAGTTTGTGTGCATGAGCCCTAACTAGGTAGAGGAATCACAGAAGTGATTAAGTCACCCAACTTTCCAAGACTCATGCAGGGGTAGGTTACGAAACTACAACTCCCAGGATACATACTTGCTCTGCTCTTCTGAGAACTCTGCTGGGAATTGTAGTCTCACAACAGCTGGCATGCCGCGGGTTGCCCTCGCCTTGAGGGCTACGGGAAAAGCTGGTGCCCATCAAGGTGGATTTGACATTTAGGAAGGCAAGTCATAATGGTTGTCACTCAGCTTTCCAAAACGACTGAACGTTATATGGGTCTAGTTATGGAGGAACCCGGCAGACAAGGATAAGATAGCAAGACGGATTTGCCATCTGGAAATAAAAGAAAGGTAAGTGACCACCCCGGTGTCGACGATAATGCTCGTCACCCAGCTTTCCATGGCTCCTGAATGACATGCGGGATCCACAATTCAGGAATCAGATAAAAATCGGTCACACAATGGGTGACACCCAGCTTTCCCGAAACAGAGAGAGGAATTTTCAGTCCTCAAGATTTCTGTCTCTCCACGTGAGATCATCTGGACACTTTGGAAGGGGGGGGGGGGGTATTTATCAAAGACCGCTTTTTCACACCATTCTTTAATACCCCCTGCGCTCCCGAAGGAAGCCCCTAAATTTACGACCGACCAGGCATAAATTAGGCGCACCTCCTGCAGTCCGTGCGCCAGGAGTAAGAACAACTCCAGCCCCTAACTGCGCCCCGGCCACTCCCAAATGGCGATCATGCCACAAAAACACTGAAAAAGTGCTGTAAAAGTGGTAAAATTGGGTCTTTTTATGTCAAAAACTGGTGCAGCGCTGACAGTAATTGACCCCCAGTAATTATATTTACGCACAATTTTTCCTTACGGCATCTTTGAATGGGATATGCTGGGAACCAGCCAGCAGTGGCACAGAGGAAGGCAGCAGAGGAAGGGTTAATGCGTCCAGCTGTCACTAAATTCGGAGCGCTCCCTTTCATTCACCCCTAATTGCTCATAACAAGGGACATTAACACTAATGACGCCTCTTACCTACATGCTGGAGTGTTTAGTGCCGCAATTGGACACAGATTGAGCAGGCACAAGTCTGATGCGGGGCACATCTCTTGTGTGCAGTGGGCACGCCCAGATGGCGGAGGTATCACTGCACGATGGACTGGAGATGGGCTAGTGTGAAGAGATGTAGCAGAGCTGAGTTTGATGCTGTATATATCCTAAGCCATGTCTGAGTGAGGAAATATTGAAATGATTCTTTCTTGTGTCGTTCCTCTCTTATTCCTACTGAAAATGTAGAAATCAATTTGACTGGGCGATACCATGAGCCTTGTCCATCTTAGGTGTGCCTACACCCTCTGAGGGTACATCCACACCATGCAGCCATGCCGAGGCTGCAACGCAAGCTGCGATGCAGGGGAGTACTGCGTGGCCATACCAGCGACAGCGGGCTCCAATTAACTAATTAGGACCACATTCTTTCTTGTGTTGTTCCTCTCTTATTCCTGCTGGAAATGTAGAAAAAAAATAACAATTGGGTGCTACTGTGAGCCTTAGGTGTGCCTATACCATACAAGGGTAGAACCAAATGGTGCAGCCAAATGAAGGTTGCAATGCAGCTGCGATGTAGCCAAGTACCGCATCGCCGTTCGAGCTCCGTTCATCTAATTAGCACCACATACCGGCAGTTTAGTTGATTTTCATTGTTAATGGCGCCTACAAGACGGGAAGCCATTAAAAATGACGACCGTGTACACAATGCAGTCCTAATTAGGGATGAGCGATTCGCATAAAACTTCGTTAGAATACTGTACGGAGCGAGCGCCCCGAACAGTATTAGAATGTATTGGCTACAATGAGCCGAAGTTATTACTTCTCGTGAGACTTCGGGTAATAACTTCATAAATTAATTTCTTCTGTTAAAAACCTTTTCCCGAACTCTGTTTCCGTTCCCTGGAAAACTCCCCTATAGCAGCACCCCTCCTTCACCAAACTTTACACAAAGCAGCCAGGAAGATAACGTTCTCCCGGCAATCACCAAACGCAGCCTCGTCCATCGGACCGCCAGATAGAGAAGTGATGCCTCACTCCACAGAACACGTCTCTACTGCTCCAGTGACGACATGCTTTAAACCACTCCATCTGACGCCTGGCATTGTGCTTTACAACGTGAGACCTGCATGCTGCTCAGCCGTGGAAACCAATGCCATGAGGGTCCCGGCACAGCACAGTTTTTGGCCGAGGAGGTTTGCATTAATACCACTCACAGCTGATGGTGGAAGATCTAGGAGGGAAGAAAGTTCATGAACTGACTAGAGGCAGCGGTGACATCCTATTACAGGACCACGCGGCAATTCAGGGAGCTCTTCACAAGCCATTCTATCACATATGTTTGTAAAGGTGACTGCATGGCAAGGTGCTGGATTTTATACACCTGTGAAAATGGCAGACTGCCTAAACAGGGGCTGGATTTTATACACCTGTGGCAACGGGACTAAAGCCTCATGCACACGGCCGTTATTGTGGTCAGCGTCCGAGCCGCATATTTTGCGGCTCGGGCGCGGACCCATTTACTTCAATGGGGCCGCAAAAGATGCGGACAGCACTCCGTGTGCTGTCCGCATCCGTTGCTCTGTTCCGTGCCCCCGCCAAAAAAAATAGAGCATGTCCTATTCTTGTCCGTTTTGCGGACAAGAATAGGCATTTCTATAATCAGTGGCATTCCGTTCCGCAAATTGCAGAACGGAACGCGGAGCAGCTTCCGTGTTTTGCGGATCCGCTGTTTGTGGTCCGCAAAACACCAACGGCCGTGTGCATGAGGCCTAAATGAAACACCTCAATTCAATGATTAACGGTCTTCCCATCTCAGACAATGGGGGCATAGCTCAAGGATATGCCCCCATTGTCTTATAGGTGCAGGTCCCACCACTGGGACCCGCACCTATGTCGAGAACGGAGCCCCGAAAGTAAAGGAGGGCGCACCACGCATGCGCAGCTTCCCTCCATTCATTTTGTATGGGGCCGGCCAGCTGAGTGCTGGCTTGGCTATTTCCGTTGGCCCCATAGAAATGAATGGGAGCATGGGCCGCACATGTGCAGTGCGCTCCCGTTCACTTCTATGGGAGAGACGGGGTGCAGCGCTTGGTGGTGGACGGACCCCGGGAAATCTGGGGTCCTCCAGACACAGCTCTCCCCGCTCCCTTCTCGATATAGGTGCGGGTCCCACAATGAGGGAATATCCTAGCGATATGCCCCCATTGTCTGAGATGGGAATACCCCTTTAACACGTGTGTCCAATACTTTTCTCCATATAATAAATATTTGGCTGTGTTCACATTACGTTTCTGAACTACTTTCATCACCAACACCAAATGAATCCATAGGGCCCCATTCAGCTGGCATACGCCGTACCTCCCTGCTGCCACCTTCAGTGTTAGGGTATGTTCACACAGAGTTTTTTGTGCACTGGAAAAAAATAAGCCTGACGCAGAATACGCATTAGGATTCCTTCTGTTTTTTTGGATGTAGTTTTAATGCGTTTTTCTTTTACGTGGTTTTTGATCTTGAAATGAAGAGTTTGGATGGGGATTTGAGTCCCCGCCACGCCACAGTTTTAAAAAAATAAGGCAGTGTAAATTAACAAGTGGTTTTCCCATTGAAAACAATGGAGATTGGGTTTTTAGATGTGGAATCTGCACCAAAATCCATGTGGAAAAATCTGTGTGTGAACAGGACAGGAACACTGCAGATTCTGCCACAAACTCTGACACAGATATTTACCGTTGGAAATCCCGTCCCCTGTGGATAAACTCTCAGGCTCAGACAAACGTGTTTGGTCAGTAGAACATGGTCCATGTGATGGCCACATTTCCCGGACCAACTGCTGCCCGGAAACTAGTTCGGGAAAGTCACGGAAATGTAGATGTCACATCACCAAACACACTTGTCTGAAACCGGCCTTATTCACACATACGTGGATTTTCAAGGACCACCTGCCATCCTGCTGTGTGCACGGCGTCATTGGTTGTTATGACGCTGTGCGCTACGTGCTGCCGCCGCTGTAAAGTACTACACTCGTATGATCTATACCAGTGTATTACTGTACAGTGGCGGTGGCACAAAGCGCAGGGCATCATAGCAACCAATGACGCCGTGCACTCAGCAGGACGGGTTTTCACGGAACGTGGTCCGTGAAAATCCACGTATGTGTGAATGAGGCCTTGATTTTTGCAAGTACTTCTCATCACTAATGGATTTAGACAAGTGATAAAAGACGACTGCTGCTCCTTTGTCTCCCTCCTGTGGAACTAGCGTGGTACTGCACCTCAGAAGAGTAGTAAGAGGGGCAGATTTATCAGTGTCACAGCTGTAGGTCTGAGGTCTTAGTAAATTACCTCATATTTATATTTATATCAGTACAGGGATAATAAACACAGTGATGTCACAGTACAGAAATAATAAACACAGTGATGTCACAGTACAGGGATAATAAACACAGTGATGTCACAGTACAGAAATAATAAACACAGTGATGTCACAGTACAGGAATAATAAACACAGTGATGTCACAGTACAGGGATAATAAACACAGTGATGTCACAGTACAGGAATAATAAACACAGTAATGTCACAGTACAGGGATAATAAACACAGTGATGTCACAGTACAGAAATAATAAACACAGTGATGTCACAGTACAGGGATAATAAACACAGTGATGTCACAGTACAGGGATAATAAACACAGTGATGTCACAGTACAGGAATAATAAACACAGTGATGTCACAGTACAGGGATAATAAACACAGTGATGTCACAGTACAGGGATAATAAACACAGTGATGTCACACTACAGAGATAAAAAACACAGTGATGTCACACTACAGAGATAATAAACACAGTGATGTCACAGTACAGAAATAATAAACACAGTGATGTCACAGTACAGGGATAATAAACACAGTGATGTCACAGTACAGGGATAATAAACACAGTGATGTCACAGTACAGGAATAATAAACACAGTGATGTCACAGTACAGGGATAATAAACACAGTGATGTCACAGTACAGGGATAATAAACACAGTGATGTCACACTACAGAGATAATAAACACAGTGATGTCACAGTACAGGGATAATAAACACAGTGATGTCACAGTACAGAAATAATAAACACAGTGATGTCACAGTACAGGAAAAATAAACACAGTGATGTCACAGTACAGGGATAATAAACACAGTGATGTCACAGTACAGAAATAATAAACACAGTGATGTCACAGTACAGGGATAATAAACACAGTGATGTCACAGTACAGGGATAATAAACACAGTGATGTCACAGTACAGGAATAATAAACACAGTGATGTCACAGTACAGGGATAATAAACACAGTGATGTCACAGTACAGGGATAATAAACACAGTGATGTCACAGTACAGGGATAATAAACACAGTGATGTCACAGTACAGGAATAATAAACACAGTGATGTCACAGTACAGGGATAATAAACACAGTGATGTCACAGTACAGAGAAAATAATCACAGTGATGTCACAGTACAGGGATAATAAACAGTAATATAAAAGTACAGAGATAATAATCACAGTGATGTCACAGTACAGGGATAATAAACACAGTGATGTCACAGTTCAGGGATAATAAACACAGTGATGTCACAGTACAGAGAAAATAAACACAGTGATGTCACAGCACAGGGATAATAAACACAGTGATGTCACAGTACAGGGATAATAAACACAGTGATGTCACAGTACAGAAATAATAAACACAGTGATGTCACAGTACAGGAATAATAAACACAGTGATGTCACAGTACAGGGATAATAAACACAGTGATGTCACAGTACAGGGATAATAAACACAGTGATGTCACAGTACAGGGATAATAAACACAGTGATGTCACAGTACAGAGAAAATAAACACAGTGATGTCACAGTACAGAGATAATAAACAGTAATATAAAAGTACAGAGATAATAATCACAGTGATGTCACAGTACAGGGATAATAAACACAGTGATGTCACAGTTCAGGGATAATAAACACAGTGATGTCACAGTACAGAGAAAATAAACACAGTGATATCACAGCACAGGGATAATAAACACAGTGATGTCACAGTACAGGGATAATAAACACAGTGATGTCACAGTACAGGGATAAGAAACACAGTGATGTAACAGTACAGAGATAATAATCACAGTGATGTCACAGTACAGGGAAAATAAATACAGTGATGAGTACAGGGATAATAAACACAGTGATGTCACAGTACAGAGATAATAAACACAGTGATGTCACAGTACAGGGATAATAAACACAGTGATGTCACAGTACAGAGATAATAAACACAGTGATGTCAAAGTACACGGAAAATAAACACAGTGATGCCACAGTACAAAGATAATAAACACAGTGATGTCACAGTACAGGGATGATAAACACAGTGATGTCACAATACTGGGGTAATAAACACAGTGATGTCACTGTACAGGGATAATAAACACAGAGATGTCACAGTACAGAGATAATAAACACATTGATGTCACAGTACAGGGATAAAAAACACAGTGAGGTCACAGTACAGGAATAATAAACATAGTGATATCACAGTATAAGGATAATAAACACAGTGATGTCACAGTACAGGGATAATAAACACAGTGATGTCACAGCACAGAGATAATAAACACAGTGATGTCACAGTTCAGGGATAATAAACACAGTGATGTCACAGTACAGGGATAATAAACACAGTGATGTCACAGTACAGGGAAAATAAACACAGTGATGTCACAGTACAGGAATAATAAACACAGTGATGTCACAGTACAGGGATAATAAACACAGTGATGTCACAGTACAGGGATAATAAACACAGTGATGTCACACTACAGAGATAATAAACACAGTGATGTCACAGTACAGGGATAATAAACACAGTGATGTCACAGTACAGAAATAATAAACACAGTGATGTCACAGTACAGGAATAATAAACACAGTGATGTCACAGTACAGGGATAATAAACACAGTGATGTCACAGTACAGAAATAATAAACACAGTGATGTCACAGAACAGGAATAATAAACACAGTAATGTCACAGTACAGGGATAATAAACACAGTGATGTCACAGTACAGGAATAATAAACACAGTGATGTCACAGTACAGGGATAATAAACACAGTGATGTCACAGTACAGAAATAATAAACACAGTGATGTCACAGTACAGGGATAATAAACACAGTGATGTCACAGTACAGGAATAATAAACACAGTGATGTCACAGTACAGGAATAATAAACACAGTGATGTCACAGTACAGGGATAATAAACACAGTGATGTCACAGTACAGGGATAATAAACACAGTGATGTCACAGTACAGGGATAATAAACACAGTGATGTCACAGTACAGGGATAATAAACACAGTGATGTCACACTACAGAGATAATAAACACAGTGATGTCACAGTACAGGGATAATAAACACAGTGATGTCACAGTACAGAAATAATAAACACAGTGATGTCACAGTACAGGAATAATAAACACAGTGATGTCACAGTACAGGGATAATAAACACAGTGATGTCACAGTACAGAAATAATAAACACAATGATGTCACAGTACAGAAATAATAAACACAGTGATGTCACAGTACAGGGATAATAAACACAGTGATGTCACAGTACAGAAATAATAAACACAGTGATGTCACAGTACAGGGATAATAAACACAGTGATGTCACAGTACAGGAATAATAAACACAGTGATGTCACAGTACAGGAATAATAAACACAGTGATGTCACAGTACAGGGATAATAAACACAGTGATGTCACAGTACAGGGATAATAAACACAGTGATGTCACAGTACAGGGAAAATAAACACAGTGATGTCACAGTACAGGAATAATAAACACAGTGATGTCACAGTACAGGGATAATAAACACAGTGATGTCACAGTACAGGGAAAATAAATACAGTGATGAGTACAGGGATAATAAACACAGTGATGTCACAGTATAGAGATAAAAAAACACAGTGATGTCACAGTACAGAGATAATAAACACAGTGATGTCACAGTACAGGGATAATAAACACAGTGATGTCACAGTACAGAGATAATAAACACAGTGATGTCACAGTACAGAGATAATAAACACAGTGATGTCACAGTAAAGAGATAATAATCACAGTGATGTCACAGTACAGGGATAATAAACACGGTGATGTCACCGTACAGAGATAATAAACACAGTGATGTCACAGTACAGGGATAATAAACACAGTGATGTCACAGTACAGGGATAATAAACACAGTGATGTCACAGTACAGAAATAATAAACACAGTGATGTCACAGTATAGAGATGATAAACACAGTGATGTCACAGTACAGGGATAATAAACACAGTGATGTCACAGTACAGAGATAATAAACACAGTGATGCCACAGTACAGAGATAATAAACACAGTGATGTCACAGTACAGGGATAATAAACACAGTGATGTCACAGTACAGGGATAATAAACACAGTGATGTCACAGTACAGAGATAATAAACACAGTGATGTCACAGTACAGAGATAATAAACACAGTGATGTCACAGTACAGAGATAATAAACACAGTGATGTCACAGTACAGAGATAATAAACACAGTGATGTCACAGTACAGAGATAATAAACACAGTGATGTCACAGTACAGGGATAATAAACACAGTGATGTCACAGTACAGAGATAATAAACACAGTGATGTCACAGTACAGAGATAATAAACACAGTGATGTCACAGTACAGGGATAATAAACACAGTGATGTCACAGTACAGGGATAATAAACACAGTGATGTCACAGTACAGAGATAATAAACACAGTGATGTCACAGTACAGAGATAATAAACACAGTGATGTCACAGTACAGGGATAATAAACACAGTGATGTCACAGTACAGAGATAATAAACACAGTGATGTCACAGTACAGGGATAATAAACACAGTGATGTCACAGTACAGGGATAATAAACACAGTGATGTCACAGTACAGAGATAATAAACACAGTGATGTCACAGTACAGAGATAATAAACACAGTGATGTCACAGTACAGGGATAATAAACACAGTGATGTCACAGTACAGAGATAATAAACACAGTGATGTCACAGTACAGAGATAATAAACACAGTGATGTCACAGTACAGGGATAATAAACACAGTGATGTCACAGTACAGAGATGATAAACACAGTGATGTCACAGTACAGAGATAATAAACACAGTGATGTCACAGTACAGAGATAATAAACACAGTGATGTCACAGTACAGAGATAATAAACACAGTGATGTCACAGTACAGAGATAATAAACACAGTGATGTCACAGTACAGAGATAATAAACACAGTGATGTCACAGTACAGGGATAATAAACACAGTGATGTCACAGTACAGAGATTTAATATACACAGTGATGTCACAGTACAGGGATAATAAACACAGTGATGTCACAGTATAGAGATAATAAACACAGTGATGTCACAGTACAGAGATAATAAACACAGTGATGTCACAGTACAGGGATAATAAACACAGTGATGTCACAGTACAGAGATAATAAACACAGTGATGTCACAGTACAGAGATAATAAACACAGTGATGTCACAGTATAGAGATAATAATCACAGTGATGTCACAGTACAGGGATATTAAACACGGTGATGTCACCGTACAGAGATAATAAACACAGTGATGTCACAGTACAGGGATAAAAAACACAGTGATGTCACAGTACAGGGATAATAAACACAATGATGTCACAGTACAGAAATAATAAACACAGTGATGTCACAGTATAGAGATGTAAACACAGTGATGTCACAGTACAGGGAAAATAAACACAGTGATGTCACAGTATAGAGCTATAAACACAGTGATGCCACAGTACAGAGATAATAAACACAGTGATGTCACAGTACTGGGATAATAAACACAGTAATGTCACAGTACAGGGATAATAAACACAATGATGTCACAGTACAGAAAAAATAAACACAGTGATGTCACAGTACAGGAATAATAAACACAGTGATGTCACAGTACAGAGATAATAAACACAGTGATGTCACAGAACAGAGATAATAAACACAGTTATGTCACAGTACAGGGATAATAAACACAATGATGTCACAGTACAGAAATAATAAACACAGTGATGTCACAGTACATGGAAAATAAACACAGTGATGTCACAGTATAGAGCTATAAACACAGTGATGCCACAGTACAGAGATAATAAACACAGTGATGTCAAAGTACAGGGATAATAAACACAGTGATGTCACAGTATAGAGATGATAAACACAGTGATGTCATAGTACAGTGATAATAAACACAGTGATGTCACAGTACAGAGATAATAAACACAGTGATGTCACAGTACAGTGATAATAAACACAGTGATGTCACAGTATAGAGCTATAAATACAGTGATGTCGCAGTACAGGAATAATAAACACAGTGATGTCACAGTACAGGGATAATAAACACAGTGATGTCACAGTACAGAGATAATAAACACAGTGATGTCACAGTATAGAGATGTAAACACAGTGAAGTCACAGTACAGGGATAATATACATAGTAATGTCACAGTACAGGGATAATAAACACAGTGATGTCACAGTACAGAGATAATAAACACAGCGATGTCACAGTACAGGGATAATAAACACAGTGATGTCACAGTACAGGGATAATAAACACAATGATGTCACAGTACAGAGGTAATCAACACAGTGATATCACAGTACAGAGATAATAAACACAGTGATGTCACAGTACAGGGATAATAAACACAGTGATGTCACAGTACAGAGATAATAAACACAGCGATGTCACAGTACAGAGATAATAAACACAATGATGTCACAGTACAGGGATAATATACATAGTGATCGTCACAGTACAGGGATAATAAACACAATGATGTCACAGTACAGATATAATAAACACAGTGATGTCAGAGTGCAGAGATAATAAACACAGTGATGTCACAGTACAGAGATAATAAACACAGTGATGTCACAGTACAGAGATAATAAACACAGTGATGTCACAGTACAGATATAATAAACACAGTGATGTCACAGTACAGGAAAAATAAACACAGTGATGTCACAGTACAGGGATAATAAACACAGTGATGTCACAGTATAGAGATATAAACACAGTGATGTCACAGTACCGAGATAATAAACACAGTGATGTCACAGTATAGGAATAATAAACACAGTGATGTCACAGTACAGGGATAATAAACATAGCGATTTCACAGTATAGAGAGGTAAATACAGTGATGTCACAGTACAGGAATAATAAACACAGTGATGTCATAGTACAGGGATAATAAACAGTGATGTCACAGTACAGAGATAATAAACACAGTGATGTCACAGTACAGGGATAATAAACACAATGATGTCACAGTACAGAGGTAATAAACAAACACAGTGATGTCACAGTACAGGATAATAAACACAGTGATATCACAGTACAGAGATAATAAACACAATGATGTCACAGTACAGAGATAATAAACACAGTGATGTCACAGAACAGGGATAATAAACACAGTGATGTCACAGTACAGGGATAATAAACACAGTGATGTCACAGTACAGGGATAATAAACACAGTGATGTCACAGTACAGGGATAATAAACACAGTGATGTCACAGTACAGGAATAATAAGCACAGTGATGTCACAGTACAGGGATAATAAACACAGCGATGTCACAGTACAGGGATAATAAACACAGTGAAGTCACAGTACAGAGATAATAAACACAGTGATGTCACAGTACAGGGATCATAAACACAGTGATGTTACAGTACAGGGATAATAAACACAGTGATGTCACAGTACAGGAATAATAAGCACAGTGATGTCACAGTACAGGGATAATAAACACAGCGATGTCACAGTACAGGGATAATAAAAACAGTGAAGTCACAGTACAGAGATAATAAACACAGTGATGTCACAGTACAGGGATCATAAACACAGTGATGTTACAGTACAGGGATAATAAACATAGTGATGTCACAGTACAGAGATAATAAACACAGTGATGTCACAGTACAGAGATAATAAACACAGTGATGTCACAGTACAGGGATAATAAACAGTGATGTCACAGTAAAGGTTTTATATACATAGTGATGTCACAGTACAGGGATAATAAACACAGTGATGTCACAGTATAGAGATAAAAAAACACAGTGATGTCACAGTACAGAGATAATAAACACAGTGATGTCACAGTACAGAGATAATAAACACAGTGATGTCACAGTACAGAGATAATAAACACAGTGATGTCACAGTACAGAGATAATAAACACAGTGATGTCACAGTATAGAGATAATAATCACAGTGATGTCACAGTAGAGGGATATTAAACACGGTGATGTCACCGTACAGAGATAATAAACACAGTGATGTCACAGTACAGGGATAAAAAACACAGTGATGTCACAGTACAGAGATAATAAACACAGCAATGTCACAGTACAGAGATAATAAACACAATGATGTCACAGTACAGGGATAATATACATAGTATCGTCACAGTACAGGGATAATAAACACAATGATGTCAGAGTGCAGAGATAATAAACACAGTGATGTCACAGTACAGAGATAATAAACACAGTGATGTCACAGTACAGAGATAATAAACACAGTGATGTCACAGTACAGATATAATAAACACAGTGATGTCACAGTACAGGAAAAATAAACACAGTGATGTCACAGTACAGGGATAATAAACACAGTGATGTCACAGTATAGAGATATAAACACAGTGATGTCACAGTACCGAGATAATAAACACAGTGATGTCACAGTATAGGAATAATAAACACAGTGATGTCACAGTACAGGGATAATAAACATAGCGATTTCACAGTATAGAGAGGTAAATACAGTGATGTCACAGTACAGGAATAATAAACACAGTGAAGTCATAGTACAGGGATAATAAACAGTGATGTCACAGTACAGAGATAATAAACACAGTGATGTCACAGTACAGGGATAATAAACACAGTGATGTCACAGTACAGAGGTAATAAACAAACACAGTGATGTCACAGTACAGGATAATAAACACAGTGATATCACAGTACAGAGATAATAAACACAATGATGTCACAGTACAGAGATAATAAACACAGTGATGTCACAGTACAGGGATAATAAACACAGTGATGTCACAGTACAGGGATAATAAACACAGTGATGTCACAGTACAGGGATAATAAACACAGTGATGTCACAGTACAGGGATAATAAACACAGTGATGTCACAGTACAGGAATAATAAGCACAGTGATGTCACAGTACAGGGATAATAAACACAGCGATGTCACAGTACAGGGATAATAAACACAGTGAAGTCACAGTACAGAGATAATAAACACAGTGATGTCACAGTACAGGGATCATAAACACAGTGATGTTACAGTACAGGGATAATAAACACAGTGATGTCACAGTACAGGAATAATAAGCACAGTGATGTCACAGTACAGGGATAATAAACACAGCGATGTCACAGTACAGGGATAATAAACACAGTGAAGTCACAGTACAGATATAATAAACACAGTGATGTCACAGTACAGGGATCATAAACACAGTGATGTTACAGTACAGGGATAATAAACATAGTGATGTCACAGTACAGAGATAATAAACACAGTGATGTCACAGTACAGAGATAATAAACACAGTGATGTCACAGTACAGGGATAATAAACAGTGATGTCACAGTAAAGGTTTTATATACATAGTGATGTCACAGTACAGGGATAATAAACACAGTGATGTCACAGTACAGGGATAATAAACACAGTGATGTCACAGTACAGAGATAATAAACACAGTGATGTCACAGTACAGAGATAATAAACACAGTGATGTCACAGTATAGAGATAATAATCACAGTGATGTCACAGTAGAGGGATATTAAACACGGTGATGTCACCGTACAGAGATAATAAACACAGTGATGTCACAGTACAGGGATAATAAACACAGTGATGTCACAGTACAGGGATAAAAAACACAGTGATGTCACAGTACAGGGATAATAAACACAATGATGTCACAGTACAGAAATAATAAACACAGTGATGTCACAGTATAGAGATGTAAACACAGTGATGTCACAGTACAGGGAAAATAAACACAGTGATGTCACAGTATAGAGCTATAAACACAGTGATGCCACAGTACAGAGATAATAAACACAGTAATGTCACAGTACTGGGATAATAAACACAGTAATGTCACAGTACAGGGATAATAAACACAATGATGTCACAGTACAGAAAAAATAAACACAGTGATGTCACAGTACAGGAATAATAAACACAGTGACGTCACAGTACAGGGATAATAAACACAGTGATGTCACAGTATAGAGATATAAACACAGTGATGTCACAGAACGGACATAATAAACACAGTGATATCACAGTACAGAGATAATAAACACAGTGATGTCACAGTACATGGAAAATAAACACAGTGATGTCACAGTATAGAGCTATAAACACAGTGATGCCACAGTACAGAGATAATAAACACAGTGATGTCAAAGTACAGGGATAATAAACACAGTGATGTCACAGTATAGAGATGATAAACACAGTGATGTCACAGTACAGTGATAATAAACACAGTGATGTCACAGTACAGAGATAATAAACACAGTAATGTCACAGTACAGTGATAATAAACACAGTGATGTCACAGTATAGAGCTATAAATACAGTGATGTCGCAGTACAGGAATAATAAACACAGTGATGTCACAGTACAGGGATAATAAACACAGTGATGTCACAGTACAGAGATAATAAACACAGTGATGTCACAGTATAGAGATGTAAACACAGTGAAGTCACAGTACAGGGATAATATACATAGTAATGTCACAGTACAGGGATAATAAACACAGTGATGTCACAGTACAGAGATAATAAACACAGCGATGTCACAGTACAGGGATAATAAACACAGTGATGTCACAGTACAGGGATAATAAACACAATGATGTCACAGTACAGAGGTAATCAACACAGTGATATCACAGTACAGAGATAATAAACACAGTGATGTCACAGTACAGGGATAATAAACACAGTGATGTCACAGTACAGAGATAATAAACACAGCGATGTCACAGTACAGAGATAATAAACACAATGATGTCACAGTACAGGGATAATATACATAGTATCGTCACAGTACAGGGATAATAAACACAATGATGTCACAGTACAGATATAATAAACACAGTGATGTCAGAGTGCAGAGATTATAAACACAGTGATGTCACAGTACAGAGATAATAAACACAGTGATGTCACAGTACAGAGATAATAAACACAGTGATGTCACAGTACAGATATAATAAACACAGTGATGTCACAGTACAGGAAAAATAAACACAGTGATGTCACAGTACAGGGATAATAAACACAGTGATGTCACAGTATAGAGATATAAACACAGTGATGTCACAGTACCGAGATAATAAACACAGTGATGTCACAGTATAGGAATAATAAACACAGTGATGTCACAGTACAGGGATAATAAACATAGCGATTTCACAGTATAGAGAGGTAAATACAGTGATGTCACAGTACAGGAATAATAAACACAGTGATGTCATAGTACAGGGATAATAAACAGTGATGTCACAGTACAGAGATAATAAACACAGTGATGTCACAGTACAGGGATAATAAACACAATGATGTCACAGTACAGAGGTAATAAACAAACACAGTGATGTCACAGTACAGGATAATAAACACAGTGATATCACAGTACAGAGATAATAAACACAATGATGTCACAGTACAGAGATAATAAACACAGTGATGTCACAGTACAGGGATAATAAACACAATGATGTCACAGTACAGAGGTAATAAACAAACACAGTGATGTCACAGTACAGGATAATAAACACAGTGATGTCACAGTACAGGGATAATAAACACAATGATGTCACAGTACAGAGATAATAAGCACAGTGATGTCACAGTACAGGGATAATAAACACAGCGATGTCACAGTACAGGGATAATAAACACAGTGAAGTCACAGTACAGAGATAATAAACACAGTGATGTCACAGTACAGGGATCATAAACACAGTGATGTTACAGTACAGGGATAATAAACACAGTGATGTCACAGTACAGGAATAATAAGCACAGTGATGTCACAGTACAGGGATAATAAACACAGCGATGTCACAGTACAGGGATAATAAACACAGTGAAGTCACAGTACAGAGATAATAAACACAGTGATGTCACAGTACAGGGATCATAAACACAGTGATGTTACAGTACAGGGATAATAAACATAGTGATGTCACAGTACAGGGATAATAAACAGTGATGTCACAGTACAGGGATAATAAACACAGCGATGTCACAGTACAGGGATAATAAACACAGTGATGTCACAGTACAGGGATAATAAACACAGTGATGTCACAGTACAGGAATAATAAACACAGTGATGTTACAGTACAGGGATAATAAACACATTGATGTCACAGTACAGGGATAATAAACACAGTGATGTCACAGTACAGAGATAATAAACACATTGATGTCACAGTACAGAGATAATAAACACAGTGATGTCACAGTACAGGGATAATAAACACAGTGATGTCACAGTACAGGAATAATAAACACAGTGATGTTACAGTACAGAGATAATAAACACAGTGATGTCACAGTACAGAGATAATAAACACAGTGATGTCACAGTACAGAGATAATAAACACAGTGATGTCACAGTACAGGGATAATAAACACAGTGATGTCACAGTACAGGGATAATAAACACAGTGATGTCACAGTACAGGGATAATAAACACAGTGATGTCACAGTACAGGAATAATAAACACAGTGATGTCACAGTACAGGGATAATAAACACATTGATGTCACAGTACAGAGATAATAAACACAGTGATGTCACAGTACAGGGATAATAAACACAGTGATGTCACAGTACAGGGATAATAAACACAGTGATGTCACAGTACAGGGATAATAATCACAGTGATGTCACAGTACAGAGATAATAGACAGAAGGGTAGGGTAAGCAGCACTCTAAGTCCCAATTTGGGGATGAAGGGCAATAAAAAATAATATGGTGAGATGGTGCCCGCGGATGGGGATCCTGGCTGGGGGTCCCGTCAAGTAACAAAAGTCGAAAAAATCCACAGCACTCTTTAGTGTAGGTGAAGAAACCGGTTACTTTATTAGTAACAGCAGCATACAGATAGCAACGTTTTGACTATCTCTGGTCTTTGTCACGCTATGAAATCACAACGTGAAATGTGCCTTTAAATAGTGGGTCAGTGGGTGTGTCCCTTGTGGGGGGTGTGGACGTTATATCACATGATCTAAATCTTAAATATGCAGTGACTAATTACACCATCTATACATTATCTATACTTATTATTGCATAATACTTACTGGTGAAGGAGGGTCCATGTGAAAGCGAGCGCTGCATTCAGGAGTGAATTCGCGGCAAATCCCGCGTACTCTGTGTCCATATGCGCATGCGCTGAGTCCCCACATCCACAGGAAGAGGGATCCTAAGGCAGCCAATAGAAAAATCAGGCGCCTGTGACTTCCAGTGTTGCCGAGGGCAGATCCCGATTATGGGATCGCAGCACCAATCCAGAGTAGAGGTGCCGGTGACGTCTATTGTTGCTAGGGAAAAGGGGTCAATCGCTACAAGAGTGAGGATCGCTTCCCCTCCGTAGAAACTATATACCATATGTCCCAGCAACTAGAGAGAGGACCGGGGTGGTGATATCAAACTGGCCTAGGTATATGAGGATTTGACCTGGCTGGAATCGTTGATTAGGCGATTCCAGTTGTAACATGAGTCCTCATGCTATGCTGTGGCCCCTATAGGGACATGGTCAACAGTAAATTGGCCACAAGTCCCTAAAGGGGGGGTCCACAGCCACCATTCATACATACCCCATCTAAGAACAGTGTTAACCACAACATTTCTTCAGTGAGTTTACTCTGTAACAGGGGTCAGGTAGCATAACAGTATCTCCCTGGTCGCTCATTGGCTTAATGGCGGTCAGGGACAGAAATGGTCACACTTTTAGCATTCATCCTTATTATTATTACAGGCCATTTCTAAATCAAACTTACCCCTGTGGTTCATGTGGAGTTGCTGGAAATTTATGGTAGGAGTAATAGAGGTCTTGGCCGAGACGGAGTCGGTGTAGACGCATTTGGAGAAGTCTTCGGTTAAGGAAGGAAATAATGCGTGGTTTCACGTGGAGAACCCCCTATAGTGCGAAAAAGTGACAATTGTGATATAAACACAACACAACAATAATCTATTGTTGGGCACTCTACTTGTGTTAAAATCTTATGTAGCGAAGTCGCACCAGGGTAGAATGGAGCGTAACTTGGGGAATAAATTAGTGCAGGAAGATACTAAGGTTAAAGTCCTTATTAAGTCCTTTCGTTCCAACGTATCTAATTTGTGGATCCATTTAAGTTCCAGTTTTTTGAGGAGAGTCTCTCGGTCCCCTACCCTTCGGAGTTGTGCAATCCCATTAATGACCTGAAATCTCAAATTTGGCGAAATGTTCTGGAAGTGGTAATTCTAGGGCAAGTTTGCAGATTTTTGACTTGTGCTGGGTGAGTCTCTTTTTAATCTCCTGTGTGGTCTCACCCACATAAAGAAGTCCACATGGGCATTGTAAAATGTAGATGACGTACGAGGAGTTACATGTATAGAATTGTTTAATCTGGTATCTGGCACCTGTCCGGGGGTGCACAAATGTGTTGCCCTTCATCATGCTTTTGCAATGGCAACATCCTAGACATGGGAAGCTGCCCGTTCTTTTATTCCTTCGTGGCTGTAGGGTGTATGAGTCTTCATGTACTAGTCTATCTCGTAGATTAGTGCCCCTTTTATATGAAAATAGTGGGGGATTTAGAAACTCAGGGATTTCTGGAGGAGCTTGGCTCAGAAGTTTCCAGGTTTTTTTGATGATCATTGAGACTTTATTGCTGAGAGGGGTATATGTAGACACAAACGGGATTTTTTGGAGCTGTTCTTTATGTTTCCTTTTTTCAATCAGTCCTTGTCTAGTTATGCTCTGTACTTTGTCCTCGTGTTTTTTTTTTTTATCAATTTAGGGGGTATGCTCTTTCTGTAAATTTCTGTGTCATTTCGTCTAGTCGAGTTTGTATGTTTTGTTCTTTACTGACTATCCTCCTGACCTGTAGGAATTGGCTACACGGGAGTGATTTTACCATCCCGCTTGTGTGTGCACTATTAAAGTGGAGAAGGTTTCAGTATTCCTTCTGGGGGGTAGTGTTCCTTCACAAGAATTTCTCTCAAAGACACTTAGAGGCCTACTGCTACATATGCTCCAGTATGCATATCTGCATCAGATATGTCAAAAAAGCTTCCGGGACATAGAATGAGTACAACTTTTGGGGCTGCACTATTGTCCCCCAGACCTACGTCTAAGGCCATATCTAGACTTTATAGCATTTTGGTACAGGGAGAGGAGGATTTATGTGTGTCATATATAAAAGACTGGGAATCGGAACTTAAAGGGGTATTCCCATTTGCGTATTTCATACTTACCTGCTCCCGGCGCGCCGTCCACTTCCTGGTTTCGGCAGGGGGCGGGATCCTTCTTGATTGAAGTCTTCTCCCTGCCGGGCCGCGCGCTGGACTGAATGCGCACGCCGCCGCGCATGCGCCCTGGTGACTTCTTCTTGGCAAGTATACTATACTGGCCAGGAAGAAGTCATCATAGCGCATGCGCGGCGCTGGCGTGCGCTTTCGGGAGTACGCGCGCGACCCGGCCAGGAGAAAAGAAGTCATCTGCACAAGCGCGGTCACCGCGGTTCCGGAGAAGAGCGGTGGCCGTAACCAGGGCAGACGGAAAACAACAATCAGGTAAGTATATGTTAATTATCTTCTAAGGGGTGGGAATTAGTTAATTCATTATATTTAGAAAAATGATCACTGTTAAATCATTAACAGATTTAACAGTGATCATTAAAGTGGGAATACCCCTTTAATGTTACCTTCTCTGCACCTGAAATATCTCAAATACTCTCTAGATCACATGGCTTCTCACGATGTATCAAAATTCAGGAAAATTCATATAAAACTCTGTCTAGGTGGTACAGAACTCCTGCCTTACTGTATGAGAGAGGGATAATAGATAGCGACACCTGCTGGAGATGTGGAAGGGAGGCTGGGACGATATCTCATATTTGGTTGTTCTGCGATAGGATTCGACCCTTCTGGTCTGTGGTGGAGGATCAGATTCAAAAAGTATGTAATAAGATAGTGACTCTATCACCAAACCTGATTTTATTATGGTTGGATTCCAATCATTTCCGCCCCAGCAAGCTCGAACTACCAACCTTCCTCATTTTGGCCAAATTACTAATTCCTCTGCATTGGATGAGTCCAGATCCTTCTTCACAGCAGGAATGGTTAAATAGAGTTGACCAAATTTGTAGGCTGGAGGAACTCACAGCCTGGGTAGAACGCAAACATGATAAATATGTCAATATATGGTCGCCATGGAAAAAGTTGTGTGGTCTGCAATAGGTCCTATAATTAAACAAAAAGAGGTACCTGTGATCTTCTCATGATCTCCTTTCATGATATCTTACACGCTATTAGGGTTTAATAGGTTTCTGTAAGAAGTTGCGCTGTCACACACGCCTAATCAGGAGTTATCAGAACACGAGCTTCCAAGATCAACCTTATGTGCTAACTGATCCTTTGACTCCCCCCCCCCCCCCTCGGTTCTACCCCCCCCCCCTTCCTTTCTCTCCTGCTGTATGGCTTAACCCGTAGGGTTCATGTTCACTTTGCTTGAATATGAGTAGTGTAAGATGGGTATTACTACCTCACGAGATGTATACATTGGAAGAGAATTATGTACTTCAGTACTGAAAATAATACACTCATATACCTGAAATAACAATTGGGCATGTACATGCAATAAGGAAGGTGCTGTTGTACTTGTAAGAAATGATATCCATGTATAATCAGCAATTGTGTATGCTACTTATACTGTTTACGCCACCTGCGAGTGGTATCTAGTTTATATTTTTGGAAAAGAGTGTCTACATTTATAAACTCAATAAAAGGAGATTTATAAGAAGTGCAGAAGGTTGTTTCTATTTGTTGCCTTCCGAAAAAGGTCGGTGTGTAAGGAGTTGTTTTCCGTGTAGACTAGTACGTCCAGGAACTGTAGCTGGTCAGCTGAGTGTACCTTTGTGAACTGCAATTCCTGATAAATCCCATTGAGATAGTCGTTGAACTCCTGCAGTTGAGATACTGTTCCTGTCCAGATAAAGAAGAGGTCATCTATATATCTCATCCAGCCTCTCACAAATTGGAAGAAGCTAGATGGATATATATGTAGATCTTCAAAGTGCGCCATGTAGATATTGGCGTAGGCCGGGGCAACATTGGATCCCATTGCAGTTCCTCTGCATTGGATGTAGAACTCATCTTTGAACAAGAAGTAGTTGCAGGTAAGTACGACATCTAGAAGGGATAGAATCAGTTGTTCCCTCTGTAATGTGCGGTTTGAATTGTCGAGTCTATGTTGTACCGCCTCTAGTCCCATATGGTGTTCTATACTGGTGTATAGGCTTACTATGTCAATTGAGACTAGTAAGTTGCCTTCTGTGAAGTCAAGGTCTCTCAATTTAAGGAGGAAGTGGGAGGTGTCTCTGACAAAAGAAGTGGCTGAAGTTGCAAATTCCTGTAGAATTTTATCTAGGAAGACAGCTATCGGGGAGAAGATGGAATGAATCCCTGATACAATGGGACGGCCTGGTGGGTTGGTTCTGTCTTTATGTATTTTTGGTAGAGTATACAGGACCGGCGTGATGGGATTTGTCGCAATTAGGTAGTCATGAAGGGATTTATCAATAATATCCTCAGCATACCCGTCGTCGACCAGTTGTTTGATGCTATGCATAATTTCAAATTTTGGATCGTGGTAGACCTTACGGTATATTGATATGTCGTTAAGCTGACGTGTAATATCCTGTTCATAGTTGACAGTGTCCA
The DNA here is from genome assembly GCA_033119425.1 of Bufotes viridis. NCBI lineage: Eukaryota > Metazoa > Chordata > Amphibia > Anura > Bufonidae > Bufotes > Bufotes viridis. Next base: position 28,468,387 of record CM065597.1, on the reverse strand, counting down.
TGATTACTATAGCTCCCCCCTTATCCACCGGTTTAATGGTAATATCCTTCATACGGCTTAATTGTTCCAGAGTCTCCCTCTCTATTTTCATCAGATTTGATTTGTATTTTAAATGTGGGGTTTGCTCTTTTAGTTTATCCATGTCTTTCCGTACCAGAGATATGTATGCCTCAATCACATTGTTATTAGGGGGTGGGTGAAAGCTACTCTTTGTGGGCAGATTTAGATTCTTTGGTGTATCTCCTTGTGGTCGATCTGCGAAATGGGCCTTGAGTCGGAGTCGCCTAAAGAAGGCGAAAAGGTCTATTTCATAGCTCAACCAGTCAATTTGTGTAGTGGGGCAATATAACAATCCCCTATCGAGGAGAGAGACTTCTGAGTCAGAGAAGCTGTGTGAGGATATACTTACCACCAGCGTATCCCTCAGGGTTTGTTCAGAAAGAAGTCCTTCTGTGTGTTCGCTTGTCCAGTTGGGTTTTGGCCAATGGGCGGTTTCTTTGATCTGGTCAGTCTGGTGTTTCCTCCACCGTCTGTGTTTACGTCCTCCCCTCCTCTGTCGATGCCACTTGTCCCTTGTCCTAAAAAAGGAACATCATCACTGAGATCCTCTGAAGATTCTGTGGCTGTGATCCCCGTATCTCTTCTCCTGTTTTGTCGTCTGGATCTAGACTTTGTTCTTGGCTGGCTTCTTTGTCGTCCAATGGGTTGTCTCCTATAGACATCACCTTTGGTGTAGTCATCTATATCTCTGTGCCACTTTTGTCTTTTAGTAGTCTCAATGTTGTTGCGATATTTTTACAATTCGGTATCTAATTTGTCCTTTAGGGCAGTGGCTTCCACCGGTGGTAAGAGTGACCCTATCTGGTTTTCAAGTGCGTCAATCCGTTTCATGTGTTCTTGGATTTCAATCTGTAGGTATTCCATATTAAGTGGCACAATGTCCATTGAATAGCGGTTGGATATCAGCTCAAATTTTGTGCAGAAATCTTTAATTTTTGGTAGTAGAATTGGTAGAAATCATCTGGGGATACGTTCGACTCTGTAGTATTCCCGAAGTGTGGAGAGGTGTAGTTCATGTAATATACTCAGTTTCTTCTGTTGTTCTAATTTCGGTTTAAGGAGGTCCGTAGTCAGTGTATTCCCCAGTATCCGTGCAACTTCTTTCTTAGTGTAGACCAAGCTACCAGCTGGCGTCATTTTCGAATGTATTTCAAAAAAATTCCAATAGGAAAATGAGGTCAGTTTCTCTGTGTGCCCGCTTACCAAGCCACATAGATAGACAGAATGGTAAGGGTAAGCAGCACTCCAGGTCCCAATTTGGGGACAAAGTTCAATAAAAAAACTAATATGGTGAGATGGTGCCCACAGATGGGGATCCTGGCTGGGGGTCCCGTCAAGTAACAAAAGTAGAAAAATCCAGAGACATATGATATATATAGTTCCTACGGAGGGGACGCGATCCTCACTCTTGTGGCGATTGACCCCTTTTCCCGAGCAACAATAGACGTCACCAGCACCTGTACTCTGGATTGGTGCTGCGAATAGGAGGCGCTCCCATAATGGGGATCTGCCTACTGTACTCGGCAACACCGGACGTCACAGGCGCCCGATTTTTCCATTGGCTGCCTTAGGATCCCTCCCCCTGTGGATGTGGGGACTCGGCGCATGCGCATATGGACACAGAGTACGCAAGATTTGGCGCGAATTCTCTCCTGAATGCAGCGCTCGCTTTTACATGGATCCTTCTTCACCAGTAAGTATTATGCAATAATAAGTATAGATAATGTATAGATGGTGTAATTAGTCACTGCATATTTAAGATTTAGATCATGGGATATAACGTCCACACGCCCCACAAAGGACACACCCACTGACCCACTATTTAAAGGCACATTTCACATTGTGATTTCATAGCTTGACAAAGACCAGAGATAGTCGAAACGTTTCTATCTGTATGCTGCTGTTACTAACAAGTAACCAGTTTCATCACCAAAACTGAAGAGTGCTGTGGATTGTTCTACTTTTAGTACAGGGATAATAAAATTCAGTGATGTCACAGTACAGAGAAAATAAACACAGTGATGTCACAGTACAGGGATAATAAACATTCAGTGATGTCACAGTACAGGGATAATAAACACACAGTGATGTCACAGTACAGGGATAATAAACACAGTGATGTCACAGTACAGGGATAATAAACACAGTGATGTCACAGTACAGGGATAATAAACACAGTGATGTCACAGTACAGGGATAATAAACACAGTGATGTCACAGTACAGAGATAATAAACACAGTGATGTCACAGTACAGAGAAAATAAACACAGTGATGTCACAGTACAGAGAAAATAAACACAGTGATGTCACAGTACAGAGATAATACACACAGTGATGTCACAGTACAGAGATAATACACACAGTGATGTCACAGTACAGGGATAATAAACACAGTGATGTCACAGTACAGGGTTAATAAACACAGTGATGTCACAGTACAGGGATAATAAATACAGTGATGTCACAGTACAGGGATAATAAACATAGTGATGTCACAGTACAGGGATAATAACCACAGTGATGTCACAGTACAGGGATAATAAACACAGTGATGTCACAGTACAGGGATAATAAACACAGTGATGTCACAGTACAGAGATAATAAACACAGTGATGTCACAGTACAGGGATAATAAACACAGTGATGTCACAGTACAGGGATAATAAAACACAGTGATGTCACAGTACAGGGATAACAAACACAGTGATGTCACAGTACAGAGATAATAAACACAGTGATGTCACAGTACAGAGATAATAAACACAGTGATGTCACAGTACAGGGATAATAAACACAGTGATGTCACAGTACAGAGATAATACACACAGTGATGTCACAGTACAGGGATAATAAACACAGTGATGTCACAGTACAGGGATAATAAACACAGTGATGTCACAGTACAGGGATAATAAACACAGTGATGTCACAGTACAGGGATAATAAACACAGTGATGTCACAGTACAGGATAATAAACACAGTGATGTCACAGTACAGAGATAATAAACACAGTGATGTCACAGTACAGAGATAATAAACACAGTGATGTCACAGTACAGGGATAATAAACACAGTGATGTCACAGTACAGAGATAATAAACACAGTGATGTCACAGTACAGGGATAATAAACACAGTGATGTCACAGTACAGGGATAATAAACACAGTGATGTCACAGTACAGGGATAATAAACACAGTGATGTCACAGTACAGGGATAATAAACACAGTGATGTCACAGTACAGAGATAATAAACACAGTGATGTCACAGTACAGGGATAATAAACACAGTGATGTCACAGTACAGGGATAATAAACACAGTGATGTCACAGTACAGGGATAATAAACACAGTGATGTCACAGTACAGGGATAATAAACACAGTGATGTCACAGTACAGGGATAATAAACACAGTGATGTCACAGTACAGAGATAATAAACACAGTGATGTCACAGTACAGAGATAATAAACACAGTGATGTCACAGTACAGGGATAATAAACACAGTGATGTCACAGTAAAGAGATAATAAACACAGTGATGCCACAGTACAGGGATAATAAACACAGTGATGTCACAGTACAGGGATAATAAACACAGTGATGTCACAGTACAGGGATAATAAACACAGTGATGTCACAGTACAGAGATAATAAACACAGTGATGTCACAGTACAGAGATAATAAACACAGTGATGTCACAGTACAGAGATAATAAACACAGTGATGTCACAGTACAGGGATAATAAACGCAGTGATGTCATAGTACAGGGATAATAAACACAGTGATGTCACAGTACAGGGTTAATAAACACAGTGATGTCCCAGTACAGGGATAATAAATACAATGATGTCATAGTACAGGGATAATAAACACAGTGATGTCACAGTACAGAGATAATAAACACAGTGATGTCACAGTACAGGTATAATAAACACAGTGATGTCACAGTACAGGGATAATAAACACAGTGATGTCACAGTACAGGGATAATAAACACAGTGATGTCACAGTACAGAGATAATAAACACAGTGATGTCACAGTACAGAGATAATAAACACAGTGATGTCACAGTACTGGGATAATAAACGCAGTGATGTCATAGTACAGGGATAATAAACACAGTGATGTCACAGTACAGGGTTAATAAACACAGTGATGTCACAGTACAGGGATAATAAATACAGTGATGTCATAGTACAGGGATAATAATCACAGTGATGTCACAGTACAGGGATAATAAACACAGTGATGTCACAGTACAGGGATAATAAATACAGTGATGTCACAGTACAGGGATAATAAATACAGTGATGTCATAGTACAGGGATAATAATCACAGTGATGTCACAGTACAGGGATAATAAACACAGTGATGTCACAGTACAGAGATAATAAACACAGTGATGTCACAGTACAGGGATAATAAATACAGTGATGTCACAGTACAGGGATAATAAACACAGTGATGTCACAGTACAGAGATAATAAACACAGTGATGTCACAGTACAGAGATAATAAACACAGTGATGTCACAGTACAGGGATAATAAACACAGTGATGTCACAGTACAGGGATAATAAACACAGTGATGTCACAGTACAGGGATAATAAACACAGTGATGTCACAGTACAGAGATAATAAACACAGTGATGTCACAGTACAGGGATAATAAACACAGTGATGTCACAGTACAGGGATAATAAACACAGTGATGTCACAGTACAGAGATAATAAACACAGTGATGTCACAGTACAGGGATAATAAACACAGTGATGTCACAGTACTGGGATAATAAACACAGTGATGTCATAGTACAGGGATAATAAACACAGTGATGTCACAGTACAGGGTTAATAAACACAGTGATGTCACAATACAGGGATAATAAATACAGTGATGTCACAGTACAGGGATAATAATCACAGTGATGTCACAGTACAGGGATAATAAACACAGTGATGTCACAGTACAGGGATAATAAACACAGTGATGTCACAGTACAGGGATAATAAACACAGTGATGTCACAGTACAGAGATAATAAACACAGTGATGTCACAGTACAGGGATAATAAATACAGTGATGTCACAGTACAGAGATAATAAACACAGTGATGTCACAGTACAGAGATAATAAACACAGTGATGTCACAGTACAGAGATAATAAACACAGTGATGTCACAGTACAGAGATAATAAACACAGTGATGTCACAGTACAGAGATAATAAACACAGTGATGTCACAGTACAGGGATAATAAACACAGTGATGTCACAGTACAGAGATAATTAACACAGTGATGTCACAGTACAGGGATAATAAACACAGTGATGTCACAGTACAGAGATAATAAACACAGTGATGTCACAGTACAGAGATAATAAACACAGTGATGTCACAGTACTGGGATAATAAACACAGTGATGTCACAGTACAGGGATAATAAACACAGTGATGTCACAGTACAGGGATAATAAACACAGTGATGTCACAGTACAGGGATAATAAACACAGTGATGTCACAGTACAGAGATAATAAACACAGTGATGTCACAGTACAGGGATAATAAACACAGTGATGTCACAGTACAGGGATAATAAACACAGTGATGTCACAGTACTGGGATAATAAACACAGTGATGTCATAGTACAGGGATAATAAACACAGTGATGTCATAGTACTGGGATAATAAACACAGTGATGTCATAGTACAGGGATAATAAACACAGTGATGTCATAGTACTGGGATAATAAACACAGTGATGTCACAGTACAGGGTTAATAAACACAGTGATGTCACAGTACAGGGATAATAAACACAGTGATGTCACAGTACAGGGATAATAAACACAGTGATGTCACAGTACAGGGATAATAAACACAGTGATGTCACAGTACAGAGATAATAAACACAGTGATGTCACAGTACAGGGATAATAAACACAGTGATGTCACAGTACAGGGATAATAAACACAGTGATGTCACAGTACAGAGATAATAAACACAGTGATGTCACAGTACAGGGATAATAAACACAGTGATGTCACAGTACAGAGATAATAAACACAGTGATGTCACAGTACAGAGATAATAAACACAGTGATGTCACAGTACAGGGATAATAAACACAGTGATGTCACAGTACAGAGATAATAAACACAGTGATGTCACAGCACAGAGATAATAAACACAGTGATGTCACAGTACAGGGATAATAAACACAGTGATGTCACAGTACAGGGATAATAAACACAGTGATGTCACAGTACAGAGATAATAAACACAGTGATGTCACAGTACAGAGATAATAAACACAGTGATGTCACAGTACAGAGATAATAAACACAGTGATGTCACAGTACAGAGATAATAAACACAGTGATGTCACAGTACAGAGATAATAAACACAGTGATGTCACAGTACAGGGATAATAAATACAGTGATGTCACAGTACAGAGATAATAAACACAGTGATGTCACAGTACAGAGATAATAAACACAGTGATGTCACAGTACAGGGATAATAAACACAGTGATGTCACAGTACAGAGATAATAAACACAGTGATGTCACAGTACAGGGATAATAAACACAGTGATGTCACAGTACAGGGATAATAAACACAGTGATGTCACAGTACAGAGATAATAAACACAGTGATGTCACAGTACAGAGATAATAAACACAGTGATGTCACAGTACAGGGATAATAAACACAGTGATGTCACAGTACAGGATAATAAACACAGTGATGTCACAGTACAGGGATAATAAACACAGTGATGTCACAGTACAGGGATAATAAACACAGTGATGTCACAGCACAGAGATAATAAACACAGTGATGTCACAGTACAGGGATAATAAACACAGTGATGTCACAGTACAGGGATAATAAACACAGTGATGTCACAGTACAGGATAATAAACACAGTGATGTCACAGTACAGGATAATAAACACAGTGATGTCACAGTACAGGGATAATAAACACAGTGATGTCACAGTACAGAGATAATAATCACAGTGATCTCACAGTACAGGGATAATAAACACAGTGATGTCACAGTACAGAGATAATAAACACAGTGATGTCACAGTACAGAGATAATAAACACAGTGATGTCACAGTACAGGGATAATAAACACAGTGATGTCACAGTACAGGGATAATAAACACAGTGATGTCACAGTACAGAGATAATAAACACAGTGATGTCATAGTACAGGGATAATAAACACAGTGAAGTCACAGTACAGGGATAATAAATACACTGATGTCACAGTACAGGGATAATAAACACAGTGATGTCACAGTACAGAGATAATAAACACAGTGATGTCACAGTACAGGGATAATAAACACAGTGATGTCACAGTACAGGGATAATAAACACAGTGATGTCACAGTACAGAGATAATAAACACAGTGATGTCACAGTACAGGGATAATAAACACAGTGATGTCACAGTACAGAGATAATAAACACAGTGATGTCACAGTACAGAGATAATAAACACAGTGATGTCACAGTACAGAGATAATAAACACAGTGATGTCACAGTACAGAGATAATAAACACAGTGATGTCACACAATGGCTTTCCGTTATAACATGGTTATAACTGAAAATAATGGAATCCATAAGACAGAAGGACAGATCCGTTCTTCTGCCCATAGACTTGCATTATGAAGGAATGCAAAACGGAAGCCTTTAAAATGCATTCCGTTTGCTTTCAGTCCTAATAGAAGTCTATGAGAAAGCATAATGGATCCGTCTGGTTCCCGTTATGCAAGACAGAAAACAAAGTTCTGTCGACAGGGAATCAGACGTATCCGTTCTTCTTCTTCCCATAGACTTCTATTAGGACGGCAAGCAAACGGAATGCCTTTTAAAGGCTTCCGTTTTGCATTCCGTCATAATGCAAGTCTATGGGCAGCATAATGGATCCATCCTTACGTCTTATGGATTCCGTTATTTTCCGTTATAATCATGTTATAACAGAAGCCATACCCAAATCCCTAAAGCTAGTGTGAACCCACCTCCACGGAAGCGTTTTTGCTGAACTCTGTCGGATCCAACAAAAACGCTAGTGTGAAAGTAGCCTAACATTGCCAAGACGGATCTGTCATGAACTCCATTGAATGTTTTCTATTGTGTCAGATAAAACGGGTCCGTACCCATTGACTTGCATTGGCTCATGCCGTCTTGCTCCGCATCCCAGGACGGGATGTAAAAATGTGAGCTGGAAGTTGATTGGTTGCTATGACCTACAGCTCCACCATACCTTTAGACTAGATTTGAGGAACATAGCCAAGCAACCGTACGCTCCTCCCACTCATAGACGGGATCCTATCGGCATGTGAGGGGCGTGGTTTGATAGGGTGACTATATTGTGACTATTTAAAATGGAATTTTTATGTACTGTGAATGAATACCCATTAGTACACTGCACATACACAGGTCCGTCGCTACACCCGGATATGACTATAGGCGGCGTCGCGCCCGCCATGTTTAGTAAGGGCAATGGGAATACTCAAATATTTCGCCTCACTATTGACACTGCAGCTTCTGTAAGCGTCAACATTTGTTAATCCGACCATCTATTTGCTGTTTTTATATATATTTTTTTAATCATGTCCGTAATTGACCTTCTCCAAGATGGCGGCACGGACTTCGCGGACGTAGCGTGGTGACGTTTCCAGACTGACGTGATGACGTGAGGTGCGGCATGTGTTGTCTTGCAGTTGCCGATTCATTGTGGTGATGGCGGTGAACGGGGGAGAAGCTGCTGGACTGAGACAAGTGGCCGCCATGTATGAGCAGCTGAAGGCCGAGTGGAACAAGAAGAGCCCGAACCTCAGCAAGTGCGGGGATGTGCTGTGCAAGCTGAAGGTGAAGCCTCGGGGGGGAGGGGTGCAGGCTTGTAAGTTGACAGGGTGTCTGCTATCAGGGTGTATGAGGTGGAGTGGGGTCAATGTCTGGTTTTGGGGTCACATGACCCCCCCCCCAGTCTTAGAGGGGTGACAGTGTGTTGAGAATTCAGAGTTTGGGGTTCCAGCATTCTGCTATGGGTCTTGGGGCGATATATCTGCCCGGTCAGGGGTGACGTCTGATGTAGTGCCAGGGTCCTAGGTGACGTGGTGTAGGGCAACGTATCCGCCAGGTCCAGTGGCTGATGCCAGGTTCTTAGTTGGCGGGACATCTGCCATATCCGCCAGGCTTTGGGGCAGTATTGGTGTCAGTGCCAGGGCCCTAGGTGACCCGCTGTAGGGTCATAGGGCAGATGTATGCCAGTTTTTAGGCCAACCTTAGTTTTTATGCTAGTTTTCTATGTGCTGGGATGTCGGAGAGACATCTGCCAGGCACATTCTTTAGCGCCACGTTCCTAGGTGATAGGACGAGGGCAGACATATTTTCTAGGTTCAGGGGGTGACAGGATGTCAGGCAGGCGTTTCCGCCAGGCTTCAGGGGGACATTGCCTTTAGTGCCGGCTTCCTAGGTATTGGGATGTAGGGCAGACATAGCAGCCAGGCTTAGGGGAGACATTGGTTTTAGCGTCAGGTTCGGGGGGGGGGGGGTCTGGTTTTGCGTTAGTGCCACTTTCCTAGCTGACAGGACATAGTGCAGACATATCTGCCAGGTTTTGAGGTGACACTGGTTTAGCGCCAGGTTCGGGGGGGGGGAATCTGGTTTTACATTAGTGCCATGTTCCTAGCTGACAGGACATAGTGCAGACATATCTGCCAGGTTTTGAGGTGACACTGGTTTAGCGCCAGGTTCGGTGGGGTGAGAATCTGGTTTTACATTAGTGCCACGTTCCTAGCTGACAGGACATAGTGCAGACATATCTGCCAGGTTTTGAAGTGACACTGGTTTAGCGCCAGGTTCGTAAGTGACAAGATTTTTTAGCGCCAGGTATTAGGATGTGGGGCAGAGATGAGTGACGGAGTCCTAGCTGGTTCCATGCTGATTACCATTCCAACTCAAGATTTCATGGTGACAACCCTTTTTATTTCCAGGTTCTCGGGTGGTTCCTCTAGTGACCTGTGCATTCAGTTGAAGGGGTTGCAGAGGGTTAGGAAAACATGGCAGTTATTTTTCTCAAAACTGCACCACCCATGTACGCAGGTTGTCTCTGGTATTGGCGCTCATGTATTGCAGGACTAGTTTGGGGTTGTTACCTGCTGAAATGTTGTCTTCAGCTGTTTACAGGCCGGCCGAGCTCGTCATGCTGATGGTCGTCTTCTGGTTGTGCTTTGTATGTTTCTGGAAAGATCTTGGTAGCACCCTCTGTATTTTAGGGGTGCGCAGCGTAAATAAAGCACCAAATAATTTGCTGTTGACCCCTAACTGATAGAGGGGGTGTCCCCAGTATAAACTAGATCCCCAATCCACAGCAGGATAAGGGAGTCAATGACTGACTGGTGGGTGTCTGACCACTGGGCCCCCACTGGTCGCTACAATGGTGATCTCGGGCTCCATAAATGAAGGCGCAGTGGTTGAGCATGTGGCTGCTGCTCCGTTCATCCTCTATGGGACTCCTGTAGTCAGCAATCCGCAGCGGTCCCATTCCATCAGTTCTCATCACTGTGGGGTCCCAACGGTCAGACAGTTATACAGACACACATTATGCATTGGGATGACCCCCTTTTTTGTATTCAAGTCTACAACCCTTCAAACCTGAATAGTCAGAGGTTCCCCTTCGTTCTGCGGTTGATGATCCTGTTTTGCGGCTGTGAATGTCATCGTATGTTCTCACCCGTCACTACTTTTGCATTGTAGTTGCAGCATCTGCTGGCATCCCGTCTGTGATCAGGGCAGTAATGGTCGGGACGGCTGGTATATGTAGTCCCTATTATTAGTGACCTGGGACCCTGCCTTGTCCAGAATCGCTGACACCTGTGATTACCGGTTTATGCCAACGCTTGTTGATCAGGGGGCGGCAGCGGCTCCGTGCACTGCGGGTGGTTGGGGCGCCGCTGTGCAAGTAAAAGAGGGGAACGGCACTAAACCAGCAGTGAAACCTCTTCATTCTCAGAGGATCCCAGAATTCAGACCCCTATCATAAAGTAATGTCCTATCTTGGCGAGATGGTCGCACTTTAATTTTATGGTGCTTTGCGTTAGGCGGCTTTAATGGGGTTCTCCAAGGCTGGGAAAGACTCTCCTGTCATGGTCACTCCAGCGCCAAGCTCCCTTCTTCTGGTCCCCTTGGACTAGAAGTCACATGTAGTGTTGAGAGAACTTGCTTTTTAAGTTCAGCATCCAAAGTTCGTGTTATCGAAGAATCCCGTTATGGATTCCAAATTCAGTTATGGTCCGTGGTAGCGAATCCATAACGGGATTCTTTGAGAACCCAAACTTTGGACGCCGAACTTAAAACACAAGTTCGCTGAACACTAGTCTCGTGCCGTCTCCACACCCGTCTCACACTGGTGGTCCGGAGGGGACCAGAGTAGGAATTGAAGGTAGCTCGGCGCTGGAACCGGACTGCTAGTGAGTTTTGGAGAAGGCTTCTCTAATACAGTTGTGTGATGGGAGATATTCAGTCCTACAGCTTTCTGATCAGTTTTACCGTTTTTACTCTCTCTGCTTGCTGTCTGTGAATATTGCTGTCTTATTTATCGCCAGAGTATTAAACGCTTCCCACGGTAGCGAGAAGAGTAATATCCAGCCATGCCGATAGCGGCGTACTTCATGCAAAGGAAATTGTCTAGACAGGGTACATTGTAACAAACACTCAGCTGTGGGAAGTCTCTAGATGTAAGCAAGAATGTTCCTGTTTATCGACAGCAAGCAGAGATCTAAAAAAAAAAATGTTGAAGTAATATCTAACGCATCCATTCAAAGCGTCCTTTTGATTCAGACGGGGCCTCCGCTCTGGATGAACGTAGTTTGTAATTTGCTGTTTCCTCTCGTTACAGTTGGCGCTTTTGGAGCAGAATTTTTTACCCACCACTAATACCAGGCTGACCAAGCAGCAGCTCGTTTTAGCTAGTAAGTATGATACGTAAAGGGAAACGGCGCCCGAACGACACTATACCATATTCCACCGTTTAAAGGGGTTGTTCCTTCTGATCATATATGGAATATCAATAAGTAATGTCGTAAGCGTCTGATCGGTGGGGGGTCCCCGCTGTGAATGCAGAGCACGCTGCACGTTCAGGCGTTTTGGGAAGCTCCATAACCGGGAATAGAGAAGACACTGCACATGTGTGGCCACCCCTTCACCCGCTGCTATGGGACGTCCAAAAATTGCAGATCCAGTGCTCGGCTATTTCGAGTAGTGGAGAACGGAGAAAGCCCACATACACCTATCGGCCATTTATGGCACATCCTCTCAATATACTTTATATGGCCAGGTGAGACCAACACCTTTTAAAGGAACTGAGAAAGGTCAGAAGAGGGCATCACCTGGGGTCCATGCCCTGTAATCCCCACTGATAGCCTGAAGGAAGGGGCATAGCATTTGAGATTTCGAGTCACTGAATGGCGGAGTCACTAGTTCTCCCCACTTCTGGGACCTGCAGCTATGTGGATATTCTGTATAAGTAATACCAGTGCATTCAAAGAACGCTGCATGTCCGCAAAATACTGTGTGCAAGCCGCATTGTGGTGCAGACCCATTACCTTCAGTGGGTCCGCGATCCGCACGTTGCAGCACGTGACTCGGAAGCACATGGGTCTGTGCAGCTTATCCGCACAAGGCAGGACATGTGCTATGGCTGTGGCCACAACACTGAAGTCAGTGGGTCCGCTCCGCGATGCGGGGTACACACGGCTGGTGTCCTGACATGGTCTTCGGATGTATATGTACATTTCAGCTGCCATGTTTAATAATTTAGTATACCTCTATTTGACTGTTCACACTAGTACTGTGGTTTACCATCATTACAGAGCTATGCCATTTTCGGAAGGATCCCAACAATCCTAATGTTTCCTGTTAACCTATGATGTGATTTGTCAGTTTTCGTTCGGGGCACTGCCGACCGCACTACTACTTTCGCATCTTTCCTTTCCGGTATTGAGATCCGTCATAGGCTCTGCAGAGGAAAACACTTGAGTTTTGCCCCATTCATTGTCAACGGGGACGAAACAGAACAGAGTGCACCAGAATGCGTTCCGTTTCGTTGTGTTCCCATGAAGCACACAAAACCGCAGCAAGCAGCGTATTTGAATGCGTCATGGGATACTGATCAAGACTGATCTCGCATGAAGCACAATGTAAGTCAATGGCGCCAGATCTGTTTTTTGGACACACAAGAAAAAACTGATCCGGCACCCATTGACTTACCATGGATCTAGTGCCGGATCCGTCTTGTTCATTTGGGAGATAATGCAACCGGATCTGTTCTGAACGGATGCAGACGGTTCTATTATATACCGGATGCCTTTTTGCCGATCCCCTGGTGGATTCAACAAAAACGCAGATGAGAAAGTAGCCTTTGAAATCCCTTCACTGCTCACCATTATCCTTTCTGCGTTCAGGAGACGTCTTGGAGATTGGCGCCCAGTGGAGCATCCTGAAGAAGGACATCCCGTCGTTTGAGAGATACATGGCGCAACTGAAGTGTTATTATTTTGACTATAAGTAAGTTGTTAGGCTATGCTCAAATTTTCCAGTTGTATAAGTTTTATATAATATAGACACACAGACATACTCCAGAAGGACACTCTTGACTGCTGAAGTCTCGGCACGTGGGCATGTCTGTGGAGATGCGCTCACAGCACATGTCAGAAACAGTGGAGTGAACATCCCCCTTCCCCCAAAGTCATTTATTTTGAGCAAAGACAGAAATATGGGAAATTACATGCTTGTGTGAGTACTCTCATTAAGATCACCCTTTATCAATGGAAGGCCCAGCTATCATCTTCTCTAACACCCGAGGATCACTCCTTATTGTGCTGGAAGCCTCACCAGACCATACATTTCCACTGCTGGAAAATGTCACGTTACATGCCACATGAACGGACGCCACATAATGGATGAGACCCTCAGAGCATCTCTCTATTCTGAACACAATCCCCCCCCCCCTCACAAGATATCCTCATGCCTTAAAAAGGTTACGTGGACCCCCAACAGACGTTCTGTGCGCTGTCTGTGGTTCTGGACCTGTTTTGTGCTGGTTTAGGCCGCTTGCAGACGAGCGTGTGTCACGTTGCGAGTCCGCAGCGCAGCTTCCAGCCTGACTTCCCAGCACTGCCGGAGCCGCATAGCATTATATTGATTTATGATGCTTTGTAACCCTTACAGTTCTGGGATGTATTGGATAAAACTGGCAGCGTTATTTCAGTGTCATCTAATACATTCCAGACTAGGGTTGAGCAAACTTGTGTTTTAAGTTCGGCGTCCAAAGTTCGGGTTATCGAAGAATCCCGTTATGGATTTCGGTACCATAGACCGTAACGGAATTTGGAATCCATAATGGGATTCTTCGATAACCCAAACTTTGGACGCCGAACTTAAAAAAAACAAGTTCGCTCAACACTATTCCAGACCTCTAAGGGTGACATAGCATCATAAATCAATATAATGCTATGTGACCCCGTCAGTGCTGGGAGGTGAGGCCTGGAGCTGCACTGCCAGTCCGGAGGGTGACACTCGCTCGTGTGCAAGGGGTCTTACACTGCATGGTGCAAAGAAGTCTGGATTAGGCAGTCCAGACTCGTGTCCATCTTTTGCTTTGCTTCCATCCCCACCTTCCTTGGAATCCTGTTGCTTCAGCTTCACCTCTGCTTGTCCCAGATCATTGAAGAGACTGACACTGCCCCGGACCACACCAGTGCAGTTGCCCGAAGGCCGAGTTCACACTTCAGTTGTTTGGTCAGTTTTTTTTTTTTTTCAGTGAGCCAAAACCTGCAGTGAAGCCTCCTTAGAGATCAGGTCTTTTGTAAAGATTTCTTCCTGTTCTGTGTTTTTGACCCGCACTTGTCTTTTTCTCGTGCACACGACCGTTGTTGGCTGGTGCCCGTATTCACTGGTGTCTGGTGGACCCATTCACTTGAAGTCGTCTGCAATCCGGAAGGTCCGTGCCTCTGCACTGCAAAAAAGTAGTGTATGCATTACTGTTTTTTTGCAGTGCGGCTCATGGATCCCATTCAATTCAATGGGTCCTGCATCTGCCTACGGCGGCCCTATGGTCTGTGTATTGCATGGGCCTGGCCAGCGCGTGTTTGTGTGCATGAGCCCTAACTGATAAATAGCTGAAGTGTGAACTCGGCTACTTTTTAAGAATAGGGAAAACGGTCCGGTTCTCCTGCTGGCAAAGCATGTCCGGGAGAATTCGGAGACACAAGTCTTGGGTTCATTTCTGGTGGGTCCTGATATGGGGAGTGGGGAGTCATTTTTCAGTGTGTTGCATATTACTAGGTTTTAGGATAAATTTTAAATTTTTATATATTTTTTATTTTTATTTTTTTTATTTTTATTTTTTTAAATCCTATTGGTAGGAGTTTCCTAAGATGAGAATTTTATTTTCTTGGAGGCTCCCCAATGCAGAAATAAAAGGTTGGGAGACAGACCATGGGGTATATAGAGATGGGTTGTATAGCATGTGGACATGTCGCATACCTGTCCCTGAGAGAACTCCTTTTCTGTTTCTCTCTGATTTGATGGGAGTGCTTCTTCTACTATTTGCGCCGTATGCTGGCGTATATATGAATACAGTGTTTGGCTGTTTCTCATGTATTTTGTGTGTCTCCTTGCAGGGATGAGCTCCCTGATTCTGCGTACAATCACCAGCTGCTGGGCCTCAATCTCCTCTTCCTCCTGTCACAGAACAGAGTGGCCGAGTTTCACACCGAGCTGGAACGGTTACCTGCCAAGGACATCCAGGCCAATGTATACATCAAGCACCCGGTGTCTCTAGAGCAGGTACGTGTCACTGGTGACCCAAGCGTGATGCTGGGGGGGCTTGTCCATGACGCTCATATCCTGTTTCTTCCTCTATTTAGTACTTGATGGAGGGCAGTTATAACAAGGTGTTTTTGGCCAAAGGGAACATCCCTGCGGAGAGTTACACCTTCTTCATTGACATCCTGCTGGACACAATCAGGTCAGTACTGTGCTCTGTTCTATGCATCGTCCTCATATTTCTGGCAGCTTTTACTACATCTTAGCATTATTTGCAATGTTTACACCAATATACAAAATGGCTCCGCCAGAGTCCAAACTGTGCATATCTGAGCAAGTCTACCACACCTACAAGAAATAACATAGACAGTACTGCAATTCATTAACCTTCATATACAGCGATGGGCAAACATGTCTCCTGTTTCAAACAGCAGAGACCGGCGGATAATGACCACGACCGGTAGTACTGCCGATCGCGGTCATTAAAGCCTTTAGATGCCGGTAATTGATTTTAATGTGCCGAGTCTTGCTGAAGAGACCCAGGGCATTAAAGCTGCAATTTTTATTTTGGACAGCAGTCCAACATAAGAAATGAGCAATTCTAAACAATTAAAGGGTTTCTGTCACCTGAAAAATGGGTATTAAGCTGGCTGACATTAGTGATGTGCTAATGTTAGCTGAACATAACTATATTAGTGCCATCTCACTGCCCACCGCCATTATTGAGAAAAAATAACTTTTATAATATACTAATAAGCCTCTATGAGCAGGAGGGGCATTGCCCCTGCTCCTAGAGGCTCCGTTCTTCCACCTCTGGCCACGCCCTGCTTCACCTCCGGCCCTGTCTGCAGTGTAAATCTCGCGCCTGCGCTGTCCTGTTCAGTATACGGCGCAGTGAGTGAAGGGCGCTCGCTGGCTGCCAGCTTCCTGCCTGTGTCTGTGCCGAATACTGAACGGCGCGAGATCTCCCCAGCGCACGGGGCCGGCAGGAGGAGGTGAACGCTGCCTGGCCCTGTCAATCTAGTGAATCAGGGATTGGCCAAAGGTGGGAGAAAGGAGGAGCCCAACACAACCCCCCCCCCCCCCCCCCGCCCGCCGCTCCTAGAGGCTAATTAGCATATTATAAAAGTTAGTTTTTCTCAATAACAGCGGCAGGCAGTGAGATGGCACTAATATAGTTATGTTCAGCTGACATTAGCACATCGTAATGTCAGCCAGCTTAATACCCATCTTTCAGGTGACAGAAAACCTTTAATGGATAAAAAAATCCATTATTGTTCAGAATTAATAATTGCTTCCCCGTGGCAGTTGCAGGAAATGATAAACTTCTAACTGCACATTACATAACTATAATTTACAACAAAATGAAAGTGCTTAGTGCAAGTAATAAATCTACCAATTGTGATGTACAGGGGAATACATAGTGTAACATATTAATACCGACCAATGTAGTTCAGACTCCTGAACAGCAAAAACCCATCCGGTCAATAATACAACTTTCTGCATCCGTTTAGAGCGGATCCGGTTGTATTATCTCCAAAATTATCAAGATGGATCCAGCACTAAAACCATTGTAAGTCAATGGGCGCCAGATTGGGTTTTATTTTGTGGATCCGTCTTGATCAGTATCCGATGCCGCACACAAACGCTGTGTGCAGCGGTTTTGTGTCCGGCATGGGAACATAACAAAACAGAACAGAATCCGGTTGGTTTAGTTTTGTCCCCATTGACCGTTTCGGCTCTCAAAACCAGAAAGAAAAACAGATGTGAAAGTAGCCTTTATGAATTGCAGTAATGAGCTGCTTCCTTGCTCCGTTCAACCTCAATCTTTTGGTCCCTGACCTGTTTACGTGCTGCCTCAGCGCTGACTTGTGTAGGGACAGCATGCGACCACTGAGGCCCAGGAGCCGCGTCCGGTCACGAATACCTCACCAAGGAGGCCACCGAGTTGCCGGCAGTGGCGACAGCATGTCACTATTCTGATTTTGTGGGCACTGAAAACGGTGGAGACAGGAGCTGGGTACTGAACCCGGAACTATCTGATCTCAAGTTAATATCACAGACTTTACCAGTTTAATCTTCTTTCATGTATCTGATATAATCAGAATCCTATTAAGTACATTGTCCCTTTAAATAGGAACTCGTATAGAAGTTAGTGTTAAAGGGGTTGTCTCACTTCAGCACATGGCATTTATCATGTAGAGAAAGGTAATACAAGGCACTTACTAATGTACTGTGATTCTCCATATTGCCGCCTTTGCTGGCTGGATTAATTTTTCCATTACATTATACACGGCTCGTATCCAGGGTTTATGACCACCCTGCAATCCAGCAGCGGTGGTCGTGCTTGCACACTATAGGAAAAGGAGCCGTCTTTTGTGGTAGCCAGGACCGCGGAAATTGCGCTTTTCTGATAGGGTGCAAGCACAGCTGCCATGGCCCCAATATACCAAAAAAAAATTAAATGGAGCCGCCCTGGCCTGACATCCAAGGAGCAGATCAGATCATTCTGGCACAGATAGAGGGCAGTACTGGACATGGTGTACCGCACTGTACTGTAAAGAGGAGCTACTAGATTCAAATACAGGTGTTTTACCAGAGAAACGTCCGTGTTGATTGGTTGGACCTGAATCTGAGGCATAGTATGTTGAGTCTGGTTTTAACTTACGATGGGTCAGAAAACACCATTGTATCCTGAGGCCATTGTGTCTTGAGGGACCTCTATATATTCATAGATCAGCAATCACCAGTCATTTAATAACGTTCCTTCTGCAGGGATGAGATTGCCGGCTGCATCGAGAAGGCATATGAAAAGATCTTGTTTAACGAAGCCACCAGGATATTATTCTTCAATACTCCAAAGAAAATGACAGACTATGCAAAGAAGGTGAGTAGGGCAACTGTAAGTGATCCTCTGGAAAATCCTCCTGGGATCAGTGACTGTGAGCCAAAACCAGGAGTGGAGGCTACACAGACATAAGGTATAAGGGAAGGATTTGCACCTGGTCTGTGTTATTTTTTTTTTTTTTTTAACTGCGTCTGGTTTTGGCTCTGTCACTGATCAAACACTGACCGTGTGACTAAGGTCTTGCAAATCAGGTAGAAGGTATCATGTATTCTGTGATAGTGGCAGGAATCCATGACTTGAATCCTGGGAAGGATTTTGGCATTGGTGTTGAGAAGCAGAGCAGTTTCTAGGGAACTTTGTTCAGAGAATAACAGTACATAAGGCCGAAAAAAGACATTTGTCCATCCAGTTCGGCCTGTTTCCTACAAGTTGATCCAGAGGAAGGCAAAAAACCCTGTGAGGCAGAAGCCAATTTTCCTCACTTAAGGGGAATAAAAAATTCCTTCCCGACTCCAATCAGGCAATCAGAAGAACTCCCTGGATCAACGACCCCTCTCTAGTAGCTGTAGCCTGTAATATTATTACACTCCAGTAATACATCCAGGCCCCTCATGAATTCCTTTATTGTACTTACCATCACCACCTCCTCAGGCAGAGAGTTCCATAGTCTCACCGCTCTTACCGTAAAGAATCCTCTTCTATGTTTGTGTACAAACCTTCTTTCCTCCAGACGCAGAGGATGTCCCCTCGTCACAGTCACAGTCCTGGGGATAAATAGATGATTGGAGAGATCTCTGTACTGACCCCTGATATATTTATACATAATATTAGATCTCCCCTCAGTCGTCTTTTTTCTAAAGTGAATAACCCTAATTTTGATACCCTTTCAGGGTACTGTAGATCCCTCATTCCAGTTATTACTTTAGTTGCCCTCCTCTGAACCCTCTCCAGCTCTGCTATGTCTGGCTTGTTCACAGGAGCCCAGAACTGTACACAGTACTCCATGTGTGGTCTGACTAGTGATTTGTAAAGTGGTAGGACTATGTTCTCATCACGGGCATCTATGCCCCTTTTGATGCAACCCATTATCTTATTGGCCTTGGCAGCGGCTGCCTGACACTGGTTTTTACAGCTTGGTTTGCTGTAGAACCCATTAACCAACCTGTCAGAGAACACCCCTGCCCCCCCAATTATCAAGTAAGGACTCATGCACACGAACGTGTGCTGGCCATGCTCATATTGCAGCCCCCAAAAATCAAGTCTGCAATATATGGGCACTGGCTGTATGCACACCATATCACGGAATGCAGACCCATTCACTTTATTTTCTGCGGTGCGGACGGATCACGGATCCATTCAAGTTTGCACGGATTTTGCCTGTGCATTGGGGATCGCAAATTGCGGTCACCAATGCACGGAACGGCCGAACAATGTTTGTGTGCAAGAGGCCTAAGAATGTATTCAATATGAAATATTCTGCATGCAACAAGCATCGCACCTTCAATTATCCAGGCTCCCTAAATTAGATCCTTGCCTATATTTGCCCTCCTGGCTCCTCCTTGGCTCTAGAAACCCCGTGTTTTGTCCCGATGTCATTCAGGTTCAGGACGTTGTATGCACCACTGCACGTTATGCCCAGGAGGATAAGTAGACTGGTGTCCCACGACCTGTGACTGCTCTACAGCTGCCCACCAGCTCAGTTCCACTCAAGGATGGGCAGCGATACACCAGTGACAGATTCACCAAAGGAGCCATACCCCAGGTGGGTGCACCAGTTATACCAGCCGATGCATTAATGGAGGAGGTGTAAGGCATCGTTGGTTTTACCTGGTGCTGTGGCGGTATGTCCGGCTCAGATCATGAGCAGATGTTCTGGAGAGGTTGTAACTTTACATTATTCTGAAAGTTGCTCTAATATATTGCATCATTTTTCACTAACCTCGGGGTAAGTAGGGTTAGTCAAACTCACAAAAGGTCAGAAACTATAAACCACTCTCTTTTTGTTGTTTCCGCAGCGGGGTTGGGTATTGGGCCCAAACAACTACTACAGTTTCAGCAGCCAGCAGCAGAATCCGGAGGAGGCCACAATTCCTTCCACAGAATTAGCCAAGCAAGTGATTGAGTACGCCCGCCAGCTGGAAATGATCGTATAAAGGACGGGAAGGCGCTCCAGCCAACTTCCCACTTGTGTTCTCTTTTTCTGGTCTGCCTGTTCACTCGCCATCCTCACTTGTATCACATTATTTTATAGATTGGGGGTACGGGATATTTTGTAGCAAGGTATATTATTAAATGATACCTTTTACTGGGCAGGTTTACACCTCTATAACAAACTTTTTTTTATTCTTTATGACTTCCACCTGCTTAAACGTTTAAATGGCCCTCAATCGGTGCCGCTCCAGAGCCCCCTCCTCCCTCCCGAATTACCAGGGCCCAGTATACACCTGCAGCTGTGCATAGCCAAGGGGGAGCGACCTTCACCCCTCTGACACTGTCCACGCTGATTGAGGGAGGCGCAGAGGTTTAAAAATTTGGGCAGGGGACTGGTCCTCTTTAAAGGGCTTGTCCATGATTGTAAGAAACTAGGCTACGAGCAGGAAATAGTCTGAAAAGTACCTGTTAAATCCCCAGCTGCTCCTGCAGTCATGCACTGCTGCCGTCACTTATATCATTCATGTGACTGCTGCAGCCAGTCACTGGCCCTAATTGCGATGCTTAAATCTATTGTGGAGGCTTAGTTGCAACGGTCATGTGAATGCCGTGCATGACTTCATTGCTGTAGCGCTCAAGCAGGGATATTTGTATAATGGTTGTTTTTTTAAAACATTTTTTTTAACCATTTCCTGCTCGTAAACAATTTTCATAAAATAGAGGACAACCCCTTTAAGATATCTGAAGTTAATGTCTCTTTATCTTCCAAGACCGGGCCATTTTTTCTGCTGTGGAGTTGATCGGTCTGAGTTTAAAGGGATTGTCACATCTGGACTCCCTCCTTCCCAATAGCTGTCCATGTGATCAGCTGATATCAATGAGGAAAGCTAGGATAGGCTCACAGCTGTACACAGCACATACTGATCTAATAGTGGTGGTCACAAACGGACACCCCCCAGCTCTATGATATCTATGTGGGCTATGAGAGTATATGAACAGGGGTTGTGTAGATGATTAAATCTACAGCACATAAGACCTACACTAGGCCTGAAATCCGCCATTGGTTCTTAGTTCTTCTTGCCTGATATAACATATAGGGCCCAGCATGGACCAGCTGTCCTGGCCCAGAGCGACCCTTAAAGGGATTGTCCGGGTTCAGAGCTGAACCCGGACGTACCTTCATTTTCACCCAGACAGCACCCCTGACAGGAGCATCGGAGCAGTTCGCGCAGGGCGAAGGCATTTGCTAGACTTCCGTTGACGGACCGGGCTCTCCATGGGGCTGCCAGGAAGCCTGGTGATGTCACCGGCACTGATGGGCAGGATTTGGCGCTGCCCTAGGCTGTAAAACGGCTAGGGCAGCGCTAAAGCTCACGCATCAGAGCCGGTGAGGTCACCGAACACACTGCCGGGCGGAAGCTTCCATCTGGCAGTGTGTTATTGTAAACAAAAGATCCCTAGCTCAGGGCAAGGGAGCGTATCGGAGCATGAGATACTCCGATGCTAACATCAGGGGGGCTTTCTGGGTGAAAATGGAGGTATGTCCGGGTTCAGCTCTGAACCCGGACAACCCCTTTTAGAAGTGCGTATATGACTTGCATTGGTTTCTGCCACATTGGTCACAGCTATTTTGCTCTGTCTGATCAATACAGAAGCTATGCCAGCAGTTCAAAATGGGGATGTTTTGGGTTTCTGGCTAATAAGGCGGGATACACTATATAAGAGATGGCCAACCTGCTCCTCCTCCAGCTGTTGTAAAACTACAACTCCCACCATGCCCTGCTGTAGGTTGATAGCTCTAGGCAAGCTGGGAGTTGTAGTTTTGCAACAGCTGGAGAGCCTCAGGTTGGCCATCCCTGCTCTATAGCCTTGATACCATAGTTCTGTACTTAATTGGACCTGGAAAAGTAATACTTGTCTAACGGACCTTGTATTTAAACTGTGATTAAAATTAAAGGCTGATCTTTTCAGACATTTGGACTTGTTATTAAAGTGTGTCCCATAAATGCAATAGCTTTCAGTAATAAAGATCAGATAGACATCGTATTACAGCCCCCACCCTGCATTGCAGCTTTTGACACTGGAGAGCTGCAAGCATCCACTGTTGGGGGGCGCTCAGTCATGCCTTTTATCTTGTAGAGCAGGGATCATCAACCTCCGGCACTCCAGCTGTTGTGAAACTACAACTCCCAGCATGCTCCTTTAAATTCTGTGGGAGTTCAGAGAACAACCAAGCAAGTGTGCATGATGAGAGATGTAGTTTCACAACCCCTGCAGGGCCGGAGGTTGCTGATCACTGCTGTAGAGGTACACCATTTACACCGTGTCTTCCTGACAGTGGATGTGAAAGAGCTGCCGTCTGCGAGAACATCAACTACTGGCCAAGGAATCTGCCATGTAAGAAGGGGTTGTCCACATCACAAGGCCCTACCTACATGTCGGTATGCAGTGTATTTGGATGGCAAGGCTTTCCAGCTTTATTTTAGCCATAACTAAATGTGCACAAAGGGTTAGATTTTTTTTAGTAAATGCTGTGTGTGGATTAAAAGGGTTTTCTGAGATTTTTTTTTTACTGCTGATCAGCTGTTTTGAGAAGGCCGCGGCTCTCCAAGCACAGCGCCGTATAGTGGCTGTGCTTGGAGTCGCAGCTCAGCCCCATTCACTTGAACGGGGCTGAGCTGCCTCTAGGCCACGTGAACGATGAATGTGACGTCACTGGCCTAGGAAAAGCAGAGAGAAGTCTGCGGCACTCACCGGAGCACCGATGCCTTCTTGAAAAAAATGATCGGCGGAGGTCCTGGGTATCGGACCCACCACCAATCAGATACTGATGACCTATGTACAGGGGCAGAGCCAATAGTTTACTAGATTACCGCTGTACCAACTCCTGCCCCCAATTCAGTGATCTTTTCGAGATCCCTTTCTATATGCCCCTGAATAGGACCCCTCTCTTTATAATCCAGAATGGCTGTTACTCAGCCGTTCATGTGATCATGTAATACTACATTTTACCTGTAGTGGAAATGAGTGACCACATGAAGCCCCTGAGCTGACCAGCTAGAGAAGGTGGACCTGTGGCGATCAGTTAATCATTGTGGTGGCTTCCTTCTAAGGGTCCATTCACACGTCCGCAAAGCGGACCCATTCATTTTCAATGGGGCCGGAATGGATGCGGACAGCACACTATGTGCTGTCCTCATCCGCATTTCTGTATCCGCACTTCCGTTTCCGCAAAAAAATAGAACCTGTCCTATTCTTGTCCGCAATTTTAGAGAAGAATTGGCATTTTCTATGAGAGTGGCGGCCATGTGCACATGGCTGGCGTCCGTGTTTTGCGTATCTGCAAAACACTTAAGAACGTATGAGTGGAGCCTAAGACTCTTATTGCTTTACTCTGCACATTTGCCATATGAGTTGGCCTGTTAAATGTACTTATAGGTTCCCATGATACTGGCGGAGCCAACTGCTGCGCCCTCCACTTTTTCACTGCCTGGTCCTGTCAATCAAAGTGCAAAGGGCGCGGCAGTTGCAGAGAGAGCTGAGCCTCTAGGTGTAATGGTAACGCCCCCGTTGCTCCTAGAGGCTCATTTGCATATATTAAAACATCGTATTTCTCAGCAATGCGGGCACATATGAACATGGGACCAACACAGGTGTCTTTAGCTGCCAAGTGCACATGTAACAGGTCAGCCAGTGTCATAGGTACAAATCTGCTGACAGATGCCCCTTTAAACAGATATGTCTAGTATTTCCCCTCTGATCATGGATTTCTGCAAGCCCCTTCAGATGAGTGGGACAGTTGCATGAACAGCTATTCATACAATATTGTCTGCAGAACTTACTTTTATACGTACTTTACTGTATGTGATGTAATGATAATAGGTAACTGTCAACATATATACTTTTATATAAATGTTTACTGTTGCTAAAAATATAGAGCCTCTGCTCCTCAAACATCATGGCAACATCATGGCATCATGAAGTATTACTCCCATCGTCTACAACCAGGCCGGTATAAAAATCCTTCTATTCAGGTCGCTTGTTGGATGCAGAGCTGCTGATTTCCGACTCCTGGGAAGAATGGTGATCCAGTAAGAGTTTGGTCCCGGTGACTAAGGAAGACGCAACTTTTAGAGTGGTGACCCATACAGGCTCTGCCAGCATGTTCTGTGACACAGAAAACCTGTACGAGGGATAGGAGCCGTTACTCAGGGTGAGAATCCCTTGCCAATAACACAATCGACCCAGTCTTTACTCCATTCAGACCAAAACATGTTGTATGGGTGCTGGGTAGAGATGAGCAAACTTTAAAAAAAAGTTCGGCATTCGGGTTGTGGTAAGTCGCGCATCCCGTTATGGATTCCACTATAGCGGCATATGGAATCCATAAGGGGCGGCTTCCACCAACCCGAACTGTTGAACAGCCGAAGGACCTGGGGTGACGTCACTGTCATGTGATCAGTGCAGGGCGTGGCTCAGCACGTGATCAAATCCAGTGCTGAGCCACGCCCCCTGCACTGATCACATGACGGTGACGTCACCCCAGGTCCTTCGGCTGTTCAACAGTTCGGGTTGGTGGAAGCCGCCCCTTATGGATTCCATATAGCGGCATAGTGGAATCCATAACGGGATGCGCGACTTACCACAACCCGAACGCCGAACTTTTTTTTAAAGTTCGCTCATCTCTAGTGCTGGGTCATTAAGATGCCATTTTGTAAACTTTACACCTTGTACAACATGGCCCTAGTTTGTATCACTACTCTGATCTTCAGTGGATAAGCAAGATACATTAAACTCCCCCTAGTGGTGGCTGCAGACAGCCAGAATTTTAACATTTAAAGGGAACCTGTGATGCTGAACATGACGTCTGAGCTCAAGGCAGCATGTTATAGAGCTGAGCAGGCTGATGTGGAGTTTTATTGGAAAAGAATTAATACAACTTGTATTTTATTCATTTAAATTTCTGCTCATTCTGGGCTTTGAAGTCCAGGAGGCGGTCCTATCAGTGATTGACAGCTATCTCTGTAAGGCTGTCAATCACTGATAGGGCCGCCGCCTAGACTTTAATCTAAATGAATAAAATACGGGTTGTACTGAATCTTTTCCCATAAAATATATATCTATATATAGATAGATATATAATCAATCTGTGCTTCTGCTCTAGAACATGCTGCTGGCACATTGCATTTTACATTCCATGTGGACTCTAAATATGACCGCCTCTCATCTGCACATACCAAATACTCACCATCTGACTACATTAGGTGGAAGCTTTCCTGGACGATGTCTGCACCTACATTTCATGGTGCAAATGTTGTCCACATAAAAATCTTTCCACCTTCCAGGTTGATGTTTTGGAGCCACGTTTCGAACAGGATCTTCCTTCTCCACGCCCACCATTTTATCTACAACCTCTTGACTGGTGGTTGGCTCACTTGAGATTTCCTTTTCTAGAACCACAAGAGACTGATCAGGAGCCTGGTCTTTGAAATCTGGGCATTCTGTTGTTTCCTTGATATGTCGGACAGACAGAGATGAATTGCTCAAGTCAGAGGTATCACTATGTTCCTCGGCAGACTGAGGCACTGGTTGTGGTATATAAGGCTGACCCTCAGGCGGTTCACATTTGCTTATTTGGTCCCTTTTTTCAGCATGTAACAGAGGTTCAAGAGCTAATGCATTTGTACCTAAAGTCTTCTTTGGGAGTGTAGATTGTGGCGTTTGTAGACCCGCATCTTGTGGTTGGCCAGATACATTGTCCTTTCTGCTGACAGGTTCTTTGAGTTTAAATGTAGGAGCCATGTTAGAGGCTAGTTTAGGCCTGTTCCGTCTTTCAATAGGATACGACTGATACACCTTTTCTTTTTTACCATCTCCGAACTTGCCTTGTTCCTGTAGCTTCCTATTTGAAGTGTTCTTGACTAACGTCCATGTTGACTCAGAATTGCCGATGTCTTGTACTTTATCCTTTCCAGCATTTCTATTGCCGAACTGGTTTGAGTTATTGGGTGTAGAGACTCGAGGTTGTGCCATATTCCAAGAGCCTTTAAACTGGAAATGATCCTTTGAATTGTTACGAGGAGAGGGCCACTGAAATCTGGACTGTTCCTTGGTGATTTTGAAAGGTGGTGTTGATGGCCCAGTTGGGTAACCAGATGTTTTGGGATTTTTGGAGTTTACTTGAGCACTGTTTTGCTTTATATTTCTCAAGGATGTTGCTTTTATGGTGGCCTTATTCTCCACGTTTGTTGTATTTTGATGTCCATCAAGTTTCTGTAGCGTTATTAAGCCTTGCTTGTTTTTACCTTGAGGTTTAGGTGCCACTCTTTGTTGTGTGACTGTAGAACTTCTTTTGAGGGCATCTGCATATGAGAAGCACATAACTTGCATTTCTTCTTGTGTTTTTACCTCGACTTTGCAAGGCAACGGTTGGGGTATGCCCAGTGGCCCATCTTTAATTGGGATTGTCTTGGTCATGCATTCAGTATCTGCTGTTTCTTGTGCAATTTCTTCAGCTTTGCCATCTTGACTGCCACCAGAGTTGATAAGGACTTCTGTGTCCGAATGTCCTCCGGTGCTTTCTAATGCAGAAAATGTGGGAGCAAATAATGAATGAGCTTTAGCTGTTTGTTCGGTATTCTGGTTGGCGCTTATTGGTATGATAACTTTGTTTGGTGGTTGAGTTACATGAGGCAATGTTTCCAAGACGTTAGAACTGCTGTTAGCCAAAGACTCGCCTTGGCTGGTGGGGGTGGCACTTGCATCTGTAGGCTTTAGTGTTTGGCTCTCTGTTGCATTCACCCCTGTTGGTCCCTGGTCATCTGGTTGTTCTAGATAGGTTAAATGATTTCCATCGGTCTTTATTATTGGGAGTTCTGTCAACTGGGTGCCTACAGCTACCATTCCAATAGAGTACATGGGACTTTCATTTTGGAATCTTCGAAAAGAAAATTCCAATTCTGGTGGCAATATAGCCACAGCCTCTTTCATTATTTTACCTGCCACCTTATCTCCCTCAGTGTTATCTTCCATGCTTTTGTCTGCCAATTCTGCTACTGGAATTTCAAACTTCAAAGGCTTATGTATAAGACCTTCTTCCAAGGATGGAAGACTCATGGATATAGATGGACTGATGATTTTAGGTATTGCCCATTGTACATCTGGTGGTTTCTGCTGTGATACCGCCTCTGCACTAATATCTAGATTTATGTTTATTGGGACCTTGCAAGGAGACATCACAATGGGTTTTAAGTCTACATCTTCTGCCACAGGTCCTCTGAACACCTGTTCTTCTTCTGCAGTTTGAGAAACCAAGTTCATAGAGTAAGAATCATGGGCAAGAGAAGATTTGTCAGGCTGGTTTCCTTCATCAATGGTGTCATGGCCTCCATGATCCAAACTTCCAATTGTGGTCTCATACGATTCCGAACGTTGCACCTCCTGTACGTTACCCATGTTTTGATTTCACTGTATATAAGGCAAAATAAAAGAGAGCAATTAAGCGAGTATCTGTAAAGTATGTACAGAAACACATGAGAATAACTGTAAATACAATGCATTCGGAAAGTCTTAGACCCTTTCACTTTTTTCACATTTTGTTATGTTGCGGCCTTGTGCGAAAATAAAAATAAAGTTCAACATTTCCCCATCAGTCTGCACTCAATGCCCCATAATGACAAAATGAAAAGAGAATTTCAGAACTTTTTGCAAATTTATTAAAAAGTAAAAACAAAGGACAAAAGTATTCGGACTCTTTGCTATGATACTTGAAATTTAGGTCAGTGGCCTCCCATTTATCTTGATCCATCTTTGAGATGTTGATTCACCGGTGGTAAATTCAGTTGATTGGACATGATTTGGAAAGACACAGCCCTGTCTATATAAAGTCTCACAGCTGACAATGTAAATCAGAGCATAAACCAAGTCATGAGGAGGAAAGAACAGCCTGTAAAGCTCAGAGACAGGATTGTGTGGATGCACAGATCTGGAGAAGGGGACAAAAAAAAATGTTTTTGCTGCACTGAAAGTTCTGAAGAGCACAGTGGCCTCCATAAGTCTTAAATGATAGAAGTCTGGAACAACCAGGACCCTTTCTAGAGCTGGCCGCCCCACTAAACTAAGTAATAAGGGGAGAAGGGCCTTGGTAAGAGAGGTGACCAATGGTCACTCTGGCTGAGCTACAAAGAGCCTGTGAGATAGACTTCCAGAAGGTCAACCATCACTGCAGCCTTCACCAATCTGGGTTTGGCAGAGTGGCCAGAAAGAAGCCTCTCCTCAGTAAAAGACACACGAAAGCCTGCCTGGTGTTTGCAAATGGCATCTAAAGGACTTTGAGATTGAACTTTTTAGCCTCAATTCTAAAAGTAATGTTTTTAAAAATCAGGCACTGCTCATCACCTGCCCAATACCTTCCCTACAGGAGAGCATGGTGGTGGCATCATCATGTTGTGGGGAACAGGGAGATTGATCAGGGTTGCAGGAAGCTGAATGGAGTAAAGTGCAGACTAGAGATATTCTTAATGAAAACCTGATCCGGAGTGCTTTTGATCTCAGACTGGGCTGAAGGTTCACCTATCACCAAGACAATGACCCTAAGCTCACAGCCAACACAACACCGGAGTGGCTTAGGGGCTACTCTGTGAATGTCCCTAAAGGGGTTCTCCGGGAATTAATAAAATGAAAATACTTAAATATTACTTTATTATAAATATATTCCCAAATACCTTTTATTAGTTATAATGGCTCATTTTGTCTAGGGAGAGATCATTAGGAGAAATAAAATGGCTGCTATCCTATTAGTCCACACAAAACCTGTCCTAATCACACAGGAGGACACATTACTTCACAACACTGAGCTAAAGCGCTGCCTCATCCTCTTCTCTGCTTGTCAGGGATTATGATCCTGAATACAGCTGATAAGGAGGGTGAGGAGGTGGCTAATAAGCAGCAGCTCTTGTATGCAGTCTCCATTACCACAGTCTGTCCTCTCTGTACTTCATGTCTCCTCATCAACTCCATTCCTACAGAGATTCAGCTGAAGATCTTATCAGCTGCATTCAGGATCATAATCCCTGATAAGCAGAGAAGAGGATGAGACGGCTCTTTAGCTCAGTGTTGTGAAGTAACTTGCCCTGCTGTGTGATTAGGACAGGTTTTGTGTGCACTAATAGGAAGGCAGCCATTTTATTTCTTCTAATGATTGCTCTCTAGACAAAACGAGCCATTATAACTAATGAAAGATGTTTGGGAATATATTTATAATAAAGTAATATTTAAGTATTTTCATTTTTCCTAATTCCTGGAGAACCCCTTTAAGTGGCACAGCCAGACCTTGACTTGAACCCAATCGAACATCTCTGGAGAGACCTGAAAATGCCTGTCCACCGACGGTTCCTGTCCAACCTGACAGAGCTTCTACAGAGGATCTGCAGAGAAGAATGGCAGAAAATTGCCAAATCCAGGTGGGCAAACCTTGTGTCATCATCCCCAAGAAGACTGGCGGCTGGAATCACTGCCAAATGGGCTTCAACCAAGGTTTCCTTCACATCACCATTTTGTTTTCTGGTCTTCTGATCCGTCAGGAAAAAATTTGATCCTTTATTTTGAGCATCCGTTGTGTTCATTTTGCATTCGTGTGTCAGTTCCGCCAGAGATCCGTTATGTGTTGGCAGGAGAAAAAGTCCTGAGTAAAGGGTGTGAAGACTTATGTCAATGCAAGATTTTCACATTTTCAATAAATTAATAAAGATTTCCTACCTTCTGTTCTCACTTTCTCATTATGGGGGACTGAGTGCAGAATGATGGGGAAGAACTGTTTTTCTGTTTGTTTTTTTTATTTTATTTTTTATTGTAACACAAGGAGCAACATATCAAAATGTGAAAGAAGTGAAAGGGTCTGAAGACTTTCCGGATGCAATGTACATCATGCTATTTGTCAAAATTGGAATTGAATTCAAAGCTTACTTGCTCCAGCCATAAACTGAAAGCTCAGTTGAGGTTGGAGATCGGCCCTCCAGACCCTCTCATTTCTTCTCCCTCTTTACTACCAGAAGACTGCACCTGAGATCACAAGGTATGTGAAGGGCACGTGGCCAGCAACAATACCAGAAGCAAGGAGGGGCGCTGTTCCTAGAAGAAAGCATACCCGTGTTTCCTATCTCATACAATACAGTTCAAGTAAAAAAAAAAAATGTCAAAAGGCAGGGAAGGTGTTAAAACAGTAAGGCCTCTTTCACACGGGCGTTCCAGATTTGCTCCGGATGCGTCCCAGGTGAATTGAGGGAAGCTAGTGCGAGTGCGCACGCAATTTCAGTCAGTTTTGACCGTGATTGCGTTGCGTTTTTCAGTTTTCCCACGCGTGAGAAAATACTGAATGTGGTACCGAGACCCGAATTTCTTCACTGAACTTCGGGTTTGGGTTAGGTGTTGTGTAGATGTTATTATTTTCCCTTATAACATGGTTATAAGGGAAAATAATAGCATTCTTAATACAGAATGCTTACTTAAATGTGGCTTAAGGGGTTAAAAAATAATAAAAAAAATTAACTCACCTCATCCAATTGATTGCGCAGCCGGCATTGTCTTCTTTCTTCTTCATTCAGGACCTGCCAAATGACCTTTGATGACATCATCGCGCTCCCCACGTGGAGAGCGTGGTGACGTCAGCGCAGGTCCTTTGGCAGGTCCTCAAAGAGGAAGAAAGAAGACGATGCCGGCTGCGCGATCAAGTGGATGGGGTGAGTTATTTATTTATTTATTTTTAACCCCTCAATCAACATTTTAGTAAGCATTCTGTATTAAGAATGCTATTATTTTCCTTTATAACCATGTTATAAGGAAAAATAATACAGTTAATAGGGGTTGCTCATCCCTATCATCTCCTAGCAACCATACGTGAAAATCGCACCGCATCCGCACTTGCTTGCGATTTTTACGCAGCCCCATTCACTTCTATGGGGCCTGCGTTGCGTAAAAAACACAGAATATAGAACATGCTGTGATTTTCATGCAACGCACAAGTGATGCGTGAAAATCACAGCTCATGTGCACAGCCCCATTGAAGTGAATGGGTCCGGATTCAGTGCGTTCACATCACGTATTGCGACCACGCGGAATTCTCGCCGGTGTGAAAGAGGGCTAAAAGAAGTGACACTCATCACTTCAAACCCCCTCCAGCCCAGCACTGCTGCTCCCATCCTTCCAGCAGAGCTTTGTGGGGGCTTATTTTTTGGCAGGTCAATGTCACCATTTAATTTATCATGTCTCGTATTGGAAAACAGGGAAAAAAATCTTTGTGGGGTGAAATAAAAAACAAAATTCCACCCAGGTTTTTAGAGTCTTGACATTACGGAAATAACATGATGACTAGATTATCCTGTGGGTCAATATGATTACAGCGTGACTAAACTTGTATAGTTTTTATTTTGTCTTGGCCATTTTCTGACAGCCGTTACTCTTACATTTCCATCCACAGAGCTGTATGAGGGCTTGTTTTTTTTTACGGATCCAACTGTAGTCGGTCATTTAATTTTTTAGATATTATTATGTGAGTTTTTTTTTTTACTTTTTACATAAAAACCGATTCCCATTCTATTAGGGTGAGGAGCATTCTGCCACTCTATCTGCTGAGCTATGCCTCATGCACAGCTTAGTAGGCAGGGTAATATGACAGCCCTGGGAAGCTTCAGAAGTGTCCAGATTGCCATGGCAACCAATCGTACCCCTGCTATTTCACTGCGGGTGCTCCGATCGGAAGGCAACCTCATACCTCTCCCTTACTTCACAGATGCCGTGATTGTTTATGTTCATGGCATCTGAGGGGTTAAATGCCATTCCCCATCAGTGCGTCCGGGAGCCTGTTGTATTATACAGCCAGCAGTATCTGATCAGTGGGGGCCCGTGACCTAGGACTCCCGCTATTCAGCCGTTTGAGCAGGCACCTCCACTGGCAGTAGCGCCGCAGACTTCTCCCTGCTCACCAAGCACAGTGCCATACATTGTATAGCGGCTGTACTTAGTATCACAGCTCTGGCCCATGGGGCTGAGTTGCGCTTAGGTTACGTGACTGATGGACGTGTTGTCACTGGCCTAGGCTAACTGAGAGAAGGCTGCAGCACAACAGCAAGCACCGGTGTCTTCTCAAACAGCTGATTGGCGGGGGTCCTGGGTGTCGGACCCCCACCAATCAGATACTGATGACCTTTATCCAGAGGTAGGTCATCAGAAGAGTCTCAGAAAACCCCTTTAAGTTTCATCTGTTTATAGGGAACACAGATAGCAATCGACATGACGGCCATTGCATCTCTCATCATATGCGCAGTGAGTGATTTGGGACGGCTGGACGTTATAACCAGGAGGATCAGATGCTCTCAGCCAAGGTCCCTAAACTGACTACTCAGGGACCCGGCTTTAACAGACAGCATACAGCACATTATAAGCCACTGTTATACTACACCTTTAATACACTGTTGTTACTCACAATATTAACAAACGGTCAGCAGGGGGCAGCAGAGCACTTCTGCAGACCTCATTTATCTGTGCTTTACTTGTTATAGCAGAAATTCGAGGACACGCAACCTCTCTGCCTTGGTCTGGAGGTTGGCAGTAGTCTCAGGCAGGGCACGGCATCTTCAGGTTTGTACCATCAGCCTGGCCGCAGTCTACACATCCACCCGCACTCCTCCTAGGCGATGCGAACGTTATTGGCGCGTGGGCGTGGCTGAGTACCCACCACGCCTTCCACTACTTTTTGGGCAAACTGTACAAGAGCGTGGCGCGGTGGCCCCGCCCCCTCCGTTTGTCCCCGCCCACCCTTGTGCCATCTGTCTTCGTAATGTATTATAGAGGTCTAGTCCGATCCTTCATAACTATAACTGGCCTGACTCACGGTTGTTACTGCCCCCTAGGGGCTCAAGTTGGATATATATATATATATATATATATATATATATATATTTATTTTATTTATTTTTTTTTTTTTCATGCTCCTGAGCACCCCCTTTATTGCACTATAAAGCCGTATATATGTGTATGTATATATTTCTTCAGATGGACTCTAATGTTGTAGTAATGTAAATATAACAATAATTTTTAATTTATCAAAGTGGGGGATTTAAATGCTTAAATTCCTGGCATCCTCACCTCACTTGTGCCACCAGCCGCTACGCACAAGGAGCGACGAGGACATTTTTCTAGTGCTAAGCCCCTTTGGCATGACTCTAGGGTTTCCGGATCTCTGGACTATATTGAATGCTGGATCCGGTATCAAGTGTTCCGGTAAAACGTACCGGCTCCGTTTTTCCGGATGACACCCGAAAAGCGGATCCGTTATTGCAATGCATTTGTCAGACTGATCAGGATCCTGATCAGTCTGCAAATGATGCGTTTGCATACAGTTTTCCTGATCAGGCAGGCAGTTTAGGCAACAGAACTGCCTGCCGGAATCAAACAACGCAAGTGTGAAGGTACCCTAAGGCCTCTTTCACACTTGCGTTGTGAGGATCCGGCGTGCACTTCCGTCTCCGGAAATGCCCGCCGGATCCGTCACAACGCAAGACAACTGAAAGCATTTGAAGACTGATCAGTCTTCAAAATGCTTTCAGTGTTACTATGGCAGCCAGGACACTACTAAAGTCCTGGTTGCCATAGTAAGTAGTGGGGAGCGGGGGAGCAGATACTTACAGTCCGTGCGGCTCCCGGGGCGCTCTACAATGACGTCAGAGCGCCCCGCACGCATGGATCACGTGATCCATGCGATCACGTGATCCATGCTCATGGGGCGCTCTGACATCATTGTGGAGTGCCCCGGGACTCGGGAGCCGCACGGACGGTAAGTAGACCTCTGCCCTGCCTCCCCACTACACTTTACCAGCGTCCTGGCTGCCATGGTAACCATTCACAAAAGCTAAACGTCGGATCCGGCGATGCGCCGAAACGACGTTTAGCTTAAAGCTGGATCCGGATTAATGCTTTTGCGGCATGTCTTCCGGATTTTTGGCCAGAGGAAAATCCGCAGCATGCTGCAGATTTTGCTACGGCCAAAAAACGTTCACATACTGAACGGAAGACATCCTGATGCATCCTGAACGGATTTCTCTCCATTCAGGATGCATTAGGACAATCCTGATCAGTATCTTTCCGCCCTAGAGCCCCGAGGACAGAACTCTAGGACGGAAAGGAAAAACGCAGATGTGAAAGGGGCCTAAAGTGGTTTTCTAGTTTGCATCGATAATCCTTCGTGAAGGTCGCTGTCATTTTGTAATGTATTTCTGATAACGTTATTGCTCCTATCTACTCTTTCAGGGCTGTGGTCACATGACCATGTCCATGCAGCTCCTTATTTCCTGTGATGTAATGTCCATGGGCGGGGCAGTGATAGGGGAGTGTCTATGTAGCTGGGTGGGAGGAGCTATAAACTAACTGGGCGTTGTTAGGGCCGGTGAAAGTGATACCTCATAAAATATTCATTACTTAACGTTCCCCATATGTCTACTTTGTGTTGGCATCAGTTTGTAAATGTCATTTTATTTTTTTAGGACGTTAGAAGTTTAGAAGCAATTCTTCAAATATTTAAGAAAATTTCCAAAACCCACTTTTTAAGGACCAGTTCAGTTCTGAAGTCACTTTGTGAGGCTTACATAGTGGAACCCTCCATAAATGACCCCATTGTAGAAACTACACCCCTCAAGCTACTCAAAACTGATTTTACAAACTTTGTTAACCCTTTAGGTGTTCCACAAGAATTAAAGGAAAATGGAGATGAAATTTCAAAATTTTTAATCCATTTTTTTCTTTAACACATCAAGGGTTAATAGCCAAACGGAACTCAATATTTATTACCCTGATTCTGCGGTTTATAGAAACAAAAAATGAAAAAAAAAAAAATGTTTTTGTGTCTCCATTTTCTGAACGCCTTATTTATTTAATTTCTCTGCCGATCGTTTTGTGCAGGGGCTCGATTTTTGCAGGAAGAGTTGACGTTTTTATTGGTATCATTTTTGGGTACATATGATTTTTGATCATTCATTATTACACTTTATGGGGCAAGATGACCAAAAAATTGGTAATTTTGGCACAGTTTTTATTAATGTATTTCTCCAGCGTTCACCTAAGGGGTTAGGTCATGTGATATTTTCATAGAGCAGATCGTTACGGACGTGGCAATACCTAATATGTATATTTTTTCTTATTTATTTAAGTTTTACACAATAATAGCATTTTTTAAACCAAAAAAATGATGTTTTAGTGTCTCCATACTCTAAAAGCCATAGCTTTTTTATTTTTTGACTGATTGTCTTAGGTAGGGACTCATTTTTTGCGGGATGAGGTGACGGTTTGATTGGTACTATTTTGAGGGGCATACGCCTTTTTGATTGCTTGGAGTTGCAATTTTTGTGATGTAAGGTGTATACTTTTTTTTATTTATTTCACTTTAACACAATAATAGCATATTTGAAACAAAAAAAATTATGTTTTAGTGTCTCCATGTTCTGAGAGCTATAGTTTTTTAATTTTTTGAGCGATTTTCTTATGTAGAGGCTCATTTTTTGCAGGATGAGGTGACGGTTTTTTTGTGGCACACACGCCTTTTTGATCGCTTGGTGTTGCACTTTTTGTGATGTAAGGTGACAAAAATTGCTTTTTTTGACACACTTTTTATTTAATTTTTTATAGTTTTATTGGACAGGGTGAATCATGTAATATATTTATAGAGTCGGTCATTACGGACGCGGTGATACCTAATATGTATGTTTTTTCATTTTTTTTATTATAAAATCAGGGGAAAGGGGCGTTTTTTTCTTTTTTTACTTGAAACTTTATTTCTTTTTATTAAAAAGACTTTTTACTCTTTTTTAAACTTTATTTCTCACTTTAGCTTTTGGGGGTCTGATCCCCTCTGCAATGTATTACAATACATCTGTATTGTAATACATTGCCTGTTAATGTATTACACAGACTAAGGGCTGCCGTGGTCGTATTGCGGCCTGCATACAGCGGATCCACAATACAAGGGCATTGGCCGTGTGCATACATTGGCCGTGTGCATTACTTAAATGGGTCCGCGATCCGGGAGATGTGGTGCGGAAGGACAGAGCGGAACCCCACGAAAGCACTACAGAGTGCTTCTGTGGTGTTTCTGGCCGTGCCTCCGCACCGCAAAAAAGTAGTGCATGCACTACTTTTTTGCAGAACAGACGGATCACGGATCCATTCAAGTTGAATGGGTCTGGATCCGTCTGCGGCAGCCGCACGGATGTTGCCCGTGCATTGGGGACCGCAATTGTGGTCCCCAATGCACGGAACGTTTGTGTGCATAAGCCAGCACACTAACAGGTTGCCTAGGAGACGGGCCTGAGGCTGGATCTCCTGGGCACCCGGAGAAGGCACGCCAAGACGCCGTGCAAGGCAGTGGGCAGCCTCTGCGTGGTATCGGGCTGCCTTCTCACCTATTGGGTCCCCGCCACAGCAGCACTGGGACCCCACTGGGCTCCCTCACCCGCAGCAAACCCCTTCTATGTCGCGGTCAGCATCTGTATTTTTACCGATGCCGGAGCATACAGCAGAGGTCCGGCTAACGGGAACAGCCGGTCCCCTGCAGCTGATCGGGCGGGTGCAGCTCCTTCACCCGCCCGATCAGCGAGCCGTAATAGTACATCGCTGGGCGGCAAGTCACGTCCCGCTGCGCCTTACTATTACAGCGCTGGTCGTGAAGGGGTTAAGGTGAGCCACATTTGCCACTTGTAATTCAGCACATTTGCCCGCTAATTTTTAGTTTTTATCATTATTATTATTTTTTTTTTTCTGGGGGGGCGAGGGGGGAGGTAACTTAAAGTGGCCATGGAAAAAAAAAACTAAAAGTGGCCCCATTTTGTAGGTAGGTCCAGAAGGCGGGGCAAGACAAGTAGGCGGGGTCAACAATCCCATAGTGCAGAATACCATCCCAGTAGAGCCAAATACCACAGAGAAGCACAATATACTGCCCCAGGAGCTGGCCCTCTGTGGTGGCCATCAACAGCTACCATCTTTTGCCCTCTACCTCAGTTGTCTATGGAGCAGGGGGCTTAGGAGGAGCGGGCCACAACAGTTGAATTCGGGAGGGCATGTGCGGTCGCTGGCCGGGTACAGCGTTAATTACCCCTGAGAGCTCATTATGTACCCGGCCAGCAGCAGAAAAGAGGACTTGGGTGGCCCCCTGGGGCATCGGCCCACCGGGAAATTTCCCCTGAATCGCCTCTGAGCATGGGATACAACGGACAGTTTTACACTGGTTTCACATATAGGTAGGGATTTATCAAAACTGGTGTAAAGTAGAACTGGCCTAGTTGCCCATAGCAACCAATCAGAGTCCACCTTTTATTTTTCACAGCTCCTTAGAAAAATGAAAGGTGGAATCTGATTGGTTGCTATGGGCAACTAAGCCAGTTCTACTTTACACCAGTTTTGATAAATCCCTACCTAAGTGTTTTCACTTCAATGGGTCGGCAAAAAAAACCAGAAGTTACTCTGTGTGCATTCGGTTTCCGTATGTCCGCGTGTCTTTTTCGCAAAAAAATAAAACATGACCTATTATTGTCTGCATTACAGATAGGACTGTTCTATTAGGCTCCAGCTGTTCCGTTCTGCAAAATATGGAATGCACACGGATGTCATCCGTATTTTTTGCGGATCCGTTTTTGCAGACCCCAAACCTTCGCACACCTTAACAAGCACAGTGCGTCCATTGTATAGTGGCCATACTTGGTATTGCAGTCCAGCCTCATTCGCATAAACGGGATTGATGAACGTGACGTCACAGGCTTAGGTTCCATTTAGACCACCGTATCCATTTTTGGAAATCCGCAAAACACGGATACTGACCGTGTGCGTTCTGCCCTTTGTGGATCGGAACATCCTGCCCAGTGATGGAAATCCCTATTCTTGTCTGAAAAACGTACAAGAATAGGACATGTTCCAACTTTTTTGCAGGGCTGCGGAACCGAAGTGCGGCATGTGCTGTCCACATCTTTTGCGGCCCCTTTAAAATGAATGGACTCGCATCCGATCTGCAAAATTGCAGAACGGATGCAGAAAGAAAAATACGGCTGTGTGAACGTTCACTTAGGAAGCGCCTGCTGCGCTCACCGGAGCGACCTTCTTTAAATAACTGATCAGTTGGGGGTTTGGGGAGTAACCCCCCCCCCCCCCAATCTGAAATTGATTACCTATCCTGCGGCTAGTTCATCAATATCGAACTCCCGGATAACCCCTTTAATGTGATCCCCCTGTGCAGTACCTGCGCCACGTACCCCTGCCCCTAAAAGTCTCTATTTTCACCCCGTCAAAAAAAAAAACATGTTAAAATAAAATTGAGCGACCAATCCGCTCCCAGCTCTCATTTCCCATAGGCCAGCTTACAAATGAAAGTTGCATCCTGATTGGTCGCTATGGTCAACGGCTCCGGGAAGAGGGGGGGTTAGCAACAAACCTCCAGCTATGGTGAAACCACTACAACTCCCAGCCTGCTACATTCACTTCTATTAGAGTGCTCGCTGGGAGTTGTAGTTGGAACTGCCAGACACCCCTGCTCTAGACGGGAACGGATAAAGCAATAAAGTTTATACAAACGGAAGGCATTTCCACCACTAGCACCCTGCAGTACCAGCGACTGGCCGCTGGGGGGGGTGCGAGGGTGATACCCTCCTGCACCCTTAGAAGAGGGCACCGTCCGTTATGTAAGGTGTCTCATCCTTATCTAGAAGCAGGTGCATGCGCCCAGCGCTAGGACCACGGAGCCTCCTTCCGTCGCCGGTCCCCCCTCTCTTTTTTTTTTTTTTCTCCTTCTTCTTTTTCTCCCTTCTGCATCCCCCTATTCCTTGTAAGACACCCCGGGGCCCCTGGTTTCCTCTCTCTGCGGGGCCCTGGGAGCAGGCAGGCCCCGCTGCTCCTCATCACGGCTCAGCCTCCAGGTGCAGCACAACCACAGACACAGCCCAGGAGGCAGAGAGGAGGGGGGGGGGGAGGAGGAGGGAGGGATGGGGGTGATAGGAGATGTTGTTACCTGGAAGATGGCTGCTCCTCCAACAGCCACATCATGATGCCCAGGGAAAAATGGAGAGAGAAAGGCAGGGGAGATGAACCATAAAAGCCCCTGGTGCCAGGATTTTGCATTTCTCCACCATACACATTACACTGGCAAGGCAGGAGCCCAGGATCCTACAGGAGACATCCACCCCTGGATCCCCCATCAGCTATGGACAGAGAGTGAGTGCTGATTTTTTTTTTAACCATTGCACCCCTGCCTGACAGACCCCAGGTTGCCCCCCCTTTATTCTGCATGGCTGCTCCTAAATCTGGCAGATCCCCCCTTTATTCTGCATCATTTCCTGCCATAGCTGCTTGTGTTGTGTGCCCTGGGAGCAGCGCAGGGGGGCAATGCCAGGCTCTGGGGTTATTGTAGGGCTGGGGAAAGAGGAAGGGGCAGATTTTTGTGAATCAACCCTATTTGCATCTGGATTCATTCATAAAAAAAGGGCTGTGATCAGTTTAAGGAACCATGATAGCTGCTTCCCCTCCCTCCCCCCTCCTCCCCCCCCCCCTCCTCCTTGGTGTGTGTGAGTGTGTAAGTGTGCGAGTGTGTCCTCTGCAGATGTGATGCCAGGGCCGGCACACGGGGCTCCTGCCCATCAGCAGGGATTTAGGGACCCCCTTGTCACACTCTCACCTGCAAGCACAAAGAACCTCTGGTCATGTGACCAGCCATTCACAAAATTCTCCTCCATTCAGAGGATGCTTCATGTTTCCAGGCATGGGGGGGGGGGGATAGTCTGCTCTTCTGGCCCTAAATGCCCAGGGGCCCCTGCATGCAGAAGGACCCCCCCCCTCTAATAAAGAGACAGATCTGATTTTATGGCATGACAAGGAGGATGAGTGCCACCGCTACAATGTATCCTGTTTACTTAACCCCCTTCACTGCTGAATGGGCAGGGAGGCGGGGGCTCTGATCGCCACCGCTGTGGCTGGTACAGGCAGCACCCCCCTTTTTAAAAAAAAATTTGCATTTTTTTTTGCTTTTTTTTGTGTCTGTATCATGGTGTCTTATTGCATTGTTAGAAGTATGGAGGATAATATCACATCTCCTCCTCCTGGTTACAATATCAGGGTGATTCATACAGGAAGCTCCGGATGATTTATTTATAATCCGGGAGGAATATACCATTAGTCTGTATCCAGATATCACCGGAGGCGGAAAGGGAACACTTCTATTATCTATCTATCTCATATCTGTCTATCTATCTATCTCATATCATCTATATCTATCTATCTATCTATCTATCTATCTATCTATCTATCTATCTATTATATATCTATCTATCTCATATCTGTCTATCTATCTCATATCTATCTATCTCTCTATCTATCTATCTCATATCTATCTATCTATCTATCTATCTATCTATCTATTATCTATCTATCTATCTATCTATCTATCTATCTATCTATCTATCTATCTATCTATCTATATCTATCTATCTATCTATCTATCTATCTATCTCATATCTATCTATCTATCTATCTCATCATATCTGTCTATCTATCTCATATCTGTCTATCTATCTCATATCTATCTATCTATCTATGTCTATCTATCTATCTATCTATCTATCTATCTATCTATCTATCTATCTATCTATCTATCTATCTATCTATCTATCTATCATATCTATCATATCTATCTATCTATCTATCTATCTCCTATCTATCTATCTATCTATCTATCTATCTATCATCTATATCTATCTATCTATCTATCTATCTATCTATCCATATCTATCTATCTATCTATCTATCCGTATCATATCTATCTATCTATCTATCTATCCTTTATATATTTCTTTTTCATCCCAGTAATCACAGCATCTGCATCCCCCCCCCCCACCAAGAAATACCCAAGGTAGAAGGTTTACCTAAAGAAACCAGAAGTGGTGAGGTGATTTTCGCCCTCCGAAAGATGTCCTGGGGCAGATAATGCAGTCAGGGGATACGGCCTTACCATACGGTTTTTGTGTGTGGTGACTTGGACTTAATAATGTTTGGAACTACTGATATAAGGTGGATTCCGTTCGCCATGCCCTGCGGGAGATAAACGCTGACAGAGGCGTATTCCCTTCAATTCAACATGCATGCTCGGCATCGAGTCTTACTCTTTATGGGGGAGTCGGGAGAAATAGCTGTCGGTAGAAGGAACGTCCCGCTGACATCTGTATGGCCAGCCTCAGACCTCGGCTAATTACAGGGTGCTGATAAATGAGGCCCGATTGTTTGCCGGGTATCACGTGACAAGGTGCCATGGCGTCTGCCCGCCGTGTACCGCTAATTACTGGGGCCGTGGCGGTTTGCTCACAACGTTCTTGGTCGTATAGATAAAGCATGGCGACTAGTGTTAAGCGGTGCTGCTCCATGTACAAGCACCCATAGAGTACGGCAAGGCACGGCGGCTGTCGTGCAAGCTGTGGCAGTAATTTATAAGCTCCTTATAGGGGTTATCCCACGAATAAAGTAAAAAATGAAAATCTGACATCATATAGCACATGACAACCTCTTTATAACAAAGCTGGAACCAGTCCTGTACCTCACATGGATCCAGAGATCTCCTCATTCATTGTTTCAGTTGTTCTGCTAGATTTATTTCAAGCTGGCAGCTCAGGGGGTGTGTCCTTTCTCAGGGGGGCGTGTACTTTCTTCTGTAGCTCTTTCCCTATCACAGCTCAGGAGGCAGTTTAGGGATGGGACCGAGCATGTGCGTCCACCTCAGCAAGATGGACAGAGAAATAAGAAAAAGAACAAACAGCAGGTGGCGCTATACAGATACATTTTACTGAATAACTCAATGTCTACGCTGGATTTTTAATTCCATGCAATGACAAAAGTATTGAGATCCAGGTGATGGTACGAAAAGTGCTGAATATTTTTTGTGGAACAAGCAGATTCTTTAGGCTGGGTTCAGACTTGAGCGTTTTACAGCACGTTCCTACGCGCTGTAAAAAACGCTCAACAGGCGAAAACCCATGTTTCCCTATGGGCATGGTTCTCACCTGAGCGTTTTACAGTGCGTACGAGCGCGCTGTAAAACGCCCTACGCCCAAAGAAGTACAGGAGCTTCTTTGGGGGGTATTGTCGCGCGTCCCCCATAGGGATATATAGCGCACGGC
This sequence comes from Bufotes viridis, assembly GCA_033119425.1. Taxonomy (NCBI): domain Eukaryota; kingdom Metazoa; phylum Chordata; class Amphibia; order Anura; family Bufonidae; genus Bufotes; species Bufotes viridis. The sequence goes on along the minus strand of CM065597.1, from coordinate 28,425,270 downwards.
GCGCGATTTTTACTTTCATCTTCACGATGCGAAAATAAAAGTAAAGATAGAGCGTCGTACGCGCGAAGCGGGACACGCAGGTGTGAACCCTGCCTTATTCAGTGTTCATGGCTGCCTGGTTTTGCAGGTTACCACGCGGATGTTAACAGTGAACACTAAATGAAGAGTACCACTGCCGCGTTTTGAGCCATGCCGAGGCCGACGTGGATTTCGTTGCAGATCTACCACAGATTTCACACAATGCATTGCCAATCTGCACTGGAATCCACAAGCTGCACCCGAATGAAAATCTGCAGCGCGCTCTGATTTCCAGGCGGACGCCTGTGAATGTTTTTTTTTTTTTCGAAACCCCATTCGCACGTATTGAACTGCGTGAAATCTGCAGATCCACGGCAAACGCCACCGTATCTAAAAACAACCTGATGCAAATTTGTCATCGTACCCTTTATTTGTTTGGATTTCAGCATGCCGATTCTTTTATAGATTACTTTTTCTCCCCTGGAACTGGGACGTACAGTCGTTGGCAGTTAAAGGGTGCATGCCCACATTAACCCTTTGTCAATTTTTCCCTTCTCCGCCTTCCCAAGAGCCATGACTTTTCATTTTTCCCTCAACATAGCCATGCGACGACATGGGGGCACATTTATTAAGACGCCGGTCTTAATAAAGCCCCAGCGCTGGCGGCGGATCGCCGAAGTTATGAAGCGGCGCCGGCGTCTCTATAACTTTGTGTATCCAGCGCCAGCCTGTCCCTTTCCCGCCCGCGCTCACAGATTTAGACCTGGCGTGAGCGAGACAAAGTCGCAGAATAGCAAAGGACCCCCATGGTTTTTTAATTTGTTGTATTTTTTAACGGTACCATTTGTGCCGTATAATCTACTGAAAAATGTGGAAAAAACACAATTGCGCCATGCCGTTTTGGGTTTGATTTTTTAATGGAATTCACGCTACGCTATAAATGCCATGATAAGATTATTCTCCAGGCCAGTCCAATTTCACCGATACCACATTTATATCATTTTTTTTATGACTTATTGCTACAAAATAAAAAAATACAAAATATTTTTAAAAATAAATAAAAATTGCCATGTGTCGCCATATTGTGACACCCATACTTTTTATTATTTATTATTATTATTCTGTCAAAGGAGCCTATGAAGGCTTCTTTTTTGTGGGTGAGAAGTAGCTCTTCTTGGTGCCATTTTGGGGGGTACATGTGACTTTTCCATCACTTTTTATTCATATTTTTGAGGGAGACAACAACACAGAAGTTCTGGCATTGTGTGTCTTTTTTTATTTTTTATTACAGCATTCACCACGTAACGTAATTTATTAGTTTGTAGTTTTACCAATTATGTGAATTTCTTCATTGTTTATAAAAAAAATTTACATAATGGGAAAACATTTTTTTATTTTTTTTTAACTCTAACCCTCAGTTCACACTTGCGCGTTTTACAGCGCGTTCGAACGTGCTGTAAAACGCATAACCGATGCAAACCAATGCTTCCCTATGGGACTGGTTCACATTTTCGCGTTTTACAGCGCGTTGACGCAGCTGAAAAACGCCATGACTATAAACAAGTACTTGAGCTTTTTTGGGGGCGTTTGTCGCGTGTTTTGGCCCATAGACTTCAATGGGAACGCGCAACGCTTGTATTTTGCGCGTTTATGAATTTGCAACATGCTGGAAAGGCCAAACGCCAGGTGCTAGGCACAGTTTGGAGAGAAGCCAACACTGCAGTCAATCACACAAACGCACGTAAAACGCGTATTGCCAAAAATTGTAAAACACGCGACAAAAACGCGCGTCTCAGAAACGCTCAGGTGTGAACCCAGCGTAAGGGTATGTTCACACGGCAACTGTTGACATTGAAAATTTGGTGCAAGGACATGTGCTCTCTTGGCGCCACTGTAAACCGTGGCTCAGCGCTGCTCAGCAGCTTTTCGTTGGGGAATCCTCCCCAAATTTCCAATATTAAAGGCTGTTGTGTGAACATAACCGTAATATTATTAATTTTTTTTTTTTTACATGATTACATTTTTTTTTATATATAACTTTATTTTTTGCCCCACCAGGGGACTTGCCCATTTAATTGTCACCCTCAGTCGGCTGTGCCCATTGAATCAGTCACCTGCTCCCCACCTTTTCCGTTCCAGCTCCCTGCCTACCATTAGTGATCGTCCTGTCCCTGTCATGTAAACTTCCGCACGGATGTGCTCTGGTGTGCCTCTAGCCAAGGATTCCCCAAGCGGCATGCTGCTGCAGGGTCACTCGCCCCTTGGGGACGTGTCACTACTGAGGCCAGTCAATGGCTCCAGCGGCGCGGAGCGGAAGACTGCAGGTGTATAGCAGGCAGGGGGGGGGGGTCAGTTAAAAAGTCAAAAATACTGGACAACCCCTTTAAGGTGTCCACACACCTTCAGAAGCCGACACCTATTTTACTTGACTCTCTTTCCCGTCACACATGCACACTCGGCGCGGCCATCCGCGTGTTCTCAGTAGGGAGAGAGGAATAAGTAGCTGCCCCGGCACCTCTAGCGGCTTTGCCAACATGTCCTATCCCCTGACATCATGTGTTAGGACAGAATTGCCTGACGTAAGATAGTTGGCGTGTCCTTCAAGTGGACTTTTATACGTGTGGGCTCCTTTACACGTGTGTAAGGTCTTTTTCACGTGTCAGTGATTCACATATGTGCTGTCCATGGTCTCACCAGAACGAACACGTACCCATTGACTTTAATGCGTTTATTCACACGGATGGTGGGGTCCGTGGTGACACACACATTATAGTCTATGGCTCGGTGAAAACCACGGACTGAAGCCATCCTTGGGTGTTTCACTGGAAGATGCTCTTGAAACTCATTTTCAGCCTAGCAGTGTCCGCGTCTGACACACGGACTGAAAATCACAGAACCACGGATCAAACCTGGGAGGATCATGGACAGTGTCATGGATGAAACAAGGACCGTGCCGTCACGGACGTAATAGGTGAAGGAGGCCTAGGGGCTCATGCACACCACGACTGTTGTTTTCATCAACGTTCGATCCGCAAAATGCAGACCCATTCTCTTCAGCGGGGCTGCAAAAGATACAACAGGACAACCGCATGTCCGTTCTGAGGCACCCGCAAAAAATATAGAACGTGTCCTATTCTTGTCCGTATTATGGACAAGGATAGGACTGTTCTATAGAGGGCAGGACGTTCCACTCCGGAAAATGCAGAACACACACACGACCGGTATCCGTGTTTTGCGGATCCACAAAAACTGCAATGGCCATGTGTGTGAGGCCTAAGTCTGATGAAAGGGCATGAGTGAAATTCAAAAGCCGTGATGTGTCAGTCGGTCGTGTCCAACCATCAGCTGGATCCGTGACCAGTTTGGAGGTCCCCGTCCCTGGTGGGGACCTGGCTGCACTTTCAATGCAGTCAAAGTTACTGAGACCTCAGGACCCTCACTCATAAAGCTTTTAAAAATTTACATTGAATTCAGGAGAAAGGGTCTACATATATCAGAAGACCCCCTTGGGATGGAGAACAGCGCGGTTTGACTGATGGCAAATTGGTTTTTCTGTTCTCTGCTTCCAGCACAGTACAGGTTTCACTGGTTAAAGAGGTTTTCCAATGAACATGGCATTTTATCTAGCGCCCGCAGCCTATGCCCTAAAACAGAAAATTCATACTTACCTGCTCCACGCCGCTCCGTTCCTCCGTGCTGCCTCCGCTGTGTCCACGTTCTGGTCCACATGCACTGCTGCAGCCAATAACTGGCTTCAGAGTGGTCACAAGCAACACGTTCACCGCTGAAGCCAGTTTTTGGCTGCAGCGGAGCATGTGACCATGCCCATGCACCATTGGATATAAACACTCCGGGCAACGTGGACACAGCGAAGGAAGCACAGAGCGGCGGGGAGCAGTTAAAATCTTCTGTTTCAGGAGGCAGGCAGCGGGCTTTAGATAAAATGTCATTATGACCGGAAAACCCCTTTACCCTGGGTTCAGACCTGAGCATTCTTGAAACGCGCGTATTTCAGCGCGTTTTTGCAAATAGGAAACGCGCGTCGTACGTGCGTTTTTGTGATTGATTACTGTGGTGTCAATCACAAAACGCGCGACAAACGCCCCCAAAAAAGCTCAAGTACTTGTTTATGCGTATGGCGTTTTACAGCGCGTTCGTACACGCTGTGAAACGCTCAGGTGAGAACCATGCCCATAGGGAAGCATTGGTTTGCATGTGTTGAGCGTTTTACAGCGCGTTCGAATGCGCTGTAAAACGCGCAAGTGTGAACTTAGGGTTAGAGGGGTTATCCCCTTTTTCACCCAGGCAGCCCCTCTGAGTGGAGCATCGGAGCATTTCATGCTCTTATGCTCCTCCTTGCCCTGTGCTGTATCGCGCAGGACTGTTTTGTTTATATTTTTACACTGCTAGGTGGAGGCTTCTGCCTAGCAGTGTTCCCGCCACTGATGGGCGGGCTTTAGCGCTGCCCTAGACTGTTCTACAAGCTAGGGCTTAGCTAAAGCCCACTCATTAGTACCCCCATGGTGAGACCCGTTACATCACCAGATCTGCTGAAAAAGTTGAGAGCAACAGAGCATGAAACGAGTGCCAGCCACAGGTGTCCCTATAGTCCTGACCACAGCAGCCTGAGTGCCAGTCACAGGTGCCCCCTATAGTCCTGACCACAGCAGTCTCAGTGCCAGCCACAGGTGCCCCCTATAGTCCTGACCACAGCAGTCTCAGTGCCAGCCACAGGTGCCCCCTATAGTCCTGACCACAGCATCTTGAGTGCCAGCCACAGGTGCCCCCTATACTCCTGACCACAGCAGCCACAGGTGCCCCCTATAGTCCTGACCACAGCATCTTGAATGCCAGCCACAGGTGCCCCCTATACTCCTGACCACAGCATCTTGAATGCCAGCCACAGGTGCCCTCTATAGTCCTGACCACAGCAGTCTCAGTGCCAGCCACAGGTGCCCCCTATACTCCTGACCACAGCATCTTGAGTGCCAGCCACAGGTGCCCCCTACAGTTTTGCTGCGTTGCAAAAGACAAAATCCGCATTGAAAATGAAGGAAATGAAAATTCGCAGCATAAATAGACCTGCTGATGATTTAAAATCTCAGATTTTTTTATGCAATGTCACGTGGATAAGTTTAAAGGGGTTGTCTGAAGAAAAATACATTTTTCAAACCATCACCTGGATCTGAATATTTTTGTAATTGCATGTCATTAAAAATTTATTATAGCCACTGAGTTATTCAATAAAATGTATCTGTATAGCGCCACCTGCTGTTTTTTTATTTCTTTTTCGAATTTCTCTGTCCATCTCGATGAGGTGGTCGCACATGCTCAGTTCCATGCTTCAACTGCCACCAGCTGTATCTACTGTTAGAAACGGTGACAGTTACAGGGAGAGAGCTGCAGTAGAAAGGACACACCCCCTGAGAATGGACACACACACCCTGAGCTGCAGCAGCAAGAATACAACCCCTAAAAAAAGAACATGCCCCATGAACTGCAGCAGGGAGGACACACCGCCGAGAAAAAGACATGCTTGAAATAAATCTATTAGAGCAATTGGAGCAATGAATGGGGAGATCTCTGGATCCATGTGAGGTACAGGGCTGGTTCTAGCTTTGTTAGAAAGAGATTGTCATGTCCTATATGATGTCCGATTTTAATTTTTTTACATCACGAGATAACAGGCAGCAATTTATTGCTAAGACTGTATTCACATTGCATTTTGGCTTTACAATGAGCACATACGCAGCTGGCTTTACTTTTACCCTGGGTTCAGACCTGAGCGTTCTTAAAACGCGCGTATTTCAGCGCGTTTTTGCAAATAGGAAATGCGCATCGTACGCGCGTTCTTGTGATTGACTACTGTGGTGTCAATCACAAAACACGCGACAAACGCCCCAAAAAAAGCTCAAGTACTTGTTTATGCGTATGGCGTTTTACAGCGCGTTCGTACGCGCTGTAAAACGCTCAGGTGAGAACCATGCGCATAGGGAAGCATTGGTTTGCATGTGTTGAGCGTTTTACAGCGCGTTCGAACGCGCTGTAAAACGCACAAGTGTGAACATAGGGTTAGAGTGTAAAAAGGTACACTGACCCAGGGCGTTACCATTGCCCTTGTTGCACCCAAGCCCCACCCCTTTCTGTGGCCAGCCCCTCCCCCTTGCTGCTTTGATTGACGGGGCCATGCAGTGGTAAAGCATTGAGGGAGGGGCTGGCGACAGAAAGGAGCATAGTTGGGTGCAGCAAGAGCAATGGTGACACCCTTATTGCTCCAAAAGCCTACTATGCATGTAACTCGAGAACAGAGCCTCGGATCAACAAGAGAAAAACTGCGTTTTAATCAGGTGAACCACAGCTATAGGGAGAGGGAGGTCCCTGGTGACAGATTCCCTTTAAGGGTGTTTTTTTCTGGGTGTAATATAAGATAAGCCAGCCGCGTTTCTTGAAGATCATGAACTCCAATGCAAAATCTGTAATGGGCCCCCCACCTACCGTGCACTTTTTCTAATACTGGTGACTTCTTATATATTGGGGGTGGTAGGGTCCCCTCAGACTCCACTAATTAGGGGTTCGACCACTAATCAGCAGTGAGAAGGTCCAGCGCCATCTATGGTCATGTGGCTTTGTCTGGTACTGCAACTCAGCCCCCTACATTTAAAGGGGCTGTGCTGCAGTACCAGACTCAGCCACACGGATGAGGATGTCGCTGTGCTGGTATTTCAGTAAGCTCCGCAGTCTCTACTTTTTTGTCTGGATCCGAGCTCCTTCGATGGTTTATCCTAAGTGCAGGCCATTAATATTATACCCCAAACATGTAAGGCCTTTTTCACACGTCCGTAGTGTTTATGGATCCGCAAATTGCAAGAATAGGACATGCTCTACTTTTTTGCGGAGCTGCGGCCGTAAGATCGGCGGCGTGCTCTGCAAAAACTGATGAGTGTGTGCTCTCTGCATCGTTCCGTGCCCTATTCACAGTCAATGGGTCCGCATGTATTCCGCAGAATTGCGGAATACATGCGGACGTGTGAATAAGGCCTAAGTCGGGCATCCTCAAACTGCGGCCCTCCAGCTATTGTAAAACTACAACTCCCACAATGCCCTGCTGTAGGCTGATACCTGTAGGCTGTTTAGGCATGCTGGGAGTTGTAGTTTTGCAACAGCTGGAGGGCCACAGTTTGAGGATGCCTGATGTAAGTGATTAATAAGCTGGAGAGCTGTCCAGGCTAGGTATATGCTGTACATAGCAGATGAACTGTATATTTTGAGGACATATTTATTTGTGGATGGTCAGACGATAGGAGAGAAAATACGAAAATGTGTTATCCCAGTCACTTGGTATCGTAGACTTTGGTCAGCGAATCCACCATCAACCTGATCTCTGGCCAATTAACTGTTGGAAAGAGCCACGGTGATTGGGCGGGCACTGTGGCCCCTTCTTCGGCCTGAGACGTCACATCCATCGGTCACATGGCTTTTGTGCAACTAAATCCCATTCAAATGAATGAGACTGGGCTGCAATACCAGGCACAGCCACTATGCAATGTAAGGCGCTGTGCTTGGTATAGTATAAAGAGGCCGCAATGCTCATCCAAACGCCGCAGCCCTTTCAAATAGCTGATTGGAACCCCACCAGTCAGAAATGGATGACCAGTCATGAGGATAGGTCATCAGTCCCGGTAAACCCCTTGAATATGGTGAGGGATTTTATTGCAAATGAACTGATGTTTCCAATGACTAGAGGCTCTCCGTGGAAAATTGTATCACCAGAAATATCACACATTTGCATTGTCCTAGACGCATTTTAATCAGATGATAGTGAAGTGATGCGTGCGAATGATATGTGCTGCGACTGGTGAGACTCTGCTTCATCACTTTTAGTATCGTACCCAAAAAAATCATTAATGATTGTAAAATCCTTCTGGTCATTTATAATTATAAGTAGGTTAATAAGGTTAAATAAGTTCTCCGCTTAGGACAATACCTTTTTGTTTAGAAGGGTTCCCTTAAAGGGGCGTCTATCACATCATTTGTGTGTACTTTGGGGGTCATTTATTGGACGCTGGTCTTAATAACCCCTGCCCTGGCTGTAGATCTGTCAAAGTTATGTACAGGTGCCAACGTCTACATAACTTCGGCGCATCCACCACCGGCCTAAATCTACACCAGCTTTTAGGCGTAGAAAATGATAACTGAGTCCGGCCTGCCAGCCCGTCCTGTTCCCCGGCCACGTCACGCCCCCCTTTGTTTAGGTCTGGCGTGAGCGGGGAAAAATCGCAGATTGCGGTGCAAATAGCCTTTGTGCCCAAAGCAAACCAGACAGAAGAAGGGAGGGCGGTTTTGGCTGCTCATATCTTGGGATGGGTAACACCTAGTGATATGGTCTTGTTTGAAAGCTGACATTCCAAGCTTTCAAACAATACCAGAACCACAGCATTATATCCACTACTTCAAAAGATATAGCTGTTAGAAATAGATTCGGAAGTGAAAGCAGTGCTCTTTTTACTTTAATTTTATAAATAATAATAATGATAAATTTCAGCTGCATTCACTGCCAACCTGATTCCTAACAGCTTTATCTTCCGATGTAGTGGATATAATGCTGTGATTCTGGTATTGCTTGGAATGCCAGTTTTCAAACAAGGCTATATCTCCAGCTCTTACCCATCCCAAGATATGAGACGCTAAAGATGCCCTCCCCTCTTCTGTCTGGTTTGCTTTGGGCAATTGGGAGCCTTTTTTCAGCAGATTAAGGCTCCATTTAAACGTCCACAATTATGTTCCGCATTTTGTGGAACGGAATTGCGGACCCATTCATTTCTATGGGGACACACTATGTCCCGCCAGGATCTGGAATTGCGGGTCCGCACTTCCTTTCCGCAAAAAAATAGAACATGTCCTATTCTTGTCCGCAGTTGCGAACAAGAAAAGGCATTTTCTATGAGAGTGCCGGCGATGTGCGGTCCGCAAAATGTGGAACGCACATTGCAGTGTCCGTGTTTTGCGGATCCGTGGACCCGCAAATCACACACAGATGTGTGAATGGACCCTAAAAGTGTTTTTTCTGGACATGGAATAAAAATACAAAGTACACCCAGGTATGTTTAAAATGTGTTTGCAATCTTCTGTGGGGCACTGTTGTTACTAATATTGGTGAAATTGCGGTGACAGACCCCCTTTAATATCAGTTGATCAGTTTGTCTCACTGCTGGGACCACCAATGATCAGAAGTCATCTGATGGGCAAACCGACAGCAAGTGTACAATTTCCCTGCAGCGCCATCACAGGGGAAATGAAGTAGTATGCACTGTCCATACAATGCACGGACATGCTGGTTCCTCCAGAGTGAGAGGTGCTATTAATAACCACTGGTTACCCTGCTTCCAAGTACGGGATTCCCATCTACTAACTCAGAATTTCCAGATGTTTATGGTCTCATGCACACACTTGAATGGTGTAACTAACATTTCTAAATCACTTCATTGAAAAAATCTGTCTGCATCCACCTGAAAAAAAAGCTGTAAAATTGCAGTCCGCTGCCTGTTGTCAGGCAAGATCTGTCACTGGTAAGGCTACATTCACACGACCGTAGTGTATTACGGATCCGCAATACACCCAGCCGCACCCCCCATAGAAATGCCTATTCTTGTCTGCAGGCTGCAGACAAGAATAGGACATGTCCTATCTTTTGCGGAGCTGCGGACCGGAAGCTCGGGTCCTCGCTCCTCAAATCCGGAAGCGGAGAGCTCTCCGCACCTCGTCCGGCCCCATAGAGAGTAAATGGGTCCAGAGCCATTCCGCAGAATTGCGGAACGGATGCGGACACATTCACGGTCGTGTGAATGTAGCCTAACAGAGACACAGAAGATGGCTGAGAGGGAGTGGGGGCGTGTCAGAGCTAGCTGAGATTTTGAGCCTGATAAAAGAACTGCTCGCTGCTTCTGAAGAGCAGAGAAGCTCATGTGTGTCTGTAAGTGTGATTTATCCCTCATTATCAGCTCCCTAGAATAAAAGAAAGATAGTAGGAAGTGAGGTCACTGCATACAGTACTGGCAGGTTCCACAGAAGAGAGATACCCCCTGCTTCTGAGTGAAATGCATCTAGCTGTGCAGCTGAAACAGGGAATAATATGGCTGAAAGAGTATTCCAAAAAACACCAGTTCCTTTATAGTTATGACTGTACAAAGAAGCGCAGCCAATATGCAAAATATTTTGAAAACTCACTTTAACTCTTTCCTGACGCAGTGATTTTGCGTTTTCATTTCTCGCTCCTTGCCTTCCCTGAGAGCTATAACTTTTTTATTTTTCTGTTCACATAGCTGTATGGAGGGCTTGATTTTTGATAGACAAGTTGTACTTTCTAATACCACCATTTAATATAGCATACAATGTAGTGGGAAGAGGGAAAAAATTCCAAATACAGGTTTTATTTTTACGCCATTCACTATACGGTAAAACTTATTTGTGCTCTTCATTTTCCAGGTCAGTAGGATTTCAGCGTTACCACATATGTATCGTTTTTCTTGTGTTTTAATACTCAAAAAAAAGAAAAACATTTGAAATTTTTTTTTTTATGACCCCCCATAACTTTTTTATACTTATGTCCACAGAGATGTGTGAGGGGTCATTTTTTGCTGGACGATCTGTAGTTTTTGCTAATACCATTTTGTATGTATGACTTTTTGATCACTTTTGATTCTTTTTTTTTTATTTTGGGGAAAGGGGATGATTTGAATTTTTATATATTTTATATTTTTATTTTTTATATTTTTCAAACATTTTTTTTTAGGTCCCAAAGTGGACAACAACTTGCAATCATCAGATAGCAACTTGTATAGAATAATGGAAATTGCCCCATTATTCTATACAGAAATCGCTATATGCTGGCATGTGATATACAAATAACCTGTAAGCCTAGTATAGGCTCAGGCTCATTATTAGGATAGGACGCTTTCCCTGATCTCCACCCAGGGAAAGCGCTTCTGACCCAGAAGCGAGCACTTCCGGGTTTTGCACTCTCAGGCGCCGTGGTCACATTTGACCATGGTATCTGAGGGGTTAAATTGCCGTGGTTGGCATTTCTACCAATCATGGACATTAGCTGCGAGTGTCTGCTGTGTGAAACCGCAGGCACCCGACAGCTATAGCGCTCGCTCCGCTCAGTAGCGGACGCGGGAAGGGGTCAAAGAGAATTTTGCGCCTGTTTACAGAGCTGTATTACAGTTTATGCCGCCCTAGGCACGTTTAGTGATCACGTCCCCTATGAGTTCGACTATAACTGCCTGTTGACTTGAGGGCATACAGTAGCTACATAAGATATTTACCTTGCGGTAAAAAAACACACACTTGGTTTTACTGTGATTGCTGCTTGGTTTTGTGATGTGGTTATTGGCCAAGCAGTTTATACAAGTAATATCCATTTATGTTACATTTTTAACATGGAAAAAAATACATAGCAAATAACCACATCACAAAACCTTGGCAAACCCGGTAAAACTGAGTGCGGTTTTAAAAGCCTTTTTAATGCAATTTTTACTATGGTTAAAAACATCTCAAGTCTGAAGGTATCTCCGTCAATGGACGGTGCATGATATGATTGGAAAAATCATAGTATGCGCCATTCATTCACTCAAGTAAGGACAGGACGCGGATATCATCTGTGAGTGGTCTGTAAAAAAATGTGTCCATGTTCACAGGCTGGAACACAAACTGGTTTAACATCACTTATCTGAAAGAGCTGTACAGTAATTCATGGTAGGTGTATGGCCGCCTTTACTCTGTGTCCGCTTTGTTTTTTAAGTTATACTGAGGTGCTTTCCTACTTTTGTGTCAGTGTATGGGTTATGGAATTGTCTCCTGTGTGACAGGCTGAGAAATACTCTCTGTTAGTTGGAAGTTTACATATGCGTAATATACTGGCTTCACCTTTCTCCTCATTTGACTGCTCTGATGTCTCCTTATCGCTTACTTTTGTTTTTTGTAGCTACAGGTCAAGGGACTTAACCCATACACCTCCTGCCTGAATAGATTACTGTTACATTAGCTGTAGGTAAGTAGTGTGAGGGTTAACTTTCCAGATAGGTACAATAAGCAAAAATTTGTGATAAGGAGACTTTGTTTTATAAGTGAGGTGCCATCATTCTTCCTTCCTGATGCCCTAGACACCTGCCCTTATGTGCCTTGTTGAAAATATGACCCTGTATGCTTAGTTATGGATCCCAGCTGTATACATGTATTAATTGAACCATTTGGGGCAGTTTGGGGAAAATGGCAACTGCTTATCTTTTATTAGAGCCACAATGAAGGTCCATGATGTGTCCATGCAATGTGCTTAAAGGAAAGTATTCCTATGTCTCCTACTGCTGGATACTTCATGTTGCTTTGTACAATACTTTTGACCTAAATAATTTCTTGACATAGTACAGACATGCTATTTTGTATTGGTCTGCAAAGTCAGTCCTAAATGGTTTTTGGAATTGAAGGTGTGTCTTGTAGGAGCCTGAACTCTCCCCAACTTGCTGCAGATGGTTGGTATCGTTTTTAGGATCTTCTAAACACGACTCCAGTCAGAGATCTCAGCAGAGGCATATCTTGATAATCCTAGGCCTCCCACCGTGTGCCGTCTATAATACTGGTGTCTTCTCAAGGAGCAGAGAGGCCTTTAGAGCCCCCTCAGACATCGGGCCTGGGTGAACCTGTGCATTTCTGTTGCTATGCCCCTGGCTCTCAAGGGTATCATAACTGATAGATTATAAATATGATAGATTATAATAATCCATAGCAGCTAGAGGTTTCATAAAATAGGCCTTAACTACGAAGATGATTATGATAATTCAACACCAATGTTCCTCATAGGTTCTTTCTTCTGACTTACCCTCATACATAAGGTGGCCATACACATTGAATAGATGCAGGTTGATGGCTGAACATCAGTTGAACAAACAATGGTGAAATATCATTTTGCAGACGTGTCCCATTTTTTGTGTCCATATTGGGCATAACAGTTGTTCATACTGTTCATACACATTCAATAACGTCGGAAAAAGAAAGAATGATCTTTTTGAGAATGTTCTTTTAAAAAATATCTGTTAGCCAAGCTGTGCCTTCTCCATGTGACTGACATGTTCCAGCCACAATTGTGCGTCTTACTTTTGCCCTCAACATCTGCACAATGCCTGAATACATCACCAATATGAACTAAAAGGTTTTGAATTACTTATAATCGTAGACCTTGCCAACAAATGATCTGCTGGGCAGTCAGAATAGGGTGGAGATGTCTTCTGCTTGACCTCATGGCCCATGTTATGGTAGGAACCCTTATTCCTGCCAAAACCTGAACCCACTGGAAGATCCTCGGTGGGCCCTTTTGACCCTAGGTTGGCCTCCTCAGTTATCGGGCCTCAACAGATGCTATGTCTACTCAGTAGTTATACCCTTGAGATCTCTCTTTCCGGCAAATCCGTACTGCAATCATTTCTATAGGAACCCTCAACATAATTTGCCCTTTCAGGGAGAATATAAGAAATGGTCAGAATTCTTGCAGTTATTGCAAAACTTCAGTGACTTTTACCCAAATAGGGAAAGATTGATTGACAAATAGCTGCATCCTTCGACTCTACCAGTTGCCAAAGAGCCGCAGCCTAAATGTCCAAAAAAAGTGATAGACCCAACTGATTTAACCTCATGGTTGTCTGGGTTGAACTTCATGGGTCTTATTGTGCTTTACTGTCTTTAGAGAGGATCCTACATTCGATCAGTTAGTTATTACATTGAGGGCATCCATGGACAAGGCATAGGGAAAGGTCTATGGACATTTCCCTATGCCCATGCCAGCCAATGCTCCGCCCCTCTTAGCAGGCATGGGTGCTGCATCTCTTACCCTGCTCTTCCTCCTGCTTTACCGGCGGTCAGAACCTGTGTGCTCTCCTCTGCCACCTACAGTGGGTTCAGCCACCATCTTGCCATGTGCCAGCTGTTGCCCCGCGCCTCTGTTGCAGGCGGCGATCTACGCTCTCCTCTCGAGTCTACTGCCTTAGGACATGCGTGCTCCCTGGCTTTTTCCCATCTTATTGCATGTCAGTTCTAGGTTACTTTTGCCCTAGTTGAGGGCTCCAGAATTTTAGGATGCTAGCTTGCTAGTTTACCCAGTAAAGGTGTAATATTCAGACTGTCTGCCCGTGTACTGAACCTCTGCCTGTTAACTGATTCTGATACTCTGGTCTTTGCACTGACCTCAGACCTGTTTCACTTATATCAACGAATTCTGCCTGCCCTCATTTCAGCTTGTTTTTTACTACAATTAGTCCCCTTGGTACAGCTACCAGCTGACCCACGGAGGACTATTCCAAAAGATAGTGACCTGCAGCGAAGACCAGATACTTGTGCAGGGATTAAACGCTGAAAACCAAGGGATCGCCAGGACAGCACCCTTAGGCCTCTTGCACACGAACGTTTTTTTTTTTTCGTTTTTTGCATTCTGTATACGGACCGTATACAGAACCATTCATTTCAATGGATCCGCAAAAAAAGAAGGGTACTCCGTATGCCTTCCGTTTCCGTATTTCCGTTCCGTTCAAAGATAGAACATGTCCTATTATTGTCCGCATAACAGACAAGGATAGTACTGTTCTATCAGGGGCCAGCTGTTCTGTTCCGCAAAAAACAGAATGCACACGGACATCATCCATATTTTTTGTGGACCGCAAAATACTGAAAAAGCCATACGGTCGTGTACAAGAGGACTTAGGGATAGCCCAAAGCCAAACCAGTAAGTTGTCCACACCTACTGCCCATTACAACCTCATCATGTTTTGGGTACATTTCTATAAATATTATTAATAAGGACCATTATCTATGATCGCTCCATGCCACTTATAATCACTTTGCATGAACTTTAAGCCGTCACTGCCATAGGGATTGGGTAGTTTTTTTAGGCAGGTTGTATTACAAGTAAAATATGCAAATTTATTTTTAAGGGATTTATCATGACGAGTCTAATAAAAGAGGACAGCTGTTAAATTAGAAATCTCTAAAATTAAGAATTACCTATGTTGGTCCATAATTATCCATATACTGTTGCAGATCACGGTCCTAAACAAAAGCATGTTGATAGGGGTGCAAAAAAAGTCAGTGAAGTAAAAGAGGCGGGGCTATGACAACCACTGACCTGTTCCTGAATAAACTAGGCTTATAGTGACGCTGGAATATGATGACACACAAGGGTCTCCCACTGCCAGTATCGCTTGTTGGTGGACATCTGCCCCAGCTTCATGGCCTGAAGGCATGGGACAAGTGATTCCATTCTATGTACAGGGGTAAAAAAAAAATAGGCAGGCGTGGACAACTGACGAAACGCAGATATATTAGTAGCAGATAATTTATTGGTCATTAGAAGGCAACGCAGTTCGATCTTCTTCAGGCAATGCATGATTTCCACCTCCAGAAATTTGTGCTTTACTTAAGCTTCAGCATAATGTTTTAAGAGTCAGACCAACATGTATAAGTAAATTAGGGGTCCTGCCATGGGGTCTTGCTTTGCCCCATCTTACCCAAAGGTCTTTTTGAACAGGATCATATACTGTTTTCATGCAGGGGCTAATGAAGATCCATCTCCTGCATCGAAACGCGTTGCCATTTAATGACCGATAAATTCCCCGCTATTGATGTATCTGATTTTCCTCAGTATTTTGTGAGCCTTGATTATACAGCGGCGATCTCCAAATGGTCTGTCTGTTTGCAGAGCTGCAGCTGACTGTGTATTACTATGTGCCTGCCTCAGGGTTGGTCCTGTGATCCGAGAACTATACTAGATGAGCGACTTTTCTCTGTGTATTTGATGTGTATTTTCACTTTGCTTTAAATTCCGTGTCATGCACCGCCCCCTCAAGCCCTGCATTAGGTCTTATATCAGTTAAGCCTGGAGCAGTCAATATAACCCTAGCTATAAATGCTCTAAGCTCCCTAAGAACACATGGCTGCGGTGGCTACAGGCAGGGTTTTATCATTTATTCCTATGGTGTGTGTAGTAAAGGTCATCTGTTTCATAAAACTGGAATACCCCTTTAAGGTTCCTATGGCTGGCCCTGATATTGAACCTCAAGTTACAAATTGGGGGGGGAATTGCATATGTTTTGGTGGCCAAATCAGAAAGGTTTTTGGCTTTTTGGGTACAGGAACACCCAGTTGGGTCTATCTTCTGATCTCCAGAGCTGATAATGGTTACTTGAGTGATTATACTGGTGCAACCAGGTTTCTTGCTTTGTGTATGTTCTACCTGATAACGTCCACAGGACACCATCTACTCAACGATATGGAGCAATCTGGACGACGCCATCAAGATTTGTTCTCTCTGGTGTCAGTGTTTTTGAAACTTTTGCTTTTTTGCTTTGCTGTTTGCAGTTACATCGTGAGAGTCCGCGCAGTGGTGATGTCCAGAGACGACTCTAGTGGGGGCTGGGTGCCTATGGGAGGAGGAGGTCTCAGTCACGTAATGATTTGCAAGGTGCGACGACCGGACACCTCTCACCAACGAGACTACCTTATCCGTGGGGAAAGGCTGAGAGATCAGACAGTATGTATCACCCTCATGTCAAATGTATTGAAACATATTTAATGTTATTTTTTTATCATGGGATAGGACATTCAAGATGACCCGTTGTCCTCACGCAGGTCAATCAGCCATGTTAAGGGGGCGAAACCCCACTAATTCATCTCATAGCTCCTCATTTGGACAGCTGACGTTTGAATGTCAAGTTCAATACAGATCTCTTATAAAGGCCTTTAAAGGGGTTGTCTGGCCTACTTAAAGGGAGTTTGTTACCAGGAAACCAGGCACAACGTAGTGTAGTTGTAGTTCTAGCTCAGCTGTATGTAATAATACCTTTCACTTAGCCGTCCGCTGCTTCATTCTAGGGAAAAAGTACTTTTAATCCATATGCAAATGAGCAGTTAAGTGCACTGGAGTGGGGGGACAAGCCACTCAGTGCACCCTTGCTTCTCCTTATTCCTCTTGAAGTTCTTCCCTCTCCTTGATTGGCAGGACCAGGTTCCTGCATAGTTATCTTACTTGGTCCTGTCAATCAGGAAGAAGAGGGAGGGGAGGAGCAGCAAGGGTGCACTGAATGACTTGGCCCCGCCCCCGGTTCACTTAACTGCTCATTTGTCTACAATGAAGCAACGGCTCCCTAAGTGAAAGGTATCATTACATTCAGCTGAACTAGCCCTACAAGACATTGTGACCTTAATTATAGCGGGCAGCAGGGTGTCGAAAAAGTGAAAAAAAAACTTTTACTCACCTTCCCAGGCACCCTCCTTTCAGCATAGTGGCTCCCAGCGGTCCCTGCAGGACCAGAAGGCACGTGGGACCCGTCCTTGGTGATGAGACCTCTGTAGACAGTGACCTTAGAGGTCGCATTGCAAGAACAGTGCATCACTCCTGAGTCCTAGTCCCATTTAGACGATTTTGTCTAAAACTGTCCTTTTTGAAAAGTTATAAACGTTTGCAATCAGGGTTGCCAACCAGAATTTTTCAGAAAAACTTAGCCCAAAATAACGGATAGCCAACATTTTTTACGGACAAATTGGAAAACCATAAGCGTTAGCACCTCAGTATTAGCTTTGCTGATGATAATTCCCCCCAAAATAATCTAGTTAGGTTCCACCAGCCTCAAAAACATCTCGGACACCTCTAATAAATCGCCTATTTTTACGGACTGTCCAGAAATTTCTGGACAGTTGGCGACCCTGCTTGTAATTACAATTATTTTCATCGGTGACGGCCACTGAGAGGTAGCTGTACTTGTGCAGATGCATTGTCCCCTATATATATAGGCATGGTTTATCGGGAGCGCCCACTGTTCGGGCATGTTCCCGGCCTGGTCACCTCTCTCCTCTGCTCCCGGCCTGGTCACCTCTCTCCTCTGCTCCCGGCCTGGTCACCTCTCTCCTCTGCTCCCGGCCTGGTCACCTCTCTCCTCTGCTCCCGGCCTGGTCACCTCTCTCCTCTGCTCCCGGCCTGGTCACCTCTCTCCTCTGCTCCCGGCCTGGTCACCTCTCTCCTCTGCTCCCGGCCTGGTCACCTCTCTCCTTTGCTCCCAGCCTGGTCACCTCTCTCCTTTGCTCCCGGCCTGGTCACCTCTCTCCTCTGCTCCCGGCCTGGTCACCTCTCTCCTCTGCTCCCGGCCTGGTCACCTCTCTCCTTTGCTCCCAGCCTGGTCACCTCTCTCCTCTGCTCCCGGCCTGGTCACCTCTCTCCTCTGCTCCCGGCCTGGTCACCTCTCTCCTTTGCTCCCGGCCTGGTCACCTCTCTCCTCTGCTCCCGGCCTGGTCACCTTTCTCCTCTGCTCCCGGCCTGGTCACCTCTCTCCTTTGCTCCCGGCCTGGTCACCTCTCTCTCTCTGCTCCCGGCCTGGTCACCTCTCTCCCTCTGCTCCCGGCCTGGTCACCTCTCTCCTTTGCTCCCGGCCTGGTCACCTCTCTCCTCTGCTCCCGGCCTGGTCACCTCTCTCCTCTGCTCCCGGCCTGGTCACCTCTCTCCTTTGCTCCCGGCCTGGTCACCTCTCTCCTCTGCTCCCGGCCTGGTCACCTCTCTCCTCTGCTCCCGGCCTGGTCACATCTCTTCTCTGCTCCCGGCCTGGTCACCTCTCTCCTCTGCTCCCGGCCTGGTCACCTCTCTCCTCTGCTCCCAGCCTGGTCACATCTCTTCTCTGCTCCCGGCCTGGTCACCTCTCTCCGCGCTCATGGCCCTGCTGCCACCCCCCCCCCCACCTGTCCCTAAGTGGCGCTGCCTGAGGCAATCGCCTCAACTCGCCTCATTGACAGTGTGCCCCGCCTTTAACTCTTTCCAAGGATTTGCTTTTTACGTACCCTTTTTGTTTTGAGTCCTCCAAAAATAACCTAATTAGATGCTCCCCCCTAAAATCAGCCATAAACTGTGGCAAAACTTGGCAGTGCTTTTTCAGTTTCCCTGCGGCCCACCACAGGCGATATAAAGAATTACCTGGTGCCCATAATGCCAGAGAGAGAGAGATGATCTCTTTGCACCTGGTAAATAGTCTGTTGGGTGGAGAAGTGACTAAACATTGCGCATTTTGGCAGCTCTGATTGGCTGAGAGCCCAGCAATAGGCCTACTCATACCATGTCATATGTGATGTAGTACCACTGTCATTCTGCAGATGGCACCAAAGTCAAGATCTGTAGTTCCGCCATGATAATATACATTTCTGGGTCTGCATTCATGAAAATACAACATTATGGTTAAAAACAGGACTTTGATGTTCTGCAGAAGAAACCGCCTTCCGACTTTCCATGGCCTGATTAGTTCTTCAAAGTCTGAAAACACAGAAATGCAGATTTTGGTGCAGTTTTGATTCAAAAATTAAAATGACCAGAAACAAATTTAATCCTTTTTGCATTTTATTACTTATGGACACCCCCTCCTCTGGCTTTTGCACAAAAAAAAAAT
Organism: Bufotes viridis; assembly: GCA_033119425.1. Classification (NCBI taxonomy): domain Eukaryota; kingdom Metazoa; phylum Chordata; class Amphibia; order Anura; family Bufonidae; genus Bufotes; species Bufotes viridis. The sequence goes on along the minus strand of CM065597.1, from coordinate 28,405,789 downwards.
GTGTATGTGTCAATACAACATAATAATATATAAAAGAATCAATACAGCCTCAGTTTTCAGTATTTTTACTCCAATGAGTTTTGATTGCTAGAATTCGATGTTTCCTAGCACATTGAGAAATGCTGATGGTGATATGTATGGCGCCGGTGGGTGAGCTCTGGTCACATGTTCTTCACAGACCATCCTAGAGTGTGTCCTGAAAAAGGGTCTCGTCTACAATAAAGCCAACCCCATCTTCCATCACTGGAAAGTAGAAGAGAACAAGTTTGGCCTGACCTTCCAGAGCCCAGCGGACGCAGTCACATTTGAGAGGAGTGTGCAGGCTGCTATGGAGGAACTGGTGGAAGGTTTGTGATAAACTCCTCATAAGATATAGATAGATAGATAGATAGATAGATAGATAGATAGATAGAGATAGATGATAGATAGATAGATAGATAGATAGATAGATATGAGATAGATAGATAGATAGATAGAGATAGATAGATAGATAGATAGATATGAGATAGATAGAGAGATAGATGAGAGATAGATAGATAGATAGATAGATAGATAGATAGATAGATAGATAGATAGATAGATAGATAGATAGATAGATAGATAGATAGATAGATAGATCGATCGATCGAGAGATAGATAGATAGATAGATAGATAGATAGATAGATGATACATGATAGACAGATGTATAGATATGATATAACATAACATAAGATATAGACAGATAGATGTATAGATATGAGATATGACAGAGATATAGATGTATAAACAGAAAAATAGATATAAGATAGATAGATAGATAGATAGAAGATATATAGAGAGATAGATGGATAGATATAGATAAATAGATAATAATACAGATATATGGAGAGATAGATAGATAGATAGATAGATAGATAGATAGATAGATAGATAGGAGATATATGGAGAGATAGATGGATAGATATAGATAAATAGATAATAATTTGCATGTGTGGGTTGTTTGAACGATTGGGACATCGTATTGGTTTCTAAATAGATAATAATACAGATATATGGATAGATAGATAGATAGATAGATAGATAGATAGGAGATATATGGAGAGATAGATAGATAAAAGGTTGCAACACTCCAGCTAAAGTCCAGTGAACAAGTGAAGGATTATTAGCCCATATCAGTAGAACATATCAGTTCCACCATGGACGTTTTTAAGGCTGCGGTTGCTGGCAGCCTCCACATCTTTCTATGGAGTGCTGCTTGCCATTTTATAGATAGATGATAAGACAGACGGACAGATAGATAATAGATTGTTGTTATCATATGACACTAGGGTTAGTCAACATATTTAGCCCAATAATTTGCTATTTGAAGTAAATGATTTTTTCCGCCTGCTTAGAATTTTAGCCCATACTCTAACGTTTACTTCTTCCTCAGGGTCTTTGTCACATTCAACATCCTCATCGTCATCCTCATCTTCTCGAGAAGAAGCTCAAGCTCTGGAGGATGTCATGCCAGTAAGTCTACAACCACATATACCAATTCTTCTTTTCTTCCAGATGTCAGTGTCTATTATTGAAGTTATAACCTGTATCTTCTGATAAACCTGGTCTTCTCCAAAAATGTTCTATTAAATTGGGTTGTATGGTGTAGAAAACCTATTTCAGACGCCCTGGTATGACTTTATTTAAGGAGGTATCTCCTTTAAGACCCTCATATTTTAGCCATCGACAAAAAAAAAATGTCTGTCACTCTGGAGGACCTGGCAAGTCCAGCTCATAGATTGCAGTGAATACTGTGTAATTCCACATTTATCCTGTGGGGGCACTGTCGGGAAATTGAGCACCTGCGTAAGTCAGCACAGTTTAACGATGAGGGTCCCTGCTATTTGGCTATCATCAGAGGATCTGTCTACCAAAAATGATGGTCCACAGCAGACAACCTAGATTTACTGTATTTTCTTCTGTATATTACTTATTTTTATACATTTCATTTGCTTAGCTTCATACAGATAGTGAATCGTCTTCTAACAGCCGAAAGGAAATGTTACCAAAACACATCACCATCATCACCAGTGAGTCGTCTTCTAGCTGCTACGCGAGATCTCCTGTTTCTGAAGAATTTGGGTTTACCACTGGTCCATCAGTCAGTCCAACCACCCAGGTATATAATGGTCCATTATCAGTCTGTAGTCAAAGCTCCTCCAGTGGGGCAAGGCCATTCAAGACCGGCATAGCACATGCCGGCCTTGATAAATCAGGGCCTTTGTATTTTTTAGGCCCTTCAAAATAAGTGATGCAACATTTCAACCAATGCAGGGGTCTTTGTCAAGAGAGTTGCATATTATTATATGTCACCCATAGGATCCTATGAGATATACGCTCCTTTGTGGCGTGTCTCTACATTTCAGTAGAATATAGGTATGACGATGACCTTATAAAGTGGTTGTCAAGGCAATTTTTTGTTAAAATTTCTCCTTACTACTGGCGATACCTGTGCCCTTTTGCAGCTAATGACTGGCCTCAGCGGTGACATGCCTCCAAGGGGTGTGATGTGCCACATGGGGACACGTCAGCGTTGAGGCCAGGAGTGGGAAGCAGGTAGGTATCAATTTTTTTATAGGTACTACTGGGTGGAGGGGGGATTTCAAGGTAAAGAATTTTTGGCAACCCCTTTTTGTGTACACTCTTGGTAAAGAAGGACACGTGCAGCTGAGAGCATTCCCAGTGCATGCGCCGAATGCTATCTGAACAAGGAAACAACTGCTGCCTTGTCCATAACCGTCAGTCTCCATTGTCTGTGAGTCAAAAGATTTTGGAGGCCTTGATCACGAGCCTTTTACGCTCTGATCGCCTCCATTAATACGAATACAAGGCAGGTGAGGTTTTTTTTTGCTTGACTAACATGTAGTCACTTCTCCTTTCAGTCACAGCCTTTAAAGCGTCTCTCCTTCCATGACGAAGAAGAACTTGAGAGCATCAACCCATGCAAAGATCTTTGGGTATCAAAGGGATATGAAGACTATCGCCGTGCAGTCCCACAGCAGCCTGAACAGCCCAAGTCCGACCTGAGAGTCCACTTCCAAAAAGCCACCGGGAGCAAAGCCAAGGACAGGCATTTTCCAGGAGCTGTGGCCTCAACTACATCAGAAAGTGAGGGTCAGCTAAAGGACCCCAGGGCCTCCCCTTCTTGCAGGATTCATGGCACCCCTTCTCCTAAGTCTAAGGAACACTCTCATATGTCTGGGGAGGAGGACACAGCTACCGCCCGTTGCGTCTATTGCAGGGACGTATTTAGCAGTGAAGAGAACGGCAGAGGGCAGTGCCAGGACGCTCCAGACCCCATAGGGCGTTGTGTCTACCAACTTTCCTGCATGTGGTGTGCTGAGAGCTTACTATACCACTGCATGTCAGACTCAGAGGGCGAGTATTCGGACCCCTGCTCCTGCGACCCGGGGCACCCCCATTTCTGTATACGCTGGGCTGCCCTGGTGGCCTTGTCTCTTGTGGTCCCCTGCATGTGCTGCTACCTCCCATTACGGGCGTGCCACTGGTGCGGGGAACACTGTGGCTGTTGCGGGGGGAAGCATAAAGCGGTGCGGTGAGAGGACGACAACAGGGTCCAAGGAGGAAAGTTTAATGTTCAGTTTTCAGCCTCTTGAGAGCCAGCATATTTACGTGCCAGGTTCTGCGCCAATCTTTGTGAGTGAGCGGGCACGTCATACAACTGGCCCGAGAGATATGTGTTTTTCAGATATGGCTGCAGAGGCAACGACCTACCAAAAAGAGGCAGGAGGATAATTCGATGAAGAACAGGTGGTTCTGACAAAAAATTCTCTGTGTTATAAAATGTTATGCATTGCAGGCTTGAAGTGAGATTCCACAGACGACCAAAAATGAGCAAGAGGTCACACCAAACCAAGCTAGTCTTTAATCGTTTGATCAGTCATGGTTTTACTGCTGACAGCACACCCTCTAACTAAAATCTATATGGTGTCCTGACATTGGGTTAAAGGGTAACAGAGTAATCTTTTTTTGCTCTCAGATTAATTCAAGTTGAAGACCCATGAGGTCTCTACAAGAGTATTCTACCATCCTAGGTCTTGAGGACCACCACCTTGATGTGTCCTCCACTGAGGTTTTCATATCATCCGATTACTCATACTATGGAGTTTGATTTCCCGTCCAGTAAAAGTGACAACTAAATTAGGCCAAGGAATAAAAGTTAGTGTTGAGACGTTCATGATCTAAGGATACTTGAGCCAAAAAAAAACCATAAACATCTCTGACTTCGTGACTATGCGTATAGCATTATCTTCATGGTAGCTTATTTTGGTCTTCTGTGGAATGACACCTCCATACTGTAATGACTGCAGGCAAGGTTGGCTTGTGGACCAAAGCCTGGGTGTACAGAGTCAGATAACGGGGGAGAGAGGTATTACATATGGGAAAGCATCACACGTTCCCATAGAACTAGCACCTCATGTACCTACAGCCACAATGCTGAGGTCCATCCTGGAGAATTCAGACCATCTCAGCTGAAAGGAAATTGCTGTTTGAGGTGGGTCAGCTCATGGTGGGTCAAGCCATGTTTGGTTGGACAGGCTGAAGTAAACTTTGACTGAATCAACTGTGCTCCCTCAATGGTGTCCTTATACCTAGGCCTGTTCTTTGGTGTATTTTTCCTTTCTGATCCATGTTTTATACCAATAATGATGAGGATACCTGAACTGGAGGAGGACGTTCTACTAAAACAGCTCTAGAAAGGTAAATGTGAAACCTAAGAGTAATTTATACACGGAAGTCGATAGCTGCGACTTTTCTATGGCTGTTTTTTTTAGAAAGACTCCTTCACCTTGAGAACAAGAGGGCAAGGTTTTACTCCTGGATATTAATCAGTGTGGAAATGACACTGGTATCGTACTGGGAGGGACCCAACATGGAAACCATTTCTTCATTTCTAGGCATAGATCCAAGAGGTTTTTGAAGTTTTTTACGATTTCAATTTTGACGAACCGACAAATACAGTTCTCAATACAGGGCCTGAAATCTCATGGACACACTGCTTCAGGCTGGTAGGCCGGGAACATTGATCGTTCTTAGCCATGCCCTTTACCATGAAGAATCAGACCATGGACCTGTTTTAGTATTCTTATATGTAATTCAGGGAGGTGTCGCCATCTTATACCCTAGTTCTCAACAGGTCACTTCAGGCAAAAATCCTGTCACCGATATACAGTCAAGATGACTAATTGTGTTCATTATGGAACATCATTTTATGAGTGGATTTATCCTTTCTCGACTTAGAGATGATTAGGCATGTCATGGTATGGTCATGGTCACCATAAGACATATAAATAATTTAATAACATAGGAGTGCCTGGATTTTATATAAAAATGGAGCCCCAACCAAGAATTATTTATTTCTTATTAGAGATATTTGACTTGAAAAGACAATCATTGTGAGTGAGACACATTGGTCATGAGTGGGGCCACCATCCACTGAGCTGTGATCAAATACTGGCTTATATCTCCAGAGACTGGTCAGATTAGTAGTCATATCGAGCGGTAAATTAGACCTATTATCCATTCATTCTTAGTTGGTCCGAGTCCGTGATCACACCTGTGACCTGATGGTCAGTGGTTCATCTGTGAAGATGTCCATGAAGGATCCCTGTTTGGTCTGTGTGTCCGTTTTTTTGTTCTCAGCGTGTCATCTGTAATTCATGGACACTGCCAGACCGAAAATGAATTACCAGAGCATATTTTAGCAAACCACAGAGCGAACACGAATGGCATTGGTGTCGTGTCCGTGGTTTTCACAGACCCATAGACTATAATGAGCATGAAGAATCTGTAATCACGGGCAAAAGTAGGGCATGCTTCCATGGTGTCACCACATACCGACGGTCTGTGGAAAACCAATGAAGTCAATGAATACGTAAGCGGTCTGTGAAGACCACAGACAGCACATGTCCATGATTCACTGCCTTAGGCCTCATTCACACAGTCAGTGTTTTATCAGTGATTTTCATCAATAATTGTGAGGAAAAACGAGGTGCAGGTCAAAAACGTAGAACAGGCGCAGATCCTTCCATTATCTCTTATTTCTGTGGAGGCTTTTCTCCTGGTTTTGGCTCACAATCACTGATGGAAATCACTGGTCAAACACTGACTGTGTGAAAGCGGCCTTAGGGCTCTTTCACATGAGCGATTGCCGTACGGGTAATCCGCTGCGTGAAAGAGTGCCAACCCCCATTCCGGACAGCAGAGACACGGAGCAGTAACATGATTGATAATGCTCTGTGCCTCTCTGTGGCCTTTTTACTAGAAAATCATGGTGACAACTTTATCTCGCTGTGATTTTGTAAGAAAAAGATCACAGAGAGGCGCAGAGCATTATCAATCATGTTACTGCTCCATGTCTCTGCCGTCCAGAACAGGGTTTGGCTCTCTTTTACGCAGTGGATTCCACGCACGGGATCCGCTCGTGTGAAAGATCCCTTAGGGCTCATGCACACAAACGTATTTTTTGTCTGTGTCCGTTCCGTCTTGGATCTGCATAAAAAGACGGAGATGTCTCCGTGTGCATTCCTTGTCCGCATGTCCATTCCGCAAAAATATAGAATATGTCCTATTCTTGTCCATTTTGTGGACAAGGACAGGAATTTTTACAATGGATACGCAAAAAACAAAAAAACAAAACACCAGCTCCACACGTTAGCTGAAAGTTTTCGTTTGGTGCTGATTCTCTATAGGGAGAAAATCGCTGGGAAAAAAAAAACGCCATCCATGTGTTTGGAAGAAAGAAAAAAACCCCCATAAAAATGCAAGTAGTTTTTATGGTGGTTTTTTAATGGTAAAAAAAAAAAACACAAGAACAAACTTGTGTGTGAAGGAAGCCTTAGGCCTCTTGCACACGACTGTATGGCTTTTTCTGTGTTTTGCAGTCCGTTTTTTAACGGATTCGTTGTTCCTTTTTTTGTTTCTGTTGTGTTTCCATTTCTGTATGGTTTCCATATGCGATCCGTTGTTTGCGGATCGCAAACAGAAACATAACATTTTTAATTATTGATGTAATGTACAGTAATGTGTTTTAACAGTAAACACATGGGCAAAGTGGGCATGGATCCGCAAAAAAACGGAAGACATACGAATGTGTTCCGTATGCATTCCGTATTTTTTGCGGACTTATTGACTTGAATTGAGCCACAGATCGTTATTTGCGGGCAATAATAGGACAAGTTCTATCTTTTAGCGGAACGGATATATGAATGCATACGAAGTACATTCCGTTTTTTTTGCGGAATCATTAAAATAAATGGTTCCGCATACGGACCACAAACGGAATCCACAAAAACGGAACAGAAACGAAAAAGCCTTAGGCCTCTTGCACACGAACGTTTTTTTTTTTTTTAGTTTACGGGCCGTTTTTTGCGTTCCGTATACGGTCTGTATGCGGAACTATTCATTTTAACAGGTCCGCAAAGAAAACGGAATGCATACCGTGTCCGTTTGTCACGTGTTTCCTTACCGCTAAAAGATAGAACTTGTCCGATTATTATTATGTCTAGCCCAATTTTTCAATGCAATTACTTGTATATGACGTAAGCACGCCCCCTAACCGTCCCCTCTTTTTGTTAGATTGACAGCCTGCAGCGCGGCCGGGATTGCATAAGTCTCGCGCATGCGCGGTGCGTTCCTTGGTAAGGCGTGATCCTGTCTCCGGCTGCCGCTGTTAGCCGGGTTTCAGCGGCGCACTGCGCATGCGTAAGACTTATGCGATCCCAGCCGCGCTGCAGGCTGTCAATCTAACAAAAAAAGGCTCAGTTAGGGGGCGTGCTTACCTAGACTCGAAGCAAGGAAGCCGCTGCCCCCTTGACTTACAACAACGTTTTTTGAAGCTATGGAACATCAGACTACCGGATCAAACATATGATTATTAGCAGGCTGGGGCTACTATGAGGTAATGCTGGCGGTTTTATGTGTGTCTTTGAGGTGACAGGTTCCCTTTAAGATACTGACAAAAGAAAGGTATCGTTTTAATCAGCATGAGCAACCCTACCAGACAGTATTCCTAGGGTTGATCATGCTGACAAATGCTCTTGCTGAAAGTAAGGGGATCTTCTTATGTGGATATAATACGCAGGAGTATCCTTAGAATCAGGGTCTATTCACACATCCGTAGTGTATTGCGGATCCGCAATACACCCGGCCGGCACCCCCATAGAACTGCCTATTAGAATAGGACATGTTCTATTTTTTTCCGGAGCTGCGGACCGGAAGTTCGGGGGCGCGTTCCGGAAATGCAGATGCGGACAGCACACTGTGTGCTGTCCGCATCCATTCCTGCCCCATAGACAATGAATGGGTCCGCACCTGAATTGCGGAACGGGTGCGGACACATTCACGGACGTGTGAATAGACCCTCAAGGTGAGCAGACAGAATTTGGGGGTTCCGCTCTTTGGTCTTTGCCAATGGGGAACTAATCGAATTGATATTTTATTGACTGTGATTGCGTTTTTGATCAGGACAGTCTGAATAGGGATCCATCAATATGATTGAAAGCTGGAAGCCGGTGCTCTTCATGTTTGGTCTACCTGGACCACTGCAGGAGACAATCCCAATGATCACACAGTGGAAGGACGGCCTCCTTCATGGAGATGTGGTCTTACTGGAAGGTGGTCTCACTTGGTAGAAGACGTTCTCACTGTATGTACACTGATTACAACCAACCAAACAACTGGGTATGGCGGGTGATGAAGAGGAACGGGTGCAAGTCAGACTACCAAACATCAGATTTAATACCGCCTCACAGTGGATGGTAGGAACATGTAGGCACTGGCAGGGGTAGCAGCGTTGTTTTTGGATTTGTTTCATTACCTTACTTTCCCGTGGTCGTCATTGGGCTTGTATATTAGAGTCTTCATAAATATATTCGATTTGCAATCCAAAAAGAGTAAGGAGATCCGAATCCTTGCGGCTACCCTTACGGTAGACCACCATGCAGACTACTGACGAAGAGTCGGTGTAGGGTTTCTGATATCCTCGTAGCTTCCCTGCTCTTCCATTGGAGTGCCCTTTGATCTCATTTTAGGAGCCAGAGGTATATGAAAGAGGTTGTCAGGGGTTATATAGCTCACGTGCGGATCGAGATCTCAGGAACCACACTGGTACACATCCATCGTGCTCAGCGTGACGTTATGTAGGCACCTGTACTGGGGTTCCCAGGGTCCAGGGTGGAGGACCACTTTGTATTCCAAAGTTATACCCATTGCTAACCCTTTGCATCTGTGAGTCGAGTGTATAAGGCCCGGGCTCGCCACCAACTTGTTGCCATCTTGGGTTGTCCCAACATTTAAACATATCACCTATCCATAGGGTAGGTGGTAAATATCCATAAATCACCAGAAAATAGCCCAAAGTGTACCCACATGGGGAGGACACTGGACCATAACGTGGTGAATAAATCCCAGCGAGTGCTTGTAATCTTCAATTCATCTATTCTTTATTTCATTTCAAATGCATAATTCATGGACGCGTTTCGGCCCGTCCAGCCTTCATCATGAAGGCTGGACGGGCCGCAACGTCCATGAATTATGCATTTGAGATGAAATAAAGAATAGATGAATTGAAGATTACGAGCACTCGCTGGGATTTATTCATCAGGTGGTGAATATCCCAGCCAGTCACGAGAATCGGGGGTCCCACGTCCTCCTGTAGAATGGATCAGCTGCCGAGATTTATCTCTATGGGATTAGCGAGGAGAGATCGAGTACAGCACCAGTGCCGTAGAGTCGGATGGAGCAGCAGCGCATAGTTTCGATTGGTGCTCCATTTATATGGGAGTGAGACAGAACCCCCATTGTCGTGATCCGTGAGGGCTCCAGCAGGCACCGATCAGGAACTTACGTCAAAGTTTAAAGGGGTTGTCCCATGATTAATGTAAAATATGAAAATCAGGCATCATATAGTACATGTACAATCTCTTTCTAGCAAAGCTAGAACCGGCCCTGTACCTCACATGGATCCAGAGATCTCCCCGTTCATTGCTGCCATTGTTCTGCTAGATTTATATCAAGCTGGCAGCTCAGGGGGTGTGTCCTTTCTTTGCAGCTGAAGGATGGAACTGAGCATGTGCTTCCATCTTAGTGAGCTGGACAAAGAATGTAGAAAAAGAGCAAACAGCAGGTGGCGCCATACAGCTGGATTTCAGTGAATAACTCAGTGACTATACTGAATTTATAATTACATTCAATTACGGAAGTATTCAGGTCCAGGGGCTGGTTTGAAAAATGTAGAATATTTTTTGTGGGACAACCCCTCTTCAGAGGGTGTACGTAGAAAAAGGTGAACTGCCGAGTTGCAGTACCAGACACAGCCTATGGCCCAGAGCGGCGCTATTTCTAGAAAGATAAAGAGACGTGTTTTTTTTTTCTCTAATCTGATTTAACCTTTTATGTCATCGTTATTGCTTCTTATTGGAGCCATTGTTTCGCTACCTTTGTTGTTCCGCGACGGGTCATTTTCCATTGGCTTCTACTGAATGCAACTGTTGTGCCATAGTGCGGAAAACGTGCCGCCACGTAGCCTGGGCCTATCCGCTAGACTGATTTAGATGGTTTATATGATTGCTCTATAGCTCAACCTGTGGCCCTCCAGCTGTTGCAAAACTACAACTCCCAGCATGCCCCTAATAGCTGAAGGCTGTCCAGGCATGCTGGGAGTTGTAGATTCGCAACAGCCGGAGGGCCGCAGATTGAGCATCCCTAATGTAGACTATTCCCAGCCATATTGAACAGAAGTGCAGCCTGAAGCCCATTTCCAATGGGGTTGATCCAGCCTTTTCTAGCTGTAGACCCTTATAGACTATGATGAGACCTGATGCACAGTAAACACCGCCAAACCGTAACCCAACAAGACTGTAGAGCAGGGATCAGCAACCTTCAGCACCCCAGGTGTGGTGAAACTACGACTCCCAGCATATACACTTGCTTGGCTGTTCTCGGAGCTCTCATAGAAGTGAATGGAGCATGCTGGGGATTGTAGTTTCACAACAGCTGGAGTACCGACGGTTGCTGACCCCCGCTATAGAGCAACCAGCACAATAACTTCCATCAGTCATCGCCACCTTATCCTATTACATATTTTAAGACGGGAGCATTACCCATAGGAAATTTCCAAAACCGTACCCGTCAATTGCCGCTTGGCACCCTTCTAATGACAATCTGTTTCTTCCTCCCTCATTTTTGTCCCCATAAAAAGTGAGAGCCTTAAAGGGGGATTCCACCTTTAGATGATTTCTATGTATTGGTTTGCATAGGACCCTCTGCATTTCACCACATATATTGCTTGTACGTATGGCTAGCGAGGACTGTGTGGCTCTATGTGCCTTTTGTGAGTTGGATTAGCTTGTTTTTTGCAGTCAGGGGCCAGTTGGCAGGACCGCCAGTTATAAGTTAAGATGTCCACTATTTGGCGGCTCTGTTAGGTAGCGCACGCTGGAGGCGTCGTATTAATGTCATTTGCATGGGGTGCCAAAGGGTTACTACTGTTATCTATAGAACGGGCCCCCGAAGTGATGCGCATATGTAACCACCTGTTCATCCCTATGGGAGTTCCGAAAATACTTATGAGCTCCATGTTTCTTTTTGTTTTTTGGTTTGGAGTTCCGAAAATAGCTGAGTGATCTCGCTCAGCTATTTTTAGAAGTCCCATGTCGGTGAGTGGAGAAGGCACTGTGCAAGCGCGTCCACCGCTCCATTTATTGCTGTGGGACTGCTGAAATAGCCAAACTCCCATAGCGGTGAACAGAGGGTGGTCGCGCATGCATGGCTGCTCCGTGTTCACTTCAAGGGTCCCGTTCTGGAGATAGGGGCGGGTCCTAGACGCGGGACCCGCACCTATCTAAGGTTCCGTTTGAGGAACCATTCATTTCAATGGGGCCACCAAAAAACGGAAATGACTCTGTGTGCATTCTGGATCCGTATGTCCGAAAATCAGTCCCGCAAATCAGTTTTGCAGACAAGGACAGGCATTGTTACAGTGGATCTGCAAAAAAAAAAAAAACGGATGTCACACAGATTTTTTGCAGTCCGTAAAATCCATACGGTTGTGTGCATGAGCCCTAACACTGATGGCCTACCCTACCCCAGAGACGGAAATAGCCCTTTCATTATAGAATGAGTAACCCTTATACGTTAAAGCCGGAGTATCCCTTTAGACCAGGCATCCTCAAACTGCGGCCCTCCATCTGTTGTAAAACTACAACTCCCACAATGCCCTGCTGTAGGCTGATAACCTGTAGGCCAGTCATGCCCAACCTGCGGCCCTCCAGCTGTTGTAAAACTACAACTCCCACGATGCCCTTCTGTAAGATGATAGCTGTAGGCTGTTCGGGCATGCTGGGAGTTGTAGTTTTGCAACAGCTGGAGGGCCGCAGTTTGAGGATGCCTGGTTTAGACGGTTGCAATAGGCAGTTTGCCCATTGTTCTACCCCAATATAATGGGGCTCTGTAGGGACCCCGATTTTTGCTTTGCATACAGGGCATTAACGGCGTGAATCTAAAGCAGCTAATTTTTTGGAAAAAAATAAATAAAAAAATCCTGCAAAGCCGACTGCAACTTATGTTGTGAATGTTGCAGAAGGGCGTTAGGGTTAGAGGACCCCTTTAAAAAACGGAGTTGTCAGGAACCAGAGAAGGAGCGAATCACGGATATTGTGAGGCCTCTCGCTACGAAGGTGAAGGTCATCCTGAGTGAACAGTCACCTCCACATCCAAATCCGCAGTGGTGCGACTCCGCCTCATACACGACGCAACACACACAAGCCTGTAAAGTTTGCACTAGCTGTGCAGTGTTCTGTATATTGCTGGAATGTTTTATTGCTATTTTGTATCAAACAAAAAAAAAAAGGTTGCTATTAAATATTTTTTTTTGTGGTTGGAGCTAATATCTTTTTTTTTTTTTTCTCTTGAAGAATATATTGTGTTTTTCTACTGTTATTTTGTACAGAAAGATGGAAGGTAAAATAGATCTTATTGTTATTTTGTTCTTGCCTCCCAGAAGCATAAAGTGAAGCTGTCGCATACTCCTGCAGGGGCGGCAGTTATTTTGTGACCTGGGCAACTGCGCAAGCGGTCACCTCTCAGAGGCACGAGGCACAAAGTTCCTCATGCCTCGGGATAAGAGGGGCTCGACGAAAAAGGACCGACTCATAAAATAACTGCTGCCTGCAAACGGCAGGTCCACTTTAAAAAAAATATATACAATATTTAAAAAAAATATTAACTATATTTAATTAAAAAACAAAACAAAAAAACTTTGCAATGGATTTTCCTTTGAAATTGACCTATTTTTTAAAAATTGTGTTTGATATTTGGTTCTGACGCTCTTCCTCACAACCGGAATAGATTGCGAGGCTCATTTTGCATTATTACCGATGGTCTCTTGATTATGGTTCTCCCTTTCCGTTTATTACTGTAACGCCCGGATGAGGCCCCTTCATTCCTTCTGACGGTTCAGTGTTTCAGAATATGATTTAATCATTAAATATGTTTATTTTTTAACGAACGACAAACTCGTTGCACTCTGTTCTCGTCGGGGTGGTACTGGTGGCGCGTGCGGGCGTGTGGATGGTATGCCTGACGGTGCCGATAAGCATGGAAGGAGGCTGATCTGCAGTACCCCAGCACGGCCACTAAGTGGTGTATGGAGCTGTCTGGCTTCACCTCTGGGATCAGAAACCTTTGGCACTCCAGCTGTTGTGAAACTACAACTCCCAGCATGCTCCATTAATTTTTATGAGAGCAGAGCAAGTTGGCATGCTGGGAGTTGCAGTTTCACAACAGTTGGAGTGCCTGAGGTTGCGTTCCTAGGCGCCACAGCTGATCGGTGTAGGTATTGGATCCCCACGGATCTGATATTGATGACCTATTCTGTCGATAGCACAGAGGACCCCTTTAAAGTGAATGGGGTTTAGCTGACTGGTTGCTAGAATGGAAGCCCCCAGGCCTGAAAAGTGGTGTGGTAAGCAGAAATCCTTAGGGTACGATCACACGACGACATTTGTGGCGCGACAGTAATTTGCGCGACAAATAGAGCACAACTGCACTGCAAGATGTGTGACGCGACATATTGTTGCATTAATGTCGCGCGACAATTTTTATAATGGGAGTCTATGGTGTCGCATTGCGACATGCTGCGACCGCGACCGTCGCAGAAAAATGAATGGATTTTTGCGACAGTCGCAGCATGTCGCAATGCGACACCATAGACTCCCATTATAAAAATTGTCGCGCAACAATAGTGCGACTTATTGTCGCGCGACTAATGTCGTCGTGTGAACGTACCCTTAGATGACCCTATCATAGTTGCCAACTGTCCCGAATTTGCAGGGACCATCCCTGAATTTCAGAAACAGTCCCGGCAAATTCTGGCGGTCTTGTCCCGAAAATAGGCGGTTCTAACAATAATCTCGCCCATAAGTGGGTGTTTCCGGGATGGCGTTTTGGATGCCTTACCCTAAACATTGGTAAGTATGCCCTATTCATATTGCACCCGCTGTGGTGATCACCTGAGCGCTGCCGGTTTAGCTTTTGGTATTCCTGGCAAACGGGTGGTTTTGCTAAGAGAAGGAAGAAATGTACCCGTCGTTCACATCAGGCATGCTGGATAGGGGGCGTGCATCGCTGGACCCCATTGACTATAGTGAGAGTTGGGTCGCGGCCAGGCCAAAACAGCTGCATGCTTAGGTTTTTGTTTGGCTGAAACCCGTCACTCCTGACGGACACTGGGCGGAGCCTATTACAATCAATGGGGTCGGTAGCCTGTTCCTCTGCCGGATCAGGAAGCGCAGATGTGAACATACCCTTAGTATTACATGTCAGCCTCTCATCTCTATCCTGGCCCATGGAAGCACGTTCCAAGCGGGGGAACAACTTCTGCGATGTCCGTGTGATGCCATGGTGACAGGTGCTGCATATGACTCTTTCATCAGATCCCAAACTGAATAGACCCCCAGATACCATGAATAGACCCCCAGATACCATGCTGTGTGTGTAAGCTCTATGGCAGCTGCAATGAATGGGAGTCAACTGACAGAAATCTAAAATATCCAGAAGGATAGTCCCCCCCTAGAATGCAAGGGGTGGCAGGGTAGGAGTATACTCAGCGGGGGTTATTCATCATGGGACTTACGACTATTTCAGACATAATATAAATAGTCGCAAGTCCCCTGTGTGACAATATTAAGTCGCCGGGTGGACAAAGCAGCAACACCCATCACAGGCGCTGGTATGGCGTGGTGACGTACAGGGCAACATAAAGAATAAAGAGGCCCGAGGGCTCGCCAATTCAAGCAGCTGATATGTGGGAGTGCCAAAAGGCAGACCCCCACTCATCTCATATTGATGACCCATCCTATTAATTCTATGAGTCTCATAGAGATAAATAGAGCAGTAGTGTGCATGCCAGCCCTACCGCTCCGTTTATTTTGAGAGGCCCTGTGATCCAGCGCTGCTATAACCAAACTTACCTTCCCAGTCCCCTGTAATCCAGCGCCGCTGTCCCATCCGCTGCAGCCAATGATGTATTGTTTTGGCTGCTGCAATGACGTCCCGTGCACCGCTGCAGCC
This sequence comes from Bufotes viridis, assembly GCA_033119425.1. Taxonomy (NCBI): domain Eukaryota; kingdom Metazoa; phylum Chordata; class Amphibia; order Anura; family Bufonidae; genus Bufotes; species Bufotes viridis. The sequence goes on along the minus strand of CM065597.1, from coordinate 28,390,179 downwards.
AATCACTGGTCTCAGTAGTGTATGGCACCAGGCCGCTGAAGCCAGGGACATTACCACTGCAGCCAAAGCAATATGTCACTGGCTGCAGCCCGGGAAAAAGAATGGCGGTGCTGGATTAGAAGGGTCTGGGAAGGTAAGTGTAAGTCTGCTCATTATTTTGACAGTTTCCAGAAATACATCCATTTTTAAAATGTTTTTAACCTCTTATGGATGCAGGGCGTACAGGTACGCCCTGGCGTCCTGGTACTTAAGGACCGAGGGCGTACCTGTACGCCCTGCGAATTTCCGATCACCGCTGCGATGGTGGTGGTGACCGGAACAAGGTGCCTGCTAAAAGGTGCCAGCCCTACTGCTAAAATCCGTACGGACCGCTGTATGGAAGGGATCAACAGGGAGGGAGCTCCCTCCCTTTCCCATCGGGGGTACTGTGCCCTTGCAGCCCCCAATTCTTGAAGGGAGCACAGAGGGAGGGGGCTCCCCTCCCTCCCCATCACCCGCTGCTCTGTTCTGGAAGCGGATGATAGTCACCATGGCAACAGGACGCCTTCAGAGGCGTCCTGCTTGCCATGGTGATGGCAAGTCTGATCTGACTTCTGTTAAAGGCAGAAGTCTGATCAGACTTTGTAAAGTAAAAAATACAGTACAGTACACTATATAGTCAAGCAATAGTTCAAATGGCTGCAGATCTCACCTCTACCTTTAATCCAAGAAGCACGGAAAAGAGACCAGAACTGGGCCTTATGAAGTATCCAATGGAAAAATGGAATCCAGCTTCTTATGGAATAAAAAAGGTCCTTTATTGGCTCATCATATAAAATCTACCAAAGTCACAGAAAATGACATCAAAGTGACGCGTTTCGGGCTACAGAATCCAGCTCTTCATCAAGACATAACAAAATGTATTAAAACCATTCCCTTTATACAGCACAGGGTCCAAACCCTTCTAATTAGCAAGGTATCCTGCACCAGGAAGCTAGAATGTGAGCCATTCAGTGATCCGGGGAAGAGATCCAGCATCACCGATGGTGCACACATAACATAATGAGGACATCTTAGTTGTATTGCAGAGTAAGATCATGTTTTCTATTTAGCCCTTTTGGTATACAGGTGTCAAGTGAAAACATCCAGAAGGTTTCCCTACTGAGAAGTTTTTGTCTACGGTCCCCTCCTCTCATAGGCAATGTCACCACTTCGATCCCCTGTGCACAAAACGCAGATGCGTCTCCTTTATGAACAGCGGCGTAGTGGAAAGTCGCCGCCGATACATTATGAGTCTGAAAATAAGGGATGTCACTAAGATGTTTTCTAATGCGTATTTTTAACTCTTTCATAGTGCATCAAACATACTGAAGTTTACAAATTTTAAATGTGATAACATACACAACAAATTCCGTGTTACAATTAATATATTGTGTCAAAGTGTGTCTGTTATTATTTACTGCGGACGTAACCTCCTTAGTAATGCACGTATATCGGCAGCAGATACATCTCCTACTTCCACGTTTATAATTACCAGTGGTTTTAGGCCAGGAGCATACCCGAGGGATAGTGTCAATAAACAAACTGGCGCTAAGTTTTTGTCCCACTGTGGCGGCATATTACGCCGCGTCCGTAAAAACCTGCTCTATAAAAATATCACATGACCTAACCCCTCAGTTGAACACCATGAAAAAAAAATAGTGTAAAAAAAGCAATTTTTTGACACCTTACATCACAAAAAGTGTAATACCAAGCGATCAAAAAGGCGCATGCCTCCCAAAATAGTATCAATCAAACTGCCATCTCATTCCGCAAAAAATGAGCCCCTACATAAAATTAAAAAATATGGCTCTCAGACTATGGAGACATTAAGACATAATTTTTTTTCTAAAATGCTGTTATTGTGTTAAAGTAAAATAAATAAATAAATATATATAGTATACATATTATGTATCGCCGCATCCGTAAAAACCTGCTCTATAAAAATATCCCATGATCTAACCCAGACATCCTCAAACTGCGGCCCTCCAGCTGTTGCAAAACTACAACTCCCAGCATGCCCGAACAGTAATAGCAAGCGATCAAAAATTTATATGCACCCCAAAATAGTGCCAATCAAACCGTCATCTCATCTTGCAAAAAATGATACCCTACATAGGACAATAGCCCCAAAAAATATGGCTCTCAGACTATGGAGACATTAAAACATGATTTTTTTTGTTTCAAAAATGATATTATTGTGTAAAACTTCAATAAACAAATACAAAGTATATTAACTTCTTAACGACCGCCTAACGCAGGATTGCGTCCTGCGGGGGGTCGGTTTGTTCCTCTTTGATGCGCGGGCGCGTCATCTCGCGAGGCGCGAGATTTCCTGTGAACGCGCGCACGCTGCGCGCGTTCACAGGATCACGTCGGGGACAAGGTAAACTACAGCCTGCCAGCGCTGATCGTGCGCTGGCAGGCTGTAGAAGTTAAAAAAAATCACATATCAGACGCTGTTTTGTTCACAGCGTCTGATATGCTTGCTGATCGTTCCTTTGGTGGTCCCTTTTGCTTGGGACCACCAAAGGAAACTTTTATAAGTGCACCAATCACCACACAGACCCCCCATCCATCCCCCACCCCCATCACTGATTAACCCCTGATTAACCCCTGATTAACCCCCGATCACCCCATGTCACCCCCTGACACTAATCACCCCCTGTAAGGCTCATTCAGACGTCCGTATGTGTTTTGCGGATCCATGGATCCGCGGATCCGCAAAACACGGACACCAGCAATGTGCTTTCCGCATTTTGCGGATCCGCACATTGCCAGAACTATATAGAAAATGCCTTTTCTTGTCCGCAATTGCGGACAAGAATAGGACATGCTCTATCTTTTGCGGAGCTGCGGCCGGATGTTTGGTGGCCGAAACCCGGAAGTTTGTGGCCGCAGCTCCGCAAATGCTGATGCGGCGAGCGCATAGTGTGCTCTCCGCATCACCGCCAGCCCCATTCACACTGAATGGGTCCGCATCTATTCCGCAGAATTGCGGAATAGATGCGGACATTTTTGACGGTCGTGTGAATGGGGCCTTACTACTTTTTTTGCACATTTTTGGCAGAGATTTTTTCATCCACATTGATCGATGCGAATGAGGAAATCTGTGCCGTTCATTTTTTCTTTTTCAGCCCAGAGGCTGAACGGAAAAAAATCTCATTCCCGTATGCTCAATATAAGGAGAATCGCAGAAACTCCTAATGCTGGCCATACGTGTAATGATTGCAGAGACCCTAAAATGCCAGAGCAGTACAAAAACCTCACATGTGACCCCATTTTAGAAAGAAGACACCCCAAGGTATTCCGTGAGGGGTATGGTGAGTTCATGTAAAATGTTATTTTTTGTCACAAGTTAGTGGAATATAATACTGTAAAAAAAAAAAAAAAAATCAATTTCCGCTAACTTGTGCCAAATTTTTTTTTCTGTGAACTCGCCATACCCCTCACAGAATACCTTGGGGTGTCTTCTTTCCACAATGGGGTCACTTGTGGGGTTTTTATACTGTCCTGGCATTTTAGGGGCCCTAAAGCGTGAGAATCCAAATGCATAAAAATGGCCTGTGAAATCCTGAAGGTACTCATTGGTTTTAGGGCCCCTTTGCGCATCTTGGCTGCAAAAAAGTGTCACTCATGTGGTATCGCCGTACTCAGGAGAAGTAGGGCAATGTGTTTTGGGGTGTATTTTTACATATACCCATACTGTGTGTGAGAAATATCGCTGTAAACGACAACTTTTTAAATTTTTTTATTCAAAGTTGTCAATTTACAGAGATATTTCTCTCACCCAGCATGGGTATATGTAAAAATACACCCTAAAACACATTGCCCTACTTCTCCTGAGTACGGCGATACCACATAAGTGACACTTTCTGCAGCCTGGGTGCGCAAAGGGGCCCAAATTCCAACGAGTACCTTTAGCTTTACATGGCTGCTCACAATTTAGCCCCACCCAAAATGCCAGAACAGTACAAACACCCCACAAATGACCCCATTTTGGAAAGAAGACACCCAAGGTATTCACTGAGGGGCATAGTGAGTCCATGAAAATGTAACTTTTTGTCAAAAGTTAGCAGAAAGGAGACTTTATGAGAAAAACAATAAAAATCAATTTCCGCTAACTTGTGCCAAAAAAAAATCTTCTATGAACTCGCCATGCCCCTCACAGAATACCTTGGGGTGTCTTCTTCCAAAAGGGGTCACATGTGGGGTATTTATACTGCCCTGGCATTTTAGGGGCCCTAAAGCGTGAGAAGAAAAATGCGTAAAAATGCCCTCCTAAAGGCTACATGCATTCGTTTCAGGATTCATGTGCGAGAATGCTGCACTGAAATCCGTCGGTGTTCAGCAGAGGCAAATCCGTGCGTGTATAATCCGCATACCAACTAGGTGCGAGATATGTCATGCAGATTGACAACTTTGGATAAATGCATGCTGGATTTGCATGCGAGATTTCTCCGCATGCGGATCCGCATATCAAAAATCCGCACTGTGTGCAGTGCACCATCCGGATTTTATCCTCCACATTGAAGTGAATTGAGAAAATCCGCAAGATATCCGGACAGGAAAAAAAAGAATTGACATGCTGCGGATTTTAAAATCCGCACCGCAGAGTCAAAATCCGCGCAGAAAAATCCGCATCGTGTGCATTGAGAATTTCAAATTCTCATACAATACAATGTACAAGATGTACGGTGCGGATTTTCCGTACGCAAATCCGCGCGAGAAAATCCGCACGCAATCCTGATCGTGTGCATTCAGCCTAAAAGGTACTCATTGGTTTTAGGGCCCCTTTGCGCACAAGGCTGCAAAAAAGTGGCACACATGTGGTATCAGCGTACTCAGGAGAAGTAGGGCAATGTGTTTTGGGGTGTATTTTTACATATACCCATACTTTGTGTGAAAAATATCTCTGTAAACGACAACTTTTAAAATTTTTATACAAAGTTGACAATTTACAGAGATATTTCTCTCACCCATCATGGGTATATGTAAAAATACACCCCAAAACACATTGCCCTACTTCTCCTGAGTACGGCGATACCACATGAGTGACACTTTTTGCAGCCTGAGTGCGCAAGGGGCCCAAATTCAACGAGTACCTTTAGGTTTTACATGGCGGCTCACAATTTAGCCCCGCCCAAAATGCCAGAACAGTAAACACACCCCACAAATGACCCCATTTCGGAAATTAGACACCCCAAGGTATTCACTGAGGGGCATAGTGAGTCCGTCTGAGATTTTTTTTTTGCCAGTTTTTTTTTTTTTTTTTCTCAGAAAGTGTCATTTTCCGCTAACTTGTGAAAAAAATGAAATGATACATGAACTCACCATGCCCCTCCGCGAATACTTTGGGGTGTCTTCTTTCTAAAATGGTGTGATTTGGGGGTATTTATACTTTTCTGACATTCTAGCACCTGAAGAAACATGACAGGCGCTCAGAAAGTCAGAGCTGCTTCAAAATGCCGAAATTCACTTTTTTGCACCATAGTTTGTAAACGCTATAACTTTTACCCAAACCAATAAATATACACTTATTGGACTTTTTTTTAATCAAAGACATGTAGAACAATAAATTTAGAGAAAAATTTATATAGAAATGTAGTTTTTAAAAAAAAAAATTACAACAGAAAGTGAAAAATGTCATTTTTTTTGCAAAAATGTCGTTAAATTTGTATTAATGGCAAAAAAAGTAAAAATGTCAGCAGCAATGAAATACCACCAAATGAAAGCTCTATTAGTGAGAAGAAAAGGAGGTAAAATTCATTTGGGTGGTAAGTTGCATGACGGAGCAATAAACGGTGAAAGTAGTGTAGTGCGGAATTGTAAAAAGTGGCCTGGTCATTAAGGGGGTTTAAGCTAGGGGGGCTGAGGGGGTTAAGTATCACTGCGTCCGTAAAAAACTGCTCTATAAAAATAACACATGAACTAACCCCTCAGGTGAACACAGCAAAAAAAAAATTATATAAATACGGTGTCAAAAGCCATTTTTGTCACCTTACATCACAAAAAGTGTACTGGCAAAGTGACCAAAATGTCATATGCACCCTAATATAGTGCCAATCAAACCACCATCTCATCCCGCAAAAAATGAGCCCCTACATAAGACTGTCTCAAAAAAATATATATATATAAATATGGCTTTCAGAATGTGGAGACACTTTTTTTTCAAAAATGCTTTATTATGAATAACTGAAACAAAAATTCCCAAAAAGTAGTAATATTTGGTATTTTCACGTCTGTAACAACCTGCTCTATAGAAATAGCACACGATTTAACCTGTCAGATCAACTATGTAAATAACAAAAAATAAAAACAGTCCCAAAACAGCAATTTTCTTTCAAATCTTCCATTTTAATACATTTTTCCAGTAACAAAGGAAGGGTTAACAGCCAAACAAAACTCAATATTTATTGCCCTAATTCTGTAGTTTGCAGAAACACCCTATATGTGGTCGTAAACTGCTGTACGGGCACACGGCAGGGCACAGAAGGAAAGGAACGCCATATGGTTTTTAGAAGGCGGATTTTGCTGGACTGGTTTTTTGACACCATGTCCCATTTGATGCCCCCTGATGCACCCCTACAGTAGAAACTCCAAAAAAGTGACTCCATATAAGAAACTACACCCCTCAAGGTATTCAAAACTAGTTTTACAAACTTTGTTAACCCTTTGGGTGTTCCACAAGAGTTATTGGCAAATGGAGGTGAAATTTCAGAATTTCTATTTTTTGTTACCTTGCTTTAACCCCTTAAGGACCGGGGGGTTTGGGATTTTTGCGTTTTTGTTTTGCGCTCCCTGCCTTCCAAAAGCCATAACATTTTTATATTTCTGCTCACATAGCCATATGACGGCTTGTTTTTTGCGGGACAAGTTGTACTTTTTAACGCTACCATTTATTTTTGCATGTGATGTAGTGGGAAACGGGAAAAAAATTCCAAATGGGGTGAAATTGCAAAAAAAAAAAGCAATTTCACCACAGTTTTACGGGTTTTTAAATTACAACGTTCGATTTGCGATAAAACTGACTGGTTAATTTTATTCTTCAGATCAGTACGAATCCGGCAATACCTAATATGTATAGTTTTTCTTGCGTTTTATAGTGAAAAAAAAATTAAAAGTGGGAATTTTTATTTCATTTTTGTCGCCATGTTTTGACCCCTATAACTTTTTTGTAATTATGCGTACGGAGCAGTGTAGGGGCTCATTTTTTGCGGGGCAATCTGAACTTTTAATTGATACCATTATGGGGTGCGTATGATGTTTTGATCACTTTTTATTCATTTTTTTAGGAAATGAAGCGTACAAAAATGGCGAATTAGCCATTTGGACGCTTTCTTTCCGTTTTATGTTTACCGTATGGTGAATATTTTTAATATTATTATAGTATGGGCGTTTTCGCACATTGCGACACCCATTATGTGTAATTTTTTTATTTTTTATTTTCATTTTGGGGAAAGGGGGTGATTTGAATTTTTATATTTTTTATATTTTTTTACTTTTTTTTTTTTTTTTTTACCACTTTCTTATAGTTCCCATAGGGAACTATAAGATGCAATCATCAGATTGCTATTCTCATATATTCCAATGCAATAGCATTGGAATATATGAGAAATCACTATATTTCCTATGGAGCCTATTACAGTCATAGGCTCCATAGGAATACTATGTAGTAACCTAGGTTTCATTCACAGAAACCTAGGCTACTACATGCATGCTCCGGCTCCCCTTGTGGCCATCAGGGAGCCGAGCAAAACCGAAGTGAAACTTTCGGTTTTTGCGCGATCAGATGCCGTGGTCAGGATTGACCACGGCATCTGAGGGTTAAATGTCCGCGATCGGCATCGCTGCCGGTCGCGGACATGAGCTGCGGGTGTCAGCTTGATGAATCAAGCGTTTACCCGCAGCTCATGCGCCCGCTCCGTGCGGGAGCGGGCGCCATCTTTAAAGTCCGGACGAAGGGCGTACATGTACGCCCTTCGTCCTTAAGAGGTTAAAAAAAGTGTAATCTAGAGTGACCAAAAATCATATTTACCCTAAAATAGTACCAACAAAACTACCACCTTATCACGTAGTTTCCAAAATGGGGTCACTTTTTGGGATTTTATACTCTAGGGGTGCACCAGGGGGGCTTCAAATGGGACATAGTATCTAAAAACCAGTCCAGTAAAATCTGCCTTACAAAAACCATATGGCGCTCCCTTCCCTCTACGCCCTGCCGTTTGGCCATACAGCAGTTTAGGCCCACATATGGGGTGTTTCAGTAAACTAGAGAATCAGGGCAATAAATATAGAGTTTTGTTAGGCTGTTAACCCTTGCTTTGTTACTTGAAAAAATTGATAAAAATGGAAATTTTTCCAAAAAATTGAAAATCTGAAATGTTATCTCCATTTGCCATTAACTCTTGTAGAACACCTAAAGGGTTAACAAAGTTTGTAAAATCAGTTTTGAATACCTTGAGGGGTGTAGTTTCTTAGATGGAAACAGTTTTTTGGAGTTTCCACTGTAGGGGTGCATCAGAGGGGCTTCAAATGGGACATGGTGTCTAAAAACCAGTCCAGCAAAATCTGCCTTCCAGAAACCACATGGCGCTCCTTTCTCTCTACGCCCTGCCATGTGCCCGTACAGTAGTTTACGACCACACATGGGGTGTATTTATAAACTTCAGAATCGGGGCAATAAATATTGAGTTTTGTTTGGCTGTTAACGCTTGCCTGGTGACTTGAAAAAATGGATTAAAATGGAAAAATTTTCAAAAAATCGAAATTCTGAAATTTTATCTCCATTTTCCATTAACTCTTGTGGAACACCTAAAAGGTGAACGGCATTTGTAAAAATCTGTTTTGAATACCTTGAGGGGTGTAGTTTCTAGAATGGGGTCATTTTTAGGTGGTTTCTATTATGTAAGCCTCACAAAGTGACTTCAGACCTGAACTGGTCCCTAAAAAGTGGGTTTTTGAAAATTTTTGAAAATTTTCAAGATATGCTTCGAAACTTCAAACCTTGTAACGTCCCCAAAAATAAAATGGAATTCCAAAAATGATCCAAACATGAAGTAGACATATGGGGAATGTAAATTAATAACTTTTTTTTGGCGGTATTACTATGTATTATAGAAATAGAGAAAGTGAAACTTAGAAAATTGCAAATTTTTCTAAATTTTTGGTAAATTTTATATATTTTTTTATAAATAAAAATAGATTTTTTGACTCCTTTTTACCAGTGTCATGAAGTACATACAATATGTGACGAAAAAACGATCTCAGAATGGCCAGGATAAGTAAAAGCGTTTTAAAGTTATCACCACATAAAGTGACACTGGTCAGATTTGCAAAAAAATGGCCGGGTCCTTAAGGTGAAATAAGACTCTCCCACTGAGGAAGGAGCAGAGGCTCCGAAACGCGTTTGGGGCAGTGAATAACCTCTGAGGTTCCAGCTGGACCACCACCAAAAGGATTTATATTACCTAACAAAAAGACTAACAAAAAGATTGAGAAAGCTCGCCATCCGAACAAACAGGCGCAAAAAATTTGAATTTCCCGCCAGAAAAGCACGTGGACGCCAACGGTGACGTCACCGGAAGTGACGCCCGGACCTTAAGCTCTTATACCGAGCGGCACATCGCGCGTGTGAGGACGCTCCACGCGACTGCCGCACATACCACCCGATCCACAACTAGAAAGGACGAAAGTCCTATAACAGAAGAGACATCGAGTGACTCATCACCCTATTGTTGGATTGGTAACGTACAGACCTCTGGGTCCACCAATTTACATCTATTTATACATCGATTTATATATGTATATCCTCTATGTGAAGTGAATATTGGGACTAAAGAAATCTATAGGAAATACTCCTAAATTCGAGGATATTGGGACAGTATATGCCGAATTAATTGACATTTATTTCCTACTTTATTTCCTACTACATTTGACTTTTACCCTATTTGATTTTTACCCTATCTGTTTTTTATCTGGGTCTAAGGGGCAACTGGGGTTTACTATTTTTTACTATATACTATACTATATTATTGCTATTTGTGTATTTATATTTTAATTATCTACTATTAAACTATTTTATCAAGCTTCACCCATACATCACCAATATACTGAGTGCCATCCCCCTTATATAAACAAATAAGGCTGTGTCGTTAAGGGGTTAATGCAATGAACAATTATTTAAAAAAAATAATTGCACAAAAACTACTACAGACATAACTATCCATAAACGAATATGTGACTGGGCGGGGGCATGACGTCACGGCGCCTCACACAGGGGCTGTCCGCGCATTTCAAGTGTCAATAAACTTCCAAAACACGCGCTGATAAAAAGAGCATTCTGATTGGTCGCGCGTGTGACGTAAAATGGAGGAGTCTATGACGGTTGCTAGGAGACGGCGGGAGGCGTGACAAATTGGTGCTGGCCAGGTGAGACGATGAGTGAGTCCGGAAGCGAAGAACTAGAGCCAGAACTGAAAGACGAGATGGAAGACGGTGAGACTGTGGAGACGTTACTGAGGGCGTCGGCCGGGCTGCTGCGGGAGCTCGGGTAAGAGTCTGGGAGGGAGAATCGCTGATTGCTCTGTTTTCATGGAAGCTGACGGGTCGTCCTGGGGCTTGTAGTACGTAAGGCTTGTGATGTCACATGACCCTGTGACGTCAGACGTTCGCTCATGGACTTTAGACCCTAGCCTAGTTAGCCTTGTACGACCAGCGCAAACATGACGTCACTGGAGGGTGACTCCTACAGTGTATGGGATCCCCGTAGGTCACGTGATCCTGAGAACCTAAAAGAGGTTTTCAAAGTTTAAAGGGGATCTCCATGACTCTGTTCCTTAGAGTAGGCCATCAGTGATTGATTGGTGGGGGCCCGACCTGTGGAGCCCCCTCTGATCAGTGCAGTGGTGGGGTTTCTGAGTTCCTGCTGACCTTAGGTCCCGGTCATTGGCTACATGGGCACAGCGCCCCCCACCTTAGTGTGGCTGTGCCTGGTGCTGCAGTTCAGTAACAGTTGACTTGAGAGTAAACAGCACTCCCATGAGCACCTGCTTCTCTTTAATCGCTGATCGGCGGGGGTGGGAGAGTCGGACCCCCACAGATCTGATATTCATTACCTATCCTGCGGATGTCCTCAGTATAACCGACTACACAACCCATAGCATCAGTCAGCAGGACCAACCCTATTAACCTGACCGTGCTGTCTGGTAAGGTTGTTCCTGCTGGTCAAACTGATACCTGAATGACAAAAATCTTTTGCACTGTCCCAGAGAAAAACAGACTTTTGTTCTGGATTTAAATTAGGGCTCCAGTGCACTGAGGGTGGGGCCCTAGCCCCATGGTGCACCTCTGCTTTCCACGCCCCCATCCCCTTGATGGACAGGCATCGGTAATGGCGCACTGTTCGCCACTATTTCAGGACTGGCTCCGTAAAGCAGAAACTGTCGCTGGCGCACAATTGCAGGTCCAGGCGAAAGGAGGCTGATGCCTGGTTCTTTTATTAAAGGGGATGGGGGCGTGAAAAACAGGAGCTGAGGTCCTTAGTGGTGGTAGGACACGCCCCTTGGTGCACTGAAGCCCTAATTTACACACAGAATAAAAGCGCCTTCACGGTAATGGTGCAACCAGGTATCGTTTCAATAACCAGAATCAACCCTACCGGGGTGCATGTGTGGTTTAATAGGGTGGATCCTGCTGAGGGGTGCACCGTTTATTAAAAACCTGCAGGGGGCGGTCACCTTCCTTTTGTATAGAGCAGATGCTTCATTTTGGCCCCCTGATCAGTGAATGCTATGGCTCTTCTTAGATAATGTTCTCTGTACATCCAAGGGCCGAGGGTCCGGATAATTATCAGGGATGAACGCTCGTTCCCGATAATTGCCCCCATAGAGAGTCCCCTCCACAGACAATGAACCCGTATGGGGCTGAATGATCACAGCAGCGATCGGTCATCCCCTTACAGAGGAGAGGATTGCCACATACAAATACCACTCAACTGAGGCGCAATGATCAGGAGCGACCGGTTCATTCCCAGTGTGTATGCTGGCGTATAACCCCGAGGTATGTCCCTGTGCGCTATACCGCCACATACCTTCACTCCCGTTATCTTGGGGAGACACTTTGCAGGGGCAGACACACTGACATATGTTATGTGACTAATCGTTTGCTCTCACATTTCAGCTACACAGGACCTCTATCTGATGCGGATGCCCTGCTGCGTTCCTGTGAGTCGGGGGCCCAGTGCCAGCTCTTCACATCCCTCTGTGTATGGCTGGTGTCAGAGCTGAAATCTGTCACCCCTCTGGTGGAAAATGTCAGCCCAACCGAAGGTAAAGTGGGGGTTCACCGAAACACACTGAGGTTCACCCATTATTCTGACACTTCCTACTTTCGATGTCGACAGTGCACAACTCATGAAGGAAGTTGCGTGTGCTGACCTGGCTCAGTGGGTATATAAGGGGTGGTGAGGTGGCTAGTTGGGTATATAAGGGGTGCTGAGGTGGGTATATAAGGGGTGCTGAGGTGGGTATATAAGGGGTGCTGAGGTGGGTATATAAGGGGTGCTGAGGTGGGTATATAAGGGGTGCTGAGGTGGGTATATAAGGGGTGCTGAGGTGGGTATATAAGGGGTGCTGAGGTGGGTATATAAGGGGTGCTGAGGTGGGTATATAAGGGGTGCTGAGGTGGGTATATAAGGGGTGCTGAGGTGGGTATATAAGGGGTGCTGAGCTGGCTCGGTGGGTATATAAGGGGTGCTGAGCTGGCTCGGTGGGTATATAAGGGGTGCTGAGCTGGCTCGGTGGGTATATAAGGGGTGCTGAGCTGGCTCGGTGGGTATATAAGGGGTGCTGAGCTGGCTCGGTGGGTATATAAGGGGTGCTGAGCTGGCTCGGTGGGTATATAAGGGGTGCTGAGCTGGCTCGGTGGGTATATAAGGGGTGCTGAGCTGGCTCGGTGGGTATATAAGGGGTGCTGAGCTGGCTCGGTGGGTATATAAGGGGTGCATTAGACCGTCTGCACACATCCCTCGTTGCTGTCACGGGTAAAAGAGGCGATTTATCAGAGTTGTAAAAAGGGAGGATTACTGGCTTTCGGGCCCCGGCTGCGCAGTGTTAACTGTTCACATGCTGCAGTGGTGAAAGTGTATGGTGATTGGACAAATGGCACCATTGTGAATAACAGACGTGGAAACTGCAGAGGACCACGAGCCACTGATATGAGAGGTGAACGTTGGCTATGAAGGTGCTCGAGGGCGAAGCGACACCGTACAGGGAGCAGCTCGCCACCAGAAGGAACCAGGGGGCGACCGGACGTGTCTGACACAATTATTCACGGAACTCTACGGTGTATGCAGCTTCGGGCAGACGGTGGGCTCTGCACCCCTACTATCCAAGTGGCATGAGAAGAAAAGGCTTCTATTTTTTTGTGTCAGAATGGCACCTCCGCTGATGTAAAGGGCTGTCTTCTCCGATGAGTCAGGTTTTCTGCTTCATCATTCGGATGGACGTTGGGTTGTCAGGAGAGAAACATCAGAGAAGAAACACCGCGCAGCCATTGCTGGAGGAACACGAGCTGGTGGGGGCGGCTTTATGCTTTGGGGGGAATGTTTTCATGGCGTTCTTTGGGCCTACTCATCCATGTGGAAGGCCCTCTCCACCGATTTTGGTAGGAATCCATCTTTGCAGATCACATCCACCCCCTACATGCTGATTGTCTTCCCTGGGGCAGATGGGATCTTCCAGCAAAACAATAAGACGTGTCACAGACTAGAAATGTCCGACGTTGGTTGGAAGAGCCTGACCAAGACTTCCAAGTACTACGCTGGCCCCTAATTCCCCAGAGCATCTGTGGGACCACCTCCATGGTCGTGTTCTCTCTATGGATCCTCCCCCATGCAACTCCAGCAGCTGTGGGATGCTCTGCAGCCAGGATGGCTCCAGATGCCTGTGACTGCCTACCAGGACCTTATGGAGTCACTCTTAGACCGCCTAGCTGCTGTCTGCGCTGCACACGGCGGTTACTCTGGATATCAGCTGGTGATCATAATAACGGGACTCGACCGTGTAGACCAGGAACCCATAGTCGGGGGTGGTGCCAAAGTAAATTTAAAGAAATTTTTTTTTTTTTTTTTAAGGACTTGGTCACATACCATTCTTGTACAGGTCACTGCTGATGCCATTGATTGGTCAGCAGCAGTGGCACTCATGTCCAGAAGCTTGGCAGCTGCCATTCACTTGTCTCGTCTCAACTGATCTGATATCGATGAGCTCTCCTAAGGACGGTCATAAATATCTAGAGCTCTGGACAACCCCTTTAATACCATGATATGGTAGAAATGGAATATCGCTGGGATGTCGCATCACTTTATGATCCAGGGAGGGAAGGGGGGTCCTGACCTATGTGATCGTACTGATCCCAAGAAAGAAGGTGTTGATTTCGTGCTGAATCCTCTTTTACACCTTCACATGTGCTCATAAATCCAGCATAGGAGCAGCTTTCTGGAGCTCGCCAGATCCGGCAGTGCTGGGGACCGCATAATCCCCATTGACTATAATGGGATCTGGACGCTTTTCGGCATAATTGCCAGGCTTTGGCTGGACAGATACCGCAGTTTTTTTCCGGCCAATAGCCAGAACAGGCAGCCGTCTCTCCTAAGGCCTATTGCACACTGCCATATGGCTTTTTCAGTATTTCCAGTAAAATCCGTAAAAATACAGATTTTTATTTTTTTTCAGTAAAATCCACAAAAATACGGATGATGTCCGTGTGCATTACGTTTTTTAAGAAACAGCTGGCCCCTGATAGAACAGTGCTATCCTTTGAACGGAAACGGAAGGCATACAGGGTACCTTTTTTTTTTTTTTCCGGATCCACTGAAATGAATGGTTCCGTATACGGAACGCAAAAAGCTGAACCTAAATGGGAAAAATAAACGTTCCTGTGCATGAGGCCTAGCGTCAGTTCCCAGCCACCCAGCTGTGCAGAGGACTGTAGCCGGCCAGACTGAGTTGAATGGAGCTGTGATCCAGCGCTAAACCGGTGATGTGGCCCTTTAATTTCCAGGATTAGGCTATGTTTACAGGACATATTTTTGGTCTGATCCGCAATTTTCTATTTTTTTTTGAGGATCGAATGCAGACCCATTCATTTCTATGGGGCCACAAAAAATGCAGACAATGCACGGATATCGTCTGTGCGGCCGGGCTGCAAATGATAGAACATGTCCTATTCTGGGCCGTATTGCGGACATAAATAGTAATGGGAGTGAGAAAAATGCGGAAGATGTCCGTGGTATGCATAAGGCCTAATAGTAAGTGACCACATCATGTCCGTTTTACGGCGGAGATTAGGCGTTTCTTTAATAGGGCCCACGGGTAGTGTGGGATGAGCATGGCCAGTGTCCGTAGTTTGTGGACGGGATAATATTGTCACTGATGCAGACAGGCGCACTTTTTTTTTTTTTTGCTCATCTTAATTTGTTGATGTGCGGTTTGTGTGTAAAATGAAATAAAGGTAAAAAAAATATACTTTTTGATCTTTTCTTGTAGTAATGGCATTCACCACTAGATGTCAGCACATGGATAGAGACTTGATCCCTCTATAAAAACAATAAATGCATATTTTCTAAAAATAATTTAAAGATGTAACTTTATATTATTAGAGGCAAGTTTACCCGACCGCCATGAATTGTCTGGGCTTCCTGATGGTTACCTGGATCCAACCGTTCACATGTGGTTTATGACTCAGCGTGACTGACGGCAGTGCGGGGGAGTCCCGCTGCACAGTGTTATATATGAGCTGAGAAAACTGCGCTGTGTGAACATGTCGACTGCAGATACAAACCTGTAGTGACTAGGACGTGGGTCACATATAGAAAGGTGTAGATCATGACATAGATGACAGATAAGATACCATGTCCAACCTTTAGGCTACTTTTACACTGGCGTTAGGTGCTGATCCGTCTGGTATTTTCACAGACGGATCCGCACCTATAATGCAAACGTTTGTATCCATTCAGAACGGATCCGTTTGCATTCGCTTTAAAAAAATTGTCAAAGTCAAAACGGATCCGTTTTGAATTGCATTGAAAGTCAATGGGGAACGGATCCGTTTTCAAATGCACCATATTGTGTCATTGAAAACGGATCTGTCCCCATTGACTTACATTGTAAGTCAAAACGGATCCGTTCGGCTCCGCTTCGTCAGACGGACACCAAAATGCTGCAAGCTAATCGGATCTCCCAAACGGAAAGCCAAAACGCCAGTGTGAATAGGGCCTAAGGCTACTTTCACACGTCCGCATGTATTCCGCAATTCTGCGGAATACATGCGGACCCATTGACTGTGAATGGGGCACGGAACGATGAGGAGAGCACACACTGTGCTCTCCGCATCAGTTTTTGTGGAGCACGCTGCCGATCTTACGGCCGCAGCTCCGCAAAAAAGTAGAGCAATTGCGGACAAGCATAGACATTTCGTTGGGGCTGCCGGCCGGGTGTGTTTATGGATCCGCAATTTGCGGATCCATAAACACAACGGACGTGTGAATAAGACCTTACTTGGGTGTCGCTGCGGCTTCCCCTGGTAAAAGCGGCCGTGTGTCGGGGGTTCCAGGAGCGGTGCCTGGTATGAGTAAGTGATCCCTATGACAGCGGTCGTGTAGCTGTGCCTCTGTGATGGCACCGAATGCATAGGCCCCGAGCTAAGACCTTGTTCACACTTGGTTTCAGAGACTTTGTGGGGATTTCGTTAAAAGGGGTTGTCCCCCGAAAAATAGTCTACATCTTTCAAACCAGCGCCTGGATCTGAAAACTTTTGTAGTTGCATATCATTAAACATTTAGCATACCCACTGAGCTATTGGCTGAAATCTATCCCTAGAGTGCCACCTGCTGTCTGCCCTTTTCCCTAAATTCTCTACATGCATCCTTCAACTGCCACCAGCAGCTGCAGAAAGGACACGCCCCCTGAGCCGCCAGCTTGAAAATCCCAAAAATTTCAATTTCTCTTCTTTTTAAAAACCCGTTTGGTGTTCCACACGAATTAAAAGAAAATGGAGATGAAATTCCCAAACTTGCGTTAACGTGATCTGACTTTAAAGGGTGTTCTCTCTTCAGTAAGTGGCATTTATCATGTTGATAAAGTTAATACAAGGCACTTACTGATGTATTGTGATTGTCCATATTGCCTTTTTTGGCTGGATTCATCTTTCCATCCCATTATACACTGCTCGTTTCCATGGTTACGACCACCCTGCAATCCAGCAGCAGTGGTTGTGCTTGCACACTAGGGAAAAGTGCTGGCCTCTCTGGTGGCCGGGACCCTGGAAGCTCACCCCTATCTGCGCCGCAGCGATGGTCCTAACTCCTGGAGATGAGCAGTGTAAAAGTTATTAAAGTATTGTGGAAGTTAATTTCTGTTTTTCATTCCCTCGGTTTTATGTCAGTCTCCATCCAGCAGACTCTTTACATGAGATGTTCTCCACCTGTGTTGATTGTCGGAGCAGGTACTTCCCCTGCCCCCCTTTCATCATTGCTGACCTAATTTCAGACGCACTCAGAGCAGAGCTGAGAGACCATATCTGTGGCGAACGTTACACGTATTTCGTGTGTGGCCCATAGAGGAGCTACTGAAGCACGAACCGCTGGCGATGACTGGAAGATGTCAGGATACATGGGGTGTCGGAGCTTGCTGGGATGTATAGTCACAGGCAACTCCAAGTGCCCATGCTGACAGGGGGTCCACTGCTGCAGCACTGGACTATAGAGTGATGGAAGAAGTTGTCCTGATCTTATAATTGTATTGAGGGGCCACTGACGGCACTGTGACTGCTGCAGGACGGCAATTTAAAGCCCATCTGTCAGATTTGTCCCTATGACACTGGCTGACCTGTTACATGTGCATTCGGCAGCTGAAGGCATCTGTGTTGGTCCCATGTTCCTATGTGCCCGCATTGCTGAGAAAAAGGAAGTTTTATATATGCAATTGAGCCTCTAGGAGCAACGGGGGCGTTACCATTACCCCTAGAGGCTCTGCTCTCTCTGCAACGGCAGCACCCTCTGCACTTTAATTTTCACGATCAGACAATGTAAACGTCATCACACCTGGCCCTGCATGGCAGTTGCAGAGAGAGCAGAGCCTCTAGATGTGAAGGCAACGCCCCTGTTGCTCCTAGAGGCTCATTTGCATATATAAAACATTCGTTTTCTCAGCAATGCGGGCACATATGAACATGGCACCAACACAGATGCCTTCAGATGCCAAGCGCACATGTAACAGGTCGGCCAGTGTCATAGGTACAAACCTGCTGACAGGTGGGCTTTAACTCATTCAGTCTTTGACTCATGAGCAGCATCTGCTTCCTTTTCAAAAAGAGGTTCTGCAGCAGGTGCTGAGTGTATTATAAGGAGTACTTGCTACGTGGCACATTGCATTACCTTCATGGCGTAACGTAGAGACCTGGACTCGGCATTCACGGGGTCTTCTTGTTTTCTTCTTTTCTGTAACACAGTCCATCTCCTCCTCAGGCCCTGCCGACTCTGAGACCTTCCAGCTGGAGATGAGCGGCGTGATGAGCGAGCTTCACTGTCCCTACGCGGCGCTGACCTCTGGAAACGTCACAACCAGACTGCTGAAAGCCGCAACTTGCCTGCAGCTCATTGGTAATGTAGGACTTTCCATAAGACGGGCAGCCATGTCTTAGGCTGGGTTCACGTTTCTGCCACCCATTTAACCTACACAAAAAATGTGTACGTTAAACGGATGCCCCAGACTGATGCCATGCAGTGGCGTATGTCACCATAGAATCCCATTCTAAAAAAAATCATTTTCATTTTTTTTAAACCAGACTCTGCATGATAGAAAAGTGCGGTGTGCTGCACTTTTGTATTATCCCCCAACGTATACATTAAACAGTTGGCAAGAACGTGACGTGAACCCAGCTTTGGTTGTATCGGTTTATTCACATCTTCGTCTAGTGAAATTCTTTTTAATCCATCCCCGGATCATCCAGAGAGTCTGATAATCCAGCACAGACCCAAGACGTGAGGTGGCGTTTCGAAAGATCAAAAGTAAAGGGCAGATTCTCGGACCGATGGCAAGCGTTCATGGGAACGCTTGTTGGCGATTATCTGGCAGTGTAAGGCTAGGGCGATCGCTGAGCAGCGCTGATCCAGTAGAAATGAATGGGATGGCCGTGGCAGTCGCAGGTGCAGTTTGCTGTCGCGCTGCTCCTGTTTGCCGACCGCATCACAGTGAAAAGGGAGGGACGCTCTCCTTCCTTCTCCTCTGCCATCTATAATCATGTGGCAAAGGCAGACGGGAGCGTCAGGAAGGGAGGGCGGTGAATGGTGGTTTTGTACAGTGCTGAGGAACAGTGGGGTTAGTGAGTTACAGAGTGGCCCTTATGTGAGATAAATGAATGTGACGTGCATGGTGGTATTATTTAGTACCTCCATGAACCTCACACTAATATTAAGTCACCCCATCAAGCACCTCTCTGCAACTGCCAATCTTCTGCACTTTGACGGGACCAGGCAGTGAAAATGTCATCAAGCCTGGCCCTGACTTCTCCTAAAGTCAAAGTGCAGAGGGTGCGGCAGTTGCAGAGAGAGCAGAGCCTCTAGGTGTAATGGTAACGCCCCCGTTGCTCCTAGAGGCTCATTTGCATATATTAAAACATCATTTTTCTCAGCATTGCGGGCACATATGAACATGGGACCAACACAGATGCCTTCAGCTGCCAAGCGCACATGTAACAGGTCAGCCAGTGTCATAGGTACAAAACTGCTGACAGATGGGCTTTAATAGTAATTGCCATTTGAAACCATGCTAAAAATCAAAATGTGTTAAAACCTTGAATTTTCTGCTGGGTTTCTATGTCGGAATTATTTTTTATTTTTTTACTGTATACCCTCGTTATACCTTGAATGAAAGACATGTTCTTGGAAATTATATTTATCGGTCATCGGATTGGTAAAGCGATATAACGAGCCAGTCAATCCTTTACCGCAGTATTCCTGAGCACAGATCTGGAGGCGGCTCGACTCCTTAAGAAAGCCAGCGTTCCCACTTCTGAACCTGTAAGACACAACGAAGACGTTCTGGAGGAGTTACAGCTCATAGGAAAAGCATTGGATTTTCCTGAGATTTCCCCGGACGTCCCAGTGAATGAGCTCATGAGGGAGCTGCAGAATAAGGTAAATGGGATGCACTGGCATTTTTAGATTGTAAGCTCTGCAGCAGAAGCCCTTTTCACTCACTAGGACTGTGTAACAATGGGTTTAGGCCTCTTTCACACGGGCGTCACGTTTGACGCCCGGATAGGATGTGGGTGCGTTGCGGGAATATGCACGGTTTTTCTGCGCGTGTGCAAACGTTTGTAATGCGTTTTGCACGCACGTGTGAAAAATCGGCATGTTTGGTACCCAGACCCGAAGCCGGACTTTATCACTGAAGTCCGGTTTCGGGTAGAGTATTCTGGAGAATTTATTATTTTCCCTTATAACATGGTTATAAGGGGAAATAATAGCATTCTTAATAAAGAATGCATAGTAAAATGAAGATGAAGGGGTTAAAAATAAAAAAACAACTTACCTTAGCCACTTGGTCGCGTAGTTGCGATCTGTACTCTCTCTTCAAGCTTCAGCTACCAGCTAAAGGACCTGTGATGACGTCACATCACATGGTCCATCACCATGTCCATCCATCATGTGACTGGACCATGTGATGTGATGTCATCACAGGTCCTTTAGCTGGTAGCTGAAGCTTGAAGAGAGAAGACAGATCGCCAACTATGCAATCAAGTGGCTAAGGTAAGTTACTTTTTTTTATTTTTAACCCCTTAATCCTCATTTTATACAGCATTCTTTATTAAGAATGCTATTATTTCCCCTTATAACCATGTTATAAGGGAAAATAATAAAGATCGGGTCCCGTCTCTTAGCAACCATGCGGGAAAATCGCACTGCATCCGCACTTGCTTGCGGATGCTTGCGATTTTCCCGCAGCCCCATTCACTTCTATGGGGCCTGCGTTGCGTGAAAAATGCACAATATAGAGCATGCTGCAATATTCACGCAACGCAGAAGTGATGCGTGAAAATCACCGCTCATGTGCACAGCCCCATAGAAATGAATGGGTCCGGATTCAGTGCGGGTGCAATGCGTCCACCTCATGCATTGCACCCGCGCGGAAAACTCACCCGTGTGAAAGGGGCCTTAGAGTAAGGACCTGGCAGGCACAAGTGTCATTACTTTACAGGATATTTTTTTTGCTTTGATTTTTTTTTCTTTAGGTCACAGAACGTTCTGGGATGGTCCACATGTCTCCCCCTCTCTTTAAATCTCAGCTGCAGCCTGAACAATGGGTAAGATGGCGAGTTTACTCCAAAAGTATTTTTATTATGCAGCAAATTTTTCTTTGGCTCTAATCATTTTTGTGGTTCTTCTTTCTCACCGTCGTAGGACCAGAACAACAAAAATGACAGCGTCGCATAATGGCCCCCAGTGGACTCCATTGACTCTAATTGAGAATCCGTTACCAGCGACCTCCCTATCCCACTGTTTGCAGTGACGCGTAGCTGTGGTCCACCTGATTAAAACGCTGTTTGTCTTTTGTTGATCGGAGGCTTTGTTCCCTAGTCATGATGCCTTGTCTTAATATACAAATGAGACCTTTGGTGCAATGAGGGCGTCACCATTGCAATTGTTGCACCCAAGCTCCTCTGCTTTCTGTGGCCAGTTCCTCCCTGACTGCTTTACCACAGCCTGGTTCTGTCAATTAAAGCAGCACAGGAGGGGATGGCCACAGAAAGGAGCGGAGCTTATGTGCTGGGAGAGCATTGGTGACGCCCTTGTTGCACCAAATGTCTAATTTGCATAATAAGGCAAAGTGGTATAACTCTGGAATGGAGCCTCCGATCAGAAAAAGAAGGGTGTTTTAATCAGGTGAACCACAGCTAGGGTCTAAACAAACAGCTGAATAGGGAGGTCGCTGGTAACAGATTCCTTCTAAAGATCCTAAGGGCTCTTTAAGACGAGTGTGTCCTCTGCGAAGGCCACTTACCGTTTGAGCCTGATTCCTCGTCATGGACACTACTCTTTTCGCAGGAGCGCATGGCATTATACTGATTTTATAATGCTGTGTGTCTCTGCATGCCCTTACTTCTACAGAATCATACTGACCTAAAGCTGTCAGTATAATTCTGTAGATTCTAGTGTGGCTGAAACCCATGCCAACTCTGGGCAAACATACAGTCTCCATGATCAGATTACGGATGTTTTCCATGTGGAAATGTGGATTTAGAAATCCGCAGCTAAAACAGCAATCGTAATCGACAAGCTGCGGATTTCTAAATCTGCAGCACTTCAATTATGTTTGCAATTTTAGTTGTGGAATTAACCCTTTTCTAATGAAGCGTGAGAACTGCGGCAAAACCGCATCAAATCCGCACCAAAAACCAGTTAGATATTGCGGTTTGGGTGCAGAAATGCACAGAAATTTGCGCAGATCTACTGCACATTACCCTGCACTTGTGTGCAAAATCGCACATTTTTTTTTTAACCTTAGAAGCGCTACAGCAGGCATCCTCACACTGCGGCCCTCCAGCTATTGTAAAACTACAACTCCCACAATGCCCTGCGGTAGGCTGATACCTGTAGGCTGTTCAGGCATGCTGGGAGTTGTAGTTTTGCATCAGCTGGAGGGCCGCCGTTTGAGGATGCCTGCGCTAGACCATTACAACAAATTTTCTGTTGCCTCCCACTCTATGGAGGTTGTTTCTAACTTTTTGAACCTATGAGTGGGTGGTAGTCCTAAGGCCTGTGAATATCCAGGACTGATGCTTGTACATTCTTTCCCTAGGAAACCCTGCAGGAGTTGCATTACGCCATGCTCAAGGAGTACGAGTGTAGAATGAGGATGTTGGTGACTCGATTTGAGGTTACGGTGCAGTCGTTCCACTGGTCGGAGAGGGCTCAGGTCAGTTATCCTGTAATCCTTGCAGTAAATGCACACAATCAGAATTGCGTGCGGCTTTGCGCCCTGAAAATCCGCACTGTACGACATGTACTTTGTATTCTATGAGAATTAGACATTTTCTGCACGGCTTTTGACCTACGGTGCGGATTTTAAAATCTGCAGCATGCCAATTTATTTTATTTTTCCTGACCAGATTTTCTCCATTCATAAAATCCGCACCAATTGATGCGGATTTACCTATGAACATCTGCGGATTTCAGTGCGGATTGTCCGCACATAAATCCTGCACGTGTGCACTTGCCCTTAAAGAGAACCTGTCACCAGGAAATTCCCTGATAAAGCAGGCATACTGCCTTGTAGGGTTCACTCTGCTGAATATAATGATACCTCTCACTTGGTGATCTGTTGCTTTATTCTGGAGAAATAGTACTTTTAATCCATATGCTAATGAGCTGATTTGAGTCCAGTAGTTAATTTGAGTCCAGCATTTTTTCTATTCAGAGCTGTAGCCCCTCCCCTATTCACTTCTTCAGATGTAAAAGGGGCGTGGTTTAAAAAACTGACCTGCATTATAGCCAATACAAGCCTTGCTGCCTTTCACTTTAAAGCCTAACTGCCATACCCACGGTGACATGTCCCTTATCAGCCATCATGTGTTTATCACCCCATGAACAAACTAGCCCTTATTATAATTACTAACTTCAATAGTATATTCCTCCTCCTTTTTTACCTTAGTAATATAATACCTTAGCATTCCCGGTTATTCATTTTCCCGCCAATTATTAAAATGAATGAATGATGTAATAAACCACGCCCCTTTACATCTGAAGAAGTGAATAGGGGAGTGGCTACAGCTCTGAATAGAAAAAACGCTGGACTCCAATCAGCTCATTAGCATATGGATTAAAAGTACTTTTTCTCCACGATAAAGCAACAGTTCACCAAGTGAAAGGTATCATTATATTCAGCAGAGTGAGCCCTACAAGGCAGCATGCCTGCTTTATTAGTAAATTTCCTGGTGACAGGTTCCCTTTAAGTCACTTTTGGCCTTGGGTTATGTCTAGGACTGCTTTTTGAGTAAATGGGAAGAAGCTATAATATCCACTTGTTGCACGTTTCACCTTCTAGTCTAAGGACAGACTTTGTGTGATGGATCTTTTACTGCAGTGGACGATTTATAGGGCTTAGGGGGTACATTTAATAAGACCGCGGTTTTAGACTGGTCTTAATAAAGCCCTAAGCCGGAAAAGTTATGAAGAGGCACAGGCCTTTCCATAACTTCAGCCGTGTATCCAGCGCCATTTCTAAATATAAGACCGCTTCCTTGCGGTCTTAAATTTAGACCTTTTTTCCATGCCTAAAACAGGCATAGAAAATGGTGAATTTCACACCCGCAATTTTAGACCTGGCAAGAGCGGGGCACTAACAGTTGCGCCAATATCTACACCTGAAATACGCCTAGTTTAAGTTATTTCAACATGGTATGACCCCTTATATTTTTATCTTTTCGTGGACACAGGTAAAGGAAAAATCCATGAACGACATCTACTGGCCTTTAAGAAAATCGCTAACTGCTGAGTCCTGGATCTCAATCCCCCATTTACTGGCTGCCAGGGAAGACTACTCCCGAATCCTACACACCTGTAATGCCACCTTCTGCAAGAAAACCCGCACTGCTATCCAGAAGGTAGTTACCGTGCTCCTCCTGACAGCAGGACATGCATTTATCTTTCAGCGTGGGTTAAGGGTCCATTCACACGTCCGCAATTTGGGTCCGCAATCGCGTTCCCAAAAAAAACAGAACATGTCCTATTCTTGTCCGCAATTGCGGACAAGAAAAGGCATTTTCTATGAGAGTGCTGGCGATGTGCGGTCCGCAAATTGCGGAGCGCACATCGCCGTTGTCCGTGTCTTGCGGATCCGCACACACACGGACGTGTGAATGGACCCTAACACTTGTTGGTTTTGTGCACGTTTCTCTTCTGTGTCCCACCCCATGAAGTCCTGTTCACACTTTGTGGTAGGAGAAGTGTTTTTAGGGCATGGTGCAGGTTTCATAACCTTAGCATGCATTTTTCTATTGCATTATATACTGCTCGTTTCCAGGGGTTATGACCGCTGCTGCAGAGCAGATACGAGGTGGCTGGGACAGGAGCTGCTGCGCATACGTTCCTGTACGTGCCCCAATCATTGGTGGGTGGGCAGGGAGAGGGGGGCAACTCATGGGTAAGCTGAGTAAGTTATAATGCTTGTTGCATGACAGACACCAGGGAACCTGCCAAATGCCACTCACTTATAATGGGGTCCGTCTTTTTGATGGGGAAAATAGTGCTGCCTGCGTGCTGAAGTGGCCAAACAGCGCCTAAGATCTTTACGGTATTTTTGTTTTTCTGGATTATAGGTGCTCATGACTGGTACTGTGCCTGACCGAGGAGGACGACCTAATGAAATAGAGCCGCCAATGCCTATGTGGGAGAAGAGGAGGGAAGGGGGAGGTGGACACCAACGATGGGGCAAAAGGAATAAGAGAAAAAGGAATTGAGCCCAAGTGAAATGTGTTTTCCATGCAGTCTATAGTATCTGGCCTCTTTTCTGCCAAAGTAATTCTGTGTGCAACCTCAGGAGACTGTACTGCCATTGATTTACATTGGTTTACCGTGGCCAGGGTGGTGCTCTGAATTTATTACAGAGCAACTGTAGATGATGGACATAGATTAGAAGGCCATTGGCCAAATATCCAAACCATCCGCACTCTAATAACCTATACGTTTGTCCGTCAAGGAGTGATAACCACCTAGTGGACGACTTCTATGTTGCTTGTCCCCAGGAAGAACAGAAGATAATCTGTCAACATGGCAGTTCCTCCTCTGATTCCTTTGATTGGTGTGGGGTGTCTGCTGCCCCCCTTAAACTTTATGTTCTAAAACTTTTTTTTTTTGATCTGCAACACACACTGTCTGTGTTTCTGTACCCTAATCCTTGCTCAGTTGTGCAACTTTGCTTTGATAAGCAGATACTTTTGTTGGATATGGGGAAGAGGCTTTCTTAGGAATGCTCGATGCTGATAATTGCCCCGTTTAGGTGCTGCCAATCAATGGGAAAACGCTCGTGCATCAGCTTCGATGATGCGGACACCGAAATGATTGTGGACAGCAGATTGTCCTGTGTAAACAGGGATCTGTTGGGGGAAGAGCGATCGCCGTAGTGATCACTTGTCCCCATATGGAAGAGGTGATTGCTGCCTGTAAATCCAGGCAATTAGAACGATCCCTGTCTCCTCAGCCCTTGTAAGGCCACCTGCACACATTGCAGAATGCATGCAGTTTTTATATACACACACACATCTAGTACATTGATAAGGCCCTCAATACTGAGATTCGTAGCGTTGGTGTGCGGCAGCCTCCGTCCTGACCTCCCAGCATTGCTGGGGTCGCATAGCATTATAATGATTTATAATGCTATGTAACCCTTAGGCCTCTTTCAGATGGGCATCGCGTGTGAGGGCCGGATAGCATGCGGATGCGTTTCGGGAAATCGCGCGAGTGCAATGTGAATTGCACGAGCGTGAGAAAAATCTGAATGTTTGGTACCCAGACCTGAACTCTGACTTATTCACAGAAGTTTGGGTTCAGTATTCTGTAGATTCTGTATATTGTCCCTTATAACATGGTTATAAGGGAAAATAATAGCATTCTTAATAGAGAATGCTTACTAAAATGTGAATTGAAGGGTTAAAAAAGAAAAAAAATAACTCGCCTCATCCACTTGATTGCGCAGCCGGCATCGTCTTCTTTCTTCTTCTTTCAGGACCTTCCAAAGGACCTTTGACGTCATCGCGCTCACCACGTTATAAGGGAAAATAATAGAGTAAATTGACTTTAATCAATTTACTAACATCATCTCCGTAGCAACCGTGCGTGAAAATTGCATTGTATCCAAACTTGCTTGCGGATGCTATGCAATTTTCACGCAGCCCCATTCATTTCTATGGGGCCTGCGTTTTGTGAAAAACGCA
The DNA here is from genome assembly GCA_033119425.1 of Bufotes viridis. Taxonomy (NCBI): domain Eukaryota; kingdom Metazoa; phylum Chordata; class Amphibia; order Anura; family Bufonidae; genus Bufotes; species Bufotes viridis. Next base: position 28,363,167 of record CM065597.1, on the reverse strand, counting down.
GAATATAGAACATGCTGCGTTTTTTCACGCAACGCACAAGTGATGTGTAAAAATCACTGCACAGCCCCATTGAAGTGAATGGGTCCGGATTCAGTGCGGGTGCAATGCGTTGACCTCATGCGTTGCACGCGTGCGGAAAACTCGCTCATGTGAAAGGGGCCTAAGGGTTACATAGCATTATAAATCAATGTAATGCTATGCGACCCAGGTGTTGCCGGGAGGTCGGGACATAAGATCCACACAAATTTCTGTGCAGATTTACTGTATTTGCGTTATTGCAGAATATCCACACCAAAATCCGTAATTTCTAACAGTGTTTTTTTTTGGTGCAGATTAGATGCAGTTGTAAAAAGGGTGAAATCCACAGCTAAAAACTCAAACCTATTTGACATGCTGATGATCTGGAAATCTGCACGGCAGGTCAAAAATCTGCAAAGTGTACATCAGATTTGTGTAATGTCATACACTGCTGGTGCTGTACCATGTTGTGGTTTTCCCGAATGGGAAGCCGCACCAAAATATATATACCGTATTTTTCGCCGTATAAGACGCACTTTTTCTTCCCCAAAGCTGGGGGGAAAAAGTTGGTGCGTCTTATACGACGAATACACATTTTTTACATGCATTAAAATTGCCCCTAACTTTGTGTGGCGCTTGCTCGCTGGATTTGCGGCATGTACTGCGGGCTGTGGAGACTTCTGTGACTCTCCCTGCACGCCAGGCTGTGTGTGCAGGGGCGCCAGGCTTCCCTCTTCCTCCCATAGCGCGCCTTGTCTCCCCCCCCCTCCCGACAGTCTAACCACGTGCTGCCTGGGCACCATGTCAGCGCTCTGCTGAGCTTACAGTGCCTCCATCAGTGCGGGCTGCCCCTCCTCATGTCACCGCGGGCAGTCTCGCTCCTTGCAGGGCAGTGTGGGCACGATCTTCTTCTGTGCATTTTTCCCGGGCACTGTATGCTATGCTGCCCAGAAATGTCTGCACGTCTGCCCCTCCTGCTCCATATGTTCCGCCTCCTCCGGCTAAGCTTGGGTTGTGTGTGCTGTCCGTGCTCTGCTCCGCCCCGCTCCTACATGATTTGATGCCCCCCCCCCCCCCGAATCCCAGGGAGAAGACAGCGTCCTCCCTCCCTAATCTTTTTTTTTCTTGATTTTGCTCCTTTAAAATTGGGTGCATCTTATATGCTGGTGCGTCTTATATGGCGAAGAATACGGTACTTTTTTTTTTTTTTTCTCCTATTTTGCATAATTTAAAAAGCTGTGGTTTATGATTTGGCTCTGTGCAATTGTAGCACAATCAGGATGTGTGTGTGGTGTTTTTTTTTTTTTTTGTAATCCTTATAATTTGTGCAGGAGCACTTGAAAAGTATAATGGTGAATTATACCATGACAGATAAAATGTAACTATTAATGTACAGCTTTAACTCAGTTAATTGCATTCATGTGTAATATAATGTGCATGTTTTTATTTTTAACGATTTAATTTCAGGAAACAATAGGGAGTTAATCATTATCATCATGCATCAAGGGGACTTGTCTGCTCTCTGTCAATGTCTGTAGTGTTTTTTTTTTTTTTTTTTTTTTTTTCCTATTAAATATTCTCCATAAAATAATGCAACAGTTCTGGTGCATGTTTTCTTAAACCTCTGTTATTCCTCCCGGGGAGGAGGGGTATAATATAAATATATACCGTATATATAATTACTTTTAGACAGACCACTTGGCTTTACAATTCTTCCTGTCACTTGGCTTTATCCTTGCTTTATTTAGAAGATGTTTGAAATCTGTATTTTTTTTTTAATGTGAAATGGAGGCTCCATTCCATCACACTTTTCTGGCGTGTGGCTATAACCTAAGGCCCCTTTCCCACGGGCGTGATGCTCTATATTGTGCGTTTTTCACGCAACGCAGGCCCCATAGAAGTAAATGGGGCTGCGGGAAAATCGCAAGCATCCGCAATCAAGTGCGCATGCAGTGCGATTTTCCTGCATGGTTGCTAAGAGACGGGACCCGATCTTTATTACTTTTCCTTATAACATGGTTATAAGGGAAAATAATGGCATTCTCAGTACAGAATGCTTAATAAAATGTGGAAAATAAAAAAAACAACTCACCTTAGCCACTTGATTGCATAGTTGGCGATCTCTCTTCTCTCTTCAAGCTTCAGCTACCAGCTAAAGGACCTGTGATGACATCACATGGTCCATCACCATGGTGATGGACCATGTGATGAGCGCAGTAACCTCATCACAGGTCCTTTTAGCCGGCAGCTAATGAATAAGGAAGAGAGGAGAGATCGGCAACTATGCGTTCAAGTGGATAAGGTGAGTTAAGTTTTTTTATTTTTAACCCCTCCATCCACATTTTACTAACTTTTTACTAACATTTTAACTATGTTATAAGGGAAAATAATAAAATCTACAGAATACTCAGGTTCGGGTCTGGGTACCAAAAATGCCGAGGGGCCATCCTGCTCTACTCAAAGAGGCCATCCTATGGAGTAAGGCCCCTTTCACAGGGGCGTGATTTCCGCGTGGGTGCAATGCGTGAGGAGGACACATTGCACTCACACTGAATCCGGACCCATTCATTTCTATGGGGCTGTGCACATGAGCGGTGATTTCCACGCATCACTTCTGCGTTGCGTGAAAATCGCAGCATGCTCTATATTTTGCATTTTTCACGCAACGCAGGCCCCATAGAAGTGAATGGGGCTGCGGGAAAATCGCAAGCATCCGCAATCATGCGCATGCAGTGCGATTTTCCCGCATGGTTGCTAAGAGACGGGACCCGATCTTTATTACTTTTCCTTATAACATGGTTATAAGGGAAAATAATAGCATTCTCAGTACAGAATGCTTAATAAAATGTGGAGGAAATAAAAAAACAACTCACCTTAGCCACCTGATTGCATAGTTGGCGATCTCTCTCTCTCTTCAAGCATTCAGCTACCAGCCTAAAGGACCTGTGATGACGTCATCACATGGTCCATCACCATGGTGATGGACCATGTGATGAGCTCAGTAACCTCATCACAGGTCCTTTTAGCCGGCAGCTAATGAATAAGGAAGAGAGGAGAGATCGGCAACTATGCGTTCAAGTGGATAAGGTGAGTTAAGTTTTTTTTATTTTTAACCCCTCCATCCACATTTTACTAACTTTTTACTAACATTTTAACTATGTTATAAGGGAAAATAATAAAATCTACAGAATACTCAGGTTCGGGTCTGGGTACCAAAAATGCCGAGGGGCCATCCTGCTCTACTCAAAGAGGCCATCCTATGGAGTAAGGCCCCTTTCACAGGGGCGTGATTTCCGCGTGGGTGCAATGCGTGAGGAGGACACATTGCACTCACACTGAATCCGGACCCATTCATTTCTATGGGGCTGTGCACATGAGCGGTGATTTCCACGCATCACTTCTGCGTTGCGTGAAAATCGCAGCATGCTCTATATTTTGCATTTTTCACGCAACGCAGGCCCCATAGAAGTGAATGGGGCTGCGGGAAAATCGCAAGCATCCGCAATCATTTTTTTCCCCCCATGGTTGCTAAGAGACGGGACCCGATCTTAATTATTTTCCCTTATAACATGGTTAAAGGGAAAATAATAGCATTCTCAATACAGAATTCATAGTAAAATGTGGATGGAGGGGTTAAAAATAAAAAACTTAACTCACCTTAGCCACCTGATTGCGTAGTTGCTGATCTCTTCTCTCTTCTTCAAGCATTAGCTGCCGTCTAAAGGACCTGTGGTGACGTCACATCACATGGTCCATCACCATGGTGATGGACCATGTGATGAGCTCAGTGACCTCATCACAGGTCCTTTAGCCGGCAGCTAATGAATGAAGAAGAGATCGGCAACTACGCGATCAAGTGGCTAAGGTGAGTTAATTTTTTTATTTTTAACCCCTTAATCCTCATTCTACAAAGCATTCTTTATTAAGAATGCTATTATTTTGTCTTATAACCATGTTATAAGGGAAAATAATAAAATCTTCAGAATACTCAACCCGAAACCGGACTTCAGTGATGAAGTCCGAGTTTGGGTCTGGGTACCAAACATGCCGATTTTTCACACGCGCGTGCAAAACGCATTACAAAAGTTTGCACACGCGCAGAAAAATCGCGCATTTTCCTGCAACGCACCCGCCTTTTATCCGGGCGTCAAACATGACCTCCGTGTAAAAGAAGAGGCCTAAGGAGTTCCTCTCTATGCATCCTAATAGGACAATCCCTTTAAATGCTCTGTAGGCCTATTATCATCTTTGAAAGAGGAAATGATTGAGATCTGTCAACAGCAACTTGTTGGTGGCTTCCAGGTAGCTAACATACTTTTCAGTTTTTTATGCTGTTTAGTGGAGAAGTGAAAGTGCAAAATCTATGTGACGAATAACTTTGCAGTTCTTGACCGTAGAGCCACAGTTTGGCTATGTCCACACGCTGTGTATGTGTCAAGATTTTTTTTTTAAATAAACATCTGGATTTTGGTGGCGAAAAAATTTGTAGTGTTACGGTTTCTGCACATGGCGTGGATTTCCATGCAGAAAAACCACAGCATAATACAGTACCAGCAAAGTGTAATAGATTTGCCACATCTCATGTAGACTTAGCTTTTTTTCTTCCATGTGGATTTAAAAATCTACGTGTCAAATCCGCACCTTTTGTAGCTTTTCCCATAGAGTTCAATGGGTTTGTTAACATAAACCGAAAATCTGCAACATAAACTGCATTGGTGTGGATTTATGCACTTTTTTTTTTGCAGTTTTGGCTCAGATTTAATGCGGATTTTCTGCACGCAAATCGGCACTGTGTGCAGCAACCCTTAGGGCTCATTACCTGGACCGTATTGTCCTGTGCCCCTATTGTAAATCACAAACAGCGGGTCCGCAATACACGGGCACCAGCTGTATGACTTAAATGGGCCACAAAATACGGCCATCTTTTTTTGGAGCGGAGGCACGGATCGGAAGCCCACAGAAACACTCAGAAGCATTTCCGTGGGCTTTCGTGTCCATGCCTCCGCACCGCAAAAGATAGGACATGTCCTATCTTTTACCGTATCTTGTAGATCGCAGACCCATTCAAGTCAATAGGTCCACAGTGCAATATGGGATTCGCTCGGCCGGTGCCCATGCGGTCCACAGCTCGGGCACAGTGACCATACGGTTGTATGAATGAGACCTTAGGCGAGTTTTCCGCCCGGATGAGACGCATGTAGTGAACGCATATTATCCGGACTGAATCCTGACTCATTCATTTAAATGGGTCTGTACAGGAGCCTCGTTTTTCACGCGACATTTCTGCATTCAGGAAAAATCGCAGCATCTTCTATATTGTGCGTTTTTCCCGCAGCTCTGCTTCCATAAAAGTCAAATGCGGCTTGTGTGAAAAACAGAGCACGTCTAGAGGCGATGCGTTTTTCACTGATGGCTCCTGGGAGATGTAGATTGGTATTCTTCACTGAAAAAAAAACGGAAGCGGAAATCTGTTGCAAAATGTGGATTTTGTAGCGAATTCCATAGCTTTTTTTTTTCTTTTGCAGGTTGTGTGAAGATACTTTTATGGACGTTCCTTTTAAATACAAAATGTCAGGACTTTACTGCCCTCAGCACAAGACATTGAGCACAACACGTATAGAGAAAACCTTTTATCAAGTAATTTTTATCCTTTTAAATGCAATATCTTCTTCTTCATCACATATAATAACAAATCCTATCAAAAGAAATATTTGCCCTAATGTATTGCACCATTCTCCCCCCTTCTTGAATAGATATACTTTTTTAAAGGGGTATTCCAGCCACATGAAGGGTTGCAGTAAGATAGAAAAGGTGTAAATAAAATAACACGGTCATCCTGACCGCGTCCTGTCTGCGCTCTACTTCCTGCTGGCATCAGGATGCGGCTGGGAATACCGCTCAGCCAATCGCTGGGTGAGGCGGGTCATCGCTGTAGCCTGTGATTGGCTCAGCGTCATTCACAGTCACTTCCTGCCGTGTCGGGATGGAATCAGAAAGTGGAGCGCAGCAGGAACCGGGGCTAGGGTAACGGGAGTCAAAGTGCTGTTACTTTTTTCACTATTTGTATCCCAGTGCGACCATCTTTATTTGGTTGGAGTGCCCCTTTAAGGCAGAACTGTGAGCCTCACTCTTTTAATTATTCAAGCCTGAGAGAAAATACTTTTGAAGTGGACAACCCCTTTAACGTCTGACGATAATGTTCTTGCTTCAAACAATCTTAGCCCTCACAGACATGTGCTATCCGCCTTTTCCACGGACAGCACGCGTACCCATTGATTTTAATATGTTTGTTCACACATCAGTGGTTTTTCGCTGACCGTGGGTACACTACCTGCACTACTTTGGTCATTGAGGCGGACCTCATGGGTCTGTGGAAAAACCACGGACACAACACGGATGGCACGGATGCTCTGGAAATTAATTCTCAGCCTAGAAGAGTCTGTGGACTACAGACGACACACAGACCAAAAGCGGATCCTTCACAAATGAAACACGGCAGGATTTCTTCATGGACGTCAAATGTGAACGAAGCCTTAGACAGGTCCCCTGAAAATAAGCTTATGATGGCACCTCCAGCTGTAATCTCTGGGGGAACCAGAAAGCAAGCTTTAAATTTCCTCTACAGCGCCACCACAGGTGAAATAAAGCATTGCACAGTCCCCATAGAAATCAGTGGGCTGTCCATGTAATGCACGGACTTCACAAGTCCTCCGGAGAGAAACACTTTGGCTCCTAGATGAAGGTCCTGAATAGGAGACCCCCCCTCCCCTCTGAACTCAGAATTTCCTACCATAAAACAGAAATACCCCATTGAGACTTCAGTAATTTAAGGGCTCATGCACACGACCTTCTGTATTTTGCGGTCCGCAAAGAAAAAAACGGATGATGTCCGTATTGCATTCGTTTTTGTGGCGGATCCAGTGTAACACTGCCTGTCCTTGTCCGCAAAACGGACAAGAATAGGACATGTTCTATTATTTTTATTTTTTTTGCAGAATGGACACAGAATGCACAAGGAGTCATTTCCATTTTTTTTTTTTTCCAAGCCCCATTGAAGTGAATGGTTCTGCATACGGACCTGTAAAAAAAAAAAAAAACGAAAAAAAAAATACATTTGTGTGCATGAGCCCTAACATGAGCGGTATCTCGGAGGTATCACATCGTACAGTTGCGGGCTCAGTTATGTCCACAGAGCGTATTTTACAAGATGGGCTCAGTCCCTCCGTGGTGTTAGTCATGGGTTTGTGCCGCTTTGTATTTTTAATGCCTTGAGGGTCTCGAGGATTTGGGTGAGCGCAGGTTTCATCTTGGAGTCTTTGCTCAGTGCCTGGACCTTGTCTTGTAATACACACAACTGGTTGTGTAAGTTGGCGTTCTCCGCTGCCAGCTGTGAGTTGGTGCAGTGCATGCCGGCGTTCTCCATCAACAGCCGCTTCCTCTCCTGCAACCAAAGACCACTGAGATAGTCATATTAAAGGGGTTGTGTCATGAAACATAATCTATATTTTGTCAAACCAGCGCCTGGATCTGAATACTTTTTTAACTGCATGTAATTAAAAATTTAGCATAGCCACTGAGCTATTCAATAAAATCTATCTGTATAGCGCCACCTGCTGTTTGTTCTTTTCCCCATATTTTTTAGTCCATCTCACTGAGGTGGTCGCACATGCTCAGTTTAAATCTTCCACTGCTACTAGCCCTATGTTCTGTTAGCAGCGGTGGCGGATACAGGGAGAGAGCTGCAGCAGAAAGGACACAGCTTCTGAGCTGCGCAGACTGAAGATAATCTAGCAGAGCAATTTGAGCAGAGAAAGTGGAGATCTCTGGACCCATGTGAGGTACAGGGATGGTTCTAGATTTGTTAGGCCTCATACACACGACCGTTGTTTGTTTCCGCGTCCGTTACGGCTTTTGTCACGGATAGGATGCTTCCCCATTCATTTTAATGGGTCTGTCAAAAAATGTGGATGGTCAACCGTTTTTGCTCTGCATCCGTGGTCCGTGTTTACATTCCGTCAAGAAAATAGAGCATGTCAAATTTTTTCACGTTTGCGGACAAGGATAGGCATTATTGCAATGGATCTGCCAAAAAAAAACGGATCTGCCAAAAAATACGGTCCGTCATCCGTTTTTTTTGGCGGACGCTAAATTTGTAGAGGCAAAACACCAACAGTCGTGTGCATGAGGCCTTAGAAAGAGATTGTCATGTACTATATGATGTCTGATTGATTCTACATCAATCATGGCGTAACCCCTTTAAAGCTGTCAGCAGATTTGGACCTATGACACTGGCTGACCAGCTGCCAAGCGCACATGTAACAGAAGGCGTCTGTATTGGTCCGTGTTCATATGTGCCTGCATTGCTGAGAAAAATAATGTTTTCATATATGCAAATGAGTCTCTAGGAGCAACGGGGGCGTTACCATTACACCTAGAGGCTCTGCTCTCTCTTTAACCACTGCACTTTGATAGAAAAGACCAGGCAATGTAAACTTCATCATGCCTGGCCCTGACTTCTCCTAATATCAAAGTGGAGAGGGCGTGGCAGTTGCAGAGAGAGCAGAGCCTCTAGGTGTAATGACAACGCCCCCGTTGCTCCTAGAGGCTCATTTGCATATATTAAAACATCATTTTTCTCAGCAATGCGGGCACATAGGAACATGGGACCAACACGGATGTCTTCAGCTGCCAAGCGCACATGTAACAGGTCAGCCGGTGTCATAGGCACAAAACTGCTGACAGATGGGCTTTAAAGGGTTTCTGTCATCAGGATTACACATTATAAGCTGTCTGACATTAGCTATGTGCTAATGTCAGAGCAGCTTGATAATGTCTTTTTTATAAAAATCCGATTTATATTCAGGCTAAAAAACGTCTTTTTATAATATGTAAATTAGCCTCTAGGAGCAGGGGGGCGTTGCCCTGCTCCTAGTGGCTCCGTGCGGCAACCTGCTGGCACGCCCCTTCTTTCTTTGATTGACAGTGCCGGGCAGCGATCCTCTCCTGCCTCCGGCACTGTCTCCCTGCTAAATCCTGCGCCGCCGCTCTGTATTCGGCACAGGCGCGGTGAGCTGAGGACAGCAGGCACCAGCGTCCTCAGCTCACCGCGCCTGTGCCGAATACAGAGCGGCGGCGCAGGATTTAGCAACGCCCCCCCTGCTCCTAGAGGCTAATTTACATATTATAAAAAGACGTTTTTTAGCCTGAATATAAATCGGATTTTTATAAAAAAGACATTATCAAGCTGCTCTGACATTAGCACATAGCTAATGTCAGACAGCTTATAATGTCAAAACGTGATGACAGAAACCCTTTAAGTCCTATGAGGCACAGGAGGAGACAGCCGTTAACAGAGGGATTTGTGATATTTTACGGTCGTTCGCATATTATGTCCTCACCTCCTCTGCTTCTTCTAGCTTCCTCAGTAAGGTTTCTGATCTCTTGCACCCGTCTCCACAGTAAGATTTCATATATGAAGGACCTGCTGCCACAGGCCCTGCAGATCCCTGGAGCCCGTCTGTTGGATGAGGTTTTTGACATTGATCTATTCTTTCCAGACTTTTCTGACTAGTAGGCCAATTCTCCATAGCATCCTTGTGCAGTCCTGAAGAAGACCAAAGGCAAGCAAAGTATTAAAGGGGTTCTCTGGGAATTAAGAAAATGGAAATACTTAAATATTACTTTAATATAAATATATTCCCAAATTCATTTTATTATTTATAATGGTTCATCTGGAGAGCAATCATTAGGATAAATAAAATGGCCGCCGTCCTATTAGTACACACACAACCTGTCCTAATCACACAGGAGGACAAGTTACTTTACAACACTGAGGTAAAGAGCTGCCTCATCCTCCTCTCTGCTCTGCTTGTCAGGGATTATGATCCTGAATACAGTTTAATATGATTTTACAGCTGAATCTCTGTAGGAATGGAGTTCAGGAAGAGACAGCTGAAGTACAGAGAGGACGGACTGTTGTAAAAGGACTGCTGCTCATTATCTACATCCCCCCACCTCCTCTCTGTACTTCATGTCTCTTCCTGAACTCCATTCCCACAGAGATTCATCTGAAGATCATATTAAACTGTATTCAGGATCATAATCCCTGACAAGCAAGAGAGGAAGATGGCACAGCTCTTTAACTTGTCCTCCTGTGTGATTAGGACAGGTTTTGTGTGGACTGGTAGGATGGCGGCCATTTTATTTTTCCTAATGATCGCTCCCCGGACAAAGCGAGCAATTAAAACTAAAAGGTATTTGGTAATATATTTATAATGAGGTAATATTTAGGTAGTATTTTCATTTTCTTAATTCCCGGAGAACCCCTTTTAAGCCCCGATCTGATCAATCCAAATATCAGTCAGAAGGGTCGTAACCAATTTATAGGAGTTAGGCCTCATGCACATGACCGTTGTTTGATTCCGTGTCCGTTGTTCATGATTTTCTGCGGACCCATTGGTTTTCAATCGGTCCGTGGAAAACTCAGCAAATGCACCGTTTGTCCTCCGCGTCCGTGGTCCGTGATTCCAGTCCATCAAAAAAATATAACCTGTCCTATTCTTGTCCGTGAAAAACGGTTCACAGACCCATTCAAGTCAATGGGACCGTGAAAAAATGCGGATCGCCATCCGTGTGTCATCCGCGTTCCGCATCCGTTTTTTTTGCGGATCCCTTGGCAGGCACTTGGCAAAAATTGTCAGCCTGTCTTTTGGTAAAATCTTTTGGGTCATGTCCGCTAAAAAAAACGGAAGACACACGGAAACACAACGGAAGGCAAAAACGGGGACACGGATCACTGAACAACGGAACCCTTTTTTGCGGACAGCATAAAAAAAACGGTCATGTGCATGAGGCCTTAGGATGATAGCAGTGAAGAATTGCATGGAAGGGGGTAAACTCAGGGATTCTTGCAAACCATGACCTTGGCCTACCCCTACCGTTACCTTGCAGTGGTTTGAAAAACTGCAGCCAGGACTTGACTGGAGCAGTGGTTGAATATATGTGCTGTCTGACACCTGGGACAATGGCCGATCAGATGTTTGAGAAGGCACCAGTGCTCCTGTAAGCTCTGTGTCCTTCTTGCAGCCTACCCTAAGCCAGTGATGTCACGTGGCCTACGTGCAGCTCAGCCCTATTCAAGTGAATGAGGCTGAGCTGCTATACCAAGCACAGCCACTATACAACGTATGGCGCTATGAACGATAAGCTGCAAGAAGGCCGCAGCTCTACTGAGAGCCCCAGTGCCTTCTTTAAAGGGCATCTGTCAGCAGATTTGTCCCTATGACACTGGCTGACCTGTTACATGTGCGCTTGGCAGCTGAAGGCATCTGTGTTGGTCCCATGTCCATATGAGCCCACATTACTGAGAAATATGAAGTTTTAATATATGCAAATGAGCCTCTAGGAGCAACGGAGGGGTTACCATTACACCTAGAGCAGGGGTGCACAACCTTTTCTGGTTGGGGGCCACATTGTCAGCCTGAACCAATTCCAAGGGCCGAAAATAAAACTTAAAGGGGTGTAACCAACTGAAATACTGTATTTTTGGCATATTAAACATACAGTATATACTATAAATGTCTAGTTACAGTTCTAGGACTCCCATCTAATAAGAGAATACATGAAAGATACATGTAAGAAGCCATAAGACATAGACCTACAGGTCTTTTACCAGATGTTTGGGGGCCGCACAGAATGGTATCGAGGGCCGAATGTGGCCCCCGGGCGCAGGTTGTGCACCCCTGACCTAGAGGCTCGACTCTCTCTACAACTGCCCTGCCCTCTGCACTTTGATTGACTTTAGGAGAAGTCAGAGCCAGGTCAGATCATGTTTTCACTGCCTGGCCCTGTTAAAGTGCAGAGGGCACGGAAGTTGTAGAGAGAGTAGAGCCTCTAGGTGTAATAGCAACGCCCCCGACATTTCTCAGCAATGTGGGCACATATGAACATGGGACCAACACAGATGTCTTCAGCTGCCAAGCGCACATGTAACCGGTCAGCCGGTGTCATAGGTACAAATCTCCTGACGGATGCCTTTTAACAGCTGATTGGCGGGGGTCCCATATGTCAGCCCCCATCGATCCAGAGGATAGGTCATCAGTTGAAAAGTCTCGGAAAACTAGAGGGAGCATAAGAGCTTGCTGAAGATAGATTAGCATGTTAGTTCAACCAGAGCTCCCCCTAGTGGTGACTACAGGCAGCTAGAATTTTATCATGTAACCTGACCTGTGACAGTGGATTTGGAGCTTTGAACTGAAAAAAGGTGTATCGTGGAATGAATCCGCACAAGCAACCATACACATTTACTAGAGGTGTACTATGGCAAAAGAATTCAGTAATTTTGGCCAGCTATTTTAATTATTTTTCGGTGACTATTGACTGGTCTCAGGTTTTTATAAGGTGCCATAGGCCATCTGCAAGGCTGAGGGAGAACGGTAGGTTATCTGACATGGCAGTGTGTGGTTATGATAGAAGATTTACCTGGAAACACGTAGCCTTGCTTGGCCACAATCCAAATCTGGAAGAGAAGAGACACAATCAACTATAGAAACAGAAAAATAAAATAGTAAGAGGATCATATTTCGGCTGACAGTTCACCATATCCGTCTGCCTTATACTAGGGAATAGGGAGAACACGCGCATTTTCAGCTGATCTGCTGGGTTAATAACATGCCATTGACTATAAGCATTTGATATGTCAGTGCTTTGGGTGGGCTTCTGCATATTTCCAACACAAGTCGTATCAATATTCAAGATATCTAGGAACCCTTTTCACAAACCAAAATACTTTCACCAAAAGTAATGGGATCCTTTTTAAACCTTAACTTTTAATAAATATTCTTTAAAAGAACGCAATAAAGCATATCACGGATGGTAATCTCAGACGTTCACATAATGCTCCATATAAAAAGATGGAAAAGAGAGAAGGTAGCAGCGAAGTCATTTCTGAAAATTAAAAAGGTGTATCAAGCGGGCCCATATGGGCTGAGAGGTGGTGATGGATAAAGGTAAGTACCCGGGTCAAGTTTGCAGGATCAACTAACAGTCTTCCCCTAACCCGGCCCTATCTATCCTCTGCCCAGGGACAGCCCCTGATGGTGGGGCTTGCCTGTCCTCGAACCTCCCCTCCTTAGCCCTATTGCGGCCCTAATTGGTGTAATAATAAGAAAAGGTTTTTGTAAATTGTCCTACCCCTTTTTAATGGTCAGAACTGACTTCGCTGCTACCGTCTCTCTTTTCCATCTTTTTATATGGAGTACTATGTGAACAAGTCTAAGATTACAATCAGTGATATGCTTTATTGCATTCTTTTAAAGAATATTTATTAAAAGTTAAGTTTTAAAAAGGATCCTATTACTTTCGGTGAAAATATTTTGGGCTACTGCATACCCCCTTACTGCACAAGATTGGGTGGCACAGCAGAACTGTAGTACTAGATGTAGTCTACAGAGTAGCCTTCGGTTCTGGCTCAAGCTGGCACCCCCCTCTATGATGTCCATATGCTCTATGGAGCCAAAGAGAGAATCCTTCTATCATGAACCACACCAAAGATGTGATAAAACGAATAAAATAACACATAATTACCACTAAATCCCCCGCCGTTTCCAGTTCTGCCGTCCTCAACCTCCAGTTTGTGGTTACAGGCTTCAGCGGTGACTTTATTACATATGGCACTTGACGGCTGCAGCCGATAACTGTCCTAGGCGTCTTTGTGCTGTATTCTGCTGAGGCCATTGATTGGCTGCAGAGGTCATATGCAGTATACAGCTACGTCACTGCTTGATATAAACAGAAAATGGAGGCAAGGACTGGAGCGGAAGACCTGGAAATGGCAGGGGGTTAGGCAGTGAGTATATGTTATTATTGTAACACATTTAGGGGCACTGGGGAGCTTTTCTTATAAATCGGACAATCCCAACCTGCAGGATGGGTGTCTGATCGGTTGCGAGGCCAACCACTTGGACCCCAGCAGATCAGGAAAAGGAGTCTTGCCTCCCCCAGTATGAATGGCGCAGCAGTCAAACATGCACACTGGCGCTCCACCCGTTATCTATGGAATCGACAAGTATTGCGCCTATGTATATGGGATAAGTTTAGACAACCTTTTAAGGGTTCCTATAAGTTTTTCAAAAAGAAAAAACATCTAGATAACTTATTAGGCCATATGGCCATCATGGAGGGGCGTTCCCCCACTCGGGACCAGCGTGGAAAGCTGCTCTATAAGAATGGTCCATTATGATGTCATCGTAAAGAGTCACGAGAGGCGATCAGTGTCAGCGGATCTGAGTTGGGCAGTCGCTACTGCAGAGGCGAAACCACAGGCCGCGTCATTTCCTGCCTCGTGTGACTGGGTGTGTGCAGAAAAGAAGCATTCCTATAAGTACAAAGGGCTTTATGTTCGTCATTGTCACTGTACATACAGGACAGGAGAAGTACAATCTGCAGTTCTGGTAAAATCACTGCAGAGCAGATCCGACCGGACCCAAACACTGGACACTGGAGCCCTGATATTCATGACTTGCACAAACCAAAGCAAGTGACCCTCAGTTTGAGTCAGGGTCTCCGTCACTACGTAATGATAGAGCAGCATAACCCTGGTGACATGGGCCCTTTAAAGGGAACTTGTCAAATTGAAAATTACTTGATTTGCAGGCGGCCTGGTACAGTATAGAGTAGATTGATATATAGAATTGTAGGCAAATATTCAGTATAACTTGTATTTTAAGGGAAATCAGTTACTATGAAACCCCCCTGAACTACTGTAATGACTGGCATTACATACACCGTATGTCAATGCATGCTCAGGACTTCTGCGCTCTGCAGTATAATGATGTGGACTCTGTAGGGCAGAGGTCAGCAGCCTTCGGCACTCCAGCTGTTGTGAAACTACAATTCCCAGCATGCTCCATTCATTTCTATGAGAGTTCTTATAAGAGGAGAGCAAGTATGCACACTGGGACTTGTAGTTTCACAACAGCTGGAGTGCCGAAGGTTGCCTACCACTGCTCTTGGGCTTAAAGGGGTATTGTGGTAGGTAAAAGTTATCCCTTATCCACAGAATAGGGGATAACTCAGATCGGTGAGGATCGATGGGACCCCCACCGTTCACGAGAATGCGGGCCCCGTACACCCTGCAGGCCCCCTGCTGCTCCCCTGAAATTACTGGAGCAGCCAGTCGCACATGTATGCTGCCGCTCCATTCATTTTTTATGGGAGTTCTGGAGGTAGCCCAGTAGAGCGCTCACCTATCTCTGGAACTCCCAGGGGAGCAGCAGGGGGTACGGGGCCACTGTTCTCATGATTGGTGAGGGTCCCAACAGTAGGACCCCCACTGATCTGATAGTTATCCCCTATGCTGTGGATAGAGGATAACTTTTACTTACCAGAATACCCCTTTAAGCACACGGGCCCTTTGTGGGCTTACTGCTGGGAAATGCAAGTGAGGAGAAGAACAACAATGATGTATTCTGAATCTGTGTGCTTTGAACTATGCAGTTCAGAGAGAGGGTTGCATGGTGACAGGTTCTCTTGGAGTCCAGTAGGCGGTCCCACTTAGTGATAGACAGCTATCTGTATGCACACTGATATAAGGAAGGCTGTCAATCACTAATAGGACCGCCCACATGACTCCCAAGCACAGAATGCCTAAGGATTTATATGTATAAAATACAACCTTTACAACACCTGATCGGCGGGGGTACTGGGCGTCTGAACCCTACCGATCTGATATTGATGATCTATGCTGAAGTTAGTTCACCAATATCTAAAGTGTGAAAAAACTCTTTAAGCATAAATGTATCTCTGCATCCATAACAGAAAATGAAGCAACTTTGCAGATAATCTTGGTTACAAATCGTCAAGTATACAGCAACTAAGAAGACTAATGTGCCTTCATGGTTAATATCATGTCAACAATGTCATACAAGCATGGGTGTGGCCTGACTGCAGTCACATGTTCCTCCCAATCCAGTAGAAGGGGACAGATGGAGGGAATAATGCATGACTGCGGTATCTGACTGCACAGGGTTTGTTTGTAGTCTGTAACCGTGGAGACACATGGGTCTGCTCAGGAGCACAACACAACTCTTATTTCTTTATAACTTTATGGGAGGCATAGAAACAACTGAGTATATGTAGCTCCTCTTCACCATGGAGGAGCAAGTAAGGATGAGCAGAGAACGGATTACTCTTACTAGTCTGGTTGGTCCCTCAGCAATTTAAGGTTTTTTTTTGGACTGTTTTATACTGAAGACCTATCCTCAGGATAGCTCATCAATATCTGATCGTGGGGGTCCGACACCCGGGACCCCGGCCGATTAGCTGTTTGAGGAGTCAGAGAGCTGTGGCCTCCTCACAACTTACCAATCACAGCTCCATCCTTTGAGTAGCATTCATTGTATAGCAGCCTAGGCCAATTCACTTGAATAGGACGGAGCTGCACCTAGGCTAGTGATGGCTAACCTCCAGCTGTGGCGAAACTATGACTCCCAGCATGCTCCATTCATTTCTATGAAGTTCTGAGAACAGCCAAGCAAGTGTACATCTTGGGAGTCGTAGTTTTACCACACGGCTGGTTAGCCATCACAGAACCTAGGCCATGTGACCGATGAATGTGACGTCACTGGCCTAGAGTAAGCGGCACATTGGCCTCCTCAGACAGCTGATTGGCTGGGGCACCGAGTGTCGGACCCCCAGCCATCAGCTACTGATGGCCTCTCCTAAGGATGGATCATCAGTATAAAACATGTCGTGTAGTAGTGCATAAGAGAAGAGCTTTCATGATGTATAATGAAGGATAGTAGGGTGAAGACCTCACTTTGTCTTCCATCATAACCAGATATTGTTAGATGTTATTACATTGTACTTAGTATGATAAGAACCACCATAAATGAAACCAGACATATTAAAATTTTATGTTTTTCGGTTCCATTACGGCAGATTGGAGGAAGTAAACAGGTATAAGAAGTAAAGAAGGTTTCTTACACAGTTGGCACAGAGCGGAGTTGCCTTCAGACGTATCTCCACCAGACTTTGCAAAAAGGGAAGTCCTAGTCTGGAGCACACTTGACTGGCTTTCATAAAGTATGAAGTCATCTCCTGATGGTTGACAGGTCCCTCTCTACAAACAGAACACAATCTGTGTCACTATTAAGATTTCATGAATGGACACGGCTTATATACTCTTACTCGATCTTCATCTTCTGTGAGATTAGGGTCTCTTACCTACCCATCTCAGATCCACCATAACAGAACACTTAGGGTGCCTACACATGGGTGCAGGTTTACAAACACAAAATCCACACAGATTTGCTTGCATTGCAAAGCGTGAAAAATGCACAAAATGACACCAAACAATGGACATGCTACGGATTTCTAAATATGCACGGCAGGTCAGTTTCCTCATGGAAGAAAAAAAGAGAAGTGAACTTGAGGTTTGCCTAATCTCATACATTCTGTGTGTACTAACCACACTGCAGTTTTGCTGCACAAAAATCCACGTGGCAAAAACGCTCATAATCCGCAGTGTGTGTAGATAGCCTTAAAGGAGTCGCTTGGTTTTCAAGGCCCATTTTCAAATATTCTATTAGCAAATTATGAATTAAGGGCTTCTCAGCTCGGGGACAATCCCTTTTTAGAAGGGTCTCTTGACCCTAAGCTGATCACAAAGTGTCCCCGTGCCCCAAGCGATTGGCTGTAATCTGTGCAGAATCCTGGCAGTAAGTGTCCAGTTTCTCTACAGCGCCACCACAGGGGAAATCAAGCATTACCGAGCGTCCATTCAGATCAATGAGCTGTCTGTGTAGATGAGAACAGGTCCTTCAAAGTGAGAGATGTTCTTCATAACCACTCTACCCTACTGCCAAGAGATGAGAAGCCAGAATAGGTGAACCCCTCTATTAACAGGATGAATAGGAATGAGGTTTCTAAACTTAAAGGGGCTATCCTGGAAAAGATAATGATGACCTATCCTCAGGATAGGTCATTATTATCACATTGGCAGGGTCCGAGTCCCGTCACCCCCAACGATCAGCTGTTTCAGGATACCGCTGTGTTCACCAAAGCTCTGGTGAGCGTTGCGGCCTCCCAGCGGCTTTCCAAACATGGCGCCGTGCATTGTATAACCAGGGATGCACCTAGCCTTTCTGCTGCCGGAGGCGAAAACTGAAACGCCCGGCTCAGGCAGCGCGATAATGATGACACTGCTCTCTGATAGGCTACAGGAACTAGGACTAAAGCCTATTAGAGGAAACAGTGGTCCTGTGCCCCGTCACAGCATTCAACTGTACTGCTGTCCTGAGTACAGTGACGCAGTTGAATATGTAGAGATGAACGCTTCCACAATGAAAGCACTCATTGCCCATGGCCCTTCTGCTGCCCCCCAATTGCCCCTACCTAGTGCTGCCTGAGGCAATCGCCTCACCTGGCCTCATTGGTGGTGCACCCCTGTGTATAGCGGCTATACTTGGTATTGCAGCTCCGCCCCATTGACCTGAATGGGACTGAGCTGCAACTAAGCCATGTGACTGATGTACAGTGGCGTCACTGGCCTAGGAAGACTCCGCAGCACTCATTGAGTACCTGGCCTCTTCTAACAGCTGATCAGCTGGGGTCCCAGGTGTCGGACCCTCACAAATCTGATGATCCTCAGGATAGGTCATCATTATCTTTTCCCGGATAACCCCTTTAATAAGCCTTTTACCAAAATGGGCGAACCCTTTACTGGTCTCTATATGCAGATGTCCACATTGCATGCTCTTGACCAGGTAACGATCGGCTCTGACTCTCACCAGCCAGCCCACTTTCTTAGAGTAACTTTACGTAGTGTAACTTCCATGGACTTCTGTGGAAGATGTTGGACAATTTTGTTTGAAACCTTTGTTGGCGAAACTCTATAAAGATATATTTTCATTGGTCCAAAAATTCATGCCCAGCAGCAAGAGCCTCGTACGTAGTTGTCTCTTTTCTTCACCCAACCCTCTTAACATTTGAGTCAACCCAAGGCTCACTTGTGTGAATCACTGTTGACTTTAAGAGGTTCTTCCTCTGGTGTGCAAGCACGACCACCGCTGCTACATTGTATGCGTGCCTATGTAACCTTCCACGGTCCCGGCCACCAGAGACCGGCACTTTTTCCTATAGTGTGCAAGCACAACCTCCAGTGATGGATTACAGGGTGGTCGTAACCATGAAAACAAGCCGTATATAATGTGATAGAAAAATGAATTAAACCAGCAAAGGAGACCATATAGTCAATCACAATACATTAGTAAGTGCCTTGTATTAACTTTCTCTACATGATAAATGCCATTTCCTGAAGTGGGACAACCCCTTTAAATCCTATATATTGGTTAATATAGGGAGCAAAGACGCTCTTATCATTAGAAGCCCAAGATATTGCACTAGAAGGACCGGTAAACCATCTATGGTCAGATTAATGTACATCTGTGGAAAAGAGGCCTTGTGGTATGGCGTTTATCACGCTTACCACATTACACCCGAAACATGCTGAACTCTGGTAGGACAGACCTTCCAGAGGTCTTCACTGCCACTGCCGGTCTGCCGCTACAACCCAAAACCTCATCCTTACTACTGACCTACATTCCCAATTATCAGATAAACACGCCACAAGAACCATGTACTTAGCAGCCATTTCAACACAACTGCATTCGCTTAAAGGGGTTATGCCATGATTGATGTAAAAAATGAAAATCAGACGTCATACAGGACATGACAATCTCTTTCTAACAAAGCTAGAACCAGCCCTGTACCTCACATGGATCCAGAGATCTCCCTATTCATTGCTCAAATTGTTCTGATAGATTTATTTCAGGTTGGCATTTCAGGGGGCGTGTCCTTTCTCAGGGAGTCTTTTCTGCTGCAGCTTTCTCCTTATCATAGCTCAGGAGGCTCTTTCCCTGTAACTGTCACAGCTTCTAACGGAACATACGGCTGGTGACAGTTGAAGATTTAAACTGAGCGCCTGCGACCACCTCAGTGAGGTGGACAGAGAAATGAGGAAAAGAACAAACAGCAGGTGGCGCTATACAGGAAGATTTCAGTGGATAACTCAGTGGCTAGACTAAATGTTCATTTACGGGCAATTACAAAAATATTCAGATCCAGGTGATGATTTGAAAAATGTAGAATGTTTTTCGTGGGACAACCCCTTTAAATAGTTTCCTACTCTGGATATTCCAGAAATGTTTGCGATGGGAATATCGGGCTTTAAATTACACGGTGTTTAAACATAGTTTGCCGCCTGCCTCTGACCTCAGACTTCATTCACGGACCTTGCTTGTTTTCCACCTGCCTCTGACCTCGGACTTCCTGACCATGTACTTCCCCTCGGTGCTTGCACCGATGTCTCTGACCCCCTGGTCAGCTGCCACTGACTCGGGGACTGCTCTGGAGTGACACCTAACAACTACCCTAACGGCCCAAGCCTATCCTCACCATCAGAGGCTCTAGTGAAGACCAGGTAGTTAGTTCCTTAGTCACGCCCCTCCAGAGTATAACCAGTCAGTGGCTCAGTGGGTCCATACCCGCTTACATAACAGTCGTGCAGGCTACTTCCTGTTTGTGGATAGATAATATTCGGCTATATATATACACTGTATCCTAGGATGTCCTGCAGGCTACTTCCTGTTTCTGGTACATGGTATGAGGCTATATATACTGTATTCTACTGTTAGGGTGTCGTGCAGGCTACTTCCTGTTTCTGGTACATAGTATGACGCTATATATACTGTATCCTACTGTTAGGATGTCCTGCAGGCTACTTGCTGTTTCTGGTACATGGTATGAGGCTATATACACTGTATCCTACTGTTAGGATGTCCTGCAGGCTACTTCCTGTTTCTGGTACATGGTATGAGGCTATATATACTGTATTCTACTGTTAGGGTGTCCTGCAGGCTACTTCCTGTTTCTGGTACATAGTATGACGCTATATATACTGTATCCTACTGTTAGGATGTCCTGCAGGCTACTTCCTGTTTCTGGTACATGGTATGAGGCTATATATACTGTATCCTACTGTTAGGGTGTCCTGTAGGCTACTTCCTGTTTCTGGTACATGGTATGAGGCTATATATACTGTATTCTACTGTTAGGATGTCCTGCAGGCTACTTCCTGTTTCTGGTACATAGTATGACGCTATATATACTGTATCCTACTGTTAGGGTGTCCTGCAGGCTATTTCCTGTTTCTGGTACATGGTATGAGGCTATATATACTGTATTCTACTGTTAGGGTGTCCTGCAGGCTACTTTCTGTTTCTGGTACATGGTATGAGGCTATATATACTGTATTCTACTGTTAGGATGTCGTGCAGGCTACTTCCTGTTTCTGGTACATAGTATGACGCTATATATACTGTATCCTACTGTTAGGATGTCCTGCAGGCTACTTCCTGTTTCTGGTACATAGTATGACGCTATATATACTGTATCCTACTGTTAGGATGTCCTGCAGGCTACTTCCTGTTTCTGGTACATGGTATAAGGCTATATATACTGTATCCTACTGTTAGGGTGTCGTGCAGGCTACTTTCTGTTTCTGGTACATAGTATGACGCTATATATACTGTATCCTACTGTTAGGATGTCCTGTAGGCTACTTTCTGTTTCTGGTACATAGTATGACGCTATATATATTGTATTCTACTGTTAAAATGTTGTGCAGGCTACTTCCTGTTTCCGGTACATGGTATGTGGCTATATATACTGTATCCTACTGTTTTTAGGATGTCGTGCAGTCTTCCTGTTTGTAGTAGATGGTATGAGGGTATATGTACTGTATTCTACTGTTATTAGGATGTTGTGCAAGCTTCTTCCTGTTACTGGTAGATGATATGCAGCTATTTCTAGCCAGTTACCTCGAGCATTTTCTAAAGTAGTCGAGAATTTATACACTGCCTGTGACACGCTGCATGCTGCTGCACAGGGCACAGCTTTTAGTCTCTCCTGTGCATTATGCCTAAATAACTAACTCTCCAAGGTTCTACTCACAGTTTGGAAAAAGTATAGAACTATAGCTCCTAATGCCACACCTAGATTTGTGATTCTTGTGGTAGGCATCACAGGACATGTAGTTACCATAGTTTGTACCTGCAGACAGTGATTCCTACAGTCAAAATGATGGACAAGAGCTGGATTAATTCTCCTAAACAAACAAAGGCTGCATTGAGGAAAATACATTATCATGATGTGGGAATGGTTAGGGGGCGGTGGGAATGATTTCATTTGCCTGCTGAAGATCCTTGTAACTTCCTTAATTTGGAACTTTGGAAGTGCTCTCCTATATAAAAATTGGCAGAAACGGGGCGCAATGATTTAGTTTCACCCAGTGCCCAAAACGTACCTGTCTTTATCCAGAATGTGACAAGAGAAGGGCAGACTGGAAATCACTTTTTCGAAGTCTTCCCGGGATATAAAACCTCTTTGATCTGGATCATAGAACTGGAAGACAGACTGCAAAGGAAGAGATTGAAGTCATTCGAGGAGAACCAGACGCATAACTATACAATTAGGTCTAAACATTGACCTTTGGTTGCCTATGAGTGGTGGCAAAATCTTGGCATTACCACAAACATGAGGCAACCTTGATGTTTTACAGGTTTTCAGGTGACCACAAATCTCCCAAACAATAGAATTATGTATTCATTCTCTCAAAATAGAAGGCTTGGTGACGAAGAGCAGCCCACAAACTAGTGTACAATTCACGACCTTGGTTGGATCTACTTATTTTACACGTTTTCATGCAAATCTCTCTTCCATAAGGAAACAAATCAATTGTGCTCAAAACTTGCAGATATTCAACTTACAGTAAATAATCATATAAATTGGATGTTGTAGAAATACTGCAATATAAAGTATGTTACTCATTTTCCTGCGATCCTGTGTTAGGAAAATGAAAATACTTAAATATTACTTTATTATAAATATATTCCTAAGTACCTTTCATTAGTTATAATGGCTTGTGTTGTCTAAGGAGCAATCATTAGGAGAAATAAAATGGCTGCCATCCTATTAGTACACAGAAAACCTGTCCTAATCACACAGGAGGACAAGTTAATTCAGAGCAGTGAGTCAAAGAGCTGTCTTATCTTCTTCTATGATCCTGAATACAGTTTAATATAATCTTCAGGTGAATCTCTGTAGGAATGGAGTTCATGAGGAGGCATGAAGTAGAGAGGAGGATGGGGGTGATGTGGATAATAGGCAGCAGCACTTGTATGCAGTCTCCATTGCCACAGTCTGTCCTCTCTGTACTTCATGTCTCCTCATGGACTCCATTCCCACAGAGATTCAGAAGAAGTTCTTATAATCTGTCTTCAGGATCATAACCCCTGACAGGTAGGAGAGGAGGATGAGGCGGCTCTTTACCTCAGTGCTCCGAGTAACTTGTTCTCCTGTATGATTAGGACAGGTTTTGTGTATATTAATAGGACAGCGGCCATTTTGTTTCTCCCAATGATTGCTCCCTAAACAAAATGAGCCATTATAAAAAAAATAAAGGTATATGGGAATATATTTACAATAAAGTAATGTTTAAGTATTTTCCTTTTTTTAAATTCCTGGAGAACCTCTTTAAGTATCAATGCAAAAGATGTATATGTAACAGCACAATACACTTGGGAACGGCGGGAATGGTTTACACACTCGGCAGGAAACTGTGGTCAGGAAGTGAGTGTGTGTCCGTGATCTCTGGCTCACGGTGTAAATTATTTGTGGCAGCAAATAGTTAAGAGCTAAACTGCACCAAAAATATGGGGCAGCAATAGATAACTCCTACATCCCACTACCCTTGTCATGATTACAGGGTTCCATGAAATTGAGGTGTAGGACCTCCACAATCTAATAGTTATTTTTTTCTTGTGGAACGGGGATAATTTGTCAACTCATAACCAGAATACTCTTTTAAGGGCACAGAGCCCCTCCAGGAAGAGTTACTCATTGAAGATTCAGATGATAGCTGTATAGATTGGGACAGGATGAGCAGAGTCAGCTCATCATTAGAGGCAAGTTAATGAGAACTCTGTTGTATTGCAGGAGCCCTGGATAAGGCAGGATAGTAACATAATCAGGGGCGGATTGGCCATAGACCTTACAGGGAAATTTCCCGGAGGGCCGATGCACAGGGGCCCTCCTCATGTCCGGCCAGTGGAAGTTTTTGGGGATGTATTTTGTGCTGATGGCAGTATTTAGTGATGGACTGTGGTATTTGGCTCTGTTGGGGTGGAATATTGTGTCTCAATATGGTATTGCTGGCCTTGCCTTCCATCAATTTGGATCTGACTACAAAACAGGGCCAATTTTAGTATTTTTCCAGGGCCACTTTAAGTTCCCAGTCCGCCCCTGAACATAATATATATATTACACAGAAAGGCTCTGTATGCAGCTCACTGCCACTCTCTGGTCCTGGGAACTCCATCTCTTCCTGGGGAGTGGTACATCTATGCTATAGACTAAAACTACAATTAAATATGATACATCATCTTCACAATCCCGAAGCATGATGATCGCACGCCATGGTTATTTCACATTTTTGACATTTTACCTTTTTACAGTAATTAAACTCATTGTTTTATTGAGTGAAAGATCAATTGTGTCTCTGAAAAGTGACTGAATATTAAACCAGCTGACTCATTTCAGTTTATGGCTGATGCATATCTGAGTAACGCCTGTATAGCACATCTTCTACAACAGAGAGGGACTTCCCCGGAGTAAACAAATGCAAATACGTAGTTCTCTATCAGGTTCTGAAGCCTAGAAACTAACTTTCAAAGGAGGCAAACTTTGACACATTATGGGAGCTTGAGGGTCAATAAAAAACAGGCTGAAAATGAGTTTGATTTCTTGGACCAAGAGCTTCTGAGATCCATGCCCCTTTGATACATGTGCACCTCCACTTTTAATTGCTATAGGTTATCGGGTTATCAGTGACTCGTCCCATAAGTGATCAGCTATAAATTCACCTTCACATGTGGCTGCAAAATAAGTCAGTGAGAGTAAGATATTTGATAGAGCTTCACTCTTTTGAAGAGGGTGTCTAAAATGTTGGACAAATTGGTATAGACCTGATCAGTTGTTTAATCCTAAAACGTAGGACTGTTCTCGCTCCAACCATGAAACCCATTCTACATCATGACCTACAAATTGTATTGTTTTCTTAAATTTATTGATATTGATCAGGAAATCTTGCTAAAAATATTCCCATCTATTGTGTGTACGTCAGCCATTAGGTTTTTTGTCTCTTTAATTTATGATACGATGCTTCCAAGTAGTCTTACCTTCACCATCTGCTCTACACTGTGGCTGAGGCTCTGAGGGTCCAGTTGTAAAGATTCTACTGGGGTCCAGTCTGAATTCTCTTCTGGGGGCTTAATAGGAGTAGTAGACTAATAAGAAGAGAAAAATTGAAACATTAAAAGTCTTTTGACATAAACACCTTTTCTGTAATTGGTGTAATTGGCAGTTCAGTTATCATGGGAGTGCTGTGAGTCAGGACTGATGCAAAGGAGCACTCTTAGATGAAGTCCAAAATTTTCATGACGCTGACCATATGTGTTCAAAAATGTATTCACAGTGAGCACACCAAGTTATGTTCTCATTGTCAATTTTTTGAATACCTACGAATGGTGCCGTGGAGTTTTTGGATTTTTGTTTGCAATGTTGAAAGCAGTTTTATGAGCTGTTGTTGGCACCAGTAATGTCAAATGCAACACCTCCTGTGTGTCCAATGTAACTACAGACCACACGCTTTCATGCAGCATGTCCTTGAAGCAAGCTGTGTTGACAAGTCTTGCCTATGTAACTCAATCAGACTGTTTTAACGTGAATTCAACAATTTGAGAGTAAAGGCTTAAGCAGGTTAAGTGAATAAATATTTTTACTAAATGTGATAAAAAAAATAAAACAGACAAATCACATACAGAGTAGTAAAACTAAATAACAATCACTGGCCTGCAACACAATGGGAGGGAATTCCTGTCGCCATGTTGTAGAGCATGGATGACACCCCATGGTGATACAAGTGAGAGACAGTGACCTACAACATCCTACCTGGATGATGTTGTCGGCGGAGTTCCACTATTTGCCTTTGTGCACAAAAGTTTATACCTTTCAGCCCCTCCTGTTAAAAATGTACAGTGTGCAGTACGCATGTCTCTTGATATAATCCTCAGGAGTGCAGCCTTCTCAGCACAATAGGGGGTTTGTATATGTTATCTAATTCTCCTAAACTCACTACATTACATGGGATATCATTACAAAGAATATAGAAGGTGATATAATAATTAAAGAGGACAGAACCAATTAGTACTAGATAAATTATGTAAAATACTCTTACAACACACAGACTAATCCTGCACCATCAAAAACCCATGCGGCACGCAACCAACCAGTCTCCATATAAAATATAATGTGTGCGCAATATTTGTCAAGATTCTTACCATTGATTTGGGACTGCGTGGCTCCCGTGTGTAGGATAAGGAGTAAATCTCATCTTCTGTATAAAACGTGTCCAAAGACGTCTATAAAAAGAAGGTTGAACCTGTAAACATTTGTCCAAAAATATATAAAATAGTCATAAACAGCAAAGCCTCCCTGAGACAGCTACTGCTAAACTGCATACCTAAGAGGACTGGTATACACAGAATAAAAAATTATTGAAAATTTACTGCTGAAACCCCTTTTTTGGGAAGTTTGACTGTCTATGATATATAACAATCTGAGTTAGACCTGCTGAGTAACATTCAAGCTCGACTTTCACCAGTCTTTGTGGGACAGGTTCCTTGCGAGTTTCTAAGCTCATACCCAATTTGTGGTATCTTGCACTTCCAAATATGCTATGACCTACCTGGTTGGTCTCCTCATGACCACATAATCTTATCTAGTATTGCTTTCCTAGTCATGCCTGTTCTTACCTTGTGCTCATTGCTAATTATATCACCCTTCACTTCCATAACAGGCTGCAGTAGTTCACATCCTGGAAATCAAGACCTTGATCTCTCAAGTTTCCAACTTTAATGGAAAGGGGGCGCTGTAGCTGAAGACCTCAGGGGGACCTAAAGTGATACTGTATCCTGAATATAATGCACATAGTCTTCTATGCACTTAGATTGTGTTCCTCATTTCCTAGGTTTAGCCCCCATCTTGTCTACATGTATCTGCATCTTTCTCTAAGTTCACACAATTCCATACTCTGGACTTTGACTTTGCCTGGTTGAGCACCTTCTTCTCTTTCTCCCATTTTGTAAGGACGTTCCTTTAAAATAGTACATATGCAATCTGTCCATGGGTCCCCCAATCCAGATGGCCACAAATTTCAGTCTACATATGGTATTCACCTCTAACATCATCTTTTTGAATCTTTTTATGTGCGCTTCTAGGCCAAAAAAGAGGATTCCTAGGGCAACTCCTAGCAGTAGTCCCTGAAAACCAGACTGAACATGGATGTCCTAGACTGTAAAAGGGACTGAATATACCCATTGAATTGAATGGATCCGTGTGTGGTCTGTTTCACACGTCCGTGAGTACCAGAACACAAAGCTGTAGGGTGGGTCCGCCCCCACCTTACACCCACCATGGGTCATTTATTATACAAGTAGAGAAAACTTTGGGTTCCCTCACGTTCTAGGGCTCGGGTGTGACTGCTACCTCTCTACCCCCTGTAGCTCCTATATGGCCTAATTGGCTTTTCTTGCAATGGGTACTCAGAGTATCCATTTAGTACCAGTACAGCATTACTCACAGTAAGCAGCAGTATCACATCCTTGTTGGCTTTAATTGGCGGACTAGCCTTCTGCAGCTGCCGTAATTCCAGGATATGTTGGTAGAGACTCTGTAATTTGCAGACATTGATTTTCCCGTTCTCCAAGTAATCAGGCAGAGCTTCGTTCAGCGAAACCAAGTCCTTTAGCTGCACCCCAAGAATGGGAATTTTAAAACCCCCACATTCATTGTATACCCTCCGATATGTACTGTAGTTACTGCTCGAGGACAGGAGCTCAGTCATCTCGCTGAGAGTCTGTGAGAAGAGAGAAAAGAAGTGCACGGTACCCGGGATGAATATGTGATGCATAGGGGTCTGGGGTATAATTAGGTAGATCCGTGTCAGGATAACATTTTATTCCTGTGCAACATCCTCGTCACAAACTGCTCATGCGCATTGGTTGGTCCAAACATTTATTCTCTATCAGATAGCTGTGGGTCCTACCTCTGGGACCTGCACCTATCTCTAGAATGGAGCCCCCAAAGTGAACGAGAGCGTACTGCCCATACGTGGCCATCCACCATTCATTTCTATGGGATTCCCTTCCAGCAGTCCCATACAAGTAAATGAAGTGGTGGCTGCGCTTGTGCAGTGTGCTCTCCCATAGAAGTGAATGAAGAGCATTCTGCACATGCGCAGTGTGTTCTAGGTCACTTCCAAAGTAAACTAGAACACACTGCGCATGTGCAGCATGCTCTCTATCTACTCCATTTTAGATATAGGTGCGGGTGCCAGAAGGGTATTGGTGTGAATGGAACATTGCTGCAATGACAAGCTTCATCCACTGCACAATGGATGGACCTGTGTAGTTCCAGCACTGACTTCTGGAGCCGGAGCTACTCTGAAACAGCCGTGTCAGACCCCCGCCGATCTGATATTGATGGTCTATCCTGGCGGGAGGCCGTCAGTATTAAAATCCTGGACAACCCCTTTAAAGCCTCTTATAACAATGTCATTTGATGCTGTCATGAACTATAGTAAATACTTAAAGGGAATATGTCATCTGAAAATTACCTCACGTATTTATAGTAAACATATATTTAAATAATTTTTGGTGATGTTATTTTTGTATATTATTATAGATATTTTATAACATCTATATTTAAAAAAAACATAAAAATCCAGTAGTTTTCACATTTCTTGGTCTGTACAGATCACGACAGTTATCTACTTTTCATTACAGGCAGGATTACAATGACATATATCACCTACTGTGTGTATATATATATATATATATATATATATATATAACACAGGATCCACCATTCACAGTAGGTGATATCACAGCTTATCTGCTCCCCCTGACCTCTGCACAGGTCACAGAGCATGCCTAGAAAACTCTCCCGTTGAAGTCAAAGAGGATAGCTCCTGTCCATTGTGTCTATGGTCGATGTCGGCTGCCGCAAAAAGCAATCCTCTAAATGTTTTGTAAATGCTGTTAAAAACAGCCCAGACAAGATGGCCGCCCCAACAATCATGTTCAGACAATAGAATTTTAAAAATTCTGCAATCAAAAAAACAGTTAAGAAAAAAAAGGGATGTGTGTGTGCCCCTATCTGGTTTTAACTGACAGAAAAAAAAAAATTGTGACACATTTCCTTTAAGAAGCATAAGTAGGAGGTGAGACCACACATGCACTTCTGCTTCAACCTTTAAACTGTCCACAGATTAATGGTAAAGGGGATTCCCACAAAACACATTTGCAGCATTAAAATCACTGGGATCCGCAAAATGTACTTGGCTGTCTCTGTAGTTCTCATGTACTTTAAAGGGTACCTGCCATGTTGAAAATGCAGTCCAGTCTGCAGGCAGCATGCTATAGAGCAGGAGGAGCTGAGCAGATTGATATACAGAATTTTACCACAAACTATATAACTAGTCATCTAATGCTCTAAAACCAGGCTGCGACCCGGGGGCCACCATTCTGTGCCGCCTCTAGCCGTCTGGTAACTGACATGTCTATGTCTAGTGGCCACTCACTTGTATTTCTCATATATTCTCCAGTTAGAGTCCTGGAAAAGTAACCACATATGTATGTGTGTATGTAGTACCCCAGACCTGGGGGTGCTACAGTTGTATATAGTTATGTATTGTGTATTATACCGTATTGTCATTTTTTTATGCTCTGCCTGTTATTAATAGTAAGGATATGGATGGCTAACTGCCCTGTTCCTCCCCTCTTGGTAGGACTAGGCTGATCCTGCTTTCTGCCAGGAGGGGGAGTTCCTGTTGAGCTACAGAAGAGAGAGGAAGTACACTACAGAGCTCCTGCTTCTAAGGCCTCTTGCACACAAACGTGTGCGCCCTGTGCCCGTATTGCGGACTGAATTTGCGGATCCGCAATACACGGGCACCATTCCGTGGCCATTCCGCATCACGGATGTGGACCCATTCATTTCAATGGGTCCGCAAATCCGGAGATGCGGAACGGTGCGGAATGGAATGACGGAACGGAACACTACGGAAGCACTACGGAGTGCTTCCGCGGGGTTCCGTTCCGTACTTCCGTCCCGCAAAAAGATAGAACATGTCCTATCTTTTTGCGTAACGGGCAGATCGCGGACCCATTCAAGTGAATGGGTCCGCGATCTGCTGCGGCTGCCCCACGGCCGGTGCTGGTAATACCCCTTTAAGTTTTATTTTCAGCCCTTGGGATTGGGTCAATCTGACAATGTGGCCGCCGACCCGAAACGTTTGTGCACCCTGATCTAAAATTTTACTCAATTTGGGCTTAGGAGTCTGGGGGGTGTCAGCTCATCTGCTCAGTCATTCACAGTGCAAAGTCATACACAGAATATTGTCAGTCACTGCATAGGACCGTCCACTGGACTCCTAAACCCAAAATTATCAAAGGGCTTAGGACCAGGACTTAGATATTGATAGCCCATGCTCAGAATAGGTCATCAATATCAGATCGACAGGGGTCCGACACCCCATACCCCCCACCCCCACCCCCTGATCAGCTGCTTGTAACTATATATTTGACGGAAGATTCTGCCAACTGTGTAGTTTCTGGCACTGATATACTGCACATGAATGGGAGCTCAGCTGCAGTACCCCAGCATCACAAAAATATAAACACAACACTTTCGGTTTTGCTCCCATTTCGCATGAGCTGAACTCAAAGATCTGAAACATTTTCTACATACACGAAAGACCCATTACTCTCAAATATTGTTCACAAATCTGTCTAAATCTGTGTTAGTGAGCACTTCTCCTTTGCCGAGATAATCCATCCCACCTCACAGGTGTGGCATATCAAGGTGCTGATTAGACAGCATGGATATTGCTCAGGTGTGCCTTAGACTGCCCACAATAAAAGGCCACTCTGAAATGTGCAGTGTGATCACACAGCACAATGCCACAGATGTCGCAACGTTTGAGGGATCGGGCAATTGGCATGCTGACTGCAGGAATGTCTACCAGAGCTGTTCCCCGTGCAATGAATGTTCATTTATCTACCATAAGCCGTCTCCAAAGGCGTTTCAGAGAATTTGGCAGTACATCCGACCGCCTCACAACCGCAGACCACGTGTAACCACCCCAGCCCAGGACCTCCCCATCCAGCATGTTCACCTCCATGATCGTCTGAGACCAGCCATCCGGACAGTTGCAGCAACAATCAGTTTGCATAACCCAAGAATTTCTGCACAAACTGTCAGAAGCCGTTTCAGGGAAGCTCATCTGGACCTGACTGCAGTTCGTCGTCGTAACCGACTTGAGTGGGCAAATGCTCACACTCGATGGCGTCTGGCACGTTGGAGAGGCGTTCTGTTCACGGATGAGTCCCGCTTTTCACTGTTCAGGGCAGATGGCAGGACAGTGTGTGTGGCGTCGTGTGGGTGAACGGTTTGCTGACGTCAACATTGTAGATCGTGTGGCCCATGGTGGCGGTGGGGTTATGGTATGGGCAGGCGTATGTTATGGACAACGAACACAGGTGCATTTTGTATGCACAGAGATACCGTGACGAGATCCTAAGGCCCATTGCTGTGCCATTCATCCCCGACCATCACCTCATGTTGCAGCATGATAATGCACGGCCCCATATTGCAAGGATCTGTACACAATTCCTGGAAGCTGAAAACATCCCAGTTCTTGCATGGCCAGCATACTCACCGGACATGTCACCCATTGAGCATATTTGGGATGCTCTGAATCGGCATATTCCAGTTGCTGCCAATATTTAGCAACTTCGCACAGCTATTGAAGAGGAGCGGAGCAACATTCCACGGGCCACAATCAACAACCTGATCAACTCTATGTGACAGAGATGTGCTGCACTGCGTAAGGCAAATGGTGGCACAGGGGCGTAGCTAACGGCTCATGGGCCCTGGTGCAAGAGTTCAACTTGGGCCCCCCTTCCCTCAGTGCTTTGTGTGTCTTCTTATGCGGCACAAGGGTCTTTGGGCCCCCTTAGGCTCCTGGGCCCGGTAGCGACTGCTACCTCTGCACCCCCTATAGCTACGCCCATGGGTGGCCACACCAGATACTGACTGGCTTTCAACTAGGTACGCCTATCACATCATCACTTCATATCTGTGGGATACTTCTATTCCCCATAGCTAACATGAGGGGCTGGTTCCCTGGACACAGTTAGCACCCTGTGCCTTCAATATGGCGTCATTCCTCCCGTTTCATTTAGATTTTCTTTTTCTTGTAGTTTTCTTGTATTTTTTAATTTTTTTTATTCTACTTTTCATTTTAGTCTTTCGTTACACCCCAGTTAAAAATTGCTGCAGAATATGTTGATGCCAAAGAAATAAAAAATTTTGCCATTCCAGTTGCATCTTTTGGAATGCAGCAAGAATACGTAACACTGGGGGCTTCCGTGTATGGACTACGGCCAAATATCCTATAAATTATTTTTATTAGATATTTTATACTTATTAATATATCTTTAGATATATAATATATTATAAAATTATTTGTATTACATATTTTATATTTATTATTATACAATTATTTTTATTTAATATTTATTACTATATAATATATTTGTAGATTGTAAGCCCTCGCGGGCAGGGCCCCCTCTCCTTCTGTACCAGTCTGTAACTAGTCTCGTTCATGCTTAGTGTAATTGTCTGTATTATGTATGTGCACCGCTTATCATATGTACAGCGCCAGGGAATGAATGGCGCTTTAATAATAAATAATAATTATTATTATTTTATATTTATTATTATTATTATTATTATTATATATTTCTGTATAATATATATTATATACTTATTTTTTATAAAGTAACAAACAAACATTTCCTCACTCATACGTTGCAGACATCACCCAACTCGGCTTCTTTTTGGTTGTAACGCCCCCACAAACCACCATGAGCCTGCCCGCATGCTGAAGGGGAAAACTTGACCCATTTGCATGACTTTATTCCTTGCGCTGAAAGGCTAAACACTGACGCTGACCTTACGTCTCATAAAACGTGTTTGTGGAGGGTATCTAAAGATGATTTTGACATTGATCTGTGCTGGTTGTGAACTCCTTGAGCTGAAGTTACCTGAATGAAAGGGTTAAACCAGCGACTGACTGTTGAACAAGTCACCTTGTGGTGTTCTTGTGGTTAAAAAGTTGTGGTAAGTTTCTTAGAACGAGATGTAAGTGACGTCGTCAGCCCTCCGAGTGTCAAATCTATTTCACTAAGAATGCAACTCGAGTCTTGACACATATCAGGCTGTTTGCAGGGTCTTGCTAATATTAACCCTTTCTTCATTTATGAAACGTGAAGCAATGTCCCTTCTTGTACTTTGGACCAAGGCATTGCTTAATAAAGGGTTAATTACAGGAAAGGACATGAATACACAAACTGTTGATACTGAGAACCTCTCCCGACATGTCAGTTTTAGTAACTACTTGTATCCCCCATTAAATAATAACAATTCTGGAGCATCTATTCTTCTGACTCTGGGTTTTGCCATGCCATGCCTCTAATATTCCTGCTGGAAGTTATAAATGAATAATTAGTAGTTTGCAGTGAAGGTCCAGCTGCGTGTTACCAGTTGAGGCATTTGCCTGCACAGTCTGATAGTAGGACATACCCTGGTAACACTCAGCTGGACCTTGTTTGCAGACTGCTAGCAATTCAGTCACAACTTCTAGGGAGAATAGGGGTCCATTCACACGTCCGCAATTCTGTTCCGCATTTTGCGGAACGGAATTGCGGACCCATTAGTTTCAATGGGGACAGACGATGTCCCGGCTTGGGTCCGCAATTGCGGATCCGCATTTCCGGGTCCGCAATCGCGTTCCCGAAAAAAACAGAACATGTCCTATTCTTGTTTGCAATTGCGGACAAGAAAAGGCATTTTCTATGAGAGTGCCGGCGATGTGCGGTCCGCAAAACACACACGGATGTGTGAATGGACCCTAATAGAGGAATGGCACAACATAGAGTGACAAGAGTAGATGCTCCACGATTGTTATCACTTGGGGAATAGAAATGACTGATTGCTGCAAAACTCGGCAATATTTCTCATGCGCAGTGAATGCTATAGCGCCCCCGCCCATACGGAACCAGTAAGAACTACATCTCGCCTTGCAAAAAAAGAGCTCTTATACGGCTCTGTAGATGGAAATAAAAAACTTATGACTGTCAGGCTATGGTTATGTAACGTAAAAAAAAAAAAAAAATTTTAAGGCCCGTGGTGCTCCGGTAAAAACATACTGTAATATATAAATTTGGTATTATCATATTTTCACCGACCCACAGAATAAAGCCATCTTTTCATTCTTAACGCACAGTGATTGCTGTAAACACAGAACCCCCCAAAAATGTGGCAGAATTTTTTTCATTTTCATCCCAGATTTTTTCCAATACAAACTATGGTAAATTAAAAAAGTAAAAAAGTTATGGCCCTTGGAAGGGGGGAAGGAAAAAACTAAAATTGTCCCGTTTCTATAAGGATCAGGTGACATTCATTACATGTGCAGGAAAGGTAATGTAGAGATCTACATAGGAAAGGGTTCTTTACAGTAAGAGCAGTCAAACTATGGAATGTCCAACCCCAAGAAGGTGCTTTGTGAACTTGCACCAGGCAGGAGGGTGGCTCAAATTTTTTTTTTTTTAGGACCCCTCCCCTCGGTCGTCCTCTCTGCTTTATACAGTCCCCTGCTGCCTGATCCATTAATATTGATTACTCAGCAAAGTTTTAACTTTTTGCATAAAATAGAGAATGTGCAGTTCTGCTTTTTGATATCTCATAGAAACAGTTTCCACAGAAAAAGGACATCCTCATAGCAAAAAAAAAAAAAAAAAGCTCCATACTCCATTCCGATGCAGGGCCTTGGCTGGCTAGGTACCTAGGTACAGTGCCATGCAAAAGGTTGTGGCCGCCCCTGGTACTACAGCTCCACGTGATTGGGACTGAACCGCAGTACCAGGAACAGCCACAATACATTTATGGTGCTGTGATTGAGTAAACTATGAAGTGTTTGTGGCACAAGCCGGTCTATCACGGCCACCTTATTAAGCGGATTTGTTGGGGTGCCAGGAGTCAGACCCCCTGAACTAATCCGATAGTGATAGCCTATCCTAACAAAAGGCCATAGGTGTATTACAATTCTGGAAAACCCTTTAAAGGGGTTGTCTGGGTGTTTAAAGGGGTTTTCCAGGCTCCTGATATTGGATAGATCATTAATATCAGATCGGTGGGTGTCTGACACCCGGCACCCCTACCGATCAGCTGTTCCCTGCAGCCTCTGGCTCTGGAACTAGCACTGTGATTGGAACAGGAAGCACAGCGCCGGTCAAAGTGTAGTGGCCATGCTGGGTTACTGCAGCTCAGCTTCCATTGAAGTGAATGAGAGCTGAGCTGCAGTAACCCAACACGACCACAACACTATGAACGGATCTGTTTGCGTCCTGTTCTAGTCACAGTGCTAGCTCCAGCATCGGAGGCCACAGGAAACAGCTCACTGGGGTGGGTGGAGTGCGGGGAGTCAGACCACCACCCATTGGATAGTACATTAATATCGGGAGCCTGGAAAACCCCTTTAATACTGATGACCTATTCTCAGGATAGGTCATCAGTATCCGATTGCTGGGGGCACCCCGGCACCCCCGCCGTTTACAGGCCTCTTCCAAGACCAGTGACATCACATCTATTGTTCACATGGCCTAGGTCAGTGATGGCTATCCTCCAGCACTCCAACTGTGGTAAAACTACAACTCCCAAGATGTAAAGATGTACATTTGCTTAGCTGTTCTCAGAACTCCATAGAAATGAATGGAGCATGCTGGGAGTCGTAGTTTCGCCATAGCCGGAGGTTAGTCATCACTGACCTAGGTGCATCTCAGTCCCATTCAAGTGAATGGCACTGAGCTGCAATACCGAGCACAGCCACTATCCAATGGACGGCACTGTGCTTGGTATTGTGTAAGCTGCAAGGACGTCACGGCACTCACCGGAGCACCGTGGCCTCTTCAAAGTGGGGGTGTCAGGTGTCGGATCCCTACTAATCAGATACCTCATCGGTATTAACCACTTGAGAAACCCTTTTAATGATTCCCGTACATCGCCCCAGTTGTTCTTTTAGGAAGGGCTCCAGCTAACCTTTCAAGCAACCTAGCAGATAATCCAGGCCCATTCCCGTATACAATCAATTAAGTATTTTCCGTACTCACTTTCAATACGTCGTGGGACAGGTAACTATGGGTCTCTTTCAGTCTGGAGATTGCACTGTGACATAGTCCTCCAATCACTGCCATCAGGGTATTGAAGTTCTGTAGTTTGCGGAGTTTCTGCAAGAGAGAGACCGACTGTGTAAAAGCACATGCCCTGCGCCCAGTCCTCATACCACCATGTGAGACTGTACCGTTCAAAGTCAGCGACCCACCAAGCGTTATGCCGTGTGTTACTGTTATATTAGTTCTTACATATTCGGGACCAGTGCCTGCAGCATTGTCCTACCAGTGAGTAAAGGACCCTTTACATGGGCCGACCGATCATTCCTGATAACTGCCTGCTCATACATGCATTATACTCCCCCAACTTTTAAAAATCGCAAAGGGACAATCTGTGCGGCGCACATTGCGGCAATCTTTTCATATTAGGCCACGCCTCTAACTCCGCCCACAACATAATTACTGACCCCCGTCAGAAGCGCAGTAGCTGGGGATCGGTTAGGTGAGTGGATCCTCTGGGACAAATTTTTCTTACGCTTCAAGATCCATTTAAATATTAGCACATAAATCATCGGATTATAGATCTTTTAAGGTAGAAATTGCACAAAATAATGAAGTTCTGGTCTAATATACAGGTAGAATCCATACAGATAGTTTAGTAAGGAGAAATTTAGTAAATTTATTATTGCACATTTATGCATTTATTCCCCAGGTCAAAAAGAGGGACATTTAAGGTGTAACCGCCGTTTAATTTTTATTTTTTTTGCTAATGTGTAGGGCAAGTGATAGGGAACATTTTTGCAATAGACTTTATTTAGCCATAACGTTTATTTTTGGTAGAAAACTATTAGCAAAGGAGAGACGGGTTGTTCGGGAGCTGCGCTTCTGCCTGCGCTGCTCCCCTGGAGGGCACAGGAGTCTCATGACTCGGAGTTAAAATTACACCTATATTCCCCCTTTCTATGAAATTTAATGATTTTGTACAATCACTGACCTGCTTTCCCAGCGCTTTTAGTGAGCTTTCCCCCAGCCGGAAGTAAGCGCTCACTACATACATTGCTTCAACGTCCGGCTGGGGGAAAGCTCACTTCATTTTTTCCCATGAACCATTGCCTGAAAAATTAGTCTCCATATACTGCTGGGTCTCTTCAATGAAGAACAGTACTCCCCTGAGAAATTCTCCATAAAACCTGCTGACAAATCCATATTTGAAACACATGCATATTCACTATGGACCTTATATGGATATTTTTTTCTGCGTCTCCATCGTTTCTCCTTCTAAGGGCCCATTCACATGTTCAGGTTTTCATGAGGATTTAGGAATAAATCCCATACCTAAATCCTCATCAAATCCGCTAACATTGCACATAAGGTGCATGAGGGCAGTGTATTTCATACCCAAATTCACATGCATTGGAAAAAAATCCTCATGAATCCTTCACAAGAAAAAAGTGCAGGTTCATTCTTTTTGCAAATTCCCCCATGGGAAAGCTATGGCTTAGCTCCAGAGAATCCCACTGAATGAACCACCTGCATGCTTTAAATATGTAAAACATATCTTTGAATTTCCAGCCTAATACCACAGTCCTTCCAAGGACCAGATGATGAAAGATACCAAGTTCTTCAGAGAGTAAAAATCCAAAAACATTGCACATCTTGCAAACGTCTCTGCATGCTCGCTTGATCCTTCTCCCTTCTCATAGAAAAGAAATGGAGAAGGAACAGACTCCGCTTATACTGTATGTCTGCATCACATAGGGGATCTAGAACATGTTGATGTTCCACAGACCATCAATGGTGGTAGGAGATCTGACAGAAGAATGTCTAAATAATCAAACAGGCTGAAGTCACCGTTACGGGGCATTTGACCCATATTTAGCCAAAGAAGAAGTACTCGGTTCTCACCTGTGTCACCTGAATGAACTTGGTAAAAACTTCTGCCCTCTGCTGTGGAGTAGGGCGGTTGAGGATCATGAGTTGAACCCACTGAGAAATACTGTTGCACAAGTTGACTGATCTCTCCAATCGAGGAATTTCTCTTAGAGAATTATGTAAAGTGTAGCTTTGATAGTCTAAATGCTGTAGAAGAAAACAGATTAAGCAAAGACAGACCAGGATGACCATATCAAGTCAAATCCAAAGCTGCCCATACACATACAGTACCTATATACATGCCCAGCTATTCCCACGGACTCCCCTATATACATCCATGTCTTCCTATAGTGAAACATTTACCGATATCCTGCAAAAACATTTAAATTCCAGGTAGCTGAGATGATCTGCAAGTTCTGATGGCTCCAGGTGATCAAAGAGGAGCGAGACTTTTCTCTTTTTGTTGAAGCTCGGAGACTCTGGAAATGGTTTGGTGATTTCTTGGTCACTACTGTCACAAACAAAAGGTGAGAAGAATGTTTCTGATCATTAAACAAATGTATTATAAGACTTCATTGAACCAACATTCCCAAATGAAGAAGACTTGGGAGATCAGTGAATCTTTGTAGGGTTGGTTGAACTTCCCAGGTTCCTGCAAGGTTTCAGCAACAGCTCATGCTGGATGTCACAGCACATCTCAGAAGAACATTTTCAAAGGAACTGTAGGTCTCTCTAGCCATGGCCTCTCTACACCAAATAGTTATAACCAGGGGCGTAGCTAACGGCTCAAGGGCCCTGGTGCAAGAGTTCAGCTTGGGCCCCCTTCCCTCAGTGCTTTGTGTATCTTATTATGCGGCACAAGTATCTTTGGACCCCCTCAGGCTTCTGGTCCCGGTAGCGACTGCTACCTCTGCACCCCCTATAGCTATGCCCATGGTTATAACTCTACAATAAGAACAAGCCTAGACAGAAATTGGATTAAGAAGAGTGTAGCAGAAGGGTAACAAATAACCAGACATCCGCTGCTTCCTCCACTAGGCGGACAAGTAGTGATGAGGAGAATGGCGTGGGAGCTGGTGTTGCGAATGGTCAGGCTCCTGGCTCATAGACCATTGAGGGGGACATCAGTAAAGTGCAGACAGTACTCAATAATGATGTAGCCGATCGCAATTGGGAGCCGGGTGACGAAGGGGCTTCATCATCAGCGGGAGAAGAGGATGGCAGCTTGCGCGTGAGGCAGCAAGTCGGTAGCATGGCCGGGAGTCAGCAGGGTGGCAGCAGTGGGAGGTCGGGAGCCAAACGTGCCTGGGGTAGATCACCCGCTTCGCAGGAGCCTACCGGCCTAGAAAGTAGTGGTGCAGGGGTTCACAGAGGCAGTGGCGGTTACAGTCAGTCAGTGTGGAGTGTTGGGGGTAAAATCACCTACTCGGCAGTGTGGCAGTTATTTGTTAAGCCGCCGGGGGAGGTGAACATGGCCATTTGTCGAATCTGTGGGCAGAAGGTGAAGCATGGTCAGGGTTCAATGTTGGCACTATGGCCCTGCGTCAACATATGCAGCGTCACCATAAAGTGGCCTGGGAAAACTGTGGCTCCAATCTGGTGGTCCAGCCTGCCTCAGCAACCTCTGCATCACCCAGTGGCACGCACCCGATTTCAGGCAGTCAAGGCTCCACCACCTCAGCCGAAGGAAGCTGTCTGTCCTTCCCATCATCTGCTGGTCCTGATGCTCCTGCTCCTCCTCCTCCTAGTCAGTCGTTCCGTCAGCAATCGATCACCGCAGCGATTGCCAAGAGACAACAGTATGCGTGCACTCATCCAATGACGCAGAATTTGAACGTGCTCCTGGCCAAGTTGCTAGTGCTGCAGTCCCTCCCTTTCCAAGTGGTGGACTCTGCACCTTTTAGAGTACTGATAGCTTGTGCCGAGCCGAGGTGGAGAGTCCCAAGCCGTCATTTCTTTGGCAAAAAGGCAGCACCAGCCCTGCACACATATGTAGAACAGAAGGTGGGCCAGTCCTTGAGCCTGTCAGTGTCTGCCAAGGTGCATGGCAGTGCTGATGTGTGGAGCTGTAACTACGGTCAAGGACAATATATGTCCTTTACGGCCCACTGGGTAAATGTGGTTCCTGCACAGCCAAACCAGCAACTTGGCCAGGTGACGCCACTTCAACCTCCAGGCTCTCCTGCCATTGGTCCTGTGACAATGTCCGTCTCTGCCCCCTCATCCTCCACCTTGTCCTCAGCCTCCGCTGCAGGGACAATTCACAGTGCCCCACCAGCATACCACATGTGCAGGGCACGGCGGTGTCACGCTGTTCTGCACCTAGTTTGCCTGGGCGAACGGAGTCACACAGGGGAGGACTAGAGTCTACCGACTTGCTGCCTCACGCGCAAGCTGCCACACCTGATTCATCTTGACAAAGGTCAGTCTCTCCACATTTTAGGTGGACAGGCGAGTTCTCCCACTCTGATGCCACACTACTGGCCGGGCAGGACAGCTTTTCCAGGGCAAACTCGGCCAGTTGCAGCCACAAATCCAGTTTGGCTGCCCAGTAGTCCAGCGGATCTTCAATGAGGATGGTTCAGGTTCTGCTCTATGTCTAGCTGCTAGTGAGTAGTTTTTTAACTATGTGGTTGAAGAAAGCTGCCTCAGGTACTATTCTGATGCTGCCACCCGCCTGATGCCACACATCTGATGCCAAGTGCTCCTTCTTACACCCAACATTGTGAGCGGGTACTGTTAGTGCCACCCACCTCCCCACTCTGTAACCTTGCCACTCTGTGGTCTCCTGATGCTGCTGCCACCTCCAGACTATGTCACCTTGCCACTCTGTGGTCTCCTGATGCTGCTGCCACCTCCACACTGTCACTTTGCCACTCTATGGTCTTCTGATGCTGATGCTACCTCAACACTATGTCACCTTGCCACTCGGTGGCCTCCTCATGCTGCTGCTGCCACCTCCACACTCTATCATTGTGTCTTTGAGAGTTATTTGGTCAGTTTTGGCCCTGTAACTTCCCAAATAAGTGAAGTTTGCAGTGATTCTAAGAGCGACGCCTGTCATGTGCGTGTCATACTGACTCACAGTATTGTTTTACTACCACAGCAGACTCCCTATGCGTGTTACTGCAAGGCACAGTGTTCTACACCACTATACAGGCTCTCTGTAGCCAGGAAATAGCTGTTTTTTATGCGATTCACCACAAATTAATTCAGATCGAATCAAATCTTTTCAGAAAATTCAGCGAACCGACCGAATGGAATTTCTAAGAAATTAGCTCAACTGTAGTTGTGATAATCAGATGATGAGGGGACTACCTGATCATACGCTGAAGTGTTATAAGGCATAGCAAGGCATACAACCTAAAAATTCCTTAAAGGGGTTGTCCAGCCTTTAAAGGGAACCTGTCACCTCGAACAGTGGTCCTAAACCGCCGGCAGGACCTTCAAGACTACAGCAGTCGGATTCTGATCAAGTATATCTTACTAAATTCCGGTGCGGCAGTAGTAAGAAAATCGATGTATAATCCATGGCTGGCGCGATTCTCTGCCCAGGCTTGAAGTCAAGGGGGCAGCGGCCTCCTTGCTTTAAGTCGCAGTGACCACAGTGACCACTTTGCTTTGATTGACAGCGCCTATGCCCGACAGTTGGCTGGCTTCTCAGAACAGCCAGCTGTCAGTCACAGCGAATGGGGCGGGAAGGGGGCATGGTTACCGTGACTTGAAGCAAGAAGGCCGCTGCCCCCTTGACTTCAAGCCTGGGCAGAGAATCGCGCCAGTCGTTGATTAAACATCGATTTTCTTACTACTGCCGCACCGGAATTTAGTAAAATATGCTTGATCAGAATCCGACTGCAGTAGTCTTGAAGGTCCTGCCGGCGGTTTAGGGCCGCTGTTTGAGGTGACAGGTTCCCTTTAATTGGCTGTTTTGGTCTTGTGACTAAGAACAGGTCCCTGTCACTTCCACCGCTGGGAGCTGTGGCGCTGGAATGGAGGGCGCTTTGAAAGATAAAAGTTTTTGTTTGTTTTTTTGCATATAGTTCTGCTGCCCTTAATTATTTTAATAATAGTTGACAGCCCCTATAACTGCAATGTGACATATCAAATTTTAGGAAGTTCTGTAATTTTTTCTGCTAAAGTTAATCTTTACCTTTTAATGCTGTGTCATCTTTAAGTCTAACTTCCCGTACTGATTCATTTTTAGTATATCTTTATGTGGTCAGGGCTGTGGTTTTTTGTTACAGGGCTCCAAGGAGAGTTAAGGGCTATGGAGACCTTTGACAGGTTTGACAGTCTGCAATCTTCATTCCTTGATTAATTTTCTGTCCTTGATATTTAGTTTACAACCTGCTCCTAGTTTCAGACTTTTTTCATGTGGACACGTCTCTCTCTGTAATACATGATGGAT
This sequence comes from Bufotes viridis, assembly GCA_033119425.1. Classification (NCBI taxonomy): domain Eukaryota; kingdom Metazoa; phylum Chordata; class Amphibia; order Anura; family Bufonidae; genus Bufotes; species Bufotes viridis. The sequence goes on along the minus strand of CM065597.1, from coordinate 28,320,459 downwards.
TTGTGTGTCCAGGATGCTGCTGTCTTCACCCTGTGGACTGTGCTTGTTTGTGCTTTCCTCTCTATCTTCAGCCTGTGTGAGCTGCTCTACTTGGATCCTCTCCACACTCTAATCTACCATGTGCAACCACCAGCTGCTACTTCTAACACTAGAGGGGGAGAGCAGAGAGAGCAGTCAGAAACAGGAGCAAAGCTCTGACAGATTCATGTCAGATTCAGCAGCATCGGTAGCTAGATGAAGGAATTACACACATTCTGCAAAAGCAAAATTTTTTATGATTGCATTCTACTTATTTTGGTGTAAAAATCTTTTTTTTAGTTGGTCTTTATTAAAATATATCCAACCATTTTTAACAAGGGTTAAAAATCTTTCTGTTTGCAGAGTATAAATTCTCAGTCAGCTGACGGCTCATGTGAAAGTTTATCTCTGATTTCCTGACCTCATAAGCACTCATTATAGTAAACTCTTATCAAATTGATAAAAAAAATATGGCTTAAATGGATTCTTAACCCCTGTATCTTAAAAATGTCTAAACACTTTAATAAAGGCCAATTGAAAAAAAAAAAATGTAGCCCAAAATGAGTAAAATGCAAACATAAGAAAATTGCCCTGAAAGTGTACATGCCTTTAAGCACAGAAGTTTGTACCTGTTAAGATTTAATTAACATAAAGGTGTTAAACTACAGTATGTTTATAAAGGTTCCCTTTGTCTAATGTTACATTGTTCCTAAAAACAATGAACCATTGTGCAAAAGTAGGAGATATCTGAAATGATAAAATATCCAAGTAAACATACATATCACTGTAGTAAAAACAGTGGATCATGAATGTCAAGGTTCTAGGTTGTGCAAGGCTCAGTTCTAGGTTGTGCAAAGGTTGCATTTGCACTGATATGATAAATGGTACATAGCAAGCGTGTGGCCCTGCTACACTGGGGCCCAAGATCATCAAAATACGCCTATGTTTTTCATGAATGTTGAAATAGGTTCTTACAAGCATGAGCTGTCGATACTTTGTCGCTGATCACTTGACCTTCTTTTGTTCTTTACCACTTCCCAAAAATCACCCATCAGCTCTTCTAGTTCAGTGTCCAGACGAAACACTTCTGGATATTGATTCACCCAGAACCTGGATGTAAAGGAAGACTGAGATTAATAGGTCTATCCACCATAACAGTGTTACCGAAGCCATATTTAAAATAAAATTCTAGATATTAAAGGTGTTGTTTAGGATTAGGCTAGTTTCACAGTAGAGTTTGAGAGCTCCTGCAGGCTGTCCCGGCAGAGAACAGCCTGCCGGAGCTCTCTGGATCTGGCATTGCCCAACTGCCCGCCGGCTCTATTAACTATAATATAGACTGGTGGAAATCCGTCTGCAATCCGGCAAATATGGTGAGAATCGGCCGGACAAATACAACTGTGCAGTCCTACCTGTTCTCGGCATATTTGCCAGGTTGCAGCCAGATCTCCATTGGTCTCCATTATAGTTAATAGGACCGATGGGCAGTCAGGCAGCTTCCGCAATGCCAGATCCAGAGAGCTCTGGGATGTTCCCTGACGGAACAGCCTACAGGAACTCTAAAACTCTACTGTGAAGCTAGCCTTAGAAAAACATGGCCTCTTTCTTCTATAAACAGGGCCACATCTGTCCCCAGGTTTTGTCCGGTATGCAGCTCAGCTCCACTGAAAAAGGGGTTTATCAGCAATACGCCAGACACAACCTATCGACGGGTGTGGTCTTGTTTTTGGAAGAAATCGGCCACATTTTCTAACTCTGGACGACCCTCTTCATTTTCATAGTGACATGTCAACAGCCTTGATCAGTGGGGGTCAAGGTGAGACCCCAGCTAAACTCTGTGTCCCTTTGTTACCATTTGGCACAGGTCTCCTAACAAGCAATATACATAGATTTTCTATGAGTCCGTGCACTGCTTCCTCCAATCTCTAAGTAGAGTCAAACAGAAACGAGGGGACAAGGCACTGAACTGAGCACTTACATCCACCCTGACCAGCATCCGGACCACCCACAGATCATACCTTCTGACATGTCACCAATGCAACTTAAAAGCCTGTCGTTTTCACACTGCCACTTCCTGTTCAATAGACATTACTTTTCAGCAGTCATCTCATTATCATGACAGGATATTAGGTCATTGCAGCTAAACGTCACTTCTTGCAGCTGTTGCATCTTACAAGCATTGTCTAGTTCAGGAAACCCGTCTTCAAATACCCCGTTAGTGCATTGTGTGTTAAAGGGGTTGTCCGAGTTCAGGGCTGTACGCGGATATCAGCTGTTCTTTATTCCTTTACTCTATATGAATGGTACCCCGCCTCCCAATCAGCCTAGGGCAGTGTTAGAGACCACCCATCTGTGCTGGCGACGTCACCGGGCTCACTGCTAGGTGGAAGCCTCCGCCTAGCATAGTGATGTGAAGCCTGGTACGTTACCGGCAGCAAACAAACAGACCTTGTGCAGCACAAGGCAAGTGGAGCATCGAAGCAAGGAAATGCTCCACTCATATAGAGTAAAAGACTAAAGAACAGCTGATATGATATCTGGTTTCAGCCCTGAACCTGGACAACCCCTTTTATTGACGGGGGTCAGCCAAAAAGGTCAGCTAAAAAAGCATGGATGGTCTATTGATTTCAATGAGCACCATGTAATGCTTAAATTCCCTGGTGGTGGTGCTGCAGGAGAATTTTAGACTTACATCCCAATTGAAGGGAAAGTCTATAATCAGCTTATTTTTGGAGTGGATTGTTAAAGGGGTTGGGCCACAAAAAATATTCTATATTTTTAAAACCAGCACCTGGATCTGATTACTTTTCTCTTTGCAGGTAATTCAAAATTTAGTATAGCCACTGAGCTATTCAATAAAATGTATCTGTATAGCGCCACCTGCTGTTTGTTCTTTTCCTTATTCCTTGTCCTCCTCCCTAAGGTGGTCGCACATGCTCAGTTTTAATCTTCAGCTGTCTGTTAGAAGTTGTGGCAGCTACAGGGCAGGTTCTGCAGCAGAAAGGAAATGCGGACAGACTCCCTGAGCTGCTATACTGAAATAAATCTAGCAGAAAAATTGGAGCAATGAATGAGGAGATCTCTGGATCCATGTGAGGTCCAGGGCTGGTTCTGGCTTTGTTAGAAATAGATTGTCATGTCCTATATAATGTCTGATTTTCATTTTTTACATCATTCGTGGCATAACCCCTTTAAGATCTGACAATCCCTTTGAACATTTGAGACTTGGTTACACTAGAGTTTATAAGAATGTACAGTATAACCGAGACAGGACACATATGGATGGGCTGAACGGTCTTGGAGAAGGAGGTGCGTACCATGACATAGATGCAATCTGAAGAGGTAAGTTCTGGGACGAGACAGGCAGAGAAGACGAATAAGATTTACCTGAGGAAATGGCAGATCTGCATTCTTCGGTGGTTTTGAGCAGCTTCCCTGTGAGTAGTTGGTGGTTAAGGACCCAAACAAACCTCCTGAGATATCGAGAGTGACAACAAAGCCCTAAACATCTTGCACCATATTAAAAAAAAAACAGGTAAGGATATAGTTGAAGAAGTTTCCGTGCAAATTCGGCAGATGGCACCACCCAGCTATGCATGACGAGGATCATATGAATGGTGTCTTCGTTCCTCCAGATCTTTCCGTCCATATCTTGTCAAACCAAGTTAAACAAGGAACATTCATGACGTCAACACAATCACCATTGTCCATTCTGCCTCATAGTGTACATTAGGCCCTACAGAGGACTTGCCAGCAGGATCAACCCTGGGAAACCAGGCATACTACCTAGTAGGGTTGATCTTCCTGATTAAAACAATACATTTATCTCCAAAATCCGTTAGGTTTGTATAATCAATCTGCTAACTGGAGCTTCAACGCACTGAGGAATAAGCCCTGGTCGCCCCTTGGTGTATTTCAGCTCCTCCACTTTCCTACATTTGCCATGCACCCATTCCTTGACTTGACAGGGCCAAGCATCATCCTCTGTACATGTGCTGCAGATCCTTCGGGTTTTCCCGTTCTAGAGATTATTGCTGCGCATGCGCCAATAATAGCTTCAGTGGCGCACTCTCAGGATAACAGGGCCAGGCAAGAGGACACGGATGATGCCTGGCTCTGTCAATCATAGGAAGAGGGTATGGCTAGTGTAGGAAAGGTAAGACGCTGAGGGCCTGCTCCTTGGAGCACCGAAGCCCTAATTAGCATATTGATAAAAACTTACAACGGTGTAACAGTTTTTGGCGATAAAAGTATTGCTTTAATCACCAGGATTAACCCTACCAGGCAGTAGGTCCTCTTTGAAGGAAATGTTTTTTTTTTGTTTTTTAACCATGCAGAAAGAAAAAAAACTAAAATCCTGAAGTTTTAACACTGACCACTGATACTTCCTGTTCAGTTGACCTCACTTTTCAACAGTCATCTCATTATCATCACAGGAAGGATTAAAATCACAGGTACCATCTATACTTATAGATACCAAAGATTTACTATATTTACAATAGCTGATGTTCACACTCCCCCTTCCTGTACAATGGCCTCTGCAGAGGTCACACAGCATGCCCACAACACTCCCCCTAGGAGCCAATGACTCATCGCCAAACTGCAGGTTCCTGTGGGTCCCTGCAGCAGCTGTAAAGCAAATCTTCAAATGCTCTTAACAGCAACTCAGGTCTTCCCATAATCATGTACGGGAAAAAAAACAGATAAAAAAGTATTTATTAGTATCTAGTTTTAATTAGTAAAATCTCCAGAGAACATCTTCAAGACAGAATATAGTTCAGGGCTGGTTGCATAAAGCATGTGGCCCTGGTCGACAAGTAAAGAAGGACCCCCTCGCCTTCCCTTTTAAGACAATTTTCAATTTAAATCCACATATTACTGCCATGTAGTGCAAAGATGCTGTAAACAAACCACATCATACCACCACATAGTGCACGTGTATGAAGTATCCAAATAATACTCCTTAAAGATCCAACATAATACCACCATATTCTGCTAAATATTACTGGGTGCTCTTAGTTTACTGCCAAGATACTCACATAGAAATCAGAGACCCTAGACCAGGCATGTCCAAACTCTGGCCCTCCAGGTGTTGCTACAACTCCCATCATGCTCTTCTGTAGGTTGATAGCCGTAGGTTGTCCAAGAATGATGGGAGTTGTAGTTTTGCAACATCTGGAGGGCCGGAGTTTGGACATGCCTGCCCTAGACCCTCATTTATATATTCTTGGGAAATTCAGTTGAACAGACTCAGGGGTTGGCACATCTCAGACATTGATGGCATATTGTTAGGATATGCCATCAATGTAAGATAGGTAGATACTAGAGCTCCCACCTCTGTGACCGGCTCCTATCTCCAGAACGCCCCCCACCCCTTAAAACCTGTTTTTCAGAAGTCTCATTGCAATGACTGGGGAGCGCACCGGGCATGCACGCCCACCTCTCCATTTACAGCACTTGGCTATTTTTGAACAGAGGGTGGCTGCGATTGTGCGGTGCACTCTCCTTCACTTCAGGGGTCCTGTTCTCAAGATAGGAGCAGGTCCCAGAGATAGGACCCACACCTTTCTGACATTGATGGCATATTCTATAGGTCATCACTGTCTGAGATGGGAATACCCCTAAGGTGCTGCCTGTAAATCTTTCAGGTGACCTGACCTGGCTTCCCGGAGTTTGACCATCTCTAGTGAGGCGAGTTTGAAGCTATTTACCAAATGACTGTATGCATTTCTCCAGCAGTTCTTCCAGGCTGCAGCTCTTTCCCAGTTGCTCCAGTGTGACATACCCAAGAGCCTTGTTAATCTCGGCAGGGCTTGGACAAGTCATCCTTCTCCTCCTACGACTATTGCAATGCCGACCCTTAACAGGAAGAATGACTCCATTACTGCTACTAGTTTGACTTGTAGACTCCAGGCGAGATTTTCTGTGAAAAAAACCAAAACATAACGTTAATTTTTGTAATTGTCAAGAACTTGCATGAACTGGCCTTTAGGTCTACATGTGAAACAAGTCTGAATTTCTCCAGGTAGGCCTCTTTTGGACTTGTGTGGCCAACATCACCCTCTGTTCCCTGCCCCTATCACAACTTCCTCTCTGGCCACCCCTGGTGACCAATAACCTGATCGACAAGGTTCCTAGATGTCTGTCAAGTGTAAAGGTGGGATTTTCATTTGCTAAAAATCGATTGACTTCACTTTCTGACTCCTGTCTGGCCTTGCCTGACCAAGTGTGATTAGACCATGCCTCATTTCTGCATTTCACCCCTCGAAGTACCATCTCCAAGCTATCAGCCGTTGATATCGGTGGCAGCTCCCCAGATGCAACCTGAGAATTACTGGTGCAATGTCTACCCCTGTGAGAAGCGCTTAAAAACGGCACATTCCCATAGACTCCAACCAAGGTATAAACTAAAGCTAAAGTGACACAGTAGGTTTACATCGTGTCCTGATGCCAGCTTGTGACAACCTGGATTGCTCCCCTGCACCTCTAATAAATAATATTTCAGTAGGTACATGCCATTTGAAGGGTTTGCCCAGTTTAGAGGGTACCCTTTTCAGGATTATCATCTCTTGGCCAGAGTGGGGAGCAATTATGAAGAGCGTCCCTCGATCTGGAGGACCTGACCTGTCCTACATTACACACACAACCCACTGATGGAATGGACACTTTGTAATGCTTAAATTCCCCCTGTGGTAGCGCTGCAAAGAAATTGAACATTTACTGCCAGGTTTCCCAAGAGATTAGAGCCGATCGCTGGAGGTCCCAGCAGGAGGACACTTTGTGATCAGCTAACAAGGATTGCCTAAAGTGGAGAACCCCTTTAAGCACTCACCATTGACCATACATCAACTGAAAGGAAAGCTTCATTTACAATTACAAAGATTCAGAGACATTTAGGACTCCCTGCACATTTACAGGTGGAGAAGTTGGTTCATTTTGACAAATTTACCTTTCTTTTCCAACCATCTTGTCCTGCTACTAATGAGAAGATTTGGCTACCATAGGTTAGTCGGTACATTTGCTAAAGTCGCTCTGGGCCTCAAGGCAAAATCTGGGTCACAGTCTACAATTAGTTTTTTATAATCCTGGTATTCTTACGTGGCAGAGGGCCTCAGGCACCAGAGTCCAGGTGGAACTGTAATCTAGGCACCTGCTCTATGGACACCCCTGGCAATTGCTTAGAGGTAAAGATGTATATGTATGCAGCAAGCTACAGTACATGTATGATCATCACATGATCTGGACAGAAGAATCTCTCTTTAACATGGGATTTCCATCATACAAAAATTTCAAGTTCGCCAGTAAGGTACGTTATAGATAACCACGTACCACCATTGAAACCCATGATTAGAAGAAGTCTCATCCTCTGCACGTATAGAAGAGAGGTGCACATTTTGGGCAGCAGTCCGATGCTCCTTGGAGGGGGGAGGGAGGAGGGGGGGGGGGGGCTAATCACCCAAAGTGTTTTTTGTTGGAAATTGCTGTCATGTTGTGTTTTTTTAAATAAAAAATGGCTACACACCAGTATATATGCAAACAATAGAACTGAGAAATGGGGATCATTCTAAATAAAAGTGGTATTATACCTACTATAAATAAGTAAATGGAAGCTCTTTGCGCACATTTTTGATCAAACGTGTGTAGGGCCCATCTACCAGGCGTCAAGGTGGCTTCTGCAGATGGGTCCCTAACACTAATATACCGCCTCTCTTGGACTTACCTAAGCCTACAATTTTCAGGGCAGTGTAGGAACCAGCTACATTAATACTCTGCTCAGAAGTCCCAGGTAGATGGGCAACAACACTATGATGGGCAGTAGTCCCTGAATATATAAATGTGTGCAGGCAGGGGCGTAGTTAACGGCTCATGGGCCCTGGTGCAAGAGTTCAGCTTGGGCCCCCTTCCTCAGTGCTTTGCATGTGTCTTATGCGGCACAAGGGTCTTTGGGCCCCCTCAGGCTCCTGGGCCTGGTAGTGACTGCTACCTCTGCACCCCCTATAGCTACACCCATGTGTGCAGGACCCGTAAATGTAGAAACTGACCTTTGGACATATGGTCACATGTCCATATGTGTGCAGGTCCTGAAGCCAACGTACAATGCATGCAGGGATGGTTGTACCTAAAATTTGTGGGCTCCAAGGAGAATTCAGCCCCATTCTCAAATGATCCTCTGAACCCATGTTCACTACCCCAAAAACCCTTACTCTAAACCCTAACAAAAAGAGGAGACCACATAGAACCACTTTTAAAATGTCCCACAGCCCCAGAAAATGCAGCACTACTTTTATCCACCACCTGTCTCTGCATTATGTGACCTCCTTACGGGACCTTATCTTCCTGAGAACCCATACACTGCAGGCCCTGCAAGGATCCATTAATCAGAATAGGTCTGGGGTGTGTGTAATAGTTTAGGTGGGTATGCATTTAGGTTGCATGGTCTTGGGTCTGAATTTATTTAGGCGTCACGGTCTGAATTTAAGAAGGTCTGGTCTGAGGTCTGTATTTATCTAGGTGGTCTGGCTGGGGGCCTGCATTTATTTAGGGGATCTATTTTGTGGTCTGTATTTAGTCTATTTAATTTGAGAGACTGGTTGGAGGTCTGTCCTGGGGGTCTGTATTTGTTTAGGGGCATCTGGAGAATAGGAGAGTAATTAGTGGGATTCCATCTGTATATGTTAATGGGGTTTGGTCTGGGATCTGTATTTATTTCAGGATGTGTAATAATTTAAGGGTCTGGTCTGTGGTCTGAATTGAGTATGGAGTCTGGTCTGTGGTCTGAATATATTGGTGTTGCTATAGAGCAGGGATGCTCAACCTGCGGCCCTCCAGCTGTTGCAAAACTACAACTTTCAGCATGCCTGGACAGCCTACAGCAATCAACCTACAGTGAGACATGGTGGGAGTTGTAGTTTTACAACAGCTGGAGGGCCGCAGGTTGAACATCCCTGCTTTAGAGGATGGTTGCAGAAGTGAGGAGCCAAATATGTCTCTCTAGTGGTCATGGTGGTCTGGGTCAGATGAAGAATATGAGAAAATCGAACGTTTACAATCAGAGGAGACGTTACTTGTGAGTCACTGGACTTATAGAAGAGCTGACACCTCTCCTGCCATGTCAGTTATAGTAAATCCTTCACAAAAACTCAGTGCCTTCTAGGTTTAACAGACAACTGGATGTTCTATTACTCTTGTCAAGACGATGGCACCCTACACAGTCTGATACTTTCAGCAATGATTGGCCACTGTCAGTATGTAGAGACATGGCCCTTTTGACAAGCGGAATGCTAACAGCCAGTTGTCAATGTTAGCTAAGAAAGGAGAAGATGTGGCATAGGATGGCAAGCCAAGCGTGGCGAACAGCACAGGACCTATGGTCATCTTCCATGGGGTATAACTGACAATGCAACATATTCATGACTACCTATCCTCTATCAACAGGAGCCACATTCTCAGGATCAGTAACAAAACAGATCATACATTAATGGTACATCTTATCAATATGACAAAAAAGGCCCGTCAATGACACACATCGGACAAAGCTGCTACAACTGAAATGCGTCAGACAGGACCACCAAAGTATTGCCATAACGGATTCAGGTCCTGACATAGTAACAGGACTAGCTCCATACAACTGCTCTCAGGAGGTCTAGGAGTAGACAATCTCATCATCAGGAGCGTAGCTAATGGCTCATGGGCCCTGGTGCAAGAGTTCAGCTTGGGCCCCCCTTCCCTCAGTGCTTTGTGTGTCTTCCTATATGGAACAAGGGTCTTTGGGCCCCCTCAGGCTCCTGGGCCCGGTAGGGACTGCTACCTCTGCACCCCCTATAGCTATGCCCATGCTCATCATAACCTGAAAGCAGAGTAGATCTTTTACTAGTAGACTAGTAAGCTCCAGGAGGTCCAGCAGTAGACGGTCCTATCAGAACCTGACTTTAGAGCAGATTCCTTGCTGCTCGGCTCCACTGCGAACTTTATGTGATATTTTCGTCCAATAAACCATAAGTCCTTAGTAATGTTATGACCTATATGTGTAATAAGCAGAGTCATAATGCATTTGTAGGTTGAGCCCTCATGTTTTTCTTCTCTGGGCCAACGGTACCTTAGGCTATGTTCACCTCTGCATCGGAGGCTCCGTTAGCGGGCTTTGTTGCAGATTATGTTAAACAATAGTGCAGTATATTGTGGCATTTTGTCAGGTTAGATGACAGGCTCCTTGAACGGACCCATTATAGTCAATGGGGTTCATCAGGCGCCGTTTGTTTACGTCGTTTGACAGCACCAGTGCTTCAGTTACTTTCGCTGTTCTGCTACAACGGACAGTCCTTAACTTTTGCCCACGTTTTCCCACCATTCCTTACTTTCTTCTTCCGTAATCCCCACTCCCATCTACTGTCCGGTTCTAACAATAGCTATGGCTTCCCACCCTTCTCTTACAGAATCGTTCACCCAGCACAATATACTATGCACCGTAAAAAAAAAGCAGAAATCAGACTAAATCAGGAACTGATGTCTCGTAGTCAGTCGGGGCTGGTGGACTTCTCACTATACGTCCAATCCTACAGATATGTACAACTAAAACAAGAAGCCAAAAGATCTCAGTTACCAAGGTGCGTGATCTCCTTGAGGAACCAAGAGCCAGAACTCACAACTCCTGGTGTCTCACCACCAATAGAAGCTGAGCCTCACCTTTTGCTGTCCTTGCGATTCATGTTGCAGAGAGGTTGCCAGGAAGAACGATGGGGCCACTCCTTGGGGTCTGCTAAGCGCGTTTGCTTAGAGTTCCTGGGCTTCGGACCCCCCGTGTCATTACACAGAAGGGATGGGACAATCTATGACAGGGGAGTGTCTTTTCAGTAAGGCAGTGTGACAAAGAGGAACTGTGTAACTGTGTCAATGCTAGCGAGGCGAGGATTCAACGGGCTTTCATACCAAGATGAACCATAGGCTTACGAAACAACACATATCTCCCTAAAGCGTTTAACCCTTTCCGTGACAGCTCATTCTGCTGCAGATCTAGACAAGATCTAGACAAGCTTCTCCAGCTGTTGTACTTTCATCGTCATTGGTTAGGCACGTCACCTCAAACTGAGACCATACAAAAAAAAATCACGGTTCCAGTCCATTGTTTTCATGGTCTTCATACGTGGTCCCATGATGATTTGCGCATAGGCATCCGTTCTCTCCCTTCTACTTTGAATTCGTCTTCTTCCAATTTTAACTTTAACTTACACAAAGTGACACCCAAATAAAAAGTCTGCTTTAGGGTAATATGATAGTATTACAAGATTACCGTATCCCTAAAAAAAAAAAAAATGAAAAAAATCACATCACTAACACGACAATAAAAAAAAAAAAAAGTTAGAGCTATTAAACTAACACATGTGAACAAAACAGCAAAAGGTGTCTGGTGCTGAACACCGAAATTACTCTGGTCCTGAATTGGTTAATAAAGGAATTTTACTGTAAAAAACAAACAAACAAACAAAAAGTATGGATAAAAATTTCTGAAAAATTTTAAAGGGTACATCCATGCGGAACATAATCGGGAAGCAAAAAATTCACGGATCTATTTGCTGCAGATGTCACCCTGTGCATTGAGAAGGGTGAAATCCACAATGGATGTCCACAGTATAAAATTTAGGCCTCTTACATACGATCCGTAAAACACGGACACCGGCAATGTGCGTTCCGCAAATTTTGCAAATTGCAGACAAGAATAGGACAAGTTCTATTTTTTTCGGAAACGCAATTGCGGACCGGGAAGTGCGGATCCGCACTTGTGGATGCGGGCAGGACATAGTGTGTCCCCATAGAAATGAATGGGTCCGCAATTCCGTTCCGCAAAATGCAGAACAGAATTGCGGACTGTGAATGGACCCTTAAGGTGATGACAGGTTCCCTTTAAATCCATGGGTATATGTGTTGTCTGCAAAAAATGCGGACAGCATGCGTCAGTAAAAAATGGAAATGTGAACGAGGTCTTAGGGCTTATGCATACGACCGTATGTATTTTGCGGTCCACAAAAAAACAGATCTGCGAAAAATACGGATGACGTCTGTGTACATTCTGTATGTTGCGGAACGGAACAGCTGGCCCCTAATAGAACAGTACTATCCTTGTCTGTAATGTGGATAATTATAGGACATGTTAAAAATTTTTGCGGAACGGAAATACAGACACGGAATGCACACGGAATAACTTTCGTTTTGTTTTTGTGGACCCTTTGAAATGAATGGTTCCGCATACGGTCTGCAAAAAAAATGGAATGAACACCGAAATAAAATACGTTCGTGTGCATGAGCCCTTAGGATGCAGTGCAGATCCAAGATGAGATCGATGCAAATCTGCATGGAAACCTGCAACAAAACCAGAAGCAATACGTGCGGATTTTGGTGTGGATTTAGTGCGGAACCGCAAAGAAATCCACGTGAAAAATCTGTTTCTAACCTCAGGGTACATGCACATGGCAGTGTAGTTTATGTGTAGCGTTGAGCGAACTTGTTTTATAAGTTTGGCGTCCAAGGTTCCGGTTCGGGTTATCGAAGAATCCCGGTATGGATTCTAAATTCCGTTATGGTCCGTGGTAGCGGAATCCATAACGGGATTCTTCGATGGACCGAACCTTGGACGCCGAACTTAAAACACAAGTTCGCTCAACCCTATTTATGTGGATTTCGATGCAGATTTTGCTGCATTTCCACACCAAAAATCCCCATGTATTGATTGCAGATTTTGTCTTACGATTTGCGGCAGATTTGCATTGCAAAGGGTGAAATCTGCACTGAAAATCCGCCCAAACTGTCATGCTGCAGATTTCAAAATCCTCACCGCAGATCAGTTTTACATTTTTTAAAAAAAATCTTATCTACTTAGCTAGTACTTGCAGATTTTCCTCACAAAATTCCTAATTTACAAATTTCCGCATCCAGCGTGTGCACCACGTACCTTGGGTCTGTCACCTTCCAGACTAGGGCACCGAATACAGGTTCTCTCAGCATTGCTGCACAGCAGTCCATCCCAGCTCTTGGTCACTACTTAGGGGAGGTGAAAGGCCTTCTCCCAGCATTCAATGCAGTGCAATTATTTGGTCCAGGTAATAGGTGAGTACCTGGGTGGAAGGAAGAGCATGGCAATGGGGGAGATTTACAAGGACTGGTGTAACTGAGAGAAGGTACCGCTTCCGATTTTACAGCAATGTGTGTGCCAATAAGGCGCTTACCTATTGCTTCAACCTGGAGGAAATAGGTCTGTGCAAAAATGTGTCATTTTCATTCCGCGCATTATTGATTTGTATGTGCTACGCCTGAAAAGGTGCAGGCCTGTGTTATAATCTGAATCAAGTGAACCCACAACTCGCAGTATTAATTACGTAGCACCTAGGAACCGGAGCACTTTTCAACCTATCGTTTTTTTTCCCTCCCTGATGTCCAAGAGCCATAACGTTTTTATTTTTTATCTGTTCATGTAGCCATATTAGGGTATTTTTGCTTGTTGGGCAGGTTGTATTTTTAATGGCCCCAATTAATTGACCATATCTTGCTTTAAAAAAGGGGAAAAAATTTTTTTTTTAAATAAAAGCCATTGATTTTATTTATTTTGGAAGCAGGGGGGGTTATTATGTTTATCGTGCACAAAAAATTTTCTTTTTCCGGCGCCGTTCCAACTTTTTTATTTTTCCATCTATAGAGCTGTGTGATTTGTTTATTGTGGGCTGAGTTTGCTGGTACCACTTTTATTCAGTTATTTTTTTAGGGGCAAAATGGTGATTTTCAAATTTTTTTTTCCTTTCCGTTATGAGGTTTAGGGCTCATTCACAAGACCGTATGAATGGGTCCGCATCCGTTCTGCAATTTTGCGGAACGGGTGCGGACACATTCATTTAAATGGGGCCGCAAAAGACTCCATGTGCTGTCCGCATCCGTTGTTCCATTCCGCATCCCCGCCAAAAATATAGGGCGTGTCCTATTCTTGTCCGCAATCGTGGAGAAAAATAGTAATTTTTATAATGGGCCATCCGTTTCGCAATTCGCGGAACCCTCACGGGTGGCATCCATGTTTTGCAGATGCGCAATTTGTGGACCGCAAAACGCGGCACGGTCATGTGAATGCAGGAATGCCTTTGTTTTAATAGTTACAACATTTTCAGACTCGATGATACAAATGATGTTTTTATTTACTTTTTGTTTTTTCTATGTAAAATTGGAAAAGTGATGAATTTTTCTTTTTTTTTTTTTATATTTTCTTTTTTACCTGTTTAGTTTAATTTTTAATGTGCATTGAAGAATGGGAAAAAACATTTTTGGAGGGTGAAATTAGGAAAGAAACTCAATTCTGCCATTGTTTTTTTTGTTATGGCATTCACTGTGATCTAAAAATTACATGGTGACAGGTCAGTACGATTATGGCGATACCACATTTACTTATGTTCTAAATTTTGTTTTACTGCTTTTAATAAAATAAAAACCTTTTGAAAATTTTTTATTTTATTTAGCATTGCTATATTCAGACATCCGTAACTTTTTTATATTACCATTTATTTATTTTTTTATATTTTTAATATGTAAGATTGAGAGGGGGTAATACTTTTATATTTCAATATTTTTAGGCCTCATGCACACGACCGTATGTGCAAGCCGCGGATCCGCAAAACACGGAAGCTGCTCTGCGTTCCGTAAATTTGTGGAACTGAAAGCGGCCTATTGTAGAAATGCCTATTCTTGTCCGCAAAACGGACAAGAATAGGACATGCTCTATTTTTTTTGCGGGGCCACGGAACGGAGCAACAGATGCGAATAGCACACTGTTCTGTTATGCCATCGACTGCAGTAGACTGCAACCGTATACTATTGCAGTCTATGGGTATTCTCCATACTTCGTATTATGTCCTGTCGCAGGTAGGATTGACCCTAAGTTCACACCTGAGCGTTTTACAGCGCGTTCAAACGCGCTGTAAAATGCTCAACACATGAAAACCAATGCTTTCCTATGGCCCTGGTTCTCACTTGAGCGTTTTACAGCGCGTTTGAACGCGCTGTAAAACGCCCGACGCATAAACAAGTACTTGAGCTTTTTTTTTTTGGGGGCGTTTGTCGCGCGTTTTGTGATTGACACCACAGTAGTCAATCACAAGAACGCGCGTACGAACGCGCGTTTCCTATTTGCAAAAACGCGCTGAAATACGCACGTAAAACGCGCGTTTTTAGAACGCTCAGGTCTGAACCCAGGGTTAAGGGGGTTCTCCAGGAGTACCATAGTGATGACCTATTCACAGGATAGGTCATCAAAATCTGATTGATTGGGGTCTGACCCCTGACACAGCCACAGATCACTTTGGTGCACACTGGTGTTTCCTCACAACCAAGCACAGCGCCGTACATTGTATAGTGGCTGTGCTCGGTATTGCAGCTCAGCCCTATTCACTTGAATGGGACTGAGCTGCGCATAGGTCGTGTGACCGATGAATAAGACATCACAGACCCAAGAAGAAGGAGCATCTCAGCCTGCTGGGAGTTAGGCCCCCACCAACCTGATATTGTACCTTAATAGGCAGTTAACAATGGCATGTCTAGGCGCCGTCCAGGTTGCCATAGCAACTGAACACCCCGCGATTTCACTGCAGAAAGCCGATTTGAGATTAAAGGGAGCCCACTGCTTCTAAATTCTCAAATGTCATGGGCGTTTTATTAACCGGAGCATCTGATGGATTAACTTGCCATGATCGGAATTATCAGCTGTATTACCCTGCGGTGTTTCGCTCAAAAGGGTCACAATGTACAGCAGACGTGTCTGTTCACAAGTTTAGTCAAATTGTCATTTTCGATAATGCAGCAATATGACGATGACATGTGAATAGACCCTTAGGACGCTTTCTCACGTAGAAAGCAGAGTCTGGAAAATGCATGCGTGTTCTACATGGTGGAGGAGCTTACAGTTCAGCGGTGATCTCAGCTTGATTCAGTAGAACCATGAGTCCCGATCTTGCCTTAGGGCAGGGCTGGCCAACCTGCGGCCCTTCAGCTGTTGCAAAACTACAACACCCAGCAAGCCCAGACAGCTTACAACTATCAGCCTACAGCAGGGCATGGTGGGAGTTGTAGTTTTACAACAGCTGGAGGGCCGCAGGTTGGCCAGCCCTGCCTTAGGGTCTCGTGCACATGGACATACTATTGAATGGCTTTTTCTAAGCTAATAGTAGTATAGCGCTGTAATATGCCTCCCATAAAAGTCTATGGTTCCATACTATGCCTCCTAAGTCTCCGATTTTGCAAACGTTTGCTATCAGAAAGGTGATGGCCCACACGTCTTTACTTCCTCTTCCCATTTTTTCCCGCCTTTTTTCTCCCGATTATGAGCAAGTCTGTTTGCAATGTCTCCATTGGGTTTAATTGGCACCAATTATAATCTGTTGTACTTTACGTTGTAGGATAAGAGACCACAGGAGGCCCCTCCATTAGAAATCATGAGAGCTACGGGGCCTTCAGTTATCATAATCCAACATTTGAAGTCCCTGGGAATTAAACTCCGTATGCCAAAGAAGGCCAGTCCCGATGTCCAGGTAAAGTGGCGAATGGAGGAAGGTAAAGTTCTAGTGATGTAATCCTAAATTAATCAACTTTTGTGTCTTCTAGAGGAAGACCTCAAATGGGGAAATATTTGGGGTCCCGCTGCAGTCCCTTCCACTCAGCAAAGAGGGTGAGATCCCACAGTAAGTAAAATATGTAATTATTTATATCAGGGATGCTCAACCTGCGGCCCTCCAGCTGTTGTAAAACTACAACTCCCACCATGCCCTGCTGTATGCTGATAGCTGTAGGCTGTTCAGGAATGGTGGGAGTTGTAGTTTTGCAACAGCTGGAGGGCCGCAGGTTGAGCATGCCTGATCTATGTAATCTAGATGAGCGAGAGCTAACCCCCCGCACTCCAGCTGTGGTGAAACTACCACTCCCAGCATACTCCATTAATTTCTGTGAAGTTCTGAGAACAGCCAGGCAAGTGTGCATCTTGGGAGTTGTAGTTTTACCACAGCTGGAGTGCCGGAGGTTAGCCATCACAGAATTAGATGATGATAGTTTGACAACTCCTTTAATATAAAGGAACCCTATGACCAAAACCGGTACTGTTCTGTCGAGTGCAGGATCTAAGGGGGTGGAGTGTGACGCAGGGTTTCTTCTTGACGTATCCATCATTTACTAAATATGACTTTCTCAATGTCTAGATCTTTTTCATGGTCCATGTTGAGTCTGAAATAAGTTTTTCCCACTAGAAAGATAAAATTGCAGTCTCTTAACCATTCAGTTCTTGAATCCAGGTTTGTGGTCGACATCTGCCAGTTCCTGAGTTTCCATTTGGACACAGAAGGACTCTTCAGAAAGTCTGGATCAGTGAACAGAATTAAAACCCTAAAGGTATCAACCCATTTACTTTTTACAAATATATATTTACATAGGGATTACTGTAATATTCAGTTACTCGGCAATTGGTCTTCTGAATATCCCAGCTATGTAGGTGGCTGGAAGACAAAGGCCAAGCTCATTTTTGGGGGAGAGAAAGGTTCTAATAGACTTCAGAATTGCTCACTATGGGGTGGGTTTTAAAATATGGAAGAGTGAAGCAAGGAGAAGGCCAAAACCTACCCAACACAATGGGATAAATAAAGCCACCGTCAAAAGCTAAAAGAATGTGTAATGTCCTCAGAGGACCTTCCTATATGACAGAGGTGGCACGATTATTGTAGCCTGGATGATGGACATGCCTAGGATAGGAGAAGCTAAACTACATAATGGAAGGGTAGGGCTTTCTCATATGGCAGTGCGTTGGCAGAGTTTTTGTACCATGAATGAAAGCTCTACTTAGTCTAGTAGAAGTTTTAATGTGCAATGGCCGTATGATTTTTTTTCTTCAAGAAAGTGAGGGAACATTGCTCTCCAACTCTAGATAAAGGATCTGCCAAAGTTAGGACAAGCGAAAACTGGCTGAGGAGGAGTTTTTTAGATGGCAATGTGGTGGTATCTAATTCTATTCTGGATGGCGGACCTGCCGAAGCTGTGAGAAGTTTGACCGTGGTGTCAGCTTTTGGTTTTTTATTTCTCAATATCCAGACCAGTAAAACCCAGTTCATTGGTGGACATGCTCTTTAAGGCTACATGCACGCCTTCCTTTTTTTTCTCCATCCACATCCGTTCCGTGTGTCCGCAAATTTTGTAGGTTGTGTTTCCGTGTGTCCTCCATTTTTTTTTTTTTTTTTGCGGATCCGCAAAAAAACGGAAGGTTTGAACCAGTTTCTTAAAGTACCTGTACAAGAGCCCTGGTTTCCAAGCAACCATCCGCAAAAAAAAAACGGCTTCCGTTGGTCATCTGCATTTTTTGCGGACCCATTGACTTCTATGGGTCCGCAAACCGTTTTTGTGGACAAGAATAGGACATGCCATATTCTTTTTGCGGATGTGAAATGCGGATGCGGACAGGCAATGGAAGAGGCATCCGCATTTTTAACGGATCTATAGAAATGAATGGGAAACCATCAGATCCGCAAAAAAAAAACGGAATGGAGGCCGCAAAAAACCACTGCTATGTGCATGTAGGCTAAAGGTGCTGTCCAGTTAATTTAACCCATTTCCATAGTACCTGTTAGAGGAGTGCTCTGTTCAGGAACCCTCCATTATTCAGAATAGATAGCAGTTACAAAAAGCCCCTCTCTCGCTCTGGAGGACCTGTCTTGTCCTGCATTTCACCGATTTCAAAGGACACTGTGTAATGCTTCATTTTACCTGCGGTGGCACTGCAGGGAAATGGAACACTTACTACCAGTTTCCAGATGATCGCTGGAGGTCCCTACAGAAGAACACTTTGTGATCAGCTTATTCTCAAGCGAAAATTGTCCAAAGTGGAGAACCTTTTCAAGAACATCTTCATGGAGTCCTCGTTTTCAGCAGCAGGGTGTGCAGGGTCTTTAGACCGGATGTATTTAGTAGAGAATAATCCAGCAGTAACTTTTCCTGTGTTAAGTGAGTCAAGTGTGGGATTGTGTAAGGTCTACAGAGTGGTGCAAGATTTTTCTGCAAGAGAGGAAGGACTGGCATCTTATGACCACAGAGGGTGAGGGTGATATTTGTGCAACCGTGACTCTACGGATACATGTAACATTCAGGGGAGGGACCACGCTTTACTTTGAAGTCTCCACTGGCATGCGATGGCTATGGGAAGGGACACGTTTTTGGGGAAGGCTTCCAGTAATAAGCAGCATTTAGACAGTCAGTATAGCCCTGACTCAGACAATGTCCACATGGTCACATCCATGATGTACACGTCGTGTCTTCAGCAACTATTGGGAATTTCCTTGTTTTGTCTTGTGCTTTTCTTCATGTAGCAATGACGTGATCAAGACGAGGGAAATTCCCTTTGTCTCTCGTTGCAATTTTTGGCTTGCAGTAGCCAACCTCAAAATGCATTCATTTATAGGATAACTTCCCTTCAAACGACAAAACAAAGAGCATAAAACATCAGTATGAGTCCGTCACCTGATAATCCTCTGCTGCTGATCTGGCAATTACCCAGACATGGAAGGATGTGTTGGCACAATGAAACCATTGAGTAGAGCTGTCTCATGGGTAACCTATGCAGTTGGCCAGGGAACCAGACAGTAATTTAGGAGTCACTGTCACTTTAAGAGCACCTTTCTACCATCTGTCAGGTTCCAAATATACAGTGGTGTACCTGCAATAGAGGTAGACCATGAGACTAATATGGGGCCTGGGGAGAAAGGGGCCTGGCAGGAACTTGTTTTACTGTTCCCGTGTAAAAAAAAAAAAACTGCATTCTCATGTAACCTTCACTAGGGGGAGCTCAATGCAAATATATTATTACAGCTCCCAGATGTAGGTGTATAAACTGCTTTGCATTGAGCTCCCCCTAGTGGTGGCTGTAGGCAGCTAGCTTTGTAACAGAAAGGAAGCAGGAGATTTAGCAACATATTCATGCCAGTTTTTTGTGCAAATACATTGAGAAAATATGGTGTTCAGAATAAGTGCCATTTTTTTTTTGGAAGTACCTGTTGCACTTTTTATGACATTAAGTACGATTTGTATTTAATTTTAAATAGCTTCCATATGATTATGGAAAAAAAGTGTAAATTCGACAGAACAGTGGGGCGCTGTGCACGCTCTGCATTGCCTGAGCCCATACTAAGTTTTACTATGGGGCCCTATGAGATCTGTATACGCCTGTGTGTGTGTGTGGGGGTGGGGGTATGTATGTGTATATATATATATATATATATATATATATATTCACTTTATGTTAAGATGTTCAAAAGCCAGGATCCTGTCTGTCTACTCTCTGCATAGGGGATATCTGTGTCCATCCCTGATTGAAAGACACATCATGAAATTTTTAATCAGAGATCCTCTTTAAAGGGGTTATCCGAATTCTACAAGATCACCTCCAATGCCCGAGCCCCTCCTATACATTATACTTGCCTACTCCCCGGCACCTGCGTTCCTCCGGATCCCTGCACGGCCACCGCTGCATCTCCACGTGGTTTGGATCAAAACATCTGGCGACGGGTTGGGGGAAGCAGCCAATGGCAGGCTGCGACAGTGACGAGCCCCCTGAGACTGGTCATTGTCGCGGTCTGCTGTTGGCTTCCCCCCCATTGCCTGAGTGGAATGGACTTAAGGTGACTGACAACTGCGCTGACCAGATTCCTAGCTAAAAAAAAAATTAAAATGGTTGTCGGTCTTTACAGCAAATCAGCCATTGCCCTGACGACATGAGAAGCATATCCTTTTAGTACATCGGCGCTGGCTACTACATTACTGTCCCCTTTGGATAAGAACATGGGCCTCAAAAGATAGGAGACTGCTCATTTTCTTCCCTGGTGGCAGGACAAGGCAGTTGCCCAGGGCCATCCAAGGAGCAGCTTCCAATGACTAAAACTTTAGATCACCAGTAACTTTACCATTAACCGTTTCAGTATTAAATAATTCTATGGAGGTATTATCTCGAACACTGGATGGTAGAATTGTCTAGGAAATGTATGGCGGTGGTACGTGGGCATTATAACTTAGTATGGAGGTATATAGGCATTGCATAGCAACATTATTTGGGCACTGTGTGAATGTATAATTTGTCATTATGTGCTGAAATTTGGGGAAAAATTGTATATATATCTGCATTGTATATGTATATTTTCAGGGTGGCTTTCTTAAATAGCAACTGTCTGCAGGATCGCCTCTCATTAACACTATCTTGCTACTTGGTAGTGCTTGTCCTGCTGATTAAAACGATACCTGTCTTGTGAAAATCGGTTGGAGCGTTCCTGAGAAAAAAACGACTTATTCTTGAAGAAAATGAGGGCTTTAGAACACTGAGGGGCGGGGCCTAGCTCCTCGGTGACCCTGTTTTCCAGTGCTAGCCGCGCCCCTTGGGGCACTGCAGCCCTCATTTTCATAAAGAATAAGTCTTTTTTCTCTCAGGAATGCCACAACTGATTTTCACAAAACAGGTATCGTTTTAATCTGCAGGGTCAACCCTACCAGACAGTATGCCTGGTTTGACAGGGTTGATTCTTCTTTCAAGTGCCCTTTAAAGAGATTTCTTCTTTACTAGATGCTCTTGGTGGGCCCCATGTTCTATAAAATCAGCCGTGACTGGTGTGGTTCTATTATGGTGCTATTCCTCCTGATGACGCGATATGGCGGTTTTCTGTTAGGCCTCCATCTTTTCTATCTTTGTGTTACAGGCTCAGCTGGAGTCTGGGGAGAGCGGCCTGACCTCTGCTCAGCCCAGTGATGTGGCCGCATTGTTAAAACAGTTCTTCCGTGAACTTCCCCATCCCCTCTTGACACCAGAACTCCAAGATCCTCTGTGTCAGATACAACAGCTTCTCACTGAGGAGGAGAAGGTTTCTGCCACTGCCTTGGTGACCTGCTTGCTTCCTACTATTCATGGGGAGACTCTCAGATACTTCTGCATCTTCCTTCAGAGCGTCGCTTGCAGGTAAGGAATGTAATAGCCATGGCCCCCACAAGGGGGAGCCTCATGACCATGCATTTCTAAGGAAGAGTCTTGATATAAAGGAACACTCTAAGCAAAATATATGCATTTATGGGGCCCCATGCAAACTTAAGTCTAGGGGCCCCTGTCTCTCCACTAAGCTCCACCTCCTGTCAATCCACTAAGCTTCAATCTCAGCAGTACAGAGGCTGTACTACAGCCCGACCCCCTTCTGATACTGCTCTATCACTGGGAAGGGCCATCTGGGCCCCTTCAGTCTTTTATTTAGCCGTTTGCCAGCAGGGGGCCCCCTAATCTCTGTGGTCCCAAGGTTTGTGTAGTAATAAAGTACACCCTTTTTTCTATGGACCGGATGTATACTAAAAGTATCTATGGCATACAGATGCATACATCTGACAAAAATGGCGGGGGACTTTCCCTCTGGTGAAACGTAAATGCAGTGTGAACAGGGCTATATTATCTTCTGGTTGTCAGTAGTGTTGAGCGCGAATATTCGAATCGTGAATTTTAATTGCGAACATGGTCACTTCGAGAATTCGTGAATATTTAGAATATAGTGATACATATTCGTATTCACGAAAAGTGTTAATCGCGAATATTCTAATTGCTAATTTATCGCAAATACTGGCACTTAGCAACATCCCTAGCAACCCATAGGAAAGTTGCCTGTTGATTGCGAATATTCTAATCGCGATTTTTTTTTTTTTTTTTTATCGCGAATATATTACATTGCCGATTTTAGCAATCAAGTAAATAATGACTGGAGATCACGAATTCTCGAATTTGCGGATTTATAGGGAATATTCGGCCAAAAATTCGCAAAATATCGCAAATTCGAATATTGCCTATGTCGGTCATCACTAGTTGTCAGGGAGTCTGGTTTGCCCCTGCTCTGCTTGCTACTAGAATTGAAAATGGAACTGAAACCTATTGGGTTAGATTTATGAAACTGTCTAAAAGGAAAACTGTCGTCGTTGCCCAATAGCAGCCAATCACAGAGCAGCTTTAATTTCTTATAGTGCTCATGTAACATGAAAGCTGCTCTGTGATTGGCTGCCATTGACAAAAAGGTTTTCCTTATCCTTGTTGCCCATAGCAACCAATCCTAGCGCTAAGTTAATGATTTCAAGAGCAGAATATGAAATAAAAGCTGCGCTGTGATTGGTTGCTACAGGCAATGTAATTGGTCGCTATGACAACCTTGTTGACAATAACTGTAATTTTTTTTTTTTTTTTGTAAGGCATGTTCATAAATTGTCTACACCCTCCCCTCAAATATTATGTCTGCCTAAATACACTGCAGCTCTGATTGTGGCAACTGTGTGGTTCACCCACTCAGGTGGAGGGAAAATACCGGCAACACAGTATCACAACCTGCAACTGCCGAGAAATGGCTGATAACAGTGAAATACATTACACTACAGTGACATATGCAGTGAGCGCGAGAGGAGTCGGAGCGGAGGATAAGAGTGGTAGTGGAACTGGCAGTAACAGTCAATCACAGTTGCTGTCCACTCACCGTTGCTCCATAGGGTCGTGCAGTGAAAAGAGGGCATACCCTTTGTTCCCTCAGGGCACACCCTGATGTTGGGGCTCCTCACTGATGGTAATTAAGGTGACTGTGGTGTTGAATGTCTGTATGGGAGCAAGGTAGGGCGTCTACAGTGCAATCTCTTTACTGTAGTGCAATATGAGGGTTGTAATACATCCAACTATAGCAGAACACACTTCTAACTGTACACAGTGAAATTCTCCCCAGATAGCGATGTATGGATTTAGGCAAGGATGAGAGTTATGGCCCTCTTTGTTTCTCAGTAAAATGTATGTTGGGCAATATGCTGTAATGTCCACTGCAGGATACAGGAAGACACATCTGGCCAGGACGTGTCCAAGTGTGATGGGTGTGTTAATGGGGTCCCTCACAGCAGTAAAGTCTGAATTGCTATAGTAGCAGGCTGCCTTGCTGACTTCTGTGCTTGGCTATGCTGATTCCAAGTACTCCTTTATCTTCCTCTTTCTCTTTAGATCTGTAGATCTTGCAGAGATCTGTTTAGCCTCTGAAGCTTTCTAGGCCTGAGAAGAGGAAGCACATGGTGTTTGCCTCCTCTGTCTCAACTCTCCCTAGAACAACCTTAACCTACAGGGGTTGAGGCAGGATTGTTAACCCTAGCTATGCCATTCATACAAAGCCTTACTAGTTGCAATACATCACATAACAATAGATTGATTACCTAATGCTACCCCTGCTATGGAGTGCGGCACATAATATTATAGAAGGTGTTTCCACAATACAAATAGTGAACAATTATGAATGGCTTTATGTTGTACTCTTAGTACCTACCTACTGATGGAGGTGAATGCATTAAATCCAGTGACTCTCTGTATTCAGCGCTTGCGCGTTATAACACTGTTCACATGAGCTGGAAAATAATCCAGAAGAATTTATAATATGCTACTTATTCTTGCCATTCCGACATTGAAAAGCCGGTATATTCGCGGCACATCACAGTGTCAGATCTCTGCAGCAGATCCTGCTGTAAGTACAGTAAAGCCTATGGAAGACCTCTATACCCCATATCCTTTAAGAGTTGGGGGTTCGCTCTGGATTGTTAATGTACAATGTGTTTCTTTTCTAAAGGTCTATTGAGAACAAAATGGATTCTGGGAATCTGTCCGTGGTTTTAGCTCCTAGTTTGTTCTCTAGCAGTAACTTGTCGGAGAAGCTGACGCTCGCCACAGAGAAACAGCTGCAACTTCAGGCGTCTGCCATCCAGAGCCTCATTGACCATGCACAGGATATAGGTAATAGATCTGTCAAATCTGAGACTGAAAAGTGAAAACGTGGAATAAAGGGAAACTGTCAGCATGAAGGTGCAGGAGGAGCTGAGCAGATTGATATACACTGCAGATTTGGGGAAATTATTCAATATGATTTGTAATTTTACTAATTTTAAATCTGTTCTCTGAGCTCAGTAGTCACGTGGGCGGTCCTATCTCTGACAGTCTTCTGTTTTACTGTGTATACAGAGATAACTGTCAATCACACATAAGACCACCCACATGACTACTGAGCTCAGAAAGTATAGATATTTAACTCTTTCAGGACAATATTTTTTTTTTTTTCTTCCATATTCTGACCTATAATTATTATTTTTTTTCTAGTTTTGTTTAAGGGCTCATTATTTTGCATGACAATCTGTAGTTTTCAATGGGTTTTGCAGTGCGTATGACTTTTTTTTTTATTACTTTTTAATCAATTTTTTTGCGAGGTGAAGTGACTAAAAAAAAATGGCTACTTTATTTTTTAATAGTACATGCATTTTGAGATGTGGCAATGCAAATTATCTTTTGTTTTTATTATGGCCAAAGGGGGTGAATATATATAATTATTTTTTAACAATTTTTAAAGCCTTTTAACTTTTTTTTTTTTTTACTATTTTTAAGTCCCCTTAGGGAACTTGAAAATGCGATCTTCATATCGCTTCTCGAATACATTGCAATAAATTAAAAATGCTATGTTTTGAAGATTTGCTATGAAGCCCTGCAGAGCTCCATAGGAACTACAATTGTAATAGCCTTGATTTCGTTCGATAGACCAAGGCTATTATTAAAGAGAAGGAACGGCTTCCCCTGTCTCTGCACTGGGAAGCCATTCTGGCCCCAGGAGTGCAGTGCTTTGGGGAAAACTGCCTCAGATGCCTTAGTCATAAATTATAGCATCCAAGGGGTTAAATGTCTGCAGTCAGTGTTATTGGCGACATAGCAGATTGTAGACATGAGCTTATTAGCGGGCGCCATTTTTAAAGACCAGATTTCCACCATACATGTTCAATGGAAGGGGTTAAATAAATAAATTAAAAATCTCTTTTTTGAATAATTTCCCATAAAACTATATATCAATCAGCTCAGCTCCTCCTGCTCTATAACATGCTACAACCTGCAGTTTGCACTGAACATTGACTATAACCACATTTCATTAGTCTTGCAGTAATATTTATGTGAATTGTCACTGCTGTATCTTCTAAGCTGCTTCTCGCAGGACACAAAAGAAAACCATACTGAGGGACAAAATTGTCCAAGCAAAAAACTGCGGAAAGGACAACGGTCCTCTTCCCCAGTCATTAACTGCCCCTGTTTTCCAGTGATGCAGTTTGGATGCTTTGTGGAAATTACCCTATTTGCTCTTAAAGGGCATGTCTACTTTCATAGACTTTTTTTTATTTTTATTTTTTTATTGCTTTGGTGCCTCGAACATGAAAAATGCAACTTTGCAACAGATCTTAATTAGAAAATGTTTGTACCGTTTATTTTTTTTATTTCTACAGCTCC
This sequence comes from Bufotes viridis, assembly GCA_033119425.1. NCBI lineage: Eukaryota > Metazoa > Chordata > Amphibia > Anura > Bufonidae > Bufotes > Bufotes viridis. Next base: position 28,294,100 of record CM065597.1, on the reverse strand, counting down.
TATGCATCTCCATGGTAACAGACTACAAGGTAAGCCTGTGTAGTCTGACCGGGTAGCCATAACCCTACTGTTCCTATAACCCTACTGTTCCTTGCATACATTTAGTAGGGGGAGTGTGACTACAGGATCAGACTAATGTTTAACCATTAACCATGGAGACACACGGGTGTATATAGGAGCTGTAGAAACAAAAGAAAAAAAAAAAGAAACAAAAACGGTTGCTTAGGTGTACATGGCTTCTAAAGACAATGTCTTACCTTTGTGGTAATGTTTGTATTGCCATATGGTGCAGATTTGTAACACTTGAGGGTTATCATCCGGCGGTAATACAGTCGGTCTGTTCCTCGTTAGTCATCTTGGAGGTACAGTTCCATAATCCTCGTACTTAACACTTCCTGCATAAGTCTCTCTTTCTCGGCAGGGCAGCTCCCTACATTTATTAGGGAAAAGATTTCTGTTCCTTGTGATTTGGTTGAAGACGACTCCGTGACCCACAATGCAGAGGGTCTTCGCCGGAGGCGCAGACGTAGCATGAGTGGTACGGTAAAAACGAGAATGTGTTACAACAAAAACTTGGTGCTCGTAGGGCCTGAATGGGGTTCCTTGGGTCCAACAGAAGACATGATTTTGCGAGTCCTCCCTCCATCTATACAGAATATGTACACGTCCACCTTAGATGGCATCATAACCATTGTGGTCATCGTTCTACACACAATCTGTTATTTGTAAATCTACAGTATTGACAACTGATTGACTCCAACATTTGTGCTCACTAGATGATCCTCTGGTGGGCCAATCCAACCCTTTTTGTTAGGAAATGTCTTCATAAAAGGAGGGTAAGAACATTAAGAACATGCCCTGTGGCCTCCAGAATATGAAGGTCATTTGGACAAGAAAAGTGGAAAGATGGACACGTACTGTATGTATTCAACACTCTTTTGAAGTCTAGGCGAGTCACAGTCTCTATCATTTCCATAGACTTCAGTGGAGAGGACTACATATTTGCACAGTGGCAAAGTAGAGTGAGGGACTCCACCAATTTTTATTTTTTTTGCCCAGACACCTCCAACAACCTTATGCCCTGGTCACTTCTATTGAGGGAACATCACATGTTTATATTTGCAAATCCACTCGTTCATACACAGTCTTAGGGGCTGTGATCTCCATTGTCTTCTCCATTGTCCACTTCATTGGTCAGGGTGTGTATGCAAATGATTCAATGTCAAAACCTCTTCTAATTAACACAGCTGTTTTAATTTATGTCTACCACCTTAAGGTATTGTCAACGAGGCTTTAAGTAAGCTGAAGTCTGGCCTTGGTCCTTCCATTGATCGAGGAGGTTAGAAAAGGCTGGAGATTATTAAGATACAATAAGCTTAGCTTCATGAGGAGGATTTTCTAATGACCGATATTTGCTTTGGGCAGATGAACTGGATCTTCCACCAAGAAACAAGACAAAGCGTAAAGCTTCAGAGGATTCTGCTGGTGGAGAACAGTTTATAGCCAAGAAACGGTATGTATTCGAGGCCAAACACAAGATATTTCAATATAGGGGTTTTACATGCAGTATCTGGCTTTGGGACACTGGTGTCCCCAGGACACCATTGAGGTGTCACCACGTGTCGCTGCTCTCCAGAAGGGATGGTAAGGAATAGTAAAACCCAATGGGAAATAAGTCCGGAGAGTCAGGATCTGAAGTGTGCTTCTTTACTGGAGGAACTCAAGTGCAAAACAATACAGACAAGGCACTGAGTTGGCTTTGCCAGTCTCCTCCTTGGCAGAAGAAGGTTTAATGTTGAAGAAAGGCCTGAGCTAGCTGTTCCTCTGTGTCTCAGACGGCCGGCTGACTGCCTGGCCAAAGTGCTGGTGGCCCAGGTTCTGTGGCTTAGTAATCCAGCTGGCTCCCCGGTCAACAGGCTGGTAACCCAGGCTCAGCATTCCCCATCTCAGCGTCGTCTTCTGGTCACTCATGCAGTCTGTCATCGTGTCTTCTGCTAAACACCGGTCCCTTTCTGCAGACAACTAGGGTCTCTGACTGCTCTTCTATTCAGTTTCTACTGTACTAGAACCTTATATTGGGAGGGGTGGTGTGGAGAAGCACAGCCTAAATGGGATACAATTTCTGTCTAACATAGACTTTTATAGTGCTTCAATGCATGTCTATGGGAATGAATCCGTTTTGAAGCAGTTTTTCCAGACGTAAACACGTCTTCAGACACAAACGGAGCTAAACCCCAAAGTCAGTGTGTCTGTTTTTTTTCCATCCGAAGCTTTGCATAGGTAGTCGGTCATAAAGTCTCTCAGCAGTAGCTGGCTGGGCATTAACCCTTTCCACAGTGCAATGCAAATAGAGTGTAATGGTGCAAATGAACAGGATATATTACAATAAGCATATAAATGCAGTTCAACAACATGAAACAGTAGAAGTGCCCAATAAAGTAGGAAGTTGATGGCTTTGCATAGTAACAATAAGGGCAAATGTCCACAGTCCAAAATACCCTTGCTCCATCAGTCCCATCAAGATAAATACAGCATCAGTGCGCATGCTCCACTTGCCAGTCCTTTCATTCCAATGGTTCCTGTGGATAGGGGATACCTTTACTACCCCTTTAAACTTGATATTTGTCTGCCTGAAGCTGCCTCTAGGGGGCGCAAGCTACATTTGGAATAAGGGTATATTCACACATAATAAATATGTTGCAGATTTATGGGCTGGATATCTGCAGGGTATTACAGTGGATGACATTTTCAAAAATCTTATACATGCTGCCAGAAAAATCTAAAATTGACCTGTAGTGTAGTTTTTAAATCTTCAATTCTTTCTGTGAATTTTCACCACGGGTTTTGCCACCCTTTGCAATGCACAGAATAAAGTCTCTGACCAAGGCTACATTCACATGACAGCATTTTTGGTGTTTATCAGACCAGCTTTCATTTCTATGGGGCCGCAAAAAATGTGGACATCACACGGATGTCATCCATATGCTGTCCACATCTGTGCAACCATTTCACAAATTATAGAATTTGTCCTATTCTTGTCCATTATGTGGAGAATAGGCGTTTTTAGAATAGGACCCATGGAATGTACGGCATGCACGTGGCTGGTATCCACATTTTGCTGATCCAAGATTTGCGGACAACAAAACAGTATTCAAAAAAGGTATTCATGTAAAAGTACCTTTAATCAGATTTTTTTTAAAAAATTTTCACATGTGGGCCTACCCTACTACAGCTTCAATTGAGCTCAGTGATACAGTATTGTAGTATGCAGTGAGCTCCCCCTAGTGGCGTCTCTTTTAACTTTTTTTTTTTTTTTTTTTTGGGCAGAAAATCTCTCAGGGAGGTTGTAGATGGCAAATTATCAAACGACGAATCAAGTGAACCAATTGGAGCACCTTCTCCACTCCAAGGTTAGTGATGAGGACTGCCCCATTGATCTCTTGCCTCCAAATAACACGTTATAAACCACTTTTAATTTTTTTCTTAGATGACTCTGGGGGTGTTGAGGTTTTTTCTGACTTCTTGCTGAGCTCAGATAACTTTTTAGATGCAAGTTCTGCATCCCCCGTCATTCCAACAACGCCAGATTCCTCCTCACGAGGACATAAAGCGAGAACTAAACGGCGAAACAGCAAACGAGGCAAGAGGTGAGAGACTGAATCCAATATCCCACGCATGTAGCGCTACTGCACTTGTCTATTCATGATGGATGGATTTTTTCTTTGTTCTTCCGTGTATCCTATAAATACAGTACTACCCCTGCCTAACATGACCTGAGTATTGAACACCGTAGTAGTCCTGTGTCCAACAAAGATGAGATATTACATGATGTCTATTCAAATGAATGAGGAAAGCATGTAATACAAGGTCACATGGTCTCTGGGCTTTTAGGAAGTGAAATCCCCATCTGATATTTATATGTTCATATGTATGGAGGTTTTTTGGGTCAACAAATGGCATCGATGCCCACTGTTTTTGTAAATTAAGATTGAAGTTAAAATTAAAAAATCTATGCTATCAGCCTTCTACAAACTGTATAAATATGTTCTCTTCTTACAGAATGCCCTCTGGTCAGATCTCCATTTCTCCTGCTCAGCTGGACAGAAAGGAAAAGGTCCGTAACTCTTTGAGACTCTTCCATCGAACACGAGCCACCAAGCAGCCGGTAAAATTAACCCAATAATTGTGTAAAGTAATTTAAAAAAAATAAAGTTGGTGAGGTTTTGCTACCTTTTTGAAGATGTTCTTGACTCATCCAAGACAGTTAAGCTGGCATACACATTGGAAAGCTCTCTGATGGATGAGAGCTATTCCACCTGACCAACCCCATACACCTATACGCTTGGCTCTACAGAGTGTGCATGTGTTCTGAAAATGGAGTAGCCCACCTCAGAACACCTCTTGTGGTGGTTTATCTCTCCTTAGAAAAAAAAACTATTAGGCATTTTACAACAGCCCCATCCTTCTTTGCCCTGACATGTGTCAGCCGGTTCAACCAACATTAATCCTATGTGTATGGTCAGCTTTACCATAATTAGTCACTCATTTTTGCCTTTCTCTTGTGTAGACACCTGAGGGCAAGAGCATGGAGCCAAGTGGTTGGAATATAATGAAGCGGATGGTTGCCGAAGCCTTGGAGGGTCCCATTTTCAGTGGAAGAGATTTTCGAACAAACACTTTTTCTGTAAAAGCTTCAAACTCTGGTGGGTTCCCAAGGCCTTGTCTAAGGTTGTGCAATCAAAAGTTTCATCAAAGGGCTTTTAGATCTTCAATCTGTTCTATAGCTTTATTCAGGTTTCTGCTTTACTTTTCTGTAGGTAATACTACAGAAGACACAACCTCATGTACCGACAATCCATCTACTCCTTCTTTGTTGAGGTCTTCTCCTTCTTGGAAATCTCTAGACATGAATGGTGAAGACTTGGGTGAAATACATTCTGGAAAGCATCGCAGAGCATTACGTCGGTCACTTAGCATGCCAGAAAAAGTGGGTGACTGTGCCAAGTATGAAGAGGATCAAGAGACAATGAAACAAAATATTATAATTCCAAGTGAGGAAGGTAGAAAAGAAGACAATAACCTTAACTTTCTGGAAGAAAAAACATCTATATCCAGAAATGATCAACTTCCTTTGGTGGATTCTTCAATTTCACGGATGCCAAGCCAGGTGTCTGAGACATTGAGAATACCAATTGGTCACACATCCCAGTACCGAAGTGTACGGAAATTGGTGCTTAGTTTTCCTTGGGCTTCTGGTGCTACAGAAATGGATCCTCAGTTGAAAGACTGGGAAAAGCTGAATACTCACACCATTAAACGCAAGGGGGCAAGAAGGTTTGGCCGTTCACTAAGTCAGGAGAGTGGATTAAGATCAAATGGCGAGAGATGTTTACTTAAGAAAACAGATGAGCCTTTTGAGGACAACTCCACTAACCTAAAAACTCTCAATGGCCGAAACAGGCAAGTCTTTGTCAGCCGTAAGAACATAACATTGAGCAACTGGGGGTCCCGTAGTCTGGATAGTGGATTCCAAACATCTGTGGATACATTGCCATTTAATATGGAAGGCCCGGTTTTGGAAGACTTCATAAAACTGGACAAAACCTCCTTGATTTTAACAGATGTGGTCGAGGAGGGAGAGTATAGATAGAGATGTTCTCCTAAATGCCCTATTTTTGGCACCAGGCTGGAACCCATAAGTGACATTGTCGATTTGTAAATTAAGAAGCATGGATGAGCTGCTTCTGCATGTCTTTTTAAATTAAAGAGAAAAAAGACAAATGTCTAAAACTTCTAAGAAAATGACAAATATCTAATGTCTATGCCAGCTTAAGCCTTGGTAGATGTCCACAGCTTCCTCAGAGTCGGAGAGCTTGCTCCTTGGCACCTACCTCTTAAAACAAGTCCTGTCATACTTGGTTGGTCCATTTGGCTGCACTATTAGACTATGATGTAAATTGCCTTTTAATGGTGTGTTTTTGCTTTTAATTAATCAGGTTACATTATTTATTACACGTTTCAATAATGCAGATATTAAACTATTTTTATGAATATCCAAAGCATAAACGTATGTGTGCCGCCCGCATATTGTCTTGATCTGCAGAACGGATGCACTTTGTTCTACCTAGTAGATGGGAATTATCTTAGTTTGAATCCCTGTGATTACAATTTGACAATTTTCTTTTCTTAGCATCTTTATGCTTTTTGTTGTTCTGCTTTTTATACTTTATGCTGGCTTTTGTCCCTTTTTATGTTGCTTTTGATTGCTATCAATGTTAATAACTTACAATAAATCATCTTTATTTTACCTTTTACTGATCAATACATTTCTTTCGGGTTTTGCAGATGGTCGCATCTTGCACTATATATATATATGTAAATTTTTTTTTTTTTTTTTTTTATATGCTGCTCTTTTATTTAGTTATTCCAGATCTCTTCTAAGACTTCAGTTCATTAATTCAGCAATTTAGTAAATTTCCCATTATCACCCTTTTTGAATTTTGCAGCTGTTTATTCCCCGTTGCTATTCTTTTTCTTATCGCACTTATTGCTACATACACTTTTACCCTCTTTTATTTTTTTTGCATCCCAGACCCTCCACCCCCTATGGACATTTTGGCTGGTGCTAACCTAGCTCTCTCCAATCAGTGAGTAGAGGAGGGGTGCACAGGAGAAGCTGGCAGGATCTGTCTAGGTCTGTGTGTGTGTCATCTCTCTACACAGAGAGAGGAGAGCACGGCAGCCTCTCTCTCTCCCCCTTCGAATCGCACGGATTACACTTCGGTCATCGTCACAAGCCAGCAACCCAGGAGGGGTCATCCTCTACGAGATAGGAGGGTACCCAAGACATCATGGCTGAAGGAGGAGAGAGTGAGGATGAAATCCAGTTCCTTAGGACGGTGAGTGTTCACAGAGTTCTCTACGTTTCTGGGAATAGACTGAAAAATTTTAATAATTTCTCGCCCCCCCACCCCACCTTTTTATTATCACACATTTTGGATTCTTTTCTACGCGACCAGACGGCTTGAGAGTCCAATGATTGACTTCATAGGTACAAGCTGAAGAGGTTAATTTACTGGAGGAAGGCGATGTATAGTCTTACCATGAACGTAGACACCTGTTGGACTCTAATCACTGCTGTGACAGGCTGTAGAGGGCTTGGGGGGTGTTGACACTTGGGGGGGAATGTGTGAGTGACAGCAACCGAAAGGGAAACATAGCTGGGGTGTGAGACTTGAGAACTACTTTAAGGAACAGGATTGGGGGTGGGGAGGTGGTAAGGGTTTTGTGCAACGCTTAATGTGTTCAATATCATAGCTTGTCCGTGACTTTAGAAGGGGGTGGACATCCTTTGTATTTAGATTGGTAGCTCTTAGGTCTGATTTACGGTATTTTTTTTTTTTTTTTTTTACATTATTACTTGAATTACTTGAAATTGAATTGGACTGTTAAATAAGCGATTTATATGGAGTCAAAATAAAACGTAAAATTTTACGTCTGTCCTCGGTGGTATACACTGAATCCTGAATGAAATGTTCTAGGTTTAGCAGAAGGCCATTGGCTAGGCCAGGGCGGCCGTGAAGTGCTTTATAATGTAATCTCATGTTATAACCAGAAGGGCCCATTTTTTTTTCTTAAACACAGTACCACTCTTGTCAGTAAGGCAGTGTCTGGTATTGCAACTGAGCCTCGTTCAAGGTTTCAGGGCTGAGCTGCAATACCAAATGCGGCCTCATAGGAAAGAGTGGCGCTGTTTTCGGGGAAAAAAAATAAAAACATGGCAAATGACCAATTTAATGGTTATATCAGAGAATAGCATAACTAACTATTCCATAAAAATAGTTATCAGATGCCCTCCCTTTGTATGGATGAGTCATAATAACCAGTGGAATTTTTTTTTTTTTTTATAGAGGGTGATTCCAATGGTAAAATAATTTTAGGGAGCTGCTAGTTGTGAAATTTCCCAATTTTCCCAACTAGTGAAACAACCAAACTTTCTAATATATTGTGATATTGTCTGTTATATGACCGTGTCAGCGTGGTTACCATGGTGCAAAATGTCCTTAGGGAGCCACCTCTATAGGGGGCCCAGTGGCTCCCAATTGTGATTACGGTAGAATTTTCCGGTAACTTTCTTTACATCTATGAGATGTCTACCATGCACGCTGTAGACACTGCTACACATCAGCTTTATAATGCACAGCACAGACTTTTATCTTGCAGTCCATAGAAATACATTTAGATGCCACCCTCATGCAACTTTTTTTAAGGACATAGTCAATTTGACACATTTGGGCTACATGGGATATGACTATGACAAATTAAATATTTTTACATTTACATGGCAAACCCTTAGGCCCCATGCACACGACCGTTGTTTGTTTCCGCGTCCGTTCCGTTTTTTTTTTCACGGATAGGATGCTTCCCCATTCATTTCAATGGGTCCGTCAAAAAATGCGGATGGTCAACCGTTTTTGTTCCGCATCCGTGATCCGTGTTTTCATTCCGTCAAAAAAATAGTGTATGTCCTATTTTTTTCACGTTTGCGGACAAGGATAGGCATTTTTACAATGGATCTGCCATAAAAATCGGATCCGTCAAAAAAAACGGTCCGTCATCCGTTTATTTTGACGGACGCAAAATTTCAAGGAGGAGCGGACGCGGAGGCAGGCAACGGTCGTGTGCATGTAGCCTTACTTTGTGTGCGAAAGGATAAAAAAAAAAAACTACTATAATAAAAGTTGCATGGTGAGACCTGCGGCATGCGACTTTGTTGAAAAGTCAACATGCTTATTGTTACATTGGTTTCTCTAGGAATGTGTAAGTGTATGAAGTCCATTTTGAAAACTAAGCAAGGGAAAATTTTAAACCCATTTCTCAATTCTCACCAATGAAAACCCTTTTACAGTGCACACCCATTAATCTCCACAAAACCAGGGTAACGTTATTACATTACTCCTTGAGTCAGTCTGTATCAGAGCCTAAAGCTGCATTCACAAGTTTGCAGATTTCAGACCTGAAATATTCCAATGTCCTCTTGTACTGCTATTTTTGACCGTCAGTTCACTGTGTTCATTGGGCAGCAGAACTATGAGTGCAGCTCTGCAGTATAATACAGATTGTAATTCCAGATTAGTAATGTTCTATAAAGTATTTTTATATGGACACCTTCGGGGCAATTTTTTGATTTGCATTTTGGGGTAAAAATAATTTTGTAAAATTTTCTGCCATTTTTGAGATACGCTGCAAACAAACTGATTTTTAGTACCTGTATCACTTCTCAGTCCTGTCAGCTGACTGCTCATGTGACACACTCATTTAAGCCATATTATCAGTTTGAGTTGAACTATGAGTGTTTATGAGGTCAGGAAAACAGAGATAAGACTTTACATGAGCTGGGATTGAGAAGTTGTAATTTGCAACCAGACTGATTCTTAACCCCTGTATCTCAAAAACGGCTGAAAATTGTAACTAAGGACCAACTGAAAAAAAGAGTTTTAGCCCAAAATGAGTTTTAAGAGGCTCACCTGTCCTTCCTGCATAGATTGCTCTAATAAAGGTCTGGGCTAGTACAATGCACCAGCGTGTAGGATGCACTCCTTGCCTGTTGCATTATCATATAAAGATTAGATGAATTAAAGAGGTGTTCCTATATTATGTCATATCACAAGGAGCTCTGACCCCCGGGACCCCCTCTGAGAACTACATCGTGTGAGAACTCTTATTGGGGGCAATTATGGGTGGCTGTTGACTGCCTAAATTTTATCTTGGTGTAGGAGAAGCCCCACCCCAGGAAAATTAAAATCCATCAGGGGCGGCCCACTTATGGGCTGGGCTTGAATAAGACCTGCCCATTTTCAGTGCAGGACTGCTCAAATTTGCTGGGACGGTGTGAAAACTAGGGCAGCCCCTGCAAATTCTATCAGGTTGTTTGTGATTACTATAAGATGTCCTCTCTCCCCATGATTACTTCCATTACTCGACTTTTGTGAATCTTTAGAATAATTTAACCTATTTGTGTGAATGTCGGAATCTTGTTCTATAAGCTTATATCACCCATGGTCAACAGGTTTACCTCCCCTTTAAGGACCCATGCATAGGGCCCTTGGTTACTACACATGGGGTGGCGTACAGAGTCTGGCCTGTAGATGAGTCCCTGCTCGTGCTGTCAGCAGAAGAGGAGATGGTTCACCTGATCTATAAAAAGCCAGAGTGAAGCCTGAGAGAACAGGAGAAAAGATGTGGCCTAAATTTATTTTCAGCGAGAAGCACTGGGGCCTCCCTCAGATGCAGTTCTTAATCTAATCTTCCCGTTATACACCACTTTGTACAGTCCTCGAAACGCGTTGTCTTGATGTAGCACAAGGTACCTGATGTACCTTTGGCACTTTGTGTAGCAGTCTCATCACTTTCAAAGGATCTTGAATTTTGGAAACAAAAATGTTTTATTTCTCGGCACCTGAGAAAATCATTATTTCTGAAATATTAATTCTGCTGGGAAGCCTGTGCTGCAAGTTGTAGAATGACCTAAATTATTAAGAGGCAGGAAGGCATCCTTGATGTTCTTCCTACTGTTCCATGCCTCTGAACCAAAGCAGTGGATGGCAGCCGGTATGTGTTACACGGCAAGTACCTCGCGCCTCACTCGTGCCTCCGTGTGTACTGCATTCATGGCCATATTGATTCAATCGTGCGGACAGTTCATGACCAGGGGTTTGACTTTGCCCCCATGGAAACTAAGGAAATGCCTGGGCCCCCCTGCTGGCCACAAATGGTAGGCAGAAAAAAAAACTAAACCAGGGGTGGACATACTGCCTGTGCAGCTGTATCAACTGCAAATGGCCCAGTGTCAGAAGGGGGGCCTTTCCCAAAGTACCCACACTACACTGCTAAGCTGGGCATAGTGGTGTAGTTGGAGCCCGAGAAATGCCAAATCCACCTCTCCTATACCTATACTTTTTGAATATCTTAAGACCACAGACACAATATTGCCATGTGCAATGTAGGCTTTCCCACTATGGCCAGGGCCGGCGCGTCCTATAGGCTGACTAGGCAGCCGCGTAGAGCGCCCCTTGGGAAGGGGCGCTGCTAGGAGCGCCGGCCCCGCCTCATGCTGCAGCCGCCCGAGCTCTCTATATTGAGCCTCTGGCGGCTGCAGCACTGCCCAGGCTGGCACGTCCATGAGAGCGCACCGCCTGGGCGCAGCAAGAGGAGAGAAGCTGACAGGAGGAAAGCGCTCAGCTCCTCTCCTGTAGCTTGGCCGAGCCCTGTATAGTCCGCAGGTACAGGGAGCATCTGTCTCCTGTACCCGGCCGTACTGACATGAAGTGTGCACACAGTGTGCACTTCCTGTCCGTCCGCCCGGGTACAGGAAACTAAAGCTCCTGTACCCGTGGACCATACAGAGCTCGGCCACGCTACACCAGAGGTTGGGGGGGGGGGGAAGAAAACTGGCATTAGTTAAAGGGGTTCTGCAGTTTATTTAAACTGATCGGCAGGGGTCCGACACCCGGGACCCTCGACCTTCTCGCTGTTTACTACAGGCGCAGTGACGTCACGACTAATATCACTGGCCTGGGCGGGGTTAAGCTCTGTTCACTTGAATGAAGCTTAGCCCCGCCCAGGCCAGTGATACTAGTCGTGACGTCACTGCGAGAAGGCTGAGGCACAACTGCAACCTCCGCTGCCTTCTCAAACAGCTAATTGGCGGGGGTCCCGGGTGTCGGGCCCTTGCCGATCAGTTTAAATAAACTGCAGAACCCCTTTAATATGGTTAATATGGCAGCATTGTGATGTCGGGGGGTGGCAAACTTTTCTTTTGTCTAGGGCGGCAAAAATCCTCGCACCGGCCCTGACTATGGCACATCTCTAGGATAATCCATTACTGGATCAATTGCTGCCTTTTATGCTACAAAGTGCCACTCCTGACGTGGCTGAGAATTGTTCCTTAATCTTAACCTTAACTTAATTGTTGTTAAAAAAAAATAAAATAAAAATAACATAAAGAGTTTAGCCGGGACAAAGAGTCACATTTTTGCCCTTGCCCTGTATCTAAATTCCCAGGCAAAGGGGCTTGCAAGGCTTGTTTTAGATGGTGGCAAACAGTGCAATTGCCAAAGGTTTTGGTGGCCCACAGGTACTGAACCCCAGGAACAAACTAAGACCAACAAGGATTTTACTATGAACCCCTTCACAGCCCTAGACCACCAGGGCCTTCACCAATAACCACCTCACTATTTAGTCATTGTGTAGCGCTGTTATTTAGACACAGAATAGAAGTTTTGTTTGGCCATATTTCTGTTGGTAAATTTGGTGCATTTAAGCCTCGAACATGCTGAAACCCCCTGGGAACATGTACTTTTAGGTGGGGTTTACATAAGCCCATCCATTTCTGTCTGGGACAAGCCAAATTTTCTCGGATACACTATGAAAATTCAGCACGATCCCAGCATATTTAGGAAAATATGCCTTCAATGGCAGTAGTGTGTGGGTAATACAGTATATGGTGTTACAGTACATGTATATGAGCACTGAGCAGGGGCATCATTTGGATACTGTATGGGGGTAGTATCAATGGTAGTACCATTGACTGGCAGTTTTATTTTGGTATTGACACTGTGTATCTGTTTTATATGTATATTATAAAATGTCAAGAACTGTTTGAAAATGGCAAGTAGGAGGCTCCCAAGGTCCCTAGATTCTATGAGGTCCCTAGCTATGCGCATATTGTGTAGAGCACGGGAATAAGTTGAGACATACCAACAATGTAGTTGTTAAATTTAGTACATTTAATCCCCACCCCCAGAAACTCCCCAGACCATCCGGAACGCCCACTTAAGGGCAGTGCTTCCATAAGCATCACCCCTTTTTGGGCTGGGACAGCCTGAAGCCCCTGAAAATTATGGACAGTTCCTGCAAATTTGAGGCTGTTGGCAACTATATTGATCATATAATGAAATCTCAGTGTTGCGTCGGGACTAAGGACAAATTTTCACACAGTTTGTCCCGGAATCAAGTCTAAATATGCAGTGATCAGTGATGCATCCTCTGCCCAAATATCCCTCCCTTACAAGATTGGCTTTCAGGACTCTAGGAAGGTTAGGTGTGACTCCATCCGTAAGCAGGTAATGGTGGCCCCATTGGTCTCCACCCAGCTTAACCAGATCTTATGAAAGAACAACTGCTCAGAATTTGGCAGACGGTGTTTATGGATTGTCCGTGAGTAAAAACCTTCTTGGAGAAAGGATTAAGTGAAGTACTTGGTCATGTGAGCAGCGGAGATGTAGAGGTTAACCTTTGTAACATCATACACCGCGGCTGGTTCGAGACCATTTTAGGATCTTTGATTTCTTGAGCAGTTGTATATTTACAAGTGTGTCTCCATATCACTTTATATCAAAGTTTTCTATAGCAATATTACAGTAATTAAAAACCCCCGTCAAGCTGTATGTTGTTTTTTTGTATCTATTGTAATAGTATTATTTTAATTAAAAAATAAAATAAAATCTTTATATGGTTTTTATATTAGAAATTAGGAAAATTCATAATCCCTTAGGGCCCCCCAACTACCATTTATGAGAATAGTGCAAAGTTGTCAAAAGCCCAAAATTTGCAGGAACTGTTCCTAATTTTTAGAGACATTCCCTGCAAAATTTTGCTAAAATGGGTGGGGTTTGTATAAGCCCTGCCCACAGGGTTGCCAACTGTCCAGACAATTTCTGGATAGTCCGTAAAAATAGGCAACTTTTTTTCCTGTGTCCGTGACCCTTTTTGAGGCTAGAGTGAAAAATATATTTGTACGGTGTTGGCCAGCAGATACTGTCTTTAACATCACTTGTCTCATTTGCCTCATTATTCCTATGAATCTTCAGATACTGTTTCGAGACATCTAAGGAACAGGCCCAAGTAGCCTCGAAAACTTTCAATTGTCATCATCTTTTCAGTTGGCCATTAAAAGAAACCAGCCACTGAGGCATCTCCATTTATTTTATTTTATTTTATTTTATTATATTTTTTTATCACCAGCCACTAGTGATAGTCCTTCTCGAAGAAGAGTGTCAATAGGCATAGCAGATGTAGCAGAAGCATCTTGAGGGGAATATATGGGTAGATGGGTTCATATAAGTCTTAATTATTTTTTTTTTTTAAAGGTGTAGGACACACAATTTCTCATTTTTGTGGCTCTTAATATATATGCACCGACCCATTGCAAGCTCCTCTAGAAGTAGTCCTAAAGTGAGGCCTAGTCCAAGGAATCTTCATCCTTGAGACTGAAAGCTGCCAGGAAAAGCAACTGAACTAAGAGCATACCCCTGAGAGAGAGCCTTACATCCATACAGATAATAGAGAACCAAGGATGTGCTGGATAAAGACAGTTAGGTGCTGCTTGGTTATGGCAAAAGACTTTACTGCTTGCAGTATGGGAATATTGCTTCAGCGCCTTCCACACTTTGAGATGGATGGGCCATACGGATCTAAGGTCTGCATCCCGCAGACCGAGCATTGCAGAAAGAGTAAATGAGAACGGAATTACTTGGCTGTGGTTATTTAGGAAGATTGCAAAGTGAATTTAGAAATAGAGACTCAGTAAGGCTGCTCCCTATACACAGCTATTGTGAAGAGCCTACTTTGTAATATACCTCAGAACTGTGCCTATTGCTGCTATATGTATTGCAACTCTCATCATCTGTTCAGTAAAGAGAGACATTGTTTGATGTAACCAAACGGGCAGGGATGGACAGGCCATAGACACTACAGAGAAATTTCCTGGTGGGCTGATGCCCGGGGGGCCACCTAAGGCCCCCTCATGGCCTCCAGCTAGGTACATAAAGATCTTATGCTCTCAGCATTAATTAATGATCATCATTCAGGAGACCCGAAGAGTCCAGGGTGTGACCCCAGGGAGGAAAGGATGGAGCCTGTGAGATATGAAGATATGAATTGTGGACAGCCACAGTGGAACACCACTACTCCTATCAGTGCCTATCATTACTACTCCCCTCCTCCCGGCTCTCGCCCCACGTGTCGCTGAGTTTCTTACAACAAACCTGAATTACGAAGTTTATTCATTATTTATTCATTATTAAGATGACGTTCCCACCGTGCTGCCCCATCTAAACCTGTAGCCCAGTAGCAGCTGAAGGTCCTCGAGTCTTCTGTAGGGTGCAGCCATCACTAAATGTAAGACTGTGTGACCGTAGGTGTCTCCGGTGATACTTAGCAGCAGGGTGTGAAGCTCATCATAGAGTTGACTGGAAACAGCTGAGAAAGCAAGCTATTATTACACCGTACAAGGACTCATGGCCCGTCATACATAGCTGTAATATAGCTTCCTATACCAATGTACAGACCCTGTGCCCCTCTATACCTCCACTTCTGGGTACACGCCAAAGGACGTACGTGCGGCATTTCTTCTAGGGGAGATATCTCTGTACATATGGCGCCCTGCGTAATATACAGAGGCTGTGCATCTCCATAACAGTTATCTCCATGTTAAGGCTTTTGATCTTTATCTTGATGCGGTGGCATTTGTTTCTTGGAGTACTACAGATGCCCGGTAATGGTGGAGCCAGGGGTCATTGATGCGCAGACGATATCCGATGGTGCTGAGGGACTATTGGATTATTTAAAACTTTATTTTTGGGTGATTTTTGGATCCACATGAGATTATGTGTACCCTATGCAGATCCTTCATGTTAGGGTACTTTCACACTTGCGTTATTCTTTTCCGGCATAGAGTTCCGTCAAAAGGGCTCTATGCCGGAAAAGAACTGATCAGGCATATTCCCATGCAATCTGAATGGATAGAAATCCGTTCAGTTTGCATCAGTATGCCTTCCGTTCAGTCACTGTCAGGCGTTTTGGCCGGACATAATACCGCAGCATGCTGCGGTATTATGTCCATCCAAAATGTCTGATCAGTCGCCGGAATGCCGGATCCGGCACTAATTCCCATTGACTTGCATTAGTGCCGGATACGGCATTGTGAAACAACTGAAGGATGGGAAATCTGCATGCGCAGACCGGGAAATCTGTGAAAAAGACTGCAAGACGGATCCGTCCATCCGCATGACAAGCGGAGGGACGGATCCGTTCTTGCAATGCATTTGTAGTCGGATCCACACCCGGATCCGTCTACAAATGCTGTCAGTTGTCACGCTGAACGGCGGATCCGGCAGGCAGCTCCGACAACGAAACTGCCTGCCGGATCACACTAACGCAAGTGTGAAAGTACCCTTAGTATAGGTTTCTGTCTGGGGAGCTTACCATTCTCCGAAGACGATGCTTATGAGTAAAATCTAGTAGGTCAATTTTGACTTGTCTCTGAGGAAGTTATACTCCTCAAAGATAGCAGGTCATTGGGTCCAGGATTCGACATGTGACCTGGCAACAGATGGTAGTGTCTGCTAGATTGACCAGTATTGGAAAAGTCATTGAGCACAGCTGTGGGACATCCCTGTCCTGGTCTTCAAATGTGGTGAGCTGGACAATGGCTCTTTGAAGAACCAAATGTCCTGTTAGGGTGCCCATACACAATACGGCCGTCGGGCCGCATTATGCCCAGATGTCTTTAGAGTAATGGCCTACCCTCCCTAATAAAGTCATTTTGTAATTGCTTCTCATGCTATATCTCTACCTAGTCACTGATAGTGTTGATCGCGAATATTCTAATCGCGAATTTTTATTGCGAATATCGGCACTTTGAGAATTCGCGAAGATCTAGACTATAATGTTATATCTTCGTAATCACGAATAATCTAGATTTTTTTTTTCCATCAGTACCCTTACTGCTTCTTGCTTGTGGGCCAATGAGAAGGCTGCAATATCTTTGTCTGAGCTTAGCAACATCCCTAGCAACCAATAGGAAAGTTGCCTACCCCTTACTATATAGGAAACTCCCCAGCTGTTTTTTGCAGTTCTGAGAGAGACAGCAGTGTCATTGCTGTGCTCTGTGCTTTTCTGAGTCATCTGGATCCTTATTCAATTGCGTTAGTTAGTTAGTTAGTTAGTTAGTTAGTTAATTAGTTAGTTAGCTCATATATATAATACAGATAGTTAGTGGGAGATAGTCAGTGTAGCTTAGATAGTGATATAGTGTAGCTGGGTAGTTATGTAGTGTGATAGGAATTACTGTGCTGTGATAGGGATTAGTGTCTTTGCCTTTCATCTTTGAAAGAAATAAAATAAAATACAGTGATCAGGAGTTCTTCCTCACAGTCACGAAAGTTGCTGCCAACCATTTTCTCCAGTCTTAGGAAACTTCTAGCAGCTTGAAAAATGTAGCAAAAGTGAGCCACGCCTGTATTGCGAGCACAATACACGCATATTACATTGATGATTTTCGCAATCAAGAAAATAATGACTGGAAATCACGAATTCTAGAATTTGCAAATTGATGGCGAATATTAGGCCCAAAATTCAAGAAATATTGCAAAAATGAATATTGCCTATGCTGCTCATCACTAGTCACTGATAGAGAGTAGAACTATTAGCCATGGTAGGATGATGTTTTTAAGAGGCTTTAGGGATCTATGAGGCTGAGTTTGAGTCAATTAACTCCACAGTTGGGCCATGACACGAGCCATTAGCAGTTTTGCCTGGTTTCTCAGAAAACAAATTACCCTTTGTAGGCCAGCCTGGATTTCCATAGGTCTTCTGCTTGAGGTTTTCTCAGAGAACCAATGCAAACATGCTCATGCCAGGGTTAATTGAGATGCGGGCGTCACGAGCCTCTGGTAGCAGCCATTAAGGTAGCAGAGAATCATCTGGGCATGCACAAAGAAAGAGTAGTGTTGCTGCGTATTTTGGGAAATAAAGTGTGAGGAGATGCGTTCATGTCATGTTGGACCAGCACAGAGGCCACGACACTCTACACTAGCAGTTGGAGCTGTCTTATTGAATAAAACGGTAGAGGGGAATAGTTGAAAGGTAAAAGCCAACAGGTTAGTGAATGTACGATACGCAATGTGAATAGTGTTTTTGTTTCGTTTTTTGTTTGTTTTTTGGAAAATTAGGTTAGGTGTTTAGATAAACCCTTTAACCAACTTGCTGGGAAGGGCCCTTAGCAAGAACAAAGCAACCCTGTCCAAATTGAAAGTTTTCTTGTTGGAGTCCTTCCCTTTCTTAGTAAAAACGAAGTTGTAAGACACTTCGCTGTAGGAAGGTTTCCCTTTCATTGCATTTACGGTAATTCCTTTTGACATATAAATGCATTTCCAGTAAACTGAGATGTCTTCCCCAGTGGCCACAATCCACAGCCGTGTGCGCTTGATGCACTTGCCTTCAATATAGTCAACGGCGATAATGCACCGTGAAATGGTGCAATTTCTCCCTATATGTAACCCTTACCACTAGTGTTGACTTCCTACAGTTGATTACATTGTATCATATTGAAAGACTTAAAGGGGTATTTTGAGTGTTTAACATTGACCTATCCTCTGATTGGTAGGGATCTGACTCCTGGCACGTCCGCCAATCAGCTGTGTGAAGAGGTTGCAGTGTTCTTGTGAATTCCTAGGCCAGTGACGTCACGTTCATTGGTCTCACATGGCCTGGTTGAAGCTCAAGTGACTGGGCCTGGGCTGCAGTACCTATCGCAGCCACTATACAATGTACGGTGCTGTGCTTGATATTGCTGATCGTGGGGATACTGGGAGTTGGACCCTCACCGACCAGATATTGATGACCTATCATGAGGATGTTCCAAGAATATTGAACTCCTGGAAAACTCATTTAATAACATTGGAACCAGCTCTTTGGGACTTAATTTTATAAAATTTTTCAAATTGAATGCATCTGTGTATGGACTAATTTTAACTACTGAGCTACAGTTGTAGACCAAAAAAGTACATTGACTTTTATCCCATCTTGTACGCTGCAGCTGATCCTTGATGGTTAAAATCAACCAAAAGTGCTACAAAAAGGCACAGGCCCCTCCAGCGTAAATGATACCCATCTGAGAAGGCAAAAGTGCAGTTACTGAGCTGTGCCCATGCCATCACTTGTAGTGGTCCATTGTGTTACACAGCTGGCACCCCGCTCTAAGGTCCAGGATCGGAGGTCCTGTTTGACCCATTAGATGTTGCACTCAGTGGTGACCATGGCATCTAAGTGGTTAGAGAGCGAGGTGGTTTCATTTCTCACTTGATCTGCCCCCCCCCTCCCCGCAATGTGATTGCAAGATACCAAGGGTTACCATGGCCTCTAGGCAGGCCATGTATGGATTCCTATTAGGTTTCACCTTTAGCAAGGCCTTATAGGCATTAAGTTAGCTTTTACTGTGAATGACCTAATACACATAGAATTCTATGGGTGACCAGAGGATTGCAGATCGAGTCCCCTGCTCCACTTACAAATAACGTTAATAAAAAAAAGAGAAAAACATACAGAATTGGTATTACCGTATTCATAATGACCCATGCAATAAAATGATCACATTGTTTATCCCATATAGTGAACATTCTCTAAAAAAATGCTTTTTAAAAAATACCAAAATGGCTTTTTTTTTTTTTTTCATTCTATCTCCCAAAAAATGCAATAAAAGTGATCAAAAGGTAAAATATACTTCCAAATGGCACCAATGCAAATAACTACTCGTTGTGCAAAAAACAAGGCCTCGTCGGCCTATGCACAAAAATTTAAAAAGTTATGGCTGTTGAAATACAGAAAAAAGTAAAAAAAAAAGTAAAAACAAAAACAAACTTGGGAATTCTGAAGTCCAAAACAGGCACTTATTCCCTTTCCACAGGATAGGGCATACATGTCTTATTGGCAGGGGTTTGACCACTTGGGCACTGGGTTATCACAAGAAGGAGAGCTCAATATTCCTCCAATTCCTCCAATGTCGGTCACATTGTGTGCTGCCTCTCCATTCAACTCTATGGGACTCCCGGAATCAGCCGAGCTCTTGTACTTTATATTCGTATGGTAGTATGTTTTTGAAATTTTACATGGTGGAACATGACCACTCTGCAGATCAGGGGCCCTGGTCAGAAATAAAGGTGGCTGGAGAAGATTAACATTTCTGTCCAATTTTCCAGTTGTATTGAATGTCATCATTTAAATAGCTAGAAGACGTTAGGAGGATCATATCTGTCTGCAGGCCGCTCGGCGGTATAACTAGTTCACATACTATAGATGTATTCATGCCTGTGCTATGACGCTGCCTGCAAAGCCGAGCCATAGTGATGATCACATACCCACCAGCCACGGATCACTTCCCCTTTAGGCACCGTACATGGAGGTAATGATGAGGGTTTCTCTACACCACTGTAGTTTATGGTAATGGTTCTTGGTGATGAGATGCAGTAACTCATACTGTCTTCTGTTGGACTTTTTAGCAAAAAAAACAAAAAATACAGCCTTTTTTCAGGTTCATGTGAATTAGTTAAAACTAAAAGTTAACATACTTGGCCGTAACTACTGTACACGTTTCCCCCAAAAAATTATTTTTCCCCCATCCTGTTGGTTATAGGGAAACCCTTGAATTCAAACCAAGAGAAAGCACCACTCATGAGATAGGTCTAGTTCCCTCACTGCGATCCTGTAGGCCTCATGCCCATGGCAGGGCCATATGTATATGGCGCTTGTACAAACGGGAATGAATTCTAGCAGAGGCAGTCAGGGAAAACGTTTATTTCTTCTCATTGTATCTGGAACTAGTCACATTTTTTGGCAAAGCATACCTAGAGGAATCATGGACTTTAAAAACTGGGCAGTATGAATTAGTAATATGGCCACCGCAGAAATCTGTCGCCCATACTGTTGCTCCAATTTCATATACTGGCATTCTATCGCAGGCTGTAGTCTATTTTAGAAGATTGCTTCTTGGATGAATATGGCACCATACAGCTGCACACAAAGCAATGTTTAGTTCCTAATCCGTAACCCTAGGTACTCTATGTGCCATTGTACAAGCGCCATACATATGGCCTTGCCATGGGCATGACTCCTGCAGGATGGCAGTGAGGGAACTAGACCTATCTCACGAGTGGTGCCTTCTCTTGGTTTGAATTAAAGGGTTTCCCTATAACCAACAGGATGGGGGGATAAGTGTGTGATCACTAGGTTCTGACTGGTGGGACCGCCACTGATCATGACCATCTCAACTGTTGCAATGGAGCTGCGGTCATGCATGTGAGCTGCCACCCCATTCAAAGTCTCTGTGGTAGACGATGTGCTCAGATATTTGTGTCTGTCCCTTCGACTTAGAATTGTGAGGCAGCATGCATTCAATCTACTGTGCTATTCAAGCAGGGGCAGGGTACCAGGGTCAGACTGGCCTGCTAATGTACCAGAAGTGTCCAAAGATGCAGGAGAAAAAAATTTGGTTGCTTTTAGAGCCACTCTGGTCTATTTCTTTGATTCAAAACCTATTAGAATTTTTGGATGATATAGGGGTTGGGCCTCTAAAATTATTTCCTCTGGTATGCCCAAGGATCCCCAGTCCAACACTTCACAGGACCCCTATTTTCGTGATCAGAAGGGGCCCTAACACTTGAACCTCTCGTGATCAGACACTTACCATATATCCAAAGGATGGGGGATAACTGTTGATTATCGGACATTTTTTTATGTCGAGCTCCATTAAAGTCTCAGTCACTCAGCCATATAATCGCTCCCTTCATAAGTGTATATTTTAAGATCAAGGATGGGATCCGCTTCACATAAGGGTAGGTCCACAATTTAATGTGGAAAAATCCAATACAATGCACAGATTGAAATCCTATAAAACGTTGTGAATTTGCAGCACCCAAACTTGTGGCTTCAAACCTGTAGAGTTTCAGTCCCACATGGACATACCCTAAGGGTACTTTCACACTAGCGTTTTGGATTCCGTTTGTGAGATCCGTTTCAGGGCTCTCACAAACGTTCCAAAACGGATCAGTTAAGCCCCAATGCATTCTGAATGGATAAGGATCCGTTCAGAATGCATCAGTTAGGCTCCGTTCCGCCTCTATCACGTTTTGGAGGCGGACACCAAAACGCAGCATGCAGCATTTTGGTGTCCGTCTGAAGAGGCGGAGCCTAACGGATCCGGTTTTTTTTACAATGTAAGTCAATGGGGACGGATCCGTTGTCAGTGACACAATATGGTGCATTTGAAAACGGATCCGTTCCCCATTGACTTTCAATGTAATCCAAAACGGATCCGTTTTGGACTTTCTCATTTTTCTTTAAACCTAATGCAAACTGATCCGTTCTGAACGGATACAAACGTTTGCATTAGAGGTGCGGATCCGTCTGTGAAAATAAACAGACGGATCCGCACCAACGCTAGTGTGAAAGTACCCTTAAACAGAATTGTAGTAGAAATGTCTACGACTGAAAATCAGTTCCATCCATCAGACTGATGTTTCTGCAGAATATAAATTAACTTTGGAAGCCACTTTCAGATGTCAAGTGCCTAGAGTCTATCATGTCGTACATGTTAACATTTTCCAGGTGCTAGTCTGATCATTTTGGTGCTGTTTCTGCCTGTTCACTCTAGTTTCATCCAATCTTAATATCCGGAGGGTAATGCCTAAAGTGGGCAACTATGAAGTCTGATTCAATGTGACTTTTACCCAATTATCATGAATAACAGAAAGCCTTCTGATTTTCTGAGTTTTCATCCATTTTTCATTTTGTCAAAGCAGTAGGTTGGGGAGACGATAAAAACCTCTGTACATATTCCATTTTTGAAAAGTGGAAAAAAAAGTTGCTGAATGTGAAAAAGGTCATTTATGAGACCTAAAATCCCATTAATCAGACTGGAGCCAACTTTTAAGGATATTGTTTTCAGCTGGGGACTATTAGGTGTTGTTGCATTGTGTGTTTTATGTGTAGGACCTGTGGTCATATGACTAGATTGGTGCAGGTCCTCAGGTCAGTGAAATTTGCTGCTCATGGTAAGAGCGGCTTACCTTAGAAAAAGGACTTGTGTTTTGGCACTAAAGGACTTTTGGTGCATGCTCCTGCTATGGGTGCTATATGGAGGCAGGACATGTGCAGCTGGGAGAGAGACTGCATGGAAGTGGTGGTGCAGGGCTCGTGATTGGAGAGATGGCTGAGGAGAGTGTAGAGAGAAGAAGTGAATGGAAGAAATGCCAGTGTATGGGGAAAGGCTGTGGTTCCCAAAGCAAGAAACTTACTAAGTAGTGCTGTGAAGGGTGTCGATACTTTGTGTGATGATGCACCGACCTGGATGGGAGGCGAGAGCGAAAAGGACAGGAGTGGTAGTAGTAGTGGATTGTGTTAGTACTCATTGGCAGCTGTTCTGCCCCTTCACTTCCTGGGCATGCACAATAAAGAGGGGGTGCACCTGGTATTGTTACTTCCCCCTGGGCACACCCTGGTTAGGGTCTCCTGACTGATGGGAGGTAGGAAGTTAGTTTTGCTGGTGGTAAGGTGCATGGACATGAGATTCCTACAAAGGGGTGGAAACAGTTGAAGTCCGTCTTTACTGAGTTGAATAGTGTGAATCTCTTCCCCATGTGAAAGCAGGTAAAGTTCGTGAACAGTTCAGAGTCACAGCAGTTTCTGAGGGCTGAGTCAATGGGTTACCTCCAGGAGCTCCCTGCAGAGATGTGCTTTCATATATAACCACACTTAACGTTCCAATCCAGCCGAAGGGTTCAATTCCTCACATAACATCTACAATTTCCACTACAGGGTGTAGAGCATCAAAAGCAGTACTTGTAAACTACCACAATAGTATGACTGGGGGCTGGAAGTCAAGACCTGTGAAGTCTAGTAGCCTAAGGGTTCTTTCACACGAGCGGCTGCCGTGCGGGTAATCCGCTACGTGAAAGATGGCCAAGCCCCTTTCCGGTGACTCCTGAGACACGGAGCATTAACATGATTGATAATCCTCCGTGACTCTGTGATCTTTTTACTACAAGATCATAGTGAGATAAAGTTGTCACTGTGATTTTGTAGCAAAAAGGTCTGAGAGGCACGGAGCATTATCAATTATGTTAATGCTCCGTGTCTCTGCTGTCCGGAACAGGGCTTGGCTGTCTTTCACGCAGTGGATTACCCGCACGGCATCCGCTTGTGTGAAAGAGCCCTAAAATGTGCGTTACCTTCACAGACTTGGGCCACGTACACATGATTGATAATCTTCCGTGACTCTCTGTGATCTTTTTACTACAAAATCATAGTGAAATAAAGTTGTCACTGTGATTTTGTAGCAAAAAGGTCTCAGAGAGGAACAGTACAGAGTACAGTGTACAGTGTAAACTGTTGGCGTTGCACCAAAGTGTCTCCAGCCTATTTTCTGCTGTAGAGAGATGATGCTTGGACTACTACTACCCCTAGTTCAGTCTTGTTACAAATCCATCAGCCAGATCGTATCTGCTCACAGGTGAACTGTCCATTTACTATCTCTATAAAAACAGAGGAGGCTGGGGCCATTTTATATATAGAGATGATGACGTCAAGCTGTTCACAGCTACCCTTGCAGTAACTGCATGTTACTTTCAGAAACAACCACATAAAAGCAAATAGAAAAATCAGTATATACAGCATAATCTACTCATTTAGGGGAAACATCTATGCAGTGAAGGACGGTGTCTTGGTGGGTAGCAGCAGGCACGGGGCCTCCAGTGTGTGGCCATATGCTGATGAGTGTGTGGGGTTTGCAGGAATCCCTGTTATTTGCTGAGTCCAGGTCACAGTAAAACCAGGAGCAGGTGCAGCCCTAAAATATCCCTGCCGGTTGTGGTGGGGAGTGGAGCAGAGAGGCGGATAAGTGCAGGGCCAGCTCTGCGCGGACATGGGAGCAGAAAAAGAGATCTTACAGTTTGCTTTTAGTATCATTAATGAATCTTTACCATTAAAATCCCTTGTCATTGTGACATGTATGTAGCAGCGGTAAAGTGCCAGGACACGGGTACTAAGGACATTTCTTCAGCCTTGATTTCTGCTGAAGGTTTTCATCATCATCACCGTCTGTCTCCTCCTCATACTACATATAGCTCGTACCTATCATGTCTCCTGTTACTCCATATTATCTGTCTTATGGCTTCTACTATTACCCCATATATGCCCTTAATTCTTTTCTTTCTCCTCCTCTTTCTTGCACTCCCTCTCTACTGTCTCGCATCTCTCTGCTTTCTCTCTCCTCTCCGCTGTCTTCTGTCTGTCATCTCTCACTTCTACTCTCTACTTTTCCTCTCTCAATCTTCCCTCTCTTGCCTCTATCAACTCCCTTGTCTCTACACTCTTTTGTCCTCTCTCTAATCTGTCTCTCTGATATCTCCTCCCTCTCCTTTCTTTCTCCTCCTCTTTCTTGCACTCCCTCTCTCTACTCTCTCCTCTTTCTCTCCTGTGTCTCTCATCTCTATTGTCTCACTTCTCTCTCTCCTCTTATCTCTCCTCTCTCTAATCTCTCCTTTTCCTCTTTCTCCTCCCTCTCACATCTCTCCTCTCTTGTCTCTATCGTCCCTCCTTTGTCTCTCTCCTCTCCTCTCTCTCTCTCATCTCTGTCCCCTCTTCTTTTATTTCCTCTCTCTCATGTCTCTCTCATCTCCTGTCTCTCTCTAATCTCTCTACTCTTGTCTCTATAATCTCCTCTCTCTCCTTTTCCTTTTCCTCCTCCCTCTAACATCTTCCCTCTCTTGTCTCTATTATCTCTCTCTTGTCTCTCTCCTCTCTTCTCTCTCTTGTCTTTCTCCTCCCTTCCCTTTCTCATCTATCCCCTCTTTTCTTTCTCTCATCTTCTCTATCTCTCTCTGCTGTCTCTCTCATCTCCTCGCCTGTCTCTCTCTCTCATCTTCTCTCTCTCTCTGTCTCTCCCTCTGTCCTGTCTCTCTCATCTCCTCTCTTCTCTCTCTCATCTCTGTACTCTCTTCTCTCATCTTCTCTCTCTCCTGTCTCTCTCATCTCCTCTCTCTCTCTCCTGTCTCTCTCTAATCTCTCTAGTCTTGTCTCTGGAATCTCCCCTTCTCTCCTTTTCCTCTTTCTCCTCCCTCTCACATCTCTCCTCTCTTGTCTCTATTATCTCTCTCTTGTCTCTCTCCTCTCTTCCCTTTCTCATCTATACCCTATCTTCTCTCTCTCTCTCTCTCTCTCTCTCCTGTCTCTCTCTCTCTCCTGTCTCTCTCTCTCTCTCTCGTCTCTCTCTCTCGTCTCTCTCTCTCTCTCTTTCTCTCTCGTCTCTCTCTCTCTCTCCTGTCTCTCTCATCTTCTATCTCTCTCTCTTTTCTGACTCTCTCTCATCTTCTCTCTCTCTTCTGTCTCTCTCATCTTCTCTCTCTCTCTCTCTTCTGTCTCTCTCTCCTGTCTCTCTCATCTTTTCTCCTCTCTCTCTTGTCTCTCATGTCTTTGCTCTCTTTTCTCTCTGTTGTATTAAATGCTTGTATTCCCTGCGGGGAAAAATACTATTCTGGAGCATATTTTCATATAACTGTGTTTTGCCATTACTCTGTTATTCCCCGTCTAAGGCCCCATTCACACGTCCGCAATTCTGTTCTGCATTTTGCGGAACAGAATTGCAGACCCATTAATTTCAATGGGGACAGACGATGTCCCGCCCAGGTCCGCAATTGCGGATCCGCACTTCCGAGTCCGCAATTGCGTTCCTGAAAAATATAGAACATGTCCTATTCTTGTCCGCAATTGCGGACAAGAAAGGCATTTTCTATGAGAAAGCCGGCGATGTGCGGTCCGCAAAATGCGGAACGTACATTGCCGGTGTCCGTGTTTTGCGGATCCGTGGATCCGCAAAACAGACACGGACGTGTGAATGTAGCCTAATTGTATGAATAAATTAATAACTGGGTGTAACCGTTTGCAGGCGTGCCCGGCACAGTCTGACATTGTCCAATCAGTGCTCACTTTGTAGGGACACCAACTCGTCAGGTTATTCAGCCATTTTAGCAGACCTTAGAGGAACAGCACAGCATAGAGCCATAAGAATAGATGCTGGAGAATTCTTATACATGGGGGATGCAAGTAATTACTCTACCAGACATGTCAGGAGAGGGGAGAGCTCCTCTCTAAATACACAAACAGATTGCATTAAACCTTAACTTCAATAAGTCCACCCTAGAAGGGAAAGAGAGTGCAATTTAAGTGCAACGCATGTTAATGTAGAGAATGGGAGAAAATGCACATTAAACATATATCATGTTACCGTATTAAATCACGCACCAGTAGTCACTTGTTTGAGTATGGATCGGTCACCCCCATCGCCCTCCCCATACAGAACAATGCATGTTTGTTATTTTAACTCTTTAGGCCTGAAACCCCCCTTTAAGACCTTCTATCTCTACCTACTTGTTCATAAGACCTGTCCCTATAGTGGCACAGCTATAGGCAATGTAAAGGTAGCAGTCGCCCTAAGGTCCCTCATCCTACCGCTCTATAATCCATTTATATAACTCATCCTATACACTGTAACTCCATATAATCTCTCTGAATTAGTCCATCTTCCCTATATCTCCTCCTATTACCCCATATATCATCTATATACAGAGGTGCAGAAATATAGAAAATTCTGAAGGATTCGCAAACTTTCATGCACCTGTGCTCCTATTATTTCATATCACATCTCCCTAGAACTTTTCCAATTAATTTATTATAATTAAATTTTAATTATTTTCATATAACTTTTCTTTAAGACATGCCAATGCTTTATAATTCCACTGTATAACTCCACTTGTCATTCTATATTACAGACCCTTATACTGTATGACCTTTATATATGGCTCCAACTACTGCTTCATATAGCCACTTCTCTTTTTCCCTATTTCTCCATACAACCTATCCCCCAAATCCCATATATCATCCCCCTCTACTATCTTCAATTACTTTATATAATATCCCTATCGCCACTCTAATTACTCCACATACCATACCCTATATCACCTGATGCTATATGGGTCTGATCCTGTACTTTCCTTATGTCTTCTAGGCCTCTCTACTTATCAATGTATGTTAAGGTGCAGAAACCTAATAAAACTTGTATATAGTGAACAAAAGCAGTTCCATACAGTCATAATAGCGCTATGCAGTAACCTAAGAATACTACTGTGTAGTGAACACAAAACCGTACCATACAGTCATGATAAGTGTCATCCAGCAACCTAACAATACTGGCATATATTGAACAAAAGCAATACGACGCAGAGCTAAATAATTGTGACATGTAGTAACTCTATTATACACTGCACCATACAGTGCTAAATACAGACATAAAAACAATGCCATGCAGGGAACATGCATATAAAACTGCCATTTGCAGTGTCCGGGTTTGGGGTGTGCCCCAACGCTACAATGGGTCCCCCAGACACGGTCGAGGTGTCACCACGTATTACTGCTCTCCGGAAGGGATGGTAAGACGTGGTGCACCCCAATGGGAAATAAGTCCAGAGAGTCAGGGTCTGCAGTAAACCAGGGTGCTTCTTTACTGGAGGAATTCAGGTGCAAAACAATACAGGCGAGGCATAGGTATGGCTTCTCCAGTCTCCTCCCCGGCAGAAGAAGGGTTTGATGCTGAGGAAAGGCTTGAGCTAGCTGTCCCTCTTTCTCTCTCAGAAGTCTGGTACCCTTGCCAAAGGATGGTGATCCGGGTTCTGTGGCAGAGTATCCCCATCTCAGCGTCTTCTTCTGGTCACTCAATAGTCTGGCGGAGTCTCCTTTTCTAAGCACTAGGGGCTCTGACTGTTCTTCTTATATACAGTTTCTATTGAATTAGAACCTTCTAGTGGGAAGGGTGGAGTGGAGAAACTCAGCACAAACAGTTACAATGTTACAACTCCCGTCTGTCATAGACTTGCATTAGATCTTCAATGATACGCAATGGCACAGCATTTTTTTCAGACAAAAACAAGTTTTCAGACATAACAACATAACTAAAACCAGACATTCAAAAGGTCAGTCTGTCTGGTTTTGGTGGTAAACAAGTCTGCCTTTTTCCCTCCAAAACATGCTCTTCTTTAAACTTATGGTGGCTGTGGAAAATGACCAGCTTCTCATTTAAAGTCCCAAACGTCTCTCGGTATTTATTAACCATTTCTACAGTGCTGTGCAAATACAGTGCAAGTGAACAAGATATATATCACAACATACCTATAAAATGCAGTTACACTGTATAAAACAGTACAAGTCAGTGCAAGTTAACCCTTTAAAGTGAAATAAAGTAAGGAGTTGATGACTTTGCATAGGGTAAACAGGGGCAAATGTCCACAAATGTCCAGATTTCAAAGTACCCCTGCTCCAGGGTGCTATACATATAGTGAACAAAAACGGTACCATACAGTCATAATAACAGAGCAATGCAGTAACCTAATAATACTTCCATATAGTGAAAAAACAGTGTCATACAGTCATAATACCAGTGCCATGTATTAACCTAATAATACTGCCATATAGTGAACAAAAACAGTACCATATATTCATAATAGTACCATGCAGAATCATAATAATACTGCCATATAGTGAAGAAAAACCATACAATGATGATAACAGT
This sequence comes from Bufotes viridis, assembly GCA_033119425.1. NCBI lineage: Eukaryota > Metazoa > Chordata > Amphibia > Anura > Bufonidae > Bufotes > Bufotes viridis. The sequence continues at coordinate 28,264,645 of CM065597.1, read as the reverse complement.
GCCATTTAGTAATCTAATAACTGCATTTTTAGTAGCTAGGCGGATGGTGACTTGCCCCCAAGGACCATAAAAAGAGGGTTAAGGTGCATCATATTAGGCGGAAAAATTTTAATCCTCGCTGTAGAGCCTCCCTCTCTTCTATGTGTACCATTGCTCTATAGCAAATATTAAAATGGGGACTTCCTGCATCATACTTCTTAACAGGAGAGAAAGGTGACTTGAAATTCTGTAAAGTTCCCTTCTCTCCTAATTGCTAAACCTACATACCACCTTGCTTGAATGGGACATCCTATAACTTTGATATCATCATGAGTGAACAAAGTCAAGGTACAAACAGATTTTTTTTTTTTTTTAACAAAAACTATTTTACCATTTCAAACATGAAGGCAAAAAGCTTAGGTCGCATTATTGCAGTCTGTTCTGAATCTCGCTGCTCATAAATGCTGACTATATAAGAAACCGTAAAGATAATAGAAGCATTGGGATTTCTGCTCTAAATTTATACTACAAGGCAAATGTCTTTTATTTCCTAATTGCTTTCTTTGGGATATATGTGCATATGATGTAGTATACAAGTGTACCACCATATTTATTAATACAGTCCCCTATCAACCTGCAGGTTCCAGGAACAATAATTTCTGAATATTGGGCTCTGTAATGGATACGTTTATTAATGGGACAGTAAGATATACACAGCACGCACCATGTGAGCAGTGAACAATCTTCTTCCTCTGACCAACACCATAGGTTTATTAAATAGAAAGCCATGGGAGTTACCCTTGAAGTCTTCGTATACAATTCACCCAATCACACTGTGCCATGTATTTTAAACAAGAACCTATATGTCTGTACAGTATGGCATCCTGTCTCCCATGTCACCATCTTGCAAAAAAATAAATTCAGAATCTAATAGAAACAACAGACCATAGCTGTAGGAGGTGCAAAAATAGCAGTTGCACCCTGGTTCTGGTTGTCTAAAGTGGCCCAAAGAGCCCTCAGCGATGTGAGAGAGGTTGGTGGTCTCTTACAGATTTTGTATTGGGGTCCTTACGCTTCTGTGTAGAACATTTAGGATGGGAGCATTTGCCTCATGAATGATCTGTACCAGGATGTAACTGGAAAAATATAAGAGAGGACACTGTATAGGATACTTCATTTTGCCAATACACCCACTTTTTGGAAATTATGCAGTCCTCATCTGGCTGATGCATAAGGCAGCATGAAACACACCATTTCATGGTTGGGTTAGCATCATTGGTGGTCTTGGTAGTGGTTGGGGGCATGCAGAGTAGGTCAAGTAGTTGTACAGAATATCATACTGAAACCATGAGTAAGTTGTGATAGTATCCAATCATAAACTGATGTCAGCGTTGCCAGTTACGGTGGGCTTCTAGTGTTCTGATGGCCTCACGATTTATCTCCATTGCAGGAGGATTTGGTGGTCTTGCAATGCAGCACTACAATCCGAAAAGAAAACTTCAAGATGTGCATGGGAGCTGAAGGCTTTGGAAATCGCCTTTGCTTCCTGGAATCAACATCCAATGCTCAGGTAGAGAGGAACATCTCATTACTGATGTGATTGCTACTCTAAATCCATGAATAGAAATATTTTCTTATGATGTCCTGTTGACTTTTTCCAGAACGTACCTCCAGATCTTGCAGTCTGCTGCTTTATTCTGGAGCAATCTCTGTCGGTTAGAGCTCTGCAGGAAATGTTGGCGAACACAGTGGAGATGGGAAATGAGGTATTGTCCATTATTCTTCTGCCTTTCTGCATGATCAGCACATATCTGTTTGTCTTCTGCCATTTTGCATCATTTTTGTTGTCATTGTCTGTTTGGTATGTGCATTACTCTTCATATTTGTTTCATATAAGTGTTTTTTGTCATTTTATTGTTAAAGCTCATCATGTTCTTCCTCCTACTAGGGTTTCTAGTAATCCATATTTTCTTTTTCCTAGCTGGTTCTGTTTTTTTTTTTTAGCATTGATTTTATTTATTTTTTTACTTTTTAGTTAATTTGATGACCAAAACTACGGCCTTGCGTTTCATTCTCTTTATAGTCAAATAGTCCAGTTCCTGCAATATTATTTACAACAAAGTAAGGCATAGTCTGGTATATTCTGGAACATAAGGATGTTCAATATGACCCCTTTGTCCTAGTGCTCAAACATTGTGATAATCTTCAAGTTTAAAGGATGAGATCCAAAAGTGACCTCATCAATAATAACACTACAATCATAGTATATACCGTACACTTTTTGTCACTTCTACCTACAGTACCTACTACCCAGTTGCATAACTAGAAATTACTGAGCCCTATAGAAATTTTTTACCCCTCTTTCCCCCACCGAGAAACTAGTCGATAGCTCTCTAAGACCAGGCCGAGTAGCTGCTCTTTCCTTTTCCCATAGTTTCCCATTGTATAATATTGTTGAAGGGGCCCTGACAATAAAATGTTTTAGTCCGCCTCATCCTCGCTGAGCCCCTTCTGAATTTGGGCCCCAAAGCAGCCGCTTTCTCTGCTTCCCTTATAGCTATGCCCCTGCTACTACCTTAAAGGAAGGAACATCATAGAGAGGGAGATGGTTATCTGAGTCAGGAATAATATAGTTTTCTATTATATGATTAAGTATTTTTGTATAAAAAGCCATCAGGATTCATAGAAAAACCTGCGAGTCCTGCTTCCCCCACCAGCTCAACAAGAACGCCTGTGAATCTTGCTTCCCCCACCCACTCATATAGAAAGTCTGCTGTTAGTTGTGCTTACCCCACCCACTCATAGAGAAAGCCTGTGAGTCCTGCTTCTCCTGCCCACTCATGGTGAAAGCCTGTGAGTCCCGCTTCCCCTGCCCACTCATATAGAAAGTCTGTGAGTCCCGCTTCACCCGCCCACCCATATAGAAAGCCTGTGAGTCCCGCTTCACCCGCCCACTCATATAGAAAGTCTGTGAGTCCCGCTTCACCCGCCCACTCATATAGAAAGCCTGTGAGTCCCGCTTCACCCGCCCACTCATATAGAAAGCCTGTGAGTCCTGCTTCCCCCACCCACACATAGAGATTGACAACTCTTTACGAACATTATCCAAGAAAAGCTGCTAATTACAATGTGCACGGGGGAAGCAAAACCCACAAACTTTATCTATAAGTGGGATTGGGATGCAGGACTTGCAAGCTTTTTTTCTAGTGCTGACAGCTTTATTTTCGTTAAAAAAACCTATATATTCCTGAGCTCAACATCTCCCCTATCACTCTATGCTGGTCTTAGATCAGGTAGCACAGAGGTCCTGACAGATCCCCTTAAATATTACTGTATGTACCGGAATTGATTCAATCAGAAGGCAGAGCCATAGCTAGACTTTCCTTCACCTGAGGCAAAGGTTCAGTGTGTTACCCTAGCTCTAGCAAAGTATCTTCTTGGCACACCCTTCTGGGATGCACATGTCCAGACAACCCCTCCATGATACACCCTCTAAAAGGTCCTCCCCTCTAACAAATTGATGGGATCTATGACTGATTTTGGGTTCAACTATTATATGTAAACACAAAATTGACTCCAGAACATCTACTTTTGCCACAATCTTTGGAGATATTTGCAATGAAGTATCTAATCTTGTGATAGCCTCTTGTTATCTTGAGAGAGGTCATCAGTGCTGGATAAAATGTCTTGTGATCACATCCGCCTTGTGTCAGACTCAATATGGCTGCCTTACAGTCCTCTCTTTGATATAATTTCTTCTGTGTTTTGTTTTGGCTTTCTCTTTTTGTCTTCGTGCTAGGCACCCAATTTGGATAAATGGGTATGTTTTGTGACCTTGCTCTGTGACCTCCTGTGACTTTTCATTCCTTCCTTCTCACTGCTGAAACTCTGTCACTCCATCTCCATCCTTTAAAACATTGCCAAAAATTGAATGCTTTACTTTTGAAAGCCCCTATTGCTTGGCTATATCATCTCAGGATGCCGGTTTCAGCATTACATGGTATCCCGTTTGCATCCTGCTGAGCATACAATGACACTGGAATTTGTCAATGAAAAAATCCTTACGAGGGATTTTGTGACCATGATCTTCTTATACACATTCTTTAAATTCTGTTCCACTTATATTTCACATCAGCTGTCTTAAAAATCTCTCCAAAAATAGAACACTCTATCAAGAGTATCGTCTTAGAAGCTGGAGGAGCTATATTTTTTAATTTTGCAAAAATGTTAGCACAGGATGGAATATAGATGCCTTACTACATTCGAGATATGTTGTGGAAGATGAAAATTGGGCGATGAAGCCAGAATTTTGTGCATTAGTCTCTCCAAACTCTATTAAAAAATCCTTCGATAGCCTTGTAATAAATTTGTTGCATCTTCTGGTGTCCATGCTCCAGAAACTAAATTCTACTCCAGCCAGGAGCTGAAATTGATTTCAGCAATAATTTACTGTACACTAGTTTCCTGACGTAACTTATTGTAAAAGCCCCTGTCCTTTCGATTGAGCTTTCAATTGCCATTTTGAAAAAAAAAAAAAATTTGGCAAGAGCTTCATAAAACATAAAAATACTAAACTTTTTGGTGAAAACTTTTAGTCTGAAACTTGGATTAGCCCAAGCACAGAAAACATTTTTGATCATTATCCATCCCGGTTTCTCCAATGCAATTAAATTTGTACTGAACAGTATGACAGCAAATGAGTCAGTCATATAATTGTCAACTAGGAAGGAAGCGAGAACAGTGTCATAAAGAGCTAAAAAAAATTAGACAATTCATTTGTATGTTTAGTTCAATATGTCTATCCATGGAGAGATATAGTTTCAGCAGGTTTTCTATTACCCACCTTCTATCTCCCGTCTCTTTGTTTTGCAGCCTGTGTGCAGAAGTCCTTTTTTATTTTGTCCTCTTCTTCTGATCTCACAAAGACTAGACCTTCTTTTTTCCTTTGACTCCTGTTTTTATCATTCCTTCTCTTTCCTTCCTTCACCGCATGGCACAAATCAAACCTCCATTCTAACAGGTGTTGACCAGGTTACTGAAGATCTCGGAAATGCAGATGATGGCATCTTTGAGTTTTTACAGCTTGCAGAGGGAGGGAGTCATCCTCATTAATGGATTACTTAATGGTTAAGGAAGCAATACTCATCTATGTTCTCAGATAAAAGAAATGGTTTACGATAGTTTTGGTGCATGCCAAGACATACCGTACATCTTCTTCTAACCTATCTAAGAGAGATTGAGAACATTGAGAATTGCTTAAAAATATGTTTGGGTTTGTTCGTCCTTGAGATGGACATACATTCCAATAACTTTAAAGCTTTATAACCCACAACATATTTTGACTTGCATGTAATCTGTCTGGCAACAATTCTTGTACCATTACAGCTACACTTTCTAGATTTTGAGGGCAACCACGATGCATCATGTTATGGATTATACCACCATTATATAGGAGAATTGGCAAGGATTGGTAATCCATCTACCTAAGAATTACCAACATGAAGACACGGTGGGATTGGAATGTTAGGAAAAATAAATGAATGTTTCATAAGTTGATTTGCCATTTTTCTTCCCATTTAGTCTTCTCAAGGTGGGGGACACAGAACATTGCTCTATGGTCATGCCATTCTCCTGAGACACTGTCACAGTAATATGGTAAGTTTTAATGTATTGACTTTAGCCCTTGAACTTGATGTTGATCTTGAACTTAAGAAACTGCACCAAACTAAAATATTAATATAGATGATGAAGAATAATTAGCCAAGTTGGTTGGTTTAAGACATTTATCTATTGAACAAGGGTTCAACTTGTAAACTTGTATCACTAATTTGTCCTATTAATATATATGTTCTCCTATTTCCTTAAGTACCTCTGCTGCCTGACTACATCTCGTTCTCTTACTGATAAACTGGCTTTCGATGTTGGTCTACAAGAAGATGCCACAGGTATGGTATAACTGTATGAAGGAACATCTAGTAGTGTGTAGGTCAACACCAACCCTGGCATACGGCACCCACGATTTTACTTCCAGCACTGAAGATTGGTACCCTGTCTTTTCTTGAATAGGAGAAGCTTGTTGGTGGACCATCCATCCAGCATCAAAACAGCGTTCAGAAGGAGAGAAGGTGCGAATAGGTGATGATTTGATCCTAGTCAGTGTTTCCTCCGAGAGATACCTGGTAAGTTCAAAGATCCTCTACACATACCCATTAATTTCTCTTGTCTACGGGTATATTCAATGTGCTCATTCATCCTCACTACTAGTTCATTTCGTTCCATTTCAACAGCACCTCTCCACAGCGAGTGGGGACCTTCAAGTGGATGCTTCATTCATGCAAACTCTATGGAACATGAATCCAATTACCTCTGGTTGTGAAATAGCGGAAGGTATGTAGCCATTGTTTCCCTGTTTGAGTTATCTTCTGTGGTGGTATGAAACTAATACCAATATGTATGGTTGAGATAAGCCAAGTCCATAAAAACTAGAATTCGATTATTCTATTTCTGAGCTATATTTACCCCAAAGGAGATTTGAAGCGGGAATCCAATTTTAGACTTCATTGTCTTAAATGGTGAAAAAATTCTTCCAGATAAGAAATAAGTAAAATTTACTTATTTACTATACTTTTATTCACCAGCCATGAAGATGCATTAGGTAATTCCAGTGGCTGACTTTTGAAACTGACCCTCCTCCAAATGATGGTACATGTAAATGTAAATACTATCCTTACCCTAAAAAGTCCATAGACACAGAAAGGCCAGCACTACTTCAGCTTCGTTGGTGGTGCTCAATGCCTGGCAAACCATTATATGCAGAAATGAAGTGCCATGAAATCTTCATTACTGCATATAATGGGTTATCCTTAAAAGGGTTGGCAATATTTAGATGAACAGCACCACTGTTAGGAAGTGGATGTGGACCTGCAATGTCTATCAAACAGATTTGACGTGGGGCTACTCCTAAGGGTGTTATTATAACAGCCCAAAGTTCTTAATTCTTTAAACCCCTATACAGCGATCTGGACTCCGCAGCAGGGGAACCACCAGGCTACTACTTCTTGGAGTAGTCACTGTTTGGTAGGCTGCTAACCCATAGGATCAAGGAAATAGGCAAAGTCGTAGTCAGGGACAGGCCAAGGTCATGGCAGGTAGAGTTCATGCAATCTAATAAACATTCTGAGTTCAAGGTGAGCAGCTCTGGGTCAGAACGGAGATCAGGCAGAGGTCAGGTCATGCAGCGAATGGTCAAATCCGAGAAACAGTCAGAAGTCGGTACACAGGCAGATGGAGAAATAAACAGCATGCCTTTACAGAAACCTAGCAAACTGAAACTTATTGCTTAGACACCCCACAAGGGTAGATTATTTAGGTACTCCTAGATGGTCAGCCATTGGTTGAGGAAGATTAGGGTCTCTCTGGCCCTTTAAGTTGCAGAGGGAGCTTATGCGCGTGTGCCCTATGGGTACAGCAGAAGCAGGGGCTCCACAGTGGGAGAGCAGGCAAGCAGAGGGGTTTTCCTGAGCGCCAGAGAGGGCCGTGAATGGAATTGTACCGGATGCCTATTTGAAGAAATATATGATTCTCACCTAATAGATGTTTTTTTTTTTTTATATTGCCACAGGATACCTTACTGGTGGAGATGTTCTACGCCTGTTCCATGGTCATATGGATGAATGTTTAACCATTTCATCGACAGACCAAGGAGAGGAGCAGCGTAGGTAAGTCACATCCTTTATCATTTACACAGTGAAGGTCACTGATCTAGTTTCATAGTCACTTGCTTTTCCTTATATTTGCAGGATAGCCCATTACGAGGGAGGGCCAGTTTGCTCCCATGCGCGGTCTTTGTGGAGACTGGAGCCTTTGAGAATTAGGTAATTATAAAACTGCTCAGCTAATCTTAGCTCTAAATGGCAGAAGACTCTGAATATTAAAACAAATAATCAAAGAAAAATTAAGCAAATGCGAAATTCAGAAGCTCGGTTTTTGTAGTTGGATGTCCCAGGAGGACCGGCATTTGCTTGGTATTGTGTAATTATGCTAATGCGATGGTCTATGTATGGCTGATTTTTTTTATAGTTGGAGTGGGAGTCACTTAAGATGGGGACAGTCATTCCGGGTGCGTCATGTGACTACAGGGAGATACCTGGCCCGCGATGAGGAAAAGGGTCTGCTACTGGTTGACGCCGAGAAAGGCAACACCAAAGCTACTTCCTTCTGCTTCCGGGCTTCTAAGGTAAAGCCAGTCTTCTGAAAGTAAATGGAGGACATTCTGGGAACACATAAATTCAGCATTTAGCCAAAACAAATCTCATCTGTCAGGGGAATAATTATAAGGGGTGCAGAGATAGCCGTCGCAGTTGGGCCCCAATGCCTGAGGGGGCCCAAAGGCCTGTCTTCCACATATGCATTATAAGTGCCACATGGTAAGAGGGGGCCCCAATATAGAGCCTAGAACCTCATTACGTCTATCATCTGTGGGGATACTTAAAGGGATTTTTTACATTGTACAATGCCTTTCTGCTAGAAGGGCCTAAGAAAATGCAAGGGTTTAAAGGGCTTTTACAGGAGTTTGATATTGATGACCATCCATAGGATAAGTCATCAATATCAGATTGGCGGGGTCCTACTCCTGGCAACCAAGCCAATCAGCTTTTTGAAGTGGAAAGGCCTCTTCAGTCTTCACAGCTAAAAGGGGTTGATCATTTATTGGGTGACCTTTTTGGCAAACCTCCCTCCTGGGCAAGCCTGCAAAGGGAAGAAGATTTACCTGCTCCCTTTTCTACCCAGCCTCATCTGCCTCGCTCAGGTCTTCTGCTGTCAACATACGATTTCACGCCAAGGCAGTGTTGACCTGCTCCCCTTGCGTCAGGTCAATCCATCATGTGACACGAGGAAATCAGGTCACTGTTACAGTCAGCGATTGGCTGCAGCAGAGTCAAAGTGGATGTCGACAGCGGGGGGGCTGAGCAAAGCAGCTGAGGCTAGGGAACGAATGAGCCAGGATCCAGTGGTGTGGAGAAAGTATGCTTCCCTTCGCAGGTATGATGCAAAAAAAAGGTGGCCAACCCCTTTAACAAGCACAGTGCCCAACATTATATAGTGGCTGTGCTTGGTATTGCAGCCCAGGCTGCATATAGGCCATGTACACAATGAAGGAGACTGGAAGCCACAGCACTCAAAAGAGCATCATGGCCTTCAAATCGTTGATCAGCGGGGATACTGAAAGTCAGACCCCAATGATCAGATATTAGTGATCAATAGGATGGAATAGTCCATCAATACTGAACTCTTGGGGCCACCAATAATCAGTTGAAAACATGCAGCACTCCTCACAAAGTATGGTGTCCATCAAAATCAATGGGCTGTCCATGTAACACATGAAGGTACCCAAGAGAGAAAACTAGAGAGATGGTAGCACCCAGTTGGACCTTTTTTGGAGACTGCTAGCAATTCTGCTAGCAGGAATAATAAAGGAATGGCACACCGTAAGAATAGATGCTCCAGAATTTGTATTACTTGGAGTAATGCAAGTAGTTATTTAAGCAGACATGAGAGATGACAGGTCCTCTTTAAGGAAAGCTAGAAGAGAAAAGAAAAGATGCATAGAGAGTCACATTGTGTCATCCCAAATGCTGACTTCTAATGTTTTCTACGTCTACAGGAAAAGTTAGATGTCGCACCCAAGCGAGATGTGGAAGGGATGGGCCCTGCTGAGATCAAATATGGAGAGTCCATGTGTTTTGTTCAGCACGTTCATAGTGGTCTTTGGCTCACTTATGGTGCCGCTGACTCTAAAGTGGTCCGTTTGGGTCCTGTAAAACGCAAGGTAACTTTGATAGATATAACAGGGTCTTCCTCAAGTTCAAGTGGCTGATGTCTGTTACGTCATCGGAGGTAAGAACTTATTGGTTGATTTCTGACTCTTTTTATTTCCGTCTCTCTTTTTCTCGTTGGCATTCTAAGGCTATTTTGCACCAAGAAGGTCATATGGATGATGCTTTGTCCCTGTCACGTTCCCAAAGAGAAGAGTCCCAAGCTGCAAGAATGATATACAGCACAGCCGCACTTTTTAACGTGTTCATCAAGTGAGTGCTTTGTTGAATATGGAGGACATATTCATCATTTTAAACAGATCATGAGCATGTGCAGTAATGAAAGGTAGTCTTCACTATTGAATGCAGAGTTTTAAAAAAATACATACAGGAATATAAAAATAATAACAGAGTGATCATAGTAATCCAGTACCACCTGCTGCCCAAGATAAAGAACTAGAAAGCCCCACCACTAACTCAAGGAAGTAATGACATTCGTCAAGAACTCACACAATCATATGGGTGGGGTTGGGGGCTAAGCACCTGTAGATTCTCAGAAGTTATATATATTTTAAATATAATTTAATGTCATGTATTGGAAGACGTATTAGACATCTAAAGGGCAGCTACGATAGATGCCAAGCGTGAGGGATATATTTATATATATATATAAATTTATACATACATACCGAATTTTCACTCCATAAGACGCACCTAAGATATAGAGGAGGAAAATTAAAAAAAAAGTATATTTTTTTTAATCAAACCTCAGATCTTACTTCCATGCTCCATCAGACCTCAGATCAGATCCCCAAGCTCCATCACACCTCTGTATTGTTGTTAAGATGAATGATGAAGGAAAAATAAATGATAATGGCAGAAATCCTCAGTTCTTTTCCAGAGATGAAGCTTTATTCCGATTATCAGGCCCAGATACAGCAAAGTTTATAGCTCTTACGATGAATGAACCTACTAATACCCAGAATGATGTTACCTCAGTTCATTCACCACAGTTCTTTCATCTCAGTTCATTCCCCTCCAACCTTCCTTCAGCCTTCCTTCTTATATCATTTTTACCCATTGACTAACACATAAAGGACATCTAATTGGCTAATACAAAATTACAAACCTAAACCTAAGTCTATTGGTCGTTTTAAAACTATACTATTATTCTGATAGGTTGACTGTCTAATCCTGTTTTAGTGGTGGCTAATATAACTTAAAATGCGGAAGGAAAATTCTTGTCCAGGTGTCCAGGCGCTTTTGTGTAGACCTAGGTGATGCGCAATAGTCACCTTTACTGTAAACAATAGATACAATGGGTAGAAAACTATGGATGAAGTTTTCCATCCATTGTTCTACCAGTCAGGGAGTCTCCGCTGGCCTTGAAAACCCTGAGGTCTACATTTTTGCATTTGATTTAAACAAAAGGATCTTCATCTTTCCAATCTCATCTCTAGACATCACCTAGGAGTTGTAAATAGCTTCAGTGTTAGATAAATGTAATGGCCATGTGTGAATATCATGTATAATACATATATAAATATATAGTATACCAGATCTGAATTGATTCACAACAAAATGCCATGACTTCTGGATCAGGATCTTCAGTTGGGTCTGCCCATTCCACTGTCATTGCCACATACGTTTACTTTGCAATTCATTAGCCGACGTCTAGCTTGAGCAGCTGTTTTATGATCCTCATACTCAAGAAAGAAGTCAGACGAGCGCGCCCCTTGTGTGGTTGGACTCACAGGCTTTCTCTATCTGTGAAATGGGGAGGCAGGACTCACAGGCTTCAATTATGTGTAGATAGGAATGCAAGACTCATATGCTTTTGCTATTTAGGTGGGAGAATCAGGACTTACAGGCTTTCTCTATGTGGGGTGGGGGGGGGGGGGCTACAGGACTCACAGGCTTTGTCTATGAGTGCATGGGAGAAGCAGGACTCACATGCTTTCTAAATGAGTTTTGGTAGCAGTTAAGCAGCTTTTCACAAGAAAATACTTCATCTTATCTTAGAAAACTATGTATATCCTGAAGCTCATCGATGCTAATACACACATCTCATGTTAGTCTCTGACACCTGTTTCTATTTAATTTGGTTTACCATAAATCTGACAAATGTGAACATTGTATAGTATGCAGTTTCTGTGTAAAGTGGTAGATAGTAAAAGATAATATGTTATAGCTTAAATATTTTTCTATTATCTTGCTTTTTATATCCAGGGGCCTGGACAGTTTGAATGCAAAGAACAAGCCTTCAAAACCGGTATCATTGCCTATCGATATGGTTATTTTAACCTTGCAAGATCTGATTGGCTATTTCCAGCACCCAGAGGAGGACTTACAGCATGAGGAGAAGCAGACCAAGTTACGGTCCCTTAAAAACCGTCAAAATCTTTTCCAGGAAGAGGTAGGAGCAAGTTTGATACTCAATAGTCCTACCGTTTTGTGTATACAGCTCCTGTGCAGTCCTATATTTATTCATTGTTGCAGTCATATCTTGCGTGTATGTGTACTCTGCAACCCCATATTGTTCCTAACCTACAGACAGTAGAAGAAGAGGCAAAAGGAGGGACATGACACATAACCAAAGGACCACAGAAGCTCCTTCTACTACAATGGTTTCATAGTCTGTCTGTTTCTTCCTCCTCAGGGAATTATCTCTCTTGTCTTGGACTGCATAGACCGTCTCAATGTATACAGCACAGCTGCTCACTTTGCAGAGTTTGCTGGGGAGGAAGCTGCAGAGTCCTGGAAGGAGATTGTAAACTTACTTTATGAACTGCTCGGTATGTACAATATCTTATAAGTGGTGGAGATAGGCTTCGGCACAAGGATGGGTCCAGGGGTGCACCTAGCCCTTATGCTGCCTAAGGCGAAAAAAAGAAGTGACGGCCCCCCCTTCCCAATGCAAATTTCTTAACCTAACCCCTTCCCTTCAGCCCATGCCCCTTCGGCTGCCCCCCTCTTGCCCCTACCTGCTGATCCCAGAGCTGTATTCACAATTCTGTTGGTCGCCACTGGAAACAGTCAACAAGCTTTTTGACAGAAACGTCCTAATAGCTTAGCTGTACTCCAATAATACAGTAGTGAAGTTCATTCTTCTTGCATCAGATTAATGTACAATGCCAAGAATGCAAATCACCAGACTACCTTCTTTTTGGATCATTATAAGTGAACCCTTTGACTGTTTGCCGATTGATCTTTTTACTGCGTTCTTGTTTTTGTCATGCAGCTGCACTTATAAGGGGAAACCGCTCCAACTGTGCCTTGTTTTCCAGTAACTTAGACTGGGTGGTCAGCAAACTTGATCGATTGGAAGCTTCATCAGGTAAGAGACTGAGATCCTGACAAGGAGAATGTTCCTACCAGGCAGTAAAAACAATCATGACTCTAAATCAAATTTGAAGTGATCAAGTGGGGTGAGAACATGACAAAAGTTCCTTCTGCCTTATATAGGGAGATCTAGTTCTATTAATGGAGTTTTCTGGAAGTAGAAAACTGATGATTTACCCTCAGAATTGGTCAACAATACCTGGCATCCTATTACCGACACCCTAATCTGCTGTTTGAAGAGGCGTCTGTGCTCCAGTGAGAGCTTGGGCCTCCTTACAGCTTACAAAGCACAGCGCCGTACATTGTGCTTGGTGTTGCAGCCCAGACCCATTCAGATGACCTGCCTATAGGCCATGTGACCGATGACCATGACGTAAGCCGTAGTATTCACTGGAGCATCGAGCCTCTTCAAACAGCTGATTGGTGGAGGTGCTAAGAATCAAACCACCACCAATCAGATATTGATGACCCATCCTGAAGATAAGCCATCAGTATTCTACCCCTGGAAAACCCCTTTAATTATGTGTTCAGTTAGAACGCCCATGTTACATTTCTCAGGAGTTACAATCCTGAAGTCATCAATTACTGAGAACTGGAGCTTAGCATGCAAATATTATAATATTGCAGGGATTTTGGAAGTTTTGTACTGCGTCTTGATTGAGAGCCCCGAGGTTTTGAACATTATTAAGGAAAATCATATCAAGTCCATTATTTCTCTACTGGATAAACACGGACGAAACCACAAGGTAATTGTCAATCTGATGAACCAATGAGTGCGCATGTGTGAACAATTTTGGTCTTCTTGAGTTGTCCATGCTCCTTACCTTTAGGTTCTGGATGTCCTCTGCTCTCTGTGTGTGTGCAATGGAGTAGCTGTTAGATCCAACCAGAATCTAATCACTGAGAACCTCCTTCCCCGAAGAGATCTTCTTCTTCAGACCAGGATGGTCAACTATGTCACCAGGTATGTAGCATATGTATGTATGTGTTTTTCCCAATGCTGAATCATCCATCCTCATTAAAGCTAAATCTTTGTTGTATTGCAGCATGAGACCTAATGTCTTTCTGGGAACATGTGAGGGATCCACACAGTTCAAAAAGTGGTACTTTGAAGTTATTGTGGATCATGTGGAGCCTTTCGTCACTCCTGAGACCACTCACCTGCGTGTTGGCTGGGCACTAAATGAGGGTTACAGTCCTTACCCTGGTGCAGGCGAAGGTTGGGGAGCCAATGGAGTGGGTGATGATCTGTATTCCTTTGCATTTGATGGGCTCCACCTTTGGTCAGGTAATCCCAAAAATTCTTGGATCTCTTTTCTCAATGGGCTCTAGTGGTTTTCAGCATTTATATGAGGACTAGTAGAAATTTGAAGATGCCAACCACATCATTGTCAGTAACAGTTGTTATTAAAGCCCTTGGTCCTATTTTTCTATAGGTCGAGTTTGCCGCTCTGTGTCCTCACACAACCAGCATTTGCTGACAGTGGATGATGTGGTCAGTTGTTGTCTGGACTTGACAGTTCCCAGCATTTCATTCCGTTTCAATGGGCACCCTGTTCAGGGCATGTTTGAGAACTTCAATTTGGATGGACTCTTCTTCCCAGTTGTTAGCTTCTCCGCTGGAATTAAGTAAGTGTTCTGCCTATTAAGATAAATTAAATGTCTCTTACAGTGAATAAGACCTCATCTGTGTCTGTCTTGTGCAGAATACGGTTTCTTCTGGGTGGTCGACATGGGGATTTTAAGTTCCATCCACCACCTGGTTACACTCCAGTCTATGAAGCTCTGCTGCCTCGGGATCGTATGCGTGTGGAGCCCATCAAAGAATACAAAAATGACTTTCAAGAAATTCGGAATCTTCTTGGGCCCACCAAATCCCTTTCCCACACCTCGTTTGTTCCCTGTCCAGTCGACACTATACAGGTAAGAGTAAAGAGAAAGACAAAGAGATTATCTGTTTTGCCAGCGTCTCATTTTTACCCTCTATATACCACCCAGAGCACATGCCCCACCAAGCTACGCCGATGCTTATTGTATTCTATACAAATATCATCTGGATGATGCGCTTCATATATTATGACAATTCAGTTGGATATTGTACTTTTTTTTTTGTAGATTGTCCTACCCCCTCACCTGGAACGAATCCGTGAAAAGTTGGCAGAAAACATCCATGAACTTTGGGCCCTCACAAGAATTGAACAGGGATGGACCTATGGGCCAGTGAGTGTCCCTTTTTGCTTCGCTAAAGCTACTACAGGCTTCATCTGATCGCTTTGCAAAGCAGTTGTGCTTTAAGCTTAGTTAGATATTGGCAGCATTTACATAAATACACGCCTTTTTATTGCAATTTTTATTCTTTTAGATCCGGGATGACAACAAAAGGTTACACCCATGTCTTCTCGACTTCCATAGTCTGCCTGAGCCAGAGAGAAATTACAACTTGCTGATGTCTGGAGAGACTTTGAAGTAGGCATTCAATTATAGAATTTACTAGCTGGAGGATAAATGGGGATTCCTTACTTTCATATCTGTAAGGGATTTTGCGGAATGTAAAAAAAGGAAATGTTGGAGATATAACTGTTACTGACCTGTTAAATACCTTATGCTTCAGAGCCACCATTCTGGTTGTCCCCACCGTTCTTTGGTTATCTTGCTGCAGTGATGATGTGCAGTGATGATGGACTGCTGCAGTCCATCACTGGCGTTTACACTCAAGACCGCTGAAGCCAGTCACTGGCTGCAGTGGTCACATGGATGTAAGTAAGATTCCACCACAGTAAACAAAGGCTGGCGGGGAGCACTGGAGCAATGGTGCTGAAGTGGAAGGTGATTTAACAGATGAGTACTGGGTATTCTTCTTTTTTCTCATTCCCTGATTTTACTAAATTTTTTTGGTAACCACAGACAGCCCCTTTAATTCTTAAGGCCTCCATATACATTAGTGTACTGTCGGCTGAAACCACCAAGAACAGCACTTTTGGCCAACAGTTTAATGTATGTGAAGACCTTCCGACCCTCCACCGATAGATGATGTCGGGGGAGATAGGGATCAGTATCAATCTTAGATCAATCTTTTTGCCTGATCTTTTTTTTTCTCCCAGGAGAAGTCTCTGGGACCAGCTTTCTCCCTTCTCCCAATTAAATACATGTACCCTTTTGGCTGAGTCTGAAGGGAGTCGGGAGTGATAGCTTGGCCGACAGCTATTAAATGTGTTTGTCCACCCTTAAATTATGTTGTTGAGCTATTGAATGGAAGATGACCAGACTTTGTTGACTTTGTCTACCCATGTACCATGTACAAGACTTGATTGCATGTAGCAATTATAACTTATAATGTTAATAAGTATATTGAATACAAATACTGTCATTATGATAGTAACAGCTCATGAAATTTACTGGTTTGCACTGTTATGAGTTTAAAGGGATCGTCCAGAATTAGAAAAATATGACCACGTTCATCCAGAAACAACACAATAACTGTCCACAGGGTGTATCTAGTAACTGAGCTGCAATACAACACACAAGCCTTGAACCCTTGGTGGTGGACCTCTGTAGAGTTGGATGGTAGCTTCTTATACCTTTGATATATGCATGTGGAAATGTTTTCTGTTGGATTCATTATACATTGCTTTTAAGGAAAGGCGTCTGTAGTGTCTACAGCTTCATGGTACGGGGCCACAGGAACTCCATGTGCCTCTGTCTAGGGTGCAGAGCCATGTATATGGGACTTTATTTCCTGCTGAGCACTCACAAAATTATATTTCTGTCATTACTTATTTAAATATTTTGTACATTTTTTACCAATACAGGACCCTTCTTGCGCTCGGCTGCCATGTGGGCATGGCTGATGAAAAGGCAGAGGAAAACCTGAAGAAGATAAAGCTTCCCAAAACGTAAGTGTATGATGGAGTCATCAACATCATGTCCTGACATAATTGCAGGATAAAAAAGTCATCTTCCAATAATTCTATAGATACATGATGTCCAACGGATACAAGCCTGCTCCCCTCGATCTGTCTCATGTCAAGCTTACACCAGCACAAAACACCTTGGTGGATAAACTAGCAGAAAATGGTCACAATGTCTGGGCGAGAGACAGAGTGCAACAAGGATGGACATATAGCATCATACAAGTACGTAGACTCCAACCCACTTTTCACTTAATTTGTTGTGCCTTTACTCTTCATTCATTGCAATCTTTAAGTCTGCTCAATGGGTTTGGTAGAATATTGGTAACGCAGCACCTGTCAACGATATGATGGGCCACTGGGCTCTATTCAATCCTTGACAAAAATGGAGATGGCAAGGTTCTCGACGAGCTCAACTAAAGCTCCCTCTTGCACCCTAAAGTGTATATAAATGTGATTATTGTCTTGTCCTGGTCTTGATTACATGTGTTATACTTCAGAGCTGTATTCTCAATTCTGCAGGGTTCAGCATTGAAATTTACTACCATTCTTTGCTGTGTAGAAAGAACTAAGAGCCCAATTGAATGAGTAGGAAAGTGGGTGTGTGTGTGTGTCTGTGTGCGTGTGTGTGTGTGTGGGGGGGGGGGGGTCAATGACACAGATAAAATTACAGATAAATTAAATTACACTGTGTCGTGAAGGAGTTCTCTAGGATTTTGATATTGATGGCATACTCCTGATAGGTCATCAATATCAGATTGGTGGGGTCCAACTCCTGTCGCCCCTGTGATCAGCTTTCCAAATAGGCAGCGCTTCATGAACGCTTAGGCCTCTTCCTAGGCCGGTGACGTCACCATACATCGGTCACATGGCCTATGTGCAGCTCACTTCCATTCAATTTAATGACCTGGGCTGCAATGAAAGGCTTAGCCTTTGTCCAGTGGATGGCATTGTGCTTGGTAAGCTTCATGGAGGCCCCAGTACTTCCTGGAGCTCCATAAACGTAGCTTCAAACAGCTGATCAGCTGGGGCCTGTACTGAGGATAGGCCACCAATATGAAAATCCCAGATAACCCCTTTAACGCTCCCCCCCCCCCCCCCACACACACACACATTAGTGTATTGTCGAGCTCCCAACTTTCCCCAACAGATCATGTAGGGGGAGAGAAGGATCAGGCAGGATTAAAAAAAAATTGCCAGATCCTTTTGTTCTCTCAGGAGATAAACAACTTTCTCCTCTCTTCACATTAAATTCATTTTCTATGTCCCTGTCTGTATTAAAAGAAATATCACAAAATCCTACAGTTGTGCCAAATAATAAACTGAGATGTCCTGTACAGATCAATTCTCAGCAGGCATCTGATTATCATCACTGACAGGATTAGAATAATTACAATTATGGGTTAAGTCTATATATAGATAACACAGGATCCAGAATTTGCAATAGATAATGTTCACAACTTATCTACTGCCCTTCCCTGCACAAGGTCAAAGAGCATGCCCACAACGATCTTCCTTAGAAGTCAGTAAGTAATTTCACGACAACAGGTTGCTATGGTCCATGTGATTGTTGTAGAGCAGGTATGCTCAACCTGCGGCCCTCCAGCTGTTGTAAAACTACAACTCCCACAATGCCCTGCAGTAGGCTGATAGCTGTTTGGGCATGCTGGGAGTTGTAGTTTTGCAACAGCTGGAGGGCCTCAGGTTGAGCATGCCTGTTGTAGAGCATATTTCTAAATCCTGTTAACAGCACCTTAGGCAAGATGGCCACCCCCATAATCATGTGCAGAAAATAGAAGAAATAAATCTACGATCAAAAAATAAAAATGGATTAGAAAAAAAGAGAGTATGTTTCAATATCTGGTTTTATGTAGCATTACAAAAATATATAGGTAAAATATTCCCTTTAATTACCCTTCAGGACATCAAGAATAAGAGGAACCCTCGCCTTGTGCCATACAGTCTGCTAGATGAGAAGACCAAGAAAACCAATAGAGACAGCCTGTGTGAGGCTGTACGCACTCTTATTGGATATGGATACAATATAGAACCACCTGACCAGGACAGCAGTAAGTACAAGCGGCGGACTTGTAATACATTTTTACATTTGTCTTTTAAATGGTATCAACTATTACACCAAAAACAGTAAAATCCTATAATCCAGACCAAAAAGGTACACAAACTTTGAAAACGTTCCATACTATTGGATTGGCATAGAGAAGTACGAAAACATTTAATGTATGGATGTTTTTCTGAATGTGGTGGCACACCCATGAATGCAAATGTATGACCAATGACTGGACAGCATGGAAAAACATCTCTGTATTGGGTGTTTTTTTTTATAGAGAAAAAATGATGTTTGGAGATTACATATTTGTTACATAATATGTTGTCTCTTTCCCCAGCAGGTCAGGGAGTAACGAAGCCTCGGTCTGAAAGAGTGCGCATCTTCCGTGCTGAGAAATCATACGCCGTCAAATCTGGGAAATGGTATTTTGAATTTGAGGCCATAACAACAGGAGAGATGAGAGTAGGGTGGGCTCGACCTGAAGTGCGACCAGATGTGGAACTTGGAGCTGACGACCTAGCTTATGCGTTTAATGGATGCAGGGTGAGTGCTGGCATTGTATATGTGACAATACATGAACCATACAAACTTTCTCATGTGTTTTACACAATTTTGGACTAGAACTTTCTGCAGTAGTCCCAGGCTCTGACACACATTGTGCTCCTAAGGTTCAGCAGAAGGCAACCTTATTTGGAGATGACTGAAGCCAATCACTTGTCATTAGGGTCTATATCTTATGGGTTGAGACATAAATAATCTATTAAATCATGCTGATGATATATTCTACGTACAGCAAGATGATGATGAAATTAAAAGTAGACTGTACATAGTCTATATGGATGAAAGGTAAACTCCTCGAATCTTCTTGGTGACCTAGGGAACACCACTCCAAAACTGCATGGAGATGTGATATATTTAAAGGTGTTGACTTTCGGTCTTTTCATTATGCTTGTATCTGTCCTTCTCTGCCTCCGCACAGGGTCAGCGTTGGCATATTGGTAGTGAACCATTTGGGCGTAACTGGCTTCCGGGAGATGTTGTTGGGTGTATGATTGACCTGACCGAAATGAATATCATGTTTACATTAAATGGAGAGATGCTGATAAGTGATTCTGGCTCTGAGCTAGCCTTCAAGGATATAGAAATCGGAGCTGGTAAGTAATATCAATTTTGTAAGAAGTTTAATAGCCATCCTTTAACAAAAGGACGCAGTGTCCTTTTCTTGAGCATGTATTCTCACTCACACATTGATTAATCTCC
The DNA here is from genome assembly GCA_033119425.1 of Bufotes viridis. NCBI lineage: Eukaryota > Metazoa > Chordata > Amphibia > Anura > Bufonidae > Bufotes > Bufotes viridis. The sequence goes on along the minus strand of CM065597.1, from coordinate 28,244,273 downwards.
AATATTTAGGATTCATCCCTGTTTGCAGTCTTGGAATGTCCCAAGTTGGTAGACTAAACTTGGGGCAGGATGTCAGCAGTCTTCGCTACTTTACCATTTGTGGTCTACAGGAAGGGTTTGAGCCATTTGCTATTAACATGAAGAGAGAAATCACCACTTGGTTTAGTAAGAGTCTTCCTCAGTTTGTGCCGGTGCCTCCAGATCATGGTCATATTGAGGTGAGAGGTCATGACTTGATTAGCTTTTGAGAAACAAAGTTGTATAGGCAATGTACCACTAAATCTGTATTTTTCAGGTTGGAAGAATTGATGGTACCGTGGACAACCCACCTTGTCTCAAAGTGACCCACAAGACTTTTGGGTCTCAGAACAGCAACAATGACATGCTTTTCTTTAGACTCAGCATGCCTGTGGAATTTCATGAGACGTTTAAGTGTACACCGGGGGCTACTCCTCTTACTTTTACCATACCTGAAGAAGAGGTCCAAGATGTTGATATGGATTCTGAATTTGAGCAGCTAAAGAAATCTGCCAGTCGCAAAGAAGCAGAAGCTACCAACGAGAAGGAAGCACCTAAAGAACCATCAAAGGAGGTGGCAAAACCTGAGAATGAGAAGGATGTTACTACAGAAAAGACCAAAGCAAAAAGAGGGTAAGCCAAATAAACAGCAGTGAAAGATTAACAGTCATGAATATTTCAGCATTCTCTGACTTCCTTTTAACATCTAATTTTTCTAAGGTTCCTCTTTAAAGCTAAGAAGCCAGCATTTATCTCGCCACCTCCTGTTGTGCCAGCTATGCCTCGCTTGATGAAGGATGTAGTGCCTGATGATAGAGATGACCTTGACATCATCATGAACACTACTACGGTACGCAAATTAGACAAAATATTTACCTTGTCCTTAAAGGGGTATTCCACAAGATATGCCATAAATGTCTGTTACATGCTTGTCCCACTTCTGGATCCACACCTATGTTGAAAACGGTTGTTATGGCCACCATGACTGTAGAAGAGGCCATGCATGTGCAAGTGGCTCTCTCGAATCACTTTGCTGAAATTTTTAAAATAGTAGCACATGCTTAAATTTAGGCTAGTGATAAAAATAAGATAGCTGTCATGCAAACGTTCATATAGCTGCAAGCCACTGTTGCTGACCTCCTCAATACACATGCACTTTTTGCTCAACCTTGCATGCATGTGTTATCAATTGAAGGAATAAGACGCTGCCAGACACCTCTGGGGGGGGAGGGGGCCTATCTCCCTTGAGAACAAAAGGATCGCTCATGTTGAAAGCCAACTGGCCAGTCCATCTTTCCCCCAACATCTGGTGTCGGGGAGAGTCAGAACACCTCCATACACATTAGATGGTCAGTCAGTCATTCCTCTGACGTGTTTGACCATCTTTACTGGTATTGTAGAGCAGTAGCTAGGCCTTCCTCCACCCAGGGCCATCTGCCCTGGCACCCAGCAATGAGGGTACAAGCCCAGTCAGATCCCCAAGCTTTATGGGATACATTAATTTATGCTTTATATATTCTTCATTACATTACTTGTTATATCTTGATTCTTTAGTACTATTACTCCATAAGAATCTTTGCTGGACAAGAACCCACCGGAGTTTGGGTGGGCTGGGTGACTCCTGATTATCATCTGTATGATATGAACTTTGACCTGGGCAAAGTCCGTATGGCCACCATCACGATGGGGGATGACAAGGGGAACATATTTAACAGGTGAGTGAAGAAAGATGAGATATTCACATACAAAGAAACATACCTTTTATATAAAAGGCAGGTTAGTGTGCAAAAATAACAAAAGAACAGTTTTTATTCAAGGGTGTACTTACTATAGAAGAAGCTCATATGACTTCTATGAGGTCTCTGAGTTAAAATGCCCAGTCAAAGTTGGCCTCTAATGGTTAGGGATGGGATGGTATAAAGGGCCTTATTTTAATCTCTACTCTGTCTCCTTTCATCGATAGGGACAGTACTGAGTAATTTTTTTTCCCAGGTCAACTATATTTGACCCTTAAGACCTAAAATAACGCCCCTAGTTTTATGTCCCAGTGACAACACTTTGCTATTCTCAGCCTTATAGGCCTGTTAGGATGTAGAAATTGAAGTAGATGATTAGGATCCACGCAATGTCCCAATTATAGGGCTGTGGAGGGTCATAACAAAGGGCAGAAACCACGATCAGGAGGACATCTAAGCATCGTTTCAGCCTGTGATTTCAAGCACTCATGACAAATATGCTAATTTCAAATTATTTATCCCGTGTAAGAGACAAAACCATATTAACTTATTTACCGTCACAGCATCAAACGCAGCAATTGTTACATGGTTTGGGGCGGAGAATTCAGCAACAATACCCAGCAAGCTCGTGTCCGAAAAGAGGATCTTGTAATTGGTTGTCTAATTGACTTAGCAACCGGGCTCATGACCTTCACAGCTAATGGGAAAGAAGTTAATACATTCTTCCAGGTACATAGATGCCATACATTTTTTATCTGGTGTTAAAGATGTATTATAGTATGGATTCCTCAGTCCACAATGTAAAAAATCTAGTTGTCTTGTCACGTGTAATGTTTTGCCTCTTCAGATAACAGTCTTTTTTGTCTTCTCAAGGTTGAGCCCAACACAAAACTTTTCCCGGCTGTCTTTGCTCAACCATTGAGCCAGAATTTGTTCCAGTTTGAATTGGGAAAATTGAAGGTATAGAAAACTCTAATGTTATCTCAGGAACATTGTTCTCATTATCTTTTTAGCATTTGTACACGTTTATTCTGCCCTACTAATGCAAGACTATTTCCACTTACAGAATATCATGCCCATATCTGCCGCCATGTTCCGTAGTGAAAGAAAGAACCCAGTGCCTCAGTGCCCACCCCGTCTAGATGTCCAGATGCTAACACCTGTGGTATGGAGTCGGATGCCCAATGAATTTTTAACAATAGAAACGGGAAAGGTCAGCGATAGGCATGGCTGGATGGTGGAGTGCACAGAACCACTTATGATGATGGCTCTTCATATTCCAGAAGAAAACAGGTAAAATCAGTATATATTATTTTTGATTTTTCAGTTTACATTTCTGTAGTAGATTTTTTGCGGGTTGATCCAAAATTGTTCCACAAAATTTCCAAAAAAATGCTTATGATAGTGATGTTGACCATGTTGATTTTACTTTAATTGCAGGTGCATTGATATCCTTGAGTTGTCAGAACGCTTGGACATGCTGAAGTTCCACTACCATACCCTAAAGCTCTACTGCTCAGTCTGCGCCCTTGGAAATAACCGAGTGGCCCATGCCCTCACGAGCCATGTTGATGAATCTCAGCTACTTTACACCATTGAGAGTAATCACTTGTCAGGTCTTCTTCGGAGTGGTTTCTATGACCTTCTCATTAGCATCCATCTGGAATCTGCAAAGAGAGCACGTCTGACAATGAACAGTGAATTTATTGTGCCAATGACAGACCAGACAAAGAGTATCAAGCTCTTCCCCAAAGAGAACAAGAAGCACGGGCTACCTGGTGTTGGCATGAGTACATGCCTAAGGCCAGACCTCCATTTTTCACATACTTGCTTTGTCAGCACCAGTACTGAACTTTACCAGCACAGTCCTTACATCCCACTGGATATCTTGAAGACCAAGGCTATTAACATGTTGACAGAAGCAGTACTGGATGGTGGACAGCACACCAGAGATCCTGTTGGAGGAACAGTTGAATTCCAGTTTGTACCAGTGCTGAAGCTGATCTCCACTCTCCTTATCATGGGTGTCTTTGAGGATGATGATGTGCGGCACATCTTAAAGATGATAGAGCCCAATGTGTTTTCAGAACAAGAACCAGCAGAAGAAGAGGAAAGGACAGAGGAAAGTGGAGAGCAGGGTGCAGAAGAAGATGATGAGGAAAAAAGTGCTGAGGAGGAGGAAGAAGCTGAAGAAGAAGGACAAGAGAAGAAAGAAGAAGGTGAAGAAAAAGCAGTTGAGGCTGGAGAGCAGGAGGGCAAAGAAGAAGAACAGAGTTTAGAAGGTTTGCTGCAGATGAAACTGCCAGAGTCAGTAAAGTTGCAGGTAGGTATTTGGTTTGGAGATGATCAAGAGCATTAAATATAAGTAAGTAAAATGATGATGCGGGGTCATTATTATTGTAATTTGCGTTTATTATGTCTTCATCTGTAGATGTGTAATTTACTACAATATTTCTGTGACCGGGAGTTACAGCACCGCGTTGAAGCCATCATTGCATTCTCTGAGCGCCACGTAGACAGTCTGCAAACCAATCAGAGGCAGCGTTACAGAGAGCTGATGCAAGCCTTTACCATGTCAGCAGCAGAAACTGCTCGTAGGACAAGGGAGTTCCGTTCTCCACCACAAGAACAGGTGGCTAAATTATTTCTACCCTTCATAGTTACAGACAATACGAAGTAATGCTCAAATAAATAAATAAATAAAAATCTGCATCTTAAAATTTACCTATACTTTAATTTGCTCAGATTAACATGTTGGTAAACTTCAAGAACATGCTTGAAGAAGAATGCCCTGTACCTGAGGAAATTCAAGATGAGCTGACCGAATTCCACAGTGACCTTCTATCTCACTGTGGTATGTAAAGCTCTATAAGCTTGTGTTCTCAACAGCACATGTTGCCTATTATCTTTCCTGAATAGTAAATTTTTATATTTGTTTAAATTACAGGTGTCCAAATGGAAGGGGAAGAGGAAGAAGAGCAGGAAGACACAAGTCTAACGAGACGTCTCTTCAACTTACTGGAGAAAGTGCGTAATCTGAGGGGCAAGAAAGAGGAACCAGAACCTGAACCTGAGGAAAAGGAACAGCCAAAACCCAGTGAGTGAACGGTTATGGAAATAATTTTTGCAGTCAAAAGTGAAATGGAAATGAAGAAAATAGGAACATATGGATATTATATGTGGTGCAGATTCTATTTGTACAATGGGATGTTTATGTATGAACACGTGTGTCATATTGAAAATGCAAGCATTTGTCCAGTTTTTGCTCATATGACCCTATGTACACTGTTTTTCAGGCACCTTACAGGAACTTATCTGTCATACCATGGTACACTGGGCACAGGAGTCTTTCATCCAAAACCCTGAGCTGGTGCGAGTAATGTTCAGCTTGCTGCACCGTCAGTACGATGGACTGGGAGAACTTATCCGAGCTTTACCTAGAGCCTACACCATCAATGCAGTGTCTGTAGAAGACACCATGGACCTGCTGGAGAGTCTGGGGCAAATTCGTTCCTTGCTTATTGTGCAGATGGGACCTGAGGAGGAGAACCTGATGATCCAGAGTATTGGGTCTGTTCCATTACATTGCATTTATTTATACATTGTTTTATGAGAAACCTACGTTTGTGAGTATCCTTGCTTTATTAGTTTTCATCTCCTCAAATTTTACTTTTCCCTGATTTAGAAACATCATGAACAACAAGGTATTTTACCAGCATCCTAACCTGATGAGAGCTTTGGGAATGCATGAGACTGTTATGGAAGTCATGGTCAACGTGTTGGGTGGAGAAGAATCCAAGGTAAGACAGCTACATTAAGTGACGGAATCTTAAATTACAGAGGATAGTTATTGGATTAGTCTTTAGGTTGTTATCTCCTAGACCTCTCACAGGAAACATAAAGGGTATATAACTATCTGATCCCAGATGAACACAGGATGCAAATGGGGTATAAAGGGGTATTTCCAAGACTACAACCATGTTTTATCTTCTAGTATTTTAAATACATAAATATTTGCAATATCATGTAATTTCAAATGTTGCCCAGTGCATTACATATCGCCCTCCTAAGTACCTCTTTGTTTATCTTCTATTGCTAGTAGCTATGTCCTCTTCTAGTCTATTCTAGTCCAGTTGACATGCATGGTATCAGAATTCTGATTCAAAACAAAATCAATGGCCCATCATGGATTTGATTGGCACATGTGGAGTGGTGCCAGCCATACAACTTACAGGATGGGCATGCTTGGTTATTACCTATTTGTTTGCTAGGGCAGAAAGGCTTAAGAACAGTGCAAGAACAGGGGAACCCTGGAGCATGTAGTTCAACAGAAGTGGTCACATGTGAAAATATGCAGTACCATCTAGTTTGCCGGAAATCAGAAAGGAAGCATACAGAACTGAGTAGGAATACAGATTTGTTTTCCATACAGGAGAGGGATGAGCAAATATCTAAAAATTATGATTTGGTGGGTCAATCCCTGTGCAGCCCTTTTCAAAAATGTCTCTGTCCTGCTCAAGAAAAAAATGTAATTCCTAGATATTAGACATGGGCATGTAGCATAGAGCTATCTATGGGCATGTAGGTAGGTATGTAGATAAGGAAGTAACTCTCAATATGATTCTGGTTAATGTACTAGCAATATAAGTGATAAATAGAATGAAATGTCTATTTTTGAACAGGTAGTTTGTAGAGCCACAAAATCAATGTTCCAGTTATTTTTTCTAAGTATATCAACTTTTTTCGTCATAAATTTGCTCATCTCTATTGTTAACAGTCTCAATTTTTTTCACCAGGAGATTCGTTTCCCTAAAATGGTCACCAACTGCTGCAGATTCCTTTGCTATTTCTGTAGAATCAGTCGACAGAACCAAAGAGCAATGTTTGATCATCTTAGCTACCTGCTCCAAAATAGTGGTATCGGTTTGGGTAAGAAAATCCCGCAGAATACAGTGCTTTAAAAGAGTCATGCGAAAAGAGCGGGGTTGACATTCTTGTTGCGTTCTCTTTGTAGGTATGAGAGGGTCTACTCCTCTAGATGTAGCTGCTGCTTCAGTCATTGACAATAATGAGTTAGCTCTAGCTCTTCAAGAACAGGACCTTGAGAAGGTAAGAAAATGTTGCAGTGCATTTCCATAATGATATTGCCTGTAGGTAAAAATATCATGTTTCATCTGTTTCCTCTCTTCTCCCCTGTCTAGGTGGTCTCCTATCTGGCTGGCTGTGGCCTACAGAGCTGTCCCATGCTGCTAGCCAAAGGTTATCCTGACATTGGTTGGAACCCCGTGGGTGGGGAAAGGTACCTGGACTTCCTCCGATTTGCTGTTTTTGTGAACGGTAAGTGTGAATGACAGACTCTCAACAATGTCTTACATATTCCTGAAAATCAGCATTTGTTCTAGTTTTATTACATGTGCATTAAAAAGAAATCTACCATATTGCTTCCTAGGAGAAAGTGTGGAGGAGAATGCCAACGTGGTGGTACGTCTTCTCATCCGACGACCTGAATGTTTTGGCCCTGCACTCAGAGGAGAGGGAGGTAATGGCCTGCTAGCTGCCATTGAGGAAGCCATCAAGATCTCTGAGGACCCTGCTAGGGATGGTCCCACGGTCAAAAAGGACCGACGTAGGGAATTGTGAGTGAATAATATGACTTACTTCTGCTTACCGGCCTGCTTGCCGACCCCCAATCTCATTCTGTACATTACGAATCCTTTGCTGTGTGTTTGATAGTCACGTTATTCATTTTTGCTCTACACTTTGTTTGCGTTCAAGACTTTGGTAACATTGTGTGGTTAATTTATGCGTCTGTTTTTAGGTACGGTGGGGAGGAAGCTCATGAAGAAAATCGTGTGCACCTTGGTAATGCCATCATGTCCTTCTATTCCGCTCTCATTGATTTGTTGGGTCGTTGTGCTCCAGAAATGCATGTAAGTTAAAGGAAAGTTTTTTTTTTACCATGATATACCTTTATCTATTTTTTTTCTTTATTCCATTTCTGGGTTGTATTTGCTGTTTGTCTATTTTTATGTATTTGTTATTTATAGAAAAAAATAATCTTTTCTACACTTTCCATCATTTCCAACATTGGATGATGGCCTGTGCAAATACATCTAGTGCTGTACAATAATGCCACCACCATATATTGAAAATATAATGTACTTTAGAGTGCTTAGGTAGCAGTGCCACAACATTTTCATACAGTGCTCAAATAATATCAACATACAGTGACCAAATACCAGCTCCATATACAAAGTGATCTAATAAAAGTGCTGTATAATGGCTAAATAAAACTGCTATCTAATTAATATTCAAGGGGTTCTCCAGGCTACAGATATCCATGACTTATCCTCAGGATGGGTCATCAATATCAGGTCGGCGGAAGTCTGATACCCAGCACACCCACCGATTTGGGCTGCCACAGAGGTATAATCTGTACAGTGTATGGAGTCAGAAGCAAATAGCACTGTACACCATGTAGTGGCTATTCCGGGGTACTGTGGCTCATTTCAATGGGAGGTGAGCTTCAGAAATGCTGGTGCCAGAAACTAGACAATGTACTGAGCCTTCTGCTTCTACTCCATACACTGTTAGTCCCAGCACCTGAAGCAGCTGATCAGTGGGGGTTCTGGGTGTCATACCCCCTGTGATATGATATTGATGACCCATTTGGATAATAGGCCATCAACATCTGTAGCCTAGTGTCGGGTTTAAAATAATTCAATTAAGAATTATTAATTATGGTCATAAAAATATTTTTTTCATAACTACCTGAAATTATGACCTGGTGAATTGTAGATAACCCAATCTATACAATTCACAACTGAGGCCGACTATTTCCTCAGATAATAAGTTCTTTTCATGTGAGATGACATTAATCCTAAAGATTTAATTTGCATTAAATAATAATACACAGGTATTATAAAAATATGCAAAGTTTATTAGTTACAAGATTATAAACAAATAAGTATATAAACACGATTATATATGCCAAGGAATATATATGGCAATGATATATGAAGCTTATCATAAGTAAATAAACAATGATATCTGCCAATTAATATACATGGCATTGATATCAGGCACTAGAAGCTTCACAATAAGTAAATAAACACATGTGGGTAAGAGCAGCTTGTCACATTATAACAAAGCTATTTGGTTAGGATATCAAAACAAGAAGTTAAATTACAGTATATACATCACTTATGTTCAGAGGAAACCTCATGATATCAGGATGGGCATGTCTAATCCTAGACACCAATATCGAATGCTAACTACATTCTGCCCCCCTCTAACCAACTACACCTCACATGACTTCAGGAATGGGCAAATCCATCCAAGGATATAACTTAGAAGAGATAACTGTATCCTTCCGCCCCATCCTGGACTATTTTCACATCTATGACTTGGTAAGACTATTAAGACAAACAACAGAAATGGGAAGAACTTGAAACAAGTCTTTCCAGTGGGAATTTATCATCTAGCTTGGCGAAGAATGCCACTATCAATATATCTCCGCATATATATATGCAATCATTTAATACTCTGATAAATTATGAAACTTGATTCTTCTGCAGGTAGAATGAAGGCTCACAATTATTCTATATCTAAGACTACATCTCATATAAAGAGATGATAAATAAATTAATATGTTCGCCAACATAGATGCTATGATTTTACCCACATTATCTAAATAGTCTTAATAAAATGAAACATCATTCTTTGTGTTTCTTACCAAGTCCTAGCAGGAATCTCACTTCTGCTCCTAGGAAAGCTGGATGGTCCATCACCATGGCTTTCATCTTGGGTGTTGGCTCCTGGAATGTTGGAATGCTATGTTTCCTCCTTTGTTCCTTAGCTTCTCCTCTTTCTTGCCTCCTTCCTGATGCTGATCTATCTAGGGTAATTATCTCCCTTGTAATCTAACATTACCACCCCCTGGATTAGTATTCTCCAATCAATTGAGGGGGTGTAAACATATGTAATAAGATCCTATGAGATCATGTTTACCCATAATGCAACTATGGAGGATGGTGTAGCGATATCCATCTGTCTCCGGATGGCACTGTTGTGCAAGCTATTAGCACCATACTATAAAGAGTTAACTAGGGTATTTTTGCATCATATTCATTTGACCCTCGTCGTCGTAAATCAGAGATAAGGATTAGTTTAGAAAACTTTGAAACAACTAAAGACAGACCTTTAGGCGTCTCTCTGAATGTTTCTCACACTGTTGATCTATGGACCATAATGATATGAATGGGCCTTGTTCTCTTCAGACGGACATGTCTGGAGAATCCAGTGTACTCCCAACAGATAAGCCCACATCTGTGGCAATAACTTTTAAAATACAATGTTCTTTGTATTTAGTATTCAGTAAACTTTTTACACAGACTGAACTCTGCATGACTTCAAATCTTGGCCTGTTTCAGCCATACAGCAAAACTTTGTAATTTTGGTTCAGTCTGTCTCTTAAAGACAATGAGCATCAATTTTGAATATAATATGATCAGGTATCATATACACTCATGAAAATGCCCGACACTAGAGAACCGGATTAAGAATTATGGTGGTCAGAGGTTTAAAGTGACAGGCCTTATGTGATGCATTCTTCTGAAGGTTATAGACCCCAATGTCTAGGTCTGACTTTTTTAATTTTAGTATAACATACTGGTCAGTGTTAGCTAGTTTTTCTATCTCTAGTCTTGTTTCATGGTATATACTTCATAACTGAATTATGTTTCACTTCATGCCTCCAGTTGATCCAGGCTGGTAAAGGTGAAGCCTTGAGAATCCGAGCTATCCTTCGATCTTTGGTGCCCCTTGAAGACCTGGTTGGAGTTATTAGCTTACCCCTTCAGATACCAGCATTTGGAAAGGGTAAGATCATTTTTGAAACAGTTCTTTAGAAGTTGAAAATGTTAAGTTGACTAGTGCTTAAGATTGCCATAGCATTAACAGAGATAGACATTAGATGATGCCATACCTCATTTTTATCATCTCTTTTTTGACAGATGGCAATACAATTGAGCCAAAAATGTCTGCCAGCTTTGTGCCAGACCATAAGGCACCAATGGTTCTCTTCCTGGACCGTGTCTACGGCATTGACAATCAGGACTTCCTGCTACAAGTTCTAGAAATTGGTTTCTTACCAGATATGAGAGCAACAGCATCTCTGGACACTGTAAGTACTTTAAAAAGTCAAGAACATTGTAGAAAAAAATGTCCTACCTAATCATTGCACGCATTCTTTCTTCCTTGAATTTCAGGCTGCATTCAGCACCACTGAAATGGCCTTGTCCTTAAATCGATACTTGTGTTTGGCGATTCTTCCTCTAATTACCAAATGTGCTCCACTGTTTGCCGGCACTGAGCACCGTGCTATCATGGTGGACTCCATGTTGCACACAATTTATAGATTATCCCGTGGACGTTCTCTTACCAAAGCCCAAAGGGATGTTATTGAGGAATGTCTAATGGCACTGTGCAGGTAACAAACATGTAATGCCTACTGTATCTACTCAATGAAATATACCTTTCTAAAAGATATTGTCCTTCATGGCCTTCTAAAAAGGATTTTGGGGACTGGGAAAACGGGGATCATCTGGAATTCTAATAGTAGTTCACGCTTAGGTCTTATCTTTCATGACTTCTCCTAAAACAATTTAGACATCCTTCCACATATCACTGGGCACTAGTGGCATTCTATTTGTATTACTGAGTACTAGTGGCATCTTAGAGTACTTTCACACTTGCGGCAGAGTGATCCAGCAATCTGCACGCAAACGGAAAGCATTTGAAGACGGATCCGCCTACGGATCCGTCTTACAAATGCATTGCAAGAACGGATCCGTCTCTCTGCTTGTCATGCGGAGAGACGGACAGTTATATATTTTTTTCACATTTTAGGACAGATCCAGCATTGCGGTATTTTGAATGCCGGATCTGGCACTAATACATTCCAATGGGAAAAAATGCTGGATCCAGCATTCAAGCAAGTGTTCCGGAATTTTGGACAGAGATAATACCGCAGCATGCTGCGGTATTATCTTCGTCCTGAAATGTCAAAAAGACTGAACTAAAGACATCCTGATGCACCCTGAACAGATTTCTCTCCATTCAGAATGCATGGGGATAAAACTGATCAGTTCTTTTCCGTTATAGAGTCCCTATGACGGAACTCTATGCCGGAAAAGAATAACGCTAGTGTGAAAGTACCCTTATTTATATCACTTGGTTCAAGTGCCAACTTTTTTGAATCATGAGTGTACTCTTAAAACTAGACAGTAGTAGAATCTTGTATCATTGGACCCTAGTGGCATCTTAATTTTATTATAGGACACTAGTAGCATATCATTTGTACCCTTGGGCACTACTGGCAACTTATTTGTATAATAGGGCAGTAGTGCCAACTTATTTATACAATTGGTCCCTAGTGGCATCTTATTTGTATCATTATCATTGGGCACGAGTAGCATCTTATTTGTATCCTAGGAGAGACGGGGCATCTTATTTGTATCATTTGGCAACACTGCCATTTTACTTGTATCATTGGGCACTAGTGGCATCTTAATTGTATCATAGGGCAGCAGTGACTTCTTATTTTTATTATTGGGCCTATTGGCATCTTATTTGTGTCACTGGGCACCAGTGGCATCTTAATTGTAGTCTAGGACACTAGAGGCATCCTAATTGTATCATAGGGCACTAGAGGCATCTTAGTTGTATTACAGGACACTAGTGGCATCTTATTTGTATCATAGGGCAGCAGTGACTTCTTATTTTTATTATTGGGCCTATTGGCATCTTATTTGTGTCACTGGGCACCAGTGGCATCTTAATTGTAGTCTAGGACACTAGAGGCATCCTAATTGTATCATGAGGCAGCAGTGACTTCTTATTTTTATTATTGGGCACTAGTGGCATCTTATTTGTAACATAGGCCACTTATGTACCCTTATAGGACAAAATATTCATTCTCATATCAAAGCTTAATCAACTGTTACATTCCTTTGGTTTATAAAGATTTTTGCCCTCTTGTCAACCATTTGCATAACTGAAAGCCTATGTTTCTGTGTCTAGATATCTCCGTCCTTCAATGTTGCAGCATCTTTTGAGAAGGCTTGTCTTTGACGTTCCAATTCTTAATGAGTATGCCAAAATGCCATTGAAGGTGAGTTCATGTTTTAAAGGGGTTTTGCCATCTCAGACAATGGGGGCATATTTCTAGGATATGCCCCCATTGTCTGATAGGTGCGGGTCCCACCTCTGGCTCAGCTATTTCCGTCTGCCCCATAGAAATTAATGGGAGCCGCGCGTTCGTGGTGCGTTCTCATTCATGTCTATGGGAGCAGCGCTTGTTGGTGGACGGACCCAGGTGTCCTCCAGCCACAGCTCTTCCTGCTCCGTTCTCGTTGTAGGTGCGGGTCCCAAAGGTGGGACCCACAACTATCAGACAATGGGAGCATATCCTAGCGATATTCCCCTATTGTATGTGATGGGAATACCCCTTTAGGTATAGAATATATGTCCAGTTAAAGTTTTACAGATAATCTTTAAAGGGGTTTCCTCCTTTTAAATAATCATGACATATCCTCTGGGTAGGTCATCAATATCAGACTGGTGTGGGTCTGACATCCGGCACCTCCACTAATCAGCTGTTTTTGTCAGCCGTGGTAAAGAAAACAGTAGATGCAGCCAGAAGCATACAGCTCTGTCTACTGTGTAGTGGCCATGCCAGCATACTGCAACACAGCTCATTCAAGTGAATAGTAGCTGAGGTGCGTTAGATTACCATGGTCATTAAACAGTGGACAGGGCCTTCTGCCCTCGATATAATATTGATGACCCATCCAATAGGTTGAAAACCCCTTGAAACTGGTTCTCAACTTTGGATGACATAGGATCCCTTGATACTAAGTAGATCACAAAGTTTCCTCCTGCTGGGACCTCTACTGATCATCTATTATCTGTAGAGAAATATGGCAGTAAAGGTGGATTTACACAGATCAATATTTGGGCAGATTATCGGGAGCAAACCTTTCTGCAAACACTTGTTCCCAAAATCTGCCCGTCTAAATGTTCCGCCAATCACCCGACTGCTAGTTCATCGGGTGATCCTGTCGTTCATGCATCCTTGTCGTTTCTGGCCAGCAGATCATTCGGTCTAAACAGCAATCTGCTGCCCATATTGTGAAGGAGATCACTGCATGTAAATGCATTGGTCTCCTCCACTGAGTAAGCAGACGACTGTTGGGAAGGAACGCTTCCGTCCCGACACTAAGCTTTAACTCGGCCCGTGTAAACCTGCCTTAAGTATTCAATCTCTCTGCAGTGCCGCCACAGAAGAAATGAAGCGTTATACAGTGCCCATTCAAATGAATGCTGGACAGGACAGTTCCTCCAGATAGAGAGACGCACTTAGTGACCATTCTCCACTCTGGCCAAGACTAAAGAGAGCCCCCCACACACACTTTATTTACTCATAATTTATTTATAAAATGAATGAAAAAGCGGTTTCTCAACTAGACAACACCCTTAATGCGCCATGAAACTGCAAGCTATAAGATTTAGCACAGAAAAATACCTGCTTATGTTCTTTTCAAAAATATATTGTCATAGGCATAAATAATATTTATCTCTGTTGATTTAAGCTCCTCACTAACCACTATGAACGATGCTGGAAATACTACTGTCTTCCAACGGGATGGGCCAACTATGGTGTGTCGTCTGAAGAGGAGCTTCATCTAACAAGGAAACTTTTCTGGGGCATATTTGAATCTCTTGCTCATAAGGTAACGAATTTCAGTTTCTTCTATATAGCAAACGTGAAGTTTCTTGTTCAATTTTTGAAAATTTTGAAACCCTTCCTTTGTAGAAATTTGACGCTGAGCTATATAAGATTACCATGCCGTGTCTATGTGCAATTGCTGGTGCCATACCACCTGACTATGTCGATGCTAGCTACTCCTCAAAGACTGAGAAGAAGGCTTCTGTGGATGCTGAAGGAAACTTTGACCCAAAACCTGTGGAGACCTTAAAGTAAGTGTTCTTGTATGAATCAGATGTTTGGATAGTATCAGAAGCATTTCTATAGAATCTAGAGATGGTATGAATTAACCAATAGGCTAGACATGCCCAAGATCCTACACCTGTACTGTATCTCCTTGGATTTTCCTTGGCTCCACTGACCATTGCCAGCAAAAGTGTGTATGTGTGTGTGGTGGGGGAATATTTTGTAAGGTTTGCTATCTGGGCCAAAACTGTTGAGCATATATTCCAAAGATCTTGCTGCCCACCGATAAAATTCTGTCTTTCACAGTATACTAAGTACTGTATGTGTGGACCCACTGCATTGCAATGGATTCGGCTTGAGGCTAGACCTGGGA
This sequence comes from Bufotes viridis, assembly GCA_033119425.1. Classification (NCBI taxonomy): domain Eukaryota; kingdom Metazoa; phylum Chordata; class Amphibia; order Anura; family Bufonidae; genus Bufotes; species Bufotes viridis. The sequence continues at coordinate 28,229,131 of CM065597.1, read as the reverse complement.
GTGGAGTCGAAGGGATTCTCTGGTATTCACCCTTTAACTCCTGTATGAGGTTCTAGTCATTGCTGAAGGGAATCCTAAGGTCACAACCACAAGAGTAGTCTCCATTAAAAATAGGTGACGTAATGTTAGCATTAGAAATCAGAACTATGTACAAAATCAACAGGTAAAAGTTGTACTCAGGCAAGTGGAGGTCAAGGCACATAGAGCCACCAGGTTGGAGGGCAGGCAGAGGACAGGAAAGGACACTGGAGACTGCTAGAAGGTCAGGGCAGGCAGCAGATGAGTAGACAAAATCAGGAAACAAACCATCTCTGTAACAGAGAACCAGTACAATAGAACACCTTAGTGCCAAATGGGAAACTAGGAACCTATTTGCTCAGGCAGCTGAGTGTTGGGGAAAGGCTCTCTAGATAGTTTTGGGCAGGAGAAGAATTATAGCAATGAAACCTGCCCTTTCAATAAAGAGAGGAACTGTGCACGCTCCTTAGTACCCTACAGAAGTTAGATGGCTCAGCTCTGCAGTGAATGATGGAAGGCGGCGGCCATGAGAAGGATAGCACCATTGGCCATGGCACTTACACTATCATTTTACTAGTCTACAATATAGAAGGCAACATTTCCAATAATTTTTTTTCTATTTTGTGTTACTGCTTTATACCATGCAGACAGGTATCTCCCAGGGATAGGGAACCATCTTGCTTGCACCACCTTCTGCAAGTGGCTGTCTATGAGTCAAAGCCTGACTTTGGGGCATGACATGGAAAAATATCCCTTGTCATGTCCCAAGGCATTTCCAATTGAATACAATATTTTTTTAGATGCAGTAGCTAAAATTATGTTCTGCTAAAAATCATAGTACAGTATATGTTTATAGCCATTTTTCAAATATGGAACTACAACATTCTGGCTGCCTTAATCCACCACTAGGGGGAGCATAGACGTTTACTGCATACAGATTACACAATGAAGTCAATAATAACACAGTATGCACTAACCTCGTGAGCTCCCCCTGGTGGCAAAGGCAGGCAGCCAAATTTTGATCAGTTAACTCTATGTTGGGTTTTGGCATAAAAACTGATCAGAGCAAAAGGTTGAACCTTAAAAAATGAGATTACGATAAAGGTGCAGATTCCCTTTAATGTCTCTTTAAAAATTATAATAACATTATTATACAGACATGTATTTTATGTCACAGTGTAATCATCCCTGAAAAACTTGATAGCTTCATCAACAAATATGCTGAGTACACTCATGACAAATGGGCTTTTGAGAAGGTAAGAAAATCTTCCTTGTATTTGGTAATAGGTATGGGTCTGAGCCCTATGAAGGAAAAGCTGCTTTACTTATGGTAAATGTTTTATTTTGTCTCAGATACAAAATAACTGGTCCTATGGAGAGACGGTGGATGAAGAAGCCAAAACACATCCAATGCTACGCCCCTACAAAACCTTTTCCGAAAAGGTTAGTCTAAATTCCTAAAAAGTTTGATGAGGTTGGGCATCTGACTTTTTTTTCAATTACTTTAAGTAATAAACTACAAATTGACCATCTAAGGCTACTTTCACACTAGCGTTTTTTGTGGATCCATCATGGATCTTCAAAAACGCTTTTGTTACAATAATACAACCGCATGCATCCATCATGAACGGATCCGGTTGTATTATGTCTTCTATAGCCATGACGGATTCGTCATGAACACCATTGAAAGTCAATGGGGGATGGATCAGTTTTCTATTGTGTCAGAGAAAACGGATCTGTCCCCATTGACTTACAGGACGGATTACTCTTGCTCCTCACCACATCGCAGACAGAAAAACGCTGCCTGCAGAGTTTTTCTGTCCGCAATGGGGACGCAACCAAATGGAACGGAATGCATTTTGGTGCACTCTGTTTAGTTCAGTCCAGTTGTGTCCCCATTGACAATGAATGAGGACAAAACTGAAGCGTTTTCTTCCGGTTTTTGAGATCCTATGATGGATCTCAATCGCTGAATTAAAAACGCAGATGTGAAAGTAGCCTAAAGATGTTTGATTCATCTGTTTATTTTCTGGACAGTAAAAATGCTGATTGCAAATGGATTCACATTTTTCCGCCACCTTACCTAACAGGACAAGGAGATCTACCGTTGGCCTATCAAAGAATCACTGAAAGCCATGATAGCTTGGGAGTGGATGGTTGAAAAGGCCAGAGAGGGAGAAGAAGACAAGACTGAAAAGAAGACAAAAACAAGAAAGATCTCTCAATCTGCTCAGGTAAGATCTATCTATCTATCTATCTATCTATCTATCTATCTATCTATCGACTTGGGCCCACCAGAGGAAATGATTCTGAGGGCCCATCCTCTGTGTATATAGAATCTTAAGGGCGCTCTGTTTTACTAGGGGTCCATTATCGTCAGAAGGATTCTCTGGTGCTCCGGTGGGCCAGTCTGACCCTCTATCTATCTATCTATCTATCTATACTCTTTTACCATTCTGCTTTCCATACTTTTCAGGCAACCTATGATCCCACAGTACAAACCTTTAGCCCAACTCCCATTGACCTTACTGGAATCACCCTGTCTAGAGAGCTTCAGGTAAGAATACAATTTTACAAATCTATTTCTACCTAAGGTAGGTTAATATTGTTCACCTGTGGCCTGAGAGGCACAATATGGATGCTTTTGTAGATGTTTAACCTCTGTTCTTTGTCATTCCTGTTTTAGTCAATGGCTGAGCAACTGGCAGAGAATTACCACAACACATGGGGGCGTAAGAAAAAACATGAGCTGGAGGCCAAAGGTAAGGACATAAAAACTCAATTATGAAGCGTTATGTTTGTGTCTACCCCTTAATCAGATAGTCTTCATATGCAACAACATTGCTCTGTCCAATGCTTGTCTGTGCACAGGGCAGCTAAGAATATACCTGCAGATTTGTCAGCTTCCACATCTACTCTTCTCTAGCCATGCCATGTTTCATTTTTGTTTTATGCCTACATGTAATTTAAATTGGTTTACAGGAGGAGGAACCCATCCCTTGCTTGTACCCTATGATACACTGACTGCTAAAGAGAAAGCTCGTGACAGGGAGAAAGCACATGAACTTCTTAAATTTCTCCAACTTAATGGCTATGCAGTGACCAGGTTGGTTTAACGGGGGAGTTGATGATGTGACCTTTTGTCGGAGACCTTATGCCTACTGATTGTGACAACAGCATCTCTATATCTATAGTTCTGTTGTATTCATGCACTTAAAAACATACCCTAAAGCCATCTCCATAGTCGTTTTTGTTCTTTTGGAGAAAATATCTCTATTGATGTAAGGCGGTAATCAAGTTATTGAGTGCAACTACCTTACACTTCAGTTATAATGGAAAATATGGCGCTAATGATGACCATTGGTGACAAACTTCTTATTACTTACAGGGGGCTGAAAGACATGGAGCTGGACACTTCCTCTATTGAAAAGCGTTTTGCATATGGCTTCCTGCAGAAACTTCTGAAGCTCATGGACACAGCCCAGGAGTTCATCGCACATTTGGGTATGAGGATGAGTGAACTGTGGATTTACACATTGGTTACTTTTTTGAAGAAATTTTACATCACGCGAAAAAATCTAAGCATATTCACATGCCAACAGTCCAAAATTATAACAAGCAAACATGTAAAGTGGTATTCCAATCTTATAAAGTGATGACATAGCACTAGGAAATGCTATCACTTTATGGTCGATAAGGGGCCAGTCTCTGAGGCCCTCACCAATCCTGGGAATGAAGGGACGACTTGAATGGGACTGCTCTGCAGTTATCTACAGAGTTCGGTACTGGTGTGCATGGGAACAAAATGAAGGTGATGAAGCGCTACACCAGCCTTGTGGCTTCTTCAGTCTCCAGACTGTCAGTCTCTGACCGCTGGACACCACCGATATGCAATTTAGCAATGTGCTTTAACATCATAGGATGGGAATACTCCATAATCAACCTCTAGTAACTTCTCTGTGTTCTTTATTACCCTTGTCTTTTAGTTTGGCACCTTCTAGATGTGTTTTTCTGTTTTCCAATTTTAGAGGCTGTTGTGAGCAGTGGCAGAGTCGAGAAATCCCCTCATGAGCGGGAAATCAAGTTCTTTGCAAAGGTATATGTACTTCTTATATATTCCTTCTTCTACCATGCCCATGGGTAATATTTTCTTGCAACTTTTGCCCCCCATTACCAAATATTCACCAAAACCACAGGGATCCAATAAAACTAGAGAGGAGCAGGAATTGTAAAATATTGGCAGAATAATGTCAAAAGCTTATGATGAAGCTTTAAGTCCTCCTACTGATCAGCTTAAGATGTTGAAGAACCAGATCTCATTCCACTATTGCTCATCTCTGGGGATATTATAAGGAAAACTCCATTTGGTCAAATTCTTGGTTCTCTCGAAGTTGTCCTTGACAGCGGGTTTTCCAGGCCAAGTAGACCTCATGTACAAAGTGTATGGATCTGCATCAAAGATGCTATGTTTATGACCGACATTTATTTTCTATTAGAACCAGATCTCAATCCACAAGTGCTTATTTCTGGGGATATTATAATGAAAACTCCATCCAGTCCCCAAGATCATTTAGAGTTTGGACAGCCAAAGGACTCACTAGGATTTATCACTTATTTTCCCTAGATGCTGTGGCTAGATTGACTTCCTTACAAAGCAGATTTGAGCTACCATCCACAAAGCCTTTTGTTATCTCCAACTAAAACATTTCATTGAATCCCTTCTCAAAAATGCAACTACCCCTCTATCTTTGACTGCTTTTAAAACTTACTACCTGCATCATCCACATGCTAGAGGTTTCAACATGGAAATTTCTATGCCCTAACACATACCTCTTATAGAACCCAATTGTCCCACATTTCGAAGTGGAAATCAGACTGGATTCTACTTTAACTGATGATCAGTGGAAACAAATTTGGGATTCCACACATAAAAGAGCCCAAAACACATTAATGTTAGATACATTGTATAAAGTATTATTCAGCTGGTATTTAGTTCCATCTAGAATAGCCCTTGAACTAGTTCCCAGGGGTTGTTTCAGGGGTTGTCAATCTGTAGGTGATGTACTGCATATCTGGTGGTCCAGCCCTCAGACTTTGAATCAGGGTCTATAACCTCATTAACGCAGTAACGGGTTATAATATCCGAAAGGACCTTTGGGAGGCATTACTTAACAAGAGAATCCCAAGAACCTCCCTGCTCTCCCAACGGTTAATAGGTTTCTTTTTCTTGGCCACCAAACAAACGTTTGCAGCGGCCTCGAAAAAACCCTATCTGGATTTCTCTAAGGTGAAGCGTAGACAGGATTTTTATATCGTCAACGAAAAATTGACACCCCTTTTAGCAGACCATCATAATAAATTCTAAAAAATAAATTCTTAAAAATATGGGCACTTTGGGTGGCACACTCCCTTCCTGCTCCTCCTAACAGACCTTTGCTGTCTATTTAACAATCTACCTATACATGCTGTTGAGTGCCTACCTTGAGTGTGCCACCCAGCCGGAGATCCCTTTCCCCTCCATTCCCTCAATGGCTTATCCGGCACCACCTGATATGATTAAATAGTGGTAAAAACAGGATACTGGCCTATAAATAATTCTTTATACCCACTTTCTTTTCCACTACCTCAATACTGTTTTGCCATTAGTTCATTGGCTGAGCCGTATGATGGAACTCTGCGAAATGTAACTTACAATCAACCAAATACCACTCATGATGCCTGCCATCCAACAGAAGCACCCTCTCCCCAGTTTGTCTTTTGTCTTCGTCACGTCTGTCAGTTATCCACGTTTCTCTTCATTATGCCTTAGTTGGCTATAATAACCATTTTTGATTGGCTATAGTATGCACTGTTAGTGCCCATGAATTATCTCTCCTTATAGTTATACTCTGATGGACAGACTTGTTCTTACTACACATTACTAGTCTACTTTGTCACATTCTCTGTTGGCTGTTACTTATATGAAATGTTTAAAATCTTCAATAAAATGTTTGTAAAAAAGAAAACTCCATCTGGTCAAATCCTTGCTTCTCTCTAAGTTGTCCTTGGCAGAGGGTCCTGCAGGCCAAGTAGACCTTGCTTGATTAATCTTGTAGAAATTATCTGAATCTGCATAAAAAATGTTGCATGACCAACATTTCTTTTCTAAATGTTATGGCTCGCAACATTACCACGATAACAAAAGGCAGGTGGTCAGTCAATGAAGGATGACTAATAACTCTTCCAGTTAAGATTACATATACAATCCCAGAGATTAATAAGCATTTAAAAAGATACCATTCTTCTGATTAAGAGGTGGTTTTCTGCAGTTTAAGAGACGTTGGTAGAACATAATTTAACACAGAAAATATGCTTCATATGAACCTTATTGATAATCAGTAATGTCAGTCCAAACTCACATGATGCCATATTTCCACTTTACAGATCCTTCTTCCACTTATCAACCAGAACTTCAAGAACCATTGCCTCTACTTCTTGTCTACCCCAGCTAAGGTCCTAGGCAGTGGTGGACATGCATCAAACAAAGAAAAGGAGATGATTGCTAGGTAAAGTATTTATCCCATTGGGCAAGTAGACATATGTTTAAGTATCATCTATGGTATTTGTTTATTAGTTTTTGGAATGGACTTGAAATATTGAATGGTGAAGCCAATAGGATTGGCCAAGAAAAAGATATCTGAACTGCATGCACATATGGACTTCTCTAAATAGACATCGACAGTATAGTTGATGTGATATAGGAGTTCCCTATAGGAGTTATAGAATTGTTGTATCCTGTACATTAGACTCACTTTCACTGTCTCTCCTCCTCCTTCCCTCTGTACCTGCCTCTTTCACCCTCCTTAGCCTATTCTGTAAGATGGCTGCTCTGGTACGGCATCGGGTGTCTTTGTTCGGTAAGCAGTGAGATATTGCTGCTGTGAAGATCTTCTCATTCCACTAATCTTTACTGCATGAGCTGAACCCATATTGACTGCTTCTGAATCCTCCTCGATCCACGTGTTTTCTTCTCTGGATTTGTGGTGTGGAAGGGGCCTGTCTATGTTTGAGTTTTACTTGGGTCAAGTTGGGTGTGTGTGTGACTTTCAACTAAATGAATGTCTCCCATTTTTTCCTCAGGAACTGATGCTCCAGCTGTTGTCAACTGTCTACATATCTTGGCACGTTCTCTGGATGCCAGGTGCTCTGTCAATGTTGTATATACAAACAAAATTACTATTTTTCTCATTCAAAACTTCATCTCAAGAACATATGTCTCTTAATCTTCCCAACAGGACAGTGATGAAGTCTGGCCCGGAGATAGTAAAAGCTGGTTTACGTTCCTTTTTTGAGGGTGCATCAGAAGACATTGAGAAAATGGTTGAGAACTTAAAACTTGGAAAGGTTTCTCAGTCCAAAACTCAGGTCAAGGGTGTTTCCCAGAATATCAATTATACAACGGTGGCCCTTTTGCCAGTTCTGACATCACTGTTTGAGCACATTGCGCAACATCAGTTTGGAGATGATGTTATATGTAAGTTACAGGTCTTGGGATTGGGAAGGATTTTTGAAACCTTAAAAATTCATGTCAAAGACAATAGATTAGGGGACATGAACTTTGGATAAAATGACCAAACCTTAAATGCTATATCTATATCTAGATATAGCTGGTAGATAATCCCATGTATCTTCTTTTAGGAAGTTTGCCAGCACCACTTCATCTGGCAGAGAGAACCATAGTCTCACTGCTCTTGCAGTAAAGAATCCTCTGTTGGTGTAGAAACCTTCTTTCCTTTAGACATACAGGCTGTCCCCTCCTCACAGTCCTGGGTATAAATAGATCATGGGAGAGATCTCTGTATTGACCTTTGTTGTATTTATACATATTTTATTAGGTCACCCGTTAGACATCTTTTTTGTAAACTAAATAACCCTAATTTTATTAATTTTTCTGGGTACTGCAGTCCATTCATTCCATTTATTACTTTGGTTGCCCACTTTTAAATTTATTGAAGCTCTACTATTCCCAAAACTGCACATAATACTCCAAATGTGGTGTGACTACTGATTTATGGTAGGACTGTCTTCTCATCCCGTGCAACTATACCTCTTTTGATGCACCTTATGATCTTATTAGCCTTGGCAGCAGCTGCTTGACACTGGTTTCTACAGTTGTTGACTGTCAACTAAAATTCTTTTTCCATGTCATCTATGACATTTCCCACAAAAGATTATTACACCACTGAAATGTTTTCTTCTTCTGTCTCCTCAGTGGATGATGTACAAGTCTCCTGCTACAGAACATTGTGTAGTATCTACTCTCTGGGAACCACCAAGAACCCTTATGTTGAGAAGTAAGGGCATTTAACACATTGTATAATTAATACATGATTAGAAAAGAAATTTTCTAGGTGTAAAACTTGCACGTGTGTTTATTATTAGACAGCGTCCAGCTTTGGGAGAGTGTTTGGCCAGACTGGCCGCTGCAATGCCCGTGGCTTTCTTGGAACCGCACCTGAATGAGTATAATATCTATTCTGTTTATACCACCAAATCTCCCCGGGAACGTGCCAGTAAGTATGGGAAGTCACTCAAAATCAGCAATCCCTAGGCATTTCACAAAAGTTTTGAAACATCTTTTTTTTTTTTTATTCCATAGTCCTGGGTCTTCCCAACTCTGTTGAAGAAATGTGTCCAGACATCCCTGATCTGCAGACTTTGATGAAGGAAATTTCATTATTAGCAGAATCTGGTGCGCGCTATACAGAGATGCCGCATGTCATTGAAATAACATTGCCTATGCTGTGCAATTATCTTCCTCGTTGGTGGGAAAGAGGACCAGAGAACATCCCAGATGACACTTCACCTTGCTGCACAAGTGTGACCTCTGAACACCTCAATGCTCTTCTGGGAAACATCCTCCGAATTGTTGTCAACAACCTTGGTATAGATGAGGCCTCGTGGATGAAGAGACTTGCAGGTATCTTGCTTTGTGTGATGGACTGATGAGACAGTCTTTGCAGATTTTTTTATGATTTACCTGATCATGATAGTCTAGAAACCCTAGAATTCTAACCCATTTAAAATTGTATCTTCTAGTGTTTGCCCAGCCCATAGTAAGCAAGGCTAAGCCGGAGCTCCTTCGATCACATTTCATTCCCACCATGGAAAAGCTGAAAAAACGGGCAGGCAAAGTTGTTGCTGAAGAAGAACAGCTACGTTTGGAAGCCAAGAGTGAATCTGAAGATTCGGAAAGTCTGATTCGTGATGAGTTCTCTGTTTTATGCCGCGACCTCTATGCTCTTTATCCTCTACTTATCCGTTATGTGGACAACAATAGGTACAGTAACTGGCCATTAAGTGGCAGAAAAAAGACCACTGATTAATGCAACCAGTGTAATACCTGATCACGAACCATCTGCTATTACCTTGATTGATATTGGCATTAAATCAATCATTGATCTTTGAGTTTACGAAGAGATGGTATTTTTTTTATCCTAGAGCAAACTGGCTAACAGTCCCTGACTGTGATGCTGAAGAACTTTTCCGTATGGTTGGTGAAGTATTCATCTTCTGGTCTAAGTCCCATGTAAGTTCTAAATACTAAGTAGTAAGTACCCTAGATAGTACGTTCTGTGGGTGCTCATTCCCTCATTCTATGGTTTACAGGACACAAACAATTATACCATATAATGACTAAAAATGTGTCAAATTGGTAAAATATTTCCATTTACTTAATTAAATAGCTACCACCACCATACTCTGCAAAATCAATGTATTGCACAGTCTCTAAATAGCGGGGCCAAAGAATGTCAAGTAAACACCACCAAACCGTGCTCAGATAATACTGGCATATGTTGACCAGGTAACATCTCCATAAATAATTTAAAGAGGTTATCTTTATTTAGGAATTTGATTTTGATGTGCATCCTCAGAATAGGTTCTCAATATCATATCAGCGAGCCCATCTCCCGTCCGCCCCCCTTCCTCACCATTCAACTGTTTGAAGAGACCGTTGCACTCATCAGAACTCCGGTGAGAGTTGTGGTCTCTTCACAGCTTACCATGCACAGAGCACAGCATTGTCCATTGTATAGCGGCTGTGCTTGGTATTGCAGCTCTGCCCCATTCACTTGAATGGAACTGATTTGCATCTAGGTCATGTGACCAATGTAAGGTGACGTCACTGAGTACCACCTCTTTGAACAGCTGATTCCCAGGACCCCTTCATATCTGATATGGATGACCTATCCTGAGGATAGACCATCAATATCAAATTCCCAGATAACTTTAATACTTGAATCTATTAAAAGTGCCAAACTATGTCTAAAAATACTGTTATACAATTCATATTGAAGTTAGTGGTTACAAGCCTCAGATAACAGGCCTAGTGTCCCCTTTAGCAGAGGCAGCTAAAGCGATGGGGTAGCTCAGCATTAGTTGTATCTAAGAATTTTTATCCTATTCAAATATGATCGTTCACATCCAATCACATCATACTTAATTACATTCTTACCTTGAAACACAAAAGTTGTGGTACTTTTATTTCAAGAGACCATCACTAACTCTCGAAACCTTTGAGATCTAGATTTCAGGTGGTATCACCAGTTATGATACAAAAGAGATATAAAAATAATATTTTTCTCTACTAGAACTTCAAACGAGAGGAACAGAATTTTGTGGTACAGAACGAAATCAACAACATGTCCTTCCTCACCGCAGACAGCAAAAGCAAAATGTCCAAGGTGGGTTGACCATCTCCATACAGTTATTTGGTGATCTCCTTTTGACCACCATTTCAATATATATAGTTATATTCTGCCAGCATATGAGTTTTGACTCAAGTTCCAATATTTTACTAAATACCACATGCTCATTTTTCAAGGACAAGTAACACCAAAACTGCACATCGAATGTATGGTGACAACTCTCGCTATGTCAATTTATAGGGAATATACTTTATGTTCTTCATAATGTGAGGCGTTCTATAACCAGCAATGGATGAGAGGACAACCAAGCTACGTTCTTGAATGACCATCAACTTTTGCCAGAAGCTCTTGGTAGAATTTTTGGTGTTATTAGTCTTTGTTGTGCTTCTTATTTTGTCATGCCCTCATGAATCTCTTTTGTATGGTATTCATTTGAGATCCTCAAATCATTGTAATTTGGCCCCTTTTTGTTTATTAGATGTTCTTCCTTTTTCAATTTATTTTGTAACAAACTTACGTGTTTCTCTCTTTGTTCCCATGTTAGTCTGGAGACAGCCAGGTCAGCAGTCAACCTCTTTTCTTGTGGTGGGGCTGCTGCATTGTTGCCCTCTGCCTGTGTGGGAAGCATGGCTACGTCCGTCTGTCTGTCCTGCTTTCACTTGTGTATCACTTCCATCAACTAAGTGCTATGTAATGCTGTACAAGGTCGACCAGTCTTAGTATCGACTTATACACTCTGTACAGTCTTGCAGTTACTTAGCTGGAAAAAATATATACCGTAATTGGTTCTAGAGGAATAAAAAAAGGACTCCTTTCACTCTACTGCCTGAAAGTTCTTGTAGGATATTTGGAGAATAGTATAATTATAACGGGTTTCCAGCTGTAGAGAGTAAAGATCGTTGAGTTTTACAGTTCATTTATGCCTGTTATTATTGTTGAATTGAGAACTGAGACTTTCTGCAGTCCATCCCATATAGTCCACTCATTTACCTTCACTGACCTCAATGGTCATCATGGCTCAAGGTTCAATCTACTTTCTGAACCTAGCAATTCTGTGTATTAGGTGACTTTAAAGTAAGTTGGACTAAAGGTCTCCCAGGCTTTTGAGCCATCATTTTTTCCTTTTCCAATTTTATTTTGTTTTTTACAAAATTGAGAAGCCTAACTCAGAGTAGACATTTGAAGTGAGTCAGGTTGTCTACTCTATATCTTCTCTGCAAGGAAAGAGAATCACTTTGATCCAAGAGTGAAGTTCTGTCTTTGAAGGGAAAGTGTAGAGTAGACAACCTGAATAGTCATAATTTGGATCAGTCTCCTAAATCTTGTTGCCAACATGGCAGTGGCTGTGGAGAGAAGGACCCTAAATGGATTCTCACTGCCAACTAGAAAGGGTTATGGGCCCAACCTAATCTACTGTAGCATCTACCAAGTCCTGATAACTGGTGAATGGACACCTTTATGGTTCCTATACTATTGGTTAGGATTGAGAATAAATAAACTAGATGAAGTTTGGCAGATCTTTCTCACAGAAGTGGTGGTAGGAGTCATTTTTTGTCAAGGAAGTGAAAGGAGGTCAGATAGATAGATGATTTTGCATGTTCTCTGCAGCCACTCCAGAGACAGGAATGGCTATGTTTTCTGCCTGAGCAACACATGGCACGTCATATGTGTTGGCAGAGAGTGAGGGCACAGATGTGGGTGACAACTGAGGTGCTGGAAGCCTGCACCTTTCTGAAATGTGCTGTTTTTCAATTGCTTTATTGTGATCCTCTGTGGCTGCCTTGGAGGGTGATGTGTCTCTATGGAATCCTTCAGACGTTTTAATGTCTTTTTGTTAAATCTTCTAAAATGAACATCCTGCCAATGTTTTCACAACAGAGGGAAATGCAGCCTGCTTTCACGTCAATTAACATGGACATCTGTTGGGTAATCGAGTCTACACAAAAACACTACCATGTGTACAAAAAAAGACATGTATGGAAACACCAACAAATGTTCTTCTAGTCCAACAATAATGTATCTATTGCTTGATGAAAAATGCACCAAGGTTATGTTATTTGAAGGGAGGGATATTTCTTTCACTGACCATATGTACATTGAACACGTCTTGGATATCTATTAATTTTCATAATTAGTCAAATGGAACTATTATGGTCATTGAACATATCAGGGCTGTTAATTTTTTCACTCTGGTCCCTAAAATACAAGTTTTCAATTAGTGTGCTGTCCTGAAAGGGGTTGTTCAAATTATTCTTATTGATGACCTCAGGATAGGTCATCAATTTCAGATCGGCAAAGGTCCGACACCCGGCACCCTCGCCATTCAGCTGCGTGCCAGCACAGCCTTCTCTTCATTGTTTACCTGTTCGTTGTCGCAACAGCAGCGGTAAGCAGGTGTCATTACAAGACGCTATCCCATTCATTTCAATGGGACTCATTCTTCTTGTAATTACTCAGAGCTCACCATTTTGAGCAGGTAAACAATGAAGAGAGGGCTGCGCTGGCACAACATGCGCCTTCTCTTCAAACAGCTGATCAGCAGGGTGCTGGGTGTCTGACACCCACATATCTGATATTGATGACCTGTCCTGAGTAAGCTTGAGCAAATCAGGTTCGGATTGCTCTATCTGAACCCAATTTGTTTGAAAACCTTGTTTACAATATCTGCTCCGTAGTGTGCTTAAATATATGACCTGGAAAATCTTGCTGAAAATAACGCAAGACTTGCTTCGTCTCGAGTCTATGACTTTACACTTCCGTTATGCACATATAAATTATATAAATTACTGTTCCAAAGTCTCAATAAAGAAGCTGAGTTCAGCTTCAGATTTTGGAACAGAAATTTGAGTGCATAAATAAAGTGTAATGTCATAGACACGAGACAGAAAGCAAGTCTCCCGTTATTTTCAGCAATATTTGCCAGGCCTGAAAATCATACATTTTCATGTGCTACGGAGGAGATATTGTAAAGGAACTTTTCAAACAATTGGGTTTGAATAGAGCAATACGAACCTGGCTCGCTCAAGCCTAATACTGAGGATAGGTCATCAATAAAACTAACTTGGACAACCCCTTTAAGGGTGTTTTCCAGGAATAACTGGACCCACAGAGCATACCTGTAGCATAAAGTTTATAATATACTTACCTTTCCGAAGTTGCATGGACTTCCAGGAACTTAGTCACGTGACGCTTCTTTTCTGAAAATCCGTTTTACACCAACTCCATGTCCTATACTAGGTTTTTGTCCAGGCATATGGACAGGATGTCACTTCTTATGTGGATGGGGCCAGAACTACCATATTCCTCTCCAGGGTGCAAATGCAAACTCCTGGATCCACCCCATCTGTGTATGTAGCAGAGAGAGGACTAATTCTGGCCAATGTCCAAACTGAAGTGATGTGGTCAACAAAAGTTACATTTTTTAGAAGAGGAGCATCACACAGCCAGGTTCCTGAAAGGCTGATTCGTTCAACTTTGGAATGGCAAATATATTAGAAACTTTCTGCTACTGGTTTGTTCTATAATTAAAGTGGATTTGTGAGCCTCTTTAACATACTTACCAACATTGCTGTTGATAAATTCTGAGCATTTAAACCCTGCCCCCAAACCCACCCAGGAAGATCCATTTATGAGTGGGGCTTATATAAGCCTTACATATTTTTGGCCCATAAACAATCTGAATTTACAGGGAATGTCTCAGAAAATTTGGGACTGTCTCTAAAAATTCAGAACTGTTGGCAACAACGTTTTAACACAGTCACCGAGAGTCGTCAACAAAAGGGTGGACTCCATTAACCAGTGCCCAATATGGCCCTTGGCCGATGCCCATATGATACAAAGAAAGCAAGACATCTTACCTTGATGATGTCTTCAATGGACATTAGCTTTCTGTTCCAAAACAAAGTGTTTTCTACTCTCCTGGCCCCTCTAAGCCCCATCTAAAGGTTCTCACGCATGTACAGTTGCCTCATACTGCAGAAAAGAGGCCAGGTATAGACATTACTAAATAACTTCAGAACCAATTAAAAACCTCACTTTACACCAACAAATCAAGAAAAGAAAATAATGAGTTGAGTAAGTCCCCTAGCTCTCCTAGATACAGACACGGGATTGCAAATATACAGGGATTGAATGAAAGTGCCTCCACAAATCCCTATGTAGACTGCCTGACAAATGACATGATTGAAAAAAGAAATAATCCATGTAACCTTATAGGTTTGGCATAAGAACAGATAGCGAAGGGTACACAGGATAGCTGCCTATGGATCAGGTTTTGTGTCCAGTGTTTTCCAGTAGGATTTGTCCATATTGGTTAATGTTGTCAACGTATCTATTTTTTGTTTCCTGTATATCATGTACAGTATTTCTGAAACATCATGTCTTCTTCCACTAGTATGTCATCTACTACTATGTCTACTATGTCCTCCATGTTCAAGTCTTCATGGCTTCACCATATTTTATGTCTTTATGAATATCGATATATAATTTATAATGCTGCATCCACACTTTTGTTAGGTCTTATATGTCTTCGAGTCTTCTCATCATAATTACTTATAATGCCATGTCTCCAGTAACATCAAAATTTCCCTCCCAGATACATACCATAGGAGATGTATTATAAGATAAACCCTAGGTTTTTAATGGCTGTTTTTGCCCTTATACAGTATTCCTTTTCAATTCCATGGTTTGTATGTGTCATCCTTAGATCACATTTACATTGAGGAGAACCATGAATGTCAGAACATTGGAGAGAGGAACCATTCCCTAACATTTCCTTACCAAGTGTTCCTGATCTCCCTTGTTGTTGGGATTCAACCTCCCTCCCCACCCCATTTGATCATATAAGGCATTGAAAAATATCCCCTAGACATAATGGGAATCAAAGAATCTTTAACATTTTTATTCCTATATAAAACTCCCATCAGATATTCCAAAAACATTTTCAAAAACTATGGCATGTATCTGCATGAATTAATCGCTTCTCATCTATGATAACCTTGTATCATACATTCTACTTCTCTACCATGTTTGATACTTTTGTATGTGTTTTACTCACCCACATCTGTGCGTTTCATTCTCAGATTAACTATCAGCACTCATCATCTTGACTGACTGTTCATTTCATCTTCGTGCTGTGAAATATTGCTGCACTTTGTTATTCCGCTCAACTACAGAATACCATCCATCGATGTTTAGCCTAAAATATAAAAAAAAACTGTGTATGTTACATACGTTGCCTGAACCAAAAAAGTTTGACTATAAAATCAATACTTTTGGTATCATGGTCATAAACATTGAGATAGAAGTGAATGAGACCTTTACTATGGAAATATTAGTGCCGGTCAATATCGTAGGAGACATGGGAGGTATATTAGCGATTATCTTCATATAGACAGAATGAAATTATAAATAATACTCCAGTTTTGAATCATATTTGTACTTGATTAAAGGAATTCAGTCCAAAACTTCATTGTTAACAATGGACCCTAGAAGTTTAAGGTCTCCTTGAGCAAAGCTTGGTGGTGGCCTATGGTTTTGGCTGGAATTTGGCACTTGGAAAAAGTGATTTCCTTACAGCAGCTTCAGATCTTGGCTGATCAGACACTTGGCAGATGACAGCTCTTGGCTGGATGGATGAGATGTGAATGCCTTTTGTGACTTATTATCTGTTAAGGTGTTTGATGCTCCCTCAGTTTCACTCTTGAGCTGAGTTGCATGTTCTGCATATTTCCAGTAATCTTATTGCAAGTCTGCATGATCTAACTTTCCCGTTCCCCTTTAGTCTGGTGGCTCTGACCAGGAACGCACAAAGAAGCAACGCCGCGGGGATCGATACTCTGTTCAGACATCACTTATTGTGGCCACCCTTAAGAAGATGCTTCCAATTGGGTTGAACATGTGTTCACCAACTGACCAAGAGTTGATCTCATTAGCCAAGATACGTTATTCTCTGGTGGGTGTGATCTTAGAAAGAATTTGGTATAGTCGATAGCCCTCATTGTCGTCTTCATTGACCTTTGTCACTCATTCTTATTTTGTAATTTCTCTGCAGAAAGACACAGATGAAGAAGTGAGGGAATTCTTGCAGAATAACCTTCACTTACAGGGCAAGGTAGGTGAATGACCTAGTCCTAAAGTACTATATGATCTAGAATGCATTTACTCAAAGTTTTCTTGTTCCTATTTCTATGTTCTTTAACATATCCACAGCTATCCTTACCAATTCCTCAAACACATAAGTGCAAATGGCCCATGCTGTACTTTCTGCCCCTATGATCCGCTGCCCATTAAAAGCATCTTGATGTAGGACTCATGCACTTGGTTGTATTATTGCTCTGTACAAGTCTATGAGTTGCATGGAGCCATAATATAACACCCAGAGAGAAGTCTATGGGGCGCTACTGTACCTCTGAAAGTTTCAGATTCTATATTCAGCATTATATTTCCATGGAATGCAGTATTATGAAGATTTGGTGAAGATGATTTTGGTGGTCCAGCCATATAATAGTTATAGGTGCCTCCCAACTATCCCTTAAGCCAAGCCATTTATCTAAAGTTTATGCCCAGTTTTAATTTCTTTCTCCCTCTCTCGTGACATTATAAGCTCATGTTGTATGCTATCTTTTCGCTCTGTTCAGTGTGAAAATTCTTCCTCTATGCGTTGGCAATTGGCCCTTTATAACAAAATGTCAGGTAAAGCAGAAGACTCCAATAACCCGGAGAAGATTGTAAAACGTGTACAGGAGGTCTCTGCCGTGCTCTTTCATCTGGAACTGGTGAGCAGATTCCAATAGAATGAAACCCCTGTCAATCTCATTCTTCTTTCCTCGTGCGTCATCTGCTGTGTCTTCATTGATATATCTGTTGTCTTCATTGCTCACTAGACTGAACATCCCTTCAAATCCAAGAAAGCTGTGTGGCACAAGCTTCTTTCCAAGCAACGCCGTCGTGCTGTAGTGGCCTGCTTCAGGATGACTCCACTATATAACCTTCCTCGGTGAGTGCAAACAAAAATTAATGTATTACGTTGTCTTACTGATAAAATCAGTTGATATTAAGGAATTTTTCTGGAAGTTTCTATCCTTAGGATAGCCTATCAATATTTGATCAGTAGGGTTCCGACTCCCAGCACTTCCTCTAATCAGCTCTTTGAAGAGGCTGTGGTGCTCTGATGAGCGATGCAGCCTCCTCGCAGCTTCCCAAGCGCAGAACAACATTATATAGTGGCTGTGGTTGGTATTGGAGCCCAAGCCCATTCACTGAATGGGATTTGGCTGCATGTAGGTCATGTGACCGATGAACGTCATGTCACTAGTCCTGGAAGAGGGTGAAGCGTTAACAGGAGTGCCATGGCCTCTTCAAACAGTGCCAGGAGTCGGACCCCCTCTGATCAGCTATTGATGACCTATTCTGCGGATAGGCTATCAACATTAAACTCCCAAGATACCCCCTTTAAACGTATTAAAAGCATTATAAACATAAGTTTTATTTAACTAGAACAATATTTGCTTCTTTAAGTGAATGTACACCCTTTAATGCCTTTGTTTTTATATTGTAGTTAGGTTTTGTGCTGATTAATGTCTTAATATTCATCTTTAGCAGACAAAGCTCTATTTGCTGACACATAGCTCCAAATCCCCTGCATAGAAATATAAAGTTTAGTGATAAAATTTTATCTGCCTAAACCCACTAGGGGGAGCTTAGGAGCTTACTGCATACTGTTGATACATTGAGCTCAATATTAACTCAGTATTCAAGAGGAACAAATTCGGTTCTTCTCATTAAGCAGTGTTCTGCGCCTACAATGCGGTGTCTCCGAAGCTGAAGATGCTCCCCCTGCTGCTTGCCCTGATGCCACTTCTCCATGTAGTGGTGCATGCGCAGTTGCTGCTCAAGTAGGGGAACTGAATCAGTGGTTCAGGCTAAGATGTGTCATCCTGTCAATCAAGCAGCAAGGGGAGCATCCTCAGCTTCGGGGGCACCCCATCACAGGTGCAGAACTCTTCTGAATTGATTTGCTCATCTCTAGTCAGTATTTTGTAAGCTCCACCTAGTGGTGGCTGCACAGTAACTAACTTTTTTAGTACATGGGTACATACAATCCGTAACATTGCATTTCTGAATTTCTATTTTGCAGAC
The DNA here is from genome assembly GCA_033119425.1 of Bufotes viridis. NCBI lineage: Eukaryota > Metazoa > Chordata > Amphibia > Anura > Bufonidae > Bufotes > Bufotes viridis. Next base: position 28,210,286 of record CM065597.1, on the reverse strand, counting down.
ACCGTGCTTGTAACATGTTTTTGGAAGCTTATAAGCACACCTGGATTATGAGTGAAGCTCATGACTTTGAGGACAGGATGATTGATGACTTGGCTGTAAGTAGAAGAGTACAATATTTAACCATTTTATTGTCCTATGTATTATAATGGTGATTTCATCATAAACAACCTATTGGACTCATAAACTAGCATAGGACAGAAGGCACACGAACCGTAGAAAAAGCCTTCATAGGTGGGCAGAGAGAGCAATTTAAGCTGGTTATTGTCTCCATTTTAATGCATGGTGAGAATGTGGCCTCCACAGATGCTACAATGTTGGCAAAGTGGAAAATGCAAAGAAAATGGAACGGTGGCACCAGGATCTCCTATTCACTGTAAAGGGCCTGATTTGTTATCATGTTGTTATGGTATTACTGAATCTTGAAGCTCTTCTGACCTGCACGATTATTCCTCAGAAACCTGGTGAGACAGAAGAAGAAGAGGAGGAAGAACAAGAGAAGAAGCCAGACCCACTGCACCAACTTATCCTTCATTTCAGCAGAACCGCTTTGACAGAGAAAACGTAAGTCTTGTAATTGACGCCCGGTATTTTATGGCAATGACAACATAAACATTGCTAAACTGCACTTGTCAATCCTTCTCTACAGTAAACTGGATGAAGACTATTTGTACATGGCCTACGCGGATATCATGGCAAAGGTAAATTTGCAAAAAGTTCACTCTGATACTGTATTGTTACTGGAGCAGGACAGTATAGAGAGCAAAAAGAACCATGGTACAGGGGCCTCCACTGCCATGAACCCCTTTAACCAAGCAGCATATGACATAAAGAAGAGGCCCTGACATATTTTATGTGCAAGAGTTTAAACCAACTTTAGTAAATTGATTGAAGTATACTTTAAAGGCGAGATATCCAGAAAATAACATTACTTCCTATAGAAGACAGGAATTTTGAGTTAAAGGGAATATAAAGGATTAGAGACCGTGGCTGCTTCCTTTCAAAAATAGGATCACACATGTCCGTAGGTTTTGTCTGGTATTGCAGGTCAGCTCTACTAAGCCCTGTCAATCAAAGTGGATAGGGCACGGCAGTTGCAGAGAGCCTCTAGGTCTAACAGCAACATTAAGACACCTTACGGTCAAAACATGGATCTTTGGCAAGTTCTAAGACCAAAACTAAATTATGGATAACAACATCATTTTCTGCTCGCAAGCTGTGGATCCATGTGTGAAACCAAACCTAGCTTATGTCAGATGTGGTTCCATAAAGTCTTTTTTTGGAGGACTCTTCTATTTTTCATGGTCTTCACAAGCTATGGTTTCTTGTAATACGATGCGTGGTCCTAACAGTTTGGACAGTGATTTCTGGTTCATGCAGTGCGTTTTCTGTGTCCATACAGTACTTAGTTGTCTCAGTAATATATATCATTTACCACTACACCATCCAGAGTTGTCACATGGAGGAGGAAGGTGAAGAAGCTGCCGGTGGGGAAGAAGAAGAATCTGAACTCTCATTTGAGGTATTTCTTCAGCATGAATTACATTTTTGTGATCAAAATGTAGAACTTATCAGTGCTATCGAGTTGACCGTTTACTGTTCTGTTAGAGCAGGACACATAAAGGGAGATCAGGGTCTGCAGAGGAAAAAAATTTCTGGGCCAAATCCAGAGAATAGATTATGATTTAAAGAAATAGACCATAATGGCAAGTTATTGGCTCCAAAGGGAGCTGCAAATGTTTGTTTTTTTCAATCTCCTGGACCTTTGGGGCCCACTATGATATCAGAGTCTGGGCCTGCTGAAGGATCTTCTGGTACTCTGGTTGGCCAGTCCGCTCTGGGGAAGATATATTAAGTCTATGGTTTCATAATGCCGGTCCATACTTCATTGGAGTACACCTCTTAATAAATTCCACCCATTGTTCCTCTACCATGTCCATTGTTTAGAACTAGCTTTGTGCTTCATACACAGGAAAAAGAGATGGAGAAGCAGAAGTTATTGTACCAGCAGTCCCGTCTCCATAATCGTGGTGCCGCCGAGATGGTGTTGCAGATGATCAGCGCATGTAAAGGTGTGAACACTTATACAACAAAGTCAATGATATTCTGTGGTTTTTGGACAAGTCCTTATCTAACTCTGCCCATGTATAACTCATAGGTGAACCGGGAGCTATGGTTTCCTCTACACTCAAGCTTGGAATTTCTATCCTCAACGGGGGAAATGCTGAGGTTCAGCAGGTAAGAGATGCATCTAAGTGTTAAAGAGAACATGTCACTAGGTTTGGGGACCACTAAACCCGGCATGTCATTATGTGGCTAGGGTTTTGCATTGTCTGTAGCACAACCATGATCAAAATTTTAACTTAACCGGAGAAGAGTCCAGGACTCATCTCCAGCATGCTTCACGGCTCACAAACATTTTTTTTTTTGTATTTCATTCTACAGAAAATGCTAGATTATCTAAAAGAAAAGAGGGAGGTTGGCTTTTTCCAGAGTGTGCAAGCCCTGATGCAGACATGCAGGTGAGGACCTTACAATTCACTTCCTAAAAGCAATGCTTACTGTCTAGTTCCAAAGGTCAGCACATTCTTTGTTGATCTTGCCCTTGAATTCCTCCTTGACATGTGGCTTAGTGGTAGGATTGGCACTCTTTACTGTGCCTTCAGCCATCTTGAAACCACCACCTTACTTGAGCCAGTATCTGAAGGGACCATCCTGTAGATGCTACAGATTTGACTCAAACTGTAAGATCTGAAACTGCCTTTTGCATTAGTCCATTTTTTGTAGTATGACACAGAAGAACCCCAATTCACGTAAATTGAGTATTTCTACACACAAGCATTGGTCCCATCTCTCTTCTTTTAATGTAGTGTCCTGGACCTGAATGCTTTTGAACGCCAGAATAAAGCAGAAGGACTCGGCATGGTAACAGAAGATGGAACGAGTGAGTAATATCACAAAGTGGACATATGACTATGCACCAGTATTTGACTATCCTGGAAAGATTTTTTTAGGCATTAACGTGTCTGCCTGGCAGAGGCTACCCAAAATAATGGTATTTTTTTATTTAGAAAATTCATGTACTCAACCCAGCCTTCACCTACCAATCATAGTTTTGGCCAAAGTGGAAGTCACCAGACCAGTTATGTGGAATTGTATACAAACAATTGATTAGACAGTAACTCTAATACTCAAGAGAAAGCAAAAAAAAAAAAACATGCAGAAAGTATAAATCTCCTCTATGAAATATTCTACTTGTTTGGTGGTAACCATCCATTGGCTTTAATACAATGAGGTTGTAATGTTAAAAGGGTTTTCTGAGACTTTACTACTGATTGGTGGGGGTCTAACACCCAGGACTGCTGACAATCAGCTGTTTGAGAAGGCACTGGCGCTCGCAGTACTGCCACACCATTCTCTCTGCTCACCAGGCACAGCGCCGTACATTGTACAGTGGCTGATCATGTTATTGCAGCTCATCCCCATTCTCTTCAATGGGGCTTAGCTGCGCCTAGGCTAGTGGTGGCAAACCTATGGCACGGGTGCCAGAGGTGGCACTCAGAGCCCTCTCTGTGGGCACCCGCACCCTGGAAAAAGTCTATGGTGTACCAATATGCCTTTGACTTTTTCTGCCATTCATCAGCGCAGGGCGCGATATGAACGGCACAGAAAGCACACTGAATGTAGGCAGGCTTTTATAGCTAAATGATAAAGTACCTGGAAGATATACTATATTGGACTGTAGTATTCAGGTTAAATTGCCGATTTGGCACTTTGCGATATATGTGTGCGTTTTGGGTTACAGTTTGGGCACTCAGTCTGCAAAACGTTCGCCATCACTGGCCTAGGCTGTGTGACCGAGGAACTTGAAATCACAAAGCCTGGGAAAAGCCACGAGAAGGCCATGGCACTTCTCAAACAGCTGATTGGCAGGGATCTCGGTTGTCAGACCCCCCACCAATGAGATACTAATGATGTATCCAGAGGACAGCTCATCATTACAAATGTCTCCTAAATGCCCTTTAATAATAATGAAAATATAAAGGAACAAGCTAAGTAAGATTGTGTTATACCTTAGAAAGGTTCATGATCTACAAGAACATTCATTTGAACCAGACATGAATATCTCTGCAAATTTTTGTAAACCTCAGGGTCAACTATACATAGGCTAAGAGATTATAGTGTGTATCATTTGCCCTCAAAGGGGTTCTCCTCTTTGGAGAATTTCTAGTTTTAGAAGGGTCCCTTGATAAGTCCCTATTACACCTGAAGATGATAGTTAAGATCATCGCTGACAAGCGTTTGTATGAACACTCATTAGCGATGATCTGGCAGTGTAATACTGCCTTCGATTACCCGATGAACGAGCAAACTCTCATCGGGTAATTGGAATCTTTTAACAGGTTTAAAAATCCTCATTTGTCGGCAGTATTACCCTGCCAGCAAACAGTGATTCAGTATGGGGACGATCGATAGCTTTAGCAATCGCCTGTCCCCACACTGAGGAGGAGAACGCAGCATGTAATAGCAGCTGTCTCCTCCACTAAGAAGGAACGCTTCCTTCCAGACAATCGCCTGCTTCATCTGCAGGTGTATTAGGGCCTTTACTGCTGGAGTCCCCAGGGTTCAGCTATAATCTATGTGGAAACCTGCCAGTAAGTGTTCAGTTTCCCTGCAGCACCACCACAGGAGAAATGAAACATCACAAATTGTCCACCCCAGTGTATCAATTGTCTATGTAATGTAGGACAGGACAGGACAGGTCCTCCAGAACAAAAGACACTCTTAATGAACTTGGACTCCCTAATAAAGTACATGAAGACGATTTTTCCAAAGCAAACATTCTTCTTAAAGGGGGCATAAGAAGTTGGCTGAAGGTCCATCTAGCAGGTCATGTATTGTACTGTATGCATCCACTTCCAGAAGAATACATTGTTGTATTTGCCTAAATGGGACATACCGTATAAGGGTCTGTAATGTGGTTTTTCATCTATATCTGGCCTATGTTCTCCAAACCCATCTCTTTCCTAATCACATCATCTCAACATACAGGACATCATATGTTCTATATTACAAACTATGTTTCTCTCTCTACCTGTGTCTGTGGTTGGGGTGGGGATTCTTGTTATATTCTTGGCATCATCCAATTAATGAGTTTGAAATAATGATAATCACATTTTCCTTCCTGTTCCCTGACATGGTTGTGCCCCCCTCCTTTTCCTGCCTGCCTCTCTCATTCCCTGACCTCCTTGGTTCCCAGTCATCAACCGTGAACAGGGTAAATGTTCATTTAAACCACGCTCCACCAATGCTTCAACTAACTGCTCATGTCGCCCTCCCACCCTTTGCCCTTTGCTGATACTGACTAAACCCAACCTAAAGGGGATAGTATGATAAGACCTCACCAAGGATATAATGATTCATTTTTACACACTGAATCTTTTTATGAGATATTTCCAAAACTAGCACCAATCCTGGCTTAATTCTTTGGCACAAATCCATTGAAAGTCAGCTTAAGAGGGAGATATTGACTAGAAATACCATAGAGATCAATGCTTAAGTAGAAGATTGGGATGGGTTGAGTCAGCTCAGCAAATTCCATCTCCAGTAATTTCCCGAATTCCCCCCCTATTTTCCCTACTAACCAGTTACTAACATCTCCAAGCCTCAGGTGAGAGACTTGAACTTTTTCGAGATGAAGTTATACAAACCTTGAACATTACATATTGAAATGGATTGTCCGCTTTGGACAATTCCTTGTCAGAAGGTTCCATCAACATTAAAGGTTTATTAAAGGTTGTCCTACTGATTGGACCTCCAGCAATTTGCGATTGCTGGTGGTCCTAGCAACTGAGGAACTTTGCAGCACGTGCTCAATTTCCTTACAGTGCCTTCAAGTAAATTGGAGCATTACACATTTCTCAAAGAAATCAGTAGGCTGTCCATGCAATGTATGGATGTACCAGGTCCTACAGAGCGAGATAAGAACTATGTAGCTGTTCTATGCAGATAAGAGTCCTCAATTAATTCAGATATCTCTATTGGGGAATTTGGAAATTGATTTCCGAAACCATGTAACCCCTTTAAGTAAAACTCTTGAGTTTTAAGACTTTGCCAAATACTTTGCCCATACAGCCATTACTCTATATATCTTGAGATTCCAATTTCCATCATTTTATTTTTTCCTTGGAAAGATATATAAGTTATCTAGCTGCATAGTGGCTGTTATGGTGTTCACCAAATGAAAGATCTAATCCATCTTCTTCATTGATATTGTAAACACTCAAGCAGGCATCTATCTTAAAGCATAAAGACTTGACAAATGAGGAAGCCCAAACTATTTCATACTTCCCTTGTCTCTTCTGGGAAAAGAACTGGTGTAACGTCCTCTTGTTCCTTAACAGGGGGTATAGTTGCGTGGATCAGCAGCAGGAGTGAGCGAGTTTTTATATATTTTTTTTCATGCCCCTTTCCACTACTTAGCTTATTCGTAAAAGAAAACAAAAATAGGTATAACGTATTTTGATATTCTGAGGACCTGTCACTGGATTTTAACTTCTAAAATCAAAACTTTATACTGTAATTCGCCATGAGCAGATGCCATGGCACTATTTAAGAAAAAATGGCCTTTGCATTGCACCCTGATTCCCTCCGCGGTGTTTTCGCACCTACTAATTATTAGTATTGGTGCAGGGAGGAGGAGACCTCTGATCCATTTGCTGTAGACCAGTTCACAGCCAGGGAGAAGACGAGCTGTTCTCATGAGATTTGGTAAGTCTCGTGAGTCTATGTAAGCGAGTATAGTACTTGTACCGAATCTCATGAGAACAGCTCATGTTCTCCCTGACAGTGAACCGGTTCGCAGCGAATGAACAGCATCAAAGCCATAGACAAGGGGATGTCCACATCAAAGGTCTACTCATCCCTGTACCAATACTAGCATATTAGGTGCGAGAACAGAGCGGGGACTTCTGCCCAAGGTGGACTAAACTACAAGGTAATGATTTTAGAATAAAATCCGCTGACAGGTCCTCTTTAAATTGGAACTTTTTCAACTATGTCAACATGAGGTAGATACAGTTGAACTGTACAGTTTTAACTAGGACAAGTTTGTCTGTGATGTCTTCTGTCTCTTGATGCCTGGTAAACCTCTAGCTGCATGAGCTTTGGAATTGCTGATTTGTGGTGTATTGTGTTTGGGAAGAAACTAACTTTGACTCTGAGTGATTCCTAATCAGTCTATAACATACCTAACCTACCATTTTTCAGCATCCTCACATTGACCTGTCAATCTTTATCCTTCATCTTTATGTTCTACTGTCCACTACTATTTCTATTTGACTTTCTACGTTCCTTCTTTTTACCTTTTATCTTTCCTTTTATTTCTTGACTTATTCGCTTGTCTTTGTCTCTCTTCTGTCATTAATATATGGTCTTTCTCTCTTGCGTCATTTGTCCTTCCCTCTCTCTAGAAATTGCCTTTATTGGAATCTTGTTGTGGCTTCAGATTTCGGTGACTCTTAATGTTTTTCTCACCTTCACTGTGTTCAGGAGAAAAAGTAATGGCAGATGACCAGTTCACCCAGGACCTATTCCGCTTCCTCCAGTTGCTTTGTGAGGGACACAATAATGGTATGAAAATTTGCAACTATGGAATATAATTTGTAGAGCACTGTACATCTCCCATAGGTTCCAAAATACTTCATGTGTGTCTTAGATGCTGCCAGTGTTGGTGTCACAAGTAACACCAATCAACAATTACAAAAAAACAAACACTAAAGATGATGAGAATAACACTGATAATGGGATAGGAATATATTAGGAAGCAAGTCAGTTCTTGAAGTTGATGTGTAGGACAAATGGGCAAGCATAAGGATCTGAGCAACAAGGGCAAAATTCTGATGACCAAATTACTGGTTCAGAGAATCTCCAAAACAGAAAGTCTTGTATGGAGTCTCTGGTATGCAGTGTTCAGTACTCATTAAAGTGGTCCATGGAAGGACAACCAGTTAAGCTGCAACAGGGTCATGGGGCCCAAGGCTCATTGATGTGCATGGGGACTATAGGCTTCTGGTATGATCCTGCAGAAGCTTTACTGTGGCATAAATTGCTAAATAAAGGTCACTATGGGCTATAATAGAAAGGTGACAATACATCACAGTTCACTGTATAATGGGGCTGTGTAGCCATAGATCAGTCATAGTGCCTATGTTGACCCCTGTCCATCACCAAAAGTTACTACGGTGGCCATGTGAGGTCAGAACTGCATCATGGTGCAATAGAAGGAGGTGGCTTGGTCTGATGAATCACATTTTGTTCTTTCGGCCTTATATGGATGGCTGTGTGTGTGTGTCTGTGTGTCACTTACCTGGAGAAAAGATGGCACCAGGATGCCCATGGGAAAAAGACAAGTAAGTGGAGGCAGTGTGATGCTCTGGGCTATGTTCTGCTAGGTAACCTTGGGTCCTGTGACATGTGCCATCTACCTTAACATTGTACAGACCCCTTCATGGCAGCAGTATTCCCTAGTGGTAAATCCAATCCATAGAGGCTGCACCTCAATACTTACAGGAATTATATAATCTGGAGGCCAGATATCAGAGAACACCTTCAGAGGCCATGCAGAGTTTGCATTTCAATGCATCAAAGCTGTTTTGGTGCACGATGGAGAGTTACACAATATTAGGCATAAGGTTTTTGGCTTATGGCTGATTGGTGTATATTTTCACTCGGTATTGAGTAAATGTCCATCCAGTATCGACTTTGAGCAAAAATTTTTATTTTGTAGACTTTCAAAACTATCTCCGTACTCAGACTGGCAACACCACCACCATCAACATTATCATCTGCACTGTGGATTATCTTCTGCGCCTACAGGTAAACTCCAAATGTGGGAACAACATCCTCATTAACCTCTGAAATGTCTATATTAATATAATCTGTTTGATAAACTGAGGTTTTAAGCATCTTTAACCCTTTTTCTAAAATTCCCATCCCAGGAATCCATCAGTGACTTCTACTGGTATTATTCTGGGAAGGATATTATTGATGACCAAGGCAAGAGGAACTTTTCCAAAGCTATGTCTGTGGCAAAGCAAGTGTTCAACAGCCTAACAGAGTATATCCAGGTAGGAGAGAGAGCAAGGGTTGTCTGCTTTGTCAGAAGGCTCCATTGAAGCTGCTGAAAATAGGACCGGTCTTAGTTTGGATGGGGCCTTGTGCAATACCGCCATGAAACCCCACCCCTTATAGCTTACGTTATTGCCCAAGTTAAGTAAGATGATACATTTCCCAAATTTTATTGCAGTAAGGTGCTGAAATAACACTGCCCGATCAATAAACTAGGGAATGTAGCTTCATCTTGTGCAGATGCCTTTTTGTAGGTTGGGGCACCATGTTTGTGACCGGTGGTACAAGGGGGCTAGTAGTGCCCCCTCGGGCCCACTGAGACCTGCCATCATTTAGGTATACTCTATATGAGAACCTGGCTGCAAGTCTTTAATTCCCTTACAGTCCCACCAGAGGGAAATATTACTAGTAATTTATTGAAAGTAGTGGGCTGTCTATGCAATGCAACAACAGTTTGGGTCCTCCAGAGCACTAGCAACCCATTGTGGCATTATGGCTGAAGATATCCTAAACTGTGGTTATCCTCTATTAATTCAGAATGCCCTAATAATGTGTAAGAACATGGGTTTTCTAAACCAGACAACCCCTTTAAAGGTCAATAACTTTTCATTGTAGCTTAACTCTTCTAATTAAAGGGGTTGGCCCATCTGGGACATTGGGTGCATATCGCTAGGTTATGCCCCCCATTGTCTGATGGGTAAAGGGTCCCACCTCTGCTACCTACACCTACAGTATCTTAAGAACATAGCCTGCAATGTGAAGGTGGGCACACCGTGCATGCGCAGCCGCCCTCCATTCATTTCTATGGGAATGCTATTTCCTTTAGCACCATAGAAGTGAATGGAGCAGTGGCCGAACTTGCACAATGCACTTCCCATACATTTTAATGGGACTTTCAACAATAGCCCTCCTTCATTTTGCAGGCTCCGTTCTAAGGATAGATGTGGGTTCCAGAGGTTGGAACCGCACCTATTATACATTGGGGCTTATCCTAGTGATGGGCCAAGCCCTTTAAGTATTGTTTCTTAGTAATAAGTTAAAATCCATGACTGGTTCTTCCTCAGGGTCCTTGTACTGGTAACCAGCAGAGCCTGGCACACAGTCGTCTCTGGGATGCAGTGGTTGGTTTCCTGCATGTCTTTGCTCACATGATGATGAAATTGGCCCAGGTAAGAATCTATTAATTTGTATGCTCCTACTCGGTTACTGGAGTCTCATTTCTATTCTTATGTACATTATATTATTTATTCACAATCAAGATCAGTTACAACCACATACTTGGATTTGTTATTCAGAATCAATATCAGTTCTTTTTTAATATATCAATTTTTACATGACAATTTAAAAGTGATATGCACTTTTTCAACCTATTTTTAGTGCTCTAATATGTCAAAAGTAAAAAAACGGAGCGCATTTTAACGCAGGTTTGAATTTTAAAATATTTTGCACTTTTGTGTCTACAGTTGCTTTGCAGACCTTTGTGTCTCCATGGTTACAGACTACAAATAAAGCCTGTAGTCATGTGTAACTTTCTTCAATCTTTTACTGCCTGTAGGTTAAGTAATAAGTCAGATACTTTTCACCAAGTAAGTAAGTAAGTTTATGGGGTGGAAGATAATTGATTTAGTGCATTTAAAGGGAAAACAATGAAAAAATAGTTGATTTTCCCTTAAACCTTTTCTGTGGTTCCACCATGTAATGATCGGAAGAGTTATCCCTGCCTGTTTCCTCAATAGCATAAAAATTCTACTGTTTTGTGTCTACAGTTCCTTTGCAGAGCTTTGTGTCTCCATGTTTACAGACTACAAATAAAGACTGTAGTCAGGTGTAACTTTCTCTGATCTTTTACCTATTTCTACTGCCTGTAGGTTAAGTAATAATTTTTGATACTTTTCACTAAATTAGTTTACAGGGATGGAAGATAATTGTTAAATTGCATTTCTAGGAAAAGAAAAATATGAAAAACTAGTTGATATAACCATAAATCTTTTCTGTGGTTCCACCACTTAATGATCTGAAGAGTTTTTCCTGCCTGTATCCCCAATATAAGGCTCCTCTACTAGGTATTATTAAAGGTGAAACAGGAGTATTGTTTATACACATAACCAAGCACTATTCCATGTAGGCACTTCATTTGTTATGCTATAGATCAAGCAGGCTAGGAGAACCCCTGAGGTTTCAACATCTTGGGACCCCAGTTGGGTCAGATTTTCTGTCTCAGGAGGACCATCACTAAACCAACCCAAATCCAGATCCTTATTTTGAAGGCTTCATAGAAATTAGATAAATATTGGCCAAACCAGCCAATTTTAGCTGGACTGGTCTACCATCTAATGTCTATCGGGGTGTTCCAACTCTCCACTGATGGCAGATAACGGGAAAAGATAGATTGGCCATGTTGAATTTCACCATGCTGATCTTTTGTTCTCTTGGGAGAAAAGCTGACACAGAGGCAGCCAATAGCTACTTAAGGTATAGAGTGACCCTTAGACCTAAATGAAGGTTTACACTATTTGAATTAAACTTATTGAGGAGACTCCGACTCTAACCTTCACTAGGATGTCTGATAGGAAGTCCAGAACAATTTTGATCCAATAATCACTATTCAAATTTCCCCAGTTTTGAGAACTACAAACACTTATTTCCTTTTGACACCTATGTGCCTTATGATTTCTATTAAGTGTAACTGCTGTGCATGTGGGGAGAAACTTCTGCTTGTTCAGTCATTTTCGTTAAATGTTTTTGGAGTTTTTTTAAATTCTTTTTTCCGTTTCTACTGCTGTTGTCATAAAGACCTATAATAAAATAGGTATTCCTCAGATATTTGTTGTTTAACGACCTAACAGGCATCTGTTTGAATCATATATAAGGATTAGCCATGAGTGTAATGTTGGCCATAGACAATAGGTAATTGTCAGCAGATAGACAACATTTTTGGTGGCACAAACAATCTATGAGCTCAGCCCAATGACAGGACTGAACTAATCCATTCTTACATCTCCTCAAATATAAGCAGCCCCATAAATATCTGGCAGCCACAAGTTACTTGTCCCAGTTTGGAATAACATGCCCTAGAGGGTTATATCAATAGAAAATCGGGGAAGATAGCCATAGGCTGAACAGTCATTTGTCCAACAGCTATCTTATGTCCATGGCTAGCTCCCACTCGCTAACTACTTCAAGTATAAGTTAATGATGTTTGACATGCAGTGATTCTGAATAATATTTTTATTCCAATATGTAACAGATGCCCCAAAACGGAGGACTACGAAATGGCGTAAGAAATTTTCTCTGTGGCACGGCTGCATTTCCTTAAATTGTCTCAGCTAGACGTGCACCCTAGCCCATTCCGTGTCTGTCAGCCATTCATACTCTTGTCTCTGTATGTTCTCATTGTCTTCAGCCACCCATCTTTGTTTATAATGTACGTTCCTGTCAATCTTTTCGATTATTCTTCTCTAAGTTCGATCTTTGGCTTTGAGATCAATATGTTGGGTCCACTCCATAAGCTTTGAGCTTGATTAATATTGGTTCTTGTGTAGTTTCAGAGAAGTACCCTGTTACCCTCTGAGTCTACCATTGTAACAGTAAAAACACTGAAGGGTAGGTTTTTTTTATGGTAAAGAACTGAGGCAATCATTTTGCTGACCATACTGTTTATGAATATAAATTAGAAGGTACATGTGAAAATAGAATTACACAGAGCATAGTTACAAACTCGTCAACGATTCTAATGATAAGTGAGGGCCCTGCTCACGAGAGCCTACAATCTATACGGAAATAAGGGTTACACAAGAGGCAAAAAGTTTTTGATTTGTATAATAGTTCAGCCACCTAACTAAATAGGGGAGCTAATATAGAGCCAGCCACCAGTTAGCATCTATAGTGCTTTTGCGTGCATGGAGTGTGTTGGACACTGTTGCGTGAAGGGGTCTGATTCTGAGAAACAATGTTGAAGGTTGGGATGAATGGAGAACAGTTAATTAGAGAATGTAATAGGTCACTCTAAAAAGATTTTTTGTTAAGGAGCACCTGAAATTTGAGTTGTTGGTAATTAACCTAATTGTCTGGGTTAGGGAATTCCAGAGAACTGGTGCAGCTCGAGAGAAATCTTGGAGATGGGAGTAAGAGGTTCCGATTATGGTGCATATTGGTCGTACATCATTAGCAGAATGGAGAGCATGGATAGGGTGGTAAATAGAGATTAAAGAAGAGATGTAGAAGTTGTAGTACCATGGACAACTTTGAGGATGACAGTGAGAAGTTAATGTTATATTCTCTAGTGAATGGCCAAGCAGTGCAATGTCTGTAACAGGGCAGAGACATCGATGCTTTGACTGACACAGAGTGGAGGCATCAGCATGGTAGTTGAACCAAAAGATGAGCCTGGCTGATACGTTCAGGATAGACTTAATGAGTAACAGTAATCGAGATGAGAATGGATCAGGGCAACAATCACAGTTGTTGAATCAGCCTGCAAAATTGTTTATCAGACTAGAACAGCATTCTGTGTGACTTGAACCTAGGTTTTTTATATGTAAGAAGGATTTTAGGGGAAAAAAACATTTTTTAATTGAAAACTTTCTATAGCCAAACTTGCTTAGCTCACAAAACTGCCATCTCAGATGTGAGATTACATTGATGTTAGAGTACATAGATGTTTTTGCTCTTCTAAACTTGGCTACAGAATGTGAGTGCACAAAACAGATGTGCCATGTAAGGACCTGAGTGGTTGTTTGTGGGTTTATGAAATACTAATGAGGTACATTGATGATGTTCTTTTCGATCTCTGGTTTCTTTGTAGTTATTTTATTTTGTTAGTCCTCCTGTTTCTCACAGGCCTTTTCTCTCTCTCTCTCTCTTTCGCTCTTTAGTCTCTAATCATTTGTCTCTCCTTTTAGTCATCCCTATTGTGCTCATTTTCTCCCCTTGTTTTGCCAGCAGCCGTGTTGACAGTTCAGAATTGTGTGGGCAAAGCCCGCTTTCTTTGGGGTGGTCTCATTGCTTTCCTTGTGAACTGCCGCCTCTTGACATTTTGTTGGTAGCAGGAGGGGGAAGAAGGAAGAGGAGAGAGAGAGTATCCAAGTAATGTCACTAGCTGTGATGTCCATGATTAGAAGCATCGTCAGCACACCTGTCCTGGGGCTTAGAACTAAAGATGTTCAATGTTTGGTGCTTCCACCCCAACCATTGTACCTGCCATTTGCCCCTGACCTATACCACCATTCATAATAGGTATAATAGGTCACTATTTGATTCACATTTGCATGGGAGAGCATGTAGTCATACACCAATATACATGTAAGTCACACACATATAAACATTCATACATTCGTGTTACCTCAATAGCCACTGGATACCACATCTCTCCCTTGTTCTCCTCCCCTCACCTGTCTGTCTGTTTCACGCAGCATTATTTTTTTTACTGTAGCACAATGTCTGGGGTGGAGAGGGAGGGAAAGTTGGGACATGTTAAACTGCCTTTTCCACCCCTTTGTCCTTAACCTTTCCATTGCTGGTGTGAATTCCGTCTTATCCTCCTGCAGCTCATAGTTCCTAATGGTAGAGAAGGCTAATTTGTTAAATTAAACTTAGATAAAAAAATACATTTGTTTAATGTTATGAACCCTTCAGAGACCAGGTATTGTATGAAGGTTCATTAGATAATGTTATTGGGGTGGAGATGTTAATCTGCTGATATGACATACCACATCTGTCGAAGTAAACATTGAGGTCTACAACTGTTCGGTGCCAACGTTTTTCTAAGCACTTAGGTCCCATACACATATCATTCTCTTTGTATTCAGATTTTGGCATGAGTCCACGTAACATACAACCTATGGACAAGGGTGGGGAAAAAGCTGAATACAACCTATGGACAAGGGTGGGGAAAAAGCTGAATACAACCTATGGACAAGGGTGGGGAAAAAGCTGAACTTTTTGCGCAATATATTAACACTTTCCATCAAGGACAAAAACTAGGTTGGCCTTCATCTTTATGCAAAATACTTATGAAATAGGTAACCTATTTATTCTAAATTACCACTGACTCTCCAGTGAATGCCCTCTAGTTACAATACACTGCCTCTATACAGGTCGTTTATTGTGAGATGGTAGGTGCTCTTCTCATACATGAGGGTATGTTACGCTAGTTGTATTTAAACAGCCTGTTTTTATTGCATTGCACACAAGGATCATTTTTGGAGTCGCTCCTATCCAGAGGTAAGATGGAAAAAATTCCCCCTACATTGCTTGTAACTCGTTAACCGAGACCTCTAATACTTTAATCCATTGGTCTTCACAGCTTTGCTTTGCAAATTGTTAGTGTGTTCAGTCTATTCATGTCCTGTAGACCTCCAATCTTACTTTAAGCCTTGACTGGGCCAATAAATGGACCATGTGTAGACTAAATCAGCTCACTCATAATGAGTTGCTTTTCGAGACTGTTCCAGACCATTACTCTCAAACTGTGATGGAGACAACAGTGAAAACCTTGCTTGTATACCTTGGGAGAGAATCGTCAGTATTTCCTTTAGTAATCCCTTCCCCATGCTTTCCATTAGTGTTACAACTAACCTAAATCATGGTCAGTTCGGTCAAACACTGATTCCGATAACTCATTGACTTGGTTTCTGCTACAGTGTCGTGCTGTATATCAGAAGACAAATCAAGATAAAAAAATGTTTGATTGCCTTGTGCCACAAGTCGCGTGACTTGGAAAGAAATGGAATGCCTTGTACTTTGTTTTCTAGGACTCCAGCCAGATTGGTCTTCTGAAGGAACTGCTTGACCTTCAAAAAGACATGGTTGTCATGCTGCTCTCTCTACTTGAAGGTAATGAATATAGGGCAAGCTCTCATACACGTCACTAAATATAAACTGAATGTTTCAAAGTAAACTAGAGTAACTAGAGTAATGTCCTTCAAATGAGTGATAATGGAAAATATTTAAAAGTTGGTCAAAATTAAATGTCAAAATCCCTTGAGGACCCCATACACATTAGATTATTGAACTTGTGGTGATAATTAGAGTGAACCTGTGGTTAGCATGACACCTTAAATGACATGTTGTGTGAAAGACAAAATAGTGGACCAAGTCTATATTATCCCCTCCAGGTAATATCGTAAATGGGACAATTGCTCGTCAGATGGTAGACATGCTGGTAGAATCTTCTAGCAACGTGGAAATGATACTCAAATTCTTTGACATGTTCTTGAAGCTGAAGGATATTGTGGCTTCTGATGCTTTCAGGTAGAGTATTTATTGTAAAAAATAAAAAAAATTGGCAATTAATGGGGTTGTCTCACAGGGTACATGCAACCTATTCGGATATATAGTGATTAGAGATGAGCGAATTTTTCAAAAATTCGATTCGGCCGGTTTACCGAATTTCTCCGAAAAATTCACTTCGATACGAATTTATTCGCGGCGAATCAAGTTAAAAAACGGCTATTTCCAGACTGCAGAGAACCTTTATAGGGGTGTAGAACACTGTGACTTGCAGTAACACGCATAGGGTGTCTGCTGTGGTAGTGAGATAATACTGTGAGTCAGTATGACATGCAGATGACAGGCGTCGCTCTTAGAATCACTGCACCCTTCCTTATTTGGGCAGTCACGTGGCCAAAACTGACCAAATAACTCAAGTATCAACTCAGCCATACAACATAGATGTCTACAGAACCTGTTCTATTATACGCTTATACAAGTAGGGCCTCCCGACAGAGTGGAGAGGGAGTCAGCAGTAAGTTTGTGTTGACGTCACTGATTAATTTGCCCTTCCTCTGATCCATCAGAACAATAACCCACAAAAAACGGATCCTGTCTGTGGAGAATATGCCTTTACTCGGTCTGCATTGGCTCAGTAATCCATCAGTATTGCTAATGCCAAATAAAACAGGATCTAAATCAGAGGTTACACGTGAATGGAATATTTGCATGTCTTCTGTGTTTTGTACCCACTCCTGCTTTTGGCTACCAAATCATAAGCAAATTCTGATGGGACCATACAGGCCTTATAGCTGCTACACAGACAGGATCCATTGTGCGTCTCATTTTTCCTTGCTTCTGACAGATCAGTAGAAAGGTTAAATTAATGATGATGTCAGCCAGGCCGAAAGCCAAAATAGTGGACCAGTCATGTAGTGGGGAGGGTGGGAACAGCATGAGAAGTCCACGGAGTGGACCTATGACATAGTGGTGAGGTGGAAGCAGCAGGAAGAGACCACAGAGTGGCCCAATGACAATGTTTGGAGGTGGAAGCAGTATTAGGATACCACAGAGCAGCACAATGACATAGACTGGAGGTGGCGGCAGCAGCAGCGGCAGCATCAGGAGGAGGCCACAGAGTGGCACAATAACCGAGTTTGGAGGTGGCAGCAGAATCGGGGGCCACAGAGTGGCACAATGACAGAGTGTGGAGGTGGCAGCAGCATAAGTAGGCCATAGAGTGGCACAATGACCGAGTCTGGAGGTGGCAGCAGCATGAGAAGACCACAGAGTGGCAGAATGACAGAGTGTGGAGGTGGCAGCAGCATGAATAGGCCACAGAGGGGCACAATGACCAAGTTTGGAGGTGGCAGCAGCATGAGGAGACCACAGAGCGGCACAATGACAGAGTTTGGAGGTGGCAGCAGCATCAGGATACCACAGAGTAGCAAGGTGACATAGTGTGGAGATGGAAGCAGCATCAGGAGACCACAAAATGGCAAGGTGACATATTGTGGAGATGGCAGCAGCAGCAGCAGGACACCACAAAATGGCAAGGTGACATATTGTGGAGATGGCAGCAGCAGCAGGACACCACAAAATGGCAAGGTGACAGTGTGGAGATGGCAGCAGCAGCAGCAGCATCGGGATATCACAGAGTGGCAAGGTAACATAGTGTGGAGATGGCAGCAGCAGCATCATGAGACCACAAAATGGCAAGGTGACATAGTGTGGAGATGGCTTCAGCAGCAGCATTAGTATACCACAGAGAGGCAAGGTGACATAGTTTGAAGACGGCAGCAGCAGCATCAGGAGACCACAAAATGGCAAGGTGACATAGTGTGGAGATGGCAGCAGCAGCATCAGGATACTACAGAGAGGCAAGGTGACCTAGTGTGGAGATGGAAGCAGCAGCATCAGCAGACCACAAAAGGGCAAGGTGATATAGTGTAGAGATGGCAGCAGCATCAGCATCAGGATACCACAGAGTGGCAAGGTGACATAGTGTGGAGATGGCAGCAGCAGCATCAGGATACCACAGAGTGGCAAGGTGATATAGTGTGGAGATGGCAGCAGCAGAAGCAGCAGACCACAAAATGGCAAGGTGACATAGTGTGGAGATGGCGACAGCAGCAGCATCAGGATACCACCGAGTGGCAAGGTGACATAGTGTGGAGATGGCAGCAGCACCATCAGGATACCACAGAGAGGCAAGGTGACATAGTGTGGAGATGGCAGCAGCAGCATCAGGAGACCACAAAATGGCAAGGTGTCATAGTGCGGAGATGGCAGCAGCAGCAGCATCAGGATACCACAGAGAAGCAAGGTGACATAGTGTGGAGACGGCAGCAGCAGCATCAGGATACCACAGAGAGGCAAGGAGACGTAGTGTGGAGATGGAAGCAGCAGCAACATCAGGATACCACAGAGAGGCAAGGTGACATAGTGTGGAGACGTCAGCAGCATCAGGATACAACAGAGTGGCAAGGTGACATAGTGGGGAGAGGGCAGCAGCATCAGGATACCACAAAGTGACCCGGTGACAGAGTGGGGCGGTGGGTGGCAATACCAGTACCCGCTGACGAAGGTGGGTGAAAGAAGGAGCACTTGGCATTAGATGTGTGGCATCAGTCGTGTGGCATCCTCAGAGTAGTAGCTTAGGTAGGTAGCCACAAGAACCCGGTCTCTTTTTTTAAGGTTTGGGTGAGGCAGCATGGATGATCTAATCAGATGCATCAGGAATTGGTGGGTGGAAATCCTGGATGATCCACGCCTGATTCATCTTAACAAAGGTCAGTCTCTCTACATTTTGGGTGAAAAGGCGAGTTCTCCTTGGGGTCACTATAGCCCCCGCCGCACTAAACACCGGCTCTGATGCCACACTACTGGCCCGGGCAGGACAGCTTTTCCAGGGCAAACTTGGCCAGTTGCGGCCGCAAATACAGTTTGGCTGCCGAGTAGTCCAGGGAATCTTCAATGTGGATGGGCAGGGTGCTGCCCAAGTATGCCACCACCTGCTGGTTCAGGTCCTCCTCCAGGTCTACCTGCTGCTGCTGCTGCTGGTGAGTAGTTTCTTCACTATGCAGGTGCAGAAAGCTACTGATCAGCGACTGTAGACTCAGGCTGCTGCTGATGGAGCTGGTACTGCTCCTGCCACCCCACCCCTCCCCAGCAGCTATGGCAGTGGTATGTGAGTGCAGAGGGCCCCCCTGGTAAGACCTGCGAGAGGATTGACAATGGCACAGATAGACAGCGGCCAACTGACTATATAGGATGTCTCTGTAGTAGTTCGGTTTGCTCTCCCTCTCAGTGGGTATAAAAAAGGGCCACATTCTGGACCGGTAGTGAGGGTCCAACAAGGAGGAGAGCCAGGAGCCATCCCTCTGCTGAATGGTCACAATTCGGCTGTCACTACGCAAGCAAGTGACCATGCAGCAGGCCATTTGTGCAAGTGACTCGGAGAGACTACCTGCCTCCATCTCCACTGCATACTGCCACGGTGTGTCTGGGTCCTCTGTCTCGTCTTCATCATTGCCCTGTAGCTCCTCTGGCTCCTCATGCTCCTCCTCTCCTGTCAGCTGAGTAGAGAAACCACCCATTTCGCTACACACTGCCTGTGCTCCAATGTCCTCCTCCCCCTCCTCCTCCTTTTCTAGTTCAGCCCCCACAGGGGTCATGTGGCCGTGAGATCTAGGCACCACGTCTCCAGTCCCCTAACATGCCATTTGTTACGGTTGCTGGTCAAGACACGATCGCTAGATAACACTGGGAGCTCGGGCGTCTTGCTGCGACTCCTGCTGCCATGCCCCTTTACTCTGCTGCAACCTCTGCCTGCGCCAGAATCATTTAGGCCTCTGCCACTCCTCTGTGCATGGCCTGTCACTTCTCTGTCAGACATACTTTTAGCTGAACAAAATAAATTAAAAGTAAATTAAAACATCCCTAAAAGCAACAAATATATTTTTCTTTTTGTAATGAAATAGGCCACTATACGCTTTTACCGCAAATAACGGCAACAGTGAACAGCGTATATATTTTTCTTGTAGTACAGAAATACCTCACTAAATGCTTTTAACCCCAAATAACTGCAGAAGTGAACTTCTTATATATTTTTCTTTTTGTAATGAAATAGGCCACTAAACGCTTTTACAGCAAATAACGTCAACAGTGAACTGCGTACCGTATATATTTTTCTTGTAGTACAGAAATACCTTACTAAACTCTTTTAACCCCAAATAACTGCAGAAGTGAACTGCGTATATATTTTTATTTTTGTAATGAAATAGGCCACTAAACGCTTTTGCCGCAAATAACTGCAACAGTGAACTGCATACCGTATATATTTTTCTTGTAGTACAGAAATACCTCACTAAACGCTTTTAACCCCAAATAACTGCAGAAGTTAGCTGCGTATATATTTTTATTTTTGTAATGAAATAGGCCACTTAACGCTTTTACCGCAAATAACGGCAACAGTGAACTGCGTATATATTTTTCTTGTAGTACAGAAATACCTCACTTAATGCTTTTAATCCCACATAACTGCAGAAGTGAACTGCGTATATATTTTTCTTGTAGTACAGAAATACGTCACTAAACACTCTCAGCACATATAGCTGCAGAAGTAACTATCATGTATATTTTTCTTTTTGTAATGAAGTAGGCCACTAAATGCTTTTACCACAAATAACGGCAACAGTGAACTTCGTATATATTTTTCTTGTAGTACAGAAATACCTCACTTAATGCTTTTTACCCCACATAACTGCAGAAGTGAACTGCGTATATATATATTTTTTTTTGTAATGAAATAGGCCACGAAACGCTTTTACCGCAAATAACGGCAACAGTGAACTGCGTATATATTTTTCTTGTAGTACAGAAATACGTCACTAAACACTCTCAGCACATATAGCTGCAGAAGTGAACATCGTGTATATTTTTCTTTTTGTAATGAAGTAGGCCACTAAACGCTTTTACCACAAATAACGGCAACAGTGAACTTCGTATATATTTTTCTTGTAGTACAGAAATACCTCACTAAACGCTTTTAAACCCAAATAACTGCAGAAGTGAACTGCGTATATATTTTACTTGTAGTACTGAAATACGTCACTAAACGCTCTCAGCACATATAGCTGCAGAAGTGAACTGCATATATATTTTTTTATTTCCACAGATATAAGCCACTAAAGGCTTTTCAACATAGCACTTGCACCCCAATAACAAATTGCTGGAATGAAAGAGCTGTATAATGGCTATTTGGATCCTCAAATTATCTTTCCCTGCACTTGTAAATTGCTTTTCTAGCACTGTCCCAAGCGCCTTCTGACGTCTCTCCCTGCACTAAGATGCTGTGAAATGATTCCTCCCTATCCTTTCCCTGCACTTATAAATCGTTTTCCAATTGCTGTCTCTAGCGCCTTCTCCCGTCTGTCCCTGCACTCAGAACGCTGGAAAATGGCAGAATCTAAAAGGGCTGCCGTATTTATAGGGCTGAGACATCACAGGGCTGGCTGGCTGCATACATGCATGTCAATCTTGGTGATCCCGCCTTCCCAGAGTTCCTTGCCCCATGCCCTCAGTCCTCACACGTGTGGCCGCCATTTTAGGAAAAATTGTGATTCGTTACCATGAAGCACGAGAAAATTTGCATTCATTGCAAATTGAATTTTTCCTGAAATTCGTATTGAATTCCACTTTGTCTGATTCGATTCGCTCATCTCTAATAGTGATCATAAAGGGTGTTCCTGCTGGGAAAAACCCACTTTGAGCTATAAGTGAGCTATTGTATAACTCAGGGATGCTCAACCTGCAGCCCTCCAGCTGTTGTAAAACTACAACTCCCA
The DNA here is from genome assembly GCA_033119425.1 of Bufotes viridis. Lineage (NCBI taxonomy): Eukaryota > Metazoa > Chordata > Amphibia > Anura > Bufonidae > Bufotes > Bufotes viridis. The sequence continues at coordinate 28,188,102 of CM065597.1, read as the reverse complement.
CGATGCCCTTCTGTAGGATGATAGTTGTAGGCTGTCAGGGAATGATGGGAGTTGTAGTTTTGCAACAGCTGGGGGGCTGCAGGTTGAGCGTGCCTGGTATAAGTGAAGCTCCCGTTCTGACAGACTAAATCCGTCCATTTATTACATGGGTGACCACTGATCTTAATGGCTACCAAAAAAAAATTTGGGCCAGAGAAGGCTTCCCCTTGTAGATATTTCCAGGGGTGTTATGATGGCTTCATTATGAAAAGGATGGTTTCTGATGAAACAACACCTTTAATTAGGCGATCATAGAGAATGATGTTTATCTTGTTTTGCAGAGATTATGTCACTGATCCTCGGGGTCTCATATCCAAAAAAGATTTCCAAAAGGCAATGGACAGCCAGAAACAATATACCACTTCCGAGATCCAGTTCCTTCTTTCATGCTCAGAAGCCGATGAAAATGAAATGATCAACTATGAAGAATTTGCCGACCGTTTTCAGGAACCAGCTAAGGATATTGGTTTTAATGTGGCAGTATTACTAACCAATCTGTCAGAGCATGTCCCTCATGACACAAGGTTGCATAACTTTTTGCAACTGGCCGATTGCATTATCAACTACTTCAAGCCATATCTTGGCAAGATTGAGATCATGGGAGCAGGCAAAAGGATTGAGCGTATCTACTTTGAGATTAGCGAGACCAATAAAGCCCAATGGGAAATGCCTCAGGTCAAGGAGTCTAAACGTCAATTTATCTTTGATGTAGTCAATGAGGGAGGAGAGTCAGAGAAAATGGAGATGTTTGTCAATTTCTGTGAAGACACAATTTTTGAGATGCAAATTGCTGCACAAATCTCAGAGCCGGAAGAAGAAAAATCTGGAGATGATGATGAAGATGTTGGAGGAGCCGAAGGATCTGGTGAAGGCGATGAGGCAGAAAATGGGTCTGATCCACTGGAAGCTATGTCAGCTTTTGGAGAGTTTATGAACAATGTGATAAACTTCTTCAAAATGTTTACCTACAAGAATATTAGAAGACAATATCGAAAGGTCAGTACTTTTGGCATAGAGTAAAAAAAAAATAAGCAAAATTAATATTTTACATTTTTCAAACCAGCACCTTGATCTGAATACTTTTGCAATAGCATGTTATCAAAAATTTTGTATAGCCACTAAGTTAATTAATAAAATGTATCTGTGTAGTGCCACCTGCTTTTTGTTCTTTTCCTTATTTCTCCATCCTCTTCACTGAGGTGATCATACGTGCTCAGTTAAAATCACCAACTGTCACCAGCCTTATATTCTGTAACGACAGCTACAACAGTTAGGCTAGGGCTACATGAAGACGTGTCGCGCGACATTTTGTCGCACCAATGTTGCGCCACAATTTTTATAATGATAGGCTATGGTGTCGCACTGTGGCATGTTGCGACTGCGACACGACAGTAGCAAAAAATCCATCCACGATGGATTTTTCTGCGACTGTCGCGTCACAGAGTGTCGCATGTCGCAGTGTGACACCATAGACTATCATTATAGAAATTGTCGTGCAACATCAATATCGCGCGACACATGTTGCAGTGTAGTTTTGCCCTATGTGTCGCACAAGACATGTAGTCGTGTAGCCCTAGCCTTGCACGGAGAGAGCTACAGCAGAAAGGACATGCTCCCTGAGCAGCCAGGCTGAAATGAATCTAGTACGGCAATTGGAGCAATGAATAGAGAAATCTCTTGATCCATTTAAAGAACAGGGCTGGTTCTAGCTTTGTTAGAAACTGAGATTGTCATGTGCTTATATGATGTTTAATTTTCATTGTTTACATTAATCATGTCATAAGCCCTTTAAGTATTATAATTAAAATAATAAAATAATGGATAGTATGCTACCCCCCGCTGTCACATATCATGTAAGCAGCAGTGTGGTACTTTTACAGTGCCGCTTCTTCAATATGCACAGTCCAAATGCTCTGTAAAAGCCCTGATAAGTAGAGATGAGCGAACTTTAAAAAAAAGTTCGGCGTTCGGGTTGTGGTTATCGCCCCATCCCGTTATGGATTCCACTACCGCCGCATATAGAATCCATAAGGGGCGGCTTCCACGAACCCGAGCTGTTGAACAGCCGAAGAACCTGGGGTGACATCACCGTCATGTGATTAGTGCAGGGGGCGTGGCTCAGCACTGGATTTGATCCCGTGCTGAGCCACGCCCCCTGCACTGATCACATGACGGTGACGTCACCCCAGGTCCTTCGGCTGTTCAACAGTTCGGGTTCGTGGAAGCCGCCCCTTATGGATTCCATATGCGGCGGTAGTGGAATCCATAACGGATGCGGCGATAACCACAACCCGAACGCCAAACTATTTTTAAAGTTCGCTCATCTCTACTGATAAGGTATGCAGCTCTGTATGACGCCTTCAGAGTATGCCTGGAAGCTGTCCTTTGCACTTGTATAGAGCTGCCAAGAGGTGGCTGGACATGGAGCAACTGTGCATGCTGTAGCATGCGTGCACCCGATTTCCGGGCCATACTCTATGTAAAAATGGTGAAAATGTGGATCACAGCACTGGCTGTACACCAATAGAGATAGACCGTAAATAAACATAGGGCATTGGGTGGTGCGGATGGAAGATCTTTACAATGGCACAGTTTGGAAAAATGTATGTAGTAGAGATGAGAGAATTTCTGCTTATGAAATTTGCTCACACTTCGTTTGTTGGTAAAAGGTGAATTGCATTATGGATTCCGTTACCACGGCCCATAACGCAATTCTATGACAAAATGCATAACTGAATGCCTTTAGAGGTATTCCGTTATTCATTCCGTCATAATAGAAGTCTATGGGCTGCAAAACGGATCTGTTATTCGCTCATCTCTAGTATGTAGTTGCAGAAGTCATTATACTTACATTCCCTAACAGGATTCCTAAAATGTAATACCCCTTCAAGGCCTCCAACTGTGCAATATAAGATGGAAAGTGAGCTTAGGAAAAGGAAATGTTGGACTATATCATGGAAATGAATAATTTATTAATGGGATGTTTCTGACTTTCTTTCCTACAAGGTCAAGAAGATGACAATGAAGGAAATAGTGATGGCCATTGCCTCATTTTTGTGGACCATATTCCTTGGAACTCTTCACTTTATTTACAGTGTCTGCAAGGGCATATTCTTCCTCATCTGGCACACATTGTTTGGAGGTAGTCTTGTAGAGGGTGCCCAGAAATTAACTGTAACTGAAATCTTGGCCAGTATGCCAGATCCCACACAGGATGAGGTTCACGGAGATGGACTTCCTACAGCGATTAGCGATGAGTTACCTGAGTCTGGGGATGCTACGGACTTTGTGGATGTAGGCAAAGAAGAAGTACAAGAGGAAGGTGCAGAAATGTTTGGGCTTGACATGAAGAAGGATGGTGGACATTACAGAATCAGTTCTCCAGATGCTCCTGGTGGCTTAGGCGATATGGGAGATACCACACCAGTCGAACCACCAACACCAGAAGGATCTCCCATATTGAAGAGAAGGTTTTTGGTAGGTTATTTTATTCTAGCAATTACAGTTTTGCTTGAAAGTTTGTGAACCATTCCGAATTTTCTATATTTCTGCATAAAATTAACCTAAAACTACATCAGATTTTCATAGTCCTAAAAGTAGCTAAAGATAGCTAAATCAAACAAATATTAGAACTGGTTTTGTGGAAAATTATACAAATTCCTGTCTGTTAGTGGCAAATCTATGCGTCCCTTTGCTTTCAGTATGTGGTGTAACCCACTTGTGCAGCAATAACTGCAACTAAGGGTTTCTGGTAATTGTTGATTAGTCCTGCACATCGGCTTGGAGGTATTTTAGTCCATTTGACTGTACAAAACAGCTTCAGCTCTGTTATGTTGGTGGTTTCCTTCCATGAACTCCTCGCTTCAGGTCTTTCCACAACATTTCTACAGGATTAAGGTCAGGACTCGGCCATTTAAAAACTTTAAGTTTATTCTTCTTTAACCATTCTTTGGTAGAATGACTTGTGACCTTAGGGTGGTTGTCTTGTTGCATGACCCATGTTTTCTTGAGATTCAGCTCACGGACAGATGTCCTGACATTTTTCTTTAGACTTAGCTGGCATAATTCAGAATTCATTGTTTCATCAATAATGACAAGCTGTCCTGGCCTAGATGCAGCAAAACAGGTCCAAATTACGATACTGCCACCACTGTGCTTCACATATGGGATGAGGCTTTTATGCTGGAATACAGTGTTTTCCTTTCTGGAAAACAAAACACCTCTTGTTTAAACCAAAAGGCTCAATTTTTGTCTTATCTGTCCACAAAACATTGTTCCTATAGCCTTCTGGTTTGTCCAGGTGATCGTTAGAAAAGTGCAGTCATGTTCTTTTTGGACAGAAGCGGCTTTCTCTTTGCAATCCTGCTATAAACACAATTGGTGTTCATTTCCCTCGATGGTGGACTCATGGACATGAACATTACCTAATGTGAGAAAGGTTAGAAGTTACCTTGGGTTCCTTTGTGACCTCTTGGAGTACTACACACCTTTCTCTTAGTGTGATCACTCAACCACTCCTGGGGAGAGTAATAATGGTCTTAAATTTCCTCCAATTGGAAACAGTCTTTTTGACTGTGGATTAGTGGGATCTAAACTGTTTAGAGATGGTTTTGTAACCCTTTCCTGCCAAGGAACATCAACAACTCTACTTCTGAGGTCCTCAGAACTCTCCTTTGATCTTGCCATGATACACATCCACAAATATGTTGTGAAGATCAGACTCTTATAGCTCCCTATTCTTTAAATAAAACAGGTCATCCACTCACTCATACTTGATTGTCACCCCATTGATTGAAAAAACCCAATTCTAATTTCACCATCAAATAATCTGGTAATCTTAAAGGTTCACATACTTTTACTACTCACGGGTGTGATATTGTGACATTTTCCTCAATAAATAAATGTCCAAGTCTAATATTTTTGACTCATTTGTTTGATTTAGTTATCTTTGTCTACTTTTAGGACTTGTGTGAAAATCTGATGTAGTTTTTGGTCAAATTTGTGCAGAATTATAGAAGATTATGAATGATTCACAAACTTTCAAGTACTACTGTATAACCAGATGTTCAACCACATAACAAATTTCCATAATAATAATGACTATGAATCTTTACTTATAGGAGGACGATGTTCCCGTCCATTTGGATGGTGCTCCAGAAGAGCAGCCAGTGGAAGAAGCACTAGAGCCAGAACCGGAAAAAGCAGAGTGAGTATCAAAGTTTTGAGGAATACCTTAAAGGGTAACTCATGGGTGCTCAATCTTCACACTGTCTGTTAAAACTCTGAGTGTGGTGCCCCTTTGTTTCTGTTCAGCTCCGCTTGGCTCTCTGAGAGAGTGATGTACAGATTCTGAGTGGAGGTCCCAAAAATTTTCTATGAATCTGTACACCATTTGCTCCATTCTCTAAGGAGAGACAAGCAGAACAGCACAGAAGGGAAGGGGCACATTGCCCCGCTGAGCCTTTCTTCTGCTTAATTTTAATAATTCAACACCTGGATCCTCACCAATCATCATACTGTTAGGTTGTGTCTGCCCCTTGGTTTTAGCAATCAGAAGATGAAGTTCAGTGGGGGTCTTTAAAATTGTTTACCCGCATTATTCTGTTTGACAAGTGGGGATAAATATATATATATTATAAAACAGTGCCAGTCGTGTCCATGGGTTGTGCCTTGTATTGCGACTCAGAACTATTTAAGTGAACATGTGGCCTGTTTCCATCATTGCACTGTTTCTTGAACATTACTGAGGCCCAACAAGAAAAATGAAAATCGGGTCAATTCTAACTTTGCACTAGAACATCTTTTTGATTGTGCAGCGAGCCCCATGAGTAACCAGAGTGGAAGATAGGAGTGGTAGTGGCTCTGATTATAGGATGTGTCACAGTGGTTTCCCTAAGGCCATTTCTCCCTAAGGCTGGTGTACTGAGAGAAGGGGGCACCCTTTCTTCCCTCGGGGCACACCCTGTAGTTGGGGACTGCTGCCTGATAATAGTTTGGGGTGCCCTTGATGTTGGTGGTTGTATGGGTGCCTGCCAGGAGGTTTAGTAGTGTAATGGCCAACGTCTGGTATGGTAGGAGTCAGGAAACCAGGCTAGAGGTAGAAAAATAAACATCTCTTTTTTCTTGCATGTAAAATAGGAGTTGTAGTACATGGTGCTTTTGGTTTGCTATCTTGTTAAAGTTTCTCTATATATATAATCTCTGGCTAGAAACTGTAATGGCTGTAGTGTCCACTGTGGGATACAGGTTTTAAAGGCATGTCTGGCCAGGATGTGGTTAAATGTGATGGGTGTCTTAACTGTAGTCTCTCACAAGCAGCAAAATCTGTATAGGTATAATCAAAGGTTTCCTTGCTGATTCCTATGCTTGGCATGCAGATTTTCTTCTTTCTTTTTCTCTTTCTTGCTGTAGCAGAAGCAATAACTTTCACAGAGATTGTTTAGTGTCTGGATCCTGAGGCCTAAGGCAAAGAAGCACATAGACTTGATTCCTCTCTCCTAACACACTTTAGACTACAGCTCTATCTGGACATGAAGTAGGAGCAGCCCACCCCTGCCAAGATGGAGAGGAACAGGGTGGTTAACTTTGTCCCTGCCAATTATACCAGATCATCCCGGATGTACAGATAACAGTATATAATATAACAATAGGAAGAAACCATTTGTAGATACTCCTCATACTGGGGTACTGCAAATGGACCTACACATAATTGTACCCCTTATATTTCCATTCACTATATACAGTTCAGAAAATGGAGAGAAGGGTGAAGTTGTGGAAGAAGAAGCTCCACCTCCTGAGGATCCCAGGGAGCCAGAGGTTACTGAAGCACCAAAGAAGAAGGCAACCTCAAAAGAAAGGAAACCAGAAACTTCAGATGGAGGATTTGAATTCTGGAATGAACTGGAGATCCAGAGAATAAAATTCTTGGTTAGTTACGGTTCCTCTTAACTTTGCGATGTTGAAATACAGCCCTAAGCATAAACTGCTGGATCGATTATCCCATGCGACCTAATACAGCTTTTAATAAAGAAATCCAAATTAAATTTGAATTAATTTAATCAATTACCATGATTATTACAACATTCACTTTTGCGGTGGCTTTAAAGTTTTGGTAGCAGCTTCCTGCCTCTGTTAACATACGCAAATTTTCATTAGTGTCCTGCATCTTCATTTATTATACATTTATGATAATGTATCATATCCCATAGCTATGAATATCTATACACCTATGTTTTTTTTATTTTTCGCTTTCCTTTCCAGAATTATCTGTCTAGGAATTTCTACAACCTTCGGTTCCTAGCGCTCTTCTTGGCATTCGCTATTAATTTCATTCTGCTCTTCTACAAGGTGAGTTCCAGGAACATTACTGTATTCAGTGGTAATGTGATATTTGATAGTAACTTCCATAGTTAACATTGCATTGATATTTTCAGGTATCTGATTCCCCAAAAGGTGAGGAGGACTTTGAAGGTTCTGGATTAGAGGAAGATCTACCCATTCTGGATGAGGGAAGCGGCAATGATGAAGATGAGGAAGATAGTGTGGTATATTTCTTCTTGGAGGAAAGCACAGGATATATGCAGCCAACATTGTATTTTTTGTCTGTAGTCCACACTCTCATCGCCTTCCTGTGTATCATTGGCTACAACTGTCTGAAGGTAAAGTTGAAGTCCATAGCACACCATGTCATATATGGCAGTGGACTCAAGGATTAAATATGGCGTGTCTGTTCACTAGGTACCACTAGTCATCTTCAAACGGGAGAAAGAGTTGGCACGTAAACTGGAATTCGATGGTGTCTATATTACAGAGCAGCCAGAGGATGATGACATAAAAGGGCAGTGGGATCGTCTGGTCTTAAATACTCCGTAAGTTCCCAAAGTAGTTGGAAAAGAGTTCAACGTTTCACAACTGGAATGAAGAAATCTTGATGTTTGCTGATTTCTTTTCACATTTTATCTATCTTTTGTAGATCATTTCCAAGCAATTACTGGGACAAATTTGTAAAACGAAAGGTAAAAGCCTTTGATGCATAAACATCGTCTCAACTGGTATCTATCTCAGCCTCGCCCTTAATAAACCCTTCTCTTTTACCAGGTACTGGATAAATATGGAGACATCTACGGCCGTGAAAGAATCGCAGAACTGTTGGGAATAGACCTGGCCAGTCTGGAAATCAGCTCGCAGAATGGGAAGAAACGAGAGCCAGATAAATCTCTCCTAACATGGTGGGTCTATGTCTTATTCTGTCTACACCACCCATGGTCCTTAAGTATTTGTGATATCTTATCTAGATTGAGTTTCATCACAAATTTATACTTAAGGCGGTCAAACACAAGAGGTGGATGTCGTCTTGGGACAGCCAATCATCTAATGCCACTGGTTATGTCCTGACCCATTCCTGATGGCAGATGTTGGGGTAAACACATGGGGTCAGACATGTTGGGTTTCTGACAAGGGAGGTTAACAGCTGCCAGACACTTCTTATAACCCTCTTCACATTAAGAACACATGCACACTCAGCCAAGCCCAGTGTGCATGTGTATAGAAGGGGTTTGGAGAAATAGCTGTCAGTTGTGCGCTCATTCAGCTCATACCTAGTTCATTGACTAAGGTCTTTAAAAAAAGAATACCTGTGTCATACTCCACCCCCACACCATGCACTAGTTATAACACAGTCTATCAGTTTTGCTCGGAGTGTTCCTTTAATAACTAAATTTCTCATCCATCTCAGGCTTTGACCATGGGTATAGCTGTGGCCGCTAGGAGGCGGACACTAAGCACACAAAGTATAAGCTCCTCCCTCTTCAGCTATACCCTTCCTACAGGGACCAAGCTAAATCAGTTTTAGCTTAGTGTCTGTAGGAGGCAGACCTCCCTGCATTGCAGGTCTGCTGGTTTTTTGCTTTTTCTTCTTTCCTTCTTTAGCGGCAATCCGTAAAACCACCAACACTCCCACCAAGGAGACGGGAGAACAGGGGGTCACCCAAACCCCCTGCTCCTTCCCATGCTCCAGAAAAAATAAAGGACCAGAGGTTCCTGTAAAAACCTCTGTCTCCCACCAGCATTCGCATCACCATGGCCACCCACCGCAAGTCCCCTCTGTTTCCGGTGTAGCGTCCCTCACCAAGGGGCCGCACACCGAAGGTGGTGATCCGGCTGGAGCCATGGGAGCAGAAGTCGTCAGACAGGTGAGTATAAAGTTTGGAGACTGCCCATAGTGTCCCCCCTCCAGTACCCTCTCCTCCCCACCTGTGATGGTCCCCATGTGGTCGCCCTGTACTGTGGGCTGCAATAAGAGCCCTTTAATTGTTAAATGGCACCTGGGGGCGTCTGTCTTCCAGGGCCAGCGTGCAGGGCTCAGGGGGCTGCTCCTGCTGTGTGGCCGCACGCTGCGGCGCGTCCTCCTGTGGTCAGGCGGCGTCTTCCTGAACGCCGGGGGGAGGAGGGGCGGAGTTACCTTCCTCTGTGTTGAGGACATCGGCTCGGTTCTGGAGCAGCCGGGGCCATTGTTAATTGAGGCCCAACTTCTGTGCGGCCTGCTCCTGCAGGGCCCCCCCATGGCTTATTTTCCCGGGGTTCGGCCAGGGATGACGGTGTGTGTTCCGGCAGAGATGATGGGCGGGTGCTGAGAGTCGGTGTCATTTTGGGGGTGGGGCTAAAGTTCACCCCACCCCCACGTCAGCAGCAGAGCAGAGGGAGAGTGGGCTCCGCCCACTTCTGGGATTTAAAGCAACTGGTGGGATGCTGAGTGACTGGCTTGCTGATTGGAGGGACACAGGCTGGGTAAGTGTTGTTTGTCCCTACCTACAGGGCCTAACCTTCCCATTTTCCTCATTGGGGTGCCAGGGGTGTCATTATGTCTGAACCCAGGCCCCAGGCCCGACGCAGGCGGTCTCTTTGGTGCGTCATTTTGCTTGTGCGTCGTGTTGCGCAAAATTTCCATACCCACAGTCAGACTCCCTCTGCTTTGCATGTGCTGCGCCGCCATCAAGTGGCTTGGCCCCGGACCTATTGCTTCCCGCTGCCCAACCTACAGAAGAACCGGAATGGGCGTGTTTCCTGTCTAGGGTGGTGCAGGAGGTCTGAAATACCAACAAAGCTATTGTGGATATATTGGGGCATTTGTCGGCAAGCCAGACCTCTGACCGTTCCGACTCTGGGGATCATGGGGCGCGTGCCCATCGCAGTCGTCCCACAAAACAGGCCAGAACATTCTCCCCCAAAAGGGTATCTGTGTCTCCCGTTTCCTCGGCCTCTCCTCCTTCTACTAGAGAATCTCACTCTGACGTGTCCTCAGTTGAAGAGGCATGTTCTGAGGAGAGAGGGTCAGATGAGGACGTTGTCTCGCCGGAGGGTCATTCGTCCAAACTGTCCTCCATGGTGAACAATCTAATTACGGCGGTTATTGAGACATTGCAGGTTGAGGATCCCGCACCGTCATCTGCCAGCTCGGGTGTTTCCTTTAGTAGGTCCTGTCGCTTGCACAAGTGTTTCCCCAACCACCAGGAGTTTGATTCCTCTTTCTCCAAGGAGTGGAATTTCCCTGATAGACGTTTTATATTGCCAAAACGCTTGAACGTCCTTTATCCTTTTCCGGAGGATTTGACTAAGAAATGGTCGGCTCCACCTATAGTGGACCAGTCAGTTTCCTGCTTGGCTAAACAAATTACCTTGCCAATGGCGGATGGGGCTTCTTTTTCTGATATCAAAGATAAGAAGCTGGAAGCATTTGCAAAATCTGCCTATGAAGCAGTGGGCACAGCGCTGCAGCCGGTGTTTCCCTCTACATTGGTGATTCCAGAGGGGCCGAAACGAGGGCTGGCAGCGTCAAAGACTTCTATTTCCCAATAGATTCGTTTGGCTATTGTAGAAGCGTACCGGGTTAAGGACCGGGCCACGCCCTTTCAGATGACTGCTTATTTGGCTCAGGCAGAGAGGGCCTCTTGGGCGGTGCATCACGGGGTTTCGGCCCTTCAGATGTGCAAGGCGGTGACCTGGTCGTCTTTGTATACTTTTTCCAAGTTTTATAGAGTAAACACCTTTGCGTCTGCTGACGCGTCTCTGGGGCGTAGAGTTTTGCAGACGGCAGTTCTCTGATTGACGGGAGGGTTGCTTGTTATGCCCACCCTTGAGGACTGCTCTGTAACGTCCCATGGTCAAAGCCTGTGTCCCCCAATGAGACGGATGCGAAAACTAGATTTTTGTACTTACCGTAAAATCTGTTTCTCTTCCGTTCATTGGGGGACACAGCTCCCACCCATTATTTTGTTTATGGGCCTTTTCGGGCCTGTGTGGTTCTGGGTTTTTACATAATGTAATTTTCTTGTGTCTGGCCTCTCCTACTGCTTTTGCACTAACTGATTTAGCTTAGTCCCTGTAGGAAGGGTATAGCTGAAGAGGGAAGAGCTTACACTTTATGTGCTTAGTGTCCGCCTCCTAGAGGCAACAGCTATACCCATGGTCAAGCCTGTGTCCACCAATGAACGGAAGAGAAACACATTTTACGGTAGGTACAAACATCTAGTTTTATCCCCAAATTTACCCAAATGAACTAGAGTATGTTCCATATCATTATATTTCTGTCCTTAGTTGTCATACAGTTTTCTCATATCGTGTTCTTTCATGACCTGTAATGGAACATTTCATTGTCTATCCAGCTATGTCCTGACTTAAATATGTACTCTTTTTTTACTACAGGATCACCTCCATTGACATAAAGTACCAGATCTGGAAATTTGGAGTTGTTTTCACAAATAATGTGAGTATTGTTTTCAAACTAGACTACAGCTTAGGCAGTGTGCTAGGTCTGCTTAAAGAGACCATCCCCGTATGAAAACTTATTGGCAATGCTCCATTGTAAAAGAATATGCAAAGAGGCATCTCCCATGGAAAGAAAACTGACTCGCTAATGCCACCTTGTGGAAGTGGCTCCCCATGAGTCAAATCCAACTTTTTTAACAAGCCTTGGGACATGACAGGAGTCTCCATACACAGCTGGCCGCTGGAAATGTAGCACACTGCCTAAGCTGCATCCAATGCATCGCACTCAGCCAGAATCCTACTCTGTACTGACGAAGGGCAAGCACCCGAAACGGCTCTCTATGGATGGATATTTGTCTTGGCTATTTTCCCTCGTCATGTCCCAAGGCGTCTTAAAAAATCAGATTTTGACTCATATGGAGCCATTTCCACTAGCAAGATGTTTCTCTTTCCTTGGGCAATACTGTACCTTTTTGTAAACCACACTGCAATAACTTAGGTTCTTTATGGGAAAAGGTTACAGAACTATAATTATACTATGATAGAATCTTATCTCCCCCTTATGAGATACTGGAGGCCAAAACCTGGATCTGTATTGTAGCTGCCACTAGTAGGGGGTGTATGGTTTGATACTAGGCAATATAGCATGTTTCTTTCCATGATGACCATTCATACACTTGGTCCATACTGCACTCATCCAACCTTTCCTTTTAGGATAGTGGTGGTCACCCAGCACATAATGGGCCTTTGGGTAACCTTCTTTCAATGACTTGCTTTTCCCAGCATTGGAGAGATGGCTATGCCCAATTAGATTCCATAGGGCAATGGTTCTCAACTCCATTCCTCAGGACCCACCTACCGGTCATGACTTGAGACTATCCCACAGAATGAATACCTGTGGTAAGTCCTGATGCATTGACACCAATTATATCACCTGCTCAATACTAAGGAAATCCTGAAAACATGACCGGCAGGTGGGTCCTGAGGACTGGAGTTGAGAACCACTGCCATAGGGGATACAGAAATAGCCAAGTAAAGGCACTCCTGCGTTTCAGTATCTCCTGGTCACAATATGGAAGGGTGACCTCATACAGTGTATGTTTGGTTACATCCCTTCTGCAAGGCTCAGGCAACACTGCTGTCGGTATCGATAGGTTTCCCACTAGTTGGACTACCACATATACCATAAACGTGTATAGTAGGAGAACCCCTTTAGCTGTGCAGATGCTGTTCTTCTTTGGTAGTAATTCTTCCATATTAAAAAGTGGCTTTCTCTTGTGTTCTCTTTGATCCCCTAGTCTTTCCTGTACCTGGTCTGGTATTTGGTCATGTCCCTTCTCGGACACTACAACAACTTCTTCTTTGCTGCTCATCTTCTGGATATCGCTATGGGAGTGAAGACCCTACGTACTATCCTGTCATCAGTCACTCACAACGGCAAACAGGTCTGAGGGCAAATCCTTCACCGATCAGTCTAGGGGGCAGTAAATGGGAATGGGTCATACAGATCATACCTACCATAGGAGAGTGCTCCTAAATTTTCCTGCACACCTAGTAGATAGAAATACTCTTCCAGAAATGTGTTTTTGTACTTTTTGTGTCCTGTTTGCCTCTCCTTCATTTTATTTTTTTATTTCATTGCAGCTCATGATGACGGTGGGACTCCTGGCTGTGGTTGTATACCTCTATACAGTGGTCGCCTTTAACTTTTTCCGTAAATTCTATAACAAGAGTGAGGATGAAGATGAACCGGACATGAAGTGTGATGATATGATGACTGTGAGTATCCTATCTGTATTTAAAGGGGGTGTTTACTAAACCCCTGTCCTGTAGATGTCCTAGAAGGGGTTATCCTCTTCATGTATAGTTGCCAACAGTCCTGAATTTGCAGGGACAGTCCTGGCAAATTCGAGCTGTTCCAGGCTGAAAATTGGTGGGGCTTATGTAAGCCTTATCCATAAGTGGTTGGTTCTGGGTGGGTTTGGGCATTCCTTGGGCAGAGCTTACATGCCTCGAATTTACCAACAACAATGTTGGTAAGTATGCTCATGACTCCACTTTATGAGTAAAAATGGTAAGCCACATTATAAAAGGCAACTCCCAGTCTGGTGCACCCAAGCCATCCATGTTTTCCACTGCTTTTGGCCATTTGTCCGAATGGCTACAATGCAATACTACATTTCTCCTGGAGTAGCCCCAGGTTGGCCACTTGGTGAACTGTTATCTAAGATGGGACAACTCCTTTAAGGCCTCATACATGTCTATTATGGGTCCATAGGTGCTCTCTGTGCTGCCCCTAACAGTAATGCTACAAGTAGAGGATACCTACATAATACACCATCTGCATCTGATGACTAGTGTAAGTCTACTTGTCCCTAATACACAATGCTTTGGACTCTCTTCCATACAGTGTTACCTCTTCCATATGTATGTTGGTGTACGAGCCGGTGGAGGTATCGGTGATGAGATTGAAGACCCTGCAGGAGACGAGTATGAACTTTACCGTGTGGTGTTTGACATCACGTTCTTCTTCTTTGTCATCGTCATCCTTCTGGCCATCATTCAGGGTAGGCTACTCCTCCGTTGCCTTGTTCCTAGACATCAATAAATGCTTATCTGTCCAGTCTCATGGCTTTGTGAAAATGTTTAGAAATCTCATAGTCATAACCCATAACTAATACATGTTCTTCTCCACCAGGTCTGATCATTGATGCTTTTGGAGAACTGAGAGACCAACAGGAACAAGTGAAGGAAGATATGGAGGTAACACTTTTCAATTGATTTATAAAAACTTTCTAAAAGACTAAAAAACTTTTTTTGCCTAAAGCAACCAATCAGACCATAGCTTTTAATATTAAACAGGACAATATGAAATTAAAGGTGCATTGTGATAGGATGGTATGGACAGCAAAGACAGATTTAGAGATGCCTTAATAAATCCCCCCCTTAAAACATTTTTGCAAATGATGTCTTTTGTGTCTATTTACCATTAAATTGCCTCATAGGCCTCTATTTCTCTAGATGCCAAAAGAGACCCGACATCTGGCAGGATTTCCGTTTTTTAGCTCAGCAGCCCAGCTTTTCCATGCAAAGGATCCAGTAAAAAAAAAAAAATATACATATACCGTGCAGTATACTTTTTTTTTTTAATGGGTGCCTATGGAGGGTGGATGCCATTCAGAGGCATCTATTTTATGGTCATAGTTCTCCTTCCTCCTATAGTAAATGGTCAAAAAAGATGCAATGTGAAAAGAGCCTACTATTTCCGCCACACAGGTCAACGTGTCACACTCCACTGATGACTTAAGCTCCACCACTAATCAATTTTCTTGTCACCTTATATTTCCCCTTTTTCTATTAGAGTAGCCACTAGATATCAATCCTAAAAGGGTTGTACAGGATTAGGAAAACATGGTTGTGTGCGGTATTGCAGTTTCACTGGCTCCATTGAGGCTTTGTCTTTGTAGATAGCGGCCATGCTTTTCTTATAACGTCCAACTCCTTGAGGTACATTGTGCAGCTTCTGCCTTTCTGTTAGATCTCATCCTCCAGACATTTACTACCTTGCCCCTCATCATTTCGCCTTATTCTCCTGTTGTGTTTCACTTTACCCCATCCTTTTGGTCCTGGAATTTTTTTTTTTCATGAAAACAACCATTTATTTCTATTTTGTCTCCAGACCAAATGCTTCATCTGTGGCATTGGCAGTGATTACTTTGACACGACGCCGCATGGCTTTGAGACACATACCTTTGAAGAACATAACTTGGCCAATTATATGTGAGTAGTGGGAGCCTAAAGAAATGATGGGTCTATCTGTGAAACAAGATGTCCTGACACGTTCTGTACCCTCTGTCATAGGTTCTTCTTGATGTACCTCATTAACAAGGATGACACAGAACACACTGGGCAGGTGAGCTTCTCTCGTCTTACTCGTTTTATTGATTTGCATATTGTAGGGTTTGAGCCCCTTCCTTCTGGAAATCAGTGATGATCTGTGATCTAAAGTTTTATCAGGTATCTGGATTTCCCCATTAAAGGGATCACCAATATCTGATCAGTGGGGGTCCGACAGCCAGCACCCCCTCCTGCTGTTACCTTGTAGCTCCAGTGCTTGAACTGCATAGCTCCATCCATTATGTAGTGCTGGAATTAGCAACTGCCGGCACTCCAGCTGTGGTAAAACTATAACTCCCAGCATGCACACTTGCTTGGCTGTTCTCAGAATTCCCACAGGAGTGAATGGAGCATGCTAGGAGTTGTAGTTTCACAACATCTGGAGTGCTGGGGGTTGCTGACTGCTGGTGTAGCGGATAGAACTGAGTACTGCAGTGTTCAAGTGAAAGGGAGCAGTGATGCAGAAATCAGTCCGGCCATCCTCTTAATTATGTACCAAGCACAGTGCCATACAACTGGGGGTGGTTGTGCCTGGTACTGCAGCTGACAGTAAAAGTCCCATTCAAGTGAATGAGACTGAGCTGCAATATCAGGCAGTAACTAACAAATGTTTGGCGCTGTGCCTGGTAAACTCAGCCAAGTAGTGAAGACCCACCAATATATTTGTGAGCCTAAGTATAGGCCATCAACTATATAATCCAGAAAACATGGGTTGTCCACGATTAGAACAAAAACTGGCTGCTTTCTTCCACAAAACAGCACCACACCTGTCCAAAGGTTGTTTTCAGGGGCGCCATCAGGGGGGTACAGCCCATACCCCAGTAAGGGGCCCTGACCCTGGGGGGGCCCGGCCAGTCCTGAAACTTTTTTTTTTTTTTATTGTGGCAGCCGGCTCTGGGGCCCAGTGCTCCTCCCCCTTTTCCTTCTGCAGCCTGTCCCTTACCTCCCGAGGTCCGGGCTCAGCTATCTTGTTCTGAGAACAAGATAGCTGGAGTCTCGTAGATCCATGGATAGAATGTAGTTGCTAGAAGGAGGTCTGTGACATCACTGGTCACATGCTCCTTCATAGTCACATGGACAAACCCGATAGCAGCAGCAGCTTGTGGAGGAGGAGGGGCTGTGTGCCTGCAGGCTGCTCAGTGAGGAGGCTGTGCTGCAGTCCTGAGTCCACAGAGCTTCATGGAGAGCAGGTGAGGGCAGCTCATGTATGAGGGGGCAGGTGAGCACTCAGGAGCAGTGGGGTTCAAGTGGAGTGGAATCTGGTGCAATTAAGGGGTTTATAGCACAGATCCAGGTGTATTCTGAGGGTCATGGTGTATATGATTCTGTCCCTGTCCCTGCGTGTGTCTCTGTCTGTCTGTCCCTGCGTGTGTGTCTCTGTCTGTCTGTCCCTGCGTGTGTGTCTCTGTCTGTCTGTCCCTGCGTGTGTGTCTCTGTCTGTCTGTCCCTGCGTGTGTGTCTGTTTGACGTGCAAACTAGCTTATTTACTCCCCTCACTGGCGCTGACATAATTAAAGAGAAGCGCCGTGATCTTACGCAGACGCACTGCGCAGATTACGTCAGCCGCAAGTGAGGTGAATAAATTAACTAGGAGGCGGCACTGGGCCCGGGGTGGCGCGATTCTGAAGAAAAAAAGGTCTTTGCTTTATTATACCACTATTAATTCTGAGTGTTGGGGTCACTTATTGAGGATCAGTGTGGATGGCACTTAGGGGGATCCTATGCTATATATGTGTCATCCACAGATCCCCGCACAACAGTGCCATCCACATTCCCCCACAACAGTGCCATCCACAGATCCCTCCCACAACAGTGCCATCCACAGATCCCCCCAAAAAAACCAGTGCAGTTGACAGATCCCCACCCAAAACAGTGCCATCCACAGATCCCCACCCAAAACAGTGCCATCCACAGATCCCCCAAAACAGTGCCATCCTCAGATCCACCCCCAAAACAGTGCCATCCTCAGATCCCCGAAACAGTGCCATCCTCAGATCCCCCCCCCCCAAAAAAACAGTGCCATCCCCCCCCCCCCAAAACAGTGCCATCCACAGATTCCCCCCCAAAAAACAGTGCCAATAATGGAGGGGCAAAATTAACTTGTGTGGGGGCAAATTACATAATGCAGGGCTGTCTGGGGTTAAAATAACTTGTGGGGAAGGGGCAAATTACTCAGTGGGGGTCAGTGTGGTGGGCAAACTACATAGTGGAGGGACATGTGGGGGCAAAATTATTTAGTGTGGGGGCAAATTACTTAGTGGGGGCAACTTGCATAATGCAGGGCTGTCTGTGGCAAAATTAACTTGTGAGGGGGGGGGGAAATTAGTCAGTGGGGGGTCAGTGTGGCGGGCAAACTACATAGTGGAGGGACATGTGGGGACAAAATTATTTAGTGTGGGGGCAAATTACTTAGTGGGGGCAACTTGCATAATGCAGGGCTGTCTGGGGCAAAATTAACTTGTGAGGGGGAAATTAGTCAGTGGGGGTCAGTGTGGCGGGCAAACTACATAATGGAGGACCGTGTGGGGGCAAATTACATAATGCAGGGCTGTCTGGGGACAAAATTAACTTGTGTGGGGGCAAAATTAACTTGTGTGGGGCAAAATTAACTTGGGGGAAATTACTCAGTGGGGGGCAGTGTGGCAGGCGAACTACATAGTGGAGGGCCGTGTGGGAGACGTCCTTGGATGTAAGAGGTATGGGCGCGATATATGGGTGGGGCTGTGTGTGGGTGTGGCTTGGAGGTGGACGGGGACACAGGGGCCCCATGATCTCCTATTCCTGGGGGAAGTGCGCCTCCAAAGACCAGGCTCTGGATCTGCCACTGGGGCAGTGTCGGTTCAGGCCTTGAGCTGTGTAAGGGGCCCCAAAATTTCTGATGGCAGCCCTGGTTGTTTTATTGCAACTTGGATCAAAACTGCAATACCAGACACAAGCCCTGGACAGGTGTGGTGCTGTTTCTTAAAGGAAGGTAGCCATGATTTTCTAATCCTGAACAACCTCTTTAATTAAGCATGGTATCAAATATAGAGTAGATGACATTATGCATAACATGTTGCTTTCCTATGCAGGAGTCATATGTCTGGAAGATGTACCAAGAAAGGTGTTGGGATTTCTTCCCGGCTGGGGACTGTTTCCGGAAAACATATGAAGATCAGCTTGGATAACGGACTCTTGACGCTTTAGATTAATTGAATCCAAACATCTGAAAGAGACTTTGGTGAGATAATCCACCTCCATCTCTTCTTACACAGAAGTGATTCTGAACAGCATTGATTCACTAACTGGATAGTATTATATCTTCAAAATCCAGATGTCTTTAATGATCACCTTACCACAGTCGCCAAGATTTCTGCAGAGCATCACGTCATTGATGTTCCTGCAGAGTGTTTTCTATTGATTCAAAGATTTTGCCAGGATTTGACATCATCAGTTTTAGGTTCTCAGAGGAGTTGCTTATTGCTCTACTTTCACTGCCACCAAGAATTTGCAAAGTATCGATATGTCAATGTCTTCACTGCCAACAAAACCTTCCATAGTGAAGTGCGGCTGTCTGGAATTGTGCAATGATAATCTACGGACGGAGATCGTTAGTTTGTGTATTACTGTCACTTTATGTCACTCTTCCAATGGTGGTGAATCTTTTTGTCCTGCTAGATGTGACCCTTTCAACTTGTACTGGGTATAGGAGAATTTTTTTCTGTGCAAATAAGGGTTTAAAAAAAGCTTGAGAACTTTCACCATTGATCTTTGAACAATATACACAACCTTCAAATCTACCGGTAGTTTATCCTAGAATTATGGTAATTCTGATTTGCAGATATTTCATCTCTACAGAGGCAACCACTGGGCGGCCTCACGGTTACATCGCAATTTGATGTTTGCTTTTGATTAGTTAGCTACTCCTTATTCCGTATCAAACTGCAGAGAAATTCTGTTTCCCAAAAATTAAAAATATAAGAACTAATTAGGAAATGTTATAAGTTCTGCTAGATTCTGAATTGACTTTGCCCAGCTTTGTGTTCCCCTGCGTCATATAATAGCGACTGGCACGTCCATAAGCCCGGACAGTCAGACACAAGCACAAAGTTTTATGGCCGCTTCTGCAAGTTGTCGTCACTGTTGATGGGGATGTTACTTGTGCTCGCTCTATTCTAGTGCCTTATACCTCCCAACATAGGAGAAATACCACAGTTTTACATGTGGGGTTAGTATAAACCTTTACCATATTGCTGCAGGGAGACCTGACTCCTTAGTTCGATGGCTGCCTGAATGTCATCATTGGATGGTATTGTGTGTGTTGTGACCATCCCGTTTCTTATTCTATGAGAGAGAACAACACCCACCCACCAATCAGCAATATATTCCCTGTGGCTTCAGGATCTATGGAGATACATATAGATTATCCAGCTGCAATATACGGGGGGGAGGTGAGCGCTCACTGTGCAACATTTTGTCTATTTTGTCTGTAATAAAATATTTATTGATGACGCTGTAAGGCTTGTGGTCTTTTCATCCCTGCGAACACAATGACCCACCTCTAGGATCCACATCTATCTCCAGAATGGGGGTCCCCTTATCGCCACCTCCGATCTACCGTAGCACGGGGCTCTCCTGTGGTTATGCCGTGAATATCTGAGACGGAACAATCCCTTTAAATAATGCTGTTGAGGGATCTTTTCTTAGAATTCTGTGTTGTGCAGTTCCTTTATCCCTCCTGGAAATGCATGTCTAAATTGCCATCTAGGTGTTAGTATGTCCCTTTTTCAATGGGTGAGCCCTTCACGGTGCCAGACTGCTTTGTGACACACTCCCGGGAGTGTATGTACAGTTCTATGGGCCCCAGGACGAAATTTTGGACATGGACCCTTTTCCCCCATTACTCTGGCGGTCGCTGCCAGTTTGTGGCCGTAAGTCCACGTGACCACTGCATCCATTCACTGACCTCAGTGGTCATGTGCCATACATGAAGGCATCACCGCTGGGGTCAGCGACTGGCTGCAGGGATACGTGGAGTTACAACATGTCATCTCTGCAAAAAAAAAGAAAAGCCAGGGACCAGGGAGGTACATTATTGCAGGTGCAATACTTGTTCACTTTTCCTGCAGCGCCTCCGCAGGGAAAATGAAGCATTACACAGTTCTCATTGAAATCAATAGGCCATTTGTGCAATGCAAAAAAAAAAAAGAAAAGCCAGGGACCTCTAGAGCAGGGATCGCCAACCTGCGGCTCTCCAGCTGTTTCAAAACTACAACTCCCAGCATGCCCAGACAGCCAACAGCTATCAGCCTACAGCAGAGAATGGTGGGAATTGTAGTTTTACAACAGCTGGAGAGCTGCAGGTTGACCAGCCCTGGTCTAGAGCATTGGCACTGGAGAAGGTTAAAATTTAAAAGGTAAGAGTTATGGAGCCCAGTAAGTAGCAGGGGTGGAGAGCATAACTAACTTCTTACTTACAGTTGTGTCCTGGGGGGACAGATACAGCTAAGATTGGTTCACTTTTCCCACCCAGCCTGTTTGCACCCCCTGGGACCTCGATCACTACATCA
This sequence comes from Bufotes viridis, assembly GCA_033119425.1. Taxonomy (NCBI): domain Eukaryota; kingdom Metazoa; phylum Chordata; class Amphibia; order Anura; family Bufonidae; genus Bufotes; species Bufotes viridis. Next base: position 28,166,854 of record CM065597.1, on the reverse strand, counting down.
ATGCACATCCGATTAACAAGGATCATAATAATGCCCAATTGACTGTCTAGACCTGGGATGGGCAAACTGTGGCTCTCCAGCTGTTGTAAAACTACAACTCCCAGCATGCAAAGACTGCTTACAGCTATCAGCCTACAGCAGGGCATGGTGGGAATTGTAGTTTTACAACAGCTGGAGGGCAGCAGTTTGCCTATCCCTGGTCTAGACATACATTTCCAAGAGGATGAACAGAGGAACAGCACAACACAAGAAATTTAACGAATTTCTGTAATATATATTTTTTCCCATTTTCCTTAGAAAGTAGACACCTGAAGGTCTATCCCGCTTTGGAATCTGTATATTCATACATGGCTGACTTGTCAGTGGTGTATGGATTAAACTGGTGGCGGCAGTAAGCGATGTACAGGCAGGAGCACCTATCCCTGCTCCTGCCTGTTCCAGCTCCATTCTGCTAAAGCCTGGCATGGATGATGGATGTGCTATGTCAGGTTTTAAAGGAGCGGGCACAAGCAGGAGCAGCAATGTGCTATGCAGAGCTCCTGCGCTCCCTCTGATCTGCTAAAGTCCTTGCATAGCACATCGGTGTAGAGGTTTTTAGAGGAGTTCTGCAAGTGATGTACGGTATGCTCCTGCCTGCGGCCGCAGTGGAATCTGTGCACCCATACGCTGCTAACATGTACATATTCCAAAACGTGTTAGACACTTGACCTTCAGGTGTCTACTTCATAAGTATATTACAAAAATGAATTCCGTCATTTAGAGTAATTTTAATAAGATTTTTCAAATGTTTAGGTACACTTTAAACCTAATAGCTTTCCCACCAACTGAGTCTGAAACCCTATCCCCAATGTCATGTCACCTTTTTTAATATGAGAGATAGTTGTAATTTTATTAGTTGTCCACATTCTGACCAGAACCACAGAAGTACAACAAACATATTAAAAGTGCATGAGACAGTTTTTCTGCATAGACATTCAGACAGTATCTCCCACAATACTGCCACAGCAGTGCCGATACGCAAAGCTTATATAATAATACAGATTCCAGTCCATATCCGAAGAACCATGTCCTACAAGGGGGTCACAACAAGTAATGTCTTCCTAGGCTAGGTTCACGTGGCAAAATTCACAGCAGAAAAATCAGTGGTAGATCAGTGGCAGAATCATCAGCTGGTCTTTTTTGGTGGTCGATGAATGTGCATTATGCAGCAGAAAACGCCCGTTTTCTGCAGACCAGCATCGGGTTTTGCCCATGTGAACATACCCTCATGGGTTCCCAACTCCTTCTCAGCAGGTGTGCAGCATGAAGGGGTCGGGCACAAAAGATCCTGGATTAGTACTTAGTAGATGAGGATTATTATCCTGTCCATTGGAAGGTTAAGATTCATGGATGTATAAGTTTGTGTTGCTGTTGTCAGACTGTGGAGCCTCCACTATGATCTTTCTTCTGTGAGAAAACAAGAATGAAATTCAGATGTGAAGTAGTGTCTCCATTAGAGCTTATAAACAGAGGACTATGACTTCCTCCTCTGAAAGAACCATGGTAAGACACTCATAGAAGACTAAGGTGCCATACTGTACCTTCCTAGGCCTCCAAGGTTATACTGACGGATAAAGCTTGCATGTGTAGTAGAGTGCTGTACTGGGCTCTGGCAAGATGGGCAGATAAACTTATGGACAGAGTTGAGCGAACTTGTATTTTAAGTTTGGCGTCCAAAGTTTGGGTTGGGGTTATCTTAGAATCCCGTTATGGATTTGCCACCACGGACCATAGCGGAATTTGAATTTAAATTTGCGCAACCGTCCTTCACTGCTCTACTTCCTTCTTCTCCTCCACACAGAGCACAGGAGCTCCGCCCCTCATGTCACATGATCATTATACCAGGTCCTTTACCACCTCTTATCTAATCCAGTACTGAGCCACGCCCCCTGCACTGATCACATGACGGTGATGTCACCCCAGGTCCTTAGTGTTGTCCAAGGTTCGGGTTCATCGAAGAATCCCCTTATGGATTCAAAATTCCGTTATGGTCCGTAGCGGAATCCATAACGGGATTCTTCGATAACCCGAACCCGAACTTTGGACGCCGAACTGAAAATACAAGTTCGCTCAACTCTACTTATGGAGAAAACCCAGGGAATAAAAGTGAGACATTTCTATAATATGTTAATGAAAAGTACTGGCAGGTGGCCTTATATTCCCCGGGGATGCTGGTGCAGATCTCTCAATGGACTACCAAGAGCTCACCAAATTATGTATATAATTTACGTATAGCCTGTCAATGGGTTTGGCAGATATGTGCAAAACTGCTTGTACCTACTCATAGGAACTACAGGACGAACGCAAGGAAATCCGTATTGATATTGTGGGCTATGAGGAGTTTTTAGTAAGAAGTAAGCAGTCTCCATGCTCTCACCTGTCTGAAGACAACAAGCGTAAACTGCGATCTAAACAGTCAACCAGAACCTGAGGAAGATAACAGATCTTAGAAACAGTAGAGTGAAGGGTGTACCATTGCTCTGTTGATCATTACAAGACGCAAATTCTCCTACAATGTGCTGAAGGAGCCTCCATGGAGCTTGTCCAAGGACTTTGCTAAACCTAAATTTACTGGATGTCCCATGAGCCATTTCCGCTCCCCTTCCTTCTTGTGTCTAGCTGGCTGAGGCAGGAGCCCACCCCATTGCTATGTCAGCAATAGGAGACCAGGAACACTCAATACCACCACATGGTCCCAAAAATGGACAGTATCAAAAAAAATCACCATCAATGTTCTCTGCAAGATGTCTACACGACAGGGTCTGCAGGAAATTCTACTGACATTGTGAGCAAGTTTACAAGACTCAACCATCTAATATGGTGACCATAGGAGTGTCATCTTCTAGAATTTATGATCTAAATAACAAAACTAGGTCTACAAAAGTGAATTATACTTTTTTTTTTTAAGATACGCAAATCCATATCCTTCCTCTATTACCAATGTATATGAAAAGAGGATGCTGACTTACCTCTGCTGACTGCAATTTCCGTACCTGGAAGCCTCTGTTCCTTAAAACCAGGACATAGTCTCCAGAAAGAGCTAAGAAGATAAGAATCGGATATCCTTAATTAGTCTTGGATCAGAATAGGATTACCGTAGTAAGTCTAAAAATATAGACTGTTCAGAATGAATAAAATACAGTACAAAACATGCTAAGGGGGTAGTCCATTTTGGACAATACCATTTTGTTAGAAGGGTTCCTTGGAAATAGGTCCCATTGCTGAAAGCCCTGGAGATCGGTAGTAACCTTGGAGGTACATAGCAACAAGTGTTCACTTTTCCTGCAGCGCCTCCGCAGGGAAAATGAAGCATTACACAGAACTCATTGGAATCATAAGGCCATTTGTGCAATGCACGGATCTGTCATGTCCTCCAGAGGGAGATACATTTGTAGCTGCTTTGTGATTTGTCTCATTGATGGAGGTCATTGATAAGAGACTTCCCTCCATTAATTCAGAATGACTAAACAGAATATTTGAGGATACATATTCTAAACCGTCAATCCCTAAGCACTCCCACAAAAAATGTTATTCTCTGACCTGCTAGAAAGGTACATGATGTAATTTTTTTTAACAGTGACTGTATTTGTGAGTTATAACCTCCCTTCTAATCCTCAGCTTTGTCATGTGACCAACACTCTGTCTCTCAAAATAACACAGCATCTTATTTGTGGCCAGGAAGCCAGTTTCTCTATGCATTCCTCAATGAACAGAGAAGTAACTGACTACCTGTCCTGTGTCAGTTGGAGATCAGAGTGCTGGTCACATGACACAGCTGAGGATCAGAAGGGAGGTTATAACCTCACAAATACAAATAAGAAGATTACCTTAACTACAGTTTACATTATGTACCTATTCTCAGAGAATAAACATTTTTGTGGGAGTGCAACTTTAAGTGTTGGCAAAACGATTCCACTGCTGCATATATCTGGAATTTTAATGCAAACAGTTATAGCAAAAGACAAAAAAGTGAATCAAATATAGTGAAAAGTTTGCTATATGAGCAAAAAGATCTCACCTATGGAGTCTACTGGGAAAGGAAAAGTAGGAAGACAAAATGAATGCTGTGATTCTCCTCTGTGGTTCACCAAATTTAGTGTATCTGTAATAAAGAAGAGTTGTGGATATCTCTATTCTGTATCCATAGAAATAAGCATTATTAAGTCATTATCTGGGAGACTCAAGAGCATTGGAAGAAGACAAATGAGTAAAAGGAGGTTGTCCTTACTCTCTGTGAGTACCAAGACTTGATCCCATCCAATCTGCGTAACCTGCACTGGACCTGTCCATGGGTCCTCTGACAAAAGATGAGAAAACAACTGGTCAATCAATGAGGTCAAGTCTATGAAAGCTACCGTACGGAGAAGATCAATCCACGGACAGATTTACAAATCACTTACCATCTTTGTGGTCTGTGAACCAGGAGGTCAGTGAATTGAGGTTGATGGTCCGAAAATGAATTTTGCAATGAGGAGATGACTCCTTGCTAACCCCAATACACACTATTGGGTACTGTTCTCCGGGCAGCACCAACATTTCAAATATCTTCAAGGGGCATGGCAAGGGGAAGTCAAAGTGCTTGAGCGTGAGAAGAAGAAACATGAGTGAGTGATGATACAATCTGGGACATTAGAAGAACATTCACAAAGCGAACATACTGGCGAAGTAACGGTATTACTAGGAATATCAAGAATATAAATAACTTCTTGAACTTTTTGATAAGTGAAGCTGAAGAAACAAAGTTCTGTGGAGTTTAAAAGAAGAGGACATGGCTGACATCGTGTAGGAGAATATGTATGTCATGGGGACTTTGATTGAAAGATAAAAAGTGATTTCCCCAAGTATGAGACGTATGAGATCACCTCAGGGGGAGTCTGGATCTATAGGTAACAAGATCCAAGGCCACAGGAGATACAAGAGCTTCTGAGGCCCATGTAGCTGGAAGGCAACATGGTTTCTTCTCTTCAGTTTTGATTGTTTTCCATGCCCTCTTGCAAAAAGCCCAAAAGCAGTGTCAACCCTACAATGATTCTTTACTTCCTCCAAGTCATCATTGCCCTAGGCTTTGCATGAATAAACCATCATGTTGGCAAGAAGCCAGCAGACTGCATGTAACATGTCCACCTTCTATACTATTAAATCAATCCTCCATACTCCCCTTACTAAGACTCACCCCCATTAGTACATGCAGCAGTCACTATTATCATTTTGTCACTGCTGGTTTAGGCTACATTCACGCAAAAAAATGGCCATTAAAAATGGACATGCAGCCGTTTTTCTTGGCCATTTTGCATCAGTATGTGCATCTATTTTCTGGCCATCTATCCATTTTTAAGGGCCCTTTTGCATCCATTTTGCATCTGTTTTTAAAAATGAATGTAGTTCATTGTCTTTTTTTTTTTTACATCCCAACCCCTTCAGTGCCCTCAGTATATTTTATGTCCCTTCATGGTGCCCCCTGGGCATCAAGTGGCACCCATAGTGCCCCCAGTATGGATAATGTACCCATAGTGCCCCCAGTATGAATAATGGATCCATAGTGCCCCCAGTATGGATAATGGATCCATAATGCCCCCAGTATGGATAATGGATCCATAGTGCCCCCAGTATATATAATGGCCCCTTAGTGTCCTCCAGTATGAATAATGGCCCCATAGTGTCCCCAGTATGAATAATGGATCCATAATGCCCCCAGTATGAATAATGGCCCCATAGTGCCCTCCAGTATGAATAATGGCCCCATAGTGCCCTCCAGTATGAATAATGGCCCCATAGTGACTCCAGTATGAATAATGGATCCATAATGCCCCCAGTATGAATAATGGCCCCTTAGTGTCCTCCAGTATTTATAAAGGCCCCATAGTGTCTTACAGTATGAATAATGGCCCCATAGTGTCCCCCAGTATGAATAATAGCCTCATGGTTCCCCCTGGATGAATAATGGGCCCATAGTGCCCTCAGCGTGAATAATGGGCCCATAGTGTCCTCAGCGTGAATAATGGGCCCATAGTGCCCCCAGTATGAATAATGGGCCCATAGTACCCCCTTTGTATGAATAACTCCGCACACAGAGACCCTTCAGTATAAATAATGGCCCCTTAGTGCCCCTCATTATATATATTTGTGCTCCGTTGTGCCACACTATACATAATGGACCCCTAGCCCTGGTAATGTCAACAGATCCATAAAAAAAAATAATCCCCTCATCCATTTGCATGCGATGGAACACTCACTCCTCACTGGAGGCAGCAGGACCTGTGCTCCCAGCGTGATGACGTCCCACCATGTGATGTCACCAAGCTTGGAGTGTTGGGTACTAAAGCCTGCAGTGAGGATTGAGTGTACCCGCACAGGCATGTAAACATATATATATATATATATATATATATATTTTTTTTTTTCATTTTATCCCCTTAATAGCTTTTGGCGTACCTGTTTTTAAAGGCCGTTAGACAGGTGTGCCCCTGTCTAAAAACGGTCCGTCTGGCTAACAAGTCCTTTTTTTTTTGACACCCACTATTCTCTGGTCATGTTAATAGCCCCATTAACTTCATTGCTCTTCAGTGCCCTCCATGACTTCCTGGTGAGCCTGTGCCAAACTTGTGTTTCTACACAACAGCCATTCAGAGAAGGCTAAGCTTGAAGAAGAGCGACAGATTAGCCAGTATAAGCCACTGACGAGATGGGGGGGTGTCTGAGACTACCCAACCCTTCCTGCAGACACTGCAGCTACACTGTAGTCACAGATTACAGCTCTGCAGGAATGGCGCGACAAGGCCACAGATTGAGGGCAGATTGAAGATTATTACCTTTAGCAACATGAACTTTTCAAGAGGTTGATACCATTCCAACAACAGTACTGAGGCCTCCAGAGCGGCACAAAGGAACCAGCTGCCTGATGTGTCGTTATGAGCTGGAAATGACCAAAATAATGGAAGTGGAATGAGAAGTATGCAGCAGACTGTGGTCACAGAAGATGAAGTCAACCATCAGTGTGGTGTAGAGACTGGCGACATCTTACCCACACAACAACTTTTGCAGCCCTTAGTGTCTGGTATTTTGCTGGATGCAGATTTCTTCCTGTAGCAAATAGAGATATAATAAAACTCTAGGGTGCTGAGCCGGACGAAGAGGTTGTCTCTGACGAGGCAGCCCCTTCAATACTGGGCATATTACGGCAAATCATTGCCTAAAAATATCATCTTACATAGTGTAGTACTCTGTCAACTCTAAATGCACACCCTCAGAAAAAGTAATCTAGACCAGTGGTCTCCAACATGACTCCCAGCCCACCGGCATGCCCATCACTTCTAGAAGAGACGATAGCGCCTTGTGGCACTGCCTACTGGTCCATAATAGGACATTATAAATATTCCCTGCTCCATCGTACAAGGTGCATCTACATAATCTCTAAAAGTATAAAAAAAAATAAAAAAACTACAGTGCTGTTGTCACTTTTCTATCCTATAACATTCATTTTCCTCCCCTAAACCATGCCACCAGTCTAAATCTTATTTCAAATTCTGGAGACCATCCTCATTCTTCAACATTTATTGAACAAATTTATCATATGGACTCTACCACCATTTTTTTTTTACATTCACTTAAAGGGGTTTTGAACCCTTTTGATATCCTCCATCAGTATACCCACACTTCAAGAAAATGGGATCTGAGCGGCAGTACGATGACATGGAGCCCTCTGCTTTTGGCTCTGTCCACTGTTTTGGTTCCAGCATTGACGGCTGCCAAAAACTGTTGTGTGAGGGATGCCAGGTGTTGGACCCCCACCCATCGGGTTCCCATTATCTAAAGGGTGTAAAACCCTTTGAAATAAAATATCTGGTATTATTCTTTCACTCCATTACTGAATATACCTGGGCAGGAGTCTGTGTGTAGGAATGTGACCCAAACGACACTCTTTCCGAATTTGCTCATGGAGAGTCACAAGGCTGTGGGAGTATAGTTGGGAGACTTTACCTGAAATAAGACAGCAAGACATTGAGACATCATCCTATATGTTTGACAGACACTTTTTAGAGATGCCCTTTTCTTCCTTACCCGTGATAGACATCAGTACGTTGTTGATAGAGTAGACCCATGTTGTCCGACCCGGAAACAACTTGGAGAATGAATAAAAATTTACAAATTTATTATCTGGATAATATAAAGGCCTGTGGTGACCAAACTACTGGTAGGTTTTGAACCATGCAGAAAACATAATCATCAGCATGGGTCCTAGAGTGCTATCTGTAGCACTCGAGGACCCATGTAAGTACAGAGAATGTCCAAGGCCCCTAAACTGCAGAAAGTTCCCAAGTCAAGAATCTACCTTTCAGATGAATTACCATGAAAGTATCCCAAGGATTATGATCATATATAGTGCTGCAACTATGAAAAGCTCAACATGACCCCACAGAAACATGGTGTGTACCACCTCAGGAACACATCCCAGGCTAAGAAGCTAGGCTTTAGACCACGCAATTCGACAGTAGATGGTTGTCTTCTGGTTTGGACTGATTTTCCTGTCTGTCACCTACAAGTGATGGATTTTGCAAGAACCATCTTTCAGGCCAACCACTAGATCTAGATCCCTCTATGAGTAGTCTTAAGATGTCCATGCACAACAGCCTAAAGAGAAGTCTAATGTGCAAACTTACTATTTTCATATTTATGGGCAGCCCCAATCTACTAGAATCTCCTCATCTCAGACCTTAATTCCTCTTGGACAGGGCCCCGCTATTTTTGGGTCTGGTTACTCACTAGGTCTAGAGATGGCTGTGACTCTGAACGGTTTAGGGTGAAGATTCCTTGCTCGGTTCCCAGTATCACATGTATATCTAAAATATGCAAAAAAAGAAAAAGGCAAATAAAAATGGAAAAACACAAGAAAAAAAACAAAAAACAAAAATGCTTGTACTGGTGACAGTTCCCACCTTTTGAGGTTGGATGACCCCAGGTCGTTGCCGAATGGATTTTTAAGGGACATCCATTAAAGATTTTCTTCAGTTGGAAGTTAGTCTGTACATAGAGATACATCACATCAAAGGTTATAGGCCGGGTTTACACTCAGCGCATAGCATGCCCTATATGTCGTGGGAAAGCTGCAGAGCTTCACCACAGATTTCATCTGTTTCGATGCAGCGGGTGAAATCCATGGCTAAATCTTTCCCAAAATCCACAATGAAAATTGAATGTTATCACCCAATATGATCCAAAATGAGTACTGAATACCCTAACAGGAACACTCAATCGACCTACATAAATTCAAAAATTGTTTCCGAGTATACAACGTTCCTTGATAAAATATACACTTTATAAATATTATTCAATAAAATACAATCAATCGTATAGTGGTAGGGAATGCAATAAATATAGCCCCCATAAGGCACCTAATAAAGATGAACCCACAATAACATAATATCAGTCTATCAATAACATAATATTCGCATATGCGGATCCGCAATAAACGGATCGGATCCGGATCACGGATGCGGACCCATTCACTTCAATGGATCCGCAAATCAGGAGATGCGGAGCGGTGCGGAAGGGAAGCACGGAACGGAACCCTACAGAAGCACTACGGAGTGCTTCTTTGGGGTTGCGTTCCGTACTTCCGTACCGCAAAAAGATAGAACATGTCTGGAGGCCTCAGGAACGTTCTTCGTGCATTGGGGAACGCAAATTGCGGCCCCAATGCACGGAATGGAACATGTATGTTCGTCTGAATAAGCCCTTGGGAGGAGAAAGGAGAAGGCATAAAGAGGAGGAATCGATAAAATAGATGCCTCCAGAAAAAAAAAACATTTACCGAGTATATAAACTTTTTAATAATTCTTTTATCCTTTAATCTTAAAGAGGTTATGCCGTGATTTACATAAAAAATTAAAATCATATGGCACAGGAGAATCTCTTTCTAACAAACATAGAACCAGAGATCTCCACATTCATTGCTCCAATTGCTCTGCTCAGTTCTCTTCGGGGGGAAGCTCAGGGGCGTGTTTTTTTCTCAAATTATATCTCCTGCTTGCTGCCGATGTTTCCCTATTACATGTCAGTAATTATGTCCTTTCCTCTGTAACTCTCTCCCCATCACAGCTCAGGGGGTGTCCTTTCTGCTGCAGCTCTCTCCCCATCACAGCTCAGGGGGTATGTTTTTTCTTCTGCAGCTCTCTCTCTATCACAGCACAAGGTGTGTGTCCTTTCTGCTGCAGCTCTCTTCCTGTAACTGTCACAGCTTCTAACAGTAGAAACTGCTGGTGGCAGTTGAAGGATGGACCTGAGCATGTGCGACCACGTCAGTAGGTGGATGTGCACATTTCTATACAGATTAAAGCCCATGGGGCTCCATTATGAGAGATTGTCTCACAACCAGAGCATTTTTGTAACAGAAAGTGAATTACAAAAGTAACATGCAAAAGTTTCATGCAAAATTATTTTTAAATAAAATTTAATAATTGCACAAGTAACAAAAGTATTCTTTTGTTACTTGGTTTTCAAGATCTGTGACACAAAGTTTAAAGCTGTCCAAGATTGTGGGAGTCACTTTGTCCCTGCGGAGGTTGTATAAAGCATATACCGCAGTGTACACGGAGGTTGTATAAGGCATATACCGCAGTGTACATGGAGGTTCTATAAGGCATATACCGCAGTGTACACGGAGGTTGTATAAGGCATATACCGCAGTGTACACAGAGGTTGTATAAGGCATATACCGCAGTGTACACGGAGGTTGTATAAGGCATATACCGCAGTGTACACGGAGGTTGTATAAGGCATATACCGCAGTGTACACAGAGGTTGCATAAGGCACATACCGCAGTGTACACAGAGGTTGTATAAGGCACATACTGCAGTGTACACAGAGGTTGTATAAGGCCTATACCGCAGTGTACACAGATGGTGTATAAGGCACATACCGCAGTGTACACAGAGGTTGTATAAGGCACATACCGCAGTGTACACAGAGGTTGTATAAGGCCTATACCGCAGTGTACACAGATGGTGTATAAGGCACATACCGCAGTGTACACAGAGGTTGTATAAGGCACATACCGCAGTGTACACAGAGGTTGTATAAGGCACATACCGCAGTGTACACAGAGGTTGTATAAGGCATATACCGCAGTGTACACAGAGGTTGTATAAGGCATATACCGCAGTGTACACAGAGGTTGTATAAGGCATATACCGCAGTGTACACAGAGGTTGTATAAGGCATATACCGCAGTGTACACAGAGGTTGTATAAGGCATATACCGCAGTGTACACAGAGGTTGTATAAGGCATATACCGCAGTGTACACAGAGGTTGTATAAGGCATATACCGCAGTGTACACAGAGGTTGTATAAGGCACTATACCGCAGTGTACATAGAGGTTGTATAAGGCATATACCGGAGTGTACACAGAGGTTGTATAAGGCACATACCGCAGTGTACACAGAGGTTGTATAAGGCATATACCGCAGTGTACACAGAGGTTGTATAAGGCACATACCGCAGTGTACACAGAGGTTGTATAAGGCATATACCGCAGTGTACACAGAGGTTGTATAAGGCATATACCGCAGTGTACACAGAGGTTGTATAAGGCATATACCGCAGTGTACACAGAGGTTGTATAAGGCACATACCGCAGTGTACACAGAGGTTGTATAAGGCATATACGGCAGTGTACACAGAGGTTGTATAAGGCATATACCGCAGTGTACACAGAGGTTGTATAAGGCATATACCGCAGTGTACACAGAGGTTGTATAAGGCACATACCGCAGTGTACACAGAGGTTGTATAAGGCACATATCGCAGTGTACACAGAGGTTGTATAAGGCATATGCACTGCAGTGTACACACGAGGTTGTATAAGGCATATACCGCAGTGTACACAGGGTTGTATAAGGCATATACCGCAGTGTACACAGAGGTTGTATAAGGCATATACCGCAGTGTACACAGAGGTTGTATAAGGCATATACCGCAGTGTACACAGAGGTTGTATAAGGCATATACCGCAGTGTACACAGAGGTTGTATAAGGCATATATCGCACCTGGTGCTAACATCAGGTTTACTATTTCTTATCCTAGATAGAGGACAGTCACCGCATAACCTGTTTTACCTGTTTTGCTTGTATTCTTCCTTTCTTTGGGGGCAAAGAAGGGGGCAGTTTATTCGGAAGATCTTGCACTAAGAGGGACGGTTCTGGGACGGAAAAAATGCAGACGGGATATTAGCCATCACAAAATAGCAAGCTATAATTGTGTCATCATGCGTTGCCTCAGCGAGGTACCATGGTTCCTACTAGAAGCATTACACCAATATTATGGCCTTCAGTACATGGAAGCATGCCACAAGTTTTTGGCAGAAATCTGTGAGCTGCCGTGTAAAATTTGAGTCACCTGAAGGTACCATATGAACCTATTGGCCTGATGCCTATGAAATCTGAAATTTATAAATGCATTGACTTTTTCAGTTTCTCCATACTTTGAGATTACATTGGTGAGTTTCCATATTTTGTGTCTTCTGCAGGAACTGGGAATGGAAGGGTTGTAGGTCATGGTAATGTAAGAGCCTCAGTCACAAGAGACATTAAGGGGCTATTCACACTGCTTTAGTACCATATGTGCCAGGAAACCTCCCGGAAAGTGCGTGAAATGGACCTATAGGTCCCCATTCAACCAACGGAGGCCGAAAGAGTGTCCTTATGGCCTCGGATGGGTTGGTATCTGTCAGGAATACTGTTTTTTACTCTACAGTATAGGGCAGTAGAAAAAACATACTGCATGGTATATTGTTTTGTAACTTGGGCACCTACGAGAGATGGATCCCACTCAGTTGCATCCAATAAACGTATACATCCAAGGCGAGACTGAAACCATGGTTGGGCACTGCATAATACCATGTGAAAAAAGCCTAACTTGTGGGGTTGTGATGGGCATGAGATTGATGGTTTTGTGTTGGAGACTACAAGAGAGTTCTGCAATCTGCGAAGAACAAGGGTATATAGAGGTGAATGGGCCGCATAATAAAAACTAGGCCCCCTTCAGGTATTGGTTAATACCACCATGCCCATTAACACCTGGGACAGGAGGACTTGTTTGTCCCATTTCCTTTCCATTATATTTTTACATCACAGGGCATGTGACGAGCCCAGCAGAAGTTTTCCCTATTCATTAAATAAGAGATGCAACCATTCTTGGTCTCTTCAGGAGCTCTACAACAGCCTCCTGGTGTGCTTCTAAAGTACATACGGCCTTGGATAGTGGCCTGTTCTTATGGACTCTTAACAACTTGTCTCCTGACATGCCTATAATTTATAGACATATATCTTAAGGCTCGCAGGGTGCTACTAAACCTTTTGCATTGCTTGCTTTTGCACCTATACTTTGTTGGGTGGCACTGACTGGCTTTTTCACTTGGCCATCACCGGTTATCTTGCTCTTCAGCAATACAACAATTGTACTTGATGTTTTATGTACTTGTCTCGGGTATCAATGATGCCACCAGAGATCAAAAATGGGAGATCTCTCTGGGATCTCAAAGTTCCCACTCGATACGTAGAATACGAGGCTCCCAGCTCCCTCTATACTCCTTTTTCTCCCTGGTTCCTCAAGTAGACACTTCCCTTCCCACCACTTCCCGGAAATGGCAGCAGGTAACTGGTTCCCTAAGCTCAATACAACAATTGTGCTTGATGTTTTATGTACTTGGCTCAGGTATCAATGATGCCACCAGAGATTAAAAATGGTAGATCTCATTGGAATCTCAAAGTTCTTACTTGGCATCTTAATACCCTCAGACAGGAACCTGGGGCCGCAAGGTGCGTTTGAAGTGTCGATGATCAATGTGTCCTGCAATTCACACTAATTCTCGCAGCTAGCTGCGTTCTTCATCGACGCGCGAGCCGAGTGATCGACCGGTAAGAGTCGCAAGAGACTCTTAGCGGTGGATCACTTGGCATCTTAATACGTAGAATACGAGGCTCCCAGCTCCCTCTATACTCCTTTTTCTCCCTGGTTCCTCAAGGAGACACTTCGTTCCCACCACTTGCCGGAAATGGCAGCAGGTAACTGGTTCCCTAAGCTCAATACAACAATTGTGCTTGATGTTTTATGTACTTGGTCAGGTATCAATTATACCACCAGAGATCAAAAATGGCAGATCTCACTAGGATCTCAAAGATCCCACTTGGCATCTTAATACATGAAATACGAGGCTCCCAGCTCCCTCTATTCTCCTTTTTCTCGCTGGTTCCTCAAGCAGACACTTCCCTTCCCACCACTTACCAGAACTGGCAGCAGGTAACTGGTTCCTCAAGCAGACACTTCCCTTCCCACCACTTACCAGAACTGGCAGCAGGTAACTGGTTCCTCAAGCTCTCCGGCCAGGCCTGAGCTGGACTTCTTGGTACACTTGGCCCACTGTAGCACCTGACCAGAGTGGTGGGAGTGTGCAGTCTGTCCTGCTCTCTCTTTATATCAGCAGAAGAAGTGCGAAATCTGGGCTGTATTGAATGGAGTGATGGAGATGATGAGACAATGCAACGTGTATGGAAATGGAATCAAGGTAACGTACAGAGGTCAATGGTTGGGCTCACCTTAGGAGGTAATGGAGGGGGAGAATCCTCAGGAGATGAGCCGCTGTAGAGATCCATGCTGCCGGGTCTTTGGAGAAGATACCAATTAGATTGGAAGATTGATAAGATAAGATTAATGGGGTTTGTTTGTGATGGTGATGTAGCTGGGGACAACATGTCATAAGCTGACAGGTAGCACTATTATCATGCTCGTTAGGCCCTATTCACTTTATCACAAGACTTTATTTTTCCGCAATATATGGACAGTGGCTGTGGGCATTCTTGAATGGGTCCGCTATCCGCAAGATATGACCAAAGATAGGACATCTCCTATTTTTTGTGGTGTGGAGGCACGGATCGGAAGCCTACGGAAGCACTACAAAGACCTTCTGTGGGATTTTGGGCCCTTGTCTCCGCACTGCAAAAGATAAGACATGTCCTATCTTTTGCCGTAACTTGTGGATCACAGACGCATTCAAGTCAATGGATCCGCATGCACAAACAGAGTGCACAGGGCCGGGACCCATTGCGGTCCGCAGCACGGGCACGGCGGCCCTTATCGACGTGTGCAGGAGCCCTTCGTATTATAAGGTGCAATGAATAGCATTAATATATGGCCCTCTGGTACAACTCATAGGAGGGTCCCTGTATGTTTTCCCTCATTATGGAGTCACATAGAGGTCTTAAGATTTCTGTGAGGCTCCACATCTTCAGAGGCCAATGGCACCAGGGAGGTGACCGCATAACTGGAAACTGGGCACTACGTTCAGAACATATAACTGGTGTCACTTTCTGGTTAGTTGCCTCGTGGTTTACTTCTCCTTTCAATGAGAAGCTTTTATATGTCCAGCCACAAGTACTCGTTAGCAATGTTTATGACTGTAGGACAATCAGAAATCCACCTGCTATCTAAATACAAGATAAAACTGCTATTCCGTCTCTCCCCTATGCTTTACACAGCAGCGCTGCATTCAAAAAAGAAGGCAGAATGATCAGAAAGTATGAGAAACTAAACCACCAGTAAGAAAAAGAAAAACACGAGGAAAGCCTCTGCTCAGACCTTGTTTTTTCTACACGTGTGGCATATGTGATGAGAAATCTCCTGGCACATACACCAAACACGTCCATAGATCTCAGTGCACCCAGTGTATGCCAAAAAGAGCGTCCTTCTGCCATAAGCTCGGCAGGGTTTGCATCCTTTTTTATTATATAGCAGAGTATAGTCAGTACAGTTAAAAAAAAACACATATTTTTACAATGTGAGTCAGTGGTATACATGTGAACGTATGTCTATAGAGACACTAATAGAAAACTGAGCTTACAGGAGTGAGGGCCCTGATCGCAAGAGCTTACAATCTACAAAGGAAAATGGGGTGGCACAAAAGGTAAACATGCTGTATACCTCTGACGAATGGAAAAAAAAAAACAAGGTGTGAACATAAGCTTACTGCCGTCACACTGAACCATATGATCCTTAGGAAGAAGGAGCCTGGGAATCTGCTATAC
This sequence comes from Bufotes viridis, assembly GCA_033119425.1. Classification (NCBI taxonomy): domain Eukaryota; kingdom Metazoa; phylum Chordata; class Amphibia; order Anura; family Bufonidae; genus Bufotes; species Bufotes viridis. The sequence goes on along the minus strand of CM065597.1, from coordinate 28,150,737 downwards.
AATGAAGGAGGTTAAAGGGGTATTCTCATTACAGACAATGGGGGCATGCCCTCATCCTCACCTCTGGGACCAGCACCTACTCCAAGAACTGAGCTGGGAAGGTGGTGGGGGGCACATTGCGCATGCGCAGCAACCCTCCATTCATTTCTATGGGGCTGCCGAAAATAGCCAAGCGCTGGCTTGGCTATTTCAGTCGACCCCATAGAAATGAATGGGAGCTGTGACCACACAAGCGCGGTGTACTCCCATTCACTTGTATGAGGAGAGCACTTGGCGGTGGCCGAACCCTGGGGTCCTCCAGCCACCACTCTCGCAGGTCCATTCTTGGCGTAGGCGTGGGTCCCAGAGGTGGGACCCGCACCTATCAGATAATAGGGGCATATCCTAGAGGTATGGCCCCATTATCTGTGAAGGGAATACCCCTTTAAGGATGTCAGTTTGATTGTACGTTTCAGGAGAAGATGTGATATTGAAATGGAAACCCCAACCCTTAGTTTCTGTTCTTATATATCACTTGTTCTTCCTCATACTTACATGTCAACATCATCATAGTCATCATCTTCATCAGAACAGAAACTGTAACACAAATTATTTAGCATATTAAAGGGGTACTCTCACTTCAGCAAGCAGCATTTATCATGTAGACAAGGAACTTACTAATGTATTCTGATTGTCCATATTGCCTCCTTTGCTGGCTGGATTCATTTTTCCGGCACATTATACACTGTTCATATCCATGGTTACGACCACCCTGTAATCCAGCAGCAGTGGCCGTGCTTGCGCACTATAGGAAAAAGTACCAGCCTATGTGCGCTCCCATGGTCCTGGCCACTAGAGAGGTCGATGCTTTTTCTTATAGTAAGCAAGCACGACCACTGCTGCTGGATTGCAGGGTGGTCATAACCATGGATATGAGCAGTGTATAATGAGATGGGAAAATGAATGAAGCCAGCAAAGGAGGCAATATGGAGAATCACAATAAATTAGTAAGTGCCTTGTATTAACTTTCTATACATAGTAAATGCCATTTGTTGAAGTGAGAGAACCCCTTTAAAGTACTCATCGTGTTATGTAGATTAGAGCTAATTATCCACTCCATACATGTCAGAAATAAACAACAGATATCACACATGGGACCCAAAATTACCCTAAGGTAATAAATTACACCGGCGCTGGTAGGTGGACTCATATTAGTGCTTGTTACCTAGGCTTTAATAGTATGTAATATGCCACTAGTGGCGCTCCGGTTAGAGTAGGAAGTTGGTGCAGTCTTAACTTATTATGCCGCTAGAACAACAGTAATTACCTGTCTCTGGATGTCTATGAAGAGACGGTGTGTGCTCTGTGAGTGGAGTCCCAGTTTCCCGCTCCAGAATCCAAATCTATCTTGAGGCAATCTTCTTGTTCACCTGCCAGCACTCCCGCTGCTCCGGCCGGTAGCTGCACGGTGCGAGGGAACAGTTCGCAGTTCTAGCGTCCAGGAACGTGTGTGCGTGTGATGTCTCCGCAGAGTAGTACTGGCGCTCCCAGGGATCAAAGTTCATCCAACGCATTTCTGAGCCGTTGGGCTCCTTCCCTGAGACAGGTATTTACTGTTGTTCTTGCGGCATAATAATTTAAGACTGCACCAACTTCCTACTCTAACCGGAGCGCCACTAGTGGCATATTACATACTATTAAAGCCTAGGTAACAAGCACTAATATGAGTCCACCTACCAGCGCCGGTGTTATTTATTACCTTACGGTAATTTTGGGTACCAGATTTAAAAACACTTAGGGCTGGAGCAGCATAGCCCTATATGGGAGTTATTAGGACTACCTGACGGGAGCGCGGGAGTGTAAACTATTTTCTCTTTAGATATCACACATGGCTTCTATCATTCCTTGGTTCACGGAACTCCATCCAAGAGTGAGAACCCAACCCATTCCTCATTTAACAATCTACCTTCATCTTTGAATGAGTTGTCTGGTCGGTGAAAGATGATTTATAAAAGGGGAAGAATGGGTTGAAAGCAACACTCAACTCACCGATCTCCGCCACTGCCATTCTGATGCTTTCTCAAGTCCCCCATGAGTTTATACTTTTGGGTACCTTTCGACACATAGGAAATAACTGCTGATCACTGGTTGCATTGGTGACCCGCCTCAGCCAGTTATAACTTGGTTTATTGTTTTCAACCCATTCTGGCCCCTTTTTATCCACCAGATAACCCCTTTAACTTACTTATGGGTCCCAACAGCTGAAAAACTTTTGTGATGTTGGTCCTACTTAACTATCCATACACATTAGATGAATGTTGGTAGAACCTGCTGATTTTGGCGGGACCAACTGACAATCTAACATGTATGGGATGTCCTGATAGTTCCTCAAGGGCAGTTGGGGAAAGAAGAGTGGGAAATGTCCTCAAAGTCCAGCAAACATTGAGGACAGCCAGTGAGCGTACCCAAGGGAAGAGGAGACCCGAGAACCTCAGTGGTAAAAAAAAAATATGAAAGGGCAATGTGGGAAATACTCAGAACACTCATTGGGTAGACCGTCAGGATTTAAGTTAATAGAACTAAACTGTTGGTAGAAAGCCACCAACACTTACTCGTCTGTACTTTGATGAAGAAGATGGCGTTGGTCCCAGTGCTAGAGTGGGGAGTATACATGCAGCTGAAGAGTGGGGTATCCGGGGGAAAGACAATGATGAAGATTTATTAAAGGGGTTCTGCAATTTGTTTAAACTGATGATCTGTTCACTTGAATGGAACTTAGCCGCGCCCAGGCCAGTTGATACAAGTCGTGACGTCACTGGGCCAGCGGTAAACAGTGAGAAGGCCGTGGCGCTCCAGGAGTGCCGCTGCCTTCTCAAACAGCTGATCGGCGGGGGTCCCGGGTGTCGGACTCCCGACGATCAGATGCTGATGATGTATACAGAGGATGATAGAACAAACTGCAGAACCCCTTTAAGGTAATACATCAAAGTTTTGGCTCAAGCCATGTCAAAAAACTGCCATACACGTTATGAAGAATATTTTTATGTGTTTTACTTTCTACACTTTTTGCACCTCATTAGACAGTTTCGAAAAGTAAAAGGAGGCATGAATAAATGTAGTTCTGAAAGGCACCTGATATATTAATGGTGTGCACAATTTTTGTGCCAAATATTGGTCGAAAGTAAGCCAACCAAGATGACACATAAGGGGAAGTGTCCAACATGTGTCAAATCTATCAGACAGTCAGTGTGATTAATTTGGGCCATCTTTGTCCTGCCTGGTCAAATTGAAGACAGTTAACTCCCCCCCATTGTTTCACTACTGGACGTCTTCTCCACCCAATCTTACTGCAGTGGTCCTCTAGGACAGAGATTAATAATGCATCTAAGATTGGGATTAAAGATTATTTTAGCTGTCGATAGAATATGGGCTGGTACTGTGGTATAGGACACACAAGAAGAAGTATGTATTTCTTACTTACCTGATATATGGAGCTGTACTGGCAGTGCTCTGAGCTTGACTTGGCTCTAGGTCAGCCTTAAGAAAACGTGTCAGAAATACTGAATGAGTTGGACAAAAAATTATTGAAAGCCCCAGTATAGGGGGCTTTATAGTGTTCTAGAGTGATACACTCAAACTCACTTAAAGGGAACATTTCTTGAAATTTTTTTATCGAACTGACAAAAAAAACTACAAAAAATATAAAGCTCCCATGAGTAGATATCGATATCTGCAAGCTTGGTCTATGGGACATAGAAGCAGAGGAACTAGCTGGTATTATTCCTATTTGGCTAAGTTAGGGTACTTTCACACTAGCGTTTTTCTTTTCCGCCATTGAGTTCCGTCGTCGGGGCTCAATCCCAGAAAAAAGCTTCAGTTTCATCCTAATGCATTCTGCATGCGCAGACCTTTAAAAATGTTTAAAAAATACATAACAGATCCATTTATCCGGATGACAACCGGAGAGACGGATCCGTTCTTGCAAAGTGGTCCAGTCTACAAATGCTGTCAGTTTCAACACAGATTGCCGGCGACGGAACTGCTTGCCGGATCCCTCTGCCGCAAGTGTGAAAGTACCCTTAAGGCGTGGGGCATGCTGAAATAGGTGGGGTTTATACTTGGTAATCTCTGTTGCATTGGGTTCTGCAGTAGCAATCAGGATCAAGAACAGGATCAAGGTAAATGTGACCATATAAAGGCTGAGACGATACACAAGTCTGACACAAAGAGTAATAACACAAAGAGTAATAATAAGGATAACTGGGATTATCCTACTTGTTACCTTTGGAACACTTGGTCCTTCCATTTTCGCTTTTGGAGGGTGATTTAAGTTGATCTGGTTCACTACAAGACAAAGACGTCGTCTTAATTTACTCTCTAGCTTCATCTTTTTTTTTTTTTAAACTGTTTTTATTAAGTTTTCAAAATGTTTGAAGAATAGACATATAAACAAGAGCAATGTCGCACTGCCATCAATAATATCCATTTGTACAAGTGCAAAATTATTTGTCAATTGCCTTTTCCATGAGCATACGGATAGTAACAGAAGTCTAACGAAACGAACATTATCAGACAATCATCCCCGTAAGATATTACGGGAGATATCCCTTAGAAACCAGAACGTTCTAACCAGATACAGTCCCTAGTGGGCTCCCAGGGTCAAAGCAGTGAAATCTTCTCTGACCTAATGGGCAGTGATACCTCGTGAAGGTAATATAGAGAACAACACAAACAGATAAGGGAAAAGAAAAAGAACCAAAACAAGAACCTAGATGCTCGGGAGTATATGGACGCTGTGAACCCCCCTACCCCAGCTCATGACAGTAGAACCGGTGATTCGCCAAGTACCGTCTGTTGCAGGAACCACGTAGTCCCTGAAAAGCATTCGTGTATGGCCTTGCGGACATGCAACGGCAGAACATTAATAAAACTTTCCCACACCTGAAAGAAGTGCTCCGCTTTTTTGTCTTTTTGATGTGAGGCCTCCACCCAGTCCATACGCATGATATAGGAGAGTTTCTCCAAGAACAATCTTAAGGGGGGGATTGTGGGCTGTAACCAGACTTGTAGGATCGCCTTAGTTCCTGCTACTGCCACAAAATGTAGCAACTTCCTACACCCTGGGGTACAGTTATATTTATCCTTATCTAAATAACCGAACAGCGCCCAAAGCGGGTCGCGCGGGGTAAAAGTGGTTAAGTGTGTGTTAGTGAAGGTGATGATTTTGTCCCAGAACTGTTGTATCATTGGGCAGTCCCATAGACAGTGGTAAAGTCCTGCAGCCGAAGCCCCACATTTAAAACACTCTAGCTTCATCTTAAAACCCGTGACGTTCAGAGAAGGACCACAGCACTCGACCCAATGTTTGACTGTATATATAGGGTGCTCGTCAACATTGATATCCCTGTCTCCACTTCAGGAATTACATAGAAGCCTCATATAAAGTTTGACAGCACACCAGGAGATTCTTTGCAAGTGTGTGAGTTTATTTAGCCGGATTGCATAATTATAGGGATTGCACACACCAACTGCCAAGAATTATTAGCCTGATGAAGGGCATAAGAATCACCCGAAACGTTGCTACTATTATATAATTATGCAATCCGGCTAAATAAACTCACACACTTGCAAAGAATCTCTAGTGTGCTGTCAAACTTTATATGAAGCTTCATCTCAATACCCGACAGTGATCACCATTACTCACACTGGATGTCTGATGATGAACGTCCAACTTTTGGAAGACGTTTTTTCGAGAGGATTCGCGAAAAGGTTGATAGGAACTGTTGGGCAGAAAGTTATGTTAATTCAGTGTATTATGTGGAGGAGGCCGTTTATGTTGCATAACTTCGAGGTTATTAGCCACATCTTGAAGATTACTGAACATTCATGATCTTGAAACAGCTTTCTGCTACAAGAGTTTTCAAGCTTTGTCTACCGTCTTACGTCGTTGATCCAGGGAGTTATTCTTATTGCCTGCTTGGAGTCAGGAAGGAGTTTTTTTCACCTAAAAAAATTGGCTTCTACCTCACAGGTTTTTTTTGCCTTCCTCTGGATAAACTTGCAGGATAACAGGCTGAACTAGATGGACAGATGTCTTTTTTTGGCCTTATAAACTACGTTACTATGCTACCACTTATACACAAAGAGCAAAATCTTGACAATTCTACTAGAATTCTTGGTTTTACATCCTACAGACGTGGCTGCACAGGATGTAAAACCTGGGCATTTACTGTGACCACCCTTAAAATTACTTGAAATTAGAGTTGCCTTCTACAGTGGTTGTCCTCCTAAAAGTGAGGTACAAAATCAAGATCAGGGAGGTCTTTTCAATGAGATAATCTCTTATAAAATTTCCTCTGAATTAAGAAAATTGTCTGGCCTTTTAAGGTTGCTGGAGTTGAGATGCCCTGTGATAATCTTCTTACCATATGTGCAACGGAGGTTCACATCTCATCTTTTGCTATTATCTGGATTCATCAACAAACTCACCTCCAAGTCATCCTCTTCTTCCGCATTTGAAGTTTCATGATTTTTTTCTGGATTTCTCAGTTTTTCCAACAATTCCATCGTAAGAAAAGGACCAAGTCCTGTCTGGGCGACGAACTGATGCTGCAAGGAAGTAGAGAAGGCAGGAAAAAGTCACATAGGGGATACAGCAGGAAACCAAAAGATCAAGATCTATAATTGCTTTGACAGATCCATTGTGAAAGGGGTTCCAGCTAATGGTGAGGGATACTATTGGTTTAAGGGAATGGGTTCATCATGTTTCTGTTGGGTTTGTTTTTACGGCAAGATTAGTACTGCAGACAATGCTATTCTTCATTTTAAAAACAAACGGAATGGAGAATGGTGCTAATATGGACGCAAATGTTAGGATGGTGTAGACGGCCATGCCCAAACATCAAGATTATACAGGCAAGTAAAGTAGGTCTCACAAGAAACAGAAATGTAGGAAATAAAGAGGGTTAAAGAAAGGTGGCAACAGAAACCAGCGGCTGAGAAAGAGAATGCACAGAATGTATAGGAATGAGACCTTCCTTGAGATAGTTAGCAGGTGATTTAGGGTTTCCATTGTGATAGAGAACATCTCAGCTACCAGGAGAATTGTATACAGACAGCCTATATCACCAAAATTCCTTTGCAGACCTCTGGTTCTCTAGATAATACATAGCACTTACCGTGAGCAACTTGGACGCACTTGGTCTCTTCTTCGGGTTTTTAGTTAATGCTACCTTGATAAAGTTGTGAAATGCAGCAGACCTAAGAAACCAAGAGTATATACTAGGTACTGCATAAGAGAACGTAATGCAAGTGCACTTTCCTAATACGTTTTTAGCCTGACATTACTCACCACTTTGACTTATCCTTCAATTTAGGGGGTTGATAACCACTTTTAGACATTAAGAAGAGAACCCTACAATGCAAGAATAGAGATTTAATTGAACTATTTAGATAAATTAGATGTAGAACTCTACATCTACCCTACAGCTATCAGGGAGATAATTAGAAACCGTCTCACTAACCTCAAGGGATGTACATGAAACATAGGTGGTTGTAGCTCAGTAAGCTCAATGGCCGTGATTCCCAGAGACCAGACATCACATAGTTCTGTATATCCTCCTTTCAGTTCAACCGCGGCCACTTCTGGAGCCATCCTGCATGGATAGAAAGATCCTAGTTCTTCACGGGGCTTAACGCAAAACTGTTGGTGTCTCTGTACATATCAACATATATTCAGTGTCCTCTGCGTAATATACATTACCAATAAGGAGTGCCAATGAAGGAGTTCCTTCTAGCAAAAGTTGCTGTGAGCTGAGCAGAAATTCCAAAATCAGCTGTAAAATAAATCACCATGGTCTTAGTATGTTCTCCTTCCACCACACACTTTAGGATCTCTTCACACTTCATTTTTCCCTTCCATTAGAGGTATACGTTGGAGGTATTCCCCGATGGGAAGTAGTAGGGCTAGATTCACACAGGCGGCAGAGCAATCCGGTAGACTAACAGCCTGCCAGAATTCTACGGATCCGGCCTCGCTGGATACTGCAATTCACTGCCAGAACCCATTGACTACAATGGGACCCAGAGGGGATCGGGACAATCCCCAACCTGACAAAAACTGTTGCGCGCGGTGAGAAATGCCAGGGAATGGCAGATTCCCGCCAGATCCCATTATAATCTATTGGGGTCTGGCGGGCACACGGCACTATCCAGCCTGCCGGATTGCTCTGCTGGGCTGTGGTATATAGTGGCATACATGTCCCCTCATTCAAAAAAAGTATAGTGCATGGTATATGTTTTTTTTCTACTCCATCCATTTGCAAGGAGAGCAGAGCAGACTACACTTTTTTTTTCAGTAGAAAAAAAAAAAGTTATGCCGATGCATACGGGAACATTTATCAAAACTGGTTCAAAGGAAAATCGGCATACAGCCCATCGTTTGCCAAAAGGACACTCTTTTGGCACACACTGTTGGCGAAAAGCTACATGAGATTTCACAATCAATATGTCAACTATAATTATAAAAAGAGGACTGGACAGAGCCTAAGACACCCTAAAAAATAGATCTTGGCGGGATAAGAGGTCCAACAACTTGACAACATATTTCTCCAAAACAATGAAGGAGTTGTCCACTTTGGGCAATTACGAAGGTTCCCATGAAAATAGGCTGATGACGTGTTCAATTCCGATGCAGTGCCACCACAGGGAAAAGAAGGAATTACATGCTACTCACTAAGGCCCCATGCACACGACCGTAGGTGTTTTGCGGTGCGCAAAACACAAAAGCTGTTCCGCTCCGCAATTTGCCCATTGTAGAAATGCCTATTCTTGTCCGCAAAACAGACAAGAAAAGGACATGCTATATTTTTTTTTGCGGGGCCACGGAACGGAGCAAAGGACGCGGACAGCACACAGAGTGCTGTCCACATCTTTTGCGGCCCCACTGAAGTAAGTGGGTCCGCGCCCGAGCTGCAAAATATGCGGCTCGGACGCGGACCCAAAATACGTTTGTGTGCATGAGGCCTAACATGAATGGGCTGTCAGTATATTATGGACACGCCAGGTCCTCCAGAGTAAATTTTTTGATCGGTTGAGTAAATGTACTCTTTTCACTGACCCATAATGAGAAGTTCAGTAATTTTTCTGTTTTCAGATTATTACACCGTCTAATATTTCACTCTTAGGTGGACATGAACAACATTCACAATCACTGAAACTCACCCAATTTAACATCTCCACTGTCATTTAGAAGAATATTGGCTCCCTGGGAATGAAAGAAGAAACAACTTTCAGTGGTTTAATATCGATCATAAGGCCAAGTAGATGCATAGTAGTGCCAAAGTCAAGTGAGGTTGTCAGAGGAGGGATAAGCCCTCTTGGTGCCCTAGGCCGGGTTTCTGGACTGCTCGCCACACCCACCATCGACCCCTGAAGTTCATTATGATAGCGGTTGATTGGACAATCATTGGAATGTGTAGTAGGGTATGCCGGCCCCTGCAGTTGCTCTCCCAGCTCCTGCAGTTGCTCTCTCAGCTGCATCCCTCACCACTCAATGACATCTTAGGCAGATGTTTACTCCAATTAGTTTGGGTTCTGGGAATTGTTGTAGTTACCGAATTATATCCCATCCCATTTTCCTTTAATAATGGGTGCTTGAAGTAAAATTGTAATTTAATTCTTCTACAGTTTTTATGCGTTTTCCAAAAGTAATAAGAACTGCAACTGGCACCTACCTTAATGTCCCTGTGCATCTTCCCTTGGTTGTGAAGGTAGGATAAACCCTGTGTAGAGATGTTAACATAGAAATGTGGTTACAATTCCTTTATATGTATGGTACTTACTGTATACGTAGAGTAAGACTCCTTTAGTCCGACAGTCAAGAAATTAGGAGGTTCGGTAGAAACAGGACCAGATTATAGGGAGGGCAAGTAAGGCATTTGCTCTGAGAGACCTACCCCATCACCACCTTGGTCCACATTATTTTTCTCCACTGTTAAAAAGTGTAATGGATCAGCGATATATAATTTTTTTTTACCAAAAAAGTGAAAGGGCTCACCTCCTATAAAAAGGAAGAGCTCCCATCCAATGTTTTGCCCCAGTGCATCAATTACCATGGACCCATCCATGCCAAGTTAAATCAAAGGCAACACTACCTAGCAGCTTCTGAAACCTAATAGACCTTGTGTTGCACCATATACACTCACTTGAAGGGTTTCTCTACACACGTAAGCAACTTGTAGCTCGGACAGTGCTCCTGTAACTGGAGAAAAAGGAATAGTTCTTTGTTAGACAACTCTACCCTGAGCAAGAATAAGACGTTTATAATAAAAACATTTCTTTACCTTGATATATGTCTTGCAGAGAACCTCCTCCACAGAACTCCATACAAATCCACAACTTCTTTGCCCTGAATTTTAGGTACAAAGAAACATCAGATGACCGCAACACGGCTCTCTATTTTATATATGGAAGAACGTAATGGAAGCCAACAGAGCATGCCGTCCATATCTCTGTTTGTGCAAATGAAGACTAATAAAACGTGTTGGTGAAGAGTTGATGGACCATTAAAGAGCATCTCCCAGCATGATCAATCCTAGTAAATCACACTGTCTGGTAGGGTTGACCCTGCTGATTAAGGGTACTTTCACACTAGCATTAAAGTTTTACGGTATTGAGTTCCGTCACAGGGGCTCAATACCGAAAAAAAACGCTTCAGTTTTATCCTAATTCATTCTGAAAGGAAAGCATTCCGTTCAGTATGCATCAGGATGTCTTTAGTTCACTCCCTCTTACGGTATTTGGCCAGAGAAATTTAGGTATTTGGCGGTACTTTCTCTGGCCAAAATTCCGGAACACTTGCTGGAATGCTGGATCTGGCATTAATTTCCATTGAAATGTATTAATGACGGATCCGGTACCAAGTGTTCTGGAAAGACGGATCCGGTTTCCCGGTCAGCGCAGACCTTTAAATCTGTGAAAAAAATAAATACCGGAGCCGGTTTTCCAGATGACACCAGAGAGACGGATCCGGTATTGCAATGCATTTGTTAGATGGATCCGCATCCGGATCCGGAAACATATGCTATCCGTTTGCATACAGATTTCCGGATCCTCTAACGCAAGCGTGGAAGTACCCTAAAATGATACCTTTGTTATTTCTGTAGGTAGAACTGTTGCTGAGATATATGCATTTTAGCAATATGCAAATTAGGTAGTTTGAGCACTAAGGGGAAGGCTAGAGCTCTTGGAGCACCAAATTTGTAACACCCTACTACTCTGGGCGCTCCCCTTAAATGACAGGGCTAGACAATCAAGCAAAGGGAATGGAAGTTCACAGAGCAGAGGGGTGTTACAAAAGTGGCACTCCAAAGGCTTCAGTCAGCCCCTGGTGCTCAAACTAGCTCATTTGCATATTACTAAAAATGTAGAAATCTTGGCAACAGTTCTACCTGCAGACATCCCAAAGGTATCATTTTAACCAGCATGATCAACCCTACCAGGCAGTATACCTCGTTTAATTGGTGACAGATGCTCTTTAATGGCAAATACCAACATTAGGGTCTACTGACACGTCCGTATGAACAGTCCGAATCCGTTCCGCAATTGTGCGGAATGGGTGCGGACCCATTCATTTTCAATGGGGCCGGAACGGACCGCAGAGCACCTATGGATGTGTGAATGGACCCTTAGAATGTTACTTGGAGGTTAAAACGGGAACATTTATCAAAACTGGTTTAAAGGAAAATCGGCTTTGTTGTTCATAGCAACCAATCAGACTGATCCTTTCATTTTCCAAAGGAGCTCTGAAAAATGCACCTGTTTTAATAAATCGCCCCCATTGAGTAGATGACTAAGCATATCTCAACTTCTTTGGTCATGATTATTATAGTGGAAGGTGACCACTGCTGCCAAGATGGAACACAGTTTAACCAAATCAAAGTTGTAGCTAGACTTTCCTTAACCACGGGCAAAAGTTCCCTTCACTGCCTAGTCCAGTGTCTAAATAACCTTGGGAAGGACAAGTGGCTTATTGGCAAGGGCACCTAGCACATGCCCAATAGCCCTCTCTCTGGTTCCACCCCTGGCTAAAGCTGTGAAAATATGATTGCCAGACAAAAGTTGCCTTGGCAATCTATTATTACCACCAATCCCACCATTGACATAATTGTTTGACCCATAAAGCTAAGTGAGATGCAAAATGTGGACATACAGCTCAACTTTGGGTAAAAAGAAGTGTACAGATTTTGAAGTCCAATGTTTTTGCCCTAATTTGCCCTAATACCTGTGGCAGACCACCTCTTTAATCAAAATCTTATAGAGTTAATTGACAGACATAAGATGGAAACCTAGTGTTGTCCAGTCTTGTTCTGGAGACAATGTCTAGTCAATCTTAGAAGATCCTTACCTCATGTAGCTTCCATAGTATGTCACTATGTTCTTGTGAGCGCAGCTCTTCAGCATGATGACCTCCTGCTGGATTACAGAGAAGTCTTCTTCTGTAAAATAAGTAGACAGATGGATTAGGGGATTCATTGTCTTGTCAACGTCTAACTTTTGGTTGGTCAGTGTAAAGGTGGATTTAGACGGGCCGACTGAACAGCCAATTGTCGGGAAGGACAGTCGGCTGCTCGTTCAGTGAAGAAGACCACTGCATTTACAGGCAGCTACAGTACTTGTATGAGGTTATACAGGCCCGGAACGGGTATTGGGAGGGACTATGAATGGGGCATGGGGCCCAGTGATTTCTATGTACATCCATGGCCCTAGCCTTTCACATTGTAATCAAGGTAGACAAATGATGCAGCTCCTTGCAAATGGTTAAAACTCTAGGCGATAGGAACTGTCCAGTGATCTATATGCCCGGTCACACAGCTCTCTGCTCCTACTCACTTTCCATTAAAAGTAACAGACTTCATGTGGCAAATAAAAATTTATAGACATAAAGAATGCACCAACCAAACACCTACATACAGCAGAGGCAGCATTATATGAATCCAAATTGCTTATCTGCACTCACATCAGGCCCTACCCAAGTGGGGCGGACAACCTGGTTTCTAGATCTCTGGTGCATGCAACCGATCTTGGAAACCATCGAAAGTAAATATATTTATGGATTTCGATGAGGAAACTGGAGAACCTGGAGGAGACCCAAGCAATGACCAAGAACATAAGAACTTCCTGAGCTGCCCTGATTGGAGTTCAGCTGAAGACTCCAGTCCTGGAAGAGTCAACATGAATCCCAGGCATTGACATTACACATGCAGCAGGCCCTGGAGGAACCAGTGCAAGAGCACGGGAGTGGTAGTGGCCCTGCTGAAGTGTTGCATCACTGTGTACTCCTTCATGCCGTTGCAGTGGCAATGTAGCATTGAATAAGGAGGATAGAATTAAACGTATAAAAGTATTTTTACTAAATGCAATATGGAGACTTCTAATACATCCAATGGCAATAGGTTTTAAAGGGGTTGTCCGGGTTAATAACCATATTTTCACCCAGGCAGCCCCCCTGATGTTAGCATCGGAGCATCTCATGCTCCGATGCACACCCTTGCCCTGCGCTAGATCGCGCAGGGCAAGGGCTCTTTTGTTTACAATAACACGCTGCCGGGCAGAAGCTTCTGTCCGGCAGTGTGTTCGGTGACAGAACCGGCTCTGATGGGCGTGCTTTAGCCATTTTGCAGGCTAGCGCAGCGCTAGAGCCCACCCATCAGTGCCGGTGATGTCACCGACCTTCCTGGCAGCCTCATGGAGAGCCTGGTATGTCACCGGATCTTCAGAAAATGCCATGAATTGCTCCGATGCTCAAGTCAGGGGGGCTGCCTGGGTGAAAATGGAGGTATGTTCAAGTACAGCTCCGAACCCGGACAACCCCTTTAAGTGGAATTCTCTAGCACCAGTAAGAAACATGGAAAGGTTAGTTTGCTGCAGTTAAGCACTTGTATTGCACTGGCCTGTAGTCGTTTGGGTGATGGGTGTCTTAGCCGTAGTCCCTCACCTCACAGCAGTGTTTTTAAATGCTGGTCTCAGCTGGTTATCTGCTGTCTGTCTTCTCAAGGATTTACTTAAAGATAAATGTTGGTTGTTCTCTCTGGAGAATCCTTCTCAGGAGCAGGAGCTCAGCAGTGTGCTTCCTCTCCCTTCCAAGTCTTGTCAGAAAGCAGGACCAGCCCAGTCCTACCAGGAGGGGAGGAACAGGGTGGTTAGTCCTGTTCCTGCCAACCATTGCCATCCATTCCTTACTGGAAGTAACGGGCAAACATACAATATAAAATACATAAGATAACTATATATAATTGTAGTACTCCCAGGTCTGGGGTACTACACGTAGAATGAGTGACATAGTTAATTCCTATAGATCTCACCACACACACAAATCTAGCTCTCTCCCTCCATTGAAACCTTCAAAAGCAACCTTAAAACCCACCTCCTCAGAAAAGCCTACAATATTAACCCTGCCACCATAGTCTACCGTATGAGCAGCTTTTAGCTTCACCTTCTCCACTGCTTATTGTATTATATACATAATGTACAGAAAAACATCAAAAATTATTTGTGAGGTGGAATGGAAAAGAAAACAATTGTGCGATACCTGGGTGGATAAAAATCAATGATATTTTTAAAAAAATCGGATTTATTTGATTTAAATCAAATTTTTTTTATTTAAATCGGATTTAGATTGGATTATTTTTTATTTAAATTGGATTTTTTATATAAAATCCTTTTTGAGGAAAATATATTACCATCCAAAGGTTATTCCATCATGAAATAAATTAGTTTTTTAAATATGTAGAATAAGGCTGTATATGTTTAATTTTTTTTTAAATAAATTCCATTAATCCATTCACAATGTCCTGCTCTTCCAGAGGTTTTTCTTAGATTATTGGGCAGTTTCTCGGCCTACAAGATATTATCACAGATGCTTGGTTTACGTTTGCAGTTCTCAGCAGAGATCACAGGCCTCTTCTTCACAGCAAATCTTCATCTACTTGCATATTATAAGTTATACCAGCAAGAATTAGTCTTAGGGCTACTTTCACATTTGCGTTCGGTGCGGGTCCATCCAGTACTTGTACAGACAGATCCGCACTGAAAATACAAACCAATGCATCCGTTCAGAACAGATCGGTTTGTATTATATGTGGAAAAAAATGCTAAGTCCCAAACGGATACGTTCTGAACCCCATTGAAAGTCAATGCAACAGATCCGTCCCCATTGACTTACATCGTAAGTCAGGACGGATCCGTTTGGCTCAGCATCGCTAGGCGGACACCAAAACTCTGCAAGCAGCTTTTGGTGTCCGCCTCGAAAACGGAAAGGAGGCGGTATGGAGCCAAACCAGTGCATTCTGAACGGATCCGCATCCATTCGGAATGCATTTGGGCTGAACGGATCAGTTTGGGGCCTCTTGTGAGACCTTCAAACGGATCTCACAAGCGGATCCCCAAACGCAACTGTGAAAGTAGCTTTATGTAGAAAACTATGATTTAAATCAAGCCTTACTGACTAGTGATTTAAATCATGATTTAAATCAGTTTGATTTAAATCAAATCCACCCTGTGCGATACTAAATGTAGTTTGGTTTTACTACTTTTACAAAATAAAATACCCATACATTTCTTATTTTTCTGCTGATGAGGAGCGTAACGGCTTTTTTTGTAGTCTTTACTGAAACCATTTTGGGGTACAAATGACCTTTTGGTCGCTTTGTAGTCAAAGTTTTTTGGTGGGCAAAGTGACCAAAGAACAGCAACTTTGACATTGTAGATTTGTCTTTTACAGAGTTCATTGCTGCAAGTGGAGGTGGATGAACTAGGTTAATATGCCTTCTATTATTATTATTATTTTATAACAATTTCTGCCTTTTGGGAGGTATTTAGATAACTCAAGCAACTCCTTTAAAGGTTATTTACACCTTTGGCTGATCTGGTGATCAGCAGAAACATTAGAGAACTTGGCTTCTAAGATAATATGTCCACCCTTCTAACCCTTTTTTTTGTTTGCTCCATTGCATCCAATAGGAGAATTGAAGCAACTTTACTCCTCGTTAAAAAAAAAAATAACTTTGTGTCTACAGCTCCTAAGCAAATCTATGTGTCTCCATGGTAACAGACTACAAAAACCATGTGTAGTCTGATCCGTCTCCTACTTCTTGCTCATCTACTAAAAATATGTTAGCAAGTATGGGGCATGTGGAAGGGAGTGTGTGACTGAAGGACCTATCTACATGGATTTTGCTAGAGACACGTAGGTCTGCATAGGACCTATAGGCACAAAATAGTAAGACACTTTATGGTTTAAGTATTATTTCCAATGTTGCTTATATTTTTTATTCTAAATGCATTAGGACAATGAAAAAATGTTGTATCCATAAATACAGGACACCTATGCAAATTTTTAACCTGCAATAGCTAACAAAGGCCAAGATTTCAATCGCCCCCTATAGTATTGGTCTAGACTAGCTCTTTATTTAGAGCAATGTGGCATCTTGCTAGAATATACTGTATATCATCCTTTTCTGATCACTGAGGGTCCGACTAGTGGGGCACTGACCAATCCTGAGAACTATGGATTATTTGGTCATTATCCAGTGTCCTCCACATTCATGGCCAGAAGTGCTGCTGTGCAGGTGCAGCAGCTCACCAGGGAGCTGCAGGAGCAGGATGATAGTGGTGATTGTGGCCTAGATAGTGGTAGCAATACTCGGCAGTCCACGGTGGAAATCTCTCCTTTGGCCCCCCTCCCTGGGGCCATGCAGTGACTTGAGGGCACACCCTTCCTTTCCTTTGGGGCACTCCCTAGTCCTGGTGCACCTGCCTGGTGGTAGTTGGGGTTCCCTTGATGATAGGTGTTTGGTAGGTTACAATGCAGGAGTGTGGATGCAACGGCCAATGTATAGTGGCCAGAATAGGAGTAGTAGTGCATCTGGCAATAGCAAGGCACTGTTCCAAGGCATATAACACAGCAGCAATAACTGAGGGTTGTAGTCCTCCTTCCCTCTGTGCTTCTAAAGTCTCTCAACAGAACCTTAGGTAGGCAAGGAGGTTCTTTGTAAATGTTTCTGCAAATTTCCAGGATGAGGGGAGCAGATTTAAGACACGGCTGGCCAAACCATCTGAAGGTGTTGAAGGGTGTGCTGGCAATATTCCTTCTCGCAAAGTCTCTCTCTACCATAAACAAGCACAATACCTTGCTGTCTGACTCCAGTGCATGGCCTTGTAGATTCTGGACCTTCTAACCTCCTTCTCTCTGGACCACTGTGATGGTTGAAGTGCTTCCCTGGCTGTAGAAGTCTCAGAGATGGAAGTCCTCTGAGCATGGCCCTAGCTCTCAGGAGCTTGCACATATAGCTCTTCATAGAAGCTCAGCTAGACCTGAACTCTACTAACTAGGGGGCAGACCCAGGTCAATCTCCTAGCAACCTAACAGGATAAGCCAAGGTTTTAACCCTTAATTGTACAAATACAACAAATCACAACATTTCACTTAACAATATAACAGCAGATCCATTAAAGGGGTTGTCCGAGTTGTTGTTTTTTTGTTCTTTGTATGTTTCTATCTAATCAAATGTAAAGGCTTTACCATGCACTTACTTTATCTGCAGTTGCTGATTTCTCAGATTTCACTGAGGGTCACATGACCTGTGATGTCAGCTTTTCTCCCTGCTCTGATGATGTTTCGTGCACAAGTCTGAGAGAGCAGCTATGTGTCTGTACACTAGACATCACTGTGCTGGCCACGCCTCCTGCACTGCCATCTGCTGCTTATTGCTCTCTCCCTGGATTCTTCATGAAAAACTTTAACCCCTTCAGCAGCACAGACTCAGGGCTGCAGTCTTTACTGAGTAGCTGCAGGCAGTGAATAGACAAATGCTGGGTACAGGTGCTGACACCCAAATGAGTTCTGCAGAGCATTGCACAGGTAGGGGAAGATCCTGTGGGTATCAGCAGTATCATTGTACAGCTTGGACTTGTAGTCCTACACATACAACATGCTGCTTAGTATCCCAGCAGGCAGACATGTCACTCAGGCAGACTTATTCTCTCCCTTTGCAAAGCAGGGGAAGGGGGGCAGATCCTATTAGTGCGGGACAATGGCCCCTCAAGCGGCCAGACATCCACAGCATCATTGTAATCTATGTTGCTGTGCGCTCCCATGCGCACGATCAATGCTGCTCCGGGACATTGCCGCTGACGGACCGTATATCTCGGAGGGCATACGGTCATGTGCAAGGGCCCTTATGCTGACAAATCTGTTCGGAGACATATGTCCTGTAGACGCAGGATACGTGTGGGACTTTGCTGCTTGCTGCAGGGCGTGGGGCTGAGGAGCACACTTTGATAAGGAAGTCACATACCAACCACAGAGAAGTTACCCAGAGTTGTTTCTTCTAAAAACTAGGAGTCAATAATATTAACTACTTCAGCTCCGGAACGTCCTCCCTCGATATGGCAGATGAACATCTTTCATGCACACCTACATACATACATCCCCTTTCATCTGCATGATTCATAAGAAAATAAGAGTTGGCTGCAGCTGTGAAGATTATTAAACTGATGGGGTTGTCCAGGGTTAGAAAAACATGGCTGCGTTCCTACAGAAAGAGTGTCCCTTCTTCTACAGTTTGTGGTTGGTATTGCTGCTCCGTTCCAATGAAGTGAAATGGGCAGAGCTGCAATACCACGCACAGCCTGTGGACAGGTGAGGCGCTGTTTTTGGAAAAAAAGTTGTTATGCTTTTCTTATCCTTTACAACCCCTTTAAGAACTATTCTGCTATCCTGCCATTGTTAGGGTTCCAAGTAAGCTAGGCTTCAGGAAAACCATGTTCTCTGATTAGAAGGTAGGTATAGGAGTCATGGTTTCGGATGGTCAAGGTTCCAGAAGAGAGAATACCCCGTTAATGGTGAGGCAACCCTCTTACTTGTTTACTCTAGATGTAAATGTAGCTGCTTTAGCAATTCTACCGGTTGCCATTGGAAACAGACAGCAAATTATTTCCATCTTGATGTCAAATAAGTAACCTAACAACTTATCCCTGTTTAGGGGAGGTACTGGGTCTCCTTAAAGGGGTCCTCGGGGATTAAGACATTTTAGTAAGTGCCCGCAGCCTGCCTCCCTAAGCTGAAGATTAATACTTACCTGCTTACCGCGGCTCTGGTCTTCCGCGCTGCATCCACTGTGTCCATGTTCCAGTCAACACACCTGGCTTATGGACATGGTCACATGTTCCACTGCAGCCAATGATTGACATGCCCACAAGCAGCACATCATTGCTGAAGCCCGTCATTGGCCACAGGTAAGCATGAGATTATGTCCATGCTAAACTCGGCGTGGGGACCGAAACATGGACACAGTGGAGGACCAGAGCAGCGGGGAGCAGGTAAGTATGCGTCTTCAGCTTAGGCAGGGCAGGCTGCAGGCACATGATAAACTGCCCTTATTCCCAGAGAACCACTTACTGTAAGACCAGCTGTGTATGGATACTTAGGGGGGTCATTTATCAAACTGGTGTAAAGTAGAACTGGTTTAGTTGTCCATAGCAACCAATCAGATTCCTCTTTTCATTTTCCAAAGGACCTGTCCAAAATGAAAGGTGGAATCTGATTTGCTGCTAGGGGCGACTAAGCCAATTCTACTTTATACCAGTTTCATAAATCACCCCCTTAGTGGCTATGCTCAATGGGAAAATAATATGGAAAGAGGGATCTCCCAGCGAACAGAAGGTGGCACTAGCGAGACGGTTCTCTGGAACAGACCTCTTTCCGACTTTTCCCTGTGTAAGTCATCTGAGCTCCCACAATGTACTGCTCGCTCATAACAGGAAAAACCATGAGGGAGATTTATCCGAACTGGTGTAAAGGAAATCTGGCTCAGTTGCCCATAGCAACCAATCAGATTCCACCTTTCAGAGCTCCTTTGGAAAATAAAAGGTGGAATCTGATTGGTTGCTATGGGCAACTGAGCCAGTTTTCCTTTACACCAGTTTTGATAAAACTTCTCCTATGAATTCTAAATTTAGCTTATTGAATAGAGAAGAAAATAGCACGCAATTGCTATACAGCATCTTATGTAGATTTGAATCACAAAGTATTGCTAAATATTATATATCTGCCAAGTGTTCCTTCAAGATTCTTTGTATATTAAAGCAGCTGTGTGATATTAGCGAAACATACCTACTTTCTTCCAGAAACAGCGCCACTCTTGTCTATAGGCTGTGCCTGGCATTACAGCTCAGGCCTAATTACTTGAATGGCGCTGATCTGCAATACCAGACATAACCTTTGGACAGGAGTGGTGCTGTTTCCAGAAGAAAGGCAGACATGCTTTTTCTATTCTCATGCAACCCCTATGAATAGGATATGTCCTTAAGGCAGGGCTCGACAAATCCCAGGCGCCAGGTCGCCTGGGTATTTGTCAGCCCGTTTTCTAAGGTGCCAGGGCGCAGGGCCGGCGCGTCCTATAGGCGGACTAGGAGCGCCGGCCCCCTTCATGCTGCAGCCGCCCGAGCGCTCTCTATAGAGCCTCAGGCGGCTGCAGCACTGCCCGGGCTGGCGCGTCTATGAGGGCGCAGCATGAAGAGAGGGACTGACAGGAGGGAAGCGCTCAGCGCTCCCTCCTGTCACTCCCTCATTGTAGCGTGGCCGAGCCCTGTATGGTCCGCGGTACAGGAGCATCTGTCTCCTGTACCCGGCCGGACTGACAAGAAGTGTGCGCACAGTGTGCACTTCCGGTCAGTCCGCCCGGGTACAGGAAACTAAAGTTCCTGTACCCGTGGACCATACAGAGCTCGGCCACGCTACACTAGAGGTAGCGGAGGGAAGGGGGGAGAGAAAGAGAATGACAAGAGGGGAAAGAGAATGACAAGGGGGGAAAGAGAATGACAAGAGGGGAAAAGAGCTGGGGGTTGTAGTGATTCGGGGACTGCAGAGGCTGAGCCCGAGTTGGGGGTTGTAGTGATGTGGGGACTGCAGAGTCCAGTCCAGCTGGGGGTTGTAGTGATACAAAGACTGCAGAGGCTGAGCACCAGCTGCGGGTTGTAGTGCTCAGTAAAGTGTCATGGTGCCCGCTGTGTTTATGCCCTCCGGACCCCTCTGCCCTCCCCTCTCGGACCCTGTAATCCTTGTAAGGGTTTCTACATGTCATGGCGGCCACCAGGGGCGATCACTTGGATGCTGGCAGCGTCTGACGTGTCATATAACCAATTGAAGAGGGGAAGCACTATGGGGGCCCTATATACTGGCACATTATGGAGGGCCCTATATACTCGCACATTATGGGGGCACTATGGAGAAGAGGGGAAGGACCACTATGGGGGCCCTATGTACTGGCATGCATCATTGGTTGGCTCTATGGAGAAGTGGGGGGGAGGAGAAGCACTATGGGGGCATCTACTGGGGGCCTTATGACGCGGCTCCGCCTGGCTCCTAACTTTTTTAGCTGGCTCCTAGATTCCAAGGAAATTTGTCAAGCCCTGCCTTAAGGGGGTGGTCTGACCAAAAAAAATAAACTAAAGGGGTTATGCCCTGACAGATGTAAAAAAATGAAAATCAGACATCATACAGTAAATGATAATCTCTTTCTAATAAAACTAGAACCAGCCCTGCACCTCACATGGGTCCAGAGATCTCCACATTCACTTCTCTAATGGCTCTGCTAGATTATCTTCAGCCTGGCACATCAGGGGGCATGACATTTCTGATGAAACTTCCTATCACAGACAAGGAGGGGGTGTCCTTTCTGCTGCAGCTTACTATGACAGCTCAGGGGGGCTTGTCCATTCTGCTGCAGCTCTGTCCCTGTAACTGCCACAGTTTCAAACAGAAAATATGGCTGGTGACAGCTGAAGATTTAAACTGAGCACGTGCGACCACCTCAGTGAGATGGACAAAAAATAAGAAAAAGAACAAACAGTAGGTGGCGCTATACAGATACATTTTATTAAATTGCTCAGTGGCTATACATGTAATTACAAAAGTATTCAGATCCAGGTGCTGATTTAAAAAATGTAGAATAGATTTTGGGACACAACACCTTTAAGTATAGGAACCTAGGTGTGTAGAATTTTTTATTTTATTTTTTTAAAGTCACTCAGCCCATGAAATCCCTGCAATTACAGTGATTACATGTTGTTCCCATTCACATGATCACTGCAGCCAAGCAATGGCCTTAGTGGTTAAATGGCACATCACTTCAGAGGCTCTGCAGACATATACCGTTCTGCCCATGTGACCGCTGCCACCAGTGATTGCCTGCAGTGGCCATGCGAATGGAAACGGTATGTAATCACCTCCTGGGTCTGTAAACTGCAGGGACGTCGAGAGCCATGGCACTGGAACAGTGAGCAACTCTTTTTGTATTTTTTTTACTCACCTCCCTGCCTCTACGTAACAGCACTTTCTACTTGAACGACCTCTTTAAACATTATCTGTCACCAACCCACTGTTCGAAAACATTATCAAAAAACTCAAAACAGCTTGACCTTTAAAGACACGGCCTCAGAAATGACGTTTACCAAGGAAAGAACCACAAGTCAGCGGTCAATATACAGCTACACAAAGTGGATAGGTGGGCGGCGAGTGTATAAAAATGCGAAAGAAAAAGAGCAGAGTAATACATATTTTTATGCAACTTTACTCTTGAGACTTGAGACAAAATGTTTTTTTTTGCTCAATTCTACCAAAAATACAAGGGAATACAACAAGTGACCAAGGGGGTCACCTAAGGCTAGGGGTACATTCATTGCAATGATAGTCTATGATGTCGCACTGCGACTGCAACGTAATGTCACAGTACAGGGATAATAAACACAGTGATGTCACAGTACAGAGATAATAAACACAGTGATGTCACAGTACAGAGATAATAAACACGGTGATGTCACAGTACAGAGATAATAAACACAGTAATGTCACAGTACAGAGATAATAAACACAGTGATGTCACAGTACAGAGATAATAAACACAGTGATGTCACAGTACAGAGATAATAAACAGTGATGTCACAGTACAGAGATAATAAACACAGTGATGTCACAGTACAGAGATAATAAACACAGTGATGTCACAGTACAGGGATAATAAACACAGTGATGTCACAGTACAGAGATAATAAACACAGTGATGTCACAGTACAGAGATAATAAACACAGTGATGTCACAGTACAGAGATAATAAACACAGTGATGTCACAGTACAGAGATGATAAACACAGTGATGTCACAGTACAGAGATAATAAATACAGTGATGTCACAGTACAGAGATAATAAACACAGTGATGTCACAGTACAGAGATAATAAACACAGTGATGTCACAGTACAGAGATAATAAACACAGTGATGTCACAGTACAGGGATAATAAACACAGTGATGTCACAGTACAGAGATAATAAACACAGTGATGTCACAGTACAGAGATAATAAACACAGTGATGTCACAGTACAGGGATAATAAACACAGTGATGTCACAGTACAGAGATAATAAACACAGTGATGTCACAGTACAGGGATAATAAACACAGTGATGTCACAGTACAGGGATAATAAACACAGTGATGTCACAGTACAGAGATAATAAACACAGTGATGTCACAGTACAGGGATAATAAACACAGTGATGTCACAGTACAGGGATAATAAACACAGTGATGTCACAGTACAGAGATAATAAACACAGTGATGTCACAGTACAGAGATAATAAACACAGTGATGTCACAGTACAGAGATAATAAACACAGTGATGTCACAGTACAGAGATAATAAACACAGTGATGTCACAGTACAGGGATAATAAACACAGTGATGTCACAGTACAGAGATAATAAACACAGTGATGTCACAGTACAGGGATAATAAACACAGTGATGTCACAGTACAGAGATAATAAACACAGTGATGTCACTGTACAGGGATAATAAACACAGTGATGTCACAGTACAGAGATAATAAACACAGTGATGTCACAGTACAGGGATAATAAACACAGTGATGTCACAGTACAGGGATAATAAACACAGTGATGTCACAGTACAGGGATAATAAACACAGTGATGTCACAGTACAGAGATAATAAACACAGTGATGTCACGGTACAGGGAAAATAAACACAGTGATGTCACAGTACAGGGATAATAAACACAGTGATGTCACAGTACAGAGATAATAAACACAGTGATGTCACAGTACAGGGATAATAAACACAGTGATGTCACAGTACAGAGATAATAAACACAGTGATGTCACAGTACAGTGATAATAAACAGTGATGTCACAGTACAGGGATAATAAACACAGTGATGTCACAGTACAGAGATAATAAACACAGTGATGTCACAGTACAGAGATAATAAACACAGTGATGTCACAGTACAGGGATAATAAACACAGTGATGTCACAGTACAGAGATAATAAACACAGTGATGTCACAGTACAGTGATAATAAACAGTGATGTCACAGTACAGGGATAATAATCAGTGATATCGCAGTACAGGGATAATAAACACAGTGATGTCACAGTACAGAGATAATAAACACAGCGATGTCACAGTACAGGGATAATAAATACAGTGATGTCACAGTACAGAGATAATACACACAGTGATGTCACAGTACAGAGATAATAAACACAGTGATGTCACAGTACAGGGATAATAAACACAGTGATGTCACAGTACAGGGATAATAAACACAGTGATGTCACAGTACAGAGATAATAAACACAGTGATATCACAGTACAGGGATAATAAACACAGTGATGTCACAGTACAGAGATAATAAACACAGTGATGTCACAGTACAGGGATAATAAACACAGTGATGTCACAGTACAGGGATAATAAACACAGTGATGTCACAGTACAGGGATAATAAACAGTGATGTCACAGTACAGGGATAATAAACACAGTGATGTCACTGTACAGGGATAATAATCACAGTGATGTCACAGTACAGAGATAATAAACACAGTGATGTCACAGCACAGGGATAATAAACACAGTGATGTCACAGTACAGAGATAATAAACACAGTGATGTCACAGTACAGTGATAATAAACAGTGATGTCACAGTACAGGGATAATAAACACAGTGATGTCACAGTACAGAGATAATAAACACAGTGATGTCACAGTACAGAGATAATAAACACAGTGATGTCACAGTACAGTGATAATAAACACAGTGATGTCACAGTACAGGGATAATAAACACAGTGATGTCACAGTACAGAGATAATAAACACAGTGATGTCACAGTACAGAGATAATAAACACAGTGATGTCACAGTACAGGGATAATAAACACAGTGATGTCACAGTACAGAGATAATAAACACAGTGATGTCACAGTACAGAGATAATACATACAGTGATGTCACAGTACAGGGATAATAATCAGTGATATCGCAGTACAGGGATAATAAACACAGTGATGTCACAGTACAGAGATAATAAACACAGTGATGTCACAGTACAGGGATAATAAATACAGTGATGTCACAGTACAGAGATAATACACACAGTGATGTCACAGTACAGAGATAATAAACACAGTGATGTCACAGTACAGAGATAATACACACAGTGATGTCACAGTACATAGATAATAAACACAGTGATGTCACAGTACAGGGATAATAAACACAGTGATGTCACAGTACAGGGATAATAAACACAGTGATGTCATAGTACAGAGATAATAAACACAGTGATGTCACAGTACAGAGATAATAAACACAGTGATGTCACAGTACAGAGATAATAAACACAGCGATGTCACAGTACAGGGATAATAAACACAGTGATGTCACAGTACAGGGATAACAAACACAGTGATGTCACAGTACAGAGATAATAAACATAGTGATGTCACAGTATAGAGCTATAAACATAGTGATGTCACAGTACAGGGATAATAAACACAGTGATGTCACAGTACAGGGATAATAAACACAGTGATGTCACAATACAGGGATAATAAACACAGTGATGTCACAGTATAGAGCTATAAACATAGTGATGTCACAGTACAGGGATAATAAACACAGTGATGTCACAGTACAGGATAATAAACACAGTGATGTCACAATACAGGGATAATAAACACAGTGATGTCACAGTATAGAGCTATAAACACAGTGATGTCACAGTACAGAGATAATAAACACAGTGATGTCACAGTATAGAGCTAATAAACACAGTGATGTCACAGTACAGGATAATAAACACAGTGATGTCACAGTACAGGGATAATAAACACAGTGATGTCACAGTATAGAGCTATAAACACAGTGATGTCACGGTACAGGGATAATAAACACAGTGATGTCACAGTACAGGGATAATAAACACAGTGATGTCACAGTACAGGGATAATAATCAGTGATATCGCAGTACAGAGAACATTGCCATATAAAATACCACGATTGTCTCCAGAACTTACCAGACTCCTCCTTGACAATTTTCACTGCAGCCAGCTCCCCGCTCACCTTGTTTCTGGTCTACAAAAGAAAAAAAAAAAAAACTATGAGCAATTCAGTCACGAAACAGATCTTAGAACATTCACAAGTGAGCACTGTACTCCTAGATCTGCAGGTCACGTTTTGTATGGATATTGTCTTTACACCCGCTGCACCTCTAGGGATATCCCTCTGTAACCACGCTCCACCTGGGCTATGCCCAGTGAAGAGAGGATGTACCTTTGTTCCACTGGGGCACACCCTGGTGAAAGGCCTCCTGCTCAATGGAAGGCCTTCTTGCTTTTAAGGTTGTGAAGTGCAGGGCAGTCTTTCAACAGTTTTAATAAACTCCTGGGTGAATAAACACAATTACCTCCATGTGTCACATCCAGATATACTTTCTACATCCAGCTATGCTTCACTGCATTCCAGCCTGGTGGTACAACATTCTCCCAAAAAAGCGGCGCCATACAGGCTCTGAGGCTACATAGGGTCAACACAACATATCTACCGCTTTTCTGGCCAATCCTATTTTTAAAGACAGTGGAATGGTATCTGGGGTGCACACTTTTCTATTGAAAAATATGATTTATGCTGATTCATTTCCTGATATCTTCATAACGGTGGGAGCTTTGTTTTTCTTACACAGAGCTTCAAATCCCCCAGGTACAATGTATTGTAGGGCTAGTTAATTATAACTTTAGGGTAGCAATTAGAGATGAGCGAACTTCTATTTTTAGTTTGGCGTCCAAAGTTCGGGTTATCGTAGCATCCCGTTATGGATTCCATAACGGCATTTGGAATCCATAAGGGGCTGCTTCATTGAACCCGAACCTTGGACAACCCTAAGGACCTGGGGTGACGTCACCGTCATGTGATCAGTGCAGGGGGTGTGGCTCAGCACTGGATTGGATAAGGTTGTCCAAGGTTCGGGTTCAATGAAGCAGCCCCTTATGGATTCCAAATGCCGTTATGGAATCCATAACGGGATGCTACGATAACCCGAACCCGAACTTTGGACGCCAAACTAAAAATAGAAGTTCGCTCATCTCTAGTAGCAATCTGTTTCTTCATGCTAGAGAAAAATAAATATATGCAAATGAGCAGTTAAGTGCACTGAGGGGGGCCCAAGGCACTCTGTGCACCCTTACTACTCCTCTGCCAGCCCCTCCTTCTGCTAGAAGAAAGATGACTAGGCAGGAACTTGGCCCTGTCAATTAGGGAGAGGAAGGGGCTGGCAGAGGAAGCAAGAGGAACAGGGGTGCACAGAGTGGCTTGGGCCCGCCCTCGGTGCACTTAACTGCATATTTGCAAATGTAATAAAAGTATTTTATAAACATTGGATGCTCTAAATGGTTCTCATTCATAATGTAAGTGTTTTGAATTCCCCAATTCACCACAGTTCTAGGTTCTAGATTTTCTTTCTCTGTATCATGCATATTATATTTTGGAAATAATGGAAATCTCTGTTATCTTTCTTTCCATGTAATTTCTGCAAAACTCTAATAAAGATTTATGTTAACAAAAAAGGTACTTTTTCTCCAAAATGAAGCAATGGAGCGCTAAATGGAAGCCATCATTACGCTGAGCCCGCTCTACAAGCAGTTAATTTCCTGATGACAGGCTCCTTTTTAATGGTAAAATTCTGGATGCCTGCAGCTGCCACTAGAGGGAGCTCATCAGCTTACTGCATACTGCTTTATTAGTGAGCTGGCTCAGGGGTAAGTATTCACATGAGCAATACTTGAGCCTCCACAGCAATGCAATAAAAAGTGAAGAGCAATGAACACGTAGGACGTCTAGGTGAGCAGCTTCAGCATTCTGCTGAGCATGTCTCACTCTTCAAGTTCTCACCACAAAACGTTTCTAAAATGAGTGTCTCAAAACAGCAGAGGTTAAACCATTTTGTAGTGGTTCCTTAAAGGGGTTATCCTATGAGTGAGGTAAAAATATATATCAGACATTATATAGTACATTGCAATCACTAACACTGCTAGAGCCAGCCTTGTATCTCACATAGATCCTCATTCATTGTGATTTCTCTCCCTATCACAGCTCAGGGGGTATTTCCTTTCTGCTGCAGCTCTCTCCCTGTAACTGTCACAACCTCTAAAACAGTAGATATGGCTGGTGGCAAATAAAGGAAGGAAATGAGCATATGCGACCACCTCCATAGGTGGACATGCACATTAATATACAGATGAAACACCATACAAAGGAAAGAGAGAGCATATCTCACAACTGGAGCATTTTTGTAAAAAAAAAAAAAATAACACATTTTACATGCTGAATTATATTAAAATAACATTTAATGATGACACAACCCCTTTAATGTCACATACAGATTGTATTTCATCCAGAATTAGCAAAGCATGGCTGCTTTTTTCCAAAATACAGCTCCCCACCTGTCCACAGGTTGGGCGTGGTAATGCATTTCAGCCCCATTCATTGCAATAAAGTTGAGCTGCAATACCAGACACAACTCATGCACAGGCGTGGTGCAGTCTGGGAGAGAGCAGCCATGTTTTTATAATTCTGGACATCCCCTTTAAACCTTTCCTGACCCTGCGATTTTCATTTTCTGGGTTTTCGCTTTTTACTCCCTGCCTTCCAGCAACCATAACTTTAATATCATTTTGGAGTATGAATGCCTTTTTGATCACCTTGTACTGAGCTTGGTTCTGGTGCCTTATTCAAGTATTGAGCTTAGTTCTAGGACTCAACATATGTCCAATGCTTGGATCTGGTATTGCATTTATGCAATGAGCTTGGTTCTGGGGCTCAAAATTTGTCCAATACTTGATTCTGGTGCCATATATATGTACTGAGCTTGGTTCTGACACCATATTTAGGTAATAAGCTTAGTTCTGGGGCTCAACCTATGTCCTGTGTTTAAAACAACGCTGAAGGGTGTCGCACTCATCCACAGGAAGCCAGGAGCCCGGACCTCGCCCTGAACCTTGGCGCACAACAAATCCCAGAATGAAGAGAAAGACGGTCCAGCTTCACTGAAAAAATACTTGAGGCTTTATTTAAATCCCGTGCAGATAAAAACCAACATACAGCAATGCAAAAAATCGACTGGTTTCGGATCACTATAAGTGCGGACCCGTAGTCATGATGTGCATCTTGGTTTTTATCTGCACGGGATTTAAATAAAGCCTTAAGTATTTTTTCAGTGAAGCTGGACCGTCTTTCTCTTCATTCTGGGATATGTCCTGTGTTTGGTTCTGGTGCTGTAGTTATGTAATGAGCTTGGTTATTGTGCCATACTTATGTTATGAGCTTGGCTCTGACGCCATATTTATGTAATGAGCTTGGTTCTGGGGCTCAACATATATACAGCACCAGAACCAAGCACTGGTCATATGTTGAGCCCCAGAACCAAGATCATTACATAAATATGGCATCAGAACCGATCTCTGTACATAAGTATGGCACCATAACCAAGCTCATTACATAAATACAGTACCAGAACCAAGCACTGGTCATATGTAATGAGCTTGGTATGGCACCTCTATTACAGTATCTCAAATAGCACACTGCACATGCAGGGTATCCTCTCCATTCATTGTTATAGGACTTCTGAAAATAGCTAAACCAGGGCTTTTCTATTTTCAGGAGTCTCTAGGAGTGAAAATGCAAAGATGGCCGCACATGTGTGGCTTCCTCTACATTCACTTGGGGCCCCCATTCTTCAGAATTAGGTGGGACCTGCAACTATCAGAAAGTTCTGGCATATCCTATCGATTTGCAATAAATGTCCTAGATGGGACAACCCCTTTAAGCATTAGCGGTGCATTCTTTTCTCCATAAAATGAAGTTACATTTAAAATTTGATGCAACTAATTTAGGGTACTTTTACACTAGCGTTAAATTTTCCGGCATTGAGTTCCGTCCTCGGGGCTTAATACCTGAACAAAAAAAAACGCTTCAGTTATCTCCTAATGCATTCTGAATGTAGAGAAATCCGTTCAGTATGCATCAGGATGTCTTCCGTTCAGTCACTAAACGGCGTTTTGGCCGGAGATAATACCGCAGCATGCTGCGGTATTATCTCTGTCCAAAACTTCGGAACACATGCCGGAATGCCAGATCCGGCATTAATTTCCATTGCAAAGCATTAGTGCCGGATCCGGCATAAAAAATACTGCAATGACGGATGCGGCATTCTGATCTGCGCATGCGCAGACCTTTAAAAATGTTAAAAAAATAAATACCGGATCCGTTTTGCCGGATGACATTGGAAAAACGGATCCGGTATTGCAATGCATTTTTCTGACTGATCAGGCATTTTTCTGACTGATCTGTCTGAAAAATTCCTGATCAGTCAGAAAAAATGACATGCGTTTGCATACAGTTTGTCTGATGGAACGGAACTGCCTGCCGGAATCAAACAACGCAGTTGTGAAAGTACCCTTAGTATAGTCAGTACCCTATAATGGTGGCTGAGATGTGTAAGTGGTGGTCGCCAAAAAGACTTCTCACACGCGGCACCATGTAAGCGAAGGCCTGCCTGTACCTATACATTGTGTCCTAAGATGTTACAATTTATTACAAATAAAACATGCTGCTGAGTATAACAATACAGAGAGAAATACTGGGACATAGGCGGTGAAAAGCACACAGATGCAGATACTGTACACCCACAGTCTATATACTGACATTCTGCTAGACTAATCATAGCAAGACAGGGTATAAATCACACGATACAGCAGCTAAATCTATGAAAAAGAACAACGGGGCCCATGTGAAACAACAGTACATAGAACAACTGTGACAGGTCCATGATACAAATAGTTCCAAGAGTTTATTAAGTTGTTCTGGTTCTCATTTCTCTGTACACACAATTTATATATATATTTATATAGACACATTTATATAGCCTCCGGTCTTAATAACCCCTATACCTGGCAGAGAATTCGCCAGATTAATGCAGAGGCGCAGGCCTGTCCATAACTTCGGCATATCCAGCGCCAGTTCTAAATGTAAGAGTTACATTTAGACCGTTTTCTACGCTCAGAAAACGGCCCGTCTCCTTATTTAGGCGTATTTCTGTTTGATAAATGACCCTCATAATCTACATAAAGTTGAAACACTTTGTAAAGACAGTACATTGCATTATTTATCTTGGACTGATCCTGAGCTCCAGTCTGTGATTTACTCTAGAGCTGCATTCACAATTCTGCTCTTTGTTACTGAAAAATGAAAACAGCTTAGCCAAGGTAAGAGGGGCCTTACCTCTAGATCAGATAACTCCAAAGCACCAGGTATGAAGATGACGTAAAAGTATGCAAATCACAAGAGTAACACAGTATGCCGACACTGAGCCAGATAGGAATGCTGGTAGATTTCTGCTCTGAAGCCTGCAGAGTTGTGAATACAGCTCTAAGGTATAATACAGGTTGTAACTCACATTCAGTACAATATAAGTAATTCAATGTATGTACAAAGTTACTCAACCATTGATGTAGATGGCAAAGCCTTGTGTCCGGAGACTATACAACGCCATACACTGTCCCTATGTGTCATGTTCTAGTGTGGGTACAACCGATCCCTAACCAAATGAGCGAAGATACCGGAGCCAATGAGCGAAGATACCGGAGCCAATACCGGGAAAACAGAGCGGCGCCCAGGGATAATAGTAAGTGCAGGGAGATCCCTGGGCGCCGCTCTACATGTGAGCATACTTAGTTCATATTTTTTCCCTGATGAAAGAACCTCTTTAAGGCCCCTTTCACACGAGCGAGTATTCCGCGCGGGTGCAATGCGTGATGTGAACGCATTGCTCCTGCACGGAATCCGGACCCATTCATTTCAATGGGTTCAATGCGTTGGTTTTCATGCATCACTTGTGTGTTGAGTAAAAATCGCAGCATGTTCTGTATTCTCCGACTTTTACGCAGCGCTGGCCCCATAGAAGTGAATGGGGCTGTGTGAAAATCGCATTCGCAAGCAAGTACGGATGCGATGCGTTTTTTCACTAATGGTTGCCAAGAGATCTTGTTTGTAAACATTCAGTTTTTTATTACGCGCGTGCAAAACCCATTAAATCGCATTGCACCCGCTCGATAAAAACTGAACAACTGAATGTGATCGCAAACAAAACTGAATGTACTTGCTTGCGAAATCGCGCAGTTTTCACTGAACGCATCCGCAACGCATCCGGACCTAATCTGTTTACGCTCGACTGAAAGGGGCCTAACCCCACAAGAACCAGACAGGGAAAGGAACAAGCATACAAGGAGCAGTGCACACAGCATACACGGCATTAACCGCAGTCAGTACGCCAGAGCACAAAAGTGAGCAACATGGAACCCGTGTCACAGTGAACCACACTGAGACCGTGACACTACCTCCCGCCTTCAAGCCCTCTCAAATCCTCCCAGGGATACTAGGTGGAACACCCAAAACTAAGGGCAAAACAAAAAGTGTCAGTTCACGCAAGTCCCAGAAAGCTGCCGCCGGCACGCCCCAAACAACAACCAGGTAACAGGCAGCCAGCCTACACAACAACCAGGAGGGACAGAACCGAACACTGCATGCATACGCAGACCTTGTTCACACACAAGGTCGCCGCCAGCAAGCAATCACCGAACCAGCAAAAACCACCGCCAGTACACAAAGTGCACGCAGCCAGCCAGAACGGCACAAATGAGACAGGAGCTACCGAGAAATGGACGAGAGGAGAAACACAGGCAACAGTTCACACACCGAACACCGCAACCAGCGCGCAGCCCCAAGTAACCGGCATACACAGGAGAAAGCCTGCAGCCAGTAAGTGAGTGGGTATGCAGCCAGCCAACATGGCAACCACTGGGACAGTGAACAGCACTGCAACACTATGGATTCTCACTACAGAGTCATAGTCACTCCGAGTGCCTCCACCTGGTGCTTCCCTATGAATTCTTCTAGGGTTGTAATATATCTTTATATTATGGCAACCAGTAGAACATGACCCAATTTACTTCCTCTTGGAATATGCCGACTCTGTTTAAAAGTGGAGCCATACCTTATGGCTCCAGAGACTTGTATGGACGCCGTGATGTAGCTCTGTGCATGTAAACTGTAAAATGGTGATCAAATGTGGACATATTAACCTCCACTATAAAATCTGCAAATGCATACAACATTTAGTTAGGGTGCTTCCACACTTGCGTTCTGAGGATCCGGCAGGCACTTCCGTCCCGCTGGATCCGTCAGAGCGCAAGTCACCTGAAAGCATTTGAAGACTGATCAGGATCCTGATCAGTCTTCGAAATGCTTTTAGCTTACCATGGCAGCCTGGACACTACTGAAGTCCTGGCTGCCATGGTACTCCGCAGCAGTGTACTTACCTGCGCTGCGGCCGACCCTTCATGATGTCACAGTCCCCGCGGCGCATAGATCAATGCGCTGCCCAGAGCTGTGACGTCATAAAGGAGCGCCCGGAGGCCGCAGCGGCGCAGGTAAGTACACTGCTGCGGAGTACTTATCAGGGCAGCCAGGACTTCAGTAGCGTCCTGGCTGCCATGGTAACTGATCGGAGCCCCAGCTTACACTGGGGCCCCGATTGGAACAGCTGCTATGCATGCGCAGAGCTAAACGTCGGATCCGGCGATGCGGATTAATGCACTTCATTGGGCATTAATTCCGGATCCGGCATTACGGCAAGTCTTCCGGATTTTTGGACAGAGACAAATCTGCAGCATGCTGCGGTTTTGTCAACTTCCAAAAAACGTTCAAATACTGAACGGAAGACATCCTGATTAGAGTTGAGCGAACTTGTATTTTAAGTTCGGCGTCCAAAGGGTTGACGTCACCGTCATGTGATCAGTGCAGGGGGCGTGGCTGAGCACTGGATCACCTCTTATCCAATCCAGTGCTGAGCGACGCCCCCTGCACTGATCACATGACGGTGACGTCACCCCAGGTCCTTAGTGTTGTCCAAGGTTCGGTTCATTGAAGAATCCCCTTATGGATTCCAAATGCCGTTATGGTCCGTGGTGGTGGAATCCATAACGGGATGCTTCGATAACCCGAACCCGAACTTTGGACGCCGAACTTAAAATACAAGTTCGCTCAACTCTAATCCTGATGCATCCTGGACGGATTTATCTCCATTCAGAATGCATGGGGATAATCCTGATCAGTTTCTTTCCGGCGTAGAGACCCAATGACGGATCTCTACGCTGGAAAGTAAAAACGCTAGTGTGAAAGCACCCTTAACCACTTGAAGACCACAGGTTTACACCCCCCTAGTGACCAGGCCCTTTTTTACAAATCCGCACTACACTACTTTCACCGTTTATTGCTCCGTCATACAACTTACCACCCAAATGAATTTTATCTCCTTTTCTTCTCACTAATAGAGCTTTCATTTGGTGGTATTTCATTCTTGCTGACATTTTTACTTTTTTTTATATTTTACTTTTTTTGACGAAATTTTTGCAAAAAAACGACATTTTTCGCTTTCTGTTGTAAAAATTTTCAAATAACACTACATTTTAATTTAAATTTTTCTCTAAATTTATTGTTCTACATGTCTTTGATAAAAAAAAATGCAATAAGTGTATATTTATTGGTTTGGGTAAAAGTTATAGCGTTTACAAACTATGGTGCAAAAAAGTGAGTTTCCGCACTTAGATTTTCTGAGCACCTGTCCTGTTTCCTGACGCACTACAATGCCCGGACAGTAGAAACACCCCATAAATGACCCCATTTCGGAAAGTAGACACCCTAAGGTATTGACTGAGGGGCATAGTGAGTTCATGGAATTTTTTATTTTTGTCACAAGTTAGCGGAAATGGATTTTTTTTTTTCAAATAATTTCATTTTCCGCTAACTTGTGTCAAAAAATAAAAACTTCCATGAACTCACTATGCCCCTTAGCGAATACCTTGGGGTGTCTACTTTCTAAAATGGGGTCACTTGTGAGGTTTTTCCACTGCCCTGGCATTTGAGGGTCTCCGCAATCATTACACGTATGGCCAGCATTAGGAGTTTCTGCGATTCTCCGTATATTGAGCATACGGGTAATGAGATTTTTTTTTCCGTTCAGCCTCTGGGCTGAAAGAAAAAAATGAACGGCACAGATTTCCTCATTCGCATTGATCAATGTGGATGAAAAAATCTCTAAAAAATGTGCAAAAAAAAAGAGGGGAAAGC
Organism: Bufotes viridis; assembly: GCA_033119425.1. NCBI lineage: Eukaryota > Metazoa > Chordata > Amphibia > Anura > Bufonidae > Bufotes > Bufotes viridis. Next base: position 28,115,151 of record CM065597.1, on the reverse strand, counting down.
TGTAAAGCTGCGATCGCTAAGGGACCCTTAGGCCTCATTCACACGTCCGCAATTCTGCTCCGCAAAATTTTGCGGAACGGAATTGTAGATACATTCAATTCTATGGGGACAGACTTTGTCCCGCTCGGATCCGAAATTGCGGATCTGCACTTCCGGATCCACAAAAATATAGAACATGTCCTATTCTTGTCCGCAATTGCGGACAAGAAAAGGCATTTTCTATATAGTTCTGGCAATGTGCGGATCCACTAAATGCGGAAAGCACATTACCGGTGTCCGTATTTTGCGGATCCGCAGATCCATGGATCCGCAAAACACATACGGATGTCTGAATGAGCCTTACAGGGGGGTGATTAGTGACAGGGGGTGATCAGGGGGGGTGACATGGGTGATCAGGGGTTAATCAGTGATGGGGGTGGGGGGTGTGTAGTGATTGGTGCACTTTACTTATGTTTGCCCTGGTGGTCCCAGACAAATGGACCACCAGAGGAGCTAACAGCAGGCATATCAGACGCTGTTTACAAAACAGCGTCTGATATGCGTTTTAAATGCGTTTTTTTTCGCATCTACAGCCTGCCAGCGCATGATCAGCGCTGGCAGGCTGTAGTTTCAGTTGTCCCGGTTACGATCGCATGAACGGGCGCGAAATCTCGGGTCTCACGAGATGACGCCGATAGGCGGCAGTGAGACCTGAGAGAGCCGCCGCGCTGACGTCCATCGGTGTTAGGGTGGCGGCAAGTGGTTAAAGGGGTTATCTCGGAAAAAAAAATATTATACCGTTTTTAAACCAGCACCTGGATCTGAATACTTTTGTAATTGCATGTAATTAAAAATTTTGCATAGCCATTGAGTTATTCAATAAAATATATTGGTAAAGTGCCACCTGCTGTTAGTTTTTTTTCTTATTTCTCTGTCCTGCTCGTTGAGATGGTCGCACATGCTCAGTTCCATCCTTCAACTGTCTTCTGAGCTGTGATAGGAAGAGAGCTGCAGCAGAATAGACACTCCCCTTTAACTGCCCTCTTGATATAAATCTAGCAGAGCAATGAATGGGGAGATCTCTGGATCCATGTGATGTACAGGGCTGGTTCTAGCTTTGTTAGAAAGAGCCTGTCATGTACTGTATGATGTCTGATTTTCATATTACATTAGTCATGGGATAACCCCTTTAACTTTTAGTCATCTACTTAGCAGAAATAGAAGAGTTTTCAATCTGTGTAGGGCAGGGATGCTCAACCTGCGGCCCTCCAGATATTGCAAAATGACAACTCCCAGCATGCTGTAATAGCTGCAGGCTGTCCAGGCATGCTGAGAGTTGTAGTTTTGCAACAGCGGTAGGGATGCGGATTGGCCATAGACCCTACAGGGAAATTTCCCGGTGGGCCAATGCCCAGGGGGCCACTCAAGTCCTCTTGATGGCCGCCGACCAGGCCACAGGTGCCCTCCTGAACTCATGAGGGTGATACAGTTGAATACTGTGGTTGGGGTGGAAGTATTTTTTGCTGCCCCGTGGTATTTGGTTCTACTGAGACAGTATTCTGTGTTGCACTACGGTATTGCAGGCCCTGCCTACTTGTTGTCCCTGCCTAATTGTTTTAGCCCGTTTCCTGTCAATTTGGACTTGCCTACACCATGGGCCCACTTTTAGTTTTTTTTCCAGGGCCAATTTAGGTTCCCAATCTGACCCTGAGGGTAACCTTTTGATCTGATGTCAGGTTGATCTTCTTGGACCAAGCAGTAGCTGCTTGCTGGGGCTACAGATGGGACCGGTATTATGGACATTATAAAGAATTTCCTACAGTGAAAGCTCTACTTTGAGAAGATCACTCCTTCATCCAAACCAGACTTTCCATGACAGATTATAACCCCCCTAGCATACCACCAATGCACCATCAGCCCAGGGAGTTTTCATTGTATATGAATAATAAGTGTCTTAGTTATTGATATTTCCGTTATTTGTTTGCGTCACATTCATAGCACAAAGACAACAACTAACCACAACCATGTAATTATGAGAGGTGGTGACGCTGGGAGATACAAGATGCAAGAGTGTGACAATCAGCACTGGGTTATTTTATAAAACCTCAACGGCTTGTTTTTTTCGGTTTCTGGCCATAGTGTAGCCCTACTAATGACGGAGCTATTCTTGAACTACTAGTATTAAAAATACGGGGCTAAAACTGCATCGAGCTGCAAATGTGGAACCTGAATGGTTAGGGTGAAGAGATGAGCGAAGCGATGCTAATGAATCGATTTGTCTCATCGGCAGGACGTCTTGTAGATGAAGAAGTTCTCACCTGATTTCCTGTCTACACCGCTGCTACTTCAATTAGCAGAGCAAAGGCAGGAGCTCTGCTTCGGAGCAGCGACAGCGCGGGCGCCACTACCTGGGAGTGTTGAGGTGTCTGCGCAGTTGCTGCTCTGCAACTAAAGCAGAGCTCCTGCATTCTCTCTGCCAATTGGAGCAGCAGTGCAGAGAGAGCTAGGATAAATGTCCGGCCCTGTCAATCTAGTGACAGGCGGGCACTTCTTCACCTGGGGGGACAACCCCCCAGGTGAAGAATCGATTTGTTAGAATCGATTCGCTCATTTCTAGTAGGGTGCAAACATAAAGACCAATAATGAAACTATGGTTTCTCTAACCTTTTGACTTTCACGAAACCACCCTTCACGGTTTCACCATCAGGGGGCATGTCCATTCTCCTGCAGCTCTCTCCCTATCACAGCTCAGGTGGTGTGTCCTTTCTTCTGCAGCTCTCTCTCCCCATCACAGCTCAGGGGGCATGGCCATTCTCCTGCAGCTCTCTCCCTATCACAGCTCAGGTGGTGTGTCCTTTCTTCTGCAGCTCTCTCCCTATCACAGCTCAGGTGGTGTGTCCTTTCTTCTGCAGCTCTCTCCCTATCACAGCTTCTAACTAGATCTGGATGGTGGCAGTTGTAGGATCCAACTGAGCATGTGTGACCACCCCAGAGATGTTACTGAGGTGGACAAAGAAATAAGGGAAAGATCAAACAGCAGGTGGTGGTATACAGATACATTCTATTGAATTGCTCAATGGTTATGCTAAAGTTTTAATTACACGCAATCACAAAAGTATTCAGATCCAGGGGCTGGTTTGAAATGTAGAATAAAACCTTTACAGAAGTGGCCTATATATATATATTTTCTTCTCATAGTCCTAACTGTACGATCACAAGAGGCGGTAAAGAAGAAAAGTCATCTAATGGGCTTAATTTAATAAACAAATCGATAAAATTGTCCCATGAAGACATCAGTGCTGGGATTAACTCCTGAATAACCAGATGTCCTCATCACTGGACCACCAGGGCTCAAGAGCCACCCATGGAAATCAGGCAGTGACAGTGGCAATAACAGCCAAAGGCCAGATGTGGACTATTCAACAGACTATGATAATGCCATGGGTCAAAACATACCGACCTACGTCTTTAGCACCATCCACCAGGGTCTAAGATGATAAACACCCTTGAAAATCTTCATTGATACCTTAGAATCCTCTGCAAAATAACACGTATGACTAGATACAGAAGCAAGACATGGCACCTACGGGTCCTGTATCAGAAACGTAATGTCTGATGCCCACAGACTGGCAGGTAGAACATGACTGACAAAGGAATAAAGTGCGAAGTAGAGAATGAGTGGGACTTGGGACACAAGAGATGGAGCTTGACCAACTACACCAGGAGAGGACCCGTGGGAATAATGTAGTCACCGACGTGTCACACAGAATTCTCTAGGTCAATATTACAAGTGAGAAAAACAAAATAGTGCAACTGACCGGGACCAGGAGAGCAGGTTCGGTAGTTCTTGTTGGCGCTGTTTAACCACCTTACTGTTTTGCCCGAGTCCAGCTTGGGCAGTGGGAAAAGTACTTAAAGGGGTTCTCCGGGAATGAAGAAAATGAAAATACTTAAATATTACTTTAGTATAAATATATACCCAAATACTTTTTATTAGTTATAATGGCTCATTTTGTCTGGAGAGCAATCATTAGGAAAAATAAAATGGCCGCCGTCCTATTAGTACACACACAACCTGTCCTAATCACACAGGAGGACAAGTTACTTCACAACACTGAGCTAAAGAGCTGCCTCATCCTCCTCTCTGCTCTACTTGTCATGGATTATGATCCTGAATACAGCTTATGAGATGTTCAGCTAAATCTCTGTAGGAATGGAGTTGATGAGGAGACATGAAGTCAGCTGAAGTACAGAGAGGATGTACAGGACAGACTGTGGTAATGGAGACTGCATACAAGAACTGCTGCTCATCAGCCACATCCCCATCTTCTCTCTGTACTTCATGTCTCCTCATGAACTCCATTTCCACAGAGATTCATCTGAAGATCTTATCATCTGTATTGAGGATCATAATCCCTGACAAGTAAGAGAGGAAGATGGTGCAGCTTTTTAACTTGTCCTCCTGTGTAATTAGGACAGGTTTTGTGTGGACTAGTAGGATGGCGGCCATTTTATTTTTCCTAACGATTGCTAATAAACTAATGAAAGGTATTTGGTAATATATTTATAATTAAGTAATAATTAAGTATTTTGATTTTCTTAATTCCTCCTGAATGGTAGCTGCTTTCTCCTGAATGGTAGCAGCTAGAAACATGCAACTGGTCTTGTTTAAAAGCTGACATTCCAGGCAGAGGAGAAAATCACTGTTAGAAATCAAGTCAGGAATAATAAAACCTACTTTTACTTTTTCTTTCAGATGTATTCACAGAATCCACGATTTCTATCAGTGATATCTTCCCCTGTACTGAACATATTGCTGTCATTCTGGTATTGTCTAAAAGCTTAGAATGTCAGCTTTCAAACAATACCGAGCATCAAAAACCTATATCTCTAGCTGGTACCAAACCAGATATGTGAGCAGTTAAAGCAGCGCCCCCCATCAGTCTGGAAGAGGAGAGGCTGACAGGCTGCAGGAGGAGAGAAAAATAGTAAAAATATATAGAAGTGTGGCATTATCATCATTGTACTGACCCAGATAATAAAATTATATTATTTTTACCACACAGTGAACACCGTAAAAAAAATTTGACAAAATAATGTTTTTTTATCTTTCCCCCTAAAAATAAAATAATAAGTTATTTAATTCACTATATATACCCCAAAATGGTTCCTAAAAAACCTACAACTAATCCCACAAACTAAAAATAATATTTAGAAGAAACAATTAAAAAGTCATGATTGCTAGAACACAAAAGGGGAAAATATTCCTGGACCTTAAGGCTAAAATTAATGAAGTCGCTAAGGGGTTAAAAATTAAATAGTGTCCCCTGAGTTGTGCGCCAACAGGACTTACTGCAGACACACATTAAAAATCTACAATAAAAAAAGTGAAATTTTTGGGAGGGTTTTTCCAATTTTAATGTGACTGCTAACCGCTCCCGGACCGCCGTACGCAGGATCGCGTTCTGCGGGCGGCTGGGCTCTTCTGATCGGACGCATCTACGCGTGATCTCGCAGATCGCGCACGGCAAAAGGCGCAGGGAGAGTTGGTCATCAGCCTGCCAGCCAATCGGCATCGCTGGCGGGCTGATGACTTTTAAAAAAACGAATGAGAAGCCATTTAACCCATCATATTTGTAAATATGATGGATTAAATGGCTTCTGTGCCCTCTCCTGGGTCCTTTTCGTCGGTTGGACCCAGGAGAGAGCACACCTTACTGTGAGTACACACAATCACCACACATTAGCCCCCTGACCAGCCCCCCATCACCCAAATTAACCCCTTGATCACCCCTTTCATCACCTGTCAATCAACTAGTGAAAGGGAAAAAAGTGATCAGTGTAAACTGTCACTTTTTTTTTTCACTAGGATTGACTTTTAGGTTTAGATTACTTTAGGCCCCTTTGGTAGGTAGTTAGCGTTAGCGCCCAGCCCACCGCACCGCAGTCACTGGTTCGCTGATTAGCGTAGCTGGTACGGTGCTGGTACGGTGGCACGTGCAGTAGTTTCCCCGTCGCAGCCACCGCGCAGACAGGCCCGTAGAGCCCCTAGAGTCCCTGAGGTGCTGGCAAATCCTGATTGGCAGCCCCCAACTTCAGCCGCACCATTAGTTCCCCCTTTCACCGCCCAGTCAGGAGTTCGGGTGGAAACAGCTCAGATAGGATCGGCGCTGGGGTTTTTTGAGCTGTTTTTCACTGCGGAGCTCTATGACCTAGTCGTGGCAGAAACAAACAGATATGCCACTCAATTTATCGCCGACAACCCGGGAAGCTCTTATGCCCAGCCTTTCCGGTGGAAACCAGTCCAAGTTTCCGAATTTAGAACTTTTCTGGGCCTTCTCCTCAGCATGGGCATTACAAAAACATGAATTGCGGTCATATTGGTCCACGAACCCAATTCATCACATGCCCATGTACTCTGCTGCCATGTCCAGGACACGTTTTGAGACCATCCTGCGTTTCCTGCACTTTAGTGACAACACCACCTCCCGTCCCAGAGGCCACCCAGCTTTTGACCGGCTCCATAAAAATTCGGCCCTCATAGACCATTTCAACCAGAAATTTGCAGATTTGTATACCCCTGCACAAAACATCTGCGTAGACGAGTCCCTTGTACATTTTACTGGGCGCCTTGGCTTCAAGCAGTACATCCCAAGCAAGCGCGCCCGGTATGGGGTCAAATTGTATAAGCTCTGTGAAAGGGCCACAGGCTATACGCACAAATTTCGGATCTATGAGAGAAAAGATCAGATCCTGGAGCCGGTCGGTTGCCCTGACTACCTGGGGAGCAGTGGGAAGATAGTCTGGGACTTGGTGTCACCCTTATTCGGCAAGGGGTACCATCTTTATGTGGACAACTTTTACACAAGTGTGGCCCTCTTCAGGCATTTGTTCCTAGAACAGATTGGCTGCTGCGGCACCGCGCGACCTAGTCGCCGGGGCTTCCCCCAACGGCTCATTACCACCAGACTTACAAGGGGGCAGAGGGCTGCATTGTGTAACGAAGAACTGCTCGCGGTGAAATGGAGAGACAAGCGTGACGTTTACATGCTCTCCTCCATTCACGCAGACACGACAGTCCAAATTGAACGGGCAACCAGTGTCGTTGAAAAGCCCCTCTCGGTCCACGACTATAACCTCCACATGGGAGGGGTGGACTTCAACGACCAGATGTTGGCCCCTTATTTGGTTTCCCGAAAGACCAGACGCTGGTATAAGAAGGTGTCTGTATATTTGATTCAATTGGCTCTATATAACAGTTACGTTCTCTACAGTAAGGCTGGGAGAACAGGATCCTTCCTCAAATTCCAGGAAGAGATCATCGAGAACCTCCTGTATCCAGGAGGTTCCGTGGCCCCAACCACCAGTGTAGTTAGCCGTCTACACGAGCAGCACTTCCCCAGCGTTGTGCCTGGTACCTCAACCCAACCGCGACCCGAAAAGATGTCATGTCTGTAGCAGGAGTGGAATAAGGCGTGACACCCGCTATTTCTGTCCTGACTGTCCTGACCACCCTGCCCTAGGCCTTGGAGAGTGTTTCCGGAAGTACCACACTCAGGTACACTTAGGGACCTAGGGACAGCACTACACAGGTAGTTTTTTTTCCACTCAGGCTCTAGGGTCTCTCAGGACACTAGGTTTTGAGAGACCCTAACACATAGGGATGGTGCTGGTGTGCTACAGCAGAAGTTTGAAGCGGTAGAAACCTCTCCTTTCACTTGGGATAACGTGTATAGTGTACTTCTCACCATCTCTGTGTGATTTACACTTTACACATTGTCCCATGTGAAAGGAGAGGTTTCTGCTAGGAAAATAAAGAGTGAGATGGTAAAAAAAAAAAAAATTAAACAGGTAGCAAGAAAAAAAAATCTTGAGTTAGTTCAGGTTTTTATGTTCATGTTTTACAATGTTCTGGTTTATAAAGTTTGCAACGTTCAAGTTATGTGCCTGCTGCCTGTTTTTTCTTCTTCTTTTTTTTTTTCCCCCCATAACCACCCTTTATTTTCCAGGTAGACCAACGGACCAACCGACGAAAACGCCGCAGCACTGATGTGAATTCTGAGAGAAGCATTGCGCTGCTGTCAGAAGACACGTGAAGTCGGTGTATGCGGCGCTGCAAGACGAGATTTCTCCTCTGCAGGACAGGTACGTTTGCCCTGACATGTGAGCTGAGGAGAGGTGTTGGAGTTCATATGCTTTGGCAAACACTTTGTATCAAAAAATCTGGCAAAGATGTCTTCCTCCACACCGATCGATTGATCGATGTGAATGGAGAAATCACGTTTGCCAGGACATAGGAGCTGAGTGGGTATGGATGTTTGGGCGGAGCCCCTATGTCCTGGCAATCGCCAGGCCCCTCTTTTTTTTCTTGCATATTTTTTGGCAGAGATTTTTTCATCCACATCGATCGATGCGAATGAGGAAATCTGTGCCGTTCATTTTTTCTTTCAGCCCAGCGGCTGAACGGAAAAAAAAATCTCATTACCTGTATGCTCAATATAAGGAGAATCGCAGAAACTCCTAATGCTGGCCATACGTGTAATGATTGCGGTGACCCTCAAATGTCAGGGCAGTACAAAAACCCCACATGTGACCCCATTTCGGAAAGAAGACACCCCAAGGTATTCGCTGAGGGGCATATTGAGTCCATGAAAGATTGAACTTTTTGTCACAAGTTAGCGGAAAGGGAGACTTTGTGGAAAAAAAAAATATCTTCTATGAACTCGCCATGCCCCTCACAGAATACCTTGGGGTGTCTTCTTTCCAAAATGGGGTCACATTTGGGGTATTTATACTGCCCTGGCATTTTAGGGGCCCTGAAGCGTGAGAAGAAAAATGCGTAAAAATACTGTCCTAAAAGGTACTCATTGGATTTAGGGCCGAATTGCGCAACTTGGCTGCAAAAAAGTGGCACACATGTGGTATCGCTGTACTCAGGAGAAGTAGGGCAATGTGTTTTGGGGTGTACTTTTACATATACCCATACTGGGTGTGAAAAATATCTCTGTAAATGACAACTTTTTAAAAAAAATTTATACAAAATTGTCATTTACAGAGATATTTTTCACACCCAGTAGGGGTATGGGTAAAAATACGCCCCAAAACACATTGCCCTACTTCTCCCGAGTAGGTCGATACCCCATGTGTGCCACTTTTTTGCAGCCAAGATGCGCAAAGGGGCCCTAAATCCAATAAGTACCTTATAGGATTTCACAGGCCATTTTTTACGCATTTGGATTCCAAACTGCTTCTGACGTTTAGGGGCCCCTAAAATGCCAGGGCAGTAAAAATACCACACAAGTGACCCCATATTAGAAAGAAGGCACCCCAAAGTATTCCGTGAGGGGTATGGTGAGTTCATGTAAAAAAAAATTTTTTGGCACAAGTTAGTGGAATAAGAGACTTTGTAAAAAAAAAAAAAAAAAAATCCATTTCCGCCAACTTGTGCCAAAAAATAAAAACTTCCATGAACTCACTATGCCCATCAGCGAATACCTTGGGGTGTCTACTTTCCGAAATGGGGTCACTTGTGTGGTATTTTTACTGCCCTGGCATTTTAGGGGCCCCTAAACGTCAAAAGCAGTTTGGAATCCAAATGCGTAAAAATGTCCTGTAAAATCCTAAAGGTACTCATTGGATTTAGGGCCCATTTGCACATCTTGGATGCAAAAAAGTGGCACACATGGGGTATCGCCGTACTCAGGAGAAGTAGGGCAATGTGTTTTGGGGTGTATTTTTACATATACCCATGCAGGGTGTGAGAAATATCTCTGTAAATGACAACTTTTTAAAAAATTTTATACAAAGTTGTCATTTACAGAGATATTTTTCACACCCAGTAGGGGTATATGTAAAAAGACACCCCAAAACACATTGCCCTACTTCTCCTGAGTACGGCGTTACCCCATGTGTGCCACTTTTTTGCATCCAAGATGCGCAAATGGGCCCTAAATCCAATGAGTACCTTTAGGATTTTACAGGACATTTTTACGCATTTGGATTCTCATGCTTTAGGGGCCCCTAAAATGCCAGGGCAGTATAAATACCCCACAAGTGACCCCATTTCGGAAAGAAGACACCCCAAGGTATTCCGTGAGGGGTATGGTGAGTTCATGTAAAATTGTATTTTTTGGCAAAAGTTAGTGGAATATGAGACTTTGTAAAAAAAAAAAAAAAAAAAATCAATTTCCGCCAACTTGTGACAAAAAATAAAAACTTCCATGAACTCACTATGCCCCTCAGTGAATACCTTAGGGTGTCTACTTTCGGAAATGGGGTCATTTATGGGGTATTTCTACTGTCTGGGCATTGTAGTACATCAGGTAACAGGACAGGTGCTCAGAAAGTCAAAATGCGGAAATTCACTTTTTTGCACCATAGTTTGTAAATGCTATAACTTTTACCCAAACCAATAAATATACACTTAGTGCATTTTTTTTTATCAAAGACATGTAGAACAATAAATTTTGAGAAAATTTTTTAGAGAAATGTAGTTTTATTTGACAAATTTTCCAACATAAAGTGAAAAATATCATTTTTTTGCAAAAATTTCATCAAAAAAAGGAAAATATCAAAAAAAGTTAAAATGTCAGCAAGAAAGAAATAGCACCAAATGAAAGCTCTATTAGTGAGAAGAAAAGGAGGTAAAATTCATTTGGGTGGTAAGTTGCATGACGGAGCAATAAACGGGTAAAGTAGTGTAGTGCAGAATTGAAAAAAGTGGCCTGGTCTTTAAGGGTGTTTAAGCTAGGGGGGCTGAAGTGGTTAAGAGGTTACCGTATTTTTTGTTTTGTAAGACGCACTTTTTTTCCCTCCAAAGAGGAGGGAAAAAGTGACTGCGTCTTATAAAACGACAGCGACGCAAATTAGGTGGCTCAGGAGCTCTCACTAACTGCTCCTGAGCCTGACAATAAACTGTTGGGCGGGCTGGCGGCTTCACTGAAGGCTTCTGCCGCCAGCCAGCGCTTCCTTGACAAGACCGCACCAGGAATGGGCGGGCTGGCGGCTTCAATGAATGCGGTGAGCGCACTGGTGCTGCCCACACCTCCACCAATCAGCTTCTTTCCAATTTCCCGCTGTACCAGCTCTGCTCCTGCTGGGTACAGCGGTTTTGTGGACCCAGTCCCTGGGTGAGTGGAGCTCAGGGCAATATAAAAATTACTGTAAATGTGCCATATATGACTATAACCCCTTTCATCCATAGGTATACACCCATGTACTGCAGTATATGAGTGGATTCCTATGGATGAAGGGGGTTATAGTCATATTTAATATAAACACATGCCAATTACAGAACAGTCCCGGGATAGTGTTTATATTTAATCTGACTATAACTCCCCTCATCCTTGAGAATACAGCAATGTACAGTACCTACAGTACATCAGTGTATTCTTTAGGATGATGGGGGTTATAATCACATAAGTGTCATCCACAGATCCCCCATGACAGTGTCATCCACAGATCCCCCATGACAGTGTCATCCACAGATCCCCCCATAGGTGTGTCATCCACAGATCCCCCATGACAGTGTCATCCACAGATCCGACCATAGGTGTGTCATCCACAGATCCTCCATAACAGTGTCATCCACAGATCCCCCATAACAGTGTCATCCACAGATCCCCCATAACAGTGTCATCCACAGATCCCCCATGACAGCGTCATCCACAGATCCCCCATAACAGTGTCATCCACAGATCCCCCATAACAGTGTCATCCACAGATCCCCCCATAACAGTGTCCTCCACAGATCCCCCATAACAGTGTCATCCACAGATCCCCCATGACAGTGTCATCCACAGATCCCCCATGACAGTGTCATCCACAGATCCCCCATAACAGTGTCATCCACAGATCCCCCATAACATTGTCATCCACAGATCCCCCATGACAGTGTCATCCACAGATCCCCCCATAACAGTGTCATCCACAGATCCCCATAACAGTGTCATCCACAGATCCCCCCATAACAGTGTCATCCACAGAGGAATGGAATTGGGAAAAAATTCAATTCCGCCACAACTTTGTGGATTTTGTTTTTATGGTGTTCTCTATGCGGTAAAACTGACCTGTTACTTTCACTCTCCAGGTCAGTAGATTATAGCGATAGCACATTTGTATAGTCTTTCTTGTGTTTTAATACTTAAAAAAAATAAAAACTTTGAAAAAAAAGTTTTTTTCTTTTCATTGCCATTCTGACCCCTATTGCTTTTTTGTACTTATGTGTACCGAGCTGTGTGAGGTCTCATTTTTTGCAGGACAATCTGTACTTTTTATTGATACCATTTTAGGGTGATTATGACTTTTTGATCACTTTTGATTAAATTTTTTGGAGGAGGTTAAGCGACAAAAATAACTTCAAATCTGGACAATTTGACTTTTTTTCTGTTTCGCAGTTTGCCATATGGGATAAATATTTTTATATTACAAAAATACAGGCATTTTCACACACGGCTTTTATGCCCACTGAACTTGTGAGTCAGAGCCATCTTTAAAGTACCACTCAGCGCATGGGGGGTTAAAGTGGCCCTGGAAAAAAACTACAAGTGGCACCGTGTTGTAGGCGGGTCACCAAAAGGTGGGTCAACACAAGTATATAGGTCCAGCATAAGTAAACAGGTACGACAGAAGTAGGCAGGGCCTGCAATACTGTGGTGCAGCACAAAATACCACCCCAGCAGAACCAAATACCACAGTGCAGCACAATATACCGCCCCAGCAGAACTAAATACCACAGTGCAGCACAATATACCGCCCCAGCAGAACTAAATACCACAGTGTAGCATAATATACCGCCCCAGCAGAACCAAATACCACAGTGCAGCACAATATACTGCCCCAGCAGAGCCAAATACCACAGTGGAGCACAATATACTGCCCCAGCAGAACCAAATACCACAGTGCAGCATAATATACTGCCCCAGCAGAACCAAATATCACAGTGCAGCACAATATACTGCCCCAGCAGAACCAAATAGCACAGTGCAGCATAATATACTGCCCCAGCAGAACCAAATACCACAGTGCAGCACAATATACTGCATTAGCAGAACCAAATAGCACAGTGCAGCATAATATACTGCCCCAGCAGAACCAAATACCACAGTGCAGCACAATATACTGCCCCAGCAGAACCAAATAGCACAGTGCAGCACAATATACTGCCCCAGCAGAACCAAATAGCACAGTGCAGCATAATATACTGCCACCCTCACCACAGCATTCAACTGTATCACCGTCCTGAGGATGGAAATACAGTTGAATTCAGAAAGGCACCTGTGGCCGTTGGTCAGGTGCATAAGTACCTACATTAATCAATGCTGACAACATCAGATCATTATGTACCCGGCTAGCGACTACAAGGAGGGCTTTGGCGGCATGCTGGATATTGGCCCACTGGGAAAATTCTAGTCCGCCCGGACCCTGGTGTCTGTGGGCCCCAAGGACCAGGACCAGTATTCTAAAAAGGCACATGGTAGGTGTGGGGCAAGGAGTTAATATGTCCCAGAATCAGCACCAGGATCGGGAGGATTCAGGTTACATCTCTGTGTATAACAATGCAGACTACCAAATAGATATGTTTTAGCTGTGACAATGGCTAAGCCATGGGAAGGAGCAGTGGATACATCCACTATCTTATTTTGTGGTGTATGCGTGAGCGTACCGCTATCATCTGCATAATAAATGTAGTGTCTAAATGTCACCTGCAGTATAAAAAGATGACACAGTGGAAGAACAGACACCGCATCTATCTCTACATTGCGACAGGGGAACCCCTAATGTAGGAGGGAGTCTCCTCTGGGTTCCGTGGAAAGTATTGCAGAGTATCACCCCAGTCCCCGTTGTAGTAGTACAGAATTACGTGTGCATGCAATGCTATGCCGACAGTCAACCTACGAAGCGAAATACATGGCTGACCCAATAACCTTTGTCATATTACCCAAAATTCAAATGCTTCTGCTCCCAGACATACTATCCACAAGGTCTACGCCAATACAAGTTCAAATGTAAGACCTGGGGGTACTACAAATTGTATATTGTGGTGAATTATGTGTTTTATTCTTTGTTTCTGGCTGTAGTTCCCAGCAAGGAATGGTACGCAAAGGTTTGCAAGCAACAGGGTTAAATGGGTTGTCCGAGTTTAGAGCTGGCACCCAGGCAGTCCCCCTGATGTTAGCATTGGACCATCTCATGCTCCGATGCGCTCCCTTACCCTGTGCTAGATCGTGCAGGGCAAGCGCTATTTTGTTTACACTAACACACTGCCAGGAAGAAACTCCCGCCCGGCAGTGTGTTCGGTGACGTCACCGGCTATGATGGGTGTGCTTTAGCGCTGCCCTGGCTGTTTTACTGGCTATGACAGCGCTAAAGCCCGCGCATCAGTGCCAGTGACTTAACCGGGCTTCCTGGCAGCCCCATGGGGAGCCCGGTCTGTCACCGGAGCTCCGGAAAATGCCTTTGCCCTGCACGATTTAGCGCAGGGCAAAGGAGAGCATCGGAGCATGAACTGCTCCGATGCTCAAGTCAGGGGGGCTGCCTGGGTGAAAATGGAGGTATGTCCAGGTTCAGAGCTCCCCTTTAACCAACCTGTTTCTCCCCACTTGGTAGGAGTGGGCTGGTCCTGCTCCCTGCCAAGAGGGAGGGTTCCTGAGTAACCTCAGAGAAGAGAGGAGGCAACCTGCTGAGCTCCTGCTCCTGTTACCAAATTCTCCAGAGAGAACTTCTCCAGTTGTCCTCAAGTAACGGCTTGAGATTGCAGACAGCAGCGAGAACCACTACTTCTGCATCTACAGAAACTGCTATAAGGTGAGGGACTACAGCCAAGCCACCCATCACCAAACAACCACTAGCATCACATAAGTGTGGAATTGCAGCCATCTAGCCTGCCTCCATATTCCTAGTGCTAGAGAAGAATTGCTACTGTATTATTTCACTTTCTACGTTGCAGTAAAAAAAAAAAATACGTTTCTTACATTTAACTCTTCTGCTTCTTCAGTACTATAATTCCACTCCACTGATCCCAGGGTGGAACGGCCTGAAGGAGTACACCATGACACAAGATAGGCCACCAAATCTGATCGGCATGGGCCCAACACTCTGCACCGTCACCGATCAGCTGTGGCGCAGTAGCTCAGAGCAGTAACCAACTCCGTCCACTAAGCAATAGATGGAGCTGTTAGTTCCGGTGCTGGAGTTGATCCGGAACGTCTGATCAGCAGGGGTGCTGGGTGTCTGACCCCCACTCATCTGATATTGATGGCTCGAAAAAAGTATGACCACATGGCATGGTCATGTTGTGGTTGCGACGTGGCCACTCTGCAGTTGAGAACTGCGCAGCCGCATGAGCCACATGGGGCTCTTGTTAAACGAATGAAACTGCACTGTTTAGGCGCTCTGCATTGTTAATGGCCACGTGACACTCCAAATACCATATGGCCATTAACAATGCAGACTGACTAAGCAGGTTTTTTATGGAGTTTTTGAAGCCAAAACGAGGAGTTGATTGAAAAAAGTGGAGAAGTTGTATCTGCCATTAATACTTTCCTGCTATGATCCATACCTGATTTTGGCTTCAAAATCTGCAGCCACAATGTTCATTAACCCTCGGTTCAGACCTGAGCGTTTTTGTCGCACGTATTTTAGCGCGTTTTTGCAAATAGGAAATTCGTGATTCTGGAGACCAATTGAAAAAGGCATATCTACACCTTAACGTTTTACGCGCGTTACCATTGAAGTCTATGGGAGGTAAAGCGCGACAAACGCCCAAAAAAACGCTCCTGAACGAGCTTATGCGTCGGCTTTTTACAGCGCGTTTTTACGCGCTGTAAAACGCTCAAGTGTGAACCACTCCCATAGGGATGCATTGGTTTTCATGTCTTGAGCGTTTTACAGCGCGTTTGAACGCGCTGTAAAACGCTCAAGTGTGAACCTAGGGTGAGACCTGATACATCCAGAAAGTCTTATAAGCATGTGATGGTACTAAGGCAGTCATCAGTCGGTACAGGCATGTGTGTTAGGGCACGATTACCAAAATAGAGATGCAAAATCAGAATATTCGATTTGCTAGGATTAGGTAGCCTGCATGCTGATGGTTTCCAAGTACCAACGAGAGATTTTTTTAACACTATAGATTAGTGAAGATATATTGCAGCTCTACCTGTTTGACATTTGCTGCCTGCAGACCCGATGTTACAGATATTGCCACATAGATACAGAGCTGAACCAAAGTAAACCTAATTCTCCTCCAGCAGCATTCACATCAATATAGAAAATGCAAATAGTTTCTGTATTTTTTGAAAAAAAAGGAACAAAACATTTAAAAAAAAACATAATTAAGCACAAAAATAAATCACAACTGAACGGAAGTGAAAGTTTTAAGGAGGGAGGTTAAATAGATGTAGATTATTTTAAAGGGCAAACCTGCTAATCTCTTTTTGTTAGAAGGGTTCCCCCTAAAGATAAGGTGAGCACAGAGTATCCCGCTGCTGGAAGCTCCAGTGGGTGGAGGAATACAGCAGCAAGTGTTCAACGCCCTCGTAACGCCACCACAGGTTGAATGACACATTACACAATGGGGGTCATTTATTTAAAGAATTGCGACTTCTTTACTCGTAAAAATAGTCGCAGGTCCTTTTTTCTTTTTTTCTATTTAGTCACACGGCCGGTTTTACTCTCTGTTCAGCAGCTGGACAAAACTGGGAGGAGAAGGAGTGTGCCCAGGCAAATTTACGCTTAGAAACAGGGGTAAATGTTGGCGAAAAACGACTTCAGCCACTTCACTAGGCGCATGGACACCTGTTCATAAATTACCTGAATCTTACGTCAGGGTAGGGCGGAATCTAAGACCGACGGTCTCAGTAAATGACCCCCAATGTCTATTGTTATCAATGGTCTATCTGTGCACAGACATGCCAGGTCACCCCTCTATTAAAGGGCTTTCCTACGGACCACATTTATTACCCGTCCACTGGCGGGACTCCGCGTTCCTCCTCACTGCACAAGCAGCATTATGAATGGAGCAGCGGGGAAGCATACGCGCCGTCTACGAGTCTGACGAAGACAGTAACTAAGGGGCACCATAACAATTGGGTTCTCCCTTCCATAAAGAAGGAGAGAATTGGTTTTCCTTAGCTTTGCTTGCTGCTGAGCTACAGAAGTAAAGAAGTATAGGTTGATTTTACCACCTTCTGCTGCATAGACCCTATGGCAACCATGGGCGTAGCTATAGGGGGTGCAGGGGTAGCAGTCGCTACCGGGCCTAGGAGTCTGAGGGGGCCCAAAGACACTTGTGCCGCATAAGACGACACACAAAGCACTGAGGGAAGGGGGGCCCAAGCTGAACTCTTGCACCAGGGGCCGTGAGCCGTTATCTACGCCCCTGATGGCAACCCAATGGGCTTGTTAAATGTTAAAGGGGTTTTTGAGATTTTTATACTGATGACCGACACCTGACACCTCCACCAATCAGGTGTTTGAAGAGGTCGCGGCCCGCTCAAAGCTTAGCAAGCCCAGCGCCGTACATTGTATAGTGGCTGTACTTGGTATCGCAGCCCAGGTCCATTTACGTGAATAGGACTGAGCTACACCTAGGCCATGTGACCAAAGAAGGTGATGTCACAGGCGTAGGAAGAAGCCGCAGCGTTCCCTGGAGTGCCACCTCCTCTTCAAACTGCTGAGGCCAAGGGTGGCCGGGAGTCAGACCCCTACCAACCAGATAATACTGACCTATCCTGAGGACAGATCATTGGTATAAAATATTTGGAAAACCCCTTTAATCACATTGCTAGCCTATTCTAAGCCCTATTACACACAACCGTATGGCTTTTTCCGTATTTAGCAGTACGCAAAAACATGAATCCACAAAAAATACAGATGACGATCGTGTGCATTCCGTTTTTTGCGGAACGGAACATCTGGCCCCTAATAGAACAGTACTAAACTTGTCCGTGATGCGGACAATAATAGGACGTGTTCTATCTTTGAACGGAACCGAAACAGAATGCATACGGAGAACATTGCGTTTTTTTTGTGGACCCATTGAATCGAATGGTTCCGTATACGGACTGTATATGGAAAGCAAAAAAACAGCCAGTAAACTGATAAAATAAATGTTCATGTGCATGAGGCAGAAGTGAAACTATTCTGCACACTTTAAGCGGCTGTAGCTCAGACCCATTCACTTGAGGCTCCAACTATTAGTGAAGCAGAGAAATCTTTCTTTCTGGAGGACCGGACCATTGTTTTCATAGGACACGGTGTAATTCTTCATCTCCCCTGTGGTGGCGCTGCAGGGAAACTGAACACTTGTTGCAAGGTTTCTGCTGGTCACAGCTTTTCGTTGGTGAAACCTTCTAATAAAAGGGATTGTCCAAAGAGGCACGGTGATACAAGTCAGTGTATTCTCTTCATCGGTCACAAGATATCCTCCTCTCAATATGACAAACTATGTGGGGAGAACCCATTTATCACCTTGAGCCGGCCATACCTCCTCCTCGACACATCCACTGATTTCACTCTTACAGAGCTGACTCTGACAGTGATATTTTTTGACATTTATATAATGAACACTACTTACCACCTCCTTCACGGACTACTACTTGCCACCTTCATGGAAATATTAATGGTCCTTTAACGTGTTAACTGTACGTCACAGGCGGCCTTACCAACATTGACGTCAAAGGGATGGCATCAGCACAGGAGCTGTGCTCATGTGCTCCATGTTTCCACATTAGGAGCCCTCATACATACATCGACGCCAACGGAAAAAGAATGAATGCAGTGATGCAAAAGCGAACAGCTCAGCAAGTACTACTACACTCATCATTCCATTTGGTAAAAGTTCTGTTTTGCAAATGTTACCCCAGAGACAGCAATCAGAAAGGGCCGTGTCTTCTAATCTGTGGTTTTGTCTCCCCACCATGACTAAGGGCCATGAAGGGGTCAGAGAGAGGAGCAGGTCATGGACGTCTCATCCAGGCGAGCTCTTCTATAGCTCTCACAAATCTCCATGAGGAGTGTGGTCAGTCGGAATGAGGAGAAAAAAGAAAATGATAACTTAAAGGGGTTAAAGGGGTTGTCTGGGTGTTTGATATTGATGACCCATCCTCAGGCACCCTCCTGGCACCCCTCGGAGCAGCTGTTTCAGGAGGCCGCAGAGCTCCTCACAGCTTAAATGTTAAAGGGGTTTTCAGAGTATTTCATACTGATGACCTATCCTCAGGATAGGTCATCAATATCTGATCAGTGGGGGGTCCTACACGTGGCACCTCCACTGAAGAGCTGTTTGAAGAAGGAGCACTGTGGCCTCCTCACAGCATACCAAGCACAGTTATTGCAGCCCAGGCCCATTCGCTAGGAAGAGGCCACAGTGCTCACCAGAGCGCCGTGTCTGCCCCAAACAGCTGTTCAGTGGGGGTGCCGGGAGTCAGACCCTGACCGATCAGATACTCATTACCCATCCTGAAAATAGGCCATTGATATCAATGTCCCCTTTGCCTTTGGCTATTTTCCCGCCTTTGTCTCCGGGTGCGGGGGCGGGGGCTGTTGAGGGATGGCTGAGAGTGTAGGTGCGCAAGATGGAGCTGGAGGAAGCCATCAGGCGCGTGAGAGCAGAGGCAGAGGTGTGTGGACCCGGCTGGGTCCAGGACCATTTGCAGCAGCTGTCTCGGGGAGGGGAGGGGGATCCAGTGGGGCCCAGTTCGGAAGGAGGGGGCGAGCAGGGTTTGAGTAGTTCGAGGGTGTCGGTGCAAACGTATGGAGGGGGAGGCGGCGGAGGCAGACGCGGTGCGGTTGGACGATAGGGCAAAAGGGGAGGTATACGTATGTTTTGAGGGCCCGCTGGGGGCTCATTTGAAGCAGGACGTTAGGGAACGCATATAAAAAGGGGAGTATGTAGAAATGTTCTCCCTGCTTCCACTTGATAGGTTTATTTGGATAGGGCACGGAAAGATGAGGGGAAGAAGGAAGAGGAGGAAAAACGCAGGTATCGTCTGATACCGAGAACGTTTCAAAATTGGTTGCAAGCGTTTGCAATTCTGGCAAGCGTAATTGGGCAAAAGGCGCCGGAAAGCTCCTCGGCCCTGTTTTGTTATTTAGATGCCATCGGGGAGGCGTATCGGGTTTATGGGGGAGTAGCATGGCTGCGGTATGATGGCAGCGGAAAGCGGTACACGGTTCTGCCATTTGCGCGTCTCTCTGCTGGGGGTGGTCCCTAAAAAGGAAGCCAATAAGTTTCAGTTTTTTGACCACCTTTCATTCCCCAAAGTTTAGTCGGTCAATGATGGTATCGATCTGGCCTTGTGTTCGGTAGTATACACGTCATTTGATGCGGCGGTGGCGTGGGTGAGAAGGCTGGGTAGGGGGCGTTGATGGCAAAGACGGACATTGAGTCGGCGTTTCGGTTACTGACGGTACATCCAGAGTGTTTACACTTGTTGGGTTGTTACTGGGAGGGGGGTTATTTTTTTGACCGTTGTTTGCCAATAGGGTGTTTGATGTCATGTGCGTACTTTGAGACGTTTAGTACGTTCTTTTAGTGGGTTGTGGCGGATTCAGCAGGTTGTGATTCTATTATTCATTACCTGGACGATTTTCTTTGCATAGGCCCCCCGGAGTCAAACGTTTGCGGGTTGTTGTTACAGATGTTGTGTCAGGTGTTTGCAGCGTTCGGGGTTCTGTTGGCGGCGGATAAAACAGTGGGCCCTGCGGTAGAGCTTAGCTTCTTGGGGATTGTTATAGACATGCAGAGAATGGAATGTAGGCTGCCGAGTTATAAGCTGGTCGATTTAAAAGGGGAAGTGGCGAGGGCGGCTCGGCTGAGGAAGATTAAGTTGCGGGACCTGCAGTCCCTTTTGGGGAAGCTCAACTTTGCATGCCGCATCATGCCTATGGAGAGAGTGTTTACCAGATGGTTGGCAGGGGCGATGGCGGGCGTGACTTCACCATATCATTACATTCACTTGGGGAAGGAGTTGCGGGGAGATTTGGCGGTCGTTTCTGGAGCGGTACAACGGTCGCTCGCTGTTCATGGATGCTGTGGTGGATTCCTTTGATTGGCAATTGTTTACTGATGCTGCGGGGAGTGGGGGTTTCGGGCCTCTTTGGGGAGGCCAGTGGTGTGCAGGGACTTGGCCGGCGGGTTGGGCTGAAAAAGGTTGGTTGCGGAATTTGGCTTTGTTGGAGCTTTTTCCCATTGTCCTGGCCGTTTTGCTGTGGGGGGAGGCTTTTCAGGATAAGAAAATGCTGTTCCACTGTGACAACTTAAGTGTGGCCTTTGGTTTTAAGTTGCAGAAGAGGGCGGACATTACCAAATTCTTTTTGGTCACCAGGGCTTTGAAAGGTTTGAGGCGTATGGGGGCGTGGGTGGACGGTAGGCGGCCAGTATCTTTCTGGCGTTGTATGCTATGGACCAGTTATGTGAGGTTGTGTTGTTGTTTGATTTTCTCGTTTGCGGGGCCGGCCCTGGTATGGATTCTGGGGCATTCCTATGTGTTTTGGGGAGCCGCCTGGGCAGCGGTTCGGCCGGACGGCAAGCAACTTGGTTTCCCGAGGGCAGAGGCGGTGGTAAGGTGGATAGGGCGTAGGGGCATGGTGTGGAGTGGGGTGCTGCATGTGGGCGGCAACGACTTGGCAGCACAGCCTTTGTGGGAGATCCTGGGTGATATGAAGTTTGATCTGCTGAGGCTATGGGCCCTGTTTCCGAAGTTGATAACAGTGTGTTCGGACATTGTTCCGAGACGGGTCTGGAGAGGAGCCCGTTCAGTGGAGGGAGTGAATAGAGCAAGGGTAAAGTTGAACAGAGCGATGAGTCGGTTTATGGCTAAGAATGAGGCAGTGGCGGTGCGGCATAGGGAGTTGGAGAATGGAGTGGGGGCTTTTTGGAGGTCAGATGGCATGCACCTGAATGCAGTGGGAATTGATACATGGAGTTTGGCGCTGCAAGACGGCATAGAGATTGCACTCTGTGTGTGGAGGGACGCGCAGTCTTGAGGGGTCAAGTCTGCGGGTCTGTGGCGGGGGGAGGTCCTTGAAGTCGGTGTTATTTTTTGGTAGTGAGGATGGGGGGGGCTCTGCAGTGGGGCTGGACTCCCAGTTTGGGCTGAAGTGTCGGGAAGACCATTTCAGTCGTGCTTCCGAGCTGGTGGGAACGGCTGGAAGCAAGGTGGCATCCCAGCGGAAAAATTGTCAGGATTTGGGGCTTCAAGGACCTGTTGTGGATGTTATATACAAGTTATATTTATATTTTATATGTTGTATTGTTTAATATACAGCTGCTGTGGCCAATCAATTCCAGCCTGGTGTCAGTGTGGTTCTTGGAAGAAAGAAGGCGGGGAAAAGTGTGGGGCTAAGTAATGTAGAACCGGGAGGGGAGTGAGGGTTGCCGTGGGTAAGGTGGTGTGGTGGGGGTCGAACGGGAGGTAGCCCATATCCCCGTCAAGATGCGGCCGGACTACAGGCGGACCCTTAAGGGGAGGCCGGCATGACAGGGGTTTGGGGTTCTGGTCGACCCCCCCCTGTTTGGGGGGGGGGGGTTGAGTGCGGACCCTCTTTTTGCGTGGGTAGTGGGTCTCTTATGGAGGCTGCAGGCGTTCCCTCGCCCCCGTCCCCTGGCGCCCCCTTTTCCTTTGGCTATTTTCCTGCATCTGTCTCCGGGTGCGTTGGGGGTGGTTGGAGGGATTGGCTGAGATGTCAGGCAGTTTAGGGATTGGGGACATTGAATGTAGCGT
Source organism: Bufotes viridis (assembly GCA_033119425.1). Taxonomy (NCBI): domain Eukaryota; kingdom Metazoa; phylum Chordata; class Amphibia; order Anura; family Bufonidae; genus Bufotes; species Bufotes viridis. Next base: position 28,092,448 of record CM065597.1, on the reverse strand, counting down.
GGGGTGGAGCTAAGGGGTTAAATAGGTTGCGGCAGGAGAGATCGGGGCCATTGTGGAAAAAATGAAATGTTGTGCTTTACTGTATTTGTATACTTAATAGCACTGTATGGACTGTTTAGGGTTAACACCTTGTCTTATTACCTTAGGTTCTTAGAAAATGCACCTGGGCCCACCCCTGCTTATTGAGTAGAAAGTCCAGCCGTGCCACAATAAAGGCCTACTTGTGTATGCTTCTCAGAGCCGAGCATGATCTGGGGGAACATTCATTTCTGGGACATCTACGGCCAAGGAAGCTACTTTATCAAAAGTACTCCAAAGAAAAAGAAGCCAGTAGGTCCGGAATCTGCAAGGCCGTGCGTTGGAATCAGTTAGCAAGGTACTGTGCACGCTTATGGCAGAAAGAGACTTTGCTGAATTAAGAGGAAACATTGCTAGTGCACCCTTCCACACCTGGAGACGGTTTGGCCAGCCGTATCTTGCAGAAACAATTACCAAGAACCTCAGTGCGTGCCTAAGGTTCTGCAGAGAGACTTTAGAGACACAGAGAGGAGTATTACAATCGCCAACATTGCTGCTATCCATATGTTGCTATTGGGGAGGAATTGCACTGTAATTTACTTGGAACTGTGCCTTGCTACTGTCGGATGGGGGGAGATTGCCACTGTAATCTGTAAGTACTACAACCACACACTCCTCAGCGAGCCGTTGCAGTATCTCATTGGTAAGGCTCCAACCCCTGGCACTCCTGCCGATCAGTTGGGGCCCGGGGCACCGGGCCTCTTTAAGTGAATGCGACTGAGCTGCACTGTCAAGCACAGCTGCTATCGCATGCTGCGAGTAGGCCGCGGCCTCTTCAAACAACTGATCGGTGTGGGTCCCAATTGTCGGACCCCCACCAATCTGACCCTTACTAATGTATGCAATTGTCCATATATGTAATCCCTGGATACGAGTAGTGTATAATGTGATGGAAAAATGAATCCAGCCAGCAAAGGAGGCAATATGGACAATCACTTGAAATGTGGAAGGCCAAATCAATGCTGAAATCTGTTGCATGTGCGTATTTTGCTGCCGAATCACCACGGATTTGCAGCAGAAATGTGAACCGCCTGTAAAGGGGATACATGCAAGCCACCCTTTACTCCTCAGAAAAGTTTTAAGACAAGAAGTAAAACTTTTCGGACTTTATAAAACTTAGAAAAGTGCATTTGATGGCAGTCACGCTCTGGGCCAGTGGACAAGATGAAATCTAACAAATCAAACTGTAATGTACTTTCTTTAACCGTTTGAAATTAAAAACTCAATAAAAACCTATCGAAACAGGACATGTTGAAATGCAAGGTGTGGATCTTGAATGACTGCATCCAGCGTTGAATTAGTTACCATGAGAAAGCGTGGCAGAGCGCGCACAGTGTTTTACAGGAAGCCGAGAGGATGCTATATGCACCTGTGTCATGCACAAGAACAGGAAGCCACAAAACGCAGCATGGTCGGGGGGAAAGCAAGTATCACAGTCAGCAGGTGGCCTGAATATTTCAACCTAGCCGATAGAGCGTGACCCCCCTGCAGCCCCCGGTGACATCAGGATGGGGACAACTAATGTCATTGAGGTCTTTCTCTGACGAATGATGGATCCACTGTGTAAAAGTGAGGGAAATAATAACAGTAAACTGAGGCTTTGTGGACAGCGACAGAAATGTCACACCCATAACACTTCTCACCAAACCTGCTATGTTCACTGAAGAACACTGCTACATGGCATAGAGTCCTCTAGCTGTAAGAACTACGAGTCCGAGCACTAACTCCAAGCCCGCTCCAATCAACAGCAAAAAATATACTGTATATCTGGCATTTGCTGGATTATCAGATGCCCTGGCATATCACTACATGAGTTGAGAGTATAAAGTCAGCCCGGAATAAAATATTACATAAAGGATGCTGCTACTACTTTGTCTCTTATCACAACTGGTTCTGTTAGATCATTCTTCTGTTTTCGGTACTGGGAAATGTCAGGTTCCCATTCTGTTCTGTGCTGAAAACGTTTTCCAGATTATCCAGATTATAAGAAGCTCACTGTATTAAAGGAGATGGATACAGGAGGACGGCCATTGACTGCAGTTTGACCCCAATTAGACATAGGTGACATTTCCTTCTGGTATGCCACCGACATCTTTTACTTAGGGTGCAATTTGCGGACCGCACATGGCCACCACGATTATAGAAAATGCCTATTCTTGTCTGCAATTGCGGACCGGAATAGGACATGCTTCTTTTTTTGCAGGGCCACAGAACGGAACTACGGATACGGAGAGCACACGGTGTGCTGTCTGCATCTTTTGTGGCCCCATTGAAATGAATGGGTCCGCACTAATTCCGCAAAAATGGCGGAACGGACGCGGACGTCTGAATAATCCCTTAGACTGAAAAACATAACACCAATATTTGAATACAATGTAAGTATATATATATACAAAACACTCTGAAACATAAATAATGTGTTTTTACCAAAACAATTTGCCTAGACAAATGGTCTAAACAGAGGCAGAAATTCGCCAAGTTCAATATATTGGACACAGTTTTTTACCCAGGGACCAACAGGCCTGGCATTTTTTTTTATTTTTCTTGAAATGGGGTATGGCTGAACTGCTAAAAATTGAAACATCGGGTATATCAATCCAAAATGAAACAGACTAGACTCCTTGTAAAGTACAGACCTCTTGTAAAGTTCATACACCACCGTGTAAAACTCTTGCACCCTTTGCAAAGTTCATACACCCACTACTTAAGTTGGACCTCCTTGCAAAGTTCATACACCCCCTTGTGAAAAGTTATACACCTCTTGAATTTTCCCATGTGAAGCATATCTGCTTGTTATATTATACACTGATAAAGTTTAGGCCTCTCATACAATCCATATGCTCCCTTGTGAAGACTGGGACCCTTGTAAAGATCATACATCCCTTTGTTAGACCTCTTGGTGAGTTCATACACCCCATTGTAAAGTTCGTACACTCCCTCGCTTAGATCCATTGTAAAGTCCTTATATCCTCTTGTTATGCAAGACCTCTTGCAGAGTTCACACACCTCCTTGTAAAGACCATACATCCTTTTGTTATATTACATCTCTTGTTGAGTTTATACACTACCTTGTAAAGTTCATACACTCCCTTGTCATGCTAGACCTCTTGCAGAGTTTATACACCCCCTTCGAAAGTTTGTGCACCCCCTTGTAAAGTTCATACCCCCCTTTGTAAAGGTCATACACTCCCCTTGTCACGCTAGACCTCTTGCAGAGTTCATACACCCCCCTTTGTAAAGTTCATACCCCCCCCCCTTGTAAAGGTTACACAATCCCTTGTCATGCTAGACCTCTTGCAGAGTTCATACACCCCCTTGTAATGTTTATACACCTTCTTGTAATGTCCTTACACCCCCTTGTTAAGTTCATACACCCCCTTGTAAAGCTTACACTCTTTGAAAAGATCATACACCCATTTCTAAAACTCATGCACCCCCTTGTTAAGTTAGAGTCCTTGTAAATTTCATACATTCACTTGTGAAGTTTAGACCCCTTCTCATTTCAAGGGGATTTCTGACAACCAACTTTTATGGGATATCTACTGAATAACCAAATGACATTGAGCGCTCGCACGTTATAACATTATCATAACTTGCACGTGACCTGAGTCGCTGACAACTTGCAATGATTGCAAGTTTTCTTGTGACCATGTTGGAATTCTTGCTGCTCATGCAAAGCTTTCTTGCTCCATAGGGAATCAACAAAGTTGCACAAGGGCTATGCCAATGGTGTGATTTTACCAAAAACCACCAGCTGTCACCAAACACTTCTAGCCTAAGAGTTGGACCACCAGACATGAGACCACCGGGACCCCCATTGATCCAGACATCAGGGGATGCCAATTCCTGTTCCCATTGCAGAAGTGACCACTTAAGGCTAGGTTCACATCTCTGTTGCATACCCCAGTGGAGATATTTCTCCATCAACCCGCTAGAATTGGGATCTGGTGGTGTCTGGCCATGCCGGATACGGTGTACTCCATCAGTCTCCGGACTACTGGAGTACACACCGGAGATCTAAACGAACCCTCAAAGGGAAAGATTACATATATACCTTCTGTCTTCTAAAAGAAACATAAAACCTAAAGTCCTTCTTACATCCATTGGCCTCGTGATTAACTACATTATATAGTTCCCTGTTATCAGCCATTTCAGGTCGGAGATGAAATGTGTCAGATGTGTCCTTCAATAAGTCCAGAACTATATCTCCCTCTTTTAGCTCACCTATCGCCATATATACAACATACTATATAAGACATGATAGTTGCTGAAAGTTAAGGCATGCTGGGGGTTGTAGTGTCACAATAGAGGCACAAGTTGGGAACCAAAAGCAGTATTAACTCTATCCAGCAGCTGCAGAGATCCTTGCACCCATACGGCTACCATTACCTACCTTATAAACTTCCCCATAGCTCCCGCTACCCAGCCGGTGTATCAGCTCGTACACATCCTGGGGGTCTCGATTGGAAATATCCAGTCGACCCTGCACTTCCATTCTGCACACTTAACAATGTGCGAGTGTCACCGGCAGCAGTCAGTGGGTGCCCGGGCGCTGTGCACTACGATTGGTCGACACGAGTCCCTGCAGTTTCCTGAAAGTTCGGTCTTGTATCACCATCTGCTCCCTAGACACATCTTGCAGAGCTCTAGTGGTTTCACACAGTGTTGAATACCCGTACAGAGAAGAGGAATAGCAGAGGCAGAGGAAGGCGTAGCTGTGTGCAAGAAATGTGCACGTCTATGGGTAGAGTTCTGCACGATGGTGTGACAGATATAGATCTAACAGGGTTGAGTTTGTCACTTGGTACTGATATTATGTGTGGTTTTTCATAGGTAGTGAGCTCAATGGGCATGTTTCAATAGCACTTTTTAGGGGTATTACGGTTACTACAAGGTATCCCATATCCAATGGATCTGACCATGGGACCCCCATCGGTCCTGACAAGAAGGGTCCCATTCTCCATCTTAATGGGACAGCCGGAGATAGCCCAGCACAGTGCTAGATGATTCCCCAGCTATCTTCAGAGTTTAGCAACACCCTGTAGAGCAAGTGGTATCACCCACATACCTTCCAACAGACCCCTCTACCAAAGGACAGTTCCATGAACTGGAATCTGAAAAGGGAGGAATTAAGGCTCATGCACAAGAACATATTTTTTCCGTGTCCATTCATTTTTTTTTAGGCCCCTATACGGAACCATTTACTTTACTGGGTCAGCAAAAAAAAACTAGAAAGGACTCCGTGTGCATTCTGTTCCCGTATGTCCACATGGCTGTTCTGCAAAAAAAGGATAGGCATTGTTATAATGGATGCGCAAAAAAAAGCATGCAATACGGATGTCACATGGACATCATATACGTATTTTTTGTGGATCCGTGTTTTGCGGACCGCAAAATACATGTAGTCGTGTGCATGAGCCCTTGTGAATAAGGCTGGGGTGCAATACTAGTGACAGCCTATGTGTTTTTGTCACTTGATCTTCCAGAGAGAGACCCATTCCATAGATAAGAGGCATTTTTGGGCAGAACGGGAGCAGGATTTACAAATTTGCCATGATTTAGGATCGAAATGTTGGCAAGATTGCACCCACTATGTGTAACAAGTGATATTTTTTTTTTATTTTCATTTAAGAGCATTTGTCAGCAAAAACAACCCAATTAAACCAGGTATCCTGCCTGGTAGAGTTGATTCTGCTGATAAAAATGATACCTATCTTGTGGGAATTGGTTGTGGCTTTCCCCAGAAAAAACAGACTTTTATTCTTTATGTAAAATAAAGCTTCAAAGCACTGGGGGTGTGGTCAGCACTGGAAAGCTCTGGAGCACTGAGTGGCTAGGCTCCGCCCCTCAATGCACCGAAGCCCTCATTTCCAATAAGAATGAAAGTCTTTTTTCTTGGGACTGCCACAACCGATTTTCACAAGACATGTATCGTTTTAATCAGCGGGATCAACCCCACCGTGCAGTATACCTGGTTTAAAAGGGTTGATCATGTTGATAGGTGCCCTTGTAACTCTTTCATTAAAGGTGATATAGTATTAGCCTGATTGGCTTGCACCCAGTTGTTCTAGTATGAAATTGCACTGGTATACTCACCATCCTTTAACCAGTTTTATCTACTCAAAGTAATCCCACAGGTAATTATTCTTCAGATAGTAAATTAATAGGGGGTCCTAATTCCAGGGCAATGACACGTAAGTCATATTAGATGGACCGCACGACAGGTATGCAGGAAGTTTGTAATTCTCCCCTGTGTAACTATGTATGCTCAATGCCCAGGAGACCAGCTGTGGATGGAGGTCGTCCTGACTGGAGGCCGGGGATTATACGAGATGAGGCCTGCAGAACATGACTGGTTGGGTCACTCTATGCAAGCACAAAGCTCAATGAAGCTCCTCTGGTGACCAAAACACATAGGCGGTCACTAGTATTGCACCCCAGCCTCATTCACTTGAATGGGACTGAGAAGAAATACCACACACAGCCCCGGCTATTTCCTATAATCTCAGACAAACCCTTTAAGTGATGTCACCATATGGTCATTGATATTTTCTTGATGCACTTGTAAGTGTTCTCTAAAAAAACTGTAATGCCAGCTATAAGTTAATAGCATAATAAACAGCAGATTTATTCACATTTATAACATTTATTATTCCTCTTCCAGTGATGTTCAAATAACCAGACTTTCATTTTTCACCCACAAATATTTCCAAAGGCAGAAACCACTAAACTATTTCAAAATTTTGGAGCGTAGTTAGCCACATTTTCATTCACAGATAGTAGCTTCCTTCCACTGCCCTATCTGGTACTTCAGATATTGGTCCAGTACAGGGAAAGGAAGAATGTAAGGAAGGAAGGATGGAAGATGGGAGAAAGGAAGCTACTATCTGGCACTTAGGATGTGGGTGCAGTATAAGGAAAGGAAGGACAGGAGGAAAGGAAAGAAGGACAGGAGGAAAGGAAGGGAAGGAAGGACAGGAGGAAAGGAAGGGAAGGAAGGACAGGAGGAAAGGAAGGGAAGGAAGGACAGGAGGAAAGGAAGGGAAGGAAGATGGGAGAAAGGAAGCTACTATCTGGCACTTAGGATGTGGGTTCAGTATAAGGAAAGGAAGGACAGGAAAAAAGAAAGGGACGGAAGGACAGGAGGAAAGGAAGGGAAGGAAGGACAGGAGGAAAGGAAGGGAAGGAAAGACAGGAGGAAAGGAAGGGAAGGAACGACAGGTGGAAAGGAAGGAAACTATCTGTCACTTAGGATGTAGGTCCAGTACAGGGAAAGGAAGCACAGAGGGAAGGAAGGAATGAAGGAAGGAGAGAGAAAGAGAAAGGAAGCTACTATCTAGCACTTAGGATGTGGGTTCAGTATAGGGAAAGGAAGGATAGAAGGGAAGGAAGGACAGGAGGAAAGGAAGGGAAGGAAGCTACTATCTGTCACTTAGGCCTAATGCAAACAAACGTATTTTCTTTTGTGTCCGTTCAGTTTTTTTTTTTTTGCAGACTGTATACGGAACCATTTATTTCAATGGGTCCGCAAAAAAACTGAAGTTACTCCGTGTGCATTCCGTTTCTGTATGTCTGTATTTCCGTTCCGAAAAAAAATAAAAAATAGAACATGTCCTATTATTGTCCGCATTACGGACAAGGATAGTACTGTTCTATTAGGGGGCAGCTGTTCCGTTCCGCAAAATACAGAATGCACACAGACATCATCCGTATTTTTTGCCGATCCGTTTTTTGCAGACCCCAAAATGCATACAATCGTGTGCATGAGCCCTTAGGATTTGGGACCAGTACAGGGAAAAAAAGGAAGGAGGAAGAAAGGGTAGGAGGGAGGAAGGAAGCTAATATCTGGTTCTTAGGATGTGAGTCCAGTACAGAGAAAGGAAGGACAGAAGGAAGGAAGGAGGGAGAGAGGAAGCTACTATCTAAGGGCTTGTTAACACGACTGTATGGTTTTACGGTCCGTTTTTCACGGATCCGTTGTTCCATTTTTTTGATCTATTGTGTTTTCATTTCATTTTTCCGCAAAAACAGGAACTTTTTAATTGTTGCAAACACATGTGCAAAATGGGCTGGGCATAGCATTTCTACAGCACAGATCCGCAAAAAACGGATGACACACGGACATGTGTTCTGTATCCATTCCGTTTTTTATACGGACCCATTGACTTGAATGGAGCCACTGAATGTGATTTGCGGACAATAATAGGACCTGACTCAAAATGTTGCGGAACGGAAATACGGAAATACAATGCATACGGAGTACATTCCTTTTTTTTTTGCGGACCCATCAAAATGAATGGTTCCGTATTCGGCAAGCAAAAAAGGTTTGTGTGAACGATCCCTAACCCTTAGGCTACATGCACACAAACGTTGTTTGTTTCCGTGTCAATTCCGTTTTTTTTGCGGATAGGATGTGGACCAATTCATTTCAATGGGTCCACAAAAAATCCGGACAACACACAGTGTATTATCCACATCCATATGTCCGTTCCGTTGCCCCACAAAAAAAAGAGGATGTCCTATTCTTGTCCGTTTTAGGCATTGTTAGAATGGATCCACACACAAAAAACGAATGGTATACTGATGTCATCCGTTTTGTTTTTTTTCGCGAATCCGCAATTTGCAGACCGCAAAACACATACGGTCGTGTGCATGTAGCCTTAGGTTGTGTTTCTCTTCTTCTTAAATCACTTGGGTTTTGTGTTTTAATCCAATAGGTGAAATAGAAAAGAAAAACCATACATTTTCTAAGGAGTCACCCACAGGGTCTCATCCCTCTTCCTCCTCCCACCTCCAGTTCTAGAGAATCGAAAATCATAACCTTCAATACATAATAATCTCGCCATAACTATTAGTTAGAAATCATCAGAAAGGGACAATTGCCATTGCTTTGACCAATTGCAGCACAAAAAATGTGCAGTATGGTTTTGTCCGTAACAAATTAGTTATTTCTCACAATTAGGCCTCATGCACACGACCGTATGTTTGGTCTGCATCCGAGCCGCATATATTCACTTCAATGGGACTGCAAAAGATGCAGACAGCACTCTGTGTGCTGTCCGCATCCGTTGCTCCGTTCCGTAGCCCCGCAAAAAAAAATAGAGCATGTCCTATTCCTGTCCATTTTGCGGACAACAATAGGCATTTCTACAATGGGCCGTGTTCCAGTTTGCAAATTGCAGAACGGAACGTGGAGCAGCTTCTGTGTTATGCGGATCCGCAGTTTGCAGAATGCAAAACGCATACGGTCACGTGCATGAGGCCTTACACATCTGCATGGTCATATTTTGGGGCGTATTGTTCGTGTGAAATATGAAAAAGCTGCATGCTGCCCACTTGTGATCTAAGAGTATGTTCACACGTGGTAGTGAGCGTAAGGGCTCGTTCACATGAATGTTTTTTGCGTTCCTTATACGGGCTGGTTTTTACGTTTAGTATACCGTCCGTATACAGAACCATTCATTTCAACAGGTCCGCAAAAAAAAAAATGGAATGTACTCCGTATGCATTCCGTTTCCGTATTTCCGTTCCACTACATGTTCTATTATTGCCTGGCAAATCACGTTCCGTGGCTCCATTCAAGTCAATGGGGATGTGAAAAAATGGAATGCATCCGTATGTCTTCTGTATCCGTTCCGTTTTTGCAGAAGCATCTATTGAAAATGTTATGCCCAGGCCGATTTTTCAATGTACTTACTGTTAAAACATTATTATATGCTTCCGCTTCCGTTTGCGATCCGCAAAAAACGGATCACAAACGGAAATGATACGGAAGCGAAACGGAAACAATACTGAAACCAAAAACTGATCCGTTAAAAACGGCAAAACCATACGGTCGTATGAACGAGCCCTAAGGCTCTATTCACACTCCGCAATGTCGTCCGCATGTATTCCGCAATTCTGCGGAATACATGCGGACCCATTGACTGTGAATGGGGCACGGAACGATGCGGAGAGCACACACTGTGCTCTCCGCATCAGTTTTTGCGAAGCGCGCCGCCGATTCTTACGGCTGCAGCTCCGCAAAAAAGTAGAGCATGTCCTATTTCTGCCCGCAATTGCGGACAAGAATAGACATTTCTATGGGGCTGCCGGCCGGGTGTGTTTATGGATCCGCAATTTGCGGATCCATAAACACTACGGACGTGTGAATAGGGCCTAACTGTTACACCATACACTGTCTAGTGGCTGTGCTTGGTATTGCAACCCAGCTCCATTCACACGCGTTTTTGTAGGCGTTTTTGTATTTTTGCAACACGCGTATTTGGGGCGTTTTTTGATTGACAGCTTACAGTTTGCAGAAAAAAAGAATCCCCACCCAGCAAAGGTGGGTGGAGATTCTGCCTTTCTGCTGGGTTTTACTACAAAAACGCGCGATCATGCTTTTCAATGGGTGCAAACGCTTGGGCAAACGCCCCAAAGAAGCTCATGCACAAGCGTTTGCGTTTGGCGTTTTTCAGCGCGTTCAAACGCGCTGTAAAACGCTCAAGTGTGAACCATGTCCATTGGAATACATGGGTTTTCACTTGTTGTGCATTTTTCAGCGCGTTTGAACGCGCTGAAAAACGCTCAGGTGTGTTCCCAGGGTGAAGGTTCCCATTGAATGACAGCAAGCAGAGATCTTGGAAAGCATGGGGTATTGATACAGAAAATATCTTAAAAAATTGCATCATTTTTCACTACACAATGGATGATCTTTATTTGCTTAAACTGGAACTCCCCTTTAAGACCCTGCAAAATGTTGAATCTTTGCAAATGGCAGATACCAGATTCAGACCAGACCTCACAATTAGGGCTCTTGCGCATGACCGTAGCCCGTTTTGCGGAATGGAACGTCCTGCCTTCTATAGAACTAATGCGGTCAAGAATAGGACATGTGGTATATTTTTGCGGGGCCGCGGAACGGACAAATGGATGCGGATAGCACACGGCGTGCTGTCCACATCTTTTGCGGCCCCATTAAAGTGAATGTGTCCGCATCGGACCCGTACAAAATCCGTTTGTATGCATGAGCCCTTAGTGTGTCGGGGATGGAAGCTGGCCCTTCGAATTGCATTTATCGTCACGTCTCCTTCCACTCGATCGGTGGTTTCTTTATCTTCACTTGGCTCGTTATAAGTTCCTGGTAATTAGAATAGTCGGCCTATTGAGCCCCACTGAAAGCAGAACTGAAATTCTAGACAGAGCTTGTATTTATTATATCAGGAAGAGGAAACCCTACATGAAAAGGAAGATTAGATCCAAAAAAATGATTGTAGAACCACATGATTATAATATACGGAGGAGGCTTGCTACAAAGATAAGCTCGATGGAAGCACAACCTCATTCACATACAGCTATCAGCTTATTTACAGGCCATTTACAAAAGATGGTCTGTCCCAACAAGACAAATGCCTGTCTGTATACCCCATCAGGACTCCATAGAACGAGGGCACCCACTCAAGGGACCCACTCCACCTGGACATGTACTACATGGTAAACTATTCATTTAGATGGGCTACTTGTAATACTACATTTCCCCTGTAGTGGCCGCTACAGATACAGCTTCTACTCCCAGAAATATGAGCCGATCACCGGGATTTTCAGAAGCTGGACCCATATTGATCAGCTGATCGCTGCCGGTTTCCTTTTAAACAGGTGTTGCCATGCTGGGAACATACATTTAAGGCCTCTAGCACACGACCGTATGGATTTTTCAGTATTTTGCGGATTCGCAAAAAATACGGATTCGTTTTTTGCGGAACAGAACAGCTGGCTTCAGATAGAACAGTTCTATCCTTGTCCATTATGCGGACAATAATAGGAAATGTTCTATCTTTGAACGGAACGGAAAAACAGAAATACGGAAATGGAAGGCATACGGAGTACCTTCCGTTTTTTTGTGGATCCATTAAAACGAATGGTTTCGCATACGGTCCGTTTACGGAATGCAAAAAACGGAACGTAAACAGAAAGAAAAAAACGTCCGTGTGCAAGAGGCCTAATTTGAGCAGCGGGGTACTTTGGGTCCACCAGAGGAAACGGTTCTGAGGGTCCACCCTCCAGCTTTACAGAACAATATGCATACAGCTGTCCCAAGGTCATCAGTGTAAGGCTACATTCACACGTCCGCAAGTGTTTTGCGGATCCACGGAGCCGCGGATCCGCAAAACACGGACACACCGGCAATGTGCATTCCGCATTTTTGCGGACCACACATTGCCCGGACTCCATAGAAAATGCCTCTTCTTGTCCGCAATTGCGGACAAGAATAGGACATGCTCTATTTTTTTTGCGGAGCCGCGGACCGGAAAATCGGCGGCGCGCTCCGCAAAATCGGATGCGGAGAGCACAGTGTGTGCTCTCCGCATCTTTCCCGGCCCCATTCACAGTCAATGGGTCCGCATGTATTCCGCAAAATTGCGGAATACATGCGGACTACATTGCGGACGTGTGAATAAGGCCTAAGGCCTCATGCACACGACCGTTGTTTGATTCCGTGTCCGTTGCTCCATTTTTCGTGATTTTCTGCGGACCCATTGGTTTTCAATGGGTCCATGGAAAACTCAGCAAATTCACCGTTTGTCCTCCGCATCCATGGTCCGTGATTCCATTCCGTCAAAAAAATATAACCTGTCCTATTCTTGTCCGCGAAAAATGGTTCGCGGACCCATTCAAGTCAATGGGACCGTGAAAAAATGCGGATGGCCATCCGTGTGTCATCCGCATTCCACTTACGCATTTTTTAGCGGCTCCCTTGGCAGGCATTTGGCAAATTGTCAGCCTGTCTTTTGTTAATATCTTTTGGGTCATGTCCGCAAAAAAAAAAAAAAAAACACGGAAGACACACGGAAACACAACGGAAGCAAAAACGGACACGGATCAACGGAACCCCGTTTTGCGGACTGCAAAAAAATACTGTTGTGTGCAAGAGGCCTAAGGCCTCATGCACACGAACGTATTTTTTTTCCGTGTCCGTTCTGGTTTTTTTGCGGACCATATGCGAACCATTCATTTCAATGGGTCCGCAAAAAAAACGGATGGCACTCCGTGTGCATTCCGTTTCCGTATGTCCGTTTTTCCGTTCTGCCAAAAAATAGAGCATGTCCTATTTTTTTCTAGTTTGCGGACAAGGATAGGCATTATTACAATGGATCCGCAAAAATAACGGATCCACAAAAAAAACGGATGCCATACGGAACGTCATCCGTTTTTTTTTGCGGATCCGCAATTTGCGGACCCGCAAAACACACACGGTCATGTGCATGAGGCCTAAAGGGCGGCACAATGGGGTGTGACATCAGTAAGCAGGCAGGGTACGTCTGTGATGTCACAGAGCGGTATAAATAGCAGATTTCTGCCCACAGCAGGTGCCACCAGCAACACGGATGGATGGATCCTTACTTTATCCATTGAGACCGCATGCACACGATGCAGGTGAACGCTCATAAGATCTGAGCGAATATCCGTGTGGAATTATGCGCAATTCTGCAAAATACCCGCAACAAAATCTGCAATTTATAATTGCGGATTAGATGCGGTTTTGCTGCAGGTCTCACCCTTCATTGGAGAAGGGTGAAATCCGCAGCTAAAACCGCAAGCATAATTGACATGTTGCGGATTTGGAACTCCACACAGAAAGTCAACCCGCAAAGTGTGCAGGAGATTTGTTGCTCCTGTAATAGGCTGCAGTTTTTCCGCACGTTTTCCACAATATGTGCAGGTGGCGTTAGATGGTTCTACGTAATACTACATTTCCCCTGTACCAGCCTTCACATAAGGGTACAGCTGCATGGCGACGTGTGTTGGGTGGCACTGCACATAATGACTGTCAGTGAAGTCACAGTGCGACATTTGACATGCTGCGACTGCAAATCACGTCTATTCGCACACAATTTTTACAATTGCCTTCCTGAAGCCATAACGTTTTTATTTTTCCATTCACATAGCCATCTGAGGGCTTGTTTTTTGGGGGGAGGTTTTGGTCATACAATGTAGCGTGAAGCTAGACAGTTCTATGGGTTTTGTTTTTACGGCGTTCCCGGTCCGGTAAAACTGACCTGTTATCTTCATTCTCCAGGTCAGTACAATTACTTCGATACTACATTTGTATAGCTTTTCTTGTGTTTTAATACCGAAAAAAAAAACTTTGGAAAAAATATTTTTTTCTTTTTATCATATTCTGAGCCTATAAGTTTTTGTAGTCTTGTATATGGAGCTCTGTAAGAGATTATTTTTTGAGGGACGATCTATTGTTTTTATTGATACCATTCTGGGGTGTGTATGCCTTTTGGATTACTTTTTATAAAAAAAAAAAAAAAGGCGAATCGGCCATTTAGATTTTGATTTTTTTGTCCATTGCACCATTCGCTGTATGTGATACATATTTTTTTATTTCAATAGTACGGGCGTTTTTCGGATGCAGTGATGCCCATGATGTTTATTTTTTTATTGTTTATCTTTATTCTAGGAAAAAGGGGGTGATTTTATTTTTTTTTCTAATATATTTGAAACTTTATTTTTTTTTACCACATATTTTTTTTAATCACCCTAGATTGCATTGTTCTTATGGAGCTCTGCCACCTGCAGGGCTTTGTAGAAACTACAACTCTGAAAGCCCTGGTTTCTTCAGCCAGAGCTGGGCTTTCAATTTCAACCAACAGCTCCCCCGCATGCTCCCGGGTTTTTAACCTCTCAGATGCCAGGGTCACATTTGACCACAGCATCTGAAGAGTTAGGGTACTTTTACACTTGCGGCAGAGGGATCCGGCAAGCAGTTCCGTCGCTGGAACTGCCTGCCGGATCTGGAAATCTCTGTTGAAAAGGACAGTATATGTAGACGGATCCAGATGCGGATCCATCTCACAAATGCATTGCAAGAACGGATCCGTCTTTCCGGTTGTCATAACGGATCCATTATGTATTCTTCTCACATTTTTACCAGCTTGCGCATGCGCAGACCAGAAGAACGGATCCGTCAATGCGGTATTTTTAATGCTGGATCCGGCACTAATACATTCCTATGGAAATTAATGACGAATCCGGCATTACGGCAAGTGTTCCGGCATTTTGGACGGAGATAAAACCGCAGCATGCTGCGGTATTTTCTCCGTCCGAAACGCCTGACAGGGACTGAACTGAAGACATCCTAATGCGTCTTGAACGGATTTCTCTCCATTCAGAATGCATGGGGATAAAACTGAAGCGTTTTTTTCCGGTATTGAACCTCTAGGACAGAACTCAATGCCGGAAAAGAAAAACGCTAGTGTGAAAGTACCCTTAAATGACTGCATTTGTCGATTCGCACCGAGTGTCTGCTGTTTTAGGCTAGGGCTACATGGCGACATTTTTTACAATGACACGACTGCGACACAACAGTTGCAAAAAAAAAAAAAACATCCAAGTTGGACTTTTATGCGACTGTCAAACACTATTGACTATCATTATAAAAAATGTTGCGCGACATCGGTGCCACACATGTTGCAATGTAGTTGTACCCTTTTTATCACGTTACACATGTCGCCGTGTAGCCCTAGCCTTAAGCAGCAAGCACCCAGCGGCTATGGCGCCCGCTCCGTTCTAGTTATGCATCGGTATTCTGGTTTGAAAAATCCTGCTGAATATTTTTTGTGGGACAACCCCTTTAATCATTTTGGCGCAACTTACTCCAGAGCACTTGAACTGGCGTATGAAACATCACTAGCCTAATACATTCTCTCCTATATCTCCGGATTGATGCTGGTACCAAATTTGTTAATTATCCCACATCTTTATTTAGTACATCAGTACAGAATGCCACAGAAGGCGGCTTTGTCCTTCCGGGCGTCCTCCCTTTACACGATTTGCCTGACTACCACCAGGGGGCAGTAATTGACACTTTTGGCCTTTAATATGTCATTTATGGTGTGTGAACGTTTATTCATGTTTTATGTTTTCCTGTGCAGGGCGGTTTTACAGCTAGAGTTTTCTGACCGCGGCCAGATGTTTGTTCACAGCCAATAAGGAATGATACTGCTTTGTGTGTGTGTGTGTAAATTTTCGGTAAATTTTTTTTTTGTAGTTCATTGCTTTTTTTTCAAAACGCAGCATACTCTAGGCACAGCACATTTTTCACGCTACTTCCCAAAGACTTTTCTGGACAAAAATAAAAAAAATTCTTGTACAATACCCATTAATGTCTTATTTATTTAAATTTTTTTAGGGTGCGCTCACTTGTCGCGGAATTTTCCGTCAGACGTGCAGATTTTTGCGCGTGAATTATGGTGCGGGTTCTGTTGCGGAATTCCTGTATGAGAATCTCTCCATTCAATTTAATGGGAAACTGATGCTGCAGCGGAAAATGCTGCATTTTTCCGCAGCATTTTCTACTTAGAAGAATCAGTTTCCCATTGAATTGAATGGAGATTCTCATACGGAAAGACTCTTCATGTTGTGAATTTTCTAGCTGAAAATTTCGCCATGTGTGAGTGCACTCTAAGGCTGGGAACACACCTAAGCGTTTTGCAGGCGTGTGTTTTTTCATGCGTTTTTACGCGCGACAAACACGCGATTGTATGCGCGTTTTTGTCATTAATGAACGCGCGTTTTTCGCGCGTTTTTGTGATTGACAGGTGCTAGATCCACTAAAAATGCAGGCCTACCTATATGAAAGGTGTTGCTTCACAGCCTGCTTCCTCCATGCTTGGGCCTAGGATTCTGGCTTTTTCAGCTGGTTGACTAGTAAAAAACGCGCGTTCTTGGAACAGAAAACGCGCATTTCTTCATCTTTGCATGTTCTAATACAATCCTATGGACGGAAACGCGCGCAAAAACGCCCTAAAGAAGCTCAAGTAGAAGCGACAGCGTTAGGCGTTTTCCAGCGCGTTTAAACGCGCTGTAAAACGCCCAAATGTGAACCATGCCCATAGGGAAGCATGGCTTTTCACATGTTGTGCGTTTTACAGCGCGTTTGAACGTGCTGTAAAGCGCTTAGGTGTGTACCTAGGGTTAGGGTACTTTCACACTTGCGTTCGTGTGATCCGGCAGGCAGTTCCGTCGTTGGAGCTGCCTGCCGGATCCGCCGTTCAGTGTGACAACTGACAGCATTTGTAGACGGATCCGGGTGCGGATCAGTCTACAAAAGCATTGCAAGAACGGATCCAGTCTCTCCACTTGTCATGCGGATGGACAGATCCGTCCTGCACTCTTTTTCACAGTTTTCCCGGTCTGCGCACCGGAAGGACGGATCCATCCTTCAGTTGTTTCGCAATGCCGAATCCAGCACTAATACAAGTCAATGTAAATTAATGCCGGATCCGGCATTCCGGCGACTGATCAGACATTTTGGACGGACATAATACCGCAGCATGCTGCGGTATTATGTCCGGCCAAAACGCCTGACAGTGACTGAACGGAAGGCATACTGATGCAAACTGAACGGATTTCTCTCCATTCAGATTGCATGGGGATATGCCTGATCAGTTCTTTTCCGCCATAGAGCCCTTTTGACAGAACTCTATGCTGGGAAAAAAATAATGCAAGTGTGAAAGTACCCTTACAAGCCCCAAAAAACTGCAATAGTGTGAATATGTTTGACTTTGTGGTGTTTGAAATCATGTTTAAAAAAAAAACGAAAAAACCCAACAATGTCTGGATGGTAAACTTACTGATAAAATTTTCAGGGAGAAAACCCTAAAAACTCTCTGTATATTATGTACAGTACTACGGGTGTTACGTGTCCCTTCTTGTCTTGCATACAGATGGTCAGGCACATCAAGACCTAAATGTACAAATGTAATTGGAAAAAATTGAACAAAAATGAAGCAGAAGGAGTTTTCCGAATAAAATAAGTGGTGGTATATTTCTAGAATACTGATCGAAGGGGATCCGACGGCCTGCACCCCCACCCATCCATAGAATGAAGTAACCAGCCTGAGGACTTTGCTGATCGCCGAGGGTCCCGGGGATCGATGAAACATTGATGGTGCACCCGGCTCCATTCACACATCTGCAATTCTCTTCTACATTTTGCGGAACGGAATTGCGGACCCATTTATTTCTATGGGGACACACTATGTCCCGCCTGGATCCGGAATTGCGGATCCGCACATCCGGGTCCGCACAAAGATATAGAACATGTCCTATTCTTGTCCGCAATTGTGGACAAGAAAAGGCATTTTCTATGAGAGTGTCGGCGATGTGCGGTCCACAAAATGCCTGTGTGAAAGGACACTGCTGCGCATGCGTAACCACCACTCCATTCACTTCTTTGGGACTGCTGAGTACAGCTCTTGCCAGGGGCGTACATAAAAATCATTGGGCCCCATAGCAAGAATCTGAATTGGGCGCCCATGTCCGGATGCGCCAGATCTGGCACTACCGTGATTTTTGCTGTTGTGCTCCTGACAGAGCAGAACAGCGAACATCACTAGCGCAGATGTGAAAGCCTAATATACACCTCAGCTGCTGCAGAACCTCATAATAGCGATAAGAGAACTACAAGTCTCATCATGACCAGTTTAGGCCTGTTTCACACTGCCGGCAGTAGTCCCATCAAGCTCTAGCAATGCTGGATCCAGAAAGCTCCGGGCTGGCAGGCTGTGCTCTGCCGGAACAGCCTGCTGGAACTACTGCCAGCAGTGTAAAACTAGTGGAGGAGTAAAAGAGGAGAGGACTACAACTCCCAGCATGTCCAGGCTGTTATTATGGAACACAAGTTGACATGACAGGGAGAGGGTATAAGAGGAGAGAACTACAATCCCTGCATTACCAGACTGTTATTGTACAGCATCAGTGGATATTATAAGGTGAGAGAACTACAACTCCCAGCATGCTCAGACTTTTATTGTAGGGAAAAGGTGAACATTACATGGAGAGAGATAAAGTAGGACAGGACTACAACTCCCAGTATTAGGATGTTATGGGCTATCCCAGGACACCACTCACCTCTCCCCCAGGCACACACAGAAGCTCCTCCCCATGTAGTTCACCACATTTTCCTCTCCACCCAATCTCCCTGTCCTGGTCACATGATGATGACATCATCACAGGTCCTTTAGCTGTAAAACTACTGACTCTGTAGGGCTTTCCCTGATCACATGCTGATGACATCATTGCAGGTCCTTCTGCACAGCTCCCTATGTAAGTGTAATTGAGGGCGCGGCTTTTCTGCAAGGCCTGTGTTCTGTCAGAAAACCTTACCTCGTCAGATTCCCTTACCCCACGTGACTTCCAGGGTGTGCGCCTCCGCGCAATTGCAGAACCAGGGCATGGGTAAGGTAAAATTACAGTGAGCGTTGACTCATGGACGCTTGTTAAATCTCCTTACCCTCACACTGTGCACATGCGGATTATAAAATCTCCTTACCCTCGCTACACAGCACACTTCAGATTCATTGCTCGCTGGCTTCAATCAGGATCGGGTCGGTCTCTTAATGATCCTGATCGAAGCCAGCCAGCAATGAATCTAAAGCGCGCTGTGTAGTGAGGGTAAGGAGATTTTACAATCTGCGCATGCGCAGTGTAAGGGTAAGGAAGGAGATTTAACAAGTCAAAAGACCGTCAGATCACCTTACCCCTGAGAGCGCACGCGCGGTTGGGCGCATGTGCGGTGTCCGTGCACGCGTCCATGAGTCAACGCTCACTTTAATTTTACCTTACCCATGCCCTGGTACTGCGCTTGCACAGAGGCGCTGTGCCGTGGTACTGCGCTTGCATGGAGGCACACCCCCCCCCGAAAGTCACGTGGGGTAAGGGAATCTGACGAGGTAAGGTTTTCTGACAGAACACCGGGCCCCTTTCCTCCTTCAGCCCCATAGCAGCTGTGTGATCTGCCTCTATTAGAAGTTCGCCACTGGCTCTTGGCAATCTCCGTCAGTTCCCCTCCCGTTCCGATCGACATTATTTTGGCGCGGCTGGGAAGGGAGCCGGGATTGGCGTTGCGCGGATCATAGACTTAGGCTACTTTCACACTTGCTTTACAGTTTTCCCGTATTGAGTTCTGTCCTCGGGGCTCAATACCGGAAAAAAACGGATCAGTTTTATCCTAATGCATTCTGAATGGAGAGCAATCCGTTCAGTATGCATCAGGATGTCTTCAATTCAGTCACTCTTACGGTATTTGGCCGGAGAAAATCCAGCATTATTTTCCATTAATGCATGATCCGGCACCAAGTGTTTCAGCAAAACGAATCCGGCTTTTCGGTCTGCGCATGCGCAGATCTTTAAAAATGCAAAAAATAAATAAATACCGGATCCGTTTTTCCGGACGACAGCGGAGAGACGGATCCGGTGTTTCAATGCATTTGTCAGACGGATCCGGATCCATCTACAAATGCTTTCCGTTTGCACACAGATTTCCAGATCCGGCAGGCAGTTCCGGCGACGGAACTGCCTGCCGGACCCTCACAACGCAAACGTGAAAGTACCCTAAAACCACTTGGCTCGTCTTTTCAGTCACTGGGAGGGGACTGAGCAGCATGTAAAAATTCACACTGGTTCAGTCGCCTGTCTGCCTCCAATGTGGAGGCGGCAGCTGACCTTTACCGTCATGAAATCTGTAGCACTGACGAGATCTGGAAGGAAGGACTGGTTTAACCCATTGTATGCCCTAATGCAAACGCTTACAGGGCTCATTGTATGTCACATTAATAAAAGTGGGCTGCACGGTGCGGACAAGGACTAAGCTAATGTAAAAGAGTTTTTTGCTCACAAAATTAAAGGGGTTATCTGACTATTTCTAACTGAAGACCGATAGTAATAATAATCATATTCCGTCACGCTTTACAATCAGAGTCATAAATAACATAGCAACAGAAAAGTCAAAAATGAAAACAAGTGGAATGAGGGTCCTGCTCGCAAGAGCTTACAATCTATGAGGATATAGGGGCGACACAGAAGGTAACTAGTGCTTGTCTTGTACAATGGTCCGACCATCTTAACACAATAGGGGAGTAGATATATAAGCTGCATGAGCCGTCACCAGCCGATATCTGTAGTGCTTCCAAATGCATGGGGTGTGGATAATTGACAATGATCAGGTTCAGAAGAATGATGATGGGGGGCGGGATAATGGAGAAGAGTTATGGCTGTGTTACACCTTCTGATTTTTGGCAGATGATCGCTAAAGAGAGTTCGTATAAACGCTCTTTAGCAATCATCTGGCAGTGTAATACTGCTGCCAAATGCCCAACGAACGAGCAAACACTCATTCATCGGGCAATCGTTATTTTTAAGCACACTTAAACATCATTGTTCGCCGGCTGAATCGAGCAGGGCAAGAGCTTTTTCTGCAGATCCGGTGGCGTATCGGGTCTCTGCTAGACAGAGGCTTCCGCCTAGCAGTGTTCTCGGTGATGTCACCGGCACTAATGGGTGGGGTTTAGAGGCTAGGGCAGCACTAAAGCCTGCCAATTAGTGCCGATGGCATCACCGGCAACACTGCTAGGCAGAAGCCTCCGCCTAGCAGTGTAAAAATGTTAACATAAAAGCCCTGCCCTGCTCCGATGCTCATCTCAGAGGGGGTGCTGGGGTGAAAACGGGGATATGTCCAGGTTCAGCTCTGAACCTGGACAACCCCTTTAAGATTAGTGACTGATAGGCCAACCTAAAAAGCTGTGTTTTTAGGGAGCACCTAAAACTGTGGATGTTATGACTTAAAGGGGTATTCCCATCTGAGACAATGGGGGCATATCGCTAGGATATGCCCCATTGTCTGATAGGTGCGGGTCCCACCGCTGGGAACCGGACCTACACCGAGAACGGAGCAGGGAAGGTGGTGGCCAGAGGGTCCCGGGTTTTCTGGGGTGCACCACTAAGCGCTCTCCCCTAGTAGTGAATGAATGCCCACTGCTCCCATTCATTTCTAAAATAGCAGAGCCACCGCTAAGCTATATTCGCCGACCCTATTGCAATGAATAGAGGGAGGCTGCGCATGCGCAGTGTGCCCTCCATAACTTTCAGGGCTTGGTTCTCAGTGTAGGTGAGGGTCCCAGAGGTGGGACCCGCACCTATCAGACAATAGGGACATATCCTAGCGATATGCCCCATTGTCTGAAATCAGAATACCCCTTTAACCTAATAGCTTGGGGTACAGCGTTTCAGAGAACTGGTGCAGCTCAGGAAACGGGAGTGAGAGGTTTAGATTATGGTGGATGTCAATTGTAAATCATTTGCTGAACGGAGAGCACAGGTAGGATGGTAGACAGAAATGAGGGAGGACAAGGGGGTGCAGCACTGTGGAGAGCTTTGAGGGTGAGAAGTTTAAATTGAATCCTCTACTGTGTGGGCAACCCTTGCAATGACTGGCACAAGGCAGAGGCATTACAGTAGCGGTTAGGGCTCATGAGGTGTAAGGGCCCGTGCTGCAGACCACAAATAGCAGTCCGCAATGCATGGGCGCCGGTGAATGGGTCTCCAATCTGCAAGTTACAGTAAAAGATAGGACGTCTTATCTTTTGCTATGCAGACAGATAGATGAGCCTGGCTGCTGTGTTCAGGATAGATTTGAGAGAGGAGAGTCTGGTGAGGGGGACGCCAATTAGTAATGACTGCAAGGAAAAAAAATAGGGGTTAGGGTACTTTCACACTTGCGGCAGGACGGATCCGTCCTGCCGCAAGTGCCCGTGCACTGCCGTGCTGCCGCTCTGTCCACATTGACTATAATAGGGCGGGGGCGGAGCTACGGCACAGCAGCGCACAGCAAAGATCGCCAGACTGAAAAGTCGGACATGCAGGACTTTTAATCTGGCGATCTCCGGCCGCGCACTACCGTGCTTCGCCGTAGCTCCGCCCCCCGCCCCATCATAGTCAATGGGGACGGAGCAGCAGCACGGCAGTGCACGGGCACTTGTGGCAGGTCGGATCAGCCTGCCGGATCCGTCCTGCCGCAAGTGTGAAAGTACCCTTAGTCAGCACTTTCCAGTGCGCAGGTGTACGTTGCCATTGCTTGAAGCACAAAAGCAAAAACAAACACAATGCAACGGCCCTCTGTAAACACAAATAATAAAGTAAATACAATAGTGCCATACTCACCGTAGAAAGTGTACCAATGCTAATGCTATGTTAGCTGCAGCCTGCTCTCCCTGTATTTATTAAAGGCCTTTTGGCACCAGGAGAGGTAAAATACAGAGTGGGCTCAGCATGCACGTAGAGCCAGCATTCCCTGAATTCAATGGAGGCCATTGTGGCACCGAAAGAGGTATAATATAGTGTGGGCTCAGCATGCATGTGGAACGTGCATTCCCTGAATTCAATGGAGGCCAGTATGGCACTGAAAGAGGTATAATATAGTGTGGGGTCAGCATGCATGTGGAACGTGCATTCCCTGAATTCAATGGAGGCCAGAATCGCACCAAAAGAGGCGGTATTTTAGTGTAGGTTCCTGTTCCTGTTCTAGAGAGATTACCTTGACGCTGGCGGACAGGCATAAATAATTTTGTACAAAACATATTTGCCAAGAATTTCACATTTATAACGTGGCATTACTATTCGTACACTTTCTACAGTGAGTATGGCACTATTGTATTTACTTTATTATTTGCGCTTGCAGAGTGCTGTTGCATTGTATTTGCCAATTAGCAACGAGTTACAGTAATCGAGGTGGGAACAGATCAGGGCAACAATGATAGTTTTTGTTATTTCTAAAGTAAGAAAGGGGTGAATTCTACAGAAATGTTTGAGGTGCAGGTGGCACGAGGAGGCAAGTGATTGAATATAGGGGGTAAAGGAAAGACCAGTGTCACCAGTATCTGATCGGTAGGGGATCCGAAACCCGCCGATCAGCTGTTTCAGAAGGCATCGGCACGCCTGTGAGCGCCGGTGCCTTCTCGCGACTTGGTACATTGTATAGCGACTGTGCTTGGTCGTGACATCACTGGCCTAGGCAGAGCTGCGATAAAGGAGCGCTGGTGTCTTAAACAGTCAGACCCCAACCTATAAGATGCTGATGACCTATCCAGAGGATAGCTGATCAGTTAGAAATAGGCCCCATGCACACGACCGTTGTTTGTTTCCGCGTCCGTTCCGTTTTTTTTCACGGATAGGATGCTTCCCCATTCATTTCAATGGGTCCGTCAAAAAATGCGGATGGTCAACCGTTTTTGTTCCGCATCCGTGATCCGTGTTTTCATTCCGTCAAAAAATAGTGCATGTCCTATTTTTTTCACGTTTGCGGACAAGGATAGGCATTTTTACAATGGATCTGCCATAAAAATCGGATCCGTCAAAAAAGCGGTCCGTCATCCGCTTTTTTGACGGACGCAAAGTTTCAGGAGGAGCGGACGCGGAGGCAGGCATCGGTCGTGTGCATGTAGCCGCCAGTCGGATAACCCCTTTAGGCTGCATGCACACGATCGTTAGCCTCGCCTCCGCCCGTCTCCTGAAATTGCGTCCGTCAAAAGCGGATGACGGACCGTTTTGACGGATCCGGCTCTATGGCAGATCCATTAAAAATGCCTATCCTGTCCATGAAGCGTGAAAGACATATGCACTACTTTTTGACGGAATGAAAACACGGATCACGAATGCGAAGGCTAAAACGGTTGACCATCCGCATTTTTTGACGGACCCATTGAAATGAATGGGGAAGCATCCTATCCGTGAAAAAAAACGGAACGGACGCGGAAACAAACAACGGTCGTGTGCATGGGGCCTTAATAAAACGGAGTCTCGCATTCAGGATCTTGGTCTATCAACCATGCCGCAACAGAGAGAGTCTCCCACTATCGAGGAGACGTCCATGCTTTTATTAGACATCTCATTCAGTTCAATGTGAACGTTATGTCTGGAGACCCCCATCGCACCACTAAGATCCCCTCTCAAACTTAGCTGTGAAGCACGGACACTACTGCTATAGCTGCTAAGGGCCCTTTGGGCCCCTGTGAAGCTAAAGTGACTGCATAGGGAGAATGCCCGCCTCCTTAATCATTTTTTTCAGCCCACCACTTGCTGCCAACAGGGGGTGTCCGGATCTCTGAGGCTCCAAGCATTTGCTTGGTTTGTGTGGTGGTAAAGTCTACTCCTTATGGGGATCGTCCACAATTCCAAGAATCAACAGATCACCAAATGGTCCATTGCTATGACCACCAGTGATACGGGGGAACAACTGCAGCGCCTCCACAGGAGCAACCAAGAATTACACAGTGCCCATTGAAATCAATGAGCTTCCCCATGATAGGCATGTCTAGATGATGGTCCTGACTGGCACCACCTCTCCCTCTATTTCCTCAAAATTCCCTATAGGATAGGGCAGGGATGGGCAAACTGCGGCTCTCCAGCTGTTGTAAAACTACAATTCCCACCATGCCCTGCTGTAGGCTGATAGCTGTAAGCAGTCTTTGCATGCTGGGAGTTGTAGTTTTGCAACAGCTGGAGATAGGGTATGTAAAAATGGGTCTTATAGACCATAAACACCCACAATAAACTGTATCTGCTGAGGTCCAGAGCCTATAGATAGCCTCAGCTGTTGTTCTCAGGTCGGACAGTGTCAGCTATGTGGTGGGTAATGAGACACCCACTTTACACATTTTAGCTATGTCCCAGCCCCGGCCACAAGGAGGTCTTGGAGATTCCCATGGACTGAGCCATATTACCAGGCATTTTACTTCTTACAGTTCCTTAGGCATCATTCAGGCCAAGAGGCTGCATATTAAAGGGAAACTCTGCTTTGGGGCAGCAACAGACAAAAGTACAAAAGGCAGTAAAACAAACTACTTACAAAGACGTCAATGTCACTTACCTGAGGTCGAAGTGAAGGGTCACGACTCACCCTGTAGGACTTTGCCCTCACCAAAGAGAACGTTCTCTTTGGTTATCTATCTTTTAGTTTATTTCATCTCTATCTTTATCTGTCAGTTTATTTTTTAATCTACACTTTACATACAGTATACAATACTATCTTTTGTTTTTTCGGTCATGTGAAACAGGCTCCAAGGACCAACTGGAAGGTCGCTATACCGAAGCCCAATAAAGAACAGGATGATATCATATATAAGACTAAGAATTTATCTGAATAATTGTATTATATTGAATTGTATGACTATCATGGTATGCTGCTCGACATTGTAACAAATCAATCTGTAATGTACTATCGCTAACTGTCTGACATGAGAAAATCAATAAAAACTATTAAAACAGGACTTTGCCCTCACCATTCAGTGTTGTCATAGGGACATTGACACTCAACTAATCAGAATCCAGCTTTAGGGCTCGTGCACATAATAGGTCGCCCGTGCCCGTATTGTGGCCCGCAAACACTTGAATGGGTCCTCAATCCGGAATATACAGTGCGGAACGGAGGCACGGATCGGAAGCCACCACGGAAGCCACTACGGAGTGCTTCTGTGGGTTTTCTCTATGTGCCTCTGCACTGCAAATAAGTAGGGCAAGCACTACTTTTTTTGCGGCGCGGGCTATCGGATATGGATCGCGGAACCCATTCAAGTGAACGGGTCCGCGTCTGCAGACAGCGGGCACATAGTCGGTGCCCTGCATTGCTGGCACACGATTGTGTGCATGAGGCCTTATTTTTCCTTCGCTGGTCAGAAAATAAAAGTGTGAATGAAATCTTATAAAAATCCAGTCGTTTAGACACAATATCTGCTGGGTTATAATGACCCCTAAGAGGAAAGTTTGGGAATGAAGGCCCAGTTCTCCACACCCAGTCCAGAGGGGTACTCACCACCCAATAGCTAACGGGATGGAACTACTGAAGGCTGGGCGACCTCCATCCCAGTGCCCTGTATCAGCTGCATGGACTTTGGTTTGGCACAATATATATGATGCATTTCTGCAACTTTTGGGTGCCAGTCAGCTACTGCAGGTGCAGATTGTACCCACAGAAAATACCTAAACCTAGCCCCATCACTGCAACAAAGTAAAAAAAAACGTAACGCCGCTTTATAGCAGCAAATCCCTATTTAAATACTCTTAAGCTTTTTATTACCTTTATTTTTTATGGTCTCTGCTGTCTACATTGTTCTATCGCCTGCAGAAATAATTGTAGGCACCTTAGAGAACGGCATATAGAACCTATAAAACGTCTAATAAAAAGGAGTCTTTAAAGGCGTTGTACAGGGTTAGAAAAACATGGCTGCTTTCTTCCACTAAACTGCGCCACACGTGTGCATGGGTTGTGTCTGGTATTGAAATCAGTAAGGATGAGCTGAAGTGACACAAACAAGCGTGGCGCTGTTTTGACCAAATCCTTTAAGGTATCCTCTAGAGATGAGCTAATTTCAGATTTTGAAATTCGTTCACGCTTCGTTTGCTGGTAAAAGCAGAATTGCGTTATGGATTCTGTTACCACGGACCATAACGCAATTCTATGACGGAATGCCTTTATAGGCAATCCGTTATTCATTCCGTCATAATAAAAGTGAAACGGATCCTCTCCTGCATAACGGAAACCGGACGGATCCGTTATGAGGGCCACAGACTTCTATTATGACGGAATGAATAATGGAATGCTTCTAAAGTTATGCATTCCGTCATAGAATTGCGTTATGGTCGGCGGTAACGGAAACCATAATGCAATTCTGCTTTTACCACCAAGCGAAGCGTGAACTAATTTCTTAAACTTAAATTCGCTCATCTCTACTGTCCTTTATGCTTTATGAGGATGCTGCTGCGCTCCGCTGAACGCTGCAGCCGTTTCCTATCCCAGTGACGCCAAGTCCGTTGGTCACATTTTAAGTGAAT
The DNA here is from genome assembly GCA_033119425.1 of Bufotes viridis. Taxonomy (NCBI): domain Eukaryota; kingdom Metazoa; phylum Chordata; class Amphibia; order Anura; family Bufonidae; genus Bufotes; species Bufotes viridis. Next base: position 28,064,716 of record CM065597.1, on the reverse strand, counting down.
GGACCTGGACTGCAATTAGGCTGTGAATCCTGGACAAATCCTAAAAACGCCACAACCACAAGTGCCAGAAGATTTGTCCAGGATTCACAGCCCAAGGCCTTATGCACACGGATGTTGGTCAGCCGTTCCGTGCATCTGGGAACGAAATTTGCCCTCCCCAATGCACGGTCAACATCCGTGTGGATTCTGCAGACGGATCCAGACCCATTCAACTTGAATGGATCCGTGATCTGTCTGCACCACAAAAAAAATTCTATTTTTTTGAGGTGCGGAGGCACGGAGAGAAATCCCACAGAGTGCTTCTGTGCCTCTGTTCTGCACCGTACCTCCGGATTGCGGACCCCTTCAAGTGGATAGGTCCGAATCCATGATTCGGTGAGGACGACGGTGGTGCCTGCATATTGCCCGCAAGACGGGCAACGACTGTGTGCATGAGTCCTAACGGCTCATGCACACGACCGTATGTATTTTGCTGTCTGCAAAACACAGATCTGCAAAAAAAAAAAGGGTGATGTGCATGTTGCATCCTTTTTTATCCGTTTTTTTTTTTTTTGCAAATCCATAGTAATAATGCCTGTTCTGTCCTTGTCAGCCTGTTCTATTTTTTTGCGGAAAGGACACGGAATGCACATGGAGTCATTACCATTTGTTTTTCAAGCCCCAGCAAAGTGAACGGTTCCGCATACCTAGCTTTAAAAAAACGGAATGGAAACTGGAAAAATAAGTTTGTGTGCATGAGCCCTAAAGGGTGGACTGAACTGACACAGCCAAGCCTAGGTTCCTCTAGAGCAGTGTTTCCCAACCAGTGTGCCTCCAGCTTTTGCAAAACTACAACTCCCAGCATGCCCGGACAGCCTTTGGCTGTGCAGGCATGCTGGAAGTTGTAGTTTCACAACAGCTGGAGGCACACTGGTTGGGAAATACAGCTCTAGAGCAGGGGTAGGAAACCCCCGGCACTCCAGCTGTGAAACTACAACTCCCAGCATGCATATGTACTCTGCTCTTCTCCAAACTCGCATAGAAATTAATGGCCCATGCTGGGAATTTTATTTTTACAGAAGCTGGAGTGCAGAAGGTTGCTGACCCCTGCTCTACAGCACTGTGAAGATCCCAGAGGTGTGGTACTGCTTTTAAAGGGTGCAATACCAAGCACAGCCACTATACAGTGTATGGTGCTGTGCTTGTTAAGCTGTGAGGAGGCTGCAGCGCTCACTGGAGCATCACGGCCTCTTCAAACAGCTGACCAGATAATTCTGACCCGAGGATAACCCTGGAAAAACCCATTAGGGCTCATGCACACGACTGTATGTATTTTTTGGTCCGCAAAACACGGATCGGCAAAAAACAAAAACAAAAAACGGATCCATTGTAACAATGCCTGTCCTTGTCTGCAAAACGGACAAGAATAGGACATGTTCTATTTTTTGGTGGAACGGACTTGTGGACATACGGGTACAGAATGCACACAGTAATTTCCGTGTTATTTTTGTGTGGCCCCATTGAAATGAATGGTTCCGCATACGGGCAGCAAAAAAAAACGGAACGGACAAAAAATAAATTTGTGTGCATGAGCCCTTAATGAGTAGATGATGTCTGATAACAGAGGCTGGAAATTAAATCCTAAACTTGCTCTGTTTATGTCGGCCTATATCTGGCTTATAGCTCGGCAGGCACAGGCTGCCAGAAACAAACTGTCGACAGTTCACAGGAAATTAAAGTAAGAAGTCATTTAGGGGAATGCTGACTCATGGACTGAACTACAAGGAAACTGGAAAAACAGGTTGGGGGCCATTTATCAAGAGACTTGCTACTATTTTAGATGTAAAAATAGTCGCAAGGCCGCTTTTTGAGTTAGAAAGTTTTCAAAATTTATGACTAAGGCTATTTTCACACTAGCAGCAGGACGGATCCGACAGGCTGTTCACCCTGTCGGATCCGTCCTGCCGCTATTTCAAGTGTGTCACTGGACTGCAGCTCTGTCCCAATTTAATATAATAGGGGCGGAGTTCCAGTGCAGCACCGCAGCGCACAGCGAGAGGCCGCCGGCGGCCTCTCGCCATGCGATGCCCTGCTGCGCCAGAACTCCGCCCTGCCCCCATTATAGTCACACTTGAACTAGCGTCAGGACGGATCCAACAGGCTGGATCAATCCTGCCGCTAGTGTGAAAATAGCCTCATTCACACATCCGTCTCAGTGCTCAAATCCATAAAAAGGTGGTCAGTGGTGCCTCCATAAAGATGTCCGTGAAGGATCCGTGTGTGGTCCATGTGTCAGTTTTTTGCTTTCCGTGTTTCAGTGACGCTACGCAGCTGAAAAATAATTTTTCAAGCATCTCTTCCTAATGATCCGTAAAACACGGATGCAACATGGATGGCATAGACTATAATGGGAGTGATGGATCTGTGAACACGGATAAAATGGAGAACGCTTCTGTGCTAAAAGCATGGACCCAAGGACTGTGTTAAAACACGGATGTGTGAATACACACATTAAAATGAATGGGGATGTGTGCTGTCCGTGGAGAACACTTACAGCACACGTACGTGGAACACTGACGCGTGAATGAGGCTTTAGGCAGGACAGAGTCATGTTGGGGGCAGTGTCGGGGCCAGCACCCCATCCCTGGCAGATTTACTAACATATACGCCTAGTTCATCACCAGGTGCACGGATTAACCCCTTTAAAGGGGTAAGCCAGTAATTTTTATTTTTTTTTAATCTCATTTCGCCTATGGTGGAGAGAATTGCATTATGATTAATTTATTTTATTTTTTTTCCTTAAAGGGGTTATCCAAGCTGTATAGGTGCCCGGGCCCCTCACACAGGTTGTACTTATCTTTCTCCCTGGCACCCGTGTCTCCGCTGACGCCCGCATGGCCGCCGCTTTATCTCCCCGTCAAATGGATCAAAACATCCAGCAATGTGGGGGGGGGGGGGATTTTTCAGCCAATAGCAGGCCGCAATGGGGATGAGCCTTCCTAGCATGACAGGTGACCCCCCCTCCTGGATCAGGGAGATGCAGTGGTGGCCATACAGGCAAGAGAAGCAACGCGGGTGCCAGGGAGCAAGGTAGGTATAACCTGTGTGAGGGGCGCGGGAATTAGAGGGGGCATTATAGGGGTTGTATAATAATGTGCGAACGCCGTGCTGCCGGTCTTCGGGGATCTCGTGCTGTACATAGGGCACATGATCCTAATCCCACAATGTACGGGGGTTGCACCTGCGAAGGTAGGCAGCCTCGGCTGCTGTGAGCTGTCCGCCCCTGAGGCTACCTGACTGTCCAGACGCAACTCCCGAATATTGAGGCATATTTACTATAGTCTTGAAGAAAGGAAAACGAACTCCGGCTCTAATACTTTAGAAGTGTCTCTCTTTGTCTTTATTCAGTAGCTCTGCATAAAATTTACAGGATACACATCCTCACTGGATCATGGCTGTTGCCGCGTTTCGAAAAAATCTTATTCGTAATAAGATTTTTTCGAAACGCGTCAACAGCCATGATCCAGTGAGGATATGTATCCTGTAAATTTTATGCAAAGCTACTGAATGAAGACAAAGAGAGACACTTCTAAAGTATTAGAGCCGGAGTTCTTTTTCCTTTCTTCAAGTCTGCATTGAGGCCTATCACCTTAACTCCGTGCACCCGGGCAGAGAATACAACCAATTATAGGTGAGCTGGAGTTTTCATTTTGGACTGTCACTATATTTACTATAGTGTCTGTATAGCCTGTTTTTAGGCGTAGAAATGCTGTCTTGTTTTTTTAGTCACATTTACTACTGAAAATGCGCTATTTTGGAGGCTTTTGCTCCTTTTTTCCCCCAACCTATTTATTTAGGTGTGCCTTATTTTGCCCCTGATTTAAATCGCCAAAACTGTCTAATCTCTACTCCACTCCAGGGGTGGCGTACTTTTCTTTGTCTTTTGTGAATGGTGAGTTGTGCAAAGTTTTGCCTTAAAAGTCAAACTTTCAAAGAGACGTGCACCTATTCTCGGCTCATTTGAGCAACATTTTCATGTACATACTACTTAGACCAGTATTAGTGAATATGAACCTGTCGTACTGACAAATAACCACTAGAGGTCAGACTAATAGCAATCTGCCCAGTCTAATTCATGAAGTGCTGTGCGACTTTCTATAAATACGAGGCAAAAGAAAGACAGATGAAACAAATACGCCTGTCTAATTTTATGCCCTAAAACAGGCAAGCTTGATAAATGTGGCCCATTGTGCGTTGAAACCGGGGTAAGGCCCCTTTCACACGAGCGAGTTTTCCGCGCGGGTGCAATGCGTGGCGTGAACGCATAGCACCCGCACTGAATCCTGACCCATTTATTTCAATGGGTCTGTGCACATGAGCGTTTTTTTCACGCATCACTTCTGCGTTGCATGGAAATCGCAGCATGTTCTATATTCTGCATTTTTCCCGCAGCTCTGGCCCCATAGAAGTGAATGGGGCTGCGTGAAAAACGCATTGCATCTGCAAGCAAGTGCGGGTGAGATGCGGTTTTCACTGATGGTTGCTAGAGATGTTGTTTGTAAACCTTCCGTTTTTTATCACGTGAGTGAAAAACGCATCAAAACGCATCGCACCTGCGTAGAAAAAACTGAAACAACTGAACGCAATCGCAGGCAAAACTGAATGGCTTTGCCTGCGAAATCGCACAGTTTTCACTGAACGCATCCAGACCTAATCCGGACACGCTCGTGTGAAAGAGGCCTAAGGTAACGTGCCCAATCTACAGCGCGTGATACCAGCATTGCCCACAATATAATCAGATCGGGGAGCGCAGCGCTCGCCTAGTAAGGTGAAAAAATTAATTGCAATGCAGTTCATGTAAGACTCGCCACTATGGGCAAGATGAGATTAAAAAAAATAACCGGATAACCCCTTTAACCTATAACCAGACGGAGGCCATTGTAAATCTACCGTGATACTGACTGCACAAAGTCTCAGGGAACCTCTGATTCATAAAAAGTAATGACTGAACTACGAGTAAACAGGAAAAACAGGGTTGGATCAAGGTTCGTGGAAGCCTCAGGGGAAAAAAATTTACATATCCTGGAAGTACACATGCTCATTAAAGTCTAGGGGCACTGACGTATACCACCAGCCTTAGGGTCCATTCACACGTATTTTCTTTCCGTGTCCGTTCCGTTTTTTTTGCGGACCATATGCGGAACCATTTATTTCAATGGGTCTGCAAAAAAAATCTGAAAGTACTCTGTGTACATTCTGTTTCCGTATTTCCGCTAAAAGATAGAACTTGTCCTATTATTGTCCGCATAACGGACAAGGATAGCACTGTTCTATTGGGGCTAGCTGTTCCGTTCCGCAAAATAAGGAATGCACACAGACGTCATCCGTATTTTTTGCAGCCCACAAAATACATACGGTCGTGTGCATGAGCCCTTAGGGCCCATTCACACGAACACGTGCGGCCCATGCCTGTATTGCGGCCTGCAAACAGCGGGTCCGCAATATACAGGCACCGGCCATGTGCTTCCATATCACAGATAGGAGCCATTGACTTGAATGGCTCGGTCTGCAATCCGCAAGATACGGAGCACATAACTACTACGAAGCTTTTACGGGGGATTTCAGTCCGAGCCTGCACACTGCAGAAAACAAAAAAATAATAGAACATGTTCTTTTTTTTTTTTGCGGATCGGACCGAATCTTGTGGATCGCGGACCCATTCAAGTGAATGGGTTTGCATCCGCAAATGGTGGGCACACAGCCGATGCCCGTGCGTTACGGACCACTATTTGCACAGGTATAGGGCGCATCTAGGGATGAGCGAATCGACTTTGGATAAAACATCTGAAGTTGATTCGCATAAAACTTCGTTTCACTACTGTACAGAGAGAGCTTCCGTATAGTATTAGAATGTATTGGCTCCGATGAGCAAGACTTCGTGTAAAAACTTCATAAATTGATTTCAACTGTAAGAAACCATTTCCCAGAAACGGCTGGAACCGAACTTCGGCTCATCGGAGCCAATACATTCTAAGACTGTATGGAGCGCTCGCTCCGTACAGTATTGAAACAAAGTTTTATGCTAATCAACTTTGGATGTTTTATTCGAAGTTGATTCGCTCATCCCTAGACGCACCTTACCTTGTAGGCCCTGACCCCCACAGCACAGGCGATTAACACAATGGCAGACTTGGGCCTCTTCCACGTTTCCGTGTCAGTGACACGTCCTTGAAAAAAAAGCATACGTGTTTCATCCGTGAAGATGTCCGTAAAGGATCCGTGTGTCCGTTTTTACCATCCGTGTGTCATCCGTAATTCACAGACGTTGCTCAGCTGAAAATAAATTTCAAAAGAATCTCCTATCCGCGGTGTGTCCGTGATTTTCACTGACCTATAGACTTTTATGGGCGTGCTTGGTCCGCATCACGGATCAAAGTAGTGCACGTCTCCATGATTTTTTTACTGACTGACATTTGAACAGACACATTTAAATCAATGGGTACGTCTGTTGTCCGGAAAATGAGCATAGCACACGTCAGCGAAGAACGGAAATGTGGACATGGCAAAAAAAAATAAAAAAATCTCTGCATTGGCTGGGACTATATTTATTGCGGGAAAAATCTTTTTTTTTAGTGCTTTTACAATAATATATACTTTCGCTAACAAATTATAACTTTCATTTTCCATTTCTCTCACTTGGGGATTTGTAATAACATTTGTAAAGCGTGCTTTTAGCACGGAGCGGGCACTAATGTATGGACTGTGTTCACTTCTACGGTCTATGAGCAGCATCAGCAGTATCATTCAGTGCTGTCTGTCAGCCCTTGGGATAAACTCGGAGTCAGCTGAGGCTGTGTGGTCATACAGTGACACACCTTGGGAGGAGGCACAGCAACAAGCTGGCACGGCCAATCATGTACCAGTTCCTGCCCACAGCTGAGGGAAGCCCCACAGCTTGCCAAAGGAAGGCCACCCATTGCAATGAGCGGCCAGGGGATCTATTTTTGCAAGTTGCAAGAGGCCAACTTCTGATAGACACAAAGCACAGCACGTTGCACACAGCCGACTAGGGCAGAGGACTCCTGCCTGCTCCACAGTCCTGGATAATCCTGTTTCCTGGTGTGACTCAGACCCGTCAGCAACACTACAACTGCAAGTCACACTACACAACCGCCCATCACAACACATTGCATCCTCCTAATCACACCCATCCAAGGCCAGTGTGCAGCTGAGTCCACAGCCTGACTCCTCCTATTGCTATTCCACCACACACACCCCTACAGCAATTTGCACTATCCCTGTTCACATTCATCTTGTACTACACTTTACCTGACAGCTGATGCGGGAAGGTGCGAGGGATAGGCAGTTACCTTCTGCAAGAATATTTCTTGCTCTACTTCGGCTTCAAGGAGCTTCCCCCAGGCTACCTGGGCTTTAAGGAGTTCATCCTAATTTACCTGGGCTTTTAGGAACTTCTCCTACACTACCTGGGCTTCAAGGAGCTTCAACTACACTACCTGGGCTTCAAGGAGCTTCAACTACACTACCTGGGCTTCAAGGAGCTTCTAACTACACTACCTGGGCTTCAAGGAGCTTCAACTACACTACCTGGGCTTCAAGAAGCTTCTTAACTAAACTACCTGGGCTTCAAGGAGTTTCTCCTACACTGCCGGGGCTTTAAGGAGCTTCTTCCAAACTACCTGGGCTTCAAGGAGCTTCTTCTAAACTACCTGGGCTTCAAGGAGCTTCTTCTAAACTACCTGGGCTTCAAGGAGCTTCTTCTAAACTACCTGGGATTCAAGCAGCTTCACCTAATTTACCTGAGCTACAAAGGAAGTCTCAATCACCTGTTCTGCAAGGAACATAGGAGGCACCCCCTTTACCTGGGCTACAGCTTCCCATACACCAGTGCGACTAAGAGTCCTGGTTCCTACGTTCGTGCAGTGTACAGAGACACCTGTCCGGGAGTCATGGCTACTGGAGATGTTCGGTACTGCTCCAGGTTCCCGTACCTGTGCCTGAAATTTACCCTCATTGTATACTGTACTATATTCTGGGTAAGTTGCCTTCCTCTGGCGGGTGTTTTGACTTGTGGGACTAGGATCGTACAGTGTGTAATACGCTAATACACTGTAACCTATGGAAGCTGCTGGGAGTCAATGGAGTTTTGTAAGTCCTTGTTTTGCAGCCTGGTCCATCTGTAGCATGTCGATGCATTGACTGTGGGGTGATGTCACATAGTTGCAGGCTGTATGATCAGGATTTAGTTGGTTACATATTTGCCTATTGAATAAATGTAAAATGCACACGAGAAAAAGCAATGAAACTAGCCAGACCAGTTAGAGGGGATCCGATCGCTAGGCGGTTTCCCAGCGTGCTCGCTCGAGGTGTGTTCATCTTACATGACTAGACTGAATCTGAACTTAGTTATTTTAAATTAATGGAGAAAACCTGATTCCTGTGTTCCAATGACATAAATGGGGATGACCTGCAATACCAGACACGACCAGTGAAAGGGTGTGGCGGTCTTGTAAAACTTAATGGGGGTCATTTATTTTTCGTGGTCTTTTTAATACCTATTACACTGGCTCTGCTGCTGGAAGATGTCCTAATTTATAAAGGGGCGTGCACCCTGCATCTTTGATCATCTTTGTGCCTGCTGGAAAATCGACGCCAGCCCCTGGCTGGAGTCGTTTTAGGTGGCTTTTTTACAGGCGTAAAATTTGCAAATCTGCCAGGGCCGGAGTCCCAGCCCCCTTTGTGTTGAATGCGACACATATTGTCGCACGGGTGTTTAAAAAGTCACAAAAAAAAGGTGCTGTACGACAAGTTTACTCCAAAAAACACATAACTGTAAATGCCCCGAGTAACTATTCAAGACTTTTAAAATCTTGTCTACCACTACCACCAATCCACTATGCTGGCAGTGATAACGTCATCAGTATCTGATCAGTGGGGGTCCGACTCCCGGCACCCATGCCGATCAGCTGTTTGAAGAGACTGCGGCACTCCAGTGACGTCACATTTGTTGGTAACCTGGCCTAGGCGCAGCTTAAGTAAATGGGGCTGAGCTGCAATACTAAGCATAGTGCTATCCAATGTACGGCGCTGTGCTTGGTAAGACTACTTTCACACCAGCGTTTTGCTGGATCCGTCATGGATCAGCAAAAACGCTTCCGTCATGATAATACAACCGTCTGCATCCGTTATAAATGGATCCGGTTGTATTCTCTTTAAAATAGCCAAGACGGATTCGTCATGAACTCTATTTAAAGTCAATGGGGAACAGATCCATTTTCTAGTGTGTCTGAGAAAACGTCTTGCTCCGCACCACATTGCGGACAGAAAAACGCTGCTTGCTGCATTATTCTGTCCGCGATGGGGACGCAACCGAACGGAATGTATTCTGGTGAATACCGTTTCGTTCAGTTTAGTTTTGTCCCCATTGACAATGAATGGGGACAAAACGGAAGCGTTTTCCCCCCCGCTATTAAGATTCTATGACGGATCTCAATAGCGGAAAGGGAAGACGCAGATGTGAAAGTAGCCTAAGTTGCAAGGAGGCTGCAGCTGTCACCGGAGCACCGTGGCCTCTTCAAACAGCTGATCGGTGGGGATCCTTGGAATCGGACTGCGACCGATCACACACTGAGACCTATCCTGAGGATTGGTCATCAGTATTAGGACTATTGCACATGAGCAAGTCCATTGCGGTAATCACACTCCGTGTGTGAGCATGAGCCTCCGTTCTGGACACTGCTCGTCTTGCAGGAGCGCAGGGCATTATAATGATTTATAATGCTGTGTGCCTCTGTTTGACCTTACTTCTACAGGATACATACTGACGTAAAGCTGTCACTATGATTCTGTAACAGTAAAGTCATGCAGATTCACACAGCTTTAGGCCTCATGCACACGACCATATGTTTTGGTCCGCGTCCGAGCACCATATTTTGCGGTTCGGACGCGGACCCATTCACTTCAATGGGGCCGCAAAAGATGTGGACTGCTCCGTTCCGCGGCCCCGCAAAAAAAATAGAGCATGTCCTATTCTTGTCCGTTTTGCGGATAAGAATAGGCATCTCTATAATGGGCCGCCCGATCCGTTCCGCAAATTGCGGAAGGCACACGGAGCGGCTTCCGTGTTTTTTGGGGATCCGCAAAACGCACACAGTAGTGTGCATTAGGCCTTATAAATCAGTATAATCCCTGCACGCTCACACACGGAGAGTGTTTCCCACAATAGACTCGCTCATCAGCAACAGCCTTTAGACCTCATGCACACATCCGTAGTTTCTGTCAGCATCCAATCGGCATTCCTTTGCTTATCTCAATTCATGTGTCCGATTCATGTGTGCTGTCGAAATCTGTATGTCCGTTCCGTAGCCCCACAAAAAAACAAAGTCCTATTCTTGTCCCTTTGCAAACTTTTCCCTAAACGGGGGGTGGGGTTTAAAGGCGGCATGCTCACAGCGGGATCCGTTTTGTGGACTGTAAAACACTAACACTGTGTGCATGAACCCTTTAAGGTTAGTTTCACACTAGCGGCAGGGGAGTTCATCAGGCTGTTCTGGCAGGTGAACAGCCTGTTGGATCCGTCCTGCCGCTAGTTCATGTGTGTTCCCGGACTGCCACTCCGTCCCCATTGACTATAATAGCGGCGGGGGCAGAGTTCCAGCGGCAGCACAGCAGCGCAAGACGAGAGGCCGTCGGACTAAAAGTACTGCATGTCGTACTTTTAGTCCGGCGGCTCTCGCCGTGCTGCCGCCGGAACTCCACCCTCGCCCCCATTATAGTCAATGGGGACGGAGCAGCGGCCCGGGGGCACATGTGAACTAGCGGCAGGACGGATCCGACAGGCTGTTCAAGACCCCATGGCTTGGCGAAACTGAGATCACATATTATGGCCATCTGTAAAGCCGTATGGCGGCTTATGGGATCTCTATGTATTACAAAGCTATAGCAGAGTCCATGCGCTGTAGACCGATGCCTCCGTACGGTAGTTCTACAATAAGTTATGCAATGGAGCAAGCAATGAATTCCCGCCACCCCCCCCCCCCCTTTATTGATCCCATAAACCATCCACGTGAAATCGGAGGCATGTGGAGGTACGGTAAGGGACAATAAAGGTCTATGAGGCCTATGTTTTATATATCTTGTACTGATTCTGAACTGATTGGCTGCATTTACAATTTGGCAAGCTTCGGAGCTCAATTTGTCCAGTATTCTTTGTGCAGAAAAGGACTTTTGTAAAATCTACATGACATCCGCACATAAATCTGTACTATTTAAACAGTTTTTATGTGTTTTTTGGTGCGGATTTGATGCAGACTTTCTGTAGGTCTCATTCTTTCATTGAAAAGGGTGAAATCCGCACCAAAAAATAGCACAAACAGTTGATATGCTGTAGATTCCTAAATCCACACTGCTTTTTTGTTCCGTGCAGATTTGGACCTGCAAAGTGTACATGAGATTTGTCTAATGTCACACTCTTTGCTGGTGCTGTATTACGCTGCAATTTTTCTGCATGAGAATACACGGAAAAAAAACCACATAATCCGCAACGTGTGCAGGTGGGACAAATGGCTCATCAAGGATTTTGGTAGTGATGCTCTATACGGACCATCTATAGCAAATCGGCAGGGGTCCAACACCCCACACCCCGTGATCAACTATTTCAAAGTAGCTTTGGTGCCAGAAGTAGGCACTGGAACTACATCCCTGCATCCATTGTAGACAGCACTGGTAACCAGAGCTTACCAGCTCCATCCACAACACAATGGAGAAGGCTGTGTAGTTCCAGCGCTAAAGCTACAACGGAAACACACTTTTTTTTCCCATCAGTATTACAATCTTGGAATACCCCTTTAAGTTTTATTTACCTTCTCAGAGCCAGTCTTGAGATTTCAGCACACCCTGTCCTTTGTCCTCCTAGGAGATAAGCTGCCGCTAAAGGTGCCTAGCAGTGGCTTATTCCACTCTCCCTACTGAGAAGATATGCATGCCCAGCCAAGCACGGAGGAATAGTTGACAGCTATCTAAGGCCTGTGAGGGTCGGCCATATCATCGCTAACAAGAGTTCATAGGAGCGCTCGTTAGAGATGATCTGCCTATGTAAAACTGCTGCCGATTACTCGATGAACGAGCAAACGCTCCTTTTATGCAGTTACAAAAATCATCATTTGCCGGCAGTAGATCGTGCTGTCTAATCCAAGGTCTGCTGCCGGCAAATAATGATTATGGGGACAAGCTATGGCATTAGCGATCTCTCCTCCCCATACTGTGGAGGAGATCACTGCATGGTAATAGCAGTGGTCCCCTTCACTGACAAGCAGACGATTGATGGGAATGAATGTTTCCTTCCCGACAATCATAAAGGCAGGTTTACACTGCACGATGTAACAGCCGATTGTCGGGAAGCGTTCCTTCCCGTCAGTCGGCTGCTCGTTCGGTGGAGGAGACCTCTGCGTTTACATGCAGCGATCACCTCCACAGTATGAGAACGAGGAATCGCTTTTGCGATCGCTCGTCCTCGTACAGCTGCATTGTTTCTGGGCAGGAGATTGCTGTTTAGACCGCACGATCTGCTGCCCAGAAACGATGATTGGTGGTGCCTGCGTGAACGACAGGATCACCCGATGAACGAGCAATTTGCTCATTCATTGAGTGATCGGCGGCACATTTAGACAGACAGATTGTCCCGATTCCCGATAATCTGCCTAGTCCTCTGTCAGTGTAATACAACCCCAAGGTGTATAGTCACCCAGTTCACTGCTATATTTTCCAGCGACCCGCCTTATCAGTTCCTGTTACAGCAAGGAGTGCCGTGTTATCAGCGATAGCCTTATACCTTGATGGCACACCTACTGGAAAATGGTCAGGACACACAGGAGTTACTTTGCTGTTAGACACAGGAAACATACAGCACCTGAAAAAACACGGCAAAAGAGCTACGAAAACGTAAAAACAGAAAAAAAAACTTGCACGCGGCAGTCTGGTTTATGTGGATTTTTGTGCAGCTTTTGCTGTGTCTCCGCATCAAATCCTTGTGTGTTACTTGTGGGTTTTGTCATGGATTTGTCCCAGATCTCGCCCTTTACAAAATCTGCACAAAAAATTGACCTGCAGAGGATTTCAAAATGCACAAGGCAGGTCAATTTCTGCAAAATTTAGAAAATGATCTACCTAATAAAGGCGGGTTCACATCACATTTTTCCTGTCCGTTTAATGTATACGTAAAACGGATGCCTCAGACTGATGCCATACAGTGGCATCTGTCACCATAGAGTTCAATTGTAAAAAAAAACTGTATACTTTTTTTTTTACTGGACTGTGCAGGATACAAAAACGTGGTGTGCTGCGTTTTTTAATCCTTTTTTTTTTTTTTTTTCTAACGTATACGTCAAACTGAGGCATAAAACGTTATGTGAACCCAACCTAAACTATCTACTTGGGCTACTTTCACATTAGCGTTTTCAATTCCGCTATTGAGATCCGTCATAGGGTCTCAATAGCGGAAGAAAACGCTTTAGTTTTGTCCCCATTCATTGTCAATGAGGACAAAACTGAACTGAACGAAACGGAGTGCACCAGAATGCATTCCGTTCCGTTTGGTTGCGCTCCCATCGCGAGCAGAATAACGCTGTAGGCAGCGTTTTTCTGTCCGTGATGTCGTGCGGAGTAAGACGGATCTGTCCTGACACACATTGTAAGTCAATGGGGACGGATCCATTTTCTCTGACACAATAGAAAACGGATCCGTCCCCCATTGACTTTCAATGGTGTTCAAGACGGATACTGTCATGGCTATAGAAAACATAATACAACCGGATCCGTTCATGGCGGATGCATGCTGTTGTATTATGGTAACGGACGCGTTTTTGCAGATCCATGATGGATCCGCAAAAAACGCTAGTGTGAAAGTAGCCTTAGCTGGCACTGTATTACACTGCAGGTTTTCTGTGTAGAAAAGAAGCAACACTTTACAACTTTTTAGGATCCATGTGCAGAAAATCCTCCCCATAAGGGCTCATGCTCACAGCTGTAGCCGTGTTTGCAGTTTGCACATTGCGGATCTGCAAAACACGGATACCGACGTGTGCGCACTGCCTTTTGCGGAATGGAATGTCCAGCTCTCTATAGTACTGTCCTATCCTTGTCCATAATACGGACAAGAATAGGACATGCTCTATTTTTTTTTTGCGGGGCCACAGAACGGACATACGGAAGCGGACAGGACACATTGTGCTGACGGCATCTATTGCGGCCCTATTGAAGTGAATGGGTCCGCATCTGATCGGCAAAAAATGCGGATCGGAGGTGGACAGAAAAATGCGGTTCTGTGCATGAGCCCTAATACAGTACCAGATAAGTATATTGCATTTTCAAAATCTCCCGCACACGGTGTGGAAATCTGACGCGCGGAAACTGACTTTGCCGTGCAGATTTTGAAATTGACTGTATGTCAGTTGTTTGTGTGTTTCAGTGCAGATTTAACCCTTTGCAAAGAGAGAGATCCGGGGAAAAATCTGCCACAAAATCTGCCGAAAAAATAAAGTAAAGAACCATGCACACGAACATATTTTCTTTTTGTGTCCATTCCTTTTTTTTTTTTTTGCGGACTGTATGCGGAACCATTCATTTTAATGGGTCTGCAAAAAGAAACTGAAGTTACTCCATATGCATGTGTCCGTTCCGAAAAAAAATAGAACATGTCCTATTATTGTCGGCATTACAGACAAGGATAGGACTATTCTATTAAGGGCCAGCTGTTCCGATCCGCAAAACACGGAATGCAAACAAACGCCATCCATATATTTTGCAGACCCCAAAATGCACACGACTGTTGTAGTTTTGCGGTCCATTTTTTCATGGATCCGTTGTTCCGCATCTGAGTTTTTTTTTCTCTGATTTAAGTCCTCTTCCGTTCCGTTATTCCACAAAACATATGCGTATGGTTTCCGTATTTGATTTGTTTTTTGCGGATCGGAAACAGTAACTTATTAATCACCAAACACATGAGCAATATGGGCTGGGCATAGCATTTCTACAGTATGGATCCGCAAAATACGGATGACATGTTTTGCCGACCCATTTACTTGAATGGAGCCACAAACCACTAATTGCGGACAGTAAGGCCTAATTCACACGTCCGTCGTGTTTTGCGGATCCATGGATCCGCGGATCCGCAAAACACGGACATCGGCGATGTGCGTTCCGCAATTTGCGGACCGCACATCGCCGGCACTCTCATAGAAAATGCCTTTTCTTGTCCGCAATTGCGGACAAGAATAGGACATGTTCTATTTTTTTCGGGAACGCAATTGCGGACCCGGAAGTGCGGATCCGCAATTGCGGACCCGGCCGGGACATCGTCTGTCCCCATTGAAACTAATGGGTCCGCAATTCCGTTCCGCAAAATGCGGAACAGAATTGCGGACGTGTGAATAAGGCCTAATAGGGCATGCACTACATTTTTGCGAAACGGCCATTCGGACAAACGGAACCAGAATGCACATGGAGTACCTTCCGTTGTTTTTGCGGATCCATTGAAACGAATGGTTCCGCATACGGTCTGCAAAAAAAATGGAACAGACACGGAAAGAAAATACGTTTGTGTGCATGAGCTCTAACTGTGTGGATTTAAGTGTGGAAACACAGCAAAAACTGCACGAAAATCCACGTAGACTGCACTGCTGTGTGCATGTACCCTTACTCCGCACTCGCCACTTTTGTAATAAGTAGGAGGCAGGGAGGGGCCTGACAAATTTAAGATTAATTAGGCCAGCTTTCTGGCGCAACTTACACCTGAAATGCCTACTGTATGCCAGCCCCTGGCGAGATGTGCCAAAATTATTACCACGAGTGCAGATTTTACTTTACATGTCGCTTATCTTTCTGTGGTTTCACCCCACCCCTGGTTTTCAAAGCGTCTCTCTTGTGATAATGCCTAAAGATGAAAGGAGAAGATTCCCATATAATTAGGAGAGGGGGAATTTTTCAGGTCCAGGCTTGTGGGGGTATAGGTGACATTCTTTCACACACGTAAGGTATGCAGCGTTAGGTAAACTGTGTGCCGTGTGTGTGTCCTAGAGAATAAGGAACTGGCCTGAAAACATCTGAGAGCTCCCTGTCTTTACCCGTATCTTGTGCGGTCTTGCAGTCTACTTACAAGGTTGTTAAAGGGGTTGTCTCACTTCAGCAAATAGCATTTATCATGTAGAGAAAGTTAATATAAAGGCACTCACTAATGCACTGTGATTGTCCATATTGCCTCCTTTGCTGGCTGGATTCATTTTTCCAAACTATTTTTTTTTAAAGGGGAGGTCCACAGTTTTTTCACAAATTTCCCTGGACCATTGGGCCACGTGATGTCACAGCTCAGGCTCACTGAAGTGGATGGGGCTGAGCTGCGATACCAAGAACAGCCACTATACAATGTATGGCGCTGTGAGAGAAGGTGCTGTGCTACTATGAACGCAGCTGCCTCCTCAAACAGCTGATCGGCGGGGAACCCGGGTGTCGGACGCCCGCGGATCAGATGCTGATGACTCAGAGGATAGGTCATCAGTTAAAAAATCTCAGACACCCCCTTTAATGCTAGCCATATTGGTCACCCAGCTTTCCCAGGAATATTTTTTTTACCCACTTGACTAAACTGATCGATTCAATAGTCTTTTTGTACATTTACTGGTGATTTTTGTATTTTCTGTTTTTTATTATATGGATTATGGTTCTCTCTTCCTCCCTAGCTGTTCGGCGCTATTGTCCTGGCAGTTGGGATCTACGCTGAAGTCGAGAGGCAGAAATACAAGACTTTACATGGCGCCTTCCTAGCTCCTGCCATCATCCTTATCCTCCTGGGAGTGCTCATGTTTGTTGTGTCCTTCATCGGAGTATTGGCCTCGCTCCGGGATAACTTGTGCCTGCTCAAAGTGGTGAGTGTCGCCTTAGTTCAGGAAATGGTATATACTAGTTTCGATGGCCATATTACATCTTCGTCTTCCGGTTTCATCTTTGCAGTTCATGTATACCCTGGGGGTCTGCCTAATTGTGGAGTTGACTGGAGGGATCGTAGCCTTGCTCTTTAGAAATCAGGTGAGGACTGTGTAGGTGACCATCTTACCTCTGCCCATTGCTCCTGGTCTCCAGCAATGCCTCATGTTTTGTATGGAGAGAACAGGGGGCACCTCATCCAAGCCACAGATCAATAATGGTGTCTCTTTCTTTATACCAGACCATGGATCTCCTGAATAAAAACATTCGGAAGGGAATACGGAATTACTACGATGATCTTGACTTCAAAAATATCATGGACTTTGTGCAAAAAGAGGTGAATATTTACAAATCCGGTCCCATTAGTGTCAAACTTGGGAACCTAGATATTATCGTCAAGCCACTAGGAGTACCTGACCATTCCTCTCCTCATGTGCCCGGTGGTGTTCTTAATTGCCTCAGCAAATGTCTTATTTTTCCCCTCACCCACGACAGCACCACGAGAAAGAGGATCCGCCCCCAAAGACAGGAAACCTGAAGTACAAAAAGGCGGAGACTCTCCTCCAACTTTAGTATGGTTTCCTGTCTTTAGAGGGGAAGCCTGTAGTACTATAGCTTCTCCCCCTTTGGCTGCCTCTTTCTTACCTGCAGTCCCCCAGTCTGCTAACACGCGGCACGAGTAGTGCGCGGTAGGTCTGGCAGAGACGCCACAGCCAGGGAGCGCTAACCAGCGTTTGGAGGCATGATGCTTCAGTGCTAATGGAGCGGCACTAGAAGCGTCTCTTTCCGGCAGAGAGGATCGTCATCTTGCCCATGGTGGAGGAGCGCCTGTTTCCGGCCTTGAGTAGCTCTATGGGAGAGGAGAAATCTAGGCTGAGGCTTGGAACGCGTCGTGACACAGCTCGTGATGTCAGGGGAGGTGCATATCAGGCGTGATACCCGGAAGTAAGCTGCCGGCGGGTTTTCATGGGAATAGACCACATATAGCATCTCCTGGTAGAACCGGGGTGTTCTGGATAAGAAGCGCTAAAACTCTTCTGGCAAGCTACTATGGAGGAGGAAAGAAAGGACATGGTTGATCATCCGGCGTCCACTCTGGCCCTGGTACCTACAAGAGGGGGTGAGAATAGTGTTGAGCAAACTTGTGTTTTAAGTTCGGCGTCCAAATTTCAGGTTATCGAAGAATCCCGTTATGGATTCCGCTACCACAGACCATAATGGAATTTGGAATCCATAACTATAATTTCTTCAGACTCGGAGGGGGAGGAAGATTTTCAATCCGTGGAAAATCTTTGTTCTGAACCCTCATCATACTCTTCTGGGGATGACGAGAAAGATGGGAAAACCCTTTTTTTCCTGTAGAAGATGTGGATCGTTTATTACAGGCAGTAAAAACTACGATGGGAATTGAAGACTCAAGAGCCAAAATACAGGATGTAGTGTTTGGGGGGCTTGAAACCAGGCATCATAGGTCTTTCCTAGTTCATAAAAATGTGAGGGAGAATGGAAAAGGCCTAATAAAAGAGTTTATATTTCAAAAAATCTAAAAAGAAAATATCCCTTTTCAGGGGAAATGTCTGCCTCTTGGAATAAAGCCACTAAAATAGATGTGGCTACCTCTAAGGTGGCCAAGAAAACGTCTCTTCCTTTTGAAGATATGGCATCTCTAAAAGACCCTTTAGACAAAAAAGCAGATGTTTTTTTTGAGGGGGGCCTGGGAAGCTTCCACCTAGTCATTCAGACCTTCTATTGCTTCTACCTGTACTGCCCGTTTATTATTTGCCTGTCAGAGCTAGAGGACCAAATAAAGAACAAATGCCCCGGAGAAGAGATCTTGGTGGGGCTTCCAACGATTAAAAAAGCTGCTGACTATCTAGCGGCTTGTTCGTGGGCTCTGGCTAATTCAACACGTAGAGCCTTATGGCTAAAAAACTGGAGTGGAGATTTACAATCAAAAAAGAGACTTTGTGCTGAGCCCTGTGAAGGGGTAGATTTAATCAGTCCTTTTGTACCTTTAGAAGTAACAGAGAAGGAGATAGTAGAGATAAAGACTTTAAACTTAGACCCCAAAGGAAAGGTGGGAGAAGTTTCTTCTTCAATCAATCTTTTGGAGATACGAGAAAAACCTAATCAACAATGACGCCAGGTTTCATGTAGGAGGAAGGTTACATTTTTTTCTTCCTGCATGGAAACAGATCTCCAGAAGTGCATGGGTTTTAGACACTTTGGGGCAGGGATTAAAACTGGAATTTCGTTCCCTTCCGCCATCAAGATTCACAGTAACAAAATCTGCCAGGGTGGAGAAAAGTTGAATAGAGTCAGAAGTTCTGAGTCTAATAAAGAAAAATGTACAGGTGCTGGTCCCAGGGGGACAAGAGGGAGAAGGTTTTTATTCTCCTCTCTTTCTGGTGAGAAAACCAGACGGTTCATACAGAACTATAATAGATTTAAAAAACCTAAATCAATTCTTGCTTGTAAAAAAATTCAAGATGGAGACAATAAAATCGGCAATAAATTTGCTCTTTCCAGGTTGCTTTATGGCAGTGCTAGATTTAAAAGATGGCTTTTTCCATCTCCCTATACTTCAGAATCATCAAGCGTTTCTTCAAGTAGCAGTGAAGATAGATGGGGTTACCAGACATCTGAAGTTTCAGGTCCTTACTTTCGGTTTATCGATGGCTCCCAGATTATTTACCAAGGTGGTTTCAGAGATGGGGGCCCACATCCAAGAAAAAGACACTCTTCATTTCCTATCTAGGTGACTTTTTGATAGTAGCAGAAACCGAGGAGACCTGCAGAAAAGCGGTACAGGAAGTGGCTCAAATCTTGAAGAAATTGGGATGGATTCTAAACATGAAGAAGTCACAACCGGATCCCATGCAGATTCAGCAGTCTCTAGGCTTGATACTGGATTCCAAAAAACAGAGGTGTTTTTTTTTTTACCAGAGGACAAGATCTTAAGCTTAAAAAAGAAGATAGAAATCCTAATCAAGAATCCGAGAATCTCACTGAGAAAAGGTACGTCGATTCTTGGAAGTCTGACATCTTGCATTCCTGCAGTTATATGGGCCCAATTTCATTTGAGAAATCTTCAATGGGACATACTGACAGCCTGGAAGGGGGGAAAACAACCCTTAGACACAAAATTGGTGATTCAGATCAGACTATAGAGGGCCTGAAATGGTGGTTGACGACAGGCAATGTGGAGTGCCTTAGAAAATGGAAGATCTCCTATGTTTAACGATGGATGCAAGCCCTTGGGGTTGGGGCGCTTGTGTCCTGAACCCATCATTTCAGGCAGTCTGAAGTCAGGTTCCTCAAACATGAAGGAGTTAATGGCAGTCAAATTTGCAATGTTAGAAATTCTCCCGTTATTATCAGACAGGAACTTGAGAGTAATGTCGGGCAACAGAACAGTCGTTTCTTACATAAACAAACAGGGAGGTACCAGAAGCAGAAGCCTAATGCTAATGTTGAGCGAAATCTTTCAGATAGCCATCTCGACAGTTCACATAAGGGGTCAGAAAATGTTCAGGCAGATTTTTTAAGCCGCCATTTAAATTCTCAGAGAGAAGTGGAAATTTCCGATGGCATATGCCTTCCCTCCCTTTCCGTTGATTCCCAGGGTTTTGAAAAAGATAAGGGAAGATCAGGCAAGGGTTCTATTGATAGCCCCATTGTGGCCCAAAAGAGCATGGTTCACCTGATTAAGGGCTTGTTGACACGACCATTCACTTCAATGGGGCCGCAAAAGATGCGGACAGCACTGTGTGCTATCCGCATCCATTGCTCCATTCCGTAGCCCCGCAAAAAATAATGACTCATGTCCCATTCTTGTCCGTTTTGTGGACAAGAATAGGCATTTCTATAAAGGGCCGTCCGTTCCATTCCGCAAATTGCGGAAGGCACTGTTTTGCGGATCTGCAATTTGTGGACCGCAAAACACAGCACAGTCGTGTGAACAAGCCCTAAGGAAGATGTCAGTGACAGACCCATGGGTTCTACCAGTAACCCACGACCTTCTTTTATAGGGCCCAGTTTTCCACCCTCAGATAGAGAGGCTCCATCTGACTGCTTGGAATTTGAAGGGGTGCTGTTAGCAAAGAGAGGTTTTTCTGTGGAGCTAGTGAATACTCTTCTAAAAAGTAGAAAGAAGGTTACTGTTTCCATTCACGCTAGAGTCTGGAGAAAATCCCCGGTCTTTGCGGGTTTAGATTTTAAGGATCTTCCCTCTCTGCTCCAGTTCTAAAAATCTTGGAATTCCTTCAGAAAGGTTTGCAGTTAGGGTTATCTCCTAATACCCTAAAAGTTTATGTCTCAGTGGGTGGTACGATTTTTAAATCAGTTGGTATATCTTCCCTGAATTTATCCCCGAGGGTGTTCCCCTGGGATATAAATTTAGTATTAAGTGCCCTAACTAAATCTCCGTTTGAGCCTATTGAAGAGATTTCTATCAAAATGTTGTCACTATAAGTTGTGTCTTTTAGGCCCCTTTCACACGGGCGAGTTTTCCACGCGGTTGCAATGTGTAACGTGAACACATTGCACCCGCACTGAATCCGGACCCATTCATTTCTATGGGGCTATGCACATAAGCGGTGATTTTGACGCATCACTTCTGCGTTGCGTGAAAATCGCAGCATGCTCCAGTTTCTGCATTTTTCACGCAACGCATTTTTCACGCAATGAATGGGGATGCGTAAAAAATCGCAAGATTTTTCCCCCATGGTTGCTAGGAGACTATCGGGATGGGGACCCGATCTTTATTATTTTCACTTATAACATAGTTATAAAGGAAAATAATAGCATTCTAAATACAAAATGCAAAGTAAAAAGGGCAATAGAGGGTTAAAAATAAAAATTAACTCACCTCCTCCAATTGATCGCGTAGTTGCCGGTCTCCTGTTCTCTCTTCAGCCGGGGGGTAAAGGACCTTCTGTGACGTCACTGGGTCGCATGGTCCAATCACATGCTTCCATCACCATTGTGATGGGAGCAAGTGATTGGACCATGTGACCAAGTGACGTCACGGAAGGTCCTTCACCCCCCCAGCTGAAGACAGAACAGGAGACCGGCAGCTACGCGATCATCTGGAGGAGATGAGTTATTTTTTTATTTTTTTTAACCCTCAATCACCCATTTTACTTTGCATTCTGTATTTAGAATGCTATTATTTTCCTTTATAACTATGTTATAAGGGAAAATAATAAAATATATAGAATACTCAACCCGAAACCGGACTTCAGTAATGAAGTCCGGGTCTGGGTACCAAACATGCTGTTTTTTCGCACGCGCGTGCAAAACGCATTACAACAGTTTGCACACGTGCGGAAAAACGTGACGCCCGTGTGAAAGAGGCCTTAGTTGCTCTAACCTCAGCACATAGGATTAATGAGCTTCAGTCGATTTTCTATTAATCCTCCTTATACCAGTATCTTGGAAAATTGAGTAATTATTAGACCTGACCCTGCTTTTCTCACGAAAGCAGCTTCCAAGTTTCATAGGTCTCAGGAGATTATACTCCCAACATTCTTTAAAAATCTTACCTCAGAGGAGGAGGAGTCCTTTCATTGTCTAGATGTTAGGGGATGTCTGGTCCATTACTTATCCAAAACTAAAGACTGGAGGAAATCTTCCTCGATGTTCATTCTTTTTAAGGGGAAGAATAAGGGTCAACAAGCATCTAAGAAATCTTTGGCGAGATGGATTACATCGGCAATATCCCTGGCTTATTCATCTTCAGACAAATTGCCTCCAAAAGGCCGTAGAAGCTCATTCCATTAGGCCCACTAGGGACAATCTCTACCTCTTGGGCTGAGAAAGCTGCTGTCTCTATTGAAGATATCTGTAAGGCAGCAGTTTGGTCTTCTCCATCTACCTTTTTCAAACACTATCGTTTGCAGTTACATTCTCCTTCTGATTTATTCTTTGGTTCTAAGGTTTTTTCGGATGTTATTACACCCTAGGAGTTCCTTAGTTATTCCCTCTCGTGGTGGGAAAAATGAAGATTACTCTTACCAGTAATTTGATTTTCCTGAACCCACGACGGCACCCTTATTTTCCCTTCCCTTTCTTTCTGGTGTTTGGTTGATAACTCATGGGTGTTGCAGTAAAAAAACAAACAAAAAAAAAAACATATATAGATATTTATACTAACCATTCGGAACGGAGTTCCTCAAATCCTTGGAAAGACATAATGAAGTTGGAGGGGAGTCTCCACCTCTTTGTACTTCAGGTTTCCTGTCTTTGGAGGGGATTCTCTCTCTCGTGGTTCTGTCATGGGTTTGGGAAAATCCAATTACCGGTAAGAGTAATCTTTATTTTCCACAAAAATCCACTTTAATCACTGCTTGTGTCGTAGGCAAATGTGCAATTTGGAGTCAAGAAGGTGTAGATGATGATAACTGGAGGCAAACTTGCCGTGCCCAAATCCCACCCCATCAGTCTTGGTTGACATTCCTGGAGACAGGAGGCATCATTATCAGCCATCCTGAGATCTTATACATGTGTTGTGTCCTACTCCCGACCTCAGGTCGGTCAAGTACGGGCTCTGCGGCGCACGTACCAGATCTTGGGAAGGCTGCTGCTGATGTTCCCTGTCCTCAGGAACATCAATCAAGACTGCAGGAGCAGGATTTAGGCATGGCAAGCTTGACTTCAGATCACAACGTCTCCACCTTCTTGACTCTAAGCCGCCCAGTTGCACACGTGGATGTTCTGCAAAACGAGGCATCTGCTGAGGTAATTAAGGATACCACCGGGCACATAAGGTAAAGAATAGTCAAGTACTCCTGTTTTGTTTTGTTTTTTTGTTGGGGAGGGGGGGGGCAATATCTACTTAACCGGTTACCCCAGAGATTGAAGAGATTTACATAATGGCAGAGATATTTTCTTCCAGAAATAGCGCCACATTTGTTCATAGGTTGTATCTGGTATTACGTTTTTTTAATGGCATGACATCTGTCGTTTCCAGTTCAAGTGCTGTGGTGGAGCAGAGTATATGGACTGGGAGCTGAATGAGTATCACTCTTGCTCGGCCCCTGGGCCTCTTGCATGCGGAGTTCCCTATACTTGCTGTATCACCAACAAGGTATGAATGACTACATCTGTGTGCAATTCTTCAGGCTTGTGTTCCCCATTACGGGTTATCTCAAAGATTCTCGAGGAACAAAATGGGTAATGACGGTAGAAGGGCCAGTTCGTGCCATAGTGGTCAAAACTCACTAGAGTTAGAGTGCTACACCAGGCCTAATACATGATTTAATGTGTCCTGCAACATTATCCTCCGGCCTTGGTTTACAAATTGATGTCCACCCAAAACTGAGTGCAAGAGAATGCCCCTGGTGCCAGTAGTCCATTGTGACATGTCCGAAATATGGAGAGCGTGCCACTGCTGCACTGTACGTAACAGTACATTTACTTAGACGAATATCCTGTATAAATACAGTTTTTGCCGAGCATCTATTCTTGAATTATGGACCTGAATATTGCCTGGTAGTTATGAAACGACCACTATGTGCACATACATCAAATGACCGTAACTGACATGGACCACAAAACACTTATGGTCATGTGAATGCGGCCTAAAGCGCATGATTTGTATCTGTCTCTAAAAATATTGCTCGGTTCCTCTTTCTTGCAGTCTATAAAAGTCACATTTTTGTGACTTATTAGCAAGATGTTAGCAGACAAACAGACCCTTAAGCATAAAGATTTAAAATGGAGAATGCTTAATAATTAAGTGCAATTAGCGCAATTCATGTTTACTAATCATGTAAAGCCCATCTGTCAGCAGATTTGTACCTATGACACTGGCTGAACTGTTACATGTGCACTTGGCAGCTGAAGACATCTGTGTTGGTCCCATGTTCATATGTGCCCGCATTGCTGAGAAAAAGTATGTTTTATTATGCAAATGAGCCTCTAGGAGCAACGGGGGCGTTACGATTACACCTAGAGGCTCTGCTCTCTCTACAACTGCTGCACCCTCTGCACTTTGACTTTAGGAGAAGTCAGGGCCAGGTGTGATTATGTTTTCACTGCCTGGACCTGTCAATCAAAGTGCAGAGGGCGCAGCAGTTGCAGAGAGAGCAGAGCCTCTAGGTGTAATGGTAACGCCCCCGTTGCTCCTAGAGGCTCAGTTGCATATATGAAAACATCCTTTTTCTCAGCAATGCGGGCACATATGAACATGGGACCAACACAGATGTCTTCAGCTGCCAAGTGCACATGTAACAGGTCAGCCAGTGTCATAGGTACAAATCTGCTGACAGATGGGCTTTAATTTCTTTTACAAAGGAATCCGTAATCTCGGACAAAAACAGGGCATCCTTCCGCAGTGTCACTACGGACACGCAATCAGTGGGAAATTACTCACGTGTGAACACACACATTCTAGTCCAGGGATCAGCAACCTTCGGCACTCCAGCGGAAGCTACAATTCCATGCTCCATTCTTTTCTGTGAAAGTTCTGAGAAGAGCGGAGGAAGTACGCATGCTGGGAGTTGTAGTTTGCATACCCCTGTTCTAGTCAATGGTTACATGTGCAGTGTGTGGAGAACACAGACTGCACACGTCCGCGATTCACTTACACGTGAGGGAGGCCTTAGTGGGTGCTTTGGATGCAGTTGGTGGTTGGTTTGGGACATGTCTTTTGCTCATCCTTATGCCATGTAGTGCACGGTTTGGGTAGTCAGACGTATTAGATTGAAGGGGCTTACGACCTCCTTCTGACCCATTTGTGAGGCTTGAGGATAGCCCCTTGGCTGTCACATTGGGAGCCCTTATTGTAGGAGATGACTTTTACCACTCTTGTCCATGGGCTGTGTCCAGTAATGCAGTTTTTATTTGGATATTTTTAGAGGAAATGGGGTTACAGATGTAGCAGAGTTCACTGTCATAACGTGTTAACTAGACGTGATAACTCGCCAAGTGCGTAGGTGTTAACTCTGCTACATCCGGACCTTTACAAACTTGATCGAAGTAGTTTCCCGATGTGGTTCTTACAGTTTCCATAGAGAAACCTCAAACTGTGGAGTCCAGTCGAGCAGCCTTGCATATGGCAGCCAGTTTCATACCCGTGACCGATGCTTTCCTCTTTCTTGCAGACACAAGTGATGAATACAATGTGCGGATACCAGGCCATGAAGCTGAACGTATGTGATGGAGAGCCTGACCCATGTCTCCTATTGTCTGTCTATTGACTCTTCTTCCAATTTCACCAGATTAAAGCTCATTTTTAGATTATGAAAGACAGATTTTATTAACTCTTTAGTGCTTTGCTTGCTGTCTTCATTCATCAACCTTCATTATTAGTCAGACTGGGGATACAATATGGAGATTCTTCGCTCATGCTTTCTCCTTTTATGCTGATTTTTGGCTTCCAAAACTGCACCAGGAATCCTGACAGTGTGGTCGCACCCTTATACATAAGGGTAACATTTTTGGTTGGATTGCTATATATTGGACTGATGTACCATGGGCTCATAATAGAAAAATTGTAAAGAAATGTCCCCCTCTCCCCCCACCAAAAAACTGCCCAACCCATTCTACTATGGGTCACTTGCTAGAATTCTCTACTGCTGAACCTCATGGGCTGGGCCCCATAATCATGACAGGCTTTCTATATCTATTAGGGCGCTCCCATTTTTACTTTTTAAAAGAGAGGTTTGTAAAAAACAACATGAAGTGCATTTTTTTGTGGCATTTCTTTTGTCGCATGTTTTAGGCTAGTTTTACACCTGCGGTATGAGCTCCGGAAGGCTGGTCTGGTAGAGACTAAAATGTGGTCCGGCAGAGATACGGCTGCTCCCCAGTAAGTATGCCAGGAATCGGGTGGACAAAAGCTGCTGCGTCATTCCCGCTGTTATCCGCCAAACCTGCCCACCGGAACACCCGCCCACACTTGTGAAAGTAGCCTTGAGTTTTTCAGGCTTTTTTTTTTTTTTTATTATTTTGTAGAGATGCATATGAGAATACGTCGGAGAAAAAAAAATGGCAGACCCAGATCATGTTGCCTTTTTTTCCCCTCATTGTCTGGCATTTTTGTCCCTTAGACATCTATTGTTGCCCTGTCTGAAAAAATGCAATGCAAGTGGCAAGGTGTGTTGCATTTTTAATGGCCTTTTTTGAACCGAAGTATTTTTCCGATACTGCTCGAGAGAGAGAGAGAGTGTCAGTACAGGGGGTACATACTTTTCTATATAAAAATGCAAGACATAAAAATAAAATGCTATTGGGCCAAAAATGCCTAACAAAAAGCAAAATAAAAAGGTTGTTTTTAGATGCAAAAATTGTGTGGCTGCATCCTTAGGATGGTTTCACATAAAGCATTTTTTGAAAAGCTTTTGATACATTTTATTTTTTATTTTTTGCCAAAAATGGAAGGAGAAGCAAGAGTTCTTCCTTTATGTCTCCCATTCCCTTTGAAATCACTTCTGGCTTTGGCTCAAAAAACAGCCTCTAAAACTGCGGTGTGTGAAACCACCCTAATGGCTCCTCTGTTTCGTCCACGCTGCCAATCTAGCGTCTTTATCCTCCTCTCAATTTCTCTCTCTTTTCCTGCCTCTATTACTGCTGTCTTGTGGATTCCCTTTGACACGGTGTTGTCTCTCCCCTGTTCAGAGACAGGCCGCTCAGCAGTTTATCCACGTCAGAGGCTGCACCAATGCCGTCATCATTTGGTTCCTGGATAATTACACGATCATGGCTGGAGCATTATTTGGTGTTCTATTCCCACAGGTGAGTGCATATATATTATACATGCTGTGTGCGTCTTATGTGCTGCACTATTAGTGTTTATGGATGACTTACATGCTGTGTGCGTCTTATGTGCTGCACTATTAGTGTTTATGGACGACTTACATGCTGTGTGCGTCTTATGTGCTGCACTATTAGTGTTTATGGACGACTTACATGCTGTGTGCGTCTTATGTGCTGCACTATTAGTGTTTATGGACGACTTACATGCTGTGAGCGTCTTATGTGCTCCACTATTAGTGTTTATGGACGACTTACATGCTGTGTACGTCTTATGTGCTGCACTATTAGTGTTTATGGACGACTTACATGCTGTGAGCGTCTTATGTGCTCCACTATTATAGTGTTTATAGACGACTTAGATGCTGTGTGCGTCTTATGTGCTGCACTATTAGTGTTTATAGACGACTTACATGCTGTGTGCGTCTTATGTGCTGCACTATTAGTGTTTATGGACGACTTACATGCTGTGTGCGTCTTATGTGCTGCACTATTAGTGTTTATAGACGACTTACATGCTGTGTGCGTCTTATGTGCTGCACTATTAGTGTTTAGAGATGACCTGCATGCTGTGTGCGTCTTATGTGCTGCACTATTAGTGTTTATGGACGACTTACATGCTGTGTGCGTCTTATGTGCTGCACTATTAGTGTTTATAGACGACTTACATGCTGTGAGCGTCTTATGTGCTGCACTATTATAGTGTTTATAGATGACTTACATGCTGTGTGCGTCTTATGTGCTGCACTATTAGTGTTTACAGACGACTTACATGCTGTGTGCGTCTTATGTGCTGCACTATTAGTGTTTATGGACGACTTACATGCTGTGTGCGTCTTATGTGCTGCACTATTGGTGTTTATGGATGACTTACATGCTGTGTACGTCTTATTTGCTGCACTATTAGTGTTTATGGACGACTTACATGCTGTGTACGTCTTATTTGCTCCACTATTAGTGTTTATGGACGACTTACATGCTGTGAGCGTCTTATGTGCTGCACTATTAGTGTTTATAGATGACTTACATGCTGTGTGCGTCTTATGTGCTGCACTATTAGTGTTTATAGACGACTTACATGCTGTGTGCGTCTTATGTGCTGCACTATTAGTGTTTATGGACGACTTACATGCTGTGTGCGTCTTATGTGCTGCACTATTAGTGTTTATGGACGACTTACATGCTGTGTGCGTCTTATGTGCTGCACTATTAGTGTTTATAGATGACTTACATGCTGTGTGCGTCTTATGTGCTGCACTATTAGTGTTTATAGACGACTTACATGCTGTGTGCGTCTTATGTGCTCCACTATTAGTGTTTATGGATGACTTACATGCTGTGAGCGTCTTATGTGCTGCACTATTAGTGTTTATGGACGACTTACATGCTGTGTGCGTCTTATGTGCTCCACTATTAGTGTTTATGGACAACTTACATGCTGTGTGCGTCTTATGTGCTGCACTATTAGTGTTTATGGACGACTTGCATGCTGTGTGCGTCTTATGTGCTCCACTATTGGTGTTTATGGACGACTTACATGCTGTGTGCGTCTTATGTGCTGCACTATTAGTGTTTATAGATGACTTACATGCTGTGTGCGTCTTATGTGCTGCACTATTAGTGTTTATGGACGACTTACATGCTGTGTGCGTCTTATGTGCTCCACTATTAGTGTTTATAGATGACTTGCATGCTGTGTGCGTCTTATGTGCTGCACTATTGGTGTTTATGGACTACCTATGGCTACAGGAGAGATATTAGGTAGGTGCATTTTTTGTTTTTTCCTGCCCATAACAGCTGATCAAATGAATTGCTGACCATGTTATGAATGGGAACATGCATGTATACATTAAGGGGCTGCAAGCACTTAGGATGAAATCAAACATTTCGGCTAACCGTACACCGTAGGCCACACCACCCAAAGCAGCCAATGGACGCACAATTTTGCAGCAAAGGCATGTGGCCATAGGCTGCTGTGAGTGGGTGCAACTTGCGAAACCGTTTGGTCTCACCGTATACTCTCAGAGCTGAGCATTTGCTTCAGTTGTATCCATTTTATTTACAAACCATCAGTGCAAGGAAGAGATTTGTCCTAGAGGACTGAATACAATACTTTCTGAGGTGAGTATTGGGTCCATGCAGGCTTTCAAACTCAATATGTAATCAATAATATAACCATTTACCTACAGCAAGCAAAGATCTTGCGAATGGCGAGAAATGGAAACGGTTGCAGAACTTTCTTAGACAAATAGTATGTTTTCATTACCCTTTTAGGGCTCTTTCACACGAGTGGATGCTGTGCGGGTAATCCGCTGTGTGAAAGAGTGCCAAGCTCCGCTCTGGACAACAGAGACATGGAGCATTGACATGATTGATAATGCTCTGTGACTCTCTGTGACCTTTTTACTACAAAATCACAGTGAGATAAAGTTGTCACCGTGATTTTGTAGTAAAAAGGTCACAGAGAGGCACACAGCATTATCAATCATGTTATTGCTCCGTGTCTCTGCTGTCCGGAGCGGGGCTTGGCACTCTTTCACACAGCGGATTACCCGCACGGCATCCATTCGTGTGAAAGAGCCCTTAGGTTATATTCACATGTGGCAGATTTGTGGGCGGAATATCTGCAGCATATTACAGTACAATGTTTTTTTTTTAAAAAAAATCTTATCCAAAAGAAAATCTGTGCTGAAATAAGTACGCGGCGTGGATGTTAAATCTGCAGCATGTTATTTTATGTCTCAGGTTTTTCCCCTTACGACAAAATCTGAATGTAACGGATTTAGCTGCAAGTACCACAACAAGTTTTTTTTTTTTTCCATTTAACCTATATTCCATGTGAATATATGTAGCCTTCGGCTTTTAAAGGGTAAAGCTTCACTGGAAAGCTGATGGTGCAGAAGAGCTGCTCACAACAATCCTATGGACGGAAATGCGCGCAAATACGCCCTAAAGAAGCTCAAGTAGAAGAGACAGCGTAAGGCGTTTTCCAGCGCGTTCAAACGCGCTGTAAAACGCCCAAATTTGAACCATGCCCATAGGGAAGCATGGCTTTTCACATGTTGTGCGTTTTACAGCACGTTTGAACGCGCTGTAAAACGCTTAGGTGTGTACCTAGGGTAAAACCAAGGGGGGCGAGCGCTCTGCGCAGCAGTGCTTCTTCACCATCAGCTTTCCACCAAAGGTTTAGTTACTCTTTAAATGTACAGTGCATGCTGCCATACCAGCCAGGTAGAGTGGAAGGGAGGTGGCAGATTGGGCCAAAAGCCCAAAATACGGCCACATGGTCAGGTTTTCCGTTTTGGAAGCCATAACCAGGGTAAATAAAAAAAAAAAAAAAAAAAAGAGAAGAAGTCTCATCTGTCCTTTCATACTTTCCTTTTATGATCCACTCCTGATTTTGGCTTCCAAAATTGCATCAGAAAAACTTGACTGTGTGGTCATACCCTTATACATACTACGGTATACTGCATGCATGCATTCTTACATTGAGTCTTTACCTTTCTACTAGTTCCTTGGAGTCCTCCTATCTCTCCTTTATGTGACCCGGGTAGAAGACATGATCAATGAGTGTGTTGATGTTCTCCTGGACGGTGAGGCCACCAAACCCGAGATCGAGTTCTCCTCCGTGGGCTGCTGCCGGTGCTATCCAGGGGAGGAATCGACAGCCTGAGCGCCTTCTCCTCGCAGTAATTCTTCTGCTAACAAACACTAAATATTAACCCCAGAGCTGACCTGGAACATTGGAGAACACGTCCAGTCCTAGAGGTGATGGACTGGTGGACTCTTCTGATAAACTACATTTTCCACTATGGTTTGACCAACAACTTTTAAGATGTATCGTGTCGGGTGTGTTCTGAATAGGACATCACTGTATTGGTTCTCAGAGACTCTGTAAGCTGAATTGCCATCTTTCTTGGAGTGCACTCGAAGGAGGATTCACCTCTGTCATATACAGGAGCAAATGGAAACGCTGCCATGAATATACGGCAGTCTGTGGTAAAAGACCTAAAATCCTGTGGCCATAGCCAAATATGTTTCACTGCATCAACATTATCTGCATTTTTTTTTTTACTTTGGGTGCAAAAAAGGAAAACGTCATACCTCAGGATCCTATCAAACTGGAAACTTAAAGGGGGTTGTCAAATTTTTGCAACCTCTTTTAGTAGATACACCCACAAAAAATAAGAAGATTTAAGGTGGTCCCAGTTCTGGGATTCCTAGAAAATCAGCTGCAATCTGCGTAGGAACCTGGCAACAAGTGTTCATCATTTACCCAACAGCACACCCACAGGTGATATGAGGCATTACACTGTGCACAATGAAATGAACAGGCTGCAGGTAGGGGCCAGGTCCTCCACTGACATTCTTTGCACCCGCCAACTGCTGTGGGTCCTGATCTAGTGATACCCCTCAGAATACCTTAACGGGGTGTCGGCACATTAGTTTCCTAAATCAATCCACCTATTTAAAGGGGTTCTCTGCAGCTTATATAACAAAAAAAAAAGTTATTTGAAATGAACACAATCTGTGAAGGCAGTGTTTACTATTTCAGGCCCCAAGGGCAGATCTAAGTGCACATACATTGTCCGTGAAAACCCTGTAAGTACACAAAGAGTTATCCAGATGGCAGTGGCACTCAATATCTTTTCTCAGGAGGGCCGACTGGTGCTGGGGATATATTATATGAGTATGCTATGTCCTTTTTTCAAATAACTTTATGTATAAAAGTCGGAGACACCCTTTAAAGGGGTTCTCCGGCAATCAAGAAAATGAAAATGGTTAAATTTTTCCTTAATTTAAATATATTCCCAAATATCTTTCATTAGTTATAATGGTTTATTTTGTATGGGGAGCAATCGTTATGAGAAATAAAATGGCCGCCGTCCTAGTAGCACACACAAAACCTGTTCTAATCACACAGGAGGACAAGTTACTTTACAACACTGAGGTAAAGAGCTGCCTCATCCTCCTCTCTGCTCTACTTGTCAGGGATTATGATCCTGAATACAATTTAATATGATCTTCAGCTGAATCTCTGTAGGAATAGATTTGAGGAAGACACAGCTGAAGTACAGACAGGACAGACTGGTAATGGAGACTGCATCCAAGAACTGCTGCTTGTTATCTACACCCCCACCTCCTCTCTGTACCTTATGTCTCCTCATGAACTCCATTCCCACAGAGATTCATCTGAAGATCATATTAAACTGTATTCAGGATCATAATCCGTGACAAGTAAGAGAGGAAGATGGTGCAGCTCTTTAACTTGTCCTCCTGTGTGATTAGGACAGGTTTTTTGTGTACTAGTAGGATGGCAGCCATTTTATTTCTGCGAATGATTGCTCCCCAGACAAAACATGCTATTATAACTCATGAAAGGTTTTTGGTAATATATTTATAATGAAGTAATATTTAAGTATTTTCATTTTCTAAATTCCCGGTGAATCCCTTCAAGTAACTGAGCAACCCACTGATGTTCCGAGTGACATATGGCAGACACATAACCAGCCATATTTTGCTTCACAAGGGTTGTGACGTGCAGATTTTATATTATAATATTCCGAAACGGTGCTCAATGTATTTTTTTACAGAGCTGTGGGAATTTTGAGAGTCTATGCTCAGGTGTTAAGTGCCAATAATCTTATGTCTTTTCTACAACCTATATGCAGCGCCGTTGACTAGAAACTAGAGACCGAATGACTGAAAACTGGAATAGCCCACAAAATAGCTGCCTCATGAGTTGTATAACCTATAAAATGGCTGCCGAGCTCCAGTTCATTGGTATACTGTACGCTGCCCTGCATATAGGGGCTACTTACTGTAGAGGGGCTGTCCCCTCCATATTACTGGTATAGTATATACTTTCTCTGACTTGTGCCTTTTAGTGTTTACTACTATTAACCACTAGAATCTGCCAGACATGGGGCCTATGGACTTCATTGGGGGTTTGCCTGAAATTAAATTATCCTTTATACACAGATACCATTTTATTGAACATGTTACTGCAGACTTTGCATATTGTCATCTTTTGCAACTACGGCTCATCCACCGAGGGCTAAACGCCATCTTGGCCTGGTTGCTATAGGCCACTGGCCCATTTTCTGGCAGCAGTAGCTCCCGGGCACAGGCCTTTGCTTATTTAAACCACTAGTGACTACAAGCCTGTGAATTATCTAGGGATCATAGTTTGTGGCTATTTTACGTGGATAAACAAATGTGGATCTGGTTCTGTCTACATTCATAGGCCTCATCTATCAAAACAGGCCATGTTTCCCATAGCAACCAATCAAAGAGCAGCTTTCATTTTCCCAGAAATGTTTTAAGGCATGTAAGCTGAATGCTGATTGGTTGCTATGGGTAACAAGACCTTTCTCTTTTGTTTTCATATAAATGAGGCCATGCATTGTACTTTCAGTCCACAAAATGGCTGCCACAGTACTTATATCGTACAATGGCGGAGATTTATCAAAGCTAGTGATAAGGAAAATTGACTTAGTTGTCCATAGCAACCAATCAGATTGCACCTTTTATTTTTCAGACCTCCTTTGGAAAATGAAAGGATCGATCTGATTGGTTTCTAGGGGCAAGTAAGATAGGTAACCTTTAAACCAGTTTTAATAAGTCTCCCCCATTATGTCTACAGAAAACTTGTAGTAATATAGATTGACAAGGTTCATGTATTTAAAGGGTTATTTCCATCTTATTTTTCATGGCTGGGATCGGAATAAACCTCCTTAAGCTGCGGTCAGCAAGGCCGACGTTACGAAAACAGTCGATTGGGCTTGCTAGGTTGTTTGCGTGACTCCTATTCATTGCTATGGGAGTTTCTATAACCACGCACACCATTACAGCTGCTTACAAAGGGTTATTCCAATTTCAGCCATGAGCTAAAATAATCCTTTAAAGGGATAGGTCATCAATATCTGATTAGTGGGAGTCTGACTCCCAACACCCCCGCCGATAAGCTGTTTCAAGAGACCGGTGACTTAATGTTCTTTGGTCACACGGCCTTGGCGCCTGGTCTGCAATACCAAGCACAGCCACTATACAATGTACGGCGCTGTGAAAAGGCCCAGCACTCAACGGAGCACCATGGCCTCTTCATACAGCTGATCGGTGTGGGGGGCTGAGAGTCAGACCCCCACCGATCTTATATTGATGACCTGCCCTGAGGATAGACCATCAATATTATACTCCCAGAAAACCCCTTGAAAGCAATAATCAGATCTTACTTACTGATCTGTAAAGAAAACGCTAAATATTCTATCCATTAATGTTTGCAATTTGTCCCTGTTCTACTAGTTAGGCGTCGTACACACATTCAGTACGAGGGTACACAGAGGCCCATATTTCTACCCATTACTGAGCCATATGGGACTCTGTGTACTGCCTTAGCCCCCATGCACATGACGTATTCGTTTTGCGGTCCACAAATCGAGGATCCGCTAAATACAGATGTAGTCCGTGTTGGGTCCGCATTTTTTGCAGACCTATTGATCTCACCCGTTGCATCCACACTTTGCGGACAAGTATAGGACACGTTTTATCTTTTTACAGAATGGACATAAGGCTGCAGAAAGGACATAAGGATCATCCGTTTCCTTTCTATATCCGTATGTCCGTTCTGCAAAATGCTGACCACGAACCAATTGAAAACAATGGATTCCGCGAATAAAATGCGGACAGCACATGGACCACATGCGTATTTTGCAGATTCACGATTTGTGGAGCGCAAAATGGATACAGCTATGTGCATGAGGCCTTACACTGCTCCATTGGGCGCCATACGTAAGGTGCTGTTCTCAGCTAGAAACAAGGCTTCTATAGGAGAAAAGCCCCACACATACTGATTGCGATAGAGCACGCCATCGTTTTTTTTGTTTTTGTTTTTTTCTAACAAAGGCGCTGTATTACCGCAATATACAATTCTGAGGCGGCATAGAGTTGTAATACCACTATGGACGTGTATGCTCAACTGCACTAAAACAAGTTGGGGGAAAACTGGAATTCAACTAAAAACCACTTCTTTCTATTATTGTATTGCGTATTTAACAAATGGAGAACAGATAGAACTGCACAGCATATAAGGCCCTGTTCACATCTGTGTCAGAGGCTGGGTCGCAGATTCCACCCTATTTGACATATACTAAACACATAAAAAGCCTGGGTGTACGGTTCTGTCCATCCTGAGCCATAAAATGCCACCCATAGCCATGCGTGGTCGTAATGTTTTTATATCTCCGGTTTTTCTGTCGGTTCGTAAGGACGG
Organism: Bufotes viridis; assembly: GCA_033119425.1. Taxonomy (NCBI): domain Eukaryota; kingdom Metazoa; phylum Chordata; class Amphibia; order Anura; family Bufonidae; genus Bufotes; species Bufotes viridis. Next base: position 28,028,712 of record CM065597.1, on the reverse strand, counting down.
CAGATTACGGGGGGTCCCGAGAAGCATTGCGCTGTAATACATGGTGACACAGAGCGCAGATGTCTCCGCAGTAAGGGGCCATAGGGACCCGATGTGTAACCAAGAAGGCTCATGTTTGAGGCCTTAGGCCAGGTTCACGCTTGGTGCACCTGAGGACCCCAAGAAAACTGAAAATAAAATTCACTTTTTTTACTGCAATTTTTATTAAAAGCCCATCTGTCAGCAGATTTGTCCCTATGACACCGGCCGACCTGTTACATGTGCACTTGGCAGCTGAAGACATCTGTGTTGGTCCCATGTTCATATGTGTCCGCATTGCTGAGAAAAATATATGCAAATGAGCCTCTAGGAGCAACGGGGGCGTTACCATTACACCTAGAGGCTCTGCTCTCTCTGCAACTGCCGCGCCCTCTGTACTTTGACAGGGCCAGGCAATGAAAAAAACATCATCACAACTGGACCTGTCAATCAAAGTGCAGAGGGCGTGGCAGTTGCAGAGAGAGCAGAGCCTCTAGGTGTAATGGTAATGCCCCCGTTGCTCCTAGAGGTTCATTTGCATATATTTTTCTCAGCAATGCGGACACATATGAACATGGGACCAACACAGATGCCTTCAGCTGCCAACTGCACATGTAACAGGTCAGCCAGTGTCATAGGTACAAATGATTTTTAAGGAACAGGAGTCAGGACATGGGGGATGCGGTAGTGAAGCTACCATAAAAAAAATTCCAGACGGCATATGTGAACAGAACCTTATGTGGATTTTGTGTGTGTGTGTGGGGGGGCGGTTCATGAAACACAGTTTGTGTGACGGCTGCATTTACCAGACCGACCATGGCTTGGCTGACCCGAACTCACTGCATCCAAGTGTTCTATGATGCTGTGAGTTCCAGCTTGACCACAGGATTACTGTCCATCATGTGAGTACGGCACAGCAGACCTGGAGTCAGGCTGGAACTCACCGCCTCATTGATCGCTCTGATGCAGTAAGTTCAGCCAAGTTGCGGTTGGTCCAGGAAATGCAGCCGTCACACGGACAGTGTTACAGGGACCACACATGCTTATCTGAAACTGACCTAAGACACATCCTGTGTGAACCCGGCCTTACTAGAGTGTGGTACTGCAGGGTGACGTTGTGTATTTCACTAACAGGGTATAATTGCTTATTATTGCACTGTATTCGACCAGTGTGTTGGCATATGGAAAACGTATGTGCGGAGATATACCGTATACTGTTTTTTTTTTTTTTTTTTTTTGTTTAATTGAACTTTAACATTAAACTATTTCAATAATTATATGATTTGGATTGTGAATGTCATTAATAAACATTATGTACAATTGGTGCATTTCTGGTTGTTTGCAAAAATAAAAAAGAGGACAGAGCTTAAAAAACGGGTGTAAAAGTGGCGCTGTGACCATCACAACCTGCCTCAGAGGTAAAAGCATGGATCTGCTAAAATCAGAGGCAAGGCTCTGATGTCTTACAATTCTAAGGCCCTATTCACACGTCCGCAATGTCGTCCGCATGTATTCCGCAATTCTGCGGAATACATGCGGACCCCTTGACTGTGAATGGGGCACGGAACGATGCAGAGAGCACATACTGTGCTCTCCGCATCAGTTTTTGCGGAGCGCGCCGCCGATCTTACGGCCACAGCTCCGCAAAAAAGTAGAGCATGTCCTATTCTTGCCCGCAATTGCGGACAAGACTAGACATTTCTATGGGGCTGCCGGCCGGGTGTGTTTATGGAGCCGCAATTTGCATATCCATAAACACAACGGACGTGTGAATAAGGCCTAAGGCCTCATGCACACGAACGTATTTTGGGTCCGCGTCCGAACCGCATATTTTGCGGCTCGGTTGCAGACCCGTTCACTTCAAAGGGGCCGCAAAAGATGCGGACAGCACTCTGTGTGCTGTCCGCGTCCTTTGCTCCGTTCCGTGGCCCCGCAAAAAAAAATAGAGCATGTCCTATTCTTGTCTGTTTTGCGGACAAGAATAGGCATTTCTACAATGGGCCGCGATCCATTACGCAAAATGCGGAATGGAACGCGGAACAGCTTCCGTGTTTTGCGGACCGCAAAACTCCTAAAGGTATGTTCACACAGGCTGTTTTAATCCACGTTGAAATCTGTGCAGAATCCAACGCCATTGAAGTCTGTACCGTGCAGGTTTGTGCGCAGTTTCTAAAACTAAAACCCCGCAGTTCCGCATGGCAACCATGGTGGATGTTCGTCTGAGGATCTGCCTACTGAATGCTGCGGCCAGATCCGTGGAAAGTGAACTGCAAAACTGCGGAGAAAATCCAAGGGTCAGCCTAGAATTTCTGCTGCTGATTCCGCAGCAAATACACTTCGCATTCTTGCCAACACGCATTTATAGTGTCTGAACATACCTTAAAGGCTACATGCACACGACCGTTGTCTGCCTCCGCGTCCGCTCCTCCTTGAAATTTTGCGTCATCCGTTTTTTTTGACGGATCCAATTTTTATGGCAGATCCATTGTAAAAATGCCTATCCTTGTCCGCAAACGTGAAAAAAATAGGACATGCACTATTTTTTTGACGGAATGAAAACACGGATCACGGATGCGGAACAAAAACGGTTGACCATCCGCATTTTTTGACGGACCCATTGAAATGAATGGGGAAGCATCCTATCCGTGAAAAAAAAACGGAACGGACGCGGAAACAAACAACGGTTGTGTGCATGGGGCCAAAGAGTAAGTAAACTTTTTTTTTTTTAAACTTTCTTTTAAAAATGATGTTTGTAATATTCTTTATTAATCACTTATATTGTTTTCCTACTCAAATAGGCAAATCGAGCGATGTGTGCACCAGGCTGGGCGTCATTCCCTGCGGATCCCAGTGAAATCCGTACACGAATACAGCATCGACATGTCAGTGCTGTACTAGAATGATTTTACAGCGCAGGAGCACCCAGAACATTGGGTGCCTATTTGAGTAGGAAAACAGTATAATTGATAAAGTAGATTACGATCATTTTAGGGCTATTAAGAACATTTTCAAATAATTTTTTTAAAGTTTAGTTACTAATAGTATAAAGAACGGAAGGCTTTAGGATGCTATTCAGACAAGCGGTTTTCACATGCCTGTGCTGTCCGAGTTTAGAACGAGACAGCACCTAGACTGAACACTGACACATTAGGCCGCCTGTACACAAGTGCGGGTGAACGCACATAAGGCTAGGTTCACATGACGACATTTGTCGCGCAACAATTTTTATAATGGTAGTCTATGGTGTCGCATTGCAACATGCGACATGCTGCGACTGCGACACAACAGTCGCAAAAAATCCATTCAAGATGGATTTCTCTGCGACTGTCGTGTCGCAGTTGCAGCATGTTGCAATGCGACGCCATAGACTACTATTATAAAAATTGTTGCGCGACATTAATGCAACAAAATGTCGCGCGACAAATGTCGTCGTGTGAACCTAGCCTTAGATCTGCACGATCCGTGCCGGTTTATCTGCATTTCTGCAGCATATCCGCACCAAAATCCGCAATGCCTAACCGTCGTTTTTGGGCGGATTAGAGGCGGTTTTGCCGCAGAGCTCACCATTCCATAGAAAAGGATGAAATCACCAGCTAAAACCGCAAACATAAATGACATGCTGAGGAATTTGGAATCCGCACAGAAGGTCAATTACCGCCCAGAAAAATTCCGCTAAATGTCCATGAGATCTGTGTAATGTCATACACTTCGCTGGTACTGTACTACACTGAGGTTTTTCCTCATTTAAAAACTGCACGGATTCCGCAATGTGTGCAGGTAGCATTAAAGTCAATGGGCCAATTCACAACAATCCATCCATCACAGCAAGCTGTATTCTTGGCTGCTTTTCACACAATGTCAATGGGGCATATTTACTAAGACGGCTTTTTAAGCCGGTGTTCTGAGAAAAAAACCTTACCTTGAAAAAAAAAACTTGCCCCACGTGACTTTCGGGGGGTGTGCGCCTCCACGCTTGCGCAGTACAACGGGCGACCAGGAACTTGTTAAACTCAACATACAGTGCGCGCGTGCACCCAGCCGCAAATGCGCTGTCAGGGTTAAGGAGATTTCACATTCTTTTGACATGTAAAAGATCTCCTTAAGGCCTCTTGCACACGAACGTGTGCGCCCCGTGCCCGTGCTGCGGGCCGCAAATTGCGGCCCGCAATGCTCAGGCACTGGCCGTGGGGCAGCCGCAGCGGATCGCGGACCCATTCACTTGAATGGGTCCGCGATCTGCACGTTCCGCAAAAAGATACGGAACGGAACCCCGCGGAAGCACTCCGTAGTGCTTCCGTAGTGTTCCGTTCCGTCATTCCATTCCGCACCGTTCCGCATCTCCGGATTTGCGGACCCATTGAAATGAATGGGTCCGCATCCGTGATGCGGAATGGCCACGGAATGGTGCCAGTGTATTGCGGATCCGCAAATGCGGTCCGCAATACCGGTACGGGGCGCACACGTTCGTGTGCAAGAGGCCTAACCCTGATGGCGCATGTGCGGCTGGGTGCACGCGCAGTATTCTCGCGCGCACTGTATCTTGAGTTCACTAAGTTCCTGGTCACCCGTTGTACTGCAGAGGCGGACACCCCCGGAAGTCACATGGGGTAAGTTTCTTTTTCAAGGTAAGGTTTTTTTCTCAGAACACCGGTCTTAGTTTCCCCCTTGCAATGTCTCCAAGATTCATCTAATTTATGACGAGGTGGGAGCCTCATTATAAATGACGGAAAAAAATGACTCCAGTCCCTGGTTGGAGTTTTTTTTTTTTTTTTTATTACATTTATGCCTGTTTTTAGGTGTAAATGTTCATAAATTTGCTGGGGCTGGAGTTCTGGCCCCCATCCCGCCCGACTGATGAACACGACAAAAAACGTCTGTGTGACCAAATATTGTCGCAAAGCCAATTATAAAAAGGGATTTGTTACACGGTGCAATGCGATTTAATGCGTTTTGCATGCACGCGTGATAAAAACGAAATGTTTACAAACAACATCTCTTAGCAACCATCCGTGAAAAACGCATCGCATGCGCGCTTGCTTGCGGATGCGATTATCACGCAACCCCATTCACTTCTATCAGGACAGCGTTACGTGAAAATCGCAGAATATAGAACGCTCATGTACACAGACCCATTGAAATGAATGGGTCCGGATTCCGTGCTGGCGCAATGCGTTCGTGCTACACTGTGGTATTTGGTTGCAGCATTGTGTGGTACAATTTGATATTGCTGGCCCTGCCTTCTGTCAGTCTGCCCTGTAGCTTGCACTGATGCATAAGGGCAGATGTATTAAAACTGAAGCCAAGGAAACCCCAATCAGGCTGCTTTAATCTTTCAAAGGGCCTCTGGCAGTGCACTTATAGAAGAAACTGACTTTGTTGCCACATTCTTGACACATTTCCCTACGGTTTCTTCAAGGTCTCAGACATCTCCTTATCCACACTCCTAGTGCCATTCTTTATATTAGAACTAGAGCAGAGCGCTACAATCCACGCATGCGCACTATTCGCCCTCTAACGCACGTGACTAAAGTGAGGGCGGAAGAGGTTCGGTGTAAACGGAACCGGGCGGAAACAGGAAGTGAGAGCCCGGTTCCGCTTCCGATCTTTCTCTCCCAGCTAGAAACAACATGGCCTCGTTTGAGCAGATGAGAGCGAACGTGGGGAAATTACTGCGGGGGATCGACAGGTGATTACCAGGGGGTGAGGGGCTGCGTGGACGTGTATTATCGTGGTGATCGTTAATTAATAGAGGATTCGCACAGCATTGTGGGTAGAGCCTGATCTCCACATGTCGCTGAATACCTTCACTGCCTGTCTGTACAGGGGGCCCACTGCCTGCACGTTGTCCACAGCTGGACCTGCACTGCTCAATAACTAATATGCAACTTCTTAATGTACCTTGTGTTATTTCACTATCTGTGCATGCTGTCAGTGAATGAAATCATTTGGGGCTGGGGAAAGGTATCACATATGCAGTCTAGCCAATCCCATACCAGCTGTATCACACAACCCTCCACTTTCATGGTAACTGGATACATTTTGCGCTGAAACATTGTGGCAAACAGCTAGCAGGCATCTGAGAATTTCCTGGACTGGATACCATGTAGCAGATTCAGCTGTGAGAAGTGTTGGGTCTATAGGAATTTTATGTGGCTCCTTTTCACTGACTGCGAGCAGAGATCTTGAAAGATAGAGTAAATTGGAAGGTCGCGGACCTGTTTATTGCATCGTGGTGATCTTATATGGATGGAGCAGAGTCCGGTAGGTTTTTACAAGAAAATCCATCCTAAAGGTGCATCAATCAGGCGGATACACTAAGGCTGGTCTCTGTGGAGCTCGAACCCTAAAAAAAGGACACTTAAAGGGGTTTTCCGGGAGTTCAGTATTGCTGATCTATTCTCGGGCCTCATGCATACACTGAATTTTGCTTCCGTGCCTGATCTGCACACGGAACCGTTCATTTCTGTGGTTTCAACCCCCAAAAAAAGTAGTCATCCTTGTGATGTCCGCATCCGTGTGTCCTTCCTGCAAAGGAACATTCTGGTCCCATTTTGGTCCATATTGCGAACATAAATAGTAATTTCTACTAATGGGAGTAAGAAAAATGTGGTTTGCACACAGAAAATGTCTGTATTTAACAGACCGCAGTATAGACACGGTCATGTGCATGAGGCCTTGGCTCCGCGGACACCTCACAGTATAACAAGCACAGCGCCACACATTGTGTAGTGGCTGTGGTCGGTATTGCAGCTCAGGCCTGTTGACTTGAATAGGAGTGAGGCGCACCTAGGTCATGTGACCGATGACCGTGACATCACATGACCTAGGAAGAGGCTGCAGCACTCACTGTACCGGGAGTCATACCCAGACAATCAGATATTGATGGCCTATACCAGGGATGCTCAACCTGCGGTCCTCCAGCTGTTGTAAAACTACAACTCCCAGCATGCCCTAATAGCTTTAGGCTGTCCAGGCATTCTGGGAGTTGTAGTTTTGCAAAAGCTGGAGGGCCGCAGGTTGAGCATCCCTGGCTTATACAGTCACCTCTGTTGAAGGATGGGGTCGGAGGATAGGGGCACCTCTGTTGAAGGATAGGGGCACCTCTGTTGAAGGATAGGGGCACCTCTGTTGAAGGATAGGGTCAGAGGATAGGGGCACCTCTGTTGAAGGATAGGGGCACCTCTGTTGAAGGATAGGGGCACCTCTGTTGAAGGATAGGGTCAGAGGATCGGGGCACCTCTGTTGAAGGATAGGGTCGGAGGATAGGGGCACCTCTGTTGAAGGATAGGGTCGGAGGATCGGGGCACCTCTGTTGAAGGATAGGGTCGGAGGATCGGGGCACCTCCGTTGAAGGATAGGGTCGGAGGATCGGGGCACCTCTGTTGAAGGATAGGGTCGGAGGATCGGGGCACCTCTGTTGAAGGATAGGGTCGGAGGATCGGGGCACCTCTGTTGAAGGATAGGGTTGGAGGATAGGGGCACCTCTGTTGAAAACCCCTTTATAGAGATATTCTAGTATGAATCTTTTAAAACCAGGCCCTCAACTAGGATACGTTTGTAAAAAGAGGAGCTGTCACCTCTCTGGACATGTCTCTCTGGACATGTCTGTTTCAGTAATAGTCCCCATAAAATAACAATTCTGGAACATGTATTCTTATAACGATGTGCTGTGCAGTTTCTGTGTTATTCCTCCTAGACACCTCTGACTACATTGGCTGATGGGTCTTACCCTTTGCCGTGTCAGTGTTGCTTCTCTACGCAGTCAGACACTGGCGGCATGAATTGGGCACATATTGTCAGTATAATCATGAATTGATAGTAGGTATAACAGAGGAATACAACAACACAATGTTCTTAGAAAGGAGGCTGCAGAATTGTTGCATGATGGAATAAAATCAGTTACTAAAACAGACCTGTCGGGAGAGGTGACGGCTCCTCTGTAGGATGCTGGCCTTCGGACAACCCTGAGACTGAGTTGTGTGATCGGTGGCAGTCGGAAGATCATCGTCCGCAGTTCTGTTTTGGTAAGGAGTCCACTAACTAGCGGTGGAGCGTCACATTAGTGACGTGCTCTCGTTGCTCTTGGAGAGGGATGTGAAGTGGTATTTTATTCTATACCTATTATAGTTCCTCCTGGCAGAAGGTTATGAACTGATCGTGTTTTACTTTTTCTGATAGGTACAATCCTGAAAATTTGGCCACATTAGAACGTTACGTGGAGACGCAGGCTAAGGAGAACGCCTACGACCTGGAAGCAAATCTGGCTGTACTAAAACTGTAAGTGTCTCCTACCTGTCAGGGAGACACTGAAATGAAACTGGCGAGCGCCACAGGCTCCATAGCCGCTGTTTCATAGAACAGACACCCACAGCTAATGTCTGCGACCAGCAGTGATACCGGTCACAGGCTTTTTACCCTTCAGACACCTGGATGCACTTAAACCCGGAAGCGTGCGCTTTCAGGTGTGCCTCGACTCCCCCTAATGACGATCAGGGGAGCCGGATGCATTGTGCCGCAGCTTCGGTCCTCCGCAATGAACTGACGCTGCTGCACGTTAGTTCCTATGGAGCCTCCGCCTGTGACAGGGCTCCATGGTAATACATGGTAACTCTCATACACTTCCTATGGGAACTATAAAATAGTATAAAAATGTAAAAAAAAAATCTGTAAACAATAAGAAAAATACACAATGGGCATTGCCACGTGCAAAATCACCCCTACCATTAAAATATAAAAATACTTTTTCAATACAGAAAAAGGTTAAAGGGGAAAAAAAGGAGAAATGGCTGATTCGCCATTTTTTGTCGTTTCACCTCCCACAAAAAAAAAAATAAAAAAAAGTGATCAAAAAGCCATACACACTCCAAAATGGTACCAATAAACAGAACAGATTACCCTGCAAAAAAGACCCCTCACACAGCTCTATACACAAACCCAAAAACTCTCCAGGGCTGAAAGGGTTATCCTGGTACACATGGGCATCTCTCTCTTACCCTGGGTTCACACCTGAGCATTTCTGAGACGCGCGTTTTACAGCGCGTTTTTGCAAATAGGAAACGCGCGTCATACGCACTGTAAAACGTGCAAATGTGAACTGAGGGTTAAGGTTGATGCATTCATTGCGTTGGTTGGCGATTGTTTCCATGCCTGATCGATGGTCAGCAGTTTTAGACCCCTCCCTACAGAGTATTACAATGGCAGGTTCCCATATATATGTATATATAGTTTTGAATTGCTGTTTTCTTATATTTGCAGCTATCAGTTCAACCCAGCTTTCTTCCAGACCACAGTCACCGCTCAGATCCTGCTCAAGGCGCTGACCAACCTTCCCCACACCGACTTCACCCTGTGCAAGTGTATGATCGACCAGACCCATGTATCCTCTTGCTGTCTGATCTACCTGGAGGGCCTAATTGTGCATCTGTTTCATGTGAAGCCTAAAGGGGATCTCCTATGCCAGTCCTTCAGTCTGCCATCTTTTTATTTATCCAGATAGGACCTGTGACACGTGCTGAGCTCCTCGTGCTTGCGGAGCCCACCAGCAACTGCAGATATTTAAAGGGAGCCTGTCACATGGAACACGGCGTCTGACCTGCAGGCATCAGGTTATTGAACAGGAGGAGCTGAGCAGATTGATATGTGGTTTTACTGGAAAAGATTCCGTATAACTTGCAGTTTATACATTTACATTTCTGCTCATTCTGGATTATTATATCGTTTTATGGTATAACTTGTATTTCATTCATTTAAATCCCTGCTCATTCTGGGCTTTGAAGTCCATGAGGCGGTCCTATCGGAGATTGACAGCCTTTTCTCTATGACCCTAACCCTAACCCTCGCCTTCAAAGCCCAGAAAGAGCAGGGATTTAAATAAATGAAATACAAATATAAAACTATATATCATTGCTCTCAGCTCCTCCTGCTCTATAACATGCTGCCTGTAGCTTACATTGCATTTTCATGGTGAAAGGTTCCCTTTAATGGTGGGGCGACACCTTTAACAAAGTTTACAATTTGCATACTGTTAAAAAACAAAACAAAAAAAAAACAGTGAAAAGTTCTGACAGTACATCCAAAGTGCCACCTGGTGGTCAGAGTGTATAGCAACATGCCGGTCCACATAATGAGCTGAATGATGGTGGTCGCACATGCTCAGTCACACTCCCCACAGCCAGGTCTGTGCCTAGCGCTCCTTGTTCACTGCAGGGTCGCCAATAGAAAACGGCTTCCTGCTCTGCTAGTCAGGAGAGGAGCAGAACCTCTGCATGGCAGTATAGCTGCAAGGGAAGTAAGAAGGGACTATATTTCAAGCTGCCAGAGGGGGAAGAAGACATTCTGACTGAGGCCGCCCCAGCAGAACCAAGAGGGACACATAGAAGGCAAAAATGATGTTAAAAAAAAAAAAAAAGTATGCAAGAAACACTTCAAATTACTTTAAACATGTCTATTAGCATTGTAGCTCTTCGGGTATGACTGTATTGTCCTTAATATTCGGGCTCTCACAGCAAGAGGAGCGTCCGATTAGACAAATCCTGTATTTGGGAGATCTTCTAGAGACCTGTCACTTCCAGGCTTTCTGGGTAAGTGTCCTTCCTATGACTACATTGCGGCCTTGCTGACCGCTGGTCTATCCTAAGCTCATGTGAATGCGGTTCTTCTCCCACGGTGTCTCCACAGCAAGCGCTAGACGAGAATCTCGACCTTCTTGATGGTATTGCTGGGTTTGAGGACTCTGTTAGAAAATGTAAGTACTGATACATTTTTCCCAGATTTTTTTATTTTCACCTAAATAGGTACAAAATTCAGCGCTGATTATAGTGTTATAGAAACTGGAGTTCAGTTCCTGATATTGAGCTCCAAAATCCCTGCTTGCATTCAGACAGCCATAGAGGTAAATAATAAAATTCCGGCTGCCTGTAGGCATCACAAGGGGGGGACTGAAGACAGTTTGTTATAGAATTCAATGGAAACTGTGCAAATCCTTCCATAATAAGCTCCCTCTAGTGGAGACTGCAGCTTCGGTGTATACCAGCATGTTTTCAAATGGGGAGGGCTGAATTTTTTATTTTTTTTTGGGAGTGATTCTTTAAAAGTAAGATTCACTGCTTGGAATGTGTCCCTGAGGCTTGTAACACCGGAATAAAACAGTATTGAGACTTCCATTCACAGCAATGGGGCTGTAGTACTCGTGCAGTGAAGGTGACCCTTTCCGTAAACAGGTTTTCTAGCTTTTGCCAGTTTTTCTGGTTGCCCCCACCTCGTTGGATCTGCGGAGGGAAGCATACTTACTTGCCCTTTGCTGCTGGGTTGCGGCTGCTGTGGTGCTAGGGTGCAGCGTCTGCTCTTCAATCCCCACTTCTTAAAGGGCTTCTGTCACCCCCCAAAAGTCATTTTTCATTTTTGGGCTTATTAAAATCCTTATAGTGCGATTATTCAGTATATAGTGCTCTTACCTTTTTCTGTGGCTAGTTTCTTTAAAAATCTCACTTTTATAATATGTTAATTACTTCACTACGAGCAAGTAGGGCTGCCGCATCCTCCTTTCAAAAAACGCCCACTCCTCCGGTTGATTGACAGGGCCATCGAGCGCTCTCCTCCTCCGGCTGGCCTTGTCTGCATTTCAAATCCCGCGCCTCCGCCTTACGTGTCTTCATTCGGCGCAGGCGATCTGAGAGAAGGACGCTCGCTTCATCAGCACTTCCACAGTGCGCCTGCGCCGATGACGTCACCTCTGCACCCAGAAGAGAAGACGGCGCAGGCGCACTGTGGAAGTGCTGATAAAGCGAGCGTCCTTCTCTGAGCGCCTGCGCCGAATGAAGACGCGTAAGGCGCAGGCGCGGGATTTGAAATGCAGACAGGGCCAGCCGGAGGAGGAGAGCGCTCACTGGCCCTGTCAATCAACCGGAGGAGGGGGAGTTTTTTAAAAAAGATGCGGCGGCTACCAGCAAGTAACCGCTGGTAGCGAAGTAATTAACATATTATAAAAGTGAGATTTTTAAAGTAACTAAGCCACAGAAAAAGGTAAGAGCACTATATGTTGAATAATCGCACAATAGGGATTTTAATAAGCCCAAAAATGAAAAATGACTTTTGGGGGGTGACAGAAGCCCTTTAACTTCTGGATTGGACGAGGGTCATGTAGACAATGACTGGAAGCAACAGTGACGTCTTCCCAATCGGCACATGATTTTAGCCACTGATATACTGCTTGGGGAACATGTTACCACTGACCACAGTGACATACATTACCCCCATCCATGCCGGAGACCGGAGCACCAGCAGTGGAGTGAAGGAGCCAGAACCCAGTGGTGGAGAGCACGTATGTGTCATTCCCTGACAGGCCAGTTGAGGTGGAGGGGCACCCAGGAAGACTGCCAAAGCTGGATAACCCCTTCTATGCTAGGGTAGGCTGTCACTTGCTGATCAGTGGGGGTCTGACTTCTTGGACCCCTACTGGTTGTAAGGACAGAGGGCCTGTGGACCCTTTAACACACCAATGGCTGATCTCAGGGAGACCAGCTACAAAAAACACAGCGGAGCCTCATTTAAGAGTCTCAACACAGCAATCCAAAGTGCAAAGTTCCCTGGGAAACAGGAATATGCAAAATAAATGTGGAGCCCCAGTATTGGGTCTACAACACAACGAAAGCCAGATATCCCTCAAAGGAAAGAAAACCGAGCAAAGGGGTGTCTCCATTACAGAGATCACCAAATCCACCATATTTAGTGGCCCCTATGTCAAGATCCCGCTTTTTTACAAGCTTTAAGGATGTGACAGGGAAAACCTAAGCCAGGTATCCATCCACAGACAGCTGTTTCAGGGTGTTGCCCCTCATCAGTGCGGAGTAGGATTCTGGTTAACCGGGAGCAATGCCCTTTAGTCTAGCAATTGGTGTGCATCTCACCCTTATGCCCCTTGAAATTGAGCAAGGGTTTGTAAAGCAGTCCAGCCTATAAAATACATCATGTCATCAGAACAGGATCTTGGGTATGTCTAGAGTAAATGGCGAGTACACGTCAGTCATTTCCACTCCTGATTCGGACCCCCATAGTCGTAAAGATGCTCCTCTGCTTCTTAGGATAGAAATAAAGACTTGTCGCTCTAACTTGCCGGTAATTGTACGTTTCTCCTTCTGTCTCCTGTAGTTATCTGCCATGTCGTGGGGATCACCTACCAGCACATTGACCGGTGGCTTCTGGCGGAGATGCTCGGAGATTTGTCAGGTAGGAAGCAGAAGGTTTCCATCAGTGAACCCTGAACAGAACACATTGCTCTAATCCAGATGGCCTGTTGTGTAACGGGATGAAAGAATCCCTCAGCATGGTCGACCTGAGGATCAGCGCCGTCCTGGATTAGAGGCCACATTGCAGTGGGGCTATATCGTGTGATCTCATGACTTTATGTACAGTAGGTTTTCAATGCGATCGCGTAGCCTAATAATCCATATGGGGTCGCATCTGTCGCCCATGTACTATAAAAAGAGCATGCATTCAGAAAACACTTAACCCTTTCACTGACAGCAGACTCGTAACAATCCACAAAGACCCTGTAACAACATGGGACGAAACCTTGCTCATTTTATGTATGCTAAAATTTCCACAAAAACTGAAAAGTTTAAGTTTTTTTTGGGGCTGCCGGACTGTGCGTGCGCAACCTGCATACGCTGTGGGTTGTAGCCAGACTAGGATCACATACCCGCATCTATACTAGCGTTATAATCCCTCTAAAAAAGGGTGGGGGGGGGGCATAATTAAAAAAAAAGTAAAAAAAAAACTGGATAACCTTTTTACACTATTGCCATTTGGAGTTCCTTTCCCTGCCTGTAATACGTGATGACTTGAAGCTCTTGCCACATCTAGAATATCAAAGGAGTTTTCTGGGGGGTTGAATATTAATGACCTATCCTGGAAAGGTCATCAATATCTGATTGGTGGGGGTCCAACTCCCGACACCCTCACCTATCGGCTGTCTGAACAAAACGCAGCTCTCCGGCCTCCTTACAGCTTACTGAGTACAGTATAGTGGCTTTACTTGGTATCACAGCCCAGGTCCGTTCAATTGAAAGGGTCTGAGCTGCACATAGACCATATGGGCGATGAACGTGACGTCACTTGGTTGCTGTCTTCCATAAACAGCGCCCCTCTACTCTATAGGCCGTGACAGCCGCACTCGCTTTATAGGGACTGAGCTGTAATACAGCATATGGACATAGCAGCCATGTTTTTCTAATGTCATTCACCCCCTTTAGGCATAAATAGGAGTATGCATGTAAATGTGTGCTCCCAGAAGCCTACGGGTTTCTGCATTTCACGTGTTGATTGTCTCCTGTCCCCCAGAACCCCAGCTCAGAGTCTGGATGAGCAAATACGGCTGGACGGAAGCAGAAAATGGCAAGATCTTCATCTGTAATCAGGAAGAGAACATCAAACCCAAAAATATCGTGGAGAAGATAGATTTCGACAGTAAGTCTTTAGTAATCGTCTGTGGGCAACGTGACACTGCACCATATTACACGTCTGAGATATCTAAATCACGATGAGCTCATGTTGATGTATAGAACTTTTTTTTAATTTTTTTAGGCTAAAGCTGGCCATACGTCTCCGATAGTGAACGAGTGCTCAGCTGACAGTTAAACTTTCCAAGCCCTCCCCATATACATGCCCCCTTGACTCGGCCATGGGTGCATGTGGTCTCCTTAGGCCTCATGCACACGACCGTATGTGTTTTGCGGTCCGCAAATTGCAGATCCGCAAAAAAAACGGATGAGGTTCCGTATGGCATCCGTTATTTTTGCGGATCCATTGTAATAATGCCTATCCTTGTCCGCAAACTAGAAAAAATAGGACATGCTCTATTTTTTTTGCGGAACGGAAAAACGGACACACGGAAACGGAATGCACACGGAGTACCATCCATTTTTTTTGCGGACCCATTGAAATGAATGGTTCCGCATATGGTCCGCAAAAAAAACGGAACGGACACGGAAAGAAAATACGTTCGTGTGCATGAGGCCTTAGAGAGAGGGGAATAAGTCGCTGCCAGACAACACTGAAAACATGAGCACGTTGAAAGCCATGTTGCCTGATCCTCCTTTCATTCTACCTCTACCATCAGAAAATGGGGAGGGGTACCACCATGCAGGAGAGATTTTGGCCTGTTCCACCAAAATCCACAGCTTCCACTGACTTTCATCTACTTCTAGTAGTACATCCCAGGTCACTGCTTTCATTTTTAAAAGAAACTGAGCAAAACTAAAGCTGAAATCTGAGCAGTCTTGATAGTGGCAGCCAGTTCTGGCATTCTGCATCTCTTCTCAAACTCCCAAGTCCACCAGATGGGGAGCTGCTCTGGCTCCATGATATATGTCTGTACGCTGTAGTTGGATATATGGAAAGGGGCTACTCGGTAGGAAAAGCTCCTTCTGAGAAACAGCAGTCTCTCCCCTTGCCCCAGTCTGATGCACTTTCCTATACAGTAGAAAAAAAAAGATACAGTGAGGCCTGCCACCCTAATGGACCTCTGTCTGACGAATGGAGCCCTATGGATATAGTACACGTATACACTGGTAGCTTTTTTTCATGGAGGGTCCTCAAAGCCTTCAACAGCATGGTGTGCATGAAGCCTAAAGCCTCTTTCACACGAGCGTGGAGGATTGGCTCAGGGTGCGTTCAGTGAAACTCGCACCGTTTTGCAAGCAAGTTCAGTCAGTTTTGTCTGCGATTGCGTTCAGTTGTTCAGTTTTTACCGCACAGGTGCAATGCGCTATGATGCGTTGTTCACGCGCGTGATAAAAAAAACTGAAGGTTTACAAACAGCATCTCTTAGCAACCATCAGTGAAAAACGCACTTGCTTCCGGAAGCAAAGCAGTTTTTCACTGAAGCCCCATTCACTTCTATGGGGCCAGGGCTGCATGAAAAGCGCAGAATATAGAACATTCTGCATTTTTCACACAATGTAGAAGTGATGCGTGAAAAAAAAACGCTCATGTACACAGACCTATTGAAATGATCGGGTCAGGATTCAGTGCGGGAGCTATGCCTTCACATCACGCATTTCACCCGCGCGGAAAACTCGCTCGTTTGAAAGGGGCCTAAGACTGAGTAGACAATTGTAGGCATCTTACTGTATGTATAGAGACAAGACAATGGTGTGAGCAGGGGCCCTATTACACTGCTCAGTGCTTGGACAGGACAAGAGCCGGTGGATGGTACACGTGTCCATCGGTCAGTTCTTGTTTGCAGCGGTCCATTGCTCAGGCCAATGAACGGCTGCTACCTCAGAAGTTCCTCCCTCATTCTGTTCCAATTGTCGGCAGCACGTACCTAATTTTCATTCTCATCAAATGTTCAAATCAGAGTGTTTGATTATCGGCTGATGGGTGGCACGATAAGGGTGCTGCCACATGTTTTTATGCGGTTTTTGCATCCAGGGGAGATACCGCTTCTTCTCTTTATTTGAATCCATTCTTGGTTTTGGCTTCAAAAACTGCATCAAAAAAACCTGAATGTGTGACCGTACCCTTAGGGTGCTGCAACATGTAGCGGCTGTGCTGTGTTTTTGGTGCAGCAATGAAAACTAAAACATATGTGGCTTTTGCAATAGCTTACCTGCATTTATAGTGCATTTTCTTCCAGCAAAGGGTAAAAACACACAGCAAAACCAAATTACATTAATTACAAAATCGAGTTACATTAATGGGATTTAAGTCTGCTCTGTGTTTCCTTTTGCTGGAAGAAAGCACACCGTCACCACTAATATTTTGTTACAAAAACCACATGCATTTTTTTGTGCATTTTTTTGGCCGCACTAAAACCGCAGCACAGCGACGGCGTGTGGCAGAACCCTCATGGGGCGCAGGCGCAGTGCAGCCGGATTGCTGGGATCATTCAGGAAGCATTTACAAGGAATTCCAGGTTCCCTTCTGCAGACCTACACAATGTAATATTTCTCTGTTTCTCCACAGGCGTCTCTGGGATCATGGCCTCTTCTCAGTGACTTTCTAACTGAAGAGAATACATTTTTATTTTATGTACAGACCTAAAGTTACAGCTGGTGAATAAATGCGATGAATCCATCCAGCTTCCGGTTTGTCTTCTCTTTATCGCAGTAAGGTTCGTAAGGAGATCCGAGCTCAAACACTATTTGTACATTGGGTTGTCCGACTTTCAAGCAGGTCCTGTCTGGGGAGGTATTCTCCTCTGATTCTCAGCACTCGGTTTCGGCTCTGTGGGTCCACCCCTGTCTTCACTTTGCTTTAGTCCATGTATGTACGCTTCCGGCACTGATGGGGTCATGTGCGCTGCTGCAGCCAGTGACTGGCCGCAGCCGTGTTGTGCCCCCAAGCAGCACTTTAGTGTGGTCACGAGCGGCCAGCAGGTTGTTACTCCTGTTCATGCCAGACAAAGATGGTCCCCCGGAGCTGGAACAAGCGTCTTTTCCTCTGACAGCCCCCTTGACCTTTTTACGACCACTTTTGTGGCATAATAAAGCTGCAAATAACTGCATCATAATTTGCAACTTTTTACTCTTCTCGCCATTTTTCAAAAAGTGGGTAGGACTTACTGGGAAGGATGGGGTTCCCCGCAGCCCGTCAGATATATGATATAATAGAAATATTCTATTATATGCAATGGTAATACATACACTGATCAGCCATAACATTGAAACCACCTGCCTAATATTGTGTAGCCCCCCTACTACCACCAAAACGTCTCTGATCTGTCAGGACATGGATTCTACAAGTAGTATCTGACACTAAGCAGGCAGCACCAACCTCCGCCACTGCAGCTGTACAGAAACTACAACTCCCAGAATGCTTCATTCACTTCTGTGGGAGTTAAAAGAACAGCCAAACATGTTTGCATGCTGGGAGTTGTAGTTTCACAGCGGCTGGAGTGCCGAAGGTTGCTGATCCCTGCGTTAAGTCTTGTAAGATGCAAGGTTCGCCTCTGTGGATTGGATTTGCTTTTCCAGCACACTCCACAGATGATCGAGCATCACACTGCCTCCATCAACTTGTCCTCTGCCCATAGCGCATCCTGGTGCCACCTCTCCTTCAGGTAAGTGACGCACACACCCGGCCGTCCACATGATATAAATCAAAACGTAAGCTGATATCCAGCCGCCTTCTTCCATTGCTCCACGGTCTCTTTATGATGTTCACAGGCCTGTGGATAACTCTTCTACCAGCATACCTTTATTGACGTCCCTAGCTGCCAGGGGTACTGTGGCACAGTGCTTGCCTCTGATACGGAGTCTGCCAGTGAGGGAGAAGAGGATGCCACTTTCCTCTACTCCATCACCTCTAGAAGGCGCCCCAGGGTCAAGAGGAGGCAGCCCCCCAGAGTGAGGCCATATGGTCCCCACCCCCTGACGATTATCAGTCCCAAATTGCAGATTTTGAGGGCCGCTCCGGAATACAGATAGACTGTGCGGGCTTCTTCACTGAACTAGATATTTTTCAAAATTTTCTTCTTCTCTGAAGATTTAGTAAATTTAACGGTGGTACAAACCAATTTATACGCCCAACAATTCATTGATCAGAACCCTACATCGGCATACACTAGACCCCTAGGTTGGACCCCAGTAAGTGCAGCAGAGATGATGAAGTTTTGGGGACTCATGCTGCATATGGGTGTTGTAAAGAAGCCAAACATTAGACAATATTGGAGTTCGGACATTTTTGGAAGCGATTTGAGTCCATTCTGAAATTCCTACACTACAATGACAATGCACAGTGCCCACCCCAAAACGACCCAACATTTGAGACCGTCTGTTCAAGGTTAGGCCTGTCATTGGCCACTTTAGCACCAAGTTTGCTGAGGTGTATAACCCAGATAAAAATGTCAGTGTAGAGGAGTCCCTATTACTCTTCAAAGGGAGGATTAGATTCCGCCAGTACCTGCCTAGCAAACGGGCAAGGTATAGCATAAATATATACAAACTATTGAGAAAAGCTCCGGGTACACCCACAAGTTCCGCATTTACGAAGGGAAAGATTCCCGGATAGAACCCCCAGAATGTCCCCCAGTCCTAGGAGTTAGTGGGAAGATTGTGTGGGACTTACTGCGCCCACTGCTGGATTAGGGTTATTACCACCTCTATGTGGATAACTATTATACCAGCATACCTTTATTGATGTCCCTAGCTGCCAGAGGTACTGTGGCTTGTGGCACAGTACGAAAAAATCAGAGAGGCCTCCCTAGATCCCTGGTAGGGCAACCACTGAGAATGGGTGAAAGTAGGGCTCTCCTCCATGAGAACATGCTGGTGGTTAAGTACAAGGACAAGAGGGGACGTCCTTGTACTGACCACCATTCATTGTAATGCTAGCTTCCCTGCTCCTGTACGAGGTACCACAACCACTACCCCCAAACCAGTTTGTATCCTGGACTACAACAGGCACATGGGAGGGGTGGATCTTTCAGATCAACTTCTGAAGACCTACAGTGCCACACGAAAAACGAAAGTGTGGTACAAAAAGGTGGCCGTACACATTGCACAGATAGCAATGCGTACGTGCTATTTCAATCTGCAGGCCACACAGGAACTTTCCTTTAGTTCCAAGAGGTGGTTATCAAGGCCCTAATTTTTCAAAGCCAGGCCGGGGAGAGTCCCAGTACGTCAGGAAGTCCTGATGCCCGTGTTGCACCAGGGCAACATTTTCCAGGTCAAGTCCCCCAGACAGCAAGGAAGGGAAGGACCCAAAAAAGATGCAGGGTGTGTTCCAAAAGGGGGATAAGGAAAGACACCATTTACCACTGCGAAACCTGTGCATGCAGGAGTGTTTTAAAATCTACCACTCATCCATGGAGTATTAATTTAATGTCATCCATGATGTACCCTGTAGTTTTACCACCTTATATCTCTTATTTAGTCCGCATAGCTTACAGATCCACTTTTCACCAACCACTTCTATGCCCTTTCCACCCCTTAAAATGTTCGTACGGGGATGCTCTTTCCAAAATGGGGTCACTTCCTGGGGTTTTTGAATTTCTGGGGGCCTCAGGAATCTTTTAATGCGACATGGCAACTAAAATCCATGTCTGCCAATTCAGGTCAGCAAATTCCATATTTTGCTGTTTGACTCTAGAGCCCTGCTGTGCGCCCATACATCATATTTTGAACACATATGGGGTGTTGACGTATTTGGGGGAAATGGGGAACAAAATGTGGACAAAATTTGTCCTGTTACCATTTGGGAAAGTAAAAAAGTGGATGTAAAGCAACTTTTTTGTGAAAAAAATGCAATTTTTCATTTTCACTGCCAAGTGTTTCCTAATTCTAGGAAAGACCTTTGAGGTCAAAGTGCTCAGTACACACCTTGAAAGATTCCTTGACAGGTGTAGTTTCCAAAATGGGGTCACTTTTTTGGGGTTTCCACTGTAGGGCCACCTCAGGGTGTCTTAATATGTGACACAGCTCCCAATTACCATTCCAGCTAAATCCGCTCTCCAAAAGCCATATGGTTCTCCCTCCACTTTGAAGCCTGCTGTGCTTTGAGCACATATGGGGTGTTTCTGTAAACTCCAGATTCAGGATAATAGATTTTGAGTTTAGTTTTGCTGTTAACCCTTGATGTGTTACTAAAAAAATAGATTAAAATTTTAAATCTGCTAAAAAAAAAAAGTGAAATTTTGAAATTAAATTCACATTTTCCTTTTATTCTCGTGGGGCACCTAAAGGGTTAACAAAGTTTGTTACATCAGTTTTGAATAGCTTCAGGGGTTTAGTTTCTAAAATGGGCTGATTTATTGTTATTTTATAATATTTAAAGCGAACCTGTCACCTGGAATTCACATTATAAACCAATAAAAGTACCTTATAGCTGATGACCAGTGTGTTGTCCTCATGTTTTTTTCCGCTTTTCTGCACCTATAATTCATGAAAAAAACGTCTTTTAAACTGCTCTTTTTCTACAGACAAAGTCATGATAGAAGTCAAGGAGGCAGACACTCCTTGACTCCAGGATGTGCCTCCCCCGCCCTAACCCCGCCTCTCAGCAGTTTAATTGACACTCGGCTCCCTGGCCGGGACCGCGCTTGTACAGGCGGCGCATGCGCCGTCACCCTCCTTTGCAGCGCGATCCTTTCGCTTATTCGCGCATGCGCCGTCCCCCGACGCCAGCCAGTCTTCTGTCGCTCACGCGCCCGGATCCTCAGGCTCCATGCGTCCATAAGCGAAAGGATCGCGCTTGACTCCGCGCTGCAAAGGAGGGCGACGGCGCTGCGCCGCCTGTACAAGTGCGGTCCCGGCCAGGGAGCCGAGTGTCAATTAAACTGCTGAGAGGCGGGGTTAGGGCGGGGGAGGCACATCCTGGAGTCAAGGAGTGTCTGCCTCCTTGACTTCTATCATGACTTGAAAGAGCAGTTTAAAAGACGTGGAATGATTCCTCTCTATCCTTTCCCAGAACTTCTATACAGCAAAATAAAAGTTTTTCTACCACTGTCCCTAGCGCCTGCTGACATCTCTCCCTGCACTGCAGTGGCGTAGGGATCGCCATAGCAACCATAGCAGTGGCTATGGGGCCCTACGCCACTGGGGGCCCGCCCGGGCCTGGCTTGGGAGAAGGAGTCAGGAGAGAGCAGGGTAGTGAGGGCACGACGGGCCGGGCAGCAGATGAGATAGGCTGCGGTGGAGAGGGTCGGGCCGGGGTTACGGGGTGTGTACTACCTGGTCCTGGAGTCTAGGAGGGAGTGGTCTCGACTCCTGCTGCAGCGCCAGTCAGATTCCTGCCGCAGCAGTGTCTGACTGAGAGTGTCAGTCTCACTGCTGCCAGCCTGTGCCTCAGCTCAGCCTGCCTGCGTTGTGGTGGGATCGGTGACCGGTTTGTGAGTCCGACCCTTCTCTTGTCTGCTCCCGGCCGGTGCTTCTGCCTCCTCCTCAACTGGTCAGTGGTCTCCACTCCACCATGAGCTGCCTCTGTGACTGTGCTTGCAGCTGCCCAGTGCCTGCTGTTGCTGTTCTGACTGTGTCAGTGTGCTTCTAAAAGTAAGTGATTAAGTGAAAAAGAATAAAAAGAATTGTGAGAACTTAGAACTAAGAATATTATGATGATCAGTATCGTGATGATGTTGATAATGATGATCTGAATTCTGAAGTTAAAAGAGCTGCCTGCAGGGCCTTCTCTTGGGGCCCCCACGCCCTCCTTATCATTGCAGGTATGCAGGCAGCTCTTTTTAACTTCAGAATTCAGATCATCAGACTCTCACGAATTACAGCACACACCTCTGTAGTGTCCACCATCAGACAGGGGAAGGAAGAAACCCCAGAACTAGAGTGTGCCCCCCAACTGGGGTTTCTTCCCTCCCCTGTCTGATGGTGGACACTACAGAGGTGTGTGCTGTGATTAGTAAGTGAGAGTCTGATGATCTGAAGTTAAAAAGAGATGCCAGCAGTGCTAAGGAGGGTGCCCGTTCCTTCTTTTGGGGGGTACACTCTAGTTCTGGGGTCCCCCCCCCCCCTAGAATCTGTCCTGCCGCTATTTCGCTGGACCGCTGCTCCGTCCCCATTGACTATAATGGGGATGGGGGCGGAGCTCCGGCGCAGCACAGTACTGTTACAGATTGGTCACTTTATCAGTTACTGAATGGTTTTCAATTTTTAATAAAAAGGTTCATATACTTATTTGTTTTTTTCCTCTGACTTTTCTATGCTCATGGCGATGGGAGATCTAGGATGGGTGTTTGGGTGGGAGCTCTGGAAGGGGTGGTGGGAGGCCCAATAAATATGTGGGGGGGGGGGGGCCCATGAAATTTTTTTGCTATGGGGCCATGCATTTCTAGCTACGCCCCTGCTGCACTGTACACTGGAAAATGGCCGAATCCAAGATGGCTGAGGCTATTTATAGGTCTGTTACATCACAGAGTTGGCTGGCTGCTGATTGGCTGCATGCATGGCACTGTGGGTGATCCCTCTCTCCCAGAATTCCTTGCTCCATGTCCTCACATGTGCAGCAGCCATTTTAGGAAAAAATGCAATTCGTTATTACGAAGCGTGAGGAAATTCAGATTCGGTGCAAATCTAATTTTTCCTGAAATTCGGATCGGATTCCACTTCGTCAACTTCGATTCGCTCATCTCTATTAATAAACACAGTGATGTCACAGTACAGAGATAATTAACAAATTGATGTCACAGTACAGAGATAATAAACACAGTGATGTCACAGTACAGGGATAATAAACACAGTGATGTCACAGTACAGGGATAATAAACACAGTGATGTCACAGTACAGGGATAATAAACACAGTGATGTCACAGTACAGAGATAATAAACACAGTGATGTCACAGTACAGGGATAATAAACACAGTGATGTCACAGTACAGGGATAATAAACACAGTGATGTCACAGTACAGAGATAATAAACACAGTGATGTCACAGTACAGGGATAATAAACACAGTGATGTCACAGTACAGGGATAATAAACACAGTGATGTCACAGTACAGAGATAATAAACACTGTGATGTCACAGTACAGAGATAATAAACACAGTGATGTCACAGTACAGGGATAATAAACACAGTGATGTCACAGTACAGGATAATAAACACAGTGATGTCACAGTACAGAGATAATAAACACAGTGATGTCACAGTACAGAGATAATAATCACGGTGATGTCACAGTACAGAGATAATAAACACAGTGATGTCACAGTACAGAGATAATAAACACAGTGATGTCACAGTACAGAGATAATAAACACAGTGATGTCACAGTACAGAGATAATAAACACAGTGATGTCACAGTACAGAGATAATAATCACGGTGATGTCACAGTACAGAGATAATAAACACAGTGATGTCACAGTACAGAGATAATAAACACAGTGATGTCACAGTACAGAGATAATAAACACAGTGATGTCACAGTACAGAGATAATAAACACAGTGATGTCACAGTACAGAGATAATAAACACAGTGATGTCACAGTACAGAGATAATAAACACAGTGATGTCACAGTACAGAGATAATAAACACAGTGATGTCACAGTACAGAGATAATAAACACAGTGATGTCACAGTACAGGGATAATAAACACAGTGATGTCACAGTACAGGGATAATAAAGCACAGTGATGTCACAGTACAGAGATAATAAACACAGTGATGTCACAGTACAGAGATAATAAACACAGTGATGTCACAGTACAGGGATAATAAACACAGTGATGTCACAGTACAGGGATAATAAACACAGTGATGTCACAGTACAGGGATAATAAACACAGTGATGTCACAGTACAGAGATAATAAACACAGTGATGTCACAGTACAGAGATAATAAACACAGTGATGTCACAGTACAGGGATAATAAACACAGTGATGTCACAGTACAGGGATAATAAACACAGTGATGTCACAGTACAGGGATAATAAACACAGTGATGTCACAGTACAGAGATAATAAACACAGTGATGTCACAGTACAGGGATAATAAACACAGTGATGTCACAGTACAGGGATAATAAACACAGTGATGTCACAGTACAGGGATAATAAACACAGTGATGTCACAGTTCAGGGATAATAAACACAGTGATGTCACAGTTCAGGGATAATAAACACAGTGATGTCACAGTACAGGGATAATAAACACAGTGATGTCACAGTACAGAGATAATAAACACAGTGATGTCACAGGACAGAGATAATAAACACAGTGATGTCACAGGACAGAGATAATAAACACAGTAATGTCACAGTACAGGGATAATAAACACAGTGATGTCACAGTACAGGGATAATAAACACAGTGATGTCACAGTACAGGGATAATAAACACAGTGATGTCACAGTACAGGAATAATAAACACAGTGATGTCACAGTACAGAGATAATAAACACAGTGATGTCACAGTACAGGGATAATAAACACAGTGATGTCACAGTACAGGGATAATAAACACAGTGCTATAACAGTACAGAGATAATAAACACAGTGATGTCACAGTACAGGGATAATAAACACAGCGATGTCACAGTACAGGGATAATAAACACAGCGATGTCACAGTACAGAGATAATAAACACAGTGATATCACAGTATAGGGATAATAAACAGTGATGTCACAGTACAGAGATAATAAACACAGTGATGTCACAGTACAGGGATAATAAACACAGTGATGTCACAGTATAGAGATAATAATCACAGTGATGTCACAGTACAGAGATAATAAACACAGTGATGTCACAGTACAGAGATAATAAACACAGTGATGTCACAGTACAGGGATAATAAACACAGTGATGTCACAGTACAGAGATAATAAACACAGTAATGTCACAGTACAGAGATAATAATCACAGTGATGTCACAGTACAGAGATAATAAACACAGTGATGTCACAGTACAGAGATAATAAACACAGTGATGTCACAGTACAGGGATAATAAACACAGCGATGTCACAGTACAGGGATAATAAACACAGTGATGTCACAGTACAGGGATAATAAACACAGTGATGTCACAGTACAGGGATAATAAACACAGTGATGTCACAGTACAGGGATAATAAACACAGCGATGTCACAGTACAGAGATAATAAACACAGTGATATCACAGTATAGGGATAATAAACAGTGATGTCACAGTACAGAGATAATAAACACAGTAATGTCACAGTACATGGATAATAAACACAGTGATGTCACAGTACAGAGATAATAAACACAGTGATGTCACAGTACAGGGATAATAAACACAGTGATGTCACAGTACAGAGATAATAAACACAGTGATGTCACAGTACAGGGATAATAAACACTGTGATGTCACAGTACAGGAATAATAAACACAGTGATGTCACAGTACAGAGATAATAAACACAGTGATGTCACAGTACAGGGATAATAAACACAGTGATGTCACAGTACAGGGATAATACACACAGTGATGTCACAGTACAGAGATAATAAACACAGTGATATCACAGTATAGGGATAATAAACAGTGATGTCACAGTACAGGGATAATAAACACAGTGATGTCACAGTACAGGGATAATAAACACAGTGATGTCACAGTACAGGGATAATAAACACAGTGATGTCACAGTACAGGGATAATAATTATATATGCAGCGTGTAGAAACATTTATTGAACTAGATCATGTCCACAGCTATTATTTGGTCTCTGTATGTCGGTACTATTTAAGCACTGTTTGGTGGCATTGTGCTGATGTCAGTCTAGTTGTAATCAAGTCACAAGTAACTGGCGCAGAGGCAGTAGGTGCAACAACAACAACAACTAAGTTTACTGAAGAACGGCAGGTCAACAAAGTGGTCAAATCAGGAGCGGTACTTGACTGACTTTTAGCAGGGCAACCATCCACCACAAGAGAGGCACAGTTCTTGACCGTTACAGAAGACAGCAGCGACGGTCGTCATTTGGAGCAGGTGCAATGCTTGCAGCTTTTGCCATTTCTTCCTGATTCTTGGTTATGTGGCTGTATGGTGGTTCTTCCTGATTCTGGGTTATGTGGCTTCATGGTGGTTCTTCCTGATTCTGGGTTATGTGGCTGTATGGCGGTTCTTCCTGATTCTGGGTTATGTGGCTGTATGGCAGGTCTTCCTGATTCTGGGTTATGTGGCTGTATGGCGGTTCTTCCTGATTCTAGGTTATGTGGCTGTATGGCGGTTCTTCCTGATTCTGGGTTATGTGGCTGTATGGCAGTTCTTCCTGATTCTGGGTTATGTGGCTGTATGGCGGTTCTTCCTGAATCTGGGTTATGTGGCTGTATGGCGGTTCTTCCTGATTCTGGGTTATGTGGCTGTATGGCGGTTCTTCCTGATTCTGGGTTATGTGGCTGTATGGCAGGTCTTCCTGATTCTGGGTTATGTGGCTGTATGGCGGTTCTTCCTGATTCTGGGTTATGTGGCTGTATGGCGGTTCTTCCTGATTCTGGGTTATGTGGCTGTATGGCAGTTCTTCCTGATTCTGGGTTATGTGGCTGTATGGCGGTTCTTCCTGAATCTGGGTTATGTGGCTGTATGGCGGTTCTTCCTGATTCTGGGTTATGTGGCTGTATGGCGGTTCTTCCTGATTCTGGGTTATGTGGCTGTATGGCGGTTCTTCCTGAATCTGGGTTATGTGGCTGTATGGCGGTTCTTCCTGATTCTGGGTTATGTGGCTGTATGGCGGTTCTTCCTGATTCTGGGTTATGTGGCTGTATGGCGGTTCTTCCTGATTCTGGGTTATGTGGCTGTATGGCGGTTCTTCCTGATTCTGGGTTATGTGGCTGTATGGCAGGTCTTCCTGATTCTGGGTTATGTGGCTGTATGGCGGTTTTACATGGCAGAGTCTCCCTAAGACCTGTTTGCAGACCGAGCTCTCACCACAACCTACTCCTGCTGTATCAGTCATCGTGTGGCTGGTATCACCACATGGACCCTCATGGAATCCATCCAGACTGTGCCCCCATAGTACCAGCTGCCATCACGCCCACCATATCCTCTCAGTCATTGGCCTGCATGAGGACCATGGCTTTCCTATGCTTTCTTACTTTACAGAGGGCCACTGACATGAATTTCTCCAGCAATCATGGTGTCTGGGGTCATATCTGACCCCCGGGCCCTATTAGAAAGGCATAGTGCACACATTATTCTATTCTGATAGAAGGACCGGACCAAGAATTGGGTAGCGACAGCGATTCTGGTGGACAAAGGCAATTTTCCACGATGCAAGAACATCTTGTCTAGTTGACCTTTGCTTCTTCTATGGTCACCACAGAGGGGACAGATGTTTTGGAGCCCATTGATGCAAGTCCTTGGCCATCCTTCTTGCTCTTTGTACCACCTCTATATGTAGATATTTACCTTTTACCGATAGCATCTCTTGGCCTATTCTGTTACATAAGCCTATGATTATTATTTGCTAATTTATCCCCTCATTATGTCACTCTATTGTTTTCTGTTGGTTTGGTATGTGATTTTATCGCTCTCTCTTCCCATAGGGATGTATGGCTCGCTTCCCCATTTCTTTATGTCCTGCCTCCATTGCTTGCTGCCTCTGTTTTCTCTAGAAGCTGCACCTTCCTCCTCCCCCATGTCTGCCTCCCTCTCAGCCCTCCACCTCCCTTCTCTCCTCCCTCTCATTATCCGCACAGTCCCCCAGCATCCCAGTGACGCAGGAATGAAAGAAAAAAACATCACGGGAGCAGCAGCACCAGGACACTGATCCCACCAAAATCCACAGCTTCCAGGATTCAGCCTTAGGACCACAGGACGCCTGATAGTGACCGGCAGGACCAGCATCAGGTGGATCAGGACCAGGGACAGCAGCCTCTGCCAGAGCAAGGCCTGGTGAGTCTGACTACTGACTACCTGCCAGAGCCATGGAGGCCATCCTGATGTTCAGCGTATACAAATATATAGCATGTCTGCTGCATTTGTAGGGTTTCAAATATACACCATTTACATCTATCTAATCATCTATTTAACATATTTCTATGTATCTATTATCTGTCTTCTATCTAGACATATATTTGTTGATCTATTTTCTATTTCATATCTATCGATCTACCAATTACCTGTCTAATCTTCATCTATTTAATATCTATCTATCTATCTATCTATCTATCTATCTATCTATCTATCTATCTATCTATCTATCATCTTTACCATATATGTCTATTCATATATTGGTATAATTATCTATCTACCTACCTAATATCTGTCTAGTCATCATCTATTTAATATCTTTCTATGTAGAATGTATCATCTATCTATCATTTATCTTCCTATCTATAAATTACTCAGTCATCTATTGTATAGGAGCTATGCCCACATATACAGATACAATTCTCTAGAATATACTAAATTATAGTGACATGTATACCCAGGAGTATAAATAGTCCAGTATATAGCAGAACATTTAGAACACAGTATACAGTAATACAGTATACATAAGTATAAGACTGATCCATACGACAGTCACACAGAGATATGCCCAGACGTACAGAACATACAACAAATATCCCCAAAAATTAAAAAAATAATATATACTGTATGTGTTGTAGTATAAGGGAGGAATCATGCAGGTATGTGGCAGTAATACATGGTGGGAGCTAATGCCAGCTCATACATCGTCGTGTGCTCAATACAAGTGACTGTGATTTATTAACTAGCACTTTCCAAATTACTTCCCATCCAGCCCCCCCTCCAGCCGTCTACAGAACAGCCACCGATCCTCCTTTTCTCCTCCTCAGCCTCTTACTCTTTTTTCTCCTTCCATCTCTCTGTCTCTGCCTTTGCTCACGTCTCTGTTTGCCTCCCCTTCATTTTTCTCCTCTACTCCATGGCTGACATATAAGTGATCATACACACCATGCCTCTATCATCAGGGACTGATGTCCCACAGACCACCTCTCATCCTAAATGACCTCCCTCTTTATGGCTGGTCCCCGGTTCGATCCCCTATTTTCTTGTCCTGTGCTTTTTTCAATGGGTCCCTTCCTAAATCCTCTTCCCCTTTTTCTACGTCCCCATCTTTGTGACCCAGGCTTTACTAGGTTTCGCGTCTTCTCTCTTCCCTGGTCCTTTGTGTCCCTCTCCTATCCTCCAACGCTTTGCTCTTTGTGAGTGCTGAGCCCGGTCTACGTCCCTGCCCTCCCCTGTCAGCCCTGGCTCGGTGCCTGCGGACATTTGCAGACACAGCCTGGAATAATCGAGGGCCCTGGCGGCTCGCCTGACTCCGTCCCCCCCGCTCGCTCATTGTCCGTGCGATACAATCAGCGTCTTGTAGTCACATTCTTTGAGTTATAACAGCAGAATTGTAAATCAGAGAGGTTTGTTAAAGGGACCACCTTAATTGTACCCCCTGGTACTATTATAGCGGTGGTCTGTAATAGTATTGTATATACGTATGGTGTGCAGTGTGTGACAGTCTTGATGGGACTTTATAGGTGGTCCCCATAGAGCTGTACTGGGATAATGACTGACTCAAAATGGGGTTACGTAACTGGTCCGGATGCGATTCTGCAAGTGACTGGTATGATAATGGGACAGTACAGGGAAAAAAGCCAAATATCCATCCGCAGACAGCTGTTTCGGGTGCTTGCCCCTCTGGTTGATGGAGATGCCTTGGACTTAGCTTAAGGGGGGTACTGGCTCTTGTTAAAGAGACTGCATGTGGCAATGCTTCATGGGAAAATAATATGCAAAGAGGCATCTTCCAGGAGAAGAGTACCGTCTCACCAGCACAACCTTGTGATATTGGCTCCCTATGGGTCGAAGCCCAACTTTTAACAAGCCTTGGGACTAGAGATTAGCAAACTTCTGTTTTTAAGTTCAGCGTACAAGGTTCAGGTTATCTAAGAATTCCGTTATGGGTTCCGCTACCACGGACCATAACTTATATAGTCAGAGCAGAATTCATAACGTAATTCTTAGACAACCCAAACCCGAACCTTGTATGCCGAACTTGAAAACAGAAGTTCCCTCAACACTACTTGGGACATGACAAGGGAACATAGGCAAGCTGACTATCTACTCGCTTGCCCCTTCTCTTGTCACGTCCATGCTAATAATGGCAAGCACCCCAAAACAGCTGTCCCAAAGCTTGTTAACAAGTTAGACTTTGACTCTTAGGGAGCCACATCCAAAAGGTGGCGCTAGTGAGATGGTTCTCTTCACCTGGGAGATACCTTCTTTGCATATTATTTTCCGATGGAGCATTGCCAATAAGTCTCCACACACGACTGGTCTCCTTAAGGAGGGCCAGTACCCTACACTAGTAATACATGGCCGTGTTATAAAATATTAAGATAATAATGAGCCTAAATGTACCCCATCTGAAAAACTGATTCTCATCCATGGTCCCAGTTATGGGTACATAAATAGGTACTGGGTACAATAGAGACTGGAGGACTTGTTCTTGTCTTATATAGCCAAAGAAGGGATGGCCAAGCACGGAGGTTCTTCTCTTCCTTGGCCCTTAGGTTGTCCGGCATGGTCTGTACAGCCAACATTAGTGTTAGAACGAGGTGGGATGTTGTATGATGGGACCACAGTGCTCAGGGATTATTTGACTAGAACAGAGCACTGGGATTATGTCTGTGGACCACAGAGGACCTCACTATAGTCATACACCTTGCACTGGGATTATGTCTGTGGACCACAGAGGACCTCACTATAGTCACACACCTTGCACTGGGATTATGTATGTGGACCACAGAGGGCCTCACTATAGTCACACACGTTGCACTGGGATTATGTCTGTGGACCACAGAGGACCTCACTATAGTCATACACGTTGCACTGGGATTATGTCTGTGGACCACAGAGGACCTTACTATAGTCACACACCATGCACTGGGGCTATGTCTATGGACCACGGAGGGCCTCACTATAGTCATACACCTTGCACTGGGATTATGTCTGTGGACCACAGAGGACCTTACTATAGTCATACACCATGCACTGGGGCTATGTCTATGGACCACGGAGGACCTCACTATAGTCATACACCTTGCACTGGGGCTATGTCTATGGACCACGGAGGGCCTCACTATAGTCATACACCTTGAACTGGGATTATGTATGTGGACCACAGAGGGCCTCACTATAGTCACACACGTTGCACTGGGATTGTGTCTGTGGACCACAGAGGACCTCACTATAGTCACACACGTTGCACTAGGATTATGTCTGTGGACCACAGAGGACCTCACTATAGTCACACACGTTGCACTGGGATTATGTCTGTGGACCACAGAGGGCCTCACTATAGTCACACACGTTGCACTGGGATTATGTATGTGGACCACAGAGGACCTCACTATAGTCATACACCTTGCACTGGGATTATGTATGTGGACCACAGAGGACCTCACTATAGTCACACACGTTGCACTGGGATTATGTCTGTGGACCACAGAGGACCTCACTATAGTCACACACGTTGCACTGGGATTATGTCTGTGGACCACAGAGGGCCTCACTATAGTCACACACCTTGCACTGGGATTATGTATGTGGACCACAGAGGGCCTCACTATAGTCACACACGTTGCACTGGGATTATGTCTGTGGACCACAGAGGACCTCACTATTGTCACACACGTTGCACTGGGATTATGTCTGTGGACCACAGAGGACCTCACTATAGTCACACACGTTGCACTGGGATTATGTCTGTGGAACACAGAGGACCTCACTATAGTCACACACATTGCACTGGGATTATGTATGTGGACCACAGAGGACCTCACTATAGTCATACACCATGCACTGGGATTATGTCTGTGGACCACAGAGGGCCTCACTATAGTCATACACCATGCACTGGGATTATGTCTGTGGACCACAGAGGACCTCACTATAGTCATACACCATGCACTGGGATTATGTATGTGGACCACAGAGGACCTCACTATAGTCACACACGTTGCACTGAGATTATGTCTGTGGACCACAGAGAGCCTCACTATAGTCATACTTCCCAGCTGTCCCTCAGTACTAGGAGTACTCCCTGACTCTGTATATAGATTAATACAACTCCCATTGAATTGAATTCAGCCTGTACAATTTTACATACAGTTAGCTCCCCCTAGTGGTGGATGTATGTAGCCAGAATTATATCATTTATCATATACAAATAAAAGGTGTTCTGTGGGGCCCGTTCTTAGGGCTTTGTGATTTCTGAATAAACACCTCATCATTCCTGGAATTATTCCTGCTCAGCTCCTGTGAAGCCACGGGGTTGTCCAAGACTAGAAAAACTTGGCTGCTTTCTTCCTAAAACAGCACCACACCTGGTCACTGGTTGTGCATGGTATTACAGCTGAGCACTAGTCACTTGAATGGAGCTGAGCTGCAATAGCAGACACAACCTATAGACAGGTGTGGCACTGTTTTTCAAAGAAAGCAGCCATGTTTTTTAAAATCCTGGACAGACCCTTTAATATACCTTAAAGGGGTTGTCCAGGATTAATGAAACATATTTACCAGAACGACTGCCACATCTGTCCATGGGTTGTGTCTATTATTGCAGCTCAGCCCCACTGAAGTAAATAAGGCTAAACTGTAATACCACACACAACCTGCAGACAGGTGTGGCACTGTTTTAGGAAGAAAGCAGCCATGTTTTTTTATAATCACATATTACTAGGGTCTTTTTCTTATGAGATGATTCACAAATAACCTACTTGATGTGACTGATGATTCGTCTTGCGTGATAGCAACAACGATTAGCATGCAATTAACAGTGGAATCACGTCCTCTGGTGGGCCCCAGTGTGACTCTGTCTGCATCCTGATATCTCATAGGTGAGCCTCAATTACTACAGGGTGTCAATGTCTCATCCTGTGAGTTCCCCAACCAACATTAAAGGGGTTGTGTCACCCAACACAGTGACATAACAGTGACAGCCATAGGTGTCTCATAACAGTGACAGCCGTAGGTGCCTCATAACAGTGACAGCCGTAGGTGCCTCATAACAGTGACAGCCATAGGTGCCCCATAACAGTTACAGCCACAAGACCCCCATAACAGTGACAGCCGTAGGTGCCTCATAACAGTGACAGCCATAGCAGCCCTATTAATAGTGACAGCCATAGGAGCCCCATTAATAGTGACAGCCATAGGAGCCCCATAACAGTGACAACCCAAATACCACCATAACAGTGACAGCCACAAGACTCTCATAACAGTGACAGCCATAGGAGCCCCATAACAGTGACAGCCACAAGACCTCCCTAACAGTGACAGCCACAGGACCCCCATAACAGTGACAACCACAGGAGCCCCATAACAGTGACAGCCATAGGAGCCCCATAACAGTGACAGCCATAGGAGCCCCATTGATTGTGACAACCACAAGACCTCCATAACAGTGACAGCCACAGGAACCCCATAACAGTGACAGTCCAAAGACCTCTATAACAGTGACAACCCAAATACCACCATAACAGTGACAGCCACAGGACCCTTTTAACAGTGACAGCCATCGGACCCTCACAACAGTGACAACCACAAGACCCTTAAAACAGTGACAGTCACAAGAACCTCATAAAAGTGACAGCCACAGGAACCCCATTAACAGTGACATCCATAGGACACCCATAATGGTGACAGCCACTCCCATAACAGAGACAGTCACAGGACCTCAATAACAGTGACAGCCATAGCACGACCATTAACAGTGACAGTCACAGGATACCCATAACAGTGACAGCCATAGGAACACCAGTAACAGTGGCAGCCATAGCACGACCATTAACAGTGACAGCCATAGCACGACCATTAACAGTGACAGTCACAGGATACCCATAACAGTGACAGCCATAGGAACACCAGTAACAGTGGCAGCCATAGCACGACCATTAACAGTGACAGCCATAGCACGACTATTAACAGTGACAGTCACAGGATACCCATAACAGTGACAGCCATAGCACGACCATTAACAGTGACAGTCACAGGATACCCATAACAGTGACAGCCATAGCACGACCATTAACAGTGACAGTCACAGGATACCCATAACAGTGACAGCCATAGCACGACCATTAACAGTGACAGTCACAGGATACCCATAACAGTGACAGCCATAGGAACACCAGTAACAGTGGCAGCCATAGCACGCCCTTAACATTCACAATCACAAGATGCCCACAACAGTGACAGCCATAGGAGCCCCTTTAACAGTGACAGTCATAGGACCCCTATTAACAGTGAAAGTCCTAGGACCCCTATAATACTGACAGCCATCAACAGGAGCTCCATAACAGTGACAGCCTCAGACCCCAAATTACAGTGCTTCACACACAGACTTCAAATGATAATGATAGCAACATCAGACATCGAAACCTGATTAACAGGACCCCCATAACACTGACAGAGACAAACCCCCAACAACGACAGCCCCTAAATACCAGTGACAGCCATATATCTCCCAATAATGGTGACACAACGAGACCCCAAGCGATGAATGGTGGACAGGAATAGGCCAGTCAGTGGAAGCAGAACGTCACCAAATGGCGCCAGTAAAGCAGAGACCCTCCCCACCCCGGGGTCCCAGTGCAGCGAGAATACTGCTACATGTGCCACATGGTCTCATTATAATACAGTCTATAGGAGGGATAGGCAACCTTCAGCACTCCAGCTGTTCTAAAACTACAACTCCCATAATGCCCTATTCACTTCTATAGGAGTTAGAACAGCTGAGTATGTGACATGCTGGGAGTTGTAGTTTCACACTAGCTAGGGTGCCGAAGGTTGCTGATCCCTGGTCTATAGCATGTCCTCAATAAACTGAAACTGGCCAACTTGAGCTAATGATAATGGTGAGAACCTGAGTGAAGCCATCATGGAGTCAACTTAAAATGTGTGATTGGTCCTCGGGGGTTTTACGTTTAATGATCTTCTTTTTCTTTTATTCATTGTAATCCTATTGGGTAACACAGAATTATGACCAGGGAGGACCCCCTAGACTGTGCGACCGAGGAGAACCAGCGTCCCATTAATTTCCAGAGTCCAATCCTAGAAAAACGGAAAAGACCAGTGGTTCACCCCTCAGCCCCGGCTCCTCTCCCTAAGGATTATGGTAAGACTGGTTTTACTGGTTTTATATTGGTATAAGACTTTTCTTAGTGGGGCTCGTTCTGAATTTTTTTCTTGTCCTTTTTTTCTACCACAGCGTTCACATTCTTCGATCCCAATGACCCTGCGTGCCAGGAAATCTTGTTGGACCCCCAAACTAGTATTCCTGAACTCTTTGCAATTATCAGGCAATGGGTGCCACAGGTCCAGCACAAGATAGATGTGATCGGCAGTGAGGTAAGTACTTTATGGTTGTAGGGGTGATTATAGGGGATACCACATCTTAAAAGGTAGATGTATTACACAATCACTGAGGGCAACTTCCTAGAACAGAACTTTTAATCCAAAACTCTTCGAGTACATCAATAAAACAAGTCCCAACCAGGACTAATATATCCGTAATGCAACAACAGAAAAAGAGCTATTATAGCCAGGACGGTAAGCCAATAGATAGGAAAACACAGATGGGGCAACACATCCATATACCTAATGTCTGTCCCTGTGTTTACCCTAGAAAAGTCTGCTCAGCCCAGAGATACACCTTAATGGTAGGAGTACTCTGTCCACGTGCCTTGGCTAACCTGTCCCTATGTAGCCCTAACATTTATCGGATACAATATACGTATGCATTATGGTAAAACTGATCCCCCACAAACGGAAACCAAAACGCCAGTGTGAAAATAGCCTCACATGTTGGCTATCAATCAAGCGATATATATTTACACACCACAACGTCAGCACTCGGGGCCGACACAGACAATTGAGGGCCCCTGTGCAAGGACAGCATGTGGACCACTTGATTTCCAACTCTTAATTTAGGTTAAATCATATTTTATTAAGTCTATATAACAGTGATTGGGAATGTTTTAGAGGCTGAGTGCCCAAACTGCAACCCAAACCCACTTATCTATCGCAAGTGCCAACGCGGCAATTTAACCTGAATACTGAAAAATACCGGGCAAGTTTAGCGGTGGGGGCGTGGCTTAACACAGGCCCCAGTAACATGGGTGCCCCCGTTGGCGTTCTCTTAGTATTAAAAATATCCCATTAATGGCCCTAGTATTAATAATGCCCCAGTAGTGGCCCCCAGTATTAGTACGGCCCCATTAGTGGCCCCCAATATTAACAAGGCACCTAATAGTGGCCCCCAGTATTAATAATGCCCCATTAGTGGCACTCAGTATTAAAAATGCCTCATTAGTTGCCCCTAGTATTAATAAGGTTCCCATTAGTAGCCCACAGTCTTAATAAGGCCACTATTAGTGGCCTCCAGTATTAATAATGCCCCATTAGTGGCCCCCAGTATTAATAATGCACCATTAGTGGCACCCAGTATTATTAAGGTCCCCATTAGTAGCCCCCAGTATTAATAATGCCCTATTAGTGGCCCCCACTATTAATAATGCGGCTGCCATATTAGTGGCCCCCACTATTAATAATGCGGCTGCCCCATTAGTGGCCCCCAGTATTAATAAGGCCCCCATTTGTGGCCACCAATGTTAATAAGGCCCTCATTAATGGCCCCCAGTCAAATTAATGCTCCCATTATTACCCCCCTAGATTATTATTCCTCCATTAATGTCTCCCAGTATTAATATTGCCCCCACTCTTCTTGTGCAAAAAAATAAAATAAAACTCACCTCATCCATTTGCGCCGCAGTGAACACTTGCTGCTCATTGGATGCGCAGGACAGGACCTGCGCTCCAGCGTGATGATGTTTCGCAGGTCCTGCTGCTTCCAGTCAATGCTACGAAACGTCATCACGCTGGAGCGCAGGTCCTGTCCTGCACATCCACTGAGCAGCGAGTGTTCCCAATGGTGCGAACAGATGGATGAGGTGAGTTTTATTTATTTCTTTAACACAAGCTGAAGAGGGGACAAAGGCTGTACTAATGAGCGCACCACAATGGAAGTGCTGATTAGTAATAGTGCACAGGTGGCAACTCTACGTACGGCTCTGAGTGCCCCCTCTGACCCACGTGCCATGGGTTACCCACCACTGCCAGACGACATCAACAAAAGGTACAATCTCAATACTAGAAAAATATGATTGGAGTTACAATCTTGTACCAGCGTGCTCAAGCCATTACTCCAGGTAATCAGTAATAATCGGTAACTTAACTCTTAATTTGAGGGTACTTATGGTAACTCTTCCCTGAGGTTACCTGACAAAAACAGATTTGTGATGTCACATGACCTTTTCTGGCTAAACACTCTTATGATGTCACAGTATTGTATATGACTAAAACCATCTGTGGTGTCACAGCAGCTCACCTCAGTCACACACAATATCACAAAATGTTACCTGAATAAAACCCACTTGTGATGTCACATAAGATTGCCTTAACCGTTACCTAATGGAAACCGTAGCTTACCTGACTAATACTCACTTGTGATGTCACAGCAGCTTAAGGCCTATTGCACACGACCGTATGGCTTTTTCAGTATTTTGCGGCCTGCAAAGAACGGATCCGCAAAAAAAAGGACGACATCCGTGTGCATTCCATTTTTTGCGGAACGGAACATCTAGCCACTAATACAACAGTACTACCAAGAATAGGACAAGTTCTATCTTTTAACGGAATGGAAATACAAAAAACGGAATGCATATGGAGTAAATTTCTTTTTTTTTGCGGACCCATTGAAATGAATGGATCCGTATACGGACCGCATAGGGAACGCAAAAAACGGCCCGTACACTCGCAAAAAAAAACGTTTGTGTGAAAGAGGCCTAACTGTCTGAAATCAATTAGTTAGGTTATAGTGGTTTACTTCATGTTAACACACTTGTGATGTCATAGAAGCTTAACTGGGTAAAACTATGTGTGATGTCATAGGATACTAGACTGAAACCTACTTGTAATGTCACAGTAATTTACCTGACTGAAACACACTTGTGATGTCACATTAGCTTTCCTGAATGAACCTCACTTGTGATGTCACAGTACCTTACCTGACTGAAACCATTTGTGATGTCACAGTAGTTTACCTGAATGAACCTCACTTGTGATGTCACAGTAGTAAAACCCACTTGTGATGTCATAGTAATTTACCTGACTGAAACCCAATTGTGATGTCACAGTAGCTTAACTGACTAAAACCCACTTGTGATGTCACATTAGCTTACCTGAATAAACCTCACTTGTGATGTCACAGTAGCTTACCTGACTAAAACCACTTGTGATGTCACAGTAGCTTACCTCACTGAAACCCACTTGTGATGTCACAGTACCTTACCTGACTAAAACCACTTGTGATGTCACAGTAGTTTACCTTACTGAAACCCACTTGTGATGTCACAGTAGTTTACCCAAATGAATCCCACTTGTGCTGTCACAGTACCTTTCCTGATTGAAACCCATTTAGGATGTCATAGTAGTTTACCTGACTGAAACCCACTTTTGATGTCATAGTATTTTACCTGACTGAAACCTACTTGTGATGTCACAGTAGCTTACCTGACTGAAACCCACTTGTGATGTCACAGTAGTTTACCTGACTGAAACCCACTTGTGATGTCTCAAAAGCTTACCTGACTGAAACCCACTTGTGATGTCACAGTAGCTTACCTGACTGAAACGCACTTGTGATGTCATAGTAGTTTACCTGAATGAACCTCACTTGTGATTAAACAGTAGCTTTGCTGCCTAAAACCAACTTGTGATATCACAGTAGTTTACCTGACTGAAACCCATTTGTGAGGTCACAGTAGTTTACCTGACTGAAACGACTTGTGATGTCAGAGAAGCTTACCTGACTGAAACCCACTTGTGATGTCACAGTAGCTTACCTGACTAAATCCCAATTGTGATGTCACAGTACCATACCTGACTGAAACCCACTTGTGATGTCACAGTAGTTCACCTGACTGAAACTCACTTGTGATGTCCTAGTAGTTTACCTGACTGAAACCCACTTGTGATGTCACAGAAGCTTACCTGACTGAAACCCACTTGTGATGTCACAGTAGTTCAAATGTCTGAAACTCACATGTGATGTCACAGTAGTTTACCTGAATGAATCCCACTTGTGCTGTCACAGTACTTTTCCTGATTGAAACCCATTTAGGATGTCATAGTAGTTTACCTGACTGAAACCTACTTGTGATGACACAGTAGCTTACCTGACTGAAACCTACTTGTGATGTCACAGTAGCTTACCTGACTGAAACCCACTTGTGATGTCACAGAAGCTTACCTAACTGAAACTCACTTGTGATGTCTCAAAAGCTTACCTGACTGAAACCCACTTGTGATGTCACAGTAGCTTACCTGACTGAAACCCACTTGTGATGTCATAGTAGTTTACCTGAATGAACCTCACTTGTGATGTCACAGTAGCTTTGCTGCCTGAAACCAACTTGTGATATCACAGTAGTTTACCTGACTGAAACCCATTTGTGAGGTCACAGTAGTTTATCTGACTGAAACGACTTGTGATGTCAGAGAAGCTTACCTGACTGAAACCCACTTGTGATGTCATAGTAGCTTACCTGACTGAATCCTAATTGTGATGTCACAGTACCATACCTGACTGAAACCCACTTGTGATGTCACAGTAGTTCACCTGACTCAAACTCACTTGTGATGTCCTAGTAGTTTACCTGACTGAAACCCACTTGTGATGTCACAGAAGCTTACCTGACTGAAACCCACTTGTGATGTCACAGTAGTTCAAATGTCTGAAACTCACATGTGATGTCACAGTAGTTTACCTGAGTGAATCTCACTTGTGATGTCACAGTAGCTTAGCTGACTGAAACCCACTTGTGATGTCACAGTAGTTTACCTGACTGAAACCCATTTGTGATATCACAGTAGCATACCTGACTGGAACCCACTTGTGATGTCACAGTAGCTTACCTGACTAAATCCCACTTGTGATGTCACAGTAGCTTATCTGACTGAAACCCACTTGTGATGTTACAGAAGCTTACCTCACTGAAACCCACTTGTGATGTCACAGTAGCTTACCTGACTGAAACCCACTTGTGATGTCACAGTAGCTTTGCTGACTGAAACCAACTTGTGATGTCACAGTAGTTTACCTGACTGAAACCCATTTGTGATGTCACAGAAGCTTACCTAACTGAAACTCACTTGTGATGTCTCAAAAGCTTACCTGACTGAAACCCACTTGTGATGTCACAGTAGCTTACCTGACTGAATCCTAATTGTGATGTCACAGTACCATACCTGACTGAAACCCACTTGTGATGTCACAGTAGCTCACCTGACTGAAACTCCACTTGTGATGTCGCAGTAGTTCACCTGACTGAAACCCACTTGTGATGTCATAGTAGCTCACCTGACTGAAACTCACTTGTGATGTCACAGTAGCTCACCTGACTGAAACCCACTTGTGATGTCATAGTAGCTCACCTGACTGAAATCCACTTGTGATGTCACAGTAGCTCACCTGACTGAAACCCACTTGTGATGTCATAGCAGCTCACCTGACTAAAATCCACTTGTGATGTCATAGCAGCTCACATGACTGAAATCCACTTGTGATGTCATCGCAGCTCACCTGACTGAAATCCACTTGTGATGTCATAGTAGCTCACCTGACTGAAATCCACTTGTGATGTCATAGTAGCTCACCTGACTGAAATCCACTTGTGATGTCATCGCAGATCACCTGACTGAAACCCACTTGTGATGTCATAGCAGCTCACCTGACTGAACTCCACTTGTGATGTCATAGCTACTCACCTGACTGAAATCCACTCATGATGTCATAGCAGCTCACCTGACTGAAATCCACTTGTGATATCATAGCAGCTCACCTGACTGAAACCCACTTGTGATGTCATAGTAGCTCACCTGACTGAAATCCACTTGTGATGTCACAGTAGCTCACCTGACTGAAACCCACTTGTGATGTCATAGCAGCTCACCTGACTGAAACCCACTTGTGATGTCATAGCAGCTCACCTGACTGAAATCCACTTGTGATGTCATAGTAGCTCACCTGACTGAAATCCACTTGTGATGTTATAGCAGCTCACCTGACTGAAACCCACTTGTGATGTCATAGCAGCTCACCTGACTGATATCCACTTGTGATGTCATAGCAGCTCACCTGACGGAAATACACTTGTGATGTCATAGCAGCTCTCCTGACTGAAACTCACTTGTGATGTCAAAGCAGCTCATCTGACTGAAACTCACTTGTTATGTCATAGTAGCTATCCTGACTGAAATCCACTTGTGATGTCATAGCAGCTCACCTGACTGAAATCCACTTGTGATGTCATAGCAGCTCACCTGACTGAAACCCACTTGTGATGTCATAGCAGCTCACCTGACTGAAATCCACTTGTGATGTCATAGCAGCTCTCCTGACTGAAATCCACTTGTGATGTCATAGTAGCTCACCTGACTGAAATCCACTTGTGATGTCATAGTAGCTCACCTGACTGAAATCCACTTGTGATGTCATAGTAGCTCACCTGACTGAAACCCACTTGTGATGTCATAGCAGCTCACCTGACTGAAATCCACTTGTGATGTCATAGTAGCTCTCCTGACTGAAATCCACTTGGGATGTCATAGTAGCTCACCTGACTGAAACCCACTTGTAATGTCATAGTAGCTCTCCTGACTGAAACCCACTTGTGATGTCATAGTAGCTCTCCTGACTTTAATCCACTTGTGATGTCATAGCAGCTCACCTGACTGAAATCCACTTGTGATGTCATAGCAGCTCACCTGACTGAAATCCACTTGTGATGTCATAGCAGCTCACCTGACTGAAATCCACTTGTGATGTCATAGTAGCTCTCCTGACTGAAATCCACTTGTGATGTCAAAGCAGCTCACCTGACTGAAACTCACTTGTGATGTCATAGTAGCTCACCTGACTGAAACCCACTTGTTATGTCATAGTAGCTCTCCTGACTGAAATCCACTTGTGATGTCATAGCAGCTCACCTGACTGAAATCCACTTGTGATGTCATAGCAGCTCACCTGACTGAAATCCACTTGTGATGTCATAGTAGCTCACCTGACTGAAATCCACTTGTGATGTCATAGTAGCTCACCTGACTGAAACCCACTTGTGATGTCATAGCAGCTCACCTGACTGAAACTCACTTGTGATGTCATAGCAGCTCACCTGACTGAAACTCACTTGTTATGTCATAGTAGCTCTCCTGACTGAA
This sequence comes from Bufotes viridis, assembly GCA_033119425.1. NCBI lineage: Eukaryota > Metazoa > Chordata > Amphibia > Anura > Bufonidae > Bufotes > Bufotes viridis. Next base: position 27,985,963 of record CM065597.1, on the reverse strand, counting down.
ACTCACTTGTGATGTCATAGCAGCTGAACTGACTGAAATCCACTTGTGATGTCATAGCAGCTCACCTGACTGAACTCCACTTGTGATGTCATAGCAGCTCACCTGACTGAACTCCACTTGTGATGTCATAGCAGCTCACCTGACTAAAAACCACTTGTGATGTCAAAGCAGCTCACCTGACTGAAATCCATTTGTGATGTCATAGCAGCTCACCTGACTGAAATCCACTTGTGATGTCATAGCAGCTCACCTGACTTAAATCCACTTGTGATGTCATAGCAGCTCACCTGACTGAAATCCACTTGTGATGTCATAGCAGCTCACCTGACTGAAACTCACTTGTGATGTCATTGTAGCTCACCTGACTGAAATCCATTTGTGATGTCATAGCAGCTCTCCTGACTGAAATCCACTTGTGATATCATAGCAGCTCATCTGACTGAAATCCACTTGTGATGTCATAGCAGCTCACCTGACGGAAATACACTTGTGATGTCATAGCAGCTCACCTGACTGAACTCCACTTGTGATGTCATAGCAGCTCACCTGACTGAAATCCACTTGTGATGTCATCGCAGCTCACCTGACTGAAACCCACTTGTGATGTCATAGCAGCTCACCTGACTGAAACCCACTTGTGATGTCACAGTAGCTCACCTGACTGAAACCCACTTGTGATGTCACTAGTAGCTCACCTGACTGAAACCCACTTGTGATGTCATAGTAGCTCACCTGACTGAAACCCACTTGTGATGTCATAGTAGTTTACCTGAATGAACCTCACTTGTGATGTCGAAGTAGTTTACCTGACTGAAACCCACTTGTGATGTCACAGAAGCTTACCTGACTGAAACCCACTTGTGATGTCACAGTAGTTCACCTGACTGAAACTCACTTGTGATGTCACAGTAGTTTACCTGACTGAATCCTAATTGTGATGTCACAGTAGTTCACCTGACTGAAACTCACTTGTGATGTCGCAGTAGTTTACCTGACTGAAACCCACTTGTGATGTCACAGAAGCTTACCTAACTGAAACCCACTTGTGATGTCACAGTAGTTCACCTGACTGAAACTCACTTGTGATGTCACAGTAGTTTACCTGACTGAAACCCACTTGTGATGTCACAGAAGCTTACATGACTGAAACCCACTTGTGATGTCACAGTAGCTTAGCTGACTGAAACCCACTTGTGATGTCACAGTAGCTTACCTCACTGAAACCCACTTGTGATGTCACAGTAGTTCACCTGACTGAAACCCATTTGTGATATCACAGTAGCATACCTGACTGGAACCCACTTGTGATGTCACAGTAGCTTACATGACTGAATCCCACTTGTGATGTCACAGTAGCTTACCTGACTGAAACCCACTTGTGATGTCACAGAAGCTTACCTGACTGAAACCCACTTGTGTTGTCACAGTAGCTTACCTGAATGAACCTCACTTGTGATGTCACAGTAGCTTTGCTGACTGAAACCAACTTGTGATATCACTGTAGTTTACCTGACTGAAACCCATTTGTGAGGTCACAGTAGTTTACCTGACTGAAACGACTTGTGATGTCACAGTAGCTTACCTGACTGAAACCCATTTGTGATATCACAGTAGCATACCTGACTGGAACCCACTTGTGGTGTCACAGTAGCTTACCTGACTGAATCCCACTTGTGATGTCACAGTAGCTTACCTGACTGAAACCCACTTGTGATGTCACAGTAATTTACCTGACTGAAACCCACGTTTGATGTCACAGTAGCTTACCTGAATGAATCCCACTTGTGCTGTCACAGTAGCTTTCCTGAATGAAACCCACTTATGAAGTCATAGTAGTTTACCTGACTTAAACCCACTTTGGATGTCATAGTATTTTACCTGACTGAAACCCATTTGTGATATCACATTAGTTTACCTGAATGAAACTCACTTGTGATGTCACAGTAGTTTACCCAAATAAACCTCACTTGTGATGTCACATTTGCTTACCTGACTGAAACCTACTTGTGATTTCACAGTAGTTTACCTGACTGAAACCAACTAGTGATGTCACAGTAGTTTACCTGACTGAAACCAACTAGTGATGTCACAGTAGTTTACCTGACTAAAACCCACTTGAGATGTCACAGTAGCTTAGCTGACTGAAACCCACTTGTGATGTAACAGTAGCTTACCTGACTAAAACCACTTGTGATGTCACAGTAGCTTACCTCACTGAAACCCACTTGTGATGTCACAGTAGTTTACCTGACTGAAACCCATTTGTGATATCACAGTAGCTTACCTTACTGAAACCCACTTGTGATGTCACAGTAGCTTACCTGATTGAAACCCACTTGTGATGTCACAGTAGCTTACCTGACTGAATGCCACTTGTGATGTCACAGTAGTTTACCTGACTGAAACCCACTTGTGATGTCACAATAGTTTTCCTGACTGAAACCAACTTTTGATGTCACAGTAGCTTACCTGGCTACAACCCACTTGTGATGTCACAGTAGTTTAACAGTAGTTTACCTGAATGAATCCCACTTGTGCTGTCACAGTACCTTTCCTGACTGAAACCAATTTATGATGTCATAGTAGTTTACCTGACTGAAACCCACTTTTGATGTCATAGTATTTTACCTGACTGAAACCTACTTGTGATGACACAGTAGCTTACCTGACTGAATCCCACTTGTGATGTCACAGTAGCTTACCTGACTAAAACCCACTTGTGATGTCACAGTAGCTTACCTAACTAAAACCAACTTGTGATGTCACAGTAGCTTACCTGACTGAAACCCACTTATGATGTCACAGTAGTTTACCTGACTGAAACTCACTTGTGATGTCACAGTAGCTTACCTGACTGAAACCCACTTGTGATGTCACAGAAGCTTACCTGACTGAAACCCACTTGTGATGTCACAGTAGTTTACCTGAATGAACCTCACTTGTGATGTCACAGTAACTTTGCTGACTGAAACCAACTCGTGATATCACAGTAGTTTACCTCACTGAAACCCATTTGTGAGGTCACAGTAGTTTACCTGACTGAAACGACTTGTGATGTCAGAGAAGCTTACCTGACTGAAACCCACTTGTGATGTCACAGTAGCATACCTGACTGAATCCTAATTGTGATGTCACAGTACCATACCTGACTGAAACCCACTTGTGATGTCACAGGAGTTCACCTGACTCAAACTCACTTGTGATGTCGCAGTAGTTTACCTGACTGAAACCCACTTGTGATGTCACAGAAGCTTACCTAACTGAAACCCACTTGTGATGTCACAGTAGTTTACCTGACTAAAACCCACTTGTGATGTCACCGAAGCTTACATGACTGAAACCCACTTGAGATGTCACAGTAGCTTAGCTGACTGAAACCCACTTGTGATGTCACAGTAGCTTACCTGACTGAATCCAACTTGTGATGTCACAGTAGCTTACCTGACTGAAACCCACTTGTGATGTCACAGTAGTTTACCTGACTGAAACCCACTTGTGATGTCACAGAAGTTTACCTGACTGAAACCCACTTGTGATGTCTCAAAAGCTTACCTGACTGAAACCCACTTGTGATGTCACAGTAGCTTACCTGACAGAAACCACTTGTGATGTCATAGTAGCTTACCTGACTGAAACCCACTTGTGATGTCATAGTAGTTTACCTGAATGAACCTCAGTTTTGATGTCACAGTAGCTTTACTGACTGAAACCTACTTGTTATGGCACAGTAGCTTACCTGACTGAAACCCATATGTGATGTCATAGTAGTTTACCTGACTGAATCCCACTTGTGATGTCACTGTAGCTTACCTGACGGAAACCCACTTGTGATGTCACTGTAGTTTTCCTGATTGAAACCCACTTGTGATGTCACAGTAGCTTACCTGACTCAAACCCACTTGTGATGTCACAGTAGCTTACCTCACTAAAACCACATGTGATGTCACAGTAGTTTACCTGACTGAAACCCACTTATGATGTCACAGTAGCTTACCCCACTGAAACCCACTTATGATTTCACGGTAGCTTACCTGACAGAAACCACTTGTGATGTCACAGTAGTTTACCTGAATGAACCTCACTTGTGATGTCACAGTAGCTTACCTGACTGGAACCCACTTGTGATGTCACAGTAGTTTACCTGACTGAAACCCATTTGTGATATCACATTAGTTTACCTGAATGAAACTCACTTGTGATGTCACAGTAGTTTACCCAAATAAACCTCACTTGTGATGTCACATTTGCTTACCTGACTGAAACCTACTTGTGATTTCACAGTAGTTTACCTGACTGAAACCAACTAGTGATGTCACAGTAGTTTACCTGACTAAAACCCACTTGTGATGTCACAGTACCATACCTGACTGAAACCCACTTGAGATGTCACAGTAGCTTAGCTGACTGAAACCCACTTGTGATGTAACAGTAGCTTACCTGACTAAAACCACTTGTGATGTCACAGTAGCTTACCTCACTGAAACCCACTTGTGATGTCACAGTAGTTTACCTGACTGAAACCCATTTGTGATATCACAGTAGCTTACCTTACTGAAACTCACTTGTGATGTCACAGTAGCTTACCTGATTGAAACCCACTTGTGATGTCACAGTAGCTTACCTGACTGAATGCCACTTCTGATGTCACAGTAGTTTACCTGACTGAAACCAACTTTTGATGTCACAGTAGCTTACCTGGCTAAAACCCACTTGTGATGTCACAGTAATTTAACAGTAGTTTACCTGAATGAATCCCACTTGTGCTGTCACAGTACCTTTCCTGACTGAAACCAATTTATGATGTCATAGTAGTTTACCTGACTGAAACCTACTTGTGATGACACAGTAGCTTACCTGACTGAATCCCACTTGTGATGTCACAGTAGCTTACCTAACTAAAACCAACTTGTGATGTCACAGAAGCTTACCTGACTGAAACCCACTTGTGATGTCACAGTAGTTTACCTGACTGAAACCCACTTGTGATGTCACAGAAGCTTACCTGACTGAAACCCACTTGTGATGTCACAGAAGCTTACCTGACTGAAACCCACTTGTGATGTCACAGTAGCTTACCTGACTGAAACCCACTTGTGATGTCATAGTAACTTTGCTGACTGAAACCAACTCGTGATATCACAGTAGTTTACCTGACTGAAACCCATTTGTGAGGTCACAGTATTTTACCTGACTGAAATGACTTGTGATGTCAGAGAAGCTTACCTAACTGAAACCCACTTGTGATGTCACAGTAGCTTACCTGACTGAATCCCAATTGTGATGTCACAGTAGTTCACCTGACTGAAACTCACTTGTGATGTCGCAGTAGTTTACCTGACTGAAACCCACTTGTGATGTCACAGAAGCTTACCTGACTGAAACCCACTTGTGATGTCACAGTGGTTCATCTGACTGAAACTCTCTTGTGATGTCACAGTAGTTTACCTGACTGAAACCCCACTTGTGATGTCACAGAAGCTTACCTGACTGAAACCCACTTGTGATGTCACAGTAGCTTACCTCACTGAAACCCACTTGTGATGTCACAGTAGTTTACCTGACTGAAACCCATTTGTGATGTCACAGTAGCATACCTGACTGGAACCCACTTGTGATGTCACAGTAGCTTACCTGTCTGAATCCAACTTGTGATGTCACAGTAGCTTACCTGACTGAAACCCACTTGTGATGTCACAGTAGCTTACCTGACTGAAACCCACTTGTGATGTCACTAGCTTACCTGACTGAATCCGACTTGTGATGTCACTAGCTTACCTAACTAAAACCCACTTCTGTTGTCACAGTAGCTTACCTTACTTAAACCCACTTGTGATGTCATAGTACATTACCTGACTGAAACCCACTTGTGATGTCATAGTAGTTTACCTGAATGAACCTCACTTGTGATGTCACAGTAGCTTTACTGACTGAAATCTACTTGTTATGGCACAGTAGCTTACCTGACTGAAACCCATATGTGATGTCACAGTAGCTTACCTGACTGAAACCCACTTGTGATGTCACTAGCTTACCTGACTGAATCCCCCTTGTGATGTCACTAGCTTACCTAACTAAAACCCACTTCTGTGGTCACAGTAGCTTAGCTTACTTAAACCCATTTGTGATGTCATAGTACATTACCTGACTGAATCCCACTTGTGATGTCACAGTAGTTTACCTGATTGAAACCCACTTGTGATGTCACAGTAGCTTACCTGACTGAATCCAACTTGTGATGTCACAGTAGTTTACCTGACTGAAACCCACTTGTGATGTCACAGTAGTTCACCTGACTGAAACCTATTTGTGATGTCGCAGTAGTTTACCTGAATGAACCTCACTTGTGATGTCACAGAAGCTTACCTGACTGAAACCCACTTGTGATGTCATAATAGTTTACCTGAATGAACCTCACTTGTGATGTCATAGTAGTTTACCTGAATGAACCTTACTTGTGATGTCACAGTCACTATAATTTTTGGGACTGCTTGTCTACAGGGCACCTGTGCAACTGCATAGATTGCAAATATGGTATGCCCGTCGTAGATCAGAATGACCAATGATTATTGTCCTGTTCACATATAGTAAATTATTATTTGCATGATCGATAAGCAGTTTGTGTCTAATAGGCTGCACCTATTTAGATTAAGCAATGATTATGCACACTTGCTTGTTAGGTTGGTTCACCAATTAGCTGCTTGTGTAAATGGGCTTACTCCCCCTCCTTCTCCCTCTCTCATCTCGCCCACCTAAAAAACGTAGACTAGCGGCAGATGAAACAGGATAGCCTATGACTGCAGAATCAGACTACAAGATGGTTTGTTTGTAGTCTGTAACCATGGAGATACAATAGGATCCATTTCAATCACCTCAGAGACTTTTGGGGTGTTTAGTGCTGAAACCTTGCACTTAAGCTTTTTGTAAAAGAGTACGACTAAACTCGAAGGTGTTTGCTCATATTTTGCCACTGGGTTTGTAGCGAAACCTTTCTTTGTGTGAATCTTGAGCACTAGGTTCCACCTCTAGTATTTGTTACCACCTGGGGATCTCTTTTGGTGTAAAATATTGAGCTACAGCTGGACATATACTATTTCCCACATTCACACAGTGAAAAGAAATGACTGTCAGTTTTTCATTGCCAGTTTTCAACCATTTGCGCATCCGTTCATTTACAGGTCATTAAAACTGATACATTTCATTGAGTTATTAAGTTAAAACTCCAACCCCTGCAGTGCCCTCGGTATATATATATATATATTATGCCCCCCATAGTGCCCCCAGTATAATCAATGCAACTTTGTGTGCCCCGGTAGTTATAGTGGCCCCCAGTTATGTCCCTAGTATAGATAATGGCCCCGTTAGTGCCTCGCAGTAGTTATAATAGCCCTCAAGTTGTGCCCTAGTATACATATTAGCCTTCAGTTGTGCCTTATATATATATATATATACCGGTATATAAATCACGAAAGTCCACAGCACTCCTTAAAAGTGAAAAATGTGCTTTTTGCCCTCGAACAAGACGGTGTGAGTGGGGAGCGCGCCGCCCAGGATGATGACGTCCGAATTTTCGCATGCGCATCATGCGAATGGACATCATTGCACTTTTTTGGTCCACGGAGGTGTGCGAGCATGGTGTGTGGATAGATATTGCGCATGCGATCCATATTGCGATTGTTCCCGTTTTCGCCCTGGGCGACGCGCACTCATCACACCTGAGAGGGGAGGAGGGAGAGAAATTGACGCATGCGCATTGTGAATTAAGAGACGCGCAGAATACAATGTGGAGTCCTAGTAGAGATCGAATTATCGCTATGGATCATGCGAAGTACAGCCATAATGTCCCAGCAAGGTATTTTTTTAAATGTATAGGGCTGAGTTGTTTTTAAGCACTATGCACTTTATATAACAAGGGCACTATTATAATATATTGACACTGAGATTGATAGTATAGATATTGCTACCAAGGCGGTTGCTATTGACTATGCACATTGCACTTATGTATGGGCTCACACTGATGAGTTGTTTATTGAGCCTGGGTTCAGACTTGAGCGCATTTGATACGCGCGTATTACAGAGCGTTTTTGGAAATAGGAAACGCGCGTTCGTGTGATTGACCACTCTGGCGTCAATCACAATACGCGCGACAAATGGCCCCAAAGAAGCTCCTGTACTTCTTTGGGCGTAGGGCTTTTACAGCGTGTTCGTACGCGCTGTAAAACGCTCAGGTGAGAACTATGCCCATAGGGAAACATGGGTTTTCGCCTGTTGAGCGTTTTACAGCGCGTAGGAACGCGCTGTAAAACGCTCAGGTCTGAACCCAGCCTTAAGGGCGTTCACAGTTTTTTTTTATATATAAAATGGCCCCCAATATAATGCACCCCACTCCCTGCTAGTACCAACATAGAAAAAATAAATAAAAAGATACACACTTCATTCACTACACACGATGGAACACTCTCTCCGCACTGGAGGAACAAGGACCTAACATTCCCAGCGTTGTGACATCACCACAGAGGGGGTGCAGGTCCTTCTGCCCTCAGTGCCGAGCAAATGTTCCATCGTGTGAAGTGGATGAAGTGAGTATTTTGTTATTATTTTTTAACCCCTGAAATGCCTTTTGTTCACAGTGTTCTATTTTTAAAGGCCAATAGATGGGTGCACTGCTGTCTAAACAGCCGTTAAAAACGGGTCCATTGATTTCAGTGGGGTCCGTTTGGCTGTGAAAACAGCCAAAAATAGGACATATTATTTAAGCCTGCTGTTCAATGAGTGTTAAAAAAAGGGCCATGTGAATAGCCCTGTAGACTTTAATTGGTTCTAAAAACAACCATCACATGACCATTGTACACATTCATGTGAATCTAGCCTATAGGCTGAACTTCGATATCCTGCAAGAATCAGGGAGAAGATGTTCAGATGTGATTGCAAGGGCCAATGAATGTGGACTTTCTGGCAAAGGCAAGGGTGGGACCACCAAAACTCTTCTGTTTTACACCAACATCCACCAATATCTGAAACAAGTAAGACCTTCAGAAAGTCCAGATTTATTATATATATTATATTAGGCTGTGTTCACACTGGCTCCATTATGCAACAGAATCTAAGACTGATCATCTCAAAGACAATGTAAATTTTGAGATCTGGTATCAAAGGTATTATATTGACATGAGGTTATGTTAAGGGGGGGGGAGTTTTTTTTCCGATATTTCTTAAAATGGTATTTTAGACATGTATATATTTTTTTTCCCTGACAGATCTTGAAAAGGGGCTGTCATGTGAATGACAGGGATGGGCTCACAGACATGACGTTATTACACTATGCGTGTAAAGCTGGGGCACATGGTGTAGGTATGTATTGGCCATCACCTTTGTGCAGCACATTGGACAATGGGCACATAAAGACCAGCCCGAATCCAGCTGTAGGGGGCACAGCTATGGGGAAGCAAAGGCACCCAGACCCTCTTGCTTGATGGGATATGTTGGCACGTGGTAGTTAGGACACCCAGAGCATTAAGTCACAGTTCTTCAGGAGGTGGCACTGGCTGTAAACTCCTCCAGACGTCTCGCTATTCTGCATTGCTGTGAGTCTGAGATGGTATTTTAAGATGGACTACTGCGCACATGGTAGTTGGGGTAAGCCAGTGGGTGGATGGGTTGGTGGCACTAAAAGTATATATATTAGAAAAATATATGAATTTGGCAGATATATGAATTTGCTTTGGAGCTGATCTATTGCTATGGGGAAATGCTCTACTTTTACTTTTCAGCAGTTTTGATAAATCTCTATCAATGTATCAAGGGTGCTCTTGACCGGTGCCCCGCAAACCCTCCGCAATGACAAGCCCGTAGTGACGTCACGTCCATTAGTCATGTGACCACATTGTCCAATTGCTCTAAGCCTTAGGATGTTTTGGTGAAATGGTGCCACCAAGTGTGGTTGTATAGGTGACCTATGGCTGTGGGTTGGCTAGAGAGGCAGAAGGCATCACCTTTAATAGTGGCGTGTTCGTCCATTCATTCAGGAGACCCCGCGGCCGCTGTACGACTGACCAATCAGCTTCTCCTGCTGGGAGCAGACGTGACCCTGCGCAGCCGCTGGACGAACATGAACGCCTTGCACTACGCTGCTTATTTCGACGTTCCCGAACTGCTACGCATCTTACTGAAAGCATCAAAGCCCAGAGGTGAGAATAAAAATGACAGAAAAAAATCCACATATACGCTGGTGATCATTGCTGAATATCTTACACCTTTCTTCTCTTAGTGCTCAATTCCACCTGCAGCGACTTTAACCATGGAACCGCTGTGCACATTGCGGCCTCTAACCTGTGTCTGGGGGCTGTGAAATGTCTCCTGGAACACGGAGCCAACCCCTCAGTGAGGGTAAGTACTGCCTCCTCTACTTAGCTGTAAGCCAGTCTTGAGGATGTCCTTGTTGGTCAGAAGCAGAGCTCATTTGACACATTAGCCTCCTCTCGTTGGGTAGGTCCACATGGATTTCCATGGATTCTCTGCAGGTCGCAACACAACCCCATTCACTTACAGTAGAGAATGAGAATTAAAAATTCTCATCTTCACACTTTCACAACGATATCCACACATAACTTGGCCTACAGTGCACATTTTATGTCCGCAGCATGTTGCAGGTTTTCATTACAGATTTTACCCACTGCCATCCGCAGGGTGAAACTGCTGGAAATCCATGACAAAATCTGAAAAACCAATATGGACATCATCACGACTATTCCAAGTTTGCCACCCAGCTTTCCTGGACCCCTGGATGTGGTGTCCTCATCTACATCCCCTGCACCATACTGCTGCATAACTATGCACTTCTGCTGTCCCAGACGCTGGGTGGCAACCTCTGTTGGAACTGTCATGGTGGCCACGTGGGCCCTTACACAGCTTTTAATCGATGTCTCTTGTGCCTTTTTTTTGGCTCAGAACGCTTTAAACATGTAGGTGTTATTCTTCCATCACAGAACAGTAAAGGCCAGGTTCCTGCTGAAGTGGTTCCTGACCCTATGGACATGGGACTAGACAAGGCTGAGTCAGCCATGATCGCAAAGGAACTGAAGCAGCTTCTTCAAGATGCTGTGCCCTTGACTTGCAACCTGCCCAAGGTCACACTGCCAAACTACGACAACATCCCTGGTAACCTGATGCTGGCGTCTCTTGGGCTGCGGCTAGGTGACCGGGTACTGCTGGACGCGGAAAAGGTACAAGATTTTACAATTTTATGCTTAAACATACTGAGACAAGTAACATTGCAGATGTCTGACTGACGCTTATCTCCCGCCAAACAAAATATGTTAGCTATTCGCCAACTATATTATGTCTATGGGAGAACGGTGGAAGCCTCACACTTGTGGTGCTCTATCCATTAGAGTCTATGGTAGTTACAGACAGAGCTGAGCATCCTTTTATATGTGGCCACCATGTCGGAGATAGTTGATGATATACGGTATAAAGATTATGTATATTAGCAGCCCTGGAACAGCTAAATCGGAGGATGAGAGTGGTAGTGGCTCTGGCTGTTACAGTCAATCACAGTGCCTTTCCTTACACTGTTGCTCCCTAAAGCCGTGCAGTGAAAGAAGGGTGCATCCTTTCTTCCCCCAGGGCACACCCTGGTTCTGTGGCTCGTGTGTGATGGTAGTCAGGGTGTCCATGATGTTAAGTGTTTGTATGTGTGCAAGATAGGGCATGTAGAGTGCAATGGCTAGTGCAACATGCAGGAGTCAGTAACCAGACCAGATGTAACAGAATAAATGTCTCTCTTTACTGAGGTGCAAAATAGGAGTTGTAGTACATCCAATTATAGCAGATATTGTTCCAACAGTACACTGTGCAATTCTCTCCCAGATAACGATGTATGGACTTAGGCAAGGAAGGAAGTTATGGCTCTCTTCCCTCTATATCTGTCTCAAGTCTCTGCCTGCAGAATCGATGGCGGGCAATTGTACTCCTGCCCAGGTGGCTGTAATGTTCACTGAGGGATACATGAATTGTAATGATACGACTGACCAGGTCTGGTCCAGGTGTGAAGGGTGTCTTAGCAGTGTCCCTCACTGCAGTAAAGTCTTAACAGCTTTGGTAGCAGGTTACCATACTGACTCCAATGCTTGGCCATGCAGACCCTACGTTCTCTAGTTCTCTCCCTCGTCTTACTCCTTCTCTAGATCATGCAGAAATCAGTCTTTGAAGTCTTTGAAGCTTTTGGGCCTAAGAAGAGGGAGTACAAGTCTCAGCTTCTTTTCTCTTCCAAACTCTCCCTATGACTGACTAGAGCTAGTGGTGGAGCCAGTCCACACCTTATAACCTACAGGGGCTAAGCCAAGATTATTAAACCCAGCTGCGCCATCCATATACGGTTATGCTGGGTGCAATAATACATAGCATGACATAACATTACGACATAACATAAATAAATAATTTGCAGATACCCGCTTGCTCTGGGGTACCGCATAGGCAGCAATAAAATATCTAGTGGAATAATACCGCAATAATCACATATGATTAATAATGTGTGAATAGTAATTGTTTCGCCTCAACTGTGGGTGCTCTTTGGCAGGCTGGTATGCTACGGTTCTGTGGCACGACCGAATTTGCCAGCGGTCAGTGGGTGGGAGTGGAGCTGGATGAGCCAGATGGAAAGAATGACGGCAGTGTGGGAGGCATCCGCTACTTTATCTGCCCCCCCAAACATGGTAAGTAATGAACCTAGTCCTAGATGAGGAGGCCTGTCTTGGATACTACACATTTTCATATATCACATCTATACAGGATATAAGTTCTACTTATGTGTACGTATAGCTATATAATGACTACAAACGATATCCATGCATGGATTTAAAGGGGTTATCCAATTTCAAGAACCTCACACACACACACACACATGTGCCGGGCCCCTCACCGGTAATATACTTACCCCGCTCCCCGGGCGCTGCTGCTGATCCCTGAACCGCCACTGCTGCTTCTCCCTGTGCACGGATGAAAACATCCAGTGTCGGGGGGAGCAGCCAATGGCAGGCGGGGACAGGGAGCCTCCCTATCGTCACCCAGGAGCGGGGTAAGTATATTACCGGTGAGGGGCTCGGCACATGTGGAGGGGTTTTCTTGAAATTGGAAAACCCCTTTAAGTGAATTGCAAGGGACATACGGGACTCCTTCATCATGCCTCAGGCATCTGCAAACTGACATTTGAGTCCATGTTTGACATATACCATAATTTCATAGAATATCCTATACCAGTGTTGGCAAACCTATGGCACGGGTGCCAGAGACGGCACTCAGAGCCCTCTCTGTGGGCACCCGCACCCTTGACAAAGTCTTCGGCATACTAATAATTTCCTATCCTTCATCAGCACAGGCAGCGCATTGAATGTAGGCAGATATATTGTTATTGAGGTTAAATTGCTGGGTTGGCACTTGGCGATAAATAAGTGGGCTTTGAACGGCAGTTTAGTTTGGGCACTTGGTCTCTAAAACGTTCACCATCACTGTCATATACTCTCTTTTACTTTACTTCCTAGGAATTTTTGCTTCAGTGTCCAAAATCAGTAAGGCTCCAGATCAGACACCCTCATCCGTCACCTCAACACCAAAGACCCCACGAATGGATTTCTCCAGAGTCACCGGCAAAGGGAAGAAAGAGAAAAAAGGTGTGAATGCAAGACACCACATACATTGATGGCCATGGGAGTTGTAAGCCGGTTGGCGGGCCTAGCGGTATTACCGATACACAGTGGAGTAGAGGTTGTGTACTATACAGGCGAAATAAATGGGTTATTTTATAGTTTGGCACGGGATGGCATGGTGAGCAGTGGTCTGGTAGGTGGTAGTAATGCTGCACTATAGGCCACAGTAAGGCTGGCTGACAGCTATCTCTCTCGACTGCCCCTTATATAAAACACTCTTGCCTCAGCTGGTTGTGCGTATGTTCTCAATACGGAAAGAGGAGTCAACTGCAGCCAGGCTTATCTAGCTTGTCTCCTGAGAACAAAAGCATTGTGCAGGTTGAAATTCAGCAGTCTGATCCTTCTATTCCCTGCCATCTGCCATCTGGGGAGAGCTGGAAGACCGCCATACACTTCGGATGGTCAGCTGGTCCCGCAAATACTAAATGGAGGACATTTATTAACCCTTGTTTACACCTGCTTCGTAATGTGATGTACATTTGAATGTGGTAGCTAGGTAGGCCAGAGCTTTGACCCAAACCTTGTCTGTAAAGACCTATTGTAAGTCAGCTTCCCACGCTAAAAAATGAGGAGCATAGCTTTGATGGAAGCAGAGGAAGCAGCTGCTAATGGGCCTGAACTCAGAATAGGCCCGCCCAGGAGAAGGTCTAAAAAATTATATTGTCAGGGCATGCTCAACAGTATTATAAAATTACATTATATACAGTGACAGTATATACAGTAACTTAACATACAGCACATACGTTTAGGAAACAAACTGAGTGGCTGTCGGGTCTTGTCTGAGAGGCCTATCTTGACTAGCCACAAGAGTGAGGTTTGCATGGGAGGAGGGGGTTGTGAAGAAGTTGCTGGGAGGGGGGGGGGGGTTTGTTCAAAAATTTGCTGTGGGCACAGTCATTTCTAGTTACGCCACTGTAAGCCTAAAAACCGGCATCAAAAATTTGCAAAGTTTGGCGCCAGCCATGCTTATACAAAATTTTGGCACTTGTCCAAAGTAGGGGCAGTACCGACTCGGAAAATGTATTATATGCTTCGTCAGGAGACTCGGGTAAATTATACTGGAAATCTTTACCACCTTCTGGTGTACAGTTCAATTTGGTGTGTGGATCTGCACAGATGCACCAAGATTAGTAAGGAGTGCGGACCTCTTATGCCTCATTCACACGTCAGTGTTTTGGTGAGTGATTTCCATCAATGAGCTAAATCCAGGAGTGGAGGCTACCGAGAGATAAAGGTATAAGGGAAATATCTGCACCTGTTCTTTGTTTAGAGCCGCACCTGGTTTCGACTCTGGGGGAAATCACTGACCAAAACACTGACATGTGAATAAGGCATTACTGTGGTGTAGCTGGGGCCAGTGGGGCATAGATAAAGACCGCCATGAAATACAGTAATCCTTCTATCCTATGGTTTCTCTTCCAGCAACGCAGAAGAAGTCCGTCAGCGTTGGCAGCTTAGACAAAGAGGGGCTCAACATTGACCTTGGGGACCAGGTGCTCGTAGCTGGGCAGAAACAGGGAGTGGTGCGCTACTATGGCAAGACAGACTTTGCGCCAGGTAAGTTCCACGTTGTATTGTAGAAATGAGCAGGAAGAGATTAAGGGGTGCAAGCTGTGAGTTTGGCAACAATCATTTACAGTGTATGATGTAAAATAAGATCTGTCCTTCTCCATCAGGATACTGGTTCGGAGTTGAGTTAGAAAAGCCTACAGGAAAACATGATGGGTCAGTGTTCGGGGTCCGGTATTTCACCTGCTCCCCAAAATATGGAGTATTTGCTCCACCCTCCAGGGTTCAGAGGTAAGTTTGGTGCAAGGCTCCACATATACTTTGCGTTAAGGTCTAAGGGCTTTAGTGGGATAAGAGCATCATTCTTAATATTTGCAGGATTGGTGGCCCGAAAGATCCTCAAGTGGAGAGCAATGGTGTGAAAAAGGTGCATCAAGTTACTAGTAGGTATACAGCGTATAAACCTTTGTGGTGCTGGTGGAGAAAGTGTATGTGACTGGAAATTCTAGATAGTGGACAAAATTAGTACATGCCAATGGAAATAGTCATGCCACAGTCATTACAATACTTCTAATAAGTCCAAATGAGTCAAAAGATGTTACATAGACTGGACAGTTCACACCAAGAAAAGGACGGCATGTGGGACAATGGGAGTGGTTGGACCGGACAGAGGACAGTAGAGGAATGAGAGTAGTGGTGAAAGGGTGGTAAGATAGAGCAATAGGTGGTGCTAACAGTATGCAGTTACATAGTCGGTACGGTTAAAAAAAAGACAAGGTCCATCAAGTCCAGCCTGTCATCCTACTATGTTGATGGCAAAAACTTCATTAAAGTGGTCACCAATTGCCCCATACTAGAGGAGAAAAATTCCTCCTTCACTGCAAATCTGGTAATCAATATAAATCCCTGGATCAACGTCCTACCTCCAGAAATCTAATACCCATAACGAGCAATATGTTTACATTCAAGAAAGGCATCCAGACCCTCTTGAGCTTGTACAATGAGTCAACCATAACAACCTCCTCTGGAAGAGAGCTCCATAGTAGCACTGCTCGTACAGTAAAGAATCCAGATCTATGCTGCTGATGAAACTCGCTTTCCTCTAGGCATAGAGGATGTTCTCCTGTCATGGGTGCAGGTCTGGGTAGGAAACGATCATTATCTCTATACTATCCATTAATGTATTTGTACATTGTGATTAGATCTTCACTAAGTTGTATTTTTAAACCCCAAGTTTGATAACCTGTCTTACTGCATATCACCCTTTCCCTTAATAACCTTGGTCACCCTTCTGCGCCTGCTATAGTTCAGCTAGGTCCTTCTTATGTGTCCCAATTGTACACAATATTCCATGTTTGGTCTCACTATTCATTTGTATAGAGGAAAAATTATGTTCTTGTCATGAGCATCTATGCCTCTTCTGATGGCTTGGCAGCAGCTGCCTGGCATTGGTCAATAATGTTTACTGTCCACCAATATCCCAAGTCTTTTTCAGCGGTAGCAGTGTCAGCCTGAGGTTCTTTAATACCACCAGAAGGAATTATTCTTGGGTCCCAAGCCACATATCATCAATAAAGTCTAATAGGTTTAGACAAAAAATAGATTCTAATAGCAAGTGACTGGTTCCAAAGAGGGAGCCCCAAATAGATTTTATCTCCTGGACCTTTGAGGCCTACCACCATCAGAGCCTGGGCCTACTGGAGGATCCTCTGGTATTCTGGATGAACAGTCCTATGCTGAGTGGTGATTTTATCCAGTGTTTTGCTATCTACTGCAATTCTACGGCGCAAGAGCATGATCTTACATTATCTATGTTGAACTTAATTTGTAATTTCTCTGCCCAAGTCTCCAACTTCCCCAAATCTCTGTACAATGTTATATTATGCTCCTCTGTGTTGATTACCTAATACATCTCAGTAGTATCATCTGAAAATCTACTCTGTAGACCTCAACAAGGTTATTAAAAATGTAATAAAAGGAAAAGGACCGAATACTGACCCATGTGGCATCCCACTGGTGACTGTAACCCAGTCTGAGGGTGTCCTATTATAGCTACCCTCTGTAGGAGCACAACGTTCAGGAGGAGCACACTTAGAAAGGATCGTAGGACAATATGGGTGCATCTCATGTGGCTATCTCTTACACTACTATATACCGTAGGAGGCGACACATTTGCAGTCCAACAAAGCCAGCCATACATGCTCCTAAGATTCTCACATCATCTATAAATCTTATAATCTGTCCATTGTGCTTGGACCTGATATAAGAATGTGTCACAAGAGCTACATATTACAGCAGATATGTCCATCTCAAGGAACAACCAGAGAAAAATAAAAGCGATGATAGTAAAGGTCATAAAGGAGTGAATGTCTTCATTGGAGCCAACCCAACGTTCAGCTGAAAATATAGGGAAATAGTGTTACGTGGCAGCTATTCAGAGACAAGACTGTCTATGTAATACATTGATGGGTCAGGTCCACCAGAACAAGAGCTGACTCGAAGTGGCTCATAGAAGGTGGGTCCAAAGCAGAGCGCCCCCTCTATGATGTCCATATGTCTACATATAACATCTCTTTTAACATAGGTGTGCAATAAAATGGTATCAATAGAGTGGGAAAGGTTGGGAGGATGAAATCAAATGTGGGGGGGGCAGATATGATGTAGACAATTTGGAAGACTCTGAATGTAAGCAATTGCTATCCTGTAATGAATGTAAATGTGTAGAAGAGTATTTGATGTATTAAATTTTACCTCAGAGTCCCATTTTCTTCCATTCAGTGTCACAACCAAAGCGTAACTTCAACACAGTGCGGACACCGAAAGAACTCGCATCGGAAAATTCTATCTCCAGGTACCACTGCTGCCCATAGGACTTTACATACAGCCAGCTATGTATCTGTGACTTGAAGCTACACTCCATCATCTCTATATCACCACAGCACATTATGATGCAGGATCTTATTGCAGGCAGTTTTAGAGCTTTTCCAGTCACTGTATTTGCCAGTAATTGTAAATCGTGTCTGTGCGGTGATGTATAAATTCTTATAAATCCGAAGGTGACTGATATAATTAAAACAGTCCCCGTCTTATCGCTCATGATTATTTCTCATGATTACTTTATGAGATATTTAAAGCAAGAATTAAGTTATATAGTTTCATGGCATCTAACTGAAATGGCATGAGGGCGGAGCAATGTATGCCACATTCTTGCTCACAATGCTCCTCCCTCATGTCCTTTTCAGTTGGATGCCAGCATACTTGACCACCTCTTGTAAAAGGAGCACTCTAACATGAGACAGATTGAATTTTCATAGTTCAGTGATGTTTTTCCACTAGGAAATAAGATATACAGGAGCGGAATTTAATAAATTCTCCTGACAAAAACACAGAATTAGAGATGAGCAAGTACAATTAGATTTTTGCCGATTCTTCAAAGGTTGGAATGAATTGGCTGAATCAATTTTCCCGTTTTGAGATCTGCTTTTGGAGAACTTGAGCTGAAATGACCCTCTCATCGTATGCTATGGACTTATCAGCCAGATGCAACGAATGGCACATCTCTTAAAGAGAATAGTGGCAGCTAGAAGAAACTTAAAGAGGTTTTTCCTAGATTTGCATATTTTGACTAAGAGCAAGACTCCCCCCCCCCCCCCCACTCCAGTACCAACACTGGCCAATCATTTGTCTAAGCCAGAGTTCCTCAAATCCAGTTCTCAGGGCCCACCTTACGGTCATGTTTTCAGTATTTCCTTAGGCTACTTTCACACTAGCGTTTTTTGCAGATCCGTCATGGATCTGCAACAACGCTTCCGTTACAATAATACAACCGCATGCATCCGTCATGAACGGGTCCGGTTGTATTATGCCTTTATAGCCATGACGGATCCGTCATGAACTCCATTGAAAGTCAATGGGGGACGGATCCGTTTATTGTGTCAGAGAAAACGGATCCATCCTCATTGACTTACATTGTGTGTCAGGACATATCCGTCTTGCTCCACTTGCAGCGTTTTTCTGTCCGCGATGGCGACGCAACCAAATGGAGCGGAATGCATTCTGGTGCACTCCATTTCGTTCAGTTCAGTTTTATCCCCATTGATAATGAATGGGGACAAAACTGAAGCATTTTCTTCCGCTATTGAGATCCTACGACGGATCTCAATAGCAGAATTGAAAACGCTAGTGTGACGGTAGCCTTAGTATTGAGCAGGTGATATAATTATGCATAGTCAATGCATCAGGACTATATTCTGTGAGATATTCTAAAATCATGACCAGCAGGTGGGCCTTAGGGACTGGAGTTGAAGAACACTGGGCTAAGGGGTCCCGACCATTATACCATTACTGGTTGCTGGTAACTGGTGACTTGATCAATACTGTGTAGAAGTGGCATACACAGAAATAGTAGGACACCATCACAAAATAATGGGCCCCAGGCTGCACTGAGAACCCCACCAAATGTACACCGTTAATAAGGTTAATGCCCACCCTGCCTTTTTTTGGGTCCAAAATTCTGTGCTGATTAAAGGGGTTGTCCAGGATTAGTAACACATGGCTGCTTTCTTCCAAAAACAGCACCATCTGGTCCATGGGTTGTGTACGGTATTGAAGCTTGGCTCTACTATATTCAATTGGGTAGAGCTGCAATAATACACACAAACTATGGACAGGGATGGCAATGTTTCTGGGAAAAAGCAGCCATGTTTTTGTAATCCTAGACAACTCCTTTCATTTCACAGTATGTATGTATAGGGGTAGGTAGCTTTGTGTTTCTGTCCTAAAGGAATTTTCCGGGAGTACAATATTGATGGTCTATCTTCAGGATAGATCGTGGGTATCAGATCGGTGGGAGCCGGAGTCTCAGTTGTTTAAACAGGCCATGGTGATCTGGTGAGCGCTGCAATCCCTTCTAGGCACAGCTCAGTCCCATTCAAGGACAACATACCAAGTGCAGCTGCTATAACAATTAACAGCGCAATCATCAGAGCTCCATTGCCTCTTCAAACATCTAATAATTTGGGGTGCCAAGAATTGGACCCCCACGATCTGAGTTTGACCTATCATGAGGATAGTTTATCAATATTGTATTCCCAGAAAACCCCATTAAGGACATCACTTTGGCTGTATGCAGCCACCACTAGGGGGAGCTAAGTGCATATGGATTTATATGTATATATCTAGCAGGGAGCAATTTTGACAGTATCATGGTCAGCAGAGGCAGCAGCATTGTTTGCTACATGTAGGCCTCCTTATAACTGGGGAAGTAGTGGAGATCTGAGCCGTACCTCTCAATATCACCTCCAGATTATACCTATACATAAGATATAGAGGCCTCCTTCACTTTACTGCATTGACTTGTGTTTGAATTAAGTTCACAGCTCGCTCTGTATATTGTATTCAGTCAGTTTGCATTGTGCTTGTTGACTTTCCCAGTATTGTATTGTCTCATGGTATATACTGCATTCCATGTACGGTGTGCTATATGCAAACAAAATACTGGAGTTGCCTATGACAACCAATCAGCTGTTGAAACAATGGATGGAATCTGATTGGTTGCTATTAACAACACCATTATTCTTGTTTCCATTAGTCTTGCAGTCCATGTGACCTACCATCATTCTTTAGAATTTGCCCCCTCCCTGGTCTGTGTGCATTCATCTGCTCTGCACTCATGATTTTCATCCGTTTTTGTGTTCTGTCTTCCATTAATTATTTTTGATTTTAATTTGTGCATTTTTGCTTTGCATTCACTCTGTAGTCAGCTGCTGTCAATGTACTCTCCGGTTAAAGGGGTTCTCCAGTTCTACCTGACAGTAAATGTCCAGATGCCTTTGGCTATAATTATATAATTCTCTAAGCCAAGCACAAAGTCCATTAATTTCATCGGTGCAATAATAATACATATTTAAAGGGGGTGTCTAGTTTAGAAAATCCATTTTCACATGCTCTGTTAGGCTGGAATATTCTGTCCAAAATGCTTAGCTATTAACCAGAGAAGAGCTTCCCTCACTCTGGAGGACCCTGCACATCCGTGCATTAAAGAGACAGTTTGTTTGAATAGTAAATGTGTAATACTTCAACTCACCTATGGGGGTGCTGCAGGGATATTATACACGTACTGGCTGATTCTTCAACAGTTTGATCGCTGAAGGTTTCAGCAGCAAGGCAGTCTGTTATCAGGTAATTGTAATGAGATCCTTCTAGCAAAACAGGATTTTACCTCTGAGAGTAGATGTTGAGTCAGAAAATATTCTGATCAAATCTGTCATTGGGTTCAATGGATGGAATCCTATTTGTGCTCGACCATCATCCTATGGTTTTGCACTGAAGGGGTCCAATTCCAAATATTATATTCCAGGTCCTGAACCTCACCAGTCTAGTCTTCTAAAATGCCTTTAAGGGTTGTCCCAAAATGACATCTTATCATATATACACAGGATAGAAGATACATGTATGCATGAGATTTGGGGGATGCTGAACTCTCTGGGACTGCTGAACAGAACCTAGTATAGTGCTTGGCTATCTTCAGAAGTCCCATTGAGTTTGGAAGGATTGGCTCTGTCCATGCTTGACTGCTCCTCCATTTAAACGGGAGACATGGAACTCCCATTCTTGTGATCAGTGGAGATCCCAGCCACCAAACGCCACAGGAAAGGTGATAAGATGTCATTCTGGGAACAACCCCTTTAAGATCTGTCAGCAGGTGCTGAAATAAGAGAACCTCTTTCTTTCCATTTTCAGTTCTATGCATTTATCTGCTCTGCGCGCCTTGTTCATTGTCTTCTTGCAGTGGCGCTCTTTCTCTCTGCACTGCACTCACTGTCCTTTCTGTTCTCCTTCAGGTTGCTGTTTTGCTGTTGGTTTCCCTGGCTGCTTCGGGCTGAGATGCAATCTTAACCCTTTCTCCCAATCAGCCCTGCATCTTCTAAAGCCCTGTCATTTGGAGCCACAGACTTCCGCCTCCTTCTGTCTGTGTCTGCATCCCTTGACTCCCCAGTGCCTTGTCTAATGTTCCTCTGAAACAGGGGCCCCTCTGTGTGTCACTGTCTCATTCAGTGCAAAAATAAATTTCCGAGGAGGGGGTAAGAAAGTTCCTGCTTCATACCAGTGAAGGTTTTACTTGCTTCCTTCCTTAACAGAACCTTCAACTGGACACCAAATGTAGGAGCCTACAACGCTATCCAAGCTTTCTCTAGCTGCCATTCATTTTCTAGAGGAAATATTATAACACGTCATGGGCCTTTAATGTCTAAAAACTCCACGATAATGTCCACAATACTACTAATAGTCAACCGACATCAACTAACTGGTTCAATCACCCATCAAGATCATACGAGGCTTGGCCTAATCTCAAGTACTAGTTGCAGCCCACGAATAGCAATTGGTTATGTCACCTAGGCCAACAACAGTCCACCACATCTTATCCTACCTTCATAATTAAAGTCCATGTATACCATATGGTCATGGTTAGACATGTATTCCATGTGGTTATCACATACTGTAGTACTTGAGCAAGTCTCTACTGTATGATATTGCTGAGTAATTTGTGGGGAAAAAGTGAATGTAATGTAAAGCTAGACCTCAAAAAAGAGATTTGATGTATGTATATAGCATGCCCAAACTCTACGGTATCCATTTCCTATAATCTCTTCTATAGACAACTCCATATCTGTAGGGTACCTTCTAGGACATTGACCTTGAGACACCACAAACCATGTTTGTGTGTGATATTACGAAGACACCAATGGGATTGTCCATGGATGATGGGAGAAATTGGATCACATTGAAATTCATTGGTCACCATCACTTACATAGTCTTCCGTTGCTCAATGTTTCTCTCGAATTGAAATCTGTAATAGTGGAAGATGGACCACAGTCACCAGTGTCTTACTCTTGCTCCGTTGGCTCCAGTCCTGTAGTCCTTTGATACCCATTGTATACCTGTACTATGCCTTAATGTTCACTCCCCATGTAATGTTCTAAAGATCTTCAGATTCTGGTCTTCTTCATTGGGTGCGATTTACTGACCTCATATTGAAACCATGATGATTTGGTATCTCCCCATCCTCCTTGGTTCAGCCATGAATGTCTACTATAACTTGTCCATAGTCCACCATGTTCAAGTTGAGTATGAGGTCTATCCCTTCTTTCCAAGTCTATGTCTTGCTCCTATCACCTAGGTCCATGGCTTCGACATCTTGATTGCTTCCTAGCCCCTTGTCTTGATAATGTGGCTTATTTTCTACTGGTGGTGCCTTCCACGTTTTTGGCTACGATGGTTTCTTATGTTCTAGTTGTTGTTTTTTCATCATCCTATGCCTGGCCAGTTTCTTCCTATCATCCTATGCCTGGCCAGTTTCTTTCTATCATCCTCCAGTGTCTTCTTGCAATAACTTTCACTCTTTTGGGTGAACTGGGTCAATGTTCTAAAATCCCATGAGGCATGCGACCAAGACGTTGCCCATTGGATTTGTCTACCCCACCCTATTACCCCATAACAGGTCACTGCATGCAGCTCCCTCCTCTGTACATAGTAGCATGGGGTATTCTGTGTGCTGTGAGTGGTAAGTATCTCTATACATTGTGCTATATAGTGACCAGCACAACCCCACCCGGGGCTCACTGGGTGAATCAGAGAGGATCTATAGAGCGTATATACAAATGGCAGCATATACAGACACACCACATACGGACTGACATACAGTACTCAATACATGCACAGTAGCAGTGGTCTGTATAGCTATATATATTCATACAGTTGGCGTGACTACCTGTATACAGATATACTGTTACATATATATGTGGAGGTATCTAGGACACGTTTGTGAGGATGTGTTTTATTCTATGACCCCCGGGCGGGACATCACTAATTTTCTCGTATAGCGGACCCAACATATTTCCCTTGAAACGTGTTCTGGGGCCCCTTCTTGTTACCCTGCGTAAAATCTTGTGATCTGCCTGTAACTTGTGGTCCTAATAACCCTGTATACGGGACACGTGGATGTATGTCCGATAATAAACTGATTGAACTACTGATCCGTTGTGACGAGTCTTCATGTTACTTAGTAAATGGGTGAATGTTTGCGAGGACGATGTCGGTTGGTTTCCCGGTATCATCAATTTAACATTGGAGGTTTTTTCCCCCTATACTCAATAATATTATTATACGCACTTATATAACGCTGTTATATTCCGCAGCGCTTTACAGACATTAACATTAAGCTGTCCCCAACGGGGCTCACAATCTAAGGTCCCTATCAGGATGTCTTTGGAGTGTGGGAGGAAACAAGAGTACACGGAGGAAACCCACACAAACACGGGGAGAACATACAAACTCCATGCCGATGTTGTCCTTGGTCGGATTCAAACCCAGGACCCCAGAGCTGCAAGGCACCAGGGCTAGCCACTGAGCCACCGGATCCCCCCCATGCTGAATAATACACTTGGTATGAGCAGTCAAGAAGAGTGGGGAAAGGGAAGTGACAACTGTTCAGGGTATATATCTGTCCCAGAAAAGTGGTTGTCACTTTTGAATTTCACCTCTCAAATTTTCAGCGTGGAAATTGTCCTGCGGTGCGAATTTTGAAATCTGCAGTATGCAAATTTTATGTGTGAATTTTTAGTGCAGATTTCAACCTTTGCAATGTCTGGAGCAAAGCCGCTTCAAAAATACACAAGTAACACAAGCAGATTTTTGGAGCGGAAATGCAGCGAAATCTGCACGTAAATCCATGCAGAAAATCGGAATAACCTACACCGCGGTGTGCTCATACCCTTAGTTCACTGCTATGAAGTTTACCCCAATGGATGTGTGTGAGTTTGGGAAACTGGATTGCAGGAACTGATGTGATCTCTGTACAGCACCGTGGAATATGGTGGAGCTATATGAGCAATGGGAAGTAAATCAATAACATTCACCTCCTCAGTGTGCACTGCTCACCATTATATTTATGCATTATCATATGTGGTGGGTTTGGTGCGCCAATGATGTTTTGTAGTCCCAGTCTGGCCCTGATGGCGCATATATATAACATGCAGCAGCAAGCACAGTTCATGGAGCAAGGGAAGCGGCTAGGAATCGGTAGTGGAAGGAGCTGTGGATGGGGCATGGGAGTCCAATTCAGATTCTTGATATAGGGCCCAAAGATTTCTATGTACGCCGCTGTCTGGCACTCCAACTATTTGAAGAGGAAGTGGCACTTTGTGGACGCTGCTGCCTCTTCTTAGGACAGTGATGTCACATCCATTGGTCACATGGTCTAGACGCAGCTCAGTCCCGTAAACGGGCCTGAGCTGCAAAACCGAGCACAGTCGCTATCCAATAGGCAGCACTCACCAAAACGTTGGCGGCGGTGCCAGGAGTCGGACCCCACCGATCTGATATTGATGACCTATCCTGAGGATAGGCTATCAGTATTAAACATCTGGAAAACCCCTTTAACATAACTTTCCAAAAGTAGAGAGAAGTGTAGAATTACAAAAAGTTGCCATTTTTTTTGCAGAGAAACGGTGTGTGCTGAAAGTTGTGACTTTTTTATGACAGTAAACCCACACAAATCAAATTTTAAATTCCCCTTCAAAGGGCCCAGTCCCCTTAACTTGTGCTCTAAAGTCAACAATTTTATTATTCCATTGCATATATGTACAATGAAAAAATAAAGCAACTATGAAAACAGTCTAAATTAAAAATCCCATATGGTTTTGTGTATACAGTTACTATGCAAACCTATGAGTCTCTACGTGGACAGACTGTATAACCTACATTTAGTAGGTTAGCAAGAGGACAGATGGAAGAGAGTATCAGTGCAGGATCAGTCTACGCAAGGGTTTGTCTGTAGTCTGTTACCATGGAGACACACAGGGCTCTCTAGATTCTCTAAAAAAAAAAAAAAAAGACATTTTTAAAGGCTATGTACACCATTTGGGGCAATTTTTTATTCTGATTGCATTTTGGGCTAAAATCATTTTTTTCAATTGGTATTTATTAAAAAATATTGAGCCATTCTGTCACAAAGGGTTAACTTTTCCTAGCTGTGTGACCGGTACTGTCACTTTGTGTTGGTCATCTAATGAACCTTATCTCTAAATTACTAAAGGTCATAAACATTTATTTAAGCCACAATCTTATCAGTAAGATAAGAACTGAGCTATAATCAGTAGTTTAGGATGTCAGAGATAAGGAGCCGTCAGCTGAGCTGCCTGACGGAACAGAGTGAAAATTCAGAGCCTGCTACTAGAGAAACTCAAGGCTGCACAGAGACAGGGGTTCAAAATTTTTAATAAAGACCAACTGAAAAGGTTCTAAATCAGGAAAAATCTATAACAAAAAATGTCCCAAAGGTGTACATAGCTTTTAATGAAGACTATTTGCTAAGTTGCTTATTTTTTATTTTTAGTTACCTAGGAACATTAAAAAATTAGATTTGTGAAGGTGGGCAATCTTGCATAAAAGCGCAACGTTTCGTTATCAAATGCATAGGAATTCGGGTTTCTGGCAGAAGCGCTCCAGTTCATACAGGCCACATATGGCGATGTCTACATGCACATAACTACAAGTGTTCACCAGAACGAAACCGAACAAAAACCTCTATGATCCAGATATCCGTAACATTTGTGTAAGTGCTCATCTTCTCACAATGTCCATGTGCTCTTAGGCCAGTTTCACAAGTGTGTTCAGCCCTTGTGATGTCCGCATTTGCTGGACCGAACACTGCTCCTCTGACCGGAACACACAGTAATCCTAATGCCGTGTGTACAGTACAGTAGACCCCTGGTCGGAACATCCCTTTTTGTGAATGTGTCGTCAGAAAATAACCAGTTGTTTAATTCAGGTTTTTATATTAAGTATATGTATGTATATATATATATATATATATATATTTTTTTTTATTTTTTTTTGTTAGAATTTTTAGTGACTTTATTTGTACTTTCCATGTCCCTATTAATTTTTAATATTTTTTTTTTTTAATCCTCAAATCATGCAGTTTTCACACTGGCCACTAGGCCAAAAATATTCTAAGGGTGCATTCACATCACTGTTTACTTTCCGTTCTGATCCGTCAGAAGAAGAGAAAGAGGGGGAAAAAACAGGATCCTGTTGCATCAGTTGTCACCCATTTGAGCCATTTCCGTCTGAGATCTGTTTTTTTAGGCTACTTTCACACTAGCTTTTTTGCTGGATCCGGCAGGGTTTAGCAAACGCGTCCGTTACTTATAATACAACCATCTGCGTCCGTTATGAACGGATCCGGTTGTATTATCTGTAACATAGCCAAGACGGACTCCGTCATTAACTCCACTGAAAGTCAATGGAGGACGGATCCGTTTCCTATTGTGGCAGAGAAAACGGATTCGTCCCCATTGACTTGCATTGGGGATCATGCAGGATCCGTCTTGCTCCGCAACCCAGGACGGAAAGCAAACTACAACATGCTGCGGTTTGCTCTCCGGTATGGAAACGCAACTAAACAGAACGGAATGCATTTTGGAGCACTCCTTTCTGTTCAGTTTTGTCCCCATTGACAATGGATAGGGACAAAACGGAAGCGTTTTCTTCCGGTATTGAGCCCCTATGACGGATCTCAATACCGGAAAACTAAAACGCTAGTGTGAAAGTAGCCTTAGACAGAAACAAAAGTACTGCATGCAGGACTTTTTTTCCCATCTAAGGATACTTTCACACTAGCGTTAAAGTTTTCTGGTATTGAGTTCCGTCATAGGGGCTTAATACCAGAAAAAAACGCATCAGTTTGTCCTAATGCATTCTGAATGGGGAGCAATCAGGATGTCTTCCGTTCCGCCCCTTTTACGGTATTTGGCCAAAATTTCCGGATCACTTGCCGGATTGCAGGATCCGACACCAAGTGTTCCAGAAAAACGGATCCGGTTGCATGCGCAGACCTTCAAAAATGTGAACAAAAATAAATACCGGATCCATTTTTCCGGATGACACAGGAGAGACAGAGCCGGTATTTCTAATGCATTTGTTAGCCAGATCCGCATCCAGAAATAAATGATATCCGTGTGCAACGGAACTGCCTGCCGGATTCTTCTAACGCTAGTGTGAAAGTACGCTAAAAAAACGGATCTCAGATGGAAATGGCTCACGGATCACAACTGATGGAACAGGATCCGTTTTTGTACAGGATCCTGTTTTTTTCTCTCTCTCTTCTTCTGACGGAGCAGAAGAACGGAAAGCTAAACGGTGATGTGAATGCACCCTAAGGGCGGGTTAACACTAGCGTTAGGGATTCCGTTATGGTTTTCCGTTATAACATGGTTATAACGGAACTTTTTTTCCCGGACTGGACTTTGTTTTCCGTCTTGCATAATGGGAACCAGACGGATCCGTTTTGATTCCCATAGACTTCTATTAGGACGGAAAGCCAACAGAATGCCTTTTAAAGGCTTCCGTTTTGCATTCCGTCATAATACAAGTCTATGGGCAGAAGAACGGATCCGTTCTTCCATCTTATGGATTCCGTTATTTTCCGTTTTTTGGGTCAGTGAAACAAAAAAACAGCACAGTGAGGAAAAACATGGCTGTGTGCTTGAGCCCTAAGGATACAGCTTATTTTGGGAACTGCTATAACAAAGGGGTTGAGGACGCGTCTGTTGGACGGGGGTTGACCCCAGGGATATCAAAAAAGGGGGCTCTGGTTTCTCCCATTTAAATTGAGCGGCGGTCATGCATGTGTACTACCACTCCACTCAGCCCTATGGGGGCGGCGAGGGGACCCCGGCGACTGGCAGTGTCAAACTTTAGGGGTAAGTATACTGTAAAGCTATACGTAGGGTTGCCACCTTTCTTAACAAAATAAAAAATATACTGGCAATACACAGTTAGAAGGGGGGGAGGGGGCTTTCGTGTGCGGTTGTACTTGGAGTGTTAGATCATATGTGAAGTTTTGCACCATTTTTTTTACTCATTTTTTTCTGTCCTAATAAAAATACAATGTGTGACCAGTGTACTGACTGAGCTCTTACTGAGAAGCAAATAACCACTAATCCGGGAGAAATCCATCCCCTCCACCTGAATGTGTGGCCCTATGCAGGAGCCCAGTTTGCCCTGATGTTTTACACTGGTTTGTTCTGTAAAACTAATAGAAGACGATGGTTTACGTTCTGACGAAAACCTTCTCGATATGTCAGAAATCTACTACATCTTCCTCTCTAGTGATGGTGGCTCTTACAGTGTAATGGGTATTACTGGAGGAGTGCTCCGCCAGGGTAGAATTTGTAACTAGGCACTTAAGGTCCAGTACCTATGGTGCTGCCTAGCATAGGATGGAGCCAAAGAGGCAATTTTTTATTTTTTTTTCCTCCACCCCCTCGACGACAAGGTAACCTGGTCACCAAGGCAGAAGAAAAGAACTGAAGAGGGTCCAAGTCTCCCTAGTGAAGGAAAAAGTCCCATATCACTGATCACAGACATTACCTCTGGGTGTCTGATACATAAAACAGGAGAAGCCTGGCGGCTACAGCCATGTTCAAACCCAGGGCTTCCACCGTACATGTACAGTGGTCCTCCCTAAGGGGTCAAACTTGAAAAAGGAGCCTTAGAAGTCCGAAACGCATTGTTTTATAAAGATCACAAAAAAGATGCAAATCCAGCTTTTGAGTCCGGCCGTGGTTTGCGCCAAGGGATGTCCCGCTACAGGTGGACGCTCTTCTCCTCAAAGTGTCCACCGGCTTTTCCACGGGATTCATTACGGAAGACTAGAGATGAGGAAATCAGTTCCTTCATCAAACAGAGTTCTTCATCTGCGAGGGGCTGCCCCCGCTGCTCGAGGGGCTCCCCACTGCTGATTAGGGCGCCTTCAAACGCTGCGGATTTTGTTGCAGAATTTTCCGCGACTGAAAATCAGTTGCGGAAATCCAAGTGCTGGCCGCCCCATTCAAATAAATGGACAGTTGCAAAAAACTCTGCAACATCGTGCACCTTAAGTGGGTATTTTTCTGCAGGGAAAAAATTTAAGTTATGGGGGGGACAGAATTTTTCTGGAGTTCCCACTATGCCCATTTAGGAACACTACAATTTGCCTGTCCTCATTGCATCCAGCTTGAGGGGATACGAACTGCAAGTTTAATATCTCTTTAAGTAACCCCAAAATGTGACTGCGCCCCTCCACGCTGCGTTTCTATGGTAACTACAATCCATCATGGAGGAAAATAATACTGAGAATACTGCAAGAATCCCGGTACAGCGTGAATTGTCCCTACCCTGTGAGTTTTCCCTACCCCACCAACTGAGCATGCTCAGTACAAGTAAAGTCCCCGCCCACAGCCTAGTTCTCCCTTTAGTAAAAACCTCAAATCTACATTAAGTTGTACGCTCGCCACGCATCGGGCTCGGCCTCGCTGCGTTCGGCTCTTATAAAAACTAACTCCATGCCGCCATTGATAGTAAAGAATGAACTGGATAGTAAGTCAGGCCGCTTAGTCCCGCCCCCTTCCGTTACCTGTAATTTCATTGGTTCAGCCCGGATGCCCCATTTCCATCGCTGATTGGCTGAATCCGCCGTCACTCAATGACTTTTGCTCTCCCTCCTCCCGGAAGTGAATGCACGAAAAGGACTCTGGGAAAGGTAATGCATTCAGATTCCAGGGGGGATGGCGTTCATTTTTCTCATCCTCCTTTTGCAACAGCTTCCTCAGCTGTTTCAAAACTACAACTCCCAGCATGCCCTGACAGCCTGCGGCATGCTGGGAGTTGTAGTTTATTGGAAACCTCTCCTTTGTGATAAAACCGCTTTCCTCCAGTAAATACAAGTCTATTCCTTCTGTATCAGCATCTGGGAAAGCTGGGTGACAACCAATATGGCTGCTGCTGGACTGGTTCTCATCTAATAATGGATGCATTGGCTTATTTAGGTCGGCACCCAGCTTTCCCAGGATCCTGACAGGCAGGTCTGCCTGTGTAGGCAGTATTAGGGGAGCGGGGGGTCGATCTCTGTATAATGGAGCTCCTCTGGCGTTAGGCGTCCTTTTTTTCTTGCTCATTGCAAGTTTAGTGCAAACCCTGTAAGTTTAACCCCATAATGACCAGGAGACGCCTTTACAGAGGCCAAGGTTTGATATGTGATGAGGTATAGAGCTCACTATTACCGGGTGCCCTCCCTTTGCACCCCTATGTTGTGGATTTAGGGTCCCCTGATGGCCACCAGCTTCTTAGACTAGCCTCATCCATCCAGGAGCAGACGGGGAGCGTCTCGGACTGTGGACAGAAAGTCTAAGATGTCGGCAGCCGTTTGGGGCAACGCAGAGGGGACCCCTATCCACAGGTAATATCGTCACAATGAGGGCATCTCTATGAAACTGGCTGACCTGCGGCATGTGCACTGCGCCGCCTGCCGTCCTCCAGGTGTTGTAGGCTGTCCAGGCATGCTGGGTGTTGTAGTTTTGCAACAGCTGGAGGGCTGCAGGTTGGGCATCTCGGCAGTTGGCAGCTGAAGGCATCTGTGTAGGTCCCATGTTCATATGTGCCCGCATTACTGAGAAAAATTGTGTTTATTATATGCAAATGAGCCTCTAGGAGCAACGGGGGCGTTATCGTTACACTTAGAGGCTGTGCAACTGCTGTGCCTTCTGCACTTTGACAGGATCAGACAGGTGTGATGACGTTTTCACTGCCTGTCCATGTCAAAGTGCAGAGGGCGCAGCAGTTGTAGAGAGAGCAGAGGCTCCAGGTGTAAGGGTAACGCCCCCATTGCTCCTAGAGGTTATTTGCATATATAAAACATAATTTTTCTCAGCAATGCGGGCACATATGAACATGGGACAAAGTGCACATGTAACAGGTCAGCCAGGGTCATAGGTACAAATCTGCTGACAGATGCCCTTTAAGGAACACTCTGGAAAACTGACTCCCTGCCTTATGACTGAGGGGGCGGAGCATGACACAGGTATGTTCTCATGGGTGTTTCTTTAAACCCCTGTGTTGTGCCTCAGCCCCTCAGGACCCACGCCAAGCATAACATCGGTTCACATCGGCTTCTTCATTTCTGTTGTCCTGCCCGTCGTTCTGCGACCTTTGACTTTAAAGCGATCTGTCGGGTCTCCATTAAAAAAACCTGCCTTTTAGGGCTCGTGGTTTTGGTCCGCATCGGCTCGGGCGCAGACCCATTCACTTCTTTGCTGTCCGCATCCGTTGCTCCGTTCCGTGGCCCCGCAAAAATATACCACATGTCCCATTCTTGTCCGTTTTGCGGACAAGAATAGGCATTCCTATAAAGGGTTGCCCGTTCTGTTCTGCAAATTGCAGAAGGCACACGGACGGCACCCGTGTTTTGAGGATCCGCAATTTGTGGACCGCAAAACACAGCACTGTCGTGTGAACGAGCCCTAAACTGGACAAAGCAGAGCAGCACGCTGCTATATCCCGTAATCTTGAGGGAATCTGCATCGGCGGCTGAAGCACAGATGTGAACACGGCCTAAAAGCTGTGATTACAGAGACAGCCCCTTTCCATACATTTTTGGAATATGATGAAGGGGGAATGTCCGGCCACATTTATATATGGGTGAAAAATAACACACTGGACTTGCCCCTCAGATTAACCATTGCTTCCCCGCCAAGTGTTCCGCCGTAGCCTTTCTTCACATCATGTTTACCCGTGACGGCCAATCACCTCGCTGGCGTCATTCCCGTAAATTGACCAAGGAGTATTTACTATACACTGGGGCTGTGAGGGATTGTATTTACTTTACATACATAGATTTTATTGGACTAGGGGGGATGTCCTTTATGCTGCTGCTCAGGGAGTGTGCCCCTTCTGCTGCAGCTCTCTCCCTATCACAGCCGAAGTATGGAACTGAACATGTGCGTCTAGAACCCCAGACAGGGAAATAAGAAAAAGGCAAACAAACAAAGCAGGTGGCGCTATACAGATACATTTTATTGAGTAGCTCAGCAGTAATACAACATTTTTAAGTACATGCAATTACAAAAGTATTCAGATCCATGTGCTGGTTTTAAAACTGCAGAATATTTTTTTGGGACCATCCCTTTAACACGTTTGACATACATCTATCAGCCATAACATTGAGATCACTTTCCAATCTTCTCAGTAACCCTCCCATCATAGCGGACAGGCTAGGCCAGGGATGGGCAAACTACAACTCCCAGCATGCAAAGACTGTATACAGCAGTGATGCTCAACCTGCAGCCCTCCAGCTGTTGCAAAACTACAACTCCCAGCATGCCCTAAAAGCTGTAGGCTGTCTAGGCATGCTGGGAATTGTAGTTTTGCAACGGCTGGAGGGCCGCAGGTTGGGCATCCCTGGTATACAGCGATCAGCCTACAGCAGGGCATGGTGGGAATTGTAGTTTTAGAACAGCTGGAAAGCCATCACTATTTGGCCCCAAAATCCGCTCAGATCCTTCCCCTTGCCCATTTTTCCTGCTTCCAGCACAGCTTCAAGAACTGACCGATCACTCACTGCCTAATAAATCCCACCCCCCTGGCCGACCCCAGTGTTGCAAGAAATCCGCATTACGGACAAGGATAGGACTGTTCTATTAGGGGGCAGCTGTTCCGTTCTGCAAAATACGGAATGTACACAGACGTCATCCGGATTTTTTACGGACCGCAAAATACATACGGTCGTGTGCATGAGCCCTAAGGCTGATCAATGTAAAGAATATCATTTTTGTGTTTTCGTTTTTTTAAGCAATCTGTTCCTGGAGGCGTTCATTACTGATTTCAGTGATGAGAATCGTTCGGGTTGTCAGGGCGAGTGACAGGGTTACGATTACCGCAGTGCAGCACATGTATCACAGAGTAAACAGATGTAGCAGAGCTGATTATTTTTTGGCAAAACTATTGCACGTTTCACACTGCAATGCAAAAAATAGTAGTTACATGACAAATTCAGCTCTGCTGCATGCTTATTTTCTGCTTTGTGTGCCAGATATGTAACCTGACATTCTGTCTTGTTCTCCACACAGGCTGCGGACATGCGAGCCGATATCTCTGCCGCTGACCTGGAGAACTTCCTTATAGATAAGGTACCAGTGCATGAACCAGTCCACCCCTGAGGGAAGAAAGTCGTGTTTCTCTGCCTCTACTTCTGTATTTTTGCTGCTGGATATATCCAGTTGAAGGGTTTGTCTTGTGCAGCCTATACTAGTGGGCTCAGCGATCCCGTGGTGACAGCGGGTCCTGTAACCCCCAGCGTGCTGATATTCCCAGGGAAGCTGCGGCTAGCCATACATCACACTGCAAATGTAGCATTACATCCTGGTCAGACACGATGGACCAGGCTTGCCAGTGCAGGGGCTGCTCTTAGCCTCTGTCCAGATCCAGAGACAGATACCAACAGCACCTGATGCACCCCATTGGCTTACAGCGGGGTCTAAGGCTTTGACCTGGGTGCTGTTCCCTGTTAGGATCTGCTATCACGGTGGAAATTTTACGCAGAAGTTAGCACAGAATACGTGGCGAAATCTGCATGAAAATTCCCAATATGAATCCCTGTTGCTGTTCATACGCTTGTTGTTAATCGGAGGTAATCCCATGCAGATCCGCGGCAGAAATCTGAGCGTCAGCCTCGAGTTCCTGCCTCATATTCCGCAGCAGATTTCTCCAGCAGAAACCGCATCAAGTAACTATTACCGCACCGTGCCCTAGTTAGGAGGCATCCAGAGGAACTGGGTCACAGAGCATTCGGGTAGTGAAGGTTATTGTCTGTATCCCTGGTGATCAAGGACAGTGAAGGGGTTCATAGCAGTATCCTTGGTGGTCTAGGGCAGTGAACGGATTAATGTCTGTACACTCAATAGTCTAGGGCAGTGAAGGTGTTAACTTCAGAGTCCATGGTGATCCAGAGCAGTGCAGGTTATTGTCTGAATCCCTGGTGATCAAGGACACTAAAGGGGTTCATGGCGGTATACTTGGTGGTCTAGGGCAGTAAAGCGTTTAATGTCAGTATCCTTGGTGGTCTAGGGCAGTAAAGCGTTTAATGTCAGTATCATTGGTGGTCTAGGGCAGTAAAGCGTTTAATGTCAGTATCCTTGGTGGTCTAGGGCAGTTAAGTAGTTAATGTCAGTATCCTTGGTGGTCTAGGGCAGTAAAGCAGTTAATGTCAGTATCCTTGGTGGTCTAGGGCAGTAAAGCGTTTATTGTCAGTATCCTTGGTGGTCTAGGGCAGTAAAGCGTTTAATGTCAGTATCCTTGGTGGTCTAGGGCAGTAAAGCATTTAATGTCAGTATCCTTGGTGGTCTAGGGCAGTAAAGCGTTTAATGTCAGTATCCTTGGTGGTCTAGGGCAGTTAAGTAGTTAATGTCAGTATCCTTGGTGGTCTAGAGCAGTAAAGCAGTTAATATCAGTATCCTTGGTGGTCTAGGGCAGTAAAGCAGTTAATGTCAGTATCCTTGGTGGTCTAGGGCAGTAAAGCGTTTAATGTCAGTATCATTGGTGGTCTAGGGCAGTAAAGCGTTTAATGTCAGTATCCTTGGTGGTCTAGGGCAGTAAAGCGTTTAATGTCAGTATCCTTGGTGGTCTAGGGCAGTAAAGCAGTTTAATGTCAGTATCCTTGGTGGTCTAGGGCAGTAAAGCAGTTTAATGTCAGTATCCTTGGTGGTCTAGGGCAGTAAAGCGTTTAATGTCAGTATCCTTGGTGGTCTAGGGCAGTAAAGCGTTTAATGTCAGTATCCTTGGTGGTCTAGGGCAGTAAAGCGTTTAATGTCAGTATCCTTGGTGGTCTAGGGCAGTAAAGCAGTTAATGTCAGTATCCTTGGTGGTCTAGGGCAGTAAAGCAGTTAATGTCAATATCCTTGGTGGTCTAGGGCAGTAAAGCAGTTAATGTCAGTATCCTTGGTGGTCTAGGGCAGTAAAGCGTTTAATGTCAGTATCCTTGGTGGTCTAGGGCAGTAAAGCAGTTAATGTCAGTATCCTTGGTGGTCTAGGGCAGTAAAGCGTTTAATGTCAGTATCCTTGGTGGTCTAGGGCAGTTAAGTAGTTATTATGATTGTGCTACAGAACACTGAGGCAAATTTACTACCCTGTGTAGTAAAATGCGCCATAATTTTTCCGCATTTCTGGCATCATGTCTTAGACCTGATCATGAAGTAAGTGCACCAAAAAGAAAAATTGATCATTGAATGCCTTAAAAGGTTTGGCTTCGGCCCTCACTTCCTCAAATGGGTTGAGATCTTATATAGAGAACCAACTAGCAGGCTTCTAATAAATGGTGAGCTGTCCAGTAGTTTCCCCCTCCATAGAGGTACGAGGCAGGGATGCCCGCTATCCCCTCTTTTATTTGCACTAGCAATCGAACCACTGGCAATCGGAGTGAGACACAGCAAAAGGATTACGGGTGTGCACCTGGGCGATAAAGAGACATGCATTGGCCTATATGCAGACGACATGATTCTTTATCTGTCCTCGCCAGATGAGTCACTAACGGCGGCAATACACATGATTGACGATTTCGGTACTTATTCAGGTCTAAAAATTAATTGGGAGAAATCGGTATACATGCCGCTAGGTAGAACACCCTGGGATGGGCCCTCTCAAGTTCACCAATTAAAAGTAGTTACCTCCTTTAAATACTTGGGAGTCATGATTACTAAACATCACTCTCAGACATTATCCATTAATCTGAAAAGTTCAGGACCAAGTTGAACTTAAATTTAGAAATTGGAAACCAATGCCTCTCTCTGTAGCGGGGCGAATAAATTTGGTCAAAATGATCATTCTCCCAAAGATACTATATATGGTGCAACATTCTGAGGTTCCGATCCCTAAATCATTATTCAATGAGCTAGACTCTGCAACCAGAAAATTTATATGGGGTAGATCGAGGGCCAAGGTCAGTCTGAGTGTTCTGAAACGCCCCAAAACTGAGGGGGGAATGGCACTACCGGACTATTTTCTATATTACCTAGCAGGTCAACTTAGACTAATCTCTTCCTGGTATGTTAGAGGGCAATACCCACTATCTGAAGAGCTCCTGAGGAAATACCTAAACTGTAACACTCTATGGGCGGTACTTGAGGGACATACTAGACCTCAACCTGTTCTTCTACCTATACATAGGTTAGCCCAGATGGTGTGAAAAGAAGCTAAGACAGTGACTAAGTTTTCTGATGTAGTTTCAGACATTTCACTGTGGGAGACCCAGATTATTCCATCTACTCGAAATGTGATGGGGACGGATCAATGGAAGGCAGCTGGAATACAGACATTGGGCGACATGTGTGAACTGGGAGTGGTAGCAACTTTTGATTACCTGACCCAAAAATTTGATGTTCCACGAACCCACTTTTTCTCTTATCTACAGCTCAGAACAGCAATTCAAGCTAAGTTCCAGCATAATGATACCAAAATCTCTAGTTATCCGCTCATAGGGATTGTTAAGACACAAGGACCCAGAGGATTAGTTTCATCCATATACTCTCACTTACTTCAGGCAAGAATTAAACTAGACCCATTACCACTCATTGAGAAATGGAAAGCAAAAATTCCAACACTGTCGGACAAAGATGTAGTAGATTTATTGGAATCACCTATACATGTGTCACCGGCCATAAATAATAGACTGACCCAACTGTACATTGTTCACCAATCATATCTGACGCCAATCAGACTATTTAAGATGGGCAGAGTGGTGTCCACGGCGTGCCCGAGGTGTGGAGATTTGGGGGCTGACTTTTGGCACATGATATGGAGCTGCAGTCCTATTGCCAAATTCTGGAAGGAGACTACAGGTCTTCTGTCCTCTCTCTTGCCGAGTCGGGTACCCTGCACTCCTGAGGTTTGTCTCCTGGGTATAAAACTGGAGGACTACTGGGACCATCACACGACAATCTTCATAAGGGAATCTTTGTTCTTGGCACGCAAATGTATTGCCTTGAGATGGTACAGCCCGAACACACCCACTCTATCTATGTGGAAATCACAAATAAACCAGATTTTACCATACATAGCTTTGGTGTACAAACATCGTAATAAACCGCAAAAATTTGATAAAGAATGGGGGCTTTGGTGCGACTCAGCTCTAACAATGTACTCAGTTTCGCGATTGCGACAAGCAGTATCAACAGCTACGGGCCAGACAACTTAAAGTAGGTTCAGCTTTGTCTCTTCCTATCTCTATCTGATGGGCCTACACTTACATCTTCAATGGAAATCAATAAACATGATGTGACACGGTAAAATCAGTGGATAACAACATCTCGGTTACTTTTACATGAATTTATAATTGTCATTACATTTGTACTGGATATCTACCGGTATATATATATATATTTTTGACGTAGGTAATTGGAATTAAGCATCGATATCTATATGTTGTACTACAGTTGTATTCTTAATATGTCATTGCAGCTTTGATTCTGTCAATAAAACAGTTTAAAAAAAAAAAAAATAGAATTTAATGCACCGGTATTGTCTGTTTCGGTTTTTCAGCTCGACAAAGGGATATAGTTTAGCAGAAGGGGTGTGGCTTAAGATGCAACAACTAAAATTTGTCGCAAATTTCACCAATTGTTAGGTGGTAAGGTTCGAAGTGTCTTGCCATGCACCAAATGTATCATCCTGGCTGTGATAAACGTGGCGCCGCCTTAGTTTGCACTGTCTTTTTAGTAGGCAAAATTAGTAAATCCTCCCCAGTGTCTGCAGCAGAAGGGTAACATCCATAGTTCGGCGGGGCGAACTAGGTAATCTTCTGCTATAGGTGATTTTTGGCGAGTCTTCATAGTAGGGAGGCAGACAAATGGCGTAATGCAGAGTGTGCTCTTTCTCCTGTAGGCTCCACGTGCTGCCTATTACATCCCTGATTACATCACTGCGGCAGAGGAGGAGTACTTGCTGCGTCAGGTACGGTGCCCGCATATTCACATCTATCCAAATAATTACAGCTCTGCCTGCATTACATGTATTATACAGTGTAGTGCCCCCAGTGGTGACTCCTGGGTATTGCATTCAATCTGCTTTAAAGGGGTTTTCCTGTAAGAAGGATATTTAAGCAAGTACCTGCAGCCTGCCTGCTGAAACAGAAGATTCATACTTACCCGCTCCACGACGCTCCATTCCTCCATCTCCTGGTTCACTTACGGTGGTGCATGGTCATGGTCACATTCACCGTTTCAGCGGTGACATGCTGCTTGTGGCCACATCACTGATGTGACCATGCTTGTGCCCCACCAGATGTGAATAGCTTGTGGTCTTGTGGTCTCGAAGATGGAGGCACAGATGCAACGCAGAGGACCGAAGCAGGTAACTATGAATCTTCTGTTTCAGGCAGGATGCGGGCACTTTCTTAAAAATCTAAAAACCCCTTTAAAGGGTTTTCTAAACACGGGATATGCATTCATTCTCAGCATGGGTGGGGGTCCAGACACCCCCGCTAAAGGTGCAGCTGTCAGTTGAACACTGCACTGCCATATCATACCATGTCTATCTCTTCTTTAGGTCTACAATGCGCCAAAACCAAAATGGACTCAGCTGTCCGGGAGGAAGTTGCAGAACTGGGGTAAGTCAGCATTGCGCCTAATTGTCCTACCGTGGCAGAATCCGGTCATACGTAAGAAGAGTCACCCCTGGGTCAAGAAGCGTCATGATATTAAGATATTGGGGTACTGGATGTGAAAGGGGTATTCACATCTTGGGGGCTTATGGCATATTTGTAGGACGTGACATAAATGTCTCACCTGTGGGACCCCAGAATAGAGGTTCCCCTACACCCCTCACCCCTCACCCTAATTGGGGTAATCACACTAATGCCACCTGTAGTCCATCTGCTTTCATTACCCAGTGGGCAATGAGCAGAAAATTGAAATCAGCTCTGGACATGAACAGAGACGACTCGTGAACTGTAGGGTGCGGACGTTCCGTTAAAGGGGTTCTATAGGCTGAAAAAAAAACATGGCCGCCTACTTAAAGAAACAGCGCAACACCTGCCCGCAACTTGCTTGTGGTATTGCAGCTCATTAACGTGAATGGGGCTGAGCTGGTATACCACAAAGAGCCAGTGGACAGGTTTGTGGAAGAAAGCAGCCGCATTTTTGTAATCTTGAACAGTCCCTTTAAGTCCAGGGACTCTAATGGGTTCCCAGAGTTTGATTTAGTAGTGTTTGTGGGAATACACAGAATCTCAGAACTCGCCGACATGTCAGAGCTCGAGACCAGCGTTAGAAGGTAACAGTAAAAAAAAAAAAGCTCATTTTAATTGAATTGGCTTGGGGTTGATGTATTATTGCCTAGGATGTGTCGAGCCCCGGCTTGTCCAACCGTACCCTCAAGGGCCTGGCACAGGCCAAGAACTTGTGGGAGATGAAAGAAGCTGTGAGTAGCGATTGGTTTGGCAGGGGGCACGTTTATACCCATTCAATTGTTAAACTTGTGAAATTATGTAATCGCCATAATACCTCCAGATGGCAGCGGTCGGTGGGGTCTGTATGGAGGCTGTAGGTGTGCGCGGGTCTCTCTGGAGGAGCAGTAAAAATAATGTATAGGCTCACTAGAAGCAGTAATTGCTTTATTCGTGTTGACAGGCCTTAGGGTACGTTGACACAACGGGTTTCATAGCGTAATTTTGGCGCCAACAGCCGTGCCAAAAAGCCACTGAAAACCTGGCTGTGTACTTTCTGCCTCCCATACATCTAAATGGAAGGCAGCACTAAGGATCGCAAAGTGGAAGCCTATAACCGCGGCTGCTCCGAGAAGGTACATGTCAGTCCTCTCCGAGGCTGTGAGCCACCACTGTGCGTTCCTCAGCGCTGCCTTCCATGGAAATGAATGAGAGGCAGAAAGGACCCGGCTGCTGGAAGGTTTTGGCCGAAATTTGACCAAAATGACACTGTAAAACCTGCTATGTGGACTGGTCCCTAAAGGGGTTGTCCAGGTCTTTAATATTGATGACCTATCCTCGAGATAGGTCATCAATATCAGATTGGCGGGCGTCCGACACCTGGCACCCCTGCCCATCAGAAGTACGAGGAGAGGGCGCACGCACGTGCCCTCACCCGTCTCTCTTCCTGCTGCTGCGTCTATGGCAAAGCAGCAGCAGGGCAGGAAGAGAGATGGCACGTGCACAATGCCAGTGCCATCGCCTCATACAGCAGATCGGCCGGGGTGGCGGGTGCCAGACCCCCGTCGATCCGTATATTGATGACCTATCCTGAGGATAGGTCGTCAATATTAAAAGCCATGGAGAACCCCTTTGAGGTATGTCCACATGAACCAGAACATCTATTGCTACATGTAATGCGTGGTGAGATTTCTTAAAGAGGGTCTCCAGGAATGTGCGATCGACCGCTTTGTTCATTTCATGGAGGCTGCATTGGTACGGGACCCCCGTTCTCGTGATCTGTGGGGGTCCCAGCAGTAGGACCGCCACCTATCTAATAGTTATCCTCTATCCTGAGGATAGGGGATAACTAAATCTAACCTGAATAACCCTTTAAATGGGATTGTTTAAAACAGAAAATACACACCAAAAAATGCACAAAAACTATGATAAATAGTGTCAGGAGATCAGAGGCTTCACATGAGCCATTCAGCCGATGGGACCGAGAAGTGAAACTCT
This sequence comes from Bufotes viridis, assembly GCA_033119425.1. Lineage (NCBI taxonomy): Eukaryota > Metazoa > Chordata > Amphibia > Anura > Bufonidae > Bufotes > Bufotes viridis. Next base: position 27,944,223 of record CM065597.1, on the reverse strand, counting down.
GCAAACAGACAGATTTTTATCCCCTTTATCTCAAAAACAGCTGTACATTTTCAATAAAGACCGATTGAAAAAATGATTTTAGCCCAAAATTAATAAAATGCAATAAAAAAAAAATGCGCTGAAGGTGTCCATAGCCTTTACAGTTTATAAACAGTACACCTAGCTGAACGGCTGTTCTAATGTACGATGGGGCGGTGTAGAACTGTAGCTCGTAGTTCAGCGTCCATGCATTCTTGTTACAGGAGGTCTCCCGCATCCTCGGGGCATGGTGCCGGAAAAGCTTCCCACCTGGCTCCAGACATATACTGAGAAGATCTCCTCCATGGAAGCGTTTGAAGGGAACGCTGCAAACCACGTGCTGGTGAATGAATACAATCCCGGAGAGGGAATAATGGTACGTTATACTGAGCATATGGCTGGTATCATGTCTGCAGTGTTAGCTCACCGCCCTGTATTATCTTCCAGCCGCACGAGGACGGGCCCCTGTACTACCCGACTGTCACCACCATCAGCCTGGGGTCACACACTCTTCTAGATTTCTATCTTCCTATCAACAGGCAAAGTTCTGAGGAGACAGAGCAGGTAAAGGTCTTTCCATTTTACAGGATCCTGTCAATCTTAAAGGGTTTATCCTGTAAAAGTCCAATAGGTGCAGGCCCACTGCGAGGATCGACTCCTGTCTCAAGAACGGGGCACCCCCATGAATGAACAGCACACTGTGAAGGCAGAACTTTCTTCATTCATTGCTATGGGGCTTCTGAAAATAGTTTTGAAAATAAATTTCTGTAGAATTGGGGGGGTAGTACATAGGGTTAAAAATTGTGCCTGGGGTCAGATTTACTTAAAGGAGTTATCTGGTCATTTATATTGATGACCTATTCTCTAGATAGGTAATCAGTATAAGATTGGCAGGAGTCCGACACCCGGGACCCACATCGATCAGCTATTAGAAGAGGCCGGGTGCTCCTTGAGCGTCACAGCCTCTTCCTAGGCCGTGTGACGTCACCGTACATCGGTCACATGGCCTACTTGCTGCTCAGCCCCATTCAAGTCAATGGAGCTGAGCTGTAATCCCTGTGTACGGCGCTGTGCTTGGTAAGCACCCAGGAGTAGTGCTGAGCGAACTTCTTTTTTAAGTTCGGCGCCCAAGGTTCGGGTTAAGAATCCCGTTATGGATTCCAAATTCCGTTATGGCCCGTGGTAGCGGAATCCATAACGGGATTCTTTAATAACCCGAACTTTGGACGCAGAACTTAAAGAGGACCTTTCACTGGTCCACAGTTTATTAGGCAAAGCTATGTACATGGAGAGCGGCACCCAGGGATGACCCTGCACTTACTTGTATCCCTGGGTGCCAATCGCAGCGCTCAGCTCACATTCAGAATATAAGCTGAGCGCTGCGATTGGCCAGCGCTCCAGCCCTGGGAGAAGGAGACGCCCAGGGCAAAAGAAGAGGTCTCCGCCGCAGGCAAAATTGGAGAAGCACGAGCGCCGGTAGTAGGGGGCTACAGAGGACAAACGGAGCGGCACCCAGGGATACAAGTAAGTGCAGGGACATCCCTGGGTGCCGCTCTCCATGTACATAGCTTTACCTCATAAACTGTGGACCAGTGAAAGGTCCTCTTTAAAACACAAGTTCGCTCAACTCTACCCAGGAGGCCGCCATGCTCAACAGAGGTTCGGTGAGTGGGGCAGGTCCCTGTAACAGCCGGTACTCGGATCCCCACCAATGTGATAATGATGTCATATTTACCTGGATAACCACTTTAACCATGCACGTTCCAGAAAAAGGTTATACACTGCTGGGTGTCTTGGGACAGTCACAATGACATTTTATAGGTGGTATTGGTTTCAGTGGACAGTACATAACCCCTGAAATCAATGGCACTTCCAATGAAGATTTTGGTTTGTCAGAACCAAGTGCTAAGTAGATTGTAGCTATACCAACACCCACAGCCCCTTGTATCCTGGGGGTCCATGAGAAGACCCATCCCCATAAACCAGAGTATTTCTCAGCGACGAGCTAACAGAAAGTGAAATGGCTATCCTTAGTGATCAGCTGACATGTCCCTATTACCGGTGTATTTGGAGGTGTCCTCAGCACTTGCCGTCTATATTCCAGGTCCCTTTGACAGAAGAGCAGCGACATGTTCTCTCCCTCTTGCTGGAGCCGCGAAGTCTTTTTATTTTACGCGAGGACCTTTATAAAAATTACCTCCATGGGATTCGCCCGCTGACTGAGGACACACTAGACCACAAAGTGGCCAATCTGGACCAATGCACAGTAGGAGCGGAGGAGACACTGACCAGGAGGACACGAGTCTCACTGACCATCAGATTTGTCCCCAAGGTGCTAAAAACAGCACTTTTTCTAGGGAAGAGAAAGTAAGAGAGAGGTTCGCCCGATTCAGCACATTCACCGAGCTGGGGGGAGTTCGTTGTGTTGGTCACTCAGGAGTCCGGGAAAGCTGGGTGACAGCCCCTATGGGAGCTTGAATGGCTTTCCTAGAAACTAAATAATGTATGGATAGAATTTTTAATGAAGATGAATCAAGGGCGTGTATTTAATGGACCGTGTCTGTGTTGAGGCCCATTCATACGAGCCTTCCCTCTGATGAGCATGCACAAAAATCATTCAGTGCCAATACAGGAAGCGGCGGAACGACTAGTGCTAAAAACAAAAAAAAATCATTGATTGTGTGAATAATCATTTATACTACCATAAAAAAAAATTGTCATTATTACATTGGGATCTGGAGCTGTTCCTGGGCAAGGATTTTGTGGAATTCTTTAAACATTTCTCACAGTTTTCAGACGAAATAGAATCTGTGTAGAAATCTCAGAGGTCAGCACTGGAGCCTTGCTGTGCTGGGGTCCTGGGTTCGAGTCTGACCAAGGACAACATCTGCATGGAGTGTGTATGTTCTCCCCATGGGTTTCCCTTGGGTTCTCCGGTTTCCTTCCAAACTCCAAAGACACAGTGATAGGGAACTTAGATTGGGAGCCCCACTGGGGACAGCTTGATGTCTGTAAAGCGCTGCGGAATATAGTAGCGCTATATAAGTGCGTATAATAACGGTGATCTATTACGCCTGCCTTTAATACTGAGGCACAGTAACTGTATCCCTAACAGAACGGATAAACTGCGAATGTCAGTGCACTGCACGGGGCGATGCACCCTCCCTGCAGCCTCCCTGCACCGTCCCTCTCCAATATTGTCCTATTAACAGTTTTCAGCAACACTGTCCGTAGCACATGAGCGCTTTTCACACCCTATGCTCAGCTCACAGGTCAATGGCAGAGACCGCTCGGGATGAGGATCTTATAGGGCTGTAACCTCACAGGGGATGGCGATTGACTGGCTGCACAGCATTATGGGTGATCTCACATTCCCAGGTTTCTTACTTTCACTTTGTAACACGTGAAGCCGCCATTTTAGGAAAAACTTATTCGTTACCACGAAGCGCGAGGAAAATCAGCTTCGTTGCAAATCCAAGTTTTCCTAAACTTCGGACCGAATTCCACTTCGGATGCTTCGATTCGCTCAACGCTACTTATTTGCATGAAAGTGAAAAGAAGCATTTCTCATGTTTAGAGGAGCGGATTTCCGCAAGAAAGGTACGGTCATGTTTCAGGGTGCCTACCCTACGTGGCGGTATGCTGACTATGAAACAGATTTTGGAGGTGGTAGACTCGAGAAATGACAGGATTTTCTCTCTTAGGATGGGTCGTCAATATCTGACTTTGGGTCCATCCAGCAATGTACAGAGGATTCTGGCTGTGTCTGGTACTACGGTCCATTCAAGTGAGTGAGACTAAGCTGCAGTACCAGGCACAGCCACAATTATGCCGAGGCGCTGGGTAAACAATAAAGGGGATGCGGCGCCTCGCTCAGTTGAGTTGTAAGGGTATAAGCCAGCCTTTAATAGTATTGCCGTGCAGCACCGCGGTTCTGATCAGAGTCCTGCAGGTTGTACTTTACGAGATTACAAGAAACGAAAGATAAGACGGAGACGCTGTTAGATCAATAGAGCAGAGTTATTGGCTGGACCCAGAGTACAAGGACAGGTGATTACACGGGCGTCTTTCCAGTTTCCATCCTGTGTTTTCCATTTAGATTTGAATATACGACAAAGGGCGTCACGATCATTCTCCTTACACGTAGTCTGAAATTAACCCCATGCCAAGAGCTCATGCTCCACTGAAAGGATAGAACTGGCAGAAGAGGGGTCGCCCCCCCGATTAATTATCATATTTATTGTATGGCCGATAAATAATGAAGAATATTAGCCACTTCCCTGCTGTTAAAAGTGATCCTGTGAAGCGTTATAGTGACTTACAGCTGAGCTGGACGCTGGTGGACGCACATGCTCAGTCAGCCTCTCATCAGCAGGGCAACTAATAGAATTAGGCCTTATTCACACGTCAGTAATTTTTCTTTCCAGAATCACGGTCCGTTTTTTTGCGGATCCGTGTTTCCGCAAAATTCTTCCGTTTTTGTTTTTTAGCGTCTCCGTATACCTTCCGTATTTCCGCAAAAATCTGGAAGAAGAAGAAAAAAAAGTTTCCAGGGTAACTTTTCATTTCCTGTGGATCCGTAATTACGGATCCGCAAATACGGATGACATGCGGATGACTTTTGTAACCTTTCCGCATGTGATTCAGATTTATGCGGATCCATTCACTTCAATGGGGCTACGGTCCGCAATTTGCGGACAAAAGTAGGACATGCTCTACTTTTTTTACGGTTCCGCATTGCGGAAATAAAAGGATTTGCGGATGCGGAGAGCATACGGAATGCTCTCCGCATCTTTTGCGGACCCATTGAAATGAATGGGTCTGCATATCTTCTGCATTTTTGCGGAAATAATGCGGGAAAAAAATACAGACGTGTGAATTAGGCCTTAGCCTCCTGTCCTGCTTTTTGGGAGAGGAGAAGAATCTGAGCAGTAGCGAGGCAGGCAGCTGTGGAGACTACTTCTGCAAGGGAAGGACTATGTTAGTCTCCAGAGGGGGAAGGAGACTGATTCAGCTAAGACCTGCACCAAGAAGGACATTTGGAAGCAAAAAGTGATCAAAAAGCTATGTTTACGCTACTTTTTGTTAGTTTAGATTAACTATTACCGCCTTGTCAGGACTTTCGGTGTGAAAACCATTCATGGGATCATCCCTATAGTTCCACTTATCGCAGTATAAGTCTCACTAGTCATTCTCCTGCTCTTGGTCTATATTGCCGTTCTGTGCTGGATTAGCAGATTTTCTGGATAACTGGAGGTGGATCAAAGAACTTCCACTATAGATATATATAATTCTACCATTTTCCTGGGTCATTTGGATGTTAGTAAAAATTCTTCCCCCACGACATTCCTATAGGAGAGGGCATCTCGGGTGACATCTCCTGCAGGATTTTAGATGGGATGTACATGCTAAAGTTTGGAAATTACATAGAATATTTCCATATAGGCTGTTAATATGTGATTTAAATTTTTTTTATGGTAGTGTCCCTTTAAAGGGATTTTCTAGTAATAATGTTTTTTCAAGTGCCTGCAGCCTGCCCCCTGAAAAAGAAGACTGATACTTACCTGCTCCCCGGTCCTCCACGCTACCTCAGTCTTCCGGTCCCCACACTGGCCATGGGCGTGGTGACATTTACCGCTCCAGCCAGTGGCTTGTGGCCACGTCCCCGCTGAAGCCAGTCATTGGCTGGAGTGGTGCATGTGACCATGTCCATAGACAGCCAGATGTAAAGAGTGCAGGAACCGGAGGATTGGAGGCAGCAGGGAGGAGTGGCGGGGAGCAGGTAAGTATGATTCTTCTGTTTCATGAGGCAGGCTGTGGGCACTTGATTAAAAAGAAACATTATTACTGGGAATCCCCTTTAAGCCACCATTGGTTTGGCACTGGTTAGACTGGTTTGCGGAGTCCAAGGTATCTCTGTTCTTCACAACAATGCATACGGACTTTCCCGGACAGAGTCCCCAGAATTGACACTGATAGGCAGCAGGGACGCTGTGGAAAAGTCAGGAATGTAACCAAGGGTTGTCAGAAGGGAAACAGTCATCGTGATGCAAGCCGAAGGATGAGACAGAACCGTAGTCAGAAGACAGGCCTGGAGCAGGACTACAAGAATTGGGAGGCAAATCCAAAAGGCGAGCCAGGAGCCGAATCCAGGAATGGAGCAATAGGCGAGAAATATCATCAGGAACCACAGCCAAGGAAAGTAGACATCTTCGGGTACTTTCACACTGGCGTTTTGGATTCCGTTTGTGAGATCCGGTTCAGGGCTCTCACAAACGGTCCAAAACGGATCAGTTCAGCCCCAATGCGTTCTGAATGGATAAGGATCTGTTCAGAATGCATCAGTTCGGCTCCGTTCCGCCTCTATTCCGTTTTGGAGGCGGACACCAAAACGCAGCTTGCAACATTTTGGTGTCCGTCTGACGATGTGGAGCCGAACGGATCCATTTTGACTTACAATGTAAGTCAATGGGGACGGATCCGTTTTCAATGACACAATATGGTGCATTTCAAAACGGATCCGTCCCCCATTGACTTTCAATGTAATTCAAAACGGATCCGTTCCCCATTGACTTTTAATGTAATTCAAAACAGATCCGTTTTGACTTTGCCATTTTTCTTTAACGCTAATGCAAACGGATCCGTTCTGAACGGATAGAAACGTTTGCATTATAGGTGCGGATCCGTCTGTGCAAATAACAGACGGATCCGCACCTAACGCAAGTGTGAAAGTAGCCTTAAAGGGATTGGTTTTTATCCTGTTCATGGGATAAGTGATCTGACTGATGGAAGCTCTACTGATCTCAAGAACAGGTGTCGGGTTCCCCCCATAAGGAGGGGCGGTGTGTTACACTGCCACCATTAATTCTCTGTGGTGGGCAGTCCCATAAAGCGTGAATGTAGCAGCAGCGTGCAAGTGTGACCTGCTGCTCTATTTATTCTGGGGAACGGTATAAGTTAAAAACGTAGCACAACCCTTTTATTCTGAAGACTTCCCCTTTAAATAAGTCACCACCTGTTACCACGACAGGCCAACATGGTCGGCAGGAGGAAACGGAGCTATGACTGCAAGGAAGACAGTCCCAGAATAGCAATAGTTCATGTAAACGAGCCATAGGGTAGTAAGATCAGCAGCTGTTAGGCACCCTGGCGCCGCTTATCTTGCTTATTTATGTTCACACCATTCTGGGGGAAAACTGTTCCCTTAAAGTTTAAAATGAAACCTGGTTATATGAGACGTCCCAAATAATTTTGGCTGCAAGCATTAGTCATAAAAGCAAATCTTTTTAATCAGTTTTAGCTCCGAAAATGTGTTCATTTAAAGGGGTTGTCCAGGATTTAAATAAAAACATGGCTGCCTTCTTTCAAAAACAGCACCACATCAGTCTGCAGTTTGTGTGTGGTATTGCAGCTCAGCACGATTTACGATAGGGCTGCCTCTCTGCAGTACCAGACACAACCATAGATTATTCGCCTTAAACGCAGCCGTTTTCCGTCTTCTTCTGTCACTCCCTGCCTTCTTCCCGAAGCCTTAACTTTTTATAATTTCATTCACATATTTGTGCGGAACAAGTTGTACTTTCTAATGGCACCACTTACTTTTACCTACAATGTAGCGGGAAGCTGGAAAAAATTCCAAATGGGGTGGAATTGGGAAAAAAAAGCAATTCCACCACAGTTTAATGGGTTTTGTCTTTACAGCGCTCCGTACACAGTTCTTTGGGTCAGTACGATTGCAAAGATACCGCATTTATATAGTTTTTCTTGTGTTTTAATACTTAAAAAATAAAATAAATAAATAAACAAAAATTCTTTGCATCGCATTTTCTGACCCCCATAACGTTATTATATTTATGTACTTGTACGGCACAAGTCGTGAACAGGTTAAAAAGGACCTGTCGCATCTCCCAACTTGTCTGTTTTAGTAAATCTTAGTATTCCCTATGCAATAACAATTCTGGAGCGTCTATTCCCATAGATCTGCATTGTGATGTTCCTCTGTAATTCCTCCTAGAAATGTATGAATAAATTGACAACAGGGTGTGAACATTTCCTTTGTGAAAGGGGTGTGTCCCTACACAGTCTGACACGGGCAGCACCGATTGGACAATACCAGGCTGTGCAGAGACACACCCCCAACTAGTAACTAGTGATTATGCCACCATTAGATGGTATTGTAATGTAAGTCAGCATGAAAAACTAGTCACCTATGTAATTTATGTTAAAAAAAAAAATGCTCCAGTTGTGAGATATTCTCTTTACTTTATTAGAATAGCGCCTCCTGGTGTTTAATCTGTATAGTATAGTGCACGTCCGCCTACTGAGGTGGACGCACATGCTCATTTCTATCCTTCCGCTGCCACCAGACTTCTACTGTTAGAAGCTGGGACAGTTACAGAGGGCTGCTTCAAAAGGACACGCCCCCTGAGCTGTGATAGGGAGAGAGCTGCTGCAGAAAGGACAGACTCCATGAGCTGTGATAGGGATAGTGGTGCAGCAGAAAGAACATGCCCTCTGATCTGTAATAGGGAGAGAGTTATAGTAGAAGGGGAACACCCCTGAGCTGTGATAAGAAGAGAGCTGCCTCAGAAAAGACACACCTCCTGAGCTGTGATAGGAGAGAGCTGACACAGAAAGGACGTGCCTCCTGAGCTGTCATAAGGAGAGCGCTACAGCAGAATAAACACCCGTCTGAACTGTGATAGGAAGAGAGCTGCAGCAGAAAGGACGCAACCCTAGAGATGCCAGTCTGCAGGGAAACGTACAAATCAAATTGGAGAAATGGATGAGGAGATCTCTGGATCCATGTGAGGTACAGGGCTGGTTCTAGCTTGGTTAGAAAGAGATTGTCATGTACTGTATGATGTCATTTTCTATTTTTTACATTAATCACGATAACCCCTTTATCTTCTATTTGGAATAACAGAGGAACAGTACAGCACAACATTATAATAAAAGATCCTCCGGAGTTTCCTGGGGAATAAAATTATTTAATAGAATATCAGGAGAGCTGACGAGTGAGTGTCCACCTCTTTAACATCATGCCTTTTTAGGTGGAGCTTTGAATTTCAGTTTTCTGATACTAAGCTCCAAAGTCCCTGCATAGACAGTCAAATAATAAAAATTCTGGCTTCCTGCAGCCACCACAAGGGGGAGCCTACAGCATACTGTTTGACCATTTGAATTCTTTGGGATTCACCATCACATATCTTCCGTGTATTGTCCTTCGTGTTATCATCACACTCCATGACAATGGGTGAAACCAACATGTCCTAAAAGGGACTAAAGAACCGGTCTCGCCATCAGAGCAGGCATTGTGTTTTCGTTATGTATCACACAATATGCTCCTCTTTCTCGTGCAGGATCGCCTTACAGACCTGTTTACTTGTTCTTTATCTGCCCTTTGTTTTCCCGGTTATTTGTATGTGACTCATCATCTGTGTGACAGTCTCTTTATCAGCAGCCTCCTGGCATTGTGTAAATGGAAAGCAGCACCAAGCGCCAAAATATAGTTCAAAGACAAGAGACGATACGGGAACCCTGCACGAGTCTCCTGTAGATGCTGTAAGACCCCTTCACCAGTCCCCTGTGGATGCTGCTGGACCCCTTCACCAGTCCCGTGTGGATGCTGTAAGACCCCTTCACCAGTCCCCTGTGGATGCTGTTGGACCCCTTCACCAGTCCCCTGTGGATGCTGTAAGACCCAGTCCCCTGTGGATGCTGTAAGACCCAGTCCCCTGTGGATGCTGTTGGACCCCTGCGCCAGTCCCCTGTGGATGCTGTTGGACCCCTTCACCAGTCCCCTGTGGATGCTGTAAGACCCTTGCACCAGTCCCCTGTGGATGCTGTTGGACCCCTGCGCCAGTTCCCTGTGGATGCTGTAAGTAGATATTATAAGAATTCCCATCCAGCTATCATAGTCGGGGGAGGTTTCTGGCACACGAGGGGTTAAGCAGTCTGTTTGCACGAGCTGCGCTCTGCTGGGTAGCGTGTGAGAGACGGAGCCTCCTCTTTACCTGGATCAGGTAACCTCATTCTGTACGTCCTCTCTGGGAGTGTCTATGGCCGTCCCTCCCCAGGAGAGAGACAGCACCAGAAATGTCAGCAAGCCCATCCTCGGGAAGCATCCCCGGCTGAGGATCCCATCTGACGCTGGGGGTTTAAGGTAAGGGAAACGGGTCTGTTCGCCATATGTACGAGTTGAGTGCCTCTAGAGTATAGCGATCTCCCGAGATCTGAAGAAGCAATTGCAGATATTGCAGAGCTGAGTTTGTCCTTTGGCACCATTCAGTGTTCTGTAGCAGTGTATTGGCTGGGTTTACATAAGACTGCTTGGACAGGCAATGCAAGAAAATGCATAAAAAAAAACACAGCTCAGCTCCCTTTATTGCTTCGCTGGTTACATCTCTCCCAAAAGACAGCAGATGTAGCAGAGAAGAGCTTGCAGCTGCTTCTTTTGTGCATATATATAACTGAATGAAGAATGAACTTGGTAGGTTTACCTGCAGTCCTACACCATGAATTGTGCCAAATGACAAAACGCGGTCATGCTAGGTCTCTACATTAGGGGTGTAACTGAGGTTGGCACACCTCACAAGAAGAACCAGGTATTATCTGAAGTTTTTGCATAGGACTGCAGGTACATTTACTGCATAGCCGTCAAAGGTTTAAAAAGTTAAATGGCAAATTCAGCTCTGGTACATCTGTCCCTGCTAGTACCTTATATATTGAGCTCATGCAAGTATACGTAACATCTCCAGGATGCATGTCAGATCTTCATACCTAATGCTAAACACAGAGCAAGCAGGTATTGCAGAGCAGGCAGGTATTGGGGAGCAAGCAGGAATCAGAGCAGGCAGGTATTAGGGAGCAAGCAGGAATCAGAGCAGGCAGGTATTAGGGAGCAAGCAGGAATCAGAGCAGGCAGGTATAAGGGAGCAAGCAGGAATCAAAGCAGGCAGGTATAAGGGAGCAAGCAGAAATCAGAGCAGGCAGGTATAAGGGAGCAAGCAGGAATCAGAGCAGGCAGGTATAAGGGAGCAAGCAGGAATCAGAGCAGGCAGGTATAAGGTAGCAAGTAAGAATCAGAGCAGGTGGTTATAAGGGAGCAAGCAGGAATCAGAGCAGGCAGGTATAAGGGAGCAAGTAAGAATCAGAGCAGGTGGGTATAAGGGAGCAAGCAGGAATCAGAGCAGGCAGATATCGCAGAGCAGGCAGGTATCGCAGAGCAGGCGGGTATAGTAGTGCGTTTGTTACAGATGGTTATTAGAAATCCTCCTGGTGTTGATGGAAGATCCCAGATTAGCGGGACAGATGAGATAACTGGAGGGTGAAAAGTTGTGCACCTGCTGGGGGGAGGACTGGGAGCCGATGTATGTACTGGGCAGCATCTGCATGGAAAAGGCTTCTCTGTACGTGAGCCACACATTATGTTTTTGTCTGATTGCCTGTAAATGAGCAGTGCCGAAGGTCTGGCGGCCCCATATCTCCTCATTTTATAGCCATATCCTGTATATTGAAGGGATAACTGATTGCAGATACCACTTGTGGGCAAAAATGTGTGGAGGCGACAAAAGTGTCCTCCCTCCAGCATTGCCCATGGGTTCCTTACAACCACAGTAGTAGTCTGAGCGGCATTTATTGTGTTTTTGCAGAACCTGCACTTAAAGGGGTTGTTATGGTTAAAAAAAAAAACATGGCTGCTTTGTCCCTGAAACAGCTCCACACCTGTTCACTGTCGGTGTCTGGTACTGCACCTCAGCTACACTAAAGTGAATGAGACTGAGCTGCAGTACCACACACAACCTGGGGCCAGGGTGGCGCTGTTTTGTTTTTATTTTAAAGAAAGCAGACATGTTTTTCTAACCATAACAACCCCTTTAAATCTTTTTGAATCTGACATGGGCTGTCAGACATACCCTACCCTAATGTCCAAATGGCCAGTGCAATCCTGGCAGGTGCTATTGGCAATGTAATGGCTGTAAGCGGCAATGGAGGTGGCTGCAGGCTCGCAGTAGGGCTTCTATTTCCAGTGCACGCGCCCCAGGATCGCATAAACCATGATCAGCGGCCGATGCACTTTTCACCCTGTTTGCCAGCGAGCAACCTGCAGCGACTAATCCTTTGTAAGCAGATAGGATATAGGTGATGACGGCCTGCCGCTCTAAATGTTTAGGCGCAAGCCTTGCTTGTCATGACATCACTGCATACAGCCAGGCCTTGTTCCAAGAGCTGACGCTTGATCCGGCCTAGTCCCCTGCTTTTCCAATGTTTCTCTGTGTCTGCCCTGCCTGCAGCAGCTGATGCTGAGAGCAAATATTTACCCGCTGTCTTTGGCCGGGTGTCAGACAGGGTTAGATGTCTGGGCCAGGACTGCAGCCTCTTCCTTTAGCCCAGGTCCGGCCCGGCGTGTAAAGCTCTAGAGGAGACTTGGCCCCAGAGGAAATGTTTATTCATGATACATGGGACTTGTGCATATAACATTGAAGCTGTAAGTACACAGTCATGACATGGGTGTGCCCCATCTATATAAAAGCAGATTATCTATTATCTTCAGGCAGCTGTGCCCATTAGGTAGCCGTCATCCGAGTAAAAAGCAGAGGGCTGACGCCCGCCGTGCCCCCAATACTGTGCGCTCAGCTACGACCACCATTAGGATATCATTCAGCTCACCGACTTGCAGTGTTTGGGCATCCACAAAGTTCAATGTGGATAAATGTAAAGTTATGCATCCGGGTAGTAATATTCTGCATGCATCATATGTCCTGGGGGGAGTAAAACTGGGAGAGTCACTTGTAGAGAAGGTAAGGTGCAGGCGGGTGGCAACACTGAGACTTTACTGTATGAGAAGCATGTCCTTAGGTACATACTGTATAACTATGGCACTGGCAGTGAATAGAATTCTACAGGCAGTTACTGTACCAGGTGCCCTCCCGCACAGGTGCTGTATTCCCACTGACTCTCGCCTCTCCAAAGACTTCCGGTCTTAGGTTGTACTGCAAACCACCACACCATAATGACTATGGGTTTGTCTCCTTCAACTCTGCACACACTTGTCTCTCTCCTAATGTGACTTGAGGACCTGCTCAACCCGGTCATGTGACCACAGGTCCTTCAGCAGCCTCTGCTTACATCAGAAGGATATTTGCCAGTAGATGTTAGACTAAATTGGAGGTGGACATAATGACTGGTTTATCTGCACAGTGGCCCAGAAAGTAGAGGGGCCCTTCCCAACCAAAGAGCAGTAATTGGTCACAGTAATCCCCGGCAGTGCTGCCAGGCTGGTTTTCCAGGTAGGGAGTGACTTAGTGCTACACATTTTTCATTTAAATTAATGTGTGATAGGCGTGTGTACAGCAAGTAACTAATGTGTAATAGGTGTGTGTACAGCAAGTAACTAATGTGTGATAGGTGTGTGTGCGGCGAGTATCTAATGTGTGATAGGTGTGTGTGCGGCGAAGTATCTAATGTGTGATAGGTGTATGTACAGCAAGTAACTAATGTGTGATAGGTGTGTGTGCGGCAAGTATCTAATGTGTGATAGGTGTGTGTGCCGGGAGTAACTAATGTGTGATAGGTGTGTGTGCGGCAAGTATCTAATGTGTGATAGGTGTGTGTACAGCAAGTAACTAATGTGTGATAGGTGTGTGTGCGGCGAGTATCTAATGTGTGATAGGTGTGTGTGCGGCAAGTATCTAATGTGTGATAGGTGTGTGTGCGGCAAGTAACTAATGTGTGATAGGTGGGTGTGCCGGGAGTAACTAATGTGTGATAGGTGTGTGTGCAGCGAGTATCTAATGTGTGATAGGTGTGTGTGCCGGGAGTAACTAATGTGTGATAGGTGTGTGTGCAGCGAGTATCTAATGTGTAATAGGTGTGTGTACAGCGAGTAACTAATGTGTGATAGGCGTGTGTATGCGGCGAGTATCTAATGTGTGATAGGTGTGCGGCAAGTATCTAATGTGTGATAGGTATGTGTGCGTAAGTATCTAATGTGTGATAGGTAGTAGTGCGCAACGTAGCTCATGAGCCTGAGGTGTGCGCAAGTATCCTATGTGTGCATAGGTGTGTGACACTGGTATTATAGATAGTGCATGCTGGTCGAGTTACATCTCTAGCTGTGAGCGAAGCATGTGTAGGTGCAAGTATCTAATGTGTGATAGGTGTGTGTGTGGTAGTATCTAATGTGTGACTAGGTGTGTGTGCTACAGCATCTAATGTGTGATAGGCGTATGTGCGGCAAGTATCTAATGTGTGATAGGTGTGTGTGCGGCAAGTATCTAATGTGTGATAGGCGTTTGCGCAGCAAGTATCTAATGTGTGATAGGTGTGTGCGCCGGGTGTATCTAATGTGTGATAGGTGTGTGTGCGGCGAGTATCTAATGTGTGATAGGTGTGTGTGCGGCGAGTATCTAATGTGTGATAGGTGTGTGTGCAGCGAGTATCTAATGTGTGATAGGTGTGTGCGCTGGGAGTATCTAATGTGTGATAGGTGTGTGTGCGGGGAGTATCTAATGTGTGATAGGTGTGTGCGCTGGGAGTATCTAATGTGTGATAGGTGTGCGCGCCGGGAGTATCTAATGTGTGATAGGTGTGTGTGCTGGGAGTATCTAATGTGTGAGGTGTGTGCGGCAAGTATCTAATGTGTAAAAGGTGTGTGTGCGGCGAGTATCTAATGTGTGATAGGTGTGTGTGCGGCGAGTATCTAATGTGTGATAGGTGTGTGTGCGGCAAGTATCTAATGTGTGATAGGTGTGCGGCAAGTATCTAATGTATGATAGGTGTGTGTGCGGCAGTATCTAATGTGTGATAGGTGTGTGTGCGGCAAGTATCTAATGTGTGATAGGTGTGTGTGCGGCAAGTATCTAATGTGTGATAGGTGTGTGTGCTGGGAGTATCTAATGTGCGATAGGTGTGTGCGCCGGGTGTATCTAATGTGTGATAGGTGTGTGTGCGGCAAGTATCTAATGTGTGATAGGTGTGTGTGCGGCGAGTATCTAATGTGTGATAGGTGTGTGTGCTGGGAGTATCTAATGTGTGATAGGTGTGTGTGCGGCGAGTATCTAATGTGTGATAGGTGTGTGTGCGGGGAGTATCTAATGTGTGATAGGTGTGTGTGCGGCGAGTATCTAATGTGTGATAGGTGTGTGCTGGGAGTATCTAATGTGTGATAGGTGTGTGCGCCGGGAGTATCTAATGTGTGATAGGTGTGTGTGCGCCGGGAGTATCTAATGTGTGATAGGTGTGTTATGAGAGACATATGTTTAGCAGCTGTAGAATGTGTGAGGGCTGGCGTGCATTGAGTCAGACTCACCAAGCATATGTGTCATGTGTCTAACATGTGAATGGTGCGCATACATGTCCTGTGTATGCGCTACGTGTCTGATGTGTCAGTATATATGTCTTACATGTTTATTGTATGAATTGTGTATCTTGGTTGCTTTTGAAGGGAGGGGCCCAGACAAACTTCATGAACAGTCCCTTTACTGTCATAACAGCACAATGTCAATCAGCTGCTCCAAAGGCCAGCAGAATAATGTCATGCTGTAAGGATACATGCACACGGCAGTGTCGTTTTTTGCTGCTTTTCCATGCCAAATCTTCATGTGTAACTTTGGGTTTTGGTCACGGATTTTGTAGCAGATTTGCCCCAGATCTTACCCTTTGCATGAAATTTGTGAAATCTGCTTCTCCACGCTCTTCGTATTGCTGGAGTAAGCGCAAGGAGCATGTACGTACAACTCATAGCGTGACGGCTGGAAGTTTTGCTCTCGTTAGTTCCGGTCGTTGGACGTGTGTAGGGCCGGGTTCGATCGCTTGGGCGGAAGATTTACATGATAGATAATGGGGCGGAGTAGGAACAATTGACCCTTCTGTTTGTTCTATGACTTTGCAAAAAGAGGCTTATCCCTTATCAGGTACTGTGAACATTATCAGCTATCCGCCATTTCCAGAGAACTTCTTTACTAGAAAGTGCCCTGTAACGCCCTTCTTGGCACAAGCTTTGACATATCTTATCGTGCTGTATTGTGTTCAGGAAGTTGTTTTGTATGTTTTTGTGGTTTAATACAATGGACAGCTATGTTCAAAAAACACTGTTTAGTTTTGTAGAAATGTGTTTTCCCCCAGTTTTTAATGATAATTTGATCAGCAGGGGGCGCTGTTTGTAGACATCTGGGACCATCCTAATACTATGGGGATGTAAGAACTCCAGACCCTTCCCCTTGAGTACTGTGCTGTTCCTTTGTGTTAGAGGAGTTTGGTGCTGTCATAGATGGTGCCCCAGATGCAGCAGTTAGGATGGGGAAGGGGAACGCCCTTCTGCAATTCTGCTTCCCCATGAAGGCACTTTTAACCCTCAGTTCACACTTGCGCGTTTTACAGCGCGTTTGGACACGCTGTAAAACGCATAACCGATGCAAACCAATGCTTCCCTATGGGACTGGTTCACATTTTCGCGTTTCACAGCGCGTTCGAAAGCAGCTGAAAAACGCCCGACGCATAAACAAGTACTTGAGCTTTTTTGGGGCGTTTCGTGCGTTTTGGCCCATAGACTTCAATGGGAACGCGCAGCGCTTGTATTTTGCGCGTTTTGACACTGAAAACGCGTGCTCGAACGCAGCGCTTATGAATTTGCAACATGCTGGAAAGGCCAAACTTCATATAGACAGGGATATTTGCTCATTGGACAACACTGCAGTCAATCACACAAACGCGCGTAAACCGCGCGTTTACTATTGCCAAAAACGTGCTGAAAACGCGCGACAAAAACGCGCGGAAAACGCGCGTCTCAGAAACGCTCAGGTCTGAACCCAGCGTTAGAGAGCAGCTATGAGCAGGGATGCAAGGCCAGGTGTACTTTAAACCACTGCCCCTGTCTTGAGCAAATGTATCACCTATATTTTTTACATATTCCTTTTTCTAACCTGTTTTTATTTTCTATACACGATCACTAGGACGGCCATCTTGCCTGAGCAGCTGTTAACAGCATTTCCAGATATGCTTTACAGCCGCCACATTGACCATAGACACAACGGATGGGAAATGTTCATAGACTTCTATGGAAGAGTGTTATGGGCATGCTCTGTGACCTGTGCTGAGTTCATTGTGCAGGGAGGGGGAGTAGATAAGCTATCACCTATTGTAAATGATGTGATCTTGAGTTATGTATACAGAGGTGGTATCTGTCTGTGATGGTAATGAGGTGACTGTTGAGAAGTGATATCTACAGAACATAAAGTGTCACTATATTGCTTATTTTAGGATTAAAAAAATTTTAATTAATTTTAACCCCGCAAATAACATTTTTCCTGTTTTACAAGATATCGTAAATTAAATGGTGCCATTAAAAAATACAAAACCCTCCTACGGCTATGTGAATTGAAAATGTAATCGAGTTATGTAAAAAAAAAAGAACTTGGCTGGATCCTTAAGGGGTTAATCATTATCACTGATCTGGACATCTAGAGCTGCTGGAAAATCTGCAATTTTCACTGTGTAAACATAATTGGTGTTTGCCAAAGCCCCATAAACCTGGCCACATGAAAGGAGGCAAAAGTGTCACCTCCTATAAAGAGAGGAACGTTCAAACATGGCCGCTTCACGTATTAACCACCACTCCTACAGCCAGCCATTAAATCCTATCTTTATGGGATGAAGGATCATTCATTTCATTCCTGACAATTCCTAGTTAGTACACAATCTCCCGGGTTGTTAGATGTACAGTAGTTAGAAACTACATCTCCCAGCATGCAACGTTCTGTTTCCAGTGACGTGAACTGTGGTCAAATGTAATTTGTTTGCCTAGAGTTTAATAAAGTTTTGTTGTTTTATCCATTTTGCTTCTTATACTGTGTGTACATATATATATATATATATATATATATATATATACCATATTTTCCGGCGTATAAGACGAGTTTTTAACACCTGAAAATCTTCTTAAAAGTCGGTGGTCGTCTTATATGCCGTCGTCGTTCTTCTCCCCTGTGGCCGCCGGGCTCTCCCTCTTCTGGTAACTCACATGTCTGTGCGGCGCATTTCTTATGTAGCATAAGCAATGCGCCGCACAGAAAGGAGTTATCGGAAGAGGGAGAGCCCGGCGGCCGCAGCGTATACAGTAAAAAAACGGCCGTCCCTGTCTGGTGCTTTTTGACAGGGACCGGCCGGCAGATTTGCAGGGAGACGTTGGTGGGAGCGCAGGAGCAGGCAGATGAGGGGCAGATCAGGCTTTCCTGCCACACCTGCCTGCTCTGCCTCTAAGTTTTCATACTGCCTGCTCCTGTGTATGGAGGGCTGATGAGAGGCTGGGGAGCTGATGAGAGGCTGGGGAGCTGATGAGAGGCTGGGGAGCTGATGAAAGGCTGGGGAGCTGATGAGAGGCTGGGGGCCGATGAGAGGCTGGGGAGCTGATGAGAGGCTGGGGGCTGATGAGAGGCTGGGGGCTGATGAGAGGCTGGGGAGCTGATGAGAGGCTGCAGAGCTGATAAGAGGCTGGGGAGCTGATAAGAGGCTGGGGAGCTGATAAGAGGCTGGGGAACTGATAAGAGGCTGGGGGCTGATGAGAGGCTAGAGGCTGGGGGCTGATGAGAGGCTGGGGAGCCGATGAGAGGCTGGGGAGCTGATGAGAGGCTGGGGTAGTCTTATATGACGAGTATAGTCCAAATCCTATATTTTAGCTAGAAAAGTTGGGGGTCGTCTTATACGCTGGGAAATACGGTATATATATATATATATATATATATATATATATATATACATATATAAAAAGAAGGACGTATATATATGTGTGTGTGTGTATGTATGCATGTGTGTATGTTCCACGATCACTCAAAAACGCAACCATCGATTTCAACGAAACTTGGTATACACATCCCTTGCTACCTGGAAAGAAATCTTGTGGGGGTCACAGCTCTCTGGGACATACCGTCCCTGAGATATTCCCAAAAATTACCTGCATTAGCCAATACAAGCCTGCAAGTCTTTCTCTTCATATCCCAACTGCCATACACACGGTCACATGTCCCTTATCAGCCAATAGAAGCTTGCAGGCCCTTAGTCTCCACATACACACAGTTTTACTCCAGGTTTCCATAACAACCCAGTTATTTTTCTTCACTGCTGTAGGTCAGCTTTAGGCTAGGGCTACACGACGACATGTGTCGTGCGACAATAACCTGCACGACACATAGGGCACAACTACACTGCTACATGTGTCGTGCGACATTGATGTCGCACTAATATCGCACGACAATTTTTATAATGATAGTCTATGGTGTTGCACTGCGACAGGTGACATGCTGTGCATGCCTATCATTATAAAAATTGTTGAGACAAAATGTCGCACGACACATGTCGTCGTGTAGCCCTAGCATTAAAGGGGCAAGGCTCTGTGGAGGCCACTGTTAAAGGGGCGGGCACTGTGGAGGTCACTGTTAAAGAGGCGTTCACTGTGTATGTTACTGGTAAGAGGCAGGCCGCTGTGGAGGTCACTGTTAAAGGGGCGGACACTGTGGAGGCCACTGTTAAGGAGGCAGGGGCTACTATTAAAGGGGCAACTGCTGTGGAGGTCACTGTTAAGGCAGCAGGGTACTTTGAGGTCACTGGTAAGGCAGTGGGGTACTGTGGAGATTACTGTTGAGGGGGCGGGCCCCTGCGGAGGTTACTGTCAAGAGAGTGGGGTGCTGTGAAACTCACTGTTAAAGGGGCAGGCTGCTGTAAAGGTCAAAGTTAAGGGGATGGGCTGCCGTGGAGGTCCCATTTTAAAGTGTGGGGGGGGGCACTGTGGGGGGGTCCGTGTTAAGGGGTGGGGGACTGTGGTGTTCACTGATATGGGGGATACTGTCTATCTTTTAACGACACACACAAACATTAAATGAAATAGATTAAATATACCTATGCAAAGCCGGGTCCTTCTGCTAAGATATATATATATATATAGTCATTTATCAAACTGGTGTAAAGTAGAACTGGCTTCGTTGCCCCTAGAAACCAATTAGATTCATCCTTTCATTTTCCAAAGGAGCTCTCCAAAATGAAAGGTAGAATCTGATTGGTTGCTATGGGCAATTAAGCCAGTTCTACTTTACACCAGTTTGATAAATGAGCCTATATAGATATATATAGTATAAGAAGCAAAATGGATAAAACAACCAAACCCCCATAGTGTATGTCTATATCTTTAGTGTTAGTGACTCCTGCCACTCGGGTCACATGATGAACTATTCAAATTAAAGGAATGCTGCAGGTAAAAGTATACGCCGTGTTATGCACAGTGCATGTCCAGAGGGGGTGACATAGTGATACCAATATGAATGACAGTCCCCTCGGGCGCTGCACCAGGCATTTCACAGTTTTTCCTTTAACCTTGATTAAAGGGGCGATCCCATGATTAATGTAAAAAAAAATAAAAGAAAATCCGACAT
Source organism: Bufotes viridis (assembly GCA_033119425.1). NCBI lineage: Eukaryota > Metazoa > Chordata > Amphibia > Anura > Bufonidae > Bufotes > Bufotes viridis. The sequence continues at coordinate 27,923,782 of CM065597.1, read as the reverse complement.
CATATAGTACATGACAATCTCATTCTAAGGCTACATGCACACGACAGTTGTTTTTTGCTGTCCGCAAATCGCGGATCCGTCTTCCTTTTTTTTCACATCCGTTCCGTGTGTCCTCAAATTTTGTAGGTTGTGTTTCCGTGTGTCTTCTGTTTTTTTTTGCGGACAAGAATAGGACATGCTATTTTTTTTTGCGGACGCGGACAGGCAACGGAAGGGGCATCCACATTTTTAACATGTAATAGAAACCATCGGATCCGCAAAAAAAACGGAACGGAGGCCGCAAAAAACCACTGCCGTGTGCATGTAGGCTAACAAAGCTAGAACCAGCCCTGCACCTCACATGGATCCAGAGATCTCCACATTCATTACTCTAGTTGCTCTGCTAGATTTATTTAAAGGGAATGTGTCATCAGGAAATGACCTATTGTTTAAATCACATTTTTATGTTTAAAGAATTTTCGATGATTTTATTTTTAATTTTCCATATCAATGTCCTATTTAAACAAAAAAAGTAATCCTTCAGTTTTTGCACTAAGCCTAATATTAGACACCACTTCTTGGTTAATACAGATCACTTTACTGCAGTTATCTGCTTATCTGTACACATAGGTAATATCATTACAGGCAGGATTAGAATGAAAGATAACACAGGATCCACTATTCACAAAAGGCGATTGTCAAAGCTTATCTATTCTTTCCTTGAACAATGACCTCTGCACAGGTCATAGAGCAGGCCTAGAAAACTTGTTGGCAACTAAGAGACATGTCCTTTCTGGAGGGTTGTCCTTTCTGGAGGGTTGTCCTTTTGCAAGAGATGTCTCCTTTCTCAAGGGATGTGTCCTTTCTCAAAGGGGTGCGTCCTTTCTCGGGGGCCTGTCATTTCTCAAGGAGCATGTCCTTTTTTAAGAGTTCCTTGACCTTTCCCAGGGGGTATGTCCTTTCTGTTGCAGAGCTGCAAATTCCCAAAATGGGGAGAAGGAAGTACTCCGCTGCCAGACTCCTCTGGTGGCGGCTTATCTTCCCTATGAGCAAAACAACTGAATGTTGAAATCCAAATTCTACTTTCCTCCAATTTCTGCCGTCCAAAGAAAGTTGGGATACCCCCATTACATGGTCGGCTGGTCTCACCAAAATCGGGGGATCGGGGGGGGGGGGATGGGGGGTTGGCTAATATTATAAGAGTTTTCCGGGAGTTTAATATTGATGGCCAATTAATTACCTGTTTGAAAAGCCTCACAGCTTACCAAGCACAGCGCCCTACGCTGTATAGTGGCTGTGCCTGGTATTGCAGCCCAGGCCCTTTCACTTGAATGGTACCAAGCTGTAAATAGTCTATGTAACTGACAAACGTGATGTCACTGGCCTAGGAGGAAGCTGCGGCGGTCTTCGACCTCTTCAAGCAACTAATCGGTGGGGGTGCTGGGTGTTGGACCCCCACTGATTAGATATTGATGACCTATCCTGAGGGTAGGACTACTTTTCTTCTACTCAGAATAGGACTACTACTCCTCTACTGAGGATAGGACTTCGACTCCTGGAAAACCCCTGTAATGTGTAAAGCCAGCAGCATTATTCCTTACATTGATATTACTGGTGTTCCTGATAAGTTGTGCTATGTCTTCACGATCCGTCTGGGAGTGGTGGGGTGATTTCAAGGATCTCCCCCCACCACCCCTTTATTGTCTATGTAATTACACGCATTACTTGGAATGAGGACAGCAGATAATTATTTGTGGTTTTGCAGACAGTTGGAGTCATGCAGGTTCTTACATAACACAATCCAGTATTCTCCTGCCAGCCCCAGGGGCGCAGTTGTACGTCTGTGTTGCTTGGGATCGTTGGCACGGAGCTGTGATTCCCATAGGTCCCTTGAAATAACACGCTTCAGTCTGAGGTCTGTTCTGACACTTCTCCTGGACAGCTGCTGAGCCGACAACCCCGTCCAAGAAGAACGGGGCGTTATCTGCAATTCATTTTCTTAGGGATCTTTGATCCTTTTCGGCATCAAAAGCAAAAAAGAGACAAGGTTGGAAAAGCAAAAACAACAACCAGATTGCCCCTTTACTAGGGGGCGTCATTGAATGGTGGAGATGTTTTGACCCTTGAAAGGAACTGATTCTCCTTGAAGAGATCCAGTGTTTAGGGAATCCTAAGGCCAATGCATCGGCATAGCTAAGGGTGCCACCAGGGCATGTGTTGGCTGGGGTATTTTGTTTCAAGACTGGGGCAATGAACTGAACCCTGGCCCCTGGTGAAGAAAATCCTAGCTACAGCTCTGAACCTTGGGAAAAAAATATGCAAAATAGCTCTGCCCCAGAATGGGGATGCAAGTAGTTACTAAAGCAGACATGTCAGGAGAGCTGACGGGTCTTCTTTATGTATATGTTAAACCTTTTCTAAGTCGAGAGATGATCGCTTGATGTTACAGGCCCAAAGCCTGAGGCTGCACTACTGCCAGGAGGACATTTCCTGTTCTGATTCCTGACTGGAGCAGTGTTTGTCATGGAGATCCATAGTAACCAACAGTCCCAAATTTGCAGCGATTTGCCCTAATTTTAAGAGATAGTCCTGGCAAATTTGGTCTGTCCCAGGCTGAAAATGGGAGTGGGGCTTAGGTAAGCATTGCCCATAAGTGGGCGTTCCTGGGTCACTCCCACAATTTACATGCCCCAAATTTACCGAACAACAATGGAAGTACTGAAGATCTTGTATGGGCTCAAACACCCAAATGTAATATTTACTTTATATTTACCTACCTACCTACCTACTTCCTGGCATATGTGGGAACATCAGAATATTTAGTGATATGGATCCACGTGTTGTCATCTATAAGGTCACTGTCATTTTGCTCATGTCCTGACATATCATAGGGACACATCCAGTGTCGGACTGGGGTACCTAGGGCCCACCAGTAAAATTTATTTGGGGGCCCACTGTACGGATACATTCAAATATAATAAATAATCGAACAATTTGTTTTATATGAACATAGGCCGGTGGAGGTGCTGTACACTGCATATATTTATGTAATGCAGTATGTTTAATGTGTTATATGCCACTTGTGCAGGGGGTGGGAGACTAGGGGCCCACTTTGCCCTGGGGCCCACCGGGGGATTCCCCTGTACCCCTGTGGGCCAGTCCGAGCCTGGACACATCAGACGTCTAAATGAGGAAACCTTTATGCTATCATTGCAGAACCATATAGCAGTGTTTTCTCCATGAACTTTGTCTAGTTCATCTCAGCCCAGAAGAACTGCAGGAGGAGTGCTATAGATGAAGAGGACTGGGCCCTGGAAAACAAGTAAAGTAGGGCCCCTACACTCAATACATTTTAGACCTGCCTAACATTGTGTAGGTCCTAATTGTGCTGCCAAGTACACTCTATCCTATCGAGGTGGGGACTGCATAAGACCTCTGGAGGTGTCCTATGGACACCTTAACCTCTTTGTCATGTTCCTCAAACCATTCCTGAACTATTTTTGCAGTGTGGCCAGGGAATTTTCCTTCTGAACGGGGCACTGCCATTAGGGAATACCTCTGCCTTGAAGGGCGATGCACAACTTTTAGATAGAAGGTATGTGCCACATCCGCATGAATGCCAGGGTCCAAGGTTTCCCAGCAGAAAGTGGCCCAGAGCATCACGCTGCCTCACCCAACTTGTCTTCTTCCCAAAGTGCACCTGAAGACATCTCTTTACTCAGTTAAGCCACATAAAAGCACCTGGTCATCCACATGATCTAAAATGTGATCAGGCCATCTTCTTCTATTGCTCCATGGTCCAGTTCTGATACTCAGATGCCCATTGTAGGCGCTTTAGATAGTGGACAGGGGTAAGCATGGACATTCTGATCAATCTGTGGCTACACAGCCCCATAACAAAGCAAAGTGGTTGTTGGCGTCTGTGTATAGAGATCTGGCCCCTTATGGAGTCCCAGAGATTCTCAATAGGGGAGAGATCTGGACTCTGGAGATGGAGCTGCTGGAGACCCTGAAGACCATGTTGTGTAGCGTGGACAGTGTTTGGGTGGCCATTATTTTGGTGGAACACCACGTCTCTGAACCGAGTCAACAAAGGCAGTAAGACTGGTTCCACAATGTCCTAGACATACCAAAGGCTGGTCAATGTTCCCTCTATGAATACCAGATGGAAACGGCCATGATAACTAATGGCGCCCTACACCATGACATCAGGTGTTGGTGCCGTGTGTGTCTGCACTGTGCATGTGCAAGTGTTCAGTGATGAAAGCAGGTTCTGCCATGGCACCATTGATGGCCACGTCAGAGTTTGTAGGGAACCGGATTGTGCCTACTACAGTATAGGACCAATACTAGGTGCACCCAAAGGAAGGAAGCCACATGAAGCCCCATCACCTGGTGGCTTAGTAAAGTTTTTTGCGCTGTGTCAGCATGCGCAGGGTGAGCACTTCTGGTTCTGGGAGTAGTGCGGTGTCCACTATTTATAGATCAATCAGCACCGTACCTCCAGGCAGAGTAGTGCAACGTGCGGTTGTAATGTTGTTTGTTTTGGCGCGGTGTCAGGGAGACGTTACTCTGGACTTTGGACGCAATCTAACTGAGCCCTCACAACACATCACAGCCGTGTCCACGTGGAAATCCATAGTCTGCTGCATGGAGGATCTGCTGCCTGGACGATAAGGACTACCTTGGGCATTTCACCCCCACGCAGGGATTTACGTTCCGGGTATGCATAAGGTGGGCCCATGATAAGGACCACTGGTACGTAGGACAGGCACTGGACATGGAAACTGTCGATGTAGTGATCATCTGATTATAATACATGTTCTTATCTGTTTATTAGTCTCATGTGGAATTTTTAGATCGTTATTGACTTGTTGTTTAGTTGCTGTTTAGGTTTTGTGGTATTAGCAGGCCTACCAGCAGAGGGAGCATATATATATATATATATATACATATATATATATATATACATACATACACATATATATTGGTGAACCCGTGCCTTTAAATTGAGATCTTCATCATGTGTGAATTGGGACCTTTGTTCGGATAGTATTTATCTGATTAATGATTGGATAACATGACATAAAAAAATAGTCATAATGATAATATTTGAAGAGGTGACCTCAGCACCATCTAATTATCTCCGTATTAATTATCATGATGTTATGTAAAAGTGAAATCCTGCCCATTGTAATAATATAATAATTACTATAGCCTAAAATAACCCTGGAGTTCCTTGTGCGTGCTTTTTTAGAGTTGATTACATGGTGTGGACGCCGGGGATAATGCTTCTTCAGGGGCAAACGTTTGTCCTGATTAATGTCTTAATATATCTTTTTTTTATTGATTGGATCACTGTATATACGATGCTCCAAATCCGCTGCATAGACATAGACAGTCTAAAGGAAAGCTGGCTTAGTTGTCCATAGCAACCAATCAGATTCCACCTTTCATTTTGCAAAGGGGCTCTGAAAAATGAAAGGTGGAATCTGAATGGTTGCTATGGGCAACTAAGCCAGTTCTACTTTACACCAGTTTTGATAAATCACCCCCATAGAGTTAAAGCGTGTCTGCATAGCACAACATCCCTTGGGGCTATTCTCACACCGCGGCCATAGACTTTGTTCAAAACCTTTATTGGCAGTTCCTTCAGATTTGACGGAAGAATAACACAGCATACAGTACTAATCTTCTTGGCAAAATGACAGACACCACATTAGGACCCATGATGGAGTACCATTACTATTTAAATCACATTCCACAGTACCAAACATACAGGAAAATACCGCACTACATACCTCTCACATCCAGTGGTATTTCCTCTGATATAGATGTTCCTTTTCCTCATCTCCACTAGGACCAGACCACCATGATGGCTTTTTTTGGCTATGTCTCGTCGTCAAGTTGCCACACATTTTAGGTTCCCGAAATTTCCATCATCCACTCCATCAACTCAACACCTATTCTGGTGGACCCACAGTGTCATCCTTGTGCCACCCCCAATACTGTGCCCACTGTGCTCCCCAATGCTACCAAATACCATACTGCTGAAACAGTCCCCCTGAAAATACCAGTGCCACATAGGTGGTGCCCACTTCAATAATAATTGCCACAAAATGACTTAAAAAATAATTGCGCCTTGCAACTAGCGCCCCTGACAGTAATAATGCTGTAAACATAGTGCCCACCACAAATAATTGTGCTAAGCTGATACTGTGCTAGGGTGTCCCCCACAGTAATAGTGCCCCTAGTGCTGCCAATAGTAATAATGTCCACCATTGTGCCCCAGAAGTAGTAATGTTTCAATAGTAGTATGTTCCCTATGGTGGTCTCTAGTACAAATATTTACTTCTATAATGCACCCAGTAGTAGTAAAGCCCACTATAATGCCCCATAGGGCCTCTAGTAGTATCACTGCCCACCTATAATGCCCCCAGTAGTAATAAAGCCCACCATAATGCCACAGTAGTAAAAAAAAATATTGTCCCCAGTAATACTAATGCCTCCTATAATGCCCCTCCAGTAGTATTAAAGCCCACCATAGTGCCTCCCAGTAATAATATAGCCCCCTTAGTATGCCGTAGAAGTATTAATGCGGACCTATGCAGCAGGTTTAGAAACAGTGCTCTATGCTGCCCTCGCTGAGAAGCTCATTAAAGCAGTCTCTCACTTATTTGTAAATTTGCTATCTTTTCAAAGAACTTACATCTTAATTCTTGCAGCGCACGGACAGCGAGGAATCTGGTGTATTCACTATATTCATGCTCTCCCTCCCGAGGCCTGCCAGCCCAGCCGCCAATTGACAGTTTTCTCCCTATGCACAATAATATGGAGAAAGCTGTCAATCAGAGGCTGGAGGGGCCTGAATTTTCACTGGCCACGTGCTGAAAGGAATAGGATGTAAGTTTTCAAAACGACTGCACTAAAGCATATGTGATAGACCGCTAAAATCGGTGTTACGCTACTTAAGGAGGACCTGTCCCCTTTCCTGACATTCCTGTTTTAATAGCTTTATGCATTCCTCATGCAATAACAATTCTGGAGCATCTATTCTTATGGCTCTATGTTGTGCCGTTCCTTTATTATTTCTACTAGAAGTTATGAATGAATTGCTAGCAGTCTGCAGTAAGGGTACAGAGGGGTGGTAACCAGTTGGAGGTGTGTACCTGCACAGTCTGAAAATAGCAGCACTGATTGGATAGTGAGTCTGTGCAGGTACACACGCCCAACTGGTTACCACCCCCCTGTACCCTTACTGCAGACTGCTAGCAATTCATTCATAACTTCTAGTAGAAATAATAAAGGAACGGCACAACATAGAGCCATAAGAATATATGCTCCAGAATTGTTATTACACGGGGAATGCATGTAGCTAAGGCATGTCAGGAGTGAGGACAGGTCCTCTTTAAGTAGCCCTTAAAGGGTTTCTGTCACCAGGATTACACATTATAAGCTGTCTGACATTAGCTATGTGCTAATGTCAGATCAGCTTGATAATGTGCTTTATATGTATTTCTGATGTATATTTAGGCTAAAAAACGTCTTTTTATAATATGTAAATTAGCCTCTAGGAGCAGGGCGGTGCCCTGCTCCTAGAGGCTCAGTCGTTAACCTGCTGCCACGCCCCTTCTTTCTTTGATTGACAGTGCCGGGCAGCGATCCTCTCCTGCCTCCGGCACTGTCTCCCTGCTAAATCCTGCGCCGCCGCTCTGTGCCGGCACAGGCGCGGTGAGCTGAGGACGCTGGTGCCTGCTGTCCTCAGCTCACCGCACCTGCGCCGAATACAGAGCGGCGGTGCAGGATTCAGCAGGGAGACAGTGCCGGAGGCAGGAGAGGATCGCTGCCCGGCACTGTCAATCAAAGAAAGAAGTGGCGTGGCAGCAGGTTGGCGCACGGAGCCTCTAGGAGCAGGGGCAACGCCTCCCCTGCTCCTAGAGGCTAATTTACATATTATAAAAAGACGTTTTTTAGCCTAAATATACATCGGAAATACATATAAAGCACATTATCAAGCTGATCTGACATTAGCACATAGCTAATGTCAGACAGCTTATAATGTGTAATCCTGGTGACAGAAACCCTTTAATATTGGTGGATAAATATGGGCCAAATCCTGGAAAAGTACCCCATAACATTTTCCCTCCTCTACCAATTTTGGCACATGTGTTCCAGCTGTATAACGTCCTATACGTTTCCTCAGTCAGTCATAATTAATCACTCCAGAGGATATGTTTCCACTGCTCCATTGGTGAGGTTCTTTACACCAGTCCAAGCAACACTTAGGCCTCTTTCACACGGGCGTCATGTTTGACGCCCAGATAAGAGGCGGGTGCGTTGCGGGAATATGCACGATTTTCCCCGCGGGTGCAAACGTTTGTAATGCATTTTGCACGCGCGTGAGAAAAATCGCCATGTTTGGTACCCAGACCCGAAGCCGGACTTCATCACTGAAGTCCGGTTTCGGGTCTTCTGGAGAATTTATTATTTTCCCTTATAACATGGTTATAAGGGAAATAATAGCATTCTTAATAAAGAATGCATAGTAAAATGAAGTGGAAGGGGTTAAAAATAATAAAAGTTAACTTACCTTAGCCACTTGATCGCGTAGTTGCGATCTGTCCTCTCTTTCCCAGCATCAGCTAAGAACTAAAGGACCTGTGATGACGTCACATCACATGGTCCATCACCATGGTACAGATGGACCATGTGATTGGACCATGTGATGTGACGTCATCACAGGTCCTTTAGTTCTTAGCTGATGCTGGAAAAAGAGGACAGATCGCAACTACGCAATGGCTAAGTAGTTAACTTTATTATTTTAACCCTTCCTCTTCATTTTACAATGCATTCTTTATTAAGAATGCTATTATTTCCCTTATAACCATGTTATAAGGAAAATAATAAAGATCTGGTCCCGTCTGCTTAGCAACCATGCGGGAAAATCGCACTGCATCCGCGCTTGCTGCGGATGCTTGCGATTTCCCGCAGCCCATTCACTTCTATAGGGCCTGCGTTGCGTGAAAAACGCACAATATAGAGCATGCTGCGATTTTCACGCAACGCAGAAGTAATGCGTGAAAATCACCGCTCATGTGCACAGCCCCATAGAAATTAATGGGTCCGGATTCAGTGCGGGTGCAATGCGTTCTCCTCACGCATTGCACCCGCGCGGAAAACTCGCCCGTATGAAAGGGGCCTTAGGCCTCTTGCACACAAACGTTTTTTTGAGAGTGTATGGGCCGTTTTTTTATGTTCCGTATACGGTCCGTATAAAGACCCATTCATTTCAATGGGACCGCAAAAAAAAGGAAGTGTTTCCATGTGCATTCTGTTTCCGTATCGTTTTTCCGTTCCATGCAAAGATAGAACATGTCCGTGGCTCTATTCAAGTCAATGGGTCCGCAAAAAAAACGGAACGCATACGGAAATGCATCCATATGTCTTCTGTATCCGTTCCGTTTTTTGCGGAACCATCTATTGAAAATTGTAAGCCCAGCTTAATGTTTACTATGTAATTACTGTATACTGTATATGACATACGGAAAAGCAAAACCGAAACGGAAACACAACGGATCACAAAAACAGAACAACGGATCCGTAAAAAATGGACCGCAAAACCAGACGGTCGTGTGCAATAGACTACAGGTGTAACATCAAGTTCATCAGTGGCAGGCAAGACAGAATAAGCAATGCTACATATTTTCTTAAGGCGTGAAAACATCTTCTAGCCATTTACTGGTCTATTTAAATCTGAAATATTTGAAATATTAGGCCTTGTGAAGGATCTTTTTAATACTACGCCAAGTAATTGCTATTTAAAGAGGTATTACGGTCTTAGCCAGCATGATAATTGGGGAACCTATTACAAATGTTGTAGATATATTATGTGCCTAGAGGCCTAAACAATGTCTTTTCTGTTGCTTACACAGGATCCCACATTATGGAGTCATGAGAGAAGAAGACATTATCTTCATGAGTTGTCCCTATTTCCCCCATTCTAGTTGCCCTTCATCTTCAGATTTCCCTTCTTTTCCTGTAATAAACATCACTTCTGTTCCTTCTCATGAAGACACATCCATTGTAACTAAACCTGACCCCTCCTCTATGTCACCCCTAAAATCTACCACTGTGGCTCCTCAGGACTGCCCTTCTTCATCAGAACTTCCCTCTTCTATGTCACCATCCCATGCTGAATGTTCCTCCTCTACACCTTTTTCTTCAAGATCCCAAGATTCATGTTCACCTCAATCACTTGAGACCCACTCATCCATACCTGATTATGCTGACTTTACATCGGTTCCAACTAACAGTTCTAAATCCCAAACTGAGTATTCCCCTTCATTATCTTTAAATGGCACCTCCACCTTTCATACTTTGAGCCACTCTTTATCTCCGGTGAATTGCTGTTCTACAACAGACCCTCTCTCTTTTTCCTCTACATCACCTTTGAAGTGCTCGTGTCAACCTGAAAGCTCAACTACATCATGTCAGAACCCTATTGCCATATCCCAAATGATGTATTCATCTCTATCAACTCAGAGCTGCAAATCAATATCTAAACAAACCCAATCTGAGTGTTGTTCTATGTCACAAATGAATGGAACCTCCGTGTCCAGAACCAGCTCCAAATTATCTGTACAGGTTGGGTCCTCCACATCAGTACTCAACTGCCAGCCAGCCAACCAGTATGTTAAATCCATATCTGATGACTGTTCCCCTGTTGATATCCCCTGTGTCTACACTTGTGAGTTTCCCACTGACTTCCCACCTGAGATCTCTTCATCTCACCTCACTCGTCGTCCATGTTCCTCACTCAAAAATGACAATCATGTGTCTTCTAGTGTTGACTATTCATCTCTTAATCATTTTGAAGCCTCCTGTCTTAGTCCACATGAAACCCCATACATTTGCAGTCGAAGGACTATTCAGATCTATCAAACAACATCACTTCCATTAATGGTATCATTCCCACTCACACGAATGCTACAACCGATCCAAGGGGAACATTTACCGCCACTAAATGTAACAGCACAAACATGGACCCTCTCACGCCATGGTCTACCCAGAGCTTTCAGTCTTCAACATCTGAGATTGATGTGGTTTCCACTAATGGTCACCTATCCAATGACCAGCTACCTGTCAATGGACAGTATTTTCATCCCTGCAGCTGCTCACTTCCCAACTCTGTTGACTCTTTAAACAAAAGTAAAGTTCTGAATTATCCTTCTTTTCCTACTAACACTCCTCCAACCCCAAACTTTATTTGTCCCAACTCTACAAACCAGACTGTGTCCACCAATACTCATGAAAGACATCCGGAAATGCTTTCTAGCTGTTCTCATATCTTCCCTTCTGAAGAAACAGCCAAGTATCTTCCATTTCCTGAAGAAGAGAACCAAGTCCAAGAATGTGAAGTATGCAAGGCATCACTGGAAAATAAAGTTCGGTGAGTAATACTGTAACAAAAGATTTATGTACCACAGAGGAAGACTGTGAGGTGGCCCTTAGAGAAAGGGGGACCAGCCCCGTCTGTTCCACCACATTTGCTAATGGCTAGGAAGAACCTATCCATCACTTTCTTCTCCAAAGGGACTGCATGTTATCAAACACGCGTCATGAAAAAGGGAAGGATGGGAAAACAAACACCAGGCTGTTCTGTGGTGTGTGGCAAAACTGGGCACCATAATAGTGTACCCATTTTAATATCTTCTTTACCATTAGCTTTTTTACTGTATCCTTCTGTTGTCCTGTTTTACCGCTAGCATGGATCAGGACAGACAACTGTGTGAAAACTTCCTAGACTCGCTCTCTCGTTTCGAGGATTGGCTACAGATTGCTCAGATAACCACATCTCAAGGAAACCCATACAGGACACTTCACCAAGAAGCTAAGCTGGCGTTGAGAAAGTATGAGGTAATGATTACAAGAATATGCTTTGGTGTAGATTTACAAATAATCCTTTTCTAACCTATATTCCCACCATCCTAGGTCCTACTGACAGACATACGGGAGAAATTATTAGACCTGGAGTCTCTAAATAGACAATACTGGAGACTCGCACAAACCGCTCAGCCAATGCTACTTCCAAGCGTCCTCCGGAGTAGGATGCAGGAGGTCAACACATTATGGGACAGTCTACAGGGGGAGGCAGAGACATTACACAGTACATTGAAGGTACATATAAATCTTTACACTTAACTAAGTCAACAGTAAAATACGTTAAGATGCAGCTGCTGATTTTAGATAATCTTCCTATAGTCTCGAGTCCAGCAGAGGGAAGAATTTGAAACTGACCAGGATGACATGAAACTGTGCCTGACGGAGATGGACCTAGAGTTATCCAATGTAGAGTATATCTACGGAGGCAACTCCACAGAGAAAATACAACAACTGAAGGTAAGGGAGTTGGAACAAGATTTCAGTGTATGTCTTGTCTAATTTTTTATTTCTTCTTAAAGGCTATGTACACCTTTGGGGGCATTTTTTTATTATTGCATTGTGCTAAAAATCATTTTTTCAATTGGTCTATATTAAAGCTTTTCAGCACTTTTCTCTGTACAGCCTCGAGATTCTCTAGCAGCAGCCTCTGTATCTTTCCTCTGTTCCATTAGGCAGCTGAGCTGAGAGCTCCTGGTCTCTGATCTCTGACCTTATAAACACTCATTATAGCTCAATTCGTATCTTACTGATAAGAATGTGGTTATGACTGGCACAAAATGAAAGTGAAAGTAGATGCACATAGTTAGGCAAACGGTTAACCCTTTGTGACAGAACTGTGGAAACTTTTTAATAAAGACCAATTGAAAAAAAGTATTTTTGGCCCAAAATGAGTAAAATGCAATCATAAAAATTGCCCTCAAAGGTGTACATACCTTTTCAGGTTGGAAGCTGATTTAAAAGTGTTTTCCAATTTTTTTTTTTTACTGATGACCCCTCCTTAGATCAGCTGTTTTTAGGAGGCAGCGGCAATCCTGTGAGCACCATGGCCTTCTCGCAGCTTTCCCTAGGTTGAGTGACGACACGTTCATTGATCACGTGGCCTAAGAGCAGCTCAGCTCTATAAAAGTGAATGGGGCTGAGCTGCGATACCATGCACAGCAGCTATACAATGTACGCTATACAATGCTTGGTGAGCTGAGAGAAGACTGTAGCGGTCACAAGAGCCCCGCTGCCTTCTCAAACAGCTGATCGGTGGGGGTCCCGGGTGTCAGACCCCCACCGATTAAATACTGATGACCTATAGCACCCTTCTTTACCCACAATTTTGGTTAGGGTTGAGGTATTTAGGTGACCCAAGGACTTAGGTGCCCTAAGCTGGTCAAGTGTTTGTTTCCCTGGATAACATCTAGCAGGAGTGGTTGAAAATATGGCTACTACCGGCAAAAATAACTCATTTTAAATGTACCAGGAAGGGTAAAATGATGAAGAACTTGGATTTTGAAACATGGTCCAACCAGTGATTGGTAAGGGGGGTCAGGTAGAATCAGGTATTTGGTACTGTGGGACAAAAATGAGCATAGTCAGACAAACCAGGGGTCAGGCAAAATTGAATATAGAAACATGGAGAAGATGTAAACAAGCCTGGGGTGTTGTAATGGAGGTCAAAAACAATGAGAATGGGGTACAGTATAAGATCCTGAAATGTAGTTGGGGAAGCCGGGTCACAATGGTTCAAATATCAAAGAAGGCTACACCCGGTATCCTTGCCTGCCCCACCACGAGACTCATTGTGACAGCAGCTGAGACAGGGAGAAGAGACGGTGCTACCAAATAGAAGGGTGTAAAGAGCAGCACCACACTTGTTCGTCAGTTGTTAAAAATAAATCTAACTTAAACAATTTGTTTCAAATCATTTATGGGTTTTAGCGGAAATTTCAGCGTTTCTTAATATTTTTAATATGCACAATGCCCAGTGATGTTAGCAGTGTCTTATCATTCATTCTAGGCCTTCCAAGAAGATGTTTGGAGCAACATGAAGAGGGTAGAGGGTCTTCTAGAGCGAGGGGACCAACTGATGGATAACAGTGATCCTCGGGACGCCGCAGACCTAGAGGTGGAGATGACAGAGCTAGGGTCGTACTGCCAAGAGATTTATATTCGTCTCTCTCGCTTACAGAAGAGACTTGTGAGCATAAAACTGGTATGTCCAGTATAAATTCACTTACGTTTAGTGTATGGTGCAGGTATCATTGATGTGCTTTAATAATTTGAGCATCGCCTATATTATTTCTCTTACTGACCGATAAGGCGCAGAGATATAGATTTGAAATGTTGGTCTTTAGGTCACTGATGTCTGTACCCAGTCCATTCCACCATGTCTTCCTGCGATTACCAATTTCTGCAGGCTTCTTCTAGCTCCTGCCATCCCTGCTTTTTGGAAAGGGAAGAGATGACCATGCACTGGGCCTAGCTATCATTTCTCAAACTCAATGAAAGTGATATAAATTGTATTGGTCGTTAAAGAAATTATTTCCTACCTTGCATCAGTTAACAATAATATAATAATTAAATAAAATATTTCTTAATTTTCTCTTGAAGGTATTTGAGGATGACTTCCTAGATGGTGCCATAGAACTTCTGTCATCAGGTTCTTCAGATGTGTTTTTAGATCTGGACCTTGAAGATGGAGAAGTTTCAAGCCCAATTAATGATCCGTCTACCAGTGAAGCCTTACCGGTGGACCTGGAGTGGGACCCATTAGGTGATGTTGGAAGATCTAGTTCTCATGATGGACAAGAGTCTTTCTACACAGCCACCTCTGGTATGCAACTTTTGTTTGTCTTCTACTCCAAAAACCATCTAGCCACACTTTAGAATGGCAACACATACTATTCCTTCCCTAGCACCCTGGAAGCTTCCCCAGACAAGTGAGGGATCTCGAAGCAGTCTCAGCTCATACTCTGGTATTACTTTTTCCAATATGAGAAGACAACAAGTCAAGGAACCTTTGGACCATATGCATACCAACCATGCTCCACCATTGGACAGTTGTCATTTAGAGTGGACTGAAGAGCAGACTCATGGGCAAAGATGGATGGAAACTACATCCGTAAGTACAAAGGATTCTCTCCATGTCTTAATGCCAATTTGCTTGTAGTGCTAGTCTTCTATCGTGTGTCATTTACAATCAGGTGGACTTTATGGGTTTTCAGTAGACATTACCTTTCACCAGAGTCTGCTTTTTACCCAGCTCCTCTAGAGATGCTGTAGCTAACAGTGGAGACCTCCAAGGCCAAGTTCCGGCCTCCCCAAGAGGTTAACAAGATTGTCAAGCTGTAAAGCAGTCCACCCCTTATCAAGCTTTTGAGGGCAACCGTCACTGATATATAGAAACTTTTATATGGACACATATTATTTTACTAAATCCTTCTTTCCCATGGACAAGCGTATCACTTCTAATTTAAAGAAACACTAAACATAGAAAAAAAGGCATATATCACAGCTCCTTCAATCCTATTTTACCTCATATTACAATTAAAACTAAAGAAATATTCTCTGTGTCCCAGGAGATCAGTGATGTCCCCCTTTCACTTCCTCACTGCCAATTGTCTGACTAGAAGACAACTGGCCGCAGGAGACGCCTCCTCCTCTGTCCTTTCTTGATGGTCCGTTAGCTAAAATTGGAAGAGATCAGCGATAGATTACCCTGCATTCTCTCCACGCTTTCTCTAAGACTCTCTGTTTCAAGAACAAGTGAAAAATTCTTCCAACAGTGAGGGCAAAATTATCACCCGTTTACTTTGAGACTTTATGGTGGTCATTTACAAGAAACACGTGCTCCTCATCATAAAGTGGGCACACCTTCGGCAGTCCATGCGCCTGGAGTAAAGACTACTCCAGCCCTTGACTAGAGGAGTTTCTACTCCCCTTTATGCCTGATTTGGTGGAGCTAAAGTCCTAGCCCCGGCCCTTGACATGGTACTCCCAAGTGGCGCGGATGGCCTAAAAACGCCCATGTGACAAAATATTGTCGCACAGGCATTTAAAAAGTTGCAAAATTGCAACTATTTTTACAACAAAAACTGGTGTGAAAATGTTAGTAAATTACTCCCCCCTCCTCATGTTCCTTTAAAGGGATTAGAAAACTGAGTCTGTTTCTTAGTGAATTGTCGTTCATATTTCAGCGACTATGGGTTATTGTACTTATCTCGTACTACAGCATGTACTCTTCTCACCCTACAGGCACTGCACAGCTCTCTGCTACACCTGGAGACAGAGAGGGCACAAGACATCAAGTCCTGTTCTGGTGAATGTCCTACAGGCATGAAATGTACGTAGAAGATCCAACCAATATGTGGGCCTTCCAGGTTCTTCACAGGCTCTATCACCACTCTGGACATACTTGCCTTCCCCTTTACATAACATTTCCATAACTTTGCATTGTGCCATTCCTCTCTTATTCCTCCTAAACATTTGTGAATAAATTGACCACTGGGTGTGACCACTTGGGGAAAATGTCCCTACACAATCTGACACTATCCAGTGCCACACTGAGCAGGGACAATGGCCCTAATGGTTATCAGTTTATTGATACAGTACTAGGAGGCATAACAGAGGAACAACACCATACAGGGTTATAAGAAAGGATGCTCCAGAATCGATATTTCATGGGGAATATGAGTATTTACTAAACCAGACATATCTGGAGAGTGGACAGACCTTCTTCAAAGCAGAACATTAAATATTTCATAACCTTACATTGATTAGAACCTTGTAGGAGGATGACAATTACAATATGGTTCAAAAATTGCTTTGGTATTTTTAAAAAATATCCTATTTTTATTTTTTAATGAGGTACTCATCCAGGCAGCATTACTATTGCCATTTCCAAATCTGAGAGGAGGACCTTTTCAGTTAGGTTACATTTTACCAGGGATGTAATTCTCCCAACCACCACTAGGGGGAGCATATGCATTTACACAGCTCTTTAATGGGAGCTGTACCAATGGAGTGCACTCCCCCTAGTGGCCCCTAGAAGAAGGCAGAATTATATCTTGTAAGCTCAGTGGCCTTTCTACCAGTATTAACCTGGGCTGTATTTTTTGGACGAAAAAGTGACAGTCCTCCATAAAACATGTACAAATGACATCACAGCATCTTGTGGACTTATAATCCCCCCCTTTTTCTTCCTGGTTCTCAGATTCGCTCTCCACAGATCAGGCAGACTCTGAATACAGGATGGACAATCATTTTGCTCTCCCTGGATATTCCTGTAAAGCCGAGAGTACGTTAATTTCCCAGGTGGAGATGACTGACAGTCGGTCACAACCAAACTGCTCTGGGCAGAGGAGACGTCCGCGAAAGAAGAAGAGGGCAGCAAAGAATCTGGTGAGATGCCCATTGACTTACATTGGTACTTGAAAGTTTGTGAATTCTTAAGAATTTTTCATATTTCTGCATAAATTTGACCTAAATCAGATGTTCACAAGTTACAAGTCCTACAGGTAGATACAGATAACCAAATCAAACAAATGAGTCAAAAAAACTAGACTTGGTCATTTATTTATTGAGGAAAATAATCCAGTATCACATGCCTGTGAGTGGTAAAAGTATGTGAACCTTTAGGATTAGAAGATAATTTGAAGGTAAAATTAGAGCCAGGTGTTTTGAAAAAAAAAATGGGGTGACAATCTGGTGTGAGCAGGCAACAGAACAGGGATCTATCAAAGTCTGATATTCACATCACATGTTTGTGGCACAAACAAGGGAGATTTCTGATGACCTCAGAAGAAGAGTTGTTGATGCTCATCAGCATGGAAAAACCATCTCTAAAGAGTGTGGACTCCACCAACTCACAGTCAGAAAGATTGTGTACAAATGAAGTAAATTCAAGACCTTTATTACCCTCACCAGGAGTGGTAAGCCAACAAAGTTCACACCAAGATTTAGGCCTCTTCCACGCGTTTTGCACGCGCGTTGGAAAAATCGCCATGTTTGGTACCCAGACCCGAAGCTGGACTTCATCACTGAAGTCTGGTTTCGGGTTGAGTATTCTGGAGATTTTATTATTTTCCCTTATAACATGGTTATAAGGGAAAATAATAGCATTCTTAATAAAGAATGCTTTGTAGAATGTGGATTAAGGGGTTAAAAATAAAAAAACTTAACTCACCTTAGCCACTTGATCGCGTAGTTGGTGATCTCTCCTCTCTCTTCAAGCATTAGCTGCCGTCTAAAGGACCTGTGATGATGTCACATCACATGGTCCAATCACATGGTCCGTGATGGACCATGTGATTGGACCATGTGATGTGACGTCATCACAGGTCCTTTAGACTACAGCTAAAGCTTAAAGACAGAAGAGAGATCGCCAACTACGCGATCAAGTGGCTGAGGTAAGTTAAGTTTTTTTATTTTTAACCCCTTAATCCACATTCTACAAAGCATTCTTTATTAAGAATGCTATTATTTTCCCTTATAACCATGTTATAAGGGAAAATAATGAAGATCGGGTCCCTTCGCTTAGCAACCATGTGGGAAAATCGCACTGCATCCGCACTTGCTTGCGGATGCTTGCGATTTTCCCGCAGCCCCATTCACTTCTATGGGGCCTGCGTTGTGTGAAAACAGCAGAAACTGGAGCAGGCTGCGATTTTCACGCAACGCAGAAGTGATACATGAAAATCACCGGTCATGTGCACAGCCTCATAGAAATGAATGGGTCCGGATTCAGTGCGGGTGCAATGCGTCCTCCTCACGCATTGCACCCGCGCGGAAATCACGCCCGTGTGAAAGGGGCCTTAGGCTGAATCTCAAAAGAATTTAGGTCATGCAGGAAGACAATGACCCTAAACACACAATTCGTTCTACCAAAGCATGATTAAAGAAGAATGAAGCTAACATTTTGGAAGGTCCGAGTCACAGTCCTGACCTTAATCCAGGAGAAATGTTGTGGAAGGACCTGAAACGAGCAGTTCATGGGAGGAAACCACCAACATAACAGAGTTAATCTGTTTTCTATGAAGGAATGGGCTAAAGTTCCTCCAAGCCGATGGGAAGGACTAATCAACAATTACTGGAAACATTTAGTTGCAGTTATTGCTGCACAAGGGGGTCACATACTTTCACCTCTTACAGACGTGTGATGTTGGATCATTTTCCTCAATAATTAAATGGCCAAGTCTATTATTTTTGAATCATTTGTTTGATTTGGTATCTTTATTTGCTTTTAGGACTTGTGTGAAAATCTGATGTAGTTTTAGGTCAAATTTATGCAGAACAAGAACACATGTGAGAACAAGTAGGATTTATCTGGCTATGGATTGACTCCAGGATTGAACTTCAGTTCAGTCCATATCCTTCCCTGACTGTAGGGGGCAGCATTTTGTTGCATGTGGCATCAATCCTGGCACTAAAGGAGACCTTACACGTAAGAGCCAAGTCAGTGTATTTTGGCTGGCCGTCTTATGTGTACAGGGATATGCCAAATTTTGTTTGGTAGGGAAAGAAGTATCAGGCGTGTTTATTTCATGCCTGATCCTTTGTTCTCATGGGAGGTAAGCCGAGCAGAGCATGATTGTGTACGGCCAAATGAACATTCAGCTGACACATATCAAAGGTGTCTGGGCAGCTAAAATGGGAGCTGTCACCTTTCCTGACGTGTCTGGTTTAGTAACTACTTGCACCCCTATGTAATAACAATTCTTCAGCATCTATTCTTATGACTCTATGTTGGGTCATTCCTTAATTATTCCTGCTAGAAGTTATGAATGAATTACTAGCAGCTTGCAATGAAGGCCCATCTGGGTTCTACCAGCTGGGGGGTGTCTCTGCACTGTCTGATATTATCCAATCAGTGGCGCCAGTGTCAGACTGTGCAGGGACACCCCCCCCAACAGGTAACACCCAGCTGTACCTTCACTGCAAAGTGCCAGTAAATTATTTGCAGCTTCTAGCAGGAATAATCAAGGAATGGCATAACACAGAGTCATAAGAATAGATGTCCGGTAATTTTATTACATGGCAAATGCAAGTAGTAACTAAAACTAACATCAGGAGAGGCAACAGCAACCCTTGAAGATCTGCTCTGATGGCATAGACCTGCACAGAAAGAAGACGTTGCAATCTGTATTTAAAGGGGTATTCCAGCACATTTGAAAGAATGTTCCTTGGCCTGCAAATGGTTAAAAAAATAAAAATCCTATACCCACCTCGCCAATTCCCTGCCCAGGGATGGTGCCCAGGTCCAAGCTGCGCTCAACTTCCAGCCCCTATTTTCAACTTTGGAATGCGATCAGCAGGGGATCAGAGCGAGGTGTTTGCAAGCTACGGAGCATGTTTTCACCTCTGACAGTAGAGAAAGGAGCATTTATTAAAAATATTTCTATTTGTCCACTAGGGGCAGCTGTTCCCAAGAGTTGGCAGCCTGTCACTAGGAGCAGTGATGTCATCATTTTTAAAGACATAATAAGTGGAAACCACTATAGCCGTACTAGATCTTGATTCTATAAATGATCTTCATGTTCTAGGATACAAAGGGGACTCTGAAGCCTACAAAGCCAGACGTGTCAATTCTTATGGAGAACGGGTAAAAATCTCTTTGGTTTTATAATGTGGTGATTTGTACAACTGTACTTCAAAGGGTTTACAGGATTAGTAAAACAGCACCACGCCTGGCCGCAGGTTGTGTCTGGTATTGCAGATGGTTTTGTGCTGATTGGCGTCTGTACTTGCGTTGGTGCTAGCGAAGGACACACACACAATATTTAGAAAATTTTCATGCATCGGACGTTTCAGTCCACGTAGAACCTTCCTCAGTGGCAGTAAATCTGAGATATGCAGCTAGTACTAGATCCAGTACGTTGCAAGCCACGATCTGCATATCACAGACTCATTGCCGCTGAGGAAGGTCCTAGGTGGACCGAAACGGTGTTTTTTTTCAAACAATATTACATACTGTATGTCTGGATCAAATCTTGTTTTCTACAATAAATTGTTGTTTTCTACAATAAATTGATACTTTCATTGCCAGATTCAATTTAGGTGCTGCGAAATTTTGAAAATGTGGTATTGCAGATGGGACATGGGTCACAGCCTCAGACCACGAAAATGATCATGGGCAGGGGTAATGGGGCATTTCAGAATATGATGGTAGGCCCAACCCCTGATAATGCCTATTAGGAAACATGTTTATTAAAGGAGTTTTCCAAGTTTAAGGCTCCTCAGCTCCAAAAATTGAAGAAAATAAACTCTTCAATATACAGTACTTACTGTAACGATTTTCCATAAGTAACATAAGGTCATGCACAATATGTTCAGTAACTAACCCTCAGATCTTTGCCTTCCCTGTCAGGGATGACTTATCACATCTGGACCTACACGAAAACTCCTACAAACCTTCATGTTCCCTTTGCGTCTGGATAAGACGTCTGGTCTTTGCCTCAATCTTGTTCCTGGTCCTGGTTACCTCTTTTTTCTTCCCATGGGGTCATCAAACCTGCCCTTCCAAAAGCTTCTCTTGGTCTCTGATGCTCACATATGTGAACGGACCTCCACCAACATAGAACAGGACTTACGTGGCAAAGGTGCCACCTGAGGAAACGTATGGAACCAGCAAATTACATCCAAGAGTGGACACCTGGTCTTATGCTCCTGTAAGAGTAAAATGTTGGTACGGAAGCCACTACTATCCATCCAGGTGTAGATATATTCTAGTGTGTTTAGTGTATTATAAATGCTTGTGAGTAAATCTGGCCAGACGGGTTCACAAGGATGTGTAAACAGGCTAAAACGGCATGTCCACTGCTACCAAGAATGTTTTTCTATCTGGAGGACCCAAAGTAAAACAGGTAGCTCATTGATTTGATTGGGTAGCTTGTAATGCTTCATTCCTCCTGTGGGGGCACTGCTGAAGAATTGAACTGCCAGGTTACAGCTAATCATTTAGAGCCCCAGCTGCAGAGCACCATAGGATCGACTTATTTTTAGGTTACCCTTCTAACCAAAAGGGACTTTACAATGTGAACCACCTAATTAAGGGTTATTTAACATATTTCTTAACATAATAGTCAGTAGACAAGATGCACTTTTTGACTCAACAATCAGACGTGTCATACAAGTCATGTGGACTGGATGTTGCGACCCTTACAGATCCTGAAGGAGAAGCTTTTACCGTGTTTCCCCGAAGATAAGCCCTACCCTGATAATAAGCCCTAGCGCTATTTTGCAGGGTTTTTTGAGTAGGCTTAAAATGTAAACCCTACTCCAAAATAAGCCCTAGATACAGCCGTATTTTATTTTATATAAAGGGAAGGTGGGGGAAATGTGCGGGCTGCAGCAGCTTAGGAGCGCTCACTAATAGAGATGAGCGAACTTTAAAAAGTTGGGGTGACTTCACTGTCATGTGATCAGTGCAGGGGGCGTGGCTCAGCACTGGATTTGATCCTGTGCTGAGCCACGCCCCCTGCACTGATCACATGATGGTGACGTCACCCCAGGTCCTTCGGCTGTTCAACAGTTCGGGTTCGTGGAAGCCGCCCCTTATGGATTCCATATGCCGCGATAGTGGAATCCATAACGGGATGCGCGACTTACCACAACCCGAACGCCGAACTTTTTTTTAAAGTTCGCTCATCTCTACTCACTAATGCTTCAGTGAATTAGCCTTCAGTGAAGCTGCCAGCCCGCGCATACATCGCGGCACTAAGCAGCACCTGACGTGCAGGCGGGATAGCGGCTTCACTAAATGCTAAATTATGCCGGCAGCCCAGGCTTCCCTTCACTATCATGTTGGGCGGGCCGGCGGCTTCTCTGTACGCCCTGTACTGCCGACAGTCCGCACGTTCTTACTTACATGAAGGAGGCAGCAGGAGGATCTCCTTCTCCTCTCTGCTGCCTGGAGGAGCTCCCTGCATCTTTCCCACGCCGTATCTGCTCTCCCTGGTACCGTAGATTGCTGCCTAGGTCCCTTGGGTAAGGACAGCTCAGGCACAATATACGGTACCAGAATGAAAAATGTGTGGCAAATATGACTATAACCCCCCTCATCCATAGGAACGCACCCATGTACTGCAGTATATGGGTGCATTCCTATGGATGAAGGGGGTTATAGTCATATTTAATAACACTGTCCAGGGACTGTTCTGTAATTGGCATGTGTCTATATAAAATATGTTTATGGACCCAAAATAAGCCCTACCCCAATGATAAGCCCTAACCCTTTTTTCAGAGAAAAAAAATAAAATAAGACCTTGTCATATTTTTGGAGAAATATGGTACTACCAAACAACAGAGACACTGTTTTTGTGATGGACCTGAACAATCTTACTAAGAGTTTTTGGAGCTTCAGTTCATGTTGGGTTCATGTAGGGCCAACTGTCCATCCTGGGCCGAGGAAATGACCAGCCGGATTCCCTGGATTGTTGGGGATCTGGCAGCAATTAAATGTATGAGGTATTATAGAAATCGGCAACTCTATTAAAGGGGTTTTCCATTTTGCATCCAAATCCTTTAAAATAATCATGTATTAAGGTAGCTGTAATTCTGTAATGTATTTATTTTACCTTTATTGCGCTTCTGTTCTGGGCTTTGGTCACATGACCATGTCCATGCGGCTCTTTCTTATTTCCTGTGATGTTATGTTCATGGGCGGGGCAGTGATAGGGGAGTGTCTAGGTGACTATAGCTCCTCCCACCAAGCTAAACTAGTTGGGAGTTGTTAGGGGCGGTCCTAGAGTTGGGGCAGAGGAAGGAGCAGTGCATCATGGGTTTGGTTGGATACAGCAACAGGAAGTGCTACATACAGGATGGAAACAAACCAGAGGGATTGGTGTACATGGGGAAATTGGATCAGAAGAGTCGCATGGGGAAGATGTATATGAGGTAAGAAACTACATGAGCATGTCTGTTAAAGGGGTTTTCCCGGATTACTATGCTCTTTAAGTCTGCCCACTCTTTGTGAGGTCCTACCCTTAGGACTGATTCATGGTGAGTACTAGGGCTGCACGATATGGGAATTTTGTGCGATTGCGATTAGGGCCCTAAAAATTGCGATAACGATATGCGATGCGATATTTTAAGGGAATTGTGCTAGAGGTCTATCTGCTTGGATTTTCAAGGTAAAAGCCCACACAGATGACTGATAATGTGAAATGTAGTTATGCTGAACTCAAGAACTGAAAAATAAAATACATATTTGCATTACTGCAAAAGTACAAGATACAAAACTTGCCATTTTCTTAATAGCGCTGCACAGAACAGATAAATAAAATAGATATAAGAACAAGTGTTCATTAAAATAACGACTTTCCACCAGCTCCTCCTCCCTCCCCGCACTGTAACTGATGTATCGCTGGCCGCGCTGTGCAGCATAGCAGCCGGAGATAGTGTCAGTGTCACGTAGAAAGTCAACCATCGCTTTATAAGACGCACTACCATTCCCCCCCCCCCACACTTTTGGGGGGAAAAAAGTGTGTCTTATAAAGCGAAAAATACGGTAATATAATTGCAGCATTTTTGGGTCAGCAAATTGCGATTGCGATATGGCGATTAATTGCGATAACGATTGCTTTCGCGATATATTGTGCAGGCCTAGTGAGTACGTTAGGGGATGATTGTGATGAATAGAGTGGAAGAATATATTGTATATACGTGTGTAAAGTATATTTATTAAAAGCCCTATTGACTGCCTAATATGAAGATTGTCTATGCTGTGTATAGCTCCTGTAGAAGCCCTCTTGTTTCTACCTCCCAAGATGTATGATGTTCCCTGTAATCATTTTCATAATAAAAGAAAAATAAAGTTGTAAAACTCGATATAATCATGAATGTTCCTCTTCTTCATCTACACAGTGTGTCGCTTGTTAAAGCAGCAGTTTGTGCTCCAGAGCTGCTCTAACTTGAGACAGGAAGTTGCAGCTACAGTCAGCCATTTTCTAAGGCAACGGTGGACTGTCTATTGTCACCAAGTCACAGACGCCACCACATACAAGTATACACCAGTACTTTCTCCTCCCCGCATCATTACATGTCTGTATGTTTCTCTCTTCTGTGGATACTTGGATTAAAATATGAGAGGGAAACACTTCTGCCCTGAAGAAGGTACGCCTACATGACGGCCAGGGGCGGACATAGACAGCTGTGGGGCCCTGTGCAAGAACAGTATATGGCAGGGCTGGCCAACCTGAGGCTCCCCAGCTGTAGCAAACTACAACTCCCAGCATGCCAAGACTACCTACAGCTATCAGCCTACAGCAGGGCATGGTGGGAGTTGGAGTTTTACAACAGCTGGAGAGCCGCAGGTTGGCCATACCTGGTATATGGGCTCTCCAGTCAGAATATCCTCCTTATGATAGAGGAAGCAGAGGCCCCCCTTACCTACTGGACACTGCTGTGCATCGTTTGCACATACTTTCCTTATGACTTCTGTTAATTGGCCATAGGCAGCCTGTTCTAAAGATATGGCACCAATGACTATCCTGAGATGACCACTTCAAAATTTGCAGTCCATGTTAAGTCCAGGTACGAAGGGCCGCCTGTATAATAATTCCATAGGAAGAATACAGAGGACCCCAGCTATGACTTCTGCTGTATTCATGGACCTAACTCTTTCAGTCCTTCCTTGAGAGACAGTAGCCATCAATCATTAGTGGGACTACAGGAGTTGCGCAGGGTTTTGGAGGCTTCAGGACAATTGCCCTTTTTGCTCATGTTAGAATCAGTCCCTTAGACCCTTTCACACGGGCAAGAATTCCGCACGGGTGCAATGCGTGACGTGAACGCATTGCACCCGCAATAAATCCGGACCCATTTACTTCAATGGGGCTGTGCACATGAGCGGTGATTTTCACGCATCACTTGTGCGTTGCGTGAAAATCGCAGCATGTTCTATATTCTGCGTTTTTCACGCAACGCAGGCCCCATAGAAATGAATGGGGCTGCGTGAAAATCGCAAGCAAGTGCAGATGCAATGCAATTTTCACGCATGGTTGCTAGAAGAAGATGTAAGTAAATTGCTATGTCAATTTACTGTATTATTTTCCCTTATAACATGGTTATAAAGGAAAATAATAGCATTTTTAATACAAAATGCTTACTTAAATGTTGCTTAAGGGGTCAAAAAATAAAATAAAAATTATCTCACCTCATCCAATTAATTGCGCACCTGGGCATCATCTTCTTTCTTCTTCGAGGACCTGCCAAAGGACCTTTGATGACATAATCGCGCTCATCACGTGGTGTGCGCGGTGACGTCAGCGCAGGTCCTGCTGAACAAAGATAAAAGGATTCCTCTATCTTCATTCAGCAGGACCTGCTCTGACGTCACCGCGCTCACCAAGTGGTGAGCACGATTCCGTCATCGCAGGTCCTCGAAGAAGAAGAAAGAAGATGATGCCCGGCTGCGCAATCAATTGGATGAGGTGAGTTAATACATTTTTTATTTTTTAACCCCTTAAGCCACATTTAAGTAAGCATTCTGTATTAAGAATGCTATTATTTTCCTTTATAACCATGTTATAAGGTAAAAACAATAAAATCTGCACAACACCTAACCCAAACCTGAACTTCATTGAAGAAGTTCGGGTGTGGGTACCGCATTCAGTTTTTTCTCACATGCGTGCAAAACGCATTGCACTCGCACAGAAAAAAATGAACAGCGGAACGCAACCGCAGTCAAAACTGACTGAAATTGCGACTCTACTCGCGCGGGTTTCCCGCAATGCGCCCACATCTCATCCGACCCTTACAGGCCTAAGGAATCATTTCAAACTGACTGGTTCCAGCACGCCAAAGCCAACCATTGCCACCCCACAGAACAAATCTGCAAAATAGACTTTAGATATTTTTTTTTTTACATTTTATTAATACTGATCACTAGAGCAGAGTTTTAGAATCTTTGACCTGGGTATCTGTCCCTTTTAACATAGACCAGAATTAATTTTGCTCTCCACCTTGGGGCACAATTGGGGGTTCCTAAAACTGTACAAGTGAGAGCACCACATCTCCTCCAATCTCCAGAGAGTCAATCATTTGCAAGGCTGGGAAGCGGTGAAAGTACTCGCAGAAGGGCTGTCCATTCGCAAAGACCTTGTATCGCCCATTGCCGGTCCGGATGGAGATCTGTAGAAATATACCACATAGTTCATTCATGGTCCTATGATCAGCTAAACATCCTAAGGGTCCATTCACACGTCCGTTGTGTTTTGCGGATCCACGGATCCGCGGATCCGCAAAACACGGACATCGGCGATGTGCGTTCCGCAATTTGCGGACCGCACATCGCCGGCACTCTCATAGAAAATGCCTTTTCTTGTCCGCAATTGCGGACAAGAATAGGACATGTTCTATATTTTTCGGGAACGCAATTGCGGACCCGGAAGTGCGGATCCGCAATTGCGGACCCGGCCGGGACATCGTCTGTCCCCATTGAAACTAATGGGTCCGCAATTCCGTTCCGCAAAATGCGGAATGGAATTGCGGACGTGTGAATGGACCCTAAAACAGACCCCAAGGTAAAAACATGGACTGTCTGCGCCCCTGCCTGTGAACCCATCAATCCCAAACTCTTTCCATAGTCATTAGACGTGCAGATACTTACATCAAAATACTGCCCTGGCACAAAGGGGTTGTCAGCCATGTCCCTCTCTTCAGCACCCCAATCGCCCCCAATTTTGCTGTTTCGCACCACTGTACACTCATTTAGACGAACATTAAAGTGTAAAGCTATGTCACCACTTGATGTCACAAAATTTATGTGGAAACTGGAAAAAAAAGAGACACATTATTAAGTATCCCTAGGTCCTAGATCTATAACAACATTCCGGTTGTCTGCAGCCACCACTAGGGGGAGAACAGGAGCTTGGGGCATAAACTGTAAACTCTTACCCTGGGTTCAGACCTGAGCGTTCTTGAAACGCGCGTTTTACGCGCGTATTTCAGCGCATTTCTGCAAATAGGAAACGCGTCGTACGCGCGTTCATGTAATTGACTACTGTGGTGTCAATCACAATACGCGCGACAAACGGCCAAAAAAACGCTCCTGAACGAGCTTATGCGTCGGGCGTTTTACAGCGCGTTTTTACGCGCTGTAAAACGCTCAAGTGTGAACCACTCCCATAGGGATGCATTGGTTTTCATCTGTTGAGCGTTTTACAGCGCGTTTGAACGCGCTGTAAAACGCTCAGGTGTGAACCTAGGGTTAAGCTCCCTCTAGTGGTGGATGCAGTCAACAAGAATATTCTTTTTAGCACTATGTTGGGGATTTAGAACTGTATAACAGTAAAGCGATGCTCCAATCCTGATAAACATTTATTTAAGGAGTTAATCATCAGAGAATTTCTAACCGAAAATGGTGGCAGACGTTCACCGAGACAACAAATCCTCTCCTCTATGATTACACATTATTATAATTAATACAAATAGCCAGCTCCATTACCATCATCAGTAGTAAATTGGCTCCAGGAAATAACAGAGTTAGTTTTAATAATGTGCAAATTATTATATTTGTTCAGTGAGGCAAATATTAGACTATAATGAGTCACTTCATAGTACCACCACTCCCTCACCTTTGGCCTCCCACTGGCATGAACCCTCTGATCACAAAGGTCCTCTTTGGTGTTACTCCTCCGGGTATGTTTGCATAGTAAGGAACAGGCTGCAAGGAGGCAATGCACACAAATGTCAAGAGGCAAGAACATGGCCACATCATAGATGAGAGCATTGTTCCTCACCCTCCAACTGGTCATGTGATGATATCTTTAAGATTGCACAAGGAATTAACAATCAGTCATTACTCTAGATATATAGGGAAATCATTACAATGTGACCTGTTGGGGAATACGTTACTGGACAAGGGGACAGAAAGACAAGCTTGTGGATATACACCGAGAACAGGATTTGCCCAAGACCCCTGTATACTGACCGGGTTATAGGTGGGTCCTCCCATTGCCTGAGAAGAAGAATAAAATGATTATGGAGTTTACATAATCTTAATGCATTGCTAAGAAAGTATGTGTACGGACAGACACTGCGTTCAAGCAGAATAAACCACTCCAAAAGGACACCCTCGGTCTTCATTGGGTGAATGCAACCCTATCGGTACTTTGACATATACACTGGGAGCTCTTGGCAGGACAAATGCCAAATTTTGGTCTCTGACGCAGTTTGTACAGAGCCTAACTCATGAACATATACTTACAGGCAGGGTCATTGATGGATATCCATGCAATGGCATCACCTTAGGAGACAGAGAAAACCCATTACAATGGCCACATGTCCAGGTGCCTAGTGATTCACTAATAGCTCTATCCAATGACACCTACCTCGGGAGTAACCACTGGGCCCTACAATAAGAAAGGAAAATGGAAAAAATACAGGTTAATTCTAATACTTTGGAGTCTTGTGTATGTCGGCTACCAATTGTTCTATACAATCATGGCTCTTCAACCCATCTCCTGCCTAGTGGTGAGAACTTTGCTCTTCACCATCATGTTTCCCTATTCAGCTGTCTTTTCCCTGAGTCACTTCCAAATTGCTTTTCAAATTCATCATAATCAATCTTTCCTTCCCCTGATATTTGCCTCGGGGCAGAGTCAGGGGTGCCCATACACACATTAGATGGTCGGCCAGTGCTGCCAACATCAGTCTAATGTGTATGGCCAACTTTAGACTCTAGTAAGTTACTCTACTTCGACAGTTTCCTTCTCTTGACATCAACATGTTCCTCACCAGTATGTTCCTCTTTTGTGTATCATTGGCATGTACTTTTCTTTACAACCTTTACAACCAACATTTTACTCACCCCACCTGCTGCTCCCCCAACAACGGTCAAAGATTGGATGGTGACATCTCCATTGACATGAACAGACTCCACCCTCTCTAGAGGAATCCTATGACTGAACTCGTAGAAGTAGGAACCATTTATGTTCACCTGGACAAGATGAGAATGGATGGTCATTATTTTTGCTAAAGAAGGATGAACTGCTGTATGCTGGAGAAGTAGAACATCATTGGATTAGAGATTGTGGTTTAGTAGAAATAGGTCTTGTCCATTTTTGTTTCCTTACCTGGTAGCTTCCAGGATTGATAAAAAACACCAATTCAAAGTACCCGCCTTTGTGAAAGGGGAAGCCATCTTTCTTTTTCTCTTCACCTCCCCATGATCCAGCATCAAAACTGTTAAACACCACCTTGTCCTTCCCTTGGAAGCGGGGATTAAAGTGGAAAGCAATGTCTGCTCCCTCGTAAAGACCACACGCAAAGTTCACACAAAACCTAAGAGGAACACGAGGACACCAAAGTTACAATGATGGACCTTTCCTGCTAAAAGGTCTTCTCATTTCCTGGCCTCCACCTGCTGTGCACCTACCTCAGAGAAGAGCATATATGGTGTAATGATGATCACATAATGTAAATGGGGGGGTCTCTGTGAATGATGGCCTATCAATCTGTGATCTGAGGAGAGTTCATGCCCTGGGACCCCTATCAGTGATCAATGTATAAACAGTGTGGGTCCAACTCCCAAAATCCTCAGATACCAGCAGTAACCTTTCCAAAAAATAGTCCATAAGTGTTATATCCTAGACAAGTCAGCCATAATATCAAGAGTGAACAAGCCACAGATCAGATCAGAAAAACACCCATTATCTTGACAAGTGTACCTGTAGTACTAGGGCATGGCTCGTGTGGGTCAATGTATTAAAAGTAGCTCATGTCAGTGCACCTTGAGCAGAGTGCACCATATTGCGCTGAGAAGCGAATTCAATTGTGCTGAGAAGCAAAGCTTGTGGGTGTGCGATCTTATTCTCTTTTCTCTTTTTTTGAATCACGTATGATAATTCTGTCCAGGATCAGCACTCTTCCCATTCGGTACAGGTGCTTTTAATTAGCAGTAGCCTGAATATATGTGTGAATTGACCTACCAGCCCTCAGTCTGAGTCTCTGAGAGCAGGTAACAAGGTGAGGTTTAACAACTGTTCACATGGTGCGGTGCTGGGTGGCGGCCGTTGTTGCTGTGGCGCTGCGCTGGTGGGTTGGTGGGGCCAGGTGCCAGGGTGGCATTGCCAGACAGCAGGGGTGCTGTTTGGCGGCTGTATCCTGCCGCCTGCTGGTGCCAAATTTAGAGTGGGTCCCACTCTAAGAGGCAACCTTGACGCGGTGAGTGGACTTATGCCTTTTGATCAAAATGTACACTAATGCCTCTTATACAGCATGCAGTATAGGGGCCGTACACTAAATATTGCACTGAGAAGCGAATTTAATTGTGCTGAGAAGCAGTTATAGATCAAAGCAAAGCTTGTGGATGTGCAATCTTATTCTCTTTTCTCTTTTTTTGAAGAGTGTAGTCATTATCTACTTCTGAAATCTCTTCCTCTTTTCTGTCTATATGTTAAAAAGTGAATACAATTTATTGCAAGCCCTCTCCAAAAGGAAACGGGCTGCCAAACAATAAGCCAAAAGGTCTTGCATAGGTGCATATGTCCTTTAGTGTCTGCCTAAACTACTGTCCTGAGCTCCTAATTTATGTTAGGCTCCCCTAGAAAGAGGAGCCAAGCGAAAGAGGGTGAGGAACCAGTGAGGAACTTAAGCATCAACATCCCATGAGGGGACCACACCCTGAAAAGTCCTTGTGACAGAGACATGACCTGGTTGCCAGACCAGACCTTGAACTCCATTGCCCAATTTCATATATTGCATCATCCATTTTAAAAGCAGTACTAGATAGGCCTCCGACCTAGAGGGTGTGCATTACCTGATAAAGCCTGTGTGCTAATACCTGCAATAAAATAGAGCACTCTGGAAGCTTAATTGTACGGATATTGCCGTAATCAACCAAATGCCATATATAAAATTTTACCTGATTGACTAAGCCAAGTCACATAGGGCTCACATAATAATTAACATCGTTACTGATTACCACATTCACATTATATTGTGGCGTTACATCAGATGATGATAAATTGGGTCTATGGTTCTAGTGCATCCATGAAAAGGAAGACAATCTAAAATTTAGTGTCTAGAGCTCTGGTGGCACTTAATTTGGGGAAAACAAAAAATCTCACAGCTAAAAATCCAATATTTTATATAGTTTTTGCTCCCCGCCATGGACTGTGAAAGCAGTGCTTTGTATGTGAGGCCTCATAGAAAGATAAAAATTGAGCCCCTTTCAGGAGCCGCTTGACATTACCACACTCCTGACCTCCTGTAACATGAGGTCCATCTCATTTATATGACCCATGTATATTTTCACATCCTTGCCTGCTAACATTGTAACCCCTGGGGGGCGTGTCCTGGCAAGCATGGCGTGAGGCAGCTTTAGAGAGATCTCTCCTTAGAATCCTGCAGAGTATGCTGACTTCTCAATCTCCCTTTATCCTAAAGATTGCTTTCCCCACCTGGTAGAGACCCCTGGACACCCCTGGACATACTTGAGCTGCAAGTGTGCTGCTGCTGAGGGAGAGGAGTGCATGCAGTACCGAGCCTGAGAGACGCGTGGTGCAGATCACTGGCGTGGTGAGGTAGGGGACACCCCACGGCAGGCACATACTCCCTGCGGAGAAGTACTAGAGTTACCCCAACGGCCTTCACAGGAGTGAGACGCTATCCCTACCGGTAGGATAGGCCCAGACACCGCGGCCTGTACACGCAGCAGCCATCTTGCCAATGCGATTGTGAGGCCTCTCTTGCGACACCCCAGTCATATATAGGTGGAGGAGGAGAAGTGGGAGCCCTGTTATTTACCGTTTATACATCTGAAGGCCAAATTATTATGGGGCTGGGAGTCCTGGCTAAGTTGAGACTGCTATTTGACAGGAGCCTGATGACCTGGTGTTTATAATTATAAATCACTGTGCCTGCAAAGAAGAGACTGGGACATATTATACCTATATAGTGCTTTATTGCCTGCTCTCTGATGCACAGCTTGTATTTGCCTTACGGCCTACATTGATTATAGACTTGCATAGCAGTAGAAAAAGCTGTATATGGGGCGGAAGACCGCTTCGGCACCTCCTTACACTCCAGGCAAAGTCTTGGTAGAGTCAAACTGAGGAGGAGGAGGACATGTCTGTGGCTACATCTGCTGAAACGCCACAAACAGACAAAATTATGTCGGCCATAGCGGCTTGCCAGGCAGCTCTAACTGGCAAAATAGATCACCTACAAAGTGACGTGAATTATTTGCACCATGATATTGAAAAAAATGAGAAACCGTACTGCTGAAGTGGAGTATAGTGTGGGAGAGGTGGAAGACACAGCACACAACACCTCTAAGTTGCCAAATTTGCTTATCCAGCAAGTAAAGCTCCTTCAAGCTAGAGCAGAAGATGCTGAAAACCGCAATCGGTGAAATAAAATCTGCATACTTGGTCTCCCTGAAAGGGCAGAAGGTACTGACCCTCATGTTCCCAATGTGCCCAATTTGTTTCATATTATAGTAAGTTGTATACTTCAAACTATCTTCCTACGGTGGATGGCTTGAAGGTCTTCTTAGATCAGATCGAGTTCACAAGGCTGTCTAGGGGAGACAGAGAGCTGCTGGACGCTCCAATCTCTGTAACTGAGATCTGGAGGGCAAAAGGGTCAATGGCCTCTCATAAGACTCCGAGTCCAGATGGCTTTCCCGCTGAGTGGTATACGTTATACGATGAGGAACTCGGTGCTCGGTTAAGTTCGCTGTTTGAATATTCTCTGGAGACATCTGAGTTGCCAGCCCCTTTTTTGAAACTACTATAGTGGTGATACGTAAAGCGGGGAAGCCTCCTGATCAGTGAAGCTCATTAGATGCTAAGATTTTGGCTAAGGTCTTGCTTTATGGCTGGCAGGGGTTATTTCATCCATACTGGGGCCAGACCAATCTGGTTTTATGCCAGGGAAATCCACCAATATTAATCTTAGGTGCCTCTATACCAATTTGCAAATTACACATGATAACGTAGGAAACAGAGCTATAGCCTCGTTAGATAATGAGAAGGCCTTTGATTCAGACATGTATAAATACTATTGTGCAGTCCAATTGACATATGCAAGTTGGTGGGTGGATGCCAATAATCCAGCAACAGTGTTGGAAGCAGCACTCCTCGGGTCTTACGAGGCTTTGACGAACTTTCCCTACAGAGCGGGCAATTATTCAGTTTGGTGTCTTACTTCTAATATGACGGCAGTCATTAAAGTGTGGAATCAGAACGCCTGGGTGTGGGGTGACAGGGGAGGCGGTGAGGCTTAGTCTCCTGTACTGCCAGTGTGGAGGAATTCAAGGCTACCGGAGCTGCATAAAATGCAGGGTTTTGAGTTCTGGCCGCAGCATGGTATCAAGTATTTGACCCATCTATACTCAGGGGGACTCTTTGTAGATTTTGTAGACTTTGTAGATTTAAAGAATGAATTTCAGACATGCCTGTGCTGAACAATTTGGAAGAGCCAAGATCAAGATAGAGTACAGAGAGGTAGAAAAAATTGCTAGACAAATAATATTACACAAACTAGTATCTTCCTTTTATTTCATCATCTTTCCCCCATCTTACTCACCCCTATCTATCACGATCAATGGCTGCACACTCTCGCTGGTCAATTAAGTCCGCTGCTTTGGAGTGACCTTGGATTCTGCCCTCTTCTTCAGACCACGCATCCAAGCCCTTTCCACCACCTGCCGCCTCAAACTCAAAAACATCTCCCGCATCCGCACTTTCCTCAACTTTGAATCTGCAAAACTGATTGTATATGCCCTCATCATCTCCCGCCTAGACTACTGCAACATTCTCCTCTGTGGCCTTCCATCTAGCACTCTCGCACCCCTAGAATCTATCCTCAACTCTGCTGCCCGACTAATCCACCTCTCCCCCTGTTACTCCTCTGCCTCTCCCCTCTGCCAGTCCCTGCACTGGCTCCCCATTGTCCAGCGAATTCAGTTCAAAATACTAACAAATACATACAAGGCCGTCCACAACCCGTCTCCTCCCTACATCTCTGAGCTACTTTCCCGATACATCTCCACACACAATCTCCGATCCTCACAGGACCTCCTTCTCTCCTCTCCTTATCACCTCTTTCCACAATCGCCTCCGAGATTTCTTCCGGGCATCCTCCATCCTCTGGAACTTGCTACCCCAACATATCAGACTCTCACCTACAGTGGAATCCTTCAAAAGAAACCTGAAAACCCACCTCTTCAGACAAGCCTACAACCGGTGACCCCGCTGCATCTATACCGCCATGACCAGCTTCACCCTCGCCTACTGTGTCCTTCTCCCATACCATGTAGATTGTAAGCCCTCACGGGCAGGGCCCTCTCTCCTTCTGTACCAGTCTGTGACTTGTCTCGTTCATGCTTAGTGTAATTGTCTGTATTATGTATGTGCACCGCTTATCATATGTACAGCGCTATGGAATGAATGGGGCTTTAATAATAAATAATAATAATAATTTGGTACTGCCGAAGCGGCAGACATCCCCGTTGTCCAGTGCTCTAGTGCAATGAAAAGTAGACATTCCAGGATTAGAGGACAGGCATGAGAAGGAATTGATGTATAACTGGAGAAACACTGTCATATGTGCTAGAGATCGGCTGATACAGGTTAAACGGATACACTGGGTTTATTTAACTCCGGTCAGATTAGAACGAATGCGCAGCTCGCGATGTACAAGGTGTCATGGAGAGAGGGGCACTCTATTTCATATGGTCTGGGACTGCCTAGTAATAGCGGGGAATTGGTTAGAGGTTCATAAGATCTTAAATTTGAAGTTAGGATTGCCAGCGATATGCAGAAAACTGCTTGTTAGGACTGGTTAACGACCTTCTGCAAGCCAAACACTCTAGGACAGGGATCAGCAACCTTCGGCACTCTAGCTGCTGTGAAACTACAATTCCCAGTATGGTCCATTTAATTTTATAGGAGTTCGGTGAGGAGCAGAGTAAGTATGCATGCTGGGAGTTGTAGTTTCATAACAGCTGGAGTGCCTGAGGTTGCCTACCTCTGCTCTAGGATATTGTATCGTCTTCTAATGTTTTATGCTAGGAAGGTTATCCTGCTGAACTGGAAGCCCCCGAAGGTTCCCTCAGTCCAACACTGGGTGAAGCTTATTAAAGTGGCCTTGCCAATGTACAAACTGACTTACATTGCCAGGGGGAATCCAGAGAGATTTGAGAAGATTTGGGGTCCGTGGCTGGCCGCTAGGACAGCAGTGATCTAAATCAGGATGGGAGACCTGTAGTGCTGCGGTGGTGTGTCAGTGTAGTGCTGCGGTGGTGTGTCAAGTGCAGTTATTAAAGGGGTTCTGCACTTTGTTTAAACTGATGATCTATCCTCTGGGTAGATCATCAGCATCTGATCGGCGGGGTTCCGACAACCGGGACCCCCGCCGATCAGCTGTTTGAGAAGGCAACGGTGCTGGAGGAGCGCTGCAGCCTTCTCACTGTTTACCGCCGGCCCAGTGACGTCACGACTTGTATCAACTGGCCTGGGAAGGGCTAAGCCATTTGATACAAGTCGTGACGTTACTGGGCCAGCAGTAAACAGTAAGAAGGCCGCGGCGCTCCTCCGGGTGTCGGACCCCCGCCGATCAGATGCTGATGATCTACCCAGAGGATAGATAATCAGTTTAAACAAAGTGCAGAACCCCTTTAAGATGCAATGGCGAATTTATAGGCTAAGCAGAGAAATACTGTCGGTATTTTATGGAGTTCTCTCTATTGCATCAACCAAGCTGTTGCAATGTCTCTGTGATACTTGTGTTGTGAACTATTTTATATGTCGTTTTATTCTCTTTTAAAATGACAAATAAAGACTATTAAAAAAAACATTGTAACCCCTGTGGAGACCACATCTTTGTAGGTTCTCATCATACATTAAAACCAAAAAACAAACTGGATTGGGATCCCTCTCACTAGGGCTGCTTATATAGCCAGACATTTAACACTCATAGATCCCAATCAAAGTCCAAATAAAGTGGATAACTTTCATGTCTATGGCTAGTCATATCAGATATGTTCACTCTGGACTGCTGTATTAAACTAACAAATTATCTGACAGATTTTCTGACCACACTCATTGGTCAGATGGCCAAGTACACACACACATCCTTTGTTATACACTCCAACTATTGGTCTGATTGGACAGATATTGGTCGGATATTCTGTTGGTGTAATACAGCCGGCTCTAATATCTGATGCCAAATAGATAAAGGCTAGGTTCACAACGAATTTTTCTTAGAGGTTTTGAGGCACATTTTTTTTTGCTTTGGTTGAAATACCTGCAGGAAAATCTGCCTCAAAACCTCCTCAAAAAACCTCTTTGTGCGCCTACCCTGAGACAACTGGTTAGTTACCCGTTAGCATCATGAGGGATCGAACCCTGAATGTAGACCGACATGCCAGGCTGCAGACCGCCATAAATTGGGTTCCTGAAGGGAATAGGCTAAAGAAAGATGGAAAAATAAAAATAATAAGTGAAGTGCCCAAAAAGAAGAAATATTAAAGGGTATGTAAACTTTTGTAACCAGTTTTTAATTGCTCTTGTGCATTTAATATAAAAAAATTAAGATACTTTGCAAATAATCTATATTCAAAAAGAAAAATGCTAAACAATACAAACAGTCAAACAGTCCCGTACAGAATGATTTATCTGCCTAGGTAGCACAGTACCTGTGGTATAGTCTTATGGCTAACCAAAGGTCAGAAAAACAAAAAAAACCAAGAGGATTGGAGAAGAAATAAAAGGAAACAGAGAAAAAGAGGGAAAGGAGAAAAGGGCGTGATGAGAGGAGTCTGTGAAGCACATGGAGCCCTCCCTCCCTCCCGAACGAATGGGGAGACAAGCCGTGTAGCAAGTATGGTGTCCAGAGGATGAAAAAAGATTCAGCTATAACCATGGCTTGGGTAATAAGCTCTTCCAAACGAAAAATATGATGGATCTCGGCAACATATTGAAAAAAAGAAGGGGTTATTGTCTGGGGAAAAGACATCTAGCCGAACCTTAGAATTGTCACAGCAAACCTTTTTTGAAACAAGAAGGAGATTCCTTACATGGAGGAAGAAGGACAATAGCCATTGAGGGTGAAACCACTAAATGAATAACTTAATTATGTAGCTCAAAATGGCCGCCCCAAAACGACTATACCAAATGTGAGACTATGAGCCAATGGCCTGTATACAGTTCCAACCGGTGTCAGAGGTGGACAGAAGAACATGTCATGTAATGTGGTTGCAAAATAAATGTGGAGCCCCCAGTATTGGGTCTACAACATAATGAGAGCCAGATATCCCTCAAAGGAAGAAAAACCGGTGCAAAGGGGTGTCTCCATTACAGAGATCACCAAATCCACCATATTAAGTGGCCTCTATGTCAATGTGATTGGACATCTATACTACAATCTAGAGAGGACTTTGGAGTTCTTTTCCTCGGTGAAACAGCATATTGAAGATCCGTTGTGTAAGAAGTAAAAACTTGGAATGATCAGAGGGAAGGGGCCTTTAGAGAAGAACGTAATCTCTAGGCCAGGGGTCTGCCCTCCCTTAAACAGATTATACAGAAGCGGCACAGTTTGTACTGGTGGATTCTTTTGTAGGCACAGATGACCAAAAGGTATAACCTGTCAATGGAAATCAGTCAAGGCCTGAAGGTATCTAATATAGCTTTCCAGCTAGTGGTAGAGATGCCAGGCAGTTCCAGGTACTGGAGCATACGGATAAAGCGCACATAAAATTTTAATGCTAGAAGATAAGAGAAAATTACCCAGGATGGGACAGCCCAGGAAAGGAATACCCAGGACAATAGATCATCCTAGCCAGGCAGAACTCAAGGTTGTCACTTGCAAAAGTTTTTTATTTTATTTTATTTTTTATTTCAGATGCATTCTAGCAATAACAACATGGTTGCAAAAGTATACATACCCTTTACATTCAGGCTAAAACACGATTCATATGAATGGACGAATATATAAGGCTTGTAATCATTAAGGTAACTGCACAGACCACCATACAAAAACATAAGCTACAAGGTCTTCATACATGTACATTTTCCAAAACTGTATGTTCCTTCATGTCCTATGTTCCTTTCTATTTCACATGCCATGTTCTGCACCACAAATCGGACAAAATAATGTCTATTTCTCCACCCAGAACTATTTGGAAAAACTCATGGAGAGCTAACCCGATGAGAAGTTTGACCATGAACAGAAAAGTATCAGGGTCTGAAATTTGAATATTGTATTTAGGGGCGATTTTCTCTAAATTGGATGTTGTTTCAAAATGTTAACATTTTTCAAAGTAAGAAAATTTAAATCTAAAATATTTATAAAAATAATAGCGGTCTATGTGCAGAAAGAACCAAGTCGTCACTTACCGGGTTGTAAACCGGCTGGTAACCAAGTGCTGAAACAAACGCCATGCCTGATGTTATCCACCTAGGAAAATACAAAAGTGCTCCGTACACACGGCAGGTTGCTTATATACACGTGATATGGGCATGGTCTACGTCTTATTCATTCATTCAACCTTTGATCCTGGCTCACTGCAATATGAATAAGAACCTTTGGTCGTGTTATCATTTAGTTGATAGGAAAGCCTGATTATGGACTGATAGGAGATGATGGATACGTGGACAAAGGCAAATGATAACTAACCATAGATAGTCATAGGGGATTCCTCTCACCTTCTAAGATGCATGGAGAGAAGACCCTGTAGACCCTGCTTGTTGGAACTTAGAATCTAAGGACTCATGTATTTAATTAAAGTGAACGCTAGATCATCGTATACCTGGGGGCTGCATGGGAAAAGACATGGAAATGTAAGTGGGAAGTTCTGATAAGCGAGGATAATAGTAGTCAGTCATTTGCAGAATGAAGGGGAAAGATAACAGAGATGTAGGAAAGAGCAGAACTGCAGTATTACTTAGTGGATTGGTGGGATTACTTGGTGGATTGCAAAACTACAACTCCCAGCATGCCTGGACAGCCTACAGCTATTAAGGCATGCTAAGAGTTGTAGTTTTTTCAACAGCTGGAGGGCTACAGGTTGAGCATCCCTGCTCTAGAGATCACGTTAGCTCTAGTGGAAAATATCATGTGGCATTGGAGCAGTAAGGGGACACATGGAGCCTTTAGACCCTACAAAGACCACAGATATATTATCAAAAAATATATAAATCTTTATTATTTAAACATCACAATAGTATGACACAGGAACAGAATAAGGAAAAAAGGATGGAACCAGGTGACACACCTGATACAGGGAAGCAGGCAGAGCAATATGTGACGAGTATACACCAATCTAATATTGGTAAATATTCAATATATATATATATATGAAGGCTAACAAAATGGGATACTTTAGTTATCAAGAGAAAATCCCACCTAATTGTCTGAGTATGCAATAACTGTGTGTAAACAGCACAAGTAATAGTCGCAGAACATACGATCCTAAATAAATAAAGCGACAGTGCTGACACACACACAGCAATTTGCACCCCAGATCACAATTCCAAATATTGCATCCTAAATGGAAGTATCTAAGGATGCACTGAAGTCAAATAGTTAGGCAATGTAGTACATACCCATGGTATAAAAGTAACAAGTACCCCGATAGCTGAACACCTCGACACGTGTTTCACCTTCCAGGCTTCGTCAGACACATGGAGCCTTGTCTACTGGTGTGCAATACAGAGGCCTCTATATACTGGTTTACTGCTTTATTCACATGGCAGTATTTTCAGTCGTTGTATTTTGTGCCTAAACCAGGATGGGATCCAACTAGACAGCCTTAGCGAGTGACAGAGTCATTAGCAGTTTAGAATATGGGTAGTTTGGGTGGCTGTCCGGGGACCAAGGCTCACAGGAGATCCATGACCACCAAAAATGACCGAAGAGTGGAAAAGCCAAACTGCTTTCTATAGAGATCTTTGGCCCAAATATGTACATCACAGAGTTTTCTGAGAACGTTAGCAAAAAAATGCTTGGTGCAATGATCCACTCAA
The DNA here is from genome assembly GCA_033119425.1 of Bufotes viridis. Taxonomy (NCBI): domain Eukaryota; kingdom Metazoa; phylum Chordata; class Amphibia; order Anura; family Bufonidae; genus Bufotes; species Bufotes viridis. The sequence continues at coordinate 27,882,899 of CM065597.1, read as the reverse complement.
CCTGCATTTGCAGCGGGCATTGACGTGAGCCAGGGGGTCCCTTTAAGTGAGATTTTTGTCGTGACGCCAGTTGCATTTCAACAACGAGGGACAGAATCCCCCTAAGTAGATGGTGAGGGTGGTACCCAGGTGTAGGAATGACAGAGTGGTGTAAGGGTAGCCTATAGTGTCCCTTTAGGTGCGGCTGTGCACGTGTCACTGTGCTTCTACCTGGATATCCTGGAACCCCAGGCGTTGTCGTCCGCAGCAAATGAAAGAGGGGTTGTCGAAGGGGATGATGAAATAAAATGAAGTCCAGACTTGTGTTGTAGTTGTTAACAACTTTTCTTTGAATAAACTTTCATCAGGGAACAATCTTCCAACTGGATCTTGGTTACAAGCAGGCTTTGGCATAAATTCTGGCAGGCGAACACATTCGGCTCTGCTACATCTGTCACTCTCTAGCTCTGCTGATCGATCAGGATTAAATAGAAACTTTTCCTTTCTCTTCTGCTGTACTTAACTTTCTGTAGTCTGACTCTGTCTTTATCTTTATCTCTGTCTTTATCTAGGGAATCTTTACTCTTGGCTCTGGAGGTATTCAGCTTTGGCCTCTGGGTCCAGCAGAGCAGACAGGCTCTGCTGGCTGGAACACAGCCTTCCCCTTGGAGGGGGTACTCTATTCTGACCTTCACTGACTAAAACTCCTCCCTCTCTAGAGAGGGCTAGAATGGATAGAAGGTTCTATTCTAGGCAAACTAGCTCTGTCATTGTTGCCGCCATCTGCTGGTAAATCAGGCACATTACATGTTAACATAACAATCACAAGGAAATAAGGAATGCACAGTGTTTGGAACCTAGAATAAATACACATGATGACATTGAATCAACCATAGGAGATAGTAGACAGGTGTAAAAGGTGGTAATGCCACTCTGGGTGATACACAGTCACTGCAAGGGTTAATTTTATGTTACAAGGTTAAATATTGTGATTTATTGTTAAAGCCCCTGATTCCTTTATGCATTTTGTATCCCAAATGGATGAGTATGGTCCACAAATAGTTAAAGCTCGCAGTCTTAGACTTAGTTCCCAGGGTGATGGGCTGGTCTTGCTCCCTGGTTAGTGAGGAGTGTTTAGTCGTCAAAGCTAGAGGCAACATATGCATGTATAAACTCCTGCTAAAAAGGCCCAGAGTGAAGCCTGATCCAGGATAACACCATTCCTGAGACGGAAAGCTCTGAGAGAACATCTACATCAGAGGAGACATCACTGGATGTAAGAGGTATATGCGCTATATTACCTTGCATGTTTTGTAGAGCTGTATGTAATGTTTTTAAAGTATATCTTTAGCAGTAGGGAAGGTTGAGAATTTGGCATCATAAAAGGGGGCGGCTGTTTTCGCCTCTGGCAGCAAAAAGTCTAGGTGGACTGTTCTGGGGTGTTTCTTTGCCAAGTTCCTATATTAGCCAGAGAACAGAGCTGCAGACAAAAAGTGGCTTCTGCTTTAGAAGACTCAACAAGATAATGTATTACAACCAGTGGCGTGCCAAGGGAAAAGGCGCCCCGGGTGCTTGCTGTCAGGCGGGTGCCAGAGACCGGAAGCAATATAGATGGAAGCGCTCATTGCTGAAGCGTCGGGAGCTGCGGTCCTGACACTCAGCTCCCCGCTCTCTTTCGCTCCTCCACTGAATGGTGAAGCAGAAAGCATGCTGCTCTGTGCTCCACCATTCAGCCTGCAGACACAGATCGTGCTGCTGGCCTGTGTGGGCGGAGCCTGCAGCTGGGAATCTGCTTGTGCTCATCCCACACAGTGCTGCAGAGCGATCTGTGTCTGCAGAGGAGAGCTGGATCTGACCATCAGGAACGGGACAAGATGAGTAGCTAGTGTGTGTTTTTTTTTTTTTAACACAGATGGGGCACAGAGGGCATTATTACTATGGAGGGGGCACAATGGGCATTATTAGTATGGAGGGGGCACAATGGGCATTACTACTATGCAGGGGGCACAATGGGCAATATTACTATGAAGGGGACCTAATGGGCATTACTACTGTGGAGGGGGCAAAATGGGCATTATTACTAGGAAGGGGGCACAGAAGGCATTACTACTTTGAAGGGGGCACAGAGGGCATTTCTACTTTGAAGGGGTCACAATGGGCATTACTACTATGGAGTGGGCACAGAGGGCATTACTAGTTTGAAGGGGGCACAATGGGCATTATTACTATGAAGGGGACACAATAGGCATTACTACTATAAATGGGGCACAGAGGGCATTACTACTATGAAGGGGACACAATAGGCATTACTACTATAAATGGGGCACAGAGGGCATTACTACTATGAAGGGGTCACAATGGACATTATTACTATGAAGGGGGCACAGAGGGCATTACTACTTTAAAGGGGTATCAATAGCGATTATTATTATGAAGGGGGCACAGAGGGCATTACTACTATGAAGGGGAACAATGGGCATTGCTACTATGAAGGGGGCACAGAGGGCATTACTACTCTGAAGGGGGTTGGCATAACTGTTATGGGGAAGAGTGGGCATTACTGCTGGGAAGGGGCACAACTGTTATGTGGGCACAGTGAGGGCATAACTACTGTAAATGGGGCACAGAGAGGGCATTATTACTGTGAAGGGGTACAGATAGGGAATTACTACTGTGAAAGAGGCACAGAGAGGGCAAAACGACTGTGAGAGGGGCATAATTAGGACATAAATACTGTGAGGGGGCACAGTGTGGGCATAACTACCATGAGAGTGCACAATATGGGCATAACTACAGTGAGGGGGCACATATCTAGACAAAACTACTGTGAAGGTTGTACATTGAGGGCAATACTACTGTGAGGGGGTAAAATTTTTTAAAGTATGGGGGATGGTGCCAGAGAAGGGACCCGCCCTGTGCAAGCCACTGATTACAACAACCTTTATTCATGTGGGTGACCATTGTGTTGTCTTGTGCACTGGATTTGCAATAGCTTCCACTCTTCCAGCAGCTGGACCCCTTAGCAATCAGCTGACCGCTGAATTCTTTTAAGTAGGGATTGTCTGTTTCAATGGTTTCTATGCCCGACGATTCATGGCTTTTCCATTGTTTGGCCTTTGTAGCTTGAATGCTTCACTTTTTCACGTTTGTTCGATACCAGGTTAAGGTAAATTTGAATTGTGGCCCCAGAAACAAGGTAATGATTGAAAATAGAGATGAGCGAATTTCAGGTCATGAAATTCGTTCACGCTTTGTTTACTGGTAAAAGGTGAATTGCGTTATGGATTCTGTTACCACGGACCATAACCCGATTCTATGACAGAATGCATAACGGAATGCCTTTAGAGGCATTCCGTGATAATATAAGTCTATGGGCTGCAAAACGGCATTCCGTTATAACGGAATCCATAACACAATTCACCTTTTACCAGTAAACAAAGCGCAAGCGAATTTCAAAATCATCTCTAATTGGAAACTATCCAAAGTGATAAATGTTTCATTTTTGACATCCAGAAGCGGTGCAAATACTTTTTGATGCTTTAATTGTGCGTCCCAGATTATGGTAACTCTTTCCTGTTATTTTAATAAATAGAAGTGCGTCTTATAGGCGGAAAAATACAGTATTTCCTGATTTTGGGACCATGGTGCATCTGATCAAAGTGTGGAATGTAAATGTCTCCTAGTCTGAGGGTACTTTCACACTTGCGTTGTTGGGCAACGGAAGTGCCTGCCGGATCCGGCAAATTGTATACAAACGGAAAGCTGTTTTTGCCGGATCCGGTAGACTTATTCATTGAAATACCGGATCAGTCATTCCGGTATCATCCGAAATAACGGATCCGGTATTTAATTTTTTCAAAGCTAGAAAGAACTGCGCATGCGCAGACCAGAAAACCGGAACCGGCGATGCGGCAATTTCCAGAACACTTGGTACCGGATCCGGCATTAATACATTTCAATGGAAATTGAAATGCGGTAGTGTTCCGGAATTTTGTCCGGAAGAAATACCGCAGCAAGCGGTCAAATACCGTACAAGGAACGGAAGACATCCTGATGCATACTGAACGGATTGCTTTCCATTCAGAATGCATTGGGAAGAAACTGAACTTTTTATTTCCGGTATTGAGACCCTTTACCGGATTTCAATACTGGAAAGAATAACGCTAGTGTGAAAGCACCCTGAGCAAGTCTTCCAAAATAGCAGCTAAAAATAAAGTTATTTCTCTTTTCAACCCTTTCAGGAACTTGTAATTTTCCATTTTTGCCGCCTTCACAGAACAATAACATTTTTTTTATTTTTCCATTCACAGCCATATGAGGGCTTGTCGTTTGCGGGACAAATGGTACTTTTTAATGGCACCATTAATTATTGTATATAATGTAGTAGGGAAAAAAATGATATTCCACCATTGTTTTATGGGTTTTGTTTTTATGGTGTTCCCTATGCGGTAAAACTGACCTGTTGCCTTCATTCTCCAGGTCAGTCCGATTACAGTGATACCAGAGTTATATAGTTTTTCTTGTGTTTTAATACTGAAAAAAAAATCTAAAAACTTTTGATCACCATAATCTGACCCCCATAACTTTTTTTTTATAGTTTTGTCTACGGAGCTGTATGAGGGCGCAGTTTTTTTATTGATACCATTTTGGAGTGTGTGTGACTTTTTGATTACTTTTTATTCAATATTTTGGGAGGTGAAATGACAAAAAAATGACAAATAGGTAATTTTTTTTTCCCGTTACGTTGTTTGCCGTATGGGAATAATATTTTATATTTTAATAGTACGGGTGTTTTCGACGCATTGATGCCCATATTCCAATGCAGTGCTGCCACCTGCAGACCAGAATTGGAATATACTAGTAATAGGGCTGGAAGCCTTGTACAAGCTCAGGCCTATTACTAGCATGGAAAGCCTCCCAGCTAGAAGCGTGCTGCTACCGGTTTTAGCACCGTGGTCATGTTTAAGCACGGCATCTGGAGGGTTAAATGTGTGTGATTGGCATTATCACCAATCACAGACATTAGCCTTGGGTCTCTGCTGTTTAAAACAGCAGGAACCTGGCAGCTATGATGTCCGCTGCATTCGCAAGCAGGCACCATCTTTAAAGACCGGACTTCCACTGTACATGTACGGCGGAGATCCGGAAGGGGTTAATAAGGGATGCAGAAATAGCGGTTACATACATACGGACCCTCATGCCCAAGGACACCATTTTTCTAAATGGCACATGATAGCTGTGAGGCCCTGCCACTGAATTTTCATTGGGGCCCAGGAGCCTCAAAGTGCGTATCTGCTCAGACCATTACTGAGCGGCGTACCTGCCATAGAGGAATACTATGTGATGGAGTCTGTAAGAAGGAGCCACCGAACTGCTTCTCCTGCTCCTGACATAGATTCACTGCATTTTCCAGCAGCCACCACTAGGGGGAGTCTGTTTCAAAGACACTATTTACAGCTTCCATTGAATTTAATGGTAACTGTATAAATTCCTACCCACTGAGCTCCCCCTGGCTGCATAAAATATACTGTGTGAAGGGAACCAGGAGATCTATAAGTGCAGGGGTCATCAACCTTCGGCACTCCAGCTGTTGTGAAACTACAATTCCCAGCATGCTCCATTTATTGCTATAAAAATATGCATGCTGGGTGTTGTAGTTTCACAACAGCTGGAGTGCGGAAGATTGTCTACCACTGTATTAGTGGATTTATGCCAGCTGTCTGGTGTAAATAAATTGAGAAATGTTGTATTCAGACTAAGTACCAAGTGGATGAAGCGAAGGGCAACATTTTTTTTTTATTATTTATTAAAAATTTCTTATCATTAAATAAAAAAATTGTAAATTTGTCAGAAATCTTGGGAGTCTCTCTTTGCATTCTGGGTCGTCTGGGAGTGTTTGACGCATACTGGGAAACTTGGTGGGTCGGGGGCCCATACTAAGTTTACTATGGAGCCCCTATGAGGTCTATGTACAGCCCCCGCCATTACTGGCTATAACCCCCGCGGCACTGACTCATCTCTCAGGTTCTTCAGGGTGAACCACAAACGGCTGCTCGACGACAATTGTCCTGTTATTTACTCAAAACGTCTTTCGTTCTCCACCCTGAAGACCTTCACACATCCTCCTCATGGTCGGCTGCACTTTGGGGCAGAGGTGGCACGTTTCCCTCTCCTTTGACCAGCTATGTTTGTTGTATGGGGCTGGGCAGGAAATATCAGATATTATTAAGCAGCTTATCAGTCAGTAGAGGCCAGAAAATCCTTGACAATCGGCATGCCAGCCGCGGGGACTGAGCTGCGTACATCAGACCGCCGCGCCACATGGCAACACAGAGCACTATGGCAAAAATAAATCTGTTGAAAATGATCAATTTGGACCTTTAGATTTAAAAAATAAGCAGTTTGACGTATTCATTTCAGTCTAGAAGTTGTCTTAAAGGGTTGTCCACTCTTAACAATGGTTTCTTTAAGTGAAGCTGGCCATTCATATTAGATGGATGGCCGACAACTGTCTCCTGCCTCCAACTAGGCTGAGCATGCATGTATTCTGATGGGGGAGAGGGAGGAAAGACAAACTACTCCAGTGGAGGATTATCTCCACCAGTATATGTTTTGATCAAAATACTTAGGCCCACTCACCGTATCAAGGTGACCTCTTTTGCGTGGGTCCCTACTGTAATTTGGCACAGCGACACATGGCGACCACCACCGCCAAAACAGCACCCGAGGGTTAATAATTATTTAGTCTCAGTCTTGTTCCCGAGACCACATGGAAAGGTAAGCTTTTTGTGATCCGCCATGATTGATGTAAGAAATGAAAATCGGACATCATATAGTGCATGATAATCTCAACCTAAAAGTCTAGTTCCAGCCCTGCACCTCACATGGATCCAGAGATCTCCCCATTCATTGCTCCAAATGTTCTGCTACAGTCTTTGACAGCTCAGGAGTGTGGCCTTTCTGCTGTAGCTCTCTCCTTATCACAGCTTAGGAGAGTATCCTTTTCGCTGCAGTTCTCCCCCTATCACAGTTCAGAAGGCATGTCCTTTATGCTGCAGCTCTCTCCTTATCACAACTCAGGGGGTGTGTCCTTTCTGCTATAACTATATCTATATCACAGCTCAGGTGGTGTCTCCTTTCTGCGGTAGCTCTCTCCCCCTGTAACTGTCACAACCTTTTACAGTAGGTACGACTTGTGGCAGTTAAGGTATGGAACTGAGCATGTGCGACCACCTCAATAGGTGGACATGCACATTCCTATACAGATAAACACTAGGGGGCGCCACTATAATGAGTACTGGAGCATTTTTGTAACAGAAAGTAAACTACAAAAGTAAGCAGTTTTTCATGCTAAATCATTTTTCAAATAACATTTGATGGTGCCACAACCCCTTTAAAGACAGCATATTATCAAATCCAGGTCTTAGCAGCTGTATTTATAGTAACCTTATAGAAATAATATAGCGGACCCCGGCCCGCTTTGCTTTTGCTGCAGTGATGGACAGTCCGCTGCCCTCCACCCAGTTTACTGACGGCAGCCTCTATATACAGGTGTCTACAATGGCAGCCATCTGTCATCAGTCAGTATAGTGGGGCAGTTTGCTTAAGGTCCCAGGTCAATTGCCCTTTAATCCCATGTTAGAATCAGTCCTTAAAGGGGTTGTCTCACTTCAGTAAGTTGCATTTATCATGTAGAGAAAGTTATTACACAAGCCACTTACTAATGTACTGTGATTGTCCATATTGCCTCCTTTGCTGGCTGGATTCATTTTTCTATCACATTATACATTGCTCGTTTCCATGGTTACAGACCACCCTGCAATCCATCAGTGGTGGTCGTGCTTGCACACTACAGGAGAAAGTGACCGCCTCTCTGGTGGCCGGTACCATGGGAGCGCACATAGGCTGGGTGCTTTTTCCTATATTGTGCAAATGTAACGCCCCAGAGATGCATTACCACCTTTCAACCCCTCTACTATCTTCTATGGTTGCTGTTACGTTATCATATGTGTTTATTCCAGGTTCAAACAATGTGCATTCCCAATTCCTTGCAAATGTTATGTTAACATGTAATGTGCCTGGTTCACCAGCAGGTGGCAGCAAGCCTGGCAAAGCTAGTTTGCCTGGAATGGAGCCTTCTGTCTCGATTCTAGCCCTCTCTAGAGAGGGAGGCGTTAGTTAGTGAAAGTCAGTCTAGAGGATCCCCTGCTTGGGGAAAGAAGCAGGCCCTTGTCCCTGCTGGACGAGTCCTGCCAAGGCCAGCCAGAGTACCATCAACTCTGCTGGAACAAGAGAAAAGAGTGTCAGAGTCAGACTACAGAAAGATAAGTTACAGCAAACAGCAAAGGAAAGTTTCTATTTAATCCAGTTGACACAGCAGAGGTAGAGAGTGACAGATGTAGCAGTGTCGAATGTGTTTGCCTGCCAGAATTTATGCCAAAGCCTGCTGGTAACCAAGATCAAGTTGGAAGATTGTTCCCTGATGAAAGTTTATTCAAGTAAAGCTGTTATCAACTTTAATACAAACTGAACTACCCACCAGAACCCATCATCTTTGGTCTCTACTTGAGCATAAGTGGATTAAAAGCAGCATATACATTTAAAGCCAGCAAAACACCAAAGACTTGGCAGTACAAGCGGGAGTATCACATGATCGACCCCGCACCATGTGACATATTCTGAACCACGTGGGATGCCAGCTCCAGCGTGCAAGCACGTGACATGTTCTGAACCACGTGGGACGCCAGCTCCGGTGCGCAACCAGCACAGTGAGGTCACTAATAAGAAGACCAGCATACGGAACGCCGTCTGGCAGAAACACGAGGCTGGGTGAGTGGCTGGGCATCGGGTGGGACGCCCCTGATGTCCGCCTAAATATAGAACCAGTCTCCAGTGAGTAGAGACTTATAAACTACTAATATACTTACCTCTTATTATATGCCTCACTAAACAGAGAATTGGATTGTTTCTTGAAACTGCTATGTAGAATCTTTTTTCACATCACGGTTTATTTGAACTTTTTTTCTATATCAACTACAAGGAACTATATTCTTTTTATGCACTTAATTCAAAGCAATATATATATATATATAAAAACAAAAAAAAATTGGAATAAAATGAAATTCAGCATTTACTATGTTTTTTCTATCTGGACTCTAAAGCCCCATTCACACGTCAGTGTTTGGTCAGTGATTTCCATCAGTGATTTTGAGCCAAAACCAGGTGCGGCTCCAAACACAGAACAAGAGCAGATCTTTCCCTTATACCTTATGTCCGTGGAGGCTCCAGTCCTGGTTTTGGCTCACAATCACTGATTGAAATCACTGACCAAACACTGACGTGTGAATGAGGCATAATACTTGACGACTATCTGCTTACTTTGTTCTAGTCTACATAGAGACTATACCAATTTGTGATTTACAGTTTATTGATTGCAGGAGAGAAAATAGAGTATATATACTAAACCAATACTGATTGAAATCTATTAACAGTCGATCATTAACTGCACTGAGGATAGATTAACCGGTACATTAACCACTTGTGACTATACAACAATTATACCTCAGAATATATTACTATTCAGCATTACCACTTTTTAGGGGGTCATTCTGAGTTGTTCATACGTATCCAGTCTTACTCACTTTGTCTTGTTTTATTTATACACTTTTTATATATTTTTTAAAATATATGTCCCAATAAATGTATTTCTAATATGAATTCACTATACGGATGGTGAGTGCCTGTTTTTTATTCCTCAAGACTAAAGTCTGGACTCAATTTGTCCTACCAATCCCTCGACTGTTCATCCTATTTGCACTGCTTCAGACGACAACGCCTGGGGTTCCAGGATATCCAGGTAGGAGCACCGTGACACGTGCACAGCCACACCTAAGGGGACACCATAGGCTAGCCTTACACCACTCTGGCATTCCTACACCTTGGTACCACCAACAGCAGCTACTTAGGGGGAGTCCGTCCCTTGTTGCTGAAATGCAACTGGCGTCACGACAAAAACTCTATCATCTTAAAGGGATCCCTGACACACCCAGTTGGCCCGTTGCACAAGTACGACCACCACTGATGGATTGCAGGGTGGTCTGTAACCATGGAAATGAGAAGTGTATAACATGATAGAAAAATGAATCCAGGCAGCAAAGGAAGCAATATGGAGAATCACAATACATTAGTAAGTGGCTTGTATTACCTTCCTCTACATAATAAATGCCACTTACTGAAGTGAGACAATCCCTTTACGGAGCCATTTCAAACTGACTGGTTTCAGCATGTCAAGCCAACCATTACTGCCCCACAGAATGAATCGGGGACCATTCTGCGAAATAGATTTTAATAAAAGTATTGCGTCTTATTTTGTAACATAACTGTATTTTATTAATACTTATGACAAGAGCAGGGTTTGAGAATCTTTCATTTAGTTATCTTTCCTTTTAAATATATCATCTAATGCACAGACCAGGCTTCCTCTTGTTCTCCACCTTTAAGGCACATTGGAAGGATCCTTAAAATTGTACCAGTGACAGCACCACATTTCCTCCGATCTCCAGGGTGTTAATCATCTGCAGGGCCGGGAAGCGGTGAGTGTACTCACAGAAGGGTTGTCCATTCACATAGACCTTGTATCGACCATTGCCGGTGCGGATGGAGATCTGTAGGAAGATACCACTCATTTATGAACCTATTGCAGTACCCCAAACCTGAGGGTATCCACAAAGTTTGGTTTGTTATATTATGTTCGTAAAATGCTAACGTAATGTACTGCACTCTCAGTTGTTCCAGCATAAGAATTAACAATCCTGGCCCAGCGCTCTCTGGAGCTTAGGGTGTAGGCTGCCTTCCATCCCCTGGTTCCAGAAGTTTCCAGGTAGTGGAGAGGGTAGAAGTAGGGAGCAATCTCCATGTGCTCCTCTCCTTCAGACTCCAGCTCCAAGCTAAAGATAAAAGTAAGCAAGAACTAAAGGAGGAGGATTTGCATGGCTACAGAGAGAGAGAGATACAGCTTAAAGCATTGCAGATAATGCTGCTGCACAGGGAGCACAAGTTAAGACACCCTATGCACCCCAGACTAGTGGTCACTATGCCAGATTGTAGTTGCTAGCTAGAGATCCCAATAACAAGGACTTTAGCAAGAAAAGGAGTAACTAAAGGGCCATTGATGCAACTAGCCCATGCTTGGGCTTCTTGGAGGAATGTGCACTGTGTACAGATAACTGCTGGATGCACTACAACTCCTATTGTACGCATAGTAAAGAGAGACTTTTGTTAAGTTCACTCTAGCCTTGTCACCGACTCTCTTAACACGACAAGCTGGCCATTGTATCTCCAACAAGTGCCCTGCCTAGCATCCACATGGACATTAACACCGTGGGCACCCCCAAACTACCATCAGACAGGGAGCTTGCAGCTACAAAGAGTGCCACGAGGGAACACAGGGTGCCACTTCTTCACTGTACTGACCTCAAGGAGCAAAGGCCTGATGGAGTACACTGTGACACATTATCATCAAGGCCACTACCACTCCCATTCTCTGCTTCAGCTTCTCAGAGGTTTGCTGCGCTATGACCAGCTAAACATCCTAAAAGTGACCTCATGGACTGTCTGCGCGTCCACCTGTGAATCCATTAATCCCAAACTCCTTCCATAGTCATTAGGAGTACAGATACTTACATCAAAATACTGCCCTGGCACAAAGGGGTTATTGGCCATGCTCCTCTCCTCCGAGCCCCAAGAGCCACCAAGTTTGCTGTTGCGCACCACTGTGAGCTCATTAAGACGAACATTGAAGTGTAAAGCGATATCACCATTTACTGTCACAAAATTAATGTGGAAGCTGAAAAAGAGAGAGAATTTATGCAATCATAACATGGCAATTATAGATATACTGAAGATGGAGAGCAAGGTGGTATCAAGGGGGCAACATGGTGGTCTCTAAGTTTGACTTCAACCAAGTGCAACATGGAATTTTTATGTTCTCCATTTGGTTTATGGGGTGGGTTTCTTCCCACACCTCAAAAACATACGAAAAGGGTTAAAAGGCCTGAAAATTGGCCATAATATGTGTCTGACAGGGCTAGATTATAGAGAGTGCATACAAAACAAAGGGGGAAGTTGGGGGTCTCCATGCAAACCAAGCCAGGCATCTTGACTTCACACAGGTCAGCCTCAGGGTGCTGACAGATAGACAGGAGCTGGGATACCTCAAAGGGTCCTGACTGTGGAGGATCAGGGAGGTGCAAGTAAAAAAAAATTAGTTTGATAGGGGGACTACGTTTTTGGGGTCTGGTCTGTATTTACTTAGGGGGTCGTTTTTGGTGTCTGAGTTTAGTTACGGGCCTGATCTGAGGTCTCAATTGGAGGTCTTCTCTGGGATCTGAAATAATATTCTGGCCTGGGGTCAGACATAGTTTTAGAGGTTGATCTGGGAACTGGATTTATAAAGGAGTCTGGTCTGAGGTTAGAATTTATTTAGGGGGTCTGATCTGGGATCTGATTTTTGTGGTCTGGGGTCTGAATCTGAATTAACATTTGGTCTGATTTTAATTAGGGATCTCCAAATGTACTGGTGTGAAACATTCCATTTTGAATGACAATGGACCCTGGTTTATGCAGGGGAATTGGAGATCTGTACCAAAAAATGGCAGCTCCGTCCACTATACAGATATATTCAGCACAGAATTTGGAGCTAAAATGACTTGAAGATAAAAGGCGAAACATTCACTTGAAGAAAACAATTCCACTCTATCATCTCCTGCACCAAAACCCCTCATTATTAGTAGTAACCAAAACCTTTATCTAAGAGTCGTTAATTGGCTCTAGGAATGATAGAGCTGGTTAATAGAACATATTGAAAAGTATCTTATGTATCATATAGCTTAATTCATTGGCTAATAACAGACTATGAGGAGTCACTTCATAGTACCACCACTCCCTCACCTTTGGGCTCCCATTGGCATGAACCCTCTAATCACAAAGGTCCTCTTAGGGGTCACTCCTCCGGGAATGTTTGCGCGGTAAGGAACAGGCTGCAAGGAGACAATACATACAAAATATGACCAAATGATAGACTACAGCATTGTTCCTCAACCCCAGTGCTCAATCACCCCCAAGCCCTACGGCACCATCCATGGTAAATGTAAAGAGCTGGAATTCTGGTGCTGTACATTTTACGACATTTGCTGGGCCACACAATCATCTGCAGAGTGGGATAGTGGCTGATGTAGATGCCACCCAGGAATCAGTTTAACCCCTTAGATGGTATTGTCAATAGCAACTGTGACAGCTAAGTGGTTAGACAGGGGGAGGAGGTTTTATCTGACATCCCATCGGTGACCCGTGATGTGACATCAGGATGCTGATGGATTTTCGTGGCAACCAGGGGCCTAATAAGCTCTTCCATGTATGTTCAGGAAGGGCCTAATAGGCTGCCTGTCAGTGTAAAATTGACAGGTATAATAAGACTCTTGTATACTGACCGGGTTATAGGTGGGTCCTCCCATTGCCTGAGAAAAGAAGAAGAAAAAACAGATTAGAATGACTGAAGAGATGTGATTTTATGGTATTGTCAAAAAAGTGTATGTGCACACAAGGAACCGGTGAACGTATACTCACAGGCAGAGTCATGGCTGGATATCCGGGCGCTATCATGGCCTTGAGAGACAAATAGAAAATATACATTATAGTGGCCGCGTATTTGGAAGCTTAGTATACAACAGATGGGACAGACAGTGACTGTATCCTATGGCACTTACCCCACCTGGTGGGAAGGCAGGATTCATTCCTGGGCCCTACAATAAAAATGCACGCAATAAATTACTAGTTCAATTGTAATATTACTCGATCAGACATTTTTAGATGGCTCTCTCTCCTGTCTGTGTGTGTTTTCGCAACGGGAAGAGGGAAATAAGCTGTTGGCAGACACCTCCAGCCGTGGCTTATCTCCCGAGAACAACAAGATCTGACATCTCGATCCTCATCTCTCTTGATGGCAGTCAGGAGGCCCCATGATAAATTAGAGGGTTGGCTCAAGGACTGGGGTTCCTTGGGCCCACCAGAAAAAATTACTCTCAGGGCCCAACCGCTATATCATCGATCAAGCCTAATTGATTAAAAACTTCAGACATAGACCCTAGTGGACAGTGATCATCTCAGAAGGCAACTCCAAATGCAAGTTTTCTCTTGGACCATTATGACTTCATAGACTAGGCCCACTGGAGGATCCTCTTGTTCTCTGGTGGGTCAAGTCCAACCCTGGGTTGGCTAGTTTCACGAAATTGATGGGTTTAGCCGACATTAAACTAACATGTACGGCCAGGTGTATCCTTGCAATTCTTCTTCATAGTTCCTGCGTCTTCCACCGATTTTCCGCCTAGTCACCAACACTGGTCTTCTCGCTGTCTTCTCTCTCAGTCATTTACCTACAGTATAGGGGTTTAAGTAGAATTCATGAAGCCCATGGCACCCCTGTCCATCTTGACAGTAAAGAGGATCCACTTGGTGAATCTAGACCCCAAAAAGCCACCACCAAAGAATAACTGGTGGACCCCCGAGAATTGCAGTGACAAGCAGATTCTTCAGTCAGTAGCATGTTCCTTTGACACCAGTCTCGTTGCGTGGTCTCTCTGTGAATCTCTTTCCAATAATTCGCTCTCTAACTGTCCATATTTATATTGTAGATGACCTCTTATCTCTCCGGAGGTGTCTGTTTTAGTAACTACCATTGTTTTCCCATTCAGAGCTCTGTTATGCTGTAAATTTATTCCTACTTTTCCCAGGAGAATTAACAAAGGAAGAACACAATACATAGGAGAGAAGACTCCAAAATTGTTATTTCATAGGGAGTACAAGTATTTTCTAAAAGGACATGTCAGAAGAGATAACTGGTCTTCTTAAACTTCCACTTCCTTTACAAAAAAATGTTTTAACTCACCCCACCTCCTCCTCCGACAATGCTCAAAGACTGGATGGTGACATCTCCATTCACATGAACACACTGCACCCTCTCTAGAGGAATCCTATGACGGAACTCATAGAAGGGGGAACCATTTGCATTGACCTGGACAAAGTGAGACAGACTGTCGGTAAATTAATCTTTGATCATCCTTCTTTGCTATTACTAACATTGTAAATATCGAAACCATTCAGCACCCTGCGGTTTTCCGTTTTTGTTTTTTTACTGGTGCCTCAGAAACGAAGCTGGTGTCAAGTTTTAAAGTGGTTTTCCAATTACCAAAGTTATTCAACAAAGTCACGCGCAACTTCGCGAATGACAGTATTAATCCAAAGTTATAAACTAAGCGACTTCGGATGGAACATTCGAAGCTCATTTCGCTCATCACTATATGTGACATTTTGATTTTTTGTACAAAAATGTTTTGGGAAGTGAAGTGATCAAAAAATAGACAATAAACTATTTAGATTTTTTTTCCCATTACGCCATTCACCGTATGGGATAAATATTTTCATATTAACAGCTCTGGGGGTTTCAGACATGGTGATGCCTATGATGTTTGTTTATTTTTACTCGGGGAAAGGAAAACTATTTAAATTTTACATATTTTTTCCACTATATATATATATATATATATATATATATATATACACACACACATTGTATATATCTACATTCTCCCCCCCCCCTCCCCCCCCCGCCGAGCCCATCCCCTTCCCCACCACACTTACAATTTTAGACCTGGCGTGAGCGGGGCAGAGTTGCAGATTTCTAATCTGCGCCTGAAATATGCCTAATTTAGGCGTATTTTAGTATATTAAATGACCCCCTTAGTTTACATTGCAGTGAATTAGCATTGCATTGTAAGCTCCATTTGCTGTTATCCTATGGTGCCCTGCCACCTGCAGGCCTCCATAGGAACAACAGCTCTGATACACTGGATTTCTTCAGAGAGACTCCGCACATCAGAGCAAAGGAACAGCATGCCCGATCACTGGCTGGGAGGCTTCTCCAGACCCGGAAGTGCAGAGCTTCCTAGTTTTCAGTGCTCAGATTCTGTGGTCACATTTGACCATGACATCTAAGGGGTTAAGTCTTTGCAATTGGCGTTATCACCGATCGCAGACATTAACCCCGGGTGTCTGCTGTTTACCTGACTTCCCTACTACATGTACGGCGGAGGTCGTGAAGGGGTTAAAGACATTCTCCATGATTTTCACATTCATGGCTTTGAATAGCTCCCGTGGCGGAAATTAGACAGCAGTACTACACATCTCCATCCACTGTGCAGTAGATGGAGCTGGTTACTGCAGCGCATTGAAGTGAATGGGAGCAGTGCTGCAGAAACCAGCTCTGTCCACTATAGAGTGGGGGAAACTGTGTAGTGATCCAGAACTACTCTCCAACAGCTGATCGGTGGAGGTAAAGGGTGTTGGACCCCCTCAGATCTAATATTCATTGCCTATCCTATAGATACACCAGCTATATCAAAATCCTGAAGAACCCCTTTAGGGGGTTTTCTGGTCGGTGAACATATTTTAAAAAGGATCGGACTGGTTTAAAAAAATAAAACAAAAGTCGTCAAAATCAACTCCCCGGTCCACTGTCGATCTCTTTCCTGTGCTCCCTAGGTCCCCACTGGTCTCTACTTCCTGGTCCCTGTCACCAAAGGTAATGGAACCACCTGAGCCAGTGATTGAGCAGTCAGGAGGGACCCAGGAAGTGTAGGAATGGGATCGGCATGGAATCGGAGAGTTGACTATGACTTCTTTTATTTTTTAAACCATTCTGATCCTTTTTCACCGGTTAGAAACTCTATGGAGATGTTGTCCTTTGCCAGATGTTGTCCTTGGGTGCACCGCAAGACACCAGTGTTAACCACAGAGCCCTTGTGCACCCTTTTTATTTGTTTCCTTACCTGGTAGCTTCCAGGATTGATAAAAAACACCAATTCAAAGTGCCCGCCTCTGCGAAAGGGGATGCCATCTTTCCTCGCCTCTTCGCCTCCCCATTTACCAGATTGGAAAGTATTAAACACCACCTTGTCCTTCCCATCGAAGCGGGGATTAAAGTGGAAAGCAATGTCTGTCCCATCATGCTGACCACACGAAAAGTTCACACAGAAGCTATGAGGGACACAAGGACATCAAAGTTACATCAACCTTCTGCATGGTGGACCTTCTCATACCTTGGTTTTCATCCTGACCTTACTTTACAAATACAGGACACCACGAGAGCATGCAGAAGACCCGGAGAGGAGGTGAGGATTGGAGCAGTGGTAGAAGTACTCACAGGACCCCACGAGAGCATGCAAAAGACCCGGAGAGGAGGTGAGGATTGGAGGAGTGGTAGTGGCTATGATGGTAGTAGAAGTACTCACAGGACCCCACGAGAGCATGCAGAAGACCCGGAGAGGAGGTGAGGATTGGAGGAGTGGTAGTGGCTATGATGGTGGTAGAAGTACTCACAGGACCCCACAAGGGCATGCAGAGACCCTCAGAGGTGGTGAGGATGGGAGGAGTGGTAGTGGCTATTATGGTGGTCGAAGTGCTCACAGTTCACAGTGGCAGTCCTCACTTTGACTCTTCCCAGGCCATGCACAATGAATGGAGGGCAGCCCCTTTCTTCACTCAGGGCACTCCCTGGACGTTTTTAGGGTTCCTGCCTGATGGTAGTTGGGATGTCCTTGATGTTAGGTGCTTGTCAGGGAGCAAGACAGGAATACAGATGCAGGGCTGGCGGATGGATGATGGAGTCAATCATCATACCCGCTGGTTGCAATAAAGTCTTTCTTTTCTAAATCATTGATGGGAGTAGTAGTACAGAAAGCAACAAAAGGCACAGTTCCAAAGTATATCACAGTACAGTCTCTTCTAAATAGCTGAGTAATGGTAGTGACAATGATGGTAATAGTAGTGCTCCCTAACTCTCCCTTCAAGTACACTTTGCAGTCTCTCCACACAACCACAGGATGGAACTGAGCATGTGCGACTACCTATGTGATATTACTGAGGTGGACGGAGAAATAAGGAAAGGAATAAACAGCAGGTGGCGCTCCCTGTGTGCCATTTATAATTTTGGTGTATTCTTTTAGGACAGTGGGAACTTTTGGGCTCCATTACCCTCAGTTCACACTTGTGCGTTTTACAGCGCGTTCAAACACGCTGTAAAACGCATAACCGATGCAAACCAATGCTTCCCTATGGGACTGGTTCACATTTTCGCTTTACAGCGCTGCTCGAACGCGCTGAAAACGCCCGATGCATAAACAAGTACTTGAGCTTTTGGGGCATTTGTCGCGTCGTTTGGCCCATAGACTTCAATGGGAACGTGCAACGCTTGTATTTTGCGCGTTTTTGACACTGAAAACGCTGCTCGAACCCGCTTATGAATTTGCAACATGCTGGAAAGGCCAAACTTCATATAGACAGGGATATTTGGTCATTGGACAACACTGCAGTCAATCACACAACGCTGCTGCAAACGCGCGCTTACTATTGCCAAAAACGCGTGCCTCAGAAACGCTCAGGTGTGAACCTAGCGTTAGGTTCCAGGGTCCAGGTGGAACTCCTACCTATGCACCCCCTATCATTACGTCCTTGACAGTAAGATAATCTGTATAGTTAGCGGGCAAAACTTATCTGCACCTCAGATATCATAGAAGAAGCTGACTTAAAGATCAGATACTTTCCAGGATGACTAAGCAGGCGCTACCATGTCAAATGTTGGGACTCTTAGACTGTTAGGTTTTGCATCCCACTGGCAGTATACCTGAAATCTAAAACCAGCTCCCTTGCCAGATCTGCAGCAGGATGAGATACAACGGCTAAGAGGTGTGTGCCTCTGAGCCACATCCCACAGAGCAGGACAGAAAATAAAACGGACATCACAAAAGCCATTCTCAATAAATATCCCCTATGTTTCTGCTAAACTGCTGCACCCAGAAATGCAAAAAAGTGACTTAAATTACCACAAATTGAACTTGCAAGGATCAAGAAAATGCAAGTGGCCACCCCCAACCAAAGCTTGGTTTGATCGATTTCTGCAGGAGCATCCACCAAGGAGCCATCTGTCATAGTTCTTGGATCCAAAACAAATTATTTGTCAATGTGCAGTATATAACACATCATTCATTACAAAAGCAAATTTCTGCTGTCCTAGACAGTTATAGGGGTCATCTTACAAGGTGTGAACTACTGCTTTAAAGGCGTTATCCCACGATTAATGTGCAGTACCTCAGAACAGAGGCCCTGCAAAGTGATAATTTGGTACATTACTAAAATGATTAATGTTTTGTATTATCTTTTGCATGTAATCTTCAGAGCTCTCTGTAGGTGGCACTGTTTAGAAGATTGCACCCTGACTCAGCAGAGGGAACTAGCTTTCCACTCTAAGGGAGAAGCTTTCTAGTTAATATTGCATCAGTCACTTTAGTTTTAGCTCTGCCTGCTGTGAAGGTAAGATGCTAGTTCAGTTTAGCTCCAGGAGAAACTTCATTCCTGTTGAGACCAATCCCTGAGGGAAAACAGGAGGAGAGATTCATAGACTAGCTCAGATCACAAGGCCATGCGTGTTAGCAAGGTATTTGTTGTTTATGGCTATAGACTTTACTGCTTGTGAAAGGATTAACAGTCAACGGCACTTTTCACACTTATATAACGGTTTGGCCGACCGTTTGATGATCTGCATCCCTCAGTCTGAAAATTGCAGAGCTGATTGTGAGACTTTTTGCATGTGAATGGTTTGTAGTCTCTGGCACCCACCAAATTTTTTTACAGATTTTCACGCCTGTGAAAGGTTGCACTTGCAAAGCGTTTTGAAGGAGCTCAGGGACTACTACTCCTCTCATCATCATCATTGACATTCACCTATACTCAACTATAAGCAGAGGAATACATTGTCACTTTGGAACTGTGCCTTGTTAATACCGGATGTACTACTACTCCCATTTCCACTTCAGTAAGGAGAGACTTTGTTTGTTGCAACTAACTGGCCTGACCACAGACCCCAGTACCATCCACTTGCCATGGCACCCTACACCTCGTGCCTTGCAACCTAACAAAACACAATCACAGGCACCCCAATCACAAACTGCCAGAAGCCCCCAAAACTAGGGTGTGTCCTCCAATCCCTGCACAGCCCTAGGAAGCATCGATGTGAGGGTTGTCAGTGTGATCCGTGTGTACTGCCATCATTGCCAGAGCCACTACCATTCTCATCCTAGGCTTTCTCCTCCTGGGCTTGTTGCAAATGCAAAAAAATAAAAATAAATGAAAATCAGACATCATATAGGACATGACAATCCCTTTCTAACAAAGCTAGAACCAGCTCTGTACCTCACATGGATCCAGAGATCTCCCCATTCATGGCGCCTATTGCTCTGCTAGATTTATTTCAAGCTTTCAGCTCAGGGACGTGTCATTTCTGCTGCAGCTCTCTTCCTATAGCAGCTCAGGGGGGTGTGCTTTACACATGCATTACTGCATCTGCAGTGGCTGCTTTCTCAGATTTCACTGAGGGTCACATGACCTGTGATGTCAGCTTCTTTCCCTGCTCTGATGATGTTTCATGCACAAGCCTGAGAGCAGCAGCTATGTGTCTGTACACGAGACGTCACGGTGCTGGCTACGCCCCCCTGCACTGCTGTCTGCTGCTTATTGCTCTCTTCCCGAATTCTTCTGGAAAAACTTTAACCCCTTCAGCAGCACAGACTCAGGGCTGAAGGCTTTACTGTGTAGCTGCAAGCAGTAAGGAGACAAATGCTGGGCACAGGAGCTGACAGACTAGAGGAGCATTGCACACGCACAGGTAGGGGGAAGATCCTGTGTGTATCAGCAGTGTCATTGTAAAGCTGGGACTTGTAGTCCTACACATACAACATGCTGCTGAGTCTCCCAGCAGGCAGACATGTCACTCAGGGCAGCACTTGTATTTACTTCCTTTGCAGAGCAGGGGAAGGGGCAGAGATTGTTGTTACTGCAGGTAAGCAAAGATTCAGAAGAGAACCAGTGAAATTTATTTTTTTTTTGCCTAAAACTTGCTTGGCTTAGTTATATATTGCTGACCATCAGATTTACAGTGCTATAGATTTTTTTTTTCACAACTCGGAAAACCCTTTTAATCTCACTAGATAGAAATAATGCCTGCAATAAAACAGAACATCTAAAAGATCTCTGGGAGCCAAACCAGACCTGACGCTGCAGCAGCCGTTTACAGTTATTGCTGTAATAGCGCCATATAAATGTATAATCCTGAGCCAAGTAACACGTGATATCACATGATGATAAGATAGTAATATATTTATTCTACGGTGATAACATCACCTCTGCTATGCTATACACTACGGTATACTACTGAGTGAAGCCAGCCATAGACAAGAAGTCATTGCCAGCAGCTATCACCCTGGCCTTACACTGCAGATCTCTGTCGGCCGACCACTCGCACTGTCGTCAGGTTTCTCTCCCGACTGCTCCATACACATGCACACTCAGATCGACCAAGCGTACATGTGTTCTGAACATAGAAAACGCAGGAAGCCACTGGTGGCGGCTTATTTTCCCGGAGAACAACTGGACTGGGCATGCTGAATTTCCCCATAGACAGCAGATGGTTGGCCGTTCCTGAAATCACTGGGTCCGGATGGCATTAATTTAAGGTCATAAAAAGAAACAGTGAAGGGTATGTAGATTTTTGCAATCTTTTTTTTTTTTTTTATTGCTCCAGTTAAAATACGGACCCTTTGAGGAACTGCTTGATACAGTCCACTTGAGCCAGTTTTCGGATCCCATCCCATTTTCCCTTAGATCTATTTATCCAGACAAATCGTATGCTTAAAGGGGTATTCCGGTTATAGAAAGTTATCGCCTATCCACAGGATAAATATTAGTTTTGTTGGTGACCTCTCTCTGCAATCCCTACCAATCACGTTGGGCGGGCGCAACCCCCCCCCCCCCTCCCCAAAATGAACGAAGCGTCAGGTCGAGCATGCTCACTGACTTCTGCTCCATTCATCTCTATGGGGGTCTATAGGGGATAACTTGCTAAACCGGAATATCCCTTCAAGGGTTTATTCACATCTTGCAGTTATTTCATGTTTTTGCCTTGATTTTTCCAAAAGGACAGCAAGAACTTATTGGTAACTATTAGATTTACCTGTTAGCGCGATTAGGGATCATGCCCTGAATGTAAACCGACATGCCAGGCCGCATACCGCCATAAATCGGCTGCCTGAGAGGAATAGGCTAAACAAAGATAGACAAAGTAGACAGTATTAGGTGAACAACCCCTATGCAAAGAAACCTTAAAGGGGTTTGCTGAGACTTTTCAACCGATGACCTATCCTCGGTATCTGATTGGTGGGGGTTCGACACCCGTGACCCCCACCGATCAGCAGCTTCAGAAGGCTCCTACTCTCGCAGTAGTGCCGTGGCCTTCTCCCTGCTCACCAAGCACAGCGCCGTACATTGTATAGTGGCCATGTTTGGTATCACGCTCAGCCCCATTCATTTCTAGGTCTTGTGACCGATGAACGTGATGTTACTGGCCTAGGAAAAGCGGAGAGAAAGCTGTGGTGCTAATGTAAGTGCCGGTGTCTTGTCAAACAGCTAACCGGCTGGGGTCCTGGGTGTTGGACCCCCACTGATCAGATACTGATAACCTATCCAGAGAAAAAAGTCATCAGTGGAAAAGTCTCGGAAAACCCCTTTAAAGGATGTGTATACTTTAGCAACTTTTATTTTTTTATTTTTATACAGTGCATCTAAATTAAGGAACTCTGCAAAGGTTTGTTTAAAACAAAGTTGTGTGTCTCGAGCTCCTATGCAGACCTATGTAGGTTCACAGTTAAACACTACAAACAAAACTGCATGTTATCTGGTTCAGGACGCCGTTACTTCCTTCAATCTTGACAACCTATAGATAGCAGTAGACCATAGCAAACAATATGCAATATAATATATACATTGCTTTGAAAAAGAATTTATACCCCTTGAACGTTTCCACATTTTTTCACGTTACACCTTCAAACTTAAATGTATTTTATCGGGATTTTATGTGACAGACCAACACAAAGTAGCAAGTATGTGTGACATAAAAAAGGAAAATTATACATGGTTTTTAAAAATTGTAATAAATAAAAATCTGAAAAGTGTGGCGTGCATTCGTATTCGTCCCCCTTTACTCTGATACTAAATTATTTATCCTCAGTATAACTCCAGCTGTTCTGTGAAGGCCTCAGAGGTTTGTTAGAGAACATTAGTGATCAAACAGCATCATTAAAAAAAACAAGGAACACGCCAGACAGGTCAGGGATAAAGTTGTAGAGAACTGTAAAGCAGGGTTATAAGAAAATATCTTAAAGTGGTTGTCCCACGAAAAATATTCTACAATTTTCAAACCAGCACCTGGATCTGAATAATTTAGTAATTGCATGTAATTAAAAATTTTGCATAGCCAGTGAGTTATTCAATAAAATGTGTCTGTATAGCGCCACCTGCTGTTTGTTTTTCTTATTTCTTTGTCCTGCTCACTGAGATGGCCGCACATGCTCAGTTCCATCCTTCAACTGTTCCCTGAGCTGTGATAAGAAGAAATGGACACGCCCCCTTTTCTGAAGCAGAAAAGACACGCCCCTTGAGCTGCCAGCTTGATATAAGCCTAGCAGAGCAATGACTGGGAAGATCTCTGGATCCATGTGAGGTACAGGGCAGATTTTCATTTTTTAGATTAGTCATGGGATAACCCCTTTAAGCTCTGAACATTTCACAGAGTATGGCACAACTGCAAACCTACCAAGACATGGCCGTCCGACTAAACTGACAGCCCAGACAAGGAGAGCACCAATTAGAGAAACAGCCAAGAGGCCCATGGTCACTCTGGAGGAGCTGCAGAGATCCACAGCTCTGGTGGGAGAATCTGTCCACTGGACAACTATTAGGCCCCTTGCAGACGAGCGTTCCTCACGCAGCGAGTCCGCAACGGAGCTCCCGGCCCGACCTCCCAGCACTGCCAGGGATCACATAGCACTATATTGATTTATGATGCTATGTAACCCTTACAGTTCTGGAATGTATTGGATAACACTGGCAGCATTATGCCAGTGTTATTCAATACATTCCTGAACTGTAAGGGTTACATAGCATCATAAATCAATATAGTGCTATGTAAATCCCCTCAGTGCAGGAAGGTCAGGTTGGGAGCTCTGTTGCGGACTCGCTCCAGGAGGAACGCTCGTCTGCAAGGGGCCTTAGTCATGTACTCCACAAATCTGGCCTTAATGGAAGAAAGGCAAGAAGAAAGACATTTTTGAAAGCAAGCCGTAAGAAGTACAGTTTGCCACAAGCCTTGTAGGGGACACAGCAAACATGTGGAAGAAGGTGTTCTGGTCAGATGAGACCAAAGTTGAACTTTTTGGCCTAAATGCTAAATGCTGTGTGTGCGAGGAAAACTAACAGTGCACACCACCCTGAACACACCATCCCCACTGTGAAACATGGTGGTGCCAGCAGCATGCTGCGGGGATGCTTTTCTTCAGCAAGGACAGGGAAGCTGGTCAGAGTTGAATTGAAGATGGATGGGGCTAAATACGGGGCAATCCTGGAGGAAAACCTGGTAGAAGCTGCAAAAGACTTGCTGTTCACAGGTGCTCTCCATCCAATCTAACTTGAGCTATTTTGCAAAGAGGAATGGGCATATATTTCAGCCTCTAAATGTGTAAAGCTTGTAGAGACAGAACCCAAAAGACTTGCAGCTATAATTGCAGAGAAAGGTGGTCCTACCAAGTACTGACTCGGTGGGTGGGGGTGCAGTATTACAAATGCATGCCACACTTTCCAGATTTTTATTTATTAAAATCATTTTCTTTTCACTTCATACATACTTGCTACTTTGTGTTGGTCTATCACATAAAATCCCAATAAAATACATTTAAGTTTGTGGGTGTAACGTGAAAAAACGTGGAAATGTTCAAGGCGTATGAATACTTTTTCAAGGCACTGTAGAATAGTTACATGTAGGTTGTTAATATGCGATAAGAAAAAAATTGATGACCTACCCAGGCAGCACAAATAGACTCAAGCGTTGAAGGGGTTTTCCAGTACTTAGATATTGATATTGATTGATTGATATCAGATTTGTTGGGGTGCCCTTATCGATTAGCTATATTGGGCAGCCTCCAGCTAGAAACTATACAGAGGATGCAAAGCTCCATCAGTGGTCGTGCCGGCACTGAAGCTCTCATTCAAGTGAATGGAAGCCGAGTTGCGGTACCCTGGCACTGGATGGAGCCTTCCATCCACTGTATAGTTTATGGCGTTGGTTGCCCAAAGCAACTGGTTAGTAGTGGTGTCGTGAGTCGGACTCCTATTGATCCGATACTGATGACCTATCCTGAGGAGAGCTCATGTACTGGAAAGCCCCTTTACGTTATACAAAAAAAATAATCATGGCCTATCTAGGAAGGATCAAGCCACTACTTACCGGGTTGTAAATTGGCTGGTATCCTAGAGGTGAAACAAACGCCATGTCTGTTGCTGTCCAAGCAGAAAAATACAGTGCTCTATACACACAGCAGGTTCCTTATATACACTCACGTAATAAGGGCATGGTCTCCTTTCCATTCATTTAACCTTTGTTCCTGGTTTACTGCACCAACCGCACACATAGTAGGAAGAACCTTTGGTCCCGTAATATAGTTCTTTGAAGAAGCAGACAACATGGGAAAGAATGCAAATGATAAATGGCCATAGACATAAAGGATTGCCCTTGGTGCATTCTGAGGTTGTATCATTCCTTGAAATGCTCACAGATAGTTTGCAATGATTGGAATGGTCTTTCCATTGAAATATCGTAAATCAGTATGATGACATGATTGCATTGTCCTACTAATAAATCGGCTGGTGCATTATCATGGACAGTTTGGTATAATTATCAGTTGTCTCCATTATCATTAAATATGGACATTTATCCACCGATCATTAGAACGAGAACCATGGGGCCCCCATTTCCTCCTCAGTGCATGGCCATAGTGAGGAGGACATTGATCAGAGTGGCAGTCGAGTATGCTCGGTGCCATTCCAGCAGAGTGCCGGACGGAGTCCTGGTCACTAGAGCTTACGAGTTACAGTTTCAAGTACAGAACTGTATTATGGCTACCTACAGTAGTACATAACCAGAATACAGCATTAATTTTATCCAATGGAGGTCTCCATACCTCTGTGTCATGCCATATGTTATGCCATGCTCTATAGCAGTGAGACTGAGTGCCCAAACTGCAACCCAAAACCCACTTATTTATCACAAGGTGCCAACACGGCAATTTAACCTGAATACTGAAAAATATCGGCCAAGTTAAGCTGTGGGTGTGTGGCTAACACAGACCCCAGTAAAATGAATTCCTCCGTTATTGCCCCCTAGTGTTAAAAATGTCCCAGTGGCCCCTAGTATTATTAAGGCCACCATTACTGGCCCCCAGTATTAATTAGACCACCATTACTGGCCCCCAGTGTTAATAATGCCCCATTAGTGTCCCCTAGTATTATTTTTCCTCCATTAATGGCTCCGATTATTGATAATGCTGAAAAATACTGGCCAAGTTAAGCTGAAGATCATGGCTTAACACAGACCCCAGTAAAATGAATCCCCCCCGTTGGCGCCCCCTAGTATTAAAAATGTCCTATTAGTGGCCCCCAGTATTAATAATGCCCCATTAGTGTCTCCCAGTATTAATAATGCCCCATTAGTGTCTCCCAGTATTAATAAGTCCACCATTTAGGTCCTCCAGTATTAATAAGGCCCCAACTAATGGCCCCCAGTAAAATTAATGCCCCTATTAGTGCCCCCTAGTAATATTTTTCCTCCATTAATGGCTCCCATTATTAATAATGCTAAAAAATATTGGCCAGGTTAAGCTGTGGGTCATGACTTAACACAGACCCTAGTAAAATGAATTCCCCCCGTTGGCGCCCCTAGTATTAAAAATGTCCCATTAGTGGCCCCCAGTCTTAATAAGGCCCCCACTAATGGCCCCCAGTATTATTAATGCCCCATTAGTGTCCCCCCCGTTATTAATAAGGCCCCCACTAATGGCTCCAAGTAAAATCAAAGCCTCATTAGTGCCCCCCTAGTATTATTTTTTCACCTTTAGTGGATCCCAGTATTAATAATGCCCCCATTAGAGGCCACAGTATTATTAATGCCTCCTTCCCCACTCTTCTTGTGCAAAAAAAAAATAAATAAATAAAACTCACCTCTTCTATTTGATCGCACCGCGGTGAACACCCGCTGCTCATTGGATCCACAGGACAGGACCTAAGCTTCAGCATGATGACGTTTCGCAGGTCCTGCTGCTACCAGTCAATGCTGTGAAGAGTCCTCATGCTGGCGCGCAGGTCCTGTCCTGTGCATCCAATGAGCAGCGAGTGTTCCCCACGGCACGATCAGATGGATGAGGTGAGTTTTATTTTTATTTTATTTTTTAACACAAGCAGAAGAGGGGGGCAAAGGTTGTACTAATGAGCTCACCACAATAGAAGCGCTCATTAGTAATAGTGCACAGGTGGCAACCCTACACACATGGCCCACACAGAGCCGTGTGCCCACAGAGAGGACTCTGAGTGCCCCCTCTGCCCCGCTTGCCATGGGTTCGCCACCACTGCTCTATAGGATTCCATATGGGTGCAGGTTTTACCCCCCAGAAACCAAAGGAAATTGAAAAATTCCATCCATTTATATGTGATGTGATTTTGTTTTTTTCACTAAACTAGGGCAAACAACTGGTTCTGAAAAAAGAATTATTTGACTTACATGGCACCTATATGGAACACGATATCAAACTCATATGGAAGTACACAGGACCTACAAAGTATCTGTAACAGGCGGGAGTATATAGTACACTACAGAACTTCACAAGCGTCTAATTTGCCTGTCAATTCAGACTGGTGATATTTTTGCAGTTGTTTTATGTACATTTCCCCTCTGGTAGCGCCCCCTGCTGTTTATCCATCTGGCACACCTTCTCAAGCATGCAGAGGTGAACCGACATGCTCAGTGGGCACACAAAATGCATACCGTATTTTCCGTTATCGGAGCGGCGGCATCCGGAGCATTAAAGGTAGGTTGATTTTTTTTTCTCTGATCTGAGGTCTTATCAATATGAGTGTCTTATTAACATGGAGATGTGATCTGAGGTCTGATTAATATGGGTTTTTATTAACATGGAGGTATGATCTGAGGTCTGATTAATATGGGTTTTTATTAACATGGAGGTGTGATCTGAGGTCTGATTAATATAGGGGTCCTATTAACATGGAGGTGTGATCTGAGGTCTGATTAATATAGGGGTCCTATTAACATGGAGGTGTGATCCGAGGTCTGATTAATATGGGGGTTTTATTAACATTAAGGTTTGATCTGTGATCTGATTGGGGCCCTATTAACATTGGGGGGTCTGTTCTGAGGTCTGATTAACATTGGGGGTCTGATTAAGGTACTAAGTTTAGGTCTGATTGGGGGTCTTATTAAAGGGGTTCTCTGAGAATTTAGAAAATTTAAATACTTAAATATTACTTCATTATAAATATTTTACCAAGTACCTTTCATGAGTTATAATGCCTTGTTTTGTCTGGGGAGCAATCATTAGGAGAAATAAAATGGCTGCCATCCTACTAGTACACACAGAACCTGTCCTAATCACACAGGAGGACAAGTTAAAGAGCTGCACCATCTTCCTCTCTTACTTGTCACGGATTATGATCCTGAATAAAGTTTAATATGATCTTCAGATGAATCTTTGTGGGAATGGAGTTCATGAGGAGACATGAAGTACAGAGAGGAGGTGGGGGAGTGTAGATAATGAGTAGGGATGAGCGAATCGACTTCGGATGAAACATCCGAAGTCTATTCGCATAAAACTTCGTTTTATGGTACCACTTGGAACCGAACCAGAGTTTGGGAAATGTTTTTTTACAGTATAAATCAATTTCTGAAGTTATGCGAAATCTCACGAAACTTCGTGAAGTAATAACTTCGGCTCATCGGAGCCAATACATTCTAATACTGTACGGAACTCGCTCCGTACAGTATTGAAGCGAAGTTTTATGAGAATCGACTTCGGATGTTTCATTCAAAGTCGATTCTCTCATCCCTAATAATGAGCAGCAGTCCTTGGATGCAGTCTCTATTACCACAGTCTGTCCTGTCATCCTCTATGTACTTCAGCTGTCTCTTCCTGAACTCCATTCTTAGGCCTCTTGTACACGAACGTGTGCGCCCCGTGCCTGTATTGCGGACTGCATTTGCGGATCCGCAATACACAGGCACCAATCCGTGGCCATTCCGCATCAAGGATGCGGACCCACTCATTTCAATGGGTCCGCAAATCCGGAGATGCGGAGCGGTGCAGAACGGAATGACGTAACGGAACACTACGGAAGCACTACGGAGTACTTCCGTGGTGTTCCGTTCCGTACTTTCGTCCCACAAAAAGATAGAACATGTCCTATCTTTTTGCGGAACGGGCAGATCACGGACCCATTCAAGTGAATGGGTCCGCGATCCGCTGTGGCTGCCCCACAGTCAGTGCCCGTGCATTGCGGGCCGCAATTTGCGCCCCGCAGCACGGGGCACACACGTTTGTGTGCAAGAGGCCTTACAGAGATTCAGCTGAAGATCATATTAAACTGTATTCAGGATCATAATCCCTGACAAGTAGAGCAGAGAGGAAGATGAGGTAACTCTTTACCTTAGTGTTGTAAAGTAACTCAACCTGCTGTGTGATTAGGACGGCAGCCATTTTATTTCTCCTAATGATTGTGCCCTAGACAAAAGAAACCATTATAACTAGAGATGAGCGAATTTCTGCCTATGAAATTCGTTCACGCTTCGTTTGGTGGTAAAAGGTGAATTGCGTTATGGATTCCGTTACCACAGACCATAACGCAATTCTACGATGGAATGCCTTTAGAGGCACTCCGTAACTCATTCCGTCATAATAGAAGTCTGTGGGCTGTAAAACGGTTCCGTCCCGTTTCTGTTATGCAGGGAAGTCCTCATCTCTAATTATAACTAATGAAAGGTATTTGGGAATATATTTATACTAAAGTAATATTTAAGTATTTTCATTTTCTTAACTCCCGGAGAACCCCTTTAAGGGCTCAGGCACACAAATGTATTTTCTTTCCGTGTCCGTTATGTTTTTTTTTTTTGCAGACCGTAGGGGTAACCATTCATTTTGTTTCTGTATGTCCATTTCGCAACAAAATAGAACATGTCCTATTAATGTCTGCATTACGGACAAGGATAGGACTGTTCTTATAGGGGTCATCTGTTCCATTCCGCAAAATATGGAATGCCCACGGATGTCATCCATATTTTTTGCGGATCAGTTTTTTTTGCGGACCTCAAAATACATACGGTCGTGTGCATGAGCCCTAACATTGGGGGACTGAGCTGTGCTCTTTTTTTTTTTTAAACTTATTTTCCCCCTCTAAAACCTAGGTGCGTCTAAAGGGCAAAAAAAATATGGTACAGTAAGTTGGACTTTATAATCCTCTCTCTATTTGCAGATGACACAAAGTGCTGTAATGTGGTAGACACAGTACAGAACGTCATATCACTACAGGGCCACCTACATAAACCGGCCAAATGGGCGGATCCGCTTTTTAGCAGACCACAAAATACATACGGTTGTGTGTGTGAGCCCTAACATTGGGGTCTGAGCTTAGGTCTGATTAACATTAGGGGTCTGAGCTGAGTTTTTTTTTTTTTCCTACTGTAAAACCTAGGTGCGTCTTATAGGCAGGTGGGTCTAAAGGGCGAACAATACGGTACAGTAAGTTGCACTTCATAATCTTTTCTCTACTTGCAGATGACACAAAGTGCTGTAATGTGGTAGACACAGTACAGAACATCATATCACTACAGAGCCACCTAGATAAACCGGCAAAAAGGGGCCGCCGATCTGCAGATTTGATATACAATTTGAGGCAAAGCGTAATCATGCTAATGGACAACAGTCGGATGACTACAATTACATAGGAGTTGGGTGTAAAAGTTCTTAAAAACTCAATTTTAGAGTGGAAATGCCAGTCTGCCGCATCAAAAGCCAACAACATATTGTCCTATTTTAGGAAAGGCATAGTTTCTAGAGAAGGGAGTAGTATTTTACCCCTCTATAATCACTGCTGTGAATACATTTTGAATATGTTGTCCACGTTTGGGCACCAGCCCATAAAAAAAAAGATATCGGAGAGCAGGTGAGGGTGCAAAGATGTTAGAGAAGATCCTAACTGTGAAAAAAGGTTATGAAAGTAACATTTATTGACCGTAGGAGGAGGATATGAGATCTTGTGTAAACTGTCCCCATAAAAACCAGTGGAATACAATTTTGTCACGAAGGTCCAAAAGCGACACTTTCCTACCCGAATCATATAGTTAGGGACCCTGATCCTATAGTTTTTAATGGCTGAAAGTGTAGATAGACTTAAGAATAGGTCATCGGTATCTGATCGGTGGAGATCCGACACCCAGGACCCCCGCCTATCAGCTGCTTCTTGCAGCTTACAAAAGCACAGCGCCGTAAATTGTATAGCGGCTGTACTTGGCATCTACTCAGCCGCTCCAAGGCTACGTCACACATCACTCGGCCTAGGGGAAGCTGAGAGAGGGCCGGGGCCTCTGAAACAGCTGATTGGCGGGGGTCCTCAGTGTTGGATGAATGGGAGCCGAGCTGGAGTACCCTAGTACGACCTCTGCACATGGTACGGAGCCTACTGCTTCCGGCTTTATCCATGGTTTAGTTTCTGGAGCCAGCGACTGCTGCAAGCTGCTGATTGGTAGGGATACCAGATGTCGGACCCCCACCGATCTGATATTGATAAGCTATGAGGATAGATCATCAATATCAAAGTCAAAGAAAATCTCTTTAAAGAGGTTGTCCACCTTCTACTATTGTTAACCTATCCTCAGTATATCCCGGCACCCCTCAGATCAGCTGTTTGAAGAGAACGCAGTGCTCATATAAGCGCTACCTTCTCTGCTGCTCTGTTTACCTGCTCGCTGCAGCAATTGCAGTGGTGAGGAGGTGTAATTACAAGTATGCCGTCCCCATTCACTTCTATGGGACGGCTCGATCTGTCCAAGTGAACACTACAGAGCCATCAAATAGAAGTGAATGAGGACACCATACTAGTAATTACACTTACAATTGCCGTGGCGAGCATGTAAACAGAGTAGAGAAGGCAGCGCTCGTATGAGCACTGCTTTCTCTTCAAACAGCTGATCTGCAGGGGTCAGACCCCGGCAATCTGATATTGATGACCATCAATACTAAAAAGTGGACAACCCCTTTAAATGAGACAGAATCAATAGGCAGAAAGTCCAGGTAACTAAAGACTCATGCGCACAACCATATTATGCAGATCTGTAGTGCACATCTATAGACCAATATAGCCCATTTGAGTGTTTTGTGTAGCTGTTCTCCCTTACAAGCTATGTGTAGAGGGTCTGCATACACCTTTGACATGTGCATGAGCCCTAAAGTTGCACAACTGTATTAAAAGAGGTGGTCTCAAAATGAGAACTTATCAACCAATCCGCAGGATGGTTGACATGTTTCTGATCGCTGTGCGTGCAACCGTTGGGACCTCCAAAGATGACCAGAATGGCCGACCCATGACCCTATTTTAAGTGGCCACTCCTTTAAAGCTCTATGGAATAGAGTAGCTGGTATCTGGTGGACACCAATACAACTGCTGGAAGCCATTGAACCACGATTACGTGTTTCATAGTGAACATCTGGAAGGCACAAACAGAGCAGGCAAATATTGCTTCTAAGTGCTTGTTAAACAGTCCCACCCCATGTACTGATTTGGGACCCTGATACCATTCAACAAAGTGGGATTTACTCAAAATACTTTCCATTCTCTGCCCACTAGTCGGGGAACCCTGCACATTTCACGCCCTAATCTAAATCTGCACATTGAGAATTACTGTGGGGCAAAGGTGATTTTTTTTTCCTTCCTCCTGACCACAAAATTATAACTCATTTATGTATGTTGTATGGGGAAGGGCTGGAAAACCTCTGTAATTATTAACCAGTCTTATCAGTTGGGATAGGCCGGAAAATCCCCTTCCATAAACATGCGGCAAACGGAGCTGTATACATTAAACAGTCATCTGAAAGGGGTTGGTCACTTCAGCAAGTGGCCTTTATCATGTAGAGAAAGTTAATACAAGGCACTTACTAATGTATTCTGATTGTCCATATTGCTTCCTTTGCTGGCTGGATTCATTTTTCCATCACATTATACACTGCTCGTTTCCATGCAGTCCAGCAGTGTTGGTCGTGCTTGCATATTACAGGGAAAACAAAACAAAAAACACCGGCCTACCGGCCTCTCTGGTGCCCGGAGCCATGGGTGTGCACTTAGGCCGCTGCTTTTTCCTTTAGTGTGCAGGTACGACGACCACTGACCGATTTCAGGGTGGACGTAACCATGGAAACAAGCGGTGTATAATGTGATGGAAAATGAATCCAGTCAGTGAAGGAGGCAATATAGACAATCACAATACATTAGTAAGGGCCTTGTATTAACTTTCTCTACATGATGAATTCTATTTTCTGAAGTTACACAACCCCTTTAAGAGAAGAGGACTGTACCACGTGATACGGTCTCCATGAAGAGCATAACGGTAAAAATGCATCCGCCAAATAGACATCTGCCCATACTATATGTTAACGTATGTGTTTTGTTTTTACCGGACTCTGCAGGATAGAAAAGTGTGGTGTGCTGCGCTTTTGTATCCCTTTCTTTCCCCAACGTATACGTTAAACGGATGACAAAAATGTGATGTGAACTCACCCTAAGCTTTTATTTAACCCCTACACTACCAGCACCATAAATGTACAGCGCTGGTCATCTATTTAAATATGGCACCCACAAGCAAGCACAGAAGATGCCATAGCCGCTGGGTTTCTGCCGTTTCAAATAGAAGAGGCCCGAGGTTAATGTCTGTGATCAGGGTACATTATGAGGAGCTGGGGGTGTTATACTGCAGTATATATGCGGTATAGTTTTCTTTAATATATACCAGAAAAAAAAATATATGGGGCGGAATGCAAAAGGGGGATGGTCAGGGAAATGGAGGAAGAGGGTCCAAGATAGGTAAACAGCCCCAGTCCTACTTAAGCCACCCCTGGTGGTAATGTGGGGCTGTGGTAATGAGACTGCATAAAAGTGCTGCTGCTCACTAGCCACATCCCCACCTCCTCTCTGTACTTCATGTCTCCTCATGAAGTCCGTTCAGCTGAAGATCTTATCAGCTATATTCAGGATCATAATCCCTGACGAGCAGAGCAAAGAGGAGGATGAGGCAGCTCTGTGTGATCAGGACAGGTTCTGTGTGTACTAATAGGACGGTGGCCATTTTATTTCTCCTAATGATTGCTCCCCAGACAAAACGAGCCATTATAACTAATGAAAGGTATTTGGAAATATTTATAATGAAGTAATATTTAAGTAGTTTCATTTTCTTAATTCCTGGGGAACCCCTTTAACTGGAAATAGTGCCAAAAAGGTCACTCTGAGTTCCAACAATAAGCTGAGTGCAACGCCATGGCAGCTGCTCCGCTGCATCTCGATTACTTCCTCGAGGTGTACATGAAGTTACTGGTGTCTTGCCAACGAGGACATGGTTTCACTTGCGGTGGACAGGGTAACCTGAGCCCCTTAGGCTGCAGACTTTACTTGGACAGTGGCTTCTCTCCACAACACACGTGCACACACTGGAACCACTCTGCACACCCACATCCGGTCCAGGATGAAACTCCTT
This sequence comes from Bufotes viridis, assembly GCA_033119425.1. Taxonomy (NCBI): domain Eukaryota; kingdom Metazoa; phylum Chordata; class Amphibia; order Anura; family Bufonidae; genus Bufotes; species Bufotes viridis. Next base: position 27,848,131 of record CM065597.1, on the reverse strand, counting down.
CCCAGGATCCTACCATGGTTTTGGGCAGTTGCCTTCTGCTGTGCATCCTGCTTTGGTTTTTATCCTGACAACCTGAGAGTATGTGACAAAGTCCTCAAATATGGAAGGCAACCAGCCACACATCTTCCACTTCTCTTAGTGGCACAGGAGACCCTTTCTTCCCATCCAACGGCTCTGGGTGGTACCCATCAAATTTCATCCATATTGGTTACTTCTGCTGTTGGGAAATCAGGTTCAGTAGGTTCTGGCACACAAATCACGTGTATGCAAGGTCTCTGGCCCGTCTGTAGGGGCTGCTGGGTGCCTTTAGGTCTCTTTTCAAAGAGTAGTAGATGGGGATCAGGCTTTTATCTTTATTAGGGGTGGTTTCCCACCTCCACTGCAGTTTTTAGCCCTCTAGGACGCTCTGTTGCATAAGATGATTTGACCCCAACCTATAGTGAGAAAAACTCAAATTTCCAGTTGACTGTAAGCATATGAGGGCACTGCTACTGGGTCACACATCTCCTATACCTTCATTTGGTGTCCTCCCATACAGGTCTGGGTTGTCCACAATTCATGTTTGGTGCCTGCCGGTATCATCATGTAAAGGGGCTAATCAGAAGGCACCTTATTATTATACATTGATACCAGCTCAGCAATTTAGTCTAGCTACCAGTCTTTTTTCTGGGCCTCCACGGTTCTCAGTAGCCATAGCCATTTCTGGGTTAGGCACTTATAAGCTCAGTTTCCCTGGTAGTGGTAGGGTGTAGTGTGCATCCTCCTTATCTGATAAAGCTGGCACAACTCTTCAATCACTCTGCCTTAGTCTAACTGGGCAGGACACACATAAAACAAGAAGACATTCCTCACAAGGCTTGCATTCATGACTAATCTTGAGCAGTAACTGCTACTGTGAACTTGGTGAACTGGTCAATTACCAGCTGGAATTTGTGGCCCTCTAAGGAACCATTAGAAAGCCCGGATGTTACCCATGAGGGACTACTCTTCACCCCCACTAGCTAGTTTACAAGTTCAGCACCTACTGCAATTAGGGGTAAGTAATTGCAGTAGGTGTGTTAATAGAAATGCTGTGGGCATTACAGGAATGTATAGACCGACTCGCAGCAGACTCCTCAGTTACCTCCAGCATGTAACCATGCCTGCAATGGGAGAAGGGAGAAGGCTGTGATCCCCACCCAAGACTGGCTGATATGGCCCAGGCCTCACAGGTGCACCTAAATGTAGCCTGTCGATGGAAAACAGGCTACATTTACACAGGAGTTTATACACCTCCAAAAATTATATATACAGAAAAAAACTAAAAAGGTGGCATGTAATGCCCACTGGCCCCTGGTATTGCTCATACGGCACATGTAGGTGAAGGTTAGGTCCCGAGCTACTTGAGAAACCTTGGCGTGGTGCTCGGGCTTAAGACATGTCCTCCACAGCAGGACATGTTGACTAATCTCTCAATTATAACATCTGTTTGAGAGCTTAGTAAGGCCTCTTTCACACTTGCGTTGTTAGGATCCGGCGTGCACTTCCGTCGCCGGAAGTGCCCGCCGGATCCGTAACAACGCAAGGGACCTGAAAGCATTTGAAGACTGATCAGTCTTCAAAATGCTTTCAGTGTTACTATGGCAGCCAGGACGCTATTAAAGTCCTGGTTGCCATAGTAGTAGTGGGGAGCAGTATACTTACAGTCCGTGCGGCTCCCCGGGCGCTCCAGAATGATGTCAGAGCGCCCCATGCGCATGGATCACATGATCCATGCGCGTGGGGCGCCCTGACGTCACTCTGGAGCGCCCCGGGAGCCGCACGGACGGTAAGTATACTGCTCGCCCGCTCCCCACTACACTTTACCATGGCAGCCGGGACTTTAGCGTCCTGGCTGCCATGGTAACCATTGAGCAGAAGCTAAACGTTGGATCCGGCGATGCGCCGAAACGACGTTTAGCTTAAGGCCGGATTCGGATTAATGCCTTTCAATAGGCATTAATTCCGGATCCAGCCTTGCGGCAAGTGTTCAGGATTTTTGGCCTAAGCAAAAAGCGCAGCATGCTGCGGTATTTGCTGCGTCCAAAAAACGTTCTGGTCCTGAACTGAAGACATCCTGAACGGATTTCTCTCCATTCAAAATGCATGGGGATAAAACTGATCAGGATTTTTCAGGCATAGAGACCTGACGACGGAACTCTATGCCGGAAAGCAAGTGTGAAAGAGCCCTCAGACCGCAGAGTGCACTGGTTTTGTCATTTGTTATTGCCTGGTAAACAACAAAGAGAACGCGGATCAGCTGATCACCGACGGCGTGCAAAACCACAATCTGATACTGATGTCATCAATTTAGTAGTCCCAGAAAACCCCTTTAAATATAATTCATAAAGTTACATTCCAGTTTCTTAACAAGTACCATTCGAATACAGAAATTAAGGTCTAGTTGTCAAGTTCTGTTAAACCACAGACTGCCTCTGATGCTGCACAGACTCATGTCCATCCCACTCTTATGCGAAACCGATATCATATCTTCAAGGTAAGAACATACACACCATGTTCTGGAACCAAAACGACTGTAAAATGTGTTCTCTCTACACGGAAAAGAAGGCTCGTCCACAGCTGCTAGCTGGCAGAACTATTAGCGTACACATGCATGACCACCTACAGACACAGGGGCGTACATACCACAGAGGCAGACCATGCAGCTGCTAAGGGGCCCCTTGGACTGAAGGGGACACAGCTGAGGTTGGCTTATTTGAATGAGTGCCCAGATCCACGGGGCATATAACACTGCCAACAAGGGTGTGGAAATAAACTTTTCTTCTATGCTCAACTCTGAAATTCACTTAAAGGGGTATTCCAATCTGGGACATTGATGGCATAACACTCGGATAAGGCCTTAGTGTCAGATGGGTGCAAATCCCACCTCCGGGACCCACTACTAGCTCCAGAATGGGGTTCCTGAAGTGAGGAAGAACACACTGCGCATGCGCTGCATGCTCTCCATTCACTTTGGGGGCCCCATTTTCAAAATAGGAGCAGAACCCAAAGGTGGGAACCACACCGATCGGACACTGATGCCATATTCTAGCATTAAGCAATCAGTGTCCCAGATGGGAATACCCCTTTAATTTTGCAATCATGCTCACTTACCAAAGAACCTTCTAAAGCTTCATGCATTCGGCCATTGTGTGCATTGGGGACCGCCCTTTGCTGTCCCCAATGCACAGGCAACGTCCCTGCGGTGGCCGGGACGGATCGAGACCCATTCAACTTGAATAGGTCTGTGTTCACATGTTCTATTTTTTTGCGGTGCGGAGGCACGGACAGAAACACCATGGAAGCGCTCCGTAGTGCTTCCGTGGGGTTCCTTGCCTCCATTCCGTACCCAAACTCCATATTGCATCCATGATGCGGGGAGCACATGGCCGGTGCCAGCGTATTGCGGACCCGCTGTTCGCGGGTCGTGCGCATGAGGCCCAAGATGTATCGTTCAGATAGGCTGTGGGCCCCCACGTTATGTGTTGCTGCCTTTTAGGCCCTCAGTCAATGTCATGAGGTAGAACGCAGCAGGAAACTCAGCATCCAATATTGGGTAGCAGTATAAAGTGACTTGCTGCACTTAGATGCCCGAACCTTCATCAGGAGAGTTATAGTAAGAGCTTTGCCCTCTGCTTGTCACCTTGTCTGGTGCCATCGTACGATACTCAACATCCACCCCTTTGGCAGCCTAACAGAGGTTAACGTCTAAGCTAAAAATTCTAGACATATCTAGCCGCAAAGCAAGTTACCATATATCAAAGGACAGGAAAAAAAAAAAAATCTGAATATGATCATTTGATTTTAGTGATATTATACAGGGGCGTTATGGAGAGACTGGCCAGTGACCTGAGGGACAGTGGATTCTGGATAAAGGACAGTACTGCTAGCAGGTCCCTTCCCTATGGAAATGATCCAATACTACATGTAGGACTATAGACGCCTTTTCCTGCAACCTGTTTTGTCAATAGGTTGTCATAAAACTATAATTATCTTTAAAGAGGCTCCAAAGTTGGGTAAAGTTCAGCGTGGGTGTAGACAGAAAGGGAGCAATAGCAGCAAAGTCTGTAGCTCTAAGGACTGCAAACATATCCTGGCGTTCTATACTTCTCAGGGTACTTTCACACTAGCGTTTTTCTTTTCCGGCATAGAGTTCCGTCGTTGGGGCTCTATGCCGGAAAAAAACTGATCAGTCACATCCCCATGTATTGTGAATGGAGAGAAATCTGTTCAGGATGTCTTCAGTTCAGCATGTAAACGTTTTTTAGACGGGGAAAATACCGCAGCATGCTGCTGTATTATCTCCGTCTAAAATTCCGGAACACATGACGGCATTAATTCCCATTGACTTGTATTAGTGCCGGATCCGGCATTACAAATACCACGACGGATCCGTCCTTCCGGTCTGCACATGCACAGACTTTTAAAACTGTGAATAAAAAAAATAAGACAGAGCCGTCTCTCCATTTTCAGACTTGCAATACATTTGTGGGATGGATCCGCAGGTAGTTGTCATCAGTTGTCATGCGGTATGACGGATCCGGCAGGTAGGTCTGGCGACGGAACTACCTGCCGGATCCTCACACCGCAAGTGTGAAAGTAGCCTTAGCGAGCATAACGAGCCAATCATTTGTCAATGTCCCATGTATAGCTCTGGTGCCTTCTCATGTGACAGAAGGGCAATGGGACGCCCCCTGGCACCAGAGCTGAAATAGGTGACTGCTACATCTGCACCCATGCTTCCGCTGGACTATATAGTATAGTAATGGATCAGGTTATATGAAAATCAAAACACTCAAGCACTTCAAAGCAGATGGGTCAGGCCTTGGGCATACGATTTAATCCTGTATTTTCTTGTACCAGTCACAATGACTGAGCCTGTGAGTCCTGCTTCCCCTGCCCATTCATAGAGAAAGCCTGTGATCCCTGCTTCCCCTGCCCATTCATAGAGAAAGCCTGTGAGTCCTGCATCCCCTGCCCAGTCATAGAGAAAGCCTGTGAGTCCTGCTTCCCGTGATTCATAGAGAAAGCCTGTGAGTCCTGCTTCCTCCGACCATTCATAGGAAAAATCTGAGTCCTGCTTCCCTCAGCTACTTATGGCTAAAGGTTGGCCACTCAGAGAAGCCTATGAGTCCTGCTTCCTCCGCACACTCACAGTGAATGCCTTTGTGTCCTGCCTCCCCCCACCCATTCAGAGAAAGACTGAGTCCCCTGACCACTCATAGTGAATGTCTTTTTGACCTACCTCCCTCACCCCTACACAGAGAACGCCTTCGAGTCCTGCTTCCCTGCCTGCTGATGGAGAAGCCAGTTAGTCCTGCCTCCCTCGCTCACACATAGTGATTGACAGCTCCTCCTATATATAAAGCCATACAAGAGCTGTCAGTCATTGTGTAGGGCGGAGAAGGATTCTAGAGCTTTCTAGAAGAGTCCCAGTAGCATCTATTCTGCTTTTTGCATTAGAATACTGAATCAAACACAAGGGGAGGGGGGTGGGTTGTTGGCCTTTTATCAAGGCCGGCGTATTGTACTGGAGTATGGGCAAGCCAAATGTATACAGAGGCGCACACCACTCATATTCCAGCCGTGCCATGTGACACACAAATCTACGGCAGCCTCCTTGACCTTCTTCATTGGCATGAAAAAATATATAAATGCGGTGGGTTTGTGGCACCACCTGCCACGTCCCCTTTTCTCGCCATTTCTGAAAAGTGGCGCGAAAGGGGGAAATGTCGCACATACGGAATGAGACAAAATGTGCTACCTATTTACGCTACAAAAGTGGAGTAAAAAGGTTAGTAAATGTCCCCCTTGGAGTCTACCCTCATCATCTCATTGATACATCCTCAATAAGGGTGCCTTCTGAAAATCAGTTCCATTCACCTGCATGGGGCGTGCAGAAATCCATACACCTGCCTTCCCATTCAAATGAATGGGATTGATTTTAAATCGCTGAACTCCGCAGGGCGTGGGCGTGAACGCAACCTTATGGGCTCACAACATAACTACTCATCATTTCGGATATTCCATTAACAGCCAAGAAACGTCTGCAGAAAGACACAATGAAAGCCTAGTGTAGAGACAACCCAACATTTATTAAGTTATTTGACAGCAAATATCATTCTACCAAATGGTCGTTTCAAATAACGCCAAGCGAGTTTTGTGTCAATTAGAAAATACTGCATTATGTCCGTTATCACTGAATTATTAACCGCTACTGTACACACCCAATTATTGCTCTAATGCATCTAAAAAAAAAAAAAATTATGAATAAACTTTAAAGAGTGTCTTTATTAAAAATTGTGTGCAGAGCTGTGTGTCGCTATGGTAACAGACTACAAAAAAAACAAAAACGTAGTCTGATCCTGTAGTCCTCCTCTTCCACTGTCTGTTGGAGTCAGGCGAGTAACAGATTGCAATATCAGACTACGCAGGGCTTGTCTGTATCTGTTAACCCTGAAGACACATGGCTCTGCACAGGAGCTGTATTCACAAAACTGTGTAAGATTTTCAATCAAGACACTATGAAAAAGTTATTCATTTTCTCAATTTTAGATGCTTTGAGGAGAACAAGAAATTGTTGCAAACGTGGACATACCCTTTAAGTGCATAAGTTGTAGTATTGTCTTAACATTCATTTTTGAGGGTGTGATGGGGTTAACATGTAGCTTTACTTACACTTCCATATTAGATTATTCCAGCCATTTTCTAAATTTCCCACTAAGCAGAATGTCCCACAGACCCCACTGCAGGTCTGAGGAGATCCCTCAGTCTCCTTGGTCGGAACCCCCTTTGCTCGTTATAATTGCTGTTCTGTGCAGGACACTGGTTATACCATGTGCTAGCCGTCCAGTCAGATCCGGCAATCTCAAAGATGACCACGGTTCCTATAGTTTAGAAAAGGTCACGTCTTTCGGGGTCTTCTTCTGCAGAGCAGCCTGTGCAGACATCATGATGTCCTGGGACTGCAGCATACTCATGTTCCAGGTGGCCTGAGACAGAGACAACATGGTTACCCGACCGTCACTACCGAGGGCCAAGACACTGCAGAAGACGACGACCACTCACCATGTAGTCCAGACTCTCCTGCACCGAGTGATCTCGAGAATACAGCAAATTCACTTTAGTTCCTTGGACGGCGACAGGGCTTTTGCTGGCAATCTCAGTGGCCAGTTCAAGGGCAGCACTAAGGAGGGAGGAATTATCAGGAAATACGCGGCTAGAGGAGGAGAAAGAGGAAAAAAATAAATAAATAAAAATGTTGAAAAAAAATAAATAAAAAATAAATAAAAGGGTAAAATTATAAAAACATGGTGTGTGGCATTGCCCTTAAAGGGGTCGTCCAGCAAAAAATATTCTTCATTTCCCCAAACCAGCATCTGAATACTAGTAATTGCATGCAATTAAAAATGTATTCTAGTTACTGAGTTATTCAATTAAATGTATCTGGATAGCGCCACCTGCTGTTTGTCCTTGTTGTCATTTCTCTGTCCACCTCACTTAGGTGGACGCACATGATGCTGGGTTCCATCCTTCATCTGCCACCAGCTGCAGAAGAAGGACATGGCTCCTGAGCAGTCAGCTTGAAATAAATCTAGCAGAGCAATGACTGGGGAGATCTCTGGATCCATGTGAGGCACAGGGCTGGTTCTGGCTTTATTACCAAGATTGTAATGTTCTACATGATGTCCAATTTTCATTTTTTACATTAATCATGGCATAACCCCTTTAGGCCTATTCACTTGAACAGTACTGAGATGCAATGCCAGACAAAGCCCTTGGAGAAGGGTGGCGGAAGCAGCCATGTTTCTGCCGTCAGTGAACGAAAGGAATCCCTGTTTATTTTCAGAGCCTATAAACCTTTCTTGAGACAGGTGCATGGTTTGTTACAGTGTATCAGAGCAGTCTTAGAGCTCTGGGGGGAATTTATTAAGGCCTATGCGCCAGAATTGTGCAAAATTCTGTAAATTTCTCTTTTGGAACCAGTACTGCAGCCTCCACCAATCTGGGCTTTATAGTAGGGCGACTAAAAAGAAGTCCTAAAGCACCTAAAGGACTCTCCGACTGTGAGAAACAGGATTCTCTGGTCTGATGAAACCAAGATTGAACTTTTTGGCCTGAATTCTAAGCGTCATGTCTGGAGGAAACCAGGCACTGCTCATCACCTGCCCAATACCATCCCTACAGTGAAGTATGTTGGTGGTAGCATCACGTTCTGGGGCGTTTATTTTTCAGCGTCTGGGACAGGGGGACTAGTTAGGGTTGAGGAAAAGCTGAATGGAGGAAAGTACAGAGATATTCCTAATGAAAACCTGATCCAGAGTGCGCTGGACCTCAGACTGGGCAGAAGGTCCACCTTCCAACAACACAATGACCCTAAGCTCACAGCCGAGACCACACAAGAGCGGCTTAAGGACAACTCTGTGAATGTCCTTGAGTGGCCCAGCCAGAGCCCTGACTTGACCCCAAGCGAACATCTTTGGAGAGACCTGAAAATGGCTGTCCACCGACGGTCCCCATCCAACCTGACAGAGCTTGAGATGATCTGCAGAGAAAATTGGCAGAAAATCCACAAATCCAGGAGTAAACCTTGTGGCATCATCCCCAAGAAGACTGGGGGCTGTAAACAGTGCCAAAGGGGCTTCAGCCAAGTCCTGAGTAAAGGGTGTGAATACTTATGTCAATGCAAGAATTTAGTTTTTTCACTTTTCAATAAATTAGCAAAGATTTCTAACATTTTGTTCTCACTTTCTCATTGTAGGGTATTGAGTGCAGAATGATGGGGAAAAACTGGAGGTTTTTTTTGTTGTTTTTTTTTTAGCACAAGGCCTGCAACATAAACTGTGAAATAAGTAAAAGGGTCTGAAGACTTTCCGCATGTCGTGCATACACACATAGAAAAGCTGGAGTCGCATTGTTAATTGAGCAGTGACGAGGCGTTACCTGACGAGTCCGCTGCTTAGCGCCTCATCTGACATCATCTTTCTGGCGGTAAAGGCCAGCTCATTCACCAAGCTATAGGGGGAAGAAGAGACCATTGTTATCACACAGTTCTCCAACATGGCGACTAGTACCAGGATACCTTCTCTGACCACTACGTTACAGAGATTTACTCCACCAGCAATGTACAGATATACTAAAATGGTCCTCAGCCGCATATAATTGTAGTATTGCCCATTTTCTGTGTTAAACTGGTTGTCCCACCTTAAGAACTTATCATGTATTCATGGCGCCGTCATGCGTGTGCACTGCCGCTCCACTCATCTCATTGGGACTGCTGGAGATGCAGATGGGGCAGCAGTGGCATAGCGATCGCTCTTCCCATGCTGTGGAGGAGATCTCTACATGTAATAGAAGCAGTCTCCTCCGCTAGCGAGCAGGCGATTGCCAGGAAGGAATGCTTCCTTCCCGATAATTGGGCTTTGTAATACAGTCATCAGTCTAAACCAGGGATGCCCATCTTGCGGCCCTTCAGCTGTTGTAAAACTACAACTTGCACCATGCACTGCTGTCTGGGCATGCTGGGAGTTGTAGTTTTGCAACAGCTGAAGGGCCGCAAGATGGGCATACCTGGTCTAAACAGTCTGAAGGTGGACCCGATTGACCATCCAGCATCCGCCGCTGTAATACAATGGGGAATTTCTTGATCCTCTGCTCTAAGTTTATACTGTCCAAAACTTTGCCAGGATTAGTCAATCTGCCATAATGTCACCTGCAGCTTCCCCCTGCTAGTGTTAGCAAATTGGACTTCAGTCCGAAAAAGGGGAAAATTTGACTTGCAGCGAAGACGAATTTCCTTGCGCTTTATGGTAACTAATCGATTTCCCTGAAATGGAGGGAAAAAAATTAATAATAATAATCATACTTATTGTACCTCATCCGTTTGAGCAAAAAGAACCAGCCGCCACCAACTTGATTGAAGATCCCGCTCTAAATCCTATGCGCGGTGATGTAGGACACGCTGGATCTTTAATCAAGATGGCGGCTGTCGGCTCTTCGCAATCAAATGGATGAGGAAAGTATGATTTTTATTTATTTTATACTGTCATATTGATGTCGCGATCAACTATACACTTAGCATCTGAGGGGTACAATGACGGGGGTGGCGAAACTGCCGTTCCCCATCACTGCGCCCACTACTTACAAAGAAATGTGCTTCGTGACGAAGTAATTCATCACAAAGAATTTTTTACTTCACTCATCTCTACCCCATGCCTTACACAAAAAGAACCAGTATATAAAACTTGGCAAGCGGCTCCCCGATTTCAAACAAGCTCTTTGCCCCGAATATTGCACCTGGAAAAATTAGCTCCAGGCAGCCCCGCTAATAAGCTTTTTGAAGAGGATGCGGCATCTACTAGGACTTCCAGCGACGTCACTTTCATTAGTCACATGGACCATGTGCAGCTCAGTTCCCTTCAGGTAAATGGGCCTGGGCTGCAGTACCAAGCAGGGGCAGTGAATGCACCAAAAGGGAAGAAAAATGCCTCAAAATGCATTTTGGATTTTCCTATTGACTTTAAAGGGGTTCTCCAGGACTACAAAAAGATGGATGCTTTCTCCCAAAAATAGCACCATACCTGTCCACAAGCGGTGTGTGGTATCGCAGGTCAGCTCCATTGAAGTGAATATGGCTGAGCTGCAATACCATGCACAATCACAAGGTAACTCGTGTAGGTGTCATATACAGACCACCAAGCCAAGTCAAAGTTGAGGAAATGGCTAAAATTACATTGAAAGGGGAAGTTATCATTATGGGAGACTTTAATCTTCTTGATATAAACTGGAAAACCAAAATAGCTAGTTCTGCCAGGAGTACAGACATTCTAAATTCCCTACTGGGATTATCTCTACAGCAAGTAGTTGAGGAGCCAATCCGGAAGGAGGCCATTTTAGATTTGGTGTTCACAAATGGCAATTTGGTATCTGATATCACTGTAGGGGAAAGCTTAGGATCCAGTGATCACCAGTCAGTGAGGTTCACTATAAGTACAGTGACTGAGTCACTCCACACAAAAACAAAAGTTCTAGATTTTAGGAAAACTGACTTTTCTGAAATGAGATCAGTGGTATATGAGTCCCTATCAGACTGGAACAATTTCAATAGAGTCCAAGAGAAATGGGACTACTTAAAAGTGGCGCTACTGAAGGCAACAGGAAAGTGCATTAGGCTTGTCAGTAAAAGCAAAAAAGTAAGAGACCCCTGTGGTGGCAGAAGTGGCCAAAATCATTAAAAACAAAAAGATGGCATTTAGTAAAGTATTCAAAAAAAACTAAACAAGGATGACCGGGAAATCTATAAGATGAGGCAGAGAGAGGCCAAGCAAGTTATAAGAGCTTCTAAAGCTCAGGCAGAAGAGAAATCAGCTCAGTCAGTGAAAAAAGGTGATAAGACATTCTTCAGATACATAAATGAAAAAAGGAAATTAAAACAAGGAATTACCAAATTAAAAACAAAAGAAGGAAGGTATATGGAAGAGGATAAAGAACTAGCTGACTGCCTCAATGAATACTTCTGTTCAGTTTTTACAAAGGAAAATGAAGGAGAAGGACCTCAGTTAGGGAGGAAGACTAATGAATCCTTTGATGCATGTGTCTTTACAGAGGAAGAGGTTCTAAGTCAGCTGTCTAAAATTAATACAAATAAATCACAGGGGCCTGATGGGATACACCCAAAGCTATTAAAAGAGCTTAGAGGTGTACTAGCAAATCCATTAACAGATTTATTTAGCCAATCACTGGTAACAGGTGTCGTCCCAGAAGATTGGAAATTAGCAAACGTTGTGCCAATTCACAAGAAAGGTAGTAGGGAGGAATCGGGCAACTATAGGCCAGTAAGCCTGACATCAATAGTGGGGAAGTTAATGGAAACCATACTCAAGGAGAGGATTGTGGAACATCTAAAAACCCATGGGTTGATTGATAAAAAAACAGCATGGGTTTACTTCAGGGAGATCATGTCAAACTAATCTTATTGACTTTTTTGATTGGGTGACTAAAATAATAGATGGCGGAGGTGCAGTAGACATAAATAGCACATTAAAATCTAAATGAAAAAATATATAAATAAAAAATAAAAAAAAAATCTGTATATAAAATCGATTCGAATTTTTTAAAAAAATCCATCCCACTTATTTTGGTCATTAACTCCCGATTATAGCAGCTTTCACAATTAATTTGCTCAAGGGCAAAGTTTATCAGTGCCAAAACAGTGTCCTGTATTTAAGTCCTTATTCACACATGCAGTGCCACTGCGTTTATCAAGTGAATAATTTGTACATATAATCAAATATATGTACGATTTTTCTGTGGTCTAGGGTGAGACTAATTGACCACTAGCACCTCTCCATACTGCTAAGAAGGGCCACCATATTTGATTGATTATTTAAGATTTTTTGTAAAATAGTTTGAAAAAATTCTGGGGAAAAACAAACAAAAATTGTTGCTTTTAAGAAAACTGTTGTGTGTTAAAACTGCTACAATGGGAGCTGTATAAACTCTATGCCCTGCACTCCCCCTAGTGGCAGCTGATGGAAATTCATTTGACCATCGGCAAGCATCTGGCAGACCTACCGTACTTGAAACCTATATGACTACAGCCGTCAATGGCCAGACTATAATTACAGCTGATTTTGCTTTAAAATAAAACAAAGTAAGCCTCAAGCCTACCTTCACCCCCATTACTTCTCCTGTCCTACCACCTGTCTGAACTTTGGGGAAAACTTTTGATACGTCATAGCAACATATGGGTGGGGGCCTGAATGCCTAGAACGAGGAAAGAGAAGTGATCACATGTCGCACTCTCGCTCCTCGCTGTAGGAGACGCAATCGAGGTGGGCACATTAGGCTTCTAAAGAGCCCGCCCCGAGGAGAGAGAGGATGCAATGAGGGCACTTCTCTCTCCTCATACTAGTGATCGGCGGGGGTCTCAACGCTCAGATCCCCACAGACATGTTGCTATGACATATCAAAAGTTTGTTCAAAATACAGTCGTCCTTTACCTTGTAAACTTGACCCACTTTACAATAAAATAAACCGTTGCGATCCCGCCTCAGAGGCCGGTCTAGAACCCCAAATGGTCAGCCCATAACCAAGGGGGTCACCGCCCGTCCTGACATCATAGTGCCACCTCAACCCTGCTGGAGGAGTGCTGTACAGTTTTTGTTCTATTCATCCTCATGATTTTTTTCACTTGAATATTTTTAGATTTTAGATCATTTTTCACAGGTCAAAAAACAAAATGGAATTGAAGGACAGCAATAATTTGAGAGCAAAATCTATAGAGTAGAGACATGGAGGTATGGTATGGAGGTCACAACATGACGGCCGTGTGCATGACACCCAAAGCAAATCTCTGTAACCAACCCCACCAGACAGCCATCTTGTTCCTATCTCTTCTACACAAATACTTTTACACCACCTTCTGCTTCCAATGATCTGTGGCAAGCGCTGGAGGGTTCCCACGTCGGCAGCCAAACCAATATCCACCTCCTGGGAAAAAAAAAAAAAAAAGACCATTACATAAGGGGACTGGAGATGCCCCCATTTATTTCTATTGAGAGAGAGAGTGAATGTCTAGTCACAGAAATGTCCGCTAATAAAGCCCATCTGTCAGCAGATTTGTCCCTATGACAGTGGCTGACCTGTCACATGTGCGCTTGGCAGCTGAAGGCATCTGTGTTGGTCCCATGGTCATATGTGCCCGCATTGCTGAGAAATATTATGCTTAATATATGCAAAAGAGCCTCTAGGAGCAGCGGGGGCGTTACCCTTACACCTAGAGCCTCTGGAGTGCAACTATAGTGGGGTGTAATGGTAGCGGTCACACCCTGGCCCTGGTTCCTTGAGAAGGTCCAGGGGTCACTTTGCCAAATATGAAGACTCCAGTATTATAAATGAGAAGTCCCATTACAGATTTTGCACTGGTGCCCAGAAGCTTCAGGTGATGCCTCTGCTGGTTTATAAAAGCCAAAATGGCCAAAACACTGCACGCACCCATCTAAATACACTCGTTGGTTTGCTAGGAAGGACCACTTCTTCCAGAGACATCATACTCACTTTACACCAGGTGACTTTAGGTACAAGTTTTACACCAGATGCACCACAACTCACCTTAACTTGAAAATAGGCATCTTGGGTACAGTATCTGATGTCACAGGCAGCAATGAGATCCACACCTGATGAGAGACACAACATTACTACATGTTATCCCGCTCAGAATTATCAGACAGTGTTATCGGAGTGCTGGCTCACCTCCGCCGATGCAAGCATTGTGAATTGCTGCAATCACAGGCTTCGTGCACTGCAAGGAAATGTCAGAATTCCCAGATTAGGACTATCCACGGGCTTAGGAACACCATCATCATCATGAACCTCAAATGTAACACATCTTTAATTACTTGGTGAAGACCATTGAGGAGACCATGGTCAGCAATGGGACCCATTAAGAGGTTCCTAGACTAAGTCAAGTCTCACCTTCAGTTTGAAGCACAATGAGCAGTATGAAGCTATGTAGAATTAGAAAATTTCAAGACGCATCAGCTCATTGGAATAAACTGAACACTATTGTGGGAATAGGTGAAGACAAAAGTACAAGGGGACAGCGACCAAATCTCAGGGTTAGTGTAAACGTCATCTAGAAGCCCGAGGAGCCTGCAGGTCTAGAGAAATGATCTACGTAAGGTCCACAAGAATGGAATCCAACCATCCGCTAACGCCAAGAGTCACGTGTCCTTCTACGTCGTTCATAATGGTCATGGTAAGGACTAGGATAAGGCAGGGCTCATTTCCTAGAGAGACTATGAATTACTAATAATGCAACTCTGGATGATGAAGCATAACCATCTAACAAAAACTCAATTTCTTGAGGGCTAGCCCACAAAAACAATTTGGCCCACCAGGCGAGGTCTCATGTTATTCTCAAGAAGTATGTATCCTAGAAGTCTATTTTCTACATAGGAAAACGAACCTTCTCGACGACAGAAAAAGATTCCTGATATGCACAAATCTTCTTGCGGATGTTCCAGGCGATTCTGGAAACGTCTTCTTCCTGTGGCCCTAAGAAGTCACTTGCCAGATCCATGAGATCGATCCCTGTAGGCAAGAAAAATAGCGACAGTAAATGATCAGTGTACCCAAGGGTGTAAGAGGTTGAGAGGAAAACCTGCTATGAGGCCCTTGAATATAGAGGGTCCATCCTGCTCAATCCCTTTGCTATTGGGTGGTGGGAACCTGTGCAGGACTGTCCCCTATGGAGTGAGTAAAATAAATAAAACTGTATTGTTAGCAAAAGGGGGGGAACTGGACCAGGGCCATGGAGAAAGCATGGAGCAAACATCAGGCTCTTCTATATTGGATGGCAAAACTTAGTACCATGATAGGGCCTCCTTCACCAAGTATATTACATGATGATCTAACTGAGACACATTCAGTCCAGGTTTTTTTTTTAGGTTTTTCTGTGTCCTGAACACTAGTTTATGATTATCATGCCACTAATATAGGGAAGACAAGACCGAGAGACAGCCATAGAAATATAGGAACGCATCTAGCCTAGGTGCCAAAGAGCCTCATCATCTTCAGCAAAGTGGAGCGATTCCACCATATTGTGGTAGAGGACATTTGCTATACCTTGGACTCCAGTGACTCGATGTGCTAATTTTACAAGCTTTAGGACCCTATACTAAAGGATAGCAGCAGGAGACACTACTCTACCGATAGTGGGTTTTAAAGCAGACTCCAATAATGGACCTCCATCCTCAGCACAGCGGAGTGGTGAGAGGAGCATTGCACCACAATGCAAGTATCTCCTCACCTCAAAAAGCTGACACTGCGGGGGGATGTGGCTTGGCCGCCGAGCTAGATGGCCGTGTGAAGCAGCAGCTCCTTAACAGCACAGCTCCAATATCAACTTCTTCACCTGCCAGCAACAAAATGAGCACCACCTCGGGGTTCCCAGAGAATCGGACAAGGCAGGAAAATAAATTTGAAGGGTTTCAAGCCTAACAGAGGATATCAGTCTTTATTTGTACATGAATCTGCAATCCAAGATGGCGCCGACTCGCTCTCAGATGCTTCCTCCAGCTCCGGCAGCCTCATACAGAGGAGCGGCATTGAATTGAAATTAACTCATGGTAACCCCGAGTGTGGCTCGGGGTTACCGCTGCTTGCAGTGTAATGTAACCCCGAGCCACACTCAGGATTACCGCTAAGGAGGTTAAGATGGTGGCGGCTCCGGAACACAAAGCTCACCACCCGGCCTCAACAGATAAGCTTACTACATGTTACCAAGCAGAGAACAACCAAGGGTCCAAAGACCAAGAGTGTAACACCTCACCAACATCTAGTCCTCTAAAAAAGAAAAACAAGCCTTCGCCTGAATCTACAGAGGAACCAGCGAGTACAGATCATATGCCTCATAGCTCACCAGATTGTCTGTTGCTTGAAAGTCCGCAAAACTAAGAACTGCCTGCAGGGGCGTAGCTATAGGGGGTGCAGAGGTAGCAGTCGCTACCGGGCCCAGGAGCCTGAGGGGGCCCAAAGACCCTCGTGCCGCATAAGAAGACACACAAAGCACTGAGGGAAGGGGGGCCCCCAAGTTGAACTCTTGCACCAGGGCCCATGAGCTGTTAGTTACGCCCCTGCCTGCACACCTTATAAAAGACATGCTGATTGCACTACGCAACTCTATACAGGCAATAAGGCCATTTCAACTATAGAAGAAATGGGGGAGAGAGAGTAACCCACATAGAAAATAAAATGGGGAGTTTTGCAGCTTCACATAATGAATTAGTTGAGCTCCACAATTAAATTAAGGACAAATTAGAAGCTATGTGGGCCAAAATACTCGATTTTGAAGACAGAAGCAGACTAAACATAAAATTCTGAGGCATCCCTAAATCGGTGACACGCAACGCTTTAATATCATACATCACGGCTCTGATAAAGCTACTAGTCCCACAAGCATAGGATTTTGAGCTCAGCATTGACGGGGCCCACAGAATTGCGAAGCCCCCAAACCGCCCAGAACCTTACTCGGGGGGGGGGGGGGTAAAGCTTTTGACAGATTTACCTGCAGCAACTATCAAAACTAGAAGAAGTTTTTCGCTGATTACAAAGACACTAAAGGCAAAACAACGTTACCCATCGCTGGGGTTTTCCTGTAAAAATCCTGGCAAACAAAGATGGCGCCTGAAACCACCTGAAGTAGGACTGGAAATACTCAAGGCCTGGCAACTTCAGATAGAGCAAGACACACCAGACCAAAACCGACCATCAACAGAAATACAAGAAAGAAAATCGACTAGAGACAGCCCTTTCTTCTAAAGCAAGCATGCTCAACCTGCGGCCCTCCAGCTGTTGCAAAACTACAGCTCCCATCATTCCCTGACAGCCAACAGCTATTATCCTACAGAAGGGCATCATGGGAGTTGTAGTTTTACAACAGCTGGAGGGCCGCAGGTTGAGCATCCCTGTTCTAAAGAATGGAAGAAATCAAGCAAGACAAGAGCAGACACCTGAAGAAACAACCTAAGGAGCTACCGCTGATATCCTCCTAAGCCGCTTCATGTTTGCTGAGAACTACT
The DNA here is from genome assembly GCA_033119425.1 of Bufotes viridis. Lineage (NCBI taxonomy): Eukaryota > Metazoa > Chordata > Amphibia > Anura > Bufonidae > Bufotes > Bufotes viridis. Next base: position 27,830,531 of record CM065597.1, on the reverse strand, counting down.
TACCCCACCAAATCATTGGTGATAACTAATCGTCATATGCGTATATCTATTACACAACCATATAGAATGATCTCAGTTTATGTTATCATCATTTTGCTTCTCTCTTTTTCAGTTAATCTTGTTGCAGCTCCTCTTTATGTCAAAATATACTAGCTACTATCCAACACATTGGGTGCCATCCAAGATCCACGAAAAATGAACACACCGATGCTGAATACAGAGAGGCTAGCGATCTGAAGGTAAAACGGTACAGAGCTTTGACAATACACATAATGACATTAAATGTTAGGGGATTAAACAGCTGTGGAGGGAAGCGTTCACTCAAAAATGCGATATCTTGTTTGCCCAGGAGACTCCTATCCCCAAGGAAAATCCACCAAGGCTGCAATAGAAAACTTAGCTTTTTCAAAAAAAGAAGGGGGGGGGGGGATAATAATAAATTACTGCCAGAAGATTTCCACAAATTCCTACAAGTAAAGGAATTCATAACTAGTAATGGAATACGCAACAGAGTTGTCTCAAGCGACTTGATTTAGACTTCTAAACTAATAAGTAGATCTGGAGGAATATCAATGTTCTATAAAGCAATAGCAAACAAGGGGTTACTCCAAGCACATACATGAAAAAATGGAGCAAAGATTTACAGAGAGAGATTACGATATCAGAATGGCAAAGCCTGTTCTCAAATATACACACACATTTTTTTCTTAGCGTTAAGGTCTATTCTAATTGTGCGGAACGGGTGCAAACCCATTCATTCTCTATGGGGACGGAATGGATGTGGAGAGCACACTATGTGCTCTCCGCATTTCCGGAGAGCGGCCCCGAACTTCCGGTCCGCAACTCCGCAACAGAATAGAGCATGTCCTATTCTTGTCCGCAGCTGCCGGCCATGTGCGGCGCGGTGTATTGCGGATCCGCAATACACCATGGACATGTGAATGGACCCTTACTCATAGAAAAGCAATACGGAAAACCTATTTGAGATGGTACTATACACCAAGCAAAATACATAACATGTACCCAAATGCTGGAGACAACGTGGGAAAAGAGGAACTCTGCTGCACACATTATGGCAGGCATGGCCAACCTGCGGCTCTCCAGCTGTTGTAAAACTACAACTCCCACCATGCCCTGCTGTAGGCTGATAGCTGTAGGCAGTCTGGGCATGCTGGGAGTTGTAGTTTGGCAACAGCTGGAGAGCCTCAGGTTGGCCAGCCCTGCATTATGGGAATGGGAATATGACCCTTATGGAGAGCAACTAAAATACTAGAATGTACGTTGGGATACCAGATACAAGTGTCCCCTCAAGTGACATTACTCCTTATAGGTCTAGACCAGGGATGGGCAAACTGCGGCTCTCCAGCTGTTGTAAAACTACAACTCCCACCATGCCCTGCTGTAGGCTGATAACGGTAGCCAGACTGGGCTACCATGCTGGGAGTTGTAGTTTTGGAACAGCTGGAGAGCCGCAGTTTGCCCATCCCTGGTCTAGATGATTATCCACCAGAACACAGATCAATATGAGCTCACATATTAATGGCTGCTAAACTGGCAATAACCAGACACTTGAAATCAAAGGACACACCACATGTACAAGAAGTCTTGAGCTCGGAGAATGTAGGTCCCGAGCTACTTGAGAGACCTTGGCGTGGTGCTCGGGCTTAAGACATGTCCTCCACTGTAGGACATGTTGACTAATGTCTCAATTTTAACATCAGTTTGAGGGCTTAGTGAGACCGCAGTGTGCACCAGTCTTGTCATTTGTTATTGCTATAATGCCTTTATGTTCCATCATAATAGAAGTCTATGGGCTGCAAAATGGATCCGTCCCGTTTCCGTTATGCAGGGATCTGTATAATAATACATCATTTTTCTCAGCACTGCGGGCACATATGAACATGGGACCAACACAGATGCCTTCAGCTGCCAAGCGCACATGTAACAGGTCAGCCAGTGTCATAGGGACAAATATGTAAACTGTATTTTAGAGATTTTTTTTTTTTAATCAATTTATTTTTATGCCTTTACTAGTGATTTGTATAAGGTTATAGATGTAGTCACACAGTATAAAATACCTCAATTTATCAGTCGTGTCATTATTGGACAGCCAACATTCACTCTATTGAATATATGGCCGTACACCTCATGCGCCGGTAAAGATTTTATCATTTTTTTTATTTTTTTACTTTTTAGAGATTGCACTTGAATGAGTTGCAATACCACAAGCAGACCACGGACAAGAGTGGCGCTCTTTATGGTTATTTTTTTCAATGGATTTTTCCCCAGGAAACGTCAACATTCACGCACGCAAACCCAGCAGGCTACATCTGATAGAGCCACCTGACGTGATCGCCTAGTCATTACAATCTGTCAAGGTCTATCTGCCGAGACCTCCGCCCATCCTCAAATGAAAGGACTGGGGCCCCACAGGCCCTTTCTGCGCACACAGACACGAGGCAGAGAACTGCGACTGTTAGGTCTCTTGCACACAAACGTTTTTCCCCCCCCCCCCGTTTCTGTTCCGTATTTTGCGATCCATATACAGAACCATTCATTTCAATGGTTCCCCCCCCCCCCCCAAAAAAAAAAAAAAAAACTCTGTATGCCTTCCGTTTCCATATTTCCATTCAAAGATAGAACATTACTATCCTTAGGACGTGTTCTATCAGGGGCAAGCTGTTCTGTTCTGCAAAAAACGGAACCCCTTCCTTCTATTGATCTCTAGGGGTGGCTGCCGTCAGATACCCCCCAACTATAAGATAACAGAACCTCCTAGCAATGCGTCACATCTATGTCTCCGTACTACTGCTCATAACGACATATTGGGAGTTGTACTCGCCTGATGTGAACATTTTCCCAGCTCCAGAAAGAACAACCGCCCTACAATTAGCATCTTCTCCGAGAGCCTGAAAGCAAAGCACCATCTCCCTGCGGGAAGAAGGACATGACCGTTATTTTACAGACTATCACAGGGGTCAGCAACCTTCGGCACTCCGGCTGCTGTGAAACTACAACTCCCAGCATGCAAACTTACTCGGCTGTTCTTGTAACTCCCACAGAAGTGAAATGAGGATTCTGGGAGTTGTAGTTTCAGAACAATTGGAGAGCCGGAGGTTGCTGACCCCAGCTCTATAAGATCTTACAACATCTCCCATTAGGGGAAACAAGGACCCAACAGACTCGTGGTGAGATAAGCGGTGTCCTGCCTGGCAGCCATATAAAGGGGTATTCCACAGAATATGCCATGAATGTCCAACAGCTGCTGGTCCCACCTCCGTGTCCCCGTTCTATAGTTCAGTCCCACCTCCGTGTCCCCGCTCTATGGTTCAGTCCCACCTCCGTGTCCCCGTCCTATGGCCATCTATGGTTCAGTCCCACCTCCGTGTCCCTGTTCTATAGTTCAGTCCCACCTCCGTGTCCCCGTTCTATGGCCGTCTATGGTTCAGTCCCACCTCCGTGTCCCTGTTCTATGGCCGTCTATGGTTCAGTCCCACCTCCGTGTCCCTGTTCTACGGTTCAGTCCCACCTCCGTGTCCCCGTTCTATGGCCGTCTATGGTTCAGTCCTACCTCCGTGTCCCCGTTCTATGGCCGTCTATGGTGCAGTCCCACCTCCGTGTCCTCATTCTATGGTTCAGTCCCACCTCCGTGTCCCCATTCTATGGTTCAGTCCTACATCCGTGTCCCCGTTCTATGGCCATCTATGGGTCAGTCCCACCTCCGTGTCCTCATTCTATGGTTCAGTCCCACCTCCGTGTCCTCATTCTATGGTTCAGTCCCACCTCCGTGTCCCCATTCTATGGCCGTCTATGGTTCAGTCTAGGCCTGCACAATATATCGCGAAAGCAATCGCAATTAATCGTCATATCGCAATCTGCTGATTACCGTATTTTTCGCTTTATAAGACACACTTTTTCCCCCAAAAGTGGGGGGGAGGGGGGAATGGCAGTCCGTCTTATAAAGCGATGGTTGACTTTCTACGTGACACTGACACTGTATTTCCGGCCAGCGATACATCAGTTACAGTGCGAGGAGGTGGGGGGGGGGATGGTGGAAGGTCGTTATTTTAATGACATGTTCTTATATCTATTTTATTTATCTGTTCTGTGCAGTGTATTAAGAAAATGGCAAGTTTTGTATTTTGTACTTTTGCAGTAATGCAAATATGTATTTTATATTGAAAAACACTGCGCATTTCAGTTCTTCAGTTCAGCATAACTACATTTCACATCATCAGTCATCTGTGTGAGCTTTTACCTTGAAAATCCAAGCAGATAGACCTCTAGCGCAATTCCCTTAAAATATCGCATCGCATATCGTTATCGCAATTTTTAGGGCCCTAATCGCAATCGCACAAAATTCCCATATCGTGCAGCCCTAGTTCAGTCCCACCTCCGTGTCCTCATTCTATGGTTCAGTCCCACCTCCGTGTCCCCGTTCTATGGTTCAGTCCCACCTCCGTGTCCCCGTTCTATGGTTCAGTCCCACCTCCGTGTCCCCGTTCTATGGTTCAGTCCCACCTCCGTGTCCCCGTTCTATGGTTCAGTCCCACCTCCGTGTCCCCGTTCTATGGTTCAGTCCCACCTCCGTGTCCCCGTTCTATGGTTCAGTCCCACCTCCGTGTCCCCGTTCTATGGTTCAGTCCCACCTCCGTGTCCCCGTTCTATGGTTCAGTCCCACCTCCGTGTCCCCGTTCTATGGTTCAGTCCCACCTCCGTGTCCCCGTTCTATGGTTCAGTCCCACCTCCGTGTCCCCGTTCTCATGGTTCAGTCCCACCTCCGTGTCCCCGTTCTATGGTTCCAGTCCCACCTCCGTGTCCCCGTTCTATGGTTCAGTCCCACCTCCGTGTCCCGTTCTATGGTTCAGTCCCACCTCCGTGTCCCCGTTCTATGGTTCAGTCCCACCTCCGTGTCCCCGTTCTATGGTTCAGTCCCACCTCCATGTCCCCGTTCTATGGTTCAGTCCCACCTCCATGTCCCCGTTCTATGGGTCAGTCCCACCTCCATGTCCCCGTTCTATGGGTCAGTCCCACCTCCATGTCCCCGTTCTATGGGTCAGTCCCACCTCCGTGTCCCCGGTCTACGGTTCACTTTACTCTGTACTGCACTATAGACTATGGCAGCGCTATAGAAGTCAGTAATAAAGATAATAATAGACCTCCGTACCTCCAGAAAGCCTTGTTCATTGCATTTCTCTTCTCTGGACGGTTTAACTCCACATGGAAGACGTGATCCGCCGGCGTGGTGACTTTAAGAGTTTCATAGCTGTAGGAGGATAGTCCAGCCTCGGACGACATATTTCGGAGACCTAGAACCACCTTGTGGAGGTCTGAGGATCAAGAAAGGACAATGTCATTTCAGAGTCAACTTTCCGCCATCATATGATAAAACTACAAAACGGTAAAGCCTGCCCTCCCATAAGGCCTCATGCACACCACCGCATTCTGCATCTGTATCCAAGCAGCATTTTTTGTGGATCGTACATAGATCGACAGGTGGTGGTGGTGGGGGTCGGTGTGTTCTGACAGAGCGCAAGACAGCGAGGCGGGGAGGGGAGAGAAGAGAGGGGAAGACAGCGAGGCGGGGAGGGGAGAGAAGAGAGGGGAAGACAGCGAGGCGGGGAGGGGAGAGAAGAGAGGGGAAGACAGCGAGGGGGAGGGGAGAGAAGAGAGGGGAAGACAGCGAGGCAGGGAGAGGAGAGAAGAGAGGGGAGAGAAGAGAGGGAGAGAAGAGAGGGGAGAGAAGAGAGGGGAGAGAAGAGAGGAGAGAAGAGAGAGAGAGAGAGGGAGAGAAGAGAGGGGAGAGAAGAGAGGGAGAGAAGAGAGGGAGAGACAGAGAGGGGAGAGAGAGAGAGGAGAGAGGAGAGAGAAGGGGAGACAGCGAGTCGAGGAGGGAGAGAAGAGAGGGAGAGAAGAGAGAGGAGACAGCGAGTCGGGAGGAGAGAGAGAGAGGGAGAGAAGAGAGGGAGACAGCGAGAGGAGAGAGAGAGAGGAGAGAAGAGAGGGAGACAGGAGGGAGAGAAGAGAGGGGAGACAGCGAGGGAGAGAAGAGAGGGGAGACAGAGAGAGGAGAGAGAGAGAGAGAGGAGAGAGGAGAGAGAGGAGAGAGAGAGAGAGAGAGAGAGGAGAGAGAAGAGAGGAGAGAGAGAGAGAGGAGAGAGAGAGAGGGGAGAGAGAGAGAGAGGAGAGAGAGAGAGAGGAGAGAAGAGAGGGGAGAGAGAGAGAGGAGGAGAGAGAGAGAGAGAGGGAGAGAAGAGAGGGGAGAGAAGAGAGGAGAGAGAGAGAAGAGAGAGAGAGAAGAGAGGAGAGAGAAGAGAGGAGAGAAGAGAGGGGAGAGAAGAGAGGGAGAGAAGAGAGGGAGAGAAGAGAGGAGAGAAGAGAGGGGAGAGAGCGAGGGGAGAGAGAGAGGGAGAGAAGAGAGGGAGAGAGAGAGAGAGGAGAGAGAAGAGAGGGGAGAGAGAGAGAGAGAGAAGAGAGGAGAGAAGAGAGGGGAGACAGAGAGGGGAGAGAAGAGAGGGGAGAGAAGAGAGGGAGAGAGCAGAGGAGAGAGGAGAGGAGACAGAGAGGGAGAGAAGAGAGGGAGTCAGCGAGACGAGGAGGAGAGAAGAGAGGAGAGAAGAGAGGGAGAGAGAGAGAGGGAGTCAGCGAGAGGGAGGAGAGAGAGAGAGAGTCAGCGAGGGGGAGGAGAGAGAGAGAGGGGAGTCAGCGAGACGGGGAGGAGAGAAGAGAGGGGAGTCAGCGAGAGGGAGGGGAGAGAAGAGAGGAGTCAGCGAGACGGGGAGGGGAGAGAGAGAGAGAGGAGTCGGAGCGAAGACGGGAGGAGAGGGAGGAAGAAGAGAGGGAGTCAGCGAGACGGGAGGGAGAGAAGAGAGGGGAGTCAGCGAGACGGGAGAGGAGAGAAGAGAGGGAGTCAGCGAGACGGGAGGGGAGAGAAGAGAGGGGAGTCAGCGAGACGGGGAGGGAGAGAAGAGAGGGGAGTCAGCGAGACGGGGAGGGAGAGAAGAGAGGGAGTCAGCGAGACGGGGAGGAGAGAAGAGAGGGAGTCAGCGAGACGGGGAGGGGAGAGAAGAGAGGGAGTCAGCGAGCGGGGAGGAGGGAGAGTCAGCGAGACGGGGAGGGGAGAGAGAGAGGGAGTCAGCGAGACGGGAGGGGAGAGAAGAGAGGGAGTCAGCGAGACGGGGAGGAGAGAGAAGAGAGGGGAGACAGCGAGGACGGGAGGGAGAGAAGAGAGGAGTCAGAGACGGGAGGGGAGAGAGAGAGTCAGAGAGGGAGGGGAGAGAAGAGAGGAGACAGCGAGACGGGGAGGGAGAGAAGAGAGGGGAGTCAGCGAGACGGGAGGAGAGAAGAGAGGGAGCAGAGGCGGAGGAGAAGAGGAGACAGCGAGACGGGGAGGAGAGAGAGAGGGAGTCAGCGAGACGGGGAGGGAGAGAAGAGAGGAGTCAGCGAGACGGGGAGGGGAGAGAGAGAGGAGGGGAGACAAGCGAGACGGGGAGGGGAGAGAAGAGAGGGGAGACAGCGAGACGGGAGGGGAGAGAAGAGAGGGGAGACAGCGAGACGGGGAGGGAGAGAAGAGAGGGAGTCAGACGGGAGGGGAGAGAAGAGAGGGAGTCAGCGAGACGGGAGGAGAGAAGAGAGGGGAGTCAGCGAGACGGAGGGAGAGAGAGAGGAGTCAGAGAGAGGAGAGGAGAGAGGAGAGAGAGACAGCGAGACGGGGAGGAGAGAAGAGAGGGGAGACAGCGAGACGGGGAGGGAGAGAAGAGAGGAGAGCGAGACGGGAGGGGAGAGAGAAGAGAGGAGACAGCGAGACGGGGGGGAGAAGAGAGGGAGCAGCGAGACGGGGAGGGAGAGAGAGAGGGGAGACAGCGAGAGGGAGGAGAGAGGAGAGAGAGCAGAGACGGGAGGAGAGAAGAGAGGGAGACAGCGAGACGGGAGGGAGAGAAGAGAGGAGACAGCGAGGGGAGGGGAGAGAGAGAGAGAGAAGCAGACAGGGAGACGAAGGGAGGGGAGACAGCGAGACGGGGAGGAGAGAAGAGAGGGGAGACAGCGAGACGGAGGGAGAGAAGAGAGGGGAGACAGCGAGACGGAGAGGAGAGAAGAGAGGGAAGACGAGCGAGAGAAGAGGAGGGGAAGGAGACAGCGAGAGGGGAGGAGAGGGAGACAGCGAGACGGGGGAGGGGAGAGAAGAGAGGGAAGACAGCGAGACGGGGAGGGAGAGAAGAGAGGGAGACAGCGAGCGGGGAGGAGAGCGAGCGGAGAGACAGGGAGGGGAGAGAGAGAGGAAGACAGCGAGACGGGAGGGGAGAGAAGAGAGCGGGAAGACAGCGAGACGGGGGAGGGGAGAGAAGAGAGGGGAAGACAGCGAGACGGGGAGGGGAGGAGACAGAGAGGGGAAGACAGACGAGACGGGGAGGGAGAGAAGAGAGGGGAAGACAGCGAGACGGGGAGGGGAGAGAAGAGAGGGGAAGACAGCGAGACGGGAGGGGAGAGAAGAGAGGGGAAGACAGCGAGACGGGGAGGAGAGAAGAGAGGGGAAGACAGCGAGACGGGGAGGGGAGAGAAGAGAGGGGAAGACAGCGAGACGGGGAGGGGAGAGAAGAGAGGGGAAGACAGCGAGACGGGGAGGGGAGAGAAGAGAGGGGAGACAGCGAGACGGGGAGGGGAGAGAAGAGAGGGGAGACAGCGAGACGGGGAGGGGAGAGAAGAGAGGGGAGACAGCGAGACGGGGAGGGGAGAGAAGAGAACAAAGGGGAGACAGCAAGACGGGGGGGGGGCAGAGGAGAGGGGAGACAGCGAGGGGAGAGAAGAGAGGGGAGAGAAAAGAGGGGAGACAGCGAGACCGGACCCCGGCGTCGGACAGGTGCTCGGAGCACTTGCAGGACGTTTGATTCGGGTAGAATTAATTTGGACCAGATTAGCATCAAACAATTCAAACCCAAATCAAATTTCGATTGATTCCTTCCTCTCTACTCCTGTGGTTTCCAACCTATCTTTCTCCAGGTGTTGCAAAACCACAACTCCCAGCCTGCCAGGAAATGCTGGGGGTTGTAGTTGTAGTTGTACACTTAGAGAGTCCCAGGTGGGAGACCACCACTACCCGTCCATTTACCTACATTCCCATTCAGTTAATAGGGGCGATTCTAGCACGCGGGGGTCTCTCAGAGATTTTATGTACCTGGACAGCCGCCTGCGGATCAGGAGTCAATGTGATGCAGTATCTGGGGTAAAGTTCAGGGCAGGAGGAGGGGAGCAGCGTGGAAGGTCCTAAGTCTAAAGTCCTGCAGACACCGCCCGGGGGAATACTCTTCTAGATGTTTGTATTTCATTAGTGCATCATCCAGGAGTCAATATTATCAGGTCTCTCACATGCATGCACACAACCACAACTCTGCCCCTTTAAGAGACTTCCACTGAGTGACTACAGGGCCAGTACGGGCACCGTGGGGGGTATAGCTCAGTGGTAGAGCATTTGACTGCAGCTCAAGGAGACTCCTCTCACCTCTCCTCAGGAGTCCTCTAACCACAGCCATCAGAGATCAACGTCTTCCGGCACAATATACGACGGACTCAGTTCACACTGTGGGCGTCGCCATATAGTGCGTCATGCGGCCGCCCCCCCTCCCATTGGTATGGACCTGCTCAAGGATGACTGGAGGCGGGAGGGTCAAGTGGAGCTACGCCCAGCAGCTGGAGAGACGAGAGAGAGCTGCCCGCTTCCTCCACCTAGTGGTCACTGGTAGGATTGCACCAACATTTGTGTAGTGGATAGAAAGCCATTCTTTTTCCCAAACTGAGGCCGATTTGAAAAGGCAGAGCTGCAGTTTAAAGCATAGAAGTACGGGGATATGCCACCAGTCCTGTGATATAATCATGAGATATCCAGAATAGTTGGTCCCAAGGCTTAGGCCAGGGGTGCAGCCAGACAACACTGATGTCTCCACTTATTTCCAGTTCTACCCTGACTCATATTCAATATTCCTGATTTAAAAAAGAAAAAAACAAAAAACTTCTGCCCGTTCTGTGTATACAGCTCCTGTGCAGAGCGGTGTGTCTTTGCAGCAAACACTGGTAAGACCTCGTTCACATTTCTGTGTCCATCTTTCATCCGTAAAAGGACTACGTTTGGCCCGTGCTTCAATCGTATTCCACAGACATCACTCAGCTGATCATTTCCAGAGCATCCCCTACCAAAGATCCGTGAAAAACCACTGACAGAACACAGACAAAGTGGTTTTTCACAGGTCCATAGACTTCAATGGGTGTGTTTGGTCCGCACCACAGATCATAGTGCACGTCTCCGTGATTTCTCGGGCTCATGCACACCGCCGTAGTTTCTGTCCACCTCCGATCTGCGTTTTTCGAGGATCCGATGTTGACGAATTCATCTCAGTGGGGCTGCAAAAGATACATACAGCACACACGTGTTCCGTGTCCGTTCTGAGGCCCCGCAATAAAAAATAGAACGTGTCCTATTCTTGTCAGTTTTGCGGACAAGAATAGGACTGTTCTCTAGACGGTGGGATCCACAGTGTCCAGTTTTTTTTAGTTTTTTTTTTACTGTTGATGGCCTTACCCTCAGGATAGGTCATCAATATCTGACCGGTGGGGGTCTGACACCCGACACCCCCGATAATCACCTTTTTCAGGACTACAGCTACATCCATTGTGTAATGACGGAGCTTGACACTGCAGCACTGCTCCAATTCAGTTCAAACAAGCTATATGTATAGGGATTCCAAACCTGTGGCCCTCCAGCTGTTGCAAAACTAAAATTCCCAGCATGCCCGGACAGCCTACAACAGGGATGGGCAAACCGCGGCTCTCCAGCTGCTGTAAAACTACAACTCCCAGCATGCCCTGCTGTAGGCTGATGGCTGTAGCAGTCTTTGCATGCTGGGAGTTGTAGTTTTGCAACAGCTCGAGGGCCGCAGGTTGGGCATTCTTGCCCTACATGATAAACGGAGCTGCGGAGGATGTGCCACCCCAAAAGAGCCGCACAGTGGGAGTGCGGGGCGTCTTATCCTGAGCCAGCAGATGTGCCGTTGTAGGGAACGGGATTGTAGAAATCCGAAAAGTGGCAGCAAGTCCCAAAAACAGCATTTTCTGATTGGGTTATGTCGTTTTTTTTTTCACGAGGATTGACACATTTCATACCGGAGCCGCTGTCCCCCAGAGGTCTGACTCCTGACAACCCCCACAAACAGCTGATATAACATTGTCGTCCCAGTGTCTGAGGTGGTTTGCACCCCTCACGTACACTATTACGATAGACACATTAGGGCCCCATTCACATGACCGCAAGCACACAAACGGACAAGAAAAGGACGTCCTATCTTTGTTGGAGGGGCCGCAGACATACGGACAGCGCACGGACTGCTGTCTGCCTCTTTTGCAGTCCCATTGAAATGAATGGGTCCCACATCTAATCAGATGTGGACGAAGAATACGGCGTATGATTGGGCACTTACACTGTGAAGGGAATTTTTTTTTTTTCCCACATCCCACTTGACATGGTGAGCACACAACGAGGTTGTCACTTCACTTATTGACTTCAGGTACAGATGTTGTTCACTTTAGGCTACGTTCACACGACGACAATTGAACCACTACACTGCAACATTTGTAGCGCGACATTGATGTCACATTAATGTCGCGCGACAATTTTTATAATGGGAGTCTATGGTGGTGTCGCACGTGCAACATGCAACATGTTGCGACTGCGACACAACAGTCGCAAAAAATCCATCCCGGATGGATTTTCTCCGACTTTCGTGTCGCAGTCGCAGCATGTCGCATGTCGCACTGCGACACCATAGACTCCCATTATAAAAATTGTCGCGCGACAATAGTGCGACTTTTTGTCGCGCGACAATTGTCGTCGTGTGAACGTACCCTAAAGGTTTTCTCCAGCAATTATATAAAATGGCCACCAGCAACCCACCCTCTAACGTAAGCAGAACTGATTGAGCTGCCTAGGGCGTGACGCTTCACTGCTTACTTGCATATACTGCATATTGATGAGTGTTCCTGTCAGGCTGTCAGCCGTGAAGGCATACCGTAGGCAGGATCGCAGAGAAACATGCAACCTCCTGCAGCATGACCTTCACAAAAAAACTCATGTGAAACGTTCCTGCTATATAAGCTTTGTAGGGAATTAAAGGGGTTGTGCCGGCAGTATATACCGATGACCTATCCTTAGGAGAGCTCACCAATACCTGATCGCTGGGAGTCGACTCCCAGCGCCCCCGCCGATGAGCTTTTTGAAGGAGCAAGGGCTCGTAATAACAATGTGCCGCCGCAAGGGGGGCGACGGGCAGTGAAATGAAGAGGAAGCAGCTCTCTCATGGCAGCACCACCTTCTCTTAACAGCTGCAGGGGTGCTGGGTGTGACTCCCACCAGACATGGATTACCTAGCCTCAGGCTAGGTCATCAGTATTTACTGCCTGCACAAACCCTTTAACCCCATAGCGACCAGCCTGTTTTGGGCCTTAGGGTGCTTTCACACTTTCGTTCTGAGGATCCGGCAGGCACTTCACACCCGCCGGATCCGTCAGAACGCAAGTCGCCTAAAAGCATTTGAAGACTGATCAGGGTCCTGATCAGTCTTCGAAATGCTTTCAGGTTACCATGGCAGCCAGGACACTACTGAAGTCCTGGCTGCCATGGTAAGTACTCCACAGCAGTGTACTTACCTGCGCTGCGGCCTCCGGGCGCTCCTTCATGACGTCACAGGTCCACACGGCGCATAGATCAATGTGCCGCCCAGACCCGTGACGTCATGAAGGAGCGCCCAGGTGCCACAGCCCTGGAAAGTACACTACTGCGGAGTACTTACCATGGCAGCCAGGACTTCAGTAGCGTCCTGGCTGCCATGGTAACCAATCAGAGCCCCAGCATTACACTGGGGCCACGATCGGAACTGCTGCTGCGCATAGCTAAACGTCGGATCCGGCGATGCGCCGAAACGTTTAGCTTAATGCCGGATCCGGATTAATGCACTTCAATGGGCATTGATTCCAGATCAGGCGTTACAGCAAGTCCTGCGGATTTTTGGCCGGAGGAAAATCCGCAGCATGCGGCCAAAAAAAAGTTTGGGTCCTGAACGGATGATAATCCTGATCAGTAGTTTTCCGGCATAGAGCCCCGACGACGGAACTCTATGCTAGAAAACAAAAACGCCAGTGTGAAAGTACCCTTACTAACCAAGCGTTTTTCTTCCTTTTATCATCTTTGCCTTCCAAGAGCTATAAAACTTTTTTTCTGTATAAAGCTGTATAAGGACTTGTTTTTTGCGTAAATAGTTGCAGTTTTTAATGGCGCCATTTTGGGGTACACAACTTTGATGAACTTTTATTAAAGGGGTATTCCCATCACATACCATAGGGGCCTATCACTAGGATATGCCCCCATTGTCTAGTAGGTGCAGGTCCCAGAGGTGGGTCGCCTCTGGGACCCGCACCTACAAGAATGGAGTGGGGAGAGCTGTGGCTGGAGGACCCCGTGGTCCGTCCACCACCAAGCGCTGCTCCCATAGATATGAATGGGAACGCACGCACGGCCCCTGCTCCCATTCATTTCTATGGGGCAGACGGAAATAGCAGAGCCAGAGCTTGGCTATTATCGGCGGCACCACTGAAATGGAGGGTGGCTGCACATGCGCCCTCCATTAATTTCCCCGCTCTGTTCTCGTAGCTGCGGGTCTGGCCTAGGGATATGCCCCTATTGTATGTAATGGCAAAACCGCCAACTCTTTCTGGGCGAGAGATGGGAAAAACAGCAATACTGCCACTGCGTTTTTACGTTATAAATTTTACAGCGTTCATTTTTAGTATAAATAACCCGTCTTTATTCTTTGGGTCAGTACGATTACAGTGATGCCCATTTTTTTTTTTTACAATAAACCCCCTTTTTTGTATTTTTAAAGGAAGAAAAATGTTTTTGCATTGCTGCTTCCCAAGACCCATAACTTTTTTTTCTCCATTTTATATGGAGTTGTGTGGGGGCTTGATTTTTGCAGGATGACTTGTATTTAGGGATGTCCCGATACCGATACCAGTATCGGTATCGGGACCGATACCGGCATTTTTACGAGTACTTGTACTCGTGCAAATGCCGCCGATACCTGTGCGCGCGCAGCTTTTGTATAGCATTGCGTCCAGCCGGCATGTTGCATAGCCAAATTGCTTCCTGCCCGCGGCTGCTTTGATCCCAGACTCCGCCCCTCGCTCGTGCGCTCTCTGACTTCTTGCGCACTCCCTCCCTCCAATGTTCGGCTGCTGCATTCTATTGAAAACTTTGCACAGCGGCCGCGTGCGCAGGCTCCGCCCCTATATTCAAAACTCCGCCCACAGACAGTGACCCATCTAGCTCTATATGGAACTCTGTGAGGAGGGTGTCCGGTGACTCAAACTGCCAGCAGCGTCTATCTCTGCCCCCGGCTCCTCCCCCATCTTCTAGACTCCGCCCACAGAATTTTTATTACGTGCCAGTAAGAGCACAGTAGTCAGTGAGCCGCGGGAAAAGCCTCTCCACTCCAGAGTCCAGACACCCTCCTCACATAGAGTTCACCTGACAGGAGTGTAAGTCACAGCTAAAGCAACAATAATAAAGCAAGACTTGTGGCCCCCATATAACATCTCCTTGTGTGCCCCAAACAGTATAATGCCTCAGTGTGGCCCCCATACAGTGTAAGGCCTCAGTGTGGCCCCCATACGGTATAACGCCTTCTTGTGGCCCCCATACAGTATAAGGTCTCCTTGTGGCCGCCATCACAGTGTAAGGCCTCAGTGTGGGGATCTCTGGATGACACTGTGGAGGATCTCTGTATGGCACTCGTAGGGGATAACGCTCCTGGATGCCACTACTGTGGGGATCTCTGGATGACACTGTGGGGGATCTCTGGATGACACTGTGGGGGATCTCTGGATGACACTGTGGGGGATCTCTGGATGACACTGTGGGGGATCTCTGGATGACACTGTGGGGGATCTCTGGATGACACTGTGGGGGATCTCTGGATGACACGTATATAGCATAATATGCTATATATGTGTTATCCACATAGCCCCTGACAGTGTCATCCAGAGATCCCCACAGTGTCATCCAGAGATCCCCCATAGTGTCATCCAGAGATCCCCATTAGTGTCATCCACAGATCCCCCATTAGTGTCATCCACAGATCCCCCATTAGTGTCATCCACAGATCCCCCATAACAGTGTCATCCACAGATCCCCCATAACAGTGTGTCATCCACAGATCCCCCCATAACAGTGTCATCCACAGATCCCCCATAACAGTGTCATCAACAGATCCCCCTGGAGGCACATTGGTTGGAAAACACTATTATATTCCCATTTATCAATTTATTAACACTTGTACAAAGGAAAAGAAAAGCCGTTGTCCATAGCAACCAAATTCCAGCTTTAATTTTTTTCATTGCTATCGGCAACTGCGCCGCTATTTATACGAGGTATCGGTAATTGGTATCGGCAAGTACTTAAATAAAAGTATCGGTACTCGTACTCGGTCTTAAAAAAATGGTATCGGGACATCCCTACTTGTATTTTTTACCGGTATCATTTTGCCGTAAAAGTTTTTGATTGCTTGTTAGTAAGTTTTTTTTTTCCGGTGGCAACTAATAAATTAGCAATTCTGACCCGGTTTTTTATACTTTGATTTTATACGTTCACTACAGGGGATAATTTACATGATATATATATGTAGTGCAGGTCATTATGACAATTCCAAACATATGGGAGAGATTTTCTTTTGCAATTTCTCATTGAAATGCATATTTTCAATGGGAAAAAAAGCATTTTTAAATGGAATTTTTTTTAAATAATTGGCTGACTTTTTTACCACTTAGGAACAATATTCAGATTTAAAATGCAATGCATTATCCCTATAGTGCAATGTGACAAGTGCTATACTGACATTGACCAGCAGGCTGCGCCAGAGGCACAGCCTGTTGGAAACTACTCAAGGCAGGCTTGAGGCCTTCATAAGACCCCAGCCTGACTTTACACTCATCAGCACCCGTGATCACATTTGCGGGGTGCTGATGGATGACAGCAGGAGTCCGCTCCCTATGTCAGCTTTTTACATGTGGGGTGCACTATTGCCCGCAGCATGTAAAGTGTTAAAAAGCCTGGATCGACACTTCAACGGCGGTCCAGCCCAAAGCCCCTTAGTGACTGCCGTAAAGGTATATGGGTGGTCACTAAGGGGTTAAGAAAAAAAAGTCAAAAGTGAATCAGGTAATGTCTTTAGGATTTCTTCTACACTCCATTCATACAGGGAGGCAAAACAAAACTTCTCATCTATGACACGTAAAATCTTCCTATTCTCTATAACATGACGACTTTGGGCAGTTGTCCCTTTGCTAGGTTCAGGCAATGCAGACGCAAACTGGTAAGTCCCATAGCAAAGAATGGAAAGCACACGGCACAAGTGGGGCCACCTTTCCATTGCCCTCTATAGCATTGCCAGAAATAGCTTGCACGGCTGCGCTGCTAGTTTCAGAGAGCCATTCTGGAGATAGGAGTGAGCCCCAAATGTGAGAACCACAGCTATCTGATGGCATGTGCCATCAATGTCCCAGATGGAAATACCCCTTTAAGCGGCACATGACCCCGGTTTTTGGAGGCGGTATTGAGGCAGATCTGCCCGGCAGGATTTTAAGCCAAAGCAAAAAGTGGATCCTCTAGGAAGAAATGCAAATCCTTTTACATTTCTAATTTCTTTCAAATCTACTTCTCCCGTCAGCAAAAAAAAAAAAAAAAAAAAAAATCTTGGAAAAAAAACAACCCTCCTCATCTGAACAGATTAGGGTTGTCATTAGCTCTCCCTTATGTATCAAGGCTCTAATGGTGCAGAAATGACTTACAGGGTAGCCACCTATAGAAGAATTTACACCCTTCTGAAAGGGAGCCATTTTGTATACTTCCCCCAGGGACCGCTTCCTGTAGTCCGTCTCACATCCCTGAGAAGAACGGGTCAGATCTCTTATGCCAGGTAACATTTATACAAAACTTAGACCTTACCATTTACCAATCAAAGCATCAGGCTTTATTAAACATGGGAAAGACCAGCAAACGTCCAGTGACGCAACACAAGTGTCCCCCAAACAATTTATTAGCATGTGCTAAGTACGGGCACACAACCATACATAAAAAAAATTATATAATAAACCGAAATAAAAAAATTCTAGCTCAAGGAGCCCAATGGGTACTAAACATTAGCTGTGGGGAGGGAACGGTCGGGTCACATCTAGGGTGTTACGATGCATGCTGGGCGGTGGAGAAGCACAGCTTCAAGGTGTAAGGGTATGGGCCATCTGTAAGAAGAAGAAAAAGAGAACATAAATAATCTGACTACAAGAGAACAGTAAATCAAAGCAAACAAATATATCCTATTGTACTGACAACGTAGAATCATTAAAGGGCTGGGCAGTCTGATAAGAAATCACAGGACTGACAAGGTCTTAACACAACCGGCCACAGGGCAAATAGAGCTGGGTTAATTAGCAAGTCGATTAAAACACCTTCTATACTATGATATATCTGACTGCACAACCCCTTTAAAGGGAGTTTCTAGGATTCCTCTTGATGACCCATCGCTGGGATTAGTTATTAATATCAGCTGTTTGAAGACGCTGCAGCCTTTTCCTAAACCAGTGGCATCACATTAATCGGGCACACGGCCCAGGCACTGCTCAGAATGGCTGCGGGCTGCAGTACCAAGCAGGGCCACTGTGCAATTAAACTGCTAGCAATCGGCTGAACAGCTGATTAGTAAGGGTGCAGGACCCCCACCGCTCAGACATTCATGACCTATTTTGAAGACAGTTCATCAATCTGAGTCCCAGAACATAATTAAGTGTAGGTTCAGTTACTTGAAGGAAGTCGAGGCAGATTTCCATGCAGGTTTTTCAGCCAAAGCCAGAAGTGGATTTGAATGGAATTGGGAATATAAAGGAAGGACTTGGGCCCTTGCAAACGAGCGTGAGCAGATTATTACCGGATGCGTTCAGTGAAAACTGCGTAATTTCGCTAGCAAGTACATTCAGTTGTATGTTTACAAACATCCCTTAGCAACTTTCCGTGGAAATGCATTGCGTTTGCTTGCGGATGCGATTTTCTCGCAGCCCCATTCACTTCTATGGGGCCAGCGTTGCAGAATATAGAAGATGCTGCAATTTTCCCACAACGCACAAGTGATGTGTGAAAACCATCACCCATTTACACAGACCTATTGAAATGAATGGGTCCGGATTCCGTGCAGGCCCAATGTGTTCACACCATGCGTTGTACCTGTGCGGAATACTCGGTCGTGTGAAAGGGGCCGTAGACTTCTTTCTGCTGGATACAATCCTGGTATTGGCATAGAAACCTGCAGCAATCTGCCTCAAATCCTCCTCCCAAAAAACTGTGAGCCTACCCTAACCCTTTTATGATCAAGTACTTAAAATATATTAGATTTTTGCAGTGACAAAGTGCAGTTTCTTGGCCTAGCCCCCTCCCCACTGACTGACAACCTTCTCCCTGACTGCACAGTACAGGGAGAAACCCATCAATGAGCAGCAGGAGACCAACGCTCATGAATACGAGGTCTACTTGCTACAACTCAAACTGTAAATTTTGACAATACAGGTCACACAAATGATGCTGTGTCACAATCTGATGCTGCCTTCAGAAGACAGCATAACTGTGGTGACAGATTCCCTTTAGTTTACATATCATAGAAACATTCCCGTTAATCATGAAGGACTCACTTGGATTCTTCATCTGGTAATGATTCAGAAGACCGAGTGTTTCAAGGGCATCGCTCTTAGAGTCCCACTCCAGCAACCCCGAGGAGCTCCGGTCACCTGGGGGAAAAAAGAAAATAAAAATTAAACCACCAACCCTCGACATCAAATACTGAAGAATGCCACCAACAAGTTCAATTAGCAGCAGACTGTGCTAATGGTAATTTGCTAGTCCTTGTGCTGTCCCATTACTGTATATAGACCCTCTCTTTTAGCCAGGACTGCAAACAAGAACTGTGGAGAACTTGAACCATCCATGTATTACAAGGACAGTCAACAGCAAACATGTAACATCTGCAGGGGAAACGAGCAGTTGCATTCAGCCCCTCCTTCCCCAACAAAATCAAGTTTGTTGGGGAATTAATGGAAGCAGAGTTGAAGCCATCTATTGCAAGACTAACCCTTTAAGCTGCTGCCACACCAAATCCCCCCCCCCCCCCCCAGGTTATTTTGGCTTTTAATAAACGTGGTGTTTTTTTTTTTACTAAAAACCATTCTTGCTTTTCCCTATAGAGATGGCTATGGGAAAACAGTCAGTATATGTTGCAATTCTAAAATAAACTAAACTAAGGCTACTTTCACACTAGCGGCAGGACAGATCCGAAAGGCTGTTCACCCGACGGAACAGCCTGTCGGATCCGTCCTGCCGATAGTGGACGCGCGTCCCCGGACTACTGCTCCGGCCCTATTGACTTTAATGGGGACGGGGCGGAGGCACGGCAAGAGGCTGCCGGAATAAAACTACGACATGTCCAACATTTATTCCGGTAGAACTCCACCCAGCCCCCATTATAGTCATGGGGCCGGAGCGGTAGTCCGGTGGTGCACACTCACTGACGGTAGGATGGATCCGACAGTCTGTTCCGTCGGGTGAACAGCCTGTCGGATCCGTCCTGCCGCTAGTGTGAAACTAGCCTAAAAAGGAAACAGTCTTAAAATGCAAATAATAAAAAAAGTTAAACATGCAACAGCCAGATAAAGTGGTAGTGTGAGACAGCCCTTTGACGCATTTAGTTACAGATGGAAACATGGATGAACGTCACAACACTCACTTTTGCCAGGAAATACTTTGACAGATGCTGGTTTCTTCACGCCAAGCTCATCACAGATCTACAAAGCATAGAAGAGGTAAAACATTATACAATCATATACCATGCAGAAAGCCAACCTAGAATGAGACACGTTAAGTCACGGTTGTTCACAAGGGCACAACAGTTGGGATGGACATTTTTGCCATGACTACAAAATACTCAAATCTCGGTCATTTAATCCCGGAAGCACTGTTATCAGTGCCCTGTCCTTGTAAGTACAAGCACCCCACCGATCAAAACCTTTGAAGCATCACTATGGCTCTGGAGCGGGTGCTATCTTTTAAGAGGGGTTACACTTCCTTTCCTTGTCCTCTACACCGGACTGCAGACATAACACGAACGCGCAGCATACTGAATGTAATGGATGCAGCCAATCGCTGGCCTTGGCCATGTTCGGTGCGATACCACTTAGGCAAGTTGTTAAATGTGGTACACGGCATGTCAATGATGCAGCCCAGAAGGCAGTTTTTTTTATTTTTAAATTTTAACATCCCTGCTGTCTGCCACAGAATTGAACAACCCCTTTGAGAACAAAACTGCCTAACTGCATTAAGGGGGTTAAGAAACACCAAGACACGGTTTGCCGCTCACCTCTAGGAAGTTTTGATCCGTGACTTCTGGTGGGGCATTAAAGAAATGAAGTACATTGCTCGGCTGCTGGATGCGGTTCTTTGCCGCCTGCTCAGGAGACGTGAAGCGATTGTTTCGGGAACCGCTGAACACCTTGAAGCTGCACGAACCATCCTCCAGGCCATATGACTGACCAGGCACAATAGACTGCTGCTTTGACACACTATAAATATGAACAGTATAGTTTAAAAAATATATATATATAAAAAACACACCAGTAATAAACTAAACATGGTGCACAACAAATGTCATCAGAAAACTCACCAGACACTGAGCTTCTGGCCAAACATGAAGTTATTGTTCAGGTGGGTGAGGGCTCTGTCCACAGCATACCCATCAGCCATCTCCACCATGGCGGCGCCAGGTTTGCTCTTCATGAATTTCACCTAATAAACAGTCAATGCAGGAGACTACTGAAGGACCAATACATTGTGCACTATGATCATGACATCAAGCGGTCACACCACCTTACCTTCTCTACATTGCCGTATAAACAGAATACATTGAACACCCGATCACAATTCATCTTTTTTGCATCAAGTCCATACACCATGAGCACCGGGCTGTCTGCGTGGGGACCATATTCCGGAGGTGGTGGTGGAGGGTGACCGTACTGAGGAGCATAACGATTCGGTCCTCTGCGAGGGGCACCAACAGGAGGGGGTCCCATTCTGCGGCTTTCATAGTGTGGGGGTGGAGGGCCATAACCCTCATCATGATAGTGACCATGGTATCCACCATGAGGGCCTCCTCCTGTAGTACAACAAAATAGGTTACAGAGAGTGCTCATTAGTATTGGTTTATTTTCACACACTCATTTTGACACGCATATAACGTGATGGGAACTGGTATTTTAATATGCCCTTTTACGGTTAAAAATGACCTTTTCAGTGCCATGCAGTAAATCTGACTCCCGTCACCCCCACCAATCAGCTGGTTGAAGAGGCTGCTATATGAGCAAGTGTTGCGGTGTCCTAGCACCGTGAAGTGCCCTCCTCCAGCAGCTGATAGGCAAGGGTGCTGGAGCTGGACCCCACCAGTCAGACAATAATGATAGACAAATCAATATCAAAATCCTGGACAACCCCTTAAAGATGTACATCTACATGGCTGACAATGGTATTAAAGGAGTTTTTTTTTCTTATTTAAGATATCGATCCCCCCCTTGCCCCACATTCTCAGGTCACGATAATAGACTAGATTACACGTCACTTGTGTTCGGTTACAGGTATATTTTTTACTGCTGTTAGGCTTCTTTCACACCTGCGTTATTCTAGACTTCTGTCGTCTGGGCTCTATGCCGGAAAAAAGACTGATCAGTCACATCCCCATGCATTCTGAATGGATAGAAATCCGTTCAGGATGTCTTCAGTTCAGTCACCGTCAGTCGTTTTGGATGGAGGAAATACTGCAGCATACTGCGGTTTTACCTCCATCCAAAATGCTGGATCCGACATTAATTCCTATTGACTTGCATTAGTGCCCAGTCCAGCATTAAAAATACCACAACGACGGATCCGGCATTCCATTCTGCGCAAGAAAAAAAAAAAAAACATCCGCTTTGCCGGACAGAACTGCCTGCCAGAATCCTCTGCCACAAGTGTGAAAGTAGCCTTACCAAGCATAGCTCACATGAAAAGTTTATAAAGTTAGTTTTTACCGCATCCTCAGATGCTTACACTCGAGATTTAAAAAATAAATGTTAAGTTGATGCCTGCAAATGTCTTACCGTACTCTGCAGGGTGGTCTCCCAACAAAGGCGGGTTTCGCTGTCGTTTGTTTGGGTTTCCTGGGCCATCTCCTAGAAGTGAAAGCATGAAGCTCAATTAGATTTACAGAGACCTGCGATCATTAACCCCCACCAACTAATCAAAATTGGGATAACCGTACTGCTGACTGCCCTGATTAAAAAGAACTGTGTATCGAGGCTAACAAGCAAATAAACCATCCATACAACTAAAGCACCCACTAACCACTGCTATAACGGCACAGATCAATGTCCCGACACCTCCCAGGTGGCCTTGATACACAGATCCACCCACTCCTCCCCGGAAATCAGCCACCAGCCCTTAGCAAAAACAAAAATTCTGACTGAGAACAAGACATTTCATTTGGTAAGATTGAGAAAAGACTTACTTACAGACGTGTCCCAGTGACAACAACATATCTGTATGTCTCTTACCATTGGATACCTCATGTGTGCGTAAGCAGAGCTCTGAAAGGTGCCGCCCCGCCATACACACGTTGCGACCCTGCATCACATGGTTTCAGTCATGAGTTACATCGAAGGTCAAACACAACAATTCTGTAAAAAGGTTGACAAGTTGCTAAAAAAATGTTTTCGCCGTGTTCTGTGTGCTCCATGTGCATGTTTCTCTGGTGAGGCTGCTAGATGGTGTCTGTCACACGTCCTGTATCTTGGTTGTGTTCGGCTCTTCTGGACTTGGCTGGTGAGGAGGAACTGTCTGTGGTGGAAATGGAGGGTCGCATGGTGCTAATGTTGTAGCATGTCCCGACTCTGCCTGGCGTGGCATGTGCAGACCCACTTCTGTGCCCGTTACATGACTGTGTTCATTGTGAATACACTGCTATGGGCATGTAACCATCAGTTGTAAAATGTTTGCTGTAATGTGGAGAACGGTCTCTGTACTGGTCATGCCTGCAGCGTGGTGAGAGCATCACTGTGCTTGTTACATGCCTGTTGGAGCCCCAGTTTCAGCGTCTTTCTCTTGGTTCACCATGTGATGTTCTCCGTGTGTGAGCTCTGCAGAAGGCCTGGTATTGCTGCGATGAGTGTCTCCATGCTTTCTCACTATACTGTGTGTTTTTCTTTTTTTTTTTTTTAAGAAAAAAAAAAGAAAAGAATGTGCAGACAAGGGCCTGTCAGTCCTGGACCCCAGGAGGGACCCGGGAAGCTTCCCACTAGTGGGACACCCCTGAAAACCAATGCTGTCCCCCTCAAGGGTCAGTTACAGATCAACGGCTGAGCACTGAGGCGGCCCCTGCACATGGATTCTAGTATGTACCTTGGAAAAGAAATGTGTTAGGTTTGGACATGTAATGCCATTGCTTGCTCCAGGGAGAAACGGTCCGGAGTCAAGCGACTCGCATACAAATATTTTTGACATGCTGGGTGCATGTACAATTTGCAAAAGTAAAAGAATTTGAAGAGCGGCTAACTAACGTGCACCTCTATCCAGACCTTACGCTGAGCAAATAAAGCTGCAGGGCAGGGGGGAGAAAAGGGACCACGCTTCTTGGTAGCCAAGAGCCAAAGCAATGGCATTAGAGTGTGACGTGCCAGTCTGGTGCATTTGATCAAACTAATGAGAATGTATACACAAAAGGCATCAAAAGAGAAATCTTTACCTTGTCCGCTCAGGGTCGGATTAGTGTAGTCCCAAGTGTCCTGGTCATTCTTGAAGACGTTCAGCCTTGTGGGCTTTGGAAAGGAGGTAAAATGTAAAAATTAGAACGTAGATCTAAGGGCCAAAAGGGGGAGTTTTATCACCAATTACACCAGGGATCTGGAGATGGTCATAAAACCTTGTCTTACAACCCTCTAAATTCCACTGTGGCTAAACTTAGTCGCATATGCCATTTTTAGACCACCCCGTCCGTTTCTAAAAAGGGAGCATAGGGAGGGCAGAGTGTGAGCAGACCCATCAGTCCCGGACACATTTATCATTTCTGCCACAAATGACAAATCTACACAAGCTACGACAGGGTGCACCGAGAGGCAGAAGAGGCATTTATCATGAGGCCTGCACCTCGTCATCAATTAGACACCTGCTGCTACAGTGCCGGGACCAACAAATCAGGGCCTAAATATTCCATTCCCCCTCGTCAACATTTGGTGCTTACCTTAGCATATTCAATCTTTAAAGTGCAACATCCTGAGTATATGTCTGCGCCATTCAGAGAGGCCTTCGCACGTTGAGCACTTTGTACGGAGTCAAATGTGCAAAAGGTTAAGGAAAAATAGCGCATTTGTACCAAGCAAGTGGACAGAGAGCATTTATGATACAAGACTTCCAATATTTACCCTAAGTTCACACCTGAGTGTTTTACAGCGCGTTCAAATGCGCTGTAAAACACCCAACACATGAAAAACAATGCTTTCCTATGGCCCTGGTTCTCACTTGAGCGTTTTACAGCGCGTTTGAACGCGCTGTAAAACGCCCAACGCATAAACAAGTACTTGAGCTTTTTTTGGGGCGTTTGTCGCGCGGTTTGTGATTGACACCACAGTAGTCAATCACAAGAACGTACGAACGCGCGTTTCCTATTTGCAAAAACGCGCTGAAATACACGCGACTAAAAAGCGCGTTTTTAGAACACTCAGGTCTGAACCCATGGTTAGGGTACGGTCACAGGACAGATTCACAGAGTTTCAGCAGAGTGTGTGTTACATGTAGATTTGCTGCAGAATTAGCATACCTGCGCAGGAAATCTGCAGCATAAACCGACATGCTGGGTGTTTAAAATTCACACAATGCAGGACAACTTATGCTGCAGATTATACCTTAGCTTTTAAAAAACAAACCACACACTAAAGTGTCGCAGATCAACATGGCCAACTTTTGGAGAAAAAGTTAGATCAAATTCAGTTCTAAAAAGGATATTCCACCATAGCCTGGACTCCATTCTTCCTGAAGAGGACAATCCGCTGGACAGGTCCACATGGATTACAGATGGTATACAACACATCCTAAAAAACAACAAAACCGATATGTTAGGACTGCAACACATACTCAAAGCACAACTACTAATTTAATCAAACGTGTAACCTTAAGTCCCCCGTTCACACAGCGATTCTTCCCACCCCACATGGAATTTTGGCCCCGACACCCCTGCCATTTCTGCCTCCCAATGGAGGCAGTGCTAAAGATTGTGCAGCGGCAGTGATGAGAAGGGATATGTCATCTTTAAGCGCTGCTCCACCACCATCTTTTAGCGATGTCCTCTATTGAGAAGAATGGGCAACAAAAAAGCCGCTGCCAAAAATTTGGTGGACATGCTGACACCAAAATCCCATGGGGAAAACATTAAATAAAAAAAATAAAAACACGGCATGAACAGGCCTTTAATTTATATAAAGCATGCATCAAGTAGCCCTAGACTCAAACCAATAAAGAGAAAATAAGAAAGGGGTACATGACACAACCCCCAGTTATATAACTAAAGGGCTCTTGTTAGCCGTACTCACGCGATTAAGGACCACTTAACAAGCCGAGTCAGACTACCATCAGAGGACCACAGCCCCTTTGTACTAGAAACTGGTAGGGCTGACAAGACTCAGACCCTCACCATCAACAACTGAACTTTACCTGGCAGAGATGCAAGAAGCCATGCCCTCGAGTACCTTTCCTTGTACAGAATGTGTTAAAAACCAGTCACTGAATTGGGCGTGCACCAAGTCGTACAATTGGCTGTGGATTTTATCCGTTAATGGAATTAAGGCACCAGGCAAACGGCGCGGCGTGTATCGGACACTGGGCGGTCTCTTACCGTGGTGATCGAGTAGATGGGGTTGAGGATGGTGAAGAGCAACACGTTGTTGACGCCCCTCGAGTCATCTCCTGTGTCCACGGGGCGCGAGATCTTCTGGCTGGTGGAGTAGTTGACAAAAGCTGGGTGACCGGCTACGTAGATCTGGTTGTCTGCGGCGTAGTTTACGGCATTGCAGGCTCCCAGGATGTCCTCAAACTCCACCAGGGCTTGTCTCTTCTTGGGCATCACAACCACATAACTGCAAAATGAATAGACCCGAGCAAGTTAGCACCAACATACTGAATGCCGGGCAGATCACAGTGTGCAGGGAATGCCCAGCTGCTGATCAACGCAGCCACGAGCAGCAGGCTGTACCGTATCACACAATGCCCCACGTCTTACCTGATGGTGCCAAACTCCTGAAGCGCCTCTGCCAGATCAGCTTCCACCACTCCATCAATAAGCCCCCTCACGTGGACCACCGGAGAAGCCGGGGTCTTGTGAGGGTCTTCGTATCCTTCCTAATAAAGAGAAGAAAGACAAAATGGATGTTAGGAATCACATGGTGCTTCTCACCGGGCAGCTGCAAAGACCATTCCCCAGGGAGGAAAACCCAGTGCCTCACGTACTGGGACATTACAGCAACATTATTAACGTGGCCGCCTGGGGCCTGCCTGCCTCACCAGCTTCCACCAACGTCTTGTATCAGAGACATACGCGGAATGTACGAGAAACGGTATATATGTATAGAACATAGTCAGCATTTATCACTTCATGATTGCTGGGGTCTGGCGGGGGCGTCACCGTGCAACAAAGTTAGAAGGGGCTGCAACGCCACACCAGGATCAAGGGGGTCCAAAAGGTTGAGCCCCCAAATGTTCGATAAATGGCGGCCTATCCTAGTGATACAGAAGCGACAGATACCCGGCACTCTGATGGAGCCGACCTGCCCATGGATTTCATGTCTAGCCAGTCAGTCATATAGAGGCCATATGTAAGCTTCTATTTAAAGGGGTCATCTCACCTCAGACAATGGTGGCTTCTTTAGGAGCGGGACCCCCAGAGGTGGCACCCGCCTCCAGAATGGGATCTAGGACCTCCATTTATTTCTATGGCAGAACAAGCAACTTCCATAGAAATGAATGGAGAGCACGCTGCTCGAGCCGGAGATAGATGCAGGTCCCCGAGGCAGGTCCTGATATGCCACCAATGTCTGAGATGACAAACTTTTTAAAGGGGTCAGTCCACAAAAATATAATTACCTACTCCTCAGGAGGAGATAAACGTGTGATCACTAGAAGCCAAACTGCAGGGAACACCCCCCAAAAAAAGGGCCCCACTCCACATAGGAGACCCCATACGTTTAACCCCTCCTGTGAATAAGTGATGCATGTTATCATGGTCCACTACCTTTATAGCTCTTTTTTTTTTTTTTAAAGCTTCACAATACCACCCCTTTAAGAGGTGGTCATCTTTTAACTCTATATTATCTAATATGGGTCGACAGGGCAGTCCATGACCACCTATATCCTAATGAGTGCTAACAGGAAGTGGAGGGGCAGCCTACGGGGGCCTGACACAGTGGCCAGCCCTTTATAATGGGGGCTTAGACCCTCTCACCCTAAGATTGCCTGTAAAAGAGGAATCTACAATGGGGAGAAAACCCCTTTAAATGGCGGAGCACTCTAAATCCCTGCGTGCTCAAATTAGAGTGCAACCGCTCCATAGAGGGCGATTACAGCCAATGAGACGCGACGCGAGGCCAGGATCCCTGCATGTACGGGGAACACAATGGGAGAGCGACGCGATAAAACCGCTAGAGGTCGTAAACAAACACGAAAGGTCCTTACTCTTACCGCCGAGGCCGCCACGCTGTCGTCAGTCCCGTCCGTCTTTTGCCTCTTAGGGGCACGGCCACCCTCGTTCCCGTAATAAGCTGACCTTCCTCCCACCGCTGCAGTTGCCGCCATCTTCAGAGCTCCGCCGGGACTGAGATCTCTGTAACATGGCGCCGGGGCTAAACCAGAACCGCCCCGCCTTCTTACTCCTGCATGATTGGCTTAGTGGAATGCCGCTCCTATAGCTCAGCCGTTCATTGGTTGTAAGGTGGCGCCAATCAAACTGTAGCGCAGCCTATTGGCTACTGTGAAAGGGGAGGGGACTTAACGACTGCGTTTTCCCATTGGTCACAGAACGCGTCAATCAGATCTTTTGTCCCGTTTTCATTCCAGCGCTCTGATTGGCTGTTGTCTGTGAGGGGACAAGAATGAGCGGATAAGAGGAGCCGCCATCTTGTGCACGCTCTGCTGCGCTGTAATGGCGCCTCATTCATTGAAACAAAGCTGAAATGTGCTTAGTAGTTATGTGTTCATATGACTGGTGTTCAAAGGAAAGCTCGGTAATAAAGAGAAACCTATGTATACTGTTATCCGCCGTCCTCATTACTGATACATGTACCAGCTAGAGTAGAATGACTAACATTATAATAGAAGACATGAAGAGTAGAGAAAGAGGAAAATGTAACTGCTGGACAAGAAGCAGAAAGCCAGTCATGTATACAAAATATTATAAAAACATAATATGGGATGCCGCCGCACAGTATGAGGGCTTATTAGGCTGTGTTCACACTGCCGTACGGTTGCATACATCTGCGATTGACTCCCACTGCAAAAAAAAATATATA
Source organism: Bufotes viridis (assembly GCA_033119425.1). Taxonomy (NCBI): domain Eukaryota; kingdom Metazoa; phylum Chordata; class Amphibia; order Anura; family Bufonidae; genus Bufotes; species Bufotes viridis. The sequence continues at coordinate 27,801,827 of CM065597.1, read as the reverse complement.
GATAGATACATACATACACAAACACATTTTTGAAGAATCCCTTTGTATTAAAGTCTAGTTGTATACACCATAGAATACAGTATGCCGCCAGGCATATACTAAGGCCTTATTCACACAACAGCAATCAAAAAATGGCCGTAAAAAGGTAAATTTTTCACGGCTGCTTCTCTGAGAAATTGCTATTAAAAACAACCTCTTGTATAGGGTCTGTTGGTCCTTGAAAATGGAAAAAAAAAAGAGGACAGGTCCTATTTTTTTACCCCCACTATTCACAGTCCATTAAAAAAACGTGCGCGTGAATACACCCATAAACTGTCATCTTTCTAAAGATATTGTGTGAATAAGGCCTAAAAGGACACTTTATACCTGAAGCTACGGCTCTCTTCACGCTGCGTTTAGGTTGACCATCCGAGGTACAGGTCAGGAGGATTTTCTGATGAATGCCTCTGACGCATGCTACTGTAAAGCCGCACAGTGATCTATGCCCCCCGTCTTAAAAAAATATATACTGTTATGTGGGAAGTCTCTGGATGGAATATTGCAGCGGACCGGCAAACACGTACAGAGCATAAAGCGACATAGACATATACCGGCCCAACGGAGGCGAAAGGGACAATTTTCCGTCCTCCGTCATGTGTTTCCATTTGTCTCATACGTCGGATTCATTTTACACGTGTTGAAGGTGTTCGCAAGGGTCCGCAAAAAACGCTAATGTGAAAGTAGCCTAAGGCCCTTTTCACACGAGTGTGACGGATTGGCTCCGGATGCGTTCAGTGAAACTCGCACCATTTTGCAAGCAAGTTCAGTCAGTTTGGTCTGCGATTGGGTTCAGTTTTTTTCCGCGCGGGTGCAATGCGTTTTTATGCGTTTTTCACAGACGTGATAAAAAAAAAACAAAGGTTTACAAACATCTCTTAGCAACCATCAGTGAAAAACGCGTTGCATACGCACTTGCTTCCGGATGCAGTGCGTTCTTCACTGAAGCCCCATTCACTTTGATGGGGCCAGGGCTGTGTGAAAAACGCAGAATATAGAACATGCTGCGTTTTTCACGCAACGCAGAACTGATGCGTGACAAAAAATGCTCATGTACACAGACACATTGAAATGAATGGGTCAGGATTCAGTGTGGGTGCTATGTGTTCACGTCACGCATCGCACCCACGTAGAAAACTCGCTCGTGTGACATGGTCTATTTTTTTGCGGACGGGAAATACGGACATACGGAAACAGAACGCACACGGAGTACCTTCCGTTTTTTTTGCAGACCCATTGAAATGAATGGTTCCGCATACGGTCCGCAAAAAAAAAAAAAGAACTGACACTGAAAGAAAATACGTTTGTGTGCATGAGCCCTAATAGGACATGTTCTGTTTTTTTTGCAGAACGGCCATGCGGAGATATGGACACGGAATGTACATGGAGTCATTTCCATTTTTTGGTGGTCCTATTGAAGTGAATGGTTCCGCATATGGGGCGTGAAAAAAAGGAACGGACAAGGAAAAAAAACACGTTTGTGTGCATGAGCCCTAAAATGGAGCATCTAGGGTTTCTGCATGTTTTTTTCGACATGCTTATACAGGAGGCGACCTTAACGGAAAGGGCAGGGCCACATGGTAAATGGCCGGGGCCTAAGATGTGCCATTTTGCACCAAAATTGCAAAAGAGTTCTGGTTCAAAAATCCGTCTCAGAGTAAGCGAACCAATAGTCGCTATAGGGTTAGAGAAAGGTGATATGAAAATGAAAAATTATATATATATATACACACACACACACACACCGTATTTTTCGCCCTATAAGACGCACCAGCCCGTAAGACGCACCTAGGTTTTAGAGGAGGACAATAAGAAAAAAAATATCTCTCATTAGAACTCAGGTCAGACCAGCAATCAAACCCCCAATGTTAATAAGACCCCAACAAGACCTCAGATCAAACCCCCAATAAGAACCCCATGCCTCTAATCAGCCCCCATTTCCTCTCATATTAGCCCTCAGTAGCCCCCATTGCCTCTCATGTTATCTCCCATTGCCTCAGATCATCTCTCAGCAGCCCCATATTGTCTCAGATCAGTCCCCAGCATCTCCATACTGCCCCCAGATCAGTCCCCAGCATCTCCATACTGCCCCCAGATCAGTCCCCAACATCTCCATACTGCCCCCAGATCAGTCCCCAGCATCTCCATACTGCCCCCAGATCAGTCCCCAGCATCTCCATATTACCTCATGATTTATAAAATAAAAAAACACTTACCTCTTCTGCTCCTGGACGCCGCCGCTCCTCACCTACATCGCGATCCTCTTCATCCTGCTGTCAGCTGCGCACAGGGTGAGATCACAGAGCGCACTCACGCTGTGCGCAGCCTTCACAGCCGACAGCTGAGGACCAGGAAGCGGTGAGTACAGAGCCTTAACCGCTTCCTGGTTCTTCGGTACTAATGGAAGAGCTCATTAGTATTGGCCCCATAAGACGCAGGGGCATTTCCCCCACACACACACACACTTTTTTGGGGGGGAAAATGTTTCTTATGGGGCAAAAAAAAGGTATATGTATATACACACCAAAAACATGCATAAAACATGTAAAAAAAACAAAACAAACACACACACACAAAAGTGCCGAAGAAAAACACCGAAAAACTGTGTGTGAATCCAACCTCCTAGGAGTTTTACAGAACTTAAACACCACAGCTGCATTCTTCCAGAAACAGCACCGCACCTGTCAGCAGGTGGTATTGCAGCTTAGCTCCATGAATGTAACAGAAGCTGAGCTGCAATGCCGCACATAACCTGAGAACAGGTGTGGCACTGTTTCTGGAAGAAAGCAGCCCCTTTTCCATAATGTGGGTTCACACACAGGCTTTAATGGCGTTCTTCACCAACACTGCTTTTTTTTTAATGCTTTTTTTTTATTTATTTTTTGCACGCTAGCTCTAGATGTTAGCTAAAAGTCTATGGGAAATATTAAACGCAGGATATATGCAAACAATTTTTAGGCTTCTGGTGTTTTTTTTTTTTTATGCAGTATGTTGAAGGAATGGTGTTTTTTCAGGCATTTTTTTTTTCATGCCCGTCTCTATAATAATAAAAAAAAAAAGGCACCAAAAAAAAAAAATCATAAAAACGCACGCAGTATGCAAAAACAGCAGCAATCAGCTCCTATGGCTTTTTTTTTTTTTTAGGACATAAAAAAAGACCAGTGCAAATTTTCTGTGTGAAGGAAACCGATTTAGGTTTTTGTGAGACTCGTACCTAGGCCTCTTGCACACGGCCGTTGCCCCGCCGAGGCCGTATTGTGGCCCGCATACAGCGGGTCCGCAATACATGGGGCACCGGCCTTGTGCATTCCGCATCCCGGATGCAAACCCGTTCAATTGAATGGGTCCAAAAATCCGGAGATGCGGTGCGGAACGGAACCCCGTGGAAGCACTACGGAGCTGTTGGAAAAGGTCACGGCACAATTCCAAGACCAGTGATGTCTGAGCCCCTTTCAAGTGAATGGGCCTGAGCTGCAATACCAAACACAGCCACTATACAATGTATGGCACTGTGCTTTGTAAGTTGCGAGGAGGCCGAAGCGCTGACCAGAGCACCACAGCGTCTTCAAAAAGCTGATCAGCAGGGGTGTCAGGAGTCAGACCCCCACCGATTAGACACTGATGACCTATCCAAAGATAGGTCATCATTATCGAACTTCTGGAAAAACCCTTTAACTGGAGATCAAAATAACTTAAAAGGGGTATTCCCTTCTGGGACATGTATGGCATATGCGCAGGGTCATTTTGGATGGGGCAGAGCCAGCGCTCCGCTATTTTCCAAACTCCCATAGAGGTGTGCGGAGGGTGGCTGTGCATGCATGACCGCTCACCCTTCACTTCGGGGCCCCTGTTCTGGAGAGAGGAACAGGTCCTAGAGGTGGGACCCACACCTATCTGACCGATCCTACCAATATGTCATCAATGTCTGAGACAAAAATAATGTTTTTAAGGCTATGTTCACACTGTGTTTATCTCCTCCGTTTTAGGCTACATGCACACGACCGTTGCCTGCCTACGCGTCCGCTCCTCCTTGAAATTTTGCGTCCGTCAAAAAAAACGGATGACGGACCATTTTTTTTGACGGATCCGATTTTTATGGCAGATCCATTATAAAAATGCCTATCCTTGTCCGCAAACGTGAAAAAAATAGGACATGCACTATTTTTTTGACGGAATGAAAACACGGATCACGGATGCGGAACAAAAATGGTTGACCATCCGCATTTTTTGACGGCCCCTATGAAATGAATGGGGAAGCATCCTATCCGTGAAAAAAAACGGAACGGACGAGGAAACAAACAACGGTCGTGTGCATGGGGCCTTATGGATACTATGCTGGACAGCACGGGGGCTCAGTGGTTAGCACTGGTTCCCTGCAGCTCTGGGGTCTTGCATTCAAATCTGACCAAGGACAACATCTACATGGAGTTTGTATGTTCTCCCTGTGTTTGCGCTCTTTTGGCTTCCATCTCACCAATGGACCAGTAGAGCATGTACATCAGGAACCTCACTGGTAAAATCAAGTGAATACAGCCTAACTTGAGTGAAATTTATAGTGAGTTTACTAATATATGCAAATTAGTCTCTAGGAGCAATGGGGGCGTTGCCGTTACACTTAAAGAATCTGCCCTCTCTGCACTATGACTGACAGGACTATGCAGGGAAAACCTCGTCATACCTGGTCCTGTCAAAGTAGAGAGGGAGCGGCAGTTGCAGAGAGAGCTGAGCTGCTAGGTGTAATGGTAACGCCCCCGATGCACCTAGAGGCTCATTTGCATATGGATTCAAAGTTCTTTTTCTTTACAATGAAGCAACGGATCGCTAAGTGACAGGTGTCATTACATTCAGCTGATCAAGTCCTACAGACATTGAGGGTATGTCATCCCCCTACGCCAGTTTCCGAAGTTAAAAAAACAGGGTGCAAGTGGCATAAAAAGAGGGGTGTGGCTGGGGCAGAGCGGGGCACCACCACATTTAGGCCAGTTCTGTGGACTGCTGGAGGCTGCACCTAATTTAAGACGAGGAGTGCACCTTGGCATAATTTAAGTGCATCCTCCTGGGGCACAGGGGACATCAATGACCTTCGTAAAACCACTTTGCCAGTATTTGATACATTTCCCCCATTATGCCTGGTTAAGGCCCCTTTCACACCTGCGTTCTTCTTTTCCGGCATAGAGATCCGTCGTCGGGTCTCTATGCCGGAAAAATCCTGATCAGGATCATCCCCATGCATTCTGAATGGAGAGAAATCCGTTCAGGATGCATCAGGATGACTTCAGTTCAGGACCGGAACGTTTTTTGGACGCAGCAAATACCGCAGCATGCTGCGCTTTTTGTTCCGTCCAAAAATCCGGAACACTTGCCGCAAGGCCGGATCCGGAATTAATGCCCATTGAAAGGCATTAATCCGGATCCGACCTTAAGCTAAACGTCGTTTCGGCGCATTGCCGGATCCGACATTTAGCTTTTTCTAACTAGTTACCATGGCAGCCAGGGCGCTAAAGTCCTGGTTACCATGGTAAAATGTAACAGGGAGCGGGAAGCGGCATACTTACATTCCGTGCGGCTCCGGGACGCTCCAGGATGACGTCAGGGCGCCCCAGTGCATGGATCACGTGATCGCATGGATCACGTGATCCATGCGCATGGGGCGCTCTGACGTCATTCAGGAGCGCACCGGGAGCCGCACGGAATGTAAGTATGCCGCTCCCCGCTCCTACTATGGCAACCAGGACGCTAGTAGCGTCCTGGCTGCCATAGTAACCTGAAAGCAATTCGAAGACTGATCAGGATCCTGATCAGTCTTCTAATGCTTCAGGTGACTTGCGTTCTGACGGATCCGGCGGGACGGAAGTGCCTGCCGGATCCTCAGAACGCAAGTGTGAAAGGACCCTAAACACTGACTTTCCTGGTGACCAGTGTTCGGCGAAGCGAGTTTCGGGATGCTTCATCCAAAGAAGCTTCGTTCAAAACGTCGGAATAATACTGTACGGAGATCCGTCTCCGTACAGAATTAGAACGGATGAGCCGAAGTAAGTTATTCATGAAGTTGGGCGTGACTTCGGTAAATAACTTCGGTAGTTGATTTTTAAAGTGGAAAACATCTTTAAAACTTGAAATCGAACTCGGCTTCTGGTCCGACTACTAGCTCGGAACCAAAGCTGAGTTCGGTTTCAAGTTTGAAAGTGGTTTTCCACTTTAAAAATCAACTACCGAAGTTATTTAACAAAGTCACGCGAAACTTCATGAATAACTTACTTCGGCTCATCGGAGCCCATACATTCTAATACTGTACAGAGACGGATCTCCGTACAGTATTATTCCGAAGTTTTGAACGAAGCGACTTCAACACTACTAGGGACAGTTAAGATTCCCTTTTTAGGTGGTCCATGTTGAGTCCAGTCCCGGGGATTATTCTGGCAGGTGGTCACTGCTACAAGGCCCCCCCCCCCCCCTTCCTGATTGTGACGCTAAAGGGGGTTACTGCCAGGATCAAAGTTTTCTCTAATCCCGGCAGGAGCACGGCCATGTATTACAACTCGCTCCTGATCATCATGACAAAAACATACAGCATACTGCAGTCGTTCATTACGTACATTTTCATCATTGGTCAGGAACGTGCTATGTAAGTAATCGTACGGTCACGTCTGATCAAGGCCTCACGTACACAGCCGTATGTTCAGTCCGCATCTGATCTGCGTTTTTTTGCGGATCGGATGCGGGCTCATTCATTTTAACGGGACTGTCCGCATCCGTAGGTCCATTCTGCAGCTTGGCAAAAAAATAGAACATGCCCTATTCTTGTCCGTTTTTATGAAAAAGGATAGGACATTTCTAAAATTTATAAAAAAAAAAAAAAAGTGGCATGCACACGGCCGGGATCCACAATTTGCAGACCGCAACACAGATACGGTCATGTGCATGAGGCCCTTTTTTTTTAGTGTGTGGTCCTATATCAGTTCCAGGGGTAAATGCTCTTTAACTCTAGACCTACCTGTCTTCAGGACCTGCCCAAATCACACAGCATGCACACAGCAACATACAATGACAACACACAGCACGCACCAACAGTAAACCAAACCTGCATCACGTACACACGAAGCTCCATGGGGGCCGAACATGTCCCCGTCCTCACACAAGACGCCATGCAACCAGGGCGCACTCCCGACACGTAGAAAGCCAAGTCCGGATGCGTTATTGAGCTTTTATTGATCAGTTGAAGCAGTACAACATGGAACAAAGTCCTATCGAAAGTAAAACATTTTTTGGAGCAGGAGTAGCATTAGTGCGCTGGACAGGAGGGCAGAAATAAAGAGGGAGGCTGCATAGCTCAGCAGGAAAGATTGAACCCGGTGTCAGGGCTATTGTCAGACGCTATTGCCCGGAGCGGGCTGGAAGACTGAGCCAGACAAAATAATGGAAAAAACTAACAAAAAAAACAAAAAACGTATGTTGGCCTCGTAATCAACACTGCATTATAACAATACACTGAAGACATAGCGAAAAACTATTAACACCGTGAAAGGACAAAGGTCCTGGTCCATACAGTCAAGTGCAACCGTGTCAGATTCCATTATTTTGTCTCATGCCTGTCAAAAAGGGACGGCCAGTGCCGAAAGTGTCGAGAAGCGCCTAATGCGGAGCTCCCAAATATAAAGGCTTAGTGTGCAAATGTCCCCAAGGAGGGGTGGTGGTGTCGATGGGGTAAAGGCCACAGCAAGTCTCAGCCACTTAACACATCATGTTCCAACACAACAGGCAGGTTTATATTTTAGAGATCAAATCTGTCTACGCACTGGTCAAGTGGAGAAACCTCAAAAAAAAAAAAAAAACTAACCAAAAAAAATATATAAACTAAACGTAAAGGTATGAGCAGAAGGAATGTCTTGGACTAGGAAATGGAACGATGGTCAGATCAACTGGAAAACGTACGTGGAAAGGAAGGTCATTGACCGTGGGCGGAATGGAGGGATGTTCTGAGCTGAAGAACCTCCCTGTGCCATGATAAGACATAGGGGTCAGGGGTTGTCTGTGTAGGACAGCGACCAAGCGCTCGACAGTACAGGCACCAGTATGAGAAACGACATGTTCGGTAACACTGAAACATTCATCCTGCCCAGGCGTTGCCATTTATTCCATTTTGGTCGGAAATGATATCTAAATAGTGGGGTGCCGTGTGATTTACGCCGCTGAGCACGAGGTAACCAGCCCTTTTTTTTTTTTATGTTAATATTAGGGAGACAGACAAAGCCTTGGTTGCTGAGGTCTGAAAGGAAGAGCGCGCGCTCCACCGTGTTAATCGCTTCACACTACTTATTAAGGCAGATATCGCAGGGGGCTGTCGGCGAACGAGCAATGTCCCTCGCAGCCCCGCAACTCCCTTTAAACTTCCATTACGTAACAAAATGGGTCAGACATGTTTGGTCAAGGAGGATAGCTCCTTCGAAGCTCCTCTGCTAAACCGATAAAATTAAAAAGAGAGGAGGAGAAAACAAAAAAAAAAAAATCGTATATATTAAAAAAATAAATCACCATAAAAAGAGGAATATTAGGATTTGTAGTTTGACGTTAGCCACATGAGGCCCTCGTACAGTCCCTCTCCAGTGTTGGCACAAGATGGCTGGACGTACCAGTTCCTGTCCCTTATGCGGGTGAGTCCCAGCTTTTCCTGGATTTCATGAGGCTTCATGGCATCCACCAGGTCCTGTTTATTGGCGAAAATCAGAATGATGGCATCCCTCATCTCCCGGTCGTTGATGATGCGGTGGAGTTCTTGCCTCGCCTCGTCGATGCGATCTCGGTCGGCACAGTCCACCACAAAGATGAGGCCCTGTGTGCCTGTGTAATAGTGCCGCCACAGGGGACGGATCTTGTCCTGGCCGCCAACGTCCCATACGTTGAACTTGACATTCTTGTAGGTCACCGTCTCCACGTTGAAGCCGACCGTGGGAATGGTTGTGACGGACTGTCCCAGCTTTAGCTTGTACAGGATGGTCGTCTTCCCGGCCGCGTCTAGGCCCAACATCAATATTCGCATCTCTTTGTTCCCAAACACCCTGGATAGCATATGCCCCATGATGGTGGCTTAGAGTCCATACAGCTGGGCTAGAGAGGGAGAGACAAAAAACACAGGGCTCATAAATAATCCAAAAACTGAAAAATATCACAAGACTCTTAGAATCCTTGTCTGTGAATCAATCTCTTCTGCCCGGTGGTTGAAGGAGCTGCGCAAGGAATGGCAGCTGGCCCCAATCGCTTCAGTTCCCCTGCTCAGTGGGTGGCCAGGGTGATGCTCTGCAGACCAATTTCACACGAGTCGGGAAACACTCTGTGTGTGACTGCTGCATTTCCTGGAATGAACAGTGCGCCTGTGCCCCCAACTCACAGCATTATCATATTCTATGATGCTGTGTGTTCCTGCCTGACCGTGGGTCTACTGTACTGTACTCACAGCATTATGTCTGTACAGTAGACCTGCAGTCTGGCAGGAACACACCGCATCATAGATCATTAAGATGCTGCGAGTTCGGGGAAAGAGGAGCAGTTTTCAGTACAAGAAGGTGTTTCCCAAATTGGCCCTAGAGGGGACACAGCCTGAATCGTGCGTCTTCACTCAGGATAAAAATGTTGGACCCCCCCTCCCCAATCAAAGTGATTGGTTATCCTTCTAGGAATAATCCTTTAACTAATTCTTAAAGGGGTTTGCAGGCAGATAGGTCATCAATATATACTGCCTGGACAACCCCTTTAAGACCATTTTATATGGGCCAAGGATCAAGGTAATAATTGGGAACGAGCATTCGTACAGGCGCTCGTTTCCGACTACTCTGTGTAAACGTGCCGTGTAATCCTTATGCAGCACATAAAATCACCGCTTGCTGTCAGCAGGTCGCCCTGTGTACAGGGATGTGCTGTCGGCAAACAATGAGGGCCTATAAGAATAAGTGATCGCAGCAGTGCAGGTGACTGCAGCATGTAAGTGCAGTTCTACCTCGGATCAATAATCAGGCAATTATCAGGAACAAATGGCTTGCTCCTGATAACTGCACATGTTAAAGGGCGCTAAACTAGGTTTCTGAATAACCTGGGTGAAAATAACTTGGAATTCATTACAGCAACCTCAGCTTCTTCTCTAGTGAACTGCTAGTCAGTACAGACATAGAAATAACACAAGATAGACAAACTTTAAAGCCCATCTGTCAGCAGATCTGTCCCTATGACACTGGCTGGCCTGTTACATGTGCACTTGGCAGCTGAAGGTGTCTGTGTTGGTCCCATGTTCATATGTGCCCGCATTGCTGAGAAAAATGAGTTTTAATATATGCAAATGAGCCTCTAGGAGCAACGGGGGCGTTACCATTACACCTAGAGGCTCAGCTCTCTCTGCAACTGCCGCGCCCTCTGCACTTTGACAGGGCCAGGTGTGATTATGATTACACTCCCTGGCCCTGTCAAAGTGCAGAGGGCGTGGCATTTGCAGAGAATGTAGGTGTAAGGCTCCATTCACACGACCGTATGTTGTCCGCAAAAAAACTGATCCGTTTTTTTGCGGATTAGATGCTGTCCCATTCACTTTTCTTCCATTGCACAGCTCAGCAAAAAAAAAAATGAAACATGTCCTATACTTGTCAGTGAAAATCAGGACATGGCCCTATTAAAGTCTATGGATCAGCAAAAAAACGGAATGCAATCCGTTTTTTTGCGGACACGGATCCGTTTTTTTGCGGACAACATACGTTCGTGTGAATGGAGCCTAAGGGTAATGCCCCCGCTGCTCCTAGGGGCTCATTTGCATATATTAAAACATCATTTTTCCCAGTAATGCGGGCACATATGAAGATGGGACCAACACAGATGTCTTCAGCTGCCAGGTCAGCCGGTGTCATAGGGACAAACCTGCTGACAGATGTCTTAAGGTCTCGAGTAAGAGTCACGTATGTAAGAATACAAAGAACACTAGGGGCTCATCTGTACATATTGACCCCTTTGCAAATGGAGTAAAAAGCAAATTTAAAAAAATGGTATTCCGGGTATGGGCCCCATGCAATTTCCTAATATAGAGGAGACTAAAGGTACGATGGAGTCAGAAATGGCAATGTAATGACCTATAGTCTGTTAGACGACAAGAAAGCGCCCTACATCTCACTACACATGGACGCCCTGTGTAACCAATGCCACCCAAAACAGAGCGCCGAAGAAATGGAGTGGGAACGAGCACTGACAATGGGTCCTCTGTATGCAAAGGTCGGAGGAGTCATTAATGCCGGAGACACAAAGCTTGTGTGCAAACCAATAGCTCTTCTTCTGCGCAATCATTTTCTTACAAGTCACATACACACTCAATCCAAATGAAGTTAAAATTCAGGAAGGGATGGGGGGGGGGGGGGGTACACGGGCGCCCATTAGGCACCTGCATCCCCATAATACACAGCATCTCTCCTGCTCGAAGCTAGGGTTGGATGTCAATTCAAAGTGCACGCCATCTACACGGCACAGGATTTATATTTTGGAGCAGATTGGGGTTATTTTATATAGGTTGGAAAATCTCTTCTCTGAACAATTCTTACTTGTGAGAAGGGTCCCTAAAAATAATAATTGTTTGGACCCCCGTTGATCATTGTGCGGAGAAATCTGGCAGCGCCACCGCTGGTCGTCCCATCTGAGCATTGGTGGCACATCAATAGGATATGCCATACATGTCCGATAGATGCGGGTGCAACCGCTGTGACCTGCAACTATCTCAAGTATGGAGAGCACAGCGATCACGTGCGGCGTCCTCGTCATGCACCGCTTTGGGACTTCTGGAAATTGGAAAGTGAGCATGCTTGGTATTTTCGGAAGTACCATAGGAGTAAACGGAGAGGAAGCCACGCCCGTCCACTCACCACTATGGGACTTCCACGCGCGTGGCTTCATTCCTCTTCAGGACCCCATTCTTCAGGTAAGAGCAGGTCCCAGAAATGGGAGACTCGCACCTATAGGACATCGATATGCTATAAATGTCCCAAATAGGAATACTCCTTTAAAGCCAATCTGTCAGCAGATTTGTCCCTATGACACCGGCCGACCTGTTACATGTGCGCTTGGCAGCTGAAGACATGTGTGTTGGTCCCATGTTCATATGTGTCCGCATTACTGAGAAAAATGGTGTTTTAATATATGCAAATGAGCCTCTAGGAGCAACGGGGGCGTTACCCTTACACCTAGAGGCTCTGCTCTCTCTGCAACTGCCGCCCCCTCTGCACTTTGATTGACAGGGCCAGGTGTGGAAAACGTCACCCCTGGTCCTGTCAAACTGGAGAGGGCACGGCAGCTGCAGAGAGGCACGGCAGCTGCAGAGAGGGCAGATCCTCTAGGAGTAATGGTAACACCCCCGTTGCTCCTAGAGGCTCATTTACATACATTAAAACTTCATTTTTCTCAGCAATCTGGGCACATATGAACATGGGACCAACACGGACGTCTTCAGCTGCCAAGCGCACATGTAACAGGTCAGCCGGTGTCATAGGTACAAATCTGCTGACAGATGGGCTTTAAAGGGATTTGCCAGGTTAATGTTTGGTAGGTCAACTGCAGAAAATGTTAAAATAATAAAATTAAACTTTAACTTGCCTTCTCATCCACTCCGATCCAGCTCAGTCCCTCCCACCGGGCTGCAGCCGTGACGTACTGCTTTAGCTGCAGAGGCAGCGTTACGTACACCGCTGCAGCCAATCAAAGTCTTCAGCAGTTTTGTGCTGTACACTGCAGAGGCCAGAGATTGGCTGCTGATGGATGTCACTTCTGCAGCCAAATGATACATCACGGGTGCAGCCTGGCGAAGGGGAGCGAAAGCCGACGCTGGAACAGAGAGGGCTGGAAGGCAAGGTAAAGTTTATGTTGATTATTTTTTTGGCCATAAAAGCCAAAATATACACTTGGAAAGCCCCTTTAAGGTAAAGTACTAGACATACAAGCTGTTTGACTAAAACAACACGGAGATTACTAAAAGTAACTGACATCAAAGGCTAGCAAGAAACACAGTGCCGAGAAGCCATGGAACAGGAAATCCCGGGTGTGAAAATGGGTGGGGTCGTCCTATGGAACCACAACTGAAAATCATGGGGAGGGGCGGGGGATTGTGATGTCAGATGACATCATCAGAAGTCTGGACAGACGCGTGCGAACAGCAAATTCTCCGTGTGGATTCCAGATTGCAAATATGAAATCATACAGCGCAACGCACATGTACGGGGGGGGTCTTCAAATCCCCATTCACACCACACACAGAGTGGAATCCAGAGCAAAATCTGCAAGAATCATGGTCTGAAGTCGTGTGAACTGTGAAGATGGACCCCCAACATCAGCTTACGCCCGTCTCCTGCATCCCCGCCGATTCTCCTTCAACCTGTCCTCCAACTGGGGAAGCCTGCCGATCAATGGCAGGGGTCAGCAACCTTCGGCACCCCAGCTGTTGCGAAACTACAATTCCCAGCATGCTCCATTCATTTTTATAGGAGTTCTGAGAAGTGAAGAGCAATTCTGCATGCTGGGAGTTGTAGTTTCACATCAGCTGGAGTGCCGGAGGTTGCCTACCCCTGTTCTAGGGCGTAACTGCCCCTTAAAGGGTTACACCCATCATAAAATACGACCAAATATCGCTAGGATATGCCATCACATTATGATCGGCGGGGCAGCGACTGCCGGGCCCCGCTCATACTGTAATGGCATTGCTGAAGTCAGGACTAGCTCAGAAATTACAGTTTAGTGCTTTCTGCCATACGACTCAATGATCAGAATTCCAGGGCGGGCTGCTCAAAGGCAACATGCCCAATCTTTAGTACACCTGCCCCAACGATGCCACTCAGCAGATGTACACGTGGAAGGGCTAGACGACAGCGTCTGAAGTCGTTTTCACACACAGGATAGGTGATGAATGTCGGATCATGGTGGGGTACCACCACTGGGACCCCCAGCGATCCCTAACATGGAGGGTAGCAGAGTCCCATCTTTGAATGAAGTATCAGCGAACACATCGTGAGCCGCTCCATTCACTTCTATGGGGCTGAGGTATATAGCGCTCCATCAGTCCTATAGAAGTGAACGGAGAGATGGACCAGCATGCGCACTACCGCTCCAGTCAGAGAGGGGACTCTCCGTTCTTGTGATCATTGGGGTCCCAGCAGTCGGACCCTCTGCAATCTGAGATTCATCACCTGCCCCGTGGATAGGGAATAAATACTTTGCATGGGTAAACTCTTTTTACAGGAAGTCCCAAGATTAAAACCTACCCGTAGGATTAGGGATAAGTGTCTGATCCTAGTGCAGGCATGTCCAAACTGCGGCCCTCCAGCTGTTGAGAAACTACAACTCCCAGCATGCCTGGATAGCCTACAGCTATTAGGGCATGCTGGGAGTTGTAGTTTTGCAACAGCTGGAGGGCTGCAGTTTGGACATGCCTGTCCTAGTGCTTGGAGTCTTGGACCCCCACCGATCACAACGACTGGGGTCCGAAACGTATCCCCTATTCGGTGAAGAGGGTAGAACATTAAAGGGCTTGTGTCACATTGATAGGATATGCCATCAGATAGGTACGGGCCCCCGAAAGTGGAGGACAGCGCACCGCGCACGCTCTCCATTAGGGCAGCGCTCATGGGCAGTACTCCTTCAGGGCTCATTCAAATGGACGTATGTTGTCCGCAAAAACGCAGACAGTTCCACAAAAAAAAAAAAAACAGATTTCATTCTGCATTTTTGCGGACCCGTAGACTTTTCACTGACAAGTACAGGACATGTTTTATTTGTATTGCGGAGCCGTACAATCGGAGAAAAGGTCCGCATAGAAGTGAACGGTCCGCATCTAATTCGCAAAATTGTGGATCAGATGCAGAAAGCAAAATACGGCCGTCTAAATGAGCCCTCACTTGCAGGTGGGAACTGCACCTATCTCAGGAACGGGACCCTCCGCACCTATCTGACATTGGTGGCATATCCCCTATCAAAATGACACCAATGTCTCAGATACATCGGGGGCCCCATTCTTAAGGTCGGTGGGCATCCCGCCAATTTAAGTTATCCCCTATCCTATGGGGGGGGGGGGGGGGGAATCACTTGATATACCCAGAATACCCCTTTAATCCATAATCTAGTCAAAAGCGCTACAACTTTCTAATCTACTTTGAGTTTCAGTTCTCCAAGATTTTCAATATCTCTCTCTGCTCACCGTCTGTGAATGGAACACTGGTACTTAGGGCTTGTTCGCATCGGCGGATTTGAACAGACAAATTTCATTACCTATTTTTTTTGGATCTTCTGACAGAATAACGGGAAAATCAGCGCAGATGTGGACAAAGCCTTGCGCACCCCAAATACTTCTCACAGCTGAGAGTTCGCTACAATTGTATCCAGTCTAAACAACCCTCAAGAAGCTATACCAAGCAGCATGACAAATCTCCGTCCTGTGCCGATGATTCGCTACAATGTATCAGAAATGTCCAGACCTGCTGTGAGAAGTATGAGGCGTGTACCTGCTTCTCGGGACTGTTTTGCATTCAATGACAGCAAGCAGAGGTTGCTAAAAAGGCGAGGAACTGAAGCACAAGTATACTAGAAAGTTGCAGAACTTTAGTTATACACGGATTTAAGTGTATTTTCGCGAGATTGGACAACCCCTTTAAATAACAGCGCTCTCCCCCTCCTCCACTAGGACTGGACCCCTGATGGGTGGCACCGGGGGTCACTGCGAGATATAGCGGACCCCTGAAAGGTGACTTACAAGTCAAAACGCCCATCCAGTCTTTACCCAGGGACACCTACCTGTAATGGTAGGTGCCCTATTACACACAATTTATCTGCAATAATCCCAACCATTCTGCATAATCCTGTAGACAATCACCCCCATCATCCAGGATGAGCACCACCACCACGCCCAGTCCACTCTTACACATGCACATGACAAACAATAGGCAATTATTAAAAAGCCAACACATGCACCCCAGACAGTGCACAGCTGTGACATGACAGCCTGCCCCACCATCCCCCCTCCACTGTGCCGAATTCCGCCCCGCACCCCTATACATACAGAACCGAGCACATACATTGCCCCTGTGTCACAGCTGATGCTGGCTCTCTACGGGTCCCGGCTCTTGATCCGGAATCGGAAGGGCGGCGGGCAGCAGAACCACACCGAAACCAGTCGCGCATGCGCACTAACACGCCCACCCAGCGCACTGCCATCACACTGCTATAGCGCACCTACTGCGCATGCCCCATGCCCTCGCCCTGGTTCAGGCCGTAGTACTGCGCATGCGCAGTGTTAGCAGTCACGCCCACTGTCTCACCGGCACAATGTCCATTCAAAAAGGCATTTTTGGTGGTCCGTCTGCGCATGCGCGTTCCCTCTTCATGTTTAATTTTGGTCAAGTGGTTGCCCTTTGGAGCAGAAAATCTAAAAGTTGCCCACGTGGATAGGATCTTACTGCGCTCATACCCACAATAATAAAATATATATATAATGTTCCTCAGTAGTGTCATAAGATATAAGAAAAGATCCCGTAAACCTAGTCGTGGGACGTTCAGGACGTGGCTGTGCTACCAGCGAGCACCAGTGGGGCCACAATATACGGGCCTCGGCCGTTTCTGCACCGTATCACGAATGCCGACCCGTTTACTTGAAATGATCCGCAATCCGGAAGGTACAGTGAGGAACCGAGGCACGGAAGCACTACCGAGTGCTTCCGGGGGGTTTCTATCCGTGCCTCCGCACCGCAAAAAAGTAGTGAATGGGTCCATATACAGCGGACGCAGACACGTTTTTGGCATGAGCCCTCAGGGTGTGTGCACGGTCTTATTCCCCTGCAGATTTCCTCACGTATTCCACATTAAAATCTGCACCAAATCCAATTTCTATTGTTTTCATTGTTCATAAAGCTGCAGATTTCAAATCCGCTTCAAGAAGGGACCTGTCCCTGTGTGGAAACGGACGGTAAAACCACAGCGGGTGTCCGCATGCAGATCCGTGGAATTCAAAATATAAGGGCTCATGCACATGACTGTATTTTGCGGTACGCAAAAAACGGATCCGCAAAAAATACGTCTGCCTCAGATTTCTGCTGTAGATTCTGCAACAAATATTCCACACTTCTGCAGTGTGAGCAATGGCATACCCTTAGGCCCCTTGCAGACGAGCGAGTATTCCACGCGGGTGCAATGCGTGATGTGAACGCATTGCGCCCGCACGGAATCCAGACTCATTCATTTCAATGGTCCGTGTACATGAGTGGTGGTTTTCACGCATCACTTTTGCGTTGCGTGAAAATCACAGCATGTTCTATAGTCTGCGATTTTCACGCAACGCTGGCCCCATAGAAGTGAATGGGGCTGCCCATAGAAGTGAATGGGGCTGCGTGAAAATCGCATCCGCAAGCAAGTGCGGATGCGATGCGATTTTCACGGATAGTTGCCGAGATGTTGTTTGTAAACATTACGTTTTTCTATCACGCTCGTGCAAAACGCAGTAAATCGCATTGCACCCACGCGATAAAAACTGAACAACTGAACGTGATAGCAAACAAAACTGAATGGACTTGCTTGCGAAATCGCTCAGTTTTCACTGAACGCATCCGGACCTTATCCGTTCACGCTCGTCTGCAAGGGGCCATAGGGTAGAACCACACGGGGCATAATTTTTCCTCTGTGGATCTCGCCGTGGATCTGCTGCTGAATCTGCATGTGCCAGGCCTCATGCACACGACCGTGTCCGTATTTGGGTCTGCCAGCCACAGCTCCTCAAAACCTTTGTACACCGTGTGCAACTCTGCATTTTTCTGCTCCCACCAATAGAAATGACTATTCTCATCTGCAGTACGGACCAGAATAGGACATGTTTTATGATTTTCAGATCCACAAAAAATGTCTGTGTGCATGGGAATGGGTCAGTGTGTGATCCGCAAAAAAAAAAAACGCACGGATGAAAAACACGGTCGTGTGCATGAGGCTTTATATGCAGATGTTGCCAATTATTGTGCTGCTGATTCATTGTGGATTTTGACCTTATACATTGAAGGGATGAAAACGGCATGTGAAAATTCATTTCAGCATTATTTCAGGGGCGGACTGGCCATAGCCGATGCCCCCCTGGCAGAGCACTCCAAAAAAGAGGAGCAGCACGGGAGGAGTCTGGAACACAAGAATGGATAGTTAACACGAATGAAGACACATAGCTTCCATTTTCTTAACCTAGGTGGGCAAGGTATGATTTTATTTGTACTGTACTTCAATGTCATTAAACTATAACCCTGGGTTCAGACCTGAGCGTTCTTGAAACGCGCTGTAAAACGCTCAAGTGAGAACCAGGGCCATAGGAAAGCATTGGTTTTCATGTGTTGAGCGTTTTACAGCGCGTTTGAAAGAGCTGTAAAACGCTCAGGTGTGAACTTAGGGTAAAGCTAGAAACAAGATTTGGAAGACATCTAGTCATCTTGGTAAAAATTTATTGCAGGGAAAACCCATGTTCATGTACTCTATTAGGGATTCTAAGTTAGGGTACTTTCACACTTGCGTTCGTGTGATCCGGCAGGCAGTTCTGTTGTCGGAGCTGCCTGCCGGATCCGCCGTTCAGTGTGACAACTGACAGCATTTATAGGCAGATCCGGGTGCGGATCCGTCTTCAAATGCATTGCAAGAACGGATCCATCTCTCCACTTGTCATGCGGATGGACGGATCCATCTTGCAGTCTTTTTCACAGTTCTCCCGGTCTGCGCATGCGGACCGAAAGGACGGATCCGTCCTTCAGTTGTTTTGCAATGCCGGATCCGGCACTAATGCAAGTCAATGTAAATTAATGCCGGAACCGGCATTCTGGCGACTGATCAGGCATTTTGGACGGACATAATACCGCAGCATCTAAAACGCCTGACAGTGACTGAACGGAAGGCATACTGATGCAAACTGAACGGATTTCTATCCATTCAGATTGCATGGGGATATGCCTGATCAGTTCTTTTCCGACATAGAGCCCTTTTGACGGAACTCTATGCCGGAAAAGAATAACGCAGGTGTGAAAGTACCCTTAACAGAGTCCATTATTCAAGTCCACTTGCCAAGAGTGGAGAGTGGTTACAAAGAGTGTCTCTCACGCTGGAGGACCTGTCCTGATTTAAATGGTCACTGTGCAATGCTTAGTTTCCCCTGTGGTGGCGCTGCAGGGAAATGTAACACTTATTACAGAGTGCAGATGATCACTGGAGTCCCTTCTAACGAGTAACCATTACCTTAGCCATCAAGCCCATTTAAAGAACCCCCATTAAATTGACGGGCGCTTGTACTTTCTCCGAACACCTCCAAACAAGTGTCACAATAGTCGTGGCTGCCAACTGTAGCTGATAAAGAGGAGTTCTGATGAAGGAGTCTCAACCCTCCCATCAGCCCTAATGCCAACAACCCCCTTAAAAGAGTTTTCAAGTACTTAGATATTGATGGCCTATCCTGAGAACAGGTCGTCAATAGTGTTGAGCGAAGCGAGCTTCGGATGCTTCACCTGAAGTCGATTTGTTCAAAACTTCGGAATAATACTGTACCGAAATCCGTCTCTGTACAGTATTAGAATGTATGGGACTCCGATGAGCCAAAGTTGCACATGAGTTTGTTGAAAAACTTCGGTAGTTGTTTATTAAAGGGGAAAACCACTAAAAAACTTGAAACCGAACTTGGCTTCGGTTCCAACTAGTACCTCGGACCAGAAGCCGAGTTCGGTTTCAAGTTTTAAAGTGGTTTTCCACTTTAAAAATCAACTACCAAAGTTATTCAATGAAGTCATGCGTGACTTCGCGAATAACTTACTTATCATCATAGCCTATACATTCTAAGGCCTCATGCACACAACCGTATGTGTTTTGCGGTCCGCAAATTGCGGATCCGCAAAAAAACGGATGATGTTCTGTATGGCATCCGTTTATTTTTTTGCGGATCCGTTATTTTTGCAGATCCATTGAAATAATGCCTATCCTTGTCCGCAAACTAGAAAAAATAGGACATGCTCTATTTTTTTGCGGAACGGAAAAACGGACACATGGAAACGGAATGCACACGGAGTACCATCCGTTTTTTTTGAGGACCCATTGAAATGAATGGTTCCACATATGGTCCGCAAAAAAAACGGAACGGACACGGAAAGAAGATACGTTCGTGTGCATGAGGTCTAAGGCCTCATGCACACGACCTTTTTTTTATGCTGTCCGCAAAAAGGGGTTCCGTTGTTCAGTGATCCGTATCCGTTTTTGCCTTCCGTTGTGTTTCCGTGTGTCTTCCGTTTTTTTTAGCGGACATGACCCAAAAGATTTTACCTAAAGACAGGCTGACAATTTTTCCCAAGTGCCTGCCAAGGGATCCGCAAAAAAAACGGACACGGAACGCGGATGACACACGGATGGCCATCCACATTTTTTCAGGGACCCATTGACTTGAATGGGTCCGTGAACCGTTTTTCACGGACAAGAATAGGACAGGTTATATTTTTTTGACGGACTGGAATCACGGACCACGGACGCGGAGGACAAACGGTGCATTTGCCGAGGTTTCCACGGACCCATTGAAAACCAATGGGTCCGCAGAAAATCACGAAAAACGGAGCAACGGAAACGGAATCAAACAATGGTCGTGTGCATGAGGCCTAATACTGTACGGAGACAGATCTCCTACAGTATCATTCGGAAGTTTTGAACGAAGTGACTATGGGTGAAGCATCATTAAAGGGGTTCTCCAGGAATTAAGAAAATGAAAATACTTAAATATTACTTTATTATAAATATATATCCAAATACCTTTCATTACTTAAAATGGCTCGTTTTGTCTAGGGAGCAATCAGTAGGAGAAATTAAATGGCCGCCGTCCTATTAGTGAACACAAAACCTGTCCTGATCACATAGCAGCTGCCTCATCTTACTCTCTTCTCTGCTTGTCAGGTTATATGATCCTGAATACGGGCTCGTTCACACAAACGTTTTTGCCTTCCGTATACAGGTCGTTTTTTGCGTTCTGTATACTGCCTGTATACTGAACCATTAATTTCAAAGGGTCCGCAAAAAAACAGAATGTACTCCGTATGCATTCCGTATTTCCGTTTTTCCATTCCGCAACATTTTGAGTCAGGTCCTATTTTTGTCCACAAATCACGTTCAGTGGCTCCATTCAAGTCAATGGATCCATATAAAAAACGGAATGCATATGGGACACATGTCCGTATGTCATCCGTTTTTTTGCGAATCCATGCCCAACCCATTTTCAACATGTGTTTGCAATGATTACAAATTTCCTGTTTTTGCAAAAAAAAAACGGAACTGAAACACAACGGATCCAAGAAACTGAACAAAGGATCCGTGAAAAACGGACCGCAAAACCATACGGTCGTGTGAACAAGCCCTACAGCTGATAAGATCTTCAGCTAAATCTCTGTCGGATTGGAGTTGATGAGGAGATGTGAAGTACAGGGATGATGGACAGGACAGACAGTGGTAATGTAGGGCTGTGGTAATGGAGACTGTACACAATAGCTGCTGCTCATTAGCTACATCCACACCTCCTCTCTGTACTCCATGTCTCCTCGTGAGCTCCATTCCTACAGATATTCAGTTGAAGATTATATTAGCTGTATTCAGGATCATAATCCCTGACAAGTAGAGAAGAGAGGAGGATGAGGCAGCTCTTTAGCTCAGTGTTGTGAAGTAACTTGTCCTTCTGTGTGATTAGGACAGGTTCTGTGTGCACTAATAGGATGGCGGCCATTTTATTTCTTCATTATAACTAATGAAAGGTATTTGGGAATATATTTAAATTAAAGTAATATTTAAGTAATATAAAGTAATATTTAACTTAATTCTCAGAGAACCCCTTTAATAAAAGATATGTGGAGGTCCAGCACAAAAATACAAAACTGTACAGTGTATAGTGCCGGAAGCAGAAGGTCCCGTCCATTGTGTGGTGACTGTGCCTGGTTCTACAGCTCAGCTCCCATTCAAATGAGTCACGTGAAGTCAACTCCAATGGCATAAAAGTTTATCAACGGAATGGCCTGTATATGGGATGACCAGCACTTTGGTGCTCGATATGTTCTCCATCTGGTCCCCCTCCATTTCCTCTCCAGCCAGTACTATTGTCCGTGGTCAGACGTTAAAAACCAGTCCACATGCTGTGGCCATCTGCTCTAGCTTTTAGTCTTTAGTTACTTCTGTCTGATAGATGTTAGATGTCGTGAATTGGAGATTTATTGATTCTGGACACTGTTAGATTACTTTTAGGGACTGCAATAAGATTTTGATGTAAGCTCCGTTCAGTATAACTACGAGGGGTTCGAGTTTGGCAACAGCTGTAATATGGACCCTAACATGCATCCATCCATGTTGCAGATGTGTGAAACAGGCCATAGTAGGAGGGACACCACAAGTATATTCGTTTTAATTCAGGAGCCTGCCCATGTTACCGCAGTATGATCCACACGAGGCAGATCTCAGCTTGGACAATACAATCAGGGTCACAAGTCTGCAACACATACAAGAAAATGGCTAACATGTTTAAAGCTTCTAAGAGCAAAAGCTTAAAACGCGTAAGTCATTTTCCTAGGTCTCATGCACACAGCCGGATGTATTTTGCGGTCTGCAAATTGTGGATCAGCAGAGTATGCATACTGTCCATGTTGCTTTCGCATTTTTTGCGGACCTATTGACTTCAATGAGTTCACGGTCCACATTTTGTGGCCAAGTATAGGATATGTTGTATCCCTTTGCGGAATGGACACATGTAAGCGGGAAAGCACATGGATCGGTGTGTGTTTTCGCCATCTGTATGTCCAGACCACTGACCCATTGAATTCAGTGGGTCTGAAAAAAAAAAAAATGCGGATGGCACACAGACCGCATCCATGTGCATAAGGCCTTTTCAAATATGTTATAATATACTCAGTGTTTCCTTGATTTTACACCCCACTGTGTAGACCAGGTAGGTTTGCTAAGATCAAAGCGAATATACTCAAAGCCCATCTGTCAGCAGATTTGTCCCTATGACACTGGCTGACCTGTTACATGTGCGCTTGGCAGCTGAAGGCATCTGTGTTGGTCCCATGTTCATATGTGCCTGCATTGCTGAGAAAAATGATGTTGTAATATATGGAAATGAGCCTCTAGGAGCAACGGGGGCGTTACCATTACACCTAGAGGCTCTGCTCTCTCTGCAACTGCTGTGCCCTCTGCACTTTGATTGACAGGACCAGGCAGTGAAAACGCCGTCACAACTGGACCTGTCAATCAAACCTTGCATGTGGAGCGAACTGTATTATATCTCCAGTGACAGTATGGAGCTATTGCCAAGACAATCCTGCTCACAGTAGAAGTATTAATTATTGAACTGCAAACTGTATATACTATTTAATAGTACTGGGACTGGTATCATATTTGGCCACTTATTTATTGAGTATATAAACTTTATAGGAAAGTTATTTATCATATACTATTTCATGCTTATGAATTGTATTGATGGTTTAACGTTGTTTATATATTTTTTTTATAAATCCCCGTTATTTATATTAAATATTATTTATAATCTATTTATTTCCTTATTTTTAGCCTAGAGCGCCGAATATATTTTAGGCTGAGTTCACATCAGTGTTATGGATTCCGTTATAACATGGTTATAATGAAAAATAACGGAATTCATAAGACGGAAGTCAAAACGGAAGCCTTTAACAGGCATTGCATTTTGATCCGTCATAATAGAAGTCTATGGGAATCAGACCGGATCCGTCTGGTTCCCGTTATGCAAGACGGAAAACAAAGTCCTGACTTTTTTTTCCGTTCTGCATTACGGAAACGGGACGGATCCGTTATGATCCCCATAGACTTCTATTATGAAGGAAAGAAAAACGGAATGCCTTTTAAAGGCTTCAGTTTTGCATTCCACCATAATGCAATTCTAGGGCCAGCATTACGGATCCGTCCCGTTTCCGTTATGCAGGACTGGACACCTGTAGAATGGACGAACCAGGAATGTAGAACCAGGACGGATCCGTTCTGCTGCCCATAGACTTGTATTATAAAGGATCAAAACGAAATGCCTCTTAAAGGCTTTATTTTTTACTTCCGTCTTATGGATTCCGCAATCTTCTGTTTTAACCATGTTATAATGGAAAGCCATAACGGAATCCATAACGCTGATGTGAACCCGCCCTTACTTGTCATTTTAATACATTTGCTCTTTTAGTACTTGAGCTTAGTCAGAGAATGTGGTGAGCCTCTTATCTTCACATTATAATATATATGATATTAGAAACAGAAATAGTGCAAATGTATTGTAAACTATTGAAGACTTTGAAGAATAAGAATAATCACTTCTCCACATAACTCCTACCCCTTGTGGTGGTAAAGATTTATAGGAGTAATGGAACAGATATGGTCCTTTGGCAAAATTAACCAGTAGGACCATCCTCCAGCTATACAGAATATGTCCTCAAAATCTTTAATTATATCAAAAACCTATAAGTGCACACGCAGGACATATCAATAAAAAAAATTGAATGTTTTTTTGGGGGAAATTAACCCATAAGTAAAAGAGCCGAATGACAAGTTATTGGCTCCAAAGTCACTTCCAAACGGAGTTGTCTTCTGACAGACCTTTGGGGACAATATTGTGTCAGATCCTGGGATCATAGGTTTGGTGCCCACAGCTTTTCCAAGATGGCGCTTCTGTCTTCTACTGCTCAATTGCTGAAAGCGATCATTGCAAGTGCAGAAAATGGGCATCCTGGGAAGCGATGGATGTCTTGTTCGGTACCTGCCCCATGCTCACCATTTTCAATGCATGTGCAGTAGAAAATAGGGACACCGTCTTGGAAAAATGCTATGGATGGCGGCACCTATTTACACCTCAAGTCGTGGTGACCAGGGCTGTGGTTGAAAACCTTTATGTGAGCTAAGGTAAGCATGAAGGCCATTTAGCAGGTTTTTTATGCAATTATGGCATTACTGAAATTTAGGTTCAAAGCAGCCAACCCCTTTTAAAAATTAAAGCCACCCACTGGTACAAGAAAAAAAAAATGGGGGAATGAACAGAACAGTTACCTGGTACCCTCCTTTTCATCTTTTTTTAATAGCAGGTCCCTTAATTCCTGGGTTCCTCTTGGGTGTATTTTGTAGCCCAAGACACATCTGCCATTGGATTGGCCACGCTGCTCACGTGAACAGTGCTGACCAATCCAAGAGGGCTACCGAAGCACAGTGTGGATCAAGCAGTCTGAGAAGTGGTGTGGCCATCTTGGATGACAGAAGAGCCCAATTAGCAGATCTGCATCTAAAAAGATGAAAAGAAGGTCACCAGGTAAGTGTTCTGTTCATTCCCCAGTTAATATGAGTTTTTGTTCTTAAACAAGGGGTCCCTTTAACATTCTCTAAGTCATGGACAAAGCCACAATAATAATCACACGTAAACGACGTGTGCACATTTAAGAACGTTTAATGCAATGATGTCCTACACAACAATGTCTTAAACTAGCGCAAAGTAGAAATACATTGATGTAGTTTATGAAGAAGTGAAGCAACGTTTATAATACAGGGGAGGTATCATGTCATATGAAACGTTTCGATGAGGGTCTTCGAGACACCACCACCGAGATGGCTGTATTAACCAGCACTGCACTACGGCAGTCACCGCATAGTCAGTCATGTACATACATATTATCCTCTATAGTGAAACTTGCAGACAATCTGTAGCTATGTGGCCGTGCTCTTATGTGTGGCAATACATTCCTATATATTGTGAATCTGTGGTTGCTTTACCTTCTTCTGTGCAGCATGCACTTTGTCCCTACATGCACGGTTGTCATAGCTGAGCAATTATGCGTGATTCTTCTTGTAACTTCATAGACATATGTGCCAACCATCGAGGAGTGTAAACATGTCTGAGTGTAATCACATACCGTCTGAAGAAGCTTTTTTTAAGTTTATTCTAAGACACAAGCTCAAGTCAAACAGGTCTCCACAACTAGACATGCTAAATGTGTTACTGCTATTTCTGTAAACACACAAGTGCCCAATGACTTGTCTTCTATCTAACGTGAGAATCACACTGGACCAGATCACGAACAAAACTGAACATTTTATCCAGTACTTTCTGATTCTTGTGCATAAATGGAGAGTCTATCAGAGGCTTCCTGTACCAACCATTCAACCATGTCTTTCACCTCCTCTCTTAGGGATCCTAAATCCTTGCTGTCCCGTCCTATATCATCATCTTCACTACTGACAGATTTATAGAGGGTATTTGATTCCTGGTAAGTAAGGTCCACAGGGTTTTTTGTTGATGTTAGCACCTCTTTTTGTAACCCAAGGACTTTTGTGTGTTCTTCCTCAGAAAATTCACAGGTGATGATGTTGTTGGATGTAGTCTTCTTCCTGACAGATGCTGGGAGCTCTTTGTTGTCTTCGGAACCCAATGTTCTCTTTGAAGATGAATCCTGTAGTTGAGATGTTTCTGGGATCACAGACTCTTGATTAAAGATGGTTGTGGTTAGTCCTTGATTAGACATGTTATTTGTAAAATTTTGCTCATCTTGAACACCTGAAGAGATCCCTGAGAGGTCCTCAGTGTTGTCTTCAAATTCTCCCAAAGTTTTTCCCTGAGTGTCCTTCATAATGTATTGGCTGCCTAGTTTTGAAATCTCTTTCCTAGTGTTTTTCACTTGACTCTCCTGTATCAAGTTGTTCTTTTGGTCACCACTTATCCCAATGTGGCCCTCCTTCTCTTGATTGTTTTCTGCTTTGTCGAAACTATCATCTTGACTATCCCGCTCATTTATGTCTTCTTCCTCTAGTCCCTTCCTCCCTATCTGCCCATCTTTTTCTGACAATTTACTTGTGTCCTTCAAGTCTTCCTCCAGACATTGTTGTTCTGACAAATTACTTTCAGTATTTCCCACTCTTTCTGTATGACCTTCTGTTCAGACAAATAATTCACAGCATCCCCCAATTCACCTGAATAACATTTGTTTTCGGAAATGATATGTTGCATTGCACCCACTGATTCTTCTGCGTCGGTAGTCACAATACCATGAATGTCCTGGCTGGCTAAGATTTTTTCCATTGCTTCCTCGTCTTGGTTAGATATGTGTTTTTCCTCATTTTCCACCTCTATTGGTTGGCTCACTTCCTCTGACAAAGCATTATCTATATCCTCCACCTTTGCTGCATGATTCTTATGTTCTAGCATGTCTTCCACCTGCTCTCTTGCTCCATCTAACACATTTTCCACCATTTCTGCTTTTCTTATTTCACACTTCTGTTCTAATTTTTTGTCATTCAGAAGACTCACCTCACCTTCTATCAAGACACTGTTCTCTTTTAATGTTACTACACAACTCTCCTGTTCTGTCGTGTCTTTCCCCATTTTTCCTAAACCTTGAACAAGCTCTTCTATTTTTCCCGATTCTTCCCCTTTTCCACTTAAGTTTCCTTCGCAGCATTCCTGTTTTCTTAAGCTGTTCACCTGTCCTCCTACTTGCTCCACATTAACATCTCCTTCTTGGACATCACCACCTGCTTCTACCAAACCTTTTGCATGGCAGTCCTGTTCTATTGTGTCTTTAACTTTTTCTTGGACATCACCATCTGCTTCTACCAAACCTTTTGCATGGCAGTCCTGTTCTTTTGTGTCTATTCCCTTTTCTCCCACCACCTCATCCTGCTTAATACTCTGAAGACCTTCTTCACTTTGTTCTAAGACCCTCTCCTTGACCTGTTTTACCTCTCCATCCTCCCTATCATGCTTACGTTGTGCCATTTCTATCACTTTCTCCTTCTCTGTAGCATCCTTTTCCCTCATTAATCTATAGCATCTAATCTTACGAAGAAATGACGCCTTAGAATATGGTTTCAGTTCTTCTTCTTGTACGAGGTCATTGCTTTGTTCCTCTGTCTTGTCCTGAATGTCATTACCTGTTGTCTCTGCAGGTCTGAGGCATGGTAGTCGGAAGATGCTTCCAGTCACTCTCCGTTTTTTGCCTCTTACTCCCTCCTGATCTTCTGTGTTTTGGTTGCTTGCTACGTCTTCCTCTGTCCTATTGTTTGGTTCTGCCCTCTTCAGAAATATACGAATGAAAGCTCCTCGTAGGCAGGATGGCTGAGTTCCTTTTGGACTTTGGCTGCTTTCTGTAGATGGCTTTCGGAGCTTTTCTTGACCTTTGGATATTGTGTTTCCAGAAGGCTCAGTCTCCACCATTTGCAAGGCCCCCATTTCTTCACAGTCCAAGGTCTTTTGGATACCCTACCTAAATAAAATAAGAACAGCTTTTATAAAATTAACTACTGACCTCTGGGTCCACCAACGATCATGAGAATGGATGCCCCCTCATCTGTTTGAATGGAATGACAGTCACCGAGGCACCCTGCCATTCCATTCTAATTATTTGGGACTCTCTGAGGTAGATGACAAGTTGTCATTCTGGAACAGCCACTTTACCGGGGTTGTCTCAAGGTACAACCAGCGGTCGAGCATGTGCGCTGCAGCTCCATTCAGTCTCTATTGGGACTGCTAGAAATAACATTTCACTCAACTGTCTCCACCAGTCCCATAGAGAATAAATGAAGTGACACCACACATGCTCGATCTGCAACTCAATTCATACAGGGACATGGGACCCTAGTTCTCGTGATCAGTAAGGGTCCCTGTGATCAGACCCCCACTGATCCGATACTTATCTGACTCATGTAAATGGGGGTAAATTTTGACAACCCCTTTAAGTAAGTAAATGTAGAATGGTTATTCATATATTCTCAATAGATAGGCAAATATATGCATTCCCTATAATTCCCATTATCAATGGTCCCTACTTAGTCTGACGCGTTTTCAGTCAGTGTCAGAGTGTGTAGGAAGATAGACAACCCATTGACCAGGGGAATAGTAACACCCAGTTGTTCATTTATTCACACAATGCCATAAGGAATAAAAGAGGAACTGCACAACGTAGCGTGCTAAGAAAAGATGCTCCAGAATTCTTATTTCATTAGGAATGCAAGGGTGTCCTAAAACAGACAGAAATGCTAAGAGGTCCTGAGGATAGGCCATCATTAGTAAAGGAGTGGACAAATCCTTTAAGATTTCCCAGTAACCATTGACTTCAAAATAAGTCTTAATCCTTTCCTCATACCTGAATTGAATCCCCGGGCAGTCCAACCAGAGACAGCTAGTTCTCCATGCACCGCACCTTGAGAGGTCCTAAAGATAAAGGATCAGTTGTAAAAGTCAATGGTACAAGAACCACCTTAGTACATATTGCATGTACTTGCACATGTCAGGCAATCATTCACCCACGATACTGTATATAAGTATTTATCCCGTCCTTACAGTGCATGTGACCACAAGCAGCTTCCCCATCTACAACCAGGACCACCTAGATTCTACAGTCTTCTTACAGTGCGTGTGGAGTAATTTTTGGAGTATGTGCCTGCTTTTCAGTGTGTGTCATTTTTGTGCTATTTTTCAAACTGTCTTGCTTTGAAGATTGGTGAATGTCCTCCCCGCGCTTCAAAAACTTACTGAGAGATCAATTTGGACTATAGATGGTGGTAAGCCCAAGGAGGACAAGATGCAGAATACGCTAGTGCTCTATAAATGAGTAAAATAATAATAATAATATGCAATATGCACATATAACATACATATGTACCCATGTTGTGCAGCAGTGCTGAGAGTGTATGTGGTTCTCCTTTCTCCCGGAGTAGTGCCTCTTATGTGTTTAAGGGGTTAATTTCCCTAATGGTGTATATTAGGTTGCTCATCCTAGCGGCGCAGTGAATGGCGGTCTGTTGTACTGGTGTGGTGCCATCTGCTCCAGATACTGAGTTCCTCTACTAGAACGACAGGTGGATCCTTTGTCTCCTGGTTTTATATGTGATCCCCCCCCCCCCCACATCTATATCTTCCGACATAAAGTAATGGACCCCGTCCCCTGCTATTTAATATATATATGCATGTCCTAGCTGGTGTCATATTTGGGTTCCATTCCCCACCCCTTCCGTCATCTTACACAGCGTGCAGCCTTGGATCCTCTCTTCTGTGGGATGCAGACTGTGTTTCTGTGCAAACAGACCCCCCACCATCACACACACAGACGACGTCCGCACTTCACTCCGGTTTCCATAGCAACTGATCTGCAAAACCATTCAGAACCCCCGCGAGGATGCCCCCGTTAGACGTGTGTATCATTATTATTTTTTTTCTTCAGACACGCTCATGGACTGGTGATCATCGATTACGGCATGCCTCAGCGTTTCTTACGAGACGGGGTTTGCACAATGGCATCGTCAGGAAGATTTTCTGAATGGATGTACATTCGTAGATATAGTCAGCGTGCCATATGCCCGGTGACTGATTTTGGCAGCAAAATGATCGAGGGCATTCCTGCCAGGTTTCTTTCCCATACTAGCTTTAAAAGGTGGTATTCCCATCTGAGAGACTTATAGCATATGGTGTAAATGTCTGGTTGGCGGGAGGGTTGGAATCCCCACCTATCCGTAAAGCGAGGGTTTCCAGACCAGATTGAGAGAGGTGGCAAGCTTGCTTAAAGGGGTTGTCTCATCTCGGACAACGGGGGCATATCACTAGGATATCCCCCCATTGTCTGATAGGTGCGGGTCCCACCGCTGGTCGAGAATGGAGCCCCGAAAGTGGCGGATGGCGCACTGTGCATGCGCAGCCGCCCTCTATTCATGTTCTATGGGGTAGAAGTAAAGAAGAGAATGGGAGCGGTGGCCACGCATGTGCGGTGCCCTCCCATTCACTTCTATGGGGAGAACGCTTAGTGGTGGCCGGACCGGAGTCCTCCAGCCACCAACTTAAAGGGGCTCCATTCCCAATATAATTGCGGGTATGCCCCCATTGTCTGAGATGAGACAACCCCTTTAGATAGACTAGGGTCAAATGTGCACCAGTCACCCATCAGGTAACTGTCCCAAATGAGAATGCCCCTCTTAAAAGATGAAGCAACAACTGTGAATCAACACAATATTTGTCCGCGTACACACCGGAGAGAGCGGCGGTAACCTGAAGGAACGGGCTCTGTCCCTTCCGTATATATTGAAAGGTAAAAAAGATGGTACCGCGCTAGAGAGGAACAGCAATCCGCAGCAATCAGAATCCTTATCTTGGAGTAGTCCTAGAGACGAAGTTCACATTCAGTCTCTGGTCTCAAAGTGATCGTGGACACAATTTCTTATCCCGACATGGACCGCATAGGAGATCTCACACACCGTGCAGATTGTACGGCGTCCCGATTCAGCCACCAACATCCGGTTCCGGGTAGGAGTACTGGACCTTAGATCAGGGAAAAAGACAAGACCACTGGTGCGGTATCTTTGATAGAATATAAAAGCGCAAGTTTAATTACTTACAAAATCCACGATAAAATGAACATATATATAAAAAGGCCCGACCGGGTTTCACCGTGAAGGCTTCATCAGGGCTTACATCCCTTACATCCCTTAAGATGTAAGCCCTGATGAAGCCTTCACGGTGAAACCCGAGTCGGCTTCTCTATATATGTTCATTTTATCGTGGATTTGTAAGTAGTAAACTTGCGCTTTATATTCTATCAAAGTACCGCACCAGTGGTCTGTCTTTCCTGATCTAGGTCAGCTCTACCCGAGCAGTGTTGATTGAGCTCGAGGCAGCCTAGTCTGCACGTGTGTGAATCTCCTATGCGTCCATGTCGGATAAGAACTGTGATCCACGATCACTTGAGACCAGAGACTGAATGTGAACCAGTCTCTAGGACTACTCCAGATAAGATTCTGATTGCTGGGTACTGTTCTCTAGCAGCGATACCATCTTTTTTACCCTCTTAAAAGATGTTCACAGAAACTGTTCACAATAGACAGACTCGTCCCGTTGTACCAAAGTCTAGTGTTGGACACGAATATTCGAATCGCGAATTTTAATCACGAATATGGCAACTTCAAAAATTTGCAAATATTTCGAATATAGTGCTATATATTCGTATTCACGAATATTCTATATTTTTTTCCCCCCTCTGAATCCATTATCCCTCCCTGCTTCATGCTTATGTGCCAATGAGAAGACTGCAATGTCTTTGTCTGAGCTTAGCAACATCCCTAGCAACCAATAGGAAAGTTACCGACCCCCTTACTATATAAGAACCTCCCTAGCAGCCATTTTCTACAGTTTTTTGCAGTTCGGAGAGAGACAGCAGTGTCATTGCTGTGCTCTCTGCTTTGCTGTGTCACATTACATTAGATAGTTAGTTAGTTAGCTCATCACGCGCGCGAAAAACGCATCAAAGCGCATTTCATCCGCGCAGAAAAAACTGAACAACTGAACGCAATCGCAGACAAAACTGACTGAACTTGCTTGCAAAATGGTGCGAGTTTCGCATCCGGAGCCAATCCGTCACGCTTGTGTGAAAGAGGCCTAAGGCCCCTTTCACACGAGCGAGAATTCTATGCGGGTGCAATGCGTGATGCAAATGCATTGCGCCCACACAGAATCCAGCCCCATTCATTCCAATGGGGCTGTGTACATGGGCGATGGTTTTCACGCATCACTTTTGCGTTGCGTGAAATTAGCAGCATCTTCTATATTCTGCGATTTTCACGCAACGCTGGCCCCATATAAGTGAATGGGGCTGCGTGAAAATCACATTGCATCCGTAAGCAAGTGCAGATGCAATGCAATTTTCACAGATGGTTGCTAAGAGATGTTGTTTTTACACATTCAGTTTTTTATCATGCGCGTAAAATGGACATATCAGAAGAGGTTACAGGTCCGCTTTAAATAAGCTGGGTCATATATAAAGTTTCTGTACAGAATATTACAAAAAAAACAAACGCAACCCATGACAGACACTCCCAAAAAATTGTAAGCATTACTCCCGTAGACCAGCGGTCTACACCAGGTTTATCACAGCGGCTCCGGCTAGATGATAAATCTGGTGCAGGGACAGATACTTTTCTCTGACTCAGAATTTTTACAGCTGAATTTTGGCGCAAGTTTGGTGCAAAGTGGTACATTTTAGGCCATGTCCCCTTTCATACTTTGTCTCCTTCCAATAATCTACTCCTCTTTTTGAGCACATCAATAAACAGTGTCGAAATCATAGTGGCGCCAAATGGTGCCATTTTCAAGACACATTTTAGACACAGATGCGCCATCACATGCACACGGATCATGCACCGGGGAGAAAACAGGTATCATCTATTCTATCCCCCTTTTCCCCCCTCCTCCACTCCTTTGTATTTTGCCATGTACCTCATCACAGCTGTATTTGATTATATGACTAATTTGACCGGCTATATACTGTTGTAACACAAACATGCATACACACATGGACCTCTGAGGAAGCTAGTGTATGTTTTAGGGTACTTTCACACTTGCGTTATTCTTTTCCGGCATAGAGTTCCGTCAAAAGGGCTCTATGCCGGAAAAGAACTGATCAGACATATCCCCATGCAATCTGAATGGATAGAAATCCGTTCAGTTTGCATCAGTATGCCTTCCGTTCAGTCACTGTCAGGCGTTTTGGCCGGACATAATACCGCAGCATGCTGCGGTATTATGTCCGTCCAAAATGTCTGATCAGTCGCCGGAATGCCGGATCCGGCACTAATTCCCATTGACTTGCATTAGTGCCGGATCTGGCATTGTGAAACAACTGAAGGACGGATCCGTGAAAACTGTGAAAAAGACTGCAAGACGGATCCGTCCATCCGCATGACAAGCGGAGAGACGGATCCGTTCTTGCAATGCATGCTGCGGTATTATCTCCGTCTGAAATTCCGGAACACATGACGGAATGCTGGATCCGGCATTAATTCCCATTGACTTGTATTAGTGCCGGATCCTACCTTACAAATACCGCAACGACGGATCCGTCCTTCCAGTCTTCACATGCGCAGACCTTTAAAAGGCATGAAAAAAAATCAAGACGAATCCGTCTCTCCGTCTGAAAACAGAGAGACGGATCCGCATTTGCAATGCATTTGTGAGACGGATCGGTCTCCAAATGCTTTCAGTTGTCATGCAGTATGATGGATCTGGTGGGTAGACCGGCGACGGAACTACGTGCCGGTTCCTCACATCGCAAGTGTGAAAGTAGCCTTAATTAGGAGAACACCAAATTTCTCAACTGTTTAGGCCTCATGCACTCGACCGTTGGTGTTTTGCGGTCCGCAAACCGCGGATCCGCAAAACACGGA
This sequence comes from Bufotes viridis, assembly GCA_033119425.1. NCBI lineage: Eukaryota > Metazoa > Chordata > Amphibia > Anura > Bufonidae > Bufotes > Bufotes viridis. Next base: position 27,767,567 of record CM065597.1, on the reverse strand, counting down.
AGATGCTCCACGTTCCATTCCGCAATTTGCGGAACGGAACGCGGCCCATTATAGAAATGCCTATTCTTGTCCGCAAAACGGACTAGAATAGGACATGCTCTATTTTTTTTGCGGGGGCACGGAACGGAGCAACGGCCCCATTGAAAAATATGCGGCTCGGGCGCGGACCACAACAACGGCCGTGTGCATGAGGCCATAGGCTGGGTTTACACAAAAGCAGCGTGTAACTCCTACCTTAGACTTGGTTTACACATCCAGATTTTTTTGTAATCCAGTTTAAACCAATACCAGGAATAAATAAAAAAGAGTATAAGATTCAGCATTTCAGCACAAAAAGCAAGTAAAAAAATGTGTGAGAAAGCACCCTTAGGTTCTTCTTACATTACACAACAATATACAAGTCAAAAGAACCTCTTACACAGTACAATGCCAAGTGAAGGGGGATTAACAATCGTTATTACGATCATTCTTCCTCCATTCACTTTGCATATTGTTAGCACATCCCCTTTACATGCAATAAACAGAGGTGTAGCTGTAGGAGGTGCAGAGGTAGAAGTCACACACACAGGCTCTGGTGTCTAATGGGGGTCAGAAGCCCCCCTTACCAGTGTTATGGATGGCACATGGTAGGTGGGGGCCTTGTTAACAAACTGCATGTAAAATTATATAAATCTTACTCATCGTACTTTGTAAGGCTACTTTCACACTCGCGTTTTGTGGGGATCTGTCATGGATGGATCCGTTCAGATAATACGACCGTCTGCATCCGTTCAGAACGGATCCGTTTGTATTATCTTTAACATAGCCAAGACGGATCCGTCTTAAACACCATTAAAAGTCAATGGGGGACGGATCCGTTTTCTATTGTGCCAGATTGTGTCAGTTTGGCTCAGTTTCGTCAGGCGGACAGCAAAACACTGCAGGCAGCGTTTTGGTGTCCGTCTCCAAAGCGGAACGGAGACTGAACTGATGCAAACTGATGCATTCTGAGCGGATTTGTTTCCATTCAGAATGCATTAGAATGCAAACTGATCAGTTTTGGAACGCTTTCGAGAGCCCTGAACGGATCTCACAAACGGAAAGCCAAAACGCAAGTGTGAAAGTAGAGTACAGAGCCTCCAGAAAGAATGGCCAAAATAAAATATTCACACAATTTTTTTTACTGCAATTGACAGATTAAAGGATTTTAGAAAAACATATCCGACTTTTTCAAAAAAACAGCACCGCACCTGTCCACAAGTTTGTTTGGTACAGCTCAGTCCTATTCACACCATTGGAACTGATCTGTTACACTGGACACATCTCATGGACAGGCATGGCACTGTGTTGGGAAGAAAGCAGCCGTGTTTCTAATCCTGGACAGCTCATTTAGGCCTCGTCCCCACATTTCCGTGTCATTTTCAAGTCCGTGAAAAAGAGCGTCCTTGTTTCATCCTTGAAGGATCTGTGTTTGGTCCACATGTCCGTTTTTAGCCTCCGCATCATCCGTAATCCACGGACGTTTCTCAGCTGAAAATTAATTTCCAGAGTATCTCCTATTAGTCTTCAGTGAAAAATGGACGCACCAAGATGCCCTCTGTGTTGTGTTCGTGATTTTCACTGACCCCTAGACTCCAATGGTCGTGTTTGGTCCGCATCACGAACCAAAGTAGTCCATGTCTCCGTGATTTTTTTACTGACGCACAGTCATTAAAAAATACTGATATGTGAACAGACACATTCAAATCAATGGGTACATATGTTGTCCGCAGAAAATACAGACAATATATGTCAGTGAAAAAACGGAAATGTGGACAAGGCCTTAAAGGAATTTCAATCAAGTATTTACAAGTGGGTCAAATCCGGAAAACAGGCAGAAGTTGGCACACAGGCAGACCAACTTAGAACAGTACACTTGCGTCCTAGAACCTATTGTTCAGATGCCCTCCCATCAGGGAAGATGCCTTAAGTACTCCTGATTGCCTGGCCATAGGCTGTGGAAAATTTAGGTGTGCGTGCTGACCCTTTAAGTGCCAGAGGAAGTGTGCACATGCCCTATGGGCAGTGAGAGGCACTGCCAGCAGGAGGCATGGCCTGGCCTGCCAAGAAGGAGCAGAGGAAGGCCAGCAGGGCTGATCCACCAGAACAGATCAATACATCCAAGGAACGGGAAAGATACTGAGCATGTCAGTCCACCTCTGAATGCAGGAGTAGGTGGACCAGAGGGATATACAGCAGGGGGCGCTAACAGAAAGGGAAATGTGATATACATAAAAAAAACAATATCTTTATTGCATGCATATTGCACTAATACTTTTTTGTTGCAAAACTCTTTTCATTGCACCGTAATACTTTTCCCGGGATAAACCCTTTAATGTTAGACTGCAGACATCATCCATGCGGAGATGATGGAATGTCGCGTTTGCAGGAAAAATGATTGAGCGTCTACTGTTCCACACAGATAATCCTCGGCTTATTGTAGTCAGACATCACATTCATAGCAATAACTCGTGGGTGACCCAGAAACACTGTGACACGTTTCTGAGACTTCATAATACAGATTCATATTCCTATTGTTTCGCCCCATAGTCAAACCGATTGCTGGGAGGCGCCATCAGTATGGGTGGCAATACCAGGATTACCGGCACAGGTACGGCCACTTCAAGGGTTTAAGGGCAGATTAATTGAGCATATTTCTGTGACTGAACAGTAGGGGAGGGTTCACCCACAAGTTTTCACTGACTTCTTTCTGCACATTTGTGGTTTTTGGTAGCGTTTATATATATATTTTTTTTCAGTAAAAACATCAGATCCAGATGTTATTTTAAAGTCTATGGGAAATATGAAATGCAGGACACGTGAAAGTATTGCTACTGGCGTTTTTGTTAATCAGTTGGCATTGTTGTTTTCTGCCAAAAATACACCAAAAAACTGCAAGTGCGGCAGGATGGCAGTAAAAGCTACATGTGAACCCACCCATCTTCTCTATAGGAAAAAAGAAAAATAAATAAAAGTGGTTTAAACAGGTGTTTAGGAAAAAAAAGTCACAAAAAAATGCCATGAATGCAGCACATGATATGGAAAAGAACCACAAGTGGTTTTTATGGTGTTTTTTCAGTGAGCAAAAAAGATCAGAGAAATTTGTATGTGCAGGGGAAGGGACTTAAAGAGGACCCTAAAAAAATCGAAACTAAGTCCCCATTGACTATAAGGACGCAGGGGGCGGAGCTACAGTGTAGCGGCAGGACGGCGGTGCAGGGCTGGAGATTGCCAGACTAAAAGTCCTGCATGTCCGACTTTTCAGTCCGGCGATCTTTGCCGTGCACGGCAGTGCACGGGCACTTGCGGCAGGACAGATCCGTCTTGCCGCAAGTGTGAAAGTACCCTCAGTATGCTGACATATAGAGCGGCGCCCAGGAATCTCTCTGCACTTACTATTATCCCTGGGCGCCGCTCCGTTCTCCCGGTATAGGCTCCAGTAACTTCAGCTCCTTTTTGTCCTGGGCGTCTCCTTCTCTGGCCAATCGCAGCACAGACCTCATAGCCTGGGAGAAAAAAAACTCGGGGGTCGTCTTATACACCGGTATACTGCGTGCTGAAACTTAAAGGCTGGGTTCACACGGGCGAGTTTTCCGTGCGGGTGCAATGCGTGATGTGAACGCATTGCACCCGCACTGAATCCTGACCCATTCATTTCAATGGGTCTGTGTATATGAGCGTTTTTTTTCACGCATCACTTGTGTGTTGCGTGAAAATGGCAGCATGTTCTATAGGCCCCATGCACACGACCGTTGTTTGTTTCCTGCGTCTGTTCCGTTTTTTTTCACGGATAGGATGCTTCCCCATTCATTTCAATGGGTCCGTCAAAAAATGCGGATGGTCAACCGTTTTTGTTCCGCATCCGTGATCCGTGTTTTCATTCTGTCAAAAAAATAGTGCATGTCCTATTTTTTTCACGTTTGCGGACAAGGATAGGCATTTTTACATTGGATCTGCCATAAAAATCGGATCCGTCAAAAAAAACGGTCCGTCATCCGTTTTTTTTGACGGACGCAAAATTTCAAGGAGGAGCGGACGCGGAGGCAGGCAACGGTCGTGTGCATGTAGCCATATTCTGCGTTTTTGACGCAGCCGAAGCCCCATAGAAGTGAATGGGGCTGCGTTAAAAACGCATTGCATCCGCAAGCAAGTGCGGGTGCGTTGCGTTTTTCACTGATGGTTGCTAAGAGATGTTGTTTGTAAACCTTCAGTTTTTTATCACGTGCGTGAAAAACGCATCAAAACGCATTGCACCCGCGCGGAAAAAACTGAACAACTGAACGCAATCGCAGGCAAAACTGAATGGCTTTGCCTGTGAACTCGCACAGTTTTCACTGAACGCATCCGCAACGCATCCGGACCTAATCCGGACACGCTTGTCTGAACCCAGCCAAAGGAGTATTCCCATCATAATGATCACTGTTAAATCTGTTAATGATTTGACAGTGATCATTTTTGTAAATATATTTGATTAACCAATTCCCACACTTTAGGAGAAAATTCATCCCCACTTACCTATAGTTGTCATTCGGTCTCCCCTGGTTACGGCCACCACTCTTCTCCGGAATCCCGGTGGCCGTGCTTGCGCAGAAGACTCCTTTTCTCCCGGCCGGACCCCGTGTTGTCCTGAACGCGCATGCGCGGCGATGGTGACTTCTTCCTGGCCAGAATAGTACAGAGCCGCGAACGCGCACGCCGGCTCTGTACTATACTGGCCAGGAATTTCACTATGGTGCATGCGCTGCGGCGTGCGCATTCAGTGCAGCGCGCGGCCCGGACATGAGAATACTCATCAAGATGAAGCCCGCTCCCAGCCAGCATCCAGGAAGTGAACGGCGCGCTGGCAGCAGGTAAGTATGAAAAGGCGTCGTGGGACAACCCCTTTAAGAGGACCTTTCACTGGTCCAACGATTGTTAGCTAATGATATGTATGTGTAGAGCGGCGCCCGGGGATCTCCCTGCACTTACTATTATCCCTGGGCGCCGCTCTACACATACGGAATATATCATTATCTAACAATTGTTGGACCAGTGAAAGGTCCTCTTTACTTCCGAGCCGGACTGGAGGAGCTGTCCTTCTCCATCTTCAGGGACAGGCACCCTCTAGCTGAGCACCTATGGGACCAGCTCCTATCGGACATTTGTGGCATATCCTAGTAATAGGCAAATGTTGAGATGGGAATACCCATTTAAGGACAATATCGCAAATAAAAGAGAGCCCTAAAAGCTAAAGAGAGGCAGTGGAAATCTCGGGGCTTCCCATCTTATAGGTTTGTTTCGCACTACTTAAAGTGGACCTTTCATCACCCTAACAAATCTAAACTAAGTACACATACATGGAGAGCGGCACCCAGGGATCTCCCTGCACTTACTATTATCCCTGGGCGCCGCTCCGTTCTCCCGGTATGTCCTCCGGTGACTTCAGCTCTGCGTCTCAACTGGGAGGAGCCTGCCCTTGTTCTCCTGGGCATCTCCTTCTCCCAGGCTGTAGCGCTGGCCAACCGCAGCACTCAGCTCATAGCCTGGGAGAAGAAAACCTCCCAGTCACCGGAGGACATACCGGGAGAACGGAGCGGCGCCCAGGGATAATAGTAAGTGCAGGGAGATCCCTGGGCGCCGCTCTCCATGTATGTATACTTAGTTTAGATTTGTTAGGGTGATGAAAGGTCCTCTTTAATATATAAAAATATTTTTATTTTATTAATGTAAATATTTTTAACTGTTTTTTTAGTCTGCTTTTTTTTCAGAGGCAAAAAAAATGCTGTGGACAGATGTTACATGTTGGCCAAGAGAAAATTATAAAACACCCTACCAAAAAAGCATTTTTGTACCACCCAAAATTCCTAGCTTTAGCTTTTTTTTTTTGTTCAAATCGCAGCATGGCTCTGGGTCTGGTGTTTTTGCGGAAGTTTTCCCATTGTAAGGCCTCATGCACACGACCGTTGTTTGATTCCGTGTCCGTTGAGCCGTTTTTCGTGCTTTTCTGCGGACCCATTGGTTTTCAATGGGTCTATGGAAAACTCGTCAAATGCACCGTTTGTCCTCCGCGTCCGTGGTCCATAATTACTGTCCGTCAAAAAAATATAACCTGTCCTATTCGTGTCGCGAAAAATGGTTCGCGGACCCACTCAAGTCAATGGGACTGTGAAAAAATGCGGATGGCCATCCGTGTGTCATCCGCGTTCCGCGTCTGCATTTTTTTGCGGATCCCTTGGCAGGCATTTGGCAAATTGTCAGCCTGTCTTTTGGTAATATCTTTTGGGCCATGTCCGCTAAAAAAAACGGAAGACACACGGAAACACAACGGAAGCAAAAACGGACACGGATCACGGAACAACGGAACCCAGTTTTGCGGACCACAAAAAAATACTGTCGTGTGCATGAGGCCTAAATCTAAAACTGTGTGGCTACAAAATGCCATCCTAAAAAAGCTAGTAAAGAAACAAATAAAAAAAATGAATAAAGTAATTTTATGGCAGTATTTTTTACAATCTGAAAAAAAAACAAAAAAACAACAACACCACACACAAAATGAGGGCATATCACTAGGCTATCCGAGTGCTTTATGATCGAATCTTGGGGACTACCACCAGTGTCGGACTAGGGTACCTAGGGCCCACCAGTAAAATTTATTTTGGGGGCCCACCATACGGATACATTCAAATATCATAAATAAATTTTGTCCCTCCCTTCTAAATGTGAAGGGAATGCAGTGTCAAAGCAGCATTATGTCCCCTACATTCTTAAGAGAAGAGAGGGTATGGGGTCTCGGAGGTGGTCCCCTACTGACTATAAAGTGGTGGCCTATACGAGCAATATACCATCAGTTTACAGGATGAGAATACCTTCTTAAAGGGGATGTCCAACATTAGAAGAACATGGCTGCTTTCTTCCAGAAAAAGCACCGCACCTATACGAAGGTTGTGTCTGGTATTGCAGTTCAGCTCCATTTGAACGAACCAGACGGAGCTGCAACACTGAACATCGCTTATCTGAATGAGCCCTAAAGGTTTCAAAGGGAGCTTTCTATCAGTCACATAGCAATGCTGCCACCTAGTGGCTGAGAGGGACATGACATGAGAATCTTGCTTCTGCCACAGCTATTTGGAAGGTCACAAATATTAGTTTCAGATGAATGTGGTTTCAAACACAGCTTATTTTGGAAAACATCACTGCAGGTTTTTTGTTCGGCAAAGCCAGAACTGGATCGGTTAAGCCCCAGCGTAAGTAGAGCGCATAAGGATACGCAGGGGTGCACCTAGCCTTTCTGCTGCCTGAGGCGAAAACTGAAGCAGCACCCCCCCCCCTTTTCCCCAAATGCCAGTTTTTTAACCTAACCCCTTTTGCCACAATGAAAGCGCTTATTCCCCATGGCCCTTCCGCTGCCCCCCTCTTGCCCCTTCCTGGTGCTGCCTGAGGGGATCGCCTCACCTGGCCTCATTGGTGGTGCACCCCTGAGGGTACGACCAGACAGCACGCTCCTGTCCTGGTTGAGACATGGCCACTCTGCACTTGGGTACCACGCAGCAGTCGCTCTGCATTGTTATTGGCCATGCGGTATGGCTGGTGTTGTGCGATCAGCTAAACCGTGCCACGTGGTCATACCCTTGCCATCCTCAAATTACCAACTATGTTACATGCAGGGAATATGGAGCGCCTGGCAAGTTTCCCTCTTATGTTTTGTGTGTTGCAATTTGCTATACCCTTACGAGAGCCTCATGCAAACAGGTTTGAATGGATTGAACTTTTTGATGTAAGGCTATAGGTAAAAGTACCAAAAAGTTCCTAGAAACGTCCTAAAATCACTATTGGCCCTATGTTTTGTAAGATGCTATAGATGAAGCCATGAAGAGCTGCTCTAGTAGACCCAGCCCGTTCATCCATTACATGGACGGTCATCCAGCTGATGAAGCTTCCCTTGGTGAAAATACTGTAGCAGACCCCTGCGGACAAAAGTAGCCAAACCATTTTTTTTTTTAATGGGTGTTCTTAGGGGGAAACCCATTTTAGGGTTCTCTTACCCCTAAAATATTATTCACTTTGAGTGTCAGAATCTCCGTGGTTCCTCTTTCTTGCTTCCTCCGCACATCGTCATCATCCGCCCCATCCTCTATATAAATGGATGCGCAGTTGGCCAGGCGTTACACAATCCAGGAGAACATCTCTATGGATGCCCATATCTCTACCTCTAGGTAATCATTGTGTCACCAACTAGGTGGAAGCAGACCCGAAGAACCCTGGAGAACCTGGGATTGGTTGTACTAAGGACCTGGACCATTGGTGATCTGCTGGAAGATAAACGCTCTCCATGACATTATGGGAAAGGAAAGAAAATTCTGCTTTCAGGATCCAAAAGGTAAAGTGATGCTTTTATTTGTGCCGATATTGATCATTCATATGGAGACATAGGTGATGGGCAGAAGACTTAGATATAGATATAAATAATGTTAACATCTCCTTCCACTTCCAACTTGTCCACTTGCTGCAAATTCCCGATCCGATGAGCGTAGTTGAAGCAGTGAAAGCCATTCACGAAGACTTTAAATTCCCTTTCTCCACTGCGGATAGAAATCTGGAAGAAACAAGACAAATCTTAAAGGGGTTGTCTCACTTCAGTAAGTGGCATCAATCATGTAGAGAAAGTTACTACAAGGCACTTAACTAATGTATTGTGATTGTCCATATTGCCTTCTTTGCTGGCTGGATTCATTTTTCCATCGCATTATACACTCGTTTCCATGGTTACAGACCACCCTGCAATCCATCAGTGGTGGTCGTGCTTGCTGGATTGCAGGGCGGTTGTAACCATGGCAATGAGCAGTGTATAATGTGATGGAAAAATGAATATAAGAGCCTTGTATTCACTTCCTCTACATAATAAATGCCACTTACTGAAGTGAGACAACCCCTTTAAGTTATTTATTGCTACACAATAAACTAGTACTTTGTCCGAACCAAAAATCATTCAGGTGTGCACTTTTTTTTGGAGAGGAAAGCTTTTAACACCATGTCCTGTTTAGTTCCACATTTTGTATTTCATTTCTTAATTTATTTGTACGATAATGCAAAGTTCCAAATCCCCTACATCCCAACTACAAAACCATAGTTAAATAATACCAATCTAGCTACCTGCAGCTACCACTAGGGGGAGCTTACATCATACTGTACATAAAGCTCAATAATAAATCAGGATGCAGGAAGTTCTTTGGCTCCCTCTAGTGGTGGATGTAGGTAACAGTGAATTTATCATTTTAAGGGGTATTCTGGTATGTAGATATTGGTGGCCTATGCTCAGGCTAGGTCTTCAGTGTCAGGTCAGTGGGGGTCCAACATTTAGCTGTTTCAGGCAAGGAACCAGAAGCACATGGTTCCTTCCCCAGTGTAGTGGCTGTGCAGGGGTACTGCAGCTTAGCTCCTATTCAAGTGAATGGGAACTGAGCTGCAGTACGCTAGCATTGGAAACTACACTTCCATCCACTGTATAGTTTCAGGTGCCGGCAGATGGCAAAAACAGTGATTGTGGAGGGTTCCATGTGCCTAACCCCCACCAATTTGATATTGATGAACCGAACAGGCTGAACTGGATGGACAGATGTCTTTCAGCCTTACAAACTATTTTACTATGTTACTCTGCATGTACAAGAAATCTGGTGAAAAATTGTGCTCTGATTTAAAGAATTCGGGACTGCTTCAATAAATGCTCCAATTTATTAATTTTCCAAGGTTGATTATTACCTTGTGTAAAATATAATTTTCTATTGATAAATTATAGTGTGACGTCACCTGTTTGCGTGTTCAGAGCCAATCAGACGTCTCCCCCTGCCTCTACACCTACCCTGCCTGTTGCGCAAGGGCGTAGATAAGGGGGGGATAGGGGGGTTCAAACCCCCCGCCCCTCCCCAAGAGTCGTTGGCACTTTTTTTTTTTCTTGATGCGGCGTGTGCGCATTGCGCAGGCGCCCTGCTGCCCAGGCTCAGCTGCTGCCGCTCTGTGTCAGGCGGCTCAGGCCGGGCCCGTGCGGCGCAGTAATCTAGTCCAGCAGTGAGCAGTCACGTGGTGCGGGCGGCGTGCACAGGCAGTCTTCCAGATGAGCAGAGAAGAAGAGCTGTCACCTGCAGTGCGTGCGCCCGCCCCGGGCCCGCGTCCCAGTGCTGAGTGTCAGACAAGACAAGCCGGCTGAGACCGCCACCCACATCGCCCGCCCGCCCGGAATCCGGATAGTAAAGTTTGAAGTCAAGTGACCAGTCTCTGTGTCTCAGAGTCAGACTCACACACTGAGTCTGTCTGTGACACTGTCAAGAGGTGATGCAGCATACGGGTAGGTTACCCGACACTGCTATATTTTAATGTGTATCTCCCTTTAAGAAAGGTAGGCCTGTAGCAGGCAATTCATATTCCAGCCAGCAGAGGGAGCCCCCAGTTAAGTATAAATAGGCCAGGGCCTAGCCTAGGAAAGTTAGTTGAAAGTTCCAGTTCAGAGTCAGTTCTGAGTCTTCCAGGTCAAGGATACCTGAGGTACTCCAAGTAATAGCCTGTCACTAGCAAGTGGGACAGAGAGTGTAACCAGCAAGCCAGGTCGCATATCAAGTATAGAGCCTGTCACCAGGAGAGAAGGAAACCTCTACAAAACCTTTGCTCAAGGATTATCACTGTTATTCGGGTGTCTGGACCTTGAGAGTATTGCCTACAGCCAGGAACTAAGGCAGGAGAGAGAGAATAGTTGCCTGAAGTGTATTGCTGCATTGAGAGTAAGAGGAAAAAGCCCTGATCCTAGGAGGCCTGTCTTGAAGATAGCCTTTGCGACTGTGATTAATAGCCTGAACCACTGCTGTGACTGTATTGTAACGTGTGGAACATTCTGGAACTGTACTTATTGACTGTTCATCTATCTTCAACTACGTTCAGTAAAGTTATCCTGTTATTCAAGTATATAAAGATTCCTCAATTATTCCACCTGTCACTACACGGTGTGCCACCGTTCAATTGGCACTGGCGTCACGACATTCATCACCTGCCTGTTCCAGTGCTGACCCGATTGAAGACGACAGTCAGTCCCAGGTTAGTGGGTTGCCCTGCACTACAAAGCCCAGCATACCTAAAGCTACACTACTGACCCCCTGGGACACTGCATCGAGACTGTCTGATGCACCGGCGCTCCACAGTCCATATGTTTGAGGGCCATTTGGAATTGATATAGTGATCAAGTGATGTGATTTATTTTATTGGGATGGATCTCAGCTCATGTGCATGTCAGTACGCTATATTGCTCCTGCTCTCTGTCACAATTCCAGGTTAGGCTAGCTGCAGCCTGCAGCACATCTTCTTGTGTGTGCTACTGCCTGTGCCTGCCCCGCTACCATCATGGAGGCCGGTAGACTGGCGGAAAAAATGCACCACAGATAGTAGAGGGGAAGGGGGAGGAGATGTGCTGCCTGCAAACCCAGGCCCATGAGGGGAAAAATGTGCCCAGCACCCCTGCTTCAGAATCATGCCTTTTAAAATCTCCTAATAAAGTCTTATAATTTGAGAAAGCTGAACCCCACCCAGGCAAAAAAATTATCTACGGCACTGATGTTGCGTACATAGGCTGAGGCAAAGAAACTATAACAAACTCCCTCCTCCCCTCTCACAGCACACTTGGGGGAGATCCTGCTTCAGCTTCCCTCTCCTCCTCCACCTAGCATTTACTGTTTTATGCTAGATGGATTTTTTGGATGGCTGAGGAGGTTTCTGAACATTTCCCTATAGCAGGGATGCTCAACCTGCGGCCCTCCAGCTGTTGCAAAACAACAACTCCCAGCATGCTCGGACAGCCTACAGCTATCATCCTACACCAGGGCATGGTGGTAGTTGTAGTTTTACAACAGCTGGAGCGCTGCAGGTTGAGCATCCCTGCCCTATACGAAGGAAGGGTATATTACAAGTTTTCATACAGTAGTGAAGATTTCTATCAGAAGGCACACTTTATATTCCTCACTTCTACTGATTTGTCAAGGTCTTAGCAGAGCTCCTTTAGCACAACGTGCAACACTGCATTATGGCAGAGTTCATTCTTTTTTCATTGCCCCAGTGACTCACATCAAAGAATTCTCCTTCTTTGAAGGGATTTTTCGCCAGCTCGAGCTCTTCCTGTCCCCAGGTTCCATTTACAAAGCTGTTCCTGACCACGGTCTTCTTGTTAAGACGAGGGTTCAAGTGCAAAGCGATGTCGTTATTGAGACCAACTTTAAGATTAATGAAGAAGCTGGAGAAACATAAGAAATGGGTTAGTAAATTATAATTCTCCCTCAATGGCAGATTGAATTTCAGCATGTCCGATCCTTTATTTCCTCTTGTTCCCCTCTCCTTGTTGATCTCCTTGCTCCTAGCTATTTTTAGGGTACAGCCACACAATGTGGCTCCGCTGTGGATATTGTTGCAGAATTCATTGTGAAAATGCTGCATTTTTGCTGCAGACTTCATCGTCTGCATTACTAAGGGTAGAGATGTCTGATCCCCATGCTAAAATTAATTATGGCTCTGAATGCATTTGAAATAAAGGAATACACTCCCCTGTTCACCAGCGTTCCAGTCCTAGTGTACTGTCTGGCCCATGGTCATCTGCACTACTGCAGCCATTCACTGGCCTCAGCAGTGATGTGTCACCGTGTGGCATGTGACCACTGATCCTCTGCGGCCAGTGAATGTCTGCAGCGGCGATCACGTAGGAGATGTCGCACTTCTGGTCCACAGTGCAGGTAAATAAGTAAGTTCAAGACATTGCTGGTCTTTATTTTAGCGCTTTTTTTTTGGGGGGGGGGGGTAGTTGGGTCAGAGAGAAGCCCTTAAATAGCCACATTCCAGGTCAACATTTTCCACTGCATGTGAAAGAGGTCTTTAAAATCCCATCCACTTTGCTGCTACTGTAAAATTCTCCAGCGTTGTCCACATGGAAATCCATTACAGAAAAATCCACAGCATTTCTGCCACGTGAGGACGTATCCAAAGAGATTTATGGCATAGCCATCTATGGGACCTGGTTTAAGCCTCTCTTCTGACCCCTAAAAAGGTGGTCATCAGCCTCCTTGTCCAAGAAGAGCAAAGATTACTGCATGTATGAGCGTCTCTGTCTATTCATGTCTGATACGAGAGTGTCCCTGTAAGGCAGGGGTGCACAACCTTTTGTGGTTGGGGGCCACATTGTCAGCCTGAACCAATTCCAAGGGCCGAAAATAAAACTTAAAGGGGTATTACCAACTGAAATACTGTATTTTTTTGGCATATTAAACATGCAGTATATACTATAAATGTCTAGTTACAGTTCTAGGACTCCCATCTAATAGGAGACTACATGAAAGATACATGTAATAAGCCATAAGACATAGACCTACATGTCTTTTACCAGATGTTTGGGGGCCGCAAAGAATGGTATCGAGGGCTGCATATGGCCCCCGGGCCGCAGGTTGTGCACCCCTGCTCTAAGGGCATGGCCCCCTTAACCATGGGAAAGGTGATGAATGTCGTTGCTGCTGGGCTCTGTACCATTCACCTGGAGGAGTTTGTATGCAGTGATGGTAGCCGCTATCCATTGCAATTAAAGGCCATTTACACCTTCAGGGGCAATTTTTTTTTATGCATTTTACTCGATTGGGATAAAAATTATTTTTTCATTTTGTCTTTATTAAAAATATTGAGCCATTCTGTCAAAAAGGGTTAACATTTTTATTTTTAGCTGTGTGAATGGTACTTTTTACTTTCATTGTGCTGGTCATCTATTAAACTTTATCTCTAAATTACTAAAAGGTCATAAACACTTATTTAAGCGACATCCTTATCAGCAAGATACAAATTGAGCTATAATGTGTATTATAAGGTCAGAGATCAGGAGCCATCAGCAGAACTGCCTGAGCGAACAGAGTGAAAATGCAAATCCTGCTACAAGAGAAACTCAAGGCTGCACAGAGACAGGGGTTCAACATTTTTAATAGGCCAATTGAAAAAAAAATGTTTCTCAAAATGTCTCCAAAGGTGAACTTAGGTATAAGTGAATAGGGTTTTATTTAAACGCTAAGGGTCTGTTCCCACAAGTCTGCTTTCACATGGTTTTGGTTCAGCATTCATGCTGAAATCCAAATCAGATCTGAAGCAGCTTGTTCACACACATGTTTAGATATTTCTGCACAGAAAAAAAAATAATCTGATTCCCACCAATTCTGTACCAAAAAAAAAATCTAGAGGACATCCAAGTGCAAGCGTTAACTTCTGCCACCGATAGGTCAGATTTGCAATATGCAAACCCGACACATGTGAACATGGCCTTAACTAGACATCAGTCTTTCATGGTGTTCTCTGATCACACAATCAGTGATGTTATTAGTCCGGGAACTTGGCAGGTCATTGCTCCTCACCTTTTGGCTTTAGATTTTACCATTCCTTTCACCACCACAGTGCGTTTCGGGATCATTCCACCTCTGATGAATGTTGAGAATGGAACTGGCTGGAAAAAAACATTACAAGTTCACTCAGTGGTGAGAATCATACTAAACTCTTGATGTGACCTCCGACCAAGGCCTCATTCAGATGGCAGCAATGTGAGCCTATGCGTCCTTACGGCTCCTGACTGGGGGTCTAATGAGCCAAGCTAACCGCCTCATAAGGATCTATAAGGCTGTAAGTTTGAATTAATAGATCCACAGTCAGGCCGGGATTTATGGCCGACATAATTGCATCCACATAACGCTAGACTGAATGTAGCCTAAGAGTTATAATAGGAAGAACTGAGTACTTACTGGATTTGCAATAGGAGGTCCCATCATAGGCTGTATGAAAATAAGAAAAAACCGTGAGAAGCCTTACATCTGCCGCTCCATTATCTAGGCATACAGACATCGGATTTGTGTCTACATTTCATAACCGTTTCTTGAAATGGACATTCCCTTTAACTGTCTGGCACATTTTTAACTATTGTTCCCAATTTCTAAATAAAATGACGTCAATAGTAACCCTACCACCCGCTACCCCCAATATACTGACCACGAGATTGGACTGTGCAGCCGTCAACACGAGACCCTGAAAGGAATACACAATGATTAGTACAAAAAAAAACACACA
The DNA here is from genome assembly GCA_033119425.1 of Bufotes viridis. NCBI lineage: Eukaryota > Metazoa > Chordata > Amphibia > Anura > Bufonidae > Bufotes > Bufotes viridis. The sequence continues at coordinate 27,752,459 of CM065597.1, read as the reverse complement.
TTCATTAAATCCTATCAGATTAACATTTATATTTCTAATTTACACCCCCCCCCCCTCCCCCAAAAAAAAAATGTTTCCTAGGGGTTCAGCTGGGAATCAGCTGTTATTTCCAAGGAATCCGTTTGCCTATACACACAGAGCCCACTGAGTGTCTAAGAGGCAGGACCCCCAACCCCCATTCCTATGACCTTCAAACTGAGGACAGTAGGAGTGCCCGGAGTCGGACCACCACTGATCAGATACAGAGTTGCCCACAAATGAAGATTTTATGGGCAGCGTTTGCTCATTCACTGGGCGATTGGTGGCACATTTACATGAAGCAATTATGCGGAATGTACATTTGTATGAATACTCTTCCCAGATAATTCCCCCGATCCTCAGGCCATGGCCCCTTTACACGAGCTGACTGACCAGGCAACAAACTATTCATTCTCAATAAATTGCCTGAGTGGAGGTGAGAGCTGCATTTACGTGCAGCAACCACCTGTACTATATGGATCATTACTGTCCCCATACAGATTTTTTTTGCTTAGGAGGTGCAGATTGCTGGTTACACAGGTCAGTCTACTGCACAGAATTAAGGGCTGCATCAAAGATGCTCTCACTTGATGAAATACTCATTTATTAGGCAATTGATGGAACCTTTACACAGGGCAATTATCGGGAACAAGCATTCGCTCTCGGTAACTGGCGAATGTAAAAGTAACTCCAGGTAACCCTATAACCTGAGTGAAAATGAATTGTGAATTTGTCAGTACAGAAGTACTGGTCATTCAAAAAGGAGCCGTCACCTTTCCTGACATATCTGTTTTAGTAACTACTTGCATTTCCCTTAGAATAAGAATATCTTCTCCAGAGTTGTTATGACCATGTTGTGCCGTTCCTTTATTATTCCTGCTAGAAGTTATGAATGAATTGCTAGCAGTTTGCAATAAAGGTCCAGATCGGCGTTACCAGTTGAGAGCGGGACTGCCAGTGTCAGACAGTGCAGGGACACACCCCCCAACTAGTAACATCCAGCTGGACCTTCATTTCAAACTGCTAGCAATTCATTCATAATGTCTAGCAGGAATAATAAAGAATAGATGCTAAAGAATGGTTATTACATAGGGGATGCAAGTAGATACTATGGCAGACAAGTCACACTCTAGTGTAATCGGGGTTGCCTTAGACAGATACTGTAATATATTTCCTGTTTTATGATGTATATAAAGATTACGTAAAAACAGTAAAAGTCTGATTGGTGGGAATGTCTGACTGCAGGGATCTCTGCTGAAAGTGAGAACATGGAGGTCCAGAAACCATGTCTGGCTGTGTATGTTTGGGAGTCTTGCTGTATTTGGGATGGATGTTTGTTTCAGACATATTTTTGTGAATTTCATATTCGAGCTGCGTACCTACTTTCTCCATGATAACTCTGGAGTCACAATCGCTCATTGATACTTACGCCCTTTACACCAGGCCCACTGCCCACAATGCTCAGCTCTTGGACGATAATATCTCCAGACACTTGCATCCAGTTCACTCTCTCCAGAGGAATTCTGTGTCCAAACTCATAGAAAGGCGCACCATTAGCAAACACCTGGATAATGTGGAGGAGAATGTGCAGGAATGAGCAATTGTTCAGGTTCAGCATCCTATACAGAGGCTACCTATGGTAGTGCGCATGTGTGACCATCCCTTCATTCACTGTCAGGCCTGATGTTGCTAGCCAAGCACTGTACGCAACCATCTCCGACAGTCCCATACACACTGAATGGATCATGGTCTACGCATGCCCACTGTAGTTCCCTGGAGCAAGGCTACTTTGGACTATGGACATTTGCCTTTATTGCTACAATGCAAAACCATTAACTTCCTACTTTATTTGCACTGTGATTTATTCTGTTATGTGCACTTTATATGTTTATTGTAATATATCCTGTTCATTTGCACTTATATTACACTTTGTCTGCACTGTGGAAAGGGCTAATGCACATCTACCTAATACTGGGAGACTTTATGACTTTCTATCTATGTAATGTTTTGATGGATGGAAGAAAATATATACATTGACCTTCTGACTTCAGGTTTAGCTCTGTTGGTTCAGACATGTTTATGGCTGAAAAAAAGCTTCTTATACTTGCATTAAAACTATATACAAGTCTATGATGACAGAAATTGTAACATTGTATCTTTTTAGGCTTTGATTCTTCACTCCTGTCTCCTACTAGAAGTTTCTAGTTCAGCTAGAAACTATATATAAGGAGCGCACTCAAAGCCCCTAGTCATCTGTCGATAGGGACCAGTGCTTAGTAGAAGAGACTGTCAGAAGAGGACTCCGAGATAAGGATACTGACCACAGACCCTGGGTCACTAAGCCCATTGACCAGGGCTCCAGACGGACGACTGACGACTTTGCCTCAGCACGAAGCCTTATTCTGCCTGGAAGGAGACTGGAGAAGCCAGCTCAGTGCCTTGGACATTTGCCCTTATTGCTACAATGCAAAACCATCAACTCCCTACTTTATTTGCACCATGATTTATGCTGTTGTGTGCATTTTATATGTTTATTGTAATATATGCTGTTCATTTGCACTGGTATTACATTTTGTCTGCACTGTGGAAAGGGCTAATGCACATCTAGCTAATACTAGGAGACTTTATGACTTTCTACCTATGCAATGTTTTGATGGAGGGGGGAAAAAAATACATTGACATTCTGACTTCAGGTTTAGCTCTGTTGGTTATGTCTGAAGACAAGTTTAAGTCTCAATGCTTATACTTGCATTGAAACTATATACAAGGCTATGATGACAGAAATTGTAACATTGTATCTGTTTAGGCTCTGATTCTTCACTCCCCCCTCCTACTAGAAGTTTCTGGTTCAGCTAGAAACTATATATCAGGAGAGCACTCAGAGCCCCTAGTCATCTGTCAATAGGGACCAGTGCTTAGTAGAAGAGACCGTCAGAAGAGGACTCCGAGATAAGGATGCTGAGCCACAGACCCTGGGTTACCAGCCCATTGACAAGGGCTCCAGATGGAAGACTGACAGCCTTTCCTCAGCACAAAGCCTTCTTCTGCCCGGAAGGAGACTGGAGAAGCCAGCTCAGTGCCTTGCCTCTATTAAAGCAGCACACTGGTTTACTGCAGACCCTGACTGTCTGGACATATTTCCCATTGGGGAGCACCATGCCTTACCATTCCTTCCAGAGAGCAGTAACACGTGGTGACACTGACTGTCAGGGGTACCCAGCATAGTGTTGGGGGGTTCACCCCAAACCCAGGCACTGTGCCACTACCAGGGTAGTTGGGCACCACCATTCTTGTGATTCCTGGGAACCCCAGTGGTTGGACCATCAGAAATCATAGAATGACACATATCCTGTGGATAGTTTTTTCCCCCCAAGACAAACAGCACCAGAGGTCAACAACTTGAGTCTGGCCAGGCCAAGATGTCTATCATGGGATTGGATGAGGAAGATGTGCACGGACAGGTAGTCCGTCTCAGAGCGATATCTTTAATATGATGCCTGTGTGCATCTTACCTGATAGTTGTTGCGAGTCACCTCGATCATGATGAAGAAGACTTTCCCGGATTTAAAAGGCATGTCTCGCTTCATTTCCTCTTCTCCCCAAACATCACCTTGTTTTGAGTTGAAGACGACGCGGTCGCGGCCATCATATCGAGCGTTCATGTGGAAGGCAGTGTCTGAATGCTCATCCTGTCCAGTGGCCAAGTTGACAGAAAACCTTAACCAAACCAAAAATAAAAGAATAGCAATACATAAAACCAAAATGGTAGCGCTAGCAAGATAGGAAGGCAAAAAAGTAGAAGCCACACCTCTGATAAGCGGTGGGTGGGATGATGCGTTCCTAGAATGGTGGAGAAGGTCATGCCTCCAATCCTCCCCACTACATGATTTGGCCAGATCCTCAGTGCCAGGCAAAGAAAGTAGCTTCTAAAGGTGGCCATACACCAGAGATTTTGGTCAACCAAAAAGGTCGATGGAAACCATTGCCTGCCAACCTTCAACATACAAGGGGGACAGATGCCGACCAATGGCAGATATCTGTTGAAGTTGCTTAGCCAAGTTGGATTTATTTCAGTGACTATTGGACGCTGTAATTGAAAGATCTGCATCCCTTCAGTGGAGGTCCAGACCAGGCCACAGATTACAGCAGAGATCAATGGGTCATTTTGGCTGAACTGTTGGTTTAACTTATAGCATGGTTTTCCAAGACGGCAACCTTCATAGACCAATCATCAACGATAAGCCGTTCAGTAAAATGGACGCCTGTATTCCCTAATGGATTGAAAGCTTATCCAGAGCATGTGCACTGCTACTTGTGGGTGACACACACTGACAATGATTCTACTGAGGGCTCAGCTATTGTGTTCCAGACTTATTATTTCTGGGTATATCCCGATGAAAAGTGTTTAAGCTGAAGCAGCATTATGCATAAAGCAATCTTTAGTTTCTTCACATAACACTGTTTTCCTTGAGTTTTTCCCTTAGTTACGGCTGTTTAAACATTTACAATATGAGGACCTTCTCAAGATGGCTCCTCTGCCAGTTCTCTGAAGCCAAAACTGCTTTCCCTCACTTCACATACACACTTGCTGTAGCCAGCAGCTCCCTGCCAGCCAATCAGATTGGATTACTGAGAGACACGCCTCCTCACTCTGAAGCCTAATACAGCCATGCAATGTAAAAGACCGCCCCTTCGTCTTCCTGTCTTCTTAGCCGGAAACAGACAAGCCATAGCAACTGTCTTTTAAGGGAGCAGTGGAAACGGACAAGGGACATTAATGAAAGCTGTTATTATAAGGTAATTAAAGATCATTTCACAATCAGTGACAGACTAAGCAAACTGCGGATCCGCAAAACATGCAAGCTGCTCCGCGTTCCGTTCCGCAATTTGCGGAACGGAACGCGGCCCATTATAGAAATGCCTATTCTTGTCCGCAAAACGGACAAGAATAGGACATGCTCTATTTTTTTTGCGGGGGCACGGAACGGAGCAACGGATGCGGACAGCACACGGAGTGCTGTCCGCATCTTGTGCGGCCCCATTGAAGTAAATGGGTCCGCGCCTGAGCCTCAAAATATGCGGCTCGGACGCGGACCACAACAACGGCCGTGTGCATGAGGCCTAACTCAGGTATACATGCCTAGCTCTAATAAACTATAAAATAGATATCAGTACACTTTAAATAAAAATTTATTTTGAACAAATCTTACATAATGCTGTATGATTGGACTTACCTGTTATATTTACTAGGGAGCGTGGCCTGAACGCACACAATCATCCCGGGGCGCAGGCCACCAGCAATTATAGAGGTAAATGGGATGGGCTGCAACAAATCACAGTAATAAAAAGTTATAAGAATCTGGAATTTCTTTCACATTAAATAAGCCGTGTGTAAAGGTCAGGAAAGTATCCTAAAGGAACCCTATCTTAAGGATTTCCTTAAAGAGGAGCTGTCCCCCGCCTGACAGGTCTGTTTTAGTAACCACTTACATCTCCCCCATGTAATACCAATTCTGGAGAATGTATTTTAATGACTATGTTGTGGCATTCCTTTATTATTACTTCTAGAAGTTATGAATGAATTTCTAGCAGTTTTTAGTAAAAGGCCAGATGGTTGTTACCAGTTGGGGTGTGGTTAACCTCCATCTGGACCTTCTCTACAAACTGCTAGTAATTCATTCACAACTTCTTGCAGGAATCATAAGGGAATGGCACATCAGAGTCATAACAAAGATGCTCCAGAACTGTTAGTACATGGGGGATGCAAGAAGAGGTGGCAGGTCCTCTTTAAAGGAAGTCTTGTCATCTTTTGACATGTCTGGTTCAATAAATACTTTGCTTTAACCATAATATAACAATTCTGGATAATCTAGTATGTTAGGTTACTCCCACTAGAATTTTTATAATTAAACAGGAAACTGGGTGTTACCAGTGTGTGTGGGGGAGGGGGGTTCCTGCACAAGCTGACTGTCGAATCAGTGCTACCAGTGTCACACTGTAGGGATACCCCCCTTTAACAAGGAGAATAGTAACACCCAGTTGTCAGTTTCATCTTAAATTTGTAGGAGGAATAACAGAAGAGCAACACAATATAGACTTATAAATAATAATGCTGCAGAGCTGATATTCCATGGGGAATAATAGAATTTACTAAAATGGGCAAGAGGTCAGGAGAGGTGGTGGTCTTTTGTTAAGGTGATGTAACATTGGGTTTCTTGAGGACACTTTTGCAAAACAGTCAGTATGAAGTTGAACATAGACATCATATATTTCTGATGTCTGTGGGGACCAACATACAATACAATTACACAATTTGCAGCAAATTTAGGAACAGGCTTTTTTCCATCTTAATCACCTACATTAACAAATAAAGCAGCAGGATAGGCCACAAAACATGGTTCAGTGAGGACCAACCATTGGGACCCTCACTTCGTGGAGGAGAGTAGGCCACATACTCAATCTCTTCTCATTATATAGCTAGGGGGACCTCTTACTAGGTTTAACCTTCCTTAAATGTATGAAGGTTCTCATTCATCCAGGACATTTCCATAGTCATCTGATTGGCTCTCGAAGCCATTCTAATTGAGAAAGCCCAAAAAGTCTTCAAGAAGAAATCCAGTCCAGGTACTCTGATGTCTCACTGGTGACAACTCCCTCGAATGTTTCTGATTTGCTAACCAAACCAAGCTTTTGATATACACAGACAGAATCTTCAAGTACCTTGTGTCAATCGATGTCGGAGGTGCCTCCAGAATGATCCTGAAGCCACCTCTGATGAAAGCAAGCAAATGTGGAAACCATTTCCTACAGTTTAGGCTGTGGGATTATACCAGTCAAAAGAGCTCTATTATTGTAAGATTGGGTTAGATGGACCTAGACCTGAGCATACTGTTTCCGCCAATTTTGGCAGGGTCTGCCACAAGTCTCAGGTTTATGGGGACCTCTCTCATTTGCCATTAGGAGAAACAGGGACTCGACAAATTTTTTTTTTTTCAACCTGCCTGGACCCTCTGCTCGTTTCTTAGCAGAAACAGTTGCCTGGCAGATGCTTATTCCTGCTTCCATCTCTACCAAATGAAATGAGAAGTAGTAGAATGTATTAAGGAATCAATGGTGATCTTTGTGGGGTATTCTGTAAAGTCCCCCAAGGGTCAATGATATGCTTTATACAACACCTTATGTTTCCTGGCCTGAATACAAACATGATTTGGAAACGAGACCCGTTCTTTGTTAGAACAGTTGACCTCATGGCAGGAGAGGTCGTTTTCTAGCATTGCAAAATTGGTGGTGTCCCTAGGAAGCCTCATCTTGTGGGTGGTAGCCTACAGATTTGCTAATGCAGAGGAGGACATCTGTTCAACTTTAGAACAAAAGCAGCAGCACAGTCCCCAATGTTGTATTTGCCTAACATTTTGTCTCCTACACAGTAAACAGGAATGATATGCAATCCATACAGCTCTTCATCCCCCGCTTCTTCTGGACCAATATATACTGGAGTATATCGAGTCCCTATATCACAAAAACATTATATAAACCCTCTTTGTGAAAAAAAAAACTAGACCTGGACTATGGAGGCAACAAAAATTGCTGGACTACCATAACCTAAGGGATTTGCTATGGAAGAGAACATTCAGGAGTGCCTATGCTCTGGAAAAAAAACTGCTCTGTTCACCATGACCTGTGTGCATCCTAAAAACAAGAGTCATTTGCTACCAATAGGCCTCAGACTAAAGCTATTGAAAAAAAAAAAACTGTTCCTTCCCTTGGGACAAAACTTCAGATTACTGTCCGAACCCTGTATCTAAACACTCTGAGGTAGCTTATTGGCACCTACATTAGCACCCCTCACCCATGTCTCTGTGTGCCCTCCCTGATCCCTATGGTGGACCTCACACAGTTCTACCGTTAGGAGGAGAGGACCAGAAGGCTTATTTAGACCATGAAAGTCATTAAGTTCTTGAACTTGCGTGATATAAATCATGATCTCAGTAGTCGATCGTCTCTTCTACACACAGGTCGCATTTTGAAGCAGACCAGGAACTGTAATTTTAGCTATGGTTTATGCACCACATGATGGGTGTAACTCATTGCTTCTTTCACAATGCAGTACTTGTGATCGTTCTTCTCATGGATGGTATTTCAAACAGGGTGTGTCACTGAGCATGTGCGGGGTTTTCCCTATTCATCCAACTACTGACTCACATGGGAGAAAACAAGTTGAGACAGATTTAGAAAGAACATTTATCCTTGGAAGAACGTGTATTTTTTGGCGGCAGTTTCTCGCACATAATTTTCTGGGCAAAATCCTGCAACTTTTGCCCGTGTAGGCAAGTTTTCTAAATGGTCTAAACTTAAAGGGAATCTGTCACCATCTTCCACCATTTGTACGGCACTGTAGCTCTCCTCCAGCCCTTTTCGAATTTACTTTTACGTCCAGAACAATGTTCACTCTCCCCCCAAAAACACATTTTAATAAATATGGCAGTTAGGTTGAAAAGAGCCCAAGGGTCTGCACTTAACTGTTCTGGAGCCAAGCCGCACCCATCAACAGTGAGCTCCGCTCCTCCCCTCCTCTTTTTCACTCCCGTTCAGTCCAAATACTGGTATTACACTTGGATTATAACCTATTTACCATTTGTGATTTTTTATGCCTGTGTATTTTTACAGACACAGGCATACACTGCATTCCTCTTGCACCATTTCATAAATTTTGCAAAACCTCAAAGCAAAAACAGACTTAAAAATTACACAAAAATCACTGCACATTCAATTCCCCCCTTAGTACTTCTACTGTAGAAAACCATTGTTTCTACTGCAGCCGGTCTCCACATGCATACTGCAAACCTGGAGGAAAATATATATTTTCTTATGCTTTCCGCTCTAGTTCTTGCCGGCAGTAGCCATCTTCTCGAGCAGGTGGAAGTGCTGCCGGAGCTTTATACATGTATGACCCAGTCACCTAGCAGGCTTGGCTCTTGCATATATTCAGGATTGGACTAGCCCACCAGAGTATCCACTGATAGGCCCACACACAATAATGGACACCAAAAGTCCAAAATAGTGTCTTTCTTATGGCTTGATTCAAACCACCTTTTTCACCTTATTATGGTAAATTGTATTGTGCTCTGTTGAGATGGAGGTGGCCCGAAGAGCCACTTCCTCTAGTGGGCCCAAGGAACCCTAGTCACACACAGGTGGTTCAGTAGGATGTTGGAAGGACCTTTCTGAGAAGAACTACCAATAGGAAAGTCTTGAGTTGCTCTATTGGTTGGTACCTCTCCCTGATCTTCAATGTTGAGATGTTCTTCAAGACCATATTTTTCTCCTATGAGTCACCTTTGCGTTGGAGGGAAGAGCATGAAATAATGATACTTGCCTGTTTTCCAACCCCTAAAACAAACAACCACATCCAAATTGTGGACTTAAGCTGACTAGTGTATCTGTCCTCCATAATTTATCCTCCTGAAGGCATTATAACGGTGGGCATTGGATCTTCTTAATTCGGCCATGCATTCAGGAGCCAATTTTCTGAAATGGTCATTCATGGTTGGTCTACGAAAGTTGTTGTTTTGGACGACAACATCAAACATTAAAGTGACAAATCATTGATCGATCTCTGCCACGATATCTGACGAGTGTGGGCTTCCATTCCTATGAGTCATATCTGTTGTTCGGCTTTACTGACTTTTCAACTACAGCCCAATAAATCCATCATGGTGGATCAACTATTTCACCAATATCTACTGTATCATGCTTCTTCGGGTCACAAAGCAAAATTGTAAAAAAAAAAAATCTTTGGTGCATGTCCAACTTTAGAGATAATCTGTTTCAAACCATGCATGTGTTAGTTCTAAAACAAATTCTGGATTGTAACAAAAAAAAAGAAAGTAGCATATCAAAGACGGCCAGAATTTTGTCAGAAATCGATTGCCACAATCAAATTTGCTGAATCTCTTGTGGTTCAAAAGTTATGAACACAGAAAGTTGCAACAACCAGGACCATTCCCTGTGATGCACAGCTACCTGATGTGTTCAGTGTGTTTTCCCTAGTGCTGAACACAGAACTTTGAAGTTTGGAAGTTTCTGTGTTGATAAATTTTGAACCACAAGAAATATTGCAAATCTGATTGCAGCAATCGATTTCTGAGAAAATTCTAATCTTCGTTGATATGCTACATTTCTCATTGGAAAAATTTGCTCCAATATGACTACTTTTAAGATGTCAGCCATGTTTCGGATAAAGCCTAAAATATAGGCCCCCCCATTACTTGCTGGGGTATTCAGATATTTCATTTTCCCTTTTGTTTCTGAAATAAAAGGGTGTCCTGGGGCTTTTGCTTCACAACAGTCCCGTATCCAGCAGGACAGTCCAGAAATTCGGCCTCTGTCCTGCGGTCCCCAGACATCTACCACATGTCCCAACTTCAACTGTTTCTGTGTCCTCAGGATGCAATTGACTACAGTGGAGAAGCAAGGAGCCACAAGTTCCCTCCACCACCATTACCCTGCCAATGGTGGTCCAGCGAGATAAAGGAAAAAAGAGAGGCAGTGGGCGCCACAAACAAACACATATAAGAAGATATTTAGTGGAAATTATCTTTACAGTAGACCTATGAAGGGGGTATTGAACCGACCATGGTTGATATACTTACATCCGAATAAAATAAAATATAATATTAAAATGAAATATAATATTAAAACAACTATTGTAGATAAAAGCAATAGGATATATATATGTATATGTATATTCTCCGTACAGGATGTTACTAATTTCACTGGGGGGGGTTGCTTGTAGAGTGTTAGAGATCAGGATAAGGAATCCAGGAGATGTCAAGACAGCAAACCGGACTCGTTTCTTCAACCAGTTTGTCAGGACTCGAACCCGTGGCCAGTCATGTCCCAGGCGGTAGCTCTACCCACTAGGCTACCGTCTCTCCTTGGACTATTCTCTAGCTAACTTCTAACTTCTAACTACCTCTTTTGTCCTGCTGATTATCCCAATCTCTTGCACCTGCTACTTCCCTATAAAACCCAGCCCTTGAACCCAGCCCTTTGCTGGTTATTGTGCCTCCAAGCCTGTAGCAAGCTTCCTCTCTGCTCCTCCACCACTACTGCTGATTTACCATCGTTGCCAACCCGGACCGTTTGACCTCGCTGATTAGCCGCCTGCATTGACTCACTGCTTACCACCGACCACACCTCCGTCTACTCCTGCTGTTACCTCGCTGCCATCTCTGCTGCCGACCCGGACTGATCGACCACACTACCTGCCTCCTGCTTCTGTGGGCCTTTGCCACTGGACTCCATACTCCCAGCTTGGGTGTCCTCTGACTAAGTTGAGCCTCGCTTGACACTACCTTCCATAACACAGTTATTCTCTTTATTGGTAAAATGCACAGCTCAACGCGTTTCGGGGTTTTTTCTAATCCCCCTTCATCAGGAGCAAACATATAATAGATATACATAGTGCAAACTATATATATAGGGATACAAACAATCAAGGAATGGGCGCCAAAAAACAATGGGGAGGGGAGAGAAGGCGGTCCCTCATGATGTCAAAGTCATGTGATCCATAAAATACTCATACAACAAAATAATGTTTTGATCTTTACTCACTCTAAAAATACTTGTAAATAAGATTGTCCCCTCTATTTCATGATACATTATTCAAAATGGGGGAGGAGAAATTCTTGTGTGAATTGTGATCGTGGCCGGGGAGAGTCACGTGTGCGTTCCAAGACTCTGCCGTATCCGGAATTGTCAGGTCATCTGTGAGTGCGCTGTATGTGCGCATGCGGGAGGCGGCCGGGAGAAGAGGAGCGGTCACGTGTGCCCTCCAGAGGGTGACGTACCCGGAAGTGTCGGGCTGCCTGTTGGAGAGCTATCACATGATCGCAAAATGGCCGAAGAGAAGCGGTCACGTGTGCGCTCCATAGAATGACGTACCCGGAAGTGTCGAGCCGCCTATTAGAGCGCTAACACATGATCACAAATCGGCCGTCGTTCATTGGTGAAGGCCACATCTAAAGTGAATATAGGTTGAGAGTGGCAATAATGTTCCTTCATTAGGGGACTATGTTCAAAGAGTGGGTGACATAAGAAATATAACACAAAAATCTTAAGATATATAAATATATAGATAGATAGGTATAGATAGGTATATATAATATCTATATAAAAATAGTTGTATAAAAAACAATATATATATATTGTTGTGAGTATATTAATAAAATAAATACATTATGGGATCCAAAAGTTGAGACAGCCAATCCCTATTTCGGGGGATAAGTAATGCTTAGTGATAAAATTATATTATAGGTTGCACAAGATTATTAAGATCACATCCCAGTGATATAAAAGGGCAGAATGGTACCTAATTAAAAGGTGTATACTGATATCAACCTAGTTTTGGGATCTTACAATGAAAAGATGGAATGTGAAAACTAGTATTAAAAGTGTATGCATAAAAACATAGTGCTTAATAGTTTACATATTCAAGAGATTCATTTAGGCCATGGGGTGTGAACATGTTTAGTTTAAAAATCCAAAACATCTCTTTCCTACAGAGTGTTTGGAATGAAGCGGGGACCCGTTCTAAAGGAGTTACCCAAAGTGCGGAGGGGTCCGACCCATGGTAATCGGTATAATGTCTGGAGACGCTATGTGTATAAACTTTCGTCGTATGTTCGAGCGATGCTCGTTCATACGGTCTCTCAGAGACTGAGTGGTCCGGCCCACATAAATAGGATTACAAGGACAGTTGAGTAAATATATAACATTTGTAGTTGAACACGTCATCTCATGCTTCAGTGAAATACATTCTTTGGACACAGGTACTATTTAGTACTTTTCCGTATGGGTTTATAATACTGCAGCATTGACACGTTTTCACTTTGCATTTGTGGGAGCCCAAATTGGGATTGATGTTTTTATCCTCTTTCAGAATCGATGGCTTTAGGGTATGGGGTCCATTTGCAAGTGAGCATGGTAGTTTGGGGTAGGAGGGTGCAAGAATATTTTTGAGGGATTGTGCCCTTTTGTAGACTAATTGCGAGGTTTTTGGTAGGGTGTTTCCTATAATAGGGTCTTTTAATAAGATATTCCAATGTTTATTTAGGATTTTCCTGATATCATGATGACGTGCGTTATACCGCGTGGCGAAGTTAAGGTTGAATTGTTTGGGATTTTTCTGTTTCTCATCTTCCTTCCCTTTACCTTTCAGGCTTTCTGTTTGAGAATGCGTAAAAGCTCTTTTTGTTGATTCCGTAATGAATTTATTTGGGTAGCCTTTTTCTAAGAAACGTTTTTTAAAAAAATGCTAATTGTTCCCTACAGGTATTGTCATCTGTGCAATTTCTACGTATCCTGCGCATCTGACTGTAGGGTATGTTGGCAGGGCTTATACATCATGATTTCACCAACTGAAATACTGGCAAGTATGTAGAACAAATTTGCAGGGACTATTCCTAATTTTCGAACAGTCTCTGCAATTTCAGGCCGTGCCAGGCCAAAATGGGTGTGCTTTATATAAGCCCTGCCTATAAGTAGGTGGTTCCAGTCAAGTTTGTGGGGGTGTTCCCAATGTTGGTAATTATTGTTTATTGCTGGCCTACTTTACAAATTTTGGTCCAATTTCTGACAACAATTAGGTGCACTCACAATTAATAAATGTGGCCCAATGTTTTTCTCAGGAGGCTTCCTCAGAAACCCTGGTCAGGCCCTGGCATGGGCGTAGCTATAGGGGGTGCAGAGGTAGCAGTTGCTACCGGGCCCAGGAGCCTGAGGGGGCCCAAAGTCCCATGTGCCGCATAGGAAGACAGACAAAGCACTGAGGGAAGGGGGGCCCAAGCTGAACTCTTGCACCAGGGCCCATGAGCCATTAGCTACGCCCCTGGGCCCTGGGTATACAAGAACGTACTTAAGCATATATAACCTCCATTAAAAATTTTGGATATGGTTCATATGTGCGCCATTTTCTTTTTTTTGGGGCCGAGATGTAGGTTTATGAGATTACTGTGCCAATTTCCTCTATGATTTCATGTGATGGTTTATGGCCCAGCACATGTGAGCTCCCTATACAAGGCTTTTCTTCATAACCACAGATCAGGTCTCATTGCTGTAGGTATGAAGGACAGATTGTGCTTGTCAACACTGAGGGAAACAGTCTCAAAGGAAAACTGATTTTGTTGCCTATAGCAACCAACCACAGTGCAGCTTTCAGACTACAAAATGAAAGCTGCGCTGTGATTGGTTGCTATGGGCAACAAAATCTGTTTTCCTTTTAGACAGCTTCTGTAACAGGTTATGTCTAAGGGTATGGCCTGATGGTGCAGCTCGTGGGTCATAACCACCCGCAGGAACCAGTGACTGCATGACTTTAACATAAAATCATGTGGCCCTTGGTTACCTTTAAGGCCCCCCATACATATAACAAGTAAGTTGTCAAGACCAGGCGCTTATCTTCTATGTACAGAGGCTTCCCTAGTCTCCTCTCAGAGGATGTCAGGGGAAGGATTGGGCATGGTATATTTTATCCTGCCTGATCCTTCATTCTCCCAGGAAAAAGTACAATTTTGCCTTTTTTCAAGCTATGCTTATTCAAGAAATTATTACACCAAAGAAGAAGAAAAAAAATAAAATAAAAAAAGAGGTATGAGGACAAGGGATTGCTAATGCGATCGCTCATCCTTATACATCCAGGGGTACACCTCCGATGAGGCGATTGCCTCAGGAGGTGAGACAAGTAGTGGCGGTGGCAGGTCTATGGGAAATGAGCGCTGTCATTGTGGAAGTACTGACATCTGGGGTTCATCATGGCATCATAGGGTTCTCTAGCAACCACCTGAATTTTTGGCAGAGCTCCTGCATCAAGAACACCGCACTCAATAGGTGTTGAGGGGCTCTCTGACATCACAGTGCAGGATTGAGGACCCATACAGTTGGCCATCAGCATGCAAAGCACCACGTATATTAAAGGCTAATGCCATTATCCATTCATTTATATAGTCTGGTCCGGAAGGGATTAAGAGGAACCACTGGTCTGATTGCCTAGCGTCAACTGTAGGCACAGTAGTCCTTTGCCTATAGACTGCCCTGCGGGAAGGAACCTGCTGAAGTGTGTGTATTCCTATGTAAAATATGGATATCTGTAGGCCAATTAGACATCCAGGGAGGTACATAGGGAACGGCTACAGAAGGCATTAGATGTCATGTGAAGTGCAGACAAACATGTTGAGGCCATGCATACCTTAACCAGGGTTTTGCAGTATAGAAAACCCACCATATTAGAAAATTCTGCATCAACAGAGGGGTCCGCTGTTCAGGATCTTTATGTAATGACCAGAGTGTGGAAGGGTTGTATATCTCACCCTGGAGGACCTTCCTGTTCTGCATTACACACACAATCTAGTGATTTCAATGGGTAATGTGTAATGCTCAACTTCCCCTGTGGTGGCGCTGCAGGGAAACTGAATAGTTACTGCCAGGATTCCCCACAGATTACGGCTGATTGCTGGGGGTCCCAGCTGGCGGAAACTCCTTAGTCTATTATCAGGAGACCCTACTGACAAGCAGAGATCCCGTATAAAGGTGAGGCCTACTTGGTCGGAGTACTAGCAATGATGATGTATGGTTGGCAGGGACAGGGTTAACCACCCGGTTTCTCCCCTATTGTTAGGAGTGGGTTGGTCCTACTTCCTGCCAGGAGGGAGGGAGGGAGGGAGGGGGTTCTAGCTAGGGCAGTGAGGAGGAAGGAAGCACATCCAATGGCTCCTACTCCAAGGGTCTTAGAGACCAGCAAGGGAACCCATTCTCCTGTGAGACCTCGTCTACAGAGAGACTGGAACACCACCAGGGAACCTAAAATCTACAGCAGTTACAGTCAGCAGAGTGACCAAAAATCCATAGCTTAACCGACCCTGCTGCAGGTGAGGAAAGGCGGTTCAGACACCCATCACATAGATGGTATCCAGGCCGGACCAACTCAGGGCCTGCATTACACAGTCGACACCTATATCCACAAGTTTGTAGCTGTTGGCCAGAGGTTCAGGGGAGAGCCATCGGCAAGACAGCTCATCATAGGTGCCACAAACTGCCACTTATCCAGCCACCATACCTCATCAGCTGGGTTGAGAAATTGCACTTTGTCCAAACTACTGCTGGATGTACTACAGAGTAAAGAGACTTCTATAATTTTACTTCTGGCCCAAGTCTTCAAACCACCTTTCCACTGCACAGATCCCCAGGTAGCCATGGCCTGAGGGAGCACACCATGACATCACCTTATCAGAATCCCTACCTCTCCCATCCTCTGCACCAGCTCCCCAGGGGCTTGCGGCACATAGACTAAATTTAAAGTGAATCAGTCATAAGGAAGAGGCAGTGCAGTCAGCATGTTATAGAGCAGGAGGAGCTGAGCAGATGCCCACTGCTGTCAATCAAGTAGGACCGCCCCCTGGACTCTTAATAGCAGAGAACCAAATGAATAAAATACAAGTTTTACTGAATGTTTTTTCCCACAAAACGATAAATCAACCTGCTCAGCTCCTTCTGCTCTAACATACCCCAGATTGTACTTAGTCAGCAAAGTACACCAATTTAGGCCCGATATGCTAAAAATATCTCTATGTGGTCTTTCATGCGGAACCCAGATGTCTGCTGCCGGGGTAAAATGGATTGGATAATCGTACTGGAAACCTCTCGCACCCATACTTGTAAAGCTGGCCATACACATTAGGGTGGGTTCGCATTGGCGTTATGGTATTCCGAATTTTAGGACGTAGAGCAAAACGGAAGCCTTTAAGAGGCATTTTGTTTTTCTCAGTCCTAATACATGTCTATGGGGACAGATAATAAAAAAAAAGTCCTGGCTATTGCACCTGAGCAGCTCCAAATCCCATTGACTATAATGGGGGCCGGCCGGCCGGACAGAAAACGGTGCTTGCACTAGGTTTTGTCCAGCTGAATCCCAGCAGTCATGCCGGAAACCATCTGGATCCCATTATAGTCAATAGTCTCTGGTGGTGAATGGCAGCATCTGGCTATGCTGGATATGGTGAGCTCCGGATAGCTTTAAAGCATATGTGAAACTAGCCTTACCTGCAGTCAAGGGTAAAATGGATTAAACAGGTTGCATTTTACCCTATTGTTTCCCCTGCATGTTTGACCAAAAAAAGGTGGAGATGATGAGGCGACTATGTCCAGGATAAATACTTGCATCAGACAGAGACATTCATCCGGTCCAACCAGGGTTAACCGTGACACCAGACATCGGGCAGGACACACAGGCATTGAGTTGTTGGCAGATCATGCCTACATTTGAAAGTTCTTCCAGCTAAAATCTAATTTTCATGGCCAGGGTATATGACGTGTCTGCAACTCATTTCACAATGTACTATTCACGGTGCCTTCATCCAGTAACATTTGGTTCAGTAGAGATTTCTCTTTGCATCTACTGACCTCTGCATTCCTGTGCTTAAAGAGGGCCCGTCACTACAATACACAGTGCACTCTGCAGGCTATAGAGCAGGAGCAGCTCTGCAGATTGATATATTTTTGTGATTTATACATTGCCTTTTTTAACTAAAAGGGGTTGTCCCACGAAAGATATTCTACAGTTTTCAAACCAGCACCTTGATCTGAATTCTTTTATAATTGCAATTATTCAATAAAATGTATTTGTATAGCGCCACCTGCTGTTGGTTCTTTCTTTTTTCTTTGATCTGTACACTGAGATGGTCGCACATGCTCAGTTTCTCTCTATCAACTGCCTCCTGAGCTGAGACACTCCCCCTGAGCTGTGATAGGCAGAGCTGAGACACTCCCCCTGAGCTGTGATAGGCAGAGCTGAGACACTCCCCCTGAGCTGTGATAGGCAGAGCTCAGACACTCCCCCTGAGCTGTGATAGGCAGAGCTGAGATACTCCCCCTGAGCTGTGATAGGCAGAGCTGAGACACTCCCCCTGAGCTGTGATAGGCAGAGCTCAGACACGCCTCCTGAGCTGCAGCAGAAAAGACACTCCCATTCAGCTTTCAGCTTGATATAAATCTAGCAGAGCAATGAATGGGGAGATCTCTGGATCCATGTGAGGTACAGGGCTGGTTCTGGCTTTGTTAGGGTGCTTTCACACTTTCGTTCTGAGGATCCGGCAGGCACTTCACACCCACCGGATCCGTCAGAACGCAAGTCACCTGAAAGCATTTGAAGACTGATCAGGATCCTGATCAGTCTTCGAAATGCTTTCAGGTTACCATGGCAGCCAGGACGCTACTGAAGTCCTGACTGCCATGGTACTCCGCAGCAGTGTACTTACCTGCACTGCGGCCGGCGGGCGCTCCTTCATGACGTCACAGGTCCCCGCGGCACATAGTGCGCCGCCCGGACCTGTGACGTCATGAAGGAGCGCCCGGAGGCCGCAGCGCAGGTAAGTACACTGCTGCGGAGTACTTACCATGGCAGCCAGGACTTCAGTAGCGTCCTGGCTGCCATGGTAACCGATCGGAGCCCCAGCTTACACTGGGGCCCCGATCGGAACTGCTGCTGCGCATGCGCAGAGCTAAACGCTGGATTCGGTGATTGCCGAAACGACGTTTAGCTTAATTCCGGATCCGGGTTAATGCACTTCAATGGGCATTAATTCCGGATCCGGCGTTACGGCAAGTCTTCCGTATTTTTGGACGGAGACAAATCCGCAGCATGCTGCGGTTTTGTCAACGTCCAAAAAACGTTCACATCCTGAACGGAAGACATCCTGATGCATTAGGATAATCCTGATCATTTTTCCGGTGTAGAGACCCGATGATGGATCTCTACGCCGGAAAAGTAAAAACGCAAGTGTGAAAGCACCCTTAGAAAGACTAGTGTAAAAAATGAATATCATACATCATATAGTACATTAGTCATGGGAAAACCCCTTTAAGCAAATGGCATTCATCATGTAGAGAAAGTTAATACAAAGATATAAATGTATAAGTTACAAGTTTTACTGAATCTTTTCCTGCAAAACTATAGCAATCTGCTCAGCTCCTCCTGCTCTATAACTTGCTGCCTGCTGATTTGATTGCACTGCATTTCGTGGAGAGAGATGCTCTTTAATAAGCATGGAACTCGATGCACGCTGACACACCCTAACAATCCCATCTTCCTTGTGCACCTATATGAATCGCTTGCTCTGTGCTTGTCCTGCTTGCACTGTCAGCAGTGATTTTTGGCACAGTATCTAAGTTTTCTGCATTAAATAAAAAACATTTCTTAGTTTGGAATGAGAGGCCAGCCGTGGAGCGCTGTTGGCTCTGCAGCTCATGGGTGTTCAGAGGTGGACCTCCGGTGGTGGAGCACAAAAATTTCATGTCTGTTTATGGTTTCTGTGAACAGTTCCGATTTAAGGGCCCAAGACACCGTCAATGTACCCCTCATGCAGTCTCTCATTTACCAAAAATTGAAGGTAAAAAAATCATTTGTTGAGATCCTAGTGAGGTGGGCACTTCTATATGGAGAATTGATGCCCTCCACCTTCTAGAAATGTACTCCAGTCCCACTGGTGCAGTAGACAACACAAAATCTGTAACAATGCCCTAAAAGTATCATGCTTCCATATTCCAGATGTGCGTCCCAGTCCCACCAAGGGCTAATGACCCTGTGACTTTGGTCAGTCTTGGACACCAGTCCAGAATCTGGAATCCAGCCTTATGGTACTGCTCCCCTCATATGGCATGGAGGGACCTTTTGGACCCCTTTAGGCTCCAGGACACAGGCGCGACAACATCCTCTGCACCCCTTGAATTTACCCTAATAACCACGCTATCTGTTGCAAAAACAACATCTAGATGGAAATCCATAGAAGTATGGAATAAATCCACTGTATAGAAACACAAAAGAAAAAAACCGTATGGGTCCTCACAGGTAGGTTGGCACACAGACACCCAGTGCAGCTGTATACAGTACACAGAAAGGGTGAGGCTTGGTCTTGTGGCCAGCACCATTCCTCTTAATTTCCCAGAACAACCCAGTACATTTTTTGGGGGAATCATACACAGGTAGGTAGATTTAGCTGGTACCATTCTAGAATAAATTTTTTGGGTTAAAACTTTTTGTAGTCAAAAGGATTACAAAAATCACATCAGTCTGCCATTCTGGTGGCTTTCTCGGTCTATTTGCAATAGGTAGACTAGATGTGACACAGACATTATGCACAAGTGGATGGATGATGTGAACACAAGCGAGACACACCTAAAATGCCTGTCAGTTGAATTGCAGAAGACCTCTGAAAGGGTAAAACCTGAAAGAGGCAGAAGAAAAATTTGTGAGGGTGTAGCCTGGGGGTGGGGAGTGGTGTATGTGGCTGCTGCTGATGGGACGCAAACATACCGCACTGCTGTGATCAGGCTATCTAGATACAGAGCGAGGTAAACTAACTCTTTGCCCCAGGTGAAGGAAAGTCTAGACCGGGTACAGACGACATTGTACGTCTCAGATTTTAATACATAAGGGTGGTACCAGGTAGTTGGAAAGAGATATCCAGCTCTTAGAAGGTTGTAGATGTCCTACAGGTCAATACAGGTATGATATTGTACATATGTAGAGGTTAAGCAGGTAACATAGGTCGAAGAACATACACAGATACGTGGAGGACCCATAAATTTTTTTTAAAAATGGGGATCCTCTCCTGTTGTGTAATGCCGTCACTTCCCGTCATTCCAAAAGGGTGTGGTCCTTGTTCTTTCTGCTTCGTCTTTTCCATACAGGAGACGAGCCGAGTAATCCTCACTGCAGGTTTCCCCCACTTTGTGATGTCTGCAATAAGGGGGGTCCTTTTGCCGATTCACCCCACCAGTAGGGAAAGAGAAGAGATGTGGCCCCCAATCTACATAGGTAAAAATACCTGTATGGTACATGCGTAGATCCTTTTCACGTAAACCCCCAAACCTGTGGTTGCCAGCCCTGTAGCCCATATCCTATCCTAATACTGTCCATAGAAAGTCCTAAATACTGTTCCCAGAGAAACATTCCCAATATATGCTTGTAAAAATGATAAATGCCATGAAATGAAGGAAATGATTATAGTACAGCTGTATATTATAGCTAAGCAGTAAGTACTTACGGGGTTGTAGGCGGGTTGGTAGCCTGGAGCCGGTACAAATGCCATGTTTGCTGCGGTGATGAGTTGCTCAATACAAAAATTTTCAAGAAGACGAAAGATGCTTTATACCCCCGAGAGAAGGGGCAGGGCCGGAGCCTGTAGTATATCTCATTAAAACTGGAAAATCCACTTCATACCACAAGTGAGTAACTTAGAGAGACTCCTGCTGGAAGACACACAGAACGTACTGGTCACATGAAGCAGAACTAGAGCCGCTTATAATAGTATATCAGTGAGCTTACTGCTTCATAATAACAGAATTAACATTACATAAAAGTGTAGACCCTGATTTAGCACTTTCACTCCAGAATTCTGGCTTTAAAAAGTTGCAAATGCCTTATTTGGTAACTTTTTGGACTTGTGCAAAAAATGTACAACTTTTTGCATTTTTACACCTCTCATTCTAGTTTTGCAATATGGGAAGGAAAGTGGGCATAGTTAGCTATGCTAATAAGTTTCGCTCCAGATTTATCACTTACTTTTTGAAGTCGCAATCTGACTCCAGTAAGGGGATGGAGTAGCTAACACAAAAGTGTTAGGTTTACATGTGTGCACAGGTCCTCTCAGGGTTAGCAACCTGTAGAGTTTATCATGAAGGTAATATCTGGAGTTTGCTTTGGTGGACTTTATCAAATGTCTCATGTTTGATAAGTTTGTCTCTTCCTTAGGCCTCTTGCACACAGCCGTTGTGGTTCAGTCCCGTGCAACTTGAATGGGTCCTTGATCCGTCCATTCCGCAAAAAGATAGAATAAGTTCTATTTTTGCGGAACGGAAGCACGGATTGGAACCCCATGGAAGCACTCTGTAGTGCTTCCGTGGGGATCCGTTCCGTGCTTCCGCTCTGCACCGCATCTCCGGATTTGCGGACCTATTCAAGTGAATGGGTCCGCATCCGTGATGCGGAATGCATGCGGCCGGTGCCCCGCGTATCGCAGAACCGCCATATGCAGCCCGCAATACGGCCACAGGAGCACAACGGCCGTGTGCAAGAGACCTTAACCCTAAGGCCTTTTTCACACGAGCGTGACGGATTAGGTCCGGATGCATTCAGGGTGCGTTCACTGAAACTCGCACCATTTTGCAAGCAAGTTGAGTCAGTTTTGCCTGCGATTGCGTTCAGTTTTTTCCGCGCGGGTGCAATGCGTTTTGATGCGTTTTCACGCGCATGATAAACAACTGAAGGTTGACAAACAACATCTCCTAGCAACCATCAGTGAAAAGCGCATTGCATCCGCACTTGCTTCCGGATGCAATTCATTTTTCATGCAGCCCCATTCACTTCTATGGGGCCAAGGCTGAGTGAAAAACGCAGAATATAGAACATGCTGCGATTTTCACACAACGCACAAGTGATGCGTGATGAACAACACTCATGTACACAGACCCATTGAAATTGGTCAGGATTCAGTGCTGGTGCTATGCGTTCACGTCACGCATTGCACCCGCACTGAAAACTCGCTCTTGTGAAAGGAGCCTAACACTTGTCTAGGAAAGCTTCTCCAGTTTTTCTACTCTGCCCTACTAATGGAGTGAGATTGCAACTTGTGCTACTTTAAAAAGAAAAGAAAAAAATCTGGAGTGAAACCCATTAAGGCTACTTTCACACTTGCGTTTCTATTTTCCGGTATTGAGATCCGTCATACGGTCTCAATACCAGAGAAAAACGCTTCCGTTTTGTCCCCATTCATTGTCAATGGGGACAAAACGTAACTGGACAGAACGTAATGCTCAAAAAACATACCTTTCTGTTTGGTTGTGTTCCCATACTGGAGAACAAACCGCAGCAAGCTGCGGTTTTCTTTCCGTTGTGGGTTGCGGAGCAAAACGGATCCGGTAAGTCAATGGGGACCTCTGACACAATCGAAAACGGATCCGTCCCCCATTGACTTTCAATGGAGTTCATGACGGATCCATCTTAGGTATGTTAAAGATACAGACACGGACACAGATGGTTGTATTATCAGTAACGGAAGCGTTTTTGCTGTGCCCTGCCGGATGCAGCAAAAACTGTAGTCTGAAAGTAGCCTAAAATAGCTAACCATGCCTACTGGTCCACCCACCCACATATCAAGTGAGTGGTGTAAAAACCCAAAAAGTTGCAAAATTATTGTGCAAGTTCAAAACGTTTTGAAGCCAGAATTTTGGCATTGAAGGCATGATAAATCAGGGCCGTGGATCGCACACCCACATGCCATGAATTGATCAACTGCCTCCAGCATAACCTACAAACATCTCCATTGAAGCACTTGGGGCTCATGCACCTAAAAGTATTTTTTGCCCGTGTCAGTTTCATTTTATTGCAGCCCATATACGGAACCAGTCACTTCAACAGGTCGCAAAAACTGGAAATGACTCTGTGTGCATTCCGTATCCATATGTCCGCTCCGCAAAAAATAAAACATGTCCTATTATTTATGGACTAGGATATGACTGTTCCATTATGGGCCAGCTGTTTCACAAAATACGGAATGCACACAACCGGTAATCATGTTTTGCAGATCTGGAATTTGAGGACCGCAAAAAATCAAGGGTCTTGTGCATGAGCCCTTGGTATATGCGTCAATCAAAATGCATACGCCCACTCACCATTTTAAGGTAGCCTCTCATGAGTGGGTTCCTACTCTAATTTGGTGCAGTGGCACATGGCATCCACCGCCACACAGCACCTGCAGTTAGGGGTGATTTATCCAAGACTGGCTTTTTAGGCAGGTTTTTGATAGCTCGTGCTGCCGGAGGATGAGCCTTATTTAGGACGAGGCGCATGCATTAGGCACATCCTCTCGCAGTCCATGCGCCAGAAGTGAAAACTACTCCAGTCCCTAACCAGAGTCGTTTTGGCTAACATTTATGCCTGTATCCAGACATAAATGTTAGTGAATTTGCCAGGGCCAAGATATTGTCGCACGGGAGTTAAAAGGTTGCAAAAAGGGGTCTTGTGACTTTTTTTTATGCCAGACTGGTGTAAGAAAATGACCCCAATGGATCCCACATCCACATACCATGCATTGATCCTCTGCCTCCCAGCAGAATCTACAAACATCTCCATTCAGGTTCCTACACTTCTGTCAAAATGCATTTATTTTGTGGAATGGACACACAGATGCAGAAAGCACATTAAAAGTGGCCCCATGTTGTAGTTGGGTCCAAAATAATAGACTGGGTCAGCAATACCATAATGCAACACAAAATACCACAGTGCAGCGCAAACTACTGCTCCAGCAGAATCCAATACTACAGTACAGCACAAAATACTGTCCCGACAGCATAAAATACCTCCCATGAGCTGCCCATCTTTAGTCTTCAGCACCAGCTGTCGCATTCTGTCCTCCTCCTCCAGTTGTCTCTAATTATGATATGGAAGAAGGGGCTAGGCAGGTGAGACATGGTCATAGCTCTGACCTATCCCTACCATCAGCAAGCTGTCTGTCTTCCAGCACTACCAAACATAAGGAGAATATAGCACCACATACCTATTACATCCAGCGATATCTTGTCTGATGGTCTCTAATGTTCTCTTTCCTCATCTTCTCAATTGTGCCCAGACCACCATGATGACTTCTTTTAGGCACATCTCATCTCTGCAGAGTTTGCCTCAGACATTTTTGAATTCTCATTTCTCCATCCTCCTCCTCAACATCTCAATACAAACTCTCCATGCTAGTGCCCCAACAGTGTCATCCTGCTGTCACCCTCTATACTGTGTCTACTGTGCTCCTTACTGCACCTAAATAGTATAAAATAGTGCCTACAGTAGTACTAATGCCACCCCTATAGTGACCCCAGTAGATTAGATCCCAATGTAGTTCCCCTTAGTAGTTACAAACCCCCTATAGTGCGCCTAGTAATAATAATGCTCCCTATAGTAGCCACAGTAGTAATTATGCCCCACCATAGTGGCCTCAGTGGTAATAATTATAGTGATCGCAGCAGCAATAATGGCCCTTATAGTGCCCCTACTTATAATAATACCCCTATAGTGCCATCATCATGTTCTTCTATAGTGCCTTCAGCAATAATAATGCCCCTATAATGTCAACAGTATAAATAATGCACCCTGAATTCCTTGATCAATAATGCCCTAATAGTGCCACCACTAATATAGAGCCCCAGTATTAAAAATACCCCTAGAGTGTCCCAAGTACTGCACCCTGTAGTACCCCAAGTAGTACTGTATGCTCCCCAAGGGCCATGTGGAAAAAATAAACCCTTACCTGAGTCCTGTTCCACGCCACAAGTCTCTTTCCTGCCCAAGCCAGTCTCTGCACCCTTTTTCCCCCTGCTTCCACTGCCAGCCTATGGCTCTTCTTCTGACTGACAGGGTCAGGTTCCTGCACAGTCATCCCACCTAGCCCGCCAATCAAAAAGGAGAGGGAGGAGCCAGCAGAGGAAGCCGAAGGAGCAAGGGTGCACAGAACGGCTTGGACCTGCCCTCGGTGCACTCAACTGCTCATCTGCATATGGATTAAAAGTACTCTGTCTCCAGAATGAGGCAAAGGATCACTGAGTGAAAGATATCATTACATTCAGCTAAGCTAGCCATACTCCTTTCAATTAAAAAATAGTTTGTAACAACTACTTCCCTCTATAACTATATTCCACAGTAAATAAACAGATGTGTTTTTCTCTTGTTTATTGGATAGTTTCTGGAGATATCAATCCCTAAGAATGTACAGAGTGTTTGTTTCTGTTCCTTTGTCATCAGAATTTACTTTGAAATGACTTTTTTGCTTCATAGGGCGGCCCTGATCATAAGACGCACCTGATCATAAACAGCACCTGGTCATAAGACACACTTAAGGTTTAGAGGGGGAAAATAAGAAAAAAAAATGTCATCAGACGCCCAATCTTCATGAGACCCAGTCCTCATTGGACCTCAGATCAGACGGTAAAATAAAGACCACTGCTGACATGCCTGTTTTAATAGCTTCATGCATTCCCCATGTAATAACAACTCTGGAGAATTTATTCTTATGGCTCTATGTTGTGCCATTTCTTTATTATTTCTACCAGAAGTTATGAAGGAATTGCTAGCAGTCTGCAGTAAGGGTACAGAGGGGTGGTAACCAGTTGGGGGGGTGTACCTGCACAGACTAATTCTATCCAATCAGTGCTGCCATTTTTAGACTGTGCAGGTACACACCCCCAACTGGTTACCACCCCTCTGTACCCTTACTGCAGACTGCTAGCAATTCATTCATAACTTCTAGTAGAAATAAAAAAAGGAACGGCACAACATAGAGCCTTAAGAATAGATGCTCCAGAATTGTTATTACGTGGGGGAATGCATGAAACCATTAAAACAAGCATGTCAGGAGAGGGGACAGGTCCTCTTTAAGAATAGCGCCCTACTATTCTAACAAACAGAGGTCATAAATAAGCAAGCAAGGATCTTCCTTTTCTTTTAAAAAGAAACTTTCAAATCAAAAGAATCAGAACCTTTGACGACAACCTTCTTACATCTTGGTTAGAAACCTCCTGAGATGCCTGGGTAAATTCCGTAATCGGAGAAGAATGCGCTGTGGAGCTAAAGCCTCTTCCCCTCTTCAAATCCAGTTTATTCATAAGGAAGGTGTGGGGAATTGCTCTGGTAGACAGGCTTGCGGACGCAGTATAGAGGCAAGGTACACAGTTCTCTGGGTAAAGCAGAAGTGTTTTATTCACACTTGGCAAAACAGAAACAGTCTTTAGTGCTTGTTCACACTTGGCAAAACAGAAACAGTCTTTAGTGCTTGTTCACACAAGGCAAAACACCCGGCAAAAACATAAGTCCCACAGCAAGGTCACCTGAGTGGTCGGTGTTAGTTCACACCGGGCAGTTAGGTCGGCCACGCAAAGTTTCCACCAGCGGCTTCCAGGTAGACTGCACGCCTGTTTGCAGACTCTTGCTCTCAGCCCTGAGAGCTCCACAGCCACACCAGCAGCTTCCAGGATAATCACCTCCCACCTGCTGAGGTGGCTGCCTTTTAAAGGCCCGGAAAAGTCCGGCCTGGACCGTGGGGAATAGTCTCCCACCCAGCACTTGACTATTCCCAATAAGAGCCGGCCCGGATCGGCTTTGCAGCCATACTAAATATCAATGTGTCAAGCAGCACTAGCTGCTGCTGACACAAAAATCCGGCTCTTATCTCACCGAGGCCAGGAACCTCGGTGACACGTACCTTCCGTCGATGACGGAACCTTGCGCCCTCTTACATACCCCCCCTTTGTTCAACCCTGAGGGGTGAACACACATGAGACAGTGGACGCGGGACAGGGCATCCGCGTTACCCTGCAAGCGGCCTGCCCGGTGTTCTACTGAGAACTTGAAGTTCTGTAAGGACAGGAACCACCTGGTGACCCGAGCATTCCTCTCCTTGGCCTGGCTCATCCACTTGAGAGGGAATGGTCGGTCACCAGACGGAACTTCCTCCCTAACAAGTAATAGCGGAGAGACTCGAGTGCCCACTTGATAGCCAGGCACTCCCTCTCCACTATACTATACCTGGTCTCGGCTGGGTTGAGCTTACGGCTCAGGAAGACAACGGGATGTTCTTCGCCGTTGACTTCCTGAGACAGTACAGCGCCGAGGCCTACCTCCGAGGCATCCGTCTGTACTATGAACTCCCTGTTGAAGTCGGGTGTCACCAAAACCGGGGACCCACACAGGGCCGACTTCAATGCAGAGAAAGCCTCTTCTGCCTTCTCACTCCAGTGAACCTTTCCGGACTTCCGTCCCTTCAACAGGTCTGTCAATGGTGCTGCTATCGTGGCAAAGTGGGGCACAAACCTCATGTAGTACCCTACAATCCCCAGGAACGATTTTACCTGCCTGGTGGTGACCGGTCGGGGCCAATTACGTATTGCCTCTATCTTATTTACCTGAGGTTTGATGACTCCCCGCCCAATGACATACCCCAGATACTTGGTCTCTTCTAACCCAATGGCACACTTTTTTGGATTAGCGGTTAGTCCAGCTTTTCTAAGGGCATCCACTACCGCCTGTACTTTGGGCAAATGGCTTTCCCAGTCGGTGCTGTGGATGACTACATCATCTAAGTAGGCCGAGGCGTACCGACGATGAGGTCGCAGCACAATGTCCATTAACCTTTGGAACGTGGCAGGGGCGCCATGCAGGCCAAAGGGTAATACCTTGTAATGATACAGGCCCTGCTGGGTAACAAAAGCAGTTTTTCCTTGGCCGACTCCGTTAAGGGTACCTGCCAGTACCCTTTAGTGAGGTCTAGCACAGAAAAATAACGGGCTTGCCCTAAATTCTCAACAAGCTCGTCTACCCGGGGCATGGGATACGCATCAAACTTGGACACTTCATTTAACTTGCGAAAATCGTTGCAGAACCGTAGCGTCCCATCTGGCTTAGGTATTAGGACTATGGGACTTGCCCATTCACTTTTCGACTCCTCAATGACATCAAGCTTCAACATTAATTGCACTTCCTCCGCGATGGCCCGTCGCCGAGCCTCGGGTACCCGGTATGGTTTTAACCGGATCTTGGCCTGAGGCTCCGTGACGATATCATGTTGGATGAGGGAAGTGCGGCCAGGAGGTCCGAGAACACATCCGTGTTCCGACTGATGAACTCCCTTACTTCCTGAACTTGTTTGGAAGACAGGCTGTCTGCAATTTTTACCGTGGTTACTGCGTCACAGGCCTCAAACTGTGGGGCTGGACACTTTTCACCTAGAAGCCCTGGACGGGGGCTGTTGTCGGACGAGTCCCTATCTTTCCACGGCTTTAGTAAATTCACATGGTACACCTGCTCCGGCTTGCGCCGCCTGGCTGGTGTACTTTGTAATTTACTTCCCCTACCTTCTCGATCACCTCATAGGGCCCCTGCCACCTAGCTAGGAACTTGCTGTCAAGGGTAGGTACCAGAACCAAAACCCGATCTCCCGGATTGAAATCCCGTACCCGAGCCTGACGATTATACACCCTACTCTGAGCTTGTTGCGCTGCCTCCATATGCTCCCGGACCAGCGGCAACACCCTTTCCATCCGTTCCTGCATCTGGGTGACATACTCAATGACACTTTTGTGGGGACGGGTTGTTGTTCCCACGCTTCCTTGGCAATGTCTAACAGGCCCCGAGGGTGTCGGCCATAAAGCAGTTCGAAGGGCGAGAACCCAGTAGAGGCCTGGGGCACCTCTCGCACTGCGAACATGAGATAGGGCAGAAGCAGGTCCCAGTCCCTCCCATCTCTAGACACCACCCTTTTTAACATATTTTTTAACGTTTGGTTAAACCTTTCGACGAGACCATCCGTTTGTGGATGGTAAACGGACGTCCGCAACTGTTTAATACGCAGCAATTTACACAGTTCCCTCATAACCTTGGACATAAAAGGGGTCCCTTGGTCTGTCAGAACCTCTTTTGGCAGGCCCCGCCCGGGAAAACATTTCCATTAACTCCTTAGCTATGAGCTTAGCTGATGTATGTCGCAGGGGCACCGCCTCCGGATACCGAGTGGCGTAATCGAGAACGACCAGAATGTGTTGGTGGCCCCTAGCGGACTTCGGTATGGGCCCTATTAGATCCATAGCGATTCGCTCAAACGGTACCTCTATGATTGGTAGAGGTACCAGAGGACTACGGAAATGTGGCTGGGGGCTATTTACCTGACAGGTTGGACAGGACTTACAATAATTTTCTACCTCTTTGAAAACACTGGGCCAATAAAACCGCTGCAGTATGCGGTCCTGGGTTTTCTGCCATCCCAAGTGTCCCCCAAGAACATGTTGGTGGGCAAGCTCCATAACGAGCTTGCGGTGCGCCGTGGGCACCACCAACTGTTCAATATTCTCACCCGGATTTGGTTCACCCGATACAACATTTCCTGGTGAACAACAAAGCGGGGAAGCATTAACTCCGCCCCAGGTTTTTGGGGTTTACCATCAATTACCACAACGTTCTCCCAGGCCCTGGCTAGGGTTTGGTCCCGGTGTTGTGCGGTCCCAAAATTTTCTCCGGAGACGTTGAGGTCTGCCAATTCCGGTCCCGGTGGCAAGCCCTCCACGTCTCCCACCATTACACTTAGTGGGGTTGTCTCCCCCTCTATCACGGAAGTAGTGGTCACCCCTACTGCTGGTGTCTCTGCTTCGGGGTCCTCAGGTTCGGGACCCGGACATTTTTCTTCCCCACAAGTAGGCAACCCGTTCCTCCACAAAGACCAGAACAGGGAAAGTCCCTCCCCAATATTGCGGCATAAGGGAGCCGTCTCCCCACTCCCACGACATGTGGCACCTCTTTCCCACCCACCGTCAGGGTAACCTTAGTAGTGGGATACTCCGGCGATCCCCATGTATACAGACAATGGTAAGGGTTCGCCCTTCTGGGAGTTTTTCTGTTACCAACGACTCATGGACCAGAGTTACCAGGCTCCCAGAGTCCAGCAGGGCCTGCACGGAGTGTCCATTAACCATGATGTCACACATCGGAGGGGTGTCCGCGGCCAGCAGGGGGTCAGCTATATACACTGGTTGGGCAAAAGAGAGGACCGGCGAGCGAACCCGCAGTCCATGGGTTCGGATGCCCTAGGGCAGTTGGCGGCCACATGTCCCCAGTCCTGACAATGCCAACACCTGACCCCGCAGCCTCCCTCCTCCCCAGGGTATTCCTCCCACGGACTGGAGATACACTCCCCTCCTTATGAGGTAGGATCCCTTTTCCAGGATCCCGGGTTGGCAACTGGGGCTGACGTGACTTCGGTAGTACAGCAGAGTCCTTCAACAAATCCTGAGTGGCCATATACCTCTCCACCAGGCTAACCAGTTGTTCCAGGTTGCCTGGATCGCCTTGTCCCACCCAGCGCTGTATGGCTCTCGGGAGGGTGCGCACAAACCTGTCGACCACGACCCTTTCAACCATCTGAGAAGGGCTCAACAGTTCAGGCTGGAGCCATTTTTTACTAGGTGAAGTAAGTCATAGGCTTGTGACCGGACGGGTCGGGACTCGGAAAACACCCACTGACACACTCTGTGCGCTCGCACATAGGTGTTTACTCCCAACCTGGCCAACACCTCACCTTTTAGCCTCTCATAGTCCTTTGCCTCCTCACAGCTGAGGTCAAAATAGGCCTTTTGTGCGTCCCCCACCAGAAAAGGCGCCACCACCTCAGCCCATTGCTCCAATGGCAGCCTCTCTTGCTCGGCGGTTCTTTCAAACACCATCAGGAATGCCTCTATATCGTCTTCTGGACCCATTTTCCTGAGGGCAGATCGGACTTTGTCCCTGGCGTTAGACACAGTCGGGGCTGTCGTGGTTGCAACTCCTGGCTGGGACGTTCGCACCGACTCCTGCAAGGCTATCAGCTGCTGCACTAGGAGATTGTTCGTCTGCTGCTGTGCACACATAGCCTCCTCATGTCTTTTTGCTGTAGCTCATTAGCCTCCTCATGTCTTTTTTGTTGTAGCTCATTAGCCTGTTGCTGCTGTAAAAGTAGCTGATTGGTCTCCCTCTGCTGCACGTTAGCCTCCATGAGAGCTTTCACAGCAGCCTCCATGTTGCCAGAAACCACAAAAGTTGCAGGCCTGATATATGACATGCAGTCCAACACAGCAAAAACAAAAACTTTCGGCGTTCACGCCAGCCTCACTGCGCATGCCCGCATCCGACACCAAATGTGTGGAATTGTTCTGGTAGACAGGCTTGCGGACGCAGTATAGAGGCAAGGTACACAGTTCTCTGGGTAAAGCAGAAGTGTTTTATTCACACTTGGCAAAACAGAAACAGTCTTTAGTGCTTGTTCACACTTGGCAAAACAGAAACAGTCTTTAGTGCTTGTTCACACAAGGCAAAACACCCGGCAAAAACATAAGTCCCACAGCAAGGTCACCTGAGTGGTCGGTGTTAGTTCACACCGGGCAGTTAGGTCGGCCACGCAAAGTTTCCACCAGCGGCTTCCAGGTAGACTGCACGCCTGTTTGCAGACTCTTGCTCTCAGCCCTGAGAGCTCCACAGCCACACCAGCAGCTTCCAGGATAATCACCTCCCACCTGCTGAGGTGGCTGCCTTTTAAAGGCCCGGAAAAAGTCCGGCCTGGACCGTGGGGAATAGTCTCCCACCCAGCACTTGACTATTCCCAATAAGAGCCGGCCCGGATCGGCTTTGCAGCCATACTAAATATCAATGTGTCAAGCAGCACTAGCTGCTGCTGACACAAAAAATCCGGCTCTTATCTCACCGAGGCCAGGAACCTCGGTGACACGTACCTTCCGTCGATGACGGAACCTTGCGCCCTCTTACAAAGGGTATATGAATTGTATTAAGATCTAACAAAAAAAAGGTTGTACACAACATCTAGTGCAACCATCTTTATGTTTGCGATGGTCAACAATCATCAAATTTAGCATTTACCAAGTCCCTGGGACCTCTACACGTGCCCAAGCTCATACTACTCAGTGGTTATGTTGTCAAGGTCAAGGTAAGCCACAGCTGCTGGGTAGAAGAGGACAGTAGACAATATCTAAAATGGCAACATTCAGGTAAGTAAAGGCCCCTTTACACTGCCTGATGTTCGCTAACGACCGATTGTATGAACACTCGATATTCTGCCAGTGTAAAAGTGCCGCTGATTACTCGATGAACTAAAGAAACGCTCGCTCATCAAGCAATTGGATTGTCGGTCTTTACATAGCCCGATCTAGCAAGTGACTGCCGGGAAGAAAGCGTTCCTTCCTGACATTCGCCTGCTCGTCAGTGGAGGCGACCATTGTATTTACATGCAGTGATCACCTCCACAGTATGGGGAGCAGTGATCTCTAATGCCGTAGCTCATCCCCAACAGAATGATTATTTGCCGGCAGCAGAGGCTGTTTAGAACAAACAATTTGCTGCTGGCAAATTATGATTTAGGTGTCTGCACCAACGATCCTGTTACCCAAAGAACGAGCATTTAGCTCGATCATTGGGTAATTAGTGGCACCTTTACACTGGCAGATTAATGAGAACGAGCGTTCGTAACGATAATCTGCCAGAAGTCTAAAGGACTCTTGAATCATCGTTTGTAGGCAACAGATCGTGGAGTCTAAACAGGTCTCTGCAGCCAACAAATGGGGACGAGAAATGGCATTGGCGATCACTACTCCCCATACTATGGAGGAGATTCCTGCATGTAGTAACAGCTGTCTCCTTCACCGACGAGCAGGCGTTCTTTCGCAAAGAAACACTTCCTTTCTGACAATCTTCTGCTCAATTGAGTAGTGTAAAGGGGCCTTAAAAGGGTTTTCCAGATTTTTTTTACTGATAATCTAGTTAGGTCATCAGTATCTGATCGGTGAGGGTCCGACACCTGGGACCCCTGCCAATGAGCTGTTTAAGAAGGCAATGGCACTTGCAGTAGCGCCACAGCCTTCTCTCAGCTCACCAAGCACAGCGCTGTACATTGTATGGCGGGTGTGCTTGGTATTGCGCACAGCCCATTAAATTTCATGGGGCTGAGCTTCTCCTAGGCCACGTGACTGATGAACGTGTCTTCACTTGGCCTAGAAAAAGCTGAAAGAAGGCTAGTGAGAGTGCAAGTGCCTTCTCAAAGAGCTGATCGATGAAACCCCTTAATTTTTATTTTATGCCTAGGTTCTCAGTCTTTAGGCCTCGCCCCTCCCTTGCTAAATGCATCTGGTTATGGCAATGTGCAGCAACTAAGAGGATTAATGTGTTCCCTTTCTCCTGAGGTTATTGTATCAGGATTTTGGGAACCAGAAATAGTCCGGCCTCAAGTCTCACCCTAGCAGTGTTTACTGTGAGTTTTGGGGATGACAGTAGACCCGATGCTGATTTTTTTTAATTTCATGATCTAAATAGTAATTATTAACTATAGTACCCAGGTACTGTACATTCCCCACTGCTAATTAAATATTAACTACGTATAACTAATCCCGTGTCTTCTACAGTTTCAGTAAAGAATTGTGAAAATACAAGAAGCAAAGACCTTCTACATAAGCTTCATCTGCCCCCTGATTTAAGTTTACAATTGTGACCTGATCAGCAAATCAAAAGTTTAGGGCTCTTTTACAGGGCCAGATAGAACTGATTATTTATATTTCTGGGAAGGAACGATCATCACTGCGATCATTTGTCCCCATGCAGATTTATTTTTATTTTATTTTTTAGCAGCACATATGATGTAAGATGATTTTAGGTGCTATATAAAAGATGCAATCACTCAACAGATGATGGCTAAAACTAGGGTTCTGAGCCCACCATTCCCCTTCTCTTCCCTTCGAGAGAGGTGAGACGTGTCTAATATGGATATCATGTGCTTCAGAAGAAATTTTTATGTTCAGATCATCCTCTCCTGAATTCCGTCCCTACTTTTGAAAGTTTTACATAGAAAGGTGGGACCCTGGATCCAGGCTACTGGGAGATGTGTAAGCGCTCAGGAATGTCTCCTTAAATGACGTATTATAAGGAACAAGTA
The DNA here is from genome assembly GCA_033119425.1 of Bufotes viridis. Taxonomy (NCBI): domain Eukaryota; kingdom Metazoa; phylum Chordata; class Amphibia; order Anura; family Bufonidae; genus Bufotes; species Bufotes viridis. Next base: position 27,717,891 of record CM065597.1, on the reverse strand, counting down.
CTTACCTGTTTATAAGTACTGAAACAGTTAACTAATTGTATACCAGTCTTCTACCTGCAGAGCATAGACCATATTCTTTTCCTTCTTTCCCTGGATTTCTGCTAGTTACCAGTGGCTGGAAGACCTATTGGGAACTGGGTGGTGGAAGCTGCTGCCCGAATTTACCAGTCCCAAGCCTTTACAATCTATCCATGGTGTAGTAGACCTGGAATCAGTGGTTCCCCAGAACTGACAATAGTTGGGATACATCGATCAATGACGTCCTCCAGTCATCTGTCGAAAGGGTCAGGGATATCTGCTGTCCATTTATAGAGGGTGGGGGGCTTTATCAAACCATTGGTTATTGTTGGACTGTAATAAGACAAGTAAGAAGTTCAGACAAATTAGGTAAATGAGATTGATTCTAACCTAGGTCATTGCAATCTGACAATAACCCAGGTCTTCCAAGAAGGTATTGAAACTTAAGGGCTTCGCCCATCTCATAGAGAGGTAAGTGCTGAAATTCCAACATCTCATCATACCTATGTCCCAGATTTTGAAGAGTCTCCTCTGTTAACAGTACTCGTCTTTCAATCACCATGATTATGGCTGAACTATCTCAAGCATTGAGAGAGGAAGTTCCTGTCTAGAGACAGAGAGGAGAAGAAGCAACCTGCAAAGCTCCTGCTCCTGTTACCGATCCTCCAGAGAGAACAATCAACAATTTCTCTTAAGTGAAGTCATGAGAAGCTTAACAGCAGAGTGAACAGCTATAGCTAGCATTTACAGATACTGCTGTAAGGTGAGGGACTATGGGTAAGACACCCATCACCTAGAACATTACTAGGCCACTAGAACCTTAATGCTAAAGAAGAAGAACTACACTAAAAGCCTGCGGCTACTTATGTTTCACACAACACTTTATCAGGGCCACTACCATTCCTATCCTCTACACCAGCTTCTCAGGATGTCGCTGCAAATTTGGCTAGCAGTAATGAGCCATAGTCTAGGCTGATAAATGCTACAATAGAATGGTATGTATTCACATTACACATTAACCACCTCAGCCCCCCTAGCTTAAACACCAGGCCAGGCCACTTTTTACAATTCTGCACTACACTACTTTCACCGTTTATTGCTCCGTCATGCAACTTACCACCCAAATGAATTTTCCCTCTTTTTCTTCATTTGGTGGTATTTCATTGTTGCTGACATTTTTACTTTTTTTGCTATTAATAAAAATTTAACGACATTTTTGCAAAAAAATGATATTTTTCACTTTCTGTTGTAAATTTTTTTTAAAAAAACTACATTTCTATATAAATTTTTCTCTAAATTTATTGTTCTACATATCTTTGATAAAAAAAAATCCAATAAGTGTATATTTATTGGTTTGGGTAAAAGTTATAGCGTTTACAAACTATGGTGCAAAAAAGTGAATTTCCGCATTTTGAAGCAGCTCTGACTTTCTGAGCACCTGTCATGTTTCTTCAGGTGCTAGAATGCCAGGAAAGTATAAATACCCCCCAAATGACACCCTTTTAGAAAGAAGATACCCCAAAGTATTCACGGAGGGGCATGGTGAGTTTATGTATCATTTAATTTTTTTTCACAAGTTAGCGGAAAATGACACTTTCTGAGGAAAAAATAAATAAAAATAAAGGTTCTATTTCTGCTAACTTCTGGCAAAAAAAAAATAAAAAATCTCAGACGGACTCACTATGCCACTCAGTGAATACCTTGGGGTGTCTACTTTCCGAAATGGGGTCATTTGTGGGGTGTGTTTACTGTTCTGGCATTTTGGGCGGGGCTAAATTGTGAGCAGCCAGGTAAAACCTAAAGGTACTCGTTGGAATTTGGGCCCCTTTGCGCACCCAGGCTGCAAAAAAGTGTCACTTATGTGGTATCGCCGTACTCAGGAGAAGTAGGGCAATGTGTTTTGGGGTGTATTTTTACATATGCCCATGTTGGGTGAGAGATATATCTCTGTAAATTGTCAACTTTGTATAAAATTTTTTAAAAAGTTGTCGTTTACAGAGATATTTCTCACACAAAGTATGGGTATATATAAAAATACACCCCAACACACATTGCCCTACTTCTCCTGAGTACGGCGATACTACATGAGTGACACTTTTTTGCAGCCTAGGTGCGCAAAGGGGCCCTAATTCCAATGAGTACCTTTAAGATTTCACAGGGCATTTTACGCATTTGGATTCCAGACTTCTTCTCACGCTTTAGGGGCCCCTAAAATGCCAGGACAGTATAAATACCCACATGTGACCCCATTTTGGAAAGAAGACACCCCAAGGTATTCCGTGAGGGGTATGGTGAGTTCATGTAAAATTTTATTTTTTGTCACAAGTTAGTGGAATATGAGACTTTGTAAAAAACAAAAATAAAAAAAATAAAATATCAATTTCCGCTAACTTGTGCCAAAAAAAAAAAAAAAATCTGTGAACTCGACATGCCCCTCACGGAATACCTTGGGGTGTCTTCTTTACAAAATGGGGTCACATGTGGGGTATTTATACTGCCCTGGAATTTTAGGGGCCCTAAAGCGTGAGAATCCAAATGCGTAAAAATACCCTGTGAGGTACTCATTGGTTTTAGGGCCCCTTTGCGCATCTTGGCTGCAAAAAAGTGTCACAGGGCATTGATCATCACTGGCAGGCTGTAGTACAACTCCTGAGACGCGCGGCACTGTGAACGCGCATGCGCGCGTTCACAGGAAGTCTCGCATCTCGCGAGATGACGCGCCAACGCGTCAACCCAGAACTACAGGACCGCCCACCGAACGCATCCGTGCGTTAGGCGGTCCTGTAGTGATTAAGTAGTTTGGAGCAGACACTGAAAGCTTTGTACAGCAGTAGGGTTGAGCGAACCCGAACTTTAAAGTTCGGGTTCGTACCGAACATTACGTTTTTTCGCACCTGAACCCGAACATTTCCGTAAAAGTTTGGGTTCGGGTTCGTTGATCGGCGATTTTTTCCTGCTTCTTGAAAGGCTGCAGGGCAGCCAATCAACAAGCGTTTTACTGCTTTGCCCTAAGAAGCCATCACAGCCATGCCTACTATTGGCATGGCTGTGATTAGCTAAGTGCAGCATGTGACCCAGCCTCTATTTAAGCTGGAGTCATGTAGCGCCGCACGTCACACTGCTCTTCTCAGTGTAGGGATAGGATGCTGCCGCTTCTGTGAGGGACAGATTAGGGAAAAAATCTGTTGAACTTGGCGGTATTAACTCTTCAAACTACAGAAATTGTTGAGGGTGCTATGCTACATATTTGCACCCAGCCCAGGCCCAGTGATACTGCAAAATTATTTTTAATCCATCTGTTTCTGAGGTGGGGGTCGGTGGCCATTTTAGCAACTGCAGTGTCCTTGGAACTGCATGTGACTTGCATGTGTGCCAGCCTGCCAGGGACATCAGTCTAATTATTTTTTGGTAGCTCAGTGGAGGAAAAATTATTTTTTTCTGGCAGGTCAAGTCCCCCTACACTACCTATTTTAAAATTTTGCGGTGACATAGTGCATTTCTGTAGTTGCTGTAATAAACCCGTACTGTCGTACCACAGAGCACGTTTGCATACAACGCTGAAAAAACTGTTTTAAAATTTTGCGGTGACATAGTGCATTTCTGTAGTTGCTGTAATAAACCGGTACTATCGTACCACAGAGCACGTTTGCATACAACGCTGAAAAAACAGTTTAAAAATTTTGCGGCGAAAAACTGCATTTCTGTAGTTGGGTTAATAAACCCGTACTGTTGTGCCACAGAGCACATTTGCATACAACACACAAAAACGTATTTTCAAATTTAGCAATGACATACAGCATTTGTGTATTTGGGGGAAATAAACCCGTATTGTTATTCCACAGAGCACTTTTGCATAGAACGCTAAAAAACCTATTGTAAAATTTTGCAGTGACATAGTGCATTTCTGTAGTTGCTGTAATAAACCCGTACTGTCGTACCACAGATCACGTTTGCATACACCGCTGAAAAACCTATTTTATAATTTTGCGGTGACATAGTGCATTTCTGTAGTTGCTGTAATAAACCCGTACTGTCGTACCACAGAGCATGTTTGCATACACCGCTGAAAAACCTATTTTAAAATTTTGCGGTGAAAATGTGGAAAATCTTCTTGCTCTACCTGGATGCCAGGGGCCTACATTTTTAAAAATCATCTGTTCCATTGGTTGGTAACACAAACCCCGTTTTGCCATGAATAAACCCCTGCTCTGCCTGGATGCCAGGGGCCTACATTTCTAAAAATCATCTGTTCTATTGGTGGGTGACATGAACCCCGTTTTCCATGAATTAACCCCTCCTCTGCCTGGGTGTCAGGGGCCTACATTTCTAAAAATCGCCTGTTCCATTGGTGGGTGACATGAACCCCGTTTTGACGTGAATAAACCCCGTTTTGACGTGAATAAACCCCTGCTCAGCCTGGGTGCCAGGGGCCTACATTTTAAAAAATCGTTTGTTCCATTAGTGGGTGACATGAACCCCGTTTTGCCGTGAATAAACCCCTGCTCTACCTGGGTGCCAGGGGTCTACATTGCTAAAAATCGTCTGTTCCATTGGTGCGTGGCATGAACCTCGTTTTGCCGTGAATTAACCCCTCCTCTGCCTGGGTGCCAGGGGCCTACATTTCAAAAAATCGCCTGTTCCAATGGTGGGTGATATAAACCCCGTTTTGCCGTGAATAAACCCCTCCTGTTTTGCCGTGAATAAACCCCTCCTCTACCTGGGTGCCAGGGGTCTACATTTTTAAAAATCATCTGTTCCATTGGGGGGTAACATGAACCCCGTTTTGCCGTGAATAAACCCCTCCTGCCTGGGTGCCAGGGGCCTACATTTTTAAAATCGTCTGTTCCATTGGTGGGTGATATGAACCCCGTTTTGCTGGTTAAAAACCCCTGCTGTGCATTGCTGACAGGGAACCAAATTTGATAAAAACGTCTAATAATCGAAAGATGCGTGATTACAAACGCACGCTTGTAGACGCTCTGCAGATGGCATTCCCACCTGACACCTCCTCAACCTCCTACTCCACATCCATTTCCTCCTCCTAGATCAAGATTTTGATTTGTATTTTTATTTATTTTATTTTAAGTCATTTCCCTGTCCACATTTTTTTGCAGGGCACTTACCCACATTTTGCTGCCTTTTGCAGCCCTCTAACCCTTTCCAGGACTTGTTAAAAGCCATTTTAGTGAAGTTCGGCCGAACCAGTCGAACCCGAACTTCCAGGTGTCCACTCAACTCTTTACAGCAGCTTGATTCCTAGCTATGTAATTTAGGTTATTACTGCCATGCAGCTGTAGTCGTAAGACCTGTCCCTCTTAGCTGGAGGCTAAATTCATTTATAATGCTGTGTGCAAGATGCAAATGTGGGAGGTAAAGCATAAATGCAATACCCCAGACCTGGGGTATGTTCAATGGTTTGGTTTGTTATGTTTTTACTATGCTCCTGTATACTCTGTGCACCAATCGATAAGGTCTGGTTGGCATTAGGAATGAGACTAACCTCATTTCTCCCCTCTTGGTAAGAGTGGGCTGGTCCTACTTCCTGACAGGATGGGAAGCTCTAGCTAGACTATTGAGGCACATGGTTGAGCTCCTACTCCAAGAGAGCAATACTTGTTCTAACTTGTTCTAACTCTTCCAACACTCCAGAGAGACTGCAAGGATACAAAAGATACAGATACCAGAAAAGCTACAGCGCTTACAGTCAGCAGAGACTAGCAGGAAACAGCTTTACAGACCCTGCTGCAGGTGAGGGACTATGGTTCAGACACCCATCACCTAGATTACCTCCACGCCAGAGCAACTCAAAGCCTGCATTATACATTGGACACTTACACCTGCAAGGGACAGCTTCCAGCTGTTAGCCAGAAGTTCAGGAGGGGACATCAGCGAGACAGCATACTAAAGGAGCCATTATTTGCCACTTTGCCAGCCAGCCATACCTCATCATCTGGGGACAGAAATTGTACTTTGTACCAACTACTGCTGTATGTACTACAACTTATCCTTTGCAGTAAGTGAAAGAGAGACACCTAACAGTGTAAAAGATATAAACAAACAGCCCTAGCCCTGCACAATACAGTGCAGGACGAGGGAGAGCATCGGAACATGAAATTCTCCGATGCTCATATCAGAGGGGCTGCCAGGGTGAAAATGGGGATATGTCTGGGTTCAGCTCTGAACCAAGACAACCCCTTTAAACCACCTTTCCATTGTACCGATTCCCAAGTAGCAACAGTCTGAGGGAGTACACCATGACACATGATCTCATCAAGGCCACTATCACTCCCATCCTCTGCATCGGCTCCTCCGGGGCTCGCTGTAAGGCTAAGGAGGTTAGTGAGATCTACAGATGATGTCATGATCCATCAAAATCTAACCAGAGTCCAAAAGACCCAGACTTCTTGAGGCTTCAACCTCATGAGGTTTTTTTTGCCTTCCTCTGGATCAATGTTGCAGAAAAATAGGCTGAACTGGATGCATGTGTTTTTTCAACCGTATGTTAAGCCTCATTCACACGCCCGTGCTTAAATCCATGAAAAGGTGGTCAAATTTGAATGATGCCTCCGTGAAGATGTCCGTGAAGGATCTGTGTTGGGTCCGTGTGTCATCCGTGTTTCACTGACACTGAACAGCTGAAAAATAATTTTCAAAGCATCTCTTCCTAATGATCTGTGAAAAATGGATAAAACACAGGTGGCAGTGTTCCATCCATGGTTTTCACGGACCCATAGACTATAATGGGTGTCATGTATCTGTAAACACGGACAAAAAAAAGCATGCATCCGTGCTAAACAAAACTGACCCACGGACCGTGCTGAAACACAGATGTGCGAATACACACATTAGGGACTCATGCACAGGTTTTTTGTTTTTTCCGTTTCAGTTCTGTATGCAGAACTATTCACTTCAATGGGTCAGCAAAAAAAAACGGAAATTACTCCGTGTGCATTCCGTTTCCATATGTCCGTTCTGCAAAAACATATAACATGTCCTATTCTTGTCTGCTTTGCGGACAAGGACAGGCATTGTTACAATGGATCCGCAAAAAAACGAATACAATACAGATGTCATCAGTTTTTTTTTTGTGGATCCGTGTTTTGCGGACCACAAAAAACGTACGGTCGTGTGCATGAGCCCTAAAATGAATGGGTACGTGTGCTTTCCGTGGAACACTGACGTGTGAATGAGACTTTACTTACTGAGGAAGTGTTCATGTCAGATGACAGCACTTTTTTTTTGTTTTTTTTAAAGATGTGCCCAAATCTCAGTGCAGGTCCTTTTCCTGCCTGAATTTGCAGATAGGTATATCCCTTTCTATTAATGGGAGTGGGGAAAAAACCACAGAGCACGCATGGAAGGTATCTGCTTGTTCTGGATTGAAGTTGGGAATACGGCCAAGTGCATGGGGTCTTAGTCTGACTGGCATGCATTTAGTAGTTTCGCAAGAAGGAGGAGACAGATGGGAGTATGACTGCAGGTTAATGCCAACCGGTAACCCAGCAAGGGTTAAGGTTTAGTACTCTGTGAGATTCTGTTGGTAGAGATCATTTATTAATGGACGCAACTATTTTAGTTGAAAAAATACTCGTAAGTACTTTTACAATATTTAGTTTCACGTCCAGTTTTATGCCATGTTCGGCAGTTAGGTGGCACTGGGGCCTGTTCGGGGCTGGACTAGCTTTTTCGCCAGGTGGAAAGACTGCCATAGGTGCACCGTATTTTCTGACAAGGTGCACACCTCGTCATAAATTAGACAAGTTATGGCAGCGCAAGGGGGAACTAAGGTCGGCGTAAAGAAAACAATCTTAGTAAATGTGTACTCTTATGTTGCCTTACATTGAGGTCCTCGTTACATAGGGCCATGTTGTTACCTGTGGTCCAGAAGTTAGGATAGTTACTGGCAGCGGGGAGTAGAACCTGCCATATGATATTTACATTGCAGCCAGACTGTGAGCTCTTCTGCTCAGGAATAAGAGGGGTCTGTACTAGAGCCGACCTCCCCGATGGGACTGTCAGAGGCGCCTTCTTCGCTGCTCGCTACTAAAACATTACAATGCTAAATCCTGCGATGATCTAAATTCATCATGTGATGTTATATCCTGTTTATCCAGGACATCTGCCGCAGTTTACTTTTCTTATGACACCTTGATTCACTATGACTCCCCCGTGAGGTTCTCTCTACATATGGAGTTGTAGGTTGTGAATCTGCACAAAAAGGCACAATCAAGGAATTTGAATGGACACGAAAAGAAAATTAATTCTGTTGGATTACAATGTACATTTTCTATATTTTATTAAACTTCCAGGTGTATGTACAACCCAAATAATGATCGCAGCTGGAGCCCAGATCCGTAGTCTCCATGTTGGTATTCTATGGTTCTTGCCGCCATCTGGTGGATATTTTGTGTTTTACATGGATGAAGCTAATGATCTGAAAACTAGAGGATTATATGCCTGTTTCCAGTGGCGTACATAGAAATCACTGGGCCTCACAGAAAGAATCTAAATTGGGCCCCCATGCCCCACTCATAGCCCCTCCCACTAACTGTTCCTGGCCAGTATATACAGCAGCGTACTGATAGGTGAGTCATCAGTACACTGCTGTATATACTATATATCTTAGCACACTACATATATTATACCTTGTATCTCATAGAGAGAGAGCAGTGTACTGATGTGAGAAGGCCAAGGTATAATAAAAGCAGTGTGTGTGTATATATATATATATATATATATATATATATTATATAGAGAAGTGTACTGATGTGATAAGTACAAGGTATAATATTACATTGTGTACAGATATACGTGGTCAGTTATACATTATGGTTATTGTGTGAGGTACATGAGGTAATAGTGGTTGTAACTGTCTGCAGTACTATATATATGAGGGAGATATGAGTAAAAGGGAATAGGGGGCAAATGAAGAGAAAGGAGGAGGACCTCCTCTTACCGTTCCATTCTAGTCTCAGTGGAGAGCTCATCCTGCAGCTCTTCTCCATGTTGTTGGTGGTTGAAGGACCTGTGATGATACTCTGTGCAGTTCTTTTACTAGATGTACGAGACCTGTGATGCTGAAGATGTAAGCACAGGTCATGGCAGATTCTTATGTTTGGAGGTGTATAAACTCCAATTTAAATGTGCCTGATTTTCATCTACAGGCTACATTTAGGTGCACCTGTTAGGCCCTGGGCCATATCAGCCGGTCTCGGGTGGGGCTCACAGGCACCTCCCACTGCAAGCATGGTTTCTGGTAAGCTGTTTGTGAGTCAGGCCTTATGCTCCCATAATCCGCCCACTGGCCCCTGGTATTGCCCAAACGGCACAGGTAGGTGAGTGGTAGGGCCTCTGGCTACTTGAGAGACCTTGGCACGGTGCCCGAGCTTAAGACATGTCCTCCTAGTAGGATATGTCGAACTAACCTCTCAATTTTAACATCAGTGTGAGGGTTTAGTATTGCCGCAGAGTGCACCTGTCTTTGCTTTTGTTAAGTTTTTGATTGTTCTCCACATCCACATAATCGTTACCTTATGTAGGATGGTTATTGTGGTACTTGTAGTCCGTTGCTGGCATCTTCCATTGTATGCATTTTTTTGCTGTTGATTGCCAACAGCAATGGACTACAAGTGCAGGATATGCTCCCCTATATACATGCACAACTGCATATGGGTTTGAGCATAACTTGGCCATCTTAATTAAGAATAATATCTACATCTCTATCAGTCCCCCCTTTGAAGCCATTTCAATCGGCCGGACGCTGTCCCTAATCTAAGTAGGTTCTACAATCTGTCCCATTGTACCTGTTGGTTGTTTCACCACTTTGGAGACAACCTATCACTACTGGATAGACTCTCTCATAATGGACTTATACAATGGGAAGTCAGATTCTCACCTATCCCTAATACAGAATATATGGGGGTGATGTTGAGTGGAGGATGCTTAGTTGGGTTTCAGTCTTCAACTACTCGATTATTGTGAACATAAATAACTATTAATACTAAAAATCTTTGGACAATACTATCAATGGATCACTGGGCTGGAAGAATCGGGCTGTAACAGCTTTGTTCTTTCTTTTACACAACTTTTTTGCAGCCCAGAAACCTATTTTTACTATCTCATTTAAAATCCATATTCTTTGAGTCAGGATCAGCAGTCACACAAGAGGAACAAGAAACACCATCCTTTTAAGTCTCCAGACTCAACATTTTCTTGCAATGACTGGCGTAGATCCAATTGGACTTTCCTTTGAACTTCACTGATGTGCTTGTGGTCAACGACACTTGGAAAGGACCATCAAAACAGGGTTTGAGGACTTTTCTAATGTGTCTTTTTACCAGCACCCAATCTCCTGACACAAGTGCGTTCCTGGTACTTTATCAAGATCTAGAAGCAAAAACTCGAGAATGTATTTTAGTCAAATGCTTGTGCAAACTGATCACATAATCCGTCAGATAACCATGTTGCATCTGGAGCTACTGTGGGAAATACAATCCTGTCCTAGGGGCTGACCCAAAAGGACCTTATAGGGACTAAGGCCTTTCTTATGGTTAGGGGTATACCTTACTGAAAAGAGAGCTACCAGCAGGCACGCTGTCCATGGCTTACCAGTCTCTGTCATGACTTTTTGACTCTTTATCTTTAGTGTCCCGTTCAGTTCCTTTTTTCCTACCCTATCGCTGCTTTGTGGATGGTAGGAAGCATGTAAGGCATGTTCTACACCCAAAACCTCCATCATCTCCTGCATTACTTAATCTGTGAAGTGAACACCTCTGTCACTTTCAATGGTCTCAGGTACCCCATACCTGCATACAACTTTGGCCATAATCTTCTTTGCTGTGGTCTCAGCTACTGGGGCTGTCTCTGGGGCTGCAGCACCCGTCCTCAAGTGTCATCCACCGTGCTCTGGGAATCCAAACCTTCGGCTAGCGATGCTGCCTTCTCTCGAGCCCCACATTGGGCGCCAAACTGTTAAAGATGTCCTCAATCAGGGCTAATTACGCTTGCTCTACTTCTCCAAATTGGTTTTGATCCTAGGATTTTACATGCATGGAAGAACCCACACTGACACCAGGCAAGGGTCAAAGTAGTTCTCCTTTATTACAGGAAGTTAAGCAGTTTATATATACATCAAAGGGGGAATCCCCCTTAAGGCTCATGGCATTGTTCAATTGGCTAGAATATAAAATCAAGAAAATAGATATCACTTGGCATCTGTGCATTGTGCATTGTTTTACTAACTTTGGTATGCAAACCATCTAAACATCTAAGTGCAAGGGCCATATTGTAATGGCTTCACACTAACAGCAGTACAGCATACATCATATATGACACATCAAGGAGGAGGGTCCTCTTGGAACTTTAATGAATAAGGCATTATCTGAGAGCTGGAGGATATGGGGGCCATCTTACTTAATCAAGAATGATATCCACATCTCTATCAAGTGTAATTAGTGGGTGGGGTCTTTGGTTCACTGTGGGCTCCATGGACCCCATAGCAGCTGCGTGGTCTGCCTCTATTGGAGGTATGCCACTGCCTCTTCTTGTGTTAAGACACGTTGAAATTTACACAATTGTCAGGTAATTTCAGCTTCTCTGAGAGAAAGATATGAAAGAGCGGGGAGAAGTTCACACTATATGAAGGAAATGAAGGACCCACTGTGCCAACTAGCCAGTATGACGTTGGAGTAGACCTAAGATCCTAACAGTCCCATAGTTTTCACCCTTCAACCTCTATATAGAGATCGGGCCTTCACTGCAGTGGAGCCACCAGGCCGATACTTCTTTGAATAGTCGCAATGTGATTGGCTGCTGAGGCACAAGGGTCAGAGACAAAGCACCGAGGAATCAGGCAGCACAAATAGTCAGGAGACAGGCAGGCAGAGTATGTGAAAATCAATGAAACAGTCCAGGGGTCATGGCAGGTGGCTAAGGGTCAGAATGGTGAACAGGTGCAGTACCTCCAAGTTGGAGGGGGGGGGGGGTATCTGCAAATGGTTTGTTATTTGATGTATTGTCATGTTATGCCATGCATTGTACCCAGTATAGCTATGTATGCATGGCACAGCCAGGTTTAACAATCCTGGCTCAGCTTTTATAGGATGTTAGGTGGTGGCTGGCTCCACCCCTAGCTAGGCCAAGTTCATACTTCAGTTATTTGATCGGTTATTTCCATCAGTAATTGTAAGCCAAAACTTGTAGCGAATCCTACTCAGAGATAAGGTATAATTGAAGAATCTGCACCTGTTCTGTGTTTTTGACCTGCACCTAGTCTTGGCTCACAATAACATGGAAATAACTGACCAAATAACTGAAGTGTAAACTTGATTATAGAAGGAGTGGAGAGTGAGAGTTCAGAGAGAGATAAATTTGTTGCCTGATGCTCCCTCTCCTTAGATCATTTGGGCTCAAGGATTTGTGGTCCCTTCCTCGCTCATCTATCTATCTATCTATCTATCTATCTATCTATCGTGGTACTGTCAGAGCCACAGGATTTTTTTATTTCACAAATATGTCGAGCACAAAAGCCCTCTGGAGGAAACAAAGAAGATCGTTCCCTGTACAAATTTTAATTATGGGACTTTCTATAGAAAACTTCTCTTAGTTTTTGAAATTAATATATTCCATTACGTCCCAACAGCAGCACAACCGGGGTATTACTGCCCCTGTGAACAATCAGGACAGGGGGAACATTTATTAATTAAGTCAAACAAAGTGGTCAGGTGGTGGTCTCTTGAGACCAATTTCTACCTTATTCCGTTAGTCCAGGGGTCTGTTGTGTGGACCCTCTGGGCTCCCCTCTCCCCACTTTTTGTTCTTTTTCCTACCCTGTACGTGTTAGGAGACGATCAGGTACTCCTCTGGGTCTCTCTGACTCTGACCGTAGCCCTAAAGTTGGCTTATGAACCAGGTAGACTATTTGGGTCCGAGCTGGATAAGATAATGGAGGGACTCTCCGATAAAAAAGGAATGTGTCTCCCTCAGCAATCCTCCAGAGGAAGAAGTAGGCAATTTAGGGGATCCGGATCCAATTCCTCCGCCACTTCAAAAGAAATTGGGAACACAAAATTTCGGAGCTGTGGGTCCTTCAGGTCATAAGAGAGGGGTACAGAATAAGCTTCTTAGCTCCTCCCCCTTAAAGGTTCGTGAGGACCTCACTCCTTTCTCTGGTAAAACAGGCGTGTTTAGAACAAGCCACCCTTCTTTACATACAGAAGAAGGTGCTGGAGGAGGTATCCTCTGCAGAGAGAGGCTTCGGAGTGTATTCACCAGTGTTTCTTGTTCCCAAGCCGGACTGGAGTTGGCGAATGATTATAGATCTCCGCTATCTGAACCGGTTTGTAATTCAAAAGTGATTCAGGATGGAGATCATTCGCTCGGTCATACAAAGTCTGCAACCAGGGGATCTCATGGTCACTATAGACCTCAAAGATGCGTATCTTCATATACCTGTGCATCCAGAGTTCAGAAAATACCTATGCATTGCTGTCTCCCTCAGGGGCTTGGTCAGATATTTTCAGTTTGCTATTCTACCCTTTGGAATCTCTTCTGCCCCCCACACCTTCACAAAGGTTTTGGTTGAGGTAGTGGCAGCCCTGAGGTTAGAAGGTTTAGAGATCATACCGTACCTAGACGACTGGCTACTAAAGGCCACGTCTCTAGAAGTGTTGCAGAACCATCTTCATTGGGCTCTTACTTTTCTCCAGCATTTAGGCTGGATAATAAATTGAGGAAAATCCGAGATCGTTTCTGGCAACATCAAGAAGATTCTTGGGGTTCATAATAGATTCCTCCAGGATGACTCTCTCCCTAACTCCGGAGAGACACTAGAAGGTAATCAGAGCGCAGAGTTTCTAATGGTACCCCGTGTGATTTTCATCAGAACTCTGATGAAGATGTTGGGCCACATGTCAGCAACTGAAGAAGCAGTTTCTTGGGCCCTAGCATACTTGCGCCATCTTCAGTCAGAAGTGTTGGGCCTGTGGAACCGCAACCCTACGGGGTTGGACAAGAAATGCTTCCTGTCTCCTCGGAGTTGCCGCTCCTTCAGGTGGTGGAAGCAGCTAAAAGATGGGAGGTCCTTGATTTCCCCCCCGGTGGATTATGTTGACCACAGATGCATCCCTTCTAGGTTGGGGAGCCCTTTTGGAAGAAGTTCCAGTACAAGGTACTTGGACTCCCCAAGAGAGCCAGATGTCGTCAAATTTATTTATTTTTAATCAGTAAAATTTTTATTGAAGGTATAGCAATACAAGCAATGCCAAGTCATTGTACATCAGTATGTATACATTTATACAGTAATAAATGCCACATTGACAGTTTCCATACATCATTCTAAAATTACAGTATTCCCAGCTATATCCTCGTGATTTTTTATTAATTTTCTTTGAGATGCATTTGAAACAAAAAGAAAAAAGATTTGTAGACAAACATCCCCAACTCCCCCTCCCATTCCCAAGAACACTTACACCACGAGACGGCCCACCCTGTACATCGAGCACTCACATTTTACTATATACTGTATGCTATACACATCCAGCATCTCTACTATTACATCAAAGTCTTGCTAGTGGCAACTCATAGGACTCCATCACATTCCATTGTTTTAATCTAGGGGTGGGTCACTAATGAATGGCTACACAACCTCCCAATCCCAGGTATTTGGTCCCTAAGGCAGTCCTCTGCAAGCGCCCGTGTTACTAAACTCGGATCAGTCAACCAACCCATCCAGATATTTCCAAACTTATTTGAACATTTCCTTTTCAGGTATATTCCTCTTTCAAATCTCAAAATATAATTTAATCTATTAACATATTCTCGGCTCGTGGGTGGACATCGGTCTATCCAGTGCTTGGCTATTAGGATACGAGCTTGAAACAGCATCCTCTGTATACATATGAACATAGCAGTGCCCTCTGCTTCCATTTCTAATTGTCCAAGAAGACATGTGTTAGGAGTATACGGAATATCTATCTGTGTCACTTTTTTAATAGGTCCTATGATATCCTTCCAGAATACTCCCAAATCAGAGCATTCCCAAAACATGTGCAATAAGGAAGCATCTTCTGATCTGCAACGTGGGCAACATGAATCTGACCGAACACCTATCTTATGCAGAAGGGCAGGGGTTTTGTAAACCCTATGTATCAGATACAGCTGAGACTTGCATTGCGCCACGTTCAGTGTTAATCTGGGCGTTAACGACAGAATATCTTTCCATTGCTCCTGGGTGATGACCCCTACGTCAGTCTCCCATTTATCTTTTACTGGGAGGGGCCTTGGGGGAATGGTCCATTCGATTATGTGCCTGTATAATAACGAAATCAGCCCTTTCGTGTTTCCGGGACTCAGCAGTTGCTGAATGATTATGGGGGTAGACGAGACTTGTTCACTTCTTGAGATGTCGTCAAATTTAAAAGAATTGAGAGCAGTCCGGTTGGCACTCCTGCACTTCGTGCCTCGACTCCAGGACAAAGTAGTGAAGGTTCGCTCGGAAATTATGACGACTGTTCCTGCAGTGTCTGTTAACTTCTTCCTTCTGTCCGCTTGTCCACGTCCCTCCTGTCCTCCGCACTTATCCAGGTCAGGGACCGTCGCCCAGTTGCGCTCCGTTACCTAGGACGGGCAAGTGCAAGTAGGTAGGGACAGAGGCGTGGGTGGCAGACAGTGGGTGCACGCTTTCCCCCCCTTTTCGTGACAGAATCACAGGCCCAATTTTCTCATGGACCCCCTACAGAGTCTCACTGACCATGTCCAGAACTTGGCACAAATTGTCCAAGAATTGGGGGAGAGACTTCAGGCTCAAGAGGCTGCCCGACCGCTCCTGATGCCCCCTCCGGTCGCTCCCCTAGTAGAACCCCACCTCAAACTACCAGATCGGTTTTCTGGAGACCGACGGGGTTTTGTGGCTTTCAGGGAAAGTTGTAAACTTTACTTTCGCCTGCGGCCTTACTCATCGGGTTCTGAGCAACAGAGAGTGGGTATAGTGACATATTCGACCCTCTACGTCCCCCATGGGTACAGGATTCTTTTTTGTTAAAAAGAAGGATGGGGGGCTCAGACCCTGTATTGATTATAGAGGTTGAACAAGATCACCATCAGGAATTGGTATTCTATCCCAATAATTCCTGACTTGTTCAACCAGATTTTGGGAGCATCTTGGTTCTCAAAACTTGATTTGAAAGGAGCATATAACCTTATACGTATTAAAGAGGGAGACAAATGGAAAACTGCCTTTAATACTCCTGAGGGACATTTTTAATATTTAGTCATGCCATTTGGACTCAGTAATGCTCCGGCAGTTTTTCAGAATTTGATGAATGATATCTTCAGGGAGTTTATTGGCAGATTTGTGATTGTGTATCTTGACGACATTTTGATTTTTTCCCCGGATTGGGTTTCTCATGTCTCCCACCTCAGGCAGGTACTCTGGATCCTGCGGGAGAATCAATTGTCGGTCAAGTTGGAAAAATGTGTCTTTGGAGTACAGGAGATCTTGTATCTAGGTTATATCCTTACTCCACACACATTTAAGATGGATCCTAATAAGGTTCAGGCAATCCGGGACTGGGTGAGACCTTCCTCCTTGAAAGCACTGCAATGCTTTTTGGGATTTTCCAATTATTATCGTAAATTTATTAAATTTTTTTCGATAATTGCCAAACCGTTGACTGATTTAACCAAAAAAGGCGCAGACCTTATTAATTGGTCGCCTGAGGCCCTCAAAGCCTTTGAGACTCCTAAAAGGTGTTTTCAGAATGCCCCAGTCTTGGTTGAGACGGATCCTGAGGAACCTTTTATAGTTGAGGTTGATGCTTCTGACGATGGGGTGGGGGCGATCCTTTCTCAAGGATCTTCTAATTTTACTAATCTAAGACCCTGCGCCTTCTTTTCACGTAAATTCTCCCCTACGGAGAGGAATTATGATATAGGGAACCGTGAGTTACTGCCAATTAAATGGGCATTTGAGGAGTGGAGACACTTCCTGGAAGGTGCTAAACATTGTGTCACAGTGCTTACTGACCATAAGAATCTGGTCTTCCTTGAATTCGCTAAACGTCTTAATCCTAGGCAAGCTAGGTGGGCCGTGTTTTTTACTTGTTTTAATTTTTCAATTACCTTTAGGCCAGGAAGTAAGAACATTAAGGCGGATGCCTTGTCCCGAAGCTTTTGTGCCTTCCAGCCTCCTGACGTTCCTCCTGAACCCATCCTACTGCGTAATGTCATTGTGGCCTCAGTTTCGGCAGACCTTTCTTCAGAGATTGCTGCTGCACAACATCTGCCCCCTGCTCGGGCCCCATCAGATAAGTTATTCGTACCTGGGCACCTCCGTCTTCGGCTTTTGGGTTAAGTGCCATAACTCTTTGTTGTGTGGTCATTCCGGTATCAATGCCACTAAGGAAATCGTGTCTAGGTCCTTCTGGTGGTCTTCTCTGTCCAGAGATGTTCGTTCTTATGTGTCTGCCTGTGAGGTATGTGCCAAATGTAAGTCTCCGAGATCACGTCCGGCTGGGAAGTTGCAACCCCTACCCATTCCATGCAAGCCATGGTCACATATTTCTATGGATTTTATTACCGACTTGCCCATCTCTGAGGGGAAGTCTGTGGTTTGGGTAGTGGTTGATTGGTTTAGCATGATGGTGCACTTCGTTCCTCTGAGTAAGCTACCTAATGCCAAGGCTTTAGCGTCTTTATTTATTGAACATATTGTACGTTTACATGGTATCCCCGAAAATATTGTCTCTGACAGAGGCGTCCAATTCGTTTCTAAGTTTTGGAAAGCTTTCTGTCAGAGATGTGATATTTCTCTGTCCCTCTCATCAGCCTTCCATCCTGAGACCAATGGGCAGACAGAGCGTGTTATGTGTCCGATAATCAGCATTGGTGGGTGCGATATCTTCCGTTGGCGGAGTTTGCTATTAACAACCGGGTGAACTCCTCTACGGGGGTATCTCCATTTTTCTGTAACCTTGGTTTACATCCACATTTTAGTTCAGGTCCTTCTGTTTCCTCATGTAACCCGGAGGCGGATAATTTTACGTCAGAACTGCACAGTCTGGGCCCAGGTTCAACTGAACGTGGAAAAGGCTCAGGAGGTTCAGAAACTGCAAGCAGATAGGAAACGTTTCAAGGGGGTAGATTTTAAGGTTAATGATAAGGTATGGTTGTCCACCAAAAATCTTTCTCTCAAAGGGGTCTCCAGAAAGTTTGCGCCCCGTTTTGTTGGACCTTATGTGATCATTTAGGTTCTGAATCCTGTTTCTTTTAGGTTAAAGCTGCCCGACTCCCTTAGTGTTCATAATGTTTTCCATAAATCATTGCTTAAGAAATATATTCCACCCATTGTTCCATCTCAGTCAGCTCCTCCTCCCGTACAAATTGATGGTAAAGATGAGTTTGTAGTCTCCAGAATTGTGGATGTTAGAAAGGTCCTAAACTCCTTGCAGTATCTTGTCCACTGGATGGGCTATGGACCTGAGGAAATGTCTTAGGTCCCAGCTACTAAGATCCACGCCCCGAGACTCATCAAGAAGTTTCATGATGAGCGTCCTGGGAGATTTGTACCTAAGGGGCCCCTCGTAAAAGGGGGGTACTGTAACGGGGTGCCGAAGGCGAACTCAGTCTCCCATCAGCCGCAGACCTGTTGCTTAGCTTCGGGAGCAAGGATCTGTGCTCAGCCTCATTCCCAGGGTGGCTTTGCTAGCTGGCAAACTCCCTGCTCCTAGGTCTGCCTTGAGCACCGAGCTGATCACTCGGCGCTCGACTCGTCTGTCTGTCAGTCATGTGACGCTGGCCTCGTCACATGACCCTCACTTGCCACTATAAATACAGGCAATCTGCTGGCCACAGGTTGCCTGTGATTATTTACTGTCAAGGGCTACTGCTGCTACTATTCCTGTGTGTGTTTGGTTTTGACCCGTATTCGACTCTCCGTATTTGCTCCTGCCTGCTCCTTTGGATTTGACGTGACTTCTTGGTTTGACCCGGCTTGTATTCCGACTTCTATGTTTCACCTTGGATTTGATGTGACCTCCTGGTTTTGAACTCCGGCTTGTTATCTGACTACGTTTTGTGAGACCCCTACTGTTACTAGGCTACCTCCCGGCTTTGAACCCTTGGCTTGTTTTGGTTGTGTTCGCTGTTCCTGCAGTGTCTGTTTACTTCTTCCTTCTGTCCGCCAGTCGACGTCCTTCCTGTCCTCCGCACTTATTCAGGTCAGGGACCGTCGCCCAGTTGCGCTCCGTTACCTAGGACGGGCAAGTGCAAGTAGGTAGGGACAGAGGCGTGGGTGGAAGACAGTGGGTGCACGCTTTCCCCCCCTTTTCGTGACATTACCGTTGGAGCACATTTGTGCTGTGGCCTCATGGAGTTCCCATGCTACATTTGTAAGCCATTATAGGCTTGATCTAAGAAATTCAGAACGTGCCGCCTTTGGCAGGTCAGTCCTGAATTCAGTTCAGCTGGAAGACCCTACCCCAATTTAGGTTTTCTTCTTGCTAAATTCCCAGTTGTGCTGCTGTTGGGACGTAAGGCAATTGTTAATTTCTAACGATAATTTGTTTTCCCTTAGTCCTAACAGCAGCACACGTATATCCCTCCCTCTAGTTTTTTGTTGTTAATACTTACTTTGCACCAGAGCATAATTAGGCATGTATTTTTTAACTTTTCAACCCTTGAATGAAATGAATTGTTACGATAAATATTTATTGCATTACTGATTTTATAGAATACATATGTTTGGTATATTTCAGTCATAAAAAATATTCATCCGTCTAATCTTGTAACTTCTATTATGCACATTGTGATGTATGGTAACATTCATTATTTGGTATTTTCCTTTACTTTTATATTATCTTTTTTTATATGGTGATGTATGGGAATATTTAATTGCTTTTGTAGATAACTTGTATCTTATTTCATTTGACAGGTCATGACTCGTCACATGCACCTGGCTCCAACCTGCTGGATTTCACTAGATCTGGCCTAGCCGGATATTGCTGTTCACCGCCAAACCTCATTGACTATGGGATATGGCAGGGATTCAGACGCTTTCCTGTGAAATGCTGGCTTTCGGAGGGACAAACAGTTTCTGTGGCCGAACAGCTGCATGCAAGCCCTACATCACCAAACAATACCAGGCATTGGATGGAGTGGTGTAAAATGCATAGTCACTGGACTCTGGAGCAGTAGAGCCGTGTTCTGTGGAGTAACATATCACTTCTCTATCTGGCGGTCTGATGGACAAGGCTGGGTTTGGTGATTGCCAGAAGGACGTTCCGCCTGCCTGAATTGTGCCAGATATAAAGTTTGGTGGAGGAGGGGTGATGCTATGGGGCTTTTTTCATGGATTGACCTCAACCCCTTAGTTCCAGTGAAGGGAAATCTTAATACTTCGGCATGCCAAAACATTTTGACCCATTGTAGGCTTCCAACTTTGTGAGAACAGTTTAGGGAAGGCCCTTTTTCTCTTCCAGCATGACTGTGCCCCAGTGCACAAAGCAAGCTCCATAAAGGCATGGTGGGGGGTCATGGTGTAGATGAACTTGACTGTCTGCACAGAGCCCTGACCAAAAACCCCATTTGGATGAACTAGGACAGAGATTGTCAGCCAGGTCCTCTCCTCCAACATCCGTGTCTGACCTCCCAAATGTTCTTCTGGATGAATGGACAAAGGTTCTCGTAAACACAATCCAAAATCTTGTAGAAGACCCTTTCAGAAGAGAAAAGTGGGGACCAACTCCATATTAATGCCTATGGCTATAGAATGGGATGTCAAAAAAGCTCCTGTAGGTGTCCCGATACTCTTCTCCAGTGTATAGTGTAGCTCTATGGTTTACAGGTTTATAACATTTGGTGCAGGAGTAGAAAGTAAAGTAAATCCTGACAGGCCTCCTAGAGGAGACAGTGAGAGTTCTGATTACCCCACCTGTATAAGTGTGTGTACACAGAAGGCTGTCAGTTACGAAGTGGGCAGGGTCAACAGGACTCTCATCATCTCTCCTAAGAGTCCTGTCAGGATTTACTTTACTTTTTAACCCAGGCCATCTGTTCCAAACCAAATACACTTATATATCATAGAGCTCAGCTTCTCTTCCTCCATCATACCCTGCTCTCAAATCAGGGCAGCAGAAAGCACGTGACAGCCACCTCCTCTTAAATCTGGACGCAGATGGTTTTGTTCCAGACTTTCATTACTCCCTGTAATGTGCGCTCCAACTTATTTTAATTGACAAAGTCATTGTTATTACAGTCCTTCAGCCAATAGCTATTCTTCCCGTCCCTCTCATACATAAGCATGTTCTGTTTGGCTGAGCATGCATGTGTTTTGAATGGGGAAAGGAGAATAAGTCACTGCCAGACAATTTGGATGGTGGATTATGTAATGAGAACAAAAGCATAGGGCATCTGAGAATACAGATTTAGTGGCTGTTACTGAGACATGGTTCAATAAGAGTAATGACTGGGATATAACAATACCTGGGTTCTCTCTATATAGGAAAGACAGAGAAGGCAAGAAAGGGGGTGGAGTGGCCCTATATGTGAAAGATAGCATAAAATCTAATCTAATAGAAGCCAGTGAAACCAATTTAGAGTCAGTTTGGGTTACGTTGCAACTTGGTAATCATAAGGTAACTTGTGTAGGTGTCATATATAGACCACCAAGCCAAGTCAAAGTTGAGGAAATGGCTAAAATGACATTGAAAGGGGAAGTTGTCATTATGGGAGACTTTAATCTTCCTGATATAAACTGGAAAACCAAAATAGCTAGTTCTGCCAGGAGTACAGACATTCTAAATTCTCTACTGGGATTATCTCTACAGCAAGTAGTTGAGGAGACAACCCGGAAGGAGGCCATTTTAGATTTGGTATTCACAAACGGCAATTTGGTATCTGATATCACTGTAGGTGATAAGACATTCTTCAGATACATAAATGAAAAAAGGAAATTAAAAAAAGGAATTACCAAATTAAAAACAAAAGAAGGAAGGTATATGGAAGAGGATAAAGAACTAGCTGACTGCCTCAATGAATACTTCTGTTCAGTTTTTACAAAGGAAAATGAAGGAGAAGGACCTCAGTTAGGGAGGAAGACTAATGAATCCTTTGATGCATGTGTCTTTACAGAGGAAGAGGTTCTAAGTCAGCTGTCCAAAATTAATACAAATAAATCACAGGGGCCTGATGGGATACACCCAAAGCGTTTAAAAGAGCTTAGAGGTATACTAGCAAATCCATTAACAGATTTATTTAGCTAATCACTGGTAACAGGTGTCGTCCCAGAAGATTGGAAATTAGCAAACGTTGTGCCAATTCACAAGAAAGGTAGTAGAGAGGAATCAGGCAACTATAGGCCAGTAAGCCTGACATCAATAGTGGGGAAATTAATGGAAACCCTACTCAAGGAGAGGATTGTGGAACATCTAAAAACCCATGGGTTGATTGATAAAAAACAGCATGGGTTTACTTCAGGGAGATCATGTCAAACTAATCTTATTGACTTTTTTGATTGGGTGACTAAAATAATAGATGGCGGAGGTGCAGTAGACATCGCCTATCTGGACTTTAGTAAGATCTTTGATACTGTCCCACATAGAAGGCTTATCAATAAACTGCAGTCTTTGAGCTTGGGCTCACATATTGTTAAATGGATTAGGCAGTGGCTGAAGGACAGAAAACAGAGGGTTGTAGTCAATGGAGTATATTCAGACCATGGTATTGTTACCAGTGGGTACCTCAGGGATCTGTTCTGGGACCCATATTGTTTAATATCTTTATCAGTGAAATTGCAGAAGGCCTCAATGGTAAGGTGTGTCTTTTTGCTGATGACACAAAGATTTGTAACAGGGTTGATGTTCCTGGAGGGATACACCAAATGGAAAAGGATTTAGGAAAACTAGAGGAATGGTCAAAAATAATAAGATAATGCACCTGGGACGTAAAAACCCAAGAGCAGAATATAAAATCGGTGATACAGTACTAACCTCAGTATCTGAGGAAAGGGATTTAGGGGTCATTATATCAGACGACCTAAAGGTGGGCAGACAATGTCATAGAGCAGCAGGTAATGCCAGCAGAATGCTTGGGTGTATAGGGAGAGGCATTAACAGTAGAAAGAGGGAGGTGCTCGTGCCGCTCTACAGAGCACTAGGGAGACCTCATTGGGAGCATTGTGTGCAGTACTGGAGACCATATCTGCAGAAGGATATTCAGAGAAGAGCTACTAAACTAGTACATGGATTGCAGGACAAAACTTACCAGGAAAGGTTAAAGGACCTTAACATGTATAGCTTGGAAGTAAGAAGAGACAGAGGGGATATGATAGAAACTTTTAAATACATAAAGGGAAGCATCACGGTAAAAGAGGAGAGAATATTTAAAAGACGACAAACTGCTACAAGAGGACATAGTTTTAAATTAGAGGGGCAAAGGTTTAAAAGTAATATCAGGAAGAATTACTTTACTGAGAGAGTAGTGGACGCATGGAATAGCCTTCCTGCAGAAGTGGTAGCTGCAAATACAGTGAAGGAGTTTAAGCATGCATGGGATAGGCATAAGGCCATCCTTCATATAAGATAGGGCCAGGGGCTATTCATAGTATTCAGTATATTGGGCAGACTAGATGGGCCAAATGGTTCTTATCTGCCGACACATTATATGTTTCTATGGTATGTTGGAAGTCCTTTCCCTGACATAATGTGTCAGAGCAGAGTTGGCTCACCCCCCAAAAAAAACTAAAACTGGCGGGTTCAACCAACTTCGCTCTTACGTGTCCGCGCACCTATAGAGTTGCAATCATGATGATGAATATTCCTTACTCGCTGAATGTGGATGAGAAATTTAAAGGGGTCGGTTCAACTCTATCGCTAGGATATGCCATAAATGTCAGATAGGAGCAGATCCCAGAGTTGGGCCCCATATCTCCAGAACAAGGCTCCCAAAGTGAACGAACAGCAGCCATGTACAGCCACCCTCTGAACACCGCTATGAGTTCCAAAAATAGTTGAGCACTGGCTCGGCTATTTCCGACAGTCCCGTAACATTAAAAGGAGCACTCTCCATCCAGTGCTATGGGACTTCCAAAAAGACCTGAGTGCAGTCCCTTGGCTAATTTTTCAACTCTAATAGAGATGAATGGAGAACACCCTTCACTTTGGGGCCCCGGCTTTGGAGATAGGAGCAGGTCCCAGCGATATACCATCTATTTCTCAGGTGAGACAACCCCTTTATTATGCTAAAAATGTTTTTTTTTTTTAAAGGGAATACACCTGTAAGGATACAGCCAAACATGGTGCTAATGCTGCGGATCCTCACCAACTCTGCTGCTACTGAAAATGCTGAGATTTCAGACATCTCATCCACGCGCTGATGAGAAAACCCGCAGAATAAACTGATGTGCTGCAGGTTTTCACTCTGTAGCAAATCAGATTGTGTCATGGGCGTCACCTGCGGCTTTCAACCATTGCAATTCAAAGGTCCGCTGCAATCTCAGCAAAGATGAGGCTGTTTTAGGGAAGGTGGAATTCAACCTTATCCACTGCAGAAAATCTATAGGTTAGGCTCCATTCACACGACCGTATGTTGTCAGCAAAAAAACGGATCCGTGTCCGCAAAAAAAACGGATTGCATTCCGTTTTTTTGCTGATCCATAGACTTCAATAGGGCCACGTCCTGATTTTCACTGACAAGTATAGGACATGTTTCATTTTTTTTTGCTGAGCTGTGCAATGGAAGAAAAGTGAATGGGACAGCATCTAATCCGCAAAAAAACGGAACAACATACGGTCGTGTGAATGGAGCCTTACACGTGGCCGTACGCCCAAGGTCCGACACACCCTAGTACTGTGATGGCTAACCCCCGGCACTCCAGCTGTTGTAAAACTACAACTCCCAAGATTCACACTTGCTTGGCCGTTCTTAGAACTCCATAGAAATTAATGGAGCATGTTGGGAGTCGGAGTTTCACCGCAGCTGGAGTGCTGGAGGTTAGCCATCACTGCCCTATCATTTTGCATCAGTATTCAAGCCAATGGAAATATTTGTACCTCTTCCAGGTTTTTATTCCCTTCTCTTTAAAATGCTGATACAAGATACCGGTCGTGTGAAAGTGGCACAAGGCCGCCTTTAAACGTTGCAGTTATGTTATGGTTTGCTCCCGCAAAAAAGGTGCATTTTTCAAGCACACGTCAGGAAAATCACAGCAATATAAAACTAAACTTCTCCACAATTTTATTATAATCATTGATGTAGTTCATCCATATTACACTAGCCAGGGTGTGCCCAGCATTGCATCCAGAATATAAAGTACAGGCGAGTTAACATCAAGGGCAGCTGCTGAACCTGCCAGCAACTCAGTGTACAAGCTGGCACAGAATTTGGATCCTCCTGGTCTCTTGAGGAATAGCTGCAGCTGAAATAAACCTTTGTCAGGTTCCATCTGCACCTGTTCTCCTCCCACTAGGATTTGTCTGTAGGACGTCTGGAAAGGGCAAGCGAGGTGAACATCATCTTCTGGGTGAATTCTGGAACAGTATGGAGGCGCACCACATTATTGTGAGAATGCATTTTAGGAGAGGTTTCTTTCTGGACTATTTCCACATTTGATGCTCACATGGACCAACTGTCCAGACCCAGAAAGTCCTATAAAACTACCTTCAGCTCTGATACTCAAAGGTACATTTACATGACAGTGGAGAGAAAAAAAAAAAAAGCCTGTTAAAAGGCGATAGGGCTCACGCACATGAACATATTTTGTTTTTGTCTGTTCCTTTTTTTTGTTGCCTGTATGCAGAACAATTACTTCAATGGGCCCTTAAAAACGGAAACGACTCCGTGTGCATTCCGCCAAAAAATTTAAATTAGTGACCGCCCTATGGACAAGAATAGGACTGTTCTATAATGGGCTGGCCGTTCTGCAAAATGCAGAATGCACACAGCCGGTATGCCTGTATACATAATGCCCGTGAACATCCAATAACTCTCCCACAGTGCCCCAGGATTGGGCTAACCTCTGGTAGTGCCAACAGGTCCTTAAAAAAAATACTCCGCTCACCACTTGCACACCGGTTCCTGCCGCCTCCAGCTTGAGAAAGTGTTCCCTTGCATCATGCAATGTTCCCTGCCATTAGACAGGTGCAATCCTGTCTAAACTGTCAATAAAACAGGCCCATTGATTTCAATGCGGTCCGTCTGGCTGTGAAAATGGTCAAAAACAGGACATGTGGCTGCCTTCATTTGGACTGTGCAGGGCTTCTAATCAGAGTATAATTCAGGTGGATTCTACATGGCCCTGAATGCTGTAGGCTTCAGGTCCAGGAGAGGCAAGTCTGATAGTCTAGGACCCATCTGTGGAAGCCACCTTATCGCTGGTAGATGGGCCCAATGCAATTTTGATGAAAAATGTGCGCTAATAGCTTCTCATTTTCATATAGCATGAAAATTCATATAGTCTAGCAGTGATGCAATTTAGATTCATTGACATTTCCAGTGTTTGTATGTCTCTTGCATGGAGCAGTAAGCTACTGCATATAGTGTTTGCTTTTGCATTGCAGCCATGCATCTGGATTTTATTTTATATTGTTTGGAGGTGCTGGTCTTACTTTGTTTTTCTGCAATACCCTATTTTTTGACGGCCGCTATTCACTGGTCATTAAAAATGGGCATGTGAAGAGCCCCACAGACTTTAATTGGTTCTGAAAACATCTGTGTGACAACCACTCTTCACTGTTATTTGAACATACCCAAATACACATCTGTAACCAGGTAACTTCCCAGCATAAGCGGTCATCTGGCTAATATGACATTAGTATCCTGCATTTATCACCTCTGGAGCCTCTAAATGTTAGTTTTTCATGGGCTCGTAGGTAAAGACTAGCTGCTGTGTCTGCTATAGACAGCACATAGGAAATACTGCTCAACTATCTCTCCGTAACACAACCTCAGAAGTATGTAGGGAACTATGCAGCAATTCTGAGCAGTGTAGCTGTGAATCCTGCACTGGGGCAAGCTGTAAAAGAGCCAGAAGTAGGCTTTGTGTATGTCTGTAACGTAACCTGATCCCCCAAGTGTGCTGATGGAGAAGGCAGGAGCTCACACACAACATACTATTGATGGCATAATGCTAGAATTTGTGACTACTGTCTGATTCATGGTGGTCCAGTTGCTATGACCCCTACTGAGCAGTGGTGCAGCAGCATTCAGAAATAGCCACTTCATAAACATAGTCAATAGTGGTCTATACAACAGCACCTTGATGGACAAGCAAAATCAGCAGTAGACACCAGCACTTTCCAAGGGATCCTGCTACTTTGTTCCAGCAATCAACAAGGATCATAACAGCCAGACAAAACATGACATATCCTAGCTAAAGGTCCTGAAAGGCTGTCAACAGTCATTTTAAGAGTAATTTGCAGGGTTTATAAAAAACAAAACAAAAAATACACTTTATTATTTTATGATTACATGTGTCCTTCTGCTATTATATGCTTCTGGGCGGGGCAGACTCTGATCAGAATCAGTCTTCTTCCCCTTCTGGCAGCTGACTACAATCCAATTCTATGCCATACTAACATGCTTCTGCTGCTTCCCTGCTAAGCCTAACAGAAAGCTATGTCTTTTGGCTGCCCTGCGATGAACCCGAGGATCAATATACAGAGTCCAGGCTGTGAAGAGAGTTACCAAATGGTTTGCCATTTGAAGTTGCCAAATGGATGTGTACAGTGCGATCCCAACAGGTGGTGACAATCTGGTAAATCTCAAAACTTCACTGGATCCTTTTTTCTTTATTATTTAAAGCATATAATATTTAATGGCAGGACAGCTCCTTTAAATGAGTTGTTCACCCCAGGGGGTCTTTCGGACAGACTCCACCTCCCAAGTGACCAATGACAAGTGGTGGGGGACATGCACCGCTGCAGCCAGTCAGGCTAGCAGGTCCAGTGTTGTGAAGAACCACTTTAAGGCCCCCTTATTAATGTAGCTCACCATGTACTGAGGTAGATTGTGCTTTTTTTTTTATCCCGAGCTATAAATTATAGTGAATATGTCAGGTTGTGGAAGGATCTGCCCCTTCACCCCAACGTTCCATGCACACTGCAGCAAATCACTGGCCTCAGCAGAGATGTCCTGTGCACTGCTGAGTTCAGTGATGGGCTGCAGCCGTGACCTGTCTTCATGGAACGTCACCGCTGCAGCCAGGAAGAGGATGCCAGCAACAGGATGGACGAGAGCTCAGCGCTCAAAGGAGCAGGGGAAAAAACAGTATACATTTGTTATTTTTAGGCCATTTCCAGAGACTTCTGAGTTTTTATATAAAACTCAGCACAACCCCTTTAATGCCACTTTTGCAACATAAAAGGCTTCCTTTACCTCCCCCCATGTGTCACCGCCAGGTCGGTGAGAAAGTCAGACAGACATTCTTCCCTACCTTTTGTATGACGTTCTTTGTTTTGGTTTCACTTTGTCAGCTCCTTTCCTTCTGCCAGGTGTACCTTATTTAGACTAATCATCTTCCTTTATATTCCCTTCCCATGCTGCCTCACCGTGCGGTTTATACTACTTCCTGGATGAAGTGTTCATTGCTGGAGGCTGCTGCTGCTGTTTGCTCAGATAAGTCTTTTCCCTTTATTGTGTTTCCTTGCTGGCTTGATTCTAGGTGACCCTGACTCCCTCCGTATTCAGTGCAGAGAGCCGGAGGCCCCTCACTACTATAGGGTTTTCAGGTGTCACACAGTCTTAGGTACATGGGCATGCAATTGTCTACCATTGAGGCCTTTGCATGTGTAGCAGTCAGGGAGAGCTCTTAGGGTTTTAAAGGGCTCACCTATATGCTCGTTAGTTTTGGATCAAGCCAGTCAGTCGTTTATTTATAAGTTCCAGCTATCTGCAACTTCATCCGTGACACCATGATTCCAATTACCCCATTACTGCATCTACATATGCTCTAGTTCATCGACCACAATAAATACAAACTGACCAGATTTATCTTAAAAATATTACTTTTATTGTTCTGTACGGAGTTGTAGGAGGTGCAGGAATGATAGAAAGAGACGCTGCCCCCTAACAATGCTCCCGGTGGGCCGCTGGTATAAAAAGATGAGATAAGGAATGTTACAGACCTCGTGATAAACAATCAGCAACCTTTTCTTTTATTATTTTTTAGAAGACAAAAAAAAAAAAACTGCAAATATAGGTTTTACTAGGTGAATATATATTTATATCATAAATCCCCCTAAATTAAGTAAATAGTAACCCTCTTAAAGTTTTATTTTATTATAATTTGCTTTTTTGGTCCTCAGGGAAAAAAATAAAATAAAAACCATTATAGGGCTTAGGCAAGTAGCGAGACGAAGAACAGAGCGCTTTCATGATCTGATGAGGACATACAGAATACAAAAAGTCAGGAATGGGTGACCGCCACCAAAAAGGTCATGCAAATGTCGACCTGGAATGATGGGCTTTTGTGTTTTGTCCACCAATGTGAGGTCGAAAGCATTGGAAATGAAGTGAGTGTTATGTGGAATGACATGATCATTTTTTTTTTATCTTTCTGGCCTGTCTATGGTATTGTAACAGATCAGAGCGTTTCATACCAGCTGCCTCTGGTCAGCAGAAAGACCGGTGTGCCCCTTTCTTAAAATATCATATGGTAAAATGGCTGGAGGACGTATAGCACCCCCCTTATTGTGGATCTCTCCCCTGCCTGCAGTGCGGAGCCCTCTATGCTAGGACCTCACCATGAGGTCACTGCTTTATGAAACTATGAGAAACAAAGTGAAAAGACGTTAGTTCTGAACTGCGCACGGACAGCATACCTCTAGCAGGGGGTTCGTAGGACCAGGAATAAATAACCCAAGGAACGGAAAGAGGGGATTGTGAAAGAACTGTACAAGGTGCGAGATATGAAAAAAGAGTTACCCAGAAGCGCAGTCTACGTGCCAGCTGTGTGTGGAAGCACCCCTGCCCCTTAGCCATTGCATAGATAGCTTTGCAAAGGGGGGAGGAGTGGTCCTGCAGCTTCTGCTCTGTCTTCTCCTCCCTCCTTGCAAAGGGAACGAAAGCCAATGTGATCCCCTCCCTCTCCCCTTTGACAGGGGGACGCTAGTGAACCCATCTATCCCCCTGACCATCTGGCACTATTCCCCCTTCTGCAGCTGAGACATTAGTAGCTGGTGGAGGATGGTAGGGCAGTGTTGATCTCATCCCATCAAGCTCTCACAGGTCGCTCTCGCCGTACAATGCAGTAGAAAAGGACATGTAATCCAGTGCTCCAGGCACTGCATCAGGACCGTGGTAGGGAGCCATACGAGAGATGCAATACTCGGCTTGATCTGGTGGCAGCTCCCGGCGCAGCTCTGCTGCCGTGATAAAGCTCTGAAAAACAATGGAGAGGAGCACTGAGTAAATCTGTCGCTTAAGGGAAAAAGCCTCTTCTGTGGGGGACACGGACAGACCCCTGCCCCAGACTGGACGCAGACGGCAACACAACTCACTGGATGCATCACTTACCTTATCTCCAGCAAGGACCTTAAAGGATGCAATAACTTGGTCAGCGGTGTCAGTGTCTGTGGTCTCTCGTGACATGAAGTCGATGAACGCTTGGAATGTCACCGAGCCTGAATTGTTGGGGTCAACGCTCGCCATGATACGGTTAAATTCTGCATCACCCTGACATGATATAACAAGAGGACAGTCAGACAGTTGAACGCAATAAGATAAAAGCTACCGCACTAAGAGATCACAAGGGAAAACCAGTAGGTAAAACAGATGGGAGAAGCATACCAAGCTGTATCCAGTAGATATAAGGAGAGCTCGCAAGTCATCAGCATCCAGAGCAGAAATTCTCTTCTTTTCCGAGAATCAGTAATTAAGAAAAAGCATCGAACAGACGAGAAAGAAAAGAGACAGAACCAGCAGAGGAGGAAAAGGTGAGAGAGACGTGTAAAATAATGCACGAGAGAGAGAGAGAGAGAGAGAGAAATATAGGAAAGAGGAGCGTAGGATGCAAGGAAAGCCAGAGAAAGGGAGAAAGGCCATAAAAACAAAGAGGGAGGAGAGAAAGCGGCAGAGCATTAGTTTGGCTTTAGCAGGATAAATTTGGTACCTGTTTGTCATTTTCCACATCATAGCCCAGACTGATGAGACAAGCTTTGAATTCTTCAGGTCCCAGGGCACCCGTGTGATCCTGTCATGAGTAGCACATGGTGGGGGAAGGACATGAAGGCCCGAAGATCAAGCGGTGGGCGGGAGACAGAAGCGATGAAATGGGATGGAAGGCGATTGGTGGAAACCGCGGACAATGTAAGAGAAACAAAACATTACGTTACGGATGCATACAATGACCTGGGACAAATGGGAGATGCACATCTGAGGGGTGTTTTTTTTGGGAGGGAGACAAAAGGGTTTATGAAATGGGATTTCAACCCTACATCCTTATTAAACTAGGTAACTTAATAAATAAAAAAATAAAAATTCCACCCACAGTTCATCCCTCCTCCTAAAAAACATTATGTTCTCACCTTGTCAAAGTGATTAAATGATGCTCTGAACTCATGCATTTGTTCCTGGCTGATTCCCTTGGCGTCACGTGTTAGGATCTGGTTCTCCACCTCATTTATGGTCCTTGCAATAGTGGTGAGGAGATGCTCCCAACCGACACGAATGTGCTGCAAAGGACAATGTGACGATTAACAACCAGATCACAAAGCAAAGTCCACCGAAAATAGTCGACTGGCGCAGAGTCTCACCTCCATAGTGAAGTTTGTGTGCTTGTTATCGAAGATCAGGGCTTCCTGGATGAGCTGGTGCTGCTGCTCCAGCTTGTCTATGTTGGGCTTGTAATTTATGACGCTCTGTTCATACTGCTTCAGGTGACTCATCTGATCCTCCAGGGTGCCATGCATTTCAATGGCGATTCTTCCAATCTCCTGAAGAGATAACATAGACACTTGCCATTAGTAACCAAATAAGGCCACATCCACACCACAGTATTTTCAGTCCGCATACAATGTTCATTTTTGCAGATCGGATGCAGACCCCTTTCATTTTAATGGGGGTCACAAAAGATGTGGACAGCACACTGTGTGCTGTCTGCATCCATATGACCCTAAGTTCACACCTGAGCGTTTTACAGTGCGTTCAAACGCACTGTAAAACGCTCAACACATGAAAACCAATGCTGTCCTATGGCCCTGGTTCTCACTTGAGCGTTTTACAGCGCGTTTGAACGCGCTGTAAAACGCCTGACACAAAGTACTTGAGCTTTTTTGGGGGCGTTTGTCGCGCGTTTTGTGATTGACACCACAGTAGTCAGTCAATCACAAGAACGCGCGTTTCCTATTTGCAAAAACGCGCTAAAATACATGCGACAAAAACGCGCGTAAAACGCGCGTTTCAAGAACGCTCAGGTCTA
This sequence comes from Bufotes viridis, assembly GCA_033119425.1. Lineage (NCBI taxonomy): Eukaryota > Metazoa > Chordata > Amphibia > Anura > Bufonidae > Bufotes > Bufotes viridis. The sequence continues at coordinate 27,685,466 of CM065597.1, read as the reverse complement.
AACCCAGGGTTACTGTTCCACAGCTCAGCAAAAAAAGAAAAAAGAAAAATAACCACCATCCTATTCTTGGCCGTTTTGTGGAAGGGGAAAATGCAGGATGCACAGCAGCAATATCTGTGTTTTGCAGAAAAAAAATCATGTCTGGTCACTTAGAACTACAAGTACATCTGAAACCAGATTCTATTAAATTTACAGCAATATAGCATGCAGTACCAATTTGCTCCATTAGGTGGCACTTTCACACTAATTCTTACCTACTGACACCACCAGACACGGGTGGCAAATGAAATGTAGTAAGCCATAAATAGTTACAAAAATTCTACAAGAGTGGCTGAAACAAATGTTAGATACCTCCATCTTTCCTTGAATCCAAGGTCCCACCACATTTGCCTGGTTCGCAAACTGCAGACGTAGATGCTCGTTGGACTGCTGCTTGTCTTGCTCTCCTTTTAGGGCATTGTCTCTCTTAGGAACTAACTGCTGGACCTGGAAGAAAGAATAGGCACACTGTAAATGTGTACTATAAGGAGCCTAGGGGCTGTTAACCTAAGGCACAGCAGGCTTCTCTTTTGCAAGCTAATGGGCCCAGGATATCATTGAGAGGAGAACAATATAAGGAGTGTTTTTCATCCAAATTTGGCTTATTAACCTAAAGAAGCTTCACTTTAACTAGCTCCCCCTTAGCTCTGGGAAGCGAGAGTGTGTTTTCTACCCTCCTCCGTGGCCAGGTCCACCCCATGCAAAGTAGATCACCATTGATATTTTTAATCATTTTTTATTTTTTAATTAAAGTGATGGGGCTATAGGGTCTGCTTGAAAAATATAAAGAAATCTTAATACATCCATTTTGATGGCGTTCATTTGCCCAAAACATGAGGATGACGGGAGGATCTTTCAGCGATTGCTTAACCCATAATGTACGTGCACATTATTTGCAGGAAAGTATTGTTCCCGCTCTATATCTAGCAGGTGCTGGCTGTGTAACACAGCAGACACCCCGCTGCAATGACCAGGATTAGAGAGAGATCCAATCCCAGTCATTTAACGACTCAGATAGTGACCGCTGCCTCTGGACATTTAAACAGAGGGAGGGGGCTCTCTATGTTCTTTGAACAAACCTCTGTGGCAAAATTGTGGGGTCCTGATCGGTTGCTATGGCAGCCTGGGGTGTTGTGGTGACGTGTCACATCACTGCTGAGTCACGTACCGCTTGGGGACAATTATATAGTTTTCTATGGCCATGCAAAATACATACTCCCAAATAGTGTAGGGCAAGCCATCTCCTATGAAAAGCATGTGTAAACCTAGTCACGGACACCTACCTTCTCCCACTTAGAATTGATGGTCTGTGGAGTGACTGAAGTGTAGGGGTTCCCGGACGATAACTTAATGTTGTTGTAGTCAGCAATCTTCTGAGCTTCGCTTTGGATGTCAAGAATGGCTTCTCTCTCCCGGTCGGCATCAGGCAGTGTAGATTTAAACTGCTCATGAGCTGCAATAAGCCCCTGAAACAAAAATAGAACAACCATGTTTTTTCCGTATATTAAGGCGCAATAATCGGCACCACCGAGGAATGTCGTAGACTCCTTACCTCAATCTCTTCAATTGTGTGCACAATAAACATGTCTTGCAAGTCCTCCATCGCCCCTTCCATCCAGTTGTTGAATGGTGCTGCTCTTTTGGCATATTCCAGATACAACTGGTCTATGGCCTCCAAATGCTTCTCAGTTTGCTAGAACCAAAAGTTAAAAATCATGAGCAAGCAAGCATAGGGAAAGTGTAAATGTATGAAGTCGGCAGAGCACCCCCACTGTCCTCACCTCTAAGGCTTCCCGTCTGCCGTGTGTCAGAGACCCTAAAAGATCCCACTGGTCGCAGATCTTTTGGCAACGTGCGTTTACGCTGGGAGAGTCGTAGTAGTCGAGTTCACTAGAAGAGACAAAAAGATTAGGTATTACTATTAGAAACAGCAAGCCTAAGAGCACTTGGTTAGATATTCTGGGGAAGATGCACTTACTCCCACGTGCACCCCACCCCCTTCTATCCACGTGTCAGGGAAATAAAAGGATCTATTCACTGCAGCTATGGCAAGCTTGGAGACGTGAAAATTGTGAAACTTTGGCCTTGGAATTTCTTATAATAACGGTGTGTAAGACACGCAGACAATGAATGCACTGTGCTATAAAACACACCTATGTCAAGACGCATAGAAAACCCACGTGGCATCTTCAACTGCAAAGCCAAAGCAATCTGTGCTGGTCCCAAAACATGTCATGCCTGAGAGAGGCAATTTCTAATACAGAGAAGGCTTGAATAAACTCCGACTTAAGTCACAGCGTACAGTAGACCAGGAAAAACTACATTGGATGAAACTTTGTGTCGGGTAACAGGGATCGTATCCAGTTATCAGATTACCAGGTAATCCCTAAAATAAATAGCGGGAGGTATGCATTGGGAGGGTTTCCCCGACTTAGACCACTGTATTCAGCGACATGCTTTGGAGGTATGTTTGCTCATGGGCTCCCATGTTAAAGGGAATTGCCATCTGAGACAACGGGGGCATATCGCTAGGATATGTCACCATTGTCTGATAAGTGTGGGTACCAGCTCCGGGACCCACACCTACACTGAGAACGGAACAGGAAAAGGTGGTGGCCGGAGGACCCCGGGTCTGACAACCACCAAGAGGTCTTCCCATAGTAGTGAATGAGAGCGCACCCTGCTTGCTCAGCCACCGCTCCCATTCATTTCTATGGGGCCAATGGAAATAGCAGAGCCAGCAGTGCGCCCTCCACAACCTCCAGGGCTCTGTTCCCCATGGTCTCAGATTGTAAAACCCTTTTAAATATAATGTGCAGTGAACAGAATATACTTTGAAATTAATACTGCAGTACTCTACTGCTGTTCTAGCCAGCAAAAAATAAAAATATCAAACAGTGACATATCGGCCCAATACCCTTGTTAAAGCTGCACAGACTGTATAAGCACTGTTGTGAATGGTAAAACCAGTGCAGCAATTGGTGGAGCTTTCAGCATACCCATACTATGGAGGACCCTATAGATCAGCCTTTGCCTCATGAGTAATGTGTATAGATCAATGCCTCATGAGTAATGTGTTTTTGATTTCAGTTCAAGTATTTCAAGGCAACTCACTTCAGCTCCTGGGCAATGGCTGCAATCTGCTCCACTCTGTCCTGGTGTGCCGCAAGGTCGCTCTCAAAGGCTTCATGCTTTCGTATAAGTGCCTTGATTTCTGCAAGAGTGGCGGTCTCATAGTCCTTTTGCTTCAACATGGCCTCTTTGCCTATTGAAAAAGAAAGTAGCGACGTCCTTTATACTCCACACAAGAATTGATAATGGTTTTTAATCAGCTTTAAAGATCTGTCACTAGGGATGAGCGAATCGACTTCGCATAAAAGTTTGTTCTAATACTGTACGGCGCTTATTAGAATGTATTGGCTCTGATGAGCCGAAGTTATTCCCGGAATTTTTTTTTTACAGTGAGAGTGTGAGAGACCTAGCAGTTCCTGATCGATCATCTGATCAATGGGGGTCCGAAACCCAGCACCCCCACCAATAAGCAGTTTAGGGCCCTCCGATGAACACTGCGACCTTCTTGCTGCTTTCCCTAGACCTGTGATATCACAACCATTTGGTCATGCGGCCTAAGAGTAGCTTAGCCCTATTTAAGTAAATAGGGCTGAGCTGCAATATCAAGCACAGTTGCTATACATGGTATGGCGCGGTACCATACAGCTGCAGTGCTCACAGAAGCGGATATAGTCTTCTCAAACAGCTGATCGAGGGGGTTCCAGGTATCAGACCCTCACTGATCAGATATTGATTACCTATCTAGAGGGCAGGTCATCAGTTAGAAATAGTCAGATAACCCCTTGCTCCAAACACGCTCGGGTGTATAGTGACAATACCCACCCTCAGTCCAGGATTCATGTATAGATGCTTTCTGGCGAAATTTCTCAGCCAAGTGATCCAGCCTTTCTAACCTACGAATTTCATTTAAGAGCCATTCTTCATATCCCTTTTCCGCCTGCTCCAGATGCTGCCAACCATTATTAATGTCCTGAAAATCGGGAGAAAAATGTGGTTTTAAAAGAGGCGAGTAACGGACACAAAACTAGCACTGCCCTAACCAGTGGCTGCAATTCTGTACAATAACCCGTATCTATGCAGTTTGCACCTAAAATATCATTGCCATAAAGTGAATAACTCGGTAAATTTGTCAAGCAAAAAGGATCTGGCTTACTTAAAGAGGTCCCGTCGCCACAAAATGCAGTGCAAGCTGCAGGTTACAGATCAGGAGGAGCTGAGCACATTGATATAAAGTTTTGGGTGAAAATAATTCAGTAAAAGTTGTACTTTATACATTTACATGGGGAGAGGTTATCAGTGATTCTCTACATGTGTACAGAGATAGCGCCGGAGCCTTCTCTCTATTGTATTGTGCGTGGTATCGTGCTCAGCCCCACTCTCTTCTATTTTACTGAATCTTGTCCCACAAACTATATATCAGTCTGCTTAGATTCTCCTGCTGTATAACATGCTGCCTGCACATTGCATTTTGTAGGGAAGAGTCCTCTTTAAAAGAGATGTCTCACCAGACAATCCATTCAAAATGCGGCCACTGGTGCAAATCAGCTAATAGACCAGAGTCTGGCTCCCAACAAAACAACAGATTTTGCTGGGAAAGTCGTGACCAACAAATTACTGTCTCACTAGTGGATGGCACAGAGACCATTCAGAAAGGTTGCCCATGCAATACAAGGGGGCAGCCTGTACAAAACAGCTTCCACTGTGGCTTGGAGACAATGGTCCACAGCAGGAACCCCCCCGTGAGGTCCATATGACTTGATATATGGACTGGTGTTGCATTTTTGAGACCACCCCTTTAAAATGACAGCAACCAAAAATACTTGCACATTTATGGTCATCAAACCATGGGAATTATGCTCTGAGCATCCCTCCTTATAATGCTTGGAGCAGACACTGAAATAATCCCACTGCAGAATTACCATTACAGCATTGTGTGATATACGTACTCCTTGCCACCCAACACCCTGGTACTCACCGATACCATCCTCCCCTCAGAAGGCATGAAGGCCGGCCTGTTACTGAGCCTCAGCTTGGTCTGTAAGGTGTTAAAGTTGATCTCCAGCTGACACTTCTCCTGGACTTTTGGTGGTTTGTGCACACGGCGATAGTCCCGGAAATCTTCAAGTTTTTGTTGCATATCAGGCATGGTCTTCTCTGGCTGCCGATCTTCCAGCCATGGGATTGTACGGCGAATCCACTCCAAGAGCTACAAGAAGAGAAGGGCTTTAGTTACCAGGAATACGAAATATAGAAAAAGACTGAACATGAAATACCAAATGGGGTGAATAGCAAATACCTGCAAAACTCCAGGGACCAGCTGGTGTAAACTTTAAGCACAAATCACTGCGAAGCCTGTATTAGATAGGCAGATCAGCAAGCGATTGTCGGGAGAGAAGCATTTCCCTCGGCAATCGCCCGGTCTCTAGTGGAGGACAGATCGCTATGCCATCGCTCGTCCCCATACTGTTTAGTGGTTTGCCGGCAGTAGATCGTGTTAGACAGCACGATCTGCCGCCAGCAAGAGCTGGTTTTTCAAAATTGCCTGATGAACCAATTTCAGCAGCAGCAGCAGTATTACACTGCAAGATGATTGCTAACGAGCATTCATGTGAAAGCTCGATAGCGATTATCGGCCAGTGTAATACAGCCTTTAGCCTTTAAATTGTTCCCAATGTAAAGCAAATGTTCAGACTAATAACAACAGGGTAGCCCCATCTTATAAAATACTGGCACATTGTTAGGATAGGTCAGTGATGGGCAACGTGCGGCTCTCCAGCTGTTGCAGAACTACAACTCCCAGCATGCAAAGCCTGTCTATAGCTATCAGCCTACTGCAGGGCATGGTGGGAGTTGTAGTTTAGCAACAGCTGGAGAGCCGCACTTTGCCCATCACTGGGATAGGTCATCATTTTATGATCAGTCGGAGACCCCCATAGATACTGAAAGTGAAGGGCTTAAAGCCCTGGTATAGCTCCTTTATACTTTTTTGGCAGAGCTCCCTTCACTTTAATGAGGTCATGCTGCTGTTTCCTATAGGCCCCTTTTATATAAGGGAGTTGTACACTCCGTACTTAGAGCGCGAGTATACGACAGCTCACGTCCTGAACTACCAGCACAGCCGGGTATCGCATAGCATTATATTGATTTATGATGCTGTGTAACCCTTACAGTTCTGGAATGTATTAGATGACACTGACATATTGCTGACAGTGTTATCCAATACATCCTAGAACTGTAAGGGTTACATAGCATCATAAAATCAATATAATGTTATGCGACCTCGGCAATGCTGGAAGTTCAGGACGGGAGCTGTGTTGTACTCAAGCTCAGAGTCTGGAGTCTACAACTTGCTCGTGTGAAAGTGGCCATTCAGTGAACAGCACTGCTGGGCAGAGAAAAATAGTGAAGGGGGTGCAGTGCTAAATCGGCACTGCCACCCTGTATTCTTAGGCTACCTGCATACGAGTGTGGGTATCTTGTAGAAATTCCATGCAAGTTTCTGTACGTTTCTGCACGTGCTACTTACAGATTTGTTGCTGATATAATGCAATTTTGACGCAGATCTCTTTAATTGAAAGAGGTGAAACTACTGACATCAAAATCTGCACGGCAGGTCAAACAAAAAAAAAAAAGCAGAGTACATGAGATTGGTGTAATCTCACACACTTTGCTGGTACGGTTTTACCACGAGTAATCCGCAACATGTGCAGGTAGCCTTCCAACTGGTCTGGGTCCCAGAGGACAGACCTTCACAGACATCCTAATTATTAAGCTGCAAACCTAGCGCTTAGTTAACTAGATGAAACAATGCATCATAAGGAAGTAAAAGAAAGCGTAACAGGTGAATGCATCACGTGCTTAAATTCAGAGACAATTTACTAGTAATAGTGGCGACGTGAAACTTTAAAACCTATGGAGACATGAATGACTCACATCGCTGGCCAGTCTCTCGTAATCTTCCATCAGATGTTCGTTCTCTTGATTCACAGCCAAGACCTTGCAGATTCTGTTGGCTGCTGTCTCAGCCTAAAGGACGACACAATGTTTAGAAAGATCTGACAACTCCTGTGAAGAGTTCTCAAAAAGTCATCATTACCAACAGTGATGAGAAGTGTGGCCCAGGCAGCCATACTAGGAAACCTCCAACTACAAGTCAGCCGCCAATAACAGAGATAAGAGCCTGGACTCCCAGGAGCAGAGGTACGAACATACACCAAGGTAGTGATATCTGTGCACGCAGCTTGAAATATAGTGGAAATCCTCATACACAACGCAGCAGTGACCGCTTGCACCAAGTGCTGGATGGTTTTGCTTAAAAATTGCTGCCATAACTTTTCCAGGACACACACATTAATGACCTACTCATTGGATGGGTGATCAATATGAGATTGGTGCTGGCAGTAAAGAGCGCACGGAGCCGTATAAAACCACAGCGCCGTACACTGACCATTCTCTGGTACTGCAACTAATGGTCCCATTCACTAGAACAGGAGTAGTAGTATCCCAGAAGGGCCACTACAGCGGAATCCCATGCAGACAATCCACAGTATGTCACTGTAGCAGCAAAGCGGATGGGAAATGGACAAATTTAATCCATACGCTGCAGAAGACATTTACAGCGGATACCGACCAGCAGCGCATATCCTGCAGATTTAAGATGTCAATTTACTCTGCAAATTTAACTGCACCCCTTGCAACACAAAACTGTGGCAATTTAGTAGTGAAAAATCTTCCACATGCTACCGTACCCATAAAGGGGTATTGTGGTCATATAAAGTTGTCCCCTTTGCACAGAACAGGGGATAACTACGGTATTCGATTAGTGATGGTCCTACTGATGGAATCTCCACTGATCAGGGGACGGGGACCCCCCTAAGCCCCAAGCCACCCCCCCCCCCCTCCCATTAATTTCTACGGGAGTTGCAGAGATAGCCAAGCTTTACTCTGATCTCTCTGGAACTCACATGGAAATTAAAGGAGAGGCTGGAAAAATGCCTGACCGGCTGCTCAGTTCATTTCGGGAGATGCCACAGTGTATGGGGTCCCGGCGGCGGGACCCCCATCAATATAATAGTTAGCACCTGTCCTGGGGATAGCAGATCACTTTATATAACCAGAATACCCCTTTAAATTCTATAGCAAGTTATTGTAGTGTACATATACTGAATTTTTTTAGGGGGCATTTTTTGCACATGGATTGCTCTAGCTTCGGCTTCTTCACGAGACTGAAATGAAGGGGGGGAAAAATGGCTTAAAAAATACTATTAAAAATGCTTGAAACCTTTTTATCTTTTTTTTACAATTGGGCTAAAAAAAAAAATCTAAGACGATTAGCCATCTATCAGGAGAAAACAAGCTTAACCAGTGCTGGAAGATAATTTGTACTGTAGAAAATATAAGGAGGTTGCAGTTAATTAAAGTCTTTAGTAATTAGGAAAGGCGTTGCTCTGAGGTTATGACCCCAAGAGAAGAAACAAGATCAGGACAGGTTAAACACCCAGTAAGAAATGCCAGCAGAAGCTCACCTTCTGAGCCCCAGAGAAAGCGTGGTAGAAGCAGGAAACGTAGGTCATTATGGCCTTCTCATCAGGCCTGAGAGTGCCCACAATATCTGTGCAAAGAAGAAAGAAAAGGACAAGTGCCAGGTGAGGTGGCGCAGGACCAGCCAGGAGCCAGGCGAAGGGCTTCCTGTCCCAGATCTGCACCTCTCTGCCCTCTTGTCTGCGCCAGGAATAATAAGCTGGGTGTAGTTCATCTTATCGCCAGAGTTAAATAACTCTTAAGTACCTTGAGAAAGTGTCTCATACGCTCCAGCTACAAGATTCCCGACACAGAGGTGACAACATGCCGCGCAACTGCAAGAAAAGCATATGAGGCATGCGGAAGAGAGAAAGAGCAAGAGAGGAGACAGGTGGGGGCACTGTGGTCACCCCAAACACTACCTTCTGGGCTCCTGAGAAGGCGTGGTAGAAAGAGGACACGTATGTCATGATAGCCTTCTCATCAGGACGAGCGGTGCCGACTATGTCTGTAAACGAAGGAAAAAAGTTAAAAAAGAAAAAAAAAAGAAAAGTGGTTAACATTCAGGGGCCTTTGGAAGGGGCTTGTGCTGAGAAATTAAAAAACAGCCAAAAGTCTGAAGAACGGGAGAAGGACAAGATTATAACGTTCACTGGCTTTGATTAATATTAACTAAATAGAGCAGCATTGTTGCCAGTTATTAAAAGGGTTTTCCGCCATTTTAGAACTGTATCTGATCGGTGAGGGTCCGACACCCAGGACCCCTGCCTAAAGGTGCTTGAGAAGGCACCAGTGCTCCTGTGGGCGCCACGGCCGTCTCCATTCTTACCAAGCACAGCGCTGTACATTGTATAGTGGCCGTGCTTGGTATCGCAGCTCAGCCCAATTCACTTCTATGGGGTTGAGCTGCGCCTAGGCCATGTGACTGTTGAACGTGACGTTTCTGGCCTGGGAAAAACCGAGAAGTCTGCGGCGCTCATGAGCACTGATAACTTCTCAAACAGCGGATCGTCCGGGGTCCCGGGTGTCTGACTCCCACTGATCAGATACTGATGACCTATCCTGAGGACAGGTCATCAGTAGTAAAATATCGGAAAACCCCTTTAACTCCTGAGAACCATACCTTCAGCATCCAACATCTTAGGAATATCCAGATACTTCTCGGCCACCTCAAAGGCATTGTTCAGGTTAGTGACTGGGTCATCCTAAGATATGAGCACAAAATAAACGTCAGGAAATTGATCAACATATGAATGAGGTCTGGATGACTAGAGGCTATAACTAATCTCCACTTACCTTTCTCAATTTGTCATATTCTATAAGCTCTGGCCTGTGTCTGTGGATCAAGGCATTGAAGGCAAGGCCGTCCTTCCAGCTGCAACAGGAGACAACAAAAACGATTAGTCCCGAAGTGCAGTTTGTACATTACAGATTGAATACAGTTTTGTCACGTCTTCTGCCATTCTCATTTTTTATTTTCCAGTTTTCCACAGTAAACTGGGGCATACATAGGAACCCCCACCATAGCACTCACTCCGTGGTATACAGGCTGCAAAAGAAGACAGAAGCGCTCAACCAACTATCACTTACTCAGGGATCCCAACCTGCTCTGCTAAACTGCAGAGGCTTCAAAGCAGCAATGTCAAATAACGCTGCTACGGAATTGGGATCTCTGCCACCTGCTGTCAGATAGCCAGGAGTAGAATGCAAATAAGAAAACTTAAAGGGGTATTCCAGTTGTTATAAGTTATCCCCTATCCACATGCTGGGACCACAACCAATTGTTAGAACAGGGGCCCCCCCCCGGGGTACATCTAATAACCAGAATACCCCTTTAACTCACATGCTTAAAGGAGTTGTCCCATCTCTATATCGAGAAAGGAGCCCGAAAGTGAAGGAGGGCGCACTGTGCATGCGCAGCCGCCGTCCATTCATTTTCTATGGGGCCAGCGAATATAGCCGAGCGCTGGCTCGGCTATTTCCACCGGTCCCATAGAAATGAATGGGAGCATGGGTCGCGCATGCGCGGTACACTCATTCACTTCTATGGGAGCAGAGTTTGGTGGTGGACAGACCACGGGAAATCTAGGGTCCTCCAGCCACAGCTCTCCCCGCTCCGTTTTCGATATAGGTGCGGGTCCCAGCAGTGGGAGCCGCACCTATCAGACAATGGGGGCATATCCTAGCGATATATACCCATTGTCTGAAATGGGAATACCCCTTTAAAAGTACCTCTGTTCAAGTACTGTGGGTGCAGTCCCCATTGAATCAGAAGTGATGACAGCACATGCACTGTTCACATGACCACTCAGCCGATCACTGGCCTCAGCAGTCATTACCTCCAGTACGGTGGGGACCACAAGCGCTGGAACGGAGAAACCTTTAGCGGCTGAGATAAGAGCCTGGATACTCAGTTAATAAATTTTAAAAACTGTTGGACAACGCCTAATACTGCCTGGTGGGGTTGTGATCCTGCTGATTAAAACAATATATTTATGGCCCAAATCAGCTTTTTGGTTGAAGAGATATCTTATATGCTAATTAAAGGGGTTGTCTCATCATAGAGAATGGGGGCATATCGCTATAATATGCTCTTATTGTCTTATAGGTGCGGGTCCCACCACTGGGAACCGAACCTATATCAAGAACGGAGCCCCGCAAGGTGGTGGCTGGAGGACTCCAGTCCGGCCAGGCCACCACCAGGCCGGCTCCCCATAGAAGTGAATGGGAGTGCACCATGCATGACCGTCCTCCAGTCCCATTCACTTATGGGCTCGATGGAAATAGAGCCAGCGCTCGGCTATTTTCGCCGGTCCCATAGAAAATGAATGGAGGGCGGCTGCACATGTGCCCTCCTTCACTTTCGGGGTTCCATTCTCGATATAGGTGCAGGTCCCAGCGGTGGGACCCTCACCTATAAGACAATGGGGGCATATCCTAGCGATTGTCTGTCATGAGACAAACCCTTTAAGGGCTTCAGTGCACCAAGGTGTGCCCCCCTTCCCTTGATAGACATGGCCAGGCATCTTCATTGTGCTCTTGCCTGGCCCCGTCATCCACCGTAAGCGCCGAAGACTTCTGTATATCTACAGACGTCTAAGACTAAGGCACAATATCTGCAACCGCAAAGCAGATCTGGGCAATAATGAATGACATATTCCATGAGAATATGACCGCACTACCAGGAACAGTGACTGAAAGCCTATAGCCTTAACTGAACCCCAGATACAGAGGGTCGTATATTCTGCAAGCAAGGCATCACCTGATGTGGAAGTTCTGTACATTGACATTCTTGTAAGGCGCAGTCTTCCGCTGACACCAGAGCAATAATCCCTCCTTCGCAGAAGTTTCTGTGGAGACACCAAAAGAAGAAGTTCAGCACGAGAGGGGAACAGGGAACTGATGACAAAATAATAAGTGATGCAAGACGAGAAAGCACTTACCTTCCACAGAGATATCCTGAATGGCAAAACGAAGGATAATGGTCCAGATCATTCCTAAAGTCATCTTTGCGTTCCCATCCACAATTTCTAGAAGAAAAATAAAGCCGCATTAATGGCGCTCCAGGCAGTACTCTGCATCTATGTGCTCAGAGGTTGAAGGATCTGCCCACCTTCAGCTCCAATGGAGACCAGCTTCACTCCTTTACTTGCAATGAAGTCCAACGCTTTATTGACGTTGTTGATCTTATGGACTCTCATCTTTCCTCTCTCTGGCTTGGGAAGACGTTCTCCTAAAAGAAAGACGAATGAAAGAAAAGTCAAGTACCTGCAGCTTTACCGTCTCACGTCTGCAGTGCTTAAGCACAGCGGGACCTGCCAACCGTGCTTTCACCTCTCCTCTGATAGTGGGATATCGCGAAAGATAAGGATTGGGCAAACTGGATTTCAACTGCCCGATCCTTTTTCCCCCTCAAGAAGATAAACTGCAGCTTCCTCCGCCTCTTCCTATGCGTTTGGCCGAGCAGGCCGGTGTATGAGGGAATCAGGAGAGATGGCCGAACAAGTGCCTTGAGTGTGCCGGACCTCAGCCAAGACACGTTTTATGTGAAAACCCACCTGAAATAACTTCCAGGAGTAACATCAGCTTTAACCCATCTCTGAAATCCTCTTCTATATTCTCGATCTGAGTGCCGGCCTTCCTCAGGTGGGAGTTACACCAAGCCGTGAACGTCTGCGGAGAGAAGAAGTAGTCCAGTCAACAACCAGATAACAGATCTGGAGAAGTAGATGCAGCAAATACAATGAAAACCGACTGATCCTCAACTAAACGTAACTATAATGGGGTCCGGCGGAGGAAATCGGCCGAAGCACGCAGCTGTTTTTGCCCTGCCGATTCCCGGACGCTGGATGGCAGTGTGAAACAAGCCTAAAGCTACATGTAAAAACCTGGGACGGCTGAGATGCAGCCTAAAAATGTGCCTTAATGCACTGCGAATCGTGACCGATTTCATAATGACTGTTGTGCCAAGTATGCAAGTTATCCCTATTCACAGGACAGGGGATAACTGGTCGCTGGAGGACCCCCGCCAATCCTGTTCCCCTGATCTGATGGAGCGACAGGTTGAGCATGCACCCTGACTTGCCATTTATTCTCTATGGCACTGCCGGAGATAGAGTACAGCGCTCTGCCATCTTGAGCGCTTCCATAGAGAATGAATGGAATCGAAGGGTGCATGCTCGACCTGTCGCTCCATCTGATCAGGGGAACGGGACCGCCATTCCCAGGATGGGTGGAGATCCCAGCAATGCGACCCTTACCAATCTGCTAGTTATAACTTGCAAACTTGGCACAACCCCTTTAATGGTTGCACAATTTTTCAGGTAAAGAGCAAGGGGCCGCATTGTTTTGCACCTATGTGCAAAAATGTGCAGCCATTAACAGTCATTCTGAAAATTGCACCAATCTGCAGTAAACGCATGGCACGTGTTTGTACCCTCGGATGTATAAATCACATTTAAAGGGGCAGCCTGGCTATATAAAAGGTTCTCCAAATGTGCCAGGCAGGGTTGACGTAAAACCTAAAGCAAAAATCAAAAACAGATAAATCCAGCGCTTCCTTCCAATTCATGTGTAACCAGTGTCTAACTTGGTAGAGGGGTAAGGCAGAGACCTCCATACGTGACATTAAACATGTCAAAACGGCTGTGTACTTATAGTCCCTACAAAGCCCGCGGGGGCAGGACACCCAGCATGATCCCAGGATCACTGTCCAAAATCCTGTCTAACCTTCAGCCATGACCACCGGGGACTATAGCTGGTCATACACGTCAGATGTATACTGACCCCAATTTTGGTGAGACTGGCCAACCACCTAATGTGTACAGGGGCCTCCTGACATGTTTCAGGGAGATGAGATGCTGCCAGAGGGGCATATTTAGGGCCAACCTTAGGTTCCCGGCAGACCGCATGATTTTTGGGCCAGTTATCGGGAACAAGCATTCAAAGCAAATTTCGTTCCCGATAATTAGCAGGTATGATGGGAATCTATCAGGTTGCAGGATGCCAGATTGTCGGCAGCACATCTCCCTGTGCACTGCCCATAATCAACAGAACTGAAGGAGGGAGGAATGACCGCGGTAGTGATCCTTCCGCTCACGCTTGCTTTGCATCAGCCTGTGTAATCAGGACGACGCAAACTAGCGACGATGGATCTGTCATTAGTGTTGAGCGAACTTCAGTTTTCAAGTTTGGCGAGCATGGTTCGGGATATCTAAGAATTCCGTTATGGATTCCGCCACAAGTTATGATCCGTGGTAGCGGAATCCATAACGGAATTCATAGATGACTTGGAACTTGTACGCCGAACTTGAAAACACAAGTTCGCACCTCCCGAGTTATCATACACTGCCACTCACAATGCCCAAACATGGGGCAGTGTCATACAGCCCTTACACTTCGAATCCAAGAGCGTCGCCGTAGATTGGGGGTGCATACCTCAAAAGCTTGTTTTTGGGGTGGTGTAATCTGCGACCAGATCCTGATCTTCTACATAGGTTGGTCTAATTTATTTATACTTATAAACTTACTGAATGATCAAATCTACAAAAACTGAAAAATTTACCCGATTCTGAAAGCCTTAGCCAAATGCATCCTCGGGGGATTCTGAACGTTTCATCACCGGCGCTTCACACATCGAGATCCGCAGAATTATTATGTCCTTTCTTTTGGATAGTTTCACACCAGAAATAGGTCAACGTATAACTCATAGGATCTGAATTTCTTAAAAGAAGTATCAATGAAACCTCCTCCATAAGCCAGGGCTGGGTCCCTCTGGCATCCGGCCCAAGGTGGCGGGCTCTACTTTTACTACATGCCATAAATGCTTATCCCGGAATGTCATATAGCGAAGCCCTGGGTAAATTATTACACTGGGACCTCGGCCTGCAGAATGAATGATTCACAATATGGTGCAGAGCAAAAAAAAAAAAAAATGAGTGGAAAGGTCTCTGAATCCGTGCGTGACATGGAAGAAACGCCTCAAGACATGCCACCACCCAAGACATGCCAGCTGGAAAGAGCCAGTGGGTGTATCCACCATCTCAGAAGAGGAGTCAGGTGCCCGCCAAGGGACCTCCTAAGTAAGAAAAACATTTTCTGGGTCATTTCCTGGGGCCTCCACGCACCAGACTGAGTCACTTCTCCCGAAATAGGTGCACAATTATCGCTCACAGCAAATACAATGCCTTCAGCTTAACCCCCCTGGATCCCGGCTCCCAGCAGAGGAACTGGCGTTAGCCTGGCTTTGCTCCATTAACAGGCCCGCAGCTTATTTCTTGCCCACAGAGCTGACACTTCTGCTCAATTCTTATTGTAGTCCTTCCAGATTTTCTTATGGCTGCACAGTGGGGCGGCGCTGCTGCCGTCATTTTCAGGTTTCACCGGCAGGGTGAGGAAGAAGGTGGGCATACCTTTTCAATTACAAAATCTCGACGCAACGGAGGGTGTTGTAGAGGAGAGAGGGCACACCCCTTTATTGCATCAATATGGCCAGGGCGAGGACATCCTTGGATGCAGCACCTGCTACGGCGCCGGCTTACTCATACCACGCTGGCAAATTCTTTCACCTGCAGAGCAGAAGTTTCCATTGTTCTGTTACGACAGCCTGTCCCCGTAACTGGGAGACCTGCCCAGCCCGAGCACGCACATACTCTAATTCCTCACATTCTTGCACCTTCCAGGTCAGAGTTTCGCGAGTAGGATAGGGGCGTCCTTGAGAAGGGGGCAGGTGAGGTGTAAGGAATGTGAACCGGCGGCAGTAACCGGCGCTTCCCCCTATGGACACACCCTAAACTCTCTATGCAATGACTTGCCCTGCGATCATTACTGCCTGCCACACCTAATGTGCTCGCTCGCCGTGCGGGACCTTCGGTGCTGGGGGACGTCGGCTGCTCCGCAGTAATGTCCGCGCGGTCTGCAAAAACAAGTCAACCCGTTCCGATAGCAGGGGTCTAATCAGGATTTAACTATTACATTCTCTGCTATCCCCCCCCACATTAGCACAGGTCATTTCAGTTCCTCTGCTCCATTGGAGGAGCAGAGCAAGTGCCGGGTCGGAGACAGATCTGGCCCCACTAACTAGAATGGGGTCTGTTCAGGTGCCCACCTTTTTGTGCGACAGAGTCCTTACTATGCAAGGAATAGGATATCTTGAATGAAATATTACTGTAATATATATGCAATATGTTTTATTATGTGCAGTAGATTTTCCTCTCTGGTAGCGCCCCCTGCTGTTTCTCCTTCCGGACCACCTTCCCCTGCAATCAGAGGTGGACACACATGCTCAGTAGCTTCCCTGCTCCCTTCTTCCTCTCAGCGCTGGCGTAGTGATCTCACAAGCAGGTGAAGCGGCCCAGACACCTATTATTCATTGATCCGCCACTTCTAAATCTATAGCTATATCTCTCTCTAGACCAGGGATCAGCAACCTTCGGCACTGCAGCTGTTGTGAAACTACAACTCCCACAATGCCCTTCTGTAGGATGATAGCTGTAGGCTGTTAGGGAATGATGGGAAGTGTAGTTTTGCAACAGCTGGAGGGCCGCAGGGTGAGCACGCCTGCTCTAGACCAAGGATCAGCAACCTTCGGCACTGCAGCTGTTGTGAAACTACAACCCCCAGCATGCTTTATTCATTTCTATGGGTGTTATGAGAAGAGCAGAGCAAGTGTGCATGCTGGGAGTTGTAGTTTCACAACACCTGGAGTGCAGGACATTGCCCACCCCTGCTCCAGACAGTGGAGAAAGACATGGAGAGAGCATTACATAACACATGTATCTCTGGGGCCATATGTGAGGGGAGTAAAGCTCTGCAGAATAGGTTAGCTCTATACAAATAAAGATTATTATTGTTAAGGGCTTATCAAGCTAATCGCAACGCATCCAGGGAGATGCAGGCGCTTGATAAGGTGTTGCCCATCCACAGAAGGGGAAGAAAGAGTACAAACAGTTAAATGTAAAGCTATAATATACACAGACTATATAAATGTATACATCATGCCATGTACATTATAGGCCGCAGAACGTAGGCCGCACAGGAAAGAGGGTCGTGTGTGGTCCGGAGAAAACCGCCACCAGTCGCTACTCCAGTGCTGTGGAGTTCATCGCGCCCTTGGGGAGCTGCCTCATCGTTTTGCAGGAATATCCTCAGATGAGTCAGTTAAAAAAAAACTGAATGGACATCCTATGCTCTTCATCTAATCCCTCTACTGGGAATTTGGAGCTATGCACCATAATCAGGGAGGGATATTTCCTTACAATTTTTTTAAAAAAATCTGCTTTCAGATTTCTATCTTAGTCACAGAAATGATGGTGGTTGCGGATCCGACACAACGGACAGAACCCATTGACTAACAGCATCCATTTCGCTGGGAAAATAAAAAATAATAGTGACACTTGTGGAATTTCTGATGGAATCTGGGACAGTGTGAACACAGCCTTACACATTGCTGAAAGCAGACTACAATATGCAGGGGAGGTGGGGTAAAAATGGGGTTTACAGAATTCTACAATATATATATATATATATATATATATATATATATACACACATACACACACATACACACACACACATACACACTATCAGTGTAACAGCCCCGAGACTGCTTCATTCCTGTTTCTCAGCCGGGTACGTTCACAACCTGCAGATTTCACCCATTACAAAATCACGAAATACGGGGGATTTACACCAATTTAAGGGGTTCTCTGGGCTTTTTCTTCTGTCCAGTGGAAGTAGTACTTAGTACTTGTCCCTCTGTCGCGCAGCCGATCCCGCCATCTCCGCTGCGGGTCCCCAACCGGCTGTGTGCCCTTCTCTTCCTGTTCAGCTGCTTCATAGTAAATGCGGCTTAACAGGAAGAGAAGGGAAGGCATCCAGCCGGGAACCAGGGAGCCTGCAGTAAAGATGGCGGCATCGGCGGAGCCGCAAGAACTAACTAAACTATTTTTCTTCCACAGGAAAAAGAATGGATTTCCTAAACAGCCCGGAGAACCCCTTTAACTTGTGACAGTCAGGGCATGCGGCAGATTTTAATCCCCCAGAAACAAGGCTGAGACCGTGGCCATGCTCCAAACCATCAGAACCAGGTAGGCCGCCCTGCTGAAGGAATACTTCAATTCACTGTCTGCAAGCAGATCTCTTGTCTGAACGCCGCTCCGACCTTCAAATAAGCGTCACCAGAATGCTGAAAATTTTGACTGCAAAAAAAGCTAACTGGGACACGACCATCCCCACCACACGATACGCTTCTGGTGGGCACGGCGTCCCAGCATCAGGTAAAGGGGAAGGGGGACTGGGAAGGATGAGGCCAGCTGTCCCCACCCTTTCTGCCTTAGGCTAACCAGCGTGGCTGGCATTAGCTCAGCCCGGAGGAATGTGGCACAGGCAAGTCGTGAAATCAGTCATTCATCTGAACAAGGAAAGGGGGAGTGGGAGAAAGATTCCCATGAACGTGGCATCAAAGCTCCTGCTTGTAAATCTAAATCCATTACTGATCTGTGAGCTTTCTGGCTGGACAAACAGTTGCATTTTGACGGGGAGGGGGCGATGACGAACGTTTGTCAATGGGAGAGCGTAGGAATGGGCATCAGAAAAACGCATGCTTTTAAAAAAAATAAAATAAATAAAAAAAATTTATAAAAATGTTTGCATTGCACCCGAGAAAGACGCAATTGTACCTTTTATGAGTGACGTGTGCGAGTAACCAGCTTCCTGGACTCTAATGAAATTTAGAAGAGAAAAGGTGCGGCAGGAAGCACACGCTCCCGCCATGTTCCATCCCGAGTTCTGCAAGCACCTTATCTCTCGGAAGGTAGGGGCAAGGCAGGAAACCAGCGAGTTCAAGCCATTAGCTCCACGGAGGAGGACGGCGTCCCCACCAGGAGACGCTGGGTTTACCGTGGCCGATTTTTTTTTCTCTCTCTGGAACACAGAAGCAGAAACAAGTTTTCCCTGGGAATGATGTAGTGCTTCCTGGCTGGGACGGCATCCAGCAAAACTCTGCAGATCAAGACATAATCAAGCTGAACCCTTCAGCGACAGGAGGAATGTTAAACACACAGGACAGGAAGGCCAGGAATGTGCGGGGACAGTGCCGCACCACAAAATGCATTTGGTGGCCCCCGGATTCACACAAGTCCCACGCATCTAGGTTTAACCCCCCTCAGCATCCCACAAGGGGAAGGGGCTGCAGCCATGTCTCTGGTCTGCAGACAGTCTTAAAGGTGTTGACATGAACCACCATTTGGAAGGACACACGTACGAGCCCCCCCCCCCCCGCCGACATATTTCCTGCCGCCCGAACATTTCCGCTGTAACGCGCTCACAACGAGCAAACGCTGACAAACGCTCGCTGGACGGGACACTTCATTTTAGACAAATTAACAAGGGGAGGATTTTTGCATTACAGAAAGTTGAAGTATTCCCATGAGCCAACGGAAACTATGCATCAAATGTATACTCGGCTCTTGTACAATGTAAACGCTAATGCGCAGGCACGTCATCGGCATGCCGAGCGCGTCCTGTAGGTGACATCTGTGGAATGCTGTAGAGAAACACGAGGGGTGTCACAGGACGGGGCTGCGCGCAAGAACATCCGTCCAGAGGCAGTCAACGATCCAAATAGTTAGGGTGCTGTCCCACGAAGCAAAATCTGCACCGGGTTCATGAAACTTGGAAAACCCCACTAACTTTGCTGGTGCCGTGTTACCTTAGGGTAGGTTCATACCGCCGTATAACGGATCCGGCAGAGAGCAACCTGCTGGAGTTTAACGGACCCGGCCTAGCCAGGTATTGCGTTTACTGCCGGACCCCTTTGACTATAGTAGGATCGGCGCAAGCGCCAGTTTTCGGCCGGACAAAACCAATCCATGCAATGGTTTGTGTCCAGCCTTAGGGCTCATGCACATAAACGTATTTTTTTTTGCGGCCCATATACAAAACCATTTACTTCAATGGGTATGCAAAGGAAACGGAAAAGACTCCGCGAGTATTCCGTTTCCGTATGTCCACATGGCCGTCCCACAAAAAGGATAAAACATGTCCTATTATTAGGGACAGGCATTGTTAACGGATGCAATATGGACGTCATCTGTATCATTTGCGGATCTGTGTTTTGCAGACAGCGGTGTGCATCGGCCCTTACTGAATGGCAGTATCTGCTGGATCGGTAGACCTACCCCTACAATCCGCACAGACTGGAGGAAACACTTCTGCAAACCGAATAACAGCTCAAGATGCGAAACCATAAAGGAACTGAGGCGCCCGGCGCTGAACACGTCTGTGGTTTTCACACATTTCTAAGTGAACCTGCAGAGTCATCCTGATCCAGCTCTGCACCGACGCTGCGGCACCTCGTGCTGGGGCACAATGCACTTTACATGTTTGCTGTGGGGAGGGGGAAAAAAAAAAAAAAAAAAGACGACATATGGCATTTATTTCTCACAATGCATTCATGCAACTTCAAAGCAACTTTCGGAATAAGCTGGAGCACACGGACATCTGCGCCCGGGATCACAGGGCCCAGCAAATTACAGACAGCACCGGTGTAGACACCGACTGCGGCCATCTGCCCAGCGCCCTCCCACACTGGTGACGCAGAAAGGCTGTGGTTTATAGCGGCACAATTTCCCCCACATTCCTCAATGTCAGTGCACCCAGACAGTCAAAGGCCCCATTCACGCGTCAGTAGTGTGTTGCGGATCCGCGACACACCTTGCCACCACCAGCCCCATAGAGATGCCTATACTTGTCCGCAATTACGGGCAAGAATAGGACATGCTCTATATTATTGCGGAACCGCTGGCCGGAAGATCTGCGGCGCGCTCCGCAAATGCGCAGAGCACAGTGTGTGCTCTCCGCATCCATCACGTCCCCATTCAAAATGAATGGGTCCACACCCGTTCCGCAAATTTTGAGGAACGGGTGCGGACGAACATTGCGGACGCGTGAATGAGGCCTTAGGGCGCATTCACTACACAGCATGTATTTTGCAGTCCACAAAATATGGATTGAATGTGTGTGGCATCTGTGTCGCATCCATTATTTTGGGGAACCCACTGACTTCAATGGGCACGTGGTCGGCATTTGCAGCAAAGAATAAGACCTGTTCTATCCTTTGTGGAACGGACGCTGAAAGCACACGGTGCATCTGGTTCTTGAGAACGGCCGACTTGTCGAACTATGTGATCTGGTCTAATGTGAGAAGTCTCAAACTAAGGCTTTCACACTAGTGTTTATTTTCCGGTATTGAGACCCTATGACGGATCTCAATACCGGAAAATAAACGCTTCCGTTTTGTCCCCATTCATTGTCAAAAGTGACAAAATTTTACTGAACAGAACTAAATGCTCCAAAATGCATTTTGTTCCGTTTGCTTGCGTTCCCATACCAGAGAGAAAACCGAAACTGGGATGCAGAGCAAGATGGATCCGTCATGACCCCCAATGCAAGTCAATGGGGATAGATCCGTTTTCCTCTCACAATAAAAAACAGACCCATCCCCCACTGACTTTCAATGGAGTTCATAACGGATCCGTCTTGGCAATGTTACAGATAATACAACCGGATCCGTTCATAACGGATGCAGATGGTTGTATAATCAGTAACTGAGTTTTTGCTGAACCCTGCCGGGTCCTGCAAAAACGCTAGTGTGAACGTAGCCTTAGTCAACCAATAGATGGCAACCCTATCTAGCTCCGCCATTCTTACAGTGGAGCCGTCACCTCTCCTGATTAGCCCCGTTTTAGTAACTAGAGATCTATTATGATTTTAAGTTGTTGCATTCCTCTATTATTCCTACGAAAAGTTTATGAATAGATTGTTAACTGGGTGTTACCAGTTTGGGGGTGTCTGTGCACTGCCTGGAATTGTCAAGTGGCAGTCTTACAGTACTAGCACGCTGCACCTGACAGCACAGCGAGGGAGGCGAGCCCGGTGAGGCTTACTGCCCCCACCTTCTCCCACCTCTGGATGATGACGGACAGGTTCCTTTCCTACATGCAACAGGAAAGAATCCCGTCAGTCATCGCCCAGAAGCGGGCGAGCGTGGAGACAGCGAGCCTTACCTCCCTCACTGCAGTATTTGAACAGGTGCGATTTATAAAATGTCCCCGACGTGCCCCAGTATACCCCACTCTGCATGACGTCTTTAAATCTAAAATACACACATAATAATTTAAAAAGCTGAAGGCATCTGTGTTGGTCCCATGTTCATATGTGCCCACATTACTGAGAAAAATTACATTTTATTATATGCAAATGAGCCTCTAGGAGCAACGGGGGCGTTACCCTTACACCTAGAGACTCTGCTCTCTGTAGCTGCCGCCCCCTCTGCACTTTGACAGGGCCAGGCAGTGATGGCAATTCCACTGCTTGGCCCTGTCAAATTGCAAAGCTCGTGGCAGTTGCAGAGAGAGCAGAGCCTCTCGGAGTAATGGCAACGCCCCTGTTGCACCTAGAGGCTCATTTGCATATATTAAAGCATCATTTTTCTCAGTAATGCGGGCACATATGTACATGAGACCAACACAGATGTCTTCAGCTGCCAAGCGCACATTTTAACAGGTCAGCCGGTGTCATAGGGACAAACCTGCTGACAGATGGGCTTCATAGAATCAGTTTCTCAACTGTTGGATGTCCTATAGGCTTTTCATTTAGAGTCTTTAGTAATGACATCATGTGACTGCAGCGTGATGTCATTAGGGACAGCATGACATCACAGACATAGATTGAAGCCAATTAATGTCAGTAAGGTTCATACAATTGTGCCCTTGTAGAGCGGGCATCTTCTCGGACGCACAGGCCGTCATCGCTTTATTCTTTCCTGCCTAAATCTGCTGAAATTCCAGAGCCGCTAAGTTTAGGCACTGCGAGCGCGGGCACTCAGGACTTGCCGTATTTGGGGCTGCAGCACAGGAGGTTTTTTAGAAATATCTGTGACCCTCGTCCCTTAGTGGCAGGTTCAAAACCAACATTAATCCTAGGAGAGGACGGAGCGATGCATATCACATACACGTGTGTGAGAATAATATGGAGGGGGCAGCCGGGATATGGGGGGGGGGGGGTCGGCGCAGTGTGAGAAAGAATTTCCTCAACCTAAAAATTCAAAAGTTTGCAAATGCCTAATAAGGATGAAGAATGAGGAGAATTCCCATAGCCTGATCCTACTGGACAAGTCCTACGGAGCAGCTGCTCCAGGAAATGTGAGCGAGGAGGGCCGTATCTGTAGGAAGCAGGAGTCACTCGCAGCCCAAACATGGCTGAGGATGCACAGAGCAGCCGGGACGCCTTCCGGTCAGACCTTTCATGTGAACGGCTGGGACTCTGCAGAGAAGGGGCACATGGCAGGTGCAGCCCTTTATAGTCTCCTTGTAACCGTCTGATCTTCACCAGCCCTTCCAAGGAGGAGGCGCTCCCCTGACAAGACGGTCTACCTGTCAGGACACATTAGTCAGCCCTCCCTCATGGAATATTCGGGATGAGTATGAAATATTCAGAGTCTTCTCAAGATACAGAACCTGAACACATCCACAGGATAGCTGAGAGTTATTAGATAGGAGGAACCCCTCCGGATCAGGAGAACAGGGGCTCCGTACCCTGTGAAGCCCGCCCTGAAATGGACAGCGCGGCAGGTTGGAAATGTGCGCCACCTCTCCGTTCGTTTCTATGGGAGCGCTGTTCATGGCCATCTCTGGCAATCCCAGAGAAATGAATACAGCGGTGGCACACTTTGGAAACCAGCCGCTCCGTCCATGTCAGGGAGCGGGGCTCCACGGGGTGCGGGACCCAAGTTCTCTTAATGAGCGGGGTTCTCAGCAGTAGTTACTTTCTTTAAATGGAATAACCCTTTAAAGATTGGTGTGGGTCTCACATAAGACCCATGCGATCATAAAGTGATGGCATAATACCCTAGCAATCCTTTCAAAGGGGTACTCCTGCTGTAAAAGGGGTAAACTATCAGATCAGTGAGGGTACAACCTTTGGGACCCCCCCGAAACAGAGGCAAGTCAGTCAAGCACACTGCCGCTCCGTACATCTCTATTTCTTGCAGTCTCAAAGATGAACGGAGCAGCAGTGCGAATGCTAGACCTGCAGTCATTTAGTTGGGGGGTCCCACTCCCCACTCTCAGATGGACCCTTATCCTTTAAGGCTACGAATAGGGCGAGAAATTTGTAGCGAGTTTCGGTTGTCCAACCTGAAAGTTACTCAATGGCGCGGTGGCGATAGGGAGGCAGCAGTGCACCTGTGGGAAGTGCACCCAGCGTTTAGGTTACCTTTTTTTGTAGGAAATTTGGGCGACCACCAAGACGGCTACTATTACAGAGGGGGTGACTCAGGTTTTCCAAATATCCCAATTGCAAATCTGCATGACAAGGCAGAGCCGACGTTCAGGAGTCATATTCATCATCTTTTATTAAAAATTTAAAAAAAAGTACTTTCAAATCACTGCTCATGGGGCCAGAAAGCCTCCAGTCTGCGCGACTTCTGTGGGGACATACGGGTTCAGTGCACAGGACCGTGCACAGACGAAGCCAAGTTCAGATGCTTAGAAAAAAAAATTGGCAGGCGACGAGCTGCTGACAGGGGCCCTTGAAAGCAATCAGAGTGTTTATCCGAGACTTAAAGCAAGGAAGCTCTGACTTCCGGATCACAGGCAGCCCCTATGAGACAGGAGGGGAAGGGGGGGGGGGGTGGTGGCATTTGCATGATTGCTAAAGGCCAAGACAAAGGCCACGCATCTCACTGGCCAACGGAGTACAACTGAAGCGGGCCACCTATGTGATTTGCATTGCAAAAGTGCTCGGGAGTATCCCAGAATTAGCCCCTGTGCAGAGCGGCTCCTCGGTGCCAGTGTTTGCATCACCATCCCGACTGGCACCCGGGTGCTGAGCCCTGGCCCAACCCTCCATACAGGTCTTTTCCACATGAGGAGAAACAGCCACAACCTGAAATATCTGCAAGTCCAGACCTGCAAACACAGACCTCAACCGTCGAGTCTACGCCGGCTCCGTGCACAACAACGTGTGACGACGCTCTGCGGGCCCCGACATCGGCTCATGGGAAAGTGCTTTCTTTTGCACGCCGCTTCTGGCACATTTACTGCAGTCATTTTGCATTACGCCAGGAGATGTGATGCAGAACACGGTACAGGGGAGGTGCGCGGCCTAGAGAAACGTTCCCACTCCCCCAAATCACACACTAATTGGACTGTACTGAAAGCCGCCGCCGCCGCCGAGGGCAGACAAAGCTCCTTTACTCCACGCTGCCACAATCCTGCCTTTATTACACATTCCAACCTCCTAACACTGAGGAAAAAAGTGCATGTCCCAATTACGGCACAAGTTAGGGCAGAGTACTTTATAGACGTGAACGCAAGTCATGCAAACTCAATTGCCTGCACAGGATGTTCGGTCATTTTACAAATTGGATTGCCCCCTGCGGCAAATGTGACGCAGATATTCCAGATATAAAAGGATAAGTCCACTGGGCAGGGTCGAAGCTGAATATATGACGGAACCAAATACCACGTCCCTGTGTGGCCCATGATAGATCCCCTTCAAAAGGGCAAGTCCCCGGTGTGTCATTAAAGGTGTCAATCACCTTCCCCTGAAGCCTTAGGCCTCTCTTACACGTCCGTGTCCATGATGACAAGAAGGTCGCTGGTTCATGCAAGATGATGTCCGTGAAGGATCCGCGTTTGGTCCGGGTGTATCCGTGGTTTTCACAGACCTATACACTATAAAGCGCATAAATTAAAAAATAGGGCGTGCCTCCGGTGTATGACGAGGTCTCAGAGGTTAGCACTGGTGCCTTGCAGCGCTGGGGTCCTGGGTTTAAATCCGACCAAGGACAACATCAACATGGAGTGTGTATGTTCTCCCCGTGGGTTTCCTCCAGGTTCTCCGGTTTCTTTCCACACGCCAAAGACATAGTGATAAGGACCATAGATTGTGAGCCCCATTGGGGGACCGTCTGTAAACGCTGCGGAATATAGTAGCGCTATATAAGTGCATAAATTATAAATACGCACAGTCCATTGAAAAACACGACATGTGAATACACACATTAAAGTCAATGGATACATGTGGTGATCATGGACAGCACATGTATGTGATTCACTGACAGCCCTGCAGCTCAGCACATTCTATGACAACCTACCCTGTTGATGGTTTCCTGAGGAAACCACAACCAATTCTGAATCTGCTTTTCACAGCCGTGCTCCTCAGCTCGTCCTCAGGGCCCACCTGCCGGTCATGTTCTCAGGACCTCCTTAGGTGATATAATTGGTGTCCATGTATCAGGACTTCATTCTGTGGGACATTCTCAAATGCTGACCGGCAGGTGGGCCCTGAGGACTGGAGTTGGGGGAATACAGCATTCCAGGTATCCCGATGGACTGTGGTTATGGGTCTGACCAGCAGAATTCATTTCACGTTCTGCAATGTATAGTGTGAATTATGCGTCGTGTGAGAAGCACAATCCACTTCTAATCTGCACGCAACACATCCGGATTGTGCGGCGGATTCGTGGTGGACTATCCACTGCAGAAAATCTGCCCACGAGGTCGTGCCCTTAAAGTGTCACCACCATCATCCATATCATTCCCACGAGACTGTGCCCCTGAAGTATCACCACCTCCATCATCCATATCATTCCCACGAGACTGTGCCCCTGAAGTATCACCACCTCCATCATTCATATGATTTCAACGAGACTGTGCCCCTGAAGTATCACCACCATCATCCATATGGTTCCCATACGGGTAAAGCCCAGCAGGTACACAATGTTACAGCTGAGGTGTGCCCTAGCAGAGGATAAGTGATGCTGCGGTTATGGCCAGTCTCAAGGAGGCTGATGGGAATCGGTACTTTGCCTGCAGAGTTATCAGATCAGTCTTGCGGCTATTATTCCATACTACCGGCAGCAAGGGACGGCACAGCTCCATGTCAGAGATAGCAGCATGACGCCACAGCTGTAACCACCGTTCTGTTTTACCACAGGCTCACATTCTACACATTCTAGACCAGAGGACAGATGAGCTGATCCCGTGATGTAAATGCCGTACGGATCTGCTTGAAGAAGGTGCGGGGGTCAAATATACACAAAGCGTCAGGAGATGAGAACAAGGAAAAAGAAAAAGTCACACTACCTGTCTCACAAGGGGAGAGGCCTGAGAGCACAGACATGTCCTTACTTGGTAAAAAGAGCGAGGACAGCATTGAGAAAGCAGAATCCACCCTATTTTATATTCAGGAACAATTCCATATTGACAGGCACAACCAGCAGGATGCAACGTAATACCAGTATAATACACAGGCTGCAGCTGCTGTGTGCTAAGAGGTACAGCAGACCACCACCTGCTCACGAGAGGGCCACAGTTTGTCCGAACACACTGGCACGTTCATGTGCATGAGCCCTTAAGGTGGTGACATGCCACTAACAGAGGGCACACTACATTTTTTTCCAGAAGAGAAAAAATACTCCTCCGGCCATTTTTCCGGAGTATTTTTACCCGAGGAGGAGTACGAAATTCGCAGTAATTCAAATACATAATGTATCTGCCGG
Source organism: Bufotes viridis (assembly GCA_033119425.1). Taxonomy (NCBI): domain Eukaryota; kingdom Metazoa; phylum Chordata; class Amphibia; order Anura; family Bufonidae; genus Bufotes; species Bufotes viridis. The sequence continues at coordinate 27,657,769 of CM065597.1, read as the reverse complement.
CACTTGTTCACATCTGAGCTCGGAGCCTCTGATGCAGATTCTGTCTAAAGACCAGACAAAAAAAGCCTTGTATGCAGCACTTTTTTGGTCTGGTAAAAAGACAGGCCTGGGAATGGAAACTGAACGGACTCCATCATAGTAAGCGGGGTCTGTTCAGCTACTCCCCCGTCAGTTAGGCCGGGTTCACATGACATTTTTGCCATATACTAATATACATTAACAGACTCCTCAGACAGACGCTATACTGCGGCATCTGTCACCATAGAATTCAATTGTAAAAAGAAAAGCCTACATGTCCTTTTGCTGGACTTTGCAGGATGGAAAAACATGGTACACTACACTTTCCCATGCTGCTGGATCCTGAAAATATGGAACTCCATGGGGATGGAATTCACAGGATGGCATCTGTTGTGCATGTTGATCGTATGACAAAAACCCAGCTTTGCGTGCCCGATCCAGCACTTCCGTTATTTTCATTGTTCCGCGCCATTAGAAGAGCAGAGCAACAGAAATAAATAGTGGTGATGTGAACGGGGCCTAAGAGGTGGGGATTTATGCAGGGGACCATTACTGGCCTAAATAACACCAAGCTATTATAGAAAAGTTATAAAGTCCAGTCCAATATGGCAGATCTTCCGTGTACTTTACCAGTTGGCTATAATAGTCTGTCTGCATTCACTACATACTGCGCCACATACAGTGTGTGATATATACGTGTGTGATGTATGTAGTGCAGTGTGTGATCTATACATGCGTGTGATGTATGTGGTGCAGCGTGTGATCACCACACACATAGTTACGTTACACGCTGCTGCCACCTTACTCTGCGTTCATCTTCTTGTCGGGGCCCAGTCTTTAGCTTCACTGCTGCGCTGCCTGTGCCATTCGCTGATGAAAAGCAGGGAAAAATCTAAGGCTACTTTCATACTCGCGTTTTGGCTTTCCGTTTGCGAGATCCGCTTTGGACCGCTTTTGAGAGCCCTGAACGGATCAGCTTAGAAGAATGCATCAGTTTGTCTCCGTTCAGTCACCATTCCGCTCTGGAGGCGGACACCAAAACACCGCCTACAGCGTTTTGCTGACCGCCTGATGAAGCGGAGCCAAATGTAAGTCAACGGGGACGGATCAGTTTTCTCTGACACAATCTGGCACTATAGAAAATGGATCCGTCCCCCATTGATTTTCAGTGGTGTTCAAGACGGATCCGTCATGGCTATAGAAGACATAATACAATCTGATGCGTTCATGAAGGATGCATGCGGTTGCATTATTGTAACGGAAGCATTTATTTTATTTTTTTGCAGATCCATGACAGATCCGCAAAAAACACTAGTGTGAAAGTAGCCCAAGGCGTATTGGTACGCCTTAGACTTTTTCTAGGCATCTATGATGCTTGTACAGTCGTTATTGCGACCTCTGGCCACTAATATTTTCATGCTACGTAGGGGCAGGGAGCCTCCCCTGTGTGGGGATGGTGAGCGAGTCCATTACACACTGGGTATTTCTGAGTAAGCTTTAGGCTCCATTCAAACGTCCGGAATTCTGTTCTGCATTTTGCGGAACGGAATTGCATACCCATTCATTTCTATTGGGACACTCTATGTCCCGCTCGGATCCGGAATTGCGGATCCGCACTTCCGTTCCGCAAAAAAATAGAACATGTCCTATTCTTGTCCGCAATTGCGGACAAGAAAAGGCATTTTCCATGAGAGTGCCGGCGATGTGCGGTTCGCAAAATGCGTGACGCACATTGCCGGTGTCCGTGTTATGTGGATTCGTGGATCCGCAAAACACACACGGATGGATGTGTGAATGGACCCTTACACTATGTATTTTCTTGATATTTATGTCTAAGACCCCCGAGGATCTCCCTTGCAGTTATGCATTTACCCAGATATCTGTATTCATTGCGTTACGTGCACCCCCCTGCATGTTGCTGCCATTAAGTAATTCCAGCAAGGCCCACCCAAAATATGTATTCCCCCATGGTGCACCCGACAGTTCATTACAGAAAGCCTCCTACGTCACCCAGGTCTCCGATATGTCCGAGTACTATCAGTTCCTTCTCTTGACACACAGTGACTGCTCGCTCTAATAGAAAACAATTTTAGTTAGTATCAACTCCTACAGTGGACTGGCCACACCAGCTTACGCACCTAAGGGCGCATGCGCATCAATATCCAGTTGCCAGGCTGCTGCAGATGTGGCGGTGAGGGGGCCAAGCAGCGCACATGGGCCAAACTCACCGGCAGTCCGTGCACCTAAAGAGCTGGCATAGAACTGGCATAAATGTGCCAAATCCCATGGCCCGCACACACGCCGCCATGCCCCCTTTCCAAAAAGTGGACAGGACGGTGCAGAAATACCACCTGTACTGAAACGTAGGTGCTATGGTGTTTATGTTACAATCCCCCTTTGTACTACCTTTGTTGCTGCACTTTATATCCCGAGTCCAGAAAAGTCTTATATCTGAAATTGAGCTATATCTCTCTTTTGCTCTGGACGGCCCGAGCCCCTCTGGTGACATCTCGTGCACTATTTTGTCTGACTGCCATTTCTCTGCTGCAAAATCCTCTCCCCCTTGTTAAGCGAGCACGACCGAGGCATTGACGATGGCTACCATTTAATGAAAGTGCACATGAGGTGACGCTCACAAATCCCACATATGAGGGCGTGACCACAAGCACTGGCATCCTAACCCTACGAGTGCCTGCCTTTCACTGTATTTCTGCAATAAACGCTGTTCATCAGTGGTCATGGTTCATGGCAAAATTACCTTTTTGGACTCGGTGCACGTCACTTTTTTGGCCAAAGAAGCTACAGATTTTGGAGAACTGTGGTAAAATCTAAAAACGACAGCCACTGAGCAGGCCACATAGGAGACTAAATCTACAGTAATGGAAGCTGCCCTCTCAAATTCTAATTTGTGAAGGAAAGGGGACGCCCTGTCACCTGTACAGACACAGTCCTCTTGGGGTACGTACAGCTTCAGATTTTTGTACTTCGTCAATTGTCATGCATATTAACCCCATTGCAAGTGCCACAGAATCTACAGCCAGAGACTTCCATGCTAGAATCCACCACGTCTGCATTTTAGCGCCCTTTGTGCCTACTGTTTAATGTCACCCTATGGGATCTGTAATTCAGCGTTATGTCACCTGAAAGATGCATGAATGCAAGTTCTGATTTCGGTCACAGGAACGCTCCCTTAGGGGGACAAACGCTCTGCTTTTGCAGCGGCGCTCAGCAACCCCTTTTGCAGCGGCGCTCAGCAACCCCTTTTGCAGCATGCGGAGTAAGGATCCTGTATATTCTCTGGAACTGCATGCTGCAAGCGAAGGTGCAGTGCCATCCGAGAAGCTCCGCTGCACCTTTAGTGAAGGTTTAGGACCCCTTTAATTCGGCATGACTAAGTAAAAAGCCCTAATGTTGTGATACGAGAAAAGAGGGCTGGATAATTTCTTGTTCCCATCTGCGCCATACACAGGAGACAGCAGCCAATATTGCTATAGCCGTGCCTTTTAGATCGGAGCTCCACTTGATGCGTGCGGTTGCCTTTTAATTGCACATTTTGCTAATGTGAACTGGCAATGGACGTCCTGATGATAGAAAAACCAAGACGCACATTCCATCTCTGCAAATTGGAAGCAGCTTAATCACAATCTGTGAGGAGAGACGGCAAGCTATCTTTCACATGAAGTGAGAGTAAGGAGATCTGAGGGAGGGGTGCGGGACGCATTTTAATTTTATTAAAAAGTTTCTGTGTGCGGGACATCAAAGCAAAGAGCATTTTATGACCCACAAAAGCCGGCGAGTACACAAAAACTCCCCCTATAAACACTGCAAGCGGGGCCTGACATCATACGGTGGTCTGCCCACTCCATAAATAAAAGGGACTGAAAACACTGACTGACGGCTTTGGGATTTTATTTTATTTTTTTGCACATGCAGGAAAAAAAAAAAATATATCAGAAGTGCCAGGAATGAAATTTAACATACAAGTGTGAGTGAGCAAGCCACCGGGACTACTCCCCTGCTTGACACACCCTGGAAAGAGTGCGTTGTGATGTGCCACTTGTGCATTCATTGCTTGCCGTTGCGCCCTGCCCCAGGCCGGCGAGCCGCTCTCTTCCCTGCCCCCCTCCTCTCTAATGGGATTAAAACTCATTTTATGGCCTCTGCAGGGCTGCACAGAGTTTTACTACAGCCATGCAAACTAACATATGGGGGGAGACAAGGCAAGGGAACACAGTAAAGTCAGTCGTTTCTACATTTCCTCTCACAAAACTGCTGCCTTGCAGGGGTGCCCGCACAGCCCGAGGAGGGCCGTTTTGACTTTTTAGAAGAAAACATACGCTCCCGGGACAGAGGTTACCAAACATGGAAATCTGCTATCCCTCCGAGTAAACCGCCAAGAAATGTATAATTGCTCGGCACAGAGAGGCGGGGGGCCGACACAAAAGACTGACTGGCGGAGGTAGTCCTACCTGTTACCATTCAACGCAAAGCAGCTTAACCTGAAACCATTAGGACGACTCATCTCCTAGGGCAGTATTGGGGTACGGCCACACACAGCTTTTCGGAGGAAGTTTTGAGGCCTGCAGGATTTTCTGCCAAAGCCAAAAGGAGATCCGAAAGAAATCAGAAATATAAAAAGGCAGGATTTATACTTCTACCTGGTGGATCTGCCTAAAAACCGTATCCAAAAATAACATTACGCGCGGCCGGACCTTTGGGCTACCTGCGGTTGGGGGTAGACTTGTTGAAAATCTACGTGCATTTCTGCACCAAAATCCACCTGCAGATTTTGAATGAAATTGATGCGATTTCACCCTTCTATTGAAACCGGAATACCCCTTTAACAACGACCACAAATAATCAGTGAATCTGACTCCCCTGTGGCTTGTATGGCCGCCACGTGTCCGTAACTTTACAAATCGCATATGAACCAATAACCTGGTTCCGCAATCCAGATGAATGAAGGGAAGTCATATTTCACGAATACAAGATATCTATATATGTGTTACATTCTGTTCTTTCAATTATCACATCCCAGTCCGTCCACCTTCCTAATATTTGAGTTGCACTTTACAGCAATAGTAATTACACATACTTTCCTATAATCTTCGCGAGGCGCCAAGTCTTATAGAAATGTTGCCGCACGTACAGGGCGAGGCTGGTGAGCCGTACAGACTTTACACTCCCACCCCTGCAATCACTGGCTGACCACATTTACCAACTGCTTGGCACAGATATCGCTCATGGCTCCCAGACATGAAGCAAATCAGTATAAATAAGGAGGCAACGGTCACAATGTAAAATGCACATGACTATATGTAACTCTGCCAAGTGCACCGTCATAGGCATAGTAAGGGTAGGTCCACGCCGTGCAGACAAAATGCAGATCGGCAGACTGTAAATCCACAGTGTATTAGAGGACCAGCAGAGTACATGAGGGTTCAGTCACTCTCTCTCAACCACAAAAAGTTCCAAAAATCTACAGCGTAAACTGATCCGCAGTGCAGGTTTTAAAAGGGTCTTCTCACAATCCCCCTTGTTTTGTCCCTGACCTGTGACGGGAATTGCAGCATTCAAGGGAATCGGACTAAGCTGCAGTACCAGGCACAGCCGATCGGGAGCTGCCAGTGACTGGAGGGACAAAAAGTAAACTTCTTTCTAATGCTGGCCAATTGTCCTAAAATAAATTAGATGGGAGTACAACCTCTGAGGGCCCTGCCACTGCTGAAGACAAGCGGGCCCAAGATGACAGGGGGCCTCCAGCCCGGGCCCAAGATGACAGGGGGCCTCCAGCCCGGGCCCAAGATGACAGGGGGCCTCCAGCCCGGGCCCAAGATGACAGGGGGCCTCCAGCCCGGGCCCAAGATGACAGGGGGCCTCCAGCCCGGGCCCAAGATGACAGGGGGCCTCCAGCCCGGGCCCAAGATGACAGGGGGCCTCCAGCCCGGGCCCAAGATGACAGGGGGCCTCCAGCCCGGGCCCAAGATGACAGGGGGCCTCCAGCCGGGCCCAAGATGACAGGGGGCCTCCAGGCCGGGCCCAAGATGACAGGGGGCCTCCAGGCCGGGCCCAAGATGACAGGGGGCCTCCAGGCCGGGCCCAAGATGACAGAGGGCCTCCAGGCCGGGCCCAAGATGACAGGGGGCCTCCAGGCCGGGCCCAAGATGACAGGGGGCCTCCAGCCCGGGCCCAAGATGACAGAGGGCCTGGCAGGAAGGCATACAGATTCTGGTATCCTGCAGCACATTTGCCCACATATGTTACAGGCGGCCCAACTCATCCCATAAATGCTTACCGCCAACGCTGATTGGTGGTAAATCTGGCGACCTGGCAGGCCAAGAAGGTGTTGTACTCTGTCAGACCTTCCTGGGAAACGCTTGGTGCGAGTGGGCGAGCATTTAGCCTCATGCACATGACCAAATGGTCAGTGGTGTCCGACCGACCGTGTGCCCACCATCTGCGGACCCATTCACTTGACGGTCTGCACACCAAAAAAAGTTTGAAGCGACACGAGGCCTCCATACTCCAACCGGACCATCGTCAGATCCCAAACAGAACCTGGAGACGCTGCAGAAGTTACGATACGGTTCCATAGCAGTCCAGGTTTCTCGTTCATAACACCACCGGATCGGAAGTTTTGCAGCAGACTGACATTTCTATCCTGGAGCATTTATGGTGCACATAACGTGCTTATTAGCCAGTGCTGTTCTGTGTGTGTGAACGCTAGTTAGGAATCCCCTCGTTACGCTAGTCCCAGCAATGCCCCCCACCCACCCCGCGCTGCTGGCTCCAGCCTGGGCCATTAACACAATACAGAGCCTAAATTCATCTTGTGTTTCTTGGCTGGCACATATCCAGCCACAAGTTGGAGCAAACACCAATATTACACCCACAGCAATAACAGAGGAAAAAGCTGCTAGCAGCCAGGTTTGTGGGAGCAGGGTCTGGGGGGCCGCAGCAAGACGCTCCTTCTTCCCCCCCCCCCCCTTTCCCCTCTTCTGCAGCAGCCTGGGAAATGCTAATTATAGTGATAAGACAGCCGAGCGTTCGGATCTAGAATAGAAAATGGAAATGCATCTTTATTGGCACGGCGCGGATATCTGGGCTGCTGAAGTTTGGGAAAACAAGCAAAGGGCGCACACATTTTCTGCTTGGCTGTTTAAAGCAGTGCATAGCTGAGATTCCTGTCCAGCAACCCGAGGGAACGGACCAGCGAAAACCACAGGAAGACTTGGCCTTTTGCAGCAGTAAATTAAGTCCTGCGCCGAACACCTTCCTCAATAAAGGGGGCTCAGTAGAGGCTTGTACGCCAGGGGAGGCCTCACTTTTTAGACTGCAAGCTTCTGAGGACATGGCGTCCTGTGTACACACCTAAGCCTGCCTCACAGATGTTCAGATTATTATAGCTGCCAATAGGAGAAACACAAAAGACACATTATGAGCAAGCAACTTTCCGGCGCAGGCTATTTTCAGGCTACTGGTTACCTCCCTAGGGTGGTTTTCTGGGGAACGAGCCGCAGTACTCCAGTAACCCTGACAAGAAAATGCTATAAAAACCAGACGGCCTCACCTTGGGAATACAGGGGCCTATAAGCGGCTACTCATAGAAAGCCCTGGAGATAGAAGAAGAGTTTCACAAATGAAGGATCTTAACCATTAAAATGCATGATCTGTACAGTAGGGCTAAAAACTGACGACCTCCCTGGGCACCATGTGGAATCACTCCCAGCAGTCGCCAGTTTGGGCCACAAATAGCGGTCCACGATGCATGGGCACCGGCTGTGTGCCTGCTGTTTGTGATGCAACGAATGCGCGATCTGCAAGATTCAGTCCGCAGCGCAAAAAATAGAACATGTAAAAATAGAACATGTGCAGAGGCACGGTCCGAAATCCCACGTAAGCGTTCAATAGTGCTTCTGCTCCATATCTTGCGGATCCATTCAAGTGAATAGGTCCACATCCGTGATATGGAGCGCACACAGCCGGTGCCCGTTATATTGCAGACCCACTGTTTGCAGTCTGCAATATGGGCACGGGGCACACATGCTTGTGTGCATGAGCCCTTACTTAACAGACGGGGAAGCATTTGCTGCCTTATAGTATTTTTAAAGCGGTATTCCAGCAGTTTCACGTTATCCCCTATCCACAGGATAGGCGATAATTTAGATCAGTGGAGGTCCCACCAATCACGAGAAAGGGGGCCCGAAACACCTGTAGCCCCCTTGAAATGAACAGAGCAGCTGTTTGCACATAGGTGTGAGGGGTTTCAGGGGGTACAGGGACCTTGTTCTCATGATCGGTGGGACCTCCACCAATCAAATAGTTATCCCCTATCCTGTGGGGTTTTCCAAGATTTTGATACTGATGACCTATCCTCAGGACAGATCAAGGATCGGCACTCCAAACTCGCTGATAAGGTGAGTTTTATTTGTCACCTATTTCAGCAACGCGTTTCGGCACACATAGTGCCTTTCTCAAACTGTGAACAAGCAGCAAAGTTGACCCTTTGACCGAGCACCCGCCTCACACAGTGCCGACCGACTTGGATGCAACTATTCTCAGGAGAGGTCATCAGTATCTGATTGTTGGGGGGTACAACAACTGGGACCCCCGCCCATCAGCTGTTTGAGAAGGCACAAGAGATCCTACGAGCGCCGCGACCTTTTCGCTGCTCACCAAGCACAGCGCCATACATCGTGATTGGTATTGTGTTCAGTCTCCTTCATTTCTATGGAGCTGAGCTGCGATACCAACAGTCCAAAACCAAAAGCAGAGTGTCCATAGAGATCAGGTATAATGGAAAGATCTTCCCCTGACCAATCTAAGGCCTGAGAGCAACCGGTATGATCCCCAAGGGAGGGGGTTTAAGAGACCTGCAAAAATTCCAATCATGCTGAAGTTTGTGTGGACAGAGAAAAACACAGAGGTTGTGTAACGCATGGTGACCATGGGGCCCAATCCCAACACTGGATTAATAGAGAGTCGCTGGAGTAACCAGCCCGATTATAACACGCAGTGAAACACAGAAGAACGAAAACCTCGATTTATGGAGCAGAAACTACTGAATTAACCCAACGCCTGCTCCCTGTTGTAGAGCAGCCACATTTGGAAGTAACCTAGTAAATAGGCTGCGGTACGATCTCAACATATCCACAGCATAGGAGGTAAGGGCCCTATTACACTGCACGATATTCGGACAGGGTGATAAACCGGCCTATTACACGGGCCAATGCAAAATGAAAGTGGAAGGAACGACTACTGATAGTAATCAGAACACCCCTGATAAGGCTTCATGACTGCGCGATTATACGGCCAATTACCGTTCCTATGAATGCTCGTTCCGATAATTGACCGGTCTCACAGGGGCTTCGGCACCATATCAGTGGGCCAGAAATAGAGTATTCCTAGCAGACTACGGCCCCGTGCACACGACCAAATCCATTTTGTGGTCTGCAAATCATGGACCCACAAAATACGGATGCAGCCGTGTGCTGTCCTCATCTTATTTGCGGTCCGATTTTTTTTCAATGGGTCAGCGGTCCGCATTTTGTTGACATAAGCTGCTTTTGGAAGAGCGAGTTGCGCACTCTGCACTCCCAGCACAAGTATGAGACAGCTCCCGTCCTGACCTCCCAGCACTGACAGGGTCGCATAGCATTATATTGATTTATGATGCCATGTAACCCTTAGAGGTCTGGAATGTATTGGATAACACTGACAGCATTATGTCAGTGTTACACAATACATTCCAGAACTGTAAGGGCTTATTCACATGAACGTATGGGTTCCGTATCGCGGGCCGCATATGCGGATCCGCAATAAACGGACACCGTTCACTTCAATGGGTCTGCAAATCAGGAAATGCAGAGAGGTGCAGAACAGCAGCACGGAACGGATCCCTATGGAAGCACTACGGGGTGCTTCTTTGGGGTTCTGTTCCGTACTTCCTTACAGCAAAAAGATAGAACATGTCCTATCTTTTTGCGGGTCAGAGGGATGAGGACTCATTAAAGTTGAATAGGTCTAGATCCGTTCCAGAGACCTCACAAACGTTCTCTGTGCATTGGGGACTGCAAATGCACAGAACGGAACACATATGTGTGAATGAGCCCTAAGGGTTACATAACATCATCAATAGAATGCTATGCGACCCAGTCAGTGCTGAGAGGTCAGGACGGGAGCTGCCGCAGTCCAGAATACGCAACTCACTCGTCTAAAAGCGACCGTAGTCTACCTTTTTGCGGAATGAACATACGGATGATCCTTGTGTCTTTCCGCATGTCCGTTCCTGCAAAAAGACAGAACACGTGTGCAACCATATTTGCAGATACGGTCGCGTGCATAAAGCTTTTTTTTTTTTAATACAGCCAGATGACTTGTACCACAACCTAACTTATCAAGTGACCATTATGTATTCAGAAAATGGGTCACATCAAAGAAGGGTAAAAAATAAAATGTATGGCTGCATATGAGGCCAAAGCAAACATGGGCACCTGTCTGTCGAGTTGGTCAAGAGTTAAACCATTTCTGCTAGCACAAGTTGGCAAAAGAAGCACTCATTAACCTATTCTCTACTGACAGGGCCTTGATGAAACCTGTTAATGATTAAAGAGCTAGAAGGTTAAAAGTACAAGTCCCCGGCTCAGCCAGCACGGTGCTATGTGCAAAGGACACTGCGGACCCCTCCATAAGAATATGGGTTAAGAAGGTCTATGATCAAAACATGCCCACCTATAGTAGGAAGGGACAGCTTGTAGCCTGCTGAAATCGGGGGACATCTGTGCAGCGGTTGACAACGGGTGACCGTACATACAGGGCTTCCTATGCGAGATGTCAAACCAACACTTAAAATGAAGGTAGCAAAGACAAGACTGGCACTTTCTGGCCCGGGCACCATGCCACTATTAGTCTATGGTCAGATTAAAGACTGGCACTTTCTGGCCCAGGCACCATGCCACTATTAGTCTATGGTCAGATTATAGACTGGCACTTTCTGGCCCAGGCTCCATGGGGGCACCATGCCACTATTAGTCTATGGACAGATTATAGACTGGCACTTTCTGGCCCAGGCTCCATGGGGGCACCATGCCACTATTAGTCTATGGACAGATTATAGACTGGCACTTTCTGGCCCAGGCTCCATGGGGGCACCATGCCACTATTAGTCTATGGTCAGATTATAGACCCGCCATGTCGTGTGCCTGCGGGACTAATAACCTGTGATGTCACATTGCAATTGGATGATAATTACAACACCTTCTAGCCTACAGCCGGACAAATCCAAAGGCGGAAGTCACCGCTTCTAGAAAATCGTTTCACGTGGATTTCGGCACATATCCCACCACTAAATCAAGGCTTTTCTGCGACCCTTTTAACTATGTAGGAATATTCCGGCATGGTTTAACGCCATTTTTTCCACCACAAAAATAAGTGGCACGTGACCTATTAATGGCCAGAAAATGCAGGGATGGGCCTCCTTGATTGACAACAGGACTAATCTTTCTGCAGATCCTGGGCAATTCACCCTGCAAACCCCTCAGAAATCAGAAGAAGTCATCTTTGGATCTGCGTAGGGGAAAATATACCTCCGTCGTGTGACTATACCCTAACTTTTTAAGTGACTCTCCCTGGATGTATATGAAGGTTCTCATGGTGGACCACAACTGGATCTGGCTCCAGAAGTCTCCAGCTATTTGTCAGTTCTGGATGTGAGAGAAGGACAGGTGTGCACCAGCACGTATGGGGTTACAGTCTTCCAGGAGACCCTGGAAAGTGATCTCAGGCCTTTATCCCAGAGGCACAGACGTCCTCGTATGTTACTAATCCATGAGGACAGAAACCTTAAAAAAAAGAAGTGAGAATTCAGGTCCGGCCAGCATGTGAACACTGAGCGCCCTTCTTATCGGTGGCCATTGTCTGCCACAAAAAGGCAACTCTGCTTCACAGGGGGAGTCCCCCATAAAGAGGTCTTTCAGGACGGAGGGGGACTGTGCCCACTGAGGGGCGGGGGGATTTAAAGCACAAACATGAAAGATTTCCCGGCTCTCTGTTATTAGGTCACTGGTTTCACTTACAACTTGCAGACCAGGTTTGGACACTAAAACCGTTCAGCGCTGGGAAGAAAAGCCTCACGATTGTGCAGGGCCGGCCCCGACCTGGACCACACCATTAAAAGGAGTTATTCATCAGAATAAAATAAACACAGAAGACGCAGTCACAAGTCCTGTTTATACAGCCGAAAATAACCCTGTGGACATTTACCTTTCCCCTGTCACCTGTACAAACGCGGCTTCCCCAGAACAGCCAGCGGTGGGGGTCTCTGCCCAAACTTCTAAGCCCTGGCCTGTAGCCATGTAATCCAGATTATCATTGCAGAGGCTAGTTAGAGCTTGGGTTAAAAATTATTACCCCCACCCCCCAATGTCTTCACGCTGCCCAGCCCAAAAGACAAAGCATTAATAAGCATGGCGCGCTCATCTCCGAGCCCAGCCTGACAACTGACAGCTTGGCCACAATGGCCGACTCCCACCTTGGGATTAGGTGTCTGTTAAAGCGGCAATATAGGCGAATTTTATACGCGTGACTCTCAATCATGTCTCACTGATCTCTCGCCACACCCTCCAGTACATTGTGACACCCAACAGGTTTGCCCCCTCCACGGCACAGACCAGGGAGAGGCTTGTGTGGACTCGAAGGGACGCTTCTCCAGTAGCTATATGGGAACATAAGGGTCCTCAAGTGGCCTTGAGGGTGAGATCTAAACCACGGGGGCAAAGGTATTAATAGGAGGCGGCAGAGATCGCGGCACGGAGAAGGAGCACACAAGAGTTGTGAGATAATCACAGGTTCCTCCCTTCTCCACGGGTGGCTCTCAGCAAGTCTCCATACAAAGGACATGTAGACCATCAGCCCCAATGGAAACCTCCTCGGGGGGTCTTCCTTTTGCTTAGTTTCTTGGCTCTCACTTGTAAGAAGTGATCTTCCGGGAGCATCAGACATGAAGGCAACATAATGACATTACGTTTCAGGCTACACCTAATATGTAACCATCCTCTGCTCATCCCTGGTATGGACACAATTGTTGCTGCCTAACTTTTTGGGTTCTACTCCATTGATTTCTATGGAAGGACTTAAAAAGAGAATTAGAAGTTTGGCTCAAAAAGTTTACACCACTATGTCCACCCCGATTTAAAAGGGATTGTCCCATTACAGCAACTTATCTGCCGGGTGAGCTTCTGACTGCTGGGGCCCCCCGATCGTGAAAGCAGGGACCCATAACCTCCCCCATTTGAATGGAGCAGCAGATATCCGTGTGTGTCCACCGCCCCATTCAACACTAAAGGGGGCCATCAAGTACTAGCACTCTGCTATCTCCGACAGCCCCATAGACTTGGACAGGCAGCGCTCCTGCATACAAAAAGGGGGAACACAGCCCCACTCTTGTGATTAATGGGGGGCGTAGGACATCCCCCATTGTCTCACCTCTGGCACCCGCACCTATATCGAGAACGGAGCAGGGAGAGCTGTGGCTGGAGGACCCCGGATTTCCCGAGGTCCGTCCACCACCAAGCGCTGCTCCCATAGTAGAGGATGGCAGCAGCGCACCGCGCACGACCCCTGCTCCGAATCATTTCTATGGGGCAGACGGAAATAGCCGAGCCAGTGCTGGGCTATTTTCGGCGGCCCCATAGAAATGAACGGAGAGTGGCTGCGCATGCGCAGTGGCGCCCTCCGTTCATTTTCCAGCTCCGTTCTCATTGTAGGTGCGGGTCCCAGAGGTGGGACCCGCACCTATCAGACAATGGAGGCATTTCCCAGTGATATGCCCCCATTGTCTGTGATGGGAAAATCCCTTTAAGTCTCATGCACATGACAGTATGCATTTTGCGGTCCGCAAAACACAGATGACGTCCGTGTGGCATCCATTTTTTTGCGGATCCATTGTAACAACGCCTGTCCTTGTCCAATATGTACAAGAATAGGACATACTCTATTTTTTGCGGAACGGACACTGAGTCATTTCCGCTTTTTTGCAGACCCTACGAAGTGGATATTTCCGCATACGGGGTGCAATAAAATAAAACAAAAACATGGACAGACACTGAAAGAAAATATGGTTGTGTGCATGAGCCCTTATCCTGTGGTTAGGGGACGAGTTGAAATGGGACAACCCCTTTAAGACTTGGCAGCCATGAGCCAATCAGAACGCAGACAGATCAACAGAGTAAGGTGACATTAAGCGTCCGGATGAATGACTTCTCTGGGAGTCACCCAACCCCCCGGCCCCACCCATTACATACATATGGAGGTGTCTATTACATGGCGAAACCTCTGAGACGTCCACCCCAAAACTGCACTGGAAAAAAAAAATAACTTCTGGGAGTGCTGCCGGTCTTCTCAGAGATGACAGCCGCTCAGTTCAGCCTTTCGGAAAGCTTTGACGCCAGTTATTTCAAGTATCCCACGCATAAGACATAAAATACCGGAGGACTGTCACAGCATGCTGGGAGTTGTAGTGGTGAAGGGGTCGGGACTTGTGCTTGTCGAAAATCAATGGGATTTTGACACCGACTTTGAGCTGTCAGTGGGCAGGGCAGAAGAAGAATAACACTACCTATCCTATAGATCGCAACGACCAGAAGGGTTCAAGCAATTAAACTATAAAGACGACTGTATAATAACCAACGTATTACATGGGGCCAACCTGAGAATCATTTACATATAGTGTATCATATACATACACATGACACGTATAGGTACATGTGACCAGGTAGAATAGCCCCTTACAGGCAGCCACCATCTTGCACACAGGTTACCCTTGGAGGGCCACATAGAATGCATATGAAGTGTCATGTCAGCAACTTGTGGCTCTCCACTTCTTGTACAACTACAACTCCCAGCATCCCCCAGGCAGTGCAGGAGTTGGAGTGCCACAGGTTGCAGCCCAGTCTCAGTCCCCAGGACAGGAGGAGCAGTGCAGGTAATGACTGACCCCCTCCTCCACACGGATACAGGCAGGTAGGGCTCACCTTGCGTTGCTGTTTCTCCCAGGCCGGGTCGAGCAGCAGGTCCCGGTCCCAGTCGTCTTCTTGCTCCATGTATCTGCCATCTTGCTGCAGGTTGGAGAAAGACCCGCCGCCACCGCCGCCGGTCATGTGATAGTCCACCATGGCGGGACCCGGAGAGTGCAGAGAACAAGAGAAGACTGCCGCTGGTGTAAAACGTGAGAGGAAGGAGGGGGGGTGTCTCTCCGGTGTGTGAGAGCCACGGGTTCCTCTCCTCTCCTGGGATCAGCGCCGAATGCGCATGCGTAGTGGACGTCCTCCGCCACCACAGCGTCTACTCACTCACCTCAACCCGGCCAACCAATGGCTAAGCACTACTGCGACGGGGACACGCCCACCGAGAGTGCGAGCCAATAGGGGACGGAACAGGAACCTCCCGCTTCAACTCCTTGGGAAACGCCCACTACTAGCTGACGCGACCGACCACACCCAATGTCCCACACCCTGAGAGGCAGTTCCCGCCCTTTTCTCCTGCCAGGTGTCTGCGTAGACAGGCGGCCCTAGCAATAGCGATACTAGGAAGGATTTGCTGCTGTTACCACAGAGCGCGCCTTTCTGAGCCATAGCTGAGGCATCTCCACACCTAAAAGTTATACAGAGTTGTGACCTAGTGCGCTAAGAATGCCGTCATTGCGCACTTGTCCTTAAAAGTATCATTCTTTAGGTCCTTGTTATGTCATGACGTCTATAAGTCACCTCAGCTGCTGCTTGGTGATAGTTTGTTTTCAAAAACAGTTTGGGTGACTACCAAGATGGCCACCGCACTAAAACGAAGTTGTCCCCAGGCTCCCATCCCTCGGTTGCTTAGCAACCAGTCACTTTTACCAGAGGTGACCACCCAAAATCATTTTACACCCCATATAGGTGGTAGAGACACGGGACACAACCGCGTATATCACTCATAGCACACCATAGTAAGAAGAAAGGAATGTTCCCAGTGCGTAATCCAAAAGTAGTTATCCACTGAGGTGTGAACAGGGCCTTATGTACTAACGCGCTGTGGGTTTTTCAGCATAGTACCACCTGGCAGCTCTCAAGGCTCAGTTAGTGCACATTTGGTTCTGCTGGGGCAGTACATAGTACTACACTGTGGTATTTGGTTCTGCTGGGGCAGTATATTGTGCTGCACTGTGGTATTTGGTTCTGCTGGGGCAGTATATTGTGCTGCACTGTGGTATTTGGTTCTGCTGGGGCAGTATATTGTGCTGCACTGTTGTATTTGGTTCTGCTGGGACGGTATATTGTGCTGCACTGTGGTATTTGGTTCTGCTGGGGCAGTATATTGTGCAGTACTGTGGTATTTGGTTCTGCTGGGGGGTATATTGTGCAGTACTGTGATATTTGGTTCTGCTGGGGCAGTATATTGTGCTGCACTGTGGTATTTGGTTCTGCTGGGGCGGTATAATGTGCTGTACTGTGGTATTTGGTTCTGCTGGGGCGGTATATTGTGCTGTACTGTGGTATTTGGTTCTGCTGGGGCGGTATATTGTGCTGCACTGTGGTATTTGGTTCTGCAGGGGCGGTATATTGTGCTGCACTGTGGTATCTGGTTGTGCTGGAGCAGTATAATGTGCTGCACTGTAGTATTTGGTTCTGCAGCGGCAGTATATTGTGAGGCACTGTGGTATTTGTTTCTGCTGGGGCGGTATATTGTGCTGCACTGTGGTATTTGGTTCAGCTGGGGCGGTATATTATGCTGTACTGTGGTATTTGGTTCTGCTGGGGCAGTATATTGTGCTGCACTGTAGTATTTGGTTCTGCTGGGGCAATATTTTGTGCTGCACTGTGGTATTTGGTTCTGCTGGGGCAGTATATTGTGCTGCACTGTAGTATTTGGTTCTGCTGGGGCAGTATATTGTGCTGCACTGTGGTATTTGGTTCTGCTGGGGCAGTATATTGTGCTGCACTGTAGTATTTGGTTCTGCTGGGGCAATATTTTGTGCTGCACTGTGGTATTTGGTTCTGCTGGGGCAGTATATTGTGCTGCACTGTAGTATTTGGTTCTGCTGGGGCAGTATATTGTGCTGCACTGTGGTATTTGGTTCTGCTGGGACAGTATATTGTGCTGCACTGTGGTATTTGGTTCTGCAGGGGCAGTATATTGTGCTGCACTGTGGTATTTGGTTCTGCAGGGGCAGTATATTGTGCTGCACTGTGGTATTTGGTTCTGCTGGGGCAGTATATTGTGCTACACTGTGGTATTTGGTTCTGCTGGGGCAGTATATTGTGCTGCACTGTGGTATTTGGTTCTGCTGGGGCGGTATATTGTGCTGCACTGTGGTATTTGGTTCTGCTGGGGCGGTATATTGTTCTGCAGTATAGTTCCCCTGGCCCCGCCTACTTCTCTTGTCCCTGCTGAAATGTGTTGGCCTTGCCTACTTGTGTTGCCCCGCTTTCTGTCAATTTGGACCCGCCCACAACATGGGGCCACTTGTATTTTTTTTTCGAGGGCCACTATAAGTTCCCAGTCCTCACCGGTCTGCGACCAATCATTGGCCTCAGTGGTCACCTCTAGTGACACGCCGTTCAAGCACATCATTTTTGACCAAGTGGACGCCTTATCATATACTAAGCGCTTCTTCTGGTGGTGCACGCGCCTAGACTGAAGGTACGTAGCCGGCGTAGATTTCCGATAAATGTGCCCATGGCTCCGCCCATACTTTTTGGAAAGTGCAAGGGCGGCGCAGAAACACCGCTTGTAGGTGCAGTGGTGCTTAAAAAGGTTGCAAGAATTTTCAACTTTTTTATGCCGGCAAAGTGGCATGGGGGGGGGGATAAATCTCCCCCATAGTTTTTTTATGTGTTTTTTGTCAATGTTTTTGTTGTTAAAGGGTTTCCGTCACCAGAATTAACCCCATTAAACTGGCTGACCTTAGCGATGTGCTAATGTCTGCAGACCCCAACTCTCCTAATCGTATGCGTCTGGATGCCCCCGTTACTGCACAATTTTAACTTTTATAATATGCTAATTAGCCTCTAGGAGCGGGGGGGCGTTGCTCCTGCTTCTAGAAGCTCCGTTCGCCCACCTCAAGCCACGCCCTGCCGTCGTTGATTGACAGGGCCAGGCATCGCTCGTCTCTCCCTGCCGGCCCTGTGTGCTGGGACTGCGCATGCGTGAGATTTATCTAGCATACAGGGCCAGCCGGAGAAGATGAACACTGGCTCTGTCAATCAAGGACGGCAGGACGTGACTTAAAGGGTTTCTGTCACCAACTTTTGACATTATAAGCTGTCTGACATTAGCTATGTGCTAATGTCAGACCAGCTTGATAATGTCTTTTTTATAAAAATCCGCTGTATATATAGTCTGAAAAACTTACTTTTATATTATGTAAATTAGGCTCTAGGAGCAGGGGGGGCGTTGCCCTGCTCCTAGCGGCTCCGTCCGGCAACCTGCTGGCACGCCCCTTCACACTTTGATTGACAGTGCAGGGCAGCGATCCTCCTGCACTGTCTCGTTCTGAATCGCGCGCCCGCGCCGCCAGCTCTGTATTCGGCGCAGGCGCGGTGAGCAGAGGACGCTGGTGCCTGCTGTCCTCTGCTCACCGCGCCTGCGCCGGATACAGAGCGGCGCGGCGCGCTTCAGAACGAGACAGTGCAGGAGGATCGCTGCCCTGCACTGTCAATCAAAGTGTGAAGGGGCGTGCTAGCAGGTTGCCGGACGAGCCGCTAGAGCAGGGCAACGCCCCCCCTGCTCCTAGAGCCCAATTTACATAATATAAAAGTAAGTTTTTCAGACTATATATACAGCGGATTTTTATAAAAAAGACATTATCAAGCTGGTCTGACATTAGCACATAGCTAATGTCAGACAGCTTATAATGTCAAAAGTTGGTGACAGAAACCCTTTAAGGTGGGAGAACGGAGCCTCTAGGAGCAGGAGCAACGCCCCCCCCCCCCTCCTCCTAGAGGCTAATTAGCATATTATAAAAGTTAAAATTGTGCAGTAACGGGGGCATCCAGAAGCATACGATTAGGAGAGTTGGGGGTCTGCTGACATTAGCACATCGCTAAGGTCAGCCAGTTTAATAAGGTTAATTCTGATGACAGAAACTATTTAAATGCAATTTTTTACGTGCATTTTTGGGTGCTTTTTTTGCAGCGAAATCTAAATGTTATAGCAATGTTTTTTTCTTCTTTGTAGGGAAAAAAATCTCTTCAAAAGAAACTAAGGCCTCTTTCACACTAGCGTTTTAGCTTTCCGTCCTAGAGATCCGTCCTCGGGGCTCTAGGACGGAAAGCTACTGATCAGGATTATCCTAATGCATTCTGAATGGAGAGAAATCCGTTCAGGATGCATCAGGATGTCTTCCGTTCAGTATGTCAACGTTTTTTGGACGTTGACAAAAGCGCAGCATGCTGCGGATTTGTCTCCGTCCAAAAATCCGGAAGACATGCCGTAACGACGGATCCGGAATTAATGCCCATTGAAGTGCATTAATCCGGATCCGGCCTTAAGCTAAACGTCGTTTCGGCGCACCGCCGGATCCGACGTTTAGCTTTTTGTCAATGGTTACTATGGCAGCCAGGACGCTAAAGTCCTGGTTGCCATAGTAAAGAGTAGGGTGGGGGCGGCATACTTACATTCCGTGCAGCTCCAGGATGACGTCAGGGCGCCCCAGTGCATAGATCACGTGATCCATGCGCGTGGGGCGCTCTGACGTCATTCAGGAGCGCCCCGGGAGCCGCACGGAATGTAAGTATGCCGCTCCCCGCTCCTACTATGGCAACCAGGACGCTAGTAGCGTCCTGGCTGCCATAGTAACACTGAAAGCATTTTGAAGACTGATCAGTCTTCAAATGCTTTCAGTTCACTTGCGTTGTGCCGGATCCGGAGTGCATTCCGGTGACGGAAGTGCACGCCGGATCTTCACAACGCAAGTGTGAAAGAGGCCTAACCACAATTTACATGCATGAAGAAAAGAGGCAAGCTCGAGGTTTTTATGATGGGGGGGGGATTAGCGGCAACAAAACGCCAAAGCTGATTGATGCGCGCTTATAGAAGCACTCTGGGAATTTTTTATGTTTGCCATCATTTGTAAAGTACAAGAGATAAAAGCAGAGCAGGAGACTCCCTGACCGTGCGCTTCATTGCCGTCGTTCTATCATGTGACCCTGTCGGTGACTACCTGAGTCCTACGGCATCCTCTGTGTGGACCACGTCACATAGCAGCTGACCAGAGTGGAGCTAATAGGTCAGCAGCGAAGGACCTTTTATCTGCTACACCTTATGTACGGAGGGAAAGAGTCTTTAAACATCAGGGAACACAAGGGTCAAAGATTGAAGTTCAGCAATACTTACCTAGATTGCCCAAAGATCTGCAAAAAAGGAATGCATTCTCAGCAAACGTGAGCCATTGGTGGCCCTGTTTATTGTGGCGGAGACTGTTAAAGGGGATGTCCCACGCTAAAAAAAAATTCAACACTAGTTTTGTAATAGGGTGCAATTAAAAATTTAGCATAGCCACTCAGATAATCAATAAAATGTATCTGTATAGTGCCACCTGCTGTTTTTTTTTCTTTTCCTTTTATCTCTGTCCACCTCACTGAGGTGGTCGCACATGCTCAGTTCCAACCTTGAACTGCCACCAGCCGGATCTACTGTTAGAAGCTGTGACAGTTACAGGAAGAGAGAGCTGCAGCAGAAAGTACATGCCCCTGAGAAAGAATACGCCCACCACCACCAGAGCTGTGATAGGAAGACAGCTTCAGCAGAGAGGACACATCCCCTGAGCTGTCAGCCTGAGATATATCTAGCAGACCAATTGGAGCAATGAATGGGGAGATCTCTGGATCCACGTGAGGTACAGGGCTGGTTCTAGCTTTGTTAGAAAGAGACCGACGTGTACTATACGATGTCTGATTATCATTTTTCACATTAATCATTGGATCGCCCCTTTAATGAGGGCGCTCTGCGATGGATTAGAGGTTTTTGGTAAGAAGCAGCAGTTTTTTTTCTGATCCTCTACAATTTAAAGGGGGGTTGTGTCTCCTCTAGGATGTGCCACCAATGTCAGATAGGTGCACGCGGCTTTTTCGGAAGTGCAATAGAAATGAACGCAGAGCACGCAGTCGCAGCCACCGCTAAAGTAGCCTGGAGTTGTGTCTCCTCTAGGATGTGCCACCAATGTCAGATAGGTGCACGCGGCTATTTTCGGAAGTGCAATAGAAATGAACGCAGAGCACGCAGTCACAGCCACCCCTTCAGTAGCCTTCATTTGACTGACGGAAAAAAAGAACTGAGCCAGCGCGCACCTATTTTTGGAACTCTCATAGAAATGAATGGAGGGTGGCCGCACAGGCATGGCTGTTCTCCATTCACTTTGGGTGTCTCATTCTGGAGATAAGAGCGGGTCCCAGAGGTGGACCCTGCACCTATCTGACAGCGATATGCCACCAATGTCTGAGGTGAGACAACCCCTTTAACTCAAGAAAACTGGTCAAAACATGAACTCTAGATATGTTCCCAGTGATATTGCTCATAAAACTGAGAGATACACATCGTGTGGGGAATTTTGAAAGTCCTTTTTCATGGATCCTGCGTTGCCGTAATTTATTAAATACTGCACGATGTTTGCTCAATTTGGTTATTAAAGGGATTGTCCAATGCTGAAATCTTGCAGGAAGCTTACATGTGGAGACCAGAAGAGACCACGGGGCCCCTATAACACTATTGTTTCAAGATGTTACTCCACTTTCTATGTCTATGTCATTGTGACAATTTTTGCAAATTTTCTATTTATTTTTTTAACATCTGCCGTCCATTTTCTCATCCACATTTCAAAACGGGAGTGACGTAAAAATGCAGAATGACAACATTCCTTTTTGCAAATAAGCCCCTTAAAAAATCACAAAGCCCTACTGCAACTTACCAAGCCAGTAGAGGGTGTGATAAATTCCTCTCCAAAAGCCTTGGAGAACCTCCATGTCTCCCTGTTTTACATGTGAATAGCTGTACCTGGGGGTAGATTGGCACTTACCTGAGTTCTTGTTGTCCCCACTACAACTACTGGAGGAACCTGTTTTGAAAATTACTCCTCTCTTGAATGTTCTTTTCACACGAGCGATACAGATTGTGTCAGGATCTGTTCAGGAAAAACTGGCGGTTTTGCATGCAAGTTCAGTCAGTTCAGCATCTGCATTTTTTCGGTCCAGATTGCATGCTTTTTCAGTTCGTCAAAAAAAAAAAAAAAACACGAAGAATAACAATCTACATCTTCCAGCAACCATCAGTGAAAAACGTATTGCATCCGGGCGCCTTCCGTTTTTTTACGTAAGCCCCATTCACTTCTATGGAGCCAGAGCTGCATGAAAAACGCACAATATCAAAGACGCTGCGATTTTTCCTGAACGCGGAGATGAGGCGTGAAAAACGAGGCTCATGTACAGACCCATTGAAATGAATGGCTCAGGATTCAGTCCAGATGCTATGCTTTCGCTACACACATCTCATCCAGATGGAAACCTCGCTACAGCCCTACACCTTCTTCCTGCATATTAGGGTACATATTAGGGCTCATTCACATGGCCGTTGTTCGGCTGTTCCTTACACTGGGGGCCGCAATTTGCGGTCTCCAATGCACGGGCACCATCTGTGGAGTTGCCCTGACGGATCCAGACCCATTCAACTTGAATGGGTCCGTAATCTGTCTGCACCGCAAATAAATAGTACATGTTCTATTTTTTTGCAGTGCGGAGGCACGGACAGAAACCCCACGGATGCGCTACGTAGTGGTTTCGTGCCTCCGTTTCGCACCGATCTTCCGGATTGCAGACCCATTCAAGTAAATGGGTCCGCATCGGTAATGCCGGGAGCACACGGCCGGTGCCTGAATATTGTGGGATCGCAATACGGGCACGGCCGTGTGCATGAGCCCTTAAAGAGGATCTGGCATGGAGAGCAGTTTTATCTCTTTGACCAAGTCTGTTCTCCTGTGATGAAGAAACAGTAGCTCCCACCACTGGTGCCGATCTGTAGATACAATCTCTGGACCTTAGGGCTCAGTATGCAAAATACTTATGTAAGGTTTGTTTGTTTATGTATATTAAAGGGTTGTCAACCCCCGGGGGCCTTTCTGGCAGACCCCCTAGCTTAGCAGGACCTGCAAAGGGAATCATACTTACTTATTAAAGGCCTATGTATACATAATAATTGTTGGTAAAAATCAAACTAAAGGCCCTTTTAACATGGGCCAATGATTGAGCCCCATCCTGGAGTTAGGAGGAGGTGTCCGAGGTGGGACCCAAAGTATCTGATATTTATGGCATCTCCTATGGAGATGCCATATTGTAAATGTCCAGATGGGATAATGCCGTTGATAATACAATTCCGGCTTCTGCAGCCACCACTAGAGGGAGCTCACTGCAAACTGATTTGTTATTGAGCTCAATGTACAAACAGTATTC
Source organism: Bufotes viridis (assembly GCA_033119425.1). Classification (NCBI taxonomy): domain Eukaryota; kingdom Metazoa; phylum Chordata; class Amphibia; order Anura; family Bufonidae; genus Bufotes; species Bufotes viridis. The sequence goes on along the minus strand of CM065597.1, from coordinate 27,634,280 downwards.
AGAAGCAAGTTCCTAATCTCCTCCTAGTGGTAACCAGAGGCAACCAGGATTTTAGTATTTAAAGGGTTTAAAAAAAAAAAAAAGAACGAAAAACAGAATAAGCCTTTTCAACCCACTGTTGATCCAGGACTGATAGTCTGGTGGTCCATGTCCAACCTTTTAAAGGCCACCAGTGATCAGGCTGGCCTCTAGAATCAGTGCTGAGCACTCAGATGAGAACTGTTTTTTTCAACTCCTGGACAGCCGTTCTAACCCTGAGAATGTGGAGCTCAGTATCTGAGCTATAAAGATACATAAAGAAATTGAAGGGGTTATCTGAGACCTGAAATGTCCCCATATTCGCCCCTCACACACAATGTAGTTACCTGATTTCCGGGCACCCGCGTTACTCCTGGTCCCTGCACGGACGTCGCTGCTTCTCTCCATGCGTGGATGAAAACATCTGGTGGGGGGGCCTCCCTAGCGTCACCCGCGATGCTAGGGAGTTTCGTCCCCGCACGGGGAGAGGCAGCGGTGGTTATGCGGGGACCAGGGCCGACGGGGGTGCCCGGGAGCCAGGTAAGTACATTGAGTGTGAGAGGCCTGGGCATATGGGGGGGGGGGGTATTTAGGTCTCGGATAACCCCTTTAATCAGAACTAGAGATCAGCGAATTTCCGCTAATGAAATTTGTTCACACTTCATTTGTTGGTAAAAGGTGAATTGCGTTATGGATTCCGTTACCACGGACCATAACGCAATTCTATGACGGAATGCCTTTAGAGGCATTCCGTTATTCATTCTGTCAAAATAGAAGTCTGTGGGCTGTAAAACGGTTCCGTCCCGTTTTCATTATGCAGGGGAGGACTCCGGATCCGTTTTGCAGCCCATTGACTTCTATTATGACGGAATGAATTACGGAGTGCCTCTAAAGGCATTCCGTCATAGAATTGCGTTGTGGTCTGTGGTAACGGAATCCATAATGCAATTCACCTTTTACCAACAAACAAAGTGTAAACGAATTTCAAAATATGAAATTGGCTCATCTCTAATCAGAACATTCCAGGAAAGAATTAATGTGAGACTTCCAAAATTGACTGTATTAGTGAAGATCAGTAGAGGAGTACCGGTCCCTATCGGTGGTCACGGTCCCAATCAGCTGGCTGTGCAACCCGATACTCCTTCCTCCTCTCCAGTGTTGGCCAGTTCCCGACCGCAATGCCGCTGTCTCTGTTGGCCACCGCATGAGTTTGCCTAGGTAAACGGCACCTCCAAAATGACATCAGACTCGGCAGGCTATTTAAACAGGACCTCTGCATCGATTCCTTACCTATTGAGCACAGTATTTGCTTCCTTGGCTTCTGCCTGTTGATATTGTGCGGTGTTCCACATTGATATACACTTCTGTCCCCGGCCCTGTTCCTGACAATGCCTTAGCCTAGCCCTACTGTTTGGTCTGTTGTACTTGTGGTTCTTCTTGGATTTTGACATTGGCCCAGACCTTAACCTCAATTCCACTTTGTACCTCGGTTATACCTCCTGAAATTATTATTTTCCTCTACTCATGATCTCTGGCTAGGCCACGACTTTGCTTCTTGCTCATCCCTAGGCCTTATGTTTCCTGCCTTTGTGTTGATGATCTTTCGCCTCACCATTGTATCTCCAATGCCACAGATGCCAATCCAAGAATACTCCGGGGATTGCAGCTTGGAGGTTCTCTGCAGCAAAGTCCTGATCCCTGTACAGAAGTTAAAGGGTGAATATTAGGCAGCAAGTGTAAATTGGACTGCCGCCTCCACTGACGCTATCCTCTGGTACGTGAACCATAACATGGAGTAAATTAAAGGAACAGTTCAGAGTCATAAAAGGGCAGTGCACGACACCAGGAAACACTTGAAGGGGTTATCCCATGATTGATGTAAAAAATCAGACATCATACAGTACAGGACAATTTCTTTCTAGCGAAACCAGAACCAGCCCTGTACCTCACATGGATACAGAGATCTCCCCATTGCTCTATTTGCTAGATTTATTTCAAGTTAGCAGCTCGGGGGGGTGTCCTATATCAAGGGGTATGTCCTTTCTTAGTTGGCGTGTTCTTTCTTCTGTAGCTTTCTTTCTGGTCACAGCTTCTAACATTAGATACAGCTGGGGGCAGATGAAGAATGGAATTGAGCATGTGTGACCTCCTCAGTAGGTGGACATGCACATTACTATACAAATCAAACACCAGGGGGCATCACTCTAATGAAATAAAGAGAATATCTCACAACTGGAACATTTTTGTAATAGAAAGTATATTACAAAAGTCACTATTTTTTCCAGGCTGAATTATACTAATATATAATTTAATTTTGGTGGGACAACCCCTTTAGGAGCATCCCTGTGCCATGCACTAAATGTGCTGGTGGAGTTTAGCGATCACTCGCTACCAACAGTGCTTTCTGATGCCTTTAACATGGGAAGATGGATGCTGGTCTCCTCTTCTCATCTTCTGACCTGGCATTGTCTTCTGATGCAGCCCTCAAGGATAATGTTACATAATAATACAAAATCCTTGCAATTACTAATGCTATTGTAAGTGGCCAAATGCTACAAGAAAGGCCTGATTCATTCCCCTAAGGCTACTCAATGTGACAACTGAATTTTTTAGCCAGACAATCTGACTTTCTTTACCCAAGTGCTGCTAAAAAAGTGCACAAGGATGTGATCTATATTAAGCCCTGTCCGAAACAAGGGCCCCATAAATTTTCCCCAAACATCTGAGCCAGAGGGCCCTTTAAGGGTGAAAGATCGATGGTTCTCTCTAAGCTTCAGCCTCCTCAAAGGTTAGAGAGAAGAACCCATCTCGCTCATGGCCATCTGGGCTGTCACTGAAGCCAAAGACTAGGGGTTGCAGCAGGGGCAAAAGGAACCTGATGGCCACACACATACCCAGACCTGCGGGAGGGTCTCCCCAAATGACTAATGCACCTTGATACTGTCCTAATGAAATGAAAAGTGAACACACAGTGACATAAAAGTAGATTAAATAGATGTGGACAATGGGATCCCAGGGTCCCCATTCTCGGGTACTTTTGCACCTGACCTGATTGCTTCAATAAATGGGACCCGACAGGGCCGCGTCTGCCATGAGGTGAGATGAAAATCTCGCTTCAAGTGGTGGCCAACCTGCCTCTGAGGAGGTCACAGTTTGTGGCAAGCACAGGAGCCTATGGCTCCCGTCGCTACCATTCAGCCTCATAGGTTGCAGGCCACTAGGCCTGAAGCCTGTGGGGTCCACTAGGCCTGAATGAGGCGTAAGAGGTAAAAATAACATCATCACAGGTCTCAGGCGGCGCAATTACATGGTCATAAATGCCTGTATACTAAGGGTAATATACTGTAAAATAGGGGCATGACAGGGGGGCGGCATTATAATACAGGTGGCAGTATGGGTGGGCAATTAGAATACAGGGCACTACAGAGGGGCATTATGATGCAGGAGGCACTACAGGGTAGCATTATGCGGTACAGGGGGAGAATTATAATGCAGGCCAGAGCACTACGGAAAGGGGGGCTTATAATACATATTACTATAATGGTTTTTACAGGGGTGGCTTATAGAGGGGCCTTGTTACTCCTGGGGGCACTATTGGGGGCATACTTACTAATTCGTACTGTGGGGGCATTTTTATAGGACAGTTATTATACCTAATAACGGGTGCACTCTTGGGGAGCTTTATTGGGGTACTGTAGGGGGAACTATTACTATTGAGGGCAGTCTGGGAGCACTTTTACTATCGTGGGACTATCTGTATGGCACTGTTATTTCTGACAGTATAGTGTTGGTCGACATTGGGGAGCACAGCGGGCATAGTATTGGGGGTAGCAGCAGGATAGTAATGTTAGAGCAGCAGAAAGGGGAGGATGATAGAAAAGTGAGGAACCTAAGGTGTCTGTGTGGCCAACTCTGCAGAGACGAGATACGGCTGAAAGAAGTAGTCATGGGGGTCTGGTCCAAACGGAGAAGAGGAGGAAAGAGAACGTCAGAGGAGAAATCCCTGGATGTAAGAGGTATGTGGTGCTGTATCAGACTGTGTGTTTTGTAGCGCTGTATGTAATGTTTTCCAAGTACGTCTTTATTCCGGCTCATCATGGAGACTCCCAGCAATAAGACCCCATGCCAGTAGACTTTCTCAGGGTTGTCCGAAGTGAATCTAAAGCCCATCTTATCTACATTTGTGGTGCAGTTGGATACTTGTGGCCTTTTACTAATTGTTTCAACCCAGGGCGAGGCAGGGACTATAATGTTCTTCAGTGGGATTAATAGCAGGAAGTCCAGAAGAATCTCTGACTCTATGATGACTACATAATCTCACATTACACCTCGAGTTCTAAGAACTTCCCGAAACATTTACATTCATATTCATGAGTGATACACACAGCTCGTTTCATAAGCTCCCAACTCTAGTTTCATGGACTCCTATGATCTTGTATATAGAAACAAGGATTTTTACAAACTCCATCTAGTGTCTGTTCCTGGGTATTGCAGAATACAAGCAAAATTTTTTTGTACCGATGCGGTTGTTAATAATTCCTGTGTAAAGGTAATGACGGTATATGTAAGTGATTACAATATTAGAGCGAAAGGATACGTTTATTGGGGGAAACTGTACAATTGAAAGAAGGCTCTAGGACCCTGTTGGGCCCTTTCTAGCCTGAATACAAGATGGGATGAGGCTTCTAGCCTGGATACAAGATGGGATGAGGCTTCTAGCCTGAATACAAGATGAGATACTGCCTCTAGCCTGGATACAAGATGGGATAAGGCTTCTAGCTTGGATACAAAATGAGATACGGCCTCTAGCCTGGTTAAAAGATGAGATACGGTTGGGCATAGAGGCATACAAGTTCCGTATGGTATCCTGTGGCACATTGGCCCACAGATGTTACAGCTAGGCCTGTAGATCCTGACCACTTGTAGGTAGGTGAAGCTGGCATCCCACTTGGTCCCATAAGTGCTCAATTGGCGGTTAATCTGGTGACCAGGCAGCCAAGGAAGTGTTGTAATCTGGTGGAGACATTCCTAGGAAACCCTTGCTGCGTGTGGGCGAGAATTACCCATTACCCTGCTGAATAATCTCAGTTGGGAGCCCTGCTATGAGAGGGACAGACATGGCTGCAGGATGTCCTGCACATATCACTGTGCTTTTAAGGTCCTCTACCCGGGACGACAGAGCAGCAGATTGCTGGGAAGGAAGCGTTTCTTCTTCAAAAAAACGTTTTATCCCATATGCTGTGCCCGGCCTGCCTAAATTGGAAAAATAGGAACACCTCCAGCATGTAAAATCGCCTCCCAGAGGCAAGGCTAAGTCTTCCCCCGCGACCTCCGCTCTCTGCCAGAAACATCCCCAATCCTCCTCTCGCCGGCAGCCCGAAATCTCGCGCAGGCAATCGCGCCAGCCTAGCTTACAAGAGGCAGGAGCGCCCTCTCATGTCTTTTTGTAGCAGCAGTAGCGAGGAGGACTTTAGGTACCTCCTCTAAGGAGCTTCTTCCTACAGTAGGTATCCTGAAAAGAAAAGAAATCATGGACTAATGGGAGCTACAGCTTGGACTACTCTTGACGGGTGAGGAGGTGTGGGTCTGTTTTATGTTTTGTTGCCCCCTGTTTGTTCCTCATCCAGATAGACATGTTTCTCAGGACTCCCCCTATCTGCAGCAACACTTCAAGTTGCGCACGTCTGCTCCAATTCTTTTTTTTCTTCCCCTCTTCTCAGATTGAGTGGGAGCCCCCTTTGAAAAAAAAAAAGGATTCTCATTATTATTGCTGCTATCTTATACCCATGTGGATTACCAATATTACTACCTGCAGCATCCGACAGTGGCCAGGGGTCCTCTCTTAGTTTTCTTTTTTGTCGTGATGCCAGTTGCAATGAAGCAACAAGGGCACATGGCCCCTTTTAGTGATATGGTGGTACCCAGGTGTAGGAATGCCAGAGTGGTGTAGGGTGGCCTACAATGTCCCTTTAAGTGTACTTGCGCACGTTTCACGGTGCTCCTACCTGGATACCGTTGTCGTCCGAAGCAGAGGAAATTCAATGCTTCAATGCTGGTAGATAAAGTGTACGAAATGGGAACCTTAAGTGCAACAAAGTCATTTGTAATCCACAGGAAATTATTGTAATCCAAACAAGATAATATTTGTAATCCACATGGATATAGCAAAGTCATAGCAGCACAGGTATGAGAACCTTTTGGCACCCAAATAACCTGAAAAGGGCGGAAAAAGGAAAATTAGGCGCATGTGTGCGCAACTGGGAGGTAGATGAAGATGGGGGGAGTCCTAACTCACATGGCCATCCGGGTGAGGGCTAAAACAGGGGCAAACTGAAAACATAAAAAGAGATAAAATGCCAACAGGCCCTCACCCTTCAGGTCCAGTCCACGAAGTGGCTCCCAGAAGTCACTGTTCTTTTAAATGAAGATGCTTGAAGAGGCACCTTAGAGGAGGGAACTCAAGTCCTCCTCGCTGCTGGAGCTGCTAAATTGGATCAAAGGTCTGTGCTGCCTTTTGTAATCCACTCTTGCTTGAGTGGTGGAGCGCCACTGCCCTCTTGTGGTGGAACTTGGTATGGACCGGGTGGTCACACTCCTCACAGCAGCTGTCACTTTCTGCTTCACAGGCGTGGCTGCTCCTGCCAGCCCAAAGGGGTCTATGATCTCTGGCTGCATGGGGGCCAGCAAACAGTCCTCCTCTCTGGGGGGTGATTCTTATGCTGCTCTCCTCATAGCTGTCTCCATCTTCCACAGCAGTTGATAGTTGCTGACTGTTGGACTGATAGTCACTGAAGTGGTAGACACACACGCTTGTTGAGGAAGGAGTGTTGGTGGCGCTGGAAGTCCGGGGATGAGTGGCTCCGGGTGTGGCTGGGGTGTCTCTCTGAAGCGGAGCACTCCATCTTCTGCCTCTTGGAGACAGCGCACTCTGACAGGAGGGTTTGTTTTTCGTCTGACCATTCTTCAGGTGCGGTCAGGGGTACTATGGGTTTTTCTAGGTAGACCACAGCTACTGTGAACGGACCTTGAAGGGACTGCATGGGGGTGTACTCAACCATGTCCCCCTTGTAAATGCTGTGGCGAGCCTGCGGAAGGTAGGGATGCTTCACGGAGCATCTATTAACATAAAGCTCCCGGCCAGTCTTGTTGTCCTGGAGAAAGCCAGACCCCGCTCGACCGAAAACCATACTACACTTCCGGTCCTTCTTTCAAAGATCGGGTTCCTTGGCTGAGGCCTGTCCCACACCCTGAGGGCTCAGTCCTCTATTGCTCTGCGGTAGTCCCACATAGTTTGTGCGCGGGCACTAATCTCTTTGGGGACCATGGGATTTAGTCCCTCAACAGAGCCATGCTTTCTGGGCGGCGGAGTGGGAACTCCAACCGCCTTCACCGCACCAGTTGGCACGGGGAATGCCCACGGTACCTGCCTAGAGGGTCGCCATACTTGATAGACATAAACCTCCTCAGGTGCCGACTTTATCTCAGGCTCCTCGTCACCCCATACAAGGCTGCCCCAGTCTGGATGTCGAGGTCGAGACATGTTTCTCTTGCTAGCGCTGGCAGGACTTGGAGATGAAGAACGGGCTTTAGGGGAGGTGCCTCCACTTCCTCTCTTCACACAGTAACATCGCTCCTGGTGGGCAGGGCTAGACTTTCCTGCTCTAACTGGGGGCGTTCCTGGAGTTTCCTGCTCTAGTTGGCCAAGAAGACACTGCGCCATAGTATATAAATATGGCGGATTAACCCTCCAGATGCTGGCGTGCGTGGTTTTGCGCTTGCCACTCCACAATAAATGCATTAAAGTTATTTTTAAAGGTGGTTTGGTGAATCCAGTAGTCTATACAGTTTATGGGCACACAGATTAATCCTGTTAGGATCCTGCAAATGGCGCCACAAACAGAAGCCAGGGGTTCTCTCTTAGTGTTGTTTTTTGTCATGATGCCAGTTGCTATGAAGCAACAAGGGTACAGGGCCCCTTTAAGTGATCTGATGGTACCCAGGTGTAGGAATGCCAGAGTAGTGTAGGGTGGCCTACAATGTCCCTTTAAGTGTATTTGTGCACGTGTCACGGTGCTCCTACCTGGATACGCTGGAACCCCGGGCATTGTCATCCGAAGCAGAGCAAATAGGGGGAATAATTGAGGGATTTGACGAACCTTGTATATAGTTGAACAGCAACTTTACTTTCAATAAACTTTCTTCCAACTGATTTACAGGCTCTATCTTGGCTTTCAGCAGGCTTTGGCATGAATTCTGGCAGGCAAACAAACTCGGCGCTCCTACATCTGTTGCTCTATGGCTCTGCTGTGCTAACAGGCATAAATAGGAATGTTTTCCTTTCTGCTGTACTTAGCTTGGTAATCTTTTCTGTATCTTTGTCCAGGGAACAGTTTACTCTTGGTTTCTGAGGCTAAGGCTTCTGCCTCTGGATCCAGCAGAGCTGAAGGTACTCTGGCTGGCTTTGGCAGGGCTCGTCCAACAGGGACGAGGGCCTGCTTCCTTCCCCTTAGTGGGGGTACTCCCGACTGACTTCTAACTAACTAAACTCCTCCCTAGAGGGAGAGAATAGAATGGAAAGAAGGTTCAATTCTATGTAAGATAGCTCTGCCATTTATGCCACCATCTGCTGGTGAACCAGGTACATAACATGAACATAACAGTTACATCAGAAATATGAATACACATTTTGCAGGCCCTGGAAATTAATACAGGGGATGACACGTGGTTAACCATAGGAGATAGTGGCAGGGTGCAAATGTGGTAATGCACCTCTGGGGTGTTACATACCCCATGTGGATTACAAAGGACTTTTGCAGTACATGGTTCCCGTTTGGTGCACTTGATCCGCAGGCACTAAAGAAAAAGACTTTAATGTGAATTTAATTGCTATTGCTTTATATATTTACACTAGTGCTTTTACAGGTTCTGCAATGTTTAAGTACTTTACCCATTGTATGTACTCTTTTACAGGTACCACAATGTGATCCTATGCACTTGTAAATGGACGTTGGACTTTATGTAGTTAGCCAGATAACTAGCATACTTACTTTATTGCTCATATGGACTGCCTCTGAGGACGTCAATGTAGAGTCACAAGCGTGTGTTTAGAGGGATTAACCCTCGTGGGAGTTCTGGGAATCGGCTCCTCCTCCTACTTTGGTGTGTCCTAAGGCTTAGTGCACAGCCTTATTGATATGTATGTTTATGGTTCAATCATAATTTTATTGAAACAAGTTTGAAATGAAATACATACATCCAGATGCAACCAAGCAAGAGTCGAAAAGGTGACATGTTGGTGATCATGATGCGGTTACAAAGATATACCATCAACATCATATGGACAAATGCAAAAAGTTTGAACATGGAGGACAAAAACACTAGACAGAAAACAAGAGGGAAGGAAAACAAAGAAGGTAGGTGGGGGGATACTGTCAAGCGAGGGAGGCCACAGCTCCACCAGGCACGTCTCCAGTATCTAGCCAAGTGTGGAAGCCGGGTGAGTTCCTGAATTGCAGCCACGGATCCCATGTTTGCATGTAGGAACACTGATACGTATGTTTAGCTACCTGTTTAGTCATCAAGGTGACTGTGCGAAAAGCTTTATATAGACCTTGGTGCTAGGAAGGGATTACAGGATGAAGCCACCCTTCTATTTGCGGGCGTCTCATAGTATCGTGGTGGGATGACAGTACATGACACCCCCACGCTCCATATACGACTCTGGCCCAGTCCTGTGTGGAGTATTGGAGCGTTTAGGGCAGTATTTTGTGGCTCACTTTTTATACCGAGAGGGCAAACTGTGAATAGACACCCTACTCACGTGGGCCGGATCCTAGTGGTAGCCTTATCTATGTCAGTCTATGTATGTATGTATGTAAAAAATAAAAAATCTCATGCAGCACTTTAACCTTCCTTGGTTACCCTTAGAGCACAACTTAAGCACAAGCCGAGGACAGCTTGGTTTTAAGTAAGGGGGAATGTAACACCCCAGAGTGGTGTTACCACTTCTTCATCTTGCTACTGTCTTTATTGGTCTAATCTCATGTCATCCTGTGCATTTTATTCCAGGTCCTCCACACTGTGTATTTCTAATGCGCAGGACAGGTGTGCAGGGGCACATCTCTGCTGGACGTGCCCAAGCCAGCCAGAGCACCCTCAGCTCTGCTGGCCATGGAGGCCAAAGCTTAGAGCCTCAGGAGCCAGGAGGAAAGTTCCCTGGCCTAATCTAGAGACAGACTATACAAAGAGAAGTGCCGCATACAAGAAGAAGCAAAGTCATACAGTTAGCCTGTCTGTACAGCAGATTCAGAGAGAAACAGATGTAGCAGAGTCGACTTTGCCTGCCAGTTTTAATGCTAACACCTGCTGGGACCAAGAAAAAGTCTGTAAACCGTTTTTGGAAAACGTTTATGCAACGTAAAGCTGTTGTTCAACTACATACAAGGTCTGGACTCAATCTTTCTTTCAAATCCCTCAATTATTCCCCCTATTTATTGCTTCGGAGCCAAAGCCTGGGGTCCAGCAGTATCCAGGTAGGAGCACCGTGACACACATAAAGAGACATTTTAAGCTGCACTATACCACTCGGCATTCCTACACCTGGGACACATGTTCTATATATAGAGGGCCCTAGAGGGAGGCACCCGTTGCATATGTCCCCATTGTCTGAGATGATACAACCCCTTTAAAGCTGGGCATACACATTCAATAGTTGTCGGCCAAAGGTTCATTTGACCGACATCAATCTCTCCCTATTGCCTGCTAGCTTCTCCATACACATTTGGCTCGACCCAATGTGTATGTGTGCTGCCAGACAGTTCTGGCAGTGGCTTATCTTTGGTGGAGAACAAAAGGATCAGGCAAAAATATTAATTTCACCCGTCCCATGTCTCCCTTGACATCATCTGTCCGAGGAGAGTCTGGAGCTCCCCATACTCATTAATGAGTCAGCCGAACTTGCAGTTCTCGATGGGTTCAGTCAACAAAAGTATAATGTGTATGGCCAGCTTTAGATATACAGTTATAAAAGCTGCTGATATTCCTGAGGATTTAATCCTGGAACCATGGCCTGATCTTCCTTGGCGACTTTCAGCAAGGAAAGCAATTTCTCTTCTCCATTTTGGCTCCCATTAATGAGCGCAGTGATTTACTCTTCCTTTATAAGGAGCTTTTAACCACCTCCTATAAACAGACCCGCAGAACTGTTTACACCATTACCAGCTGGATCCATATTGTGCTTCTGTATAAACTTGCGAAACTTGTATAAAAATATTTTGTCACCTCGTCTTCTAAGAAAAGACACAATTAAGCCTTGATTTATTGTGAGATTTTCACAGATTCCATCTTGTGGCAGCTGCGGGATATTGCAGAATGAAGATCATTCATGAAATGATCTGACGTGTAAGTAAAAATAAATAACGTGGGTGAAATGCAGTCTGGGAGGTAGGAAAGCCCTGAGGAAGCTGCTCCTTTGGGAGGGTTGTCTCACCTCCACTTTTCCATCAGTTGAATACAGCCAGCAGCAGCCACTGTGGAGGTAAAGTATATAATACATGTTGTATAAAAGGGTGTCTGATAATTAAAAAACATATATATGAACATAAAAATCTCCATAAGGATCCCCAATCTTAAAGGGGTTATTCAGCTTTATAAAAGTGATGGCCTGTCCATAGAACAGGCCTTAAAAATTGGATCAACTGGGGTCCGCCTCTCAGCTGTTGAAGGGGTTGTGGTGCTTATGCATACTCAGAATACCAAACTTTTTGTAGCGAGCAGCTGCTCCGAGTACTGCAGCGGTGGCCCATACACATTGAAAATATATACAGTGCAGAGCGATGTAAACATAGAGCAGCGGGGCCCCTTCAAATACTTGATCATCACAGTTGTCAACAGTGCTGAATCCTTAAGGGGTTGTGCCACGAAAAATATTCTGCATTTTTCAAACCAGCATCTGGATCTGAATACTTTTGTAGTTCCATGTCATAATACATTTTGTATAGCCACTGAGCTATTCAAAAAAATGTATCCGTATAGAGCCACCTACTGTCTTATTTCTTGTCCACCTCACTGAGGTGGTCGCACATGCTCAGTTTAAATCTTCAACTGCCACCAGCCGGATCTACTGTTAGAAGCCGTGGTAGTTACAGGTAAAGAGCTACACCAGGAAAGACACTCCTCGTGAGATATAGCAAAAAGATCATGCCCCTCAGCTGCCAGTCGGAACAAAATCTAGCAGAACAATTGGAGCAATGAATGGGGAGATCTCTGGACCCATGTGAGGTACAGGGCTGGTTCTAGCTTTGTTAGAAAGAGATTGTACCGTACTATATGATGCCTGGTTTTCATGTTTTACATCAATCATGGCATAACCCCTTTAACAGATTGTCCCGAATTTTCAAAGACAAGTGCCAGCAAATTCATACTGTTCTGGCCCAAAAGAAGTGTGGCTTATGCAAGCTCCACTCACGTGGGCATTCTCAGGGTGGGTTTGGCGGTGTTCCTGGGGTGGGGCTTGCATGCCCCAGATTTATGAACTACAGTGTTGGCAAGTATGCATGGCCCAAACCCTGCGATTTTTGTGGTGTTGCCCTACTATCTATATCAGGGGTGCACAACCTTTTCTGGTTGGGGGCCACATTGTAAGCCTGAAGCAATTCCAAGGGCCGAAAATAAAATTTAAAGAGGTATTGCCAACTGAAATACTGTATTTCTGGCATATTGAACATACAGTATACACTATAAATGTCTAATACATAGACCTACATGTCTTTTACCAGATGTTTGGGGGCCGCACAGAATGCTATTGAGGGCCACATGTGGCCCCCGGGCCGCAGGTTGTGCACCCCTGATCTAAAGTGTATGAGGACCTGCAGACGTTCCCCTGACAGGGGAGAGAATAATCACGCAGGATAAATTTCAGCACCCTATCCTCTTGTTTTGGTAGTGGATAAGTGTCTCTTCTCTTGCAAACCGAGCATGCATCTATACGAGGGAGACGGAGGGACTATACGTATTTACTAATACTTTAGAGATACAAACCTGACGATAGTTTAGGGTCACTTCACCAGAGCCAGTGGGGTCTGCAGCCTGGAACTTCTCTGCAGAGCATAAAGAAAATCATAGTTTTTGAACTTTCAGAAACATGTCACCTCTTAGTTACAGATCCATATAAGCAATGAATCAATATATTATTCTTCAATATTACTATTTTTACCTAAAATAGTCTCATTTAAGAAAGCGGAGGATGATCTTATTAGTATTAGTTATGGATAGCTCATTCCTAATGTCCACCCTTGAACACTATTTCATTTTTTAAAGAGCACCTGTCACCATGAAAATGCTAAGAAATCTGAAGGCAGCATATTATAGAGCAGGAGGAGCTGAGCAGATTGATATCCAGTTTTGTGGGAAAAGATTCAGTAAAATTAGTATTTTATTCATTTAAGTTTCTGCTCATTCTGGGCTTTGAAGTCAAGGAGAAGGTCCTATCAGTGATTAATAGCAATATGTATAGAAGGAAGGCTGTCAATCACTGATAGGACCGCCTCCTGGACTTTAAAGGCCAGAATGAGCATAGAATTAAATGGATAGATTACAAATTGTACTGAATCTTTGCCCACAAAATTATATATCAATCTGCTCAGCTCCTCCTTCCCTATAACATGCTCTGTCTGCAGCTCAGACACCAATTTTAATGTGGCAGGTTCCCTTTTAATCCTAATAGATCTACCGTTATGGGCTCATTAATTTCATAATATATCTTTCTAACGTTCAGAGTTCAATTTTTCTGATGCAGAGCTCCAAAATACATTTGAAGACACAGGATTAAAAGACAGATTTGTGATTACCTGCAGCCACCACCAGGGGGAGATTTTGATTTTACTGCATACTGTTTTTACATTGAGCTCAATAATAAAATAGTATGCACTAAGATTGTAAGCTCCCCCTAGTGGTGGCTCAAAATTAAATCACTTAAAGGGTTTTTCCGGTACTTTAATTTTGGTGGCCTATCTTCATGATAGGTCAATAATATCGGATCAGCGAATTTCTGACACCCCACACCATTGCTGATCAGGTGCTCTGCAGAAGCTGCAGTAGCTCCAGCGCAGCTGGTTACTACAGTGCTGCTTCAATCCAGCTGTGTAGTCCAGTTGCAGCATGCCGTCCCCCGGGGCTGATCGGGTCCCAGTGTTTAGGAATGCCGAGTGGTATGTTATGGCCTTGATAGTTTATGTCACAGTGCTCCTACCTGGATACTGTCGCACCACAGGGTTAGGCTCCGTAGCAAAAAAGGAGATGAACTTAGAGTAAGTAGAGTCCAGAAGTTAAACGGTTTTACTTGAATAAACTTGGAATAAACCTATGTAATCTAAACGATATTTGACCTTCATCTTGGCTCCAGCAGGCTAAGGGTAAACTGGCAGGTAAACTTGAATACTTTGCTTTATCTCTCTGCCTTCAGTCTGGGTCCTCTCAGCTTCAGTTACTGTTTCTTAATAGAGTGAGGTATCCTGTGACCTGTTTTTCTGAGTAGGGGTCTTTGGCTCTATTTTGCCTCTCAGAGCTACTAAGTTCTTTTATATATCAAGAGTGGGCTGCTCTCTGAGCTACTTTCCCAAAGCTTCTGCAGCAGTGAGGGGAACCGGCCCCTCCCTACGCCGTGCTACTTCACTCTCTTGCTCCAACTCTCAACTCCACTTCTCAGCTTCTATACTCTCAACTATAGCTTCCTCCAACCCTTCCCTTGGTAGGAAGCAGGGCTAGCCCACTTCTGCCTAAAAGGGGGAGCATGGAATGGTAAGTTCCATTTTATCTAGAGGTACACTGCCACCTGCTGGACAACCAGTCAGATTATATGCAATAACAGTTGCCTAACAATATTATTAAGGCACAGTATCAGACGACCTGGAATTAAATACACAGATTACATTCTTTGCTAGCCATTAGAGACAGTAGCTAGGTGTAAGAATGGTAGTGCCCCCCTGGGGTACTACACAGTTGCCGACTTCTGCCACCAGAGCTACTGCAGAACAGCTGATCGGCAGGGTTGCAGGATGTCGGGCCTCTGCCAATCAGATATTGATGACCTGTCCTGAGGATAAACATCAATATTAAACTACCGAAAAACCCATTTAACCCTACACCCCTGCAGAAGTGAAAGCGATTTTACACTTGGCAGTCAAGATTTTTAGTCGTCCAGCACAAAGCTTGGGACTGTCTAAAGTAAAAAAAAAAAAGAAAAACTGGTGCGACAACGGTAACGTCACATCCGTCATTCACATGGCAGTCACAGTTGGGAAAGAAAGCTCTTCTTTCAGGCCCCCAATTGGGACTGCAAAAAGGATTGGGTGGCTTAATAGGTGCACTCACATAATTGCATTAGGACACAATATAAACACCCCAGTTTAATGTGATCTAAGCCAAATCCCCTTTAACCCCATAAGGACCCGCGCGGTACATGTACGCCGCTGGTGGACGTGACTTAAGGACCAGCGCCGCACATGTACGGCGGCCTGATCAGGCGGGTGCAGGAGCTGCGCCCGCCCAATCAGCGCCAGGGGCCCGGCAGTCACTGATAGACAGACCCCTGCTGTATGCGCCATCATCGGTGAAAACATTAATGCCGACGCATTAACCCTTATAGTGCCGCCTCCTGTAAGAGCCTGTGAGATCCAGCCTCCTGGATCTCACAGACAGGACGCTGTAAGTGTATTATACTGTGTAATACACTTACAGCCAATGCATTACAATATAGAAGTATTGTGAGGCATTGTAAAGGGGATCAGACCCCCAAAATTTGAAGTCCCAGAGTGGGACAAAAAAAAGTTAAAAAAATAAAGTTTTTTAAAAAAAATAGCGTCCTTTTCCCAAAATTAAGTAAAAAAAAAAATGTGTAAAAAATAGGGAAAAAAAGAAAAGTAGACATATTAGGCATCACTGCGTCTGTATCAAACGGTGTAAAAAAAGATTTGCAAAAAATGGCCTGGTCCTTAAGGTAAAAATTTCAGGGTCCTTAAGGGGTTAAATACTTGGGACCTGAGCTGTGATGTGCGCCATAACCTCAATAGTCAGCATTGTTATGATGAATCAACACTTGGAATCTGTGCTACTTGCAGTAAAATCTAACCTGTACGTGCCAAATTCCTTACACAAGATGTAACAGTTTCTGTGTTTCCATCCTAGGGGATAGAATTTCATTATATTCTATTATATGGCGGAGAAGGCAGCATAACAAACAGCAGTCGGAACAGCTGGTGCCCATAGGAGTAAGGCGAAATTTGGAGGTTTACAACAGAAACACTTAAGAAAGTTACAATCAATTCACAAATTAGACTAACAAAAACTGGAGAGGTGTAACTGTCTAATGGAGTGCGGCCCAGATCCCCGAGGGTCCTCGAGCGGAAGAGGAGATGCTGAAGTAAAAACTGTGAGATGCTATTAAAACTGAATAAGCAGGTGTCCATTGAAAAGTTACGAATTTATTGAAATACATTTTTAGGGGAAAAAATTTGATTAATAAGACAATATAAAATCGGAGTAGTAGGGCCAGGTCACTTGTGCAGCAATGTGCCTTCTATTTATTGCCTTGGACTCTCCAAGCCCAGTGGGCCTGGGATTAGACCAGGTATGCGTGGTGGTTGATGCCAATTCTGCGGAGTATTAATTGTCAAGAGACCGAGATCTCTTTGCTCTCAATGGAGATTAAAGCCCATCTGTCAGCAAATTTGTACCTATGACACTGGCTGACCTACTACATGTGCGCTTGGCAGCTAAAGACATCTGTGTTGGTCCCATGTTCATATGCGCCCGCACGCTGAGAAAAATGGGGCTTCAATATATGCAAATGATCATCTAGGAGCAATGGGGGCGTTACCCTTAAACCTAGAGCAGTGTTTTTCAACCACTGTGCCGCGGCACACTAGTGTGCCCTGAGATATTGTCTGGTGTGCCGTGTCCGTGAGCTTGAATTATTTGCGAATATTCGTGGTAAAAAAATCGCATGTGATTTTTTTACCACGAATATTCGCAAATAATTCGAGCTCAACACTATTCTCGAGGTCGCGGCAGGTCTCGCGGGATTTGGGAACATGCGCCCCGCGCGACTTGCACAGCAGCACTCGGAGGTGGAGCAGAGCCGGAGAAGAGACTTAGAGGGAAGGAGGACGGGACTCATCATCCAGAGCCAGGACAGGAGCCATAGGAGCAGGTAAGTAAGTTCATTCACAGGCACGCCAATTTAACTTCAAGCCAAGCACAGCACCACCCGGTCCTGAGATATGAGGAGAGGGGAGGGGAGGGGGCTGGGAACTTGACAATGATAGATGAGCTGGCGGGAAAAAAGCCCTCAGCTCAGGGTGCACCTGCTGCACTGTATCAGCGAAGATCAAAGTAATCATTTCTTTGTGTTTATTTCATTTAAGACACTGACGAGAATTACTTTATATAGTCAATATAGGCTACAGAGTTTAATTTTTTTAACATTTTCTAATAGTGGTGTGCCTCGTGATTTTTTTCATAAAAAAAGTGTGCCTTGGCACAAAAAAGTTTAAAAACACTGACCTAGAGGCTCAGCTCTCTCTGCAACTGTCCTCTGCACTTTGATGGACAGGGCCTGGCAGTGAAAATGTCATAATGCCTGGCCCTGTCAATCAAAGTGGAGAGGGTGCAGCAGCTGCAGAAAAAGTGGTTCCTCTAGGTGTAACGGCAACGCCCCCGTTGCTCCTAAAGGCTCATTTGCATATATTAAAACTTACGTTTTCTCAGAGGGCAATATATGAGCATGGGACCAACACAGATGCCTTCAGCTGACAAGCGCTGACAGATGGGCTTTAAGGGCAATGGCGACAGAGGCCACTTTCCCTATATCCTTCAAAGAGGTTCTTCAACTACGTTCCGCAAAATATGGTATGGTAGTAAGAGATGGAGAAGTCATGCTTAAGTCCTCCTGACAATCCTTTTCAGCTTCTTTTTTTTACTACTATTCTATCAGCATTAAAGGGCAAAGGTAACCAAAATGACCTGCTGATATGTCATAGATAGATTTTCTAGAAGATCTAGAATTTGTGAGCTCAGACCCACAGCCATGTCCAGAAAGAAGAGGCTGCTGCCCCCTACTGAACGCCAAGAATTAGGTGAATGGAAATCTCTCAGATTTACAGGGTTTGGCATACCGTAGCCTAATTGTGGAGGTCCAAGCAGAAGTGTACAGAGAAGAACAGGGGCCCAACTGCAAAGATCAAACTGGGCTTCTATTATGGTGCAGGGTTTTGCGACCCAGGACAGGTCTGGTGTTTGTTTCTACCTTTTTCTAAATATGCAGTTCCCCTGAGAGGAACAGGTTCTCACCAACCAGTAGGAAAGTATTGGAACCAACCATGACTTGACTCCCTTTCTCCAAGTGCCTCACAGCAGCAACATGGTCTATCTCTATGGAACACCTTTAAGTTCGGGCTCACAGATCCATGGATGTGATCTTATGATATGAACCTATCATTTTTGTGTAAATTTGCCCTCTCTACCCCATCTTCTCCTGTGCTGTGATTTAGTCATATATGAGTCAATCTTTTTCTTGCACAACATGAAAACTGGGTGATATCTTAAGGCCACCTGCACATGTTGTGGAATACGTGCATTTTTTTCAGTGCGGATTCCCGTGTGAACAAACCACAGTGTAGTACAGTACTAGCAGATTACACACATCTCATGTACACTTTGCAGATTTTTTCTCAGCAGAAATTGACCTGCCGTGCACATTCCCAAATACTCAGCATGTTAATTATGTGTGCCCTTTTGCAATGAAGAGTGAGATCTGCGGTAAAACCGCATCTAATCCACACCAAAAACCATGGTCCGTGGTCATGAGTAAGGGCTTGAATTGTTTCTTGTAGCCCGAAATGCGTAGACAAGACTTTTGTAACCGTAACTGGATGTGATTTTACCGCAAGCAAAATAAATATTCCTTTATCGAAGTGGAGCTGGATTCCTTGAACCTTTTTGCACTATATTACCCGGGCCTGACACGGGTCCTCCTTGCTCACAGGTGAAGGTGGGGCAGGTGAGAGCTGCTGAACTTTCCTTTTTACTACACCAAAAACCATGGATTGGTGCAGAAACGCACATAAATCCACACGAAAATTGCTGAGGATCTTAGGTGCGTACACCCACACTTGTGCGCAGGTGGCCTAATTGCTGTCTTTAAAGTGCTCATAGAGTGTTGTCAAACTTTACCCAGGTCCTGAAAGGCATATTTTGCAATACAGTCTCTGTGTAGTAGTCTAAATGGCGTAACTATAGGGGCTGAATGCAGTGGCGGATAGGTCCTACATGGAAATTTCCAAGTGGGCCGATGCCCAAAGGGCCGCTTAAACCCTCCTCATGGCTGCAGGTTGGGTATATAATGGCTGATGCTCTCAGTATTAATTATTTTAGGAACATCAGGTACTTATGCACCTGGCCAGCAGTCGTGGATGCCCTTCGGAATTCAACTGTATCACCGTCCTCAGGACAATCATACAGTTGAATACTGTGGAGACGGCAACAGTATTTTTTGGTAAATTATGGTATTGCTGGCCCCGTCTACTTCTGGTGTCTCTACATACTTATGCTGAGTTGCTGACCTTATCTACTTGTGTTGACCTACCTTCTTGGACCCGCCTACAACATGGGGCCACATTTAGTTTTTTTCCAGGGCCAGTCCCTGCTGAGTTAGCAGCCCCAAAGATCCCTCTGCCACAGGCATCCTCAAACTGCGGCCCTCCAGCTGTTGCAAAACTAAAACCCCCGGCATGTCCGAACAGCCTACAGGTATCAGCCTACAGCAGGGCATTGTGGGAGTTGTAGTTTTAAACCAGCTGGAGGGCCGCAGTTTGAGGATGCCTGCTCTGCCATATAAGAAGAGACAGGGTAGGTGGGGGCCCTGTTACAGATTGAGAATAAGGGCCCAGAAGATTCACCTGTGGCTTAGATAAACTGAAACAGCTAGTACTAGGAGAGGTTTAGTTTATTTTTGGAGAATTTTTTATTTTTTTGGGGGCGGGGGTTGGTGTTGGAGAACAGCTTAAATACATGGTGGCAAAGAATGAGGAATTGAGAAAAAGAATTAAGTATGAAAGCACATGGCCTACAATGGGAAGAGGAACTAGGGATTTTCATTTTCAATGAGGGGGGCGAAGGATAGAGGTCACATAATGAAAAAGCATGAGAACATTGAGAAGAGCTTACTAAAAAAAAAAAAAATAAGCGGATACGACTTAGGTCATTAAGCCCAGTCCAGATGTGGCAGAATTTTTGGAAATGTTAACAAAAGTGTAGATGTGAACATTGAGAAGAAGGGTCATAGAGTAAATATCTAAAGAGGGTCCCTTTCCTGGTCACCAGATGTCTACCCGCTATCTCAAAAGGTCCATTACTTATCTTCTCCACCATCTCCCCATCCGCTGCAGAAGTCTAGCCATATAATGCCAATGGAAAAGGAGAATATATAGATGAATCCTTCCCATCAGAAGTTGGAATTGCATCAACCTTAGCTTAGGGTCCCAACTGTGCGCAGACTTCAGAGTCCACAGCGGGTGCATAGAATGACCAAACCCTGAAATATTACCTTGGGGTCTACTAATATATAATGTAGAAAGTCCTCTCAATCTTCTGGCAACTAATATAATACTGGGAAACCTACGGTATTTGAGACAACCAACCAACCTACAACTACTAACGCATGCACTATAATTGAGGGATATTGCTTCCATTCACCATTGCTTAGCATGGAGGAGCACCAAACTGCTATTGTGAAGAATTTTTAAATACCTACCTGTCAGACTCTGAAGCTTCAGGAGACAGCAGATAAAATCTGGATAACTGAGGAAGCCGTCTGGATCTGCATATCTTACTTGAGCCAAACGAACAAAAAAATCATCTGCTGGAAGACCTACCAGATACAAAAAGATCATCTGCTTGTCACTGCATTAAAATGGCATGTAGGCCGCTGTTCACATCTGCAGTGGAGGTTATACAGTGCCTTGTGAAAGTATTTGGCCCCCTTGAACTTTTCGATCTTTTGCCACATTTCAGGCTTCAAACATATATATAAAACTGTAATTTTTTGTGAAGAATCAACAACAAGTGGGACACAATTATAAAGTGGAATGAAATTTATTGGATATTTCAAACTTTGTTAACAAATAAAAAACTGAAAAATTGGGCGTGCAAAATTATTCAGCCCCCTTAAGTTAACACTTTGTAGCACCACCTTTTGCTGCGATTACAGCTGTAAGTCGCGTGGAGTTTGTCTCTATCAGTTTTGCACATCGAGAGACTGAAATTTTTGCCCATTCCTCCTTGCAAAACAGCTCGAGCTCAGTGAGGTTGGATGGAGAGCGTTTGTGAACAGCAGTTTTCAGTTCTTTCCACAGATTCTCGATAGGATTCAGGTCTGGACTTTGACTTGGCCATTCTAACACCTGGATATGTTTATTTGTGAACCATTCCATTGTAGATTTTGCTTTATGTTTTGGATCATTGTCTTGTTGGAAGACAAATCTCCGTCCCAGTCTCAGGTCTTTTGCAGACTCCATCAGGTTTTCTTCCAGAATGGTCCTGTATTTGGCTCCATCCATCTTCCCATCAATTTTAACCATCTTCCCTGTCCCTGCTGAAGAAAAGCAGGCCCAAACCATGATGCTGCCACCACCATGTTTGACAGTGGGGATGCTGTGTTCAGGGTGATGAGCTGTGTTGCTTTTACGCCAAACATAACGTTTTGCATTGTTGCCAAAAAGTTCGATTTTGGTTTCATCTGACCAGAGCACCTTCTTCCACATATTTGGGGTGTCTCCCAGGTGGCTTGTGGCAAACTTTAAACAACACTTTTTATGGGTATCTTTAAGAAATGGCTTTCTTCTTGCCATTCTTCCATAAAGGCCAGATTTGTGCAGTATACGACTGATTGTTGTCCTATGGACAGAGTGTCCCATCTCAGCTGTAGATCTCTGAGGTTCATCCAGAGTGATCATGGCCCTCTTGGTTGCATCTCTGATCAGTCTTCTCCTTGTATGAGCTGAAAGTTTAGAGGGACGACCAGGTCTTGGTAGATTTGCAGTGGTCTGATACTCCTTCCATTTCAATATTATCGCTTGCACAGTGCTCCTTGGGATGTTTAAAGCTTGGGAAATCTTTTTGTATCCAAATCCGGCTTTAAACTTCTCCACAACAGTATCTCGGACCTGCCTGGTGTGTTCCTAGTCTTCATGATGCTCTCTGCGCTTTAGGCCTCATGCACACGGCCGTGGGTGTTTTGCGGTCCGCAAACCGCGGATCCGCAAAACACGGAAGCTGCTCCGCGTTCCGTTCCGCAATTTGCGGAACGGAACGCGGCCCATTATAGAGATGCCTATTCTTGTCCGCATAACGGACAAGAATAGGACATGCTCTATTTTTTTTGCGGGGGCACGGAACGGAGCAACGGATGCGGACAGCACACGGAGTGCTGTCCGCATCTTTTGCGGCCCCATTGAAATGAATGGGTCCGCAGCCGAGCCGCGAAATATGCGGCTCGGACGCGGACCCGAACAACGGCCGTGTGCATGAGGCCTTAAACTGACCTCTGAGACTATCACAGTGCGGGTGCATTTATACGGAGACCTGATTACACACAGGGGGATTCTATTTATCATCATTAATCATTCAGAGATCCTCACTGAACTTCTGGAGAGAGTTTGCTGCACTGAAATTAAACGGGCTGAATAATTTTGCACGCCTAATTTTTCATTTTTTTATTTGTTAACAAAGTTTGAAATATCAAATAAATTTCGTTCCACTTCATAATTGTGTCCCACTTGTTGTTGATTCTTCACAAAAAATTACAGTTTTATATCTTTATGTTTTGAAGCCTGAAATGTGGCAAAAGGTCGAAAAGTTTAAGGGGACCAAATACTTTCACAAGGCACTGTATTTGGAGCCTCTTTTGCAGATGTCATCATATATCTAGAAAAATTAGTGTAGCATGCAGCAGTATTTTTCGTGAAATGACAGACCCCATGGTGGGACCCGACAAACCCCATGATAAGTCTGTCATGTGATGGATGCATCATGGCTTGAATTCTGTTATTTTGCTTTCTTCTGCTGCAGTTGGTTTAAGGTTGGCAGCTCTGAGGAAACTTAACACACCGGAATCTGTCTACAGCTCCTCTGCAGACAAACATATCTCTATGGTTACAGACTACACGCTTACCTTGTGTAGTCTGATTCTAAAGTCATACTCTCTTCCACCTGTCCAGCTTACATTTAGACTTTGGTGCCTTAAGAGCGGATGAGATTTTTACTGGGCCAGGTCTGCATTTTATGTACACAGAGGACCCTCTCTATGAGGTAGGTCACAAGCAAATCAACCTATTCTATAATAACCCTATGCCCCGCAGGGGTTGTCCAGTTTGGTCACACAAGACCAAAACCAACTCATATGACTAAGTATACAGGTAGACATAGCCAAGCAGCACAAAACAATATTGGGAGTAAGCCTGAGGATGAGGGGAGCATAAGCCGATTCTGGGGTCTTTATTGTGGTGAGCAACAATTTTAAATTTGCAAGTATGTATGTGTGTAGTAAATATCCTTTATATGTATGTAGGTATATACTGTATGTGTGTGTGCACGTGAGTGCACCCATCAGCATGTTCTTCAACATGTTCCCATCTTGTCTTACAAACGTTTCAGCATTATTCAGCATGTTCTGTAACTAACACTTAATGCTGATTCACAACATTTATTTAAGTGCCAAGAATGTTACTAGCGACTAAAATGCTAAATAGCAGAAAGTAAAAAAGTGTCTGGTTTAAAGAAAACATTTTCAAAGACCTAATTATTAATTAGAGGGGGTCGTCGGTTCAGTAGATTCTACTTTAAACCGGAGCGAAAAGCAGCTAACTTTTCCTCTTTAATTCTGGAGGACCTGGTGCATGCATGCATTACATGGACAGCCCTTTGATTTTAATAAGAACTGTGTAATGCTTTATTTCTCCTGCGGTGGCGCTGCAGGGAAATTGTACACTTGCTGCCAGGTTCCACTACAGGCTACAACTTGGCAGGAAATCCTGTGATCACTTGAATTAAGGGGACCTTTCTAGAAAAAAAAAGGGGGGCTGACCAAACCAAAGACAGCCTTTACTGGGGACACAATAGAGGGACACGAGTTTTCCTGTGCACTATTTTTGGTAAACTGAATGACCACCACTAGCCTCCACCTACTAAATCCACAAATAGTTACGGAGTAATCTATAAACCACTACCTTGTCCTAGCCGCAATCTTTTTTTATATTACAGCTCCATGTGACGCCAGTCCTTCTTCTCTATGGTGGGCGACTATGCCAAATCTCCGCATTACTGCTGATTTCTGGCAGTGTCACCACCAATGGCAGCTTTTATAATGCTAATTAATTGTTAAAGGGGTCATTTGCCTCAAACAATCTATGTCTATCTGGGGCCACATTGTTGTAATTGAGGGAGGCCCTTCAAAGTCTGAAAAATAGCTATATGACCACTTTTGATGGAACAGTAATTGCAGCCATGTTAATTGTCAGAAGTTTTTCCAAGAACCATATATAGCTAAAGGGGTATTACAACGTTTTGATATTACTGACCTAGGCCATCAATATCACTTTGGTGGGGTACCGACACCCCAGGACCTCAACCGATCAGCTGTTTTCATCAGCACCTGGAGTCAGAAACTAAATAGGGTTGGAATCGGGAACAGAAGACTCTGACCACAGTGTAGTGGTCACTTGAAGTCCCGGCGTCCTGCAGCTCAGTCCCCATTCACTTGAAGTCCCATCATACTGCAGTTTAGTCCCATTCAATTAAAGTTCCAGTGAACTGCAGCTCAGCCCCCATTCATTTGAAGTCCCAGCGAACTGCAGTTTAGTCGCCAGCAGATGCACAAAAGAGCTGATTGATGGGGTAGGGGATACCATGTGTTGGGCCCCCCATGATCTGATATTGATGAGCTATCTTAAGAATATGTCATTAATATCAAAAAGATGGACTACCCCTTTAAAAAGCATGTTAGGATTTACAGCTTAATAGGCAAGGACAACTCAAGGATTTGGGATTTTTTTTCATATTACATAGTCAATACCTGTTTTCAGGGGAGAATGCTGCAGTCAGTCACAGGGGGCTCCCCATTTTGCAATGCTGCTCTATTAACCATTTCAGCTTCTCCAAAATCTACTCAATTGACTGTGTTAAATAAGAGATGTCCAAGTACTGCAAACACTGCAAACTGTGCGATCTGAGTATATCTAGGTCATGCTGTTACCTGCAGACTGGAGAGCCGCTACCAGCTGATCACCGGAAATTCTGTCAATCTTGTCTTTGTGCAAATTAGCAAATATACACTGCATGAAAAATCAGATTATTATTAGATGCCTTGAATAGAGTGGAGACTCTTATAAACCATGTCCACCCACATAGGACTTCTACAAGTGCATAAAATCCACAGAATCTATAAGATTCAGAGCATTTTTCTCACAGTTAAATGGGTTTTTTGAATGTTTTATCCTCAGGATATCTGGTCGGAAGGGGTCCGACTCCCGGCTCTGCGGCCTCCTTGCAGCATATCCTAGGCCTGTGAAGTCACATCCATCAGTGATATGGCCTAGGTGCAGCTTATTCCTATTCAATACCAAACACAGCCGCTATCCAGTGTACGGCACTGTGCATGGTGAGCTACGAGGAGGCTGCGGCCCTCACCGAAACACTGCGGCCTCTTCAAGCAGCTGATCAGCACAGGTGCCGGGAGTTGGACCTCCACGATCAGTGTAAACCACTCGGAAAACCCCTTTAAGGCTACATTCACACGACCGTATGGGTTTTGCGGTCCGCAAATTGCGGACCCGCAAAACACAGATACCGGCCGTGTGAATGTAGCCGGCCCCATGATAGAAATGCCTATACTTGTATACAAGTATAGGACATGCTTTATCTTTTTTGCGGGGCCGCGGATCGGATCTACGGATGCGGACAGCACACTGTGTGCTGTCCGCATCTTTTGCGGCCCCATTGAAATGAATGGGTCCGCACCCGTTCCTCAAAATTGCGGAACGGATGCGGAACCATTTATACGGTCGTGTGAATGTAGCCTAAACCATACCCACCATTATAATTTTATTTAGCAGTAATCAGCCGTATATGCAAATACATGACACATGTAATATATTAGGGGTAAGTCATATCTTCCTCATTCTCCACATGCTTCAAGTTACAAAGAAGCTCATTGTCAGCAAAACTCCTCAGTCACCATCTACAGTAAATAGCACAATGTGGAGGAGGGGGATGGAGCTGCAGTTTCTGTGAAATTGATTTCTGTGAGAGGAGAAGCCCCTTCTCTATGTAGCTATGATTTAGTCACTAAGTCACCCAGGCATTAGAGAAATGCATAGTCCTTTCCTCTTCTTTCTTGTAACCCCCTACCCTGTCTTTCTTTGCTAATCTGTGGCAGTCTGAGAGTAAAAAATTGAAAATACATTATATTTGGATTAAAGGAGTCCTCTAGAATTTTAGCATTGATGCTCCATCCATAGGAGAGACCTCCAATGTTTCATCAGTAGAGGTCCTACATCTGGGACACCCACCAATCAACATTATCAATGGTTCTTGTAAGAGCAGCTCCCCTGGTGTTGGACACGGCACCAAGAAGAGACATGTCCTTTGTTGGTGTGGCCGTCCTTCGTTGGCGGTGGACACTGCACCAAGAAGGGACATGTCCTTTGTTAGTGTAGGACACTGCACCAAGAAGGGACATGTCTTTTGTTGGTGTGGTCGTCCTTCGTTGGCGGTGGACACTGCACCAAGAAGGGACATGTCCTTTGTTGGTGTCTTCGTCCTTTGTTGGTGTTGGACACTGCACTGTTGGTGTTGGACACACTAGTGTGGTCCTGTCTTTAAACTGCCAGCTATGTGGCCTCTCTTTGAAAACAATGTGTGGGTGGCCAATGCGGAAATCTTTGCGCTGTATCTGTGCCAAAATTCTGATGGTAAACGACACCTTGCGAATGGGCCCTAAGGGCGTCCATGCCTGGTACTGCAGCTTGTCCTATTTACTGCAACACGTTCCGCCACAGTACCAGGCACAAAAGCTGGTATCGATTCCCAATGAACGTGCAGTTCTTTTTAGAATTGCCACAGTGGTTACAATGGATAATATGGACTGCCTGCAACACATATAACCAGCCGACAGCAATACTAGAATAGACATACAAAGGGACGAACGCACCGTTCCAGCTATGATTTTCTTCCAAAGTATGCAAAACTGCTCAGTCGCCAGGAATCCAGCAGCTGATATCTGTCTAGAGTCACGTCATCATAACATTCAGATTCAGAAGGAGACGCGGAAGGGGCCAAAGTGTCGCAGCAACATATCACCTGTTATTCATGAGGGGTATGTCCAGGAGCGGATGACCAGATGACAACTTTCATCAACAATCTCCATCTGTACTCCGGTCATTATGGGGGGAGATTAATCAAAACTGGTGCAAAGGAAAAATGGCTTAGTTGCCTATAGCAACCAATCAGATTACACCTTTTTTTTTTTTACAAAGAAGCTCTTAAAAATGAAAAGTGGAATCTGATTAGTTGGGATTTACTAAAAACAGATAGCGCTTAGGAAAAAACTATAAAACCTTTATTGGGGTACAAGGGACCAAAATCTGATTGGTTGCTATGGGCAACTAAGCCAGTTTTCCTTTGCACCAGTTTTTGATAAATCTCCCCCATTATGCTCTTTATATGGGTAGTTAACATACAGGTACGACATCACATAAGGATACATCCATTGAGGCCATTAGCGAGCGGCAGATCTCCAAGGAGAACTTTGGCAAGAGGGGGACTGCAAATATATAGAAGTACATGACGTGACATCACTATACAGGACATCTGTATGCAGCAGCAGATCACAAAGGAAGATAAAAAATACATAAGACACATTCGGGGAGATTTATCAAAAGGAAAACGGGCTTGTTAGCCCATTGCAACCAATCAGATTCCACCTTACATTTTCCAAAGGAGCTGTGAAAAATGAAATGTGGGATCTGATTGGTTGCTATGGGCAACTAAGCCCGTTCTACTTTATACCAGTTTAATAAATCCCACCCTATAATCTACATGGCTACTAGACGATGGCTTCTGTGCCGTGTGATGGGCTGCAGGAGGCACCTTAAGAGATTACAGTGTTCAAGTGGCACAGGGACACGGGTGTCTCAGGCCACAAGCTGAAAAAACCTCGTAAGCTCCCTCCCCGCTTACGTGGCCTCGCCTCGTAAGCACCCTGCTCAATATCTTAATTAGAGACAATTAGAGGAGGATGACAGAACATGGCAGCTATTGATGGCTACCACGGAGGAACGTCATATTTAGTTCTTCTGGGACGGTATTTTTTTTTGCTGTGCTATGGCCAACCCCATCTACTTGTGTTGACCTGCCTTCTGTAAGATTGGTCCCACCTACAGCATGGGGCCGGCCACTTCTAGTTTTTTTTCCAGAGCCAATTTGCCCCCTGGCTCTCCTTCCGTTTGGTAGCCATGTTCTGGAGATAGGAGCAGGTGACAATGATGGCATATCTTAGCGATATGATATCAATGTCTAAGATGAGACAACCCCTTTAAGGGTCTGAACTCGGGATCCTCCAAGGTTCCTATTTCCAGCTGGTGGGTTGCTCATTGGACACAGCCGATTCTCAAGTATAGCTGTTTCCACTTTCTCCATTCACAGCTGTACGGCACGTGGAGCGTGAGATCCCTATTACTAATACTCGTAGGTATTAAGGGACATTGCGGTGTATTGTGCCGGGATGGAGGCCTAATCTGTCAGAACGCTGCCTCCCTGAGTCAGGGAAGGGTACTGCCGCTCGCCTCCTAAGACCTCTTTTCAACTGTGAACTGAGGCTAAGCGATAATAAATCCTATATAGAATGCTACAAGTGCTAAAAGCATAGGTATTACACATCCACCAAACCTAGCACAAGACGGGTGACTCAGAGCTGAGCTACGCTGTCCATGGCCATGTTTGCGGAAGGATTTACTAGGTGTGGAGGGGAAGTTTGTCATGCACCAAAGCATCTACAAGCAGGAGTGGCATCATAAACACTCACATGTGATTGAGCTCTGCTAATATGGCACCTTCATAGCAGAATGACAGCAACAAATTGTGGGCGTACGTGGGCGAGATTGGGCTTGGGATATAACTTAGCACATGGCGGAAGGGGCAGACGGGTGGGATAAGATGAGGAGTCAGTCAAGACTGTGCACGTAATGAAAGGATGGTTGCCGTGGATGGATTTTGTTCACTGTACATGTATATAAAACAGGGTGTGTAGACTTTTTCAAACATTTTTTATTGCTCTAAGGCTGGAGTCACAAGTCGCCGTTCTTGGTGCAGTTCTTGATGCAATTTTTTTTTTTTTTAGCCAAACCAGGAATGTAGTCAAAAAGAATGTGAAACTTAAAGGAAGGACTCCAGGATTTTACTGTTGATGGCCTATTCTAAGGATAAATGTCTGATCGGTGGGGGTCCGAGTCTCGGCACTTCGCCGATCATCTGTTTGAATCGGCCGTGGCCTGTTTCTAGTCTGGTGATGTCACATTCTTCGGTTACATGGCCTATTTGCATCTCAGTCCTATTCAAGTGAATGGACCTGGGTTGCAATACCAAGCACAGCCACTATAGGAGGAAGCTGCAGCGCTCACTGGAGTACCACTACCTTTGGCAGGGGTGCCGGGTGGTAGACCTCCACCGATCAGATTCTGATGACCTAACCCGAGGATAGACCACCAACAGTAAGATCCTGGAGACCACTTTAAGTCCTTCCTTTAAATTTCACAATATCAAACTCCTGGAAAATCCCTTTAAGGTGGTCAATATCAAACTCCTGGAAAATCCCTTTAAGGTGATCATACACCTTCAACAGCTGTTTCACCCAGCTGCACCATACCCATGCACTCTCACTTTGCCCAAGTGTTCATATATCCTCAATAGGGAGTGAGAACATGGGATAGGGCATATTGAAATTTAGCATGCCAGATCCTTCCATCTCTCCCTCATCCATCTCATCCATTCCATCTCTCATCTATATTTATTTTATATTGCGCTACTATATTTCGCAGCGCTTTACAGACATTAACATCACGCTGTCCCTAGTGGGGCTTACAATCTAAGTTCGCTATCAGTATATCTTTGGAGTGTGGGAGGAAACCGGACAACCCGGAGGAAACTCACGCAAACACGGGGAGAACATACACAGGTCCTAGAATTCTAATCTAGGACCCCAGCGCTGCAAGGCACCAGTGCTAACCACTGAGCCACTGTGGTGGCCACTGTCAGCAGACAGTCGGCCACCCTTGTTATGTGTACTCGCACCTTTAAACTTCACATCTAACTCAAGGAACTGCACCAAAAACTGCATAAAAAAATAAATTATTTAAAAATAAATAATTAAAGCTATTCTGCCTTGTTGTGTACACAGCTCCAATGCCAAGCTATATGTCTCCATGTTTACAGACTACGAACAACATTGTGTGTAGTCTGAGCCTGCAGTCATGCTACTGTTTCTAGGTTATAGAAACAAAGGATCAAGCTCTTCGTAGCAAAAAGGGAATAGTTTATTCAGGCAATAAAATCTTCCAAGTACAGGACAGTCTTGTCTACGCGTTTCAGACCCCTCACATCAGGTCCTTACTCATGACTCTGTTTCTAGGTTAGGTTGCAGAGAGGGCAGTAGTGGCGGTAGTGGAGTAACACCAGGCTGCAGGACTGGGCTACACACAGGTTTTGTATGTGGTCTGTATCCATGGAAAGACATAGGTCCGCATAGGAGCTGTAGACACAAAACGGGCCTTAAAGAAGTTGTTTACAATCCTAAAACACAGTACAATGTCACCTACAGGACACCACATTCCTTGAGCCCAGTGTATATTTTTTTGGCTCTTTCTACAAACAATTCTTTGCTTTTCTGAGAAGTCTGCATTCTTCTACTGAGTGCTGCGGCAGCAGTCTGAAATCTGCAGCGCTGAGTGTTGTCCATAGGCTCCCGGTGTTTAGATTTACTCACCAAATTCGTTCAGTAAGGAAGCCAAAAGCTTGTGAAGTTGTACGCTATTAACTCGACCGTCCTGCGAGAGGAGAGGAAGTTTGGGGAAGGAAAATTATAGTATTTAAAGGGGATGTTCATGAGTGTTATATAGGGTTAGCACTAAGAAATTACAGCTGTCATATACATTACACTGAACTGCGACAGAGGAGCATTGGAGAAAGGGAGAGAATAAAGGAGCCCAGACTTGCTTTATTCCTGCCTATGCATCAAACTCTTAAGACAAAGCACCTTACATAGAAATCAATGTAAGGCGCTCAATTTTTGCCGCCCACATCTCACCCAATCATGTAGTCATCAAATCAGTATAAAAGCCACAAGGCAACTCAGAACAGTACCAATTCAAGCCCGTATAGCTAAATAATACTACCTAGAGAGGTCAGTGTATATGAAGCATGCTACAGCTAAAGTGAAGCTACTTTAAAGATATTGGCTTAACAAGACAACCTCTGTAGGTATTCATTATTAGGGTATATGGACATCACAGTATGGAATGAGTTTGTAATCCTGATTATAACATTGTGTCCAGAGTGTCCCAAATCCCCTGTCTAGATACATAAAATGTAAAACTCTGATTCCCTTCAGGCACCACTAGGGGGAGCTTACTGCATACAGTGTTATAATTCATTTCAATGTATCAACAGTATACAGTAAGTTCCTAAGCTCCCTCTGGTGGTGGCTGAGTGGGGCTTAGGGTAATGGGTTGTGGCCTCCCATGACCCAACAGATTTACTATAATCTAAATAATTTCAATTATAGCACATATCTGGTGCCAATTTATTAAAAGGGTCATCCAGGGCTTTTACTAAATTCTAGTTGTAGAAGGAAGATTGATTTGCTGCTATTTACTATATAGTCACGCCTCCAGTTCCGCAATCTGAGCTATGCTGATGTGACCGCCCGACTCTGGCTTCGGGCTCTTCCGCTGATGTTTGGACCGGATCTGCCCCTGTGTCCTCCTGTTGAGCTGCATATACATTATGCAAGTGAACAGGGAGGCATGGGAGCAGGTGTGGTTGACTTGTCAGCGGAAGAGCCTGTAGCCAGAGTCAGGAGGTCACATGAGCACGGCCCAGATTGCGGAATCGGTAAGGTAAGAGACATTTGGCTTAAAGGTGTTATCCCATGATTAATGTAAAAAAATGATACATAATCTGGTACATGACAACCTCTTTGTAACAAAGCTAGAACCAGCCCTGTACCTCACATGGATCCAAATTGCTCTACTAAATTTATTTCAAGTTGGCAGCTTAGGGGGCGTGTCTTTACTCAGAAGGCGCGTCCTGTCTGCTGCAGCTAGTGGCAGTTGAAGGATGGAACTGAGCATGTGCGTCCACCTCAGTAAGCAGGACAGAGAAATTTAAAAAGAACAAACGGCAGGTGGCGCTGTACAGATAGTTTTCAGTGAATAACTCAGTGGCTATACTACATTTTTAATTACATGGAATTATAAAAGTGTTCATATCCAGGTGCTGGTTTAAAAAATGTAGAATATTATTTATGGGACAACCTCTTGAATAAATTCACCCCTAAGTGTATTACATGGGATTTTGAGCAATAGATTAGATAGATAGATAATGAGAGAGAGAGAGATAGATGATAGATAGATAGATAGATAGATAGATAGATAGATAGATAGATAGATATGAGATAGATAGATAGATAGATAGATATGAGATAGATATGAGATAGATAGATAGATAGATAGATAGATAGATAATGAGAGAGATAGATAGATAGATAGATAGATAGATAGATAGATAGATAATGAGAGAGAGCGATAGATGATTGATAGATAGATAGATATGAGATAGATAGATAGATAGATAGATAGATAGATAGTAATGGGATGGATAGATAGATAGATAGATAGATAGATAGATAGATAGATAGATATGAGATAGATAAATAGATAGATAGAAAGATATGAGAGAGATGATAGATATGAGAGAGATGATAGATATGAGAGAGATGATAGATATGAGAGAGATAGATAGATATGAGAGAGATAGATAGATATGAGATAGATAGATAGATAGATAGATAGATAGATAGATAGATAGATAGATAGATAGATAGATAGATAGATAGATAGATAGATAGATATGAGATAGATGGATAGATAGATAGATTAGATAGATAGATAGATAGATAGATAGATAGATAGATAGATATGAGATAGATGGATAGATAGATAGATAGATAGATTAGATAGATGATAGATAGATATGAGATAGATAGATAGATAGATAGATGATAGATAGATGATAGATAGATAGGCTCAGAATTTTGGGCTTATTTAAATTAAGAAAGCATTTTATTCAAGGCCTGTTCCTATAGTTATCTCATTACATAATTTTCATTATTCTCCCCATCCCTGTGTATCTGAATATATATTGTACCTCATTTGCAAACTGTAGAAATCGGCTCAAACACTGGTCCTCTGTGGGGAACGCAGAAAGCGCCTGTAAGAGAACAACATGGAGCTGTGTACCCAGTAGGCAGGCGTTTGTGAATACAGAACAGGATAGTCTAGATGGCATTGCCACAATCCCCATGGATTATGAGATGCATTGATTGATCCTTGTTGATCTTGCAGTGTCGCCAGTGTAATACTTGAACGGGTTTCAATAATGGCTTAATAACTCTGCTCACGTTACGGCAGTATTTCTCTACGCCAATTCTCACGTCATGCTTAGTATGACACTGGTGCTATGGGATATCCTCAAATCATGACCTGTTTGGGGTATTTATGGGATTATTTCATAAAGACAGCCCATCTTAAAAAGTTGATGGCTGAGTTGGCTTCTCTAACTTCTAGTGATCAGCTGTTCTTGCCGGGGAAGCCACAACCAGTCACGCACTTCCACTCCAGCGGATAAAGGGGCAGATTTACTAATTCTGTCAAATTTTTAGACAGTCTAAAAATGCACTAGATGTATCACAGTGCCTCCTGCTGGATGGTAAGAGAGGTCAATAGACTGCTATGACTCATTAGTTGGTTTACTTAAATTTTTTGGCAAAATTTTAGGCCACGGAACTTGTTAGATGAGACAAAAAATGTGCCTAAGGCCAGACACACACGAGCGAGTTGAATGAGAGGAACTCACAGCGTGTGTCAGTGAGAGGTCCCGTTCTGATAGGATGGCACAGCATTAGGGCTCATGCACACAACCGTGTGCTGCCCGTGGCAGTATTGCAGACCGCATACGTCGGGTCTGCAATACACGGGGCACCGGTCGTGTGCAGCAGCATCACGGATCACTGACCCATTCACTTGAATGGCTCCGCAATCCAAGAGATGCGGTGCGGAACCACGGAACAGAAGCCCACGGAAGCACTACAGTGCGCTCCTGTGGTGTTTCTGGCCGTGCCTCCACATAGCAAAAAAGTAGTGCATGCACTACTTTTTTGCGGTGCGGACAATCGGATGCTGGTCCGCGATCCGCTGCGAACGCCCCATGGTTGGTGCCCTTGCATTGTGGACTGCAAAAGCATGGGCCCGGTCAGCACACTGTATTTATACTGATTTATAATGCTGTGTGATCATGAGCGTCCTGAAATTTGTTGTATTACACTGACATAATGCTGTGTGACCCGGAGAGTCCTGAAATCTGTTGTATTACACTGACATAATGCTGTGTGACCCGGAGAGTCCTGGAATCTGTTGTATTACACTGACATAATGCTGTGTGACCCGGAGAGTCCTGGAATCTGTTGTATTACACTGACATAATGCTGTGTGACCCGCAGAGTCCTGGAATCTGTTGTATTACACTGACATAATGCTGTGTGACCCGCAGAGTCCTGGAATCTGTTGTATTACACTGACATAATGCTGTGTGACCCGGAGAGTCCTGGAATCTGTTGTATTACACTGACATAATGCTGTGTGACCCGGAGAGTCCTGGAATCTCTTGTATTACACTGACATAATGCTGTGTGACCTGGAGAGTCCTGGAATCTGTTGTATTACACTGACATAATGCTGTGTGAACCGGAGAGTCCTGGAATCTGTTTTATTACACTGACATAATGCTGTGTGACCTGGAGAGTCCTGGAATCTGTTGTATTACACTGACATAATGCTGTGTGACCCGGAGAGTCCTGGAATCTGTTTTATTACACTGACATAATGCTGTGTGACCCGGAGAGTCCTGGAATCTGTTGTATTACACTGACATAATGCTGTCTGACCCAGAGAGTCCTGGAATCTGTTGTATTACACTGACATAATGCTGTGTGACCCGGAGAGTCCTGGAATCTGTTGTATTACACTGACATAATGCTGTGTGACCCGGAGAGTCCTGGAATCTATTGTACAGGTGAAACTCGAAAAATTAGAATATTGTGCAAAGTTCATTTATTTCAGTAATGCAACATAAAAGGTGAAAGTAATATATGAGATAGGCTCATTACATGCAAAGCGAGGTATTTCAAGACTTTATTTGTTATAATTTGGATGATTATGGCTTACAGTTTATGAAAACCCCAAAGTCACAATTTTGAGGTACCCTTTGCTCAGGGGTTATGGATTATTAGCTGACTAGAGTGTGACACTTTGAGCCTAGAATACTAAAACTTTTCACAAAATTAAAATTTTAAGCTGTCTTAATGCAATTCCTTTTAATTTGCGTTACTGAAATAAATGGACTTTTGCACGATATTCTAATTTTTCGAGTTTCACCTGTATTACACTGACAGCATTAGTTCAGTGTAATTCAGTCGATTCCAGGACTCTCAGGGTCACACGGCATTATAAATCAGTATAAGGCTGTGCGATCCCATCAGAGGAGTGGAGGCCAGAACGAGAACACATTCACTGATACACGCCGAGAGTTCCTTGCATTTAACTCTCTTGTGTGTGCCTGGCCTAAAACACCTAAAAATGTGGTGCAAGGTATGTACGGCAGTTTATTTTTATTTTTTGCAAATTGCCCCTAATCCTCCCCCATTGTAGTATTACATGCCAGCCATCCAGATGAATGGTGGTAGGTGGTAGGAATTTGCCCAGAAGGTCCATCAGGGCAGATACTGCTCTTATAGAACGGTTCTATGTACTTTCTGGCATATAGAGATCTTGGTCCTTTGCCCAAGACACCCCCCCCCCCCCATTATGATGTCCAGGTGCTCTAGTGGGGCATTCTCTTATAGCAATTGGTGACATTTCGATAATGTTCAGTCGGCCAGTGTCTGACCAGTGTGAACCCTGTCAAACATGGCAGTAGTGCAAGGCCGGACCCATGGATGTACTCAGGGCCGGTGCAAGGATTTTTGACGCCCTAGGCAAGATAAAAATTGCCGCCCCAGCCCCCTCCATATCTATTAGGCCTCCCATAGATATGTTTAGCTTAAAGTTGGATCCGGATTAATGCTTTTCAATGGGCATTAATTCCGGATCCGTTCTTGCGGCTTGTTTTCAGGATTTCTGGCTGGAGGAAAATCCACAGCATGCTGTGGATTTTGCTGTGGCCAAAAAACGTGTCAGTACTGAACGAAAGACATCCTGATGCATCCTGAACGGATTTCTATCCATTCAGAATGCATGGGGATAATCCTGATCAGTAGCTTTCCGTCCTAGAGACCCGAGGACGGAACTCTAGGACGGAAAGGAAAACGCAGATGTGAAAGGGGCCTTAGTTTGTCATATAAGGGAGGGGAAGAAACCCCAGAACTAGAGTGTGCCCCCAAAAGAAGACTGCTGGCATCTATTTTTAACTTAAGATCAGACTCACTTACTAATTACAGCACACACCCCTGTAGTGTCCACCATCATCAGTGTGCAGTGGCACACTCTAGTTCTGGGGTTTCTTCCCTCCCTGTCTGATGGTGGACACTACAGGGGTGTGTGCTGTAATTAGTGAGATTCACTCTGATGATCTGAATTTTGAAGTTAAAAGAGCTGCCTGCATACCTGCAATGATAAGGAGGGTGCCCTCCTTCACTTCAGCTCTGCCGGCAGCTCTTTTTAACTTCATATTTCAGATCATCATTATCAACAGAATCAGATTAGATTATCATTAAGATAGCTCACTTTCTTTCTTTCACTTCACTTACTTTTATAGCAGGCCAGGCAGGCACAGAGGACTGGAGACAGTGGGGAGGAGGCAGGAGCAGCACCAGTGAGCGAGCAGACTCAGCAGAGAAGAGGACCCGGTCCCACAGCGCAGGCTGGATAGCAGGCAGCAGTGAGACTGACTCGGAGACACTCAGTCTCAGTCAGACACTGCTGCGCTGCTCAGACTGGTTTCAGCCAGAGAGCGGGAATCTGACTGGCGCCGCGGCGGACCATTTGCTCCTCCCTCCACTTGACTTTAGGTACACCCTGTCCCGGCCCCCTCCACCACGTGACCGTGACATGACCTACCTCATCTTCTGCTGGCTGCTGCCCTCCTCCACCTGACTCCTTCTCCCCAGCCAGGCCCGGGCCGCGGACAGGCCACTAGTGTAAATAAAAAAATAATCAACAGAAGGCGTCCCGGGCGGGCCCCCAGTGGCGTAGGGCCCCATAGCCACTGCTATGGCGATCCCTACGCCACTGGTGCTCAGGCGGCGCAGCATGAGAGCAGGGCAGGGAAGGGCTGGCAGCCTTAGTCCTGGGGGCAAATCCAGTGAAGTGGCCTATTGCACCACTGAATCATCATCACCACTCACCATCCACTCCCACCTTTTCCCTGTTTTATAACGGATATTGATGTTATAAAGCAAGCATATAATATACAGTATAATCCCTGCACCACGCTGTATAATATACAGTATAATCCCTGCACCACGCTGTATAATATACAGTATAATCCCTGCACCACGCTGTATAATATACAGTATAATCCCTGCACCACGCTGTATAATATACAGTATAATCCCTGCACCATGCTGTATAATATACAGTATAATCCCTGCACCATGCTGTATAATATACAGTATAATCCCTGCACCACGCTGTATAATATACAGTATAATCCCTGCACCACGCTGTATAATATACAGTATAATAGCATTCTTAATACAAAATGCAAAGTAAAATTTCCATTGAGGGGTTAAATTTTTAAAAAAATTAACTCACCTCATCCACTTGATCACGCAGCTGGTCTCGTCTTCTTTCTTCTTCTTCTGGCAGGACCTGGCTGGAAAAGGACCTTCAGTGACGTCATCACACGTCCGGCTGAATGAGAGGAGTTATTCTGTATTAAGAATGCTATTATTTTCCCTTATAACCATGTTATAAGGAAAATGATACAGTGAATAGGGGTCGCTCATCCCGATCACCTCCTAGCAACCATGCGTGAGAATCGCACTGCATCCAGACTTGCTTGCGGATGTTAAGCGATTTTCACGCACCCTAATTCTTTTCTATGGGGCCTGCGTTGCGTGAAATATAGAGCATGCTGCGATTTTCACTCAACGAACAAGTGATGTGTGAAAATCACAGCTCATGTACACAGCCCCATAGAAGTGAATCGGTCAGGATTCAGTGCGTGGAAAACTCGCCCGTGTGAAAGGGGCCTATGGGAAAATCCAGCACTGTGTGCAGTGTCAGCTCCAAGTCTGTATTTCTCTAACTACAGAGCAGTAGAAAAACGGAAATTATAAGGCACATGTGAACACAGCCTTATCAAGAACAACACTGGCAGTTATGCACAATAAGACTCTTTTGTAACCTCAGTGTGTACTTCACAGACAGGATGCCGGATAAAGCCTCATGCAGACATCCATGGAGCACGGTCCGTGAAATCCCTGCCTGCCGACGTGCATAAAGCGCACAGCGTTATTGGTTACTATGACGCCGTGTGCTTTAGAAGGACAGGATTTCACGGACCGGGCTCCACAGATGTCTGCATGAGGCTTAAAAGGTTGCTCAGGTTCAGAGCTGAACCTGAACATAACCCCATTTTCACCAAGGCAGCCCCCTGCGGAAACTTCAGCCCAGCAGTGTGTTCGGTGACGTCACCGGCTCTGATGGGCGGGCTTTAGCGTTGCCCTAGCCATATTACACAAATGAGCAGCGCTAAAGCCCACCCATCAGAGCCGCTGACGTCACCGGGCTTCCTGCCAGCCCCACAGAGAGCCCCAGGCAGCCTGGGTGATAATGGGAGTACGTTCAGGTTCAGCTCTGAACCCGGACAACCCCTTTAAGAGGTGCTATACTGATACACCTAGCAGATTAGACATGAGTAGAGATGAGCGAACATTAAAAAAGTCCGTTGTTCGGCGTTGGGTGGTGGTAAGTCGCACATCCGTTATGGATTCCACTATAGCGGCATATGGAATCCATAAGGCGGCTGCCACCAACCCAAACTGTTGAACAGCCGAAGGACCTGGGGTGACGTCACTGTCATGTGATCAGTGCAGGGGCGTGGCTCATCACTGGATTTGATCCCGTGCTGAGCCACGCCCCCTGCACTGATCACATGACGGTGACGTCACCCCAGGTCCTTCGGCTGTGCAAAAGTTCGGGTTGGTGGCAGCCGCCCCTTATGGATTCCATATGCCGCTATAGTGGAATCCATAACGGGATGCGCGACTTACCACCACCCGAACGCCGAACAACGGACTTTTTTTTAATGTTCGCTCATCTCTAGACATGAGTCCAGCAGGAGGCCTGGAGCTTCCCACAGGGCACTGTCCCCTAGCTAGCCTGAGCTGCAGCAACTTCTCTCACCCCCAGTAAGTCCCTAGAGCTGCAGACATGGCTCCCAGGGGCTGACTGAGGGGGAGACAATCAGCCTGGCTGCCAGTGCTCCCCCCCCCCATACCTTTCATTATGAAGTTCTTCTCCCCTTCCTAGAAATGAGGCATGGCCTCACGGAGGATGGTGGGCGTGACCTCACACAATTTAAGGGCGTGGCTTCACGGGTCGGTGGGCGTGGCCTGTTAGTCTGCAGAAACTGACAGAGCCGTCTTTCATCTTCCTGGCTGCTGGCTCTCTGCTTCCCCCTGCACAGAGGACCGCCCACTGTCCGCCTCCAGCACTTGGTGAGACTGCCCTCCACCAGGCTCAGACGCAGTTGTTCTGCGCTGCGGCCGTTTTTTAACATGATTGAGGGCGGCCAATTGCCTGCCTGCCCCCCGTACCAGCCCGGCCCCTGGAGCGGGGCGCCGCGACGGCCGCCACTTAACAAGTTTTTTTTTGTTTTTTGTTTTTTTACATCCAGGGTTCCGGTGGCGCCCCCTGCTAAATTGCGCCCTAGGCGATTGCCTAGGTCGCCTTACAGGTGGCGCCGGCCCTGTGTACTGACTATAGGAGCCAACAGGAGGGGAAGTGACCCAGTGTGGGATCTGTGTAGGTCACATTGTTTGGACCGGTATTGATCAGACACTGGTGGAATGGTCTAGAGATATTCCACTAATTTTTATGATGAGAAAAGAAGTTGAGAAAAACTGCCCTATAGTAATACATTAATTAACACTGAATAAATAAAATGCATTCTGTAGACACAAGTGCAACAGCACCCCCAACTGTACTGGAGCCAAGGCGACTTCCAAGGTCTATAGGTCCAAATATAATTCATATTGTACTAAGCTGTGATGTAAACTAGAACATGGCGTGTAAAATCAGCAGTCAGCCATGTGTAATCATACATGAAGTTATGAGTATTAGAAACTTACCGGAATATTACTGCAATTTGCTTGATTCTCCATTGGCCTAAAATTAAAAAGCAATCAAATCCATTATTTATCACGTGGTTTCCACACATTGTATATACCAGAGTTCATAGAGGTTCTTCCTGCAAGGTACAGTACCACTGTAATGACCCGGAGTGCCATTACCACCTCCTATTGTACCCCCACTATCTTTAATGTGTGATCCTGAGTCATCTCTTATATTTAATGTCACTTCCTTCAATGTGTATATGCATTTACTTGCAAATGTAATGTTTTATATGTAATGTGTCTGGTTACCAGCAGGTGGCAGCAAATCTGAGCAGAGATGGTTTCTCTGGAGAGGAACCCTCTAGTTCCTTCCAACCCTCTCTAGAGAGGGAGGAGTTAGTTTAGTCAGTCTTGCCTACCCTTCTTAGGGAGAGGTTGTGTGTTCGCTAGCAGAGCACTGTCTGCTCTGCTAGGCCCCAGAGGCCCTGCCTCTGAAGTCTAGATGGTTGCTTGTCTCCTTCTGGGCTTGCATTGCCTCCCAAGCTAACCAAGCTTGATGCCAGGACAAGAAGTTCATAGGATTAAAGTAAGAGACAGACTACAGACAGCAGAAGAGGAAGAGTTTCCTATTTAGCCAGCCAAGCATAGCTGAGAGAGAGAGCTACCGCATAGCAGTGCTGAGAGTGTTGCAGAAGTGTTTGCCTGCACAGATTAATGCCAATACCTGCTGATGACCAAGATAAAGTTTGGAAACTGTTTGGATTACCGTTTATGCCAAGTAAAGCTGTGTTCAACGTTACTACAAAGTCTGGACTCCATTTATTATACCTATTCATCATCCAAGTTCAACCACCCTTTTTGCACTACTTCGGACTACACCATGTCTGGGATCCAACCGTATCCAGGTAGGAACACCATGACACGTGTATACAACATCTACAGAGACTGTAGGCCTCCCTGCACCACTCTGGCAGTCCTTCCCCTGGGTACCAACATTACCATCTACAAAGGGGACTCCAAGTCCTCGTTGCCTAATCGCAGCTGGCGTCACGATTACTTGCTCTACAAGAGGGACATATTTTGTAGAAACCTCCTATGGGGCAAGGGATACCCCAGGTGTGCATAGTGGGCCCGTTGCACCACCAATGGTGTACATAAAGCAGAGAGGCCCCATAGCAAAACCCAAAATAGGACCCCCATATTCATCCCAGTATCCAGGTGCAGAA
This sequence comes from Bufotes viridis, assembly GCA_033119425.1. Classification (NCBI taxonomy): domain Eukaryota; kingdom Metazoa; phylum Chordata; class Amphibia; order Anura; family Bufonidae; genus Bufotes; species Bufotes viridis. The sequence continues at coordinate 27,592,319 of CM065597.1, read as the reverse complement.
GACCCCAGAGCTTGTAACGCCCTCACCCCTTCGCACCACTTAGGGAGCATTATCGGCTAGAGCTGGGCTTATTTCTATCATGCGTCCCATAGCACCTGCATAGGCTGCCTTTGTGGTATATACACCCTTGAGTACTACACTGATAGCTCATCATATCAACAACATCATCTTAAAGACAAAAGAGACTTTTGTAAAAGTTTGATTAGATCAGAGATGACTTCCACCAAAAATAATGCCTTAAAGGAATTGTACATTTCTGTAAAAATAAACTTTTCAAAGTCATTAATTAAGGGTATTTTTCCATTTTTGACAATTGCCTTTTTATTGGAAGGCTCCCTGGTCATAAAGAATGTGGTCTGTGATCAGCCGTACACTGTGGGTGGGCACAGTAGGAAGAGTTTAATTCCTCTGCAGTGCCACCACAGGTGAAAGAAAGCATTGCATGTTGAATTCAGTGGGCTGTCTATGTAAGCCATGGACATGGTTGGTCCTCCTAAAGGAAGGACCCTCTTTGTAGCCACTCTTCACTTTGGCTAATGTAAAAGGGTCCCATCTCAGACTTCCCTACTAAAGAATACATTTTAGAACCCAGACAATTCGAATGGACAATAGTTCATTATTAGGGAATCCTCCATTAAAAGGGTTGTTCGACTGTTTCAGATACTGATGACCTATCCTGAGGATAGGTCATCAGCATCTGATTGGTGGGGGTCCGACTCCCAGCACCCCCGCTGATCAATTGTTTAAAGAGGCCTCGGCAGTCCGGCGAGTGCTGAAACCTCTTCTTAGGGCAGTAGCATCATGTTCATCAGTCACATGGCCCAGACACAGCTCAGTACCATTCAAGTGAAAGGAGCTGAGCTGCAATACCAAGCACAGCCACTAGCCAATGGATGGCACTGTGCTTGATAAGCTGCGAGGAGGCCGCGGCGATCACTGGAGCCCCGTGGCCTCTTCAGAATCAGATCATGGGAATCAGATCCCCACCAAACATTTACTACTAACTTATCCTTAGAATAGGTATTCAGTACTAAACATTTGAAAACCCCTTTAAACCCTTAAGTTATTACTTTTTCACTTTTACCTGGAACTGTTTCCCTTCTCAGTTAGGACCCGAATCAGAAACTCGCCCTCGTCAGACTCCTTCTCTAAGGATGGGATGATTATGTAGCGTCCGGATGGCAGGCTGGAGCAGAGGACAACTTCCCGGTGATTATCACAGGGTCCAGCATTAAGAAGGGGCTGAGAAGAACGTAGGGCGTCTTGGAATAGATACACATGGGTGTCATCTCCCTGATAAAATACACACCGACAAAGCTTAACGTCAGATGATATTCTGTGTACCACAATATGAAGCTTATTGAACAGCATGCCTTGAAGGACAAAGTCCTTGACGCATTCGCCCACACTTACTAACGGTGACTAACGGGCAGAGAGCGTAAACTTAGTCTAGGCCGTCACAAGATGCACCAAACTGATTACAGCGGCACAATGTATGATAGATTTGGCACATTTTGTAAGAAGTTGAATGCTTAGGCACACTGGCCTTGTGCCATATAGTACAGAGACCAGTAACTGGCTGCAGCAGTGATGTACGGTATACAGCCACTTCACTGCTGCAGTCATGTGAACAAGGCCTGGTAATAGGGACCAGACCAGCAGTGCAACACAGGATTACATGGTTGAGTATACAGTAGGTTCTTCTTTCACGCAAAACCCTGGCTTTGCACAAGTTTTTCATTATCTCAGACAACCCCTTTAATGATTACAAAGCCATGGACAGCACCATTTGTAGGCAACTGGGCAATTGCACAGGGTTCATCTTTTCCAGGGGGTCCCCCCAAGGACTGAATTCCCAGGAGCAAACTGAGAGTTGAGCATGTAAACCTTCCTGGCCTTCAACCACCAGAATAAGTAGTGCTATGCGCATGTACTGCATGGCAGTATTATTTAAAGGGCATCTGTCAGCAGATTTGTACCTATGAAACTGGCTGATACTGGGAGTCTATAGGTTATGGGTGAACTACATAGTATATTCCTATACCTGAAATATGTGACATGCTACACGGATGTGTCCAGTCTTCCGTAACCTCTGATGCTTCTGCATGACGGATACAATAAAGCTGCATGACGTCTGAGGTTCAGGGTGGTCATCATCATCGTTATTCCCCAGAATGAGGGAAAATTGGGGGTTCATCCAGTAATAATCTGTAAAGCAGAGAAAAACCTAGTTTTGGGACTTGCCTATTCCTTCCCTTTGGGATGTGAAATTTTTTATACCCATCTTATAGGGTTCACAGGTGTTTGCTTTCGACTCAGATTTGTTGCAGTCCATTTGGATTGCAAGAAATGGAACTTGGCAGCTGGATTTTGAAAGCCCCATTAGTGCTTTCGCTATGTGGCCTTAAAGGGGTTGTCCAGCTTTAAAAGACTTTTGGAAAGCCACCTCCCTCCCTAGCGGACCTGTAGAGGGAAGCATACTTAGCTGCAGGGGCGTAACTATAGGGGAAGCGGCTGCTTTGGGGCCCTGACCCAGAAGGGGCCCATCCAAGTGGAGGAGGAAAAGTACTAAAAGATTTTGTCAGGGCCCCTCAACATTATTACACAATGAAATGATATACAGTGGCAGTATAGACAGTGTAGAAAACGGATGGAACAGCTGCCGGGCCTGGTCTGAGAGAGCGATCTTTACTAGCCACAGTAAAAAATTACTGGGGGGAGGGGGCCCCATTCAAAAATTTCCTGTTGGGCCCAGTCATTTCTAGTTACGCCACTGCTTAGCTGTTTATCCAGCCAACATCCAGAGTGGACAGGGGGCATGTGTGCTGCTGCAGTGGCGCTGTGTCCTCTAAGTGGCACATCACTGGGTCGCGTGCCACTTAGGCGACACTTGACTGCTGCCGCAAGTCATTTCCTGCAGCGGCACATGTAACACCCATCCTCTCTGGCGGAGACTGGAGTGAGGAGAACCAAAGGAGCCAGAACCAAGCAGTAGGGAGCAGGTAAGAAAAAGTATGTGTCCCTCTGCAGGTCTGGCTGGTAGGGTGTGCTGCCCAAAAGAGTTTCAAAGGTGGACTGCCCTTTCAAAATATTACTTTTGAGAGATGCAGTTTTTTCATATATTCATGCTATTTCGTTGGCAGAGAACATGGAACATGTACACGGAAGGTACCCGAAATACTGCAATGGATTTTCAGTAACAGATCTCGAAGAAAAGTCAAAAGCGGTCAGATCCTTTCATTGTGGAAATCAGCGGTGGTCTAAAGTTGACCAAAAACATCAGGATAATGTCAGCCTAACGAGTGGATTTTGGAAGAAACGGTGGACTATCTAATGGATACAAGGTTCGACAGAGGCCAGAGAAATAATGGATCAGGCACGTTGAATTTCAATATTCCTGATCTTGTGTTCTGAAGAAAGATAAGCTGCCGCCAGACGTATCCTTTTCCCACTGAGAACATGTGCACGCTCGGCCGAAATAAGAGGTCTATGGGGGGTCAGGAGGTATAGCCGAACATTCAGCGGCAAATATTGAAGGTGTATGGCCATCTCCTTACATGCACCTACAATATGGCAGATCAGAAGATCTACATTTTGGACCTTTGTGTAGAATTTGCTAAAAAAAAAAGCAGAAGTTGACCTCTCTGAGGATTGTAGCTTCCACCCCCGAGGATACCAGCCTTGTAACTGAAGGACAATAGGCACAAGAGGAAGCTATCTGTTCTTACCACTGCTGGTGAGGCTGCCCCCTGCAGACAGTCCTTTCACCCAGCGTCCTTCGTAGGTGGCGTATTCCCAAGGCTTGGCAGCTGCACCAATATGCAGAATACTCTGTGGCCCCAGGTGACATATCTCCAGGAAATGGAAATTCTTTTGGAAGTCCTCCACTGCCATCCTGCATAGAGGAATACATAGCTGATAGTGAAATACCTATGCCAGATATTCATGTCATGTAAAGAGACCTTGTCATCAGGATCAACCCTAGTGAAGAGGGCATGGTAGGGCTGAATAATACTTGTCTTGTGAAAATTGGTTACGTCATTCCAGAGGACAAAAAAGATTTTTATTCTTTATGCAAATAAGGGCCTCAGTGCACAAAAGGGCGGGCACTAGCCCCTCAGTGCACCCCAGCTCCTCCTCGTTCCAGTGCCAACTATGCCCATTCGTGCACCAAAAAGCCCTTCTTTGCATAACCCATTGATTAACCCTTTACGTCTCTTTTCAGAAAGCCCCAAAGATTCTTTTTCCAGTTACTTTACTATAATTTACACCATTATCATACTTCCCTGCCCTGCGAACACCAAACTCTCATGGTGGTGCCCTTTTATGGGTGGGGCTTACATAAGCACACCCATAACTGCTCTCTATGGACATGGTTTGTGTAACGCCCACCCATTTTTCCACCCGAGACAGACAGAAATCGGAGGAAGTGTCTCTATAAATTAGGGACAGTCTCTAAAATTCAGGACTGTTGGTAACTATGCCTTATCCAGCAAAAGGGTTTTTGTTTTATTTGGGTTAAAATGTACCTTTTTTACATTATCCTTCTTTATTCTTTAAATTTGCAAACTGAAACCATAATATATGATTAAAACGAGTTCCCTAATTTGTGTTGGTCATTTAAATGCCTTTTTTGTATAGTCCCTGATGAGCAGGTATCGTTGGCGTGGACTTCGCATTTTTAACTGGAATCGAACATGGGCTCTTTTGGCCACACTTTGTCACCTGTTAGTTCTAACCCATGAAAAATAAACCCTATTAATAGGTGCTCTTTTAAAGGGGTTGTCCTTTAAAAGTACAACTCATGGATATGGATCCACGTCACAGAGGAAGGACCCCTCTATGACCCAGAAAAGAGACCTGCTTACAAGGAGTGGCCTCCACTATGGAGGACTTGAGTTGTCCATGTATCACAAGGATGGCCGATAAACAGGCAAGGGCAAAATCATGTTTGCTGGGAAGTCTCTGGACCAAACCCAATGGCAGCTCCTATATTAAAGGGGTTATTTATGATGATGATGGGTAACCATGATCCTCCTCATCCGGAAGAAGCGTGCACCCTGCTGACTGCAATGCTCTTCTTGATGGAAATGACCATCAGACACTCGGGAAGGATTTCATATCTCTATATGTTACTTGACCTTTAAAAAGTAGTTCAGAGTGAAGTTCAGTCTTAAAGGGATATTCCAGTTAGAACAATTTATCCTGTGAGCACTGGATAGGGGATAACTGTTAGATCAGTGGACGTCTCACCACCGGGACCCCAACAAATGACAAGAATATGGGTCCTGCTCCCCTGTATGAACAGGCTGAGCATGTGCAATGCTGTTCCATTCATCTCTATGGGACTGCCAGCTATTTCCAGAAGTCCTATATACTTTGAATGCTCAAGCTCAACTATTGCTCCATTCCAATGGGAGACATGGTTCCCTTGTTCTCGTAATCGGTGGGGGTCCCAGCTGTCAGACCCCACTGATCTAACAGTTATAGGGCAGGAATGGTCAACCTGCAGCTCTCGAGCTGTTGTAAAACTACAATTCCCACCATGCCCTGCTGTAGGCTGATAGCTGTAGACAGTCTCTGCATGCTGGGAGTTGTAGTTTTGCAACAGCTAGAGAGCCGCAGGTTGGCCACCCCTGGAAAACACCTTTAATTTTTTGGACGACATTTTTTTTTCACTTTTGCAATAATTTTATTTTATTTTTTTACCAGAATTCTCCGTCTTCTAATATCACATTCTCTGACTGCTCCGGGTCTGTTACACTCTGCCATTCGGGCCCCCTGAGAAGACAAAAATATATTGTCCACGAAGATCCCGTGTCTCTGTACCTGACAGCTCATCATCATAATGAGGGAAGAACTCCTACCCATCTCTCCAAGGCCCGATCCACTCGGTGTGTCCCCAGGGGTTACGAATTCGTAGCAGAGACTCAGAGCCACGTAACGTCTGAACCTGCAGGAAAAGACAGGGGCTAAACTGGGCGAACGCTCTGCACAGAGACGACTCTCCAATGACTGATGTCATCGCTGATTAGTCATAACAGCCCTAAACAATGTGCACCAAGGAGGCAAATTGTCACTCATTACAATAGAGCTGCGAGGCAAAAGTCAGGAGCCTTATTTCGGGCGACTACAGAAAAATGTGAGTCAGAAGTTGTCACCCATTGTGCCCGAGAGCTGATTAGGTTCACACATTTGTTGTAGTTTGTTCTAATTGTTTTGTTCCTATTCAAGGCTTTAAATTGCCTATAATTAGAAAAATGATGATCTATCAATGGTGATCTAACAGGCGCTTATACACGGGAGCTGATGGAAAGAGAGTCACTTGCTATGGGCAATATCAGGTCAGTACCGTGCGGAGATTACGTTTTTCTTTAGTGCACAACTTCTGTCTAATACCCCGCTGCTTAACCCCTTAGTGACCAAGCCTGTTTGGGCCTTTATGACCAAGCGGTTTTTCTCCCTTTTTTCATCGTCTTGTTCCAAGAGCTATCATTTTTTTATTTTTCCTTCTATATAGCTTTATGAGGGCTTGTTTTTTGCGGGACAAGTTGTAGTTTTTAATGGCGCCATTTTGGGGTACACATAACTTTATGATCAACTTTTATTAACTCTTTCTGGGGGGGAAATGGGAAAAAATAGCAATACTGCCACTGCGATTTTAAATTATACATTTCAAAGCGCTCATTTTTTGGTACGAATAACATATTATCTTTATTCTCTGGGTCAGTATGATTACAGTGATACTAAATACATATAGTTTTTTTTACATTTTACAATTATTTTTTTTTTGCATTAAAACCCATTTTTTAACCAAAAAAAAGATTTTGCATTGCCGCTTCCCAAGAACCCATAACTTTTTTTTTTTTTTTCATGGAGTTGTGTGAGGGCTTGATTTTTGCGGGACGACTTGTATTTTTCATTGGTATCATTTTGGAGTAAATGGCGCTTTTTGATCGCTTGTTATTACGTTTTTTTCGGTGGAAACTAAGAATAAATTAGAAATTCTGTCTTTTTATTATTATTTTTTTACGGTGTTTACCATAGGGGATAATTTATGTGACATTTATGTAGTCCAGGTTGCTACGGACGCGTCAATACCAAACATATGGGGGATTTTTATTTTTTTTATTTTTTTCATTGAAAACCATATTTTCAATTAAAAAAAGCATAGTTTTTTATTTTATGGAATTTTTTTATTTAATAAATGTGTATTTTTTTTTCTATTTTTTTTACTACTTAATAGTCCCACAAGGGGACTATAACATACAGTATTTTGATTGCTTGGAAATACCTAAAGACAGGCTCGGGGGCCCTAACCGGAAGCCAGGTAAGGCTTTCCAACACATCAGCACCCCGCAATCGCATTTGCGGGGTGCTGATGGGAGACAGAGGGAGTCCACTCCCTCTGTCACCCCTTTACATGCGGCGTGCTCCATTGCGCCCGGCATGTAAAGGGTTAAACAGCCCGGATCGGCACTCCTGCCGGTCCGGGCTGTTAGAGCAGGACCCTGGCTCTCATGTGAGAGCTGGGTCCGCGCTCTCCCCTGCACGGGGGACCCGTGCAGCACTTAGACTGGGCCGCTGTATAAACGCAGCGGCCCAGCCGAAGGCCCCTTAGTGACTGCCATAAAAAGGCGTATGGGTGGTCACTAAGGGGTTAAAGGGCATCTGTCAGCAGATTTGTACCTATGACACTGGCTGACCTGTTACATGTGCGCTTGGCAGCTGAAGACATCTGTGTTGGTCCCATGTCCATATGTGCCCGCATTGCTGAGAAAAATGATGTTTTCATATATGCAAATGAGCCTCTGGGAGCAAAGGGGGCGTTGTCATTACATCTAAAGGCTCTGCTCTCTCTGCAACCTGCTGCACCCCCTGCACTTTAATTGACAGGGCCCGGTGTGATGACGTTTTATTGCCTGGCCCTGTCAATCAAAATGCAGAGGGCTCGACAATTACAGAGAGAGAAGAGCCTCTAGGTGTATGGGTAACGCCCCCGTTGCTCCTAGAGGCTCATTTGCATATAGTTAAACATCATTTTTCTCAGCAATGCGGGCACATATGAACATGGGACCAACACAGATGTCTTCAGCTGCCGAGCACATATGTAACAGGTCAGCCCATGTCATAGGTACAAACCTGCTGACAGATGGGCTTTAAAGACCAAGCAGGAATAAAGGAACTTGGATCAAAAGTAGGAGCTGTCCGTTCAAAAAAGGTATGCACATAAGATAGATGTAGGCTGAACGCCCATTCAGCCGGCAGCCATTTCTCCTTTCTCTACCTTAAAGTGTCCCTGTACTTTCAAGAAACTTATGATAAGTCATAGCCACATATTAAGGGTTTTTATCATTGGTGGTCTGAGTGCTGAGACCTCCTCTGATCGCTAGAACGAGGCAAAAGTAGCGCCCACATAGAGCACAAAAACTGAATGAGAGGGTTGATAACCCAAAAAGCACTCACATAGAGCACAGTGTCCCTCCATTGATCCCATCTTCAGGAGGGAGGAAAGTCTATGGCAATCGGCCTGGATGTTCAGTGTGGGGACTATGGTATCTTTGTGAAGCCTGGGTGACTCTGTGACTAAATGATAATTATAGAGCTGCTTAAAATGACTGCTGTAACTTAGCTTATTCTTGGACCCAGCTACGCCATGGGCATATAATAATAATAATACATTTACACAGTCTGTCCATCTGGTACCGCCTATAGGAAAGAAGAATTCTCAGCACGCCTACAGTATTATTTTTCAGAATAGACGTGCCTTAAGATTTTGACAGCTAATCTCTAATCGTTTGCTTTTTCACTTATATTGGATCATGGGATCCAATGTGACTCTTACCTTTTTTGCCCCTGTCACTGAGTACATGTGGTAGCTGAGAATTCCCATTAGATTTGAAGTTTCGATTTCTCCCTATAGGGAAAAAAAAATGCTGCAATTTAATATACAGAAATTATAAGGATCACGGAAATTTAGAACATTTTCACTTATTACAGACAAAAACATTTCAGGACCTTTCACCACTCTTGACATATCTGTTTTAATAGCTTCATGCATCCCCCATGTAATAATAATTCCGGAGCATCTATTCTTATGGCTCTATGTTGTGCCATTCCTTTATTATTCCTGCTAGAAGTTATTCATGAATTGCTATTAGCCTTCAGTAAGGGTATAGAGGGGTGGTAACCAGTTGGAGTTGTGTGTCTGACAATGGCAGCACTGATTGGATAGAGTGAGTCTGTGTAGGGACACCCCCCAACTGGTTACCACCCCTCTGTACCCTTACTGAAGGCTAATAGTAATTCATATATAACTTCTAATAGAAATAATAAAGGAATGACACAACATAGAGACATAAGAAGCGTTGGTGTGGCCTCATCTGGAATATGCAGTTCAGTTCTGGACACCAGTCCATAGAAAGGATGCCCTGCAGCTGGAAAAAGTACAGAGGAGAGCGACTAAACTGATAAGGGGCATGGAGGGTCTTAGTTATGAAGATAGATTAAAAGAATTGAATTTATTTAGTCTTCAGAAGAGACATCTAAGGGGGACGTGATTAACCTATACAAATATATAAAAAGGCCACACAAAAAATGCAGTGAAAAACTGTTCCATGTTAAATGTCCTCAAAAGACAAGGGGGCACTGCCTCCGACTGGAGAAGAAAAAGTTCAGTCTCCAGAAGCGTCAAAGCTTCTTTACTGTAAGAACTGTGAATCTGTGGAATAGACGACCTCGTGGTCACAGCAGGAACAGTGGACAGTTTTAAAAAGGGTTTAGATGAATTCTTAAAAGTAAACAACATTAATGCTTAAAATGTGTAGAAATCTGAGTCTCACTTCCTCCTGGGCCTGGCGTCCCCACCTATCCCTTGGTTGAACTTGATGGACTTATGTCTTTTTTCAACCGTATTAACTATGTAACTATGTAAGAATAGATGTTCCAGAATTGTTATTACACGGGGAATGCATGAAGCTATTAAAACAGGCATCTCAGGAGAGGTGACAGCTTCTCTTTAAAGAATAACTCCATGCAAAGCCTATACACCTGTGCATGGCCTGAGGCCTGTAGGGTGGCCACTTGCTTCACCCCAAAAGGCAGACATTCTAGGCCACTCATCAACCCCGCTTAGTCACGCCTTCTCCAAGTGCCTGGCAAAAAAAAAAAAAAAGACTGGAAAACCTTAAAGGGGCTATATTTTTTAAACCAGAACCTGCATCTGAATACTTTTGTATTTGCATGTCTTTAAAAATGTAATATAGCCAGTGAGCTATTCAATAAAACATATCTGTATAGCGCCACCTGCTGTTTACTTTTTTCCTAATTTCTTGTCCACCTCTCTGAGCTGGTCACACGCGCTCAGTTTAAGTCTCTAGCTACATCTTATGTTAGAAGCTGTGGCAAGGAAAAAGCTACCACATAAAGGACACGCCCCCTAGGCTGCCAGCCTTAAGAGAATCTAGCAGAGGAATTGGAGCAATGAATGGTGAGATCTCTGGATCCATGTGAGGTACAGGGCTGGTTTTACAAAAAGATTGCCATGTACTATATGATGCCTGATTCTTTACATCAATCATGGCATAACCCCTTCCTCGGCCCCAGAGTGCTTCACTCCCCCTCTGTCAGTCACAGGGTGACATGTCTGCCGGCTTTAGGGGCTGATTTGGGGTGAGGGAAGCCTCAGTCAGTTAGTTTGTGGATACATGTCAGACAGTGAAATGCTGCTGACTGAGTGAGGAACCACAGTAAAGGAGGACACCACAGCGTCCATCCACGCCTTGCGCTGGACGTAGGACAGGGAGCCAAGAAATCGGACTGTCCAGCCTAAAGCTGGATGTCTGGCCACTCTAACTGGGGGCAGCAGAGCATGACACAAGGACTCAATCTTGACTTGGCCAGGACAGAGATTTTCCTCTAGTTAGTCAAGCACATTAGATGTATGTTGGCCAAACCTGACACTTTTGGTGGGACCAGTCAACCATTCGACTGTCCCCCGACAGAAGAGTTCTGAGGCGATAAGAATCCAGGAGTTGAATTTTAAATACTCGATTATTTTGTTCTTGGGGAGATAAGGTTCTGCCAAAGGTGCCTGGAACCCCCTTTCTTCCATATCCCACTGACAACACATGCATCCTCAGCTGCGCCGAACATGTATGTATGTGTGGTGGGAATAGGGGAGATCAATTTCAGGTGAACAAGCTTTTGGCAGACAATTTTCTCATATGTGGCCAGCCTTATGGTTGTGGAACGTGTGCAGTTGCATAGGGCGCTCCACCTTTTACTACTGACAGTGGACTCTGTCATTTAGGCAGCACTTTGGCAATGCTATTTTGGCAGTGTATGACTGTATTATTTGCATGGGCGTAGCAATAGGGGGTGCAGAGGTAGCAGTTGCTACCGGGCCCAGGAGCCTAAGGGGGCCCAAAGACCCTTGTGCCGCATAAGAAGACACACAAAGCACTGAGGGAAGGGGGCCCAAGCTGAACTCTTGCACCAGGGCCCATGAGCCATTAGCTACGCCCCTGATTATTTGGGTACTATATGGTACATCATACGTGGGGGTGTGACACAGACGTTGCATGGGGGTGAACCACACCTAAGAACAATGCCGTGTTGCACTTTTCCATGAAGAAGCATACATTAAAAAATGTATACAGTACGGTCAGGTGGCGACGTCAGGTCATGTCTCTTGGAGGTGCAGCATGTCCTTGAAGAAGATGCCGATATCTTACCTGAGTGTTCCCACAGCAGATAAGAGCTCCTCGCTCAAGCATATTGTGTAGGTGACTCCACAAGTCTGACATTGGCCCACTGGTATCACAGCTCTGCACCACACCTCCAGTCATATCTTCCAAAGCTTCTCCTGCAAACCCCATCTGAAGAGCGGAGTAACCACCTTTCAGTCTGCAACAAGAACAATCAAGGTATGATCCCAAACCTATATGAACCCAGCTTGTCTATAGAGCATTCTACGTAGTACTCACTTTGCATAGGCCTTCTCCAGAAGCGAGCTCCAGAACTCATCCTTGTCATTAGAGTGCACAAAAAGTAGATTATATTGAGTCCTCCCATTGCTCTGGGTGGGAACTGTAGGAAGAAGGTCATCCACCATAACTTCTACCCAATGTCCATACTGCCAAAACTATAAAAGAGATATAATAGCTTTTGTATCGTATATTGGTCCAACTGGTGTCCAACGATTTCTTTATGAATGGTATCTTACCCGGAATATAAATTTTCCACTGTAGCCATGTCCAAAATCTTGATCCATGGGGACTACTTGTTCTAGCAGCTGGGGGTACAGAGAAAGACAGGCCACAGCCGAGAGGAACCAACAGTTACCTGTAAAGTAAAGTTTTCACTGAGGAGCCCTCATTGTACCTACCCATCCCAGATGGGAATGAAGACCATCAAGCATGGATTACACATATATAACAAATAACAGGTACTGGGAAATATATAATATATATCGCAGAGATGCTAATTAGAGATGATCGAATCAAAGTTGAGGAAGTGGAATTCAATCCGAATTTCAGGAAAAATTCAATTCGCACCGAATCCGAATTTCCTCCCGCTTCGTGGTAACAAATTGCATTTTTTTTATAAAATGGCTGCTACACATATTAGGACATGAAGCAAAGAACTCCGGGAATGAGGGATCACCCACAATGCCATGCATGCAGCCAATCAGCAGCCAGCCATCCCTGTGATGTCACAGCCCTATAAATAGACTCAGCCATCTTGGATTCAGCCATTTTCCAGTGTACTTATGTAACGCCCCAGAGTGGCATAATCACTTCTTTACTGCGGTACTGTCTTTAATGTGCTAATATAATGTCATCTTGTGCATTTATTCCAAGTCCTTCACAATGTGCATTCCTATTTCTATGCCACTGTTATGTTCACGTGTAATGTGCCTGGTTCACCAACAGGTGGCAGCAAATATAGCAGAGCTACAGTTAGAGAACGTCTCTGCTGGACGTTCCCAGGCTAAGTCAAGCCAGCCAGAGCACCTTCAGGAGGAGAATTCCCTGGCCTATTCTAGAGACAGACTACAAAGAGAGAAGTTGCAGCATAAAGAAGAAGCTAAGTTATACAGCTACCCTGTCAATACAGTAGAGCCAGAGAGCAACAGATGTAGAAAAGTTGAGTCTGTCTGCCAGAGTTTCAATGCTAAAGCCTGCTGAGACCAAGACAAAGTTGGAAGTTTGTGTCTGATGAACATTTACCAAAGTAAAGCTGCTATTCAACTGCATAACAAGGTCTGGACTTAATTATTTATTCGATTCCTAAATTGTTCCTCCCTATATGTCTGCTTCTGAGCCAACGCCTGGAATCCAGCTGTATCCAGGTAGGAGCACCGTGACACAAAACATTAAGGGACATTTTAGGCCACCCTATACCACTCGGCCATTCCTACACCTGAGTACTTGGGGCTTTTCCATTAGGGCCCCATGGGGAGGCCAGGGAGAGACATCAGCAGGCGCTAGGGACAGTGGTAGAAAAGACTTTAAAACTTTTATTTTGCTGAATAGAAGTTGAGGGAAAGATCATTAGAAGTATATGGAAAGGATAGGGAGGAATTATTCTACAGTATTGAAGCAGAACAGGGTCTAATAGGGGAGTGTACAGCCTGGGTAATAGGAACAATCCTATTACACCTTGCTGCACTGACTGGGGATCCAAATTGCCATTATACTGCTGCTTTCAGCTTTGCAATAGATGATACCTCTGTAATTCCAGCAAACCGTTCTTTTTATTGGGTGCAAGTGCTGTGTGATCCAGCCATTAACAGGGTGTATTACTAGGAAATATTTATATGTCTTATTAGCCCTTGTGCGGTGCAGTTATATGTTCTAAAGCCTTTTTTGGTGTGTATAAGTGGGAAAAGGGGCTTATTTGCCATTCAGAGGTGCAGTTATATGTTCTAATGCTTTTTTGGCATGTATCAGTGGCAAACAAAAAGTATTATCTCCTGTTCAGGGGTGCAGTTACATGTTATAAAGCCTTTTTTGGCGTGTATTAGTGGGAAAAAAGGGCTTATTAGCCATTGTGTGGTGAAGTGAGAAAATTACAGCCCTTTTTGGCATGTATTAGTGGCAAAAGAAAAAGGATCATTTGCCGTTCAGCGGTGCAGTTATATGTTCTAAAGCCTTTTTTAGCGTGTATTAGTAGGAAAAAAGGGCGTATTAGCCGTTGTGTGGTGAAGTGCGAAAATTGCATCCCTTTTTGGCATGTATTAGTGGCAAAAAAAAGTATTATTTGCCGTTCAGCGGCGTAGTTACATGTTCTAAAGCCTTTTTTGTCATGTGTTAGTGGCAAAAAAAATGTATGATTTGCCGTTCAGCGGTGCAGTTGAATGTTCTAAAGCCTTTTTTGGCGTGTATTAGTGCGAACAAAAGGGCTTATTAGCCATTGTGTGGTCAAGTGAGAAAATAACAGCCCTTTTTGCTGTGTATTAGCGGCAAAAAAAGTATTATTTGCTGTTCAGCAGTGCAGTTGTTTTAAAGACTCGCTACTGGTCCAAAATGGGGGCCTTTTTTACACCCGCTGAGAGGAAGGACAAACTGAACTACTATACAGACATCCTATGTAGTCAGTTTACGCCGCTGACCAGGGGGCCCTCTGTGCTCTCGTTCTACTACCATGGCTGCTGTGGCAGGGTGGGGTGGGGGGCAGGAGCAGTTCCAACTCCATCAGCAGCAGCTTGAGTCTAGAGTTGATGATGAGCAGCTTTATTAACCCGCGTAGTGAAGAAACTACTCAGCAGCAGCAGCAGCTAGACCTGGAGCAGGACTTGAACCAGCAGGTGGTGGCATAATTGGACAGCACCCTACCACCCCACATTGAAGATCCGCTGGACTACTGGGCAGCCAAACTGGATTTGTGCCGGCAACTGTCGGAGCTTGCCCTGGAAAAGCTGTCTTGCCCAGCCAGTAGTGTGGCATCCGAGTGGGTGTTTAGTGCGGCGGGGGCCGTAGTTACCCCAAGGAGAACTCGCCTGTCCATCCAAAATGTGGAGAGACTGACCTTTGTCAAGATAAATCAGGCGTGGATCAGCCAGAATTTCCACCCACCAATGCCTGATGCATCAGATTAGATCATCCATGCTGCCTTGCCTTAGCTACTATTCTGATGCTGCCACCCGCCTAATGCCACACATCTTATGCCAAGTGCTCCTTCTTACACCCACCATCGTCAGCGTGTACTGTTATTTCCACCAACCTCCCCACTCTGTCACCGGGTCACTTTGTGGTCTCCTGATGCTGTCGCCACCTCACCACTCAGGTCTTCTCGTGCTGCTGCTGCCACCACCACACTCTGTCGTTGTGCCACTCTGTGGCCTCCTCATGCTGCTGCCAACTCCACACTATGTCACCTTGCCACTCTGTGGCATCCTTATGCTGCTGTTTCTGCCACCTCCCCACTATGTCACCTTGCCAGTCTGTGGCCTTCTCATGCTGCTGCTGCCACCACCACACTCTGTCATTGTGCCACTCTGTGGCCTCCTCATACTGCTGCCACCTCCACACTATGTCACCTTGCCACTCTGTGGCATCCTCATGCTGCTGTTTCTGCCACCTCCACACTATGTCACCTTGCCACTCTGTGGCATCCTCATGCTGCTGTTTCTGCCACCTCCACACTCTGTCCCCTTGCCAGTCTGTGGCTTCCTCATGCTGCTTCTACCTCCACACTATGTCACCTTGCCACTCTGTGGCCTCCTCATGCTGATGCTAAATCAACACTATGTCACTGGGCCAGTGGCGGGTCTGTGGCCTTCTCATACTGCTGCTGCCTCCTCCACACGATATCACCTTGCCAGTCTGTGGCTTCCTAATGCTGCTGCCACCTCAACACTATGTAAATGGGCCACTCTGTGGTCTCCTCATGCTGCTGCTGCTACCACCTCACCACTATGTCACTGGGCCACTCTGTGGTGTCCTCATGCTGCTTCCACCTCAACACTATGTCATTGGGCCACTCTGTGTACTTCTCAAGCTGTTCTCCCACCCTCCCCACTCCATGACTGGGCCACTATTTGGCCTTTTTGGCCTGGTTAACATCATCATTTATTTGACCCTTCTTCTGATCTGTCAGAAGGAAGGAAAAATTAGAGGCACAACGGATCCTGTCTGTGTAGCAGCTGTAAGGCCTGTATGGTCCCATCAGAATTGGCTTATGATTTGGTAGTCAAAAGCAGGGGTGGGTACAAAACACAGAAGACATGCAAATATTCCATTCACGTGTCATCTCTGTTTTGGATCCACTCCTGTTTTTTTGGGATTCAGCAACACTGATGACCGAGTGAAGGCGGATGCTCAACAGACAGGATCCGTTTTTTGGGGGTTATTGCTCTGACAGATCAGAGGAAGGGCAAAATAATCAGTGACGTCAACACAAACTTACTGCTGACCCCTCTCCACTCTGTTGGGGGGCTCTACTTGTATAAGTGTTCAATAGAACAGGTTCTGTAGACATCTATGTGGAATCAGCTGACGATGGTGTAAAAGGAGTGCGCTCATTCACGCTACAGTAGGATCTTGGGCCTCTGCATGGTTCTTTATACCTGGCGTTAATATCGTAATACCTGTAAGGCTGAGTTCACACTTGAGTTATTTGGTCAGTCTTGGCCCCGTAACTGCCTAAATAAGTGAAGTGTGCAGTGATTCTAAGAGCGACACCTGTCATCTGCATGTCATACTGACTCACAGTATTGTTTCACTACCACAGCAGACTCACTATGCGTGTTACTGCAAGGCATAGTATTTTACACTACTATAAAGGCTCTCTGCAGCCAAGAAATAGCTGTTTTTTAACATGATTGCCACGGATAAATTCTGATCGAATTGAATCTTTTCGGAAAATTCGGCGAACCAACCGAATCGAATTTTTGGGAAATTCGCTCATCTCTAATGCTAATCTACCAGTGCAATGTTTCTCAACCGGAACCTTGGTGCTTCATTCAACTTTTATCAGTTCTCCAGAAGACAACCCAACCAAGAACCGTCACTGTAACTGTGGAGATGGCAAACTGAAGGCAGTCTCTTCCAAAATGCCCAGTGTTGGCACAAGCAAATCAGAGATCCCGCCCCCACACACACACATACACACACACACACATACCAAACTCCTTTGAGAGATGGTAGGAGGTCTCTGAGGCACTAAAGTTGGCTGGATCATACCACTCACCAGAGTACTAGAGTATACTTCAGTGGGTCCTGGCCCCAATGGCCCAGCAGATGACAACCCCATTCAGGTATGCCTTCATCTCAGTTGGAGCATGGATTGAGCATCAGATATTCCAAATCTAGCTCTACAGCCTATGGTCAGTACTAGTGTTGAGTGAAGTGAGCTTCGGATGCTTCATCTGACGTCGCTTTGTTCAAAACTGCAGAATAATACTGTAAGGAGCTCCGTCTCCGTACAGTATTAAAATGTATGGGCTCCGATGAGCCGAAGTTAGTTATTCACGAAGTCATGGACGGATTTCCGTACAGTATTATTCCGAAGTTTTGATGGAAGCAACTTTGAATAAAGCATCCGAAGCTCGCTTCGCTCAACGCTAGTCAGTACATTTAAAGCGAACCTGTCACCTGCTTTTCACTTATTAAACTATTCACAGTACCTTATAGATCATCCTCATTGTGTTTCCAAACAGTTTTTTCTAGTTTTTCTGGCCTGTAGATTCATGAAAAAATCACTTTATAAAGTCCTGCTCTCCTGCGTCACAAGTCACGATACAAGTCAAGGAGGCAGACCCTCCTTGACTCCAGGATGTGCCTCCCCCGCCCTAACCCCGCCTCTCAGCCCTTTAATTGACACTTGTCCTCCTGGCCGGGACCGCGCTTGTATTGGCGGCGCAAGCGCCGTCGCCCTCCTTTGCAGCGCGATCCCGACCATCGCGCAGAGTGAAGCGTCGGGGGACGGCGCATACGCGATTAAGCGAATGGATTGCGCTTCACTCTGCGCGATGGTCGGGATCGCGCTGCAAAGGAGGGCGACGGCGCATCCGCCGCTGATAGAAGGGCGGTCCCGGCCAGGAGGACAAGTGTCAATTAAAGGGCTGAGAGGCGGGGTTAGGGCGGGGGAGGCACATCCTGGAGTCAAGGAGGGTCTGCCTCCTTGACTTGTATCGTGACTTGTGACGCAGGAGAGCAGGACTTTATAAAGTGATTTTTTCATGAATCTACAGGCCAGAAAAACTAGAAAAACTGTTTGGAAACACAATGAGGATGATCTATAAGGTACTGTGAATAGTTTAATAAGTGAAAAGCAGGTGACAGGTTCGCTTTAAAGGAGTTTTCCAGGCCTCTGATTTTTATGACCTATCCTATAGGTCATCAATATCTGATCATTGGGGGCCTGGAACTAGCTCTTGAATGGAGCAGGAAGCACAGCTCAGTGGAGAATATTGGAATACAAATGGAGATCCCATGTTATGTAGGCAATGTCAGTAAGACATGGACTAGGTTCTACCCCAGGCTCCTAAAATACCGATTTGCATGAGTCTTGAGGTCTTGCCCAGACTTACTCAGGTTACCCTGGCACACATCCATCCTGGTAGCTCCATCTACTATAAAGCGGGGACATTGACAGATTTCCTACAAGGAGAAAACAGCATGAAGGACACATGTGTTGACATTAGTTGTGTAAAGTTAGAAGGTAAGTACAATTCATGACCTTGGGTCTCTGCCACTTGATTCCATCAATGTGTAGAGCCTCATCCTGAGGGAAGGTGTTGTCCTCAAAGAGGGGTCCTGAGGAGGAGGATGGTGGCACAGGCGCTTCTGGAACTAGGTTCTCACAAGGAGAGATTGTAGGTTTGAGTTTCTTGGCTGGAGGAGGTTCCATGACTGGCCACAATCAACATTAGTACATGTTCATGACCTGGTAATAAGTAAACATAAGGTTGAGTGTAAAAATATGCTGGCGAGTAAGCAGAAACATATTGGGCTCCCAGGACATAAATGTCATCGGGGGAGATTTATCAAAACTGGAGTAAAGTAAAACTGATCTGAACCAATCAGATTCTACCTCTTATTTTTCAAAGGAACTCTGAAAAGTTAATGCTTTTCCCACTTGTCAAAGATTAGAGCTAGGTGCTTGAAAATGTGAGCATCTAGAGATCTTAGTGACACCTGTTGCAGAACCTTACGACTTGTCCTTCTTGGTGTTGCAATTTCAATGTTGCGGAGGGAAAAATCTGCAGTACAGGCCAATTTGTCATAAATTAGACGCCTCTCTGACAGTCCATACACCTGGAGTGAAAAACTACTCCACTCCCTGGGGCCCATTTATCAAGTTTGCCTGTTTTTGGCCATAAGATTGGACTGGTGTATTACATTCGGCTGTCTTTCTTTTACAGAGTATTTCTTAAAAGTCGCACAGAAGCTGATGATTTTGACTGACCTCTAGTGGTTGTTTTTCTGTTAGACAGGTTCATATTCACGTAAACTGGTCTAATTTATTTGCGCGTGAAAAAATAAATCCCATCTTTGCGGAGAAAAGTCTCATTTCTACAGGAAACAGCGACTTTTGGTAAATTTCTTTTTATTCAATAAAGCAATAAAAGGTGCAGGATTACAATGTATCCAAAATAAAGAAGGAAAGCACCATATGCAGGTGACATCAGCATGTACATAACGAAACAGCGACTTTTAGTGCAAAAAAAGTTGCCTTTTATCACTGAAAACAGATAAAAAAAAGTATGCCAGCCCTGGAGTGTCGTAGAAATTAGACCGGCGCCCCCCAAAAAAAGGTTGGTAAAAAAATCGGTTAGAAAACAGGCGTAATTTCAGTAGTAAATGCCACTAAAAATAAAACAGCATTTTTCAGATTAAACACAGGCGCAAACACTAAATGTGTCCCCCTGAGTTTTTTGCCAACATTTTCCAGGCGTAAATGTTAGTAAATTTGCTCCTATGTAGTGAGGATGGCGTAAAAACACCCGTGTGACAAAATATTGTCTTTAAAAAGTCGCAAAACAGGGTCTTGCAACTTTTTTTTACTCCAAAAAGGGAGCCGGCTTAAATGTTGGTGAAAATTAAAAACTACTTCAGTCAGGGGCTGGAGTAGCTGTTACTTTTGGCACACGGACCCTCTCCTACCGCAGGGGGAAACAAAGACCGGCTTAAAACGCCTGTCTTTGTAAATAACCCCCAACGTCAGGAAAGTAGGGTAAAGTAAGGGAACTTTTATAGCACAGATACAACTTTTTTTATCTTCTTGATTTGGCTACAAAAACTGCATCCAAATGAGATGAGAGTGACCTAAGGGCACTTTCACACTTGTGTTATTCTTTTCCGGCATAGAGTTCCATCATAGGGGCTCTATACCGGAAAATAACTGATCAGTTTTATCCCCATGCATTCTGAATGGAGAGAAATCCGTTCAGGATGTCTTCAGTTCAGTCTTTTTCAGGCTGCGGTATTATCTCCATCCAAAATTCCGGAACACTTGCCAGAATGCCGGATCTGGCATTTTTTCCCATTGGAATGCATTAGTGCCGGATCCGCATTCAAAATACCGCAATGCCGGATCCGTCATGCACAGACCGGTAAAATTGTGAAAAAAATATATAACGGATCCGTCTCTCCGCTTGTCAAGCGGAGAGACGGATCCGTTCTTGCAATGCATTTGTAAGATGGATCCGTAGTCGATTGCCGATTGCTGCATCCGGCAGGCAGTTCCGGCGACAGAACTACTTGCCGGATCACTATGCCGCAAGTGTGAAAGTAACCTAACATGATCTACATGAGCTGCAGTCTCCTCTACTTTCCCAAACAGCCCATTACCTGAATAAATCACAGGGTAGGAACCCAAGATATCGCAGGACAGTCCTGACCAGAGACATTCAGACACGCTGACTTACACAAGGAAGTGACTGAGAACCTGAACAACCTGTAGCCTGCAAAGCCTCATGGGAAATCCTTGTATTTATTCTGAGTCTCTCGGTGTAACGCAGCAGGCAGGTTACTGTGAAACTACAAGCCTCAGCATGTCCTGATACATTGTATCCACATGTGTTACATTATACAAAGTGAGACAATTCCCAGTGTATTTCCTGTGTGAATCAGCTGCAATTATACAAAATGACTGATGACAGACGGCAGGGGCGTAGCTAGCGGCTCATGGGCCCTGGTGCAGCTGGGCCCTTTCCTCAGTGCTTTGTGTGTCTTCTTAGGCTGCATTCACACGTCCGTGGAACACGGACCGCGTGATACCGGACTGGCACCCTGCTTAGAGCAGGAGCGCACAGCGTCATTGGTCCCTATGACGCCGTGCGATTCCTGCTGCTGCCACAGTACAGTAATACACTCGTATAGATGATAGGAGTGTACTACAGTGCAACGAATGACGCCGTGCGCTCCTGCACTAAGCAGGGTGCCAGTCCGGTATTCCACGGACGTGTCAATGCAGCCTTATGCAGCACAAGGTTCTTTGGCCCCCTCAGGCTCCTGGACTCGGTAGCGACTGCTACCTCTGCATCCCCTATAGCTACACCCATGACAAGACGGCCATAATAAGGTTGTAAGACACGGAACCAATACAAACGTAGACTAAAACGCAGACACATTGGGGGTCATTTACTATTGTCATTTGCGCCCTTTTTTAAATGTTTGTTTTCAATTTTTAGACTGGTTTACTGTGTTCGTCCCATTGATTGTGCTCCTTTTTTTTTTTACTTTTTTTTATGAGATTTGCGCCTGTTTTGACGTTGACAGTGTTTGCAGTGTTTTGGGGGCTTGCCTTTGTATATTTTTTCCACTCCTCTGGAATTTTACTGTGGGAGTCTAGGTCTTGTACCTTTCTCTTTTTGGTGACGTAATTTACAAATGTGCGACTTTTTTTTCTGGTGTAAGTAGTTTACAATTTTGTCGTAATTCTACTCCAGTGGAGTAAAGTATTACGACGAGGCTTGCAAGCATAGGAAACACTAATGTGCCCTGCCAGCATGTAGCCAAGTTCAGGGGCCACAGACAGGAGCAGCGATCGTTCGCCGTGGGCCGCGTTGCTACAGTGCAAGGAATCTGTACTCCGTACACCACTGAGGGGTCAGCAATGTACAAATATAGCGAATGTGTAGCATAGGAGAAATCAGGACTTTTGATGCAAATTTGATTAGTAAAAAAAAGGACAAAATCCCTTAAAGGGGTTAACCGGGAATTAATATTGATGGCCTTTCCTCAGAATATGGCAATGAGTTTAAACGGAATCTCTATTCACTTCTATGGGGCCAGGGCTGCGTGAAAAACGCAGAATATAGAGCATGCTGCAATTTTCACGTAACGCAGAGATGATGCGTGAAAATCAACGCTCATCTGCACAGCCCCTTAGAAATGAATGGGTCAGGATTCAGCGCAGGTGGAATGCGTATGGAAAACTCGCTTGTGAGAAAGGGGGCCTCACTGATACTGAATCCTAAAAATCCAGAAAAATAAAAAAGTTATGGCTAGTGGAATATGTGGAGGAAAAATAAAAAATGTAAAAATGAAATAGGCCTGGTCTCTAAGGGGTTAATGACCTATGCTGAGAATAAGCCATCAATAACTATATCCCAGAAAACCCTTTTTAACAACTAAGGGTACTTTTACAATTGTGTTAGGTGCGGATCCGTCTGTTATTTTCACAGACGGATCCGCACCTCTAATGCAAACGTTTGTATCCATTCAGAACGGATCCGTTTGCATTAGCTTTAAAAAAATTGTCAAAGTCAAAACGGATCCGTTTTGAATTACATTGAAAGTCAATGGGGGACGGATTAGTTTTCAAATGCACCATATTGTGTCATTGGAACAGATTGGATCTGTCCCCATTGACTTACATTGTAAGTCAAAACGGATCCGTTAGGCTCCGCATCATCAGACGGACACCAAAATGCTGCAAGCTGTGTTTTGGTGTCCGCCTCAAGAACAGAATAGAAGCGGAACGGAGCCGAACTGATGCATTCTGAACGGATCCTTATCCATTCAGAATGCATTGGGGCTGAACTGATCCATTTTGGACCGTTTGTGAGAGCCCTGAAACGGATCTCACAAACGGAATCCAAAACGCCAGTGTGAAAGTACCCTAAGACCTTGTTCACATCTTCATCAAGGAGATCCGGCTGCCTGATCCAACACAAATGCCGGCTGTCCAGCCAAAACCCGTCATTTATGTCAGAAAGCGGCCGGATCACTACCAGATCACATTACAGGCAATGGGGATCCAGCGGTGAACTAGACAATCTGGCACTGTGCTGAACAGCCTGCCGGATCTGCTTGATGGATATGTGAAGGAGGCCATAAAGGGGTTTTCTGAGACTTTATAACTTTTGACTGTCAGACCCCCACCGATCAGCTGGTTGAGAAGACAGTATCACCACGGCCTTCTCTCAGCTTTCCCTGGGCCAGGTGACGATATGTGCGGATCAATTGTAATAATCCCTATCCTTGTCCGCAAAACGGACATGAATAGGACATGCTCTATTTTTTTTGCAGGGCTACGGAACGGACTTACGGATGCGGACAGCACATTTTTTGGGGACTCATTGAAATGAATGGGTCCAAATCCTATTCACAAAAAAAATGGAACAGACACAGAAACAAAATACCTTTGTGTGCATGTAGCCTAAAGCCTTGGAAAACCATTTTAAGCATCCTGTGCATGATTTGTCCAATCCTTAGAACCTATATAAATATATATCAATTCTGTGTGTGTATATATATATATATATATATATATATATATATAATTAAAGCATATGTAAATCTATTAACCTATTAAAGTACAAGGAGAGAAATTCTGCAAACTGACAAAATAATTCTGTTGTGTCCAGTAAATGTATATGAGAAATGTACTGTATGTGTATGTGCGCTGATGAGAGATGACATGGCCAGCAGGGGGCGCTGTAGGATAAGATGGCGGCCATAAGCTGCTATACATTTATTACCACTAGTCTCTGTTTTATATAAGGGTCCATTCACACGTCCGTGTGTGTTTTGCGGATCCACGGATCCGCGGATCCGCAAAACACGGACATCGGCGATGTGCGTTCCGCAGTTTGCGGACCGCACATCGCCGGCACTCTCATAGAAAATGCCTTTTCTTGTCCGCAATTGCGGACAAGAATAGGACATGTTCTATTTTTTTCGGGAACGCAATTGCGGACCCGGAAGTGCGGATCCGCAATTGCGGACCCGGCCGGGACATCGTCTGTCCCCATTAAAACTAATGGGTCCGCAATTCCGTTCCGCAAAATGCGGAATGGAATTGCGGACGTGTGAATGGACCCTTAGGCTAGTGCTGCTTCAGCTCCCGAGCCCTAAAGAAAAATGTGCTCCATGGCCTCTGAACTCCTATAATACTGGTCTTGTTATGTGGTAGATGGGCCTTAGGGCCCTCTTTGACCCTAATGCACTGCAGCTACTGCACCCTCCATAACATACACATGGATGTGGACATCACACGGATGATATACGTGTGAAATGAATGGGTCCATGTGCAATCTGCAAAAAATGGGATTGGACGGATACAAAATATGGTCATATGCATGGGGTCTTAGTCATAAATCCAAGTGTGTGTACAGTACCCCAGTACAGGGTCACTGAAAAAGGTTATAAATGTTAAAATGTATTGTTAAAGGCAGGCTCGGACTGGCCCACAGGGGTACAGGGGAATCCCCCGGTGGGCCCCTGAGCAAGGTGGGCCCCTAGTCCCCCACCCCCTGCACATAATACATTAGATTTACTGCACTACATACATATATTCAATGTGCTGCACCTCAACCAGCTGATGTTCATATAAAAAACTTGTTACATTATTTATTATATTTGAATGTTTCAGTACGGTCGGCCCCCAAAATAACATGATTAATGTTAAACTGATAAAAAGCTAGAACCAGCCCTGTATCTCACATGGATCCAGAGATCTCCCCATTCATTGATCCAGTCGCACTGCTAGATTTATTTCAAGCTGGCAGCTCAGATGGCGTGTCCTTTCTGCTGCAGCTGATAGCAGTTGAAGGATGGCACTGAGCATGTGTTGTCCACCTCAGTGAGGTGGGCAGAGAAATCAGAAAAAGAGCAAACATCAGGTGGCGCTATACAGATAGATTATAAGGGGTTATACTAAATGTTGAATTAATTACACGCAATTACAAACATTTTCAAATTCAGGCGCTGGCTTGAAAACTATAAAAAAAAATGTTGTGGACAACGCTTTTAAGTAAAAATGTTCTGATTTTATTTATTTGTGCACCCAGCAGCATTGTATGGATAAGTCAGGGTTAATAGCCTGACTCAACCTTTTTTATGTTGCTAGGGAATGGACCTGGGTCCACCCCCTGATTAGTAAGTCAGTAGAGGGTCTGAGCCTGGCTTAAGAAGAGAGAGGTCCTACTTGTGTTTACTCCTCAGAGCTAGGCCAGAGCCCAGAGAACCTCCATCTCTGAGGCATCTAAAAGTGATCCAGAGTGAGAAAAGTAAGATTAGAAGGTCCAGAATCTTCAAGGCCGAGCACTGGAGTCAGACAGCAAGGTATTGTGCTTGTTTATGGCTGAATGAGACTTTGCCAGTGTGAAACCCACCCTTTATCGCTTTGAGATGGTTTGACCAACCGTATCTTAAAGGGGTTATCCAACCCCAGAAATTCTACCCCATATACCCGGACCCCTCACATACAATGTACTTACCTCGCTCTCCGGAACCCGCGTCACTCCTAATACCTGCACTGCCACTGCATCTCTCCATCTCGCGGATAAAAACATCCAGCGTTTCTGGTTTAAGCCAATACCAGGTGGTGACGGGAATGAGCCTCCCTAGCATCACCTGCGATGCTAGAGAGGCTCGGTCCCGCTAAGGCCTGCTATTGGCTGCCCCCCCCCCCCAACGCCGGATGTTTTTATCCACACGATAGTGAGATGCAGCTGTAAGCCGTGTACCGGGGTGGGCTCCCCAGGATACAGCAAAGTCACAAATGAGAAAAGCAACTCTGACACCAGCTTTTGCAAAACATACTTTTTACTGCAATATGACACTGAACGCAAACCCCAACCTCTGGGAACATAAAATGGATTTACATACACTCAGCCGCAGACCGAGACCCTTGTGCTGCACAGCATGGCGATGGATGCCAGAAAGAATTGCACTAGTTTTGCCTACTGGCGGGCACAACTAAAACGGCCACACCGTACCGGTTATTACCCTAGAAATCACACGGACGATTACGTGGGTGTATGATACGGGCTGGCCTGCGGTGCAACACAAAAGTTCATAATCTTATAATAAACTACAATAATCCCCCTCCCGTAACTGGTCCTATGGCACATGCCTGCGTATTACTCCTGCGCAAAACGCTGAGCAGGATTGAGCCGGTGAGACGTCTATCAGCTCTCAACTGTGCAATGTCTCTTTTTATTATGGAGTCCTTTTGTGAACAGCAGAAACACCTTTTGGCCTGACACACGAAACAGAGGCCCTAACTAGCTAACTACACTACAGGCCTGGTCTAGTCTCTAGGCGCCAATATTGCAATAAGGTGCGTCTTACTGACCCAGGCCAGCTCTGTCTCCGCTGATGACTCCGAACCGAAAAAGTTGTCTATTCAACAAACATGCGGTACCGCAGAGCAGGTAGTTTGTTCCTCAGCTCTCATCAGCATTTCTGGCAGAAGTCCTCTGTGCCCTGGGCAGAATCTGGGTCCTGAACAGCGATCAGCTTAACTTAACTGTAGATGTGGTCGCAAAATGTTGATCCCACGCTGTGAATGGATTCACTCCTCTCTGTGTCTCTGTGTCCTTCCAATATGGCGACTTCTTCTTTCTCCTTCAGCCTGGCAACCCCACCTCTCATGAATATGGAAATATGTATATGCAGTCAGTCAGCTGTGCCTAGGAATCTTGTGGCATCTTGTGGCCAAACAGCAGAATGTCAGACTAGAACATTTAATTTAATCCACACAAACAGTGTTCAAGGAGAGCTGTTTCCCCATCTCACACAGCGGCGGCTGTGTGGGCTTTAGAAGCGACGTGGGTGCAAAGGAGCGAGGTAAGTACATTGTGTGTGAGGGTCCAGGGCATATGGGGGAGCATTTTAGGGGTTGGATAACCCCAGGGGCGTAGCTAGAAATGACTGGGCCCCACAGCAAATTTTTGTATTGGGCCCCCCTACCCGCGCGTTTCGCTCCCCCTCTATAATGTGCCAGCCATATAGCCCCCCTATAATGTGCCAGTAGTCAGCCATATAGCCCCCCCAGCCCCCATATAATGTGCCAGTAGCCAGCCATATAACCCCCCTATAATGTGCCAGTAGTCAGCCATATAACCCCCCCTATAATGTGCCAGTAGTCAGCCATATAAACCCACCCTATAATGTGCCAGTAGCCAGCCATATAGCACCAGATGCCCCCATAGTGCTCCTCTCCCCATAGTGCCCCCTATAATGTGCCAATATCAAGTGCCTCTGTCTTCCCCCATCCCAATATCATAGTGCCATCCTCTCCCCTGCCCCCTAATGTGTGTGCCAATATGAAGTGCCTATCTCTCCCCCCCATTTGCCAATATCATAGTGCCAATAGCCCCTCCTCCCCTGTGGCAGTAAAGTAAAAGTCCAGTATTTAAAAAAAAAAAACAACACATATACTTACCTCCATGTTAGGCAAGCCTCATTTATCCTGTCTTTCAGAAAAGTTTGTGAGGGGAATCGAACCTGTGACCATTAGGATGAAAGGCAAGACACTTAACCACAAGACTATATCAGCTGCATAGCCAGGTAGCTAAAAAAATAATAAGACCTCTAGATAAGGAGAACTTTGATAGTGTATCTATACACATTACAGCTGCCCCAACACACCAAGCTCTGCTACATCCATATACAATGTGCTGGTGCAGCTGTAATGTGTATGGATACACTATCAAAGTTCTCCACATCTAGAGGTCATATTTTTTTTTTTTATTATTTTATTATTTATCTAGTTATTCAGCTGATATAGTCTTGTGGATAAGTGTCTTGCCTTTGAACCTAATGGTCGCAGGTTCGATCCACAGGACAAGCTTTTCTGAAAGAAAGAAAAAATAAGTTTTAAATAGACAAGGGCGAAAGGACACTGCGATTCACTGTGTAATTAGCGATCGGGAGAGGAGTGAGGACACGTGCTGATTACCCAGGGGAGGAGAGGAGTAAGGACAACACGTGCTTGCCGGGCCCCCTGTAAGCCCGGGCCCCGAAGCAGCTGCTTCCCCTGCTTCCCCGGTAGTTACGCCCCTGGATAACCCCTTTAATTCTATACCCCTAGGCCCCGGAATTACAGAACATATACCCGGAAACTTAATTGCATAGTTAAGGTTCCGCAGAGAGAGGGACTTTAGCAGTGGCGTACATACAGGGGTCACAGGGGTCGCAGTTGCGACCGGGCCCGGCACTCCAGGGGACCCGGCCGCCTGTGGACCCACCCCCCAGGCAGGCTACCCTAAATCATGTTGTACTCATGTTGTACTCATGTAATGGAGCGCTCTGATGGGGCCCAGCACAAAGTACAGAGTGCTCCATTACATGTATAATGTGGAGGGAGGGAGGGAGGGGGGGTGCGCGCACTCACTCACACACCCAGCCGGTGCAGCGTGAATAGTCCCTACCTTATGAGTTTTTCCTACCACACCAACTGAGCATGCTCAGTACAAGTAAAGTCCCCGCCCACAGCCTAATTCTCCCTTTAGTAAAAACCCCAAATCTACATTAAGTTGTACCCTCGCGGGCTCGCTTCACTCGCCACGCATCGGGCTCGGCCTCGCTGCGCTCGGCTCTTATAAAAACTAACTCCGTGCCGCCATTGATAGTAAAGAATGAACTGGATAGTAAAGAAAAGGGAGAATAGGCTGTGGGCGGGGCTTCACTTGTACTGAGCATGCTCAGTTCGGCGGTAGGAAAAACTCATAAGGTAGGGACTATTCACGCTGCACCAGCATTTCTTTTCTGTAGTGAAGCAGGGAAACCTCTTTCATCGCTGCTTCACTGATCTTCACAGCTCAGGAGCTCCCCCTGCTGGCCCCAGATTGCGCTGCTGGCTGTGGGAGGAGATCTGAAGACCCGGGAATCTGCCTGCAGCACAGCCAGCACCGAGATGAGTGAGCACTGGGGGCAAAGGGCAAGAGGGGGGCACATAACTTTGAGGGGGCACATAACTGGGCATAAATACTATGAAGGGGCACATATTCTGGTCATTACTACTGTGAGGGGGCACATATTTGGCATTACTACTGTGAGGGGGCACATAGCTGGGCATATTACTGTGAGGGGACACATAATCTGGCATTACTACTGTGAGGGGGCACATATTTGGCATTACTACTGTGAGGGGGCACATATTCTGGGCATTACTACTGTGAGGGGGCACATATCTGGGCATATTACTGTGAGGAGACACATAATCTGGCATTACTACAGTGAGAGGGGACAAAGTACAGAGCGCTCCATTACATGTAATCTGGCATTACTACAGTGAGAGGGGAACATATTTGGCATTACTACTGTGAGGGGGCACATATCTGGGCATATTACTGTGAGGGGACACATATTCTGGTCATTACTACTGTGAGGGGGCACATATTTGGCATTACTACTGTGAGGGGACACATAACTGGGCATAACTACTGTGAGGGGGCACATATCTGAGTATACCTACTGTTACAGGAACAAAGGTGGGCATTAGTACTGTGTGGTAGCACTAGATTACTCTGCTATACATTGGCATGGCTCAGTCTTACCGGCCAGCACAGCGCCCCCTGCTGGGAATTTCACAGGGTCAGTCGTCACCCCTTCCTTATGTAATTATTCTTTTTTTCTCACCACAGGGACCTTGTTCTGGATCCAGCGGAGATCACGCCGACACCAGAGACACTCTGGATGAGGTAGGACCAGATTTTATTAGTTAGGACTGGGTGAGTGTAGCCATACATTGGGGTTAGGGCTCTTTAACATCCTGTACGGGTAATCTGCTGTGTGAATGAATGCTAAGCCCCGCTCCAGACAGCAGAGACACGGAGCACTAACAGGATTGATAATGCTCTGTGCCTCTCTGTGATCTTTTTACTACAAAATCACAGTGAGATAAAGTTGATTTTGTAGTTAAAAGATCACAGAGAGGCACAGAGCATTATCAATCATGTTAGTGCTCTGTTCTCTGCTGTCTGGAGCGGGGCTTGGCTGTCTTTCACGCAGCGGATTAGCCGCACGGAAATGGCAAGTGATAAAGTATATTACAAAAATGTAACCTACTTTATTTAGCCAAAATGTTTAATTTTAGTAGTAAACTGGGGCTGAAATGGCCATTAGTAGCGCTCTCAGAAATGGGGGGGGGGGGGGGGCGACGGGGAGGGGGCCCCATGAATCAGTTTCGCAACGGGGCCCCTTGGATTGTGTGTACGCCACTGGACTTTAGAAAGATGGAGAGAAGGAGTACTCCCTTCGTTGCTGCTCTCCATGCATTGGTGTTGGGGAGGAACTGCACAGTGATTTGCTTGTAAATGTGCCTCAATACTGTTTTATATACTACTACTCCTATCCTGCGCTCTAGTAAAGAGAGACTCATTTATTTACTACAGCCGGCCTGGTTACTGACCATACACCGGCCACTGTACCTACATCTCCTGCCTTGCACTCGGCAAGGTCATCCCCAAATACCACCAGACAGGAGCCCCAAAATCAAGGTGTGAACCAAGGGAAGAAAAGGGTGTGCCCTCCTGTCACTGCCCGGCCCAAGGGGGTTGAGAGGATTGCCACTGTGATCCATATCTACAAACATCATTACCAGAGCTACTACCACTCCTATCCTCCACTCGCTCCTCCTGGGCTCGCTGTTTGTGTAGACGAATTCCGTGCATTATCTACAAGGAAATATAAGAACACATATGATCCAGGGCGCAAGGCGCTTGCACATATTCTGTACAATGAAATCTGAGAGATTAGACGTAGAAGGAAGTGGAGTAGTCTGGTTACTGGGTCAATAAACTTGAATGTGAAGTGACAGAAAGGTGACTGTAGACGTTTACAAGATAAGCGGTTTATTGTGGGCGCAGTCTGTGTACTCTCATATCTCACATATATGTGGATCACTAGGGTTGGACCTAAAGAGGACCTCTCATGGGATTTTTCTTTAATTTACTAATTTATGAAAGTAGTCTGCCTACTGCAAAAGCTAAACCTTTTTTTAAATTTTTCCAGATAGACCCCTCTGCTGCGCCGCTATGCCCAGGGGTGCACCACCAATGAGGCCAGGTAAGGCTAGGGGCAAGAGGGGGGCAGCGGAAGGGCCATGGGCAATGAACGCTTTCATTGTGGCAAAGGGGTTAGGTTAGGAAATTTGCATTGGGGGGGTTGGGGCGCCGTTTGAGTTTTCGCCTCAGGCAGCAGAAAGGCTAGGTGCACCCCTGGCAATGCCCCCCTTTGTTTTCTGGAGCTACACATGCCCATTAGGACCACTGGTACAGGGAGGAGATTGCAGCTCTCCTTTTCCCTGAGAGGGCTTCAAGCCATGGAGAAGGGTTGGTTATTCTCGCGAGATTTGGTAAATTTCACGAGAACCGTCCACGTAAGCGATTGTAGTACAGGCTGTGGTTTTTATGGTAGGATGACCCTTTAAAGGCGTTATCTGGTAATGAATATTGATGACCTATCCGACACCCGGGACCCCTGACGATCAGCTATTAGTTGAGGCTGCGGCGCTCACGGCTTCCTAGGCCGTGTGACATCACCATACCAGGGATCTCAAGTCTCCCGGACATTCAGGGAGTCTCCAGCTATTAGATAGGGGCTCCCTGACGCCCGCATGAGAAAGAATATATCCCGGAAAGCAGGGGAAACGGGTGGAAATGGCCAGGAACGCCGTTCCGGTTCAGGGCAAAAGGACCAGGAAGCAGTGAAGGCTTTGTACTCACTGCTTCCTGGTTCTTGGCTGTCGGCTCTGCAGCCTGCGCACAGGAGTGAGTCGCTCTGTGATGTCACGCTGTGCGCAGCCTTCACAGCACAGTCGACAGCAGCAGAAGAGGAGTGGCGGCGTCCAGGAACAGGAGAGGGTAAGTGTTTTTTTTTTGGACTGGTGAGAGGCACTGTGGGCTAATGGAGAGGCACTGTGGGCTAATGGAGAGGCACTGTGGGCTAATGGAGAGGCACTGGGGACTAATGGAGAGGCGCTGTGGGCTAATGGAGAGGCGCTGGGGACTAATGGAGAGGCGCTGTGGGCTAATGGAGAGGCGCTGGGGGCTAATGGAGAGGCGCTGGGGGCTAATGGAGAGGCACTGGGGGCTAATGAGAGGCACAGGGGGCTAATGTAGAGGCACTGGGGGCCTGGTGAGAGGCACTGGGGGCTAATGGAGAGGCACTGGGGGGCTGGTGAGAGGCACTGGGGGGCTGGTGAGAGGCACTGGAGGGGCTAATAGAGAGGCACTGGGGGCTAATGAGAGGCACTGGGGGCTAATGGAGAGGCACTGGGGGGCTGGTGAGAGGCACTGGGGGGCTAATGGAGAGGCACTGGGGGCTAATGTAGAGGCACTAGGGGCTGATGGAGAGGCACTGGGGGTCTGATGGAGAGGCACTGGGGGCTGATGGAGAGGCACTGGGGGCTGATGGAGGGGGCACTGGGGGGCTGATGGAGAGGCACTGGGGGCTAATGGAGAGGCACTGGGGGCTGATGGAGAGGCACTGGGGGCTAATGGAGAGGCACTAGGGGCTGATGGAGAGGCACTGGGGGTCTGATGGAGAGGCACTGGGGGGCTGATGGAGAGGCACTGGGGGGCTGATGGAGGGGGCACTGGGGGGGCTGATGGAGAGGCACTGGGGGGCTGATGGAGAGGCACTGGGGGGCTGATGGAGAGGCACTGGGGGCTAATGGAGAGGCACTGGGGGGGCTGATTGAGAGGCACTGGGGGGCTGATGGAGAGGCACTGGGGGGCTGATGGAGAGGCACTGGGGGGCTGATGAATGTAATAAAACGTTTGTGAAAAAGAAAAAAAAGAAAACCTCCCTGAAATGAGTTTTCACAGGTTGGGATGTCTGCCATACATGGACTTCCGCCAATCTGATAATGATGACCTATCTGAGGATGGGTCATCATTATCTATGACTGGATAACCCCTCGCCATAGACGTGCCCCTACCAATTCAGACAAAATGCTTCCACAAAAACAAAATATAATAAGAATGCACCTTACACCGTATTCATTATAATGGCAGAGACTTATGGGGTCATTTAGTTACCCATAGCAACCAATCAGATTCCATCTTTCATTTTGGACAGCTCCTTTGGAAGATTAAAGGTGGAATCTGATTGGTTGCTATGGGCAACTAAGGTAGTTCTACTTTACACCAGTTTGATAAATGACCCTGTTAACCTATATATTGCATGGTGCCAATTCTTTGGGGGCAATTTATCAAAACTGGTGTAAAGGAAAACCAGCTCAGTTGCCCATAGCAACCAATCAGATTCCAAAGGAGCTGTGAAAAATTAAAGGTGAAATCTGATAGGTTGCTATGGGCAACTAAGCCAGTTCCATTATCTTTAGACTTTACCCTGTGTAGTATATCTGGAAATATCCAGTCCTATCCGGTACACGGCATTATCTGAATACACAGATATCAGGGTAATACCTGTCTACAAGAAACATCCTGCTAAAATAATGGATTTACAGTAAATGCAGTTATCTGTACGAGAAATACAGGTTCCTCCGCATTTTATTTGACAGCCCTGAAATCAAGTATCATACC
Organism: Bufotes viridis; assembly: GCA_033119425.1. Taxonomy (NCBI): domain Eukaryota; kingdom Metazoa; phylum Chordata; class Amphibia; order Anura; family Bufonidae; genus Bufotes; species Bufotes viridis. The sequence goes on along the minus strand of CM065597.1, from coordinate 27,558,580 downwards.
ACACGAACATTAAAGGCATTATCCCATTACTAATATAAGAAATGAAAATCAGACATCATATAGTACACAACAGTCTGAAAGCTAGAACCAGCCCTGTACCTCACATGGATCCAGAGATCTCCCCATTCATTGCTCTGCTAGATTTATATCAAGCTGACAGCTGAAGGGGCGTGTCTTAGCTGCTGCAGCTCAGGGAGCGTGTTCATTCTGCTGCAGCTCTTTCCCTATCACAGCTCAAGAGGCAGCTAAAGGATAAACTGAGCATGTGCAACCATCTCAGTGAACAGGACAGAGAAATAAGAAAAAAACAAAAACAGCAGGTGGCGCTATACATATATATTTTATTGAATAGCTCAGTGGCTAGGCAAAAATTTTAATTACATGCAAATACAAAATTATTCAGATCCAGGTGCTGGTGTGAAAACTGCGGAATATTTTTGTGTGGAACAGCCCCTTTAAAATGACATTACACATCTGAAGGATGTCTTGTTTGCCCGAAACAATAGAATATCCTGTACTTTCTGCCGCCAAGGTTTCTGTATTTATGCTGAGCTTTCATTAAAGAAGTATTTAGACCATAGGCGTCTAGGACAAGAATAGGCATTTCTATAATGGGCCGCTCATTCCATTCTGCAAATTGGGGAACGCACACGGGCAGCATCCGTGTTTTCTGGATCTCCAATTTGCGGACTGCAAAACACGACACAGTTACGTGAATGCGCCCTTAATCAGGAGATGTGGTGTCCCGTGGCACATGCTGCATCAATCAAAATCAAAACTAACGAGAGCCACCTATCTAACATGTGTTGGTGTGTCACGACCTTCCCCCCGACAGAAGATGTCAGTGGGAAATAAGAATTGGACATGTTGTATGTCAGCATGCCCGACCCTTTGTTCATGCGTCAGATAAGCCACCGCCAGATCACATGTTATGTTTATAACGGTCACCACGAATGGCTACGAAATAGGTTAAACGTTCTGATCGATGGGGCAGAGCGTAGCGATAATCGTTAAAGGGGTTTTCTGATACTTTTACACTGATGACCTATCAGTATCTGATCAGTGGGGACCCCCACTGATCAGCTGTTTGATAAGGCACCAGTTCTCGCAATGGGGCGCTGCCTTCTCCGAGCTTACCAAGCCTAGCGCCGTACATTGTATAGTGGCGATTCTTGGTACCGCGCTCTGCCCATTCACTTCTATGGAGCTGAGCCATGCCTCGGCCATGTGACTGATGACATCATATAGCCTAGGAAGAGCTGAGAGAAGGCCGAGGCACTACTACGAGTGCCGGTGCCTTCTTGAACCACTGATTGGCGGGGGACCCGGGTGTCGGACGCCCACTGCTCGAATACTGATGACTAGTGATGAGCAAAGTACTGAAAAATTCAATTCGGCCACTTCCCCATATTTTACGAAAAAATTCACGTCATGACGAAATACTTCTTCAGAAAGCGCATTTCTTTGTAAGTAGTGGGTGCAATGACAGGGAGTGGCGATTGCACCATTCCGTCATTGTACCCTTCAGATGCTGTGTTCATAATACAATACAGACGTCCAAAAAGAGCAGAAAAATGGCACAACCAAAAAATTGTACAAAAATATAAATGTTTATTAACAAGTACATGACAAATATACAAGATTTGTGCAGTAGAGAACCGCAGGAACAGAACCCAGAAACCAACCACTGATGCTTGGTATCCCCCATGCAAATAAATAAGAGCTAAGTAATTAGCCAACAGGAGGGCTAGAAGTCAAGGTTAACCTAAAAAATTAAAGCCACATAACCATGCAATGTGCACAATCATAAATCGTTATAAAGCGTGAATCACATACAGTTAGCCATATTGAATGGGGGACCAGCACCAGTAGAGCAAGAACCCTCGATGCGCGTTTCGCACTTCGCTTCGTCAGGAGGTACCTTGGCACCGTTCGTTGGCACAACAGCGGATAAGTTACATTGGGGCAATTTTGTAGGTGTATAAGCAATAATACAGTGTAAAATAAAATAAAAAAATGTATAAAATCATATTTACCCTCATCCATTTGATCGTGAAGAGGTGGCCACCGCCACAGTATTCGGGCTCGATCTTCAATCAAGATGGCGGCGGGTGGCTCTTCTCGCTCAAACGGATGAGGTAAGTATGATTTTTTATTTTCTCTACCGCCATTCAGGGAAAATAGATTCTCTACCACAAAGCACGGGGGAATTCGCTTTGCAGCGAATCAAATTTTCCTGTCATTCGGATCAAATTCCACTTTGTTGGGTTCGCTTCGCTCAACCCTACTGGTCATCAGTATAAAACTTTTCGGAAAACCCCTTTAGTCTGCGGGAGGAGCAGCAGGTTCTAAGTGAACGGCAGGGCACCTACAGTATATCCCTTCCCTGCTCTATCCACTTGATAATTTTATCATTCGTTTGCAGGCATGTCCAAACTCCGGCCCTCCAGATGTTGCGAAACTACAACTCCCATCATTCCTGGACAACCTACAGCTATTAACCTACAGAAGAGCATGATGGGAGTTGTAGTTCTGCAACACCTGGAGGGCCAGAGTTTGGACATGCCTGGTTTATGCATTTCTGTTTTTTTGTGATTCTTTTTATCCTGCTGATTTCAAAGAGTGCATGTTGCTGTAGACACTGCTCATGACAGTGCTATATACACATTGTCACAACAATAGGCTCGGCTTCAGGGGCAGTGAGTGGAAATGCTATCCCGTGGTTATATTTTCCTATCTACATTCTGAATGCTGGGTGGACCGCAGCCACGCCCGACCTTGTGTAATGTATTTACTTTTGATAACAGCATGGAGCATAGTCTTTTGTATGATTCATCCTTTTTGGTTCGATACATCAAACACAAGAGCCATAGTCCATGACTATGAAGTCATTGCAATAAAAAAATAAACAAATAAAGCTGTAGTCTTAAAGGGGTTCTCCAGGAATTAAAAAACGAAAATACTTAAATATTATTTTATAATAAATATATTCCCAAATACCTTTCATTACTTAGAATGGCTTGTTTTGTCTGGGAACAATCATCAGGGGAAATAAAATGGCCGCCGTCCTATTACTTCACACAAAACCTGTCCTGATCACACAGGAGGACAAGTTACTTCACCACAATGAGCCATAGAGCTGCCTCATCCTTCTCTCTGCTCTGCTTGTCAGGAATCATGTGAATCTCTGTGGGAATGGAGATGATGAGGAGACATGAGAGGAGGGTGAGGTGTGGCTGATGAGCAGCAGCTCTTGTATGCAGCCTCTATTACCACAGCAAGACATTACCACAGTCTGTCCTGTCCGTCCTCTCTGTACTTCATGTCTCCTCATGAACTAAATTCCCCAGAGATTCAGCTAAAGTTCTTATCATCTGTATTCAGGATCATAATCCCTGACAAGCAGAGAAGAGGATGAGGCAGCTCTTTACCTCAGTGTTGTAAAGTAACTTGTCCTCATGTGTGATTAGGACAGGTTTTGTGTGAACTAATGGGACAGCGGCCATTTTGTTTCCCCTGATGATTGCTCCCCTGACAAAACGAGCCATTATAAATAATGAAAGGTATTTGAGAATATATTCATTATAAAGTAATATTTAAGTATTTTCATTATCTTAATTCCCGGAGAACCCCTTTAAAGGGAATGTGTTGCAGAAAATCATTTATTGTTTGAAGAGGTTATCCCACTCAAAAATATTCAACATGTATTCCAAGTAATTTAAAATGTGATATATATTCACTGAGTTAGTCATTAAAATCTATATGAATAGCACCACCTGCTGTTTTTCCTTTTCCTTATTTCTCTGTCCACCTCAGTAACATGGCTGAGGTGGTCACACATGCTCACATATTCCATCCTGTCAACTGCGATCAGCTGGATCAACTGTTAGAAGCTGTGACAGTTACAGGGAGAAAGCTGCGGCAGAAAGGACACACACCCCTGATCTACCAGCTTGAACTATCTTTAATAGTGCAATTGGAGCAACAAATGGTGAGATCTCTGGATTTATGTGAGGTACAGGGCTGGTTCTAACTCGTAACAATCCAAAAATCCTTCCATTTTCACACTCACCACTAAGAGTGAGTTCACATCTGCGTTGGAGGCTCCATTTCTGGTCTCCATCGCAGATTCCTTCAATAAGACAGGACAAAAAAGTCCTGCATGCAGGACTTTTTTATCAGGTAAAAAAACAGGATTCCAAAAGGAAATTGAAGGACTCTATTGTAGTCAATGGAGTCTGTTCAGCTTTATTCAGGTGAGTTATGTGCCCTATCTGGTACTTTCGGTATTTCCATTGTTCTGCTCCTAAAACTGATCAGAACAATGGAAATATATAGCGATAATGTGAACTTGGCCTTAGTCCAATAATCCCTGTTGTATAGAGATCCCTTTTCGGCAGTCATTTCATTATCATCAAATGTGGGATTACAATGAAAGAGGACACCTGTATAGATAACACAGCATCCAGCATTCACTATATGTAATAGACAGAGCTCACCTCCTCCCCCTCCCTGCACAATGCAATCTCCACAAATCACAGAGCATGCCTAGAAAACTGTCCCATAGAAGTCAATGAACATCTCATGTCCATTATGTCTATAGTCCATGTGGCTGCTGTAAAGTGTATCTCTGAAAACTGTTTAACACCAGATGGCCATCCACAATAATCATGTGCACAAAACAAAATTTAAAAAACAAATTGACAATCAGAAAAAAAAATATGAATCACTATCTGGTTTTAATTGGTAAATATTTATGTGACACATTGCTTGTAAAACAATTGCCTGGTTCAGAAATTTTTTCGAATATATAATAGAGTATGCTGAGAACCTCCATCGATTATCCAGAGCAGAGAGTGGCGATGAAGAGCTTCTCTTGCTGTGGAGGACCTACAGAACTCACACATCCTATCGACTACAGTAGACCTGCGTAATGACTTATTTGCCCTGCGGTGGCACTGCAGGCAAATTGTACACTTGGCAAAGACTAGAACCGATCACAAGGCTTTTCAGCAGCTAGGAAACTCTGTGAACCTTCATAACGAAGAGGGAATATCCATGGCACATAACCTCTTTATTTCACACATTAGGTGATGTCATTTCACATTACAGTGGTGGCGAGATAACTATCAACTCTGCAACTTTATGTATTCCTTCGAAATGAGGACAGATTTGGACTATGTTTCCTACAGTGACAGAATCAACAGATCTCAACCACAACTAGTGCAACAGCAATCCACGCATACCTCTTCTCACAACAGATATTCCGGGTGTTTTCATAAAACAGACCACATGGCCTGATGCTGACATCATGCTGATTCAAGAGCTGGTCAGTCAGTGGAGCTGGAGAAGACACTGAATGAAACCAAATCAGACGGACCTAAGAACGTATCAAAAACCCAACACAATACTAATAAATTTGGCTTAGAACTGAGTGGGGTGGGGGGAAGGTGTGTGAAATCCTCATCTTCATAAATCCCTCACAAAGTTTTGACTTTCAGAAAAAAATCTCTTTCACGGTGACAGCTGACGTCTTAAGATATGGATTTCTGAAGTGTTGTAAGTTAAACGAGAGCAGGAAGCCTGGCATACAAGTCATAAAAACAGATCATTTTGCATCCCTTTATAGTCATTTTTACGACAAAGAAGTACTGTCATTGAAGTAAATTAGATCTTTCTATAACCAAGCAATTTTATTTACGTGTGTTGTTGGCCTAGGACGGAACTGAGATTGAGGAGATGTGCACAAGTGGTTTTTTTCAAGATATTGATCTTGAGTATCTGTATGGGGGTAGAGAGCATCCGTGTTCTTCCAATAACACTATTATCACTCCTTTGCTGCTATCTGGAGGTAGACTTTAAGCTCTCACCTTCATCTTCTAGAGTCCATGTTGTCAACATTGAATTCTGATCTAAAGGTTAAGTAGCTGTTTGCACATCCTCCACCCATCAAAAGAGGAGCAAGCAACTTGAATGCTCTCACTAGGTCTGCTGGTAGGGTCTGAAGATCTTGTTTGAAGACCATCACTCAGGTCTATTAATCATTTGCTCAAAGTAGGTGTCTAAGGTTTTCATATTGATGGCCTTGTCTCAGGATAAGCCATCAATATCAGATCGTTGGAGGTCTGACACCTACCACCCCTACCGATGAGCTGTTTCAAGAGGCCGTGGTGCTCTTCCTAGGCCAGTGATGTCACATTCATCGGCCACATGGCCTAGGTGCGGCTTATTCCCATTCATGTGAATGGGGCTGAGCTGGAACACCAAGCACAGCTGCTATACAATGTACAGCACTGTGCTAGGTAAGCTGTGAGGAGGCTACAGTGCTCACTGAAGTGCCGCAGTCTCTTCAACCTGCCTATCTGTGGGGTTGCTGGGTGTTTGACTCTCGACAATCTGCTATTGATGACCTATCCTGAGGATAGTTTATCGATATTAAAAACCCAGAAAACCCTTTTAAAACCAAAGATGTTCCTAGACTCGCTCAAATGTCTATTGGGTGACTAAGGTTAATGGCTTAATATAATTTAATTGGAGAATAAAGAACCCTTTTGAATGTCCAGTTTAGCTATGTTATTATGTATGAAAAACTGTTTTTGTCTAAAAAAAACTGCTGTGTCATTGCCATTTAGTATCATTGAAGCTCTAATGCAAGTCTATGAGAGACGGAAAGTGTAACATTGTATTTGTTTGTGCTTAGTTTCTCCACTCCACCCCTCCCACTAGAAGGTTCTAGTTCAGCTAGAATCTGTATATAAGGAGAGCAGTCAGAGCCCCTAGTGTTCTGAAGTTAGGGAACAGTGCTAAGAAGAGGAGACTCTGCCAGCGTACTTGAGTTACCAGAAGAAGACGCTGAGGTAGTGATACTCTGTCACAGACACTGATTCACCAGCCTTTGGCGAGGGTTCCATTCTTCTGATAGAGAGACAGCTTTCCACCGCATCAAACCCTTCTTCTGCCAAGTAGGAGACTGGAGAATCCAGTCCTATGCCTCGCCTGTATTGTTTTACACATGAATTCCTCTAGTAAAGAAGCACACTAGTTTATCGCAGACCCTGACCCTCTGGACTTATTTCCTGTCGGGCGCACTACGCCTTTCCATCCCTTCTGGAGAGCAGCAACACATGGTGACACCTCGATGGTGTCTGGGGGACCCAGCGTAGCATTGGGGCCACCCCAAACCTGGCCGCTGCATACGATCGTGTATGGCCTTTGGTGTAAGAATTGAAAAAGGAAAATCGAGCATCCCAAGGAATAAAATGATTCAGGCTTTATTAGAAATGCTCATAAAATCCATAAGTGACAAGAAGGGACTATCACTTACGCATTTCAGGAATCTTCATGCCCTTAGTCATAGCATACCAAAACAGAAAATGCATCCATCATTTAAATACTTTTAAAAACCAATCAGAACATACATACACAGACATATACAATGAAAATAACCACATCATCCTGTTGACATGATAACCCTTTACAAGCAAGTAGAGAATACATAAAGGGGGTCATTTATCATGTCCTAGTGGAGTCAGCATTTTGCGCAGTATTTCTAAAGAGTTGCACAGCTGGTGATGAATTAGGCGAGACATATTTTTATTCATCAGGGCTTAGATGGATTGTGTGCAATTAGACTACTGGTTGGTTGGTGTACGAAATAGACGCAAATGTGCGGCGAAAAGTCACTTATTAAATAAAAGGTTGCAGCCACATACACGTTTTTATGTTTGTGAAAAGGCGTAAGTCTAGCCGACAATGCCACTGTTTTAATAAAATTGTCACACAGCCAACACATTGCAGACAAACAGAACTACACCTTCCCTGGAAAGTAAACGTTTTTTGCCAAATTCATATTTAAAAAAGGAACACCTACATAAATAGGCCGAAAAAAACGCGTCACAACTAGCCTTGCCCACAACAGTCGCCCACACCATTAAACTGTCGAAAGAGTCTAAAAAGACTCCAAACCAGGAGCAGCAAGATTGGTAAATGTAGCTAAAACAATTAGTCTATCCAAACAAGGAAAAATTTGGAAAAATTATTGTTTTAAAGGGTTTGCCCAATCTTGGACATTGGGGGCATATTGCTAGGATATGCGACGCACGGCAATGGCCATGGGTCCCTTAAAGCAAATGTTTTTTGTGACGCCAGTTGCAGTGAAGCAACAAGGGTCCCTTTTAGTGATGTAGTAGATGGTACCCAGGTGTAGGAATGCCAGAGTGGTGTAGGGTGGCCTAAATGTCCCTTAATGTTCGTACACGTGTCACTGTGCTCCTACGTGGATGCGCTGGACCCCAAGCGTTGTCGTCAGAAGCAGAGCAAATAGGGGGAATAATCGAGGGATTTGAAGAAATAAATTGAGTCCAGACCTTGTGATGAAGTTCAATAACAGCTTTACTTGAATAAACATTTCTCCAACAGTTTCAGGCTTTGTCTTGGTTCCCAGCAGGTATTAGCATTAACTCTGGCAGGCAAACAAACTCAACTCTACTACATCTGTTGCTCTCTGGCTCTGCTGTGCTGACAAGCTTACTGTATAACTTTGTTTCTTTCTTTATGCTGCAACTTCTTTCTGTAGTCTGTCTCTTTTCTTCCTGGCTTCAGAGGCTTCAGAGGCTGTGTCCAGCAGAGCTGAAGGTGCTCTAGCTGGCTTAGGCAGGATACGTCCAGCAGGGACGTGGACCTGCTTAGTTCCCCAAGCAGGGGGTACTCTCCACTGACCTCTAACTAAGGCTACTTTCACACTAGCTTTAATACTTTCCGGTATTAAGATCCGTCATAAGAATAGCATTGTAAAACATTGTATAGGACCTGCAATAAATGCATAAGATGACACTGTGTTAGCCCATAGGAGACAGTAGCAGGGTGCAGAGTTGTAATGGCACTTTGGGTCATTACAGATATGCCCCCAAAGTCTGATAGATGCGGCTCACTTTTCCTTAGAACAGAACCCACAAAGTGTAGGAAGGCGCACTGCGCATGCGCAGCCACCATGCGCAGCTGAAAATAGCCAAGGGGACTGCCTGAAACAAATTGTGCCACCTCATCTTTACCCATAACGAAGACATGCTACACAAGGAATGCCTTGAACCTTATGCGAAACCTGAGTCACACCTGAGACCTAATGAAGAATTTGTTAGCAGCTCTGTTTCCCAAGCAGTGGTGTAAATGATGTAGGTTAGAGGGGTTTCTGAGAGTTTCACAGTATTCATGGCCTATCCTTATGATAGGTCACTAACATCAGATTGTTGGAGGTCCAACTGGGAGACCTGAATCTGGTGGTTGTGTATTGCCCTGGAGCAAGGGTACTTTGGACTAGGGACATTTGTGGACATTTGCCCCTATTGTTACTATGCAAAGCCATTAATGGTTAACTTGCACTGCAATTTATGCCGTTGTGTGCACTTGTACTGTTTTATATTGTTAAACTGCTTTTTAGATGTTTATTGTAATGTATCCTGTTCATTTGCACCGTTAATGCACTATACCTGCACTGCACTGTGGAAAGGGTTAATGCATAGCCCGGTAATACTTTTGAGATTTTATCTATGCAAAGTTTTTGAGGGGGAAAACAGACACAGTGACCTTCTGACTGTCTGGTTTAGCTCTGTTGTTTATGTCTGGAAAAATGTCTTAATCGTTCCTATAGACTTGCATTGAAACTCTATACAAGTCCATGAAGTACAGAAATTGTAACATTGTATCTGTTTAGGAAGAACACGCTGAGACAGGGATACTCTGGCACGGATCCTGGGTCACCAGCCCTTTGACCAGAGGCTCAGCTGGACAACCGAGCCATAGACCTTTGGCCTCCAGCCTTTTAGCCAGGAAGCCATCCTTCTGAGAGCGAGAGGGATAGCTAGCTCAGGCCTTTCCTCAGCACGAAACCTTCTTCTGCCCAGGATGAGACTAGAGAAGCCAGCTCAGAGCATTGCCTCTCAAGTCAAGAAGCACACTGGTTTACTGTAGACCCTGACTCTGGACTTATTTGGAGGAAACAAGGATCCACACTGTTGGATTTTAATATGGCCTACCATTTATTCATGCAAGAGATAAGCAGAGCCAGATAAGCCTGGCAGCTGCTTGTCTCCATTTCACCTATTGCAATAAAAATGCAATTTTTTTTCTAGTTAGCAGATGAATATCAGAGCTGCTTAGAAGGAGCACCATCGCCTGATCCATGAAAAATTCTATACACATGTTAAAGGGGTTCTCCAGGACTTTTATATTTGTCGGGCATTATCATGAGTGTATATGATACCTGATCATATCATATTCAAAATTGATGCTCATTGTCTTTTTAAGAGACAGACTGAACCAAAGTTACAAAGTTTTGCCGTATGGCTGAGACAGGCCAACATGAGGTCATGCAGAGTTCAGTCTGTGTAAAAGTTTACTGAATACTGAATACTGAATACAAAGAACATTATGTTTTAAAAGTTATTGCCACAGATGTGGTCTTATCTGTTGGGAGTATACTGTATTCTCCAGACATGTCCGTCTGAAGAGAACAAGGCCCATTGATATCATTATGGTCCATAGATCAACAGTGTGAGAAACATTCAGAGAGACGCCTCGAGGTCTGTCTTTAGTTATTTTAAAATGTCCACGTTAATCCTTATCTCTAATTTACGACGACTAGGGTCAAATATATATATACAAGAGTGCCAACTCTTTATAGTATGGTGCCAATAGCTTGCACAACAGTGCTATCCGGAGACAGATGGATATCATAATACCATCCTCCACAGTTGCATTATGGGTAAATATGATCTCATAGGATCATTACCATATGAGCATATGATTGGAAGTTCTTAATCCAGGAGGATGTAACATGAGATAAGGATTGGAATAATTACTGTTGGAATAAGGGGATTTCCAACAAGCAAAGAACAAGAACATTCCAGGATTCAGCAGAACGCCCAAGAGAGAGGGGTCTATCAATATGAGAGTCATGGTGAGACATGCGATGATGGACCACCCAGCTTTCCTAGGAGCAGAAGTGTGATTCCTACTAGGACTTGGTAAGAGACATAAAGAATGATCTTTAATTTTATTAAGACTAATTGGATAATGTGGGTGAAATCATATCACCCAGATTGGCGAATACATAAACACATTAATTAATTGATCATCTCCATATTGAGATGTAGTCTTAGGATATTGTGAGGCTTAATTCTACCTGCAGAAGAATCAAGACTCATAATCAATCAGAGTATTAAATGATTGCATATATAAATATATTGATAGTAGCATTCTTCGCCAAACTAGGTGATAAGTTCCCACTGGAAAGATTTGTTCCAAGTTCTTCCGATTTCTGTTGTGTGTCTTAATAGTCTTACCAAGTCATACATGTGAAAATAGTCCAGGATGGGGCGGAAGGATACAGTTATCTCTTCTACGTTACATCCTTGGATGGATTTGCCAATTCCTGAAGTCATGTGAGGTGTAGTTGGTTAGAGGGGGGCAGAATGTATTTAGCATTCCATATTGATGTCTAGGATTAGACATGCCCATCATGATATCATGAGGTTTCCTCTGAACAGAAGTGATGTATATAATTTAACTTCTTGTTTTGATATCCTAACCAAATAATAGCTTTGTTATAATGTGACAAGTTGCTTCTCCCCACATGTATTGCTAAGCTTATATTGCTTTATATCGATGATATCATTGTGTTTATTTACTTATTTTAAGCTTGTAATGCTTTATATCAACGTCGTATATATTCATTTGCATATATCATTGTGTTTATTTACTTATTTATGTTTAGAACCTTGTAACCAATAAATCTGCATATTTTTATGATACCTGCGTATTATTATTTAATGTCAAAACTATATCTTTAGCATTAATGTCATCTCACATGAAAATAACTTATTATCTGAGGAAATAGTCATCCTCAGATGTGAATTGTATCGATTGGGTTATCTACAATTCACCAGGTCATGATTTCTAGAAGTTATGAAAAATTTATGGTTGATTATTTTTATGACCATAATTAATAATTCTTAATTGAATTGTTATAAACGCGACATATTGCTGGCCTATGTCATCAATATCAGATTGGTAGGGGTGCAAGTTGTGGCAGCCCCAACGATCAGCTGGAAACAGGCTCCATCCACATTGTAATGGTCGGTGCTAGTTACCTCAGTGCACAAGTGAATGGAAGCAGAGCTGCAGTAACCAGTCCTGGCCACTACACAGTGGATGGAGCTGTGGAGCCGTGAAGGTCCGGTTTCTGCTCTGGCTGCTACAGAACAGCTGATCAGCAGGGTTGTCAGGAGTCGGGCCAAACCAACAATTTGATATTGATAAGCTATGTTAAGGATAAGCAATCAATATAAAACTCTCGGAGGACCGCTTTAACACATAGCATTTTTTGTATTGTTGGAGGTAAACTTTTAACATCTGTATCTTGCTGCTGGAAGAGTTTGAGAAAAGTTGGATAGATGGAGATCTCCAAAGTAATGGAAGGCCCAGACACATGCCCCCTGTGATCAGGCCTTGGGTCTAAGACGGCGTTCTTTCCATGTAATGCACATGCATTTTTGATCCTCAATATCAAAAAGTTCATATTATTCAGTCTATGTACAGTGCCTTGAAAAAGTATTCATACCCCTTGAGCTTTTCCACATTTTTCTATGTTACACCCACAAACATTGGGATTTTATCTAATAGACCAACACAAAGTAGTAAGTATGTGTGAAGTGAAAAGAAAATAATATGTGATTTTCAATTTTTTTTTATAAATAAAAATTTGGAAAGTGTGATGGGCATTAGTATTCGCCCCCCCCCCCCCCACTCCTGAGTCAATACTTTGTAGGACCACCAGTCGTTTGGAGTATGTCTCTACCAGATTAGCACATTTGAAGGCAAACATTGTTGTCCATTCTTCTTGGCAAAATAGCTCAAGCTCAGTCAGATTGTGTCCTCTACATGGCTGGTGGCAAACTGCAAATGGGACTTCTTGTGACTTTGGCTTTTTTTAAGGCACTGTAGCCATGTACTATCCACGTATAGAGTCGTACTCTACGTGACAACTCTGCTGCTGATCCCATAGCTCAGTCCTCGCTGTTCTTCATCAGAAGGAGTGTCACATGCCATATCCCTGGTAACTGTGACCTAATCAATATTTATGGCGATCAGCTGATAGATGCCCGCCCCACAAACCTTGTGTACTCTAGTCGGCACTGCCCTCAGCTATCACCACCGGGAAACCCATCCTATTCGAGCAGGCAGAATGCAGCTGGGAGGTTAAAGGTGACTGGAGCAGAGCGGTGCTACCTGGGCGAGCTGGTTTACAGTGTAGGTGCTGATAGCAGGCGCGGAGATCATGCCTTCCCTGCACACGAGGAAGAGGATTGGAGTCTATCTGAATGAGAACAAGAGAAGAAAACTTAATTTTGACGTATTCGAGGAACTTTGCAGGTCAGTCCTATTTCATTTGTACTGGGATTTGCACAGGACACGGACTATGTACAAGGTATTCAGTAATCTGAAAAGGAAAGCTACCTGTGTACTGTATTACAGCACACATTCCAGCATGTGAGTCTATGCAGCACACATTAAACTTGTCATAGTGAATCTGAAACATAGCATATAGTAGGCACACTCATTTAGCAGAGACGGATTGGTCATTCAACCTTACGGAGCTGCATTGCAATGCATGGTGATTAGGGCTGATCACGGCAACGCACTGGTTTTACCTGGTCCTACGTAAGGGTACAGCGACACAGCGATGTGTGTCGTGCGACATTTCATGTAATGTTTGTCAATAGACACACGGCATGCTGCTACTGCAAAAAGTCCAGGCATGTCGGATTTTGTGTTACAAGTCTTGCGTGACTTTTCCTCCTTTGACTTTAATGGAAATTGCGGCTCGTCTGTGACTTGGCTTTAAAAGAAAGCCAATTTCAATGAGAAGTGTGTAATACAAAAGTCTCTTGTGGTGGCGCTGCAGGGAAACTGAGGCGCGGATAAAGGCTGATCACGGGGTCCCAGCAGTCAGATTTCCTGTAAACAGTATATGGTCAGTGCACGATCCCTTTAGATATAAAAAGCCAATTCTTGATGTATCAGGTAAAAAAGGTGAATAGCTCAACCACCATAACAGGTGCCTCATGTGAGGCTTAAGAGCTTTATCCTCATCCAATAAAAAGATCCTTTACAAAATCTCTTGAGGATCAGACCATGTATTGAGTATAATGAACTCCTGATGGGTAGAAGAGCTCATTATGGCTGAGAGAAATATGCTGAAAATCTCCTTGTAATGATTTTCAGTTTTGTGATTATTATGAATGGATGATCTTCACCATTTACGATCTCATTGGTATATTCAGCAATGCTATATAAAACAAAATGATGAATATTCATGCCTTTATTCTGCCAGGGCCAAGAGCTATGGATCACACCACTCCCTTAAGCAGTGGCAAAATCGTTATATCCCACCACTGCCTTAACCAGTGCCAAAAGCTTTATACTCAACCATTGCCAATGCCAAGAGCTTTATATCCGACCACCACCTCAACCATTGTCAATGACAAGAGCTTTATATCCAACCACCAACTCAATCATTGTCAATGACAAGAGCTTTATATCCGACCACTACCTCAACCATTGTCAATGACAAGAGCTTTATAGCCAACCACCACCACAACCATTGTCAATGACAAGAGCTTTATATCCGACCACTACCTCAACTATTGTCAATGACAAGAGCTTTATATCCAACCACCACCTCAACCATTGCCAATGCCAAGAGCTTTATAGCTAACCACCACCTCAATCATTGTCAATGACAAGAGCTTTATATCTGACCACCACCTCAATCATTGTCAATGACAAGAGCTTTATATCTGACCACCACCTCAATCATTGTCAATGACAAGAGCTTTATATCTGACCACCACCTCAATTATTGTCAATGATAAGAGCTTTATATCCAACCACCACCTCAATCATTGTCAATTATAAGAGCTTTATATCCGACCACCACCTCAATCATTGTCAATGACAAGAGCTTTATATCCGACCACCACCTCAATCATTGTCAATGACAAGTGCTTTATCTCCCGCCACTACCTTAACCATTGTTAGTATCAAGAGCTTTAGATTCAACCACTAGCTCAACCATTGTCAATGACAAAAGCTTCATATCCAACCACCACCTCAACCATTGTCAATGACAAGAGCTTTATATCTGACCACCACCTCAATCATTGTCAATGACAAGAGCTTTATATCTGGCCACCACCTCAATCATTGTCAATGACAAGAGCTTTATATCCAACCACCAACTCAATCATTGTCAATGACAAGAGCTTTATATCCGACCACTACCTCAACCATTGTCAATGACAAGAGCTTTATAGCCAACCACCACCACAACCATTGTCAATGACAAGAGCTTTATATCCGACCACTACCTCAACTATTGTCAATGACAAGAGCTTTATATCCAACCACCACCTCAACCATTGCCAATGCCAAGAGCTTTATAGCTAACCACCACCTCAATCATTGTCAATGACAAGAGCTTTATATCTGACCACCACCTCAATCATTGTCAATGACAAGAGCTTTATATCTGGCCACCACCTCAATCATTGTCAATGACAAGAGCTTTATATCCAACCACCACCTCAATCATTGTCAATGATAAGAGCTTTATATCCAACCACCACCTCAATCATTGTCAATTATAAGAGCTTTATATCCGACCACCACCTCAATCATTGTCAATGACAAGAGCTTTATATCCGACCACCACCTCAATCATTGTCAATGACAAGTGCTTTATCTCCCGCCACTACCTTAACCATTGCTAGTACAAAGAGCTTTAGATTCAACCACTACCTCAACCATTGTCAATGACAAGAGCTTTATATCCCACCACTACCTTAACCATTGTTAGTACAAAGAGCTTTAGATTCAACCACTACCTCAACCATTGTCAATGACAAAAGCTTTATCTCCCGCCACTACCTTAACCATTGTTAGTACACAGAGCTTTAGATTCAACCACTACCTCAACCATTGTCAATGACAAGAGCTTTATATCCAACCACCACCTCAACCATTGCCAATGCCAAGAGCTTTATAGCTAACCACCACCTCAATCATTGTCAATGACAAGAGCTTTATATCTGACCACCACCTCAATCATTGTCAATGACAAGAGCTTTATATCTGACCACCACCTCAATCATTGTCAATGACAAGAGCTTTATATCTGACCACCACCTCAATCATTGTCAATGACAAGAGCTTTATCTCCCGCCACTACCTTAACCATTGTTAGTATCAAGAGCTTTAGATTCAACCACTAGCTCAACCATTGTCAATGACAAAAGCTTCATATCCAACCACCACCTCAACCATTGTCAATGACAAGAGCTTTATCTCCCGCCACTACCTTAACCATTGTTAGTACACAGAGCTTTAGATTCAACCACTACCTCAACCATTGTCAATGACAAGAGCTTTATCTCCCGCCACTACCTTAACCATTGTTAGTACACAGAGCTTTAGATTCAACCAGTAGCTCAACCATTGCCAGTGCCAAGAGCTTTATATCCAACCACTACCTCAACCATTGTTAGTACAAAGAGCTTTATATCCAACCACTACCTCAACCATTGTCAATGACAAGAGCTTTATATCCCACCACTACCTTAGCCATCACCAGTGCCAAAAGCTTTATTTCCCACCATCCTCTCAACCATTGCCCGTGCCAAGAGCTTTATATCCCACCACCACCTTAACCATCATCAATGCCAAAAGCTTTATATCCAATCACCAATCACCACTTTAGCCCTTGCCAAGAGCTTTATATCACACCGCTACCCACCACCTTAAACATCGCCAATGCCAAGAGATTTATATCCTACTACCACCTACCACTTTAACCATTGCTAAGGCCAAGAGCTTTATATTACTGCCACCACCTTCACCATTGCTGCTGCCAAGAACTTTATACCCCCTCTTACCTTAACCATTGTAAATTGTCAAGAGCTTTATATTACTTTATATACCACCAATTCCAAGAGCTTTAAATCCCACTACCACTTTTCACTTTAACCATTGGCATTGCCAAAAGTTTTACTTCCCACCACCACCTTTACCATTGCCAATGCCAAGAGCTTTATACCCTACCACCATGTTAACTAATGCTAATGCCAGGAACTTTATTTTCCACCACCATCCACCACCTTATGCCTTGCCAGTTCCAAAAGCTTTATAGGCCATCACTTTAACTACTGCCTGATGTGTAGAATTAGGGAGAATTCCACTACAGATTGAATGGAACAGAATCATGTAGTGCTCAGACATAACAGTAAGTGTTCAAATTTTGCCCTGAGGTTATCTGTCAGGAACCACAGAAGATCAGCGTTTGTTTACAAGTCTGACATTAATGTAAGCTTTTCTGAGGATGGCATATAGCTTGTAATGCAAACAAACTGTACCAACATGAAAACCATCCCTGGTTTCACGTTGGCCATAGTCCATGATAACTGAGCTCCTTTGTCTAAATTTTGATTGAGTTTATTGCAATCTATGGCCAAAACCTGTGTTTGTGCAATATCATCTGTGACCTACTAACCTACATCATGAGGAGAATACATGCGAGGTCTACTCACCAGGACAACATTATCGCATTTGTAGCCTTCTTGCAAATACAATTTACACTACAGTCATATTCATAATTTTTATTTTTGTTTTTTTACAACATGAGCATGTAATTATTGAGTTGAAAGAACTTCTCCGGCTTGTTTTGTGCATTTGAAGAACTTCATTAACTTGCATGTAGGTTGGTTCACGGTTCCTTGGCCTTCAGCTCCTGTTTGACACGACTGCCATTGCTGGAAGATGGGCATATATGCAGACCGAATGTTGCTAATGGCAGAACAGTGACCATGTGCACAGCTATCCCAATAGTATGAGAGAAAGTTTATCTTCATCCTCTTTGGGATATGATGTCCTCCTAAACATTATCATACTATACTTTATCCATTCACATATAACTAACTGCATTTAATTTGATGACTCTCTGGTCTATGTATGCAGTTTTAGGCCCTCAACTTATGTTTTGTATCTGTATTGTAGGAATCATGGATACGATGTAATAGAGGTAAGTACTTTTAAGAATTTCCTCTTCCTATTATGGTATGATAGTCTGACATCCATACTTGATTGTCAAGTCCATACATTTTCTCTTGGGGTTTCCTCCTTAGAGAGACGGAAAGACTCGTATTTCTTTGAGATGTGTTTTCTGATACATATCTGACATACCTCAACACAGACGATCAATGATAGGTGTGAAGACGCCTCGTTCTTCTCAAATACAACTCCTCTTTCCAGATGTCTAGGACATTGAGAAGTTAATGTCGTGGTACACAGAATTCGAGCGGAATCTTTAAATCAACATGTCAGTGATACATTATATTAAGTCTGTTTTCTTACATGATGTCACTCCTACCTTTTGATGACCACGTCTTGTTGACATTGGGAAATGGGTGGCACTTCAAAGCTTGCACATGGAGGGCTGTCCATAGTTGCAGCCTTCAGCCACACTCGACTGTTGGTGCTCAACATTTTAATGATTATTTGGTCAAATTGTTTCCATGAATGGTTATTTGGTCAAATGCCTTTTGGCAAAGAACTACCTCAAATCAAACAGTCCAAGATGATTACTCAAATTTGTATGCATATTATCTAAATTACGCTAATCTCTGCCTCACCAGAACTTTTTCATGTTGTGTCATCTTCAGGTTGACCTCACCAAATGTCTCAATAGCCAAGGGCCATTTGATCTCATTATTCATAAGTTGACAGACCTCTTGATAGAAGCAGGTCAGGACCTGGCATCCCACCACCTTGTCCAGAGGCTTCAGGTAATACTATATAAAAATCAAAAAAAATAAATGAAAATGTATAATATTCAAACCAGGAAAAATGAGGAAGCTAAATATACGAGTGAGTCACGTGCAGGACTACGTTGTATTGCTAAAGGGTGTATACATCTACCTATTGCCTAATGTGGCTATACAATGGCTCACACCTTTTCTTTCTCTGCAGCTACACATTAGTAAGGTGAAAATAACTGTGTCAATATTGAGTTCATACATACCAATGTTGAGCATCATGTACTCAAGGAGATGGCAGCCATTTTGTTCAGTAGTGTGGTCTACAACAGGTAACTAGTAATGTGTGAAAAATGAGAAAGAAGCATTATTTTTTTTTTTCTTTTTCACAGGTCTATCTGGACACCCATCCCTTTACTATCCTTCTGGACCCTCTACCGGCTCTGTACACACTTCTTGACCGATTCCAGTCGTATCGCCTTATAAAAAGCCTGGAGACCCAACAGCAAGGTCAGCGGCAAAGTTAACGAAAATCACATTCAACCTACATGCATGCTGCAAAATGGTCAGTTTTCGAAGACTAAGCAAAAAAATGCAGCTTTTTTTCTGCGACTGCGGCCACCATGTGTGAACCCAGCCCAAGGCCTCATGCACACGACCGTTGTTTTGATCTGCGTCCGAGCTGCATATTTTGTGGCTCGGGCGTGGACCCATTCACTTCAATGGGGCCGCAAATGGGGCTGCAAAAGATGCGGACAGCACTCCGTGTGCTGTCCGCATCCGTTGCTCCGTTCCGTGGCCCCGCAAAAAAAATAGAGCATGTCCCATTCTTGTCCTTTTTGCCGACAAGAATAGGCATTTCTACAATGGGCCGCATTCCGTTCTGCAAATTGCGAAACGCAATGCCGGGCAGCTTCCGTGCTTTTTGGATCCGCGGTTTGCGGACCGCAAAACACATACGGTTGTGTGCATGAGGCCTCAGGATTGGGAGAACTAAATAAAAATCGAACAGTTTTACATAAGCCTGTTGATGAGCCAGACATAATCAAGCAGGAGGGTTTGTGTGTAACAAGGCGATAATGCAGATATGGGCAGTGTCATGCGTATTAACCATTAACTGGTCTCAATGTGTTTTCCTGTTTTCTGCAGGGGTCAGTGCTTTGTTCTCCCCTCCATGCGTGGAGCTGATGTCCAAGCGCAGTGACATGGTGGATTTGGTTCGAGACCGTCTTACCTTCCCTATCAGTAAGGATACCTATGGTCTTGTGCATGCATAGGCCAACTAGTGTACAATAGATATGAAGTCACTTGCTCTTTAGCCACCAGTTGGGGAAGACTACCGTAGATGAAGATGGAGTAGCAGATGGGGTTGATACGCTGTGGTCTACCTCAACCCCTTTGCCCTTTGGAAATGTAAGCTCCTAGGCTCTAATTCTCCATTGACACCACAACATAAGCAAAAAGGACTGGGAAATGGTCTGCACATGACATGGTCCTTCAGAGATGTAACTTGAAGCTCCTAGGCTCCAATGGAAAATGTTCGCAACAGGGCTCCCCTCCTACTATGTGCCATTGATGTATGCTAGAGAAGACTTCAGGCCCAAGGGATTTGTTTTGATGCTTACAAAACCCTACAGCTATGCCCTTGCAGTCCTTCTATCCTACAGTCCTTCTACACCCTACAGGGATGTGTGGGGTGGAAAAGTTCTTCTGTATCAGGATGGTGGCATAGTCATAGAGTAGTTCAGCTAGTGTCATGCCCACCATGGAGTGAGACCACTATGACTATGGCGCCTTGGAGATGGGGGCTGGCATTGAACTTCTCTGTTTCCAACCCAGATCCATAGCATTTTACAGCCAGTGCTTATTGTCAAGGGGAGCTCAGGGCAAAATATTTTTTTTTTACAGCTTCCATAAATTTTAATAGTAACTACATGAAATCCTTTCGCCTTAGCTCCCCCTAGTGGTGGCCGCAGACAGCCTGTTTTTTTTCCGTATTTTACGAGGGGAGATTTATCGGTGTATTTATGCAAGTTGTCTGGTGACAAAACAGAGAGAATTATGATGTTCAGAATGAGAACCATATTTTTAAAGCACCTAACACAGAAGTCAGATAAAGTGGGTGAGATGAAGCTCAACTTTCTTTTTTTTAATGAAAAAAATTTCCACATATAATTAAATAAAAAAGTACATTTTTCATAACTATCACTAGGGCTAGGCAATATGTTTTTGCTACGGGGCCCTATGAGATCTGAGTATGCCCAATGATTCAGCTCTGCAGCAAAAATATGAATACTAAACATTCTTCCTAAAAGCAAAGGGTTAACTACACACCTTTCTAGGGAAGGACACATAAGGCAATTAAATAAACATCCCTCGTGACAGGCGCGGTGACATCCCCTGACAATCCCATGCTACAATGCCTGCCCATCTGTCCACACAGGGTTCCATGATCTCTTTGTGACGGGTAGTATGTGCCGTCCTGTAGGTACAAGGTGGTGGCAGCACCCTTCCCGGTTTAATTGCTCATTATCTCTAGATTTGAGCCATTCAGAGGAAGGGTGCAAAGTTCTTCAGGTGTGTCCGGGGTGAGGTGTGAGCGTACAGTATGAGCACACTCCTGCTGACCTCACTGCAGCTCTTTTATTATTTTATTCTCTCGCTGTTAGTTTTTGTTGGTGAATGTTTTTTTTCTACGTACACGCGTTTCACATTGTCAATATTACTATACAGATACTATGGAGATGTTGCTGCTAGGCAGGTACATATTTGTATGTTGCTGCAAAAACTAATATATACCTGACAGTGCCGTGGTACAGTGTCATCACTATACAGGGTCAAAATATAAGCAGCCCCATATCAATGACTATTGAAAAGTTTTAAACCGCACAGACCGGTTTTCAGTATCTAAAAGAGGCTATCGTGTGTTATAAGAGGAGATGATACTGTGCTATAAGGAAGGGTGGACTGGCCATAGACCCTAAAGGGAATTTTCTCGGTTGGCCTATGCCAGCAGGGCCAACTGAGCCATCCTCACTGCTGCTGGCCGCGTACATACCTCAGGGGGCACGATAGGGGTCATTACTAGTGGAAGTCCAGTCAGCATGCAGAAGGTAGGGCTGGCCTGGTGCTGTGGCCCACATCTCATCTAAGCCCCCTGCTCCATATTGGAGGAGAAGGACAGAACGTGACAGTTGTTGATGGCCACCACAGAGGGACAGCTTCCGGGGAGGTATTCTGTGCGGCACTGTGGTATTCTACTTGTGCTGCCCCGCCTTTTGTCAATTTTGACCCATTTACAACATTGGGGCAACTTTTATTTTTAAGGGTTCTCCAGGAATTAAAAAAATGAAAATACTTAAATATTATTTTATAATAAATATATTAACAAATACCTTTCATAACTTAGTACCCTAAAATGGCTTATTTTGTCTGGGGAGCAATCATTAAGAGAAATTAAATGGCCGCCGTCCAATTAGTACACACAAAACCTGTCCGAATCACACAGCAGGACATGTTACTACACCACAATGAGCCATAGTGCTTCCTCGTCTGCTCTGCTTGTCAGGAATCATGATCCTGAATACAGGTGAATGTCTGTGGGAATGGAGATGATGAGGAGACATGAGAGGAGGGTGAGGTGTGGCTGATGGGCAGCAGCACTTGTTTACAGACTCCATTACCACAGCAACACATTACCACAGTCTGTCCTGTCCCTCCTCATGAACTAAATTCCCCAGAGATTCAGCTAAAGTTCTTATTATCTGTATTCAGGATCATAATCCCTGACAAGTAGAGAGGAGGATGAGACAGCTCTTTACCTCAGTGTTGTAGAGTAACTTGTCCTCATGCGTGATCAGGACAGGTTTTGTGTGAACTAATGGGACGGCGGCCATTTTGTGTCCCCTGATGATTGCTCCCCAGACAAAACGAGCCATTATAAATAATGAAAGATATTTGAGAACATATTTCTAATAAAGTAATATTTAAGTATTTTCATTTTCTTAATTCCGGGAGAACCCCTTTAAGTTGCCAGTCTGCCCCTGACTATAAGAGGGGATAATACTGTGCTATTGGAGTATTGATACTCTGCTGTAAAAGGAGATGATACTGTGCTATTGGAGTAGTGATACTATGAGGGGATAATACTGTGTTATTGGAGTAGTAATACTGTGCCATATGAGGGGATAATACTGTGCTATAGGAGTAGTGATATGGTGCTGTAACAGGGGATGGTACAGTGCAATAAGAGGAGATAATACTGTGCTATTGGAGTAGTGATACTATGAGGGGATAATACTGTGTTATTGGAGTAGTGGTACTATGCCATATGAGGGGATAATACTGTGCTATTGGAGTAGTGCTATAAATGGGGATGATACTGTGCAATAAGAGGAGTGATATTGTGTCATAAGAGGGGATCATACTGTGCGCCTAGAGAAGTGATACTGACTATAAGAGGAAATAATACTGTACTGTAAGAGAGGATGCAATAAGTGGAGTGATGCTGTACTGTGAGGGTGGATGGTACTGGTTTGGATGCACACAAGCTGTGCTGTCTTATTGACTATCTGCTCCAAATTACAAACTGTTTATCGTGCACGGAATAATCACACTGATATCAAGTATCAAAGCAGAACTAATTTATTACAGGAAATTAAAGGGGTTGTCTCATCATGGACAATGGGGGAATATCACTAGGATATGCTGCCCTTGTCCTTATAGGTGCGGGTCCCACCGCTGTGACCCACACCTATATCGAGAACAGAGCCCCGCAAGGTGGTGGCTGGAGGACTTCGGTCTGGCCACCACCAAGCCGGCTCCCCATAAAAGTGAATGGAAGCGCACCGCTCATGCACGGCCCCCGCTCCCATTCATTTCTATAGGGCTGACTGAAATAGCCAAGCCAGCGCTTAGCTGATTTAGTCAGCCCCATAGAAAATGAATAGAGGGTGGCTGAGCATGTGCAGTATGCCCTCCATCACTTGCGGGGCTCCGTTGTCGATGGATGAAGGTGCGGGTCCCAGCGGTGGGACCCGCACCTATAAGACAATGGGGGCATATCGCTTGTCCATGATGAGACAACCCCTTTATAAAGCAGCTTTTATATCATCAGAGAGGGCATTCCTCTGAGGCTCGTGCCATTGTTTCATTGGCTAAAATACAAAAACAAGAAAAGAGATAACACTTGGCATCTGTGCATTGTGCATTATTTTACAAACTTTGGTATGTAAACTATGTAAAGCTCAAGGTGCCAGCGCCATATTGTAATGGCTTCACATTAATATCATGACATCCTCAACAATAATATCAGCAGAATAATACTCTGCTGTAAGTGTTAGTGATACTTTGCTATGAGGGGTGGTACTGTGCTATAAGAGGGGATGGTACTGTCTCATAAAATAGAAATATACTATGCTATAAGATTAGTAATACGGTACTATAAGAGGCACTTAGGGCTGTTTCACACTGACGGTAAACAGGTCCGACAGACTGTTCCAGCAGTTTTCGTCCAGCCGCTCCTCAGCATATTTGCTGGGTTGTGGCTGGATCTTTGCGTCTGGATCAACGCACGGCTGCACCCCGGAAAAGACGGATCCAACAGGCTGTTTCTGGCCGGAATAGCCTGTCAGATCTGTTTACCGTTAGTGTGAAACAGGTCTTGTACTGGTAATAAGAGGAATAATACTGTGTTGTAAGTGGTGGTGATACTATGTTATGAGTAGTTATACCGTTCTATAAGAGAAGTGATACTGTGCTATAAGAGGGGATGATACTGCGCTGTTGGAGTAGTGATGCTGTGCTATAAGTGGAGCTTATACTGGCTGTAAGAGGGGTGATACTGTGCTATAAGAGAAGTGATACTGTGCTATAAGAGGGGATGATACTGTGCTATAAGAGAAGTGATACTATGCTGTTGGAATAATGATGCTGTGCTATAAGAGGGGTGATACTGTGCTATAAGAGGGGATGATACTGTGCTACAACAGAAGTGATGCTGTGCTATAAGAGGGGTGATACTGTGCTATAAGAGGGGATGATACTGTGCTGATGGAGTAGTGATGCTGTGCTATAAGTGGAGCTTATACTGGCTGTAAAAGGGCGGTGATACTGTGCTATAAGAGGGGATGATACTGTGCTATAAGTGGAGCTTATACTGGCTGTAAGAGGGGTGATACTGTGCTACAACAGAGAAGTGATACTGTGCTATAAGAGAAGTGATACTGTGCTATAAGAGAAGATGATACTGTGCTATAAGAGAAGTGATACTCTGCTATAAGAGGGGTGATACTGTGCTATAAGAGAAGTGATACTGTGCTATAAGAGAAGTGATACTGTGCTATAAGAGAAGTGATACTGTGCTATAAGAGAAGTGATACTGTGCTATAAGAGAAGTGATACTGTGCTATAAGAGGGGTGATACTGTGCTATATGAGGGGTGATACTGGTCTATAAGAGGGGTGATACTGTTCTGTAAGAGGGGTGATACTGTGCTATAAGAGAAGTGATACTGTGCTATAAGAGGGGATGATACTGTGCTGTTGGAGTAGTGATGCTGTGCTATAAGTGAAGCTTATAATGGCTGTAAGAGGGGTGATACTGTGCTATATGAGGGGTGATACTGTTCTGTAAGAGGGGTGATACTGTGCCTTTAAGAGAAGTGATACTGTGCTATAAGAGAAGTGATACTGTGCTGTTGGAGTAGTGATGCTGTGCTATAAGAGTAGTAATACTGTACTATAAGTGGAGCTTATACTGGCTGTAAGAGGGGTGATACTGTGCTATAAGAGCAATAGTACTCTTCTGTGCTATAATGTAATCCCGCCCTCCCCCCCAGTCCCTAGTTTAAACACTCTTCCAACCTTCTAGCCATCTTCCCCCCAAAACAGCTGCACCTTCCCCATTGAGGTGCAGCCCATCCCTATGATACAGCCTATAGAGAAGTCAGCCCAGTTCTCCAGGAACCCAAGCCCCACCTTCCTACACCAGTTCTTGAGCTACTTGTTAACCTCCCTAATCTCCCGCTGCTTTTCTGGTGTGGCTTGTGGTACAGGTAGTATTTCAGAGAATACTACCTTTGAGGTCCTTGTCCTGACCTTGCGACCTAAGTCCCTGAAATCATTTTGAAGGATGTTCCACCTACCTCTAACTTTGTCATTGGTTCCAATGTGGACCATGGCTACTGGGTCGTCGCCAACCTCATTCAAGTAATCTATCAACCCGATGTGTTGAATTTGAGCGCAAGGAAGACAACACACTGTTTGACGATCCTGGTCTTTGTTGCTCTATCTGTACCCCTAATGATCGAGTCTCCCACTACCAGCACCTCTCTGGCCTGCCCTGCTCTCCTGGTCCCCTGCTTACTGGAGCTGACATTCCCTGACTGGCAGAGGAAGTTTCTGGCTGCAGCAGTGCCAAAACCTGAACTGACATCTCCCTCATCTGCCAACATGGCTGCTGGCAGTGAAGGAGGAGAGAACATGTCTAGCCATTCTCCTGCCCTCCCTGCTGTCAGAAAACTGGCTGCTGGAGAGAAGGACTCCTCTGCGGTGCTGGGCTGATTTCTCAGGTGTGTGACATTAGTGAGCTGTAGGAGACTGTAAGGGGGGGATTTGTTTATAGCAGACACAGATCTATGAATGTGTGCTGCTCTCTGCAGAGTTCAGAGTGGCATTGGGGGGACTCTGCCCTAGGTCCCCCCAATTCCTCTGCTTTAGGTGCACCCCCATTAGTGCCCCAGCTCCAGATGCCCCCCAATGCCCCACTCTAAATGCACCGCTAATATTGCCTCTTCTCCAGTTGCCCCTCTAATACCCCTGCAGCTGCTCCAGGATCCCCACTATTACCCTGCCTCAGGTGACCCTAATGCCTCTGCTTTAAGTGCACCCCCATTAGTGCCCCAGCTCCAGATGCCGCCACTCTAAATGCACTGCTAATATTGCCTCTTCTCCAGTTACCCCTGCTCCAGGATCCCCACTGTTACCCTGCCTCAGGTGACCCTAATGCCTCTGTTGCAGTTAATACAAGGCCCTTACTAATGTATTGTGATTCTCCATATTGTCTCCTTTCCATCACATTATACACAGCACGTGTCCGTGGTTATTACCACCGTGTAATCCAGCAGCAGTGGCCGTGCTTACACACTATAGGGAAAGGCTGGAAGTGCGCATAGGCCGACACCTTTCCCGAAAGTGTGTAAGCAAGGCCACCGCTGCTGGATTACACGGTGGTAATAACCACTAATATGTGCTGTGTATAATGTGATGGAAAGGAGACAATATGGATAATCACAATACATCAGTAAGTGCCTTGTATTAACTTTCTCTACATGATAAATGCCAATTGCTGAAGTGAGAGGACCCCTTTAACCCCTTTATGTGTGCTACACTTAATAGGGTTAGGCATAAATGTCTTGGTGTGTGCATTGCGTGTTACTTATGTGTGATTGGTGTCTGCTATATATGTTTTATGTATCAGTGGTGTATGTGCAGCATGTGACATATGCATCAGTGGCATGTGAGCCACGTATAAGTGTCTTGTGTCCCACATGTGTCCAATGAGTGATTGGTGTGCGCTGCATGCGTCTTGTTTCTGACTGACTTCATTGCAGGATATCCATGTATGTGTAAATTCTGCCACATGTATGTTTGTGCATGTTGCTGTGAATGTTCGCCATCATACTTCATCTTTAATATCTCCGTTATCACTGTAAGGGCTCATGAACACGACCGTTGGATGTTTGGCAGTCCGCAAATTGCCTCTAATAGAACCGTCCTGTCCTTGTCTGTAATGTGGACAGTAATAGGACGTGTTCTATCATTTTACAGAACGGCCATGCGGACATACAGACACGGAATACACACGGAGTCATTGTAAAAAAAAAAATTGCGGCCCCATTGAAGTGAAGTGAACAGTACAGGCATGGAAAAAAATAAGCTTGTGTGCAGTAGCCCTAAGGTAGGCCCCCAGAATCAGTTACACTGGTGGGCCCTAAGTACCCCAGTCCGACACTGGTCAGATCTGGGCTAGCCTCCCTGACTCTCTTCCCAACAGTGATACTGTGCTATAAGAAGGGGTGATACTGTGCTATAAGAGGTGTGATACTGGTCTATAAGAGGGGTGATACTGTGCTATAGGAAGGGGTTATACTGTGCTATAAGAAGGGTGATACTGTGCTATAAGAGGGGTGATACTGTGCTATAAGAGGGGTGATACTGTGCTATATGAGGTGTGATACTGTGCTATAGGAAGGGGTGATACTGTGCTATATGAGGGGTGATACTGTGCTATATGAGGGGTGATACTGTGCTACATGAGGGTGATACTGTGCTATAAGAGGGGTGATACTGTGCTATAAGAGGGGTGATACTGTGCTATAAGAGGGGTGATACTGTGCTATAAGAGGGGTGATACTGTGCTATAAGAGGGGTGATACTGTGCTATAAGAGGGGTGATACTGTGCTATAAGAGGGGTGATACTGTGCTATAAGAGGGGTGATACTGTGCTATAAGAGGGGTGATACTGTGCTATAAGAGGGGTGATACTGTGCTATAAGAGGGGTGATACTGTGCTATAAGAGGGGTGATACTGTGCTATAAGAGGGTGATACTGGTGCTATAAGAGGGGTGATACTGTGCTATAAGAGGGGTGATACTGGTGCTATAAGAGGGGTGATACTGTGCTATAAGAGGGGTGATACTGTGCTATAAGAGGGTGATACTGTGCTATAAGAGGAGTGATACTGTGCTATAAGAGGGGTGATACTGTGCTATAAGAGGGGTGATACTGTGCTATAAGAGGGGTGATACTGTGCTATAAGAGGGTGATACTGTGCTATAAGAGGGGTGATACTGTGCTATAAGAGGGGTGATACTGTGCTATAAGAGGGGTGATACTGTGCTATAAGAGGGGTGATACTGTGCTATAAGAGGGGTGATACTGTGCTATAAGAGGGGTGATACTGTGCTATAAGAGGGGTGATACTGTGCTATAAGAGGGGTGATACTGTGCTATAAGAGGGGTGATACTGTGCTATAAGAGGGGTGATACTGTGCTATAAGAGGGGTGATACTGGTGCTATAAGAGGGGTGATACTGTGCTATAAGAGGGGTGATACTGTGCTATAAGAGGGGTGATACTGTGCTATAAGAGGGGTGATACTGTGCTATAAGAGGGGTGATACTGTGCTATAAGAGGGGTGATACTGTGCTATAAGAGGGGTGATACTGTGCTATAAGAGGGGTGATACTGTGCTATAAGAGGGGTGATACTGTGCTATAAGAGGGGTGATACTGTGCTATAAGAGGGGTGATACTGTGCTGTAAGAGGGGTGATACTGTGCTATAAGAGGGGTGATACTGTGCTATAAGAGGGGTGATACTGTGCTATAAGAGGGGTGATACTGTGCTATAAGAGGGGTGATACTGTGCTATAAGAGGGGTGATACTGTACTATAAGAGGGGTGAAATTCTGTTGTAAAAAGATGTGACTGCTTTAAGGGGTGATATTATATGTTGTAAGGAGGAGTGATACAGTGCTATCAGAGGAATGATATTGTACATAAGATAAGGAGAATGATGGTGTGCTATAGGAGGAGTGATACTGTGCAATAAAGGGGGTGGAATTCAAATCTAGAAGAGGCGAGGCTGCAATAAAATGAGTGATGATAAGCTATTAGTGGGATGATACTGTGCTATAGCTAGGGGTCAGCTTGTGCTATAAGAAGAATACTACTGTACTATGACAGGAGTGATACTGTGCAATAAGAGGAATGATACTGTGCTGTAAGAGGAGGTTATACTACACTGTAAGAAGGGGTAATACTGTGAAATAAGAGGGGTAGTACTATGGTATAAGTGGATTGATACTATGTTATAAGAGGAATGATACTGTGCTATGCGGGGTAATACTGTACTATAAGAGTAGTGATAGTGCGCTGTAAGAAGGGGTAATACTGTGCTATAAGAGGGGGTGGTACTGTGGTATGAGGAGTAATACTATGTTATAAGTGGAAATGATACTGTTCTATAAGAGGAGTAATACTGTGCTATGAGTAGTGATACTGCACTGTAAGAGGGGAAATATTGCGCCATAAGAGGGGTAGTACTATGGTATAAGTGGATTAATACTATGTTATAAGAGGAATGATACTGTGCTATGAGGGGTAATACTGTACTATAAGAGTAGTGATAGTGCACTGTAAGAAGGGGTAATACCGTGCTATAAGAGGGGGTGGTACTGTGGTATAAGAGGATTGATACTATGTTATAAGTGGAAATGATACTGTACTATAAGAGGAGTAATACTGTGCTATGAGTAGTGATACTGCACTGTAAGACGGGAAATATTGCGCCATAAGAGGGGGTGGTACTGCGATTTGAGGAGTAATACTATGTTATAAGTGGGAATAATACTGTACTATAAGAGGAGTGATACTGTGCTATGAGTAGTGAATGATACTACGCTGTAAGAGGGGTAATACTGTACTATAAGAGGAGTGATACTTTACTATAAAAGGGCTGTTACTTGCATGGTGTGAGAGTATACAATAGGTTCATTAAAGGGATTCTCCATTAAAGCAATTAGGAAAATGAAAATACTTAAAGAGAACCTGTCACCAGGAAATTCACTGATAAAGCAGGCATGCTGCCTTGTAGGACTCACTCTGCTGAATATAATTATACCTTTTACTTGGTGATCTGGTGCTTTATTGTGGAGAAATAGTACTTTTAATCCATATGCTAATGAGCTGATTTGAGTCCAGTAGTTGATATGAGTCCAGCATTTTTTCTATTCAGAGCTGTAGCCCCTCCCCTATTCACTTCTTCAGTTGTAAAAGGGGCGTGGTTTAAAAAAAATGACCTGCATTATAGCCAATACAAGCCTTGCTGCCTTTCACTTTAAAGCCTAACTGCCATACCCACGGCGACATGTCCCTTATCAGCCATCATGTGTTTATCACCCCATGAACAAACTAGCCCTTATTATAATTACTAACTTCAATAGTATATTCCTCCCCTTTTTTTTACCTAAGCATTCCCTGTTAGTCATTTTCCCTCCAGTTATTAAAATGAATGAAGGATGTAATAAACCACGCCCCTTTTACAACTGAAGAAGTGAATAGGGGAGTGGCTATAGCTCTAAATAGAAAAAACGCTGGACTCATATCAACTACTGGACTCAAATCAGCTCATTAGCATATGATTAAAAGTACTATTTCTCCACAATAAAGCACCAGATCACCAAGTGAAAGGTATCATTATATTCAGCAGAGTGAGTCCTACAAGGCAGCATGCCTGCTTTATCAGTGAATTTCCTGGTGACAGGTTCCCTTTAAATATTACTTTATTATAAATAAATTCCTAAATGTCTTTCATTAGTTATAATGTCTCTTTCCATCTAGGGAGCAAAGATTAGGAGAAATAAAGTAATATTTTGGTATTTTCATTTTCTAAATTCTCGGAGAACCCCTTTAATAAAGATGACATTCTGTATAAGGACATTCTCCCCTGTGATGTTGGGCCTCGCATACAGAGTAAGCTACAGCTTTAAAATGTCCAGTCCCAGACCCTGCGTCAGTGCATGAATCATGGCAGCACCCTTACCCTAGCTACAGAAAGGTCATTTTAATGAAAAACCTATTAATCTGGACAGTGGGAGGACATCTATGAGAACATTGCACAGCAGAGCTATATTAATGTGTGGCATCTGATGTGCACTCGTCTCTAGATATATAGGCATTATTCTATCTTACCAGGGCTGTTTTTTTCGCCTGTTTAAAAAGTAGTCAGCTGATGTATTGTTGGGAAGAACAGTTATGCTGGTCATACATAGTCTGGTTCTTAAAAGAATTGTCCACCATGATAGATCAGTCAATTGCAGGGTATCCCCAGTGATCAGCTGTAATCTGTGGAGGAACCTGGTAGCAAGTGTTCAATTTCCCTACAGCGCCACCATAGGGGAACTGAAGCATTACATATTTCTCTTTAGTACTAATGGGTTGTCTGTGTAATACATGGACATGGCTGGTCCTCCAAAGCAAGAGGTGCTTTTTGTCGCCACTCTGAATACTGACTAATAGATGAGAATCCTGAATGAGGACCCCAATAGAGTTATTTCAAAATTGCCTGTGCAGACCACACAACCCCATATTAAAGGAGTTTTCCACTTTGGATCATCCCAACTCATTAGAGGAGACCCTTGACAATAAGCTAACCACAAATTGTCCTCCTGCTGGGATTCCCAGTGATCAGCTGTAATCTGTGGGGAAATATGGCAATAAGTGTTCGATTTCCCTGCAGCGCCACCACAGTGGAAATGAAGAATTACACAATGTCCATTCAACCCAGGACAGGACAGGTCCTCCAGGGCAGGAGACGCTCTTTATCACTGCTCTCTTCTCTCTGGCCAAGAGTTAAGGCTGATGAACAGTAGGGCTGTGTAAGGGGGCAGATCACAAACCTTTCAAAACCAAGATGGAAGACATTTTAAAGCGAACCTGTCACCTGCTTTTCACTTATTAAACTATTCACAGTACCTTATAGATCATCCTCATTGTGTTTCCAAACTGGTTTTTCCTGGTTTTCTGGCCTGTAGATTCATGAAAAAATCACTTTATACAGTCCTGCTCTCCTGCGTCACAAGTCACGATACAAGTCAAGGAGGCAGACCCTCCTTGACTCCAGGATGTGCCTCCCCCGCCCTAACCCCGCCTCTCAGCCCTTTAATTGACACTTGTCCTCCTGGCCGGGGCCGCGCTTGTATCGGCGGCGCAAGCGCCGTCGCCCTCCTTTGCGGCGCGATCCCGACCATCGCGTGATCGACAAAAGACTGGCCGGCGTCGGGGGACGGCGCATGCGCGATTAAGCGAATGGATCGCGCTTCACTCTGCGCGATGGTCGGGATCGCGCTGCAAAGGAGGGCGACGGCGCATGCGCCGCCGATACAAGCGCGGACCCGGCCAGGAGGACAAGTGTCAATTAAAGGGCTGAGAGGCGGGGTTAGGGCGGGGGAGGCACATCCTGGAGTCAAGGACGGTCTGCCTCCTTGACTTGTATCGTGACTTGTGACGCAGGAGAGCAGGACTTTATAAAGTGATTTTTTCATGAATCTACAGGCCAGAAAAACAGGAAAAACCAGTTTGGAAACACAATGAGGATGATCTATAAGGTACTGTGAATAGTTTAATAAGTGAAAAGCAGGTGACAGGTTCGCTTTAAGTATTTTGTGGCCAGATCTGTTTACTGTCTGTGATTCCCAAGATCAAACTAAGAGTCTTATTACCACCCAATAATAATAATAATTGCCTAATATTCCTTCTCTTGCAGTCTGCAAAACCCAGGTGGCTCATGGACCGCGCTCACATGAGGTTGGTATTATTGTGTATTTGTCCCTGTACACACATATAAAAAATGAAATATAAAATACTCTTCAGGGAAAAAAACAATATGTAGGAGGACATGACCAAGAGCATTTTGAAGACCACAGTTTACCATAGATTCTGAACTGGTTTCTCATGGATGGGTCAATGCGTGATTTTAAAATCCACTTTTTTATTTTTATTTTTTTACCAGTGCAGATCTCACAACTGATATAAGCCTATATAGCATGAGGAAGCTCAGCATGTACTGTACTGTAAGAAGTATAAAGATTAGACATGTAGATTTCTTCTGCAAAGGCTAATAAGACTGGCGGGGGCATCATCTTGGACAATCCTTTTTGGATACAAATATCCCCTGATAGGTCGGGGACATTGTGTCCCACTGCATGGACCTCCACGGAGTCATCCTTAACTGCTGAAATGACCTTACTGGAAGTGTTCAGTTTCCCTACAGTGCCCCCGCAGGGGAAATTAAGTATTACACAGTTTCCATTGAAATCAAAGGGTTGTCTCTTTAATGCATGGACAGGAGTGAATGTGACTGAGCTGCAGTACCACATACCACCCATGGACGGGCGTGGTGCCATTTTTGGAAGAAAGCAGCCATGTATTTCTAGTCCTGCACAAACCCTGTCGTTTCTTAAATGAAATGACGGGATTATTGCAGATCGTTGTAGGCGGGTGTTATCTGTACTTTTATTGCACTGTCCATGATGACTTTATTTTATGAGCGGGATCAATGGCAGGGGTAATTCTGAAAAGACTATAAACACGTTTAGAAATATTACACATGACAGGTATACTTGGCAAAGTGGGTGGCGTTCCCCTTCTTCTTTAACACTGGCCAATCAGTGCTGACAGTTTGTGTAAAGACTCAGCCTACACCCTGTGGAGAAGGAGGTTGCTAACGCTCCCTTTGTTAATTCATATATTTTCTTGAGGAATAACAGAGGAATAGACCAATGCAGCATTCTAAGAAAATATGCCTCAGAATTAGTATTTTGTCAGGAGGTCATCTAACCCCCTTCTCTCTTATATTACAGATGTCCTTGATATTTAATGAGCGCGGACTAAAGGACGTGACTCCCCCTTGTCTTCTCCAGAGCTTCGTCAACCACAGCGCCACCCTCTATAAGATTTTCGTTGTGGGTCCACAGCATTTTGTCGTCAAGAGACCATCCATACGTAATTTTCCCTTGGGCGAGACTGGTTGGTATTCTATAATACATGGCATGGTGGGAGTTGTAGTTTTGCAGCAGGTTGAGAGTCGCAGGATAGGGAGCACTGTTCTGAAAGTTTTTTAGGATTTCTCATGTCGTATTCAGACCCTATAAAAGATGGTTCCAATCAGGATCGGACTGGCCTACATGGGTACAGGTGAATCCCTCGGTGGGCCCCTAGTCTCCCACCCCCTGCACAAGTGGCACATAACGCAGTAGACTTACTGCACTACATATATATATTCAATGTAAAGCACCTCAACCATATAAAAAACTTGATAGATTATTAAAGAAACTCCCCAGTTTATTATTATAGACACGATCAGAGCGGAGATGACTTCTAGGTATAGAGGAAAGCTGCCAGTGTCCTCCTTCTCCAGGACCGACCTTCTCTAAGTCGCTGCAGGGACCCCCATATTCAATCATCCGGTAGCATCTTGCTGCTGTGTGAGTAGGGAATATTTGAATGTATCCGTATGGTGGGCCCCCAAAATAAATTTTACTGGTGGACCCTAGGCACCCCAGTCCGACACTGGTTCCAATAATGTTTTCACCACTCACCCAATGCCCCCTAAGAATAGTCTTCTGGGTTTGGACCCTGAAAATGGCAGACAAGTTCCTATTAATTAGTTTCTGGGTCTATATTTGGCGGATACCAGGGTGTGAAATGTTGATGGAAACCAAGGATGACCTCACTTCTGACCGACGTCTACAGTAATATTGATCTTCTAATCTAATGTTTTCGGCAGAGCTTACAGATGCAGATAAGGAAATGTAAGGGTTAGTCATTCCCTGAAGAACCAATAGTTGTGTGATACCCC
Source organism: Bufotes viridis (assembly GCA_033119425.1). Lineage (NCBI taxonomy): Eukaryota > Metazoa > Chordata > Amphibia > Anura > Bufonidae > Bufotes > Bufotes viridis. Next base: position 27,523,295 of record CM065597.1, on the reverse strand, counting down.
GGCCTGTAACGTCCTCACACCTTTTCTATAATTGTTGTCTACAGACCAAACGACAATCTTCTTTAACAGCCACCATGTCTCCAAGGCAGAATCCTGTTCACACCTGTCTCAAGTGAGTGTAAGACTGGGTTCACTTATTTTTTTTATTGACACGTTACATATACTGTATCAGGACATGCATCAGGCTTGGTATAACCCTGTAGACGAGGCATCCTCAAACTGCGGCCCTCCAGCTGTTGCAAAACTACAACTCCCAGCATGCCCGAAAAGCCTACAGGTTATCAGCCTACAGCAGGACATTGTGGGAGTTGTAGTTTTACAACAGCTGGAGGGCCGCAGTTTGAGGATGCCTGCTGTAGACTGTAGAATAGTAGCAGGAGGTGATGACACACACCTATTGTCTCTATTGTCTATAAGGCTGGGTCCCCACAGCCTTATATCACATCAAGTTGTTCCCATCCACTTAACGTATGCCTTAAAAAAAAGGTATACGTTAAACGGATGCCTCAGAGGGATGCCATACAGTGGCATCCGTTCACCATAGAGTTCCATTGTAAAAACAAAACAAACAAAAAAACGGACGGTGCAGGATACAAGAACGTCGTGTGCGTTTTTGTATCCTTTTCTTTTTCAAATTTATACGTCGAACGGAGGCATAAAACGTGATGTGAACCCACGCAAATTATGCACATGGATATTTACTGCTATGGGTGCATGCTGTACCACTAGGGGTGTAACTATTAGGGGTGGACACGTTATGTCCAAACTTGGGCCCTATAGACCAAAGAGGGCCTAAAAGGAGGAGAGCAGGACTATAAATTACATATGATAGTTGGGTCCAATTTCCACCTTTATCATATAGTAAATGACTATACCTTTCTAACAAAGCTAGAACCAGCGCTGTACCTCACATGCTAGATTCTCTTCAGCCGGGCAGCTCAGGGTGTGTGTCCTTTCTGCTGCAGCTCTTTTCCTGTAACTGCCACTGCTTCTAACAGAGCTGCATGTAATTAAAAATGTTGTATAGTCCCTACGTTATTCTGTATCTGTACATCTCCACCTGCTGTTTCTTTATTTTTTCTCCTTGCTGACATGGACGCACATGCTCAGTTCCATCCTTCAGCTACGTCCTGAGCTGTGATAGGGACAGAGCTGCAGCAGAAAGGAAACACCTTCTGAGCTGAGATAGGGAGAGACTTGCAGCAGAAATGACACGCCCTCTTAGATGACAGAGAGAGAAAACTGAAGCAGAAAAGACACACCCCCTGGCCTGAGATAGGGAGAGAGCTGCAGAAGAAAAGACACACCCCCTGGCCTGAGATAGGGAGAGAGCTGCAGAAGAAAAGACACACCCCCTGGCCTGAGATAGGGAGAGAGCTGCAGAAGAAAAGACACATCCCCTGGCCAGAGATAGGGAGAAAGCTGCAGAAGAAAAGACACCCCCCCTGGCCTGAGATATGCAAAATAAATGTGGAGCCCCAGTTATGGGTCTACAACACAATGAAAGCCAGATATCCCTCAAAGGAAGGAAAACAGAGCAAAGGGGTGTCTCCATTACAGAGATCACCAAATCCACCATATTAAGTGGCCCCTATGTCAAGATCCCGCTTTTTTACAAGCTTTAAGGATGTGACGGGGAAAACCTAAGCCAGGTATCCATCCACAGACAGCTGTTTCGGGGTGTTGCCCCTCATCAGTGCGGAGTAGGATTCTGGCTAACCGGGAGCAATGCCTCGGAGACTACTCAAACACAACAATAGCTGATCTCAGGGAGACCAGCTACAAAACACCGCGGAGCCTCACTTAGAGTCTCAACACAGCAATCCGAAGTGCAAAGCTCCCTGGGAAACAGGAATATGCAAAATAAATGTGGAGCCCCAGTTATGGGTCTACAACACAATGAAAGCCAGATATCCCTCAAAGGAAGGAAAACCGAGCAAAGGGGTCTGTGGATGGATACCTGGCTTAGGTTTTCCCCGTCACATCCTTAAAGCTTGTAAAAAAGCGGGATCTTGACATAGGGGCCACTTAATATGGTGATCTCTGTAATGGAGACACCCCTTTGCTCGGTTTTCCTTCCTTTGAGGGATATCTGGCTTTCATTGTGTTGTAGACCCATAACTGGGGCTCCACATTTATTTTGCATATTCCTGTTTCCCAGGGAGCTTTGCACTTCGGATTGCTGTGTTGAGACTCTTATCAGAGGCTCCGCTGTGTTTTTTGTAGCTGGTCTCCCTGAGATCAGCTATTGTTGTGTCTGGCCAGAGATAGGGAGAGAGCTGCAGAAGAAAAGACACATCCCCTGGCCAGAGATAGGGAGAGAGCTGCAGAAGAAAAGACACATCCCCTGGCCTGAGATAGGGAGAGAGCTGCAGAAGAAAAGACACCCCCTGGCCTGAGATATGCAAAATAAATGTGGAGCCCCAGTTATGGGTCTACAACACAATGAAAGCCAGATATCCCTCAAAGGAAGGAAAACAGAGCAAAGGGGTGTCTCCATTACAGAGATCACCAAATCCACCATATTAAGTGGCCCCTATGTCAAGATCCCGCTTTTTACAAGCTTTAAGGATGTGACGGGAAAACCTAAGCCAGGTATCCATCCACAGACAGCTGTTTCGGGTGTTGCCCCTCATCAGTGCGGAGTAGGATTCTGGCTAACCGGAGCAATGCCTCGGAGACTACTCAAACACAACAATAGCTGATCTCAGGGAGACCAGCTACAAAACACCGCGGAGCCTCACTTAGAGTCTCAACACAGCAATCCGAAGTGCAAAGCTCCCTGGGAAACAGGAATATGCAAAATAAATGTGGAGCCCCAGTTATGGGTCTACAACACAATGAAAGCCAGATATCCCTCAAAGGAAGGAAAACCGAGCAAAGGGGTCTGTGGATGGATACCTGGCTTAGGTTTTCCCGTCACATCCTTAAAGCTTGTAAAAAGCGGGATCTTGACATAGGGGCCACTTAATATGGTGATCTCTGTAATGGAGACACCCCTTTGCTCGGTTTTCCTTCCTTTGAGGGATATCTGGCTTTCATTGTGTTGTAGACCCATAACTGGGGCTCCACATTTATTTTGCATATTCCTGTTTCCCAGGGAGCTTTGCACTTCGGATTGCTGTGTTGAGACTCTTATCAGAGGCTCCGCTGTGTTTTTTGTAGCTGGTCTCCCTGAGATCAGCTATTGTTGTGTCTGGCCAGAGATAGGGAGAGAGCTGCAGAAGAAAAGACACATCCCCTGGCCAGAGATAGGGAGAGAGCTGCAGAAGAAAAGACACATCCCCTGGCCTGAGATAGGGAGAGAGCTGCAGAAGAAAAGACACACCCCCTGGCCTGAGATAGGGACAGAGCTGCAGCAGAAAGGAAACACCTTCTGAGCTGAGATAGGGAGAGACTTGCAGCAGAAATGGCACGCCCTCTTAGATGACAGAGAGAGAAATCTGAAGCAGAAAAGACACACCCCCTGGCCTGAGATAGGGAGAGAGCTGCAGAAGAAAAGACACACTCCCTGACCTGTAGCATGAAATAAATCTAGCGGAGCAATCAGAGCAATGAATGGAGAAATCTCTGCATTCATCTGAGGTACAGGGCTGGTTCTAGCATTGATTCTAGAAAGAGATTGGCATGTACTATACGATGTCTGATTTTCATTTTTTACATTAATTAGTGCAAACTGAATGCAGTTCCCAGTTTTACTTTTTAGTAGGATTTAGCCAAGAGCCACGTACAGAAGAATTTTTTAAAAATATATGTAATGACATGTTCTTCTAAAGATATTGCTACTTAGTCAAGATTTCACCTTGGAAGACTGGTCCTCAAGGTGTTCTTCTCTCCTTCCAGACCCCCCTGTATCCAGATGTCCTACCTCCATCAGATGACGTTGTCAGACAGGTGGTCCAGGGTCTTCAGGACGCCCTGGGAATGTCTCTCTTTGGTGTGGATTTAATAGTGGACACTCAGAGTGGTCGTTGTGCAGTTATTGATGTCAATGCTTTTCCAGGTACATGTTGTTATTTTTTTTGACTCCACCTAGATATGAATCTATGTGAGACATCCTGAAATCCTCAGTGTGTAGTCCTTCTAACCAAGGGTTTCATTTCTATAAATTGCTTCTTTTTTAGGCTATGAAGGCGTCAGTGAATTTTTCCCAGCTTTGTTATCACACGTGGACAAACTCCTTAACAACAGCAAAGAATCTCCATCTGCTTTGGAAGGTTCCCCCGATGTCCCTACATGTGAAGATCGCAAGATGGACCTAAGATCTCTCCCGGAGCCTTGTAAAAGACGAGTCGGCAGCACGTCTTATTTTACAATAGCCTTTTCTGCTGATTGCTGACGAAGGAGATACCCAAACCAATGGACCTTTCTTTAGTAAATTAAACCTTGACATGGACAACCTTTCTTTACGATGAGATTACCACTAACGGGACCACATGAAATTCTGCTGTCACACCTATTATAATCAATAATACGAGGAACATGGGCCTCTAGTAATGAAGACTACCACCAATATCTGAAGCATACGTATGCTTATACCCTGAATTTGTCATTTTTATTCGGTTCTCAGAGCAAAACATGAAAATTATCACCGGACAGACATCCATGAACAATGGAAGATCTAGTCTTGTAGATTTCTTCCTTTACAGACAAGGACCTTCTGCTTCTGAATGAAACTAACATTGCTTCTCTTCAACTAATTGTAATATAATTAACGAGCAAAAGATTTATAAAAGTAATATTGTAAGGCAAAGAAGATGGAAGAAGAATATTAAGATGAGTATTGAGAGTACAACCGGCCAAATCCAATCAAATTCATCAGGTACTATCAGGGTAACAAACAACTTTGGAAAATGTGGACATATGTAATCTCTGTGACTTCAAAGCCAGTCTGAGTGTATTGCCAAAGCTTAACTTTATAATATAGCTACAAAAACACTGCCCCAGTCTGCAAACAGCATACGGAAGAATTTTGTATATACAGGGTACAAGAACACGTGCAAAGCGTCGGCAGAGTATAGTCTGGAAGACAGAAGATTCAGGAAGCGTTCTTCTTCTCTTAGCCCCGGTGAAGCTCCTCCAGTCGCTCTGCTGCCTTCCTCAGCTCTTCCTCTACCTCTTGGATGTCCCTTTCCTTAAAAACACACAGACAAAAAGAAAAAACAATATTACAAACGAGCAAAACTGTTTTTTACATCATTCTGAAAATGTATATTTTAGTTTTTTTCCAGTCCTTTGAGTCTATTAACAATGGATACCCTGGTACCTTTGAGTCTATTAACAATGGATACCCTGGTACCTTTGAGTCTATTAACAATGGATACCCTGGTACCCAAGAAGGCCAACTGCATCTGAAGCTCTAGATAATTTTGGGTGTAAACTTTTCTTTCAGGTCATTACGTGTCAGTGCCTTGGGAATTGGCGCTCATGTCCAAGCGGGCATCCATTGCTTCTCAGTACCATAAAGTGTATGAACCTGCTTGATGCATCATGGCCACCTTGGGTCCCTACTTTAACGTAGAACATAGGACTGCACGATGACCAAGTCACCACCTAATGAGTGCCTGACCCAACTACAAAATAGCACCAGTACTACAAGGCTAGGCCATAATGGTCTCTACCACTCCCTCCGTAGACATAGCACCAGAATCAACCCCGGCCATCAAACAGCCTTGACTAATAACTAATCAGAGAATTCGGAGGTGTGTAGGGGCAGATGTGGACTCTCTAGAATATTGTCTGCTCAAGGTAATTCTCCTCGGGGTGATCTGTAGCCGCCTCCAGGCTTTAGATTTCACAGTGCAAAGTGTTTGTGATAAGCGGTTTTATTGGAGGCAGTGTTCTCATTACTGTAAATTTACTAAAGTCCAACAGTCATAAAAGTGGATTACAGCAAGCAGACAAAATATTGCTGCCAATGATATTGGTTGTATCCTTGCCCTGTAATAAACCTAAACTCACAAGAGGTACAGGCGCTCTAAAAAGCAGTATCAGGGGTGCACTTTCTAATTTGTCCAGATCCAGTATCTACTATTACACTATAAACCCCTCAAAAGGCACTTAATACCATATACCTCTCACCTATATGTTCTCTATATTCATTAATTAACATAATGCTGCCCTACAAGTGTCTTCTCAACACAGGTAAGATTGCCACCGTTTCCACCGAAACATACTGGTCAGGTTTAAGGGGAGCATTTTGTGTTATTTGTGGCAAAACTCTACAAAATGCCATGTGTAAACACCCTACCATGGATCTGAAAAGTGGATATGGTTTAGAGGGAGTGACTTATAGCCTAGAGGTGCCCATCTAAGGCTACGGTCACATATGTGTTGTGGAACAGACTACCAGAGTTCACTGTATCTGGCATTGCTGGATACGGTCGCACATCGGCCGATCCCTTTGATTATAATGGAATCCGACAGGGATCTGGACGATTTCCAGCATAAATGCCAGCTTTCCGCCGGACAGCAAGTCCTGCATGCCGGATCGTTGAGTTCACAATGCATATGTGATTGCAGCCTAACGTGTATAAGGCTACTTTCACGCTCGCGTTTGGTGCGGATCGGTCATGGATCTGCACAAACGCATCCGTTCAGATAATACAACCGCATGCATCCGTCATGAATGGATCCGTTTGTATTATCTTTAACATAGCCAAGACGGATCCGTCTTGATCTCCATTGAACGTCAATGGGGGACGGCTGCGTTTTCTATTGTGCCATATTGTGTCAGTGAAAACGGATCCGTCCCCATTGACGGATCCGTTTGGCTCAGTTTCGTCAGATGGACACCAAAACGGCCTCCAAAGTGGAATAGAGGCGGAACGGAGCCAAACTGATGCATTGTGAGCGGATCCTTTTCCATTCAGAATGCATTAGGGCAAAACTGATCTGTTTTGGACCGCTTCTAAAAGAGCCCTGAACGGATCTCACAAACGGAAACCAAAATGCCAGTGTGAAAGTATTCTTAGATGCACAGACGACATTCTTTTGTCAGAAAAAGGATGGAGGAAGAGGTGTGTGGCAGCAGCTTTCCCTGTTTTCCCTACTCAACCGGGTGTTCATGTGTATGAAGGGGTAAGGAATAGTATTTGGCCAACAGCTATTGAAGATGTATGGCCACCCTTAGACAATAAAGGCCCTAGTAGTCTGCATTATTATCTGGCCAATTATTGGGAAGAAGGGTTCATTTTCGATAATTGGCCCGTATAAGGCATCAACTGATAAATGAGCAAATGCCTGTTTGTCGGCTGATGGGCATCTTTCATTAGGATGAAAAATGCCCGATTATCAGAAGGACATCTCTCTGTGTAATCAGGGGCGTGCTGCCAATAATCAACAGAACTTAATATGGGAGGAACGACTGGTACATTCAATTTTCATTGACCTGTGTAGTCAGTCTGGTGCAAACGAGCACCAATGGGTGCGATATCATCCATCAGTCCTCGCACTGCCTCAACATCAGACAGTGTAATACAGCACTAACTCTTTGGAACTCAGTCAGTATCTAAATCTGACCTCAGCTCTCAGCTTTTTGTTTTAATTAGCCTTGGCCTCTCAATGCAAATACTAGGGTAACTGTAAAGAGATGGCAGTGCAAACTACAGACGTCATCATGAGCTCAGCTTCATCATCTCACCTTAGCTCTGTGTTCCTCACGTTCTTCCATTTCCTCCAACTCTCTCTCCTCTTCCTCTTCTCTGTGTTCATGATTTCCATTATGATGGTGCCTCTCTCTTTCCATCTCATTCTCCTCATCATTATGATAGGCATTCTCTGGGTGGTGGACATGCCTCTTGTCTTCCCCATGGAAACCATGCATATGGGTCTTGGCATTAAAGTATTTCATGCCTCTATCTTCAGACTCAAACTGGGCTGTTTCTTCCTGACTGGGGTCCTCCGCCATCCTTCTCAGTGAATCTCTTTTTCTTTCTTCCCACCCTTCATGGTTCCTGTGATACCAACCATTGATGGACCCATGGTGGCCCCGCTCATGCTCTCCTTCCTCTGAGCTGTCTTCATCACTCTCGCTGCCAAACTGTTTTTTGTCTTCCCTTCGTACTTCTTTCCCGTCTCTTTTTGACGCATCACCCCCTTTCTTAGCAGGGGCATTCCTTTTATCCTCTTCCTCCTCCAGCAGCTTGTGCATCTTCTCTTCTGCCGATGTGACATGCTCCTTCTCTTTCTCCTTCATCTGCACCTTTTCTATTTTCTCAAACTCTTTTGATTCTTCATTCTCAGATCCCCTTTTGGACTTCAAATCTCTTTTGGGAGGAGGGATAGGAGTCTCACTCGTCCTCTTTTTAATCTCTTCTTCTTCTTCTATACTGTCCCTTTCTGCATCTAGTTGCGACTTTTCTATGAACAAAATGAATACAACACATTAGGTTTTGCAGAACTCAGGCAGAAATAAGATCCAGGCTGATGCCACAAATAGTACCACACATACAGATATAGACAACTATGTGCCAACTGTGGTGGGTGGTGGATATACCATCATGGCACAGGGCCTTGAAGACTCCAGAACTCTAGAAATGGCCACCACTCCAATGATATGTCCATGCATGGACTGTTGTTCCCCAGTTTACACATATACTGAGGAGCCTGGGGAGCCTGAAGATTTACTTTAACCCTATGCCTATTTTAAAAGTAGAGTCAAGAATGAGATAGTATTGACATAGGGTGATAAGATATTCAACCATATATTTGTGCTGGACCTGATAATGACAACCTATGACTCTAGGGTTGGATCGGCCCACCATAGTACCAGAGGATCCTGCACTAGGCCTAGATACAATAATGGGCCCTCAAGGCCCAGTTTTAAGTTGACCTAAGCTGGCAATACACATTAGTCTTTTTTTTTGTTGGCCAACACTCTAATTAGAGATGAGCGATTTTCTTCAAATTTGTTTCTTTTCCGATTCATGATTTATTTTTTTTTTATTTAACTTGGGTCCTAATCACTTCTGCCCTAATTCAATATGCTCTAATCGCCATGAAAATTGGTATAGAACATTCTATGTTCCCCTTGGACTCATATTTTTCTCTAAAACATCAGAGAAAAATTAGAAGTCCTAGAAGATGAGAGACAAGAAATTTAGGTCCAAATTTGGGGGGAAATTTGGGAAGCTTTCTGAATGGGTAGAATCAATTCATGCATCTCTAACTCTAATGTGTGTGGTCAGCTCTCGACTCTCCCCCGACATGCCGAGCCGAACGTGTACATGTATGGAGGGAGGGAGTCGGGCTGACAGATATTGAATGTGTATGGGCACCCTTAGAGCCCTTGACTTACTGTATGCTCATTCTAATGCTGGATTATGAACTACAGCGTGGATTCCCATTTAAAACATTGGGAGTTTGATTTCATGCAGTTTTCACTCAGATTTCGGGCAGTTTTCACACAGAAGGCCCTGAAATCCTCTCTCCCCATCGAAAACATATACACGCTCAGATGAGCCTACATGGGGGAGTCGGGAGAGATAGCTGTAGGTCGAGTGAGTGTTCGGTTGACAGTTCTTGAAGGTATATGGGTTACCTTTGGGTGATAACGTTCTATGGAGATAAGGAGCACTTAAAGGGAAGGGCAAGCCTAATAAAACATAACACAGTTTACCATAAAGTCTGGTGCGGGCACCATAAAGTGTAGTGGGCTGAAATAACACACATCATAGTCGACTGGAAAAATAAACACAAGGAACAAGACCATGAATGAATGAGATATAAATATGAGGTTGCTTTAAATATTGAAGCAATCACAGGGCTTCTCAGCTTTAGACTTGTTGTGGTCCCTAAAAATAGGCAGATACAACGGCTCCCCCTGCTGGGCACCTCAGCGATCAGCTATGATCTGTGGAGATAGCTGGCAGTAGTCACTCAATTTCTCAGCAGCGCCTCCACAGGAGAAATGAAGCACTACACAGTGCCCATTCAAATGAATAGATTGTCTGGGTAATGCAGGACAGGACAGGTCCTCCAAAGTGAGAGACGCTCTTTGTGGCATCTCTTCACTCTGGTCAGGATGATAGGCCATCAATATCGGATTGGCGGGGTCCAACTCTCTGCACCCCCCACAACAGCTGTTTGAAAGGGCCACAGTTCCGTTTACTTCGGTCCATCTACCTGAAAGGTATATACTTAGGAGCAGAGTATTTCAGTTCCGTCCTGTTTTCTTGAAAGAGATAAATGAGAAATGAGCACTTGCCACAGAGGATCAGAGAAGGTGTGATCTGCTTATCAGCAGGAGACCCTTCTAACAAAAAGGAATTGTCCACGGCCATACGTAGGTCAGTTCCCTAGCCCACCAGCGTAAAAAACGGAGAGCAAGTCATCAACCTGTTATTAATCTCATCTTACTAAGGTCCTACTCTCTAGACTGATTTGAAATGGGCCAACATGTTGCTAATCAGCTCCCGAAATTCATAACATCGTAAGAAAAAAGTGATTTCACTTGACTCTCGCGCTGATCAGTTACCTTGATTAGTCAGATCCTCAAGCTCTCTGAGCAAGTGTTGGTGCCGCAGCATGAAGATAAGGTGCTCATCTGCAAAAAGCCCAAACATCCTGATTTTACCATAAGGTCCATAGATGTCTACAGAATACCCACATGTTCTCTGTAAATCAGGGGTGTAGCTATTAGGGGGGTGCAGCGATAACAGATGCACTCATGCCCAAACAGGGTCTAAAGGCCCTTCTGCCACGTCTTATAAAATAGCACGTGGTAGGTGGGGGGCCCATAGATTTGGCATTGGGACCTCAGGCTACACCTCTGGGAAACATTCAGTAGGAGAACCAGACTAAGAAGTCTGAGGGTAAAGAGGACAACGTTTTGGGTGAGTAGAGAGAAAATATTAGACCATAGATTATCACAGATGGCCCCCAACCTTCTTTGAGTATTTGGATGCAGCTACTGCTGACCCTTTCCGGCCCAGGTGAGGACAACGATTCTGCCAGGACCTCCATGATGCATCTTGTGACCTAGAAGGAAAAAAAAGGGTCATCAATAAACCAGGGAACTAGTCCGACTGACTAGTGCTTTGATCATTGGAGTGTTTTTCTAGCCTTCTTCTGGATCAACATAAAGCAATTAGGTCTCAACAATGATAGTCCTGCTGTTGGGTTGTGGGGCTGAGCTGCAGTACCAGACACAACCCATGGACTAGAGTGGTGCTATTTCTAAAGAGCATACGGTAGCTAGATCAATCCTACTAAACCAATCATGTTACCTGGTAGGGCTGATCCTGCTGATTAAAATAATACCTCTCTTGTTAAAATTTATGAGAAATCAGCCCATCAATAATTATGGTAACGAGGGCTTCAGTGCATCGATGGGTGGGACTAAGCCCTTCAGAGCACCTCAGCTCCTCCTCTTTCTACACTTAGCCACTCCCCTGACTTGACAGGACCTGGCATCCTCACCGTCCTCTTGGCTGGTGCTATAAACTTACGCATGCTTCATTTAATTTTCAATTGGCACATGCGCAGTAAATCTCTGTTGGCTTTCTTCGATGCCAAGATTCAATTGAAAATTTAAGGGCGCATGCGCAGGATTACAGGGCCAGGATGCCTGGCCCTGTCAGTCAAGGGGAGGGGGACTGACTAAGAATGGAGAGAGGAGGAGATGAGGTGCTGTGAGGGGCTAGGGCCAACCACTTGGTGTACTGATAAAATCGATCCAGCTGACAACCCCATTGAAAAGTGGCAATATGGCCAGAGCATTTGTAATTTTCCTTCCCCCCTCATACTTAGCAGCTTATACTCAGCAGGGGGCGACAATGAGGGGGTCGGAGTAAAGAAAATATGAAGTCTTTGCCCAATCCTGAGGCAGATTGGTAGCTCCACCCAGAAAAATGTATCATGGACTGCTCTATGTTGGTGGGGGGCGTCCCCTATGAGATCCATATGCTCTACCATGGCATAGAGAAAAGTGTTGCCCTGCTGAGTCAGTCACTTTAGGGTATATTCACATGTAGCAGGTTTGTCGCTGAAATTTCAGCAAAAATCCACATGCATGCTGCAGAAGCCACCCCATTTTCACGTATAGACCAAATGCCAGTCACAGTAATTTCTGCTATAAATCTGTGACTTGTGAATATACCCTTGAAGAAGTTGTCCAGAATTTTAAAAAAAAGTTCTGCTTTTCTCTTCCCAGAAATAGCGCCACCCTGATCCACAGGTTGCATCTGGTATTACATTTAATTTGTGTCCAAGTAAATGAGGCTGCGCTACAATACAATAATCATATACCATAGAAAACAATTAGAATCTCTGTGCAAGCGCCCCCTAGAGTCCGCTAACTAGCTCTGTGTCATGTACTACCACTGCTTGCTGTCTGCAGAAGGATTGTGTTACTAATTAAGCGGCAGACGGAGAGTTCAGCTTGTCGATATTATTGAACAGCGACCTTCTGCTCGATCTCAACGCGCTCAACTTGTTTTTCTCTAATTGTGATGACAGCTTTTGCGCATTGATAAATGAGGCCGACTCACAGCGCAAGCACCAGAACGTAAGAGGGAAAGTATCCTAGATCCTAAAGATATAAGTAATGAATCAAACATGAAGAGCTTGTTCAGGATTAAGAAAACATGGCTGCTTTCTTTCACAAACAGCGCCACCTCAGTCCATGGGTTGTGCCCAGTATTTCATGCCTGCTCCATTGAAGTGAATGAGCTGAGGCGCAATACCAAAAACAACCTGTGGACAGTGGTGGCGCTGTTTTTAGACATAATCAGCAGGTTTTTCTAATCCTGGACAACCCTTTATTAAAACTATCTCCGTTAGGTACAAAATGTCTTCCCAAGGCCCCAAACAACATACAGCTAGGCAGTGACAGGAGGGCACACCCTTTCTTCCCTCAGCGTACACCCTGATATAAGGGCTTCTGCCTGATAGTAGTTGGGGTGCCCTTGGTGTTATGAATGTTGAACAGGTGCAAGGTAGGACGTGTAGGTGCTGTGGCTGGCGAATGGTGCTGGAGTCAGTAACCAGACAGAATTTACAAAACAAGTCTCTATTTATTAGAGTGCAGAATGGGAGTTGTAGTACATCCAACAATATGAAGGCACAGTTCCAATGCAAGTCACAGTGCAGTCTCTTTTGAATAGCTGTATATAGGCAAACGGCAACAATGATGTTAATAGGAGTAGTAGTCCCTGATCTCCTTCTAAACACTTTGCAACCTTTCCAAGATTATAACAGGCGTGCAAATCTCTCAAAAATGTGGTAGGTGTCCAAGACTACAAACCATCCACCTGCATAGCAAGAAAGTGTGGTAGGTACCAGAGACTACAAACCATCCACATGCAAAAAGTCTCACTATCAGCTCTGCAATTTATGGACTGAGGGAGGTCAACGGTTGGTAAAACTGTTATATAAGCATGCTTTTAACTGTTAATCATTCAACAAGCAGCAGAGTCCCTGTATATCGGCCATAAACAGCGAATACCTTACAAGCACTCATGGGCTTGTGGTCATGGACTGTCTTTTTCCCACTTTCCCTCAGGGATTATTTTTCAACAGGAATGATGTTTCTTCTGGAGCTGAATTAGTATCTGCCCTGATCAGCAGGCAGAGCTAAAACTGAAGTGGCTGATGCAATCCTGACTAGAAAGCTACTTCCTCAGGAGGGAAAGCTAATCCCTTCTGCTGAGTCAGGGCATAACTAAACACTACCACCTACGGACAGCTTTTGTAAATACATACAAAGCATAATACAAAGCATGAACGGATTAACCCTCCCCGGTACTTGCCGTACATGTACGGCAGAAGAGAAGTCTTTAATGATGGCACTTGTGAGCACAGCGTTTACCATAACCGCCGGGTACCTGCTGTTTTACACAGCAGAGGCCCAGGGTTAAAGGGTTTCTGTCATCAGGTTTACACATTATAAGCTGTCTGACATTAGCTATGTGCTAATGTCAGAGCAGCTTGATAATGTGTTTTTTATGTAAATCCGAGTTATATTTATGCTAAAAAAACGTATTTTTATAATATGTAAATTAGCCTCTAGGAGCAGGGGCATTGCCCTGCTCCTAGAGGCTCCTGTCTCAACCTGCTGCCACGCCCTTCTTTCCTTGATTGACAGTGGTGGGCAGCGATCCTCTGCTGCTTCCGGCACTGTCTCCTTGCGAAATCCCGCACCTGCGCCGCCGCTCTGTATTCGGCGCAGGCGCGGTGAGCTGAGGACAGCAGGCACCAGCGTCCTCAACTCACCGCGCCTGCGCCCGAATACAGAGCGGCGTCGCAGGCTCGGGATTTCGCAGGAGACGGTGCCGGAGGCAGCAGGGATCGCTGCCCGGCACTGTCAATCAAGGAAAGAAGGGCGTGGCAGCAGGTTGAGCACGTGAGCCTCTAGGAGCAGGGCACGCCCCTGCTCCTAGAGGCTAATTTACATATTATAAAAATACGTTTTTTAGCATAAATATAACTCGGATTTACATAAAAAACACATTATCAAGCTGCTCTGACATTAGCACATAGCTAATGTCAGACAGCTTATAATGTGTAAACCTGATGACAGAAACCCTTTAATGTCTGTGATCTGCAGTAATGCTGACTGCAGCCATTTAACCTCTCAGGTTGTCAAATATGACCACGGGATCTTGGAGAGCTAAAACTGGGAGACGCATGCTTACCGACCCAGGCCGCCTTCCCCTGGCAAAGATCTCGGAAGGCAGCCTGTACTAGTAATAGGCCGAAGCCTGTTCTAGGCTTACAGGCCGATTACAAGTGTATTTCAATGCAGCATGTAGGTGGCAGCACTGCATTGGAATATAATCCTCTATTCTCTAATGCACAGATATCCATTACAGAATATAAGAGGCATTCTAATGATTGCATGTTATAGTCACCTAGTTAAAAAAAGTAAAAAAAATATAAAAATTTAAATGACCCTCTTTCCCTAAATTAAAAAATAAACAATAAAAAAATTAAACATCATGGACATTGCAGCATCCCAAAACACCTGTACCATTTAAATATAAAAATAGTTATCCCATACGCCAAACAGTGCAACAGAAAAAAAATCAAAACGGAGGATTCACCTTTAGGCTACATGCACACGACCGTTGCCTGCCTCCGCGTCCGCTCCTTCTGCAAATTTTGCGTCTGTTTTTTTTGGCGGATCCGATTTTTATGGCAGATCCATTGTAAAAATGCCTATCCTTGTCCGCAAACGTGAAAAAAATAGGGCATGCACTATTTTTTTCACGGAATGAAAACACGGACCACGGATGCGGAACAAAAACAGTTGACCATCAGCATTTTTTGACGGACCCATTGAAATGAATGGGGAAGCATCCTATCCGTGAAAAAAAAACGGAACGGACGCGGAAACAAACAACGGTCGTGTGCATGAGGCCTTATTCATCGCTTCACCTCCCCACAAAAATAAAATAAAAACTGATCAAAAAGGCATACACACTCCAAAATGGTATCAACACAGCTCCGTAGACATAACTATAAAATAGTTATGGGGGTCAGAATACGGTGGTCAGGTTTTTTTTAAGTGTTAAAACACAAGAAAAACTATATAAATATAGTATCGCCGTAATCGTACTGACCCAGAGAATGAAGGTAACCGGTCAGTTTTAAGTGACACCCTAAATACAAAATCCTTAAAACCCCAATTTAATTTTTTTCCAGCTTCCCACTACATTGTATACAATAGGAAATAGTGCTATTAAAAAGTACAACTTGTCCCTCAAAAAAAAAAAAAACTTCATACGGCTATGTGAATGGAAAATAAAAAAGTTATGGCTCTGGGAAGGCAGGGAGTGAAATACAAACACGGAGAATTGCATCAAAACAAGAGCAATTTGCAGGTATCCTGTACTGGGGTACTGCTCATGCCAAGTTCATCCTCCCTTCGACGTGACATTGGGATACTACTGGGTGGCCACCACACACAGTTAAAATCAATGGGTCCACCAAAAATAGGAAGCATCTGCTGACATTTATATAATGTGTATGGGGAGTTTTATTCTTATGTTCAACAGATAGAACTTCCTGCCACCATTTCATGTGTAGCTACATGTACGGAAATGGTAGTCACCAAGAGAGGAAATAAGCGGTTGCTAAGTAACCTGACGACAATCACTATTCAATACATGCTAAATGGCTACAATTATAAGTATACAGTGATCCCTTAAGATACTATGGCTCAGGATACAATATTTTCAACATACAATGGTCTTTTCTGACCCATCGTAAGTTGAAACTAGACTCAACATACAATGCCCCGGACTCAGATCCAACCAATCCAGGCCACTTTTCTGGTAAAATAGCTGGATTAGATGCTAGTTAACATTTGTCCCCGACTGTTATATGTAAGGACTTGTCTTATCTGTCTTAGTTATCTGCTTATTTTTCTCTTATCTTGGATGACCTTTTGGGGCTATGGAATGGATTACTCAATTTACAATGGTTTCAATTTACAATGGTTGTCCTGGAACCAATAAATATTGTATCTTGAGGGAGCACTGTACATCATCTCTTTGTATGTGGATGTATCTTGTACAGTGGACATCATAGGTTAGGCTCAGTGCCCACTACACGTATCAATCCAAAGGATTTATGGAGCTGTGGGACTAGACCTGGTCGATGTGTGGGAGATACTGAGCAGTTCTGTTGATCTCAGTCACTCAATATAACATGGAAAGTTCTACCAACATGAAGGAAAACCTGTGAAGACCCTCCTATTTCCCATAGAGCGGCAAGGTATAGATCTCACCATGATTCAGTGAAGGTCCAGGGTTGGGAACATGCTTTCCATTTGTGAGATCCGTTCAGGGCTCTCAGAAGCGGTCCAAAACGGATCAGTTTTGCCCTAATGCATTCTGAATGGAAAAGGATCCGCTCAGAATGCATCCGTTTGCCTCCGTTCAGTCACCATTCCGCTCTGGAGGCCCCTGCAGTGTTTTGCTGTCCGCCTGACGAAGCGGAGCCAAACGGATCCGTCCTGGCGCACAATGTAAGTCAATGGGGACGGATCCGTTTTCTCTGACACAATCTGGCACAGTAGAAAACGGATCTGTCCCCCATTAACTTTCAATGGTGTTCATGACAGATCCGTCATGGCTATAAAAGACATAATACAACCGGATCTGTTCATGACGGATGCATGCGGTTGTATTATTGTAACGGAAGCGTTTTGGCAAATCCATGACGGATCTGCAGAAAACGCTAGTGTGAAAGTAGCCTAAGGCGTATCATGTTGATGTACAGTATATGCCCTTAATGGAATTCTGCCTAGGGAATGACTAATTACATACATTTTTTACAATCTTTCATGATAAGTTGGAGACCCTTTTACAACCGGTACTAGAAGCCCGAGGGGCATTTAAGGCTATGTCCACCTTCACAACAATATTTGTTCATTGTCCTAATGCATCTAAAATAAGAAATAAAGCCCCACTGACAACAGGTCATAATGAAAAAGGTCATATCTACAGCTCCTAGGCAGACCTGTGTGTCTCCATGGTAACAGACAACAAACAAACCCTGTGTAGTCTGATCCAGCAGTCATTCTCCCTTTTGCCTGTCTTTTTCTTCTTTGGTAACCTACCAACATATGTTACCCTAAAGTAGGGGTCACGTAGAAGGAAACAGGACTGTGGGAGCAGACTACACAGGATTTGTTGGTTGTCTGTTACCATGGAGACACAAAGGTCCCCCCTAGGAGCTGTAAAAATAGAACAATAGAATATATATTTTTTACTTAGTCAATCACAAAGTTGTTTTTTCATTTTTTTAACCAATAAAACCAAAATGAGTTATCAGGGTGGACATAGCCTTTTATCATCATGAGACATCACATGTAGAGTACTTCTGTAGATTAGTAGTCCCCAGCTTGTGGAAACGACAACTTCAAGTATGCTGGGAGTTGTTGTTTCCCAACAGATAGAAAGCCACAGGTTGCAGTAGATGGTCACCTAGTTTGCACATATATTATACAAGTCACTAGATAATGCATGTACCTAGGTATCTAAGACACTCACCTTTTCTTCTTCTTGGGACAGCTGGCTGGACAGGGGTCTGGTGGAAACTAGGAGATAAAAGGCAAAGATGAATTATTCAATAGATCTAACATTTTGGACTCTTCTGGGGTTTCACAAATACTCTCTATGGTAGTGACCAGACTGAAGAACCACTCATTAGTCTTCAATGAAGAAGAAGATCCTTCAACGCATTGATGACCAGGAAGAAGATGGATGGAGGTAACCAAAGATATCAAGAACATGCCGTTGAGAAGACCCAAAACATATTGATATGGCCACCATGAGTTGATATGAACTTCATGGCATCATAACAATAAATGTGCTATGATGTAGGGTATTAACTTTTATGAGAGTATAACTCTCAGCATGTTCTAGCAGCAGGGAGTTGTAGGTGGTATAGCTACCAGTTGCAGACCACGAGAGCAATCTGAAATATACCAGTAATATATTGATGGTGGAATTTCCCCTTATAGAACATTTTATGGAAATGACCTCATTACCGGGAGATGGGGAATCACTCCTGGGATTATAATGTCATTATCTGGAATAGATCGTGTATAATTTATGAGTTATCCTCAAACCTATGAATAGAAATCGTGTCCCCGGAGGATGACACGTATTTTGAGGTTATATGTTCGGAATGTAAATGGACTTGTTAGAATCGTCCGGGAACCATCCCCAGCTGATGCCAGCCTTGTCATGTACTATTGCAGATCCAGGTCTCACCTTGGATGGGGTCTCCACCGACAGAGCGGAGAAAATAAGACCCCGCAGACTGCAGTTCTTACCTTGCATGCAGACAGCTGCAAGCAGTAAACACTTCACGAGACCCATTGTGGATGAGCTGCTGCTGCTGCAGATGGTGGTGGTGGTAATCCCTCAGCCCAGGCTCTGATGATGCAGATACAGGAAAGATGCAGATCGCCTGAGCCCCAGGCTGGACCACAGTTTGCACAGTCTGTCTGTAGCCGCAGAATATATAGCTGGCAGAGTGCAAGGGGAATGTCGTCATATTGACACCCCCTCCATCTGCCTGCTCTTTACCTGTGGCTTGGTCTACACCCCCTCCCATGCAGGTGGCCCCATCCCGGTCCCTTTATGCATATAGATTATATAATTGGACAGCGATGCCTGCAGGTATAATATATAATATGACAGGTACATTTATTACTATGCAAAGAGGTATCTCCCAAGAAAGAGAACCATCTCGCTAGCGCCACCTATTGGAAGCGGCTCCCTATGAGCCAAGATCTGACTTTCCAACAAGCCAGATGGTTCTCTTTCTGGGGAGACACCTCTTTACATATTCATTGCCAATACGCCTCCATACGATGGAGTATTTCGAGTAGGGTTCCGTACAGGACTGATCTCTTTAAGGAGATTTAGACCCTTCCTAAGGTAGAAATACTTAAAATTGCATTAAAGGGAAACTCTGGTAACATTTTCCCATTGTGATAATCAATTATTAGGAAGTCCGACTGGCTGATCGGCCAGAGGTGTAACATAAAGGGGTTGTCCCATCTCAGACAATGGGGGCATAACATTGTCTGATAGGTGCGGGTCCCACAGCTGGGACCCGCACCTATATTGAGAACAGAGCCCCGAAAGTGAAGGAGGCCGCCCTACATTCATTTTCTATGGGGCCGGCGAACATAGCCGAGCACTGACTCGGCTATTTCTGTCAGCCCCATAGAAATGAATGGGAGCATGAGCCGCGAATGCGCAGTGCGCTCCCATTCACTTCTATGGGAGAGGCGGGGAGCAGCGCTTGGTGGTGGACAGACGGACCCTGAGAAATCTGGGGTCCTCCAGCCACAGCTCTCCCCGCTCTGTTCTCGATATAGGTGCGGGTCCCAGCAGTAGGACCCGCACCAATCAGACAATGGGGGCATTTCCTAGCGATATGCCCCCATCGTCTGAGATGGGAATACCCCTTTAAAGGGGTTATCCCATGATTAATGTAAAATATGAAAATCAGACACCCTATAGTACATGCAGGGGTGCCCCTAGCCTTTCTGTTGCCTGAGGCGAAAACTGAAACGGCATCTCAACCCCTCAATGCCAATTTCTTCACCTAACCCCTTCCCTCCAGCCCTAAAGTTAAAGACATACTTGGAAAACATTACATACAGATGTCAAAAACGCGCAAAATACAAGCGTTGCACGTTCCCATTGAAGTCTATGGGCCAAAACGCACGACAAACGCCCCAAAAAAACTCAAGTACTTGTTTATGCGTTGGGCGTTTTTCAGCGCGTTCGAATGTGCTGTAAAACGCGAAAATGTGAACCAGTCCCATAGGGAAGCATTGGTTTGCATCGGTTATGCGTTTTACAGCGCGTTCGAACGCGCTGTAAAACGCGCAAGTGTGAACTGACCCTAGGTACACACCTAAGCGTTTTTCAGCGCGTTCAAACGCGCTGTAAAACGCACAACATGTGGAAAGCCATGCTTCCCTATGGGCATGGTTCACATTTGGGCGTTTTACAACGCGTTTGAACGCGCTGAAAAACGCCCAACGCTGTCGCTTCAGCATGAGCTTCTTTGGGGCGTTTTAACGCGCCTATGGGCCATTCTAAAATAGTGGTGAATCACTGAATTGCGCGTAGGATGCGCGTTTCTTAGTTACAAAAACACGCATCCAAAAACGCGCGTAAAACGCGCGATTCAGAAACGCTTAGGTGTGTTCCCAGCCTGAGGGTAACCCTGGGTTCAGACCTGAGCGTTCTTAAAACGCGCGTTTTTGTCGCGCGTATTTCAGCGCGTTTTTTGCCAATAGGAAACGACTGTGGTGTCAATCACAAAACGCGCGACAAACGCCCCAAAAAAAGCTCAAGTACTTGTTTATGCGTCGGGCGTTTTACAGCGCGTTCAAACGTGCTGTAAAACGCTCAAGTGAGAACCAGGGCCATAGGAAAGCATTGGTTTTGATGTGTTGAGCGTTTTACAGCGCGTTTGAACGTGCTGTAAAACGCTCAGGTGCAGGGGCGTAGCTAACGGCTCATGGGCCCTGGTGCAAGAGTTCAGCTTGGGCCCCCTTCCCTCAGTGCTTTGTGTGTTTTCTTATGCGGCAGAGGGGTCTTTGGGCCCCCTCAGACTCCTGGGCCCGGTAGCGACTGCTACCTCTGCACCCCCTATAGCTACGCCCATGCTCAGGTGTGAACTTAGGGTAAAGGAGTCTTGCACGAGTGTGTCACTTTTCCAGAAGGTCTCCTCCTCCATGCCTGAAGGGCTAGCGGCCTTCCCAACGTTCTCCAGCTCTCTGACGGCCTGTGGCAGAAGCTGCGGACTAGTTTGCTGTTGGTATTTTTGGGGTATTCACAAGACCAATTAAAGATAGATGGGGTCAGTGACGTCATTGCATCTGTGGCACTCGACAATCTGAGACCGCTGCTCTCGGTAGACTCAGAGGAGACGTCTACAAGTCTAGGAGACACAGAGGCAGACTTACTTATCCTAACGACGGCAGAAGCTTAGACCGGCGGTATAGACCGGCACCGGATTTATAACAGGGGCTGAGCCTGGATGAGAAATCTGATGCAGGGAGACATTTTTCTGTAAATGTTTTCGTCTTTTTTTTTCGTTCCGTCAAAGGAGCAGAGACATCCATCATATGAGAGACACCAGCGGCGGGCACCCGACTCCATTGACTTCTAATGGGGCTTTTGGGTTCTGGGGCGCTGCATGCGGTGCTGATCTTCAGATCCAGTGATCCCCAGATGGAAGGTTCCGACGGAAATGTGAACAAAGCCTTAGGCCTGATTCACACAACCGTTCTCAGTCGGGGAAACACAGGCCATGGGCGGGCCACATTTCCCAAACCTACCGCGGCTCCCCTGACCCGAAATGACTGTGTCACAGTGATTTATGATGCGGTGCCGTCAGTCCCTATCTGATTGTTGGACTATTGTACTGTACTCACATAATCCCAGGATAGGTGAATCAGACATTTATAGATTAACCTGGGAATACCCCTTGGAAGAGAACCTGTCCCCTCTCCTGACATGTCTGTTTTAGTACCTTTTGCATTCCCCATTTAATAACAATTCAGTGATTCTATGCTGTGCAAATCCTCTATTATTCCTGCTAGAAGTTATGAATGAATTGCTAGCAGTTTGCAATGACGGTCCAGCTGGGTGTTAACAGTAGGGAGGAGGGTGTCACTGCACAGTCTGATACTGGCAGCACTGATTGGATAGTGTCAGACTGCGAAGGGACACCCCCCTAACTGGTAACACCTAGCAGGACCTTTATTGCAAACTGCTAGCAATTCATAACTTCTAGCAGGAATAATAAAGGAAGGGCACAACTTACAGTCATAAGAATAGATGCTTCAGAATAGTTATTACAAGGGGGATGCACGTAGTTAATAAAACAGACATGTCAGGAGAGGTGAGGGGTCCTCTTTAAAGGAGTTGTCTCATCACAGACAATGAGGGCATATCGCTAGGATATGCCCCCATTGTCTTAAAGGTGCGGGTCCCACACCTATATCGAGAACGGAGCCCCGAAAGTGTTAGAGGGCATGGGGCCACCGAAAATAGCGCTGGCTCCGCTATTTCCGTCGGGCCTATAGAAGTGAATGGGAGCGGTGGCCGGTCATGCGCGGTGCCTCCCATTCACTTCTATGGGAAGCGCGCTTGGTGGTGGCCAGACCAGAGTCCTCCAGCCACTACCTGCGGGTCCCTATAAGACAATGGGGGCATATTCTACAGATATGCCCCCATTGTCTGTGATGAGACAACCCCTGTGCTTATACCAAGAACATTACAGACAATGGGGGCATATCGCTGGGGCCCGCACCTATAAGACAATGGGGGCATATCCTAGCGATATGCCCCCATTCTCTGTGATGAGACAACCCCTTTAAGGAGACTTATACGGAGTGCTTATACCAAGAGCATCAGCCGTGTCAAATTATAAAGCTACCAAACATGTTAAAGGACTTCTGTCAGCAGATTTGGCAGGGCCAGGCATGATCACGTTTACACTGCCTGGTCCTGTCAATAAAGCGCAGAGGGCACGACCATTGCAGAGCAGAGCCTCTAGGTGTAATGGTAACGCCCCCAATGCTCCTAGAGGCTCATTTGCATATATTAAAACATACTTTTTCTCAGCAATGTGGGCACATATGGACATGGGACCAACACAGATGCCTTCAGCTGCCAAGCGCACATGTAACAGGTCAGCCAGTGTCATGGGTACAAATCTGCTGACAGATGGGCTTTAAATAATAGTTTTTTTTAGACATAGGACTCTTTCTTCACTCAAGGTGACGGATGTGGCAGGACATACTGGCAGCAAGGCTCTCTACACAATACATTACCTATCTTGGTTTACTTAAAAATGTTACGCTTCAGGAGTCAGGACCATCGTTTCTGTGAACCATGTCGACTAGAAAGTTTCTATAAAGGCGTTTTATTAGGATTAGAAAAAAAGATCCCTACTTTTTTTTTTTACGTTTTCCGGAACACAGAGCCACTCTTGTTCACAGGAGGTGTCTGGTTTTGCAGGTCAGCGCCATTTATGTGAACCGGGCTAAGCGTCAGTGCTAGCTACAGCCTCTGGACAAGCATGACGCTGTTTCTGGAAAACAAGAGTTTTTTTTTTCCCCTTCTAATATAATAAACCCCTTTAAGGTACCTGCACGCAAGTTCAGATTACAAAACCGAAAATCTTCATGCTTTTTTCATGTGGATTTCTGAGCGTTTCGGCACCAAAAATCCCAGTCGCATGTATTACTTGTTGGTAATTGGTTTTGCCGCAGATATTACCCTTCTATTTGAAATAGTGAAATCCACACCAAATATATATTTTGTATATATAAAAAAAAACGCACAACTGACGTGCTGCGGATTTCTAAATCCGCACGTCAGGTTAATTTCCACACGGAAGAAATAAGCAAAGTGTTCATGACGTTTGTCAAATCTCATGCACTTTGCAGGTACTGCAGTACAATGCGGGTTTTCTGCACATAAATCCGCATCATGGGCGGGGAACCTTAAAGGGGGATTCTGGGATGTCAATATTGACGACCTATCCTCAGGGTGGGCGATCACTTTCAGATCGGCGGTGGTCCGATGCCCAGAACCCTTACCGATCCGCTGTATGAAGAAAGGGCACGGCCATGCCATCTCCTATCTTTCTTTCTGCTTGCCATAGACATAGCAGCAGCGAACAGGAAGAGAGACAGGATCGTCGCAGATGCCGGGATTTGATCCTGCGGTAAGGTCACCAATAATAGAAGCCTGGAAAACCCCTTTAAGTTGGGGTCACACATCCCATATGTCCTGGGGCAGAGAAGTATTTTAAAGACAGATGTTACATAAGATATTACTAACATATTACGTTGCCTGGTGTCACGAGGTTGCTGATGTGCGGCACGTAAGAAATGATACGGGAGAGCAATAATGTCTGCTGTTTGTGGCAGAGCTGCAGTTATTGTATACACAGTCGCTGTTCCATCCGCCTATTCCTATTGTTCCCGGCAGATCCCTGGCAGGTGTCCTCCTCTCCATTGTGTTCGCCTTTGTTTGTAAAATGCTAGCTGCAGGGGCTCCTGCCTGCCACCTGGATGGCTATGGAAACAAGCCCGGAGCCACCACAGCCCAGGACGTATTAGCGAATTGTCTCTCAAAGCAGCAAAACCTATTTACAAAAAAAAAAGGTCAAAAGATGTCAAGAAAATGACATTAGATGAAGTCACGCTTGTTTACCTGAAAGTGCAATAAAAGGTGGATTTAGGGTACTTTCACATTAGCGGCAGGGGAGTCCGTCAGGCTTTTCCGGCCGGCGAACAGCCTGTCGGATCCGTCCTGCCGCTAGTTCACATGTGTCACCAGACTGCCGCTCCGTCCCGGAGTTCCGGCTGCAGCACGGCAAGAGGCCGCTGGACTAAAAGTACGACATGCAGTACTTTTAGTCCGGCTGCCTCTCGCCGTGCGCTGCAGTCAGAACTCCGCCCCTATTATAGTCATTAGGGACAGGGCGGCAGTCCGGGGCACACGTGAACTAGCGGTCGGAACAGCCTGACGGACTCCCCTGCCGCTAGTGTCAGACTAGCCTTAGACGAGCAGATACGGACGTTCTAGCAGACACTAGCATTTGAACGAAAGGATTATTATGTAAAAAAATAATTTTCGATGGTATAATCGTTGATATGCCTGCCTACACAGGACTCTTTATCGTCATACATGATGCACATTAATATAACGCAATTCATTAAAGGGGTTCTCCAGGAATTTAAAAAATTTAAATACTTAAATATTATTTTATAATAAAATATATTCACAAATACCTTTCATTAGTTATAATGACTCGTTTTGCCTAGGAAGCAATCATTAGGAGAAATTAAATGGCCACCGTCCTATCAGTACATACAAAACCTGTCCTAATCACCCAGGAGGACAAGTTACTTCATCTGCTTGTCAGGAATTATGATCCTGAATACAGGTGAATCTCTGTGGGAATGGAGATGATGAGGAGACACGAGAGAAGGTGGGGATGTGGCTAAGGAGCAGCAGCACTTGTATGCAGTCTCCATTACCACAGTCCGTCCTCTCTGTACTTCATGTCTCCTCATGAACTCCATTCCTACAGAGATTCAGCTGAAGATTTTATCATCTGTATTCAGGATCATAATCCCTGACAGGTAGAGAGGACGATGAGGCAGCTCTTTACCTCAGTGTTGTAAAGTAACTTGTCCTCATGTGTGATCAGGACAGGTTTTGTGTGAACTTATGGGACAGCAGCCATTTTGTTTTCCCTGATGATTGCTCCACAGACAAAACGAGCCATTATAAATAATGAAAGGTATTTGAGAATATATTTATAATAAAATAATTTTTAAGTATTTTTATTTTCTTAATTCTTTGAGAACCCCTTTAATGACAAACGATTGTACTTGCTTGCATGAATGCGATTTCACAGACGTTAAACAAGCGTTTTTAGAAACATTTACATGCCACAATTTTTATCCATCTTCCATTCGAATTGAGATGATTATCAGCTCCTCTAAATCCACCTTAAGCCGTGGCTGCTTACCACCCTTGAACATATTCACCCCACAAAGACTAGACAATGGCATTAAAGGGGTATTCTGGTTGGTACAAGTTATCCCCTATCCTACGTTAAGATGGGTGGGGGTCCTACTGCTGGGATCCCCACAGATCATGCGAACAGGGGCCCCATACCTCCTGCAGCTCCCCTAAACTGACTGGAGTGGCAGCTCGCACATGTGCGCGGACGCTCTATTCATTTATATGGGAGTTCTGGAGATAGGTGAGCGCTGAATGGAGTGGTTGTGCGACCGGCCGTTCCTGCAGCTTCCTCGAATTGACCGGAAGCACGGGACCCCTGTTCTTGTGATCGGTCGGGGTTCCAGTGGTAGGACCCCACCAATCTTAAAGTCATCCCCTATTCTGTGGAGAGGGGATAACTTATACCAACCGGAATACACATTTAAAAGTAACTTTTTTATAGTTGTATTTTACTCATTTTGAGCAAAAAAAAAACAACAACTTTTCTTTTAACAGCCTTCAGTGTCCATGTATCTGCAGGCTACTGTACTTTGTTTTACAGAGATACCATCAGTCAGCTGCTCTGACAGCTCCATGTGTGGCCCTTATCTCTGGTTTGCCCTACTGTGGACAAACCCAATGCATTCATCTGCATCACTGAAATGCGTTAGTATCCCTATCTCTGTATATGCATTAAAAAGTATCGCCTCCGATGAGGCTGTGTAAAGATGGCTGCCGTTAACATGAGTAGTGGCGCATGAATAAATACATTTCATAGCTAATCTTAACCCCTTAAAGACACGGCCCTATTTCACCTTAAGGACCAGGCCATTTTTTCAAAATCTGACCATTGTCACTTTATGTGGTGATAACTTTAAAACGCTTTGACTTATCCAGGCCATTCTGAGACTGTTTTTTCGTCACATATTGTACTTCATGACAGTGGTAAAATGAAGTCGAAAAATTTCATTTTTATTTATAAAAAAATACCAAATTTACCAAAAATTTTGAAAAATTTGCAATTTTCCAAGTTTCAATTTCTCTACCTCTATAATACATAGTAATACTGCCAAAAAAAGTTATTGATTTACATTCCCCATATGTCTACTTCATGTATCGATCATTTTGGGAATGCCATTTTATTTTTGGGGACGTTACAAGGCTTAGAAGTTTGAAGCAAATCTTGAAATTTTTCAGAAATTTCCAAAACCCACTTTTAGGGACCAGTTCAGGTCTGAAGTCACTTTGTGAGGCTTACATAATAGAAACCACCCAAAAATTACCCCATTCTAGAAACTACACCCCTCAAGGTATTCAAAACTGATTTTACAAACGTCATTAACCCTTTAGGTTTTCCACAAGAGTTAATGGCAAATGGAGATAAAATTTCAGAATTTCGATTTTTGAAAAATTTTCCGTTTGAATCCATTTTTCCAGTAACAAAGCAAGGGTTAACAGCCAAACAAAACTCAATTTTTATTGCCCCGATTCTGTAGTTTTCAGAAACACCCTATATGTGGTCGTAAACTGCTGTATGGCTAAACTGCAGGGCGCAGAAGGAAAGGAGCGCCATATGGTTTTTGGAAGGCAGATTTTGCTGGACTGGATTTTGACACCATGTCCCATTTGAAGCCCCGATGCACCCCTAGAGTAGAAACTCCATAAAAGTGACTCCATCTAAGAAACTACGCCCCTCAAGGTATTCAAAACCAGTTTTACAAACTTTGTTAACCCTTTAGGTGTTCCACAAGAGTTATTGGCAAATGGAGATGAAATTTCGAATTTCTATTTTTGTTACCTTGTCTCAAAAAAGTGTAATATAGAGCAACCAAAAATCATGTTTACCCTAGAATAGTACCAACAAAACTGCCACCTTATCCCGTAGTTTCCAAAATGGGGTCACTTTTTTGGAGTTTCTACTGTAGGGTGCATCAGGGGGCTTCAAATGAGACATAAATGTCAAAAAACCAGTCCAGCAAAATCTGCCTTCCAAAAACCATATGGCGTTCCCTTCCTTCTGTGCCCTGCCGTTTGGCCATACAGTAGTTTACGACCACATATGGGGTGTTTGTGCAAACAAGAGTGTTTGGCTGTTAACCCTTGCTTTGTTACTGCAAAATGGATTAAAATGGAAAATTTGCAAAAATAGCTGTTTTGGGACTGTTTTTATTTTTTGTTATTTACATAGTTGAACTGACAGGTTAGATTGTGTGCTATTTCTATAGAGCAGGTTGTTACGGACGCGACAATACCAAATATGACTACTTTTTGGGGTTTTTTGTTTCAGTTTTACAAAATAAAGCATTTTTGAAAATAATTTTTTTAGTGTCTCCACATTCTGAAAGCCATAGTTTTATTTTATTTTTTGGGCGACTGTGTTATGTAGGGGCTCATTTTTGCGGGATGAGATGGCGGTTTGATTGGTACCATCTTGGGGTGCATATGACATTTTGGTCGCTTGCTATGACACTTTTTGTGATGTAAGGTGACAAAAATGGCTTTTGACACTTTTTTTTTTTTCTTTTTTTGCTGTGTTCAGCTGAGGGGTTGAGGTCATGTGTTATTTATATAGATCAGGTTGTGACGGACGCAGCGATACATAATATGTATACTTTTTATTTATTTATATAAGTTTTACACAATAATATCATTTTTAAAACAAAAAAAATCATGTTTTAGTGTCTCCATAGTTTGAGAGCCATATATATTTTTTTTTGGGGCGATTGTCCTATGTAGGGGCTCATTTTTGCGGGATGAGATGGTGGTTCGAATGGTACTATCTTGGGGTGCATATGACTTTTGATCGCTTACTATTACACTTTTGTGATGTAAGGTGACAAAAAATGGCTTGTTTGACGTTTTTATTTTTTGTTTACGAGCGTTCATCTGAGGGGGTTAGGTCATGTTATATTTTTATAGAGCAGAGTCCTTACGGACGCGCGATACATAATATGTATACCTTTTTTATTTATTTTGGTTTACACAATAATATCCTTTTGAATGAAAAAAACATGGTTTTAGTATCTCCATAGTCTGAGAGCCATATATTTTTCAGTTTTTAGGCAATTGTCTCAGGTTGGGTATAATTTTTATGGGATGAGGTGACAGTTAGATTGGCACTATTTGGGGGTCATATGACTTTTTGATCGCTTGCTATTACACTTTTTGTGATGTAAGGTGGCAAAAAATGGCTTTTTGACAAAGTTTTTATTATTTTTTTTACAGTGTTTACTTGAGGGGTTAGGTCATGTGATATTTTTATAGAGCAGATTCTTACGGACGTGGAGATACCCAATATGTCTACTTTTAATTTTTTTACATTTAACACTAAAAAGCATTTTTGAAACAAAAAATAAATCATGTTTTAGTCTGAGAGGCATAGTTTTTTTTTTTTGGCCAATTGTTTTAGGTAGGGGCTCGTTTTTTGCGGGATGAGATGGCGGTTTGATTGGTACTATTTTGGGAGGCAAATGCCTTTTTGATCGCTTTGTATTACACTTTTAGTGATGTAATGTGCCAAAAAATGGCTTATTTACACCATTTTTTGGTTTTTTTTTTTTATGGCATTCACCTGAGGAGTTTAGTCATGTGATATTTTTATAGAGCAGGTTTTTACGGACGCGGCGATACCTAATATGTGTAGTGTATTTTGTTTTTTTTAATTTTTATTCAGTGATATGTGTTTTTTTTTTTTTTTGACCCAGACCCACTTGGTTCTGAAAGATCCAGTGGATCTGGTGTCTCAGAGCATACAGTACAGTACACTATATAGTGCACTGTACTGTATTTGTATCTTTAGAAAGTCTGAATAGACCTTTAGCAGGTCTATTCAGACTTTCAGCACCATGGAGAGCAGGACGCTTCTGAAAGCGTCCTGTCTCCATGGCAACTCATCACCCGCTGCCATAACTGGGCAGGGGTGATGGAACGAGGTTGCTGATGTGCGGCACGTAAGAAATGATACGGGAGAGCAATAATGTCTGCTGTTTGTGGCAGAGCTGCAGTTATTGTATACACAGTCGCTGTTCCATCCGCCTATTCCTATTGTTCCCGGCAGATCCCTGGCAGGTGTCCTCCTCTCCATTGTGTTCGCCTTTGTTTGTAAAATGCTAGCTGCAGGGGCTCCTGCCTGCCACCTGGATGGCTATGGAAACAAGCCCGGAGCCACCACAGCCCAGGACGTATTAGCGAATTGTCTCTCAAAGCAGCAAAACCTATTTACAAAAAAAAAGGTCAAAAGATGTCAAGAAAATGACATTAGATGAAGTCACGCTTGTTTACCTGAAAGTGCAATAAAAGGTGGATTTAGGGTACTTTCACATTAGCGGCAGGGGAGTCCGTCAGGCTTTTCCGGCCGGTGAACAGCCTGTCGGATCCGTCCTGCCGCTAGTTCATGAGTGTCCCCAGACTGCCGCTCCGTCCTGGAGTTTCGGCTGCAGCACGGCAAGAGGCCGCTGGACTAAAAGTACGACATGCAGTACTTTTAGTCCGGCTGCCTCTCGCCGTGCGCTGCAGTCAGAACTCCGCCCCTATTATAGTCATTAGGGACAGGGCGGCAGTCCGGGGGCACACGTGAACTAGCGGCCGGAACAGCCTGACGGACTCCCCTGCCGCTAGTGTCAGACTAGCCTTAGACGAGCAGATACGGACGTTCTAGCAGACACTAGCATTTGAACGAAAGGATTATTATGTAAAAAAATAATTTTCGATGGTATAATCGTTGATATGCCTGCCTACACAGGACTCTTTATCGTCATACATGATGCACATTAATATAACGCAATTCATTAAAGGGGTTCTCCAGGAATTTAAAAATTTAAATACTTAAATATTATTTTATAATAAAATATATTCACAAATACCTTTCATTAGTTATAATGACTCGTTTTGCCTAGGAAGCAATCATTAGGAGAAATTAAATGGCCACCGTCCTATCAGTACATACAAAACCTGTCCTAATCACCCAGGAGGACAAGTTACTTCATCTGCTTGTCAGGAATTATGATCCTGAATACAGGTGAATCTCTGTGGGAATGGAGATGATGAGGAGACACGAGAGAAGGTGGGGATGTGGCTAAGGAGCAGCAGCACTTGTATGCAGTCTCCATTACCACAGTCCGTCCTCTCTGTACTTCATGTCTCCTCATGAACTCCATTCCTACAGAGATTCAGCTGAAGATTTTATCATCTGTATTCAGGATCATAATCCCTGACAAGTAGAGAGGACGATGAGGCAGCTCTTTACCTCAGTGTTGTAAAGTAACTTGTCCTCATGTGTGATCAGGACAGGTTTTGTGTGAACTTATGGGACAGCAGCCATTTTGTTTTCCCTGATGATTGCTCCACAGACAAAACGAGCCATTATAAATAATGAAAGGTATTTGAGAATATATTTATAATAAAATAATTGTTAAGTATTTTTATTTTCTTAATTCTTTGAGAACCCCTTTAACGACAAACGATTGTACTTGCTTGCATGAATGCGATTTCACAGACGTTAAACAAGCGTTTTTAGAAACATTTACATGCCACAATTCTCATCCATCTTCCATTCGAATTGAGATGATTATCAGCTCCTCTAAATCCACCTTAAGCCGTGGCTGCTTACCACCCCTGAACATATCCACCCCACAAAGACTAGACAATGGCATTAAAGGGGTATTCTGGTTGGTACAAGTTATCCCCTATCCTGCATTAAGATGGGTGGGGGTCCTACTGCTGGGATCCCCACGGATCATGCGAACAGGGGCCCCATACCATCTGCAGCTCCCCTAAACTGACTGAAGTTGCAGCTCGCACATGTGCGCGGACGCTCTATTCATTTATATGGGAGTTCTGGAGATAGGTGAGCGCTGTACTCGGCCCTCCCATAGAAATGAATGGAGTGGTTGTGCACATGTGCGACCGGCCGTTTCTGCAGCTTCCTCAAATTGACCGGAAGCACGGGACCCCTGTTCTTGTGATCGGTCGGGGTTCCAGTGGTAGGACCCCAACCAATCTTAAAGTCATCCCCTATTCTGTGGAGAGGGGATAACTTATACCAACCGGAATACACCTTTAAAAGTAACTTTTTTATAGTTGTATTTTACTCATTTTGAGCAAAAAAAACAACAACTTTTCTTTTAACAGTTTCTGTTTAACAGCCTTCAGTGTCCATGTATCTGCAGGCTACTGTACTTTGTTTTACAGAGGAACCATCAGTCAGCTGCTCTGACAGCTCCATGTGTGGCCCTTATCTCTGGTTCGCCCTGCTGTGGACAAACCCAATGCATTCATCTGCATCACTGAAATGCGTTAGTATCCCTATCTCTGTATATGCATTAAAACTTATCGCCTCCGATGAGGCTGTGTAAAGATGGCTGCCGTTAACATGAGTAGTGGCGCATGAATAAATACATTTCGTAACTAATCTTAAAACAGATTTTTGGCACACAAAAGAAATTCGGGTTCAGAATAGTTATGAAAACTCACAGTAACGGCCCATGCACAAGACTCATGAAGCCTCGCGTTAACGGCGGCCATCTTAACACAGTCTCATCGGTCCTCCAGCTAAGCGAGTAAAAAATTTCATGGGATAACCTCTTTAAAAAAAGCCGGGCTTCTCTGCAGCAATGTGCCAAGGATCAGCATTAGAACTCAGTTTTTCGGAGTGATGTTTGCGTATTGCCATCCTCATACATAACAACTGTTGTTGCAGATATACTTTCCACTTGTGCCGCGAGTAAGTATAAGGCTAGTTTCCGATGAGCGTATTCACTCTGGGGAAACACGCTCGGCATGGGAGCAGGATTTCCTGGAATGAACACTGCTCATCTGAAGTGGATTCTCAGCATAACGATATATGATGTTGTCAACGCATTCCTGACCGCGAGGCTGCTGAACTGTATTTACCTCGTTATAGAGCAGTTAAGCAGACTCACCGTAAGTAAGGTGTTCACAACATCATATATCATCATGCTGCAAATCCACTTAGGATAAGCAGTGTTCATTCCGGGAAATACCGCTCCTACATGGTCGTCTGACACTTGCCTTTACCCTGGGTTCAGACCTGAGCGTTCCAATAACGCGCGTTTTACGCGCGTTTTTGCAAATAGGAAACGCGCGTTCGTACGCGCGTTCTTGTGATTGACTACTGTGGTGTCAATCACAAAACGCGCGTCAAACGCCCCAAAAGAAGCTCAAGTACTTGTTTATGCGTTGGGCGTTTTACAGCGCGTTCAAACGCGCTGTAAAACGCTCAAGTGTGAACCACTCCCATAGGGATGCATTGGTTTTAATCTGTTGAGCGTTTTACAGCGCGTTTGAACGCGCTGTAAAACGCTCAGGTGTGAACCCAGGGTTAGGCAGCTCTCTCTGCCTCTATCACAGCAGGAAGTAACAGCACTGTCCGGGCATAAATCAGCAGCAGTCATCATGTCTAGCTGAATTTAAAGAAACACTATCAGTGGTAAAACTTGTGGCAGTAATGTGGATGGTAAAATAAGCCCGTGCACAGATCTAATACCTCTCAGAGCAACAACAAATGACAAGACAGGTGCACTCTGCGGTCTTACTAAGCCCTCAAACTGATGTTAAAATTGAGAGATTAGTCAACATGTCCTGCTGTGGAGGACATGTCTAAGCCCGAGCACCACGCCAAGGTTTATCAAGTAGCTCGGGACCCAACACTCACCTACCAGTGCCGTATGGGCAATACCAGGGGTCAGTGGGCAAAATTATAGGATTGTATAGGCCGACTCATAGCAAACTCCTCAGTTACCTCCAGCATGTAACCACGCCTGCAATGGGCCATATCAGCGAGTCTTGGGTGGGGCTCACAGCCTTCTCCCTCCTCCCATTGCAGGCATGGTTACATGCTGGAGGTAACTGAGGAGTCTGCTGTGAGTCGGTCCTATACAATCCTATAATTTTGCCCACTGGCCCTGGTATTGCCCATATGGCACAGGTAGGTGAGTGTTGGGTCACGAGCTACTTGAGAAACCATGGCGTGGTGCTCGGGCTTAGACATGTCCTTCACTGCAGGACATGTTGACTAACCTCTAAATTTAACATCAGTTTGAGGGCTTAGTAAGACTGCAGTGTGCACCTGTCTTGTCGTCTGTTATTGCTATATTGTTATATTATTTATCACATCCACGCAATTGCCATCTTGTGTAGGATGTCTATTGTGGTACTTGTGGTCCGCTGCGGGCATCCTCCACCCATTTTTGCTGAGGATCGCCATTAGCAACGGGCCAGAAGTGCAGGATCTGCTCTCAGAGCTACCCTTCATCCAGGAGAGGCAGTCGCTGTGAATTTGCACCTAAGTTGAACCTCATGTTCATTTTTTATAAATTTTGCCTAGCAGCAATAGATCAACATATTATATGTGGCTATGTACTCCATGGAGAAAACGTAATCCCCTATACCAGTTTTCTGGTGCTAAAAAGCCACATTTTTATGTAAACCTTCACTTGTGCAGGAAAAAAAAAAAAAGTCGTTTCTCAACATTTTCAGAAAAGTGGGCTGCATGGTGTGAGGAGTAGGCGGCCAGACCAAAACATCGGTTATACTTATTAGGTGGCCAGAATCTAGAGGAAAGGCAGCAATTTAGTGCTGAGAGCACTTCCCGGTACAGACTCCAGCACCGGTGCACTTGCCTCAATGGTAGGTACGCCACTAATGAAGACTTAGACACATAATTTATTTACAGCATAATATAATATTAACTAAAGAAGGTCCTCGAGTTCATTATAGGCCCTGCTACATCTTCTCCTCTGTCCAGGCACAAGGTCACATGGTCTTGTTTGGTTTCTTTCTTTGGTTTGGTCCAATGTATTTCTGTGGAGTGTACGGTGGGTTCTCTATGATGTCAGCGCCCATGAAGGCTTGTAAGACCTCAGGAACACGTACTCGGCCATCCTAAAGAAGAATCACATCAAGTCACAGCTTGTACGTTGGGTAATTTACCTGATGGATACCAAGGCTGCTGTACTGGCCCTTGTCTTCACGGTATATGCCACAGACTCTGCTTCCCTATACTATTTTAGATCACAAAAAATGTATCTAACAAAAAGGTTATTAAGGGTCCATTCACACGTCTAGGTGTTTTGTGGTCCGCAAATTGCATTTTGCGGACCGCACATTTCCGGGTCTATGATAGACATGCCTATTCTTGTCCGTCATTGCGGACAAAAGCTCTATCTTTTTTGCGGGGCCGCAGAACAGAATCACGGATGCGGACAGCACATGGTGTGCTGTCCGCATCTTTTGCGGCTCCATTGAAATGAAAGGGTCTGCACCCATTCCACAAAACTGTGGAACGGATGCGGACCCAGAACTACGGACGTGTGAATCGACCCTAACTCTTTCTGGGAGGGAATGGACAAATAAACAAAAACTGGAATTCCACATTTTGTGAACCCTGTGAAGTACAAATGATATATTAACTTTACTCTGTGGGTCAGCAATACTCTATCTATCTATATATATATATATATATATATATATATAAGGTAATCTGTTACCAGTTTCATGGTGTCCTATCTAGGGGCAATGTACACTAGCAACAGATCCCCCATAGCAAAATGCTGGGTCACTTTGTTCAATTGACCCAGGCGTTTTTTTTAAATCTTGCGCTGAACAGCTCCAGCGCAGGCCGAACTAGTCCTGATGTTCATGAGCTCACGGCTCTCCCTGCCCACCTGCTGTTCATTCATATGGAAATAAAAACCTGTCAAATCAGAGAAAAGCTGCACTTGGCAGCTGAAGACATCTGTGTTGGTCCCATGTTCATATGTGCCCGCATTGCTGAAAAATTATGTTTTAATATATGCAAATGAGCCTCTAGGAGCAACAGGGGCTTTACCATTACACCTAGAGGCTCTGCTCTCTCTGAAACTGCTGCATCCTCTCTACTTTGACAAAGCCAGACAGTATAAATGTCATCACACTTGGCCTTGTATATCAAAGTGGAGAGGGAGCGGCAGTTGCAGAGACAGATGAGCCACTAGGTGTAATGGTAACGCCCCCGTTGCTCCTAGAGGCTCATTTGCATACATTAAAACCCTCATTATTCTCACCAATGCGGGCACATATCAACATGGGACCAACACAGATGCCTTCAGCTGCCAAGCGCACATGTAACAGGTCAGCCGGTATCATAGTAATTTGTGCCTTCATGTTTTGACATCCATAACTTATTTTTTCACACATCGACAGATGTAAGCTTATTTTTTTGTGAGTTGCCCTTACAGGGCTGGAAGGGAGCTCCACCCCACAAGCTAAGGATGCTTTACACCTCCTGTCCTAACCTCCCATAGGCATCTTAGGCCCCTTTCACACGGGCGTGATTTCCGCGCGGGTGCAATGCGTGAGGAGGACGCATTGCACCCGCACTGAATCAGGACCCATTCATTTCTATGGGGCTGTGCACATGAGCGGCGATTTTCCCGCATCACTTTTGCGTTGCGTGAAAATCGCAGCATGTTCTATATTCTGCGATTTTCACACAACGCAGGCCCCATAGAAGTAAATGGGGCTGCGGGAAAATCGCAAACATCCGCAAGCAAGTGTGGATGCGGTGCGATTTTCCCGCATGGTTGCTAGAACTCACCTCCTCCATTTGATTGCGTAGCTGCAGGTCTCCTGTTCTGTCTCTCATCATGGAAGCTGGTGATTGGACCATGTGACCCAGTGACGTCACTGAAGGTCCTTCAGCCCCCGCCCAGCTGAAGACAGAACAGGAGACCGGCAGCTACGCGATCAAATGGAGAAGACGAGTTCGTTTTTTTAATTATTTTTAACCCTCTATTGCCCTTTTTACTTTGCATTCTCTATTGAGAATGCTGATATTTTCTTTTACAACTATGTTATAAGGGAAAATAATAAAATATACAGAATACTCAACCCGAAACCGGACTTCAGTGATGAAGTCCGGCTTCGGGTATGGGTACCAACCATGCCGATTTTTCGCGCGCGCGTGCAAAACGCACTAAAACCGCCTCTTATCCGAGTGTCAAATAGGCACTGTGTAAAGGATTTGCAGCTGGATTTCAAGATGTAATGAAGGAAAGACAGGCAGAACACAAGAAGCCATTGGGGACAGATTAGGAAGGTAAAGGAGTCCATGTAGAACATATAGAGCCCTTGTATAAAACATTCAGAACTCACCTTTAACTGATTAGACTCTAGGATGGCAATGATGAGCCGGGGGACAGCACAGGCGGTGCCATTAATCTGCAGGTATAGAGGCATAAAGCTTATGTAGAGACACACTACAAGCCTGGTACCAAAAAGCATATCTCTCAACTTTTGAAAAATCACAAAGAGAGACAATATATGGCGACATAAGTGTTTTGCGGATCTGCAAAACACGGACACTGGCAATGTGCGTTCCGCACATCGTCAGGATTATAATAGAAAATGCCTAATCTTGTCTGCAATTGCGGACAAGAATAGGATGTGTTCTATTTTTTTGCGGATGCGGATAGTGTGCTGTCTGCATCTTTTCCATCCCCATTGGAAATGAATGGGTGTGGAACGGATGCGGACGTGTGAATTGAGCCTCAAAGGAAATGTGTCATCAGAAAATGACTTAATGTTAAAATTATATTTTTCTGTTTACCATATTTTAATGATATTCTTTGTGGTCTGCACAGATCACTTTACTGCAGTTATCTGCTTATCTATACACAGAGGTGATATCATCACAAGCAGGATTAGAATGACAGATAGGACAGGATCGGCCATTCACATTTCCTTGTACAATGACCTCTGCACAGGTCACAGAGCATGCCTAGAAAACTCCCATAGAAGTCAATGGGGTCCCTTCTTGACCATTGTGTCTATGGCCCATGGGGCTAATTTTCTTAATGCTGTTAAGAATAGCTCAGTCAAGATGGCCGCCCCCGTAATCATGTTCAGTAAATAGAAAAAAAAATCTGCAATCGCAAAATAAAAACATATTACAAAAAAGGAGATGTGCTACTATCTGGTTTTAACTGGCAGAAAAAAAATGTTGGTGACACATTTCCTTTAAGGCTCAATTCCAAAACATGTCAGACACAGCCGAGGCAGAGAACCGATGGCGTATTTTGGGCACTGGCCCTTTTTTGCATTAGGTTTAATAAAACTCACGGTGTGGGCATGACGCAGCTCTCCGTTAGGTCTCTCATACATGATGTTCAGCCTCCGACTCTGAAAATCAGTGCAGTTTGAGGCACTGGAAATCTTGGGGAAAGAAAATGAATATGAGCATAAAATGTGCAAAGAGGTATCTCCTAAGCATGAGCTAGTGCTGCCTCTTGGACGTGGCTCCCTATGAGTAAAAATCCGACTTTCCAACAAGCTTTGGGATTTGACGAGGGAATATAGCCAAATGGAAATAATTGAGATTGTGTAGAATACATACAGTAGACACAAGTAATGACATCATACAGCACCCTCTCCTGGCAAAGTTCTGGTACTACACAGACAGACACACACCTGCTCTCTATATCATCATTTGGAATATGTACCTCTCCGTACTTCTCTCGTCCTGGCATCCAGGCCTCTATGTCACATTTCCTGTAAGCGGGGAGCCCAAGTTCTTCACTTGGCATTTCCAAAACCCTGGAAGATGGAAACATCATAAGGTAAAAGGTTATCCTACACGGGCGTGTGCAAAGATTCAGTAACTAATCTACAAGCCCGAAGGGTACTGCGGCTGAAGTTTACACGTGACTACGACAGCTCAGGCCACATTCACAACTGCAATTTTGTGATTCACGAATGCAAGAACACCGCAGCATGCATCAGTCAAAATGGTGGAAACCTCGATCGAACCCCAAAGACCCCCTTTATAAGTCAACTTGGTCCACTGGACGCTGTTTGGATCAGTCATATGGATCAAGCACTCCGCTATGGCTTCCGTAAGCGAACAGAGCCTAGAGCCACCCCTCCCGAAATACCCAGGATCTGGAAGGATCCATGTTCTACTTACTGAAAGTGTAAACCCAGATCGGAGAAAATCTCTTTCTGTAGGTTCAGAAACTCCTCCAGCAACTCCTCACTCTCGTTACCGGTCTCATCAGCGGTGACGCCAAACATCTCCACCTGCAAAAGAAACGTGAATATGGTGACCGCGGGGAGGTAAGACTGAGGCCCAAGTCACCCTGTGAAAGACACTGACCTTGGTAAAATGGTGAACTCGGTAGAGACCCCAAGTTTCCCGGCCGGTATCAGTCTCTGCTCGGTAACATGTGCTGCAGCAAATAGTCCTGCCCAAAAAATATTGGATTATAGAGAGGAGGCGGACATGTCGCAGTGCCTACCCGGTGCGGTTTAACTTTATAATGCAAATCTTCTAATTAGACTTGAAGCTATCTGGAGGTGTCATAGCGAGTTATGACCATTAGGAGGCGCTTAAGATCCTGGATGAAAAATAAAAACTCACCTAATGGGGAGATCTGACAACTGTACTGCATGATCCATAAAATACCCTAAAATAAGGGACAGGAACAAGGAGTGAGCACTGATCAAATGCAAAACCGAATTACTCACAATCTAATAAAAAATGCCACAACGGTGCAGACAATTCTGCCATGGACCTGTGTGGGCTTACCTGCGATTCCAACCTCCGAGGTCCCCGCTAGATGCAGGTCAGGGTGCACAGATGGGTCAAGGCTGTAGACCTGTGAGCTATGGGTGGTCGGCTGCATACCACAACCTTCCTGGGACATGGGGTGAGTGCAGATGTCAGGTAGGTGCAGACAAGAAATGCAAAATTATCATGACGGAAGATTGGAGGGAAATTGTGAAGACAGTAGCATTAGGCTTAGAAGATTTTTATACTGATGACCTATGCTTGAGATAGGACATCAATATCATATCAGTGGGGGTCTCACATTCTGCACCCCCGCCAATCAGCTGTTCGGACGTATCTCCGTCCACAGTGTAAAGGATGAAGCTGGTTACTGCAGCGCTGCTCCCATTAAAGTGAAGGAGTGCTGCAGTAACCAGCTCCGTCCACCACCCCATGGATGGAGCTGTGTAGTTTCTTGTGCCAGGGATACTCAGATCTAAAGTGAACTCCTCCTGGTTAGGGCTCATGCACACAAAAATTTTTGTGGCCTGTATGTGGAACCATTTTTAATGGTGCCACTAAAAAACCGAAATGAGTGCATTCAGTGTCCGTATGTCCGCGAAAAAAACTAGCACATGTCCTATTATTGTCCTCATTACAGACAAGGATAGGACCGTTCTATTAGGGACCAGCCCTTCCGTTCCTCAAAAGGTACGACGCACACAGCTGGTATCCGTGTTTTGCAGACCACGAAACACCCAACGGTTGTGTGCATGAGCCCTTAGTGTGAGGATATAAAAACTCCTCTCCCTGGTGTCATTTGACCTGCTTCTGGGGCCTGGTCATAAATGTTCAAACAGAAAAGAACTACAGAGAGAGTCAAAAGTCCCAGGACACCTCACTTCAGAAATGAAAGGGAAAACGAAATATCTGAATACCCCAGCAAGTAATGGATGAGGGGGCCTATCTTTTAGGCTACGTCTGGAACATGGCCGCTATCTTGAAAGCCGCCATATTGGATCATGGGCAAAAGAAAGGGGGGCATACAGCATATCAAAGACGACCAGAATTTTCTCAGAAATCGATTGCTGCAATATCTTGACAGCATGCCCTGATAGCTGTAGGCTGTCCAGGCATTACTGGAGTTGTAGTTATGGAACAGCTTGAGGGCCGCCGATTGGGCATTCCATCTTTAAAGCCGCCATATTGGATCAAGGGCAGATTTTTCCAATGGGAAGGGGGTAGTCCACGTAGAATATCAAAGAAGACCAGAGTTTTCTCAGAAATCTATTGCTACAATCAGATTTGCAATATCTCTTGTGGTACAAAAGCTACAAAAACACATAGTGGGTTATTTACTATCCCGAAATACGCCTACATTAGTCGCATTTCTGGTGCAGATTGCATATAACCTGTGCGCCGCAATCTGTGACTTTTTCCCGCTTACACCAAGTCTAAAAAAGTGGGCGTGATGTGGGCGGTGAAAGCAGGCCCGTCTCATTCATCATTTTCTACGCATGTTTTATGCGTAGCAAACGGTCTAAATGTAAGACAGCTCGGAAGCTGGGTTACATTTAGACTGGTGCTGGATATGCCGCAGTTATGTAGAGGCCTCTACCCGGTTGTTGTAGCAGCTTTCTGTGTTGATAACTTTTAAGTCACAGATTGCGGCGCACAGGTTATATGCAATCTGCACCAGAAATACGCCTAATGTGGGCCTATTTCTGGATAGTAAATGACCCCCTCTGTGTTTATAGCTTTTGAACCACAAGAGATATTGCAAATCTGATTGTAGCAATAGATTTCTGAGAAAACTCTGGTCGTCTTTGATATTCTACGTGGACTACCCCCTTCTCATTGGAAAAATCTGCCCTTGATCCAATATGGCGGCTTTAGGGATGGAATGCCCAACCGGCGGCCCTCCAGCTGTTCCATAACTACAACTTCAGTAATGCCTGGACAGCCTACAGCTATCAGGGCATGCTGTGAGTTGTAGTTTTTCAACAGTTGGGGGGCTGCAGGTTAAACATCTCTGGCCTAAAAGATAGACCCCCTCACCCATTAGTTGCTGGGGAATTCATATATTTCATTTTCTGATATAAAAGGGTGTCCTGCCACTTTTGACTCTCCATGTATTCTTGGAACCTGAAATGACCTGGGTCCAGCAATACTGTCCCAGACCCCCATACCGTAACCTGCCCCTGCTCATCCCCCCTCACCCCCATATCATAAAAAAGCAAAATGAATAGGAAGTAGACTCACAAATACTGCTCCTCTCAGCATGTCCGGTACAGACAGTGGAATAAATCCCTGCAGCAGAGAGAGAGAGAAAGTGTGAAAAAATTTTTTAGGGGCTGTCCTAGATTCTTCCAGAAACAGTGTCGGCACTAGGGATGAACGAACTTCAAATTTTGAAATTCGAGAATATGCTAAATTGTGTTATGGATGCCGTTACCCCGGACCATAAAGCAGACCTTTAGAGGCATTCCCTTATGCTTTCTGTCATAATAGACGTCTATGGCCAGCATAATGGAAAACGGACAGATCCGTTATGCAGGCAACAGACTTCTATAATGAAGGAATGCCTCTAAAGGCGTTCCGTTATGCATTCCATCATGGAATTGCGTTATGGTTCGGAGTAACGTCAAAACTTGAAGTTCGCTCGCCCCTAGTCGGCACCATGCCGCAAATAAAATGAAAAATAAAGTTTCAACGCACCCTCCCCTCCAAAAACAAAAATAAAAAATGCAAATCAATAATTTATATGCATCCGAAAATGGTACCAATAAAAACTAGAACTGATCCTGCAAAACATAAGTCCTGGCACAGCTACACTGACGGAAACAAAGTTCTGGCTCTTGGTATAAAGCCATGGAAAAAAAAATATAGAACAAACAAACAAAAAACGGTCTTTAAAAGAGTTGTTCAGGATTTTAATATTGATGGCCTATCCTTGGGACAAGGCATCACTATAATGTCTGCAAGAGTCCAACACCCCGACGCCCGCTGATCAGCTGCTGCAGAGTAGTCCCCCAGCCGTCGCTATAAGTATAATGGATGGAGCTGTGTAGTTCCAGCTCTACTCTGCAACATCTGATCGGTGGGGGTGTCTGAACTTCCCTCATCTGATGGCCGATCCTGTGGATAGGCAATCTATAATAAAATCCTGGAATACCACAGCTCAAAATGAGCATGTCCTTAAGGGAATAAAAGAAAATCCCCTTTAAGATGCTGC
Organism: Bufotes viridis; assembly: GCA_033119425.1. NCBI lineage: Eukaryota > Metazoa > Chordata > Amphibia > Anura > Bufonidae > Bufotes > Bufotes viridis. Next base: position 27,480,502 of record CM065597.1, on the reverse strand, counting down.
AGGGCACATAAAATTCACAGTGATCCATATGTACGAGCAGAACGGGAATTATGGGGTTCTTCCACCCAGAAAAATAATTATAACTAATTCACTCATCTATTCACTGCTCCTCTGTTCCAGCCAAAGGCTCCGACCCCCCGCGTGTGACTTCTGGACGGTGTCACAAACCTCTGCAGCCATTCAATGGCAGTTATGTGTCCCCAAGGAGCACTTTAAAGGGATTTTCCCATCTCAGACAATAGGGGCATACATATCGCTAGCATATGCCCCCATTGTCTGATAGGTGCGGGTCCCACCCCTAGGACCCGCACCTATAATGAGAATGGAGCGAGGACATGAACGGAGGGCGCACTGCGCAGCCGCTCTCCATTCATTTCTATGGACCGCCGAAAATAGCCGAGCGCTGGCTTGGCTATTTCCGTCTGTCCCATAAAAATCAATGGGCGCAAGGGCCACGCATGCGCAGTACGCTCCCATTCACTTCTATGGGAGCAGCGCTTGGCGGTGGACGGTCCCCGGGAAATCCGGGGTCCTCCAGCCACAGCGCTCCCCGCTTCATTGTAGGTGCGGGTCCCAGCGCCCCCATTGTCTGAGATGGGAAAACCCCTTTAACTCTTCGGTAAAGTGCCACTTGGGGACACATCATTGCCAAGGCCTGTAAATGGCTGCAGAGGGAGAGGAAGGAGCAGGGACAGGACCCGCGGGGAATAGGTGAATAGATTTTTTACGCAATGTTAAACACTTTCTGGGGCCTAAAAAAAACAAAAAATTAAAAATAAAAATGGGTTTGGGGATGGAAATCCCATCTTGCAGGATAAAAATAGTTTTTTGTTTTTTTTTTTAAACATTTTATTATGTAAAACTGAAAAACAAAGAGTAGACATATTTGATATCATTGCGTCCGTAACAACCTGCTCTATAAAAATAGCACATGATTTACCCTGTCAGATGAATGTTGTAAAAAATAAAAACGGTGCCAAAACATAAATTTTTTGGTTACCTTGCCTCACAAAAAACGTAATATAGAGCAATTGAAAATCATATGAACCCCAAAATAGTACCAAGAAAACTGGCACCTTATCCTGTAGTTTACAAAATGTGGTCACTTTTTTTTTGTTGAAAAATAGTTTTGATTGAAATTTTCAACACAAAAAACTTCCATTGTAAGAAGGCCAATAAACAAGGCAGTATAAAAATAAGTACATGACGCGGTAACAAAATCATGTTTCGATGCAGCATGGAAGAACAATTCCAGGGATCAGTGACATACAAAAAATCTAAAATATCCTTGTATTTTCGAGAGATCCCACCAGTAACAATGGAAAACGGAAACAGTGTTTAGAGGATGGGGGGGGGGGGGGGGAAGGAAAGTCCGAAGGGAAAAGGCAGGTCAGTAGGGTGTTTTATCTCGTATACGAACTTGTTAAATTTAGAGACCATTGCATAGATGTGACACGGTATGAAAACCCCCCCCACAAAGCAGTATAGTCGCACGTAGAAGGTTCTAGTTCTCTATAGGTAAAAATGATTGTTAAAGGGTTGCCCCCGTCTGGACATCGTAAAGTGTGGCGGGGGGCGGATGTCCACTCTTCTGCAGCCCTCTCTAAGGGCATGGAGCTGCTACAAAGACAGGGAGCGCACTATCAATGCAATTACAGTGGGCCCTTTTTTTTTTTTTTACCTTTTTCACAAGTTTAGTGATTGTGAAATTCACGAGTGCGTGCTGCAGCATGGAGCCGGCTCCTCGCAGGTAATAGCAGCGGTTACCAGAGATGTGGGAGAGACGTCTGAAGGGACAACACAGAATATACGTCAGAAACATCCTCATCAGGTGCCTGGAAACCCAGCGTTTTCCATACTTACAGCGCTGCAGGTCCCTTACAAAAGCCGTACCCGGAGGGCACAAGCCCCATCTGTGAGCATTTACGTCTAATTGTGTGTGTACCGGTCCCAGACACGGCGGCTGACGGGACTGAGCTATAAAGCTGCCATCTCATCCTGACGCTCAGAATGGAAAGTGCCTCAGGTCCAAGCCCTTTATGTGGTATTTCTGACATACAAGTGGCTGATCCACAAGTCTACAAGTGCAGTCAGCGACGCTGGAGGGACAGGACACTGTGTGACTGACATCCGTACCTCTGCCTGATGATATCCAAATCCTCCCCGATTTCCAGGTGACCCCGAACTTTAAAATCAAACTCTGGAAGAAGAACAAGCAGCACAAAACAATAACTTAGTATACATTCATCCTATATATACTTCGTACATACTTAGGACTAGAAGAAACGTGCCCAGGAGGAGGGCTTTTCCTAGTTCTCAAAGGGGTTGTCCCATGATTAAAAAGGCCTCTGCCACCAGGATCAACCCTATTAAACCAGACATATCGCCTGTTAGGGCTGATCATGCTGATTAAAACAAGACCTTCCTTTTGTCTGTATGATAAATAGCTGCAGAGATGTCTGCGTTTTTATTCATATGCAAATGAGAAGTTGGAGCACCAGGAGGCAGGACTGAGTCCTTTGATTCACATTCTTCTGTCAGAATATGTAACACGTAATCTTCCAATCTGAATGATACTCCTGGCGCCCTCTGCTGTTACTTTGATTCTCTCTCAGAATGGCCACCTAATCTGTCCACTTTTAGCCGTCACACACTCGGACCCTCTTGTACATGAGCAGTGGCATGAATCCTGCTACCGTGCAGCCATCTATTCAGAATAGTGACAGACAAGCAGCCGGCCGCCTGCGGTCGATCCACGTCCACCCGCGACAGCAAACAACCACATAATTTTATATAACATTGTGCAGCCATTGTGGACGTGGATTGGCTGTATGCCCCCTAGGAATCAGCACTAGAAGCGGCTTCTTCCCACCAGCACTGGGTACATCAGGTGGACGTTCTGAAAAGGAATCAACGCAACAGCAGGGGGCGCCATACAAAGTATGTACCAGCAATCGTCTGCTCTAACAGAAAAGTGCAAAATTTAAAGGGGTTGTCTCATTTCAGACATTGGGGGCATATCGCTAGGATATGCCCCCAATGTCTGATGGGTACATCTCCCACCTCTGGAACATTCACCTATCTTTACAACGGAGCCGGCAAAGTGAAGGAGGGCGCACCCGCCCTCCATTCATTCCTGTGGCAGCACCAAAAATAGCCGAGCGCTGCTTTTTTCAACAGTCTCATTGAAATGAATGGGAAGCGCACCAAGCGAGCGCAGCCACTGCTCCACTCACGTCTATGGGGCCGGTGAAAATAGCCAATCGCTTTTCAGTGCTCCCACACGAATGAATGGAGGGCGGCACGCATGCGCGGTTGCGTTCTCCTTCGTTTTGCGTGCTCTGATCTAAAGATAGGTGCGGTGATCTTCAGAACCGCAGGGAAGCTTGTCGTGTAATCCCCACCAATTTTTTATCGTGTATGCGTTACAAAGAATAAAATATAATTAATTTATGACCTTATGTATACAGTACTCCAGTGATTGAGTGCTCAGCCCAATTTTTAACTTTCTTTATAAATATATTCATAATTTTCCCCCATACAGCTCAAAATTTCTTCACATTGTGTATGATAAAACTTTAGCTGCATGCAGCCACCACTAGGGGGCGCACAGCGCATGAGGATGTATACAGCACCTACTAGGAGGTGCCTGGACCCCACTATCACCACATCAATCATGCGCTATGTCTTTGGTAGGAGTCTCACTGTATCCACCTTTCATATCCGTTTAAAGGTCACGTCACTTTGTATATACCTTATATTATTTATCTTATACTCATCCTGAATTACAGCATGTATCACAGTCTGGAGCAGAATTCACAGTTCTGTAGCCTTTAGAGCTGAAATCCCCTTTTAAATACATTCAGCCATTCAGTTTTGCCTGTGATTGCGTTCAGTTTTTATCGCAAAAGTGCAATGCGTTTTTCACCCGCGGGATAAAAAAAACAAAAAAAAAAAAACACAATATCTCCTAGCAACCATCAGTGAAAAACGAATCGCATACGCACATGCTTCCGGATGCAATGTGTTTTTCACGCAGCCCCATTCACTTCTATGGAGCCAGAGCTGCGTGAAAAACGCAGAATATAGAACATGCTGCGATTTTCACGCAACGCAGAAGTGACGCGTGAAAAACAACGCTTGTGTACAAGGACCCATTGAAATGAATAGGTCAGGATTCAGTGCGGGCGCTATGCGTCTACGTCACGCATTGCACCCGCGCGGAAAACTCGCTCGTGTGAAAGGGGCCTTATGCTGCACACGAGATACACCCAATTTATGGGACCATCCAGGATTAGAAAAACATGGCTGCTTTCTTCCAGAAACAGCACCACACCTGTTGATGGGTTATGTCTGGTATTACAGGCATGGCTTCTATAGAGGGCGAAGCTGCAATACCACAAATTACCTGTGCACAGGTGGGGCCATGTTTTCTAATCCTACACCACCCCTAAGGCTGGGTTCAGACTTGAGCGTTTTACAGCGCGTTCCTACGCGCTGTAAAACGCTCAACAGGCGAAAACCCATGTTTTCCCATGGGCATGGTTCTCACCTGAGCGTTTTACAGCGCGTACGAACGTGCTGTAAAACGCCCTACGCCCAAAGAAGTGCAGGAGCTTCTTTGGGGCATATTGTCGCACGTCCCCCATAGGGATATATAGCACAAACGCGCGATTTTTACTTTCATTTTCACAATGCGAAAATAAAAGTAAAGATAGAGCGTCGTACGCGCGAAGCGGGACGCGCAGGTGTGAACCCTGCCTAAGGCTGGTTGCTGTGGTGCTTTTTTGCTGTGTTTGATCCCCAAAGCTCCAGGTGCATCATTTTTGAGGATGTTGTTTTCCACCAATAGACCTCAATTTTACCAAAAATGTGCTTGCGCAACCAGTGCTGCAGTACTTTCTGGTATTTGCGGGTGTATTTCTTTTTTTAACTCCTTCACGACCAGCTAATTTTAGGCCCCATGTGAATCAATCCCACACCACATACTAGATTCCTTACCAGGTTTTTGTCCGACAACCTCCAGAACCCGAGCGTTGCTTTCATCCCCAATAGGCTGTAGAAAAACGAAAGTGACATGAGACTACAGCGTATAAGAGTCTGCAGCTGAGGAGATATACAGTGCCCCGCCTCTCTACAGGTTGTGGGTGGTATTGCAGCTTTGTCCCGTTCATTTTAACAGACCTGAGCTGCAAAATCAGACCCAACCTGTGGAAAGCAGCCATGTTTTTCTGAACTTCTACAATTCCTAAGATTAGAAAAAGTCTTTGTTTTATTTTTTTCTTTCACCCAGAAACAGCGCCGCTCTTGTCTACGACTGCCGCTGGTATTGCAGCTCTGCCCCTTCACTTGAATACTGCAATACCAGACACCAGCTATGGGCAGCAGCACTGTTACTGAGGAAAGTTATGGTTTTAAAAAAAAAAAAAAAAGTTTTTAAGAAGTTCCCAGAAGTCCTTTCTGCTACTCACAGTGCCCGGATGGGTCCTGTTAGGTAACTTAAGTGCTCGGAGGTAGAAAGATTCCTCCAATTCAGTCTCCCGCCGGTAGAGAGAAGTCAGCTGCTGACGGATCTCCTTCCCTCTGTTTCTGATCGTCAGGTATTTGGGAACCTAAATCACAAAATCGATAGGAGTAGTAATATGGTGAAAAATATGACTTCAACCTTCCCAGCATGCGCCCAACGTATATCAGTCTATAAATATTCTGTCTCCATGAAGAATTCTTCTATACGTGTCCCAGGAAATCAGCCTTCACCCCTCCACCTTCTCACACACCTCAGATAACACTTGTTTCTGGCTGTAAGGTTGCAGGCTGTAGCAGGAGCCCTCCCTCCTCTTCCCAGGACCAGACCTTTTAATCCCGCCTTCCCCTAAAGGAAGCACCGCCCCTGCTAGTGTTCCTTTATCCCTAGGTTTACTTCACTTACGCTGGGTTCAGACCTGAGCGTTTCTGAGACGCGCGTTTTACGCACGTTTTTGGCAATAGTAAACGCGCGTTTTACGCAGTGTTGTCCAATGACCAAATATCCCTGTCTATATGAAGTTTGGCCTTTTCAGCATGTTGCAAACTCATAAACGCGCGTTTTCAGTGTCAAAAACGCGCAAAATACAAGCGTTGCGCGTTCCCATTGAAGTCTATGGGCCAAAACGCGCGACAAACGCCCCCAAAAAAGCTCAAGTACTTGTTTATGCGTCGGGCGTTTTTCAGCGCGTTCGAACGCGCTGTAAAACGCGAAAATGTGAACCAGTCCCATAGGGAAGCATTGGTTTGCATCGGTTATGCGTTTTACAGCGCGTTCGAAGTGTGAACTGAGGGTTAAGGAGAGGAGATACTTACAGTCTGCAGCTCCTGCCGGTCGTGGCTCAGCTGGAGGGAGAAAGACACAGAATTAGGAAGGCAGCCAGAAATCAAGAGGTTCATATCAGCCTCTAGTCTGTCTACTACCTCACCCCCCCTCTATAGTACTTCCTGGACTCCACCGCCAGAGCTGCATTCTGCATCGTACTGCTGTCTAGGCGACAAGAATGCTCCGTCTGACCGTACATTTTCCACTGCGACCGCTCAACATGGTGGAAGGAGCAGCTACGATCATCATAGGGGCCACACTTTAAAAGGGTCATTCCAGGATTTTACTACTGATGGACTAAACACTGGAGAGGTCATGAATATCCGATTGGAGGGGATAGGACACCCCGCACCCCCGCCGAGCGGCTGTTTCCGAGAAGCATTGGAGCTGGAACAACACAGCTCCCCCATTGTGTAGTGGACGGAGCTGGTTACTGCAGCCATGCTCCGACTGAAGTGAACGGTAACCAGATCTGTCCACTACACAATGGACGGAGCTCCGCACTTCCGGAACGGACACTTTTCTGAACCAGCCGATTGCTGGAGGTGTGGGTGTTCGGACCCCTGGCATCTTAAGGACAGGCCATCAATAATAAAGTCCTGGACAACCCCTTTAAGGACCTACTGACAACTGCATCATAGTCCCCCTTTATAACCACTTCACTGAGGCGGGTAATCGCACAATGGACGCCAGCAGTGCCTGACAGGCCCAGTGCCTTCCAACATTAGTGGTGGGGGACTTTTGCCATTTCCCACTTTTTTTCCACCATTTTTTGCTGTTTTTTTAGCTTTTAATATGGCCAGAAATGCACTAAAGAGTTTTTTTCCTGTTATTTTTTTGCATTGTCCTCGGGAGTCATTACCATCTTTTGCTGCATTTTAAAAGGGAAAAAAATAAAAAATCTTTCTATTATTTTTTAATTTTAAGGGAAAAAATGCAAAAAAAAAAAAGTTAAATATGGAGCAAAAAAGTCAGCTAAAAAAAATGTGACCATAAAAATGTGAGAAGGAAGCCTAATGAGGTCTGTCGGGTTCATTCATGGTGTCCATCGTTTTGCTAAGAAACAAAAAAATAGCCATCTAGTGCAAGATATATCACCCGATGAAAGAGAACCCTCTCACTAGTGCCACCTTGTGTCCAACAAGCCTTGGGACATGACAAGGGAAAGTCGGAGACCGGAGACGGATATTTGGCTTGGCTATTTTCCCTTGCTGTGTCAGACTTTGCCTCAAGGTGGCGCTGGTGAGATGGTTCTCTTTCCTTGGGAGATACCCCTTAGCATATTGTATTCCCACGGAGCATTGCCTATAAGGCCTCTTTCACACTGGCGTGATTTCCGCGCGGGTGCAATGCGTGAGGTGGACGCATTGCACCCGCACTGAATCCTGACCCATTCATTTCTATGGGGCTGTGCACATGAGCGGTGATTTTCATGCATCACTTCTGCGTTGCGTGAAAATCGCAGCATGCTCTATATTCTGCGTTTTTCACGCAACGTAGGCCCCATAGAAGTGAATGGGGCTGCGAGAAAATCGCAAGCATCTGCAAGCAAGTGCGGATGGGGTGCGATTTTCCGGCATGGTTGCTAAGCGACGGGACCCGATCTTCATTATTTTCCCTTATAACATGGTCATAAGGGAAAATAATAGCATTCTCAATACAGAATGCTTTGTAAAATGTGGGGTTAAAAATAAAAAACTTAACTCACCTTAGCCACTTGATCGCTTAGTTGGCGATCTCTCTTCTCTCTTCATGCATTAGTGACGTCACATCACACGGTCCAATCACATGATGGATGGACATGGTGATGGACCATGTGATTGGACCATGTGATGTGACGTCACTAATGCATGAAGAGAGAAGAGAGATCGCCAACTACGCGATCAAGTGACTGAGGTGAGTTAAGTTTTTTATTTCAAACCCCTTAATCCTCATTCTACAAAGAATTCTGTATTAAGAATGCTAATTTTTTCCCTTATAATCATGATATAAGGGAAAATAATAAATTCTCCAGAATACTCAACCTGAAACAGTGATGAAGTGATGAAGTCCGGCTTCGGGTCTGGGTACCAAACATGGCGATTTTTCACACGCGCGTGCAAAACGCATTACAAACGTTTGCACACGCGCGGAAAAATCGCGCATATTCCCGCAACGCACCCGCATTCAATCCGGGCGTCAAACATGACGCACGTGCGAAAGAGGCCTAAGTCTCCATACAGGGCGGAGACCTAGCACCCTGCTTAAGCTGCAGCTAATGTGACGACTCCTTGGATGCAGGTGTGAACGAAGGTTATTCTGCAACATGGATGCATTGAGCGCCCCCTAGCGGCGACTACAGGTAGTGAGAACTTTATCAGATAAGGAAGGAGGCGATTTAGAAAACGGAGGCTCGCCCCTATACAGATATAGAAGACATCAGATCAACGCAGACAAAAAGGAAACAAGTCATCTATAGGTTTATGACGTCTCATAGAAGGAATACTCACAGTCATTTCCTTCACCTCATTGGCCACTTGTGATTTCTCCTCCTCCAGGCTGTGAATGTCTTGCCTTAATGTCTGCAGCTGCTCCCAGATGTTCACCTGTGACAAGAGTCAGAGCTGAGGCCACGTGAAGACCGCCACGCGCCCCCTCAGGATATAAGCGATACGCCCCCTCAGCCCCTATGACATAATATACTGACTATGGACCCGGGACCCCCAGAGCTCTCCTCGTAGAGATCTACGGAGACCGACTTCCTCTGACAGCATCTGCTCTGGGCACGGGAACAGAGTTGTCAGACATCTGCCCAGTCCTCCAAGCAAGGGTGGGGTCAAAGGTGTTTTTTTTGCAATTTTTTACGGATAACGTTCTTTTTCTATTTCGCATGTGCCTTTCTGGTCTTTTTTTATTTTTAACCGCCTCTAATAAAAATGTCAGGGCAGTTTTTTTAGGCTAGGTCAGGGATGGGCAAACTACGGCTCTCCAGCTGTTGTAAAACTACAACTCCCAGCATGTCCAGTCTGGCTACAGCTATCAGCCTACAGCAGGGCATGGTGGGAGTTGTAGTTTTACAACAGCTGGAGGGCCGCAGTTTGCCCATCCCGGGGCTAGGTTCACACAGAGGAATTTGGGCGCAGGTTTGGTTGCGGATTTACGCCAAAAACCACCTCTGTTTGCTGTCAATGGGGGGCCGCACAGCAGTCAGGGCACTCGTGCCAGAAACTGGCCGGATCCCATCATAGTCAAGGGTGTCTGGCAGTGAACGGCATGGATGTGTCATCAATATAGGAAACCAGACAGCTGAGGATCTGTTACAATGCATCAGTTTCAGTTTTTTTTTTTTTTTTTTACCCCAGAGAAATTTTTATTCCTGTCCTGGACTCCAGGCTGACATTTTAGGTCTGATTGACACATTACGTTTTGATTCAGTGTATTTAATTCTGGCATTAAAAAACTGTAACAAACTTCAGCTAGGACTAGATCAGGACTGGTTTTCAGCCTTTTATTGTAAGCAGGAAGGCGTCCATTCACTGACAGCAAGCGAGATCTTAGGAGTGGGAGCAGATTCTAAACTTGCAATCGCAGCAGTGACACCTGGCGGTCACATGGTGGTACTACACCTAGCTTTATTTTACATCCCCGGGGAGCTATGGACCGCTATTGCAGGGAGTATTCTCTCACCAGCGCCCGCAGTTCCCCCTCCCGAGGTCTGCCCGGTCTCCTCTCCGCCAGTTCCCGCTCCGCAGCCTCTATGTCCCGGCTCAGGGTCTCCATGTCCAGCTGAGGCCGACTACAATAACCTTCCCGCACGTACTCATACAGCCGGCTCGCGGGCACCGACTCCCCACCGCTCAAACTTCGCGTCCCTGAAAAACCGCGGCACATAGAACGGGCGCATAACCTGACCAGCATGCGGGCCGCCATCTTCCAGAGCCGTCAACTGCCCTATCCAATCACAGGGTAGGTTTCGGATAACTGACCAATCAGAATGCCGGAGCGCGCCACTGTGCCCCAGGACTGGCCAATCATAGCACTGTAAGACTGCGCAGGTAACTAGAAATGACTAATCGTGAGCCGCTGTCATTAGAATTACCCAATGATAACATCGGAACGAGACTGTCTATAGAACTGACCAATCGCACCTAGGGGCGGGGTTAGAGTACAACCAGTGTGTCCACGCCCCCCCTGGATGCATGACCCGGAAGTGACTGCACATGCTGTTGTGTGGGGCTGCTCAAGGTGAGTGAGGGGTTCAGCAGCGGGTCGTGCTGGGACTTGTGGTTCCACAGTACTCTGATGTATTGCATTGGCCACCTTTTAGGGTAGCAGAGTAAAAGTCTGTAATACCCTTCACACTTGCATTCAGAGTTTGTGTCGGATTTCACAGCAAGTATGGGGGTGTAGGGAGGAAGCCTGATGGAGCCCATTATAAATGGTGGTGTCTGCTGGTCGCTGCTGTATGAGGGATCGGGTGCAGCTGTGCAGTGAAAAGGCTGCGGTATAAATCACATTTTGCACTCACATGACCGTGTGTATTTTGTGGTCTGCGGAATATGTTTGATGTCTCATTTGCATTGTTTTTTTTTTTTATATGTTTTTTCCCCGTGGTCCGGAATAGGACATGTTCTATCTTTTGCGGTACAGACATACGGCTGCAGAAAGCCGTGATCAGACCTCATGCACGCAACCGTATTTTTGGTCCGCAACCAATCTGCATTATTTGCTTCTGGAACATGGCCATTAACAATACAGACTGACTTAACCGTGCGGCCCCCAAACGCAACATGGCTGTGTCACAAGCGCCACGTGACCGCGCTGTGTGGTCGTACAAATAGAATTCACTAAAAAAATCAGCCTCCTTGAGCAGTTGGCCACCTATCTCGAAACTCCCCCTTGTTTGACAGAGTCAGATGTCTCTCACCTGCAACAAATAGCTGCGCCTGCACAGTCGGCATCCATTGCACCATGTAACGACGCCTGCACAGTCAGCATCCGTTGCTCTGTGTAGCGGCGCCTGCACAGTCGGCATCTGTTTCTCCGTGTAGCGGCGCCTGCACAGTCGGCATCTGTTTCTCCATGTAGCAGCGCCTGCACAGTCAGCATCTGTTCTCCGTGTAGCGGCGTCTGCACAGTCAGCATCTGTTTCTCCGTGTAGCGGTGCCTGCACAGTTCGCATCTTTTTCTCCATGTAGCGGCGCCTGCACAGTCGGCATCTGTTTCTCCGTGTAGCGGCGCCTGCACAGTTCGCATCTGTTTCTCCATGTAGCGGCTCCTGCACAGTCGGCATCTGTTTCTCCGTGTAGCGGCGCCTGCACAGTTGGCATCTGTTTCTCCGAGTAGCGGCGCCTGCACAGTCGGCATCTGTTTCTCCTTGTAGCAACGACTGCACAGTTGGCATCTGTTTCTCCGTGTAGCGGCGCCTGCACAGTCGGCATCTGTTTCTCCATGTAGCGGCGCCTGCACAGTCGGCATCTGTTTCTCCGTGTAGCGGCGCCTGCACAGTCGGCATCTGTTTCTCCGTGTAAAAATAAAAGGGCAAAAACAGAAAGGTTCTTACTACTCAATGAATTGTGTGATCAGAGAGGGACAGGAGAATATGGAACACAGCCCAATGTTGATCGGATCCCCAAGTTGTGTCAATGAAATGTTCAAAACCCCTGACTTTTCTCCCCCTTCGGCAGAGGGAGGAGCTGAGAGGAGTCCCCCTCCCATCCTTGGCCCAGCCATCTAGGAAGGCCTTCATCATGGGTGTGTGCTCCACCTCGATCCCTAAAATATAAAAAAAACATGGCTTCTAGTGTTGAGCGAACTTCTGTTTCAAGTTCTGCGTACAAATTTCGGGTTATCTAAGAATTCCGTTATGGATTCTGCTACCACGGACCATAAGTTATGGTCCGTGGTAGCGGAATCCATAGGGGAATTCCTCGGCCTAGGAAAAACTGAGAAAACCGCGGCACTACTGCCTTCTCAGACAGTTGATCGGCGGGGGTCCTTGGTGTCAGACCCTAACTGATCAGATACTGATGACCTATCCAGAGAACACTTTTAGGCCTTATGCACATGGCCGTGTCCATTTTTGCGTACCGCAAATTGCGGATCAGATGCGGACTGAAACTGCTGTTAAAATGGGGCCCATTGATTTCGGTTGGGCCCCTCTGATCTTGAAAACAACCACAAATAGGACATGTCCTATTTTTCGATGAGCACTACTCACGCGCTGGTAAAAAAAAACGGCCATGTGAATAGCGCCATAGATTTTAACAGTTTTTCAGTCATGGGAATAAGGGCCTAAGTGTATTAACTCCATAGTGACGCTCCTCCCTAATACAGTCACATATCTGGTCCTATCTGGACATTTATGGCAGATTCATAGCACATGCCATAAAGGTCAGAAAGGTGCGGGTCCTGTTGTGAATAAAGAGCACGCTGCACGTGCGAGACGTCCCCGCCATTCACTGCGCAGGGACTTCCAATTTTTGGAAGTCCCATACCAGTGAATGGGGGAAAGCCGCACATACACAGGTTGCTCTCCATTCACGATGGGACCCCCTTCTTGAGTTAGGAGAGGGTCATAGCATTCTTTGATGTGAATACCACTATGAGATGTCCGGTATGGAGAGCGTCACGCCCTGGTGCCCCCATGTACATGGAGTGTGATTGTTTGCAGCAGGTCATTCACGTGAGCTTGTCTCTCTTGCAGGTGATGTCTGTCTGAAGCCAAGATGTCCTTTGCAGGAATCCGGAGCCTTGCCTCCTTACCTTGGCGATGGGGTAGGTCGGCACATTGGCCAGTATGGTAATGGATATAAGGTGGTTGTGTTGATGGCAGGAGGCCTCTTGTTTTGCACTCCTGAATCCATATGTGCAGATCAGCGGTCTGCGCTCTCAGGTCTTCAGTTTCTATCACATTCTCCGTCGGACATCTACTTCCTGTCGGCCATCGTTGCTACCACAGGGATAATCTCTCTGTATCAGTAGCTGATCCCTTTATTTGTTCCTCAAGAATGTGTCGGACACACCCTGCCATGGGTATAAATGGCAAGAGTTTACTTTATCATGAACAGGGAATGCTGGGAAGTATATTCTGATGATGTCATCAGCGCAGGAGGAAGTAGCTTGCTCCTGCTCTAGAGTTTCAGCAGTTTTCAGCCATTGTAGCTGAAGCTTAAGATATGGCAGAAAACTGATTAGAGCTTTCAGAAGACAAGGTGGCTCCTAGCCCCGTTGCCACTTTGTTATACCATTAGTGGTAGGTAGTCACAGAGGTCAGACGATCACCTATCAGATGTTGATGCCACCATATGTCTGGGATGAGACGTTAATTATGTTGTCTTTTAGGTTCTTCGCTTTTCCGTCCTGCTGTCCCTTCCCTGGTGGACTCCCATAGCATGGCCACATTGAACCAGATGCACCGGGCAGGCCCACCCAAGAAAGAACCACCCAAACTGGGACCTTTGGGTGGCAACCCTCAGCTCAAAGGTGTCGTTTTAAAAACCATGATCCGGAAGCCTAAAAAACCCAACTCTGCCAACCGCAAGTGTGCCCGTGTGCGGCTCAGCAACGGCAAAGAGGTGGTGTGCTTTATACCAGGAGAGGGACACAACCTGCAGGAACACAACATTGTCCTGGTGGAGGGTGGACGCACACAGGATCTGCCTGGGGTCAAGCTAAAAATTGTCCGTGGAAAATATGACTGTGCCCATGTAAAGAAGAAGTGATGGTCGCTACCAGGGCTACTATGTACCGCTACAACTTACTGTACACTGACTGCAGAGGCTAGTCTTCGTCAGATGATAAGAGCTACTACGCCACCTTGAGGAGGTGTGCAAGATTACTTATTCCTGGTGCCCACTGTAGTTGATGACGATTTTGTGACTTATCTTTGCCATGAAACAATAAACTGTTGCTTTATGTACTGACCTGGACGCCAGAATATATTCTAAGAACTGTATACACAGCTTGCAGTCAGCTCCCCCTAGTGGTGGCTGCAGGGAACCAGAATTGAGTACAGATAGATGCAGAGGTTCACTACGCTCAATGCTTTTGGCTCATCCTATGTACAATACTGACACCAGGTCTATGGGTTACTAAATCTACCTAACAAGTTGAGTAACTAACTGGTTCTCAATGGAAACTGGAGACAGATGCACCCCTAATGGGTTAGCTGAGATGTAAGGGTACAACCACACGGCCATTAACAGTACAGACCCACTGAATAGTGCAGTCTCATTAGTTTAATTACAGCCTTTTGCGGTCCATAGGGCCACAGCAGGACTTGGCTGCATCACAACCGCACCGTGTAGTCTCACCCTATTAAAGGGGTTATGCCATGACTAATATAAAAAATGAAAATCAGACATCATATAGTACATGACGATCTCAAAGCTAGAACCAGCCCTGTACCTCTCATGGAACCAGAGGAAGGGAGGAGGAGGGGGTTATGGTTTTTTTAAAACTACAGTTCTCCTGCTCGAGTCTCTACCATTTATGTTCTCACTTTGGGGCTGCTCAAGGAGATTGAGGTTTAGCAGGAGGATTTTCTGCGACTTGTGGTTCCCCAGGATACCTGGCGCATTGTTATCACTGCTGTATTGAGCACAGCACACCTATGTATGTAGTATGAGCGCTCGGACCGATTCATACAGACCTGGAAAATTGTATCATTTTATATGTTGCCCAAAGAAACTAACTAATAGACAAATATTAATAGACTGAGGGTCCATTCACACGACCATATGAATTTCAATGGGGCCGCAAAAGATGCGGACAGCACACAGTGTGCTGACTGCATCCGTAGTTCTATTCCACGGCCCCTCAAAAAACATAGAGTAAGTACTATTCTTGTCCGGACATGTGCGGTCTGCAAAATTCGGTATCTATGTTTTGCAGATCCGCAATTTGTGGACCGCAAAACACTTACGGTCGTGTGAACCTTAGTATCACATAGAGGCTCCTCCTGTGGGGCAAATATTGTCTTATGTAGCTAGGGGGTAGAGGATGGGGCATGTGTCAGACAGGTGCCTTGGCCAGGATGGGTAATGCTGCGGCTGACCACCCCCAATTTCACTTTTTGCAATGGAGGGGGGATCCATGAGCCATTTCTGGGGCAAAAGCTGCAGAATACAAAAACCTAGGGAACATTTCTGCTGTATTTTCAGTCATGTGGGGACATCCTGAAACTCGTTTTCTTTCTCACCTTTGCCATGAAAGTGTTGTGTTTAGCACTGTCAGATATCTCCCACTCCTGCCCCCCCCTCTTAAAAGCATTTTTTTATTATTGCATTGTACTCATTTTGAGCTAAACATAATTTTTTCAATTGGTCTTTATTAAAAATGTTGAGCACCTGTCTCTGTTCAGCCTTGAGATTCTCTAGTAACAGGCTCTGGATTTTCACTCTGTTCCGTCAGGCAGCTCAGCTGACAGCTCCTTATCTCTGATCTCCTGACCTTATAAACACTCATTATAGTTCAGTTCTTCTCTTACTGATAAGAATGTGGCTTTTAAGTGAAAGTATGATTCTCACAGCTAGGCAGAAGTTAACCCTTTATGACAAAGCTGCTGAATATTTTTAATAAAGTCTGATTGAAAAAATTAATTTAAGCCCAAAATGAGTAAAATGCAATCATAAAAATTTTTCCCCTGAAGGTGTACATAGCCTTTAATTGTCCAGCTGTCCATTTAAAGGGGTTGTGTCACTTCAGAAAATGGCATTTATCATGTGGAGTAAATTAATACAAGGCACTTACTAATGTATTGTGATTCTCCATATTGCCTCTTTTCCATCACTTTATACACTGCTCGTTTCCATGGTTACGTCCACCACTGCTGCTGGATTGCAGGGTGGTCGTAGCCATGGAAATGAACATTGTATCATTTGCACACTATAGAAAAAAAGCACCAGCCTATGTGCGCTCCCATGGTCCCGGCCAGCAGAGAGGCTGGCACTTTTTCCTATAGTGTGCAAGCACGACCACCACTGCCGGACGGCAGGATGGTCGTAGCCATTGAAATGAGCCGTGTATAATGTGATGAAAAAATGAATCCAGCCAGCAAAGGAGGCAATATGGAGAATCAGAATACATTAGTAAGTGCCTTGTATTAATTCTGTCTACATGATAAATGCCATGTGCTGAAGTGAGACAACCCCTTTAAATACAACTCCTTTAGGAGCAGACAGCCCATATAGTTCTGTGTGCAACATGAAAAAAAAAATGTTCCTCTGCCCATGTTGATGCCCCGTTCTAGACCGCAACAGTCACAGGAGCAAGCAGCTCCCTGGTCTTGTGGGAAAAGCTAAGAATGGGCCTGTGACATTAGGACCATAGGGGTCGTCAGCTCCTAGGGCAAGACAATCCTTTTAAAGGGGTTCTCTGGGCTTTCTTGTGACCTCTGGAAGAAGAAAGATAATTTAGGTTGTACTTACCCCTCTTGTTTTTCCACCGATGCCGCGGTGCATTTACTTTTATGGAAGAGAAAGGCACATATTGGGTCGGGACCCGAGCACTGCAGCCAGTGTGAGTGCACCAGTGACGGTGGCTGGACGGATGGGTAAGTATTAACTAAACTGCCACACGTTAAAAGAAAGAATTTTTTTCTATTACACCCCATAACGGTGCATGTGAGACCATTCCCCATGCCGACAAAAAGTATGGAGGAAGGAGGGGCTATAAACATGGCGCCTGATTGCAAGCGTTATAGGCGCCAGGTCATAGGTGCCACTGTCAGTGGCAGCAGGGCAACCCAGAGCGAAGGCAGGGACAGTTCCCAGGTGTCCATGCCTTCTAGATCGCTGCATACACAGCGCTCACCGAGCGCTGTGTATACAGATCAGGAAGCGCTATGCCGCTTCCTGTTCCGGCAGTCATGTGACCCATGCCCGGCGCTAGCACCCAGCAAGGTCGGGCAGCTGCTGGGGCCCACTGAGCTGCTATGGGCACTTCCATCAATACAGATGGAAGAACTCATTGCTGGAGCTGCTGTCATTTCACTTACGCAGTACCCCTTCTGGAGGGCCCTCTGATATTTAAATGAGGCTGCTGCGGAGACTCAGACACGCCCCCCCTCTACACTGCTGCCTGAGGACAGTGAGGAGAGAAGATCGAAGAGCTGGAGTAGAAGCGACAACACAGCTTCTCAGTGATTAGTGAGTCTGCACTGTGACTGCCTTTTGTCTGTGGGACAGGGAACTCTTCCAGGTGCTGGTGGATGTTGTACTAGACAAGCAGCTTCGTGCTATTAGTTTTATTGCTTCCTTAAGCAGTTTGCCTCCATGACACCTTCCCCCCCCCCCTCCATACCCTGTCCTATCTCAGGAGCCCCTGCTGTCTCCTTTCCTCCCTCATGTAGCCAGAGCAACTGTCTCCTATTGCTGCCCTGCCACTACTTCTTGTATGAATCCCCCTCAGAGCCCCTTCCACCTACTTGCTGTGTTCACCCCTCCTGTCCATCTATGGCCCCTGTGTCACTCCTCTGCGCCCCCCCGTATTGTGCTCACTTATACCCTGCTCCAGCAATGATAGGTATGTGAGGGTGTCATTACATAGTATAATGCCCCCCAGTGAATCCATTTAGTATAATGATCCCTATTGACCCTCCATTCAGTATTATGACCCTCAGTGCCCCCTCCATACAGTATAAGGCTCCATTCACACGACCGTATGTTGTCCGCAAAAAAACGGATCCGTGTCCGCAAAAAAACGGATTGCATTCCGTTTTTTTGCTGATCCATAGACCTCAATAGGGCCATGTCCACTGTGCGGTCATTATACTGTGTGTGCGGCCACTGGGGGTCATTATACCGTGTGGGAGCCACAGGGGGACATGTAAATGTAAAAAAATGCCTGAAGGGGGCCCAGTGGGATTTATCGCCCAAGGGCTCACATGAGCCTGGGGCCGGCCCTGATGTGACTGCCGGGGGGGGGGGGGGGGGCAGGAGCTGTCGGGTCTTTCACAGACCTCGATCAGCCCTGCACTTAGGCTGTACAGCCTCTCTCGGGGTGTATTTCCCCTGTAACTTGGGTGACTATGTCAGTAGCAAGAGAAATCAAGTTACAGGAGAAATTAATAGTGAAAAAAAATGTCAAATGTCCCCCAGAGGTCTTGTATGACCTTATGGGGGACACAAAGTGTAAAATAAAAAATGAAAAAAGTTTCACATGTAAAACAAAAAAAAAACCCAAATTAAGTAATTAAAAAAAAATTCAAAATAGGAAAAAATAAATAAAAGACATATTTGGTATCGCTGCATCCGTGACGGCCGGCTCTATAAATGACATGATCCACCCTGTCAGATAAACACCATACAAAATAAGAACAGTGTGAAAAAAAGCCATTTTTGTCACCTTACATCACAAAAAGTGCAACACCAAGTAATCAAATAGGCGTATGTCCCACCAAATGGTACCAATAAAATAAAACAGTCACCTCATTCTGCAAAAAATGAGCCCCTACATAAGAAAATCACTCTCAGAACATGGAGACATTAAATTTCAAAAATGCTATTATTGTGTTAAAGTAAAAAATAATAATTAAGTAGACCTATTAGGTATCAGCGCGTTCGTAACAACCAGCTCTATAAAAATATCACATGAACCAACCCCTTAGGTGAATGCCGTAAAAAAAAAAAATAGAAACAGTGCCACAAAAAAGCCATTTTTTGTCACCTTACATCACAAAAAGCGATCAAAAATTCATATGCACCCCAAAATACTGCCAAATAGTCATCTCATCCCGCAAAAAATGAGACCCTACCTAAGACAATCGCCCAAAAAATAAAAAAAAATATGACTCAGACTATGGAGACACTAAAACATGATTTTTTTATTTTTGCTTCAAAAATGATATTATTGTGTGAAACTTAAATAAATAAATAAATAAAAAAGTACACATATTATGTATCGCCACGTCCGTAAGAACCTTCTCTATAAAAATAACACATGACCTAACCCCTCAGGTGAACATCGCAAAAAAATAAAATAAAAACAGTTCTAAAAACCCCCACTTTGTCACCTTAAATCACCAAAAGTGCAACCAAGCGATCAAAAAGGCGTATGCCCCCCAAAATAGTACCAATCTAACAGTCACCTCATCTCACAAAAAATGAGCCCCTACCTAAGACAATCGCCCAAAAACATAAAACTAAATATGGCTCTCAGAATATGGAGACACTAAAGTAGAAGGAGGCAGTCTCTCCCTCCCCCTGTGCTGCCGCGCTGCCAATGAGGAGAGACGGGAGGAGGAGGGGCGGGCGCACTGGCCACCAATGAGGAGTAACGTTTCATATACAAATGCAGGCAGAAGAAACTCATTGCCGCACCTGAGGGGTTAACAGCGCGGATCGCAGCGCTCTGTCACAGGCAGGTGCTGGCAGTGTGTTACTTCTGCCTGCATTTGTATATGAATAGTTACTAGTCATTGTTGGCCAGTGCGCCCACCTCCCCCTCCCCAGTATTAAAACATTAGTGGCCAGTGTGCCCCCCCTGTCCCCATTATTAAAATACATTATTAGTGGCCAGTGCACCCTCCCCATCCCCCTTTCCTCCACCCCCAGTATTAATATCATTGGTGGCAGTGGCCACAGGGTCCCCTCACCTCCTCCTTGGTGGCAGTGATCAGAGCCCCAGCAGTGCAATGCTGGGGCTCCGATCAGTTACCATGGCAACTAGGACGCTACTGAAGTCCTGGCTGCCATAGTCAGCTCCCTGCTGCAGGGAGAGTGTGAGGTCCTATTCACCCTCATAGAGCTGTATCAGGGTGAATAGGATGAAAATGATCCCAGGTTCTAGATAACAGGTTCTAAATAAACTGCAAAAAAAAAAAAAAAAAGTACCAAAATATTAAGTATAAATCACCCCATTTCCCAATTTTACATATAAAATATATAAACGATAAATAAATAAAATATTACATATAGCTGCATCTCAAAAGTCCAAACTATTAAAAAATCCTCTTTTATGCGGTGAACGCCGTAAAAAAAAAAAAAAAAAAATGCACGATTCGCCATTTTCTTTTAGTCGCCTTGTTCCCCTAAAAAGTAGGATAGGACTGTTGTATTATGAGCCGGCGGTTCCATAAAATGTGGAATGCACACGGCTTTTTTTGGCGTTTTTTTTTTCCCGCGTGGTATCGAATATCGCAATACTTTTTTATGGTATCTATACCGAATCAAAATTTTGGTATCGAAACAACTTTAATCGCTAGGATATGCTCCCATTATCTTAAAGGTGCGGGTCCCACCGCTAGGACCTGCACCTATATCGAGAACGGAGCCCCACAAGGTGGTGGCTGGAGGTGGCTACAGGAAAGGGTGTGCAGGGTGTGTGCTATCCTGACTAGGGATGAGCGAAATTGTGTTTTTAAGTTCAGCATACGAGGTTCGCGTTACCTTAGAATTCCGCTGTAAAAAGAACAAGGATGAGACAGCACTACCGGTGGAACAATGTCCACTAGTCCATTCCGTGGCGGTGCAAAGCGATGCAAGGGCCCGGCCTTAGCGACCCCTCCAGTAGTGTAGAAAACAACCAAAGATCGCAGCACTCTAATTTCTTCAATTCAAAATCTTTACTCCACCAAAAAGAAGCGACGTTTCAGCTCAAAGAGAGTCTTTATCAAGCATGCTTGATAAAGACTCTCTTAAGTCGAAACATTGCTTCTTTTTGGTGGAGTAAAGATTTTGGATTGAAGAAATTAGAGTGCTGCGATTTTTGGTTATAAATTCCGCTACCACGGATTATAACTTACGGTCCGTGGTAGCGGAATCCATAACGGAATGCTTAGATAACCCGAAGCTTGTATGCCAAACTTGGAAACACAAGTTCTCTCAACACTAATCCTGTCCAGAGTGTTCATCAATGTCGGATATATCTTCTGTTCGGACCGTGAACGCCATGCTTCCCGTGTGTATCCTGATCTACATGGGTTCCGGTTTATGCCTTGATTCGTGTCCATTTGCTATACTTGGGTTCCCTGCAGTTATAACTGTGGGTGCTTGGACTAGGTCAGATCATCCAAGCTGGTAGGGACAGTAGTCGAGTGAGACTAGGTCTGCACTGTTCCCTACCTTTTTCTCTAGTTTGATTCTGATTACGTTTTTGTCTTGTCCCATTTTGTTTAATAAAGCGTTTGTTTTGCATATTCTGTGTCCGTAAGTCTTATTTCTGCGAACGCTTACGATACGTTCAGTGCTACTCCTAACCCCCGAACATGTCACTTTGCTTGTGGATTGAGAGCATCTTCCAGCCCGTTCCAAGATCACATGGGTCTGACGTCAAGACTATTTTGGCACGGATTCTGACAGGGATCATGCGAGACCTGGTTGTGATGTCAGAGGAAATGGTCTCCACAGAGGACAAATTCACGTGGCTGATCTCCGGAGTGAGACGTAAAAAGAAGCACAAGCACGTTAGTAAATTGCAAGTAGTGTTGCCAAACTTTGGAATAATACTGTACGGAGATCCGTCTCCGTACAGTATTAGAATGTATGGGCTGTGA
Organism: Bufotes viridis; assembly: GCA_033119425.1. Taxonomy (NCBI): domain Eukaryota; kingdom Metazoa; phylum Chordata; class Amphibia; order Anura; family Bufonidae; genus Bufotes; species Bufotes viridis. Next base: position 27,458,678 of record CM065597.1, on the reverse strand, counting down.
TGAGCCGAAGTTAGTTGTTCACGTGCGACTTTGTGAATAACTTACGTCGTCTTATCGGAGCCCATACATTCTAATACTGTACGGAAACAGATCTCCGTACAGTATTATTCCGAAGTTTTGAACAAAGCGACTATGGATGAAGCATCCGAAGATCGCTTCGCTCAACACTAGTTGCAAGGCCTGGCAGGGGAAGTACAGAAAAAGGGAAAACTGTTTACCCCGATAACCCCTCTAATAAAGCGCTACACATTTTACCGCTCTGCATTTCAGCAGCCAAAACTTTTATTTTTTTCATTGGCAGAAGCTTTGTGGTTTATAAGTGGCATTTGCTTTAGAATTGTAATATATAAACATCCTTGGGGTTACAGTGCAGACGTAGCCGCAGTCCGTGTGTGTGGGGGGTGGCTCATCTACAGGGCTCCAAGTTGTCACACTTCACAGTGACGGAGGAGTTGGAGATCCGAGCGCCGTACCATCCTTTCCAGAACTGCATGTCTTTTCCTTTGTGAGTAAAGTTCACATATCGGACGCCGGGTCCGTAGTGGCGGAATTCATGAGAGACCTGCGGAGACAGCACAATAAAAAAAAAAATAAAAAATCACTGGACATATTGAAAAATACGTTATACACAGAGGAGGACCCGAGGACTGGTCTGCGGGAGGAAGAAGGGGTTGTTCTGATGGTGCCGCCTCTAAAGTGGATCTGTGCACAGCAGCATTTTACAGCTACAGGTCCGTACTGCTAGAAACCAAAATAACACAAAAACCAACTACTACGAGCCCTGAAGGAATACAGTGGACACATTTTAGGAGTCTGGTGCACCCATAAGCAGAGCATACTCCTTTGCTGCTCAGGAATGACGGCCTGTATTAACCCTTAGGATACAGGAGATTTTTTTTCAGTTTTTGCGTTTTCATTTTTATTCCCTATCTTCCATGAGCCATAACTTTTTTATTTTTCTGTTCACATATGCATATGAGGCTTCATTTGTTGTGGGACAGGTTGTACTTTCTAATGCCACCATTTAATATGGCATACAATGTAGTGGGAAGCAGGAGAAAAATTCCAAATGGGGTGGAATTGGAAAAAAATAACGTAATTCCTTCACGGTTTTACAGGTTTTGTTCCTACGGGGTTCCCTTTGCGGAAGCACTGACCTGTGCCCTTCATTCTCTGGGTCAGTACGATTACAATGATACCACATATGAATAGGTTGTGTCTAAATAGTATAAAAATAATTTAAAACTTTGAAAAAAATTTTTTTCTCATCAACATATTCTGACCATCATAACTATTTTATAGTTATGTCTACTGAGCTGTGTGGGGGCTCATTTTTTGCGGGACGATCTGTAGTTTTTAGCAATACCATTTGGAGTGTGTGTGACTTTATCACCTTTTTTTTGGGTAGGAGAGACGCCATTCGCTGTACTGGAAAAATATTTTTATATTTGAATAGCACTGGCATTTTGGATGCGGTGATGCCCATGATGTTTATATTTTTTGTTATTTACGGATTTACTTTTTTTATTCGATGAAAAGGGGGGTGATTTAAATTTTTTTTTCTTTTTTATATATTTTTTAAGTTTTTTTAAATTATTTTATGATATTGTAGCTCATGTTCTTTGGCCGCAGAAGATGCCAGTAACACTTCCGGGTTTTTGAGCTTTTAGATGCCTTGATCACGGCATCTAAAGGCTTTAATGACTGCGATTGGCATTATTGCCAGTCGCGGTCATTAGCCGCGGATCTCTGCTGTTTGATAGCGCGATCGGACGCCATGTTTACCCATCGAAAGGGTTAAAATTCACAGCTGCATTCACAATTCTGCTGACTTCAGAGCTGGAATTCTCTCGACACTCTCTGCTGCTTCAGAGCCTGCACTTAGTTTGTTTGGGTGTTCCTTACATTAGGTATTCTGACACAGGAGAAACTGTATCGTACCTGGTAATAACGTGTGTCGTTCCACTGGGGGATGGGATCGGGGTCCATAGTGAACTCCTGGAGTACAGTTTGCTGATCGGCAGCCAAGAGCTGAACTTTTATACTATAGACACAGCTGCAGTCATTTCGTCCGGCGTACCTGCAAGAAACGATCCCGGCCTCGCGAGTTACATATATATTTTTTTTAATGTTCTCCAAGGTTGAATGTATACAGCTTTAGGCCTCATCCACATTTTAGGTCCCGTATTACGACCACAAGTACCAGCCCGATCCATCCTGTGATGCTGTTCGCTCAGGTCCTTAGATCTGCAGTCGGGTCTCAAGGTCAGAATACAGAATCTGAAATATTCTAACCGTGTATACAACTTACGCCTAGGTTTAGTTACACAACTCCATGTCCAGCAGAGATCAGAGAATTTCAAGTGTTAGGGTACTTTCACACTTGCGTTTTTCTTTTCCGGCATAGAATTCCGTCCTAGGGGCTCAGTACCGGAAAAGAACTGATCAGTTTTATCCCCATGCATTCTGAATGGAGACAAATCCATTCAGGATACATCAAGATGTGTTCAGTTGAATCTTTTTGACATTTCAGGACGGAGATAATACCGCAGCATGATGCGGTTTTATCTCCAACCAAAATTCCGGAACACTTGCCGGAATGCTGGATCCGACATTTTTTCCCATTGGAATGTATTAGTGTCAGATCCGGTATTCAAAATACCGCAATGCGCAGACCGGTAAAAATGCGAAAAAAATATATAACGGATCCGTCTCGCCGCATGAGAAGGGGAGAGATGGATCTGTTCTTGCAATACATTTGTAAGACGGATCCGTAGCCGGATCAGTCTTCAAATGCTTTTCGTTTGCATGCAGATTGCCAGATCTGGCAAGCAGTTCCAGCGACGGAACTGCTTGCCGGATCACTCTGCCGCAGGTGTGAAAGTACCCTAAGATTTCACTTAAAAAAAAGGAGTTGAACAGAATTAAGAAAAATAAAAAATCATGGCTGCGTTCTTCCAAAAACAGCACCACACCTGGCTACCGATTTTCTGTGGATTGCGGCTTTCCTCCATGCATTTCAATGGAGCTGAGCTGCAATGCCAGGCACAACCTGTGGACAATTGTGGCAGTTTTTGTAATCCTTGGCAGGACGACCTGTGATCGGCTTATTGGTCAGGGATCCTTCTAATAGAAACGGATTGCGGGGAATCCCTATGATAATACGGAAAGCAGGTGTAATAACTGACCAGTCAGATATGCAGATAGGAGGCTGGTGGACGTCCAGGAGATGCTCCCATAGTCCTTCCTGTACAAGGTCTATGATCTGGCTCTTCTTACACCAACTGTAGGGAGAGGTACAGGGTTAGCGAGGTAAGTTACAGAACGGAGAGCAGAAGGCCGGCTGGTTACTCACCCGAATGAGCTGACGAAGCAGGTCTGGCTGTCGGCACCTTCTAAAACCGATTTATTTTTCTCCACCCTCCAACCATCCCCTCCATGTTTTACACTCCAGTGATTGAGCTGTTCTGAAGGAAATAAGAAAATCAGACTGATGCAACATGTGAACAGAGCGGTACTGAGCATGCACGACCACCATACAGATAGTCGAGCACTGTACTCAGCAGTAAACGGAACGGTAGTCACCCCTCTGCGCTACACTCACAGGTGAAATCGGGTTTTCTTATTTGGTGGGGTGCCCAGCGGTGGGACCCCCTTCTCCTGTGGATAGGCAATACCATAAAACCTTTAAAGGATTTGTCCAATTAAGAGAATTGTGGATAGAGAACGAGAAATGGGGGGGGGGGGGGCGTACTTCCCTTCCGAATGGAGCAAAAGGCATGACTGTGTGTCTGCTGTACAAGCGCTCGGCTAATTCTGGCAGCCCCATAGCGCTTAATGGAGAGGCCGGTCACATGCATGACCACCTCTCCATTCCACCGGGCCCCTGTTCTCGTGATCGGAGGTGGGACCCAGCGGTCAGACACTTATCCCATATCCTGTGGGTGGACAGGGGAAAAGTTGTCCAATTTGAACAACCCCTTTAATCAAAATCAGGCTGATTACTAGGGACGTACACCATTCCAAAGGCTGAGGTTGTTAGGAATGTATCCCTAGTAACCAGACCGTCAGACAAGACCCAAATGATCGGCTTAAAGCAGGACCGGGGGTGCACGGACAGGTTACTGATATGTATAAAACCAATGTATCTGAGGTACTGCTGTGTCCCAAAGATCTAACACCGCGGTCATCTCCAAATGTGCGTCTGTGGTCCACGAAACATGGTTCATGTGAAGAGTGCATGACCCACCGTGTCCAAGTAGACCTCAACTCCCTGATCATAGTAATCTGTGGGTCTACTGAAAGAGTAGACCGGTGGACGGGCTTAAACTTACCTCCTCATAAGACGCTGTGATCCGGGAGCTTGGGTTAATTGAGCTGCAGTCAATAGGGGAAAAGCAGCCATCACACGGACTGTGTATGAAGGGGTGCACACGCATGTTTGGGGCTATATTTTCCATCCTGAAAAATCGCTATCAATAGTTGATCATTAAAGGGGTTTTTCGAGGCTGGAAATGCCCCCCCATACGCCTGGGCCCCTCACGCTTAATCTACTTACCTGGCTCCCCGCGCCGCTCCTGTTCCACGCACTGCCGTCGCTGTGTGGATGAAAACATCCGGTGTCGGGGGGGTGGGTTTAGCCAATGGCAGGCGGTGACGAGCTTCCCTAGTGTCACTCGCTATCCTAGAGAGGCTCGTCCCCGTCTGCCATTGGCTAAACCCACCCCCCGACACCGGATGTTTTCATCCACGCACAGGGAGCAATGCGGGGACCAGGAGCGGCGCGGGGAGCCAGGTAAGTAGAATCAGCTTATGGGGGGCCATTTCCAGCCTCGATTAACCTCTTTAAGCTGGATTTTCACAGGCTGGCTGAGCGGCCAATTAGTTGGGAAGGAAGCGTTCCTTCCCGACAGTCGGCTGCTCGTTCAGCATTTACATGCAGCAATCACCTCCACAGTACGAGGAGGAGGGATCCCTCGTCCCCATATAGAAACATTGGCCCCGAAGCCATGATCGGTGGTGCCTGCATGAACGACAGGATCACCCAATTAAAGAGCGTTTTGCTTTTTGATAATGTGATCGGCGGCTCATTTACATGGCTGATTGTCAGGAGCGACCGTTTGCAGAAACAGTCGTTCCTATAATCTGTCCGATTTTCGGGCCATGTAAATGCCCCCTTACTTGTGGACAGGAGCCGATTATGTTCTGCATATAATATATGTTTCTAGATTTATATTTTTTTATTTTCTGTTATTTATTGCTTGTCTTTTTAGGCCCCTTTCACATCAGCGTTTTTCCTTTCCGTCCTCGGGGCTCTAGGACGGAAAGATACTCATCAGGATTATCCCCATGCATCCTGAATAGAGAGCAATCCGTTCAGGATGCATCAGGATGTCTTCTATTCAGTATGTGAACGTTTTTTGGACGTTGACAAAACCGCAGCATGCTGCGGATTTGTCTCCGTCCAAAAATCCGTAAGACATGCGGTAACGCCGGATCCGGAATTAATGCCCATTGAGGTGCATTAATCTGGAATTAAGCTAAACGTTGTTTCGGCGCATTGCCGGATCCGACGTTTAGCTTTTGTGAATGGTTACCGTGGCAGCCAGGACACTAAAGCCCCGGCTGCCATGGTAAAGTGTAGTGGGGAGGCAGCGGAGCAGATACTTACCGTCCGTGCAGCTCCCGTGGCGCTCCACAATGACGTCAGAGCGCCCCATGAGCATGGATCACATGATCCATGCTCATGGGGCGCTCTGACGTCATTGTGGAGCGCCCCGGGAGCCGCACGGACTGTAAGTATCTGCTCCCCTGGCTCCCTACTACTTACTATGGCAGCCGGGACTTTAGTAGCGTCCTGGCTGCCATAGTAACACTGAAAGCATTTTGAAGACTGATCAGTCTTCAAATGCTTTCAGTTGTCTTGCACTCTGACGGATCCGGTGGGCATTTCCGGCGACGGAAGTGCACGCCGGATCCTCACAACGCTAGTGTGAAAGAGGCCTTAGGCAAGTAAATTGTGTATTTTGGAATATATGCCTGGAGTATCTCACCATTATTACTTTAACATGCCTGAAACAAGCCTTAAAGGCTATTCACAGCTTCAGGAGCAATTTCTTTTATGATTGCATTTTACTCATTTTGGGCTAAAAAAAATGTTTTTCATTGGTCTTTATTAAAAATTTTAAACCGTTATGTCACGATGTGATTGGTACTTTCACTTTGTGCCTTCTCTCTAAGTTACTAAGAGGTCATAAACACTTATTTAACCACTTGAAGACCACCGGTTTATACCCCCCTAGTGACCAGAAATCCGCACTACACTACTTTACCCGTTTATTGCTCCGTCATACAACTTACCACCCAAATGAATTTTACCTCCTTTTCTTCTCACTAGTAGAGCTTTTATTTGGTGGTATTTCATTCTTGCTGACATTTTAACTTTTTTTGATATTTTACTTTTTTTGACGAAATTTTTGCAAAAAACCGACATTTTTCGCTTTGTGTTGTAAAAATTTTCAAATAACACTACATTTCAATTTAAATTTTTCTCTAAATTTATTGTTCTACATGTCTTTGATAAAAAAAAAAAATGCACTAAGTGTATATTTATTGGTTTGGGTAAAAGTTTATAGCGTTTACAAACTATGGTGCAAAAAAGTGAGTTTCCGCACTTTGATTTTCTGAGCACCTGTCCTGTTACCTGACGCACTACAATGCCCAGACAGTAGAAACACCCCATAAATGACCCCATTTCGGAAAGTAGACACCCTAAGGTATTCGCTAAGGGGCATAGTGAGTTCATGGAATTTTTATTTTTGTCACAAGTTAGCGGAAATGGATTTATTTTATTTTTCAAAAATTTCATTTTCCGCTAACTTGTGTCAAAAATAAAAACTTCCATGAACTCACTATGCCCTTAGCAATACCTGGGGTGTCTACTTCTAAAATAGGGTCACATGTGAGTTTTGTACTGCTCTGGCATTTGAGGGTCTCCGCAATCATTACACGTATGGCCAGCATTAGGAGTTTCTGCGATTCTCCTTATATTGACCATACGGGTAATGAGATTTTTTTCCGTTCAGCCGCTGGGCTGAAAGAAAAAAATGAGCGGCACAGATTTCCTCATTCGCATTGATCAATGTGGATGAAAAATCTCTAAAAATGTGCAAAAAAAAAAAAAAAGAGGGAAAGCTGTAAAGCTGCGATCGCTAAGGGACCCTTAGGCCTCATTCACCGTCCGCAATTCTGTTCCGCAAATTTGCGGGAATTGTAGATACATTCAATTCTATGGGGACAGACTTTGTCCCGCTCGGATCGAATTGCGGATCTGCACTTCCAGATCCATAAAAATATAGAACATGTCCTATTCTTGTCCGCAATTGCGGACAAGAAAAAGCATTTCTATATAGTTCTGGCAATGTGCGGATCCGCAAAATGCGGAAAGCACATTACCGGTGTCCGTATTTTCGTCGGATCCATGACCAAAACACATATGGACGTCTGAATGAGCCTTACAGGGGTGATTAGTGACAGGGGGTGACAGGGGGTGATCAGGGGGTGACATGGGTGATCAGGGGTTAATCAGTGATGGGGGGTGGGGGTATAGTGATTGGTGCACTTTACTTATGTTTGCCCTGGTGGTCCAAGACAAATGGACCACCAGAGAAGCAAACAGCAGGCATATCAGACGCTGTTTACAAAACAGCGTCTGATATGCGCTTTAAATGCGTTTTTATTCGCATCTACAGCCGCATCTACATTCGCATCTACAGCCTGCCAGCGCATGATCAGCGCTGGCAGGCTGTAGTTTCAGTTGCGCCTGCGTTCATGTGAAATCTCAGGTCTCACGAGATGACGCCGATAGGCGTGAGTGAGACCTGAGAGAGCCGCCGCGCTGACGCCCATCGGCGTTAGCGTGGCGGCAAGAGGTTAAGCCACATTCTTATCAGTAAGATAAGAACTGAGCTCTAATGAGTGTTTAGAAAGTCAGAAATAAGGAGCCGTCAGCTGAGCTGCCTGACGGAACAGAGTGAAAATTCAGAGCCTGCTACTAGAGAATCTCAAGGCTGAACAGAGAGAGGTTCAAAATTATTAATTAAGACCAACTGAAAAAAATATTTTTAGCTCAAAATGAGTACAATGCAATAATAATAATAATAAAAAAATGCCCCCAAAGGTGGACAAAGCCTTTAACATCATCAGAATGGAGAAAGTGAGATGAATGCACGCGTTTCAGAGTCACATTTAGCCTTTTATCAGGTCAATTACAATGCATTTGTTCTTTTGACCTTATAGAGGGGCCAATGCAACTTCAGAAATGCATAGGATGCTTCAGAAACTGTACCCACCTCTCCCAGTCCATTCTGATGAAGTGATAGTTATACTGGAATGACCAGATCAAGGACTGATTCTCGTACTAGCGCTCTTTTAGTAATTCACTATATTTCAGCATTACGCCCTCACCTGTGCCAAACGGATTACGAAGCAGGTTCCGTGAAAATGGCTTCTTTAGATACATTTTCTGCCAGGGGAGGTCATGAGACATTTCTGCAAGTAAAAGAGTCACCCTCCTATAGTCTTGTTCACACTTGATCCTCCAGAGGGAGGGAGAGTCCACCAGACGTTTCCATCGCTGGCTCACGAGCCTACAGTGTAAGAGCAGGTCTTGTTCTGGCACAAAGCTGAGGATCAAGATGAGGATCTCATCTGGAAAAGGCTCCAGGTCCATAAAAAATTCTACACGACGCAGGAACGGTAAAGACTGCAGGGACGTTAGTAGTTCCCCAGGCAGGGTGGATGGTCGATCCTGGGAACCCCCCTGCCCCATTTCACGGCCTACAAGAGACAGAAAATGAATGTAAACCAAGTGAATAGTAAACCAGGCCAATAACGTGTGCATGTTTGGTGACAATGGCCACGCTAACCCCTTAGGCCCCTTTCACACGGGCGAGTTTTCGGCGCGGGTGCAATGCGTGAGGAGGACGCATTGCACCCGCACTGAATCCGGACCCATTCATTTCTATGGGGCTGTGCACATGAGCGGTGATTTTCACGCATCACTTCTGCGTTGCGTGAAAATCGCAGCATGCTCTATATTGTGCGTTTTTTACGCAACGCAGACCCCATAGAAATGAATGGGGCTGCGGGAAAATCGCAAGCATCCGCAAGCAAGTGCGGATGCGTTGCGATTTTCCCGCATGGTTGCTTAGCAACGGGACCCGATCTTTATTATTTTCCCTTATAACATGGTTATAAGGGGAAATAATAGCATTCTTAATAAAGAATGCTTTGTAGAATGAGAATTAAGGGGTTAAAAATAATAAAAGTTAACTTGCCTTAGCCACTTGATCGGGTAGTTGCGATCTGTCTTCTCTTACCCTGCAGCATCTAAGATCTAAAGGACCTGTGATGACGTCACATCACATGGTCCAATCACATGGTCCATCTTACCATGGTGATGGACCATGTGATTGGACCATGTCATGTGACGTTACGATCTTAGTCAGCTGATGCTGGAAAGAGAGACAGATCGCAACTACGCGATCAAGTGGCTAAGGTAGTAACTCTTATTATTTTTAACCCTTCTCTTCATTCTACTAAGCATTCTTTATTAAGAATGCTATTATTTCCCCTTATAACCATTTTATAAGGGAAAATAATAAATTCTCCAGAAGACCCGAAACCTGATGAAGTCCGGCTTCAGGTCTGGGTACCAAACATGGCGATTTTTCTCACGCGCGTGCAAAACGTGTTACAAACGTTTGCACCTACGCGGGAAAAACGTGCATATTCCCGCAACGCACCCGCCTCTTATCCGGGCGTCAAACATGACGCCCGTGTGAAAGAGGCCTTAGTGCATGCGTGTGAAGACTTATGCCTTATACAGGTTCCCGGGCAGGCAATGACAACTGTTGGCCAGGACACGAAGACACAATCACACAGACAGAGTTTTGGAAAGTGCTGCCGAGTGTGGAGCTTCGCCGTCCATTGGGGTGGTGAGGGTCATAGCTGCCGATTCTCCACTGGGCGATAAATCCTATTGAAAAGTCATAAAACACTGAAATATACCAAACAGCCCTGTGCCTCAACGTAGTTAGCCCTACAAATAGTCCTCATTCACACTTGTGTGTTGTGGTCGAGCTCCTATATGGTCGCCCCAGGGAGTCGCCCCGGCCACAAGGCTATCCCTGGGAGAAAAGTACATTACACAAATGTTTGTCATTGTCACACCGTACGTTGGCTCAGCGTATCACAGAATACAGAGAGGTTTTCCTTTTGTGGCAGGTATTCACACCCGATTATCATGGACGGCTTCCCAACACAGCATGTTCCATACACGCAGTCTATACCGTAATACAGTCCCTCCCAGAAACCAAGTTTTTCTAGTGCGTCTAGGCAGGAGTGCACCGAACCTTCTGTCGGACAGCAGTGACCGACAAGATGCCGGCCACAGGTGCCCCATGACACAATGCCACCCACGGGTGTTCTACCACAAGAAGCTGGCCACAGGAGGCCCATTGCAAGATGCCAGCCACATGCCCCCAATGATACAATGCTTGCCACAAGTGCGCCCCTGACAAGATGCCGCCCATATGTGCCCCCTGACAAGATGCCGCCCACATGTGCCCTCATGACAAGATGCCGCCCATATGTGCCCTCATGACACAATGCCACCCACAGGAGGCCCATGGCAAGATGCCAGACACATGTCCCCAATGACACAATGCTTGCCACAAGTGCACCCCTGACAAGATGCCGCCCACATGTGCCCTCATGACACAATGCCACCCACAGGAGGCCCATGGCAAGATGCCAGCCACATGTCCCCAATGACACAATGCTTGCCACAAGTGCGCCCCTGACAAGATGCCGCCCACATGTGCCCTCATGACAAGATGTCATCCGTAGGTGGCCCACGAGAAGATGCCGGCCATAGGTGCACTATGACAAGATGCCACCCACAGGTATCCCATGACAAGATGTCAGCCACAAATGCCTTGTGACAAGAAGCTGGCCAAGATACCCAGATAAGTTACCCATCAGAATCCTTTTGGCCTCTTTCACACGAGCGTGTCCGGATTAGGTCCGGATGCGTTGCGGATGCGTTCAGTGAAAACTGTGCGATTTCACAGGCAAAGCCATTCAGTTTTGCCTGCAATTGCGTTCAGTTGTTCAGTTTTTTCTGCGCGGGTGCAATGCGTTTTTCACGCGCATTATAAAAAACTGAGGCTGCATTCACACGGGCGTGTTTTCCACGCGGCTGCAATGCGTGATGTGAACGCATTGCACCCGCACTGAATCCTGACCCATTAATTTCAATGGGGCTGTGTACATGAGCGGTTTTTTTCACGCATCACTTGGGCGTAGGGTTGTTTCGGGTATCGAACTTTCGATACCCGATCGATACTTTTCTCTGGTATCGCACTCGATACCAGGAAAAGTATTTTATCGATACTGGGCTGCACTACTGCACAGCCCAGTATAGGAGAGCGTGGCTGCGCTGCTCTCAGCGCGGCCATGTTCTCCTCGGCAGCACAGGGAGAAGGAGGCAGTCTCTCCCTCCCCCTGTGCTGCCGCTTCAACTAATAGAGGGAGAGGGGCGGAGCGGGGGCGGGAGGAGGCGGAGCTGGGGACGGAGCACTGGCCAGCAATGCCGAGTAGTTTCTCATATAAATGCAGGCAGAAGACACAGCCTGCCAGCACCTGCCTGTGACCCAGCACTGCAATCAGAGGCAATTAACCCCTCAGGTGCGGCACCTGAGGGTTAATAGCCTCTGATCGCAGCGCTCGGTCACAGGCAGGTGCTGGCAGCTGTGCTTCTGCCTGCATTATATGAAACTACTCGGCATTGCTGGCAGTGCTCGCCCCCTCCTAGTATTAAAACATTGGTGGGCAGTGGGCAGTGTGCCCCCTCCCCCTCCCTAGTATTAAAACATTGGTGGGCAGTGGGCAGTGTGCCCCCTGCCCTCCACCCTTCCCCCAGTAATAAAATCATTGGTGGCAGTGGCCACAGGGTCCCCTCACCTCCTCCTCATTGGTGGCAGTGGCAGTGATCGGAGCCCCAGCACTGTAATGCTGGGGCTCCGATCGGTTACCATGGTAACCAGGGCGCTTCTGAAGTCCTGGCTGCCTTGGTCTGCTCCCTGCTGCTGTGTGCACTGTGCACAGGGCAGCAGGGAGAGGGTGAATCCTATTCACCCTGATAGAGCTCTATCAGGGTGAATAGGATGAGAATATCCCAGGTTCTAGCCCCTAAGGGGAAAATAGTTAATAAACTGTAAAAAAAAAAAAAAAAGTTAAAGTACACCAAAATATTAATTATAAATCACCCCTTTCCCAATTTTACATATAAAATATATAAACAATACATAAATAAAATATTACATATCGCAGCGTCTCAAAAGTCCAAACTATTAAAAAATCCACTTTTATGCGGTGAACGCCGTAAAAAGAAAAAAAGAAAAATAAAAAATGCACGATTCGCCATTTTCTTTTAGTCGCCTTGTCCCCACAAAAAAGTAGGATAGGACTGTTGTATTATGAGCCGGCGGTTTCATAAAATGTTGAATGCACGCGGATTTTTTTGGCGTTTTTATTTTTTTCGCGTGGTATCGAATGGTATCGAGTATCGCAATACTTTTTTATGGTATCGATACCGAATCAAAATTTTGGTACCGAAACAACTCTACTTGGGCGTTGCATGAAAATCGCAGCATATTCTATATTCTGCGTTTTTCACGCAGCCCTAGCCCCATAGAAGTGAATGGGGCTGCGTTAAAAACGCATTGCATCCGCAAACAAGTGCGGGTGCGTTACGTTTTTCACTGATGGTTGCTAGGATATGTTGTTTGTAAACCTTCGGTTTTTATCACGCGCGTGAAAAACGCATCAAAACGCATTGCACACGCGCGGAAAATACTGAACAACTGAACGCAATCGCAGGCAAAACTGAATGGCTCTGCCTGTGAAATCGCACAGTTTTCACTGAACGCATCCGCAACGCATCCGGACCTAATCCGGACACGCTCGTGTGAACCCAGCCTGAAGGTTTACAAACAACAAACGCTCATGTACACAGCCCCATTGAAATCAATGGGTCAGGATTCAGTGCGGGTGCACTGTATGTATTCACGTCACGCATTGCACCCGCGCGGAAAACTCGCTCGTGTGAAAGGGGCCTATCTCTCTTGTATCGGATGGGACCTTCCGGTACCAAAGTCCTGAATTCTGAATGCTGCTTTTTAGGTCTCCTGTGTCGGATGTGGTGACTGGATGGCGGCGGACCTTCTGCTTGAGATATCTCAAGATCCAGAAGCACAAAATGTTCCCTGTTTAATTCTAGAAATGTCATTATCTTGGCTCCAAAGACTGAAGGAATGCAATCCCCTAGTTATACTTAAAGGATCAGCATGCTCCGTATGTCTACCTTACCTGGCCGCCCAGTATCTCCAGAAGGTCAGCAGATCCCTTCCTGGGTGGACTGCAGGCTCTCGGATGGTGGTAGGACCTTGATGAGCGTCTGGACTTGTCAGACTTACTTATAGGCCTGTGAGCTAGACAGGGAAAGGAGGTGGGGGCAGCAGGTGACATGGGGGCGGGGGTGAATCACGTGTACAGTGACACAAAAAGGACAAGGTAATCCTCCAGATCCTTTCACGGCCCTGACAGGTTCAGAGTAAATACAGGTGCCTCTCAATGCATTAGAATAGATTGTAAGCTCCTGCGAGCGGGGCCCTGCTTCCTCTGGTTTTCATGATTGCTGTTATTTATGACTGTTTGCCCTTGACCCCTGAACTGTAAAGCGCTGCGGAATGTGTCGGCGCTATAGAAATAAAGATTATTATTATAGAATATTACCGAAAAGTTTTTGAAACTCTATATATTCTATAGATTCATTACACGCAGACTGATGGATTTCAAGTGTTTATTCCTTTTCTGTTAATGATTATGACTTACAGCTGATGAAAACCCAAAAGTCAGTATCTAAGAAAATGAGAATATTATATAAGACCAGTTAAAAAAAAAAAATATATAAGATTTTTAATACAGAAATGTGGTTGGCAACTTGTCATGGGCCTCCAGTGAGGAAAACCTGAGCAAAATATGCCCCGTGTGCACACAGTCTAAGGGCCCCTGCACACGACCGTATGTATTTTGCGGTCCGCAAAAAACACGGATGAAATCCGTGTGCATTCCAGAACAGTTGGCCCCTAGTAGAGCAGTCCTATCCTTGTCCGCAATGAAATGTTCTATTTTTTTGCAGAACGGAAATACGGACATATGGAAACGGAATGCACACGGAGTAACTTCCGTTTTTTTTGCAGACCCATTGAAATTAATGGTTCTGTATACGGTCCGCAAAAAAAAGGAACGGACACGGAAAGAAAATACGTTAGTGTGCATGAGCCCTAAGGCCCTTTTCACACTGGCGTGATTTCCACGCGGGTGCAATGCGTGAGGTGAACGCATTGCGCCCGCACTGAATCCGGACCCATTCATTTCTATGGGGCTGTGCACATGAGCGGTGATTTTCACGCATCACTTTTGCGTTGCCTAAAAATCGCAGCATGCTCTATATTCTGCGTTTTTCACGCAACGCAGGCCCCATAGAAGTGAATGGGGCTGCGGGAAAATCGCAAGCATCCGCAAGCAAGTGCAAATGCGGTGCGATTTTCCCCCATGGTTGCTTAGCAACGGGACCAGATGTTTATTATTTTCCCTTATAACATGGTTATAAGGGGAAATAATAGCATTCTCAATAGAGAATGCAAAGTAAAAAGGGCAATAGAGGGTTAAAAAAAATAAAAAAAATAAACTCACCTCTTCCATTTGATTGCGTAGCTGCCGGTCTCCTGTTCTGTCTTCAGGAGGGGGATGAAGGACCTTCAGTGACATCACTGGGTCACATGGTCCAATCACCAGCTTCCATGAGGAAGACAGAACAGGAGACCGGCAGCTACTGATCAAATGGAGGAGGCAGTTATTTTTTATTAGTTTTAACCTCTATTGCCCTTTTACTTTGCATTCTCTATTGAGAATGCTATTATTTTCCTTTATAACCATGTTATAAGGAAAAATATAAATTCTCCCGAATACTCAACCCGAAACCGGACTTCAGTTATGAAGTCCGGCTTTGGGTCTGGGTACCAAACATGCCGATTTTTCTCACGCGTGCAAAACGCATTAAAACACTTTTTCCCGCAGCGCACCTGCCTCCTATCCGGGTGTCAAACGTGACGCCCGTGTGAAAGAGGCCTAAGGGTACGACGCAAAAAATCCAATCTTGCTCATTTTTCTTGTGATTCTGGGCAGTTTGCAGCCCCATTCATTTCTACAGCTGCGCTGCTCCTTGGTGTGTGGAGGCGCAAAATCCGTCCGTGTTTGCTTTGTGAAGGATCCTTGTTCGGTCCGTGCGTCCGTTTTTGCCATCCGTGTGTCACTCATATTCCACAGACACCGCTAGCTGAAAACTAATTCGCAGAGCATCTCCTACCAACAGTCTGAGAAAAAACACTGACTGAACGCGGACGCCATGGTGGTTTTTCACAGACCCGTAGACTTCAATATCTGTGTTCGGCCGCCTCACGGACCACAGTGGTGCATGTCTCCGTGATTTATCCACTGACCCCCTGGTCACTGAAGGAACATATTAAAATCAATAGGTAGGTGTGCTGTCCGTGGAAAATGAAGACGGCACACAACCGCGATTAACTGAAGTGTGAACGAGGCCTTAGCTGTGGTCTGCATGTAGATTCTGCCGACAGGAGGCCTCGTGTAATGGGGGTCATTTATCACAGACCGGTCTATGACAGTCCTTGTGCTGCCCCCAGCCGTCCCTGCGCCTGGAGTGAAAACGACTTCAGTCCCTGCACACTCTGAGGACGTGTTCACACCTGCACTAGGAGCCTCTGCTGCAGTTTTTGCTAAAAAAAAAAATCTAAACAAAGCAGCACGCCATGCTATGTCTTTTGGAAAATGGCATAAACTGCTGGGCTGTCTGTTGGGGGTCCCCTCATCCGACCCCGCAGTTCCATCATTTTCGTTGCTCTGCTCTACACAGTCACTAGTGATTAGGCAGGATGAGTCTGTGCAGGGACACACCCTATTCACCCAACTCTTCCTTTGGTCATGCGTTTCCAGATGGAATAAAAGAGGAATTGACTTCAACGTGGCTGAGTGCGATACCAAGCACAGCTGCTATACAACATACGGCGCACACAGCTGATCGGCAGGGGGTACCGGGTGTTGGACCCCCACTGATCCGATACGGTGCTTGGCAGCTGCAGACGTCTGAGTTAGTGCCATGTTCATATGTGCCCGCATTGCTGAGAAAAATGATGTTATATTATATGCAAATGAGCCTCTAGGAGCAACGGGGGCGTTACCATTACACCTAGAGGCTCTGCTCTCTCTGCAACTGCTGTGCCCTCTGCGCTTTCATTGACAGGAACAGGCAGTGAAAGCATCATCGTAATGCTATAATCAAAGGGCACAGCAGTTGCAGAGAGAGCAGAGCCTCTAGGTGTAATGGTAACGCCCCCGTTGCTCCTAGAGGCTCATTTTCATATAGTAAAACATTTTTCTCAGCAATGCGGGCACATATGAACATGGGACCAACACAGACGCCTTCAGCTGCCAAGTGCACATGTAACAGGTCAGCCGGTGTCATAGGTACAAACCTGCCGACAGATGGGCTAGGTTCACACAACGACATTTGTCGCATTAATGTCGCGCGACAATTTTTATAACGATAGTCTATGGCGTTGCATTGCAACATGCGACATGATGCGACTAGAGATGAGCGAACTTCTAGTTCGGCGTCCAAAGTTCGGGTTATCGTAGCATCCCGTTATGGATTCCGCTACCACGGACCATAACGGCATTTGGAATCCATAAGCGATTCTTCAATGAACCCGAACCTTGGACAACCCTAAGGACCTTGGGTGACATCACCGTCATGTGATCAGTGCAGGGGGCGTGGCTCAGTACTGGATCACCTCTTATCCAATCCAGTGCCGAGCCACGCCCCCTGCACTGATCACATGACGGTGACGTCACCCCAGGTCCTTAGGGTTGTCCAAGGTTCAGGTTCATTGAAGAATCCCCTTACGGATTCCAAATGCCGTTATGGTCCGCAGTAGCGGAATCCATAACGGGATGCTACGATAACCCGAACTTTGGACGCCGAACTAAAAATAGAAGTTCACTCATCTCTAGCTTGCAACACGACAGTCACAGAAAAATCCATCTTGGACTGTCGTGTCGCAGCATGTCACATGTTGCAATGCGACACTAGTATAGACTATAGTTTTAAAAAATTTGCGCGACAAATGTCGTCGTGTGAACCTAGCCTGAAGCTGTGACCGTGGTAAGAAGGGGCGTGTCCCTTCTTGGCACAGCGTCCACATATCTGAAGCCACCGGCGCTGTATCGCCTCTCATAGCCATGGCTGCTTCTGAATATACAGTGGATGTTCTCCACAGCCATACACAGCCAATGTTCTCTTTTTGAGGGGACTTCTACACACAAGCGGCCAGATCCCCACCGGCTGCAGGGAGGGGGCCACCGACGTGAACCGGAGGCGCAGCCAAAGCAACGGAAATACCGCGTCCTATTGACCGCGGAAGCGGCTCACCGCGGTTACCATGGTAACAGGCGACACTAACATGTCACGTACCAGATGCTCGGGGGTCTCCCTCCGTCACAGTCCCATGTAGGATAAAGAGCGCACGATTCCTGTAAACACGACGGATGTCCGCTAGGGGGCGCGGCACTGCCTGACCTTTTACCTTGTCACGTGCTCGTGTATTCATAACGTCACGTAGCCCCGCCCATCCACGTCAGAGGGAAATGCAAATATCTGCCAGAGCGGTTCATGACTGAGCTGCAGCTTGTAGAGATAGGATATAAACAGATTAGACTGACTGTCACGTGACCTGTCCTGGTGGGTGACGTCATGAACGATTGTATACAGTGGGACGGAATTAATTTTTATATGTCCCAATAATAAGGGTACTTTCACACTACAGTTTTTCTTTTCCGTCCTAGAGTTCCGTCCTCGGGTCTCTAGGACAGAAAGAAACTGATCAGGATTATCCCAATGCATCCTGAATGGAGAGCAATCCGTTCAGGATTCATCAGGATGTCTTCCGTTCAGTATGTGAACGTTTTTTGGACGTTGACAAAACCGCAGCATGCTGCGGATTTGTCTCTGTCCAAAAATCCGGAAAACATGCCGTAACGCCGGATCTGGAATTAATGCTAATCGAAGTGCATGGATCCGGAATTAAGCTAAACGTTGTTTCAGCGTATCTCCGGATTCGACGTTTAGCTCTGCACATGCGCAGCAGCAGTTCTGGCTGCCATGGTAAGTACTCCGCAGCAGTGTACTTACCTGCGCTGTGGCCTCTGGGTGCTCCTTCTTGATCTATGCGCCGCGGGGACCTGTGACGTCATGAAGGAGCGCCCGGCGGCCGTAGTGCAGGTAAGTACACTGCTGCGGAGTACCATGGCAGCCAGGACTTCAGTAGCGTCCTGGCTGCCATGGTAACCTGAAAGCATTTCGAAGACTGATCAGGATCCTCAGAACGCAAGTGTGAAAGAGGCCTATTGTAATATGGCAGTCTTTAACCCTTTGCGTTCCAGTGCCGTACATGTATGGCGGATGGAGGGCTTTTAAATATATGGTGAACGCTGCGGACACCATAGCCACCAAGTCCCTGGGCCAATGTCTGCAATCGACAATAATGCCAAGCACAGACATTTAACCCTTTAGATGCCGTGGGCTAAATGCGGAAAAAACGCAAGCGCACACTTCTGGGTCAGAAACAGTTCCCCCCATGTGGCGAGTGCGGGAGCCCTTTGCTCTGATGCACTGGGTCTCTCTGTAGAGCTGTAGTTCCTATGGGGGCCAGCAGGTGGCAGGGCTCCATAGAATAACAGCAAATGGAGCTTAGATTGTAGTTCTATTGAACTATGGTGTGAGCTAAAAGCCATCTGAAGGACACATATTCTGACTTCCTAGGGGGGGCTAAAAAAAAAAAAAAAGCGTTAAAGTATATATATTAAAAAGTAAACATATAAAATAAACAAAAAACATAAAGATCATGGGCATCCCAAACTACCCAAACTTTTAAAATATAAAAATATTTATCCCATGCGGAGAATAGCGTATCGAAAAAAAGAAAAATGGCTGATTCATCATTTTTTCAGCACTTCACTACCAAAAAATTTGAATCAAATGTGATAAAGTCACACACACTCCAAAAGAGTATCAATAAAAACTAAAGATCATCCCACTAAAAATGAGCCTGCACTCAGCTTCGTAGACAAAAGTATAGAAAGTTATTGGGGTCAGAATATGGTGATGAAAAGAAAAAAATACTTTTTGTTTTGTATTAAAACTCCAGAAAAACTATATATGTGGTATTGCTGTAATCATACTGACCCACAGCATGAAGGGAACAGGTCAGCATTACCGCATAGGGGACGCTGTAAAAACAAAACCCGTAAAACTGCAGTGGAATGACATTTTTTTCCAATTTCACCCAATTTTTTTCCAGCTTCTCTCTGCAAGGGGTGCCATTAGAAAGTACAACTTGTCCCGCAAAAAAACAAGTCCTCATACGGCTATGCAAACGGAAAAATAAAAAAGTTATGGCTCCAGGAGGCAGAGAGTGAAAAATGAAAAAAAAAAGATCCTCCAGGACTTTATTGGGTAAAGCCCACCTGTCAGCAGATCTGTCCCTATGACACCGGCTGACCTGTTACATGTGCGCTTGGCAGCTGAAGGCCTCTGTGTTGGTCCCATGTTCATATGTGTCCCCACTGCTGAGAAAAATTGTGTTTTATTATATAAAAATGGGCTTCTAGGAGCAACAGGGGCGTTACCATTACACCCCTTGGGGGGGGCACTTATAGGGACATCACACTGTGTGTTGGCGGGGGGGGGGGGGGCTAAGGAGGCATCGCTGTGTGTGTGTGTGGGGAGGGGGCACTTATAGGGGCATCATACTTTGTGTGTGTGTGTGTGGGGGGGGGGGTAACCTAAGGAGGTATCACTATGTGTGGGGGTACTTATAGGGGCATCATACTGTGTAGTAGTGATGAGCGGCAGGGGCAATATTTGAATTTGCGATATTTCACGAATATTTGGGCGAATATTCATCATATATTCGCAAATTTGAGAATTCGCGATTATTTTCTTGATTGTGAAAATCGGCAATGAGGGTCACTTTTGCTACATTTTTCAAGCTGCTTGAAGTTTCCTGAGACTGGAGAATGGTTGGCACGGCAGAACATTACAATAGCTTTATATGCAGATAGAGGGCTCCGATATATTCACGATTGCGCAAATCGGAAATTGATGCGCATATTACACTACCTAACACCCTGCACTGGAACCTGTCAGCTACCCTATATCACTATCTAACCCACACTGACTATCTCCCACTAACTATCTGTATTATATATATATGAACTAACTAACTAACTAACTATCTAATGTAATGTGACACAGGAAAGCACAGAGCACAGCAATGACACCGCTGTCTCTCTCCGAACTGCAAAAAACTGTAGAAAATGGCTGCTGAGGAGGTTCTTATATAGTAAGGGGTTGGCAACTTTCCTATTGGTTGCTAGGGATGTTGCTAAGCTCAGACAAAGACATTGCAGCCTTCTCATTGGCCCACAAGCAAGAAGCAGGAAAAGAATAATGGGTTCAGATGGAAAAAAATGCTGAATATTCTCGAATACGAAAATATATCACTATATTCTAAATATTCGCAAATTCTCGAAGTGCCGATATTCACGATTCGAATATTCGCGCCAACACTACTGTGTAGGAGCACTTAAAGGTCCATCACTCCACACCACTTAAAGGGCTATCATTACTGTCTGGGGGGGGGCACCATTACTATATGAAGGGCACTAAAGAGCATAACTATTGTAAGAAGGCACTATGGGGACCTTTATCTGTGTCGGGACACTAAGGGTGCATCCTTTCTGTGTAGGGGGTAGGATAAGCGACGTGGCTTAATGTAAAAACTAAAATTTCTGCCGTGTGGTGTATATTTTTACGGGTAGAGATGCACATGGCATTGTGACATCTGTTTTACCACTTCTGTTCAGTACCCGGCTCTCCATGATGTGCGCACTGCTAGTTTCGTGCACTAGGGGGCAGTCGTGCTTCGCCCCGGACACTCCTTGTGAGCCGGCCCTTTTGTTTTGTTTCCGGCTTTTCCAAGACGCAATCTCCAGCAGAAGGTTCACCGTATACTGAGGAAGAAGGAGAAGGTTCTACTCCAAGGACTTGTCAGGTAACGTCTACATCTCGAGGATTCATCGTCCACCTCTCATACCTACCTATAGGTTTTAGCGTCACAGACAATTCTAATGATGGACACTCACGGCATCCAGAGAAATGATTGTCGAGGAGGAACGTATCATAGATCAGGGGTAACCAACCTTCAGCACTCCAGCTGCTGTGAAGCTACAACTCCCAGCATGCACATTTGCTCGTCTGTTCTCAGAATTCCCATAAGAAAAGATTGGAGCACGCTGGGATTTGTAGTGTCACAACAGCTGAAGTGCTGACAGATGCGGGTCGCTGCTTCAGATGGTAAAGCTGACCTCTCATATTGAATTAAAGGGGTTGCCCCCTATCTTGTGTCTGAGTGGTCAGGGTCCGAGAACAGGGGGCCCCGTCTCTCTCGCCCGAATGGAGCGGTGCCCACGCTGTCTCCGTCAGTCGTACAGAGTTGAATGGAGTGGCAGCACATGTGGGTATGACTATTCTAATGGGGAAACGCAGGGTCCCCCTCTCGGGCCACAAAGTAAGTAAAAAGTACTATTAATCCATATGCAAATGAGCAGTTAAGAACCCAAGGACGGGCCCTAGCCACCCTCCCTCTCCCTCTTGATTGACAGGGCCAGGTGAGATGACTGTGCAGGAACATGGCCTGTCAATCAGGAAGGAGAGAGAGGAAATCCAATTTCACTATACAAAGAGGTATCTCCCAAGGAAAGAAAACCGTCTCACTAGCGCCACCTTGTGGAAGTGGCTCCCTATGAGTCAAAATCCGACTATGACAAGTCTTGGGACATGACAAGGAAAAATAGCCAAGCCAAATATCCATCTGTAGACAGCTGTTTTGGGGGTGCTTGCCCCTCATCAGTACGGAGCAGGATTCTGGCTGAGTGCGATGCCTTGATGCAGCTTAGGTAGGGTACTGGCTGTACTTAAAGGGGTCGGCTCATCTGAGACATTGGTGGCATATTGCTAGGATATGCCACCAACGTCAGATAGATGCAGATCCCACCTCCCTCCTATCTCCAGAACGGGTGCCCAAAAATGAAGGAGAGAGCACTTCTCAAGCGTGGCCTGCTCTATTCACATCTATGGGACTGCCGGAGATAGCCAAGCCAGTACTCAGCTATTTAAGGCAGTCCCATAGAAATGAATGGCGGGTGGCCACGCTTGCACAGTGTTCTCTCGTTAACTTTCGGAGACCTGTTTAAAGATATCCTAGTGATATGCCACCAATGTCTCAGATGAGACGACCCCTTTAAGTACAGCCAGTACCCTACCTAAGCTGCATCAAAGACATCGCCAGAATCCTGTTCCGTACTGATGAGGGGCAAGCACCCCCAAAACAGCTGTGTACGGATGGATATCCGGCTTGGCTATTTTCCCTTGTCAGTTTCCAAGACTTTTTAAAAAGTTGGATTTTGACTCACAAGGTGGCGCTGGTGAGATGGTTCTCTTTCCTTGGGAGATACCTCTTTGCATATTGTTTTCCCATGAAGCATTGCCAATAAGTCTCCATACAGGGCTGACCTCTTTGAGGAGAGCCTGCACCCTGCCGAATGATTCACTGACAGCCTGAGGAGTATGTCCAGTCAGGGGGAACCAGGGTCCAGTCCCTTGTGCCAGAGATGGGGGGGGGGGCATCACAGCAAAATCTCATGTTGTCCTACACAATGTATTCCTATGATCTGCAGATATTGACCCACCTACTGGAGGTACAACGAAGCGCTGTGTGGGCGCTGCGTTTTGGTTTCCTATAATTCGGGATACGAGGTGTTTGTATGTTCTCTCATTATAATGATATGTAACGTTGCAGGATGTGGACGTCTATTTTACCCCTGGTTGTGATCGTCATGTCTGTGGGCAGTGCCAGCATTGGTTGGTACCAACCTGAGCAGGTTCATCTCTCATACACAGGTAAGCTTCAGCCACAAAGTGACATCCTTAGGGTACGGCCACAAAGGACAGATTTTTATGGCGGCTCAGTCTCAGCTTAGCTATCACTGTCCGGCCCAATCTAGGCCATTTTAACCTTTACATGCCGCGGCCAATAGTGACCGCGGAATCTAAGCTGTATACAGAGGAAGCAAATGCCCTCCGTCTCCAATCAGCATCCCACAAATGACAGTGTGGAATGTACATGTCTCTGCACAGCAGTCTACTGAACCTACTGAAGGCCCAAGCCCTGCCTACAGCATATCCTAGCAGGCCATGCCTCTCTGGCGCAGCCTGCTGGTGACTGTCAGTATAGCACTGACAGTATAATTCTATTGTACTGCCCAAGATGTACAAGAGAATTATAGAAGCGATTGACACATCTCCTATTAAAGTTCTCTTGTAAAACTGTTAAATGGTTAAAAAAAGTAAAAAAAAAACAACTTTTATTACGTAAAAATATACACATTTTTTGGGGGAAAAATGCTTTTCAGTGGAAAAAAAATTAGCAAAAAAAAAAATCCCCTCCACACTACCCAATTATCATGTCATTTATCCTGTACTATGAATGCCATAAAAAAAAGAGTTGCTGCTTTTTCCACCAGAGAAATGGAATAAAAAGCGATCAAAAAGTATTATGTACCCCAAAATGACACCAATGAACACAGCTTTGTAGAATGAAAAATAAATTGTGCAAAAGTAGTAAAATATAAAAAGGTATTTATATGGTATCACTGTAATTGTACTGACCCACAGAGCAACAAAATCCCCCCCCTAAAAAAAAAAAAAAGTTAATAAAAGCTGATGTATGATATGTGGACCCCAAAATGGCACAGTTTAGAACTACAACTTGTTCCGCAAAAAGCTCTTATGCAGCTATATTGATGGAAAAGTAAAACATTTTCAACGTGCCAGGACTGCAGGGGCAACACGTGAGGTGACGGTGGGCCGATGGGGGTAGTGGTTCATTCGTACTCACGGTTAGCAGAGCCTCCCTGGGACGGCGTGCAGTGGATGTGAAGACAGCACTAAACCCTGCGGGGCACTCTCGGTTGCAGGGAACACCAGCCAGATGTTGGTTGAGGTGCCCTTAATTGTACTTTGTGTTTACAGTGCTTTGGCGGCTGGGCCCCTGTGTTCGTGACGCCAGCACAGTAAGGTGCAAATGATGAGTGTAGTAGTGGAAATGATGAGTAGTCAGTTGTTATCAAATAGTTGAACATTTACTAAATCACTTGTCTTCAGGCAGTCACTACAGATACAGTTCATTGGTATGGCATAAGCACCACCTAGGGGTGAATGGGTGAAATGACATTGCCAGCCTGATAATAGGAAATACCATACAATGCAAATTAGATAAATAGGCAGATGTTTTTAGTGTCCCTTTTACGCACATATGTGGGACACTGTACATTTACAGCTCTTGGATGCCGACAATGAAAAAAAAAAAATGATTGGTCATTAAAGGGGTTGTCTCATCATGTAGAATAGCTCTCACTGTCCGGACCAATCTAGGCCATCACTAGGATATGCCTCCATTGTCTTATACCAGGCATCCTCAAACTGCAGCCCTCCAGCTGTTGCAAAACTACAACTCCCAGCATGCCCGAACAGCCTACAGGTATCAGCCTACAGCAGGGCATTGTGGGAGTTGTAGTTTTACAACAGCTGGAGGGCCGCAGTTTGAGGATGCCTGTCTTATACTGTAGGTGCGGGTCCCACCGATGGGACCCGCACTTATATCGAGAACGGAGACCCGCAAGTGAAGAAGGGCGCACTGCGCATGCACAGCCGCCCTCCATTCATTTTCTATGGGGCCGGCGAAAATAGCGGAGTGCTGGCTCTGCTATTTCCATCGAGCCCATAGAAATGAATGGGAGCGAGGTCCGCGCATACGCGGTACGCTCCCATTAACTTTTATGGGGAGCCGGCTTGGTGGTGGCCAGACCGGAGTCCTCCAGCCACCACCTTGCGGGGCTCCGTTCTCGATATAGAGGGAGCACCCGCACCTATAAGACAATGGGAGCATATCCTAGCGATGTGCCCCCATTGTCCATGATGAGACAACCCCTTTAAAGTCTAAAACAAGCTGGTCACTATGGGGTTAATATCTTTGCTGCCATTGGACAGCACCACAGATTGGGCGCACGCGAAATCATATCCGCCCCGTGTGGATGTAGCCCTCTAGCCAGAGCCATTGTCTTCTACTATCTGGTCTCATGAAGTATTATTACAATAGTACAAAAGTCAAAACAGCAGAAAAAAATCCAGCAGCAGGCTCAGGATAAAAAACTATTTCTTTATTTCGTCATTATAAAAGTCATAAGCTGACCAGACAGGCAAGGCCAGCCTATGAATTTTATAATGAAGAAATTAAGAAATTGGATATAATCCTGAGCCTGCTGCTGGATTTTTTTCTACTGTTTTGATTGATTCCTGGTTCGGGATCCGTGCACGGCGAAGGAGGCGGTGGGTGAGCTAAAATCAATTTTTTTCTTATAATAGTACAAAAGTATTATTACTAGACCCTCTCTAGTAGCGCCCCCTGCTGTTCATATTTGTGGGATAATGCCTTTAAGCGGGCCAAAAAATCAATTTCCCAGTCCTGACCAGTGTATACGATAGATCATCAATATGAAACTGGTGAAGATTTGACACTGGCACGCCCCCATTAATCACCTGTTAGCAACAGCTGCAGGTTCCATTGAGCCAGAACACCAAAGGGCCGTACACAGTGTAGTGGCCATTCTTGGGTACTGCAGGTAATGCTCATTCGAGCTGAGCTGGTACTCATTCGAGCTTCTGGTACCCAGAAATGGCCACCACACAGTTTATGGCGCTGTGGTGCTCCGACTCCCTACACTGCTTACTTCCAGAACTTGCCGTTGCCACAAACAGCTGATCAGTGGGGGTGCCGGGTCTCAGACCCCCACAATCTCGTATTCCATAGGGAGGGTCATCAATATGTTAGTCCCTGAAAATCCTTTTAAGGCAGGCCGTGTTTAAATTTTTTTATAGAGCATTGTTTTTCTAAAAAATTTTTACAATTAGGTCATCCAGCAACTATGACGGTGACGTGGACCACCTTTAGCTGGACCCCATCTGTAGTGGAATTCAGTCCTCTGCCCGGACCCCCTTCCTTCAACCTCACCGCATTTGGCAGCGCCAACCTCTTTGTAGATGGAGGACCAAAACATAGAAAGATGTTTATCCATCGGGTTACTCTGGAGAACCTGGATCCTGGTCAGAGATACGGTAAGACAAGATCCTCGACCATTCCTCGTGTAGGTGTTATCGGTAGCTGCTGTATTCATGATGTATTGGGATATTTTAATATGATAGTTATGTATCTGTCAGCAGGTTTGTACCTACGACACGGCCTGACCTGTTACATGTGCGCTTGGCAGCTGAAAGCATCTGTGTTGGTCCCATGTTCATATGTGCCCGCATTGCTGAGAAAAATGAGCCTGAGAGCAACGGGGGCGTTACCATTACACCTAGAGGCTCTGCTCTCTTTGTGCCCTCTGCACTTTTATTAAAAACAATCGGGGGCACTACCTTGTGAAATACCTTAGGGTTCCCAGAGAAGGACTCAAGGTGAGAATACCTTACCGAATAATGTTGTGCAAATCCAGGCACAACACTAGGAAATGGCGTGGTCTCTCCTGGAGAGAGGATAGGTCAGGCTGCTGCGCCTGTTCGCCGGGATCCTCCAGATGGAGTCTGGAATACACATGGGAACATGTTCGCTCAACAAGGAGCAGAAAAACAAAAACAAAAGCGTGCTGCCCTGCTATCCATAAAAGTTATTTATAGTGTTTTATGTATGTTTTTCATAAATAACTTTTATAGCTAGCAGAGCAGCACGCTTTTGTTTTTCTTTTTCTGCTCCTTGTTGAGCGAACATGTTCCCATGTGTATTCCAGACTCCATCTGGAGGATCCCGGCGAACAGGTGCAGCAGCCTGACCTATCCTCTCTCCAGGAGAGACCACGCCATCTCCTAGTGTTGTGCCTGGATTTGCACAACATTATTCGGTAAGGTATTCTCACCTTGAGTCCTTCACTGGGAACCCTAAGGTATTTTACAAGGGAGTGCCCCCAAATGTTTTTCTTTTTCTGCTCCTTGTTGAGCGAACATGTTCCTCTGCACTTTTATTGAGAGGGCCAGGCAGTGAAAACTTTCTAATGCCTGGTCCTATCAATCAAAGTGGAGAGTGCATGGCATTTCTCTAGGTGTAAGGGTAACGCCCCCATTGTGCCTAGAGGCTCATTTGCATATATTAAAACATCATCTTTCTCAGCAATGCGAGCACATATGAACATGGGACCAACACAGACGCCTTCAGCTGCCAAGTGCACATGTAACAGGTCAGCCAGTGTCATAGGTACAAACCTGCTGACAGATGCCCTTTAATACAGTTGTAGTAGAGCTGAGGTTGTCATTTGGCCACAAGCTACTACATAATGTCAACTCCATGGGTGGAGAAACACTTCCAAGACGAATTCATCTCTACGACATCTGTACTTGGGATTATATACTTTAGTGTTGGAGGCTTAAATTGAGCAAGCCAAGCTGTTCTCTTCAGTTCCTCTGTCCCTTCTTCTTATCCGTAATCTTTTTTATAGAATTCATTTTCACTTTAAGCCGGTTTTGCCCGTTTTGCCACAATTTGTTATCATGTCAGATCTCATCAGCCAGATGTTAATAATATACGACCCTCCGAGTCTGCTGAAGTCAACGCAGCCTTAGATATTACAAAGGCAGAAAGTCCAGGAAGGGAGAGTGAGCGGCGGAGAGTGGTTGTGGTAGTGTTAGTGATGGCAGTGGTAGGTCTCACAATGGGACT
This sequence comes from Bufotes viridis, assembly GCA_033119425.1. Lineage (NCBI taxonomy): Eukaryota > Metazoa > Chordata > Amphibia > Anura > Bufonidae > Bufotes > Bufotes viridis. The sequence goes on along the minus strand of CM065597.1, from coordinate 27,430,584 downwards.
CCTCACCCTGGCGCTCCCTGGGCCATGCAGTGTTAGGAGGGCATACACTTTCTTCCCTCAGATCCTCACACCCAGGACTTTTGGGGTCTCCTCCCTGGTGGTAGTTGGGGTGCCCTTGATGGTGGATGGTTGGCAGGGTGTGAGGCAAGGGGGCAAACGGTTGAGTCAATGACCAGGCCCGTTTGGTTATACTTTATAGATGATGGGAGTTGCAGTACATAGAGCACCAATAGGCACAGTTCCGAAGAATATTACAGAGTAGGCTCTTCCCGATTGCTGTGTATAGGCAGCAGCAATGATGGTAGTAGTAGTCCTTCCTTCTCTTTCCAGGTACACGTTGCAGTCTTCCCAAATAACCACACATGTACGGTTCCGGTGTCATTAACTCTATGCAGTGCCCAGGGGTGCCAATCTTAGATTGGATGGCCATTCCGTCTCAAAATGGTGGTAGGCAATTAACCCTTTCCACATGCAGTAAAGTCTTTTGCCATAAACAAGTACTACCTTACTCTCTTTATCCTGGTTCTCAACCATCTGTAAATGTTCTCTTCCCTCAGGGTAGTCTCTCAGTTCAGATGCTTCTCTGTCAGCTTTCAGCCTTAGGGAAGAAGTTGCCTTGGACTAGATTCACCCATAGACGTCCTCGCTCAGCAAAACCAGGGAGGTGAGACCAGACCATCACCCCGGCAACTGCACTAAGACTGCCAATTTTAACTATTTGCTGCCCATATATCCATTAGGGATTTACACTGCTTAAACAAAAAGAGAAAGATGCTACCATTTGAGTACTTAGACAATAAATCTCAACCTTTAACGTTTTAGCATGGAATTCTCTCTTTAGCAGTGATCCACTGGGTCACTGCACAAATTGTAGGCACTGTTTCAGTTCATTGTGTTTGACCTAGCAAGCTCCAACATCAGAACCATCCGTACATCCTATTAGGGCATATAAACAACACAGAGGGGGCCCGACGTTTGGGACCCCACTCTGTCGGCCAGAGTGAAGAACTGTTGAGTATAAGTAGATCCCACTCTGATGCACCAGGCCATTCACCTATTACATTGACAAACATTAAAGAGGTCGTCACATGAAAAATATTCTACATTTTTTTCAAACCAGCACCGGAGTCTGAATATTTTTGTAATGGCATGTAAAAATGTAGTTTAGACACTGAATTATTCAATAAAATGCATCTGTATATGTATAGCGCCACCTGCTGTTTATTATGTTCCTTATTTCTCTGTCCACCTCAGTACCATCTCTGCGGTGGTCGCACATGCTCAGTTCCATCCTTTAACTGCTACCAGCTGTAGTTTAGTCCTGCACACTATAGTGGATAGTGAGGATAGTAGTTTAGTGGATAGTGTGGATAGTAGTTTAGTCCTGCACCCTATAGTGGATAGTGAGGATAGTAGTTTAGTCCTGCACACTATAGTGGATAATGTGGATAGTAGTTTACTCCTGCACACTATAGTGGATAATGTGGATAGTAGTTTACTCCTGCACACTATAGTGGATAATGTGGATAGTAGTTTAGTCCTGCACACTATAGTGGATAGTGAGGATAGTAGTTTAGTCCTGCACCCTATAGTGGATAATGTGGATAGTAGTTTAGTCCTGCTGCAGCAGCAGCCTATAGTGAATAGTGAGGATAGTAGTTTAGTCCTGCACACTATAGTGGATAATGTGGATAGTAGTTTTGTCCTGCACACTATAGTGAATAGTGAGGATAGTAGTTTAGTCCTGCACACTATAGTGGATAATGTGGATAGTAGTTTAGTCCTGCACCCTATAGTGGATAGTGAGGATAGTAGTTTAGTCCTGCACCCTATAGTGGATAGCGAGGATAGTAGTTTAGTCCTGCACCCTATAGTGGATAGTGAGGATAGTAGTTTAGTCCTGCACCCTATAGTGGATAATGTGGATAGTAGTTTAGTCCTGGTGCTGCAGCCTATAGTGGATAATGTGGATAGTAGTTTAGTCCTGCACCCTATAGTGGATAGTGAGGATAGTAGTTTAGTCCTGCACCCTATAGTGGATAATGTGGATAGTAGTTTAGTCCTGATGCTGCAGCCTATAGTGGATAGTGAGGATAGTAGTTTAGTCCTGCACCCTATAGTGGATAGTGAGGATAGTAGTTTAGTCCTGCACCCTATAGTGAATAATGTGGATAGTAGTTTAGTCCTGCACCCTATAGTGGATAGTGAGGATAGTAGTTTAGTCCTGCACCCTATAGTGGATAGTGAGGATAGTAGTTTAGTCCTGCACCCTATAGTGGATAGTGAGGATAGTAGTTTAGTCCTGCACCCTATAGTGGATAGTGAGGATAGTAGTTTAGTCCTGCGCCCTATAGTGGATAGTGAGGATAGTAGTTTAGTCCTGCACACTATAGTGGATAGTGAGGATAGTAGTTTAGTCCTGCACCCTATAGTGGATAGTGAGAATAGTAGTTTAGTCCTGCACCCTATAGTGGATACTGAGGATAGTAGTTTAGTCCTGCACCCTATAGTGGATACTGAGGATAGTAGTTTAGTCCTGCACCCTATAGTGGATACTGAGGATAGTAGTTTAGTCCTGCACCCTATAGTGGATACTGAGGATAGTAGTTTAGTCCTGCACCCTATAGTGGATAGTGAGGATAGTAGTTTAGTCCTGCACCCTATAGTGGATACTGAGGATAGTAGTTTAGTCCTGCACAATATAGTGGATACTGAGGATAGTAGTTTAGTCCTGCACCCTATAGTGGATAGTGAGGATAGTAGTTTAGTCCTGCACCCTATAGTGGATAGTGAGGATAGTAGTTTAGTCCTGCACCCTATAGTGGATAGTGAGGATAGTAGTTTAGTCCTGCACCCTATAGTGGATAGTGAGGATAGTAGTTTAGCCCTGCACCCTATAGTGGATAGTGAGGATAGTAGTTTAGTCCTGCACCCTATAGTGGATAGTGAGGATAGTAGTTTAGTCCTGCACACTATAGTGGATAGTAAGGATAGTAGTTTAGTCCTGCACCCTATAGTGGATAGTGAGGATAGTAGTTTAGTCCTGCACCCTATAGTGGATAGTGAGGATAGTAGTTTACACTACCGATCACACAGCACACCCTACTTGGGCAATCACTAACCAGTAATTAGGGTGATAGTCGTCTCGGCCATTATATACAGTGGCTATATTTCACATGAGAGTATCCTCAAGTGTCGTTTACAACCCTGGAACACGTGAAGGCCACATAAGTTCTGTATAGACACATACCGCGCACGTTATACTGGGCCGTATTTCCGTCATCTGTCCACTCACAGCTCAATATTCCTCAGATTATTGCTCTGAGATTGGAGTAAAGTGAATTGAGGCCAATATGTCTGACAGCCAGGAATGTGATCTTTATTCACACTGGTGATTTAGTTGATTGCTGTCCTTGCTGTAATGGTTGCTATTAGGGTCCATTCACACGTCCGTGTGTGTTTTGCGGATCCACGGATCCGCAAAACACGGAAACCGGCAATGTGCGTTCCGCATTTTGCGGACCGCACATCGCCGGCACTCTCATAGAAAATGCCTTTTCTTGTCCGCAATTGCGGACAAGAATAGGACATGTTGTATTTTTTTCGGGAAAGCGATTGCGGACCCGGAAGTGCAGATCCGCAATTGCGGACCCAGCCGGGACGTCGTCTGTCCCCATTGAAACTAATGGGTCCGCAATTCTGTTCCGCAAAATGCGGAACGGAATTGCGGACGTGTGAGTGGACCCTTACTCCGTACGCTGACTTCTTCGTTTCGGGTGGGCTTGTGCTTCTACACAGCAGCCTACCTGAAAAAGCTGAGCTGCAGTATAAATCACAGTGGAGGATAAGAGCAGCACCCTAGTCTACTAATGTGACAGGAGGCAGATTTCAGACTACCCTAGACTCCATAAGATAATGGGCTAAGCTGTAGTCACTATTAATATAACCATTTCCATCCTCCGCTCTCACCTTCACGATTCTTCTCTCTCAGTTTATCACTGCGGCAGTTCTCTTGGCTGGAGCCCCCAGTTCTACTTCCGTGCGCTGCAGGTCGGCTCATCCTGGGGGCCACGCTTGGCCGTGTATGGAGATATGGGGAACGACAACGCCCAGTCCTTATCACGGCTCCAGAAGGAAACACAAATGGACATGTATGATGCCATACTCCATGTTGGTAAGCACTGGCATTAGCATTAAAGGGAATCTGGCATCAGAAAATGACTTATTGTTTAAATCACTTTTTTATGTTAAACATCTTTTAGAATTTTATGTGTTTTTATTTATTTATTTTCCAGGCCACTTTCTATATTTAATATTTTTTTTTTACATAATCCTGCAATTGCACGCTGGCCACTAGGTCTAATATTGGATCACATTTCCTGTTCTGAACAGATCCCTTTTCAGCAGTCATCTCATTATCACTACAGGCAGAATTAATCACAAGTAAAGGGAGTATTAGGCCCTGTTCACACGTCTGCGGAATACATGCGGACCCATTGACTGTGAATGGGGCACGGAACGATGCGGAGAGCACACACTGTGTTCTCCGCATCAGTTTTTGCGGAGAGCGCCGCCGATCTTACGGACGTGTGAATAAGGCCTTAGACAGAAGCGTTCCCTCCCGGTAGTCGCCAGATAGCTAGCGGAGGAGACGGCTACTATCACATGCAGCGATGTCCTCTGCAGCATGGGGAGGAACGATCACTATGCCATCGCTCGTCCCCATGCAGGCGGCAGATTGTCATTACATGGCTGCTTGTTCATCGTGCAATCGGCGGCAGTATTAGGCTAGGTCTACGCGACGACATTTGTCGCATTATTGTCACGCGACAATTTATTTAATGGTAGTCTACGGTGTCGCATTGCGACATGCAACATGCTGTGACTGCCACACGACAGTCGCAAAAAATCCATTCACAATGGATTTTTCTGCGACTGTCGCGTCGCAGCATGTCGCATGTCGCAATGCGACACCGTAGACTACCATTATAAAAATTGTCGCACGACATTAGCAGTGTCGCGTGACACATGTTGCAGTGCAGTTGTGCCCTCTTTGTCGCGCGACTTATTGTCGTCGTGCAGACCTAGCCTTAAACTGCCATATACATAAAAACGTGATTTAAATACTTCATGTTAGTAAGGCCTCTTGCACACAAACGTTTTTTTTCCGTTTCCGTTCCCTTTTTTTGCGTTCCATATACGGACCGTATACGGAACCATTCATTTCAAAGGATCCGCAAAAAAAAACAGAAGGTACTCCGTATGTCTTCCGTTTTTAGGTTCCGTTCAAAGATAGAACATGTCCTATTATTGTCCGCATAACGGACAAGGATAGTACTGTTCTATTAGGGGCCAGATGTTCAGTTTTGCAAAAAACGGACCGCAAAATACTGAAAAAGCCAAACGGTCGTGTGCAAGAGACCTAAGACACTGGCATTAGCATTAATACTTTATTGTGAAAACCCCATGTTAGTTATGTGGCCGCGAGCGATGGCGTCACATTCAGGCGTCATGTGACTCTGCACGTGACCCGGGGGTCTAGAGTTGTACATGTTGGCATGACCCCCTGCAAATCTGAATCCTGATGAAGTGTAGCTGGAATCTAGTTGCTTTACTTTTTCACACAGGGGTCTACGAAAATGGGAGCGGAGCCGTCATTTAAGGGGTTTTCACAGACACGAAATTTTTAAGGCTGAAAACAGACAGATCTGTCAAATCCAACGTAAAATTCCCGTCGTGGGCGGGGCACCCTTAAATGGGTCGTGTCCCTTCAGCAAGTGGCATTTATCATGTAGAGGAATGTAATACAAGACACTTACTAATGTACTGGGATTGTCCATATTGCCTCCTTTGCTGGTTTAATTCATTTTTTCCATCACATTATACACTGCTCGTTTCCATGGTTATGACTAGAGATGAGCGAATTTGAGGTTATGAAATTCGTTCACGCTTCGTTTGGTGGTAAAAAATGCCTCTAAAGTCATTCCGTTATGCATTCCGTCAAAGAATTGTGTTATGGTCCGTGGTAACGGAATCCATAACGCAATTCTGCTTTTACCGCCAAACGAACCGTGACTGAATTTCAAAATATGAAATTCGCTCATCTCTAGTAATAACCCCTTGATACGAGCAGATGTGATGGAAAAATGAATCCAGCCAGCAAAGGAGGCAATATGGAGAATCAGAATACATTAGTAAGTGCCTTGTATTCACCTTCTCTACATGATCAATGCCACTTGCTGAAGTGACACAACCCCTTTAAAGGGTCACTCAGCTTTCCCCAAAACTTTTGATATGTCATAGGGATACCAGTCATCTTCATCAGTGATGGTCTGAGCGCCGAGGCTCCGACCGATTGCTAGAACGTGGAGAGAGAAGCGCTCACACAACGCGCTCCTCTCCTCACTGCAAGAGACGGAATTGAGACCGGGCCTTCGACTCTGTCTCCTGCAGCGAGAGAGGGCATGCCATGAGAGCGTTTCTCTCTCCTCGCTGTAGCGATCGGTGGGGGTCTCGGCATTCAGACCACAGTTTTCGGAAAGCTCAGTGATCCTTTAACAAGGCTTGCTTCAGATCACATTTTGTTCTGCATCTCCCCCAGAGGTGCCAATAGACTGCTATTGACCAGATATGTCCTTTCGGCACACGTGTGGTCATTATAGCTTTGCCTAAGCCTGACATACAGAGCCATCTCTTCCGATCCTTTCAAATGCACACATGCAGGCTCGGCTGAGCATGCATAGGTAGTAAATGGCTGCTGCCAAACACCTTATCTCCCTTCTAACCAAAGGATCGGGCAGTTGAATCCAATATGCCCGATCTTTATCTCATCTGGCATCTGCTGTTGTGGGAGAGTTAGGAGGCCCCAATACGCATTAGGTGGTAGGCAGAATTTGATGAAATTGTCAGGTTCTGACATCTAATGTACATAGCCTGCTTCTCCTGGGGCACGCATGAATTGAACCTAAGCATCGTAGTACACAGTGGACTGGTGGGGGCGTGGCCTGCAGGTCTTTGCACACAGTGAAGTCATTTCTCTTCCTATTTCTTGCAGGTGATTTTGCTTATGACATGGATGAGGTAAATGAGCTTTATATTCTAATACACCCTTATTACATCTGCTTCTAAGGACTAATGCACAGTTGGTAGTCAACATAACATTAAGAGGGTTGTCGGTGATATATATATTTACAAAAGGGGAAGGGAACTTATCAGATTAAGTAAAGCCCATCTGTCAGCAGGTTTGTACCTATGACACCGGCTGACCTGTTACATGTGCGCTTGGCAGCTGAAGACATCTGTGTTGGTCCCATGTTCATATGTGCCCGCATTACTGAGAAAAATTATGTTTTAGTATATGCAAATAAGATTCTAGGAGCAACGGGGGCGTTGCCATTACACCTAGAGGATCTGCTCTCTCTGCAACTGCCGCTCCCTCTCCGCTCTGATTGACAGGGCAGGCAGTGAAACCGTCATCACGCCTGCCTGGACCTGTCAATCAAAGTGCAGAGGGTGCTGCAGCTGCAGAGAGAGCAGAGCCTCTAGGTGTAATGGTAACGCCCCCTTTGCTCCTAGAGACTCAATTGCATATACTAAAACATCATTTTTCTCAGTAATGCGGGCACATATGAAGATGGGACCAACACAGATGCTTCAGCTGCCAAGCGCACATGTAACAGGTCAACCGGTGTCATAGGTACAAACCTGCTGACAGATGCCTTTTAAAAATGGTAAATATGTTATATATGATTAGAAAAACATGGCTGTCCTAGAAACAGCGCCACTCTTGACCATGGGCTCTGTCTGGTATTGCAACAAAGCATTGGTCTTTGAACCAGTCTGGATACCAAGCTGATACATTTTACTTACACTGATACATTGTAGCAAACTCAATCAGGAGAGGAGAGGGAACAGTGCTGCTGATGTATTACAGGGCATCTGTCAGCAGTTTTGAGCATGCTAAACTGCTGACAGCACTAGGTAATGGCTGGGAAGAGCAGGACTAAACATACCTTTTGTGTAGTTTGTATTATCAGTAGTGAGTGTATGAAGTTTTACTCTCCCTGGTTCTGCTCCTTAAGTGCTTCCCTCTAAAGTTCTCTCAGCATTAAGCTTTACAGCCCCTCCCCTATGCTCTGAGTGACAGGTGTAGCATCCAACCAGGAGATTGCTACATCTGTCACTCAGAGCAGGAGGAGGGGTTGTGAACAGCTCAATGCAGAAAACACTTAACAGCAAAGCTCCGCCTCCAGTGAGCAGAATCGGGAAGAAAAAAAGTTCATATTTTCACTACTCCTAAAAATCAAAACTACAGAAAAATATGTTTCTCCTGCTCTTCTGGCCCCTACCCAGTGCGGTCAGCCGTTTTGCATGGTTACAAGAGCTGACAGATGCTCTTTAAGGTCAGATAGGATAGTTGATATGATTAGACCTGATACAATCGTAGCAAACCAAATATTAGGTCTGTACAGGCTTAAGCCTCAACTAAGATCAAGGAATCGAAAAGCAAAAGTACATTAGAAAGTGCACCATAAACCAGTGGTGAATTTCAACATGCCCAATCCTTATTTCCCCAAAAATCTATTGTCAGGGGAGGCCCCAGTACAAATTGCACTGTGCATGGCACTTGAAGACATAAGGGCATCACGTTGTGCTGCTTGTTATAGTAAGGTCATATCTTCACCTTCCTTCCAGGATGACGCTCAAGTAGGTGATGAGTTTATGCGTCAGATCGAGTCGGTGGCAGCTTATGTTCCCTACATGACGTGTCCTGGAAACCACGAAGAAGCCTAGTGAGTTGTAATTCCTTTATCCTTACCATTGCAGGTCAGTTATTGGCTCATACGAGAGGCATCACTTGGGGTGGGCCATCCTCAGGAGAGGCCATCAATATCTGATAAGCGTTGACCCACACCCCCACCCGTCAGCTGGCCCAGAGTAGCTCCAGCACTGGAACTGTGGAGCTCCGTCCATTGTGTAGCAGGTGACGGTGGTTACGATTCACTGCAGTCGAGGCAGTGCCTCAGTACCACCTCCGTCCAGAACACAATGGATGGAGCTGTACAATGTTACCGCCAACTTCTGACTCCGGAGCTATTGTAGAACATCTGATCGGCAGGATAAGTCATCACTTGTAAAATCCTGGACAACCTCGTATGCAGTAAGCTCCCCCTAGTGGTGACAGTGAGCAGGCAGTATTTCTTATTGAACTCAGTGGTTGTGCAGGCGATCAGAAGCTCCTGAGGCCATAAAATTATATCTGCACGGTTAGTTTACATTATTCCACCAGCACTTGTGGCTTTATCCTTCTTTTTGGTTGACTTCTGTAGCCACTTTACATGTTCTGAGGTTCTCCTATGAGACCTGACGACTGTATTCAGTTGTCAGCCTTGTTACATCCTCCTCTCCTCTCTCTCGTGTTTTAGTAACTTCTCCAATTACCGAAACCGGTTTTCCATGCCGGGAAATACAGAAGGCCTGTGGTACAGGTGAGCTGACAATCGTCATACTGCTTCTGACATACGTGTGGGACATTAAATATTAATGTGTGCTTCTCACAGCTGGGACCTGGGACCTGCTCACATCATCTCCTTCTCCACTGAGGTGTATTTCTATCTGAAGTACGGCCTAGAGCTGGTGGCAGAGCAGTACCATTGGCTGCAGAAAGATCTTCAGGTCAGATGCAAGGTTTCTTTCTCCTTCCATAGTAGTAATCAACTTTAATATTTAAGGGTGACTATACACATGAGCTTAAAGGGGTGGTCCACTCCATTACTACTGATGGTCTCTCCTCAGGATAGCCCATCAATATCTGATCGGCGGGGTCGGACATCCCCAAACTTCCGCTGATCAGGTGTTCTGCAGTAGCTCTGGTGCCAGAATTCCACAGCTCCATTAACTGTGTGGTGGACGGAGCTGGTTGTGGTTCAGTGGGAGCAGCGCTGCAGTTACCAGCTCTTTCCCCCTACAATGGATGGAGCTGTGTAGTTCTGGCTCTGGAGCAGATGATCAGCAGTGGTGCAGGATGTCGGACCCCTGCCGGTCAAATTTTGCTTTAGTTGGTCATGCTTATGCTTTTCACTATTCAGACCAGACCCCTTAATCAAATCAGACCCCAAATCAGAATCCCAGACCTCTTTACTTACCCCTCACATCTAGGGCTACTTTCACACTGGCGTTTTGGCTTTCCGTTTGTGAGATCTGTTCAGGAATCTCACAAGAGGTTCAAAACGGATCAGTTTTGCCTTAATGCATTCTGAATGGAAAAGGATCCGCTCAGAATGCATCAGTTTGCCTCCGTTCAGTCACCATTCCGCTCTGGAGGCTGCCTGCAGCGTTTTGCTGTCTGCCTGACGAATCGGAGCCAAACGGATTGTGTTAGAGAAAATGGATCCGTCCTGGCACACAATGTAAGTCAATGGGGACGGATCCATTTTCTCTGACACAATCCGTTTGGCTCGATTCGTCAGGCAGGCAGCAAAACGCTGCAGGCAGCCTCCAGAGCGGAAATGGTGACTGAACGGAGGCAAACTGATGCATTCTGAGCGCATCCTTTTCCATTCAGAATGCATTAGGGCAGCGTTTTGCTGTCCGCCTGACGAATCAGAGCCAAACGGATTGTGTCAGAGAAAATGGATCCGTCCCCATTGACTTACATTGTGTGTCAGGACGGATCCATTTTCTCTGACACAATCCGGCACAATAGAAAACGGATCCGTCCCCCATTAACTTTCAGTGGTGTTCAAGACGGATCCGTCATGGCTTTAGAAGACATAATACAACCGGATCCGTTATTGACGGATGCATGCGGTTGTATTATTGTAACGGAAGCGTTTTTGCAGATCCATGACGGATCCGCAAAAAACACTAGTGTGAAAGTAGCCTAACACATAGACACTACTTCAAAATTTTGTGCTGATTAATTTCACAATATATCGGCCAGATAATTCTTTCTCCTGATACACATTAAAATCTGCAGGATATATATATACACTGTACATAATCAAATGATTACATTCTAGATGCCTACAGTCACCACTAGAGGGAGCCTAAGGGACTACTGCATATGATTTATTCATAGTAAAACAGTATCCAAATAGCTCAGAAGCGCCTGCTAGTGGTGGCTGCAGGTAGACAGTAGTTGACTCTGTAGCCGTATAATGGGAAGCAGGAGATTTAGAGCTCAGTATCAGAAAATATGGAGCTCCACCCCTATAGAGATCACATATCATAAAATGAAAGGGCTTTTCCAAGTTTTTTTTTTTACTGATGACCTATCCTCTGGATAGGTCTTCAGTAGGGATAAGCGAACTTCAGTTTTTGAAGTTCGAGTATATGCTGAATTGCGTTATGGATTCCGTTACCACGGACCATAACTCAATTCAATAACGGGATGCCTTTCGAGGCATTCCGTTATGCATTCCATCATAATAGAAGTCTATGGCGAGCAGAACGGATCCGTCCCGTTTCTGTTATGCATAACAAATCCGTTATGTAGGCCATAGACTTTTATCATGAAGGAATGCATAACGGAATGCCTTGAAAGGCCTTCCGTTATGGTCCGTGGTAACGGAATCCATAACGCAATTCAGCATATATCTGAACTCGAACTTCAAACCTTGAAGTTTGCTCATCCCTAGTCATCAGTCTCTGATTGGTGGAGGTCAAACGCCTGGGCCCCCCGCCGATCAGCTGCTTGAGAAGGCACGGGCGCTCTTAGTAGCCATACATTGTATAGCGGCTCTGCTTGGTATCACAGCCCAGCCCCATTCACTTCACTGGGGCTGAGCTGCGCCTAGGCCATGTGACTGATGAACGTGATGTCACTGGCCTTGGGAAAGGCTGCAGCTCTACTTTTAGCTCCGCTGCCTTCTCAAACAGCTGATTAGTGGAGGTCCTGGACGTCAGACCCCACTCGGAGGATAGGTCTTCGGTAAAAAACACTTGGAAAGCCCCTTGATTCAGCACAGAATGCGGGACCCAAAAACGATATAGTGATAAAAGGAAGAGATTTTTAGGTTATTCAGAAGATATTAACGACCCTTTTGGATACAATTTTTTCAAATGATAGTTCTCCCTTGCAAGAAATATCTTGGGAATATAGTCTTATATCAGTATGATATGTCAATATTGTTCTGTCTAGATCCACCATGGCCATCATAGTTCATGCTAGGTCCATCATCATTGTCACCATGGTGCTGGCTGGGTCCACCATGGCTAGGTACACCATAGTCACTATGGCTCTGGCTAGGTCCACCATCATTACCATTGTCCTGGCTTGGTCCACTTTGCACAGGTTAATAATTTCATACAAGTTCTCTTATAGATTTAAATTCTCTACAGGAGGCCACCAGCCGGGCTCAACGTTCTGAGCGGCCATGGATCATCACAATGGCTCACCGTCCCATGTACTGCACCAACTTCGACAATGATGATTGTGTCAAACGTGACAGTACGGTAATAACAGCCTGTACATGAACCTTGCAAGACAGAATGGGAAACATTTGGTTGTTGAGGAGATCAGTTCTTCTGAGGAACTAAGAAACAAATGGACAGGATGAAAGGCGTGCCAGGGATATGATGGTGGGCAGAAGATAGCCAAGAGATAAAGAAGAATGAATGGCTGACCACGTCATTTGTGGACAGACGGGGTCTGCCAGAGCCAATGACACTCTTTGAGTTTGTAGCTCCCTGCTCAGGCTAATAGAAGGGGGTCCTGAGCAGCATCCCGCTATCATATCCATGGGCCGTAATAGGTCATATGGAGTAGGGCCGTCTTGATGAGATTTCAATAACATTAAAATGGTGGGAATTGCTGACAGTGTATTCCTTTTGTTTAAGCTGGACATACATGGTGAGATGTCTACTGACCTCCAAAGGACTTGAAGTCTTCTCACATAGATCGAGCTCTTGGCTCAATCACTTTATTGAGTTGCATATGACCATATATTTGTAGAATAGATTTGAATCATTTTCTTCAGCTAGAACTTCTAGAATGAAGAAGAAGAAAGATGGGTCTCTGAGCAACTTACTAACCTATTATTCTGTATGTTCTGCAGACAAGAACTGGACTACCTGGAGGACAGTTTGCTCTGGAGGACCTGTTCTATAAATATGGTAGGGTAATAGATATGTCAGTTCCTACCTATTTTGCCCATGCAATTCAGAATATAATGTTTCACACTGGCGTTTTTGTTTTCCGGCATAGAGTTCCGTCCTCGGGTCTCTATGCCGGAAAAATCCTGATCAGGATCATCCCCATGCATTCTGAATGGAGAGAAATCTGTTCAGGATGCACCAGGATGTCTTCAGTTCAGGACCGGAACGTTTTTTGGACGCAGCAAATACCGCAGCATGCTGCGCTTTTTGTTCCGTCCAAAAATCCGGAACACTTGCCGCAAGGCCGGATCCGGAATTAATGCCCATTGAAAGGCATTAATCCGGATCGGGCCTTAAGCTAAACGTCGTTTCGGCGCATCGCCAGATCCGACGTTTAGCTTTTTCTCAATGGTTACCATGGCAGCCAGGATGCTAAAGTCCTGGTTGCCATGGTAAAATGTAGTGGGGAGCGGGGGAGCAGTATACTTACCATCCGTGCAGCTCCCGGGGCGCTCCAGAGTGACGTCAGGGCACCCCACACGCATGGATCACGTGATCGCATGGATCACGTGATCCATGCGCATGGGGCGCTCTGACGTCATTCTGGAGCGCCCCGGAGCCGCACGGACTGTAAGTATACCGCTCCCATGCTCCCTACTACTACTAAGGCAACCAGGACTTTAATAGCGTCCTGGCTGCCATAGTAACCTGAAAGCATTTCGAAGACTGATCAGGATCCTGATCAGTCTTCTAATGCTTCAGGCGACTTGCGTTCTGACGTGCCTGCCGGATCCTCAGAACGCAGGTGTGAAAGGACCCAGTCTGCCCTTAAAGTTATCGTAGTAGGGCAGTTTTCTCTGACTGAGATAGTCACAAGCTTCAGAAACTGAGGCCACCTCTGTTTACGCCATTGTGATACTCCATTTCCCCAGCAGTGGCCGCTGTAGGGGAAATGTATAGCCGGTAGGATCTTCCTCCAGCAAAAATCACCTGATCGCTGCGTCTGGAATGATGAGAAAGCCCCTTTTATGTGAATAACTTTTGTTATATATCATCTGGGCATCTGTCCAGCTCTACTCATGCAGAAATCAGACTAAAGATAATCATCCAGCATTTATACTGATTTACATCCATCTTCTAGGTGTAGACTTGGAAATCTGGGCACATGAGCATTCCTATGAGAGGATGTGGCCTGTATACAACTGCACGGTGAGTAGACTATATATATATATTACCGTTACCACAGGAAACACTCTTCAAAGCGTACTTCAGTGGGAGCTGAGCTGCAGTACCCTGATACGCCCACTACACTTTATAAGGAGCTGTGCCTTCTTTTGCATTCTAAGAGCTAGTTCCAGGGCCAGAGGCTGCAGGGAACAGCTGCTAATCGGGGCTGTGGGGTGTTGGGCCATCACCAATCAGATAATAATGACCTATCCTAAAGATAAATCATCAATATCAGGAGCTTGAAAACCCTTTAAATAAGCCACAGTGACAAATGTGTTTCAAGTAAACTGTGACATCACAAGTGGTTTTCATCAGGTAAGCGACTGTGACATCACAAGTGGGTTTCAGTCAGGTAAGATACTGTGACATCACAAGTGAGTTTCAGTCAGGTAAGCAAATGTGACATCACAGTGGTTTCCATCAAGTAAGCGACTGTGACATCACAAGTGGTTTCCATCAGGTAAGCTACTGTGACATCACAAGTGGGTTTCAGTCAGGTGAACTACTGTGACATCACAAGTTGGTTTCTGGCTGGTAAGCTACTGTGACATCACAAGTGGGTTTCAGTCAGGTGAACTACTGTGACATCACTAGTTGGTTTCAGTCAGGTAAACTACTGTGACATCACAAGTGGGTTTCAGTCAGGTAAGCTACTGTGACATCACAAGTGGGTTTCAGTCAGGTAAGCTACTGTGACATCACAAGTGGGTTTCAGTCAGGTAAACTACTGTGACATCACAAGTGGGTTTCAGTGAGGTAAGCTACTGTGACATCACAAGTGGGTTTTATTCAGGTAAACTACTGTGACATCACAAGTGGGTTCAGTTAGGTAAGCTACTGTGACATCACAAGTGGGTTCAGTTAGGTAAACTACTATAAAATCACAGGTTGTTTTCTGTAAGGTAGGCTGCTGTGACATTGCAGCTTTGTTTCTGTCAGGTAAGGTACTGTGACATCACTGATATGTATCACTCAGGCACACTGATGTGATCACAAGGACCTCAGTTTTAGTTGCTGTGATATAATAAGAGTTTTCCAGTCAGGTAAGTTGCTGTGACATCACAGTTTCTGTCAGGTAAGCTCAGGGCGGACAGAACATACCATATGTAGCATTACATTACAGCTGAAATCCAGAGCCCGTATCCTGTTCTTGCCCAGGGGTCTCTGTTATTGCCGTCTGCCCTGATGTTAACCCTTTATACTACCACGTCTTCACCATGAGAAATATTTCATCAGCTAATATTTGTAGACCTGACCCGTGAGAGACCCCATCAGACGGCGGTGAGTGCGGGGAGGCAGCGCTGTTTGTTCAGCTGTGCAAAGATACTTTATTCAGACCTCTTCTCCTCGCAGGTTTATAATGGATCCCTCCAGACTCCTTATACCAATCCCACGGCTCCTGTCCACATAACCACAGGATCTGCGGTGAGTAAAGCACTGTGGCGAGGACAGGTCTAGATGTGTATGTTATTATTGTATGTGTCATAATAAATATTCCACTGTAAAAAAGGTCCGGTGTAAACTGTAGTGAGGGCAATCTTCTTACTAGTAACTGTATTTGTGAGTTATAACCTCTCTTCTGATCCTCAGCTGTGTCATGTGACCAACACTCTGTCTCTCCAGCTGACACAGGACAGGACGTCAGTTACTTCTCTATTCATTCCTATGAGACTGACATTGAGGCTCTCATAGGAATACATACAGAAACTCACTTCCTGTCCACACATAAGATACTCTGTTATTTGAAAAGTCAGAGTACTGGTCACATGACACAGCTGAGAATCAGAAGGGAGGTTATAACTCACAAATAAAGTCACTTGTAAGAAGATAACCTTCTCTACAGATTACATCATGTACCTTTCTAATAGGTCAAAGAATAACATTTTTTGTGGGAGTGCTTCTTTAATATATCCTCTTAGCAGTGAGAGCCCCGTTTTTCTGATACAGAGCCTGATCTAGAGGAGAGGCTGGCAGAGGAAGAGGATCAAGGGCGCCTTGGAGGGGAGAGGCATCTCCTCCATGTTTGCTCCCACTGGCCACATATGGAACATACATATATGTGTGAAAGAGAATAATAAAGTATAACTCCAACACTTGTTTGGCCGACAGCTATCTCTCCAGACACCTTCACACACATGCATGCTTGGCTGGGAAGAGCATGCATGGATTCGGAACCCGGCACCGCCGCCAATCAGCTATTTGAGAACGCACTGGTGCTCCACAGCCTTCTCGCAGCTTACCCTAGGCACAGCTCAGTCCTATTCAAGTGAATAGGGCTGAGCTGCAATACCAAGCATTGCCACTATCCGATAGATGGCGCTGTGCTTTGTAAGCTGTCAGGAGTAGTGTTGAGCGAACTTGTTTTTTAAGTTCTGCATCCAAAGTTGGGGTTCGGGTTATGGAAGAATCCCGTTATGGATTCCGCTACCACGGACCATGACGGAATTTGGAATCCATAACGGGATTCTTCCATAACCCGAACCCCAACTTTGGACGCAGAATTTAAAAAACAAGTTCCCTCAACACTAGCCAGGAGGCTGTGGTGCTGACATGAGCACCGGTGCCTACTCAAACAGCTGATCGGCGGGGGTCCCCGGTGTCGGACCCCCACCAGTCAGATACCGATGACCTATCCAGACAATAGGTTATCCGTTAGAAAAGGTTGGAAAACCCATTTAACTCTGTTAACCCTGTGTGCAGGAGATCTGGAGCTTTGTATCAGTAAAATGAATCGCCAACCCCTACACAAATATACTATGAATTGAATGAGAACAGACAGCGACCTGGTGTGAAAAGATGAAAATTCAATAAACCTGAAATATTTTTTTTCTCTTTGCGGCAGGGTTGTAGGGAGAGGCTGGATCCGTTCTTTCCACTGCATCGAGAATGGAGCGCAGTAAGGATTGAAGATTACGGCTATACGCGTGTCCACATAGCAAACAGGACTCACATACACATCCAGCAGGTGTCAGATGACCGGGTGAGGGCCTGTTACCGCATATACGCTGTGCCGCGTGCTGGAGGTGGCTCGTATGTCTGTAGTGGCATTTGTATGACGCTTTATTTTCCATAGTGATTCTGTCTGACCTCTATGAACACCTTCTCCTCCTGATAGTTTGCTGCAATGTGTCAGTGCAGGTAAAATGTAAAAAGCCAGGAGTCCAGGCAGTTTAGATCACAGAGGATTCTGTAGATTAAGGTCTAATTCACACATCCGCAAAATGGATCCGCATCCCATCCGCAATTTTGTGGAAGGGTTGCAGACCCATTCATTTCAAAGGGGCAGGAATGCATTTCCGCATTTCCGCATCTGTGTTTCCACATCCGCGTTTCCGTAAAAAAATTTAGAACATGTCCTATTCTTGTCTGCAATTGCGGACAAGAAAAGGCATTCTCTATATAGTGCCAGCAATGTGCGGCCCGCAAAACACACTTCGGACGTGAATTAGGCCTAAGTGCTCACGTACACAACCGTGTGTATTATGCAGTACGCAAAACACGGATTCGCAAAAAATACGGATGACGGAACAGCTGGCCCCTAATAGAACAGTCCTATCCTTGTCCGTAGTGCGGAGAATAATAGGACTTTTTCAATCGTGTTGCGGAACGGACATACGGAGACGGAACGCACACGGAGTAACTTCCATTTTTTTCGCAGACCCATTGAAATGAATGGTTCCGCATGCGGTCCGCAAAAAAAATGGAACGAACACGGAAAGAAAATACGTTTGTGTGCATGAGCCCTAACACTGAAGGAAAATCTGTCCTGGCACATGATTCATTAGCAGACTCTTAGGCCACATGCACACGACCATATTTTTGGTCGGTATTCAATCCGCAAATTTTCAGTTCATTTGAATTCGGACACAAAAATGCGGACAGCCCGCTGTGTGCTGTCCGCATCCGGATGTCCCTTTCAACAACCCACGGAAACAAAAAAAAAACATGTCCTATTCTTGTCCGTTTTGCAGACAGGAATAGGCATTTTTAACATAGGGTGGGTCGTGCGGAACGGGAAAATGTGGGACGCAAGCGGCCGATATCCGTGTTTATGGCTCCATGATTTGTGGACTGCAAAACGGACACAGTCATATGCATGAGGCCCAAGGCTACCTGCACACGGTGCGGATTTGAACGCAGGAAATCTGCATTAAAAACACAAAAAAACGCACATGAATATGAACTATTTATCGTGGATTTTGTGTGGTTTTTTTGCTGTGGATTTTCTGCCTGTTTTAAAGGGAACCTGTCATCAACTTTATGCTGACCTCAATGAGGGCAGCATAAAATAGTGACAGAAATGCTGATCTCAGCAGTTTGTCACTCATGAGCTAAAAGTAAGTGGTTGCCGAGAACCAGCGTCATAATCATTGCAGCGCAAGCCTTGAAAAGAGTCAGATCTACCGGAGAAGAGTCCTGGTTATTATGATCTCCTGCTCTCTCGCCATCTGCTGATGATTGGCAGTTCTCTCCTAGACAGAAGGGGAGAAAACTCGGTAGAAGCCTGTCAGTCATCAGCAGGAGAGCAGCAATTCATGAATAACCAGGACTCTTCTCAGGTGGCCGGGACTCTTCTCGAGGCCCAGTCTGCAATGATTGTGATGTTGGTTCTCAGCAACCACTTACTGTTAACTTGTAAATGACAGACCGCCGAAATCAACTCACCTGTCTCTACTTTATGCCGCCGTTACTATGGGCAGCATCAAGGTGATGACAGGTTCCCTTTAACAACCCCATTGAAGTCTTTGGGGAAACCACATTACACCAGCTGTGGATCTGCACAAACAATTGACATGCTGTGGATTTTAAAGGGGTTGTCTCACTTCAGTAAATGGCATTTATCATGTAGAGAAAGTTAATACAAGGCACTTACTAATGTATTGTGATTCTCCATATTGTCTCCTTTGCTGGCTGGATTCATTTTTTCCATCACACTGATCAAGGGGTTACCGCCAGGTACGTCGTGGCCGGTACGGGATTCGCTGCGCATGTGTGCCTATGGGCACTACCATGGTCCTGGCTGGTGCTTTCTCCTATAGCGTGCAAGCACGATGACCACTGCTGGATTACAGGGTGGTCGTAACCATGGAAACGAGCCTTGTATATTGTGATGGAAAAATGAATCCAGCCAGCAAAGGAGGCAATATGGAGAATCACAATACATTAGTAAGTGCCTTATATTAACTTTTTCTACATGATAAATGCCATTTGCTAGAGTGAATCCATATGGAAAATCTGCTTTGTAAACCTCCCCCCTTGCGTAGGTATCCTAAAAGCCGCACGGCACACGCAAGAGATACGCATCATGTACATGAGCTTTGGCCAATGAACACTGAAGTGAACCCGACCGAAATAGTCTGCAGTAGAAATATCCCACCATTATGTGCCTACAGCTTCTGTGCGGACCTGTGAGTCTCCATGGTTACAGACTACAAAGAAACCTGGTGTAGTCTGATCCTGCAGTATTGTTTTTTTTTTAAGGCCTTATTCAGACGTCAGTGAATCACGGACACATGCTGTGCGTGTTCTACACGGACAACACATGTACACATTGATTTTAACCTGCGTATTCACTCATCCGTGATTTACCACAGTCCGGGTGACACCATGGAAGCACTCCTTATTGTTGTCCGCCATGCTCATTATAGTCTATGGGTCAGTGAAAAAACACGGACACAACATGGATGGCCTCTGTGCTTCACAGATCATTGCTAAGAGATGCTCTTGAAATTAATTTTCAGCTGAGCAGTGTCCGTGGAGTACGGATAACACAGGGAGGGTAAAAAAACCGACCCACTGATCCTTCACGGATGAACCACTGACCATCTTGTCACTGATGTCATCACAGATGTGTGAATGAGGCCTCTCATCACATTTATCACAAGAAGTATATTTTGAACAAAGCCTTCGGATGCTATCCTGTGGCATCCCTCACCTATTGTATCCCATTGTGCATAGGAACTGTATACACAAAACGGTCGGAAGAAAGTACAATTCATACAAATTCAGAAATCTGTGTTGTGTTTTTCCCCAGGATGGAGAGATCGTGGATGAGATCTGGCTGATTAAGAACAAGCGGTGAACACTCGAGTCTCTTTCGCTGGATAAGATTTAACCTCCTGTTCATTTTTGCACTGATCTCCGGAGTGATGTCCTCGGTTAGATACCTCCGGGAGATGCCTCTGATGCTGCTGCTGACCTCTCTGAGCTATAGGCATGTATAAGTGATAATGCTGCTCTGACTAATTAAAGACACAAAGCCCGTAGGTTCATGGAGAACGTACAGATGCTAATATACTGCTGTATGTGGAGCTGCCTTACCACGTGTGCTTCTATTTCTTCATTGTTTTATGACTTGTATTCACTATGCAGATAACGCCTCCTTGACACCCGATCGTTCCCTTGATATTTGAAGGGCATCTGTCAGAAAATTTGTCCCTATGACACTGGCTGGCAGCTGAAGGCATCTTTGTTGGTCCCATGTTCCTATGTGCCTGCATTACTGAGAAAAATGAAGTTTTAATATATGCAAATGAGCCTCTAGGAGCAACGGGGGCATTACCATTGCACATGAAGACTCTGCTCTCTGTGCAACTGCCGCATCCTCTGCACTTTGATTGACAAGTGCTGAGGGTGCGGCAGTTGCAGAGAGAGCAGAGCCTCTAGGTGTAACGGCAACGCCCCCATTGCTCCTAGAGCAGTGGTGCACAACCTGCGACCCTGGGGCCACATGCGGCCCTTAATACCATTCTGTGCGGCCCCCAAACATCTGGTAAAAAACATGTAGGTCTATGTCTTATGGCTTTTTACATGTATCTTTCATGCAGTCTCCTATTAGATTGGAGTCCTAAAACTGTAACTAGGCATTTATAGTATGTACTGTGTTTAATATGGCAAAAATACAGTATTTCAGTTGGTAATACCCCTTTAATTTTTATTTTCGGCCCTTGGAATTGGTTCAGGCTGGCAATGTGGCCCCCAACCAGAAAAGGTTGTGCACCCCTGTCCTAGAGGCTCATTTACATATATTAATACATAATTTTTCTCAGTAATGCGGGCACATAGGAACATGGGACCAACAAAGATGTCTTCTGCGCCAAACGCACATGTAACAGGTCAGCCGGTGTCATAGGTACAAACCTGCTGAAAGATGCCCCTTAGAGGGGTTCTCGGGATGGCCGCAAGCAACCTGTCCTAGATTGTGAGTAGGACTAATTGCCTCCAATTGCAGAGCTGCCTAGGGGGCTGAGGGGACATGGCCTCACCACACATTACGCTCTGGCACTTGCATTTATTACAAATTGGTGACGGTTCCTGTCAGGCTGCTCAGCCATGATGGCATATTGTAGGCAGGGTCGTATCATTACCATCTATTGTAGAGCAGTGTAGTGAGGCCGCGTCCCCTCACCTCCCTAGGCATCTCTGCAGCTGGAGGTAACCAGTCCTGTTCACATTTTAGGACAGGATGCTGGCGGCCATTCTAATTCCTTCCCGAAGAACCCCTTTAAAGTATAACTCCATGACAATAACTCCATATGAATGGATATCACATAGCGCTGCAGAATCTGCAGCTCATTCTCCTCTTACAGTTCTGTAGTGTATTTTGCAAGTTGTGGATCTCGAGGTTGCTTAGCTACCACCTGACTTCCTGTTTGGGTGACCACCACCTTTGTACATACAGCTAGGTTGACAGAAGTTCGTCTGCTGCATGATAAAATGCTTCTTGTGTCCTGAGGGTGAGGTTTGGTGGACCCATGGATGCATCCCGCTGCTAGCACTTGGATAAAGATTGTTCTACGTGATGTTCTACGTTTTTGCTCATTGTTGAATCAGAGAAACTGCTATGGCACAAAGCATGAGCATTAGGCCTCCTGCACATGACCGTATGGCTTTTTCAGTATTTTGCGGTCCGTTTTTCACGGATCCGTTGTTCCTTTTTTTGTTTCGGTTGTGTTTCCATTTCCGTCCCGCACAAAATCTCCGTATGGTTTCCGTATGCGATCCGTTGTTTGCGGATCGCAAACAGAAACATAACATTTTTAATTATTGATGTAATGTACAGTAATGTGTTTTAACAGTAAACACATGGGCAAAGTGGGCATGGATCCGCAAAAAATGGAAGACATACAGATGTGTTCCGTATGCATTCCGTATTTTTTGTGGACCCATTGACTTAAATGGAGCCACGGATCGTTATTTGCGGGCAATAATAGGACAAGTTCTATCTTTCAACGGAATGGATATACTGAAATACGAAAACAGAATGCATATGGAGTACATTCCGTTTTTTTTGCGGAACCATTAAAATGAATGGTTCCGCATACGGACCGCAAAAACGGAACGGGAAAAAAAAACGTTTGTGTGCAAGAGGTCTTAACTGGGTGACCCTGGTGGTCATGGACATACAACCCGCTGCACCTGTGAACTACTAAGTGTAGCCTCAAAAATCATCCTGACTTATTCCTCTTAAAGGGCCTCGTAGTTGTAAATCATATCACTTGTTTTTGGCCGCACCTCCAGATTGATCAGAAAATTACTAAATTTAATCTTCATGTGACATTAAAGGGGCACTCTGGTAATTTCAGACTATCCACAGGATACCTACTACTTGGTGGGGGTGATACAGCTGGGAATCCCACCAATCATGAGAACAGGAGCCCTGTACCATTCTAAGTGAATGGAGTGGCAGTGGGCATGGGTGACCTGCCGCTCCATTCATTTGGGAGGTGGGGTCCCCACCAATCTAATAGTTATCCCCTAACATGTGGCTAGGGCAGTGATGGGCAACGTGCGGCTCTCCATCTGTTGCAGAACTACAACTCCCAGCATGCAAAGCCTGTCTATAGCTATCAGCCTACTGCAGGGCATGGTGGGAGTTGTAGTTTAGCAACAGCTGGAGAGCCGCACATTGCCCATCACTGGGCTAGGGGATAACTTAAAATTACCAGAAAACCCCTTTAATAAGAATGTTTTTGCTTTACTTTTTGATATTAATAAAGGGGGAGCACTGAGCACTTTCCCAGCAGAGATGGGTTGTAGTTGCGAGTTATATAACGCTACATGATATGAAATAAACTTGGTGGTAATATGATTTCTGATTTTATTATTGCACTGTTCCAGAGTTATCGGCTTTCTTGTACTCAATGGGGGGGGGGGGGGGGGTTACTAAAAAAAAAATTTCACGGCAGTTTTTGGCATAAAGAAAGTCTCAAGACCCCGTTATGTGACTTTTTAAATGCCCTTGCCCTCGCAAAATTGACGCCAGGAAATATGTATTAATGTTGGTGAAAAAACGACTCCATTCCGGGAGTGGAGTTTTTTTTTTAACCAAGACGCACGGTCTGCCATAGATGCACCTAATTTATTGTCAGAAATGATGCGCATCCCCCACCAGCGCAGGGGGGAATCAAAGACTGCTCTTTGTAAATTGCCCTCAATAGGGGTCATTCACAAGTTGCGTCATGACAGTATTAGGCATAAAAAGTTGCAAACCCGTTTTGCGACTTTTAAAAATGTTTTTGCACATCTCAGAATGGTGGGGGCCGTGTCGGGAGTGAAAAGTACTCCAGTCAGGGACAGGAGTAGTACTTTTCACTCCAGGCGCACGGCAGGAGGTGCGCCTAATTTATGACCAGGCGGTCGCCGAATCCTCCAGCAGCGCAGCGCTGGTATAAAACGCCGGCCTACTTCATCTGCCTATCCCAGAACTGTCTGCACTCACTTGTTCCTCTGCACGTGTGTAAGCCTAGCTATTGATGCGTCTTGGTGCAGATTCTGTATGGAAATTCCCATCGAAATCAATGGGAAGCCTAAATAGCACAACAACAAAAGCCACCTCAAACGGAAAACTGCATTAAAAAAAAAAGCTTCAACAACGTGTAGAATATTTATGTGGGTTCAGTGTGAGATGTGGCCACCCGTGGCTGAGTATTGTGCGGTCATTCCAGCCTTCTCCTGCATCCTATTCATTTATTACAACCGCTGTCTTCCTTGTTAATCACCACACAGTAACCCGAAAAACCGCATGGCGATTAACAATGACGACAGAGTAAACAATGCGGTTATAATTAATAGGATGCATCTGGGGCTCACGTGGGTACTCAGCCGCAGGCGGCCACATCTCAAGTGCAGTACAGACGCTCCATGTGGTTCTAAGGGTATGACCACACTGTGCGGTCGAGTACCCTGCAGCCGTACGAGACACAGCGAGCTCTAATTAAACTAATTAGGACAGCACTGTTTAGTCAGTCTGTACTGTTAATGGCCAGGCGGTACCTGCAATGCCAGGCGGCCATGAACAATACAGAACTAAACAGTGCAGTTCTAATTACCGTATTTTTCTGACTATAAGACGAACTTTTCCCCCCTAAAAGTGGGTGGAAAAATGGCAGTGCGTTTTATAGTCCGAAAGCTTATGACCTCTTCCATTACGGAAGCGTTCATCAGTATACGGGAGTGGTGAGAAAAGCTCTGCGCAAGCTCTACTCACTGCTCCTTGGTCTTCTTCCGGGCCCCGCTCTGCACTGTGTCCTGACCGTGTACAGCATCAAAACGTAGTGCACGTAGACACGCACTATGACCTGACGCTGTGCGACATCATGTCACAGTACAGCGAGGAACACGCCCCTTGGAGTGTGATTTCCCATTCTGGACTCTGCTCTTTTAACGGGACCTGATGGCATTATAATGATTTACAATGCTGTGTGTCCCTGTCCGGCATCATCTGTAATGCACTGTACTGACAAAATGCCATCAGTTCCGTTCACTAGAGCCGTTGTCAGGCAGAAACTCACAGCATTGGAAATTATTATAATGACGTCAGGTCCTCTTACACGAGTAAAGTTTAAGGCTGGGAAATCACTCTCCCACACTGTCTGGTTGCTATGTGCAACTAAGAGCCCAGCTTTCATTTTTTCAGAGTCCATTAGTAAATGAAAGCGGAGATCTGATTGGTTGCTATGGGCAACTAAGACAGTTTTGATAAATCAGGCGAGGAATGTGTTTCTTGCCATCAACTCACTCGTCTGAAACTGGCCTATGTGTCACGGATGATGCGGTGTGGGTAGGAAACACAGGAGGAAAGGGGACAGGAACTAGGCCTGGAAACTAGGGTAAAGGAGAAGGTCACCTCCTAGAACAACCCTAATCCATGTCCTGACTAACTATCAGTATGAACTGACCTCGATGGCAGGAAAGTTCATACACAGGAACCCAGAGCCCTAACACACCCTGTAGGGCCCTGGTATAGTGACAGGACTTGAGACAACATATTCGTCCACCAGAAGGATGAACAGGAGTCTCCCTCAGGCCTAGATACAAAAGACAATGAAATACAACAAAGACGACACTTAACTTCACGTGGAGCAAAGGCAGTGCCAGGAGCTCAACCGAGATCCGACAACCAGCTAGCCCAGAGTCCAGAAACTGAAGCTATAAACCGCACCCCTAGAAGGGGTAAGCAGCAATAAATAGGGGAGGTTAAATGACCATACCAACAACACCTGCAAGAGGTGTGGTCATTACCAAAACAACACAGACACAAATGATCCACGAGGAACCAGTCAGAATTACCCACATGTTGCCGGTCTCTCTGATCCCCTGGCACCTGTCACAGGAGCGTTCGTGACAGTATCCCCCACTTCTACGGGTAACCCCTGGGGACCCAGGACCAACCTTATTCGGGTGAGACCTGTGAAAGGCTTTCACCAAGCGACTGGCATTCACGTCGGATGCAGGTACCCACATCGTCTCTTCTGGACCCTAATCCTTGCAGTGGAAAAGATACTGAAGAGATCTACGGAGAACTCGAGAGTCGATTATCTTGGCGATCTGAAATTCCAAACTACCGTCCACCATGACAGGAGCAGGTGGCAAGAAAGACAGCTCCAAAGGTTCAACATATCTCTTCAACAAAGATTTGTGAAACACATAATACATTTTCAGGGCCTGAGGAAGTTCAAGACGAAAAGCTACAGGATTAATGATGGCAGTGATCTTATATGGACCAATAGATCTTAGACCGAACTTCCAAGAAGGTACCTTCAACTTAATGTTTCTTGTGGACTGTCACACAGAATCACTCTCTCTTAGGTCTGGACCATTCATACGTTCCCTGTCAGACACACGTTTATACTTATTGCCCATATTCTTCAAATTATTTAGAATTTTCCTCCATATAGATGACAATGATGACGAAAAACGTTCCTCCTCAGGGATACCAGAAGTATCAGAACCAGAAAATGAGCCAAACTGCGGGTGAAACCCATATGCCCCAAAAAACGGCGACTTCCCAGTGGACTCCTGTCTACAATTATTTATGGCAAACTCTGCCAAAGACAAAAACAAAGACCACTCCTCCTGATTCTCCGAGACAAAACATCTCAAGTAAGTAACCAGACTCTGATTAGTGCTCTCCGTCTGTCCGTTCGACTGAGGATAAAAAGCCGAAGAAAAGGACAGTTGTACCCCCAGTCGCGTACAGAACGCTTTCCAGAATCTGGAAACAAACTGAGTCCCACGATCTGAGACCACGTCAGAGGGAATGCTATGGAGTTTCACAATGTTGTCAACAAACACTTGTGCAAGTGTTTTAGCATTAGATAGACCTGGTAATGCCATAAAATGCACAATTTTACTAAAGCGATCAACTACAACCAGAATAACTGTCTTTCCTGAAGAGTTAGGTAGAGATAAAATCCAGGGATAAGTGAGTCCATGGTCTGGACGGGATGGGCAACGGAGGTAGAGATCCGGAAGGCCGAATAGGTGTCACCTTAGGACGTGCACAGGTACTACAGGCTGACACATAGTCAACACATTTGCGACACCCCGAACACCAGAATCTATGAGAGATGAGGTCGGCAGTGGATCTGCTTCCAGGGTGTCCCGTAAGAACCGTACAGTGATGTTCCTCAAACACTTTGTGATGCAATTCCAGTGGCACAAACAGTTTCCCAGAGGGACAAGAATCCGGTGCATCTCCCTGGGCCTCTAACACCTTCACCTCTAGGTCAGGGTATAGAGCGGATATCACCACCCCTTTAGACAGTATGGGACTTGGATTTTCAAAATCACCACCTCCAGGAAAACTACGTGACATGGCATCCGCCTTGATGTTCTGAACCCCAGGACGATAGGCGACAGTGAAATTGAATCTGGTGAAAAACAAAGACCATCTGGCCTGCCTCGGGTTCAGTCGTTTGGCCGTCTCCAGGTAAGCCAGGTTTTTGTGATCAGTGAACACCGTGATCGGATGAATCGCCCCTTCCAACCAATGACGCCATTCCTCAAAAGCCAACTTAATGGCCAGTAATTCTCTGTTCCCCACATCATAACTTCTCTCAGCGGGAGAGAGTTTAAAAAAAAAATAAAACATGGTCGCCATTTACCGGGTGAGGGGCCTTGTGATAAAATTGCTCCTACCCCCACCTCGGACGAGTCCACTTCCACAATGAAAGGTTGAGATACATCCGACTGCACCCATATAGGGGCGGAAGAGAAGCATTCCTTAATCGCAGAAAAGGTTCGCAATGCCGAATCAGACCACTCTGAGACATCTGTCCCTTTCTTAGTCATGTCGGTTAAGGGTTTTACTATTGTCGAATAGTTCTGAATACGTTTTCGGTAATAGTTGGTGAACCCTAAAAACCGCATAAGAGCCTTCAGAATTTTGGGTCAATCCCAGTCCAATACAGCACGGACTTCCTCTGGATCCATTCGAAAACCCGAAGATGACAGCAGGTAGCCCAAAAACTGCACCTTGTGTACAGCAAAAACATACTTCTCTAATTTTACGTACAATTTATTGTCGTTTAGGATCTGTAACACCTGTCTAACGTGATCCTGATGAGTCTCCACGTCTGGAGAATAAATTAGAATGTCATCCAAATACATGACTACAAACCTCCCCACAATGTGATGAAAAGTGTCATTCACAAAGTGTTGGAAAACCGCAGGAGCACTGGTCAACGCGAAAGGCATTTATCATGTAGAGGAAGTTAATACAAGACACAATGTACTGTGATTCTCCATATTGCCTCCTTTACTGGCTGGATTCATTTTTCCATCACATTATACACTGCTCGTTTCCGTGGTTACAACTAGGGATGAGCGAATAAATAAACGCTCCGTACAGTATTAGAATGTATTGGCTCTGATGAGTCGAAATGATTACTTTACAAAGTCTCACGAGACTTTGCGTAATAACTTCAGAAATTGATTTGTACCGTAAAAAAACATTTTCTGGACTTCGTTCCAAATTCACTGCCAGCAAACAGAGAACTCGGAAACAACGAGGAAATTAAACACAAGTACATTACAAAGTTGCAGAACTTAGTAATTAACTATTTTCAGGCTTTCCCGGTGCCTTCATAATTTAGTATGAAGCTCTGCTTCCCCTCACAAACTATGGTAAGGTGTGACCAGGTCACCCAGGCTCCGCCAATATGGCTCCTGGGCTGCAGACAGCTTGACCGCCCCGCCAGTCGAGGCCAACAAAACAAATGTGCGTGATACGAATCCTCTCTCAGCCAATCAGCGGGTTTCATCCGCCCGACAAGACTTTCGCCTAGTCCACCCAATCAAAGAGCTTTCATTTGAAGAGTGACAGGTGTTCTGACCAATGAAGGCACGCTTCCTCGATAAGCAGGCGGGGCCGCTTACGGCGTACGGCGTTGCTGGGCAGCCGGCGCCTTGGGAGCTAGGAGTCCCCGGATGTTGAAGCTCGCAGGACAACATGGCGCCTGGGGCCGGAGGACAGTGAGGAGAGGATAGCCTGGGTTTCAGGTAACGACTGGGAAGGTGGGCGGAACGTTATGGAAAGTACTTTGTGCCGGTCTTTGAAGCGAAGTAATTGGCGCATGCTCCTCTAGTCAAGAAGTGACTTGCTCATATCGTGTGTTGTACGATGTTAATCGCCCGATCTGGTTGAGAATGGGGTCGTGATGTCACTGGGAAAGTTGTGGGGGTGCTTGCAGGGTGCCCAGGGCGTTGTCATGGTAACTGCCCTTCCCTATTACAAGAGGCTGAAGAGTCCTGAGTGGAGCTGGCCAGACTTTTAACCCTTTAATGACTACCTAATGTTTTTTCCACTTCCAAAGTAGCCAGAACTTGTATTTATTTTTTATTGACAGGGCTGCGTACGGCCTAGTTTTATGTGGATAAAATAGCTTTTTTGGTGCAGTTTGTACATATAAAATACTTAGAATTTTTTTGTTAAATACTTTTTTGTGTTACAAATATAGAAAAAGTGATTTTTGACATTGCTTTTCTACTTTGCTTACGCTTTGTGCACATTTCACACTGAATAAGCTGTTAAATGAGTTGTCATTTTCGTGTCGATACCTATTAAGTGTAGTTTATTCTTTTTATATGTAGAGTATGTGCAGTAAATGATATTTTATGCAAACAATTCTATAACTTATGTTTTTTTATAATCCCAGTAAGGATGTATTCCCACCTCAGACATTGACTACCTATCGCTAGGATGTCAGATAGGTGCGAGAAGAGGTGTAGCACCCGGGGCAAGGATTTCGGAAGGATTTACCACAGCGATAGTTTTTGGGAAGCCCGGTGGCAGGCCTCCATAGGAACGTATTACATGTCCCATAGACTGCAATGGTAAATCATTGCAGTCAATGGGAGAAGTGATCTAAGGATCGCCTGTTCACGTCCCCTAAGGGAACTTAAAGGGGTTGTCTCGTCATCGCAGACAGGAAGAGAGACAGGAGACGGTGTTCTGCCAGATTTCTATACCCAGAAGTGACGCGGCCGCGCAGGAATCAGCTGGAGGAGGGTGTGTGGGGCGCCGCGCAAGCGCACATCCACTGGATTAGTAAAAATCATTGCACCGGAATGCATGCGCGAAACTAGGCCTGCACAATATATCGCGAAAGCAATCGTTATTGCAATTAATTGCCATATCGCAATCGCAATTTGCTGACCCAAAAATGCTGCAATTATATTACCGTATTTTTCGCTTTATAAGACACACTTTCCCCCAAAAGTGTGTGTGGGGGGGGGGAATGCTAGTGCGTCTTATAAAGCGATGGTTGACTTTCTACGTGACACTGTATCTCCGGCCGCTATGCTGCACAGCGCGGACAGCGATACATCAGTTACAGTGCGGGGAGGGAGGAGGGGCTGGAGGCTGCACAGTGCGGACAGCGATACATCAGTTACAGTGCGGGGAGGGAGGAGGGGCTGGAGGCTGCACAGTGCGGCCAGCGATACATCAGTTACAGTGCGGGGAGGGAGGAGGGGCTGGAGGCTGCACAGTGCGGACAGCGATACATCAGTTACAGTGCCGGGAGGGAGGAGGGGCTGGAGGCTGCACAGCGCGGCCAGCGATACATCAGTTACAGTGCGGGAGGGGGGAGGGGCTGGAGGCTGCACAGCGCGGCCAGCGATACATCAGTTACAGTGCGGGGAGGGAGGAGGGGCTGGAGGCTGCACAGCGCGGACAGCGATACATCAGTTACAGTGCCGGGAGGGAGGAGGGGCTGGAGGCTGCACAGCGCGGCCGGCGATACATCAGTTACAGTGCGGGGAGGGAGGAGGGGCTGGAGGCCGCACAGCGCGGCCGGCGATACATCAGTTACAGTGCCGGGAGGGAGGAGGGGCTGGAGGCTGCACAGCGCGGCCAGCGATACATCAGTTACAGTGCGGGGAGGGGCTGGGGGAAAGTCGTTAATGAACTCATGTTCTTATATCTATTTTATTTATCTGTTCTGTGCAGTGTATTAAGAAAATGGCAAGTTTTGAATTTTGTACTTTTGCAGTAATGCAAATATGTATTTCATTTTGAAAAACACTGCACATTTCAGTTCTTGAGTTCAGCATAACTACATTTCACATTATCAATCATCTGTGTGAGCTTTTACCATGAAAATCCAAGCAGATAGACCTCTAGCACAATTCCCTTAAAATATCGCATCGCATATCGTTATCGCAATTTTTAGGGCCCTAATCGCAATCGCACAAAATTCCCATATCGTGCAGCCCTACGCGAAACGGTACGCCGCACGTGCGCACTTAGGGATCGGTGGATTTTCCAGTGCAAAATGTTCCCTCAGATCTCCCTACCCCTCAGTGCACACGTGGTGACCTCGATATTCTGCACTCAGCTCTGCTATGTGGTAATGATGAACTGCTCCTGATGATGCGCGCACTCAGGGGTAGGGAGATCTGATGGAACGATTTGCACTGGAAAATCACCTACCCCTAAGTGCGCATGCGCGGTGTACCGTTTCGCGCATGAAGTTCGGTGCTTCTCCCTCGGCGGTGCAATGATTTCTACTAACCCAGTGGATGTGCGCTTGCGCGGTGCCACACACACCCTCCTCCAGCTGATTCCGGGTATAGCGTTCTGCTGAGGTATAGGAATCCAGCAAAACAACGCCGCGTGCGTACTGCGAGCTCAGTCTCCTCATACACCTGATTGGCGGTGATTCCCGCTGTCGGACCCCAGACAATCTGATATAGGTGACCTATCCTCTCAATATCAAAAGCGCGGACAACCCCTTTAAAATATGAAAAAAAATCATCTCCTCTACCCCCATAAGCTTTGCTTAAGCTCCCGAAAAAGATGGCGGGCGGCCACGCGTTGGGGTCCAGTCATCCCAGTGATACACCTTCATGTTGTAGAATGGGCATACCCCTTTAACGGGGGTAGGGTTCATGCGGATGGTCCCCCATCATTAATCTTAAAGCGAACACTTGCTCAGGAGTGGGGGTTTCAGAGGTCGGACCCCACCGATCAGACTGGTGTGTATTCTGCCGTCCATCATGCATTTCTATAGGGTTTTTCGGGAGCTATAAATAATCTTACTGGTCGGGGCTGGTGAGCGCTGTGGGACCAGTGAGGGAATCTGTCCTTTATCAGTGTCAGTGATATGTTAGTTGTCAGGGCTGGGGGCTGCGCTGGGACCCTTGTCACGCTGTCTCTGCCAGTAACGGCTGATGTGACATTGTGGTGACCGATCCCAGGACGCCTAGAAATTTGTGCTTGGTTTCTCTTAAAGGGGTACTCCGGGAATAAGGAGATTTTGTAAGTTTCGGCAGCCTGACTTCCTAAGCTGAAGATTAATACTTACCTGGTCCCCTGCGCAAACTCCTCTATGTCCATGTGCCGCTGCGTGCACGGTTGACATCCAGCTTAGCATGGACATGGTGACACGCTCTGCTGCAGCCAATGACTGGCTTCAGCGGTGAAGCGCCCACAAGCAGCACGTCAACGCTGTCATTGGCTGCATCAGAGCATGTGACCAGGTGCATGCTAAGCCGAATGTCTACAGTGCCCCCCCCAGCAAACATCCATACTTGCCTGCTCCCTGCCACTCGGTTGCCTTTCTTCACTGAACTGTCAACTTTCTACACTGACGAGGTCACGTGCACAGCTGCAGCCAAGAGCTGGCCTCAGTGGTTGTGTCCCCAAGCGAAACGTCACTGCTACGTCACGTGACTCATTACTGCTGAGGCCAGCCATTGGCTGCAGCGGTGCATGTGACCCTGTCCGTGCAAAAGGTGACAGGCAGGGATTGGGAGCTGGAATGCAGGTGAGTGTGCGTTTTTCCACAGGTACAGCAAACTAGGGTGCAAGTTTAGAAAAAACAGGACAGCCCCTTTAAATAAAGTGGTCTGTTCACTGTGGCCTGCCCAGATACGAGACATTGCGCCTTTATCTATGAGCCGCCCGTCACATCTCCCCCTCTGTGTAGCTTGTAAAGTGATGAATTAGGTAAAAAGAAGAGTTTTAGGGGATTGCCCGGCATGCACTTCCCTGATATGCAGGTGATTTTACACTTTAGAGGGGTTTAAATTTTAAGTTATCCCTTACCGTGTGAATAGGGGATAACTAAGTGATCGGTGGGGGAAACGGGACCCTCATTCTCAGGATCGGTGGGAATCCCAGCGGTTAGACCCCCAATGATCAGATAGTTATCAAAGCAGTTGTTCTCCTGATGAGACATTATGGGGTGTATGCACGTCCTAGAGGGGGTACCCCGTTATTTACCCCAGAATGAAAAGCCGCCAGCAGAGCGGTTCACTCTCGCGGACTTGAGTCTTCTATGTGTTACAATGGTCTGCCATATTTGTGTGGCCCCAAGATAACAGGGGATTCATGGCCAGCTTGTATGTACAGGGTTTTCGTTGGAGGACCTCTTTATCAAGGGTCCTTTCCATGATAAAGCCTCTGAGGGGGATTTCTTATAAGGTTAAAGGGGTTTTCCTATCTCAGACAATGGGGGCATATCGCTAGGATAGGCCCCCATTGTCTGATGGGTGCGGCTCCCACTGCTACAATGAGAACAGAGCGGGGAAATGAACGGAGGGCACACTACGCATGCGCAGCCGCCCTTGATTCATTTCTATGGGGCCGCCAAAAATAGCCGAGCGATGGCACGGCTATTTCCGTCTGCCCCATAGAAATGAATGAGAGCATAGGTCGCGCGTGCGCGGTGCTCTCCAATTCACTTCTATGGGAGCAGCGCTTGGTGGTGGACGGACCCCGGGAAATCCGAGGTCCTCCAGCCACAGCTTTCCCTGCTTCGTTCTCGTTGTAGGTGCGGGTCCCACACCTATCAGACAATGGGGGCATATCCTAGCGATATGCCCCCATTGTCTTAGATGGGAATACCCCTTTAATGTTTGAAGTCCGTTTTTCTTGATTCTGCCCTAGCGGGCCTTGTTCCAAATTTATCAAATGTTGCACATTGGGGGGTTATCACATCCCGCGCTCCTGAATACTGACATGCAACTTTTTTTTATTTTGACACTAATTTTGAAAAGTGAGCGTGGTTAGAATGTGTGAATTTGTTTCACTCCGGATTTCTCACTCCGACTTTGTAAAAAAACTTAAAAAAAAAAAAAGTGGCGTAGCATTTGTCGACAATAGTGTGAGGTTTAAGCTTGCACCAGCGTATGCCATTTCATACATTTGAGGCAAAGTATAGGAACACCCGGTGACCTGTCCCCAAGCAGCACGTCACTGTTGGGTCACCTGCCGGGGCCAGTTTTTGGCTGGGGAGCTCAAAAAGTCGCAAATTGTGGTGCACGTATGCTGTGCGCCATAATGTGCGACTTTTTTACGCCACAATTGTAGCGTATAGGCCTCGATAAGTGTCCCTTAATGACTTTTTAACATTTCAGTGTGTGAATGGCGGCCTGGGATGGACTACTCTTTGGCTCCTATGTCTCGCTGCCCACGTTACACTACATTCTGCTGCTCCTCTGTGCTGGGCGAGACCGTAGACTGTTATTTCCTCTGTCCTCGGAGACATTCCCGTCCTGCCCAGTGAACCTGAACAGAGAAGGGTTAAAGGGAACCTGACATCAACATAACGCCTCCCCGACCGCCCGCGGTACCTCACCGGCGCATAGTCCTCATGTCCCCAACGATGTCTTTGCCGGTTTATTCATCCCAGGCAGTGTAAGGGGCAGGGGGATTGACGCTCCAAGTCATTCTGGTCACGCCCCCGTCCTGCGTTTTTCCCCCCTTGATTGACGGCTCAGTGCTTCTTTTTTTTTCTTCAGATGCGGCACATGCGCCGTTTTGCATTTTCAGCGACTGCGCGGTGAACTAATCCTCGGTGTACTTGGCGTCAGAGGTTCTTTCACAGGAGTCGGCGCATGCACAGTAGTGTCAGGCCTCATGCACACGGCGTTGTTGTGGTCTGCGTCCGAGCCGCATATTTTTCGGCTCGGGAGCGGATCCATTTACTTCAATGGGGCCGCAAAAGAGGCGGACAGCACTCCGTGTGCTGTCCGCATCTGTTGCTCCGTTCCGTGCCCCCCGCAAAAAAAAATAAAGCATGTCCTATTCTTGTCCGTTTTGCGGACAAGAATAGGCATTTCTACAATGCGCCGCATTCGGTTCCGCAAATTGCGGAACGGAAAGCAGAACAGCTTCCGTGTTTTGCGAATCCGCGGTTTGCGGACCGCAAAACACCAACGGCCGTGTGCATGAGGCCTCAGTCTGCACCTGTGCAGGCAGCTTCTGATGCCACCTACACTGAAGATCGTCTCACTGTGCAGATGCTGAAGATGAAACAGAAGGGCATAGACGTCTTGGGGGAAAGCCCGGAGCCGTTATTTGGGTAAAGAGGCAGGACGGGGGCCCGGCTAGCTTGACTTGGAGTTTCAAGGCCGCTGCCCACTTGACTTTAAGCAGCCCGTCTGCATACACCGCCCGGGATGAATAAAGTAGTTTTTTGGCAAAGCTTTCCATCAGAGGAAACGGACAAAGACATGATGACTATGGCCGCGAGGTACGGTGGGTGGGTGGACATCACGGTTATATCAGGTTCCCTTTAAAAGGATTTTCCAAGTCTTTAGAACTGATGACCTATCGTCTGGATAGGTCATCAGTATCTGATCGGTGGGGGTCCGACACCCGGGACCCCTGCCGATCAGCTTTTTAGAGAAGGCAGTGGCGTTCTTGTGAGCGCTGCAACCTTCTCTCGGCTCACCAAGCTCAGCGCCGTACATTGTGTAGTGGCCGTGCTTGGTATTGCAGCTCATCCCTATTCGCTTCTATGGGACTGAGCTGCGCCCAGGCCACGGGACCGATGAACGTGTCGTCACTGGCCTAGAAAAAGCTGTAGGAGCACCGATGCCTTCTCAAACAGCTGATCGGCGGGGGTCCCGGGTGTTGGACCACCACCGATCAGATTCTGATCAGTTATAATGTCTCAGAAAACCCCTCTAAGGCAGTGGTCACCGGTGGGGTGCCGGGCTGGCAGCTCCTGCAGTTGGCACAGTGTGGCGGGGTAAGGATTGGGTGTGGTACTTTTGGCTTGTTGTTCTATTCAAAGTACCAGACTATAACAATTATGGTTTATGTGGAATCAGACGGTCGCTTAGACCCCGGTGTTGATGGGGTTTGATAGATTGGTTATTATTGGGGTTGAGTAATGTTACCGCGTGGTACCTGATGCCCCCCCGCTTTGCAGGTGCCGCCCGGGGTGTGACGGGCTGAGACAGGTGTATGGAGGCACAGCCACCCACCTTCCCTGTTCGGCACGCCATGACCTGCTCCAGGAACAAGTGTATCCACACCTGTCATTACTTGAGCGCCGGCTGCCGCTGTCTGCCAGCAGGGAAATACAGCTTGTCCCCAGCTGGTGTGGAACTACAACTCTCAGCATGCTCCTTTTTGGGGGTCTATATTAGGCTGAATTTACAGCAGTTGAACCCCTCTTCCCAGATGAAGACAACTATAAGCAATGTCTGCATGAGCTGTGATGGAAATGTTTTGGCTCCCTGCTCTATACAATCTGTGCCCTATTCTCTAAAGATCATAGGGAGTCCGTGCCCCCATTCTCCAGGCTCTGGAGTCCCCACTCTCCCCTGTGCTCTAGAGTGTCCAGGAGGGCCCCTGCCCCCTATATGGTTGAGACGCACTAGGCAGAGGCCCTAATCCCTCCTCAGCTGGGGAGACTATAGGCAGAGGCCCTAATCCCTCCTCAGCGCGGGAGACTATAGGCGGAGGCCCTAATCCCTCCTCGGCGCGGGAGACTATAGGCGGAGGCCCTAATCCCTCCTCAGCGCGGGAGACTATAGGCGGAGGCCCTTATCCCTCCTCAGCTGGGGAGACTATAGGCGGAGGCCCTAATCCCTCCTCAGCGCGGCAGACTATAGGCAGAGGCCCTTATCCCTCCTCAGCTGGGGAGACTATAGGCGGAGGCCCTAATCCCTCCTCAGCGCGGGAGACTATAGGCAGAGGCCCTAATCCCTCCTCAACGCGGGAGACTATAGGCGGAGGCTCCTCCTTGGCGCGGGAGACTATAGGTAGAGGCCCTAATCCCTCCTCAGCTGGGGAGACTATAGACAGAAGCCCTAATCCCTTCTCAGCGCGTGAGACTATAGGCAGAGGCCCTAATCCCTCCTCAGCGCGGGAGACTATAGGCAGAGGCCCTAATCCCTCCTCAGCGCGGGAGACTATAGGCAGAGGCCCTAATCCCTTCTCAGCGCGGGAGACTATAGGCAGAGGCCCTAATCCCTCCTCAGCGCGGGAGACTATAGGCAGAGGCCCTAATCCCTCCTCAGCTGGGGAGACTATAGGCGGAGGCCCTAATCCCTCCTCAGCTGGGGAGACTATAGGCGGAGGCCCTAATCCCTCCTCAGGGCGGGAGACTATAGGCGGAGGCCCTAATCCCTCCTTAGCGCGGGAGACTATAGGCGGAGGCCCTAATCCCTCCTCAGCGCGGGAGACTATAGGCAGAGGCCCTAATCCCTCCTCAGCGCGGGAGACTATAGGCAGAGGCCCTAATCCCTCCTCAGCGCGGGAGACTATAGGCAGAGGCCCTAATCCCTCCTCAGCGCGGAGACTATAGGCAGAGGCCCTAATCCCTCCTCAGCGCGGGAGACTATAGGCAGAGGCCCTAATCCCTCCTCAGCGCGGAGACTATAGGCAGAGGCCCTAATCCCTCCTCAGCGCGGGAGACTATAGGCAGAGGCCCTAATCCCTCCTCAGCGCGGGAGACTATAGGCAGAGGCCCTAATCCCTCCTCAGCGCGGGAGACTATAGGCAGAGGCCCTAATCCCTCCTCAGCGCGGGAGACTATAGGCAGAGGCCCTAATCCCTCCTCAGCGGGGAGACTATAGGCAGAGGCCTAATCCCTCCTCAGCGGGAGACTATAGGCAGAGGCCCTAATCCCTCCTCAGCGCGGGAGACTATAGGCAGAGGCCCTAATCCCTCCTCAGCGCGGGAGACTATAGGCAGAGGCCCTAATCCCTCCTCAGCGGGAGACTATAGGCAGAGGCCCTAATCCCTCCTCAGCGGGAGACTATAGGCAGAGGCCCTAATCCCTCCTCAGCCGGGAGACTATAGGCAGAGGCCCTAATCCCTCCTCAGCGCGGGAGACTATAGGCAGAGGCCCTAATCCCTCCTCAGCGCGGAGACTATAGGCAGAGGCCCTAATCCTCCTCAGCGGGAGACTATAGGCAGAGGCCCTAATCCCTCCTCAGCGCGGGAGACTATAGGCAGAGGCCCTAATCCCTCCTCAGCGCGGGAGACTATAGGCAGAGGCCCTAATCCCTCCTCAGCGGGAGACTATAGGCAGAGGCCCTAATCCCTCCTCAGCGCGGAGACTATAGGCAGAGGCCCTAATCCCTCCTCAGCGGGGAGACTATAGGCAGAGGCCCTAATCCCTCCTCAGCGCGGGAGACTATAGGCAGAGGCCCTAATCCCTCCTCAGCGGGAGACTATAGGCAGAGGCCCTAATCCCTCCTCAGCGGGAGACTATAGGCAGAGGCCCTAATCCCTCCTCAGCGCGGGAGACTATAGGCAGAGGCCCTAATCCCTCCTCAGCGCGGAGACTATAGGCAGAGGCCCTAATCCCTCCTCAGCGCGGAGACTATAGGCAGAGGCCCTAATCCCTCCTCAGCGCGGGAGACTATAGGCAGAGGCCCTAATCCCTCCTCAGCGGGAGACTATAGGCAGAGGCCCTAATCCCTCCTCAGCGGGAGACTATAGGCAGAGGCCCTAATCCCTCCTCAGCGCGGGAGACTATAGGCAGAGGCCCTAATCCCTCCTCAGCGCGGAGACTATAGGCAGAGGCCCTAATCCCTCCTCAGCGCGGGAGACTATAGGCAGAGGCCCTAATCCCTCCTCAGCGCGGGAGACTATAGGCAGAGGCCCTAATCCCTCCTCAGCGCGGGAGACTATAGGCAGAGGCCCTAATCCCTCCTCAGCGCGGAGACTATAGGCAGAGGCCCTAATCCCTCCTCAGCGCGGGAGACTATAGGCAGAGGCCCTAATCCCTCCTCAGCGGGAGACTATAGGCAGAGGCCCTAATCCCTCCTCAGCGCGGGAGACTATAGGCAGAGGCCCTAATCCCTCCTCAGCGGGGAGACTATAGGCAGAGGCCCTAATCCCTCCTCAGCGCGGGAGACTATAGGCAGAGGCCCTAATCCCTCCTCAGCGCGGGAGACTATAGGCAGAGGCCCTAATCCCTCCTCAGCGCGGAGACTATAGGCAGAGGCCCTAATCCCTCCTCAGCGCGGAGACTATAGGCAGAGGCCCTAATCCCTCCTCAGCGCGGGAGACTATAGGCAGAGGCCCTAATCCCTCCTCAGCGCGGAGACTATAGGCAGAGGCCCTAATCCCTCCTCAGCGGGAGACTATGGCGAGGCCTAATCCTCCTCAGCGGAGACTATAGGCAGAGGCCCTAATCCCTCCTCAGCGCGGGAGACTATAGGCAGAGGCCCTAATCCCTCCTCAGCGCGGAGACTATAGGCAGAGGCCCTAATCCCTCCTCAGCGCGGGAGACTATAGGCAGAGGCCCTAATCCCTCCTCAGCGGGAGACTATAGGCAGAGGCCCTAATCCCTCCTCAGCGCGGGAGACTATAGGCAGAGGCCCTAATCCCTCCTCAGCGCGGGAGACTATAGGCAGAGGCCCTAATCCCTCCTCAGCGCGGAGACTATAGGCAGAGGCCCTAATCCCTCCTCAGCGCGGAGACTATAGGCAGAGGCCCTAATCCCTCCTCAGCGCGGAGACTATAGGCAGAGGCCCTAATCCCTCCTCAGCGCGGGAGACTATAGGCAGAGGCCCTAATCCCTCCTCAGCGTGGGAGACTATAGGCAGAGGCCTAATCCCTCCTCAGCGGGAGACTATAGGCAGAGGCCCTAATCCCTCCTCAGCGCGGGAGACTATAGGCAGAGGCCCTAATCCCTCCTCAGCGCGGGAGACTATAGGCAGAGGCCCTAATCCCTCCTCAGCGGGAGACTATAGGCAGAGGCCCTAATCCCTCCTCAGCGCGGAGACTATAGGCAGAGGCCCTAATCCCTCCTCAGCGCGGGAGACTATAGGCAGAGGCCCTAATCCCTCCTCAGCGCGGGAGACTATAGGCAGAGGCCCTAATCCCTCCTCAGCTGGGAGACTATAGGCAGAGGCCCTAATCCCTCCTCAGCGGGAGACTATAGGCAGAGGCCCTAATCCCTCCTCAGCGGGAGACTATAGGCAGAGGCCCTAATCCCTCCTCAGCGCGGGAGACTATAGGCAGAGGCCCTAATCCCTCCTCAGCGGGAGACTATAGGCAGAGGCCCTAATCCCTCCTCAGCGGGAGACTATAGGCAGAGGCCCTAATCCTCCTCAGCGCGGGAGACTATAGGCAGAGGCCCTAATCCCTCCTCAGCGCGGGAGACTATAGGCAGAGGCCCTAATCCCTCCTCAGCTGGGAGACTATAGGCAGAGGCCCTAATCCCTCCTCAGCGCGGGAGACTATAGGCAGAGGCCCTAATCCCTCCTCAGCGCGGAGACTATAGGCAGAGGCCCTAATCCCTCCTCAGCGCGGAGACTATAGGCAGAGGCCCTAATCCCTCCTCAGCGCGGGAGACTATAGGCAGAGGCCCTAATCCCTCCTCAGCGCGGGAGACTATAGGCAGAGGCCCTAATCCCTCCTCAGCCGGGAGACTATAGGCAGAGGCCCTAATCCCTCCTCAGCGGGAGACTATAGGCAGAGGCCCTAATCCCTCCTCAGCGGGAGACTATAGGCAGAGGCCCTAATCCCTCCTCAGCGGGAGACTATAGGCAGAGGCCCTAATCCCTCCTCAGCGGGAGACTATAGGCAGAGGCCCTAATCCCTCCTCAGCGCGGAGACTATAGGCAGAGGCCCTAATCCCTCCTCAGCGCGGAGACTATAGGCAGAGGCCCTAATCCCTCCTCAGCGCGGGAGACTATAGGCAGAGGCCCTAATCCCTCCTCAGCGGGAGACTATAGGCAGAGGCCCTAATCCCTCCTCAGCGCGGAGACTATAGGCAGAGGCCCTAATCCCTCCTCAGCGGGGAGACTATAGGCAGAGGCCCTAATCCCTCCTCAGCGCGGAGACTATAGGCAGAGGCCCTAATCCCTCCTCAGCGCGGGAGACTATAGGCAGAGGCCCTAATCCCTCCTCAGCGGGAGACTATAGGCAGAGGCCCTAATCCCTCCTCAGCGCGGGAGACTATAGGCAGAGGCCCTAATCCCTCCTCAGCGCGGGAGACTATAGGCAGAGGCCCTAATCCCTCCTCAGCGCGGGAGACTATAGGCAGAGGCCCTAATCCCTCCTCAGCGCGGGAGACTATAGGCAGAGGCCCTAATCCCTCCTCAGCGCGGGAGACTATAGGCAGAGGCCTAATCCCTCCTCAGCCGGGAGACTATAGGCAGAGCACCCCTGGCCTAATCCCTCCTCAGCGCGGAGACTATAGGCAGAGGCCCTCTGGAGATGCAGGCCTAACCCTCCTCAGCGCGGGAGACTATAGGCAGAGGCCCTAATCCCTCCTCAGCGCGGGAGACTATAGGCAGAGGCCCTAATCCCTCCTCAGCGCGGGAGACTATAGGCAGAGGCCCTAATCCCTCCTCAGCGCGGGAGACTATAGGCAGAGGCTCCTCCTCGGCACGGGAGACTATAAGCGGAGGCCCTAATCCCTCCTCGGCGCGGGAGACTATAGGCTGAGACGGTGGGGAGAGGCCCAGCCCCTGCGCTCGGAGCTGCTGCTGCCCCAGTTGTATTAATGTGTGTTTCAGGTCCTTAAATGCATGGTGTGAATAAAGACCCAGATGTAATCCACCAATAGACGAAGCACAAAGTGGAAATTTACGTATTATGTAACGTGAGGTACTGCGATTTATGGATCGTGTGGACCCCCCCCCCTTAGTCTGCATAGGGGCCTCTGACGCTGTCCGGTCATTGAGTAACCCAGGGGTCACCAATATAATATGGGTGCCGTGTCTGCAGGGGGAGACTAGCGCTCATGTAGGGTGTCTTGTAATACCGACGAGGTGACAACCATTCTGTAGAGTTGTCAGCCGCCCCTTCACCGGTTCTGACTCATAATCTCTTGTGTTTCCTTTTCTATTTAATGGGAGGAAAACATATGTGGGATAATTGCCGACATTTCCAGCGTGTGGGAATTATCAATAATCGGTTATTTTCTCCGAAATCTGAGTTATTTCAAATTTAAAGAGAAACTCCCACGTCTCCTGACACGTCTTTAAGGGGTTTTCCAGCAAAGTAAACCTATCCCCAAAGATAGGTCATCAGTATCAGATAGGAGGGGTCTGACTCCAGGGCCCCTCGCCGATCAGCTGAATGACGGGGCCATGGCACGTAGACAATCAATGTAGCCTCCTTCTAGAAAACACAGCGCCGCGCATTGTATAGTGGCTGTGCTTGGTATTGCAGCTTAGTCTTATTCATTTGAATGGGACTGAGCTGTGCCTAGGCCGCGTGACCTCCGCAAACAGCCGGTCAGCGAGGCTACTGTTAGTCAGCCCGCCATGATTAGATATTGATGACCTTTCCTGAGGATAGGCTATTAAATATTTAAATCCTGGTTTAGGCATCATGCACACAGCAATGTCCGTATTTTGATCCATGAAGCACAGGTAGGTTCTGTGTGCGTTCTGTTTTTTTTTTTTTTTTCTCACGCCCTTAAAGGGGTGATCCTCTGGATAGGACATCAGTATCTGATCAGTAGGGGTATAACACCCGGACTTCTCTAGTGACGTCATGTGGAGCAGCTCAGTCCCATAGAAGTGACTGAAGCTGAGTTGCGATACCAAGCACAGCCACTACACAATGTACGGCGCTGTGCTTGGTAAGCTGCAAGAAGGCCACTGATCAGAGGGGGTCCCGGGTGTCGGACCCCCACCTATCAGATACTGATGACCTATTCTGAGGATCGGGCATTTGGTATTAAAGTCTCGGAAAACCCTTTTAAATAGATGGAGCTTTTTTCATCAGCAAAAACGGACAGGAATGGGACCTGCGCTGAGATTTTCCAAAAATATAGATGTGTGAATGGGCCACTCTGCGAGACGTGAAAAAAACGGATAGCACACTGAAAAAAGTACGGGCTTGTGCATGGGCCTTGAGGGCACACGGCGCTTTAGTTTACATTAGTCCTGCACGATATATCGTGATAATCGACGATTGCAATATGGCGATTTGGCCGACCCAAAAATGCTGCGATATTTACAATGATACACCACGCCGTAATGCCACGCGGCGGGTGTATTAGCTATGAGGGAGGAGGGGCTGGGGGCCGGCATCTGCTTTTATAATGACAGCGGGGCCCGTACTACACGGGCCCTGCTCACTGTATATAATCTCATCTATAATTGTAGGGATTGTTAATATATAAAAATCCGGGGTAATCAGCGCCTGTATTACTTACAAGCGCTCGGTAGGAGGCAGGACGGGCGCTGGCAGCGAGACTCACTACGTCATGCGCCCGCACCGCCTGCTTCATTCATAAAGTGGGCGGCTCAGGCACGTGATGTAGTGAGTCGCACTGCCAGCGCCCGTCCTCCCGACCTCTATCACAATTCCCTTAAGATATCGCATCCCATATCGTTATCGCAGTTATCGCAATCGCAATTACACAAAATTCCCATATCGTGCAGCTCTAGTTTACATAGATTTTTGTGCGGTTTGTGCTTCATTTCTGCATCAAATCCGCATATGTTGTGGATTTTGACGCGAA
This sequence comes from Bufotes viridis, assembly GCA_033119425.1. Classification (NCBI taxonomy): domain Eukaryota; kingdom Metazoa; phylum Chordata; class Amphibia; order Anura; family Bufonidae; genus Bufotes; species Bufotes viridis. The sequence continues at coordinate 27,386,791 of CM065597.1, read as the reverse complement.
GGGTGAAATCTGCATTGGAAATCCTTGCAAACAGTTGACACGCTGCAAAATCCACACCGCGGGTCATTTTCCTCGCAGAAATCTTCTTCACCGCGTTGACGAGGTCTTGAGAATCTCCTCTATACAGCTTGTACTCCGCACCTAATACCCACCGCGTGCATGTGGCCTAAAGCTAGCCCGAGACGTACAAGAACTCCAATACGTCCGTGAAAAAAAAAGCCTACGTGTTTCGTCCGTGTCCATTTTTACCATCCCCGTGTCATCCGTAAATCACAAACGCTGCTCAGCTGAAAATACCTTTTCAAAGAATCTCCTATCAGTCTTCACTGAAAAACGGACGCAACACGGATTCTATAGACTTCGATGGGCGTGCATGTCTCCGAATTATTATTTTTATATTTTTACTGACCCATGGTCAGTAAAACAAAAATACTGAAATATGAACTGACACATTTAAATGAATGGGTACGTGTGCTGTCCGCGGAAAATGGAAATGCGGATGAGGCCCTGTTCATGAACCAGGCGGACCAGGATGAACAGACACCTCCTGTAGAGACTGAAGCAGCCGATCAGCGTGTAATGCTGCAGCCTGGGGTCTCCGGAGGCAGATGAGTACGTTGGATTCCTTTGCAGGCACAGATCACAGCTGGACGGGAGCGGACCCCGGCTGTGCGGTGTGGGGGCGGCGGGTGCATTGGACGCTGTCCAGGTTTCATTCCTGGGAGCTGATAATTCGCACCAGTCCCTCCCGCACTTAGCACAGCTTTCTCCAGTATAACCACCAGCGTCCATCCCCCCCCAGCATATGTCTTGCCCCCATAGTACTTGTGTATTGTACGTTGCAGCTGTCTTGGGATAAGTGTAGGCAGTGCCACGTGCGGCACACACTTGCTGTGCCCGTATTGTGTTGCAGAGCTTTCCAGGAAGGACGCTGCTGTCCTTTCATGTCACACGTGGTTATTATTACGTGAAGGCATCGGTCATTTGTCGAGGTCGTGTTACTTTAATAACCAGTACAGCCAGGCATGTGTCTGGTAGTCAGGGGGGGGCGCCTGGAGATGGTCTCTGTGTCTCCTTCTACATTCCACACATAGCTATCCCATCCCCCTTGTCAGTAACCCCCTCAACCTGAGCACATCTTCAGTACATTGACCTATGCAATATGCTCTGTCTCTAAGCCGTGGGCACGCGCTGGGCGCATTGCTTGTGCTAAGCCACGGGCACAAGCGCCAACTGCTGCTCGCTTCGTAGATGTATGGCATTGCTCATTAGTGCTCGTCAGTGTAACATGCCAGTGTATGAAGCTGACGTGTACAGATAAGACACAAAGGTCCCATGCACATGGCCATTGTGACAAAGTGTGGATCCTCTGTGTTACTCGGCGGCCCCATAGAAATGAATGGAAGGCGACTGCGCATGCACGGTGCGCCCTCTGGGACTTTAGCGGCTCCGTTTACGAGATAGGTGCAGGTCGCAGCGTTGGGACCAGCACCTATCAGACAATGTCTAGGATATGCCCCCATTGTCTGAGATGGGAATACCCCTGTAAGTGACCACCGGTTTAAACCTTATTCAGGATTGAGACTCCTCTGCAGCGGATCACCAAGCTGCAACCTCATTTTTCAAGTTACTGCTGAGACACCGGAGGGATCAGGAAAATTTGTAGTCAGGGCCCGGACTAGGTCATGGCAGGTAGAGTTTGTGCTATCCGATAAACAGTCTGAGGTCAGGGCAGGCAGCTCGTGGTCAAATCAGAGCTCACGCAGGCGGCAGGCAGCGAAGGGTCAAAATCCAGGAAAGAGGCAGAAGTCAGTACACGGGCAGACAAATGGAGAACGGTATTTCTTAGCAGGACACTAGTGGACTAGAACCTATTGCTCAGGCACCATCCCATAAGGGTAGTCCCACGGAAGTCAGTCTGGAGAAGAATAGGGTGTGGGTGCACTGACTGGGGGAGCGTGCGCCCTCCCTATCGGCAGAGAGAGGCCAAGCCAGCAAGAAGTAGACTACAGCCTGAGGGACAGAGCTACTCTGGTGGCTGAGCCCACCAGGGAGGAGCGAGAGGCCGGCGGAAAAGAATTAAAATAGTGCAAACTGCATAAAACCCGCGGGCAGCATGTGGTCGAGCAGCAGGAATATTAGACTGCTTTGGCTTTTATGTCATTTCTGCGGTTCCTGAGAGGTTGTAGAAGACTGCGGGGCATATGAGAGGATAGAGAGCGTGCTCCAGAGCCTGCAGTCACAGCGTCCACAAGGACCTTTCTTCTAGACGCTCTCCAGTCATGTGGAGGTCAAGACCTTTGACCTCCTGGTCTCCTGCTTTTCTCCTGCAGACCTCACATCCCTCTGTTCTGCTCTTGAAAGTGTCTTGTCGGGCCATGGACATGAGGCGATTGTCACTAATTAATAGCAACCTGTATTTCCTGGCTGTCACCACCAGGGGGGTGTTATTATTTTTGCATCTGATGCCCTTTGTGGGTGGCCGGTCATATCTATTGGTCAGCTGTCAGAAGCGCTGTCTGAAGATGACGCCATCCGACGACTTTAACCTGTACTCTGATTTCTATGTAATGATGTGGTACAGGGCCATACCAATACAGCCTCTTAAGGGGGGTCAGGAGTAAAATGTTGATGGCCTGTCCTCAGGATCGGTCACCAATATAAGATCAGTGGGGGTCAGACTCGCGGCACTGCGGCTGTTTGAAGAGCATGCGGTGCTCTTCCTTGGCCAGTGATGTCACCTTCATCGCTCACCGGCCGCCGTGGGAAAATGTGAGGAGGCCGCAGCACTCACCGGAGCCTCTCCAAACAGCTGAACAGCGGGGGGTGCCCGGAGCCGGACCCCTCTGATCAGATATTGATGACCTATCCTGAGGAGTGTTGCACTGCTGGCACCATCTGTAGGGGAATCCGACTACTTTTGCCTCTACGGGGGAAATTAAAGGGGTTGTGCTTGATAACGTTTATTGGCCTGTGGATGGGGGATGTGTTTGACCGCTGGGACACCCAGCTATCATGAGAATGGGGGTCCGCAAGCGCCATTGAAGAGCTCTGGTGCGCATGTGTGCCCACTTCTATTTGAGCGCTGTACTCACCGTTCCCATAGAAGTGATTGCAGCGGTGGTTGCACATGCGCGCTCTATTCTCGCTGAGCAGTTCAGCGCCATATGAACCCCTTTTTGGTGCACCGCCGAGACCAGTGATTGGCTGCCTCGGTCATATGTTGTTGACGAGATGTGATGTCACCGCTGCAGCCGGCCATTTGAATCGTAGCGGAACCTGTCAGCGGGCAGATTGCAGGTGACAACCCCTTTTAATATCACAGGGGTCTCTTTGCCGGGAATTCAGCGCACTCTACCTCTGAACATGTCGCTGCCATTGGCAGGCTACGTGCACTGTTTATGCCGGTCAGGGCTTTGTCGTCACAGTGTGTCAGGTTATCGCCGATGGCCCCTGGCTCAGTGTCTGATAAACCTTCCGTCCACCTTTGCTCGTGGACAAGCACAGCCTGTGACAGTGTGTGACTGAAGCTTATGTAATACCAGGACGCGCTGCTTGTGGCTGTTTGCAGGAGCAGTCTGAGGAGCCGGGTCACAGTGCCCGCCTGGGATCCTGCTGCTCCTAATTCTCTCCAATCCTTTGTGTGAGCGCGCGCAGTGAAAGCACAGATCGACATTAACATGTGTGCAACACGCCTCTTCGTTAACCCCCGCCGCCACCTCCTCCTCTCCTGTGCCATCCAAAACTCGCTCCGCTTGTATTTCTAGAAGGATGTTGTGTCACTTCTGTGCCAGAACACGAGCGAGCGATTTACATGGCGTGCAGACGCCACTGAACTGTGACTTTCTTTCCGGGGGATGTATCTGTCCACCTTAAACAAGTTCTACGAGATCTGAATAAAGGACCCCCCCCCCCAAAAAAAAAAGCGCCACTCTTGTCCTTGGGCCGATTCTGGTACTGCAGTTTAGCCTCATTCAGTTGGCTTATCAGTGCCATGTGGGGGGATCAGTGGCTCGCCCTGCGTTTCAGGAGATACTGCTGCATGGAAACGTAATATTACGTGGCGGCCATCATCTGTGTTATACAAGGGGCGGCACAGTCCCTCCAGAATGGGAGCCACTGCGTTCTGGCTCAGAGATGTGGGGGGGACCCCCCCCATTTATAATATCCATATTCCCTATTAAGACCTCCGTTTCGGGGTCAGCAAATCGCAGATCGTCAAAATAGGGGTGCAGTCTGAGTGCCTTCCACATTTTTTTGCAGACCTATTGACTTTGACGGGTCCGCCTTTTGCAGACATCTTCTATCTTTTTGCGGAACGAATATATGGATGATCCATGTGCTTTCCGCATCCGTATGTCAGTTCTGCAAAAAGATAGTACATGTCGGACCAGGGAACCATTGACGTCTGCCAGAAATACGGATGCTACATGGACGGTCTTGTACCAAAGCAAGCCAGCCCCTCTGGGGTGCAAGCCAGCATCCTGGACGCAGTGCTCCAGACCAAACAAAAATAACATTGACTCCTAAAGTGAAAAATTTAGGAGCCAAATTAAAAATGTCTATAATTATATATAAATAAAAAAAGACTTCTCCTGACATCTCCTGTCATGTAGACCTTCTCTTTCCTCTTCTCCTCCATTTGACCCAGACCGCCATGACAAATTCCTCCAGCCGCATCTCGTCTCTACAGAGTTTGTTACATACACATTAAATTTTTCCATCAACCTCCCCATCCTGGTGTCCCCACAGTGTCGTCCTGCTGCCACCCCCAATACTGTGCCCGTGGTGCTCCCCGAGGTACTATACTGCTGAAAAAATAGTGACCCCACTAGAAATAATGTCCCTATAGTGTCTACAGCAATTATAAATGCCGCCTAGAGTGCCCCCAGTAATAATAATAAAACCTTACATTAATCCCCCCCACTGCCCCCATATAGTTATTCCCCCACAGTACAAATATGCTCCACAGGAGTAATTTCCCCCCATACTGTCCTCTAGTGCCCCCCTTATAGCTAGTAATGTCCCCCAGTCCCCCCTTATGGCCAGTAATGTCCCCCCAGTGCCCCCCTTATGGCCAGTAATGTGCCCCCCTTATGGCCAGTAATGTCCCCCCAGTGCCCCCCTTATGGCCAGTAATGTGCCCCCCTTATGGCCAGTAATGTGCCCCCCTTATGGCCAGTAATGTGCCCCCCTTATGGCCAGTAATGTGCTCCCTTATGGCCAGTAATGTCCCCACAGTGCCCCCCTTATGGCCAGTAATGTCCCCACAGTGCCGCCCTTATGGGCAGTAATGTGCCCCCCTTATGGGCAGTAATGTGCCCACAGTACCCCCCTTATGGCCAGTAGTGTCCCCTCAGCCCGGGATGGTGCGAGCAGACGCGCACGCCTCACTGCTGTGCGTCCCGGCACAGGCGCTGTTGATGGGTTTCATTACCAAATAGACATCAGGCCTGTAGCGTAGGTGATCGGCGGCGGGGCAAGGAATTATTGGCTCCCATGCCCCGCCGCAATATTCAGCTACAGCGCGGCAGCCCTGTGGCAAATGGCAACAAGGCCATCTGGAGCACTGGGACGGTATCTGTATTCTGTACATACGTCTGCATGAGGTGCATGGACAATTGTTGTTTTCATGTGACGACTCTTCTCAGTGGAAGAGCTGCAGTGCCAGTAATAGCCTATGGACATGGGTGGCGCTGTTTCAGGATCCTGGAGAAATGCAAAAGCTTGTCTCCATAGATAAGAATGCTGCATCATGCAAGTGATAATTGAGGGTCTTGCTGGGGGAGGGGGCAGCATTAGACCCTGTGTTATCAAATGGGTACTTCTCCATTGTATCTCAGCAATCACATAATGCCCCTCCTATAGCTCAGCGGCTGCCCCTCCCGTATGGACTATGCACAGAGGCAGAATTGGGTTGGGGCAGCATTTTAGGAAAGTATTTGACCCCTTATTAGGTACCTTGCCATAGTGGAGGAAAATGCCACATTTTTGTGTTTTTTTGCAAAAAAAAACCCCAAACTGTGTGTGCAGGAATGTGGCGATGGCCGGAGTATCCTGGGAGCTGGCAGTCATGCTCCAGCACACACTCCTGTCTGTGCATTGTGCTCCTGACCCCTCCTGGATCCCTCCGTCCTCCTCCTCCCATGGGCCGGGGAGGAGCCGATGTCTCACGTCATGAAACTGGCTGGGACAGTGAGAGGGCCTGAAACTTCCCAGCAGACAGCTCCAGGAATCGACAGCCGGTGCCCCCGTCCTCCTGCTTCTCTATGGTGTCCGGAGCCCAGCGCGATGCCAAGGGTGAGTCCTTTACTCCTGGGTATGCTGCCCCAGGACATGAGTGGGACTGGCCTCACCCATTGTTGCACCAGATCCACCTGCAAAGGGGAGCAGCGTCCTCACGTGTAGTCCTGTGACAGCCCCTCGCCGGTTGGCTTTCAGTGTAATAGATCCCGAGGCAGGGTCCATGGACAAGTTCTCGTTAACCCCTTAATAGCCTTGCTGAGAGCAGGTTTTGGGCTTGGTTTTATTGGTTAGGCGTTGCAGGTCATTTTTCAGCTTTATTCCCTGCCTATGCTACCTTTTTTGAGAACTTTTTTAATTTTTTGGGGGTTTTTTTTGGGAACTTTTTCTAGGTTTGAAGTTTGAACTTGATTGACTTGTCTTCGCAGAATAGACCCTTGAGAGTCCTTTTATTGCAGCCCCGTTCCCATGACGGTACCAGATTTGTGCTGGGTCTACGGCATGGGGCAGACACCCCCAGCACGCCAGGTGTTGTGGAACTACAACCCCCAGCATCCTCCTCTCACTCTTATGGGAGTTCTGAGAACAACCGAGCCTTGGTGCATGCTAGGAGTTGTAGTTTGGAGCGCCAGCTCCTGGTCTAGGGAGTCGCACGACGACGTTGGCAGAGGTAGGCTATGGCTGTACCTCACCAAAGAGCCTCCTCGACCCCATGTCCAGGGCATGTGAATGGCAAGTAGCATACGTGCGGCCACGCCACTCCTTAGTATGAAGGAACCGGCATATAGACGGTCGTTAAGTGGTTAAATCGGCCCATTAGCACGCAGAATAATCGTCCTCATACATTGGTCAGGATGAGCGCTCCGGTGTCGGCCATGTGCAGGTGAAGATGAAGGCTGCACTTACCTAAGTGGAGCACTGCAAGCGCCTCTTTGGTGATGAATATTTGAACGGGGGACGTCGTCCTCCGGCAAATTATTCATGTGCAGAACTCGTTCTCCGGCTCCCCCTGTATTTTTAATGATACTACACCGAGGTCTGCCTCAACTGCCACATCCAAAGGAGCGCAGAGGAACTATGGGTGGGATGGCACCTGGAGCACATAGCTTTAGTTACCAGGTTGCGTCGTGCCAGGCATCATGTGACCAGTCCTAGCAATATTATAAGTCGTAGGACCTTGGGGTGCTAGGGGCCCATCACATAGGAAGCCAGTCAACCTCTGTGCAGGTGTTACCCCCGGTCAGATGTGACCTCCCAGGATCCCAGCGCTGCAGGGCTTTGATGCTATTGAGCCTTCTTCTCAAAATCTGTAGAGGAGACTATCCAGATCAGGCGCTCTGTGGATCTTCTCAATGGACTGTACCCTGTCCAGACATAGCAGACATCACTAATCAAACCTGGAGAGGACTACATGTAAACCAATGCCACCCCCTGTAGCCAGTGTCCGCGAGTGCAACACTTGGGGCTGGAATTTGACAAAAAAAATGGCGCAAAATATGCCAATAAAATTGAGTGACTTTCGCCCTGCTCAACATAGACTTTCCTAATTTTGTAAAAAGTCTAGAAAATGGGGGCATGACATAGGGGGAACCAGTCCGGAGGTGGAATATGGAAGGTGGTGTCTCACATGCATCGTTTTACTAACCATAGCATGTGACTGTCACTGTTTTATTGCTAAGATTTCTTAATCTACTGTAAAATTAATTTAAAGGGCATCTGTCAGCATGATCAATCCTATTAAATCAGGTATACTGTCTAGTAGGGTTGATCCTACTGATTGAAATGATGCCTGTCTTGTGAAAATTGGTTGCAGCATTCCTGAGAAAAACAACTTTTATTCTTTATGGAAGTTAGTGCCTCAGTGCACCGAGGGGCGGGGCTAGCTCCTCAGTGCACCTCAGCCTTTCCACTGCTGGCCCCGCCCCTCGGTGGACTGAATCCCTTGTTGGCAAAAATAATAAAACCTCTTTTTCTCAGGAAGGAAGTAACCGATTTTCACAAGACAGGTGTCGTTTTAATCAACAGCAGAATCAACCCTTTCAGGCCGACAGGGCCGCTTTAATTTTCAGGATCTGATTGCCAGCAGAGTATCTAATATTCTAGATTATCCTATATTGTGCCACAATGTCACACTGGCTGCAGATGCCCGGTTGTAGGGTCACCGCACCTTTGCCATAGGTATTGCCGGGGGGTCGGCGGCAGACGTCTGAGGGATTTGCTGAGGATGTTGCTACGCTATACTCTTTGTAATCCTCCTCATACCCTGAACGTGGCCTTAGCTTATAATTGCACAGGGCTTTATGGTCCTCATTTTCGGTCTTGCAGGCAGATGATGGTGGATCATGTACAGTGTTGGGATTGGGGAAGATTAATACTAGCACAGAGTGCGCAGCCTCCTGAGGCGAAGTGAAGCGCGTTAGTACCTCTGCATTGTGATACAGTGTGTACTAGAGAGCAGAATTCCCCTGTGTCTCATGTACGAGATGATAAATTCTCAGCCTGTGGTACGTACACCCCAGGGGTTACACTCCGGAGGCGCTTGTACTGTCTTCATGGGCGCGGCGCAGAGTATGAGCATAGGTTTAGGGGTGCTTTGCTTAGAAACATTTATCCAAAGCAGGGATGCTCAACCTGCGGCCCTCCAGCTGTTGTAAAACTACAACTCCCAGCATGCTAGGGGTGGGCGATATGGCCTAAAATTGATATTGCGATATAATATGAAGCATGTGCGATATGCGATATATATTTTCTATATTGGGGGGTGTGTTAAACTTAGCCGCCTTAGAGGCCAGAACCCTTGTCCTATTCACCCTGATAGTGCACACAGCAGCAGGGAGCTGACCGTGACAGCCAGGACATCAGTAGCGTCCTGGTTGCCATGGTAACCAATCGGAGCCCCAGCATTACACTGCTGGAGCTCCGATCATTGCCACCAATGATCGGGGGCGGACTCCTAGGACATTTCATTAGTTTGAACTTTATTGCTTAAGTAGCAGCACATAGGGCATATATGGGGCACCTACTATTATATCTGTGGGGGCTCCGTTCGCCCGCTCTGGCCCCCCTTACATGGTGGGAACAGCAGGGAGGAGACATCAGCCTCTCTCCCTGGGCGTTCCTTCTCCCTGCCTGTGACGTTCTGCGCTGTGATTGGACAGCGCTACAGCCAGGGAGAAGGAACGCCCAGGGAGAGAGGCTGATGTCTCCTCCCTGCTTTTCCCACCATGTAAGGGGGGCCAGAGCGGACGAACGGAGCCCCGCACAGATATAATAGTAAGTGCCCCATGTATGCCCTATGTGCGCTACCTAAGTAATAAAGTTTAAACTAATGAAAGCTCCTATATGCCTGCATGTGCCGGCCATATCCCATGCTGGGCCTCTATGACTGCGTGCTGCGATCTGCCGCAATTAACCCCTCAGAATCTGAGGGGTTAATTGTGGTGGATCGCAGCGTACAGTCATAGAGGCCGGGTATGGGATATGGCCGGCACATGCAGGCTGCGTTGCTATTCAGTCATTCATTGGTGGCAGTGGCCACAGTCCCGCCCCTCCTCCACTCTCATTGGTGGCAGTGGCCACAGTCCCTCCCCTCCTCCGCTCTCATTGGTGGCAGTGGCCACAGTCCCTCCCCTCCTCCGCTCTCATTGGTGGCAGTGGCCACAGTCCCTCCCCTCCTCCGCTCTCATTGGTGGCAGTGGCCACAGTCCCTCCCCTCCTCCGCTCTCATTGGTGGCAGTGGCCACAGTCCCTCCCCTCCTCCGCTCTCATTGGTGGCAGTGGCCACAGTCCCTCCCCTCCTCCGCTCTCATTGGTGGCAGTGGCCACAGTCCCTCCCCTCCTCTGCTCTCATTGGTGGCAGTGGCCACAGTCCCTCCCCTCCTCTGCTCTCATTGGTGGCAGTGGCCACAGTCCCTCCCCTCCTCCGCTCTCATTGGTGGCCAGCGGCAGCTGCACGCAGTGGGGAGGGAGGGACTTCCTCCTACTCCACTGTGCCGGCTCAGGAGAACATCTACCGCAATATGGCGATATAGACGAAATGGATATCGTGGCGCAAATTCATATCGCATATCGCCCACTCCTACATCATGCCCTGCTGTAAGATGTCCAAGCATGCTGGGAGTTGTAGTCTTGCAACAGTTGGAGGGCCGCAGGTTGGGCGTCCCTGCCTTAAAGTATGTACTGGATGATGGGTGCGCTACTCCAGAGCTGCCACTGCCAGGAAGCCATGAATGATGGAGGTTAGAATGCAAAGCTCCGCAATGGTTCCTAGTTACATCTGCTTTTGGTTGTCACACAGCTTTCCCAGAATCCTGAAGGCTGGGTGACCTCTCGGAGGCCATATTGCTCGCCACCCAGCTTTTCCAGCAACAGGTATGACTGAAGAAGCAGCTAAAAAGAATTTCCCAGTTAATCCCAGTTAATGACGGGCAGAAGAATGGTGCGTACTTTCCGTATATTGTCTCATAATTGTCTGAAAATTGACGTCCCTCCCCCCAGGGAATAATGGGCTCCTGCAACGTCATCTGACATTTTTTGCTTGGTTACGTTTCGAAAGTCTTTATAGAAAAACCTCAAAGCAATTTTGGTCAACGTCTGATGCACCTTCGTGCCACTTTGCTTCCAAAGAAATCACAGGATGCCAACCAGAGGTAATGAATTAGTCGCGTCACAGCAGAAACAAAAAATAACCCCGTAAAACGTAACCTTTAATAATAATCCTAAAAATGACATGAACATTTTTTTCATGTTTATGAAGATTATTAAAGGTTACGTTTTTACGGGGTCATTTTATGTTTCTGCTGTGACGCGACTTTGCTTCCATCACAGAAGACCTCTGTAAATGTCACCACAGCCTCAGAGTTAACCTCTCAGTTGGTGGATATGTGTGGGGGGGTTACGGCACCTATCTCATGGGATTGCACAGTGGGAAGTCCATACTGGGGGTTGTAGTTCCGCTGCAGCATCAGTGATGGCGATCTACAGAGCTGCAGTACTGGCGGCCTCTGCAGTGTATGAATACCGCCATGTATCCTGCTGAGCTCATGTTTGGCCTCTGGCTCGCTCCTCAGGAAGGAAGCCGCTCGGGTCTGTGTGTGAGGATTGTTCTCTCGAACTCAAACACTTTCTATTTTCTTTATGGAACCAAATAAATCCATGAGCCTTGGAGATTTTTGGGTGGGACAGGGTGTGGAGAAGTGGAGCCTGTCGTATCCCTGTCCTCAGAAAACCGATCTAAAAGATTCTCAGAACTTTGCTGGATTCGGTGGAATATCCTCGCCTGCCCTGCGGCCGGGTGTTATGAGTGCAAGCTCTTCGAGCGACGATGCTAGAGAAGTGCCACGACCTCTTGTGTCCTGAGGGCTCCACTCTCGGTTGGCCTTTGACTAAAATGTGATGATGGATATTAAATAATTGTCGGTCTGGTCCCCCTTTATTAGGCCTCGTGCACACGGCCTAATTTCCGGTCCGCAAATTACGGCTACACAGAACGTGGATATCGGCCGTTGCGTTCCGCATTTTGCAGAACGGAACATCCGGCCCTAAAGGACTTCTATAGGACTATAGAATAGTCCTGTCCTTGTCTGTAAAACGGACAAGAATAGGACATGTTCTAATTTTTTTTTTGTAGGGCTGCGGAACCGACATACGGATGAGGACCTACATCTTTTGCAAACCCATTGAAGTGATTGGACCCACAAAAAAGGCGGATTGGATGCGGACAAAAAACGCGGCCGGGTGCATGCGCCCTTACATGCATGTCCTCCCTATGCTGGCTGCTGCCCCTCTAAGGCTGTGATGGCCTCCGGCACTCCAGCTGTGGTAAAACTACGACTCCCAAGATGCACACTTGCTTGGCTGTTCTCAGAACTCCATAGAAATGAATGGAGCATGCTGGGAGTCGTAGTTTCACCACAGCTGGAGTGCCGGACGTTAGCCATCACTGATCTAAGGGCTCATACACACACAAGCATATTTACTTTCCGCGTCCGTTACGTTTTGTTTTTTTTGCGGCCCATATGCGGAACCATTCATCTCAATGGGTCCGCAAATAAAACGGAAGTTACTCTGTGTGCATTCCGTTTTTCCGTTCCACAAAAAAATAGAACATGTCCTATTATTCTCCGCATTACAGACAAGCATTGGACTGTTCTATTAGGGGCCAGCTGTTCCGTTCCACAAAATACGGAATGCACACGGAAGTCATCCATATTTTTTGCAGACCGTGGTCGTGTGCAAGAGGTCTAAGGTGTACCAGGGGCCTTCGACTCTTCCCTGCCCCTCTTATATGGGGACTCCGAAGTCTGTAATGTGTGTGGTCCCTGAACATTGGGGAGTGGGGAGCCGTTCATGTAAATCCAGTACTGTTAGTTCTATGGAGTAATCTGCCGTGGCGGTCGTGGTTGTTTTGCGGACTTCAAACTACGGGCACAAGATGTGTGCACCCCGCATCACGGTGCCGACCCCCTGACTTCGGTGGGTCTGCAATCCGACAGATGCAGCGAAAGATAGGACATATCCTATGTTTAAAGACATGGACACGGAAGCCCTTGGTCAAGTGGTCAGCGCCCTGCAGGGGGCACACAGCCGCTGACCATGTTTTGCCACAAAACCGGCACGGCCATCACATGTTGGCGTGAATGCCCCTAGAAGTCGGTCAGTATGGCTGCGGCATGTAAGCCACAGAGATTCTCCACCATCGCTTTGTCTGGCGGACTGTGGACCACCCGTCTTTAACGCTGAGTTCACACACTGCAGCTCTGCGGCAGACATTTCTGTGCCCGTCTCATTCCTCTGATGACCCGCTGCAGAGACGCCACATAGACGGAGGTGATTTCGGATTCTTCTGCTGCAAACCCTCGGCGTGTGAACAGACCTCAGGGCGGAGGCTTCCTGCGCAGTGACTGTAAGCGTGCGCTGCCGAGTTCTGCATGACTGCTCTCCTCGTTAATGAGTTACTAATTAGGAGGGGAGTAGTTCAGTCACCGGGCGCTGTGAGGAGAATGTGGGCGTTCTCGCCTTCTTCTCCCTGACCATTTAACCCTGCGCGGAGCGAAGCCGTATATTTATTCGCCAACATGGACGAGCAGAGGGGCAGCTCCCTAACAAGTGCCCCAACCCAGAGCTCGCCCACTGATCGCACATGTGCCAACAATATGTTACGGACTTTCCTTGATGGGATCCATAGGGTACGGAGACCTACCTGCAGGTGGGTACATGTATGCAAACCAGCTCTCTTCCAGAAGGAAGGAAACTGCCTCCTACCATCCAAACCAGTGAGTGTCCGCTGGAGCTCTGCGATGAGAACCAGTCTCCCGAGCTGCGTCCTCTCACCCGGTCATCTAGTATCCTGGAATGGCTGTCTATAAATAGGGGTGTCTCTTTCCTATAGTGGGGTCTCTCTTTGGCTGGTATGAGGTCGTTTTCTTCTTTCTGGAGCTGAGCTAACTGGTGCAAATAGTATATTGGTATGTGGAAACCATCAACAAGCAGGTCATAAGTTAGGCACACATGATTCCTGGTCATGTGGGAGGGACGGTGTAAAAACACCCATGCTACCAAATATTGAGGCACGGATGTTTAAAAAGTCACAAAAAAGGGTTTCCCGACCTATTTCTATGCCAAAAACTGGCTTAAAAATGTTTGTAAATGACCCTCCAGCATGTGTGAGTGTCTCTAATCTCTCCCCAAGACAGGGGCCGAGAAAAAATAAAGATCGGGCTGTTGGATTTCAACATGCCTGATCCCTTTGTTCCTAAGGAAGGTAAGCCGTTACTCCCCTCTCCCTATTGAGAACACATGCATACTCGGCCAAGCAGAGTGGGAAGAATGGGGTCAGCTCTCGAATGTATATATCTAGCCTTGCTGCTGCTGCTGACGGATCTTATGGGGTTATTTTCGTTGTTTCTATGATTTGTCCAGAGCCGCCCCATTCCTTACCCGATTCTCCTCACCGTCTATGATGCCAGTATCAGCAGGTAAAGGCCTAGTATTCATGTCCGTGAGGGATACATAAAAGAGGACCAGAAGTGCTTCCATTATACTTGACCTCGCTTTAGGATCATGTTTTGGAAAGGGTTAAACCTATGGTTTATAATCTGCACCATACTGCTTGGCAGTATTAATGGGGTTACGTTAACGTTCATGGCAGCCCCCCATGATCTTTCTGTAACTCCCATAGATCTCAGTGGAGAGTGCTGCACACAAGTATGGCCGCCTCTTCAAGGGAGCTCTATGTGAATTAGGGCAGGACTCGTACCTATGTTATGGGAGCGAATCCAAACAGCAGCCCATTACAACTCCAAGTACTTAAAGGGGTTGTCCCATCATAGACCATGGGGGCATATCGCTAGGATATGCCCCATTGTCTGATAGGTGCGAGTCCTGCACCTACGCTGAGAATGGAACGGGGAGAGCGGTTGCCGGAGGACCCCGGGCTTCCCAGGTTCTGGCCACCGCCAAGCGCTGTCCCCATGTAAGTGAATGAGAGCGCACCGTGCTTGCGAGGTCACTGCTCCCATTCATTTCTATGGGGCCGACGGAAATAGCTAAGCTAGTGCTCAGCTATTTACGGTGACCCCATAGAAATGAATCAATGGACAACGGGTGCACATGTGCAGTGCGGCCTCCACCCCCATTCCCCGCTCAGTTCTTGGTGTAGGTCCGCGTCCCAGAGATGTGACCCGCACCTATCGGGCAATGGGGGCATATCCTAGAGATATGCCCGAATTGTCTACCCCTTTAAGGCGCTTGTCCTTAGGACTTAGGACAGGTCATCATTATCTGATCGTTGGGGTCTGACACCCGGGACCCCTGCAGATCAGCTGTTTGAGAGGGCACCGGCACTCGTAATAGCGCCACAGCCTTCTCCCTGCTTACCAAGCACAGCGCCATACATTGTATAGCGGCTTTGCCTGGTATTGCAGCTCAGCCCCACTTCTATGGGACTGAGCTGCGCCTAGGTCATATGACCGATAAACGTGATGTCACTGGCCTAGGAAAAGCAGAGAGAAGGCCATGGCGCTACTGTGAGCGCCGGTGCCTTCTCAAACGGCTGATTGGCAGGGGTCCCGACGTGTGTTGGACCTCCACTGATTAGATACTGATGACTTAACAGATGGACTCTTGGCACCTGTGCTCATCAGCTGTTGGAAGGGGCCACGGGGTTTTGTGGTGTCACGTCCATCAGTCACATGTCGTTTCAGCAGCTCAATTCAAATGAATGGGACAGAACTGCAATACCAAGCACAGCCACTACACAGTGTACGGCGCTGTGCTTTGCATAGTATGTAGAGGCTGCAGCGCTTGTCGGAGCCCCTCAATCAGCAGATCGGTGGGGGTGTCCAGTCGCTCACAGCTGACATTGGTGAGTGCAGCGCCTGAACCTGCATGTCTAGGGTGAGGGACTAATGGTTTCTTTTAATTATTACACCTCCTATTGGACTATTATATGGGGGAGTCACTAATTATCCACTTATGTAGGCCCTCGATGGCTCATGGAAGGATCACGGCCGCTCTGCGCTCACGCCCTTCCTCACAATGCGGCCACACGCTGAGACTTCTCCTCGTAGGATGCAGCCACGCTCCTTGTATTACGAGCGCCGCTCCCGGAGAATGTAGATTTCCCCTATGTCATGTTTAGGTAGATGGTCCTGCTGTGAAATCGTCCTGTACATCACCGTGCATTGCTGGGTGGGCTCTACACGTAGCGCTGACATGGCCGAAGGGTTTCCCAACATTCCCATTACATTGCAGCACGGCCTCTGTTGGCTGCTGGGCTGATGCTTCAAGGAGTCAGAGTTTGAGAACGGCGTCTATTTTATACGGGGATTTTGTCTCCGACATACATCAGTTAGAGCCTTGACGGCAGCAAACGGAGGCTTCACATCTCCTTACCAGGGAGCCTCATTGGTGGCATAGGCTTTGCCCTCAGTATTTCGCGGTCTGTGTTGCATCCCTTTTTTTTTTTTTTTTTTTTTGTGGATCCATTGTGACAATGCCTATCCTTGACGGCACGACAGACAAGCATAGGACACTTTTTTGCGAGGCTGTCGAATAAACATACAAATACATTTGTATCGTTGACATATTGAAATGAATGGGTCCACATCCTATCCGTCAAAAATGCGGCTTGGATGCGGATCAAAAATGCGGTCGTGTAAATGGGGCCTTAAAGACGGTTTCCACTTTCTTAATGTCATCAGTATAGCAAAAGCGGAGAACCATTTTCAAACTATAGCAAGCACAGCGCCGCACATTGTATAGTGGCTGTGTTTGGTATTGCAGCTCAGTCTCATTCACTTGAAAAGCCATGCGACCGAGGAACGTAACGCCGCAGGCCGAGAAAATGCTCGATCACCATGGTTTCTTCTAACATCTGATCTGCAGGCGTGCCGGAGTCACACTCCCGCCAGTCAGATATTTATGACCTCCTTTAATTCCCAGAAAACCCATTTAATGCAACACTAACGGTCAGTACACTGACAGTACCCCAGTGCAGGAGCACAGTGCTCGAAGATTGGACCGCGCAGGTAAGAATTGTTTGTAGCATGTACCGGGGGGACCCACTGCCGCTTGCTAGGGTTCCCTTTTATTGGGTGGTGAGAACCTGCTCATGGATGTAGTCTCCATAAGTGAAAAGCGGAAAAAGTATTTGATGAGATAAAGATGCCGTTCCCTTCTGTAATTGGGTGTAGTGGTGTCAAGCAGCTACTGAAAGGGCCCTATTTTTATCGTTGCTCACAGGATCCCTATTCCCCTTGGTGATCATAGTGTATGGCCATTCTTATCATTGTGCTGCTCAGCGCATATCTGGTGGCAGGCGTGTGTCCCAGAGCTGACGCCGGGGCAGATGTCACTCTTGTGCCTGTCTCCCTGCTGGCCCTTCCCCTATGCCGTGGACGCTGATCTGTAAATTAGGCGAGCTTTCGTTGTCGGCCTGCGTCTGGGGTGTGACTTTGTGTATGACTGATTTGTAGACTTGAAATCTGGAATAACCAGTGTATCACCTGAGACGGCGAGTGGGCGAGCAGTGTGCGCGGCATTACTCGGAAGTATACAAACATTGCTGCTGCACGGCGTTATATGACATGCAGTGATTATAGAGGCATTGCCTGTCCATCAGCAGAGGGTATGCTCATTTACATTAGGGCTCATGCACATGGCCATAGTTTTTGCGTTTTTTGCAGATTGGATGTGACCTATTCATCTCAATGATGTTGCAAAAGATGTGTATGCCCCTCAAGCAAATAAAACACGTCTTATTCTTGTCCGTTTTGCAGACAATTTGCTAAGTTACATGGAGAGACAGGGAAGCAGTACTATCTGTGACTACCTTATATACAGGGAGAGACAGGGAAGCAGTACTATCTGTGACGACTACCGGGAGAGACAGGGAAGCAGTACTATCTGTGACTACCTTATATACAGGGAGAGACAGGGAAGCAGTACTATATGTGACTACCATATATACAGGGAGAGACAGGGAAGCAGTACTGTCTGTGACTACCTTATATACAGGGAGAGACAGGGAAGCAGTACTATATGTGACTACCTTATATACATGGAGAGACAGGGAAGCAGTACTATATGTGACTACCTTATATACATGGAGAGACAGGGAAGCAGTACTATATGTGACTACCTTATATACAGGGAGAGACAGGGAAGCAGTACTATCTGTGACTACCTTATATAGAGGGAGAGACAGGGAAGCAGTACTATCTGTGACTACCTTATATACAGGGAGAGACAGGGAAGCAGTACTATATGTGACTACCTTATATACATGGAGAGACAGGGAAGCAGTACTATCTGTGACTACCTTATATACAGGGAGAGACAGGGAAGCAGTACTATATGTGACTACCATATATACATGGAGAGACAGGGAAGCAGTACTATCTGTGACTACCTTATATACAGGGAGAGACAGGGAAGCAGTACTATCTGTGACTACCTTATATACAGGGAGAGACAGGGAAGCAGTACTATATGTGACTACCTTATATACAGGGAGATTCATATAAACACGGCACTCAATTCCGGATATTTTTGAAATGCACTTATTTTTATTGCATATTAATGCCACCATTCATTGTACATAGTTATTGGCCGACGTTTCGGTCATATAGACCTTTATCAGGGCCTAAAGAAAATATACAGATAATATATAAGATATATGTATATGAAGTAAATATGTGCATAATCAAATAAAAAGAAAATAGCAAAGAATAACAAAGATAATATCATCTCCCACTGAAAGATTCACTACTACTGATGGAAAGACCTTCCATATCAAATGTAAAATAAATATAGTGGGTTCAATTGTAGTGGCATAACTAATACATTCATGGCTTAAGTTGTAGGTAATAATTAATTGATAACCGCCACACAAATACATAGTAAGGTATTGTCACTAAAAAGAGTATACATACAATGTAGCATCGAGTCAAGACAGAAGAACTCAGAATAAGGAGGGTATATAATGTATAAGGCAGGATCTAAGTCTTGTGTCTTTTTGCTTTCACAAGACTTAGATCCTGCCTTATACATTATATACCCTCCTTATTCTGAGTTCTTCTGTCTTGACTCGATGCTACATTGTATGTATACTCTTTTTAGTGACAATACCTTACTATGTATTTGTGTGGCGGTTATCAATTAATTATTACCTACAACTTAAGCCATGAATGTATTAGTTATGCCACTACAATTGAACCCACTATATTTATTTTACATTTGATATGGAAGGTCTTTCCATCAGTAGTAGTGAATCTTTCAGTGGGAGATGATATTATCTTTGTTATTCTTTGCTATTTTCTTTTTATTTGATTACGCACATATTTACTTCATATACATATATCTTATATATTATCTGTATATTTTCTTTAGGCCCTGATAAAGGTCTATATGACCGAAACGTCGGCCAATAACTATGTACAATGAATGGTGGCATTAATATGCAATAAAAATAAGTGCATTTCAAAAATATCCGGAATTGAGTGCCGTGTTTATATGAATCTACATTGAAG
This sequence comes from Bufotes viridis, assembly GCA_033119425.1. Lineage (NCBI taxonomy): Eukaryota > Metazoa > Chordata > Amphibia > Anura > Bufonidae > Bufotes > Bufotes viridis. The sequence goes on along the minus strand of CM065597.1, from coordinate 27,367,517 downwards.
AGGGGACGCCCTATTACACTGAGCACCACAACTACCTCATAAGAAGGTGTGCTGATCATATAGATAATTATTATATACAGGGAGAGACAGGGAAGCAGTACTATCTGTGACTACCTTATATACAGGGAGAGACAGGGAAGCAGTAGTATATGTGACTACCATATATACAGGGAAGCAGTACTATCTGTGGCTATGTCACAAAAACGGGAGGCAGTACTATCTGTGGCTATGTCACATACCGGGAGGCAGTACTATCTATGTCACATACAGGGAGGCAGTACTATCTATGTCACATACAGGGAGGCAGTACTATCTATGTCACATACAGGAAGGCAGTACTATCTGTGTCACATACAGGGAGGCAGTACTATCTATGTCACATACAGGGAGGCAGTACTATCTATGTCACATACAGGGAGGCAGTACTATCTATGTCACATACAGGGAGGCAGTACTATCTATGTCACATACAGGAAGGCAGTACTATCTGTGTCACATACAGGGAGGCAGTACTGCCTGTGGCTCTGTCACTTACAGGGAGGCAGTACTGCCTGTGGCTCTGTCACATACAGGGAGGCAGTACTATCTGTGGCTATGTCACATACAGGGAGGCAGTACTATCTATGTCACATACAGGGAGGCAGTACTATCTATGTCACATACAGGGAGGCAGTACTATCTATGTCACATACAGGGAGGCAGTACTATCTATGTCACATACAGGGAGGCAGTACTATCTATGTCACATACAGGGAGGCAGTACTATCTATGTCACATACAGGAAGGCAGTACTATCTGTGTCAAATACAGGGAGGCAGTACTGCCTGTGGCTCTGTCACTTACAGGGAGGCAGTACTGCCTGTGGCTCTGTCACATACAGGGAGGCAGTACTATCTGTGTCACATACAGGGAGGCAGTGCTGCCTGTGGCTCTGTCACATACAGGGAGGCAGTACTATCTATGTCACATACAGGGAGGCAGTACTGCCTGTGGCTCTGTCACTTACAGGGAGGCAGTACTATCTGTGCCGATGTCATTTACAGCGAGAGACAGGTGGCAGTACTGTCTGTGCCTATTTTGTGGGTAAGCACATGCACCGCCTCCCCCAGGCACTGTACCGTCACGCGGGCTATTGCTGTGCCGTCACCATAACCATTCAGAGTATAGACAGTAACAATGTATAAAAGGCGGCGGTGTGCGGCTCACGAGGAATGGGCAGACGTTTTCTGTCCCTGGAATAGATTTGCCTCTGGGGGTTGAGATTCTGGCAGCTCATCAGCTGAAGTGCCGACAGGCGAAAGTGTCAAAAAACCCAATAAGTAAAGACTAAAGGAAATAAATGATCTAGTGCCTGCGAGCGCATGCAGATACCCCGCACTCGTCTCCGCTCTCTGCATCTATTCTTTTTTACTGCTCATTTTTGCTTGAAAATTATTTTAGATTTCCTGCATAAATGAGCTCTGCAAACTTACCATATTTCATTCTATCCCAGAAATTGTGTTTTCATGCGATACTTCTGAAGAATATTTATTCTAGACGGATGGGTTGAAGCGATGAGCTTTCCACTTATACAAAACCCAGCATCTCTTAAAGGGCTATTCCAGGATTTTGTCCTCAGGATAGGCTATCACATCATATCTGATCGTTGGGGATCCGACATCCGGTACCTCCACCGGTCAGCTGTATGGAAATATACAGCTCCATCCATTGTGTAACCCAGTCCCCTTGTCACTGCTCTGTCAGTGCAGATGGTATTAGACCCCTGCAAAAGGGTTGTGCAAAAATGGAGGGGGAAGGGGGGCTTTCTGGCACTGAATCACCGCTACTTAGTCTGTGATGGTCCGCTGCACTCCCTTGCTGTGAACATCCGGTTTGACGCCGCCTGCAGCCAATCGCTGGCCACACCGGTGAACTGAGAAATAGTCACATGATGCAAGGGATTCCGGTCACCGCCGTGGCCAGTGATTGGCTTCAGACGGCGTCAAACCGAATGTTCACAGCGAGGGAGTGCAGCGGACCATCACAGGCTGGAAGAAGAAGGGTTGGGGTCCGGCACCAGAAAGCAGGTAAGTAAGCGTCCGTTTACAGGTCGGGCCAAGTGTGAGGGTTGCCAACCGCCCCTCCCATTATTGCACATCCCTTTTAAGAGTAGGTGCACACATGACCTAAAAATACTGTTGCGCTGTCAGCTGCAGAACACACGGTTGACATGCGGATTTCATCCTATGCGTTGCAAAGGGGGTAATCCTTGGCGACAATTCGCAGGAAGAAAAGTAAGTATCCGCTAATGGCAAGAGCAGGCCCTGGGGTCTCTCTTCACCGGACCTTTGGTCTCTGCGTAAACATGCTGGGAGTGGGACATTGAAAAAAAAAAATAATAATAATGATAACCCTTGACAGTCCCTTTTTAAAGGGGTTGTCTACACAATATTTTTTGTAAAGGGTCAAAGAGAAAACCTGACCAGTCCCTTTCCACCCCCGTGTTGATGCTGCCTGAGTCCGCACTGGGCTCTACTAGCTGGTCCCTCCCGACTAACAGGAGATCCATGACTGAGGTGGGTCCCCGCCGCAGCCGGTGGTTGGTTGAGCAGACATTTCCTATGTATCGAGAGGGACCTACAGGGACCAAGAAAGAATTTGTGTGGAAGCAACGGGTGTCAGGGACATGCATGTCACTTTATGTTTTATGCTATTTTGATCCTTTTTGGAAAAGTAATAACCACAGTTTAGGTTTTACTAGGCATTGCCAGGTTATACGTAGATTATGTTTTTCGTACTGGAATTAGAAAAAATAGTCGGCTTTTAATCGTAGGCGAATCTTGCTTTCGAAGGTGATCGGGTGAGCAAGTGTCCTGTTATCACTGGTACGGCCCGCTTCCTCTATATGTGCCGGAGATGACCTCCATTATTAGTTACCCTCTTGTTCACTGCATCATGGTTCTGCCTCATTACGTGGAAATGTGAGCCGGTCACTTAACAGGATGAGCTCTGCTAAGGGGATGTTATTATAGGGCCATCTCTGCACTTCTTCAGTCTCAATAAGGAATTCCCTTTTAGTCGGGGAAGCCTGTGTATCTGCATGCCAACCGTGCCAGTTTGAAGCTCCTACCCCCAAGTGTATTCCCTCTTTACTAACCTGCATATACTTCTCCCCCAGGTCAGCTAGCTGCCATGTTCAGCAAGAAAAAGAAACGCATTGAGATCTCGGCCCCATCTAACTTTGAACATCGGGTGCACACCGGCTTTGACGAGCAGGAGCAGAAGTTCACAGGACTCCCGCGACAATGGCAGAGCCTCATAGAAGAGTCGGCCAAGAGGCCCAAGCCACTAGTGGACCCGGGATGTATTACCGCCATCAGACATGGGCCACAGAAGGTGGGTAAACCAGTTCGGGTGACATATAACAAGGGTACAATGGAGTATCTTTCACGTGTCTTAGCTCTTTTACTGCTTGGACTGTGTTCACACTTCCAGATCGGGCCATTAACCCCCTTCTTGACCAGGCCTAATTTTGCAAAAGTGTCACTTTATGCGGTAATAACTTTGGAACGCTTTTAGTAATGTCATTTTATTTTTTTAGGAGGTTTAAAATTTTAGAAGCAATTTTTGAAACTTTTAAGAAAATTTCCAAAGTCAACTTTTTTTAAGGACCAGTTCAGTTCTGAAGTCACTTTGTGGGGCTTACGTAATAGAACCAACCCATAAATGACCCCATTTTAGAAATGACACCCCTCAAACTATTCAAGACTGGTTTTAGAAATGCTGTTTACCCTTTAGGTATTCCACAGGAATTAAAGCAAAATAGAGGTGAAATTTCAAAATGTCACTTTTTTGCAGATTTTCCATTTTTAATATTTTTTTCGTGGAACACATCAAGGGTTAACAAATAAAACAAGTTTTCAATATTTATAACCTTGATTCTGCAGTTTGCAGAAACACCTCATATGTGGTTGTATACCGCTGTTTGGGCACACAGCAGGGCACAGAAGGCAAGGAGCGCCATATGGTTTTGGAGGGCAGACTTTGTTAGAATGGTCTTTGTGCAGCATGTTGCATTTGAAGAGGCCCTAAAGTACCCCCACAGTGAAAACCCCCAAAAAGTGACCACGTTTTGTAAACTACACCATCCAAGGAATTTTTAAGGGGTGTAGCAGGCAGTTTACTCAACATCTGTTTCATAGAATTTTTATGGTTCAATTTGTATTTACTGTTTCATAGAATTTTTAATACTTGGGTGTGAAAATGAAAAATTTAATTATTTTTTATTTTTTTTTACAAGAAAATTGTGCTTTAGGCCCAAACTTCCTCTTTACAAAAGATGACATGAGAATATCCCCCCCATATTCAAAGCACTTTAATTTTTTTTATTTTTTTATTTTACACTTTGTGTCCCCCATAAGGTCATAAAAGACCTCTGGGGGACATTTAAAGGGAGTCTTTCACCTAAAATCACCATTATGGAACACTAACATCAGGATCTCCATTACATTCCCCATATTATAATGTTACCTTTCAGTGAGAAATCCAGCGCCTGCGCCGTTCAACAGAATCTCTGAGTCTGCGCACAGCATTACGCATTATGGGCAGAGGCACCAGAGCGTTTAATGCGCATGCGCCGGCCCATACATTCCGATCCCGGCACACGCGCATTAAACGCTCTGGTGCCTCTGCCCATAATAGGTAATGCTGTGCGCATGGGTGGAGATTCGGTTGAACGGCGCAGGCGCTGGATTTCTCACTAAAGGGAGGAGGTAATCAGAAGAACCTAGGGCGGGCCAGAGGGGTGAAAAGGGAAGGAGTTTGGTTTGAAAAGCGCCGAGGGGCATGGGCACCGGCCGCATGAACTTATCTTCAGAAGCTAATTATCATGTGGAATAAAAGCGTTTTTCTGAGAAAATAGGCGATGGACAGCAATATGAAAGGTAACATTATAATATGGGGAATGTAATGGAGATCCTGATGTTAGTGTTCTATTATGGTGATTTTAGGTGAAAGACTCCCTTTAACTTCATTTATTTTATTTCTTTTTCACTATTGATTTCTCCTGTAACTGGGGCTGACATAGTAGCCCCAGTTACAGTGGAAAGACGCCCTCCCAGAGAGGCTGTACAGCATAATACTGCGCTGTACAGCCTCAGTGCAGGGCTGATCGAGGTCTGTGGAAGACCCGACAGCTCCTACACTCCTCTGACCCGGCGGTCACATGACCACTGGGCCGGGACAGGAAGGCAGAGACATACAGGAACGGACCCTGCCTTCTCTCTGGGTTGCCCTGCTGTCACTGACAGTGGGCCCCTCGCTTGGCAGCTGCACGATTAGTTTGCAGCTGCGATCTCTGAATGAAGGTTCCAGAACGTCCATTCAGAGATAAACCGACTGCCCAAGGACGTTTATAGTCAATGGGCGGTCGGGAAGGGGTTAAATTACAATGACTGGCACCTTCATGCAATTTAGCATCAAAGTACCTATTTGTTAAAAATGCATAGACATTAATATTTGCAGCTAAAAGACTGTCCCAAGCAGAGCCTTAGGCACACAAAACCCCCTAAAAAAAAAAAAAAAAAAAAATCCAAAATGCGCAGCGTTCATATATTCACATATTCAACTAACTAAATAGACCAGAAATCTTTATTTCTGTGAGTTCATAAATGATCTGATGAGGTGCAGGGTGTGATTACATAGGCAACTTCTCACTCCTGTAGTAGCAAAGTCCGGAATGATAATTGGGTGATATCGTGAAGAAATGTTCCTGTGAGTACTTTGGGCTGACGGAGGCTGTGGAGTGGGAGAGATGGCGGTAAAAGTCTGTGTTTGGAGATGAGGTGATGGCATGAAGAAAAGTTCCTGTATCCTAGCGTAGGCCCATGGAGGCTGTAGAGAGGAGCAGAGATGACAGCGTAGGCCCATGGAGGCTGTAGAGAGGAGGAGAGATGACAGCGTAGGCCCATGGAGGCTGTAGAGAGGAGCAGAGGCGACCGCGTGGGCCCATGGAGGCTGTAGAGGAGCAGAGATGACAGCGGTAGGCCCATGGAGGCTGTAGAGAGGGAGCAGAGACGACCGCGTAGGCCCATGGAGGCTGTAGAGAGGAGGGGAGATGACGGCGTAGGGCCCATGGAGGCTGTAGAGAGGAGAGGAGAGAGATGACAGCGTATTAGGCCCATGGAGGCTGTAGAGAGGAGGAGAGATGACAGCGAGAGCCCATGGAGGCTGTAGAGGAGGAGAGATGACAGCGTAGGCCATGGAGGCTGTAGAGAGGGAGAGGAGAAATAGCGTAGGCCCATGGAGGTTGTAGAGAGGAGGAGAGATGACAGCATAGGCCCATGGAGGCTGTAGAGAGGAGGAGAGATGACAGCGTAGGCCCATGGAGGCTGTAGAGAGGAGGAGAGATGACAGCGTAGGCCCGTAGAGGAGGAGAGATGACGGCATAGGCCCATGGAGGCTGTAGAGGAGGAGGAGAGATGACAGCGTAGGCCCATGGAGGCTGTAGAGAGGAGGAGAGATGACAGCGTAGGCCCATGGAGGCTGTAGAGAGGAGGAGAGATGACAGCGTAGGCCCATGGAGGCTGTAGAGAGAAGGAGAGATGACGGCGTAGGCCCATGGAGGCTGTAGAGAGGAGGAGAGATGACAGTAAAAGGTGTGATTGGTAATAGAGTGAAATCATGAAGAAATGTTTCTGTATCCCAGCTTGAGCCCATGGAGGCTGTAGAGAGGAGAGTAAAAGTCTGTGATTGGAGATGGGTGATAACATGAAGAAAAGTTCCACGGAGGCTGTGGAGGAGGAGAGATGACAGCGTAGGCCCGTGGAGGAGGAGAGATGACAGCGTAGGCCCATGGAGGCTGTAGAGAGGAGGAGAGATGACAGCGTAGGCCCATGGAGGCTGTGGAGAGGAGGAGAAATGACAGCGTAGGCCCATGGAGGCTGTGGAGGAGGAGAGATGACAGCGTAGGCCCATGGAGGCTGTAGAGAGGAGGAGAGATGACAGCGTAGGCCCATGGAGGCTGTAGAGAGGAGGAGAGATGACAGCGTAGGCCCATGGAGGCTGTAGAGAGAAGGAGAGATGACAGCGTAGGCCCATGGAGGCTGTAGAGAGGAGGAGAGATGACAGTAAAAGGTGTGATTGGTAATAGAGTGAAATCATGAAGAAATGTTTCTGTATCCCAGCTTGAGCCCATGGAGGCTGTAGAGAGGAGAGTAAAAGTCTGTGATTGGAGATGGGTGATAACATGAAGAAAAGTTCCATGGAGGCTGTGGAGGAGGAGAGATGACAGCGTAGGCCCATGGAGGCTGTAGAGGAGGAGAGATGACAGCGTAGGCCCATGGAGGCTTTAGAGGAGCAGAAACGACAGCGTAGGCCCATGGAGGCTGTAGAGAGGAGGAGAGATGACAGTGAAGGGCTGTGATTGGTAACTGGGTGAAGACACAAAGTTCCAGTATCCCACCTGGGGTCATTGGGTGCTGTACAGAATGACCGTAGCTGGCTGTGATCTTGCTTCCTTGCATCACTTCCAACAAGAGTGTAGACCGTGGAGTGTTCCTTTAAAATAAAGGGCTCGGAGCTGAACCATCTTTCAAAATGATTTGGGAACATTCTGCAGCTGTTGCTATCAGTAGATCAGAAGACTCACAAGACCGCTCAGAGAGTTTGCCAAGACTCTCTTAAATAGTCCACACCAGAGAAAGGAGTGGTCGTGATCTTTTGTCAGCTGTTAAAAACTTTCATTTAAAGGGGTTGTCCGGGTTCAGAGCTGAATCGGGACATACCTCCATTTTCACCCAGGCAGCCCCCCCAGTAAAACGGCCAGGGCAGTGTGTTATAAACAAAGAGCCCTTGCCCTGCGCGATGTAGCATGCACTGCTCCGATGCTCAAGCCAGGGGGGCTGCCGGGGTGAAAATGGAGGTATGTCCGGGTTCGGCTCTGAACCCGGACAACCCCTTAAGTAGCACACCTGGATCGTAAAGGGGTTCTCCAGAAATAATAAAATTTTTTTAGCAAGTGCCTGCAGTTTTCTTTTCTGAACAGAAGAACGGCTCCCCGGTGTGTCTCTGCACCAGTCCCCGCAGTGTTGACGTCTGGCGAAGCATGGTCACATTCTCTGTAAAGCATTCTGTAAAGCTACATAACTTGGCGGATGACCTAATTGACAGCTCTTGTACAGATATGCCCCCGTATCCTTCAGAGATGTATGTATTGCCCCTTTAAATCATGCATTTTTCTCCTCCACAGACAATTGTACGCGGCAACAAGGTGTCACGCGACGGCTCACTGACTTGGCTCCTGGATGAGTTTGAGAATATGTCCGTCTGTCGCTCTAACTCCCTGCGTAGAGAGAGTCCTCCTTGTCCCCCAAAGGAGGCACGCGTCCCTGTGGAAAATGGTGTGAGCGACGGGCGTGTCCGGAAACTACGCGAAGATGGCGTTAGAGCTCCAGAGAGGAGCAGGACAGAACACGGAAGGGATGGACCAAGGGAAGATCGTAGGGCAGCCCCCCAACAACCACGGGGACAGGAGCCAAGCAGCAAACACCGACCGCCCCCTCCAGATTACCCAAGGACATCAGAGAACAGATCCACGCGCTCTCATGAGAGAGTGGATGGAAGGAGAGACCATCCGGTGATGGATGGCGACTACAGCGAACCTACTGATAGGGTGGTGAGGAGAGAAAAGGAAGACAGAAGACCAAAATCGTCATACACTGGAGGGCCGGGCAGCCCGCAGTCACCTCGGGACAAAAGACCACTGTCTGGGCCTAATATCCGTACACCAGGCAACCCTGCCGCGGAAGGAGCAGCGAAGCCAACGCAACAGGCAGGGCGACCATTCAATACTTACCCCCGTGCTGACACCGACCCTGGCAGGGGGGCACCTCCACAGGTGAGCAGAGTATTATAACCTAAATTAAAGTGTGTGGTGAGCGAAATGGACATAAATGGTGCAATCAGCATAGAGGGAGATTCTTTACTGTAAGAGCAGGCAAAATACATAACTTGCTGCCCGAGGGACCTTGGAGGTTTTGACTCGTTAATTGAATTGCAAGGCCCACCATTCGTTTCTATGGGAGTGCCGAAAATAGCCGAGTGCTGGTTTGGCCATTTCCATCAGCCTCACAGAAGTGAACGAAGCGGTGTCAGCGCTTGCGCAGTGTGTTTCCCATATATTTCTACTGAACTTCCAAAAATGGCTACAAGAATAGGACATGTTATATTTTTTTTGCGGGGCTACGGAACGGACATGCGGATAGCACACGGTGTGCTGTCCGCATTTTTTGCGGACCCATTGAAATGAGTGGGTCTGTATCCTATCCGCAAAGAGAACGGACATGGAAACAAAATACGTTCGTGTGCATGAGGCCAATAGCTGAGCGCAGCGCTTGGCTATTTTTGACACTCCCATAGAAATCAATGGAGGACGGTCACACATACGTGGAGCACTCTTCTTCACTTTGCTTTCCCAACATGCTGAACTTTATGATAGCAATATACTGGTTGTCAGTCACGTCTCGCCTTCCCATAAGGAGGCCTCTTGCACACGAACGCTTTTTTTTTTTCCATTTACGTTCCGTGTTTTGCGTTCCGTATACGGAACCACTCATTTCAATGGATCCGCAAAATAAACGGAAGATACTCCATATGCATTCCGTTTCTGTATTTCCTTTTTCCATTCCGTTCAAAGATAGAACACGTCCTATTATTGTCCGCGTAACGGACAAGGATAGCACTGTTCTATCAGGGGCCAGCTGTTCCGTTCCGCAAAAAACGGAATGCACACGGACGTCATCTGTATTTTTTGCGGACCACAATATACTGAAAAGGCCATACGGTCGCGTGCAAGAGGCCGAAGTTAGAAACAGCTGAATGCCGTTATTACCACGTCCGCACTAGTTGTTTGCTGTATTAATGCCTTTGCGCACACCTACTTGGCATTGAGTAGCAGGTTTGTATGTTTGTTCACACGGTATCATTTTATCTTTGTTCGTTTCCACAGGCTCCGGATTCTCGTTCGGCCAACCCTCTCGACCCCAAAAGTTCTTCAAGCAAAGGCAGTTCTCGGCCACCGCCACCCCTCCACCCCAAACCTAAACCTCCAGAAAAGCCATCCGCAGTCAGCCTCTCCCAGCACAGCTCAGACCCCCAGCTCTCCCGCCCGCCACAGACACAGCAACCTCCCCAGCCTCGTTCCCCACAGAGAGAGCCTCAGCGGGTGTCACATGAGCAGTTTAGGGCGGCTCTGCAGATGGTGGTGGATCCTGGGGACCCCCGATCCTACCTTGATAACTTCATCAAGATTGGAGAGGGCTCTACGGGATTGTTTGCCTTGCTACCATCAAGAGTTCTGGGAAAATGGTCGCCGTCAAAAAGATGGATCTCCGCAAGCAGCAGAGGAGAGAACTGCTATTCAATGAGGTAAGGCCGGACTATCTGTACTGGGGGATCTCTTCCCTGTCATGGTGTCATGGCAGCGACATTGCACCCCCTTCAATGTAATACTTCGGAGGTAACAAGAAAGTATTGGGTTACTATACTGCTTCTTGTTGCTTGCTGTATGTATCCCAACCTTAATTAGTTTTTTCTTTTCACTCGTTGCTTGAGCCTTCCATTGGGGGTATATGTTGGGACATTTTCCCCTCCAACAGAAGGCTGCAATGTATGCGACTGTGTAGAGCGGCACACGTTGACCATGGGCTCCAGCTGTACTACTATGTAGTATAGACTGGTCTATAGCCCTGGTGACGGTGACCTCTAGTGCTGGAAGTCGGAACTGCAGCCGAGTGTTAGATATCTGCATGACTGAAATCATAGCTGTTCTTTTCTTTGGTTAATGGCCATCAATATGCCTTTTATGGCAGCAGTTAAAAAGCCTCATTCCGTTTTTTTTATAATTTACAGTTCTGTTCATGTCCACTGTCGCCTGAGAGCGGTTGCTTAAAGTGTACCTAAACTTTTAAGTCTGCTCTTTTAAAACAAAAGGAAATGGTCTAAAATAATATTTTTAACTTTTATTATTTTTTAACTTTTATTTATTTAAATGTTCAGGTGCCCCTTTAACATTTTAGAATTTGTACATCCATACAGCGCCGTGTATGGGAGCACAGACTCTCTCCCTGCTGTGCAGGCAGCATCTCCATAGTACATAGCGCTGCTCCTGTCTGTACCAGCGCTGCTCGCTAAGGCTTGGCATGCGAGTGCCATGTCAGGCTTTAGCGGAGCGGGCACAGCAGCAGGAGCGATGTCTTGTTTCAGCTCCGCCCAGCTGACTAACAGAACGGAGCAAGCGCAGGGCAGGATTTGGCATAAGATATCATCCTGCTGCTGTGCCCGCTCTGCTAAAGCGTTGGCGAGCGGCGCTGTCCTATGGAGATCCTGCCTGCACAGCAGGGAGACAGTCCGTACTCCCATACACGGCGCTCTATGGGTGTCTGGATTCAAAGGCGTCTGAACTTCAGGTGTCTATTTCGCATGAAAAAAAAAAGTGTATGACAAATATTATTTTTAGACCGTTTGTTATAAGTTTTAATAAAATGTACGCTACTTTAAAGTTTAGGTAGACTTTCAGGCTCCATTCACACGACCGTATGTTGTCTGCAAAAAAGCGGATCCGTTTTTTTGCGGATTAGATGCTGTCCCCTTCACTTCTATGGGGCCCTTTTCTTCCATTGCACAGCTCAGCAAAAAAAATGAAACACGTCCTATACTTGTCAGTGAAAATCAGGACATGACCCTATTGTAGTCTATGGATCCGCAAAAAAACGGATCCGCATTTTTGCGGACAACATACGGTCGTCTGAATGAGCCCCAACTTTCTAATGGCAGCTCAGCACCTAGAAGTTATCTGACCCTTTGATCAATACGGTAATGGGAAACCATAACTTCCCTTCCTTTGGTTTGGTCATCATGTTTTCGCGTGACCTACTCAGGGGGCACCCTGTGCAATCAACCCTAGTGACCTGAAAAGGACTCCGTGGCTGTCCATGGAGTGTAATAAACATATAAAATAAGTCATTCCTTAAAGGGATTTTTTTTAAAGTGTAAAAAAAAAAATCTAAATCTACGTAAAGGCAAAAAAAAAAAAAGCTCTACTTATTTAAGGCATCCATATATTGAATAACCCAAAGAATTAATCTAAGCTTATATTCAGTGTGAAACAAGGACAGTCTAAGAAATTTTAAAAAATACAGAAATTGCTCTTTTTCTATATTCTGCACAAAAATAAATGATGTGAATTTCCCAGTGTTGTGTGATCAGTGTTTGATACGTTGCACGTTCAGTGCAGATGCTTGTTCTGATACTTACCTTCATGAGCTCTTCTGTCGTTTTCTCCGATTTCTCCTCGCGGTCTGTCTAGCCTCATGGTAGCGGTTGGTTGATGCTCCATGTGTTTTGCAGGTGGTGATCATGCGGGATTATCAGCACGAGAACGTGGTGGAGATGTATAACAGTTACTTGGTCGGAGATGAATTGTGGGTTGTAATGGAATTTCTGGAAGGAGGGGCCTTGACAGACATTGTCACGCACACCAGGTTAGCACCGGCAATAAATGATGACACGGCGCTGATCTGATTGGTTGCCGTAGATGATTTCTCAACTAATACTTTCCAATAGATCCATAAAAATCCTTAAGTGCATGTTTTGTGATTTGGGGTTAAACCCTTAAAGGGGTTGGGCACGTTTGGGAGGCGGAAGGGAGGGGGCGCAGACCTGTGAAAAGAAATATACCGACAGCACTGGCACCTGACCCCTGTGCTTTTTGGCCTTGACTGCTCTGCTCAGGTCCCTGGATGTAAACTTGCTGTTTGATAACACCCCAGCCAATCGCCGTCTGCAGCGGTCACCTGCCCCTCTGGCGTCATGACAAATAGTCACATGATACAAGGGGAGCAGGTGACCGCTGTGGTCGGCAACTGACTCCTGTGTTGTCTAAGGGTCCATTTACACGTCCGCAAAATGGGTCCGCATCCGTTCTGCAATTTTGTGGAACAGGTGCGGACCCATTCATTTTCAATGGGGCCGGAATGGATGATCGGCATCCACACTTCCGTTTCCTTAAAAAAATAGAACATGTCCTATTCTTGTCCGCAGTAGCAGACAAGAATAGGCATTTTCTATTATAGTGCAGGCCACGTGCACGTGGCCGGTGTCCGTGTTTTACGGATCCGCAAAACCCTCATGGACGTGTGAATGGAGCCCAACAGGAAGTTTACATCCAGGGAGCCCAGCAGAGCGGCCGGGGCCAGGAGTCAGCGCTGAGGAGCAGGTAAGTGTGCTTCCCTTTGCAGGTTTGCTAACTCCCCACCAAATGTGTTACAATGGCAGGCCCCAGGCTGCCATCAAAAAACGATCAGCACCACGTGATTTTTGAGGGAAGGAAATTGTAAAATGATGAATACCACAACTACTCCGTACGGAGCAGGCTCAGGTCCTGAGTCTGCTCCGAACATACCCTATGTATGTTACATAGCGTTAAGGGGTCAATCCCTACACAACATCCATGGTATTTCTCATACTTCCTACAGCCCATAAAGTGTAGGGACCAGAGGACAGCCTATAGAAATAGGGAATCTACAGCAGTTCTGGAATGTATAGCTAGTATTGGAATCGATCTCTACTAGAGGCCGTAAACCCATATGAGGGCAGAGAAACCATGTTAATAGTGAATTTCCTGCACGAAACTGATGTAAAGGAAAACTGGCTTTGTTGCCCTTAGCAACCAATCAGCTTCCGCCTCATTTTTCATAATTCCTTTTCGAAACGAAAGGTGGGTGAGTTTTCCTTTACTCCAGTTTGATAAATCGCCCCCATGCTGTTTTATGACAAGCATCATACGAACGCTCATTCCTGATAACTGGGCCATATAAAGGTACCACCAGTCACCAGTGAATGAGCAAACAATACAGCAGAGGTAATTGCTACGCATGTTACAGCTCTCACTCCCTCTGATGAGCAGCAGAGGTGATTGCTACACGTAAATACAGCTCTCACCCCCTCTGATGAGCAGCAGAGGTGATTGCTACATGTCAATAAAGCTCTCGCCCCCCCTTGTTGAGCAGCAGAGGTGATTGCTACATGTCGATGCAGCTCTCGCCCCCCCGATTAGCAGCAGAGGTGATTGCTACATGTAAATGCAGCTCTCACCACCCGATAAGCAGCAGAGGTAATTGCTACACGTAAATGCAGCTCTCACCCCCCCTGATGAGCAGCAGAGGTGATTGCTACATGTAAATGCAGCTCTCACCCCCCCTGATGAGCAGCAGAGGTGATTGCTACATGTAAATGCAGCTCTCACCCCCCCCGATGAGCAGCAGAGGTGATTGCTACATGTAAATGCAGCTCTCGCCCCCTCTGATGAGCAGCAGATGTGATTTGCTACGTGTAAATGCAGCTCTCGTCCCCTCTGATGAGCAGCAGAGGTGATTGCTACATGTCGATGCAGCTCTCGCCCCCCCGATTAGCAGCAGAGGTGATTGCTACATGTAAATGCAGCTCTCACCACCCCTGATAAGCAGCAGAGGTGATTGCTACACGTAAATGCAGCTCTCACCCCCCCTGATAAGCAGCAGAGGTGATTGCTACATGTAAATGCAGCTCTCACCCCCTGATGAGCAGCAGAGGTGATTGCTACATGTAAATGCAGCTCTCACCCCCGATGAGCAGCAGAGGTGATTGCTACATGTAAATGCAGCTCTCGCCCCTCTGATGAGCAGCAGATGTGATTGCTACGTGTAAATGCAGCTCTCGCCCCCGATGAGCAGCAGAGGTGATTGCTACATGTAAATGCAGCTCTCGCCCCTCTGATGACCAGCAGGAGGTGATTGCTACATGTCGATGCAGCTCCCGATGAGCAGCAGAGATGATTGTTACGTGTAAATGCAGCTCTCGCCCCCCCATGAGCAGCAGAGATGATTGTTACGTGTAAATGCAGCTCTCGCCCCCCAACTCCCCTCCTGATGAGCAGCAGAGGTGATTGCTACATGTAAATGCCGCTCTCACCCCCTGATGAGCAGCAGAGGTGATTGCTACATGTAAATGCAGCTCTCGCCCCCTCTGATGAGCAGCAGAGGTGATTGCTACATGTCGATGCAGCTCTCACCCCCTCTGATGTGGCAGCAGAGGTGATTGTTACATGTAAATGCAGCTCTCACCGGCATCCCGCCCCCAACACCCCCGATGAGCAGCAGAGATGATTGCTACATGTAAATGCAGCTCTCGCCCCCTCTGATGAGCAGCAGAGGTGATTGCTACATGTCAATGCTGCTCTCACCCCCTGATGAGCAGCAGAGATGATTGCTACATGTAAATGCAGCTCTCGCCCCCTCTGATGAGCAGCAGAGGTGATTGCTACATGTCGATGCAGCTCTCACCCCCTCTGATGAGGCAGCAGAGGTGATTGCTACATGTCAATGCTGCTCTCACCCCCTCCCCCCCGATGAGCAGCAGAGGTGATTTCTACATGTCGATGCTGCTCTCACCCCCTCTGATGAGCAGGCAGTCATCGGGAGTGAACAGTTCATTCCTGATCGGCCTGTGTGAAGGGCCCTTAATATCCAGTAGCCAGAATTCAGGTTGGTGTAAATGACGACCTGTATTTTCGGATGTTAGATTTGCAGTCAGCGGAGGATCATATGATTTCCCTCCACAGTCTGACGGGGGACAATTACAGTATTTCAGCTCCCTAATGTAGAAGTCTTGGTTGTCATTTTAGCCCTTTCAGAGATTTGTGCTCTTCAGCAGACTTTCCATGATATATATTTGTCGTCTTTTATTTTCCAGTCCTTTTTCTTGTCTCGTCGTTAACGGTCACATTAATCAGGACGTCTCTGATGGTCTCCATTTAGTCTTCTCTCCAGGCTTGTCATTGATGACTTGTGTGTTTGCTTTCAGGATGAATGAAGAGCAGATCGCCGCCGTCTGTGTATCCGTACTGAAAGCGCTGTCTGTGCTCCACGCTCAGGGAGTCATTCACAGGGACATTAAGAGCGACTCCATCCTACTGACCCACGATGGACGGGTAATGATCTGTCATGAAGTGCAAGTTAGATCTATGTGTGTCATCCATCCAGTCTATCGATCCGTCAGAGTTCTGCTTTCTCTCTTGGTTTGTCTTACTGTACATATTTGATCATGACTGTACTGTATATGTTTTTCTGTTTGCAGGTGAAGCTCTCCGATTTTGGGTTCTGCGCCCAAGTAAACAAAGAGGTTCCTCGTCGTAAGTCTCTGGTAGGAACTCCTTACTGGATGGCCCCAGAACTCATCTCAAGGTTACCCTACGGCCCAGAGGTGAGGCATTATTCCTGGCTTGGAGACGAGGGTTTTTAATTCTAGCGACTTCCCTTGGGTGATTGGTTTTGTGTGTTTCCCTCAATCTCAGGTGGACATCTGGTCTCTGGGTATCATGGTGATAGAGATGGTGGACGGAGAACCTCCCTACTTTAACGAGCCTCCACTCAAGGCTATGAAGATGATTAGGGACAATCTGCCACCAAAACTGAAAAACGTGCAAAAGGTAAGAGCAACTGATGACAACGCTATATTTATAGAACAGAATTTATCATAAGAAGCACCTGTCAGCAGGATCAGACAGGCGTGCTGGAGGTAGGGTTGATCCAGCTGATTAAAATTATACCTGTCTTGTGAAAATCAGTTGTGGAGTTCTCAAGGGGAAAAAAAAACGTATTCTTCATGCAAGTGTTGTCTAGCCCCTCGGTGCACCTCATTTTTCGAGTTCTGGCCGTGCCCCTCGGTGCACTGAAGCCCTAATTTACATAAAGAATTAGGGGTTCATTTATCACACTGGTGTAAAGTAGAACTGGCTTAGTTGCCCATAGCAACCAATCAAATTCCACCTTTCATTTTCCAAAGAAGCTGTCCAAAATGAAAGGTGGAATCTGATTGGTTGTATTAGTGTGATCTAAAAAAAAAATAAGACATCATCCGCATATAAAGAAATGCGATCCTCCATCCCTAATGTTCCAAACCCTTTAATTTTAGAAAGTACTGCCTAACAGCCAAAGCCAAGGGCTCAATATAATGGGCAACCTTGGCGAGTACCCCTTTTCAGAGTAAAACTAGATGTCCAACTCCCATTGGTATTCTGTCTCGCCAAAGGCGATCTATATAGCAATTTAATCAGATCTATAAATCTATCTCCAAATCCCATCCTACCCAAAAACTTCCAGGGAATCTCCACTCCACCCTGCCAAAGGCCTTAGAAGCCTTAGGCCCCTTTCACACGGGCGAGTTTTCCGCGCGGGTGCAATGCGTGAGGAGGACGCATTGCACCCGCACTGAATCCTGACCCATTCATTTCTATGGGGCTGTGCACATGAGCGGTGATTTTCACGCATCACTTCTGCGTTGCGTGAAAATCGCAGCATGCTCTATATTCTGCGTTTTTCACGCAACGCAGGCCCCATAGAAGTGAATGGGGATGCGGAAATCGCAAGCATCCGTAAGCAAGTGCGGATGCTTGCATTTTCCGCACTGTTGCTGCTAGCGGGACCCAATCTCTATTATTTCCCTTTATAACATGGTTATAAGGAAATAATAACATTCTTAATAAAGAATGCATTGTTAAATGATGAGGAAGGGTTAAAAATAATAAAAGTTAACTTACCTTAGCCACTTGATCGCGTAGTCGCGATCTGTCCTCTCTTTCCCTGCAGCATGTATGATCTAAGGACCTGTGATGACGTCATCACATGGCCCAATCACATGCTCCATCACTATGGTGATGGAGCATGTGATTAGTCCATGTGACCATGTGACATCATCCAGGTCATAAACACTATCCTCAGGCTGTGGATAGTGGTTAGGACCTTGGATGATGTCACATGGTCACATGGACCAATCACATGCTCCATCACCATAGTGATGGAGCAGGTGATTGGGCCATGTGATGCTGTGACATCATCACAGGTCCCTACATCTTTCAAGCTAACGAGAGGAGGCCGGGCTTCGCGATCAAATGGAACAGGTTTATTAGTTTATTATTTTAACTCATTCTGCACCAGTTTTAACATTAGGGCAGGCATGTCCAAACTCTGGCCCTCCAGGTGTTGCAGAACTACAACTCCCATCATGCTCTTCTGTAGGTTGATAGCTGTAGGCTGTCCAGGAATGATGGGAGTTGTAGTTTTGCAACATCTGGAGGGCCGGAGTTTGGACATGCCTGCATTAGGGAGATGGCCAAGGGTATTATTTTACATTATAACTATGTTATAATGTGAAATAATACCAGCGGGACAATTTCTGACCCAAACATGCACTTCTGTGAAGAAGTGCAGGTTCAGTCTGGAGTACTAAAAGTGCCGATTTTCTCCTCGGCGTGCAAACGCATGACAGCGCTTTGCACTCGCAGGGAAAAATCGCGGCGATTCCCGCAACGCACCCGCACTGTTTGACGGAGTGCACCCGCAACGCCCGTCTGAAAGAGGCCTTAGAGGGGAAGATTCAGCATTAGATGGTTCTCCTTCCTCCACCCTCTTCATCCCCTCAACTTGGGAGAATTCACTCAATGTTTCCTCCACCACATGTCTTCACTCGTACTTCTCTTTGGAGAATTCAAAAACTGCTCAATTTTTGCCGATTCCAAAGGTCTCTGGTCTGTTTTTATCCCAAAAAAGTTTTGTTTTTTTTTTTTCCTTTTCTCCTCTTTTTCCTTTTTCTGTTCTTCCTTTTCTCTATCTCCCCCTCCTTGCTTTTTTTGCTTTTTTTTCTCCCTTCTATTCTTTCTTTTTTTTTTTTTCTTCCTCTCTCCTTCCTCTTCTTTCCCCTTTTCTTCAATTCCACTTTTTGCTGAAGGCATCTTTTATGACAGACTAACATACAAGTAGCTTTTTTAGAAAAAAAAGATAAATTACTCACTTAGTCTTTTTTTTCCTCAGGAACACCGTATAATTTTAATCAACAGGATCAACCCTACCAGCAGCAGTGTGTTTAGTTTAATATATATATATATTTACTTTTTTCTTTTTTTAATTTTATTTGGGGAAAAATTGAAAGAACATTTTTATTCTTTAAATTAGCAAATGGACATTAAAGTGTTAAGAAGAGTTCCCTATTTTGGTATTTTTGGGGGCAGCGATTACAATGTTTTAGGGTTTTTTCCCCCTTTATTTGCATTGATTTTTGCATTCGCATTGGTCACCGGCATAGCGTGTCTGATATGGGGCATGTTACCGCTGCCTCTATTCACTACATCAGGGTTAGACAACCTCCTTCACGCCAGCTGTTGTAAAACTACAACTCCCAGCATGCATACTTCCTCTGTTTTTCTCAGAACCTTCACAGAAATGAATGGAGCATGCTGGGAATTGTAGTTTCCCAACAGCTGGAGTGCTGAAGGTTGCTGACCCCTGGTCTACGTGATGCTCATTGAACACTGTGGGCTCCAGAAGAAAAGACAGAAGAGGCTTATTACCACTTGGCTGTCTCTGCCTGTCGGGGTCCTGATAGATTGCAGACGCTTTAAAGAAGCTGCTTCAAATACCAAACCAGATGGACCCCCATCTGTACCCAGCCTGTCTTCTGGTAACTCCCTATAGGGGGCAGTAGAGACGCATCATTCTTACTTCTCAGTTTTGCTATTAACTTCAGTCTAATTCTAAGCCTTTTTCTGTTTTTACCTTGATCATCATAAGTAGATGTCACCTGTCATGTTGAGGTGACGGCCGCTCACAGGACATGAGTAAGAGGATTCCTGCAGAGCGGGGCTGTATGCGTACACGTGATGCCGCAGAGAAATCACGTCCGATCAGCTCTTATGACTAACTTGTATACGGCGTCGTAATCCATTTTCTCAGCTGAATGCAACAACCGGTCTAACAGGATCTAACCGAGTCACATAACATTTCCATTCAGCAGAGCTGACTTTGTCATTTGACACTGTAATGCTATGTATTTTCTTCAAGGTAGACTTACTGCATAGACTTTACCAAAGCTGGACTAGAAGAAAAGTTGACAAACTTCACAAATTGGTCACTTTATATCATCAAATAATAATTGATGGTCACAGCAGATAATGCCTTTAAGGCTACATTCACACGACAGGAAAAAAAAGGGCTATTAAAACGAAGACTATCAGTTTTTCCTGGCCATTTTCAGCCGTTTGTGCATCCATTTTCCGACCGTCTGTCCGTTTTTTTTAAAGGGATATTACCAACTGATACCCCTGTGTGGCGAATGTACGTCCACCCTCTGTTCATTTCTATGGGAGAGCCGAAAAAAGCCAAGCACTGGCTCGCTATTTCCATAAGCTCTAGGAAGTGAATGAAGCAGTGGCCGCGCTTGCGCAGTGCACTTCCCATTAATTTCAATGGGATTTTCTAAAATAGCCAAGCGCACTGCTCAGCTATTTTTGGCAGTCCCATGGAAATAAAGATGGGGAGGCCGTGCATGCACAATGCTCTCTCCGGCACTTTGCAGTCTCCGCTCTCAGCGCAGGTACCATATCCCCTATCACTGTTTACCCCGCACAGCGCCATACTGCTTAGTAGTGGCTGTGCCTGGTATTGCAGCTCCAATGGTTGTGCTGAAAGTTTTGGGAATCCCTCAACATTGGAGCCGTTGATGACCTGAATGGAGCTTTTATCATGTGCATCTCTCTTTCAGGTATCTCCTTTACTGAAGGGATTCATTGACCGGCTTCTCGTGAGAGACCCAAGCCAGCGCGCCAATGCTAATGAGCTGCTGAAGCATCCCTTCCTGACCAAGGCTGGTCCTCCGTCGTGCATCGTCCCTCTGATGAGGCAGAACCGCATGAGATGAGCCACACACGGGGAATACTCATCCTTATACGCAGCCCACCAAAGACTGAGAAAATCTGGGGGAGCCAGAACACTAAGGTGGCAACTCTGCCATCTGTTCATAATGTACCAGGGTCCCTGGATAAAAACTACTGATGGACGCCACTCAAGGTTGTTGTCTCTCTATCTCTCTCTGCTCTCTTCTGTTCCCCGAGAGGACTTACCTGCAGTTCTCCTCGCAGTCCATGGTAGCCCCACAATCATCTCGCCTGACCTTAGAGTGCTCAGGTAATTTATTTGTAACGATGCACGATACGCAAGCTTGAGATATAGAGAGCAACCCAGAACAATGCTGGGGGGACCCGGTAAACTGCTGTGACGACCACTTGGCACTTGGACAGACACAAGACGCGGCCCCCTCGTTCATTACCTGGGACTTAACACTGGAAAACAGACGTACTTAGACTGTGGTCGGGGACATCTGGAATCACGGAGGGTGGGCCGACTCTAATTTCTTGTGTTCTTAGAGGCCGAATGTGTTATCCACCTCCTGGTCCTACCTTAGTTAATGCCTACTCATTTGTATCAAGGGGCAGAGGAAGCCCGGGGTCAGAGAATGTGACCGCTCCTCTTGTTTCATGACATTTCTATATGCTTTGCACTGTTCAGAATGCCCTCAGAGATCCCAGAAGCTCTAGAGGATGTGACACCGTGCATCTTCTGTAGGTAGGCTTGTGTCGCCCTCCTAGACACGAGCGCCTAGAATTGTACCCGACCCTATTAATGTATCACATACCAGCATCCAATCACATTCATGATGTACTAACGCCTGCCAGACCAAATATCTTACCGTGTCATATTGCAATTGCTCCTTAGCAGACGTAAACGCTTAGGACTTGTATACTGAGCACCTTCATGGCTGATATTTGACCCCTTTACTTCTTTGTGAATGAAGTCCATCAGATGATGCCCAAGAACACTACATATGATATCACTACAAGTAATCTATAGGGGGTGACTGCAAATAGCGATTGTGTGTTAAAGACCCTGTACAGAGGTAGGAGGTAGCTAATACATGTGTCAGGTGGAGACTTCCGTGATAGGTGAGCATATTGTCTTCCTTTGGGACCACAGAATATTAAAGGGGTCTCCAGGCTACAGATAATGACGACTTGTCGTAAGCACAGGTCATCAGTATCAGATCGGTGGGGGTCCAATACCCAACACCCTCACCGATTAGCTGTTTGCGGTCGGGCTGTTGCGGCGCTGGAGACTAGCTGTGTACAGAATGTAAGCAGAAGGCTCCATATGCGATATAGTCTGACACCCGTGTGCTGAAGCTTAGCCCACATTTACTTGACTAGGAGCTTAACTGCAGTACCTCAGCTTGGCCACTACTCGGAGTATTGCGCTGTCTGCTTCTAGCTCCGTACACTGTATTTTTTCCAGCACCATGGCTGCCTGAAACAGCTACCCTGTGGAGGTGTCGGGTGTCGAACCCTTACCGATCTGATATTGGTAAACCTTCCTGAGGATAGGTCATCAATATCTGTAGCCTGGAGAAACCCTTTAACACTTGAAAGGTTTTTTGGCCGACTTCCCTACTAACATGCACATTCTGCACGCCTGCGTTACCTCTGAGGAGATGGAGAAGATGAAAGCCTTAGGGACTTGTTCATACTGTGTTTGAAGGAAGATTTTTCTTGACTGGAGGCCACTGCAGGAGATTAAGCTATTCAATACAGCATACAGACGTATACCAGGCCAACGGAGACCAGAAGAACACTCTTTTGACCTCCGTTGGGCGAGTGGGACTTAAAGATACATTTGACGTATGCGCCAGGAACTGCAAGGGAAGCAATAGTATCACATAGG
The DNA here is from genome assembly GCA_033119425.1 of Bufotes viridis. NCBI lineage: Eukaryota > Metazoa > Chordata > Amphibia > Anura > Bufonidae > Bufotes > Bufotes viridis. The sequence continues at coordinate 27,344,901 of CM065597.1, read as the reverse complement.
AATAAACTCCAACCTGACCACACATTTTTTCCTCCAGCTCCTATAGATATGAGATTGTTGGTGGATCTTCGAATGCCTAAGGCCACCCTAAAGGCTCTGTGCACTTTTTATTTCAATGCACGGAGGCTAGGGCTACACAAGGATCGTTTAGTTGCGTGATATAGGATCGCAGTGTCACGCTACCCAGTAGCACCCTGTGCCCTATGACCACCCTCGAGTCGTCAGAAGTCCTACCCTGCTGGATTTCTGTGCGACTGCTTTCACCGTCATCAGCACTCTCATCATTCGTTGCAACCGGCAGCAAGATATTTGCGATCCTAATGTTGCGCTGTCAAAATGTCATGTAGCCCTAGCCTAATGCATGCTACAAAAATGAAGCATCACATATAGAAGATTAAAAAAATCCCACCGTTTTGTAGGTACATTGTCTATGCGGACCTTTCTGTTTCGCTTCTGCTGCCCCCTTCCTCATGACTGCAGGATCTGACTGCACAGGGTTTGTTTGTAGTCTGTTACCAGGGAGACGCATAGGCTTGTATAAGAGCTGTAGACATTATTTTTAACCAGACAGCACATGCAAAGTTCATTCATTTTATTTTTTTCACTTTTTAGATGCATTAGAGCAGTTAAACGGTTTCTAAACTGGACACATCCTTTAAGCCCTGCCAGCAGACTAATCCTGTGCTTTACGAGAGTGGTGACGGATGTGTTGAGCTGGCGAGGACAGAGGGTGATGATATAGATTAGCATCGACTGTCCCCTCCGCTAACAAGCCCTTTATAGTTGACTGTTTAGTTTATCGTTGCTTTGCACGGGGGGTCGTTAGACGCGTCCATTACAATAGTGCCTTACGCCATAGATGTCCGTTGTCGCCTCACGGCTCTTCCATACGACAATCAAGGACCATCCGCTCCAAAGCCGCGACCGATTGAGCAAGCAATACTTGTAGCACTGGGAGTGCAGACTGCGGAGCTCCCCTCTGCCCCATCCCCCACCCTTCCGCGAGTGACTACTGGTTATAGTTTTATATATAAATATATATTTATAAAGTGTATGTTTGGGAACACTGCAGTATTCCTGCATTATGACCTGGAGACAGAAATATGCTGTGACATTGAGGGACTTGAAACAAAAAAAAAGGATCTCTGCTTTTCAGTTAATTTGTACAAATTCAACTGTATTTTGCATCTTTTGGTTTGAACAGAGCGAAATAGTTTAATTACTAGTTTTACAAATACAGTTTTGGACAAAAAAAATGGTGGTCTTCGTTCATTTGTTTCCATTCACAGAGTGCAAGCATGAAATATTCTTTACATTCAAGGGATTTTCCAAGATTTTGCTGCTGATGACCTGTTCTTAAAATTGAATTTACAAGGGCACCTTTTCGAGAACGAACGTTCCTGCAAAAGCGCGTTCCTGACAATCTGCCCGTGTAAAGGTGTCGCCGATGAAGAAGTGAAACCCTCATTCATTGGGCGATCCCGTCGTTCGTGCAGGCACCTAAATAATCGTTTTTGGGCAGCAGATCGTGCCGTCTAATCGGAGATCTACTGCCTGGAAACAATGCAGCTGTATGAGGACAAGCCATCACAATAGTGATACTGTGGAGGTGATCGCTGCATGTAAATGCAGAAGTCTCCTCCACTGAACAAGCAGCTGACTGTCAGGAAGGAACGCTTTCTTCCTGACAATCTGCTGCTATCCTTTAGGATAGGTCATCAATTTCATATCAACGGGGGTCTCCCTCCCAGAACCCTGCCGATCAGCTGTTTGCAGGAGCCTGAACAAGGTACAACTCAGTACACTGTTTGGTGGCTGCACCAGGTAGGTGCAGTTACTACAATATTAGATCGGTGGGTGCCGCACCCCACCGATCTGCTGATGGAAGGAGCCACAGCGGATTGGATCTAGCACACCTCTATGTAGTGACTAGAACGTTGACTACAAGCTAGACCCATGCTAAAGCCCCATGCACACAGTCGTAGTTTTGGTCCACATCCGATCCGCATTCTTTGCAGATCAGATGCGGGCCCATTCATTTCAATGGGGCCGCAGAAGATGCGGAAAGCACACCATGTGCTATCCGCATCCACATGTCCGTTTCACGGCCCTTCAACAAAAAACTGAGCATATGTCCGTTTTGCAAACAAGAATAAGCATTTGTAACATAATTCAGGACGTACAGAAGGGAAAGTGCGGGATGCACACGGCCGGTGTCCGTCTTTTGCATGTCAGGAAAATGAGACAAAAACAGCCCAAATTGGCAAAAATGCCATAGAATAAGTTCAGTTGTAAAAGGAGGATATTTTACGTTTGATTTACATAGGACTGGAAAACTTTTTTTTTTTTTATCTCAGTGTTAGGCCCCTTGCACACGACAGTATTTTACGGACCGTATACTGGCAGTTTTTTCAGTTCAGTATACTGAACCATTCACTTCAATGGGTCTGCAAAAAATACTGAAGTGTCTCCGTATGCCTTCCATTTCCGTTTTTTCTGTTCCGTTTAAATATAGACCATGTCCTATTCTTGTCCGCAAATCATGTTCAGTGGCTCCATTCAAGTCAATGGGTCTGCAAAAAAAACGGAAAGCATACTGAAGTGCATCCGTATGTCTTCCGTATCCGTTCCGTTTTTGCTGAACAATCTATTGAAAATTTTAAGACCAGCCCAATTTTCATTATGGAATTAATGTATACTGTATATGCCAAATGGAACCAAAACGGAAGCAAAAAACGGAAAAACGGATCCGTTAAAAACGGACAGCAAAACACTGAAAAAAAAATACGTTCATGTGCAAGAGGCCTTAACTGTAGAAAGTAGAAAATAATAGAAAGGCGAAATTAACAGCCACAGGCCCATTATGCTTCAGTAAAATGAAATGAGAGTAAGGCTACATGCACACTAAACATATTTTGTTTCCGTGTCCATTCCGTTTTTTTTGCAGATAGGATGTGGTCCCATTCATTTCAATGGGTCCACAAAAAATGCTGACGTGTACTATCCGTATGTCTGTTCCGTAGCCCCGCAAAGAAAATAGAGCATGTCCTATTCTTGTCCGTCTCGGAGCAGCCAGACACTAGATGTTTTCATCCGTGTACAGGGAGAAGCAGCGGTGCGGGGACCACGAGTGGTGCGGGGTAAGTATATTCCCTCTGAGGGGCCTGGCATATGGTGGGGGGGGGGGGGGGGGTTTTTGATACTGGATAACCCCTTCAAGTGGAGGTGAAGCGCTGCATTTGAGGACGAGCGGTGGCTATTGCAATCACTTGTCCGCATAAGAAATAATTGCTGGTGGGCAGCAGATATCTGTTTAGATGGCACAATCTGCTGCCAGCAAACGATGATTGAGGTGTCTGCGGCTCCTTTAGACAGATTGCGAACGCTTGTTCCCGATTATCAGCCAAAATATCGGGCTGTGTAAAACCACCTTAAGGCACCAAACTGTCCTCAGAGGAATAAAAATATACGAACAGCTAGAACGGTAGAGAAGTGTGATCAAGAGCAAACACATGAAGAAGATAAAAACAAAAGGAAAAGAATACAAAAAAAAGGGGTGGGGATGGTACTGCAAAGGGCTAAGGCCTAATGCACACTTCCGGGCCGTAAATTCCAGTCCACAAATGCACGGGCACCAACCGCATGCCCGCCATCTGCGGACATGGATCCATTCACTTGAATTGGGTCCGCGTTCCGCATCCGATGGTTGTGGGGTGCGGATGGAAAAGCCTTAGGGCTCATGCACACCGCCGTATGTATTTTGCGGTCTGCAAAAAAATACGGACAACGTCCGTGAGCAATACGTATTTTGCGGAACGGAACAGCCGGAACCTAATAGAACAGTCCTATCCTTGTCCGTAATGCGAACAATAATAGGACGTGTTCTATTTTTGTTGCGGAAAGGACATGCGGAAATGGAATGCACATGGAGTAACTTACATTTTTTTTTGCGGACTCATTGAAATGAATGGTTCCGCATACGGCCTGCAAAAAAAATAAAATGGAACGGGCATGGAAGGAAAATACGTTCGTGTGCATGAGCCTTTGCAGAAATTCTGTACGTGAGGATGTAAGTTCACTACATTTTATTTTTTACTGCAGTAGGTAGCAAGAAACTCCAAGTCCTTGTAAGGCCTCATGCACACGACCGTATGTGTTTTGCGGTCCGCAAACCGCCGATTCGCAAAACACGGAAGCTGCTCCGCGTTCCGTTCCGCAATTTACGGAACAGGGACCATTGTAGAAATGCCTATTCTTGTCCGCAAAACAGACAAGAATAGGACATGCTCTATTTTTTTTGCGGGGCCACGGATCGGAGCATCTTTTGCGGCCCCATTGAAGTGAATATGCAGCTCGGTCGCGGACCAAACATACGGTCGTGTGCATGAGGCCTACAACCCCCCCATAAATTTAGAGATGTCTTGAAGATGCAGTGAAATGCAATGTTTAATGCAATGACATTATATCCGCTTGCTGTGGATGCACCGCCGTTCACCGTATCCTCTTTATATACAGCATATACTCAGAAGCTGCGTAACCCAGGCCAAGGATTCTAAAACGTCTTCATCTTTTTGGCAATGGCGCGGGCAGAACGCTGTGGACTTGATCAAGACAGATGCTTTTGTAATTGATGTCTTAAGGATGTTTCCTGTAACATCCTGTCTTGCATCCGACGACTCCGAGGATGCACGCGGACAGGACGTTCAGATGAGGCAGAGATCTGCGCAGCAACACTCATTCCTCTGGAAGCGGAGGAAATGTGGAATGTCTCTCCTAATTGGCCTGTAATGTTAATTATACACCGGAGTATACACCTGCCACGAGGACAGGATAAAGCGCTTGAGCATGTCCTGTGCTGTGCCTGGGGCCTGTTTACTCAGAGTTCTGATGCCAGGAATACACTGAGCAAAGATTAGGCCTACATACAGATGTAGCAGAGTCGGATTTGTATCTGCAGTCCTATGTAAAATGATTTCTCACCTATCCACAACGCCACAAACTTTTTATGAGGCTGACGTAGGCCACACTCAATTCAGAGAGTGGACACCTTGTTCTCAGGATTGCAGGGGGTCCCAGTCGTCAGACCCCCGCAATTTGCTATTTATCACCTATGGCGTGGGGACCCTTTCCTAGTCGCGTTGCTCTTGGAAAGGAAGTCTGCAGCAGGGTCTGAAAGGCAGGAGATTGGTGGAGGGAAGTAAAGCTTCTCTGATATTTTTACAAATGTTCGGGCTTTTTTTTAAATAAAAATTCTCCCCGGAAAACCTCTTTATGTTACTTCCCAGTCTGGCGGATAACAGGGAACAATAGACTGTAGTTAACAACGCTACTAATGGAGATAACATAGACTATAATTCAGGGGTCTTAAACTCGGCTGGACATCTGGGCCACACATAGAAAGCATTTCCAGTTGATAAACAACCTGCTTCGATCCGAATTTCTTTATGCTTCTTGGTAGCGAATTGGTTTTCCATGAATGGCGGTAAAAAACAAAACAAAAAAATCATACTTACCCTATTCATTTGCTCGCGATGGGCCGACCGCCGTCATCTTGACTGAAGATCTCGCGCGAAATCCTTTGTGCGTGACGTATGACGTGACCACCCCGCCTACGAGATGACGTCATCATGGGCCATGCAAGATTGCAAGATTTTGTGCTTGATCTTCAATGACAATTTCTGCGGCCGGCCCGTCGTGAGCCAATGGATGAGATAAGTATGTTTTGTTTTGTTTTTTTTGTTTTTCTTTTATTTTACACTTGAATAATAATGTCAGATGCCGCAATCCATTATGAACGCGGCATCTGAGAGGTACAGTGCAGGGGGGCTGCGCAGTGCTTACAAACTAATTCGTCATGACTCACAACGCAAATGTTTTTTGTAAAATTCGGCGAAGCAGCCAAATCAAATTTTTGAATACTTCACTCATCTCTAGATACAATACTCGTGTGCCAAAAATAAATTTCACATGGCTGGACAACTCATAATGCAGACACCAAATGAGACCCCAAAATGTATACAGACCCAAGATCAGCCCCTAAATTCATATAGACACCATATAAAACCCCCAAATTAATTCAGACCCCCAAATCGGCCCACCCGATTCATATACAGCCCAGATCAGACCCAACATTTTTACAGACACCCAGATAACACCTCAAGTCAGCCCCCATATTCATACAGACCCCAAATCAGATTCTGCCATTCCCTATAAGCCCATCCAACTACTCCATCCCCTAAATGCAGACAAAAAAAAAAAAAACTCCTCCGCTGGGTGGACCGCCACCCCTCTGGGCTCCTCTGCAGCTCGATGTTGTGTCTTAGCGGCAGCGCTGCACTGCGCCCGACGTCGCACAGTGTCAGGACATAGTGTGCGCCTAGACGCATTACGTCCTGAAGCTGTATGCTGTCAGGATGTAAGGCAGCGCCAGCCCCGCAGAAGAGGACCAGGGACCGGTGAGTAATACCAGTGCATGCTATACTCACCGCTCCCTGGGCCTCCTGTCCTGTACTAATCAGCTTTTCCGCAATATTTAATAGTGTGTGTCCACCCCCTTAAGGTGTCGCAGGCTCCAGAATATTGCCGCCTAAGGGGCCACGTGTTTGAAACTCCTGCTTTAGGTGTAGTGTCCCTTTAAGTATGGATAAACAAGTCGATTTATGACCATGGGACGAAGCAGCCGCTCCTCTACAGCAGTGACTCTTCAGATTTATGCATATTATCCAACCTGCCGGATCGGTGCGTGTGACATCATTTACTGGGGATTAGCAGATTATATCCCCGCTGTACAGACACGCTCACATTTATCAGGCCGACAGAAGATTAGACATTGATATGAAGATAGGACAGATGATGATTTACACCACTAGGCTCTGGCCCTCCAGCTGGAGTCATGCTGGGTTTTGTAGCTCTACAGTTGTTGGTTGCTCAAAAATCAATACCTCAGCAGAAAAATCAAATCATGTCGGTGCACCCCCACTGATTTGACGTTGAGAATAACTCTTTAATATCTAAGTCCTGGAAAACCCCTTTAAATAACGTGAATTTCTTAAATGATATTACTTGTGCTACATGATACTTCAGAGCTGCATTCACAGTTCTGCTGCTTGTAGGTATATACAAAGGTTAGCGGAGCTGCTATAGTGCAGTACTTTACTTCCAGAATGCAAATCAGCAAAATCTGAACAATCCTTGATTGGCTCAGCACAGAATCCTGGGAGAGTTCTGCTCTGAAGGCAGCAGAATTAGAATTGCAGTCCTGGACTATAATACAAGCAGTAACTCGGGATTAGAATAAGATAACGTTAACGGTTAGGAAGTGGGTAAGTTAGCCACATCATACACCAGCATGCAGAACCCCCCCTGCCCCATGGAATTTTTTTAACCAATTATTTTTTTTTTTAGAGTGCATTCACACAACCATGTCCATTTTGCGGACTGCAATACGCTGACACTGGCCTTGTGCACCCCGCATCTTGGTGCGGATCCATTGATGTCAGTGTTGCGGACATGTTAGGACAGCAGGTCTGCAATATACGGCACCAGCCGCCTAAAAAGCCTTACTGCGAACCCATTGACTTGAAGGGGTCTGAAATCTGCAAGATACGGCGTGGAGCGGAGGCACGGAGCGGAAGCACTACGAAGCACTTCCATGGGATTTCGGACCATGCCTCCGAACCGCAAAAGATAGAACACCTTCTATTTTTTTCGGTGCGGAATGTATCTTCAAGTTAATGGGTGCGAATCCGCTAACGGCATGCACTCGGTCGGTACCCATGCATTGTGGTCCGCAGCAAGGGCATCGGGCCCACACACTCGTGGGCATGAGCCCTTACTGAAAGCCTCAGGAACGTGACTTTCTTCACCCATAAAAAGTGCACAGGGATGCGGTCTGTTACAAGCCTCTCCATAAACCGATCCCCACCCCTCCGAGCCAGAAGGGGACAAGTGGCCACCCTCAGCCAAAGCCAAGGAAGAGCACCTGGGATGGAAGCATGGGCTAAAAACAAGCAACCGCCACGTCTTCCGCTCGGGAAACGATGCTGACACATACCAGATAAGGGGAACATGGCAGACGTCCCACCTAGTGAAGGAAGGCGCGGTCACACCCAAGAAATACACTTTTACCTGTGTAAATAGGCAGCGGACTTGCCCTTTAAATATATCAGCGCTGAAACGGGGACACAAAAGACAAGAATAGCTGCGTGAATAAATGAAGAATAAAAGGTCTGTACTGACTACATCACATAATGGCAGATGGCGACAAAAGCCTGGTTAGAATGGGAGCTGCGATGGCGGTGGCGGACTGGATCAGCCTGTCTCTCTGCATAGAAATATCATAATAATAATCATAAAAGAAGATAAAAAATCACCCCCGTGATTCACAGACACGCACAGTACAGGATAATTTATAGACCATTGTATCTGGAGAGAAGGCCTCCAGTCTAAGTGCTCCTCAATCAAGTCCAATCTGGGTCCTTTATTCAATTTGGCAAATTGTGGGAGCCCTCTCAGCAGGTGCGGAGATCTCATTACACCATCGCCCCTGCTTTTTGCATTACATTCAGATTTAGAAAAACTGATTTATTTTTATTTTTTTCATAGTGCCCCCTCCCTGTCCACTGGTTGTGTTCGGTATTGCAATATTCTAGTGAAAATATTCATGGCGGAGGGGTCCCGTGAACTGAGACCCATGAACAAAAAGGTCTTTGTACGCAGTAATTCCTTCATGTTCAGCGCTGATCAAGGGGCAGAGGGTAGTCCACCCTCTATGAATGCTTGGCTGGTCACGGCTTCCCCTAACAAAATGAATGGGGTCCTTTATCAAACTGGTCTAAAGGAGAAATGGCTTAGTTGCCCATAGCAACCAATCAGATTCCACCTTTCATTTTTCACAGCTCCTTTGGAAAATGAAAGGTGGAATCTGATTGGTTGCTATGGACAACTAAGCCAGTTCTACTTTACACCAGTTTGATAAATGACCCCATAAGTCTTTGGGGAAGAATGATCAAAACTGGTGTAAAGGAAAGTTTAGTCGCCCCTAGCAACCAATCAGATTCCACCTTTCATTTTTTCACAGCTCCTTTGGAAAATGAAAGGTGGACTCTGATTGGTTGCTAGGGGCGACTAAACTTTCCTTTACACCAGTTTTGATCATTCTTCCCCAAAGACTTATGGGGTCATTTATCAAACTGGTGTAAAGTAGAACTGGCTTAGTTGTCCATAGCAACCAATCAGATTCCACCTTTCATTTTCCAAAGGAGCTGTGAAAAATGAAAGGTGGAATCTGATTGGTTGCTATGATAAATCTCCCCCAATATGTCTCCCATGTGATCCTTTGAATGAGTAAGAAATATAAGATCATCTATGGCTAGTTACAGTCAGAAGGTGACGATATTGAGAAAAAAATAAAAATAAATCACCCTAGAAAAAAAGCCCAGGGGTGAGATTTTGAGCTGATCAGGTAATGTTTTACAGTTGCATTTACTATGGAGTTCCCCTTTAAGACACCACATCAGTTGAAGGCATTATGTAATTGGTAAGTCCAGGAAGGTAGGCCTCGGCACTTGGTAATGATGGCTCAGTATTTGGGGTATGCAGACTCCGCTGCATGTACACCCTGGCCTAAAGTAGAGCCCCTAGCGCAAGTGCAGCGGGGCGGCTGTATGAGTGCACAGTGTCAGTGAGTCACCAGGGAGGGTACATTACTTACAGACGATGGAACTGTGAACCCAAGCAGCGATCACACCTCTCTGCTATAACTACACACAGGCCTCACCTATTCCTCATAAAGAGACCGCTCTGCGCTCTTTACAGGGCAGGCAGTCTCATTCCTGCAACATACGTGTTCACCCGCTGGAAAGCCTGACAACCTGTCACCTTTATGTACCACAGAGAACTTGTGCAGCCCATCACACCGACCCCACAGGCCACCCCAAGAGGGGAACCTAGACTACTCGAATTATTACTTAACCAGCACCCGTCACCACTCCTGACGTGTCTGTTTTACTACTTGCATTCCTCATGTAATAACAATTCTGGCGTATCTATTCTTATGTTGTGCCATTCCTTTATAATTCCCTCTAGAAGTTATGAATGGATTGCTAGCAGTCCGCAATGAAGGTCCAGCTGGGTGTTACCAGCTGGGGTGTGTCCCTGCATAGACTGACACTTTCCAATCAGTGCTGCCAGTGTCAGACTGTGCAGGGACACCCCCCCAACTGGTGACACCCAGTTGGACCTTTATTGCAAACTGCTAGCAATTCATTTAAAACTTCTAGCAGGATTTATAAAGGAATGGCACCTCATAGAGTCATAAGAATAGATGTTCCAGAATTGTTAAAGTGACACTAATGATTGTGGGCTATATTGGGTATTGCAGCTTGTCGTCGTTCTAGACGTTGTCGTCGTTTCTAGTCGTTCTCTGACGCTGCTTTTGAAAAAGATGCGGACCACTTTTTATTCTATTTCTCTAAATGGGGTTCTGCTGAGAGCGCAAGCCCACCGGAGGACCCTCTGTTACTCTGGTGGTTCAGACTGACCCTGGTCGCAATTAAATATGCATGTTGATATTGACACGTGCACCCTTCTGCACCCGATCCCTCTTGTCCGTATTTAACGAGGGCCTCTAACCTCTCCTGACATGTCTGTATTAGTAACTACTTGCACTCGCCATGTAAAAACAATTCTGGAGCATCCATTCTTATGACTGTACGTTGTGCCATTCCTGTATTATTCCTGCTTGAAGTTTACAAATATAGGTACACCAGGGGGTGTGTCCCTGCACAGTCTGACACTGTGTAATCTTTGCTGCCAGTGACAGACCGTGCAGGGATATACCCCTCACTGGGAACACCCAGATGGACTTTTCTTCATAAACGTCTAGTAGGAATAATAGAGGAACAGCACAACATAAGATGCTCCAGAATTATTTCAAGCTTGTCATACATGAGCGCAGGAGTCACTCTGAACACAATGACCTGCCTGTTCAGCAGATGACATGACCCTGCCTTCTGTGCCGACACTCCCTCCCCTCTGTACTACTCATCGTGTCACACACCTACACTCCAAGTCTCCTCTCCGGGAAGGAGGAGCAGCACCTTAAAAACACCTGGAAGAAGAGAGAGAGCAGACGGAGCAATGAGTGACTGCTCGGAACAAGAGGTGGGAGTCGGGGGCCCGGGAAGAGATTGCCGGAGGGGAGACTCAGTGGGGGTGTCTCTTTGCTCTGTAGTAGGAGAACACCAGTTGGTCAGGAAGAGTCAATTTACAGAAGACACAGGCGTTGGTGTAAGTGTCACCAAAGACCTGGAAGGAAGCAAAAAGGTGGCGATTCCAGGACAGAGGAGAGAGGGGGACCCTGAGGAGACACCGAAGAAAGGGGACCAGAAAGAGGATCACCGGAAATTACCTGATCAAAAGGAGGCTCGGAAATGTCGGAAAAACAAAGAGACAGCCAAGGAAGATGTAAGAGGAGAAGAAGAGAAAGATGAGGACAAAGAAAAGCCTGACAGACACGCCAAACACCAAGGTCTACCCGAGGAGCTGAGAGCAACTAAACCAGTACAAGCAGCTGAGAAGGAGGCCCAAAGGGAGAGTGCTGAGGAGCACAAGTCTGAAGTGACAGCTCAGCTACAAGAGAAGCCTAAAGAGACTGCTCAGGAACAGAAGAAGCCTAAAGTGACTGCTCAGGTACAAGAGAAGCCAAAAGAGACTGCTCAGCTCCAAGAAAAGCCAAAAGAGACTGCTCAGGAACAGAAGAAGCCTAAAGTGACTGCCCAGGTACAAGAGAAGCCAAAAGAGACTGCTCAGGAACAGGAGAAGCCTAAAGTGACTGCTGAGGTAAAAGGAATGCCTAAAGAGACTGCTCAGGAACAGGTGAAGCCTAAAGTGACTGCCCAGGTACAAGAGAAGCCTAAAGTGACTGTTCAGGTACAAGAACATCCTATAGAGACTGCTCAGAAACAGCAGAAGCCTGAAGTGACTGCTCAGGAACAGGAGAAGTGTAAAGTGACTGCTCAAGTACAACAAACAATGAAAGAGACTGCTGAAGAACAGGAGAAGCCTAAAGTGACTGATCAGGTACAAGAGAAGCCTAAAGTGACTGCCCAGATACAAGAGAAGCCTAAAGTGACTGCTCTAGAACAAGAGAAGCCTAAAGTGACTGCTCTGGAACAAGAGAAGCCTAAAGTGACTGCTCAGGAAAAACAGAAGCCTAAAGTGACTGCTCAGGAACAGCAAAAGCCTATAGTGACTGCTCAGGTACTAGAAAAGCCTAAAGAGACTGCTCAAGTACAGGAGAAGCCTAAAGTAACTGTTCAGGTACAAGAAAGCCTCAAAGAGACTGCTGAAGAACAGGAGAAGCCTAAAGTGACAGCCCTGGTACAAGAAATACCTGAAGTGACTGTACAGGTACAGGAGAAGCCCAATGTGACAGCCCAGGTACAAGAGAAACCTGAAGTGACAGCTCAGGCACTAGAAAGGCCTAGAGAGACTTCTCAAGAACAGAAGAAGGCTAAAGTGAGGTTCCAGATAGATGAGAAGCCCAAAGAGAGTGTGCATGAACAGGAGAAGTCTAAAATAACAACTCAGGTACTTGGGAAGCCCAAAGAAAATACTCAAGAACAGGAGACAGCTAAAGTGACAATCCAAACACAAGAGAAGCCCATAGTGACTACTGGAGAATGTGACAAGCCCAAAGTGACAGCACAGGTTCAAGAGAAGCAAGAAGAACAGGAGAAGCCTAAAGTGACAGCCCAGTTACAGGAGAAGCCTGTAGTGACTGCTCAACAACAGGAGAAGCCCAAAGAGACTGCTGCTCAGGAACAGGAGGAGGACAACAAAGTGATTGCTGGAGAACCAGAGAGGTCCAAAATGTCATCTCAAGAACAGGAAAAGTCATCAGTGACTCCTCAGGGACCAGAAAAGCCAAAAGTGACAGTCCCTGTACAAGAGAAGCCTTATGTGACAGCCATTGAATTGGAGAAGCTTAAGGCTACATCTCAGGAACAGGAGAAGTCTACAGGGACAACTCAGGGACAAGAAAAGCCTAAAATGACAGCCAATGTGACATCTCCAGGACAGGAGGAGCCTAAAGTGACATCTCTGGAACAAGGGAAGATCAAACAAACAGATCAAGAATTAGAGAAGCCGATAAGACTGGACCAGGAACAAGAAAAGCCTCAAGAGACCGCACTTGAACAGGAAAAGCATAAAGAGACAACTAAGGGCCCACAGCCACCCAAATGGAAAACTTCACAACAGGAGCCACAGAGGGACACAGTTCAGCACCTAGCAGATCTTACTCCAGTGCTGGAGAAAGAACCAGAGACGGCTCAGGGCTGGTTAGACTTGTGTGACAAGGAATGGCGTCTAGAGGAGAGGGCAATAGTCTTGCCAGACAATGCCAACTGGAAAGACGTCTACAAGAAGAGACCCTTTGGAAGAAACTTTCTGAAAAGCCCAAATCCAGAAGGTAAGATCTGTTCCATACATCTACTAGTTGACCTCTGTATGTAAGGAATGCATAATGATAGCATGTCCGAGCACAAACGATTTTACCTCCCACTAGTCATTCACCCCCCCCCCCCCCTCCCTTCCCCTGTCGAGGGTCAGATAGATATGGTGGTTACCCTCTTCCTTGTTCCTTGCTTGTCCATCTTGTACAGGTTCACATCATGCATGTGCAACGGGCGCCTCCCCCTAGGGTCCTCTACGTAATGCGACCCAGGTATAGGAATGCCTAGGGGTATAGTGCGGCCTAAAATGTCCCTTTACGTGTCACGGTGCTCCTACCTGGATACGGCTGGACCCCAGGCTTTGGCTCCGAAGCAATAAATAGGGGAAAGAATTTAGGAATTTGCAAGAAAAATGAAGTCCAGACCTTGTATGTAGTTGAATAGCAGCTTTAGGCCTCATGCACACGACCGTATGTGTTTTGCGGTCCGCAACAAAAAACAGATGACGTCCGTATGGCATCCGTTTTTTTTGCAGATCCGTTAGTTTTGCGGATCAATTGTAATAATGCCCTGGGCTACCGAACGGACATACAGATAGTACACGGTGTGCTGTCAGCATTTTTTGCGGACCTATTGAAATGAATGGGTCCACTTCCTATCCGCAAAAAAAAAAAACGGAACGGACAAGAAAACACAATATGGTTGTGTGCATGAGCCCTTACTTTGCAGAAACGTTCTCTAAAATGGTTTACAGACTTTGTCTTGGTCCCAGCAGGCTTTAGCATTAAAACTGGCAAGCAAACTTGATTCTGCTATATCTGTTTCTCTCTGGCTCTGCTGTACAGACAGGCTGACTGTATGACTTCGCTTTTTCTTGTATGCTGCCCTTCTCTTTGTATGGTCTGTCTCTAGATTAGGCCAGGGAACTTTCCTCCTGGCTCCTGAGGCTCTAAGCTTTGGCCTCCATGGCCAGCAGAGCTGAGGGTGCTCTGGCTGGCTTGGGCACTTCCAGCAGAGACGTGCCCCCTGCACACCTATCCCCTAGCAGGGGGTAAGCTAGACTGACTCTCACTGGTCCCCACTCCCCACCCTTCCTGCAGGAAGTGGGACTTGCCCACCTCTCTTCAGAGGGGGGTTAGAATGGAATGGAGAGCTCCATTGTACTCAAGTACAGCTCTGCCGTGTTTGCTGCCACCTGCTGGTAAACCAGGCATATTACATGTTAACATAAACAGTTGCAAACATTAGAAATGCACAGTGTGTAGGACCTGAACAAAATACATAAGATGACGTTTTGTTAGCCCATTAGAGATAGTAGCAGGGTGAAGAAGTGGTAATGCCACTCTGGGGCGTTACACATGCTCATGCTGGGCTCCTTCTGCCTGAAATATTACTATCAATCCAAATTTTTCAAAAACATTAAAACTTTCGTAAGATTGATGTGCTATGCTGACAGAAGATGTCTCATGGTCTACTTTTTTCTGTATTCTCGTCTATCGTCCCTTTGCTTCCAGACAAGCTCTAGCCTGTATCCTCATGTCTGTGTTACCTCCCTAGGTTTATCCACCACGCAGCCTCTTCCACAAGAAGAATTCGACCCACCCCCAGAGAAGAAGCCCCTGGAGACATTAGGTATGTGTCAGAAAGTTGTACTGTTCTCTTCTACTCTTCTGCTAATCAAGTTTCTACCTGCTCGGTGTCTAGTTCCTTTCATTTTCCAGCTCACACCCAATGCATCTCTCCCATAATTTCTGTGTTTTCCTTCAGCATCTTTGACAACTCCCTAAAATTGCTTGAACATTTTAGAGGTTTGGGGTCAGATTCGATTGTTTTCAGCAGGCTCTACCTTCAAGCTGACATAGCAGGAAGAATCTGCTTTAGTTCTTCCTGGGAATCAGCAAGGTCAGAACGGTCCAGTGGTAGATGACAGCAGCCGGGCCAAAAACATTTGGTCAACAGGTATCTACTGCATGTAGCGGACAGGCTTCCTTTACCTAGAGGAAACGGCCTCAGGGGTTGTGGGGCATTTAGGATTCTGCATGGTTGCCTCACAGACCTGAAAGCAGACATAGGTTCTTCCAGGTAGTAGGACAGTCTAAGCTAACTTCAGGAGGACAACCATGAGGAACCCGAAATTGTGGTGGAAAGTAGCTAATATACATGGCATTTTCAGACATACTCGTAAGCAGTTGGGTGCTGCACCTAGGACAGTCTCCTAATCACTGTACTGATCCAGCTCCCATTCACATGTCTGCAAAGGGGTCCGCAATTCTGCGGAACGGGCGCGGACACGTTCATTCTCTATGGGGCCGGACGTGAAGCGGAGAGCACGGCCCCGAACTTCCGGCCTTCGGCCCCGAACATCTGGTCCGCGGATCCGCAACACACCACAGACGTGTGAATGGCGCCTTAATGGATGATGACATGCTTAAAGGGAACCAACCACCATGAAAATGCTGACCCGGGTACATTCATTTTTCATTCGATTTTTCAAGAATTCTGTAGCATAGCATGGAGATCCTTTTTGATAGGACATAAACTTGTCATTTCTGCAACCCAAAAAAAATAGAGGTAGGTTGTGGGTATGGGTGGCTTGTAGGAAGAGGCACTGCCCTGTATGGTACACTTTTGAGGAATGATATGAGCTCCTTTCTGTTGACTGGTGTCTTGTAGGGAAGATTCCTCATTGTCTTCTGTCTGTCTATGTCTTGTTCTGCATTCTGCTATTTTGATGTTCTTTCTTTGATACAGGGATGATTTACTAAAGAAGGCAACTTTGTATATCGTTCACCATTTTATTGTGTATTTTCTTAGTAGCGAATCGGATGTCTTTAAAAAAATTTCCACCATATTTTCATCTAGAGGGTTCTAGGCCATCATGTTAAGTAGCTCCCGGTTTCCCAACCAGGGTTCCTCAAATCTCAGATGATCTTGGAATCTGGTCTGAGATTTCCCAGATCAGCTTTTTTCAAAGGGATCATGCACTGAATCAATGCAGTTAAAGGATATCCGAGGGTAATTAAAAGCTCCACCGTGGCCTGGCAATGGTTAGAAACAGTAAAACATCTTATACTCCCCTGCTGTTGCGACAGTGCCCAGGTCCCCGTTCTGCTCCGTTTCCTGCTTCTGTACGCGACATGGCAGGGAATGGATGGGAATCCTGCTCAGTCAATCACTGGCCATTGAACTGGATGGAGATGCAGCGCTACTCGCAGATGATTGCGACCTCAGAATCCAAACAAGTCCAGCACTGGATTGTTTTTCTGATTCTGGGGCCAACTTGCAAGTCGTGCTGCAATCCCTTTTGGTTGAGCAACCAGTGTAGCGCCCAGGATCCCGTGTAAACCCCAACCTTAACCTGTTCTAATATCTTGGAGATAAGTGGCATCAGATGTGTTTGGCAGCTGCTTTTCCCTCCTCAGATGATCTACAAACAAGAGCACGCAACACAGGCACAGCCCTATTAGTCTATGTCATCTGCCCAAATGTCAAGAAAGGGCCGGTACTTCCGTAGTCCTGCTCCTGTATGTAGATGTTCTCTTAATGCCTTTGTCTTCTCAGGTGATTTCAGTGGCTGGCAAATAACTACTGAAGAAATCCCTGTGGATAGAAGTAACATTCCTCCAGGTGTGGTGGTCTGCTATCTCCCCGAGTACAGGTAGGTGACCTTCTCACTTATCCACAAGGGCTCAGTGCCATCAGACTTCTCTACCCTTAACCACTGCTTTGTATTTCCGGACTTCCAAGGTCTGAGCCAAGGACTCATGCAACCTATGTATCATAGCTCCATACAGACCTGCGGCACCCATAAAAGTTTAGGGCAGGGATGACAAATTCGTAGGTCCTCCAGCTGTTGCAAAAGTAAAACTCCTAGCATGCCCTGATAGCTGTAGGCTGTCTGTACATGATGGAAGTTGTAGTTTTGCAACAGCTGGAGGGCCACAAGTCTGACATCCCGGGTCTACCTCCTTATGCCTCAGTGTTATACATAGACATTTGGAGTTCTTCTCTGTCAGATTTTGTATGAATCCAACAGAAATAAATTGTACCCAACACAGCGTAACCATTCTTAAACTGTTTTTGGTGTTATGGGCACTACCTTGGCTCTGCGGTACTGATGCCATGCAGTTCTGGACTGGGTTCCGACCATGGTCACAGTTTAAGCTGATTATGACCCTACACCTACACTGAACACGCAATGGGGGGTGTTATTTATTCAAGCTTCCACCCAAGATTTCTGATGTAAAAAAGTCGCTAATTATGGCACAAGTCCTACAAAAATCGCTACTTTTCCCTCCTTTTAAGCCACGCTCGCCGGTTTCCGAAAGTGGCCAGGTTGTACAAGCAACTTAGGCAGGCCAACAGATTTAGCTATAAACTGGTGTTCGTTGTACCTGAAATGTGGATTTTGTTTCCTGGTGCAGGGTCCTCCTGACTCCTGAGACGTACTAAAACCATTCAGAGGCATAAGCCTGTTAATAGTTTTGGGGCATCTGCAACGTGCCTACCCCCAGGGACGATCGTGTCCAAGGTTTATCGGAATACTTAGTGGTGTGTTGTAGCCCTAATAGTCCCTGTGTGTGTCACGGTGCTCCTACCTGGATACCGTCGATTTCCAGGTTTTGGCTCCAAACCATTCAAGGGGAGAATAGCGGTGGAGATAGAGAATAAGTCGAATCCAGGCTTTATAAGGTTCAATAACTTTACTTGAATAAACTTGCACCCAGTCAATATTCAGGCTTTTTCTTGGTTCCAGCAGGCTTTGGCATAAACTGGCAGGCAAACTTGAGTATTCTGCTTTATCTCTCTCTCTCTGCTGTGCTAAACTCGGCTTTAGTCTGGCAGCTCTACTTTAGGACTGTTCTAGTATTTCTGGAGTGGGGTGCCTTTGGCTATTGACCCCCTCGCAATATTCTGTCTCTAAATCGATAAGGAGTCATAGTGCTCTATGAGCTGCTTCCCTCTGGAGGGACTCCTGCTGCAGCAGGGGCGCCTTCCCTAGCTGCTACATCATGGCACGTCTGCATCTGACGCTGCCCTCGCTTAGACTGACTAGACACTTCCTGCTGCCCCTCTTTGGTAGGAAATGGGACTAGCCCACTTCTGCCCAAAAGGGGGAGAATGGAATGGTAAGTTCCATTCTATCAAAAGATCTCTCTGCAATATATATCTGCTGCCACCTGCTTGTGAACCAGGCATATAACATGAACATTATAGTTTCAGAGCAATAATATTAATGTAAAGTGATAAAGGACCTGAAATAAATACACAGATGACATTGTGGTTAGCAGTTAAAGACAGTAGTAGGGTGTAGAAATGGTAATACCACTCTGGGGTTTTACACATTTTACCATACCTCCCGTGTGTCCCCCTTTTGGAGGGAGGTTCCCTCTTTTTGACCCAAATCCCTCTGTCCCACTTCGGCCCTTAAATGTCCATCTTTTTGACATGGGGAATTAATGCATAAATGTGCATTATTGAATTTACTAAATTGCAACTTACTAAACTATCTGTATGGTTTCTACCTGGATATTAGACCAGAACTTCATTATTTTGTGCAATTTCTACCTTAAAATATCTATAATCTGATGATTTATGTGCTAATATTTAAATGGAAATTGAAGCGCAAGAAAAAATTGTCCTAGGGGATCCACATGCTGTAAAAAAAGAAAGGAATTAACACTCACCTAACCGATTCCCAGCTACTGCAGTTGTGACGGCGTCAGTAATTATGCTTTGGGCGGAGTTAGAGGCGTGGCCTTATATGAAAAAAATTGCCGAAATGCTCACCGCACATATTGCGCCTCTTTGCGATTTTCAAAAGTTGGGAGGTATGCATTTTACACCAACGTAAGATGTGTCTCTTACCGGACGCATGTCCAAGGCAAAGAGCAATCACAACCGTGATCAAACATTCACATAGAGTTTTTTCCTTCATAAACATGCGTGTACCATAATTCTAGGATGGCCATCTTGCCCAAGCTGCCTTTAACAGCATTCAGAGGTTTGCCTTACAGAAGCCACATGGACTATAGGAATAGAGATATCTCATTGACTTTTATGAGAGAGTGTAGTGGGCATGCT
This sequence comes from Bufotes viridis, assembly GCA_033119425.1. Taxonomy (NCBI): domain Eukaryota; kingdom Metazoa; phylum Chordata; class Amphibia; order Anura; family Bufonidae; genus Bufotes; species Bufotes viridis. The sequence goes on along the minus strand of CM065597.1, from coordinate 27,325,360 downwards.
CTGTGACCTATGCAGGGGTCATTGTGCAGGGAGGAGGAGGAGATGAGCTGTGTGGAGGTGTCCCAACCTTCCCTCAATGTCAAATGTCAGGGGAAAGAAAGATGGGGCATGCTGGATTTCAAAATGCCCAAAACTTTGTTTCTACAGATAATGAAATGCCTCCAGAGAAGTCTCCCCCTCTCTGCTTAGAAAATACATGCATGCTCAACTCAGCCATGGGATAGTCAGATGGTGGAGGACATGACCCAGGTCCTGCTCTGAGCATAACTCATCAGGTTGTCCGGGTTATTCCTTTAAAAATTAGCTCCATATGTGCATCTATAAATAGATACATTATTAGACCCCCACCTACCAGACATTAAGGCCTCTTGCACACGAACATTGTGTGCCCGTGGCCATATTGCGGCCCCATACTGCGGGTCTGCAATACACAATGCACCCGCCCATGTGCACTCCGCATCACGGATGCGGACCCATTCACTTGAATGGGTTCGCACTCGCGGAGATGCGGAAAGGAAGCACGGATCAGAACCGTGAGTTCTGTCCGTGCCTCAGCACCACAAAAAAATAGAACTTGTTCTATTTTTTGGCGGTGCGGACGGATCACGGACTCATTCAAGTTGAATGGGTCTCGAGACTCTTGATCCGTCCCGGCCGCCGGAACAGGTGCACAACGTTCGTGTGCAAGAGGCCTTATGGTGCCTTTAGTGGTTCCTATGGATTTGCCACGTCAGTCCGGAGATGCTGCACCATACAAGAACCTTGTAGTTTTCAGCTGAGAAGACATTAGGTCCGGAAACATATGGCGGTGTTCAGGATTACATGCACTGGTATAACGTGTGCTTGGTTTTTTGCAGTTGGTGTGTGAAGGAGCAGCTGTTGGATCTGAGCTCTGAAGGTCTTTGGCCCGAGTTGCTAGACTCCTATCAGCCGGATATCTATGTTCTGGACTGGTGAGTTTCTGGGGAGGTAGCGTGATACTAGAGCTGGAGACAGGTCTTCTGTAGACTGGAGAGATTTGGTATTTTTGGTGGAAATGCCCTTTGAGTATTTTGTATGTAGGACTCTGTGTCTCACGCAGGTATGAAGACAGCAAACTCCACAAACAGGTGTATGAGCTTCACGTCAAGTTACTGGCGGAGGACAAGAAAACCATTTTGGCTCAACTGGACCTAACCCCAGAAAATGACATGAGCGGGGAACCAAAGGGATGGAACATGGTGAGTAGCGGGAGCGCCTTAGGGAACCCTACAACCCTACGAAACCATGCACCAGTTCTTAAAGCTACATTCACACGCTCTAATTTCATATATACCGGTATATATATTTTTTTATTTCAACCTTTGCAGTGCCCTAACTATCTATAATAGCCCCCACTATGTCCCCAGTATACAGAAAGGCCCTGTCGTGCCCCCTGTATATATGTCTTCAAAGTGCACCCTGTATACATGTCCTTACAGTACCCCCAGTATCTATAATAACCCACAGAGTGCCCCCGTATAGTCCTTATAGTGCCCCTAGTATCTATAATAGCCCCGCACAGGGCACCTAGCATCTATTATAACCCCCATAGTGCCCCCTGTATACATGTCCTTATGTTGCCCCTAGTATCTATAATAGCCCGGCACAGTGCACCCAGTATATAGAAAGACCCCATAGTGCCCCCAGTATACATGTCCTTATAGTGCATCCAGTCTGTATAATATCCCACACAGTGCACCCAGCATCTTTAATAACCCCCATAGTGCACCCAGTATCTATAATAGCCCCTATAGTGCCTCCAGTATATATAATGTCCCCATAGTGCCTCCAGTATATATAATGGCCCCATAGTGCCCCCGGTATATATAATGGCCCCATAGTGCCCCCAGTATATATAATGGCCCCATAGTGCCTCCGGTATACATAATGGCCCCATAGTGCCTCCGGTATACATAATGGCCCCATAGTGCCCCCCGTATATTTAATGGCCCCATAGTTCCCCTGGTATATATAATGGCCACATAGTGCCCCCAGTATATATAATGGCCCATAGTGACCCCAGTATATTTAATGGCCCATAGTGCCTCCAGTATATATAATGGCCCCATAGTTCCCCTGGTATATATAATGGCCACATAGTGCCCCCAGTATATTTAATGGCCCATAGTGCCTCCAGTATATATAATGGCCCCATAGTTCCCCTGGTATATATAATGGCCACATAGTGCCTCCAGTATATATAATGGCCCATAGTGCCTCTAGTATATATAATGGCCCCATAGTGCCTCTAGTATATATAATGGCCCCATAGAGCCCCCAGTATATATAATGGCCCCATAGTGCCCCTGGTATATATAATGGCCCCATAGAGCCCCCAGTATAAATAATGGCCCCATAGTGACCCCAGTATCTATATTGGCCCCATAGTGACCACAGTATATATAATGGCCCTATAGTGTCCCCAGTATATATAATGGCCCCATAGTGACCCCAGTATATATAATGGCACCATCGTGCCCCCAGTATATTTAATAGCCCCATAGTGCACCCTGTATACATGTCCTTATAGTACCCCCAGTATCTATAATAGCCCCGCAAAGTGCACCCAGTATATAGAAAGACCCCATAGTGCCCCCAGTATACATGTCCTTATAGTGCATCCAGTCTGTATAATATCCCACACAGTGCACCCAGCATCTATAATAACCCCCATAGTGCACCCAGTATTGTGTTCCCGGTGCCTCCATAGTGTCCCCGGTATGAATAATGGCCCCATAGTGCTCCCAGTATATATAATATATATAATGGCCCCATAGTGCTCCCAGTATATATAATATATATAATGGCCTCATAGTGCCCCCAGTTTATATAATAGCTCGATAGCACCCCCAGTATATATAATGGCCCCATAGTGCCCCCAGTATATATAATGGCCCCATAGTGCCCCCGGTATATATAATAGCCCGATAGCACCCCCAGTTTATATACTGGCCCCATAGAGCCCCCAGTATATATAATGGCCCCATAGTGCCCACAGTATATATAATAGCCCGATAGCACCCCCAGTTTATATACTGGCCCCATAGAGCCCCCAGTATATATAATGGCCCCATAGTGCCCACAGTATATATAACGGCCCCATAGTGCCCACAGTATATATAACGGCCCAATAAAGACCCCACTGTATATAATGGCCTCATAGTGACCCCAGTTTAAATAATAGCCCGATAGCACCCCCAGTATATATATCGGCCCCATAGTGCCCACAGTATCTATAATGGCCTCACAGCACCCCCAGTATATATAATGGCCCCATAGAGCCCACAGTATATATAACGGCCCCATAGTGCCCACAGTATATATAACGGCCCCATAAAGACCCCCCACTGTATATAATGGCCCCATAGTGCCCCCAGTATATATGTTTCTTCCTAGTGGTCATAATAATGCCTAATGGTTTTTTCCACCTCATGTTGGATATGTCATAAATGTCTTATAGAAGGTTAGGAAACCCCCAGGATCCCAACAGAGGGGCTCTCAGAGGTGTGACCCCCAACTACCAGACATTTATAGCCATAAAACAATCAGACACAACTACTTTCCCAGCATCTCGTTCATACCATTACCCTTCTATGTTTCAGGTTTCTCATATATTCAAGTCTTATGGCCCTGGCCTTCGGTACGTTCACTTTTTGCACAAGAGTAAAGACCTGTCCGTCCTGGGATTCCACCGCACCAGAGTGGCAGACAGCACCTTATTTGCTCAGCTTCGAGGGTGAATCCGAAAGCGGCTGAGGACAGTATGACACCTCTGGAGAGACCCTTCACCCAGGAACCTCATGTATCTCAGGTTCTCTGCACTGATTCAGCCTATGCTCCGTGCTGCACTAATCGGACCTTTGGATCATGGAAGGTGGAGGGGTTGTCCATAGCTGCCCCATCGGCCAGCTACCTGTCAGGGCATCGCATTGATGGAAGTCTGTGACCTGGGAACCCACACTGATCCTATCTTCTGGCGTGAAGAAGGTCAGAAGAAGTATTAACCTGGTTGTTCCGCCAAAAATATTCTACAGTTTACAAACCAGCCCTTGGATCTGAATACTTTTGTAATTGAATGTAATTAGAAATTTAGTATAGCCACCGAGTTATTCAATAAAATGTGTATGTATAGCGCCACCTGCTGTTTGCTGTTTTTCTAATTTCCCTGTCCATCTTCTGAGGTGGATACTCAGTTCCATCCTTTAGCGGCAGCAGAAAGGATATGCCCCCTGGGCTGTGATAGGAAGCGAGTTGCAGCAGAAAGGACACACCCATGAGCTGCCAGCTTGATATAAATCTAGCAGAGCAATGAATGGGGGGATCTCTGGATCCATGTGAGGTACAGGGCTGGTTCTAGCTTTGTTGGAAAGAGACTGTCGTGTACTATATGATGTCTGATTTTCATTTTTTACATTAGTCATGCGGGCGGCCGGGATCTTCTGAGTGGACGCATCGGCGCGTCCTCTCACGAGACCCGTGAGTTACTGTGAACGCGCGTTCACAGGGGCGCGCGTCTCGAGAGTTGAACTACAGCCTGCCAGCGATGATCAATCGCTGGCAGGCTGTAGATGCGATATAAATCGCATCAAACATGTATACCAGACGCTGTTTTGTGAACAGCGTCTGATATACCTGCTACCTGGTCCTCTGGTGGTCCCATTTGCTGGGATCGACCACCAGAGGACCAGGTAACTACAGTAAAGTTGCACCAAACACTACACTAACCCCCCACCCCCTCACCTATTAACCCCTTGATCACCCCATCTAGACCCCTGATCACCCCCTGTCATTGATCACACCCCTTGTAAGGCTCCATTCAGACGTCCATATGTGTTTTGCGGATCCGTGGATTCACGGATCCGTGGATTCACGGATCGCGGATCCGATCCGCGGATCCGATCCGCGGATCCGATCCGCAGATCCTCAAAACACGGACACCGGCAATGTGCTTTCCGCATTTTGCGGATCCGCACATTGCCAGAACTATATAGAAAATGCTTTTTCCTGTCCGCAATTGCGGACAAGAATAGGACATGTTCTATATTTTTGCGGAACGGAAGTGCAGACTCGGAGCGCTGGATCCGTAATTCCGGATCCGAGCGGGACAAAGTCTGTCCCCATAGAAATGAATGGGTCCGCAATTCCGTTCCGCAAACAGAATTTCGGACGTGTGAATGGGGCATAAGGGTCCCTATCACCGCCAGTTAGTTAGCTACTTGTTAGGTAGCTAGCGCCCAGCCCACCGCACTCGCAGTCACTGATTTTGGCAGAGATTTTTTCATCCACATTGACCGATGCGAATGAAAAATCTGTGCCGTTCATTTTTTTTTTCAGCGCAGAGGCTGAACGGAAAAAATCTCATTACCCGTATGCTCAATATACGGAGAATCGCAGAAACTCCTAATGCTGGCCGTACGTGTAATGATTGCGGAGACCCTCAAATGCCAGGGCAGTACAAACACCCCACATGTGACCCCATTTTGAAAGACACCCCAAGGTATTCCGTGAGGGGTATGGTGAGTTCATGCAAAATTTTATTTTTGTCACAAGTTAGTGGAATATGAGACTGTAAAAAAAAAAAAAAAAAAAAACAATTTCCGCTAACTTGTGCCAAATTTTTTTTTTCTGTGAACTCGCCATGCCCCTCACAGAATACCTTGGGGTGTCTTCTTTCCACAATGGGGTCACATGTGGGTATTTATACTGCCCTGGCATTTTAGGAGTCCTAAGCGTGAGAATCCAAATGCGTAAAAATGGCCTGTGAAATCCTAAAGGTACTCATTGGTTTTAGGGCCCCTTTGCGCATCTTGGCTGCAAAAAGTGTCACACATGTGGTATCGCCGTACTCAGGAGAAGTAGGGCAATGTGTTTTGGGGTTTATTTTTACATATACCCATGCTGGTGTGAGAAATATCAGCTGTAAACGACAACTTTTAAAAATTTTTATACAAAGTTGTCAGTTTACAGAGATATCTCTCACCCAACTATGGGTATATGTAAAATACACCCCTAAACACTTACTCTCCTGAGTGCAACGATACACTATGAGTGACACTTTACGCAGCCTGGGTACAAGGGGCCCAAATTCCAACGAGTACCTTTACCCTGGGTTCAGACCTGAGCGTTCCAAAAGCGCGCGCTTTACGCGCGTTTTTGTCGCGTATTTCAGCGCGTTTTTGCAAATAGGAAACGCGCGTAAAGCGCGCGTTCTTGTGATTGACTACTGTGGTGTCAATCACAAAGCAGCAGTCAAACGCCCCAAAGAAGCTCAAGTACTTGTTTATCGTTGGGCGTTTTACAGCGCGTTCAAGCGCGCTGTAAAGCGCTCAAGTGTGAACCACTCCCATAGGGATGCATTGGTTTTAATCTGTTGAGCGTTTTACAGCGCGCTTTGAGCGCGCTGTAAAGCGCTCAGGGTGAAACCCAGGGTTAGGGTTTTACATGGCGGTTCGGTCACATGTGGGGTATTTATACTGCCCTGGCATTTTAGAGTCCTAAACGTGAGAATCCAAATGCGTAAAATGGCCTGTGAAATCCTAAAGGTACTCATTGGTTTAGGGCCCCTTTGCATCTTGGCTGCAAAAGTAGTCACACATGTGGTATCGCCGTACTCAGGAGAAGTAGGGCATGTGTTTTGGGGTTTATTTTTACATATACCCATGCTGGGTGTGAGAAATATCGCTGTAAACGACAACTTTTAAAAATTTTATACAAAGTTGTCAGTTTGCAGAGATATTTCTCTCACCCAACATGGGTATATGTAAAAATACACCCAAAACACATTGCCTTATCCTGAGTACGGCGACACTACATGAGTGACACTTTTTGCAGCCTGGGTACTAAAGGGGCCCAAATTCCAACGAGTACCTTTAGGTTTTACATGGCGGCTCACAACTTAGCCCCGCCCAAAATGCCAGAACAGTAAACACACCCCACAAATGACCCCATTTCGGAAAGTAGACACCCCAAGGTATTCACTGGGGGGCATAGTGAGTCCGTCTGAGATTTTTTTTTTTTTTGCCAGAAGTTATCAGAAATTGAAACTTATTTTTTTTTTTTTCAGAAAGTGTCATTTTCCGCTAACTTGTGAAAAAAAATGAAATGATACATGAACTCACCAAGCCCCTCCGTGAATACTTTGGGGTGTCTTCTTTCTAAAATGGTGTGATTTGGGGGGTATTTATACTTTTCTGACATTCTAGCACCTGAAGAAACATGACAGGCGCTCAGAAAGTCAGAGCTGCTTCAAAATGCAGAAATTCACTTTTTTGCACCATAGTTTGTAAACGCTATAACTTTTACCCAAACCAATAAATATACACTTATTGGACTTTTTTATCAAAGACATGTAGAACAATAAATTTAGAGAAAAATTTATATAGAAATGTAGTTTTTTTTGAAAAATTTTACAACAGAAAGTGAAAAATGTCATTTTTTTGAAAAAGTGTCGTTAAATTTGTATTAATGGCAAAAAAAGTAAAAATGTCAGCAACAATGAAATACCACCAAATTAAAGCTCTATTAGTGAGAAGAAAAGGAGGTAAAATTCATTTGGGTGGTAAGTTGCATGACGGAGCAATAAACGGTGAAAGTAGTGTAGTGCGGAATTGTAAAAAGTGGCCTGGTCATTAAGGGTGTTTAAGCTAGGGGGGCTGAGGTGGTTAAGGTGGGCCCTCTGAGGAGATACTCCAATCAACCCTCTATCAATTAGCCGGAATGGACCCTTCATGCCCTATACCACTTCAGTGGCCACCATGTAATTCTTAATTTGGCCTGTGGAGGCACTGCAGGGGGAGTTTTATTAAAGCTGGTGTAAAGGAAAACTGGCTTAGTTGCCCATAGCAACCAATCAGATTCATTCTTATATTTTCCAAAGGAGCTGTGAAAATTGAAAGGTAAAATCTGATTGGTTGCTATGGGCAACTAAGCCAGTTCTCCTTTACAGCAGTTTTGATAAATCTCCCCATTTGTGCCAGGTTTTCTTGCCACTTATTGTGAATCCTAGGGGTCCCATCAGTGGGACACGCCATGATCAACACCTCTCAGCCAATACAAATGATGCTAATATAAGATTAATATGCCACCCCTGTCCACAGGTTATGTGTGGTATTGCAGCTCAACACCATTCATGTCAAGGGAATCGTGTTGCAGTGCCAAGCACAACCTATGGACAGGCGTGTATTTGGCGTGCCATGTATTTGTAACGCTGGACAACCCCTTTAATTACTGTATGTCATAACAGGAAATGGAGAATTACAATCCTGAAAGTTGTCACAGCCGTCTCCTTAATTACTCCACTACTCACACCTGTCGGTTCACAAAGATGTGGGCAGAAAGTAGTAAGAACATAATGACAAGACACCATCACAGCTTGTGTGAAAATGAAGAACATTTGCAAAAAAGGAAAGTCTGAACACGTTTTGTGCAGTTTGTCTTGTTTCGGCAATGTTAGGCGAGGACCCGTCACTTCTACTGATATGTCTGTTTCAGTAACTACTTGCATTCCCTGTGTAAGGCTACATGCACACGACCGTTGCCTGCCTCCGCGTCTGCTCCTCCTTGAAATTTTGCGTCCGTCAAAAAAAACGGATGACGGACCGTTTTTTTTGACGGATCCGATTTTTATGGCAGATCCATTGTAAAAATGCCTATCCTTGTCCGCAAACGTGAAAAAAATAGGACATGCACTATTTTTTTGACGGAATGAAAACACGGATCACGGATGCGGAACAAAAACGGTTGACCATCCGCATTTTTTGACGGACCCATTGAAATGAATGGGGAAGCATCCTATCCGTGAAAAAAAACGGAACGGACGCGGAAACAAACAACGGTCATGTGCATGGGGCCTAAGGGTCCATTTACACATCCGTGTGTGTTTTGCGGATCCGCGGATTCGCAAAACACAGACATCGGCGATGTGCATTCCGCAATTTGCGGACCGCACATCGCCGGCACTACATAGAAAATGCCTTTTCTTGTTCGCAATTGCGGAGAAGAATAGGACATGTTCTATTTTTTTCGGGAACGCGATTGCGGACCTGGAAGTGCGGATCCGCAATTGCAGACCCGGCCGGGACATTGTCTGTTCCCATTGAAATTAATGGGTCCGCAATTCCGTTCTGCAAAATGCGGAACAGGATTGCGGACGTGTGAATGGACCCTAATAACGATTCTGCAGCATCTATTCTTATGGCTCTATGTTGCTCCATTCCTCTATTATTCCTACTAGAAGTTATGAATGAATTGCTAGCAGTCTGCAATGAAGGTCCAGATGGGTGTTACCAGTTCTGGGTGTGTCCCTGCACAATGTCCTCTGACAATGGAAGCAGCGATTGGATAGTATCAGACTGTGCAGGGACACCTCTCCCCAAATGGTAACACCCATCTGGGCTTTGATTGCAAACTGCTAGTGAATTCATTCATAGCTTCTAGAAGGAATAATAGAGGAATGCACATCAAAGAGTCATAAGAAGTATTACCATATGGGGGATGCAAGTAGCTACTAAAACTGACATGTCAGGAGAGGTGACAGCTCCGGTTCCTGATGAAATAGCCTCCCTTTTTTCATGGGCTGCGTCAGTTCATCGCTCATCCCATACACGTGAGTAGTGAGATGGTGTAATACCAGAAAAGTCCCCTGCAAAAGAGCAAGCCCTCTGTCTAAGGGCTCATGCACAAAAACTTTTTTTTTTCCATGTCCGTTTTTGCGGCTCATACGCGGAACCATTCACTTCAATGGTTCTGAAAAAAAAAACGGAAATGACTCTGTGTGCATTCCGTTTCCGTATGTCTGCATGGCCGCTCCGCAAAAAAGATAGAGATAGTCTTATTCTCGTCCATTTTGCAGACAGGGATATGCATTGTTATAATGGATCCGCAAAAAAACGGATGCAATACGGATGTCACACGGTCATCATCCATATTTTTTGTGGATCCGTGTTTTGTGGACTGCAAAATACATACGGTCGTGTGCATGAGCCCTAACCCTGATCTACCCCTTTACAGTGAAACTTTATCTTTGGGTACATAGTGAGAAAATGTAACATCTTAGAAACACACCTTCATTACCTTTCTGCTGTTCTCAATTATTTACTATTTTTTAATCTCTACATGGAAACTGTCAGCAAGTTCCCATTGGTGGATCTATTTTTCCTTGGTTTCTTTATTTAGTGCATTGAGTGCACAGTTGTGTCCTGCTGTGATTGGGGTGTCATCCATTATTTTCTATTTTTAATCTCTATATGGAAACTGTCAGCAAGTTGCCATTGGTGGATCTATTATCCTTTAGTTTCTTTATTTAGTACGCTGAGTGCAGAGTGGTGTCCTGCTGTGATTGGGGTGTGCTATCAAATATTTTCTAGTTTATTTTTTTTATTTCTACATGGAAACGGTCAGAAAGTTGCTATTGATGAATGTAGTATTCCTAAATTTCATTATTTAGTGCATTCAGTGCACAGTTGTGTCATGCTGTGATTTGTATGTGTTATCAATTATTTTCTATTTTTTAATCTCTATATGGAAACTGTCAGCAAGTTGCCATTGTCTGATCTATTATTCAGAACTTTCTTTATTTAAGTGCATTGAGTGCAAAGTGGTGTCCTGTTGTGATTGGGGTGTGTTAGCAATTATTTTCTATTTTTTTCATCTCTATATGGAAACTGTCAGCAAGTTGCCATTGTCTGATCTATTATTTATTTTAGTGCATTGAGTGCAGAGTGGTGTCCCCCTGTGATTGGGGTGTGCTATCAATTATTTTCTATTTTTTAATCTCTATATGGAAACTGTCAGCAAGTTGCTATTGCTGGATCTATTATTTCTTAGTTTATTTAATGCAGAGTGGTGCCCTGCTGTGATTGGGTTGTAGGAACCTAAATACCCTCAATTTCCCCTACGCTGCTTCCGCTTTATTCTTGCAGACACAGCGCCACTCCTCCCCATGGTCCGTTTCTGGTACTGCAGAGGAAAGGGGTGTTCCTAAGATTTGCCATTTTGCAACAAAATTGCACCACATTTCCGGTGTAAAATTCTGTCTCAAATTAAGGCGACCAACAGGGGGCGTATTCATGCACCAGATGGGCCAACCCCTTTAGCAACCGGAATACCCCCTTACCTATTCCCGAGCATGAAATGACTTATAACAGGGAACAATACACACGGCAAACGGACCCGCCCGGCATAAAGCGGTTTGGAGCTCCCAAAGATGTCCTTGGCCTCATGCAGCCTCTCGTGTTGCGCACTCACCCTCTCACATACCGCCCTCGCGTGACTCTATAGTAAGCACAGCAGATCAGTTACGTAGTTTACAGGCTTTAATCGCAGTACAAGAAGCTGGTCAGAATCCCCTTCCCCCCAAAACATGACATCTTGAGGAGGACGCCTCTTCGGTCATCACATCTTCTCGATATTTACGTAGACCCGAGGACGGGCCATCTTCTCTTTCTCCGGCTCAGTTACATTTGCAGTAGTAGGAAGAGATGGAGTTATCCCAGTCTCCCAAGAGTCCTTTCTTGACCTCCACCAGTCGTGGCTGAACCCCGGCCTTAAACGTCTTGGTGTAGCCTTCCTTTGGTTTCCTTGACCAGACGGTGAGTTCGCACCGGGTGCCCACCACCAATGAGGAGATGCGGTTGTTCCACTTCAGTAAGATATAAGGTATGTCTTCTCCCGGCACCACGTTCAAGGAATCTCCGGCGCAGCACTCATCGTAATATGGGCTGCTGTCGGCATACAGTATGGCGCAGAGCTTGTTGCCATCACGATCTTTGATCTCAGCCGGTTGGGGGCAAAGCCCCATGGCCAGGGATACCAGCAGTGGTAAGATGCAGAGAGTTCTCATGGTTGAATGGTCAAAGGAACCTTTGGAAGGAGTATTTATATATCATCTCAGAGATGACGTAGGTGGCTTTTGGCACAGAGAGGACCTACCTGCTGTGTGCCACCCACAGACTCCCACAGCTGTGGCGAAGGTCAATTCTTTGTCATGCCACCTTGTAGATAGGAGCCACCAGGTGTTGTGAGACTCATCAGTGGGTGTAAAAATAGAGAAAACCATAACCTTTGGTTTTCATCAATCCAGAATAATATATAGGTTTGTTATATAGGTTCTGTTGTTCCTCTGTTATGCCTCCTGGATATATATAAATGGGGGCTGTCTCCTGTCCATAGGGTGTATCCCTACAAAGTCCGACACTGTCAGTAAGGATTGGACCCAGTGTAAGGACATGCTGCATTGGCAGAGAATGGTAACATCCAGTTGTCGACATAGAGTCATACATTTCCAGGGGGAATAACAGAGGGGCTTAGAATTGTAACAACATTATTTTATGAGGAATGTAATTATTCCATAGACATGTCGGGACTCGGGAGATCTAAGAGATTTTTTTTTTTGTAACGTATACTTTATTAGAATTAGAGATGAGAGAATTTCATATTTTGAAATTCGTTCACAAGCTTCGTTTGGTGGTAAAAGCAGAATTGCATTATGGATTCCGTTACCACGGACCATAACGGAATTCTATGACGGAATGCATAACGGAATTACTTTAGAGGCATTCCGTTATTCATTCCGTCATAATAGAAGTCTTTGGCATGCATAACGGATCCGGCCTCTCCTGCACAACGGAACTGGGACGGATCCGTTTTGCAGCCCATAGACTTCTATTATGATGGAATGAATAACGGAATGCCTCTAAAGTCATTCCGTTATGCATTCCATCATAGAATTGCGTTATGGTCCCTGGTAACGGAATCCACAACGCAATTCTGCTTTTACCACCAAACGAAGCGTGAATGAACTTCAAAATATGAAATTCGCTCATCTCTAATTCTAATAAAGAATACGTTACAAAAAAAAATCTCTCAGATCTCATAGCATCATAACATGAATTCGCTTATCCCTAATTAGAATCATTAGAAGTCAACATCAGTGTATATAGCGGTTTATGCAGAATAGGTAACACATGAGGTGCACCTCAGTACAGAAATACGTTTTATATAAAATGTGAGATAAAGTAATAATGAAAACGTTAGGAACAAAATTAACTATAATTGTTTGATGTTGATTTCCAATTTTTCGTAATTCTAGTTCCAGCCACCTGAGATAATAGTGAGACCTTCATTGGGCAATGTATCCAGTGGTAGAGATAGCAAGGAGACCAAACCCCAAGGAGACCCAAACCCCAAGGAGACTCAAACCCCAAGTAGTCCCAAACCCCAAGTAGTCCCAAACCCCAAGGAGACTCAATCCTCAAGGAGACCCAAACCCCAAGGAGACCCAAACCCCAAGGAGACTCAAACCCCAAGGAGACCCAAACCCCAAGGAGACTCAAACCCCAAGGAGACTCAAACCCCAAGGAGACCCAAACCCCAAGGAGACCCAAACCCCAAGGAGACCCAAACCCCAAGGAGACTCAAACCCCAAGGAGACTCAAACCCCAAGGAGACCCAAACCCCAAGGAGACCCAAACCCCAAGGAGACCCAAACCCCAAGGAGACCCAAAGCCCAAGGAGACTCAAACCCCAAGGAGACCCAAACCCCAAGGAGACTCAAACCCCAAGGAGACTCAAACCCCAAGGAGACTCAAACCCCAAGGAGACTCAATCCTCAAGGAGACCCAAACCCCAAGGAGACTCAAACCCCAAGGAGACTCAAACCCCAAGGAGACTCAAACCTCAAGTAGTCCAAAACCCCAAGGAGACTCAAACCCCAAGGAGACTCAATCCTCAAGGAGACCCAAACCCCAAGGAGACTCAAACCCCAAGGAGACCCAAACCCCAAAGAGACCCAAACCCCAAAGAGACCCAAACCCCAAAGAGACCCAAACCCCAAGGAGACTCAAACCCCAAGGAGACTCAATCTTCAAGGAGACCCAAACTTCATAATATTAATGAGCAATCCATAAATTTGTGTATAAATGAGTGCAATAAGCTAACAGGTCCACAGTAAATGCATCAATGTACCAAGTTTGCTTCCACACAGCCAGCAAACGCCTACCCCTAACCCAACGCCTACCCCTATCCCAATGCCTACCCCTAGCCATAGGAAATATTTTAGAAAAGCGGTACGGGGCATAATTGAAAGATCCTCTTTAAAGCATTTACATCAGGGAATATCTATATCATTTTTTTGGGGGGTTGTTTAATACTGACAACCTATCCTCAGGATAGGTCATCAGCATCTGATCGATGGGGGTCTGAGTCCTGGCACCCCCTGACTGGCGCGGAAAATACATACGGTCGTGTGCATGAGCCTTAACTTTGCACCATGTTCATGAATCGTCCCCAATGAGTCAAACCTTTTTTTAGTGGCGTCCCTATAGATTCTGCGCCTTGATTCAGCTTCTTCTTCCGCCCTAGACGTCACCGCCATATTCAAACCCCCCTAATCCCCTTTCTGTGCTCCATGGCTGGTATGTCTGTAATGCCTCAGAGGTGCATTACCACATTTTTACAACCCCTACTATCTTTTATGGTTAATATAATGTCATTGTGTGTATTTATTTCCGGGGCCTGCAGAACGTATACTCCTATTTCCTTGCAATTGTTATGTTTATGCAATGTGCCTGGTTCACCAGCAGGTGGCAGCAAGCTTGGCAGAGCTAGTTTGCCTAGAATGGAACTTTCCATTTATTCTAGCCCTCTCTAGAGAGGGATGACTTTTAGCTAGTGAAAAGGAGTCTAGAGGATCCCCTGCTTGGGGAAGTCCGCAGGCCCTCCTGCAAAAGTTAGTCTAAAGTACCCCCTCCAAGGGGAAGGCTGTGTTCTAGCCAGCAGAGCACCATCCGCTCTGCTGGAACAAGAAAGAGGAGCAAAGAGTCCCAGAAGCCAGGAGGAAAGGTTCCCTGCATAAAGATAAAGACACAGATAAAGACAAAGATCAAAGATAGAGACAGAGTCAGACTCCAGAAAGTTAAGTACAGCAGAAAAGAAAAGTTTCTATTTAATTCTGATAGCACAGCTAAAGAGTGACAGATGTAGCAGAGTCGAATGTGTTTGCCTGCCAGAATTTATGCCAAAGCCTGCTGGTAACCAAGATAAAGTTGGAAGATTGTTCCCTGATGAAAGTTTATTCAAGTAAAGCTGTTTTCAACTTTAATACAAAGTCTGGACTCAATTTATTCTACAATTCCCTCAACTATTCACCCTATATGCACTGTTTCGGACAACAACACCTGGGGTTCCAGAATAAATAGGTAGGAGCACCGTGACACTTGCACAGCCACACCTAAAGGGACACTATAGGCTACACCATTCTGTCATTCCTACACCTGGGTACCACCACCACCATCTACTTAGGGGGACTCCGTCCCTCGTTGCTGAAATGCAACTGGCGTCACAACAAAAACTCTATCATCTTAAAGGGAATCCCCCGGGCGCACCCCGTCGGCCCGATGCATGTCCTCCTCGACGTAATGAACGCCCCTACATAAGTCAATCCCTCTCTTCCATAAGTCAGGAAAAATCATTTACAAGATCCACGGCCCCGTTTCCCTGCCTGATATTGAGAGTCTGACAACCAGTGAAATATTCTAATGACATTTTAATAATAAATATATAAAATATAAATATTTGGCGGTAGGGAGACGTCATGGCTCTGCCATTAACACTGCAAATAAATTATTACGGTAATAAATACATAGATAAGTATAAAAATCACTGAATTAAATATCGTGTCCATTCACAGCAGGGTAGCGGAGGTCCGTGTAACACCTTTGTCAGCGGAATTTTTGTTGACAGTCAGATCACATAGATGGATGACAGCGAGACATCTCTGTATAAAAAAAACTGTGGAACAGTAGCTTGCAGCGACAGAATTCTCTTCCGTCAAAAAGTAACACAAGATTCTGGTTGCCATGGCAACTTTGAACTGTTCTTTTTGTCTATATGTGGGGAGCAGACGGATGTTTTTAGTCGCCCTTATTCATTTTCTTGCTTTTCTTCTTTTTTCTGCCTCTACTTTTCTTTGCAGCAGGTGGTTTGGCGGTGACATGAAGATCCGTCCTCTCGGTGTCTTCCGCACTTTGCTTCCCATGAATCAGTTGCCCCAAATCTTCAGTTAAAACCCAAATCAGGCTCCCGAGGACGTCATTCTCCAGACACTCTTTGGTCACCTGAATGTATTGGAAAAGGGACAATTGGTCAACGTGATGATTTCATGCAATTTTTTTTTAGAAGGATCTGTTTGATTGTTCCCAAGTAGAGCCCTGGTCATCTTGGCTATTTACCGGTAGTTGTCCACATATTATGAGGTTCACAGACAGGATTTGTGCGTTGACCCCTATCTACAGCTGTGTGTTGGGGCCTAAAAGAGTCAGGATGACATCACTCCATCATGGTGACCAGTTGATGTGGTGACGTCACTATGAACAAGGCATTGGGCTGTGCATGGATGGGCCATCTTGATCACTTGCCATAGCAAAGACTCTCCCAAGAAAAGTAGTGTTGGGACTCAATGGAGGGTTGAGGACTGAAATTTGAACATTTAGGGCCAATTAACGTCTAAGTGTAAATTGGGAAACCCCTTTAAAAGGTTTGTCTTAAAAGGTCAACCTCGTTTTTAGGACAAAGCTATGATAATCCTCTTCTAAGCACACATCTCCCTCTCAGAATCCATTTAAATTGGATTGTGGCCCTTGATGTGCATGTGGATAGGGGTTGTTGTCTTGGGACAACCCTTTTAAGGTGCTAATATCTATATTACACAGAATTATATGGCTTTTATGGTTGAGGTCAACCATAATGGCTACAAGCTGAACAGTCTTGTCAGAACCTCCCCATATACATCCATGTTCTCTTAGATGATATGATCTTATTTTGATAGCTCATAAGTCGATTCCTCTGGTGCTACGTGTCTCGAAGAAACCGATAGCATGGGATGAGTGTCTGTTGGATCCTTGTCCTACCTGGGACACCATTGACCACTTTCTATTACATAGATTTGGTGGAATCTTCTATGTAATATGGCTCAGACTGAAGGGTTTTGCCGAGATCAGGATATTGACAGCCTATCCTCAGGACAGGTCATCAGATCAGTTTGGGTTTAACTCTGGGGCACCCCCGACAATCAACTGAAGGGACAGTGGTGCTCATGCATGCACTCTTGGTTGTTTGCATGGGGCCACCTACTTAGTGGCAGTTGTAAAGAATACTGTATCTTCGTCCCGTTCATGTGAGGATAGGCCGTCGTTATCCCGATCCCAGAAAACCCCATTAATGTGCAGACCTCCCTCTTTACAGTCTCCATTGTTGTCAGTGATATTTACCGTCTCTCTATACTGGTTGAGATGATGCCGACAAGTTTTCAACTGGGGGGATTTCGCCATCTCCTGAAAGTGAAGGAAGTTTATAAATTAGTACTTTCTCCAAGTTGACAAGGAACTACTGCATTGTAACCATACAGCATGCATTGAGGCCAATGGTACTGCTACCAGAGTAATGTCCCTGGATAAGTGACAGACAGCGAGCGGCGTTACTCATATCAATAAACCGTATTTAAGGACGGGTGCCCATATGTGTTCAGAAATTTGGTAGCCTGACTTGGCAGAAGAACAGGCTATCAGATGTCACTGTATCTGGCATAGCCGGATACTTCCATTAACCGCCGAATCCCTATAGACTATAATGGCTGGGCTCTGGCTGCATTTCAGCAAAATGCCGGCTTTTGTGTGGACAAAAAAGTCCTGCTCGTACAACTTTTTGTCCAGCTGAAAGCCGACATTTTGCCAGAATGCGGCCTTATTCCAGTGGGGATCCGACGGTGAATGGCAGTATCCAGCTTGGCCAGATACAGTGAAATCTGGCAGCCTGTTCCTCTGCCAGTTCAGGCTACTGGATTTCTAAACTTATGCTGTATGTAAACCTACCCTTAGTATTTTTTTAAAACACTTCACCCCTTTTATACTTACCTGCTGCCCGACCCTCTGTTCCAGTTTTGTGCCTCCTGGACTGTATTCACTAGACTTCGGGCCCCTGCCTGTCAACTTCCACACAGACCTGGTCAAGTATTCCTCTCCAAACAATGACAAGCCTCAGAGAATGTCCCCAAGTGGCATGGCATTGCTCGGTCATGTGCCATGTGGAGACCATCATTGCTGAGGCCAGTCCTTGGCTGCAGAAGTACAGGTAACTCAGTCCATGTGAAAGTTGACAGGTGGTGACCAGAAGTGCGGTAAAGATAGTCCAGGAGACACAGAGCTGGAATGGCAGAGAGAAGGCGATGTACTGTATATCTCTTCGGAGGTGGTGGTGGCGATTAAAAAAATCCTGAACAACCCCTTTTGTATTAATAAATTATAACACAGATGAATGTAGCAGATATTGTGGCTTAAAGGCTATGTACACCTTTGGCAGCAATTTATTTTATGATTGCATTTTACTTATTTTGGGCTAAAAATTCATTTTTTCAATTGGTCTTTAATAAAAATATTCAGCAGTTCTGCCAAAAGCTATTTGCCTCGCTGTGTGAACCCTACTTTCACTTTGTGCGGTTCATCTAATAAACCTTATCTCTAAATTACTAATAGCTCAAAAACACTTAGGGCTCATGCACATGAACCTATTTTCTTTCCGTGTCCATCCCGTTTGTTTTTATTTGCAGATTTTTTGCAGACCGTATGAGGAACCATTCATTTCAATGGGTCCGCAAAAAAAATTCGGAAGTTACTCTGTGTGCATTCCGTTTCCGTATGTCCTTATTTCCGTTCCGCAAAAAAATAGAACATGCCCTATTATTGTCAGCATTACGGACAAGGATATTACTGTTTTATCAAGGGCCAGCTGTTCCGTTCAAATTACCGAACGCACATAGACATCATACATACGGTCCTGTGCATGAGCCCTTATTTAAGTCACATTCTTATCAGTAAGATAAGAATTGAGCTACAAAGAGTGTCAGAGATCAAAAATAAGAGATAAGTGATCATGAGCCATCAGCTGCTACTACACAGCCTGCTACTAAAGAATCTCAATACTGTACAGAGAAAGGGGCTTCACTTTTTTAATGACAACCTATTAAAAAAATATTTTTAGCTCAAAATGAGTACAATGCAATAATAAAAAATTGCCCCAAGTGTCCATAGCCTTTAAGGTATCCATACAGATTAGATGACAGTTGGCCGAACCTGCTGATCGGTTGTGTATGGAGGCATCCTGACCCTCCCCTGAGGGAAATCAGGACCCTCATGTTGGATTTCCTTTGTTCCCTTAGAGATAAGCCACTGACAGAGGAGTCTCCGAGCTAAGTGTGCATGTGTGGTGTTCCAGTAGGGCACTGCTGCTAGTTAAAGTAGGGATAGCAATTTATGTTATATAGTCCTATGTTCTGCCCTGTTTTATAATGTTCTGCAATGGTTTATGCCATTTGTATTGAAAATACTGTGTTATGACTTTAAATATAGGCTGTAAACTAAACCATGGGTTAATTTAGCCCGTGGACTGCTTTCTAGGAGCAAGGAGAACCTTATGCCCTTGGTTCAGTCCATAAGAGTCTAGGAGACTGTGCTGAACCAAGGCAGCTGAAGGAGCAGCTTCTAGTCCTGTCGGTCAGTGCCAGCCAGTTTGACCCCCAACAGACTCCAGGGAACCTTTGAGTTTGTGACCAGCTGAAGAACCCCTGAGATTGTGACCAGCTGAAGAACCCCTGAGATTGTGACCAGCTGAAGAACCCCTGAGATTGTGACCAGCTGAAGAACCCCTGAGATTGTGACCAGCTGAAGAACCCCTGAGATTGTGACCAGCTGAAGAACCCCTGAGATTGTGACCAGCTGAAGAACCCCTGAGATTGTGACCAGCTGAAGAACCCCTGAGATTGTGACCAGCTGAAAAACCCCTGAGATTGGGACTAGCTGAAGAACCCTTGAGATTGTGACCAGCTGAAAAACCCCTGAGATTGTGAACGGCTAAAGATAAAGTGCAAGGTTTTCATCTGTGAGGGTAAAGCACGACTATGGCTAATAGACTTCACAGCATTTACAGTGTAACTGAGTTTAAAAGTTTCCGGCTCCCATTCTTCTCTGTTTGCATCTTGCAGAGCTGCTTTGAAGAAAATGCACTGCTAAAGAAATTGTAGAGAAAATGTTGGATTTATGTGCACCCCTCAGCTGGCAACTTGTGTAAGAAATTTAGGATTTTCATTTCAGAGGGGCTTTGGAGATCACTCATGATTCAGCCCAGAACTTACTTGACCTGTTTTGCTAAGATTATGTGCCTCCATCTTGTGTGGAAGTGTTTTGCATCTACTCTTCAAGTAAAGACTGTAAGACCTTGTTCAACTCCACTCTGGTTTTGTGCTTGATATTCTTCACCCCATTATCAAAGGTACTTCACCTTCCATCAGCTAGAAGACTCCACACCGAGTGTGCCCCAGAGAAACTACTACTACTCCTGGACCCCCTCATCACTGTGCAAGTCTGGGGGAGTGAGGGAGGAGAAACCAGCCACGGTGAGTACCGTCACAACTGCCACTTTTATCCTCCTCTCTGCACTTCCCGCCGAGCTGTTGTGTACGGGGGAATCAGAAGGAAGAGCTGAAGACCAAAGAGTCAGTAGTATGGATGGGCAGGAAAAGCGGCGAACAAAAAGCAGACACCAGAGATTGTCTAATCAGCAGCAAATCAACAGTTCGGTACAAAGGTATTGAAACAAAGGACATGAAATACTATAATTCCAGAGACTGGAGCACCAGAGACTGGAGCACCAGAGGCTGGACCACCAGAGACTGGAGCATCAGAGGCTGGACCCCCAGGGACTGGTGCACCAGAGACTGGAGAACGAGAGACTGGAGCACCAGAGGCTGGACCACCAGAGACTGGAGCACCAGAGGCTGGACCACCAGACACTGGAGCACCTTAGACTGGAGCACCAAAGACTGGAGCACCAGAGGCTGGACCACCAGGGTCTGGAGCACCGGAGGCTGGAGCACCAGAGACTGGAGCACCGGAGGCTGGAGCACCGGAGGCTGGAGCACCGGAGGCTGGACCACCAGGGACTGGAGCACCAGAAACTGGAGCACCTTAGGCTGGAGCACTAAGGACTGGAGCACTAAGGACTGGAGCACTAAGGACTGGAGCACCAAAGACTGGAGCACCGGAGGCTGGACCACTAGGGACTGGAGCACTAGAGACTGGAGCACCGGAGGCTGGACCACCAGAGGCTGGAGCACCAGAGACTGGACCACCAGGGACTGGTGCACCAGAGACTGGACCACCAGAGACTAGAACACCAGAGACTGGAGCACCAGAGGCTGGACCACCAGAGACTGGAGCACCAGAGGCTGGGCCACCAGAGACTGGACCACCAGAGACTGGTGCACCAGAAACTGGAGCACCGGAGGCTGGACCACCAGGGACTGGAGCACCAGAGGCTCGAGCACCGGAGGCTGGACCACCAGGGACTGGTGCACCAGAGGCTGGACCACCAGGGACTGGTGCACCAGAGGCTGGACCACCAGAGACTGGAGCACCAGAGACTGGAGCACCTGAGGCTGGACCACCAGGGACTGGAGCACCAGAGACTGTAGCACCGGAGGCTGGACCACCAGGGACTGGTGCACCAGAGGCTGGACCACCAGAGGCTGGAGCACCAGAGACTGGAACACCGGAGGCTGGACCACCAGAGACTGGAGCACCAGAGACTGGACCACCAGGGACTGGAGCACCAGAGGCTCGAGCACCGGAGGCTGGACCACCAGGGACTGGAGCACCAGAGGCTGAAGCACCAGAGACTGGACCACCAGGGACTGGTGCACCAGAGGCTGGACCACCAGGGACTGGTGCACCAGAGGCTGGACCACCAGAGACTGGACCACCAGAGACTGGAGCACCTGAGGCTGGACCACCAGGGACTGGAGCACCAGGGACTAGAGCACCAGAGACTGGAGCACCGGAGGCTGGACCACCAGGGACTGGAGCACCAGAGACTGGAACACCGGAGGCTGGACCACCGGAGGCTGGACCACCAGAGACTGGAGCACCAGAGACTGGACCACCAGGGACTGGAGCACCAGAGACTGGAGCACCGAAGGCTGGACCACCAGGGACTGGAGCACCAGAGGCTGGACTACCAGAGACTGTAGCACCATGACACTAGACACTAGAGACTAAAGTATTGATACACTGGGCTCTATGGACCAGAAAACATATTCACTTAACACCAGGGACTGGAGAACTAAAATCCTGGACGCCGAGGACTTCAGCACCAAATCACAAAATACCCAAGACTGGAGCACTAAACCATTAGGCACAGAAGGAAGACTCACTCCACATTCAGCATCCACCATCGCCCACTGGTTCTAAATTCACTTCCCAGTATAAGATATGCAATGTTGGTGAACTTACACAATTCATCAGGTCTTTCTCTAGCATAGCGAAGGTCTCCAGGTTTTGTGTGACAAGTTCAGTCTTATTCATATTCTCCAGGACATGGACGACTAGCTTTACTCTATGTAAAGTCAGCATCAGTCTCTCTTTCCCCTGAGAAGATAATGTGGAGACGGTTACAGCAGAATAAAGAGAATAGTAGTCACATGAATAGCATACACATAAAAATCATAAAAGCAATAAAGGTCTCTGCAAGAAGAAGTCAATAGATGGAGGAGGGAGTGGGATCCTTATCACAGCTACAAAAAAACCATCATATCTGTGCATTACATAACTAGTCTATTCATTTTTGGTACCACGTAATACTGGATATTTTGCATGGTTAGTCTATAACAGGGATGCCTAACCTGCAACCCTCCAGCTGTTGCAAAACTACAACTCCCAGCATGCTTGGACAGCCTACAGCTATTAGGGCGTGCTGGGAGTTGTAGTTTTGCAACAGCTGGAGGGCCGCAGGTTGAGCATTCCTGCTCTATAATGTCTTTCACTTGTCTTTGGATGTGGGGAATCGGTGTAATTCCTACACGACTATTGTCTACCATCTGACAAGTGTACAGACAATTCACCAGAGGCAGGTTCAGTCTCCATAACGGTGTCTGTACAGGCATATGGCGGGCCGGCTGGGTAATCTCGCTAATGCGCCTATCATTTTCACAGTGCAGAACGCAGTCAGGCTTGGTTTTACACACGCTGGTGTCATTTCAGGTGATCAGCAGGAAGATCCATCAAGACAAGTACAAGAAAAAGCCTAAAGACCTAATTCAGGCATGTATCGCTCTTAATACTGCGAGAATGGGGCGGGGGGGGGGGGGGGGCTAGGATTGAGAGCGGCAGCTGAGCTCAGAACCCTTTGCAAAATTGTGGAAACAAATTCCGGAGGCAAGTTCTTATGTCGTTACACACTAGTGGCATTACTGAAATGTATGTGCAAACAGGACAACCCCTTTTCTGAAAAAATAAAACAAAATTTTGGTGGAATACGAAAAAGTTGGCCAATGTTATGTACCATGGGCTGAAAATAACATGGGAGATGCCTTGCGTGGGACATTACGATTACTGCCTGCGATATCAAATATGTATAGTTTTTGTATCACTTTGCAAAGGGATTTTCTAGGAATTGATATTGGTGGCCTATCCTCGGGATTCTGACTCCTAGCACCCCCACCGATGAGCCAGATGAATGTCGGCTGACCCCCTGCTGTGTATGCTGGGACTTGTGGTTTCACAACAGTTGGAAAGCCATGTTATGACCATTTCCCTTTGGCGTGGGAAGAGACACAGCTTAAAAGCCTCATTCCCACGTCCATGTCCGTGCTTAAGGGCTCATGCACACGAATGTATTTTGTTTCCATGTCCGTTCCGTTTCTTTTTAGGTCCGTTTGCGGAACCATTCACATCAATGGGGCAGCAAAAAGATCGGAAATTACTCTGCATTCCCTTTCCGCATGTCCGCATGCCTGTTTCGCCAAAAAATAGAACATGTCCTATTATTGTCCACATGAGGGACAAGGATAGGACTGTTCTATTATGGCCAAGCTGTTCTGTTCCGCAAAATGCGCAATGCACACGGAGGTCATCCGTACATTTTGCAGATCCGTGTTTTGCATATGGTCGTGTACATGAGCCCTAAATCTGTAAAAAGGTGGTCAGTGATGCATCCATGACGCTACCCGTGAAGGATCTGTGTGTGGTCCGTGTGTCGGTTTTTTGCTGTCCGTTTTCCATCTGCACAGCAAACCACTCCCATCTGCACAGCTGAAAAATAATTTTCAAAGCATCTCTTCCTAATGATCCAATGGCATCCGTGGTTTTCACAGACCGATAGACTATAATGGACGTGATGGATCCGTGAACAATGCAAACTAGAGCGTGCATCCGTGCTAAAAACACGGACCATGGTAAAAAAAACTGATGTCGGAATACACACATTAAAATGAATAGGTACGCGTTCTGTCCGTGGAGAACACGTTCAGCACACATACGTGGAACTTCCTTACCTTTATGTCACAATCTTGAAAGTTCTTCAGACGGAATCCGTGACTGCATGAACGTCTCCGGTGCTGTAAATAGAGGGATAGATTAATGGCGCTAGTAAGGATCAGATAAAATCCCAACCTATAGGGCATGTTCACACATTATTATTATTTATTATCAAAGCGCCATTCATTCCATACCATAATACAGACAATTACACTAAGCATGAACGAAACTAGTTACAGACTGGTACAGAAGGAGAGAGGGCCCTGCCCGCGGGGGCTTACAATCTATAAGGTATGGAGGAAGGACACAGTAGGTTCGGGTGAAGCTGGTCATGGCGGTATAGAGGCAGCGGGGTCACCGGTCGTAGGCTTGTCATTCTGTGATGCAAAGATTTCCCGATCATTCCTTTTGGAACAGAATAAATCCTTGTCTTCCCCATATGGGATGATGGTCATCAGATCAGACCATTACTACCGGCCACTTATGACTTACTACATTTAAAGGGGGCTTCTCATCATAGACAACAGGGTTGCCAACTGTCCAGAAATTTCTGGACAGTCTGTAAAAATAGGCGTTTTTTTTTCTGTGTCCGTGAAAACAATCGACGTGTCCGTGCTTTTTTGAGGCTTGACTAGTAGCAGCTCACAGTAAATACTGGTAATGAGGTTTATCAGTATGTGGAGCTGTAGACATGGATTACTTGCAATCTTTACAGTTCATTATGGTTCATCATTTGTCTGTAAAAAAAATGTTGGCTGTCTGTATTTTGGGGATCAGTTGTCCAGGAAAAAGAAAAAATTCTGGTTGGCAACCCTTAAGGACAACCGATGAGATCTGATCCTGAGGACCCCCCCCCCCCAGAATTTGTCAGCTATTTCCCCTGCAGCGACCACTACGGAGGAAATATCGCATTAGATTCACCTATCGAAATGACTGGCCGTGTGGTCAGGTGGACATCATAGCCATCGTATAGCACTTGCAGGTGTCATCTCTCTGTGCCTCACTAGATCTCTTTCGGACAGTTTTGCAATTTGCACCCCCCAGGACACCATTTCTGAAAATTTCACCAGCTTCTGGACCATCTGATCTCTGCTCACCTGTAGGTTCTGGAGCTCCCTGGCCAGTAACATTGTGCTTGGTTGCACCTTTTTATGCCTAGAGATATGGCACAGCTTCTGGAGCGGATTACCCTCAGCTGGGTTCTGTAGGGATCCGAAATATAGCACGAGAAGAGCCACGGTTCTGATAACGGCCACCATATCTGCAGATCAGGAGAAGACGGAAAATGATGTTCACGCTACTGGGCAGAACATTCATGCATTGTTATATATGAAGGGGCAGATGGGGATGAGGTCCTCTTACCTGATCTTGTATGGTGCATCTATTTGGTAGATCTGCTATAGGATGCTCCATGGTTCTTATATACCCTGGTCTCCAGGAGGAAAATAAATTCCCTTTCATGATAACTCCAAGATTTCTTTGATGATGTAATTTAAAGGAGAATGGGAACTGCATCCTTTGGGGACTTCTCCACAGGTTTCACTTTCCTATTCAGGTGAGCAGGTGACGTCAGGGGTGGCAATCATAACCTCCGCCTGTCACACTCCACCTCCTGTTACAAGTCAAAGGTCTTTCGGTAGCTCTTGTAGCACATATTTGCACGCTTTCACAGGTCACATTCCATGGAGGAACTGTCAAAGGGAACACAAC
Source organism: Bufotes viridis (assembly GCA_033119425.1). Classification (NCBI taxonomy): domain Eukaryota; kingdom Metazoa; phylum Chordata; class Amphibia; order Anura; family Bufonidae; genus Bufotes; species Bufotes viridis. Next base: position 27,299,273 of record CM065597.1, on the reverse strand, counting down.
ACCTGCACGTTGTGGTGGTAGTAGTCCTATAACAACAGCGAGAGGCGCTGAAGGAAACCCCCTCACCTTGGCTGGGGTAGTCATGCAGGTAAAACGCTAAGACAGTGCTGTAGTTATGAACCTCTGGTGGTTCCTCCTTCTCCGAGAGGAACAGAACTGAGATTTCTGTGGGGACCAAGCTCTGCTACCTGCAGAATGAAGAAAACAGGACTCGAGGAGCTGCCGGTGCAAGTGCAATGGAGAAATCCTGAGGTTGCATAGGTGGACACTGAATATTGACAGGTAACATGTCACTGTGTGTGCTGTAAATGAAGCAGCTGAGGGACCATGTTACTGTATCCATAGCTCCTTAGCAATAAAGAAGTCCAAAACTTTATCAACTGTTACATTTACACAAAGGTTGCACTTATGACCAACCTTATTTTGGACGGTGCCCTGTGTCATGCCTCTGTTGGTGCCCCCATATAGAGTACTGTCATACCGTGCCTACTGCAGTGCCTGCTGACCTACTGAAACCTGCCTATAGTTGCCTAAATAACAACACTATCATCATGCTTTGCAGAAATTATATATTTTACCACCATGCAGTGCTTAAAAAATACTAACATACAGTGCCCAAACATGCAGCAAAATATCTAAATACGGCCTATTGCACATGACCGTATGGCTTTTTCAGTGTTTTGCGGTCCCCAAAAAAAAAAGGATCAGCAAAAAACACGGATGATGTCCGTGTGCATTCCGTTTTTTTTGCGGAACGGAACAGCTGGCCCCTGATAGAACAGTACTATCCTTGTCCATTAGGCCTCTTTCACACAAAGTTTTTTTGCGAGTGTACAGTCCGTATATGGAACCATTCATTTCATGTTTCCGTATTTCCGTTCCGTTCAAACATAGAACATGTCCTATTATTGCCCGCATCACAAACAAGGATAATACAGTTCTATTAGGGGCCAGATGTTCCGTTCCACAAAAAATGGAATGCACATGGATGTCATCCGTTTTTTTTGCGGGTCTGTTTTTTGCGGATAGCAAAACCATACGGTTGTGTGCAATAGGCCTTATGCGGACAATAATAGGACATGTTCTATCTTTGAACGGAACGAAAAAACGAAAATACGGAAACGGAAGGCATATGAAGTACTATTGAAATGAATGGTTCCGTATAAGGTCCGTATACGGAATGCAAAAAAATGGAACGGAAATGGAAAAAAAAACCGTTTGTGTGCAAGAGGCCTAATGCCGCTATACAAATAATATTATTCAAGGTGGTCTCTAGCTTTGGGTGCAAGGCCCTCTGTGGCGCCCCCTTTAGCTAGAGTAGGTAATGCAACCTGTGCAGTTATGCAGGTTGCACAAACCTAAAGCCCAGGTTGCACTTTGTAGGTCCCTGAAGAGGTTAGGGCGATGCTCAGTGGGTACAGTACCGCGTGTCCTCCCCTTAAACTATTTATTCATCTGTGGTCAACACTTCCATCTTTCTGATACAGAACACCAAATTTGATAAATGTGGAATAAAGTCCACCAAAGCAGACTCAAGCAAAACTGACGTCAAACATTCCCCTTGTGATAAATTTATCTCATATTGTTTGATAAATTTGTTGTATCCTTAAACCCAAACTTTTGTCTAGAAAGGCTCCTCCAGTTTTCTTACTCCACCCTCCTACTGGAGTGAAATTGTCACTTTTTAAAAAAGTCTCAATAATAAATCTGGTGTGAAACTCATTAACACAGCAAACCACTCCCATTTCAAAGGTGGAGTGGTGTAAAACAGCAAAAAAAGCTAAATTTTTGTCAAATAATTTGCAAAATTCCTGCTTAGGCGACTTTTTGAAGCCAGAATTTTGGAGTGACAGCATGATAAATCAGGGCCATAGGGCTCCAAAATAAAATTCTGCCTTTCTGCAGCCACCACTAGGGGGAGCTTAAGAGCTGGCTGTATATTGTTTATTCGTTGAACTCAACAATAGGACTATATCAGTGAGCTCCCTAGATCCTCCTGGTAGAGGCTGCAGAAAGGCAGGATTTTATCAACTCTGTCTAAAGCAGGGGATTTGGTCGTCTGTAGCGGTGAAAATTAGTTCTGAGGGCTGTAAAGATAGACTAACAAATTAATCTGCTCGGCTATCTCCAGCAGTCCTATAGAGAATGAATGGAGTGGCAGCATTCATGGGAACAGGACTCCTGTTCTATTGATTGGTGGGACTCTCAGCAGCTGGTAGACCCTGACCTGTGGATTACCACGAGACAAATCCACCAACATACACTAAGGAAAGTGAGAGTGCCTCACATATTGCCAGAGGAAATGTACACTTCTGCTTTTGTAATATGTTGTTATATCATCTTACTGAACCTGTTCAGACATTTATGATCGATCGATCTATCTATCTATCTATCTATCTATCTATCTATCTATCTATCTCCTATCTATCTATCTATCTATCTATCTATCTATCTCTGTGTTATCTGTCGTGTTACATAGGACTGCAGATGACATCTATTACATTATCTGTAGTGACGTCATGCGCAGTGTGCAGTGCTGCCCTGTTGGATAAAGATACTGCCGCCGTTCCCTGTTTTTCCATACCTGTATCTGCATCCTTGGGACAGTGGCGATGTCTGACCGGCCTGTCAGGGGGACCCATACAATTGCATTGTGGTAAAGACTGAAATTCTATCTATCTATCATCTATCTCATCTATCTATCTATCTATCTATCTATCTATCATCTATCGATCTATCTATATACTATCTGTCTATGGTATGTACTCTCCTTGATAGCAATGATCATTGCAGTCTATGCACTTAACCAGTCCGAGTAATATGGATCTGCATAGAGATAAGTCTTGGGGGAACAGCAGAAATGTCTGAAGAGGTCAGCAGGATGACGTAACAGGTCATTACAGTAACACAAGTGTAAATTTCCTCTGACAACACATGAGGCGCTTTCACTTTCCATACCATGCAGGGGAGTGATTCACAGGTTGTCAGTATAAAAAATACACGTGAGTGAGTCAAAAATTATCCGCACTACGGCTGTAGAATTTGTTTTAAACAACTTTCAGAAAAGACAAATCCATCATTTTTCGACATAATCTCCACAGTCGCTGCTTCACAGGGGCGAATGTGTTGCATCAGTTCATTTGGGACTGTGATGCGAGAAATCATGGATACCCCACTCGTGATTTTCACGAAAGAAGAGCAGAGTGCAGCGGTTAGTTTTTTAGTGGTTTGTATCTTGTGCCGAAGACTTTGTGCTCAGTATGGAGGAAGGGCTTTGTAGCGAAGACGTGTGTATGAATAGATCGAGAAGCTCAAGGAATGTCGCACGAGTGTCAGCCATGAAGAAGGACGCCCGTCCTCGACTGACGACCTTATTGAGCGTGCATTTGAACTGATTCTGTTGCATAGATAAGTGACTGTGGATTATGTGGCTCTACAAGGACAAAGATTCATGTCTGACGAAGAGGTGAAGACAGCGGTGCATTCACGGATTGCAGCTCAGCCAGATTATGTCGAAAAGTGATTTATTTGTCTTTTTTGGAAGTTGATTAAAATTAATTCTACAGCCACAGTGCGGACATTTTTTGACTCACCCTTGTACATGTATCTGCAGGACCACCTCTCATGCCTCATATCTTGATAGATCAGCAGATTACACTGTGATGGGCACTAGGAACGGCTTCCTGGATCTTGCTTAGGAATGGCGTCCTGGATCTTGCTTACTGGTTGACATTACTTATCCATGAGATCTGGCTGGATACACATTTATGGATGAATGGATACATTACGCTCATCGTGGTCATTTTTCATTTCCGAGACTTGATTTGCTAAAGAAGACATTGTTGACTTCTCCAGTACGGCATCTAGTAGACGCTTACAGTGACTCTCCACCATGTTGTCTTCAGGTCTAGCATTACATATTGATTAGCATTCTTCAGTAGCTTTATAGCAGGAAGAGCTGTTTTTCTGATGCAGAGTTCCAAAATGTTGCATAGATATAGGGGGGAATTAATCATAAGGGACCCGCACCTATCAGACAATGGGGGAATATCCTAGCGGTATACCCCCATTGTCTGAGATGGGAATACCCCTTTAAAGGGGTTTTCCCATCTCAGACAATGGAGGCATATTGCTAGGATATGCACCCATTGTCTGATAGGTGTGGGTTCCAGCGGTGGGACCCGCACCTACAATGATAACGGAACAGGTAAATGAACGGTGGGCGCACTGCGCATGCGCAGCCGGTGGTGGACGGACCCCGGGAAATCCCGCACCTATCAGACAATGGGGGCATATCCTAGCGGTAATAGAGATGTGGAAATCATTCTCAGATTCAGCTAAGAAAGCTCCATGTACTCCAGCTCTCAGACAAAATCTTATCTCCTCCAGAGAGCGAAGGTTCCATCCTACTAAAGAAACCACGACTCCTTGCTACGTCATATATGCTTTTCTGCTGTTAGTATAGACTCCATTACAAGATGGACGCCATAGCTGGATGTTTACATAACAGAGTTAGTAAAACAATGCACACTGCGCAGATGCCAAGTGTTATCTCTTTTCATATTTTCATATTCCAGCCAATGTAACAATGCCACATGCCTCAGGGGAATGCCTCTCTGATGTCTATATAAACTGCTGTACTTCCTGTAATAAATTAGAAACTGCTTTGACCCCAATGTGTGTCACTGTTATTTTCTCCGTGCACGTAAAATCCTTGGCTTACCACTAATTTGGAGCAGTAGAGCAAACATAATCAGCCCTGATTGAGGGCATCTTTAACAGCGGTATACCCCCATTGTCTGAGATGGGAAAACCAGTGTAAAAATGTTAAAAGCCGTAACATTTTTGCACAAGGGAACCCCTATTTTGTGATTGTGATTTTTTTTTTTAAGCCAGAATTCTGGAATGAGGAGCATGATACATTTCTCCGAAAGAGTTCAGTACCAAACTTCTGTCTGCCTACAGCCATCACTAGGGGGAGCTCACTTGCATACTGGTTTATTATTGAGTTCAGTGTATAAAGGGTATGCAGTAAGCTTCCTCTAGTGGTGGCTGCAGGCGGACAGAATTTTTAAGAACTATTAAGAAATTAATCAGTACAGAATATTGGATCTGTTTTAATAGATGATTTTGTGCTTTTGTTCTTCCATTAGCCAGAGGTGGGTACTGTAAAGGGGCCTCTCCCTTTCATCTCTCCCCTACTTACTGCTAATCAAGTGAATGTATTTTAGTGTAGGAGAAATCCAAGAAAGAATCAGACTACACAGGGGTTTGTTTGTAGTCTGTAACCAAGGAGGACCATTAGTTTGCATCTCAGCTGTATACAAACAAATGGAAAGATTTTAAATGGAGATTTGTGTAGAACTGGTTGCATAGGAGAAGAATTCTAACAATGGATTTTACATAGGCCATGCCTTGATAAAAATCTGTTTTTGAGATTGTTTGGGATGATTTGCGGTAACTGATTGGGTTATTTCATTTCAGTGGAGCCTAAAAAAAAAAAAGAATAAAAATAATTACAGTTATTAATAAAGTTATGACTCTATAGCGCCTTATAGTTCTACCTATATAATGTAGTCCATAAGGTTTAAAGGGGATTAGAAAACCATGGCTGCCTTCTTAAAAAAAAAAATAAATCCCGTCCATGGGTTGTGTCTGGTAATGCAGCTCAGCTCCATTGGAGTCCATATGGAAGCCATGTTTTTCTATGGACAACCCCTTTAAGACCTCATCTACATGGCAGGGCATGGGATCCATGTGGCTTGGAACGACAGAGCCACCCGACATTCTGGGGACTGTTATATGGTGCCTCTCTATGGCTCATTATTAGGGAGATTGGGGGCAGATTTATGAAACAGTGTAAAATGAAAAGCAGTCTTTGTTCTCCATATCAACCAATCACAGCCCAGCTTTCATTTCTTACAGCACTCTTAAAAAATGAAAGCTGTGCTGTGATTGGTTACTTTCACACTAGCATTAGCAGGGTCCGGCTGGCTGTTTCGGCACACTGCGGTTTTTATCCGGCCACCTCCCCGCATGTTTGCTGTGCTGCGGCCGCATCTCCTGCCCGTCCCCATTATAGCGAATAAGACCGGACCGGATTGCCGCCAGCACACGTGTGCAAGCGTTAGTACGGATCCGTCAGTCTGTTCCTCTGACGGACAAGCCTAACACTAATGTGAAAGAAGCCTTAGCAAAGTTGTTTTTTGGGCAGCTTTTCATTCACAGGGCTGGAGAAGAATGATTATGCTTTAGCTTGTCTGGCTTATACACTAGCAGTAGCTGGTCCTCAACCTAGGCTGACTTTCCGAGAACTTGGACTGCCAGTTAACTATTTCCTACCCATACATAGCCTCTTGGTATACACAATACACAGATCAGAATTACCATCACTGTAAACAGTTTAACAGCTGTAACACTGTTTAGCAGCTTTTGAGTAAACCATAGCATTCACCTTTTAGCAGTGAACTATAGCATAAACTATAGCAGTGAACCAGCAGCTTACTGCAGAAGGACCCCATTGATCATAGTGAGGTCCATCTTCCTTTTCAGTAGTCCAGTCAAAACAGAACTGCATGATATCTATTGATCTTCTATCTTTCACATACTTTTACTCATTGTTGGACTGATTTTTTAACTATTACCTTTAAATACCTCACAATAACGTTTCCTGAACAAGATATTGACAGCCAAGAGTCTACAGCTCCTTTATGGAAACCAGGCTGTTTCATCTCATGTTATCAGATTTATTTCCCTCAATCCTAGAAGCACAGGCGTAACTACTATAGTGACAGACCATGCGACTGCTATGGGGCCCAGGGCAAGAGGGGACCCAGTCTTAGTTGGGATTATCTCCTCTTCTACTGTGGGGTGAAAACTTGGTCAGGACTCCACCCTCGAAAGGAACAACTTTTAACAAATGAGGCAGTGGAATAAATGGCCCAAGGGTCATTGAAAAGGGTTTAGGCAAACTCTTCACTAATCTCTGTGAAATTCAGAGCTAAAGGAAAGGGTAAATGTAGGTGAGGTGGCTTGGTATGCATACTTTCAACTGCGATCTGCACTTTTTCATATTTCTCAGACTCACACACTTAATATAGATACCCCGGTATTTTTGCACAATTTGATTCAAAATAAGGAGGTTATGAAAGTTAAGATTTCGCATTGTTACAGATACTTGATGGAAAATTTTTTTGGACACCCTTTCTCCAGGACAAAAATCCTGGTCCTCTTCACTCTTAGGTTTGGGCCTCCCGAATTGGGAGAAGATAGGTAATAGTTTAAGTCAAGTTTCACATAATTTTAACCACACCGTGGTTCAGTTTAACATAATGCATAAATATATATCACACCCTGTGGCTCCACAGGAGAGGACTTGCAGCATCCTCTGGGTGCCCCCGTTGTAGGGTCCCAGGAGCAGATCATTTGCATTTGTTCTGGGAATGCCTGACGGTGAGCAAGTACTGGAAGTCAGTTCAAAGAACCTTAACACAAAGACTCACTATCGATATTCCCCATCTCCCAGATTATGGGTCCTGGGGATTTATCGGAGATCAACTGTCAGGATTTGAAGGGTCGGTGCTGATAAAGCTGATTTTTAGCTAGACTTCTCATATCTAGAAAATGGCTTTCCCCTCAGCCCCAGATTGCACCAACTGGCTTAACTTGGCCAATAAGGTTAGAAGTTATGAGAAGATCCTGTATAGACAGCGAGGATCTCTTGAAAAGTGGCATAATATATGGAAGTGCTGGGACGATAGTTAAGCGGTTTATTAATAATTCCTTATTTTATTTTATTTTATTTTTTTTTTTCTTTTTTTTTTTTTTCTTTCTGCAAGGCAGGGGGGGAGGGAAGGGTTGGGGGGTTTCTTTTTTATGTCTTCTTTTTTACTTGTAATATGATGCAAATTGAAAATTAAAGAGAAACCCTTCTGTCCTGTGGGGGCCTGTTTTGATCCTTGCTATGGGGCCCTTACTTCTCTATGTACGCTACTGCCCAGAAGGCTGCGTCTTCCACTGATCACTCTCTGGATCACGATAGTCTTTCTTTTTACAATCTAAAAGAAATTAAAGGTAATAAATATTTAAGGAGTTGACATAAAGTCATATTGATGGCTATTTCTTCTAACCAAAAACGGGGCTTCCTAGAAGACAGCACGCACGTACACAATCTCATATGTTCAATAGTTGATGCCAAGAGCTTTCATGCTGGAGGAAAGGACCAAGATCTACATATAATAGTGTTCAGTTTATTGAGGGCACATAAGATACAAGTAACATAGTCTCCACATTACCAATGACCTGTGGGCCCAGCTTGTGACACAATAAAAAAATCCAGGAGAAGATTACCCAACCTCCATATGACACCTGAACCATTGGTGGTAAAGAGATGGCTTTGTGGTCCCAAAGCATTGTGTCCTGAGGAATCCACCATGAAATTCAATGTACAGACAAACAGGGCCAGACTCTTTACCACCATGCAAACCAAGCAATGTTCGGTGCCCCAGAGATTGGCAGCCTTCCTGCTGGCCACAAGCGGTTGTTAAAAATCTGAAAAAACACAAACAGTATACTGTTTTTGCAGTTGGTTCAGTGGGAAAGGGGGGCCTTCTCAGCTGTACAGCAGTAGCAAAAGTGCCCAAGCTACGCGGTTACGGAGAGTAGAGATTAGTGGGCTGATGGGGTTGGAACTCAGCGGTGCAATGCAGTGGAGCTATCACGTCTGAGATGGCAGGTAACAGACGGCGGGGCAGAGAGGAGGGAAGAAGAGTACCCATCCACTAGGGAGAGGAAGGAGTGGTGACCCCTAGCTCACCTGGCACTAGCACCTGGCTGCCCTAGGGGCTGCTAACCGTACGCCGATCACGTGCCTCGTCCCTGGCTTACCCTGAAATAAGCCCCAGGTAGTGAATAGGGCGGTGGAAGCTCTAGTTCTCACCACTGACACCTAGGATAACAACAGGGAAAGGACAAACAACACAAACACAATCAACAATCCCCAAAAGGAGACAATGACAGGAGTGAGCCGAAGAACCCGCAGCTTCAGTTCCAAGACCTCCACAGCAACAGTTGCCCACCAGAGGTCAGAATAAAAGATCTGGAAGGAAGGTCTATATCGGGCAACAAGGGAAGCAGAAAGGCAGAATAAATAGTAGCTGGGAGTGGCTGACAGGGAAAGCTACAGATTCCTAAATGGGACAAAAAGGATCACAAACCTAAGCAGCAAAACCTGGACTGGAATCCATTTCCACCACTAGGTCATGGAGCGACCTCTTGAAACGAGCGAGTAGCCACCCCCTGCGACCTTCTGACCCCAGGCACAACAGGGTCAGCGATAGGTTGTGACACCCAAGTGACAGGAGCATAGTGGAGTGACGGGGGTCCCCATATATGCTTGGGCCCCTAGAAATTCCAAATCTGCCTGACAATGTTATCACGCATCCAGTGATTGGTGACAAGAATATACTGTATGAATTTTAGGTAAAGCAAAAATTAAAGTTTTAATAACCGCTGATATCTCGTCAATATCCGTATATGACCAGGATCCTTCTACGGTTACTGGACAGATTCACAGCAAAGAAAATGGCAAGTCAATGGTGGATTCAGGTGTTTGGGGGCAGGTCCTCTTTACATATAATGGGAGCTATACAGATTTGTTCATTCTGCATTGCGGTGCAGTGGAGTTGATCTCCATTATGATTGGCAGTTTTGCAGATTAGTGAGGTGGCCATAGGATATGAGAATATAGACGTTCTCCTTCGCATTGTTTGACCTTACTGTTGATCAATAACTCATATTTTGACACCAGACTGTTAACTTCCAGCCCTTTCTGTACATTTTTCGCCTGCAATGATCAGGAGACTTGTATTTACACCCTGGAACATTGCTAAGAGACATCCAACTGGAAAATGTTCTCATAGACGCCTGAAGGAACACGTGTTTAATCGATTGATTAGAAGTTATGCTAGAAGGACGTAGATTAAACATGGGCAATAACCTCTTGTTCTCACCGGCAATGGATAACCTTATTCCAGTGCAAATAGTTCCCTGTGATAATAAGCGCAATGTGGCATGTGGCTGCTCAGACAGGCTGCAGACAGGCATAACCACCCAAACACTAACCATGGGCACCTTGCTGGGTTTCCGGTACTTAAAGGGGTTGTCTTATCATAGACAATGGGGGCATATCGCTAGGATATGCCCCCATTGTCTTATAGGTGTGGTTCCCACTGCTGGGACCCGCACCTATATCGAGAGCCCCGCAAGGTGGTGGCTGGAGGACTCCGATCCGGCCACCACAAAGCCGGCTCCCCATAAAAGTGAATGCATGCGCAACCCCCACTCCCATTTATTTCTATGGGGCAGGCGGAAAAAGCCGAGCCAAGTCTTGGCTATTTTCGCCGGCCCCATAGAAAATTAATGGAGGGCAGCTACGCATGCGCAGTGCACCCTCCTTCACTTGCGGGGCTCCGTTCTCGATATAGGTGCGGGTCCCATCATTGTCCATGATTAGACAACCCCTTTAATGACCCACCCTCATTTTTGTCTTTGGCCCAATTAAACAGGTAAAGAAAACATCCATATTTTTAAAAAACATATTTATTAATACCTTATTTTTATTTTAAAGGCTGGTGAGTTCCTGACATCATCTGTTGGAGGAGAGAAGGATAGGGTACCTGATCCTTTTGTTCTCGTGGGATATTAGCTGGCACCAGACAGTAGTTTTCTCCTGTCCACCACTGAATACACATGTCCGGCCGAGCTGATGTGTATGGGGGAGCTCGGAGGAATTCGGGAGAAATAGCTGATCTTTCAGCCAACAGCTATGAAATGTGTATGGCCACCATAATACTTTGGTCATGCCTTTAAACTTTGCAAAACCCGATACTGACCCAGGTACCCGTTCACGAAGGAAACATCTTGGCACCTGTTTGGCCGGCTTCTTGGTTACAGGGCTGGTGACTCTCGGTCTGTGGCTCAGCATCTCCATCTGCTCACTCATGCAGTCTTGGATGAGTATCTTCTTCTAAGACCTGGTCACTACTGGCAGAACACTAGGGGCTCTGACTGCTCTCCTTATATACAGTTTCTAGCTGAGCTAAGACCTTCTAGTGGGAGGGGTGGAGTGGAGAAACACAACTGAAACAAATACAAAGTTACAATTTCTCTCTGTCATAGACTTTCATTAGAACTTCAATAATACCTAATGTGAATGAGAAAGCAGTTTTTTCAGACAAAAATAATTCTTTAGACATACTAAAAAAGTTAAACCAGACATCCAAAAGGTCTGTCTGGTTTTGGTGGTAAACAAGTCGGGCTTTTTCCCTCCAAAACACTCTCTTCTTAAACCTTATTTTAACTGTGGAAAATGACTTGCTACTCATTATTAGCAAGCAAGTCCCAAAAGTCTATCAGCATTCATTAACCCTTTCCACAGTGCCTTGCAAATATACCGGATGTATGTCACAACAAATATATAAAATGCACAGTATTAAACAGTATGTTAGTGCAAGTATGGAGTTGGTGGCTTTACATAGGGGAAATAGAAGCAAATGTCCACAAATGTCCAGATTTTAATACCCCTGCTCCAGGGCACTAATTCCTTTAGACAGCAAATTTAGGGAGTTGAGAGACATACTGAAATGGAGGGTAGATGAAAGGCAGTAAGAAGCTGTGCCTCAGCAGTTACAGTTACATTAGTAAATACATTTTAATAGACTCTGCATGAAAAACACATTACTTTATTAAACCCTTCCAGAACCCTGCCATCTGGATTTGACAGCTCCCCAGTATTTTAAGTTGCATCATGAAGAGTATGTAAACTGTATGTAGCAAGTTTTGCTGAGATCCATCAAGGCATGTAGGAGCCTATGAGGAACCACCAAACTAATATTAAGGAAGGGGCGAAGGGCACACCAGTTCTTTTCTTTTGGGCACGCTCCAGTGCTTGGGATCCTCCTGCCTGATGGTGGTCGAAGAGCCCTCGATGTTGATAGTTTTACGGTGAAAGGCAGGATCCCTGTTGTTGTGATGCTGGCACATTACAGTGCAAATGAAGTGCAGGAAATAATGAGGAGACAGTTGTGTGGCAAAACAGTTTCTTTACTGAACAATTTAGATACAAACATGTCAGGACAGTTGTCACTTGTAATGGACCGGCTGATGTTACCCAGAAATGCAGTATCCTCAGATGTTGAAGGTCTTACAGCTGCATGGATAATCATGGCTGACTTGTATAAGCTTCTAGATATTGGGAGTTTTACTTCACTTTAGGCAATATTCTCTTGCAACCATTAAGGGCGTTCCTCTCCAAAGTGGAAATACTCTTCTGCTACATTCTTTGACAGGTTGCTAATCCACTCTTTCACCTTGGGATTTGGTAATATAAACAGGTGCGCCTAACTGTGTTTTGGTATGGGCTCAGGCATCGGAGGCTTCTCGTGAACACAGGTGACATAAAAGTCAAATAAGTCGTTCTTATGACTGGTCAACTCTACAGGTCTTCCTCTACACCACGGATGCCCAACCTGCGGCACTCCAACTGTTGCAAAACTACAACTCCCAACATGCTCTGATAGCTGTAAGCTGTCCAGGCATGCTGGGAGTTATAGTTATAGTTTTGCAAAAGCTGGAGGGCTGCAGGTTAGGCATCCCTGTTCTACACCTCTCTAGCATCTGGTCTGCTTTGGCAATATTATGGCTCTATTCTGGGTAGTACCAGGTCCAGGATGACCTAAGATGTCAGCTTTACATCTTTGTGCTTCCTTTCTCTTTGACTGAACTAGTTTAGACTGGCTTAGGGTGCCTTCACACGCGGCAGATTTTTTTTTTTTGCTTAAAATTCCTGCTACTGAAAATCAGTTCCATTCATCTGAATGAGGCTTGCAGAAATCCATGTGCTTGCCATTAAAACAACCCCATTCACATGAATGAACTGATTTTCAGCTTCAGAAATTTCTGCAACAAAATCTGCTGCGTGTGAAGGCACCCTTAAACTCAGACTGACTCAAACAACTGGCTCTGGAATGTTCTGCCCTCTCCTTATATAGAGAGTGACACCAGCCCCATCTAGTCATGGCTACAAATATGGCCTCCGGGAATTAAGAAAATGAAAATACTTAAATATTACTTTATTATAAATATATTCCCAAATACCTTTCATTAGTATATAATGGCTCGTTTTGCCTGGGGAGAAATCATTAGGAGAAATAAAATGTCCTATCACACAGCAGAACAAGTTACTTCACAGCACTGAAGTAAAGCGCTGCCTCATCCTCCTCTTTGCTCTGCTTGCCAGGGATTATGATCCTGAATAAAGCTGAATCTCTGTAGGACTGGAGTTCATGAGGAGACATGAAGTACAGAGAGGACGGACAGGACAGGCATTGTTACAATGGATCGGCAAAACCCCCCCCAAAAAACGGATGCAACACGGACATCACACAGATATCATCCATATTTTTTTGCAAAATACATACAATCGTGTGCATGAGTTTACATCACAGACTTATTCCGCTCTTCTGATCGGTCAGAAGAACAGAAAAAAAAAGAAGAAAAAAACGGATCCTTTAAAAAAAAACAAAACGGATCCTGATCATCAGTTATGCACATTTGGCATCGGTTTGACCCATTTCAATTTTTTTTTACACAAGAAGAAAGTCTTGCATGCACGGAAAAATAACGGTGATGTACTGTAAACTCGGCCTAACATGGGAACTGGATATTGTCTATGTCCAATGACGGGTGCCAGATATAAGCGCCCATGAAGAACAGCCAGCTTCACATGCGTCTGTGGAAAGAGAGTCAAATAAACGTAAAATGGAGAAATTAACTGAGAAAGTAAGAGCTAAGAGCAAAGTAATTGCGAGTGATTTGTATCTGAGATTGTATTAAAAAAAATCCTGGCGTCGACTCGGAGCCACAAACGAATCTTGTCTGAGTAAATAATTACAGGAAAATAAATTGGGCAGAGTGAATTAACCAAGACGGAGAGGCGAAGAAACGAAAAGAGGCAATCGGTTTCAGGTGAGTAATTATATATACAGCTTCAGGGTTATATGGAGGACTCACAATCGATGGCGCTTTCTCCAAGTGGATGATATATACCAACAATTTGTCCTAAGTGGTTAATTGTCAGCCGCGGCTACTACCCTGGACTGATTATGATTCAGAGAACAGGCAGGACTGGATACCGGGTCTAAGAGGCAAATGTATTGGGACTTCTGTATAAAATGACTTTAAAAAAGGCTTCTTAGAGGACATCTGTCAGCAGGTTTGTACCTATGACACTGGCTGACCTGTTACATGTGCGCTTGGCAGCTGAAGGCATCTGTGTTGGTCTCACGTTCATATGTGCCCGCATTGCTGAGAAAAATGATGTTTTACTATATGCAAATGAGCCTCTAGGAGCAATGGGGGCGTTGACATTACACCTAGAGGTTCAGCTCTCTCTGCAACTGCCACGCCCACTGCATTTTGATTGACAGGACCAGACAGTAAAAAAAATCATCATAACGCCTTCCTGGCCCTGTCAATCAAAGTGCAGAGGGAGCGGCAGTTGCAGAGAGAGCAGAGTCTCTAGGTGTAATGGTAACGCCCTTGTTGCTCCTAGAGGCTCATTTGCATATATTAAAACATCAATTTTCTCAGCAATGCGAGCACATATGAACATGGGACCAACACAGATGTCTTCAGCTGTGTGTGTGTGTGGGGAGAGTCCCTATTAAGCCTTCATTATTAACAATTTTTCATGCTAGAGGACCTGTCCATGCAGTACGGTCATGGCCAAAAAATCTTGAGACTGACACAACTTTAGGCCTCATGCACACGACCGTTTTTTTATGCTGTCCGCAAAAAGGGGTTCCGTTGTTCAGTGATCCGTGTCCGTTTTTTCCTTCCGATGTGTTTCCGTGTGTCTTCCGTTTTTTTTAGCAGACATGACCCAAAAAATTTTACCAAAAGACAGGCAGACAATTTTTGCCAAGTGCCTGCCAATGGATCCGCTAAAAAAACGGACACGGAACACGGATGACACACGGATGGCCATCCGCATTTTTTCACGGTCCCATTGACTTGAATGGGTCCGTGAACCGTTTTTCACGGACAAGAATAGGACAGGTTATATTTTTTTGACGGACTGGAATCACGGATCACGGACGCGGAGGACAAACGGTGCATTTTCCGAGTTTTCCACGGACCCATTGAAAACCAATAGGTCCGCAGAAAATCACGAAAAACGGAGCAACGGACACGGAATCAAACAACGGTCGTGTGCATGAGGCCTTAGTTTTTTGTTGCTTGAGTGTTTTTGTCAGATGTTTCTATGGGATACTGAAGTACAATTCTAAGCATCTCATTCTTTTTTTAAGCTTTATTGACAAATACATCAGGTTTACACAAATACTCATTGGGGGAGATTTATCAAAATTGGAGTAAAAGAAAAACTGGTTTAATTGCCGATAGCAACCAATCCGATTCAACCTTTCATTTTTCAGAGCGCCTTTGTAAATTAAAAGGTGGAAGCTGATTGGTTGCTATGAGCAAGTCAGCCAATTGTACTTTAAACTAGTTTTGATAGATCTTTCCCAATATTTCCAATGTTGACCCGGGTTTTGTTTTCCACCTGCTTTTTGGGGATTGACTGCAGGTTCTTAATGGGATCAAAATTTCCTCCCAGCTTCTCCCAATGACCCAGCAGCAATGTGGGGAGAACAATAGGCCTCATTTATCAAAACTGTCTAACAGGAAAATTGTCTTAGTTGCCCATAGCAACCAGTCAGAGCTCAGCTTTTATCTCTTAAAGGGGTTCTCCGGGAATTAAGAAAATGAAAATACTTAAATATCACTTTATTATAAATATATTCCCGAATAGCTTTCATTAGTTATAATGGTTTGTTTTGTCTGGGGAGCAATCATTAGGAGAAATAAAATGGCCGCCATCCTATTAGTACACACAGAACCTGTCCTAATCACACAGCAGGACAAGTTACTTCTCAACACTGAGCTAAAGAGCTGCCTCATCCTCCTCTCTGCTCTAATTGTCAAGGATTACGATCCTTAACACAGCTGATAAGATCTTTAGCTGAATCTCTGTAGGAATGGAGTTCATGAGGAGACATGAAATACAAAGGGGGTGGATAGGACAGACTGTGGTATTGTGGGACTGTGGTAATGGTTACTTCACATTACTGAGCTAAAGAGCTGCCTCATCCTCCTCTCTGCTCTGCTTATCAGAGATTATGATTAGAGATGAGCGAACATTTAAAAAAAGTCCGTTGTTCGGGGTTCGGGTGGTGGTTAATCGCGCATCCCGTTATGGATTCCACTATAGCGCATATGGAATCCATAAGGGGCGGCTGCCACCTACCCGAACTGTTGCACAGCCGAAGGACCTGGCGCTCTCTCACTATGATCTAATACAGCTGATAAGATGTTTAGATGAATCTCTGTAGAAATGGAGTTCATGAGGAGACATGAAGTACAGAAGGGGCGGAGAGGACAGACTGTGGTAATGTGGGGCTGTGGTAATGGAAACTGCATACAAGTGCTGCTGCTCATCAACCACATCCCTCACCTCCTTTGTGTACTTTATGTCTCCTCATGAACTCCGTTCCTACAGAGATTGAGCTGAAGATCTTATCAGCTGTATTCAGGATCACAATCCCTGACAAGCAGAGTGGAGTGGAGGATGAGGCAGCTCTTTACCTCAGTGTTGTAAAGTAACTCGTCCTGCTGTGTGATTAGGACAGGTTTTGTGTGTACTAATAGGAAAGCAGCCATTTTATTTCTCTTAATGATTGCTCCCCAGACAAAACAAGCCATTATAACTGACGAAAGGTATTTTGGAATATATTTATAATAAAGTAATATTTATGTATTTGAAGTAATTTTATTTTCTTAATTCCCAGAGAACCTCTTTAAAGTGTTTAAAAATAAATAAATAGGTGAGCTCTGATTGGTTGCCATGGGCAACTAAAACAGTTTTCCTGTTAGACAGTTTTGATAAATGACTAGTGTTGGGCGAGCATGCTCGGCCGAACACCAGTTCGGCTTGAGCATCGCGATGCTCGGCACATCGTGGTGTTCGGCCAAACACTGCATGTGCTTGAGGGCGATGCTCGAGTCTCCTCCCCGCACGTTTGTTGGCTTCTACATGCAGGTAAGTACTGCCACTAATTGTAATGCAGTAGCCATGTTGGTTACTGGCATTACAGTGATTGGCTGGCCGATGACACGTGTTCGGCTCAGTCTTAGTCAGGGAGAGCTGTGCTGAAGATGGGACAGATAGTGTAGGGAGCAAAATGGTAATATTTTAAAGAAAAAACTTAGAGACCCAAAAGTCTTTTTAAGGACTATTGTTGTATCTGGCAGCAATAAAATTATTAGCGCAACCTGTGCTAAATTGTGTGCAATTGTTAGTGCCGCTTCTGATAGTGACACAACCTCTGCTACATCTTTTATTTTAGATTTGCGCAGCCTAAATATCTGTGACATTCAGCGCAATAGTTTGGCCGCTGGTGAAAGCAACATTACCAGCGCTACATCTCCTGTATAACGTTTGTGCATCCTAAATATCAGTGACATATATTCAGTGTAATTTTTTATTAGCCGGTGGTGACAGCAACATTACTTGTGCTATACCTCCTGTATAACGTTTGCGCATCCTAAATATCAGTGACATTAATTCAGTGTAAATTTTTATTAGCTGGTAGTGACAGCGACATTACTTGCGCTATACCTCCTGTATAACGTTTGCGCATCGTAAAATTTTCTGTGACATTCAGTTTACTTTTTTCTATAGATGCCATGGACAGCGACATTATTTGTTCTACATCTCCTGTTTAACGTGTGCGCATCCTAAAAATATCTGTGACATTCTGTGTACTTTATTTGCACATACACGTACAAAACCTGCACTACTGTACGTGTGACATACTTGCAAGCATATATACCATTTAATATGTGCAAGGCCGGCAGTGAGGGACGGGGAATTGGCCGTGCTGCTGATGGTACAGGCAGAGGCCGTGGCCCGACAAGCCCGCTTGAACAGGGACATGAGGAGATTTTGCGCCCTGATTCCCAAACTCTCGAGCATCCACAGTCAGAAGAAGATGGTGGTGGGGAACGGCAATTAGTGTGTCACGAGGTGGATGATGATGATGAGACACAGTTGCCAATAAGTCAACTGTAAATAGTGTCTCAAGAGGTTCATGATGAGGATGAGACACAGTTGTCAGTTATCAATAACTGAGGTTGTTAGGTCAACAAGTCAGGAGGATGACCAGAGTGAGTAAGTGGAAGAGGAGGTGGTGGACGATGAAGTTACTGACCCAACCTGGGAAGGTGGCAAGCCGGGCGAGGACAGCAGGACAAAGGGGGAGGAATCCGCAGCACCGCAACAGGCTGGAAGAGGCAGTGGGGTGGCAAAAGAGAGAAGGCGGGCCACACCAAACAGGCCAGCAACTGTTCCCAGGAGCACCCCCTTGTGGAAATCTCGCTTGCCAAGTAGGGTAGGTGTCCCATGAATGGCCCATGAATGTGTGTGACCACCACTGTTTGTTTAGGGGCAGATATCTTAGGCCTGTGAGACACCTAACAGAGAGATAGCTCTTAGGGACAGGAATTAAATGTAGTGTGCTGGTACTGAGCCGCAGTTCCTACACAACAGAACTGAGCAGTGCTTTTGGTCTGAATGTGAATCGACTGTATGTGATTTTTACCAACCATACAATCCTATTACCACTGGCAATAAGTGCCACGAGTTTGTGCGAGTTTGAGTGCGATACTTACCAATTCTAGTGTCATAATTCCAACGGCAATAGACACCATTAAGAGTGTGAATGAGAAATAAATTCCCACTTCAAACTGTACCACAGAGTGGCCAGCAGAGACTTAATGATAGTTGTGTCAGCTCAAATAAAATTTATAACATTGCCAGCACTCTCAGCAAGATAACCTAGGTTGCACCTAATTGTGCACCAATGAACTCCTAGTTTTGCACAGCAGTACCACACATGCAAACTACACCTGATACCTAATGTAGCCTAGCTATCCTCAGGTTTATGACAGGCTCTGCGCCCATGGAATAAACAAATGCTCTATGTAGTGTGAGGTGGCACCATTTGCAAGTGAGGAACCGTCACCCCCTCCTCATTCCTGATAGTTTTAACCTATCCCTGTAGGTCTTGTGATTTTAGATTTGTAACAATAAAGATATTTATGGGTGTGGTGGCTCACACTGGATGGGTATATGGAATAGGTGCCACAGCCCTAGTCAGAGGTACACCACCCCTCTGTTAGAAAATTCAGTAAAGTTAGCTTGGTGGGGCATGCACTCAACACCTGAGCAACATAATACCGTTGGACAGTATTAAATTAATACAAAATTGAATTTATTCAGCCGCGGTCTATAAAACATATAACAAATAAGTAAAAAACATATATAAAAGGCAATAGCTATTGCAAATCACCACTAATAAAAAATGTATCATAGAGGCAGTAAAGGAACTGGAGTCCAAGAGTGTATATTGTTACAATGTTCTTGATGTATCAAATCGATGTGGTCTGATTCAGATTGAAGTAATGGTTTTGGGCTTTAATCCCTCCAATTTTAGTCCAGTCCTCAGGGTAAGTATATAACACTCTTCAGGGTAAGTATATGACACTCCTTTATCGTAGATGGAAATTGGAATGATAATCCACCCAAGTCTTAGGGTATTAAAAGGTACTGGCTTACCTCTCCACGGAGCTCGCACGGAGTTCTTACACTGTAAGGCGACACCCCGAACTCGGCTTTACAGGATCGGCGTCTCCCGCCGTATGACGCCGATCCTGTAAAGCCGAGTTTGGGGTGTCGCCTTACAGTGTGAGAACTCTGTGCGAGCTCCGTGGAGAGGTAAGCCAGTACCTTTTAATACCCTAAGACTTGGGTGGATTATCATTCCAATTTCCATCTACGATAAAGGAGTGTCATATACTTACCCTGAAGAGTGTTATATACTTACCCTGAAGAGTGTCATATACTTACCCTGAAGAGTGTCATATACTTACCCTGAAGAGTGTTATATACTTACCCTGAGGACTGGACTAAAATTGGAGGGATTAAAGCCCAAAACCATTACTTCAATCTGAATCAGACCACATCGATTTGATACATCAAGAACATTGTAACAATATACACTCTTGGACAGTTCCTTTACTGCCTCTATGATACATTTTTTATTAGTGGTGATTTGCAATAGCTATTGCCTTTTATATATGTTTTTTACTTATTTGTTATATGTTTTATAGACCGCGGCTGAATAAATTCAATTTTGTATTAATTTAATACTGTCCAACGGTATTATGTTGCTCAGGTGTTGAGTGCACGCCCCACCAAGCTAACTTTAATAAAGATATTTAGTTTAGGACCCCTACAGGGATCTTTGTCGGTCCACTGATTGAATTGAGTATTTTGGCCAGGGACGCTACATTTTCCTGACGGCATACTGGGTGAATGTTGTGGAGGCCGGGAGCGAGTCGTACCCTGGGATGGCACAAGTGCTACCGATGCCAAGGATTGCGGGCCCTACTTCCATCAGGGTTTCCGCCGCCACCTACTTTAGTGGCTGCAACCCCTCCTTCTCCTCCTCCGCCTCCACTTCCACCTCTGAATTAATAACTTGCAGCACCAGTCAGCCATCAAGTCAGTAGCTGGAAGCAGTGTAGCACTGCAGTGGGGAATCGGCAACAGGCTGTGCTTAAACTGATCTGTTTAGGTGACAAACAGCACACCGCCGCAGAACTGTGGCAGGGGATAAAGGACCAGACCAAGCTGTCGCCACTCAACCTACAACCAGGCATGGTTGTGTCTGATAATGGCCGTAACTTGGTGGCGGCTTTGGAGCTCAGCATGCTCACACACATACCATGCCTAGCCCATATGTTCAACCTAGTGGTTCAGTGATTTCTCAAAACCTACCCCAATTTGCCTGAGGTACTGGTGAAGGTGCGCTGCATGTGTGCCCACTTCTGCAAGTCATCAACAGCTTTCGCCGATCTGGCAATGCTGCAGCAGCGCTTGCAATTGCCAGCTCACCGACTGTTGTGCGATGTGAGCATGCGCTGGAATTTGACGTTCCACATGTTAGCCAGGCTTTGTGAGCAGCAGAGGGCAGTAGTGGAATACCAGCTGCAACATGGTTGTCGCCTTTCCAGTCAGCTTCCGCTCTTCACAAGTGATGGGTGGGTATTAATGTCTGACCTCTGTGAGGTTTTACGCAACTTTGAGGAATCAACACAGATAGTGAGCGGCTATAACGCTATCATCAGCGTTACCATCCCACTTCTGTGTCTACTTAAACTCTCGCTGCTCACAATTAAGGCGGACTCTTTGCATGGAGAAATGGAGGAAGACAGTACACAAGGTAATAGCCAGACCACCCTTAGTTCGTCTTCTCAGAGAGAATTGGATGATGAAGAGGATGAGTAGCAGGAGATGGTTGCCTCCACTACAGAGAGTAGTACCCATGGATGTTTTATTCCATCTGTTCAGCGTGGATGGGTAGAAGAGGAGGAAGAGGATAAGGAGATTGAGAGTCATCCTCCTGATGAGGACAGCGAAGTCTTGTCTGTTGGGACTCTGGCACACATGGCTGACTTTATATTAGGCTGCCTTTCCTGTGACCCTCGCGTTGTATGCATTTCGGCCAACACTGAGTACTGGTTGTTTACACTTTTTGACCCCCTCTATAAAGAGAACTTCTCATCTCTCATTCCTCTGGTGGAGAGGACGAGCAAAAGGGTGCAATACCAGAAGGTCCTTGTGGAAAAATTGCTCCAAAAATTTCCAGCTGACAACGCTGGCTGCAAAGTACGTAGTTCTTGGGCAACCGAGGGGAGATGAGGGGAACACACAGCAGTTCCAACAGAGGCAGGGCAACACTCTCCAAGGCCTGGGACAGTTTTATGACACACCGCCAGCACCTTTAACCTGATGCGCGGCCTAGTGTCACAAGGAGGGAAAACATTTTTAAGATGGTGAAGGAGTACGTGGCAGACCCTGTCAGCATCATCAGTGATCCCTCTGTGCCTTACAACTATTGGGTGTCCAAGCTGGACATGTGTCACAAACTGGCGCTCTACGCCTTGGAGGTGCTGGCCTGCCCCGCCACCAGCGTTTTGTCAGTGCGGGTATTTAGTGCTGCTGGGGGCATAATAACTGATAAGCGCACCCACCTGTCAACTGAAAATGCTGACCGATTGACTCTTATAAAAATGAACCAGGCCTGGATTGCCCCTGACTTCTCTACTCCACCAGAGGAATGCGGCTGAACATAAAGGCACTTTAAATGTGGCTTTATGGTATATTGAATACACTGTATTCCCATGCACTTCTTCCACCACTAAAAAGGGTATATGGTTCAATCTCCCTTTTCTCATCCTCCTCCATCATATCAACATGCTTATTAGGCTGCGCTCGCTCCTAATGTTTTAGAGGGTCACCAGCAGTCCCTCAACCATAATGTTTTAAAGGGTCACCAGCAGGCCCTCACCCCTACTGTTTTAGACGGTCAGATCAGCAGCAGGCACTCGCCCCTAAGGTTTTAGAGGGTCAGCTCAGCAGCAGACCATCACCCCTATATTTTTAGATGGTAAGCTTTGCAGCAGGCCCTCGCCCATAATGTTTTAGATGGTTAGCTCAGCAGCAGGCCCTCACCCCTCATGTTTTAGACGGTCAGCTCGGCAGCAGGCCCTCACCCATAATGTTTTAGATGGTCAGCTTGGCAGCAGGCTCTCGCCCTTAATGTTTTAGAGGGCCAGCTCAGCAGCAGACCCTCACCCCTGATGTTTTAGAGGGTCAGTTCAGCAGCAGACCCTCACCCCTAATTTTTTAGATGGTCAGCTCTGCAGCAGGCCCTCGCCCATAATGTTTTAAATGGTCAGCTCAGCAGCAGGCCCTCACCCCTACTGTTTTAGACGGTCAGATCAGCAGCAGGAAAGACTGTTTCCTAACAATTTTTCCTCTAAAATCGACTTTATCTCTGGTTTTGTGCGTATTATTGTCAGTCTGTAAAAGTGGCGTACTACTCAGACAACATCGTTCCCAGCAGCGACCTGGGAGTCCAAGATGCATGCAGACATCCTCCCCATGCTGTTCCCGAACCATTTCAGTGGTGTTTCCATCAATTTCTGACATTTTCCTGTGAACCAGACAACCTCCCCTCTTCAGAGCAGGAGGTGCCCGGTTTAACGCTCGGGTTCTCCCATTGACTTCCATTGTGCTCGGGTGCTCGGTAGAGCACCCGAGCATCCCCTGGTATTCTGCTCTAGCACCCGAGCAATTTGGTGCTCGACCAACACTATAAATGACCCCTAATGCTTTTTCCAGCATGATGGAACACCATATCACAAGGCAACAGTGATAACTAAGTGGCTCAGTGAACAAAACATAATTTTCTTTTGGGTCCATGGCCAGGAAGCTCCCCAGGTCTCAATCCCATTGAGATCCTGTGGTCAATCCTTATAAAGCCAGGACAAAAGCCGCATGGGATACAATTACTTACTAAAAAAAGACATATTGGAACAGATGACAGGTTAAAATGATCTTCCGATAGGTCATAGAAACATGTTGAAGTCTCTACGAGATGCTACCCCTTTGACACCGCTCAGAGATTTTTACGTAATGCAGCTGTGTAACAAGCAATTGGACTGCTACCGAATTTTCACAGATTCACTCATATTAACCCAATGACGATGTGATGGGAACGTTGTCAGATTTCCTATAACAGAAGTCTCTAAGCAGTGCCAAAGGGGCTTAATCACTACAGAGCTCTCTACTAGTGGAAACTGTGGTGGTTTTAGCTCACATAACAATGTCATCTTCCCACGTACATCTATCAGAAGATTATTTTGGCTGCATTTAATTCTGGCTGGCAGCGTCCTGCTCTATTTTTGCTGCACGTTTTGGCCAGATATATGTGAATGAATATTTGTCACCAAGTAATAATCATGCCTGTACCTGTGTACATATTAAAAAAATACTTACCGTACCTGAAATTTTCATTTCCTGTAGTCCGTAGGCAGCACAACTTTCCCCATTTGTTCTGTGCTGCCATAGGACATCCAGGAAAAATATTTTCCTTTACTTACAAAAATGAAAATAAATAAAAAAAAATCTACCAAGGTGTCTCTTACACCCACAGAATATTTGTGCTTGCTTTTCTCCCCAGACACCACTAGGTGGCACACTTGGATTGCAGCTTTCAGTCTTTTACTAGGCCGAAGTCACCCTGATCTAATCTGAGCAGGATATAAGTCTCTCAGCAATGTTTCAGGCCAGGTGAAGTGAAAGACGAGTTCAGACTGAGTAGATATTAAAGGCAAAAATCATAGGAGGTTATTGTCAGTCCGCTCTGACAAAAAAGGTTAAAACCGTCCAGTGTGTGGGATGGCATGCTAGACATGGCAGAAGGTAGTCACCGGCTCGTTGAAGGGATATTTCCAGGAACATCTAAGAGGAAAATCTGTTTCAGAAGTCAAAAGTTGTCTGGTTCCGTTTGGGGCTATTATTTTTGCAGGACATTATCTAGAGATGAGCGAATCGAATCCCACAAAGTGGAATCCGATCCGAATTTCAGGATGAATTTGATTCGCCTCAAAGCCGAATTTCCTCGTGCTTGACGTAAGCAAATCGATTTAACCTGAAATAGTATAAAAACTTTAAAAAAATTCATTCTTACCTCCTCCATTTGCTCGCGATGGGCTGCCAGCCTCCATCTGGATTGAGGATCTTGGCCGAAATCCCGTGTCTGGTGACATATGACGTATTTCACGAAGCAAATTTATTTGTAAAATCCGGCGAATCAGCCAAATCGAACTTTTGAAAAATTCACTCATCTCTAACCGTATCCATAGGAAGAAATTAATTGGTGTATAAAGAATTTTTTTATATATTTTGCGTTTCAATCATTAAAAGGGTATTCCGGTTGCTCGAATTTTTCCCATATTCACTGTAGAGGGGATAACCATCAGATCGGTGGGCGTTTTACCACCGGGACCCCCATCGATCACGAGAATGGGGACCCGTATCCCTTGCAGCCCCACTGAAATGAAAGGAGCCACCGGTCAGGCATGCGCGCAGCCGCTCCATTCTTTGCTATAGGATTTATGGTGATAGTGGAGCACTTTACTTGGCTATCTCCGGATCTGATAATTATCCCCTATCCTGTGGATAGGGGATAACTTCTACCAACCGGAATACCCCTTTAACTATTTGCTAGTAAATAAGAACATTCTTTTTGACATCCGGAGCCCGAAAACCTGTACAGGCCTAGAACGCTGCAGAGCTGAGAGGCTGACCAAATATTTTGGCCCACGTAATCCTCCTAAGGCAGATTTAATGAAGTCATTGGCCACCACAAACCTTCCTGTGATGTGGGCTTGAAGGGGATTGGTCAGACAATGTCACTGGCATTGCCTATTATCATGCCTCCCAAGTGTACGTCTTTTGGAGGGACAGTCCCTCTTTTTGATCTGGGAAATAAATGATATATAAATGCATAATAAATAAATAAATAGCATTAATAACTTACTTATTTGGTGCAATTTGGGCCAATTTAAAATATCTATAATTAGATGGTATATATGTTCATATTTAAAGGGATATTCAAGCACAAGAAAACATGCTGTTCCAGGGGCTGTACATGCTATAAGAAAATATATCTATATTGTACTCGCCTCACTGATCCACGGCCCCTGCAGTTCTGATGGTGCCAGGTTTCCACTGCACCCCACTTCCTCATACTATCTTGAAATAGCTGTGGCTGCTGCTTAGTTAATAACTGGCTGCAACAATGACTTCCCCTTAGCAAGTAAATGTTTAAGTGTAAATGTCCCTCTCTGATCCTCCAAAACATTGGTTGGTATGCCTATTATGATGCTGCAGTACCCCAGATTAGGGTCACTGTAAAAGAGTAGTCTGATGTCATGATAATTATTAAGTAAAATGTTCTAATTTACTGTGGTTGTATATCTAACAGCATTACATGGACAAGTCTTGCCTCAACCCCTTTAGGTTGCCAGGAGATGGACTTGGGTCTGCCCTCTGGTTAGATTAGAGTGAGAGTCTGTGCTTAGCTGAGGAAAAGATGGGACGTACTTGTTCTTACTCCTCAGAGCTAGAGGAGACTCTGAGACTACAGCTACCCAAGCAAGCTACTCTATGACAAAAGTGCTCCAGATAGAGAAAGGAAACTAGAAGGTCCAGAATCTACAAGGCCGTGTATTGGAGTCAGTCAGCAAGGTATTGCGCACGTTTATGGCAGAGAGACTTTGCTGCTGTGAGAGGAACATCACAAACGCACCTTTTCACACATAGAGATGGTTTGGCCAGTTGTATTTTAAATCTGTACCCCCTCAGCCCTGGAATTACAGAAACATTTACAATGGACCTCAACTGCATCCCTAAGGTTCTGCAGAGAAACTTTAGAGAGAGAGACACAGAGAGGAGTTTTGCAACCTCCATAATTGCTGCTGCACATACATTGCTATTGAGAGGAATTGCACTTTCATCTTCTTGGAATTGTGCTTTGTTACTGTTAGATGTACTACTACTCCTATCTTGCACTTTAGTAAACACAGACTTACTGTATTTATTTATATCAACTAACCTGATTACTGATTTCTCCGTCATCCGTCAGCCACACTATTTCCTCGCAGCCTGCCAAACACTTAATACTAAGGGCACCCCAACTACCACCAGGCAAGGGCCCCAACATCAGGGTGTGTCCCAAGGGAAGAAAGGGTTTTCTTTTCTATCAATGCACGGCCCTAGGAAGGTATTGGTGTAAGGATTGTCACTGTGATCTAGGTGTACAACTATCAGTGCCAGAGCTACTATTCAACCGTCATTCTTCACTGACTCCTCCTAGGCTCGCTGCAATGTCATCCTCTTCACCGGGGTCCTACAAGGGACCTACTTGTCCCTGCCAGTAAAGGTCCAACTGCTGCAACGGTAACACCCTTGAGTGGCATTACCACTCCTACACCCTGCTCCTATCTGTGTATGCTGGTACGGTGTCATTCTATGTATTT
Organism: Bufotes viridis; assembly: GCA_033119425.1. Lineage (NCBI taxonomy): Eukaryota > Metazoa > Chordata > Amphibia > Anura > Bufonidae > Bufotes > Bufotes viridis. Next base: position 27,272,201 of record CM065597.1, on the reverse strand, counting down.
TGTCCAGGTCCTCCACATTGTGCATTTCCTATGTTTGAAATTGTTAATGTTCATGTAATGTACCTGATTCACCAGAAGGTGGCAGCAGACTTGGCAGTGCTACTGTTAGAAGAGAGTGGAACCTGTTTTCCATTCTGACCCGCTCTAAGGAAGAGAAGAGACTAGTTGGTTAGAGTTCAGTTCAGCTTACCCCCTTCTAGGGGAAAGTCCTAGCTTACCCCAGCTAAGAAAAGTAAGCCAGCAGAACACCTTCAGCTATGCAGGATATAGAGGACACAGCTTGGAGCCTCATACAGCAAAGGAAAAGTGCCCTGGTACATAATCTAGAGACAGACAACAGAGAGAAGTTGCAGCATACATCAAAGGAAAAGTTCCTATTTAAGCCTGTCAGCATAGCAGAGCCAAGATTGTTATTGCCTGCCAGTTTATGCTAAAACCTGCTGGAAACCAAGAGAAAGCCTGTAAATCATTTAGAGAAACGTTTATGCAAAGTAAAGCGGTTTCTACTTCAGCACAAGGTCTGGACTCAATTTACTCTACAAATCCCTCAACTATTCAGCCTATTTGCTCTGCTTCAGACGACAACTCCTGGGGTGCAACACCAACATTAAGGGACATTATAGGCATTCCTACACCTGGGTACGACCAACACTATCTACTTAAGGGGACTCTATCCCTTGTTGCTTCAATGCAACTGGCTTCACAACAAATTTACTTCTAGACTATGTTTTTTACAACCTCCTCGATTACATTAACAAGGCAGTGACAATGTACCTCCTGAAATACTGTAGCTACAGCTTCACCTGGTAATGGGACGCAAAAGGTCTCTGGCATCTGTCACCCCTGCTCCCAGAAGCAGTCACCATGGCTGATTGGCAACCATGGGCGTAGCTATAGGGGGTGCAGAGGTAGCAGTCGCTACCGGGCCCAAGAGCCTTAGGGGGCCCAAAGAGCCTTGTGCCGCATAAGAAGACACATAAAGCACGAAGGGAAGGGGGGCCCAAGCTAAACTCTTGCACCAGGGCCCATGAGCCGTTAGCTACGCCCCTGTTGGCAACTGTGGGTCCTGACATTTAATATATAGTGTCATCACCCCTTCTGATGTCACTGCCTCACATGTGATGTCATCACATGTTCTCAGTCCTTAAAATGCAGAGGTCAAGCAATGTTACTGATATTGTCCTTTAGGACGTCATCACTGGTACCATACTGGTACACTAGTGCAACCCATCAGCACATATCCTTGACATTCCCCCATTCAACAAAGGTGCCTTGATCATTCTTGTGACATCATTATTATGGTGACATCACCCACTGCCAACTCTCTGTACATACACTATTTGTCCATTGTAGGACATCAAGACTGTTGAGAAACTGGTGGACGAAACATTGACAACAATGCAATGCAGCACCGGTGTTCTGTCCCCAGATGCAGGTCCAGTTATTTCCTGTGTGTTTATCAGCTCAAAATTGCATTTACTGTGTTGTAATTCATTTGCATTTATTGTATGGTAACAGCGCCATCTATTGATCAGTTCATGTATTTCTTCCAACCTGTTTTTTCCTATGCATTATGGGAGTCCCAGAGCATTGTGGGTAGTTCCTGGTTCTTCCTCTTCTTGTGCTGGGATGGCAAGCAGCCACCATCTTATGTCTCAGGTGCCACACTCTCTCACTGGTTTCCTGCCCCATCATCTGTTATTCAGCCTGTTTCCTAGCATAGTCGGTAAGGGCATTATCTATGTGCTATTTACTGAAGTTTATTACATGTTTCTTGTATTGATAACTCACCATCACTGTATTATCTCATGTACTGGATGTATAGCAGATTATTCTATGTCTTATGCCATGTACCATGGATATTTATGTTCTAAAATACTACTGTTTTATTCTGTAGTTTCACCTTTCCTGTCAATCTACCATCAATAAAGAGAAAGTTAAAGCAGTACAGTTTTCTCTTCTTATCAAGACAGAGAAGGTTTAGCTACATGTCAGAGTACACACCGTGCTAACGTGTATGAGGACAGCATAGTGAAACGACTGCTGAGAACAAGCTCAGTGAATAACTGCTAAGACAGCAGTGAAACGACTGCTGAGAACAAGCTCAGTGAATAACTGCTAAGACAGCAGTGAAACGACTGCTGAGAACAAGCTCAGTGAATAACTGCTAAGACAGCAGTGGAACGATTGCTGAGAACAAGCTCAGAAGATCAGACTAGCCGGAGCCCGCCATTATCCACGCAGAGCCTGCATACGGATAACGCAGCAGCCTCCTAACAGTCGCACCGAGTATCAGACTATCCGGAGCCCGCCATTATCCACGCAGAGCCTACTTACGGATATCGCAGCAGTCTCCTGACAGTCACAACATGTCAAATAGTCGAGCATCTTCAGTCAAGACAAGGTCTCAGATAAGTGGCTCTAACAGGACATCGATCAGAGAAGCTGCAGCCATGGCCCGCGCAAGAGCAGAAGCTGCAAAGGCAAAATCCAGCTTCACAGAACAAGAGATGCAGATAAAGCTAGAGAAAGCGCAACTTGAAGCAACTCTAGAAAAACTCGCCGCTGATAAAGAGACAGCAGCTGCCATAGCAGAAGCAGAATATCTAGAAGCCACTGAACGTCTAGAAAATGAGAGTCATCGCAGCATCATACATCCAGGACTTGAATTCCAAGATCCACAACAGCGAACCTTACAATACGTCTATCAACATTCCAAGTCAGATGACGGCCCAGACCCACCGCTTAATACAAAGCAGTTTGTTGACAAGCCAAACCAACATGCCTTTTCGGATCATCAAAAAGTCAGCTATCCGTCTCCTTGCAGCAAACTAGAGAAAACACATCAGAGTGAAACCGGCTACAACAACTTCTCTCCAGAACGGGAAATCAGATATCCGCCCCTGCTAAGAGAGATGCCCTTCGCTTCAGAACGGTGTTACACAGACCGAATTAAACCAGAGACTTCCAACAGGTATGGCCGTGCACCACACAAACACTCTGACAACACAACACCAGCCGATTCCAGCGCTAATCAAGCCACAATGGACTTTGCCAGGTTCCTTGCTAGACGTGAGCTGGTCACCAAGGGACTTGTAAAGTTCAGCGACCGCGCTGAGAACTATCGAGCTTGGCGAGCTTCCTTCCAAAATGCCACCAGAGACTTAGGTCTGTCATGTAGTGAGGAACTGGATCTCCTGGTAAAATGGCTGGGAAGTGAGTCCGCCGAACACGCTAAAAGGATTAGAGACATCAATGTAAATTATCCAGACGTTGGTCTAAAAAGGGTCTGGGATAGACTTGATGAGATTTATGGCGCAGCAGAGGTCATAGAAAGCGCCTTATTTAAGAGAATTGAGGACTTTCCTAAAATAGCGAACAGGGGCTATTCAAAGCTTAGAGAGTTAAGTGACTTATTAATGGAGCTGAGTGTAGCAAAGGCAGAAGGGGATCTGGTGGGATTGACATTCCTTGACACTGCTAGAGGTGTGAATCCCATAGTTCAGAAGCTCCCATATAACCTGCAAGAGAAGTGGGTCATGTATGGTTCTCGGTATAAACAGACTTACAATGTACCATTTCCTCCATTTAATGTGTTTGTAGATTTTGTCTCTGAACAAGCAAAAATCAGAAATGATCCTAGCTTTGATTTCATGATGTCATGTGCCACCACCTCAGTCAGTAAACCTCGTAGGGCAACTGTGGAGGTCCACAAAATTAACGTTTCTTCCACAGGTTTCGTTCATAAAGAGTTCAGCTCCTATCAAGGAGGAGACAAACCCAAGGACCCGAGCAGACAGTGTCCCTTACACAGGAAGCCTCATTCCCTACTTAAGTGCAGAACCTTCAGAGAAAAGTCAATGGAAGACCGCAAGACCTTCCTCAAGGAGAACAACATCTGTTTTAAATGCTGCTCTTCAACTTCGCACTTCGCCAGGGACTGTGAGGTTAGTGCAAAGTGTGCCGAATGTGATAGCACAGATCATAACACAGCTCTACACCCTGGGCCACCACCGTGGACTTCACCCAAAACCCAAGAGCATAGCGGGGAGCTAAAGGTCACAGATACTGACACTTTGGCAGTTACTTCTAAATGTACGGAGGTTTGCAGAGACCTCAGAGGAGGCAGATCCTGCTCTAAAATCTCCCTAGTGAAGGTTTATCCAGCAGATGACCAAGGCAAAGCCATCAAAGTGTATGCAATTCTAGACGATCAAAGTAACAAGTCGTTAGCGAAGTCTGCCTTCTTTGATAGCTTCGACATCAGAGGACCCGGTGCCCCTACTCTCTAAGAACTTGTGCTGGTACTGTGGAAACAGCCGGAAGGAGGGCAAGCGGCTACATAGTTGAGTCCAGCGATGGTCAAGTGCGTCTGCCTTTACCAACTATACTGGAATGTAACCAGATTCCTGACAACAGGTCTGAAATACCCACGCCAGAAGTAGCAGCGCATCACCCTCACCTGAAGCGTATAAGACACCTGATCCCGAACCTTGATCCTGAAGCTCAGATAGTCTTACTCCTCGGGAGGGATATCCTACAGGTCCACAAGGTTAGACAGCAGATCAATGGGCCTCACAATGCTCCATACGCCCAGAGACTTGACCTAGGATGGGTAATTGTAGGAGAAGTCTGTTTGGGAGGTGTACACAAACCGACAACTGTCAACAGCATGCTTACCAGTACACTTGAGAATGGACGCCCATCTCTTCTCCAACCATGCGAGAATCATTTCTTCATCAAGGAACTGCCTCAAAGCACTTCATTAACAGGTGCCCTTGCAGGTCCTGCCTATGATGACTTTATCGAAGATGGCAATCAAGACCACCTGGGATCCACAGTCTTCCGCAAGACTAAAGAGGACAATCGTATGGCGATGTCATTCGAAGATAGACTGTTCCTAGATATAATGGAGCAGGGAATGGTGCAGGACGAAACAAGAAGCTGGGTTGCACCTCTACCCTTTAAGCCTCAAAGACAACGCTTACCCAACAATAGAGAGCAAGTTTTCAAACGATTTGTCTCTCTCAGGCACAACCTACGTAGCAAACCTGAGATGAGAGATCACTTCTTTACCTTTATGGAAAAGATATTCCGGAACGGTCATGCAGAGCTAGCACCTGTACTTCGAGACTCGGAAGAGTGCTGGTACCTGCCCATGTTTGGGGTGTATCACCCGAAGAAGCCAGGTCAGATCAGAGTGGTGTTTGACTCAAGCGCCAAGTATGAAGGCGTATCATTGAACGACGTTTTGCTGTCAGGCCCGGATCTAAACAACAAGCTCATAGGAGTGCTTCTCCGTTTCGCAGAGACTCCATTGCATTCACGGCTGATATCCAACAGATGTTCCATTGCTTCCTAGTTAAGGAAAAACATAGAAATTTCTTGAGATTCCTATGGTTCAAGGACAACGATCCCTCTAAAGATGTTACGGAGTATCGTATGAAAGTTCACATCTTTGGCAATAGTCCTTCTCCTGCAGTCGCGATCTATGGCTTAAGACGCGCAGCTCAGAAAGTAGAAGAAAGTTATGGAGCGGATGTCAGACTCTTTGTAGAGAAGGACTTCTATGTGGATGACTGTCTGAAATCAATGCCCTCAGATGAGACTGCAATCAGTCTTCTTAAAAGAACCCAGGAGATGCTCTCTCTGTCTAACCTGAGGCTACACAAGATCGCTTCTAACAGCCAGAAATTGATGGAAGCCTTTCCTTCTCAAGACCATTCAGAAGACTTGAAGGATTTAGACCTAGGCTTTGACTCACCTCCGATGCAACGGAGCCTTGGCCTGCTATGGGACATAAAAGCTGATACTTTCACTTTCCAGGTTAGCAGAGAGGAAAACCCTTTACTCGCAGAGGAGTACTGTCGGCCATAAGCAGTTTATATGACCCACTGGGGTTTGCAGCTCCAGTACTCATCGAAGGTAAAGCTATGTTAAGAGACTTCACCAGAGAAGGGTTGAACTGGGACACTCCCCTTCCCATGAAGGAAAGAACCACGTGGATGGCCTGGAAGAATTCCCTTACAGCCTTATCTGATCTTCACATAGCTCGTCCATATGTTTCTGTACCAACTACCAAGGTTGAGACACAAAAACTTTGTGTTTTCTGCGATGCTTCAGTCAAAGCAATTGCGGCTGTAGCTTACTTGAAGACGTTAGATACCATCGGACAATGCCATGTAGGGTTCGTCATGAGTAAAACGAAACTAACGCCACTCCAGGAACACACAATACCACGCCTTGAACTATGTGCCGCGGTGTTAGCGGTGGAGTTAGCCGAACTCATTGCTGCAGAAATGGACCTGGAGATTAAAGACTCAGAGTTCTATACCGATAGCAAGATAGTGCTTGGATATATCTGTAATGAAGCTAGACGCTTCTATGTCTACGTCAACAACAGAGTGCTAAGGATCAGAAGATCCACCTCTCCTGAACAATGGAAATATGTACCTACTCATCTCAACCCGGCGGACCAAGCAACCAGATCAGTCGCTGCTGACCGTCTTAAGGATACTATTTGGTTTACGGGCCCCACCTTTTTGTACAAGCCGACGCCCAACACAGAAGAAACTACCATGTTTGAACTAGTAGACCCACATACTGATGTTGAGATACGTCCTCAAGTATCTGTGCTACATACGGAGACTCTAGACCACTACCTGAAATCCCACAGATTCAGTAGGTTCTCTACTTGGAGATCTCTTGTCCGTGCCATCACTTGCCTGACTACCTTCATGGCGGAAGTATCGGCTATCATAAATGCCAGACCGCTAACTCCGATTTCTAGCGATCCTGATGACCCAACTGTTCTCACACCCGCCACACTGCTTACTCAAAAGACTGAACAAATTTGTGCTCCACCTGGAGAATTTAATTCCAAAGATCTTTACAGGAATCGATGGAGACAAGTACAGAGTCTTTCAAACTCGTTCTGGGACAAGTGGAAAAAGCAATACATTCCCACTCTGCAACCGAGGAGAAAGTGGCAAACCAACAAGCCTAACCTCCAAGCCGGCGATGTAGTCCTAATGAAAGACTGCCAGTCACGAAGAAACGAGTGGCCGTTAGGTCTTGTGACTAGGACATTCCCAAGTAAGGATGGAATAATACGCAAAGTAGAATTGAAAATACGGAGACAGGGAGAGACCAAATTGTTCCTAAGACCAGTAGGAGAACTCGTTCTACTGTTTGCACCCAACGAATATAATAGTGACGTCGGTTGACGTCAAGCGGGAGTGTTCTGTCCCCAGATGCAGGTCCAGTTATTTCCTGTGTGTTTATCAGCTCAAAATTGCATTTACTGTGTTGTAATTCATTTGCATTTATTGTATGGTAACAGCGCCATCTATTGATCAGTTCATGTATTTCTTCCAACCTGTTTTTCCTATGCATTATGGGAGTCCCAGAGCATTGTGGGTAGTTCCTGGTTCTTCCTCTTCTTGTGCTGGGATGGCAAGCAGCCACCATCTTATGTCTCAGGTGCCACACTCTCTCACTGGTTTCCTGCCCCATCATCTGTTATTCAGCCTGTTTCCTAGCATAGTCGGTAAGGGCATTATCTATGTGCTATTTACTGAAGTTTATTACATGTTTCTTGTATTGATAACTCACCATCACTGTATTATCTCATGTACTGGATGTAGCAGATTATTCTATGTCTTATGCCATGTACCATGGATATTTATGTCCTAAAATACTACTGTTTTATTCTGTAGTTTCACCTTTCCTGTCAATCTACCATCAATAAAGAGAAAGTTAAAGCAGTACAGTTTTCTCTTCTTATCAAGACAGAGAAGGTTTAGCTACATGTCAGAGTACACACCGTGCTAACGTGTATGAGGACAGCATAACCGGTCATCATACGGGTACTGCTACCAGCTGAAGTTTAGATGTCGCTTTGGATGTGACTGGAGCCAAAAAATCAGTACAGATAATTACAGTGAAATATTTAAGCAAAACTGCTTAACATACCATGTGGTAACTGAAGCTACACTGTGTTAGGGTAAGGAAGGTGGTAGAAGATTGACCGATTGGGTCCATTAGATTTTGGGATAACACAAGAATGGATGTCGGCTTTGAGGAGTCTGGAATCCTACATTCATTGATAAAAAAAAATAATGCATCTAGATTGCCTAGTTGGCAGATTTTGAGAGGGGACACATCATTGGGCTGAAAGAAGCAGGATGGTCATTTTGATGAATTGCCCACCACCTATGCCGTTCTTATAAAACTGTTAGGAGGTGCTGTGGGTTACATGAATACATGCACATATGGTGAATGGGGTCCACATGGCCCAGACAGACCATCAGTAGAGAGGATTACTTGATCCACCGATAAGCATAAGCAGCTCCCACAGTTTCACTGTTGACTATCCAGACACGGGTGGCCCCTTTATTACATACCCCTGAACATTTCCAGGAGCTTAGGAGAAGGAAATTTTAGTGTCACAGTGCCCATTACTAGTGTTGAGCGAACTTGTGGTTTAAGCTCGGCATCTAAAGTTCGGGTTCGGGTTATCGAAGAATCCCGAATGGATTCCGAATTCTGCTATAGTTCGTGGTAGCGGAATCAATAATGGGATTCTTCGCAAGCCGAATCCGAACTTTAGATGCCGAACTTAAAACACAAGTTCGCTCAACATTATCCATTACGTGTCCGGCCAGTGACAGCCAACCACAGTCACCTTCGTTAGCAGTGATGTCGTAAACAAGAAACCTGGAGTGCTATGGACTGAAAAGGTGTGATGTATCCAGGTTCTGTTTGAGATCTGATGACGGTTGGGAGGCCTCATGGTGAGCACTTCAACTCTGCCTTTACTGTGGAGCAACACACTGCCCCAGCTTCTGGTGTGATGATCTGCGGAGCCATCGCATATGTCAGTCACCCCTAGTAGTGATATGGGGGACACTAACAGCGATATATGCAGGACATCCTGCAACCACATTTGATTTCCCAGGAATATCTCCACCAGATTACATTTCTTAGGCTGCCCGATCGCCATATTTATCGCCAAAGGAGCATTTATGGGACCAACTGGGACGCCAGCTTCAGTATCCTACAAGAGTACTGTATCTACAGGCCCAGCTGTACTATCTGTGGGCAAATGTGCCACAGGATACTGGAATCTGTATGCCTCCATGTCCAACCATAACTCATCTTGTATCCAAACTAGAGACCGTATTTCATCTTGTATCCAAGCTAGAGGCTGTATCTCATCTTGTATCAAGGCTAGAGGCCGTATTTAATCTTGTTTCCAAGCTAGAGGCAGTATCTCATCTTGTATCCAGGCTAGAGGCCGTATCTCATCTTGTATCCAGACTAGAGGCCGTATCACATCTTGTATCCAGGCTAGAGGCCGTATCTCATCATGTATCCAGGCTAAAGACCGTATCTCATCTTGTATCCAGGCTAGAGGCCATATCTTATCTTGTATCCAGACTAGAGGCTGTATCTCATCTTGTATCCAGGCTAGAGGCCATATCTCATCTTGTATCCAGGCTAAAGGCCGAATCTCATCTTGTATCTAGGCTAGAGGCCGTATCTCATCTTGTATCCAGGCTAGAGGCCATATATCATCTTACATCCAGGCTAGAGGCCGTATCTCATCTTGTATCCAGGCTAGAGGCCGTATCTCATCTTGTATCCAGACTAGAGGCTGTATCTCATCTTGTATCCAGGCTAGAGGCCGTATCTCATCTTGTATCCAGGCTAAAGGCCGAATCTCATCTTGTATCCAGGCTAAAGGCCGTATCTCATCTTGTATCCAGGCTAGAGGCCGTATCTCATCTTGTATCTAGGCTAAAGGCCGTATCTAATCTTGTATCCAGGCTAGAGGCCATATATCATCTTGTATCCAGGCTAGAGGCCGTATCTCATCTTGTATCCAGACTAGAGGCCGTATCTCATCTTGTATCCAGGCTAGAGGCCATATCACATCTTGTATCCAGGCTAGAGGCCGTATCTCATCTTGTATCCAGACTAGAGGCTGTATTTCATCTTGTATCCAGACTAGAGGCTGTATCTCATCTTGTATCCAGGCTAGAGGCCGTATCTCATCTTGTATCCAGGCTAAAGGCCGTATCTCATCTTGTATCCAGGCTAGAGGCCGTATCTCATCTTGTATCCAGGCTAGAGGCCATATCTCATCTTGTATCCAGGCTAGAGGCCATATATTATCTTGTATTCAGGCTAGAGGCCGTATATCATCTTGTATCCAGGCTAGAGGCCGTATCTCATCTTGTATCCAGGCTAAAGACGTATCTCATCTTGTATCCAGGCTAGAGGCCGTATCTCATCTTGTATCCAGACTAGAGGCTGTATCTCATCTTGTATCCAGGCTAGAGGCCGAATCTCATCTTGTATCCAGGCTAAAGGCCTAATCTCATCTTGTATCCAGGCTAAAGGCCGTATCTCATCTTGTATCCAGGCTAGAGGCCGTATCTCATCTTGTATCCAGGCTAAAGGCCGTATCTCATCTTGTATTCAGGCTAGAGGCCATATATCATCTTGTATCCAGGCTAGAGGCCGTATCTCATCTTGTATCCAGACTAGAGGCCGTATCTCATCTTGTATCCAGGCTAGAGGCCATATCTCATCTTGTATCCAGGCTAGAGGCCGTATCTCATCTTGTATCCAGACTAGAGGCTGTATCTCATCTTGTATCCAGGCTAGAGGCCGAATCTCATCTTGTATTCAGGCTAAAGGCCGAATCTCATCTTGTATCCAGGCTAGAGGCCGTATCTCATCTTGTATCCAGACTAGAGGCCGTATCTCATCTTGTATCGAGGCTAGAGGCCGTATCTCATCTTGTATCCAGACTAGAGGCTATATCTCATCTTGTATCCAGGCTAGAGGCCGTATCTCATCTTGTATCCAGGCTATAGGCCGTATCTCATCTTGTATCCAGGCTAGAGGCCGTATCTCATCTTGTATCCAGGCTAGAGGCCGTATCTCATCTTGTATCCAGGCTAAAGGCCGTATCTCATCTTGTATCCAGGCTAGAGGCCATATATCATCTTGTATCCAGGCTAGAGGCTGTATCTCATCTTGTATCCAGACTAGAGGCCGTATCTCATCTTGTATCCAGGCTAGAGGCCATATCTCATCTTGTATCCAGGCTAGAGGCCGTATCTTATCCTGTATCCAGGCTAGAGACCGTATCTCATCATGTATCCAGGCTAGAGGCCGTATCTCATCATGTATCCAGACTAGAGACCGTATCTCATCTTGTATCCAGGCTAGAGGCCATATCTCATCTTGTATCCACGCTAGAGGCCATATCTCATCCTGTATCCACGCTAGAGGCCTTATCTCATCCTGTATCCAGGCTAGAGACGGCACAACTGGGTCCTAGAGCCTCCTTTCAATTGTACAGTTTTCCCAATAAACTTCCCCTTTCTCTCTAATTTTGTAATCACTTACATATACCATCATTCTAAGTGTCTAAGTGGTTAGCACTGGTTCCTTGCAGCTCTGGGGGTCCTGGATTCAAATCCTACCAGGGACAACATCTGCATAGTTTGTATGTTCTCCCCATGTTTGCTTGGGTTTTCTCCCACACTCCAAAAAATATACAAATAGGCAAATTGGATTCCTACAAAATTGTATGCTGGGGTCCAGCACTTATTTGGTAGCCACTGACTTACCAAAGAGTTGCCCCGGCCAAACAACTTTTTGTCATTGTCATTTGTCATTGAGTGTATTTGCTTCTTTTCCTTAAAAGCTAGTCAGTCACATATAAAGACAATTTCACAGAAATCTAAAAAAATATACAGAAGTATAATAAAGAAAATCCACCCCCGCACTCTGCATGAAGATGTAAAGCGTGCCCTCCATCCCCTGCACAAATAATTATAATATACACCATGTTAAACAAAGGTAAACAACGCGGCCCCTGCCCATAGACTGTATATAAGGCCGGTTATCCAGGAACATGAAAGTGATTACATTATTTATTCATGAATGCAGAATTTTATGTACAAAACATTTACATCTCATTTCCTGATATTTTCCGCTTTATGTGGACAATTCCCTTGGGACAATTGCTCGCAAAACATTGAAAAACTGATCTCAAGGACAATTTTTCATGGGGAATTAGCACAAATGCTTAGAGATCCTTTTCATCTTGGCTTCACCAGCGGCTTCTGTCAGTAGCCACATTTCTTTTTTGCTGTCTTTTATCATGAATAAGCAAACTGCAATGGGCGGGAGTCGGATAAGAGGAGTCGGCATTGGGAATCCTTACAGCAGGAATCACAGCCAGTCTAAAAGAATTCCTGCCTGAAGCCGCCACCAGGGGGAGCCTCTAAGATAGACAGTTAAAAGGGATATCCCATGACTAATGTTAAAAATTAAAATCAGACATCAGATAGTGTGGGGGTAGGTAACCTCCAGCACTTGAGCTATTGCGAAACTACAACTCCCAGCATGCATACTTGCTCTTCTCTTCTCAGAACTCCAATAGAAATGAATGAAGCATGCTGGGAACTGTAGTTTCACAACAGCTGGAGTGCCGAAGGTTGCTGACGCCTGATATAGTGCATAACAATATGTGAACCAGCCCTGTACCTCACATGGATTCAGAGATCTCCCCATTCATTGCTCTGCTAGATTTATATCAAGCTGACAGCTGAAGGGGCGTGTCTTTTCTGCTGCAGCTAAGGGGGCGTGTCCATTCTCCTCCTATCACAACTCAGGAGGCAGTTGAAGGAGGCAACTGAGCATGTGCGACCATCTCAGTGAGCAGGTCAGAGAAATAAGAAAAAACTAAACAGCAGGAGGCGCTCTACAGATAGATTTAATTGAATAACTCAGTGGCTATGGTACATTTTTAATTGCATGCAGTTAGAAAAGTATTCAGATCATTCAGGTATTCAGGTGCTGGTTTGAAAACTGTAGAATATTTTTCATGGCACAACCCCCTTTAAGATAATGTACGTTATTTACAGCTGGCAATAACACTATGGTAGTAGAGACAAACAACAGTTTCTTTACTGTAGGATTTGTAACACACAGGAAACAACAGTGCATAAATGGGGTAGTACGATGATTAATGTAAACTCACGTGGATCCAGAGAACTTCCCATTCATTGCTCCAATTGCTCTCTAGAGTTTCTTCAGGCTGGCAGTTAAGGGGAGTGTCCTTTCTGCTGCCGCTTAGAGTGTGTGTACTTTTCAGAGGACGTGCCCTTTCACAGCAGGCATGTCCTTTCTTCTGCAGCTCAGGGTGTGTGTCCTTTCAGATGCAGCTGTCTCCCTGTAACTGTCAGAGCTTCTACCAAAGATCCAGCTGGAGGCAGTTGAAAAATGGAACTGAGCATGTGTGACCACCTCAGCAATGTTACTGACGTGGACAGAGAATTAAGAAAAAGAGCATACAGCAGGTGGCGCTATACAGATACATTTTATTGAATATCTCAGTGGCTTTACTAAACTTTTAATTACATGCAATAAAAAAAAAAATTCAGATCCACGTGCTGGTGTGAAATATCTTTTATATTTTCATGTTTCTCTGTACCTCTTGGGGATTAATAGTTCGCTATATCAGGTAACCTTGTTCTTTGTACGTTCCTCTGTGGTGATTCTGGGCTCACCAGGTCTTTTGTTACTGCTGAGGCTCCAGTGTAAGGGCGAGACTCCTTCTGGGATTCTGCTCTGAACTTTCATTGGTTCTACGTCTATATCATCGCTTCGTGTGGCAGTCCCCCCCCCTCCAACCACGAGACACTACTCCAGTATTACTGAATGCTACAGGGAATAATCGGTGGCCAGGCTGTTTCACTGGATGTGACTGGATATCTCCACTTCTCTCTGCCTCAGCACTCTCTACATGTGCATACTCTGGCCCTGTTCTTTTTCTGTCCTAAGGACCTTCCAGTAGGGTTATGTGATCAAAAGGTCCTCCTGCATGTTCAAAATACCATAACATAGCACAGTTTTGACACTAGGTGGCAGCATAGCAATGTATATACCGTATGCGCCAAATTTAACAAATATCATGCAACTTTTAAGAAATCAGGCTCACCTTTCACCAGCTGACTTCAAAAAGTTCCATCATGATACATTCCCCCTTTGTTTGGAGGTAAAAACACCCAAACCTCATCATAACTGTGAAGCATGGTGGAGGAAGCATCATGGTTTGGAGCCTGGATGCCTTGTGATCACTGAGGGTACAATAAATTCTGAAGCGTACGGAAACATTTTACAGGAGAATGTAAGGGCAGCATCCATGACCTCAAGCTGAAGAGATGTTGGGTGATGCAACTGTAATGCCCCAGAGTGGCATTACCACCTTTTCACCCCACCATTATCTTCCATAGTTAACCTAATGTCATCCTATGTATTTATTCCCAGGTCCTGCACAATGTGTATTCATAATCAATGTGTATTCAAAATCATAATCAGAGTTTTTCCCTGGTACCACTAAAGAGTCAGACTACAAAGAGAAGTTGCAGCATACAGATAAAGTTAAGTTATTCATCTACCCTGTACAGCAGTGTCAGAGAGCAACAGATATAGCAGAGAGGAGTTTACCTGCCACAGTTAATGCCAAAGCCTGCTGGGAACCAGGACAAAGCCTTAAACTGTTTGGAGAAACATTTATTGAAAGTAAAGCTGTTATCAACTTCATCACAAGGTCTGGACTCAGTTATTTCTTCAATCCCTCAATTAACCCCCTATCCTTTTCCTTTCGGAGGGCAAAGCCTGGGGTTCCAGCATATCCAGGTAGGAGCACCATGACACGTGTACAACACCTTAAGGAACATTCAGGCCACCCTACACCATTCTGGCATTGCTACACCTGGGTACCATCTCCTACATCACTAAAAGGGGCCCTGTGCTCGTGTTGCTTCACTGCAACTGGCGTCACGTGTACTTTAAGAGACCCCCTGCCGTGCGCCCGACAACTGCACAACATGACAATGACCCAAAGCGAGCAAGTAATACAACTAAAGGATGATAGAAAAAGTGTTTAGGAATGTGTAATACCCCAGAGTGATATTACCATTCCTACACCCTGCTACTGTCTCTAATGATCTAACCATAATTTCTTCTGTGTATTTATTCCAGGTCCTCTAACTTTATTCATTAATTATTTATTAATTATTAGTTATTCGTTGTATTATACACTATATGCCTGGTTCACCAGCTGGTGGCACTGTGTATGGCAGAGTGATCTTTAGATAGAATGGAACTTACCATTTCATTTCCCCCCTTTTGGGCAGAAATGGGCCAGTCCCGTTTCCTACCAAGGGAGGGGCTGCAGGAAGTTTTCAGTCAGTCTTAGTCTAGTCCAGAGTTGGAAGGAGATGAGAATGCTCCTGACTCCTTACAGATTAACCGACAGAGTGTTGTGAGGGGGTCAAGGTACCAGAACAGTCCTAAAGTCCAGCGACCAGACTAAAGCCGAGTTTAGCACAGCAGAGAGATAAAGCAGAATATTTAAGTTTGCCTTCCAGTTTATGCCAAAACCTGCTGGAACCAAGAGAAACACCACTTCTTGTACAGATGCAAGTTGATTCAAATAAAGCTGTTGAACTTTTTTTAAATGTCTGAATTCAACTATTTCTCCACCTCCACCATTACTCTTCCCCTTATTGCTTAGGAAGCCTAGCCCTGGGGATTGACGGTATCCAGGTAGGAGCACCGTGACACGCACACCAATTACTAAGGCCGCACCACACCACACCACTTGACATTCCGATAAACCTGAAACACGATCAGCCCTGAGGGGCGGCACGTTGCAAATGGCCGATTCAGAGTCTTGACTTTAATCCTATCCAGATGGTGTGGCATGACCTGAAGAAGGCCGCAAGATATCCCAGAAATATTAATGAACTGAAACACATTTGCAGGGAGGAATTCCCCCAAATTCCTCCTCAACATGGTGCACATCTTATTTGCAGCTACAGGAAACGCTTAGTGGACATGATTGCTGCTAAAGGGTGATGTGTAGGTTCATAAATTCAAGGGTTCACTAACTTAGTTTTGTTACATCACATCTGTCTAGAATTGTGTCTTAGATCACGTTATTAGCAATCAGTGCAGAAAGCCAGGTCTTTCCAAAGGGTTCACTTACTTTTTCTTGTAACTGCAACCTATTGAGATGGGCCACATTGAGGTATATGTGGTGAATGCAGCCTTTGTGGATGGGGTCTTCATTATATTGACCACTTAACTCTTTCCTATTTGTTGTTGCCCATTAGAGGGAATGCCAGGGGACAGAGGTGCAGACTATGAGGGTGTATGCATTGAGCAGTGTAGACTGGTATCAGATGGCCTGAGGAAAAGACAAGTAAAGGCAAATAACTCATGGCAAGGTGGCACTAGCAGAATAGGACACCATGTAAGGAACCGAGAAGAAAGAAGTCATGAAGAATTTGTGTTACAGTTTCCTGCGGGTTAGCTATGTCTATGAGGATTACAGCACGGAGGATCTACCTCCAAACTCTCCTTGATGTCCTATCAAGAAGGTATTGTGATTCTGTGCCACTTATGCCAGGCTGTGAAAGGGTTAAAGCTGTGCACTGTGGGGTTAGATGAGGTAAACAGGAGTCGAAAAGACTGTATGAGTGACCTGGGTTATATGTTACATGTATGAACAGAAGAAGAGTATACTTCAGGTGGGAAAATGGGCAATCACAATTTTTTGTCAGCTGCCCACCGGTGACTGGCAGATCAGGATGACGGGTACAGGCTGGCATACGTGGGCAGGGGAATGAGACATGACTATATGGCAGGGTATGCCCACATAGACCAGGCACCTGCTTACGCAAGGGACAGACACTGGAGGCATCCGGAATACATTGGGGGGTATCTATGGCAGACATACGTCTTTGGGGATGTCCTTACTATTTTGAGGGCATCTGTGGCTGGCACTCATGATGTTCTAGGGGCATCTGTGCCTGAAGCATTTGTGGCAAGCACTTCTCCAGTATCTGAGATCGGTGCAGGAGCAGAACATCAGTGGTTTGCCTTCAAGAACATTGTAGAAATACTAAGGCAATACCAAAGTTCAGCCTACGAGCTACATAAACATAAAAATAGGAAAAAAAAACACTAAAAACTGTGACATAAGATCCTCATATCGCATCCTGTAGTACCCTATATGACCCCATGAAGAGTGAAAAGTAAAAAACGCCCATATTGTCTCCCAGTTCTTCTCATTTCAGACCTGATCATGTAGGGAGGCAACTTGCTGTAGAAGGAACCTGCCCTTTCTGATCAGGCAACATAAGTTCCATTGGCTCAACTGCACTTAAAATTCTCCAACCACCATCTACATCAGATCCCAGTTGGCAAGTTCTCTGATGGTTTTGCTCACTGGGCTTGCTCCACAGCAGATCACAGGCCCTCAACGTGGTGCATAGTATTGAGCATATTAAAGTATCCGAAGTGGACTTTGATCCGAATTTCAGGGAAAATTCTATTAGCTGCGAAGCTGAATTTCCTTGTGCATCGTGGTAACTAATCCAATTTTCCATGAAATGGGGGTAAAAAAAAAATCATACCCACCTCCTCCATTTGAGCACGAAAAGGGCACTGCGGCAATCTTAATTGAAGATCTTGCACGAAATCTCGTGCTTGGTGACGTACGATGTCACCATGTTGGCCAGAGTGATGATGTCATCACGCGCTGCACGAGATTTCACACGGGATCTCCAATCAAGATGGTAGCGGCGGCCTCTTCAGGCTCAAATGGATAAGGTGAGTATTATCTTTTCAATGATTAACCCCTAAAAGCCCTAATTTTTTAACCTTAGATCAGCGATGGATGCAGCATCTGAGGGGTTCAATGGCACGGGGGGCGGCGCAATTACCGTTTCCCGACACTTACAATGAAATATACTTTGTGATTAATTAATTAAAAGAAAATCGGTGAAGCAGCCGAATTGAAGTTTTCTAAACTTCACTCATCTCTAGTGGTGCACTTTTTCATACCCCCCCCCCCCCCTTGTACATCTCCAGCTACTCTCCGTAGATGTCAGTCTTCACTGTAGATTTTTCATTATATTCACAAACCGGGAAGAAAGTAGTAAATTGAGCCCAAAAAACATTGAATTGGGTAGGACAGTTAATAAATATAGAGAATTTCATAACCTGCCTTGAGGGGTTGGTAAGCAATGCTGCACTTGTGTCTACAACCTTTAGGGACCTCCTGGAATGTCCTTCAGTAATGTCAAACACTAGAAATGAACAGATCGGATGCAATTGTAACAGAGATTCTCCTCCACGTTTTACAGAGCTGTATATCTTCCCCAGGGTCCCCAATGATCACCGAGTATTTTGGATCGGAAGAATGGGGTCAGCTAGGGCTAGTCCCCAGCCAGATTTAAGCTCAGGTCACCAGCAAGCAATGTTAATCAAGGTAAGCATCGCTGTCATATAGTACAAGTCCCTCAAGCCCAGCATGAGTCAGAGACCGGGAGAAATAGAGTCACATGCGGGCAGAGAACTAATAATACAATAGTGGTGGTGTTGGCGCAGGAAGCCAGATATCTGGCAATCAATACAGGACGTTGTGGGAACGTCCATTCATAAGAGTAAAAGAAGAGCCGCATCTGTGAGAGGCTCTATAAATAGGGAGATTGATATCCAGACAAAGCAATGTCTCTGGCGTCAGGTGGGAGACGGTAAAGCTGCCATATCACAGTTGTTGCCTCGGCTTCCATAAGGCTGGTTGCATGCGAGTTTTTTGGGGCATTCTTCATGACTTTTTTTTAGGGTATTTTTGTTTTGTGTTTTTGCAGAAAGGAGTCTTATAGAGCAGGCAATGCTTCTCTGGAATTCTGGGAAGCGGATATGCAAATCAGCCCTTAGCAAGCTCTTCCTCTAAGGCCACCGGATGTAAGTTAGCAATCCTATAAGTCAATGTTTAACCTTTTAAACAGATCTTGTGACATGGCTTGGATAATAACTAAGCCAGCACCTCATCTGCAGACAGCTGTTTCAGGGTTATTGTCCCTCATCAGTGCAGAGCAGAGTCGTATTCAAGGCATGTTTTTTCAGCTATGCCGCTCTCAGTGCCATTAGTTTGCAGTAACTTGTAAGGTGGGCTGTCCACAGCATTTAGCCATTGACACTGCTGGGGACTGCCTGCAGCAATCCAGGAGAAGATGGAGGTAGTAGTAGTGGTCAGGACGTAAGTGATAGTCACAGTGCCAGGCTTTTCTCTACTAGATCTCCCTCACTCCTAGGGTTGGTGCAGTGACAAGGGGCTGCACTTGGGCTGATGGGAGCAGTATTTCAAGGAGGGCACCATGTGTAATGTGTCATGGCCGGTGAAAGGTGGAGTGGCCTTGTTATTAGCATGCAAATGATCAGCAGGGTGTGAGTTGAAAATGAACAAATAACTTACTGTTTCCAAGAGGCATAACACACACAAACATGAGGGAAGTGCACATCTGCAAATCTGATAAATAGCTAAGCAAGCCTCACATCTGCAACTTGCTCTTCCAGGACAAAATCCCTTTATCAGAGTAAAGCAGTTGAGAACAGCTTCTCAAGGGGAATCTTTAGGTGGGTACTATTTCTGTTTTAGAGACCAGTTGACACTCTGTACGTGATGACTATTATAGGCTAGACAACGCTCCTCTTGATTTCTGGGGAAAATATATGCAAACTATCATGTCTAACATGTGCTGGCATCAGATAGGTTAAGGAAAGCTATTTTTAATATGTTTCCCAGAAATCCAGAGGGACATAGTAAGGCCTACAATACAGCCGAATACTAGTGGCTCTCCATTATGAGAAAGAGTATCCCTTAGATGACACATATCTATCGTTGAGGAACACACGTTTGTGTACTATTCTCTCTCTCTTTCAAACAGCAATTCCTCTGCTACACAGTCCCACCTGACAGGGGCAAAGTTATCTCAAATTTCTGCAGTTCCTAAGGCAAGGTGCAAAACTCCAAGTTACAAGCAGCAATGGCAGCTGCAAAACATGCAAAGCCAAGGAGGAAGGCTAAGGCTTAGTCTGTGCTATGAGGCCCACAACCTGAGTATTCTCCTCACGGACTATATCACACTCCAACTGAATGCAGTGGACATCAAGGACAGCCCAAGTTTGGCAGGATTGACTCTGAAAATTAGTGACAGTTGCTTCAAATTTGGGACTGTGACAACTATCAAACAGTGCCGGCACGTGCTTGCCTTCACTTTACCATGAAATAAAATTCTGACTGCTCCAGAGGGAGCTTGCAGCATACATGTCTTAAGCTGCCCATACTTATTCAATTGCTCTTGGCTGTTTTATATCTCTCATCTCCCTCCTGACTTCTCCACTGCCAAACATGTCTGTGTATGTCTTAGGTACGCAGGTGGATGGCGACAAACTCACTCTGACAACTGAGTAACAGGCTTTACTGATGATGATTTTGCAATACAGCGATAAACTTATGCAACAGGTAAGTTTGTATTCAATAGGGACGCTGTCTTTTTAAGAAAACGTGCTGATAACAGGGAGGGTATACCATAACTACAGTCTCTGTGAAATAAGTTAAAAGGGGTTCAGCGCTGAACATGGACATATCTCCTATCTTCACCCCTCCGGCCCCTCTGAGATGAGCATCAGAGCATTTCTGTCACGGACGTTCCCGCGACAGGTGGCAGGAGATCTGTGAAACTGGCAACACATGGTTTGATCTGACATGTTTTCCGTCTAGATCAGGCATGCTCAACCTGCGGCCCTCCAGCTGTTGCAAAACTACAACTCCCATCATTCCCTGACAGCCAACAGCTATTATCCTACAGAAGGGCATCATGGGAGTTGTAGTTTTACAACAGCTGGAGGGCCGCAGGTTGAGCATCCCTGGTCTAGATCAAATGATGTCTGTGTTGTTTCTGGTAATTGCCACACCTTCTTTCCCCAGGTGTGGCTATTAGGGTCATTTAAACTTCTCTATTTAGGCCTAATTCACACGTCCGTAGTGTTTATGGATCCGCAAATTGCGGATCCATAAACACACCCAGCCGGCAGCCCCATTCACAGTCAATGGGTCCGCATGTATTCCGCAGAATTGCGGAATATATGCGGACATATATGCGGACGTGTGAATAAGGCCTTATAGTTGCTTCTCCCACAATGCTGTGCGGTTTATAGCTTCTGTTTGGACCTTTGGATAGATTATGGTTGGATCTCGGCTGAGTTATTGGTGCTTTCATTACTCCTTTGAAGTTAAGTGTTTCCTTTCCCTTTTGTATTTTGTTTGGGTTCTGTGTGTTGCATTTCCCTATTGTTTGTATTAGGCCTGAAGTAGACTCCTGTTCGTCCTTCCTTTTGGAGGAACAGGTAGTCTCGTCCCTGCCATTAGTACCAGGGTCCTATAGGGCTAGATAGGACTCTAGGTATTCCTGCGTATGAACTCACCTACCTTTGGGGTCTGTTCACACTGGTAGTCAGTCAGGATTTTGGTTAGGCTTTTCACTAGGAGGTGTCCATTTTCCTTCCCTAGTTCTCAGGCCTAATTCCCTGTTCCCCCTTCCCTCCTATGCTCGGTGGGGTGTTTCCCTCCCACACCGAAGCGTGACATTATAAACCGCCAAAACTGTCATTTTGTGTTTGATTGTGTGCAGCCATCTATCCTATTGCTGCACTGGCAGGTCAGCTGCAAGGGCTATTTTTGGAGGTATCTGACCTCCGCACAACCGTCTCGCAGATGCAGAGATCACAGGCTGTTGGTCCTGGTGGTAGTGGTGGAGACCAGGCCGATCTGGAGCCTAAAATTGGCCTCCCGGACAGATTTTCTGGGGGACGTGATAATTTCATTTTGTTTAGGGAGGCGAGCAAACTGTATTTTAGGCTATGTCCACACTCATCTGGGGATGAGAAACAGTGAGTCGGTGTGGTTATTTCCTTGCTTAAGGGGGATGCGCAGTCATGGGCTTTTTCTCTGCCGACCGGATCGCAATCTCTCCGGTCAGTAGATAAAGTTTTGTTATTAGAGTTATCAGAGAGGCTGAAGGACACTTTGGCCTTTCATGAAACCCCAGTGTCTCTGGAGGCTGCTATGTCTCTGGCTATACACTTTGATAGACGTCTGAGAGAGAGATCTAGGGGCCCCCACTCTCAGGACGTACTATCACATGTTGTATCGTCCTCCTCTGACACTTTGGGTAAAGCTACTCCTGGGTTTATGTCTGGGGACGAACCCATGCAATTAGGTGGAGCTACTCCTGGATCCGCTTTTAAGCATACTGGTAATAGGAAGGGAGTGTGCATTTTCTGCGGACAGAAGGGACATTATTTATCAGAGTATGTCCATACATTCAACGGCAAAAAGAAAAAAGAGGCAAATTTAATTCCCATCTTACTCTTGGAGGGGTGACAAGAGAGTCAGAAAATGGTCATTTGTCTTTGACTGGTAGTACCTGATTTCTCCTGACTGCTGAGGTGGCGCTAGAGTCAAAAAGTGTGGGGATTGAGGTGTTTATCGAAAGCAGGGCTGGGGTGAACCTGATTAATGCTCAGTTCATCCGTATGCAAGGGTTGTCACTGAGTGCATTAGAAAAAAAACATTTACATTTTTGCTATTGATTCTGCACCTCTAGCTCAGAAGTGTTTATCTCAAGTGGTGCATGATATCAGATTAAGAGTGGGTGATCTTCATCAAGAATTTATCTCGTGTTTTGTGTTGGAGGGTCTCCCTCCTCCGGTGGTTCTGGATTTAAGCAAGCACAATCCAACCATCGATTGGCAAGCTAGACAGATTCTGGATTGGGGTGATTATTGCGTTTACAATTGTCTGAATACATCTTTTTCTGTTTTAACTACTAAGACATTACACTCTTTTATATCTGATTTCTTCGCTGATGTATTTTCTGAGAGTGGATGCCAGGATTTACCTCCGCATCAGGAATGTGATTGTCCTATCAACCTTATTCCCGGAGCTAAATTGCCAAAATCTAGATTGTATAACCTTTCTGGACCTGAAAGAATGGGAGAGTATATTGCCGAGAGTTTGGCTGAAGGACACATAAGACCTTCCAAATTTCCAGTGGCAGCAGGGTTCTTTTTTGTTAAAAAAAAGGACGGAGGTCTTCGGCCATGTCTGGATTTTTCATGAACTCAATGGGATTACTGTCCGTGATTCTTACCCTCTTCCTTTGATTCCCGATTTGTTTAACCAGATTGTTGGTACCAAGGTGTTCTCCAAGTTGGACTTAAGGGGATGAATGAAAGACGGTTATTAATACTCCTGAGGGTCACTTTAAGAACCTGGTCATGCAATTTGGGTTGACCAATGCTCCTGCAGTTTTCCAGCATTTTGTGAATTACATTTTTTATCACCTTGTGGGGAGGTTTGTAGTAGTGTATTTGGATGATTTTCACAGCTAAGACAATAACTTGCCAGAAGGTCCACAAAAATGGTGCCTAAACAAACAAGTACTCACAGATTGCCACCATTAACACATTGCCTTTATTCTCGTTAAATTAAAATAACCCCCAGATAGATAAAGAACAGTAATTTTAGTGACAAAAATATAAAAAAATTATAATTTAATGTACTGAAAATTAGGGGAGTAGTTTTGCGTAGGTGTGCACTGTCCCTAAGTCTCATTGTATACTTGATACCCTGCCTACAAAACAGAATGGCCGCACCGATAGAGGCGATCCCATATCAGGAACCCTCATATACACCCCTAGGATGGCCCTGATAAAGGGATAGAAGACCAACTAATATAAATTGGCAGATAAACTACCATAAATACCAAAAATAATAAACAAAATTAGGATTAAGCCTCAGAAAAAAATATATATATAATCCACCAAAAATAGCATATCAACTCCTTAGATAGGATTCATCACAAGCATCACTAAATGGTGCCTTGCAGAGATATCAGATAGTTTCTAATAATGATGACCCTGTTCCAACGCGTTTCGCCCACTCAATCACAGGGCTCATCAGGGGACATATTTATAAACAAAAATATATTCAATTCAAAATATTATCCTTAGAGTTGAGAGACTATGAGGATAAGTCTATCAGCAAAGAAGGTTGTAATTAAATGAGGCAAAGCAAAATAATGCCAATTTATAGTATAGATATCTGAGATGTCAGATTTAATCCCCGCCCTCCATTTGTATATCACATGTAAGATTCATATACAGGCAGATGGCTTTTATCCTTGTTTCACGTGATACTACTGCGGACGCCAGGTCCACCCGGACCCCCTCCTCTCGATGAGTCGGCCACTGCATATTATCTTCAGGCCATTGAGCATATCATTCCTAACTATTTTGACATGGGGCATGCAAGTATAAAAGGACTAATGTCATCTGTCTACATGCTAATTTAACATGTGATAATTTAACTATTTTGAGGATGGGCACACAATCATAGAAGGAGAAACACCTGCCTGTATATGAATCATACATGTGATATACAAAAGGAGGGATTAAATCTGACATCTCAGATATTTATACTATAAGTTGGCATTATTTAGCTTTGCCTCATTTAATTACAACCTTCTTTGCTGATAGGCTTATCCTCATAGTCTCTCTAACTCTAGGATAATAATTTGAATTGAATTGGAGATATTTTTGTTTAATTTTACCTATCAAATAAAAAATATGTCCCCTGATGAGCCCTGTTGAATGGGCGAAACGCGTTGGAACAGGGTCATCATTATTAGAAACTATCTGATATCTCTGCAAGGCACCATTTAGTGATGCTTGTGATGAATCCTATTCTAAAGAGTTGATATGCTATTTTTGATGGATTATATATACTTTTTTTCTGAGGCTTTTGATCCTAATTTTGTTTACTATTTTTGGTATTTATGGTAGTTTATTTGCCAATTTATATTAGTTGGTCTTCTATTCCTTTATCAGGGCCATCCTAGGGGTGTATAGGAGTTTCCTGATATGGGATCGCCCCTATCGGCGCAGCCATTTCGTTTTGTAGGCAGGACATATAGCGTCAGACTTAGGGACAGTCTCCCAGAAAGTAACCAGTCTACACCTACGCAAAACTACTCCCCTAATTTTCAGTACTTTATTTATTTTTATATTTTTGTCTCTAAAATTACTTTTCTTTATCTATCTGGGGGTTATTCTAATTTAACGAGAATAAAGGCTATGTTTTAATGGTGGCAATCTGTGAGTAAGTGTATTTGGATGCATTATAATTTATTCTCCAGATGTGGACATACCGCATTTTTCGCCCCATAAGATGCACTTCCCCCAAAAGTGGGGGAAAAATGCCCCTGCGTCTTATGGGGAGAATGCTGCCATTTTACATGACTGCGATGTATCAGCGGGGAGGGAGGAGGGGCTGGAGGCCGGCAAATGCGGCGGGGCCAGGTGCAGTCACTGTACTCTGGCCCCGCCGATCACTATCTACAATACTGTAGCCTACAAGTGTGAATAACTTTAACTAAACTTGGCTTCCCCATTTAGTAACACTGGTTACTAACCAGCTCCTGTAGCGGCAGGCCGGGCGGACGGCAATGTAACTCCCTGACGTCACGTGCCTGCGCCGCCTACTTTATGAATGAAGCAGCTACAGGAGCTGGTTAGTAATTGTTACTAAATGGGGAAGCCAAGTTTAGTTAAAATTATTCACACTTGTAGGCTATGGTATTGTAGATAGTGAGCGGCGGGGCCCCTCTATAGGCAATCTGTGGATGGCACTATTATGGGGCGGGGGATCTGTGGATGGAAATATTATAGGGTGGGGGATCTGTGGATGGCACTGTTATGGGGGATCTGTAGATGGCACTATTATGGAGTGGGGGATCTGTGGAGAACACAACATATAGCAGTGTCATCCACAGATTCCCCCACCCCATAACAGTGTCATCCACAGATCCCCACCCCATAACAGTGCCATCCACAGATCCCCCCATCCCATAACAGTGCCATCCACAGCTCCCCCCATAACAGTGCCATCCACAGCTCCCACCATAACAGTGCCATCCACAGCTCCCCCCATAACAGTGCCATCCACAGCTCCCCCCATAACAGTGCCATCCACAGCTCCCCCCCATAACAGTGCCATCCACAGATACCCCCCATAACAGTGCCATCCACAGCTCCCCCTCATAACAGTGACATCCACAGCTCCCCCCCATAACAGTCCCATCCACAGCTCCCCCCTATAACAGTGCCATCCACAGATCCCCCCATAACAGTGCCATCCACAGATCTCCCATAATAGTGTCATCCACAGGTTACCAGTAGTTCAAAACCCACCAAAAGCACACCTTTTGGTTAAAAATATTTTTTTTATTTGCCTCCTCAAAAACCTAGGTGCGTCTTATGGGCCGGTGCGTCTTATAGGGCAAAAAAGGTACATCAGGATCACGTTAGACAGGTGTTACAGATCCTAAGAGATAATAAATTGTATGCAAAATTAGAGAAGTGTATTTTTGCTGTACACGAGGTGCAGTTTTTGGGTACCTGCTGTCATCTTCAGGTTTTCGAACGGATCCAGAGAAAGTCCGTGCTGTATTGGACTCGGATCGACCCGAAAATCTGAAGGCTCTTATGCGGTTTTTGGGGTTCACCAACTATTACCAAAAATGTATTCAGAACTATTCGACAATAGGAAAACCCTTAACTGACATGACTAAGAAAGGGACAGATGTCTCAGTGTGGTCTGATTCGGCATTGCAAGCCTTTTCTGCGATTAAGGAATGCTTGTCTTCCGCCCCTCTATTGGTGCAGCCGGATGTATCTCAACCTTTCATTGTGGAAGTGGACGCATCCGAGGTGAGGTAGGAGCAGTTTTATTGCAGGGCCCGTCACCTGGTAAATGGCATCCATGTACCTTTTTCTAAAAAAACCCCCTCTCTTCCGCAGAAAGAAATTATGATGTGAGAAACAGAGAATTACTGGCCATTAAGTTGGCTTTTGAGGAATGGCGTCATTGGTTGGAAGGGGCGATTCATCCGATCACAGTGTTCACAGATCACAAAAACCTGGCTTACCTGGAAGCGGCTAAACGACTGAACCCGAGGCAGGCAAGATGTTTTTTTTTTTTTATCAGATACAATTTCACTGTCACCTATCGTCCTGGGGTTAAGAACGTCAAGGCAGATGCCATGTCAAGTAGTTTTCCTGGAGGTGGTGATTTAGAAAATCCGAGTCCTATACTGTTGGAAGGGGTGGTGATATCCGCTCTTTACCCTGACCTAGAGGTGAAGGTGTTAGAGGCCCAGGGATATGCACCAGATTATTGTCCCTCTGGGAAACTGTTTGTGCCATCGGAATCATGTCACATGGTGTTTGAGAAACATCGCTGTACGGTTCTTACTGGACACCCCGGGAGCAGATCCACTGCTGACATCATCTCTCGTAGATTCTGGTGGCCGGGGTTGCATAAGTGTGTTGAGGACAATGTGTCAGCGTGTAGTACTTGTGCACGCGCTAAGGTGACACATAATCGGCCTTCCGGATCTCTACTTCTGTTGCCCATCCCGTCCAGACCATGGACTCACTTATCCATGAATTGTATCACTGATCTAACTAATTCTTCAGGAAAGACAGTTATTCTGGTTGTAGTTGATCACCTTAGTAAAATGGTGCACTTTATAGCTTTGCCGGGCATATCTAATGCTAAAACATTTGCACAAGTATTTGTTGACAAGATTGTGAAACTCCATGGCATTCCCTTTGACGTGGTCTCGGATTGTGGGACTCAGTTTGTTTCCAGATTCTGGAAAGCGTTCTGTACTCGACTGGGGGTACAACTGTCCTTTTCTTCGGCTTTTTATCCTGAGTCGAGCGGACAGACGGAGCACACTAATCAGAGTCTGGTTACTTACTTGAGATGTTTTGTCTCTGAGAACCAGGAGGAGTGGTCTTCGTTTTTG
Organism: Bufotes viridis; assembly: GCA_033119425.1. Taxonomy (NCBI): domain Eukaryota; kingdom Metazoa; phylum Chordata; class Amphibia; order Anura; family Bufonidae; genus Bufotes; species Bufotes viridis. Next base: position 27,244,380 of record CM065597.1, on the reverse strand, counting down.
TCTTTGGCAGAGTTTGCCATAAATAATCGTAGACAGGAATCCACTGGGAAGTCGCCGTTTTTTGGGGCATATGGGTTTCACCCGCAGTTTGGCTCATTTTTTGGTTCTGATACTTCCGGTATCCCTGAGGAGGAACGTTTTGCGTCATTATTGTCATCTATATGGAGGAAAATTCAAGATAACTTGATGAATATGGGCAACAAATATAAACGTGTGTCTGACAGGGAACGTATGAAAGGTCCAGACCTAAGAGAGAGTGATTCTGTGTGGCTGTCCACAAGAAACATTAAGTTGAAGGTACCTTCTTGGAAGTTGAGTCCAAGGTTTATTGGTCCATATAAGATCACTGCAATTATTAATCCTGTAGCTTTTCGTCTTGAACTCCCTCAGGCCCTGAAAATTCATAATGTGTTTCATAAATCTTTGTTGAAGAGATATATTGAACCTTTGGAGCCGTCTTCCTTGCCACTCGCTCCTGTCATGGTGGACGGTAGTTTGGAATTTCGGATCGCCAATATAAATGACTCTCGAGTTCTCCGTAGTTCTCTTCAGTATCTTGTCCACTGGAAGGGTTATGGACCAGAAGAGAGGATGTGGGTACTGGCATATTTACAGGTCTCACCCGGATAAGGTCGGTCCTGGGTATCCGGAGGTTACCCGTAAAAGGGGGAGGGGGGGTTACTGTCACGGATGTTCCCGCGACAGGTGGAAGGAGATCGGTGAGACTGGCAGCAGGTGGTTTGATCTGACATGTTTTCCATTTGGATCAAATGACGTCTGTGTTGTTTCTGGTACTTGCCACACCTTCTTTCCCCAGGTGTGGCTATTAGGGTAATTTAACCTTCTCTATTTATAGTTGCTTCTTTTTGGACCTTTGGATAGATTGTGGTTGGATCTCGGCTGAGTTCCAGGTGCTTCCATTGTTCAATTGAAGTTAAGTCTTTCTTTTTCCATTTGTATTTTTTTGTGCACTGTGTGTTGCATTTCCATATTGTTTGTATTAGGCCTGAAGGAGACTCCTGTTCGTCCTTCCTTTTGGAGGAACAGATAGTCTCGTCCCTGCCTTAGTACCGGGGTCCTATAGGGCTTGATAGGACTCTAGGTATCCCTGCGTATGAACTCACCTACCTTTGGGGTCTGTTCATACTGGTAGTCAAGAACAGCAGCCAAGGTGATAATGCTTAAATAATTTATTATCTTTTCACTTGTTTTATATGCGGCAGTAACTGTAGCGGCATATATTTGCCTTCGTCAGATACTACATTAAAGAAAAGGTATACATTACAATTATAGTATAAACACGAGATCAATGAACAGTGATAGTATATAGATATAAAGCCTAATAGTACACTGAATATTAAATGTAGGTGCGGAGTCATATACATCATAGTCAAGTTGAGATTATATTCAACAAAGTGTCACTCCTGTGCAAGTACAGCTAGATTCTTAAAGGCAAAGACTACATAACAGTATTCAGACTACAATGGAACTTGCTGGCAGGCATCCATGTAGAGGAATATCAATATATATTCAGATATTGCTGTATCGAGAGACATTAAGGAAAATACATATTGGTCTACATTACATAAATATCCTGGTCAGGGTACAGTAGAACCAAACATAGGAAGCTGGATGTATAGGGCTATGGTAATTTACCTATGCCGCAAGCTGAGAAGTAGGATGGAGAATACGGACGCTGATAGTGATATGGCCATGCATATAGCATGTTGAATCAGGAATGGCGTCTGGTAATGTGCAGAGGGGCTGGAATATTTATGCCTCAGCGCCAAAGGCACAGGGCGCGTCCTGATGCAGGATGTGAGGGCGGGAGATGACGGAGTGCGCATGACCGGAAGTTGATGCGCGTCACCCTGGAACGCATCAGAGGTGGAGTCATGTGAGGAAATGCAGGAAAGCTAGAATATTAATGGTAGTATTCTGGCTAGTGTGGGAGGCAGGAAGGACGTGGCCGGAAGTGAGTGCGGGCCAGTCTGGAGCGCATAAAGAATGCGCTCGGGTTAACAGTAAACCGGAAGTCCATGCGTTCCGCAGTGGAACGCATGGAATATGACAGGCTGACAGTCAAAAGGAAATAAGATAACATGAACGAGTGTCCCTTAATGGCTCTAATATTGGATCAGGGTAAACTGCATTTATAGGGATTAATATTAGGATTAATATTAGAACTAGTATATGGAATATATAGATTATAGTGATGTATATATTAGGACTAGTATATAGCCTTGATGTATAAAGGGGGACGTTAAAAGGGTCTGGGATTGGGGGGTCAGGAAGCAGTACGAAGGAAGTGTATATATGTGACGATATGAAGACCTAATCTGTCTATGTATGTCTATGGGACCTGTAGGTGGGATGGAGGTAAATGAGTGGATGTGGGGTGGTGGGTGTGATCATTGTTGTGTGGTAATGTGAAGGGTATATGGAGTAGGAGAGAGGGTAGAGGGACAGGTAAAAGGAAGAAAGATATTACCCAGAAAGGAAAGGATATTCGGCTGCGGCATGGAAGTATTCTAACGGGCCTAAAAGAAAAAACCAAGCGTTAGCATAAGTGCATACTTACAAAACAGAATAATCAAGTAAAACATTGAATTTCATATTCACGGTTGAGATCTTTAGGTGCTAGGCTATCAAGTCTATGGATCCAATAGGCCTCCCTCATTTTAAGTAACCGGATCCGGTTGCCGCCTCTGCGTAGTGTGGGGACATGTTCCAATACTTGGAATTTTAGTTGCGAAATATTATGACGCATCTCGTAGAAGTGGGCAGGGACCGGTAATACCGGTAATAGTAGGTTGTTATTGCGGATTTTGGACTTGTGCTGACAAATGCGTTCTCTTATTTTTTGCGTTGTTTCGCCGACGTACACAAGAACACATGGACATTTCAGCATGTAGACAACATAGTCAGAATCACAGGTCAAAAAATCTCGAATGGGGATGGACTCACCTGTCTGTGGGTGTGAGATATGAGTCCCTTTCTGTACATTTGAGCATTGCATGCATCTAAGACAAGGAAAGGTACCTTTTTTACGTGTTTTAAGGAAAGTTTGTTTGGGTAATTGTTTGTTGGAGCCCTCGTCTGCATGGACTAATAAGTCTCACAGGTTTTTCGGACGTTTGTTGCACGGTAATACGGGTTGCCCAAACTCTAAGATGGTCGGGTATGCTTTGCCCAGGATAGACCAATGGCTACGAATGATGTTTAGTACCTTTTGGGCACAGGGATGGTATGTGTGGATGAAAGGAATACGTGGTGCTTGGGGTAAGACTTTTGTCTTTTGGTCGGCTTTCTTCTGAGTAATGGATTTGGGATAACCTCTCTCTCGAAATCTGTCTTCCATCTCCTTGATACGTACCTCCCTTACAGAGTCATCTTATACAATTCTATTAATTCTGTGGTATTGTGAGTTAGGTAATGCTTTTTTGGTGTTAGGCGGATGAAAACTGGAAAAATGTAATAAGTTATTGCGATCAGTGGGTTTACGAAAGAGATCGGTCTTCAGTGTACCAGAGTTGTCCCGTATTACAGTAGTGTCCAGAAAGTTGATAGTAGAGTGGTCATAGCTAATAGTGAATTGGAGTTCGGGATAGATGGAATTTATGAATGTGTGGAATTGTAGAAGTGAGTCCAATGGGCCCCGCCAAATGCAAAAAATATCATCAATATATCGCTTCCAAACTGTTGCGTGTTTAATGAAAAGTTGATTATTGTAAATATAGGATTTTTCGAAATGATCCATATAACAATTTGCATAGGGCAGGGCCACGTTGGACCCCATTGCCGTTCCCCGTTTTTGCAGATAAAATGTGTCCTGGAAGAGGAAATAGTTGTATGTCAAAACTATGTTCAAAAGGTCCAAGCAAAAGTTCAGTACAGGTGAATCTGTGTTAACGGAAATGAGTAGCTCTCTCACCGCATTAATACCTTTGTTATGTTGAATGGAAGTGTATAAGCTTGCCACGTCCCAGTTGACTAGAAAGGATTCAGCAGGTAATGGGTCCAGTTGTGTAATGATGTTCAAAAAGGATTGAGTATCTAATAGGAAGGATTTGGTATTTTTGACGTGTGGTGTGAGTAACTTCTCTAGGCAGATGGAAAGTGGAGATAGAACGGAATCTGTGGATGCATAATAGGTCTCCCTGGGGGGTTCTCTAGGTTTTTATGGATTTTTGGCAATATGTAAATGACTGGAATGATTGACTGTTGTTTAGTGAGGAAGGTAACGGTAGCATCATCTATAGTGCCCAGGTTTCTGTGCTTTTGTAATGTTACTCTGATTTCTAAAGCTATTTTGGAGGTTGGATTCTGATCTAGCTTCTGATAGACCTCACCGTCACTGAGTTAGTGTAAAATTTCGGCCACATATTTGGCCTTATCCATAATTACCATGGCACTCCCCTTATCGGCTGGTTTTATTACCAGTCTCTCATCCTGATGTAAAGATTTCAGAGCCTGGCGATGAGAAAAACTAAAATTTTGAGTAAACTTATATTTTCCCTTATTGAGTTCCTTCCTAAAGGTAGTTAAGTCCCTTTGGACCAAATTAATGAAGGTCTCTACCAGTGGTTTGTTCTTTGGGGGGTTATATGTGCTTTTGTTTCTTAATCCCAAAGATTTAATAGAAACAGGTGAGTTGTCTGTCTGTGTGATGGTTACCGGTTCTGTTTGGTCCCCAAAGTGTGCCTTTAACCGTACCGTATGGAAGAATCTGTAAATGTCCATATCCAGTTGGAATGTGTCCAACGCGTGGGAAGGGCAAAAAGATAGACCTTTCTGTAATACAGTTAATTGTGCTGGGCTAAGGGTGACAGAGGAGATGTTAAAGACCAAAGACTGTACCTGTGATCTCGTTGTCACTGATGTTATAGCTGTGCCAGGGGGAGGGCCAGTCCTGCTTCCTCTTCTAGGACCTCGAGCCGGACGGTGTCGTGATTGGGAATCATCGCTGGATGGTGATCGATATGAGTCTACTGATGAGGATCGTCTTCCTGTAGGATGTTGCTTGTAGGAGGAAGAGTCGGGCCACTTGTATACGCGGTTGAGGCGATAGTCTTCCGTGTCTCTCATAAACTTTTGCTTTTTTGTAGCTTCGATTGTCTTGCGACGTTCTGTTAGGAATGTCGAGATGCATTGTTGAAGTTGGGTATATTCCTCGGTTGGCATAATTTCTTTTAGTTGGCTCTCTGTTGCTTGAATCAATTCCTTGGTTTCTACTATAGCTGTAGGCAGGAATGACAACGTGAGAGTAATGATATCGAACGAGCATTTGTTTAGGATCTGTTCGAATTTAGCGCAATAGTCTGGATTATCTCTGAAGAAGGTAGGTCGTGTGCGGATTCTAAGGCCTCTTGGAATCCTTTTCGTACGTAGATACTCCGCAAGAGTAATATTGTGCAGTTCATAGTTTAAAAGGCGGCGTGATTCTCTCTCCAGGTCACGGGTTTTGAACTCGGAGGCTGGAGTTTGGAGGAAATCATTTGATTCCATCACTTGCGATAATATTCGTGTGACTTCGTCTTCATTAAATGACAGTGTGTCACTGGTCATTCTATAACAGGTGCTATACCAAGTTATGGAAAGCTTATGTTCATATCTGTCTTCGGCGCACTCTGTATGGAGGCTGACTGTAGGGTTCCACCCCGTCGAGTATGTTTATACAAGAACAGCAGCCAAGGTGATAATGCTTAAATAATTTATTATCTTTTCACTTGTTTTATATGCGGCAGTAACTGTATAACGTTTCGGCATATATTTGCCTTCGTCAGATACTACATGGAAGAAAAGGTATACATTACAATTATAGTATAAACACGAGATCAATGAACAGTGATAGTATATAGATATAAAGCCTAATAGTACACTGAATATTAAATGTAGGTGCGGAGTCATATACATCATAGTCAAGTCGAGATTATATTCAACAAAGTGTCACTCCTGTGCAAGTACAGCTAGATTCTTAAAGGCAAAGACTACATAACAGTATTCAGAATACAATGGAACTTGCTGGCAGGCATCCATGTAGAGGAATATCAATATATATTCAGATATTGCTGTATCGAGAGACATTAAGGAAAATACATATTGGTCTACATTACATAAATATCCTGGTCAGGGTACAGTAGAACCAAACATAGGAAGCCGGATGTATAGGGCTATGGTAACTTACCTATGCCGCAAGCTGAGAAGTAGGATGGAGAATACGGACGCTGATAGTGATATGGCCATGCATATAGCATGTTGAATCAGGAATGGCGCCTGGTAATGTGCAGAGGGGCTGGAATATTTATGCCTCAGCGCGCCAAAGGCACAGGGCGCGTCCTGATGCAGGATGTGAGGGCGGGGAGATGGCGGAGTGCGCATGACCGGAAGTTGATGCGCGTCACCCTGGAACGCATCAGAGGTGGAGTCATGTGAGGAAATGCAGGAAAGCTAGAATATTAATGGTAGTATTCTGGCTAGTGTGGGAGGCAGGAAGGACGTGGCCGGAAGTGAGTCCGGGCCAGTCTGGAGCGCATAAAGAATGCGCTCGGGTTAACAGTAAACCGGAAGTCCATGCGTTCCGCAGTGGAACGCATAGAATATGACAGGCTGACAGTCAAAAGGAAATAAGATAACACGAACGAGTGTCCCTTAATGGCTCTAATATTGGATCAGGGTAAACTGCATTTATAGGGATAATTATTAGGATTAATATTAGAACTAGTATATGGAATATATAGATTATAGTGATGTATATATTAGGACTAGTATATAGCCTTGATGTATAAAGGGGGACATTAAAGGGTCTGGGATTGGGGGGTCAGGAAGCAGTTCGAAGGAAGTGTATATATGTGACGATATGAAGACCTAATCTGTCTATGTATGTCTATGGGACCTGTAGGTGGGATGGAGGTAAATGAGTGGATGTGGGGTGGTGGGTGTGATCATTGTTGTGTGGTAATGTGAAGGGTATATGGAGTAGGAGAGAGGGTAGAGGGACAGTTAAAAGGAAGAAAGATATTACCCAGAAAGGAAAGGATATTCGGCTGCGGCATGGAAGTATTCTAACGGGCCTAAAAGAAAAAACCAAGCGTTAGCATAAGTGCATACTTACAAAACAGAATAATCAAGTAAAACATTGACCTTTAGGTGCTAGGCTATCAAGTCTATGGATCCAATAGGCCTCCTCATTTGAGTAACCGGATCCGGTCGCTGCCTCTGCGTAGTGTGGGACATGTTCCAATACTTGAATTTTAGTTGCAAATATTATGGCGCATCTCGTAGAAGTGGGCAGGGACCGGTAATACCGGTAATAGTAGGTTGATTGCGATTTGGACTTGTGCTGACAAATACGTTCTCTTAACGTATTTGTCAGCACAAGTCCAAAATCCGCAATAACAACCTACAATTACCGGTCCCTGCCCACTTCTACGAGATGCGCCATAATATTTCGCAACTAAAATTCCAAGTATTGGAACATGTCCCCACACTACGCAGAGGCGGCGACCGGATCCGGTTACTTAAAATGAGGGAGGCCTTTTGGATCCATAGACTTGATAGCCTAGCACCTAAAGGTCAATGTTTTACTTGATTATTCTGTTTTGTAAGTATGCACTTATGCTAACGCTTGGTTTTTTCTTTTAGGCCCGTTAGAATACTTCCATGCCGCAGCCGAATATCCTTCCTTTCTGGGTAATATCTTTCTTCCTTTACCTGTCCCTCTACCCCTCTCTCCTACTCCATATACCCTTCACATTACCACACAACAATGATCACACCCACCACGCCACATCCACTCATTTACCTCCATCCCACCTACAGGTCCCATAGACATACATAGACAGATTAGGTCTTCATATCGTCACATATATACACTTCCTTCGAACTGCTTCCTGACCCCCCAATCCCAGACCCTTTTAATGTCCCCCTTTATACATCAAGGCTATATACTAGTCCTAATATATACATCACTATAATCTATATATTCCATATACTAGTTCTAATATTAATCCTAATAATTATCCCTATAAATGCAGTTTACCCTGATCCAATATTAGAGCCATTAAGGGACACTGCGTCGTGTTATCTTATTTCCTTTTGACTGTCAGCCTGTCATATTCTATGCGTTCCACTGCGGAACGCATGGACTTCCGGTTTACTGTTAACCCGAGAGCATTCTTTATGCGCTCCAGACTGGCCCGGACTCACTTCCGGCCACGTCCTTCCTGCTCTCTCCCCACTCAGCCAGAATACTACCATTAATATTCTAGCTTTCCTGCATTTCCTCACATGACTCCACCTCTGATGCGTTCCAGGGTGACGCGCATCAACTCTCCGGTCTGCGCACTCCGCCATCTCCCGCCCTCACATCCTGCATCAGGACGCGCCTGTGCCTTTGCGCGCTGAGGCATAAATATTCCAGCCCCTCTGCACATTACCAGACGCCATTCCTGATTCAACATGCTATATGCATGGCCATATCACTATCAGCGTCCAGATTCTCCATCCTACTTCTCAGCTTGCGTGCATAGGTAAGTTACCATAGCCCTATACATCCGGCTTCCTATGTTTGGTTCTACTGTACCCTGACCAGGATATTTATGTAATGTAGACCAATATGTATTTTCCTTAATGTCTCTCGATACAGCAATATCTGAATATATATTGATATTCCTCTACATGGATGCCTGCCAGCAAGTTCCATTGTATTCTGAATACTGTTATATAGTCTTTGCCTTTAAGAATCTTGCTGTACTTGCACAGGAGTGACACTTTGTTGAATATAATCTCGACTTGACTATGATGTATATGACTCCGCACCTACATTTAATATTCAGTGTACTATTAGGCTTTATATCTATATACTATCACTGTTCATTGATCTCGTGTTTATACTATAATTGTAATGTATACCTTTTCTTCCATGTAGTATCTGACGAAGGCAAATATATGCCGAAACGTTATACAGTTACTGCCGCATATAAAACAAGTGAAAAGATAATAAATTATTTAAGCATTATCACCTTGGCTGCTGTTCTTGTATATACATACTCGACGGGGTGGAACCCTACAGTCAGCCTCCATACAGAGTGCGCCGAAGACAGATATGAACATACTGGTAGTCAGTCAGTATTTGGTTAGGGTTTTCACTAGGAGGTGTCCATTTTCCTTCCCTAGTTCTGATTCCCTATTCCCCCTTCCCTTCTATGCTCAGTGTGGTGTTTCCCTCCCACACTGAAGAGTGACAATTTCAGGCTCCTATGTTCTCCCTTTCCCTGTGCTAAATTGTGCAGGGCAAGGGCTTTGTCTGCAGATCCGGTGATGTTACCGGGCTATGCCTGGTGGAGGCTTCCGCTGGCACTAATAGGCAGGCTTTAGTGCTGCCCTATCCATTTTAAGGCTAGGGCAGTGCCAACACTGTCCATTAGTGCCGATGACTTCACTGGGAACACTGCTATGCGGGAGCCTTCACCTAGCATAGCCCGGGACATCACCGGACCTGCAGAAAAAGCCCTTGCCTTACGCAATGTCATCGGCAACACTGCTAGGCAGAAGCCTCTGCCTAGCAGTGTAAAAATGTAAACAAACAGCATTTGCCCTGCACAATGCCGCACCGGGCAAGGGAGAGCATCGGAGCATGAAGTGTCCAAGGGGCTGAGTGGGGGGAAGAAGGATAAATGCATGCCTCCCAAGTGTCCTTCTTTTGGAGGGACAGTCCCTCTTTTTGACCCAAGTTCCTCTTTGATCCTTAAATGTCCCTCTTTTGACCTGGGGAATTAATGCATAAATGTGCATGAATAAATTTACTAAATTGCTCCTTTCTAAACTATCTGTATGGTTTCTACCTGTATATTAGACCAGAACGTCATTATTTGGTGCAATTTGGACCTTAAAATATCTATAATCTGATGATTTATGTGCTAATATTTAAATGTATATCGGGACGCAATAATAAAACGGGCTCCACAAAAAAAAAAAGAAACTGATACTCACCTAACTGATCTCCAGCTGCTGGGCGGAGTTAGAGGTGCGGCCCAGTATGAAAAAAACTGCCGTGATGCGCACCGCACATTGTCTCTCTTTGCGATTTTCAAAAGTTGAGAGGTATGGATATGTCCGGGTTGAGCTCTGAACCCGGACAACCCCTTTAACTTTACACAATTTCTTAGGGGCCGCACTTACTGATCCTGCTAGCAGGCGATGGACTCTGGACTCTCTTGATGCATGATCTCCATCTCTCCATGGTAGTGTAATGACCCAGAGTGCCATTACCACTCAGCACCCTGCTACTGTCTTCTATGGGCTAAGACAGTGTCATGTTATGCATTTATTTCAGTCTACTACAATGAACAACTGTTATTGTCCATGTAATGTATCTGGTTCACCAGAAGGTGGCAGCAAGCATGGCAGAGCTACACTTGCAGAGGATGAAACCTTCTTTCCATACTCTTCTCTCCCTCTAAGGAGGAGTTTAGTCAGTGGAGAGTACCCCCTGCTAGGAGAACGAGGCAGATCCACGTCCCTTCTGGACGTGTCCTGCCTAAGCCAGCTAGAGCACCTTCAGCTCTGCTGGACACAGAGGCCACAGCCTGAAGCCTCTGAAGAAAGGAGATATAGTTCCCTGGTACAATTAAGAGTCTCTGTCTTACAGAGATCGCCTTGACGTGTTGCAGACTGGCCCAAATAATTTTGTACAAAATGTATTTGCCAAGCATCTCAAATTTACAAAATAAGCATAGCATTAGCATTAGAATACTTTCTTGTACTTTATTTGGTTTGCAGAGTGCTGTTGCATTGTATGTTTTACCTTGTATCTTCAGCCATAGCAATGTGCACCTGCGCATTGGGATGTGCTGACTGACCCCCTTTTTTTCTTTGCAGCAAGTAGCCACAGGCATCAAAATTTGGGACTGTCAGCTACCTCTGCATCCCTATAGCTACACCTCTGTCATCCAGCATTGCCTGTAAATCCTAAAAATTATCTGATTGCCCTCATTTTGGAGTAAAGTAATGATCATCTTACACGATGTTTACTTCCACGCCACTTTTATGAGCAGATGATGTGTTATGCCCGGCGTAAAGGTCACGTCATGTTCAGATTTTCCTTCTCGCCCGCTCCCCCCGCCTGTTCTCAGTGTTCCTATGTCAGAATGGCGCTATGATTTAGACTGCTTCCCGTAATGTCTATGGGCTCCCGGTAGGGGCCCGAGCTTGCAGTTACAGCTCATCTGAGTCTGCAGATGGCATTACAGTGTTTCCACCACAGCCCGCAGCTCCCTATCCAGCCTGGCACAGACTCCTCCAGATAAGGTCGATGAGCCTGTGGCCCCGGGCAATTCCTCCTGTATGTCATTTTGGCAAAGCACAGAGAAATGTATTCAGGGATTGCGGGAGACACTGTTCTACATGAAATATGCAATGCAATAAAAAATAAATAAAATCCTAAATTGCTACCCCTTAAAGAAATCTCCATGGCTGGTTCTAACTGTAGAAGCGTTGTGGCAGATGTAGGGCAGCCATGTGTTCCGCAGTCAGGTGTGATTATAGCTCATACTGGATTTTTTTTTCCGGTTTACAGGATTTAAAAAACTATAGAAAATGCTCATTATGGATGGGGCAGTTTATTTGCTCTAGATGACCAGCTGGTCAATTAAAGGGGTGGTCTATTTCAAATATAATATTAGGGTATTATGCACTAATAGAGGAGCGGGGTTGCCTCCGAACATAACCGTCATCAATTAACCAGAGCACAGACTGATCTGGAGGACCTGGCACTTCTGTGACATGGATGGCCCATTGATTTCAACAGTAGCTGTGTAATGCTCTATTTCTCCTGCGGAGGCACTGCAGGAGAATTGAACACTTGCTGTCAGATTCCGATCTGATGGATTGGGGTTTCCAGTGGTCATACACCATGTGATCAGCTTACTTTACTTTATCCCTAAAAAAAAGGGATTATTCCAAGCAGACAACGCCTTTAAAGGGGTTATCCTTATTCTAAAAGATGCCCCCCAATGCCCAGTCCCCACATATACATTATACTTACCTGCTCCCCATCACCCATGGTGTCTCTTTGGATCCTTGCTACCGCTGAATCTCCCCGTCACGTGCATCAAAACATCTGGCAACGGGGGGAAAGGGGGAAGGGGGGCGGAGGGGCGGTGTGAGCAGCCGGCGACTGCAACCAGTCTCACGAGGCAGGGATCCAGAGTGATGCGGGTGCCAGGGAGCAGGTAAGTATAATGTATGAGGGGGCCAGGCATTGGAGGGGAATTCAGATAACCTCTTTAAGGATGACCTGTCAGACGTGTCTTTTTTAATAACTACTTACCTAATCCATGCCGTAACAATTCTTCAGCATCTATTCTTTAGATTCGATTTGGTGCCATTTTCCTATTATTCCTGCTGGATATCAGGACTGAATTGCTAGAAGTTTGCAATGAGGGTCCAACAGGGTGTTACCAGTTGGCGGGGGTGTCGTTGCACAGCCTGACACTATCCAATCAGTGCTGCCAGCGTCAGCAAGGACACACTCCCACTCCTAGCGGGACTTTTATTAAAGGGAACCTGTCACCTCCAAAACACATATAAAACCGACATCATTACCTTACAGTAGCCCCCAATGTGTTCATAATCATGTGTTTCATTCCGTCATTGGTTGCTGCATAATTTATAAAAACGCTGTTTTAATCTCCATTCGAGCTATCTTCAGAGCCAACTTGAAGTCAAGGGGGCAGCGGCCTCCTTGCTTCAAGTCAAGCTAAGCCCGATCCTTATCCATCCTCTCTTCACTTTGAGTGACATTCTGCCGTGAGGCTGGGATCGCACAAGTCTCGCGCATGCGCGGTGCGCTCCTTGTTAACCGGCTGCTATCGTCTCACTGCGTGTGCACCGGCCATTTCCATTGTGCGTGGTCCTCAGCGTCAGCGTGACCACTGGCTTGCGTTCTCCTGCGCCTGAAGCCAGTGATCATGCTGACGTTGAGGACCAGAATAGCCGGGCGCGCACACAATGTAAATGGCCGGCTCATGCGCAGTGTGACGATAGCAGCCGGCTGACTGCGGGTGCCGGAGATGGGATCTGGCAAAGAGCTTAGGTTTCTGTTAACTTAGAATTCCTTAATCGGGATTATGAAAAAGGTTTTCAAAACTTGACAACCCCTTTGTGACGGACACTGCTAATTCAACTGTAAAGAATCCTGCTCCTGCTGGGAACAGCGGAGGGATAGTTCTTTTACATGGTCATGCATATGACAGAATTTTTCTTCAGTGCACTCTCAGTTTTTAAAACGGACACCAAGTAAGTGGGGCCATGAGCACATCCTTTTTTGTCAAGGATCTGTGCGTGCGATCCTAAAGTGCTATCCTTGTCCAGTTTTGTGGATGAGAATAACCCTTTCCATTAATGGGAATAAGAAAAACATGCATTGCCCACGAAAGCTAGCCCTTTTTAAAGGATCCATTTTTTTGCAGCACAAAAAATTGGATATGGCTGTGTTCATGATGAGGCCTAGGGGCCATCTCCAGGAAGTAAACAAAACATAATACAAAATAATAAAAAATTGTTACAAAATAAAAAAAAACTTGTGTTAATAAATAACACCTAATGACTCAATTCATTTATAACACTTAGCTCTTTTTAAGGGGTTGTCCACCTGTTAGATATTGATGACCTATCCTCGAACATCAATATCAGATAGTTGCTGGTTCAACACTCTGCGCCCCCATCGATCAGCTGTATGCAGCAGCCGTCAGCACTAGAAGAATAACAGCGGTAAAAAGCAGGAAGCAGAAGGCTCTGTCCTTGTGTAGTGGTTGTACTGCAGCTCAGCTCCCTTCTGCTTCAAACAGAGTTACCGTAAATGGTGGGACTTTTTGAAGTCACTTTTGTTTTGACTTTGAGTTGGCCAAAGGTGTGGCAAATTTATCAAAAGTGACATGATGTTCAACTTGGTGCAGCCTTAAAAAGGATCTTTCATCAGGACAAAAAATGTGAACTAAGTATGCTGACATGTAGCGCGGCGCCCAGGGATCTCCCTGCACTTACTATTATCCCTCGCTCCGCCTAGTATGACCAAGTCACAGAAGATATCAGAGCCTATACCGGGCAAACGGAGCGGCGCTCAGGGATAATAGTAAGTGCAGGGAGATCCCTGGGCGCCGCGCTACATGTCAGCATACTTAGTTCACATTATTTGTCCTGATGAAAGGTCCTCTTATGTACACCTTCAGAGGCAATTTATTTATTATAGCATTTTACGCATTTTGCATCTTAATCACTTTTGGTCTTTATTAAAAATATTGAGCCTTTCTGTCACAAAGGGTTAACTGTTTGTGCAGCTCGGTGAATCGTACTTTTTACTTTCACTTTGTGCTGGTCATCTAATAAACCTCATCTCTAATTTGCTAAGAGGTCATAAACACTTATTTAAGCCGCATTTTTATCAGTAAGATAAGAACTGAGCTATAATAAGTGTTTTAGTGTTTTAGAGAGCAGAGATAAGGAGCCCATCAGCTAGCTGTCTGACTGAGCAGAGAGAAAATTCAGATCCTGCTACTAGAGCATCTCAGCTCTGTACAGAAAAAAGGCTCCATAATTGTAATAATAACCTTTAAATCATCTAGAAATGTTGCTCCATTTTTTATGCGCCCCTACTGGAGTCATTTTGGGCCTTTTTTTTTTTTATTATTTACAATGATTGGTCTGGAAGGAAACAAATGAACATACCAAACCATTGCCACATTTACAGTGGCGAGGGTGGCGCAAAATGACAAAAAGCCTTAAAAAGTGCACAAAATGGCACTTGAACAAAAATTTGCAACTTTTGTATGCTTAAAGTGTACAAACTTGACACACCCCTTTCCATGTTTCTTGGGCTTTACATACCTGTGCCATACATACCATATCATGCTATGTTAAGTCCAGGGGTGTAAGCTATAAAAGAGTGCAGAGGTAGCAGTCACACCAGCAGCAACTAGGGAGTGAAAAGAGGGCACACCCTTACTTCCCCCAGTTCACAACCTGATGTTGGGGCTCCTGCCTGATGGTAGTTAGGGTGCCCATGATGTTGAGTGTTTGTATGGGTGCAAGGCAGGGAGTGTCGAGTGCAATGACTGGTGTACAGTGTATGAATCAGAACACCAGGTCAGAGGTAGAATAAACGTCTCTCTTTACTCAAGTGCAAAATGGGAGTTGTAGTGCATTAAATGATAACAAAACACAGTTCCAACTGTACACAGTGCGATTCTCTCCCAGATAGCAATGTATGGATTTAGGCAAGGATGGTATTTATGGCCCTCTTTGCTCTCCATCTTGCTAAAATCTCTCTCAGTAGAATCTATGACTGGCAACTGTACCTTGTAGCTGTAGTATCCAGTGCGAGATACAGGGTTTTGAAGGCATGTCTGGCCAGAAAGAGGCCAAGTGTAAAGGATGTCTTAACGGTGCCCCTCACAGCAGCAAAGTCGGATACCTATAGTAGCAGGTTACCTTTCTGACATCTATGCTTGGCCATGCAGATTACACGTTATTTTTTAACTTCCTCTCTTTCTCATTTTTTGTGGATCTTGCAGAGATCTATTAGTCTCTGAAGCTTTCTGGGCCTCAGAACAGGTAGGCATAGGTCACTGCTTCCTTCCTCTCTGAACTCTCCCTAGACCAACCTCAAGCAAGGGGTGGAGCCAGCCACCACTTAGCTTCCTACAAGGGCTGAGCTATATTTGTTGCAATACATCAAATAACAATACATACCGGTATATTACATAACATGCTTAACAATACAATGCACTGTATAACAAACCATTTGCAGATACCCCCTGCTCTGGGGTACTGCACACCTTGATTCTGGTGCTTGTGAGGGGGCCGAAAGGCACCAGTATTATAAAAGGCACATGGTAGGTGTGGGCCCTTTTATAGATTGAGTCCCATGGTACGCCCATGCAAAATACTGCCTGGTTCTTATTGTGTCACAATTTTTCATGTACAAAACCACAGGTTTTCTGTATACGTCCCTCCTCCACCCCCCGAGGAGCGAAATGCATGGAGGGCATAGAAGAATAAATGCTGATTTCTTTATTCTGCCTCTTTACTATAGAACTATAGGAAACCCAAGGCACGGCCATTTAGTATGCATTAACAAGATCATAAAAAGGTGTACTAAAATTATATAATGGTACTAAAGTAATCCATAATATTAATGCTCTGGGGATAAATGACGGATGCAAATACGGCTTTTTAAATAACGCTGTTAAAAGCAACCGCTCACTTAAGTAGCTGAGGAGGCGTGCAAAACCTCATGGAATGGGAAACGGATGCAGTATATACATTAAATTTATTCTACCGATGGTGGAGCGAATCTAGGGAGAAAATCCTGTAATTAATAGTGTGTGATCAGTGATATGTAAAAGTGGTAAATGAACCAGCAGCTGTAATATACTGCTCATACTAGGTGTAAGGACAGAGTTTGTGACCTATATAAAGCATGCAGTCCCACACCCTATATATAGATGCAGAATCCATCCAGTTACTGCCTTCATATTCTGCAGCAGGAATCTACCCATTTTTTTTTTTATTTCTTGGATCTAAATTTCAGATTAACCTATCAGTATGTTTTTGTTGTGTGGAAGGTAACAGGAGCATCACCACACAACAAACACAAGAAGAACATGCAAACTTGTTTCAGATGTTGCCTCTGGTCAGATTTGAATCCAGGTCTAGAAATATAACATGGATATCCAGTGAGCTGCACTGTAGATTTGCTTAGGGTTTGTGTAAAGACGTGCAATATACTGCACTTATTCACTGGTCTCTTTAAGTGCTAAGCTTCTCTGCCTATGGCATATAAAGAGGTTTTCTGGGACCCAATGGGTCCCTCAAACACATCTTAATTACACAGAACACGCCTGTATCAGGTAGTTTGTAATATATGCAGTGGCTGGGTTTTGGGTGGCCCCAATGCTACGCTGGATCCCCTGGACACAGCTGAGGTGTCACTGCAGTATACCAGACCAACAGGGGAAATGTCTCTGTGAGGTCACGGTGTGAGTATAGGTAGGCCGAGGGTAAAAACAACACAGTTCTTGGTTACTCACAGTTTTGTCATCCCTGGACAGGCCTGCACAGTTGTGGGGGAGAACAGCACTGGATTCTCCGGGGCACACTCTGTTACAGGGGACACCGGCCAGGTGGTGTTTCGAGGTGCCCTTGATGGTAACTGGGTTTGGTGAGCTTTGGCGGCTAGGCCGCTGGATTAAGTGAAGTCGTGACGCCAGTACCGTTACGGTACAACAATGATGAGAGTAGTAGTGGAGAAATTGAAGAGTGAGACACAAGTTGAATCCAACTCATAACTTTTACTGTCTGCAGGATCGCAGTAGAAATTACATCAAAATATAACACAGTCTCTTTTGTACACGGAGGTAGTAAACTGTAATCCAAGCCACTTGTCGTGGCTAGGTAGATCTCAGGCTTAAGTTCAGTTAAATTAGTGAGAATATGGCTGACTGGTATCTAACTCCTTGTCTTATTCTAATCCCAGTAACGGTGGTTTCTGATCCTTCATTCTACCTAAGTGCAAATAACAGCTGGCCTGGGTGTAAAATATATTGTAGGTGAGGCTGCCTGAAGCTCAAATCCTTCACCTGGGTACAAAGGCGCCTAAAAGCCTAGTATAATGGCTATTGTCCTTCTTTTGTCTTTCTGCAGTTAAAAAGCAATTTTTCACTTGTCACCCTGGAAGAGTGGACAGTAGAAGGAGGCCTCACCTCAGCCTTGTTCCTTGTCTTATAACTCTCTGCAACTAAAATTAAACTCTAGACTAACTGACTAGGCCTGAACTGAGCTATATATAGACTATAGTGCTGTCCCCATCTAGTGGTGGAGGTATGTACTGCACCTAACATGCTGTTACCAGGGATTTCACAGGATAAATCAGATCTAAATGTAATAATGACATGAAATGCAATATCACATAAGATACAACAACTTTGCAGTGCCCACGTATACGAGTGGAACGCTGCATCACCATGTGTTGCTGCTCTTCCGAGGGGATGATAAGGCCTGGGGAACCCCAATGATAAATTAGTCCAAAGAGTCAGGGTCTGCAGTAAATTAGTGTGCTTTGTTACTGGAGGAACTCAAGTGCAAAACAATACATACGAGGCATTGAGTTGGCTTCTCTAGTCTACTCCCTGACAGAAGAAGGTTCTGTGCTGAGTATGAGGAACGGCTTGAGATAGCGGTCCCCCCCCCTCTCTCTCTCTCTCTCTCTCTCTCTCTCAAAAGGCTGATACTCTGGCCAAAGGCTGGTGGACCTGGGTCTGTGGCTCAGTCGTCCGACTGGCTCTCTGATCAACGGATTGGTAACCCAAAGTCTCTGGCTCAGTATCTTCATCTCAACCTCTTTTGTAGTCACTTGTGCAGTCTGGCAGATTCTCTTCTACTAAACACTGATCCCTATCTGTAGACAACTGAGGGATCTAACTGCTCTCCATATATACAGTTTCTAGCTGAACTAGAACTTTCTAGTGGGAAGCGTGGGGTGTAGAATCACGGCCTAAACAAATTCAATGTTACAATTTCAGTCCGTCATAGACTTGTATGGAGTTTCAGTGAAAGTCTATGGGAATGACTGAGCAGTTTTTGCAGACATAAACAAGTCTTCAGACATAAACAACAGAGTCAGAAGGTCAGTGTATTTGTTTTTCCCTTCAAAACCTTGCATAGGTAAAAAGTCCCAAAGTTGGCTGTGCAGTAACCCTTTCCACAGTGCAGAGCAGCTATAGGTTAATAGTGCAAATAAACAGGATATATTACAATAAACATGGAGCCCTAGTCAACGGGTTGGTAACCTGTGGTTCGTAACATCCCCATATCAGCGTCTTCTTCTGGTCACTCATGCAGTGTGGCAGAATTTCTCCTACTAAGCATTTGTCCCTATCTGTAAACAGCTAAGGGCTCTGACTGCTCTCCTTATTTATAGTTTCTATCTGTATTAGAAACTTCCAATGGCAAGATGGAGTGGAGAAGCACAGCCTAAACAAATACATTGTTATAGTGTCTGTCTATCATAGACCAGCTTTCCCTCCATAACTTTGCATAGGTAGAATGTGGTAAAGTCTCTCAGTATTAGCTGGCTGAGCATTAACCCTTTCCACAGCATTATGCAGCTATAGTGCAGGATATGTTTCAGTTAACATATAAATGCAAATCAGCAATATGAAACATTATAAGTGCACACAACAGCATAAATCAAAGTGCAAGTTATCCCTTCAAAGGGCAAGTTAAAAATAAAGTAGGGGATGTCTTTGTATTGTAGCAATGGAGGCAAATGTCCATAGTCCAAAGTACCCTTGGTCCAGGGCACTACACTTTCTGTTCCCAAGGTGCGTGCATTGGCCTCCTGGCAACCATGTCATGTGAAGCTTCTCTTGTGTAAATCCAGTTTCTCTGACATAATTTCCTTTACCAGTTCTCCGTCCTGGACTAACGAGACATCACTTCCACTGTAGATGGGGCCAGAACTATTTCTCTCCTCCTGCACATGTGCAAACTCTTGAATCCACCTGATCTGTGCATGTGCCAAGGAGAGAAATAGTTCTGGCCTCATCCACAACAGAAGTAACATCCCATCCGTAGCCCTGGGCAGAAATCTGGTAAAGGACGTGACCTCGGCGGAAGCTGGATTTTCATAAGAGGAGCATCACTTAACCGGGTTCCTGAGAGCCGAAGTATGTCATTTTAGAATGTTAAGTATATTACAAACTTTCTCCTTAAGGTGCGATCTCTTTAAAAAAAAGGTGCTGAAAATGGTGTATATTTTTGTGATATTTTACATATTAAAATGATTAAAGGACATGGGCCTTTCAGAAAAAGTGGACTTTTCCCATGGGGAACCTAAGGCGTCCCTATTAGACTAGGTGAAATGATGGGAGGGATGGTTGTAGATCCCGAAAGATTTTTATTGCAACATAAAACATGTCGGATCTGTAAGCTTAGACCTATAAATCCCGAGGTCTCGCTGAGGTGTTCAGCTCCAAATGCTTCCAGCTTCAGATGTGATTTATGAGCCTGGGAGTTTTTTCTGCATCGATTGGTTGCTTTTATTAGACTTGAAGCCATAATGTGTTATTTGCAGCTTTTCTTACATGTATTCCTCCCGAAAAAAAAGATGTGTTTTGTGTAATGGAAATTTTGTAATTAGTTTATTCTGCTATTATTTTAATTGAACATATTTTTATTACCTAAATATGTAACCCTCCCCCTTTTTAACACATGCAGTGAAGCAGATGTTTGTAAAAAATGGTGGTTGTTCTTAAAGGGGCTGATCTGAATTTTGATGGAGTGAACTGAGTAGTCAACAGGGTAGAGCTGGCCCAGCAGAGGATCCTGGGTTTGACATAATAATGGGCCCCAAGGGTGCGGCAGAAGACTTAGGCTACTTTCACACTAGCGTTTTGGCTTTCCATTTGTGAGATCTGTTCAGGGCTCTCACAAGCGGTCCAAAACGGATCAGTTTTGTCCTAATGCATTCTGAATGGAAAAGGATCCGCTCAGAATGCATCAGTTTGCCTCCGTTCAGTCAACATTCCGCTCTGGAAACAGACACCAAAACGCTGCCTGCAGCGTTTTGCTGTCCGCCTGACGAATCTGGCACAATAGAAAACAGATCCGTCCCCCATTGACTTTCAATGGTTTTTATGACGGATCTGTCATGGCTATAGAAGACATAATACAACCGGATCTGTTCATGGCGGATGCATGCGGTTGTATTATTGTAACGGAAGCGTTTTTGCAGATCCATGACGGATCCACAAAAAACGCTAGTGTGAAAGAATGCTTATCTTGTGTTGATCATGAGTGAAAGAGATTTCCCAGACTTTTCATATTGATGACCTGTCATCAGGATAGACCATCAATATCTGATTTGTGGAAGTCAAGCACTCTGCACTCCCTGATGATCAGCTGTTCTGCGGAACTACAGCTCCGTCCATTGTGTGTACTGCTCCCACTGAATTTATCAGATCCATTGAATACACACAATGGATTTGGACTCTCACCAATCAGATATTATTGGCTTATCCTGTGGACAGTGCAGTGGATGGGTTTTGGGTGGCCCTAACGCTATGCTGGGTCCTCCTGACATCATCGAGGTGTCACCAAATATTGCTGATCTTCACACGGGATGGCAAGGAGTGCTGCACCCAATAGGGTAATAAGTTCAGAGAGTCAGGGTCTGCAGTTAACCAGTGCGCTTCTTTACTGGATGAACTCAAGTGCAAAACAATACAGGCAGTGCACTGAGCTGGCTTCTCCAGTCTCCTCCCTGGCAGAAGGAGGCTTCATGCTGGGGAAAGGCCTGGGCCAGCTGTCCTTCTTCCAGGCTGGTACCTTGGCCAAAGGCTGGTTGCCCAGGCTGTATGGCTTAGTCTTCCAGCTGGCCCTCACCAGAGTCAGTGGCTCAACATCCCAATCTTAGTGTTTTCTTCTGGTCACTTGTGCAGTCTGTCAGAGAATCTTCTACTAAACATTGGTCCCTATCTGCAGATGACTAGTGACTCTAGCTGCTCTCCTTCTATACAGCTTCTAACTGAACTAGAACCTTCTAGTGGGAGGGGAGAGTGGAGAAGCACAGCCCAAACAGATGCAATGTTGCAATTTCAGTCTGCCACAGACTTGTATACAGTTTCAATACAAGTCTATGGGAATAGCTAATTCATTTTTCCAGACATAAACAAGTTTTGAGATGTAAACAACACAGCTAAACCAATATTATAAAGGTCAGTGCATCAGTTTTTCCCTTCAAAACTTTGCATAGTCCCTTATAGAAACTGTGGAAGGTTTCAAATTCCTCAGTGCATAGACAGAAAGTCCCAAAGTCTCTCAGTATTAGGTGGCTGTGCATTAACCCTTTCCACAGTGCAGTGCAGATATAGTGCAATAAGAGTACAAATAAACAGGACATATTATAATAAGTATATAAAATGCAGTTCAACAATATGAAACAGTATGAGTGCACAAACCAGCTAAAATCACAGTGCAAGTTAACCCTTCCAAGTGTAATAAAGTAAGGAGTTGATGGTTTTGCATAGTAGTAATAAGAGCAATTGTCCACAAATGTCCATAGTCCTAAGTACCCTTGCTCCAGGACACTACAACAGACCATTCATATGATAGGACCTTAAAACCCCTTTGACACCTGTTTTTTATTCCAGAACTACAGTCACTATTCTACTGGTTATCATTAGAAACAGTCAGAAATCTTGTTGTCACAGTTAACCCTAATGCTGTAACAATTTGGTTTTCCTGTATCACTTTACTGTAGAGTGACTTGTGTAAAGACAAAATATACTAGAACTATAGTTCTAGGACTATATTAGTCTGAGATACTGGAGTAGAGGAGACAAGGTAAGACGATTTATGATGCTGGACTGTCAGTAAGTAGATTATCAACTTGAGTAGGTCAGCATATAGTCAAGGAAAGGAAGCTGTGGAGAAAAATGCAGACAGACGGCTGCAAGGGTTACAGTGTTCTCATAGCGCATGTCTATATAGAGGAGACTACTGAGCTTTACTATATTTTCCCCTCTATAAGGCGCAATGGACCATAAGACGCACTTAGGTTTTAGAGGAGGAAAATAAGAAAAATATATATTTCATCAGACCTCAGATCAGAATCCCAGTCTTCATCAGATCTCAGATCACACTCCTCAATGTTAATTGAACCTTAGATCAGACCTCCCAGTATTAATCAGACCTCAGATCAGAGCCCCTCAATGTTAATCAGACATCAGATCAGACCCCCCAGTATTTATCAGACCTCAGATCAGACCCCCTAATGTTGATCAGACCTCAGACCAGACAAAAAATAAATTAGAGCTCCCCTCTCCTTCTCCGGATGGTGCTACCACTCAGATGATCCAGCGCGCTCTTTCTGCAGTGCTGCACTGTGACCTGATGTCACACCGGGTCATCAGGTCATAGTATGTGCACCACATCCTGATGCAATACGCAGTCAGGACACAGCACAGCGTGGAGCCTGCAGAAGACCAGGGAGTAATGAGTAAAGCCAGGAACAGCAGTGATATAGTCACCACTCCTTGTTCCCACTGTACTAATGAGTACTTACATAATGCAAACTCTCATTATTTGCTTTTTAAGATGCACTGCTATTTTCTTCCACTTTTGGGCAAAAAAGTGTGGCTCATAAAGCAAAAATACGGTATACTCCACCCCTACCACTATTTTGAATGGTGATGGTATGTAGGGGCATCTAGTAACTAATATGAGGCTCATTTTAAGACCTACAGCCCAATAAGATCAAGATTGGATATTCATGCACGGCTCAGACCAGAGGGCAGGTGCAAAATGCACAATGTGGTGTAAAAGCTCCTGCCCTCTGTCAAACACCTTAGATGCTGCGGTCACTATCTGGGATGCGGACAACTCCAGTCAGAGAAGGTGTAACTTGCCCTGTAATCACTGGGATCTAGTTCTGCATCGATGGGTCACCTAAGAGAACCAATGAGACTGCTAAAAAAGAATGGACAGATGGCAGCTGGCAAACTTGAGAAGTTGTGCTGGGGGCCCACGCTGAACTTTTACACAGGGGCCCATGAGCCCGTGGTTCCGCCCCTGGAAAGAGTTCTATGTGCAAATCAGTCTCTTCATGTGGAGATCCTGAGGATACTTACAAACAATAATCCTTGGAGAAAAACTATACAAATGAGCTCTTCTCCAGGAGGAAGAAACTGCCTCTCTAGTGCCACCTATAGGAACCTACCCTCTCGTCAGTGCAGAACAGAGTAGAGAGACTGTTTTCTTCCTTCTGGAGGAGAGTTGATTTGCATCAGTTAGTAGTTCGCACAGGAGAAGGAACATCTTGCAAAATCGATGGGCGACAGCTGCAGGAAGAGATAAGCGTCACCTGTGCGGCACCGTTTATCTCAGAATGTGATGTTTATATAAACATTACTATGTATCAAAGAAACATCTCACTAACGAGTTCAGCTCTGCTACATCGCAATACCATATGAATGAGTTGAAGTATAAGCCTTCGTTTTTTCCTGTCGGTGACACCATTATTATTTCGATGTGTCATTCCGTATTACGCACTAATCTTCCAAGACCCAGGAGCCCCCCCCCCCTTGTGCACCGAGGACTGGGGAAAGACATTTGTTTTGATGTAATCTTCTTAATTAATGGAAATAATTAGACTTTAGGAGCTCAGATATCAGTAACCTCCATGCGAGGATTACCAGTGCGGAGGAAGAAAACTCTATAATGAGTCTTTCCCATCAGCTCTGATCACCATATCACGCCATCTACATTAAAGTAGCCTCCCAGAGAGCTGTCCAGACACTTATATAGCGCTATATGGATTAATATGCAGAAGAAAGCCCTGCTTTTAATACACAGCAGCCTATTCCTTTGTGTCCTCCTTGCACAAATCTTCCTCATAGAGACTATTATCACCGCTGGAATTATTATTAGCCTTACAAGATCTCCAACAATGAGCATCTTGAGATACGGAACCCGTCATCAATGACTGAGATACATGTCTGAGTCATGAGGCACAGGCCGAGAAATGAACCAATGCGTACAATTTGAGAATTAAAGGGGTATTCCTATCTGGACATTTATGGCATACACTCATGTCCGCTGGGCGGGGCTGCCAACAGGGGGGTACAGCCCATACCCCAGCTTTTTTTTAATTGCGGCCGCCAGCCCTGGGGCCCAGTGCTCCTCCCCCTCTTCCTTCCGCGGCCCGTCTCTTACCTCCCCAGCCTGCCCGCCACTCAGCTGATCAATGTCAGGCAGGCTTTCCACTGCGCGTCCTGTGCAACGCAGCCTCTCAGCCTGCTCTAGGCGATCTCCCTCGGTCACTGCCGCAGTGACTGAAGGAGATTGCCGAGCGCAGGCTGAAGCTGCACTGGACGCGCAGTCGAAAGCCTGATTGCTGCACAGAGACTGGATTTAAGGAAAGGGTAGCTCCAGGCGGTGCTGGGGAGCGAGCTGGCTGGGATCAGCGACACAAGTACGTTGGGGGGGGGGGAGGAGGGGTTTGGGGGGGGGCAATAATGGAGGGCTGTCTGGGGGCAAAATTAACTTGTGTGGGGGCAAATTACTTAGTGGGGGGTCAGTCTGGCGGGCAAACTACATGGAGGGCCGTGTAGGGGCAAAATTACTTAGTAGGGGCAAATTACATAATGCAGGGCTGGCTGGGGGTAAAATTAACTTGTGGGGAGAGGGACAAATTACTTAGTGGGGGGTCAGTATGGCGGGGAAACTACATAATGGA
Organism: Bufotes viridis; assembly: GCA_033119425.1. NCBI lineage: Eukaryota > Metazoa > Chordata > Amphibia > Anura > Bufonidae > Bufotes > Bufotes viridis. The sequence goes on along the minus strand of CM065597.1, from coordinate 27,219,083 downwards.
GGGCCATGTGGGGGAAAAATTACTTAGTGTGGGGGCAAATTTCTTAGTGGGGGCAACTTACATAATGCAGGGCTGTCTGGAGCAAAATTTACTTGTGAGGGGGGCAAATTAGTCAGTGGGGTGCAGTGTGGCGGGCAAACTACATAAAGGAGGACTGTGTGGGGGCAAAATTACTTAGTGTGGGGGCAAATTACATAATGCCGGGCTGTCTGGGGGCAAAATTAACTTGTGTGGGGGCAAAATTAACTTGGGGGGCAAATTACTCAGTGGGGGGCAGTGTGGCGGGAGAACTACATAATGGAGGGCCGTGTGGGAGACGTCCCTGGATGTAAGAGGTATGGGCGCGATATATGGGTGGGGCTGTGTGTGGGTGTGGCTTGAGGGTGGACGGGGACACAGGGGCCCCATGATCTCCTATTCCTGGGGGAAGTGCCCCTCCAAAGACCAGGCTCTGGATCCGCCACTGGGGCAGTATCGGGGGGGGGGGTCGGTCCCGGCGGCTGGGGGGGGGGCAGGCCTTGAGCTGTGAATGGAGAGGTGGCTGCGCATGAGCGGCTTTGTCCATTCACTACTAAGGGAGTTTCTAAAATAATTGAGTAATAAGTGTGCTTGACTATTTTTGAAAATTCTATAGAAGTGAATGAAGAGAGCTGCCTATGCTTAGCCTCCTCCTAATTCCATGCAGCCGAGAGATGGGGCCCTATTCCATTGGTGAGACCCGTACCTATGAGACATCAGTGGTTGAGCCTTGCATGTCTGGCTGGGAATAACTACTTGCTTCCCCCACGTAATACCAATTCTGGATCATCTATTTTTAAAGGGTAAGTGTCATATTTTTTTTTATTTGCTAGTTTATTAGAGCTGGGCATAAATACCTAAGTTAGTCTTTCAATAATTGTCAAAAGAGCCGTAATTACCTTATAATAACAGCTGTCAGTAATGTCCCTTTCCACTGGTCCCTTAAAAGACTGTTGCTATAGCTGGTCTGTCTTCCCTTTAGTGTAAACAGAAGACAGAGGGGCGGTCCTTGACACTGCATTCCTGCATTAGGCTTCAGAGTGGGGAGGTGTGTCTTTAAGTAATCCAATCTGATTGGCTGGCAGGAAGCTACGGGCTACAGCAAGTATGTATGGGAAGTGAGGGAAGGCAGTTTTGACCTCAGAGAACTGGCAGAGGAGCCATCTTGAGACGAGCCTCATATTGTATAATGCATAATTGCACATTTGCATATTTATGCATAATGCTGCAGCAGCAGTAACATGTGCTAAAATTGATCTTTTTGATGAAAACATGACAGTCACACTTAACCCCTTTGGGACACATGACGTACCGGTACGGCATGTTTCCCGAGTCCTTAAGGACACATGACGTACCGGTACGTCATGAGTTGTTCCGATCACTGCTGCTCAGCTGGCAGTGATCGAACAAGGTACCTGCTGAAATCATTCAGCAGGTACCTTGTTACAATGCCCAGGGGGTCCTGTGACCCCCATATGAGTGATCGCTGCAAACCGCAGGTCAATTCAGACCTGCGGTTTGCAGCGCTATCGATCTCTGATCCCGCGGTCTATGACCGCGGGGATCAGAGAGTTAATGCCCCAAACAGTTCTTTTAACCCCCTGCAGCCCCCAATCATACTGTGGCTGCGGGGTGCAGGGGGTGGTTGCGGGCGGCGCGAGGCGGGCGGGAGGCGGGCGGGAGGCGGGCGGTGCGCGGGCGGGATCGCGATTGCGATCCCCCGCCCGCCTCCCTGTAATCTATCCCTGGTGTCTAGTGGTTCTATCAGAGTGTCAGCACATTGCTGACACTCTGATAGAAACGGCTGGCATCTGTGCTGCAGATGCCAGTCGTTTAACCCCTTCTGCACCGCGGTCCGTACGGACCGCGGTATGGAAGGGGTTAACAGGAGGGAGCGCTCCCTCCTCTTCCCATCGGGGGCTGCTGTGCCTTGCAGCCCCCAACAGGATGGGATCGAAGAGGAGGGTGCTCCTCCTCCTCCTATCCATCACCCCTGCCCAGTTATGGCAGGGGTGATGGTTGCCATGGAGACAGGACGCTTTCAGAAGCGCCCTGCTCTCCATGGTGCTGAAAGTCTGAATAGACCTGCTAAAGGTCTATTCAGACTTTCTAGCAGTACAAATACAGTACAGTGCACTATATAGTGTACTGTACTGTATTATACAGACACCAGATCCACTGGATCTTTCAGAACCAAGTGGGTCTGGGTCAAAAAATGTAAAAAGTGAAAAAAAGTAAAAATGAAAAAAACACATAACACTGAATAAAAACTAAAAAAATAAAATACACTACACATATTAGGTATCGCGCGTCCGTAAAAACCTGCTCTATAAAAATATCACATGACTGAACTCCTCAGGTGAACGCCATAAAAAAAACCCCAAAAATGGTGTAAATAAGCCATTTTTTGGCACATTACATCACTAAAAGTGTAATACAAAGCGATCAAAAAGGCGTTTGCCTCCCAAAATAGTACCAATCAAACCGCCATCTCATCCCGCAAAAACGAGCCCCTACCTAAAACAATTGGCCAAAAAATAAAAAAACTATGCCTCTCAGACTAAAACATGATTTTTTTGTTTCAAAAATGCTTTTAGTGTTAAATGTAAAAAAAAATTAAAAAGTAGACATATTTGGTATCTACATCGTCCGTAAGAATATGCTCTATAAAAATATCACATGACCTAACCCCTCAAGTAAACACTGTAAAAAAATAATAAAAACTTTGTCAAAAGCCATTTTTTGCCACCTTACATCACAAAAGTGTAATAGCAAGCGATCAAAAAGTCATATGACCCCCAAATAGTGCCAATCTAACCGTCACCTCATCCCGCAAAAATGATACCCAACCTGGAGACAATTGCCTAAAAACTGAAAAATATATGGCTCTCAGACTATGGAGATACTAAAACATGTTTTTTTCATTCAAAAAGGATATTATTGTGTAAAACCAAAATAAATAAAAAAGGTATACATATTATGTATCGTCGTGGTCCGTAAGGACCTGCTCTATAAAAATATAACATGACCTAACCCCTCAGATGAACGCCGTAAACATAAAAATAAAAACGTTGTCAAACAAGCCATTTTTTTGTCACCTTACATCACAAAAAGTGTAATAGTAAGCGATCAAAAAGTCATATGCACCCCAAGATAGTACCATTCAAACCGCCATCTCATCCCGCAAAAATGAGCCCCTACATAGGACAATCGCCCAAAAAAAAATATATATGGCTCTCAAACTATGGAGACACTAAAACATGATTTTTTTTGTTTTAAAAATTATATTATTGTGTAAAACTTATATAAATAAATAAAAAGTATACATATTATGTATCGCCGCGTCCGTCACAACCTGATCTATATAAATAACACATGACCTAACCCCTCAGCTGAACACAGCAAAAAAAAAAAAAATACGGTGTCAAGAGCCATTTTTGTCACCTTACATCACAAAAAGTGTCATAGCAAGCGACCAAAATGTCATATGCACCCCAAGATGGTGCCAATCAAACCGCCATCTCATCCCGCAAAAAATGAGCCCCTACATAACACAGTCGCCCAAAAAATAAAATAAAACTATGGCTTTCAGAATGTGGAGACACAAAAAAAATTATTTTCAAAAAGGCTTTATTATGTAAAACTGAAACAAAAACCCCAAAAAGTAGTCATATTTGGTATTGTCGCGTCCGTAACAACCTGCTCTATAGAAATAGCACACAATCTAACCTGTCAGTTCAACTATGTAAATAACAAAAATAAAAACAGTCCCAAAACAGCTATTTTTTGCAAATTTTCCATTTTAATCCATTTTGCAGTAACAAAGCAAGGGTTAACAGCCAAGCAAAAGTCAATATTTATTGCCCTGATTCTCTTGTTTGCAAAAACACCCCATATGTGGTCGTAAACTGCTGTATGGCCAAACGGCAGGGCACAGAAGGAAGGGAACGCCATATGGTTTTTGGAAGGCAGATTTTGCTGGACTGGTTTTTTGACACTATGTCCCATTTGAAGCCCCCCTGATGCACCCCTACAGTAGAAACTCCAAAAAAGTGACCCCATTTTGGAAACTACGGGATAAGGTGTCAGTTTTGTTGGTACTATTCTAGGGTAAACATGATTTTTGGTTGCTCTATATTACACTTTTTTGAGACAAGGTAACAAAAATAGAAATTCGGAAATTTCATCTCCATTTGCCAATAACTCTTGTGGAACACCTAAAGGGTTAACAAAGTTTGTAAAACTGGTTTTGAATACCTTGAGGGGCGTAGTTTCTTAGATGGAGTCACTTTTATGGAGTTTCTACTCTAGGGGTGCATCGGGGGCTTCAAATGGGACATGGTGTCAAAAATCCAGTCCAGCAAAATCTGCCTTCCAAAACCATATGGCGTTCCCTTCCTTCTGCGCCCTGCAGTTTGGCCATACAGCAGTTTACGACCACATATAGGGTGTTTCTGAAAACTACAGAATCGGGGCAATAAAAATTGAGTTTTGTTTGGCTGTTAACCCTTGCTTTGTTACTGGAAAAATGGATTCAAACGGAAAATTTTTCAAAAATCGAAATTCTGAAATTTTATCTTTATTTGCCATTAACTCTTGTGGAAAACCTAAAGGGTTAATGACGTTTGTAAAATCAGTTTTGAATACCTTGAGGGGTGTAGTTTCTAGAATGGGGTAATTTTGGGGTGGTTTCTATTATGTAAGCCTCACAAAGTGACTTCAGACCTGAACTGGTCCCTAAAAAGTGGGTTTTTGAAAATTTCTGAAAAATTTCAAGATTTGCTTCTAAACTTCTAAGCCTTGTAACGTCCCCAAAAAATGAAATAGCATTCCCAAAATGATCGATACATGAAGTAGACATATGGGAATGTAAATCAATAACTTTTTTGGCAGTATTACTATGTATTATAGAAGTAGAGTAATTGAAACTTGGAAAATTGCAAATTTTTCTAAATTTTTGGTAAATTTGGTATTTTTTTATAAATAAAAATGAAATTTTTCGACTTCATTTTACCACTGTCATGAAGTACAATATGTGACGAAAAAAAAAATCTCAGAATGGACTGGATAAGAAAAAGCGTTTTAAAGTTATCACCACATAAAGTGACAATGGTCAGATTTTGAAAAAATGGCCTGGTCCTTAAGGTGAAATAGGGCCGTGTCCTTAAGGGGTTAAAGTCAGCTCCAAATGGGGTTGTCTTCTGCTGGACATTTTGGATTTATTATCGTGTTGGGGCCTGGGCCCACCTGAGGATCCTCTACCACTCTGGTGGACCAGTCTGACCCTGGCATTTGTATAATCTTTACATAAATATAAAGTATATTAGTTATATCAAAAATTTGTGTCTATTTCCATTGGTCTCAGTGGCCACTGATCTGAGTGCCACGTGAGGAACGCATTAGATCATCACTGTGACCAGAGATCCCCTGTAGTGACTCAGTCAGGGCATCGCCAATTAAACTAATGAATGCAATGCTCTTCTATGGACATTTTATCTAGGCCAATCAAGAGGACAAGGGAGCTGTCATAGTGTTATCCTAATTCTACACACACTATTACACTAGCAGATAACACAGCAGCAGTAAATTGACAATTGGTTTCCTATCTATAAAGGAATTTTCTCTTTTGGGTTGTGCAGAGATTTCTATTGATGATCAGGATAGGTCATCAATATCGGATCGGCGGGGGTCCGAGACCCTGTACCCCTGACGATTAGTTATTTAAAGAAGAGGCGGCACTCCATGCGAGCGCTGCTTTCTGTTCAATACACTGCAGTTAGTTTCGGAAGTGCAGTGTAATGACAAGTACCCACTACATTCACTTGAATGGAGCAAGCACTTGTAATTACAGTACACCACCGCTCCACAGGAGACGATGTGTAGTGTAAAGACCAGGAAGCGGCGCTCACATGGAGCAACGCCTCCTCGTCAAACAGCTGATCGCCAGGGGTCATCAATATTAATCGCTACACAACCCCTTTAAAAGCTAGTGAAACCTTCGGGGCAATTTTTTATCATTGTATTTTACTCATTTTTGGCTAAAAATTATTTTTTCAATTGGTCTTTTTAAATATTTTTTGAGATACATGGGTTAAAATCAGTTTGTTGAGTATCACTCCTCAGTCCGAAGCCTTATCTCTGATTTCTCTGGGTCCTGACCTTATAAACGCTCATTATAGATACACTTTTTTATTTTTACATTTACATTGATACACAGAGTATTTTAGAAAGTATTAGAACTTACTATATAAGATTCTGAGAACCTGTCGCCTCTCCTGACATGTCTGTATTGGTAACTACTTCCCCATGTAATAACAATTCTCCAGCATCTGTTCTTATCACTCTCATTCCTTTATTATTCTTGCTAAAAGTCATGAATGAATAGCTAAGTGTAGGTCCAGCTGGGTGTTACCAGTATGGGATGTGTCCCTGCACAGTCTGAAACTGACTGGAGAATGTCAGACTATGCAGGGACACATCTCCGACTGGTAACCCTGGGTTCACACTTGAGCGTATTTGATACGAGCGTTTTGCGCGCGTTTTTGTCGCGCGTATTACAGCGTGTTTTTGGAAATAGGAAACGCGTGTTGTATGCGCGTTCGTGTGATTGACCACTCTGGCGTCAATCACAACACGTGCGACAAAACACCCCAAAGAAGCTCCTGTACTTCTTTGGGCGTAGGGCGTTTTACAGCACGTTCGTACGCGCTGTAAAACGCTCAGGTGAGAACCATGCCCATAGGGAAACATGGGTTTTCACCTGTTGAGCGTTTTACAGCACGTAGGAACGTGCTGTAAAACGCTCAGGTGTGAACCCAGGGTAACACCCAGCTGAACCTTCATTGTAAACTGCTAGCAATTTATTAATTACTTCTAGCAGGAATAATAAAGGAATGGGAAAGCATACAGTGATAAGAATAGATGATCCAGAACTGGAGAATGCAAGTAGTCACTAAAACAGACATGGTCAGGAGAGGTGAAAGGTGATAGTTAGCATGTTTCCTTCCATGGTCATGTATATCTAACATGTGAAGGTCAAGCTATTTGTATAGTTCCACATTATTACTGTATTTTTCGCCCCAAATTGTGGGGAAAATGTGGGGAAAATGTCTGTGCGTCTTATGGGGCGAATACTAATGAGTGCTTCCAATATGGATTTTTTTATTGTAACTGCTCTGAGCAAGGGGATCTGTTATAAGGTCTGGGGCTCATTCACATTGGGGTGTGTGATCTGAGGTCTGAATGGGGGGTTCTTATTCATATTGGGGCTCTGATCTGAGGTCTTGGGGGTCATTCACATTAAGGTCTGAGCTGAGGTCTGATTGAGGGTCTTATTACGGTCTGATCGGGGCTCTGAGCTGACGTCTGATTAACATTGGGGGTCAGGTTGGGGGTCTGATCTGAGATCTAATGAAAAATATATTTTTTCTTATTCTCCTCCTCTAAAACCTATGTGCGTCTTATAGGGTAAAAATTCTGCACTTATTGAAATATATAAATAAAGTAAATTACAGTTGGTTTTTACCATTGCCTATGTCCGGGGGCTGTGTCCTTATACAACATAAGCACAGTCCCAACATAAAAGAGGGAATGGTAATGCCCTGATGTGAACTTAGCCATATATTTCCAGGAGGAATAACAGAAGCATGGTACAAAGACAGCTGAAGAGCTGACAGGTCTGATTTGAGTTTAATTTTCAATCCCTATTCCCTATCTATACCGAATGTGTATTATTGTCATTAGATTTTCTATTACAGTTTTGATAGATTTGGTCCCTAAGACAGATCTCTCTGTGTAGACATTATGTAGCCCTAGGTCTCTTTTTGGGTGATCCTTCCAGTCTCTCTTCCTTTGCCTTTTCCTTCCATATTGTATTACATTACTATAGACTTTGATTATTTGTCGTCTCTTTTGTGTTTTCCTCCTGCATCTTGTGTTTTCTCTCCTGCTTGATATCTCTCACAGCCATTTGCAGCTCTCTCACAGTACATTTGGTTTTCTGTCTCCTCCACGATGTCTCTGCTCTCCTCCCATCATGTACCGCGCTCAGCTCCTGGGGGCCCGTCTCTTTCTCCTGGCTGCGTGAAGGTCGTTCGCACCTTGGCTGACACATCTCCAGAATTTTTAACACAACAAAGTTCCTCAACCTGTAAATAAGCCAACAGGCAATGCTTAACTCTATCCTCTCCAGGAAGCTACAGATGAGCCTTCAAGTTCATGTTCTCTAGGTAAGGTCTTACTCTATACCAGGGCTGGCCAACCTGCGCCTCTCCAGCTGTTTCAAAACCACAACTCCCAGCATGCCCAGTCTGCCTACAGCTATCAGCCTACAGCAGGGCATGGTGGGAGTTGTAGTTTTACAACAGCTGGAGAGCCGCAGGTTGGACAGCCCTGCTCTATACTATCATAGACTATAAACACAGAGGAGAAGGCTAGCCTCCCTGGTCCAAACCCCCACGATGAGCTACTGTAGCTCACTGTGTTGAAAAGAGTGACCAAGCTGACCCGATGAGCCTACAATGGACTTGTGAACATTAAAACTGGACCATGGAAAAAGGTGGCCTGGTCTGATCATGTTTTACATCATATGGATGACCGGCTGTGTGTCCATCACTTCCATTAAGAAGTAGTGGCACCAGGATGCACTACGGGAAGAAGGCAAGCCGGTGGAGGCAGTGTGATGCTCTAGGCATCATATGGATGTGACAAGTATGACCTATCTAAAATCTGTACAGACCAAGTACCCTCTCTTTCTGGCAGCAGTATTCCTTAATGGCAGGGGCATCTTTCAGCAAGTTAATGCCCCTGTCAGACTTCAAAAATGTTCACGAATGATTTGAGGAACATGACAAACAGTTCAAGGTGATGACTTGGCCTTCAAATCTCAATCTGATAAAGCATCCGGGAGAAGAAAAAAAGCCAGATCTATGGAAGACCCAACTCTACAGGTTAAAGAATCCGCTCCCAATATCGTGTGCCAGATACTAAAGGACACCTTCATAGATGTTGAAGGATACACTACTCGATGGGTAAGAGTTGTTTCGGCTGTACGAAGATGACCTACACGATAATAGAAGACTTGTTTCCCCAACTTTTAAAAAGTTGCAAATAGGAAGCCGCAAACTCGCTCCAGGAGGGAGTGCCCTAAAAAGTGTAGTGGCATTTTGGCGCATTGTGTGATGCACATTTTGACTTCTTATCCCAAGGTAGGCAGTTTTCCTCTAGGTCACACCACTTTCCCACGCAGCGACATCCCATGGGCGGACTGGCCAAAGACCCTATTGGGAAATTACCCAATGGGCCAATGCCCGTAGGGCCGCCAAAACCCTCCTCTTGTCCTCAGCATTAATCTATGTAAGATCATCAGGCACTTATGCACATAGTCAGTGTCCACAGGTGCCCTCCTGAATTCAACTGTATAGCCGTCCTCAGGACGATGTTACAGCTTCATACTGTGGCACGGGCAAAAGTATTTTGTGCTGCGCTGCGGTATTTGGTTCTGCTGAGGCACAATTTTCTTCTGCACTAAAGTATTGCTGACCCGGCCTTCTGTCAAATTTGGACCCACCTACAACATGAGTTTTTTTTCCAGGAACACTTTAAGTTCCCAGTCCTAACACGATCCCTTGGTCAGATGAGTCGAAAAAAGTTTAAAGGGATTGTCCCACAAAAAGAAGGGCAACAGGTAAGTGTTCTGTTCGTAAACCACTTAATGTGAACTTTGTTCTTGAACGGGAGCGCTCCTTTAAGTAACTAGATAAGAATTGCAACTTGCATATCCATCAACGTGGGTGCCCCTAGTACTATCATTACCCTCGCCTTATTCTTCTGCGTTCCGCTACCCACTGCAGTGATACAGTAATCCTGTACGTACTCGTTACTATCAAATACTCACATTCATAGCCATTTGTTCCTAATTTGCACACATATAATCAAACCAAATTAAATCTTACATTTACATTTACAAATTACACATTTCGTTCTTGAAAGTTAAAAATTCTTCTCTTGGAGAAGGCTGCCCCTCGGACAGTACTCCAGGGATCTTACTCTCCCTTTGACAGATCCCGGCTTTCATCTCCCTTTATTCCTGTTCTGACCTCTGCCCCTCCGCACACACAAACAGGGATGACCCTTCTGGCAGGAGGGAGGAGATGTTTAATTAGGAGTTCTGCTAATAGTCTGGAAGATTAATTTATACGCCGCACGGAAAGCTTCTGGGACTTTTAATGGGTGCCTAATAAGGCATCAATTAGATATTTGCATAAATTTAATAAGGAGGCTGGTTGGCAGAATTTATATTTCCAGAATTAAAATGTGAACAGCATCTTTCACAGTCCCCGGAGATACGAGAGGGGGAGAAAGACGGAGAGAAGGGGTAATTCAAAGTAAAATCAATATATACCGAAAGGGAAAAAGTCACTAAAGAAAGCACACCATAAATTACTGACAATATAATTGAGTTTTTTCTATGTGATTTAGTGGAATCCTTCTAGTCTACAGTTTGGATTATGTGCATTTCCAGGTATTTTTACACAGCTTTTTGTAGACCGTTGACTCTGCATACACTTAAATGGTATCACCAGTGTCGGCCTAGCCCACCAGAGTACCAGAGGATCCTCTGATGTGCCCAGGCTCTGTGACCATAGTAGGCCCCAAAGATCAAGGAGAAAGAAATAACATTTGGAGCTGCCTTTGGAGACAATAACTTACCACTAGGGTCTATTTCTTTCAATCAAAATCTATTAAACTTTATTGATCATGTAGGGTTTGGGCCCCCGAGATTGATTTCCTCAGGTGGTCCCAAGGAGGCCAAGTCTGACCCTGGGTATCCATGCTTGATAATAATATGACCGTTTTAAACTATCATGCTGCAAATTTGAGCCTGAAGAAAACAAAAACCCCTCATTCTCAACTCTGAATCTAAAACTTACTGAATCCGTGACCCTTCTCCGAATCTAGAAAGTTCATCGTGTAGACTTTCCTACCTCCAAGTAGGATTGCTGCGGTGCTCCTGTGAGCGCTCGGCCTCCTCACACCATACTAAGCACAGCCTCTATAGGCAAATGAATGGTGGGGTTACATGGAGTCGGACCCAACCGATCAGATAGTGATGACCAATCCAAAAGTTAATGACACAATAGTGCAAAGTGCTTAGTCCTCAACAGAAGTGTCACAGTACAGGGATAATAAACACAGTGATGTCACAGTACAGATATAATAAACACAGTGATGTCACAGTACAGGGATAATAAACACAGTGATGTCACAGTACAGGGATAATAAACACAGTGATGTCACAGTACAGGGATAATAAACACAGTGATGTCACAGTACAGGGATAATAAACACAGTGATGTCACAGTACAGGATAATAAACACAGTGATGTCACAGTACAGGGATAATAAACACATTGATGTCACAGTACAGAGGTAATAAACACAGTGATGTCACAGTACAGGGATAATAAACACAGTGATGTCACAGTACAGGGATAATAAACACAGTGATGTCACAGTACAGAGATAATAAACACAGTGATGTCACAGTACAGGGATAATAAACACAGTGATGTCACAGTACAGAGATAATAATCACAGTGATGTCACAGTACAGAGATAATAAACACAGTGATGTCACAGTACAGAGATAATAAACACAGTGATGTCACAGTACAGAGATAATAAACACAGTGATGTCACAGTACAGGGATAATAAACTCAGTGATGTCACAGTACAGGGATTATAAACACAGTGATGTCACAGTACAGGGATAATAACCACAGTGATGTCACAGTACAGGAATAATAAACACAGTGATGTCACAGTACAGAGATAATAAACACAGTGATGTCACACTACAGGGATAATAAACACAGTGATGTCACAGTACAGGGGTAATAAACACAGTGATGTCAGAGTACAGAGATAATAAACACCAGTGATGTCACAGTACAGAGATAATAAACACAGTGATGTCACAGTACAGAGATAATGAACACAGTGATGTCACAGTACAGATATAATGAACACAGTGATGTCACAGTACAGAGATAATAAACACAGTGATGTCACAGTACAGAGATAATAAACACAGTGATGTCACAGTACAGGGATAATAAACACAGTGATGTCACAGTACAGGATAATAAACACAGTGATGTCACAGTACAGAGATAATAAACACAGTGATGTCACAGTACAGAGATAATAAACACAGTGATGTCACAGTACAGGGATAATAAACACAGTGATGTCACAGTACAGAGATAATAAACACAGTGATGTCACAGTACAGAGATAATAAACACAGTGATGTCACAGTACAGGGATAATAAACACAGTGATGTCACAGTACAGGGATAATAAACACAGTGATGTCACAGTACAGGGATAATAAACACAGTGATGTCACAGTACAGGGATAATAAACACAGTGATGTCACAGTACAGGGATAATAAACACAGTGATGTCACAGTACAGAGATAATAAACACAGTGATGTCACAGTACAGAGATAATAAACACAGTGATGTCACAGTACAGAGATAATAAACAGAGTGATGTCACAGTACAGAGATAATAAACACAGTGATGTCACAGTACAGGGATAATAAACACAGTGATGTCACAGTACAGGGATAATAAACACAGTGATGTCACAGTACAGGGATAATAAACACAGTGATGTCACAGTACAGAGATAATAAACACAGTGATGTCACAGTACAGGGATAATAAACACAGTGATGTCACAGTACAGGGATAATAAACACAGTGATGTCACAGTACAGGGATAATAAAACACAGTGATGTCACAGTACAGAGATAATAAACACAGTGATGTCACAGTACAGAGATAATAAACACAGTGATGTCACAGTACAGAGATAATAAACACAGTGATGTCACAGTACAGAGATAATAAACACAGTGATGTCACAGTACAGGGATAATATACACAGTGATGTCACAGTACAGGGATAATAAACACAGTGATGTCACAGTACAGGGATAATAAACACAGTGATGTCACAGTACAGAGATAATAAACACAGTGATGTCACAGTACAGGGATAATAAACACAGTGATGTCACAGTACAGAGATAATAAACACAGTGATGTCACAGTACAGAGATAATAAACACAGTGATGTCACAGTACAGAGATAATAAACACAGTGATGTCACAGTACAGGGATAATAAACACAGTGATGTCACAGTACAGGGATAATAAACATAGTGATGTCACAGTACAGAGATAATAAACACAGTGATGTCACAGTGCAGGGATAATAAACACAGTGATGTCACAGTACAGACATAATAAACACAGTGATGTCACAGTACAGAGATAATAAACACAGTGATGTCACAGTACAGAGATAATAAACACAGTGATGTCACAGTACAGAGATAATAAACACAGTGATGTCACAGTACAGGGATAATAAACACAGTGATGTCACAGTACAGAGATAATAAACACAGTGATGTCACAGTGCAGGGATAATAAACACAGTGATGTCACAGTACAGACATAATAAACACAGTGATGTCACAGTACAGAGATAATAAACACAGTGATGTCACAGTACAGAGATAATAAACACAATGATGTCACAGTACAGAGATAATAAACACAGTGATGTCACAGTACAGAGATAATAAACACAGTGATGTCACAGTACAGGGATAATAAACACAGTGATGTCACAGTACAGAGATAATACACATAGTGATGTCACAGTACAGGGATAATAAATACAGTGATGTCACTGTACAGGGATAATAAACACAGTGATGTCACAGTACAGAGATAATAAGCACAGTGATGTCACAGTACAGAGATAATAAACACAGTGATGTCACAGTACAGAGATAATAAACACAGTGATGTCACAGTACAGGGATAATAAACACAGTGATGTCACAGTACAGGATAATAAACACAGTGATGTCACAGTACAGGGATAACAGGTATACATAAAGAATTACGTGCTTTAACAACAATCACAACTCAGCAACATTATATCAACCTTTTTAGCAGTAATTAACTCTTTGCAGTAATCCTCTAGGGCACTGCACATGGACCTCCTAGCAGTCTACCATTTTTAGACCCTTTAGGACTTTATAGCTCTTCGAAGCCCACTTCAATCTACCCACGTCCTGCTTCGAGCAGTCCTCTGATAATTGCCTGCTTAACAAGGCACAATCGTCAAAAAAAGGTCCCAGGTGAAACATTATCCACATATATTCAGCACAAGCAAAACATTTACTTCAGGCTCTAAGAGAGAAAGGACCGGAAAGAAGCGGGGACTCTCAAAGCTGCCATAAAATTAGATAACCAGAAGATGGTAAAATGATTACAACTCAAAAATTATTTCATAATCAAATCTAAGTAGGTACATTTTACCCATAAAAATGAGGAAATTTTTCAAGTTTTGGTAATTTAGTCCATTTAATGTGCCTACTATTCAACGTCTTTCATCAAGCTCTATTATACTTTTGTATGACCCAGCGCTTTGCTTTCACGGCAAGTGCTAAATGATGGTTTGTAAAGAGGCAACATTATATATTTTAATCAGGTTGATATATTACCATGTTAGTACTAAAATGTTGAGCTGCAATTTAGTGCTGCTGAATCTAGAACAATACACTTGGGGGATATTGTAGACAGACATGAAGGAAGTAACACTGAGGACATCCTGAATGTTCAGTTTTAGAGAGATGATAAGGTATATATATATCGCATATATCGCATGTTCTACTTTATTCTGGATTGCCAGCTCCTAGGTTAAATGATGGCATTCCTGTAAGGCACCAAAATGTTTAAAGGGGTTTTCCAGGCTAATTCCAACTATAATGGTAATCAAGAAGGGTTGATTAGAAATATATAATCCAGCTAGTACAATAACCCTATTTTAAAACGTAACATTTAATAAATTATTAGAAAAAAGGAATCACCCCTACTTCCCCATAACAGACCAAAATACATTTAAATGAGGATATTCAGAGTAAAGAGATACGGTAAATTCATACTCTAAGTCCATCGATAATTCATCACAGGTCTATACAAAATATACATTGTTGGTCGCTCAGTGCCAATGATCCACCACACACTGCGTTAAAGTCAGAGTAGGAGTGGGGTAAATTATCCCTACTGTGGGTCCTAGGATACACCTGTGCCCAGGGATATCCCCTGGTGGTGGGGACTCCCTGTCCTCGTGCCTAAGGCTCACTGCCCCTACTTCTGTCCCTAATCAGGACGCTAGGTGTTAATGGATAAACATGGGCACTGGGTATTTGACCAATCAAAAACGTGCAATGGATTTTTCACAACAGTGTGCTCAATTACATATCTAGGAAGATATAGTGTCCATATATCGTGGACTATCTCTTCCCTAATGCAGACACAATAATCCAGCACCAATAAGTGCAATCATTAGATAGATACAATGCTTATATATTCTTCAACGCGTCTCCCCTCATGTTAATGAGGTTCATCAGGAGGCATTAAGTATAGTAGATAGATGTTAAATTCACATGATAATGTTAAATAAGACCTGATATGTCAGTTGTGCCCAGAGGAGGTGTTGAGTAGATCAATACTGGAGTGCGGGTAGAGAGGGGATCAAGATCCAAATTTATCCAGGCATGGCTTTTGTCAGGCTGCCAGATACGATATATAGATGCCTCCGTTACACATATCCCACATTAGTCAAGTGGGGAACTATTAACTATTAGTATGCCCCTATGTCATCACTCCATAATGCATATTTGTCCAATGTACTCACATGTGGCTCTCCCCGCTAGTGCTTCCTCCTCTGGCATCAAAGCAAGACAGGTTCTGTCCCCTCTTTTATACCCTCCCATCCCACTTACATGCTTAGGGTCATTACTTGCAGGTGAGGTGCATCCAGCTCTTACAGGTGAACTAATCACACTGCGGTGTTGTCCATCTCCTGCAGATGGAACGCACACCGAGGTCACGTGACTGCCAATGGACCGCAACAAGTGAGACACAGGCGGCATGTGATGACGGTCCCGCTCCAATCACATTGACATCCTGTGAATGGAACGCACACCGCGCTCACGTGACACCTCAACTTCCTGTCAATGGACCGCATGCAAGTGAGGCACGGGTGGCACCTACATGTCGTAACCATTGCGCTCCAATCACATTTGACTTTAAGTAGGTGGAACGCACATCGCGCTCACGTGACTATGACAGCTTCTTTCAATGAACCGCCCATTTACTATGAATGGTCACATGACTTCGTTGGCTTCCCAATAATGGACCATATGGAGGTGAAAGTTAAACTGATGATTAATCCAAATCTATATCACCTTCCACATGACGTGCATCATATATCTGTATGGATCCATCTATGGCTGATGGATAGTCTCCAAGACCAAAAGTAAAGCAATGGATGGTTTAAGGGGGATCTAAGCGAATTTTTGAAATAGAACAAAGAGTTAAATCAAAAATACACATTAATGATTAGTGGTCCCAATTTGGATGCTTCATGCACCTCTTGCCAGTAAGGGACTCTTGTATATTATACGGAGTGACAAGGACAGAGAAGTCACTGGGTAGGCACAGAAATAAGAGAGATAGATAAGGAAGTGTATGTAAGAAACACACACAGATTAAAGGAAGCACGCAAAATCCAGTCTCTCATTTAGTCCTAGTGGCGACTGGGATCTAAATCTATGTATCCACATACATTCTTTTTGTAAGATCTTACGGTCCCAGTCGCCACCTCTCACAGACATTGGTACCCCTTCAAGAATGGAGAACTTCAACAATCGCGGGTTCCCCCCGTGACATTCATTCGTATGGGTAGCCACTGATGTCATTCTGTTATTGATTACATCATTGACGTGCTCCAAAATTCTTCTTCTAGCTTCCCTTTTAGTCTTACCAATATAGTCATACGGACAGGGTCACTGGCATAGATATATCACCCCTTTGCTTCGGCAGTTAAAGAAATCCCTAACTTCATAAAGTCGTTTAGTTACTGAGCAAGTTATCATTTTATTGGGGTTGATAAATTCACATGCCTTACATGACCCACATTTATATACTCCAAGCGGTTTCCGATCTAACCATGTGCCGACTCTACTTGGTGACGTGTAGTGGCTATGTACAAGGTGGTCTCGAAGATTCCGACCCAGTCTATAGGTAATCCCTGGATATGATCCAATTGCATCCGTCAGATCTGCATCCATTTTTAGGATTGGCCAGTATCTGTTTAGGGTCGCCCTTACTTGTGTGTTGCTGGAATCAAAGGTTGCTATTATGCGTGTAATTGATTCTGAATCCTTTCTGTACTTAGGGACAAGTAACTGAGTTCTGTCCCTAGTGGCTGCATCCACAAAGGCCTTTTTCAGGCATGTTTGTGGATAGCCCCTCTCTCGAAATCTAGTCTGCAGATTACGCGCTTCCTTGTAGAAGGATTCCTTATCAGAGCAATTTCTCCGAATTCGGAGGTATTGACCCCTGGGTATGCCCCGCTTGAGAGGGATGGGGTGGTGACTCTCCCAATGGAGGAGGGAGTTGGTCGCAGTCGATTTTCTGAATACATTAGTCACCAATCTGTCCTCCACTTTCGTGACCCGTACATCCAGAAAAGTGATTGAGGTGCAGTCAATTTCATAAGTAAAGTGAAGGCCAACCTCATTGCAATTTATGTCATGAATGAACCTCACGAACTCATCCGACCCACCCTTCCAGACCAGGAAGATGTCATCAATGTAACGGGTCCAGAAGATGATCCTGCTGGACCACCACATCTCCTGGTCTGGAAAGATATGGACGTCCTCCCACCAGCCCAGGAAGAGATTTGCGTATGTGGGGGCACAGGGGCTCCCCATCGCAGTCCCCCTGAGCTGGTGGAAGAAACGCCCATTGAATAAAAAGTAGTTGTGGGTCAGAATGAATCGGAGTAGATCAATGATAAAGCCATTGTGTGCCCTAAACTGAGTGCCCCTAGATCTCAAAAAATATTCGACCGCGGCCAACCCCCCCTCGTGGGGAATCGAGCTATAAAGGGACTCGACGTCCACACTCGCCAATAAACAATCAGAATCTATACCCAGGGTATCAATTTTGTTGAGGAAGTCCATCGTGTCCCTCGTGTAAGTTGGGAGGGACACAACGAACTCCCCCAACACCCTATCAACATAGATACCTGCATTCTGGGTGAGAGAACCCACTCCCGAGATAATGGGTCTGCCCTTCAGGGGATTAACCCCCTTATGGACTTTAGGAAGTCCGTAAAATGTGGCTATATTTGGGAATTTCGGTAAAAGAAAATCATATTCGGTCACGCTTAAGACCTTATCCATAAGACCAGACTCCAGAATCCTACCAAGTTCCAACATATATTCATTGGTGGGATTACTTGGTAGTATTCTGTATCCATTCCTGTCGTCAAGTATATCCAGACACATCCGTTTATATTGGATGTGATCCAGTATTACCAAATTCCCCCCCTTATCGGAGGGTTTTATTATAATAGTTTGGTCATTCTCAAGTGTTCGTAAGGCTTGTGTTTCCTGATGGGAGAGATTATGATTTTTTGATCTAACATCAGCTAGTTGTTCCAAGTCAGATAGCACCATTTGAAGAAAGATGTCAACACAGTGATAGTCCAGTGGTGGGGGCATTTTTTTGCCTTTAGGTTTGAGAGATGTAAAAGGGTTTTCCAGGCTACATATATTGATGACTTATCCCCTATCTATATGTTAACGGTGAGGTCCAACACCCCACAACCCCACTGTTTAGCTGTTTCGAGCAGCCACAGCATCAGAAACTATACAATGTATGGAACTGGATGCAGACAGCGCCATACACTGTGTAGTGGCCAAACCAGGGTAAATGGAAGCCGAGCTTTAGTACATTGGATCTGGAAACTACACAGTGTATGGAGACTTCTGGTTCCACTCCATGTACTACATACTTACTGGCTCTGCAACTTCCCAAAACAGCTGATCAGTGGGAGTGTGGGGTGTCCAAATATATACTGCACTTATTAAAACATTTTTTTGGGAAAAATGGATAATCCAGTCGTCCATCTCTTACACTCCTCTATACTAGGGGTAGCCTAAATTTGGACAATCTCTACTTGTTAGAAAAGTCCCTAATCACGGACAATCAACATTTTTTACCGAAAAATAATAAAGATTATAAGCAATACATGTTCATAGATCAGATATTAATACTGAACCTGTTACCAGAGTTTATTGTGAAGTTTAAAATGCTGAGAATTACAATCAAAGTGACCCGCTCAAGTCCCACCAACCACCTAAAAAATTACAGACACATCTAATTTGTTTTTCACGGACACTGCAAAACAGTTCCTTATTTTTACGGACTGTCCATGAATTTCTGGACGTTGGCAACCCTGGTGTCTTCCTGTTTGGACCACTGACAGTCAACTGTAATCTCTGGGGAAACCTCAAATAATTCTACTTCCCTGCAATGCCACCATGGAAGTACACAGCTATTTTCCAGAAGTCCAATATTGGTGAATGGAGGGTGGCATGCTTCACTTGGCATGTTCTTGAGATGGGAGTGGATCACAGAGGTTCCATGTGCATCCACAAGACATTTATGGAATCAACATGCCATAAATTTTCCAGATGGAAATACCCCCATTACATGTAGCCAAGGGTCAAAGTCAGGAGTAGAACAACAGGTACCAGACAAACTATCCAACAGGCAAAACAGAGGCAATATCCAAAAGAAGGGGCTCATTGGAGCTAGGAATATTTAGGAGTAAAATCCAGAACAGTAGCATAAGGAATGAATGCAAGGACAGGAATGAACCTGGAACACCAGTCAGGATGGTGTCCATTTAATTAGGATTTCATGTGCTGGCTGCCTCAGACAACCGATGCCACAGTGGATCCAAAGCACAAAAGTAAATCCACAAGGAAAACCAGGAGCTGTAGCAGGGGAGGATGAAGTTTCTGGTTGCCTAAAACGGGATGCTGGAACAAAACAAGGTAAGGGTGGGTTCACACTAGCGTTTTAGTTTCCGTTATGGCTTTCCGTTATAACATGGTTATAACGGAAAATAATGGAATCCATAAGACAGAATGCAAAACGGAAGCCTTTAAGAGGCATTCCGTTTTGCTCTGTCCTAATAGAAGGCTATTGGAAAGCATAACAGATCCGTTTGGGTCCCGTTATGCAAGAACTGTCGACAGGACATTGTTTTCCGTCTTCCATAATGGGAACCATACGGATCTGTTATGCTTTCTCATACATAGTAACATAGTATATAAGACCGAAAAAAGACATTTGTCCATCCAGTTCGGCCGGTTTCCTCATAGACTTCTATTATGACGGAAAGCAATCAGAATGCCTTTTAAAGGCAACCGTTTGGCATTCCGTCATAATACAAGTCTCCATAGGCTCCAGAACGGATCCGTCCTCCGTTTTATGGATTCCGCTATTTTCCGTTATAACCGAAAGCCATAACGGAAACCATAACGATGATGTGAACCCACCCTAAGTCACCTATTGGAAGCTTATGTGGAAAAATATTACGGTGGTCATTTACTAACAGAAATTCACCTATTTTTGGTTATTTGCACTGTAATGTGCAACTTGTCCCCGCATACGCCAGGTCTAAAAGAGGGGGCCTTGGCGGGGAAGGGCCAGAAGGCCCATCTCATTTATCATTTTCTACACCTGATTTAGGAGTAGAAAATAGTCTGAATTTAAGCCAGCAAGGAAGCTGGCATGGATTTAGACCAGCGTTGGATGTGCAGAAGTTATGTAGTGGCCAGCACCTCTTCATAGCTTTGGTGGATTGACCTCCAGCGCACAGGGTTATTAAGACCACAGTCTAAAACGCCGGTCTTAATAAATGACCCCCTATATCTCTAAATAATATCTATATTAATTTTGATATGGATCAGGGTTACTGGTAAACTCTGAAGATACCTGGGACACAATGGGGCAGATTGATGCCAATATAATTGAATGTGGTGATGAGTGGTACCAAGAAACCTAGTGCCAGGTTCTAGTAACATGGCTGATATGGGTAGTCTGACCCAGATGGGTTATATCTTTGGAGCCATGAATTAATTTTTTCTTACTTACACATGGAACAAGAAACACAATGGGTTGAGTTTCTTGGAATTTTGACTTTTTTAATCCATGATATGCAATTACTAACAATCTGTTTTATACATTACATTGTCAACTATGTTGTTTTCTTATTGTTACACAATTTTTTTATTGAATTGCCTGGGGAATTGTTCATGTCAGGGCACCGTTCCCAGCTTGGTCTAAGAGAGAAGATAAGCCTTACAATCCTTTATAGCAGATTTTTTTTCTTTACTTTAAGTGATCAATGAAACATTCAACCTCTATCAGATAGCAACATCATTTGAAGCTTACACCGAGTGCAGCCAATAAAGCAGAGACGGAAAAGTTGGAACATGAGTGTAAAATCTATAATATTGAGTGCTATCAGAGCAGCCAGGCACCTCTCGTCTTGTAAGTTTCACAAAAAGCCATCTGCATATTAAGAGACATGGCAACACATACTCATTATTGGCGTGAAATTATTAAAAGAAGAGCCTATTGACAGCTGGTTGAAGTATGCAAAGTAATTCAGATTGTGTGAGGAATTGAGGATGTCAGCTGGGACGCTCTACAGGGCTGCCTGGGCTTCTAAAGTACCTTTCGGAAACTGAAGCAATTTTTGTAACATCTTAAATCTATTGTTTTTTGCAGAACATATTAAAAAAAGCAAAAAACAAAAACAAAAAACTGGTAGATACAAGAGGTGAACTGTTACATCAGTGACCTGTGTCTGTCACTGCTCTGCTACTTCTATTAAGAGCATTATTAATTAAACTACTACTCCTCCCATTTTTCCCATCACCACCACTCGCCTCTTCTCCTTGCTTGGTGTGCAGTTGCACGGCTGCTTCTAATTGTTAATCAGCTTCTGCTATAAATGCTGCTCTGCTCCCTCCCTCCTTGCCTGAGCTATGGTTTCTACTAGTTTTACCAGTGAAGGTGTGCTATTCTGTCTGCCCGTGTACCAAACTTCTGCTTGTTGTGATGATGTGTACAGTATACTGTAAGTGCTGGGAGGCATGTATATCCCACCCAGATACCTCATCTGGGTGAGATAACTGAAATCCAGAAAGCTGTAGTGGTTTCAGCAAAGTGTAGTTTTCTGAGACAGTTTTGGCTAGATCAGGGATGAGCAAACTGCAGCCCTCCAGCTGTTGTAAAACTACAACTCCCACCATGCCCTGCTGTAGCTTGATAGCTGTAGCCAGACTGGGCATGCTGGGAGTTATAGTTTTGTAACAGCTGAAGAGCTGCAGTTTGCCCATCCCTGGTCTAGATGTTGTTCTGGGCTGGATTTCATGTGGACTGGAGGATGGGTTTGGTAGTGGGATCTGCCAGTCCACACCCTTCCACTACATATATTGTCTTTTGCCGGAGGTGATCACAGTTGAGGCCTGCTGCTGTAATCAAGGAGGAATAAAACAACCCTCTGTGTATGACTTGGAGGGAAGAAAGGCTGAGGAAGCCTGAGAGGCTCTGTGTGGTCTCAGCCAGGAGGGCTGAGGGGCCATAAGGCTTTGTAAAGCCTTAAGTTTGGGGGGCCCAGCGACGCCTACGGAAATAGGGTCGCACGGTCAGAGTCAGGAGGACTTCTGGACCATCTTCCCCCAAGGGTGCTGGTGTGGTCACAGCCTGGAGGCTGCTGGACCGTATATGGCTGAGGAAGCAGGATCTAATCCCGTGTCAGAATGGGGCTCTATAGGTGAGGTAGAGACAACACGTGTATTAGGTAGAGCCCAGATGGGCAGGTGTTTATTTTCGATGTTTATGTGTGTGATGGTGCTGAAGTTACAAAATAAAGCACCTTTTGGACTTGAACCCCGTTTTCAGGGGAGAAGTCTGTGATTGCGACCCCCTGAGAGAGAGCGATCCCTTACACTGTGTACCGGCTAGTTGTTACAGTGTCCGTTACATGAACCGACTTATCATATGAATCAACTGGCCTTCAAAAGAGAGGTGGTATAACTATGGTTCACTCTTGTGGTTAACTGTTACATTTGTTGTTTTTTTTTCTTACCTACAGAAAAGGACGTGACATTTATACCCTAAAATGGTTAACATAATATGCAACAGACTAGATCTCTTAGATATCTGAGACCTGCTGGCACAGAGAGAGAGAGTGACAAGTAGAGCAGATGCACAGTACATGTGGATCCTGCTCTCCTTAAATTAATTTGAGGCGGTTGGCACAGAGAGAGGTATCATATAGAGTAGGTACCCATCCAGAAAAAGCTCACAGTCACCTTGCTGTGGTGGATGGACACAAATTGTTTTGCTAAAAATATATTTTTTAAGTACCTCATATTCATTTTACATAGTGAATATAGCATTAGTTCATATATTCTATTTTGCAGAGTGCTGTTGGATTGTGTTTTCTTTTACTCTTGTGGACCCCTTAGTTAGACATGCCACCAATCTGGGACATGAACCTGATGGTTTTTGGATTGTTGCCTACACTATTGATACCTAATCCCATAGTACTTACTATCCCTGCCTTGATATGTCGAGGGTCTTGATTTTGTTTTACAGGGTTGAGCACCCAATTCCTCACCAATCCCCCGCACTCTTGTTACCTTGTCCCCGCAAGTCTCTCCTTCTTTGTCCTTCTTGACAAATAAGAAATGACCGCTTGGCAAATGTCAAGACTCAAGAGGGGTAATCAGAAAGGGAGTGTTGGAGGAATGGTCAGGTCAGTGTCTGTATTTTTTATTTTGATATAACATTCTGATCATTTAAATCTTGGCTTTCTTTTCTGTATATTTACATGGATTTTTTTTTAAACATATATATATCCTTGGTTTAGGTGCACCCACACCAATGCCTTGGCCCACATTTCTTCTTCTCTTGTTCAATGGTCCACTTCCAATGCCCATGTGCCCATTGCAGGTGCTTTTGTTGGTGGACAGGGGTTAGCCAAGGCGCTCTAAACGGTTATGTCACTATGCAAATACCAACAAGTGAAGGAGGTGGAGGCTGACCTGATGAATGCACGATAGCTTGAAGAATCAGAGGCCACCCTCCATAAGTTGTTTTCCTATCACTTTGTATCCCTGGGTTTAATACATTACAGAGAGGACAAGGTTTTCGGTTTGCTGATTTTTTTGTGAGGGGGAGGGAATGGAGATGTTGATAACATGATTCAGCCCTGCAGGAGTGTTACTAGCGTCTGGCAAGTCTGTTGTATGATGAACCTTGCAGAGCTTTGCTAAGTAGTTAATGCTCTTGCAGCCTCTTGGGGTTGTTATCACTGATACAAAGCTGGCAGAACTGAGTAGAACAGTTCTTCTGCACCAAATGCTGTGTAGAAGCTTTTTATTAATGTACTGAGCCTGAAGTGCTGTGCTCAGGTTTTAGCACAGAACAGTATGTGTTGAGTCATCAGAGACAAGTGCAATGTATATATAACTGTTGGCTGCAGCCTTTGGGTATGTCCACAGGTATATGTCCCAGCATTGCAGCAAACAGGTGATTTGCAACCTTACTGGGCAAAAATGCAGCAAATTTAGGCATTGTTTTGTCATGGGTTTTGTTGTGTCATTTTTTTTTTTTTTGCTAGTTTATTAGAGCTAGGCATGTATACCTGAGTTAGTCTGTCAATGATTGCCAAAAGATCTGTAATTACCTTAAAATAACAGCTTTCATTAATGTCCCCTGTCTCTTTCCACCAGTCCCTTAAAAGACCGTTGCTAGGGCTTTTCTGTCTTCCCTTTAGTGTAAACAGAAGACAGACACTGCATGCCTTAATTAGGCTTCAGAGTGAGGAGGCGTGTCTTTCAGTAATCCAATCTTATTGGCTAGCAGGAAGCTGCTGGCTAAAGCAAGTATGTATGTAAAGTAAGGGAAGGCAGTTTTGGCCTCAGAGATCTGGCAGAGAAGACATCTTGAGAAGATCCTCATATTGTAGAGGTTAAAACAACTGTAACTAAGGGAAAAGCTAAAGGAAAACTGTGGCATTTGAATAAACTAAAAATTGATTGATGCATAATGCTGCAGCAGCAGCAGTAACATGTGCTAAAATAGATTTTTGGGATGAAAACATGACGGTTACACTTTAAAAGGGAAACTTTCCCATGTGAACTCTGAACGGTAAGGGTTATGTCTTATGTCACTGCTGTCTCTAGTCCAAGTCATGTTCATGTAAAGCTATTACCAACTAATCATCTCTGCTTTTCCCTGCAATTTGCTAGAATTTGTACATTGCCTGTGACATGCTGCATGCTGCTGCACAGGGTACAGTCAGCGGTCTTTCTTGTGCCTTTTCATATGCAGCTCATCTCCATTCACAAAAATGGGGCTCTGCTGCAATACAAGAAATAAACCATGTGCAAACTAGCATGTATTGTCAAAACTGCACACTATATATCCTGAAACCGCAGTATTTGCACCCTTCCTCCCAGAAACTGGTCACTAATGCTGGGTTATGGACAGGTGTGCACCGCCAATGAGGTGAGGCAATTGCCTCAGGCAGCACCAGGTAGGGGCAAGAGGGGGTCAGCGGAAGGGCCATGGGTAATGAGCGCTTCCATTGTGGAAACAATCATCTCTACATATTCAACTGCATCGCTGTATTCAGGACAGCAATACAGTTAAATGCCATGATGGGGCACAGGAGCAATGTCTTCCTGACCCACTGTATTGTGGTCATGCACCAATTCATGCATGGGACAAAATTTTGGCCTGCATGTAGATCAGCCATAGGTTTCTTCGATGACTCTATTGATAAGTATGTACTGTTACCCCAAACCTGACTGATGTCCCGATAATCCATTATTGTGAATCCATAGTCATTCTTGTGGAATTAAACTTGTTGTGGTGGGAACAGGTTTCGAAGGGAAAAAAAAATCATTCCCATCATGGCAAAATAAAGCACTTATTCTCGATAATGGTGTCTTCTCTGTAACCACTACTTACATGCAAATATTCAAGCAATAATGGCAATTGCTAGGGAAACACTTTATGCAGGTGGGTTACATTTCACCCCATTGGAAACACATTTACACACAACAATTATCTCGAATATTGGTAATTTTCTGCTGGAGCATAAGCGGAAATTGCTCTGTACTTAAATCGATAGTGAAGCCTCCCATACACCCTCGGGTACAGATCACCATTAGTGGTTTTCTTTCAAATCAACAAGTTTACAGATATATCAGAGAGGCTGGACTGCTGGCAGAACATCAGGACTAGAGGTTCATCCTGGGTATAACCACCTCCTCCCCCGTATACATGGGATATCTTCTGGCTTGTTCTCTGAACTTTACTGGGTCCCTGGGAGGTAGACATCTACTGATGATTGTGGTGGTCCCAAAATGATGTCGTACTGTAAAACAAGGGTTAATACTCAGTTTGACCAAGTTGATGTCAAGTCCAAGAAGTTCTTCTGGTCTAGGCTTTTCTATTAGAGATTAAATTTAATTAGTGATGAATTTCAGAAATAATTCTAATTTCAGCAAATCCCAATAGTTTGTGATTTATCCCGCAAAAATCATTAAAAACAGCGGCCACCATTGTGCAGATCAGAAGACAGAGAAGAAAACATTTGCCACCAAAACCTGATACCATTCATTTACCCACAGCCATATGCAGGTGTGAATCTAGCCTTTCTACTGCCTGAGGTGAAAGCTTAAATGACCCCCCCCCTCCCCAATACCAAATTCTCAACCTAACCCCTTCTCTCCAGCCATACTGTTAAAGGCGTACTTGGAAAACATTACATATAGTGCTAAAAACATACTGGCTAATATAGCAATACAGTTGAATAAGCAGAGATGAACGCTTCCGCAATGAAAGCACACATTGCCCAAGGCCTTTCCGCTGACCCCCACTTGTCCCTACCTGGTGCTGCCTGAGGCAATCACCTCACATTGGCGGTGCACCCCTGGCCATATGCATTGCTGTCTCTTTGACAGGGGTTTAATACTGTCCTAGGAGACTTGAGAGTGTCAGTTCAATTTTTTTTTAAATATATATACAGTATATATATATATATATATATATATATATATATATACGTGTTGTCTCAGTGACCAAACTTAACAAAACTGAAATTGTCTTTGTAGATGAAGGTTTCAGAGCTCGGCCAATGGCACCATAATTATTCAAGGACGTGGTGTTATCAGGAGTATTTTTTTTAAATGCCACCTTGCCAATAAAAAGTGAATGAATTAATTTTAACAAACAATTGAGAGCCAGTTCACCCTTACACAAGTGACTATGTTAAATGAGTTCACATGGACATGGAGTCTAATGGTTCCCAACTGCCCATACCATCTCAATAGCTTGGTTCAACCTGTGTTCTCAGTTAGGGAGAGGGGAATAAACCACTGCCAGACACCTATGGTAGCAAATTTTCTCCCCTTAGAACAAAAAACTTGAAAGTCTGAAATCTGACATGTCTGGCCCTTTTTTCCTCCAAGATCTGCCATTGGCCGTAAATGGTTAATGAATTAACTGGGTATGGAGTGTAAAGGTTCCTATACACTTTCCATAGCTGTTATCCAAATGAGTCTTCATGTTCCTCTATATATATGAAGAACCTGTGTTCTCAGGGAGCGGTAATGAGCCGCTACCAGACACCTCTGGTGGCAGGTTAGCTCCCACAAAGAACAAAAAGTTGCATGTTGAAATCTGACATGCTCGATTCTTCTTTCTCCTGAGATCTGCCATTGGCCGAAATAGCAAAGAATGGCCAAAGAGTATGTTCACCTATTTGTGTAGTGCATAAAAGGTACAACCCTAGTGAAAGCTCATGAAGCAAGCGCAGAGGTTGGTACTATGCTAATGTTCTCCAGGGGCAATGGCCAATCAACCAGAGGAGTAGGGCAACCACAAGAAAGGAGCAGGTGGGCTGAGTCTCACTCTACGGTGATAGCTGAAGGAGCAGACTCCCCACCAATGGAGTAATAAACTATAATACCTTTATTAAATGCAACTTACATGGACAATGCGTTTTGGGGTGCTCACCCCATTTTCAAGTCTAGAAGAAGGAAGCGGGTGACTCCTAGCTTTCAGCACTATAGCTGGAAAGAAGAAGGCACTCACACAGTCCACCCGCTCCTTTCCTGTGGTTGGCCAATATAAGCAGGTTCAGCTGACTTTGTTCTTATGTGTATAGCCACCTTAATTGTCTGCAGCCATCATAACTAGAGATGAGCGAATCGAAGCTGACGAAGTGGAATTCGATCCGAATTTCAGGAAAAATTCGATTTGCACCGAATCCGAATTTCCTTGTGATTCGTGGTAATGAATTGCATTTTTTCCTAAAATGGCTGCTGCACGTGTGAGGACATGAAACAAGGAACTTGGGGAAGGCAGGATCACCCATAATGCCATGCATGCAGCCAATCAGCAGCCAGCCAGCCGTGTGATGTCACAGCCCTATAAATAGCCTCAGCCATCTTGGATTCAGCCATTTACCAGTGTACTTAGTGCAGGGAAAGACTTCAGCAGGCGCTAGGGACAGTGTTAGAAAAAACTTCATTGTGCTAAAAAATGATTTACAAGTGCAGGGAAAGATTATTCAAGGTGTATGTAGAACAGGGTTCAGTAGGGGTATTTACAGCCTGGGTAATAGGAACAATCCTATTACACCTTGCTGCACTGACTGGGGATACAGCCATTAACAGGGTCTATTACAAGGAAATATTTCTATGTCTTATTTGCCCTCGTGCAGTGCAGTTATATGCTCTAAAGCATTTTTGGCTTGTATTAGTGGGAAAAAAGGGCTTATTAGCCGTTGTGTGGTGAAGTGCTAAAATTACAGCCCTTTTTGTCATGTATTAGTGGCAAAAGAAAAATATATTTACTGTTCAGTGGTGCAGTCACTATATGTTCTAAAGCCCTTTTTGTTGTGTATTAGTGGCAAAAGCAAAATATATTTGCCGTTCAGCGGTGCAGTTATATGTTCTAAAGCCTTTTGTGACGTGTATTAGTGGCAAAAGAAAAATATATTTGCCTTTCAGCGGTGCAGTTATATGTTCTAAAGCCCTATTGTCACGTGTAATATAGTGACAAAATTAAAATATATTTCCCGTACAGCAGTGCAGTTATATGTTCTAAAGCCCTTTTTGTCGTGTATTATTGGCAAAAGAAAAAAATATTTGCCAATTAGCTGTGAAGTTCCATTGTGCTACAGCCATTTACAGGGTGTATTGATAGGATATAAAGTCTTATCGGAAGCCCTCATAGAGACCCTCGGGATATAATAATCAATAAACTAAACGGTCAGAAGACCTAGACAGAATCCCTTTAGGGGTCTCTAACTAACAGTGTCTTAATATAAAAATATATCTTTATTAGTTCTTATTTAAAACTGAAAAGTGAAAAAGAAAAAAATGTATCTAAAAATATCAGTAACAGTGAGACCAATTTAATTAGTAGCTACTAGTGGTTGCTAGCGGCAACTAAAGAACTTGTGGCATCTGAACTATAATACAGTCACCCGCAGGTGCACTATTAGTATAGATGATTGAGGTTACATAGTGTCAATGATTGGCACACTACTGCAATTTACAGGGGCATGTTAGATACTACCGTGTGCTGCACCTTGAATTTGGTGTCTGTGGGAGTTGGGTGTTATCTTTATCACAGTGAAAGGTGCCACATGCTTTAACAGTCAATCTATATGTGGCCTGCAATTTGGTTACAGGCCACACACATGTATCGACTGTTTCAAAGAGCCTAGCGTGTGTTGTGAATCAGTAGGGGTCAAATTTAACCTCTGTTGCATGCAGCCTTAAATAACTATTTGCGCGTGACCTCTTTAATCTTCAGGTCACACGCTTGTATCAGCCGCCCTGGAATTTTCTCACATTGTTATACATGCTGCAGCTCAGTTGAAAACTAAGTGGCTATTATACACTGACACTGTGTATCCCTTTTTCCCTCTCCACACACTTAAGCTCAGGCATACCAATCACACATTCAAAGCTGGTTTCCAATCATACACTTGTAACAATTTTTCCCTCAGATAGCCCTTGCGCTACACTTATATTGCTCACTGTTAAACTGCCTAAAACGCTAATCGCTACACTATCTTACACCCTTCCCGACATGTTTCACCACTGTGTGGCTTCAGCAGGGGAAGTGGGGTATAGCAGTGCGCGCGCTTAATAGTGGCCACATTTATCTAGTTTCTGTATCCTCCCTTCTTTTCGAGTATCCAATCCCGCTCCTGGATTCCTTAACTGACAGGTATTTTCTCCTATCCCATGCCGGCCCATAGATACCATTGATTTACCTAACTGGGTTATGGACTGACAGGAGTTTCCTCCTATCGGGTGCGTGCGCGCACATATGTCACATATGCGCTCGCATCCCTCCATCTGTCAGTCACTTAACGCTATTGTGCTCCTTCTAGTCATCTGTATCACCGCGGTATTAGTATCTATGGAGGTATCGGCATCAATGCGCTGCATAGTGTTTGCGCGTAACCTGTTTGATTTTCATGCATAGTGGTTGTGTTGATGTTAATGGGAAGGGCATGGATGAAACTATATTAACCCTATGAATATCCATTCCATTAGTTTAGGGAATAATTCAGATCACAATAAGTTGCTTTGATAGAATATGTGATATATCTAATATACATTCTTCATATCACAGTGTATTATTTTAATGGAGAGTAATTCTGGTCACAATACGTTATTTCAATGGGATGTGTGATATATCTGATGTACATGGTTCATATCGCTATATGGTGTTTTAATGGAATATATGATATTTCATTTGTCGATTTATGGACTGAACTGTATATTACACCTTATTTTGTGTTATAAACCAGGTCTACCCAGTGATCACACTATACTTCACGGACCAAAAATCTTCTTTTCTTTATTGCTGTAAATATCACAGTGATTTAAAATTTATACCAGTACACTTTCTTTTGTTCTTATGTATCACCATCCAGGTCATCTCCTTTCTCAGAGCGGATGGGTATGGGAAGTACTATATATAAAATGGGCCTACTATAATTTTTCCTGTCACTTATTATCATAATTGATAATTTTATTGTACTCTATCTATACTGGTACTTTATTTAAGCTTATATGAAGGCCGGATAGGAGAAGCCTTCATTCAGGCCTTTAGGGCTCAGGGTTTGCAGTCTATAGATCCATGTGGCTTCCTCCTGTAGTAATTTTTGATCCAAATTGCGACTTCTAGCACCCAATTTTATTCTTGTTAGTCCCCAGAATTTAAGGACATCAAGATTACTGTTATGGGTGTAGGTAATGTGTCTGTAAAGCGAGGTGTCTTTTTCTGTATTAATGGCACTAATATGCCCCTTCTTAGCTCCTGCGTCGTTTTGCCCACATTTAGCTTTGGGCACGTGCAGCAGGCCACATATACTATCCCGCTACTTCGACAGTTGAAAAAATCTCTTATAGTATATTCTCGCCCATCTGCAGGGTTTTTAAAACTCTTGACTTTGGGTACATATTTGCATAGCGTGCAGTTGCCACATGGGACTGACCCCACAGTACAGGAATTCAACCACGTCTCTTTTGTTGTTTGTATTTTAGGACGGAAACTATGGACAAGTTTGTCTTTAAGATTCTGTGCCCTTCAATAGGTGACACTAGGGTATGGCGACAGAACCCCACACAGATCCGGGTCACTAGTGAGTATTTTCCAATGTTTTTGAGGATGTTCATAATTTGGGGGTGATTACAGTCATAGGTTCCAGTACATCTTATCATTTTAGTTTCCTTTGTAGGATCAGTCCTATTCTTCTGGGCTAAAAGGTCCTGTCTTCTTTGGTCTTTAGCACGATTGTATGCCCTTTTTAAAGTTTTTCACGGATAGCCTCTTGCTCTAAAGCGTTTGAACAGTTCGTCTGCCTCATTTTTAAAGGCCTCCTCTGTGGTACAATTTCTCCTGGCTCTTAAATATTGCCTGACCGGTATACCATTTTTCAAGGCTGTCGGGTGCCAGCTTGTCCAATGGAGAAGGCTATTAGTCGAGGTCGGCTTTTGGAAAATGTCCGTTAAAATATGTCCATTTTCATCTTTCTGGATTGTTAAATCCACAAAGCAGATCTTATTTGGGTGGATTTCAAAGGTGAAATGCATCCCTGTGACATTTTTGTTCAGCATGCTTAAGAATTCTATGAATTCTTGTTTATCACCCTCCCAGAATATAAGCACATCATCAATGAATCTACCCCAAAATAAAATGTGACTAGTGAATCGTGTGAAAGTGTCAGAAAAAACTATTTAATCCTCCCACCAGCCCAAAAACAAATTTGCAAAAGTCGGTGCACAAGGCGTCCCCATCGCGGTACCTTTCGTCTGATGATAAAAGGTACCGCTACAGAGAAAATAATTGTGAGTGAGTATGAATCTCAGTAACATTAATATAAATTCATTATGTTCATGAAAACAAGTGCTTTTTGTATCCAGGTAATATTTTATGGCTTTGATGCCAATTTCATGCTTGATACTACTGTACAACGCCTCCACGTCCAAGCTAGCTAAAAATGTGGATGCAGATAGCGAGATACCATTAATTTTAGTAAGTACATCGGTGGTGTCCTTAATATATGAAGATAAAGATGTTACAAGTGGTCTCAGCACTACATCCACGTATTTGCTAGCTGGGATAGATACATACATCCTATTAGCCGTTCAGCGGGGAATTGTGATTGTTATATTTATTTTCTTGGGGTGTATTAATAGGAAAAAGAATATGTCTTATTAGCCGGTCTGCAGTGAACCGACATTGTTATACTGCCATTGTTGGGGTGTATTAATGGGAAAAATAAGTACGTGTTATTGGCCGTTCTGCGGTGAATTTACATTGTCATTCAGTGGTGAAATTTGTTTGTGATACAGCCTCTTTTGGAAAAATTGATGTGTAATTGTAGACTTCCTTTTGCTGTATGGACCGAATCACGTCGATTAGCAATTCATTGGGAATTTTTTTTGTGAAACAGCCTTTTTTGGGAAAATTGATGTGTGATTGTAGACTTCCTTTTGCTGTATGGACCGAATTACTTTGATTAGCCATTCATTGGGGACATTTTTTAGTGAAACAGCCTTTTTTTGGGAAAATCGGTCGGTAGCTATAACTACGGTCAAGGACAATATATGTCCTTTACAGCCCGCTGGGTAAATGTGGTTCCTGCCCAGCCACACCAGCAACTTGGCCAGGTGATGCCCAGTGGCGTACACACAATCCATGGGGCCCCGGTGCAAAACTGATCCATGGGGCACCCTGCCTGTCCGAGCCTGTATATAGTATACAGTAAATGGTTCCTTGATATTGTATGTAGTACTGTATATATGGTTCCTATTATGTGATTGATATCAGCCGCTCCTCTTATAACGCTCCACCCCCGATATAACCTCCGGAGACATTACATCATATGTGACTTATATCAGCCGCTCCTCTTATAACGCTCCACCCCCGATATAACCTCCGGAGACATTACATCATGGGACTTATATCAGCCGCTCCTCTTATAACGCTCCAGCACTGATATAACCTCCAGAGACATGACATAATATGTGACTGATATCGGCAGCGACTCTTATAACGCTCCAGTACTGATATAACCTCCAGAGACATTACACCATATGTGACTGATATCAGCCGCTCCTCTTATAACGCTCCAACACTGATATAACCTCCAGAGACATTACATCATATGTGACTGATATGACCTGCTCCTATTATAACGCTCCAGCGCTGATATAACCTCTAGAGACATTACATCATATGTGACTGATATCACCTGCTCCTATTATAACGCTCCAGCGCTGATATAACCTCTAGAGACATTACATCATATGTGACTGATATCACCTGCTCCTATTATAACGCTCCAGCGCTGATATAACCTCCAGAGACATGACATCATATGTGACTGATATCAGCCACTCCTCTTATAACGCGCCAGCACTGATATAACCTCCAGAGACATTTACATCCTATGTAACTGATATCGGTCTCTCTTCTTATAACGCTCCAGTACTGATGTAACCTCCAGAGGGCAGAGGGAGATGTCAGAAGGTAACATGGTTGGTGGGCAGGGGGACACTAGAGTTGCAGGGGGGCTCTGTGAGGTCAGGGGGCACAGAATTACACTTGAACACAGGTGATAGGCAGCACTTTCAGGACTGACTTAACTTGCCCCCCTACAGTAACTTACCCCCCCCGCTGCTGTGTGTAGGAGGGATGCAGGGACCAGTGAGAGGACTTCAGGCTTCCAGCACCGCACATGAGGCACAGTAAATTACCTGAGGTGAAGGCTCAGAGTCTCTGCTGCCAGTTCTCATCTTCTCCTGCAGCCACTGCTGGACTGGGAGGACCATCACACTGCAGAGAGGAGGGGGAGCTGCCTTCTCTTGGGGTTAGTAAACTTGGTGGGAGAAGCTGTGAGTGGCCCCTATTTTGCCTCTTTGCAGCAGGGCCCCTGACAGTGCTCGGTACCAGTAGTACTGCACTGATAGTGACCCTGCTGCGCTGATACACACAGAGGAGAAGACGGAGCTGCCACTACTGCAGGGGCCAGGGGAGTCCACAGGCGGCCGGGCCCCCTGGAGTGCCGGGCCCGGTCGCAAGTGCGACCCCTGCGACCCCTGTATGTACGCCAGTGGTGATGCCGCTTCCGCCTCCATGTTCTCACGCCGTTGGTCCTGCGACAATGTCCGCCTCTGCCTCCTCATCCTCCACTGTGTCCTTAGCCTCCACTGCAGGGACAATTAACAGTGCCCCTCCAGCATACCACATGTGCAGGGCACGGTGGTGTCACACTGTTCTGCACCTCGTTTGCCTGGGCAGATCTGACCGGGGGTCCCTCTGTGCTCACATTCCTCTGCCATGGCTGCTGTGGCAGGGTAGGAGCAGTTGCAGCTCCATCAGCAGCAACTTGAGTCTAGAGTCGCTGAGGAGCAGCTTTCTTCAAACGCCTAATGAAGAAACTACTCACCAGCAGCAGCAGCAGCTAGACCTGGAGCAGGACCTAAACCAGTAGGTGGTGGCATACTTGGACAGTACCCTGCCACCCCACATTGAAGATCCGATAGACTACTGGGCAGCCAAACTAGATTTGTGGCCGCAACTAGCAGAGTTTGCCCTGTGTTTAGTGCGGCAGGGGCCATAGTTACCCCAAGAAGAACTCGCCTGTCCACCCAAAATGTGGAGAGACTGACCTTTGTCAAGATAAATTAGGCGTGGATCAGCCAGGATTTCTACCCACCAACTGTGAAGGGGGCACACATCTTGGCATATCAACTGTGAGGGGCACATATTTTGGCATATCTACTATGAAGGGGGCATATCTTGGCATATCTACTGTGAGGGGGCTCATATCTGTGAGTAGACCTGAGGGACTGAAACACTAGGTAGAAAATAAAAGTAGGCACATACATCCGCTCTGTAGCATGCTCTGTGTAAGGTATTTAATCTATAATACATGCAGTGCCATTGCTGCAAGCGCCGTGCAAAATGACACAAGGGGGCCCACTGAGGCTTTATTGCCCAAGGGCCCACATGAACCTGGAGCCGGCCCTGCACCTTGCCACTCTGTGGCCTCCTGATGATGCTGCTGCCACCTCCACACTCTGTTATTGTGCCACTCTGTGGCCTCCTGATGCTGCACCACCTCCACACTGTCATTGTGCCACCCTGTGGCCTCCTCCTGATGCTGCCGCCACCTCCAGACTTTGTCATTGGGCCACTCTGTGGTCTCCTCATTCACGTGTCACCTCTGTTTTGGATCCACTCCTGTTTTTTTTTGGCATTAGCAATACTGATGGATTACTGACCAAATGCTGACCGAGTGAAGGCGGATGCTCAACAGACAGGGTCCGTTTTTGGGGGTTATTGTTCTGACGGATAAGAGGAAGTGCAAAATAATCAGTGACGTCAACACAAACTTACTGCTGACACCCTCTCCACTCTTTTATAATTGTTTAATAGAACAGGTTCTGTAGACATCTATGTGGAATCAGCTGACGACAGTATAAAAGGAGTGCGCTTCTTCTTGGCGCTAACATCGACCTGTAAGACTGAGTTGATACTTGAGTTATTTGGTCAGTTTTGGCCCCGTGATTGCCCAATTAAGTGAAGTGTGCAGTGATTCTAAGAGCGACGCCTGTCATCTGCATGTCATATGGACTCACAGTATTACTCCACTACCCCAGCAGACTCCCTATGCGTGTTACTGCAAGTCACAGTGTTCTACACCCCTATAAAGGCTCTCAGCAGCCAGGAAATATCCATTTTAACGTTATTCCCCAAAAATAAATTTGGATCGAACCAAATTTTTTCCACAAAATTAGGCGAATCGAATTTTTGAAAGATTCGCGCATCTCTAATCATAACTGTTTTCTAATCTGACCAACCACTATCTTCAGTGTTGACTCCTAGTCTTAAACAATATTGTGAATGATTATGGACAATGCTTTTGGAGAAAATGAGAACCTCATTACCATGCTAATAATAATATACCTCCATGAGATATTCCTATAATGTCCATACACCATATTTTTTTTATCATCTATCAGAAAAATAAGCCAATATTAGAACTATATTTCACCGAAGCCCCATGCCTAATGCTCCTTGTAGTGGCTGTATATTTCGAATCAACGATATGTCAGAATCCAACCCTGTGAGATCATGAAAGCCTTTCCCAAACCAAAGTTGGGGAAGGCTTTTCTAATCACACAGGACAAATTTCTATCCAGTCATATACACCAAATCTGCGTATTCTGCATGGACCCATAATATTGAATGGTGCACAGAGATTTATTCACACCAATTTTGCATAACAGATTTATATTTTTCCAAATGGGAATTCAGATACTTCTTGGTAATGGAATCTTATGTAGCATATAATATGTGTATACAGAATCTCAATAGCCTACTATAAGTTTTCTGGTTTCGGTGTATAAAGGCTCTATACGCATTATTGTATTGTCGACTGGACTTGCTGTTTCTGATAGGACCGCCGAAAATCTAATGGATATGGGGAGCAACTCACTCTTCCCGACAGATGATCTCAGGGGAGGGAATGGTCGGGCGAATTGGATTTTTTTATCTTATCCTTTTGTTTGCCTTGGAGATAAACTTCCACCAGAGGTATCTTGTAGCAGCTTTCACCTCTCCCCAAAATGATAACACATACAGTACACACTCAACCAAACTGAACATGTATGTGTATGGGGAGTCAGGAGAGATACCTGGGGTTTGGCCAACCTCTATTGAAGATGTATGGACACCTTACAGGGGTTCTCCAGGCCACAGATATCGATGACCTTCGGTATCTTCTAGATAGGTTATCAATATCAGATCGGTTGGGGTCTGACACCCAGGCTCTTCATGATCAACTGTTTTGGGATGCTATAGTGACATTGACGTACAGTGAACGGAGCAGATGCAGAAGGCTCCCTACTAGAGATGAGCGAACTTTAAAAAAAAGTGCGGTGTTCGGCGTTCGGGTTGTGGTAAGTCGCGCATCCCGTTATGGATTCCACT
Organism: Bufotes viridis; assembly: GCA_033119425.1. Lineage (NCBI taxonomy): Eukaryota > Metazoa > Chordata > Amphibia > Anura > Bufonidae > Bufotes > Bufotes viridis. Next base: position 27,181,478 of record CM065597.1, on the reverse strand, counting down.
ATAGCGGCATATGGAATCCATAAGGGGCGGCTGCCACCAACCCGAACTGTTGAACAGCCGAAGGACCTGGGGTGACGTCACTGTCATGTGATCAGTGCAGGGGGCGTGGCTCAGCACTGGATCAAATCCAGTGCTGAGCCACGCCCCCTGCACTGATCACATGACAGTGACGTCACCCCAGGTCCTTCGGCTGTTCAACAGTTCGGGTTGGTGGCAGCTGCCCCTTATGGATTCCATATGCCGCTATAGTGGAATCCATAACGGGATGCGCGACTTACCACAACCCGAACGCCGAACACCGGACTTTTTTTGAAAGTTCGCTCATCTGTACTCCCTACACTTGGTTGTTTCGGGCGCTGGCATACAGAACCTTAGCTCGCTTGATTGGGAACTGAGCTAGTTTTGGAACCCCCAGAAACCCCCACTGATCTAATATTGATGACGTATCTTATAGGTTGTCAATGTCTGTGGCCTAGAAAACCCCTTTAAATATATACCATTGAGGTTTTCAGTGTCATATAAATTCAGTTTTTTTTCTCTGTGCTCCGTGATAAACATTCCATGAGTACCGAGCATAAAAACATCAAAGACAAAAGAGAAGAAAGATCACACACACAAAAAAAAGCGCAGCTACTCAATCGAAAAGATAAGATCTAAAAATAAAACAATTAAAATTGTGGACGCATCAGACCATGAAAAAGGACTTTCCCCAAAACAGATTCTGTCACGCTGATGGTTCCGAAATTGAACCCTCTCGGGACAGAATCGCGCTAACCATCGCCATCTCACATGACCCAAGGTCTAGCATTACCTCAGGACAATTGTGACACATGCAATCATGATGCTTGAAGTCTTATCTTGATCTAATTTGTCAGTTATTACTGCATTTACAATCTTAGGTTTCCTTCCACGGAACCCTAAAGGAAATAAAATACCCTCTGGCCTCTGGGACATTTAGCTCATAATTTGCAGTTGTATGTACATAAAGCTTTTTATTGGTGAAAGGACTTCTACTTACTGACATACTTTGTGTTTTAATTTCTCATCGCTTCAATGTTTGCTTTGTGTGACTGGAATCTTTACATTCAGAGGCCTCTTTCAGGTGAATTGATTCTCCTTGCGGAGATCCAGCTGGTGTGGGCAATGCTACCTATGCAAATTAGTTCTCCACCAGTAGGAAGAAAAGAGAGTTTTCTTCCATCTGGAGGACAACTAGTAAGGCCAGTTTCACCTCACCAATTAGTGTGCTGCTACACAGTTTCATAGTTTGTTCATTGTTCATTTCATATGTAGTATTTCTATATTTGGTTATATGCTCCCATCTAGTGGCCGTTTTTGGTAATGCACTTGTTTTCTTGTTCTTCCCCTATGACTCATTTCCTTTCTATGCTCCACCCTTCTTCTGGAGTACTTCACTTCCTGTATATTCATACTGCTTCAGCCTCATGTAGCAGGTACACATGTATTCTCATGCACGCTAATGAAAGCATCATCTTTTGACTGCGCAATACCGTAATCCATCTGTTCTGCTGTACTCTGTTGTCTGACTTACACAATAAAGCAATTTACACAGATGAACGCGGTGTTGGTGAGTTCAAGCTATCTTGCAAGGATTGTTCGCAGTGATTATATCTGCTTATACAGGCCAGGCATAGAGGTCTCACTAGGGATAAATCACTATTACAACAATCGGAGTCAGAATATTTAGTTTTCCGTTCTTCTGATCCGTCCGAAAAACTGAAAAATAGACAAAAAAAAACCCTGTATTTTAAGCATCCATTATGCTCAGATAAGCACATTTTGCATCCTTTTAGCCGTTTCTGACTGACATCCGTTATTTCAGGCGAATAAACCTTCAGGTAGGACTTTTTTTTTCTGTCTAAAATAACAGATCTTAGATGGAAATGGCTAAAGCTATACTTATGCTACTAGCCAGTCGCTTCACTGGTTGCCCTTCCACCTCAGGATACAGTTCAAACTTCTCACTCTCACCCACAAAGCTCTCCACAGTGCTGCACCTCCATACATCTTCCTACTCATTTCTGTCTACCACCCTACTCGTGCTCTCTGCTCTGTTCTTGACCTAAGATTAAAATCTTCCATAATTCATACCTCTCACTCCAGTCTTCAAAAGTTTTCTTGAGCTGCACCTACTCTGGAATGGTCTACCCCGGAATATCAGGTCAATTCCCAACTTCCCTACTTTCAAACGTGCCTTAAAAACACATATTTTCAGGTCGGCTTATCAAGCTTCCTAAAATGACTGTTCCCCGAATTACCACACCCCCACCAACTTCTCAGGCCTGAACTCGATCTTCTAACAGTCCCACACTCAAAGCAGATTGGCCTACACCATTACTTTCAGTACAATAATGGCTTGACTATTACATATCAGAATCAACTACCTTTTGTGTCACCCCCATTTCCTCATAGATTGTAAGCTCTTACGAGCAAGGCCCTCACTCCTAGTGTTTTAGTTGTATATTAGCTAGTTACATTGTGATGTCTCTTGTTTTGTACATTGTTTTTGTCTGGAAAAACTTCTATGTCATTGCCACTGAGTATCATTGAAGCTCTAATGTAAGTCTATGACGGACAGGAGTGGTAACTTTGTAATTGTTTGGGCTGAGTTTCTCAACTCCATCCCGCTCTATAGAAGGTTTCAATCTAGCTAGAAATGGTATATAAGGAGAACAGTCAGAGCCCTTAGTGTTCTGAAGTTAGGGACCAGTGCTTAGAGGGGAAGACTCTGCCAGTCTGCATGAGTGACCAGAACTAGATGCTGAGATGGGGACACTGAGCCACAGACCAATGGTCACCAGCCCTGTAACCAAGGAGCCTCCCAGACTGCTGAGCTACAGACTGTGGGCCTCCAGGCTTTGACAAGGGTACCAGCCTTCTGAGAGAGAGGGGGAAAGTTAGCTCAGGCCTTTCCTCAGCATCAAACCCTTCTTCGGCCAGGGAGGAGACTGGAGAAGCCAGCCCTATGCCTTGTCTCAAGAAAAAAGGATGTCCGGCACTGCTGGATTGTCTGGTGCAATTTCTTCCTTTTATTAACGTGGCAACAAGGATTGTACACACACACTGTACAGCGGTAAAATTGACGCGTTTCGGACTGTAAAGTCCTTAGTCGTAACAGTAGGTGAGACAAACTGCAGGAATATATATACAGGTTATACTGGCTGGGTGCAGCCCCCATCCCATCTGGTCAGGGAGGAACCCAGCCTGATTCACAACTATCTGCACTTGAGTGTTTTACCCACTGGTCGTACTAAAAGTACAAAATCAACACAGTAAAATAAAAAGTATATATATATACATGGTTGTGTGTCAAGACAATAAATATGATACCGTTCCAATATCTGTCTGTCTTGCAGCAATCAACACTAAAACCTAGTATAAACAGTGTTAAAATAAAACCAAATAGTACTTCAGGAACGTGGCTGAAAAATCGCATAGTGTGAACTGTTGTCTAAACATACAAGTACATGAGTTCCCTGCGTAAGTTTAGACCATTGGGTACTCTGGTATTGAGTTTTAAAATCCAGTATGCTTCCCGCAATAGGATTTGTTTCTTGTGGTCCTCTCCTCTTAACCATACTTTGAAAGATTGCACCTTGCGGTTGTGAACCGCAATAAAGTGTCTTGCTGCATTGGAAATGTTGAGGGCTGAGGGGCTAGTAACATAATTAAGATGTTCCAACACTCTGGTTTTTAACTTGCGAGATGTGCTGCCTACATACATCATATCACAGATGGCACATGTGATGATGTACACTACACCTTCGCTGTTGCAGTTAATGTAATTTTTTATTGTAAATGTCTCTGTATGGTCTGCATTGTGGAACTCCTTGATAGGAATCACATAACTGCAGGTTTTACATCTAGAACTGCCGCACCGTGTGAATCCTGTGTAGCACATCCAGCGTTTTTCTGTGGTGTAGAGGGAAGGGGAAGCCTTGTCTGTCTTGAAGCACACTGGTTTACTGCAAACCCTAACTCTCTGGACTTATTTCCCATTGGGGCACACCATACCTTACTATCCCTTCTGGAGAGCAGCAACACGTGATGACATCTCGACAGTGAAAAAAAAAAACTGACTGAGCATAATGGATGCTTAAAATACATGATCCTTTTTTTCTGAAAGATCAAAAGAATGGAAAACTAAAAGGTGATGTGAACCCGGCGTAAACTAATTAGTTGTTAGTTAGTTGTCCGACCTCGTTTATTTTTTTAAAAAGGTTCCCAATGGTTTAAAGTAATGAGATAACTTGATACCAACCAATACTTGATATAAAATTAGACATTTGCGCCAATTGTAGCATCCAGCATCAGCCACTAATAAATGTAGTGCTTGTCTAGACAGTGTTTCTAAAAGGACAATGTATTATGAGGGTAATTTTTAAGTCATTTTTGGAGTGTCTGTCCTACTGTTGTTTGAGTTTTATTTTTTTTCTCCAAATGTAAGAAATTTTGCACGAAAGTTCTTCATTTTAGTGCATTTGAAAATGGGTGTATTTTGAGGAAAGTGGCTAGGTTGTGGTAGGACTGATTTCGAATAGCTGCATGCCAGGTCAAAAGTTTGTCGCCATTTGCGCCGTATTGGATTAAGTCTAAAAATAGGCCACATCATCTGAAATGGTGGCTGATATAAAAATCAAAAACAAGCTATGGTTGTCCCTATGGCAGTGCAATTTTTTCAAGTAATAAAGCAGAAGAAAAACTATATAAGTGTGGTGTGGCTGTGATCGTACGGACACGTAGAGTAATGTTAACGCGCCATTTTTCTGCATAGTAAACACTAATGTTGAGCGGATTGAAGTATCCAAAGTGGACTTCAATCTGAATTTCAGGAAAAATTCGATTTTCCATGAACCCGGATTTCCTCACGCTTTGTGGTGACGAATCCATTTTTACTAATATGGTGGTTGAAAATAAAAAAAATTATACTCACATCGTCCACTTGATGGCGGAGAGGCTGTCCGTTGCCAAAGGATTTTTTCCCCCCCTTATTAACCCCTGAGAAGACCATGGACAGAACATGTCTGTGATTCACTGAGTGAAAGAGACCTTATTTCCGAGCATGACACATTTGCCCCCAAAGACAAGGCCGGTGTCAGCTGGTTAAGTAGCAGATGTGACACCTGTGCCCGTTACTCTAAAGTCGGTGTAACAGAACAGTTGGGAAGTTTTCAGTCTGAAGTGTGAAGCTGTGAGATTAAGTGACTTTTCACACCACTATAAATAACTCCTGAAATGTGTAGATTTGCAACTAAAAACTGTAGCAGAGAGTAAAACGCAGCCTGAAATCTGGCCTGACAGCACTCGGGGCTCTCGACAAGTAGAGTATTTTCAGAGAAATAAACATTGTGTGACTACGTTAGATTGGCGATAATGACAATGTCTACCGAATAGTGAAAATTATAGGTACCCTTAAATTGCAGGTTTCTCATGCAGAAAAGCTGAATTCTTATTTAACTTATAGAAGTCTGAAGAATAATTGTCTTAAGCTAGGTTCGCAGCGCCGTTTAAATTCCGAAATTTTGTTCTGGAGTTGCCTGATCCGGCATATGCTGGACACCACCAGCACCTGGACGGATCCCATTCAGTACAAATATGTCCGCCGGGTAATGCCAATACTCGTGCCTGAAACCTGTCGGATTCCATTATAGAAAATTAGATCTGTTGGGCACTGACCGTGTCAAGCATATGCAAGATCTAGTGGTTCTAGAACAGAATACCAGAATTTAAAGGGCATCTGTCAGCAGATTTGTACCTATGACACCGGCTGACCTGTTACATGTGCACTTGGCAGCTGAAGACATCTGTGTTGGTCCCATGGTCATATGTGCCCGCATTGCTGAGAAAAATGATGTTTTGATATGTGCAAATGAGCCTCTAGGAGCAATGGGGGCGTTACCTTTACACCTAGAAGCTCTGCTCTCTCTGCAACCGCCACATCCACTGCACTTTGACAGGGCCAGCCAGTGTAAACATCATTACACCTGGCCCTATCAATCAAAGGGCAGAGGCCGCAGCATTTGCAGAGAGATCAGAACCTCTAGGTGTAAAGGCAACGCCCCCTTTGCTCTTAGAGGCTCATTTGTGTAGTACTCCAGAGTAGGGGTACTCCAAATTGTTTATTGTTATGTATTGTATTTCACAGTTTGCTGGTAGTGATAGCCAGGAAACAAAGAAAATATTACAAAGGTTGGTAGGAACAGGTTAACCACCCTGTTCCTCCCCTCTTGGGAGTGGTGGGCTGGTCCTGCTTCCTGCCAAGAGGGAGAGTTTCTTTGTAGCTACAGTGTGGAGAGGACACGGCCTGCCTTGCTCCTACTCCTGATATATATTACTCCGGAGAGAACCATTATAAAATTGCCTCAAGTCAAGCCTTGAGAGGAAAAGAGACAGCAGAGTGACCTGCTATATTCAGCTTCTACAGACACTGCTGTAAAAAGGGAGGGAAAACGGGCCAAAGCCACCCTCATCACCACACTAACACTAAGCCGGTATTATCTAAATGCTGAATCACCACCAATCAATCTGCCTCAATATCCTTGCTGGTGCCAGAAGAGAATTGCACTAAAGTCTGCTACTCCTGTTTGTATTCTCAAGTTCCACGTTACACTTAGTAAAAGGACTTTGTTACGTTCAGTTCTGGCCTCATTCTTCAACAATACAACTTTTTCTACATCGGACCCCAGGGAGCGCCAGCCTGGGGTCGGACATCGTGACACAACTCCACTACATCAGGGCCACTTCCACTCCCATCCTCTACACTGGCTCCCACAGCGGCTTGCTGCATAACTTGGCAGATTTACTTCTGTGCCTTACTAACGTTGGCCCCCAGAGGATATTCATTGGAAGCTACGGCAACTTTGTGTTAACCAGACACCGTGGGGATGTTTCACACTCACTATCACTTGCTCTAAAGGCCCAGAAAATACTCCATTCATCGTGCGCCAGCACAGTAGGAGTTAATCAGTCATTTTGGATCTGTGCCTCGACCACCATAAAGTAACCATCCTTTCAGCAGGAAGAACTAGAGTTCTTTGTCCAAGTTCCCGGAGGGACGACAAAAACTAACTGTACCCCACCGGAAATAAAGGCTGCACCCTTATTGGAAAAGCCAGTGCGGGGCCAGAATACTGTTCTAGCTCCAGCTGACCTGGAGATTCAATGCCAAATTAATCTGAGTGAGTACCGCTGGGGAAATTAACTTTGGAAAAGACTGTTTAGGATCGTGAACTTCTTTATGGAGCACCATACTCCCCAGTAGTCGGCTGTTGCTGCAAAACTTAAAGGGACTACACACCTAGTTTGCTGCTGTTGCTTATAGCAACATGATCCCAAATTGCAGTATTGCTTTCCACTGACCTAACTAGTTGGGAGAGCCATATCTGACAGTAAGGACAATACCCAGCTGGGCTGTATCAACCCACCATCTGCCGCTGCAGCTGCCTGCATCATGCCCCTGACCATGCCAATCTAATTTTGGGCCCCCTAGCTCCCACGCAAGGCGGGAGAGCCCCTGACAAAATGTTGCCCACCTTCAAGCTGTACCCGGTGGCTCAAGACCGAAAGGTGGATATCTTAATTGGCCATTAAGAGGGGCTGCCTTCTGGGAAGTTAAATGCTGGCCTCAGTCTGAGCGGAGGACAGCAGAGTAGATCTTAGACTTAGGCTAAGTGCCATTTTTGAAACTAGGATAGCCTCTGAACTCAGGATGCGTTTCTTTGGGAAGTGACAAGAGCCTGTGGAGTCTTTAAGAGACCTTGCCTTGTCCTTCCAAGAGGCCCTGAGGGCCATTATCCATGTAGACCCCCGAGAGGCTGAGAGTCAGGATCAAACCTTGTGGGAGCAGTTTATCGAGGGCGTCATTGATGAAGCTCTAAAGAGTCAGCTAAAGATCCTATCAGCTCAGCACCCAGATATACCTTTCTTGGATGTCAAAGAACATGCCATCAGTATCCTAGGGAGAGACTGTAAGCCAGAATCTTCTGAGAACAATAGCTTGTTGCCCATTCTTCTGCCTGCAGCCTGTGAGATGGAAAAACAGTCACCATTGTCTGAATACTGTATACTTGCATATTGATTCATTAGCACTGTCATTCTGCTCCTTAACCACAAGATGCCGCTGTTTCTTAACACAGCTAACATATTGCAAGTGTTTAAATATTCATAGGAGGTGGGGTTTGGACAGTCTGGAGAAGAAGCTGCAGCTTCCTCCATCTTGAGAGGAACAGAGACGGACTGTGTGTGAACAGAATCCATTCGCATCCTGGCGTCATGGTGTCCAGGAGTGGCCGGAGTCGCTGCAGAGAGGAACTGATCACTGTCCCGCACACAGATCCTGTCCGGAGTCAAAGGATTGTTTCTAAGAAGGCTGTTAGGAGCTTTGAAACAGAACGCTGCCTAGCCTGCAGGACCTCATAGTTGCTGAAGAGACTTGTTGCTGTTCAGTTTAAAGACATCATCGGATACAGAACAAGACCCGTGTCAGTAAAAGTGTGCACGCACCAAATTGCGCCTAAGAGACTGTGACTAGACTTGTTAGTTAGTTAGATAAGGACTCTGTGTTACAGTTGTGTTCAACATTATTCAACCCCCAATGCTGTAAGGGGTATTAGGGAAGTTAGTGTACATTTGTAATTGTGTTCAGAATGAAATCTTACAAGGACTTTTTAAAGAACCAAATGCAACTAAAATTACATCAATTGTTTTTGTAATACAGTATTAAATGTTTTTTTTGTGATTTCCTCATTGACACAATTATTCAACCCCTTAAAGACGACCACTCTTAAGAACAGAGGTTCATTCAAGTGTTTTCAGGTATTGAAAACTCCTGTGGATGTCAAGGAGCAGCAATCAAGCATAATAAGCCCCAATTAGGCAGATGTAAAATGACTGTGATACTCAGCTCTTTCTAGACATTTACTGGTGTGTTTACAGACATGGTAAAGTCAAGAGAATGGTCCAGGAAGACGAGAGAAGAGGTGATTTCTCTTCACAGGAAGGGCAATGGCTATAAGAAGATTGCAAAGATGTTAAACATACCAAGAGACACCATAGGAAGCATCATTCGCAAATTTAAGGCAAAGGGCACTGTTGAAACGCTACCTGGTCGTGGCAGAAAGAAGATGCTGACTTCAACTGCTGTGCGCTACCTGAAGCGCAAAGTGGAGAAAAGTCCCCGTGTGACTGCTGAGAAACTGAAAAAAGATTTGTCAGATGCGGGTACTGAAGTTTCAGCTCAGACAATAAGGCGCACACTGCGTAATGAAGGCCTCCATGCCAGAACTCCCAGCCGCACCCCCTTGCTGTCTCCAAAGAATAAGAAGAGTCGACTGCAGTATGCCAAAAGTCACGTGGACAAACCACAAAAGTTTTGGGATAGTGTTCTGTGGACTGATGAAACAAAATTAGAACTGTTTGGGCCCATGGATCAACGCTATGTTTGGAGGAGGAAGAACAAGGCCTATGAAGAAAAGAACACCTTGCCTACTGTGAAGCATGGCGGGGGTCAATCATGCTTTGGGGCTGTTTTGCTTCTACAGGTACAGGGAAGCTTCAGCGTGTGCAAGGTACCATGAATTCTCTTCAGTACCAGGAGATATTGGATGAAAATGTGATGCAGTCCGTCACAAACCTGAGGCTTGGGAGACGTTGGACCTTTCAACAGGACAACGATCCCAAGCATACCTCCAAGTCCACTAGAGCATGGTTTCAGATTAAAGGCTGGAACATTTTGAGGTGGCCATTGCAGTCACCAGACTTAAATCCGATTGAGAACCTCTGGTGGGACTTAAAGAAAGCAGTTGCAGCGCGCAAGCCTAAGAATGTGACTGAACTAGAGGCTTTTGCCCATGAAGAATGGGCGAAGATACCCGTAGATCGCTGCAAGACACTTGTGTCAAGCTCTGCTTCACGTTTAAAAGCTGTTATAACTGGAAAAGGATGTTGGACTAAGTACTAAGATTGAATGTAACTTGGGGGTTGAATAAAACTGATAATGATGTGAGCACAGAAAAGACATTTGTGGTTATTTCATTATAATGTTATGTTATATTTGTCTGACTTACAAGTGCCTCTTTGATTTAATTGTAAACAAGATGACTGAAATGATCAAAATCAATGTCAAACTGGCCAAAACACTCAATTTTAGTTGGGGTTGAATAATTTTGAACACAACTGTATATAAGGCCAAAGCTGTTTCCATGTTTACTACAGGGACTCCATAACTAAAAGGGACATTGCGCAATTGAGAGCTGACAACTTGCCCACAACTTCAATTCAGTTCAGCGCATTGCTCAGGAACAATACTCTGATACGGGTTCCTGGACTAGTTGTGGGAGGGGAGGTGTTCTAGAGTTGATAAGATTGTAAGCTGCTGTGCTGCACCGCAGATGACCCCGTACTAAGCACCCACTCAATCGTTTGTGTTGTTGATAGGGTAATAACAGGTATGGTGGGGTAATTTTAGTCTGCCCGCTAGTAGGTAAATTATAGCAAATTTTCTCGGTATCCACCAAGGGGCATCTTGCTGTGCAGCACAGGGGTTCTCAGCTGTGGCTGAGTGTATGTAACTTCATTTTCTTTGCCTCAAAATTTGGGATTTTGTTCATTGCTAAATCTTTCAGTAAAGAAAATTCTGTTTCGCACAAGCTGGTGTCAGTGTTGCTTTCCTCGTTCGTGGCTTCGCTGTATCCTGAGGAGCCCACCCCGGTACACGGCTTACAAGCCCACAGCCGTACCGTCAAGCATGAGGCTCAAGCTATTTTCCCAGATGCCTAACTCGGAAACAGCATAGTTTGTTGTGCTACACTGTTTCAGTAGCTCTCATTCACGGCAATGAGAGCTATTGAAACAGCAGGGCACTGGAGAACTCTGCTGTTTCCCAGCCTGGAGGTGGTCAGAACTGTGATTCATCTCTCCTTAGAGTGATTCCTAGCCAAAAGCGGAAACAACTGGAGCAGTGTCGCAAGATAGAGAGGTGAACTTCGGCAAACTCCCTGTTGCCTTTCGCAGATACTCCTGACCAGCCCTGGTGGGCTGAATTGCCTGTGGGAGATGAAACAACCTCTGCTGAACAGGTTAAAGGTGTTCATGGTTTGATGAGGAAACACCACCAAGTCTTCATCAAAACTCCATGGGCTATTGTAAAGTCTGCCTAATACAGCACACCATACCAACAATCACTCATACTCCCATCAAAGAAAATTACAGACCCATGTCTCCTGCCATGTACCAGCAGGTGAAGAAGATGATACAGGACATGAAAGAGGCGAAACTAGGATAGCCACAGCCTTGGTCCTTGTGAAGAAAAAGGAGGGGGCGATCTTCTTCTGAGTGGACTACCACAAGATAAGCAATATTATGCACAAGGATGCATACCCCCTGCCATGCATTGAAGAGTCTCTTACAGCTCTCACATCAGCTGCCTTTTTTCCCGCAATAGACTTGACCAGTGGCTATTGGCAAGTCCCTATGGTGCCTGAAAGAAAGGAGAAGACTGCCTTTACTACATCAGTTGGCCATTTCAAGTTTAAGTACATGCTTTGGGCCGTCCAACGCACAGGGACCTTCCAGAGGCTGATGGAGAGAAAGAACCAACTGTTTTGCTATGTCTGGATGATGTAATCGTCTATTGCAAGACCTATGAAGAGAACTTGCAACATCTGGCCGAAGTGTTCCAGACCATTGCCCATCATGGGTTGAAGATAAAACCCTCAAAGTGCTATCTACTAAAGCCACAAGTGAAGTATCTGGTTCATGTGGTAAGTGCTGAAGGCTTGAAGCCAAACCCTGACAAAATCGATGCTGTACAAAGCTGGCCTACTCTGAAGACAGTCAAAGAGATCAAGAGCTTCCTCGGCTATGCGAGTTATTACAGGAGGTTTATACCGCACTTTGCTCAAATTGCAGAGCCTCTTCAAGAACTCCTGAAGGGTCATCTCAAGAACTGGCGTAATGTCAAGATACCGGTTGAGTGGAATGAGGAGAGAGAAGCCGCTTTCCAGCTACTCAAGAAAAGACTTACTGAGCCACAAATCCTGGGTTACCTTAACTATGACCAGCCATTCCATCTCTATACGGATGCCAGTAAGAAGGGTTTAGCTGTGCTGACTCAGGTGCAAGCTGGGGCCGAGAGAGTCATCGCCTATGCCAGCAGTTCCTTGCGGGAGCTGGAGCGAAATGACCAAAATTATAGCTCCTTCATACTGGAGTTCCTGGCCTGGGTGTGGACTGTACCAGGGAAGTTCAAGGACTAATTGGCAGCCACCCCTTTTACTGTTTATACCGATACTGCTGACTCATTTGAGCACTGCACGTCTGGGAGCCTTGGAGCAGAGATGGGCCTCTAGGCTCTAACACTTCAATTTCTCCATCAAATACCGGGCTGGCAAGACTAATGACAATGCCGACGCCTTGGCCAGGCTGCCTGCTCAAGAAGTACTAGTTTCCACAGATGAACAGTGGGAGGACATGGAGATGCCAGTGTTCTATTCCTGGTTTGCTTAGCAAGAAGCCCAATACATCACCTAAGACTGTCAGCTCTCTGTTTCTTCTCATTGCTCTACCTGGTACACTCCATATTACCTCATGTTTAGACAGTACAACTGCCTGCCTGTGGACATTGCCCTTGATATCCCTGTTCCAGGCTTTGAGCAACTTCTTCCCCAAACCGAATGGGTCAAGTTGCACCAGTGCCTGGAGGACGCCAAAGAAATTGTAGACTCCAGAATATGGAAAGTCCAACAAAAGCAAAAACTTTGATCTCCATGCCCATACTGACCCTTACAATCTGGAGACCAAGTCTGGCTCAGAAATAATCATCCAGTTAGCAAACTGTACAGTCACTGGGAGCATGAGTCATATACGGCGGTAGCCATACCTTCACCTGAGTTTTATGAAATTCATCTGGAGGATAAGGGCAATCAGCTGGTGTACCACAAGCAGCTCAATAGTGTCTGCAAGGTAGTGGACAAGTCACCTAAGCTGTCGTTGTCTTCCATGAAGGATCCACTTCATGGATGGCAGATGCCACAAATATTCAACCTCTATAACTATGTAAATAAATGATACAGACACCAATTTTAGATGGAAATAAATAGGCCGTGTTGCTTTATTTGGGGTTTTAACCATTAAAATAACCAAATATGAGAATAATGAATTAATAATAAATAAACCACCATAAATATATAAATTAATTCCATAAAATACTTAAAAGTCCAAATTATTATAGACCATTAAGTCCACCCAGCACGAGCTGGGTGACCGATTACCCACACGCCAGGCCTAACAGGCGTGGCCCCCCCCCAAACAAGCAACACAGCCCTTCTTCAATACTGTTTTGCAGGCCCAAATTGAAAATGTCTAAACCAACATCCGACAGGTGCACATTGTCTGACCTGAATAAACCCGGGACAAACCCCTCCAAATCCACATGGCGGAAACTCTTTCCCCCCAGTGTCAGCATAAATTTTGAAATGGCTCTATTGATTCTTTTTCTGATCTTCTCCAACTTACGCCCTTCTTTCTCAGCCCAAACTAACCTTTGAACTATTTCAGAAAAAACTAGGACTGCATCGGGAAATATGCCCTTAAGTAAGGCCAGATCCTGCTTCATTCTGGCTAACAAGTCTACTGTTTTGACTTTACCCACGTCATTGCCCCCCAAATGGACAACAATTACGTTTGGCAAAGGCCACTTTAAAATTAACTTCTGGATTACTGTAATCAAATCGTCCCAACGAAGACCCCGAACTCCAAACCACAACACTGAATACCTATTAACTTCAAAAGATAAGTTCTCTGAATATTGCCTCTTTACCGCTCTCTTCTGAGCCCAGTGAATAAATGAGTGTCCCAGTACCCAAATGACAATACAGGGACCTGTAAAAACAAAATTAAGACACTAGTAACTGTGGTCTAACATATAATTTAAACCTATTAGAAGACCACCTCCCGATTCTTTTTATCACTGCATCTTCCAGACCAAAATTGGCAGCCTCAGTCGCTGCACCTATTCTGAATGAATGAGAGGACAAACGCAAATGGTCCAATTTAATTGCTTTTAAACACTTTTTAAGCACAGAATTAAATTGAAATTTAGTCAATGGACTAAGATCTTCATGAATTAAAAAGGCCCCATCAACTTTAGGACGGGCTGTAATCCAGGCAGCCACTGCCTCAACTGTCCAAAGAAGCGAACCATACCACTTACCCAATGTGATTACCTGACCACAGCCCATTTGATCCATCTTTGACTTTCTAATTCTTATTCTTACATTTTCTCCAATAGAAACGTCTGAATAAAGGAGACTAGGGCAAGCTCTCCTCGACTCAGCTACTAACTCGCCTACTCTAAATGCTCCAAAAAATGCTAAAATAAAAGCCGTTTTGAACAGTAATGATTCAAATTGATTTTTGTCACAATGCCCAAAACCTCAACTATGTTTGATAAAATATTTAATGATATTGGACATCTTTTGTCCTTAGTATGATTGCCCCTTTTTACTCCCTTCAGAACTTGTTTTACCATAAATGAATTAGCTAAGCATTGTTGACCATATAATTTTTGAAAAAAGGAAATACCTGCGATTGTTTTAGAAATATGTGAAAAGGAGCAACCTTTCTCTAACAAGGATGAAATAAAAGCTAAACCAACATGCTCTACGCATAGTCCACGGCTCTTGCTTTCAACCCGAATAAATGTAAGTCACCTATTCCAAGCGGATGCATAAGCCTCCCAGGTTCTAGGCGCCAATGATTTTTTAAGCTTTTCAATTATTATTCCCAAACCAAATCCCAGAGGTGCTTCGGGCATGGGACACCCTCCATTTCGGCCTGTGGCGCTAGTTCCCGGAATCTCTTCCACTGAAAACGAGATAATGCATCTGCAATGTCATTCCTTTTTCCAGGGATATATTTAGCCTTAAGCCAGATATTAAATTTCATACAACATAAAACTAAATGCCTTAACAACCGAACTGTACTTGCACATTTCGAGGATAAAGTATTCACAGCGAAAACTACCCCCTGATTGTCCGAAAACAAAAGAATTCTCTTATTACTAAAATGTGAACCCCAAACAACAATAGAAACAACAACCGGGAACAATTCTAATAAAACTAAATTAACAACTAACTTATTGACAAACCAGGATACTGGCCACCTTTCAGCGCACCATTTATTACTCCAGAAAGCACCAAACCCAACACTGCCAGCGGCATCAGTAAATAAATGCAAGGCGTCAGAATCTACAAATTCTTCCTGAAAACAAACTTTACCATTAAACTTATTCAAAAATTCTGACCACAACAATAAATCATCCTTCAGTTGACTAGATAATCTGATATGGGCCCTGGGAGATTTCAAACCCCTTGTCGAAAAGTATAATCTTTTACAAAATACTCTCCCCATAGGAATAACCCTACAGGCAAAATTTAATGAACCTAACAATGACTGCATTTCCTTCAGAGTACATTTGTTCCTATTCAACAACCTAGCAATACAACCGTTCAATTCCCAAATTTTCTTTTTGGGGAAATTCCATACAGGAACTATCCAATTCAATGCCCAGAAACTCAAGACAGCAGCACGGATACACTGTTTTTTCATGGGCAATAGGGATACCAAATTTAGAACATATCCCCAAAAAACCCTGCAATAACTGATCACAAACCAATGAATCTGCATCACCAACAAACAAAAAATTATCTAGATAGTGTAACACCCTACCTATTGGGAAGACGTCCTGAATTACCCAGTTCAAAAAGGAAGAGAAAGCTTCAAAATAGACACACGACTTAGAGAAACCCATAGGTAGACACTTATCAAAATAAAATTTTCCTTCAAAACTAAAGCCAAGTGAATTAAAACCAGAAGGACTAATTGGGAGCAACCTAAACGCAGCTTTTATGTCAGCCTTAGCTAATAATGCATTATGACCGAACTGTCTCAACAACTGTACTGCCTCATCAAATGACGAGTATGATACCGTAGCTTCAGCCTCAGGTATTTCGTCATTTAAGGAAAAATCCTTGGGGTAGGACAAATGGTGTATTAACCTGAACTCCCCAGGATTTTTCTTTGGTACTATTCCTAGCGGAGATAGTCTAAAATTCCTGAATGGTGGATCATCAAACGGGCCCGCAATCCTACCATTCCTCAGCTCCTTACCTAACTTATCTCTAACAACATCAGGAAACTCATAAACAGACTTTAAATTATCTACCAATGTACAACCAAAACCATTAAACTCAGGAACATGAAAACCGGATAAAAAACCATTAAAAATTAAACTAGCTTTCGCCCTGTCTGGGTATCTGCTTAACCATGGGACCATTTCTATTAGCCTCACTGGCGTCGATGCTTTTTGATAACTGTTCTTTTGAGGAGAGAAAGGAAGTCTGATTTCTTTTAAAGCATCTCACCAGCGGGTGACTACCACCACAAAGGGAACATTCGTGCTTGTAACGGCAATTTGCAAGCCACTTACAGGATGATTCATTAAATGCGAAACAGACCCCTTTCCTCAAAGACTGGGAAGGGGTCTGTTACTGTTGCACTGTCCTTTGTGGTAACATCAAGTTAATCCATAACCCTATGTCTTTAACCCCAAACTTCAAGGAAGGGTGAATCGCCAATTTCTGTCTAAACATCTCGTCATATTGGAACCATGCAATACCTCCGAAATTTCTGTATGCTTCCAATATGATATCCAGATGTTGGAAAAGACCCGAACACATATCTGGATGCCTTTCTCCCAGAACTGCTGCATAAATAGAAAAGGCCTGCAGCCAATTGAAAAAGGATCTTGGCTGCAGACGCTTCCTTATATCTTCACTTTTATCTTCTTTTTTTATCAAGAACCACATTTTGCTCCTTATTAGAAGGCAATAATGATAACATATCTACAAATTCACAATTCCAGATCTTCTCTTTGATCCCATTTGATAAATGGAAACCAAGAGGAGAAATCTCACAGGGGAGAACTTCTTTTATAAAGAGTTCTGGAACCCCTGACCCCTTTTTAAGAACAGGTAAAGTATTGGTCTGCGGCGCAGGCATGGGAGACCATACACCAGCAGCCGCAGTCCGCGCATTAGATTTGACAAATTCAGAAAACAAAGAGTTAAGACCTAAAATAAATTTTTGGTTATTCAACATAGACTGCACATGGATATTCTCACCACTGCTCGGGACCTCCTGCCCAGGACCGGACTGAGGGATCTTCATTCTTATCTTTCCAGGATATTCTCCCATTACTTCAAATGAGTGCTGCACAGACGTGCCAGCCTCATCTCCGACTGCTTCACCCAGATGGGCCGATGCTAGTTTCCCTCCGGCCAATGGGTCCGATGAACGGGATGCAGAGCGCCGCCGGCTGGACCCAGAAGCTTTTCCGGCCGGCGCTTTCTGATGACGGCGCCAGGCTGAAGCGTCATCAGCGGCAGTCGCCGCATCTAGCCCGGCGCGATCACGTGATGCCGGCGTGATGACGTCTTCAGGGGGCGGAGTGACGGCACGCGCATGCCTCCTGGCTCTTTTGCTGCGCGGCGCCGCCACCACCGCTTCTCCCTCCGCTGAACTGAAGACTTCTCCGGCGTCTTCTAAGTCCGGAGCTCTCTCTTCTTCCCTGCGCCGCTTCAATGCCGCTATCTTCAGGCTGAGCGAGACAGCGCCTCAGCCACTCCTCTCCGCCCGCAGACTCCGCCCGCAGAATCAGGCTCCTCAGTAAGTCCTCCATTCTTCCGTCTTGACAGGCGATGCTCCCTGGCTGGTGCTCCACAGACTGACAGCCCAGTGACCCCGTGCTGCTTCTTTTATCCTTCCAGGTCTCCCGCCGAAAATGACAGCTGCCAATCAGCTGTCTGTCAACTTTCCCGCTCCAGAACAGCTGACCAATCCTACAGCTGCTCTGGACGTCACCATCACCAGGCAGATCACCAGGTGAGCTGGATTAAACCGGAATTCTGTCAGGTACAACACCTATAATAGAGAAAAAAGGGGGGGGGGAGAGAACAAGGGGAAAGGGAGAGAAAAACCAAGCGAAACACAACAACTTGACCCAAAATTAAAATTTTATTAAATTAGACCTGTGTCCCTGCCACCATGTGTCCCCCAAGCTAGGCGCTCTGGGGGGGCCCCTCATTAGTCCCTCCAGCCACAAAACTAGGTCCTGCTACCAGTCACTGAACAACCCTTAGTAGTCTTTCCGCCTATGTAGACCCTAAGCTGTCATTATGGTGGTTCCAGCGGTCCAATAAGTGCAAGCCCCCTGCCCATTATCTGGAGTAGAGCTGCAGACCGAAGAAGTTCTATTACCCCACTGTGGAATGCCAAGGACATAATGCATAATAATAGATTGCCCATAGAGGCTCTATTCTTTTATGCTCCCCTGGTAGTTAGAACTGATAGCCTAGGCCAGTGATGCTCAACCTGCGGCCCTCCAGCTGTTGTAAAACTACGACTCCCACAATGCCCTGCTGTAGGTTGATAGCTGTAGGCTGTCCGAGAATGCTGGGAGTTGTAGTCTTGAAACAGCTGGAGGGCCGCAGGTTGAGCATGCCTGGCCTAGGCTATTTATTTGTGTATAAGCACCTTTGTCCTTAACCTGGTCTCTTCACAGGAATGGGAGGGAGCGGGTCAGTGAGAACTGTGGCCTTGGACATCTGATACAGCACTACCAGGAAGAGACCACAAGCACAACCCGAGGACGGCTTGCCTTTTACAATGAAAGTGTGTAGTACCCCAGAGTATGGGTACTCCAAATTGTTTACTGTTATGCTTTGTACTTCACTGTTTGTTTTCTGGCTATCACTACCAGCAAGGAAGTTATGACAAAGGTTGGTAGGAACAGATTAACTACCCTGTTCCTCCACTCTTAGGAGTAGAGGGCTGGTCCTGCTTCCTACCAAGAGGGATAGTTCTTGTGTAGCTACAGTATGGAGAGGACGCAGCCTGCTTGACCTGCTATTCAGCTTCTACAGACACTGCTGTGATGGGAGGGAAAACTGGCCAAAGACAACCTCATCACCACACTACCACTAAGCCAGTATCATCTAAATGCTAAATCACCCCAACCAAGCTGCCTTAATACCCTTGCTGGTGCCAGAAGAGAATTGCATTAAAGTCTGCTACTACTGTTTGTGTTTTCCAGTATTGCTGTGTCTGAAAATGTCTGAACTATTATAATATACAAAAAAAATTCCTGTGCGGTGAGCGCTGTAACAGAAAAAAATTAAAACTGCACGATTCGCCATTTTTCTGTCACGTTTACCCCCCAAAAATTGAATAACAGTGATCTAATAGTCATATGTACCACAAAAACAGCTCATATAGCTTTGTAGACGGAAATATAAACAAGTTTATGGCGATGACTTGTCCACTACCTTGCAGACACAAGGAAATGGCGATGCAAAACATTTTTAGATTTTGTCAAAGGTTTTTATTTTTTTAAAGTAGTAAAACAAACAAAAAACCCACGGTATTGCTGTATGCACATTGAGCCGCAGAATGAGGACGTCATGTCATTTTTAGCGCACAGTGAATGCTGTGATGTCAAAACTCCAAAAACCTTGCTGGAATTGTCTTTTTTTTTGCAGTTTAACCCCACAAATAATTTTTTCCA
This sequence comes from Bufotes viridis, assembly GCA_033119425.1. NCBI lineage: Eukaryota > Metazoa > Chordata > Amphibia > Anura > Bufonidae > Bufotes > Bufotes viridis. Next base: position 27,161,836 of record CM065597.1, on the reverse strand, counting down.
CATTTTCCAATAACAGACATGGTAAATTGAATGGTGCCCTTAAAAAATACAACTAATCCAACAGAAAATAAGCCCTTATGTAGCTATATGAACGGAAAAAAAGTTAAAGGGTTAAAGATTGGTTGCTATGGGCAGCACATTTATGGGCAACTAGCTTTGCCTATAGCAACCAATCACAGTGCAGCTTTCATTTCATAGGCCAATCTTGAGAAATGAAAGCGGCTCTGTAATTGGTTGCTATGGGCAGCACAGACATTTTTACATTTATGGGCAACTATATTTGTCTATAGCAACCAATCACAGTGCAACTTTCATTTCATATACTGCTCTTGGAAAAATGAGAGAAGCACTGTGATTGGTTGATATGGGCAGCACAGACAGTTTAACATTTATGGGCAACTAGTTTTGCCTATACCAACCAATCGCAGTGTAGCTTTCATTTCATATGCTGTTCTTTAAAAATGAGAGCTATACTGTGATTGGTTGCTATGGGCAACACAGCCAGTCTTACTTTTAGGCACTTTCCGTTAGATTCATGGAAGAGGTTTAATGAATCAATGTGTCTATCACAGCAAAGGCTCACCAATTATCTTTTTACTGGCAAATAAATGCTATCAATCTGGCAGGGGATTTTTGTATTATAAAAAAAAACATTGCCTCGCAGGGTGTTAGGAGATTTCTGGGGATCAGTTCAGCTCCATAGACAAACAAGCCCTCATCTTCTAGTACTGTCTTAATTACACTCATATAGACATGGTAAGCTGAGCATTAATTAAACCAGCAAGTCATATAACATAGACTGACAAGATGTCTACGTCTTCTCAGGCACGCAATGCAAGATTCAGTTCTAAGTGGTCGCCTGGAAAGCCAAATTTGTGCCGGTGTATACTAGTTAGTTGGGGACAATGCAGTATAAGACACTGGGGGAGATTTATCAAAACTGGTGTAAAGTAGAACTGGCTTAGTTGCCCAAAGCAACCAATCAGATTCCACCTTTCATTTTCCAAAGGAGCTCTGAAAAATGAAAGGGGAAATCTGATTGGTTGCTATGGGCAACTAAACCACTTTTCCTTAGCCACCAGTTTTGATAAATCTCCTCCACTGTGTGATGCGCTTTTAAATAGCACTAAATAAATGTTAGAATAACATCATGCATTTTTCTATGTCACGTGCATTTATTACCATTTTTTGTGGCCTTTTTTGGGTTGTTTTGCAAATAGTGTGCTTAAAAGGGTATTGTCATCCGAGACAATGGGGCATATCGCTAGGATATGCCCCCATTGTCTGATAGGTGGGGGTACACAGCGAGGGCCTGCACCTATGTCGACAACGGACTCTGGACCGGCTTACCACCAAGCGCTCTCTCCATAGGTGTAAATGGGAGCGCATCGAGCATGACTGGCTTCCACTCCTATTCACTTCTATGGGCCCGACAGAAATAGCCAGCCAGCGCTCGGCTATTTTTGGCGGCCTCATAGAAATGCAGTGCGACATCCACCACTTCCGGGGCTCCTTTGAGGCGATAGGACCTGCACCTATCAGACGATGGGGGCATTTCCTAGCGATATGCCTCATTGTCTCAGATGAGATAACCCCTTTAATTATGTTTTTCTCCCATAGAAAAATGCCAAAACACCTGAAAAAAAAAACACCATCCTGTGTTTTTGAAAAGAAGAAACAAAGACAAAAAACCCCCACATCACCTAATGGTCAAAAATGGCTGAAGCAACACATTTTTTGTTAGTCCTGTGTTTTATACCTCTCCCATAGACCTTTAGCTGACATCTGGTGTTTTCACGGCAAAAAAAGCCACTACAAGCTCAAAAGTGAAAAAAATAAAATAAAATGCCATTAAAAAGCTACTGTATGTGTGTAAATGGCCTAAAATAGGTTTTACTATTTACCATGGGCATTTACTTACCTATTCAATGGTTAAAGCCCATCTGTCAGCAGGTTTGTGAGCTTCTAAGAGCAACGGGGGCGTTACCATTACACCTAGAGGCTCAGCTCTCTCTGCAACTGCCGAACCCTCTCTACTTTGATTGACAGGACCAGGAGGGATTCTTGACCTGGACTTCTCCTAAAGTCTCACGCTTCAGAGTGGTAGTAAAAGACAGAGGCTTTCCGGTAGTTCTCTTCTTTACTTTTTGTGTGTAGTTTTATGAGATTAGGCCACACCCCTTTCTCAGTAAGCCATGCCCCCTTGTTGATTTAGGGGTGCAGAAGAAGTCTATAAAACTAGTTGTGCCAAATTGCACCAACGTTTGCCCCAAACTGCCTCGATTTGCTCCACATTGCGTCACATTTTGGCACAGTTACCATGTGCATGGACATTAGTAAATGTGAGTCACAGTGAAATACTAGGGGGATAAAATATCAGGGATGATAGAGTTTTCTTTTGTACATAATCTTGGAGATTAAGGCCACCATTAGGGTCAATGGAGAAGGTACCATGGGTGAGGGGCCTGGCCAAACCCGTCAGCTCCCAGGACAAGCAGCCACCCTGAAGCCACCCTGTTATTTATGATCGCAGACCATCAAGAGCAAGCTGGAATAGTTGCCAAAAGGAACCAATCAGATTTCGGCTATCATTTCTCTGAAGCCCTTTGTAAATGAAAGCAGAGACCTGCTTGGTTGCTGGGGGCAACTTCTCCGGTTTTCACTTGCACTAGTTTGGAAAAGTTAGATAAAAGTGGTCGTTGCATTTCGATTGGTCGCTAGTTTTACGTCACATTCGCACACATTTTACCCCTTTATTAAAGAAAAAAATAGTCCTTTGAGTGTCGGATGCGTTTGCTTCATAAATAAGTCAGTCTTAATTCATTTCCATCTGGAAGCCGTGTCACACTTTATTGAAGCCATTTGCAACATCGAGCGGGCGATCTGAGTGTGATGAATTTATAATACCGACGCGGAGAAGTGGAAGACAATCACAAATGTACAAAAAAATGCATTATGTTAAAACTGTTTGCGTGCGGATAAATAAGTAATAACGCTTCTAGTTAAAGAAATACAATAAAGTAAAGCCTTCATAAAAAGATAATGAAAAGGATCAAAACACAATGAGAGACCAAGAGGGAGACAGGGAGGGAGCGCAAACGACAAGGGGAGCGACAGGGAGGACTGAAAAGAGATAGCAAAACGAAATGCTTAACCGGCCAGAATCAGCACCGTGTCTCGTCCTCAGATTGCTTTTGGTATTACGGCTCAGATTCACTGAACATCAATGGAGCTGCACTGCAATACCAGGCATGGCCTGGGGATAAGAGTGGCGTTTTTTTTTTTTATGTCATTCAAAGAAAATCCTTTTTACCCCGTTTTCCGTACCTTTATGGCACTGGTGCTATATGTACTTAGTGCTAATTGGCATAAATATACAACAAGGGCATAGCGTGGGCCCAGGAGCTGTGCCTCCAACATTCGCAGAGGGTTTCAGTTGTATATCACAGCTGACACTCTAGGACTTGTTTGTATGCATACATATTAGACACTGATGGAGGCAGGACTCAGGAGGACTCAACGAGCGTACTTGCTCAGTACCCATATTGCGAACTGTAAACGGCCAGTCCACAATAAAAGGGCACAGTCCGTGTGCACTCCATATCAAGGGTGCGGACCCATTGACCGAAGATAGGACTTCATCTATCTTTTTGCAATGCGGAAGCACAGACTGGAAGCACTACGAAGCGCTTCCTTGGGCTTCTGATCTGTGCCTTCGCACCTCAAAAAGATAGAACATTTCTATCTTTGGCCGTATGTTGCGTATTGCGGACCCATTCAACTCAACGGGTCTGCCTCTGCAAGCGAACTGCACATAGTTGGTGCCCATGCATTGCAGACCACAATTTGCAGTGCGCAGCATGTGCGCTGACTAAGTACCCTCGTGGGCATGAGCCCTTAAAGTGGTTATCTGGGTCGTGCAGCTCTCCTGTGCGGCGGACACTTCCAGGAACATGTGCCGTACATTGGTCTGTATTTGAGGAAGCTTAAGAAGACTTTCATTGTTACCTTTACTGCATGGAACATAAGAGTAAATATTCCAGGTTATGCCACAGGGTGCTGTGGTGGATCCTCTAACTGTAATTTGATTTGTGCAGGCTAAACCAAAGTGTAAGGACTAAATCATTATAAGCTCTTCAGTCTATGCCCCCTGCAAGGAGTAATGAACTTTCTTGCAAGGAATAAGCAAAGGTAATACTTACCCAGAGTAGTCTCCACTCTGCGGCATGGCTATGTCAAATCTAGTCCACGTTGGCAAAAGGAGATGAGCAGAAGTGTCAGGCAGATTAACAAAGCTCAGAATGTGGAATCACGTGTTAGCAATCCAGCAATCCAAGGAGCAAAGAGAGTAGCAGGGTCTTGAACACGTCAGGATCAGAAACATAAAACCACAGGTATCAGCAATCCAAAGAGTAAAGAAAGCAGCAAGGTCTTGAGCAAGCCGGGGTCAGAAACATGGAGCCACAGGTGTTAGCAATCCAAGGAGCAAGGAGAGTAACAGGGTGTTGAGCAAGCTGGGGTCAGAAACATGAAACCACAGGTGTCAGCAATACAAGAGAGTAGCAAGGTCTTGAATAAGCCAGGGTCAGAAACATGAAACCAAAGGTGTCAGCAATCTAAGGAGCAAAAAGAGTAGCAAGGTCTGGAGCAAGCTGGGGTCAGAAATATTAAAACCAGAGGCGTTATCAATACAAAGAGCAAAGAGAGTAGCAAGGCCTTTAGCAATCTGGGGTCAGAAACATGAAACCACAGCTTTCAGCAATCCAAGGAGCCAGGAGAGTAGCAAGGTGTTGAGCAAGCTGGGGTTGGAAACATGAAACCACAGGTATCAGCAATCCAAGGAGTGTAGAAAGTGGCAAAGTATTTAGCAAGCTGGGGTTGGAAACATGGAACCACAGGTGTCAGCAATCCATGGAGCAAAGAGAGTGGCAAAGTCTTGAGCAAGCCAGGGTCAGAAACATGGAACCACATGTGTCAACAATCCAAGGACACTAAGCTATGTAGTGCTGTACAGACTATGGGAGATGTCCATAAACTACAAGCTGACTTAATCACTGAGTGATTAGGCATTAACTTGGCAAATGAGGTTCAATGTGGATAAATGCAAAGTTATGCATCTTGATAGTAATAATCTCTGTACTTTAGGGGATGTCCTAGGGGATGTAGCACTGGGGGAGTCACTTATAGAGAAGGATTTGGGTGTCCTTGTAGATCATAGATTGAATTACAGCATACAATGTTAATCAGCTGCTTCTAAGGCTACCATGATATTGTCATGTATTAAACGAGGCATGGATTCGCAGGGCAGGGATTTAATATTACTACCTTAGAAAGTGTTGGTGCAGCCTCATCTAGAATATGCAGTTCAGTTCTGGACACCAGTCCATAGAAAGAAAGCACTGCAGCTGGAAAAAGTACAGAGGAGAGCAACTAAACTGATAAGGGGCATGGAGGGTCTTAGTTATGAAAAAAGATTAAAAAAATTGAATTTATTTAGTCTTGAGAAGAGACGTCTAAGGGGGACATGATTAACCTATACCAATATATAAATAGGCCATACAAAAAATACGGTGAAAAACTGTTCCATGTAAAATGCCATCAAAAGACAAGGGGGCACTGCCTCCGACTGGAGAAGAAAAAGTTCAGTCTCCAGAAGCGTCAAAGCTTCTTTACTGTAAGAACTGTGAATCTGTGGAATAGACTTCCTCGGGACGTGGTCACAGCAGGAACAGTGGACAGTTTTAAAAAGGGTTTAGATGAATTCTTAAAAGTAAACAACATTAATGCTTAAAATGTGTAGAAATCTGAGTCTCACTTCCTCCTGGGATTCACGCCCCACCTATCCCTTGGTTGAACTTGATGGACGTATGTCTTTTTAAAACCATATTAGCTATAACTAACTGTAGCGGACTGGACCCTGTACCAGAGTCTGCCCCAGTTTCCTGGAAGGGACTGCTTGCTCGCCTCCTGCCCTGCGACTATGGCCCCATGTATGCTTGTCCTGTTTGAGCGGTGATGCCCCAGATAGCTCTGCTATGGAGCCCTTTCGTATAATGAAAGACTATGGGAAAGACTTTAGCTCCATGGCAATTGAACTGGACATGTGTGGTCTGAGCGCCATTCAATAATGTGCGCTCAGACCTAAGCTATCTGGGGATATGTTGCATGTATATGTTTTATGTAACATTGTGTAATTTTATGTCCTTTTGCAACCATGTGCTCAATGGAGTCTGCCTCTATCCCTGGATATATTGAGCGCTCAGATCCAAGCCATCTGGGAATATGTTAAATGTCTGTGTACTGTAAAGGGTGGGACATTGTGTATTGAATAGTGATGTCTGTCCTATTGTCCCCACATGTGTATTGGAGATTTCCCTTTGTCCTGAGAGATAATTGAATGACTCCTCAATTGTCTCCAGGACAGAAAGACATGTGTATTCGCCTGCCTGTGGTGATTGCATTACCCATGTAGGGTGATTGTGTCACAGGCAGAGGGGAGGGATATGCTGGGGGTGTCTGTATTGTCCCAATGTGTGTGATTGGCTGCTGTATCCCGTGTCGCAGTCTTCCTTCTGGTCCCCTAGGGGAGTGTCCACCAGGTGGAAGACCTGGATAAATACCGGGCAGGTAGCCCTTAATAAAAGAGAGTTCCTGCTTGACCCTCAAAACGAAGTGTCGTCTCGTTATTGGGGGATTTGACTGTATGCTGATTGCCAGGAGTGTAAGCTCTTTATATTGCTTTTCCTGTTCGGCTGCTTCCAGGGTTCGTGTGTCTCTTGTTCGGAAGTTGGTGAATTTGTGTGGTTTGCAGTTCGGGAAGTTGGTGATTGCAGTAACTGCCGGTGTGTCTGAAAAGGGAATATCGCCTAAACGGAGTTGTGTGCGTAACGGTCCGTTACATTTGGTGGCAAGCGCGGGATCATTTCCACAGCCCAGAAGGACATCTACAGGGCAACACCATTCCTTGGATTACAAAGTGAGGGCAACGCCAGTACCCGTACAGCGCCCCTATCTACAAAAGAAAGAACTTCAGGAGAACAAGCATGGCACCCAGCTACACGCAGGAGGAATTTGACAGAGAGCTGAGATCACGGCTGATTTTCTTCGGACCCAACCCCGGAGAAATCTGTGCAGTTCGTGAGGAGGATAACAGCAGAGTACCTGCAGTTCATGGCAGATGGTATCGCCCGCCCTCCCCAGCGGCTGAGTGCGTTCCGGAGAGCTGAAGGTGCCGTCCTTCCTCCCCAGCGGCAGTGTGTACCCCAGGGAGCTGAAGGTGCCGTCCTTCCTCCCCAACGACCGTGTGTACCCCAGGGAGCTGAAGGTGTCGTCCTTCCTCCCAGCGGCAGTGTGTACCCCAGGGAGCTGAAGGTGCCGTCCTTCCTCCCCAGCGGCAGTGTGTACCCCAGGGAGCTGAAGGTGTCATCCTTCCTCCCCAGCGGCCGTGTGTACCCCAGGGAGCTGAAGGTGCCGTCCTTCCTCCACAGCGGCAGTGTGTACCCCCGGGAGCTGAAGGTGCCGTCCTTCCTCCACAGCCGCAGTGTGTACCCCGGGAGCTGAAGGTGTCGTCCTTCCTCCCCAGCGGCAGTGTGTATCCCAGGGAGCTGAAGGTGTCGTCCTTCCTCCCCAGCGGCAGTGTGTACCCCAGGGAGCTGAAGGTGTCATCCTTCCTCCCCAGCGGCCGTGTGTACCCCGGGAGCTGAAGGTGCCGTTCTTCCTCCACAGCGGCAGTGTGTACCCCAGGGAGCTGAAGGTGTCGTACTTCCACCCCAGCAGCAGGACAAAATATTGAAAGGGAGACAGTTGGTCCCCCTCCACCAGCAGAGAGAGGGTCAGGGAGAGGAGCCTGCTACCCGCTCTCCCCAGCGGCAGTCTACAGTTCAGAGAGAGGGGCTTGTTACACCCTCTCTCCAGCGGCAGCCTAACCCACCAAGGGGAGATGTTACGCCCCCAACGGTGCAGATGGGACCGTGGTCTCTGCACTTGCAGCACAAGGGGCAAGGATGGTCGGTCCTGTCCGCCAGCCACAGAGCGGTTTATCCAGAGGGGAGACAGTCGGTCTCCTCCCCCACAACCAGGCTCCCACCAGGCTACTTCCGTGGTAGCGCTGGCCCCAGGGCAGAGTACCGCCGGTCTCTGCCCACTCAGCAACCCACCTAGGCAGTCTACCAGTCCCCCGCACAGCCGTAGTGAGGCACCTGGACATGGACAAGTTGCTACTTTATCCAGGTGTAGTAACCATTTATTGTGGGTGGGCTGTACTGCTGTTTGTGCTTCGTGGGTGGGTTGCTGGACTAACCAGGGCACTGACCGGCAGGAGGTCAGATACCCTGTTAGTCTCTTTGGTAAAGGGGAGAAATGTAGCGGACTGGACCCTGTACCAGAGTCTGCCCCAGTTTCCTGGAAGGGACTGCTTGCTCGCCTCCTGCCCTGCGACTATGGCCCCATGTATGCTTGTCCTGTTTGAGCGGTGATGCCCCAGATAGCTCTGCTATGGAGCCCATTCGTATAATGAAAGACTATGGGAAAGACTTTAGCTCCATGGCAATTGAACTGGACATGTGTGGTCTGAGCGCCATTCAATAATGTGCGCTCAGACCTAAGCTATCTGGGGATATGTTGCATGTATATGTTTTATGTAACATTGTGTAATTTTATGTCCTTTTGCAACCATGTGCTCAATGGAGTCTGCCTCTATCCCTGGATATATTGAGCGCTCAGATCCAAGCCATCTGGGAATATGTTAAATGTCTGTGTACTGTAAAGGGTGGGACATTGTGTATTGAATAGTGATGTCTGTCCTATTGTCCCCACGTGTGTATTGGAGATTTCCCTTTGTCCTGAGAGATAATTGAATGACTCCTCAATTGTCTCCAGGACAGAAGACATTGTGTATTCGCCTGCCTGTGGTGATTGCATTACCCATGTAGGGTGATTGTGTCACAGGCAGAGGGGAGGGATATGCTGGGGGTGTCTGTATTGTCCCAATGTGTGTGATTGGCTGCTGTATCCCGTGTCGCAGTCTTCCTTCTGGTCCCCTAGGGGAGTGTCCACCAGGTGGGAGACCTGGATAAATACCGGGCAGGTAGCCCTTAATAAAAGAGAGTTCCTGCTTGACCCTCAAAACGAAGTGTCGTCTCGTTATTGGGGGGGGATTTGACTGTATGCTGATTGCCAGGAGTGTAAGCTCTTTATATTGCTTTTCCTGTTCGGCTGCTTCCAGGGTTCGTGTGTCTCTTGTTCGGAAGTTGGTGAATTTGTGTGGTTTGCAGTTCGGGAAGTTGGTGATTGCAGTAACTGCCGGTGTGTCTGAAAAGGGAATATCGCCTAAACGGAGTTGTGTGCGTAACGGTCCGTTACACTAACAATACAATAAACAAGAAGCATAAGCAACAAGAGGCAATGCAGAAACAGCAACAGAATTAGGCAGAGTCTGAGGACCAGGAAGTGGTTTTTAACCTTTGAACAAGCTGCTTGCTGCTTTTTGGATCAGAGTCTGGTGCAGGCAGGAGATATAGAAGATCCAACCTTGATTCTGGTTGGATGAGTAACATTCTGGAGGTACAAAATAAATCACTAGGTTCCGGCATAGTTATCTTGCCTTGCCGTTTAGATGTAGGTGCTGTATGCTGCACAAAATCTCCTATCCCCTAGTGATGCCCATAGTTAATTGCATTGTAATCTTTGTTGCTATCTTCACACACAGGATGATCCATAAAATATAATTTGTGATTAGGCCGATTAATAATAGACCTTTGTGACGAAACGTCTTCTACTAGACCTTTGGCTCATTATGTCATAGCCTGTGTGCATCAGATAAATCCCTGAAACTTGGTGAACCAGTCTGACCATAGGTAACAACCATTTCATCTTTCACAAAAAAAAACAAGAAGTTTCTCAGAGCCCCACCTGCTTTAGAGTCATCTTCATGTCAAACACCCTATTGTTGGATATCCCATCACGCCACCCATGTGTGCTGTAAGTGCAAAATATAAGGTGCTAGAGAGAAGACAAGAAAATTAAAGACATGATTGAGGTGTCATAGATGAGATTCCGGGAAAGTAATACATATCAAAAATATTGTGACAGCCTATATCAGAAACGTGGAAGATAGAGATCATATGTTGTGAGTGAACATGACAGATCAAATCCAGAGATGAGAGGATGAATGGAGGCAGAGATAAGATGCAGATGGAGATCAGATTCGCGAGGGGCAACTGACAAATACCATGAAATCAAGGTCAGGTACAGAGACAACGGAGGAGGAAAAACATGGCAAGATGAATGGCAACGGCAGTAACTTATGTAGAAAGAGAGAGCGATGTCAGACGTAATATGTATTGTAGATGGAGGTCAGACCAAGAGAGGATGGGACACTTAAAACGTCTAGAGAAAATGAGAGCGGCAATAACTCATGTGAAGTGGGCAATAACGGGCAGGTTCCACATGGATCTATTATTTATTATTAAAATGTACTAGCGCTAGTCCTGACATCTATAAATCTTTTATGGTTACATATCTGGAGAACTTTGCAGATGACAGGTGAACAAGTATCTCATTTGAAGGTCACCTATAGCCTCTGTGCTACTTCTGTTTTCCTAAATATATAGTACAATGATCCCTCAATATACAATGGCCTCAACATACAATATTTTTAACATACAGTGGCCTATTTTGGACCATTGCAAGTTGAATCTAGACTCAGCATACAGTTTCTCAGATCCAAGCAGTCGGCATAGCCATTTAACTGGGAAATTTCCATTATTGGTTGTCTAGTAGCTCGACTGCAGTACTACATGCCCTGTACTGCCCCCTGTCTGTGCCAGGATGAGCTACTTGGACACTAGGTGAACTGCACCTTTATTTTATTTTTCTGGTACATGTATGTACTATGCAAGATCCTGAAGAAGATCCTGCCCTCACCATAGAAAGTGATTTACAACTTCCAGCATCTATTCCTGTCTATTTGATGTAAGGACATGCTTTCTTCATCTTAGGATTTCTGCTCGTTTTTTTTTTAATACTTTACTTTTTCTTATCTCGGGTTGACATTTTGGACTTTGGAACCAATTACTGGTTTTCCAAGTAATTAAGTAATGACTCAAGTTACAATGGTTTCAACTTACAATGGTCGTCCCGGTACCAATTAATATTGTAACTTGAGGGACCATTGTATTTATATTAGGGAAACTAGAAGACCTCCAAGACCAAATTTTTCTATGTCGGATTGTAGTCTATGGACAGTAGCCCTTAAAAAAAAAAAAGACCACCTCTCATTCCAGGAACAGGATTTCTGGCTGAGAGCCCCTTTGCAAAGACCACAAGCAGACAGGTAACATGACCTCAGCTGGGCACAAAGCTTGGCATTGCCCCTCCTCTGGTTCCATCCTGTCAAATCCATCCCATGTACCTGCAACGCCACCATGCTGCTGCATATGGGGTGGGCACCAGAAGCAATATAACCCAAACCATATGCAGTAAAGCCTAAAGCTGTATGAGGAGGTCACCTTTACTGTCTCAGTCTAAACACTGACTTTATGGTTCTCAAAATTCTGCAATAATTCAGTGCTTCTTTCTCTCAGATGTTTATCATTAGCACAGTTGCTTTTCACTCTCAGGAATGGTATTTTCCTGGATAAGGCTCCTGTCTTGGCCTACTTAGCAGCAGCACACAAAAAACAGGTCCTATCTCTTTCCTGTTCAGCAAAAGACTCTCTACTAAATAACCAGGGGAAATTGGGGCCACTTCACTACCCGCCAACTAAAACTGAAGACTGCCAGTTAACTATCCCCTATCCATACCTAGCCTTTTGGAATACCCAGAGTGGTATTACCATTCCTTCGCCCTGCTACTGTCTCTAATGGTCTAACATTAATGTCATTTTGTATTTATTTCCCGATCCTTTACACTGTGCATTTCTATTATTGTTATGATACTGTTTTGTACATGTAATATGCATGGTTCACCAACCGGGCACGGTGCGTATCTAGCAGAGTAAGAGATCCTTGGATAGAATGGAACTTACCACTCCATTCTCCCCCTTTTGGGCAGAAGTGGGCCAGACCTACTTCCTACCAGAAGAAGGGGTTGAAGTACTATTTTTTTTCCAGTTTTAGACTTGATAGTGGAGCTGAGAAGGCTTGACAAAGCGCTGCCAAGCGCGAAATGGCTGTTGCCTTGCATCTCTGAGTAGTGACCTGCATCTGCCCTATTTTAACCTGTAATAAAGCTGCAAGTGGTAAATGTTCCGAGTGGAGCTGAGAAGACATGAAAGATGTAGCAGTGAGGGGAAAGTTTCACCTCCTGATGCAGAAGTTTTTAAAAGGGAAGTAGCTCATAGAGCACCCTGACTCCTTACAGATCTACAGACAGAGTGCCACTAGGAGGTCAGCATCCAAAAGCACCCCACTCCAGAGATATCAGAACAGTCCTAAAGTCCAGCGGCCAGAATAGAGCTGAGTTTAGCACAGCAGAGAGAAATCAGAGTATTCAAGTTTGCCTGCCAAAGCCTGCTGGAACCAAGAGAAACCCTGAATATTGTCTGGATGCAAATTTACAAAACTAAAGCTGTTGAACTTTATCAAAGTCTGGACTCGATTTATTCTTCATCTCCTACCTCAACTATCCCCCTTTATTACTTCAGAGCCTAACCCTGAGGATCGGCTGTATCCAGGTAGGAGCACCGTGACATACACAGAGACTTTTAAGGCCGCACCACACCACTCGGCATTCCACTAAATCTCGGACACGATTGGCCCTGGGGGGAGGCACATCACACATACCAAATAAATCATTTTGTGTGGTTATTTGCGTACTGCACTTAACCAGTAATTTTCATTGCAATGTTTGGGTAGTCATGTGGAAGAGGTCTCTATATAGTCTATCTATATGGACAGTCCTGTAAATGGAACAGAGCAACACTATAGCAAGAACAAAGCGGTTTCCACGACAACGGGCTTCTGAACCATTAACCACTTCAGTACACAGTATTTGCTGCGCAGTGTACTGCGAAAATCCAGAATGCTTTATGCGCTTTGAACTTGGGAAATTACGGCGACATGATAGCATCCCGTTTGGTGTGACATTGAGTAGTGAGAGATGAGTGAGAAAATAGATCCAGATGACAGCTGTAATGGGAGAGACAATGCGATGCTTTGCTTTCTGCAATATCAAAAGTAATGTTTAGCCTCCAGTGCCACACTCACTTGTCTTTCTTGAGTAAAGTTTCTGAATATTTTATTCCTTATTACCATGATTTACACATAATGTAACCAGGATTGAATCCCCACACACATTAGATTGCTTTGGCCGAACCCTATCCTGGCCAACTAGAATGTAACTATAGCCTTAGCACTTGCTACGGGGCCCATATTTTTGGGGGAAACCTGTCCGATGCAAGAACATTGTACCTTTTTGGAATAACAATATGGTGACTTTTTGCTATAATATGGGTTTTCTGATATATGGTGCTATTATACATTACATACTGTACCTATAATTATTGCTGCTTATGCTGATGTCTTAACTTTCTTACACTAGGTGTTGGGGGCAGTGGCGTAATTAGCACTGACAGGGCCTCACAACATATTTTTGAATAGGCAACCCCCCGCTCCCCTTAATGCAAACCTCACACTGGACCAAAAGACACTCACCTCTCTTCTCGTCCTGTGGGGGCCTCCCCTCTTTGTGCAGCACTGTAGCCTGACGTTGCACAGCGTTAGGTCATAGTGCGCTTCTGTGCACGCTACGCTGCCAAGACTTAGTATAGTACAGGCACCCGGAGAAGAAGACCAGGGATTGGTGAGTAAATCCAGTGCTAGGATTAGGAGCACTATACTTACTGCTCCCTGGGCTCTGCAAATAGATCCATTTGTCCTCCTCCTGGGTCCCTTCCTGAGTTTGGGCCCTGTAGAAGTACGGTACTTCCCCTGCTTCCATGGTAGCTACACCACGGTTGGGGGGGCCCATCTTATTTTGCTATGGGGTCATATGAATTATACGGGGGGTTGAAGTCAGCCCTGACAGATGATGTCAGGGATAGAAGAATGGGGCAAGTTGAATTTCAGCAACAGATCCTTCAGCTAGCTCCTCTCTCGCCATTGTAAACATACAGTATGCATGCTTGGCCGATTGAAGGTGTATGTATGGGCATCTAAACCCTCATGTTTCAGATGTCCTGATGGCATACAAAAGGAAAGATAATAATTAGACCCCTTTCAGGAGCTGTTTGACCACATGCTCTTAACCAGCCTTGATGAGAGGTCTTGTATTTTTCATATGTCCAACTGAGACTGATGACAGAGATTTTAAGTTTCTGGTTGTGAACAATAATGTATCCACTCACTGAGAGCAAGCAGTGATCTTAGCAATGATGCACAAGTGAATATGCGCAGTATATTAGAAAGTGGCAGAGCGTCTCATTATATAGTAGGTAAGCTTTAGGCTGGCCATACATTTCAGAAAGCTGTCGGCTGAAAGTTAAAGGGGTATTCCGATAGAGGAGAACTATTAGATCAGTGAAGGTCCCAGCAGGCAATAGACAGATAGATTTCAAAATGCCCAGTCTTTTGTTTTAAAGTAGGATTGACTGTTGTCAGAGGTGTCAGGCAGCAGCCCTCCCTATGGAGAACGCATGCATGATTGGCCAAGCTTAGCATGCACCTGTATGGAGGGTCGGGAGGAATAGCTGTCAAACGTATGTAAAGCGGCTCTGTCGCCTGGATCAACCCTACAAAACTAGGCATATAGCCTGCTAGGGTTGCTGACGCTGATTAAAACAATACCTATCTTTTATCTGTAGGTAGTAGCGTTGTGGAGAAATTTGAGCTTATATAAATATGCTAATTAGCTATTGGAGCACCAGGAGGCGGGCTTATGGGGTTTGAGCACCGCTCCAGAGACGCCCTGGTGCTCCATGCTGATGCTCCTCTCCTTCAAATCACCCCCCTCCACCTTTTAGATTAACAGCGCTAGACCTCTGGTCTAGCACTGAGATCTCGTGCCTGTGAAGCCGCTGTCTAGCACGGTGCAGGAGCCCAATATCTTCAACTTCATCCCGAAGAAGCATAGTGCGCATGCGCCGTTCTCCTCACTGAACCCGGAAGTGGCGCCGCTTGTCTCAGATACCCCTTTAATTTGTTTGACAATTATATATAGAGAGATATTCCCACAGCCCTGTCATTGCCCCCACTTGTCTCTTGGTCTTGCCACCTGAGGCAATCGCCTCACCTGACCTCATTGGTGACGCACCCCTGGTGATAACCCCATACACATTAGCCTGTCGGTTGGTCCTGCCGAAATCGGCAGCTTCGGCTGACATTAATCTCATGCCTATGGGCAGGTTTAGCCCTACGAAATTCTTTTGGATGGGTATAATCCGAATATTATTAACGAATGCTCTATATGGGTAGCCCACCTCTGGTAAAGCAGTGGAATTTAGGGCACACATCAGGCAATATGGCCGTCTTAGGGCGCACAGTACAAGCGTTCGCACACCTGCTTCACGTCCTTTCACTGCACTAAAAATCTTTCAAGACGAAAAGAATCATATGGAGTAAAAATTAATGATCAAGAAAATTAACATTGGTAATTGAAAAACCCTGTTTGACGCGATTAACCGGTCCCCCGGGGACGAGCTGATTTGCTGCTACAAACTCCAAACTCTGCAGCGAGCCGGAATGTAACTCCACATCCAAATGGCAGTCAATAAACTTTTTATACGTAAAAGCACCCTAGGAATTTGGCTGGTGGCGTGCAATGTATGCAGCTCTGGCCCCTCCAGATGCTGGAGAGCGGGGGCAGGAGGGAAGGGGATGCCATTTCAGCACTTTGGAGAGCTCCTCTCTCCATGTCAGCCTGGGACTGCTCGAAATCAATACATCCAGCCGACGTGAACTGTAAATTAGATTGTCTTCCCCCGGTGACATTTCTCTTTTGTAGGCCTCATCACAACAGTGACAGACGACTCTGGGCCCCTAAGGGTCTCTGCATTATTTGTTCTACATTATGTGAAGTTGTTGGAAGCTGAAAAAGGTCATAATATCAGTGCCAGCCATAAATCAGGGCAGGAGGGGTGGGGGGAGCATATGGGCACAGTGTGCCAGGCACGATTTACAGTAGGTGAGCCCACAAATATACCGAGAGTTTACCTTGCTGGCGGCACAAGAAGGCTGAGCCATTCACTCAGCATATTAATGAGATGGAGCCTGACCAGCTCAGCTACATAAATGCATTGAATGTGGTTCTTTTTTCTGGGGCAAATCTATAGCACTTGCAATGAATTATATGGGGGGTGGGGGGGTGGGGAGCGCTGATAAAGAACAAAAAAAGAAGCTGTACAATCCTGGCTTTCAATCCTACATCTTCATGCAGTTGTAGCTAAGCTGAGTTTGTCATTTGCCACCGGCATTTGATGTATCCTGTCAGCAGATTTGTCCCTATGACACTGGCTGACCTGTTACATGTGCGCTTGGCAGCTGAAGACATCTGTGTTGGTCCCATGTTCATATGTGCCCGCATTGCTGAGAAAAATGGTGTTTTAATATATGCAAATGAGCCTCTAGGAGCAACGGGGGCGTTACCATTACACCTAGAGGCTCTGCTCTCTCTGCAACTGCCATGCCCTGTCCACTCTGATTGACAGGACCAGGTGCAACATTTTCCATGCCTGGCCATGTCAATCAAAGTGGAGAGGATGCAGCAGTTGCAGAGAGAGCAGAGCCTCTAGGTGTAAGGGTAACGCCCCCGTTACTCCTAGAGGCTCATTTGCATATATTAAAATATAATTTTTCTCAGCAATGCGGGCACATATGACCATGGGACCAACACAGATGCATAACGTTATTCTGGGTGTCACGTCTTTGTATGATCTTATTCAGAAAGCTGTGACTTGTGCTAGTGTTCTGGGAGACCAAGTGCCTGAGGGTCATTGATTAGAAGGCAAGTGACAGGAGTTCACGTGTCAGTATACCACTGTTCTAGGAGTTCTAGTGTCAGTATACCACTGATCTAGGAGTCCCGATGTCAGTATACCACTGTTCTAGGAGTCCACGTGTCAGTATACCACTGTTCTAGAACTCCATGTGTCAGTATAGCTCTGTTCTAGGAGTCCATGTGTCAGTATACCACTGTTCTAGGAGTCCATGTGTCAGTATACCACTGTTCTGGGAGTCCACGTGTCAGTATACCACTGTTCTAGGAGTCCACGTGTCAGTATACCACTGTTCTAGGAGTCCATGTGTCAGTATACCACTGTTCTAGGAGTCCATGTGTCAGTATACCACTGTTCTGGGAGTCCACGTGTCAGTATACCACTGTTCTAGGAGTCTACATGTCAGTATACTACTGTTCTAGGAGTCCAAGTGTCAGTACACCACTGTTCTAGGAGTTCCAGTGTCAGTACACCACTGCTCTAGGAGTCCTAAGTGTCAGTATACCACTGTTCTAGGAGTCCATGTGTCAGTATACCACTGTTCTAGGAGTCCATGTGTCAGTATACCACTGTTCTAGGAGTCCATGTGTCAGTATACCACTGTTCTGGGAGTCCACGTGTCAGTATACCACTGTTATAGGAGTCTACATGTCAGTATACCACTGTTCTAGGAGTCCATGTGTCAGTATACCACTGATCTAGGAGTCCACATGTCAGTATAGCACTGTTCTAGGAGTCCATATGTCAGTATACCACTGTTCTAGGAGTCCAAGTGTCAGTATACCACTGTTCTAGGAGTCCAAGTGTCAGTATACCACTGTTCTAGGAGTCCATATGTCAGTAAACCACTGCTCTAGGAGTCCAAGTGTCAGTATACCACTGTTCTAGGAGTCCATGTGTCAGTATAGCACTACTTTAGGAGTCCATGTTTCACTATACCACTATTCCAGGTGTCCAAGTGTCATTTACCACAGTTGTAGGTGTCTATATGTCCGTATTCCATTGATCTAGGAGCCAATGTTTTATTCTTGTCAACATTAGGCTAGTTTCACACTAGCGGCAAGGAACTCCAGCAGCCTGTTCCAGCGGGTGAACAGCCTGTCGGATCCGTGCTGTCGCTAGTGCACGTGTGCCCCCGGACTACCGCTCCAGTCCCATTGACTATAATGGAGTTAAGTTCCGGCGGCAGCATGGAAAACATGCCGTAGTTTTATACCGGCCGCCTTTCGGCGTGTTTGCCATGCTACTACTGGAACTCCGGCCTGCCCCCATTATAGTCAATGGGGCCGGAGCGGTAGTCCGGGGGCACGCATGCACTAGCGGCAGCACAGATCCGACAGGTTGTTCACCTGCCGGAACAGCCTGCCAGAGTTCCTTGCCGCTAGTGTGAAAGTACCCTTAGAGATGTCCAGTGTCCGTGTGCCATCATTCTAGAAGTATGTCATTATTCTAAGCGACCAGTCAGATGCCATTATTCTAAGAGATCAATTTCAGGTACCATTGTTCTAGGAGTCCAGGTATCAGTGCACCACAATTGTGTATATGCGTGCTATTTCTCTAGAAGCCCAGTTGCCAAAGTATCCATGCTCTTGGTCTCTGTCAGTGTACAACTACATTAGGAGCCCACATTTCAGTTTGCCCATTGTTCTAGAAGTTGCCAATATAACCACTGTTTTAGAACGCCAGGCGTTTGTGTGCCAATATTCTTGGGGACCAATCCTTAGTGTGCCATGTGTCAGTGTGCCATTGTTCTATGAGTCAAACTATCATCTATGCGTCCAAGTATCAGGGTGCCATTGTTCTAGAAGACAAGTGTAATTATGCCACTGGTCTAGGGTCCATGTTTCATTATATCCATTATCATTGGAGTCCATTGTTAGTGTACCATTGTTCTGGAGTCCAAATGTCAGTGTGCCAATGAAATAGGAGTTCTAGTGGGACAATGTTCTTGGAGGCCACGTATCAGCACCCTCCATTTGAATGTTCTTTGAGGACAGGGATGTTGGATGCCTGTTTCCATCGCAAGATGGGACTGTGCTGGACCTAGGTGGCTGGGCTTATGGAAACAGCTGAGTGGGCCGGAGCTCTGTCTTCTGTAACACTCATTGTAGTGAATTTGTCATAGTCTATTGTTGTGGGAAATTTTTTTTGTTCTGGAACCTGTGTGTATCATATTCCATTGTTTTGGGACCATTATCTGTCATAGTTTATTGTTCTAGGACCAATATGTGACATAGTCCCTTGTTCTGGGACCAGTATGTGTCATAGTTTATTGTTCTGGGACGACTATGTGTCATAGTTAATTGTCCTGGGACCACTATGTGTCATAGTCCGTTGTTTTGGGACCACTATCTGTCATAGTTTATTGTTCTAAGACCACTATATGTGTCATAGTTCATTGTTCCGGGACCATTATCTGTCTAATTTATTGTTCTGGGACCACTATCTGTCATAGTTCATTTTTCTGGGACCACTACGTGTCATAGTCCCTTGTTCTGGGACCGCTATCTGTCATAGTTTGTTGTTCTGGGGCCACTATTGTCATAGTCCCTAGTTTGGGGACCACTATTTGTCATCGTTTATTGTTTTGGGACCACTATGTGTCATAGTCCCTTGTTCTGGGACCACTATCTGTCATAGTATATTGTTCTGGGACCACTATCTGTCATAGTATATTGTTCTGGGACCACTTTGTGTCATAGTTTATTGTTCTGGGACCACTATCTGTGATAGTCCCTTGTTTTGGGACCACTATCTGTCTTAGTCCCTTGTTCTGGGACAACTATCTGTCATAGTTTATTCTTCTGGGACCACTATGTATCATAGTCCCTTGTTCTGGGACCACTATCTGTCATAATTCATTTTTCTGGGACCACTATGTGTCATAGTCCCTTGTTCTGGGACCACTATCTGTCATCGTTTATTGTTCTGGGACCACTATGTGCCATAGTCCCTTGTTCTGGGGCCAGTATCTGTCATAGTCCCTTGTTCTTTGACCACTATGTGTCATAGCCTCTTGTTCTGGGACCGCTATGTGTCCTATTCCATTGTTCTAGGACCACTATGTGTCATAGTCCCTTGTTCTGGGACCACTATGTGTCATAGTCCCTTGCTCTGAGACCGCTATGTGTCCTATTCCATTGTTCTGGGACCACTATGTGTCATAGTCCCTTGTTCTGGGACCACTATCTGTCATCGTTTATTGTTCTGGGACCACTATGTGTCATAGTTTATTGTTTTGGGACCACTATCTGTCATCGTTTATTGTTCTGGGACCACTATGTGCCATAGTCCCTTGTTCTGGGACCACTATGTGCCATAGTCCCTTGTTCTGGGACCACTATGTGTCATAGTCCCTTGTTCTTGGACCACTCTGTGTCATAGTTTATTGTTTTGGGACCACTATCTGTCATAGTCCCTTGTTCTGGGACCACTATGTGTCATAGTCCCTTGTTCTTGGACCACTCTGTGTCATAGTTTATTGTTTTGGGACCACTATCTGTCATAGTCCCTTGTTCTGGGACCACTCTGTATCATAGCCCCTTGTTCTGGGACCACTCTGTGTCATAGCCCCTTGTTTTGGGACCACTATGTGTCATAGTCCCTTGTTCTGGGACCGCTATGTGTCCTATTCCATTGTTCTGAGATCACCATTTTCCTGTGTTCCCATTAATTTTCAAGCAGTTGTTCTAGGTCAATTCCTAATGTATTGTATCTGACTTTCAAAGGATCTCAGAAACACAGGGGATCCCAACACAAAGGCTGCAGACATAAATATAGATACACATAAATATGCAAATGTCCTTGTATCTGTGTCATCTACGTCTGGTAAGATCCATAAAGTGAGTTCTTCAAATAGTATTACTTAATGGAGGAACTGAAGAGCCACGTAGTAGAGCTATGTTATATACTGTATGTAATTATATTATAGGACACTGTAGGATGGTATTGTGAAGTAATATAGCATAATAGCTTCTGCTATACTTTATTGTTCCACTCACATTATTGCGAGGGAAGCCGAGTGACAGTCCCTGTGAAAACTCCTTCAGGCACAACAAATACCACCTATAGGAGTCATCACCAACGCTGCAGTTAAGAACGGCGGGGTCCTTTAGATATTGTGTGATCTGCACCTACTTGTGGAATTGCTTCTTGATTTATAGACTGTCAGCACATGTATAACTTTCTAATCAGGGGATGTTTTATCATTCACATCAGTCTCGGTTCCAGTGGAGCTTAAAATCTAATTTTCCTACCACGGACGCCCCGTATTCACTTGCCAGTTTAGTCATAGATCAATTAACCTTCCAGTTTGCTTATGAGCTGTGGGAAACATCAGCTCCTAAAGGAAATTCAGGGAAAGCTTGTGAACGCCCAGTTGGATGGGACTAGAGATGAGCGAATTGAACCTGACGAAGTGGAATTCGTTACGAATTTCAGGAAAAATTTGATTCGCAACGAATGCGAATGTCCTTGCACTTCGTGGTAACGAATCGCAATTTTCCCTAAAATGGCGGCTACACGTGTGAGGACATGGGGCAAGGAACTCTGTAAAGGCGGGATGACCCATAATGCCATGCATGCAGCCAATCAGCAGCCAGCCCTGTGATGTCACAGCCCTAATAATACGGCGGCCATCTCGGATTCAGACATTTTCCAGTGCTCTGAGTGCAGGGACAGACGTGAGAAAAGCAATAGGAAAAACCTCATTGTGAAAAAAAAACAAAAACTGAAAAAACGATTTATAAGTGCAGGGAAAGGATAGGGAGGAATCATCTCACAGCAACTTAGTGCAGGGAGAGACGTCAGAAGTCGCTTGGGACATTGCTAGAAAAGCAATTTACAAGTGCAGGGAAAGATTATTTGGGGATCCAAATAGCCATTATGCAGCTCTGTGATTCCAGCAATTTGTTCTTGTTATTGGGGTGCAAGTGCTATGTTGAAAAACCTTTAGTGGCCTATTTCAGTACAAACAAAAAAATATATAAGCACTTCACTGTTGCAGTTAGTTGTGGTGAAAGCGTTTAGTGGCGTATTTCAGTACAGAAAGAAAAATATATATGCACTTCACTGTTGCAGTTATGTGTGGTGAAAGCGATTAGTGGCCTATTTCGGTACAAAAAGAAAAATATATACGCATTTTACTGTTGCAATTATTTGTGGTGAAAGCGTTTAGTGGCCTTTTTCAGTACAAAAAGAAAAATATATACGCATTTCACTTCTGCAGTTATATGTGTTAAAAGCGTTTAGTGGCCTATTTCAGTACAGAAAGAAAAATATATACGCACTTCACTGTTGCAGTTATTTGTGGTAAAAGCGTTTAGTGGCCTATTTCAGTACAAAAAGAAAAAAATATACGTATTTCACTGTTGCAGTTATTTGTGGTGAAAGCGTTTAGTGGCCTAAATCAGTACAAAAAGAAAATATATACACATTCCACTTCTGCAGTTATATGTGTTGAAGGTGTTTAGTGGCCTATTTCAGTACAGAAAGAAAAATATATACGCACTTCACTGTTGCAGTTATTTGTGGTAAAAGCGTTTAGTGGCCTATTTCAGTACAAAAAGAAAAATATATACGCATTTCACTTCTGCAGCTATATGAGGGGAAAGCATTTAGTGGCCTATTTCAGTACAAAATGAAAAATATATACGCAGTTTACTGTTGCAGTTAATTGTGGTAAAAGCGTTTAGTGGCCTATTTCAGAACAATAATAAAAATGTATTCTTAGTTCACTTCTGCAGTTATATGTGTTGAAAGCGTTTAGTGTCCCCTTTCAGTACAGAAAGAAAAATATATACCCACTTCACTGTTGCAGTTATTTGTGGTGAAAGCATTTAGTGGCCTATTTCAGTACAGAAACAAAAATATATACGCATTTCACTGTTGCAGTTATTTGTGATGAAAGCGTTTAGTGGTCTATTTCAGTACAAAAAGAAAAATATATACGGACTTCATTTTTGCATTTATTTGTGGTAAAAGCATTTGGGGCACTCGGGGGGGGGGGGGGGGCAAAGAAAAACCTGGGGGGGTGATTGCCCCCCTTGCCCCCCTGTAGTGACGCCTATGACCCGCAGCCAACAGTCGGTGGGTTCGTCAGACACAACCCTTATTGGGGTGGCCCGGAGGCAGGCTCTGTGCCCTCACCTGTCCTCAACCTGCCTCTGTCATTTGCTGTTCCCTCAGTCACAACAGTATTGTAAGCTGTGGACTTAGCTCCGCTATACAGCGAAGACAAGCTACTAGAGGACAGTCAGCAGCTACTGTCCAGCCAAGATCTAGAGGAGACATCCGCCGCTTCCTCCGCTAGGCAAGTAGTGATGAGGAGCGTGACGTGGGAGCTGGTGTTGCGAGCGGTCAGGCTGCTGACCCAGAGAACGTTCAAGGGCACATCAGTGACATGTAGACACTACTCAATGATGATGAAGCCGATCGCACTTGGGAGCTGGGTGCAGAAGGGGCTTCATCATCAACAGGAGAAGAGGGTGGCAGCTTGCCTGTGAGGCAGCGGCTGAGCCAGCACGGTGGTAGCATGGCTGGGAGTTAGCAGGCTGGCAGCAGTCGGGAGTCAAACGTGCCCGGGGTAGACTATCTGCTTCGCAGCAGCCTACCTGCCCGGGAAGCAGTGGTGCAGGGGTTCACGGAGGCAGTGGAGGTAGCAGTCAGTCAGTGCAGACTGTTGGGGGGAAAATCACCTACTCAGCGGTGTGGCAGTTTTTTGTGAAGCCTCCGGAAGAGATGAACATGGCCATATGTAGAATCTGTAGGCAGAAGGTGAAGCATGGCCAACATGCCAATGTTGGCACTACGGCCCTGCATCAACATATGCACCATCGCCATACAGTGGCCTGGGAGAACCGTTGCTCCGATGTGATGGTCACGCCTGCCGCAGCAACTGCTGCATCACCCAGTGGCACGCACCTGGTTTCAGGCAATCAAGGCTCCACCACCTCAGTCGAAGGTAGCTGTCTGTCATTCCCATCTTCTGCTGGTCCTGATGCTCCTGCTCCTCCTACTTCTCGTCAGTCACCGCAGCGATTGCCAAGAGACAACAGTGTACGTGCAATGATCCAACTGCACAGAAGCTGAATGTGCTCCTGTCCAAGTTGCTGGTGCTGCAGTCCCTCCCTTTCCAAGTGGTCGTCTCTGCACCTTTCAGAGAACTGATGGCTTGTACCGAGCCAAGGAGGAGAGTCCCAAGCCGTCATTTCTTTGCCAAAAAGGCAGTACCAGCCCTGCACAAATATGTAGAAGGTGGGCCAGTCCTTGAAGGTGGGCCTGTCGGTGTCTTCCAAAGTGCACGGCAGCGCCAACGCATGGAGCTGTAACTAAGGTCAGGGACAATACATGTTCATTACGGCCCACTGGGTGAATGTGGTTCCTGCACAGCCACACCAGCAACTTGGCCAGGTGACGCTGCTTCCACCTCCACGTTGTCATGCTGTTGGTCCTGAGACAATGTCCGCCTCTGCCTCCTCATCCTTTACCATGTCCTCAGCCTCCACTGTAGGGACAAGTCACAGTGCCCTCCAGCATACCACATGTGCAGGGCACAGCGGTGTCACGCTGTTCTGCACCTGGTTTGCCATGGCGAATGGAATCACACAGGGCAGTGCTCCGTGTAAATTATCAAGAAATCGAATACTAGCTTTCTCTGCGACAACTGAAAATCGGGACCATGGTGACCGACAACGGGAAGAACATGGTGTCGTCGCTGTGTCAAGGAAGGCTGAGCCACGCGCCCTGCATGAAACACATGTTCAAACTGGTTGTCAAGCGGTTCCTGAAGTCTTCCACCCATCTGCAAGACATCTTAAAAATGGCCATGAGACTTTGCATACACTTCAGCCACTGGTACGCCGCAAAGCACACCCTTCTTGAGCTGCAGCGGCAGAACGGCATCCCCCAACATAGGCTGATATGCGACGTTTCCACCCGTTTGAATTCCACCTTCCATATGTTGGACCGACTATATGAACAGAGAGAAGCCATCAACGATTTCTTGATGATCCAAGCGGATAGGAGTACTCCCCTGTGTAACTTCGATGTCAGCCAGTGGTAGCTCATGCGTGACACCTGCTATTTGCTCAGGTCCTTTGAGGAGGCCACGTTATTTGTCAGTTGCCAGGACTACGGGATAAACGATGTCATTCCACTGCTTCATGTCCTGGAACAGATAGTGATAACAATGGCTAGTCAGGGGACAGGAGACGTGGTGCCTAGATATCACGGCCACATGAGCCCTGTGGGGGCTGAAATGGAAGAGGAGGAGGAGGGAGAGAAGGACATTGGAACACAGGCAATGTGTAGTGAAGTAGGTGGTTTTTCTACTCAGCGGGGGTGCAGGAGCAGCCAGAGGAGCTACAGGGTGATAAGGAAGACGAGACAGAGGACCCAGACACACCGTGGCAGTATGCAGTGAAGATGGAGGCAGGGAGTCCCTCCAAGTCACTTACACAAATGGCCTGATGCATGCTCACTTGCTTGCGTACTGACAGCCGAATTGTCACCATTTGGCAGAGGGATGACTTCTGGCTCTCCACCTTGTTGGACCCTCGCTACCGGTCCAAAATGGGGACCTTTTTTACACCCACTGAAAGGGAGGACAAACTTAATTACTACAGAGACATCCTATGTAGTCAGTTGGCCGCTGCCTATCTTTACCCGCATTGTGAAAAAACTACTCACCAGCAGCAGGTAGACCTGGAGCATGACCTGAACCAGCAGGTGGTGGCATACTTGGACAGCACCCTGCCACCCCAAGTTGAAGATCCGCTGATCTACCAGCCAGTAGTGTGGCATCAGAGCGGGTGTTTAGTGTGGCGGGGGCCATAGTTACCCCAAGAAGAACTCGCCTGTCCACCCAAAATGTGGAGAGATGGACCTTTGTCAAGATGAATCAGGCCTGGATCAGCCAGGATTTCGACCCACCAATGCCTGATGCATCTGATTAGATCATCCATGCCACCTCACCCAAACCTTGACAAAAGAGACCGGTTTCTTTTGGCTACCTGCCTAAGCTACTACTCTGATGCTGCCACCCGCCTGATGCCACACATCTGATGCCAAGTGCTCCTTCTTTCACCCACCTTCTTCAGTGGGTACTGGTATTGCCACCCACCTCCTCACCGGGTCACTTTGTGGTCTCTTGATGCTGCTGCTGCCATCTCCACACTATGTCACCTTGCCACTCTGTGGTCTCCTCCTGATGCTGCTGCTGCCGCCACCTCCAGATTCTTTCATTGTGACTATGACTATGTCATGGTGCCAATCGGTGGCCTCCTCATACTGCTGCCACCTCCAGACTGTCATTGTGCCACTCTGTGGCATTCTTCTGCCACTGCAACTGCTGCTGCCGCCACCTCCAGGCTCTGTTATTGTGCCACTCGGTGGCCTCCTCATACTGCCTCCAACTCCAGACTCTGTCATTGTGCCACTCGGTGGCCTTCTCATACTGCTGCCAACTCCAGACTCCGTCATGGTGCCACTCGGTGGCCTCCTCATACTGCTGCCACCTCCAGACTCTGTCATTCTACCACTCGGTGGCCTCCTCATACTGCTGCCACCTCCACACTGTGTCATTTTGCCACTCAGTGGCCTCCTCATACTGCTGCCACCTCCAGAATCTGTCATTGTGCCACTCAGTGGCCTCCGCATACTGCCACCACCCCCAGACTGTCATTGTGCCACTCTGTGGCCTTCTCCTGATGCTCCTGATGCTAATACTGCTGCTTCCACCACCTCCAGACTATGTCATGGTGCCAATCGGTGGCCTCCTCATACTGCTGCCACCTCCAGACTGTCATTGTGCCACTCTGTGGCATTCTTCTGCCACTGCAACTGCTGCTGCCGCCACCTCCAGGCTCTGTTATTGTGCCACTCGGTGGCCTCCTCATACTGCCTCCAACTCCAGACTCTGTCATTGTGCCACTCGGTGGCCTTCTCATACTGCTGCCAACTCCAGACTCCGTCATTGTGCCACTCGGTGTCCTCCTCATACTGCTGCCACCTCCAGACGCTGTCATTGTGCCACTCGGTAGCCTTCTCCTGATGCTGCTACTGCTGCTACCATTACTTGTCATTGTCACCCTGTCATTGTGCTACTCTGTGGCCTCCTTCTGATGCTGCCGCCACCTCCAGACTCTGTCATTGGGCCCCTCTGTGGTCTCCTCATGCTGCTTCCACCTCACCACAATGTCATAGGGCCATTTTGTGGACTTCTCATGCTGTTCCCACCCTCCCCACTTCATGACTGGGCCACTATTTTGCCTTTTGGCCTGGCTGATATCATAATTTATTTGGCCTTTCTTCTGATCTGTGAGAAGGAATAAAAATGAGACGCATAACAGATCCTGTCTGTGTAGCAGCCGTAAGGCCTGTATGCTCCCATCAAAATTGGCTTATGATTTGGTAGCCAAAAGCAGGAGTAGCTACAAAACACAGAAGACATGCAAAGATTTCTGCACTTCTTGACGCTAACATCGACCTGTAAGGCTAAGTTAATATTTGAGTTATTTGGTCAGTTTTGGCCACGTGACTTCCCAAATGGGAAGTGTGCAGTGATTCTAAGAGCGACGTCTGTCATCTGCATGTCATACTGACTCAGAGTATTATTTCACTACCACAGCAGATTCCCTATGCATGTTACTGCAAGGGACAGTGTTCTACACCCCTATAAAGGCTCTCTGCAGCTCGGAAATAGCTGTTTTTTAACGAGATAACTATAACAGTAAAAGTGACGCACAGGATTCACAGGAAAACAAATCGGGTGCTCTCAGTATGGTGGATACACCCTTACCACCACAAAAAGAGTATCAGAAATATAACAATATACTGGGCACTCCAAGGATATTGAGAAAAATAGTGAATTGATAAAATGACAATATCGAAAGTTTTAATTATTAAAACCAAATTATATACACATTAGTCTCCAGCAGAAATAAACTAGGGATTTGTCTCCAGTTCTCTATTGACCATCAATCCAACATGTTCTCCACTAGATATTCGCAGGACCTATAGATATAACTCCTCCAATAGTCTGTCTGTTATGAACAATACTAATAATGCACAACTATTGCTGGATTGCACAATTGTGGATGTAGTTTTCGTTTAGTGTCATATTAGGAGAATATTTCACTATTATTAGTATTGTTCATAGCAGACAGACTATTGGAGGAGTTATATCTATAGGTCCTGCGAATATCTAGTGGAGAACATGTTGGATTGATGGTCAATAGAGAACTGGAGACAAATCCCTAGTTTATTTCTGCTGGAGACTAATGTGTATATAATTTGGTTTTAATAATTAAAACTTTCGATATTGTCATTTTATCAATTCACTATTTTTCTCAATATCCTTGGAGTGCCCAGTATATTGTTATATTTCTGATACTCTTTTAACAAGATAAGCCTAGAATACATTCTGATTGAAGCAAATTTTTCTCTAGATAAGGTGTCATCAGAAAGCAAGATGAACCCCAGTGGTACATTGTGCTAGACTGTCAACTGTAAACGATCTAAAAATTATTTTGCACTCTATAATGCAGAGACTTGGCTTTGGAGGTGGAAATGTGCTTATGAAATGGAAAATCCAGACTTCCGGCCAAATGCTTGGGCTTTATGGAGCATGGTGGCAGCATTTTGCCAGTGCCATGATGCTGAGTGCAGTATCTGCGTGGTGCTTTTTATACTTCATTTTCAGTAATGGATTCAAGCATTTCGTATCCAACCAGGGTTTGGGGGCCTTGGCATTGACCGACATTTCTCCTAGTACAAATTTTATATTCTAAATATAGTTCTTATTAGAGAGTTTTTCTGCCACCAGGCTCCTCCTCCTGGGATTTGGGTAGATGGCTCAGGGCTCATGGTTGTGATAAAGTCCTGTGCATGGGAGCACATAGGGTATCTATGGGTCAGTATACATGGAGGCCTTCGAAGGCTCCCGCCGAAACGCGCGTCGGGGTTTTGGCGCCATCCCGGAGGAGAGACACACTATGGGTATGCATTGACATGATGTATTTATATTTGTTATCTTTTGCACTTGCTATTTATTGATGTTTATATTTATATTGCCCTGTGTCTCTCTCTCCTGGATGCCGCCCATTTGTGCACCCCTCTCTCTGTGTCACTTTTTTGCTATATCATACATGCTGCTGCATGTTCTTTTATATTGTTAATAAAGATTATTTTGATTCAAACGTGGTCCAGTATACTTTTATAGGTTTTCACTACAACTACAAGTGGCCAAAAATATATGCTTGTCTCGTGATTAATGTAAAAAAGTAAACCATACACCATATACTACAGTATATTACAATCTTTCTCTAACAAAGCTAGAAACAAAGATCTCCCCATTTATTGCTCCAATTGCTCTGCTAGATTTATTTCAAGATAGTAGTTAAGTGACCATGTCCACTGTCAGGGGACTTGTGACCTTTCTGTCGCAGCTCTCTCCCTATCCCAGTTGAGGGTGCTATGTCCTTTCTACTGTAGCTCTCTCCCTATCACAGCTCAGGTTGAGTGTTTTTTTCTGCTGCAGCTCTTTCCTTGTAACTGTCACAGTAAGGAACAATGAAGCCCTGAACTCACCCGCACCACTTTCCCTACTTGCTTGCAGGATCCATTCTAAATGATGGCGCACAACTGGATGATGGTCCCTTCCTGACTAGATGCTGGGACCTATGGAGGAAAATATTAAGGAGAAAATAATAAATGCAGTGACAGACAGGCAAGACCAGAGAATCAGTAAATGGAATGGGTCAAAACCAAGAGAGTACGACGAAGACAAATGAGAGGACAAGCAGATATGATACCAGGCGAAGTCAAACATGAAGAGTCACGTCAAGGACCAAATTACAAGGCAAAGTCAAAACCACAGGGTACAATGAGTAAAAGGATAACGAGAGACAATCTGTATACAAAAATGGAGCACGTGGGAACACAGGACCAGTCCAAAACTGTCCCGAGGGGTTATCCGAGTTATATAAATGTTTGTTACTGAGTTTTATATTACCCTATTAAACTTTTTTCTAAATCACTCACAGTATTGATTTTGCACTGTTTTTCCTCTTCAGATTTGGGTCATTTTATCCCCGATGTCATCAACCCTGCTCAAGCTGTGACGTCTCGTTTACAAGCTTCTCCCTGCTTGAGGGAGTGGCCGGGCTCTTTAAATGAGACGTCAGAGCCTCTGGTGCCCGCCCCTCTCTCGCTCTCCTCACACAGCCTCTGCGATAGTAAGCGATCTTGTATGAGCGATCCTTAGAGCTGTGGAGAGAGAATTTTTTCGGCAGCTTGTTATGTGTCTGGCCCCGTCCATCACTTCTATATCTGCTGTATCTGTATCAAAGTTATATATATAACTAAGCTATATCTATCTAATATAGATATTACTTAGGGTACTTTCACACTAGCGTTGGTGCGGATCCGTCTGTTTATTTGCACAGACGGATCCGCACCTCTAATGCAAACGTTTGTATCCATTCAGAACGGATCCGTTTGCATTAGCTTAAAAGAAAAATGACAAAGTCCAAAACGGATCCGTTTTGAATTACATTGAAAGTCAATGGGGAACGGATCCGTTTTCAAATGCACCAGTTGTCACTGACAACGGATCCGTCCCCATTGACTTATATTGTAAAAATAAACGGATCCGTTAGGCTCCGCCTCTTCAGACGGACACCAAAATGCTGCATGCTGCGTTTTGGTGTCCGCCTCCAAAACGGAATAGAGGCGGAACGGAGCCGAACTGATGCATTCTGAACGGATCCTTATCCATTCAGAATGCATTGGGGCTGAACTGATCCGTTTTGGACCGTTTGTGAGAGCCCTGAAACGGATCTCACAAACGGAATCCAAAACGCTAGTGTGAAAGTAGCCTTAGATGGCTATAGTTTAGATAAATATATAGCTTAGATACATATATAGCTTAGATACATATATTGTTTAGATACATACATTGTTTAGATATATACATAGCTTAGATATAGATGTAGATTAGATACAGATATATGTCCATCTTATAGATATAGCTATATCTATGACATATTTGTATCTAAGCTTTAACTGTATCTAAGCTATATCTGTATCTCATCTATATCCGTATCAAAGCTATAACTGTATCTAAGCTTGAACTGTATCTAAGATAAATATGTATCTAAGTTATATATATAAACTATATCTATCTAATATAGATATAGCTCAGATACATATATAGCTTAGATACATATATAGCTTAGATAGAAATATACATTAGATACAGATACAGCTTAGATACAGATATAGATTAGATACAGATATTTGTCCGGCTTATAGATATAGCTATATCTATGATATATCCGTATCTAAGCTTCAATTGTATCTAAGCTACATCTGTATTCCATTTATATCTGTATCAAAGCTTGAACTGTATCTAATATATATATATGTATCTAAGTTATATATAATAATAAGCTATATCTATCTAATATAGATTATAGCTCAGATACATATATAGCTTAGATACATATATAGCTTAAATGCAAATATAGATTAGATAAAGATATAGCTTAGATTCATATATCGCTTAGATGCAGATATAGTTTAGATACGTACATTGTTTAGATACATACATAGCTTAGATACAGATATAGATTAGATGCAGATATATGTCCGTCTTATAGATATAGCTATAGCCATATCTATGCTATATCGGTATCTATCTACGTTTGAACTGTATCTAAGCTATAGCTATAACAGAACCAGAAAAAGCTGTAAGTATGGGGTTTTCTCTGAAGAAATCAAGCTTAACTAATGTATATGTATGTCCTGATGAGTTTTATGAGGTTTTATTTTTTTCCCCCCATAACTCGGATAACTCCTTTAAGTTAAATAGCAGCAGAGATTCAAGTCCGCTCACCACTACCGGACCATAGGGTGATTGGGTGAAGATAGGTCTCCTTAACAGTTCTGCTGTCCTAAGTCATTTTTTCTCTGTAGAGTCGGACCAAGAGTAGTCCAGAAACAGCACGTAATCAGATCCACGTGGGTGAAGCTGATCTTCATCCAAACCTCAATAAATGCAATCTCCGTGCGCTAGATGTAAGTGGAGGACAAGGATAGTGCACATTGTATGGATAGGTTAAAAGCAAGTACGTTTATTCTCCATATTCAAAGACAGGAGGGTTTTAAAAGCATAGCAAATATCATAAAAGGCGCTGCTCACAAAGACCGACTGGAAAAAGCTAGAAACTGGTGAAACCAAGGGTCGGGCTTTGTGAGCCGCGCCTTTTATAATATTTGCTATGTTTTTAAATCCCTCCTGTTTTTGAATATGGAGAATAAACGTACTTGCTTTTAACCTATCCATACAATCTGCACTATCCTTGTCCTCCACTAACATCTAGCGCATGAAGATTGCACTTATTGCGGATGAGGATCGGCTTCACTCATATGGATCTGATAGCGTGCTGTTTCTGGGCTGCTCTTGGCCTAGGCCAGTGATGGGCAAAGTGCGGCTCTCCAGCTGTTGCTAAACTACAACTCCCACCATGCCCTGCAGTAGGCTGATAGCTATAGACAGGCTTTGCATGCTGGGAGTTGTAGTTCTGCAACAGCTGGAGAGCTGCACGTTGCCCATCACTGGCCTAGGCTACAGGGAAGGAATGACTTTGGGTGGCAGAAATGTTAAGGAGACTTATTTTCTCCGGGTCACCCTATGGTTCGGTAGTGGTGAGTGGACTTGAATCTCTGCTGCTACTTAGCTTAAATGTGATTGCTGTGGGACAGTGCTTCTTTTTTCTTAACAGGGTACAACCATAAGCAAAATCATTGATGAGAGCCAGGTCCAGAAGGACAGTCCAAGGTCCAGATTACGAAGGGCACAGTCAAGACAGGCTAGTGAGGCTCAGAAGACCAAATCACAGGCAACTGCAGTCAACTGTGAACAATGAGGGGGCTCTGAGAACGCTGACAGCGCCCCAACTATATGGAGCGCTGACACCGAGCCTGATTGGTCCAGCGCTTTTGCATGTCAAATGGTCGGACTGCTCCGCAGTTTGGCTTGCTGGCTGTTTGGGAGTGCGCCCGACGAGGGAACATGGCCAGGTAGGAACGCGATACACATCTTCTAAAAGTAGACAAGGCTTGAGGCAGTTGAAGGACCGAACTGAGCATGTGCGACCACCTGAGCAAGGTGGACAGAGAAATACGGAAAAGAAAACCAGCAGGTGGGGCTATGCAGACACATTCTATTGAAAATATTTTTATTATATGCCATTACAAAAGTATTCAGATTCAGGTGCTGGTTTAAAAAATGTATATTTTTCGTGGGACAACCCCTTTAATATGGAATGCTATGGAATATGGCTGTGTGGTACAGGAGATCCAGTATTTGCACAGCACAGATTGATCCATAATAGGATCATGTTTATTAGCCTTGATGAGATGTGGGGCCAACAGGGAATGGGGTTCAGAATCTATGGCTGTAGAATTATGAGACCCTAGTAGTGGCTTTGGTGTGGCCCCTACCTCCCTTGGTTAGAACGGTGTAACATTTGTTTTGGTGGCGACGTTTCCGATAGAACTTTTTTTATAACAAACGATTTGATGTAGGAGTTACTGGTTGATTTGTGCATATCTCGAAACCACATTCCCTAAATGATGATACAGACATAAGTTAGGTATATGTCTCTCTGTATAATAATGGCAGTCCTGAGACTTTCTGAAATAAAATGCTGAAATAAATTTGCATCCCGCAGAGTAACGGGATAGACTAAAACAAGACGACAATCTGCTTGATGCGATGCTGCACCCAATGGCTTATTGTAACACTTATTGTGAGCACTACTCACTGAATTTCACTGAAATTAATTTCAATGGTGGCGGTGCCAGCGGTGTTGAGCCCAAGCCCGGCGGGCCCCTGTCGTACTGTAGAAAAGAGTGATGACCGCTGCACTCGCTGTCTTCAATAATATGGAGGTTTATTCCCCAACTGTGCTTCACCCAATGGGGCATTTAAAGGGGTTTGGCACTTTCTGTCTACTTGTGCCCAATGTGTATGTAACATGACTATATGGAAATTGCTAATATAGATTTTGGTGATATTCTGTGCTATTTGCTATATGAGTCATGCCCCCTTGTTAGGTAAATCTGGACTGTCCACATGGAGGTCACATCCATAAGATGGCGGCTGATGGAGGGTCATGTGACCGGCCAAATCACCTCCTTGTGATGTCCCTTGCATTTAAATACACTGCACCTACACTAAACTCTCAAAGGTACTGGTGCAGATAGCAGGTACAGTGTATCTGAACAGAGGAGACATCACATGGAGGTAATGTGTCTGGTCACATGACCCTCCATCAGCCGCCATTTCATGGACAGGACCTGTGTGTGGACAGCACAAAAGACTTGGCAAACAAGGGAGAATACCTTATGAAATATAGAAAATGGTGCAGAATTTCAATAAAGACAATATCAGTAAGTGCCATATAATCATCTCACAAACACAACCGTCAACAGTAACCAGAAAGTAGCCAACCCCTTTAATGGGGCGTAAAAATAAGAAACTGAAAGAATAGTGGTCTTTGTTGTCCATAGCAACCAATCACAGCGCAGCTTTCATTTTGTATTATGCTCTTGAAAAATGAAAGCTGAGCTGTGATTGGTTGCTAGGGGCAACAAAGATGGCTTTCCTTTTAGACAGTTCCTAAATCTGCCCCATTAGTGTTTTTGCTCAACTTTTGCCAACATATAGGGGCAGAAAACCAATGCCTCTGTTACAGAGCCTGTCAGCTGCTGCACAGAGGGAGAGGTGGGCACAATGGGGGAGATTTATCAAATCTGGTATAAAGGAGAACTGGCTTAGGTGCCCATAGCAACCAATCAGATTCTGCTTTTTATTTTCAAAAGGAGCTCTGAAAAATGAAAGGTGGAATCCCCCAATTAAATCAGTTTTCCATTGCACCAGTTTTGATAAATCTCCGCCAACGTTCATAGGGTGCACCACTATAGGTGAATTGCACCCAATGAGTCAGATGTATCATAATGGTTTGACAAAAAAATGGCCTTGTTGCCTATTGGTTGCAACCAATAAGAGCTCAGCTTTCATTTCTGGAGAAATACAAGCTGTGTTGTAATTGGTTGACCAACCAACAAAAAGCGACACTTAAAAGGTATGTGGGTTATGTTGGCCCTGGGGCCCCATTACAGTGTAATATAGTAACTTGTGGGCCCTTTTTCCTTATACAATGTGCCCGCTCTCTGTTGGCAGCACCAGGTGTACTTCTGTTATGGGCGCCCTGAACATTATACCAGTATTAAAGGGAGTCTGTCACCAGGAGGTTCACTGGTAAACCAGGAACAGTGGGGGGTCTTTTACTATGACCGCCTGTTTTTCTGATAAAAGCAAGACTTCCGGATCGGATACTGTTTAAAGAGAGACTCTTAACTGCAACTTCAAATGAATGTGACAACTACACAACTGCACTTCAAATGAAGGTTGCTAATAAGAGATGAGCGAAGTATTGAAAAATTTGATTTGGCTTCTTCGCTGAATTACTTCGTCACAAAGCGCATTTCTTTGTAAGTAGTGGGTGCAATGACATTGTACATCATTGTACCCCGCAGATGCTGTGTTCCTAGCTGATCGAGGCATCTAACAGCAATAATACAGTGTCAAATTTAAAAATTAATCATAGTTACCTTCTCCGTTTGTTTGCGAAGAGCCTGCCGCCAGCATCTTGGTTGAAAATGTAGCGTGAAATCTCGCGTGGCCCGTGATGGCGTCATCACGACGGCTGGCGTGGTGACATCAGACGTCACTGCGCACAGAATTTTATGCGAGATCTTCAATTAAGAGGGCGGCGGGCGGCTCTTCGCAATCAAACAGAAGAGGTAAGTATGATTTTTTACCACCATTTAGGGAAAATCGATTCGCTACCACGAAGCACGAGGAAATTGAGCTTTGGGGCGAATCAAATTTTCCTTAAAAATTCCACTTTGTAGATTTCTATTCACTCAATACTATTGATAATATGATTTTATTAAATATAACAATAAGTACGGCATATAGATATAGAGATATGATATTCTTCTTTTGGCATGTTAAGTATTTAAAAAATAGAAAACTTAAATCACCGATTGAGTTAACATCATCTGACCGCGACACATCAGCCCGGAAGCCTGTTTCAGCAAAAAGCTGTCAGCGCAGGGATGGCCAATTTAAGGCCCCTTTTACACGGGCGAGTTTTCCGCGCAAGTGCAATGCGTGATGTGAACGCATTGCTCCCGCACTGAATCCTGACCCATTCATTTCAATAGGTCTGGGTACATGAGCGTTTTTTTTTTACGCATCATTTGTGCGTTGAGTGAAAATTGCAGCATGTTCTATATTCTGCATTTTTCATGCAGCCCTAGACCCATAGAAGTGAATGGGGCTGCGTGAAAAACGAATTGCATCCGCAAGCTAGTGCGGGTGCGTTGCGTTTTTCACTGATGGTTGCTAGGAGATGTTGTTTGTAAACCTTCAGTTTTTTATCACGCGCAAGAAAAACTCATCAAAACACATTGCACTCGCGCAATAAAAACTGAACAACTGAACGCAATCGCAGACAAAACTGAATGGCTTTGCCTGTGAAATCGCACAGTTTTCACTGAACACATCCGCAGCGCATCCGGACCTAATCTGGACACGCTCGTGTGAAAGAGGCCTTAAGCTCTCTAGCTCTTGCAAAACTACAACTCCCAGCATGGCGAGACTACCTACAGCAGGGATGCCCAACCTGCGGCCCTCCAGCTGTTGCAAAACTACAACTCCCAGCATGCCTGGACAGCCTACAGCTATCAGACTACAGCAGGGCATAGTGGGAGTTGTAGTTTTACAGCAGCTGGAGGGCCGCAGGTTGGGCATCCCTGACCTACAGCTATCAGCCTACAGCATGGTGGGAGTTGTATTTTTACAACAGCTGGAGAGCTGCAGGTTGGCCATTCCTGTGTCAGTCTCGATTGGTCCTTCAGTAGAAGAATTTCAACTGCTGCCTGAAAAGGTTATTCTGTTTAACCAAAGAGCTCCCTAGTGGAATGTAGCCAATCAATGTACAATCAATGTATATATCTTGTTTATCTGTTATTATTTCGGACCTTGGAGTGGCCGATTCCCAGATCCGCAACAAATCAGAATCCCAATATAGCCTTGGCAGACAATGTTAACTCTCTTGCACAAACATTTCATTTTCAGATGAAATAAGTGGGATAAGACCTCACACACGTGTTTCAGACAGGTCTCTATCTATCACATAACCATGGACAAGGTCTTGCACAAACATGTCTTCAGTTCATGCACAGGTCATGATAGTTTTGTCAGACACAATGAAGTCCAAATGATCAGAGACTCCATCTTCACACTTTACCCTTACAACAGAAACTGGAGTAAAAAAGTTGCAAATTGCACGTTTGCAGCTTTAAAGAGGACCTGTCCCCTCTCCTGACTACTATACGTATGAACAAACCTTGATGGTAGGAATGTTCATACGCTGGAACCTAGGGCCCTATCTGACCCTAAAGGGCCCTGGAAATAGTGTTAGGAGTCAGGACCAGAGATATAGTAGTATAAATAATAAAGGAATGCACAACATACAGCTATAAAAGTAGATGCTCTGGAATTGTTATTACATGGGGAATGCATGAAGCTATTAAAACAAGCATGTCAGGAGTGGTGACAGCTCCTCTTTATATGTCATTTATGCACAAATAGCACTTTTGAGCATAATGATACTGTTCACTTAGCGATTACTGTTAATCTACATGCAAATAAGCAGTTAAGTGCACCGAGGGCGGTCCCAAGCCATTCTGTGCACATTTGCTTCTCTTGCTTCCTCTACCAGCCGCTCCCTGTCCTTCTTATTTGGCAGGGCCGGGTGAGATGACTATGCAGGAACCTGACCCTGTCAGTCAAGAAGGAGAGGAAGTGGCTGACAGAAGAAGCAGGAAGAGCAAAGGTGCACAAAATGGCTTGGGCCTTCCCTCGGTGCACTATACTGCTCATTTGCATATGGATTCAAAGTTCTTTATCTTTACAATGAAGCAACAGATCACTAAGAGACAGGTGTCTTTACATTCAGCTGAGCTAGCCCTATAAGGTATAGTGCCTGGTTTACCAGTGAATTTCCCGATGACAGATCCCTTTAAGAACTGACGCTCTATGGTTGCAGCAGAAATGAGTCTATATTTTACCTCAGTCCTTTATCGTTTGTTTTAACACTTGATCCTCTTCTCACCCACTGACAAGAATGACAAGGAATAAGACCTGCTGGGCAGAGAGCTGTCATTAAGGGTGTCACCGCTAATCTTAATGTCACTATACATGACTGATGTGACAATACCCGATATTAACACTACATGACACAATAACAGAGACATAATCACACTACCCCACAGCTGACGGACGCGGCAGACGTTCACCGAGTAATTTCAATAAGTAGAATCACCTGGAAAAACTAAGCCGAACTACTAAATAATTCATGAATGGCGCCATTACAATGGCAAGGTACTGTATACAGGATTTAAAGGCTCGGCTATTCTCCGAGATCAAAACGTTGTTAGTGTTCCTTCAGAAGCCATAGAGACAGTTCACAATGGTTTATATCGCCCATTTTACCAGTCTTATATTATGCATTAAGTCACAGCATTGGAAAAGTTTGATGGATAGGCCCGTAGTACCTCCCGGAGTGCGGCTTTATCTTTAGTTATAAACCTTCAAGAGCAAGAGAATTGGATTTACATAGATGCTTCATTGATATGAAAAACTGGAAGCTTTAAAGCACAGATGCAGGAGGAAAGAAATCTTCCACAATGCGTATTAATAGATTCTGAGGTGTTATAGGAATAGGAAAGAATAAACTTCGAAAGGAGAGATGAACCCCAAACCTGAAATATATTGTTCATATCGATATTGCACCCCAATAACAACATCTTATCCCTTATGAGAAAAGAATATCTATTTAAAAAAAACAGCAAGGTGTAACAAGTCTTACCACAAGTGGTTAGGAATGTGGTGGTGTCAAGCGGCTCTTAAAAAGAGACTAAAATTGTCTGCTCCATGTACTGACTTCTGCCTGACTTCTGGTTTTGACTTTTTGCTGCCTTTCCTGACCTCAGCCCGATCTCTGTACTGACCCTAAGCGGGCCAACTGGGTACACCCCCGCCCCCCCAACTGGTTTTCACCTCTCTGTACCCTTACTGCAGACTGCTAGCATTTGATTCATAACTTTTAGTAGAAATTATAAAGCAATGGCACAACATAGAGCCATAAGAATAGATGTTCCAGATTTGTTATTACATGTGGAATGCATGAAGCTTTCAAAACAGGAATTCAGGACTGGTGAAAGGTCCTCTTTAAGGCAGGCTTGGGGCCTACGCCAAGTCCCGTGCATACCTTAGACCGGGCCGCCATGAAAAGGCAGCGGCCCAGCTTAAGGCACCTTGGTGACCATAATTAAAAGGCGTATGGGTGGTCACTAAGGGGTTAAGAGCCGTGGAGAGCACAAACGCGCCCTATGGGAGTGCACACATGCAGGAGGACAAAAGCAAGGGCGGCCACGAGTGGCATAGACCCCAGTCCAGCTGGAGGGGTGACTACTTGCCATAACCACTAGGAAAGCAAAGATGCTGGTGAACATCGACTGCTGGATTTACATCAGTTTCACTTCCAAGATCACATATCTATTGCATATCCCGCTTAAGGCCATGTTTTACTTATAAACAGCAGACCTGACCCCCTGCTTTAGAGTTGCGTACCTCTATAATGGTGGGCGGGATGGCGCTCTACTTTCTATTTCAAGAGAATAGAGTTCATTTATTCTGCAATGGATATAATTATATTTTGTAACATTTGTGTAAATCCATTGTAATGACATCATATTCTCTGAGAAATAATACATTTCAGCCTTTCTCCAAAAACATCGTATGACAATGGAACAAAAAACACAGAATTACTGTATGGCAGAAATATTTCGCATGAAAAGAGATTAATAGAAAATTATTGTTTACAGGCAGAAAACTGGCCAAAAGGTTTCATTAGAAAAAACAAACTGTAAAGTCGGCATGCTTTATCCTTTCCTCTAATGCTATGAAAATGTGAATACATGTATTACTAAATGGTCTGAACTGTAAGATATTACAAAGGCTATTCATAGCACCTACTATATGCCAGTCAACAGGACTTCCAGATTTAGTGGGTACACGCCCTCTTTAATCAGCCTTTTTACAGTCTATATAGTTATCGCCTGCATACAAATCTAAGCATTTACAGTTCTGCATTGGAGACATCATTAGAGAAACAGCTCTACATTGCCATTGCAAACAGATGATCGGCTGTCATCACACTAATCCCGAGCAGCTTAGCTGAGCTCTTTTCATGCAGGGGTACAGTTAGTTTTTCTCTACATAACATTGCCATACAGTGCCTAGCGTAAAGACTGCATTACCTAGAATGCAAATCACCAGAGAAAGCTTCATGAGACATTTGGGGTAATTTATTAAGACTGGCATTTTAATAACCCTGCGCTTGCACTTGATGTGCCTAAGCTATGTAGAGTCGCCCGCCTCTTCATAACTATGACGCATCCACCTTGCTGGCGTAAATCTAGATAATTTTCTACGCCTAAAACAGGTGCAGAAAATTATTAAAGAGATGGGCCGGCCGACCCACCCCTTCCACTCCCCCCTTTTTTGAACTGGCGTGTGTGGCGTGACTGAATCTGCAACAGATATACACCACTTGTAGCGTATATCTAATTATTATTATTTATTATTAAAGGGGTTCTGCAGTTCTTTTAAACTGATGGATAGATCATCAGCATCTGATTGGCGGGGGTCCGACACCCGGGACCCCTGCTGATCAGCTGTTTGAGAAGGCAGTGGTGCTGGCAGTAGCGCCACGGCCTTCTCTCGGTTTCCTTCAGGCCCAGTGATGTCACGACTAGTATCACTGGCCTGGTCGGGGCTAAGCTCTGTTCACTTGTTCACCCGCGCCCAGGCCAGTGATACTATTTGTGACATCACTGGGCCTGCGGTAAACAGCGAGAAGGCCGCACCGCTGCCTTCTAAAACAGCTGATCGGAGGACAAAGGATAGATCATCTGTTTAAAAGAACTGCAGAACTCCTTTAAAACGCCATTCATTCCATGACGCTGTACATATGATAAGCGGTGCACGTACATAATACAGACAATTGCACTAAGCATGAACAAGACGAGTTTTACAGACTGGTACAAAAGGAGAGAGGGCCTTGCCCGCGATGGATACGGCTCCCATTGAGTCTGCCAATAGTGCTGGAAGATTTCAGCTGTGAAGCCTGCAGGACTGTAAATGCAGTTCTGGACTAAAATCCTTATCACACCTTAGATCAGACCCCCAATCTTCATCAGACCTCAGATCAAACATAAAAAAAATAAAATAACTTACCGTTCGGGAGATCCAGCGTGCTCTTTCTGCAGAGCCGTGCTGTCACCTGATGTTGCACAGCATCAGGTCATAGTGCCAGCTTACGTACACTACGAAACAGCACAGCACAGTGTTGGCAAAAGAACAGGGAGCGGTGAGTAAAGGCAGCACTAGGAGCGCTATATTGACTGCTCCCCAGTCCTATTGTGTACTAATGAGCGCCTCCATAATGAAGGCGCTTATTAGTATTTGCTTCATAAGATGCATTGCCATTTCTCCCCACTTTTGATCTTATGGCGTGAAAACTGCAGTATATATATCTGCACTCCTGGTGTCTTCTTCAGCATTCTGTATTGTAGGGCATGCTATTCAGAGGAAGAAGGAGGACAAAGCTTGCTGAGGAGTTGAAAGGTCTCAGAGCTCCCAGGTGGGATTTGATAGATGCTGATGCAATCCTGTAGTTTACAGGAAATCCTCATAAGTGAGACTGACATCATGTCTACACAGGAGAGCAAGGTCTGGACTGGTGGACATGGTCTCACATGACACCCAAATATCTGCATGCAACAAAAGATGCTACTAGAATACTGGTGGCGAGGTAGCATTATATGTGCAAGAAAACAATGCCTGGTGCTAATACTACACTAAGAACTGTTTGAGAATGGACCTCAACCCTTGTCCGTCACACACAGTCTTAGGCCTCATACACACACCCGTGCCTGTACTGCGGTCTGAAAACCACAGATCGGCAAAGTACAGACACTTTCCACGTGCAATGCAAATTTTGTGCTTTTTGTGTTTTTTAGAAATACACATTGTGTTCCTATTTATGAGGAGCCCCACCATTGATGCCTATACAATGGAGAAGGGAAGCCCCATGTAGGACTGTACCGCCCATGAGGAACTAGTATGAGCAGAAATATACATATAATCTTATGACCCCAGAGCAAAAAGAATGTCCATCATTAATGCCTCCCATCTCTATTTTACCCTACTCAGTAGAAGGTTTACATTTAGAGCAGTGCTCTTGGAAATACACATTGAATTCCTGTTTATGAGAAGCCCCACCATTGATGCCTATCCTGAGGAGAAGGGGAGCCCCATGCAGGTTTGTACCGCCCATGAGGAACTAGTTTGAGAAGAGGCATACACATGTTCCTAGGACCCCATAGCAAAACTCAGAATGAACTTCATTAATGCCTCCCATCTCTATTTTAGGCCCAACAGTCTATACTGAATACTTTGATAACACATCTGTATATAAAGTGCTGTGTTTTCTGACTTGACAACTGATAAAATTGTAGCTGTCTATATACTCCACTAGGGGGTGCCAAATGTGTGTGGAACTACACAGCCAACACTGAACTCATTTGGAGCTGTATAGATCTGAGTAGAGTGAGCTTTCCTACTAGTGACTGGAAGTAGTTGCTCGCCACTGGTTATTAGAGCAACCTGAGTAGGGCCCCCTCTTTAGAGGGCCCAGTAGTAGTCACAGGGACAATCTCTATGATACATATAGCCTTCATATTATAACAAGTCATAGACTGCTAAGTTCTCAGCTGTTAGAAGAAAACATTACTTTATGCAGTTCATTTCTACAAATACATCACTCCATAAAGAGGCCCTTTATCTGCCACTGATAGTATTTTGAGGCATTATCTGGCCGTTAGCTTTTTTCAAGGCATCAATCTTATATGGCTTATG
Organism: Bufotes viridis; assembly: GCA_033119425.1. Lineage (NCBI taxonomy): Eukaryota > Metazoa > Chordata > Amphibia > Anura > Bufonidae > Bufotes > Bufotes viridis. Next base: position 27,118,780 of record CM065597.1, on the reverse strand, counting down.
TAATAGAACTGTCCAGATATCGGCCATGTTCTGGTGCAGAAATCATTATCCCCTCTTACTTGGGCCCAATCTTCTGGTGGTTATCTTTATTTCCTGGTATTCGGATAGGAGCTGCAGTGCGATGCTTTACATGACTGGGGTATAAAGTTCTAAAATACACTCAAAGTAATAACCGGCGGCAAGAATTCTGTAATAACAACAATGAAACCATAACAGGGCGGATTAGAATTTATTGTTCATTTTATCGTCCCACTACTACAGTGTACGCCACGTGGAACACGCTGGCAATGCTAGTCCCCATGTTTCCGATTTTATATGCTTTCATCCTCCTTTAGTGTATTATCTTTTGTGCTTTTTAGTCACATATTTATGGTTGTAGCTATAGCAGATGCACAGGTTCCCAGGAGCCTAGGAGGTCAAAAGGTTCCTTTGTCCCATAGGAGGAGGGACCAGTAGTATAAATGATGCATCATATTAAAGGGGTTATCCCATGACTAATGTAAAAAATAAAAATCAGTCATCATATAGTACATGACAATCTCTTTCTAACAAAACTCGAACCAGCCCTGTGCCTCACATGGATCCAGAGATCTCCCCATTCATTGCTCTGCTAGATTTATATCAAGCTGAAAGCTCAAGGGGGGGGGGGGTCTTTTCTGCTGCAGCTTAGGGGGCGTGTCCATGCTCTCCCTATCACAGCTCAGGAGGCAGTTGAAGGATGAAACTGAGCATGTGCGACCATCTCAGTGAGCAGGACAAAGAAATAAGAAAAATAACCAACAGCACTGAATATATTTGTAATTCTATGTTGCTCTTAGTAAAAAGGACTTTGTTATGTATGTCTGGCCTCATTCTTCAATACTAGATTACCACTGCCCTGATTCCCAGGGAAGAACAGCCTGAGGGAGTACATGCAGCGTCCCACATATGTGTCTAAAAGGGACACTTTAAACATCTGCCTATTTATCTATTTATTTGCATTGTATGGTATTTCCAATTTATCAGGCTGGCAATGTCATTTCACCCATTCACCCATGCTAGTGCTGGCGCCACTCTTATATTAAGCTTGGGGTGTGTGTGTTAGAGTTGAGTAGTAGGAGAGAACAGGAAATGAAGTAGAGTGTGTATCAGAAGAGAGTGTATGGAGGAGAGAAACAGGCATCGTCCACCATGTAGTCTGCTATTTCTACCTCTTGGACATGGCCAGGCTAAGGGAGTACAGCAAACATTCATCTTTAGCAGCAAAACACTGGACAGTGAGTCTATGACTGAATATAAAGCAAGCCTAGTGAGGATTAGAGCTGAACCCAGCCTATGGACTTCACCAACACAAGTGCCTGGGAGCAACTCTAGCAGTGGCGGGACACGTACGGATAATTAGTGCGCAGAATTGTCCTTTATCCACTACACAAGCCTTCCAGGACATAGTGGAAAACCTAGACCTTTTAGGGGAGAATCCTGCTAATAATAAAGCAAAGACTTTGCCTGCCACGAGGGAGATCGCCCTTATTGGATAGCTCAAGATAAGTAGAAAACAGTATATTTAGTACCAAAGTGCTATAGTTTAAACTTAGAATAATCACAGAAGTCTTGCCTGTAAAGTGGCAATCTAAAAAAGAACCCCTCAACTGACAATTGCCTAAATGATGAATGGAATACAATTGAGCCTATTTCCGAGTCATCACTTATGCCATACAAATGAATTGTGTCTGTATTGACTGCCTGAAGACAATTGATTCAGTAAATGTTCAACTGTTTGATTACAACTGCCTCCTCATCATTTCTACTACTGCACTCAACATTTGCACCTTACGGTGCTGGTGTCACGAACACAGGGGCCCAGCCACCAAAGCACCCTAAACACCAATTAACATCAAGGGCACCTCAACCACCATCTGGCTGGTGTTCCCTGCAACCAAGAGTGCCCCGGAGGATTTAGTGCTGTCCTCTCATCTACTGCACTGCCGACCCAGGGTGGCTCTGCTAACCGTAAGTAAATGAACTACTACTCCCATCGGCCCACCATAGGCTCACAAGTTTTCCCTGCGGTACGTATACTCAGGAGATAGATGCATATACATAGAATTGTATGCATGGGTTTTAATACCGGCAGAACAAAATCTGCATGTTTCTCTGTTCTCCCTGTATCGGGATATTGCCATTATTTCCCACAGTGCACTGGTTGCCAGACTGTGTGTCTGTTTTAGTCATCACTGGCCAATGTGTGAGCCTACAAGATGATACATTTTATTTGTACAGGCAGTACACCCCATGAACTCACACCTATTTTAAGGTCTTTAGAGGTATACGTGCGTACACAGCATGAAACCAAGTATGTAACTTACTGAGTTCCGCTGTCACTCGCTGCCCGCGTTGCTCCTCTCTTGTATAAATGGTGCTTCTTATCGGGATGGGGTAAGAGGTCCTAGCAACTAGGGTAAGATAGAGTGTGCCCGAGCCAGTGGCGCCACTCTAAATCCTATCCGCTCACTTGCGCTCAAACAGAGCGCCTAGTGACGTCACTTACTGAGTACAGATGCCTGAGAGTGTCAGAAAATCTAATGCGTTTCGGATACCACTAGATCCTTCGTCAGGGATGTACACTGACTCTCCTGCTGTTCTTTATATAGGCTCCTCCTCCCATCCCTTAACCCCTAATGCACCTTGCACTATTTATTACTCAACCTGCCTATAAGTGATTATAAGACATGCAGTAGTCTACCTAAGGTGTTTAAATAGGTGTGGGTTTAAAGTTGCTCGGGACCTATTTGTGCCTTTTTGATGTTTTAGAATACTTTACAATCCATTAGAAAACGTGGTGTGGTGTTTAACAAGCAGGATATGCTCAACCCATATGCAGTTGTGCATGTATATAGGGGAGCACATCCTGCACTTGTAGTCCGTTGCTAGGGGCAATCAACAGCAAAAAATGCATACAATGGAAGATGCCAGCAACGGACTACAAGTACCACAATAACCATCCTACATACGATAGCGATAATGTGGATGTGGAGAACAATCAAAAATTTGCTATGGTTATGTTTTTGATTGTTCTCCACATCCACATTATCACTATCGTATGTAGGATGGTTATGTGTACTTGTAGTCCGTTGCTGGCATCTTCCATTGTATGCATTTTGCTGTTGATTGCCCCTAGCAACGGACTACAAGTGCAGGATGTGCTCCCCTATATACATGCACAACTGCATATGGGTTGAGCATATCCTGCTTGTTAAACACCACACTACGTTTTCTAATGGTTTGTATAATATGTTTGGAGGTGTATAAACTCCGATTTAAATGTGCCTGCTTTTCATCTACAGGCTACATTCAGGTGCAGCTGTGAGGCTCTGGGCCATATCAGCCGGTCTCGGGTGGGGCTCACAGGCACCTCCCACCTCCCATTGCAAGCATGGTTACATGCTGGAGGTCACTGGTGAGCTGTCTGTGAGTCAGGCCTTATGCTCCCATAATGCCCAACGGCTCAGGTAGGTTGAGTGGTAGGGCCTCGGGCTACTTGAGGGACCTTGCCGTGGTGTCCGAGCTTAAGACATGTCCTCCTAGTAGGATATGTAGAACTAACCCCTCAATTTTATCAGCGTGAGGGTTTAGTATTGCCGCAGAGTGCACCTGCCTTTGCTATGGTTATGTTTTAGAATACTTGCAGCGATAGCGGTATTGCAGCGGTATCGCAGCGACAGTTAGATATAGTTATTAGTACAAGTTCCAGAGTTACATAGTTTCCAAGTACACCCCATAAACTGTCATCACACTTTAAGCAGTGCCTGTTCTCGTGCCCTCCATTAAAAGGGGTTGTCTGGGTCCAGAGCTGAACCCAATCCCCCCCCCCCCTCCCGGCAGCACCCGGGAGATCCTGTGACATACCGGGCTCTCCATGGGTAAAGCTAGGCGGAGCTAGTAATGTCACCGCCACTAATGGGCGGGCTTTAGTGGTCCCCTAGCCATTTTACAGGCCCGCCTATGATTTCACCGGGAACACTGCTAGGCGAAAAAAAAATGTATACAAACATTCCTTGCCTGCAAAGGAGAGCATTGGAGCATGAAATGCCCCGATGCTCATATCAGAAGGGCTGCCTGAGTGAAAATCAGGATATGTCCGGGTTTAGCTCTGAACCTGGACAACCCTTTTAAGTACACCCCAAGCAGTGCCAATGACAGTATATCCCTAAACAGTGCTAGTCACTGTAAGACATCCAACATAGTGTCAGCCACAGCATTTTTCAGTACAGTGACAGCCACAATATTTCTCCCCAGCTTCAGTCACAGCGCCCCTACAATGTTAGCAGCAATGGTCCCTAAATGTATAGAGGTAGTAGTCTCCACCTGGGACTAATGTCTGAGGAGGTCCCAAAGGTCTTATACACATAATAAGATATCAGTATTATAAATGTACCATAATAAGTGGGGGCTGTGTTGCAGAATTTGAATTTGGGCCCAGAAGCTTCATAGTATCGCTGTAATGAAGTTTTTAATTGAAAATTTAACTTTCATTAAAATTTAAGAATGCAGGTCCAACTGGTCACATGGGCTCTCTAAGTATAGTTGATTATTTCCCCCGCAGTATCACTGCAATGCCACTGCAGAAGAAAGTAGACTTACACTGTCCTCAATTAAATCAATGGTCATACAACGATCGGATCCCCCTTCTATCGGCTTAATATGAGCTAATAGGAGATTTCTACGGCAGATAACCCTTTATATTACTCATCCACCAGGTGGCTGGGATCCATGTCATGTCTGCGGTAGTGTTGATCACGAATTTTCGAATTGTGAATTTTAATCGCGAATATCGGCACTTCGAGAATTCACGAATATTAGTTTTTTTTTTTTAAATACCATTATATGCAAATTTTCGCAATCAAGAAAATAATGTCATTATTTTCTTGATTCCGAAAGTTCGTATATACCATTTGCATAACATTTGCATAACATTTGCATAAACTGGTATTTAAAAGATACCTTTTAAATACCAGTTTATGCGAATTTTTATATGCGAATTTTCGCAATCAAGAAAATAATGACTGGAGATTACGAATTCGCGAATTTTCGAATAGATGGCGAATATTCTCGCAGATATTCGCAAAATATTGCGAATTCGAATATTGCCCCTGCCACTCATCACTAGTCTGCGGCAAACTTTTATAAGGAGAAGTGTTAACCCCTGGATATGACACAGCAACAATTATATTAAGCACTGAGAACAACCAGATCTAGAAGAGCTCCATTTACATTTTATTCTGTAGGGCAACAAAGTGATAACTCTATGTACTGTATGACATATTGTACAGTCAAAGGATAAATACAGTGATGTCACAGTGCAGAGATAATAAACACAGTGATGTCACAGTACAGGGATAATAAACAGTGATGTCACAGTACAGGGATAATAAACACAGTGATGTCACAGTACAGAGATAATAAACACAGTGATGTCACAGTACAGGGATAATAAACACAGTGATGTCACAGTACAGAGATAATAAACACCAGTGATGTCACAGTACAGAGATAATAAACACAGTGATGTCACAGTACAGGGCTAATAAACACAGTGATGTCACAGTACAGAGATAATAAACACAATGATGTCACAGTACAGAGATAATAAACACAGTGATGTCACAGTGCAGAGATAATAAACAGTGATGTCACAGTGCAGAGATAATAAACACAATGATGTCACAGTACAGAGATAATAAACACAGTGATGTCACAGTGCAGAGATAATAAACAGTGATGTCACAGTGCAGAGATAATAATCACAGTGATGTCACAGGAGAGGGATAATAAACACGGTGATGTCACAGTACAGAGATAATAAACACAGCAATGTCACAGTACAGGGATAATAAACACAGTGATGTCACAGTACAGGATAATAAACACAGTAATGTCACCGTACAGAGATAATAAACACAGTGATGTCACAGTACAGAGATAATAAACACAGTGATGTCACAGTACAGGGATAATAAACACAGTGATGTCACAGTACAGAGATAATAAACATAGTGATGTCACAATACAGGAATAATAAACACAGTGATGTCACAGTACAGAGATAATAAACACAGTGATGTCACAGTACAGAGATAATAAACACAATGATGTCACAGTACAGAGATAATAATCACAGTGATGTCACAGTGCAGAGATAATAAACACAGTGATGTCACAGTACAGAGATAATAAACACAGTGATGTCACAGTACAGGGATAATAAACACAGTGATGTCACAGTACAGAGATAATAAACACAGTGATGACACAGTACAGAGATAATAAACACAGTGATGTCACAGTACAGAGATAATAAACACAGTGATGTCACAGTACAGAGATAATAAACACAGTGATGTCACAGTACAGGGATAATAAACACAGTGATGTCACAGTACAGAGATAATAAACACAGTGATGTCACAGTACAGAGATAATAAACACAGTGATGTCACAGTACAGGGATAATAAACACAGTGATGTCACAGTACAGAGATAATAAACACAGTGATGTCACAGTACAGGGATAATAAACACAGTGATGTCACAGTACAGAGATAATAAACACAGTGATGTCACAGTACAGAGATAATAAACACAGTGATGTCACAGTACAGAGATAATAAACACAGTGATGTCACAGTACAGAGATAATAAACACAGTGATGTCACAGTACAGAGATAATAAACACAGTGATGTCACAGTACAGAGATAATAAACACAGTGATGTCACAGTACAGAGATAATAAACACAGTGATGTCACAGTACAGGGATAATAAACACAGTGATGTCACAGTACAGGGATAATAAACACAGTGATGTCACAGTACAGAGATAATAAACACAGTGATGTCACAGTACAGAGATAATAAACACAGTGATGTCACAGTACAGGGATAATAAACACAGTGATGTCACAGTACAGAGATAATAAACACAGTGATGTCACAGTACAGAGATAATAAACACAGTGATGTCACAGTACAGAGATAATAAACACAGTGATGTCACAGTACAGAGATAATAAACACAGTGATGTCACAGTACAGAGATAATAAACACAGTGATGTCACAGTACAGAGATAATAAACACAGTGATGTCACAGTACAGAGATAATAAACACAGTGATGTCACAGTACAGAGATAATAAACACAGTGATGTCACAGTACAGGGATAATAAACACAGTGATGTCACAGTACAGAGATAATAAACACAGTGATGTCACAGTACAGGGATAATAAACACAGTGATGTCACAGTACAGAGATAATAAACACAGTGATGTCACAGTACAGAGATAATAAACACAGTGATGTCACAGTACAGGGATAATAAACACAGTGATGTCACAGTACAGAGATAATAAACACAGTGATGTCACAGTACAGAGATAATAAACACAGTGATGTCACAGTACAGAGATAATAAACACAGTGATGTCACAGTACAGAGATAATAAACACAGTGATGTCACAGTACAGAGATAATAAACACAGTGATGTCACAGTACAGGGATAATAAACACAGTGATGTCACAGTACAGAGATAATAAACACAGTGATGTCACAGTACAGAGATAATAAACACAGTGATGTCACAGTACAGGGATAATAAACACAGTGATGTCACAGTACAGAGATAATAAACACAGTGATGTCACAGTACAGAGATAATAAACACAGTGATGTCACAGTACAGGGATAATAAACACAGTGATGTCACAGTACAGAGATAATAAACACAGTGATGTCACAGTACAGAGATAATAAACACAGTGATGTCACAGTACAGGGATAATAAACACAGTGATGTCACAGTACAGGGATAATAAACACAGTGATGTCACAGTACAGAGATAATAAACACAGTGATGTCACAGTACAGGGATAATAAACACAGTGATGTCACAGTACAGAGATAATAAACACAGTGATGTCACAGTACAGAGATAATAAACACAGTGATGTCACAGTACAGAGATAATAAACACAGTGATGTCACAGTACAGGGATAATAAACACAGTGATGTCACAGTACAGGGATAATAAACACAGTGATGTCACAGTACAGGGATAATAAACACAGTGATGTCACAGTACAGGGATAATAAACACAGTGATGTCACAGTACAGAGATAATAAACACAGTGATGTCACAGTACAGAGATAATAAACACAGTGATGTCACAGTACAGGGATAATAAACACAGTGATGTCACAGTACAGAGATAATAAACACAGTGATGTCACAGTACAGAGATAATAAACACAGTGATGTCACAGTACAGAGATAATAAACACAGTGATGTCACAGTACAGAGATAATAAACACAGTGATGTCACAGTACAGGGATAATAAACACAGTGATGTCACAGTACAGGGATAATAAACACAGTGATGTCACAGTACAGAGATAATAAACACAGTGATGTCACAGTACAGAGATAATAAACACAGTGATGTCACAGTACAGGGATAATAAACACAGTGATGTCACAGTACAGAGATAATAAACACAGTGATGTCACAGTACAGAGATAATAAACACAGTGATGTCACAGTACAGGGATAATAAACACAGTGATGTCACAGTACAGAGATAATAAACACAGTGATGTCACAGTACAGGGATAATAAACACAGTGATGTCACAGTACAGAGATAATAAACACAGTGATGTCACAGTACAGGGATAATAAACACAGTGATGTCACAGTACAGAGATAATAAACACAGTGATGTCACAGTACAGAGATAATAAACACAGTGATGTCACAGTACAGAGATAATAAACACAGTGATGTCACAGTACAGAGATAATAAACACAGTGATGTCACAGTACAGAGATAATAAACACAGTGATGTCACAGTACAGAGATAATAAACACAGTGATGTCACAGTACAGGGATAATAAACACAGTGATGTCACAGTACAGAGATAATAAACACAGTGATGTCACAGTACAGAGATAATAAATACAGTGATGTAACAGTACAGAGATAATAAACACAGTGATGTCACAGTACAGAGATAATAAACACAGTGATGTCACAGTACAGAGATAATAAACACAGTGATGTCACAGTACAGGGATAATAAACACAGTGATGTCACAGTACAGAGATAATAAACACAGTGATGTCACAGTACAGGGATAATAAACACAGTGATGTCACAGTACAGGGATAATAAACACAGCGATGTCACAGTACAGTGATAATAAACACAGTGATGTCACAGTACAGGGATAATAAACACAGTGATGTCACGGTACAGGGGTAATAACCACAGTGATGTCACAGTACAGGGATAATAAACACAATGATGTCACAGTACAGAGATAATAAACACAGTGATGTCACAGTACAGAGATAATAAACACAGCGATGTCACAGTACAGGGATAATAAACACAGTGATGTCACAGTACAGAGATAATAAACACAGCGATGTCACAGTACAGGGATAATGAACACAGCGATGTCACAGTACAGAGATAATAACCACAGTGATGTCACAGTACAGAGATAATAATCACAGTGATGTCACAGTACAGAGATAATATACACAGTGATGTCACAGTACAGAGATTAAAAACACAATGATGTCACAGGACAGGGATAATAAACACAGTGATGTGACAGCATGGATGTAATAAATACTTGAATTCCGTAGCAAGTTGAGCCCGCTTAGACTTTAGGGCTTAGGTATCACTGCATCATCATATATATTTATACAATTGTTTATCACATTTTTGGGGGTATCAAATAACCTACTATTTTCTGATAATTCCTTTGTGATAACAGTATAGCGTATACAAGGGGATGCACTTCATTTTCATTGCTGGATAGTGGGCCCTTAGAATTCTTTGCCCTGACCAGCCCAAAATACATCAGAAGTGAGCCTCTGAGGAGTCAGTGCAGAGGATGGGAGTGGTACTCGCCCTGATGAGATGTTGGGTCACGGCCTACTCCCTCAGGCTATTGCTTCCTGAAGATCGGTGCATTGGCATGGTGGTTTGAAGAATAAGAACAGAAGTGAAAGTATAACAATCTCTCTTTACTTAATGCAGAATATAACTTGTGGCACATCCAGCAGTATGAAGTACAAAGTGCAGTTTCTGGCACCAGATAAGGAGGTATGGTGGGTGGTTGTGTGGCAATTTAATGGCACTTGTGGGTGTAGGTGTCCACTGTGAGACACAGGCTTGGTGTTTACTTGCCTGGAAGAAGTCTAGGTGATAGATGTCTGAGTCGTAGTGCCTCAGCTGCAGCAGGGTTTGTAAAACTGTGATTACTTTGCTGTCTAGACACATGGAAACTCTTTGAAAGCACTGTTCTCAATTTTAATACTCTTTCTTAGGGTCCATTCACACGTCCGCAATTCTGTTCCGCATTTTGCGGAACAGAATTGCGGACCCATTAGTTTCATTGGGGACAGACAATGTCCCGGCCGGGTCCGCAATTGCGGATCCGCACTTCCGGGTCCACAATTGCATTCCCGAAAAAAATAGAACTAGTCCTATTCTTGTCCGCAATTGCGGACAAGAAAAGGCATTTTCTATGTAGTGCCGGCGATGTGCGGTCCGCAAATTGCGGGATGCACATCACCGATGTCCGTGTTTTGCGGATCCGCTGATCCGTGGATCCACAAAACACACATGGACGTGTGAATGGACCCTTAAGTGAAGGTCTCCCGGGAGAACTGGATACAATACCTTGGAGTAGGAGCTCTGCATGTGCTTCCTATCTCCTCTCTGTCTGGACTCAAACTCTCCCTCCTGACAGGTTGTGTGACCAGCCCACTCCTACCAATAGAGGAGAAACAGGGTGGTTAGCTCCTTTCCTGCCAACCATACCCCTTCTGCTGGAATGCTGGGCATAATATAACATAACACATAATAAAACATTTGCAGATGCCCCCAGGTCTGGAGTACTTCGTATCATTCTGGGATTGGCTCTGCTATATAGAACTCTCAGCTGTGCTAGTTCTGTAGCAGTGGATGATAGAACTGAATAATTGAATGCTGTACAACAAAGCTCAAACTAGCAAAAAATAAAATAAAATAATGACGTATTTAACAAATACTGTTAAGTACAATGAATGAAGGTGTTGTGCAGGCAGAGACCTCCTTTAAATAAGCCATTATTTCTGTGGCTATGAAAACATCCGACCGTGTTTATGAAAAGATATAAACTAAGCAATGCTGAGCAAAGGAAAGCAATTCATGTGAATACCGCTTTCTTCTGCCCTCTATGGCATCTCTTCTGTAATATGAAAACCTCTTTATTGCTCATTAATATTACTGCATTGTGCTGACTCAGCAGTGAGGGAGGGGGGAGAGAGCGAGACCCTGGCAGGCGTTGTGTAGCAGGTTCCTGGGGAAGGAAAGCCATGTCAGCTGGACAGGAGCTGCCCTCAAGGGCTTTCTCTATTCCTGTTGGTTATAAATAACCTGGAAGGTGAGAGTCAAATACACATTCCAGCTGCTGAATCCAGTCGTCTGCTTATAGACTCATGTACTGCAGTGACCTTAGGCCTCGAGCGGATGAGGACAAGAATTAATGTGGAAAATCTGGCACTTACTGTGAAGGTGGACACATTGGATTAAGACGGTCACACTACTTAAGGAAGGCATCTTAAAGGGAAAAAAAAAAGCATACATGCATAACGGGAACTGTGAACGCAAAACAGATGACTTAAAACAAGAGATGAGCAAATTGATTCTCAAATTTGAGAATTCAACCCTAATTCTCTTAAAAGGTCAGGTTCGAAAGCACTCAAATTTTTGGCGATTCGTTTTGGAAGAACTGAGAGATAGAGAGAGTTATTGAAGCAATCGGGCACTTGGGTTTTCAGTTGAATTTATTCGCCTTTGAGTCAACCTGAATATTCCAAAACTTTCAGGTTCAAGACTATTAGAATTTCTGTGATTCATATCAAGAGAATTGAGATAGAAACAGAGATAAAGTAAATATAGAGTTTTCCAGGCAATCGGCCACGAGTAATCAAATCAAATTTATTCAGACCTGACTCGACTCGAATTTTCTAAAAAGTTTGGGTTCGAAAAAATTTGAAATTTTGTGATTAGTTTCAGAAAAATTGAGAGAGAGACAGAAACAGAGACAGAGATGTATATGTAGAGAGAGAGAGAGAGAGAGAGAGTATTCTAGATAAATGGGAACTTAGGGTTAAATTTATTTGGACCGGAATCGAATCGGATGACCGATTCAGCCAATTCAGACCCAAATCAAATTTCTCTATTTAAAAATTTCGACACGTTTCGGGGTTGATTTATGACCCCTTCTTCAGTGGTTTATGAAGGGGTCATAAATCAACCCCGAAACGCGTCTGGTATCCTGATCCCCATGAGAACATTGTAAGCCAAGGAACTCTGCACCTTACCAATAGATGGAATGAGACTCTATCACATCGACCACAGATTCGCGCGATAACGGGAGAAGTGCACGAAAACTGTACACTCCAGGAGGAGACACGTGCACTGCCGGGCGCGCGCTGGAGAAAGAGCCTTCGATACCGGGTCGTTCCGCCGAAATTGCAGGAGAGAGACCACGGAGAAGGCCCCCATCGAATTTGGTAAGACTGTTCCGATTCCTTTCAAAATACATCAAGCGATCGCCAACTATAACTATTTAGCGGGACGCCGCTACAACATACGCTGGGAGCGGGACGCCGCTCGTACCAGCCTATTCCATACAGAGACTGGATATCGACATATAGACTCTCGATTTTATGATATAGGTGGCTATTACTTTTTTAAAACGGACATTCTCATACGAATATTAGGGTCGCTTTTTATATTGAACTTTTATATTGAGCTTTCATACATATTATCTTTTAGAGAACCACACAATTTAATATATATTATTATTGCTTTTAGTAAGGTACGCAAATTTTTTGATGAAATTTCTCTGTTAAATAAACTTAACCCCATATCACAAGGTTATTCTATATATTTTATATTTATATACGTACATATTTTATTAATACTACTAATTCATACAGATACTCAGAGTGTGCCCCTCTATCTTTTTATTTTATGCTCCTTGGCTACATTTTGTCCAATCTTGAAAAACCGTTTCCGTTTTGTGCATAGATCACTCTTAGTACATACAGTAGCTCAGATGCTAGGAAATCGGAGACAGCAGCGGCAGCAGGTATGGACTGATATATTTGAGTCTTTTGGAACTCATCAGAGAGACAATTGTGTTGCTGGCAGATGGCAATGATGTATATTCCAAAGTTTCCGTCGGGAAATCCTCCTGATGGAATCCTCAGATGCACTCTGCAAAATATAGCATGTAAGGAACCTCACAGCGCATTCGAAAATGATTTTCCTAAACTAGACAACCTCTTTACACCCCATTTTTCCTTACTGTCAATGCCTCAGTGTCCTTGTGCCTTGTTCCTTTCTCTCTAGCCACGATGCCAATGCCACCAATCGGAGATTGCAATTTGGGGAGTAGCTTGCAGCATGAGATAATACCTCAATGAGGAGGTTGAGAGTGGTATACAGTAGAGGGTACCTACCCAGAGTCGGTGGCACTAGAGAGACAGTTTTCACTCGTGGAGAGTTAATTTGCATACCTTTTTCCCATGGGACATTGCCGCCTCAACGAAAACCAGCAACCGCCTACATATGTATAAGGACAATGACATAACTACGGGAGAGACTATGCCTGCAATCAAACTTGCAAACGTTTTACCTAACAGGAGCACTCTGTCTAAGACGGCTGCATGTTTTTTTCAGTCCGCAAAAATGCAGATCCGTTTTTTTGCGGTCAGTTTAGCATGCCCACAACAAACGGATTGCATTCTGCATTTTTGCGGACCCTAAACTTCAATGGGGCCATGTCCCGATTTTCACTGACAAGTATAGGATGAGTTTTGTTTGTTTTGCAGGGCCATGGAAGGGAAGAAAATATGCGGACAGCACGCGGAGTGATGTCCGCATCTTTTGGGGCTCCATAGAAGTGAATGGCCGTCTGAATGAGCCCTAAGGGGGCAAAAAGTGGAGAAAGATCCGTGATCGGCACATGGAACGTGCACTGCATAGTCAAGGTCACGTGACTGGGTGTCAGAACCCAAGGGAGTTGGAACCTAAACTGGAAACACTTTATTATTAGTAAGTGAATTGCATTGTGATACCATAATTATGCCTGTAGAAATTAATATTTTTGCACAACCCCATTAATTCAAGAATACCCTGAGTGTCATACTTTACTCTACGAGTCAGAAAAACATTTCTTCTCTATACAGATTAAATACTAATTGTACCTAAGGATGACATTACCTTTAATAAAAGTATATTTTATGACAGTAAAACTTCCATTCAGTTCAATACTAGCTTGATAAATCTGCCAATGCAGCTAGCTCTCCCTACTGGTGACTGTGTTCAGCCAGAATTCTAAGAGTCAGAAAAACACTGCTTCTCTATACAGATTAAATACTAATTGTACCTAAGGATGACATTACCTTTAATAAAAGTATATTTTATGACAGTAAAACTCCCATTCAGTTCAATACTAGCTTTATAAATCTGCCAATGCAGTTAGCTCTCCCTACTGGTGACTGTGTTCAGCCAGAAATCTATGAGTCAGAAAAACATTTCTTCTCTATACAGATTAAATACTAATTGTACCTAAGGATGACATTACCTTTAGTAAAAGTATATTTTAGGACACTAAAACTCCCATTCAGTTCAATATCAGCTTTAAAAATCAGCCGGTGCAGTTAGCTCCCCCTACTGGTGACTGTGTTCAGCCAGAATTCTACAAGTAAGAAAAACACCGCTTCTCTATACAGATTAAATACTAATTGTACCTAAGGATGACATTACCTTTAATAAAAGTATATTTTATGACAGTAAAACTCCCTTTCAGTTCAATATCAGCTTTATAAATCTGCCAGTGCTGTTAGCTCCCCCTACTGGTGACTGTGTTCAGCAAGAAATCTAAAAGTCAGAAAAACACCGCTTCTCTATAGAGATTAAATACTAATTGTACCTAAGGATGACATTACCTTTAATAAAAGTATATTTTAGGACACTAAAACTCCCATTCAGTTCAATATCAGCTTTATAAATTTGCCAGTGCTGTTAGCTCCCCCTACTGGTGACTGTGTTCAGCCAGAATTCTATGAGTCAGAAAAACATTTCTTCTCTATACAGATTAAATACTAATTGTACCTAAGGATGACATTACCTTTAATAAAAGTATATTTTATGACAGTAAAACTTCCATTCAGTTCAATACTAGCTTGATAAATCTGCCAATGCAGCTAGCTCCCCCTACTGGTGACTGTGTTCAGCCAGAATTCTAAGAGTCAGAAAAACACCGCTTCTCTATACAGATTAAATACTAATTGTACCTAAGGATGACATTACCTTTAATAAAAGTATATTTTGTGACAGTAAAACTTCCATTCAGTTCAATATCAGCTTTATAAATCTGCCAGTGCTGTTAGCTCCCCCTACTGGTGACTGTGTTCAGCCAGAATTCTAAGAGTCAGAAAAACACCGCTTCTCTATAGAGATTAAATACTAATTCTACCTAAGGATGGCATTACCTTTAATAAAAGTATATTTTATGACAGTAAAACTCCCATTCAGTTCAATACTAGCTTGATAAATCTGCCAATGCAGCTAGCTCCCCCTACTGGTGACTGTGTTCAGCCAGAATTCTAAGAGTCAGAAAAACACCGCTTCTCTATAGAGATTAAATACTAATTCTACCTAAGGATGACATTACCTTTAATTAAAGTATATTTTATGACAGTAAAACTCCCATTCAGTTCAATATCAGCTTTATAAATCTGCCAGTGCTGTTAGCTCCCCCTACTGGTGACTGTGTTCAGCCAGAATTCTACAAGTAAGAAAAACACCGCTTCTCTATACAGATTAAATACTAATTCTACCTAAGGATGACATTACCTTTAATTAAAGTATATTTTAGGAGGCTCTTGGTGGGGGTGAGTTTTGCGATGGAGCCCCTATGATATAGCATATATGTTTTAGCATTAGTCTTAATAAGACAGACGCGCTACCTTAACAAAATGTAAAATAGGTGATTTCACTTAACAGGTTGAGAACTGGTGTACGTCTCGCTTTGATGGGTTAATTATTCAGAGCAGATTCTCGGCATGTAGTATTAGTGACCTATCAGCGAGAACATCGCTTGTGCATATTTATTTTGGTGGCACATTAGCTCCTTTACTGCAAAGAGCCTTTATATGTCACCAGCAATAGCACGCAGCGTGACATTTTCTGTCATTAGTCTGGCTGCACCAGGGTGCACGGGATGACATGCGCCATTATGTTATTCCCGTCAGTGAGGCTCAGGTTTGAATACTTATTACAGCCTAATATTGCTTTACCGCACTTTAGTTCACCTGCCTGTAAGACGGTGACGCTCACGCAGGGAGCAGCTCTGTATATTGCAATCTATACCATACGTCTGGACTATTTATAGTCATGAAATGTATACATGTCACGTAATATTACATCAGGGCAGACGTCTTA
Source organism: Bufotes viridis (assembly GCA_033119425.1). NCBI lineage: Eukaryota > Metazoa > Chordata > Amphibia > Anura > Bufonidae > Bufotes > Bufotes viridis. The sequence goes on along the minus strand of CM065597.1, from coordinate 27,102,213 downwards.
GAGCAGCCTGCGGGAGTCTCACGAAGACATACCTGAAATACAGAACACTAATTTACAGCTTAGAATCTCATTGCAGCATATGCCGCGCGCAGATTACTCCAAAATCACTGGAACCGATGTTTTATCTGACTTTGGTGCATTCCTACTTTGAAGGTTTGCATGAGTCTACATAAAAGTGTCTGTTTTTTGTTCTCAGAAACAGCGCCACCCTTGTAGGGCGGGTTCACATCAGCGTTTACAAATTCCATCATTGTTTTCTGTTTTAACGGAAAATAACGGAATTCAAAACGGAAACCTTTAGGGGCTTTCTGTTTTGATCCGTCATAATGGAGGTTTATGGGCAAGCATAACGGATCCGTCTGGTTTCCGATATCCAGGTAGACAGTACTGGTGGCAATGATAGTGTTAGTAGTACTCACGGCGATTGTCCTCACTCTGGTGCTCTCTGGGCTGTGTAGCAGATGGAGGGGTGCACCTTTTCTTCCCCTTGTCCCGGGTCTCTGAGTCTGCTGCTTCTCACACCGCGCTCAGCACAGCTTCCAACTAACAGAGGGGTGGGACCAGCCCACACCCAGTAACTGTCTCTACAGAGCCAGGAAATTTTACCCCCTTCTCTCCCATATACAGCCTTTGCGATACAAAGTGCATAAAGAACAATTGAACCCATTTAACAGTGAACCAACGGGCTACTGCAGACCCTACAGACTATGTGCATGGCTTGCTTGTAGTCTGTAACCATGGAAACACTCTGTATAAAGGAGATTTTAAAGAAATTAAAAATGGATAAGGGGTTAAACAACCAGGGCTGGAGATTGTTCAGGTATCGGCCATTACAGCGTCTGCTTTAACCATTCTCCTGCAAGCACAAGACCTGTACCCTTAAAGGGGCTGTGCAAGAATGATGGCAGGACCTGTAAAAGGAAGATTACTTATCTTCTTCGTGGCGCCGGCTCCCCGCTCCTTCTCATCCAGACCCCCCATGCTCCGCTGAGCCCCCTCTCCGTCAATATCCGGTCTGACATCGCTGCAGTCAATCACCAGCCAATACAGGTGCTGCCAAAACCCCAACCATTCTTGTACAACCCCTTTAAAATCACCACGATGTAACTGTAAGGCATGAGTACCTGCAAACCATAGTATACAGCCATGGCTCAGTAAAGGGTTAAACATCCATATGGCAGAGCTGTGTGTAGGGGGCCTGTATGGCGGCGCAAAGAGTCCCTGTGGAGCTGTAAGGCGCTGCATTCTGTAATATATGTAGGTATGAAATGAGAGGCCTGTGGAGATATAGCAGGGCCCCTACCCTTTAATCTTTAACCCTTTAAATGCCATATTACAGCTCCAATTTGAAGACTGGATAGAGCCATGATACGGCCATGTTTATAAGACCTCTACGAGTCATGGACCGATCAGCATATTCCTTCCAGCGCTTAACCACGTAATCACCACCACAAAACGAAACCGCTAGAAAGACGCCTTCATAATGCATGACCAGTGCGATGAATAATGGATCTAGTCGCTATATGAAACGACCAATAACCAGTCCATTTTGATTTAAAAAAAAATGGCTGCTTTCTTCTACAAACAGCGCCCCCCCGTCCACAGGTTGTGTGTGATATTGCAGCAGAGCCTAATGCAATTTCAATCAATGAGCTGCAATACAATACACAACCTGTGAACAGGTGTGGCGCTGTTGGCGAAATAAAGCAGCCATGTTTTTTTGTACTGTTTTTTTTATTTTGTATACTGGTGCCCCATTAGATTACGCGACCAGATACAAGCGCCCACCCTCCCAGCTTGGAAGGTGGATGTACAAATCCGTCTCACGTCTTCTTTCACTGCCTGATAAATCCTAGATTCCTCATTAATGATGAGATAATTTGCTGCTTCCCATCTCTCCAAACAAAACCAGTGATTTTCCTCTCCACATTTAAACTTGCAATAAGCTCAGATTGTACATTTGCGAGATTTGCTGGGAGATGTGTTATAAATAATTACACGGTCTGCCGCCGCCTGCCTCCTAACATCTGTGAGGATTGGGAGCTTTGAACATCTCCAGTGATAACAACATTGTCTGGCGACTGCGGAAATCCTGTCATTAGTTCTGACTGTCCGTACAGTATGGAAACTCACCAAGAAGCCAGTGCTGCAAACTGCTCCATGATTTACAGCTCATGGGGGGGGTGGGGGGTGGGCGAGGTCTGCCGGTGTATTGTACCAGTCAGGACTGTGTGATCAGTACAGCGATCAACCCGAAGGACTATTCCTGCAGTCCCTGTAGACGGGAGTCATGCATGCTATGATCGTCCATCATTATCTTCCTCAGACAGTATATCTATCATCTATCTATGTATCTCATAAAATATCTATCTATCTATCTATCTATCTATCTATCTATCTCATATCTATCTATCTATCTATCTATCTCATATCTATCTATCTATCTATCTATCTATCTCCTATCTATCTATCTATCTATCTATCTATCTATCTATCTATCTATCTATCTATATATCTATCTATCTACAGTGAGCGCCATAGGAGCCGATGCAGAGGATGGGAGTGGTAGTGGCCCTGATGAAGAGATGTGTCACAGTGTACTTCCTCAGGCCATTTCTCTCTGGGGATCAGTGCACTGGAAATGTAGTTTGAAGAAGAGTCCAGAAGTGACGGTATATCAGTTTCTTTTTACTAAGTGCGAAGTCAAGGGCACACCGGTAATAATCACCTGGGATCACATCCAAAAAAGAGTTTATTAAAAATACTAAAAATAACTAAAAATGCGGACCAATCACTTCATATTAATTGCATACATACAAATCTGCCACAATAAAGTGTAACGTGCTAAAGTGTCCCCAAGTGTTAGAAATATTGATACAATAAATACATATAGAGCTGATGCAGATATAGTAATAACACTTATGTGCAAATATCAAATCCTATGCAAAAGTCAAGGTTAAACAATAAGAATGATTAAAACTAATAGGTAATATGTGCAATCAGGTAGTGCCATAAAAGTCCGTGCAAAAAATTGACTAGTGTCCACCTTTTCAGCAGCAAAATAAAAATGTTCAATTGTTTGTCTTATTCCTCATAGAAGCAACGATAGTGCATAGTTAGCGATACCGTATGCTTGTAGCTCACATTTAGCTCGATTCAACACCGATGGTGGGCCGCTCTGCCGGCTGCCGACTGCAGCGCTCCTCCTCCACCTCTCCTCCGTCCCGAATGCCGAATCCAGCTGCCTTACCGTGATTCGGACGTTCTAGCTCGTCACAGTCTCTGCCGCCTGCGGCGTCCACAGGGCGTTCTGGATACACGCAGCGTCCCACGTGTTTCTTCCCACGGCAGTGCTGGGTCCTAGGGCCTTTCAATATAGGTTGGTTGAAAGTCTGTTAGCTTTACAGCTTGCTTCACAGTCTCGTGAATAAATCACTGTCAGGGACGGAGGGTACTGGTCTAACACACCACCATCTCCCAGACGCGTCTGGGCATACGCCCCTTTTTTACCCATTGAAAGGGCGATACCCGAAACGCGTCTGGGAGATGGTGTGTTAGACCAGTATCCCCCTCCGTCCCTGATAGTGATTTATTCACGAGACTGTGAAGCAACTGTAAAGCTAACAGACTTTTCAACCAACCTATATTGAAAGGCCCTAGGACCCAGCACTGCCGTGGGAAGAAACACGTGGGACGCTGCGTGTATCCAGAACGCCCTGTGGGACGCCGCAGGCGGGCAGAGACTGTGACGAGCTAGAACGTCCGAATCACGGTAAGGCAGCTGGGTTCGGGCATTCCGGGACGGAGGAGAGGTGGAGGAGGGAGCGCTGCAGTCGGCAGCCGGCAGACGGCCGTTCCCACCATCGGGTGTTGAATCGAGCTAAATGTGAGCTACAAGCATACCGGTATCGCTAACTATGCACTATCGTTGCTTCTATGAGGAATAAGACAAACAATTGAACATTTTTATTTTGCTGCTGAAAAGGTGGACACTAGTCAATTTTTTGCACGGACTTTTATGGCACTACCTGATTGCACATATTACCTATTAGTTTTAATCATTCTTATTGTTTAACCTTGACTTTTGCATAGGATTTGATATTTGCACATAAGTGTTATTACTATATCTGCATCAGCTCTATATGTATTTATTGTATCAATATTTCTAACACTTGGGGACACTTTAGCACGTTACACTTTATTGTGGCAGATTTGTATGTATGCAATTAATATGAAGTGATTGGTCCGCATTTTTAGTTATTTTTAGTATTTTTAATAAACTCTTTTTTGGATGTGATCCCAGGTGATTATTACCGGTGTGCCCTTGACTTCGCACTTATTTTTGATACTCTTGCCAGTCGATGGGTCTGGACTTTTACAAGTGAGCACCCGGGTGGTATCCTATCTGAACTAATCGGGTGTAGCCGTCCTACTCTTTTTACTAAGTGCAAAATATAACTTATGGCTCGTCTAATAGCAGCAAATTTAAAGTGTACTTCCTGTCTCCAGTTAAGGAGGTATGGAGGCTGCAACTGAGCACGTGTGGGTATAGGTGTCCATCGTAGGGTTGAGACTTGAACGTTATCTGGACTAGTGGTAGTTTTGGGTGATGGGTGTCTGAGCTGTAGTCCCTCACTTTGCAGCAGTTTCTGAAATGCAGTATTTTGCCGTTCACCCTGCTGTCTTATCTCTTACATGTTTTCTTGAGACATTATTGAGTCGGTCTCTCTGGAGAATCTTTACAAGGAGCAGGAGCTCAGCAACGCGCTTCCTCTCCCGTTTGTAGCTGCTCTCAAACTCCCCCTCCTGACCAGAAGTAGAACCAGCCCACCCCTACCTAGAGGGGAGGAACATGGTTATCCCTGCCAAATATTTGCCAACCATACTTCCTTTGCTGGTACAGTATACACGGCCAAAACATAAAATTCATCACAATACAATAAAACTATTTGCAGATAGCCACAGGTCTGGAGTACTGCATATCTATCTATCTATCTATCTATCTATCTATCTATCTATTATCTATCTATCTATCTATCTATCTATCTATCTATCTATCTATCTATCTATCTATCTATCTATCTATCTATCTATCTATCTATCTTTCTATCTGTCTAATTATTATTTATCTATTTACAAATTCAAATGATGAGGCAGCATTCCAGTTCAAGTGAGAAGGGTGGTGGACCCGTTTATTCCCCCGGCAACGTTTCAGACCAGCACAATGAGGCCTTTGTCAAGCAGTGAAATGATGCCGTGTCACATCTTAAATACCCACAGTCCCAATGCAAAACATGATTGAATAAGTGGTAATAATTGTAGATGATTGGATGGAAAAATATCAAAATATAAGGGCATAAATACATAATAATAGTGACCACAGTACATGGTATAAAAACATCTTGCAATTATTATATACCGCAGTGTAATAAAGTGCATTGTGTAAATAAATAATGATAAAAAACAATCCTGGTGTTAATTGATTCATAGTTATGAGCAGCAGCTGCGTATTTACATTGAGAAGATCAAATCACCTGCTTCATCCTCAGTGGTGTGGGGGAGGGGGGGGGAGAGGATATCTATCTATCTATCTATCTATCTTGTATCTATCTATCTATCCATCAATCCTATTACTATCGATCTATCTATCTATCTATCTATCTATCTATCTATCTTGTATCTATCTATCTATCTATCCATCAATCCTATTACTATCGATCTATCTATCTATCTATCTATCTATCTATCTATCTATCTATCTATCTATCTATCTATCTATCTATCTATCCATCAATCCTATTACTATCGATCTATCTATCTATCTATCTATCTATCTTGTATCTATCTATCTATCTATCTATCTATCTATCCATCAATCCTATTACTATCGATCTATCTATCTATCTATCTATCTATCTATCTATCTTGTATCTATCTATCTATCTATCTATCCATCCATCCTATTACTATCTATCTATCTATCTATCTATCTATCTATCCTATCTATCTTGTATCTATCTATCTATCTATCCATCCATCCTATTACTATCTATCGATCTATCTTTCTATCTATCTATCTATCTTGTATCTATCTATCTATCTATCTATCTATCTATCCATCCATCCATCCTATTACTATCTATCTATCTATCTATCTATCTATCCATCCATCCTATTACTATCTATCGATCTATCTTTCTATCTATCTCTATCTCTCATGTCTATCTTCACACATAATCCTTCACATTGCTATTTAATTCTAAGTTTCAGTTAAACAAATCAATTCCTTTTCAAACATATATTCAGTCTCTTACTGTATGTGGATTAAATCCACCCGCTCATGAATAGAATGTCAGAACTGCTGTAAACACTGACACCTCCCAGAAGCGCAGGAACAAAGAGCAGGATTATGCTATACCTGTGTACATTTACACCTTCAGGGTCGGTGGAAAGACACATGATCCCCCTATAGGAGACCCCCTATGGCAGCCGCTATATGTACCGGGGAGCTGCCCTGTAACGCCTTTCTCCCGGCGCCACCCTATCATAGGGCTGCGTCACCATACACTAATTAATGCTGCGACACATTTTCTTTTGTATTTAAATTAAATGAGTCCAATAAAAAGGCAAAATATTCTCGCTTTCACTTATTAAGGGCAAATCAAGGTGCAGAGAGATTCTCCTCTTTCTGGTTTGTACAAATGCGCCTATTAATTGACAAGTAGAAATTACCCGCCTTCCCTCTCGCTGCCCCCGGCGTTCTGCACCTCATTAAGAGCTGCAGTACATTTTTGACTAGTTTGGAGACTCCAATGCTCAGATTAGGAGAGGACTTTTTCTGGGCCTTTGTTTCTTTGGACATTTTAACCATTTTCTTATGTTTTGCTGAGAGAATAGAAGATAAATAGAGCATTGTTGGTGCCTGCTTTGTCTCTAAGAGGGGTCCCTTTTTCCTAAATCAGTGCTAGTCTCTCAAAATGATGGTAGGCGCCAGAGGCTACAACCCGTTCCGCTTGCAGCAAAGTCCAAGGTTATCTTTCCTGCCCTGGCATATGCTGTCACCCGGTCCTATAACGCCTGTGGATATTTTTCCTGATTTCTTTCAGGATTGCTCTCCTGGCACAATTGCGTTGCTCTGGCAGCTTCTTGCTCCACAGGAGTAGTGTTTTTCTTGGAGAAAATTCTCTTTCCTTGCTTCTTCGGCTTCTGCCAGATTCAAAGGCATCTGCCGTCAACAACAGGCAGAGCCAGACTGAACTGTACACTAGCCAAAAACTAGCCAGAGGCGTGACCAGTGCATCACCCTGGTAACTATACCAGAAGACTGCCAGATAAACTACTTCAGCCATGTGGGACACACCGAGTATGAAATAAATGACATTTACCCTTTGAGCAATAATTAACCCTTGCAGTGGTCCTCTGGGGTACTGCATTCTCTTGATACTATCTCCTGAGATAGCTCAATGATGGCTAAACTGGGGGGGGGGGTGGAATGGGTGTAATCTAGTTAAAAAAACTAAATACCCTGTTAGGAAAATCTGAGTTAATAAATGGGTCCCATTTAGGACCCTGATCTATTATTTAGAGACTGCAAAGTGCAGGTCTGTGTATTACATGGACAGTCCGCCAGTTTTAAATGAAATCTCTGTAATGCTTCATTTCTCCTGTGGTGGTCCTGCAGGGGTATTGGACACTTCCTGTCAAGTTCTCTGATGGTTTATAGCTTAAAGGGGTCCTCTCACTTAAGCAAATAGCATTTATCATGTAGAGAAAGTGAATACAAGGCACTTACTAATGTATTGTGATTCTCCATATTGCTTCCTTTGCTGGCTGGATTTATTTTTCCATCACGTTATACACTACTCGTTTCCATGGTTACAGAGCACCCTGCAATCCATCAGTGGTGGTCGTGCTTGCACATTATAGGAGAAAGCACCAGCCTATGCATGATCCTACGGTCTCAGCCATCAGAGAGGTCGGGACTTTTTCCTATAGTGTGCAGGCACGACCACTACTGCTGGATTGCACGGTGGTCGTAGCCATGGAAATAAGCAGTGTATAATGTGATGGAAAAATGAATCCAGCCACTGAAGGAAGCAATATGGACAAAGACAGTAGATCAGTAAGTGCCTTGTATTACTTTCTCTACATGATAAATGCCACTTGCGGAAGAAAGACAACCCCTTTAAAGAGGTTTTCTGGTTTGCATCAACATCTTTCAAAATAATTATTTATGAAGTTAACTGTAATTTAATTTTCTAACATATTTCTGTTGCCTTTCCTGTTTCTATCTTCTGCTCTGGGCTGTGGTCACATGATCATGTCCACCCAGCCCTTTCTTATTTTCTGTGACGTTGTATCCATGGGCGGGGCAGTGTCAGGGGAGTGTCTATGTAACTAGCTGGGAGGGAGGAGCTATAAAGTAGCTGGGCGTTGTTAGGGGCGGGGCTGGAGATGTGGCAGAGGAAGAAGAAGTGCATCATGGGTTTGGTTGGATACAGGAACAGGAAGTGCTACATACAGGATGGAAACAAACCAGAGCGATTGGTTTACATGGTGAAAACGGGTCAGGAGAGTCCAAATTGAAAAAAAAAAAAAAAGCATGGGGAAGATGTACACGAGGTAAGCAACTACACTAATCCAGGAAACCCCCTTTAAGGTGACCACATACCATAACTGTTTGCCAAAGACTCCTTTTGGCTGTCAGCTATTCCTCCACACCATGCATGCATATGTTGTTAGCAGGAAGAGAGAAATCAGCTGATGCTACACGTCTCTGACTGAGGCTTATCTCTATGAGAAAAAGTGACTGGGCATGTTGAAATCCAATCATCAAAGGCAGCAGCATTATTAGGACTTGCTCCAAAGCTTCTCTTAAAGATCATGTGTGTGTGGGAGGTAAGTGGAGGGACATTGTCTACATGCTGCCCTCTGGATAGGCTGCTCAATGTAAAGAGAGATCATCAATGCATATGACACATCCTTCTCTGTGGTCTGAGACATTCGCATCTGCCCTGCTTGTCTTTAGACTGCTGCCTGCTGATTGTAGCATCTGAGACTCACATTCATCTCCTCAGGGGTTAATCCACCTCATCCAGTTGATCGTGGAGAGGCAAAGGACCTGAGTCGAGCGTGAAGACGCCATCATGTGATCACACTGGCCACGTGCAGTGACGTCATCACGTCTTCACGCTCACCGCAGGTCCTTTGGCGGGTTTCCTTCAATCAAGGAGCGGACAGCCTCTCCACAATCAACTGGATGGGGTGAATATCATTTTTTTTTTTTCAGCCACCATTTTAGGAAAAACTGTTTCGTTACCACAAAACGTGAGGAAATTCAGCTTTGTGGCAAATAGGGATGAGCGAACCCGAACTTTACAGGTGGTTCTGGTTCGGCGTTCAGGCAGTGGAGGAATTCCGCTATGGATTCCGTTATAACATAATATAATGGAATTCTATGATGGAATGGAGGCATTCCTTATTGATCCGTCATAATAGACGTCTATGGGCAAGTATAACGGATCCGGCTGGTTTCCGTATGCAGGTTGAAAAATGAAGTCCTAGAATTCCATTATATTCCGTTATAACGGAATCCATAACGGGATTCCTCCACTGCCCAAATGCCGAACCCCCAACCTGTAAAGTTCGGGTTCGCTTATCCCTAGTGGCAAATCAAAATTTTCCTGAAATTCGGATCAAAGTGCACTTCGGATACTTCGGTTCACTTAACACTAGTGATAGTGCTGCACTACCCATACTATAGTCATGGCGTCAGGGCCAGGACCACTCCCACTGGTATGCTTTTTATCTTCAACGTATTGTCTGGTGACACATTTTCATTGATTTCCAAGTTTAAGATAATTAAAACTAATGTGCTCCATAATTTAGTTTTCTGGAATAAAGTATATTAGCAAAATGTAACTTTATTTTTACATTATTTTACATTTGGAATCCAATAAACAAACATTTTATGTCCGGTCAGACAACCTCTTTAATGGGGGTTGGTATTTTTGATTGTAAAACAAAAGTGAGTCAGTCAGCCTGCTTGATAGAAACCTGATAGGAATCTGACCCTGTGTGTCAGTTCATAAGACATTTTCAAGGGGTCCTGACCTGGCACACTTCCTCCCCCTCCCAGTCATGTGACTAGTGGCTAGGTAATCATAAGCGCAAAAGTCTCCGGCTATGTGACAATATTAAATTGAGCCATAACGCTAGGTAGATGTTTCCTAGAAAGATATTGTGACCAGTAGGTTTCTAGTCACAGTCTTACCAATCTAGGGATATCAAATGTGCCTATGAAATATGAAGACTTGGAATCAAAATTTGATCCCTAGGTTCCCCAAGGCCGAAACTTCCGGGACTTATGACCGGAGAAGCATCTGAGTCTCTTGATTCTGATTATATTGGTGGCTTATTACAAAATGAATTATGACTGTGGGTTTTCAACTATTATGTGTTCTGTTGTCCTGTAAAGATGCACATCTACCTTCTGAGGTTTGGAAAGACAGATGCCATGTATTGCTTTGTTAGCACCCAGGTCAGTAGTAGCAATTAGCAAAAAATATTTTGTTCTTGTTGGTCACCTGAACTAATTTAATGGGAATGTGAATATTGTAAAGGGGGGAGGCACTCTACTATTGGATTGGAACCAATTGGATGCTCCTGCCACCGTCACGTGGGACGCCACTGTATGACGGAGGGATCACGTGGGACGCCGCATATCCTGGCAGGTACACACGGTGGTGTAAAGCGGTGAGGGAAGGACGCCATCTGAAAACTTCGGTAGTAATGTAACTATACCCTCGCACTAAATACGTGGCTTGATTTCTATATACATGCTGGGGACATACGGCGCACAATAGAGTGCCAAGAACACTATATACAGCGGAATTGTCCGGTTCTTGTGATAAACAATTCACTAACTTTTTATGGTGAACATATATACCAGTGTTACGTCACTATACCAACCTAATAGGATATCTGCGGTGGACTCAATAGAAAGGGCCGCTGTTGGGGGACTCAATTGACCCTGTGAATTTGACTAAAATATCTAGCACATCTAGTAGATTGAATACACCATATGACACATGATATCAACAAAGGGTCTCTATGATTGACCCCTCCACTATTTGTTATATAGGTTTTATGCCCTATAGGGTTTGTGATTTTATTTTTATTTTAATATCCATTTATGGTCGATTGTATTTTAGTGTAAATTGGGATACTGTGTGAATCGGGTAATAAATTCCAGGTATTTATGATATTCCATTGCATTTTATTTCCTTGTGACACAGTGATAGTAGAGTGCCTTCCCCCTTTACAATATTCACAGTTCCAATACGGCACAAGGGTGCACCAAGGGAAGTGCACCACGATCATACTTGAAGTTTTGGGTGTAGCCGCTGTACACACCACTTTCCTTTAATATAATGGGAAGCTGTCAGCAGCCACATGGTCCCTAAACTGCCCACAACACCTTACAGCTGATGCCTTTTGGCTTCTAATCATGTGTTTGCTAAAGTCGTTTGATGGGTATGATCGCTGTAAAGCAACTTATCCCACCGTAGGATTTATGCAAATGAGGATCTTGAAGTCAACCTTACCATATGGTGCACACGGCGCATACATGAGATCTCAAGAAGAAATTGCACATAAAGAGAAGGAAGAAGCCCATCAATCAATCACAAAGGGGCAGGAAGGGGATTCAGCAAGCTTGACTTCGAGAGTGAAAGCCGCTGCCCCCTTGACTTCAAGATCCTCATTTGCATACAACCTGCGGCGGGATAAAAGCTGTTTTACAGCGACCGTGCCCATTGGACGACTTAAACAGCACATCATTAGAAACCAGATGGCATCAGCTGTAAGGTACTGCGGGCAGTTTGGGGGCCATGTTCCTGCTGACAGGTTCCCTTTAATTACCTTCTTGGAAATTTAATTAGCTCACCTCTGTGGGGTCTGGATTTAGACTAATGAAATGTGACTCATATCTGCTGCAATACAATTTATCACATCATTTATACAATGTAATTTCTACAGGATATAGGGCGATTCATAACAGTTGGGAACCGAAAGAAAGCCTAAGGGACCATTCAAATGGATTTTTGTGGCCCTGATTTCAACTTGTTTTCCGCATCGGATTCACCCCCAGAAAACTACTCCAAACAGCTTCCGATTCATTTCAATCATAAGCAGCACTGGTTTTTCTTTTCCCGCCCGGTATAAAGCAGCATGCCCTAACTCTGCCTGGAATCCATTCTGAATCTCCCATTAAAATCAATGGGAAATGTCAAAAAACTTCATGCGTGTGTTTGAGTGGTTCTTGGTGTGGGTCCGTGCTAAACGCTGCAAGTGGAAAACGCAGTTTTGGAATTACATATACCCCAAAAATGCTGTAAAAACGTTCAAACCCACCAAACGTGTGTCAAAAAGCACACATAAAAAACTTGCACACAAAAAAGGCAGATTTTTTTAAATCCATTGTGTGAACATGGAATCATGGCTTCTGTTTTTCCATGGTCCATTATGATCCAACAGGATCTGTTTCATTTTTATCCTCATTGAATTGCTTCATCTTGTTTTATATGTTTTTTCTTTTTCTTTTTTTTTAGGAAACAAGTCATAAAGGACGTTTCCCAGAAAAAATATTCTACATTTTTAAAACCAGCACCTGGATCTGAATACTTAGTATAACTACTGAGCTATTCAATAAAATCTCTCTCTCTAGTGCCTACTGCTTTTTCCTCTTTTTCATGATTTCTCTGTCCTGCTCACTGAGGCTACTTTCACACTAGCGTTCTTGTTGGATCCGGCAGGGCTTAGTAAAAATGCTTCCGCTACTGATAATACAACCATCTGCATCCGTTATGAACAGATCCGGTTGTATTATCTTTAACATAGCCAAGACGGATCCTTTTTCTATTGTGTCAGATTGTGTCAGAAGAAACCGGCCCTATTGACCTGCATTGAGGGTCATGACCGATCCGTCTTGCTCCGCATCCCAGGATGGAAAGCAAACCACAGCATGCTGCGGTTTTCTCTCTGGTATGGGAACGGAATGCATTTTGAAGAATTCCCTTCTGTTCAGTTACGTTTTGTCCCCATTGACAATAAATGGGGACAAAACTGAAGAGTTTTTTTCTGGTATTGAGATCCTATGACGGATCAATACTGGAAAATAGAAACACTAGTGTGAAAGTAGCCTGAGATGGACGCACATGCTCAGTTCTATCGTTCATCTGCGCCTCTGAGAAAGTGCACTTCTCCTAATCTGACAGCTTGAAATAAATCTAACAGAGCAATGGTGGCAATGAATAGGGAAATCTGGGGATTTATGTGAGGTACAGAGCTGGTTCTAAGGGTTCATTCAGACTGCTGTATGCTGCCCGCAAAAATTCGGATTGCATTCCGTTTTTTTGCTGACCCATAGACTTCAATGTGGCCATGTCCTTATTTTCACTGACAAGTATAGGACATGTTTTATTTGTTTTGCTGAGCCGTGCAGTGGAAGAAAAGGCCCCATAGAAGTTAATAGAACAGCATCTAATCCGCAAAAAAACTGATCTGCATTTTTGAGGACAGCATACGGCCGTCTGAATGAAAACCAAGGCTGAGTTCACGCTTCAGTTATTTGTTCAGTTATTTCCATCAGTGATTGTGAATAGAGTTGAGCGTATTGGGTTCGTACCGAATTTTAGGATGTTCGGGACATGGACCCGAACCCGAACATTTTCATAAAAGTTCGGGTCCGTTGTTCGGCGATTCTTCCTTCTTGTTGAAAGGCTGCAGAGCAGCCAATCAGCAAGTGTTTTACATCTTTGCCCTAAGAAGCCATCACAGCCATGCCTACTAATGGCATGGCTGTGATTGGCTGAGTGCAGCATGTGACCCAGCCTCTTTATAAGCTGAAGTCACGTAGTGCCGCACGTCACTCTGCTGCGCTTAGTATAGGGAAAAGTTGCTGCCGGTGCTCTCAGGGAGAGATTAGGAAAAAAATCTGTTGAACCTGGTGGTGTGAAATCTTCAAGCTACAGCAATTATTGAGGGAGGTTTGTGCATACAGTTGTGCATACAGCGTACAAATACCAACGTTTAATCTTTAGCTGTATAATAGTGCATTTGTGAATTTTGGGGAAAAAAAACATGTTCTCGGTTCTCAAAGCAGTTGTGCATAAAGTGTACAAATACCTAAGTTTAATTTTCAGCCGTTAAATAGTGCATTTGTGAATTTTGGGGAAAAAAGCCGTGTTCCTGGTCCACAAAGCAGTTGTGCATACAGTGTACAAATACCTATTTTAAATTTCAGCACTCAAATAGTGCATTACTGTGTTTTACATTTCTGCGGTGAAATAGTGCAACAGTGTATTTTTGGGAAAAAAGACGTGTTCTTGGTCCACAAAGCAGTTGTTCATACAGCATACAAATACCTATTTTAAATTTCAGCACTGAAATAATGCATTAGTTTGTTTTAGGGAAAAAAAGCTGTGTTCTTGGTTCAAAAAGCAGTTGTGCATACAGTGTACAAATACCTACATTTAATTTTCAGCCGTTAAATAGTGCATTTGTGAATTTTTGGGGAAAAAAGCGTTATTCCTGTTCCACAAAGCAGTTGTGCATACAGCGTACAGATACCTATTTTAAATTTCAGCACTGAAATAGTGCATTACTGTGTTTTAGGGAGAAAAAGCGTTATTCCTGGTACACAAAGCAGTTTAAAATACACCAGCCAAATACCTATTTTACATTTCTGCAGTGAAATAGTGCATCAGTGTATTTTTGGAAAAAAAAGCGGCATTCCTGGTCCACAAAGCAGTTGTGCATACAGCGTACAAATACCAACATTGAATTTTTAGGCGTTAAATAGTGCTTTTGTGAATTTTGGGGGAAAAAGCCGTGTTCTTGGTCCACAAAGCAGTTGTGCATACAGTGTACAAATACATATTTTACATTTCAGCACTAAAATAGTGCATTACTGTGTTTTAGGGAGAAAAAGTGGTATTCCTGGTCCACAAAGCAGTTTAAAATACACCGGCCAAATACCTATTTTACATTTTTGCAGTGAAATAGTGCATCAGTGTATTTTTGGGGAAAAAAAGCGGTATTCCTGGTCCACAAAGCAGTTGTGCATACAGCGTACAAATACATATTTTTAATTTCAGCACTGAAACAGTGCATTACTGTGTTTTAGGGAAAAAAAAGCCGTGTTCTTGGTCCACAAAGCAGTTGTGCATAGAGCGTACAAATACCTATTTTAAATTTCAGCACTGAAATAGTGCATTAGTGTGTTTTAGGGAAAAAAAAGACGTGTTCTTGGTTCACAAAGCAGTTGTGAATACAGCGTACAAATACCTACGTTTAATTTTCAGCCTTTAAATAGTGCATTTGTGAATTTTGGGGAAAAAAGCCATGTTCTTGGTCCACAAAGCAGTTGTGCATACAGCGTACAAATACATATTTTACATTTCTGCAGTGAAATAGTGCATCAGTGTATTTTTGGGAAAAAAAAGTGATATTCCTGGTCCATAAAGCAATTGTGCATACAGCGTACAAATACCTATTTTAAATTTCAGCACTGAAATAGTGCATTAGTGTGTTTTAGGGAAAAAAGTATGTTATACACAGCAGTTGTACATATAGCATACAAATACCTACATTTAATTTTCAGCCGTTAAATAGTGCATTTGTGAATTTGGGGGAAAAAAAATGTGTTCTTGGTTCACAAAGCAGTTGTGCATATAACGTACGAATACCTGTTTTAAATTGCAGCACTGAAATAGTGCATTACTGTCTTTTAAGGGGAAAAAAGCAGTGTTCTTGGTTCACAAAGCAGTTGTGCATACAGTGTACAAATAAATTGAATTTTCAGCCGTTAAATTTGTGAATTTTGGGAAAAAAAAAACGTTATTCCTGGTCCACAAAGCAGTTTAAAATACACCACCCAAACACCTATTTTACATTTGTGCTGTGAAATAGTGCATTAGTGTATTTTTGTGAAAAAAAGCCGTACTCTCACTTCAAAAAGCAGTTGTGCATACAGTGTAAAAATACCTCATTTACATTTCTGCAGTGAAATAGTGCATTCGTGTATTTTTGGGAAAAAAAAGTGGTATTCTTGGTCCACGGAGCATTTTTAGGACATGGGCACTACCTTAGTGTTAGTGAACTTAATTGTTGACTATTGGCAGTTAAATTGACACCGGAGTGCTTCCAGTTCCTTCACAGTATCTCCCACCCATTCCTCTGCAGAAAGCTCAGAGTTGGCACCTGCAACCCATGCCCATCAGTCTTTTACCTCACCCCCTTGCAAATCAGCCAAGCAGTCTGAGCTCCAAGTCATGCAGCTAACTTTTATGCTTTTTGATTACTCTGCTGGCAGGGTTTTCCCGGGCTATCCACCTATCCCTGCCCCAGAAGTGGAAGACATTGAATGCACTGATGCCAAACCATTTATGTTGCAAGATGAGGACATGAGAAGACCGCTGCAGCATGTCTCTGATGATGATGAAACACAGGTGCCAACTGCTGTGGCTCTCTGCAGTGTGCAGACCGATAAGGAGGGCAGGGGTCAAGAATGGGTGGAAGATGATGTGGAGGATGACGAGGTCCTAGACCCAGACTGGACTCAAGGTCGCCAGGGGCTGCCAGGGGCCTAACTTACTGAAAATCGCCTGTTCCATTGGTGGGTGACATTAACCTCTTTTTGCTGTGAATGAACCTCTCCTCTGTCTGGGTGCCAGGGGCCTAACTTACTAAAAATCACCTGTTCCATTGGTGGGTGACATTAACCTCTTTTAGCCGTGAATGAACCTCTCTGTCTGGGTGCCAGGGGCCTAACTTAAAAAAAATCGCCTGTTCCATTGGTGGGTGACATTAACCTCTTTTTGCCATGAATAAACCTCTCCTCTGTCTGGTTGCCAAAGGCCTAACTTACTGAAAACTACCTGTTCCATTGGTGGGTGACATTAACCTCTTTTTGCCGTCAATGAACCTCTCCTCTGTCTGGGTGCCAGGGGCATAACTTACTGAAAACCGCTTGTTCCATTGGTGGGTGACATTAACTTCTTTTTGCCCTCAATGAATCTCTCCTCTGTCTGGGTGCCAGGGGCCTACATTAGTGACAATCGCCTGTTCCATTGGTGGGTGACATGAAACCTGTCTTGCCGTGAATAAACCTCTCCTCTGACTGGTTGCCAGTGGCCTACATTTCTGAAAATCGCCTGTTGCATTGGGGGATGACATGAAGCCTGTTTTGCAGTGAATGAACCTCTCCTCTGTCTGGGTGCCAGGGGCCTACATTTCCGAATATCCCCTGTTCCATTGGTGGGTGACATTAACCCAGTTTTGCCATTGATAAGCCCCTGCTGTGCATTGCTGGCAGGAAACCAAATTTTGTAAAAACGTCTGTTACGGATCAAAAGATGTGTGACTACAAACGCATGCTGGTAGACATGCTGCTGATGGCATTCCCACATAACGCCTCCTCAACCTCCTACTCCACATCCACCTCCTCCTCCTCCGAGTTGCCAATTAATAATGTTTAATTATTATTTATTTTATTTTAAGTCATTTCCCTGTCCACATTTGTTTGCAGGGCATTTACCTATATTTAGCTGCCTTTTGCAGCCCTATAGCCCTTTCCAGGGCTATTTTACAGCCATTTTAGTGCCCAAAAGTTCGGGTCCCTATTGACTTCAATGGGGTTCGGGGTCAAGTTCGGGTTACGTTCAGATCCCGAACCTGAACAATTTTGTGAAGTTCGACCGAACTTGTTGAACCCGAACATCCAGGTGTCTGCTCAACT
Source organism: Bufotes viridis (assembly GCA_033119425.1). Lineage (NCBI taxonomy): Eukaryota > Metazoa > Chordata > Amphibia > Anura > Bufonidae > Bufotes > Bufotes viridis. The sequence continues at coordinate 27,084,413 of CM065597.1, read as the reverse complement.
CTAATTGTGAACCAAAACCAGGGGCGGGTTCAAAAATTCAGAACAGGTGCAAATCTTTCCATTAGACCTGATCTCTGAGTAGGCTTCACTACTGATTTTTGCTCACAGTAACTGATGGAAATAACTGACCAAATAACTCAAGTGGGAACTTGGTCTAAGGGTGGGTTCACACTAGCCTTATGCCATTCCGTTATAAGTTCAGTTTATAATGGAATATAATGGAATGACTAGACGGAATGCAAAACGGAAGCCTCTAAGAGACATTCCGTTTTGTTCCATCCTAATAGAAGTCTATGGGCAAGCATAACAGATCCGTCTAGTTTCCGTTATGCAGGACTGAAAAAAAAAGTTCTGTCGACAGGACTTTGTTTTCCGTCTTGCATAACAGAAACCAGACGAAGCTGTTATGCTGCCCATAGACTTCTATTAGGATGGAGCAAAACGGAATGCCTCTTAAAGGCTTCCGTTTTGACTTCCGTCTTATGGATTACGTTATTTTCCGTTATAACCATGTTATAACGGAAAACAATAACGGAAGCCCTAAGGCTACTTTCACGCTAGCGTTTCTATTTTCCAGTATTAAGATCCGTCATGGGATCTCAATACCGGAGAAAAACGCTTCAGTTTTGTCCTCATTCATTGTCAATGGGGATAAAACGTAACTTAACAGAACAGAATAATACAAAATGCATTCCATTACATTTGGTTGCGTTCCCATACCGGAGAGCAAATCGCAGCAAGCTGCGATTTTCTTTCCGTCATGGGATTCAGAGCAAAACGGATCTGGCATGACCCACAATGCAACACAAAAGAAAATGGATCTGTCCCCCATTAACTTTCAATGGAGTTCATGACGAATCCGTCTTGGCTATGTTAAAGATCCGTTCATAACGGATGCAGACGGTTGTATTATAAGTAACGGACGCGTTTTTGCTTTTCCCCACCGGATCCAGCAAAAACGCTAATGTGAAAGTAGCCTAAGTTTGTTAGACAGAGATCGTTATGTACTATATGATGTCTGATTTTATTTGTTTACATAATAATAATGGAATTATACTGACATAACGCTGTCAGTGTAATTCTGTAGAAGTAGAGTCCTAAAGAGACACACAGCATTATAAATAATTATAATGCCTTGCGCCATAACGGGGAATCACACTCACACACAGGAAGGTGATTTCCGCACAGGACACGCTCGTCTGAAACTGTCCTTTGAATTGTGAGGGATAAAAATGCATATGCAGAAACCTATATTTATAAATAAAAAAAGAATAAATCTATAAATCTTTATACTGTAGGTAAATATCCATTAGTATTTTGAAATATACATGTCCTAGGTCTTACTTGCACTTAGATCCTTCAATGCAATCCTGTGCCATTCGTCCCTGTCCTAGGTGCTGAAAGTCAGAAAGAATAATACAAGGACTGTGCAGGAGGAGAGGGGGGGAGCAGGTAGAGGTAATGCTCTTAGCTCTGTCCAGCTCTCAGTGGGTTAAAGCTGTTTGTCACTAAAGCCATAAAAGTTTGCTTATCTGGGCCAGAGATTCCCAGGGGAGAGCTGCCAGTCTGCAGTGCATGAGGGGGAGGAATGTGTAATGGCTGTGTAGATGTGTGCACAGGTCAGAGCTGCTGGGTGACAACTCATTGGCACTGGTAATGCTCCTCTAACTGATTGAGACAAGGATCAAAGTGTTCTGCAGACATCTATGGGCAGAAACTATGTGGAGACTGAAATACCAAATAAACCTTTCATTGCCGGCCAACACAATGTTCTAGAGATTTGGGGGGGTCTACTGGGAAGGAGTGAGAAGGGAAGAGGGAGGAGGGGGTAATTTTAGCAAAGCTTTCATTTCATTGCTTCTGTTTGGAAGGGATTGATTTTTCTTGAATATATATTGGTTTGCAATTAATGAGCACAGGAGGACTGGATGGGACATGGTGGGTGGAGGGGGGGGGGGGGGCTGATGTATCCAAGCTCTGCATTGCTGAACTGTCAGTGAATCAAGAAAACAGCAGACAATGTAGAAATCTAGGCTATGGATCCTTGCACAGCAGTTCTGCTATATACCTTCTATGTACCAGCCCATAGAAGCAGCAGCAGCAGCAGGATTTGCAAGACTGGTTTAACATGAGCTTTGCTAAGCCCTTTCTGTAGGTTTAATGAGATCTGATAGCAATCAGTCTTCCCTGGGTCCTTGTACCATGCCTTGAGATGTAGCAGGGTGGGATATGATGGTGTCCTGGACCACTGTGATGATGTGCAAGGTTCCTTGCTTTGCAGTCTTTGGAGAGAGTGCTGTCAGTGACTTGCAGCTTTAAGTCAGATGGTGGGAGTGCGCCTGCTCTCTTACATATGTATGAAGCAGATCCTACTCCCCCACATTCAGTCTGCCAGAGACAGGCTGAGAGGAGGACCACTGAGCTGCTGCAGGGACCTGACAGCTTAACACATCATCTCTGGAGTGTGAATCCAGCAAAATCCAAGAGGGGGGGCATTCAGGAGCCCCAATCTTTCATGAGTCTTCATGGAATCTGGAGAACAGCATTTGTGATCTGGAGTCGTGACTGAGGTCTCTGCATCTGGAATACATTGTCTGTTGCTCTCCCCCTAAACAAAGCTGACTTCAGAGGTACTGGCTGGGTTCTTCTTTTTGGATTGTGTGGTGGTGACCATAATGGTCATTGTGTGGTGAGGATCTAGAGGTGAAAAGATAGACCAAGTCCAGGAGATTTAACTGTGCAGTGGTCTTCTAGGTCCATGTCATGTAGCTCAGACTTGCCTGTTTCTAACAGGACCCTATAAGCCTCCAGACCTCTTTCATTCATATACTTCTCACATTGTTACCTCCTCCCTTACGCCCCCTTGTGTTATGTGCAATTCTTGACCTTACAGAACTGCTCCCAAAGAGCAAGAAGAATAACCCTTAGCTACTTTCTCCTCCAGATCAACTTCTTTTTTTTTTTTTTTTAAACCCAGTGATACACCATGACTCCCTTGTGGAGAGGACCAAGCTCATGCCATTCACAGCTTTCCTGGAGACCACTTCTAGCCAATGACCCCTTCTTTTGAGGACCAAATTTCACTCCTGACCACTGTACTCCCAGATCAAAAATTAGGAGGACCTTGGAACAAATTTCGCAACCAGGCTCATAGTCTCAATTCTTCTCATCCAGAACACACACCTTCTTGTTCTGAAGAAGCTGACGTCTTAACCATTTGCCACCCCAAGTCTATAAGCCAAGTCAAACACCATCATTAAATCCTCTTTACCAGAGGTCAGAGACTGTAAGTGACATCAGGATGAATCTCCAAAGGTCCAGAGGAGTCCATTCTACCTTTGTCCCAAATGACCTTACAAGATATAAAGGGGTCTTGGTGCAATTCTGCAGGATAAGATAAAGTGTGGACCCAACTACACTGGCATCCAAAGAGGTTCTAATGATGAGACAACTGGATCTCCTCCTGAGGACATGAGTTGACACTGCTGTTCCTAACTTCTCTCCTCCTGGGGGAAACACCAGAAATCCAGTGGTAACCAAAATGTGATCATCCAATAATGCAAATCAGGTAAGGAAAATCTGTTTGTTTCTAGTCCCTTGTATTATTGCAAATGGCTTCAGTAGAATATCCTAATTAAGTTCTAAAATGCTAAGACAGGAGATAATTAACCCTCGCAGCCTCATTACCTACCCTACTGGATGTCCTCTGCTCATTTCAAGAGCTTCAGGTCTTTTGCAGTAGATGTTTCCATGTCTACATATAATGATATGAAATGCATAGGCGATAGTGATATAGCTGCTGATGATCTGTCTACATCAATTTGTTGCAAGGCATTTAATGCTAGCATTGTCTGCACGCACCTAGGTGTTTTTGGAATATTTTTGGAAAACCAATCTGTTCTTTCTTTACCCAGAATGCTTGACCTGGGGATCGCACCAATTCCCTCAGGCTCATCTCCTGGCCAGATAGATCATCAGTTATTAGCAGATTCTGGATTGCATCGGGAGATGATGGAGCTTTGTTGTCATTTCCAGTTGTGGAACTACAAGCCCCAACTTGACAGTATAAGACATGCTGGCACTTGTAGTTCCCCGGCTTACGACTAGCTCTAGGTTGCCTATTTCTGAATGATAAGATGATGGCAGTTATTACACCTCCTTATGATCTATGTATTTGGATACAGTAGGTAGCCCTGATTTTATGTGTTATAATGGATGGTGATGGCGCCTGTATAAAAGATCAATTCTAATCGAAACATGACCGTAATCAGTAACCCTAAAGAGATGCTTCTGTCAGAAGTCTCCAGTACTTACCTGCCAACCAGATAAAATATGGATTCATTGATTTCCCTTGTTTACCAATACAATTAGCATGTAGATGATTGAATATGCTACAATATGGATGGAGCACTGGTCGTGTGCAAAACTCTGGTCTCATCCTGCCAGACATAGTGTAATATAGTAATATCTCAGGGTCTTGTAACGAGCACCTATATCCACTGCTTTCCATAATCATCTGGCCATTGGCAGGGCCGTTCCATAGAGAATCTTGCATTAAACATCCTCTCTTCTGGGCAGGCTTCCTCCATTCAAATGTAATTCATGCCAATATGCAAAGATGGGATATTCAGAAAATTCTTGGTGCAATGGTGCAGGTGTAGCAGAGCCTAGCTTGTTATAACCATGCACAATACTGTTTCGGCACTGCTACATCTGCTTACTGTCACGTTTGTTTGTTTGTTGATTCATTTATTCATTCATTCATTTATTTATTTGTTCGTTTTATTATTTCATTATTTATGTGTTTATTTACATGAATCAGCTTTAAGGGATTCTCCTCCCATACAGCAAACCAAGCGAGTGCCTATACTTCATAGGGCCCCGTAGCAAAATAAGATGGGGCCCTAACCACCTAGTGTAAGAAAACTGAAACAGCGTCATAAGTAGCGAAAACTAAACGTATCATGTATAATAGCACTAAATGTAGCAAAAATCTGCCATATTGTTATTCCCCACAAAAAGGTACATCTGATTGGGCCCCCTCAGCCTCTGGGCCCCATAGAAAGTTGTGCTATTGCTATAGTTACGCCCATGCAGCAAACCAAATAAGACATCTTGTCAAAAGTAATATTGCAGTATGCCCTCTCCCCTCCTCCAGTGGAGGTCTTCCGGCTAGGTCCAAATACCATTTGTGAGATACCCAAGCGGCGTCTTGAATAATGCTGCAGGGAAAGTTCACTGAAATTTGAAGTTCAAGCTCTGTGACACCTTTAGTCCTGGGAGTGTGTCTTGGACTACTGCCCAGATTTCTGCATAAGAAAGCTCTGAGGTATACAATCAGAAGAAAAGTGACTGTCAGGTACCAGGGGGCTAGTGGCTTGTAAATGTTCCACCATCAAAAGTTATTAAAGCAATATTTCTGTTTACTACATCACACTTATTTTCTACCAGTACTTAAAGCGTCCCTCTGGTCCATGATAAACATTTCACAATAAATGAAAAATAACTAAAAAAAACTGGAGACCCCCTTTTTAATCTTTCTGGTGTAGTTCTTCTGATTCTACGTCTTCTCTTTGTTTCTGTAAATGGCCATCATCTTCTCAGGCTTCTCAATGAATACTGTGCATTGGTAGTCTAAGACACTCCCCCTACTACTGGATAATCCAGGAGGTCTCAGACTACCAAAGCACAACAGCAGGGAGTATCCAACTGGTTCCATTGAGTATCCAACTGGAAACCATCAGTTGAGTTCTTGTTGATGCTAGTAGAGGAGAGAAAGGTGTAAACAATGACTGGTCATTACCTTCCAGTGCCCTAGGTCCATGGCAGGTGGGGGTGAGGGTGACCACCTCTCTGGTAGACATTGTGATTTTTTTTTTTTATGGAACATTTTAATTGGAGATGGGATCAGACATAGAGGCAGAGAATGCAGTTGCTATGGGGCCCCTGTTCTATTTTGTTTGCTTCTGGGTGAGGATACCCCATGGAGGACATCCTTCTCCAGAGAAACTGCCTTGTTACTAAACCTGAGGATACAAAATTGGTTTATGGAATAGGTGTCGGGAAAGCAAACACCAGTCCTTTTTGTCTTGGGTCTCAATCCCATCACCATAGTTGGGACCCATTTTGATATTAGTATGGGGCCACCTCTCTTCTGTGCAGGCCACCCTAGGGGGTGCAGCAGTTGCGTTCATATCCAGTCCCCGCTGCACCTTTGCCACATAGAGGTCCTTTTAGAGAATCGCATTGTGGCCTCAAGAGCTTCTCCTCCGCTTGTGACCATGATGTAAATAGCTCTTGGGAACTGCTTGCAGATTGATGAAACTCCACATTAAGCTGCCATAAAATTAGATCAAGGCAATGAATCCTAAAACCCTTTAATAACATTCCCATACGAAGTTGCTTCTCAATCTTCTCCACTTCTTATGATCCTCTCTGTCATCCTATGGATCAATCACTTATCTAACCGGCCATGTGTTAGAAGCAGAGGACTTACATTTACTGTCCATTCCCAAAGTCACATTGATTGCCACCACAAAGTGGTTGTCTCCTTCATGCAGGTGATATAGTAATACTAATACAACATGTCAATCATCCTTCTACTATAGGACAATATTTCATTCTCCGCCAAACAGTAAATAAACAATCCTTTGAATGTCTACATTTTGCAGCTCCGATGAGATTAGATACTTCCAATGACGTGGAGCAGCAGATTTTCATAAATGTATAACCCAAATCCTTGAGTGGGCCCTATTGTATTGAAAGATGGGGTCATTGTGGGTGATTGTGTGTGTATAATGTGTGCTCAGTTCCCGTACAAGACTTATACAGCTCGCATGTGTGGTAATTGCTTGCTGATCTCTCACTGAAGCCTTATTCTGAGAATGAGAAGCTACCAGAGCTAAATAAATGATCCTGTAAGGACTGAATTCAATCATATACTCAGCAACCCATTGCTGTTCATGGAAGTAATGGGATTGACAATTATTTTTGCTTCGGTAAAGCAGCTTTGATCAAATTGAATGTTAATTCAGCTGAATAATTAATACGATTTTGAAAGGGAATTCATTGGAAGACAAAAAGATTGATTTTGCTTTGGTTTGGTCATTGACTATTTGAATCCTGTAATTGTTGGTGTATTTTACAGGCCTATTGTATAAAAAAATAGGTAGAGGTACAATCTTCCTCTAGATTTGAACCTACAGTGCTTGGAAGCTTGCGAACCCTTCATACTTTTCTATATTTTTGTATAAATATGATCTAAAACTACTTCGGATTTTCACACAAGTCCCCAAAATAGGTAGAGATATCCAAATCAAACAAATGAATCAAAAATAATAGTCTTCGTTATTTGTTCATTGAGGAAAATTGTAATGGGCAGTGAGTTTGGAAACAATGCGCCAACTAACTTTGTCTTTAGGCTATCCTAAAGGGTGTTATACTGGTGATTCCCTGGTTTTCACCCTTTAATTCTTATACAGGGATCTGGTCTTTGCTGCAGGGGAACCACCAGGCCTCTACCTTTTGGGATAGTCCCATTGTAGTTGGCAGCTGACAAACTGGGTCAGAGACAATGGTGCAAATCACAGAGGGATCAGTCAAAATTCATAGTCAGGTAACAGGCCAAGGTCAGGGCAGGCAGAGTTTGTGCATATCCTAGAGACTAGTCTGAGGTCAGAGCAAGTGGCACTGGATCAATACGAGAGACAGGTTAAGGTCAATGCAGCCAGTAGAGAGTTCGATTCAGTAACACAGGCAAATGGTCATAATGGGCCTGGCACATTTTCACTGGTGACTAGTGAATTAGGAAACCTATTGCTCAAGCACCTTTCCCTGGGGAAAAGCACATTACATACCCACAGATGTCAAGGCATAGTCTGGTAAAAACGCAGAATGTGTGTGCTGGCCTTTTAACAGCCGTAAGGTGTGTGCGCTGTACGGGACAGTGGAAGAGGCCTAGTAGCCTGCGCAGGCTGCGGCCTCCAACGGGAAACTCCAGCAACTCACCCTACCAGAGGAGGGCAGGCAGGGACTGTGTACTGGGCAGCATCAGGAGAGTGGGTGATGCAGTGCTCGTGCCTGCCATGGATAGCGGGATGACAGCGGGTGCAGAGTGCTGTCATGACAAGTGACCCAATGTCACTTGTCTGTAAATGGCAAAAGTATGTAAACCTTTTCTTTCAGTATCTGGTGTCACCCCCCTTGTGTGACCCCTTGTGATTATGAAGCAATAACTGCAACTAAACATTTCTGGTAGTTGTAGATAAGTCCTGCACATCTGCTTGGATGAATTTTAGACCATTCTTTTGTACAAAACAGCTTCAACTTTGTTATGTTGGTGGGTCTTCTCCAATAGACTGCTTTCTTTAGATCCTTCCACAACTTTTCTATTGGATTAAGGTCAGGACTGTGACTCTGCCATTCTAAAACTTTCACTTTATTATTCTTTGACCCTTCTTTGGTAGAACGACTTGTGCACTTAGGGTCATGGTCTTGTCCCACATACTCTTGAGATTCAGCTCACGGACAGATGTCCTTATGTTTTAATTTAGAATTTGCTGGTATAATTCAGAATTCATTGTTCCATCTATGATGGCAAGCTGTCCTGGCCCAGATGCAGCAAAACAGTCCCAAACTATAATACTGCCACTACTGTGTTTCACAGATGGGATGACGTTTTTACGCTGGAATACAGTGCTTTCCATTCTCCAAACTTAACGCTTCTCAAAACACATAATCTGTCTACAAAACATTGTTCCAGTAGCTTTCTGGCTTGTCCAGGTGATCTTTAGTAAACTGCAGACGGGCAGCAATGTTCAGTTTGGAGAGCAGCGACTTTCTCTTTGCAATTCTGCCATGCACACCATTGTTGTTAAGTGATTTCTTGATGATAAACTCATGAATATTAACTTAGCTAATGTGAGAAAAGCCTTTACTTGCTTAAAGGTTACCTTGGGTTCCTTTTTGTCCTTGCAGACTTTTACACACCTTGCTCTTGGCATGATGTTTGTTGGTCAACCACTCCTGGTGAGGGTAATATAGGTCTTGATTTTTCTCCATTTGTGCACAATCTGTCTGACTGTGGGTTGGTGGACTCCAAGCTATTTGGAGATGGATTTTTAACCTTTTTTCAGCCTGATGAGCATTAACAACTCTTCTTCTGAGGTTCTTAGTAATCTCATTTGTTTGTGCCATGATACACTTCTACAAACATGTTATGTGAAGGTCAGACTTTGATAGATCCCTGTTCTTTAAATAAAACAGGTCTCCGACTCATACCTGATTGTCATTCCATTGACTGAAAACACCTGGCTCTAATTGCACCTCCAAATTATCTGCTAATCCTAAAGGTTCACATACTTCTGCCACTTACAGACATGTGATATTGGATCATTTCCCCAGTAAGTAAATTACCAGGTCTAATATGTGTGACTCTTTGTTTGATTTGGTTATCTTTAACTACTTTTAGGACTTGTGTGAAATTCTGAATAGTTGACATTTTAAGCAACACTGTACATAGGCTGTGATATTAAAGCTATTAGGTGCAATTACACTTGCATGTACATGTGCCAATTTGGAAGGGAAGGTATTGTCTTAGAAACTGAACTCTTTCCAAGTCAAAGTTGCATGAAGGCCTATAAGGAAAGGGGGCATTCAAAGTGACATATTTCCAATCAATCAGAAGCACTTAGGAGACCATTTGGTGGGGCAATTTTTTATAATTGTTAGAGCATTTGTAAGGATTCAGAGCTTGTCCTAATGATAGTTTCTCATTAAGGCTACTTCTACTTTTCTTCTATGGTCTTTGCTTGTATATATTGTTATTTCATCAATGCATATTGTTGCATCTTATCATCCGAGGAAGTATGCAAGCAACAAGACAGGTAAAATCGGATGCAATAAAATATGTAAAATTGTTTTATGAAAGCATTATTACATGCTGGTGCTTAATAGACAGATTTGTACTTAATAGCAGATATTAAAATGTCGTTCCATCTGGTACTAGTTGATATCACCACACCCTAACCCCCATGGACAGGGGGAGTTACACATCCTGATTTGCACCAGTCTTGTTTCCTTGCTCCTTAGGTGGATTCTCCATCCTTGTTTTCTTATGTTGTACATATTCCGATGATGGGATCTCTATAAAATTTCTCACCACCCATTAAAATAAGTGATGCACCATCCCCCATATCTCCAGGGACCCTATACAACTGCATGGTCTACCACTATGGCACTCACAACCTTGATAATTTCTGCCCACATTTTTGATGTATAGCCACTAGATATGAGCGAATTTTTCAAAAATTTCATTCGGCCGCTTCACCGAATTTTTCCGAAAAATTTGCTTCGATCCAAATTTATAAAAAACTGCTATTTCCGGGCTGTAGAGGGCCTATATAGGGGTGTAGAACACTGTGCCACTGTAGTGAAATAATACTGTGAGTCCGTATGACATGACGTGCTGACGTCAATGATTAATTTTTCTCATTCTCTAATCCGTCAGAACAATTACCCAGAAAAAAGGATCCTGTCTGTGGATCATCCGCCTTTACTTGGTTAGCATTTTCTCAATATTCCATCAGTATTGCTAAAGGCAAAAAAACAGGAGTGGATCTAAAATAGAGATGACACGTGAATAGAATATTTGCATATCTTCTGTGTTTTCTACCCACTCCTGCTTTTGGCTCCCAAATCATAAACTAAACAAAAGCAAAGACAGGTGCACTCTGCGATAATACTAAACTCTCACACTGATGTAAAATTGAGAGGTTAGTTCGAAATATCCTACAAGGAGGACATGTCTTAAGCTCGGGCACCGCGACAAGGTCTCTCAAGTAGCCCGAGGCCCTATCACTCACCTACTGTACCTGTGTCGTTTGGGCAATACCAGGGGCCAGTGGGCGGATTACGGGAGCATAAGGCCTGACTCACAGACAGCTTACCAGTAATGGGAGGTGGGAAGTGCCCGTGAGCCCCACCCGAGACTGGCTGATATGGCCCAGGGCCTAAACAGGTGCACCTGAATGTAGCCTGTAGATGAGGATGGTTATTGTGGTACTTGTAGTCCGTTGCTGACATCTTCCATTGTATGTATTTTTTTGCTGTTGATCAGCAGGATCCGGAGACCACAGAGTGGCAAGGTGACATAGTGTGGAGATGGCAGCAGCAGCAGCATCAGCAATATACCACAGATTGGCAAGGTGACATAGTGTGGAGATGGCAGCAGCAGGATACCACAGAGTGGCAAGGTGACATAGTGTGGAGATGGCAGTAGCATGAGGAGACCACAGAGTGGCAAGGTGACAAAGGGTGGAGATGGCAGCAGCAGCAGCAGGATACCACAGAGTGGCAAGTTGACATAGTGTGGAGATGGCAGCAGCCGGATACCACAGAGTGGCAAGGTGACATAGGGTGGAGATGGCAGCAGGATCCGGAGACCACAGAGTGGCAAGGTGACATAGTGTGGAGATGGCAGCAGCAGCAGCATCAGCAAGATACCACAGATTGGCAAGGTGACATAGTGTGGAGATGGCAGCAGCAGGATACCACAGTGTGGCAAGGTGACATAGTGTGGAGATGGCAGTAGCATGAGGAGACCACAGAGTGGCAAGGTGACATAGGGTGGAGATGGCAGCAGCAGGATACCACAGAGTGGCAAGTTGACATAGTGTGGAGATGGCAGCAGCCGGATACCACAGAGTGGCAAAGTGACATAGTGCGGAGATGGCGGTAGCATGAGGAGACCGCAGAGTGGCAAGGTCACATTGTGTGGAGATGGCAGCAGGATCCGGAGACCACAGAGTGGCAAGGTGACATAGTGTGGAGATAGCAGCAGCAGCATCAGCAATATACCACAGATTGGCAAGGTGACATAGTGTGGAGATGGCAGCAGCAGGATACCACAGAGTGGCAAGGTGACATAGTGTGGAGATGGCAGTAGCATGAGGAGACCACAGAGTGGCAAGGTGACATAGGGTGGAGATGGCAGCAGGATCCGGAGACCACAGAGTGGCAAGGTGACATAGTGTGGAGATGGCAGCAGCAGCAGCATTAGCAAGATACCACAGATTGGCAAGGTGACATAGTGTGGAGATGGCAGCAGCCGGATACCACAGAGTGGCAAGGTGACATAGGGTGGAGATGGCAGCAGGATCAGGAGACCACAGAGTGGCAAGGTGACATAGTGTGGAGATGGCAGCAGCAGCAGCATCAGCAAGATACCACAGATTGGCAAGGTGACATAGTGTGGAGATGGCAGCAGCAGGATACCACAGAGTGGCAAGGTGACATAGTGTGGAGATGGCAGTAGCATGAGGAGTCCACAGAGTGGCAAGGTGACATAGGGTGGAGATGGCAGCAGCAGCAGAAGGATACCACAGAGTGGCAAGTTGACATAGTGTGGAGATGGCAGTACCCGCTGACGAAGGTGGGTGAAATAAGGAGCACTTGGCATCAGATGTGTGGCATCAGGCGGGTTGCACCATCAAAGTAGTAGCTGAGGCAGGTAGTCATAAGAAACTGGTCTCTTGTATCAAAGTGTTGGTGTGGCACCATGGATGATCTGGTCTGATGCATCAGGAATTGGTGGTTGGAAATACTGGCTGATCCACGCCTGATTCATCTTGAGTGGACAGGCGAGTTCTCCTTGGGGTAACCATGGCCCCTGCCGCACTAAACACCCGCTCTGATGCCACACTACTGGCCAGGCAGGACAGCTTTTCCAAGGCAAAATCTGCTAGTTGTTGCCACAAATCCAGTTTGGCTAAGCGGGCGAAGAAAGCTACTTATCAGTGACTGTAGACTCAGGCTGCTGCTGATGGAGCTGGTCCTGCCAGCTCCACTGCTCCTGCCACTCCACCCCTCCCCAGCAGCCATGGCAGTGGAACGTGAGTGCAGAGACCCCCCCCCCCCAGTCAGACCTGCGAGAGGATGGACGATGGCGCAGATAGGCAGAGGCCCACCGACTACATAGGATGTCTCTGTAGTAGTTCAGTTTGTCCTCCCTCTAGGTGAGTGTAAAAAAGGTCCTCATTCTGGTAGCGAGGGTCCAACAAGGTGGACAGAGAGAAGTCATCCCAGCCATTGTTACCACCATCTGTTCCAGGACTTGAAGCAGTGGAATTACATCACTCATACCGTAGTCCTGTTGACTGACAAATAACGTGGCGTCCTCAAAGGGCCTGAGCAAACGTCAGGTGTCACGCATGAGTTGCCACTGGCTGACATCGAAGTTACACAGGGGAATTCTCCTATCCGCTTGCACCATCAAGAAATCGTTGATGGCCTTTCTCTGTTCATACAGCCGGTCCAACATACGAAGGGTGGAATTCCAACGGGTGGAAACGTCGCATATCAGCCTTTGTTGGGGGATGTCGTTCTGCCGCTGCAGCTCAAGGAGGGTGTGCTTTGCGGTGTACGGGTGGCTGAAGTGCATGCAAAGTTTCCTGGCCATTTTTAGAATGTCTTGCAGATGGGTGGAAGACTTCAGGAACTGCTTGAAAACCAGATTGAACACGTGTGCCATGCAGGGAGCATGACTCACCCGTCCTTGACACAGCGCCGACACCATGTTCTTCCCGTTGTCGGTCAACGGGGTTCCGATTTTCAGTTGTCGTGGAGAAAGCAATGACTCGATTTCTTGATGCATCACACTGAGCAGTTCCTCCCCTGTGTGACTCCATTCGTCAAGGCAAACCAGGTGCAGAACAGCGTGACACTGCGGAGCCCTTGTGGTATGCTGGAGAGGCACTGTGACTTGTCCCTGCAGTGGAGGCTGAGGACATGGTGGAGGATGAGAAGGCAGAGGCGGACATTGTCGCAGGACCAACGGCGTGACAACGTGGAGGCGGAAGCGGCGTGACCTGTCCAAGTTGCTGGTGTGGCTGTGCAGGAACCACATTCACCCAGTGGGCCGTAAAGGACTTGTATTGTCCCTGACCGTAGTTACAGCTCCACACGTCGGTGCTGCCGTGCACTTGGGCAGACACCAACAGGCTCAAGTACTGGCCCACCTTCTGTTGACTACATGTGTGTGCAGGGCTGGTACTGCCTTTTTCACAAAGAAATGATGGCTTTGGACTCTCCACCTCAGCTCGGCACAAGCCATCGGTTCTCTGAAAGGTGCACCACTTGGAAAGGGAAGAACTGAAGCACCAGCAACTTAGACAGCAGCACGCTCAGATTCTGCGCCGTTGGATGCGTGCACGCATACTGTTGTGTCTTGGCAATCGCTTCGGTGATCGATTGCTGATGGAATGACTGACAAGGAGTAGGAGCAGAAGCATCTGGACCAGCAGAAGATGGGATTCACAGACAGCTCCCTTCGGTTGAGGCGGAGGAGCCTTTACTGGCTAAAACTGGGTGTGTGCCACTGGGTGGTGTAGTAGTAGCTGTTGCAGGCTGGACCACCACATCGGAGCCACGGTTCTCCCAGGCCACTATATGGTTACGCTGCATATGTTGACTCAGGGCCGTGGTGCCAAGATTGCCACCCTGGCCACGTTTCACCTTCTTCCCACATATCCTAAATATGGCCATGTTGCCCTCCTCTGGCGGCTTCACAAAAAACTGACACACCGCTGAGTACCTGATTTCCCCCCCAACACTACTCACTGGCTGACTGCTACCGCCGCTGCTTCTGTGAACCAGTGCACCGCTCCTTTCTGGACAGGTAGGCTGCTGCAAGCGAGTTGTCTACCCCATGCCCGTTTGGCTCCCAACCTCCCACTGCTGCCACCCTGCTGACTCCTGGATGGCGCTAGCTGCCACCCTCTTCTCCTGATGATGACGAAGCCCCTTCTTCATCCAGCTACCAAGTGTGATTGACTTAATCATCATCACTGATCACTGATGTCCTCCTCAATGGCCTCTGGGTCAGGAGCCTGACCACTCGCAACACAAGCTCCCGTGCAACTCTCCTCATCGCTACTTGCCCGCCTAGCGGAGGAAGCGGCGGATGTCTCCTCCACATCTTGGCTTTGCAGTAGCTGCTGCCTGTCTTCTAGTAGCTCATCCTCGCTGAAAACTGAAACTGAGCCCACTGCATGTAGTACTTCTCGCGGTGAGGGAACAGAAAAGACCAGAGGTAGGGTGAGGACGGGTGAGGGCACAGGGCCTGCTCCCGGCCCATGCCAACTAAGGGTTGTGTCTGACGAACCCACCCACTGTTGGCTGGGGGTGTCTGATGTCTCTTGGGATGACGTGGATGACAAAGTTAACCAATCAAGAACCGCTGCATTGCTGGTCAAGACACGACCTCTAGATGACACCGGGAGCTCAGGCCTCTCACTGCGACTACTGCTGCCACGACCCCTTACTCTGCTGCGACCGCTGCTTGCGCCAGAAACATTCAGGCCTCTGCCACTCCTCTGTGCATGGCCTGGCTCTTCTCTGGCTGACATACTTGTAGCTGAACTAAACAAATTAAACGGAAATTAAAACACCCCTAGAAGCGACGAATATATTTTTCTTTTTGTACTGAAATAGGCCACTAAACGCTTTCACCACAATTAACTGCGGAAATGCACTGAGAATATATTTTTCTTGTTGTACTAAAATCCGACCCTATACGCTTTGACCAGAAAAAACTTAAAGAGTGAAGTGCGTATATATATTTCTTGAAGAACTGAAATACGCCCCATACGCTTTCACCAGAAATAACTGCAGCAGTGAACTGAGAATACATATTTCTTGTTGGACTGAATTAGGCCACTATACGCTTTGACTAGGAAAAAATTAAAGAGTGTAGTGCGTATATATATTTCTTGAAGTACTGAAATACGCCCCTATATGCTTTGAACAGAAATCACTGCAGCAGTGCACTGAGAATATATATTTCTTTTTGCACTGAAATTGGCCACTATACACTTTGACCAGAAAAAAATTAAAGAGTGAAGTGCGTATATATATTTCTTGAAGTACTGAAATACGTCCCCATACGATTTCACAAGAAATAACTGCAGCAGTGAATTGAGAATATATATTTCTTGTTGGACTGAATTAGGCCACTATACGCTTTGACAAGAAAGAAATTAAAGAGTGAAGTGCGTATGCAAATAACTGCAGCAGTGAATTGAGAATATATATTTCTTGAAGTACTGAAATATGCCCCACACGCTTTCCCCAGAAATAACTGCAACAGTGCCCTGAGAATATATATTTCTTGTTGCACTGAAATTGGCCACTATATGCTTTAACCAGAAAACAATTAAAGAGTGAAGTGCGTATATATTTTTCTTGCAGTACTGAAATACGCCCCTATACGCTTTCACCAGAAATAACTGCAACAGTGCAGTGCGTATATATTTTTCTTTTTTTTACTGAAATGTGCCCCTATATGCTTTCACCGGAAATAACTGAAACAGTGCAGTGCATATATATTTTTCTTTTTTTACTGAAATACGCCCCTAAACGCTTTCACCAGAAATAACTGCAACAGTGTAGTGCGAATAGATTTTTCTTTTTTTACTGAAATTCGCCCCTAAACGCTTTCACCAGAAATAACTGCAACAGTGTAGTGCGTATATATTTTTCTTTTTTTCCTGAAATATGCCCCTATACGCTTTCAACATAAATAACTGCAACAGTGCAGAGCGTATATATTTTTCTTTTTTTTACTGAAATGCGCCCCTATACGCTTTCACCAGAAATAACTGCAGAAGTGACCTGAGAAAATATATCTCTTGTTGGACTGAAATAGGCCACTATATGCTTTCACAAGAAATAACTGCAACAGTGCAGTGCGTATATATTTTTCTTGTTGAACTGAAATACACCCCTATACTCTTTCACCAGAAATAACTGCAACAGTGCAGTGCGTATATATTTTCCTTATTCACTGAAATATGCCGCTATACGCTTTCAACAGAAATAACTTCAGAAGTGAAATGCGCATATATTTTTCTTGTAGTACTGAATATATAGATACTAAGATTTAAGCCTCTAAAGTCTTTTCAACATAACACTTGCAGCCCAATAACAAAAAGCTGGAATGACAGAGCTGTCTAATGACTATTTGGATCCCCAAATAATCTTTCCATGCACTTGTAAATCACTTTCCTATTAATGTCCCTAGCACCTTCTGAAGTCTCTCCCTGCGCTAAGATGTTGTGAAATGATTCCTTCCTATCCTTTCCCTGCACTTATAAATCGTTTTTTCTGTCTTTTTTTTCTCCAGTCGTTTTTCCACTTGCTGTTCCTGTACTCTGAACGCTGGAAAATGTCTGACTGTAAGATGGCCGACGTATTTATACGGCTGTGACATCACAGAACTGGCTGACTGCTGATTGGCTGCATGCATGAAGGCATGTCAATCTGGGTGATCCTGCCTTCTCAGAGTTCCTTGCCCCATGTCCTCAATCTTCACACGTGTAGCCGCCATATTAGGAAAATTGTGATTCGTTGCAAAACGAATTTTTCCTGAAATTCTAAACGAATCAGCTTCGATTCGCTCATCATCTCTAATAGCCACTTAAAGAGTACAATATGGATGGTTGACACTGCTTGTCATCTATGCTCATGGCACCATCTATTTCTGTTATATGCACGGTCCAGGATGAAAATCCAGAATTTCCACAACATCTGCATAGAAGTTAGTATGTCGGTTTATATGCTTATAAATGATACTCTTAGTCTTGATATTTTGAGTTGACATTAAGAATCCTAAATTATGGGATTATATGAAATCTGATGTATGGGGTTAACCTTCAAATCTAATTATAGGCTGGAACATAATCCCTGATCATTATTACAAGTGGCACCAAGAAAACTGAAAAGCATTACGTTTCTATCAGACCTCTCAGCACAGATCCAAAAAGACTGGAAGAAACCTAACATCCCCCACCTGTTTCTCAGTTTATCTTTGCCCCTGGGAAGGAGACATCTTTTTTTTTCCCCTGTTGCTTAATACATTGCGGTGCTTGACAGGGTATAACACAGCACCACTATCTACAGTAGAGATCAAGTACAATGTGTTCCTTACAGAAGATAAATATAATACGGTTCACTTCTACCCATTCATTCTCCAATTTCATTTCAGGAGATACTGTTCCAGATACATACGAGGCCTTCCAATATTTCTGTGATGCATGGTCCACAAAGCCGTCTCATTACGACGTCAAGTCTGCTCTTATTCCTCATTCCGTCAATTTATTTCCACCTATATTCCATCCTGAACCACTTCTGAGTCATCTCTTGATACCTTCCTTACAAAATGATTTATGTTTCATGTCTCCTGCTCTTCTCACTTTTTTTCTCCCCTTTGCAAACAATTATCTCTTTTCCTATAAGGGCAATTGCATTTCAGAGGAAGGACAACTTCCAAGTGTAGACTGTTGCAACTTCCTCTCTTGTGGGAGTTTGGGAGTCCTTCCAAGGTTATCTCAAGTTCCTGTAGCGTGGTGGCATGAGTTTTTGGCTTCACAGGGGTAATGCAATCGACTACAGCTTGGATCTTCATGTTTTTAATGGTCAATAGAACTTGTTATTTTACATTTGAGTAATCCATATAAATTAGTAATGAGGAGGATACAAGGCAGACACATTTCTGGTCTCCTAGATGTCTGTTCTCTTTTTATTTCTAAACCATTTGTTGTTTCGGCCTTCTTCAGATGGTGTATTGTACCTATGTGTAATTATCTGTATTCCAGATGTAAAACCAGGCCCCCATGGGTGCAACACAACAGACCAGTTAACATCAGGCTTTTGCTTTACGCCGAGCATATAGGTTCAAACTTATTCTTCAACTTGTCTATAAACTTTAATTGGCCAAACATAGTTCAAAAGAGTGTGTTAAAATGGCTTCTCTTCAGGGACCTTCACCAGAAGAGCTCCCTCGGAATAGCAACACAGGGGTCACCAGCAGGCCTCATGGAATCCCCAGACCAAAGATTACATCCAGAGTTTGGATATGTGTGTTCAATATGCATGTCTCAATAGTATAATAGCCTGTAAGAAGAATGATGACTTTTATCTAGAATCTTCTCTTGAAATTATTAGTCCTTGCTAAGCCTTCTTATGAGATTCAATGGCTTTCTTGACTCTTTCAAGGAAAACATGATGGGTTAGACTGTCTACAAGAAGGAAGACCTTTCCATAATACCATAATACTTGTGCAGTTATCTGCGGTTGTGTGGTTTTCAACAATTACCACTTCTCTTGCATCCATTCATCTATGCGACATATAGCCTAGAATTATGCCGATCTACCATCAGTGGAATATACAACAGAGCAGACCGCTCGCTCAATAAGGAGATAGAGGCTGACTGAGGACACTGCCCCAACCATGTGGGACAGCACGTGGGACGCCAAGGAGAGCGGCGCTTGAGCTATCCAGTGGCCGGAACACAGCAAGCCCACATCAGTAGGAGCAAGGGCAATATTGGAGGCTACTTCAAACTGGCACAAAAATATGGAGTGGTAATGTACAAATTTATTATTAAGCAATCTTAACTGCCACCAATATCATATAACCGCAATACTAATATTTATATTTAAACTTTGACACTGGTCATTATCAGTTATGCGTTGATACACCTTTGAACTGTATAACTCCTTATAGAAGACCTTTATCTAATGGTCAGCAACTAATATCATACCATTTAATTGATAGGTTGCTGTTATCCTCCATAAGGTGGACGTTTTTATAGCAAGTCATCAATTCAATACACCAAAAGGACAGGACTTGATATATTACTATGCAGCTATAACCATTTAAGAGGAAGTTATTAATCTTTAGACCATTTATGGTATGGTTTTGGAATTTTTTATTTACAATTTTTATTCACATTTTTATTTTTTCCATTTATAAATATTGTGTACATGGTATTCGACTTTGAGATGAGATAAGGTACAACATTTATGAGTTGCTGGTGACAGAATAGTGTGGTTTCAATTGTTTTTTAATAAATACTTTTTTAAATATATCTTATACTGATCAAATCAGTCTATGTATTCATGCCACACCAGAGAATAGAGTGCCTTCCATAATATTATTTATCACAAATTACTATTACACAGTCAGTTTAGGTCAAGGGAGCCACGGGTGACACATGGTCCATGGGCCAATCACAGTCATGTGCATGGGCCCTAAGTCACCATCCTTCTGTTCTTCTGAATGTTAAGCCCCATTCACACAGGGTTTTTTGTCAGTGGAATTTTAGTGTGGCTGTTGTGTCAAAAAGCTGCCAGCAGAAGCACTGAATCTGCCTCCCATTGGTTTCAATCGGAGGCTGCTCTGCCCTTCATGGGGCCACAGTTTATAACCGCACCAAGAATGGACTTGGCCTTCCTCGGCCTTGGATGGAGCTTCATTCAGTAGCCGTTAAACGACAAGTGGATCTGTAGCATTGAAACTGGAAGAACAGAAACTGTGACGGTTTATGCGGAATAAACAGAGAATTTTATCAAAATCCGCCATGTGAACTAGCCTTTAGCTTTTTTTTTTTTTTTACCGTTAACACTGCCACACAGGAAACAAAAACGGGTTTTGATGGGGCTGCAGTTTTTACAGCTGAGACACATATCTTTAATATCTTTCACCTATAAAAACCGCAGCTTCATCGAACAATACAGCAAAACACGCGTGCATCCTGATGTGGTTTGACACTGTACCTCTACCTCTACGTGTGAATATAACCTTACCGATTTAGCAATTGACATTTGATTAGAGAAATGAGAGCTCGTATTGTGATATGTCCTCAATAATTTTCTTCACGTTCCAATCTTCTGTTACTTAATTATCCAAGAATCATTAACCTTCTTATTCCTTCCCTCTCTTTCCCCAGGTCTATCTCTTCCCTGCACATCTCCCGTCTTTTCGTGATCCTCTGTCACTGTCTCCCTCCGCCCTCATCCCTGTCTTGCCTCTATCTCCGCTCATCTCTCCCTCCCTCTCCCAGCCATTAGCTGGCTCCGGGCAGAGGAAATTGAACCATTACTATAAACCCTTCATATTGAATCATGTATTTCGCCCACAGATAATTTGCTCGTTAGCCTCTCATTACAGGCTTGTTCTAACTGGCAGCATTAGGGTATGGCACATTGGCTTTATAAGGTTAGCCAAACAAGGGAAAAAAAATAAATATTGCAATTGGTGTTAATGCCGAACGACGTATATTATTTAATGGCCACAACGTCGTTGCAACATTTTTTCGCACAGAGATGAGCAAAAGAAGACGTTGCTTTATGTCTGCGGCGGTTTAATTGTAGAGGAAGATGACAAAGGCTCAGTCTTCCCGATGTACCGCTGCTCCATCACTGCCTGTCTGAGATACATTAATGATATCTTACTTGTCAATTCATCAAAACAATAGTCACCATTTGAGGAAAGGAGAACCCACCCCAAGGGCGGGATGTGCTCGGAAGAAGTCCAGGAGACGGAGAACATAGCTCAGAATGCAAAGGAAAATGCTTGCTTCAACGAATTCAGCCAACAGTAGGATTCTGCTGCTGTTTGTATAGGCACAAATTAAAGCGAGTGTCATGGGGCCTGGGAAGCACTCAAGCCACGGGACAGGAGCTAAAAAGCATCCCTGGCATACAAATGACAGCAGCCTGTGTTCACACATAAAAGTCAAGAACATTTTAGAAAGAATAAACCATTCACACAAGGTTCTTATCCTTGTGCCTAAAGGCCTTGTGGGTGGCCCAATTTTCCCAAAGACTCTTTTAAAGTTCATCTTGGAGGCTGATTATGATTGAAGAACCATCAAAGAGAAAGTTTAGAAGCTCAGACAAGATAAAACTCACTGGACCTTCTAGTCCCTACCTTAGCAATCTCCAAATTATGGCTCTTTGAGTGATGCAGAGCTGCAACTTCTATGTTCCACAGCCTGTGATTTACAGGACATGTGGGATGTGGTCATTTCATGACAAATCACCAGCTCCTGGCTGACTGGGCTTCTGTTTCCCTCTGTGTAAGCTGCGGCCTGCATGCCACCTCTCCTCCTCTGCACACACACACTCCCTTTCGCTCTTAAAGGACCAACGTGCGAGCACCATGTCTGCCGCTCCCTCTCTACTTTGATTAACATAGCCAGGCATGATGACATTTTCACTTGCAGAGAGAGCAGAGCCTCTAGGTGTAATGACAACGCCCCCGTTGCTCCTAGAGGCTAATTTGCATATATTAAAACCTAATTTTTCTGAGCAATGTGGGCAAATATGAACATGGGACCAACACAGATGACTTCAGTTGCCAAACTCACATGTATCAGGTCAGCCAGTTTGATAGGTACAAATCTGTTGACAGATGCCCTTTAATGTACCTTCTCCAGTATGAAGTTGCCCGAGCAATAGATTACTAAATTCCTGTAAATGTGTGCTCTATCTTGTTGTCTGCCCATGTACCCACCTTCTGCCTCTTTATTGTACCACTGTCTGAACTGACCTGTGCCTGACCTCTGTATTGACCCTATGCTGCCTGCCCTGACCTCAGGCTAATTCCCATATTGCACGCACTCCGCCACCCCTATTCTTAGCCTATCCATGACTACAATTTTGCCTGATCCCTTGGTGACCTGCATCCAGTGTCTCTGACCCCTGTAAGTCAGCTGTCAATCACACAGAGACTACTCCAGGAGGTAGACGCATGATGGTTCCCTTGCAACGAAGTCTATATCCCTGTATAGGGGTTAAAGGGTGAATACCAGGCGCTTGCCAGAATAATGCCTTTAGGATTAGCTCAAAGCCAAACCTGTTGGTCGACACAATGGTTACACACCCACTGCCCGTAATATATATCCCATGAATATCACCATACGTGAAAACCACCTTCAAATATGGCATACAATTGACCTAAGTAGCTGACCTAAAAGTTCCACCAGTGTCTTATGTGAATAATCCCGAATAATCCAGAGTCCAGCAGTAGATCACTGTCTTAATCGGTGGAGAAAGTTGTCTAGCTCAGTGTCTTACAGTACAGGCTCCTGTTATATATATACTGGTGTCACATATCGTAACCTGTTTGCTTAAAGTTGGTAATACCCATAGGCTTAATGTTGACTGAAATGGTTGATTTCAACCTTTTTGGCTAATATGGATGCAAACTGTGCCTATCAAAAAGGTTAAATACAGCTATATTGGAATTTTTGGCAGTCAACAACTGAGAAAACAGCCCAAATTTACTAAAGCTGTCTAATATAAAACTAGGAAGTCACAAGATGCCCAAAATTTATCACAGTGCCACATGCTGTGTGGTAGACACTTTTTAAAGGGGTTAGTCATTTGCTCCTGGCCTCAGCTGCCTCACTTGGGCCCCCCTCTGTAAACATGACATTGCTTCAACCAATCACTGACCACAGCGGTGACCTGCTCCCTTTGTTTTATGTCAATTGGTCACATGATGCAACGGGAGCAGGCCACCTCTACCGCTAGCAATTGGCTGCAGCGGTGTGAAATTGGATGTTGACAGCGGGGGACCCGAACAAGGCAGTAGAGGCTGGTGAGCAGGTAAATATGCTTCCCTTTTTAGGTCTGCCCAGGAAGTGGGGGATTTGCCAAAATAACCCCAAGGTGGCCAAGTCCTTCAAGTCAACTTTTAGTTGACTTAATAAAAAACATTATTTTGTGTCATAAGTGTGGAACAAATCATTGTAGACCTAAGTCCACTTTCAAGCAATAAAATGGGCGAGTGTGGTGTACACAGTCATTCTTTAGATGTGTTCACACAAACACAATGCCAGAAAACTCCAGGTAATGGTAATTGGATGAAGACTGGATCATGTCTATTGGTACAAGCAATTTCCTCAGATGTTTAAAATTATCATCAATATAACCCAGCTGTCTCCAACCGGAACCACTCAGGCAGCCAGGAGATCCTAGATGTTGTAGTTTTGCAGCAGCTGGAAGAAGACCAGGTTGGAAACTACTGCTACTAGATAACCTAATATTTCTAGTTGGATTGTGCCACAAATCGCAATGTTGAAAACTCACCCTCGCTAGTCCACCCCCAATAAGCTTAGTGTGATCAGAATTGTAATAGAACAGCTAATGTATTCAATAATAAGTCTAATTATGTCAGATTAGGTCACAGAGCACAGTGCCACCTTCTTGCAATTATCTCCTAACACCTTTTCCGAGTGTTTTCTCCCACAATCCTCCGCTCAATGCTGTTGTGTTATCGTCTACAACCTTGAAGGACTAAACCAGGGAACATCTATCTCATATTGAAAAAGGATTTACAAGGGTTATGTAGAACATCTATGGGAATTTCACTTAACATAATTTTGCATCCAAGACCCCCAAATTGCATGTGTGATTTCATGCTGGAGGTAACTGGGAGTTGTTTGCTGTGTGTTGGACCTTTTGCTCCTATAATAGACCATACAGCCCCTGTAATTGCCCATACGGCGCAAGTAGGTGGGCGTAGGTCCCTTGCCACTATGAGAGACCTTGACGAGGTGCGCGGGCTCCGGTATGTTCTTGATATAAGAATATATTGTCAAAAGTCTAATTTTTAACATCAGAGTGAGGGTTTAGCCATATATTGTCAATTGCATTTACCTTTGTTGTGTGCACCAATTTTTGCAGTGTTTTGTTTTACATAATCGATTACATCCACACATTTAGTTATCCTGTGTAGGATGTTATTGTGGTACATGTAGTCTGTTGCACGCATCCTCCATTGTATGCATTTTTGCTGGGGATTGCTGTTAACAACGGATAACATGTGCAGGATCTGCTCCCCAGTTAGAAATGCGCAACAGCATTTGGGGTTTTGAGTATTTCTCTGCTTCTTGAGACCAGTTTGTCTTCTCAGATAAGCCTAATGTGCAGCAGAAATGTTTTTTGTCTCCTTCTCCGGATCTGTGCCTCCACACAATCCTGCCTCTGCTGTCTACAAGAAGTTCTCTCCTCCTTATGGCTTGGTTTTTGCTGTGATATGCATTTTTAGTTGTGAGACCTCATAAAGACAGGACTGTGTCTTTCCAAATCATGTCCCAATCAACTGAATTTACCACAGGAGGACTCTAGTCAAGGTGTAGAAACATCTCAAGTTTGATGGGAAGAATAGCCCCAGTGTTAAGTGTCAAGTGTCATAGCAAAGGGTCTAAAAATACTAAGGTCCATGTGAAAGTTTAATAATAAGCACCGCTTAATGCAGATCAAAATAAACAAGTTTCCATTTCAACCGGGAAGAGAAGACTTCAAGTTGCAGGTTTGACAGGTCAGGTATCAGTAAGAAAGCCACCGCTAAGATTGTAAATTATAAAAAAAGCTTGTTTGGGCCAAGCAGCACCTCCAATGGTCTACCGACGATTGGAAGAAGGTCTATGAAATAAATTTTACATCTTTGGTACATGTAGGGTTTTTCTAGGTTCAATTTTGTAAAAAAAAAAAAAAAATTCCATCTCCAAATTTTTTTTTATCTTAAATTGGTTTAAATTTGCTCTATCCTTTAATTTCAAAATTCAATAAGCACAGATGTAAAAATCATGCAATACATACAAAACACTGATAAAATAATAGTAGTTTCACATAGAGTATACAAAGAGCTGCTAAATTGTATCGCTGGTGTTTGGCTTGGTGGATGCTAGAGCAAAATCCACTCTATAATGGTTGTCCAAAGTGTTCCTTTGTGTCCCAGGACTTCCGCACTAATAAGTGATGGTAATATTGTGTCTTTATAGCTGGCAGTATAAATCGGCATTCAAATCGGCACTAAAATCATACTTTACCGCTCCTATGTTGCCGTCCTAAGTAGACCGAGCGCGGCGTCCCGTGCTGGGTCGTGATGTAAGTCGGCGTGTCACGTGGTCAGCGGTATTCACGTGTGTATGACGTATCTGGAGTGGGTGTGCCCAATGTCTTTGCTTCGCAGGTCCTGTAACCGAAGGAGAAAATCACTCGACAGGACAGCCGATGCCTGGAAACAAGCTCTCAGGTCTCCTTTACTGCACTTAGAGCTGTATGTACAAGCCGCGGACTTGTGCTATTTCTTTATATCTTTATGGCTCCTCCAAAAATGCCAGTCACTCCATACGCTGTTTGGGTATACGCCCTTCCTCAGTGGTAGTGACTGCAGATAGGATGTCCAATTTAAATAGCCCAGCTAGTTACTGGATTGGTAGATGTCAGTCCAGGGGTTGGAGCCGAACAGGTGAAATATAATCATCTAATTACATAGAAAAAAGTACTTTTCTTGCATTATATTTCCACTACAAACCTGTACAGGCATGAATACTTCAAACATATATTATAAGTCTAATAAAACAATAAATAAAACAATAAATAAAACAATAAAATCATTGACCATCAAAACGCTTTATAAAGACGCATCAAAGCCGCATCCATTGTGAACATACTCATAATAGAGAAAAAGTAAAAATAAGGTAAAAATAAATAAAATAGTAATAGACATGAATGGTGACAATGAAATCACTTGTGTCTAATCATATGTATGTATTATATAACATAGGCTTCTCAGATACCTAGTCTGGGGATGTTATAGAAATCACAGAATGGTCTTAAATATTTCGTTGAAGGCCATATAGATCGTTAACTTAGTGACAAGAATACCACAACGGTCATATTATAGTCTTGAATGTTTCATTGGGGGCTTCCTTAATCCAAAGTTGATAGTAGGAAAGAGAGCGGGAGCCGTAGGGAAAGGGGGTCCAAGTGCTGATACACAGCCTGACATTGGACCCCCGTCTCCCCACGGTCCCCACCCTCATAAAAACCGAACATCTCCATCTCTGCATTGTGTCCCTTTGGGATGAGGGTGTCAAATTCAAATATCCGACGGGATTCTTGTCTAGACATCTTCATAACGTGATTACCCCCTCTCCATGATCTCCTCACCTTTTCTAAGGCTACATAGGTTAATGTAGAGGGGTCACTGTTATGTGCATACTTGAAGTGTCTAGACAATGAGTGAAGTTCATAACCTTTGCGAATATTGGCCATGTGTTCACTCACCCTTTTTTCAAAGTCCGTTTAGTACGGCCAATATATTGTTTATGACAGCCGCATTCCAAAATATATATAACATCCGTGGATGCACAAGTTAGTGTACCCTTAATATTCATACTAAAGTTATTCGAAGTCGATCTCACTTGTGTAATTTTTCTTGGAAAGGCTGTTGCTTTACAGTTGGTGCATATACCGCACCTAAAGAAACCATCTGCATTCAGCCAGCTCGAACCTGATTGAATAGTTCTCCGTTCCTTTATCGTAGGGGCTATTTGGGTTGCTAAATTGCCAGCTTTAGTATAAGTGATTCGGGGTGTTTCTGTTAATAAAGATCCCACCACCTTATCATCCAGGAGATAATGCCAATTCCTTCTGATTATATTTTCTATTTTTCTATATTGGGGATGGAATGGTAGTACCAGCCGTATAGTCTCATCTCGCTCGAGATTGTTTTTTGAGGCAAAAAAATCTTTTCTTGTCATTCCTCTAACTTTATCTAGAGCTTTTTGTATTGTCCATGCAGGATACTCCCTTTCAAGAAATTGTTGGGTCATTGTACTAGCTTCTTTCTCGAATTGTTCAATTTTAGTGCAGTTACGTTTCAAACGTCTAAACTGGCCTACAGGTATATTGTTAAGCCACTTAGGCAGATGGCAGCTCGAAAAGAGTAGGTAATTATTTTTCGCCACCGGTTTATTATGTGTATTGCAGATTATGTGTGTCCCTTCAATACTAATCTCTAGGTCTAAAAGGTGGTTACATTCTGTCCTACAGTAGGAGTAAACACTAAGTTTCTATCATTCACATTGAGTTCAGACAGGAAAGTATCTAATGATGATCTACCCCCTGCCAAATGAAAAGAATATCATCAATATAACGCCGCCAGAGCACCAGAGTCGCCCCAGCCTTGGCTCAACCACCTCCCTCTCCCAATGGGCGAGGAAGAGGTTGGCATAGCTGGGGCGAATCTGGTGCCCATGGCGGTACCGGTACGCTGAAGGTAAAATGTGCCCTCAAAATAAAAATAGTTGTGAGACAGAATATACTGTATAGTACTTAAGATAAAATCACTCTGTTCCTTTGGCAGATAGTTGTGATTTTGGAAAAAATGTTCAATTGCTTGCATACCTTGTGTGTGTTCGATTACTGTATACAGCGAACTCACATCAAGCGTGCCCATAATAAAGTGTTCCTGCCATAATATAGTCTCGAGCATCTCAATGATTTGAGTGGTATCCCTCAAATATGAAGGAATCACCTTGACAAGTGGTTGTAGCCACCGGTCTATGTACTTAGATAGATTTGAAGATATACAGTCAATGCCCGAGACTATAGGTCTCCCTGGCGGTGCTTCAAGATCCTTGTGTATCTTGGGAACACAGTAGAAGGCTGGTATCCTTCTCTGTGTCCCCAAGATAAATTTGTGTTCATCTTCGGATAAATATCCCTTTTCTAAACCTACATTGCATAACACTTTCAGTTCTTTATAGAATTCCTCGGTTGGGTCACGTGTCAATTGTTGATAGGTTGTAGTGTCATTCAATTGACGCATACATTCTTCCACGTATTTTGTGGTATCCATTATTACTATTGCCCCCCCCTTGTCAGCGGGGCGTATTGTTATTTCCTGTATTTGTTGTAATTGTTTAATAGCCTCCCTTTCCCCCTTACTTAAATTATTATAGCTAGTGGTTGCTTTTAAACTTCGCAGTTCTTTTTCTACACTTGTTTTGAAGCTGGCAATCTGTTCACCCATTTCTTGTTTGGGATATTTTCTGGACCTTTCTCTCAAATCAGTGTGTTGGAACTTCAATAGTTTACTAGTATCTGAGTTGGAAACAATAGGATTTTTCATAAAATATTTCTTTAAACATAATCTGCGTATAAACTTTTCTACACCAATATATGTGGTAAATTTGTCTATTTTATTTGCAGGCGCAAACTTAAGTCCCTTCTTTAGTAGATTAGATTGTGTCTCAGTCAGTTGATAATCGCTTATATTTATAATGTTAGATGTGTCTAGTGTTGTCTGTTTCTGTATAAGTTTCTTCTTAGAGTGTCTTCCTCTCCGTAATTTCCTTGTGTAACTCGTGATTGATTCTGTGCCCTTGGATACTGTGGTGCATTTTGTTCCCTTCTGTTGTCGTACACCCTGTTGTGATTCGTGAATGTTTGTCTGTTGATCGATTCCCAATCCCGGTGTCTCAGGTTGTAACTGTGTTGGCTGTGATTGTGTTGACTGCTGGTCTGTCTTTGAGGTGACAATCTTTGATTGCGTGTCATTCGTGTTGGGGTGGGAGATTTTCTCATTCTCGCTCTGTGATGTGGAGGTGTACAATCTAAAAAATTAGGGGATGATAACGTATCATATTTGTTTGCAATAGGGACATTGGTCTGTTCCCTCCTTTCATTCCTAATGTCCTTTTTGTCCTTTTTTGTGATGTTTTCTTTACTAGATGTTTCTGCATTCTGTGTTAGTTGTTTATCCTCCTTCTTATCTAGATTCCTAAATTTTTTTGTTTTCCTTTGTAAAATTTCTTGCTCTAAATTATCCAAATTCTGGCATATCCTTTGTTGCCATTTTATAGTGTCCTCTGTTTCTGGATATGCAATAATGTCTTTTTTAAGATCATCTATTTGTCCAGCCAACTGCTGTATAATAGACATTCTTCTCTCTATAATCAATTGAACAAGTTTTTCTGATTGCATATATAGAAACGAGTCCCACTTTTTTTGGAACTCATCATCCACAATATCTGCTGCTGCAATTTTAACAAGCCTCAGGCCTTTTGGGATATATCCTTTTAGTAAGTACTGGCCCAATGCAGATACTTCCCATTTATTCCTCAACTGTTTTTGCAACAAGCCCTCCAATTGTCTATAACTATTGTCACTGTTGAGAGTTGAGTTCTTGGTAGTAGTCTCAGATACTTCAAATATATAGCCTTCACTCTTTTGGCATTTAAGATCCATGTGTTCCCATATATTCATAATGGTAATCGTGGAGCACCACCAAATGGGTAGCAAAAAAATATGAAAATTGGAAGTGGTTTGGCGGCTCACTAGATATACCAAAATATGAACAAGGTGCTCACCCCTGGCAATACCCAAGCCCAATAACGAAAAAGGAATATGAGAGAGTGGGGGCACTCAAATTATATGGGACAACTGGATCTTATTGTCAATGTAGAAAATTTAATAAGCACAGATGTAAAAATCATGCAATACATACAAAACACTGATAAAATAATAGTAGTTTCACATAGAGTATACAAAGAGCTGCTAAATTGTATCGCTGGTGTTTGGCTTGGTGGATGCTAGAGCAAAATCCACTCTATAATGGTTGTCCAAAGTGTTCCTTTGTGTCCCAGGACTTCCGCACTAATAAGTGATGGTAATATTGTGTCTTTATAGCTGGCAGTATAAATCGGCATTCAAATCGGCACTAAAATCATACTTTACCGCTCCTATGTTGCCGTCCTAAGTAGACCGAGCGCGGCGTCCCGTGCTGGGTCGTGATGTAAGTCGGCGTGTCACGTGGTCAGCGGTATTCACGTGTGTATGACGTATCTGGAGTGGGTGTGCCCAATGTCTTTGCTTCGCAGGTCCTGTAACCGAAGGAGAAAATCACTCGACAGGACAGCCGATGCCTGGAAACAAGCTCTCAGGTCTCCTTTACTGCACTTAGAGCTGTATGTACAAGCCGCGGACTTGTGCTATTTCTTTATATCTTTATGGCTCCTCCAAAAATGCCAGTCACTCCATACGCGTTTCGGGTATACGCCCCTTCCTCAGTGGTAGTGACTGCAGATAGGATGTCCAATTTAAATAGCCCAGCTAATTACTGGATTGGTAGATGTCAGTCCAGGGGTTGGAGCCGAACAGGTGAAATATAATCATCTAATTACATAGAAAAAAGTACTTTTCTTGCATTATATTTCCACTACAAACCTGTACAGGCATGAATACTTCAAACATATATTATAAGTCTAATAAAACAATAAATAAAACAATAAATAAAACAATAAAATCATTGACCATCAAAACGCTTTATAAAGTCGCATCAAAGCCGCATCCATTGTGAACATACTCATAATAGAGAAAAAGTAAAAATAAGGTAAAAATAAATAAAATAATAATAGACATGAATGGTGACAATGAAATCACTTATGTCTAATCATATGTATGTATTATATAACATAGGCTTCTCAGATACCTTGTCTGGGGATGTTATAGAAATCACAGAATGGTCTTAAATATTTCGTTGAAGGCCATATAGATCGTTAACTTAGTGACAAGAATACCACAACGGTCATATTATAGTCTTGAATGTTTCATTGGGGGCTTCCTTGATCCAAAGTTGATAGTAGGAAAGAGAGCGGGAGCCGTAGGGAAAGGGGGGGTCCAAGTGCTGATACACAGCCTGACATTGGACCCCCCGTCTCCCCACGGTCCCCACCCTCATAAAAAACCGAACATCTCCATCTCTGCATTGTGTCCCTTTGGGATGAGGGTGTCAAATTCAAATATCCGGCGGGATTCTTGTCTAGACATCTTCATAACGTGATTACCCCCTCTCCATGATCTCCTCACCTTTTCTAAGGCTACATAGGTTAATGTAGAGGGGTCACTGTTATGTGCATACTTGAAGTGTCTAGACAATGAGTGAAGTTCATAACCTTTGCGAATATTGGCCATGTGTTCACTCACCCTTTTTTTTCAAAGTCCGTTTAGTACGGCCAATATATTGTTTATGACAGCCGCATTCCAAAATATATATAACATCCGTGGATGCACAAGTTAGTGTACCCTTAATATTCATACTAAAGTTATTCGAAGTCGATCTCACTTGTGTAATTTTTCTTGGAAAGGCTGTTGCTTTACAGTTGGTGCATATACCGCACCTAAAGAAACCATCTGCATTCAGCCAGCTCGAACCTGATTGAATAGTTCTCCGTTCCTTTATCGTAGGGGCTATTTGGGTTGCTAAATTGCCAGCTTTAGTATAAGTGATTCGGGGTGTTTCTGTTAATAAAGATCCCACCACCTTATCATCCAGGAGATAATGCCAATTCCTTCTGATTATATTTTCTATTTTTCTATATTGGGGATGGAATGGTAGTACCAGCCGTATAGTCTCATCTCGCTCGACAGGTTTGTAGTGGAAATATAATGCAAGAAAAGTACTTTTTTCTATGTAATTAGATGATTATATTTCACCTGTTCGGCTCCAACCCCTGGACTGACATCTACCAATCCAGTAATTTGCTGGGCTATTTAAATTGGACATCCTATCTGCAGTCACTACCACTGAGGAAGGGGCGTATACCCCGAAACGCGTATGGAGTGACTGGCATTTTTTGGAGGAGCCATAAAGATATAAAGAAATAGCACAAGTCCGCGGCTTGTACATACAGCTCTAAGTGCAGTAAAGGAGACCTGAGAGCTTGTTTCCAGGCATCGGCTGTCCTGTCGAGTGATTTTCTCCTTCGGTTACAGGACCTGCGAAGCAAAGACATTGGGCACACCCACTCCAGATACGTCATACACACGTGAATACCGCTGACCACGTGACACGCCGACTTACATCACGACCCAGCACGGGACGCCGCGCTCGGTCTACTTAGGACGGCAACATAGGAGCGGTAAAGTATGATTTTAGTGCCGATTTGAATGCCGATTTATACTGCCAGCTATAAAGACACAATATTACCATCACTTATTAGTGCGGAAGTCCTGGGACACAAAGGAACACTTTGGACAACCATTATAGAGTGGATTTTGCTCTAGCATCCACCAAGCCAAACACCAGCGATACAATTTAGCAGCTCTTTGTATACTCTATGTGAAACTACTATTATTTTATCAGTGTTTTGTATGTATTGCATGATTTTTACATCTGTGCTTATTAAATTTTCTACATTGACAATAAGATCCAGTTGTCCCATATAATTTGAGTGCCCCCCACTCTCTCATATTCCTTTTTTTGTTATTGGGCTTGGGTATTGCCAGGGGTGAGCACCTTGTTCATATTTTGGTATATCTAGTGAGCCGCCAAACCACTTCCAATTTTCATATTTTTTTGCTACCCATTTGGTGGTGCTCCACGATTACCATTATGAATATATGGGAACACATGGATCTTAAATGCCAAAAAAGTGAAGGCTATATATTTGAAGTATCTGAGACTACTACCAAGAACTCAACTCTCAACAGTGACAATAGTTATAGACAATTGGAGGGCTTGTTGCAAAAACAGTTGAGGAATAAATGGGAAGTATCTGCATTGGGCCAGTACTTACTAAAAGGATATATCCCAAAAGGCCTGAGGCTTGTTAAAATTGCAGCAGCAGATATTGTGGATGATGAGTTCCAAAAAAAGTGGGACTCGTTTCTATATATGCAATCAGAAAAACTTGTTCAATTGATTATAGAGAGAAGAATGTCTATTATACAGCAGTTGGCTGGACAAATAGATGATCTTAAAAAAGACATTATTGCATATCCAGAAACAGAGGACACTATAAAATGGCAACAAAGGATATGCCAGAATTTGGATAATTTAGAGCAAGAAATTTTACAAAGGAAAACAAAAAATTTAGGAATCTAGATAAGAAGGAGGATAAACAACTAACACAGAATGCAGAAACATCTAGTAAAGAAAACATCACAAAAAGGACAAAAGGACATTAGGAATGAAAGGAGGGAACAGACCAATGTCCCTATTGCAAACAAATATGATACGTTATCATCCCCTAATTTTTAGATTGTACACCTCCACATCACAGAGCGAGAATGAGAAAATCTCCCACCCCAACACGAATGACACGCAATCAAAGATTGTCACCTCAAAGACAGACCAGCAGTCAACACAATCACAGCCAACACAGTTACAACCTGAGACACCGGGATTGGGAATCGATCAACAGACAAACATTCACGAATCACAACAGGGTGTACGACAACAGAAGGGAACAAAATGCACCACAGTATCCAAGGGCACAGAATCAATCACGAGTTACACAAGGAAATTACGGAGAGGAAGACACTCTAAGAAGAAACTTATACAGAAACAGACAACACTAGACACATCTAACATTATAAATATAAGCGATTATCAACTGACTGAGACACAATCTAATCTACTAAAGAAGGGACTTAAGTTTGCGCCTGCAAATAAAATAGACAAATTTACCACATATATTGGTGTAGAAAAGTTTATACGCAGATTATGTTTAAAGAAATATTTTATGAAAAATCCTATTGTTTCCAACTCAGATACTAGTAAACTATTGAAGTTCCAACACACTGATTTGAGAGAAAGGTCCAAAAAATATCCCAAACAAGAAATGGGTGAACAGATTGCCAGCTTCAAAACAAGTGTAGAAAAAGAACTGCGAAGTTTAAAAGCAACCACTAGCTTTAATAATTTAAGTAAGGGGGAAAGGGAGGCTATTAAACAATTACAACAAATACAGGAAATAACAATACGCCCCGCTGACAAGGGGGGGGCAATAGTAATAATGGATACCACAAAATACGTGGAAGAATGTATGCGTCAATTGAATGACACTACAACCTATCAACAATTGACACGTGACCCAACTGAGGAATTCTATAAAGAACTGAAAGTGTTATGCAATGTAGGTTTAGAAAAAGGATATTTATCCGAAAATGAACACAAATTTATCTTGGGGACACAGAGAAGGATACCAGCCTTCTACTGTGTTCCCAAGATACACAAGGATCTTGAAGCACCGCCAGGAGACCTATAGTCTCGGGCATTGACTGTATATCTTCAAATCTATCTAAGTACATAGACCGGTGGCTACAACCACTTGTCAAGGTGATTCCTTCGTATTTGAGGGATACCACTCAAATCATTGAGATGCTCGAGACTATATTATGGCAGGAACACTTTATTATGGGCACGCTTGATGTGAGTTCGCTGTATACAGTAATCGAACACACACAAGGTATGCAAGCAATTGAACATTTTTTCCAAAATCACAACTATCTGCCAAAAGAAACAGAGTGATTTTATCTTAAGTACTATACAGTATATTCTGTCTCACAACTATTTTTATTTTGAGGGCACATTTTACCTTCAGCGTACCGGTACCGCCATGGGCACCAGATTCGCCCCCAGCTACGCCAACCTCTTCCTCGCCCATTGGGAGAGGGAGGTGGTTGAGCCAAGGCTGGGGGCGACTCTGGTGCTCTGGCGGCGTTATATTGATGATATTCTTTTCATTTGGCAGGGGAGCAGATCATCATTAGATACTTTCCTGTCCGAACTCAATGTGAATGATAGAAACTTAGTGTTT
Organism: Bufotes viridis; assembly: GCA_033119425.1. Classification (NCBI taxonomy): domain Eukaryota; kingdom Metazoa; phylum Chordata; class Amphibia; order Anura; family Bufonidae; genus Bufotes; species Bufotes viridis. The sequence goes on along the minus strand of CM065597.1, from coordinate 27,049,170 downwards.
ACTCCTACTGTAGGACAGAATGTAACCACCTTTTTAGACCTAGAGATTAGTATTGAAGGGACACACATAATCTGCAATACACATAATAAACCGGTGGCGAAAAATAATTACCTACTTTTTTCGAGCTGCCATCTGCCTAAGTGGCTTAACAATATACCTGTAGGCCAGTTTAGACGTTTGAAACGTAACTGCACTAAAACTGAACAATTCGAGAAAGAAGCTAGTACAATGACCCAACAATTTCTTGAAAGGGAGTATCCTGCATGGACAATACAAAAGCTCTAGATAAAGTTAGAGGAATGACAAGAAAAGATTTTTTGCCTCAAAAAACAATCTCGAGCGAGATGAGACTATACGGCTGGTACTACCATTCCATCCCCAATATAGAAAAATAGAAAATATAATCAGAAGGAATTGGCATTATCTCCTGGATGATAAGGTGGTGGGATCTTTATTAACAGAAACACCCGAATCACTTATACTAAAGCTGGCAATCTAGCAACCCAAATAGCCCCTACGATAAAGGAACGGAGAACTATTCAATCAGGTTCGAGCTGGCTGAATGCAGATGGTTTCTTTAGGTGCGGTATATGCACCAACTGTAAAGCAACAGCCTTTCCAAGAAAAATTACACAAGTGAGATCGACTTCGAATAACTTTAGTATGAATATTAAGGGTACACTAACTTGTGCATCCACGGATGTTATATATATTTTGGAATGCGGCTGTCATAAACAATATATTGGCCGTACTAAACGGACTTTGAAAAAAAGGGTGAGTGAACACATGGCCAATATTCGCAAAGGTTATGAACTTCACTCATTGTCTAGACACTTCAAGTATGCACATAACAGTGACCCCTCTACATTAACCTATGTAGCCTTAGAAAAGGTGAGGAGATCATGGAGAGGGGTAATCACGTTATGAAGATGTCTAGACAAGAATCCCGTCGGATATTTGAATTTGACACCCTCATCCCAAAGGGACACAATGCAGAGATGGAGATGTTCGGTTTTTATGAGGGTGGGGACCGTGGGGAGACGGGGGTCCAATGTCAGGCTGTGTATCAGCACTTGGACCCCCCTTTCCCTACGGCTCCCGCTCTCTTTCCTACTATCAACTTTGGATTAAGGAAGCCCCCAATGAAACATTCAAGACTATAATATGACCGTTGTGGTATTCTTGTCACTAAGTTAACGATCTATATGGCCTTCAACGAAATATTTAAGACCATTCTGTGATTTCTATAACATCCCCAGACTAGGTATCTGAGAAGCCTATGTTATATAATACATACATATGATTAGACACAAGTGATTTCATTGTCACCATTCATGTCTATTACTATTTTATTTATTTTTACCTTATTTTTACTTTTTCTCTATTATGAGTATGTTCACAATGGATGCGGCTTTGATGCGTCTTTATAAAGCGTTTTGATGGTCAATGATTTTATTGTTTTATTTATTGTTTTATTTATTGTTTTATTAGACTTATAATATATGTTTGAAGTATTCATGCCTGTACAGGTTTGTAGTGGAAATATAATGCAAGAAAAGTACTTTTTTCTATGTAATTAGATGATTATATTTCACCTGTTCGGCTCCAACCCCTGGACTGACATCTACCAATCCAGTAACTAGCTGGGCTATTTAAATTGGACATCCTATCTGCAGTCACTACCACTGAGGAAGGGGCGTATACCCCGAAACGCGTATGGAGTGACTGGCATTTTTTGGAGGAGCCATAAAGATATAAAGAAATAGCACAAGTCCGCGGCTTGTACATACAGCTCTAAGTGCAGTAAAGGAGACCTGAGAGCTTGTTTCCAGGCATCGGCTGTCCTGTCGAGTGATTTTCTCCTTCGGTTACAGGACCTGCGAAGCAAAGACATTGGGCACACCCACTCCAGATACGTCATACACACGTGAATACCGCTGACCACGTGACACGCCGACTTACATCACGACCCAGCACGGGACGCCGCGCTCGGTCTACTTAGGACGGCAACATAGGAGCGGTAAAGTATGATTTTAGTGCCGATTTGAATGCCGATTTATACTGCCAGCTATAAAGACACAATATTACCATCACTTATTAGTGCGGAAGTCCTGGGACACAAAGGAACACTTTGGACAACCATTATAGAGTGGATTTTGCTCTAGCATCCACCAAGCCAAACACCAGCGATACAATTTAGCAGCTCTTTGTATACTCTATGTGAAACTACTATTATTTTATCAGTGTTTTGTATGTATTGCATGATTTTTACATCTGTGCTTATTAAATTTTCTACATTGACAATAAGATCCAGTTGTCCCATATAATTTGAGTGCCCCCCACTCTCTCATATTCCTTTTTTTGTTATTGGGCTTGGGTATTGCCAGGGGTGAGCACCTTGTTCATATTTTGGTATATCTAGTGAGCCGCCAAACCACTTCCAATTTTCATAATTTCAAAATTCATTTGATACATTAAACTGTGTAAATATAAATAAAAATAGTACTTGTTTTTATGTACAAAAGCCAGCTAGCAGCCCGATTAACTTAAAAAAAACTCAAAAACCTAAATTTACTTCTGATATTTTAAAAGGAATCTATCACCAGCAATCTTCCTATCCTCCCTATGCAGCATAGACACATAGCTGTGGTTCACCTGACCTTTTGATGATCCGAGGCTCTGTTCCTGAGTTATGATTTTTTTTCTTAATATACAAATTAGGCCTTTAGTGCAACGAAGGCATCGCCATTGCTCTTGTTGCACCCAATCTCCACACATTTTTGTGGGCAGCCCTTCCATTGCTGCTTTGATTATCAAGACCAGGCAGGGGCAATGCAGCAACTGAGGGACTGACCATAGAAAGGAGTGGAACTGGGGGCCAACAAGAACAATGATGATGCTCTCATTGCATCAAAGGCCTAATTTTAAGAAAAAGCACCATAACTTGGGAACAGAGCCCCTGATCAACAAAAGAAAACAACACTTTAATCAAGTGAACCACAGCTATATGTCTATGCAAACAGTTGGATAAGTAGGTCGCCGGTGACAGATTCGCTTTAAGCATTATAGCCGCACTGGACTGTGCAATTTTGCCTTTTTTCCCCAAAAACCTTGGCACTAATACTACCACTATATAGAGGTAGCCTTGTCCTTGTCCGCCAGGTTCTATTCTATATGGCTACTACTGGGACTACTACTGCCACTACTACTACCCTTACAAAGCTACATATCTCCTGCCTTGTCTTCCAGGTTCCATTATATACTGCTACTGTGGCGGCTATTACTAACTGCCACTACTACAACCCCTACACAGCTGCATCTCCTGCCTTGTCTGCCAGGTTCCATTCTATACTGCTGCTGTTGTGGCTACAACCACTGCTACTACTACTACCTCTGCCGCACATCTCCTGCCTTGTCAATCAGGTTCCATACTGTACTGCTGCTGCTTCCGAAAAAGGGATAATTTTTGGACTGCTTGTTCAGAACAAGGCACTGCTTATTCTGATACTACTATGTATGTATAACACTGACAGGCTCTCACATTACTAATGCTGTCTGTGTGTTAAAGAGCTTAAAAAAGAGAGAGAGAGAGAGAGAGAGAGAGAGTCATATAGCAATTTTGAGGCAAATTTTTTCTATTCGGGTCGAATTTATTCATACGCAAATTGAATTTGTTTTAATTTGATAGAAATGGGTTAAAATTATATGACTTTATCAGAAGTTCTGTGCCATTTCACACCTGGAAAACCCATGCCCTCTTCTTATGAAAGTCTCACCACTCCCATCAATACTATAGTTACAGATGGAGGAGCTTACTATGACCAGTCACAGTCACACACTGTGCATCCTCCATTGCAACACACTGGGCCTATGCCTGTATCATGTCTGATTAGGCAGGTAACAGATGTGTGGCGCAGAGGGGACGAAAGGAGAGAACCCTACCACAGGGAGAGGGAGTGGTGACCCCTACTTCACCTAGCACTGGCATCTAACTGCCCTGACGTCTCTAGATGGGCTGCTAACCCGTACACCGATCACATGCCTTGTCCCTGGCTTACCCTGAAATAAGCCCCAGGTAGTGAGTAGGGCGGTGGGAGCACTAGTCCTCACCACTGTCACCTAGGGTAACAACAGGGAAAGGACAAACAACACAAACAGACCACGAAGGGAGACAACGAAGAGGAGAAAACCAGAGACCCAACAGCTCCAGTTCCGACGGCTCCACAGCAACAGTTGTCCACCAGAGGTCAGAATAAAAGATCTGGAAGGAAGGTCTGTATCTGCCAACAAGGGAAGCAGAAAGGAAGAATGTATAGTAGCTGTGAGGGGCTGACACGGAAAGCTACAGATTCCTAAATGGGACAAAAAGCATCGCAAACCTAAGCAGGAAAACCTGGACTGGAATCCATTCCCACCACTAGGTCATTGAGCGATCTCTTGAGCAACCGAGCGCGTAGCCACCTGCAGCGACCTTCTGACCCTAGGCACAACAGGGTCAGCAATAGGTCGTAACACCCTCGTGACAGCTGGTCATGGGCGTTGTAAATCTAGCACAGACGGAGTAAGTTACAATGGTGGATAACTAAAGTAGAAAAGAGTCCAGTGTCTGAGAATCGATATATCAAGGCTTTATTCAAGAAACCCATTCATAATAAGTGGTTGCAAAAAGATCCAAACAATTCCTACACGTTTTGTACAACTTCCGTCTCCTTACTCATGGCAGGAAGTTGTCTGAAACGCGTAGGAATTGTTTGGATCTTTTTGCAACCACTTACTATGTATGGATTTTCTTGAATAAATCCCCTATTTATGGATTCTGAGATGCTGGACTATTTACTACTTTGGTCTTTCATATTTCCAAGTGTGGTCCGTTCACAACAGATCCTGGGAGCACAAGTAAAGCTACTTTCACACTAGCGTTTTCAATTCCGTTACTGAGATCCGTCATAGGCATGAACAATAAATGTGGACAAAACTGAACTGAACGACTAAACTAAACTAACTGAACTAAAATGCATTCAGTTCCGTTTGGTTGTGCTCTAATCACGGACAGAATAACGCTGCAAGCAGAGTTTTTCTGTCTGCAATGTGGTGCGGACCAAGACGGATCCGTCCTGACACACAATGTAAGTCAATGGGAATGGATCCATTTTCTCTGACACAACAGAAAACGGATCTGTCCCTCATTGACTTTTAATAGTGTTCATGACGGATCCGTCATGGCTATAAAGACATAATACAACCGGATCCGTTCATGACGGATGCATGCGGTTGTATTATGGTAACGGAAGCGTTTTTGCAGATACATGACGGATCCGCAAAAAACGCTAGTGTGAAAGTAGCCTAAGGGCGATCTGGAGGAAAATCTTTTTATATACATTGGGGGATGTAAAGTGATGTGCCTGGTGATGTGCTCCTCCATCTGTGGCCATATTATGGAAAGGAGCATCGTGTGGTCAGAAGATATGGGGTGGCTTCTCAAGGAGCGAAAACCATTCAGAATGTCTTCTTGAAGCCATATTAATAAGTTTACTAAAATCATATTTTCAGTGCATTTCTTAAGAATATCTTAAAGGGGTTGTCTCATCTGAGACAATGGGGGCATATCGCTAGGATATGCTCCCATTGTCTGATAATCCTATAGGTGCAAGTCCCACCGCTGGTACCCACACCTATTTCCTAAACGGAGCCCCGAAAGTGGTAGAGGGCGCACTGCACATGCGCCGCCGCTCTCCTGTCATTTCTATGGGGCCGCTGAAAATAGCTGAGCGCTGGGCCCATAGAAGAGAATGAGAGCGGTGCCCGGTCATGTGCGGTGCTCTCCTATGCACTTCTATGGGGAGAGCGCTTGGTGGTGGCCAGATCGGAGTCCTCCAGCCACCTCTTCGGTTCGCCCCATCCTCGATATAGGTGCGGGTCCCGGAGCTGGTACCCACACCTATCAGACAATAGTGGCATATCCTAGCAATATGCCCTCATTGTCTGAGATGAGACAACCCCTTTAAAGTGGACAACCCCTTCAATCAGCTCTTATAAATTCAAGTATTTCTGGTGTCTGCTGGGTTAGTGAGTCATGCAAAAATGGAGAATATTTATTACTGTGTATTTAGACAGGTTTCCCATTCGGGGATTTTAAAAAAGCTAGATGACAACCCTGATGACAGCTGAGATGGCAGCCAGTTGTGCTGCCACCTGCATTCCCAGATACAGATATATTTAAAAAATGGTTGAAAATGACTCAAAAAAAACTTTTATTGCAAGTGATATTCTGATTTTATGGGAATAGGACCTGTCACCACTCCTGACACATCCGTCACAGTAAATATTGGTATTCTTCATGAAAAATCAATGCTGACGAATCTTTTCTTACAAGTTTGTAGCATCTCTCTGTAATTCCTCTATGAAATGTAACGATAAATTGACAGCTGGGTGTTACCAATTGGGGCGTGTCACTATAAAGTCTTACGGTTTGTCCAATGAGTGCTAACAAGGCCAGGGATTTGTAGGGATACGACACACCCCTTTGACAAGTGGAAAGGTACACTTATTCATAATTATTTAGGAGGAATAACAGAGGAATGGCATCAGAATTAGGAGAATGTATTTACTAAAACTGATCTGTAAGGAGTGGTAACTGGTACTCTTTAAAGCAGGAATGCTCAACCTGCGGCATTCCAACTGTTGCAAAAGTACAACTCCCAGCATGCCTGGACAGTCTACAGCTATCAGCCTACAGCAGGGCATGGTGGGAGTTGTAGTTTTACAACAGCTGGAGAGCCGCAGGTTGATCATGCCTTGCTTTAAAGGAAACGTGTCATCAAAAATGTTATCTGCCAGTTAACACCAGTTAGCAGTAAATATCCTTTTTTCAATCTTTTTTTTTTTTTTTATTGCAGATTTTTTAAATTCTATTTCCTGAACATGATTATTGAGGCGGCCATCTTGCCTGAGCTGTTCTTAACAGGATTTAGAAAGCATTAAGGTCCCTTGCAGACAAGTGTGAGCGGATTAGGTCCGGATACGTTCAGTGAAAACTGCGTTATTTTGCAAATAAAATCATTCAGTTTTGTTTGCGATTGCGTTCAGTTTTTATCACTCGGGTGCAATGCGATTTATTGCGTTTTGCACGCGTTTGATAAAAAACGGAATGTTTACAAACAACATCTCTTAGCAACCATCAGTGAAAAACGCATCGTATCTGCACTTGCTTGTGGATGCGATTTTCACGCAGCCCCATTCACTTCTATGGGGCCAGCGTTGTGTGAAAATCGCAGAATATAGAACATCACTTTTATAGAACAACATTCGTGTACACAGCCCCATTGAGATGAATGGGTCCGGATTCCGTGCGGGCGCAATGCATTTGCATCACACATTGCACCCTCGTGGAATACTCGCTCGTGTGAAAGAGGCCTAAGAAAAGTGCTTTACAGCAGCTACATGGACCATAGACACAATGTTCAGGAGGGGACCTCATTGACTTCTATGGGAGAGTTTTCTGGGCATGCTCTGTGACCTGTGCAGAGGTCATTGTACAATGAAAGAATAGATAAGCTCTGACTATCACCTATTGTGAATGGTGGATCCTGTCTTGTCTATACACAGAGCTAATATCATTACAGGCAGGATTAAAATTGCAGATAAGCAGATAATTGCAGTAAAGTGATCTGTACAGACCAAGAAGTGGCGCCTATTATTAGGCTTAGTGACCAGTGCGAAAACTGGAAACATGCATTTGATGGTTTTTGTTTAAATATAAATATTGACATCGGAAATGAATAACTGTTTAAAAATATGCTGTTCATAAAAACGTGATTTAAACAATTGATCATTTTCTGATGACACATTCCTTTTAAAAGTTTATGGACCGCACATAGACTTTAAACTTCCAGGCAAACCATGGCTAACTCAGCAACGATATTTCTTGCAGCGTTAGCAGATGCACGCTAATCTTGCAGCTGCAGGGACAGGGAGCCTGTCATTAGTGACTGCCGGGCTCTACATAGAGGAGGCAGGGAGGTTTTTTTTTAACCTTCCCAGCCTTCTCCATGACACTGTGGTGGATGCAGATCAGGAAGCAGCAATCCTGCCGCTAACTGCTCCGATCCAAGTGATTATGTGATTGCTGCGGGCCAGGTAACTGCACAAGCTGCTGGGTCTTCTCAGAGCCAGATCAGCTCTGCTGTGAGGGTGAACAGCCTTGTACAATATGTCAGTCCCAGTGACAGGAGAAAGCAGCAATAAAAAATGTAGGGGGTCATTTATTAAGACCGGCGTTTTAGACGGTGGATCCGCCGAAGTTATGAAAAGGCACCAGCCTCTACATAACTTTGGCGTATCCAGCGCCAGTCTAAATGTAAGGTGGGCTTACATTTAGACCATTTGCTACGCCTATAACAGGGCCCACTTTTTAGACCTGGTGTGAGCAGAGAAAAGTCGCAGATTGCGGCGCCAATAACTTTTGCGGCCTATCTGCGCTGGAAATATGCCTAATGTAGGCTTATTTTTGGACAGTAATTGACCCCCCCAATGTCTAAATTATGCCCAATGTTCTTGCGTGAAATGTAAAATAAAAAAAGAAAGAAATAAAGCCAAAATAAAAATATAAAAAAATAATATAACACATTTAAAAAAACACCACCACACAGCTTCTAGCCTCCGGTGACCATAAACTACACATCACATATATCTAAATGACTATTAGGCTCCATTCACACGTCCGCAATTCTGTTCCGCATTTTGCGGAACGGAATTGCGGACCTATTCATTTCTATGGGGACACACTATGTCCTGCCCGGATCCGGAATTGCGGATCCCCACTTCCGGGGTCCGCATTTCCGTTCTGCAAAAAAATAGAACATGTCCTATGAGAGTGCCAGCGATGTGCGGTCCGCAAAATGCGGAACGCACATTGCCGGTGTCTGTGTTTTGCTGATACACGGATCCGTGAATCGCAAAACACACACGGATGTGCGGATGGACCCTTATGGAAAGGGTACATAGTCTAAAAATATATTTTAGTTGCACTTTGTGGTAGCAAAAAAAATTAAAAAGGTGTGAAAAACTGAGTGTTTTCCCCTTTTTAACATTTTCTGGGGTACAAAATAATTAAAAAATAAATAAAAATTGCATAAAATAAAGCCCTATGTGTCACAGAAAAAAAGAGCAAAAATGAGTTACATAAGCAAACAGGAAAAAAAATGTTCTGGTTTTACAAAAAATGGAAATATGTCCGGTCAGGTGCCTTGTTTGATGTGATCTCGTAAAATCAAATGGGTTTTCCGATAATGCATTGAAGAGAGGGGAGCTTGGCTGTTCCCATATCTCCCATCTGGAAAGTAGCCAGCTGCCATATATGCACCCACCTCTCTGCTAGGAAGATGGCACCCCTGGGCATCACAGTGATCACACTTTGTGGCATATCACCTTCATATAACATGTATCATGGGGAGAACTCCTTGGATTTTAAGAATGTCTTTTTATGAATTGATTACACCTACACCTATACTAACACTTTATATCTCTTTCTTCATAGCTCCAAAATCATGAAGGGCATTATCCTTTGGATTTTAACACTCACTCTGAGTGTAACAGGTGCTCAGCTCTGTCCCAAAAGATGTGTGTGCCAGAACCTTGCTCAGTCCTTGGCAATCCTATGCGCTAAAACCGGACTACTGTTCGTACCATCAGTCATCGATAGGAGGACAGTGGAGCTGAGACTCACCGACAACTTCATCACGGTGATAAGAAGAAAGGATTTCACCAACATGACCCGTCTGCTCCACCTTACGCTATCAAGAAACACCATCAGCCAAATCACGCCTTACACCTTTTCCGATCTTCGTGGTCTACGGGCTTTACACCTGGACAGCAACCGCATCCTTTCCATGGGGTACGAGCAGCTTAGGGGACTGCAGAACCTGAGACATCTTATCCTCAGCAACAACCAGCTCAGTGAAATCTCTCCAGGATCTTTTCAGGATTTTTTAGGCACATTGGAAGACCTGGACCTTTCCTACAACAATCTGGCAAACATTCCTTGGGAAACCATTTCGAAACTAACCAACGTAAATTCTCTGAGTCTTGATCACAACCTCATTGACTTTGTGCCCAGTGGTGTTTTCACAAATCTTCACAAACTGGCCAGACTGGACATGACGTCGAATAAACTGAAGACTATTCCTCCAGATCCTTTATTCCTACGCATTCCGGTCTATGCAAAGTCCAAAGGATCACCATTGTCCTCCCTTGTGTTGGGATTTGGAGGAAATCCCTTGCACTGTAATTGTGAACTGCTGTGGCTCAGACGATTGACTAGAGAAGATGACCTGGAAACGTGTGCATCACCTTCTAGTCTTCTAGGGAAGTACTTCTGGAGTATAGCAGAGGAAGAGTTCATGTGTGACCCACCGGTTATCACACATCACTCCCCACACATAATGGTCATGGAGGGAGAGGCCGTCGTTCTGAAGTGCAAAGCAGTTGGTGACCCAGAGCCTTCCATTCATTGGGTATCACCAGAGGGTAAGGTTGTCTCAAATTCCTCTCGAAGTGTCTCCTATGAAAACGGGACCTTGGAGATCTCCATCACCACAGTCAGAGACAGTGGCCTGTTTACTTGCATTGCATCCAACACTGCAGGGGATGCCACCGCACCCGTAGAGCTGTCAGTGAGCCCCCTACCTCATCCAGCCAATGCCAGTCAAAGGGGGCACAGGCCTGATAAAGGGCCTTCAGACATTCTCACACCAGCTAAGCCTGGTGCCTCCAACAATGACTCTATGAACCACCCAGAACGGAAAGTGATAACTGCTGAACTGAGCCACAACTCTGCTCTTATACAGTGGTTTCTAGATAGGAATATTCCTGGGATTCGGATGTACCAGATTCAGTACAACAGTTCCACTGATGACAGTCTCATTTACAGGTGGGTGTCAGAACGACAAAGCTGGCTGAGATATGTATTGTTGCTTGCACCTGCAAAATTAAAGGATAAAGGTAGTGATGTTAGATGAGGTGGGGGTGGTTCAAATCTTGAACGTACAAAGAAAGATGGATTTGATAACTTGGCAAGAAGACATTTACTGTGTGTGCAAAATGCTGTGCATATTCATTTCTGAATATATCGTTCTAGTGGTAGAGCTTTATTTTTCTGCAGACAATGTTCCATATCCACTGCCTAGATGTAAAGAGCATCTGTCAGCAGGATCAGCACTATAAAATCAGGCATAATGCTTCGTAAGGTGGATCCTGCAGAGGAAACAATACCTAATTTATGTTCCTCCATTACGATGCTTTTGAGAAAAATAATTTTGCATTAACAAAATAAAACTACCAGAGGTCTTTGGTGCACCGAGGGGCAGTCCTAGGCCAGAGCCCCCTGCTTTTCTGCAGAGAGCCACTCACCTGACCACTTGATTGACAGGGTTGGGCTTTTGCCTGCCCCTGTAATCTCATGTGGGCAGGGGCGGACTGGGAACTTAAAGTGTTCCTGGAAAAAGTACGAAAAGTGGCCCCGTTTTATAGTTGGGTTCAAACTGATGGAAGGCAGGGCCAGCAATACCATATTGTGGCACATTATACCAACCCGACAGAGGGAAGTACCACAGTCCATCACAAAATACTGCTAGGAGCACAAACTACATCCCCATAATGGCAGGCCATATAAGGAGGGCCCAGGTGGTCCCGTGAGCATCGGCCCACTGGGAAATTTCCCTGTAAGGTCTATTGCTGACCCTGCATGTATGCTACATCATTGGTGCATGTACAGTGAATCTGCCTCTGCTTCCACAGCAAGGTAGATGACTGCTACTGGAAGGAGGAGACTCTTGGTTTTGTTCGTGTGAAGGTTGACATCATCAGCGCATGTACAGTAGAGGGGAAGCAGAGGCAGATACACTGCAAATGCAACTACAGCATGGGCATGACATTACATGGCCAGGCAATGATGTCTGGTCCTGTCAATCAAGGTGTTGGGATGAGTGGCTCTAAGTGCAGAGCAGAAGAGCTCTGCTGCTCCAGGAGGTTTGGGTCTGCCTCTAGGTTACATATTTAAAAAAGTTATTTTTATCAGGTATGACGCAACTAAGGAACATAACTAATATGTCATCTTACTCACCTGGATCAACCCTACTACGGTTGACAAGATTGATCCTGCTGACAGACGCTGTTGAAAGTAAAACCTGCAAGCTACTTGCAGCCACCCCAAGAAGTAGCTGACAGTATACTGTTACACTTTGAACTGAATAATCGTGCAGTATATGCAATGGCCAGGGCCCCTTTTATAATTAATGGGGGTACCCAGGTGTAGGAATGGCTGAGTGGTATAGGGTGGCCTAAAATGTCCCTTTATGTTGTATGAGAGTGTCACGGTGCTTCTCCTGAAGACAGTTGGACCCCAGGCGTTGGGGAATAGTTGAGGAATTTTGAAGAAATAATTGAGTCCAGACTTTGTGATGAAATTGCATAGCAGCTTTACTTTGGTAAACGTTTCTCCAAACAGTCTGTGAAGGTTCTCATTTATCCAGGTCATGGTATATCTGTAAAGAATAAATCAAGGCAACTGGACTTGCTGTAGATTCCTTGAAAACGTTTCACTCGTTCTTCCAACTCAGAATTGAGAAAGCTCGTTGGAAGAACGAGTAAAATGTTTTCAAGAAATCCACAGCAAGTCCAGTTGCCTTGAATTATTTTTTACAGATGTTTCTCCAAACAGTTTCAGGCTTTGTCTTGGTCCCAGCAAGCTTTGACATTAAAACTTTGGCAGGCAAACTCAACTCTGCTACATCTGTTGGTCTTTGGCTTTGCTGTGCTGACAGGCTTGCTGTATAACTTAGCTTCTTCTTTATGCTACAGCTTCTCTCTTGGTAGGCTGTCTCCTAAGTTATGCCAGGGAACTCTCCTCCTGGCTCCTGAGGCTCTAAGCTGTGGCCTCCACATCCAGCAGAGCTGAAGGTGCTGTAGCTGGCTTGGCTTGGCCTGGGCACGTCCAGCAGAGACGTGCCCAGAACACCCTCATTCCCCTAGCAGGGGGTAAGCTAGACTGCCTCTAGAAACTGGTCTTCATCCTTCCTGCAGGAAGTGGGAATCGCCCACTCCTCCACAGAGGAGGATGTTAGAATGGAATGGAAAGCTCCATTCTACCTAACTGTAGCTCTGCCGTAATTTGCTGCCATCTGCTGGTGAACCAGGCACATTATATTTGAACACAACAGCTGCATAGAAATAGGAATGCACATAGTGAAGGACTTAGAATAAATGCATAAGATGACATTAGGTTAACCAATGAAGATGGTATGCAGGGTGCAGAAGTGGTAATGCCATCTCTGGAGCATTACAGTAACATATACAGTAAGCTCCCCCTAGTGGCAGCTGCAGGTACGTATAATGTTTTGCTTTAGGGTAGGTTTACACGGCAATCTTGGGTGTGACAGCTGTCGCTCGACAAAGGATCACAGTGCAGCAGCGCTGCTATAGAAATGAATGGGATCGCAGTTTACCGTGACCTCAGAAACGCAAAAAATCCAGCAGGGTTGGCTTTTTTGAAATTCTGGGGTCGTTTATTGCAACCCCATTCATGTCTATGATGGCTCTGCTACACTGTGTACCTTGGTCGCGTGACAGCTGTTGTGCCAAGATCGCCGTGTAGCCCTACCCTTAAATCAATGTCTACACAGGGGATTCGGAGCTCCAAGAACTATAAACATACATTAAAGAATCAATTGGAGCAGATTTTTGGACCCAAAAATGGCATAATGATAATAAGTAAAGTCTTATACAACACTGGTCACAGTCAGTACTAAGCCCAGGTCACGTCTCCACCAGCTGCATAGCCACACTACATTGACTTGACCTTTTTTTTTGGCAGTGGTTTGATAACAGATGGACTTTTACGGTCCTGACCTTGCTTGGCCCATATCAGTTATGCAGCAGCTATGCAAGTTTTTTCCCGGCATCTGAATATTGGAATTCACATCATTGAACTATTATTCTGAAGGCTCAATACTACAAGAGTCCACAGACATAATAGATCTATAAACAGCAATATTAATGATAGTCGTTATGTCTGTGCCTCTAAACTGATCGGAAACAATCACTCAGCATCTTTATTATATTATCGTTATGAGTACTTAAAGAGGTTGTCTAGGTTTAGAAAAACATGACTGCTTTCTTCCAAAAACAGCAACACCCCTTTCCATGGGCTGTGTCTGGTATTGCAGCCAGGCTCCATTGGCGTCCATGGGGAAGTGCTGCAATACAGAATGTGGAAAGGGGCAGCCGCCATGTTTTTAACCCCTTCAAACAGTAATCCAATATGAAGTTAATCCCTATCCACTGCATAGGGGATAATTGTTCAACTGGTGGAGGTCCGACTGCTGGGAACGCCACCATTAGCAAAAACGGGGGTCTCGAGAATGGGCAGTTCCATAGAGTTAGGATGATGTGGCAGTACACATGCTCAGTCGGTGCCCCATTTAAATGGGGGACACCATTCTCGTGATCAGTGGAGGCGCCAGCGGTCAAATCCACACCAATCTGACAGTTATCGCTTATTCTGTGCATAGGGGTAACTTATTGTAACCAGACTACCCCTTTAAAACTGACTCGCTCATGTTCTTATAAGGCTTTGATGCTTTATTGCACGTGCACGTCAATGAGGCTGAGTTGCAATACCAGACATTGCCTAAGTGCAACTGTGACCTCTGCACCCCCTGCTACGCCTGAGATTGTTCCCCATATTAGAGATTTTCTTTTAAGCTGTAGTTCTCTTTTAATTTTTTAGTGACAACCCATACGCCTTTTTAAGGTGACCACTAAGGGACCTTAGATGGTCCACCACCTTTTATTGGTGGCCTAGTCTAAGTGCTGCGTGGGTTTCCCGTGCAGTAGAGAGCATGGGCTCAGCTATCACATAAGAGCCAGGCTCCTGCTCTAACTGGCAGGATCAGTAAAAGCATTGAGCATTGCCATTTAACCCCTTAGATGCCATAGTCAATACCCACCGCGGCATCTAAGTGGTTTATAAGAAGGGGGCTCCCTCTGTCCTCAATTGGCACCCTGTGAATGAGATCGCGAAATGCCAACATCGTCACATGGCAGCCTGGGGCTCAATGAAGGCATATCAAGCTGCACCTCTCTGGTGCACCCTGATGGTGCCTGTCGGTATAGCACTGACAGTATAATACACTGTACTACATAAGTAGTACAGTATATTACAGAAGCGATCAAATGCCTGTTAAAGTGGCCTTGTAGGAATAGTATTATTATGAGTATGGTTGAAAAAATAGGTAAATTAAATTTTTTTTAAATAACAAAATCTCCAAGTTCAAAAATATACTCTTTTCCATTGAAAAATTTTTTTATGAAAAAAAAAAAACCTGCGAAAATTAAGCATTAGGTCCAAAATTGGACAGTCCATGAAGTGGCGGTGCCAGCAGTGGTAAGTCTTAGCCCAGCAGGTCCCTGATAATAAAGGATTTCGGTCACTCTGCTTGAAAAAGACTCGTAGTCCAAATGCTGCATTCTTCGTGAATAAATTAGGAATTGCATTGAAGACATCGAGTGCTGCAGTATTTGTCCCAAATTCTTGCAAATATAAAATCCCTTCCACATATTTGGTATCATTGTGTCTGCAACAACCTACCCTACACAATTATCTTGTAATTATACAGTGAATGCTGTAAAAAAAAAAAAAAGACAGAATTCGCCACCAAAAAGCAAAAAAAAAAAAATAATTGATGTACCCCAAAATCGTATCAATGAAAACTACAAGTTGTCCTACCAGAATCAATTCATACAGCTCTGTAGAATGAAAAATAAAAAAGTTATGGGTCTTGTGATGCAGAGATGCAAAAACATTTTCTTTTCAAAAGAAAATGTTTTGATTGTCCAAGAGTAGTAAAATGTAACAAAAAAAAACTATATGTATTTGGTATCTCTGTAATTGTACTGAGCCAGATAATAAAATGTTATTTTTATTTTTTATGCCAAAAAATGAGCACCCCTAAATTTAGAAACCTAAAAACCCAGTGTACACCAGAATGGTGGTGTTAAAAACTACAACTTGTCCTGCAAAAAATAAGCCCTTGTGCGCTACATCGAGGGAAAAAAAAAATGATAGCTCTTGGAAGGTGACAATGAAAAACTTAAAAATAAAATTGCTTGGTCAAGAAGTCCAAAAGCTGGCTGGTGACTAACGGGTTAAGCAATCTCCTGTCCGAGTTCTCCGCAGCTGTACACAAATAACCTGGATATTGAACTGTTGTTCAGGGGGTCAGGCACAAGAGTAACCGAGGAATGGCGGCTGGACTTTGTTTGTCTGCTCTTGTCTTATCTGCCGTTTCCATGAAATCTCTTGGCCTTTATGGATTCTTATTGTGAAGCTCAGAAAAAACAGAGTGATTACTGTGTAGTCCCTGCCAGTCGCCTGCACAGTTATGGAAGAATTTGGTTGAAAGCACATCTGGCGGCTGAATATGCTGCCGTATGTAAGAGCAGTACATCACAGATACAGGTCCTTTCTCCAATTAGCCAAAACGGCACAAAAAAATAGCTCACTATTTAACTAATGCTGACAATCAAAGAATACAATGGCTTCTTCTCTGCCGTTTGGAGAAAAGACCTGTATCGGTAATATACAGTTTTTTTAAAGGACACCACATCCAGGCGACTGATCTGCTCTAAGGTGAAGCTGTGACTTTTTTTTTTTTTTTTTTTTGCCATTTTGGCTGACACAACTGTTTTTTGCAACAGCGGCCGTATGTTTTACTGTAGTAAGTGGAATTTTGAAATGTGTGTGTATAATGCAGCCAAAATCTGAGCCTTTTTTCTTGTGTCTCTTCCTCTGCAGAAGCAATAATAGGAACACTGCCTAGCACTATGGGGGTCATTTACGATCAGAAATACGCCTACATCATATTTCTGGTGCAGATTTCAGCACAAAGGTTATTTGCGCCGCAAGCTGCGACTTTTCCCGGCTCACGGCAGGTCTAAAAAAGTGTGCGGGGAAGGGCTGGCAAGCCCGTCTTATTCATCATTTTCTATGCCTGTTTTAGGCGTAGAAAATGGTCTAAACATAAGACAGCAAGGAAGCTGGCTTACATTTAGACCGGCGCTGGATATGCCGAAATTCTGTAGAGGCCGGCACCTCTACATAACTTAGGCAGACCCACTGCCAAGCGCAGGGGCTTATTAAGACCGGCGTCTAAAACGCCGTTCTTAATAAATAACCCCCTATATGTTTATAGCAGACCTGTCAAGTCTCCTGTGTGATGGCAGCATATGATAGAGAGGGAGAAATTGAGCCTGGAGATATATGGTTTTCAAGGATTTTATTTTATATTTTCATGCCAGGACTCATAAGGTAAAGCCTACTTCCCCCGCCAACTCCTAGAGAAAGCCTATGAGTCCTTCTTCCCCTTCTCACTAATAGAGAAAGCCTGTGAGTCCTGCTTTCCCTACTCATTTATAAAGAAAGCCTGTGAGTCCTGCTTTCCCTACTCATTTATAAAGAAAGCCTGTGAGTCCTGCTTTTCCACCTAGTCATAGAAAAAGCCTGTGAGTCCTGCTTCCCTATCTACTCATAGAGAGACCTGTGAATCCTGCTTCATCCTACTAACAGAGAAACCTGTGGGTCTTGCTTCCCCTGCCCAGTCAGAGAAAGACCATAAATCCTGGTTCCTCTGCCCCTTCCTAGATAAAGCCTGTGAGTCCTGCTTCCCTCGCCCACTCATAGAAAAAGCCTGTAAATCCTGCTTCCTTACCCACTCAAACAGAAAGCCTGTGAGTCCTGCTCTTTCCACGTACTCATAGAGAAATATTGTGAGTCCCGCTTTTTCCACGTACTCATAGAGAAATATTGTGAGTCCTGCTCTTTCCACATACTCATAGAGAAATATTGTGAGTTCTGCTTTTTCCACGTACTCATAGAGAATGTCTAAGAGTCCTGTTTCCCTTGTCCACTCACAGAGAAAACCTATGATTAACATGAGTTTGAGGGAGTATGGTGAGTTTGTGTCTTTTCTGTATGTCCTTCTTAAACAGGCCCGTACATAGTAGGAACCTCTCCTCGTGGTAGGTGCCTCACAGGTACCTCAGGGTTCCTGTGCAATTGAACGTGCCACCAATATGTCCACTCTCCCCAATCACCCATATTTGTTGAAGACTGAAATAGAAAATGTGTACATTTTTAATTATTTATTTAGCAGACTGTGCTTGACTTGTTCTTTAACTACCATAGGATATCATGGAGAGCTCTGTGGCAAAGTGTAATCAGCTTCCCCATTGAGTTCTTTGGGACAGCACATGATCCCTTTGCAATAGGTGAGGGTCCGATAGATGGTTTCTATAGTACAGTCTGTCTATATACTAGGTATGTTTAACATGGGATTGGGAATACCACTTTTTAAAGTAAAGTGCCCTTGTTCTTGAGGCAAAGACGCTTGTAACAGACAGCAGGAGTGGGCTCACTGTGCTAACTAATGGGTTTGGCTTTGGGCTAAACTAAGGGCATTGTCCTGGCAGTTCTCTGGTATTCACCCTTTAACTCCTATACAGGGATGTGGACTTTGCTGCAGGGAACCAACCAGGCAGCTGCCTTGGGGGCAGAGACACCAGTCGAAGCACCAAAGGATCAGGCAACACTAGTGGATGGGAAACAGGTCAGGGAAGGCAGAGTTCATGCATATGGTGAGAACAGTCAGCAGAGTATTAGAAGTTCAGTACACGGCAGACAGACAGAATAGCACACCGTTACTGGTTAAATAGACAACTAGGAACCTAAAGCTCAGGCAAGGGATGGAGATGGAATCATAGTACATCATATATAGGAAGGGCAGAGTAGCTCCTTAGTCAAGCAGCTACACATACAGAGCAAGAGATTAACCTTTACAGTACTGCAATAGAGGTTATTACAATGAACAATGGCCCTAATTCACACACAGGCAGCCGATGACCATGCGCACATGACAGTGGCCACCATAAACTGTGGTTGTAACAACGCTTCAGCTAAGGGCAGATTTCTTATAGCCAATGGATGGCATCTCTTTCTTGATCTCTATTTTCCATTGTACATGTGTTGTTTATTCATGTCATCGTATTGTGCCAAGACAGTTTGTTCTGTTCCTGCTAGTGATGCTCCGTAGATCCTTCTCGTCTTGGCCAGGATTGAGTTCCGTCAGTTCACCCCCGGAGAGGATTGATTTGGTTAATTACTTAGAGATGATTGCACTATTGTAGATCAGTCATTACTTAGTAAGATTTTTCTGCAGTATACTGAGGATCATTTCTACCTTTTTACTTATGTTTTGAACCTAACCATCTTGATGTCATCATGAGCACAAGGTGAATGCATTTCTTACAGCTTGTGTTAATATTATTGTAGAGCCTATGGGTCCATGCACATCAATTCCGTGTGCACCAGTCCTATCAGCCAGAGGAGGTCAACAACATGTGTAACTAAGGAAGGCTGGTCATATACTTTTGTTGAATGCTTGTTCAGCCAACAATTATCTCTGTTGATCCCCCTTCTCCCCATGCATGCTCTGCTCTGGGAATAAGCAGCTGGAAGACAGTGGCTCATCTCACCTGCCTGAAAACCAGAGGATTGGATGTGTTGGAAGCCAATTCCCAGAAATTCTGTCCCCTGCCATCGGGATAGTTGGAAGGCCCCCATATAGAGCTGGTCCCAATAAAAATGGCAACTTTGGCTAACCTTCATCTAGTATGTATGGCAGGCTTATATAGGCGGCTTATGGTTCTATTATTTGGTATACTATTTACATGGTACGGTATTTATGTGGCAGCATTTTCTTTATTTTTCCCTTAGATAGGTGTGGGTTTTACCCATGAATCTTAAAAGGTCCTGGTGAGCTGTCCTGAAGTGTAGGGTTAAGGATACTGCTGCTTATTACAGACTCAACACTCATCAACCGCACCAAATATTTTAAGCAGTCCCTAAAAGAGTTGTCTGACTGATTCATTAAAGAAGGCTCTAGTTTAAAATAATAAAACAAGTCATAACCATAGTATCGATCCCCCCCCCCCCCGCTCCTTTGTCCAGGGGTGCACAACCAATGAGGCCAGATGAGGCCTCAGGCAGCACCAGGTAGGGGCAAGAGAGGGGCAGCCGAAGGGCTGTGGGCTGAAGGGAAGGGGTTAGGTTAAGAAATTGTCATTGTGAAGGAGGGGCACCTTTTCAGTTTTCGCCTCAGGCAGCAGAAAGGCTAGATGCACCTTTGCCTATGTCTTGGTTCCCCCACATGAAACGACCACCACTGCGGCATGTAACTGGCTGGTCACTTCCTGTGTGGCAAGAGGAAACAGAAAGTTTCCTGCAGAAAACTAAGGGGATTGGTGAGCATGACATATTATTTTACACAAAGCATAGCCATTTTTTTTAAGTAATCGCCCGGACAATTAAGTTAATGGTTTTATTAATGCCAAGACCACATAATACATATGCTTTATAGACTTCTTGATCTTCAAGAATATAGTCTGGGACTTTTTTTTAGATTGCCCTCTGCTGAATAGTCCTGCATTAAGGTCTGGTTTTACACTTTACATTCATGGTTCACTGTAATATGAAATAATAATCCCCAGCAAAAATTAATCTTACTACAGTATATGCTTCTGCAAGTGATCTCTATAGAAACATTCTCCCAGGACTTGCAGATTGACTGTGCTAAGCCCTGTGTATTAGCTCCTCAAGTCCTCAGGCTTTATGCTCAGCTTGCCATCTAGCACTTGTCTATGGCTTCAGTCTACTGTCTTCATCGGGCGTTTCTTGACTTGGTCCACTAACTTCTTTTCTTATCCCTATGCTATCAGTTCTGTTTCTTCTGCTTCGGCTGTCTTCTGCTGGTAATCTTTCGACTTTGGCCTTCACTTCTGTTTGTGCTCCCTGTAGTCCGTCCAGTTTCTGCTGCTCTGTGCTCCTTCACCGTTCCATGAGCCAGTCTAATCCCATTTCTATGAATTTCTAATGTCTCAATGTTTTTCTGTTGCTTTATGGGAGGCGAAGCAGTAATGAGTTGAACCTTGGTTCATGTGTCCCTGTAGGGTTTTTGCCCTATTGCTTGCCATAGCTGATCACGCGTACAGCATGATGACTATGATTTACGCTATTGCTTAGAAAACCTCTTTTAATAGATCCTATTTACTGGATCGCAGGGTAGGAGGAATATTTTGTAGGGTAGAAAACAAAAAAAAAGTCTATGTAAAAAAACATATAATGTATGTTCTTAGCAAAAGAACCCGAGTCCACAAATAGATTGAATGATGGTTAAAGAGTCTCTGTACTTTCACTCAATTTAATTGAATAGAAAATGTGAATAGCAAATTTCTAAATCACTTCATTTAAAAATCTGCTTGCATACACCTGAAAAACCTGTAAAGTCATGGCCACTAGGGGTCTTACTTCCACCTAACTTGCAGTCTACTGACTGTTGTCAGACCAGATCCGTCCCTGGTAACAGAGACTCAGATGACAGCTCACAGAAAATGGGGGTGTGCAAGAGATCCTGAGCCTGATAGAAGAATTGCTTCTACACAGCTTTTGAACATCATAGAAGTCTCTTGTGTGTCTGTAAGTGTGATCTCCCCCTCCTTATCTGTTCTTTGAACTTCGGTGCTGAAAACAAACATAGTGGGAAGTAAGGGAAAGGACCTCACAGCAGTACAGGGCTGGCAGATTTCACAGAAGGGATACACCCTCTGCTTGTGAGAGAAATGCATCTAGCTGTGCAACGAAAGAGGGCAACAATATGGCTAAAAAAAAACAACTATGCTGACAGTGTGTAAGAAGCCACGGAGAGGTTCCCCAGATACCAGATGTCTGCTGCAGGCCTGCAAGATATCCATTCAGGACCAGCAGATCTCAGGTGGACCTTGATTCTGAAACTAGGTTACCCACATGGACTGATCCCTTAGATTCAGCGTTCATCTTACAATGCCTGATGCTCGCTTCACACTCACCAACTTTTTGATTTTGTCTTTCAGGAGAACTGTAAGTGTGGCAAAGTCCCCACCATGCATTAATACACCCGTTTCGCAGACTGTGACCATTTTATGTGAGATATGTCCCCTTTTGTGATGCAGCACTACCCACTTTAATGTGCATCTGGCCAACAGTGCTGAGTAAGATGATGCAGCATCCCAGCTCCACAAACATCCAAGGCTGGTTTCTGTGGCCCCTCAAAAATGTGGCAACTCTTGAGGGAGGTTTCCCTTTTTGTTGGAGCCTCCAAAATGTTTTGGCAGAGTTGTTATGTATGACTTAGGGCAGGTTCACATCAGTGATATGAATTCCGTTATTGCTTTCTGTTATAACGGAAAATAATGGGATTTCGTAAGACAGAATTCAAGATGGAAACCTTCAGAGGCATTCCGTTTTGATCTTTCATAATAGAGATCTATGGGCAAGCATACCGGATCCATCTGGTTTCTGTTATGCAGGACGGAAAAGAAAGTCCTGTCGACAGCATTTTCTTTTCCGTTTTGAATTCCGTCTTACGAATTACGTTATTTTACATTATAACCATGTTATAACTGAAAGTAATAACGAAATTCATATCACTGATGTGAACAGGCCCTTACTTATTTGAATGTTTATATACCTTGAACACCTTTGGATCCAAAATGTCTCCCTCTACTTATATGTCCTATACCAAGAAGGCTGCAAAAAGTGGCACCAGGGCTAGGAAAGCATTTCACTTTGCATCTGGTCGGCTCCACTCTGCTTTTCACAGGTGGGTGCATGGCCATTATTATCTGGCTATCAAACCTGGATGGATCCAACATTTATGGCACTTTTCATGGTGTCGCTTCCACTTCATTCCAGCAATTGTCGAATTCTCGCAGCTTTCAGGCCCCCACCGTTTGGATGTTGGTGGCATATCCTAGCGTTGTTAAGCAATGTCTTTTATGAGTCAACTCCTATAAGTGTAAAATGTTACAAGTATACTTACGTGTAGACTAATACTGTGCAAGCGTCTGCATCTGCCTTTACTTATCTTGTGCTGACCTTGAGTGAGTGTACATCATGTCATAATCTTCATTCTTCTGCTTCCTCTGACCGCTGACCTCATAAATCCCAGTAGAGCTGGCACTACTGATTTTCATTCTGGGAAGTGTGGTTCTCTGAAAATGTAGTTTGAAATAGAAAGAAAAAAAAAACACCTCCTGAATGCAGAGAGTATGACATACCTGCGGTGATGGACTGGATTACTTTAGCTTCTCCAAAGGAGGTGATTTTGTGGACCTACCTAACATTCAGATGTATATGCATCCAGTTTTGATCACATCGTTAAAGAGGTTTTCTAGGATTTTCATATTGATGGTTTATCCTCAGGATAGATCATCATTTTGAGATCGTGGGGGTCCGACTCGCAGTTCCCCGCCAATCAACTGTTTGAGGAAACTCCATTGTGGCCTTCTCACTGCTTTCCAAGCACAGCACCGTCCATTTCAAAGCAGCTTTAATTGGTATTGCAGCTCAGCCCCATTTACTTGAATGGGAATGAGCTGCACATAGCCACATGACCGATGTTTGTGACATCGTACAGCTGATTGGAGTCGGACCCCCGCCAATCCCATATTGATCACCTATCCTGAGGATAGGCTATCAACATGAAAATCTCAGAAAACCTCTCTAAGGGCTCATGTTCCCGGCCGTGGCCGTATTGTGGCCCGCATACAGGGGGTCCGCAATACAGTGCTTTTGGGCTGTTTCTGGCTGTGCCTCCGCACCACAAAAATTTAGTGTATGCACTACTTTTTTGTGGTGCGGACCGTCGGATGTGGATCGTGGACCCACGGTCATGCCCATGCATTGCGGACCGTAATTTGCGGTCTGCAGCATGGGCCCAGCCTGCACACGGGCGTGTGCATGAGCCCTAGCTATGTTGATATCACTGCACGCAGGCTATATCAGCTTCAGATGGGTAATAGACCACCAGATCTTATGGGTCTAACCAGGGGCGTAGCTAAAGGCTCATGGGCCCTGGTGCAAGAGTGTAGCTTGGGCCCCCCTTCCGTCAGTGCTTTGTGGCCAGGAGCAGGGAAGCATGTAGCCTTCGTACTGACCGAGGCAGACATTGAAACAGCACCCCGCCTCCATGCCAAATTATTGACCTAACCCCTTACCTCCAGCCAGAGGTATAACTTGACCAGCATGCACTTTCTATAATACCGGTGTCTTCTTATGTGGTACAAGGGTCTTTGGGCCCCCTCAGGCTCCTTGGCCCGGTAGCGACTGCTACCTCTGCACCACCTATAGCTAAGCCACTGGGTCTAACCCTTTCCATGTATCTTAACCCAGATCATGCCAGAGGAACCTTGGGTTCTCTTGTGGGTCAGCCTGATTCTTTGGCTTCATGCACATGGCATAGCTGTGTATGGGAAGTCTGTACGTCGGCACACAGAATCCATATGGTTCTGTATTACTCTGTATGTGGCACCATATGCTGCCATGGTATTATAGACGGAATCGGAAGCATATCGATGCACATAATGGGTCTATTATGACTCTGTAAAACATGGACATGTACTATGGCTTTCCTACCATCGACATGTGAATACCTACTGCACCACTAGGACACGGGATTACTTGCTGGTCGTTGGGGGTCCAACTTCTGGGATTGATTTGAACCTGTTTACTCAATAGACAGACCATCATTCAACAAGATATGGAGTCCTAGTGTTGTACCTTCAGACTAATATTGGGTGTCCCACAAAATATATTCTACAGTTTTCAAACCAGCACCTGGATCTGAATACTTCTGGAATTGAATGTAATTAAGAATTTAGTATAGCCACAGTCAATAAAATGTATCTGTATGGCGCCATCTGCAGTTTTTCCTTTTCCTTATTTTGTTGTCCTTCTCAGTAACATCGCTGAGGTGGTCGCACATGCTCAGATCCATCTTTCAACTGCCACTAGCCGGATCTACTGTTAGAAGCCGTGACAGTTAGCTGTAACGCAGAAAGAACACCCCTTGAGCAGATAGAGAGCTGCAGCAGAAAGGGAACATCCCCAAGCTGTGATAGGAAGAGAGCTACAGCGGAAAAGACACGCCCACTGAGAAAGGACAACGTGAGCTGCCTGCTTGAAATAAATCTAGACGAGCAATGGATATAAAGATCTCTAGATCCATGTGAGGTACAGGGCTGGTTCTAGCTTTTACATTAATCACAGGATAACCCCTTTAAGAAGCCACACAGGACGGATTTCCCGTAGCTAAAATGCCGACATGCATTTTACCGGGTTGCATCGCAAATGGTGAAATCCGAAGTGAAAATCCACAGCATAAATTGATATTCTGTGGATTTAAAATCTGCACCACAGGTCAATTCCGCTGTGAATTCCACATGAATTTTTTACAAAGCATGTAAACCACTTTGCAGCTCCTGTAAACGCTATGGATTTTCCACTCGCAATTACGTTACAGAAAATCTACAGCTTTTCCGTCTGATGTGACCGTACCCTAAAGGTGACCCTCCCTTGTTTGGGGCTTAAGATAAGTTCAGCTCATGTCATGCAATGGTTGCCACTAAACCAAACAGCGCCATTCTTGTCAGTTGTCCCAAATGTTGGACAATCCTTTAGACTAGGTTGGAAAATGCAAGAAATGTTCCACGATACAAAAAAAAAAAAAGGATCAAATTATTTTAAGCCATTTGAGGTTATTTCGGAACAGATGGTTCCCTGCAAAGGGATTACACAAGTGTTTTTTTTTTTCAAGTGTAATATCTGATGTTTCCCCCGCTAACGTTGTGCCTGATCTCAGCTGTAAGTTGGAGGCAACCTAGTGTTCCTTGCAAAACCGAATCTTTACTCAGGCTGGTGGGCAGATCAGGGAATTCATTATCTGCAGTATATTAGTACCACATGACGGACTATGCTAAATTTAAAGAGGTAGTCTGAACACAGACTTGACAGTTGTGCTCACAGTCACAGGAAAGGAATATGCAATAGTTCCCAGCTAGGGCCACCAGAAGATCAGTACATGATCAGGAAGAATTGGCCATGTGCAGCAGCCTAGAACTGTCCAGGATGTAGTGTAGGGCCACACGGTCAGGTTTCTGTACGCAGTAGCCAAAATCACAAGTGGATCATAAAAGGAGAGAAAATATACAAGACAGATATAACTTCTCCTTTTTACTGAATTCACTCCTGGTTTTGGCTTCCAAAACTGTATGCAGAAACCTGACCGTGTGGCCATGCACTTAGGAGCCTGACATCTTGCTGTATAGTTAAACTTGGATTGTAAGCTCGTCCAGCAACCTGGGAATGAGAAGTAATGGCTCAATGGTGGATCCAGTGTTGACCACATTTGATGATGACCAAGCAGAATTTTTTCCATTTCGTTATCTGTGTGTGCTTTCCTCATGCACTTCTGGTCCTTTGTTGTCCCTATTCATTTACTTGTTTGTCTTGAGGGTCTCCCCATCCTGCTGTTTGGCCATTTGTGCTGGGTCTTTGGTAGTGTCACTGAGGAGCGTAGGCGGTAGGCACGGCTGTGGCATGGGAGCTGAAGAGGAGTCTTGGCAAGCCTTATGAGTTGTTGTATCAATACCCTGACACAAAGGGGCAGAGGAAAACTCCCCGTGAGGTGTAGAGAGGGGGGAAGCTGCAGACCAATGCTTAAAGGGGTTGTGTCACTTCAGCAAATGGCATTATGGCATCATGTAGAGAAAGTTAATACAAGGCACTTACTAATATATTGTAATTGTCCATATTGCCTCCTTTGCTGGCTTGATTTGTTTCCCATCGCATTATACACTGCTTGCCTCCAGGGACCGCGGCAACAGCTGCAGCACAGATACGAGGGGGATGGAATTGAAGCTGCTGCACATGCATGCTTATGTGCACTCTCACAGTTTAAGCCACCAGAGGCCTGGGCTTTTTTTCTATAGTGTGCAATCACGGCCACTGCTGCTGGATTGCATGGTGGTCGTAACCCCTGGAAACCAGCAGTGTATAATCAGGGGTGCATCACCAATGAGGTTAAGAAATTAGGTTAAGAAATTAGCATTGGGGAAGGAGGGGCGCCATTTTAGTTTTCATCACAAGCAGTAGAAAGGCTAGGCGCAACCGTTTGTATAATGTGATGGAAAAATTAATTAGGCCAGCAAAGGAGGCAATATGAATAATCACAATACATTAGTAAGTGCCTTGTATTAGCTTTCTCTAAATGCCATTTGCTGTAGAGAGACAACCCCTTTAAAGAGGTATGCCGGTTTTAATCATTACATTTATTTTGAGAATAGGTTGCTGAACAATTTTCTAATGTACATGTATTTAAAATTTAGCTTGCAGACCTTTATTATATCCATAAAGTAGCCTCTCCCTAAAGTTATAAAAAATTATCTGGCCCATTTTAGTCCTGTAAAATGCATCGATAGGACTGCTGAATAGGACTAAACATGGCGTCAGTCATAAGCCATTATGTGATCCTCACAAGTATCATGTGAACAGGCTTTCAGTTACCTGCCAGTTATCTTATACATGAATAGAAGTGTATTGAGGAGAAAAACATATACAGTATATACAGTAATACTACCTGCAACAGCATCTCAGTGCTGATCCCTTTTTATTTTTACACTAAAATTAATTAATGTAACATCTCCTAAAGACATGTAGCCATTTTACAAATCACCTACAGACAGGCAGCCATGTAAGTACACACAGTGATGTAGTTACTGTAATAATAACAATACAAATGATTTCATCACTAGTCCTATTTACTTATTACATGAATGTGTCCTGTGTACTGACCCAGCACATGTACAGTATGTCAGCTAACACTTCTCCTAACACTTCTCATTATTTGTATGATTTACTATTGTATAAACAGTCTCGGAGAAGCTGCGGCTGCATCCCCTTCCTCTTGTCTTCTATTTACTACATTGAAGGTGAGAACATGGCTGAACATTCAAAGAGAACCTACCAACAGGGTCCCTATAGGTTCTTGGAAGATGGAGAAAATGCATAATTCAGCCAGTATTCATTTTATATATTCATATTTCCTCTAAAAAGAATGATTCTGCTTTATATTATTCCAACATTTTTAGTCCAGGTGCATTATTGGTGTGGCAAGAGACTTGAGAACCGAAGGTCACTGAACGATGGGACCCTGCATTTTCATTACTTGTAGAGGCAGGGAGTTAATTACTGTAATAAATTAGAACGGATAGCTTCTTAATATGTATGATGGGGAATTATAATCTCCTTCTCGGAAATCGTTCACACCATCTTAGCCTTTATAAACAAACTCAGTTATAAATAGGATATTAATACTTACGCCCCTCAAAATATAATCTTCCTCGAGGTTTCATACGTCATTTCTTAAAGGTCGATTTCTTAACACGCTATCATACAGCGATCCCAGCAGGAATGGAATCAACTGAGCAACACATGAATTGATGAGACGTAAAATTACGGTGAGGGACATTCATCAATATTGTCGCAAGTCACATGAATTGAAAGCAGATGAAAATGGCGCAACGTGCAAAATTTACCAAGATGCCACATGTGCCACACATCTTGTAGCTGACATACTCGCTGTGCTTATATAAATGCGTTTCATGATTTGGCGCATTTTACGACTCCTTCACCGCGCCCCTTTTTCTAGGCACTTTCTTAAAGCTGATGAGGCAGGTGTGAAACGGCGAATAAATTTGGAGCATGTGCGTCATGAATACTTGCTTGATGAAGACCAATTCATGGGTCAAAACGTTGCATCTTTTGGGATGCGTTAATAAACACTACGCTTGGTCTGCATGGATGCCTTCAAGCCAAATTTTAATTTTGGAATCTTCTGGTCTAAATTTGTGATTTTTGGAACTTTTGTGAATTTTCCAGTTACGACAGCTTTACTTCAGTTTGCTGCTTGCAACCATCACTGCAATTTTCTTCAGTCCCTTTTTGGGGTAAGTGATGGAAGATGCTCCATGGCTGACCAATCAATATGAGCTAGTCGAGAGCAATGTCCAGTATGGCCCCTTCTTAAAGAGTCTGTCTGATTACAGAGTAAAAAAAAAAGATCTACTTTTGGTCTACTTTTTGTAACTTTCTAACTTTCTTGTAGATTCATTTTACCCCAAGTAGGCAAAAAGACTCCCTCAGAGTAATGAGGCCCAAATTAAGAAGAAGCACATCTAATTTGGAAAAAGGTTAAAGGAATACTCCAGGCAGAACTGATATAACGTGTTACACTTAGCACAGGGCCTGAGGAGGTGGAACATGACAAAGAGCCCAAAATTTAGAAGTCATGCACCACTCCCTCAGACTAGGCATAATGCAGTGTAACACAGTGTTACTTTCTTTAAAGGAGTTTTCCAGGATGTTTTAAAATTAAATGCCCCTCCCCAACCCTCCGCCATCCCTCTACTGGGCCCAATACTCAATTTGGGTTCCTTGTTTCCCTGGGCTGTCTTCTCTGGACTTCCAGTCCCTGTCTGTATGAGGTCACGTGGACTGCTGCAGGCAATTATTGGCCTCTGTGGTAATGTGTCCCCAAGCGAGGTCATGTGCTTCTTAGGAACATGTCACCATTGAGGCCAGTCATTGGCTGCAGTGGTGCAGATTACCCCCCCCCCCCCCCCCGGTAAGGAAGTTTACAGACAGGAGGACCAGAACGGAGGTCCAGTGAAAACAGCCTGGGAGCCATGGAGCCTGAAAGGCTGGGAGCAGGTATGTATACTGTAGCTCTCTTCCAGGGTTGAACTGACCCACCAGAGTACCAGAAGATCCTCTAGGCCCAAGCTCTGGCAGTAATGGACCCCTAATAAAATAGGGCTCTTAAGAATGGGCCCTCAGAATCATTTCCTCTGGTGGGCCCAAGGTACTTCAGTCCAACACTGCTCTCTTTCCAGGTCCTGCTGGGTTGGAGAAGGGGAGAATTCAAAAAAAAAAATCCTGGACAACCCCTTTAAGAAATGGATTGAAATTCCAGATTATAATGCATAGTGACTAATTTGTGGGAAATAAATGTTGAACAGGAGAACCTTGTGCAAGTGTTCAATTCCGCTATAGCACCCCCACAGGGAAAATCAAGCATTGCAATGGGCTGTACATATAATGCGCCCTCCAGAGAGAGATACAATCTTTGAAACCAGTTTTCTATCCTTGACATTGACAACCCTTTTTAAGATTACGTGGAAAAATAGTGAAATACGACAGTCTGTACACTGGCTTTAATTTTTAGTAGCTGTTTTATGGCCTAAAATATAACATTAGATTGGGGTGGGGGCTTAATTACAAAACTCTTTGCCTAGGGTAGAAATTTTCCTCATTATCGTGTTGATTATTTACTTTTAATTGATTCAGATCCTGAAGCCGGCTATAAAATGGAATCTTTTCTCTGGTAATGGCTTTTTATTTATATCAAAACTCCTGATTTACAAAGAGCTAATTTGTTTCCAGCTTTATGTGGCATCATCACAGTGTCTTGAGTTTAGGAGGAGTAATGGAGGACTGATGATTATGAGAAAGATGAAAACAGACAGACAGGGCTGCACGCCAGGGACCGTGGTAGGAGAGGAATGTCTGACACATTAATGGGCCTCCAAGGTTTAGTAGAAGACAACTCCATTTGGAGGTGACCTTGGAGCCAGTCACTTGTCACTAGGGTCAATTCCTTCTGGGAGGATTCACAAACCATATGTTAGACATTATTGATGATACTTCACGTATATAAAGATAACTACAAATATGATGGAAATAAAAGGACATGGTCATGGCGAAGGACCTTCAGAAAAAGGTATTTTTATTTGTTCAGTATTTTGGAGGATCATGGTGTTGGTGGGGTCAACAGTCGAGTTTATGACAAGCCCTGGTCACATGCCCTATTGGGACATATGAACATCATGATGGATGTCCTGCACTTGGGACTTGTAAGAGAGAGTGGGTGTGGACCCCCTGTGCCAACTAACCAGTTTGACTTTGTACTAAACCTAAGGGCATTGCCTTGGCGATCCCCTGGTAGTCACCCTTTAATCCCTGCACAGGCATATGGACTTCTCTGCAGGGAACCAACCAGGATGCTACTCTCATGATGGGGAGTGGGGTAAACTCCCCACCGTACAATATCACCAATTACTAGGGAAAAGGGAGCTGGTCACCTCCTAAAGCTTCCCTCAACTCGCCCTAGTCTCCTGGCTGTATGAGCCGCATTTAATGGTAAGGGGGCTCATACCCACGAACCTAGAAATCTAGGAATACCTGCATCGCCCTCAACAAGTGACCGGGCAGAGACCTCCTGTTCATACATTACAACGGATGACGGGCGTCTCCAGAGGCCTAGTAGCTGACAGGGAGAAAGACAGAATGCAGCAACTGCATGACAGGTAAGTACACAGTGTAACAACAGAACACTGGAAACAACACTTACCTGTCACAGCAGAGATGGAAAGACGGCACCAACAACTAACCGGACCTTTATGCTTACACCGGATGCACGGAAGCTCCAGACAGAACAGTACACTGTCTTGCAGAGTAGTCCCCCCTCCAGGGAACCAACCCCTTTTCGGGGACACACACACACAAAAGGGGAAAATGTCATACGTCCATGAAGGCCTATACACACCTACATGAAACAAACACCCAGATGTATAACAAACCTCCAACTCAAACCTACACCATAAACAACACTCCAGGAGGGGAAGGAAGACAAGGAGGAAACACACAGTATGACATCGTAGATGACATTGCTGAGAACATCGATGACAAACTTGGATGCCCTCAGATCTCATTCATGCACAGAGCAAGCATCTCACATGCAAGGCAGACAAACAAACTTCTCTCATTCGCCAAGCCAAAGGATATAAAAAGACCTGAGACCACACCCAACTCACCAAGCACACACCATTAACCCCGTGCACACCAGGATGGGGGAGGAATACTACAATTAAAGGGAAAGAGTCCAACATGCATAAAATACACCACATGCCAACGACAACTGCATGTACGATGGAAGGTCAATGGTCAATCACCAGCAGACCCTGACACACCCATAACAGCTACCTCCTAGAGTAGTCCTGGTGTTGTTGGCAGCTAAACCAAAGGAATCAGACAATACTTGTAAACTAGCTGAAGGTCAGGGCAGGCAAGGTTGGTATGTATCCATAAAGAGTTCCAAGATCGAGGCAGGCAACAGTGGGGAAAAATTGTATACAGGCTAGAGTCTGGACAGGAGATAAGGAGCAGAGTCAGTAGTCAGGCAGGAATTCAGTACACAAGTAGTCAGACATATAGTTCCTTCACTTGGCAAGCTAGAGACCAGGAACCTAAGCTCAGGCACCTTTCCCTTGGGGGTGCTCAGGGGCAGACTGCGAACTTAAAGTGGCCCTGGAAAAAATACTAAAAGTGGCCCCGTTTTGTAGTCGGGTCCAAACTGATGGAAGGAAGGGCCAGAAATACCCTATTGTAGCACATTATACCACCACAACAGAGCCAAATATCACTGTCCATTACAAAATACTGCTGAAAGAAATAGAAAATACATCCTCAAAAACTTCCACTGGCTGGCCGTGAGGAAGGCTCAGGTGGCCCCCTGGTAATTGGCCCATGGGAAAATTTCCCTGTAAGGTCTATGGCCAATCCACCCTTGGGGATGCTGCCTTATATACCAAAGCATAACCAGCCATTGGTTGGGGACTCATTTGACTGCGTGCTGGTCTTTTAAGAGGCCGAGGACAAGTGCTCTTGCGCCCTATAGAATAGGCCAGGAGGCCTATTACAAATATGCAGCCTGCAGATATTAAAAAGGATGCCGGTGGCCAGAAGCACTGCTTGCAGGAGAGCAGGACAGAGCTGGGGAGTGGATGTAGGCAGCGCAGTGCCTGTGACAACAGGGCGGACCAGAGCAGTGGTGGGAATAGACCACTAGTGTGACAGGACCCCATTCGATGAGCCACAACCAAGAGGCTCTCTGCAGGATTGGAAGACTCAAGTGTTCCTTGTATTGCAAGGACAGCCATTCATCTTTGGCTGCCATGTAAGACACTGGTCAGACTTCTGTGGGAAGCAGCATGCAGTGCTATTCTTCCTGTCAAAATGGCCAATACTATGTCAAAAGCCAATGAACCCCATTACATCCATCGGGCACTGATGGTGCCTGTTATCTAACAATTTCGGCACTCTATTTATTTTATTTTTCAGCTTGTATTATGGAACAGAAAAAACATATGTAGAGCCAACACTACATTGCAACGACCACCCAGCAGGCAAAATCAACTGCTTGAAGGGGGTACCAGGATTGAGACTTGATTGCTGATTGCCCAAGGATTGCTCCAGTAAGACAAACCCTCTAAGTTTCGAGAAAAATGTTAACTTTATGGTCTATTTAGAAGACGATTGACATAAGTCTGAGTCTTCAACCAGTTAATCATGAGTTACCACCACTCAGTACGGTCTTGTGGCGATTTCGACGCAGCTGACCTATATCTATATTCTTCATAGCCACGCGGCACCTTCAATACAGCATGGTTGTTAACAATATAGACCAACTGAACAGTGAGGTTTTCATTAGTTTAATTAAAGCCTACTATGGCTTGAATGGCCATGTCATACTCAGCGGCACACAATCACTCTATGTGGTCATACCCTTACTCAGTTTATTGAGTGGACCCTATAGGGGTAAAAATGTTAATTGGTTGATGGACATGACAATGCAGCAGTGCCTACTGGATCCGCCATGCCATTACTGCCCAAGATTGCACAGACAATGATCTGGCCCCTTGTGCCTTACAGTACATGAACCCCTTACCAACCACTGCAGCCATTATATGGTTGATTTGCATAAGTAAAATGCATTTTAGGAGCATTTATCACGTGCTCTACTGACAAAAGCTCTGTTGACCCATGCCGGCCATGTGCCTTTGTATACTTCCCCAACCCACATATAGTCAGGGACAACCTAATTACCATGTCTTAATCATGTACTGTATGGCCGTCTTATCAGGTAGCTAATAACGAGCACACTCAGAAAGACAGGACAAAGACAGGGAGATCAAAATGTTAACCAGGACCCAATTCGAGCCCATGGACCTAGTAAGATAATGGGCATTGATTCGCCGCACCAAAAGTAATGTTATGCATTCCTATTTCACATTACTACAAACAAGGCAAATTGAAAAATTGGTTAATATTAACGACAAACAATCTTACCCAACAGCATAAAACCCATAAAACTCAGCAAAACAGAAACGTGAGATTCATAATCACAGCGAAGATGGGAAAGAACATTGCATAAATCACACGAAGACAACGAAAATGCCAGTAAATCAAAGAACCTCCTCAAGGAGATGAAGTAACCAATCCGACAAATAAATCCATGTTAATAAAATAATAAGCAGTGCTATAAATAATTAACAACCTGCAAAAGTTTCACGAGAGACTTCTGTATAGTCAGCAGGTAAAGAAACAAGACACGAAGACATAGAAATAAGGCAACCGCTTCCATAAATAATGGTAAAACTTCTACTCCAGTTGTTCTCAAGGTGCGGTACATGTTCTGGAGGGAGTATGTGCTGCCGCCTCAAAGTACTGTATATGCTAAAGGTTAAGAACAAAAATCGTAGTCTGCCCTAGTGTCCAATGTTGCTGGTTGCTAGGCCAACGTTGTACGAGCCAATGTGCTTATAATTTAAGAACATCTGCTCTTAAAGACCCCCCAGCTCTGGAAGTCTGATCTTCTCAGTACATCTCGTGCTGTGCCTGTTCTAATGCTTCCTCTGCTGTGAATGTCCTGCCACCACTGCCGCCATCATCATCATCATGGTCCTCCTAACATACAGGCCTGTCCAATAAAACAGGAGAGGTAGAGGTCTGATTTTGATAATGCTGGCCCAGCATAAATTATCTTAAGTTGTAACATATTGTTATTGGCTTCTGGGGGTCTGTAAACTTGGGAGGGGGGTTGTCTGATCTGAGGTTTGTAATTTTTGGTGGGTCTCCTATCTTTAGTGAGAGTGGTCTGGGGTTGGTGGAGGAGGGGACTGGTCTGAGGTCTGTATATATATATATATATATATATATATATAAAGAGAGATCCATACATACAAGGAAAGCCTGTATATAAAAGGGTTATGAGATCTGTATATAGGATTAGGATGGTCTGGTCTGCAGTATGTGTAGAGTGAGGTCACGTTTTGAGTCTGTATAATGGGAGGGGGGGAGGAGTAGAATGTGTTCGTATTATGGCTGGTGTTGACCTTGCATAAAGGGGTGGTCTGGCTTAGGGTCTGTATAAAGGGGGATCTAACCTGAGGTATAGCTTTATAAATTTTGTCATAAATTTTGGTGGGAAGAAGAACTCTGCATCCCTATTCTTGTCAAATCTGATGGAAGCCCCTTGCTTCCTTGGGGGTACATGGATGGAAAATCTTGTCATTAATGGTTACTTACAAGGCTTGAAAAGGTTGAGAAACACTGTTCCACTCTTTCACAATGACCATTTATATTTTTCATACAGGATGATACCTCCAAACAATCGCAGCTTCTTGATCAATGACTTGGCTCCTGGACGGGAGTATGATCTCTGTGTCCTGGCTGTCTATGACGATGGGATGACCTCGCTCACTGCCACCCGAGTTGTAGGATGTGCTCAATTCAACACTAAAGAGGAGAATGGACAGTGCCAACCGCTCCACACCCAGTTTCTCGGAGGCACCATGATCATCATCATTGGTGGAATCATTGTTGCCTCGGTCCTGGTTTTTATCATTATCCTAATGATCCGATATAAAGTGTACAGTGGCCAGGAGGAAGTCGGGAAAGCCAGGGTCAGTAATGTGTATTCCCAGACAAACGGACAACAAGGGATGGCCTGTGCTCACTCCTGTGTCAAGATCACTGGGGCTCCAGAGGAGCTGCCACTAAATGCCGATTTTACTAGAGAAGAACAGTTGTCACAAAGCACAAAACCAGCACAAGATGCATGTGAACCAAAAAGTTCTTTGCCCAAACAAGGTAAGACATGAACCATACAAGTGTAGTCAAGGACAAAAAAAAAAACATTTTAAGGCCGTCTTCCGAATTTATTGGTTGAGATAAAAGAAATTGTCACTTGGACAACTTTCTACGTTTAGTTCAGTACATAGTCTTACATGAGGTGGTGGTCTAAGGCTTTCAGAGGTTAATGATAAGCCAGAGTGCACAGTCAGCAGGTAAGTAACATCTAATATCCCTTGTGGTTTAGGGTGATAAGGGGAATTGTGGTGGTCTAGGGCAGTAAGGGGTAAAATCTGTATATAATTTAATTTGGTTAAATCTAAACAGCTTCAGAATTCTGACCTAATTAAAGGATTTTCCCATGAAAAAAAAAATCTGCAGTTGTGAAACCAGCACTTGAATCTGAATACTTTTGTAATTGCATGTAATTAAAAATTTAGTATAGCCAATATTCAATAAAATGTACCTGTATAGCGCCACTTGCTGTTTCCTATGCTTATTTCTCTGTCCACCTCACTGAGGTGGAAGCACATGCTCAGTTTCATCCTTCAAATACCTCTTGAGCTGTGATGGGGAGAGAGCTGCAGAAGAATGGACGCGCCCTTTTAGTTGCAGCAGAAAAGTCACTCCCCTGGAGCTTTCAGACTGATATAAATCTCGCAGAGCAATGAATGGGGAGATCTCTGGATCCATGGGAGGTACAGGGCTGGTTCTGGCTTTGTTAGAAATATATAGTTGTGTCAGATAATTAATTTGATTTAATTTGTTACATTTTTCATGGGATAATTCCTTTAACTTACTAATATATTGGAGTCAGGCTTCTGTTTTACTGATACATAGCTCCAAATTCCCTCACATCATAGCCAATCAGAAAAAATGATAAAATTCTCTCTTTGACCTGAATACAAGCCAAATGTAAAGAGCTCCCCCTACTGGTGGCTGTAGGTAGAAAGAATGTTATCATTCGAAGGGGTTTTCTAGGGCTCCTGATATTGATGACCTATCCTCAGGCTAGGTCATCATTATCCAATCAGGGATTTGATGCCAATACACCCACGGATCAGCTGTTTACTGCAACCGCTGGCTCTGAAACTACCACTTACAATGGATCAGTAACCATAGCTTAGTTCAAAGTGTAATGGCCATGCTGGGTTAGTGCAGCTCAGCTCCTATATACTTGGCTGCGGAGAACAACTTATTGGTGGGGGTGCTGGGTATCGGAGTATAGAACATAAATCTTGGGAGCCCAGAAAATTCCTTTAATTCTATGGTTGTGCGGCTGCCTCTTCCAAGAGGTGCAAGTGAAGATGTTCTAGTGACAAGGAAAATGTCCTATGTGTCCAATTCACACAGGTTAGATTTGCTGTGGAAAATTGGATTCTGAAAAGAAGAAAAAAATGCAATGGATTTGAAATATGCAGT
This sequence comes from Bufotes viridis, assembly GCA_033119425.1. NCBI lineage: Eukaryota > Metazoa > Chordata > Amphibia > Anura > Bufonidae > Bufotes > Bufotes viridis. The sequence goes on along the minus strand of CM065597.1, from coordinate 27,011,795 downwards.
TGTGGATTTTGCAGCGGATCCACAGCACAATCTGCAACGATACGTTTTTTTGTGGATTCATTGTCAATTCATTTATTGCAGATTTTGACTTCCCACGTCGATGGGGATGACCTTCAACAAATCATAAATTAACTTGCTGCAGATTTTTTTCAAAATATCAGCCCGGCAGCTCAGTTTCCACACTGAAAATTTCTGCAGTATGCTTTTACCCTAAGAAAATCAGCAGATTTGCCTGCAAATCTGTGTCATGTCCGCTGTGGAATCGACTTGTGTAAATTGCTGCAGATTTGCAGTGTGGAATCTGCCCCGCAAATCTGCCATGTGTGAACGCTCTCCAAACTCAGTAAACATACCGCACTGTATTATCCTAATGGACACTTTTTATTTAGGATCCCTTTATGTTTCAAGTATTCTACATTACAGTATGTTGCCATTTTTGTTAAAGAAAATTAATGTCATAATAAATCCTGATCTGTTTGATAGGAGCTCAGTTACGGATCTTGTCAGCATTTTAGCAGCTTATTTCAATCATGGCTGACACTCACATACTGTACCATATGGAAGACGTCGCACTAATTTGACATTCTTTGACAGGTTGTAAAAATTCTGGGGAGAAGAGACTATCTTGTGAGTGGACAGATGTCAACATCTGATGGAGCTGACAGGTATGAAGAACCAACATCTGGCAAAGACGTTATGGTCTTTCCTAGGTCATGTAACCGATGAACGTGACGTCACATGGCCTAGGGAAAGCTGCGAGAAGGCTGCAGAGCTACTGCAAGCGCCAATGACTTTTCAAACAGCTGATCAGCGGGGGTCCTGGGTGTCAGACCCCCTCAGTGAAATATTAATGACCTATCCAGAGGATGGTCGTGCTTGCACAATATAGGAAAAAGTGTCTGGCTACGAGCACTTCCATGGTTCCAACCACCAGAGAGGCTGGTGCCTTTTCTTATGGTGTGCAAGCACGACCACCGCTGCAGGAAACGAGCAGTGTATAATATGATGGAAAAATGAATCAAGCCAGGAAAGGAGGCAATATGGACAATCACAATACATTAGTAAGTGGCTTATATTAATATTGTCTACATGATAAGTGTTATTTGCGAAGTGAGACCACCCCTTTAACACTTACATACCACCACTTTAGTGAAATTCTGAATTTTTGAGCAATGGCTCATGCAATTCTGCCTTGCCGCTGTCCATCCTTTCAACAGATCTTTTCTATATTAATGAATATATAGATATGTTTGTCCGTGAAGCTGTGTAAAAGGGAATTAAAAAAAAACGGTATAATAAAGGGTATCTGTCCGCAGGTTTGTACCTTTGACACCGGCTGGCCTGTTACATGTGCACTTGGCAGCTGAAGGCGTCTGCGTTGGTCCCATGTTCATATGTGATCAGCAAGATATGCATTTATCAAACTAACAGAAATTAAAAAGAGTATCATTTAAACCTGTTGCTTTAATGAGTAACAGGTTGGTGTTCAGATTGGCAGGCTAAGTCCTGGTGATAGGTTCCCTTCTTTAGCCAGCAAATATTCCTCCAGGTCCTTCCATGCAAATGAATGCTCAGCTCAATCACACGTGTATTCTGAATGGGTGGAAAGGAAAAAGCCACCTCCAGGGGTATCCCTCCCCTGAGAACCAGTGTTCATAACAAAATCCAACAGTCCGATCCTTCTCTACCTAGGGTTGGACGATATAAAAAATATTCATTCCTACGATAATGCTATTAAGAAATGTATCACAATAACTATATATGTTGCGATAAATGCCCATTTAGAAGAAAAAACACTTTGGGCCACAAGGAGATATTATACTGTATGGGGCGGCTACAAGGTGACATTATACTGTATGGGGCCACAAGGAGACGTTATACTGTATGGGGCGGCCACAAGGTGACATTATACTGTATGGGGCCACAAGGTGACATTATACTGTATGGGGGCACAAGGAGACCTTATACTGTACGGGGGCACAAGGAGACCTTATACTGTATGGGGCGGCCACAAGGTGACATTATACTGTATGGGGCCACAAGGAGACGTTATACTGTATGGGGCGGCCACAAGGTGACATTATACTGTATGGGGCCACAAGGTGACATTATACTGTATGGGGGCACAAGGAGACCTTATACTGTACGGGGGCACAAGGAGACCTTATACTGTATGGGGTGGCCACAAGGTGACATTATACTGTATGGGGGCACAAGGAGACGTTATACTGTATGGGGCGGCCACAAGGTGACATTATACTGTATGGGGCCACAAGGTGACATTATACTGTATGGGGCACAAGGAGACCTTATACTGTACGGGGGCACAAGGAGACCTTATACTGTATGGGGTGGCCACAAGGTGACATTATACTGTATGGGGGCACAAGGAGACATTATACTGTATGGGGCGGCCACAAGGTAACATTATAATGTATGGGGCCACAAGGTGACATTATACTGTATGGGGGCACAAGGAGACATTATACTGTATGGGGCGGCCAAAAGGTGACATTATACTGTATAGGGCGGCCACAAGGTGACATTATACTGTACGGGGGCACAAGGAGACCTTATACTGTATGGGGGCACAAGGAGACATTATACTGTACAGGGGCACAAGGAGAAATTATACTGTATGGGGGCACAAGGAGACATTATACTGTATGAGGCCACAAGGTGACATTATACTGTATGGGGTGGCCACAAGGTGACATTATACTGTACGGGGGCACAAGGAGACCTTATACTGTATGGGGGCACAAGGAGACATTATACTGTATGGGGGCAGCCACAAGGAGACGTTATACTGTATGGGGGCACAAGGTGACATTATACTGTATGGGGGCACAAAGAGACCTTATACTGTACAGGGGCACAAGGAGACATTATACTGTATGGGGCGGCCAAAAGGTGACATTATACTGTATGGGGCAGCCACAAGGTGACATTATACTGTATGCGGGCACAAGGAGACATTATACTGTATGGAGGCAGCCACAAAGAGACATTATACTGTATGGGGCAGCCACAAGGGGACATTATATTGTACGGGGGCAGCCACAAAGAGACATTATACTGTATGGGGGCAGCCACAAGGAGACATTATACTCTATGCGGCGGCCACAAGGTGACATTATACTGTATGGGGGCACGAGGTGACATTATACTGTATGGGGCAGCCACAAGGAGACATTGTACTGTATGGCGCGGCCACAAGGTGACATTATACTGTATGGGGCAGTCAGAAGGAGACATTATACTGTATGGGGAAGCCACAAGCCCCCCCTCCCCCTTTCCCTTAGTATAACAATGTCTTGTGGCCATCATACAGTAATGTCTTCTTGTTGCTCATGTATGGCGGAGTGGGGAGTGCAGTAGTGCGGTGCAGCTTGCAAGCAGGCAGGAAGGAGTAGGCCAAAGTCAGACACGGCCGTAGTTGTTGAAGACATACATGGTGATAGACAGACATAACACCTTTATTTAAGACAGTTGGTCTATCTTTTAGGGTCTCTCACACTCCTCTTCCTCCTCTGTGGGGGTGGGAGTTGAAAGACTTTTCCGACCAGTCACTCCTCTGCTGCTTGCTGGCCTCGCCGTCGGTGGGCGGAGACTTCATTATGGGAGCGAAAAGGAGCCGGGGGCGGCCGCTGCGGGTAGTAATTGTACTGGTATTCAATTATGCAGGGGCTGGCGGATGCAGATTTTAAAGCGGTCAGCGCACATGACCGTGTCTATGACGTCACAAAATCCCGTGGTTGTTAGGAAACAGCGATATCGCCGTTTTGGTGTTTCTTAATATCACGGTATACCTCCATCACCGGTATATCGCTAAACCCTATCTCTACCCCATCTACCATGAGGGTAGTTAGTAAGTGGGGATATCCCATACACATTAGATAATTTGCTTAAAGAGGATGGTCACCCTTGGGGACCTTTTCTACATCATGGGTCATATGATGCGTGGGTGACCTGTTACCGCTGCGGCCAATCATTGGTTTGGATTATGACGTGAAGAGAAACAAGACCTGTGGACATCAAGGGGGAGCAATGGAGCAGGAACCAAGTGGCAAGGATCAAGTAAGCAGCATGACTCCCACCCTGGGTCTGGCCTCGCTTGGGCGGGGGTGGAGAGGGGTGCGTTGTTGTAGGACTGCAGAAAAGGTCCCCAGGGGTGAACAACCTCTTTAACTAATCTACTAGAGAATCCAATCTCACAATCATTGCATAAATTACTATTTGAAGAATGCAAAAGCGTTTGATCTCCAGACCAATATATGGGCTTCCCTTCCTCTCTGGATGAGCATACGATGCATTATTTATCTCTTTGATGATTTATTTAGTGTTTGTTTGTGTTTGCTATCATAAGGATGAAGAAAGATGACTACATGCGGAATGCCGGAAGTCTACGACGAAGATATCAGATGGTTAAAAGCTGATTCATCGAGAGAGAGGTTATAACGCTGCTGTTTCCTGACCCTCTCGTTTGCAGTCGGATTGCTGTTACAGACTTGTTGCCATGGAAATGAGCTGGATAAAGTTTCTGATCCCCTTTCCACATTATTCTCACAAACACGATCACCCCCACCCCCTCCACCCGAACAGTATCTTCTTCAAACCACCTTGGACAATGATGGTCTCAATTCCATTTCTATTTCCCATCAGACCTGAAAATGTTTTTTCTATTTTTTTTATATAATACTTTTGTAAACCACCCAGATATTTTGTAATAAAATCTCTTCCGAGGAGGCTGGGGCTGCGGATTTCTGTACACCCACAAGTAGGTCATATGAAATGGTATGAACTAAGCTTTGTCTGGCAACCCACCAACACCCTAACCTTGTATAATAGCCTTTTCTATGAAATAAATAGGGAAAATAGTCAGAGGACACATGGTGGGAGTAGTAAAAGCGTGATACAATGTGTTGGAACTTGCTACAAAGGTGCCTACTTTGCAAAGTTGAAAAGCATCAATGGGATTTCAAACTATGCTGGGAATTCGAAAGGCACAGATAAAAAGATTGCACATGACCAAGGAATGAAGGCTCCATGTAGATACTTTGCTCTAGCGTTGATTGCAGGTCCTCACAAAATGTAGGATCTGATTTCACAGTAGTCCATTTAGTGTTACCTTCATGCAGGGGTATCTTAAAGCAAATTTCCACCCAAAATGAAAATTTGTCTATGTATGAATAAATCAGGCGTTAGAGCCGAAGCCAAAGTTTGGTAAGGATGTCTATTTTGCTTACAGAGATATCACTATTTTTCTATTCAGTTATGGCGGACATTTTTTTTCCTTTTAGCAGAATTAGCAGAAACTTACATGATTATACAGCTGATTGATATAAGGAGATATGGTCCTCGGTTTCTGAGAAGGTAACACAAAAATTATAGCCAATATGGCTGCACTGCCTGTCATCAATTCCAATATGGTTGCACTTCCTGTCATCAATTCCAATATGGCTGCACTTCCTGTCTTCACTGATGTAAAAATTGCCCCAGCAATTGAATAAAAAGATGCCAGTATCTCTATAAGTAATATGAATTTGATTGGCAAACTTTGGCTACTGCTCTAACTTACAGTTTACTAATATATGTACATTCCTGGCATTTTGGTTGGAAATACTCTTCAAGTGGACATGATGTGCATTGTTCCATTGGTCTTACCAGCTCCAATACAATATCACATCTCCTAACACAAGTTTTCTGCCTAGAAGGTTCAGAATTTCAAGTTCCTTTTCTCAATAGCCATATGGTATGTTGTGGCTAGAAAAAGAACCAAGTTCTTTGAAGTCCCTGCGATGCCTCCATATAGCATTTTATTTCAAAGATATAAGAAATACTTTTTGATGAAAATGCCTCTGTTATAAAGCATATGATGAATCATGATTTGATATGAAATCGGTGTTATCAGAAGGAACGTTAAAGTCCCAAAGGCTGTGATGACTTCTGAATTATGGCCTAATATGAAAAAAGTGTTCAGAAAACAACTCTTTTCTGCGTATAGCAATAAAACACTGTATCTCATTATTTGTAGACTTGTTTGAAATTTCAAAACATTTCATCGATGACCCATGCAGTTCTATAAATTGTGGGTCTGGATAAGAAAGGTAAATGAGTTATCTCCAATATAAGATCTCTGTGGGCTTCATCATGTCTTACAGTCCTGGACGAAATGTCAAGATCATGCCTGAACAGAAGCATAATGTTTTTTGATGTTTTATGATTATCTTTTGCATGCCTGCCTATTCCCCTGTTACCCATAATCTCGAGGGAAGGCTCCAGGTTTCATAGATTTGTCCATGGAAATGTCAATTTTCATCGCATAGACTAAGATCACAAAATGTCCCTCTTATTTTGACTGTTAGATTCAATCCTCCCCTTGGGCATGAGTTCAGTTCTTGCCAAGGGCCAGATGTAGCATGTTGCCAAACAACCGCAGTCCGATCAAATAAGGGCCTTTGGCCAAAAATGACATTAGATTACAAACAGTAAGGCGATCAACCACAGCTTAAGGGTATGAAAGACTCACAAAATATTATACTATATCAGTTAGAGGGGCAGGAATCTTAGCTGCTGCCATATCCAAGGGGCATGCCTCGGTTTCTCCACTGACAGCATTTGAACTCATGATTTCTACGTCATTGTCCATTTACTTTCCAAAAAGGTGAATGAATGACAAGACTCCTTTGAAGGTGCAGCTGATGGGTCTTTCGGTGATTTTGGCTATCATGAATCTAGAACAGGACTGGGAAAACATCTTCACAATGGGATCTACTTTTGAGGAGACAGGTGATCTACCAGAGAACCAAGGACAAATTCATGTCTCATGTGGTGTGGTTGTATAGCCCCTTCTCAGATGCCTCAATGAGGGATTTCAGTTGGTGACAAAAGAATTTCTTCATACTGACCATTTCCCTCCCCACTCGGGGCATAACAAGTAATTTTACCTCTTTTCTGTCTTAGGCATTTCTTCCCTAAGTCTCCCAGTGTTCAGTTTTTCACAGCCTCTTCCACCCTTACCCTCCATCATTTACACTCCTCATATTGTACTTCACCTTGATCGAAGGTGGACCCCCTATTGGATCTACCTGCTATTCCTGATAGTGATGCACATGGCTAGACTGAATATTTGATGTCTAAAAGTGTGAGACCCATTCCAGCTAAAAGAAGCGGCCGAAGATCACGCCTTTAATCTAAATTAGTCTAAAACACGAACCCACAAGGAGGTAGTTTTCACACATCTTTAAGGAAGCTAATATCCTGCTGGTGGCCTAACATCAAGGTCTTCTGGTCAATGTAGGGATGTGGCCACAAGGGGAGAAAGGTGCTCATAGGGTGAGTATGTAAAGGAATAACAGCGTCCTTCAAGCTGAGGTGAGTTAGTTTTGCTCACTTGTTTTGGTTGCACCAGATTGGGTACAACCGCAATGAAGGCCAACTGGAGAGACAGCAGGTATCGGGTTGGTGCAGCCGGATGTGTCCGAAAGAACCTTAGGCGGGGGCCAAGCCGCCACTCAGGTGAACACTGGAATTAGTATTGAAGCACTTCTGGACCTTAGTGGTCTAGCGAATGGACACGAGGCGCATATCACAACCAGATATTTTGGTACAATCAGGTACAACGCGTTTTGGGGTTTTCGGGACCACTTTATCAAGTCTACAAAAAACATGAGTAATAAGAAGAATTATGTACATATAAAATGTATATTCAATCGAGTTTTAGGGGGTGGGGCGCTAAAATTACTGAAAGAGTTTTAATACATATTGCGATAAAATTGGCATGGAGAAAATCTTGGACATAATGCTTAAAAATATATCTATAAAAGACGTAAAGGGGAAAGAAAATACATATGGGTAGCTAAATAGCTGGCAATAGCTAAATAGCTAAATACATACAAAGCATTATTGCCAGCTATTTAGCTACCCATATGAATTTTGTCTCTTATTAAACCTAATTGTACCAAAATATCTGGTTCTGGTCAATGTATCGGATCCATCCATAGATCACAATCTGCCATTTGGCCACCATAAATACAGTACTTACAGCTAAAATATGAGCCAAATCAAAAACAACTATGGTAGTTTAGAAAGTGTTATAAACCTGCTGTGGATTTTACCTTTTGCCTTGCTTAAACTCTGACTCTAACTTTGTTTGCTTTTGTCACACCCAACTTATCTTTTGGTTTTGATCCATGGCTCCATCTGACTTATCTCTGGTTCCATTGTCACGGCTGTGTCCTGCTTCCAGCAGGTGATTAATCTAAGAACTGTGACCTGGTGATCTGAATGGTGAAGTCCAAACTTCGTTTGGATAGTCCCTGTTGAAGAACTGGAGGATCCCTTAGACTGCGCACCTCAATTTAGCCATCGCCTGACCGGTGGTAGACACAAAGTTCCACTTTTAAGGTACATTGGTGTAACAGCAAAAGAAGCAGAAAAACAGACACTAAACTAAATGCCAACTTAGGTAGCTAATTGACTGTAAAACGTGACAGTCTGTCTAGCAGTCAGCTTCACATTTAGGATTAATAGTTCAGTCAAAAGAAGGCCTTGATCTTCTGTACTTTTAATGATGACCAAGCTCAAAGCTGATAATCAGCTTCCCTTTATGTCATTTGTCTCTTGGAGGGACAGAGTTGGATTCAGTTTCTCACAGGCTATTTCTCCCCCCACCACCACCACCACTAACACAGACTAATCGCAGCTGCCAGAACAGAAACGGAGAAGAGGAGAGATACGAGACTCAAAAAAAGCAAACTAATTTATTTTTTTGGCCAAACATTTTCTATTTATACAAGTCAAGCTATTTATCTCGGTGAAAAAATACTCATTTCATGCCACGCAATATGGCAGCCATACAAATCCATGAGCCAGTCCTTATCCGTACTGTGTGACTGTGATTTTATATGGAGGCATAGAGAGTTTTTTTTCTCACACATTCCATATTCAGTGTCTATAGGGTTGATGGAGACCTACAGAGGAGGGGGAAATCTAAAGGACATCTACAGAGGAGGGGGAAATCTACAGGACATCTACAGAGCTTGACCTGGTTATGGTTCCAAAGGATCATTCTCCTCTACGTGAGATAGAATGTCTGGAAAAGGAACTTTTTGATGTCTTAAAGGCAATGAGAACATTTATCACTGGTGTTTCATATGCTGGTCTTAATCTGTAGTCCTCTGGCATCAGATGCACACAATTATTAAGAGGCGTTCACCGTCACCTCATACTAATTTTGGCGCATCTTGGACCATCCATGTGGAGGAACTGAAATCCTGAAGCTAGCAGCTGGCTTACATTTATGGTATAATTTAATCATAGTTTTCTGGCTTAAATTATAATAAATGTGCCAGTCCGCTTTGGACCCGCACAGCCCACTTTTTTTAAAAATAGGCGAGCGCAGCACGAATCACCCAAAACGCATATTATTTCCATAACTGTGGCTTACACTAAAAAAAATTGAAACCAGAAGACTATCTTAGGGGGTTTAATAAATGTGCCCTGCAGTGACGTTAGAAAATTAATTATGGTTTAATTACATTTTCAATGATAAACATTTTTAAAAAAAATTATTTTAGTTTGCATGCCACTATGTATATTATGTACAGTATATCGGAAGTTTTCATTCTGCCCACTGAGCCTAATAATAGAATGACACATACTCTATTGAAGAGGTCACTTCAAAAAAGTCATGTCAGTATCATCACAAGCAGGATAACAATGACAAATAAAGACCTATATATATCTTTGGTGATGGTCACAGCGTATCTTGTTCCCCTCCCTGCACAATAGCCACTGCACAGGAGGTCACAGAGCATACCCACAACACTCCGCCTTTGAAGTCAATTAATAATTTTCTGGCCACAGTTTCCTATGGTTCCTGTGGTCCATGTGGCTGCGGTGAAGCATATCTCCAAATGCTGTTAATCACAGCTCAGGCAAGGTGGCTGCTCCTATAATCATGTACAGAAAACAGAATTAAAAAAAAATACTGAATTATGAGAAAATAAAGATAAATTGATATTAAATTAAAAAATTAACCAGATCACTCTCTGGTTTTAAATGTTGCTGACACATACTCTACCTGCAGCCACCACTAGAGGGAGCAGAGAAGCCTAGTGTGCAGTGAGCTCCATCTAGTGGCGAATGAAAGTAGTCAGAATATAAGTAAGAAGTGAAGAGCAGTATTCAGAACCTAAAACAAGATGACGATACAAGGTGGAGAGTCACTTTAAGCATGAACAGTCCTTTAACCACCTAACATCTAATCAAATCAAAACCCAAATTTGAAATGAACAATTTGGGCCCTATAAAAGTACTATAAGGCTCGACTTTAAATTGGTATTTTTGGTTCTTTCACTGTCTGGAGAAAATATCGGAAGGGGATTTTCCAGTGGATAAAAAGGCTTTGTCATAGAAATTGAAAGTGCTGCACGTTCCTTTTTTCCCCGTTCTCAAATAGCTTCAAAAGGATGAATAATAAACAAGAAAATGGCGTATTGATCCATATTGTATTTTACCGAAGGCAAGACCTAATTACACAAGCGCATCTTGTTCTCCTGAAAGGGCTATGATCGGGAATCTGGGATGGTTATCAGAAAGTCAGTGAGCGAATACAAAAGGAAGACATGTAATCTTATTATAAACCTACTGCTGCTGATAAAGAGTAATTCGGATGGAATTGCAAATAATACAGCACGATCAGCGACGTGCGTCGGTGCAAATTGTGCAGTACCATGTGCAAACATATTCGCTTCGCTTGCCATTTTGTGGCAGAGAGAAAAGTTGCCATTACCTTTCCTTTTTAGGGATTTCTTTTAGCAGCTGTTCAGACCTTCCCACCAGATGACAGACCAATCCTCTGATGGGCTCATACGTTACATAATACTGAGCCCCAGCCACAACAGGTCCAACAGATTCACATTCGCACTGGCAAGGAGCCCACTTGGCTTGCCTAGTATGGTGCCTATGTGCATTGATCTACAGACTCCATTATACCATATGCAATTGAAGGCAGACAGAGGGATAGTGGAAGGTTTTTGCACCTCTATGGTTCCGTATAGTATACTTACTGTACCTTCATGTGCATGAGCCCCAAACTGAAAGATACACTTCTTCTGTATAACCAGATGGTAGGATTCATCTGCTGTGAGAAGCTCAAGTTAGGCCACTCTGACCCTGGTGTTCCTAAAATGTGCAAAGCTGGACTGATTTCACTTACTAGGATGAGATTTTACTATCTATAGCGATGGGTAAATGAAGACTTGTGTTAGGTCTGCAGTCTGTGCCTCCCCCCCCGAGGCTCCCTGTTGGTGCGGATGCCATGCCACTTATCATGTCATCCATTGTCCTGGTTGCTGACGTCCTCTTCATGCTGCTGCTTCCTTACGGTGTGCTTTCACCTCTGGCCTCTTAACAGACCTCTAAATCCTATTTAAGGTATCTTCTCCAGCAGGAAGGTGCCTGAGCGCTAGGTTCTCTGGTGACCAGCAATGGTGTTTGATAGCCTAGTGCTTTTTCGATTTACCTGCATTATATCCTGGCTGCATGCTTCAAATGTGGGCCTTTCTCCCTGTGTACCCCTGGACTTTCAAGTCCAAGTTCAGTTTATGTTTAAGTACAGTCTGTCTACCCTGTCTGTGCTCATCTAGTCACCAGCCTGCCCACCTCATGTTTGCCTCATCACTACTTTGCCTGCAAGTCTTTCCTGTGTCTACATTAACTATGTACTGCCTCAATCTCTAAACAACAGCATTCTAGTCTTGGTTATTGTTCAGACTATACCTGCAGTTTTCCTGCATGTTTAGTGTGTTTTCTGAGCTTCAGATGCTGGCACCAGAGTCCCCAACCCCAGTGGGTCAGCTGCCAACTACACTGGAACTATCCCAGGAAGTAGTGGTCTGGTTGCTTCACTGCAGTGAATTCCAGATCCTTGTACAGGGGCTAAAGGTTGAATACCAGGGGGGTGCCGGAATAATGCCATTAGGGTTTAACCCAATGCCAAGCCGGCTAGTTGTCACAGTGTGTCCACACTCACATTTCACTTCCCTCAATAATAACAGGTGATCACCTCCTCTTTGGCAAGACAGATGGTAAACCTACTACACGATGGAGGCCTAAGAGACTCAATATAATGACCGCACATTAAATGGGTGGGACAGGATTAGAAAAACATGGCTTCTTGCTTGCATAAACATCACCATTCTTGTCCACAGGTTTTGTGTGGTACTGCAGCTTAACCTCATTCTCTTCTGTAGAGCTGAGATGCAGAACCAGACACAACCTATGGACAGGGGTGCTGTTTTTTTCAAGAAAGGAGCCATGTTTTTCTAATTCTGGACATTCCCTTTATTCCTGCTCTCCCATACCCCTTGTTTGCACCAGAGAAATGGCTGCACTATTATTTACTTTTTTTTTTTTTTTTCATCTCTCCCATTCAGGATAATAGAAGATCAATGCAGTCACCTCTCTGCTGCAAAAATAGACATCATAGATATCTGAACCTCACATGATTGTGTTTTTTGAGATAAACCTCCAGCAGCGGATGAATGCCAGTTTAATTACATTGGTAGCAGACAACTAATATTAATTCAGTTAGAATCATTTCAGAAAAGTGAAGTGCACAGTAGAGATAGCGAGGCCGAATGTTCATTGATATTTAAAGGTTATGGATAAGAAAACTGGAACGCTTCAATGTTCAAAATGTAAGTATCCCAGCTGTCGTAAGCTGCTTTGTGAAATGAGGAGCCTTTTTATTTTTGGATTAAAATAATTTAATCAGAACGGGATATAGATTGTTTCATCTGTTTTGTTATATATCTTAATTATAGCACATGGTCTAGGATTCCAGCGTACTTGTACAATATGCAGCGCCGAGGCCACAGGGACGTTTGTGTGGGGGACCGGATAAATTTAGTAGTAGTTGTACTCACAGTTTTGGAAGTCCCTGGACTGGAGTGCAGTGACAGGAAGGGCACACTCCGGTTCTGAGGTCCTTCGGCCCGATGACGCTAGAGGATTCCTTGGTCTTGGTAATTTTGAGGTATAAGGCAAGGTTGTGGTTGTCTTGAAGCCAGCACTTTGCCGTATAATAGTAGTGCAGGAAGCAATGATGAGGCAGTAGTACAGTAGAACAGTTCTTTACAGAAGAATTAAAATGCAAACAGATCAGGACTGTTCTCATAATGCATGGACTGGCGTTTTGTTTTTTTACAAAATGCACTTTCCACAGATGTTACAGGTTTCATGGCTGCACAGGTAGTTAAAGAGGAGCTGTCACCTCTCCTGACATGCCTGTTTTAATAGCTACAGATGCTCCAATTCTGGAGCATCTATTCTTATGGCTCTATGTTGTGCCATTTATTTATTATTTCTACCAGAAGTTATGAATGAATTGCTAGCAGTCTGCAGTAAGGGTACAGAGGGCTGGTAACCAGTTGGGGGGGTGTACCTGCACAGACCCACTCCATCCAATCAGTGCTGCCATTGTCAGTATGTGCAGGCTCACACCCCCAACTGGTTACCACCCGTCTGTACCCTTACTGCAGACTGCTAGCAATTCATTCATAACTTCTAGTAGAAATAATAAAGGAACGGCACAACATAGAGTCATAAGAATATATGCTCTGGAATTGTTATTACACGGGGAATGCATGAAGCTATTAAAACAGGAATGTCAGGTGTGGTGAAAGGTCCTCTTTAAGGCAGGCTTTGGGCCTACGCCAAGTCCCATGCATAGCTTAGACCGGGCCGCCATTGATAAGGCAGCGGCCCAGCCTAAGGCCCCTTGGTGACCGTTGCTAAAAGGCGTATGGGTGGTCACTAAGGGGTTAAGAGCTGTGGAGAGCACAAACGCGCCCTATGGGAGCGCTATTAAAAAAGACATCTCAGGAGTGGGGACAGGTCCTCTTTAATAGACCTTAGCATCTCTTTAAATTAGTCTTCCTCACTCTATGCTTCTCTAGCTGACTCTGACATAAACATCCGGATGTGAGGTGTAGACTAAATAAATGCAGTGCAACCCACAGGGTGGTTCTGTCTGACCGCTGGCAAACACTTCTGCTCCATTCTTTGAACAGGTTGCTGCACTTGTAGTACACTTCCACAAAATCAACCTTGGGGTTTGGAGATTTTCACAGTGGACCGAGCTGTGCTTTGATGTAGTCAGGCACCACAGGCAACTCCTGAACACGGGTGCCGTAGAGTCAATAAGTCCATATCAGATAAGTTATCTCTACTACACCTCTCTCTCTTACATCAGGTCTGCTTCTGGCCTTGTCCTCGGTGGTACTGGGTCCAGGATGAGCTAAGCTGTCAGCTTTACATCTTTGCATACTTCACTGACTGACTTGCACTTTCTAGAATGTTTTAACTCCTATATTTATATAGAGGATGACACCAGGCCCATCTTGTGGTGGTTAAGCATATGACCCGTTATTATTATGTGGATATAGGAAATACAGTAAATGCATACATAAATCGCATAGTTGCCAACTGTCCTGAATTTGACGAGACTGTCCCCGATTTTCAGAAAGTCCTAGCAAAATTGGGCTGTGGCGGGCCAAAAATGGGCAGTGCTAATGTTAACTCCTCCCATAAATGGCCATTCCTGGGTGGTATTAGGGTGTTCCTCGGGTCAGGTTTAAGATGCCCAAAAATTTACCAACTTAAAGGGGTTATCCGACCCCTATAATGATCCCCTTATTACCCGGGCACCTCGAATAGGTTATACTTACCACGATTCCAGACATTGGGCATCGTGTTTGATTCCCGCACGGCCGCCGCATCTGCTGGTCACACCAATTAAAACATCTGGCGAAGGGGGGCCGGGGGAAGGGTGTTGTATGCCAATAGTAGGCCGTGATGAGAACCAGCCTCCCTAGCGTCATCCACAATGCTAGGGAGGTTCGTCCCCGTTTCGGCCTGCTATTGGCTGCCCCCCAACACCAGATCCGCATGACCGGGAGATGCAGTGGCGGCTGTACGGGGATCAGGAGTGACTTGGTTGCCGGGCAGTGAGGTAAGTATAACCTATATGATTTGTCCGGGCAATTGGGTGATTATTATAGGGGTTGGATAACCCTTGTAAAAATTTGTAGGTGTGAAATAGAGAAGGGATAATGCCTGACAATCTAGAGCATGGTTCTAGATTTCGAAGTATTTGAAAAATATAATGGCTACATTTCTTTAAAATGTTGGCTTTTCTTTCTGATTGACAGTTATGTGCCGAACATGATGAGAAGCTAACATCATGGATATCTATGTCCTTTTTAACTATTTTACTGCCATACAGTGCCATATAATTCTTTCATACAGGTCCCTACATAATAATACCTTCACACAGTATCCAAATTTCTTACTATATATTACCCCTTTAACACTGGCTGCATACATTTTTCACACAATGCTTCCATTAAGATCCCAGGAAGAGTTTACATGCGTAATACTGCCATACAATGTAAAAAAAAAAAAAATTGTGAGGTGGTTATTGGTAAAGTCTCTCCGGTAAGCTAAGGCTTCGAAAGGGTTCATGATAAAGATTAGTAGTCCAGAACAATGAAAGTTTACATACTCCACTCTCAGGGGCCCCGTATTTGACTAGAGATGGCCCGAACTATTCGCCGGCGAACAGTTCCCGGCGAACATAGCTTGTTCGCGTTCGCCTCTGCCTGGCGAACATATGCGATGTTCGGTCCGCACCCTATACATCATCATTGAGCAAACTTTGACCCTGTACCTCACAGTCAGCAGACACATTCCAGCCAATCAGCAGCATACCCTCCCTCCCAGACCCTCCCACCTCCTGCACAGCATCCATTTTAGATTCATTTGGAATTTGCAGTCTTAGTGAGAGGAGGGAGAGTGTAGTTGCTGCTGATTTAATAGGGAAATTGATAGCTAGGCTAGTGAATTCAGTGTCCACTCCAGTCCTGAAAGACTCATCTGATCTCTGCTGTAAGGACAGCGTCCTGACTGCACCCCAAAAAGCCCTTTTTAGGGCTGCAACATTAGTCTGTTTTTTTTCCCTTTATATGCATATTGCAGTTGCCTGGCCTGCCTGTGTGTGAGGAGCTGCAGGCCCACAGACTGTAGTGTGCCCACTGCCAGTGCCCATCCCTGTCATCCCGTGTGGTACAGGACTTTGCATCAAAAAAAGGCATTTAATTTTTACACTTTAATCTAAGGTTAGTTGCCTGCCAGTGTGTGTCAGGCTGACTTCCAGTGACTGTAGTGTGCCCACTGCCAGTGCCCACTACTCATACCGGCTGGCACAGGACTTCTTCTGGCCTTGTCCTCGGTGGTACTGGGTCCAGGATGAGCTAAGCTGTCAGCTTTACATCTTTGCATACTTCACTGACTGACTTGCACTTTCTAGAATGTTTTAACTCCTATATTTATATAGAGGATGACACCAGGCCCATCTTGTGGTGGTTAAGCATATGACCCGTTATTATTATGTGGATATAGGAAATACAGTAAATGCATACATAAATCGCATAGTTGCCAACTGTCCTGAATTTGACGAGACTGTCCCTGATTTTCAGAAAGTCCTAGCAAAATTGGGCTGTGGCGGGCCAAAAATGGGCAGTGCTAATGTTAACTCCTCCCATAAATGGCCATTCCTGGGTGGTATTAGGGTGTTCCTCGGGTCAGGTTTAAGATGCCCAAAAATTTACCAACTTAAAGGGGTTATCCGACCCTATAATGATCCCCTTATTACCCGGGCACCTCGAATAGGTTATACTTACCACGATTCCAGACATTGGGCATCGTGTTTGATTCTCACGACGGCCGCCGCATCTGCTGGTCACACCAATTAAAACATCTGGCGAAGGGGGCCGGGGAAGGGTGTTGTATGCCAATAGTAGGCCGTGATGAGAACCAGCCTCCCTAGCGTCATCCACAATGCTAGGGAGGTTCGTCCCCGCTTCGGCCTGCTATTGGCTGCCCCCAACACCAGATCCGCATGACCGGGAGATGCAGTGGCGGCTGTACGGGGATCAGGAGTGACTTGGTTGCCGGGCAGTGAGGTAAGTATAACCTATATGATTTGTCCGGGCAATTGGGTGATTATTATAGGGGTTGGATAACCCTTGTAAAAATTTGTAGGTGTGAAATAGAGAAGGGATAATGCCTGACAATCTAGAGCATGGTTCTAGATTTCGAAGTATTTGAAAAATATAATGGCTACATTTCTTTAAAATGTTGGCTTTTCTTTCTGATTGACAGTTATGTGCCGAACATGATGAGAAGCTAACATCATGGATATCTATGTCCTTTTTAACTATTTTACTGCCATACAGTGCCATATAATTCTTTCATACAGGTCCCTACATAATAATACCTTCACACAGTATCCAAATTTCTTACTATATATTACCCCTTTAACACTGGCTGCATACATTTTTCACACAATGCTTCCATTAAGATCCCAGGAAGAGTTTACATGCGTAATACTGCCATACAATGTAAAAAAAAAAAAATTGTGAGGTGGTTATTGGAAAAGTCTCTTCGGTTAGCTAAGGCTTCGAAAGGGTTCATGATAAAGATTAGTAGTCCAGAACAATGAAAGTTTACATACTCCACTCTCAGGGGCCCCGTATTTGACTAGAGATGGCCCGAACTATTCGCCGGCGAACAGTTTCCGGCGAACATAGCTTGTTCGCGTTCGCCTCTGCCTGGCGAACATATGCGATGTTCGGTCCGCCCCCTATACATCATCATTGAGCAAACTTTGACCCTGTACCTCACAGTCAGCAGACACATTCCAGCCAATCAGCAGCATACCCTCCCTCCCAGACCCTCCCACCTCCTGCACAGCATCCATTTTAGATTCATTTGGAATTTGCAGTCTTAGTGAGAGGAGGGAGAGTGTAGTTGCTGCTGATTTAATAGGGAAATCGATAGCTAGGCTAGTGAATTCAGTGTCCACTCCAGTCCTGAAAGACTCATCTGATCTCTGCTGTAAGGACAGCGTCCTGACAGCACCCCAAAAGCCCTTTTTAGGGCTGCAACATTAGTCTGCTTTTTTCCCTTTATATGCATATTGCAGTTGCCTGGCCTGCCTGTGTGTGAGGAGCTGCAGGCCCACAGACTGTAGTGTGCCCACTGCCAGTGCCCATCCCTGTCATCCCGTGTGGTACAGGACTTTGCATCAAAAAGGCATTTAATTTTACACTTTAATCTAAGGTTAGTTGCCTGCCAGTGTGTGTCAGGCTGACTCCAGTGTCTGGTGGCCCACTGCCAGTGTCCACTACTTCATACCGGCTGGCGCTGGGACTTTGCATCAAAAAGGCATTTAATTTTTACATTAGTCTAATTTCAGTTGCTCGCCTGCTGCTAGTGCGTGTCAGGCCCACTTCCACCAGACTGTAGTGTGCCCACTGCCAGTGCCCACCACTGATACAGGGTGGCACAGTACCACTTATCGGAAAAAAAATGACAGGCAGAGGCAGGCCACCCCGCAGGGGCCGTCGTGGTCGTGGTGCTGTGATTTACACTGTCCCTGGAATAATGCCTAGTGTTCAGAGGCCATGTACCCTGAAACCGAAAAATTCTGAGGACGTAGTTGACTGGCTTAGACAGGACACCCAATCTTCAACAGCTTCCGCTAAGAACCTTGACGCACCCAGTGGCGTAACTACCGGGGAAGCAGGGGAAGCGGCTGCTTCGGGGCCCGGGCTGACAAGGGGCCCCGGAGCAGTGTTTCACACACACTCATTGTGTGTTCATAATTTTACATTTTTAGTCCAGGCTGGGCCCCCCTTCACATTAGGTGCGGTCACATAAGGGACCGCTCACCATGCCCACCCTCCCTGCATCACATTCATATTAATTAAAACAGGGCTCGCTCCGCCGCCCCCATGAAGAATAATGAGCTGGGTTGCCTCTTCTTCCGGCCTGAATAGCATGCTGCCTGCCAGAGAACAAGTCAGCAGCGCGCTATTCAAATTTATCTCTTCAGGCAGCGCACGCCCACCAAGTGAAGTCCTCCTCAAGGGGCACAGTGAGCGGCATAAGCAGGCCAGAGAAGCAGCAGCAACACAGCAGATGGCAGAGGGACCCACAGCAGGCACGCACGGCACTAGTTTTTTCAGGTATGTGACCTGCCCCCCACCCTTGCCTTGCCTGCTGCCGCAGTAGTGCACAGTGGTTCTGCGGCCTCTTTGAACATGAGGAAGGATGAGGGCAGGGCAGAGTCCAAGCGGTTAACCCTTTCCTCCTCTCCCAGTCTGTGACAGGAGGAAAGGCCAGGTACAGCAGCAGGCAAAGTTCTGAGTGTGCAGCCAGGGCAGGATGTAGGCTGCAGCATGTAGCTGCCACAGGCTGCCATCCCAGTCCCACTAGCCTCCTACATAATAGAAGGCATGCATCTGTTATAGTACTGGAGGCTGGCAGAGGTTGGGATGGCCACCTGGCAGCTGCATGCTGAAGCCTTCATCATGCAGCTGCCAGGTAGCCAGATCGTAACCTATGGCGGCTCCTTCCTCTGCCAGCCTCCTGTACTATAACATGCAGTACATGGCAGCCTCCCCTCTCCGCTGTTATGCCATCTACTAGTGCATACTATGGCACTCTTAATATACTCGTTATATATACACAAATATGATGCCAGGATGGTCCTGGGCTGGCATCAGATGCATGCATATGTTTGCCATAATAAGCACTAGTACATGGCGGAGCAGCGGAGGTAGAGAAGGGAAGCTGCCATGTACTGCAAGGTACAAACAGGAGCCTGGCAGAAATTGGGATAAAAGTTCAAATCACCCCCCCCCCCTTCCCAACACACATACACCAATAAGGCCCATGAACACGACTGTATACCCTCCAAGACATATGGTCCGTAAACTGGCCTGGGGGAGGGGGGGCCCGTACAAAAATTTGCTGTGGGGCCCAGTCACTTCTAGTTACGCCCCTGGACGCACCATCTTCCTCCAGCTCAGCTTTGGTCACCTGCTCTCAAGTTACCACGCACCCGCCTGCCGCTGATAGGAATAGTACTAGTTAAGACACCACTCATATAGGGTGTCACAGCACATTGCTCTGTGCACGCGCAGTGCCCCAATTTGGGAGTATGAGGACCGACCAAGCTGCTTTTTCCATCTCCCGGTTCCTGAAATCAATTCAGTTTGGTGTATGAGAGTTTGGTCTGTCATTGTGAAGGCAGTCGAAGGTACCAGGCCTAAATTTTTTTTCACAAAAGGCAATCCCTGATATGGGACATAACAGGGATTAAACTGATGAGAATAGTACTACAGAAAATACCACTCATATCGGGTGTGACAGTAAATTGCACGGCGCAGAAACAGTGACCGTGGATTAAAACAAAGGGGAAGGAGCCAGCGTTTTTTTAACCATCTCCCCGTTCGAAAAATCAATTCAATTGACCTTTCGGGGACCCTTGGTGTTGTACGTGGCTGGGTGGAGGAAGAAACCTTCAATGACATCACCGGGACGTGGCTAGCTTGGTATCCAACCTTGTGCAAATGGGGAGTTTGCGGTTGTGCAAATGGACTGTTTGCGGTGCATTAAAAGAGGAGTTTGGTCTGTCAATGTCTGAGAATCGGGCATAACCCTTACACTACCTGATCGATACAACATCATACCTGATCATATACACACACTGGATGTTTTAAAGCACGTTATTCCAAACAATTTAGGAATGTTAGTTGATTTATGCCCTTTATGGATTAAAACCCGACTCTGCGTCCACTACGTAATTTTCCATGGGAGTTTTGCCATGGATCCCCCTCCGGCATGCCACAGTCCAGGTGTTAGTCCCCTTGAAACAACTTTTCCATCACTATTGTGGCCAGAAAGAGTCCCTTTGGTTTTTAAAATTCGCCTGTCTATTGAAGTCTACGGCGGTTCGCCCGGTTCACCTGTTCGCGAACATTTGCGGAAGTTCGCGTTCGCTGTTCGCGAACTGAAAATTTTATGTTCGCGACATCACTATATTTGACCCCAAGTAGGAAACTGCCCCCTCTATTACATCCCTATAGTAACATGGGAAGTGGTTTCCTTCAATAAACAGCCCCTTCACAGTCACCGATTGCCCATCGTCGTCTATCAGTTGCCCATTTCCCAACCCATATATAGTTATCTGCTGCTGTCTATCTGGTTGTTAAGCGTTTTAGTCCGTAATTGTTTGTGCACCGCGTTATAATGAGTCCCGAGTCTGAAGACAGAGTAACGCACAAGAGGTCAATTCTCTGTAATGCATTTACTGATGATTTCCTGACACAGAAAGTACTTTTCCATTGATCACAGTTAGCACAATGCTCCAGTCTTTTCACTGGGACCTCAAACAACAACAATGTTTGCCTAATAGCTGCAAACACCCAAATATAATATAGAGATGATCCTCAAAAAAGTACCGTATACCTGTTAGGGTATGGCTAGATGGCGACACTGTGGTGTAACAATGTAACAGCGATTCCATAGAAATTAATGGGGTCGCAGCGCGAGTCGCATGTCTGGCGCCACTGTGAGCCCTGAATTGCTAAAAATCCAACTCTGCTGGATTTTTTTTACGATACTGCAGTGGCGGCACACATGCGACTTCCGCTGCGACACCATTTCTTTCTTTATGATTCTGGCAGAGACAGCTGTCACCGTGTAGCCCTAAACTTACTCTGATGGACCGCTTCGTGGATAAATACATTTTTCCAGAAAAATCGGAGCGAAGTTGACTTTTGTGAACCTAAATTCGATCAACATAAGTCATCAATATCTGAACAGTGGGGGTCTGACAACCGGACCCCCGCCGATCAACTGTTTGAGAGGGCTGCAGCGCTACTGCTAGCTCACAGCTTCTCCTAGGCCGAGTGACGTCACATTCATCGGTCACATGGCCTTGAAGCAGTTCAGCACAATTCAAGTGAGCGGGGCTGAGTGAGATACCAGGTACAGCCGCTATACAATGGACAGCACTGAGTTTGGTAAGCTGCGAGAAGGCAGCCGCGCTCACAGGATTGCCGGTGCCTGCTCAAACAGCTGATCGGCGGGGGTCCCAGGTGTCAGACCCTACCAATCAGGTAATAAGAGGATAGGTCATCAGTTAAAAACCTTGGAAAAGCCTTTTAACTTCCCAGTATAATCCTAGCAACAGAATAATGCAAATTTATTATACAGTAGAAGTCCTTCAAAAAGGTTCTCCAAGAAGGATCCCTTGACAATAAGATGATCAGCTCCTAGGATCCCAAGTGATCAGCTCAATCTGTGGAGAGATCTGATAGTGAGTTAATTTGCCAGCAGTGCCTCCAGAGAGGAAATTAAGAATTACACAGTGCCCATTCAATCAATAGTCTGTCTGTGTACTGCATGACAAGACAGGACGGGTCCTCGAGAATGAGAGGCGCTCTTTGTAACTCTTTAGTCAAGAGATGAGGAACCTAAAAGCAGTGGACTCCCCCATTATAGGAAAACTGTTTCATTTTAAAATAATGGAGCCTGATAAATCCCAGAATAAGAAATGTTCAGGATTGGTGGACTGTGTAAAAAGGGTATTTGGAAATGCCCTCTAGAAAGAACATTCTTACAAATGCAGACATAGCATAACTCATAATGGATCATCCCTTAGTCTTTTCCTCCATTCTCAGAATTTCTGGTCTATTTGGTGGGATTTTAGAAGGACTTTACTGTGTTTTCAAATGTATTCCTACAATAGGATCTAAAGCTGCTTTGGCCATAAGCACAATGTCAGGCTGCAGCAGCAAAAGCCTATGTCATGTTAGTCTTCTTTTATCTACTATGTTCCAGATTAGCTTCCAAAACAATGGGTAAAGATATTTCTTAACCAAGGCTAATTATACATTTTCAAGGGTCTTTAGCGGTCATATAATTATAGATGGTTGGTGAGTGTACAGTATATGAACCAAAATGGCAAGGTTGTACAATACCACTTAACTGTCTTACACAATGTCTCCTGTATTTACTGAAGTCGAGAAGCTCTACCCCATGGTGTTGACAAAGTACACCCTGCTCTATTGTACATTATTTATTGGAGCATGATCACAACGCACAGAGCTTTCGTTTTCACTCGGAGGGTATAATTATATAGACATCGGCCTCCACATTAGTGTTTGACAAGATAATGGAGAAGATTCACTAAGTGGTGACACGGCTCTCCAATTAGAACTCCTCATCTCCCACGTTATCCTGGGGAGCCTCTTTATTAAATTATAAGAGTGCAGATCCCGGCAGTGTTACTGATGTTTAGTTCTTTATTCTCTTCCCCATCAGGCACATTATCACTTTATAGAGTACAGACACAGTGACATCAGCAAGACAGTAAAACTGATTGGAGAGTCTTTAAAAAATCCCTCTTCCCCCCCCCCCCCAAAAAAAAAAGTTACACAATTATTTGAATTCATATCAAATTTTTTGATATGCAAATATCTATCTCCCAAGCGAAGAGAACCATCTAGCTAGCACCACCTTCTAGAGCTGGTTCCCTATCAGTCAAAGTCTGACTTTTTAACAAGCTTTGGGAGATGACAAGGGAAAAAAGCCAAGCCAAATATCCATCCGTAGACAACTGTTTTGAATTGCTTGTGTAGCGGATGGGAGTGGTAGTGGAAGTGATGAGATGTTGTTTAGGTGATGGGTGTCCGATCTGTATTCCCTTTACCTGCAGCAGGGTCTGTAAAGCTGGGATTGCTGGTCACTCTGCTAAATAAACACGCTTCTAAGATTGAAGTAGTCTTGATTCTATGAATCTCTCTAGAGTAGTGTTCTCACAGAAGAACTTGATAAGGGTCCCTTGGAGAAGGAGCTCTAGCATGTGCTTCCTTCTTCCATTCTACCTGGCCTTAAAGTCCCCCTCCTGTTAGGAACTAGGACCATCCCACTCCTACCAAGTCTACCCCTGTCCCTGCCAACTATACCTCTTCTGCTGGTTGACAGGGCATAACATGGCAAAAACATATCATATATATAATAGAAAACAATTGCAGATACTTGCAGGTCTGGGGTACTGCACCTGCCCCTTATCAGTACAGAGTAGAATTCTGGCTGGTTAAGTGAGATGCCCAAAGAAGCAGCTTAGGGGCGGTATGGGAGCCACTTCCAAAACGTGGTGCTCTGCCTGGGAGATACCTCTTTGCATATTTCTTCCCATGGAGCATTGCCACTAAGTCTCCATATACACAACTGGTCTCCTTAAAGTGGCACTCTACTTTCATTAAACGTCTGATATGTTATAGGGACATATAAAAGTTTAGACCGGTGGGGGTCTGAGCCCTGAGACCCCCACCCATCTCTAAAACGAGGTGAGAGAAGCGTGCACTTGGCACTCTCTCTCTCTCCTTGATGCACAAGACAGGAATGAGATGGGCCCACATACTTTCTATTGAGTCCATCTCGCTTCCTGTCCTGAAGTAAGGAGAAAGAACGTGCTAAGCATGCACTTCTCCCCCCTCGTTCTAGAGATCGAGGTGAGTCTCAGCACTCAGATCCCCACTGATCTAAACTTTTGATATGTCCCTATAACAAGGCTAAAGTCTAATAAACTTACAGTGCCACTTTAAGGAAAGCCTGTACCCGCCACTCCAAAGTGCTTCCAAGGCATCTCACTGAGCCAGCCAGAATCCTTCTCTGTACTGATGTGGGGCAAGCACACGAAAACAGCTGTCTACGGATGGATATTTGACTTGACTATTTTCCCCTTGTCATTTCCCAAGGTTTGTTACAAAGTTGGACTTTGACTCATAAGGAGCCACTTCCAGAATGTGGCACTGGTGAGACGGTTCTCTTGGCCTGGGAAACTCGTCTTTCCAGTTGTTTCCCCATGGAGCATTTCCACTAAGTCTGATCTCCTTAGGCAGAGCAAGTGCCTCCCCCGAGATGAATAATTTGATAAAAATATGAAAAAAAGCCATTCAATTTACATAACCTGACTCTATAGTGCAGTTCCACTTTTTACCATCACTTCAGTCAGTTTTTGGGCCAAAAGTCCATGCTGATTAATTTTTCAATATATCATTATACAGGTTGCAGCTTAATATTTCTGAGAGCTAAGAATTTAATGACACAATTTCGAGTATATGTAGTCACCACTGGAGGGAGCTCAGGAGCTTACTGTTCAATCTATATACTAGCGTATGCAGCGTAGTGCAACCAGAACCCCGGTTAGTACACATGCAGGAGGAGGACACACGCAGGATGGACACACTGCCTGTTTTATTGCTGCTGGTCCATCTGAGGGCTGTGGGGAAGGGGAGGAGGAGATGTGTTTTAAGACTTTCCAACAATGATCTCCATGGGAAAGTGTGCCAAAAGTGATGTCACAGCAAGTAATAATAATGTGCACAGTAACCATATCTTACACTGCATCTGAATGACTTGGGCCCCATAGCAGCTGCTATGCCTAATCCCTGGTAGTGATGCCTGTGGACATGCACAATTCTAAGGGTCTAAGAAACTAAATATTAGTCCTGAAATCAGCTGGATTTTCTATCATCTAATCCATCGCTTGAAGGATTTATACCCCATTCAATGACCCTAAATGCACCGCTTTAATTGCTTAAAGGGGTAGGCCCACCTCGGACTTCAATGGCATATTTCTAGAATGTGCCATGAAAGTAAGATAGGTGCAGGTCCCACCTCTGGGACCCACTGGTATCTTGAGAACAGGGCCTCCAAAGTGTAGGAGAGCATGCCGTGTATGGTGATCACTCTCCTTTCATTGCTATGGGAGTCTTGAAAATAGCCAAGTGAGTGTGCTTGGCCAACATAGCGGTGAATGGAGAGGGCACCGATTGTGCTCGGCCACCTCTCAATTCACCTCTATGGGACTATCGGAAATAGTCAAGCCAAGTCAGCTATTCTCGGAACTCTTATAGCCAGGGGTGGATTGGCCATAGACCTTACACTGAAATTTCCCGGTGGGCAAATGCCCTGGGGGCCGCCTGGGCCCTCCTCAGGGCCAGCGAGTGGAAGTTTTTGGAGATGTATTTTGTGCTGCTGGCAGTATTTTCTAATGCACTGCGGTACTTGGCTCTGTCGGGGTGGTATAATGTGCCACAATATGGTATTGCTGGCCCTGCCTTCCATCAGTTTGGACCCAACTACAAAACGGGGCCACATTTAGCATTTTTCCAGGGAAACTTTAAGTTCCCAGTCCGCCCCTGCCTATAGCGGTGAATGGAGGGTGGCCACACTTGAGCTGTGCATTCTCCTTCACTACGGGGGACCCATCCTGGAGATAGGTGGGACCTGGACCTATCTGACATTGATGGCGTATCCTAGCAATAGCAATGTCATCAATGTCTGAGCTGGGAATACCCCTTTAATTGTAGATTATCCCCAGTGCCTTAAACAAAACATCGTTACGGTTCTGTATAGGACATCATTGTAAGAAGGTGTTTAGCGCCTCTCTAGCTCGCCTATTAATTATAAATAGAAGGGCGGTAAAAAAATGCAAAGCACATGTCTGATGGTTTGCCCTGGCTACTGAGCAAATGCATAACTATTAATATTTCATTGCAGCTTGATTCTTTTCAGCAGCACAGTACATTTTGGAAGCACAATGACATTATAATAACAAAAGAGGGAAGTTTAGATATGCCCTGCTTCCTGGGGCCCAGGCTTATGTGATGAATACCAATGTATTAACCTCCACATGTGGTGTACTGCCATACAGATAAATGACCATACCCAATAATACCTTATTATAAGTGCCATGCAGTATTGTGCCTAACTACAGCATCTCTGCCAGAAATTGGCCAAATAATACTTCCATACAGTTGCCTAAATAACAGAGCAATGTAATGCTGCCACCACCATGCTCTGCAAAAATAACACAAAGTATAATGCCTAGGTAGCAGTGCCACACAATGTCTAAGTAATACTAATATACAGTACAGTGCTCAAAAAATAGTGACATCCAGTGACCAAATAACAGCCCCTAATCAGAGTAATAACAGTATAATATGATGTCTAAATAAAACTGCTATACAAGGATCCATGGTGGTCACAAACATGGGCGTTACTACCAGGGTAGCAGGCCGTGGGGCCTGATATCTAAGGGAACCAGGGTGCAATTAGTGATGACTAGTATGGACAATGGAAGTAGGTGTAGAAAATTCCTAAATTTTACTGTGGAGCCATGGCTTCCTCTGTTCAGATAGCTAGTGTTTGGGAAAATCTTGCATTATAGATGTGGGACTATTTTTTAAAATGGGTTCAGTATAGTCTCTTGTGTGTGTTAGGGTCATTGTTAGGTTTAGGGTGAGAGTTTTTTGGTGGTGGGCATGGCTTTTAAAGATCAAGGGCCTAGATTCTTCTAGGAGTCCATACATTGTACGCACAACCACATCTATGCATGGAGGGTCATACAGAGGAGGAAAGAGGAGGCATTTGATAGAGTATGATGTAATCCTGTAGGCCACAGGAAGTCAGCTACACAGGAGATACTGACATCCTGTCTACACAGGAGAGCAAGCTCTGGACTGGTAGTCAGACTGTTCTTGTTGACCTCCTAAAATGAGCAGAAAACACATTTTTGTAAATTCTTTTAGTAAATAGGATAACATTTTATACTTAAAGTAATAAGCTGATCACTTCAGATCTTCATTTCATCTTGATACATTATTTAAAGGACCGTTTACCTGCAAAAAAAACATGTCCCTTAGCAGAAAATTGAACACACTATTGCAAACTTTAAGTACAGTCATCGAAGAAGGATGTTTACATAGAGATTCTGTTCGTAAATATCCTTTGGTGACAAGAACTACATCCTTTTTTCTAATTATACCAGCAATAGCAGCTGTTGGAGGCAAGACTCATACATAAGCTGAGAAGATAAAGGAAGCAGTCAGGGCTTCTGTTCCTCTTGTAGCGATTTATGGTTGTCTACAATGCCAAGAGTTGTGAGGTTTTGGCATCATTTGTCGGCCGGTGACACAAAGTTGACTTTGTGATTCGCAGCCTGTTACTCGCTTGTTTGTTCTCTAAAGTAAATGGTAATTTCATGAGGTGAGGTCTTAGAATATGGCCTTCTGGACAGCAAAAGTGAATGTAGAGCTAGACAACAAGATGGCCTCTTTCTGCCCTCTGGCCCGCCCTCTGTCCTATTACCTCCTTCAGCCGAGCAGCACAACAACGGCGGGATGGATGTCTTTAGTTGGCCGCCGCATTATGGGCAGAGTAACAGCTTTTTATATTGCCGGCCAACTAAAGACATCCTTCCCGCGGAAGAGGAGTGTTTTTCTGGGCACATCGCCCAGTAACGCCGCCCCTGAGCACCTTCAGCGGCTCATTTACATACGTTTTCAAAGTCTTTTTTTCAGCATCTGGACCACGGACGAATAAAAGAAAGGTACTATAGTAATGAGGGGCAAAGAGTCTGTAACCTGATCTGAGCGGTCTAAAACGCTCAGATTAAGTGAAAGACTCCCTTTAAGGACGTAGTATTCAAGCTGGCGGATAAAGGTGATTTGGCCACGTAAAATGTACGAAACAGAGGCTTATCACCATTTGAGAAATATTGCTTTCTATAAAAAACTCCCTTTTAACCCTCTCTCATCTTATAGCAATCTACTACTTAATCTATTGGATACAGCATTGAATGAAGGGACTAGCTTCCATCAAATATCTGATACTTTGGTTGTAATCAATCGAACAATACCAACTCTATATTTGTTGCCAAAGATACATAAAAACACTACGACACATCCAGGTAGGCCAATAATTTTAGGATGCGGCGGCCCTTTCAAAATGTTTGTAAATTTTTAGACCATCATTTCAAACCATTGGTGGAATGTTTGCCTTCTTACATTCGGGACACAGCCGACCTTCTTTAAAAGATTGATTGAATCCATTTAGATTCAGATATGATGCTAGTGACATGTGACGTTGAGTCGCTATACACCAGCATCAGACATGGAGATGGGATCAAGGCGGCCTCATATTTTTTGTCAATGAGTGACATCCATCATGGGATGTCGAAGTTTCTCATTGAACTACTAAGCTTTGTCGTATTATTATTTTACCTCCAATGGCTCCTTCTAACTGCAGCTCCAGGGGACAGCAATGGGGGCAGCCTGTGTGCCCTTGTATGCTAACCTGTTCCTGGGGCTGTGGGAGAGCGAGCTTTTCATGTCAGATTGGATGGCATCAATGGACTGGGACATTTTTTGGGCCCGGTACATCGATGACATTTTTATGATCTGGCAGGGTACATCAAATGCACCACAGTTGTTTTTGAGGACCTCAATAAGATACAGATATAATATTCATCAAACTTTTATGTATGATTTGAAGAAGATCGATTTTTTAGATGTTATTATCAAGTGTGATGACCCTGGACCTCCGTAAATGCATTAATTCATGCATCATCGTCCCATCCTCCACCAACGATTTGAGGTATTCCTATCGGTCAATTTATTAGAATCAGGCTGATTTGTTCAAGGGATGAAAATTTTGAACATCAGGCCGATATCCTAAAACAAAGGGGATACAGCAAGAGATCAATAAAGAGGGCATATAATAGAGCCAAGAATACATCACGTGCAGTTCTGGTCCATCCAAGACCAAAGAAAGACTCAAGTGACATGGTAAGATATATTACCAATTATCATACACAGTGGGAAAATATGCACTCCCTGTTGGTGAGGTTTTGGCCCATCTTGAGGGCAGGCCCTATTCTGGCAAAGTATTTGACACCTTATCCAGCTCTTGTAGCCAGGAGATCAAGAAATCTGGGGTATCCCCTTTTTTAAATCCTACTATCAGCCAAAAAGGGGTGGCGAACTGTTTGGATCAAAAGGGCCAAAATGGGGCTGTACTCCATGTGGCAAGTGTGTCGCATGTCCAAATATAACAAGTGCTACGGATTTTAGTGACTCAGCCCATACTAAAACATTTCAAATTACTCATAGGATTACTTGTACCACTAAAGCTAGAGTTTATTATGCTACATATCCATGTCCTAAAATCTACATTGGCTTAACCACTAGACAGTTGAAGACATAATTAATGACTAAAAGAATGAAGATCTAATTAACCTCAAACCAATTCCTAAGCATTTTAAAATGCATCAGGAATGTGATTCTACTCTTCTGATGGTTCTTGGGATTGTCCATGTAGATTCAGACTGCTGGGAAACCCAGCCCGACACCAGGGCTAGCAATCATTTTGCTACAATCTCCATTAGAGACAGACTGAAGTCAATGATCAATATGTCCTGTTGAGGATTATATGTCATTTATAGCTTCTGTCATGTCCACTTAAACTCTATATGCCACAATACAGTGCATGACTGTTTTAGGAGAGTTACCATGCCAACCAGGCAAGCTACGACTGGTTGACCCACCAATAAGCCTGGATGCCAAGTTAGTCAGGTTCCTGGCTCAGTGTGCAATCATGAAGCTAGGTAGGGGAGTTAAGACTGGAATTTGCTGCTAGTCAGTGCCTGTGATCCATATGTGTCCTGGCTCCTGGTTCTTAATTTGTGCTACATTCAACTCCTGCTTAGAACTCCTGGTGAACTAATGTTGGGTCGTCTCTGGGTCAACCCCTTGTCTACTGATTTGGCTTTAATTGTCTCTCTTGTGAACTGACTGGCTTGTCTCTGGATTTACCCACTGTCTACTTGGCTTTCATTGACTTTCCTGGCTCCGATTCTGATTTGTACTTCTCTCCTGCTACTCCTTGGCATCTAATAGGTGTACCACCATAAGCTAGCGCCTGACTTCTGCCGCCTGACTCCACATACGTAACTTGGGTACCTAGCATCCAAATCCAATCTGCCTTGCAGGGGTCTCTGGTGAACATCTAGAGATACTCTCAGATCTACTAACAGGAGTGGTGGTGAAGGAAAATACTGTAAGTAGCAGATTAATAGTTTGCTAGTGGTGGTTCCAGATGGTGACTTCTGTATTCTTCCTCGCCTCTGTTTCTTACAATACCCCAAAGATCGTTTGCAAAATTGCATGGTGTATAGGCATCCAAAGGTCTTCTAAACTCAACCAATAGCTAATTATGAAATGCATGATCCTTAAGAGAATTACTTTGCATTAACCATATAAAGAAAGTAATTGGCGACTATGAGTTTTTATGGCACACAATCTCAAAGAATCTCAGCTTTTGGACCTCTGTATTAGTCATGTATAAGTCATGTAATATATGAGCACATGTAATATTAGTGACACAATATGTACAGTATCAAAGGAGTTGCATTAGACTAGTCTTTAAAGCCTTTGGACACCATGGAGACCACCATTTAATTTTTTAAGATTGCATTTTACTCATTTTTTTTCAGTTGGTCTTAATTAAAAATCTTTACTCATTTTAGAGATACAAGGGTTAAAAATTAATTCTGTTTACAGAGTATATCTTCTCAGTCCTGTCAACTGACTGCTCATGTGAAGCCTTATCTCTGATCTCCTGACTTCATAAACACTCATTTAAACTATATTCTTATCAGTTTGATAAGAGTTTAGCTATAATGAGTGTTTATGAGGTCAGAGATAAGGCTTCTCATGGGCAGTCAGATGACTGAGAATTGATGAATTGACAGACAAATTTTTAACCCTTGTATCTCAAAAACATTTAAAAAAAAGACCAAGTGGAAAAATTATTTTTTGTCCAAAATGAGTAAAGTGCAATCATAAAAAAGTTGTCAAAGGTATCCATAGTCTTTAAAGTGACCCTCCAGCCTCCTCCTCACTAAGGCTAATTTTCCTTAATATATGTGCGACAATTATTTCATAACCATCTCTTTCTCCCTGGCAATGGCTTCATGGTGAGCCGGCGGGTCTGTGTTTATACCCAACAGCCAATCTGAGGAGGCAGCAGCTTGAGCCAATGAAAAGACAGGAGGCGTGTCTTAGACTACCTCAGGCTTCCTGTGGCCACTGTAGCTAAACTGTAGTCATGGATCACAGCTCTTCCTTTATAGAGCTGAACTAAAGAGCAGCCAATCAGAGAGCTCTTAGGAAATAAATAGCAGGTAATGATCCCCTGCAGGTCCTGACTTATATATAATTTTTCGGCTCCTGTCTGGACAGTAGCTTTAACCCCTTAAGGACGCATGACGTACCTGTACGTCATGGTTTCCGAGTCCTTAAGGACCCATGACGTACAGGTACGTCATGAGTAGTTCCGATCACTGCTGCACAGCCGGCAGTGATCGGAACAAGGTACCTGCTGAAATCATTCAGCAGGTACCTTGTTACAATGCCCAGGGGGGTCTTGTGACCCCCCCATATCGGCGATCGCTGCAAACCGCAGGTCAATTCAGACCTGCGGTTTGCAGCTTTTTGTGCGATCTCTGATGACCTCTGTGACCGCGGGGATCAGAGGGTTAATGCCCCCAATGTGTTTATTTTTAACCCCCCCTGCAGCCCCCAATCATATTGTGGCTGCGGGGGTGCAGAGGGTGGTTGCGGGCGGCGGGAGGCGGTGCTGGAGGCGGGCGGTGCGGCGGGCGGGATCGCGATTGCGATCCCCCGCCCGCCTCCTCTGTTATGTATCCCTGGTGTCTAGTGGGTCTATCAGAGTGTCAGCACATTGCTGACACTCTGATAGAAACGGCTGGCATCTGTGCTTGATCAGATGCCAGCCGCTTAACCCTTCTCGTACCGCGGTCCGTACGGACCGCGGTATGGAAGGGTTAACAGGGAGGGAGCTCCCTCCCTCTCCCATCGGGGGCTGCTGTGCCTTTGCAGCCCCCAACAGGATGGGATCGCAGAGGGAGGGGCTCCACTCCTTCTGCTTCAATCACCCGCTGCCCTCTTATGGCAGCGGGTGATGGTTGCCATGGAGACAGGACGCTTTCAGAAGCGTCCTGTCTCCATGGTGCTGAAAGTCTGAATAGACCTGCTAAAGGTCTATTCAGACTTTCTAAAGTACAAAATACAGCACAGTGCACTATATAGTGTACTGTACTGTATTATACAGACACCAGATCCACTGGATCTTTCAGAACCAAGTGGGTCTGGGTCAAAAAAAATGTAAAAAAGTGAAAAAAAAGTAAAATGAAAGAAAACACATATCACTGAATAAAAAAAAAAAAAAAAAATACACTACACATATTAGGTATCGCCGCGTCCGTAAAAATCTGCTCTATAAAAATATCACATGACTGAACTCGTCAGGTGAACGCCATAAAAAAAACAACCCAAAAATGGTGTAAATAAGCCATTTTTGGGCAACTTACATCACTAAAAGTGTAATACAAAGCGATCAAAAAAGCTTATGCCTCCCAAAATAGTACCAATCAAACCGCCATGTCATCCTGCAAAAAATGAGCCCCTACCTAAAACAATTGGCCAAAAAATAAAAAAAATATGCTTCTCAGACTAAAACATGATTTTTTTTGTTTCAAAAATGCTTTTTAGTGTTAAATGTATAAAAAAAACTAAAAGGTAGACTTAAAGGTAGACTTATTGGGTATCTCCACATCCGTAAGAATCTGCTCTATAAAAATATCACCTGACCTAACCCCTCAAGTAAAAACTGTAAAAAAAATTAAATAAAAACTTTGTCAAAAAGCCATTTTTTTGTCACCTTACATCACAAAAAGTGTAATAGCAAGCGACCAAAATGTCATATGCACCCCAAGATAGTGCCAATCAAACCGTCATCTCATCCCGCAAAAAATGAGCCCCTACATAAGACAGTCGCCCAAAAAATAAAAAATAAACTATGGCTTTCAGAATGTGGAGACACTAAAAAATAATTTTGTTCAAAAATGCTTTATTATGTAAAACTGAAACAAAAACCCCTAAAAAGTAGTCATATTTGGTATTGTCGTGTCCGTTACAACCTGCTCTATAGAAATAGCACACAATCTAACCTGTCACTTCAACAATGTAAATAGCAAAAAATAAAAACAGTCCCAAAATTGTTTTGCAAATTTTCCATATTAATCAATTTTTCCAGTAACAAAGCAAGGGTTAACAGCCAAACAAAACTCAATATTTATTGCCCTGATTCTCTTGTTTGCACAAACACCCCATATGTGGTCGTAAACTGCTGTATGGCCAAATGGCAGGGCACAGAAGGAAGGGAACGCCATATGGTTTTTGGAAGGCAGATTTTGCTGGACTGGTTTTTTGACACTATGTCCCATTTGAAGCCCCCCTGATGCACCCCTACAGTAGAAACTCCAAAAAAGTGACCCCATTTTGGAAACTACGGGATAAGGTGTCAGTTTTGTTGGTATTATTTTAGGGTAACTATGATTTTTGGTTGCTCTATATTACACTTGTTTTGAGACAAGGTAACAAAAAATAGAAATTCTGAAATTTCATCTCCATTTGCCAATAACTCTTGTGGAACACCTAAAGGGTTAACAAAGTTTGTAAAACTGGTTTTGAATACCTTGAAGGGTGTAGTTTCTTAGATGGAGTCACTTTTATGGAGTTTCTACTCTAGGGGTGCATCGGGGGGCTTCAAATGGGACATGGTGTCAAAAAAACAGTCCAGCAAAATCCACCTTCCAAAAACCATATGGCGCTCCTTTCCTTCTGCGCCCTGCAGTTTGGCCATACAGCAGTTTACGACCACATATGGGGTGTTCGTGCAAACTACAGAATCGGGGGAATAAATATTAAGATTTGTTTGGCTTTTAACCCTTGCTTTGTTACTGGAAAAAATGGATTGAAATGGAAAATTTTTCAAAAAATCGAAATTCTGAAATTTTATCTCCATTTGCCATTGACTTTTGTGGAAAACCTAAAGAGTTAATTACGTTTGTAAAATCAGTTTTGAATACCTTGAGGGGTGTAGTTTCTAGAATGGGGTAATTTTTGGGTGGTTTCTATTATGTAAGCCTCACAAAGTGACTTCAGACCTGAACTGGTCCCTAAAAAGTGGGTTTTTGAAAATTTCTGAAAAATTTCAAGATTTTCTTCTAAACTTCTAAGCCTTGTAACGTCCCCAAAAAATGAAATAGCATTCCCAAAATGATCGATACATGAAGTAGACATATGGGGAATGTAAATCAATAACTTTTTTTGGTGGTATTACTATGTATTATAGAAGTAGAGAAATTGAAACTTGGAAAATTGCTAATTTTTCCAAATTTTTGGTAAATTTTGTATTTTTTTATAAATAAAAATGAAATTTTTCGACTTTATTTTACCACTGTTATGAAGTACAATATGTGACGAAAAAACAATCTCAGAATGGCCTGGATAAGAAAAAGCGTTTTAAAGTTATCACCACATAAAGTGACACTGGTCAGATTTGCAAAAAATGGCCGAGTCCTTAGGGTGAAATAGGGCTGAGTCCTTAAGGGGTTAAGTGAAATGTAATTTGTATAGGGAAGAAATTCTATAGAGATCATGTGGTTGGAAGGGACATTTTCATATACCCTACCCTTTATTAGTCCACAACTATATAGAGTACATGTATAAGACTTTTTGATGTGGAATTGTGTTTTCAATCAGCTCTGTGCTGCACTTCATCATTCTCTGCCATTTCCAAATCACCTCCCTCCTAGCAGCCTCATTAATCTCCGGCTCACCTCCAAGATGGCCATGCTCAGGAAAATGGAGAAGTGGATGGGGTGATGAGAGTCTATTTTCCATTGCACACAGTCCCCTCCTTTCTTTTATGATTAAAGATGTCAGACAAGTGTATTTTCAAGGACAACGATCTCCCATCCTAGAAGCCATGTAAATGAAGGGGCACTCAATAGCACTTGGAATATGGCAGATTCAATTATTGTAATGCGGCTAATTAAAACGGTCAGGGACTAAGTCAACACATGGCAAACATACGATAGAACAAGGTGTAATACAGTAGTAGAGGATTGAGTATTAAATCTACGTCTCTAGCTCAATAATCTGGAAGTACCCATTGAACGGCTGTCTTGATTTTTACACATCAATCAAGCGGAGATCCATAGAATAATGAGCTTCAGGATGAGGACGTGTCCCTGGGCGGGCTTGAACCGTAAAATGCAATAAATGATGAACAGTAGGAACAAGCCGATTTGTGAGAATTCGAGCCATGGTGTCAGTCCGGGATGGCTCCACAGAGAAATTTTCATTGCATTGCAATTTGCATGTGTAGCATGTCCTACGACTCCATTCTCCGAAGACGTGACTATTATAGTGGCAATGGCGCCATATTAATATGTTGGAATGTGCTGCAATTTCACTACAAATCTTTATGAAACTGGATGCATATGAAGATCAGTACGGCACCACAGACTGCAATGGATGCTGATTATAGCTACATACAACTCAGACAGAGGTTGTAGTCCTAGTCTGAGGTTAATAGCCCTATCACTCCCGTACCCCTAAGCTGGAAGGTTAAAGGGGTCGTCCTATAAAAACAATACTGCGTTTTTCAAACCAGCAGTTGGATCTGAATACTTTTCTAATTGTATGTAATTAAAAATGTAGTATAGCCACTGAGTTATTCAATAAAATGTATCTGTATAGCGCCACCTGCTGTTTGTTCTTTTCCTTATTTCTTTGTCCACCTCACTCAGGTGGACACGCATGCTCAGTCCCAACCTTCGACGGCCACCATCCCTGTTTTCTGTTAGTAGCTATGACAGTTACAGGGATAGAGTTGCAGCAAAAAGGATACACCCCCAGAGAAAGGACACTCCCTCCTGTGAGAACAGATAAGCCCCCTGAGCTTCCAGTGGACAGGTAGTTGATCTGGAGATGCTATTGATCTGGAGCTATAGCTGTGCAGGAATAAAGCAGAGTAAAACAGACTTGGAGTAGCAAAGTTGTGGACATGCAGAGATGAAACAGGGGTGAAATACATTTAGAGTAGCAGGGCTGTATTAGTACAGTCCAGTGCTGAGCTGTGGACTTGCAACGATGAAGCAAGGTTGAAGCACCATTGGAGTAGCAGAGTTATAGTTACGCTGTACAAAGCTGAATTGTGGATGTGCAGTGATGAAGCAGGGTTGAAACCATTGGAATAGCTAAGCTATAATAGTGCTGTACAATACTGAGTTGTGGATGTGCAGTGATGAAGCAGGGTTGAAACAATTGGAGTAGAAGAGCTGCAGTAGTGCTGTGCAATGACGAAGCAATGTTGAAACACACTTGCAGTAGCAAAGTCCATTGTAGCAAATTGTTGCAAAGTCTCGACAATCGAGCAAACGATGGACAGTGGGGAGGCCAAACCACCGCCCCCCAGTGTCACAATGCTGCTAGAATAGGGATGCCATGGAAACCCAATGCGCAGAGGAGGCAGAGGCTCTAAAGCGAGGAGGGGAGCAGGGCAGTGCTGGATTGGGAAAGGTGAGTAACACAATGCCAAAAGAGTCTCCATTTGGTCTTTGTCTGGCTGGTATCTTTCAGTATACTGCAAAAAAGGTATGTGATAGCGGAGTAGACTATACCATTCCATACACTGCTATCCAGTCCAACAACATTTATCATGCCTTATGCGTGATACGTAGGACGCGAATATTTGAATCGCGAATATTTTCCACGAATATCGGCACTTCGAGAATTCGTGAATATTTAGAATATAGTGCTATATATTCGAATTCGAGAATATTCGTCATTTTTTGCCACCTGAACATGTGATCCCTCCCTGCTTCTTGCTTGTGGGCCAATGAGAAGGCAGCAATCTCTTTGTCTGAGCTTAGCAACATCCCTAGCAACCAATAGGAAAGTTGCCTACCCCTTACTATAAAAGAACCTCCCCAGCAGACATTTTCTGCATTTTTTTAGAGTTCTGAGAGAGACAGCAGTGTCATTGCTGTGTTCTGTGCTTTGCTGTCATTACATTAGATAGTTAGTTAGTTAGTTAGTTAGCTCATATATATAATACAGATAGTTAGTGGGAGATAGTCAGTGTAGGTTAGATAGTGATATAGTGTAGCTGACAGGTTCCAGTGCAGGGTGTTAGGTAGTGTGATAGGTTCTGCGGTCCATACATACATACATACAGACATAGTGCTGTGATGTCACAAGTTCACAACAATACTTATTGCACCAATCACTAATATGTAGTCAGACCTGCTAAAATGTGAAGTTGCATGTATTGCGCAAAAATATGCGCATCAATTGCCGATTTGTGCAATCACGAATATATCGGAGCACTCTATCTGCATATAAAGCTATTGTAATGTTCTGCCGTGCCAACCATTTTCTCCAGTCTCATTAAACTTCTAGCAGCTTGAAAATGTAGCAAAAGTGACTCACGCCTGTATTGCGAGCGCAATACGCGAATATTACACTGCCAATTTTTGCAATCAAGAAAATAAATGCAAATTTATTTAAAACTCTAATTCGCAAATATATGACGAATATTTGCCCAAATATTCACGAAATATCGCAAATTCGAATATTGCCCCCGCCGCTCATCACTAGTGATACGGGGGCCCATGGGTGACCAAACCATCACATCATTGGGAGCTTTTCCCAGCACATACACCTAGCAAAGGCCATTAGCACGATGTGAACAGAGCCTAATATTGAACCTGTGCTTGTATTCTTTAGCCGCTAACCTTTCATTTTTCAGCATCCATCCAATTTTTGGACATCTATTTTATATATAAAGCTTTTACTACATGGCGTAATTATAGGAACATAGCGCCTCACTACTGTTGTAATCACAATCAAAGCCGCAGCTTGACAGGTCATCTAAAGTACAGGGTGTGCGCACCTGCTACTGGAATGGGAGTTGTGTGTGCGTCCGTGTTATTAACGGCTCACGTGTGCTGAGATATGGAGTAATTGCAGAGTCGGGGACGGTTCTGAAGATAAAGTGGGTTAAAATGAGCAGTTAAAATGCATTAAAACCTCCCAGCGGACTGATAACTCCCAAAGAGGAGTGCTGCGTCCGGATCCCTCCAGGGGCTGTATATCAGCACAGATACAGGAGGCGACCTTTTAACATAATGAAATACAACACTCTGGGTCTAAAGAGACATCTGCTAACATATTCTCCTCCAGTGGAGCTGATAATGAAATGAACAGTCGCTCCTCAAAGTGACTAATGATAGATCAGTCAAGCTAATGGACCCAGTACGGAATATCCATCCTGAGCTCTGCCCAGGAACTCTCTATAGAGGAAGCAGACTCCATTGGAGGCTCTAGAAGAAGACCTTATTTACAACGTCTTATATGGAAGAGTGCAGGAAAATGGCAGTGAACTAGTGGACTGAAGTTTCACTTTGATTTCATCCATGACAACTTTAGGGTTCAAGCACATAAGGAGAGCTATGTACACCGAGACTTGGTGGTGGAAACGGAGTCCAAATGGCTCTGGACCAGACTGCAACCTAGAATGATTTCTATAAACCTCTCTGCTGGATTTTGGACTAACAAATTAGGCAATAGTACAGGATCCATATATCCTTGGGGGTCTCCAAGGACTGGACCTCAAGGAGCAACCTTGATGTAAACCATCACAGCCTTGAAGCTACCATTGGCTCCTTTATTGCCCTAGACAACCAAAGACAAGGATGTCCTCTATGGAAACTTGTACCATTAGCGATGTACACCGAGCAACGGGATGGGACATGGAGTGCCTCTGTAATAAAATGCAACCTGGAATTATTTCTATATACCTCTCAGAGCTAGTTTTAGGGGTACCAAACTAGGCAATACTCCAGGAACCACACATCCTAGATGGCCTCCAGGAACAACCTTAAGTAAAACATGGAAACCATTACAGCCCTGAAACTACTATTGACTTCAGGGATTTCATTTATGGCTCCTAGTCCTTATATTCTGTCTGCAACATGACATGATTTCCATATTACCTCTCAAAACTGGTTAACAAAGTTTCCAACTGGGCAACAGCCCCTATTTCCTGGGGTGCCCCTATGGACTGGGCCTCTAGACACAAAATTAGAGTGGAACATACAGACCTTCCCTGCCCTAGACTACCAGAGACTTCATCTTGGACTCATGACAACCAGAGAAATGTATGGACGTATTATTTGGTCACTGAATGGGATTTGTATTTGCAAATTGAACAATATTATTGTGTGGGAAATATATGACAGTGTTTTGTGAGCACTATAGGGTAGTATTATTCAATACTCTATTATTTAGGCATTATATAGCAGTATTTAGAGATGAATGAAGACTTTGATTTGGCTGCTTCACCAAATTTGACAAAGAAATTTGCTTTGTGACCAATTACTTTGTCACAAAGCACATTTCTTTGTGAGTAGAGGGCACAATTGCGATGGTGCCGCACCCCCCCGTCATTGAACCCCTCAGATGCCGCGTTCATTGCTGATCGCGGCATCTGAGATGACCATTGAGGGCTGTCAGGAGTTATCTAGTAAAAAAATAATAATAATTAAAAAAACTCCCTTTATCCATTTGCTCGCCAAGAGTCAGCTGTGGCCATCTTGATTTAAGATGCAGCGCAAAATCTCGCCTGGTGGCCAAAGTGGTGGCCAAAGTGGTGACGTCATACATCACTGGGCTTGAGATTATACATTTGGATATTTTTTCATAAGACCATCCACAATGTCTCTGAATTAGATCAGAGACATATGGAGGTACAGTTCGGCCTCCTAGATCTCTAGGGGTGCGGTATTATGTAGGTGCACAGCTTGGTGCTTGAATGCAGCCATAATGTGGCCACGTGCATAACCCCTTTCGGTGTGAGTGCACATTCTTTATGGAAACCGTAAGACCCTAAAATGAACAAATTTGCAAGTACTAACTACTGTAAGTGATGGATCAGGAGGCAGAATTTGCTTCTGCCACAATCCATTGGAGACAAGATACAAACACTTTTGTTAGGAGAAGCCAAAGTGCAGTTTTGCTGGGTACTCAGGCCTGCCTCTGAAAATCATTAGTATTGACCGGACACTTCTGTGTCTAGAGGGATGACGGCTTAGAAAGGCCAAAATGGAAATTGGATTTTTACCAGTAAGACTATGAACTTCTCTACCATAAGACATTGCAATGGTTCTGTCATAAGAAGCAGCAATGTATTTGTCTATAAGGCTCTGTTCACATCGCGCTAGGGATATACTTTGGAGGGATAGGTTGGGAATTTGGAGTATTCCCCAACATATGTCGCTGTATAGCCATATAGGGTGGCATATGCTGAAAAACCTATACCGGTATTTTGGTAGTATATGCTATTTTTCTGTAATTCCCCTGTACCGCTGCACTTTTCTATATAGTTTAAGGTTGGTTTCACACTAAGTCTTCCTTTTTTCAAAACCGCAAAGTTTTGGGCTTTTTTTTTTTCTTGGAGCGCAAATCCTCAAAACCGGATGTTGCATATTGATGAATAGTAAATAAAGAAACACCCTTCAAACATTGCATTTATCTTCGGTGATATTTTAAGACAGTTTCTTGATATTTTTATGGGCAGCATGCTCTGGGTGTGGCTTTTCTTCAGGCATTTTTTATAGACTTCTCTATTGATTTTTAATGGAATATTTGTAATATTCATGTTATGTCACGTTTCTTGCAATACACTTTGTTCACCAGCAGATGGGGTACGGTTGGCAGTGTTTGGTAACAGGAGTGGAACTTACTATTCCGTTACTTCCCTCTTTGTAGGAGTGGACTGGTCTTACCTTCTGCCAAGGGAGGGGGAAGCTAGTTAGTTTGGAAAGTAGAAAGAAAACTGAGGAATGAGGGAGCATGCAATCCATCTCCAATTCTTCCAGGCCAGGACCATGGAGGCAGTTCATCTAGGTGGACATCTTTGTCCCAGAAAAACTGCTAGGTCCTAGGTCACGGAAGATTGGTAAACTACTGATTATTTGAGTCTGCAGAATGATCAAGAGATCAAAACTCCACTGCCAGGTGGTGGGAAACATGTCAAGACACCATCACCCCAGTTCAGGACAGGCACAGCTGGAAGCCTGCCTCATACAGTGAACACATATATCCACTGGTGCCAGAGTAAAGCCACAGGGAAGGGGATGCAGAAAGACAGCATCAGGGGAGGAGAGAATTGCACTTTGTACGAGCTGCTAATGAATGTGTTGCTATATGTTTTTGCACTCAGTAAAGAAAGTTCTTTGTTCTACAGTCTTTGCCTGATTCCGTTCATCATCACCTTTTTCACTGCAATCAACCCTAGGGAGCGACGCCCCCACAGATATAAACTTTTGATATTTTCCTTTGACATTTAAAAAGTTTACTGAAAGTAAAGGGGCACTTTATGCCAACATATACTATCTTGAACAGGGGCCTATTGCAGCTATGTTCGTGTCTTTGGCAGAAGCTTTTTTACTTTCTATAGGTGGCACTAGAGAGCCGTATTCTTCCGTCTGTTGGATGGTTATTTTGCAGTGATGCGATAAGTTACACATATAGATACATAATAATTCTCCTTCCTGTTCCTGAACCAACAAGATCGGTGGTTTGAGACTGCTAAAGCCACTATTTTGTTACTATCTCCACCCAAGCTACACCCCCCATTGGCTTTACAAGTACAAGTGCGTAAAACACTCGCCAGGCAATGTGGCACGTAAAGCATGACTCCTGATGAATTTACTATATTTTTGAAAGGCGGAAAAAATTTTGAATAAAAGAAAAAAATTGTAATTAAAAAAAATTGGCCACCGCCTCACTCACTTTATCTGCCTTCTATGTTGCAAAAATGGAACAGGAAATAAGGAGCTCAGCATGACTATTACATTTCTCAGACAATTGGCATAAATACATTGACAAGTTTCCTGCTTCCCCTTGCTCAGTAT
This sequence comes from Bufotes viridis, assembly GCA_033119425.1. Taxonomy (NCBI): domain Eukaryota; kingdom Metazoa; phylum Chordata; class Amphibia; order Anura; family Bufonidae; genus Bufotes; species Bufotes viridis. The sequence goes on along the minus strand of CM065597.1, from coordinate 26,969,170 downwards.
ATTATAAAACTCTCTGCCTGCAGCCACCACTAGGGGGAGCTCAGTGCATAGAAATTTACACAGTTGGCACTGCTTTCAATGGAAGTTGTAAATAAACTCTTGGCACTGAGCTTCCCCTAGTAGAGGCTAATGCACAGTCTTTGTCAGTAACAGGAGAGTGGCAGTTCAGCATCGGGCCCCCCTCCCCCTCGGCCCTATAGTGGATGGATGGTCTGCCTCCATGGTACATACACTGCTGATACCTGACTCTTGCTGAGCTCAAAATAATCCACGTGATTAGTAGTAACCAAATGTCAAAGTTTTACTGTTGAAAGTTTACGAATGTGAAGAACAGAACACGAGTCTGTGTCTCGCTGTAGGGAAGTATTGATTATTAAGAATCCATTTGCAGAGGCAGAGTCCATACCGTTCTACCAGGCTCCAGAAATGAGCTGACATTATTTTTAGACTGCTCGGTTTAGAAGAAACACCAAGATCAAGAAGCACCAGCGGAGATGTGTATTTAGCTTCTGAGAGCTACTTATGAATATAAGAATTTCCGGCCCTCCATTACCAAGGAGGATTTCCTAACAATAGTCTAACGTTTATGTATGGGGGAGGTGAGGATCAGACTAATGGATTTCAAAATACTTGATCCTTTTTTTTTTTTTCGGGGAGGTAAGCAAGCCGCCACTCTAGATCTTGGGCACAGTTTATTTAGGAGTGTGGGAGGAATCACTGGGGGAACATACAAACTCCATGCAGATGTCATCCTTGGTGGGATTCAAACCTAGGACCTCAACGCTGCAAGACATCTGTGCTAAACACCGTACTACCACCGTACCACCGTACCACCGTACCACCCCACTCTCTTACTCCCCGCTCAGAACATGTGCATGTTCAGCCAAGCTGAGCTTGTATGTGTATCGGGGCAAGTCAGGTCAGATGAAGTAGTATGACATGACATCGTCATTAGGGAAAGGACCCACATAAACATTTTCACCCATGGGCAGCATGGTGGCTCAGTGGTTAGCACTGGGGTCCAAGGTTTGAATCCAACCATGGACACCATCTGCATGGAGTTTGTATGTTCTCCCCGTGTTTGTGTGGGTTTCCTCCGGGTTCTCCTGTTTTCTCCCACACTCCAAAGACATACCGATAGGGACCTTAGAGTGTGAGCCCCGTTGGGAACAGCTTGCCGCTAATGCGCAAAAAATATATAAATAGGGCATCTACTGACCCCTATGCAACCCTGATTCCTTCATAAACTTAAAGAGATTGTCCCATGAAAAATATTCTATAGTTTTCAAACCAGCACCTGGGTCTGCACACTTTTGTAATTGCATGTAATTAAAAATGTATTATAGCCACTGAGTTATTTAATGAAATCTATCGGTATACTGCCACCTGCTGTTCATTTTTTATCCTTTACGGGATCTTGCTGTATATGATTCCCTCTGAACTCATTGGGTTGCTCATTGGAGCTGCTTAAATCTGTCTGCAGAGGAGCTCCTCCTAGTGGTGGCTGCAGAAAGACACTGTGCACCAGAGCAGGAGCTGTTTAGTGTTGGGCTTCCCAACACTTTACAGTGGATTGATCTATATTGCACTATATAGTAGGTATGAACATCACTGATTAATATACAGTTCTATGATGAATGTGATCACTAGCTTGTATGATAATGACTGTAGGTCCATAATCAGCTAAGCAACATATGACCTTGAATAGGGATTTTACAATTTGTTCTGATCCATAAAAATAGGATATTTAGTTTAAGAAGGTGAAATATTTCTCCATGTGTAGAGGAAAAAAAGCTGGAGGCTAAGAACGGTGATGTTAGTAGTAGATGACATCTGTATTCATTTCTGAGCAAAGCCATTTATATATATGCTAACAGAGAGGACAATCCTAGGGCAGGCTGACACAAGAAGTACATCGAATCATCACGTCAGATGTAAAGCTGTATTAAAGCTACCCCTCCATATACCATGCCATATACCATGTTCTGTGGGTATACATGGAAAGCATAGGACCCCATAGCAAAACCCAGGGTCCTAATCCCTACTGAGTGCTAACAGATGTAATATACCTTATAAGATAGTTCTGTAAAAATGTCATAAAATGTGTTCAGACTCACTAGCGCTCATTCAGACAGACATGATGCTTACAATGCCTCTTTCTCTATACAAGGCAATAGGGTTACATGATAAAATTTTGGCAGCATGTAGCTACCAGTAGGGGGAGCTAGACAGCAAGTATTAAACTGAATGGGAATGTATCTATATCCAATGAGCCATCTCTGGTAGGAAGAATAGTGCACATTTTCCTGCTATGCCTAGAGACCCCCCATGGAGTTTCATATGCTACTCTTCGTAAGAAATGAGCTGAGGTGAGATGCACCAAATAAGCGGGGTATGCCATACATTTGGCTTCTCTTCCAGTATTGTTCCAGGTTGTGATCGGTTCAGATGCAGTGGCACAGGAGAAGCAAGAGGAGAATGAAAGGCACGGAGGGTGGTTTTAGTATTCACATATCAAAACTGCAATCTTTCACTCTGGCGCTCCCTTGGGGCTGTGCAGGGACAGTTTGGCACACCCTTGTTTCACTTGGGCATTCCCTGGAGTCGGGGCTCCTGACTGGTGATAGTTGGGGCACCCATGGTGTTTTATGTTCATCAGGGTGAAAGGCAGGAAGGCAGGTACCTTGGCCGGTGAATCAATATTGGCTGGTATCAATATTTGACAACAAGTAACAAGGAACAGTTCCAAAGCATATAACACAGTGCAATCCTTCCCCAATAGAAGCATTGATGGAGGTTGTAGTACTCCTTCTCTCTGTCTCTCCACTGTCTTTCTCTCTGCAAAACCATAGACATGCAGTGAGGTTCCTTGTAAATATTTCTGCAAATTCCCAGACTGAGGGGTGCAGATTTAAGACACAGCTAGCCAAACTATCACCAAATGTGGAAAGGTGCGTTTGCATAGTTTCATCTAACAGCAGTAAGGCCTCTCTGCCATAATCCTGCACAATACCTTGCTGACTGATTCCAATGCACAGCCTTGTAGATTCTGAACCTTCTAACTTCTTCTCTCTGAAGCACTTTTGATGAAAAAGCAGCTTCTTTGGCTGTAGAAGTCTCAGAGATGAAGTTTCTCTGAGCTCACTGTTTCCCTGGCAGAACTAGGCTCTCTCTTCCCATTGACTAACCAAGGGGGACCCAGGTCCATCTCCTGGCAACCTAATAGGATTAGCCAAGGTCTTAATCCTAAAACTGTCCATACAGTGCTATTAGGTATACAAATGCAATAAGTGAGAACATTTCCATAGCAATATAACATTACAGCAGTTATCCTTTTGATGATGTGTATGTGTACTGCAGTGCGTTAGAGTTACTTTCTATGTACAAATGGGCTGACACACGGAAAGCCTCTTGAATTTCACGTTTACTGCTGTTTCTGCCTCTTTACTCTGCTATCCCTGAGCGAGGGCTCCATAATACGTCTTTAGACACAATTGTAAGCTTCTGGATATTGCTTGTTTTCGCGCAGCTATTACGTATGCAAAGGGCACTGTATTATCTGGCATTAAAATATCAGTGTTGGATCTGGTGCCATCTGCAAAACGCTGTCCTGAGCTCCGCATACATGCCAGATTGAGAGAGACCTGAATAAGACACAGGCAGTGCAGAGGCGGAAAGGATTACTGCAAACATTGCTCCACTGGAGTCCCCTGTGCCTCATTAATAAATGGCCAATTGTCATTTCACACCTACACAGCCTCAAGCTGTCCTGCTACATAAAACCCGCAGTGTCCCCGAGGGGGTTAAATCCGTTGTAATCTCTTACACGGCTTCCAGGGAGCATGGAATGAAATGTGAGGTATTTGCAGGGTTATGAAGAAACTAATTACTTCACTAGGATTTACTTTGGAAATACTTGAGAAGGTAGGAGAAAGATAGAGGGGTTCATGAAGACTTTCACTCCAATCCGACAGACTGTGGAGCTCAAGGGAAGACCCTCTAAGAAAGGAAGGATGGCATCAGCCAGATTACCTATTTACCAATAGGCTTCATTACCAGTATAGGAGACCCTGAGTCCCCTGTGTGAATGGAGAGGTGGAAAGTATGTGTCCAGTATATGGGACTGCCAAGCAGGGGCGTAGCTAGAAATGACTGGGCCCCATAGCAAAAAAAAATTATGGTCCCCTCCCTCCTGGATCTCCCACCTCCACATACCTATCAAACCTCCCACCCCTTCCAGAGCTCCCACCCCAACATCCCCACACCCCTCCCTAGATCCCCCCTTAAGTGTCATCCACAGATCCCCCCTTAAATGTCATCCACAGATCCCCCCTTGTGTCATTCACAGATCCCCCCTTAAGTGTCATCCACAGATCCACCTTTTCACAGATCCCCCTTAAATGTCATCCACAGATCCCCCCTTAAGTGCCATCCACAGATCCCCCCTTAAGTGCCATCCACAGATTCCCCCTTAAGTGCCTTCCACAGATCACCCCTTAAGTGCCATCCACAGATCCCCCCTTAAGTGTCATCCACAGATCCCCTCCTTAAGTGTCATCCACAGATCCCCCCCTTAAGTGTCATCCACAGATCCCCCCTTAAGTGTCATCCACAGATCCCCCTTTCAGTGTCATCCACAGATCCCCTCCTTAAGTGTCATCCACAGATCCCCCTTTCAGTGTCATCTACAGATCCCCCCTTCAGTGTCATCTACAGATCTCCTCCCCACCGCCTCCTAGCTAATTTATTCACTGCACTTGCCCCTGTAATTGAAGAGAAGTGCCATAATCTCACACAGGCGCACTGGCAGAGGCCAGGAAGACGGCGCATGCGCACTTCGATGCCTCTCTCAGTGCACCTGTGCAAGATTACGGCGCTTCTCTTCAATTACAGAGGCAAGTGCAATGAATAAATTAGCTAGGAGGTGGTGCTGGGCTGGGAAGAGCGGCGCCGGTGCCCCCAGCAAGAGTGCGCTCCTTAGCCGGCGGCCCGGGCCCCCAGTGGCGTAGGGCCCCATAGCCATTGCTATGGCTGCTATGGCGATCCCTATGCCACTGCTGCCAGGATAATGAATGGAGAGGTAGTCACCACCACTCCAGTCACAAAGGGAACTCAGGGATCCCAGTTTGTGTGATTGGTGCCTGGACCCCCAGCAATAATACGATACATCTATTATCTATCGTGTTGGCCCAACCCCTTCAAGCTTTCCATGCAGATATATTTATCTGCAGACCATTGGCAGATCCAGCTCAAATGTATTGAGATCTGTTAAGAATTTGAAGTCTGTTGTGGCAATACATATTACATACTGTAGCTGTCAGCCAAACACCTATGTGTTCCCAATAAGGACAGTTAAGTTAGGGGGCTTTAAACAAGGCAGTGATCGAGAATGATAAATTTTATTCTGATCATAGCCCGTTTGTTAGCTGAATTTGCATGCAGAAATGATCATTGATGTATGGGGGATGAATGATCGCTACTGTGATCATTTGTCCCCCTACAGTTTCACTCTCTGTTGGAGCCACCACTACTACTACTACTGAGCTACAGACCGGGGGCCTCCAGCCTTTTAACAGGATACCAGCCTTCTGAGAGAGAGAGAGAGAGAGAGAGAGAGGGATAGCTAGCTAAGGCCTTTCCTCAGCATCAAGCCCTTCTTCTACCAGGGAGAAGCCTGGAGAAGCCAGCCCTATGCTTCTCCTGTATTTTTTTTGCACCTGAATTCCTCCAATAAAGAAGCACACTGGTTTACTGCCAGTAACTGCCTGACTCTCTGGACTTATTTCCCATTGGGGTGCATCATGCCTTATCATCCCTTCTCGAGAGCAGCAACACGTGGTGACACTTAAATGGTGTCCGGGGGATTCAGCATAGAGTTGGGGCCACGTCAAACCCGGCCACTGCATATCCACAGATGGCGAAGTATGGTGGCAGGCAAAATGTTAGGCAACAGCACCCTAGGATAGTCCTACTCTCTCTTCTGATTTTACTTTGCTACTGTTATAAACTGGTGTCCAGCTGTGTTTGTCTAAGCTGTGCTATGATGATGGGTGTCTTAACGTGTTTTCCCTCACCTCCAGCAGGATCTGTGAAGATATAGTTGCTGGTAACTCAACCGACTGTATTAATGTAGCTCTGAAGAATATCCAAGGTGTTGTACCTCCAACCACCCTAGTGCAGTGTTCCTCACAGTTCAGTTGATTCTTTGGCCCTTAAGACCCATGAAGTGGGAGCAGACATTCAGGCTTTCTCACTCCTCACTTCTGGCAGGATGCCAGACCAGCCCACTCCTACCAAAAGGGGAGGAATAGGATGGTAAGTCCCATTCCTAATGCCAACCATACCTTATCTATGCTGATGCACGTTACATTACTATATATAATATATGTAAAATAATTAAATATATATAAAAAATAAAATGATGTATACAATATAAAATAATATGTAATATATCTAATATATAAAGCTGAGTGTATATATGTATGTATGTCCGCTAAACGAATCCGCATGGTCGCATTTACAATCACAAAATTTGGCACATAAGTATCAGGTGTCCAGGAGGGTTTTAGACTAGGTCTCAGCTCTCTACCGTTCCTGAGATATTCCCAAAAAATGCAAATATAGCACTATCACATGGCCTACATTAGCCAATAGAAGCCTGCAGGTCTTTCACTCATATCCCAAATGCCATACACACAGTCACATGACCCTTATCAGCCAATAAAAGCTTGCAGGGACTTAGTCTCCACATACACACAGTTTTACACCAGGTTTCCATAACAACCCAACCTCTTTTCTTCACTGCTGTAGGTCAGCTTTAAAGGGGCAGAGTGCTGTGGATGACACTGTTGAGGGAGGGAGTGCTGTGGAGGTCACAGTTAAGGGGGCAGGCTGCTGTGGAAGTCACAGTTAAGGGGACGGTCTGCTATGGAAGCCAGTGTTAAAGGGCAGATTGCTGTAGAGACCACTGTTAAGGGGGCAGGGTGTTGTAGAAATCACTGTTAAGGAGATGGGGTACTGTTGAGGTCACTAATAAAGGGGCGAGCACTCTGGAGGTTACTGTTAAGGAGGTAGGGGACTGTGGAGGTAACTATTAAAGGGGCAGCCTCTTTGGGAGTCACTGTTAAGGCAGCTGGGTACTGTGGCGGTCACTGTTAAAGGGGCAGAGAATGGTGAAGGTCACAGTTAAGAGGACGGTCCGCTATGGAGGTCAGTGTTAAGGGACGGGGTCCTGTAGAGGTCACTGTTAAGGGTGCAGGGTGTTGTGGAGGTCACATTTTAAGGGAATGGAGCTCTGTAGAGGTCACTGTTAAGGGGGGCGAGTTATTGTAGAAATCACTGTTGACAGGACAGGGTACTGTGGAGGTCACAAATAAAGGGGCGGCTTGTATGGAGGTCACTGTTAAAGGGGCAGCTGCTGTGGAGGTCACTGTTAAGGGGGCGAGTTATTGTTGGGATCACTGTTAAGGAGACGTGGTACTGTGGAGGCCACTAATAAAGAGGTGGCCACTGTGGAGGTCACTGTTAAAGGGGCGGGCACTGTGGAGGTCACTGTTAAGGGGGCAGGGGACTGTGGAGGCCAATATTAAAGGGGCAGTGGGGTACTGTGAGGTCACTGTTAAGGCAGCGGGGTACTGTGAGGTCACTGTTAAGGGAGCAGGGTATTGTTGCAGTCACTGTTAAAGGGGCAGTTGCTGTGGAGGTCTCTGTTAAGGGGGCCAGGAATGGTGGAGGTCACAGTTCAGGGGACTGTAACCTATGGTGAATGTTAGGGGGTGCTGTAAAGGTCACTGTAAAGGGGTGGGTCCCTGTGGAGGTCACTGTCAAAGGGCTTAGGTGCTGTGGAGCTCACTTTTAAAGGGGCAGGCCTCTGTAAAGGTCAAAGTTAAGGGGGTGGGCTGCTGTGGAGGTCCCATTTTTAGGAGGTAGGGCACTGTGGGGGGGGGGGTCAGTGTTCAGGGGTGGGGGGCTGTGAAGGTCACTGTTAAGGGGGCCGGTTACTGTAGATGTCACTGTCATAGGGGATACCGTCGATATCTTTTAACGACACTCACAAACATTAAATGAAACAGATGAAATATACCTGTCCTTTTCCTAGTATAAAATATGAGTAATATTACATAGAACAATTGCAGATACCCCCAATTCTGGAATACTGCACTTGCAGCTCATCTCCCATTCAAGAGAAGTGATCAGATATTGATGACTTATCTTAAGTATAGGTCATCAATATAAGGAGCGTGATGACCCCTTAGTTGGTTGACCAGCCCCTCTGGAATAAGCAGGGTAGACTGACATTAATGTACTGTGTATGATCAGCTTACGCTGGATCTGCCAATGATCTGCAAATCATTTTTTAATCTATGGACAGCTCTAGGGCTCACTGATACCTGCCAAAATATTTACCATATTTTTCACCCTATAAGATACACTTTTTCCCCCAAAAGGTCAAGGGGAAATGTCAGTGCCTCTTCCAGGGCGAATACTAATAAGCACTTTCAATATGGAAGCACTTATTAGTGTCGGGCATTTTCATAGGTATATATATTGATACCTAATCATATTATATTCAATATGCATGCTCATTGTCTTTAAGAAACAGTTTGAGCCAAAGTTTTGCTGTGTGGTAGAAACAGGCCAAGATGAGTTCATGCCAAGCTCAGTCTGTGTAAAAATACAGAGAGTATTGTGTCTTAAGAGTTATTGCCACAAATGTGGTCTTATCTATAAAGGAGTACACTGGATTCTCCAGACATGTCTTAGAGAACAAGGCCCATTCATACCATAATGGCCCATAGATCAATAGTGTCAGAGAGACTCCAAGTTGTCTATCTTTAGTTGATACAAAATGTCTACATTAATCCTCATCTCTAATTTACGACGATGAGGGTCAAATGTATATGATGCAAAAATACCCTAGTTAACTCTTCATGGTATGGTGTTAATAGCTTGCACAACAGTGCCATCCGGAGACAGATATCAATATCGCTATACCATCCTCCATTAGTTGCATTATGGGTAAACATGATCTCATAGGATCTTATTACATGTGTTTACACCCCCCTCAATTGATTGGAGAATACTAATCCAGGGGGTGGTAATGTTAGATTACAAGGGAGATAATTACCCTAGATAGATGAGCATCAAAAAAGAGAAAGGGGGAAGGAAGGGAGAAGTGAGAGAGGCAAGAAGGAGAAGCTAAGAAACAAAGGAGGAAGCATAGCATTCCTACATTCCAGCCTACATCCAAGATTGAGGGGTCTACCCAAGATGAAAGCCATGGTGATGGACCATCCAGCTTTCCTAGGAGCAGAAGTGAGATTCCTGCTAGGACTTGGTAAGAAACACAAAGAATGATGTTTCATTTTATTAAGACTATTTAGATAATGTGGGTAAAATCATAGCATCTATGTTGGCGAACATATTCATTTATTTATCATCTCTTTATATGAGATGTAGTCTTAGATATAGAATAATTGTGAGCCTTCATTCTACCTGCAGAAGAATCAAGTTTCATAATTTATCAGAGTATTAAATGATTGCATACATATATGCATAGATATAGATATATTGATAGTAGCATTCTTCGCCAAGCTAGATGATAAATTCCCACTGGAAGATTTGTTCCAAGTTCTTCCAATGTCTGTTGTCTTAATAGTCTTACCAGGTTATACAGATATGAAAGTAGTATTGACAGAAGTATTAAAAGTAGTCTAGGATTTGACTACTATCTTTTAAGTTATATACTTGAATGGATTTGCCCATTACTACATGTGAGGTGTATTTTAGTTTGGTTAGAGAGGGGTGGGGAATGTATTTATCATTCCATATAGATGTCTAGGATTAGACACGCCTCTGAACAGGAGTAATGGATATAATGTAACTTCTTGTTTTGATATCCTAACCAAATAGCTTTGTTATAATCCGACAAGCTGCTCGTACCCACATGTGTTTATTTACTTATTGTGAAGCTTCTAGTGCCTGATATCAATGCCATGTATATTAATTGGCATATATCATTTTTTATTTACTTATGATAAGCTTGTAATGCTTCATATATCATTGCCATATATATTCCTTGGCATATATAATCGTGTTTATATACCTATTTGTTTATAATCGTGTAATTAATAAAATCTGCATATTTTTATAATATCTGCGTATCATTTAATGTCAAAACTACATCTTTAGCATTAATGTCATCTCTCATGAAAAGAACTTATTATCTGAGGAAATAGTCGGCCTCAGATGTGAATTGTATCGATTGGGTTATCTACAATTCACCAGGTCATAATTTCAGGTAGTTATGAAAAAAATATTTTTATGACCATAATTAATAATTCTTAATTGAATTATTATAAAACCCGACATTAGTACAGCAGGAATGGGGAGCCGTGAATACAGCATTCCCTGTGCTGGCTCTGTACTCACCGTTACCAGTAAGAACCTTATATCATCATATAAACAATAATGGGCCTAGCAAAAAGAATTACCTAACCTACAGAAACAACTCCAATAGGCCAAAAAATGAAGAAACATCAAACAAAAAATAAATAAATAAATAAATATATATATATATTGAAATCCACATCACAGTAATATCAAAATCGATAGCACAGCGAAGAACAATAGCATAGCATAACAAGCGTGGGAAATGCCCAATATTACTGCTTTTGACATAGAACCACCACTGAGTATGGAAACAAACAAGACCATATATGTTTAACCCCTTCAGTACCAGGCCACTTTTCAGCTTAAATCCCAGGCCGATTTTTGAAAATCTGACATGTGTCACTTTATGTGGCACAATAACTTTGGAATGCTTTTACTTACCCAAGCCATCCTGAGAATGTTATCTTGTGTTGTGACACATTGTACCTCATGACAGTGGTAAATTTGAGTCAAAATATTTCATATTTCATAATATTTCACAATATTTTATAATATTTCATTTATAAAATAATCCAAAATTTACCAAAAATTTGGAAAAGTGCACAATTTTTTAATTTAAAATTTCTCCACTTTTAAGACATATAATAATAACTCATAAAATGGTTATCAATCAACATTTCCCATATGTCTGATGTTGGCATAATTTTGTAAATTTCATTTTATTTTTTTAGGACGTTTAGAAGGTTTAGAAGTTTAGAAGCAATTTTTCAAATTCTCAACAACATTTGCAAAACCATTTTTTTAAGCACCACTTTAGTTATCAAGTGATTTTGAGGGGCTTACTTAATGGAAACCACCCATAAATGACCCCATTTTAGAATCGACACCCTTAAATTATTCAAAACTGATGTTACAAACATTGTTAACCTTTGAGGTGTTTCACAAGAATTAAAGGAAAATGGAGTTGAAATTTCAAAATTTGACTTTTTTGGTAGATTTTTTATGTTTTTTCTTTCAACACAGCAAGGGTTAACAGCAAAATAAACGTCAATATACATTACTGTGATTCTGCAGTTTACAGGAATACCCCATATGTGCTGTATGGGCACGTGGCAGTGGTCAGAAGGAAAGGAGCGCCATATGGATTTTGGAGGCAGATTTTGCTAAAATGGTTTTTAGGCACCATTCTGTATGTGAAGAGACCCAGACGTACCCATACAGTGGAAACTCTCAAAAAGTGACCACATTTTGGAAACTACACCCTTCAAAGAATATATTAAAGGGGGTACTGACCACCTTGACCCCCAAAGCGTTTTACGGAAGTTGGAAGTTTAGTTTCTTCCAATAAAGTGTTGCTTTAGCCCCCGAATTTTTTCATTTTCACAAGGAGTAACAGGAGAAAAAGCACCCCATAATTTGTTACCCATTTTCTCCTGAATACAGCAACACCCCATATGTGGTGGTAAACTGCTGTGGAGGCACATGGCAGAATTCAGAATGGAAGGACCGCCATATGGCTTTTGCAGCGCAGATTTTGATTGATTGGTTTACGGATGCCATTGGTTTTTATTTTTTAAGTCATTGTCTTATGCGGGGACTCATTTTTTGCGGAATGACGTGACGGTTTAATTGGTAAATACGCCTTTTTGATCGCTTGATATTACACTTTTTGAGAGGCAAAGTGACCCGAAAATGGCTTTTTTGACACTGTTTTTATTTATGTTTTTACGGCGTTCATCTGACGGGGTGGATCATGTGATATTTTTATAGAGCTGGTTGATATGGACGCAGTGATACCTAATATGTCTACTTTTCTTTTTTCCCTATTTTTTACAATTTTTTTTAACTTTATTTTTGGAAAAGGACTTTTTTTTTTTACTTTAAATTTTTTTGTGAAACTTTTTTTTTTACTTCTTTTTTCACTTTATTTTTTGTCCCACTCTGGGACTTCAACTTTTGGGGGTCTGATCCCCTTTACAATGCATTGTAATACATCTGTATTGTAATGCATTGGCTGTAAGTGTATTTATTACACACTGTCATACACTTACAACCTTCCTGCCTGTGAGATCCAGGGGGCTGGATCTCACAGGCTCACACGGAGGCAGCCACGATGCCTAAGGAAGGTATTGGGCTGCCTTCCCTGCCATCGGGTCCCCGTCACAGTAGCGCGGGGACCCGATGGCCACCCCGTACCTGGCAGGATACCGCACGTGCCACGGTCATCACTGACCGCGGCAGTGCAAGGGTTAATGCGCCGGCATACAGCACTGCCGGACCCCTGCAGCTGATTGGGCGGGCGCAGCTTCTGCGCCTGCCCGATCAGAGTGCCGTAGCTGTACAGCACTGGGATTTGTGACCCTGATACCAGCACCGTACATGTACGGGTTAATATGTAGTATAATTGGCCTGTGCTGGTGCAAGCATGCCCAAATTCAAATCACAAAATAATAATAATAATAATAAAAATACACATCAGGGTTTGAGAGCAACAGCCATAACAGCTGAATTTACATGGGTAGGAACATAAAGACAGTATAATTATATGCTGAAGTAACATAATTCAGTCTCGCACTAAGGAGCTAAAATAGCATAATCCAAGCAAGGCCATCAAAGGCCCAGGCACCAATCAATACACAATGATATTAAACACGCCCATACCCATTATGAGATATGTTCAGTTCCACTCAATGAAGGAATACCTTGACTTGTCTTTCGCCACTGAGCTGGTTTCGGAGCATGAGAACGTAGGCATACTTTGTGACCTCACAATGTGCCATATCAGGTCACAGCACGGCAGGAAGAGCGCTGCTTCTCCGAACAGGAGAATTGAGTTAAATTATTTTTGTTTGATCTGAGGTCTGATTAACATTGGGGGTCTGATCTGAGGTCTGTTTAGGGGTCTGATTTACACTGGGGACTTGATCTGAGGTTTTTTGGGGGGTCTGAGGTCTAGTTAACATTAAGGGTCTGAGCTGAGGTCTAATTAACCTTGTGGGCCTGATCTGAGGTCTGATTAACATTGGGGATCTGATCTGAGGTCTGATTTTCCTCCTCTAGATGCGTCTTATGGGAAGGTATGTCTTATCGGGCTAAATATATGGTAAATGGTTTCATCAACATTTCATTTTTCATACGTAAATTTTTTGTGTGCATTTTTTTTTCATTTTATAAGGGATCTGTATGGGTACCATAAAGGATGCACTTATCCTGGTTCTTAGAGGGGCAAACCGCATGTAATTGAATAGGAACACAAGAGCAGCATGACTAACACAGTGCAACCTCAAAGACTGTTTAACTACATTTCTACCTCATGAGACCTCTCGGCTTTTTTAGAGATGAAATTACATCCAAGGATTCAGTCTTTTATCTAACATGACTTTAAGAAAGACTAGCCTGATGTTCTGATGTACAAAAGACTGACTTACCAGGATCTTAATGTCTAAGAGACTTGAACACCGTTGAGTTAAACATCTCTGTCCATTCTCGAGAGTAGAATTGCAACCTTCATGATACGTACTGTACATTTGCTCCAGATATAGCATTACAGATATAGAGTGCTATAATTGGCCACCACTATGTAATCCAGAAATCCCAATAGCTTTGGTATCAGGACTGATTTTTTTAAAGAATAAAATGGGGGGGGGGGGGGGAGCAGGAAGGAAAGTTCTTTGAAGACCCATGGGATGGCTGAAATGTATCCTGGTTTTTCCTTTTAGGAGAATTGTAAACCAGATCATATTTTACTGCACAGGAAAAGCTGAAGGCCGATAGCACTGATGCGTAGGGTCTCGTTAATAAACAACCAGATAGTCTAGAAGATCGTTGGTCTTGACTAACCTTTCACACCACCACCATCACCATGTACCATTGATAATACTAGCATCTTAATGCCAGCGAACCCTTCTAGGAACCAGGGTTTAGGCGTGACTGCAACCTCTTTACCTTATTGCCACACCCTCAATCATCACCTAGGTAGACCATTCTAGGGGCTGACCACAAAGAGGTGGAATAGGTGGAGGGTTTGCGCAAAGTAACAGGTCTTAAATGTCCCAGGAAAGCAGGGCAACTAGGACATTGCAGCGTGCACGTGTGGCCAAAACCTTGCCTGCTCCAATTCCTACTTCCAGTCTTGTTTATACACAGCTGATGGTGATCAGTGACTACCGTGGGGACAATGACCCAAGCACCTCCCTGCAGCAAACATCCAAGACTTCTTAAAGGGATCACAGATCAAGAACAGAGGATCCTGGTTTAGTCAGTGTCAGTCTGGTTGTGGTCCGTTATATCTAGTACACGACACTTGTAATCTTCTACTTGTTGTGTCTGTTCTATTACTTGTCTTTTTATGGAAGTAGTCTTTCTTATTCAACACTTCTCTAGCCGACTCTGACATAAGCATCCAGGCATTGGGAGTAATACTTCTTGTAAATCAATGCATTGCAACCCACAGGGCTTTTCCCACTAATGGCAGTCAAAAGCTCAGCTCCTTTTCTGAAAAGGTTGCTGTACTCACAGTACACATCCACAGAATGCAAATTGTGAAGTGGGTATGTCTGATGAACCAGCAACAAGTGCTGAGAAGACTGAGAAGAACTAGTCTCAATGAGGAATATGAGGAGACAGGGTTGGCTCCAGGAGGGTGATAGGGTTGGCTCCAGGTGTATGTGGGCACTTGTACAAAAGGGATTCAGTAGTAATTGCCCAGGTTTGTATGAAATTTCCCCTACACTAGCATAAGGAATGTGATATACTGTATGGCAGGAGGATCCAACTTGAAACAGGTAAGCAGGCCTGAAGTGATCAATGGGCATGGGTTACATTAGTACCTTAACGCCACTGTGTGGCCAGGACAGGAGGGCCATGGCCCGATCCAGCATTACTACAGTAGAAGACTGGAAACAGAGCATCAGAGGAAAGAACATCTAGTTTCCCAGCAATGGGACACAAAGCTGGAACCAGGCGAGGTCAGTAACATGAACATTGGCTTCTCTTCCACATGGTACAAGTGCCAGGAGCAGGTCAGGTTGAAGAGAACATATCCAGTGGATTTTGCAGAGTTTCATCTGAGTATTATGTGCCCCAAAGCCAATGGGCCCTATCATTTGCCCATGCTTGCCTGGTGGTGAGGTTTTGAGTCTTGGAGACAAATATTTTAGGAACACACAATAAAGCACCAAACATATTGTGGCATGAAATTTAGAATTCTAGTAGTGACCTCTGGTCAACTCGGCTGCTGCTGTAATAGAAAAGAGAGATGTTTGTGCCCAGAGACAACACCGTGTTAATGTGCTAACAAGTGCGTACCTGAGAGACAGTGCAGAACGAGTGTGACAACAGCAAATGGCATACATGTCTCAGCCTCTTAGCTTCATAAATGACCTTTTCCTTCTTGATGCCGTAGGCTTCATTGCACCTGATTGAAATGTATGAATTAATAGACTGCTCTTTATAATTAATAGGGTTTTCTGGGATCTGCGTATTTATGTTCTGTCGTCTGGACAGATATCAGGTTGGTCGGGATCCGAATCTTGGCACACTGCCGATCAGCTGTCTGAAGGGTGCTTTATGTGGCTTTTTCAATGTTGACTTCCGTCTGTCTACCTGCATGCTGTCTACTTGGTAGTATCGGTGCAGGGTACTAGAGCTTCATCCCGGAATACTCTGCGCTGCCATCACTATACTTATGATTTGCAGATAGACAGACCAAGGTAAACCAAGAAGAGGATACAGTGCTTACATGAGTAATGCAACCCCTTCACACAGTTGATTGTGCCAAGATACGGACCCTCATTGGTCTGATATCGAAGGCCTGTTCTAAGGATAGGTCATCAATATACTGATCCTAGAGAAAGCTGTCAGGTTAAATAAGGACAGGCTTCCATCCTACATAAGCTCCTGTCTTCCGTTGGCAGTTGTTTGGATCCGCAGCCTCCCAGTATACTGTATATAAAAAGTGCTGGGACACTATCTTGGCAATTAAGTCCATTCCCTTGAGTGTCAGGGATTTACTGTTATCTTCCGTAATAAAGTCAAAATATTTCACTAAGCTGCTGCCTTTAGCCTCTAGTTCAGGCATCCTTAAATTGCGGCCCTCCAGCTGTTGTAAAACTACAATTCCCACAATGCCCTGCTGTAGGCTGATACCTGTAGGCCAGTGATGGGCAACGTGCGGCTCTCCAGCTGTTGCAGAACTACAACTCCCAGCATGCAAAGCCTGTCTATAGCTATCAGCCTACTGCAGGGCATGGTGGGAGTTGTAGTTTAGCAACAGCTGGAGAGCCGCACGTTGCCCATCACTGCTGTAGGCTGTTCGGGCATGCTGGGAGTTGTAGTTTTGCAACAGCTGGGGGGCCGCAGTTTGAGGATGCCTGCTCTAGTTAGTTTATATGAATTGTTAATCGATTTTCCAGGAGGCTCTGATATTCCTACGACTAGTGATTCTAAACTATAATGATGAATTATTAGACCGTTATATATGTGTGTTTATATATATATATATATATATATATATATATATATATACTAAAGACTTATTGGCTCTACAGCATCCATGTTCAGGAGTTCTCTCCGGTGTCCGAGCCTACCAAACCCTAGTTTGTCCCACTGTGAGAATCTCCCCATCCTATAGTAGTTGTTTGTGAAAGTTCACTATACGTACAGCAACCTGTTCAAAGAATGGAGCCTGCCATCAGGGAGAACCGCCCGGTGGGTTGTATTAGAAGAAGTATTACACCTCATGTCTGGATGCTTATGCATACGAACTGCAGAGTAAGGAAGACTACTTTAAAGAGACACTTTGGTCTATTAAGGACCGGTGAAGCTGTGAGACATGTAACATATGTGGAAGGTGCATTTTGTGAACAACTGCTGGTCAGTAGCAAGATAAGAACTGTCCAAATCTGTTTGCAAAGAGCTGTTCTGCTGCACTACTGCCTCATCATTGCTGCTTCCTGCACCACTTCTACACTGCAAGGTGTTGGTGTCACGACCCTGCCTTGCACCGTAAAACCTTCAACATCAAGGAGGCATCAACTGTCATCAGACAGGAGGACCCCAGAAAACAGGGCTTGCCCTGAAGGAAAAAAAAAACAGTGTGTCCATCAAATCACTGCACGTTTGCTCAGGGAGCTTCAGAATCACAAGTGCAACGACACTACTAGACCTATCTGACCACTCACTCACACACCCTGTGGCATGGTTGCTGACATTGAGGGGAATTTATCAGTCTCTAATAATATACATAATGTATCCACCCACCGACTAAGTGCCATTTATAATACTGATGTCTGTGGTGGAGAGGGGCTGGTTCAACTGCGACCCCACTCTCTCATAGGTACACCCCTGCTTAGGACAACTACACCTGCCCATATGGCTACATATTATAGGAGGATGAGGGTCCCTTTACTTGGGAGACCCCTCTATGAGACTGAAAGGAATGCCTAGGAAGGCTTTTTACAAGACTTTGGGGGTGTTTCTGTGGAAATTTTTGCCCATTCATCCAGAAGAGCATTTCTGAGGTCAGAGAATGATGGTGGATGAGAGGACCCGGCTTGCGATCTTCATTCTAGTTCATCTCAAAAGTATTGGATGGGATTGAAGTCAGGGCTCTGTGCGGACAGTCAAGTTCTTCCACACTAGACCCCCCAACCATGCCTTAATGGAGCTTGCTTTGTGCATTGGGCCACTGTCATGCTGGAACAGAAGAGTGCTTCCCCAAACTGTTACTACAAAGTTGGAAACATACAATTGTCCAAAATGTCTTGGTTTGCTGAAAAAGTTTTTTCGAATGATGGACTATCCAATGCTCCAGAGACCTGTGGCAGCATGCTTTACACTTGACATTATGCTTGGTAATGTAAGGCTTACCTACAGCTGCTTGACCATGGAAACCCATGCCATGGCGCTCATGTTACCGTAGAGTTTCTTTTGTTGATATTATTATCAGAGGAGGTATGGACTCTGCAGTTATGGAGTCAGCAGAGTGTTGGTGACTTTTATGCACTATGCTCCTCAGCACTAAATGACCCCGCTCTGTAACTTTGGTCTCCACTTCGTGCTGTGGTTCCTTCCACGTTATAACAATACCACTCACAGATTATGTGGAATATCTAAAGCTAGTTTCACATCAGCACGGTGAACCGGCTGCCAGTTCCGGGAGAGAATGGTGGGAAACTGCAGCGTGCAGCAGTTTCTGTCCGGCCTATTCTTGGAATATTTGTCTGGTAGCGGCCAGATCTCTGCCAGACCCCATAATAGTCAATGGGGTCTGGAAGACAGGCTGCAGTAGTATTTGTCAATGTTGGATCCAGAGAACTCTGCCAGACTGTTTCCTACCAGCACAGCCAGCCGCCATCTCTGCTGCAGATGCAAAACTGACTTGTGGCTCCATTGGCTTCCTATTTCAGGACCACGCTGGAATCCAGTCAGCTCTTTAGAACAAGCCTTTATTTTACGAATGTCTGTAAAGGCAACTGCATGACAAGGGGCTGGATTTTATACACCTGTGGCAATGGGACTGAAGGTGACACACCGAATGCAAAGTTTAAAAGGAGTTTCCTGATATTTTTCTCCATATAGTGTGACTGTTGGCTGAATGAACTTTTGACCAACAATGATCTAAATGTGTGGCTACCCTAAGGCCTCCTCAACATGAGCCATACGGATTGGTTTAGGAAAAAAATTATTGTTTTGCATGCAAGTTCAGTCAGTTTTGTTGTGATTGCGTTCGATGTTTCAGTTTTTCCGCACGAGTGCAATCAGTTTTGATGCGTTTTTCACGGGCGTAAAAAATAACGAATGAATAACAATTTACATCTCCTAGCTAACATCAGTGAAAAACGCATTGCATCCGGAACGCAGAATATAAAACATACTGTGATTTTTTTCCTGAACGCAGAGATGAAGTAAAGGAGTCAAGATTCAGTGCGGGTGCTCTACGTTCACTCCACGCATTGCACCCGGATGGAAAACTCGCTTGTGTGAAAGAGGCCTAACTGTTGCACAATGAAGAACAGTAGGGCTAGGAACACATGGCGCGGCCGTGCTGGGGTCGTGTAATGCTCAGCCGTAAAGTGATGAGACTGCACTGTTTTGTCGATCTGCATTGGTAATGGCCAGTCTGCACTCTGCACTTTTAATATCATGTGGCCATTAACAATGCAGACCAACTAAACAATGCCAGCGCACTTAACTGCCGCACAACCGCATTTCAAACATGACGTGACCATGCTGTGAGGTCGTACCCTAATCATGGTGATCACTCATGACTGGTTTTGATGATCAGCAGGCAGCTCTAGAGAGTAATCTCCAGGGTGTCACTGATCTCCGCCGCACCATCTTCTGCTATGGGTCTGATTCTGGTGAGTGACTGATTTCCAATGAGTTATTGGTGTATGGAACTGGTCTACAATGCTTGATTGATCTACTGTAATGACCCGGAGTGCCATACCACCTCCTTTTGTACCCCCACTATCTTTAATGTGTGATCCTGTGTGATCTGTCATATTTAATGTCACTTCCTGCAATGTGTATATGCATTTCCTTGCAAATGTAATGTTTTATATGTAATGTGCCTGGTTACCAGCAGGTGGCAGCAAACCTGAGCAGAGATAGTTTATTTGGAGAGGAACCTTCTATTTCCTTTCCAGCCTTTTTTAGAGAGAGGGAGGAGTTAGTTAGTCAAGGTCAGTCTAGCCTACCCTCCTTAGGGAAAGGTTGTGTGTTGGCTAGCAGAGCACTGTCTGCTCTACTAGGCCCCAGAGACCATGCCACTGATGTCTAGATGGTTGCTTGTCCCCTCCTGGGCTTGCATTGCCTCCAAAGCTAACAGAGCTTGATGCTTGGACAAGAAGTTCCTAGGATTAAAGTAAGAGACAAACTACAGCTAACCTAAGTTCCAGCAGAAGAGGAAGAGTTTACTGTTTAGATTACCGTTTATGCCATGTAAAGCTGTGTTCAACGTTGCTACAAGGTCTGGACTCCATTTATTCTGCCTATCCACGTGACACGTGTATACAACATCTACTGAAATTGTAGGCCACCCTGGAAATCCTACCCCTTGGTACCAACATTACTATCTACAAAGGGGACTCCAAGTCCTCGCTGCTTAACCGCAGCTGGCGTCACTACTTGCTCTATAAGAGGGACTTATTTCATAGAAATCTCCTAAGGGGCAAGGGATACCCCAGGTGTGCGTAGTGAGCTTGTTGCATTACCATGTCTGGTCTCCTCCGAATGGCTGCTCTATAGTAAGTGAGCAGTGTTTGATCTGTAGGTTCCTCCAGCGCTTTCGGTTCTATGACCTGTAAAACACAGTTTTTCTGTCGCTCAATAATTCATAGCTCTGGGCGGCTTTGCTTTAAAAATGAATAGATTTGAGTCTTTTGTTTGTTGGTTTTTTTGCTGCTCCCTGTTAAATTATTTCACTGCGAATCAAGCGGCTTATTTAGATTTTCTCTTCTCGTGGGGACGTTGGCTTTGATCAAGGCCCACAGTGACTAAGCTGTGCCAGTTGATAGAGGGAAGGACAGGATTAAGAAACAGCTGTGATACTGCCATCTTATGACAATGGTAAGTAAGAATAAATGCAGTATGTTCCATTCCAAGTCGATGAAGATCACTTAATGATGAAGCACCACCATAGTCTGCAGGACAGTACAACTTCAGGAGCAGACGCTAAACATAAGAAGCATTAGAACAATGGACATTTGCCTCCTTGTACTTGTAAATAAAACACCGATGAGATTGCAATAAATTTTTGCTTTCCAAAGCTACGGAAGAATTGTGCCATTCGTATGATAATTCGGGAACTGCGACCATGGTGGAGTTAGTGGGCCTCATGGACAAACAAATGGGGAACTTGGTGAGTCCCTAAAGACCATTTCTGTTGCATATTACCTTTTTACTTTTCAAAGCTATAATATTCAGGAAGTAGCACTTCTTTAAAGGAGTTTTTCCGGGGGTTTAATGTTGATGGCCTATCCTAAGGGTATCAATAAAAGATCGGTGGTGGTCCAACTCCCAGCACCCTCGCCGATCAGCTGTTTGAATAGGCCGATGAGAGCTGTGTATATTGAGAAGGAGCAGTACTAACTGATAAAACTTAACTTTTAATGTGTACATAAAAAATGGGGAATAAAATGCAGAAATCCCCTAAAGAATCAAACCCCCAATCCTAAACAAAAGGCCAAAATAGACCAAAAATACATCACATATTCATAAGCAGACAAATAACCCTGAGTAGGGCATGTAGGGTGGACTGGTAGAATATGGATGGATCTTAACGGTCCAATGGTTCGGCAGGATATGGACGTAGCTCTAGATCAGGTTAAATGTGCAGTGGATCCATCAAGTTAAAGCCGTGGATGTTGTTTTTCATCTGATGTCACTTATGACAAACACAAAAAAAGGGGGCGGGTCCTGCACTGATCCTAGTGTGCCCTAACAAGGCTATTATACCCTAATGACCTCCTAATACGGAGTCATCGCCCTGAAAAGAGTGGGCCCTGTCCTTAACCTTTTTCTACTTAAAGGCCCTAGACAGCCCTACCACTATGCAAAAATACATTTTGATGGGGGGCAGTGCAAAAATTCTAACAAAAAATTAAATTAAACAAACAAGTGAGCTAAATAAAGAAAAAAATCAAAATGCATAAAAGAAATGTAATGTTCCAACGCGTTTCATCTAATTTTTTCTCCAGCCCCAGACTCATCAGGGGACACAGTACTGATATGTCCTATACAGAGATAGAAACTGCATAAGACTTAAATGCTGGATACAATACACATCATGCGTATAGCCACGAGTGCCACAATCCCCGTGTTATGCAAGAGGGTGTGGACCCACTGCGCCACTGATTGGTTATACTCTGGAAGGCGTAACTAAGCCACTACCTGGTCTTCACTAGAGTCTCTGATGGTGAGGAGGATAGGCTTGGGCTGTTAGGGTAGTTGCCAGGAGCTACTCCAGAGCAGTCCCCGAGTCAGTGGCAGCTGACCAGGGGGTCAGAGTACTTGGTGCAAGCACCGAGGGGACTTGCATGGCTAGGAGGTTCCGGGTCTGGACAGGCGGCAATCAAGCGAAGTCAGTAAGCGAAGTCCGAGGTCAGAGGCAGGCGGCAAACAAACAAAGTCCATAAACGAGATCCGAGGTCAGAGGCAGGCAGAAAACAGGCAAAGTCCAGGAGTTCAATAAGCAAGATCCGGTACACAGCAAAGCAGACAGGAGACACCTTTGCACTTGGAGATAGACAAGCAAAAACAATGAGGTTGCTCAGGCATCTTCCTGTAGTAAATACCTGTTGCAATCCAGCCATAGGCTGGTGAGACAGAGGGCATGTACGTGTTGCCTCATAGCTGAAGAGAGACACACTCATGCAAGCTCAAACACCGGTGCAATTCTCCAGCAGGAAGAAAACTCTGGCATGGAACACAGATAGCATAGTTAAGATACCTGCTGCCCGTGTTTGTCAGCATGGCGGCAGGAGGAAAAAAAGGGAGCCCGGCTCCTGTGCCCACGGTTAGGGGCACGCCCCCTCTCCTCAGGCCTGGGCCTGGACAATAATTTTTTCAGAAGAGGGGCATTGATGTTCTCTCTGGGTTCGCAGGATCTCTCCTCAGGGCCAAACCCCTTCCAATCCACCAGAAACAGGATTTTCCCTCTACTCTTCTTCATCACCAGAATGGCCTTTACCTCATAGACGTTGTCATTACTGACCGCAACAGGAACAGACACAGGTCTATTTTGAGATGGATGTATTTGGAAGCGAGCCAGACTTTATCACCAGTATGGAATTTAGGAGAATCTCTACATTTTTTCCGTGAACTCCTTCATGCACACAGAAGCCTCTTTCAGAGCTCCCCTGGTCTCCTCACAGATTTTAGAGAACTCTCTTGAGGTGGCATCTGCAGCAGGGATACCAGAAGAAGAAGACACCAGGAGTGGGATATTCGGTTGTTGGCCATAAACAACAAAAAATGGTGATTTCTTGGAAGACTTGCTGACATGATTGTTGTATGAGAACTCAGCCTAAGGCAAGAGTTCGACCCAGTTATTGTGATGACTGTTAGTAAAGTGGCGCAAAAAGTTAGTCAGAATTTGGTTAACACGCTCCACTTGACCATTGGACTGAGGATGATATGTTGACGAAGGCTAGAGATACATTTAATAGTTTGTAGAGAGCTCTCCAGAATTTTGACATGAACTGTACGCCTCTATCGGACACAATACGGAGTAGAAAGCCATGGAGACAAAACTGTGTTCGATACATTTCTGGCCAGTTGGGGAGCAGAAGGAAGTCCAGGCAGAGGGATGAAATGTGCCATTTTGGAGAAGTGGTCAATCACTATCTAAATTACAGAACAACCGGAGGAAGTAGGTAGATCCGTGATAAAGTCTATGGCTATTTGTTGCCAGTGAACCTCAGGAACAGGAAGAGGAAGCAGAAGGCCGGCTGGACGCTGTTTGGAAGTTTTATTTTGCGCACAGGCTGGACAAGCAGCTACGAATTCTTGGATGTATTGTCACATGGATGGCCACCAGTACCGCTGTCTAATGAACCTGAAGGTCTTTCTCCGACCAGCATGACCACTTTAAATGAATAACCCCATAATAAGATTCGCTCTCTGAGAGATTCTGCAACAAAGGTTTTTCCAGGAGGAATTTCGGATCGCTTGACTGGACAGGCCAATATTTTAGCGGGATCAATGATGAATTGGGGCTCCTCCTCCTGGTCAGTGGAATCAAAGGATCTTGGAAGAGCATCTGCTTTAATGTTCTTAACTGCAGTACGAAAGTAAAGAACAAAATAAAAGCTAGCAAAGAACAGGGACCATCGAGCTTGGCGTGGATTAGGTCTCTGTGCAGACTGTAGCTAGGTGAGATTCTTGTGGTCAGTGTAGATCATTACCTGATGACTGGTTCCCTCCTGCAAGTATCGCCATGCTTCCAATGCCATCTCAATGGCCAACAACTTTCTGTTCCCAATCAAGTAGTTGCACTCAAGAGCGGAGAAGGCCCTGGAGAAGAAGCAACAGGTTGTCATCTTACCTGAGGGGGACTTTTGTGAAAGCACCGCCCCAGGCGATGGGGTCGAAGAACCAGGAACCAGATCAATAGGACAATCATAGGGCCTATGAGGAGGTAACGTCTCAGCCTCCATCTTGTCAAAGACATCAGCATAGGCATGATATGCTGCAGGCAAACCTTCAAGATTTGGTGGTACCCGTGGTAACCAATCAGGCTGAACAGGAGAAAGACACTTCCCAAGGCAGTGCTGTCCCCAACGAAGCACCTCTCCAGACTTCCAATCAAGAACAGGTTCATGGGTACGGAGCAATGGTAGCCCCAAAAGGAGAGGATAAGAAACACTTTGAAGAATCAGGAACAAATCAGGAACAAATAAATCTCTTCCCTATGAAGAGCTCCCGCCTGTAGTTTCACAGGTTCAGTAGAAAATTGTACGGACTCAGATAGAGCCCTTCCATCGACGGATGACACTATCAATGGTCTCTGCAGCTGTCGGACTGGAATACGATGACGATCCACTACAGCTTGCTGCAGGAAGTTTACTGCCGATCCGGAATCCAGAAAAGCCATCTCCGTGAACCGAATATCTCCAAACGATAAAGTTGCCAGCAGAGTCAAAGGTAGAGAGGAATTATCTTCACCTAGGGTCGCCTCTCCAACAAACCCTAGGCTTGGGAGTTTTCCCGGCTTCAGGGGACAAGCACGGAGCACATGACTAGAACCAACACAATAGAAACAAAGTCCTTTGGCACGGCGGTGATCACGTTCCTGTTCAGTCAGCCTAACTCGGTCAACCTGCATGTTCTGCAGACAACATGGAAGACTGAGGGTTAGTAGCTTGCTAAAGAGAAGACGCCAGGCAAAAGGTCTCTCCTCATGTGCCACTTCACTGGCACATTCCTGGAACCGCAAATCAATTAGAGTAGCCAGGGAGATGAGGTCATCCAAGGTGGAAGGAAATCCCATCCGGCCAGCTCGTCTTTAATTCTCCCACCGAGACCCTCCCAAAAGGTAGCCACAAGTGCCTCATTATTCCAGCCGAGTTCAGAGGCCAGCATAAATTGGAATTGGACTGCATAGTGGCCCACGGATTGGTTCTCTTGAGGCAACTGCAGTAGGGAGGATGTGGTTGAGGTGGAGCGTCTGGGTTCGTCGAACACCCTGCGGAAGGCCTGTAGATCCATTATGACTGAGTTGTTCCTTTCCCAGAGGGGATTGATCCAGGCCAATGCCTCCCCAGTAAGGTGTGACATAAGAAAAGCCACTTGGTGAGGCAAAAGCGTGGAGGAGCTGCGAGACGAGGTTCGGATCCTGGTACAAAGGAAGATGGCGGAGCAGGATCCGGATAAACCACGGCCAAGAAGCCAGATGACGCTAGGTTAGCATGTCAGGTTGTTTAGACGCATATTTGCAACAACCAGGCCACAGGGGAAACATGTGAGGCTACAGTGGGCCAATGGGGGTAGTAGTTATTGTACTCACAGTTAGCAGAGCCTCCCTGGGCTGAAGTGCAGTGAAGGGGAAGACATCACGAAACGAAATCCTCCGGGGCACTCTTGGTTGCAGGGAACACCAGCCAGATGTTGGTTGAGGTGCCCTTGATTGTATTTGGTGTTTTAGGGTGATTTTGCGGCTGTGCCCCAGTGTTTGTGACGCCAGCACCGTAAGGTGCAAATGTTGAGTGTAGTAGTAGAAATGATGAGGAGGCAGTTGTAATCAAACAGTTGAACATTTAGTGAATCAATTGTATTCAGGTAGTCAGTACAGATACAGTTCATTTGTATGGCATGAGTGAAGACTCGGAAATAGTTTCAGTAGTATTCCTTTTTTCAGTTTTAGGCAATTGTCAGTTGAGGAGTCCTCTTTAAGGCTGACTCTTTACAGGCAATACTTCTGTAATTAGTCTAAGTCCAAACTGTAGCACTCTGGCACTAAATACACTGTTTTCTACTTATCTTGAGCTATCCAATAAGGTAGTTTCTCCCTTGTGGCAGGCAAACTCTCTGTGACATTATTTGCAGGATCTCTCCTGAAGTATTCAGGTTTCCACTATATCCTGGAAGGCTTTATAGTGGGAAAAAGGACAATTCTGCGCATCAATTATCCATTCATGTCCCGGCACTCGTAAAGTTGCTCTCAGGCACTTGTGCTTGTGAAGTCCATAGGCTGGATTCAGCCCTAACCCTCACTAGGCTTGCTTCATATTTAGACATAGACTTACTGTCTGGTGCTTGGCTGCTGTAACTACTCTTAGTTTATCCTCTCCAGGATTGATCAGGTCCCGGAGTAAAGAAATTGCAGCTACATAGTGGATGAGGCCTGTTTCTCTCCTCCATACACTTGGTTTTCCTCCTCTCTACAATACTCTACACTCTACTAGACTGCAATGCACTACATTCGGTTCTGCTGAGCTAGACACACCCCAAGCTATATAAATGAGTGGCGCCAGCACCACCTAGAAGCGAAAGGGTGTAATGACATTGCCAGCCTGATAATAGGAAATACCATACATTGCAAATACATTAGATAAATGTTTAAAGTGTCCCTTTTACACACATTACGTAAATAGGACAGGATTTGATCCTGATGCTCACGCTTTTGGGCCATCTCCTGATGTAACTCGGTGAGAGACACCTTTGTTCTTGGAGATAGACAAGCTAAAAACATGAGGTTGCTCAGGCGTCTTCCTGTAGTGGGAAGCGTCATTAAATACCTGCTGCAATCCAGCCATAGGCTGGTGAGACAGAGGGCGTGTATGTGCTGCCTCATAGGTGAAGAGAGACACACCCACGCAAGCTCAAACACCAGTGCAAGTCTCCAGCAGGAAGGAAACTCTTGCATGAAACAGAAACACATGCGGGGATTTCTTGTATGAGGCGGGGACTCATCTTTTCCCCGGGGAGTGATTTTCCTCTCCCTGGCTGCGAGTGCAGCCAATCATAGCGCTCGGCTCGCAGCCAGGGAGAGGAAAACCACTCCCCAGGCAAAAGACAAGTCCCCGCCTCATACAAGAAATGTGAAAACTAACGGGGACCGGAGCGCACAAACGGGGGATTATTTCGAGAAAAAAAAAATGCTGCCTGGATGTCGGCAGGGCCGCCCAGGAAGGTAGTGTAAGTTTTTCACTACCTAAATCTTAGTGAAAGGTCCTCTTTAAGCTACCTGCTGCCCGCGTTTGTCAGCATGGCGGCAGGAGGAAAAAGAGGGAGCCGTCCCCCTTATGTGCCAATAGCCGTACCCCTTATGTGCCAGTAGCCCTCCTTATGTGCCAGTAGCCCCCCTTATGTGCCAGTAGTCCCCCTTATGTGCCAGTAGCCCCCCTTATATGCCAGTAGCTCCTCTTATGTGCCAGTAGCACCCCTTATGTGCCAATAGCACCCCCTTATGTGCCAGTAGCCCCCCTTTATGTGCCAGTAGCCCCCCCTTATGTGCCAGTAGCCGTCCCCCTTATGTTCCAGTAGCCGTCCCCCTTATGTTCCAGTAGCCCCCCTTATGTGCCAGTAGTCCCCCCTTATGTGCTAGTAGTCCCCCCTTATGTGCCAGTAGTCCCCCCTTATTTGCCAGTAGTCCCCCCTTATGTGACAGTAGTCCCCCCCTTATGTGCCAGTAGCCCCCTTATGTGCCAGTAGACCCCTTATGTGCCAGTAGACCCCCTTATGTGCCAGTAAACCCCTTATATTCCAGTAGTCCCCCTTATGTGCCAGTAGTCCCCCCTTATGTGCCAGTAGTCCCCCCTTATGTGCCAGTAGACCCCACCCCTTATGTGCCAGTAGCCCTCCTTATGTGCCAGTAGACCCCCCCTTATGTGCCAGTAGCCCTCTTTATGTGCCAGTAGAATTCACCCCCTCACCTTATCATGTGCCAGTAGAATCCCCCCTCACTTTATCATGTGCCAGTAGAATCCCCCCTCAGTTTATTATGTGCCAGTAGAATCCCCCTCAGTTTATAATGTGCCAGTAGAATCCCCCCCTCACCTTATGTGCCAGTAGCCCCCAAAAACACAAAAAACAAACAAACATACAAATAACACTTATACTTACCTCCAGCGATGCGATGCAGGCCTCTTCTGGCCTGTGTCCCTCGCTGTACCGCTCCGATGGCGTGATAACGTTATCGCGCCGCCTGCACCAGCCTCTGATAGGCTGCCAGCCTATCAGAGGAACAGGGAGGGGACACGCCTCTCCCTCCTCTGCCGCAGCACAGCCATCTGTATCGCCGCCCTGAGGACGGCGATACAGATGACTATGGAGATGAAGGCTATCACAGTGGAAGCGTTCATCTCCCTGTGCCCTGCCGCCAGCCGCCCCCACTTGTCACCAGGGCCGCGGCAGGTCACATGCACACCCCAAAGGCCGGCCCTGGGTGACACTACGGGGCCCGTTTACAGAGGCAACAGAGGGGCCCGGGGGGTATTTGCCCACCTGCCCCCCGGCCCAGTCCGCCCTTGATACATGATATATCACCTTGGGGGGGGGGGGGGGACGGGACATCTTACGGCTCCTATTTTTCTATTCAGTAAAAGGTCCTTTCCCCTCTATGTTTGCTGGTGTCTTTTCTAAACTGTATAAGGGCTCGCTCACACGAACGTTTGCTTTCCATATATGGGCCGTTTTTTGCGTTCCGTATATAGTCCGTACACGGAACCATTCAATTCAATGGGTCCGCAAAAAAAAAAATGGAATGTGCTCCGTATGCATTCGGTTTCCGTATTTCTGTTTTTCCGTTCCGCAAAATTTTGAGTCAGTTCCTATTATTGTCCGCAAATCACGTTCAGTGGCACCATTCAAGTCAATGGGTCCATATAAAAAACGGAATGCATACGGAACACATGTCCGTGTGTCATCCGTTTTTTGCGGATCCATGCTGTAGAAATGCTATGCCCAGCCCATTTTGCACATGTGTTTGGTGTTTGCAATGATCATAAAGTTCCTGTTTTTGTGGAAAAATGAAACGGAAACGGAACGGAAATGGAAACACAACGGATCCAAAAAACTGAACAATGGATCCGTGAAAAACGGACCGCAAAACCATAAGGTCGTGTGGACAAGCCCTAACAGTTTGTATGTCTTTTAGGACCTCCACCGCTCGCGGCTCTCTCTCTTTTGTAAGAGTTTAAAATGCTTGTGTCGCCTCAATTTGCGAGCAAACAGGTTGAGATCCTTGATCCACCGAAATAAGTCAAATCTGGACGTAGGGACAAACGACAGGCCTTGTCTAAGTATCTTGTCTTCTGCAGGAGTGAGTGGACGAGTAGACAAATTAATTACTAATTTGTCCTCAATAGATGATGTTATGTCGCTCTTGGTTGTGTGCTCCGGCTGCGCAGTGGATAATGTGTTCCCTGTTCTAAAAAATGGGATTGAGTGGGTTGGTTTTAGGGGCGGACACAGACATCAGACTGCCCCTGTGCAAAGAATGTGCCTGGGACCCCCCCCCCCCCCCACACACACACACATATATCACTTGCTCAGAAACCCCAGAGTCAGGAGGACCTCCCCCCCAATATCAGTTGTTAATTATTTGTTCAGCCCCCCCCCCCCCAATATGCTCATTAAGGATCCAGGCCCCCCATATGTCAATTGCTCAGCACCCCCATATGTCACTTGCTCAGAACCCCCAGAGTCAGGAGAACCCCCCTTCCCCCCCAATATGAGTTGTCAATTATTTATTCAGGATTAAATAATTTTAATTTAAATGAAGCTGCCTGCTGCAGAATTTAAATTATTTATTCAGGTCCCCCATGTGTCAATTGCTCATTGCTCAGAACCCCCAAGGTCAGGCCCCCCCCCCCTAATATCAGTTGTTAATTATTTATTCAGGGCAGGCCCCCATATGTCAGTCAATTGCTTAGCCACCCCACCCCCACTTTATTCAGGCACCCTGAGAGTCCAGACCCCCATCAAACCTCAAATCAGACTAAAAAAAGTAATTTAAACTTACCTCTCTCCTCCTGCTCCGCTGCTCTATGTTCGCCGGGGTGTCTGTGAGTACTATCAGGGACAGGCGTCTCCAGAAAGGGACAGATAGTGCAGGGCTTGAAAATCGCTTAACTTCAAAAAGACAGAAAGATTTCAGATTAGGGACATCTACAATACGCCATCATTAAGCAGTGTGTTGGGCAGATATTATAAAAAGGGGCTTATTCACTACAGTGTGCCCTCTACTGAGATATACACTGCACCATTAGAGAACTGATTTGTTCTGGGGAAATTAACCTAACTTGTGCCAGATCTGTGTGTGCGTTCAATCCGCAACCGTTATATTAATTACTCCAGCAAAGAGTGATTTATATTTTAGCCATAGTTAACTAGTTTTGGGCACATCTGTGTGTGCGTTTAGGCAGCAACCGTATATAGAATACATTTTATTTAGGACAAATTTGTATCCAATATAGAACTATATCCGATTACAGTGTGTATTGTAAAAATTACATTATCTCTGGGCTCGTGTGGTGTCCCGAAAATCTTTGTTTTTCTGTATCAAGTACCTTACTGAAAGCCAATACTGTTTGTATTGTAAAAATTACATTATCGCTGGGCTAGTGTAGAGCTGAAAATCTTTATTTTTCTGTATCAAGTACATTACAGCAAGCCAATACAGTGTGTATTGTAAAAATTACATTATCTCTGGCCTAGTGTAGTGCCAAAAATCTGTATTTTCCTGTATCCAGTACCTTACTGTAAGCCAATACACTGCGTATTGGAAAAATTACATTATCTCTGGGCTAGTGTAGTGCTGAAAATCTTTATTTTCTGTATCCAGTACATTACAGCAAGCCAATACAGTGTGTAATGTAAAAATGTATCATCTTTGGCCTAGTGTAGTGCCGAAAATGTGTATTTCTCTGTATCCAGTACATTACAGCAAGCCAATACAGTGTGTAGTGTAAAGATTTCATTATTTGTGGCCTAGTGTAGTGCCAAAAATGTGTACTTCTCTGTATCCAGTACACAACAGCA
This sequence comes from Bufotes viridis, assembly GCA_033119425.1. NCBI lineage: Eukaryota > Metazoa > Chordata > Amphibia > Anura > Bufonidae > Bufotes > Bufotes viridis. The sequence continues at coordinate 26,937,790 of CM065597.1, read as the reverse complement.
AGCCAATACAGTGAGTAGTGTAAAAATGTCATTATCTGTGGCCTAGTGTAGTGCCGAAAGTTTGTATTTCTCTGTATCCAGTATATTACAGCAAGCCAATATAGTGTGCAGTGTAAACATTTTATTATCTGTGGCCTAGTGTAGTGTCGAAAATTTGTATTTCTCTGTATCCAGTACATTACAGCAAGCCAATATAGTGTGTATTGTAAAAATTGAATTACCTGTGTCCTAGTGTAGTGCCGGAGATTTGTATTTCTCTGTATCCAGTACATTACAGCAAGCCAATACAGTGTGTAGTGTAAAAAATTCATTATCTGTGGCCTAGTGTAGTGCCGAAAATGTTCTTTTCTCTGTATCCAATACATTACAGCAAGCCAATACAGTGTGTAGTGTAAAAATGTCATTATCTGTGGCCTAGTGTAGTGCCAAAAAAATTTATTTCTCTGCATCCAGTACATTACAGCAAGCCAATACAGTGTGTAGTGTAAAAATGTCCTTATCTGTGGCCTACTGTAGTGACGAAAGTATTTATTTTTCTGTATCCAGTACATTACAGCAAGCCAATACAGTGTGTATTGTAAAAATTTCATTATCGGTGGCCTAGTGTAGTGCTGAAAATTTGTATTTCTCTGTATCCAGTACATTTCAGCAAGCCAATACAGTGTATAGTGTCAAAATTTAATTATCTGTGGCCTAGTGTAGTGCCGAAAATATTTATTTTTCTGTATACAGTACCTTACTGGAAGCCAATAGAGTGTGTATTGTCAAAATTACATTATCGCTGGGCTAGTGTAGTTCCAAAAATCTGTATTTTCCTGTATCCAGTACATTATAGCAAGCTAATACAGTGTGTATTGTAAAAATTACATTATCGCTGGGCTAGTGTAGTGCCGAAAATCTGTATTTTTCTGTATCCAGTACTGTCCTGCATCAGAAAACTGTGTCTTTAGCGGACGGTAAAACAATCTGCGCCACATCTACAGACAAAAATATTAGTATGAAGAAGGCGAGCACAAAGGGAGGGGGAAGTGGGCGTGATGCTGATGTGCAAGCAGAGGCCGTGACCCTGAGCGTGTTGCTGATGGTGCAAGCAGAGGCCATGGCCCTGGGCGTGATGCTGATGGTGCAAGCAGATGCCGTGGCCCTGGGCGCTATGAAGCTGCCTGCTGCAAGTGCAGCAGAAAAAACAAAAAGATCCACCTTACCCAGCTTCATGTCCAACTTAGCTGGACGGAGCAGGTCAACATTGTCCAACTCGGACCAGTGCAAACAGGTGGTCAGTTGGATTGCAGAAGATAATGCTTCCAGTCGGTTAAGCACCACCCACTCTTCCACGAAGTCCAGTCTCTGTAGCCAAGAGTCTGGTAAACTGAATCCTCACTCTGATCCTCCTTCCTCCCACCATGTAATGTCTGGGCACATCTGTGTGTGCGTTTAGGCAGCAACCGTATATAAAATACATTTTATTTAGGACAAATTTGTATCCAATATAGAACTATATCCGATTACAGTGTGTATTGTAAAAATTACATTATCTCTGGGCTCGTGTGGTGTCCCGAAAATCTTTGTTTTTCTGTATCAAGTACCTTACTGAAAGCCAATACTGTTTGTATTGTAAAAATTACATTATCGCTGGGCTAGTGTAGAGCTGAAAATCTTTATTTTTCTGTATCAAGTACATTACAGCAAGCCAATACAGTGTGTATTGTAAAAATTACATTATCTCTGGCCTAGTGTAGTGCCAAAAATCTGTATTTTCCTGTATCCAGTACCTTACTGTAAGCCAATACACTGCGTATTGGAAAAATTACATTATCTCTGGGCTAGTGTAGTGCTGAAAATCTTTATTTTTCTGTATCCAGTACATTACAGCAAGCCAATACAGTGTGTAATGTAAAAAATGTATCATCTTTGGCCTAGTGTAGTGCCGAAAATGTGTATTTCTCTGTATCCAGTACATTACAGCAAGCCAATACAGTGTGTAGTGTAAAGATTTCATTATTTGTGGCCTAGTGTAGTGCCAAAAATGTGTACTTCTCTGTATCCAGTACACAACAGCAAGCCAATACAGTGAGTAGTGTAAAAATGTCATTATCTGTGGCCTAGTGTAGTGCCGAAAGTTTGTATTTCTCTGTATCCAGTATATTACAGCAAGCCAATATAGTGTGCAGTGTAAACATTTTATTATCTGTGGCCTAGTGTAGTGTCGAAAATTTGTATTTCTCTGTATCCAGTACATTACAGCAAGCCAATATAGTGTGTATTGTAAAAATTGAATTACCTGTGTCCTAGTGTAGTGCCGGAGATTTGTATTTCTCTGTATCCAGTACATTACAGCAAGCCAATACAGTGTGTAGTGTAAAAAATTCATTATCTGTGGCCTAGTGTAGTGCCGAAAATTTTTATTTCTCTGTATCCAATACATTACAGCAAGCCAATACAGTGTGTAGTGTAAAAATGTCATTATCTGTGGCCTAGTGTAGTGCCAAAAAATTTTATTTCTCTGCATCCAGTACATTACAGCAAGCCAATACAGTGTGTAGTGTAAAAATGTCCTTATCTGTGGCCTACTGTAGTGACGAAAGTATTTATTTTTCTGTATCCAGTACATTACAGCAAGCCAATACAGTGTGTATTGTAAAAATTTCATTATCGGTGGCCTAGTGTAGTGCTGAAAATTTGTATTTCTCTGTATCCAGTACATTTCAGCAAGCCAATACAGTGTATAGTGTCAAAATTTAATTATCTGTGGCCTAGTGTAGTGCCGAAAATATTTATTTTTCTGTATACAGTACCTTACTGGAAGCCAATAGAGTGTGTATTGTCAAAATTACATTATCGCTGGGCAAGTGTAGTTCCAAAAATCTGTATTTTCCTGTATCCAGTACATTATAGCAAGCTAATACAGTGTGTATTGTAAAAATTACATTATCGCTGGGCTAGTGTAGTGCCGAAAATCTGTATTTTTCTGTATCCAGTACTGTCCTGCATCAGAAAACTGTGTCTTTAGCGGACGGTAAAACAATCTGCGCCACATCTACAGACAAAAATATTAGTATGAAGAAGGCGAGCACAAAGGGAGGGGGAAGTGGGCGTGATGCTGATGTGCAAGCAGAGGCCGTGACCCTGAGCGTGTTGCTGATGGTGCAAGCAGAGGCCATGGCCCTGGGCGTGATGCTGATGGTGCAAGCAGATGCCGTGGCCCTGGGCGCTATGAAGCTGCCTGCTGCAAGTGCAGCAGAAAAAACAAAAAGATCCACCTTACCCAGCTTCATGTCCAACTTAGCTGGACGGAGCAGGTCAACATTGTCCAACTCGGACCAGTGCAAACAGGTGGTCAGTTGGATTGCAGAAGATAATGCTTCCAGTCGGTTAAGCACCACCCACTCTTCCACGAAGTCCAGTCTCTGTAGCCAAGAGTCTGGTAAACTGAATCCTCACTCTGATCCTCCTTCCTCCCACCATGTAATGTCTGGCCAAACAAGTGATCCCACACTCGGATATTCACATGACCTCTTTTTATTGCCAGTACTTGGTTTGGCTCTCTCACCAAGCATGCTTGAAGAGGTACCTGAGATATTGTGCTCTGATTCCCAACCTCTTGAGTCTTCACAGTCTCAAGAAGATGATGGTGGTGAACGGCAATCATTCGTCTACAAGGTGGATGATGATGAGACACAGTTGTCAAATCACTGAGGTGGTGGTTAGCTGAGGAAGTGGAAGAGGAGATGGTGGACGATGAGGTCACTGACCCAACATGGGAAGGTGAAAAGCCGAGCGAGGACAGCAGTACAGAGGGGGAGGGATACATAGCACCGCAACAGTCTGGAAGAGGCAATGGGGTTGCAAAATGGAGACGTCGGCCCACACCAAACAGGCCCGCAACCGTTACACCGAACACCCCCATGCGTAAATCTACCTTGCCAAGAGGTAGGTGTTCCGCAGTATCGCGCTTTTTTGAGGAAAGCGCAGACGACAAAATAGTGGTAGTTTGCAACCTGTGCCGTACCAAAATGAGCCGGGGCATGAACACTGGCAACCTCACCACCAGCAGCATGATCCACCACATGGCATCCAAGCACCCTAATAAGTGGGCCGAACACCTGGCTCCACACTCTACGTCTGCGGTCCCACCACTGCCTCCACTTCCCCTGTGTTACGCACTGCAGGCCAATCCCCTGTCAAAGGCGCAGGCCCGGATGCCCCTCGCCCTGCACCTTGACTTTCGCATGAACCATCACCAGCAAACACCTGCTTCTCAAGCTAAGTCTTTTTTTCCCCTTTTACTGGTGCATTTGTTCTGACTAGGCCTCAGTGAGACACTAACTCCTTCAGCGTGGAAGGAGCTGGTTGCCTTTTTCCCTGTTCGCTAAACTGAGGGTTTGGTGCAGTGTTTCAGCAGTCTTAGATTCCCGCGCATGTGCATTTCTACCATTGAGATTTGCACATGCTGTCAGCAGTTAGGGAGAGTATCAGGGATTGCTAGGTGGTGACCTGCCTGTTCCCTAGGTTTGGGGCCTAGTCTGCTGTTGTTTTGCTGTGGTCTCCTTTGGTTTTCTTTCCTCCCACATACTACCCGTGACAATAGTATACCATAAACATGACTGCCTACAGCCACTACTAGGTGGAGCTCAGTGCATAGGAATTTATAGTTACCATTAAATTCAATGAATTAAATGGAAGCTGTAAATAATTTCTTTGCACTCAGCTCCTCCTAGAAAAATGCAGTAAATCTATGTAGGGTGCAGAGGAAGCAGTTCAGCAGTTTCTTTGGGCCCAATAGCTGTTGCAGGGTCTGATACACCGCTCTAGACAATTTACAAGCTAGTCACAGAGCATCCCACTGCAGAAACCTGCAGCAATCCACTGTTAGCACTTTCAAGATATCTCAGTAGCTTCTGGAGGTCCCCAAAAGGTGACTTCTCAGATGGATGACCATAATATTGTACGTATTAAAATGTAATAGTAAGGTGTATTTAGGCCGAGTCACAAACCCCCATGACAGCACTTTTCACTGTCTTTCAATCTTCACTATAAAAAGTTCCTTTTGGCGCATGTTTCTAATACCGTGAACAGTCCCTAGAGACATTTTTATATAAATCTTTAATATATTTTAGAATCTGTCACTTCTCCTACACAGAGAGCATTTCCACAATAGCTTTTCCACATGAATAACCGGGAAGAATTCGTATTCCAAGTGGCTTGTAAGGTCCTTCACGCCCAGCTAACCACATGTGAAATGCCTTGGTCATGTTAACATGGAGACTGGAGGCACGAATCTTTGGAATTTTCCAACATTTGAAATGCAAATATGCAATAAAAATATGGACTTTGTTTGCATGAAAACCATTTCCAAAGGAAACACATAAACCTAAAAAAGAATGGATAGAAACGTTTATGATTGAGAAGAGAGAATTGATTGTAAACTAATTAGTTACACATTTCACACAAATTTGTCCGCCAAACGAATTGGAAGTTTTTCTTCAGACAAAAAGTGTAAAAATGGCACCCAGAGCCATTTTACTATGAAAAACAACAAGAAGGGTGACGGATCACATGACCCTGGGAGGGAGAAGGGGAATGGCTTGCTCTGATTGGCTCAGAGGCTGACTGACAGTCCGATCAGCTAGTTACATGGCATTATTTAGCCAGGTCCTTCTGCTCAGACGGAAGAAAATCCATTTTGTGCTCACCTAGGGATGTGATAGGATGTTTTGTGGCTGTGTCTGACAAAAACAGTTGAAGAGACACAAGCCATAAATCTAGTTACAATGGACACTATTGGAGAGTATAAGTAGAGAATAATAAAATATAATTAGGTAGATTTTAGGGTTTTATCACGGAAGCTTATTTAACATACAGTGAGGGACTGGTCACTGAATTGTGGGGTGTTCCATAGTTCATACAGCTGGCTGGCAACTAAGTTCTGCATTACAGACTCATATTTCTTTCTGTATGAATAGCCAGCCAGGATTTTTTGTGCAAATCTCAGGTTACTATAGTTCATAGGCTTATTTCCAGCACCCCAATAGCATATATTTTGCTGCAAATGCTGAGCAATTGCCCCCTTAAGAAAATAAAAAAAAATGTTTCAATTTACTATTTGTAACTGGGCATTTTCAGCACATTTCAATGCATCAATATACCCTTATTATTGAACACATTTTATTACTGCAAGATAGTGTTCAGTTATAGCAAAGTTGCCAAGTCATTTTCTTGCAATAATGCCATAAGTATACTCATTTTAGTACATGTGTTATATTGCTTCAAGACACTGTGCAGTCACAGCAAATGCATTTACTGCAAATACTGTATTACTATACTAGAGTTGTTTAGATACCAAAATTTTGATTCGGTATCGATACTATCAAAAAGTATATGGGGTAACGCCATCCTGGTTGTTTGTCCACACCACTGTACTTAGGTAAGTCTTTCCCTTGCCTTGGCTGTTTTTTCAGTAACACTGTGTGTGCTTAAACAATTATTAAAAAGAATGACAAATGCAAAAGTGCAGTGTGTTTTTAAGCAGGCTGATTAATTTTGTCATTCATGGGTTTCCTCATAGCTATATAGATCAGTGTCACTCTGACATTATTTGCTATTGCTGTCATTGCGATATAGAGCTTAGAAGAAGGGGAGTGAGGGAGAAAGAGCAAAAATTTGTAAAAATATTTTTTTTTTAATTAGATAACAAAATGATATATAAAAAAAATCTGAGTCCTAGGTGACTTCTTATTGTCATATACAAAATTGCAGGACAATTAGAGCACATTTGATTTGTGCAGAATCAATTTGGCCACAAAATAAATGTTTGAAAAAAATTGGATGAGTTGGACACAAAACAAATATCAAGAAGTTCACTCATCTCTAGTCTATCCCGCTAGAAAAATGAATAAATAATGTGAATGGTTACTACTGAGATCATGTGTATATTTTTTGGGATAGGGTTTTATACAGTAAAAGATTCCATATACACTGTGTTATACCAAGTTTATTCCATCTGTATTGGAAGCCTATTTTTATCTAGCTTGATAAATTATATAGTTTTGGCTGCATGCCGTGACCACTAGGGGCAGCTAACTGCATATGAATCAATAAAGCTCAGTGCGAGGTGCACACATCTGTATCCAGTGTTCTTCTCCTTGAGGTGCTTTAGATTGCAGTGAGTGTTATGGTGACTAGACTAGCAGTTCTGTAACAGGCACCCTCGGCCCAGGCAACAAGTGGCTCCGACGGCAATATATAGCCAATCTAGACTCTTGACAAACCTCTTTCCACTATCTATGTTTTGTATGGAATAAATATGATGTGGCAGTTAGGCTTGGAGGAACAATTCCCTTCTCTGCACCAATCCCTGCCAAAGCAACCCTGCCCTATGTACGCCCCTTGCATGTAGGGTATTTATATCTGCTCATGCATATTAGAAAAGTGGGATTTATTGCGCAACATCCAACTAATATGTAGTGATATGTCTGTAGGGGTCTCCAGATTTTTGTGATGCACTACCCTTAAATAGGGTACTTGTAAAGTTGTTTGTTGATATTTAATGTTATTCGATTCCATGTAATGTTCTGATGTGTTGTGTCTGTATAGTCTTGTATGTATTAATCAGGGTTAACAATCCTGATTTTGCCTTGTAAGAAGGTCTGTGCCTAGCTCATTCTAGTGTAATCTCAGGACGGGAAAGGAGCTACATGTGCTAACTTCTCATAAGATTAGGCGTAAGACCCTGTGAATCATCATCTCTGAGATAGTTCCATCAAGGAAGCCATCTCTACTCTATAATTTTTGAGAAAAAGAACGAACTAGAGTATTGGAGTCAGTCAGTAAAGTGTTCACTGTTTAAGGCCTCATGCACACGACCGTTGGTGTTTTGCGGTCCGCAAACCGCGGATCCGCAAAACACGGAAGCTGCTCCGCGTTCCGTTCCGCAATTTGCGGAACGGAACGCGGCCCATTATAGAAATGCCTATTCTTGTCCGCAAAACGGACAAGAATAGGACATGCTCTATTTTTTTGGGCGGGGGCACGGAACGGAGCAACGGATGCGGACAGCACACGGAGTGCTGTCCGCATCTTTTGCGGCCCCATTGAAGTGAAGAGGTCCGCACCCGAGCCACAAAATATGCGACTCGGACGCGGACCACAACAACGGCCGTGTGCATAAGGCCTAAGGCTGATAGAGACTTCTGCAGACTAATGCAGTGAGAGGGACATTCATTCACAACTTGGACACAGTCCTGGTCAGCCGTATATTAATTCTGTACCCGTCAGCTGCAAATTACAGACAAGTTTGCAAGAACCTTATTGCCAACCTTAGATTCTGCAGAGAGAGAGAGAGAGAGGCTTTGAAGAGATAGAGGAAAGGAGTACTACATTCCCAATCTTTGCTCATATCCTTACATTGCTATCGGGGAAGATTTGCACTGTGCATTGTTTGGAACTGTGATTGATACCATTGCAAATACAACTCCCATTCTGCACTTTAGTAAGGAGAGACTTATTTATTTTCCACAACTGGACTGGTTACTGACTCCAGCACTATTCGCCGGCCACAGCACCAACATCTCCACCAAGCAGGGCCGGTTTTAGACAAAATGTGGCCCTGGGCAAAATCAAAAGTGGGGCCCCAAATCTTGTAATAATGTACTAACAACACAGTTACATTGTGTCGATTCCAGCCCTCCCTCACAGATTTGCACCCCATAAAGCTCCTCACACAGTTCTTCACCCTCATAGCCCCAGAAAACGCCATATGCCCCCACCCCTCACTCACGGCATCTGAGAGTGTTAAAAGCCAGAAGGGTTGGATTCCTCTTCAGGAGCGCTTTCTCCCAGCAGAGATCGGGGAAAGCACCCTGTTCTATAAATAAGCTGCAGCCTGTACTAGGCTTCCAGGCTCATTGTTGTTAGTATATCCCAGTTCAGGCCACTAGATGGCAGCACTGAACTGTAATATAGTGATTTCTATACAGACTAATGGAGCAATTTACATCTGATGATTGTAAGTTGTGGTCCACTTGGGGGACTTAACAAAAAGTAAAAAAAAATTTAAAAAAAGTTTTGAAAATGTAAAAAAAAAACGTAAAAATTAAAATCACCTCCATTCCCCAAAATATAAAGAAACACAATAAAATGGCATTATGGGCATCGTCGCATGCGAAAACGCCCATACAATTAAAGTATTTAAAAAAGTTAGCCCATATGGTGAATGGCGTAACAGATTTCTTTTTTAAAAAGGGCCGATTCGTGTTTTTTTCTTAACTTTATCTCCCAAGAAAATTGAATAAAAAGTGATCAAGTCATACACACCCAAAATGGTATTGTCAAAAACAACAGATCGTCCTGCAAAACATGAGCCCCCACACATCTCCGTAGACATAACTATAAAAAAGTTATGAGGGTCAGAATATCGCTATAAAAAATATTAAATAATTTTTTTATGAAGTGAGTCCTGATAAGGTTTAGCTTGCTGCAGTGAGCAGGCCTATAGACATTCTGAGCGGGGGTGCTGTTAGGGTTGCCACCTTTTCCCAACAAAAAATACTGGTAAAAAGGTTGGTGTGCGTTAATATGGGTGTTATTTGATCACATTTTATGTTTTGCTCCATTTATTTCTCAATAAAATCAAACTTTTCACTGTTGGGGACAACCTGTGTATTTAAGTTTTATTTTGCCTCTATTTTTTAAATGTTTCTGTAGGGATTTGAACTCACAACCATCTACATTGAAGACAAGAACCTTAACCACTGGGCTATAGAGCTCAATGCTGAGTCAATGCTGAAAAACCTCATAGAAGTTTAGAAGAGAATTAATTAGGGTTCTTGCCTTTAATGTAGATGGCTGTGAGTTCAAATCCCAACAGAAATATTTCAAAAATAGAGGCTAAACTAGCTTTACATACACAGGGTGTCCACAAGCATAGTCACTAGTCACTATGCTTGTGGGAGTACCCCTTTCATGTTCATAACACTGACTCCATACATATGAAGTCAGAGCAGGGGCTACTAAGTCCCCCTCCATCTGCTCTGTTTAACCATTTGCGATCTCTCTGGGACTGAAGCAGGGGGCCCTTAGAGGACTGGGCCCTGGGAAATTGCCCAGTTTGCTGGCCCTGACACCAAGGACAGCCCCACTAACTTTAAGCAGGAGCCCCAACATAAGGTTGTGCTCCGAGGGAGGAAAGGGTGCACCCTACTATCACTGCCTAGCCCTAGGTAGCATCAGTGTAAGAATTCCCACTGTGAAAATATCCATCCACAGCTGTTTCGGGGTTCTTGCCTGTCATCAGTACGGAGCAGGATTCTGGCTGGCTGAGTGGATGCACATTAGGTGGGTAGTGGCTCTCTGCGTGTGAAGATGCAATGTTACATGGAAAAATATCATGCAAAGAGGTGTCTCCCAGGGAAAGAGAATTATCTCGCTAATGCCACCTTCTAAAAGTGGCTCCATATCCAAAAGGTGACACCAGCGAGGTGATTCTCTTTCTGTAGGAGATACCTCTTTGAATATTATTTTACCATGCCACTAAGTTCCCATACCATTGAGCATTGCCACTAAGTCTCCACATACACTGGGTCTTTTTAAGGAGAACCAGTAACCTGCCTAAGCTGCATCCAAGGCATTGCACCCAGCCACCTAGAATCCTACTCCGTACTGTGTCTGTGGATATTTGGTTCTTTTCCCTTGTCACCCCCCAAGGCTTGTTAAAATGTCAGCCTTTGGCTCGTAGGGAGATGCTTCCAAAACGTGGCGCTAACAAGATGGTTCTCGTTATGTGGAAGATACTCTTCCTCTTCCCAAGTCCATGCTTGAAGCCAAGTAAAAGGCAATCTGTCACATTGAATGTGATGTCTGATTGGTGGGTGGCATGTCACGGGAGGAGCTGAGCAGATTGAGATATATCGCTTTGGGAGTAAGCAAAATATCATTTTGATCTCTGCTCATTCTAGGCTTAGGAGTCCAGTGGGCAGTCCTATCGGTGACTAACAGCTTTCTCTATGCACAAACAGTGAAGGCTGTCAATTACTGATAGGAACTCCCACTGGACTCCTACACTCAGAATTAGCAGAGATGGAAAGGAATAAAATGCTCTTATCACAAATGTGCTCAGCTCCTCCTGCTCTAGAACATGCTGTCCCTATATCGGACTGTATGTTCAATGTGACGGGTTGCCTTAAAAAGCACTCTAAACGGAAAGATACTTTATCCATTGTGGGAGCACATGCCCTTAAAAAAAAAAAAGAAAAACTCAAATTGTAGCCGCCAAAATTTTTGTAAATGGGATTTTCAGGACCACACTCTGCTCTGCAGAAATGTTACAGATTTTACCACTTAAAGTGGTAAAAAATTGTAAATATTTGTAACACATTTGTAACATGACGAGTAAGGATGAGCGAATCGACTTCGGATAAAACATTGTTTGAATACTGTACGGAACAAGCTCTCCGTATAGTATTAGAATGTATCGGCCCCTATGAGCCGAAGTTATTACTTCGCAGTATTCAAACGAAGTTTTATTGCGAATCGACCTTGGATGTTTCATCCGAAGTCGATTCGCTCATCGCTAATGACGAGCACTAATTACATTTACCACAATCAGTTCTATACAAGGGGTGCAGGTATTTAGGAAAGGTCGTGTCACATTATACATGTTCCGTGTAATACGGTTCTGTCTAGGATTACATGTACGGTAATTACCAGTAAGAGTAAATCACCCCTGGATATAAGAACCAAAAATATCTCGAGTTTGTATGTGTTTGTCATATTGCAAAGCCGGCTCATTATAATGCTGTTGGAGGGAGTCTCGCTCGCCTTTAAAGGCTGCAGCTCATAGGAATCTAAGACTCTCCCTGTGGACAGACACACTAATGGTCAATTATAAAACCGCAAACAATGAGGACACGCAGAGTTTTTTATGCATTGAAATGCGCCTGCTTTCAGACTGCCATTGATTAAACACGTTATGGCTTTTGTGAACTGAGCAAAGGTGCTGCTGCTGCCTCGCGCAGATCCATCCCCAGCTGCTACAGCGACATCGACTGATTTTTCAATTTCCGTCATTACATTTTTCTACTAAAGAAAGCAAGTTTGACATGTGCGCCATTTAAGGAAGACAATTCATAACCTCTGCTGCCCGCAGGCACAGGCCAAATCGTAATGCAGCCATGTTATCTAGGGCAGTGTTCCTCAGCTCCGGTCCTAAGGCCCCATCTGCCGGTCAGGATTTCAGAATATTTCACTGAATGATGCATGGACGCTAATTATATCACCTGCGCAATAGTAAGAAAATATGACTGCCAGGTTGGCCCGGAGGACTGGAGCTGAGGAACACAGATTTAGGAGGCCATGCTCCTGTGACATCATGAAAATGCTTATGGTGGTCCAGGTAAGGGACAGAGTAACATTCTGCCAAACACAGAGCCACGCCGTAAACTACAATTTATAGCTCGTGTGCAGAGTCTATGTAATGATGGGGTTTTCTGCAGAACCTGTAAAAGTATTCACGCCCTTGAAGCATTGGCAAGAAGGGACTTATCAGGGTTGTCTCATGAAGACATGGCGTGTTATGGCATTTGGACATCATAAGGTGGGGGTTCCTCGCTTGGGACCCCCTCTATGAGCCAGAACAGAGAGCCGCTTTATGAGAGTCCAGTGGTCTAGAACTGCTCTTGTTTCATATGGACGGCCATTCATCTGAATGGATGACACTTAACCCCTTCCCGACATTTGCCATTCTAGACTGCCTCCGAAGTCAAAATCCAAGAGTGCAGTGAGGAGGAATCGTGGTCTTCGCACCAACATTTTAGTGATTGGTGGGGCCCCCCAGTAATTAGACAGTAATCACCTATCCTGTGGACCCTTTAATAGACGAGGGTCCGCTGTTTTTATCTATTAACCAAAGAGGAGAGCAGCAACATAGAGTATCTCTCATACCCGACATGTCCATACAGGATGTGGACAGGCCATTCATTTTAATGTCGCAGCGTCCAAAATCACTTTCAAGGTCAGCATGCTGCCATGTAGGGTAGGTGCTCCAAAGCATAACCATATCATTCTTGTGAAAATTTCTAATGAGAAATGCTTTTTTATGCAAATAAGGTATTTGGTGCACTGTGGGAGGGACTGCTCCATTTGGTGCACTATCACTCCACTAGCAACACCATTTAGGCTTCTCCCTCTTGTTTCACAGTCCCTGATATTTCTGAGCCGGTAGTAATGACTCGGAGGTGCGTTAATGGAGCAGCCCCAACTGTGGTGCTCCGAAAACCTTATTTACATAACGATAAAAAGGAGCATTGGATGTTTAGAAGAAAGGTATGGTTATGTTTTGTGGAATCTACTCTACATGTCAGTATGCTTACTTTGGAGTTGACAGACATCCTTTTACAAAGTTTACAGAGAGAAGTGAGTACCAGAAATGTCTTCTGCTATGGACTACTGGAGGAACCTACTCCATTCCGCATGCACCACACCAGAACATGGACTCCAGTCTACAATTCATCATTGTTTCCTTCATGGGGAATTAAACACTTGGTGCCAGGTTCCCCCATAGATATGGCTAATTTGGGGTTCCAGTAATGTTCAACTTGCCATCGAGGACCGTTTTAATAAAATGGGTTGTCCAAAGCGTACAAACCGCTTCAACTTGCTGAAAAGAAGGAACCCATCAGTAAGGGTTACTGACTGAGTAATCAAACTCTCCAAGTCTTGCTGTCAGTATAGAATTACACACCTGGCTGCTTTAATTGGGGAGGAATCTGTCAAGGAGGAGGACAGGGAACTTAATAAAATATTGAATTTTATATTGAAAACTGCTGATTGCAAGGTTACATTTTGTGCATCGCAGTGAATCGCTGCAATGTCTCATTCTGTGACCCAGACACCTTGAAAATCACGGGTTCCTAGCACTCACATTTTCTGTATCCTGCAGGTAGTGGAATAATCAGCGGCGCAGAAACAATGATCATGTATCGCAGAGCACAAGCATCTTCTTACTACTGAGTTTGGAGAAGCGTTTATGTTATCATCTGGATCCATAGTCATAGTCTAGAAGGAGGGGCACAGACTTCATACAATAGCAAAAGTAAAATCTTGTAGGAAGCTGGCAAACACGGGCAGATACCTTGGCCATTTGGCCCATAGAGATCTAGGTAAAAAGCTCTGTGGTCATCAAACCAAGTATGAGAGCCATACACAATTCTCAACATGGGCATGTTATGTTATGCTATGGGGTCCCATAACTATTGCATCATGTGGTCACTAGCCAGCATGTGACATCATTATGTGTTTCTTTCTCTTATGCTGTGAGGTCACCGGTAGGTAGTAACCTTATTTTCTGGGTTATCACTGTGTGTATTATCTCTGTACTGTGACATCACTGTGTTTATTATCCCTGTGCTGTGACATCATTGTGTTTATTATCCCTGTACTGTGACATCACTGTGTTTATTATCTCTGTACTGTGACATCACTGTGTTTATTATCCCTGTACTGTGACATCACTGTGTTTATTATTCCTGTACTGTGACATCACTGTGTGTATTATCTCTGTACTGTGACATCACTGTGTTTATTATCCCTGTACTGTGACATCACTGTGTTTATTATCCCTGTACTGTGACATCACTGTGTGTATTATCTCTGTACTGTGACATCACTGTGTTTATTATCCCTGTACTGTGACATCACTGTGTGTATTATCTCTGTACTGTGACATCACTGTGTTTATTATCCCTGTACTGTGACATCACTGTGTTTGTTATCCCTGTACTGTGACATCACTGTGTTTATTATCTCTGTACTGTGACATCACTGTGTTTATTATCTCTGTACTGTGACATCACTGTGTGTATTAACTCTGTACTGTGACATCACTGTGTGTATTATCTTTGTACTGTGACATCACTGTGATTATTATCTCTGTACTGTGACATCACTGAGTTTATTATCCCTGTACTGTGACATCACTGTGTTTATTATCTCTGTACTGTGACATCACTGTGTTTATTATTCCTGTACTGTGACATCACTGTGTTTATTATCTCTGTACTGTGACATCACTGTGTTTATTATCCCTGTACTGTGACATCACTGTGTTTATTATCTCTGTACTGTGACATCACTGTGTTTATTATCCCTGTACTGTGACATCACTGTGTTTATTATCTCTGTACTGTGACATCACTGTGTTTATTATCCCTGTACTGTGACATCACTGTGGTTATTATCCCTGTACTGTGACATCACTGTGTTTGTTATCCCTGTACTGTGACATCACTGTGGTTATTATCCCTGTACTGTGACATCACTGTGTTTATTATCCCTGTACTGTGACATCATTGTGTTTATTATACCTGCACTGTGACATCACTGTGTTTATTATCTCTGTACTGTGACATCACTGTGTTTATTATCCCTGTACTGTGACATCACGGTGTTTATTATCCCTGTACTGTGACATCACTGTGTTTATTATCTCTGTACTGTGACATCACTGTGTTTATTATACCTGCACTGTGACATCACTGTGTTTATTATCTCTGTACTGTGACATCACTGTGTTTATTATCCCTGTACTGTGACATCACTGTGTTTATTATCTCTGTACTGTGACATCACTGTGTTTTTTATCTCTGTACTGTGACATCACTGTGTGTATTAACTCTGTACTGTGACATCACTGTGTGTATTATCTTTGTACTGTGACATCACTGTGATTATTATCTCTGTACTGTGACATCACTGAGTTTATTATCCCTGTACTGTGGCATCACTGTGTTTATTAACTCTGTACTGTGACATCACTGTGTGTATTATCTTTGTACTGTGACATCACTGTGTTTATTATCTCTGTACTGTGACATCACTGAGTTTTTTATCCCTGTACTGTGGCATCACTGTGTTTATTAACTCTGTACTGTGACATCACTGTGTGTATTATCTCTGTACTGTGACATCACTGTGTGTATTATCTCTGTACTGTGACATCACTGTGATTATTATCCCTGTACTGTGACATCACTGTGTTTATTATCTCTGTACTGTGACAATACTGTGTTTATTATCTCTGTACTGTGATATCACTGTGTTTATTATCCCTGTACTGTGACATCACTGTGTTTATTACCTCTGTACTGTGACATCACTGTGTTTATTATCCTTGTACTGTGACATCACTGTGTTTATTATCTCTGTACTGTGACATCACTGTGTTTATTATCTCTGTACTCTGACATCACTGTGTTTATTATCCCTGTACTGTGACATCACTGTTTATTATCCTTGTACTGTGACATCACTGTGTTTATTATCTCAGTACTGTGACATTATTGTGTTCGTTATCCCTGTACTGTGACATCACTTTGTTTATTAAAACATAAAAAAACGAGGCACTCCATAGAGCAAACATTCACAGATAGGCAGCTACACTGGATAGAAATATGCTCACCAAACAGAGTTGTGAAAAGACCGTCACAACTCAGCAATTAGGCATAATGAGTGTATCACAGGAGACTGCAGCTTCCATCTTGCCCGTCGCTCAACACAGAAGCCAGAAGATCAATCCAAAGAAAAAAAGAAGGCAAAGTCCAGAGTTCTGTTTTCCAAACTAACATTTATTAAAAATTAAACAGAATCTCCATGTATAACGTATTTCAGAGGTGGTCTACTATACCAGGGATGGGCAAACTGCGCCTCTCCAGATGTTGTAAAACTACAATTCCCACCATGCCCTGCTGTAGGCTGATAGCTATAAGCAGTCTTTGCATGCTGGGAGTTGTAGTTTTGCAACAGCTGGAGAGCCGCAGTTTGCCCATCCCTGTACTATACCAATATCTAATGAAGGAGGCAGACCACCTCTGAAACGCGTTATACATGGCGATTTTATTTCATTTTTAATAAATGTTAGTTTAGAAGACAGCGCTCTGGAACTTGCCTTCTTTTCCCCTGGATTGATCACTGCTGCACAGATGCTGAAGCTGCAGGAAGACGAGTTTGCAAGATTGTTACGGCTCGTGGAAGGAAAGGGGACCGAAACATACAGTATGTGGTCCACCAATTATTCTATAGCCTGGAAACCACCCCACTATCCTGAAAGAAGATCCTAAAAGCTTTGAAAATGGCATGCCCACAAATCTGAGCACTATTGTTATAATAGGCAATCTTGTTACAATAAATGAGATGCCTTTAGCACCAGGATTTAGTTACGATACAAAATCTTCTGGAAATGTTCACCACCTTTTAGGACATCTATTCAAAACTGATGATTTTACTTCTGTAAAAATTTCCTTGAAGGCAACAAGACTAGCACAGTGAATTTGTATAGCTATTAGAACATATAATAGGAACAGATGTTGTCTGTGTTTATTATCTCTGTACTGTGACATCACTGAGTTTATTATCCCTGTACTGTGACATCACTGTGTTTATTATCTCTGTACTGTGACATCACTGTGTTTATTATACTCTGCACTGTGACATCACTGTGTTTATTATCTCTGTACTGTGACATCACTGTGATTATTATCCCTGTACTGTGACATCACTGTGTTTATTATCTCTGTACTGTGACAATCACTGTGTTTATTATCTCTGTACTGTGATATCACTGTGTTTATTATCCCTGCACTGTGACATCACTGTGTTTATTATCTCTGTACTGTGACATCACTGTGTTTATTATCCTTGTACTGTGACATCACTGTGTTTATTATCTCTGTACTGTGACATCACTGTGTTTATTATCTCTGTACTCTGACATCACTGTGTTTATTATCCCTGTACTGTGACATCACTGTGTTTATTATCCCTGTACTGTGACATCACTGTGT
Organism: Bufotes viridis; assembly: GCA_033119425.1. NCBI lineage: Eukaryota > Metazoa > Chordata > Amphibia > Anura > Bufonidae > Bufotes > Bufotes viridis. The sequence goes on along the minus strand of CM065597.1, from coordinate 26,919,959 downwards.
TTATTATCCCTGTACTGTGACATCACTGTGTTTGTTATCCCTGTACTGTGACATCACTTTGTTTATTAAAACATAAAAACGAGGCACTCCATAGAGCAAACATTCACAGATAGGCAGCTACACTGGATAGAAATATGCTCACCAAACAGAGTTGTGAAAAGACCGTCACAACTCAGCAATTAGGCATAATGAGTGTATCACAGGAGACTGCAGCTTCCATCTTGCCCGTCGCTCAACACAGAATCCAGAAGATCAATCCAAAGAAAAAAGAAGGCAAAGTCCAGAGTTCTGTTTTCCAAACTAACATTTATTAAAAATTAAACAGAATCTCCATGTATAACGTATTTCAGAGGTGGTCTACTATACAGGGATGGGTAAACTGCGGCTCTCCAGATGTTGTAAAACTACAATTCCCACCATGCCCTGCTGTAGGCTGATAGCTATAAGCAGTCTTTGCATGCTGGGAGTTGTAGTTTTGCAACAGCTGGAGAGCCGCAGTTTGCCCATCCCTGTACTATACCAATATCTAATGAAGGAGGCAGACCACCTCTGAAACGCGTTATACATGGCGATTTTATTTCATTTTTAATAAATGTTAGTTTAGAAGACAGCGCTCTGGAACTTGCCTTCTTTTCCCTGGATTGATCACTGCTGCACAGATGCTGAAGCTGCAGGAAGACGAGTTTGCAAGATTGTTACGGCTCGTGGAAGGAAAGGGGACCGAAACATACAGTATGTGGTCCACCAATTATTCTATAGCCTGGAAACCACCCCACTATCCTGAAAGAAGATCCTAAAAGCTTTGAAAATGGCATGCCCACAAATCTGAGCACTATTGTTATAATAGGCAATCTTGTTACAATAAATGAGATGCCTTTAGCACCAGGATTTAGTTACGATACAAAATCTTCTGGAAATGTTCACCACCTTTTAGGACATCTATTCAAAACTGATGATTTTACTTCTGTAAAAATTTCCTTGAAGGCAACAAGACTAGCACAGTGAATTTGTATAGCTATTAGAACATATAATAGGAACAGATGTTGTCTTGTTGAAACTGTGCGTGACATTAATAAGTCTAGTCAAGTGGAAGAGCTTATAGCAATACATTGCTGGAGAAGACAGCATCGTGGGCTTCTCAGCAATCAGCTGGTGACAAAACTCTTTACCTAATTAATAGTTTAAAAAAAATCATTGTATAGATCAGGGGTCAACAGTAGAGATGAGCGAATTTTTGAAAAATTCGATTCGCCGGTATGCCGAATTTTTCAGGAAAAATTATGTTTGGTCAGAATTTATTTGCGGCGAATCTCTTTAAAAAAACACGCATCAGTAACAAGCATAGGGAGTCTGCTCTGGTAGTGAAACAATACTGTTAGTCCGTATGACATGCAGATGACAGGCGTCGCTCTTAGAATCACTGCACACTTCACTTATTTGCGCAGTCACGGTGCCAAAACTGATCAAATAACTCAAGTGTGAACTCAGCCTTACAGGTCGATGTTAGCGTCAAGAAAAAGCGCACTCCTTTTACACTATTATCAGCTGATTGCACATCGATGTCTACAGAACCTGTTCTATTAAACACTTATACAAGTAGAGCCCCCCAACAGAGTGGAGAGGGTGTCAGCAGTAAGTTTGTGTTGACATCACTGATTATTTTGCTCTTCCTCTGATCCATCAGAACAATAACCCCCCAAAAATGGATCCTGTCTGTTGAGCATCCGCCTTCACTCAATCAACATTTGCTCAATAATCCATCAGTATTGTTAATGTCGAAAAAAACAGGAGTGGATCCAAAATGGCACTTGAATGACACTTGATTGGAATATTTGCATGTCTTCTGTGTTTTGTACCCACTCCTGCTTTTGGCTACCAAATCATAAGCTTATTCTGATGGGACCATACAGACCATAGAGCTGCTACACAGACAGGATCCACTGTGTGTCTCATTTTTCCTTCCTTCTGACAGATTAGAGGAAGGGTCAAATAAATAATGATGTCAGCCAGGCCGAAAGGCAAAATAGTGGCCCAGTCATTAGGTGGGGAGGGTGGGAACAGCATGAGAAGTCCACAGAGTGGCCCTATGACATAGTGGTAAGGTGGAAGCAACATGAGGAGGCTACTGAGTGGCACAATGACAGTGTGAAGGTGACATCAGAAGCATCAGGAGGCCACAAAGTGGCATAATGACAGTGTGGAGGTGGCGGCAGCATCAGAAGACCAGAGAGTGGCAAGGTGACATAGTGAAGAGGCAAAAGCAGCATGAGGAGGCCACCGAGTGGCACAATGATAGAGTCTAAAAGTGGCGGCAGCAGCAGGAGGCCAAAGAGTGGCCCAATGACAGAGTGTGGAGGGGGCGGCAGCAGCAGCATCAGGAGGAGGCCACAGAGTGGCACAATGACAGTGTGGAGGAGGCAGCAGCATCAGGAGACCACAGAGTGACCTGGTGACAGAGTGTAGAGGTGGCAGCAGCATGAGTAGACCACAGAGTGGAAAGGTGACATAGTGTGGTGGTCGCAGAAGCATGAGGAGACCACAGAGTGACCCGGTAACAGAGTGTGGAGGTGGCAGCAGCATCAGGAGGCTACAGAGTGACAATGTGACATAGTGTGGAGGTGGCAGCAGCATCAGGAGGCCACATAGTGGCAAGGTGACGTAGCGTGGAGATGGGTGGCAATACCAGTACCGGCTAAAGATGGTGGGTGAAAGAAGGAGCACTTGGCATCAGATATGTGGCATCAGGCGGGTGGCAGCATCAGAATAGTAGCTTAGGCAGGTAGCCAGAAGTCGAGTTCTTCTGGACAAGCGAGTTCTTCTTGAGGTAACTATGGCCCCCGCTGCATTAAACACCCGCTCTGATGCCACACTAATGGATAGGCAGGACAGCTTTTCCAGGGCAAACTCTGCCAGTTTGGGACACAAATCCAGTTTGGCTGCCCAATTAGTCTATGTGGATCTTCAATGTGGGGGGGCAGGGTACTGTCCAAGTATGTCACCACCTGCTGGTTCAGGTCCTGCTCCAGGTCTAGCTGCTGGTGATGAGTTTCTTCACTAGGCGGGTGAAGAAAGCTGCTCATCAGCGACTCTAGACTCAGGCTGTTGCAGATAGAGCTGGTACTGCTCCTGCCACCCCACCCCTCCCAAACAGACATGGCAGTGGAACGTGAGCGCAGAGGGCCCCCCCGGTCAAACCTGCGAGAGGATGGACGATGGCGCAGATAGGCAGAAGCCAACTGACTACATAGGATGTCTCTGTAGTAGTTTAGTTTGTCCTCCCTTTCAGCGGTGTAAAAAAGGCCTCCATTTTGGACCAGTAGCGAGGGTCCAACAAGGTGGAGAGCCAGAAGTCATCCCTCTGCCGACTGGTGACAATTCGGCTGTCACTACGCAAGCAAGTGAGCATGCATCAGGCCATTTGTGCAAGTGACTCGGAGGGACTCCGCGGTGTGTCTTTCTACTTTTACACAACACTAAAGACTTTTCAACAGATAAGTGCAACGATGAACAGCGAATATATTTTTATTTTGCCACTAATACACGGCAAACTGGGCTTTAGAATATATTACTGCACCGCACAAGGGCAAATATATTTTTCTTTTGCCACTAATACACAGCAAACTAAGCTTTTGAATAAATCACTGCACCGCAGAACGGCAATTAGGCCCTATTTTTTTCCACTTTTCCACAACACAAAAGGCTTTTCAACAGATAAGTGCAACGATGAACGGCGAATATATTTTTATTTCGCCACTAATACATGGCAAACTGGGATTTAGAATATATCACTGCACCGCACAAGGGCAAATATATTTTCTTTTGCCACTAATACATGGCAAAAAGGGCTTTACAACATATAACTGCACCGCACAAGGGCAAACAAGACGTACTGTAGAAATATTTTCTTGTAATAAACCCTATTAATGGCTGTATCAAACAGCACTTGCACCCCAATAACAAGAATAGTTTGCTAGAATGACAGAGTTGTATAATAGCAATTTGGATCCCCAGTCAGTGCACCAAGGTATAATAGGATTGTTCCTATTACCCAGTCTGTAACCTCCCCTACTGAACCCTGTTCTACATCAAATGCTGTGGAACGATTCCTCCCTATCCTTTCTCTGCACTTATAAATCATTTTGTCACCACAATCAAGTCCTATCACTGTCCCTAGCGCCTGCAGACGTCTCTCCCTGCACTAAGTATACTGGTAAATGGCAGAATCTAAGATGGCTGACGCTATTTATAGGGCTGTGACATCTCAGGGCTGGCTGGCTGCTGATTGGCTGCATGCATGGCATTATGGGTGATCCTGCCTTCCCAGAGTTCCTTTCTCCATGTCCTCACACGTGCAGCAGCCATTTTAGGAAAAAATGCGATTCGTTACCATGAAGGGTGAGAAAGTTCGGATTCGGTGTGAATTGAATAATTCCTGAAATTTGGATCGAATTCCACTTTGTCAACTTCAATTCGCTCATGTCTAGTGAACAGTCTTTAGAACTCCAGCTGCTGTGTGACTACAACTCCCAGCCTTCACACATATTTGGCTGCTCTTCTAACTCCCATAGAGTTGAATGGAGCATGCTCGCAGTTATAGTTTCATATAATAGCACAATATGCAGTGATTGCATTTAAGGTGGTCCCAACACTACACTGGATCCCCCGGATACTGTCAGGGCGTCACAAGGTGTTGCTGCTCTCTGGAGGGGATGGTAAGTCATGGTGCACCTAAATGCATAGAGTCATGGTATGCAGTTTTCAGTAAACCATTGTGCTTCTTTACTTCAGACGCTCAAGTACAAAACAATACAGGCGAGGCACTGAGCTGGCTTCTCCAGTCTCTTCCCTGGCAGAAGAAGGTTCCATGCTGAGGAAAGAAGACTGGTACCCTCTATGAGGAGACTGGTACCCTGGTCAAAGGACTGGTGGTCCAGGGTCTGTGGCTCAGTCATTGGGCAGGGTATCCTTGCCTCAGCATTTTCTTCTGGTCACTAATGTAGTCCCCACTAGTCCCTATCTACAGACCTCTAGGGGCTCTGACTGCTCTACGTTTACAGTTTCTAACTGAGCCTGAACCTTCCAGTGTGAAAGGTGAAGCTGGAGAAGCACAGCGTAACAGAAACAATGTTGCAGTTCATGGCTGCCATAGACTTGTATTGTGCCTCTCTGCAAGCCAATGGGAATGACTAAGCAGTTTCTAGATATAAACTTCCAATTGACAGAGCTAAACCACTGTCAAAAGATCACTGTGTCTGTTTTCCTCCAAAACGTAGCTCTGCATAGTCCCTTATGGTAACTGTGGAAAATGACTTGCTTTTCAGTTCACAGGTTGGAAAGTCCTATAGTCTCTCAGTATTAGCAGGCTGTGCATTAAACCTTTCCACAGTGCAGTGCAAATACATTGCAATAACAATGGATATGTTACAATAAACATATAAATGCAGTTCAACAATATAAAACAGTATGTTTATACAATGGCAATAAAGTCATAATGTCAGTTAACCCTTCAGTGCACTAAAGTAGAGAGTTGGCGGCTTTGTATAATAGCAATAGGGGCAAATGTTCACAAATATCCTGACTCCAAAGTACCCTTTCTCCAGGACAGTATATATATATAAACCACAATATTGTTATTTCCCACAAAAAGGTACAATGTTTTTTATCTGATAGGGCCCCCCAGTAAGTGCTATGCCTGCTATGGTTATAGTTCCGCCCATGCCTCCAGCATGAGTCACTTTGATCAGTTTGTCACCTCTGTAGACAGACTAGTTTGAGCTTACACCGTCTACATAATAGACATCATTTGTAAATCTAAGCCAACGTTCCTATCTTTGGCAGTGATAGCCACTGCAGATGATATGACGCTGTCTCAATGCAACGTTCTGCCCGTGGACTGTAACTTTGAGCGCAGGATTCTGCATAACAGATGGGTTAATTTACTGTGTATGTTTATTCAAAAAGAAACTTTATTCTCATCTCCAAGTTTGACAGCTTATTAGTTAAATCCCAGGGGAAAAAGATGCTTGGAGGGTGAGCTATGGAATACATTTATTAGCCGGAATAAGGTAATTGCAATTCCAATTAACACAACCTGTGTCTAAGACAAACTCATTAAGTCAACATGTGTCGAGAGTACCTATATGCCTGTGCTCCCACCCACATGGTGGCTATCTCTATGTGATTTTGGAAAATGACTTGTTTATAAATGTTTGAACATAAATTGAATATTATATAAATTGGTGGAAAATTGTCTTAAAGGGAATCTGTCAGTAGTTCTGACCATGGAAAACTGCAGACAATGCTAAGTAGGGGCAGGGGAAGGCATAACAAACACATAGCTTTTGTGAATCTTTAATTATCAGGAGTGGTGGGAAAATGAATTTTTATTCTGCCTGGTTCTGCTTCTGTAAGTGCCCAGGAGGTGGAGCTTCACTGTGAAGTGCTCTCTGCTCTGCTTCACAAACCCTCCCTTCCACCCTAAGTGACAGCTTTACCACTTTTTTGAGACCACTAAAGCAGTCACTCAGGGCAGAGAGGAGCGGCTGTAAAGCAGCTCAGAAAAGACAACACTTCATAATGAAGCTACTCTGCACTGGCAGGAGCAGAATATTGCAGAACAAAGGTTCATGTTTACACTACTCCGGTGGCGTAGCGTGTGTTGCCAGCACCCGGTTCCATATGGCTTTACATTGACTATAATGGGGGTGGTGGTGGAGTTCCGGCAGCAGCGCACAGTAAGAGGCCGCCAGATTATAGTCAATGGGGATGGATCGTCAGTCCGGGGGCACATGTAAATCAGCGGCAGGATCCGACAGGCTGTTCACCTGCCGGAACAGCCTGCCCGAGTGCAGAACTGTCCTGCTGCTAATGTGAATTTAGCCTAAAACTTGGTCAGCGACTGCATGGATACTTGTCTGGACATTAGGTGAAGAGGAAGCTGATAGCCAAACAGCAGGTATGCAGTGAAGTGCCATGAGAGCCAGGCAGGCCAAGCAGGTGGCAGTCAGGGTGCTGTGAAGGATGACCAAAAACAGTCTCTAGGATGCCATCTGCCCATCTCTGCTGTCCATACATGCCCAGGGTAGGTCTGGTACAGTACAGATGGGCAGATGGCATCTCAGAGGCAGTACTGTCTCAGCACCTCTGGTAAGGTTATCCTGCCAGTGCCACATCAGAACCGAACCATGATTGCCAGACTGCCATCATGCCACCTATTTGGCCTGGCAGAGCTCTGGCACTTCACTCACTGATTTATAATGCCATTGCCCATGCCCAAATTGCACACTGTGACTGAACCCACCAGCCACCATCCCCTCATACACACCTAACACTCACTAGGTCTCAGGGCCGGACTGGGTATGAAAACCAGCCCTGGAAAAAATTACATACCAGCCCCATAGCGTTACGTCATGATACCAACACAATGTCATTTTTTTGTTCATAAAAGGTAAATTATTATTATTTATAGATAAGACATATATAAAGAGCAAAAAAGTTGTAAACGTGGAGCAATCATCAAGAGTAGACTATTTATTGCCATGGTGATTAGACTACATTTAGAACCTGCCCCACAATAGTTTTTTATTTAGGACCCCTATTGTTCCAAATATCACAGTAGACCATTATACCATGCAATTGTGTCTGTCCCATCAACATTTTCCAAATAAAGAATACCTAATACACTGCTGATCCCCCCCCCCTGGTTTCCTCCCCCTAATACACTGCTGATCCCCCCCCGGTTCCCTCCCCCTAATACACTGCTGATCCCCCTCCCACCCCCCCTAATACACTGCTATCCCCCCCCCCCCCCAGTTCCCTCACCATAATACAATGCTGATACCTCCTCCTAATAAACGGATAATCCACCCTCCCCCTAATACAGTACTGATCCCCCCTCCTAATACAATGTTGATCCTCCCCTGCCCCCTTATACAATGCTGACCCCTCCCCCCCCCTTAATACAACTCTGATCTCCCCTGGCTCCCTCCCCTAATACAATTCTGATCCCCCTTGACCCTCTCCCTTAATACAATTCTGATCCCCTCAATACAATTCTGATAGACACCCCCGGCCCCCCTCCCCTTAATACAATTCTGATCCCCCCCACCAATACACAATACAATAGGTCCCCCAAGCCCCCTTACTCTTACCTGTACTACAACAGGGCACCTCAGCTCAGCGATGCCGATGCAGGAATGAAGGGATGCCGTGCTGTGCAGCCAGTCACTAAATCAGCCGACGGATATGACATCACCTCGTCATATGCCGCTCACATCCGGCGGCTGGTGTAAGAAGAATCATTGCGCTCGGCTCTTCTGACTATGAGCCGCAGCGGGCTGCGACAGGAAGCATACAGTTATGGGGGGGGAATTTATCTGTCTTGTGGCTGAGCCACATTTCAATGCGGCCCCAGGGCCGGCGGCCTACCGGAAATGTCGCGGTATCCCGGTGGGCCAGTCTGGCCCTGCTAGGTCTTAGCTATCTCTCAAACCAAAGACCTGCTGCATGGGTGGCAGAAACACTAAGGGCGGGTTCCCATTAGTGTTAGGAATTCCGTTAATATTTTCCGTTAAACCTTGGTCATTATGGAAAATAATGGAATTTATATGACAAAATTCAAAATGGAAATCTTTAGAGGCCTTCCGTTTTGATCCATCATTATATGGGTCTACGGTCAGTATAATGGATCCGTCTGGTTTCCGTTATGCAGGACTCAAGAGAAAGTCCTGTCGACCTAACAATGAGCCAAAGAGGAGCCCATAACACATCCTCTTCTTCACAGGAAGCGGGTATATAACTATTATACCAGCGCAATAAGTAAAAGTCACATATTTTTTTTAATTTTTAATTAAAGCTACGAAAAATAACAACACGAAAACAATTACAATAAACACATTTTATTGTAATTAATTATAAAACATCACAAAGCAGTAAATAACACAGATATATTTAGCATCCCTGAAATCTTAACTATCTGTACAATACAGTGAACTTGCTACCGGTATATGACATAAATAAAAATGTAATACAAATGTTTTTTAAACTGCATTTAATCCAAATTTAAGGTTAATTTAATGTACGGTAAATTGAGCTCTTACAGCTACATACATACAGCTACAGCACAATTATATATACAGTGTGTGTATATATATAAAGCTATGGCTGCTATGACTGTGGGAAGGCAAAAACACAAAAAATTCCGGGCTAGATGAACACAAGAGGTCAATGACATGACATTGGGTGGAATCAGATTTTGGTCACTCACAGGAGTGCAAGATCGAGGTGGAGCAATTGATAGATATATTTACCACATACTGATCTGACTTTCCATCACCATGGATACTTATAATTAATTTTTATAAAAATCTATGGTCATACAGCCAAAACCAGAACTGTAATAATCAGCCAATTACCATTGTACGCATCCATCGCTTTAAGGTCTAGAACATTGTTGTAGGCCGGATGGTACACAATAATTTTGCTTGTTCCATAGGGTTCAGACTTGGTGAATATCTAAGCGGTTCTCTTTCCAAAAACACTGCATTGAATTGAAATATTAAGGGTACTTTCACACTTGCGTTTTCCTTTTCCGGCATAGAGTTCCGTCCTAGGGGCTTTATACCGGAAAATAACTGATCAGTTTTATCCCTATGCATTCTGAATGGAGAGAAATCCTTTCAGGTTGCATCAGGATGTCTTCAGTTCAGTCTTTTTGACATTTCAGGACGGAGATAATACGGCAACATGCTGCGGTATTATCTCCGTCCAAAATTCCGGAACACTTGCCTGAATGCCGAATCCGGCATTTTTTCCCATTGGAATGCATTAGTGCCGGATACAGCATTCAAACTACCGCAATGCCGGATCTGTCCTTATGCGCAGATCGGTAAAAATGTGAAAAAAATATATAATGACAATGCATGACAAGCGGAGAGACGGATCCGTTCTTGCGATGTATTTGTAAGACGGAACCATTTGCATGCATATTGACGGATCCGGCAGGCAGTTCCGGCGACGGAACTGCTTGCCGGATGACTCTGCCGCAAGTGTGAAAGTACCCTAAGAGAAGAGATCTGTTGCTAGCAGGGGCATGGAGAGAGGGGTGGGGCAGCCGGGGCATGTGCCTCGGGTGCAGAGGGTTGAGGGCACACCTGCCAGGCAGTTTATTTAGATGGTAAAGCAGGGGCCATTCTGCTGTGCTTCGAGCGGTGAAAGTCTGGGAATCAGCCTCCTGCACAGCCAGCAATGCAATGTGTGTGTGAGCGCGTCTGCTGCAGCTGGGAACGCCGGATGTGCCGATCATCAGGGAAACAGGTGAGTATTTCCGTTTTTTTTTTTAATGGAGCTGTTGGGGGCACTAGGGACCAAAGGTGGGCATTAGTGCTATGAGGGGGTCACAAGGAGGACATAACTACAGTGAGGGGCCACAAGAAGGACATAACTACAGTGGGGGGCCACAAGAAGGACATAACTACTGTGAGGAGGCCAGGAGGAGGACATAACCAACTGATGATAGGTCATCAATAATAAAAAACTGACAACCCCTTTGATTTGTCATATAATGACAACTTATCAGCTCCCCACAACATGTCACTGAATTATTTCTACGTCCACCTCAGTAACATCGCTAAATCGGTCACACATGCTCAGTTCCATCTTTAAACTGCTTCTGTTAGAAGATGTGACAGTTACAGGGAGAGAGCTGAAGCAGAAAGAACATGCCCCCCCTGAGCCGCAATCTAGAAATAAACCTGGCACAGCTATGTGAGCAATGAATGGGGAAATCTCTGGATCCATGTGAGGTACAGGGCTGGTTCAAGCTTTGTTAGGGTCCATTCAAACATCCGTAACTTGGGTCCGGATAGGTTACTCAATTTTGCGGAACGGGTGTGGACCCATTTATTTTCAATGGGGCCGGAACGGATGCGGACAGCATGCTATGTGCTGTCTGCATCAGCATTTCCCGATCCGCAATTCCTTTCCCCCCAAAAATACAATAAGTCCTAATCTTGTCCGCGGACAAGAAAAGGCATTTTCTACTATAGTGCCGGCGATGTGCTGCCCATGAAAAGCGGAATGCACATTGCTGGTGTCCGTGTTTTGCAAAACACCTACGGACGTGTGAATGGACCCTTACAAAGAGACGGTCATGTTCACTGCAAATACTGTGCAGTAGTGAAGGCTACATTTTTTAGCGGAGTTAGACTTTGATTCAGACTGATTTAGTCGTAATTTTTTTCGGAGGCATGAGATATATCATTATAATCACAGTTAAGGACTATATGAGCACTTGTGTTACTTGAGGCGCGTTTTCAGATGCCAGTTGGTTATTCCTTCCCCTTCTCTTTGGTGTGTATCCCTTGTCATACTAAACAGTCACGGTGCAGTCTTGTTGCCATAGCAACCACTGGGTGTCAATCATTGCCCTTCGTGGCTTCTAGATGGCTGTGGCACCCTATGACATTTCTGTGCAATACATCTGGATGTGTTTAGGTACGATTGGCTCAGGTCAGTGCAAGTCCGTTCATCAGCTAAAAAGTGGGTCACAAATATTTATTGACTGTAAATGGTTAATATTTTATAGGCAGTCACTTTGATGGTGTTTTTTTTTTCTTGTCCGAGAAAATGTGTCATTCCTGTGACAACACATATCTCACATAGAATAAGGAATATTTTAGATTATAGTTAGAGATGAGCGAAGTTCTTGAAAATTCAAGTGATACATTGATGGGTCACGTCTATCAGAGGAACAACTTCTAATTGGACACGGATGGAGGTTGTGTTGATGACATCCCTTTTAAGGTGGGTCTGTCAGGTCTCTATCTAAGGGCAGCATATAATAGAACGTGAGATGCTTAGCTTGGGGATATATAGTTTTCTTCTTTCACCTCATTCCCTATACTTGTCCTCTATGGTATTGCTGAGGGAATGAAAGGTAAGAAGTAGAATTTGCTGTTTCTATGTGTAGTCTATAGGGAGACATGATAGCAGCTAGTCTTCATCTGCCAGCTCAGGGAGAAATGAGAATTAGAGATGGAGCTTGCAGAGGGGTAAACTTCTAAAAAAATAATAATAATGTCAGCTACAAGTCATATAATGCCAAAATAGTATTAGAGCAAATGTACCTATTATTTTTGTCCTGTTTACAAATCAAACCAAATCCTAAGCATATTTATTAAGATCACCTTAGCACTGTTCCCATTGCAGCCAATGTGGGGAACCCACAAGAAATGTACAATTAAGGGCCCAGGTAGGTTTGAGTATCCTACCATTGGCATATCAAAAAAATGGTAGTGCAGGTATATGGGGGGGGGGGGGGGGGGAGTGACAACACTAGTTTGGAAAAAATTCAGGTTTTCACTTAAGTGGTTATCACATGTTTAATGTAAAGAATCTAGAATCATAGTACATGATATTCTCTTTCTAACAAAGCTAGAACCAGCCCTGTACCTCACATGGATCCAGAGATCTCCACATTCATTGCTCCAATTTCTCTACTAGATTTATTTCAATCTGCCAGCTTAGGGGGTGGGCACTTTCTCAGGGGGCATGTCCTTTCTACTTAAGCTAGTGTCAGTTGAAGGATGAAACTGAGCATGTGCGTCCATCTCAGTGAGCAGGACAAAGAAATTAGTAAACAGAGCAAACAGCAGGTGGCGCTACACAGATAGATTTCAGTGAATAGCTCAATGGCTATACTACATTTTTAGTTACATGCAATTACAAAAGTATTCATATCCAGGTGCTGGTTTGAAAAAATGTAGAATAATTTTTTATAGGACAACCAGTTTATTGATAAATAAGACAGACTTAACTGAAGCACATCTGTCGAAACAATTGAGGAGTCATTAAAATAGAATTTAAAATTTAATGATTTTGTTTAATGAAATTACTCGAAGATTGACAAGGTTTAGCAATTGGACCATATAGACTACCCCTGGGCCTTTGATGGTGTTGTGGCTGATCTCATCCATTTTCTCCATGGAAAGAGCTTGTGCTTTCCATAGGACCTGCAGTAATAGCAAACAAGCCACCAGAGGTCAAGATCTTTCTCTCCGACAGTATATGAAATGGGAAAGTAGAGGTGTCTGAAGTCTGGGTCCTTCTATCCTAAGATGATTTACTGTAACATAACGCAAATTCAAAAGATTTGAGAATGAATAAGCAGGCTACTTGAATAAATATATTTAATAAGTGATTAAATATGCGATAACACAAACAAATCACATACTGAATAATAAAAAGTAAATAAACATCACTAGCCTAAATATGCAACATGCAATATGGGGTGGCACTCAAGTCGCCATGTCGTAGCAGATGGACGACACCCCGGGGTGCACAAGATATAGGGCAAATCAAAACTTACATTCTACCTAGAATAAAGTCTTCAATGGAGTACCCTAAATGAATGTTTGTTACAGATTTTAAACTTTTAGCCCCTTCTCCACTGTGCAGCACACATGTCTCTGAGATCACTCAGGAATGTGGTCTTATTAGCACAATGTGGGATGGGTACTAACTATCTCTAACCCACTACATTTCACAGAATGGTAATAATCACAGATTGGTAATAATAAAAGGGAACAAAATTAAAGAGACAAAAAAAATCAGTCCTTAAAAAATACCCTTACAATACAGGTGACAACTTTTTTTTTGGTCTCCCGGAGACAGCATTTTGACTTATCACTAGATCCCCTACTGAGTTTTGTTTTCAGTGTATACAGGACATCATGCAGTTTATGGTCATTCGTCATAATAAAAAGTTGCAAGCATAACCAATAGAAGGTTCAGTTTTAAAGAATGAGAAAATATGTAATCAAATCACATGGAGATCATATGGAAGCAATTTCTGTAAGAAAAAAATAAACTATAGACTTCAGATATCAAGTAGAAAATCTATATATTTTTTTCGAGAATAAATATATGTTCAGTAAATGTCATACATGTCAACAAGAATTAGCCTAGACAGCGTGCAATATTACCCAAATCACTGAGCCTGTACAGGGAACCATTATAGGCAATTTCCCCCTAAGACAGTTATCAACATTGGCATATATCAGGATTGAAATATACTGCCAGGCAATATTGTAGAGAATTGTGAAAGGAATTAGGGCAATTATCTTTATATCAGCCAATTGGTGGGTTTACTATTGTATATGTATATGTTTCTTTGGACCCCAGTCTGACATTGTTTGAAGTTTTGCCATGTAGCTCTTTAAAAAATTATAGATTGGGGTTCCTTGGGCTTCCATTGTTGGAAGAACTCTACATGACAGACCTTCAAACAATTTCATTCTGGGGCCCAAGGAACCCTAGTCTGACATTATTTAAAGGTCTGCCATGTAGCTCTACAAAAAATGTCAGATTGGGGTTCCATGGGCCCACCATTAGAAAGAATGTTAGACTGGGGTTCTTTGGGCTCCAGTCTGATGTTGTTTAAAGGTCTGCCATGTAGATCTTTTTCAGTAATGTCAGACTTGGGCCCAAGGAACCTTAGTCTGACATTGTTTGAAGGTCTGCCAAGTAACTCTTCTAACAATGTTAGACTGGGGTTACTTGGGCTACAGTCTAAGATTCTTGGAAAAGATTTACATGACAGACCTTTAAATAATGTCCTTCTGGGCCTAAGGAACCCACCCGAGTCTGACATTGTTTTAAGGTCTGCCATGAAGGTCTTTAAACAATGTCAGATTGGTGTTCCTTGGGTCACCAGCAGTAGCTATCCTGAGAATCTAACCTCCATCTATACAAAACACATGCATGTTCACAAGGTAGTGAATTAACTCTTAAGAAATAAAACCTCAAGACAAAGGGCTCATTCCAAACTCACCCCCAAATGGGGTTAGTGTGACATTATTTAAAGGTCTGCTGTGTAGCTCTTCAAACAATGTCAGATTGGGGTTCTTGGGGCCCACCAGCAGCAATGTACTGGTGTTCTTTTGGCTCCAGTCTGATGTTGTTTGAAGGTTTGCTATGTAAATTTTTCAGTAATGTCAGACTTGGGCCCGAGAAACCTTAGTCTGACATTGTTTGAAGGTCTGCCAAGTAATTCTTCTAACAATGTTAGACTAGGGTTCCTTGGGCCATAGTCTAACATTCTTGGAAAAGGTCTGCCAGATAGCTCTTCAAACTATGTCTGATTAGAGTTCCTTGGGCCACCAGCAGAAGCTATTCTGAGAATCTAACCTCCATCTATACAAAACACATGCATGTTCAGTAGGTTGGGAATCAACTCTTAAGAAATAAAACCTCAAGGCAAAGGGTTCACTCCAAAGTCACCCCCAAATAGGGTTATCTCTTGTTAGATGTCGGGGTCCATTATTGTGTCAACTCCTTCAGTGGGCCAGTCTAACTCTGGGACCAGGGCATAGTCAGTGGCCATCCTTTGCAATCTTAATGTCTAAATGGCCCTGTTATATTACAGGTCAATATTAATTTGAGAGCCAGGGCTAGAGGACTCTTTGGGGTGTGTGTGGGTCAGGGGGTTGGCGGGAAAGGAAAAGGCCGAACCTGCCCTTAAATCATTGGACTGATTTACATGATAGCCAAAAGGAGATCTCAGTAGTTACAGGAAAACTCCTGTTTATGCAAAGGAGGTTCATTAATGATAAATGTGATCATTTTGTAATAATACTGAACGCAGTGATGAAGATATATTGTGTTCTGTCCGTGGTGTAAATACTTTCAAATTGGATTTGACCACACATTAAACCTAAAATACTGAATATTGTAATCTAATAGTATCTGTAATTATATTTACATAAATATTTCAAGAATCTCTCAGCTCTGTGGAGACAATAATCTTATTAAAAGCTAACTCCACAGCAGTAACCGCATAGATATAGTGTATATAGCAGTACATTCTTGTACAGACTCTACTCAGATGTGCCGTCTCCTTGTATATCCTGCAGGTTGCTTGAGTTACAAGTTGTCGAGTAACCACTTGTCTTCTTCTCTGGGTGACTATCATTTGAGAGTATGATAATACTTGTTGTGAAGCCATATAATGATATCTGTCTGCTACACAGTAGACTGCCTGCTGGATGTTGCAACAAACTAGTTTTAGGTCATTCCCACTCACCTAATAAAAACCTGGAAATGGCTGCACAATAGCTCCTTCAGATTAAAAAAATAGTAGAAATAAATCAAAACAACTGGATTTTTCTTTCTTTTTTAAAGATGTTTTGCTCAGTCGCTGGTCATCCGACTGGCTTTGGGAATGAGTATAACTTGTACAAAGAATCTCCGGCATTAAATATGGGTGACTCATGCTTTAGTTAGCGCAAATGCAGAAAACATCTTACCTCCATGATGTCCTTTACTTTGTGTTGATTATGATAAACAGATTATGCTGACAGATTACTATTTAATGCTGTTGATTCCTTGTACAAGTTATTCTCATTTGGAAATCCAGTTGAATGACTAGTGAAATGTCTTCAAGAAATAAGTACAAGTTGCTATGACACATTACTAATGATATAAAATGACCTGGATAAATGAGAACCTTCATATACATAACTGCAGAAATATCCACAATTGTAGCCCCTTCCCACCTTTTATAGGAGACAGGGGGCATTACATTCTGGACATTGCCTCCCTCTTTGCCAATTGCTGCGATTATGCAGGGTGGGCCATTTATATGGATACACCTTTATAAAATGGAAATGGTTGGTCATATTAACTTCCTGTTTGTGGCACATTAGTATATTTCAAGAATTTCAAGTATTTCAAGATGGGTGGTGCCCATGGCGGCTATTTTAAAGTCGGCCATTTTGAATCCAACTTTTGTTTTTTCCATAGGAAGAGGGTCATGTGACACATCAAACTTATTGGGAATTTCACAAGAAAAACAATGGTGTTCTTGGTTTTAACGTAACTTTATTCTTTCATGAGTTATTTACAAGTTTCTCTTTATTTACAGCCATTGACATGTCGCCAAGGTTAACACGTGAGGAGCGGATAGAAATTGTGTTGATGTCTGGTGAACGCAGTAACCGGGTGATTGCAGCAGATTTCAATGCAAGACACCCTACGAGACCACCTATCTCCCATGCTACAGTTAGCAAACTGCTTGCTAAGTTTCGTGAAACTGGTTCAGTGTTGGATTTGCCAAAATGTGGACGCATGAAATCTGTCACCAATGAAGAAACATCAGTGGCTGTCCTAACCTTATTCAGCAAGAGCCCACAGCGTACCACTCGCCGCATGTCACTGGAGAGTGGCATTAGTCGAACATCCCTTCGGCGGATATTAGCTACTCACAAATGGCACCCTTACAAACTCCAGCTACTGCAGCATCTCTACGAGGATGACCCAGATCGGCGCACTGAATTTGCAGAATGGGCAAAACAAAAATTGGAACAGGACCCTCAGTTTACGCAGAAGATTTTGTTCAGTGATGAGGCAAACTTTTATGTGAATGGTGAAGTTAACAAACAAAACCACCGCTATTGGTCTGACACTAACCCACATTGGATAGATCCTCCAAGACTGGAACAAAAAATTGATGGTATGGTGTGGTATATGGGGTACAAAGATAGTGGGGCCATTCTTCATCAATGGAAACCTCAAGGCCACTGGATATGCGAAATTGCTACATGATGATGTGTTTCCCTCTTTATGCATTGAAGCTGGCACGTTCCCTGAGTTTTTCCAGCAAGATGGTGCACCACCACATTATGGGTGTCAGGTCCGAGCATTCCTAGATGAACAGTTTCCTGGAAAGTGGATTGGTCGTCGTGGTCCAGTTGAATGGCCCCCAAGGTCTCCCGATCTGACCCCCTTAGACTTTTATCTTTGGGGTCATCTGAAGGCAATTGTCTATGCTGTGAAGATATGAGATGTGCAGCACCCGAAACTACGGATACTGGAAGCCTGTGCTAGAATTTCTCCTGCGGTGTTGCTATCAGTGTGTGAAGAGGGGGAGTAGAGGGTTGCATTGACAATCCAACACAATGGGCAGCACATTGAACACATTTTATAAGTGGTCAGAAACTTGTAAATAACTCATGAAAGAATAAAGTTACGTTAAAACCAAGCACACCATTGTTTTTCTTGTGAAGTTACCAATAAGTTTGATGTGTCACATAACAATCTTCCTATTGAAAAAACAAAAGTTGTATTCAAAATGGCCGACTTCAAAATGGCCGCCATGGTCACCACCCATCTTGAAAAGTTTCCCCCCTCACATATACTAATGTGCCACAAACAGGAAGTTAATATCACCAACCATTCCCATTTTATTAAGGTGTATCCATATAAATGTCCCACCCTGTAGTAGCGATACCTTCAACTGGGTACATTGTATTCATAGACTTCATAGGAGCTGAATTAAATGCCTTTATGCTACTCTTGGCGGTTAAGGCAGATGTTGATCTTTTCTAGTTTGCTGTAAACAGGCAGCAAACCAGGGTAAAGACCAGGTGGAACTCAATAAAGGGTTGACCATGTTGGACACTGCCTTTTTATTTTATTAGAAATGATCTCTAAAATAAACCAATCACAGGGTCCCATACAGAAATCCCTAGTGATCGGTTCAATCTCCAGGGAACCTGGCAGCAAGTGTTTACATCCCCTGCAGCACCACCACAGGTGACATTAAGTATTACACAGTTCAGTTTAAATTGATATACCAGGTCCTCCAGAGAGAAATACCTGCTCTCTGGATAGTTAATTGATAGAGGTCCCAAACATGTAACTCCCTAGAAGAGTAAAGGGAGTTAAGTGCCCAGTGGGTGTGCAACAAGCCCCTAAGAAACCTCTGCAGAGGATAGGAGTGGTAGTAGCCCTGATAAACTGTTGCACCATGGTGTACTCCCTCAGGCCATTGCTCCCTGGGGATCGGTGCAGTGGAGAGGTAGTTTGAAGAATGAGGCCATTCTGATACATTCAATAGCAGCAGATTCAAACTGCATTTTCTGGCACCAGTCAATTAGGTATGGAGGCAGGTTGGATGGCTGCAACTTAGCACTTGTGGGTTTAGGTGTTCACTTACTTGTTTGGACTTGAATTGTAACTGGCCTAGTAGTAGTCTGGGAGACGGGTGTCTGAGCCATAGCCCCTCACCTTACAGCAGTGTCTGTCTGATTGAGGCTGAATTAAGTTGATCCCTCTAGAGAATTTTTTAAAGGAGCAGGAGCTCTGCAGTGTAATTCTTCTCTTCAACAGGAATGCCTCTCCTGACCAGAAGCAGGACCAGCCCACGCCTACCAAAAGGGGATGAACGGGGGAAGGTTCTACATTATATTACAATGCAAAAATGTTTACAATGTTAGCAGATACTACCAGGAATGGAGGTACTGCAGGTAACCCCGAGCACAACAAGTTCTCAGCGTCTCCTCACTAAAACCATGCCCCAATCCTCACCCTTAGTGTTGATTGAAAGCTCCCTTGCTCTACAATGTCACTTAATAATGCCAATCAACACCAAGGAGGAGATGCACAGACTCTGAGCATTTGCCGTGTTTGGGACCGCCCACTGGACACTTGCCAACTCATTTGCATATCGGATCCAACTTCATTGATTGTCTCTGCAATAGACACAAAGGTATGCTTGTAGAAGTCCATTACCCAGCAGTGGAATTTTCTATGGGCAGAATGGAGCTAAAAGACTCCTCTTAACCTGCAAGGGGTTAAGTATGTAACACCAAACTGATTCAGGTGTGATATCTCCAAACCTATTCCTGCAGTGAAAACTATTCCGTACATGTCATAACCTGGCACCTCCCCCGGTCTACAGAAGTCTTCCCGTTATTATAGATTCCCTGGCGTTCTGCCATTTTACAGACCCCATTATATATGGATGCTTATGAGGAGGCGAAATGGTGGCAGAAGATCCATTATTTATGTTAAGTTAAAAGCTACTGTTACTTGAAGATAGACATCTGCCACAGCATTTCATGTGAAGATCCAGGATTGCACCTTTCTTCAATGCACTAATGATGAGGGGGGGGGAACGGAATTGGCACCTGTGGCGTTAAATGCCATGGTAGAGCGATGTATCGTCAGATATGGAAATGGATGAGTTGATGAAGGAGAAGAGGTAGAAGAAGAGAGCAGTCGCTGAGAAGAAATAGGCAGATGAACTGTGAAGGCTACAAGTGACAAGAGAGAGCGGTGCGGGAAGAAGGAACAAGAAGGTGGGGATTGGAGAGATGAGATAGTAACTGAGCTGACGCATTTTCATCACTGCTCACGCTGGGTCTTCCCTGAGAGGAAATAACAAGAACCAATAACAAGCGGTGGTGCCGTGAGGCTCCGTGTTACAGTCTTCTGAAATAAGTCAATTGTACGCAGCCTAGCGGGTGGCCTTTTTGATGATGAAAAAAATCTGGATTAAATTTATAAGTGGATACAGAGAAATCCATACAGAGCTTAAAAAGTAGTGAGAAAACAGGGACATGTTTAAGAAGGAACCACTTGAAAAACATTACCAAAGCAATGACCGACGACCCAAATCTAGGGATGCCACTAAGCCGATAAACCAGTGGCCCAGCCAATATTAAGGATGGGTGGTCAGTGCCAGTAAATTTTTTGTTGGTAATTTTGTGTGGTAAGACGGTGAGTGCACAATCAGATCACTTCCTATTTGGGCATTCCTTTTTTGAGCCTCAGCAGGGTGAGTATGGGTTTGGCTCTGGCAGTGGCAGTGGAACATGAACACACTGCCAATCGGTGGAGCTTCGAGAGTCAAGAGCAGAGACTGAAGAAGATACTGACTGGCTTAGCTAGTTATTATATCCAAGACCATGCTAGGTGTGAAGTTGCACCCCAAGAACCACATATGTTAGATTGCTTTGACTTGTGGTTTTTAGCATTTTTAGCCTGGATCTACGCAGAATTTTACCAAAAAGAAAGCCATGAAACTGGCGCATTAACCTGTCCAGTATTTTTGGGTGGAAAAGCTGACAACCCAATTTAAGACTCTGACTTTTGATAGAATAGAACAGGGGTAGGCAACCTTTGGCTCCCAGCTGTTGTGAAACTACAACTCCCAGCATGCATAGTTGCTCTGCTCTTCTAAGAACTTACATAGAAATGAACGGAGCATGCTGGGAATTGTAGTTTCACAACAGCTGGGAGCCGAAGGTTGCTGATGCCTGGAATAGAAGGTCATTCTTCAAAAGATGCAAGCTTTATTTGGGTATGTGGTTCTTGGGATTAGATGGAAATTCCATCTTGGTAGATTTGATTATGTTTGGTTGTATTATTATGAAGTTGCAACCATACAATTGCTGCTTCCAGAGCCAGTTTAAAGGAGCACTACAACCTAAGCTGAGGGTGTCCTGACTTTACCTTCAGAGCAGAATTCAGGGGAAAGACGGATTGGATTTTAACATGCATAAGCTGTCTCTAGTGGTGTCTGGCAGCAACTTATTACCACATCCCCATTTGAAACACATGGACACTTTGCCAAGGGAGTTTGGGAGAGTTTCCAAGGAAGACAGATGTTGTTCAAGCAAGTATTCACCCGATAGCAAGAAAAAGTGTATGACCAACTTTAGACCTCTCACAGACTGCTAGTTGTACAGAGAGGGTTCTGCCAAAAGCTAACTAAAGTGTTTGGCCGACCGTAAAAATAACTGCTTATGAAAGTGGGGCTTATACAAAGAGCTGCTGTTATTAATCAGACACCTTGGTTTCAAAAATAAAGGAGATTCAGGATAGATGTGAGAGATGGCAATAACCATGAGGATATCCCTTGAAGAATCTTCACAATGAATAATCTTGATGTGGTCATCAGCAAAGGTGTAAATATGATACAGGTGGTCTATGTGCTAAGTATCCTCTAAGTAAAGGTGGCCCAGCCCAGGGTAGAGGAAAGGGCAATATGTGAGGGACCATCATGTCTCAGGATGATAGGAAGTGGTGGCAAAAGCCAGAACCATCGAGGAGCCTGAAAGCAGAACTTGAAGTGGAGTCTTCTACTAGTGTGGGTTTATGTTGGAACGTCTCTACTTCTGGCACTGGGTTACCCTGCTCAGGTTCGGCACAAAAGTCTCGGTTTTGGTGGGACTCATTGAAAAGGAGGTCATTTCACAAAATGTTGGATTTGCGGACTCATAACTTGCGGAATGCAAACTATCTGAAGGTTGTGTGCATGAGCACTAAGGTAGAGCATTGTCCCAAGAGTTATGGAAAAGGTCTAGGGCCTTAGCACCATCGCGGGGGTCGATTTTTACTTTAAGGGGTTGTCCTATAAAAAATATTCTACATTTTTCAAACCAGCACCTGGATCTGAATACTTCAACAACTGCATGTAATTAAAAATGTATAATAGATATTCAATTAAATCTATCTGTAGAGCGCCACCTGCTGTTTGCTCTATTTCTAATTTCTCTGTCCTTTCACTGAGATGGAAGCACACGCTCAGTTCCATCCTTCAACTGCCACCAGCTGCAGCTGAAAGGCCCTGCCCCCTGAGAAAGGACATGCCCCCCTGAGCTGCCAGCATGAAATAAATCTAGCAGAGCAATGAATGGGGAGATCTCTGGATCCATGTGCGGTACAGGGCTACAGGATAATGGATTGGGAACATGGGTCCTGGTCAGGGGCGTTGCTAGGATCTAAAGACATCCGGGGCATGAGCCACGGGGGGGCTCTTTAAAGTAGTTATTAACCCCTTTCAGCAGTCCTCCCTTTAGTGAATGGGGGACTGCTGAAAGGGGTTAATAACTACTGGGCGTCTGGGCAACCCCACAGATCATCCTCCAACCCTCCTTGTCCTTGTTCTGCTACCTGCAGGGTGCGCAGGTCCCGCAGAACAGAATTGCCGACCGAAGTGAGTGCAGTTCTGAACTCATGCCCGCCCAGCTTGCAAGTAGCGGAACAAGTACAAGGGGGGTTGGGGGATGATCTGTGGGGTTCCCCAAATGGCCAGGAATAGCCTAATAAAAAATTTAAAAAAACCAGCAGCATAAACATTCAGGGCACTGGACAAAACATCTGGGGCTCCAGCTCCGAATGTTTTGACCTAACGACACCCTGGGTCCTGGTATGTTGTTTCGGTTAGCATGCATGGTTCGGATCGATATGGCTGACTCATGGTCACTCTATGTGCCACCATATGGTACCGCTTAAGACACTCCTAATACGTCATGCAGTGGAGCAAGAAACAATTACGATTCTTGAAGAATCATAGGAAGAGTAAATCTCATGTAGAGTGTGGGCCCATTGTATGCACCCCACACATCTCACAGTGCACACCAACCGAATCTAGGAGAATCAGCCAACAACTGTATGACAACCAGTAACAATGAAGGGATTTTAACCTGGCAACAGTCAACAGCGGAGATGAATTTTCTCCATTTGGTCACTGTTGCGTTCCTTGAAATAAGCTGCCACTTGACCCTTTCACTTCAACCCTCCTGGGTCTAAAGCACTTTAAGTAGCAGCAATGGATGTGGGGAATTGCTAGTCAGATGGTGACTTCGGCTTCCTGATAGCATCATTGCAGATAATGTAAAAGCAAGAAGAAAGTGCAGCCGTTCAATAAGTGAGGCTGGGGATATACTTGGCTGCCGAGCTAGAAGGATTCGTAGTGTATAGCTAGATGTCCTCTGACATTACAGCGAGCACTTAGGTTGTGCTCAATTCCTGGATGTCATGGCAGGGTGCTCCACCCATGTGTCTTCTTATTGTCCTTGCAGCCCCTTCTGTCTATTGTATTCCTTAGTGGATCTATTATGAAGTCCTTAGGCCCCTTTCACACGGGCGAGTTTTCCGCGCGGGTGCAATGCGTGAGGAGGACGCATTGCACCCGCACTGAATCCGGACCCATTCATTTCTATGGGGCTGTGCACATGAGCGGTGATTTTCACGCATCACTTCTGCGTTGCGTGAAAATCGCAGCATGTTCTATATTCTGCGTTTTTCACGCAACGCAGGCCCCATAGAAGTGAATGGGGATGCGGGAAAATCGCAAGCATCCGCAACCAAGTGCGGATGCGTTGCGATTTTCCCGCATTGTTGCTTAGCAACGGGACCCAATCTCTATTATTTCCCCTTATAACATGGTTATAAGGAAATAATAGCATTCTTAATAAAGAATGCATTATTAAATGATGAGGAAGGGGTTAAAAATAATAAAGTTAACTTACCTTAGCCACTTGATCGCGTGAGTCGCGATCTGTCCTCTCTTTCCATGCAGCATCGATGATCTAAAGGACCTGTGATGACGTCATCACATGGCCCAATCACCTGCTCCATCACTATGGTGATGGAGCATGTGATTGGTCCATGTGACCATGTGACATCATCCAAGGTCCTTAATCACTATCCTCAGGCTGTGGATAGTGCTTAGGACCTTGGATGATGTCACGTGGTCACATGGACCAATCACATGCTCCATCACCATAGTGATGGAGCAGGTGATTGGGCCATGTGATGCTGTGACATCATTACAGGTCCTTTACATCTTTCAAGCTAACGGAGAGGAGGCCGGGCTCAGCGATCAAATGGACCAGGTAAGTAATTATTAGTTTATTATTTTTAACCCATTCTGCACCGGGTTCAACATTAGGGAGATGGCCAAGGGTATTATTTTACATTATAACTATGTTATAATGTGAAATAATACCAGCGGGACAATTTCTGACCCAAACATGCACTTCTGTGAAGAAGTGCAGGTTCGGGTCTGGGTACCAAAAGTGCCGATTTTTCTCCCGCGCGTGCAAAACGCATGACAGCGCTTTGCACTCGCAGGGAAAAATCGCGGCAATTCCCACAACGCACCCGCACTGTTTGACGGAGTGCACCCGCAACGCCCGTCTGAAAGAGGCCTTAATCTATCTCCGTCTTTTGCATTCTGAAAATCAGACATCATATAGGACATGACAATCTCTTTCTAACAAAGCTAGAACCAGCCCTGTACCTCACATGGATCCAGAGATCTCCCCATTCATTAATCTGCTAGATTTATTTCATGCTGGCAGCTCAGGGGGGCATGTCCTTTCTCAGGGGGCAGGGCCTTTCAGCTGCAGCTGGTGGCAGTTGAAGGATGGAACTGAGCGTGTGCTTCCATCTCAGTGAACAGGACAGAGAAATTAGAAATAAAGTAAACAGCAGGTGGCGCTCTACAGATAGATTTCATTGAATATCTATTATACATTTTTAATTACATGCAGTTGTTGAAGTAATCAGATCCGGGTGCTGGTTTGAAAAATGTAGAATATTTTTTATAGGACAACCCCTTTAAGTAAAAATCGACCCCCACGATGGTGCTAAGGGCCTAGACCTTTTCCATAACTCTTGGGACAATGCTCTACCCTAGGGCTCATGCACACGACCTTCAGATAGTTTGCATTCCGCAAGTTATGAGTCCGCAAAACGCATATACCGGCCGGGCGCATTCCGCATTTTGTGGAACGGAACAGCCGGCCCCTAATAGAACAGTCCTATTCTTGTCTATAATGCCCACAATAATAGGTCATGTTTTATTTTTTTGTAGAACGGAAATACGGACACAGAATGCACACAGAGAAATTTCCGTTTTTTTACAGCCACATTGAAGTGAATGGTTCTGTATATGGGCCTCCCAAAAAATCGGAGCGGACACAGAAAAAAAAAAAATACGTTCGTGTGCATGAGTCCTAACACTGAGTGCTGCACAGGTTATTGCCACCCAGTATCCAGTAAGGACCCATGCATTAAGGGTCCTCCTCTCTCCAAGGGCTCCATAGCATCGTACACGCACGCCCTTCACGCCTTCCCCCATCTCTGTCTCTTTCCCCCTAGGTTTAAACATTTTCTGCACTTGATCTAAGCGCTCACACTGGTTTCCATCAGTTCTTTAATCTGTCATCAATTTGATCCTGACAGGTCCTGATGAAGACTGATGGATTTTTGGTCTCAGTCCTATAGAAATGAATAGATCTGCTGACGTCTTCGTCATGATCATTCTGCGGAAGGGGGTGTGAGCCTACCCCCCCTCTCCGAGGCAAGTTCTATCTTGCAAAACCTGCCCTTCTGCCTTCGCCCTCACCTCCTCTCTCTCGTTACCTAGCGCTGTCTCACCTACTTACAGCCTTACAGCTAATCATGCTCCTAGGCCTGTCTCTTTCATCCTTGGCTGTCTTTTCTACGGTTCAATCCCCTCCACATCTGCTTCGTGTCTCTCCCTCTCACCTCCTCTTTCCTTCCCTCTCCCTTCACCCCCCTCCTCTCTTGCAGTTTACATCAGGATACAGTCACTTCTTCCTCACCATCTGTCTGGGATGTGCACGCACAGGGGTACGGTACAGAGCCCCCCCCTCTTCTCCGGGTGGTTCTGGGGTGAGACATCTGCTGCAGTCATACTATAGCCTTTGGCGCTATGTTTGGGGGTCTGATCTGATCTATTGCAAACTATCTTAAATGCCAAGAGAGCTATTATTAACCCCTCACGAGGAGGCCATGTCATGCTAATGATTGCTCAGTACTGGCACCAGCGTCAAGTTGCCTCCTCTCTCCATTCCAGTACATAGTGCAACTAATACATCTCTTGGTTAATTGTGCGCACAATAGGACATTTTGCAATCAGCCAGAACCAGTTGGGTGACAACAGATCACAAGAGCTATGGGCAGAATCAATGCACATGCCAATGACTAATGGGCTTTTTTTTTCTCTGGTGCAGAAGAAGCCAGGAGGAACCTATGATCTATGGAGATGTCCGTCTGTCTATGCAGCAGTCAGGTCCTGGGCTGCTTTACTGATTCTGTTGCTGAACGCATTGTCTTTCTCTCCTGCCTGGACCGGCTAAAAATAGGTTCTCTGTTCGATACAGGGGTTTATATAATGTATATGGGTTTGAGCAGCGCAAGGAAAGCATACTGCAGAAGTTGCAGAGAGCAGTTATATTGAGCTTTGTGGAATACTGCCATCTTGTGGTGAATATGTAGAACTTCCCCAAATCGTTTTTTTCACTGGCCTGGGACCAGTTGAACTTTCTTTTTCAAATACTGTACATTGCATTACACATTTAAAGGGTTTGACCTACCCCCTGTGTACCAGAAGAGGGATGTGCAGCGACTGGGACCGTAGGGGCAATGTGTGAGTGTGGTGGCCTGATGGGGGTAGTAGTATGTACTCACGTTTCTGTAGATCCCTGTACCGGCGAGCAGTGAGTGGAAGGATGGCACCGGATTCCTTCGGGACACACTCTGGTGTTGAGGGATCTCCTGCCAGATGTTGGTTGAGTTACCCTTGATATTATAGGGTTTTAGGTGTAGGAACAGCAGGGTCCCTGAGGTTTGTGGCGCCAGCACCCTTGGGTGCAAATGAGGTGTGGAAATAAAGAGGAGCCAGTTGAAATAAATAACTGGAACATTTACTGGTTGAGGTAGATGTACAGGTTCACTGACATGGAAGAGGTAGTTGTATTGTAATCCATACAAAGCACATCACAGTCAGGCCTCATGCACACGACCATATGTGTTTTGCGGTCTGCAAAACTCGGATTGCGGAATGGAACGCAGCCCATTATAGAAATGCCTATTCTTGTCCGCAAAATGGACAAGAATAGGACATGCTCTATTTTTTTTTGCGGGGCCACGGAACGGAGCAACGGATGCAGACAGCACACGGAGTGCTGTCCGCACCTTTTGCGGCCCCATTGAAGTGAATGGATCCGCGCCCGAGCTGCAAAATAAGCGGCAAAATAAGAACGGTTGTGTGCATGAGGCCTAAGGCTCCATTCACACGTCTGTGGAATGGGTCCACATCCGTTCTGCAATTATGCGGAATGGGTGCGGACCCATTCATTCTCTATGGGGACGGAATGGATGTGGAGAGCACACTATGTGCTCTACACATCCGAATTTTCAGAGCGCGGCACCGAACTTCCGATCCGCAGCTCCGCAAAGAAATAGAGCATGTCCTATTCTTGTCTGCAGTTGAGGACAAGAATAGGACTTCTCTATTAGTGCCAGCCATGTGCGGCGTCAGTGTTTTGCGCTCCACAATTTAGCGGACCGCAAAACACCTGCGGATATGTGTTAATGGACCCTTAGGGTACTTTCACAATAGCATTTTTCTTTTCCGGCATAGAGTTCCATCGTCGGGGCTCTATGCCAGGAAAAAAACTGATCAGTATTATCCCCATGCATTCTGAATGGAGAGAAATCCATTCAGGATGCATCAGGATGTCTTCAGTTCAGTATGTAAACGATTTTTAGAACGGGGAAAATACCGCAGCATGCTGCTGTATTATCTCCATCTAAAATTACGGAACACATGATGAAATGCCGACATTAATTCCCATTGACTTGTATTAGTGCCAGATCCAGCATTACAAAAACCGCAACGATGGATCCGTCCTTCTGAAAACGGAGAGAAGGATCCGGATCAGTCTCCAATTGCTTTTAGTTGTCATGCGGTATGACGGATCCGGCAGGTAGTTCCGGCGGCGCTTCCGGCGGCGGAACTGACCTGCCGCATCCTCACACCGCAAGTGTGAAAGTAGCCTAATGGCTCTTTCACACTTGTGTTGTTCCTTTACGTCCTAGAGTTCCGTCCTCGGGGCTCTAGGACGGAAAGATACTGATCAGGATTATCCCAATGCATTCTGAATGGAATGGATGCATCAGGATGTCTTCCGTTTAGTATTTAAACTTTTTTTGCCGTTGAAAAATCTGAAGCATGCTACGGATTTTCCTCCGGCCAAAAAAACTAAAGGCATGCCGCAAGGACGGATCTGGAATTAATGCCCATTGAAAAGCATTAATCCGGATCCGACTTTAAGCTAAACGTCGTTTCAGCGCATCGCCGGATCTGACGTTTAGCTTTCTGAATGGTAACCATGGCAGCCAGGACGCTACTAAAGTCCCGGCTGCCATGGAAAAGTAGTGGGGAGCAGTGGAGAAGCTACTTACCATCCGAGCGGCTCCCGGGGCGCTCCACAATGACGTCACAGCTCCCCTGCGTCGCATGGATCACCAATTTTTTAATCTGACCCTTCAGTCTGGCTAAGGTGTCTGACTTCTTGGGTCTGACGCTGGAGGTAGCTTTCCTTGGCTGAGAACTAAACTTATGCTGCCCTTGTTGCACTCCTTTCTACTATTCAGTCCCCTTCCACACACTTACACTTTTCTGCCTTTACCAGTGACCCCTTAGCTTGAGATATATATATATATATATATATTCTTTTTTTTATAAATATATATATAGATATAGTGCCAGCACCACCTAGTGGTGACTGGATATAATTACATGCCAGAGACTACCAGCCTGTTAGAAGGAATTACAGCAATATAAATACACATCATAGAATGATATTCTGCAAATACCCTTAAACATACAGGGCCCCACTACAGATACGGAGTGGGACACTGCAGATGCCCTGTCCATGGTCAAGTACACTGCTGCAGCTATTTACCAAAGCAGGGATGGGACAGAGTTTTAGAAAATAAATAATAATAAACACAGTGATGTCACAGTACAGAGATAATAAACACAGTGATGTCACAGTACAGATATAATAAACACAGTGATGTCACAGTACAGGGATAATAAACACAGTGATGTCCCAGTACAGAGATAATAACACAGAAATGTCACACTACAGGGATAATAAACACAGTGATGTCCCAGTACAGAGATAATAAACACAGTGATGTCACAGTACAGAGATAATAAATACAGTGATGTCACAGTACAGGGATAATAAACAGTGATGTCCCAGTACAGAGATAATAACACAGAAATGTCACACTATAGGGATAATAAACACAGTGATGTCACAGTACAGAGATAATAAACACAGTGATGTCACAGTACAGAGATAATAAACACACTGATGTCACAGTACAGAGATAATAAACACAGTGATGTCACAGTAAAGAGATAATAAACACAGTGATGTCACAGTACAGAGATAATAAACACAGTGATGTCACAGTACAGAGATAATAAACACAGTGATGTCACAGTACAGAGATAATAAACACAGTGATCTCACAGTACAGGGATAATAAACACAGTGATGTCACAGTACAGAGATAATAAACACAGTGATGTCACAGTACAGAGATAATAAACACAGTGATGTCACAGTACAGGGATAATAAACAGTGATATCACAGTACAGGGATAATAAACACAGTGATGTCACAGAACAGGGATAATAAATACAGTGATGTCACAGTACAGAGATAATAAACACAGTGATGTCACAGTACAGAGATAATAAACACAGCGATGTCACAGTACAGGGATAATAAACACAGTGATGTCACAGTACAGGGATAATAAACACAGTGATGTCACAGTACAGGGATAATAAACACAGTGATGTCACAGTACAGAGATAATAAACACAGTGATGTCACAGTACAGAGATAATAGACACAGTGATGTCACAGTACAGAGATAATAGACACAGTGATGTCACAGTACAGGGATAATAAACACAGTGATGTCACAGTACAGGGATAATAAACACAGTGATGTCACGGTACAGAGATAATAAACACAGTGATGTCACAGTACAGAGAAAATAGACACAGTGATGTCACAGTACAGGGATAATAAACACAGTGATGTCACAGTACAGAGATAATAAACACAGTGATGTCAAAGTACAGGGATAATAAACACAGTAATGTCACAGTACAGGGATAATAAACACAGTGATGTCACAGTACAGGGATAATAAACACAGTGATGTCACAGTACAGGGATAATAAACACAGTGATGTCAAAGTACAGATATAATAAACACAGTGATGTCACAGTACAGGGATAATAAACACAGTAATGTCACAGTACAGGGATAATAAACACAGTGATGTCACAGTACAGGGATAATAAACACAGTGATGTCACAGTACAGAGATAATAATCACAGTGATGTCACAGTACAGGGATAATAAACACAGTGATGTCACAGTACAGAGATAATAATCACAGTGATGTCACAGTACAGGGATAATAAACACAGTGATGTCACAGTACAGGGATAATAAACACAGTGATGTCACAGTACAGGGATAATAAACACAGTGATGTCACAGTACAGAGATAATAAACACAGTGATGTCACAGTACAGGGATAATAAACACAGTGATGTCACAGCACAGAGATAATAATCACAGTGATGTCACAGTACAGGGTTAATAATCACAGTGATGTCACAGTACAGGGATAATAAACACAGTGATGTCACAGTACAGGGATAATACACACAGTAATGTCACAGTACAGGGATAATAAACACAGTGATGTCACAGTACAGAGATAATAAACACAGTGATGTCACAGTACAGAGATAATAAACACAGTGATGTCACACTACAGGAATAATAAACAGAGTGATGTCACAGTACAAAGATAATAATCACAGTGATGTCACAGCACAGGGATAATAAACACAGTGATGTCACAGTACAGGGATGATAAACACAATGATTTCAAAGTACAGGGATAATAAACACAGTGATGTCACAGTACAGGGATAATAAACACAGTGATGTCACAGTACAAGGATAATAAACACAGTGATGTCACAGTACAGGGATAATAAACACAGTGATGTCACAGTACAGGGATAATAAACACAGTGATGTCACAGTACAAAGATAATAAACACAGTGATGTCACAGTACAGGGATAATAAACACAGTGATTTCACAGTACAGGGATAATAAACACAGTGATGTCACAGTACAGGAATAATAAACACAGTGATGTCACAGTACAGGGATAATAAATACAGTGATGTCACAGTACAGGGATAATAAACACAGTGATGTCACAGTACAGGGATAATAAACACAGTGATGTCACAGTACAGGGATAATAAACACAGTGATGTCACAGTACAGAGATAATAAACACAGTGATGTCACAGTACAGGGATAATAAACACAGTGATGTCACAGTACAGGGATAATAAACACAGTGATGTCACAGTATAGAGCTATAAACACAGTGATGTCACAGTACAGAGATAGTAAACACAATGATGTCACAGTACAGGCAAAATAAATACAGTGATGTCACAGTACAGAGATAATGAACACAGTGATGTCACAGTACAGGGATAATAAACACAGTGATGTCACAGTACAGAGGTAATAAACACAGTGATGTCACAGTACAGGGATAATAAACACAGTGATGTCACAGTACAGGGATAATAAACACAGTGATGTCACAGTATAGAGCTATAAACACAGTGATGTCACAGTACAGAGATAATAAACACTGTGATGTCACAGTACAGGGATAATAAACACTGTGATGTCACAGTACAGGATAATAAACCCAGCTGATTATTTCCTTTACACTCTTTTATTTTTTTATTTTTCAGTAGATGTCCCCACCACCGTTGTGCCTCTTGTTTTCTCCTTATCTTTGGCCAGTGTACTTTTTCTCCTCTGCACGCTGCATCATACCTCTGACTGCTGCCTGTTTCCAATCACTTTTTTGTTTTGTTTTACACATTACCACATTACAACCAACTATGTACCATCCACTTACAGGTCATCATTGTGTATATATATCTTGTATCTACCTTGATGAAGTAGCCTGATGAAGACGGCAGACTGCCATTGAAACGCATAGCTGCCGTTTTTTATTTGTTTTTATGTGTTTTATACAATAAAACACCTACCTAGAAGTATTTGGTGCAGTGTGCTGTTTTTATCTACTACCTTTTGGAGCTCTTCTCTCTTCTCTTCCTGCCTCTTCTGTGCTGTGTCCGGCGAATGAGCGCAGAAGCCTGGTCTTTCCTCCTGGTGTGGAGGAACTTCATTCTTTACTAGTGTTGTTCCTGGTCTGTACAACATGATCCAGGGATTAATATTAATACAGTGACCTAGGAGGTATCACACCAGGGAGCACCCCGTCTCCTCTTCCTTTTACTATTATCTCTGCACTGTGACTTCGCTGTATTTATTATCTGACATCATTGTGTTTATGGACTTGCACATATTCCTTTGAAAGAAAACAGAGACTTCTTCACTAACACCCTATCTCGAGTGCTTATTGATTAATATATTTGAACTGCAAAACGTGGATTCGCTAAATATGGATACCGCATAGTATTAAAATAGGAAGATTTTCATGGATACAGCATGAGAGAGAGAGACACAGCAAGGTAACCCAGCTTAAGTCGATCAAGAACCTGCTTCTGCAGAGGGAAAACAAGTTAAGACACCCTATACACCCTAGAATAGTGGACACTACAGCCACGATGGCCAGTGCACAGATTTTAGCAGATATTTTAGCCAGAGTAATCTGAGAACCAATGTTATATTCTCCTGCTTAGCTCATGTTGGAACATCTGGGAGGACTTTGCATAGCATAAAAAACATGGATGGATGTGCTACAACTTCAGTCCTGCATACAGTAAAGAGAGACTATTGTTAAAGGGAGTTTCCGAGATTTTAATACTGATGACCTATACTCCTTATTAGTATCTGATTGGTGGGGGTCCGACATCTGGGACTCCCGACAATCAGCTGTAGCTCTGCAGCCTTTTCATTGCTTTTCCTAGGCCGAGTGACGACATGTTCATCTCTCACATGGCCTAGCAACACTTGGTCCACATTCAAGTGAATGGGGCTGAGCACAATACCAAGCACACTATATAATCTATGGCGCTGCGCTTGGTAAGCTATAAGAGGGCCGCAGTGCTCACACGAGCACCGCTGCCTTCTCAAACAGGTGATCGGTGGGGGGTCTTCAGCTACAGGGAGTGCCCCTCCTTCACTGCACCGACCATCAGAGCAACGGCCTGAGGGAATACACCATGCCACATCATCATCAGGGCCAATTCCACTCCCGTCCTCTGCTCCAGCACCTCAGGAGCTTGCTGCATTTACCACTATGAAAACCAAGGAAATTTTATGGCCCTGTCTAAAAAAAAAAGGGATGGACATACCACTGACTTTTCCAGCTGTAGAGCAGTAGTAGCAGTGCTAAGGCTTCACTTCTAAATTGAGACTAGGGCTTAGAGGTCGGACAGGGGTGAAGCTTAGTCGTGCGAAGGCCCCCAGAATTAACTTTTGCCCCAGAAATACCAAATGAAAGACTTTGATGGCAAGTCTGGGGTTGTCTTCTTCTGGCCTTCACGGGCCTTGCTGTAAGTAAGCCCATTATAGTTTCACAACCTGGGCCCTCTAGCAGATCCTCTGGTCCTGGTATTATTTATATGCCATTTATATAAAAAATCCTAGATCCTTTAATTCAAGAAATCCTTAGAGGGATTGTCCAGGATTAAAAAAATTGCCAAAGTGTAGGAAATCTACAACACGGCCAACATAGTGTGCTATAAATCCATGTGACGGCCACAACCTGGCCTCATCGCTGATGCTAGCATGTGTCAACTGAGACAAGTGATTAGTTCATCATCCATGACATCATTGCTGCATTGTACACACAATGCCAGGGAACAACGGACTGGCAGAGAGAATGAACAGTATATGTTTTTTTTTTAATTATTATTTTATTAACTTTGGCAGTTTTTAAAAAAAATCCCAGACAACCCCTTTAATGTGCGCAGTGGTAGTAACAAGTGAAGATGTGGGGAACACATAGATTTCCATTGATTGAAGCATTTATTGTAATCAGATCAATAGTTAATTAGAGCAGAATGTTCAGCAGCTGGAAATACTTATGTGAAAAAGGTAATAAAACTCATTCTGGCCACGAGGGGCTAATTAATCCGCATTTATGCTGTGTCCAGGAGAAAATCGTTAGACAACGTCCCGCGCTCTGAAAGAAAGATCAAGACAAGACGTGAAGAAAAATTGAGAAAAGAAGAGGAGAGTTCAGACCGGTGCATAGCCTGGGCACCCAATGGCCGAGGAGAGGGTCAACATGCAACATTAGGATTTGTTGTAGAGGGGAACTCCATCTTTAGGGTATAGTCACATGAAAAGGTGAAAACTGCGAGACCACATAGGAAAAAACTTTTCGCCACAGTTATGAATGTGGTTGTGGTTTATCGTGTAGTCCTCAGTTTTGGATCTGAATCTCTTGCTCTGGAGGACCCTTCCTGCCCTGTATCCCATTGATTTGAAAGGACATTGTGTAATGCTTCATTTCTCCTGTGGTGGCGCTGCAGGGAAGTATAACATGTAATTCCAAAAGTTTACCCCATAGATTATAGCCGATTGTTGGGGGTTCCCGTAAAATATCACTTTGTAAACTGCTTATTGTCAACTTAGCATTATAAAAAGTAGGAGAGCCTCTTTAAATGTCAATGTAGTCCTCTTGTGGCGTCAGGGACCACATTTAATGTGCTAGGTGGATCAGCACTGTGCAACAATCATAATGGGGTAATTCCCATTTTGATGTTTATGTGTCCAGTCCCACCAGGACTCTCTCCATTCACTCCTAGTAAGTATTGGCTATTTTTGGAGCTCCCACAGAAAAGATGAAGACTTGCACTTCATAGATATTTGTGGCCAAATTCCCCTTTAGGTAAGCATGTTCTCTATACATTCAGGGACCTGGACCCTACCCTTGCCTTAAAAGGTCTCTCCGAGACCAGAAACCCTTTTCATATTTACGAGCAGGGTGTATGGGTTAAAAAACCAAGATTAATCTGTCACCCGTATTCTGGTTCCAGCGCCGAGCTCTCTTCTCTGATTCTGGTCACCAACGGACTGAAAGTGTCATACACACGAATGTCACTGCTGCTTTCCAGTCAATGGCTTCAGAGGTGGCATCGGTCACGTGTCATTCCTGCACACATCACTGCTGAGGCAAGCAACACAACAGTGACTAGCGGAGACTGGAAACGAAGGAGATGATTGCTCAGCTTTGGAACAGGTCTATGTTTTAACTCATGCACAATGCCTGTAAATATGAAAAGGTCTTCAAGACCTGCAGTGTTTTAGGTGATGTGTAACCCTATTCTGCTTCTACTCTCAGAGCAGAAGGACACCCATTTGGTCACCAATTGTCGCCACGTACCGGAAAGTGATGTCACTTATCCAAGCTCACAGACCAAGCATGATCTCAGTTCATGGGATTCATGGTAACAATAGACAACACCGCACAACTGAGGGCCCGATGTTCTCCTAGATTTGGGCTTGTTCAATCTTCCGATGAATCTGGCCTTTAATCACGGTTTGCTGCAGGTCCATGCGGTGCATAATCGTGAATTTTCATAGATGCCCTGCCGACGGCTGACTTCACACAGACAAAAGGTAATTTTAGAAGAATCTTTACAGCTGCAATGGTCAATAATTATTATTTATCTTTCTTCCTTGCCGCTTGCTTATAATGTAGTCTATTTGTATCTATTTCTTGTACGGACGGCTCATCGGTCACTGGTGGAGGGGAGGTCAAACAGTAAAACGAATCTTCATCCTTTGGATCCTTTGGAGCAAATTTCAGAAATACCGTACAGTAATAATTTCTCAACCTGATATTTTTGTAAATACTCAACATTTTTACTGTTCAGTTTTATTTTAATACATGGCATTCTATATAAATATAATGAAAATCCTAAAATATACACTGACCACTTGAAAATAGACTACAGCTCAGTTGTCAGCTTTGCTGTGTAGACTCGGACACTGTCAGCAGAGCATGGTGGATTTCATGACAGCTCTGGAGGCCTGGATCAAGCCATATAGAAATGCTATACACACAGTTAAGGCTCTGTATACAGCGCCCCAACCCTCCCCACTCTTTGAAGGGGTTGTACTCCATCACTTCCTGGACACTGTAATAGTCATTATAAATTAACCCCTATTCATTGCAGCTGCCACAAAGCAAACCTCTTGCTGCACAGTTTATGTAGGAAGTTTGTGCCTCCAATATGGCTGCCATGGGATGTAATAAAAAAAAAATTATTACAAAAATCTTCAACAAAAATAATGAAAAAATAAACACGATTTTTCCCTTCTACAGACCTACGTCTAACTAATGGAACCAAAATGAAATAAATTAGATGTTCCCTGTACATTTCATCAAATGACCATCTAATGTGTATAGGGGCATCCCGACTCTGTTCTGATGGGAAGTGTTGAAGGAAAGAAGGGTCAGGCATGTTGCACTTCAATGCCCAATTCTTTGCTCTAAGGGGAGACCATGCATAGGTATGGTGGGGGTGAGATACAATAGCCGACTGCTGTGGCCCCCGCAAGGTAGTAAAGCCGGCACATCAATTGTTATGAGTCTCATTGCTCCATATACCCAAGAATGAACTAAAATATCTGGTCAGAAGGCTCCACCTGTAGCAGCATCTTATGTGGAAGAGGAAGCTTTGGGCCCTTAAGGAACAGAGACCTAGAGCAAAAACTTGATCCCCTATAGCCACATCTCTGGGACAGCTATAAGAATGTTATCATATGGTGGTCATGATTTGAGACTCATTCCAAGTCTACATGGGCCTTCCTGGAATCATAACTTATCACCTATACACAGGATACTTGATAAATGCCTGATCACTGGGGGGGGGGTCACACGTCTGGTACCCACACCATTCACAAGATGGGGATCCCATGTCCCCTGCTAAAATGGAGAGGCAGTTGCGCATACCCATTTTCTATGGTACTGAAAGAGATAGGTGAGTAAAGACTGGGAGTCCCATGTCTCCTGCTTGAACAGGGCTGAAGTTGCGCATGCACCGCCTCTATGGGACTTACAGAGATCGGTGAGTATCGAGTGGAGATCCCATTTCCTTTGCTTGAATGGAGAGGTAGTTGTGCATGTGCAGTCTCTATGGGACTGACAGAGATAGGCGAGTATAGAGTGGAGATCCCATTTCCTTTGCTTGAATGGAGAGGTAGTTGTGCATGTGCAGTCTCAATGGGACTGACAGAGATAGGCGAGTATAGAATGGATATCCCATTTCCTCTACTTGAATGGAAAGGCACTTGCGCCGCCTCTATGGGACTGACAGAGATAGGCGAGTATAGAGTGGAGATCCCATTTCCTTTGCTTGAATTGAGAGGTAGTTGCACCGGCTCTATGGGACTGACAAAGATAGGCGAGTATAGAATGGAGGTCCCATTTGCTCTACTTGAATGGAAAGGCACTTGCGCCGCCTCTATGGGACTGACAGAGATAGGCGAGTATAGAGTGGAGATCCCATGTCCCCTGCTTGAATGGAGAGGCAGTTGTGCATGCGCAGCCTGTATGGGACTGACAGAGATAGGTGAGTTTAGACCCGGAATCCCATGTCCACGTCTTGAATGGAGTGGCAGTTGTACATGCGCAGTGTCTATGGGACTCAGAGATAGGCGAGTATAGACTGGGTATCCCATGTCTCCTGCTTGAATGGAGAGGCACTTGCGCCACCTCTATGGGACTGACAGAGATAGGTGAGTTTTAAGTGGCGATCCCATGTCCCCTGCTTGAATGGAGAGGCACTTGCGCATGTGCAGTCTCAATGGGACAGACAGAGATAGGCGAGTATAGAATGGAGATCCCATTTCCTCTACTTAAATGGAAATGCACCTGCGCCGCCTCTATGGGACTGACAGAGATAGGTGAGTATAGAGTGGAGATCCCATGTCCCCTGCTTGAATGGAGTGGCAGTTGTGCATGCGCAGTGTCTATGGGACTCAGAGATAGGCGAGTATAGACAGGGAATCCCATGTCCACCTCTTGAATGGAGCAGCAGTTGTGTATGTGCAGCATCTATGGCACTGACAGAGACAGGTGAGTATAGACTGGGGATCCCATGTTTCCTGCTTTAATGGAGCATCAGTTGTACATGGGACTCAAGGAGATAGGCGAGTATAATGTCCATCTGTCTTCGCCAGTCCCCAAATCTTTGAATGGTGCAGAAGAAGCTTGCACGATCACGACAGCGGACCTGGGATCCTCATTTTTGTGATCGGTGGGATTACTTTTTAATTCTCTGTCATGGCCTGAACATAATTGAGTCCTGCTACTAAGTGCATGTGATGATTAACCTTTCGGCATATCCCTTTATTGTTAAGCCTTGCACTTTGATGAGGGAACGTTCCTGAATTGTTCCCAGGAGAATATCTGTATTATAGAGACGCATCTATTGTATGAAGAGAAGAAGCACTTACTCAGCACATCCACCAGGCCTCCTATGGGTTATCTCTATGCAGTCATCCAATGCTCCATCCATTTGCATATTCATCCAATCCCGAATTATTCTCCAGTCATTTCCAGCTTCCAAATACCGGTTCTTCTCCACCGGA
Organism: Bufotes viridis; assembly: GCA_033119425.1. NCBI lineage: Eukaryota > Metazoa > Chordata > Amphibia > Anura > Bufonidae > Bufotes > Bufotes viridis. Next base: position 26,880,844 of record CM065597.1, on the reverse strand, counting down.
GACATCTTTTCTCTCTCTCTATTCCCCAATGTGGGATGGGGTCTCATTGAAGCTCAGGATCCATCATTTATTCTGGCAGTCCCAGTCTCTGTCCAGCATGGCATAATTAACCCATAGCATCCACAAACTGCTCTGTTGGGCACCGCGCCACTCTAATTATTTTAAGCAATTAAATTTGATGAAGTTTGCCAAAGCAGGACGGCACAGTCTCTATGGGAACATACCCCGAGCTATGTTACAAAGCTCGGTTTGTTCAAAACAAATTCTCCCGTCCCTTATCATCTGGGCCCAATGCTTTCCAATTGCTATATACTGGATGCAAATGATTTAACCCATTGCATGCCAAAGGATCCTGTGTGTAGTGTTTGCCAGGTTGTGCTGGCAGGAAAAAGGTAGAATAATCCTACCTGCAGTACAGAGGTTGAGCAGCAGGGGGCAATCAAAGAACAATTGTGTAAAGCTTCTCATACTTTATATGCCGTTCACGGAAGGAAAAGGAGATGAAATAGGGAAAAAGAAGGCACGAATACATTGTGTCGCTGACCGCAGACGCCCGTAACTGCCAGGTGCACGATGGCAGGCAATAGCATGGCAGACCTGATATCTAAACAGAAATGCCATGCTTAAAGAGGAGCTGTCACCTCTCTTAACATGTCTGTTTTACAAACCACTTGCACTCCCCTTGTAATAAGGGTACTTTCAGATTCGTGGCAGTGTGATCCGGCAAGCAGTTCCGTCGCTGGAACTGCCTGCCGGATCTGTCAATCTGCATTTAAACGGAAAGCATTTGTCATGCGGAGAGACGGATCCGTTATAAAAAAAAATTCACATTTTTACCAGTGTGCGCATGCGCAGACGGGAAGGACGGATCCAGGCATTGCTGTATTTTGAATACTTTCCAATGGGAAAAAATGCCGGCATTCCGGCAAGTGTTTTGGCCGGAATTTTGGCCGGAGATAAAACCGCAGCATGCTGTTGTATGACCTCTGCCCTGAAATGTCAAAAAGACTGAACTTAAGACGTCCTGATGTATCCTAAACGGATTTCTCTCCATTCAGAATGCATTGGGATAAAACGGATTCTTTTCCAGGATAGAGCCCCTAGGACGGAAAAGAAAAACGCAAGTGTGAAAGTACCCTAATGCTTAAATGTTCTACCATTCCTTTATTATTCCTGCCAGAAGTTATAGATCAATTGCTAGCAGGTTGCAAAGAAGGGTCCAGCTGGGTGTTACCAGTTGTGGGTGTGTCCCTACACAATCAGACACTGGCAGCACTGATTAGAACACTTCAGTGTGCAGGGACACACCTCCATCTGGTAACACCCAGCAGGACCTTTCTTTTAAACTGCTAGCAATTCATTCATAACTTCTAGCAGGAATAATAGAGGAATGGCACAAGGGGATGCAGCGGTGGGTCTCTATCTAGAAGATAAAGCATTAAAGGCCTTGTACACTTTGCAACCACTATTTTTTTTACTAATCCTATACATATAATAAAATAGGAAGCAATACTATACTCTTGGTTTTGGATCTGTGGCTCCTTTTCAGACCTATGCGTCTCCATGGTGACAGACTACAAACCCTGCGTGTAGTCTGATTCTGTGTTTGTTCCACCTGCAACCCTTTTTTGCTGCCTGTAGTTTTCCCAGAAGAGAGGAAGAATAACAGAGTAAGGCCTCATGCACACGGCCGTGGGTGTTTTGCGGTCCGCAAACCGCGGATCCGCAAAACACGGAAGCTGCTCCGCGTTCCGTTCCGCAATTTGCGGAACGAAACGCGGCCCATTATAGAGATGCCTATTCTTGTCCGCATAACGGACAAGAATAGGACATGCTCTATTTTATTTGCGGGGGCACGGAACGGAGCAACGGATGCGGACAGCACACGGAGTGCTGTCCGCATCTTTTGCGGCCCCATTGAAATGAATGGGTCCGCGGCTGAGCCGCGAAATATGCGGCTCGGACGCGGACCCAAACAACGGCCGTGTGCATGAGGCCTAAAACACGACTTCAGGATGAGGTAGGTCGCGCTTATAGTCTGTAAGCACATAGCATTATGTTTGCACAGGCGTTGTGTGCACAGAATGGTAGTTTTTTTTTTGTTGTTAATCAAGACTTTGTATTTAGGATGCAAAAATAAAAGTTGGTTGCAAATGTGAACCTATCCTTTAAGTCCCGTCAGCACATCTGTGTGGGTCATTAATCCTGGTTTAAAGCTGCAGAAACCTGGCAAACAGTCCCTCAATCTATCGTATGTAGGCAGCAATTCTGTACTAAAAATCAATTGTAGGGCTGCCTACTATTTAAAGCGGTTTTCCCATGAAAAGTATTCTACATTTTTTAAACCAGCCCCTGGATCTAAATACTTTTGTAATTGCATGTCATTAAAAATTTCACTGAAATCTATCTGTAGAGCGCCACCTGCTGTTTGGTCTTTTTTTAATCAGTCTGTACTGCTCACTGAGATGGAAGCACATGCTCAGTGCAACTGCAGCAGAAAAGACACGCCCCCTGAGAAAGTGCACGCCTCCTAACCTGCTAGCTTGAAATAAATCTAGAAGAACAATTGGAGCAATGAATGAGGAGATCTCTGGATCCATGTGAGGTACAGGGCTGGTTCTAGCTTTGTTAGAAAGAGACCGACGTGTACTATATGATGTCTGATTATCATGTTTTACATTATTCATGGGATACCCCTTTAATGCAATTACAGTATGATGCAGCTGGTGGAGGCTGAAACGGCAAGTTCCTGAATATGTGATACTAAAAATGTCTATTGTGACTCTGCTTGCTGTTACTATAATTCAGTGTGAAAAACGAATAACTTACAAAAATGCTTGTAATGTGAGATATTCTCTTTATTGTTTTTTAATGGCTCCCCCTGGTTTTTGATTTATATGGTAATGTGCATGTCCACCTACTGAGGTGGTCACACATGCTCCGTTCCATCCTCAAAATGTCTCCAGCCTCTACTATTGGAAGCTGTGACAGTTACGGGGAGAGAGCTGCAGCAGAAAGCCTCCCCGCCCCCTGAAAAAGGCACAAAACTAAGCTGCAGTAAAAAAGGGCATGTCTCGTGAGCTGTGATAGGGAGAGAGCTGTGGCAGAAAGGACACCCCCTGAGCTCTCATAGGAAGAGAGCTGCAGCAGAAAGAACACACACCCCTGAGAAAGGCACAACACTAAGTTGTAGTAGAAAGGACATGTCTCCTGAGCTGTGATAGGGAGAGAGCTGTAGCAGAAAGGACACATTCCCTGAGAAAGACATCTCCTGAGCTACAGCATACAGGATATACCCCCTGGGTTATCAGCCTGAAGAGAATCTAGCAGAGAAATTTGAACAATGAGTGGGGAGATCTCTGGACCCACGTAAGGCCTCATGCACACAACCGTAGGTGTTTTGCGGTTTGGAACACGGCCCATTGTAGAAATGCCTATTCTTGTCCGCAAAATGGACAAGAATAGGACATGCTATATTTTTTTTGCAGGGCTACGGAACGGAGCAAAGGACGCGGACCCAAAATACGTTCGTGTGCGTGAGGCCTAAGGCTATGGCTCATGCACATGGGCGTTGTCGGCTGGCGCCCCTATTGCGGCCTGGAAACAGTGGGTCTGCTATATTTGGACACCGGCCGTTTGTGCATTGCATCACGGATGTGGACCATTCACTTGGAGGGCACTACGGAGTGCTTCCGTGGGTTTTTTTGCGCGTACCTCCGCACCACAAAAAAGAAGTGCATGCACGCCTTTTTTGCAGCGCAGACCGTCGGATGCGGATTCAACTGAATGGGTCCTGCGTCCGCATATGGCGGCCCTACGATTCATGCCGGTGCATTGCGGACCACAATTTGCAGACTGCAGCACGGGCCCGGCCGGCACACGTTTGTCTGCATAAGCCCTTAAAAAAGCGATTGTCACGTCCTGTATGATGAGTTTCTTTTTTTCCATCAGTCATGGGATAACCTCTTTCATCCAAGCAGCACACTCCAGCACCGGAGGGAATAGTACAGCAGTGCAGTGGAGGAGGCATTGTGCTGTCTGAAGCAGTTACATAAGCCGCGGCATCCTTGTATCTGTTGTCAAGACATCTGAAGCCAGACATAAGGTAATGCATTATAATGTATTACTGCATTATACCCATTTCTGTAACGTTATAGATAACGCTCGCGCCGGTAACAGTCGAATTTAAGTTTTCAGAAGTATTCAGAAAATCAATCAAGTTGTGCATTGCTGGCTGTAGACTCATTGCTCATAGCATGCTGCTCCTGTAGTCCATCATTCCAAGCCATTGACTTCAAGCAATTCACAATTCGCCATGTTACCAGCAATGGAGACAATTTCAATCTGTTTACATGTTTTTAAATCAGACATTAAAGTTCTGACTGTCTCCATTTCTTATTCTAGTGAAAGTTGTGGCGGGTCCTGCGTCTCATACAAGGAGCTCCTGAGAATATAATGTCATTTACGGTATTTTATTTAAAGACCACTTGTCCGCTCTCCTGATACGTCTGGTTGTAAAAAAAAATTGCATTCCTTATAAGATATCAAGAACATTTTCACTATGTTCTTGGCCACACGGAGCAGCCGTTATCCGGTCAAGAACCATACGGCCAATCAGCCACGGTCAAGAACCACACGGCCAATCAGCCATGGTCAAGAACCACACGGCCAATCAGCCACGGTCAAGAACCACACGGCCAATCAGCCACGGTCAATAACCACACGGCCAATCAGCCGCAGCTGGCTTTCATTTAACGAATGAAGACCGCACTGTACAGTCGGTCTACCAGGGGCGTCGCTAGGTTAAAACATTAGAGGCCTGGTCCCCGGATGTTTTGTCCCAGGCCCCGAATGTCCTGAGGACGGCAATACAATTGAATCTAATGCAGTGGAACATCTGAAGGACCTGTGGTGACATCACCAGTAAAACAGGAAATGGTTGAGAAGGACCTGCGATGATGTCATCATGTAACCAGTGCAGGAGAGGACGGCAGTGAGAAGATGGAGAAGACCTGGGGAAAGCAGCTCTGGTAAGGAGAGGTAAGTGAAGGGAGAGGCAGAGCAATGCTGGGAGTTGTGGTTATTTAACTGGGACTGTATGTTAGGGCTGAAGGGAGTGTATGTTGGAAGTGGCTGGGGAGCGGGTCTTGTTATTTACATGGGACTGTAGGTTGATGGCGGCTGTAGGGAGGACTGATGTTATTTACATGGGACTGTATGTTGGAGGGGGCTGGGGCACGGTGATGTTATTTATATGGGACTGTATGTTTGAGGTGGCTCTGGTAGGGAGTGATGTTATTTACATGGGACTGCATGTCAGAAGGGGATGGGAAGGCAGTGATGTTATTTTCATGGGACAGTTTTTTGATGGCGGTTGTGGGAGGAAGTGATGTTATTTACATGGGACTGTATGTTTGAGGTGGCTCTGGTAGGGAGTGATGTTATTTACATGGGACTGCATGTCGGAAGGGGTTATTAACATGGGACTGTTTTTTTATTGCAGTTGTGTTAGGAAGTGATGTTATTTACATGGAACTGAATGTTGAGGAGTAATGTTATTTACATGGGACTGTATGTTAAAGGTGGCTGGTGGGGGTTATAATGTTATTTATATGCGACTGAATGTTGAGGGGGTGATGTTTGCATGGGATTGCATGTTGGAGGCGGCTGGGGAGGAGGTGATGTTATTTACATAGGACTGTAAATAACATCTACAGGACAACAGAAGTAGGCCGGGCCTGCAATACCACAGTGCAGCACAAAATACCACCTCAACAGAACCAAATACCGCCATGCTGCACAAAATACTGCTGCCCTCACCACAGTATTCAACGGTATCACTGTATTGAGGGCAGAGATACAGCTGAGTTAAGGAGGGCAGCTGGCATAATAAGTGCTGAGAGCATTAGATCATTATATACCCGGCTGGCAGCCATGAGGAGAGCTCAGGTGGCCCCATGGGCATCGGCCCACCTGGAAATTTCCCTGTAAGGTCGATGGCCAATCCGCCCCTGCTTGGAAGTTACATCTGCATAACACAGTGTTTTTAACCAACTTGGGGGCCCAATCCCAGTGTGCTGGCAAGTGTCTAATACACAAAATATAATATCCCTGGATTCCCTGACAAAGAACAATGATCATTTGTTCGAAATGCGTTGGATGGACTTACGGCACCACTGCCGATCCGTAGCTCAGCAAGGTGACGTCACCAGCTCGTTTGTAAGACGAGCGCAAGCAAAACAAGTGAGGAGTTTCACTACCGGCCGGAGCGAACTCCGAATAACTAGTTGCCTCTAAGAAGAAACAGACTCCCTAACCTCTGCGAATAATAGAGGTTTTGAGAAAACTCTCCACTCTCAGCCCATAAAGATCAGGACTCAGGATAATAGGCTCCACAGCAGCAGCTCCGGTAATAAGGTAACTACCAGTCTGGTGTGCACGGTGTTGTATGTTGGAGAAAACCTGTGGTCAGCAGAGGTGGATTAGGGATACTGACTATAGAAGCTACGCACGGTGTCTTGACATTTGTTAAAGTGTCTAATACATTTCATAAAAGGTAGTATAAAGTAGTGGCCCCGTGACAGAGAGGTGAGGGTGGCAGCAGCAGTGGCAGTAGTGGCCCCATGGCAGAGTGGGGAGAGCAGACAGCAGCAGTGGCATACAGCACAAGATGGTGGCAGTTCACAGTAGTAGCAGGGACCAGTGGTATGCATATCTTTTTAAAAATGTAACATGTACATATCAGTAGACCAAAAAGCCCCATTATAGGAATGGTAGTAAAGATGGCAGGTGGGTGGCATGAGGCGGGTGGCATTATAATGGTGGCAACAACACGTGGCCAGAAGTAACGGCCCATTTTGCAGAATATTTGGAGTTGAAGCACACTACAGTATGACCATTAGTGGCAAAATGATCTATTCTGTTGCATCTGGAAATCCTTGTTGATACTAGTGCACAGTAACTCTACAGCTAACAAAATGCATTAGCTATGAATCTTGGTGCACTGCACACTTATGTACACAGTGATAAATTAGAGCTGCCTGTAATGCTAATGCAGAGTAACTCTACAGCTAACAGAATGAATCTTGGTGCACTGCACACTTATGTACATAGCCATAAATGGTGCAGTTGAGGAAGGCTGAACGGGCCGAAACGCGTCCTGTGACATCTGTTCTTATGGAATAAAAGCATACTTCATATACGCCTGCAGGGATTCATCAATTTTTTTACTTTTGTTGGGGATAACCATGCAAGCTGGTGAGCTGTTTTTGATTTTAATTGAACATAGCCATAAATTAGACATGCCAGTAATGCTCAGGCACAGTAACTCTACAGCTAACAGAACAGATTAGCTATGAATACTGGTTCACTGCACAGTTACTGTATGTACATGGTGATAAATTTGACCTGCCTGTAATACTAATGCACAGTAGCTCTACAGCGAACAGAACGGATTAGTTATGAATCTTGGTGCACTGCACACTTATGTACATGGCAATAAATTAGACCTGCCTATAATACTGCCACATGGTAACTCTACAGCTAATAGACTAGATTCTAACCTATTCCCTGGCATAATCCAGAGTCAGACTACAGAGAGAAGTTGCAGCGTCCTGCAGAAGCAGAGATTCCATTTAAGTCTGTTAGTACAGCAGAGCCAAAGAGAAACAGATGTAGCACAGTTGAGATTGTTTGCCTGCCATAGTTAATGCTAAAGCCTGCTTGAACCAAGATAAAGTCTGTAAACCATTTGGAGAAACGTTTATGCAAACTAAAGCTGCTAATGAACTTCATCACAAGATTTTAACCGCAAATCCCTCAATTGTTCAACCTATTTGTCTGCTTCAGAGCCAAGGCCTGGGGCTCCAGCGTATCCTGGTAGGAGCACCGTGACACATGCACAAAACATTAAGAGACATTATAGGCCACCCTATAGCACCCGGCCATTCCAACACCTGGGTACCAACACCATTTCTTAAAGGGACTCCTGTTGTTGCTTCATTGCAACTGGCGTCACAAAACACTTATCTCATCTTAAAAGGACCCCATGCGGATCGCTGTTTTTGCATTTGGCGTTCCTGAACAGGATTTACGTGTGTCTCCTTGTAACACAAAGCCTATATATATGCATCAGTTGCAGCACAGTGGCAAAACAGGGGTTAATCGGCCATCTTGGATTTGGGCATCCTGTGTTGAGAGGAAGACATCCACCCAGCAGAGGGGAGGGAACCAAACAGCTCGCCTCCACAGAGAAACCATTCTTGCAGCAGAAGGAACTAAAGTGCCCAGTTCACAGGAGGACAGAGAAACCAACTGTACCCCCTACAGGAAGTAGAAGCGGTGGCCATCTTGGAAAAGGGAAAATACAGTCCCAGCTTCCCTGGATGCTGAGAAGCAATGTTCAGAGGTCTGAGTGAGTACTACTAGGGAGAATAACCTTGCTAGAGACTGTTAGGGGCTATAATTTGCCTGCCAGAGCATTATACTCCCCAAAATTGAGCAGTTGCAGCGACTCTTAAAGGAGCCACACACAAATTCGGCTGTTGTTGCCCATAGCAACATGTACTTAAATTGCATTTTAGCTTGCGTGAATAGCTATGTCTGACAGGGAGGATAACATTCACTGGGACCGCAGCGATCGACCAGCACCATCAGCAGCTGCAGCCATATGCATCATGTCTCTAACTACCGCCGTAGCGGGGACAGAGAAGGACTGCCCTGTGGCCATTGTCATTGCCACATTGTCAGCACCCGGCATACCCGGGCAAGTGCTGGGGCCCACAGCACAACTGCCAGAGGCCAGAAGCAATGAGCGTTTCCATCAATACAGATGGAAGCGCTCATTGCTGGAGCACAGGAAGCTGGGTCCTGTCACTCACCGCTCAGCTCCCCGTGCTCCCCCCCCTCCTTCAGGCCGGCAGAAGCAGGAGGACTTCACCCCCTCCACCATTCAGCCTACAGACATCGATCGTGCTGCTGACATTTGTGGGCGGAGTCGGAAGCGTGGTAATCTGCATAGACTCCGCCCACACAGTGCTGCAGAGCGATCTGTGCCTGCAGGGAAGAGAGGACTATGAGCTTCAGGAATGGGACAAGGAGGTGGAGTAACTGGTATTTAGGGCAGCCTCACTGACCATGAAGTGCCCAAGCGCGGTTCTTACGCTGGGTTCAGACCTGAGAGTTTCTGAGACGCGCATTTTCCGCGCGTTTTTGGCAATAGTAAACGCGCGTTTTACGCGCGTTTGTGTGATTGACTGCAGTGTTGCCCAAGGACCAAATATAGTCTATATGAAGTTTGGCCTTTCCAGCCTGTTGCAAATTCATAAACGCGCGTTTTCAGTGTCAAAAATGCGCAAAATACAAGCGTTGCGCGTTCCCATTGAAGTCTATGGGCCAAAACGCGCGACAAATGCCCCAAAAAAAGCTCAAGTACTTGTTTATGCGTCGGGCGTTTTTCAGCGTGTTTGAACGCGCTGTAAAACACGAAAATGTGAACCAGTCCCATAGGGAAGCATTGGTTTGCATCGGTTATGCGTTTTACAGTGCGTTCGAACGCGCTGTAAAACGTGCAAGTGTGAATTGAGGGTTATACCTGATAACTTGTGCTAAAGCTTCCTGCTGCTCTGCCCTGCTGTGTACTGGACTTTTGCCAATTAACCCTGACCTTTCCTACCTGTCTGCCTCCAGCATTGACCCCTGCATTGCCCGACTACGATTCTGCCTGCCTTCTGCTACCTGGATTACTTGGACTATTGACCCCTGCATTGCCTGACTACAAATATGCCTGCCGTCATCTGTCAGTTTGTCTGGACCTCTGACCTTGCACTGCCTGACTACGAGTCCGCCTGGCCCAGTATACCGTATTATTCGGAACTTTGTTTTGCCTTTGTTTCAAGTGACTTTTGTCTACCTTCTGCCAGTAAAGACCATTTGTTACTTTACTCTGCCTTTTTGGACTGTGTGCACACTGGGTGACTGGTATAAACACCAGGGTCCTGACTCTGAGCAGTCAGCAATATTGGGCTAATGCCTAGTCCACTATCAGCTGACACAGAGGATCCACATTCTCTGGTCCTGACACTCATTATGATTGATGGTTACTCTTCGGGTCATTTAACCGGTCATAAAAAAAAAAAAAACATGATTTTTTTAAAATACATTTTCACTAGATGTCTATGTTAAAGGGATTCTGTCACCACTTTTGAGCCCTGTGAGCTAAACATATGCTCATGTTCAGGGTCTCATTATGATTTCTAATGTGGCCTTACAAACGAGATCTGTGGCTTAATTTTGCAAAAAAAAACTAGGTTTTACTAACCTGTCAATTATATAAATAAGGTGCCCAAGGGGAGGTGCAGGAATGCAGGGTGCCCGGCCGCACCATAGCTGTTCGTGCCCAGCGCCGCCTTCCCAGAGTTCTGCACCGCCTCCTACTCCTCTGTGCCGCCACTCCCCCATCCCCCCTCCCCTTCTCCCGCTGTGAGATGCCGCGCGTGCGCACAGGCCCAGCCTGATGCGCCCGTACAAACTGCTTGGATCGGCTTCTTCTAGCAAAGTGCTGGCGCATGCGCACTACGCTAGAAGAAGCCATTGCCAGCAGTCCATTCGGGCGCATCAGGCTGAGCCTGTACGCATGCGCGGCATCTCACAGCAGGAGGAGGGGGAGGGAGGGAGAGGCGGCACAGAGCAGTAGGAGGCAGTGCAGAACTCTGGGAAGGCGCTGGGCACGAACGGCGATGGCTGCAGCCGGGCACCCTGCATCCCCGGACCTCTCCTTGGGCACCTTATTTCTATGATTGACAGGTTAGTAAAACCATTTTTTTGCAAAATGAAGCCACAGATCTCGTTTATAAGGCCACATTAGGAATCATAATGAGACCCTGAACATGAGCATATGTTTAGCTCACAGGGCTGAAAACTGGTGACAGAATCCCTTTAAATGTGTCTGTGTGCGGCCGCCCATTGGTTGTGTTGTGAATGGCAGATTCTCAAGGAGAAATTAGCGTCCTTGACCATATTCGAGCTGAGGTTGGAGAGGTGTAGGTAGGGCTGAATGGAGAGTGATGTTGAGGAACGTGACTGTGAGCTTGATTGCACCTTAGAAGAGCTCAACCCAATAGTGACTAGAGTAGTTTTACATTATTGTAGGACAATGAAAATGAAGCGATTCATTATCTCGGCTGAGTAAATTAAACCTGCACATTTTCTTAGATCTCTTTAGGGTAGGAGAAGGAAAAATGAAAAACTTTCCAGGCTAATTATACACTAGCGAGACCTTCAGGCCCCATCATGAATCATTACTGTTTGTTGATGAGGGAGTGGGAATTCCAATTTTAGGATGTTTTACAGCAGAGTTTTTAAAGGTCCATGTGTTCAACCTCTTCAAGACCGAATGATTTTCCATTTTTTTCCGTTTTGAAGTCTTTCGAAAGCTATCATTTTTTTATTTGTTCAATTTACATAGTCGTTTTAGGGCTTGTTTTTTGCTAAACAAGTTGTATTTTCTAACAGCGCCATTTATGGTTGTATACAATGTAGTGGGAAGCGGGGAAAAAATCCAAATGGGGTGGAATTATAAAAAAATAAAAAAACAATTCCAGGACAGCTCTGTTTTTACAGAGTTCCCTATACGGTAAAACTGACTGATCAGTACGATTACAACGATACCACATATGTATAGTTTTCCTTGCGGTTTAATGCTGAAAAAAAAAAAACATTTTGGTGTATGTATGACTTTTTGATCACTTTTAGCCAATTCTTTGTGGGAGGTAAGGCGACCAAAAAAAACGGTGAATCGATCATTTTGACTTTTTTATTTTTTCAGTTTGCTGTATAGGATAAATATTTTAATATTTTAATAGTATGGACGTTTTCAAACATGGCAATGTTTATAATGTTTTTTTTTTATTATTGTTTATGTATTTTGATTTTGTGGAAAGGCAGGGAGTGATTTGAATTTTAATGTTTTTTTTCTTTTTTAAATACGTTTTAAAATGTTTTTTTCTTTTTTTTACACGTTTTAATAGTTCCCATAGGTAACTATAACAAGCGATATTTAAATTTCTTCTGTCACAGACTCCATTATTGGAGTTATTTATTAAGACCGGCGTTTTAGACTCTAGTTTTAATATCTTTTGTGCTGGTGCTTGATGTGCCTAAGTTACGTAGAGGCACTAGCCTAAAACAGACAGAAAATTATAAATTAGACAGGCCGGCCAGCCCCTTCCCCGCTCATTCCACGCTCCTTTTTTTTAGATCTGGCATGAGCGGGGAAAAGTCGCAGATTCAGTCATAAATTCTCTTTGCGAACAAATTTATGACAGATAGACGTCAAAAATTGACGTATATCTAATAAAAAATGACCCCCTATGTTTTTTCCTCTCCATAGGAGCTAATGTGTGACAGCCTCTTGTCACTCAGGAGAACAGCGGCTGCCGTACACTGCATCCAACTCCCCCGTCCTCGCTGGGAGGAGCCAGTGCACGGCCGGGAGAATGCGCTTCCAGTTTTTAACCTACCAGATGCAGTGGTCACATTTGACCATGGCATCTGAAGGTTTTAATGTATGAACATCTGCCCTACCAGGTGAAGGCCAGGTGGCCTGGGTGTAAAGCATGCTGCCACTGGACTCTGTTTCAGCATACTAAGACATTTTGGAGAATTGCTTCCAACTTTGTGAGAACAATTTGGGGAAGGCCCCCTTCTGGGGAAGGCCCCCCTTGCACAAAGCAAGCTCCATAAAGTCATGGTCGGTGGAGTTTGGTGTGGAAGTACTTGACCGGCAACAAACCCATCCAAGAACTTTGGCGTGAACTAGATTAGAGGTTGCGATCCAGGCCCTCGTCCAACATCTGACCTCAGTGTCTAACCTCACAGATGGTCATCTGGATGAATGGGTATCTAAAACCTCATACCTGGAGTCTCTCATTTCAGGCTAGTCTCATTCATGGTAAGAAATATCATGCTTTGCAGTAGTCTCTCTCGGTAATGCAGTCTATTTCATTTGGGGACTGTCTTGTTCTGGGGAAGCCAGTCCTAATCATGAGAGAATGCTTTTATTCATTAGAACAGAGCCTCAATCATGCTGAATCAAAGGACGCCAATAAACATGACATGCATCTGTTTGGGATTCAGATCTTCCAGCCCGAGTGTTTGCTCCCCCTCATGTGTGAGCCCTGCAGCTGTCAGGAAGTGCGCAGATTTCAGGAGATGGGGCGAGCAGTAATGAAGGTGCTTCCTATCTTTCCTCTCTTTCATCTCCTACAGTTTGTTGTTCTCCTTCTTATATCCTTTCCTTATCTACATGGCTTTGTTATCGTGGCCTGTGTATTGCTGCCTCGGCATTTCTTCAGCTGACATAGATTGATATGTATGAGATATTTTCAGAGACATCATTAAAGCGAAGCCAGAGTCACAGTACAGTTTAAGTAACCTTTAATGGACTTTTTATGAGCCAAAATACTGACCCTGACCTAAAGAAACAATATCTAATATATGTTCCTATGTGCGTTACTTGCAAATGGGCAATTTCCTGTACTGCAGCTCTGTAGGATGGTGGATTGTGTATAGGGTTGAATTGTATGGATGCCAGAGGAGTAAATTTTGTATGCTCTACCATTCTCAAGAGGGCTCCGTGCAATTGCTTTATTTGTGCACTTTATGAATGGTGTATTTGTTGCACTGTATGTCATTCCTATTTGTGCACTGTATAGTACTCTTATTTGTCTATTGTACGGTACTCTTATTTGTGCACTGTATGGTATTCCTATTTGTGAACTGTATGGTCCTCTTATTTGTGCCCTGTATGGTCCTTTTATTTGTGCACTGTATGGTCCTTCTATTTGTGCACTGTATGGTCCTCCTATTTGTGCACTGTATGGTCCTCCTATTTGTGCACTGTATGGTCCTCCTATTTGTGCACTGTATGGTCCTCTTATGTGTGCACTGTATGGTCCTCTTATTTGTGCACTGTATGGTCCTCTTATTTGTGCACTGTATGGTCCTCTTATTTGTGCACTGTATGGTCCTCTTATTTGTGCACTGAATGGTCCTCTTATTTGTCCCCTGTATGGTCCTCTTATTTGTGCTCTGTATGGTCCTCTTATTTGTCCCCTGTATGGTCCTCTTATTTGTGCACTGTATGGTCCTCTTATTTGTGCACTGTATAGTCCTCTTATTTGTGCACTGCATGGTATTCTTTTTGTGTACTGTATAAGACTCTTATTTGTGCACTGTATGGTTTTCTTATTTTTTCCCTGCATGATATATTTTTTTCACTGTATGGTACTCTTGTTTGTGCTTTTTCTTAAATGTAGAAAGGGATCAAAATACAACCTAGAAACCATACACATATTAGTACAAATATAAAGCTCATAGCAGTGGCATGGACAGCCTGTCGGGATACTCAGGATCAGGCAGTTATGGATGCAACCGGAAAAAACTATATTAACTATAATGGGGTCCAGCGGAGATCCACGGAGGTCCGCATCTTTTGTGGCCCCATTAAAAAGAATGGGTCGGCATCCGTTACGCAAAAGTGTTTTGGACACCATCATAACAGGTAGGCCAAGTCACATCTTTCTCTCCATGTTTGGGACAATTTGAATCCCTTCTTACTTTTATTGTATATAGGAAGCTTGTACAGTATTTTAAGCCATGGTTAATCATGAACGGCGATAAAGTATGAGAGACATCCGTGTACATTTTTTAAGTGTTTCAATAAATACTCTGCCGTTGTAAATGACCAACTTTACCCATACACTTTTCCCAACACTTCCTATTAATAGGCTTTATATGGGAAATGTTAAACTATTATAATATTTTATAAACTGCAGAGATAACACCCCTCCTCTGTATTCTCTTGGATAGGCCATCATAGCAATAAAGCCCAGAGGCTTTAGTGTGGAAGGAAATACCTATCCCAGCTTTCTTACAAGCCAATACATCAGTTACAGATAGCTAAGCCAATCCCGATGCAGCATCCTGAAATACACTGCAAAGCATTGAAAATGTTAATATCATTGTATTTCATGCAATATGTGCATGTACTACAAATCCCATAAGGTTGTATAGGGAGTGGGAGGTCCCATGAGGCTAGTCAGGGCTGGCTTCACCTCTTCCTCTCTATGAGGAAGATTCTGGAGTTAATGGCTGACTGCTGAGGACTGAACACCTCAGAACAGCAAGGAGCAGCTCCTTTAGGGAGATTCCTTTCCCTACAGCCCACAAGCAACTTATGTGCGAGCCCTCGGAAAAGATCTATAGAAGGCTTAGCCGATAGAAAGGGATTGCGGACTTTGGCAAAGAAGGGAATCACTGTTGATCTGGCTACAGCCTCCTCTGCATGTAGTGGAAACACTATAAGCTACAAACTGCCCACCATAACCAAAGGACTGGAGGGCCCCCTCGTCTGAGGATACTGTGGATATCATATGTTTATATATCTGATGATAGAGAAAGTGCATTCCTTTAGGCCAGGAAAAGGTGAGATTGACCAGTCTGATTTTGAGAGAGAGAAGCTAGCGTCCATCTCTAACCTTTGGGAACTATTTGAATTGACAGTAAGGACTGAATTTCATTTGAATAGTGCTTGTGTGGATTGCCTGCTGACCGCCTTTAGGAAAGTACTGTGGATTTGTCATACCAACACGGGTCTCATCATTTTACCACTATTCATTTTCACCGCAAGGTGCTAGCGTCACGACAACTTGGACCTTGCGTTGCACCGTAAAAATAACAGCAACATCAACGGCACCTCAACCGCCATCAGGCAGGAGAACCCCAGAATAGTGTTGAGCGCGAATATTCGAATAGCGAATTTTTATTGCGAATATTGCATATTTGATAATTCACGAATATTGCGAATATACCTCATTTTATGGTGGCTATGGAAAGTCAACTGTTTCCTTCCACCAAGAGCTTTAATTACTTCCAAAGAGACATAAGGGAACCACGTAAGATATTTTGCCCCTAGAATCCTCCACAGACCACTTTTCTTTTCTAGCCAATTCCTGTTGCATCCTTTAGAGAACAAGTTTATGGATGTTCGGCGGGGGCATCGTAAAATGCCCTCATCCAGAAATGTGGAGCTCTGACAACATTGCAACACAAGATGGGATGGAAACAGGTAAGGAACCTCTGGTAGAGGAACGCTGGGAGATGAGAGATGATTGGTGAAGACAGAAGGCTGTGATGTATAAAAGTAAGGAAAAGAGGTGGAGAGGGCATGAGTTGGTACAGATGAGAAAAGGAGGAGTGATATTCAGAGGATGCAGAAATAGAGCAGAGAGACATCAAAAGACATCAAGGCAGTATGAGAAGGTAAGCGAGGCTTATGTGATCTTCTGTTTCAGTAGTTCTTGTTTCATTTCAAATTCAAGTGGCAATAGATGTGACAATAACTTGACTAACATTTTGGACAATGACAACCAATTCCAGGCATATATCTAACATTGTTAAAGGGACATTCCACTTTTAAAGAAAAAAAATGACCATTGAAATATAAATGAAAAATTGAGTAACTTTGTAATTGCTTTTCTTTACTGTTTTTGTATTGTTTTTAATTTACATCATGTTGTATTCTCCATTCCTATACATGGTCGTTTTCAATACTTTTTATACAGTTTTTTCTTGAGAGTCTGATAAGGGTACTTTCCACTTGCGGCAGAGTGATCCGGCAAGCAGCTCCGTCGCCGGAAAGCATTTGAAGACGGATCCGGCTACGGATCCGTCTTACAAATGCATTGCAAAAACCGATCCATCTCTCTGCTTGTCATGCGGAGAGACCGATCCGTCATATATTTTTTTCACATCTTTACCGGTCTGCACATGCCTAGACCGGAAGGACGGATCCGGCATTGCGGTATTTTGAATGCCGGATCCAGCACTAATACATTTCAATGAAAAAAAATGGCGGATCCGGCATTCCGGAATTTTGGATGGTTATCTCCGTCCTGAAATGTCAAAAAGACGGAACTGAAGACATCCTGATGCTTCCTGAACGGATCTCTCTCCATTCAGAATGCATGGGGATAAAACTGATCAGTTCTTTGCCGGTATAGAGCCCCTATGACGGAACTCTATGTCGGAAAAGAAAAAGGCAAGTGTGAAAGTACCCTAACACTTTAGCTCCAACCTTCTGTCTGACTCGTGACCTGGTAGCCGGGAACACACTGCTGTCTGGTAACAGGAGTCTGAACAGCCTCTAAGGAGTAACAGGAGTCTGAACTTTAAGTCTGAACAGCCTCTAAGACATCAGATCCAAGGGCATAACCTCTAACAGAAGAGAAAGAAGCCCCAGCGACCTTGTATTCCCAGATGAGTTGCTTTTAATTGAATCTGCATCCTCCGGATAATAACAAAGTGATCATGTACAGTGCCTTGAAAAAGTATTCATACGTTTTGAAGATTTTTTAGTTATTAAAAAACTCATATCATTTTCTTTTCACTTCACACATACTTGCTACTTTGTGTTGGTCTATCACATAAAATCCTAATAAAATACACTTAAGTTTGTGGGTATAACATTAAAAAATGTGGAAAAGTAGTGATTTATCATTGAATTTATGATTTTATCATGTAGATTTTGTTATATTTAATATTATTTTCTCTGTTTTTATTGGGGGAAATCTCTACTTCTTCTGGCATTTTTACCGGCTCCTCGTATTAAACAAATGCATATTTTACATTTTTTATTTTAAAGCTGCCTATTTTTTCTTTTTGCTGTAATTAGGGACTGGAATGAGTTTATTTGTGCTTTATGTTCATATCTACTTCTCAATTGGTAATTTTGCAAAGGTTGATACTAAGCTATTGACACTAGCTAAGTATAAAACTTGACATGCCTACTGCTGCACTGAAAAATAACTCACTAAAATGCATATCCTCTAATACTTAAAAAAAAAAAAAAAAAATGTGAGATAATAATCCAATGCTAATTTTTGCACAAATGTGCTGATATTGGGATGAAGAGTATTGAAAGTGTAACGGGCAGGGGGTGTGGACCCACTGTACCAGCTAACTAATTTGGTTTTGGAAGATAGCTGTATTGAATTAAAAAGGGGGAAGAATGATCCGATGGAGAGTTAGAAGCTGACTTTATTGGTGGAAATCAACGCATTTCGGGATCGTACTTATTCTCTCATCAAGTAAGACACACCATAAATGGTTTGGTTTGGGCTATCCCTAAGGGCGTTGTCCTGGCGGGTCTCTGGTATTTTCTTTCCAGGGATCTGGACTTCGCTGCAGGAACCAACCATGCCGCTACCTCCTAGAATAGTCCCAATGTAGTTGGCACCAGATCCATGGGGGTCAGACACCAGTGCGAAGCACCACAGGACAGGTAATACTTGTAGTTAGGAAAAAAGCTGAGGTCAGGGCAGGCTGAATCTGTGCGTACACGTGAAACAGAAAGTTGAGCAGCTGATAATCAACACGGTAAACAGGCAGAGGTTTGGTAAACGAGTAGAAAGTCTGAATAGCACACCTAGGACCCTCAAGCTCAGACACCCTCCCACTAGTAAAGGTGCCTTATATAACTGAGGGACAGTTTGCCAAAGGTTTGGGAAGAGTTTGGATGTGCATGGTGACCCTTCAAGATGCTGAGAGCAAGCATGCGCATGCCCTAAGGTACAAACTAGGAAGGAGAGTGCAGGCAACAGAGGAATGGGGCAGCTGGGTGCACCTGAGAGCACCAGAATCCAGACTCCTGATAAGGCAGAATGCAGGGCAGGGTAAGAGACGTGGC
Organism: Bufotes viridis; assembly: GCA_033119425.1. Taxonomy (NCBI): domain Eukaryota; kingdom Metazoa; phylum Chordata; class Amphibia; order Anura; family Bufonidae; genus Bufotes; species Bufotes viridis. The sequence goes on along the minus strand of CM065597.1, from coordinate 26,862,099 downwards.
ACTTATGCTAATTCAGAGGAGCAGGGCAGCAGCGGGCACGGGCCCCCAACAGAGGGCTTCATAGAATTGGATTGGACTCCACCATTTTCCTCCATTCTTAGGTTTGGGAAGGAAATTACCTCCTCAACCCATTAACTGGTGATATAGCAAGTAATATTGATGTTTTTATCTTTAGGATGGGTCATCAACAGTTCATTGAAAGGGGTCTGACTATTTTAATCAACTGAATGAAAGGGGTTTTCTGGGACAAGATATTGATGGCCTATCCTCAGGAAAAGTCATCAATATTTGATTGCTATGGGACAGACCCCCCGCCCCCCTCGTGCAGCTCCCAGCATGGAGACTATACATTCACTTGCATGGGAGCTGAGTTGCAGTACCTCGCCACAGCCATAATGCACCTTCTGCTTATGGTTTCATCCACTGTATAGCTTACAGCACTGCCAGCTGCCCAAAACAGCTGCTCTTGGGGATGCTGGTTATCAGACCCCCACTTATCTAGTACTGATGACCTATCCTGAGGATATCTAAATACCGGAAAACCCCTTGAAGGTTCTGTGGTCAGCAATGTGTCCCCGTTATTGTTTGCTCAAGCACAGCACCATACAATGGTAGCTGTTTTTAGTACTGAGGCTCAGTCCCCCATCAGCGGGGGTCCTTGGAGTTTATCCCTCACTGATTAATACTTGTCATTGTGAATTTATATGGCAAATAAACATATCCCTCATTTCCCTTCCACAAATGCAAGAAATTCTCCATAAAGAACTTGCAGAATTTTTGAGTTTAACAATACCCCGAAGACAAATAAATCCACAATGTAATATGCCCGCAAGGCTTATATAAGAGGGAATCTCATCCGTAGCAGCTCCCACTTTATGTGGCAGCAGAATAAAAAGCTGCCTCAGCTGTTGGAACAAGTGTAAGCGTTGAAACAACAGAACAAAGCCCACTCTCCTCAGACGCGCCATCAACAGCTTACCGAGGCGAGAAAGAAACTTTGCCAAGTTTTTCTCTCTAAATATGAACAGAACTTTAGCAAACTCAAATTATCATACTATCGTCTAATAATGAAGTGTCCTCAAATGAGAAACTGTTACAAAATGAAAACAGACACAATTAGAAAACCTTTCAATTTGGATGGTAGAACTAAAATGATGGATGCCAAGCACTTGGCCAACACTGATACGGTGATGGCAAAGTAGACAGCTGCCGAAGCCACCACTGAGAGAGAGGAGTCAGAGTTATGGTTCTTGTCAATTAGACACTGTGCTAGTAGCCACTTATAATACTGCAGCGGAAAGGGACTGAATGAAAAGAGTGAGCAACAAGCGCCAGTATAAATGAATATAGCAGAAATAAAGAATGGAGCTAGAACGAGCTACAGGTGGTGGCAGACCCTACTATTATACATGGTAAGGACTCCAGATGATTTTACATTGAAGACTTCTCGAGAGTGGAGGGGATGAAGGTTGAGGGAATTGGTGAGGAATTAGAACGTATTATAAATAAGAATGCTTAAAAATGGGGAGAATGGGTAATTAAAGGGTTTTCCGAGATTTTGATACTGATGACCTATCCTCAGGATAGGTCATCAGTATCTGATCGGTGGTGGGCCGAAATCTGCTGTTTGAGAAAGCAAGTGAATGGGGCTGAGCACAATACCAAGCAAATCTGTTATACAATCTACGGCGCTGTACATGGTGAGCTGCGAGAAGGCCACAACGCTCACGGGAGCCCGGAACAGCTGACCGGAGGAAGTCCTGGGGACCCCCACTGATTAAGTTCTGATGACCTATCCTGAGGATAGGTCATCAGTAGAGTTGAGCGAATTAATGTCAAATGAATGGACTTCAATCCGAATTTTAAAAAAAATGTGATTTTGTGATGGCGGTAGGAAAAATAAAAAAACACACTCAACTTGTCCACGCAAAGAGGTCTTCACAGCCATCTTGATTGCAGAAACCTTGCAAAATCTCACACGGGGTGATGGATGACGTCACCACGTCGACACACTGGCTGGGCACGGTGACATCATCAGTGTTGACATCAACGCACCTGGCCAGAGTGATGAAATCACCGCGCGAAACCTTCAATCAAGATGGCCGCGACAGCCTCTACGTGAGCAAATGGATAAGGTGAGTGTATTTTTTTTTATTTTATTTTTACCTCGATTAAATTAAATTGTAGTCTCAGATGCCGTGATCAGTGATGAACACGGCATTTGAGGGGTTCAATGACATGGAATGGCGTGATTGCTGTTCCCCGTCATTGCGCCCGCTACATACAAAGAAATGCGCTTCGGGACAAAGTAATTAGTCACAAATCAAATTTTTCATAACTTCGCTCATCTGTAGTCATCAGGAGGGTTGAGCGAACCCGAACTGTAAAGTTTAAGTTCGTACCGAACATTACGGTTTTTCGAACCCGGACCTGAACATTTCCGTAAAAGTTCGGGTTCGTTGTTCGGCGATTTCTTCCCACTTTTTGAAAGGCTGCAAGGCAACCAATAAACAAGCGTTTCACTACTTTGCCCTAAGAAGCCATCACAGCCATGCCTACTATTGGCATGGCTGTGATTGGCTAAGTGCAGCATGTGACCCAGCCTCTATTTATGCTGGAGTCACGTATCGCCGCACGTCACTCTGCTCTTCTCAGTGTAGGGATAGGATGCTTCCGCTTCTGTGAGGGAGAAATTAGGGAAGAAATCTGTTGAACTTGGTGGTGTTAACTCTTTAAACTACAGCAATTATCGAGGGTGCTACATATTTGTACCCAGCCCTGAGCCCAGTGATACTGCAAAATCATTTTGAATCCATCTGTTTCTGAGGTGGGGGTCGGCGGCCATTTTAGCAACTGCAGTGTCCTTGGAACTGCATGTGACCTGCATGTGTGCCAGCCTGCCAGGGACATCAGTCTAATTATTTTTGGCTAGCTCAGTGGAGGAAAAATTCCTTTTTTCTGGCAGGTCAAGTCCCCCTACACTACCTATTTTATAATTTTGGGGTGACATAGTGCATTTCTGTAGTTGGGTTAATAGACCCGTGCTGTCGTACCACAGAGCACGTTTGCATACACCGCTGAAAAACCTATTTTAAAATTGTGCGGTGACATTGTGTATTTCTGTAGTTGCTGTAATAAACTCGTACTGTCGTACCACAGAACATGTTTGCATACACCGCTGCAGGGCCGGCGCTACCATATAGGCAAGGAGGGCCATTGCCCCCGGGCCCCCGAGTCCTTAAGGGGCCCCCAAGCCCACCACAGATGGCTGTGCTGTGGGGCAGGGGAGGGAAAGGCGTCTCCCTTCCCTGTTCCTCTGATAGGCTGCAGGCCTTGTGCCGGCATCCTATTAGAGGCCGATGCAGGCGGCGCGATTACATCATCGTGCTGCCTGAGCTGTACAGCATGGGACACAGGCCGGAAGCATCGCATCGCTGCCATGGAGGTAAGTATGTGTTTTTTTAAAAAAAATATAATGGACTATCTGTTACTGGCCCATGGGGTAGGGGGGGTTAAAGAGGCACTTGTAACTGGCACATGGGGGGGTTAAAGAGGCACTTGTAACTGGCACATGGGGTGAGGTGGGGGTTAAAGAGGCACTTGTAACTGGCACATGGGGTGGGGGGTTAAAGAGGCACTTGTAACTGGCACATCGGATGGAGGGTTAAAGAGGCACTTGTAACTGGCACATGGGATGGAGGGTTAAAGAGGCACTTGTAACTGGCACATGGGGTGGGGGGGGTTAAAGACGCACTTGTAACTGGCACATGGGGGGGCAGAGAGGCACTTGTTACTGGCACATTATTATGGGGAACTATGGGGGCTTCTACTGAGGCCACAAAGAAGGGGTATTTTATATGGGGGCTCTGTGTGGTACTAGTATTATCAGGGGTATTATCTGTTTCTGCAGTGTAGTGATGGGGGTAGTAGGATGATTTGTCCAGAAGATGGGAGGATGATGTAAAAGTAGTAAACTAAGATTTTTTTTTTTTATTAAACTGCAGAGACAAAATGGTGGTCTGGTCTGAAGGAGATGGCACTGGATGTAAGAGGTATGGGGCGCTGTATTTCTGTATGCTGCCATGGAGGGGGGTGGGGTGGAAATAATGTGACACGAAGGGGGTGATGTAAAAAGGAGGGGGTGATGATGTGACATGGAGGGGGAGAAATGTGCCCAACTTCACCTAGGGGGGAGTATGCTGCCATGGAGGGGAGGGGGCCCAACTTCACCTAGAACTGGCCCAGCACCGCTGAAAAACCTATTTTAAAATTTTGCGCTCACATAGTGCATTTCTGTAGTTGGGGCAATAAACCCGTACTGTCGAGCCACAGAGCACGTTTGCATACAACGGTGAAAAAACTGTTTTAAAATTTTGCGGTGAAAAACTGCATTTCTGTAGTTGGGTTAATAAACCTGTACTGTTGTGCCACAGAGCGCCTTTGCATACAACGCTGAAAAAACAGTTTTGCCGTATACAAACCCCTGCTCTGCATAGGTGACAGGGAGGTAAATTTCTAAAAATCGTCTGTTACATTCTTGGGCCGTAAACTACCCCTGCCCTGCATAACTGACTTGGAAATATATGCTGTAAATTAGGTGGCGTTCAGGTTGTTGGCTGATCTGTACCGCTTCTTTCTTTCAAAGTACCCCTGCACTGCATAACAGACAGGGAACTTAGTTCATTACAATTATATTGCCTGTTATATTGCCGACTTATATTGCCTGTTATCCACCTTTGTAAAGGACGCAATAGCACCACTACCAACCAGTGTGGAAGTCCTGGGATAAGGAACACTCTGAACAGCTACTATAGAGTGGATCATGTTTTAACATTTATCCAGTTAATACTAACTATGCATTTTAATAGTTCATATTATACTATCATATGAGGATCTACATGAATTGCATTGTATGATTTTTATTATATTATATTATTCTATGAGTATTCGCATGAATTGTAAGATTTTTATTTTGTGTATAATAAATTTATACGTTGGCAATAAGATCCAGCTGTCCCATATAATTTGAGTGCCCCCCACTCTATATTTACTGTTTTTCTCCTCTGGGCTTGGGTATCGCCAGGGGTGAGCACCTTTTTCATATATTGATATATTTAGTGAGCCGCCAAACTACTTACATTTTTCTCATTACAATTGGTGGTTACATTGTTGCCTGACATAAAGCCTTTTTTGGCTGTGAAGCCAAAGGTAGTCGCGAACAACAATGTGTTTTGTTTTCTTTTTTTTTTTTTTATAAATTGGGGTAGACCCCAAAACATTGGGAAATCTAAAAACAAAAAACAAAGAGTAAGTGCGCTGTAGTATAACAATGGTTGGGTGAGGCGGTATACATGTCTATTCTGCATAAGGTATGCACAAGTCCTGTGGGATCCATGCCTGGTTCTTTTTAATGAACATGAGATTGTCCAAGTTGGCTGTGGACAGGCGGCTGCTCTTGTCTGTGATAACGCCCCCAGCAGTGCTAAACACACGTTCAGACAATACACTGGCTGCAGGCAGGCCAGCACCTCCAAGGCGTAAAGGTGAAGCTGAGGCCATGTCCCCAATTTGGAGACCCAGAAGTTGAATGCGGCAGACCCAGTGGCGTAGCTAAAAATGACTGGGCCCAACAGCAAATTTTTGAATGGAGTCCCCCTCCACCAGTAATTTTTTTGCAACCCCTTCCTTTCATGCTACCCCCATTCCTGTGGCTATTAGAGATCGCTCTCTCAAACCAGGCAGCTGTTCCATCCATTTTCAACACTGTCTATACTGCCAGTGTATGTAATCTCATTGTATAATACTGTTGAGGGGGCCCTGACAAAGTTTTTTAGTCCTCCTCCTCCTGGATGGGCCCCTTATTGGTCAGGGCCCCAAACCAGCCGCTTTCCCTGCTTCCCCTGTAGCTACGACCCTGGACAGGCCCATCAGTCAGTACGTGTAAGTGTGTGCACAGATACTATTCCACCATTTTGCGGAAATGCTGCCTCTTGCTAAGACGTTCCATATCTGCTGATGGTGCTGGTTGTTGTGGCATGGTGACAAAGCTTTACCACATTTCGGCCATGCTAACCCTGCCTTCTGAGATGCGGGCGCTGACCCAGCTGTGTTGGCGACTTCTTCCTCCTCCTCCTCTGCTTTAGCCTTGTGCTTCCACTGAGCCCCCAGTGTCAGGTGTGAATGCCATCAGCAGCACGTCTACCAGCATTGGCTTCTTCCGATCACGCTTCATTGACGGAATTAAGGACGGCACATTGTCCTTGTAACGGGGATCCAACAGGGTGGCCACCCAGTAATCAGCACAAGTTAGAATGTGGGCAACTCAGCAGTCGTTGCGCAGGCACTGCAGCATGTTGTCTCTCATGTGTGCCAGGCTGGCCAGAGGCAACGACAAGCTGTCCTATGTGGGAGGTGTATCGTCTGTGTCCTCCGTATCCCCCAAGCCACACTCAAGTGATGGCCGTGAGCCGCTTTGGGTGCCACCCTGCTGTAAACACGGTTTCTTCTCCTCCTCCAGAACTGTGCCCTAGCTGGACAATTGTGTACCTGGCCTATGTTGGTGCAGGAACCCACCCTCCGAGCCACTTGTATATGACTGGCCTTATAAGTTAAGGCATGTATATAGTTTTGTTTGTTTATTTCGTTTATCTGACTTTTAGTTATTTAAATATGTTTTGTTTATAAGTAAATTTGTAAATAGTTTTTGAATAGGAATTAATGACTGGTTTGAGTGAAGGTGGGGAGCAGGGTGGGAGGCTGGTCGGGTTAATTTGCTCTTTTGAAATATTCCTTATATAGTTTTTGTTACGATTTATAATAAAAAGTCCTGATAACCGTGGAAATGTTACCAGTGGCGTACATATAGGGGTCGCAGGGGTCGCACTTGCGACCGGGCCCGGCACTCCAGGGGGCCCGGCCGCCTGTGGACCCACCCACAGAGCCTGTTAAATACCGCTGTACTCACATGTAATGGAGCACTCTGATAGGGCCCAGCATGAAGTAGAGTGGCAATTTCGGGCCCCATCAGAGTGCTCCATTAAATGTATAATATGGGGAGGGGGGGGGGAGCGCGAACTCACTCACACCCGGCTGGTCGGCATTTCGCTTCCATAGTGAAGCAGGGAATCCTCTCTCATCCCTGCTTCACTGATCTTCGCAGCTCAGGAGCTCCCCCTGCTGGCCCCACATCGTGCTGCTGGCTGTGGGAGGAGATCTGAAAACCCGGGAATCTGCCTTCAGCACAGCCAGCACCGCAATGAATGAGTGAGCCTGTCATCAGGGAAGAAGGTAAGTACGTTTTTTTTTTCTTCTAAGGCTGCAGACTGGGGGCAAAGGGCAGGAGGGGGGCCATAACTAATTTGAGGGGGCACCTAAGCTGACATAACTACTGTGAGGGGAGCACATATGAAGGCATAACTACTGTGAGGGGGCAGGTAATCTGGGCATAACCACTGTGAGGGGCACATATGTGGGCATATCTAATGTAAGGGACACATAATGTGGCATAACTACTGTGAGGGGGCACATATCTGGGCACAACTACTGTGAGGGGGCACATATCTGGGCATATCTACTTTGAGGGGGCACATAACTGGGCATAAATATTTTGAAGGGGCACATATCTGGGCATATCTAATTTGAGGGGGCACATAACTGGGCATAAATACTGTGAATGGACACATAATCTGGCATAACTACTGTGAAGGGACACATATCTGGGCATATTACTGCGAGGGGACACATAATCTGGCATTACTACTTTGAGGGGACATATATTCTGGTCATAACTACTGTGAGGGGGCACATAATCTGTCATTACGACTGTCAGGGGGCACATAACTGGGCATAACTACTGTAAGGGGGCACATATTTGGCATAACTTCTGTGAGGGGGGCACATATCTGAGTATAACTACTGTTACAGGAACAAAGGTGGGCATTAGTACTGTGTGTTAGCATTAGATTACCCTGCTATATATTGGCATGGCTCAGTCTTACAGGCCAGCACAGCTGCTGGTGGTGATTTCACAGGGGCAGTCACCATCCCTTCCTGATGTGATTATTCTTTTTTTCTCACCACAGGGACCTTGTTCTGGATCCAGCGGACATCACGCCGACGCCAGCGACACCCTGGATGAGGTAGGACCAGATTTTATTAGGACGGGGTGAGTGTAGCTATTGGGCTTAGAGCTCTTTAACACGAGCAGATCCTGTGTGGGCAATCTGCTGCATGAAAGAGAGCCAAGCCCCGTTCTGGACAGCAGATACATGGAGCAGTGACATGATAGATACTGCTCCGTGCCACTCTGTGACCTTTTTATTACAAAATCACAGTGAGATAAAGTTGCCACCGTGATTTTGTAGTTAAAAGATCACCGTTAATCATGTTACTGCTCCAAGTCTCTGCTGTCCGGAATGGGGCTTGGCACACATTCACACAGCGGATTAGCCACGCAGAAAGAGCCCTTAGTAGCCCAAAGTGTAACTGCCATATACATTTATTTTTTATTTTTATTTGATAAAGTGTAGGGCAAGTAATAGGTAACATTTTTGTAATATACTTTTTTTTAGCCAAAACGTTTAATTTTAGTAGTAAACTGGGACTGAAATGGCCCTTAGCAGCGCTCTCAGAAATGGGGGGAGGGGGGGGGGCCCATGAATCAGTTTTGCACCGGGGCCCCATGGATAGTGTGTACGCCACTGAATGTTACCCAACAATCTAACCGACAAATTTAATAAAATTACTTGCCTGTCACATCTGCGGGTCAGGCCGCAGGGGTCCTTGAGCACCAATAAAAGTGCATTTGTCCCTCTAGAATCTAAGAGCTGGATTAACTGAATTGATTTTCACTGTCAGGTGTTCAGGAATTTCGGCACCACCAAATTCAGCACATTCGTCAGGCAAGGGATGTGTGGCAAACCGGCTAGACCCAGAGCTGCTACGAGATTTCGCCCATTATCGCACACTACCAGGCCAGGCTTGAGGCTCAGTGACACCAACCACTCATCGGTCTGTTGTTCCATGCCTGCCACAGCTCCTGCGTGGTGTGGGGTTTGTCCCCCAAACAGATGAGTTTCAGAACAGCCTGCTGTCGTTTCCCCCTGGCTGTGCTGATGTTGGTGGTGAAGGTGTTTACCCAGTGTGCTGTTAGGGATATGCCCCTTCCCTGCCCGTGCTTACCGGTCCACGTATTGGTGGTTATGTGGACCTTGCTACAGATGGCGTTGCACAGTGCACACCTGATTTTGTCCGCCATTTGGTTGTGCAGGGAAGGGATGGCTCGCCTGGAAAAATAGTGGCGGCTGGGAACCACGTACTGTGGGACAGCAACCGCCATAAGTTTTTTAAAAGTCTCCATCCATCTCCACCAGACAGAATGACAGCATTTAAAAGGACCAGGAATTTTGACATCCTGGAATTCAGGGCCAGGGATCACGGGTGGGTAGCAGGGTACTTCCTCTTTCTATTTATTTTTCTAATTGGGGAATAGATAGCTGAATGCTTCCATGGGATAGTGTGGAGATGCTTGGTGACGGTAAAAGATGTGGTGGTGTTGCTGCCACATCCTCAATTTGCGGGGTGGCAGGTGCCACTGTCACTAACTTGTGCTCAGGTTTCGAACATTTATTTTTAAAGTTTATGTATTTTATGTTATTTTAAGTTATTTCCCTATCCAAATTTGTCTGCAGGGCACTTGTCCTACTCTTATACCCATTTTGCTTCAATTTCCAGCCCTCTAGCCCTTTCAAGGACTTTTTTAGAGCCATTTTAGTGCCCCAAAGTTCGGATCCCCATTGACTTCAATAGGGTTGGGGGTAAAGATCGGGTCAAGTTCGGGCCCCGAACTCGAACTTCGAAACGTGAAGTTCGGCTGAACACGGCGAACCCGAACTTCCAGGTGTTCGCTTAACTCTAGTCATCAGTATCAAAATCTCGGAAAACCACTTTAAGTGATTGTCAATCGGAAAGCTATTATATTGAACTTCATGGACCAAAGATGGTCGGGGGATCCTGAAACCTCTCTCTTGGGCACCAAGAATGCTTGACTTGTAGACTGCACCTGAAGTCTTTAAAAAGGCTCACCTTCCTACTTTGTGTAATGACCAGTTTAATGTCCTTGAAGAATATTTCACACTCCAGGAAGTTCTGAAGCCCTCAAACCTCATAAAGGCTCTTGTCTTGGTGACTTTACCAAGTAGTATTACAGGTCTTCTTCAGTTCAGTAAATTGAGGGTTTATTCCCATCTTACAATGTGATTTAATATTGCTAGGGTATGCCATCACTTTATGAATCTGATCAGTGGGGGTCCAGCTTCTAGGACGTTCACAGATCCTGAGAACGCAAGGGACACAATGCTGGTTTCGCACTTAATCTCCCTCCAAATTTCAATGAGGCTGCCCTGCAGTTCCCTGCACAGTGGGTGACCATGGCACCAGTTTACAGGGGTAAAGCAGTGAAAGGGTTGCTACGGTACACTTAGAATGTGCCATCACATTATGATCGGTGCGGGTTGCGTCATCTAGGACCTCCACCAAGAAAGTGGTGGCCTATTCTATTGATATACTGTCACTTTATAAGATTGGAAAAACCCCTTAAGCAATCATCTAACACATCTCTCTAATGTTTTACCTCCACAGCAAATTTACTATTTTCTGATAATATTCGGCTCTTCACTAAATGTTACTTTGTTTTTGAACCTGTGGTTGCCCTCTGCCTATGCAATTAAGCTCTGACATATAAGAAAGAGCCCAACTCAAGGTCAAGAGATATAGATCAAATAACCTGAGGCACCATTTGCTCCAGTGTTACAAGGAACCGGCGACACGCACCCTCTTTACAGCGTCGCCGGCACCCTTCCCGGGATGAGGAGTAAGGATGCGAGCTGCGTCCTCGTCCCCATAACAATGGTGGGGCGAGGAAGACCGGGCCGCGCACACCTCCTTAGGAGGCAGGCAGTTGAGTGCCGAGTCATCAATCTCGGTGCTCAGCTACAATAAACCTGGGGGGACGGGTGACGTGATGCTGTCCACGTCACGTGACTCTATTACCTCGGATATTTAACAGGCAGCCTGCTGGCCACAGGTTGCCTGTTATTGGGTCTGTATTACCTACCTGCTACGTGTGTGTACTCTGCATTTCTTACCTCGGCTTACTTCCTGACCTCGCTCCTGTTTATCCCCTGGTGTTTGACTTGACTTCCTGGCTATTTGACCTCGGCTTGTTGTTTACTCTTCTATTTGTTATTGCTTGGGTACTGACGTCCTCTCCTGGTATTGACCTCGGCTTGCCTCACCTTGCTTTTGTGTTCCGTGTAGTCTGTCGCTTGTCGGTGTTCCTCCCCTTCCCTACCCTGCACTTACCCAGGTTAGGGACTGTCGTCCAGTTGTGTACCATTACCTAGGACAGATCGTGCAAGTAGGTAGAGGGAGAGGCGTGGGTGGCAGCCAGGGGTGCACGCTTCCCTACCCTCTCATGACAATTAGTTTGTGAATACCCTTTTGATCGTCACCTATTAGTGGGAGAGTTCACGTGAGGGGGAGAAGCTCAATGTGCTCCTCTCTAGCCTATCCTGAGATAAAGGAACATAATGCCAACATAATAAATCATCCAAGGGCACATGTTTGGCTATATTTCTAGAAGCAACCATCAAAGTTTCAATCTTTTTTCATCAAAGTATAATTTAGTCACGAGACTGTGAATGTAATAAATCATGCCTGCTCCTATAAAATAAGGGTAAATGGTGAAAACAGGTAAATAATCTCTCAGAATAGTATCTGCAACCTCCTGAATGACCTTCAGTGAACGCTCATATCTATTGATTTGTATGATTTCTCTTGAGTTCCACGTGATAACGTCATCCTCGGTGTAGTCCAAAACACAATCAATAACTGCTGGAATCTCTTGGTACAGAGATGTCTTAATGTTGGAGTTCATTTCAATCCATAATACGTTCTCCGAATGCTTTCAATCTAGAAATATAGCTGAGCTGAAATTATTATTTTACCTTTTTATTTTACAGATCCTCATTAGCCATTGTGGAAGAACCTGCAAAACAATCGGGGCAGGAAATATACTCGGGTCTGCTACATCTCTACCTCATCTATCGATGGACATCTGAACATGACCTCCCTGTTCGTTGAGTGTCTCTGACCAAATTGTGAGGTTAATATCTCATTAAACTCCCCTCTAAAAGCCTCCGCTCTTCAGGGAATGCCTTCGGCTAGTCTTCGAAGATGGCTGATAGGATTCCCTTCTACTCAGCCCCAAAGATATTCATGGGGTGGATCTCTGATGTTGGTTGATAAGACTTTGCTTGGTCTTGGTCATTTTACACTGAAGTATTGCATTTATGAAATGATATGCAGTATATGAAAGAAGTCTTGCATATAGTAAGCAAGTCATATTGGACCCAATGGGAGTCATTTCTTAAAGAAAAAATGCTACTTTCTAAAAAATGTGTGTTTTCTGACATTTTTATGCCAAAATAAGTATAAAGACTCTTGGTAAATGACCCCCAGTGTGTGTGATTGTGCTTTGCAGATGATTGATCTAGTTGCCTATACATTCTTTTCCATTTTCCTTGCTTTGACTTTGCTACGGTATACTCCCTTATGAATTCTATATATGTGTCACCTGGTTCATGTGGCATTGTAGTCTAAAAAGACATATATCCATCAGGTTTAACCTTTCTAAGACCTGGCTGTTTAATCCAGAGGGGAAAAAATCTTTCCTGACTCCACAAGGTTGTCAAATAATTTATCTGGCTCCATTAAAACGCAATCTCTTGCCATAAGGTCTTTTTCACACATCAGTGAATCATGGACGTGTGCTGCCCATGGTCTCCACAGACCGTTCAAGCATCTAAAGCATCTATTGACTTTAATGAGTGTATTTGCACATCAATGTTTTTTCAAAAGACTGTGGGTCTGTGGTGAAACCATGGGAGCATGCCCTTTTTTTTGTCCCTGATTACAGATCCCTCACGCACATTATATTTTTTGGGTCTGTAGTCTATAGGGCACAACATGGATGCCATCTGTGTTTGGGCCCTGACTTTCACAGACCATTGGTTGGAGATGCTCTGGAGACAATGGTAATTTTCAGCCTAGCGGGGTCTGTGGAATACGGATGACACACGAAGAGCAAAAAATGGACACACAGACCCAACACAGATCCTTTAGAGACATCTTCATGAATGAACCAATTTTGTTAAGGACGCCATTAAAAACATGGTCGTGTAAAATAGGCCTAACCATAACTATCAAAATGATCTGTCATGAGATAATGCTATTAACAATTTTTTTTTATTTTCTCTGCCATTAGCATAGTTTCCAACATTCTTAAATTTGCCAGGACTGTCCTTGATCTTCAGAGACATTCCCGTAAACTTGGTATCACCCAGGCTGGAAATGGGCATAAGCCATGCCCATAAGTGAGAGGCCCTGATTGGTTTGGGGCATTCTCAAGGGCGGAGCTTCCATGTCCCTACTACTGTATGTCGGTAAGTACTCATTACTAAGTACCTGTTCTGGTAGTCTTTTTATAAACTGACTGCTCTACCTGTAAAGAACCCTTTCCTATCCTGGGACGTAAACTGCCTTTCCTCCATATGAGATGAGGGTTCTCTGATCCTTTATTCTTTGACCTTGTATATATTTCTACATGCTAATAAGATCTCCTCTACGAACGAGCCCAATTTTGCCAGCCTCTCATTTTAAAACAGACTTATCAACTGGTCCCCCATCATTCAACTCTCTTCCAAAACCTTGCCCCATATTTCAGAGGAGGCTATAGCAGAGAGTTATATGTATGGTATAACAGTATATATTTAGATGACAGGTTTTCACTATGTTGTTTAATAAAATTTGTATGTGCTTTTGCAGCTGCTCCTTGGCATTGAGTGATGTCAAGCTTACAGACCATCCAACTCTTTCGTCTCCTGCAATGTTTTCCCAAGCTGTATGGTAAGGTTTACATGTTGTAGTAATGTGGTAAAAGAAAACCACACCATTACCTGACCATCATAATATACACCAATCAGCCAAACATTAAAGAGATATTCCAATTGTTAGTCATCACCTATTCAATATTAGTTCAGTGGGATGTCCCACCATTGGGACCTGCATTGATCACAAGGACGGTGACCCCGTAATCCTTAGAGCCACCTTAAATAAATAAAGTGGAAAGTTGGGCATGATGACTGTTACTCCATTTCTCTATATGGAAGCTCCTGTGATAGCCCGGTGCTGTGCTCAGCTGTCTCAGGAGTTCCCATAGAGATGAATGGAGTGCAATGCACATGCTCAACCTGCTGATCCATTAATTTCTAGGGGCTCTGATGAGTACGCGGTCCCTATCCTCGTTATCGGTAGGGGTCTCAGTGGTAGGATAGGGGATAGTGTGTAACTACCGGAATACCCCTTTAAAGACACTGACAGGTAAAATAAATTACGTTGACTTTTCTCGTTGCAATGACGCTTTTCAAGGTGTGGGATATATTAGGTAGCGAGTGAACAGTCAGTTCTTGAAGTTGATGTGTTGGAAGCAGGAAAAATGGGCACGTGTAAGACCAAATTCACATGCCAGTTTTTGGTCTATGATTTCCATCAGCGATTTTGGGCCCAAACTAGAAGTGAAGCCTCCACAGAGATTAGGTTTTTTGCAAATAATAGAAATGTAGGAAGAGGAGACGGTGCTGTAGTATCTCTCTTTCTCAGTACATAGATTTGTCTACCCTTACCTGTTGGTGAACGTTGTTAAGGACAATTTCAATACATTATCCCGACATGCTAACCAAAACAGGCACAATGCACACCACATATAGACATCTATGTGGTCATTTATTAAGACCGCCAATGTAGATGCAGGTGTTAAATCCCCTGCGCTGGCGGCAAAGGCACTGTGGGACATGGTTTAACCTATGCCAGCTCCCTTGCTGGCATAGTTTAAGACCATTTTCAACACCATAAACTGGCGTAGAAAATGGTAAATGAGATGGGCCAGCTGGCCCTCCTTTTACAGCCCATGCCACCTTTTTCCACCACCTTGGAAAAGTGGCATGAGTGAAAAAAAAAGGTTCAGATTTTGCTGCAAAACCCCTTTGCGACAAAATCTGAGCCTAAAGTACACCAAAAAGTGGCAAATTTTCTTCATAAATGACCCCCCTATAACGTAAACAACTCCTGGCAGAGTAATATGAACCAATTTTTTTTCAAAGCTGGCCATTTTGTGTCAATTATTACTTGTTGAACCAAGAGGGAAGGTAAGGAAGGTTCAGTACCCCAGACCTGGTGGTATCTGCAAATGTATATAGCTGTGTATTGTAATATTATGGATTATAAGGTTTGACCATGTGTTCCAGCAGGAGGAAATTATGGTTGCTAACGACCCTGTTCCTCCCCTCTTGGTGGGAACGGGCTGGTCCTGCTTCCTGCCAGGTGGGGGGGAGTTCCAGTCTAGCTAGAGAGAGGAGAGGAATCACACATCAGAGCTCCTAATCCTGGGAACCAAAGATTCTTCTCCTATGGGACCAACACTCCAGAGAGATCAGAAAGTTCTGCTTCCAGAAAGCATCAGTGCAACAGGACAGCTTAGTAATCAGCAAAATACTGCTTTACAGACACTGCTGAAAGGTGAGGGACTACGGCTCAGACAACCATCACCTATACCACCACCAGGCCAACAAAACTGAAGTCTGAATCTTACACTGGACACCTATACCCACAAGTGCCTGCTAGTGCCAAATCTATACCTCGTCCACTGGTGCCAGAAGCTGAAATGTATATTCAGTACTGCTGGAATAAGTTATATTTTGCACTAAGTAAAAGGAGACTGTTATATGTTCACTTCTGGCTTGATTCTTCAAAGGGAGTACACCGTGACACAACACCTCATCAGGACCACTACCACTCCCATCTTCCTTACCGGATCCTCACCATATGTGAAATTGTATTCAGTGGCAGGGAACATCGGGGAGTCACATTTGATTTCCACCTCGTGTGTCACACAAGTATGAGCGCACTCTCAAATCTGGTTGGGCTCTACTCATGAAGTATGAAGAGTGAGAATGTGCATTAAAAAAGGAAGGCAAAAGACCTAAAATATACAGGTTATGCACAACATCATTGCTGGCCGCACCGCACCTGATCTTCCTCTATCACTGTGTACGAGGGGGATGGGGTATTGGTAGATAGTCTCTAAAGCGCGACACCCCTCCTTAATGCTAAGAGCAGCGATGTCAACGAGGAAGATCTGTTTAGAATTCAAAGCGTACGGTGCCCGTGTTTGCTTTCCTTAATGTAAGAACCTTGCAGCTGTCAGGAGAGGAAGAAAAGGAGGGAGGAGAAAGCAATGGACGACACCGAGCACAAGGGATGGTAGACGTGGAAGATCAGTAGCTAGAAACGTAGAGGAAAAGATGCTCGGAAGGGGTGAGGGGTGAATAGCAGGTGAAGGAGAAGGAGCGGAGATAACCGCATAAGAACTGGGCAGAGCTGCTGTCTCAAGTGGCCGTCAGACAGCTGTTTTGTTAGAGAAGTGATTAGTATTAAGCACTCTGATGGGCTCAGGGCATATGGGATGTAAGGAAAGATTTTCTGCCAGTTTTTGTTCTAATTATTGGGCTCGGGGAGAAGCGATTACATATAATGATGCTGGATAGAGCAGTAGACTAACCTTCCACTCTGCCCACCCCTCCCCAGAGATCCTTCTCCTAAGGCTCCATTCACACGGCTGCATAATGGGTCCGCATCCTTTCCGCAATTTTGCATAACGGGTTTGGACCCATTTATTTTTAATGGTGCTGCAAAAGATGCCGACAGCACACTGTGTGCTGTCCGCATCCGCACTTCCGTTTCGCGGCCCCACAGAAAAAATTTAACATGTCCTATTCTTGTCCGCAGCCACGGACAAGAAAAGGTATTTCTATCATAGTGCCATCCATGTGCAGTCAGCAAAATGCGGAACGCACATAGCCGGTGACCGCAAAACAGTTGCGGATGTGTGAATGGACCCTTTTCCTGCCCCTCTTGTCACCTTACTTTGTTCTTACACCGTTTTATCCTTGGCACTGTCTTATGCTGGCACCTCTCTCTTTCCTCCTATTACTGCCGCCTATCTCTTAATATTACCCAGTTCTCATACTGCACACTGCTGACCACCATGTTCTGTTCATATATTATTCATACTCATAAAGAGATGAAGCAGAGATGAATCTGTCAGCTTCTTTTATGAACTGAGATAACCCAGGTTAAAGGGAATGTTACGTCCTGGACACAGCTGCAGGATGTGTGCTTTATGACTGCTGCAGTGAATGGAAATTAAAGTTTTTTTTTTCCGGGATTTTAATATTGATGAGCTATCCTCAGGATAGGTCATCAATATCAGATCGGTGGGGGTTCGACACCAGGCACCCCTGCCGATCAACTGTTCAAGTGAGCGCTGCCTTCCCTTTATTGTTTACCTGCTCCACTTTGACATTGCAGTGACATTTACTTCTAAGGGGCGGATTCTTGTAGTTACATCTGCTCGCCACTGTGATGTCGACAGCGAGCAGGTAAACAATGAAGAGAAGGCTGTGCTAGCACGGCATCTGCCTTATCTTTAACCAGCTCATCCGTGGCGCATGCCAGGTGTTGGACCCCCGCTGATCTGATCAGTATTAAAATCCCCGGAAAACCCCTTTAACGGAGCAGGGGTGGGCCCCTTAGAAAATCTTTGAATACCACCTCCCAAGCAACTTCTGTCCTAATCAAGACCGCCTATTTCGTTATTCCCCATTAGTGCCCCTTCATAGTAGAATGCTTCCTTAATGCTCCACACAGTAGGATTCTCCCTTAGTGCCCCCCACACAGTAGTTATGTCCCCTTACAGTAATGTCTCCTTCCTTACAGTACGGCTGCCCCCTTACTGCCTCCCTTACAGTACTGATGCCCCCTTAGTGCCCCCTTTACAGTGGTGCCCCTTTAGTTCTCTACTTACAGTAGTACTGCCCCTTTACAGTAGTGCAGCCCCCTTAAAGTGGTACTTCTCCCACAGTTCAACCCCTTACAATTATGGAGTCCCTGCAGTGTTAATAAAATATGTTCAGCCTAGTTCCTCCAACTAATGGAGGACATCATACTCTTCCCAAGGCTAAATAATAGATTTATCCAAAAGATTCCATGCCACGTTCCTTATTACATAATATCTTTCCAGAATATACGTGACTTTTAAAAATACCTTTATTGTCCAATTACGGGGGTATCGGTATTTATGTACCGCAATTACCAAAATATTTTTGGTAATTGCGGTACATAAATACCGATACCCCCGTAATTGGACAATAAAGGTATTTTTAAAAGTCACGTATATTCTGGAAAGACATCATACTCTTCCCAGCACCAGGTGCGATGAGCTGAGCATGAGAGCGCACAGGTAGAAGGGTGACCCCTCGGGCAGTGCACTCTCCCAAGCAGCCCAGCAGGCAAGATGGCGACCCGGGCCCGGCTGCTGTATCTGTCATCCATTATGGCCTGGGTCTCACTTGCCAGTAAACGCAAACAGTAATCATTACTATGTGTGTTCTACCGAGGGGCAAGGCCCTAAACTGATGGCCAGGCTCCCTGCTAATGAGGTTCCTGTAGCAGCCGCTACTGCTGTTATGGTGGTAGTTCCACCCCTGTGCAGAAAAGTCCATAGACTAATACAGTCTCAAGGAAATGATACAGTACAATCTATCCCTAAAGACCAGGCAGTGGCTGGGGGGGGGGCTGCAAACCGAGCCTTGTCCACGTGTGTAATGTTCTATCCTGCTTTATCTAGGCCTTCAATAGACCTGTCATCTGTCATAAAATCTTCCAAGCTCTAAATATAATGAGATGACTCTGCTGACATTGTCATATTCTACACAGTAAAACTGACAAGCAAACCAAATAAAGCTAGAATTGTCAGCCTATTGCATCTGAACCAGTGGCTAGAATAAAAAACTGCTTCTGGATTTCTATTTAGAAAAAATGCATAAAAAACAATGTACTGCAGCTCTAAAAATTCCTGATTTCAATACTATGTCAAACATACACATTATTATTCCTTTCTGGAAAGACTGTTCTAGGTTATTATTTTGCTGCTACCAAAATATGTGTCTCTTTTATACCTTCTTTTTCTGTGATTTTTGTCTATTTCTGGAAAAATTCTCTTTCAACTCCCTTTTTGTGCTTTCTTCTTTTTTTTTGGCCTTGATTTTTATTGTCATTTTTTGAAACATAATTTTATGCCAGAATTGTGGAACAATTTTGGCACAAAAATGTAACATCTCTGGCCATGCCTTTTTACCGCTAACCCGCACCTCATTTCTGGTAAGCCACACTCACTTGGAGCAGAGGATTTCTGTTAAACTTTATAAGCCAAATTGAGCTAGAAATGCACGAAGACCCAACAAATTTTGGTGCTCACATTAAAATGGGCCTTTGTGTTTTAACTCCTCATCACTTTAAAGATCTTTGCTTGTTGTCACCGAATAGAACCAGGGGTGCACCTAGCCTTTCTGCTGCCTGAGGCGAAAACTGAATCAGGGTCCCTCCTTCTTCAATTTCGTAACCTAACCCCTTCCCTTCAGCCTATGGCTCTTTGGCTGCCCCCCCCCCCCCTTGCCCCTACCAGGTGCTGCCTGAGGCGATCGCCTCACCTGATCTCATTGGTGATGCACCGCTGAATAGAACATACTTAGTTAAATACAGATGCTGAAAACCAAAGCATAGCATGAAATTCCGGGGCCTCCAACTTACCATGTGCCATTTATAAAGCTGGTATCTTCTTATGCAAAGAGGAACCTTTAGGTTGTCCTCAGTTGCGAGGGCTCCAGCGTAGTAAAGCTACAAAATTGCACACATAGTAATATTGAAGTTTGGGCAGAAAAGAAGTACAATTAGCTTCATCTAGTCAGCCCTAAGTAGATAAAGATAATAACCAAATCAAACAAATTATTAGATCTAATATTAGACTTGGTCATTTATTTATTGAGGAAAATTATCCAATATCACATGTGAGTGGCAAAAATATGTGAACCTTGAGGATTAGCAGATCATTTAAAGGTGAAAGTACAGTTGGGTAGTTTTAATCAATGGGATGACAATCAGATGTGATTGGATAGCCTGTTTTATTTAAAGAACAGGGATCTACCGAAGTCTGAACTTCACCACACATGTTTATGGAAGTGTATCATGGCACAAAAATACTTGTTTTCTGAGGACCTCAGAAGAAGAGCTGTTGATGCTCATCAGGCTAGAAAAGATTACAAAACCATCTCTAAACAGTGTGGACAACACCAATCCACAGTCAGACAGATTGTGTAAAAATCAAGGCAATTCAACATTATTACCCTCACCAGGATTGGTTGACCAACAAAGATCACGCCAAGGACAAGGCATGTAATAGTCTGCGAAGTCACAAAGGAACCCAAGCTAACCTCTAAGCAACTTAAGACCTTTCTCACATTAGCTACTGTTAATTTTCATGAGTCTATCATCAAGAGCACACTGAACAACAATGGTATGCATGACAGGATTGGAAGCTGCTGCTCTCTGAAAAAGAACATTGTTGCTCATCTGCAGTTTGCTAAAGATAATATGTAAAAGCCAGAAGGCTATTGGAACAATGTTTTGTGGATAGATGGGACCACAATACAATTTTGTGGTTTAAATGAGAAGCGTTATGTTTGCAAAAAGGAAAACATTGCATTCTAACATAGAAAAAACTCTATCCTTATCGGTGTTACATGCTGGTGGTAGTGTCATGGTTTGGGCTTGTTTTGCTTCATCTGGACCAGGACAGCTTCTCATCATTGATGGAACAATGAATTCTGAATTAT
Organism: Bufotes viridis; assembly: GCA_033119425.1. Classification (NCBI taxonomy): domain Eukaryota; kingdom Metazoa; phylum Chordata; class Amphibia; order Anura; family Bufonidae; genus Bufotes; species Bufotes viridis. Next base: position 26,841,253 of record CM065597.1, on the reverse strand, counting down.
ACCAGAAAATGCCAAAGGAAAGTATTATGACACCTGTCAGTGAACTGAATCTCGAGGGTCATGCAGCAAGACTACAGTCCTAAGCACATAGTCATTCTACCAAACAATGGTTAAAGAAGAAAAAAGTCAAAGCTTGGGAATGGCCGAGTCACAGTCCTGACCTTAATCCAATAGAAATATTGTGGAAAGACCTAAAGTGAGCAATACCTGGGAGGAAACCAACAACATAGAAGAGCAAAAGTTCACAAGGGGGTCACACAGATACTGAAAGCAAAGGGTCACCTACTTTTACCACTCACAGACATGTGATATTGGATCATTTCCTCAATAAATTATCAGTTTTAATATTTTTTACTCCTTTGTTTTATTTGGTCATCTTTATCTACTTGTATGACTTCTGTGAAAATCTGATGCAGTTTTAGGTCAAATGTATGCAGAAATATAGAAAAATGATGAAGTGTTCACAAAATTTCAAGCCTCACTGTAGTAGCACTCTCTGCCCTGCTACATATTTAGTAACCATAAGATAAAATTCCTTCTATAGGATTTCTATGTCACACAAATATAAACCCATAGTGACTTAGTTGGCACATTTTTCAGAGAAGAAATAAACACATCAGACACACAGGGCTGTCACAGAAAGGACTTTAATTTCCCACTGCACCCAACTGGCATTTCTCTCTCCCTGCAATTATATATGTGCCGAGGAGAGGGAGGGTGACACACGTTTTTAATGTAAAAACTTGTGCTTGTCAATTCCAGATGATTTCTCTTCCTGCTAGGTCCCAGAAAGACTCCTGAATTGAGTAACTCAGAAAGGATCCAGACCAGCTAGATGTACAGAAGGTATATTGTGTCAGGACCCAGACAACATGGTCAACAAAATCCCTCTAAGCTTTTCTCTTTGCAGACAGCCTGGTACGGTAGGTTTGGGTATCATGTCGTTTGTGCATATGTCCGGTTTCCTCCGATGAACCAGCTTGTCTGTCTCCATTTACAAAAGAAATCTCAGAGGGTTCCAGAAAGCTTGTGTGCTGGTCTCTCTCTTGGTTTAAGGCACTGCTTCAAGGGCTCAGCATTCATGTACCACAACCCAAGCAGAACAATATCCCTCTAGATCCCCAAACCAGAGGAGGGAGGGGCTCACAAGATGTGGATCAGTTTTAGTTGGGGCAAGTTGGAGGAGCACGTCGAAAAAATTCTTGGTTAGCTTTTGGTTATGATATGGTGTTTGTCTTATTTTGAATCTCATGGTACTGGGCTGTGGGCAGTGCCTATGCTTCTTCTTCAGTAAATGCATCATATACAAATATTTAATATATCTGTACACTTCGAGGAATTAATGAGATATTGTCATGATCTAGTACACCACCTATGACAACTACAAATACATGTATGTTGACCGGGTAAGAACGTGGATTATTTTCCCAAAAAATCCAAATATTTCTCAACACCTCCCAAAGTGGACAGAGATATTAAACATAACTACACAATGCAGAATTTTTATAGAAAGGTTTGAGGTGCCCCTAAAATGACGGCGGAGACATTAGGTATCGTAGGAAGTGTCCCTTCATGTTACCTGCCCCTTCAAAGATTTTGTGAACTACTGTGCTATTCACACGGTGCTCTCTAGCATCCACTCTGTGCTGCTAAATGTGACTCTTCGATGTTCAAGGGCAGCTTCTTGGTTGTGCAACTCCAAGGCGGACATATGTCTCTTTGTCCGTGCCCTGCGAGGATAACTGTGGCTCTGGAACAGAGAGTAGTCTCCATCGAAGGAGAATCTATGTTGATAAGTCCTGGGAGGAGCTTTGGCCCCCATATGTGCCTGTCCTTCTGTAGTAATCAGACATAATGAGGTGGTGGAACCTAATGCACTGGTCTCTGTCTGGTCTCCTGAGAGAGAAGACAAAAGAGCCACTGTTTGAAGATCACTAGATGTCTTAGTTCTCCTCTTGTCCATTTCCATTAGAGGAGCTGGAACAGGTGAACAAGGTTGGTTCTCCCCTTTACCAGGGTCTTTGCCCTCCACTTGGGGCTCTTTGGAAGCTGGGGGCAATGGTTCATAGTTATTTTCTCCCAACTTGGCACAGGAATGAGCACAAGCCATGCCTTGTTGCCCATTTGTTTGGGAATATACATTACTGACCCTTGCTTTGCCATTTTCCTCCTGGCCACTGTACACTTTATATCGGATCATTAGGATGATGATAAACACCAACACAGAAGCCACAATGATTCCACCAATGATAATGATCATAGTGCCTCCAAGAAACTGGGTGTGGAGAGGTTGACATTGCGCACCTTCTTCTTTTGTGTTGAACTGGACACATCCCACCACTCGAGTAGCAGTTAGTGAAGTCATCCCGTCATCATAGACAGCCAGGACACAGAGGTCATACTCACGTCCAGGAGCCAAATCATTGACCAAGAAGCTTCGGTTACTCGGTGGGATCATCCTGGATGAAGAGAACAGAAACAAAAGAACGTTTTCAGAAGCTCAGAAAAAAACAAGTTCCAACACAAGATTACTACAATAGTGTGCCTACTGAGGAGCAAAGATTTATTTTTTGAGTCTCTCAATGTCAAGAAGTTTCTTCTTATATGTATGCAGCATTGGATCAGCGCACCACAATACCAATAGATCCTCTGGTGGATCAAGCTCTGACTCAATAATGGGCTACAAAGGACAAGCAGAAGACAACCTATTTACAACTAACTTTGTTACTTGTTACCAAGTCTATTTGTTATGTGATGATCAACAAAAACCTATTGGACCCTACTAATGATACAAATAAAACTATGTGTTATGGCGGCAGTTCCTGATGGTGGGCACAGCCACCTTGTTCACCTACTTCATAGCTGCAGCGCTCCGGCGGTTGGATCCCACTGGCATCTTCCTCTTCCGCCTGGCAGTCTCGGCTGTAGTGAGGCTTATTCCACACAGGCTGAGGCTTGCTTGTTGCCGGCAATGCACCTCTCTGCCCATAGGGCGTGCGCTTCCTCTGGCTCTTAAAGGGCCAGCGTGCGTACACCCTAATTTTCCCCAGCCAATGTCTGGTTATCCTGGGGTGCTTTCCACAGGGTAAGGTACCTGAGCAATAGGTTCCCTAGTTTCCAGCTAAAGTGTGATGTGTTTGTTTGCCTGTTCCATGTACTGGATCTCTTCCTGTTCTCTGTACTGACCCTAAGCTGCCTGCCCTGACCTCAGCCTGTCCCTGACTATGGTTTGCGCCTGAACTCTCGATGTTCTGTACCAATGTTTCTTGACCTCCATAGGTCAGCAGTCACTTGAATTGAGACAGCTTCTAAGGATGTTATCTTTTGCTCCCCATGAGCTCATCCATTAACCCCTATAGAGGGATATAGACTTCACTGTAGGGAAACCATCAAGCCACTGCCCTTGGCATAGTCTCTGTTCAATTTACTGCTGACCCATGGGCGTCAGGAGACAGTAGTGCAGAACACAGAGGGATCAAGTGAAATCGTAGTCAGGGACAGGCTGAGGTCAGGGCAGGCCCAGTATGTGCAATCCAGTAAACAGTCCTAGGTCAGTGCAGGCAGCTCAGGGTCAGAACAGAGAACAGGTAGAGGTTAAGTACAGAGAACAGGCAAATGAACATGGCACACCTCAGCAGGAAACTAGCATACTAGAAATTATTGCTTAGGCATATTCTCACACGGGACTGTGCCTAAAGGAACTAGCCATTGGCTGGAAAAGATTAGGGTGCACATGAGGAACCTTTACGAGCCAGAGGGAGTATATGCCCTACGGGCAGAGAGAGGCATTGAAGACAGGAAGCAGGGCTCAGCCTGCATGAAAGAAGCATCGATCCTTCAGTGTTCGGGATTGGCAGGCAGAAAAAGGAAGACATCAGTGAGACCGAGCCATTGCAGCGATGGAACAGGTGGGCAAGGTCCCTGCTGTGCCCACAAGCAGGACAGGAGCGGCTGTGGGCATGGACCACCGCGATAACTGGAATTAGACATCTTCTGTATAGATGGGGGATGGACCCTATTTCCTTTGATTGGTCCAAGGAAGCAGAGTCTGACATTAAGAAACGGTCAATATATTTTATACTTTAAGGAAAATTGGAATTGGGAGAACAAAGACGGCAAGCAGGCTACTTGTTCCTCAAGATTGGGGCGTGACTCATGAAGGATCTCCATTCCACTCATTTCCCCCATCATAGTATACGCACAGTTTATATTTTCAAGGGAACAAGGGAGGTTTAATGTTTTTTTAAGTATTTTTCAAGGCTCATTAAGCAGAATCGCTAAATATTTGTGGCCAGCTGGGAGTTTTTGTGAGGAAACCAGCAGAAAGACAGAGGACAGCAGAAAAAAAAAACAAAAAAACACGAGATTACGAGACTCTGAACACAATGCTGTCCATATGTGCAAGAACGATGATTGCACTCATCAAGAAAAGTGATCTTACTTATCAGTTAACCTTTTTTTATCCAAAGTTTCTGTTCCCAAATCACTACCAAATCTACTATCTTTTCATAATATATACAAATAGATAAAAATAAGTATAATAAATTGGATCGTGCTAAAACCTGTGAAGTGCTTGGTGCATGACTTGCAATACGGAAAGAGAATGGAAGATAAAAACAAGATAGATGTGCAAGATCGATAAATCACATGGGGTTGAGTTAGTGCAGTGGGACGGTTAATGCACACTGCAGTCAGCAGCCTAATTATGTTCTTCGGGTCTTAAGCAGTGTTCCTTTTTTTATTTTTGGTTTCATGTACCCTATGAAAAGGAAACTTGGACCTCTGGATAGATATCTATCGATCTATAGGTAGTTCTATGTAGATGTCCTGGTCTTGTACATTTCAGGCTCAGTTTGCACACGACAGATTTGCTTTTGGCAAATCCATTGTGTATTTACTTGAGGATCCGCAGTAGAAATCTGAGGCTTTCTGCCGCACATATGCAGTGGATTTGTCTGCAAAATCTTAAAAGGATTAGTCCCACTTAACGGAGCTAATCCGTGTGTGGCTAATCTGCAGCTTTTCCATGTGGGATCTGCAAGAAGAATGAACATGTTCATTCTTCTTGCGGATGATGTTTTCTGCAGGGTGGACAAAAATGTGCCTGGATTTTTTCTATTACATGTAAATGGGGTATAAAGTACCTCACTTGGTTGCACTGGATGCAGAACGTTAGCAGATTTGATGTTGATTTTGACATGGAGTCCATGGTGAAATTCACTTGCAGTCCTGCATATCCTTTGGGTCCATTCACAAGACTGTAAGCCATCGGTGTCCGTATTGTGGACCGCAAATGGCAAGTCCTCAATATATGGGCACTGGCTGTGTGAATCCCGGATTGTGGCGCAGACCCAAATGGGTCCACAGTCCGCAAAATGCGGAGAGGAGGCACGGATCAGAATCGCTCCATGCCTCCGCACCTCCAAAGACAGGACATGTCCCATCTTTAGCTGTATATTGCGGATCACTGACCAATTCAAGTCAATGGGTCCGTTCTGCAATATGGGATTGACACGGCCAGTGTCCGTGCATTGTAGACCGCAATTTGCCGTCCGCCGCACGGGCATGAACGGCCTATGTTCTTGTAAATGAGGCCTTAGGGTGAGTCCAGAATTTGCAGAAATCCTCAACAAATTATGATATAAAACATGGGGATGAGATTTTGAAAATTATATCCCCATGTGGCCTGTTCATAGTGGATTGGTGGTGAGATCCACAGCACATAAATTCCATTAGACCAAAGCCTCGCACACACACAAAGCCGTACATGGTGACATACAAATTTCCTGTGAGCAGGGCTACAAAAGAAAGTTTCAACTGTCGGCTGCAGACAATAAATGTTTCCATTCACTGACTCCAAGTCAATGAAAATTCAACATGGTATACTTTATATATATATATATATATATATATATATATATATATTATTTTATATTCATTATTTTATAACTTCTTTTAAACATTTTATCATTTATTATTTCAGAATTTTGCAATATACGGTACTTAAAGCGAGTCTGTCACCAAAATGTCACCTTCTGCACTGCTAACATAATGCTGTAGCACAAATAAACATGATTCTTATAACTCTATGTTGTGTCATTTTTTTATTATTCCTATTGGAAGTTATGAATGAATTGCTAGCAGTATGCAAAGAAGGTCCAGATGGGTGTTACCAGTTGGGGTTTGTCCCTTCACAGTCTGACAATGACAGTACTGATGTCCAGGGAGGTAACAACTTCCCTAAAGATTTGTTTCTGTAAGGCAGCCTTCCCATCTCCGTTTCAGAGATCCGGCTGCCTGATCTGGCGCAAATTCCGGCTGTCGGCCAGACAAAGAAACATTGCATGCAGCGTAAAGAAGGTTGAGAGATGGGAAGGAGAAGAGGGAGGGAATGTGAAAAAAAAGAGGAGCGAGAAGGGAAGAAAAGAGAGAAATTGTGGTAGAAAGTGTAAGAGAAGAAAGAAGTGTGAGAATGAAATTATGCAAGAGAGAGAGGAACGAGCCAGAGAAGGAAAGAGGTGGATGGAAAGTGAGAGAAAGGGGAGAGGTGTAGAAATAAAGAGATGGCTTCAGATAAAGATGGAGAACAGAGGAGAGACGTACAGTAAAAAGGTGGAGAGACGAAAAGCATAAAAAGAAACAACAAAGCAAAGGAGAAGGAAGGTGGAGTTGGAGAAATTGGGTGTGAGGAAGATGAGCAGAAAAGGTGGGGTTGGGGATGAAAAGGAGCGGACAGGGGAAAAAATTAAGAAATGGTTAAGGCCTCTTTCACACTTGCGTTCTGAGGATCCGTCAGAACGCAAGTCGCCTGAAAGCATTAGAAGACTGATCAGGATCCTGATCAGTCTTCGAAATGCTTTGAGGTTACTATGGCAGCCAGGACGCTATTAAAGTCCTGGTTGCCAAAGTAGTAATAGGGAGCACTATACTTACAGTCCGTGCGGCTCCCGGGGCGCTCCAGAATGACGTCAGAGCGCCCCATGCGCATGGATCACATGATCCATGCGATTACGTGATCCATGCGTGTGGGGCGCCCTGATGTCACTGTGGAGCGCCCAGGGAGCCGCACGGACTGTAAGTATACTGCTTTTCCGCTCCCCACTACACTTTACCATGGCAACCAGGACTTTAGCGTCCTGGCTGCCATGGTAACCAGTCAGAAAAAGCTAAATGTCGGATCTGGCGATGTGCCGAAACGACATTTAGCTTAAGGCCGGATCCGGATTAATGCCTTTCAATGGGCATTAATTCCGGATCCGGCCTTGCAGCAAGTGTTCAGGATTTTTGGCCGGAGCAAAAAGCACAGCATGCTGCGGTACTTTGTCCGGCCAAAAAACGTTCCAGTCCTGAACTGAAAACATCCTGATGCATCCTGTACGGATTTCTCTCCATTCAGAATGCATGGGGATAAAACTGATCAGAATTTTTCCAGCATAGAGACCCGATGACGAATCTCTATGCCGGAAAACAAAAACGCTAATGTGAAAGAGCCCTAAATATGGTGCCTATGGGCAGCCTGGTGTCTCAGTGGTGAGCACTGCTACCTTGCAGAACTGCGGTCCTGGGTTCAGATCTGACCATTGACAACGTCTCCATGACGTTTGTGGGTTTCCCTGTGTTTGTACAGGTTTCCTTTGGGTACTTTTGGTTTCCTAAAACCCTCCAAAAACACACTGCTAGATTAATTTGGAATTTAGATTGTGAGCCCCAATGGGGACATAGACCGATATGATGACAGTGTGCAGTCTGTGGGAAATGGTGCTTTATAAATGAATATAATAAAGTATAGGGAGATGAACAGAAAGAGAGGGAGGGATGAAAGTGGAAGCGGAAAATAGATAAATAAGAAGGAGAGAGTAAAAGATAGAGCCATAGAAGTAAGTGGAGGGAGATGAGAGAGAATGGGCTGATGCTCAGGAATGACCCTTGCTCGTTCCCACCATGTGTAAACATGTCGCCAATCATCAGAGATGCAAGCTCGAAATCATCTGTTATCGGCAGCGCATTGCCCCGCGTATGTACACAGGCGATGTGCTGCCGACAAATAACACTGTATCGTGATGGATCATGTGAAATCTGCTCATGTAACACAGAGTGGGAGACATTTGGTTGCTAATACCAGACAGAAATAAAATCGTAAAGACTGAAGAAATTATGTTAAAATCTCTCCCCAGAAATGAACAGCAGGGAAACCTCTTAGTTCTAATCTTAGGAGAATATAGCAAGTAATTTACATAAGAAAATAGAGAAACATAATCATCGACAACTAAAGTGACATTGACGGTAACAAAAAGTTACTTCAGGGCAGTTATATACAGAATAAATACTGGAATCTATAGGACAAGGCACTAGAAACCATTAATGGATTTACTGGGGAAATGACAATCTTTTTGGGAGAAATAGCCACAGCAGGGGTAATATTCCATTACAAATGGTCATTTGGATTGAGAGGTGACCATGTAATGTGTACAGTAGGTGGCCAAGTCAAGAGGTATAGCTATAGAGGTGGCAATTGTACTTGTGCCCAGAAGCTGAAAGGCACCTTATGGCCCCCATGCCACATAGGAAGACACCAGTATCAAGATTTTGTACTGTCTCCCAAGATCTCCATGTTAGTCCTCTGGTGGGGTCTACCAAAGTAGGAGCCACTGTTATTTATCAGTTGTCTCTTCTAGGCTCATAACAGATCCCCTCTCTATGATGTGATTGTCCTTTTGCAGGCCATACAGTCCAGGTTCAAACTGATCCACCAGAATACCAGAAGATCCTACTGGTGGACCTCGGCCCTAGCACAATAATAGGTCCAGCAGAAGACAACTCTATTTGGATCTGACTTTAGAGCAATGACTTATCATTAGGGCCTAGATCTTATTAATGATACATACTGTGTGTAAAATTATAACAAGGGGATGATTGGGCCCTTCTGGTGATCTAAGGGAACCCAAGTCTGAAACAGCTGGGCACAATGAGGCCTAATGCCCAAATTCTATGCTCCCCATGGAGACAAATGGAAGCCTTCTCTGTAAATATTTTCCCTTTCAATAGTCACAGTATCGTATCATGAATTAGATTGGCTCCAATATCCTATGCACTATCTCTGGTTAAACACCGCACACTTTGCTCTGCCTTGCATCTATATGTTAAGCAGATTTTATTCCTCTGTAATATTTATCTAGGGTAAATATTACCTCTCTGTACTGCTCAGCAAACCTGAATTGTCCCCTTATAAACTGTTTGCAGTGTGTGAAATTCTCTTTACACCCAAGGGAAACTCATTACGTTGATGTTTGGCAGAAGACCGACTTTATCTTACCGGTTCTCCTGTTACTACCTATTCTTCCATGGTAAGTAATAATAGGAGGGACTCATACTCAAGAACAGAAAAAAGGTGCTACTAGAAGTAGAGATGCGTGAATTGATTCTAAACAAATTGAATTTGGCAAAATTAACACTGGCTGCTATCCATTTACCCATACTACAAGAAAATTTAGACTAGCACATTCATATACATAATCACAGGTGCATATCCATTAAGCAAACATGGTTGATAATAAAATGGCTGCACAACATTTCACATACAAACAATCGAGCTGAGAAATGGGGATCATTCTAAATTAAAGTGGTATTATACCTACTATAAATGGAAAAATAGAAGCTCTTAGTGCACATTTTTGATTAAACGTGTGTTGGGCCCATCTACCAGGCGTCAAGGTGGCTTCTGCAGATGGGTCCCTAAGGCCTCTTTCAGATGGGCGTCATGTTTGACGCCCGGATAAGATGCGGGTGCGTTGCGGGAATCGCCGTGATTTTTCCGCGCGTGTGCTAACGTTTGTAGTGCGTTGAGCACGCGCGTGAAAAAATCCGCATGCTTGGTACCCAGACCCGAAGTCAGACTTCATCACTGAAGTCTGGTTTCGGGATGAGTATTCTGTATGTGTAATTATTTTCCTTTATAACATAGTTATAAGGGAAAATAATCGCATTCTAATTACAGAATGCAATGTTCCCCGGGCTTTAAAGGGTTAAAAATAATAAAGAGTTAACTACCTTCTCCCATTGTACGCGCAGAGCCCCAGAACGTCTTCTCTCTTGATAGTTTGGATGCTTGAGGACCTGTGGTGATGTCACAGGGTCACATGGTCCAATCATAGAAGCATTTGAGTGGACCATGTGACCCATGTGATCCTGTGACATCACGGCAGGTCCTTCATCCAACATCTGTTGGATGAAGGACCTGCCGTGATGTCACAGGATCACATGGGTCACATGGTCCACTCAAATGCTTCTATGATTGGACCATGTGACCCTGTGACGTCAGGAACCTCCCCAGTAGCCATTTTCTGCTGTTTTTTGCAGTTCTGAGAGAGACAGCAGCGTCATTGCTGTGCTCTGTGCTTTCCTGTGTCATTACATTAGATAGTTAGTTAGTTTATATATATATCTAATAGAGCTAGTTAGTGTGAGATAGTCGGTGTAGGTTAGATAGTGATATAGTGTAGCTGACAGGTTTCAGTGCAGGGTGTTAGGTAGTGTGATAGGGATTAGTGTCTCTGTTAGACACAGTGCTGTGATGTCACAACAATACTTAGTGCACCAATCAGTAATATCTACTCAGACCTAATAAAATGTGAAGTTGCACGTATTGCGCAAAAAAATGCACATCATTAGTGCGATTTATGCAATCGCAAAAATAATGACTGAAGATCGCAAATTCTAGAATTCGCAAATTTATTGCGACATGCCAAAAATTCAGAAAATATCGCAAAAACGAATATTGCCTATACCGCTCATCACTATTGATGGGGCACACGCACATCAATTCCTAGGAATTAAATGCTATCATACTCTAAGGACAGACCTATTATTACTACTATTACCACCAATAATTCTCACCTGTACACTAAAGAGTCATCTAAAGAGCTGTTATACTGAATCTGATACATGCGGATCCCAGGGATATGACGCTGTGATGGCCACTGGATGACAACAGAAGTTGACTTCAACTTGTCCACCACAATTCTCCTATCTTGTAAATTCTTGGTATCATTAAATCCAGACTTAGTAGAAGTTGTGATATCAGAAGACCCAGGATCTGGTTCTTTAATATGAGCCGTATTGTTCACCAGGAGTGGAAGAGGTACTACTGCCAGCTCCACTGGAGCAGTGGTTTCACCAGCTGCATTTGATGCTATACATGTGAAAAAACCACTATCTTTCAGTGTTGTAATGGCAATATCTAAAGTTCCATTTTCATGAACTACCATCCTTGTTGTATTATGGATAAGTTTTCCATCTGGACCAATCCAGTGGACTGATGGTTCAGGGTCTCCTACCGCTTTGCACTTAAGGCTGACGCTTTGTCCTTCCATGACAAACGTTTTGCTGGCATAGTGTTTAGTAATGAGTGGAGGCTCACAGATAAATTCCTCCTCTTGAATTGACCAGAAATACTTGTCTGTTAGCTGTTCTGGAGAGGCACAAGTCTCAAGGTCATCCTCCCTTGTCAGTCGTCTAAGCCATAAAAGCTCACAATTACAATGTAGAGGATTCCCACCAAAGCTTATGGCTAGAGATGAACTTGGACCCCTTGAACTGGCCAAAACTTGAGCCTTGAGAAAAAGGTTGTCTGGAGGCAGCTTGTGCAAACGATTAGAGGTCATGTCAAGCCTCACAAGCTTATGCAACATAGTAAAAGTTCCTTCAGCAATGCTGTCAATTAAATTATGGTCTAGAGTTAAGGAGTTCAGATTCACCATTTGGCCAATGTCTTCCCAGGGCAGTTGTTCGAGGTTGTTATAGGACAAGTCAAGATCCTCTACAGTTGAGACAAACTCATTAAATGCCCCAGCCTGGATAGTATTTATTTGGTTGTTACCTAAAATTAAATGGCGCAAATTGCCCAAGCCACGAAAATGCTCATTCCTCAGGGCGGAAAGTCTGTTGCTGTTCATATGCAAAGCTCTTAGAGAACGAAGGTCGGAGAACGCCAGTGGTACAATTTGGCTAATAGTATTCCGTGACAGTGTCAGATGCACCAGATTGGTCATGTTGCTGAAGTCCTTGCGTCGAATGATTGTGATAAAATTATCTGTTAGTCGTAACTCTACTGTCCTTCGGTCAATGGCTGGTGGAACGAAGAGAAGTCCTGTCTTGGCACACAGCATGGTGAGACTTGGAGAGTTGATCTGACAGATACAGCGACCGGGGCAATACTGTGCGCTCCCAAAGTACCCCAGGGCTCCCATCAGCAGCAGGCATAGCAACTTCTCCATGGCCCCTTGGCCAAAAGAGTCTTCAGGGGAGAGAAAAAAGACAGAGAAAAGAACATTGAGTACATTTTTATCATTAAAAGAAGTCACAGATTTGCATAAACAGTTAATTTTATCTTTACCAATTAGGACCCTGGGGCTGTAATTTTCAATTTTTTAATGCCTTCTGTAAAATTTCCAAGGTATGTATTATACAAGTCAAGTCTATCAATCCAGCATTACAGGTAAATTATTACAATGAGGTGGGGGGTTATTTATGAGAACACATTCCCTGGAAAAAAGTTGATGTTCCTTAAAGAACGTAATTAGATTCTGTCACATTTCTACTGCTGCCTAGGGTAATATCTGACTCGTTGCTGTGGGTGGTGTGATCTCTTCCACTGCTTTTCATAAAATATCCTGACTATTACAGACAATTCTGGTTCACTTGAGATGCCTTTCTGTACAGTTTAGTGATGGAACCTCCCTAAGTGGAAAATTAAATTCATACATTATTATGAAATTAGCGAGAGATATCGTAATGGCTTCAGTTATATTTGGCAATTAAAGCAGTATGTAGAGTTGGTAAAAACATTAGAGTACATATAGGAAAATAGCATTTTCAGGAATTATGTATATATTTGTCCCATTGGTTTTGGGGCGGCATGTGGATGGAAATTGTTTTAACTAGCTTCACTTTTATTATTCAGAGTGGAATAAATTTGCCGGAAAATTTAGAATTTTTTGGGTTGTCCCAGCATAACAGTATAAGTATATGATTGGTGGGTTTCCAACAACTTTGACCCCCACCAATCATGAGAATGGCCCAGGAGTGAACGTAGCGATGGTTATACATGCGTGTTCTATTTGAAGGGGGTTGTCTGGTTTCAGGAGGTAACTGGACAACACATGCGATCTGCTGGCAGTAAAGAATAAATCGTAAGTTACCCTACAGGTCCCACACTAATTCCCCCGGCTTCAGGGTGATGTCACGTCAGCAACATGAGACCACTGCAGCCTCTTTAGTGCAGCTCTGAGGCCAGTGATTGGCTGCAATGGTCACGTTTTTAACCAGATGTCACAGCAGAAGCAGGGTAGAACCGGACCAACAGCACAGGATCTGTTGAGTACGTAATGATATGTTCTTTACTGTAGGCCGATCACATGTGTTGTCCAGTTTCCTCCTGAAACCAGTCAAACCCTTTAAGTCTATTGGACTGCCAAACAGAAGCCAAGAACAGCATCTGGCTACCTCTGTCACTCTCATAGATGGAGTGGTAATGCGCCTATAGGATCATCACTCAATTGACTCGGGGATCCTTGTTATTGGAGTGGGTCCCAGCAGTCAGGATCCCCATCAACCAGACAATTTTCACATGTGGATAACTAAGTTAGTTCATATGGTGGGACAATCCCTTTACATACATACGATTGTGCATGCTCCTCAATGTACTGCCTACACTTGCATACGCGCGTGGTTGATCTTAGGTTAGTTTGGTGCCACCTACAGTATTGACACCTCATATAGTTTACCATATGCTGTAGTTCCCAAATAATAGATTTATACAGTACCCATGGTACACCACTCAACAGAGTTGCCACTATACCATGTGCCAGTTATAATACTGGTGCTTTCTTATGGGGCAGAGCTACTTTTTCACTCCCTATAGCCATGCCACCTAAGCAATAAGCTAGGTAGATACCTCTCCTTAGGCGCTAACTGTGGGATTAGAGGAATGAACTTCATCAGGCCTATTTCAGACCACCCCCATACCCATACCCCTACGGCTTACCAAGTGTTATTTATAATACTGGTGCCTTCTTATGGGGCAGTGCTGCTTTTGCACCACCTGTGCCACCTAAGCAATAAACTAGGTAGATGCCTCTCCTTAGGTACAGGAGCCAACTGTGGGATTAGAGGAATGAACTTCATCAGGTCTACTTCAGATCACCCCCATACCTCTATGGCCTACCACGTTTTATTTATAATACTGGTGCCTTCTTATGGGGCAGTGCTGCTTTTACACCCCCTGTAGCTAAGCCACCTAAGCAATAAACTAGCTAGAAAACTTTTTAATTACAGGCACCAACTGTGGGACTTCAGGCCACCCCTATATCCCTATAGCCGGCTACATATATGCCTCATTATTCAATCCTTTGAATATTTTGGATGTATAGACAGCCCAATTATGCATAGTTGAAAATGGAAAAAAAATTACAAGATGTAACACAGCTGAATTTGTCATTTAAAATCCTTAGCACATCTGCAGTACCTGCAGTCCTATGCTAAACCAAATATAAATAATTGTGATATCAACTTGAGTTGACCCATTGGATAATATACTTGCATACAATCAAATTGAAAAAATATAATAAAATGGTCTTGGAAAACATTCCTGTTGCAGAATGTAAAGCTTTTCTCAATTGCTCTCATATTTCAAGTGTAAGTAAAATATATAAAAAAAAAACCTGAGCTGGGCCTCTCCGCGCCAGGTTCAAGCTCTGTGGCAGATATTGATCAGCGAGGTTGATTGAAAGCATTGGATGTCATACTGTACGTTGCTTTATAGGATGGAGCTTTCATTGTGTCATTGCTAAAATTTAGGTTCCCTGGCCGGGCTCAGCAGAAGACTTATTACGTCTATAGATTATTTACAGTAATTCAATAGTTACAAATCATAAGAAATCAATTGGGAATGAACGGATACGGTAAGTACCTATCAATGCTGTCTCTTCTGCATATTTTTCACTTCAGTTTTGTCTGCCTATCCTTAACCATCTACATGACTGTTCGGCGTGAGTATTTCGTTTTTAGAGTCTCCTCAGGCTGGCAGCTCAGGGGGCATATCCTTTCTCAGGGGGCATGTGCTTTCTGCTTCTGCTCTCTCCCTGTAGCTTTCACAGCTTCTTCCAGTAGATACGCTTGGTGGCAGTTGAAGAATAGAACTGAGCATGTGCGACCATCTCAGTAGGTGGACATGCACATTACTTAATCCCAATTTCATGGAAAGTTCTATTCTCCACAAAGCCCAATTTCCTCGTGCTTCATGGTAACCAATCGATTATCCCTGAATGGCGGTAAAAATAAAAAAAATCATACTTATCTCATCCATTTGAGCGTGAAGGGCTGGCCGCCACCATCTTGATTGAAGATCCCGCGCGAGATCCCGTGTGCAGTGACGTTTGACGTCACCACGCCTGCTGACGTGATGATGTCATCACAGGCTAGGCGAGATTTCGTGCTGGATCTTCAATCAAGATGGCGGCGCCCAGCTCTTCGCAATCAAATGGATGATGAGAAGTATGATTTTTTTTTATTCTGACACTGTAATATTAATGTCAGATGCTGCAATCAGCTATGAACGCAGCATCTGAGGGGTGCAATGACAGGGAAAGGCTTAGGCTGAGTTCACATCACCGTTTATCTTTCCGTTCTTCTGATCCATCAGAAGAAGAGAGAGTGAGAACTGTTTTGCCATCCGTTTGAGCCATTTCCGTCTGAGGTCAATTTTTTTAGATGGAAAAAAAGTCCTGCATGCAGTACTTTTATTTCCCGTCTAAAAAAACAGACAGATGACAACTGATGCAACAGGATCCGTTTTTTTTACAGGATCCTGTAAAAAAAACGGATCCTATGCATAACTAATGCAACATGTGAACTCAGCCTTACTTACAAAGAAATGTGCTTTGTGACGAAGTCATTCATTTTTGTAAAATTCATCGAAGCAGCCAAATCAAATTTTCCAATTCTTCTCTACTATTAGTATTCATTGTGGTTAGGATCATGAACTCCTGGATATCAATGAAAATCTGTAACATGGGCCCTATCACAAATAATCTCTAGTACTAGTCTTCTTTTATTGGACAGAGGGAACCTTTAGGCTCCATGGTCCATGCCTCTCACCTGCAACTCTATACCAAAGAATCCCAAGAAGAAGTACCCTATTCAAAGGGATTACCTAAGGGAGCAGAATATTTTCCATTGTGTATTTTCCTGCCTCGGATTTGCAGTTTGCAATGTTATTTAATCCCCTCCCGAAATAGGCGAAATGAAAATTTGTAATGTAAATCGGGCAACAGAAACCTGACTTGAATGCATAGGATGAAGACCGCTGAATGCGCACTGAAATCCACATGAAAATTCTGACATGTTCCACGTGAAAATTCTGACATGTGAACATAGCCTAAGAGTCCACACTTTGATATTTTATAATGACCATACCCAACATTCACCCCCCATAGATATGTTTCCTTTCCTACTTCCACCACCCATTGCTCACTACCTTCTCCTTATGCTGTTTTCTCCTCCTGTATAGATCTCTAAGGTTGCTGTTTAACGGGAAATGTATTCCGTAGGGAAAGAAAGAAGCTTTTACTCTCTGAAAATCAATGAGATTAGCCTGCCGAGGTTAAAAGCAGATGAGCATTGGCGATAGAGGGAAAACTTGTTCTGGTCAGATAGCCTGCTGCATGCCGCCTGATGATCACCCATGAAAAATCCTGTTGAATACTTATCAACTCCCTATGGCTATCAGAAGTGAAGGTTTCTGACAGTGATTGGTTTGTTCCATTGGGCGATTACTGTACACAGCGGGTATACATGGAAGCTGGAGTATGGTTACCAATCATGTAGCATGCGAACGACTGTAGGCAAGTATCCAGAGACGTGAACCTGCAAATAGGTTCTTGACCATTAGGAAGAGATTTAATGCAATAAACATTTTATAAATAATTTATATTTAAAGCCAAGAAAAAGTGTCCTGTTACAAATTTAAGGGCTCCTTTCATGCCTTGCAAAAGAGATGGGTAGTATAATAATCTACATAAAGGCAGGCATAGCAAATATGTAGCTGCATAGGGGTTTAGAGGGCCATGGGTATCCTTGTTACCTTCAAAATACCTTCCAGTTACAGGCAGGTTCTTGGAGAGATTAAAAAGGGGTTGTCCACAAAAAAAAAGCAATAATGGTGGGAAATGCGAGAAAATAATGAAAGCAACAGTAGTCAACAGATCCCGTGCCGCCACTGCAGTTTGCCCTGAAGGACTTCAATGACCTGACTGCAGCTGTGATGAAAAAATTGGGATTTGTTGGAAACCAAAGTTTTGAGCTCATCTCTATTTACAGTATAGCATTTCCCATCATTGCTCATTTTTGTTTTAATCCGGACAATCCCTTTATGGTAGTGCTATATGCTGAGCTATTTGAGGGCAATGGGTCTATAGACTATTCTTGCACAGATGCCCTCTGCTCTCTGGATCTACATGACGTCTCATGATGCCTACATTAAGCTGTGGTGTCTCTCGAGCAGGTAGCCCATGACAGTCCATACATCTCACAGTGAAGTGGTCAATCTCACCCAGAACAACATGCTCACATGGGCTCATTTGCATTCACCGTTTTTGATAACCCATAAATAGGGTAGTCTTAAGTTGGTCTTTCTAAGTCCGTTACCCCCCTTGAGTTTTGGATGCTTCACCTTATCTCCTCTCTACTATAAGATTTTGTAGCGCTGCAGGATTTAAGATCTTTGGAATCATATATACTATTTTAATATTGCTTTTGTCCTCCCTACTTTTCTCCTCTCATAAGAGCTTACACGTTGCTCCCCGCTGTGTTCTTTAATGAACTCGGAGACAGTAATATTGTTCCTAAAGAAAACAAAAAGAAATCACTCTACAGCCCTGGAGCAAATTGTTGGTTCTAACTGCTTCCTCAGGCTCTGTACACGCCGTAATACTGGTAGCATGTCAGTAATTTTATGCAAAAAATGCTCAACTGTAGGTGTAGCTGGTCCTCGTACATCAATGTGATTGGTTGCAGCAAACAATGAATCGTAAACATTCAATGAACCATGATTGCACTGGCGAGTAAATGATCTCATTGACTATGCACGTCAGAATTACTCAGGTTATTTTTATATCTCATTATGAACAATCCTTGCCTAAATTACAAAAGATAGTCTGACTCATGCCACCATTCCAATCTCTGGCCGTTTTAAGAAGAGCCAGATCCTTTTTGTAGTTTGCAAAAAAAAATAGGTAGGAGTCCTGCCCATATGAGCTTACAATGTACAAGGAATAAGGAACAGAAAGAGGAGGTCAAGGAAATTGGAATAGGAAACAGCTCTAAACATATCAAGTGAGGGTATCGGTTGCGGGACTCTTTAGGGTAGGTTGTATGAGTATCAAAAGAAGTACTGTAAGTTTTCATCCAGCATTTAAAAGATTGAAGGGTTGGAGAATGTTGAAACGAATAGTGCAGAAGAGAGGAGACGCATAAAAGAAGTGCTTGTGAAGAGAGGTTTAGAGTGGTCACCAAGGAGGGTGCTACTGTAGTCTATTGAGCTTTTTAAAGATGGAAAAACCTACATTTTGGCAGTGTCCCGTGTGAAAAAATTGATATGCAAAATATTGGCAAATTGTAGACTGTAGGAGGTGAGGCTTAAATGTGAGGGACAACTCAAATTCAACCCCAACATAGTGAAGTGTTGCTCTTAGATGAGGGTATTTTGCAATTCAGAGAAGATTGTGAAAACAAGGACGACAAGTAAGGATGAGCAAATCAGTTCTACTGGTTCAGAATTTGTCCTGAATTTCCCCCCAAAATTTAAATTCTAAAAATGTTTTGTGACCTGTTTAGAGCGAATGAGGGAGAGCGAGAGATATCTATATACAGATAATAGAGTTAAGCAAATAAGTTTTATCTATTTGGAATTCATCCTGAATTTTCCCAAAATGGATTCTAACAAAACCAAATATTTATCAATTTCGTTGTTCAGCCTTTTAAAAATACTTATGTAGCAAAACTAGGAAAATAACTAAGCCAGCCTCACATGTGCAACTTTCAGAGCTTCTTCTCCCATCAAAATAACGGGTTTGTGACGTAACTGAAAAAATGGATGCAAACTGAGCACAAAGGATGCTCAAAATATAGGATACATTTCTTTTTTTCTTTCTAATGGATCAGAAGAAAGGAAAACAAAATGGTGATATGAACCCGGCCTTAGATGTCTAATTTGGAAGAAGAGAGAATGATGAGTTAGCTACGGTATATATACATGGAACTGAAAACAATAAATGATGTCCTTTTGCCGACACCTTTTATTGTCAAATTACATCATCTTCTAACTGACCTGATTGTTGTGGTCACAGATGGTACAAACCATGAAGCCATGAAGCCGAAAGCAAATATAGAAAATGACTCCCAGTCCAGGTCTAAGCTGAGAGGATGCCTGGTTGAGCTAGGAGATGGAATATCTGTGTTTGGTTAGATTAGAACCAGGGAGGTGTTATACAAATATTTAGCTGTAGGTAGGCATCATACATATAAGGTATGAATTTGGTTTACTTACCCTTAGTGACCACAAATAATCCTTTTTACTGACATAAAAAAGAGGGTTTAGGCTATACAGCCCCCCTTAATACTGGATTGTAGCTATAGGGCGTGAAACGGTAGCAAAGACTCCAAAGATCCTTGTGCCATATAAGAAGACACTGGTATTATAGAAAGTGCATGCAAGTCAAGTTAGAACTTTGGATGGAGGAAAGGGATTAGGTCAAGAACTTGGCATGGGGGGTGCCGTTTCAATTTTTGCTTCACGCAGCACAAAGGGAATGTGCTTTCCTGCCTCTGACTACAAAGGACTGAGGGAAGGGGGGCCCAAGCTGAACTCCTGCACCAGGGCCCATGAGCTTTTAGCTACGCCCCTAACTAGAACAGGTCCTGCAAAAAATAAGCCCTCATACAAGTACAATAATGAAAAAACAAAAAAGTTATAGATCTCGGAAAACGATGATGAAAACATTTGTGTGGTCACTACTCAACAACAACCCTTGAAGACAAACACTCTGTTTTAGTAGATTCACATGAAATTTTTGATTGGTTGCTCATAGTTCTCGAATTTTGAAACTAGATGACAAGTCCTTGTCGTTCACCACTGTGCACTTTGCACATGTAAACTGTAAAACAATTAATTGTCATGCCCTCCTGCAAAGACATTCTTCTGCAAAGGCATACATTCCCCTGGGATTTCTTGCTCCCCAGAAGCATTGTGAAGTGTTTGTGATGGGTTACAGGAGGTGACACACTGTTTACTTATGTTCCCGGGAGAGATCTGTCAGCTGCCTCAGGATAGAGAACGTGAGCCTGAATCGGAATGACACACTTGGACAGAACAAGCGTGGACTTTTCACTTTGATTAGACCTTTAAAAAGGACAAGCAGGCTGTTCCAGACTGTGCTGCTGTCATGATCAGGAAAAGGGGGGTAATCTGAACATCTACGTGTCAAACCAATGTAGTGTCACTAATACAATACACAATGCAACCATTAAGAACCATGGAGAGCAATTCTGGAGCATATGAGAAAACAGACGCTATTTTTTGTTGGGTTCTACAAATGGCAAGTTCTAGAGAGCAGCTATAATATGAGTCACTAACAGGTCTAGAACCAGAAGAAAAGTTTATGTCATCATAAACCTTAGTTAACCTTATGGGAAAAGATGACCTTTGAGTTCCTCAAGCCTACTCCAAGAGCTGATTCATTGGTCCACATGCCCACTCTTAAATGCACCATAAGCTTTGATGTTATCACTGTACACACAGGTCATATGATCAATAAGACCTTGATAGCAACTTATTGGCTTCAAAATAAGGTTAAGATGGAGATGTTTTCTACTAGACCTTTGGGACACATTATTGTCTTGAAACCTGGTCTACTGAAGGATCTTAGATGAACGAATCTAAAATGGAAGCCTTTTCAGTGGCAATACCTTGCAATGAAAATGTTCCAAGCTCACCTATCATGTTACTGGTAAAATTGGCCATGTAATTTAGATAGTTGTTGTCCAAATTCTCATTTGTCTGACAACAATTCTTCTGAACTCCCCATTTATTTTTCAGTTCTGCCAAGCATGCATGCGTTGTCAAGAAGAGGCAAGTAAGCCAGCCACTTCTCTCCTGAGACATTCAACATGCCTGATCCTTCTTTCCCAAGACATCATCTGTCAAGGGAGTATTGGCACACCCCCATACACATAAGATCAGGGGGTTCAGTCAACTTTACTCTTATGTGTACAGATACTTTTAGTCTTTATTTGTTTTCTCCCAGGATAAGAGATGTGATGGCTCAAGAAGTTGTATAGATGTTTTATTATCTGCTTATGAACATGAGTCCCCTTGAGATGATCCAGCAGAAGCATAGTCTTCTACTTAACTGTCTTCCCATTATTATCCGGCGTTAAGCCTTTTTTGGAAATGTAGACAACCAATAATTTGGAATGAGAATATCAGAGCCTTTGGGGTCTGCATTTTCAATCCTGTCTAATCCACCACTCATCGGTGTCAGTAATGGTGTGGATACCTTGTGACATCTCTATCCCAAAAAACAATAGAGCATATCTGAGGTTAGGAGCGGGGTCTAGGCTTTTATCTACCCACTATATATTGGAGTGGGCTATATGTGTTGAGCTGGATAATGGGTATAATGTGACATCTAAGAGACCATCTTTAATGCACTAGATCATCTAAAAAAAATGCACCCAATTGCAAATATCTGAAAGAAAGAAAATCAAGCGACTGTGCATATTGTCTTAATTAAAAACCTTCCACCATTTTGTGTAAATAGCTTTTATGAAGACCTTAGTGTTTCCATGGTTACAGACTACAAACACACCCTGTGTAGTCTGACCCCGCAGTCATGTATTACTTTACTCTCTCTTCTATGTAACCAATAGACAGACAGATAAAAAGAATTAAAGCATGAGTTCAGGATCAGACTACATAGAGGGTTTCTTTGTAGTCTGTGACCATTGAGAAACACAGTTTTTGCCTAGGAGCTGTGAACCTTTAAAAGGTACTGTTTGCAAGGTTGCTTCATTTTTTTAAAGTTGCATCTACCCTTTACAAACATGATCAATTTGCTAAATATTCTGTTTAACAGAACAAATAATTTCAGCTTTTAATGTCTACGTTATGTCTACATCTGCATGGATAGTTTGACATTGCCGTCATTCAACAATTAGACATCCGCCTATAACATTGGTGATATAAGTGTTGGATAGCGCTGATTCTCAACTTAATGCAATAATAATTCAAACCTGTATTTACTCAGGCTCCCTTTTAATATTTGGTAAAATATAAGAGGTTATTGAGTGCGATGAATATCCAATAATAGGGGACTTACTTTCATATCTTGGTGATGTTACTGCTAAATATATCCCTTGAAACCTTTAGAACATTCGTCTGTAGAATTCTCTCTTCACTATGTGTAGGTGGTATGTACACATTCAACGGAATTCATAATTACTTCTAAACATGGGGTTTTCCAGTGCAAATAACCAACTAGATGGAATATTAGATAAAACACGGCATAAAGGTGGAATAATGCCACATAGAACGTTCACTTAGACTGTGCACAGACCTCCAAATACATCAGATCTGACATTGGGACAGAAGACCAAGATCTGGAACATCAGCAAAAAATATTTATATGACCCACTGTTCCCAGGAGTGCGAACAGGCTTCACAGTAATGCATCTAATGTAAGAATAACAGCAGGATATAATACATACAGGTTCTGACCTTTATGTAGTAAGGTACATCCCTGGCCAAATATTGGATTTTTAGTAGCATAAAGTAGGAAGCAGTAATTATTCTGTACCAAGAAACCTTCTCCGTGTGCAAGGACTAAGCTCTAATAATGACTGAATCTGGTAATTGAGTCAATAGAAGTAATGATGATAGTCACATGAGAGCTTCTTACAAGTAATATTTATGGCCTATATCAATTAGTGATGAGCGGCAGGAGCAATATTCGAATTCGCGATATTTCGCAAATATTCGTCATATATTTGGGAATTCGAGAATCCGCCATTATTTTCTTGATTGCGAAAACCGCCAATGTGGGTCCCTTTTGCTACATTTTTCAAGTTGCTAGAAGTTTCCTGGGACTGGAGAAAATGGTTGGCACGGCAGAACATTACAATAGCTTTATATGCAGATAGAGTGCTCCGATATATTCGCAATTGCAAAATCGGTACTAATTATGCGTATATTTTGATGCAATACGTGCAACTTCACATTTTAGCAGGTGTAACTACATATTACTGATTGGTGCACTAAGTATTGTTGTGAACTTGTGACATCACAGCACTAGGTCTGTAGCATGTATGTATGGATAGCAGAACCTATCACACTACCTAACACCCTGCACTGGAACCTATCAGCTACATTATATCACTATCTAACCTACACTGACTATCTCCCACTAACCATCTGTATTATATATATAAGCTAACTAACAAACTAACTATCTAATGTAATGTGACACAGGAAAGCACAGAGCACAGCAATGACACTGTTGTCCCTCTCAGAACTGCATAAAACTGCAGAAAATGGCTGCTGGGGAGGTTCTTATATAGTAAGGGGTAGGCAACTTTCCTATTGATTTGCTAGGGATGTTGCTAAGCTCCGACAAAGACATTGCAGACTTCTCACTGGCCCACAAGCAAGAAGCAGGGAGGGATCATGGGTGCAGATGAAAAAAAATCTCGAAGTGGCAATATTTGTGATTAAAATTTGCAATTCGAATATTTGCGCCCAACACTAATGTGATACAATACTGAATTGTAGGAGAGTGGATGACTGCTGGGACCCCCACTATGCTTAAGAGCAGAAGTATGTGGTCCCCAGTCTCTGGGGAAGAGTGGGCCATACAGTATGGCAAATCTCTTTTAAATCTCTGGGAAGATACAGAAAAGGCTAAGTATACATTCTAAGCTGTATCCATATCACTTATTTGGTGCAAGGACCCAACATCTCAGTTGGGCATCCCAGTCTTAGGATCAGTGGGAATTCCAGTTGCCAGTCGAAGCTCAACTGGGCACCATGTTCTTAGGCTTAGTGGATGGCAATGACTGAACATTCCATTATCATAATAAGTGGGGGTCCCTAGGTTAGATCACCACTAAGTGGATATCCTGTTCTCTAAGTCAACAACCAACTGGATCTGCAATTTTCTGGAATCTGTTTTTTTCTTGAGACACCACATTCCTAGAACCAGCATTGACACTGCATGATCAGTGGGGCCATCAGCAGCTGGGCCACCACTGACTGGATAACACATTTTTTAGATCAGTAGGGTCGAAGCAGTAGGGCCAACCCACTAATCAGACGTTTGATCCTATGACTTACATGTTACCCATCTTAGGCATTTAAGGCTTATCTACAGGATATGCCATGACTGCCTGACTGATGCCATTCCCACAACAGACCCTCAGTTGAGCATCACAGTAAAGGATTAGTAGAGGTTCCAGTTGTCAGACAAAACCCAACTTGGCACATGTTCTTGGGCTTAGTAGAACACAATGACTGAATATTCCATTATCATAATAACTTAACACTGTACTTGGGGTCTCTAGGCTAGATCAACATCAACTGGACACCCTGTTCTCTAGGTCAATGCTGTTAATGATTGGGCACCAACCAACAAGATGTACCATTCCTGGGATCTGTTCTGCTCTTGGGACACCCTAATCCTAGAACCACCTTTAGCTCCTTAGAATTAGTGGAGACACCAGCAGTTGGAATACCACTAACTGGGCACCATCTTTTTTGGGATCAGTAGGAACCAAGCAATAGGGTCACCACTAATCTGACATTTGATACGACTTACATGTTAATGGGATATTCCCATCTTTTAAATTTAAAGTTTTTTTGAGACTTAAATACAGTACTGACGACCTTACCTCTGAATAGGTCATCACTATTTGATTGGTGGAGGTACGACACCCGGGGCCCCCGCCGATTAGCTCTTTGAGAAAGCTCTGCCACTCCTGTGAGCACCGTGGCTTTCTATGTGCTCACCAAGAACAGCTCCATACATTGTATAGTGGCTGTGCTTGGTATCGCAGCCCAGCCCCATTTACTTCTATGGGGCTGAGCTGCACCTAGGCTATGTGATTGATGAACGTGTTGTCACTCAGTCTAGGAAAAGCAGCAAGAAGGCCGTGTTATTTTCCGTTATCCCCTTAGTCATCTTTTAGACCCTACAACCGTACTGATAGTATTGATTGGACTGATATCTTTTTTTTTTGCCTATGGCACTCCTCCAAAGCCGAGTGTCACATCCAATCCCATATTTTGGACAACTTGAGTGACACTGTCTCGATTACAGACTTGAATGGCATGTTCTTTCTTGTAGCTTTACAACAGCTGAAAAGCCAGAAGCACCTAATATGTTATTAAATTGCACGATGGATCCCACAGAAAACTAAGTTCTAAAAAATATGCTATATAAGACACAGGATCATGAAGGCCCCCTCCCACCTACCATTCACTGAACAGACAGAACTCGCTGACATAATTATAGATCTCCATACAGCTTTAGCAGTTATGTAAACGGATAACATCGTTGAATGTTCTGTTCTAGGCCATTTGGATGCATGATCGTTCCCTTACAGCTGATTTTACTCAAACTGACAGCACTCCAAAATAAGCTGTTTTCAAAAGAACGGTTATCTAATAGTTATCTAATACTGACCGCAATGGGCAATGGGATGGGGACAAATTTCAAAGATGAGAGGTCCCTGGTGGTGGTGTTGGGATTGAGAAATCAGAATGCCTTAGACTAAGGGACGACTCCTAACAATGGAGCTGCACAGCCTCCATGAGCTATCATAAAGGCTCTTTCAAGTGCCATATGTACAAAGATGTTATCCACTATAGGTATATATACGACATCCAATGTAGCATGCCATGATATGTATTCATGATTTGCACTGTGGTTGTTCCTGTATGTATTTGGAAGCATAACAGAGATACAGTAGAAGCCTCATGGATCTCTATGGCAGTCCTACTAAGGCTCTGTACAAAACACGCGCATGAGCCCTAAAGCTCGATTCGTATCCAGTCCCAAAGAACTTAGATCTCCAAAGAACCCAGTAGTGATCTATATTGGATTCTGTAGAATATCAGATGGCCTGGCTGTTGTGGTAGCAATACAGACAGTAAAATACGGCCATATTATGACCATGTGGCACCGGCCTCTGATGCCTTTAGAAGCCTCTCTGTAACGGGCAGCCAAATGCACACTCAGTCTCTCATCAGCTGCTGACCTGCTGCTTAGCTTCAGGAGCGAGGATCTGTGTTCAGCCTCGTTCCCAGGGCGGCTTTGCTAGCTGGGAGGCTCCCTGCTCCTAGGTCTGCATTGAGCGCCGAGCTAATCACTCGGTGATCGACTTGTCTGTCTGTCGGTCATGTGACGCTGGCCACGTCACATGACCCTCACTCCCCACTATAAATACAGGCAACCTGCTGGTGCTTCCTTGTCCTTTGGTTCTAGTCTGTGGCTGCTTGTTCTGATTGACCTCCTGACCTCGGCTCGTTCTTTGACCTCGACTTCGTCTCATCCTTTGTACGTATTTGCTCTCCTGGATTTGACCTCGGCTCTGACTGTTGACCTTGCATTTGCCCATTCCATTTGTACTGCCTGCTTCTCCTGGTTCTGACCGTTGGCTTGTTGACCTTTCTTATCTTTCCTCTGTGCACTTACGTTAAGTAAGGGACCGTCGCCCAGTTAGGCCCCGTCGCCTAGGGCGGGTAGTGTAAGTAGGCAGGGACAGGGGTTGAGGGTGGAGTCAGAGTGCACCCTCTTTCCTTCCTCTCTGATCCCTGACACTCCTTTCTGTCCCGAGTGCATGATATCATGTTCTCCATGCTGAGGACACATCACAAGACCATGGTGACCAATCATTGCCCGCTGCAGTGGCATGCATGAAATGTAATCACACGCTAAGGACAAATAAGACTTGGCAAAGAAACTAAGAAGAATTGAAAAGTAGATCGAAAAGTCTCTTATATTTTATATTCTAGGCCCAGAACAAAAAAAGATAATCAAATTCTTGGAAAAGTCTTTTAAGTCAAGAGCTTCACAGTAATGTCTGTCGCCTGCAGCCTTGATGGCATCTTTATACAAGCAGCATGTGATTCTACCTTAGAGGTGGCATGATTTTGCTTGTACTTTCTCCGGTGCCATAGGACATTGAAACAGGACTACAAGACTTCATCATGTCACAGGCAAATCCCAACTTGCTTGCTTGCAGGCGGATGATATACAATTTATATGCAATGTTATGGATGACAGAATGTCGTGTTACTGTATTTAACTGAACAAGTTCTGCTTTAATAGAGAGATAAAAGAAACACGGCGCTCCTAGTATAATACGTTTCAGTAGAGGGCTATGTGAAAGATAATGGGCTGCTCCCCTTCAATGGTTGTGCGATGGGGCACAACACCATATATAGCAAGGTATCAGGCTGCCGCGTGTGCCAGGATCGACACGCCAAACACAGGAGTGGGTGAAGTAGGATGATCCGGTATTTTGTCCGGGATGCCGGGAAATATTCGTCAACGGGGAGTTGGCTCTAAAAATTGTCTTTATTCGGATTCCATGTTACAGGAGCAGATTGCTCCCTTAATCAGGTCCAGTAATCCAAATAAAGACAATTTTTGGAGCAAACTCCCTGCTGACAAGTATTTCCTGGCTGCGCAGTCATGGATTATCCTATTGCTGTACCAATTTCTGCTTTAACATAGTCTGATAATGTGGGCTTCTAACAAAGATTAGGAAATCCAGCTCTAAACAATAATGAATTCATTTCCATCATGGCAGCGAGTCCTCTCGAAATCCCTTCCTATTAACTACAGTAGAAGGCAACTAATAAGGGAAGGGTAGTACCAAAATTTTTACCCTCTTTACAGTATGTGATTTTCATTGCCCCCTTGTGTTTGCCTGTTTTCCTTTTCTGTTTAGTGTTGTGATTGGCCACAAACAGTTGGTTTTCCAGTTGGAAGGCGAAGAAGCCTGGTATTCGCGTAGGCCATACCTGTGAACTTTTGGAGCCACTGACTTGGGAGGGGACAGCTTGCAGTCACAACCCTTTGCACATGCCACATAATTTTACTGACAGGACCCATCAGTCATTGTACTTCCTGTAGACCTCACCCGTTTTAATGCTGCTACCCTCAATGTGTGTTTGGGCCAGGACTGCATCTGATCTGAGCTTTCGCAAGCATGGCAAAAGCCCAGGCAGGGTGTGTTCTGACGCTGAAAGATGCTTCATGGTGGTACCGTAAGGAGAAGTCAGTAGGAAGGTAGAAAAGCAAACAGTAGCAGGTCAGTTCAGCTCTGACTGCGCGTGCAAGCAAAGGGACCTTCTATGAGTTCTGTAGGTCCAACCCAGTCCCATGAGAAAACATGGAGAAAAAATAGAGAGAAACTCCTGAGCTGAAGTGGTCAGACAGAGAGGAAATTTGTCTGGGGTGCTGAGGAATGGCCTCCAGACTTTTAATATAGGACAAGGAGGGCCTCTGTCCTAGAGACAGACTATAAGGCTGCCTTCCCGTGGAGACTCACAGGACATTTGGGCTGGTGGTGCACAGGAATATTCCCCCAATTATCCTTCTCCTCCTGAGTGTTCAGAACTAAGTCATGTGGAATAGTTGGGCCTGTCGGGTCTGGGACTGTTCTCTAGATTGCACGCTTATGGCCATGGGAGGTAAGATGTCCAAGGATGGTTGGGCAAGTGTCTGAATTGCTACCTTCAAAGTGTCTTTTAGACCCTTTGAGTGGTGTATTGGCAGGGACGGCTGTGGCAGATGTAGACCCACAGCAGTACGGTAGACATGGCTGCATAGTCTACAGTCACTTTGGCTCATCTCAGCCTGGTGTGACATGCCCAAACGTGGGTAAGGACCTCACTGTAAAGACATGTTATGTGTTTCCAATAAAACTGTTGCACTGCATCATCTATGTCAAAAGCGATAGCCGTTCTTACAAGCCCTTCTTGTTCCCCTGGATGTGGCCCATCAGTTCACTACAAGATCGGCCAGTCAGTTGGTTGGGCACCTTGTAGTTGTACATTTTCTCCTCCGTATCCCCTGGATAATCTCACTAGTCTATTCAACTCAACAAGATACACATAATCAATCTAAGATTCTACATCAATAACTCAGTCTTTATAATCAGTCCTATTGTCAGTAGATTAACACATCCTCTAGTCATTATTCTTCTCATGTCACCAAACATGTATCTTTTATATTCACAATGAAACTCTCCATGGTGTCCATTCTGTGCCTATAGCTCATCCTTCATCTGGGTAACAGGGTATCATTATAGCTTCTAATTAGTCTTTGCTATAGACACAACTTAGAATGCAGTCATAATACCAGTGTAATGCGGTCTTCACATATCTTCTCTGTTGGCCCAAACCTCATACATAACTGTATGTATTTTGCAGTTCACAAACAAGAGATCCACAAAATACAGATACCGTCCGTGTACATCCCTACTGTATTGTCAAAATGCCTATACTTGTCCACAAAACAATAAAGAATACGAACTATTAATAGGCTGTGCTGATTGGCTAAGGAAACTTCCACATCTGTGTTTTTCTTTCAGGTTTTGAGATCCGGCAGAGGATCTTAAACATGGAGGGAAATGCTTCAGTTTTGCCCCCATTCATTGTCAAAGGGGACAAAACCGAACAAACCGGAATGCAAATATTGTTGCGTTCTGTGACCGAACACGAAACCGCTGCAAACTGCGGATCCGGCACTAAAAACAATGTATGTCAATGGCACTAGATCAGTTTTTTTTGGACAGGACCAAAATGAACCAGGGGACATCCAGATGTTTGTATAACATAACAGTTCAGCAATCCCTACTGCATATAGGTCTCCAAAGCAGACAAATGGTCACTGCAGATCTGCTAACAAAGTTGCATCACCAGAAAAGGCTTTAATTTTCGCAGCAGTATCGAATTTGGTAAAGGGTTGCCTTCTGCAATGAATCACATTTTCTGCTTCATTGAACAGATCAACATTGGCATGTCAGACGAGAAACAACAGAGAACCATTGATGGAAGGACACAAGCTAGTAGGTAGAAATGTTTTTGTGGCATGCTCTGGGCCCATTCATCCATGTAGAAGGCACTGTAACCAATTTAGATATGAATCCACCCTTGCAGATCATGTACACCCATACTTGTTGATTGTCTTCCCTGGAATCTTCCGGCAAGACAATGCAACATGTCAGACAGATAGAAATGTTCAACATTGGTTGAAAGAGCATGACCAAGACTTCCAAGTACTACCCC
The DNA here is from genome assembly GCA_033119425.1 of Bufotes viridis. Lineage (NCBI taxonomy): Eukaryota > Metazoa > Chordata > Amphibia > Anura > Bufonidae > Bufotes > Bufotes viridis. The sequence continues at coordinate 26,810,850 of CM065597.1, read as the reverse complement.
GGCCCCCTAATTCCCCAGTCTTGAATTGAATTGGGCATATTTGGGACCACCATGGTCATTCGGGTTTTTTTTGGGGGGGGGGGGGGTTTGTTCGTTTATTACAACCACATCTGATCGGAACGGATGCAGCTGGTTGTATTAAATCGAACTGAAGCATTTTCCTCCAGTTTTGAGATACCCCGCCAGATCTCAAAACCTGAAAGGAAAATGCATGTGTGAAAGTAGCCTAAGACAGTATGGAGGTGTTCCAGTGATGAGTAATGGGCTATGTGTATGTATGGCTAGTATATAAGACTGCACATATATAGCTAGTTACACACTTTCTTCCCTCCCCCTTTCCTGTATGATGCTTTTGTTCCTGCCCTTTAGGGCTCATGCGCATGGCCGTTGCCCGGCAGTGCCCATATTGCGTCCCGCAAAAAGTGGGTCCCCAATATTCGGGCACCAGCCGTGTGCTCACTGCATCACGGATGAGGACCTATTCAAGTAGTGCATTCTGCAATCCGGAAGGAGTGCTTCCGTGGGGTTCCTCTCTTTGCCTCTGCACTGCAAAAATAGAAGTTGAATGGGTCTGGATCCGTCTGCGGAATCTGTGTTGACGTTGCCCGTGCATTGGGGACCGCAAATTGTGGTCTATTATGCACAGAAAGGCTGAGCAACGGCAGAGTGCATGAGCCCTAAGGGAGAGTTCACATCTACTTTTCTTTTCTGTTTTTCTGATCCGTCAGAAGAACAGAAAAAAAAAAGGAATGCGGTACTTTTTTTCCATCTAGAAAGATGTCAACTCTCCTTTACATTAAAAAATCCCCTTTTAAAGATCCAGTAGCTATTGTTGTTAAAGGGAACCTGTCACCTCAAAAACACACATAAAACCGCCAGCATTACTTCATAGTAGCCCCAGCCTGTATCATATGTTTGATCCGGTAGTCTGATGCTCTATAGATTCAAAAAACGATGTTTTAAGTCAAGGGGCAGCGGATTCCTTGCTTTGAGTCTAGGTAAGCACGCCCCCTAACCGTCCCCTCTTTGTTAGATTGACAGCCTGCAGCGCGGCCGAGATCGCATACGTTTTTCGCATGTGCAGTGCGCTGCTGAAACCCGGCTAACAGCGGCAGCCGGAGACAGGATCACGCCTTACCAAGGAGCGCACTGCGCATGCGCAAAACTTAAGCGATCCCGGCCGCGCTGCTGGCTGTCAATCTAACAAAAGAGGGGACGGTTAGGGGGCGTGCTTACCTTGACTCGAAGCAAGAAAGCCCACGCGAGATTTTATCTATAGGGGCGTTTCTTAGGCGGAGATGAGGAGCTTGACTCCGAAATAATATGACTCTTCTCTGGTCACACAAGTAAGATATGACTCTATTATGTTAATTTGCATAAAAGACGGGAAGTACAAAAATGCATAATACTTATTTAATTTGTCTGCAAATGAAATTAAAAGTGTAATTTATATGTTTAGGGCAACACAATGAACATTTAGAAATGCTCAGTGAGGGCAGCATAGTAGAGGTGACAGGTTCCCTTTAATTTACTGTTAAGTGGTACTCCAAAACTCAGCAGATTCTACAGGTATCACCACCAAGTGCAGTCCAAATGGCAGGAGGCACCATGAGTACTACAAAAGAAGCCCCAGAGCTGTGCACACGAAGATGAGATTAAATTTCCATTTCCATTTGGAATGCAACATCCCATCCTTTCCAATATCAGTAGACACATATAATAGATTTTTTCAAGATTCATGCTCCCATCCCCTAGGTCTTATGATGGAAACATACCAGACGTAGCTGTCTCTATACTTCTCTGAGACTAGGAGCTCATCATACGGTACATATTCCATTCTTCTCAATGTCAATAGGCAGCGTTCTTTTCTTGTATGTCATGATATTCTGCTTATCAAAACAACATTGTAAACCTATATTCCATCCTCCCTTATGTCTACACACTCATCATACTTGTGAATCCCACAATATTCTTTGTCAGTAGACAACCTTCAATTTGCAAATTCCACCCTTCCATATTTTTCTCCAACGCTTCTACCCCTCCTGTCCATAATTCCCTGTGTCGTTACAACACACCATCCTCCATAGTAAATTGCTTCCAATTCCAAGACAGAACATGTGTACATTACATGATATCTTGAATCACAAGGCTGTTTTCCATCCTTCCAAAGGTCTCCCCCTACACAACATGTCTCCTTTTCAACCTCCCGAATACGACTAGACAGCAATCTAGCTTTTCATCCCAAGATCTATCAATGTTCTATAGCATTTGTGTTTCTAGACTCTCATTGTGTTATTACAGCATATTTCAAGAGACTTGAACAATAGTTGGCTGACGGTGTACAATATATACTGTAATAAAGAAGCAGACAGCTGCTCTCCAATAGTGAGGCGCTTTTTTTTCCAAGATAAAGACCAGTTTAGGTTGAAACCTTGCTTTTGGAAAGTATTTAAAGTGCAGCCATCTTCATCTTTATTATATGGTTCAGAATTTATCCACAAACGGTGACACTGACTGTATGCACCCTTAGGGGCGGACATGGACAATAGAGGACCTCGCTGCAAAAATAGCATATGGATACCTTGTACTAACTCTTTAGTAATCCTTCATCTACTGGATTAGTATTTTATAGCCAGAGAGCCTTAATATCCTTTTTAGGATAGTAGTCCTCCTGACCTGCTGATCTGTATCATAACGATTCCCCTACCTGGTATTCTCAGCAGTATGCTGGTGACAACTCTGGATCTGACCAATCCATACCGCCATGAGGTGGTCAAAAAAAGATCCATCAATTCAGAACTGTTTGCTTTTATTGAGAATACAAGTCCTCCTAAACGATGAGGAATGGGCTACTCTAGGCCCCCGTTACTTTGCTCCAAACCAGTTAGGGTTCTAGAGGTTCCACAATCTCTGTCATTACATAGGGTTCTAGAGGTTCCATAATCTCACCATGCCATTACATACTATCGGTTACCATGTCTTTTGTATTCTACGATATATCTCTATAGTACCGTACATACAGTTGTGGAACGGGGCAAATTTATCAAAGTGCCTTAAAGGAAACCTGTCTTTGCTGCCCAAAGCAACCAATCACAGCCCATATTTTATTCTTCAGGAGTGCAGTACGAAATTAAAGACGCATTGTTATTGGTTGCTGTGGGCAACAAAGAGGTTTCCTTTAAGACAATTTCACAAATCTCTGTTTATATCTCTGTATTCTCTGCAACTTCACCTCAGATTGCAGCCATTGTTGAAAACAACGTCATCTCTCCCACGTTCTCCACCGCTATTACCGAGGTAAAATGCTTGGAATTGTATCAGCACATACCTTTAAATATAAGATTTGTATTGATCATATTCTTTGTGTAATGTCTCCGCCAAGCAATTAGGTTACTCAATGAGATATTTTAAGGCTTATTAAATCCATAAATTTCTGACAGAATGGAAGACGAGAAGATGCCTCTCAATGTTGTATCTTTTATGGAGACCTTGATCTGCCATTTAACGCTATCTAACATTGACCTTTCTGTGGCTTTTTGGTAGCTCAGCTGAAATAACCAAGAATTATTAATGTTTTCCATCTTTTCTCGCAGGATTTGTGCTAAAGCAGCACAACTATTCGTAGCGTCAAGGCTTTTATATCGACAAACAGGTCCCCGTGTGGAAATGAAGACGTGGTGTCCTCCTAGAATGTGCAACAGGGGGAAAAACTATTGGATCTCACCTAAATGTCTTTCATTTTTGACTTTTGACTAAAATGTGACTTCATATTCAAATAAGGACAATTTCATGCAATCGTGATATCTAGTGTTGAGCGAATCGAAGCATCTGAAGCCGAATTTAATCCGAAGTTTAGGAAACATTTGATTCGCCATAAGGCCGAAGTTCCGTGGTACTGGTAACTAATCATTTTTCCTAAAATGGTGACTAGAGTTGTCTTAGAAAGAACGGAAAAAAACCCTCATCCACTTGCTCACGCAGAAGCAGTCCGCTCCTCTCTTGAGTCGAACCGACCTACGCTCAGCCTGATGACTAGAGATCAGTGAAGTTTTAAAAAATTCATTTTGACAGCTTCGCCGCACTTCGTCAAGAAATTTGATTTGTTACAAGTTACTTTTTCACACATTGCTTTCTATTGTATGGAGCAGGTGTAATGATAGGGAACGGTGATCGCGCCACTCCCGTCATTTAACCACTAGGATGCCGTGTTCCATGCTGATCGAAGGATCTGAGACTCACATTCAGGTGTGCGGAGAGGCTGTCCGCTCCAGTCTTGATTGAAGAAAACCCACCAAAGGACCTGCGACTTGCCGCAGGTCCTTTGGGGGTTTTCTTCAATCAACGGCCTCTGCGTGATCAAGTGGATGAGGTGAGTATAATTTTTTGTACTTTTAGCAACCATTTTAGGAAAAATTGATTAGTTACCACGAAGCACAAGGAAATTTGACTTTGTGGTGAATCGATTTTTTTTTTTCTGAAATTCATATCGAAGTCCACTTCAATTTGCTCAACACTAGTGATAACATCACCGCGTGCTTCTGGCGTGATCACGTGGTGACGTCATCGTCACCAAGTAATCACGCTGGGAGCGTGCAGTGATGTCATCACACTCAGCGCAGTCCCTTCAGCAGGTCTTTTCCCTTCAAGAGGGGAGGAGACTGCCTCTGTGCGAGCAAGTGGATGAGGTCTTTTTTTTTACCGAAAAGGCCCTACTACACTAGCACGGAACAATTTATAATGGCAGTTTGACAGGTAAACTTCTAACTTCTGTCTAAGCGGTAGCTAAAAACAGTCCCATTGATTGATAGTCTGAATAGGGTTTTAACTTTTATAACGATTCATGACAAATTATTTCATCACAAAACTCATCTCTAGTAAATCAAAACCTGTACCCCAAGGCATAAATTGAACCAAACTTAGGGTTCTGTCACAGAATTTTTTGTAGCAGTTTTGTGTTGTTTTTGCCCATATGTCATGCTTTATCACCTGGCATTTTTAATGGAGTTTTTGCATGCCAAAGTTTGCGCTCCCCTGGTAAAAAAAAAAAACACCATGCAAAAACGCCAGTGTCATATAAAACCACCAATACACGTGTTTATTTCCCTTTTTTTTTATTTTTTTTTGAAGGTGCGAAATTGAACAAATAAGGTCTATGGCAGAAAATGGGGATAAAATTCCAGAACCAGAGCATGTTGTGATTTGAAAAAATTGCCACTGACCTAAAAAAAAACACTTCAAGGGTAAAACAACACCACTACAAAAAAACACGTTCCTACAGGGGTTAATATTTTCTATAGACTCTCATACTATACCAAGTACAGCACCGTACATTGTATAGAGGGCTGCTGGGGTGCTGACAGTACAAAGCCCATTAATCATGACTTGATTACCTATTCCAAGACTATAGCACGTCTTTAATATTTTACTCCCGAAAAGCCCCTTTAAATCAGCATGGAAGAATTCAGCAATTTTTGTCTAGGTCAGTGGAACAAAGGGGCATAGCGGGGGGCGGCGGGGAGATGGTTGAGGGGATAATCCGGCAGTTGCTTTACATGGTGAAGCAGGAAGATGTCCGCTCCCTGCTACACTGTTCCTCTGAGCTCCGGTGCTCCCCATCAGGCCACACATCAAGATGCTGGGTGTGTGGGAGAAGAGGTGCAGGACAGGAATCAGCCTCCTACACAGCCAGCAGCTCTATGTGTGTGACCACATTGTGCTGCTGCTGGGAACGCCGGATGTGCCAGATTATCAGGGAAACCGGTAAGTACTTCTGTTCTTTTTTTAACTTTATTAATGAAGCTGGAGTGGGCACTATGGGCAAAATGTGGGCATCACTGCTGTGAGGGGCGCACAAGGAGGACATACCTACTGTGAGGCGAGCACAAGGAGGACATAACTACTGTCAAGGGGTCACAATGTGGGCTAACTACAGTAAGAGAGAGGAACAATGTGGGCTAACTACAGTGATGGGTGGGACTGGTTGAGTAGAATTATGCATTGGGCGGAGTTAAAGTCCTGGCTTAGTATTAATGAAAATGCTGTGGTGCGATACGTGGGCGGTGGGATGGGGATGGGGTGGTGCGGGAATGGCCGTACTAAATACTTGACCCGGGTGCTGGAAAGCCTAGCTACACCTCTGGTAGAACAGATGCTGTATCTAGGTGTTGTGGCCCTAATATGGCCACCTTTAGCCTCTACATTAATATTATGTCCAAATCAAACAAAGACAGGGAACAAATCAGGGTTATATAAGACTCTGGGTCTCTACCGAACAACATTGAGAGCTGTATCCAAATGGAGACGACTAAAGCTGACCATACAGATTAGATAGAAGTTGGTTGATGATTGGACAACAGTTGACCAAACAAACATCTGGTGAACGTTCATTTCGCAGACACGACCATACACATTTTAGTCCATACTGGCCGTTACTGTTCTTCAAGTTGCCCACACACGTTCAATGAAACCGAGCTATGGACAAAAGATCTTTCTGGCAATGTTTTTTCACAGAAAAGTCTTCCATTCACAAACAATCTTTCTTAGAACAAAAGATCTTTTGTCCAATGAGATGAAAATATCGAACACAGCCATCTTTTTTTCTAACGACATTAGCCTGCCATTGGTAGGCTAAAACTATGATTTGTTGTTAAATTTCACCTGACAAACATTCCTTTTGGTTGAAATAAGCTGTTTTGATCAATTTTCGACTAATGTGTATGACTACCTTTATAGAAGAAGTGAATCTTCCCAGGAGACACCAGTCTACAAGAAAAAATACTCTAAGGGCAAAGAACCAACTCATTCAGGAAATGAGCAAACATCTCAGAAGATCAAGCCTCTCTAGGTTCATGACTCCACTGGATAAAATGTGATTTGTAGGCGAGCAGTAGAAAGGAGGAAACCACTACTTTGCAAGAGCAACATCAATGCTCTTCTTAGGTTTTCAAAAAACTTTAGATGTTCCTCAAGCTGTTTTCTGGAGAGATGAATCAAAAGTGGATCTCTTTGAACAACACAGATCCCAAAATGTCTGATTTCAAGCAAATACAGCGTTTCATAGTAAAAACATCAAACCAGTAGTCAAGCGTGGTGGTGTTAATGTGATGATGAGAAGATGCTTTATTGTCTCATTACCTGGACAACTTGCCATTAGTTAATGACACACCATACCACTGGAATATCCAATGACTTACTGATCTGTAGTGGTCTGGTCTAACCCTCGCCAATGCCTAGAATAAGGAGCTGCAATCTCTACGGCACTTTATCTGCTCAATGGCATCATCCATTCAAGCTATTTTGGAGTCCTTGCAAAATGTTGGGTCAGGAGCAGCACTTATTAGCGATGAAGGGCCTTCTTTCCATTGGTCATAGAAATTTCAAAGGATGGACCCTCAGGATCAGAAATACCCCCACAATGTTTAATATTATTGAAAAAAACACTTTAAGCTCTTATTTCATGCACACTGTCGTATTATGGATCTGTGTTGTAGGCATCCATAATGTATAGATCTGTGGGGCCATACTGTACCTCCATGTCATTAACCTTGGCCTTAGCCCTTCGGGGAACCTCAGTTCCTATGCTTTCAAGTGCTGGCCACTACGCTCTTCCCTTTACTGACAGGGCCAGGCATCATCTTTCTCTCACCTGGCAATTGCATGTCTGAGAACAAATTTGGCGCATGCGCAGTATCTGTAGGCGAAGCAGATTTATCTTCTCCTCGATGCAGTGAAGACTTCATTTACATAAAAAAGAAAATTATTTTCACAAGACAGGCATTGATTTAATCATCAGGATCAACTCTGTAGGCAGTATGCCTGTATTTATAGGATTGATCCTGCCAACAGATTCTTTTTAAAGGGGTCCTCTCATCTCAGACATTGATGGTAAAGGATTTGCCCTCAATGTCAGATAGGTGTGGATCCTACCGATATCCGGAAGTGAACGTAGAGCAGCCCTGCATGCCTGGCCACCCTCCATTTACCGCTATGGGAGTTCCAAAAATAAACAAGAGCCTGCGGTACCATAACCGTAAATGGAGTTGTGGCCATTTTTGCATGGCATGCTTTCCATTCACCTGTATGGGTCTTCCAAAAAATAGCTGAATGGGCTTGCTCAGCCATTTTCGGAACTTCCACAGCAATGAATGGAGAGCGCACCTCGCATTCATGGTGTGTTCTCCTTCTCTTTGGGGGTCCCATTCTGGAGATTGGAACAGATTCTAAAGGTGGGACCTGCACCTATCTGAGATATGCCATCAATGTGGGAGATAGGCAGACCTCTTTACGGGTCCATGAATTTATGAAAATGTATAGGGAGACTGACTGGCTGACTGTCTATAAGCTGAAGCTACATAGCGAGTCTCTGGTCTAGCTCACAGAGAAGGGATGTCCTCTAACATCCATATGCCTTAACTGAAGGCTGCTTTGTCTTCATGAGACTGCCATTTTAAAGGGGTTCTATACTTCATGTACGGCTTCATGCACACAGCCGTATCAGGGAAGTATTAGTATTAGGAAGCTGTAATTTACCTTTATGGGCCCCCTACCATGGTAATAAGTCCAATGGATGCCATATTAAAGGCACCATACAGAGCCAAATGTCGTGCCAATGGCTCTGGATCAAAAGGCTACATGTCTAAGACTTAAATAAAGTTGTTGAGCAATGAAGTGAATGTCAATTTTAAATATAAACCTAATTTTGCTCCATTTTCCGGTTCTCCACATGCAGCCTGTGATATAAACAATGGGGGTTTTCCTCCAGGTTGTCATGGCTACATCAAAGGACACATATACCGTATATCTGCAATGTCACTGTATTTCTAATATTTCTATTTTCTATATATTTTAAGGGATAAAAATCATTGCCATTGACTAGGCATCCGGATACCTCTACTGAGGAGGCCACTATGTGCTGGGAGCATGCACAAGGTTCTTTATTAAAGGGGTGGACAATCTTAGGGTTTCCCGGAGAGTCAAACGTTTAGCTATTATCATTGGGGAACTGCCACGTACACCGTTATTACACAGCACCCAGTGAAATCCTGCAGTGCTGAGGGTCGTGGTTCCTGCAGCTCTCACCCTTGATGAATAAAGAAGAGTTTCATTCAGGGTGACCCCATTCTATCAGCTCAAGATGCCCTAGTAGGGCAGAAGACCGCATGATATCTTCAATAACAAGGAGAAGAAAGGCGAAACACGGTGCCGCAGATGGAAATAGACTTTAACCCCTTAGCATTGGCTAGGGAAGATGCACTTTACTGCTTGAGACATAGTCCCCCTTTAGCAAGGATAATGGTTTGGCCCATCAGCTTTTATCCTCCTTCTTTGATCTTTTTGCTGTAATTTGTAAGGTTCCTATTTGGGCATGAAAAGGTAGATGCCTGGGCAGGGCCGTTTCTAGGACCGGGTGGCCACCCCGGGCGCTGTGAGGAAGGTAGGGCGCCAAGAATGTGGGTAGCAGTGGCGGCGCCAGTACACAGGGAGATGAGCGCTTCAGCGATACAGATGGCTGTGCTGTGTGGGCAGGGGAGGGAGAGGCGTCTCCCATCCATGTTCCTCTGATAGGCTGCAGGCCTTGTGCCGGCAGCCTATCAGAGTGGTGCAGGCGGCGCAATGACGTCATTGTGCCGCCTGAGCAGTACAGAGCGGGACACAGGCCGGAAGGCCTTCATCGCATCGCTTCCAAGGAGGTAAGTATGGGGGGGGGGGGGTTGGGGCAGAGAGGAGACTGGCACATGATGGTGGGGGGGGGGGGGCACAGAGAGGAGACTGGCACATGATTGGGGGGCACTTGTTACTGGCAAATTATTGGGGAGCATCTATGGGGACATTTACTGAGGCCACAAAGAAGGGGTATTTTATATGGGGGCTCTGTGTGGTACCAGTATTATCAGAGGTATTATCTGTTTCTGCAGTATAATATTGGGGACCACAGCGGCACAGTATTGGGGGTAGTAGGATGAATTGTCCAGAAGATGGGAGGATGATGGAAAAGTAGTAAACTGAGGTTTTTTTTCGTTGTCAAACTGCAGAGACAAAAATGGTTGTCTGGTCTGCAGGTCTGAAAGGAGAAGATGAGGACAGAGAGCATCTACATCACAGGAGACGTCACTGGATGTAAAAGGTAAGTGGGGCTGTATTTCTGAAGTGATCGGAGCAGGGGCGCATGGATGGCCGGAAGCGCCCCTCCCGAGACCAGGCTCTGGATCTGCCACTGCACCGGACTGGCCTGTGCCCAGTAGCAGGGCCAGTTGACGTTAGGCAAGTCATAAAGATTAGACTAAGTAAGCGGGGCCCTAGAAATTCTATTACATGGGGCCCCGCTCACTTAGTCTAATCTTGCCTGAGAGAAATTTTACCTAGAAACGGCACTGTGTCTGGGAAATAAATTATGCTGCCAATGGGCATAAACCACTATTATGCTCCTCAGTGTGGCCCCATACTGCCCCATGCTGTGGTTACACCTATGCTTACTCTATTTTCCCATATAGCACATAGATTCTAGGTTACACCATTCATTAGGTTATCATTATGGTAAGCCAGCATGGTCGTAGATACTGTATGGGCTTTTTAGGGCTCATTCACACGAACGTTTTTTGCGTTCCGTATACGGGCCGTTTTTTGAGTTCAGTATACCGTCCGTATACAGAACCATTCATTTCAACGGGTCCGCAAAAAAACGGAATGTACTCCGTATGCATTCCGTTTCCGTATTTCTGTTTTTCCGTTCCGCAAAATTTTGAGTCATGTCCTATTATTGCCTGCAAATCACGTTCCGTGGCTCCATTCAAGTCAATGAGGCTGTAAAAAATACGGAATGCATCCGTATGTCTTCCGTATCCGTTCCATTTTTGCGGAAGTATCTATTGAAAATGTTATGCCCAGCCCAATTTTTCAATGTACTTACTGTTAAAACATTATTATATGCTTCCGTTTCCGATCCGCAAAAAATGGATCACAAACGGAAACCATACGGAAACGGAACGGAAACGGTACTGAAACCAAAAATGGAAAAACGGATCCATTAAAAACGGACCGCAAAACCATACGGTCGTGTGAACAAGCCCTTAGAAGAATAATAGTTTTATAGCTTGCACCTCCACCTCCTGATTCTGATATGTTCCTCGATAGGGTCCATGCTTTAGTGACCCTCCATTGCACAATAAAGCTGACCCCACCACTTTCATTTATCCACTATCTTTGTCCTCTTTCCCTCTTTGGAAGAACTTTTTGTAGTCTCTTAATGGGACTATCTGCTTAGGACAAACCCCTCTTGTTACAAGGATCTGCACAAATTACAATGATCGCAAGGGTTCCCTGCTAGTGGCCGCCACATTGATCACCTGTAATCTGCTGAGGAACCTGGCAGGAAGTGTTCACCTCCACTGCAGCTCCCCTGCAGGGGAAAGAAAGCATTACATACAGGCCATTGAAACCAATGTATAATGTGGGGATGTACTAGGTCCTCCACACGGGCGTAGGAACCGGGGGGGGGGGGGGGGGCCGAATCCCCCCCAGGAAATAATGCGGGGGGGACAGGTATGTAAAAATCCCCCCCAGCGGCAGCGCAATGTGTGCGGCGGTGGCGGGGCACAGGGAGATGAACGCTTCCATTGTGGAAGCGTTCATCTCCACAGTTATCTGTATCGCCGTCCCCAGGACAGCGATACAGATGGCTGTGCTGCGGAGCAGGAGAGGGAGAGGCGTCTCCCTTCCATGCTCCTCTGATAGGCTGCCAGCACTAGGCCGGCAGCCTATCAGATGTTGGTACAGGCGGCGCGATGACGTAATCGCGCCGTCTGTGAGCCATGCAGCGCGGGACACAGGTCGGAAGAGGCCTGCATCGCATCGCTGTGACGGATGGAGGTAAGTATAAGTGTCTTGTTTTGTGTGTGTGTGTGTGTTTTTTTTTTTAAACTGGACCCACTGGCCCATAAGGGAGGGAGGGGGGGGGGAGAGAGAGATTTTTGGCACTTGGGGGGGGGGGGGGCGGAGATATGTGGGCGTGGCTTGAGGGTGGGGGTGGGGACACGGGCTCCATAAGTGCTGTCCCCCCCAGATTTTTGGGGCTTCCTACGCCCATGGTCCTCCACAGTGGAATACACTTTTGCCAGTTACATCTATACTCAAATTCATGAAGGTTATGGTTGAAGAATCCTTTTGCTTTGGGCTAGATGAGTTGCTTAATAGAGGGAGTCCCTTATTTTATGTCAATCTTCCCAAGCAGGGTGTTTGCTGAAGTGAACCATCTGGCGATAAAATGTCACTTGCTTTAGTAGAACAACATTAAAGGGGTTGTCCTGTCTGGACATTTATGGCATATCCAAAGAATATGCCATAAATGTCTAATACTTGTAGGTTGCAACTCTAGAACTTGCCTCTGTCTTGGTAACAGAGCTCTGTCCCGTGCCACCAGGAATGGAGAGGAGGCCACGCATGCATGGCTCTTAACCAAAAAATGTTGGGACTTCCAAAAACAGTCTGCTCGGCTAGTTTTGAAAGTCCTATAGAAGTGAATGGAGAGAGCCAAGCATGTGGGGCCACTTCTCCATTTATAAGATAGAGGCAGGTCCTAGAGCTGGGACCGACACCTCTTGGACATTTATGGTGCATACTGTGGCTATGCCATGAGTTTCCACAAGGTAAAACATGTGTTCCATTACTGCTGATGCTAACGCGTTTTGAAAGCTGTTGTTCTCACTCATGGTCTACTTTGCAGATCATGTTGAACACTATAACGAGATTTACAAATTAAAAGAAAACATAGAAGATGCAAACTACAGACATTATATCTATGTTGCTATGATCCGTGGATGTTGATCCACTGTGCCAACCACCCAGAAGTGGTAGGCAGAGTGGAGCACCCGAGGAATGAGGCTAGCTTGTAGTCAGGAACAAGTTCGGGTCAAAGTCCAGGATGGCAACTGTCAGTATACCTACAGGAAAACATTTATAGCTCAGATAGCAAGGTAAAGCAGACCAGCAGAACCTAGCAGGACCTGTATTGATCAGGCAAAGAGTGAGAGAGACAAGTGGGAGTTTATAGGGGAGCTGATAACTATGTAGTTAGTTGGCAGCTGGACAGAAACACACAGAGGAAGAAGAGAAAGGGTGTAACCCCTTCCGTGCTGAATCTGAGGTGATATTGTAACAGCCCAGAGTGGTGTTACCACTTCTGCACCTTGATACTGTCTTTAAATCTAAGTTTTTTCTTGAAATCCCTAAGTTATTTACCCTATTTATTGCTTCGGAGCCAAAGCCTGGGGTCCAGCCTTATCCAGGTAGGAGCACCGTGACACACATAAAGAGACATTTTAGGCCGCACTATACCACTAGGCATTTTTACACCTGGGACGTGCGACATAGAGGGCCCTGGGCGGAGGCGGCCTGTTGCAATATTCCCTGAACTAAGCTCCTGTTCACACATACACACTGGATTTACAGGTCCACGGGGGTGTCTGATATTTTGACAGGTACAGTATTTCTGCAATGTGAACATAACCTTAATGATGTATCGCAATGCACAGAAGAATCATCAAATTAAAGTTTAATAACCAATTCAGCTCTGCTATATCTCTCTCATATACACATTAGTGAAATCATTAGAATGGAATACAGTATGAAATTAAGGGAACATGTGCACCTACCTCTTAACAGTGCAGGGATATTACATCTTGGAGTTAACAAGCTGGAGTCGCTGTCATGTGTACATTGCAACAAGGGAGTTTAGTTGTATCTGGAAATTAAAGAGACATTTATGAGAGACATAAAGACGCCTGTGTGTAAATCATTCGGGTTATGTAACAATGAACTCAAATATATCTAATAAACCTTTGAAATCAGAATTTCATTGTTGTAAAAGATGACTTTATATTGTGCTAACAAAGTTGGTTATAAAAGCAACATTTTACTGTATACACCTGACAGTTTTCATGATTAAGTCTTAAATCCAACAAGCCCGAGACGAACGGCGAAGATTCCCGGCACAAAAAAGATCAATACTGTTTTCAGGTTTAAAGAAATAGATTTAAATACGGATTATTAAGTGAGCCATAGACACAATGTATCTTCGCCGGGGGACTTCTTGTGCTTCTATATTCAAGATGAGTGGAGGAAAAGTATCGGAAACCCGAGACATGGACATAAGCACCAGGTATGGGACCCATAAGATGAGATGGTCAGCTGAGGAGGTAACAGCCAGAGGGCAATGCCATCCTGTTCTACAACAAATAATGGGAAAGGGTGCGTAAACATGAGTGGGCACAAGGGAGGCATTTTAATTGTGTGTGGGCAATGGCACTTTATTGTGTGTGGGGAAACAAGGGGGCAAATGATCTGTGTGCAGACATCAAATGGGCATTTTACCTGTATGGGGGCACAAAGGGGCCAGTTTAACTGTATGGGGGCCATTAAGGAGACATTTTAACTTATTGAGGCACTAAGGGGCACTGTGTGGGAGTCAAAATGGGGCATTTTACATGTGTTGGGTGCACTGAGGGGGCACTTTAACTGTATGTTGGGGGCACTATTACTGTAAGGGGGGCAGTGTTACAGTGTAGGGGCACCATTACTGAGCTGATGCCACAGAGATGGGAACACTAGTACTGTGGTGGAGAAAGGGGCGGCACTACTACTGTGTGTGGAGCACTGCAGGGGGCACCGTTACTGTGTGAAGACTATACTGTGTTACAGGATTAGGACTTGATGCCACTAAGGAAGCACTTGTACTGTGTAGGGCACTGGGGCACTATTACTGTGTAGGGCACTGGGGTGTAGGGGTGCACTGTTATTACCTGATTGTGTTATTACCACTATTACCATCTAGAGCATCTGTTATGGCACTAATATTTTGGGGGTAACTATAGATATAGGGGGACCTAGGGAAGCAGCAAGCACAGTATTGGGGAATGTAGCAGTAAGGTAATTTTAAAGAGGCAGTAGGAAGAGAAATTTGCGTACAGGGTGAGTATAATTTGGAAGGGTGCTGGAAAGCTAAGATCTAATATGTTATGGTCAGGAAAAGTAGTCATGGTGGTCTGCATAAGATGGAGAACAAAAGAGAAAGTAAATGACCGCAACTACATGCAATGTCACTTGTGATATACAGAATTTATTTGCACTGTATTCACTTACAGTATATGTTCTGCAGAGCCCCTAGGTAGAACTAGTAGTTTACCACCATATGGTCATTGTATGGTGGCAAAATTGGTCTTTGTACAGTGCTACTCAATGGCAATGTGTGGTCCTGGTGTGGACATATTATTTGGTAACAGTATGGTGTTGTTATTCAGGCACTGTCAGATAGTTATATGTGGTCAAGGTGTGCAGTATTGTTTAGACCTTATTTATTGGTATTACATGGTAACTCTATGATGGTATTATTTAAAGGCTGTGTGACTAGTACTACTGTTATCAAGAGTTCTCTCCTGCCACAGCGCCACTAGGACACGCTGTACAGTACAGCAAAGTTTGCTGAGCATTGGACGTGGCTGCCTTTGTTTAGGGAGAAAGGAATGAACGTCTCTTCTCCAGAAGAGACGAGGAGGAACCTTTTTCACTGATCCCTGCCAATGCTTTCTGTAATAGTAGCAATGAGAATGGGGGTGGAGTGTGCACAAGACTCTGAATCCAGCCAAGGCTTTATAATTAAAGGGGTGGCCCATCTCACACACTGGTGGCATATCGCTAGGATATGCCTCCAATGTCAAATAGGTGCAGGTCCCATCTTTGTGACCTGCACCTATGTCTAGTACTGGTCCCTTAAAGGGTTTCTGTCACCAACTTTTGACATTATAAGCTGTCTGACATTAGCTATGTGCTAATGTCAGACCAGCTTGATAATGTCTTTTTTATAAAAATCCGCTGTATATATAGTCTGAAAAACTTACTTTTATATTATGTAAATTAGCCTCTAGGAGCAGGGCGTTGCCCTGCTCCTAGCGGCTCCGTCCGGCAACCTGCTGGCACGCCCTTCACACTTGATTGACAGTGCAGGGCAGCGATCCTCCTGCACTGTCTCGTTCTGAATCGCGCGCCCGCGCCGCCGCTCTGTATTCGGCGCAGGCGCGGTGAGCAGAGGACGCTGGTGCCTGCTGTCCTCTGCTCACCGCGCCTGCGCCGAATACAGAGCGGCGGCGCGGGCGCGCGATTTCAGAACGAGACAGTGCAGGAGGATCGCTGCCCTGCACTGTCAATCAAAGTGTGAAGGGGCGTGCCAGCAGGTTGCCGGACGGAGCCGCTAGGAGCAGGGCAACGCCCTGCTCCTAGAGGCTAATTTACATAATATAAAGTAAGTTTTTCAGACTATATATACAGCGGATTTTTATAAAAAAGACATTATCAAGCTGGTCTGACATTAGCACATAGCTAATGTCAGACAGCTTATAATGTCAAAAGTTGGTGACAGAAACCCTTTAAAGTGAATGAGGTTGCTCCACCAGTTACCAGCCATCCACCGGTAACTGGCTATTTCTTGAACTCCCATAGAAGAGAATGAAAAAATGGGTGAGCTTGTGTCATACACTCTTCATTCACTTCTATGGAAGTTCTGGAAAGGGCCAACCGTGCTTGCACAGCCCATTTTTAGAACTCCCATAGAAGTAAATGGAGAGCATGCTACTCATGTGCAGTGCACTCTCCTTCACTTTGGAGGCCCCGTTCTAGAGAAAGATGTGTGTCTCAGAGGTGGGACCTACACCTATCGGATATTGGTGGCATATCCTAACACCAATGCATGAGATGGGCTTTAATCTTTTTTTCTTCCTTTAGAAAATCCTGTGTACACCCCATGGGATAGTAATTTTCACAACAGTGAAGATAAATGGCATGGCGGCTCAATGGTTAGCACTGGTGCCCTGGGTCCTGAGGTTCAAATCTGTCTAAGGACAACATCTGCATGGAGTTCACAACATTTAGGTCTTCTGCTTTTCTTAAAGGGAAGCTGTCTCCAAGATTTTGGACTATTATCTTCAGTGATACATGAGTAGTACTGGAGATAGCAGGAGTCCAGATGGCTATTTCTTATTTTACGCCTGTTTTAGGAGCATGAAAATAGTCTAAATCTACAGCAACAAGGGAGCTGGCGTAGATTTAGAAGCGGTGGTGGATCTGTTGAAGTATGTAGAGAGCAGCGTCTGCCAGCACAGGGCTCTACTAAGACCAGTGTCTAAAACACCAGTCTTAATAAATGACCCCCTTAGTTTCCAGCAGTACAACAGTTCCCTAAATTGTAGCTGAAAAGAAACTATTTTAAATTGGTTCTCTTACTGACAGACCCCATGTGCACTATTAGGGCGAATAGACATTAGAGGTCCTGAACTGTGTCAAACCCCGCCAGTCGATATATATATAACTTGTATACAGATTACATTCGTAAGAAATGTATGGCCAGTGTTGGTTTCTCCTCTGGTTACAGCTTATCAGTGGGGTTGGCTTCAACAGAAGAAAGGATTGTCCCATATCTTTTAACTGTCCAATTCATAGTGATTTTCCTAGGAAACTGACCCATAAAGGATGGAACAGGTGGAATTCCCAAGGGTGATTATTTCTACGAGGTTTGTGGCATTCCCGGATGGATCAGGGTATAATTTAGGGAAATGTTGGGAGCCAGACTGACTTGGGGTGGCCATGTCACATTACAATTAAGGCTGTGTTCAACGATAGACAGAGACATTTTTTACAATGGAATCCTATTGTGATGGATGTGTGGCATTCCTCTACGGCAGGGGTGCACAACCTTTTCTGGTTGGGGGCCATCTTGTCAGCCTGAACCAATTCCAAGGGTCAAAAATAAATCTTAAATGGGTATTACCAACCAAAATGCTATATTTCTGGCATATTGAACATACAGTATATACTATAAATGTCTAGTTACAGCTCTAGGACTCCCATCTAATAGGAGAATACATTAAAGATACATGTAAGAAGCAATAAGACATAGACCTACATGTCTTTTACCAGATGTTTGGGAGCTGCACAGAATGGAATCGAGGGCTGCATGTGGCCCCTGGGCCGCAGGTTGTGCAACCCTGATCTCAGGCATCCGTTTAAATTATACGCCATGTGTATTTGCAGTACCCCAGAGTACGGGGTATCAGCAAATTGTTAGTTTCATTATGTTATATAATGTAATGTTATATCATGCTATGTATTGCACACAGAATAACCAGGTATGGATGAAACCGCTGGGGTTAACAATCCTGGCTCAGCGCTTGTAGGAGATAAGCTATGGGCTGCCCCCACCTCCATGCCTAACTAGGACAAGACTGGAGTTTAAGGAGAGAGGAAGCTGTGACTTGTTTTCCCTCTTCATAGGCCCAAAAAGCTACAGAGACTGACTGATCTCTGCATGATCTACAGAAGGAGAGAAAGAGTAAGACGAGGGAGAGAACTAGAGAACTTACTTAGTCTTCATGGCCAAGCACTGGAGTCAGTAAGGTAACCTGCTACCAAAAGCTGTTAAGATTTTATTGCAGTAAGGAGGATACTGTTAAGACACCCTTCACACCTGGCTAGTCATATCTCTAAAACCCTGTATCCTTCAGTGGACATTGAAAGGGTACTATTGCCCATTATAGATTCTACTATAAAATAAGACAAGGGGAAAAGGGCCATATCTCCATACATCGCTATCTGGGAAGAATTGCACTGTGTACAGTTGGAACTGAGTTTTTCTATCGTTGGATGTACTACAACTCCCATCTTGCACTTCAGTAAAAAGAGGCATTTATTCTGTTACGTTTGGCCTGGTTACTGACTCCTGCATCATACACCGGCCATTGCACTCTACATGCCCTGCCTTGCTTTGCACCCATACAGACACTTAACATCATGGGTAGCCTCACTGCCACCGGGAACGATTCTGTCCTGGAGGAAGAAAGGGTGCCCCCTCCTTTCACTGCACGGCCCTAGGGAGCAACAGTGTGAGGAAAGCCACCGTGATAGACTTTCTAGAGCCAGAGCCCCTATCACTCCCATCCTCTACTCCGGCATCTGATGGGCTTGCTGCATACACATTAAACATGGGACAAAAACATCATATGAACACAGCCTAAGAATTTATGGTTAGATATAAAAATAGCTGTTTAGTCCTATGTGCTAATGTTCGTTTTACACGGGGCGCCTATGGAAATGATTTCTCACACTTGACGAGTATATACAGTAAGTGAAATAATTGCATTATCACTTGTTTTGTTATGTAACTGAAAATGTAGAATTATGCATACCATTGTGTCACATCCACATAGCTGATTGGGTAGGTGCTTTGCATTCCTGCGTAGCAACAGTGGATGTCTTAGCCCAGTGACGGACTGGGAACTTAAAGCGGCCCTGTAAAAAATGCTAAGAATTGCCTCATTTTGTATTCATGTCCAAATTTATGGAAGGCAGGGTCAACATAAGTAGGTGGGGCTAGCAATACCACATTATGGCACATTATACCACTCCAACAGAGCTAAATACCACAGTCTATCACAAAATACTGCAACCAACAGCACGAAAAACATCCCCAAAAAAGAGTGAAGCGCGATCCATTTGCTTAATCGCGCATGCACCGTCCGCCGACGCTTCACTCTGCGCGATGGTCGGGATCGCGCTGCAAAGGAGGGCGACGGCGCATGTGCCGCCGATACAAGCGCGGTCCCGGCCAGGAGGACAAGTGTCAATTAAAGGGCTGAGAGGCGTGGTTAGGCGGGGGAGGCACATCCTGGAGTCAAGGACGGTCTGCCTCCTTGACTTGTATCGTGACTTGTGACGCAGGAGAGCAGGACTTTATAAAGTGATTTTTTCATGAATCTACAGGCCAGAAAAACAGGAAAAACCAGTTTGGAAACACAATGAGGATGATCTATAAGGTACTGTGAATAGTTTATTAAGTGAAAAGCAGGTGACAGGTTCGCTTTAAGTTCTGAAATGTATGGCTTAGTAGAGAATTTAAAGCCGCACTCAAAGCAAACCTGACTAGTGCACATTCTGAGGAGCATCGAAGAGTAAATCCATGTCTTATGTGCCACCTCATTAGACATAACACAGCGTATTAGTTTTTACTACAGAAGTGGTATCTGACCTGAGGCTCTCCAGCTGTTGCACAACTACAAATCCCAGCATGATAGGATTGTGTACTTTTGCAAAAGCTGGAGAGACACAGGTTACAGACCACTGGCCACGAATATTCCTTTAAAATGTACATCCATCCAAAATCCTTGAAGGAGTTCTCTGGGTATAACAACCTTGTAAAGGGGTTGTCCCAGAATTAAGAAAATGAAAATACTTAAATATTACTTTATTATAAATATATTCCAAAATACCTTACATTAGGTATAATGGCTCGTTTTGTCTGGGGAAACCTTAGGAGAAACAAAATGGCAGCCGTCCTATTAGTACGCCCAAAACCTGTCCTAATCACACAGCAGGACAAGTTACTTCACCACACTGAGCTAAAGAGCTGCCTCAGCCTCCTCTTTTACTTATCAGAGATTGTGATCCTGAATACAGATGATAAGAACTTCAGCTGAATCTCTGTAGGAATGGAGTTCATAAGCAGATGTGGCTAATGAGCAGCAGCACTTGTGTGCAGTCTCTATTACCACAGTCCCACATCACTACAGTCTATCCTGTCCGTCCTCTCTGTACTTTATGTCTTCTCCTTCATTCAGAGATTCAGCTGAAGATCTTATCAGCTGTATTCAGGACCATAATGCTGCCTTGGAGTGACCTTGGATTCTGCCCTCTCCTTCCGACCACACATCCAAGCCCTTTCCACCACCTGCCGTTTCCAACTCAAAAACATCTCCCGAATCCGCCCTTTCCTCAACTTTGAATCGGCAAAAATGCTTATACATTCCCTCATCATCTCCCGCCTAGACTACTGCAACATTCTCCTCTGTGGCCTTCCATCTAGCTCTCTCGTACCCCTACAATCTATCCTCAACTCTGCTGCCCGACTAATCCATCTCTCCCCCCGTTACTCCTCTGCATCTCCCCTCTGCCAGTCCCTGCACTGGCTCCCCATTGCCCAGCGAATTCAGTTTAAAATACTAACCCACACATACAAGGCCGTCCACAATCGGTCCCCTCCCTACATCTCTGAGCTACTTTCCCGATACATCCCCACACGCAATCTTCGATCCTCACAGGACCTCCTTCTCTCCTCTCCTCTTATCACCTCTTCCCAAACTCGCCTGTGCATCCCCTATACTCTGGAACTCGCTACCCCAACATATCAGACTCTCACCTACAGTGGAATCCTTCAAAAGCAACCTGAAAACCCACCTCTTCAGACAAGCCTACAACTGGTGACACTGCTGCATCTATACCGCCATGACCAGCTTCACCCTCGCCTACTGTCTCCATCCCCCATACCATGTAGATTGTAAGCCCTCACGGGCAGGGCCCTCTATCCTTCTGTACCAGTCTGTAACTTGTCTCGTTCATGCTTAAGGCAATTGCCTGTATTATGTATGTGCACCGCTTATGATATGTACAGCGCTATGGAATGAATGGCGCTCTAAAAATAATAATAATAATAATAATAATAATCCCTGACAAGTAGGAGAGGAGGATGAGGCAGCTCTTTATCTCAGTGTTGTGAAGTAACTTGTCCTGCTGCGTGATTAGGACAGGTTCTGTATGTACTAATAGGATGGCGGCCATTTTTTTTTCCTAATGACTGCTCCCTAGACAAAATTAGCCATTATAACTAATGAAAGATATTTGGGAATACATTTATAATAAAGGAATATTTACGTATTTTCATTTTCTTAATTCCCGGAGAACCCCTTCAAGCAATGCCTGCAGTCTGCCTCCGTAACTAAATGATTCATACTTGCGTACCATGCTGTTTTCCGAATTCCCATGTTCCTTTCCCTGGACTCTTCATATCCAGAGCTACATGGGCATGGTCACATGCTCCGCTGCAGTAAACAACTGGCTTCAGCATGACGTGGCCCCGGCTGGGAGCAGGTAAGTATGAATGTTCTGTTGACAGGGGCAGGCTGCGGGCATTACATAAAAAGTATTTATTCTCGGAGAAACCCTTTCAAGGAGAGGTCCAATTTTGCACCTATTCTTTTTTTAAAGGGGATGGTCACATTCTGGTTACTGTTGACCAATGTGTTTGTGAGATGATTATATGGCACTTACTGATAAAGTCATTGTCGAAATTTTGCCCCATTTTCTATATTTCATAAGGTATTCTGCCTTGTTTACCAAGTCTTATTGCTGTCCACACAGAGGTCCTGTCCATAAGATGGCTGCTGATGGAGGGTCATGTGACCAGACAAATCATCTCCATGTGATGTCTCCTCCATTCAAACACCTCCACCTGCACTAAACTTCCAACAGAACAAGTAGAGATGGCTGGTGCAGTGTATTTGAAAGGAGGAGGTGATTTGCCTGGTCACATGACCCTCCATCAGTGGCCATCTTATGGACAAGACTAGTGTTGAGCGAACAGTTCGAGAATAGTTCGGGTTCGTACTGAATTTTGGGGTGTCCGGGACCCAGACCCGAACCCGGACATTTTCAAAAAAGTTCGGGTTCGGGTTCGGTGTTCGTCGATTACTTCCCGCTTTCTGAAGGGCTGCACAGCAGCCAATCAGCTAGCGTTTTACTTCTTGCCCTAAGAGCCCATCACAGCCATGCCTACTAATGGCATGGCTGTGATTGACCAAGTGCAGCATGTGACCCAGCCTCTATTTAAGCTGGAGTCACGTAGCGCCGCACGTCACACTGCTCTGATTAGTGTAGGGAGAGGACGCAGCTTCTGTCAGGGCGAGATTAGGCAGGTTAAAGTCAGCAACAGCACCTAATGAACGGATCGATTTACAGCTGAGAATCATTGAACTTCTGCTAGTTACTTGCTCGCTGGTTTTTAGGCTGCACAGAGCGTTTTTCTGTCACTTATTTTCTGGGTTGATCGGCGGCCATTTTGTGACTTGTGGTGCGCCAGAAGAAGCTGCCACCAAGTCCATCAATCCATCAATACTAGTTTTTTTTTTTTTGCTATATCCTACATCAGGGGCTTGGCTGTGCTAATTGTCACCCCTAGAAACTCAGGAAAGAAATTTCTATATTTTATTAAGGGTTAAATACAATTGCCCAAATACCAATCCCTAAATCTGGTGTTCCAGCTTTGGTTAGACAAGTATAATACTGTCTGCTGTCTGGCAAAGGATAGATTATTTTCTGGGGTGAAATTCAATTGCCAAAATAGCAATACCATAAATCAGTGGTTTCAGCTGTGGCTGGCAAAATAGAATAGTGTCCGAGGTAACGCACACACGTACAGACGCACGTACACGATTCTTGAATAGTTGTATTATCGCGATAATAAAACTAACAGTGTAAAGTTGACTGTATTGCTCTAAGTTATATTCGCGTACGAATGTAACTTCTATTACAGCACACCAATACTTAAAACTGACTAAGAGACAGCTTTAAGTTCTATTCGAACGCGATTGCAACTTTGGAACTTAAAGTGGTGTACGATTTTAAAAGTTGAGTACTAAAAGTTGGAATCGCAATGCGATTCTTATGTATTTGCTTAATCGCATTGCGATTACAACTTTGAGCTACCGATCACCATGGGAACGCCTCCTCCAGTAGAATGTACTGTCGGATGTGAGAATTAAGTTGAAATCGCAATGCGATTATTATATATCTGCTAATCGCATTGCCGTTTCAACTAGCATTGCTAAATAATTCCATCCATATTCGTTAACTTACTGACTCAGTAAGTTAACGATATGGATGGAATTATTTAGCAATGCTAAGTTGAAATCGCAATGCGATTAAGCAAATATATAAGAATCGCATTGCGATTTCAACTAATTCTCAGATCCGACAGTACATTCTACTGGAGGAGGCGTTCCCATGGTGATCGTTAGCTCAAAGTTGTAATCGCAATGCGTTTATTGCGGTATATTATCCCTCTGGGTGTCTTTTACAGCCTTTTTAGTGCCCAACAGTTCGGGTCCCCATTGACTTCTATGGGGTTCGGGTTCGGGATGAAGTTCGGGTTGAGTTCGGATCACGAACCCGGACATTTTCCGGAAGTTCGGCCGAACCTCTCGAACCCGAACATCCAGGTGTTCGCTCATCTCTAGACAAGACCTCTGTATGGACAGCACAAATAATTTTGTAAACAAGAGAGAACACCTTATGAAATATAAAAAATGGTGCAGAATTTCGACAAAGGCTATATTAGTAAGTGCCATATAATCATCTCACTAACAAATTGGTCAAGAGTAGCCAGAAACTGTCCAACCCCTTTAAAGGGAACCTTTCATCAACTTTATGCTGACCTCACTGAGGGCAGCATAAAATAGTGACAGAAATGCTGATCTCAGCAGTTTGTCACTCATGAGCTAAAAGTAAGTGGTTGCCGAGAACCAGCATCATAGTCATTGCAGCGCAAGCCTTGAAAAGAGTCAGATCTACCGGAGAAGAGTCCTGGTTATTATAATCTCCTGCTCTCCCGAACATCTGCTGATGATTGGCAGTTCTCTCCTAGAGAGAAAGGGAGAAAACTCGGTAGAAGACTGTCAATCATCAGCAGGTGGGAAGGGAGAGCAATAATTATGGAATAACCAGGACTCTTCTCAGGTGTCCGTGACTCTTTTCCAGGCCCAGTCTGCAATGATTGTGATGCTGGTTCTCGGCAACCACTTACTGTTAACTTTTAAAGGACAGACCGCTGAAATCAACTCACCTGTATATACTTTATGCTGCTGTTAGTATAGGCAGCATCAAGTTGATGACCCTTTAAGTGTTTTCAAGTGATGCAGTGAATCATCTCTTTTACTACACAAACCTATGTGTCTCCATGGTAACAGACTACAAGCATGTCCTGTGTAGTCGGACACTGCAGTCACGCTGTCTTCCACTTGTCCTCTATTTCTTGCTACATTTGCTCATTTTGGAAGAAGTAGGGGATAGCTGAAAATCAATAACACTTCAGGATCAGACTACAAGGTGGTGGTTTGAAGTGTGGTTGTTCACGTTTAGAGATGAACCAATTCAAAAATTTGGAAATTCGATCTTAAATTTTCAACAAAAATCAGATTCTACAGATTTGAATTTGGTGTCATTTGGGAGAATTAACCAGTGGACAGAAGAGAGGAAGAAAAAGGGCTCTTTCACAAGAGTGGATGCCGTGCGGGTAATCCGCTGCGTGAAAGAGAGCCAAGCCCCGTTCTGGACAGCAGAGACATGGAGAATTAACATGATTGATAATGCTCCGTGCCTCTCTGTGATCTTTTTACTACAAATTCACAGTGAGATAAAGTTGTCACTGTGATTTTATAGTAAAAAGGTCAATCATGTTAATGCTCCTTGTTTCTGCTGTCCGGAACGGGGCTTTGCTCTCTTTAACACAGCGGATTACCAGCACGGGACCCGCTCGTGTGAAAGAGCCCAAAGAGTTTTCCAGGCAATCAGAGCAACTTTAATTCAGGCCGAATTTATCAAATTGGCTGGTTGATTCTGCCAAATTGGACTTGAATTGTTCATCTCTAGATCTGTAATCATGTTTTTTTTTTTTTTTAAACAAGAAGATGGTTTAAAGGTGGATATGACCTTTACGTGCCCTAGGCCACAACGTAAAGCTCTACTCTTGACACGGGTCCTTAGTGGTGAGTAATGCTTAATTACAATATTCTACATTTCTTGCAGTTTATAACATTTTGTTATATGGAGGTTTGGCTAATTTCTAAAGAAAGCTTAATTTTTGTTCTTAAGAAATGATTACTCATCACTACTGCGAGAAGTACGGTAATACATCACATACGTTTGGCACAATGAATGGTGCTACAAAATGTGTTCCTAATTAATCTCAGCCAATTGACACCGTTGTTGGATGCACAGACGAATGTATGATCGAGTTTTCATCATATTTTTTTAAATTTACTATGATCTCTTTATGTTTATTACATACTATAATTATGTAACAGAAATTCATAAACAATTCCGTAACATTCTTGTAAAATACATTAAAACTACAAGATACGACACAAACATAGAGTTCAAGGGTTATTTTGGTACCAAAAAAAAAATTAAACCAGATTATACTCACCTTGCCGTTCCTCCACTGCTGCCATTCCAATGAAGCCCGGTTCCCAGCCGTGCTCCACTTCTAGAAAGTGGTTGTGAATGCAGCGGAGCCAATCACTGGATGCAGCCATGACCTTCCACAGTCACTGCCTGCTGAGCTGTGAATCTAATCCAATCTTGTATGATCCTGCCTGCTGAGCTGTGAATCTAATCCAATCTTGTATGATCCTGCCTGCTGAGCTGTGACTCTAATCCAATCTTGTATGATCCTGCCTGCTGAGCTGTGAATCTAATCCAATCTTGTATGATCCTGCCTACTGAGCTGTGTATATAATCCAATCTTGTATGATACAGCCTGCTGAGCTGTGTATCTAATCCAATCTTGTATGATCCTGCCTACTGAGCTGTGTATCTAATCCAATCTTGTATGATACAGCCTGCTGAGCTGTGTATCTAATCCAATCTTGTATGATCCTGCCTACTGAGCTGTGTATCTAATCCAATCTTCTATGATACAGCCTACTGAGCTGTGTATCTAATCCAATCTTGTATGATACAGCCTGCTGAGCTGTGAATCTAATCCAATCTTGTATGATCCTGCCTACTGAGCTGTGAATCTAATCCAATCTTTTATGATCCTGCCTGCTGAGCTGTGAATCTAATCCAATCTTGTATGATCCTGCCTGCTGAGCTGTGAATCTAATCCAATCTTGTATGATACAGCCTGCTGAGCTGTGTATCTAATCCAATCTTGTATGATCCTGCCTGCTGAGATGTGTATCTAATCCAATCTTTGTATGATATAGCCTGCTGAGCTGTGAATCTAATCCAATCTTGTATGATCCTGCCTGCTGAGCTGTGTATCTCATCCCATTTTGTATGATACAGCCTGCTGAGCTGTGTATCTCATCCCATTTTGTATGATACAGCCTGCTGAGCTGTAAATCTAATCCAATCTTGTATGATCCTGCCTACTGAGCTGTAAATCTAATCCAATCTTGTATGATCCTGCCTGCTGAGCTGTGAATCTAATCCAATCTTGTATGATATAGCATGCTGGAGTGTGTATCTAATCCCATCTTGTATGATACAGCCTGCTGAGCTGTGCAAATAAAACCCTTATGCACACGACCGTATCCATTTAGCGATCCACATTTTGTTGCAGTCCCATTGAGTTCTATGAATAGGACATGTTCTATCTTTACTGGAACTGACATATGGATGTAGAAAACACGCTGATGATGTCCCTGTGTTTTCCATATCCGT
Organism: Bufotes viridis; assembly: GCA_033119425.1. Lineage (NCBI taxonomy): Eukaryota > Metazoa > Chordata > Amphibia > Anura > Bufonidae > Bufotes > Bufotes viridis. The sequence goes on along the minus strand of CM065597.1, from coordinate 26,783,538 downwards.
ATGTCAGTTCTGCAAAAGATCGACTATGTCCTATTCTAGACGTCATAATGCAGATCTAAAACCCATAGAACTCAATAGGACTGCAAAAAAAATGTGAATCGCACACAGACAACATCCTTATTTAGTGGATCCATGACTTGAAAACACGGTTGTGTGTATGAGTCCTATCACTCATACTGAAAGCCCATAACAGTGTCATCCATGGCATCCCCATAACAATGACATCCACGATGTTCCCATACCATTGACATCCACGATGTTCCCATAAAAATGACATCCACGGCACCCCCATAATAGTGACCTCCACAGTGCCCCCATATCAGTGACATCCACAGTGCTCCCATATCAGTGTCATCCACAGTGCCTCCATAACAGTGACATCCACAGCGCCTCCATATCAGTGACATCCACAGCGCCTCCATATCAGTGACATCCACAGGGCCTCCATAACAGTGACATCCACAGTGGCCCTAGTGCCATCCAATGCCCCCTATTTGCCATCCAGTGCTCCTTTGTGACATCCAGTGCCTGCATTGTGCTATCTAGTGACCCCTTGTGCCATCCATTGCCCCCTTGTGCCAACCAGTGCCCCATTATGCCATCCAGTTCCCTAATTGTGACATCTAGTGCCACTTTGTGCCATCCATTGCCCCCTTGTGCCATCCATCGCCCCCTTGTGCCATCCAGTTCCCACATTGTGCCATCCATTGCCCCTTGTCCCATCTAGTGCCCCCATTGTGCCATCCAGTGCCCGCATTGTGTCATCTAGTTCTCCCATTGTGCCATCCAGTGTCCCCTTGTGCCATCCAGTGCCCCCATTGTGCCGTCCAGCGCCCCAGTTTGCCATCCAATGCCCCCTTATTTGCCATCTAATGCCATCTAGTTTGCCATCCAATGCCCCTTGTTTGACATCCAGTTCCCTCATTGTGCTATTCAGTTTACCCAATGTGCCATTTAGTCTCCTCTTGTGCCAACCATTGCCCCCTTGTGCCTTCCATTGCACCATCTAATGCCCCCGTGTACCATCCAGTGCCACCATTTTGCCATCCAGTGCCCCCTTGTTTGTCATACAGTGCCCCCTTTGTGTCTGCCAGTGCCCCCTGTTTACGATCCACAGTGCGCCCTGTGACACGCACAGCATAGCGATCAGCCTCTGTAGCAGATCACTATGCTGTCACTCCAGCGCTAGTGTTGATCACGAATTTTCGAATTGCGAATTTTAATCTCGAATATCAGCACTTCGAGAATTCGCAAATATTTAGAATATCGCTAAATATATTCGCAATCGCGAATATTCGTTTTATGCGAATTTTTTATATGCAAATTTTCGCATGCAAGAAAATAATGTCATTATTTTCTTGTTTGCGAAAATTCGCATAAAAATTTGCATAAATTAGCATAACAATTCGCATAAGCTGGTATTTAAAAGGTATCTTGTAAATTCCAGTTTATGCGAATATTTATGCTAATTTATGCAAAAAATTTTATGCGAGTTTTCGCAAACAAGAAAATAATGTCTGGAGATTACGAATTTGCGAATTTTCGAATATATGGCGAATATTCGCCCAAATATTCGCGAAATATCGCGAATTCGAATATTGTCCCTGCCGCTCATCACTATCCAGCGCTTACCTTGAGCTGTGCAGGAGTCAGGAGTTGGGTGAACTGAATGGCACAATGAGGGAACTGGATGGCAAACAAGGGGGCACTGGATGGCAAACAAGGGTGCATTGGATGGCAAACAGGGGCACTGGATGGCACAATGGTGGAACTAGATGACACAATGGGGGCACTGGATGGCACAATGGGGGCACTAGATGGCACAAGGGGCAATGAATGGTACAATTTGGGAACTGGATGGGACAAGAGGGCAATGGATGGCACAATGGGGTAACTGGATGGCACACGGGGGAACTGGGTGGCACAAGGGGGCAATGGAATGCACAAGGGGGCATTGGAGGTCACAAAGGGGGACTGGGTGGCACAAGGGGGCAATGGATGGCACAAAGGGGCACTGGATAGAAGCCTGTACGTGGCAGAGAATGACAGCCAGCAGTCCTTCACATGCGCATTCACTCGTGACGATCCATCTCCTGCTGCAGAAAGGAAGAGAAGAATACGGACTTCGGCCAGAAGCTAAGAAGACCCATCCGGAGGGACCACGTGATCGGTAGGCGGATCTCCGAACTGGCTGCACTGTGGAAGGTATGTATTACAGCACTAACCTTCCCTCCACAGGTTAGATTTGGAGCAGCAATTATTACTAGATATAAGTGAATTTTTCGGAAAAATTTGCTTCGATCCAAATTTATTCGCAGGGAATCACATTAAAAAACGGCTGTTTCCGGGCTGAAGAGAGCCTTTATAGGCATGTAGAACACTGTGCCTTGCAGTAACACGCATAGGGAGTCTGCTGTGGTAGTGAAATAATACTGTGAGTCAGTATAACATGCAGATGACAGACGTCGCTCTTAGAATCATTGCACACTTTATTTATTTGGGCAGTCACGTGGCCAAACCTGACCAAATAACTCAAGTATCAACTCAGCCTTACAGGTCGATGTTGGCATCAAGAAAAAGCGCACTCCTTTTAAACCTTCGTCAGCTGATTCCACATAGATGTCTACAGAATCTGTTCTATTAAACGCTTATACAAGTAGAGCCCCCCTGACAGAGTGTAGAGGGTGTCAGCAGTAAGTTTGTGTTGACGTCACTGATTAATTCTCCCCATTCTCTGATCCGTCAGAACAATAACCCAGAAAAAACAGATCCTGTCTGTGGAGCATACACCTTCACTCGGTCAGCATTTGCTCAATAATCCATCAGCATTGCTAAAGGCAAAAAAAAATAGGAGTGGATCTAAAACAGAGATGACACGTGAATGGAATATTTGCATGTCTTCTGTGTTTTCTACCCACTCCTGCTTTTGGCTACCAAATCATAAGCCAATCCTGATGGGACCATACAGGCCTTACAGCTGCTACACAGACAGGATCCGCTGTGCATCTAATTTTTCCTTCCTTCTGACAGATCAGAAGAAGTGTCAAATAAATGATGATGTCAGCCAGGCCAAAAGCCAAAATAGTGAGCCAGTCATGAAGTGGGCAGGGTGGCAACAGCATAAGAAGTCCACAGAGTGGACCTATGACATAGTGGTGAGGTGGAAGAGGCATGAGGAGGCCACCAAGTGGCACAATGACCGAGTCTGCTGGTGGTGGTAGCATGAGGAGATCACAGAGCAGCACAATGACATAGTCTGGAGGTGGCACCAGCATGAGGAAGCCACAGAATGGCACAATCACAGAGTGTGGAGGTGGCAGCAGCATGAGATAGCCACAGAATGGCACAATGATCGAGTCTGGAGGTGGCGGCAGTATGAGGAGACCACAGAGTGGCACAATAACAGAGTGTGGAGGTGTTGGCGGAAGCAGCAGCATCAGGAGGAGGCCAGAGTGGCACAATGACAGAGTCTTGAGTTTTGCAGCAGCATGAGAAAGCCACAGAGTGGCAAAATGACAGAGTCTGGAGGTGGCAGCAGCATGAGTAGGCCACAGAGTAGCACAATGACGAGTCTGGAGTTGGCAGCAGCATGAGGAAGCCACAGAGTGGCACAATGACAGTGTGTGGAGGTGGCAGCAGCATGAGTAGGCCAAAGAGTGGTACAATGACAGAGTCTGGAGGTGTCAGCAGCAGCAGCATCAAGAGGAGGCCACAGAGTGCCACAATGACGAGTCTGGAGTTGGCAGCAGCATGAGGAAGCCACAGAGTGGCACAATGACAGAGTGTAGAGGTGGCAGCAGCATGAGTAGGCCAAAGAGTGGTACAATGACAGAGTCTGGAGGTGTCAGCAGCAGCAGCAGCATCAGGAGGAGGCCACAGAGTGCCACAATGACCGAATGAGGAGGTGGCAGCAGCATGAGGAGACAACAGAGTGGCACAATGACAGAGTGTGGAGGTGGCAGCAGCATGAGTAGTCCACCAAGTGGCATAATGACTGAGTCTGGAGGTGTCAGCAGCATGACTACAGAATGGCATGATGACAGAGTCTGGAGTTGGCAGCAGCATGAGGATGCCACAGAGTGGCACAATGACAGAGTGTGGAGGTGGCAGCAGCATGAGGAAGCCACAGAATGGCATAATCACAGAGTGTGGAGGTGGCAGCAGCATGAGGAAGCCACAGAATGGCACAGTCATAGATTCTAGAGGTGGCAGCAGCATGAGGAAGCCACAGAATGGCACAATGCCAGAGTGTCGATCGACCAAGATACTTCTGGGGAAACCTGCCTGGCATGAACAGGCCTCTAGTAGCTACAGACAATGAGAAGACAAAGCGTCAACATAGCTTTGAGCCCGGAAGAGTTGCGAAGTTTATCAAGATACATCACTAAAGATTTCACCACATATAACCGCAGCGCTTAATGCTGAATAAAATTTGTTTTTCCACCGAAATAAGTCACAAAAGATTTTATCGCATATAACTGCAGCACTGAATGCTGAATACAATTTTTTTTAGACCTAAATAAGTCACAAAAGATTTTACCGTGTATAACTGCAGCACTGAACGCTGAATAAAATTTGTATTTCCACCAAAATAAGTCACAAAAGATTTTACCGCATATTACTACAGCGCTGAACGCTGAATAAAATTAGTTTTTCGACCAAAATACGTCACTAAAGGTTTTACCACATATTACTGCAACATTGAATGCTGAATGAAATTTGTTTTTTGACCGAAATACATCAGTAAAGGTTTTGCCACATATACCTGCAACAGTGAACGCTGAATATATTTTGGTTTTCTACTGAAATACATCACTAAACGTTTTGCCACACATGACTGCAAAAGTGAACGCTGAATATATTTTGTTTTTGTACTAAAATAACAATAACTGCGGAAGTGAAATGCGTATATATTTTTCATTTTGTACTGAAATAGGCCACTTAAACTCTTTCACCACAAATAAATGCAACAGTGAAGTGCGTACATTTTTTTTTCCTTTTTGGACTGAAATAAGACACTGAACGCTTTCAGTACATATAACTGCAGAAGTGAACTGAGAATATATTTTTATTTTCTACTGAAATAGGCCAGTAAACGCTTTTACCAGAAATAAATACACCAGTGAAGTGCGCATATATTTTTCTTTCTGTACTGAAATAGGCCACTAAACCCTTTTGTCACAAATAACTGCACCAGTGAAATGCATATATTTTTTTCTTTTTGAACTGAAATAGGCCACTAAACGCTTTTGTCACAAAAAAAATGCACCAATGATGTGCATATATATATTTGTTTTTGTAGTGAAATACGTCACTAAACGCTTTCACCACATATAACTGCAGAAGTGAACTGCGAATATATTTTTATTTTTCTACTGAAATACACCACTAAACACTTTCACCACACATAACTGCAGAAGTGAACTGAGAATATATTTTTCTTTTTGTAATGAAATACTCCACTGAACCCTTTCACCACATATTCCGTAGCTGCAGAAGTGAACTGCGTATATATTTTTATTTTTCTACTGAAATACACCACTAAACACTTTCACCACACATAACTGCAGAAGTGAACTGAGAATATATTTTTCTTTTTGTAATGAAATACGCCACTAAACGCTTTCAACACGTATAGCTGAAGGAGTGAACTGCGTATATATTTTTCTTTTTCCACAAATATAAACCACTAAATGCTTTTCAACATAGCACTTGCATCCCAATAACAAATTGCTGGAATCACAGAGTTGTATAATGGCTATTTGGACCCCCAAATCACTTTTCTAGCACTGTCCCTAGCGCCTTCTGACGTCTCTCCCTGCACTAAAACGCAGAGAAAAGATTCCTCCCTATCCTTTCCCTGCACTTATAATTCATTTTTTCAGGTTTTTTTTCACAATGAGGTTTTTCCAGTTGCTGTCCCTAGTGTCTTCTCACGTCTGTCCCTGCACTCAGAACGCTGAAAAATGTCTGACTGTAAGATGGCCGTCGTATTTATAGGGCTGTGACATCACAGGGCTAGCTGGCTGCTGATTGGCTGCATACTTGCATGTCAATCTGGGTGATCCCGTCTTCCCAGAGTTCCTTGCCCCATGTCCGCAGTCCTCACACGTATGGCCGCCTGTTTAGGAAAAATTGCGATTCGTTACCACGAAGCGCGAAGAAATTCGCATTCTTTGCGAATCAAATTTTTCCTGAAATTCGGATCAAATTCCACTTCGTCAGCTTTGATTCGCTCATCTCTAATTATTAGGTTATGCCCGGAGAACCCCTTTAATTTTATGGTTAAGAAAGCAGGTAGACAAGATGCCATCTCCAAAAAGTCAACCCTTGGTCAAGTATTGATCTGTCCAGTCCGTAGAGTTTAGAGATTTAGTGAATACTAACTAAATCAGTCAAATCTTCTTTACTCTTCATTCCCGATAATTGCCTTCTCATCAGAGGAGGTGAGAGCTGCATACTAGGGTACTTTCTCACTTGCGTTGGTGCGGATCCGTCTGTTTATTTGAACAGACGGATCCGCACCTATAATGCAAACGTTTGTATCCGTTGAGAACGGATCAGTTTGCATTAGGTTTAAAGAAAAATGACAAAGTCCAAAACGGATCCGTTTTGAATTACATTGAAAGTCAATGGGGAACGGATCCGTTTTCAAATGCACCATATTGTGTCATTGAAAACAGATCCGTTCCCATTGACTTACATTGTAAAAAAAAACGATCCGTTAGTCTCCGCCTCTTCAGACGGACACCAAAATGCTGCATGCTGCGTTTGGTGTCCGCCTCCAAAACAGAATAGAGGCGGAACGGAGCCGAACTGATGCATTCTGAACGGATCCTTATCCATTCAGAATGCATTGGGGCTGAACTGATCCATTTTGGACCGTTTGTGAGAGCCCTGAAACGGATCTCACAAACGGAATCCAAAACGCTAGTGTGAAAGTACCCTTAGGCTACTTTCATACTAGCGGCAGCCTTCTCCGGGAGGCTGCTCCGACGAGTGAACAGCCTGCAGGATCCCTGCTGTCGCTAGTGCACACGTGTCGTAGATGTTGTAGTTTTATTCCGGCCTCTTCTCTGTTTGCCATGCTGCCGCCGGAACTCTGGCCCGCTCCGATTATAGTCAATGGGGCCGGAACGGACCTCCGGGGGCACGAGTGCCCTGGCGGCAGCACGGATTCAGCAGGCTGTTTATCCGCCGGAACAGCCTGCCGGAGAAGGCTGCCGCTAGTGTGAAAGTAGCCTAAATTCAGCAACCATCTCCTCTGTATGGGGACCAGTTATCGTTACACAGGACGATCTGCTACCCAGAAACGATATTTAGGTGACCTTAAGTGCCCCTAGGAGCACTCCCTCCCGATAATTGCTCCCAGTGCTGGCCCATGGAAATATACAATTCAAAAGAACAGTGATGGAGAGATACATTTAATTTTCTTTTAATTTTTATTTTTTTACTTTTCCCATGATAATAGCGTGTTCTCTTCAGTGAAGCAATCATCACATGTTCATGGGTGTATTAACTTCTGGTTTATCTGAATATTCTTCTATTATTTCCACGGGCCCACGGGGCATAATTATGTGGATTGCATTACAGGCGTACAGATAATTAAACGGTACACAAAATCCATGTTCAGTTTACAATGTACCTGTCACACATGTTTGCAAATTAAACCCTAAGTCCCATAAGTATCAATGACAGCGATAATTCATCGTAGGTGGCAGCCAAGTCTAGAAAGTATCAGATCACGGCCCCTGTACCATTCTAGATGTGGTCCTAAAGATATGACAAATGGTACGTGATGCGAGGACTTGCGAAGATGATGGATCGTGGGTCAGATGCTACTCCCATAGCTAAGCCTGGACGGACATATGATAGGCACCTGACTGAGATAATCCAGTTACGTGACCGTTGATTGTCAGTATTATTATTATGAGTGGAGATGAGTTGATAAATGTCGCGGTCAATTCGATTTTTCCTCTAATGAGACATAAATTATAGACTGAACATTATAAGTCGTCAGACACAAAACAGATTTATAACGCCAAAACCCTGACAGACAGAAACTAATCATTAAAACGCCAACATAAAGTTTAAAGGGGTTGCATGCCGTACTTTTTTTTTCCCATCTAAAAAAACGGATCTTTAACGGAAATGACTCAAACGGATGCCAGATGTGCAACAGGATCCATTTTTTTTTTACAGGATCCTGAAAAAAACGGATCCTGTGCATAAGGGCTTGTTCACACTAACGTGCCGTATTTTGCGGCCCGCAAATTGCGGATCCACAAAACACTGATGCCGCCCGTGTGCCTTCCGCAATTTGCATAACGGAACGGGCAACCCTTTATAGAAATGCCTATTCTTGACCGCAAAACGGACAAGAATAGGACATGACTCATCATTTTTGAGGGGGCCACGGAATGGCGCAATGGATGAGGACAGCACACGGAGTGCTGTCCGCATCTTTTGCGGCCCCATTGAAATGAATGGGTCCGCACTCGAGCCGAAAAAAATGCGGCTCGGATGTGGAACCAAACCACAGTCGTGAGAATGAGCCCTAACTGATACAAATGGATGCATAACTGATGCACAGGATCCTTTTTTTTACAGGATCCTGTTTTTTTTATCTCTTGGGGCTGGTTCTCATTGGCGTTACGGATTTCCATTATAGGTTCCATTATAATGGAATATAATGGAATTCTAGGACGGAATGCAAAACAGAAGCCCCGTAAAAGCCTTCCGTTTTGCATTCCGTCCCAGAATTCCATTATAGTCCGTTATAACTCTTTTATAAAGGAACCTATAACGGAATTCCGTAACACCAATGCGAACCCACTTTTCTTCTGACAGAAGAATGGAAAATGAAACTGAGATGTGAACTCTCCCTAATCAGCACCTTCTAGAGTTGTAGGTTATATTGCTGGTACTTGATGGATAGACTCCCAAAGACCCCACCAAAAAAACACTGTCAAGACTAAGGTTGGCAAGTTTTGATTTTGGGGGAAATGGTCGACAAGAACTCTAAAATACATCAACTGACTCCAGGAATTTATCTTGCTCTGAGCTAAAATAATCGAAAAAATCCTTAATGAAAACCTGCTGCAGTCTGCAGGAGAACTGCAATGTTGGGAAATATTGGGGGAGATTTATCAAAATGGTGTAAAGTAGAACTGGCTTAGTTGCCCATAGCAACCAATCAGATTCCACCTTTCATTTTCCAAAGGAGCTGTGATAAATGAAAGGTGGAATCTGATTGGTTGCTATAGGCAACTAGGCCAGTTCTACTTTACACCAGTGTGATAAATCTCCCCCATTGTTTCCAGTCAGATAGCAATCCCTAAAGATAAACCCTGAACACTTGTTTTGTCACTAGACAGATGACAATCCCCAAAAATAAAGCTAAACCGACATACAGAAATAACATCTGCAATATATCAATGAAAATAACCTGACGTGGCGATGTTACATTTCAGATTTATTTTAAAATATTTTTTCTTAAAAAGAATCTGGCTGACCTGTTTCATGTACACTTGGCAGCTGAAGACATCTGTGTTGGTCCCATGTCCATATGTGCCCGCATTGCTGAGAAAAATGATGTTTTATTATATGCAAATGAGCCTCTAGGAGCAAGGGGGCGTTACCATTACACCTAGAGGCTCTGCTCTCTCTGCAACTGCCGCACCCTCTGCACTTTGATACAGAAGGCCAGATGTGATGAGCATTTCACTGGCTGGCCTTGCCAATCATAGTACAGAGTTGTAGAAAGAGCAGAGCCTCTAGGTGTAATGGTGACTCCCCCGTTGCTCCTAGAGGCTCATTTGCATATATTAAAATCATTTTTCTCAGCAATGCGGGCACATATGAACATGGGGCCAACACAGACGCCTTGCATACAATCCCCAAATCATAAAGCTAAACCATTAGTATGTAATGGCAAATGGTACGTGAAGGGCCCTATTACAGACTGGAGCTTCAAGTTACACCCTTAAGGCTCATTAACACGACCAATTTTGCGGAACGGATGCAGACCCATTTATTTCAATGGGGCCACAAAAGACGCGGAAAATATGTCTGCACATTTTGCTCCACTCTGTGGCCCCGCAAAAAATATAGATCATGTCCTATTCTTGTCAAGAATAGGCATTTCTATAATGGGCCGACCATTCCGCAAATTGTGGGACGCACACGGGCGGCGGTCATGGGATCAGGCCACTTCCTGTCTGATGGGAACTGGAAGCAGCAATTATATCAACTGAGACCCCTCAAATATGGGGGCCCATTTGTGTACAGTGAATCTTGGGACACAAAATGCATTTTATGGAATTCTATGTCACAAAATTGTATTCAGTGTCACAAAATGGCATTCTGTGTCAGAAAATGACATATTGTGGACAAAATAAAACTCTGTGTGACAAAATGATATTTTGTGCCTCAAAATGGCATTCTGTCACAAAAAAAAAACATTCTGTTAAGGGCTCATGCACACGACTGCATTTTGTTTCCTTGTCCGTTCCGTTTTTTTTGCTGATAGGATGCAGACCCATTCATTTCAATGGGTCCGCAAAAAATGTGGACAGCACACCATGTACTATCCGCATCAGCATGTCCGTTCTGTAGCCCAGCAAAAAAAATAGAGCATGTCCTATTTTTTTCTAGTTTGCAGACAAGAATAGGCATTATTACAATGGATCCACAAAAAATGCCATATGGACCGCAAAACACATACGGTCGTGTGCATGAGCCCTAAGGCTACATGCACACGACAGTTGTTTTTCTCGGCTTCCGTTTCAGTTTTTTTGCGGATAGGACAGGAACCCATTTATTTCAATGGGTCAGCAAAAAAATAAAAAAACTGCTGACAGTTCATCCGTTTGTGTTCGGCGTCCGTTGTCCGTGTTTCCCTTCAGCAAAAAAAGTAGTGCATGTCCTACTTTTTTCTCATTTATGGACGAGGATAGGCATTTATTACAAGGGATCTGTGAAAACAAAGGAATCCTCCCAAAAACTGATGGACCATCAGTTTTTTTTGCGGATCCCGATTTGCGAAGAGCAAAAAACAACTGTCGTGTGCATGTAGCCTAATTCTGTTAAATGTCATTTTGATGCACAGAATTTTTTTTGTCTACACAAAATGGCTCCCGCACTCAAAGAGCCTGTCAGAATGTGCTGGAAGCTTCCTTGGGAAGTCTATGAACTGGTGCCACCATTATGCTTCCCGCGGTCAAGGCCGGTAATTCCCCGATATAAGGTGATTCCACAGTATGGACTTCATGCAAAAACAGTGTCGCACCTATTTACAGGCTGAATCTTGGAGACATTGAAATCGACGGAGCTGAGCTGCAATACCAGACATAACCTATGGACACGGGGTGGTGCTCTCTGCGGTGGAAAGCAGCCATGTTAAGTGGTTCCAAACAGGAGCTTGACCACTTTTGACTGGGGCTGCTGCTTTCATTTGTGCGTGTGGCGCAGTCTGTAGAAAATGGCAGCCAGGGAACGTGTAGGCGAACGATCTCCGCTAACTGTATTTTCCCGTACATAACGCCTCGCTTAATCTCCCGAATTCTGTTTGCTATTATACAAGTGGCGCGGGAAAAACAGCTTTCTGTCGGCAAATGAGACTCTTGAAGAAATGAAATGTGCCGGAGCATAATGGTGGAAATGAAAAGAAGACGTTATGGCCGGAAATAGCTTTCTGCGCTTTCTAACATTTCTGCTCGGCAAAAAGTTTGGGATTGTGCATTTTATTGCATGTAGAGTCTGTCAGGAACAATAAAACCGCAGGAGGGAGCGGAGACCGAGGAGACAGTCTGTCAGACAGAGGCAGGTGTGGTCTGCTTCGTACTGATGTAGCAGAGTCGGGCTTGTTATGTGGAATTATTTTCTGTAGGACTACAGGTAAAAGCACTGCTTAGACAAACTTAGCTCTGCTACATCTGCACAACTACACACCTTTCTAGTTTCTATACATGCACTGTATAGGCTGCATTGCATATGTTGCCCATAGCAACCAATCACAGAGCAGCTTTCATTTTGCATTCTGCTCTTGAAAAATGAAAGCTGAGCTATGATTGGTTGCTATGGGCAACAAAGACAGTTGCCATTACACCTAGAGGCTCTGCTCTCTCTGCAACTGCCGCTCCCTCTGCACTTTGATACAGAAGGCCAGATGTGATGAGGATTTCACTGGCTGGCCTTGCCAATCAAAGTACAGAGTTGCAGAGAGAGCAGAGCCTCTAGGTGTAATGGTAACGCCCCCGTTGCTCCTAGAGGCTAATTTGCATATATTAAAATCATTTTTCTCAGCAATGCGGGCACATATGAACATGGGGCCAACACAGACGCCTTGCATACAATCCCCAAATCAGTTTTTCTTTTAGCCAGTTTTCATAAATATGCTACACATAGGGGGAGCTTTATCAAAACTGGTGTAAAGGAAGACTGGCTTAGTTGCCCATAGCAACCAATCAGAGTCCACCTTTCATTTTGCAGTGCTCCTTTGGAACATAAAATGATCAATGTGATTGGTTGCCATGGGCAACAAAGACAGCATGCCGCATGTCCTTGCTAACTCTTAGCAGCCTTCCGGAGATGGACAGAGTGCCGCCCATTTTCTTTTATAACATGGACACGCCCGTTTTCATTTAGACCCACCCCTTTTTGTGACACCTGCCCCCTTTTCATGATGCTTCAGGCCCCTTCCCAGCACGTATGGCTGTTTAATTCTGCAGCATAGGGGGAGATGTATCAAAACTGGTGCAAAGCCACCAGCCTTATCGTCTGTTAGAAGTCGTGTCATTTACAGGGAAAGAGCTTTGGGAGAAAGGACATGCCCCCCTGAGAAAAGACACGCCCTCTGAGCTGCCAACTGGACAATTCAGGCCATATTTGCATATAGATTACAACCTCGATTTGTGTGGCACTTGCTGAGATGGCAACCACCCACTGGACACTTCAGTGGTTGCAACATACCTCCCAAATTTTTGGACGGTCAAAGGGGGACACATATGGTTCATTGTGTAAAAGTCCATTTTTCCTGCATAGTTATACACTTTAATAGCGCAAAAATTCTAATTTCATCAAAGAATTAAATAATATACAAGGCTGGGTCAAATACACAGATAGGAACCAGACAAAATAGATTTTTTGATCAATTTTGTAAATGTAAGAATGCAAATCTATACCTCAGATCAAAAAGAGAGACATTTAAGGAGAAAAGAGGGACTTGGGTCCAAAATAGGGACTGTCCCTCCAAAAGAGGGACTCTCGGGAGGTCTGTTGCAACCTCGATTTACATAACACATTAACTAGTGATAACTCCTCAAGAGTGCGTGTTAGCTCTGCTACATCCGTATGTGTAATTAGACCATGCTACACCATCAATAAAGTTAAAACACGCCCCTTCTTAGTCAACTGCATAAGCTCCGCCTCTTTTCCATCTCATTTGTAGGACTTTTGAGGGGGCCGACCATTGGAAACAAGGAAAAATTGCCCTGAAATAACCACACGGACTATTTCCTGAAAACTGCATCTGCGTGTAGAACAAAAGAAGTATTTTGCAGATGTTCATAAAACGTTATTGGCCTCATTTAATGAAGGCAATAAAAACATGGAAATGTGCCGATTTGCTGGTAGCAGCTCAACTCAATTCAGTTTTAGGGGGCGACATCATTTTATTAAATATCCTGTGCACTTATGGTTCATCCTCAGCCTCCTTCTTACAAAGTGCATTTCCTATGAGCGGAATTTCCACCAAGCGCTCTAGCCGTAATAGTGAATGGGAGCGCACCTCGCCTGTGTGGCCACCGCCCCCATTCATTTCTATGGGGCTGACGGAAATAGCGGCTGCGGCCCCCATAGAAGTGAATGGAGGGCGGCTGCGCAAGCGCAGTGCTCCCTTCATAAATTTCAGGGCTCCGTTCTGAGTGTAGGTGCGGGTCACAGAGGTCCCATCCTAGCAATATGCCCCCATTGTCTGAGGTGGGAAAACCCCTTTAAAGAATATAGACAACTTTCTAAATAGGCTTCATAAAAATGTCCAACCCATTTTGCTTCTGCAAAGCATGTGTAAGTCCGTTGCCTAGCTGCTGATGCTGCTGAGTCTGATGTAAGGCTGTCAGGTGGACTTATGTCTTTTTTCAGCTGTATAAAAAGAGTTTTCCAGGAGTTTTACACAAGATAGGTCATCAGTATCTAATCGGTGGGGGTCCGACACCCGGCGATCATCTGTTTAAGAAGGTACTGGTGCTCTCAGTAGTGCTACGACCTTTTGTAGCTTTCCCTATGCCATGTGCTGTCACATGGCCTAGGAGCAGCTCAGCTCCATAGAAGCGAATGGGGCTGAGTGCTATACCAAATACAGTCACTATACAGTACAATGTACGGCGCTGTGCTTGGTGAGCTGAGAGAAGGCCGTAGAGCTACTGCAAGCTCTGGTGCCTTCTCAAACAGCTGATCGGCGGGGGTTCTGGGTGTCGGACCAGATACTGATGACTGATCCAGAGGATAGGTCATCAGTAAAAAGACTCCTGGAAAACCCCTTTCACTATGTAACTCTTTTCTCACGGCTGTCTCTGCTCTCCCCCTCCTATCTCTCAGTGTTAAGAGAAAGCAGCAGAGCGTAGCAGATCGGAGTGTGAAGAGGGGGTAGGGGATCCAAGGAGGGCATTTTACACAGGCTGCAGATAGGGAGATAACCACTGGCACATGTAAAAATCTTTTATAATATATTAATATAGCAACCTCTCTTCTTCTGACTACATAAATGATATAAATATAGCCGCCCACAGTCACCACCAGGAGGAGCTAACTCCATATGTATTGTTATGGCTAGCATTGAACTCAATTGGAGATCCATTTAACTGTACGCCGAAAACTCCCCCTAGTGGTGGGTGCAGGTATCCACTTTAACATTATCCCATACGTCCATGGTGGGAAAGCCGCTGGACTTTCTATCTGTTTTCTATCTTTTTTTAAAAACTACTTGCAATATTCACTAAGGTCTCATTCACATGACCGTATGTATTTAGTGTACTGCAAAGTACATATGGTCGAGGACATGAGGCTTAAGTGTGATGATGTCCAAAACAGCTCTACGTCCTGGCACCCAGCACCCATGACCAATGTACCACCAGCCCTTTGCTAGCTACACCACTGTTTGCGTATACAGTATATACTGCTCATGCATTGTATATTCCAATGGTTATATATAGTGTTGAGCGCGAATATTCGAAAAGCGAATTTTTTTAGCGAATATCGGCACTTCGCTAATTCGCGAATATTTCGAATATAGCGCTATAAATTCGCTATTTCGAATATTCGTTTTTTTTTTTTTTTTTTTTAGTTATATTTTTTTCTTTCCCACTTCCCAAAAGTAGTTCTTACCTGTCATGAGGATTCCTGGCTTCCTGGCTGCTCCAGTCAGTGCCCGTTGCCGCTTCTGCCGACTTCCGTGCTCATGGGCGTCCCTTCCATGGGAAAATCTCTATATACTAAAATGTACTGTCGGATTTGAGGAATTACGTTGAAATCGCAATGCGATTAATTCAAGTTATATTAATCGCATTGCGATTACAACTTAGCACTGCTATCTTACATAGGCTAGAATTAACGAATATGGAATATATAGCTATGCACTAGCAGTGCTAAGTTGAAATCGCAATGCGAATACTTTAAGTTAAATTAATCGCATTGCGATTTCAACTTAGCACTGCTGCTATATTCCATATTCGTTAACTTCGTTAATTCTAGCAAGCTGACCCATTATAAACCCAGCTCTAAGTTGAAATCGCAATGCGATTAATATAACTTGAATTAATCGCATTGCGATTTCAACGTAATTCCTCAAATCCGACAGTACATTTTAGTATATGGAGACGTTCCCATGGTGATGGGGACGCTCCATGAGCACAGAAGTTATGGTTGGCTTGGTAGAATTAGCGAGGATGACGAATATGACGAATGTATTCGTCATATTCCTCAAAACGAAGATAACGAAGTATTCTACATCTTCGTTTTAGCAACCTATTCAGTCAACTTCGCTATTCAGCTAATTCTAGCAATCAAATAGGAAGGTTGACTTACCAGACAGCTGTGTTAAATTCGCTATGCGATTTTTTTTTTTTAATAAATAGAATACTTATAATAATATTATCATATCAAGTAATATAATTATTGTATTAAAAAAAAATCGCATAGCGAATTTAACACAGCTGTCTCTATAGTCAACCTTCCTATTTGATTGCTAGAATTAGCGAGGTTGACGAATAGGTTGCTAAAACGAAGATGTAGAATACTTCGTTATCTTCGTTTTGAGGAATATGACGAATACATTCGTCATATTCGTCATCCTCGCTAATTCTAGATATGAAACCAATAGGAAAGTAGCCTTAAGTACAAATCGCAATATGCGATTATTTAAATCGCATTTTAATCGCGATAACTAGAAAAAATGACGAATATTCGATTTCGACGAATACGAAACGAATATTCATTCGAATATTCGCGAATTTCGTCGAAATCGAATATGGCACCTGCCGCTCATCACTAGTTATATACCGTCATATACTGCCATACAGTGGTGTCAGTGTAACAGAGAGGTGTGTCTCAGCATTGCATTGCACCCGTTGCATCCAGATTTGCCTCATAGCATTACACTGTACCCCGCTGTAAATGCACAGCACCTTTGGCTTCCTATGACCAACCATGGTCCTAAACCTACGAGACTACTTCTTTTATACAAAATGCAGGCTTGCAGCAGGTTTTGCTATTGCGCTGGGGTGAAAAGGGTTAATGAGCGGCATTCATATTGCTCGCCTTAGCCTGCCCAGCTGAATCCTGCTATATGCATTACATGAAAACCTATCTTCAGCTTCTCCTGCCACATCCTGAGAGACAACGCTGATTGCTCGGCTTAATTGTGCTGCCGAATGTGTGAGCGTACGAGGAAGGCTGCTTAGCGACTATGGCCCACAATCCCCCGTGGTATATTCCACTCTTGGAGAGCGGAGAGCTTATGCTTTGAAGACAAATTTCAGAATACAATAATGCAGTCTAGAACGATGCCTCTTTCATCAATCCTTCCCATCTGGCAGATGCTCAGGCGTCCCCACCCCTAATCAAAGGAGAACGCGCCTGCTGGATGTGACATCAGAAGGGAGAAGTAAAGGACAGCGGGCTGAGGCCGTATGACGTGCCATAGCTTTGTTTATCACACGGCGGGTTACAGATGTGGCCCTATTGTACATGTGACAGACCATACAGCGACATTGTAAGCTCTTCTACTTGGCTGGCGTTGCAGCCCCCGCACTATATTTTTCACATATGTTCTGGTCATGATGTGTAGAATGGAGATTTAACTGAGCTTGACTGGATGATCATTGATCCATACAGTAAAACTGATAGGATCTGCAGAAGAAGGCTGCGGCAGGTGATGATGGAGCCTGCACATCCAAGGTCCATCACTCTTCTAATCTGTTGCCCATTTCTTTGAAGCTTAAAGGTGAATTCCATGAGGATATCAAATGTGCAGAATTATTCGATGATGCACAATACCACCGAACCTCAAATTTAGCCTAGTTATGTCCCATGTTGGTCTTTTAAGAAACAATCTAGGTCTGAAATGCCTAGGCATGCAAGACAGATCCATAGAATGCAGGGGGTCTTCTGTTCAAGGGCATAGGTAGCAAGAGGATAGGGTGGCATCTATGGGACCTTGGGTTAGAGGGCCCCGCCTTGGTCGCTTCCATCTGTTTCTCTATTGAGGGGGAATTAACGTTCAGGATTCCCTCTATAGGGCCACTAGCACAAGGGTCATGGAAAAGGGGGTCAATGGGGAAACATCAGGCCCGGCTATCCTATCCTACAAAAACCTGACGTTGTAATAGAGACCAAATTTGATCTGATGTGCATTCAGCCTGAGAACTACAATTCCCGGCATGGGACATTCTTCATGGCAAGACTGTTCCACCAGTTTCAGCCTAGTAGACATAAATGCAAAAAAGCCTAGTGTGCTGAATAACATCTCCTGCGCATGCACAAGGTGCTAGAACCCTACTTACTTGTATCCTCCACTAGACATTCCAGTTCCTCGCAAGTGCCGTTACCATGGGACCAATGTACGTAACATCAGCAGAAGAAAAACTATACGCTGTGTCAGTTGTCACATGAACCCGGTCATAATCAAGGAATATCACCTGCATCATTAAGGCAAGCAAGTACTACTAGAAGCAGTCATAGCAATGGCAATAGGCCCCAGAAGCTGAGGAACATGTACACCCCTTCGAAGAGTGACAATGGTGATCTCTATCTGGATGGCCGAGAAGAGAGAGATCAGATCAACGATCAAATCAAGCGATGACGTTCATGGCAAAGTTGGGCCCCTTACAAGTTTGTAACCCATTAAAATACTTATAATATACCAACATTTAAAACACTAAAAATCCGGACCTCTCAGCACCATCCCTTGGACCACCGCGGAACGCCCACAAAATGTCCATTTTGGAAAGGCTTTCATTGCTCAATTTGCAGGATTGTCTTGGTAAAATTGGGACTGTTGGCAAATATGCATGTGACCTTGTTGGGTTAGGAGTTTGAGCAGTTAAGTATAATAATATGGTGTGAAGGCAACAATTTTCTGGACTACTCTTATTTTATTCAATGAGGTCCACCACTTAACAGTTGTCAGGGTCTTATGACTTATGGCTATTTACCGCTAGATCTCCACACACAATGGTAATTATTGTAACTACCAGGTTCTCCAGTGTTCCCGGGCCATCTGCCAACGCTTTCTTCGGAATAAAAGTTCCTCTCCCATTTAATGACATAGACATCCAAATAGCCTTTTATTTTGTGTTCTGAGCAATGGGCTTTTATACGGTGATGAAATCTACTCACAAGCTATGCACAAGCTCTGCCATGTTATGAGGAAAACGGCTTTTATCGGCTTTAAACACATCCAACAATAGTTGGCTGATATTTAGAATTTTGACTTGTGACCTTGTAGGGGATTCCAAGATTGATTTATTTTTTCCTCTCCAATGGAACTTGTAAATAAATCTATATTCACTTGTTTCCCATGGCTTCTATGGTTTTCACAGGACTTCCAGTCCTCACTTGTCAACTTCCGCATGGATGGGGTCAGGCGCAGCAAATGACTAATGGTGTTGAGTCCCCAAGCGACACGTGACCCAGCAGTCATGTCCTACTTGGGGGCAACATCACCGAAGATCCTAGTCATTGGCTGCATTGGTGGATGTACCCTTGTCCGTGCAGAAGTTGGAGGATGGGGGCTACAAGTGCAGTGAAGACAACCCAGAAGCCATGTAGCTGAAACAGAGTGGTGGGGAACAGGTAAGTATACTGTAGATCTCGTCAAAATACCCTTGGCTGGTGGAGAGGGATTTTTTAAATAAAATCCTGCACCTCCTTCTAATTTTGTTCTTGCCTAAAGGGGTCTTCCAGTTTGTAGATATTGATGACCTATTCTTAGGCTAGGTCAACAAAATCAGATTGGTTTGGTTCCAAAATCCTGGCTGCTTTCAGTTGGAGCCAGAAACAAAATAATGGATAGAGAAGCAGAAGACTTCATCCATTCTGTAGTGACCATGCCGGAGTACTGCATCTGAGCTCCCACATACTGGAAAACCCCTTTAAGTTGGACACTCTGGACTTGTAGTTGCCCATCTCTTGGATTACAGAATGTGGCCAAATAGTCCTCAGATGAGTGTATCTATCAAGCATAGTCCATTAAAGGGTCACAGGGGCAAATAGAAATGGGACAATAATTTCTTCAAAGGGAATGTCCACCTTAAAAAAAAAAAAAAGAAAAACTTTCTTGTTATTGTCCCAATGGATGTGAAATGAACCAACTTCACTAACATAACATTACCTTCATGTTTCTATGGTTACAGACTACAAACAAACTCTGCGTAGTCTGGCCATCCAAGCTCTCACCAATTTTCATTTAGTAGGATAGCAAGAATAAGGGGACAAATGACTGACAATATGACTGTAGACGACATGAGGATTGTTTGGAGTCTGTTACAACCCCCTATCCATAATGATGCCGGTCAAATGTGGGTGGATATTCCTAGCCTAGCTGCCAGTGTCTATTTCTTCCCTTTACAGAAGGCCCACAACTACAGATTAGAACAAAACTAAATGAAAAATTCCAAGTAGAATGTGTACCCGAGGTGACACCAAAGACACAATCATTCCACATCACACTCTTCCGACTCTGTCCTGCGTACCTACGTCACCATCTTTCATGCTTCCCATACAGTATGGTGAGAGAGTTCAGGGCTCTTTTCCGCTGAGGTCAGCCTCGGGCCATTAATTATAAGAAAATAACAACCCAGCAATGACTATTTGCCTCTGTTTACAAGCGTACAAGGGTCTGGTACATTCTCGGTGACAGAAAAGCTGTTCCCTAATTAGATTTTTTTTTTTCCAGATAGTCGAGCTGCCCAGCCATGTGCGAAAATGAATAAATCTATTCTCCCAGGATTTAACAGAGATACATTCTGTGTTTTTTGTCACATGAGCTATGCTAAAATTAGCAAGGGACTCTTGACGGAAGACAGTGATAAGACAGGGGTATATCGCGGCGCACCGAGAAGCCATGATTGCCCTTTCTTATTGTCTCTTACAAACCTCATTGAGAAAAAAGTGTTAGCAAATACAATACCCCAGAGAGAGTATTTCCAATTGTTATGTTTTATATGTAATGTTATGTATTTTTCATGCTTCAGCTAGGGGATCGTATGGTTGGCAAAGGTTGGCAGGAACAGGGCCAACCACCCTGTTCCTCCGCTCTTGGAAGGAGTGGGCTGATCCTGCTTCTTGCCAGGGAGGGAAGTTCTTGTTCAGATAGTGGGAGAGTCAGGATGCACAGGGCAGAGCTCCTACTCGTAGAAACAGTATCTATTACCTCTGTGAGACCAACACTCAAGAGGGATCCAGTTTTTCTGGGAAACACTCCAGAGAGATCTTCAGAAACAATAGTACTGCTTCCGTAAAGCATCAGTGTGACAAGACAGCAGAGTGATCATTGAAATTCAGTTTAGATACTGCTGCAAGGTGAGGGACTACAGCTAAGACACCATCACCTACCTAAATCATTGCTAGACCAGACTAATATCAAGCCTGTATCAAAGTGGACACCTGCATCCACAATTGCTTTCTAGTGCCAACCTATTGCCATCCAACCAACCACCTCACCTCCTTATTTGGTGATAGAAACTTGTACTTGATACTACTGGATGTGCCACAATATATATATTATATCTGAAGCACAAAGCACAGAGCACAGCAATGACACTGCTGTCTCTCTCAGAACTGCAAACAATTGCAGGAAATGGCTGCTGGGGAGTTTCTTATATAGTAAGGGGTCGGCAACTTTCCTATTGGTTGCTAGGGATGTTGCTAAGCTCAGACAAAGATAATGCAGCCTTCTCATTGGCCCCCAAGCAAGAAGCAGGGAGGGATCATGGGTTCAGATGAAAAAAAATCTAGAATATCCGAGAATACGAATATATAGCACTATATTCTAAATCTTCGCGAATTCTCAAAGTGCCAATATTCACGATTAAAATTCGCAATTCGAATATTCGCGCCCAACGCTACTAAGGGTGGCCAGTTTGTGCAGTGGTAGGGAGGGTGCTTGAAAAGTGAGGAGCCGGAAGAAGTCTTCATAGCGCTCTGAGCCAGCTGGAGAACAATGGGACAAGTAAAGGACTAATAGTAAAGGATTTCAGAGAAGACATCACCTCAGAGATACTATAGTTAACTGCACTGTATTCACTTATATGGTCTGTCTCGTATTTGGCTGGAGCTGACATCACCATGGATCGGCTGGTCAGGCCGGAGTAGACAAAGTTAGAGAAGCCCTGGTCTACAGTATGCATATTCTAATAGATAGATGAGTCCTGAGCGGACGTAGCT
Organism: Bufotes viridis; assembly: GCA_033119425.1. NCBI lineage: Eukaryota > Metazoa > Chordata > Amphibia > Anura > Bufonidae > Bufotes > Bufotes viridis. Next base: position 26,761,596 of record CM065597.1, on the reverse strand, counting down.
GTGTAAAATTGGATTAGGTCCGTCAAACATCTGTCAGCTGGTTCTGTTGCAGTTATGAGGCTCCACTATTGATCCTGTTCTATATTATTTAGCCACAGATCATGTCACTGGAGCTTATATCCCTAATGAAGTGCAACTAATCAGCAACCTACAGCAATCCCTCAGACATTCACTTTCATCTGGGTCATTGACATGCGGTAAAGAAATGCCGAGAGTCAGCGCATATTTATCTGTAAAAACGAGTAATAATCCCATTGGGCACATGAACAGGTGTACCCTCTCAGTTGTTTGATATGCATCCATGAAGTTGCTTCACTCAACAATCTGCAGTAGAGCGGGCAGAGATAGCAGCACGTGAGACATAACATCCTAAGACAGCATTTCACGTCTCGCCTGCTTTTGTCTTCCGCTGCCTCCACAGATTAATTAAACTTTAAGCATTGTTCTAAGGAAACAAAGCTCATTTGTGCCTTATTGAAGCCTTCAAGGAGTAATAAAGGGTTGTCTGGATGGAAGAGTGTCTACAAAGGGTGTCTACCTTTTTGCAGGACCTAGTCCATGTTACATGGACAGTCTATTGATTTCAGTGGACCTGGCTACCAAGTTTCCTGATCTCCGGGAGTTCCAGCATCTTTTATTGGTGGGTTCTTCTAATAACATACTTCCCAACTCAACTGGAATGTCCGAGAAACTCCCAGAAAAAGGGACCTCAATGACTCCCAAAAGAGATGGCAAATCTTCCAAGCAACAGATATTTTAAAAATAATACTCAACTCTCCCCATTTCTGCTCTCCTCTTCAATCCTGGACGTGGTTGCAGGCCACTACTTGATGCTTGCCCCTGCATCAGAAGGTTGTCTACAGTGGCACCCGGGAGTTAAGATGGGTGCAAGAGCGAGGACAGGAGAGTATCCGGTATGGAGTCTGCATAATTGAAGGGTTTGATCTAGAGTACACAGATATAAATGAGGATGAACACAACTCGAGAATGGGGTCCCGATAACCTCCTCTGGCCTGGATGCACCCCCCCAGACATGATCAGAACCATGGAGAAAGCTAAATGGGTTCTGCTATGATGTTTCTGCATCTCTTAACTTGTATTGTAGCTATTGAAACTGTATAGCACGGTCTGCTTAGTTTCTGTAATTCCGACCACCTCTAGCTGTGGCATCCACAGGGGCCCATTCTGAGATGGGAACACTCCTATAAATCAAAAAGACGTCAGCTAACAAGATCGTTCAGGAAAACAGAGCTAAGGGCTGCAGTATGCCATCAGAGAGTTTGTCTAAAGGATTTTACTGTGAATGGGACCCAGCAGCCTGCAATATATGAGAATACATGCAGGCTGTAGAAGGCAAATAGTTGAACATTTTATAGGGAGTTTGTGGGTACAAGATCTTGTAGAGCAAGCTCAGCTCAATGTAATTATACTTTTTATTCTGGAGGAAAAAAGTACTTTTAATCCATATGCAAATGAGAAATTAAGTGCACTGAGGTCAGGCCTGAGCCACTCTGTGCACTCTTGCTCCTCCTCATTCCCCTTCCAGCCCCAAACTTTTTTCTTGATTGGCAGGTCCAGGCGGGATGACTATGCAGGAACCTGGCTCTGTCAGTCAAGAAGGAGTATCAAGTGTTTAGGGTGCACAGAGTAAGTGCAGGGCCGGCGCGTCCTATAGGCTGACTAGGCAGCCGCGTAGAGCGCCCCTTGGGAAGGGGCGCTGCTAGGAGCGCCAGCCCCCCTTCATGCTGCAGCTGCCCGAGCGCTCTATATTGAGCCTCTGGCGGCTGCAGCACTGCCCGGGCTGGCGCGTCCATGATGGCGCACCGCCCGGGCGCAGCATGAAGAGAGGGACTGACAGGAGGGAAGCGCTCAGCGCTCCCTCCTGTCAGTCCTTCATTGTAGCGTGGCCGAGCCCTGTATGGTCCGCGGGTACAGGGAGCATCTGTCTCCTGTACCCGGTCGGACTGACATGAAGTGCGCACACAGTGTGCACTTCCTGTCAGTCCGCCCAGGTACAGGAAACTAAAGCTCCTGTACCCGTGGACCATACAGCGCTCGGCCACGCTACACCAGAGGTAGGGGAGGGAGGGGGGTAGAAAGAGAATGACAAGGGGAGGGGGACAATGACAAGGGGACAAGAATGACAAGGGGGACAAAGAGAATGACAAGGGGGGGACAATGACAAGGGGACAAGAATGACAAGGGGGGGGGGATGACACAAAAAGGAAAGAGAATGACAAGGGGAGTAAAGAGAATGACAGGGGGGGAGAGAGAGAACTGGTGTTAGTTAAAGGGGTTCTGCAGTTTATTTAAACTGATGATCTATCCTCTGGATAGATCATCAGCATCTGATCGGCGGGGGTCTGACACCCGGGACCCCCGCAGATCAGCTGTTTGAGAGGGCAGCCGCACTGGCAGTAGTGCCTCGGCCCTCTCGCTGTTTACCGCAGGCGCAGTGAAGTCACGACTTGTATCACTGGCCTTGGCGGGGTTAAGCTCTGTTCACTTGAATGAAGCTTAGCCCCGCCAAGGCCATTGATATTAGTCGTGACGTTACTGGGCCTGCCGTAAACAGAGAGAAGGCTGAGGCGCCACTGCCGGCGCCGCTGCCTTCTCAAACAGCTGATCGTGGGGGTCCCGGGTGTCAGACTCCTGCCGATCAGATGCTGATGATCTATCCAGAGGATAGATCATCAGTTTAAATAAGCTGCAGGACCCCTTTAATATGGCAGATCATATGGGTGGGGCATTGTGATGTCACGAGGGGGGGGGGCGGCAAACTTTTCTTTTGCCTAGGGCGGCAAAAATCCTTGCACCGGCCCTGAGTAAGCGTGCACCATTTATTTATTTTTTTTACTCCTGCAGAAATGTCCTATCCCTGTCCCCAAATGGAAAGGAATGGGACATGTTCTATTTTTCTCCGTGGCCGTAGAATGAACAGAAGCGGACAGCACTCGTGTGTGCTGTCCGCATCTTTTGAGGACCCAATGAGATAAATGGGTCCACATCCGACCCGCAAAATACACAGATTGGATGCGGACCAAAGCTACAGCTGAGTGCAGGAGCCCTTAGGGGTCAAAAGTCGCAACTCACGCCATGCAAACCCCCCCCCCCAGTCTACTTTTACACCTAGCGTGCACTCACTACAAATCTATCATTGCTGTGTGCCATGTCATAAATTTGGTGCAACATCACAATGCAAACCAGACATAAAAGTGACATAAAAAGGATCTCAAATAATAAATGACCCCCACAGTGCGCATTACACGTGCATTTTCTGGGCTGATTTCCGCATGGAAAAGAGAATCCGTAATACAGTAAGATGAGATATTTTTCAATGTGGGGATTGACCTTTGTTGTGGATTTTGAAATCAGTTGTAGTCTGTGTTTGCAGTCTCTAGCCATGGAAGCACATAGGTTTGCACTGGGGCTGCGGACACAAATCTGTAGCCTTTTAATCTGATTCATTAGGGGGCGTCTCCCTCATTTGGACCAGACATGGGGTACAGTCTCTCTGAGCTTGGTGTTTTCCTAGGCAGCGAGGATAGGATTTATCTTTGTACCTAGCTCCGTCGGTCACCGGGCCCCGTATGATGCAGAATACACGTACATGTGCGCTCCTATGGGGGCTTTTCCTGCTCTTCTATGGAAATGCTCTTCTATTTGCATTTCAAATAAACAATTATAGGGAATGAATGGAAAGTAATTTAATGCTCTATTAATACCCGTTCCTATAAATCCAATTATAAAGCAAGTGCTTGAGCTTTGGGCTGAGCACATCAAAATGCTGAAACCGTATATTGTATTACTCGGGGTAATGCACCTGTACTAATACTTGAGTTAGATGATGAATTCTATCCCGACAGGAAACATCACAGACGTCTTAAACCTTTATATACGGGAGCCCCCCCAAGTGTAAATTATAAGGCTATTAGAGGAAAGCTGAGTACCCTTGTGCAGGTCACAGAGCTCCAAGGCAAATCTTAATCATTTATAGTAGGGGAGGGGTTCATCACTGCTTATGATACAGACCACATCTGCTGCAGAACTTCTTTATGCAGAGTAATGATGCACATATGCATATGAGCAAAATCGGTCAAATTCGGCCCCAGCCAGCTGTTTTATGTGTATGGGGGAGTGAGGACTTTCCCCCGACAGATGCTGGTGGAAGAAAAGACTGAGCGTGTTGAATCTGAACACGTGGGTTCTTGGCAGAATTTCCGCTCCGAGATTCTGCTGTAAAATCCATCTTGTGAACGTCCCTTAAAAGTTATGGGTTCTGTGTTTCATCTTCTTCTTCTACAGAGCCAAGGATATGCTGCTAGTTGTAGTTCTTTCCTCTGACAGCCTTCAGTAGCAGCCTGTACATGCTGGGATATCTGCCTTAGTCACAATTATAGGGTGTCCAGATGTCCGGGGGCCTGTAACCAGGAATGAATGGAGGTCGTGTAGCCAGCAATATATCGGGGTCCCATTGCCAGTAATATATGGAGGATCCATAGCTAGTAATGTATGGGGGGCTATTGCCAGTAATATATGGGGGTCCCATAGCTAGTAATGTATGGCCAGGAATGAATGGAGGTAGTGTAGCCAGCAACATATGGGGGTCCCATTGCCAGTAATATATGGAGGATCCATAGCTAGTAATGTATGGGGGGCTATTGCCAGTAATATATGAGGGTCCCATAGCTAGTAATGTATGGACAGGGATGAATGGAGGTAGTGTAGCCAGCAATATATAGGGGTCCCATAGCCAGTAATATATGGAGGTCCCATAGCTATTAATGTATGGGGGGCTATTGCCAGTAATATATGAGGGTCCCATAGCTAGTAATGTATGGACAGGAATGAATGGAGGTCGTGTAGCCAGCAATATATGGGGGTCCCACAGCTATTAATGTATGGCCCTGTAACCAGTACTGTATGGGGGCTCTGTAGCCAGTAAAATATAGGGATCCCATAGGATGTAACTTATGGGGGGGCCTGTAAACAGTACTGTATGCAAGTTCTGTAGGCGGTAATATATAGGGGTCCGATAGCCTGTAATGTATGGGGGATTTGTAGCCAGTACTATATGTGAGTTCTGTAGCCTGTAATGTATGGGGGGGCCTGTAACCAGTGCTGTATGCAAGTTCGGTAGGCAGTAATATATAGGGGTCCCATAGGCTGTAATGTATGAGTGGCCTGTAGCCAGTACTATCATGGAGTTCTGTAGCTAGTAATATATGTGGGTCTCATTGCCATTAATGTATGGGGGGCCTATAGCCAGAAGTATATGGGGGTCCCATAGCCAGAAATGTATGTGGGTCCGGTAAACAGTACTGTATGAGGGTTCTGCAGCCAGTAATATATAGGGGTCGGCTCGCATTGGCTGTAATTACTAATGTAAGTAGGGGCCAAGTTTGGGAAGTAAAACAATGCTTTATCCTATAGATTTCTACATGAATTTGGCTGAAGCTGTTATATGGATTATGGCTTCCTTTCTGTGTTTTCTAGCGTCCTGCCCCACTGTCCCACGTACGGTGTCCTTCTCTTTGGTGTTATGAAAGTGGCCACCCTACGTGTTTGAAGGATATAAGCAGTGCAACCTTTTCATTGCTTAGGCTACTTTCACACTCGCGTTTTGGCTTTCCTTTAGTGAGATCCGTTCAGGGCTCTCACAAGCGGTCCAAAATGGATCAGTTTTTCCCTAATGCATTCTGAATGGAAACGGATCCGCTCAGAATGCATCAGTTTGCCTCCGATCAGTCACCATTCCTCTCTGGAGGCGGACACCAAAACGCTGCCTGCAGCTTTTTTCTGTCGGCGATGTGACACAATATAAACGGATCTGTCCCCCATTGACTTTTAATGGTGTTCATGACGGATCCATCAAGGCTATAGAAGACAATCCCGTTCATTTACGTTCATGACAGATGCATGCGGTTTTATTATTGTAACGGAAGCGTTTATGCAGAAAAACGCTAATGTGAAAGTAGCCTTACCTGGGGCTGACTACTTAGTAGCAGGATGTTGCATCTGATGCTACTACATATCTGACGCAACACATCCTGCACTGACGCCACTAAGTGGATGAAATACTGGTGGACAGCCCCATGGAAACAATGAAGAGTGCCGGTTTTCTGCCAGATACCTATACCCTGGCAGAATGCTATACCCGTAAGTGACGCGGCGGCACCGGAAGTGTGACGCGCGGCACCAGAATCAGCTGGAGGAGGGTGTGTACCGTACATCGCGCGTGCGCACTCAGGGGTAGGTGGGTTTTTCAGTGCGAAATGTTCCACCAGATCTCCCTACCCCTGAGTGCGCATGCTATGTGGTGTGGCTGAACTGCTCCTGATGATGTGCGCACTCAGGGGTAGGGAGATCTGATGGAACATTTTGCACTGAGAAAACCACCTACCCCTGAGTGCGCACGCGCGATGTACGGTTTCACGCATGCGCATATAGTTGTTGCTTCTCCCGCGGTGGTGCAACAACTTTTACTAATCCAGTGGATGTGCGCTTGCGCAGCGCAGGCACACACCCTCCTCCAGCTGATTCTGGTGCCGCGCGTCACTTCCGGGTATAGCATTCTGCCAGGGTATAGGAATCTGGCAGAACACTGGGGTCCCCTTCAAACAGCTGACCGAAAGAGGTGCTGAGAGTCAGATCCCCACTGATCTGATCTTAATGGACTTTAAATATCCCTATGTCGGAGAACCCCTTTAAGAAGCAGCTTCCTGTCTACCATTGATCGACTGATACAATTCGCCCTTCGGACATAGGAAACATGTTGGACACTGAGAAGACTTGTTGGTGTCACAGAACGCATTTCAGATATCTATCAGAGACAGAACAGATGTCGTGTATGCCTTCACCTCTTCAGTAACCTCTGACATTCACTGAAGTGTGCGGATCGTTCCTGGAAATGAGTTCAAACCCTGCTTTGATTTCTGTACAGACGCTTTTTTTGACCTACGGTATTTGGGTCACTTTTACATTACTTGGTGCTCACGGTTATGGGGTTTTGCCACTATTGTGAAGAATATACAGTTGCAACTCCATTGTGAGGGTTGTCTAAGGCTGGGTTCTCACTTGAGCGTTTTACAGCGCGTTTGAACGCGCTGAAAAACGCCCTACGCTCAAAAAAGTTCTTGAGCTTCTTTGGGGCGTTTTGTCGCGCGTATTATGATTCACGCCACAGTGGTCAATCACACGAACGCGCGTTAGACGCGCATTTCCTATTTCCAAAAACGCGCTGTAATGCACATTTTACGCGCGTATCAAATACGCGCAAGTCTGAACCCAGCCTAAAGGGAAGCCCCTGCCCTTCTTGGAAAGCTGTTGGCATGTCTTAGGCAGCTGTCCTACTGCACATCTTCAGGTTTTGGATGTCTTCACTATCTGTTTGGTCTCTAGAGCTGATCTCAGGGTTCGAAACAAAGACCCTACATATATTTTTTCCAGGTAAAACTCATGGGGACCTCCGTGGAAGAAATGTATCATTGAAAGTTGTCCTACAGTAGGTCCATGAAGCAGCAGCAAAGATGTTTTGCTGGCAAAGATCTTAAAGGAGTTTTCTGAAAATTTGATACTGATCTCAGGATAGGTCAGTGATGGGCAAAGTGCGGCTCTCCAGCTGTTGCTAAACTACAACTCCCACCATGCCCTGCAGTAGGCTGATAGCTATAGACAGGCTTTGCATGCTGGGAGTTGTAGTTCTGCAACAGCTGGAGAGCCGCACTTTGCCCATCACTGGGATAGGTCATCAGTATCTGATCGGTGGTGGTCCAACTGACTTCCTGTCCTGCGATGCTCACAAGACTGCCGGTGTCTTATAAAAACAGCTGATCGGTGGAGGTCCCAGGTGTCGGACCCCCACTAGACAGATATTAACCACTTGAAGACCACAGGTTTACACCCCCCTAGTGACCAGGCCCTTTTTTACAAATCCGCACTACACTACTTTCACCGTTTATTGCTCGGTCATACAACTTACCACCCAAATGAATTTTACCTCCTTTTCTTCTCACTAATAGAGCTTTCATTTGGTGGTATTTCATTGCTGCTGACATTTTTACTTTTTTTACTATTAATAAAAATGTAACGACATTTTTGCAAAAAAATGACATTTTTCACTTTCTGTTGTAAAATTTTTCAAAAAAAACTACATTTCTATATAAATTTTTCACAAAATTTGTTGTTCTACATGTCTTTGATAAAAAAATCCAATAAGTGTATATTTATTGGTTTGGGTAAAAGTTATAGCGTTTACAAACTATGGTGCAAAAAGTGAATTTCTGCATTTTGAAGCAGCTCTGACTTTCTGAGCGCCTGTCATGTTTCTTCAGGTGCTAGAATGTCAGGATAGTATGAATACCCCCAAATCACACCATTTTAGATAGAAGACACCCCAAAGTATTCACGGAGGGGCATGGTGAGTTCATGTATCATTTCATTTTTTTCACAAGTTAGCGGAAAATGACACTTTCTGAGGAAAAAAAAAATAATAAAGTTTCCATTTCTGCTAACTTCTGGCAAAAAAATAAAATCTCAGACGGACTCACTATGCCCCTCAGTGAATACCTTGGGGTGTCTACTTTCCGAAATGGGGTCATTTGTGGGGTGTGTTTACTGCTCTGGCATTTTGGGCGGGGCTAAATTGTGAGCAGCCATGTAAAACCTAAAGGTACTCGTTGGAATTTGGGCCCCTTTGCGCATCTTAGCTGCAAAAAGTGTCACTCATGTGGTATCGCCGTACTCAGGAGAAGTAGGGCAATGTGTTTTGGGGTGTATTTTTACATATACCCATGCTGGGTGAGAGAAATATCTCTGTAAATTGTCAACTTTGTGTAAAAAATTTAAAAAGTTGTCGTTTACAGAGATATTTCTCACACAAAGTATGGGTATATATAAAAATACACCCCAAACACATTGCCCTACTTCTCCTGAGTACAGCGACTACCACATGTGTACACATGACCTGTATGCTCAATATAAGGAGAATCGCAGAAACTTCTAGATGCTGGCCATACGTGTAATGATTACGGAGACCCTCAAATGCCAGGGCAGTATAAATACCCACATGTGACCCCATTTTAGAAAGAAGACACCCCAAGGTATTCTGTGAGGGTATGGTGAGTTCATGTAAAATTTAATTTTTGTCACAAGTTAGTGGAATATGAGACTTTGTAAAAAAAAAAAAAAAAAAAATATCAATTTCCGCTAACTTGTGCCAACAAAAAAAAAATTTCTGTGAACTCGCCATGACCCTCACGGAATACCTTGGGGTGTCTTCTTTCCAAAATGGGGTCACTTGTGGGGTATTTATACTGCCCTGGCATTTTAGGGGCCCTAAAGCGTGAGAAGAAAAATGCGGAAAAATGCCCTGTGAAATCCTAAAGGTACTCATTGGAATTAGGGCCCCTTTGCGCATCTTGGCTGCAAAAAAGTGTCACTCATGTGGTATTGCCGTACTCAGGAGAAGTAGGGCAATGTGTTTTGGGGTGTATTTTTACATATACCCATCTTGGGTGAGAGTAATATCTCTGTAAATTGACAACTTTGTATAAAATTTTTTAAAAAGTTGTCGTTTACAGCGATATTTCTCACACAAAGTATGGGTATTTGTAAAAATACACCCCAAAACACATTGCCCTACTTCTCCTGAGTACGGCGATACCACATGTGTGACACTTTTTGCAGCCAAGATGCGTAAAGGCCCTAAAACCAATGAGTACCTTTAGGATTTCACAGGCCATTTTTACGCATTTGGATTCTCACGCTTTAGGACTCCTAAAATGCCAGGGCAGTATAAATACCCCACATGTGACCCCATTGTGGAAAGAAGACACCCCAAGGTATTCCGTGAGGGGCATGGCGAGTTCACAGAAAAAAAAATTTTGGCACAAGTTAGCGGAAATTGATATATATATATTTTTTTACAAAGTCTCATATTCCACTAACTTGTGACAAAAATAAAATTTTGCATGAACTCACCATACCCCTCACGGAATACCTTGGGGTGTCTTCTTTCTAAAATGGGGTCACATGTGAGGTGTTTGTACTGCCCTGGCATTTGAGGGTCTCCGCAATCATTACACGTATGGCCAGCATTAGGAGTTTCTGCGATTCTCCTTATATTGAGCATACGGGTAATGAGATTTTTTTCCGTTCAGCCTCTGCGCTGAAAAAAAAAAAAAATGAACGGCGCAGATTTTTTCATTCGCATCGATCAATGTGGATGAAAAATCTCTGCCAAAATCAGTGACTGCGGTGCGGTGGGCTGGGCGCTAGCTACCTAACAAGTAGCTAACTAACTGGCGGTGATAAGGGACCCTTATGCCCCATTCACACGTCCGCAATTCTGTTTATGGAACGGAATTGCGGACCCATTCATTTCTATGGGGACAGACTTTGTCCAGCTCGGATCCGGAATTACGGATCCGCGCTCCGGGTCTGCACTTCCGTTCGCAAAAATATAGAACATGTCCTATTCTTGTCCGCACTGCGGACAAGAAAAGCATTTTCTATATAGTTCTGTGCGGATCTGCAAAATGCGGAAAGCACATTGCCGGTGTCCGTATTTTATGGATCCGTAGATCCATGGATCCGCAGATCCATGGATCTGCAAAACACATACGGACGTCTGAATGAGCCTGTAGGGGGTGATTAGTGACAGGGGGGTGATCAGGGGGTGACATTGGTGATCAGGGGGTGACATGGGTGATCAGGGGTTAATCAGTGATGGGGGTGGGGGTGTGTGTGTAGTGATTGGTGCACTTTACCTTTGTTTCCTCTGGTGGTCCCAAACAAAGGGACCACCAGACGAGCAGACAGCAGGCATATCAGACGCTGTTTACAAAACAGCGTCTGATATGCGATTTAAATGCGTTTTTTCAGCATCTACAGCCTGCCAGCGCATGATCAGCGCTGGCAGGCTGTAGTTTCAGTTGTCCCGGCTCCGATCACATGAACGCGCGCGCACGACGCGCGCGCGTTCATGTGAAATCTCAGGTCTCACGAGATGACGCCGATAGGCGTGACTGAGACCTGAGAGAGCCGCCACGCTGACGCCCATCGGCGTTAGCGTGGCGGCAAGTGGTTAAGGATCTATCCAGAGGATAGGTCATCAGTATAAACATCTCGGAAAAACCCTTTTAAAGAAGCACTCCCACAAAAAATGTTACTCTCTGACCTATTAGAAAGGTACATGATGTAATCTGTGGTGAAGGTCATCTTCTTACAAGTGACTATATTTGTGAGTTATAACCTCCCTTCTGATCCTCAGCTGTGTCATGTCACCAGCACTCTAACTTTCCAAATAACACAGTCCAAATCTTAATTGTGGACAGGAAGATGGTTTCTCTATGTATTCCTATGGGAGCCTCAATGTCAGTCTCATAGGAATGAATAGAGAAGTACCGTATTTTTCGCCATATAAGACGCACTTTTTCCCCCCCAAAAGTGGGGGGAAAATGGCAGTGCGTCTTATAGGGTGAATACTACCATTTTCCTATAGCTAAAGCCGATACATCGCACAGCCTGCGATGTATCAGCATGGAAAGAGGAGGGGACAGAGCCTGGCAACACTTGGTGGGCGGCCCGCCGCTCACAGCGTGACTGCTTTCATACCATTTATAGTCTTTAATCATGTCCCCTTATTCCCTATAAGCCCAGTACAGTAGCGCTCTGCTAACCTGCTATACCGATCCTCTAGCAGGCAGAGCGGTGCGGCAGCAGGCTGCTGTGTAACGTCCTCACTGACGTCATCTGCCTGCTCCTTTCACTTTATGAATGAAGCAGGAGGAGCAGGCAGATGGCGTCAGTGAGGGCGTTACACAGCAGCCTGCCGCCGCACCGCTCTGCCTGCTAGAGGATCGGTATAGCAGGTTAGCAGAGCGCTACTGTACTGGGCTTATAGGGAATAAGAGGACATGATTAAAGATTATAAATGGTATGAAAGCAGTCACGCTGTTAGCGGCGAGCCGTCCGCCGTGTTGCCAGGCTCCGCCCCTAAGCAGTCACTATGGGCCAGATGTTTTAGAAAGGGGCATCTTTGGATGGCAATGTAATGGGGGCACCTGTGGATGACACTGTAATTGGGGTGATCTGTGGATGACACATATAGCATAAGATGCTATATATGTGTCATCCACAGATCAATCTATTACAGTGTCATTCATCAATGCCCCCATCACAGTGCTATCCACAGATCCCCCATCACAGTGCTATCCACAGATCCCCCATCACAGTGCTATCCACAGATCCCCCATCACAGTGCTATCCACAGATCCCCCATCACAGTGCTATCCACAGATCCCCCATCACAGTGCTATCCACAGATCCCCCATCACAGTGCCATCCACAGATCCCCCCATCACAGTGCTATCCACAGATCCTCCCATCACAGTGCTATCCACAGATCCCCCCATCACAGTGCTATCCACAGATCCCCCATCACAGTGCTATCCACAGATCCCTCATCACAGTGCCATCCACAGACAGATCCCCCCATAACAGTGCCATCCACATCTCCCCCACATAACAGTGCCATCCACAGATCCCCCATAACAGTGTCATCCACAGATCCCCCCATCACAGTGCCATCCACATCTCCCCCACATAACAGTGCCATCCACAGATCCCCCCCCCCCCCATAATACTGTCATGCACAGACCACCATTACTTCAAAAGCACACCTTTTGGTTAAACAAAAAAAAAATTCTTATTTTTCTCCTCAAAAACCCAGGTGCGTCTTATAGGCCGGTGCATCTTATAGGGCGAAAAATACGGGTAACTGACGTCCTGTCCTGTGTCAGCTGGAGAGACAGAGTGTTGGTCACATGACACAGCTAAGGATCAGAAGGGAGGTTATAACTCACAAATACAGTCACTGGTAAGAAGATCATCCTCACTACAGTTTCTATTCATGTACTCTTCTAACAGGTCAGACAATTTTATTTCGTGGAAGTGCTTCTTTAAGACATAGCTCTAGGGGCCTAATCTGAATTTAAAGGGACCCTGCCATGACATGTTGAACATGATATCTGATCTGGAAGCAACATTTTAAAGAAGCAGGAGAAGCTGAGGAGATTGATATATAGTGTTGTGAGAAAAACTTGCAATTTTTTCATTTACGTCTCTGCTCTTTCTACGTTTAGGAGTCCAGTGGGTGATCAGTCACTGGGTAAGACCGCCCACTGGACTCCTAAGCAGAGAGTTAGATCAATAAGTGATAAGTTATGCTGAATCTTTTTCTCATAAAATCTATATATCAATCCACTCAGCTTCTCCTGCTCTATTACCTGCAGACCAGGTATTAAGTCCAGTTTAGAGTGGATTCACATTGGTTTTTAGTGGCGTTTTCTGCAATTTTGAGTCTTTGTGCTAAAAAATGTTAGCTCCCGAAGTAATCTGAAAGTCTATGGGAAATATGAAATACAGGACAATTAGGTGGTTTTTGGTAATCAGGTGGATTTTATTTGGGGGGTGGTCCCTGGCATGTTTTTGTAAAACGTAGCATATTGAAGCTTTTGTCATTTTTTCTGGCATTTTGACATTTCATTTTCCATTAAAAAAAGGGCCGTTTTTTATGGCATTTTTATGGCGTTTGAGTTCACAAAAACTTCAGCCCAAATTCATGTGCTCTACACACCCTAGATGTGTAACTGAACTCTCCCCTGCTCTGGACCCCTATCTGTGAACTAAAGCAGAGACCCCTTTTAAATGAGCAAAGTGCAATCCCACCTTTACTCTGGCCGCACGAAGATTTAAAGGAGCTCCCATCCTACATACAGTCCTGATCAAAAGTTTAAGACCACTTGAAAAATGGCAAAAATACATATTTAGCATGGCTGGATCTTAACAAGGTTCCAAGTAGAGCTTCAACATGCAACAAGAAGAAATGGGAGTGAGACAAAACATTTTTTGAGCATTCAATTTAATGAAAACAACGAATAAACTGAAACAGGCTGTTTTACAGCTGATCAAAAGTTTAGGCCCACACCTCCAAAAAAAAACTAACCCCCCCCCAAAACAGAACTCAAACTTCCAAACATGAACTCGGTACTGAGTAGCTCTGCCGTTATTGTTGATCACTTTAAAAATTTGTTTCGGCATGCTCGATGCAAGCGTTTTTCATGAGGTGAGTGGGAACATTTCTCCAAGTGGTGAACACGGCTGCACGAAGGCCATCTACTGTCTGGAACTGTTGGCCATTTTTGTAAACTTCCCTTACCATCCATCCCCAAAGGTTCTCAATTGGATTTAGATCGGGGGAACACGCTGGATGGGCCAAAAGTGTGATGTTATTCTCCTGGAAGAAGTCCCTTGTCCTGCGGACATTGTGTACTGTAGTGTTGTCCTGTTGAAAAACCCAGTCGTTATCACACAGACGAGGGCCCTGAGTCATGAGGAATCTCAGTCATCTCTGCAACATCTGATTCTGGACATAGCCAGCGGCCGCTTGACGCCCCTGCACTTCCTGAAGCTTCATTGTTCCACTGAAGGAAAAAGCACCCCAGACCACTATGGCGCCCCTCCGCTGTGGTGCGTAGAAAACATCTCAGGTGGGATCTGCTTGTCATGCCAGTAACGTTGGAAACCATCAGGACCATCAAGGTTAAATTTTTTCTCATCAGAGAATAAAACTTTCTTCCACCTTTGAATGTCCCATGTCTGGTGCTCTCTTGCAAAGTCCAAACGAGCAGTTCTGTGGCGTTCAAGGAGACGAGGTCTTTGAAGACGTTTTTTGTTTTTGAAGCCCTTCAGTCTCAGATGCCGTCTGATGGTTATGGGGCTGCAGTCAGCACCAGTAAGGGCCTTAATTTGGGTCGAGGATCGTCCAGTGTCTTGACGGACAGCCAATTGAATCCTCCGGCTCAGTGCTGGGTCTTCCACTTGACTTTTTTGTTCCATAATCCTCAGGATCCTTTAAGAAATTACAAATGACTGTCTTACTGCGTCCCAACCTCAGCAGCGATGGTGCGCTGTGAGAGACCCTGCTTATGCAGTTCAACAATCCGACCACGTTCAAAAAGGGAGAGTTTTTTTGCCTTTGCCATCACAATGCTTGACTACCTGACAGAAAATGACAATGAATCCACATCTTTGCACAGATTTGGACTTTTAAAGGCATGTGGTCCTAAAATTTGGATCAGCTGAAAAACAGCCTGTTTCAGTTTAATCGTTATTTTCAGTTAATTGAATGCTCAAAAAATGTTTTGTCTCACTCTCATATCTTCTTGTTGCATGTTGAAGCTCCACTTGGAACCTTGTTAAGATCCAACAATGTAAAATATGATTTTTTGCCATTTTTCAAGTAGTCTTAACCTCTTAAGGACGAAGGGCGTACATGTACGCCCTTCGTCCGCACTTTAAAGATGGCGCCCGCTCCCGCACGGAGCGGGCGCCCGAGCTGCGGATAAAAGCTTGATTCATCAAGCTGACACCCGCAGCTCATGTCCGCGACCGGCAGCGATGCCGATCGCGGACATTTAACCCTCAGATGCCGTGGGTCAATCCTGACCACGGCATCTGATCGCGCAAAACCGAAAGTTTCACTTGGCGTTGCTCGGCCCCTGATGGCCACAAGGGGGAGCCGAGCATGCATGTAGTACCCTAGGTTTCTGTGAATGAAACCTAGGGTACTACACAGTATTCCTATGGAGCCTATGACTGTAATAGGCTCCATAGGAAATATGTGATTTTCTCATATATTCCAATGCTATTGCATTGGAATATATGAGAATAGCAATCTGATGATTGTATCTTATAGTTCCCTATGGGAACTATAAGAAAGTGGTAAAAACAAAAACAAAAGTTTAAAAATAAAAATTAAATAAAAAAATATAAAAATTCAAATCACCCCTTTCCCCAAAATGAAAATAAAATAAATAAAAATAAAAAATTACACATAATGGTGTCGCAATGTGCGAAAACGCCCATACTATAATAATATTAAAAATATTCACCATACGGTAAACATAAAAACGGAAAGAAAGCGTCCAAATGGCTAATTCGCCATTTTTGGACGCTTCATTTCCTAAAAAAATGAATAAAAAGTGATCAAAACATCATACGCACCCCATAATGGTATCAATTAAAAGTTCAGATTGCCCCACAAAAAATGAGCCCCTACACTGCTCCATACGCATAATTACAAAAAAGTTATAGGGGTCAAAACATGGCGACAAAAATAAAATAAAAAAATTCCCACTTTTAATTTTTTTCACTATCAAAACGCAAGAAAACTATACATATTAGGTATTGCCGGATTCGTACTGACCTGAAGAATAAAATTAACCAGTCAGTTTTATCGCAAATCGAACGTTGTAATTTAAAAACCCGTAAAACTGTGGTGAAATTGCTTTTTTTTTGCAATTTCACCCCATTTGGAATTTTTTTCCCGTTTCCCACTACATCACATGCAAAAATAAATGGTAGCGTTAAAAAGTACAACTTGTCCCGCAAAAAATAAGCCGTCATATGGCTATGTGAGCGGAAATATAAAAATGTTATGGCTTTTGGAAGGCAGGGAGCGCAAAACAAAAACGCAAAAATCCCAAAACCCCCGGTCCTTAAGGGGTTAAACTTTTGATCAGGACTGTATCATCGTCGTTCAAGAGGACAAATTCCTCACACCATAGCAGTTCTGAATCATCCTTTCTTAGCAGTCTGTATCAGTCAGTCCCTCCATGTTTCCTACTGGAAATATATGAATACATTGTAAGGGTACTTTCACACTTGCAATGTGAGGATCTGACAGGCAATCTATATGCAAACGAACAGCATTTGTAGACGGATCCGGATGCGCTTATTTTGCAAATTTGAGATTCTTGGCAAATACATTTTGTACAAAATTATTTGAGCCCGTCTGCCACACGTCAAGGCGATCTCTATACATTGTAAGTTGGTTGTTACCATTCTCCTGCCAATAGGATTATGGGTCTCTACATACAGTAGTGTGATAGTGTCTGACTAAATTATGAGTAGGAACATGCCACATAGACAATGGTGATTGTACCACCCAGTTGTCAAGGTCTTCATCTATTACCCGGAGGAATAACAGAGGATTGAGAATTGTTACTATATGGAGAACCCAAATATTTACTAAGCATATATTTTAGGAGAAGGTTTTGCAATATCCTATAAACTGTTGTCAATATGACAATACAGCATGACCCCTAGAAATAGCAGGCACATACTTTGTAGACAGATCATCAGCGATCTAATTCCCTTTGACCAGCTGATATTATTTCTACGGGTAAATTTCTGAAATTGAAGCGTTATCAGCCCGTCAGGCTCCGGATGAGCTCTCGGCTCCCCGCTGCTGTAATCACATAAATATTATCCAGAGACGACTCAGAGGACAAGAGGGACAAGTTCAGGTGAGATAAATATCACGTTCTGCCGGAGAACAAATAACGCAGTGTGATGTCATCCTGCCGCGCTCCGTGACATCTCATCGGCAACCACCGGCTCCTCCGCCATCCTCTGCTGAGAGGGAATCAAAATGTAGGCTGAGTTATATTATCATATACTTTCTATTGCTTCGATGTGTAAATAAAACTACAATTTTGTGTCTGTAGCGCCTATGTTGTGCTCTGTGTCTCCATGGTAACAGACTACAAACCAACTCGGCGTAGTCAGATCCTGCGGTCACACTCCCATTAATTGCTATGCACTTATTTTGGAAGGTGAAGAAAACTAGGGGACCAGTGGAGGGAAGTATGACTCAGATCAGACTGCACAGGGTTTGTTTGTCGTCTGTAAACATGGAAGCACATAGATTTGCACTGGAGCTGTAGACCTAAAATGGTAGACACAATGGAAAATATTTGTGGATGTCTTTAAGATACACTTTATTTCACTGTTATGTTGCTTTTTAGAAGTCTAATACTTTCCTTAGGCCTCATTCACACTGAGTTCCTGCGCCTAAATGCTGTTGGCAGCCGCGCTGAATCAGCCTCCATTGTTTTTAATGTTTTTTATTGCTTTTAATGGAAATTTCACGCTGCACTTTATACGACTGTATAGCCACGATCTCCTGGAGCACTGTCTGCAGGGATGCTGCTGGAAACTGTGGAGGGTATCGGCTTGTGGTTCAGTGCAATTCAGTGGAGCTAAATCGAGACTGGGACTGCAGCATTAACACATGTGGCTGTGTGAACAAGCGCCTATAGGGGTTTGACACAGAATACGTTATAAATGTATAATCGCTGGGAATCCGACAGCTGGAATCCCCGCCAAACCTGAGAATGGGGGAACCATGTCCATGTTTGAATGGAGTGGTGGTCATGCATGTGCACTACAGGATTGATGGGATTGGTGGAGTCCCTTGCTCGACTATCACAGTCCCATAGACTTCGATTGGGGTGGTACTGCATATTCGTGACGAGTCCGACTGCTCCATTCACACAGGGGCCCATATTCTCATGATCTGTAGAGGATCCCAGTCATTCTACATTACCCGATAAATGTTTTTCGTGGGCTCACCCCTTTAATATTTTAAAGCATTATGACTCTTTACAATTACCTGACACCTCCACTTACCCACCTTCCTTAAAGTAAATATCTACTCCTGAAGGCACTTAGTTTTTTTGCCTCCCAAATTCTGCACTGGGTTAGTTCACAATGTATGATAACAGTACAGACTCCAATGCTAAAATTCTGGCTTCAGTCACCACTAGAGGGAGCTAATTGCATACAGAGTTATTATTAACTCCAATGGACAATGCAATAAACTCCTGAGCTCCACCTAGTGGTGGCTACCAGCAGCAATTAACTAGATATCTACATCAGATTTTTTAGGGATTCTCTAGCTAAGGTTTGATTTTAATGGCACATTGTGTTGACCCGTTTGCTGGTCAACTTTAGCTGGCGGCAAGCGAACTTTGCAATTTTTCATTTTTTTCCTTGTTGTTTTATACCAGTGATCTTCGGATCAGCTTTCTATTTCGGATTGAGCCTGATGTCTGAATCAAACACGTCTAAGCTCCTGGGGGAAGGTGTGAGATCTGCAGCGGATAATGAACAGTGAGAAGCGGCGCCAGAGCGCTCACCGCACATACTATTATTAATGTGCATGCATGATGGATTAGGAGCTGTATAATTACTAGATTGTGCTTCCATGTGTGCAATGTCATGTCTAGTCTGCATTCATGCCTTATGTGTGTGCATAATACCGTACATTTGCATAGACTGCCGCATAAAGATGCCCCTGACTAGCCGTATATCTGTGTATGCAATTTCTGGGAGATAAGCTCTTGTTTTATGGAGGTGGGTGGTTTACGCAGTATCTGCGTCACTTGGCTTACACGGTATCCATGTAACATCAGTACACTTTATCCCCGCCACAAGTCAGAAATATATATATATCTCAATTCTATATAACAATGGACATGTCTGGGAATACAAGTCACATTCTAATGTCAGAACCTGACGACTAGTGTTACGGAGGCGCTGCTTATCTCCGCCTCTGCAGGAGCCCTCTAAAACTTTGCAAGGGGCCAGTGGGCCGGAAACAGTTTTCTGGTGTGCATAAAGACTAATTTATGATGAGGCCTGTGCCAGTCTATGATAAATCCCCCCATAGCCTTCACCATGTGCAGTGTGTATTATAGAGCCCTGTGCCCCAGCTGCTGCAGAACATCATAATACGTACCTCAGATGCTGAAAAACTTCATTCCATATCAATCAATGGTGCACAGGAACCACTTCCATACTTATCTAAATTAGGTTCTAAAACAGCTGAGGTCTGTGTTATCTATCTATCTATCTATCTATCTATCTATCTATCTATCTATCTATCTATCCAGGGGTGCACCACCAATGATGAAGCAATCACCTCAGGCAGTACCAGGTAAGGGAAAGAGAGGGGCAGCTGAAGGGCCATGGGCTGAAAGGAAGGGGTTAGGTCAGGAGTGTAGCTAGAAATGATTGGGCCCCATAGCAAAAAAAATGTACGCCCCCTCCCGGGTATCCCACCCCCACATACCTCTTGGACCTCCCACCCCTTCCAGAGCTCCCACCCAAACACCCCTCCAGGACCTCCCACCCCAACATCCCCACACCAGATATAATGGTCCAGGACTCAGAGTAAGTTTTACCAGTCCCAGAGTCAGCCAGCCCTCACCTCACAGCCACTTGAACGTCTGCGCGCCCACACTCCAGCAGCGCTGCCAGGTCCAGCAGCACGCAGCTTCGCTGTACGCTCTGCCTCCTCCACGTCTGGCCAGTAGGACTGCCGCCCAGACTGGGAGCGGGACCACTCCCTCTCCTCACTGCAGCTACGCCTCTCTGCCTCCGGCCGCCCCCTTTCGCACCTCCCTGTGGATAGCGCTTTCTCTGTTTGTCCTGGAGGGGCCTGCGACCCCTGTAGCTACGCCACATTTGTTTTTTAAATCCTCAGCCGGCGGCCCAGGCCACCAGTGGCGTAGGGCCCTATAGCCATTGCTATGGCTGCTATGGCGATCCCTACGCCTATGGGTTAGGTTAAGAAATTGGCATAGGAGAAGGAGGGGTGCCGTTTCAATTTTCGCCTCAGGCAGCAGAAAGGTTAGGTGCCCCCCTGTATCTATCTATCTATCTATCTATCTATCTATCTATCTATCTACTATCTATCTATCTATCTATCTATCTATCTATCCATCCAGGCTCAGACTGGCTAACAGGGGAACAAGTGAATCCCCCGGTGGGCCCTTAGTCCCCCATCCCCTGCACTAGTGGCACATGGCACAGTAGACCGACAGTACTACATACAGATACCAGCCTTTGCTTGTATAAAAACTATATTATTTAATAAATGACCCAGTTTATTATTATACAGACATCGGATGGCGGGGAAGACTTCTAGACACAGAGGCAGGGCAGCCGGCGTTCTCAGAGTCACTACGAGGACCCCCATCATCCATCATCTTGTAGTGTCTTGCTACTGCTGCCATTGTGTAACTAGGTAATATTTACATGTAGTTTTACTCTGAGCCCCCAAAATGTGGTCTGACACTTTATCTATCTATCTATCTATCTATCTATCTATCTATCGATTTATCTAATGCTCATTTGCATTTGTAGTACCCAGAAGGGGCATTCTAACACCTAGCTACTGTCTCTTATGGCTTGCAGAGAATGTCATCTGTGTATTTAATTCCAGGTTCTCTGATACTGTGCTTTAATAATATTGCTATATAACTTTTTTATATTGTATTGCATGGAATAATCCTGGTTGTCCAGCAGATGGCAGTGAATCTGGCAGAGAGTACCTTTAGATAGAATGGAACTTGCCATTCTATTCTTCCCCCTTTTGGGCAGAAGTGGGCTAGTACTGCTTCCTACCAAGGGACAGGTTGCAGGAAGCTATATTGAGTTGAGATGGAGTGGAGTTGAGAGTTGGAGCATAAGAGTGAAGTAGCACAGTGTGGTGAGGGAGCGTCCCCCCTCATTGCTGCAGGAGCTTTGGGAAAGTAGCTCAGAGAGCAGCCCACTCCTGATATATAAAAGGACTTAGTAGCTCTGAGAGACAAAATGGTGCCAAAGTCCCCTACTCAGAAAAACAGGTCACAGGATACCTCACGCTCATAAGAAACAGTAACTGAAGCTGAGAGGACCCAGACTGAGGCCAGAGATCAGCACAGCAGCAGAGAGATAAAGCAAAGTATTCAGGTTTACCTGCCAGTTTACCCTTAGCCTGCTGGAGCCAAGATAAAGGTCAAGCACTGTTTGGATGACACAAAGTTATTACAAGTTTATTCAAGTAAAACCGTTGAACTTTACCAAGTTTGGACTCTACTTAATCCACCAACTACAACTCCTTTGTTGCTACAGAGCCTAACCCTGGTGAGCGACTATATCCAGGTAGGAGCACCGTGACACAAACTATTAGGGCCACAACATACAACTCGGCGTTCCTAAACACCGGGACTTGACCGCCCCTGGATGGCAGCCCGCCGCACATTAACTACGGCACCTGAGCCCACCTGTCACAGCAGACAGCCTCATTCAGATGGGCCCCTGCACTATCTATCTCCTGCTCCCACTGTTCCTCCATGAAGCATACATTTATCTGCAGGAGTGTATGTTTCCAGCCATGATAATAAGGATTCGTTGTGTATCTGGAAATGTCAGCAGACTTTCCTGCTACTTCACAAGGAGAAAGGAAATGTTTGAACTTGTAACTTTGTTTCGGATACAGCTCCTTTCCTGACAGTGCCATCTTCCAGGCTGACAGTCAATCACCTTCCTGCCTCCCCCTCCTCACACCATGACACCCGTCATACAAGTAGATAAATCGTTCTGTAAAACGCAATACTCCAAACCTTCCAATAATATATCTGCCGCCCTTGCCCAAATTAAATGAAGCCCTCCTAATTTGCAACTGTTCTGCACTACAACTTCTTAAAGGCGACCTGTTCCCTCTCCTGACGTGTCTGTTTCCGTAACTACTTACATCCCTGTGTAATAATAACTCTGCAGCATCTATTAGTATGACTCTGTGCTGTCATTCCTCTATTATTCTTGCTAGAAGTTATGAATGAATTGCTATCAGTTTGCCATGAAGATCCAGATGGGTGTTACCCATTGGGGGGGGGGGGGCACTACGACACTGACAGCACTGATTGGATAATACCAGACTGTGCAGGGACATACCCCTAACTGGTAACACCCATCTGGACTTTTACGGCAAACTGCTAGCAATTACCCATCTGAACCTTTAAGGCAAACTGCCAGCAATTCATTTATAATTTCTAGCAGGAATAAGAGTGGAATGACACAGCACAGAGTCATACATATAGGTGCTTCAGAGTTGTCATTACATGGTTCTGCTGATTAAAACGATACCTGTAGGGTCAAAATACATTGAGCTGTATCAGAGGATGAAAAATGTTTTATTCTATATGCAACTTAAGGCTTTAGTGCACTGAAGTGGCGAGTCCTGGCCCCTCGGTGCAACTCAGCTACTTTCCTATCCAGCATTTGCTTCGCCCCTTCCCTTTGACACACAGGGCCAGGCCTTATCATTGTCCTTTTACCTGGCCCTGTAATCCCACTCATGTGTCATGGATTCCATGTTTGGCACAAGTTCAGTGGACAACCTTCAGGGTTCCCGCTGCCGGGATGATTACTGTGCCTGCGCAGGTTATAGAATCTACAGCGCATGCATGGGATTACAGGGCCAGGCAGGAAGCCCTGTCAGTCAGGAGAGGCAAACACTTGAAAGCAAAGAAGCTGAGGTGCACCGAGTGGCTAGGGCCCACCTCTTGGTGTACTGCAGCCCATATTTGCATATAAAATACAATTAATTTTTCAGGATTTTGCCCATACTTGTATTGTTTAATTCAGCAGGATCAATCCTACCAGGATTCAATACAATAATATGACCCTACTGACAGTTTCTCTTTGATTATGGATGTATATGCAGTGTGCTCATTAGCTCCCCCTAGTGGTGGTTGCAGGCAGACAGAATTTTATTATTTAATACCCACTCACATCGCTCCAATAAAGTTGGAGTTGGGACACTTGGCAGCTAAAAACTCACTTCAGACTTGTCTAGCTGCCTATATAACGCTTAATTTAGTGAACAAAAGGAATAGCATTGCTGTTAATGTCTACTGGACCTGGCATGGAGGCTCCAGTTGCAGTGAAAAACTGCAAGATAGAAAAAAAAAAGAAGTCCCAGAGATAACCATTTGGGGAAATAGTATATAACAGAAATACTGTATTTTGGTGGCAGGAGCGTAGCTATAGGCGAAGCAGAGGAAGCAGCTGCTTTGGGGCCCGAGCTCAAAAGGGGGCCACCCAGGAGGAGGGCTAAAAAAAAATTATTGTCAGGACCCCTCACTAGTATTATAAAATGACACTATATACAGTGACATGACATACAGTATATAAGTGTATAAGGCGGAGGCTGCTGGGCCCCTTCTGTAAAAGTGATGTTGACTAGCCACAGGAGTGTGGGTTATGTATTACCCCAGAGTGGTATTACCATTTCTTCACCCTGCTACTGTCTCTAATGGCTAACACTAATGCCATCTGTGTATTTATTCCAGGTCCTTTGTCACTTTGCAATGATAATGTTGCTATCAAAAAGTTGTGTACAGGTAATATGCCAGCAGGTGGCAGTGGATATCTGGCAGAGCGAGCGAGACACTTAGATAGAATAGAACTTACCATTTCATTCTCCCACTTTTGGGCAGTAGTGGGCGAGTCCTGTTTCCTACCAAAGGGAGGGGTTGCAGTTATAATTTATTCCAGTCTAGTCTATACTAGACTCCATGCAGATTTACCTACAGAGTTTTGCGAGGGGGTCAACAGCCAAAGGCACCCCACTCCAAAGGTGCCAGAACAGCCCTAAAGTCCAGCGACCAGACTAAAGCCAAGTTTAGCACAGCAGAGAGAGCCTGCCAGTTTATGCCAAAACCTGCTGGAATCAAGAGAAAGACTGCATATTGTCTGGATGCAAGTTGATTCAAGTAAGGTTTATAAGAGTCTAGACTCGACTTATTCTCCATCTCTACCATTATTCATCCCTTTTTTGCTTTGGAGCCAAACCCTGGGGAGCGACAGTATCGAGGTAGGAGCACCATTTCTAGTTACGCTACCGTTTGGGGGGTCCGATTTGGGAGTCTGATATGAGGTCTGATGAAGATTGGGGGTCTGAATTGAGGTCTGATAAAAAATAAATTTTTCTTATTTTCCTCCTCTAAATCCTAGGTTTCTCTTATGTACTGTAAAAAAAAAAAAAAAAAAAAAAAAATATATATATATATATATATATATATATATATTCATTTAATTAAACATAAGTGAAAAAGGTAATGAATGTCTTAAAAATAAAAAAATTCTGATCTCACCCAAAATATGGGTTTATGTGGCATACATTTTTTATGAGGCACACATTGCATAAAACTAAATAAAAAACCCTATACATTGTAGATAGATATTCACGTGACTGTAATAGCCTGAAGAATTCATTTAACAGGTCATTTAGTGTGAAACATAAGTGCTGTCAAGAATAAGAAAAAATAATCTCTCTCTCTTATAGTTTTTCTGTAAAAAAATATTAAAAAACAGTTTACAGTATGAATGACACAGTGATTTATATGCGCCCCCAAACAGAACTCAGAAATATTACAATTTCTACCACATAAAAAAGTCATCATTATAAAGGCACAGGAATGCAAAATGAAAAAACGCACGGCCACTGAAATGCAGGGGCCAAAAAAAAAAAAAAATAAAGCTGGTCATAAGAGTTAAAACAGGAAAGTTCATTAAGGGGTCAACCATACTGGATATCAGAAAAACACGCCTCCAAACATATAAGTTAGGACCGAACGCCTGACCTAAATAGTGGAAACTGACTATAAAGTGTACAAATACAGAGATTTACCGTAATCTCTGGCACCCCCTGCTGGTTCAGTGTATGCCCAGGGCTTGCTTTGATGATTCGGGTACTGCACTCTTGACACAAGGCACCAAAACAATCTATCTAAACTCAGACTCTTACTGTATACTGGCCATTTACAGTACTGGTGCCCTCTTCTGAGTCTAAATAACCTATTGCACCTTCTTCAGGACTCTAGTATGACTTTATTCATTGCACCCCAACAACTACTGTACCACCAGGATTTCCCAACCTTTTAAAATTTAGGAACCCTTGGAAAAAATTCTTCATCTCAGAGAACCCTTCCCAATTACATTTTATTCAAAGTGGAAAAAAGGCTTACGTGCAAGTAATTTGCAGAGGCAAAGTAAAATGAATTCTGCGGCCTACGACTCCAAAATTAAAGGGGTTGCCTCACTTCAGCAAATGGCATTTATCATGTAGACAATGTTAATAGTAGGCAATTCCTAATGTATTGTGATTGTCTATATTGCTTCCTTTGCTGTCTACACTACACATTATACACGTCTCGTTTACATGGTAACAACCACCCTTTAATCCAGCATGGGTGGCCGTGCTTGCACACTGTAGGAAAAAGCACTGGCCTATGTGTGCAGCCACAGTCCCGGCCACCAGAGAGGCTAGCTCTTTTTTCTAAAGTGTGCAAGCACGACCACCGATGCTGGATTGCAGGGTGGTCGTAATCATGGAAATGAGAAATATATAATGTGATGAAAAAATGTGTCTAGCCAGCAAAATAAGCAATATTGATAATAACAATACATTAGTAAGTGCCTTGTATTAACTTTATCTAAATTATATATGCCACTTGCTGAAGTGAGACAACCCCTTTAATTTAAATTCCATAATGCTAAATTAAATCACACCCCAGAAGTTAGACAATACAATAATTCAAATGTCTGACTGCAACATAATTTCAGATCCCAGTCTAAACCTCGAATTCAATTCAGACCCCAGACCTCTAAATCAATTCAGACCCTAGACCAGATCACTGAATTAATTCTGATCCCAAACCAGACCTCTAAATCAATTCAGACCCCACACGTCTAAATCAATTCCTATCCAAGACTAGACCTCTAAATCAATTCAGACTTCAGACCTCTAAATCAATTCAGACCCCAGACCAGACATCTAAATTAATTCAAATCCCAGACCAGACCTCTAAAATTATTCAGACCCCAGACTCAAGCTCTAAATCAATTAAATCAATTCAGACCCAAGACAAGACCTTTAAATCAATTCAGACCCCATACCAGATCTCTAAATCAATTCAGACCCAAGACCTCTAAATCAATTCAATCCCCAGACCAGACCTCTAAATCAATTCAGGCTTCACACCTCTAAATCAATTTCGATCCAAGACCTTACCTCTAAATCAATTCAGACTTCAGACCTCTAAATCAATTCAGACCCCAGGCCAGACCTCTAAAATTATTCAGATCCCAGACCAGACCACTAAAATTATTAAGATCCCAGACTAAACCTCTAAATCAATTCAGACCCAAGGCAGACCTTTAAATCAATCCAGGTCCCATACCAGACCTCTAAATCAATTCAGACACCAGACCTCTAAATCTGTTCAATCCCTATACCAGACCTCTAAATCAATTCAGATCCCAGACCAGACATCTCAATTAATTCAAGGCCTGGGATAGACCTCTAAATCAATTCAATCAATTCAGACCCCACACCTCTACATCAATTCCTATCCAAGACCAGACCTCCAAATCAATTCATACCTCAGACCTCTAAATCCATTCAGACCCTAGACTAAACCTTTATATCAATTCAGACCCCAGACTAAACTTTTAAATCAATTCAGATCCCAGACCAGACATCTCAATCAATTCAAAGCCCAGACCTTAAAATCAATTCAGATCCCAGACCAGACCTCTAAATCAGGGATGCTCAACCTGCGGCTCTCCAGCTGTTGTAAATCTACAACTCCCAGCATGCCCTTCTGTAAGCTGATAGCTGTAGGCTGTCTGGGAATGATGGGGTTTGTAGTTTTACGACAGCTGGAGGGCCGCAGGTTGATCATGCCTGCTCTAAATCAATACAAACCCCAGACCTCTAACTCAATTCAGAACTCAAACCAGATCTTTAAATTAATTCACACCCCAGACCAGAATCAGACCCCAAAATTGATCAAACCCAAAATCCTGACCTACCTCACCATGATCCCAGCTTCCCTTGCTTTCAGGACTTGCACACAGGTCCTGACACCAGCCAGTCACTAATAGATCACTTTTCTTTGCACTTTTTGGCAGGAGAAATAAAAATTCAGACATTTTACAGAAAATATAGGTTGGGCTGAAATATTTTTTGCCAGAAACTGGCCTAAATCATTTAATAAATTCCCCCTATGTAGTAGGATGGCTGCACTGCCTAAATAGCATAAAGTGCTGTGGTCCACGACGTTAAATTGTGCAGTGTGCCGAACTGATACATCTGTACACCAATGATTAGCAAATTGATTCCAATTAATAGTATTGATCGCGAATATTCTAATCACAAATTTTTATCACGAATATCGGCACTTCGAGAATTCACGAAAATCTAGAATGTAGTACTATGCATTCATAATTGAGAATATTCTAGTTTTTTTTTTTATTAGTACTACTGCTTCTTGCTTGTGGGCCAATGAGAAGGCTGCAATGTCTTTGTCTGAGCTTAGCAACATCCCTAGCAGCCAATAGGAAAGTAGCCTACCCCTTACTATATAAGAACCTCCCCTGCAGCCATTTTCTGCAGTTTTTTGCAGTTCTGAGAGAGACAGCAGTGTCATTGCTGTGCTCTGTGCTTTCCTGTGTTATTACATTGGATAGTTAGTTAGGCCCCTTTCACATCAGCGTTTTTGCTTTCCGTCCTAGAGTTCCATCCTCGGGGCTCTAGGACGGAAAGATACTGATCAGGATTATCCTAATGTATCCTGAATGGAGAGCAATACGTTCAGGATGTCTTCCGTTCAGTATGTGAACGTTTTTTGGACGTTGACAAAAGCGCAGCATGCTGCGGATTTGTCTCCGTCCAAAAATCCGGAAGACATGCCGTAACGCCGGATCCGGAATTAATGCCCATTAAAGTGCATTAATCCGGATCCGGCCTTAAGCTAAACGTCGTTTCCGACGTTTAGCTTTTTCTAAATGGTTACCATGGCAGCCAGGACGCTAAAGTCCTGGCTGCCCGCCGGATCCTCAGAACGCAAGTGTAAAAGAGGCCTTAGTAGCTTATATATATAATACAGATAGTTAGTGGGAGATAGTCAGTGTAGGTTAGATAGTGATATAGTGTAGCTGACAGGTTCCAGTGCAGGGTGTTAGGTAGTGTGATAGGGATTACTGTGCTGTGATAGGGATTAGTGTCTCTGTTAGACACAGTGCACAGGACTTAGTGCACCAATCAGTAATATCTACTCGGACCTGATAAAATGTGAAGTTTCACGTATTGCGCAAAAAAATGCGCATCATTAATGCCGATTTGTACAATCACAAAAATATTGACTGGAGAAATTTATTGCGAATATTATGTGAAAAATTAGCAAATATCGCAAAAACGAATATTGCCTATGCCGCTCATCACTACTAATGAATTGATTTATCTCATTAGTAAAAGTTCTTCACCTGTGAGGGGCGTTTTCTACAGGTGAAGAAATGCCTGAATGTCTGCTGATTGACAGGGCCGGACATCTCGCCTGGCCCTGACAATCTGGCGCCTGTGCCGCTGCTCTGAGTAACGGCATGGTCGCATAGGCCCTGCTTCCTGCACTGGGGAAGCAATGGTGAAGAACTCTTGATAATGAGATAAATCAAATACTCATCCCAAATTAGGACACATTATAATAAATTATTAATACCAGACATGGCCCATGGAGAAGAATGGGGCTTTTTCTACAGCCATGTTCTTCTAATGCCTTACCACACATCTTGTCTGGGTTTTGTCTGGTTTTAACTTATTCCATGCATACATGGAACCTATAGTAGATATAGATGGTACTAAGTCATCAATTGGGCGTGACAAATGACTTAGCAGCAGGAGATTACAATACTGTACTACAAAAGGCTCAGAAAGGTCAAGCCCTGAGCTGGAGGGGCCTGACCGTTTAGGATCATAAGGAGGTTTGAGATGCAAAGAGGTATCTCCCAGGGAAAGAGAACCATCTCACTATTGCCACCTTCTGGAAGTGGCTCCCTATGAGTCAAAATTCCAACTTCCTAACAAGCTTTGGAACACGACAAGGGAAAATAGCCAAGCACCTTTCCATGCTTTCCTCTTTCCATGCGTTTAGGGGTCCTTAAAGAGACCAGCTCTGTATGGAGACTTTTTGGCAATGCTCCATGAGAAAAAATATGCAAAGAGGTATCTCCCAAGGAAAGAGAACAATCTCACCAGCGCCACCTTGTGGAATGCAAGCACACAGTCTACGGATGGAGAGCCTGCACCCTGCCTAAGAAGATTTGATGAATTTCAAAATTACACAGCGGATAAAACGTACCGTTCAGTGGGAGAATGTCACTTCAGGAGATAAAAAAATCACCGAAGATGGAAGGAAGAACATCCTAAGATATCAGTAATAAACATGCAGCTAGCGGGAGATGGCATACATTGATATAGAAGATAGTCCTGTACTAGAAGAAAGAAACCACTGTACTATGATATGAGAGATCCTTCGTGGGGGGCAGAGGACAACCAGAGCTCATAGCTGCCAGAAACTGGCCAATATCATGACATCATCTTTACTGGCCTTGTCTTCCTCAGTATCATTAGTTGATTTACTGGAGATGGTTACAGTTTTGGTTGCAAGGGCATCATGGCTAAAGGTGACCCAAACCTCAAACAAGCCTCTGGTTGTGGTTGACAGCTATTCCTCCTGATTTAAAGGGGTTCTCCTAGCTTTTATTACTGCTGATCTATGCTCAGGATAGGTCATCAATATCAGATAGGTGGGGGTCCGACAACTGGCAACCCCGCTGATCAGCTGCATGAGGTGAAGGCGCACACTGTAGGTCAGCTGCCAACTAGACCAGGACTATCTCCGGAGGTAGTGGTCAGGTTGTTCACCTGCAGCAAAGTCCAGATTTCTGTACAGGGGTTAAAGGGTGAACACCAGGGGAGCGCGGGAATAACGTCCTTAGGGTTTAACCCAAATTCAAACTGGCTAGTTGGCACAGTGGGTCCACACTCGCTAATCTGTAACACATGAGATAGTCATCTAGTTTACCCATTATAGCTAATATGGGCACCTTTAGGCCTCACACACAAGGCCATATAATGAACCTGTGCTCCTCTATAATGCAGCGCCCATACATAGCTATCTGTCCCTTCCTTACTGGGGCACATGGAGGTGTGCTGCAATACCACATACAGCCCGTGGCGAATTGCCTATTATTTTTAGATGTTTTTTTTTTTTCGCCTTTTCGCCTTTTTGGCCTTTTCTAGTATACTTTATCATTACATTTATATTAATTGTTATATTTTGTTTTGCGTCACAGTTTTTGTTATTTTACGTTGTATGCTGTGCACTGATGTACAAATTTATTGTGCACATGGTTGTCAGGATACCAATTTGTTTTTTTCTTTTAGATTTCTATTTGATTAATTTTATTTCAGAAAAAATTATTTCTTTTAACAAGGTGAACAACCACCAGCACACCCACATAAGACTGGTAATCTTTCTGTAGACCCACAAAATGTACAGTTCTGACATGATCGTCAAGGGACCCATTGGAGTCATTTATCAAAACTGGTGTCAAGGAAAACGGGCTTAGTTGTCCTTAGCAACCAATCAGATTCCACCTTTTATCTTCCAAATGAGCTGTGAAAAATGAAAGATGGACTCTGATTGGTTGTTATGGGCAACTAAACCAGTTTTCCTTTACACCTGTTTTGATAGATCTTCTCCGACGGGTCCCCTCCCCGGCACGGAGCAATGGCCCATGGCTCGCCAATTGAAAGATATTCTCTTCGCAAACAGAGATAATATCTGAATGAAATTTTCCAGCCAAGCGATAACTACGATGCAGAGAAGCTGGGGATATAATCTCATGAGGGGATAACGTATGGACACATCACAGGGAAGATATTCTGTCTGTGGGATAAATCCAGATAATTAGAGAGTTCCTCTCACCGTAGATTAATTCCCGTATGGCAAATTGTAGATATTTCAGGACTTCAAGAAACTTTTGTCTTGTTGCATGGTGCGATAGTTACAGATACTAACACCAGCACATCTCCCTTCAAGCAAGGTAGCTAAATTAAAGTGGTTGTCTAACCAAAGAGAAACCTCATCCATGCTCTAAGGACATATAGGTCAGATGATATCGTGGGTCCTCCACTTGAAAATGGGTGGCATCCTGAGCAGAGAACCACTGATAAAGACTGTCTCTCGGGCTGGCAAACTGACCAATCGACATTTTACAGTACAAGGCTGGCTGTTCACTTGAATGGCCACTATGTAATACTAAATTTAACCTGTAGAGGGCACTGCAGGGAAAAATGTATGGCTGACTGCAGCTTCCTCAAGGGAATGTCATGAATTTCTGAAACTGGATCTATGTAGGCAGTGAGCCCTTGAGGACCCAGTGCAGAGGGTGGGAGTGGTAGTGGTAATGACCCTGATCAGATGTCGTGTCACGGTGTACTCCTTCAGGTCGTTGCTATCTGGGGTTCAGTGAAGTATAATATTGGTTTGAAGAATCAAGCCAAAAATAAACGCGTTACAGCCTCTGTTTACTTAATATAACTTGTGGCACCTCCAGCAGTATGAAGTACAAAGTGCCGGTTTTGGCACCAGATGTGGTGGCTGGTTGCTTGTGGAGCAATTCCATGGAACTTGAAGGCACTTGTGGATATAGGTGTCCACTGTGTGATACAGGCTTGAAGTTAGTATGGCCGGGTGGTTGTTCTAGGTAATGGGTGTCTGACCTGTTTTCCCTCACCAGCAGCAGGGTCTGTGAAGCTATGGTTTTCTGATCATTTTGCAGTCTACACTTGTGAAGCTTCTTGGATACAGTGTTCTCTGACAATTTCCTGGAGCAATGGTCTCACAGAAGAATTGGTTCAGGGTTCCCTGAAGAAGGAGCTCAGCCATCAGCTTCCTTCCTCTACATTCTCTATTCTGGAGCATCGCTATTCTGGAGCATCGCCCCCTCCTGGCAGAAAGTAGGACAAGCCTACCTCTACAATGAGGGGTGGAACAGGGTGATATGCCTTGTTCCTTGCCAGCCATACCTCCAGGGGGTGTATTGAACATAGACCCTGCAGGGAGCCCTCCTCACGGTTGTTATCCTGGTACATAACAATCTGATCCTCTCAGCATTAATTAATGTAGGAGCATCAGGTACTCAGCAGTCCCAGGTGCTCTCCTTATATCATCTGTATTACCATCCTCAGTAGTTTTTTTATATTGCACTATGGTATTTGGTTCTGCTTGGGCGGTATTTTGTGTTGCACTATGGTATTTGGTTCTGCTTGGGCGGTATTTTGTGTTGCACTATGGTATTTGGTTCTGCTTGGGCGGTATTTTGTGTTGCACTATAGTATTTGGTTCTGCTTGGGCGGTATTTTGTGTTGCACTAAGGTATTTGGTTCTGCTTGGGCGGTATTTTGTGTTGCACTATGGTATTTGGTTCTGCTTAGGCGGTATTTTGTGTTGCACTATGGTATTTGGTTCTGCTTAGGCGGTATTTTGTGTTGCACTATGGTATTTGGTTCTGCTTGGGCGGTATTTTGTGTTGCACTAAGGTATTTGGTTCTGCTTGGGCGGTATTTTGTGTTGCACTATGGTATTTGGTTCTGCTTGGGCGGTATTTTGTGTTGCACTAAGGTATTTGGTTCTGCTTGGGCGGTATTTTGTGTTGCACTATGGTATTTGGTTCTGCTTGGGCGGTATTTTGTGTTGCACTATAGTATTTGGTTCTGCTTGGGCGGTATTTTGTGTTGCACTATGGTATTTGGTTCTGCTTGGGCGGTATTTTGTGCTGCTGGCCCCACCCACTTGTTTTTACCTGCCTGCTTGTGGCTTGTGTTGGCCCTGCCTACTGTCAATTTGAACTCACCTACAACATGGGGCCACTTTTAGTTTTTTTCCAGGGCTACTTTAAATTTCCAGTCCACCTATGCATACCTCCTCTTGCTCAAATATACGGCAGAACATAAAACATAATGCATACTGTAATACACAACCTAGTTGCAGATACCCCCAGGTCTGGGGTACTGCAGGTACATTGAATACTGAGGCTTATTGCCTCACGAAACAACCCCATTAGGAGGATAGGAAAGATCACTCGGTTGGGCTGGTTTCACACACAACGTTCTTGAGCGTCCTTTGTTTGCATTTGTTGCAGGCAAATACTACAAAATTAAAAAAAAACGCCCCCGAAACATCGTTAATAATGCTTGAACCATTTACTTTGGCTACCTGCAGATGGGCGCAAGATCAGCATACTCTTCCCCATCACATTCTATATTATCTACTACAAATGCTGCTCTAATCATGCCCCGCCTTGAGGACAGGTCACTGCCTCCAACAACATCGAAACACTCATCTTCTGCTGGCATCTGATCATCTACATCATGTCCTATCCTCCTCCAGTTCACAAAGCTCTGTCACATACTGTACAGTCCTCTCCTCCATAGCATATTGGGTCACTGCCTTTCGCAAGATCAGCACACCCTTCTCAATGTGTTACTATCATTTATGTTATGGTATTACTTGTAGAGCAGTTTATATTACCTACTACAATGCTGCCCTAGTCACGTGCTGCCCTGCACTCCCTAACATTCTGGATAGTCACTACCCCCGACCGCATCGGAACACTCTTCTTCTACGTGTTCTATCCTCCTCCTGTTCACAACACTGTTTTAGGCTACATGCACACGACAGTTGTTTTTCTCGGCTTCCGTTTCAGTTTTTTTTTGCGGATAGGATAGGAACCCATTCATTTCAATGGGTCAGCAAAAAAATGCTGACAGTTCATCCGTTTGTGTTCCGCGTCCGTTGTCCGTGTTTCCCTTCAGCAAAAAAAGTAGTGCATGTCCTACTTTTTTCTCATTTATGACGAGGATAGGCATTTATTACAAGGGATCTGTGAAAACAAAGGAATTCTCCCCAAAAAACTGATGGACCATCAGATTTTTTATTCGGATCCCGATTTGCGGACAGCAAAAAACAACTGTCGTGTGCATGTAGCCTTAGGCTTCATGCACGCGACCATATGCGTTTTGCAGTCCGCAAATTGCATGGATCCGCAAAAAAAGGGATGACAATATGTAGGACTATAAAAAAATAGGACATGCTCTATTTTTTGCGGAATGGAAAAACGGACATACAGAAATGGAATGCACACGGAGTACCTTCCGTTTCTTTTGCAGACCCATTGAAATGAATGGTTACGCAAATGGTCCGCAAAAAACGGAATGGACACGGAAAGAAAATACGTTCGTGTGCATGAGGCCTAAGGGTCCATTCACACATCCGTGGGGTTCTGCGGATCCGCAAATTGCGGATCTACAACACACCCGGCCGGAGCCCCCATAGAGCAGCCTATTCTTGTCCGCAGCTGCGGACAAGAATAGGACATGTTCTATTTTTTTCTGGAGCTGCGGACCGGAAGTTTGGCAGCGCGCTCCGGAAATGCGGATGCGGAGAGCACACTGTGTGCTTTCCGCATCATTCCGTTCCCATTCAGAATGAATGGGTCCGCACCGGTCTCGCATAATTGCGTAACGGGTGCGGACACTGAATGCGGGCGTGTGAATGGACCCTAAGTCGCATACAGTCTCTCCTCTATGGCAGAATGGACAGGTCACTGCCTTCCACAAGATCAGCACACTCCTCTAGTGCTGTTGTGGATATTTCTATCATCTAAATGGCTACAATGTATAATAACTGCTCATCTAATGACACTAACAATGCAACATAATCTCATGAATGGAAAGCTCAAGTGTATAATTACAAGTGTAGTGACTGTCCCGTGTGTTACTGCCCGACAGCCCAGAAAATGTCCAGAAAATGCCCTTCACATCAGAACTCTCTGCTTTTCAGATAAATATCAAATACACTATAACCTGGCTTTAGCCTGTCTATTACACAGCACTATGTCTCAGCTGCTGCAGAACGTCACAACCTACACCTACACCTCAGCTGCTTCAGAACTTCATATTACATACCTCAGCTACTGCAAAAGATCATAATACCCACCTCAGCTACTGCAGGACATCATAATACCCACCTCAGCTACTGCAAAAGATCATAATACCCACCTCAGCTGCTGCAGAACCTCATAATACCCACCTCAGCTGCTGCAGAACATCATAATACACACCTCAGCTGCTGCAGAACCTCATAATACACACCTCAGCTGCTGCAGAACATCATAATACACACCTCAGCTGCTGCAAAACATCATAATACACACCTCAGCTGCTGCAGAACATCATAATACACACCTCAGCTGCTGTAGAACCCCATAATACACACAGCTGCTGCAGAACATCATAATACACACCTCAGCTGCTGCAGAACATCATAATACACACCTCAGCTGCTGCAGAACCTCATAATACACACAGCTGCTGCAGAACATCATAATACACACCTCAGCTGCTGCAGAACCTCATAATACACACCTCAGCTGCTGCAGGACATCATAATACACCTCAGCTGCTGCAGAACCTCATAATACACACCTCAGCTGCTGCAGAACCTCATAATACACACCTCAGCTGCTGCAGATCCTCATATTACACATATCAGCTGCTGGAGAACATCATGATACACCCCTCAGCTGCTGCAGGACCTCATAATACACACCTCAGCTGCTGCAGAACCTCCTAATACACACCTCAGCTGCTGCAGAACATCATAATACACACCTCAGCTGCTGCAGAACATCATAATACACACCGTAGCTGCTGCAGAACATCATAATACACACCGTAGCTGCTGCAGAACCTCATAATACACCCTTCAGCTGCTGCCGAACATCGTAACACACACCTGAGCTGCTGCAGAACTTCATAATACACCTCTCAGCTGCTGCAGAACATCCTAATACACCCCTCAGCTTCTGTAGAACATCATAATACACCTCTCAGCTGCTGCAGAACATCATAATACACACCTCAGCTGCCACAGGACATCATAATACACCTCAGCTGCTGTAGAACCTCATAATACACACTTCAGCTGCTGCAGAACATCATAATACACACCTCAGCTGCTGCAGAACCTCATAATACACACCTCAGCTGCTGCAGGACATCATAATACACCCCTCAGCTGTTGCAGAACCTCTTAATACACACCTCAGCTGCTGCAGAACATCATAATACACACCGTAGCTGCTGCAGAACATCATAATACATCCCTCGGCTGCTGCAGAACCTCATAATACACACCTCAGCTGCTGCAGAACCTCATAATACACATAGCTGCTGCAGAACATCATAATACACACCTTGGCTGCTGCAGAACATCATAATACACACCTCAGCTGCTGCAGGACCTCCTAATACACACCTCAGCTGCTGCAGGACCTCCTAATACACACCTCAGCTGCTGCAGAACCTCATAATACACAATACAAACTTAAATGGGACAGATTGAGGCCATTTCATATGTCAGTCAATGAAAGACTAATAGTTCCCCTTCAGAAAGAGGTTCTGCAGCAGCGGAGGTATTTTAAGGAATAATGACGCCCCCACCCCACCTTCCCACACACAAACACTCTATAAAAGTAGCAGAATATTACAAGTCAAGTCAAACAACTCCGCTGACCTGTATATTCGTATGCAGAGCATTTCTATGGTTACAGAATCTCGAGCTGACTTGTAACATTCTTATAATTTACAATTTATATATTTTATAGATTCTTTAAAATGGTAATTAAAATAAACAAAACACATGAAATGTTACAAAGTAACAAATCACAACCACGAGGATTTTCTGATTAACAGGGTAATTAAAAATAATCGCACAACAAATAATATGCTTAACGAGGTCACTAATGGCATCAGACACAATACGACAAAGATGATCTATTATATCACACGCGGAAACCGCTTCCTGCCATTAATAACTGAACTAGCAGGCATGGAAGCCGGCGAGCGGGACTAACAGCGCCATGCGCTTCATAAACATGGAAAATATTTCACAATATTCAGTATACACTGGCCCGGGATCATGTAGGAATACTGTGAAGTGCATGAATAGGGAAGCTGACGAACTTAAAGGGGATCTCTGGATTTGAACATCTTCAGGACTGGTCACTGATATCAGATTGGTGGGGGCCTGCGCTCTTTGAAGAGGTCTTAGCGCTCAGGTGCGGCCTCTTCTTCGTCCTGTGATGTCACGCTCATCGGTCACATGGCCTTTGTGCAGCTCAATCCCATTCAAGTGAATGGGCCTGGGCTGCAATACCAAGCACTGCCACTATACAATGCACGGCGCTGTGCTGGGTATACTATGAAGAGGACATAACAGCTTTGTGCCCCCTTCAAACAGCTGATGGATGGGGTTGGGGGTAGGGAACAGGGGCGTAGCTAACGGCTCATGGGCCCTGGTGCAAGAGTTCAGCTTGGGCCCCCCTTCCCTCAGTGCTTTGTGTGTCTTCTTATGCGGCACAAGGGTCTTTGGGCCCCCTCCTGCTCTTGGGCCCGGTAGCGACTGCTACCTCTGCACTCCCTATGGCTACGCCCATGGTAGGGAACCCCAGCAGTCTGATACTGGTGACATATCCTGAAACTACGCTGACATTCAGAGATCTAAACCCCACAATAAAGGAGCCGGAAACAGAAGGTCAGAGCGGAAAGGATAGAGCAGGAATCACCGCATATACACAGGGGCTGGAATATACCCTAGTGGGACAGAGAGTATTAATAGTCTATCTAATATCTATCTATGTCTGTAATATCAATGTGACATCTATGTAAAATCTATCGATTTATTATTGGTCTATGTCTGTAATTATCTATTTAAGTAATATCTATGTAATACTATCTTTCTATGAATCTATTCATCTATCTACTATCTGTATATCTATTATCTATCTCTTATATCTATCTAGCCATCTAATATATATCTATCTTTCTGTCTATCTGCTATTTATCTATCCATCGATCTATTTATCTCATATCTATCTATCTACTATCTATCCGTCTACTTTTTTCTACTATCTGTCTGTCTGTCTATCTATCTACTTTTATCTATCTATCTATCTATCTATCTGTCTGTCTGTCTATCTATCTATCTATCCATCTACGTGTATCTATCCATCTACTATTTTGTATCTATCCATATACTTTTTTCTATCTACTATCTATCTATCTATCTATCTATCTATCTATCTATTTGTATCTATCTATCTATCTATCTATCTCATATCTATCTATCTATCTATCTATCTATATATGTATCTATCTATCTATTTGTATCTATCTATCTATCTATCTATCTATTTGTATCTATCTATCTATCTATCTAT
The DNA here is from genome assembly GCA_033119425.1 of Bufotes viridis. NCBI lineage: Eukaryota > Metazoa > Chordata > Amphibia > Anura > Bufonidae > Bufotes > Bufotes viridis. The sequence continues at coordinate 26,722,728 of CM065597.1, read as the reverse complement.
TTGTATCTATCTATCTATCTATCTATCTATCTATCTATCTATCTAGTGTTCCCCGGAGGACATGTACGCCGGTGAGTAGTGTTTCTGTGCCTGTAGTTGGTCTCTCTTCCCCTCATTTGCTTCTTATATAAGCTGAACAGATTGTGGCTGAATAGCGCAGATTAGACGGGATGGTGCCGAGCTCACAGGATGGCGGCGCGGCTTTTAATGTAAATGCAGCAAACTCCTGAGAGTCATCTGGTAAATGTGACAGTAAATATCCCGCGTCTCGGTGCCGCGGCTCCTCCTGCCCCGCGTTCCATAGACAGTTATGGGCGTCCACGCTGCAGGGCTGTTGTGTTGATCTAAGACCTCACCGTCCTCGGTGCCGGCTCCCACTGCTATATCGATCTCTGGGTAATGTTACCTGCAGCTCAGCCCTGGAACCAACCAATATGGAACTGGCAGCCGCAAGACCAGCTTCCTGTCTAGGCTGCCAGGCTTCTGTGTGCAGAGCCCAACATCTTATTCATCACAGTCTGAACAAGCGCACAGTGAATGACACAATCAGCCATACTTCACCCACCGGCTGACGCCTCCTTCCTCTGCTAGGCACTAAAAGCTGGATGTACTGGATCAGGCAGTCTTTGGCTTCGCGCACACGACTGGATTTCTCATTTTTTTGCAGACAGAACACCGACCCTTTCATTTCTATGTGGCCGTGCACGCATCCATATTTTCTGCGGATCCACGTGCCGTTTTGCAAACTATAGAGCGCGTCCTATTCTGGTCCATAAAGTGGACGAGATTAGTCTTTTCTGTTGATGGGAGTGAAGAAAATGTAATACTGTATCCGTATTTTGTGGATCCATGGATTGCGTATGGACACACAAAGCCGTAACATTAATGTGTCTTCCATCTCCTAGTCAGGAGCACCATCATAAACCTACTTCAACTCCAGAGCCCTTATTTCCTCCCCCCGATGTGAGATCATAACTATGTGAGATGTCATAGTGATGTCATAGTGTTGTGTGTGACATAGTGGGAAAGGGCATCATAACTATGTGAGATGTCATAGTGATGTCATGATGATAATGGCGAATTCTTGAATTCGAGAATTTATGATGAATATTCGCCCAAATATTCGCGAAACATGGCAAATTCTAATATTGCCCCTGCCGCTCATCACTATTGTTGAACTACGTGTTATGTTTCCTGTTATAGATTTCCTATTCATTTGAACTGTTATTACACTGTAGCTGCACTGCACTGTGGAATGGGTTAATGCACGGCCAGGTAATACTGTGAGACTTTATCACTTTCTTCCTATACAACAGAGTTTTGGAGAGAAAAAAACAGAAACACCGACCTTCTGACTGTTGACTTTTGCCTGGAAGAACTGCTTATTAATTCCCATAGACTTGAAACTCAATAAAAGTCTATGTTAGGCCTCTTTCACACTTGCGTTCTGAGGATCCGGCAGGCACTTCCATCCCGCCGGATCCGTCAGAACGCAAGTCGCCTGAAGCATTAGAAGACTGATCAGGATCCTGATCAGTCTTCGAAATGCTTTCAGGTTACTATGGCAGCTAGGACGCTATTAAAGTCCTGGTTGCCATAGTAGTAGTGTGGAGCGGGGGAGCGGTATACTTACAGTCCGTGCGGCTCCCGGGGCGCTCCAGAATGACGTCAGAGCGCTCCATGCGCATGGATCACGTGATCCATGCGATCACATGATCCATGCGTGTAGGGCGCCCTGAAGTCACTCTGGAGCGCCCCGGGAGCCGCACGGATGGTAAGTATACTGCTCCCCCGCTCCCCACTACACTTTACCATGGCAACCAGGACTTTAGCGTCCTGGCTGCCATGGTAACCATTGAGAAAAAGCTAAACGTCGGATCCGGCGATGCGCCAAAATGACGTTTAGCTTAAGGCCGGATCCGGATTAATGCCTTTTTAATGGGCATTAATTCCGGATCTGGCCTTGCGGCAAGTGTTCAGGATTTTTGCCCGGAGCAAAAAGCGCAGCATGCTGCGGTATTTTCTCCGGCCAAACAACGTTCTGGTCCTGAACTGAAGACATCCTGATGCATCCTGAACAGATTTCTCTCCATTCAGAATGCCTGATCAGGATTTTTCCGGCATAGAGACCAGACGACGAATCTCTATGCCGGAAAACAAAAACGCCAGTGTGAAAGAGCCCTTAGACAAAAATTGTAACAGTGTTTCCATTTAGGCTGTGCTTCTCCACTCCACCCCTCCCACTAGAAGGTTCCATATAACTAGACATTGTATACAAGGAGAGCAGTCAGAGCCTCTGGTTGTCTCTAGATAGAGGCCAATGTTTAGTACAGTAGAAGAGACTCTGCCAGACTGCGTGAGTGACCAGAAGACGATGCTGAGATGGAGATACTCTGCAACAGACCCTGGATCACCAGCCCTGTGACCAAGGAGCCAGCTGGACTACTGAGTCCCAGACCCTGGGCCACCAGCCTTTGCCCAGGGAGCCAGCCTTCGGAGAGAGAGGGACAGCTAACTCAGGCCTTTCCTCAGCATGAAACCTTCTTCTGTCTGGGAAGCCCCCTCTGAACTTATTTACCATTGGGGTGCACCACGTTTTACCAGCAGCAACATGTGGTGACACCACAACAGTGTCCAGGAAACCCAGCGTTTTGTTAGGGGCCACCCCAAACCTGGCCACTGCAATTACGATGTGAGATGATGTCATACTGATGCCATTATGATGTGAAATGATATTATAATGATGTGTGATGATGTCATAATATTGTGACATGATGTGAGATGATGTCATAATGTGAGATGATATCATATGACGTGCAATGTCATAACAAGGTGAGATGATGTCGTAACGATGACACCAATTATAATTTGTACAACCCCCCAAAAGGTAAATGTATTCCTTATACCCATCACGTTTTAAACCTTTACTACTGGATTTCACCCTATGGTGGATTCTGTGATTTTTTTGGATATTTTAGATGTGGCAAATTTATCACAGTCAGATAGATTGGTTCATTTCGCGCCGTGTACAAGGTGCATATCCTTTTATTGTAAAATGTCCCCCAGCATGACTAGTCCATGCTCACTGGAGCAGAACAGATGAAAGGAAGGCCTGTAACATTGCAATTCAGCAAGGAGAGGAGACCCGACAACGGAAAAGTTAGAAAACAAAAAAAAAAAGATGAAAAAAAGCAGCACTGTGGAAAGATACATTGTTCAAAGACACTGAGGACAAAACAAGAGGAGTGAAGAACGGCGCGCTGTACGCTGTGCATCCTCTGGTAGCGGTGCGAGCCTGTGCTGCTGTGCATTAATATGAGGAATGATCCATTACTAACAGCCTTTACCCAGCGTAAACCCGTCCCAAAATAACGCTTAATAATCATTCCCCTGGGAAAACACCCACATATCCAGCATCATAACTGTAACAGCGTCAGGATGTATCACAGCGCTTAGAAATCCGGAGAGACAGAATATAGGACAAGGAGAATTCTTTCAGGTGCTTCCAGAGGATGCGGAGGAAAGTCACATGCAGCTCACAGCAAGGTATAGGAACGACATGCAGAGGAGCCAAGGGGCTACTTGCTGAATTTGGAGGATGGTCATACTGGTGTGATAGGAATATACTAGTTCAAAATGAAGGCGGAAACCATTATGGGGTCCCTTTTTGGAGCTAGATACAGATATTGTATACTGGTGTTTCTACCAGAGGAGCAGGCGCTGGCGTAAAGGGGGTCATAGGTTTAATCCTCTCCCTTGTGCTCTCATTCCTCTGTCTGCCAACAAAAAGGACTGTTACCTTGAGAGATACCCTTTATCAGCAGGTGACAGACTGCATTGCTTACAGACAACAGAAGAGTCCGAGTGGAGGGGAAAAGCTTTGTAGCAGGGCACTCCAGCAGAGAAGGTAAACTTTTGCCCAAAACAAATTGCAAAAAAATTGAGGGTGAATTTCAAATTAATAGCATCTATTTACTCATCTCTAATATGAATGTTACATTTTTGGTGGTAGCCTCAAACTGTTCAATCAGTGCTTTTTCATATTATGATTTCCCCTCTGGTGTTAGCCTCAAACTGTTCATCTATTGCCTTTTCATAATAAGATTTCCCCCCCTGGTGGTAGCCTCAAACTTTTCAATCAGTGCTTTTTCATGATATGATTTTCCCACTGGTGGTAGCCTCTAACTTTTCAATCAGTGCTTTTTCATGATAAGATTTTCCCACTGGTGGTAGCCTCAAGCTTTTCAATCAGTGCTTTTTCATGATAAGATTTTCCCACTGGTGGTAGCCTTAAACTGTTCAAACAATTCTTTTTCATAATTAGATTTTTTATCTATTGCTATGCTTGCATCCCCAAATAATGCTTCTCTAGAAAAGAGACATGCAAGCTAGTCTCCTTTCGGAAAAAAAACAAAAAACAAAACAGAGTATCTCATGTCAGGACCCCAATTCTTTTCTTCCTTTAACAGAGCTGAGCAAGAAAAATTTGCTTGGCTGCCTGAGAGGTCTTGGTTGCGATATTATTTTTCCTTCTAGAGGGCACCGAGTATGCAGGTATTGTATGCAATTATTATAGGCGACTCAACGCTCCTCTGGGATCCTGGGAAAACATCTTACATCAGCTAGCATCAGATAAGCTAATTTGAATATCTTTCCCAGAAATCCAGAGGAGCAATGTCTGCCTATAATACTGCACACAAATACTACACATACTAGGCAGTCTCCATAATGAGAAAGAGTACCCCGCAGACAACGCACATATAATGCTCTCTCTTTCCCTCATCACAAAATAATCAAATTCATTAGTATCTGAACTTCTTGGAAAATTCGGGATGAATTCCGATTTGGTAGAATCAAATTGCTCATCTTTAATGTATATTTGCTGTATGTATTAAAGTGTGTGTAGGTGTGCTACAGTGTACAGTATATACTGTATATGTGTGCAGTATGTATGTGAATGTATGTTTGTTACAGTGTATGTGTGTGACTGTATGCATATGATTGTCACAATGTGTGTATATATATATATATATATATAAGGTGCATGTGTGTGAATGTATGCATATGTATGAGTCACTGTGTGTATGTCACAGCGTACATATGTATGTATGTAAATGTGTGCATATGTGTGTCACAGTGGATACATATGCGTATGTGTGAAAATGTACGTGTGGAGACTAAAATAGTCCCAAACCTGTAATATCCTGATCCTCCTTATTGATGAACGTATTCTTAATAAATAAGGTCCTCATAGACGCTAAAGCTTATTGGACCCTCTACCCTTTTAAAAGGCCATTTGTGAATTAGACGGTAGAATAGGGTGGTACACTGAGCAACTGCTCGGGCACCCCATTTCCTAGGGGACCCATAAAGACAGCAAACCCTGCATTATTTAGTGGTGCCTGGCGTATTATTTTTGCACCATATGGCAGTATGATGGGAATACGGGAAAATCGGCTTGTGGAGAGGGAGCTACTTTGCTTATTGCCAGCCCCTTCAGTGAAGAGAAAAGTATCATAATGGGTGATGCTCAGTCCAGAACCCCTTATGGCCCTTCATTCCAAGACCACAAAGAAGAAGCTATTGTACTGCCGGTTAGAAGGACAAGTGCAGACGGGGACAGGTGTCATAGTGTTAAATCCATATCTGACCAACATAAACTTCTATAAATCCCTGCGCGGCCTGGAGAACGATAGAAGGTGAAAGTATAAGCTGCAGCCTCTCTTTATATTTATGTATGGACCTGGGGAGATGGAAATCGACTCTTGGTTGCCAGGACGCGCGTTGGACTCTGCTGCTTCAGACGGATGATTCACTGACATATACACAAGGTTTCATCGTTCCATTGCTCTCACCTCCAAGGAAACCATTTGTTATGTCTTCTGATTTTTACATGAAGATTAATACTCATAGAATGAAAAGTTCTGCGCCCTCCTAATATACATTTGCAATTCAATTCATCACCATTTTAAAGATGTTTGCTTGCCGTCAGTGAATGGAAGCATTCTTGTTAACATCCAGCCTCTGAAAACATCTCATATACTCCTCACAACTGTAGTTTGTTACAATGTATCAGTGTCAGGCAAACATCTGGGCAGCACAAAACTCTTTCCTGCCTTGAGGGTTAGCTAAAATGTATCAGCATAGGGAGGGGGTAACAGAATGGATACATTGTAGCAAACCCCTAGCTGTCATACGTATGTATGGAGTAAAAAGGGTCTGAAACCGCGCTGCTTCTAAATCCGTCGTGTGAAGCACAGGTGAATATATAAAGGGTATTAGCCTTTGTCCTCCTCTCTCAAAGGGTTCGATCCTCCTCAGACCGTCTCCTCTGTAAGATTAAACGACCGGCATATAGTGAAGTACCCTCTTAATAGTTGGTAAAAATGGTTTTATTTTACTCACAAACACAGGTGGTTTTCAGGCATATCACAAAGATAAAATACATCAGGTTCCTGCCCGACCCGGGTTTCGCTCTCTGGCTTCCTCAGGGCGATCTCCTGAGAGATCGCCCTGAGGAAGCCAGAGGCAAACCCGGGTCGGGCAGGAACCTGATGTATTTTATCTTTGTGATATGCCTGAAAACCACCTGTGTTTGTGAGTAAAATAAAACCATTTTTACCAACTATTAAGAGGGTACTTCACTATATGCCGGTCGTTAATCTTACAGAGGAGACGGTCTGAGAGGATCGAACCCTCTGAGAGAGGAGGACAAAGGCTAATACCCTTTATATATTCACCTGTGCTTCACACGACGGATTTAGAAGCAGCGCGGTTTCAGACCCTTTTTACTTCATGAATTTTCCAGTGTGAATTACCCACCACACTACATTGGAACCAGCAGCGCAAGTAACTGTCCGTGTTTTTGGGATACAAGACTGACACTTTCTTTTTATTTCATACGTATGTATGGGTTTGGTATTAGAAGATGGAGAACATTCTCGAGTCTATAAAGAGACGAACATTTGAGACTTCTAACAGCTGAGAGTTTGCTGCAATCGTATCCGGTTTAGACAACTTCCTCTGTCTTAAAGGCTGTGGACATCTTTACGCTGACTTTTTTCTTGTTCATTTGCCTTTAAAACACAAAATGAATCAACTTTCTAAATAGGGTTTTAGAGGAAGCAACAAGAGGTTGTAGATGGCAGATCAGAGTGTGGAGAGCATGCAAAAGGCAGAGGGAAGACAGCAGCATCCTGGACACACAAATCCTGCATGTATTAATGGGGGGGGGGGGGGGGCACGAGAAAAGTCTGAAGCAGGCTGCAAACAGAACATCAGGGGGTCTGAAAATAAATGAAGGAATGAAATTGCATTCTGAAACTTAGTGCAACTTTTTTTTTAACTCAAAGTTACTAATCCCATATGTACATTTTTTTTTCTTCCATGTTAACAGTTTCCTTAGCATTTAAACCTGAATTTAGCAGCAAATTATCAGGACAAGTATGAGATTTATCCGTCTGCACGTCTATTTAGTTCATAGAGGTTTTTGTAAGCTGGATACAATTGTAGCAAACCATCAGCTGTGAGGCATATTAAGCCTGTGCAAACCTCTGGATGGAAGCGTGAATATACAGGAAACTACATGATACTATGACATTGACACAGAATATTAAAGGGTTTTCTGGGATATTGATGACCAGGGCTGACGTCAGCACCCCGCATACACGGGCAAGTGCCTGGGCCCACTGCTCCCGGGAGGGGCCACTGCGCTGCTATGAGCTCTTCCATCAATATAGATGGAAGCGCTCATTGCTAGAGCGCAGGGAGCTTAGTCACATGAAAGCCTTTTTCAGCAGTATGCAGAATCCGGCTGCTGCTGTCGAACCTTATGTGGAGCTTCAGACACGTCCCCTCTTCAATTCAACAGAGCAGAACCTTACCTTACAAGCTTCAGACATGCCCTCTCTACACAGGACATGCTGCCTGAGGAGGAGAGAGACCCCAGCGGAGCAGAAGTGTGAAGAGATGCAAACAAGTCTGTGAGTGAGTGAGTCTGCACTGTGACTGTCTCTTCTCTGTGGGACAGGAGGGAGGTGAGAAGGAGGAGGGGTGGGGGGTGGGTAGGTTCGGGGGTGTCCGGGAACTCTTCAAGCTGCTGCTGGATGCTGTAGTAGACCAGCAGCTTTATGTTATTTAGCTGTTTTACTGCCTCATTAAGCAGTTTGCCTCCATGACACCTGCCCCTGCCCCCCATATCCTGTCCTATCTCATACTCATGGATCCCATGCTGTCTTCTTTCCTTCTTTATGTATCCAGAGCTCCTGTTCCACCCTCCTATCTCCTATTGCTGCCCTGCACAGACCTCCTGCCACTACTTCTTGTATGAATCCCCCTCAGAGCCCCTTCCACCTACTTGCTGTGTCCACCCCTCCTGTCCATCCAGGGCCCAGGTCACCTGTCTCACTCCTCTGCCTCTCATTACGGTGGTGTCTAAACTGCGTGCATCATAAGGACCTTCTAACGTCACAGGGTCATGTGACCGTGCCCCCCACCCTGTACTGTGTTCCCTATACCCTGCATTGTGCCCTCTTACCATACCCTGTACAGTGCCCCTAGTCATTTCCTGTACTGTGCCCTCTTATACCCTTTTATCCAGTCACTGTATGGCAGTTTTATCTGGTCAATGTATGGCAGTATCCAGTCACTGTATGGCAGTTTTATCTGGTCACTGTATGGCAGTATCCAGTCACTGTATGGCAGTTTTATCTGGCCACTGTATGGAAGTATCCAGTCACGGTATGGAGTTGTTATCCAATAATTGTATGGTCATAACTGTATCCCCTCCCCTGCCCAAACCACCTTTTTTAGACCTGGCATGAGTGGGGAAAAGTTGCAGATGGCTGACCACTAGGACCAGGTTGTGCTCTCTGTTAGTACATGGCGGCCTCCCCTCTCTGGTCCACTGTGTACTATTATTCTGACACTAAGGCTGGGTTCACATCACATTTTTGCCACCCGTTTAATGTATACCAAAAACGTATACATTAACAGATGCCTCTGACCATACAGTTCCATAGTAAACTAGGTAAACATGTTAACGTAGGTATTTTTTTTACTGGACTCTGCAGGATACAAAAACGTGGTGTGCTGCATATTTGTATAATGTACCTTTTTTTGTACACATCAAACGGACAGAAAAACGTGATGTGAACCCACTCGGGGGTGGGGGGCGTACAAAAATGTGCCCCCTATAGTGAGGGCCCCTTACACAGTATAATGACCCCAGTGATCCCCATACAGTATAATGACCCCCAATGCCCCCTCCATACAGTATAACCCCCAGTGTGGGGGCCACTGGGGGTCATTATTCTGAATGTGGGGCTACTAGGGTGGTTATTCTGAATGGTGGGCCACTGTGTGGTCATTATACTGTGTGGGGGGACCACTGAGATTTATCGCCAGGGCCCACATGAACCTGGAGCCGGCCCTGTTGATGACCTACTGTATCCTCAGGAAAGGTCATCGATACCTGATCATCATATAAGAAATAGACCATAGTGACAAGTGATTGTCTCCAAAGACACCTCCAAAAGGGGTTGTCTACTGCTGGATCTTCTGGGGTACATTATTGTATCATGAACACATACTCTCCATTCACACAGGTCCACCATAGGATCCTCTGTTTCTCTGGTGGCACAGCCTAATCCAACCTATATGACACGGTCACCTTGGGAGATAGCATATATAATGGTAAAATTAGATAACAGGGCCAGGTGAACCATTCCTGAGACTACTCTGCTTATAACAAATGACAATCCAGGTTCCTCGTCACGTTGTGTGACAGGTTATCGAGATCTATGAATATCTCACCAGGTTTAAGGGCTGGTTTAACAAATGCTTCTTCGCACCCATGTGAAGAAATGTTACATGTTTCTCAAAGTGAGAACTTGTACAGTAGCTGGCACCGATCATGCATGAACACATCAGATGTAGGTGGATATGTCACACAGCCAACAAAAAAGATGGATGGAAGAGATGGTGAGGACAGATTTATCACATGCTGATGAGACTACGGATTAGGGATAAGCGAATTAGTTCTACCGATTCAGAATTCATCCCGAATTTCTAAAACATTTAGATTCTAATAAACTTGAATTTCTTGTGATTCTTTCTTGGACAATAAATGAGAGAGAGAGAGAGAGAGAGAGAGAGAAAGCGAGACCATGCTATAATCATCATGCATACTAGGTGGTCTCCCTAATGAGTAGGATCACCCCCAAGGCCACAGTTAACCAGGGCAAATTTTATCTTGAATTACTTAGTAGACTTGTCCCTTTGGAAGGAGAACTGGCTCACATGTCTCACTTAAAGAAGTATTACGGGTGGGTCTCTCTCCCCGTAGGAATTACATTTCTCTCTGGTTAAGTCCTAGGAGCCCATAGGATCCTCTGTTTCTTTGGTGGCACAGCTTAACCCGTCCTATATCACATGGTCACCTCGGAAGGTAGCGTATATAACAGTAAAGTTAGATAGGGCCAGGTGATGTCTATAGGGACACAAGTCGACGTCTTACATGTTGTTCAGTCAATAAGTGACATTCCTTAATAGACCGTCATAAAGGTGGATTTCCCAGTTTAGGGTAAACTAGGACACTTCCCGAAACGTGGAGAAATAGATTATCCTCACTAGGCTCATTCAAAGTGCATCCACAGAATGCTTCACTGACTCATTCCGGAGATGGAAAGAACATTGTCAAGGTCTCCATGGGACAGTTTATACCAGTTGTATGCTTTCTGTACATGTCAATCACCTAGTCCCAAATTGGCGTTGTGTGGCAGGTGTGCGTAGTCATGTGATGACTTAGTCCCACCCAGGGTAATTGCAATTAAATTAGGATATTAGTGAATGTCAACATGCTGCACATTTAGAAAACAATGTCTTGTATGCTGTCTGAGGTCTGCGTCATCTATGAATTGGGATCTTTCTGGCATGCAAAGCCCGTCAGATTTTAGAAAGCGCGCAAGCTAAACTAAAGCTATGTTAGAAGCCATATTCTAATTAATATGGATTTGCAGAAAAATGGGTTCATGCTTGTGTATGTGCGATCTCATATAAGAAGCAGAAAGGTGGGCATCAAATTGGCCCATGCCAGCGCGCTCTCTCGTGTACATGCCCCAGAACTTTGAGGATGGCTGGAAGTTGTATAACGGGGCTAGGGGCACCCGTTCACTCGAAGGATTTTGTAAATCCGCCCAAAAAATTTGGCGTGGAATCCATGCTGATTTTAGGTGTGTTCTTTGTGCGTTTTTTGTGTGTTTTTATCATGCACATTTTATTATACATTATTGCAAAGCATTTGGTTTGCTCGAAGGTGCCCAAAAATACTCACGAAGACAAGCAAACATCTACAGAGTAAGATTTTTTGCCGCTTCCCATTGATTTTAATAGGATTCCGCACCAAGAAAGGGCACGCTGCTTCTTTTTTCCAGTGCGGTATGGAAGCCAATGCTGCTGTAATGAATGGAAGGCTGTTTGGAGTCATTTTGGCGCTGCTTCTGATGCATAAAATGCGTCAAAATCAGCTCCAACACTGAATAGGCCCTAAGGCCTTTTTCACCTGAGCCATACAGAATGTGTCAGGGTCTGTTCAGTGAAAGTTTTGTATAGAAATTGAATCAGTTTCATGTTTCAGTTTTTTCCGTCCCGATTGCGTCTGTTTTACATCCGTTTTTTATGCGGGTGAAGAAAAACTGTAGAATATCCCACAGCATCTCCTACAAACCACCCATGACAAGCAGACTGCTTTCAGATGCTTTGTGCATCCCATCATTTTTTATATTTTTTTTTGCAGAGACCCATTGCTTTGAATGGACCAGTCCTGCATGAAATGGATGAAGACCAGAACGGTATGGGGAAAAACAATGCATACAGCCTTTGAAATGAACGAGTCGGGGTTCAGTCCGGATGCTGTCTGTTGGCGAAACGGAATGCATCCGGGCGGAAAACTCGCTTGTGTAAAATTAGCCTAAGGGAAAAATAAAGAGCTATGACCGGCAAAAAAACACTTTGGAAACACTGGGTAGTCTGAAGGCGTTCACTTAAATGTGAGCATTAATTGCTTCATTAGGTTACTCACTGAATTAGAGTACCTTAATGAATTTGTTGTACCTGCACTCCTATGTAAATCTACAGGTAACATGTCGTGCCCACATGGCAAAGTGACCCCACATATTGTTCGCTGCTTCAATATTTCAGAAGAGTCAAGCCACATAAGCTCCGACAGTGAATATTCTGGTATACCGCACTACCTGAACCTGCCATTAAAGGGTTAAAGTACCCATTTATTCTCTTATTAAAGTTAAATGAATGCAAAGGACCCTCTAAATTCTGCTTTTAAAGTGACCCACTCCCCCCAGCGAATACTCTACTGAAGCGTCTTCCTTTCATCATCAGACACATCCACCATCAAAGCGTCAACCGCAAACTCACCACATGCCGACAACTCCTGAGAAGCAAACATGAGGATACATCACATCAGAGATTAGAGGAAATCCCAGCAACAACACACAGACCCTAACCCCCTTACATGTTTCTGGGATCCTAAGAACCAAGAATCTCGGCAAGAACTGAGGCACCAAGACATATATTGTAACCCTTCATCCACCATGCAGCTGTTTAGTGGTGCAACTGTTTGTCCATGTCTTGGAGATGATTAGCCTCATACTGTAAATCCAATAAATAATCACAAGGATGAACGACATAATCATCAAGGATTAATAGACTTTACAACCCATATTATCCAGGTGATAAGAAGCTTCATGGACCATTCCGGAGACTGCTTTGCATATAATGAATGACAATGTAGGTTCCTCGCCACGTTGTGTGACAGGTTATCCACATCTAAAGGTTTTAGGGCCCTTTTGAGTAGATCCTACAAGTTCACAAATGCTTCTTCGCACACGTGCGAAGGAATGTTACAGGTTTCTCAAAGTGAGAACTTGTACAGTAGTACATGTATGAAAACAGAAGATGTAAGTGGATATATTCCATAGCCGACTGACAGAAGAGATGGATGAAAAAGATGGTGAGGAAAGATTTATCATGCAGAGATGAGGCTACGTGGACTAGAAATGAGCAAATCAATTCTACCGATTTGAAATTCATCTCAAATTTCCAAAAAATACTGATTCTTAGGAACCCAAATTAGAGAGAGAGAGAGAGAGAGAGAGAGAGAGAGAAAGAGAAACTGCAGTACTCCTCATGCATACTAGGTAGTCTCCCTAATGATAATGAGCACACCCCCCACCACGCCACTCAGCTAACCAGGGCAATTTTGTCTTGAGACACTCAGTACTCTTGTCCTTTAGAAGGAGAGCTGGCTGGCATGTCTCACTCACTTACATTTATTTCTCACTTATCCTAGGAGAATGGGTAGAATGGATTCAGACCGGAATCAAATTATTTGAAAAATTTGACAAATAGGACACAAAACAAATGTCAAGTAATTTGGTCTTCTCTAACATGGACACTTTATTGAATGGCTAGATTTAATGAGCACACAAATTCAAATTCAACAGGATTAGATAGGTGGACAGAACAGGTTCCTCAATGAAGAGACTTTTCTTAATCTGGGGGCAATAAAGAATGTGAGCAAAGTAAGATCATCTTGGGAAAACTCTGAATTAAGCGGCAGAGTCCTTGCAATTGAGATCATTGTGAAGGTACATGGAAGGCTCCTTGCAATGGACTGTAGGTTAAAGAGAAGAAACAGTCCCAATTTCTCACTACGGAGGTCAACATGAAAATATTGGTAAATGAAGATTTTAAACTAGGGGTCAGCAACAGGTGTATTGTGATTGACAGGATGATCACTGGTGGTGCTTAGTAGATCGATGTTAATTGGATCTATTACTGATGAACGGGGAGGGGTACAGTGCTCTTATGTATTGACAGACACTAGTGCAAATGAACTTACATCATTGTTGGAAATACTGCAAATCTTTCTCCTGTTGATTTGCATACAGTCCATCCATGGAGGGGAGTCTCCTACGGAGATCGCATTCTCATTTTAAGTGACATTGTAAAGGACATAATCTGAAGGCACTCTAAATGGGTACACTGGTGGCACTGTTGATGAGGGCACCTTAGGGGCACTGTAGTAGCATTATTATTGGAGGCACTATGGTTACGTTATAAATTGGAATGCTGTGGTTAAAGTTTTGAGGAAAGAGAGTGAGAATGCTGCAAGAACATGCATTTTTTCATACAGGTTGCAAGAAATAGCCGTTAATATGAGTGGTCAAGGCCAACAAACCTCATGTATTTTTCTCACCATGAAGGATGGTGTGAAAATACAAAAGAGTCAAGGATCTTTATTTCAAGAGACACATAAGGTTACTTCTACCAGTCCTCAATATGAATGGTTAAGATATATCATATATTATATTTCATTGTGATGATCAGTAAAAAAATACAGAAGAGTGAAGGTTCTAAACATCATGGTAAACAGAAGGTTCCTTGTAACAATCCTCAATATGAGCAGTCAAGAGACGTCATATATTTCTTATTGTGAAGGTCAGTATGAAAATTCAGAAGATGCAAGGTCCTAAACCTCATGGGACACACTAGGTTCCATCAGCCCTCAATATGAGTGGTCTAGGCCAAGAAACATTATGTATTTCTCATTGTGAAGGTCGGTAGGACCTTAACCTCAAGTGACACAGAGGTTTCCTTCTATCAGTTCTCAATATAAGTGGCCAAGAAACATCATACATTTCTCACTGTGATGGTTAGTATGACAATACAGAAAAGTCAAAGTTCTGAAGCTGATGGGACACAGACAGTCCCTTCTACCTGTCTTCAATATCCACGGTCAAGGTCTAGATACCTCATATATTTCTCATTGTGGAGGTCAAGATAAAAATACAGAGCATTGAAGGTTCTGAACCTCATGGGACAAAGAAGGTTCCTTGCATCAGCCCTCAATATGAATGGTCTAGGCCAAGAAACCTCATGTATTTCTCATTGTGAAGGTCGGTAGGAAAATACAGAAACGTCAAGGACCTTAACCTCAACAAAGGTTTCCTTCTATCAGTTCTCAATATGAGTGATCAAGAAACATCATACATTTCTGATTGTTCAGGTCAGTATGACAATACAGAAAAGTTAAAGTTCTGAACCTCATGGGGCACAGACAGTCCCTTCTACCTGTCTTCAATATCGGTGATCAAAGTCAAGATACCTCATGTATTTCTCATTGTGGAGGTCAATATGAAAATACAGAAGATTCAAAGTTCTGAGCCTCATGTGACACAGAAGGTTCCTTGTAACAATCCTCAGTATGTGGTCAAGGTCAAGATACCTCATATATTTCTGATTGTGGAGGTCAATATGAAAATACAGAAGATTCAAGGTTGTGAACCTCATGTGACACAGAAGGCCCCCTGCATCATCACTCACTATGAGTGGTAAAGACCAAAAAACCTCATATATTGTCATTGTGAAGGTCATTATGAAAATAAAGCAGAGTCAAGGACCTCGACAAAAGAGACAGAAGGTTCCTTCTACCAAAGACCTTAACCTCAGAGACCAGTTTCCAGTATGAGTGGCCAAAGTCAAGAGACCTCATGTATTTCTGTGTTGTGAAGATCAGTACTACCTGATTTCAGTATGAATGTATGGGATAGATTCCTATTACACTACCTAAAGATATTGTACATGTTTCTCAAAGCAAGTCAGTATTAAGATGACATCATGGTTTCAACAGGACATATTAGAAATGACAACTCTCTCAGTAGGGAAGGCATTGAAAGATCAACGGACACTTGGCAATGCAATTCTTCAACTTACCATAGCTTCAACTATTTTAGTTAAAGCTCGGGGGACATTTTGCTGCTGAGCATGTTCATCTAGTCAAATTACATCTCGTGTATGGAATCTAAGGATTTACACTGTGCATTAGCTATTTTAGAAAATACATTTAGGTTCACTGCCACCTTCCTCGGAATATAAGAATTTATCTTAGAAAGGAGCAGCGAGTAGGATAAAGTGAGGACAGATGTTGTGGGAGCTGATAGACAAGAGCAATACAGCAGATGGCTTTGTGTGTTTGGGATATCCATGCGGTACTTAATCTATGGATATGATACAAACTCCATGATCATGGGACATATGCTGAGAGCCCATCTGAGCGCATCCCCCAGTGTTCCAGCATTTGTCACTGCAAATTCACAATGGTTTATAAAATGGCCAATTCTGGCACAAAATGTCAGTAATCTGCATTTTCTTTTCACTCTTGAACATACGTCAGCGGCATTTCCTGCTGTTTGCACAGACCAAACAGGTTTGGCTTGACTTGTTTCTTTATGAGAATATTATTTATCTATGGAGCAAATACATAAGAATGTGTTTACAGATATTTCCAGCCTGACATATTTTCTACATCTACAAATATCGTGATGGGCAACAAAGGCTCAAGCCAGATATGGAGCTCTCAAGATGATGACCTGTCCTTGCTTGCTATAAGACAGTGGGAAGACTATTGATGGGGACACTGGCATTACCAAAATAAAAATGGAACAAAAGTACACATTTGTTCAAACGGTTCAAAATGTCCTTTTTGGCTGAAGGTTTATAAAATGAAACCTCAGATACTTCTGTAAGGCTCTGTTCACATCTGCATTGTGGTTTCCATCATAAATGGAAGCCACAACACAATGATGTTGCTTGAAACGAGGAGCAATGGAGTCAGTTGGGTTCCAACATGGTGTCCATCATTTTGATGGGGAAAGGAACACATGCAGCGCAATGTAATTTGTGACTAAAGCTCCTGACGCAGTCAGAGCCAGGATTTTCTTTACTGGGGTCAAATATTCAGTTTTGGACTAGTCCTGTATTTAAATACTTTGGTATTTTCCCTGGCACCTAAAACTGGGATACACGCCTCATCAGTCCCTCTCTATCTACAGTACATCCCTGTCTACGATAGCGTTTCTCAACCAGAAGAACGGCATCCCAGCCATTGATGTCTCATGATAAGTGCCTTATCCATAGGTATGTCACTTTCGCGAGAGGCATCATATAGATGGATACAGCAGTTCCGTCGTAGCCAATGTCTCGGGATTAACCTATGGTTAGATGTTTTTCAGCAAAATGTCTACCTATCACACCTATGCACTATTTATATAGGACAGACCTACATTGAATGTATACCTTTGACTCTGGCTGGAAAAAACTGCCCTGAGCCAATCTGGACACCCTGACACCATGAAGTTCCCTCAGCCCTCTACGTCCAACAGGATCCTGGCGGTAAAGACCAGAATCAGTTTTCTAATTATCTAATAGGCTACCATTTTTGGATGGGTCTCCATGAATCATGAGAAGGATATGGAATAATATTATACCATATTATATTAATAACAAATTTCGCTCACATTCGCCCTAAATTTTCACTATTCAAATGGCCACCAATGCCAATTGTCTTTGTAGGGACAGTCCCTATTTTTGATCCCATTTATTCTTGTCTCTTTGTCGGAAACGATCAATAGATCTGAGCTATAGAATCAACTCCATTGCTCAGAGAGCGTCATTTATATGAGCTCCCGGTATGTTCAATATCTCATTATTTATTGCTTTTTACTGAGTGCACGTTTCTACATTTGGCCAATTACTCGATGAGAAGCCATTGAAGAATATGGACCTCTGTGATAAATATAAACTTTCTTACAATGAGCTTTAGGTTTCCCTCATAGACCATATATATGATACATACATTTGGATGGGGAACCGACATATGAGATGTAGGGCTTCATAGATCTTTCTTAGTCAACATGGATAGTCCTTCGATGGTGACCACCGTGGCCCTCATTGATGATAGAATCAAGTGGCAATGGTGCTCTATGGAGGGTTGCCCAGGCAGAGTGGCAACAAGTCAATGGACTTCGGCCGCAGTACCGAGCACAGCAGATAACAACTAATTATAAGGCAATCTCTACATTCTGTGTAGAAGACTAAGATAATAAATATGCCAATGAAGACACCAGAGGGCAACCCAGGACCTTATAATTCCTGGAAATGTTGTCACATAAGGGGGAATGGTACAATTATGGTCTCTGATCACTGTCATGAGAGCTGGGTTATTATACCAAAGTCCTAGGAGCAGGGCAAGACCCCATGACGCAGGCAAGTCTTCTCTGTCATGTCTCAGCCTATGATGCCAGCCAGATGAAAAAGACAAATAATATAATTAGGAAAGATGGCAACTGGGTCAGTGTGATGTGTGTGACATGAGATTATGCAATGAAGATGTAATTGCTTGTATCTATTGTTCCTTTCCATAGACGGTTGTATTGTGTCGCTCCTTTAGAACTGAAGCAACGGTCTGGTGTAGGGTAACATGATGAACGAGGGTCAGGCTTTAATGCAGGGGTCTCCAATGCGGGGCTGTCAAGATGTTGCAGTACTACCTGAGAGCTGCAGGTCTCATATAATAAGGGAAAACCAGGCATTTTCTTAATTATATGTCTCAATTGTAAAGTTGTGCTTTTATTGCAAAAGAACAAATCCAACAGTCATACCCAGCAAAGGCAATGTACCATTATTAACTAGTTCAAGGCCGGGCCATTTACCCGCCCCCCTCCCCCCTGACCAGACACCTTTTCAATTTTTTTTGTAGACGAGTCTTTGAAAGCCATAACTTTTTTTTTGTTTCTATTTGATTCTGCAACTAACTTTTTTGTGCTTTTTATGCTGATACATGGAGCTTTATTTCTGTGTTTTTGTTTTTTTTATCTGAATTTTTATAGCGTGTGATTATGTGATTATTATTTTTTTAACACAAAGTGCAACTAAAAAGCAAATTTAAAATTATGTCCACATCTTTCCAAGATGGTTGTAAAAAAGGGGGGTATTGATCATTAGAAGCAGTGGAGTGGCTGCGTTCTTTCTATTATTTTTTTATGTTATTTTGCCTTTATTTTGCCTATAGGCTTTTAAAGGGCATTTAACATTGTTAATATACAATTTTTTTTATTGCTGCCATATAAGCCCCAGTTACTTGACAAATTCAGCCCCCAGAGAGTTTGTGCTAGGCCATTCCTCACTGCAGAGGTGATCTGGGTCTGCTCAGGAACCCACAGGAACCCATTGATCAAGTAGGTGTTGCTTCATAATCTGTATACCCAGCACTCATTGAGTGCTGTGCTACATATACAGAGATGGAGGTTTCAAAAAAAGTCCCTCACTTCTCTGTGGGGAGCCTAGCTGTCACTGACAGCTGGCTCCCTTCTCATGCAGCTGGATAATCAGCTGCTTATTCTGCAAGGACGTTCAGAAACGTCCTTGCACAGATAAGTTCAGACCGCCTGGACGTTTATAATCAACAGGCAGTCCAGAATCAGTTACAGAAGTATCACAGAATTTGACCGAGCAGAATTAACAGTCACACTTGATGAGTTTTATGTGTTATGAGTAGAGTTGAGCGAACTTCTGTTTTGAGTTCGTTTTCCAAAGTGCGGGTTCGGGTTATCCAAGCATCCCGTTATGGATTCCGCTACCACGGACCATAACGGCATTTGGAATCCATAAGGGGATTCTTCAATGAACCCGAACCTTGGACAACATGGAGGACCTGGGGTGACGTCACCATTATGTGATCAGTGCAGGGGGCGTGGCTCAGTACTGGATTGGATAAGAGGTCGTAGGCTACCTCCTCTTATCTAATCTAGTACTGAGCCACGCCCCCTGCACTGATCACATGACGGTGACGTCACCCCAGGTCCTCCGTGTTGTCCAAGGTTCGGGTTCATTAAGGAATCCCCTTATGGATTCCAAATGCCGTTATGGTCTGTGGTAGCGGAATCCATAACCGGATGCTTGGATAACCCGAACTCGAACTTTGGAAGCAGAACTTAAAAAAAAAGTTCGCTCAACTCCAGTTATGAGTCTGACTGTGACTGTTAACTCTGCTGCATCTTTATTTCCACCAGTGGTCTACAGGATGGATCAACACCAGGCAAACCTGGGCAGATTCTTGAACCCCCTGGTCTACAGATAACAGGTAACACATGTAAAACAAGCCCAGGCTAAAAAAGCCAGAGGGGACTCTGTCACCCAAGAGACCTCCTCTTCGCGCTTGCCTTCTTATGATTCTCTAAGAAGAGTTCCTCTTAATGTATGGTCTTCCAAACACTGTTCTTCAAGAAGACTGGTCCAGCAGAGCACCAGAAGATCCTTTGGTAGACCCAGGCTCTAACATGATAAATGGCCCCAAAAGTTTGGTAGAAGACAACCCCATCTGGAGGTGACTTTGGAACCAGACACTATGTCTTATGAGATGATTCACAATTAATTTACTTCATCTAATTGATGATGTTTCCCATGAATTGAAAAACAAAAAAAGGACACATTTCATCTGCATCAGGATAACAAGACAATAGGGCAGCCATTTCTGAAGAACCGGGATCGTGCAATGTTTATATGCGTTTGTTTGTGACTGCTTTTATGGGTATGTTCTCATAAAAAGTGCTTGCTCCCATTAAACAAGCTCATTATCCATACACAAATCTCATATGCATGGTAATTGTGGTTTAAAGGGAGAACTCAAAGGAGCTTGTCTGCAAAAGTAGCAAGGCTGGGTTTCAGATTACTTCTATAATGAAAGGAAAATTGCGCTGCATTTGTTTCACTACATATTAATTTCACTTTCAGATCCACTTAGTTTATGAGGAGAGTTATGTGGATGGGGCATGATTCAGAGTTTATTTTGTTCTTTGGCATATCTAGAGACCAAAATTCTGGATTTCTGCTGACCCTACGGCACCTTCACCCAATCAGCAGATTATTTCATGGCAAAATGCCTGTGATGGGTTATATGATAAAGAGCAGATCACATTAGAGGAAACTGGAGACAATGATTGGCTGTCTAGTGGGGCTGATCTTCAGTATGTTGTTATATGCAGCATTATCAACCTGTACTAAATGTACTGCACTGTACTGCTCTCTACCTGTACTACATGTGCTGCACTGTACTGCTCTCTACCAGTACTAAATGTACTGCACTGTACTGCTCTCTACCTGTACTAAATGTACTGCACTGTACTGCCCTCTACCTGTACTACATGTGCTGCACTGTACTGCTCTCTACCTGTACTACATGTGCTGCACTGTACTGCTCTCTACCAGTACTAAATGTACTGCACTGTACTGCTCTCTACCTGTACTACATGTGCTGCACTGTACTGTTCTTTACCTGTACTACATGTGCTGCACTGTACTGCTCTCTACCTGTACTACATGTACTGCACTGTACTGCTCTCTACCTGTACTACATGTGCTGCACTGTACTGCTCTCTCCCTGTACTACATGTGCTGCACTGTACTTCTCTCTGCCAGTACTACATGTGCTGCACTGTACTGCTCTCTACCTGTACTACACGTGCTGCACTGTACTGCTCTCTGCCAGTACTACATGTGCTGCATTGTACTGCTCTCTGCCAGTACTACATGCACTGCACTGTACTGCTCTCTACCTGTACTACATGAGCTGCACTGTACTGCTCTCTGCCAGTACTACATGTGCTGCACTGTACTGCTCTCTCCCTGTACTACATGTGCTGCACTGTACTGCTCTCTGCCAGTACTACATGTGCTGCACTGTACTGCTCTCTACCTGTACTACACGTGCTGCACTGTACTGCTCTCTGCCAGTACTACATGTACTGCACTTTACTGCTCTCTGCCAGTACTACATGTGCTGCACTGTACTGCTCTCTGCCAGTACTACATGTACTACGTTGTACTGCTCTCTACATGTACTGCACTGTACTGCTCTCTGCCAGTACTACATGTACGGCACTGTACTGCTCTCTACCTGTACTACATGTACTGTTCTCTGCCATTACTACATGTACTGCTCTCTACCTGTACTACATATATTGCACTGTACTGCTCCCTACATTTACTGCACTGTACTGCTCTCTACCTGTATTAAATGTACTGCACTGTACTGCTCTCCACCTGTACTACCTTTCTCCCTACCAGTACTATATGTACCACACTGTACTGCTCCTCACCTGAACTACCTGTACTACACTGCTCCCTACCAGTAATACATGTACTGTGCTGTACTGCTCTCTACCTGTACTAAATGTACTGCACTGTACTGCTCTCTGCCAGTACTAAATGTACTGCACTGTACTGCTCTCTACCTATACTACACTGCTCCCTACCAGTAATACATGTACTGTGCTGTACTACTCTTTACCTGTACTAAATGTACTGCACTGTACTGCTCTACCTGTACTACACTGCTCCCTACCAGTACTACATGTACCTCTACTACATACACGGCAATCATCTTTGCCTGTAGTATACTGTATATATATTGCTCTTTACCTGTACTTCATGTAATTTATATCTATTTTCTGGCATGTACAGTATATGTACTATACTGTATAAATATACATACATATGTACTTTCCCTATATGAGCTCCACCTCCATTTAATGTAATGCATTGCTCTCGTCCTGGATGAAATGTACCGCTCTCTACTTGTACTACAGTTAAACAGCCCTGCGTCTACCTGACCTGTATTGCATGCACTGCAAGGACCATAGTAAGCTGCTGTCCTCCATGCAAGACGTGTGTCCAGCCTCGTTCAGTTACACACATCAGTCACATGGAACCGATTACTAGTTCCTCACAAAGAATAAGGAACGAGAAGTCGTCTTCTTTATTCAGGGCTCCGAGATCTCCAGATCCTCTCCAGTAAACACTGGGAGATCTCTGATACCAATGACTATACATCGGCGCTAGCTGCCTCCTATCAGAGATCACTACATAATGTGCATTCAATTGTATCCGCTTATTGGCACTTACCATTATCAGAAAATTAAAGCCTAATAAAAGCAGGATCAGAGTTCACGCTTTTTACCGATGGAGAACTATTATGTGCTCGGGCTTATCATCAGATAAATGACAAACGATTCATTGTTTACAGCGTAAATGGATGGTAAATGACATTATTTTAAGATGGTGAAGGTGATACCGTACAGAGATGACATATGCGGCAATGCACTAAAAACAAAGATTCATTACAAGGTACTACAAATGTACTACTGGGCTGTTACCGACGCCATAAGAGGAAATTAATGAACCTTACCTAGGAGGACGTGTACATTTTACTAGAGCAAAATGCAAAAAAAAAAAAAACTTCTATTAAAGCCAAGGGATACAGGAACCATATACCGTCATAGGAAATAAACGTAAAGGACTGGGTTCCAAGATGCCCAAAAAAGCAATTGAAACACGCATTTCACCTATCGGGCCAGAATAGCAGTGTCTCTTGACTTTGTGTTTGGTCTAGATCTTCTGCTGGTTCTACAGCTTAAAGGGGTATTTTCATCTCGGGATATATGCCTAAGATGGGGTCTCACCCCTGGAACCCTCTCTAGAAAGGCACATCCCACCTCCACTCAGGATGCACCTTTGGACTCATGCACATGACCGTATCTATTACGCGGATTCACAAAATACAGATGCGGTTCATATGCCGCCAACATTTTTTTGTGTGGACTCATTGACTTCATTTGGTCTGTGGTCCCCATTTTGTGAACAAAGTCCGTGGATTGTTCCGAATATCAGCGAAAAGATAATGCAGATGAGGCAGAATGAGTATCTGTATTTTGCAGATCTGTGAATTGAAGACTGCAAAATACATATGGTCAGTGCATGAAGCCTTGGATGGGGTCTTTTCTGCACTTATCTCTAGAGTGGGGCTCCTCTGATGATATCCCACCTCATTTCAGGATGCGTTTTAGATGGGAGCCTCACCTCTGGAACATGCACCTATCTCTAGAATGGGGCTCCTCTGACATCCCACCTCATGTCAGAATACGTCTTAGATGGGGGACTCACCTATGGAACCTGCACCTATCTCTAGAATTGGGGTCACTTGATGATATCCCACCTCATCTCAGGATACGTCTTAGATGGGGGCCTCACCTATGGGACCTGCACCTATCTCTAGAATGGGGCTCCTCTGATGACATCCTACCTCATGTCAGAATACGTCTTAGATGGGGGCCTCACCTCTGGAGCCTGCACATATCTCTAGAACGGGGCTCCTCTGATGACATCCTACCTCATGTCAGAATACGTCTTAGATGGGGGCCTCACCTCTGGAACCTGCACCTATCTCTAGAATTGGGCTCACTTGATGACATTCCACCTTATCTCAGGATACGTCTTAGATGGGGGCCGCACCTCTGGAACCTGCACCTATCTCTAGAATTGGGCTCCTCTGACATCCCACCTCATCTCAGGATATGTCTTAGATGGGGGCCTCACCTATGGAACCTGCACCTATCTCTAGAACGGGGCTCTCAAGATGACATCCCACCTTATCTCAGGATACGTCTTAGATGGGGGCCTCACCTCTGGAACCTGCACCTATCTCTAGAATTGGGCTCACTTGATGACACCCCACCTTATCTCAGGATACGTCTTAGATGAGGGCCTCACCTATGGAACCTGCACCTATCTCTAGAATTGGGCTCTCATGATGACATTCTACCTTATCTTAAGATACACCTTAGATGCAGGTTTCACCTCAGGAACCTATGTCCCTTTATCCCTTCCCATCTCACCTGATCTCGCTGGCAGCTATATCTAGGAAGTGAAAGGTGGTCAGGTTTACTAAAACAGCCGCACTAACTGTGCTACACTGGTCTTTGTAACTCCTATTCCCTTTTAATAGGAGTTACAGAAACAGCACAGCATAGTGAGCTTGACCATGATGGAGAGAGGAAAGACCAACATCTGTCAGACATATTTCCTGTGGATATGCCATGAATGTTTGATAGGACAATGCCCCTTTAAGCATGGATAGTGACCTGGAAATTGACTAAGTTTAACCTAGGATGAGCAAGGGTAAGGATAACAGAGGAGTAGGTGGTTTCAAGTAGCTTATATAGAAACCTTGGCGTGGTGCTCGGGCTTAGACATGTCCTCCACTGCAGGACATGTTGACCAATCTCTCAATTTTAACATCAGCTTGAGGGCTTAGTAAGACCGCAGTGTGCACCTGTCTTGTCATATTGCTAGCTTATATGGGTCTCATAGTTGACTAGCTGGGAACAGAATGAGGGGTACAGTCACTAAATTGCAGAAGAAACTGCAGAAGGTGAAAATATTCTAAAATGCAAACCCATTTGACACACTAATGGTGGATTTTTGCATAGGAAAGTTAAACTGCAGCTCATAGATTTCACCGACCCATTGGGATAGAAAAACCTTAGCCCGATTGTTTGATATGGATAATTCACCTACATTTTATTTTGTGCATGTTTTGCTAAATCTCCCCTGTGGTGTCATTCTCTACCCAAACCTGGCATTGAGTGGTACTAATGACATTAACAAACCAGAAAGTTGTAAGGCTTGATGATAAATGAGATAAACGTGTGATTAATTAAGGTTTTCCGTTTTGTACACTCCAGATGACTCCAAGGACAGTTGTACAGAGTTAATTTTGTACATGAATAGTAAACAAATGGCATCTATAATAGGATGTACAAGAGAGAGTCATAATAGAAAGAGAAGAGAGAGAAAAGGAAGAGAATAATGGGAGGAGAAAAAGAAAATAAAAAGATGAGGATAGCAATAAGAAGACGAGAGAGAGAGAGAGAGAGAGAGAGACTAGAGAGGAGAGAAAATAGAATAAAGAGCAGAGGAAAGAGAAGAATACATACAAGAGAAGAAAAGGGAGGGAGGAAGAATAGAGAGAGACAGAATAAAGAGCAGAGAGAGACTAATAAAGAGGAAAGAGAAGAAGAGAAGAATAGAAATAAGAGAAGAGAATAAAGGAGGAGAGAATAAAAAAATGACAGAAAATAAGAAGAGATAGAAGAGAATAAGAGGAACATAAGATAGTAAAGAGAAGAGAATACATGAAAAGAGAAGAGAATAAAACAGACAGCAGAATGGAGATAAAAGAAAAGAGAGGGAGAGAGACAATAAAGTGGAAGGAGAATAGAATAATAGGAAGAGAAAGATAGGAGAGAATAAAGAGAAAACAGAAAAAAGAAAGAAGCAAATGAACAGAGGAGAATAAAAAGAAAGAGAGAGAATTCATAAAAAAAAATAGGAGAAAGAAGTGAAAAAATAGAAGAGAGAGACACTAAAGAGAAGAGAAAGAGAGAGAGGTGAATAAAGAGAAGATAAAAGAATAAAGGGAGGAGGATGAAGATTAAAGAGAGAGAGGAGTGAGTAAACAGAAGGTAAGCGAAGAGAATTAAGAGAACAGACAAAATGGAAGGAAATGAAGAGAGGCGAAAGAAAAACAGAATAGAATAGTAATGAGTAGAAGAGTGAGGAGAAAGAGGAGAGAAGATGAAAGAGAAGAGAGAGAATCAATAAGAATAAAGGAAAGAGAAGAGAAAGGGAGAAGTGAATAAGCAGAAGAGAGAGAAGAAAAGAGAGAGGTAGACACCATAATGGAGTTACTATGGATGCCAAATGCTCATAACTTTACTTTGCTGAGACCCTTTGCTACGAGGAAGTATTGGCACATTGAAAAAAGAAAGTTCCCTTTGGAGATTGGCGCAGGTCTCCGGATAATAAGCAGATCACAGGGTGCACCGTGGCTGGGACCTCCAGCAATCAGCTGTAATCTGTGGAGTAACCTCTTCAGATTCCTGCAGTCCCACCACAGGGAAAACTAAGCTTTACGTGGTCCCCAGTGGAATCAACGAGCTGCCCAAGTAATGCGTGGACAGACCAGTACCTCCAGAGCCACGCTCCTTGTAGTTGCTCTCCTTTCTGGTTAATTAATGGAGTAAAGGATCTTTTCCCTTTTAGGACATTTTACAATACATTTTCAAAATGTAAACCCCGCTTCAATCCCTAGTTAATGAGCCCCTTGCTTCTAATGAACCTCCAAACCAGATTAGCTGTATTCTCTAGACCGTTGACCACTGCGAGGAATGTTATCATTTTCAGCATCTAGTAGCTGAGCATGATCAGTGACCATCAGTGCACTGTGCATTGGATGGTTTCTCCAGGACTCTGCATCTAGTAGCCCAGGTACAGTCTAATGGCCATCAGCAAACATGTCTGTGCAGACAAATAAGATCTAGTAGATAGGTTCTGGCAGTGTCAATCACATTTGCAGTAAGCTTCCCACCTATTTGCTCACTGGTGATGGTCCCATGCCTTAACGCCCTGCAGACGAGGTAGAAGATCTGGGTTGATGCATCACAATCTTGCATGCAATTCTATAGGACATCGCCGTGTCGTGATATATGAGGACTTTATCATGTTTTCGGGGGACGCTAATGAACATCAAGGCATATCCATCCCCCAGTCATGCATAGATGATCACACTGGTCGGTGTGTTTTCAGCCAGTCCTTTTTATGTGCGGCTGATACGTGTCAAGGCTGGGAGATTAATGCTGGGATCATGCATCAGGGAATGGGAAAAAGGCATCTTCCTGGGCTGTTTGATGCAGAGTGCTGACTGGTGAGAAGATGGTGGGATGCAGTTTTGCTGAGATGTCTCAAGGGAAGCAGCATATATGTGGATGTCACCTCTAAGGGCTGCTGCATGTATGCAAATAATAATCATAAATGGGTTTCGGTCTCAGAGCTGCTGATGAATATTAAACCTCGGCTGGCAGGTCTCACGGTCTACGTGTTATTTGATGATTATACTGTATGTTCCAGGGTTGTTACCATGTAGCACTGTGTGTCAATGACCTGCAATGTGAAGATAGGATGTGACATACGTGCTGACTTTTAGCCCGGTGACACTGATCCTGCTTTCTTGTAGGTAATAGGCATCCAAAATCTGATTCAGTGGAAGCTCAGGAGGACATGTTTATCACCGTTGGGTCGCTTCAGCATTATGGAAATGGACAGTTTTATCTTGATGGAAAGGGGTATTTTCATCACTACGTTCAGCATTATGGAGAGAGAAATGGCGC
Source organism: Bufotes viridis (assembly GCA_033119425.1). Lineage (NCBI taxonomy): Eukaryota > Metazoa > Chordata > Amphibia > Anura > Bufonidae > Bufotes > Bufotes viridis. The sequence continues at coordinate 26,694,808 of CM065597.1, read as the reverse complement.
CATACACAGGGGTATTCCTAGCAATAGGATCAGGGATCAGCACCGTGAATAAGGGCATGCTGAGCTAAGAGGGGAGGGATGAGCACTAGGAACGGTGGTGGGTTCTGCAATATGGACCAAAACAGGTCCAGTCATATCTACTACAGCAGGGTCAGCACCCTGGACAGTCGTAGACTCAGCAATAGGGACTAAAGCAGGTCCAGTCATATCTACTAGAGCAGGGTCAGCACCCTGGACAGTCGTAGACTCAGCAATAGGGACTAAAGCAGGTCCAGTCATATCTACTAGAGCAGGGTCAGCACCCTGGACAGTCGTAGACTCAGCAATAGGGACTAAAGCAGGTCCAGTCATATCTACTAGAGCAGGGTCAGCACCCTGGACAGTCGTAGACTCAGCAATAGGGACTAAAGCAGGTCCAGTCATATCTACTAGAGCAGGGTCAGCACCCTGGACAGTCTTAGACTCAGCAATAGGGACTAAAGCAGGTCCAGTCATATCTACTAGAGCAGGGTCAGCATCAGGGGCAGGTCCAGAAATATGATCAGAGCAGGTTCAGCTCCATGGACAGAGGGAGGTCCAGTGATATAGACTACAGTAGGTCCATCAACATGGACTGGGACAGTAATAAGGACTAGGGCAGGTCCAGCACCATGGACAGCAGTAGACTCAGCAATATAGACAAAATCAGGTCCAGTAATATCCACTAGAGCAGGGTCAGCATCAGGGGCAGGTCCAGAAATATGATCAGAGCAGGTTCAGCTCCATCAACAGAGGTAGGTCCAGAGATATAGACTACAGCAGGTCCAGCAAAGGTCAGCAACATGGAGAGGGGCAGTAATGTCATCTGGAGCAGGTTCAGCACCATGGACAGGAGCAGTAATGTGGACTGCAGCAGGTTCAGCACCATGGACAGGAGCAGTAATGTGGACTGCAGCAGGTTCAGCACCATGGACAGGAGCAGTAAGATGGACTAGAAGTCCAGAACCATGGAAAGGAGCAGGTCCACCAATAAGGACTAATAAGAACAGGTGCAGGAAAATGGACTGTTGGAGGCCCAGCACCATGGACAGGTGCCGGAATATGGACTACAGCAGGTTCAGCAAATGAGCAGGTGCAAGAATATGGTCTGTTGCAGGTTCATCACCATGGACAGGTGCAGGAATATTGTGTATTACAGGGGCAAGAATATAGACTGTTGCAGGTTTAGCACCATAGACGGGGACAGGTTTATGGACTATTACAGGTGCAGGACCATAGACAGGTGCAGGAATATGGACTATTACAGGTGCAGGACCATAGACAGGGACATGTTTATGGACTGCAGCAGGTTCAGCACCATGGACAGGTGCAGGAATATGGACTATTACAGGTTTAGGTCCATAGACAGAGACAGGTTTATGGATTATTGGAGGTTCCGGACCATGGACAGGTGCAGGAATATGGACTATTACAGGTGCAAGAATATGGACTATTACAGGTTCAGGACCATAGACAGGTGCAGGAATATGGACTATTACAGGTTCCGGACTATGGACAGGTGCAAGAATATGGACTATTGCAGGTTACCGGACCATGGACAGGTGCAAGAATATGGACTATTGCAGGTTACCGGACAATGGACAGGTGCAAGAATATGGACTATTACAGGTGCAGGAATATGGACTATTACAGGTGCAGGACCATAGACAGGGACATGTTTATGGACTGCAGCAGGTTCAGCACCATGGAGGAGTTCTGCATCATTAACTGGTAGAATCAGAACCACTTGCAAGAAATCCTCATCCCTCCTGACAGGAGCATCAGAAACAGACAAACATGGAGTCAGCAAGACACTGCTAGCAGGGATGTCAGAGAAAGCCAAGCACAGACAGAGACAACCCGAGACAGTCCCAGCTGGAGGGAACAAGAAAGAGACTGTCAGTGACCATGGAGATCCATCCAAAGCTGGAGACAGCCAGGCAATCATCATCATCATCATCACCTGAGGAGGCAGCAGAAAACAGGGCTGGCACTGCAGTGTGCGGCCACCTACCTTCAGCTGGGCTCTCCCTGCGCCATGCCATCCACCTGGTGCCAGCACTGGCGCCCTTTCTGCAGCAGCCCCCGCCTCAAGCAACCAGATGGCACGGAAGGGGCATTCAAAGGGCAAGAAGGGCTCCATCCATAGCTCCAATCCCCGGCTAGTTATCCCAGGCCATGGCGCTGCGCCCCGGCAGTGCGCACACCTTGACAGCCCCCCGAGAGGCAGAGGAAGGGCGCACATCCGACCCCCGGGAGGACCGCTCGGCAGCCGCCTTGTCCAATCCCTCGCTCGGTTAGTCTGGGTGTTTGGGGTGGGGGAGGCTGGAGGTGACAGGGAGGGAGGACGGGGCTGGGCGGGGCCTGCGGGGGGAGGCGGGGCCCGGTGCCAGTCCTCAGCACTGCGCCGCATAACATCAGGGCATCGCACGCGAGCAGGGTCTGCCCACAGCCGCCCCGGCACATGCATGAGCAAAACACCCGAGGAGTCCGGCACAGCCCTGCCACGTGTGTGCATGATCACATACAGGTAACGCAGGTACCACACACCAAGACACAGCTAACATATAAAGGTGGAGCACATACATGTAACACAGATACTACACATACATGTAACACAGGTACCACACACCAAGACATAGCTAACATATAAAGGGAGAGCACATACATGTAACACAGGTACTACACATACATGTAACACAGGTACTACACACTAAGACACAGCTAACATACAAAGGTAGAGCACATACATGTAACACAGGTACTACACATACATGTAACACAGGTACTACACATACAGGTAACACAGGTACTACACACCAAGACACAGCTAACATACAAAGGTAGAGCACATACATGTAACACAGGTACTACACATACATGTAACACAGGTACTACACATACAGGTAACACAGGTACTACACACCAAGACACAGCTAACATACAAAGGTAGAGCACATACATGTAACACAGGTACTACACATACATGTAACACAGGTACTACACATACAGGTAACACAGGTACTACACACCAAGACACAGCTAACATATAAAGGTAGAGCACATACATGTAACACAGGTACTACACATACATGTAACACAAGGTACCACACACCAAGACACAGCTAACATATAAAGGTAGAGCACATACATGTAACACAGGTACTACACATACAGGTAACACAGGTACTACACATACAGGTAACACAGGTACTACACATACATGTAACACAGTTACTACACACTAAGACACAGCTAACATATAAAGGTAGAGCACATACAGGTAACACAGATATTACATACAAAAACATAACAGCTAACATACAATATAATAAATATATAACAGCACTGATAGATCACATACAGGTAACACAGGCTACACCCTAAAACATAACTGCTAATATAATAACAGCAATAGAACTACATAAGGGCACTAATACATCAAACAGGTAACATACAATATATATATAGCACATACATGTAACATAGGTGCTACACACAAAAATAGCTCACATACAATATATAGATAGAACACATACATGTAACATATGTACTACACACAAAACATAGATAACATACTATATATAGATAGAACACATACATGTAACATAGGTACTGCACACAAAACATAGATAACATACTATATATATATAGATCATATACATGTAACATAGGCTATACTCTAAAACATAACTGCTAATGTAATAATAGTAATATAGCTACATAAGGGCACGAATACATCACATACAAGTAACATATACTTTATACACAGGAAACATAACTGCTAATATACAGTAAGGGAGCAACATAGCTACACAAGGACACTAATGGATCACATACAAGTAACATAGACATCACACACAGAAACCGACAATATAGACACTGATAAAACACATACAGGACAAGCAGACGCTGCACATAGAACGTATAACAGGCAGCCCACAAAATAGTACATACAATTCTACACTGAAATCTGTCTTCAGTCCACATCATGTGAATGGGATTTCCCAAACCTTATTCACATGCAGATTTCTGAAATAATAATAACAATAATTATACTAATAATAATAATGCACATATTTATGAAAGAGGCATACATGAATAGAAGTGGTAACACGCCAGGTATGTATATAAAGAGAAGTAAAGCACAATAACTATAGAGAATGGAGACATGACGACCCCGGGGAGAGAGACCGCCTATCAACACCACACACAAAATGGCCCATAACAAATAATATGGAAGAAGAGATGGACATTGACACGTGCATGATGAACAGCGCGTCAGTGCTGATCAGCTGTGACATTATTGTTTGTTATAGAGCATTTTGTGTGCAGTGACAGAAGGACAGAGATCACATCGTCCTCGGCACAGGGCTCGGATGTGCATGTAAAATAAGCAGTAAACACATAAATCTCACAGAACAGTAATGGTACAATACACAGACTGGTGGAAATATAATAGGACTAACATGCTGATTGATGATATGAGTAAACCTGGCACCCCCAGGTATAACGTAGTGATAATACTTGTGATATGAGCAGCGCACACATAATGCTGGTTCATGGGTCTGGGTTATATACAGCAAAATGTCTTTCACATATATATATATATCCTGTAATGAATTATTCCTTTAAGCATATAGTGAACTAGACAACGCCAAAGTCATGTGGCCGAGAACATAGCATGTAGTAGAGTATATATTATAACCAAGATTGGGGTTAATGGGTGTAGTGGTTATGGTTAGTGGTTAGGCATCCCCATCTATCCCTTGGTTTGACTTGAAGTATGTCTTTTTCCAACTGTATTAACTATGTAACAAGAAGGTTCAGAAACCTGCATGAGCATTGGAGTCAGTAAAATATCCTGCTACTTAAGCTATTGAGACTTTACTGCAGTGAGGGGAATACTGTTAAGACACCCTTCAAACTTGGACACGACTTGGTCGGTCGTGTCTCAGAAACCTGTAAACCTCAATTGCGAATTACAGGCACAACTGCAAAAGTGAGATTGCCAGCCATAGATTCTGCAGGAAGAGACTTGAGAAAGACAGAGAGGAAAGAGTCTGATAATTTACATCCTTGCTCAAATCCATATAAAACCATCTTAGGAGATTCGCACTGTATATTGTAGGAACTGTTAGGGTCATTTATCAAACTGGTGTAAAGTAGAACTGGCTTAGTTGCCCATTGCAACCAATGAGATTCCTCCTTTCATTTTGTACAGCTTCTTTAGAAAATGAAAGGAGGAATCTGATTGGTTGCTATGTGCCACTGTGTTTTTAGTATTGTTGGATGTACTGTACAACAACTCCCATTTTTCACTACCATAAAGAGAGACATTTAGGCTATTTTCACACTAGCGGCAGGGGAGTCCATCAGGCTGTTCCGGCCGGTGAACAGCCTGTCAGATCCGTCCTGCTGCTAGTTCACGTGTGCCCCCGGACTGCCGCTCCATCCCCATTGACTATAATGGGGGCAGGGGCGGAGTTCCAGCAGCAGCATAGCAGTGCACGGCGAGAGACCACCGGACTAAAAGTACTGCATGTCGTAATTTTAGTCTGGCTGCCTCTCGCCGTGCTGCCGCCAAAACGCCGCGCCCGCTCCCATTATAGTCAATGGGGACGGAGTGGCAGTCCGGGGGCACACGTGAACCAGCGGCAGGACGGATCCGACAGGCTGTTCGACCTCCGGAACAGCCTGATGGATTCCCCTGCCGCTCGTGTGAAAATAGCTAGTCTGTTAAATCTGGTCTGGTTACTGATTCCTGCATGGTACGCCCGACATTGCCCGTCCTGCCTTTTACCCATACAAACACTTGACATCATGGGCACTCCAACTACCATGAAGCAGGAGCCCCAACATCGGGATGTGCTCTTGGGGAAGAAAGGGTGCCCCCCGCTTTTACTGCACGGCTGTAAGGAGCAACGGTGTGAGGAAGGCCACCGTGATTGACTGTGACGGCCAGAGTCACTACCACTCCCATCCTCTGCTCCAACTTCTCTTGGGTCGCTACAGTATGAGGTGCCACCATGGGACCATGAGAGACAAGCTAAATTCAAGGGGATGCTGATATATTTCTTCTCTTCAAGATAAACAACCTGCAGAACTTTTAGAGCTAAGGGTACTTTCACACTAGCGTCAAAGTTTTCCGTCATTGAGTTCTGTCCTCGGGGCTCAATAACGGAAAAAAACGTATCAGTTTTATCCTAATGCATTCTGAATGGAAAGCAATCCGTTCAGTTTGCATCAGTTTGTCTTCACGTTTTTCGGACGCAGATAAAAGCGCAGCATGTTGTATTTTTATGTCCGTCCAAAAATGAGGAAACACTTGACGGAATGACGGATCCGCCATTAATTTCCATTGAAATGCATTAAGGGCGGATCCGACATTTAAAATTGACGCATTAACGGATCCGTTCTTCCACTCTGCGCATGCGCAGACCTTTAAAAATGGTAAAATAATAAATAACGGATCTGTTTTTACGGATCCGTCATTTCAATACAATTGTCAAACGGATCTGCAAACGGAACCGTTTGCAAATGAAATCCATTTTCAAACGTTTTATGGATCCATCGGGCAGTTCCGTTGACGAAATCCTTCAACGCAAGTGTAAAAGTACCCTAATCCCGACCATAAGGCTAGGGCTCCACAACTATTTAAAATTCACACTAGAATCATGATTAAAGGGGTTCTCCCAGGACTGATGTAAAAAATGAAAATCAGACATCATATAATACACAACAGTCTCAAAGCCAGAACCGGCCCTGTGCCTCACATGGATCCAGAGATCTCCCCATTCATTGCTCTGCTAGATTTATATTAAGCTGGAAGCTCAAGGGGCGTGTCCATTCTGCTGCAGCTTAGGGGGCGTGTCCATGCTCTCCCTATCACAGCTCAGGAGGCAGTTGAAGAATGAAACTGAGCATGTGCGACCAGCTCAGTGAACAGGTCAGAGAAATAAGAAAAAGAACAAACAGCAGGTGGCGCTTATAAAGGAAAGCTCCTACCAAAAACGTAAATTCCAGCTTTGCTTGCCCCCAAACAAATGCTAAGTTCCCCAAATTGTAACTATTCAACTTACGTCCTCGAGGGTCATTCCATTCCCCCTGTTTTTGGTTTTGTAGGCAATTTTTTTTTTCTTTAAAATTCTTGTTCAATGGCCAAAAAATGTATGGTTCTCAAAATCTGATTGATGGTGGTGCCTACATGGAGGTACGATGGTCCCCATAGGTTTGTATGGTAGACCTGTAGACCATAGTTTCTTGCAATAATCTAGAGAATGCAGAATACTGTACAATACTGCTGAAATGACATGAGGATTGATGCAAGGCTGACTCTTAGGCACGTGCTATCCTAGCACTGCGAGTAACTAATAAGATAGGAGCAGATAGAGTATCTTCAAATTAAATTTATGGCTCTGCATCCTCATCTGTATCCATTCTATTGAACCCGTGAATGCACGCCCGGTCACAGAATCACACAGAAGCCAATTTCCATGTCTTCACACATAACTCCTCGGGTGAAGATTAATATCTGGCCCTGGCTCTTGCTCCACCAGCACATGAATACTGGCTCTATACGAGAAGAGCTGTGGAATATTTCCTGTATTATTTATGTATGAGAGTCCATAGGTTCAAATCTTTTATCACCGTCTTATATTTTATACTGTCTATAGACACAACCTACATTACATTAAAAACATATTACATTACTTATCTTGCACAAATCATCCTGTATTATACTCCAGAGCTGCACTCACTATTCTGCTGGTGCAGTCACTGTGTACATACGTTACATTAGTTATCATGTACTGATCCTGAGTTACATCCTGTATTATACTCCAGAGCTGCACTCAGTATTCTGCTGGTGGGGTCACTGTGTACATACATAACTTATTCTGTACTGATCCTGAGTTATATCCTGTATTATGCCCCAGAGCTGCACTCAGCATTCTGCTGGTGGAGTCACTGTGTACATACATTACATTACTTATTCTGTACTGATCCTGAGCTACATCCTGTATTATACTCCAGAGCTGCACTCACTATTCTGCTGGTGGAGTCACTGTTTACATACATTACTTATTCTGTACTGATCCTGCGTTATATACTGTATTATGCCCCAGAACTGCACTTAATATTCTGCTGGTGCAGTCACTGTGTACATACATTACATTACTTATCCTGGACTGATCCTCAGTTACATCCTGTATTATACTCCAGAGCTGCACTCACTATTCTGCTAGTGGAGTCATTGTGTACATACATTACATTACTTATCCTGTACTGATCCTGAGTTACATCCTGTATTATACTCTAGAGCTGCACTCACTATTCTGCTGGAGGAGTCACTATGTACATACATTACATTACTTATCCTGTACTGATCCTGAGTTACATCCTGTATTATACTCTAGAGCTGCACTCACTATTCTGCTGGAGGAGTCACTATGTACATACATTACATTACTTATCCTGTACTGATCCTGCGTTATATACTGTATTATGCCCCAGAGCTGCACTTAATATTCTGCTAGTGCAGTCACTGTGTACATACACTACATTACTTATCCTATACTGATCCTGAGTTACATTCTATATTGTACTCCAGAGCTGCACTCACTATTCTGCTGGTGGAGTCATTGTGTACATACATTACTTATCCTGCACTGATCCTGAGTTACATCCTGTACTATACCCCAGAGCTGCACTTACTATTCTGCTGGTGAAGTCACTGTCTCCGTACATTACATTACTTATCGTGTACTAAATCTGAGTAACAGTTTGTATTTTAGCAGATCTATTTTATCTATCTATCTATCTATCTATCTATCTATCTATCTATCTATCTATCTCTTTATCTATCCTTTCTATCTCCTATCTTTATGTCTAAACAAAAGGGTCACAGCAGCACTCTGGAAAATTCTATGTTGGGTATAAGATCTGTACGTTGATCCAGGATGTAATGTCCGGTATGTAAAGAATATTGCCGCCCTCCAGAACATCAGTGAGAATTCAGCAATTTATTCTCTCATGTTCAGTGAGTCCCCAAGATTGGAACTAAAATGTCACACTGAAAATGAGTGAAACAATTGCTGATTTCTGACTGATATTCTGGATGGCTGCAATATTTCTTGTATAGATATTAAAGGGGTTTTCTGATAATTAAGAAAATGATAATACTTAAATATTACTTTAGTGTAAATATATTCCCAAATACCTTTCATTAGTTATAATGGCTCGTTTTGTCTGGGGAGCAAACATTAGCAGAAATAAAATGGTCACCGTCCTATTAGTACACACAAAACCTGTCCTAATCACACAGCAGGACAAGTTACTTCACAACACTGAGCTAAAGAGCTGCTTCATCCTCTTCTCCTACTTGTCATGGATTATTATCCTGAATACAGATGATAAGAACTTTAGCTGAATCTTTGTAGGAATGGAGTTCATGAGGAGACATTAAGTATGGAGAGAATAGACAGGACAGACAGTGGTAATGTGGGGCTGTGGTAATGGAGACTGCATACAAGGACTGCTGCTCATTATCTACACCCCCACCTCCTCTCTGTACTTCATGTCTCCTCATGAGCTCCATTCCCACAGAGATTGAGCTGAAGATTTTATCATCTGTATTGAGAATCATATTCCCTGACAAATAGGAGAGGAAGATTTGGTAGTTCTATAACTTATCCTCCTGTGTAATTAGGATGGGTTTTGTGTGTACTAATAGGACGGCAGCCATTTTATTTACGATTGCTTCCCGGACAAAACGAGCCATTATAACTAATGAAAGGTATTTGGGAATATAATATTTAAGTATTTTCAGTTTCTTAATTCCCGGAGAACCCCTTTAAGGAACAAGCATTAGCCATAGAGTTTTGCATCCATTTTTAAGAATTGAGTTCTATTATTGCACATCCAATAGCAATAGCAGGTATTAGATAGCATTATAGGTTAAAGGGGTGCCTCGAGGAGATAAAACATGGTCAGAAGATGTTAAATAAAACAAAGAATTGTCACCTCCACCGATTTCCTGCTGCTGCCATTCCGCCTCTGCAACGGTCCCTGCTGAGCTGCACTTCCTCTCTCGCCTTGACACAGTAAGAAACGCTAGCAAATTCTATGTTTTAATATTGTTGGGCACTGCTTCTTGTCCGTGGCCTATGGACATCCATAGGCAATAGGGCTCTCTAAGAAGTGGCTAGAGCTCTGAAAGCCTCAGTGGGACCATATATTGCATGATGCCGAATGGTTTGGCTGCCGCATTTAGGTAAGTGGTTAAATGTTAGACCTATGTAAAAAGAGTTTCCTTAGACAATCATTCCTTGTTAGAAGTGTCTCCTAATAATAATTTGACCACAAAATATCCTGTCGCAGTGACCTCCGCTGTAATCTTCTCCAGTGGCGAGTCTCCCATACCAAGAGGAATTCCTGTTTTAATGATTCCATTTATTTCGAGAATAGGATGTTGAACAATTTTCTAATATACATCTATTTAAAATTTTGCTTGCAGACCATTATTATATCTAGTGTTAAGCGAATCGAAGTTAACAAAGTGGAATTAGATCCGAATTTCAGGAAAAATTTCATTCGCCAGGCATCCAAATTTTTGGGCGTTTCGTGGCAACGAATTAACTTTTCCTGAAATGGCAGTAAAAAAAATGGCAGTAAAATACGTACTCACCTCATCCATTTGATCGCGGAGAGGCCATCATAGCAATCTTGATTGAAGAAAACATGCTAATTCAACCGCGCACTGACTTGTGACATCACGCTGGGCGGGCACGGATATGTTATCATGTTGAGAATTGGCACATTTACTTCAATCAAGATGGCTGCGATGGCCTCTACACATTCAAATGGATGAGGTGAGTATGTATTTTTTTGTTTTATCCCCCTAATAGGCTGAATGTGACTCATTAATCACCATTGAACACGGCATCTGAGGGCCAAATGACAGGGCGTGACTCGATCACCTTTCGCCATAATTGTGCCCGCTACATACAATGGAATGCGATTTGTTATGAATTAATTTGTAACTAATCTAATTTCTTGTAGAAGTTCGGCGAAGCAGACGAATCGAAATTTTGAAAACTTCGCTCATCACTAATTCTATCTATACAGTAGACTTTCCCTAAAAAAAAAAAAATGTGCAGCCCATTTTATTCCAATAAAATGTATCCATTAAAGAGCTGGATAGGGCTAAACATGGTGTCAGTCACGTGAGCTGTCATATGACCCTCACAAGTATCATGTGACCTGACTTGAATATACAGAATTACTACTTACAGCAGCATCACAGCATGTCTGTCAAGGTCAGTGTTTAACACTAAACTTTATTAACATCACCTAAAGACAGGCAGCCATTTTACAACATCACCTAGAGACAGGTGGCTATTTTATAACATCATTTTATAACATCATCTAGAGGCAGGCAGCCATGTACTGTAATATGATGTGAAGACTGTCACATGACTGATGTGATGCTTTCATTAGGCTATGGATACATTACACAGGACTATACCATTCTACTACATATAGGGGTCAACAGCTTTACATAAGAAAGGCAGGTATGTAGAATGTTAAAAACGTGTATTTTAGAAAATTGTATGATTTCCTATTATATAAACAAATAAATATAAAAACTAGAATACCCCTTTAAGTATTACACATTCTTTTGGAATCAATGGGCTGTCCATGTAGATCACAAATGTGTTGGTTCATCCAGAATGAGGGACACTCTTTGTAGCTGCCCTCCACTCTAACAGATGAAGGTCCTAAATGTGGGATCCTTCATTATGAATTCAGAATCCCCCTTTTCCTATGCAGATGACTGTAATGCATTGATGTTTATAAGGCTGGGTTGACATCTCTGTTTGAAGTACCGGGAGGAGCCTTCAAAATACCTCTGCATGCTGTGGTGATTTGTCCGGCAAAATGGCGGTATCCATACTGTAACCAGACGATGTCCACTATAGTTAATGGGATGGATTGGGCTCAGATGGTGGAACAGAAAAATGGAATTTCACTGTGAATCTAGCTTCAAGGGTTATTCTCATCTCAGACAGTGGTGGCATATCGCTAGAATATGCCCCCATTGTCTGATAGGTGCGGGTACCACTGATGGGACATGCACCTATATCGGGAACGGAGTCTCCAGTCCGGCCACCACCAAGCGCGCTCCACCTTGGAAGTGTATTGGAGCACACCGCAAATGACTGGGCACCGCTCCCATTCACGTCTATGAGCCCGACGAAAATAGCCAAGCTAGCGCTCTTTTCAGCGGCCCGATAGAAAATGAATGGAGGGTGGCTTCAGGCTCCGTTCTCGATATGCCCCCATTGTCTGAGATGAGAATAACCCTTCAAGCAACTAATTCAGTTATTACTTGGGGAGACGCTAATTATACTTCAGCGGGATTTTACCCCCTCCCATGATCATTATTGTGCTCTGGCGATTTTGGGACCCGGGTCCCCTGTTCTAGTGATAGATAGCGGTCCGAGCAATCAGTCCTTTGCTGATCTAGCAGTACCACCTATCCAGTAAGTATCTGAATACCCCTTTAAGGTGTCATGTTCCTTTAAATACAACGCCTTAGACAATGTTTCCCATAATTGCGCCCGTTTTCCTGGTATTGACCAAACCCGAATAGTTGCCTTTTAACGATGCAGTGAGCACGTGTTTCCTAGATTTGGCTTGTAATTTATGGTTGTTTCTATACCTACAGAACTTAGGATTTGTATTAGGATTCCTTATTATCTGTGATGAATGGAGGCTGCAATTCAAGTGTGCAGCAATTTGTGTGCGCTGTGCTATGTTCTGAATGCATGGACCTCATCATCCCCCATCTCAATGACTGGCCGAGTCGTTGCCTCCCAGGTGCTGAGCATATGTTTCCGGGAGTTGCATTGCCAAATGTTGCAGCCGCACACAGCCAGGAGCTCGAGGATCTGCTATCTGGAAGGTACTGGAAGGACCTCCACTTTCACGCGGTCAGTAGCTGGCATCTGTATCAGTAAGCCCAAACCAGGACCGGGTCCAAAGCTCAGAAGAGCAGAAAATCTCTCCGTTACAGTTTTTTTTCCTGTTTTCGGCATGTGAAAGGGCCAATCTCCCCATTTAGACAGGAGGAATATGAAGAGAAGGCACAGGGGCTGAGAAATTGGTTCCATATAGAGTTATTAGTAGCTGTTTACAGTATTGAAACCAATTAAAGAGCATCTGTCAGCAGGATCAAACCAGGGATGGGTTCCAAACTCACAACCATTACAGATCGTTCTTAGTACTGATATCTACTTGGCCAAAATGTATTTTTGAGGTCCTCTATGTGTCTTTGCTACTGTCCGTTGCTACTCTTTACAGATCAGATGGTTTCCCTCTTTGTCTTCATTTCAGATCATTTACTTTTAGATAGTTGATTCCTGAAGAAAATAAACAGGTCCAGAAGATGTACGTATGCTCTGAAGAATTGTGGAAAAGAGGAAGCAGATGATGAAAGGTGTCCTTGTACAAGCAACAGTAGATATAGGATCGAGTAGAGCCAAAGGTATCATTCAATCTTTGAGGCTTGACTTTGGGTCAACGCCAAGAGTGGTCAATGGGAGCCAATGGACTAAGGCATGCACAAGAGTGTTGCACCCCTTTTTTCTAGATAGGTAGAGCTCCAAATGGTCAGACCCCTACCAATCACACATTTGTGAGACATTCTATGTTATAAACACATCTGCCCTTTAAGAAAACTCAGTGGAGATATCTGTAGACCTCTTGAAGACCACAGATAATGCATCAGGAGAATATAACATTCCATTTGCACTAGAAAATTGTCATCACAAAGTCATTTGTTTTTGGCACAGGCCATGTTTGTGAAGAATTTTGCAACATTTTGCGTTTTTGCCCTGCTCTCACCACGTTTCAAAAAGTGGACGTTGTTAGCTATGTTGTCTAGGATTTATCAATGGTGGCTTTTTAAATAGTCACAGAAAAGGGGGTGGCATAAAAAAGTGGAGTAACATAGACAAAGTGAAAACAAAACATGTAAAAGTGGACAAAAATTTCAAGTTTAAAGAGTTGCCAAATTTGTCAGATAAAGTGCAATGTTTGATACATTTGGAGCAAATTCTTCCAAAGCAGACTTAAGAAAAACAGGCGTTAAAAATTCACCTCATTGTGTTACGAGAATGAAAACTCCTTAAATTCGTGTTCAGCTCTGCTATGTTTCCAAGTCTTTTTGAGGATATGTTCAGCAGGTCGGAATATGCATCGAAGAGAGTACATGGCAGAGTAGATTCCCAGGGAAAAATCTAAAGTAGGGATTTCAGTTGCAGATTTCCGGATTTGCGGATGTACACTTGGTTTTAGCCCCATTCAATGGGACAAATTCATACGTGGCCACTGACCACGGTTTTATGTATAAAAATCACGGCAGTCATGAACATTAGTAATGAGCGAAGTTTTCAAAGATTCCATTTGGTTACTTCGCCGAACTTCGGCAAGACATTCAATTGTTACGAATTACTTTATAAGGAATCACATTCCATTGTATGGAGAAGGGCGCAATGACGGGGAACGGCTACTGGGCTTGCCGCCCCCCCATCATTTGACCCCTCAGATGCCGCGTTCAATGCTGATCGTGGCATTTGGGAGTTACATTCAGCCTATCAGGGGGTTAATCAGGGGTTTAAACAAAAAATACACCTCATCCATTTGATCGCGTAGAGGCCGTCATAGCCATCTTGACTGAAGAAAACGCGCCATCGTGAAGACGTGGCGATACACATCAGCTCGCGTGAGAAGTGGCGCATCTTCTTCAATCAAGATGGCCGCTAGGAATGAGCGAATCTATTCGTAGATTCGATGATTCGTTCAGAATCTCTTTTTTTCTTGGGCACCGAATCAAACATGAATCTTTTCTGTTTCGATTCGGACGAATCTTGTAAAACGCAGGAGGTAATTGCAGTCAGTTACACCTAACGCTGTATAAGACCGAGGGGGCATGTGAGGGAAAATGAAAAAATTCATAAAAAATTAACAAAACAAGATAGGAGATTTTCATTAAAAAAAATCTGTGTTTTTAGAGGACTAGAGGGGGTTAAATACCAATTTCCATGGCAATTGGAGCAACTTTGGTTCAGAATGAATAGATTTAGACCCCAACCGAACTTTTTGAAAAATTTGGCAAATCTGAAATGAACTGAATCATGGAAGATTCGCTCATCTCTAATGGCTGAGACGGCCTCTCCATGATCACATGGATGAGCTTTGTTTTTTTTCAACGGTTATTTCAGAAAAAATGATTTGTTACCATGAAGTGCCAAGGAATTTGGATTTGGGGTGAATCAAATATTTCCTGAAATTCGGATCCAATTCCACTTCGTTAACTTCGGTTCGCTCAACACTAATAAACACGTCAATTGACTTTCTTTATGATGCACATTTCAGATCAGCGAAATAAAAATCTGTATGAACTATGTTACGAATTCCCATTAAAATGGAGTTTATTTTAAGCTTTCTTTGATGGATATTTCGGCATGGAACATGCACAAAAATCTGCGTAAAAAAAACAAAAAACCTTCAATGCATGCCAAATCAGAGGCATTGAGCAGAAGACCTCTCCTAACAATCAGGATCATCCTTGTGCTATGAGTAATGGTTGGGTACATCATGGCCGCCCGGTCTGCTGGATGATATACAGTCGTAGCTATTTTCCCTCTATTTTCTGTGGTTGGGAGTGACGGAGAAGTAATTTTAGTGTTTGCGGTTGACTGAATCGTGTCAGATGACTTCCAAATATTAACATGCAGATAATATTATTCTTCCCTTTGCCTTTTGGGAGTTGGATTAAAAAATGATCTAATGGAGCTGCTGCTGACAAAACAAGCCTACCACATCAAGAGCAAACCTGTCTGCTTCACAATACCAAAGACGCCACTGAAACTGGAGCACCGGAATTAAAATTCCACAGATAATATGATCCTCAGAGGTAAAATTAATTGAGCGTTGTTAACTCGACGGCTGCTCTGCTATAGTAAAGGCATGTATTCTAAGAAATAGATTGTGATAGTGGACGCTCACCACCCAAGATGTGTCTTCCATTAACGTTGCTTGAATTTGGTTTACAACTCCAATTTCTCATGAAACAAATTCAATTCAATATTGTCACATGCTAGAAAAACCCTGGACAAGCTGCAATTCACATCCACACCACTGGGGGCCACACATAGACACATATAGCGGAGATATCCTATGGCAGTGGCATTACGCATCTAATGAGTATTGCAAAGTCATGTGTTTTGTTTTTTTTTGCAAACTGATCATCTCACATCACACACATCTCAGTTGTACAGCGACTGTCCGCAGCAGCCACTTTGTTACTCACCTATCCTGGGATCCCAGCCCAGTAGGTCGGACCCACCTCCTGCTCTCCACTTCCCAGGGATCCAGACCTCGGGACTGCTTTTTGCCTCCACACTGGCTGCCCACCTGCTTCTCTCCTCTATATGTAGAGGAAAGAAGTTTTCTCCATCAACATAAAAGAGGATTCTTTACGGTAAGAGCAGTGAGACTATGGAACTCTCTGCCTGAGGAGGTGGTGATGGTGAGTTCACTAAAAGTAAAATAATATTACAGGTTATAGTTACTAGAGAGTGGTCGTTGATCCAGCGAATTATTTGGATTAGCTGGTTGGAGTCTGAAAGAAATCTTTCCTCCTAAAATAAGGAAACTTGGCTTCTACCTCATGAAGGTTTTCTCTCTTCTCATTTTCTCTCTTCTCATTTTTCAGGCTTATAAACTACTCTACTATGCTTGATGGTTAGGCCGCTCTTCCTGTGCCCTTAGCGTGCGTGCACATGCTCCCTATTAGTCTTAAAGCCGCACACTTACCCTTATTTGCTCCAGCCAGTGGCTGGCTAACTTGAGGTACCTAAGGCACCTTCCCCCATGGGAAGGTGCCTGAGCAATAGATTTTCTATCTTGCTAGGTTACTGCAAAGATATCTGTTCTGTTGGCTTCCTGTGTACTGACTATCTGCCCCTTTTCCAGATTATAAACCTTCACTGCCTATTCTGACTCCGATTGTTGTAATAGCGATTTATCCCTAGTGAGACCTCTATGCCTGGCCTGTATAAGCAGATATAATCACTGCGGACAATCTTTATCAGATAGCTTGTCCTCACCAACACCGTGTTTATCCATGTAAGTTGCTTTATTCTGTAAGTCAGATAACAGGGTACTGCAGAACAGATGGATTCCAGTATTGTGCGATCAAAAGATAATGCTTTCATGAGAATACATGTGTCCCTGTACATGTGGCTGAAGCAGCATGGAAGATACAGGAAGTGAAGTACACAGAAGAAGAGTGGAGCATTGAAAGGAAGTGAGTCATAGATGTTAAAGAAAAGAACAAATAAAAAAACCAAAATGGCCACTAGATGGGTGCATATAACCAAATAAAGAAATACTGCATATGAAATGGTTCAATGAATTAAACTATATACATTCCATATAAATTTTAACTGCGTAGCAGCACACTTCCTAACCCGTGCCTGACCTCTATATTGATCCTCTGCTGCCTGCTCTGACCTTGGACCATTTACTGTGCTGCTCATACTATGCCTGCTCTGACCTCAGCCTGTCCCCAACTTTTATTTTTTCTGAACCTGCGCTTCAACCAGCTCTCAACCACACAGGAATCCAGGCGATAGCAGCCTGTTGGTTCCCCTGCAACGAGGTCCAGATCCCTGTATATGGGTTAAAGGGTGACTGCAGTTATGACACCCTTAAGTTTAGCTCAAAGTCAACTCTTTTGGTTGACGTAGTGCTTCCACACCCATGTAGCATCGGGATATGTTGAAACAAGAGAAAAGATAAGAAAGGACACATCTATAAAGCTTCCTGGCTCCTGAAATCAGCTAGGGTGCAGTGGATGAATTGTTGGCCTCCAAGACTTGCAGCCATAAGTTAGAAAAGGTCTAATTTTTTGATCAATTTTCATAATGCACAAATCTCTGCATCTGTAGTTGCTTAGACATGTCAAGACTCGGAGCTTGAAGAAGTTGTGCCAGGAAGACAACCTTTTTAGAGCATATTGACATCATGATGGGGTGTCAGTGCTTGGAACCCTCCTCTGTGAGCCATAATTGACAGAGGCTATACAGGAGGATCTCTCTTTCTGGCAGTCTCGAGCTGTCCATGCACTAAATGGTCATCTAAATCTAAATGATTGCCATGTTAAACTACATGTCCTGTCTAGCTGAAATGCCTGGCTGGCCGTGACTTCCCCTGGAAATAAGTGGTTTGTTGAAGATGGCAGAACTTGGACCGGGGGCCATCAACTAATCATCCCAGGAACCACAGGGAAGGTCTGTCACTCATGACCCCAGGTGAACACATACATGCACATCTAATGCAGGAGAAGCAAAATGTACATAACATACAACTTAAAGAGATGCTGTCCCCTCTTCTGACATGTCTGCTTTAGTAATTACTTGCATTCTCCATGTAATACCAATTCTGCAGCATCTATTCTTATGACTCTGTGTTGTGCCTTTCCTCTGTTATTTCTGCTAGAAGTTTATGAATAAATTATCAGCAGCTCGCAGTAAAGGTACAGATGGGTGTTTCCAGTTGGGGGGTGTCCCTACACAATCTGACACCAGCAGCCCTGATTGGCCAGAGTCAGACACACCCTCTAGTAGTAACACCCAGCAATACCTTTACTGCAGACTGCTGGCAGTTTATTTGTCTTATTTTGTGCAAACAGTTTCCACTTTTCCGGCTTTTACGTCATGCTCGCCACTTTTCTGAAAAATATAAAAAATAAAAGAAAAATAGTGTAGGCGAGGAGAGCCTATATGGCCTAGCAAATGTACTGTAGCAATACTTGTGCCAACTATTAGGCTACATGCACACGACCGTTGCCTGCCTCCCCATCCGCTCCGTCTGCAAATTTTGCGTCCACCAAAAAAAACGATGACGGACCGTTTTTTTTGACGGATCCATTTTTTTGGAAGATCCATTGTAATAATGCCTATCCTTGTCCGGAAATGTGAAAAAAATAGGACATGCTCTATTTTTTGGACGGAATGTAAACACGGACCACTGATGCAGAACAAAAACGGTTGACCATCCGCATTTTTTGACGGACCCATTGAAATGAATAGGGAAGCATCCAATCCGTGAAAAAAAACTGAAAGGACGCGGAAACCTACAACGGTCGTGTGCATGAGGCCTTAGACTGATCTTTTTGCCAGTGCCCAAGTGGTCAGCAACTCTCAGTGAAAAAGTACCGCCAGGGTCAACTGGCCCACAAGAGCACCGAAAGATCATCCAGCCCAGACCAAAATCACGGGCCACAAACGGTCCAGCAGAAGACAACTCCATTTGAAGGTGACCTTGGAATAAATGGGGATCATTGACAAAGACTGGTGTTTTATGCTGGTCTTTGATTCCCCCCCACTGCACTTCTTAAGGCAGCACCTTGTCATAAATTTGGCGCACCTCTGGCAGTGTGTATACCTGGCCTGGTGTAAACATTTACACCTGGAAGCAAGTAAATTTGTTGGGGCAGATGTCCCGGTCCCTGCCAGGCCCCCGTTACGCCCCTGCCACTCACAAGTGGCAAGGATGCCGTAAAAACACCCACGCAGCAAAATATTGTCACATGGGCATTTAAAACGGCGCACAATGGAGTGTTGCGACTTTTTTTTCACCCAAAGCTTTGCAAAAAAATTTAGTAAATGACCCCCAATGACTTGCCACAAGCGTCTCCTTCTTATGGGATGATTCAAAAATAGCCTGTTGTATCAGAACATTAGTTTTTTTTCCCTGTTTTTCTGTAAATGAAAATGAACTAAGTTTTTTCTACAACTTTTTGAATGTACTTTGTGGTTCATCTCCTGTCATTTTAAGACACACGTTTTCTGTCAGTGAATGACAGCCCTATTGATTACATTCACAGGCAGGGATCCTGTACACAGCTCCTCCTGCTCTCAGATGAGAAGTGTATACAATTGTATCTCTTAGCTAAACAGTCAGGACTCCAGACTGATACATTGTAGCAAACTGAATCACAGAGCATTGTCTCTCTAGATGGTATCCACGTCTCAGCTGAGAGAAAGGGGAACTGTGAACAGGATAACTGTCAGTGAATGGAAACAAAGCCTACCTCCAAATCTAGAACTAAAATATAAAATATATTAGAAAGTTGTAAAACATTCATTTAAAGGAAGTCTGGCACCTCATAAATCGAAATCCAAGTACACCGCCATGCAAGGTAGGTGCCACAAAACATAAGCACACCTTTCTTGTGAAAATCAGCCCTCTAATCCTGAGAAATGCTTCTGTTTATTTGTATGCAAATTAGGTTTTTCGGTGCACTGTGGACGGAGCCACTTAATTTAGTGCAAGATTACTCCACCAGTAATGCCGCCCAGCGCCTGAAAGCCTCCACCTAGAAGTGTGCCATTGTAAACAAAAAAGATGGATCGCGCAGGCAAGGGAGAGAATCGGAGCTCCGATGCTCATATCAGGGGGCTGGAGGGGTGAAGGTCAGAATATCTCCGGGTTCAGCTCTGAACCTGGACAACCCCTTTGAGCTTTATTTACATAAATCATATTTGAGATGAGGGTCAGCAAAATGTGTATCATAAGAATGGTGGTCGGCGGTGACCCACGCCTGCAAGCCCAAACCTCTTCCAATGTGTTATAGTCAGGAATATACATTTCTATACATTTAACGAAGACCGTTTGGCTCACGTAGCATGTCCGTTTTAGTAAATTTGTGTGCCCTCCTTAAACAACAACTCCAAAGTATCCGTTCCTCTGTAATTCCTCCAGTTTATCTATGAATAAAAAATAAGCTGGGTGCTCCAATTCCCCTTGTCAAAGGGCTGTGTCACTATAGACTCTTTTGACAAATGTCAGAACTCATTGGACAGTATCAGACTGTGTAGTTACATGCCCACAACTAGTAACGCTCATTTGTCAACCTTTTCATACCTTTCTAGGAGGAATAGCAGAGGAACAACAATGAGCTCTAAAAAAAGATGCTCCAGAACTGCCAATGCATAGGGATAGAGGAATTTGCAAAGACAGACATGAAGTGAGAGATCCTCTTTAAAGACCATGGTCACCTTCACGGCAATTTTTTTAATGATTGCATTTCATTCATTTTGGGCTAAAAATATTTTTTTTCGTTGGAATTTACTAAAACAGACATGAGGTAGGAGATCCTCTTTATAGGTCATGGTCATCTCTAGGGCAATTATTTTGTGATTGCATTTGACTCATTTTGGGCTAAAAATGAATTGTTTCAGTTGGTCTTTATTAAAAATGTTCACCCGTTTCTGAGATCAAAGGGTTAAAAATCAGTCTACTTGCAGTGTATCACTTCTCAGTCCTGTCCACTGATGGCTCATGTGACGTCCTTAACTCTGATCTCCTGACCTCATAAACGCTCAGTATAGCTGAACTCATGTCAAACGGATAAGAATGTGGCTTAAATGAGTGTTTAGGAGGTCAGGCGATCACAGATGAGGCTTCACAGGAGCCATCAGCTGACGTAACTGAGAAGTGAAACAGACTGATTTTTAACCCTTGTATTTCAAATACGGCTGAACATTTTTAATAAAGGCCAATTGAAAGAATGATTTTTAGCCCAAAATGAGTCAAATACAATCATACAGAAAGCATGAAAATCTTTCTCGTTCATACATTGCTTGGATAGTCTTATTTTTGGCAAAAAAAGAAAAAAGAAATATGCAGCCCTAGCAAGTAGAATAAGCACCGCCATGGGAATGGGCACTCAACCAGATCCCATGTAAATCCGCCACATGTGAGTTAGTGATGCGTTCCTTGGCTCGCCGCCTTGGTCACATGATCTGGAGTCGATGTTGTGTCCGGTATCTGTAATAATAAGCATTTTTCATAATTGCCTCCCTGTGTTGCAGATAATACTCTCCGCTCTTTCATGACGAGGCGCGGGCTGACCCGGCGGTGCGGTTTTCACACAGCTCGGTGACAGGGCTCTGGAGCAGGATTGATGCATTCAGACTTGGCTGAGGCCGAGCTTGGCTGCCAGCTGAACTCGTGGAAGCTGCAATTCCAGATTTTGTATTTCCTATCAGCGTGACTTAATGTGACTCTCTCATCCCCGTAGTTACCAGGCTGGGAGCAACATCTGCTCCTGTTTTCACGCTGATCTCCATATTCTATGTGTGTTCTCTCCTAGAGGTACGAAGGTGTCAGCGCTCAGACTAAGGCAGGCAGAAATGTCGAGGAGGGAGATGTATTTGCAAAAGAATGGTGATCCGGAGATGACCTTGATATATATGCAAGCGTTGGCAGCTATTCCCCGGTGTCTTGTCACTCCATTGTAACTACATCTGAGAAGACGCCAGTCTTGCTTTTCACCGCCTCTTTTACAAAAACAATAATCCGTTGTGACACTAATACATTTTATTTTTTTGGAAGAGCAATGCAGAGGTGTCTCTCCATAACATTTCTGCATCTGAAAAAATCTGTTCCCTTCCCGTGATCGGGGTTGCCTCTGCAGCATGATTCACTGAACCCATAGCCCCTTTGTGATACCTAAGGTGCAACCACACGGTCAGGTTTCCTGACTCAGGACTGCATCATAAAAGGAGAAAACGTATGAAGGACAGATACAGCTTCATCTCTATTTTGAATTCACTCCTGATTTTGGTTTCAAACTCTGCATGCAGAAACCTGACAGTGTGGTCGCACCCTTACAGAGGAGCCGTCACCTCTTCTGACTTGACTATTTTAGTGACTACTTGCACTCCCCATGGAATAACAATTCTGGAACATCTATTCTTATGGCTCTATGATGTGCCATCCCTTTATTATTCCTGCTAGAAGTTATGAATAAATTGCTAGCGCTTTGCAATGAAGGTCCAGATGGGTGTTACCAGTTAGGGTGTGTGTTCCTGAGCGGTGTCAGTCTATGCAGCCCCCCCCCCCCCCCAAACTGGTAACATGCTCTGTATAACCAGTATGGTAATGTATGGAAGTGACAGAGTTAAGGACAGCCCCTACAGGAAGCTTGGATGTGGATCCTGGAACCGCCACTTGCTGTGTCTAGAGAGTTCTGGTCTGGAGTTAACTAATAGAAAAAAGATGAGGAAGCGACTTCGTGTACTCCATTCCTCAAGGGACTAAACTAAGGGTAAGGCTACACGGTGACACTGGTCACGAGACAGCTGTCATGGCCAGGATCACAGAGTAGAGGTGATACCATAGAAATTTGCCAGTTGCAAAAAAACCAACACTGGTAGATTTTTTGTGAGTTGTGTTGCAATCTCATGCATACTCTGCGATCTTGGCAGCGGCAACTGTCGCACAACCAGTGTCGCTATGTAGCCATACCCTAAAGCTACAGAAACTCACCGTTCTCTGAATGATCTACACAAAAGGAAGAAGGAGAAAGAGACAAGAAGGTTCGGAGATCTGCACAGCTGAGCATTGACGTCGGTAAGGTATCCTGCTACCTAAGCTATTCACACTTTACTGCAGTGAGGAGAATGCTGTTGATACACCCTCCAGTCTTGGACATGACTTGGCCGGTTGTGTCTCTGAAACCTGTATGCCTCAGTTGTGAACACCAGCCTTGGATTCTGCAGGAAGAGACTTGAGAAAGACAGAGAGGAAAGAGTCTGATAATTTCAATACAAAACCATCTGAGGGGATTTATGTATCATGGGAACTGTGTTTTTGTATTACAACTCCTATGTTGTACTCCTACAGTAAAAAGAGATATTTATTCTCTTATATTTGGCCTAGTTTGGCATGTCTTTTACCCATACAAACACCTAACATCATGGGCACATCAACTACCACAAGGCAGGAGCCCCTAGAATCAGGGTGTGCCCCGAGGGAAGAAAGGGTGCACCTTCCTTTTACTGCACGGCCCTATGGAGCGACGGTGTGAGGAAAGCCACTATGATTGACTATGACAAGAGCCACTACCACTCCCACCCTCTGCTCTGGCTCCTCCAGGACCCGCTGCCCTCTCTCTCTCTCTGAAGGACCTGTGCTGTACGACATTACGCAGACAACTCATTGATGTGAATGGACATTGTGTAATGCTTCATTTCTCCTGCAGTGGCGCTGCAGGGAAACTGAACACTTACTGCCAGGTTTCTCTACAGATAAGCACTGATTGCAGTGGGAGATATTTTGCCAACTGCTTATTGTCAAGAGACCTAACAAGTAACACTTGTCAAAAGTAGAGAACCCTCTTTAATTAATTTATTTAAGGTACAGTAGCATGCATCCAAAATTCTATACGAATCTGCTGGGAAATCTGTACCTTATTGCTCATATTCTACAGCAGATTTTCCGGTATATTCCAGCTATGACACCCATAATATTCAAATCCCCTGGTACTTCCCCGCCTTCTTTGATGATGCCATTCTCCGTACAGCCCAGCCTCCTGAGATAACGCCCTGTTGCTTGTGACCAATGCAGCTTATGTTTGGACTTAAAGACTTAACCGAAAATCTGCAGGTAATCCTCCGCAACATTTAGGATTTGTCGTGGATTTTGACCCCCCCCCCCCCCCCCCACAAATTGACTCAGTAAGAAAAATCTGCAACAATTCCTTAATTTCAAAATCCACCCAGCAAGTCATTTTCCCCAAGGAAAAGGTATGCAGCATGCAGAAGAGTTTTGATGATGTTCTAATCTACAAATACAGATGAAAAACCTGCAGCAATTCGGGCACGTGCAAGCAAGACCTTAGAGGTGTGCGTGTAGGGGGGAGGGTGGCTGTGACCTTTTTCCTTAAGGTGACTTCAAACACAATAGCTGCATTCCTCATCAGATATGACCAGCTGGGATATTATAAGCTGTTTCTGACAAAGTTTGAACCAGCCAGGAGAAATTACAATGACTGAATCTGTGATAAAATTCAGTCGTTGGCCCAAGGCTCATTATGACCTTACAAAGAACAAGCCGGTGTAATAGTTGTAAACTTGCTGTTGAGATGTGCGTAAGGCGGCACACATCAAATATCTCTCACAATTATTCCAGTCTTATTGTGGATTGTTAAAGGAACATAAATCTTTATATATAGATATATATATATATATATATATATATACACACACACACACAGAAGTTGCCACAGTTACAGTTACTATACATGCATGTGAGCATGTTTGACTTGTATATTCAACTGTATTCAACAGTGTTGAGCCGAGCTTCAGATCCTAGATCCAAAGTCAATTTGCTCCAAACAGGTCTCCGTACAATGTATGGGCTCTGGCGAGGAGAAGTGAGTTATTCCTGAAGTCTCTCAAGACATCCAGTGACGTCTACTTTGATGTAGAAGTTCTCTTTCGTCATCTTATCCTTTCAGACCTTCAGACCAGGCCACCATTTTTCAGCCATTTTTCTCGTCTCTGCAGTTTGACAAAAAAATGCTTAGTTTACTACTTTTCCGTCAACCTCCCATCTTCTGGACTAATCATCCTACCACCCCCAATACTGTGCTTCTGTGCTCCCCAATATTATACTGCAGAAACCGATAAACCCCCTGATAATACTAGTACCACACAATAATTATTGGAACTCAGCGTCCCAGAAAAAAATACGCCAAGCAAATAGTGCCCCTGACAATAATAGTGTAAACTGTGATAAGCTGATACTGTGCCAGGGTGCTCCCACAGTAATAGTGCTCCCAAAAGTCCCACCAATCGTAATAGTTCTCTGCTAGAGCACACATGGTAGTAATAGTACTCCTACAGGGTCCCCAACATGTCACCACTGTGCCCCAGAAGTAATAATACTCCTATAGTGCCTATAATAGTAATCATGTTTCCCAAAGACCCCCAGTAGTAATAAAGCCCACCATAATTCCCCCCAGTGGTAATAATTCTCCTTATAATGTGACAGTACAAAAAATGCCCCCTTATAATGTGCGCCAGTTCATAAATATGCCACCTTTTAATGCCCCCAGTTGAGCTAATGTCCCCATATTGCCCACATAATGTTTCAGTATAAAATATCCCTATATAGTGCCCCCCAGTAAATCCCCCCATAGTGCTCCTCTCCCCTCTTCCTCCTAGTTCCCCCCATAATGTACCAGTATAAAATTCCCCTATGTAGTGCCCCAGTAGATGCCCTCAGTGTCCCCCATAAATTGCAAGTATAAAATACCCCTTTTTAGTGCCCCCCCCGTAGATGACCCCATATTACTCCTCTCCCCCTTCCCCATAGTACACACCATAATGTGTCCCAGTATAAAATGCTCCTATACAGAGCCCCCATATAAAATAACCTTTCTTTGTGGCCTCAGTAGATGCCCCCATAGTTCCCCCCAATCATGTGCCAGTAAAAAGTGCCCCCCCCATAGATGCCCCCCCATTCATGTGCCAGTAAGCAGTGCCCCCATAGCACTCTTCTCCTGTATTGTACCATATAAAAAAAATACATATACTTACCTCCATCAGGCTGGCAGCGATGCGATGCAGGCCTCTTCCGGCATGTGTCCAGCGCTGTACGGCATAGGCGGTGCGATGACATCATCGCGCTGCCTGCAACGGCCTCTGACAGGCTGCAGGCCTAGTGCCTGCAGCCTATCAGAGGAACAGGGAAGAGAAACACCTCTCTATCCCTTGCCCAGCCACAGCACATCCATCTGTATCGCTGTCCTGAGGATGGTGATACAGATGACTATGGAGATGAGTGCCTCCACAATGGAAGCACTCATCTCCATGTGCCCTGCCACCCCCCACTTGTCACCTTAGTGCACAGGGCCAGGGCATAGCTGTATATTAATGTGTAATGTCACAGGCTGCAATGAGATATCACCACTTTGGGAAAGTTATATACCTCAGGCAGGATGCAACAGTTATTGTCAAAGTCAGCAATATTCCTGGGAGTAGCTAGCTAGCAAGTGGAGGTGAGTGGTACTACTAACAAACGCCTCAGGGCACAGATAGGGCTAGCAGCTAAGCATTGCAGAGAAACAGAGTAACAGAGCTGAAGAGTAGTAAGAATTCACCTAGTTCCTGCACAGTGGAGATAGTCATTTCTATGTGTGAGACTGTGTGCAATACTGTGTCAGGAGGAGAACAGATTGGGACTGTGCAGATTATTCTGTACTAGGCAACGTGCAGATGAGAAAGCTAACAGCATAACTGCAAGACACCAAAGCCAAAGTGTTGATGCCCAACTAGATTTTCGCTATGCAAATCAAAGAGAGAGTGATTAGTTACCACTTAAAGTGACTGTGTTATATTTGCCTGTTGCAATTTAAAGAGACAGTGTTGCCCCAAACTAAGCCATTGCCCTTATCGAAGGACTGTAAGCACTAAGCTCGTTGTCAAAAGACAACGTTGCAACTATTAACTTTGTTGCCCCACAAATTACAAGTAATAACTACCTTAAGTTACATATGTGTCTACCTAATTCCTTATGCCATCCTGTGGTGGTTAGCCACGCATTCCACTAAGAGCCAAAAATATACTGTTTTCAAGCTCTGACACCCCTTATAAACGATTGGCTATTCTCTAAACTCCCATATAAGTCAATTGAGCGTGCTGGAAGTTGTAGTTTCCCAACAGCTGGAGATGACTCCTACTGTATGGTGCTAGAAAGGTGTTTTACTAACTGGTGGCAGCTTGCTCCATTTTTCAATGCTATTGATATTTGAGCTAAAGGGGCAGTTGATAATGAGCATTTCAAGATGGTTTTGTGCTCCTTCCATATGGGTGGTGAATGGAGAATCAAAAGACATAAAGCCCTTCTCTATTATAGCTCATAGGGACTGGAGGTATATTAGTAGAAGGCAATATGGCTGTAGGACCAGGATCAGAACTGAAGTTGCATTTTAAAATAGGAATTTCAAATCTTTGTCTACAACTTCTGAAATGTATGAAGTCTTAAAAGGTTACTCCCATCTTGGACATTGGGGACATATTGCTAGGATATGCCCCCAGTGTCTGATAGGTGTGAGTCCCACTTGTAGAACCCGCACCTATACTTAGAACGGACCCAGCAGTGCCGAAGGTGGCACCATGCATGTGTGACCGTCCTCCATTAATTTCTATGGGACTACTCAAAAGAGACAAGCGCTTGCCTATTTTCGTCAGTCATAGAAATTAATGAAGAGTGACCATGCATGCGCAGTGTGCTCTCTGGCACTTTGCAAGCTCCATTCTAGGTACCTGCACCTATTCTACCGATATTCCCCCAGGGTCCAAGATAGGAATACTCATACACAGAGACAAAGAGATTTCTCCGAAAATGGTGGTCAGCAGAGGGATCTGGTTACTAGGTAAGGGGACGACACCTCTTTTGGTGCCTACTGCTCTACTTCCAACTCTGACCCTTGCCACTGTTTCTGACTATGTTCCATTGTCCTTTTGCACCCTGCTTGCTCTCCTGGTGGTGACCATTGGCTCCATTGCCGACTATGCTATCATTGCATCAGCGTTACAGCTGCCAAGAAGTGATAATTCAGGACACTTCGACTTGGAGATCTTCTTGTAGAAGGGTCGAAACCTTCTTGTAGAGGTATAAGGATGATGACTAGGAGATCTCTTAGGCTTCACATCCTATTCTAGACAACAGCTTCAAGACACTACATCTCCAGCAATAGGGACTCTGTGTGTCTTGCTGTATATATATATATATATATATATATATATTGTGACACAGTGAAGGGTCTGCTGTTAGATGGGAAGTATTTTAATCCCAGCATGTGCTGCTCATACTAATTGCAGCAAGGTGAGGTCGAACACCAGATCGGATATCACATTCCGGTCTGGGCTTTGCGCCGACACCCAACTGTCATAAAAGCCAGCTAAGAGCGTGGGCAAGGGGAGGTTTTTGTTAATGGACTTCCAGCTGGTCGACTATATCCAAGTGGCAGTTGAACTCCATACGCGGTTCCACTGGAAGGTGTGAACACACACCAGGACTTGAACTCTATATGCGGTTCCACTGCAGGGTGTAAACACACACTAGGACTTGAAGTCTGTATGCGGTACCCGCGGCAAGGTGTGTACCGAACACCAGGACTTAAAACTAAGCAGATTTTGTTCATGTTCTGTTAACGTGTTAAATGTGAATAAACACTGAATACTGGTAACCCCTTCAGTATCGAGCCCGTTTTCACCTTAAATCCCCAAAACATTTTTTGCAAATCTGACATGTGTCACTTTATGTGGTAATAACTTTGGAATGCTTTTACTTAACCAAGAATAATATAATAATAATAATAATAATAATAATAATAATAATAATAATAATATTATTATAATAATAATATATAGAAAATCATCCAAAATGTACCAAAAATTTGGAAAAATTCAAAATTTTCCAAATTAGAATTTTTCTACTTTTAAAACAGATAGTAATTCCTCCTAAAATAGTTATCAATCAAAATTTCCCATATGTCTGCTTTATGTTGGCATAATTTTGTAAATGTCATGTTATTTTTTTAGGGTGTTAGAAGGCTCAGAAGTTTAGAAGCCATTTTTCAAATTTTCAACAAAATTTCCCAAACCATTTTTTTAAGCACCAATTCAGTTATAAAGTGATTTTGAGGGGCTTACGTAATGGAAAACACCCATAAATTACCCCATTTTAGAAACTACACCCCTCAGATTATTCAAAACTGATGTTACAAACTTTGTTTACCCTTGAGGTGTTCCACAAGAATTAAAGGAAAATGGAGGTGAGATTTCAAAATTTCACTTTTTTGGTATATTTTTTGTTAATTTTTTTTCTTGCAACACAGCAAGGGTTAACAGCAAAATAAACCTCAATATATATTGCTCTGATTCTTATTAAGCACTTTAACCCTCTAATTGTTTTACAGAATTTGGAAAAACTTGGCTGTGAAAATGAAAACTTTAATTTCTTTAACGAAAATGTTGTATTTGCCCCAAATTTTTTATTTTCACAAGGGGTAAAAGGACAAAAAGCACCCCACAATTTGTTACCCATTTTCTCCTGAATAAGGAAAAACTCCATATGCGGTGGTAAACTGCTGTGGGGGCACATGGCAGGACTCAGAATAGAAGGAGTGACTGCTTTTGCAGTTCAGATTTTGATGGATTGGTTTACGGGTGCCGTTATTTTTTATTTTTTAAGTGATTGCCTTATGTGGGAGCTCATTTTTTGTGGGATGAGGTGATGTTTCCATTGGTACCATTTTGGAGTACATAGGACTTTTTGATCATTTGGTATTACACTTTTTGTGAGGCAAGGTGAAAAAAATGCCTGTTTTGGCATTCTTTTTTTATTTAATTTTTTACAGCATTCACCTGAGGTGGCATATAATGTGATATTTTTAGAGAACAGGTTATTAAGGAAGCGGCAATACCTAATATATCTATTATTTTTATTTTTGTTAAGTTTTACACAGTGAAAGCCTTTTTGAACAGAATAAAATCTTGTTTTTGTGTTGCCGTTTTCTGAGAGCCATAGTTTTTCTATTTTTGGGCTGATTGTCTTAGATAGGGTCTAATTTTTAGCGGGATGAGATGCCAGTTTTATTGGTACCATTTTAGGGTACATAAGACTTTTCGATCGCTTGGTATTACACTTTTTGTGAGGCAAGGTGAAAAAAAATTGCTGTTTTGGCATAGTTTTTATTTTTTATTTTTTACAGAATCTACCTAAGGGGGCATATATTGTTATATTGTTATAGAGCAGGTTGTTACGGATTGTCTTAGGTAGGGTCTCATTTGTTGTGGAATGACGGTTTTATTGGTACCATTTTGGGCTAAATACGCCTTTTTGATCACTTGGTATTACACTTTTTGCGGGGCAAGGTGACCAGAAAATGACTGTTTTGGCACTCTTTTTATTTTATTTTTTATGGTGTTCACCTGATGGGGTGGATCATGTGATATTTTTATTTAGCCGGTCGATACGGACATGCTGATACCTAATATCTCTACTTTTCTCATTTTCCCTCTTTTTTACAATTTTTTTAAAATTTTATTTTGGGAAAAAGACACTTTTTTTTTACTTGAAACTTTTAATTTTATTACTTATTTTTTAACGCTATTTTTTGTCCCACTTTGGGACTTCAACTTTTGGGGGTCTGATCACCTTTACAATGCATTACAATACTTCTGTATTGTAATGCATTAGCTGGAATTGTATTACCAGTGCGATACACTTACAGCATCCTGCCGTTTAGACTTCTGTCTTATGAATTCCGTTATTTTCCATTATAACCATGTTAAAACGGAAAACAAAAACGTAATCCATAACGGTGATGTGAACCCGCCCTTACTCATGTATGAAGATATTTGGTGTTGACAAAGGGCCGATACGTTTCACAGAATTAGAAATTCTTTGAATTTTTAAGTTAAATGGATAACATGAGATCAAAGCTCCCTCAGCATTTGCCATTTTCTGTATTTTGCCTTCCCACGCTGTCTCTTTTCCGTTTCTGCATTGACCACTATAGGTTTGCAACCTTTCGCTGATGTCTGTCTTCTCTGCTGTCATTCGAAACATTTTTGTCTCATTGTCTTACTTTCTAAAGGATATTTCCCATGGTCATTATCTCCTTTATATCTGTGTTTCCAGCAAGAAAGGATCGGAACGCAGCAACCTTGATACAAGGACATCAATCAAACCTCGCCACTCCCACCGCGCATCCAGCCAGGGACTCTCTTATAATATACATTGTTGTATAGGTGATGCTGCCTATATGAAGCGATCTTCCTGACAATCTCCAACGTTAGCTGAGATAACAGAGTCCCAGCCTCAGGAACGACAGAGTCTCTGCAGCAGCTAATGGAAAGCGGGTGGGTGGGGGTGTATGAGAGCGTTGTACAGGCGGAACCAGAATGTATTTCCTCAGCCTCATTCAGATCAGCCTGCCAGGCATATTGTGCAGAGATATTACGCCCAACTAGGACGCACAGGAGCAAAGCACAGGCCAGATGTCTAGTATCGCTACCAGGGAAGATGGAAGATTCCAGAGAGAGAAGTGTTTGTACAAGAAGAAGCATTCCGAAGCTTTGATACTGAATGCTCACTTTGCCTAAAATAGCCTAAAGATATCAAAATAAATCAGGCTCTCCTCTGCTGGGAGAAGTGAGAATTTCACACCGTAAATTGAGCAGAATTCTGCCTAGAACCCAATGAATGCAGACATGGGGCAATCTCCTTATTGTATCGGGCAGGATTCATCCTTTAACTGGCTGTGTTCTTTTACCGGCAGCAAAACCCCCCCCCCCCCCCCCCCAAAAAAAACAAAAAAAACAAAAAAACTCACACCTGTGCATGGAAGTGTCACACCATAAGGGGAAACCTTGAAAAATGTACAGCACCACTTCTTGCTGCCAAAAAAAAAAGTCTCTTTACTCTATTGAAACCCTATAAAATCGCATGCAGATAAGGTGGAAAAATACTGATGCATTTCAAACTAATACGAGTTCTTTCTTTCAGGGGTAGTCTCTCGGTTAAGTTGTTTAAGGCAGCTTTCAACCTCAGGGATGAAGGTTCTTGGGCTAGGCCTTGTTCCCAGCGGTGTAGTTCGCTCATCCCTACTTATAATGTTTGCCAGTAAAATAATTCCCCCTTGCAATGTGTGGCAGTACAAAAATACCCTCTTATGTGTGCCAATACAAAAAGTGCTCCCTTATGACGTGTGCCAGTACAAAAAAAACAACCTTTTAGTGCCCCATGTAGAAGAAATGTCCCCATAGTGGTCACCTTAGAATGCATGCCAGTACAAAAATGGTCCCTTATAATGTGTGCCAGTACAAAACATACTCTCTTCTAAAGTGTGCCAGTACAAAAAAAGCCCTTTTAGTGCCCCATGTAGAAGAAATGTCCCCATAGTGGTCACCTTAGAATGCGTGCCAGTACAAAAACGCTCCCTTATAATGTGCGTTAAGTACAAAAAATGCCACCTTGTGTGCTAGTACAAAAAATACTCCCTTTAGTGCCCCCAGTACGACGAACGACCCCACAGTGGCCCCTTTATAATACGTGGCAGTACAAAAATGCTCCTTTTTACAGCCGCAATGTCCCCATAGTGCTTTCTCCAATTACAAAATAATGACTCCCACAGCATGCTGCCAAAATAATAAACTCAAATACTTACCTCTATTCTGCTGCCAGCGATGCAGTACAAGCCACAAACCTCTTCTAGTCTGTGCCCTGGGCTCTATGCAGCCCGGCTCCGATAATGATGACACCGGCCTCTGATGTCTGTTAGAGGAAACGGTGGGTCAGGGAGACATTGCTCCTGTGCCCCGTCGCAGCATTAAGCTGTTCTGAGTACAGCAATGCAGTTCAATATGTAGAGATTAGCGTTTCCACAATGAAAGCGCTCATTGCCCATAGCCCTTCCGCTGCCCCTCTCTTCCCCCTTCTTGGTGCTGCCTAAGGCCACTACCCGACCAACCTTATTGGTGGTGCACCCCTGCTAGTTCCCAGGAACTCACATATATGCGTACTCGCAAAGACTCTCTAACCAAGGGGCAGGAGCAGCCCATCACCCAGGCAACTGCACTGAAATTTAACAATATGTTGCCCAAACATGACCATTAGGGGTTTACTGTGCACAGGTAAAAAGAGGACACCATAGTGTGCTTAGGCAATAAATCACAAAATGTAACTCTTTAGCAGTGATCCTCTGGGTGAACAGGACAAACCCTTCTTTCCCCTGACATCTGTAGGAGTAGAGTTGGCACAAACCCCTCCTGATACACATAAAATAGTTGTCCGGTTTTGCCAAATTGTCCGGTTAAGCAAAATTTGCTATTTTCTGTATGGGCAGCGGAAGGAAGTTTTCAATATGATGAGGTCATCATCAATATCCTATCGGTAGGAGTCCAACTCCCAGCACCCCCTGCCGATCAACTGTATGAAGAGTATCCGGTGAGCTTCCTAAGCCGATGACATCACGTTTTTCAGGCACGAATGGACCTAGGCTGCAATACCAAGCTCAACCGCTATACAATGTATGGCATTGTGCTTGGTATGCTGTGAGAAGCCTCACTGGAGCACCGCGACCTCTTCAAATGGCTGATCGGTGAGAGTGCCGTGTGTTGGACCCCCACCGAACTGATATCGAGAAAAACCTTTTAAGAATTCATAAGTTGTTGGACAGTTTAGAGTTCATGTATACTTACCAATACTTACCTTGGTAAAATTGGGGAATCTAAGCCCTGCCCCGGGAACACCCACTTATGGGTGGGGTTTACATTAGCCCCACCCGATTTCCAGCCCCAGACCGCCTGAATTTGCCAAGACTGTTGGGAAATCGGGAAGAGTTCCAGCATAGTTGGCAACTATGTTAATCGCTCTCATGGGTTGACGAAGGAGTACTGGCAATAGACAGACGTTGTGTAGGATGATGTCGCAAAAATCTCAACTTCAGTACAAAATACATCAATTTTGCTGGGAAAAAACGGAATTCTGCTTAAACCAAAAATGTGAAAGACAAACCTAATAGTCACACCATGTTCCAGTCCTTATAATTTTAATGCAGAAGCTGTATTCGGGGGCCTGGGAAGGTGGCGGGATCAAACGTACCTTTTCATATTACCAATACCTATTAATACAGATACTACGGGCAGCTTTTCATTATCCAAGCTGCAGTGATAGTTTCAATATGGAAGATTGAAGCTCCAGTATCTTGCCTTTTAATTAAATTTATCCTGCTCGCAAAGCTTTGGAATATGATCAAATTTAATTAGTCCGGGCCTGTGATTGGCAGTAGAAACCATCGAGCGCAAATTAACAAAGCTGCAATCCTGAGGTTTAATTAGAAGGAGTCTGACTTGTATATGATTTCTCCAGTCCTCGTTTCCAGTCTAATGCGGAGCCCAGAGGTTTAATAAGAAGTCATGTCTGCTGCTCTTCTCCAGGCTACTCATGAACGTCTGTGACAGTGGCTTCTGGAATCTCAAGGTTGCCACCAGTAGATTCTTTGTGATTCTCTGCATACGAGTGACTGACGTATGTTGGGTATACACCGTGTCAGCCTCTTTCAGGGGCGTAACTACCATAGTGGCAGACCGTGCGACTGCTATGGGGCCCAGGGCATAAGGGGGCCAGTTGGGATCAACTCCTCTTCTACTGTGAGGTGAAGACTCGGTCAGGACTCCACCCTCTAAAGCAGGGTTGGGCCAACCTTACAGACGCAAAGAGC
Source organism: Bufotes viridis (assembly GCA_033119425.1). Taxonomy (NCBI): domain Eukaryota; kingdom Metazoa; phylum Chordata; class Amphibia; order Anura; family Bufonidae; genus Bufotes; species Bufotes viridis. The sequence continues at coordinate 26,659,629 of CM065597.1, read as the reverse complement.
CAGAAAAAAAAAAAACGTATGACTGCCGGGAGCCACAAGCTATACATTTACACAAATATGCGTGCACATGACAGTATTACTGCAATTAAGTTTTCAAACATTTAATGGTCCAGTCACACGTCCGTTGTGTATTGCGGATCCGCAAATTGCGGATTTGCAATACACCGGGCCGGCACCCCTATAGAAATGCCTATTCTTGTCCGCTATTACGGACAAGAATATGACATGTTCTATTTTTTTTCGGGAGCCGCGGACCGGATGATCGGGGCCACACACCGGAAATGCGGATGCGGACAGCACACTGTGTGCTGTCCGCATCTCTTCCGGCCCCATTGAAAATGAATGGGTCCGGATCTCTTCCGCAATGTTGTGGAACATTGTAGACAGCTTTAGTGAGACTTCTGGCAATCTTTGTTGTGGAACATTGTAGACAGCTTTAGTGAGACTTCTGGCAATCTTTGTTTTTCACAATTTGTTTTAATATTTCTCAGGTGACCGCCCCATGCTCAGATGGCCACCCCATGCTCAGATGATCGCCCTACGCTCAGATGAACGCCCCATGATCTGATGACTGCTCCATGCTCAGATGACTGCCCCATGAACAGATGACCGCCCCATGCTTAGATGACCGCCCCATGAACAGATGACCGCCCCATGCTCAGATGACCACCCCATGAACAGATGACCGCCCCATGCTCAGATGACTGCCCCATGCTTAGATGACACTCCCATGCTCAGATGACTGCCCCATGAACAGATGACCGCCCCATGCTCAGATGACCACCCCATGAACAGATGACCACCCCATGCTCAGCTCAGATGGCCACCCCATGCTTAGATGATCGCCCTGCGCTCAGATGACCGCCCCATGATCAGGTGACCGCACGAGTGATGTGATCATTAGACTAATACGCCCCATGCACAGATGAGCGCCCCATGCACAGATGACCGACCCATGCTTAGATGACCGCCCCATGAACAGATGACCGCCCCATGCTCAGATGACCACCCCATGAACAGATGACCGCCCCATGCTCTGATAACTGCTCCATGCTCAGATGACTGCCCCATGAACAGATGACCGCCCCATGCTCAGATGACCACCCCATGAACAGATGACCGCCCCATGCTCTGATGACTGCTCCATGCTCAGATGACTGCCCCATGCTTAGATGACACTCCCATGCTCAGATGACTGCCCCATGAACAGATGACCGCCCCATGATCAGGTGACCGCACGAGTGATGTGATCATTAGACTAATACGCCCCATGCACAGATGAGCGCCCCATGCACAGATGACCGACCCATGCTTAGATGACCGCCCCATGAACAGATGACCGCCCCATGCTCAGATGACCACCCCATGAATAGATGACCGCCCCATGCTCTGATGACTGCTCCATGCTCAGATGACTGCCCCATGAACAGATGACCGCCCCATGCTCAGATGACCACCCCATGAACAGATGACCGCCCCATGCTCTGATGACTGCTCCATGCTCAGATGACTGCCCCATGAACAGATGACCGCCCCATGCTCAGATGACTGCCCCATGATCTGATGACTGCTCCATGCTCAGATGACTGCCCCATGAACAGATGACCGCCCCATGCTCAGATGACCGCCCCATGCTTAGATGACCGCCCCATGAACAGATGACCGCCCCATGCTCAGATGACCACCCCATGAACAGATGACCGCCCCATGCTCAGATGACTGCCCCATGTTTAGATGACACTCCCATGCTCAGATGACTGCCCCATGAACAGATGACCGCCCCATGCTCAGATGACCACCCCATGAACAGATGACCGCCCCATGCTCAGATGGCCACCCCATGCTTAGATGATTGCCCTGCGCTCAGATGACCGCCCCATGATCAGATGACCACCCCATGCTCAGATGACCACCCCATGAACAGATGACCGCCCCATGCTCAGATGGCCACCCCATGCTTAGATGATCGCCCCATGCACAGATGACCGCCCCATGCACAGATGACCGCCCCATGCTTAGATGACCGCCCCATGAACAGATGACCGCCCCATGCTCAGATGACCACCCCATGAACAGATGACCGCCCCATGCTCAGATGACTGCCCCATGCTTAGATGACACTCTCATGCTCAGATGACCGCCCCATGCACAGATGACCGCCCCGTGCTCAGATGACCGCCCCATGCTCAGATGACCACCCCATGCTTAGATGACCGCCCCATGCTTAGATGACACACTCATGCTCAGATGACTGCCCCATGCTCAGATGACCGCCCCATGCTCAGATGACCGCCCCATGCACAGATGAGCGCCCCATGCTCAGATGACACACTTATGCTCAGATGACCGCTCCATGCACAGATGACCGCCCCATGCTCAGATGAGTGCCTCATGCTCAGATGGCCACCCCATGAACAGATGACCGCTCCATGCTCAGATGACCGCCCCATGCTCAGATGACCGCCCCATGCACAGATGACCGCCCCATGCACAGATGACCGCCCCATGAACAGATGACCGCCCCATGCACAGATGACCGCTTCATGCTCAGATGACCGCCCGATGCTCAGATGACCGCCTCATGCACAGATGACCGCTTCATGCTCAGATGACCGCCCGATGCTCAGATGACCGCCCGATGCTCAGATGACCGCCTCATGCACAGATGAGCGCCCCATGCACAGATGACCACCCCATGAACAGATGACCGCCCCATGCACAGATGACCTCCCCATGCACAGATGACTGCCCCATGCACAGATGACCGCCCCATGCTCAGATGACCACCCCATGCACAGATGACCACCCCATTATCAGATGACCGCCCATGCTCAGATGACCGCCCATATGCTCAGATGACACGCCATGCTTAGATGACCACCACATGAACAGATGACCGCCCCATGCTCAGATGACTGCCCCATGCTCAGATGACTGCCCCATGCTCAGATGACTGCCAGTGCTCAGATGACTGCCCCATGCTCAGATGACTGCCGGTGCTCAGATGACTGCCCCATGCTCAGATGACCGCCCATATGCTCAGATGACACCCCATGCTTAGACGACCACCCATATGCTCAAACACACTTGGTGTGCTGGGCAGTGGCACCTGTGAAAAAAAAGGCAGAGCAGCAGTGGCAGAGAGATTGAGGCCAGCAGCAGCCATTTCAGTCAGATTCGATTAAAGCTGCAGAGTGTCTGTAATCGGACTAAAATGGCTGCTGCTGGCCTCAGTAGCCTCTCTGCCACTGCTGCTCTGATTGAGTGCCCACTATCCTGCTGCCCATCATTAACATTCATTAAAATTTACTATGGATGGAGCGTTGGCTGCTGCTCACTCTGGCTGCTGCTGGAGCTGGAAGCAGGTCCTCCTTGCTTGCTGCGCCACTTCTTGCTGCCACCACAGACCCAGCCTTTGGTCTGATGAATCTGGCTGCTGGGCTGGCGATGAGAAGACTGGGAGCGAGCATTAGGTCACACACAGACACACTCACAGATGGGGGAGTGGGGCCCTGGGCAGGCACATCGGCGGCTGGTGGTGGGGATAAGCACTGAAGCTTCGCCTTCTCTGCTGGAGGAGGCCCATGCTCCACTCTTCCACCTCATTCCAGCCTTCCGCCGCAGCGCTGACAGGGGCGGGACCCAGGCCGGTTGTTACTGTCCGCAGCGGGCAGCGCATAAGTGAAGACGCAAATAAAGGTGCAAGGAGCTGCACGTTGGCCACCCCTGCTCTAAAGGAACAACTTTTAGCAAATGAGGCATTGGAAAAAATGGCCCAGTAGTCATTGAAAGGGGTTTAGGCGGAAACCCTTCTGTCCTGTGTGAGAGGCCTGGTTTGATACTTGCTATGGGGCCCTTACTTCTCTATGTACATTACTGGCCTCTTTATATAGGCCTTGCCACCAATCCTGAATTTGCAGCGAAGGTCCCTACTTTTTAGGGACAGTCCCAATAAATTTGAACTGAAAATGGGCAAAGCTTATGTAAGTCCTACGCAAAATTGGGCAGTCCTGGTTGAGTTTGGGTCATTCCTAGAGGCGAAGCTTACAGGCCCCCAAGTATGTATATGGGAAAACTGTATTTACTCATTCTTGTATCCTGTTATTCAGATGACTGCCTTAAAGGGATTGTCCGGGATTTTAAAGGGGGTGTGTCACCTCACACATTGGTGGCATATTAATCATCTCAGACATTGAGGGCATGCAGTGTCCCACTCCGTGTTGGAAGTGGGCCCCTTAAATCTCATGTATGTAATTTAATGCCATTGTATTTTCTATGTAGTAAGCTGCAAATTCCCTACAACAGGCTGGTAGTTGCATTACATCCATTCACCCCTAGGTGGTGCTGCTGGCACCACATATATATAGTGGGATGCGAAAGTTTGGGCAACCTTGTTAATCGTCATGATTTTCCTGTATAAATCGTTGGTCAGTTAAATATATCATATAGGAGACACACACGGTGATTTTGAGAAGTGAAATTAAGTTTATTGGATTTACAGAAAGTGTGCTATAATTGTTTAAACAAAACCTTCAAAACCTTTAGAACTAATTATTGGACCTCAGATTGGCTTGGTAAGCTCAGTGACCCCTGACCTACTGAATTTATGAGAAAGAATATTTAAGGGGGTCAATTGTAAGTTTCCCTCCTCTTTTAATTCTCTCTGAAGAGTAGCAACATGGGGGTCTCTCAAAAGACCTGAAGACAAAGATTGTTCACCATCATGGTTTAGGGGAAGGATACAGAAAGCGGTCTTAGAGATTTCAGCTGTCTGTTTCCACAGTTAGGAACATATTGAGGAAATGGAAGACCACAGGCTCAGTTCAAGTTAAGGCTCGAAGTGGCAGACCAAGAAAAATCTCGGATAGACAGAAGCGACGAATGGTGAGAACAGTCAGAGTCAACCCACAGACCAGCACCAAAGACCTACAACATCATCTTGCTGCAGATGGAGTCACTGTGCATCATTCAACCATTCGGCGCACTTTACACAAGAAGATGACGTATGCGAGAGGGATGCAGAGGAAGCCTTTTCTCCACCCACAGCACAAAAAGTGCCGCTTGAGGTAGGCTAAAGCACATTTGGACAAGCCAGCTTTATTTTGGAATAAGGTGCTGTGGACTGATTAAAGTAAAATTGAGTTATTTGGGCATAACAAGGGGCGTTATGCATGGAGGAAAAAGAACACAGCATTCCAAGAAAAACACCCGTTACCTACAGTAAAATATGGTGGTGGTTCAATCATGCTGTGGGGCCAGTGCAGGGACTGGGAATCTTGTCAAAGTTGAGGGACGCATAGATTCCACTCAGTATCAGCAGATTCTGGAGCCACAGACCCAGCCTTTGGTCTGATGAATCTGGCTGCTGGGCTGGCGATGAGAAGACTGGGAGCGAGCATTAGGTCACACACAGACACACTCACAGATGGGGGAGTGGGGCCCTGGGCAGGCACATCGGATCGGCGGCTGGTGGTGGGGATAAGCACTGCAGCTTCGCCTTTTCTGCTGGAGGAGGCCCATGCTCCACTCTTCCGCCTCGTTCCAGCCTTCCGCCGCAGCGCTGACGGGGCGGGACCCGGGCCGGTTGTTACTGTCCGCAGCAGCACCGCATAAGTGAAGCCGCAAATGAAGGTTATCACTGTGTAAGGGGGCCCACTTAGACTTTATCGCCCAAGGGCCCACATGAACCTGGAGCCGGCCCTGGCTGCGCCGGGGCTGGATCTTTCAACAAGGCAACAACCCTAAACACTGCTCAAAATCCACTACGGCATTTATGCAGAGGAACAAGTACAACATTCTGGAATGGCCATCTCAGTCCCCAGACCTGAATATAATTGAAAATCTGTAGCGTGCCTTAAAGAGAGCTGTCCATGCTCGGAAGCCATCAAACCTGAATGAACTAAAAATGTTTTGTAAAGAGGAATGGTCCAAAATACCTTCAACCAGAATCCAGGCTCTCATTGGAACCTACAGGAAGCGTTTAGAGGCTGTAATTTCTCCAAAAGGAGGATCTACTAAATATTGATTTCATTTCTTTCTTGTGGTGATCAAATTTATGCACCTGCCTAATTTTGTTTAAACAATTATAGCACACTTTATGTAAATCCAATAAACTTCATTTCACTTCCCAAATATCACTGTGTGTGTCTCCTATATGATATATTTAACTGACATTTTTTATCGTAACAACCAACGATTTATACAGGAAAATCATGACGATAAACAAGGTTGCCCAAACTTTCGCACCCACTGTATATATATATATATATCTCTTAAGGTGTGTCAAGTCAGAGGGAGAAGGAAGAAAGTTAGCTGAGGAGTAGTGTTGGTCGAGCACCAAAGTGCTTGGGTGCTCTGGTGCTCGAGTAGAACACTTTTGGATGCTTGGGTTCTCTACCAAGCACCCGAGCACAATGGAAGTCAATGGGAGAACCTGAGCATTAAAACAGGCACCACCTACTCTGAAGAGGGAAGGTTGTCTGGTTCACAGGAAGAGGTCAGAAATTGATGGAAACACCACTGAAATGGCTCGGGAACAGCATGGAGATGTCTGCATGCATCTTGGACTCCCAGGTCACTGCTGGGAACTATGTTGTCCTGCTAGTACGCCACTTTTACAGACTGACAATAATACGCACAAAACCAAAGATAAAATTGATTTTAGAGGAAAAATTGTTAGGAAACATTTTTTCCTGTATATTTACTTGTATATTAAGGGCAAGTGCTGCCAAAAATGACAAGGAAAAGGTACTCCAATACAACTTGTATATCACATGAAGGAGGGCCTCATTCACATTGTGGTACAATTGTTCATGTAGTGGGACTCCTACACTCATAAAGCCTATGCACTGAAACGGCTGCCAAAAATTACAAGGAACCGTCACTCCAATACACCCTTTATTACACATAAAGAAGGGCAACATACACACCCTTGAAATTATGATTAATGGCCTGCTGGTGACCCTCAAAAACATTTGGAGCAAGGGCCTGCTGATCTGACCATCTAAAACATTAGGGGCGAGGGCCTGCTGCTGATCTGACCATCTAAAACATTAGGGGCGAGGGCCTGCTGCTTAGCTGACCATCTAAAACATTATGGGCAAGGGCCTGCTGCAGATCTGACCATCTAAAACATTATGGCCGAGGGCCTGCTGCCGATCTGACCATCTAAAACATTATGGGCAAGGGCCTGTTGCAGAGCTGACCATCTAAAAAATTAGGGGTAAGGGTCTGCTGTTGAGCTTACCCTCTAAAACATTATGGGCAAGTGTCTGCTGCTGATCTGACCATCTAAAACATTATGGGTGAGGGTCTGCTGCTGAGTTAACCATCTAAAACATTATGGGCGAGGGCCTGCTGCAGAGCTGACCATCTAAACAATTAGGGGTGAGGGCCTGCTGCTGAACTGACCCTCTAAAACTTTAGGGGTTAGGGTCTGCTGCTGAGCTGACCCTCTAAAACATTATGGGCAAGTGTCTGCTGCTGAACTGGCCATCTAAAACATTATGGGTGAGGGTCTGCTTCTGAGCTGACCATCTAAAACATTAGGGGCGAGTGCCTACTGCTGAGCTGACCATCTAAAACATTATGGGCAAGGACCTGCTGCAGAGCTGACCATCTAAAAAATTAGGGGTGAGGGTCTGCTGCTGAACTGACCCTCTAAAACATTAGGGGTGACGGTCAGCATTGTAAGCTGGAAATATTTGGAGTAATTTTTCCACACGGACCTTCTGGTATTGCACCCTTTTGCTCGTCCTCTCCACCACAGGAATGAGATATGAGAAGTTTTTTTTGTAGCGGGGGTTGAGAAGGGTGAACAACCAGTAATCAGTGTTGGCCAAAATGCGTACAACGCGAGGGTAATGAGAAAGGCAGCCTAGCATGAAGGCAGCCATGTGTGCCAGAGTCCCAACAGACAAGACTTCGCTGTCCTCATCAGGAGATGACTCTTAATCTCCTCATCCTCTTCCTCCTCTTCTACACATCCACGCTGAACAGATGGAATAAAACTTCCATGGGTATTACCCTGTGTAGAAGAGGCAACCGTCTCCTGCTCCTTCTCCTCATCATCATCCAATTCACGCTGACAAGACGACCCGACGGTGCTCTGGCTATCACCCTGTGTACTGTCTTCACGCATTTCCACCTCTTCCCCTTAATTGTGAGCAGCGAGCATTTGAGTAGACAAAGAAGTGGGATGGTTATGCTGATAATAGCGTTATCGCTGCTCACCATCTGTGTTGATTCTTCAAAGTTGAGTAAAACCTCACAGAGATCAGACATCAATGCCCACTCGTTGCTTGTGAAGAGTGGAAGCTGACTGGAAGGGCGATGACCATGTTGCAGCTGGTGTTCCACTAGTGCCATCTGCTGCTCACAAAGCCTGGCCAACATGTGTATCATCGAGTTCCAGCGCGTGCTCACGTCGCACAACAGTCGGTGAGCTGGCAATTGCAAGCACTGCTGCAGCATTGCCAGACTGGCGGAAGCTGTGGATGACTTGCGGAAATGGGCACACACGCGGTGCACCTTCACCAGCAGCTCAGGAAAATTGGGCACGTTTTGAGAAACTGCTGAAACACTAGGTTGAACACATTGGCTAGGCATGGTATGTGTGTATGCTTGCCGAGCTCCAAAGCCGCCACCAAATTATGGCCATTATCAGACACAACCATGCCTGGTTATAGGTTGAGTGGCGAGAGCGACAGCTTAGTCTGGTCCCTTATCCCCTGCCACAGCTCTGCGGCGATGTGCTGTGATCTTATATGAAGGATGGCCTTATGCCTATCCCATGCATGCTTAAACTCTTTCACTGTATTTGCAGTTACCACTTCTGCAGGAAGGCTATTTCATGCGTCCACTACTCTCTCAGTAAAGTAATACTTCCTGATATTACTTTTAAACCTTTGCCCCTCTGATTTAAAACTATGTCCTCTTGTAGCAGTTTTTCTTCTTTTAAATATTCTCTCCTCTTTTACCGTGATGCTTCCCTTTATGTATTTAAAAGTTTCTATCATATCCCCTCTGTCTCTTCTTACTTCCAAGCTATACATGTTCAGGTCCTTTAACCTTTCCTGGTAAGTTTTGTCCTGCAATCCATGTACTAGTTTAGTAGCTCTTCTCTGAATATCCTTCTGCAGATATGGTCTCCAGTACTGCACACAATGCTCCCAATGAGGTCTCCCTAGTGCTCTGTAGAGCGGCACGAGCACCTCCCTCTTTCTACTGTTAATGCCTCTCCCTATACACCCAAGCATTCTGCTGGCATTACCTGCTGCTCTATGACATTGTCTGCCCACCTTTAGGTCGTCTGATATAATGACCCCTAAATCCCTTTCCTCAGATACTGAGGTTAGTACTGTATCACTGATTTTATATTCTGCTCTTGGGTTTTTACGCCCCAGGTGCATTATCTTATTATTTTTGACCATTCCTCTAGTTTTCCCAAATCCTTTTCCATTTGGTGTATCCCTCCAGGAACATCAACCCTATTACAAATCTTTGTGTCATCAGCAAAAAGACACACCTTACCATTGAGGCCTTCTGCAATTTCGCCGATAAAGATATTAAACAATATGGGTCCCAGAACAGATCCCTGAGGTACCCCACTGGTAACAATACTATGGTCTGAATATACTCCATTGACTACAACCCTCTGTTTTCTGTCCTTCAGCCACTGCCTAATCCATTCAACAATATGTGAGCCCAAGCTCAAAGACTGCAGTTTATTGATAAGCCTTCTATGTGGGACAGTATCAAAAGCCTTACTAAAGTCCAGATAAGCGATGTCTACTGCACCTCCGCCATCTATTATTTTAGTCACCCAATCAAAAAAGTCAATAAGATTAGTTTGACATGATCTCCCTGAAGTAGATCAGGCCCTTGCATATAATTTTTCGGATGGTCAGCTCACCCGCAGGCCCTCACCCTTAATGTTTTAGATGGTCAGCTGCTGAAGACCTTCACCCCTAATGTTTTAGTGGGTCACCAGCAGGCCATTAATCATACTTTACCTCTCCTGTATATTGTTTCCTCCTCCTAAATACCTATGACATTCCCTTAAGAGTCCTGTATTGTTATTTATCGTCACTACCTCCCTGAGTCGGTACCAGGAAATTTGCGCGCCCACGCCTACCTTTATTGGAAGTGGTAGCCGTGGCCATCCCTCAGGCTCCCTCTCTGGAAGCGAACCCTGATTCCCCATTACCCGTGGTCACCATGGTAGGTGCAAAAAAGAACATCGAAAGTTGATAGAGCAGACATCCGAAAAGATCGTCAACATCACGGGGACGTGCGATCAGCTTAGAAGTTATCTAGAGTTAACAAAGCGGCAGCAGGCCCTCACCTACAATTTTTAACATGGTCAGCTCAACGTCCGTTCCTCTTCCAAGTTCATTATCATCAGATGATAGTCTGGTCAACACAATTATAATCACTGGGGGTCACGTAACTAGCACGGAGGAGTGTCTTTGGTTATCGGAATGAACCACACAAATCGACTCGATCCACACACTCAAAACGGCCATGCACCACCACCCACAGAATCGCGAAATAGGTATCAATCTGTCAATCCTTTCCGTGTCCGGGCCGGGTGAGGCTTCCTGTGCATAGTCAAATTAAGCCGCAGGCTCCACTCCTGGTGGTGCCCTTCCATCAATTAGTTTAAGTTTCAGCTTTGCAACTATACTCCCCCCGGAACCCAAAGACTTTAGTTTCCCAGAAAATGCTTGGCGGGAAATGGGAATAACGCTGCCGGAGATCGGCTTCGAACCTCCAACTTAAGTTGTTGATTAATGAAAACGTTCGTGGCAGCAAAGGTTTCATCTGTGGTTCGGCTTGCGCCGGTACAAGAATTTCACTTTTACAGGTACTATACGGATGCCACCTGCTGTTCCTCTTCCAATGAGTTAAGTTTGATCGTCCAAGAGTCCGGTCAACGCAATCGAAACCACTGGCCGTCCCTCTTAGTCATGGCCCCAGTTTTAGTCACGAAAATTTTTGTCTGAACTTGCTCTTTATATAAAAGTAAATATACAGGAAAGAATGTTTCCTAACAATTTTTCATCTAAAATCGCTTTTATCTTCGGTTTGTGAGTTTTATGGTCAGTCTGTAAAAGTGGCGTACAACTCGGGCAACATTGTTACCAGCAGCGACATTGTCCCCGACCCATTTCGGTGGTGTTTCCATCAATTTCAGACCTTTTCCTATGAACCAGGCACCCTATTTTCTTCAGAGCAGGGGGTGCCTGGTTTAAAGCTCAGGTTCTCCCATTAACTTCTATAGGCTCGGGTGCTCGGTAGAGCACCCGTGCATCCCGGTGTGCTCGGGCAGAGCACCCGAGCATCGGGGTGCGCGATCATCACTAGTTGTCACCCTTGCCATGTAAATATACTGCACTAACTACCTCAAGGCAATTGATTAAGTAAAAAGTTCCAGTGTTTACAATCATTGACTCCTAAACCTTTCTACCACCTTCCTTTGCACCTAACAGTGCTGGCGTCACGAACACCAGGGACCCTGCCTCCATAACTCCTTAAACCATTCCAGCAAGGGCACCTCAACCACCACAGGATTAATACTGCTCACAGGTGCCCTTCAATTTGAACAGTACCTGCATTCTTGAGATTGCTGCAGGTCCCCTGAGTTGGACCCCCAGTGATCAGATACTTATCCTCTATCCTGTGGATAAGTATTGTCAGTGACTTAACCCCTTTAACTGAGAAAGGGGGAGAGGACCCATGAACCGAGATATGTATTAAAATGATGATTGCAGTCTAAATTATGTTTAATTAAATTTTCATTTTGTCGGATTATTTCTGCTAAATACACAGTGATGTGATTGCGCAATTAGGTTGATTTATTCCGCTGCTCGAGTGGCTGAGAGAAGAGATGAATGGGGATGGGGGAGGTGGTTGGTGACTCTGAGAAAACTAAAAGAAAGAATATCTGCTCTAAATAAGGATTCCTGGGTAAGGCTATGGTCTTCATGGAATGGAATAGTTCGAAATGAGTTTCAGCCCTTTGTTTGTCGTATGGAGGGTATTATTTCTCCTTATGGAGAGCCTCCAGGGAGTAAAAGAAGTCTTATAGGTCAGGCAATGCTCCTCTGGTTTTCTAGGAAAATAATATGCAAATTAGCTCTCTTTCCAAAAAGAAAAAAAAGCTGAACTCTGATTCTACCAAATTGCTGGCTGTATATACCTAGAAATCCTCCTGACATATACCGCCAATAGACCATAGACAAATGTAGGTTCAAAGAATGTCCTCTTGCCCTGTGCCTATTGAGAAGCAAAGCCTTTGTCAGTTGGCTAGGGCTGTAACTATCCGGGGTGCAGATGTCCAAGCCCTGGACCCTTAGGAAGCACAAAAAGTCACCTGGTCCCATTGAAGAAAAGGAGACCAGTACTATACATAGCAGATTTTGCATTTGAGTCCAAGAACCCTCCACAATCGTCTTAGAGAAAAGCAATGAAAATAAGGGAATCGGCTTGGATAATACAGATATTGGAAAAGCATTGTGTTTTTTTTTTTTACGGTGTGACCGCTTTAGTGGTCTTTGTCAGAGGCCAATATTGTCTTTATTTTTACTGCATATTTACTTGCAAACATCTGTGCAATTCGAATAGTATTGCCATCACGTGGCCAATTAACATTTAATGCTCAATTTCAGAGGCTGCGGGTTTTTGAAAGGCAGACATTTTCCAATAAGATGCAACGTTTTTCAGCACGTTACGTGCTCAGCATGTATGGATAGTGTACGAGATGGAAAAAAATATGTATGTTGGATCAGGATGAGCAAATGCATGAGAATGGGATGTCTCAAAAGAAGGAAAAAAAATCTATTTCTAAGGCTTTATTAACGTATGTATGTTGGCTCTGTAGCCTACACATGTGGAGAAGGAACAGAATATGGAGTCTAAGGTGGTGCTCACAACGCTAATATTTTGTATGGATGCATGCCTTGTATATGTACCGTACAGTAATGCCAATCCCTTCTCCTGACCATGGCATCTGAGCAATCAGACAGTAGGAGGCAGATGCGTAGCTAGAACTGACTGGGCCCCATAGCAAAGTTTTGTATGGGGCCCCACACACACCTACACGCTTCTTCACAAACCCCCTCCTCCTGTGCAAACCCCTCTCATATGGCTATTTTGTGACTTTTATTTACTGTATTTATTTATTTGCCTGACATTTTTAGCACAACTTTATTGTTTTTTAGCATTTACAGTTGCTGACAGAGTTTATATTCAACTCAACCCCTTTAAAACCTGCGCTGCAATTATAATAGACATGTCTGATTTACCTCTACATATCCACAAGTATTTTAGCCTTTGTACCTTTCATACTGCAGCCATGGACGCAGTCATACACACACTCACCACATACATGGACGCAGTCATACATGCACTCAACACATACATAGATGCACTCATACATGTGCTTACCATATACATAGATGCACTCATACACACACTCTTCACATACATGGACACACTTATACATGCGCTCACCATATACTGTACATAGATGCACTCATATACACACTCACCACATACATGGACTCACTCTCCACATACATGGGCGCACTCATATACACACTCTCTACATACATGGATGCATTCATACACACAGTCACCACATACATGGACACACTTATACATGCGCTCACCATATACTGTACATAGATGCACTCATATACACACTCACCACATACATGGACTCACTCTCCACATACATGGGCGCACTCATATACACACTCACCACATACATGGACTCACTCTCTACATACATGGATGCATTCATACACACAGTCATCACATACATGGGCGCACTCAAACACACAGTCACTACATACATGGATGCATTCATACACACACTCTTCACATACATGGACACACTTATACATGCGCTCACCATATACTGTACATAGATGCACTCATATACACACTCACCACATACATGGACTCACTCTCCACATACATAGATGCACTCATACACACACTCTCTACATACATGGATGCATTCATATACACACTCACCACATACATGGATGCATTCATACACCACACAGTCACCACATACATGGACACACACATATATAGACACCCAGCTTTCGTGCTGTGCCTCTCCCCCATACTCTAATGCCTCTGCACTTGTGCCATGCAGGATAGCAGGGAAGCTGGATGACATTTCATGATATAATTCACCCAGCTTTCCTGCTGTAATGCAGGTTACATGTGCACAGTCTGGGAAAGCAGAATATAACCGCAGTTCCCCTGCCACTCACATTTTGGCGCAGTTGTGGCAATCCAACTGATGCTCAGCATGCTGGGCATGGAAGGTTCAGGCTGAAGGAATCGCGGGTAGGAAAGGGGGTGGGGATATTCTAGCTCCGCCCATAGTGGACAGTCCTAATGCTGGTCACTGTCCATCATCAGAACTGAGGAGGGGGAGGCGGAGCAATGTCACTGATGTCAGGTCAGTGACAGAGGTTCAAGTGCAGGACTTTGGACCCGGTGCAGGAGAGGTCAGCTGCACTGACAGGAGCCCGGGGTGAGGAAGTACAGTGACTGCTCCCGGGCCCCTTCTGAGCTTGGGCCCCGAAGCAGCTGCTTCCCCTGCTACCCTGCTGACTACACCACTGGTAGGAGGCATGGTCGGACTGGCTCACCAGACTATCAGAGGATTCATTGAGCCCATGCTCTTGAGCCCCAAAGGACCAGGAGAAATATCCATTTGACTTGCCTTTGGAGCCAATCACTTGCCACTAGGGTCTTCAAAACCTATTAGACTTTAAGGATGATATAGGGGTTGGGCCCTGATGATAATTTCCTCTGGTAGGCCCAAGGAATCCAAGTCCGACACTTGAGGGAGGGGTTTCCTCTGTATCCCAATCGGCCCTCCATCCAATGACGGCTATCATAGGGTGCCAAGCAGATGTAATGGCTGCCTGTGGCCTAATAAAGGACCCTAGACTTGCTATCTTAGTACTCCTATGACACCTTGCCAGAAGCTTTATGTAATTAAACCACAGTACACTGCAATACAGAAGTATTGCAATGTATTGTACAAATGAGTCCATGTTTCCTAGAGGATCTAAAATACATAAAAGGAACATACATTTTTGGTGATTTGATTTGGAAGAATTTTAGGGTGAGTGAGAAAAATTTATTAAAAGAAATATACAAACAAATAGTCCTAGGAGACCTCATACACAAATGTTCAGGCCGATTGCAGCACTTTTAATTCAAGTACGATCGATTGTGACTGAAATTAGTTGACCAACTCAATGACAATCATTTGCGCTTTTCTCACTGGGGCTAAAATTACAGGGATAGTTGTGTTGTTGGGGCAACTCCCTTGCTGCCATATAGGCACTAAACCCTAATGCACATTCGAGACAATTTCGTAGGAAGCCAAATTGCCTATTTTTTGGAGTGTGCGAGGAAACCCGCACAAACACGGGAGAACATACAATACTCCATGCAGATGTTTTCCCTGATCAGATTCAGTCATCTCTACTGAGAGACCCAGAGGGAAGCAATTTTATTCACTTGGAGTTTCATGAGGAGTATCTGCTACTGACCATTATATGAATGAGTAGCTATCACTAAATTCTTTGCCCAGAGGTCTCCATCGACCTTGATTTGGCCAGATAGATGATGTCTAATGATGTCATCATGCCAGTTGGTCTCCTTAGCCATCGACGATGCATTGTCATGTACAGTAGGATCAACACATACAGTAGGACGCAAGAAGACAGAGGAACAAGGCAGAATCAATTTAGTATATTGAAAAATTCATTATTTATTATTTTAGAGCCAGGGAACCTTTTTTTTGTTTAATCGCCTGCAGTGCCCCTTTAAGATTACGCAGCAGTTGAATGTGCTTAGATAGATTGACACATTCATCCAATTGACACTTACTAATGGGATAAAATGAGCAAACTACTAATTATAAAGCCACTATAAAGCGGCGAGGATGCCATTGTGCTCACTCCTAGGGGCTCCTTAAGATGTGATGTGTGCTCCTACCTTGACATGTGACTACTCCTTGACACAACAAATTAGTCATTGTCTCGCTGAGCACTTGGCAGCCCCTTGTAACTGGTCATGAACGGACTTCTCCGATCTTCCAGGCCTGGAGCTGAGATTTTTAGGACAATCGTTTGTCTTAGGCAGAAAACTCGTCAATATCTAGAATCTGGAGGTGCAGCGATCTAATTATTCTTAGATTAATGAAGCAAGATGAGATTGGTGCGTGTCATGGCGAGCTGCAGGAAACAAGGTAATGACGCACACAACATCTAATCATCCACCTGCCTCTCGGCCAAGGATCCTGAAATGGTGCCTAGGTCATCAATATGCTGACAGGATGACTGAAAATGCTTTCTGAAACGCAGAAGTAATGACTCCTACAGAAATGATCAGCGAGACCTCACCATGTAGGTCCTCATCAGAAAGGACATGGGTTCTGGAGACAGGTGTGGAATCCAGAGGATCAGGTAGATATGCCATGAACAGGGTTGGTGTATTGTGGTGGGATCAGAAGTTTGGAAATAATAGACTTAACACGAAAAAAGAGAGTTTACTAAACTATGATAAAAGATATATAAAGACAAAGATTAAGTAAAGTAACAGTCACCGAAAGTCACCAACAAATGGGCCAGCTCCATTGACCAGTGCCCAACATTGCACTTGGTTGACGCCTAAATGAAACAAAGAGAGGTGATGGTAGCAAGACATCTTACCCTGATGATGTCTTCAATGGAGCTGATTAGAAAACCAATAGAAAACCATTAGAAAACGCGGGACACAGGTAGGTTGAGTGTTAGGGCCTCAGGCTACTTGAGAGACCTTGCCGTGGTGACCGAGCTTAAGACATGTCCTCCTAGTAGGATATGTCGAACTAACCTCTCAATTTTATCAGTGTGAGGGTTTAGTATTGCCGCAGAGTGCACCTGTCTTTGCTATGGTTATGTTTTTGATTGTTCTCCACATCCACATTATCGTTATTGTATGTAGGATGGTTATTGTGGTACTTGTAGTCCGTTGCTGGCATCTTCCATTGTATGCATTTTTTGCTGTTGATTGCCCCTAGCAACAGACTACAAGTGCAGGATGTGCTCCCCTATATACATGCACAACTGCATATGGGTTGAGCATATCCTACTTGTTAAACACCACACCATGTTTTCTAATGGTTTGTATAATATGTTTGGAGGTGTATAAACTCTGATTTAAATGTGCTTGCTTTTCATCTACAGGCTACATTCAGGTGCACCTGGCAGGCTCTGGGCCATATCAGCTGGTCTCGGGTGGGGCTCACAGGCACCTCAAACCTCCCATTGCAAGCATGGTTACATGCTGGAGGTCACTAGTGAGCTGTCTGTGAGTCAGGCCTTACGCTCCCGTAATGCCCAACGGCTCCTGGTATCGCCCATACGGCACAGGTAGGTTGAGTGGTAGGGCCTCGGGCTACTTGAGAGACCTTGCCGTGGTGTCCGAGCTTAAGACATGTCCTCCTAGTAGGATATGTCGAACTAACCTCTCAATTTTATCAGTGTGAGGGTTTAGTATTGCCGCAGAGTGCACCTGCCTTTGCTATGGTTATGTCTTCAATGGAGCTGAGCTCTCTGTTCCAAAACTAAGGGGCACATTTATTAAGACTGTCGTTTTAGAAGCTGGTCTTAATAAATCCCTAAACTGATGGTGGATCCGCCGAAGTTATGAAGAGGCACCATAACTTTGGCGCATCCAGCGCCAATTCTAAATGTAAGTGCAGTGTCCCAGGGGGTCAGTAGTGTAGCTTTAGGTATGTTGGGCTTTGTAGTGCAGGGCAACCCACTAACCTGGGACTGACTGTCGTCTTCAATCGGGTCAGCACTGGAACAGGCAGGTGATGAATGTCGTGACGCCAGTGCCAATTGAACGGTGGCACACCGTGTAGTGACAGGTGGAATAATTGAGGAATCTTTATATACTTGAATAACAGGATAACTTTACTGAACGTAGTTGAAGACAGATGAACAGCCAATAAGTACAGTTCCAGAATATTCCACATGTTAAAATACAGTCACAGAAGTGGTTCCAGTTAGTAATCACAGTCCCAAAAGGCTATCTTCAAGACAGGCCTCCTAAGATCGGGCTTTCATCTTTCATGCAGCAATACACTTCAAGCAACTGTTCTCTCTCTCCAGGGATACTTGTCCTGCTTGCAGCTTGACTAAGGAGGCAACACTTCTCCACTAGTTCTAGGGTCTGGACTGCTCCTCCTAGGGAATGAATCTTCCTAGGCTGGACCCTCTCAGGCTATGGGGCCTGGGCTGACTTCAGCGGGTACAAGGCCTGGGCTAGACTTTCACAGGCTCAAGGCCTGAGCCAGACTTTCACAGGCACATGGCCTGGGCTTAACTGCCTTTTCCTTCCCTGACTGGGCCTATATATAAACTAGGGCTCCCTAGCTCCTTCTAGCGTCTTAGAGCTGGAATGACACCCCTAGCAGGCCTGCACATGGCAAATATCACAGTAACAGGGAAATACACAGCATTGCATTACATGAAGATGTTTTACACCAATCTACTCATAACTGAGGGGAACGACTGCACACAAGTGACCCTTCTATAGTGACTGGCATTACAGCTCCCGTACACTACATACCCCGCTGCTTTAAGCTGAGTACGACCTCGTACTCCATCAGGGCCCGCCCAACTGGAATTTTATCTGAAATAGAAAGGGAGAAACATGCAGGCATACATATACGTAATTCATCTGCATATACATTCATATCAGGTCCGTTGGCAAAGGTGAAGTGTGGTGACAAGGGGCGTCGTTCTCTTCCTTCAGGATAATGAGTGGGACTGGGACGCTGACCTGGCACAGCAGATGTTAGGGAATACCAGGATAGTCCATGACTGAGTAACGGTAGGTCCATAATGACATATTATAAAAGTTGGCTCACATTTGTAGAGTCCATGGAATTGATCATCTCAGAGGCTCGCGCATGGGGAGTCCATCTCTGGACACTTTGGCTTGAATAAAAATAGCAATAAATATAGTCAGCAGCACACACATAATATTAACAATACAGGACTCTGACAATGCCAGGGATACATCATCCTGGCAAGTCCTGTTTACCCTTTATAAGTGCTGACATAAAAATCCCTTTTCAACCTGAAATGGGGGTTAAAAAGGGGAAAAGGTGCAAAAATAGAGCACAACTTGGATGGTGAATATTGTTTTTCACAGCAGGCAGGGTGTCCCGGAAACAGCAAAGAGCAGGCTGGGAGCAGTGGTTCCACAGTGGCTACTTAATTTTCAACAAACATGCCACCGGCCGTGGGGAACTGGCAGCAAGCTCCACCAGCCTGACAACATAAGGGACAGTTCCTGCAACAAGTATGATGTCTCTGTGAGAATCAGCAAAATGGCCTAGCAGGCCTGCTCACAGGTAGGTATCAAAAGAACCTTGTTCGTCAGAAGTGGTGCAGCCCGGTACTGCCCGCAACCTGGGCCATGTACCAGGGGCACCTAAAGGCTGTGCCCACCAGACAGCATGGGCCGGAATCATCACCGGGACAGGGCCTATCCATCTCATGGGCCCGCTGGGCTGAGGATTCACAGGAGCGACTGGTCTCGGGACACGGGCCGGCACTGGGGCAGGCACCTCCACTGGCCGGGATAAGGTGGTCCCGTCAAGACGGACTCGGCTCCTAGCATAAGTCAGTTTGTTTGTTTTTACACTGACCTTGGGTGGCTCAGCGCTAGGGGTAGAATTTTGGACTTCGGGTTTCTGCTGTACAGGGGGTACAGGTGACTCACCACGGTTGTCCTGTTGCGATGCGGTCCTGGAACTGGCCACTTGACGCAGGCCATCCAGGTATACCTGCAGCTTGGTGATCCGCTCCTCCAGGGCGGCGATCTCACTGCTGGTCTCTGGTACATTTGCAGCAGGCTCCGGGGACGTCTCCTCCCTATGGTTCCCCCGCAGGTTATCAAGGGCCTCACCAAACTGGGCCATCCGCGCCCAATCAGCCGCTGTTTTCTCCCGTCGCGGCAGCTCTGGAGAGGGATACGGACTTGCAGGCCTGTCCAAGACGGTCGGCTGCCAGAAGATGTTCGGGCCTAAGAAGGAGCCCTTCTCCTGATAGGTGTTTTGGACTGGCCCCGGCGGGTCTTCTGTCTCCGCCAGATCCTCTGCCTCCTCCCAGTTCTCCGATACTGGTCCTGGACGGGTCACCGCGGTGGCATATGGGCCTCGCAGGCCCTCCGCGGGAGTGAACTCCACCCGCTCACCCACCAGTAGATTATGCAGTCTCTCTGGTAGGTAACTCCGCTTGACGGATCGGCGGTTTACATAGTAATCACGGTTAGTGCCAGTCTCCTGGATAAATCCAAACCCCCGGGCCTTGTCAAACTCCAGCACAACTCCTGTGCGGCGCTCCAACTGGGGTTTGCCCTGAACGGAGTCCTCAAAGATTCTTTTAGTGACCTCCTCAAAGTATTTCTTCTTGGTGGTGGTCTTCAGGTTTGTCCGCCACGTGGATCTCTGCCATTAGAGCCGACCACGCAGGGTTCCGTGGGAGAAAGCCTTCTCACGGTCCGTGGAAACGGCAAGGTTCGGCTTGTGGCCATGGGCAGGTCTGGGCCACTTTACTTGGGGCAGAAGCCGGAGCTGCATGGCAATCACTGGTTGCTCTTGGGGTCGCCTCTATCGCTGCTCCTAAGGATCCGGATCCCTCTGGTTCAGACAGGCAGTCACAGAGCAGGGTAAGCCACTGTTGCTGCAGGCTCCTCCCCGTCGCTGCTGGCACGCTCCCTAGGTATTCCAGTATATGGCAGGTGGCTTCCATATTATAATCCGCAAAGGTAGGCGGTAACTCTAGGCAGACTTCTCCTCCCTCTTGGGGGGTCTTGGCGCCAAATCTTCGCGCCACTGAGGACAGTGATGGCGCAGGAAAGAGCCTAACGGCGCCGGCGGCCATCTTGGGCGCCATGATGCAGCCATTCACTGACAGCAAGCAGGATGGCAAAAAAGTCCATAAAAATACGCTTTGAAGCATTTTGAAGATTTTGAAGATTTTGAAGATTTTCTCTCTGGGGGTAGCGCAACACAGCACAGTGCCTCCGATTCCTCCCAGGATTCACTTGTAATCCACAGACTTGGAAAAAAAGGGTACAGTCCTTGCAATATGGTGGTGGAATAGTTAAAGCACACAGTTCACACTTCTCTGCACTCCAGAAGCATGCAATCCTGTTCGTGACGCCAAAAAGAGCGATGCAGTGTCCCAGGGGGTCAGTAGTGTAGCTTTAGGTATGTTGGGCTTTGTAGTGCAGGGCAACCCACTAACCTGGGACTGACTGTCGTCTTCAATCGGGTCAGCACTGGAACAGGCAGGTGATGAATGTCGTGACGCCAGTGCCAATTGAACGGTGGCACACCGTGTAGTGACAGGTGGAATAATTGAGGAATCTTTATATACTTGAATAACAGGATAACTTTACTGAACGTAGTTGAAGATAGATGAACAGCCAATAAGTACAGTTCCAGAATATTCCACACGTTAAAATACAGTCACAGAAGTGGTTCCAGTTAGTAATCACAGTCCCAAAAGGCTATCTTCAAGACAGGCCTCCTAAGATCGGGCTTTCATCTTACTCTGAATGCAGCAATACACTTCAAGCAACTGTTCTCTCTCTCCAGGGATACTTGTCCTGCTTGCAGCTTGACTAAGGAGGCAACACTTCTCCACTAGTTCTAGGGTCTGGACTGCTCCTCCTAGGGAATGAATCTTCCTAGGCTGGACCCTCTCAGGCTATGGGGCCTGGGCTGACTTCAGCGGGTACAAGGCCTGGGCTAGACTTTTACAGGCTCAAGGCCTGAGCCAGACTTTCACAGGCACATGGCCTGGGCTTAACTGCCTTTTCCTTCCCTGACTGGGCCTATATATAAACTAGGGCTCCCTAGCTCCCTCTAGCGTCTTAGAGCTGGAATGACACCCCTAGCAGGCCTGCACATGGCAAATATCACAGTAACAGGGAAATACACAGCATTGCATTACATGAAGATGTTTTACACCAATCTACTTATAACTGAGGGGAACGACCGCACACAAGTGACCCTTCTATAGTGACGGGCATTACAGCTCCCGTACACTACATAAGACTTCCGGGGTGTCTTACATTTAGAACTTTTTCTATGCCTAAAACAGGCGTAGAAAATGGTGAATGAGACGGGTCTGCGCACAATTTTGGACCTGGCATGAGAAGGATGAAGTCGCATCTAGTGGCGCAACTAATCTTTGCCCGCTATCTGTGCCTGAAATACGCCTAATTTAGGTGTATTTCCAGTGGTGTATCTTGGTTTTGTGCTGCCCTAGGCGAGACTAAACTCGGGCACCCCCTAATATAAATTTGACCCGCCCCTTCCTGTCAAGGCCAAACCCCTTTCTCTGTAAACCCCGCCCTTCCTTTTAGGCTCCATCCTTTCCTCTATTCCTGCATTTAAAAGTGAATAACGACAGCCACACCTCACACCCCTCCCTTGATCCCACTAAGTGTCATCCACAGATCCCCCCCCCTTAAGTGTCATCCACAGATCCCCCCCTTAAGTGCCATCCACAGACAGATCCACCCCTTAAGTGCCATCCACAGATCCCCCTCCTTAAGTGCCATCCACAGATCCCTCCTCAGTGTCATCCACAGATTCCCCTCTTTAGTGTCATCCACATATTCCCCCTTAGTGTCATCCACAGATTCCCCCTCAGTGTCATCCACAGATTCTCCCCTCAGTGTCATCCACAGATTCCCCCTCAGTGTCATCCACAGATTCCCCCCTCAGTGTCATCCACAGATTCCCCCTTTAGTGTCATCCACAGATTCCCCCTCAGTGTCATCCACAGATTCCCCCCTCTTTAGTGTCATCCACATATTCCCCCTTAGTGTCATCCACAGATTCCCCCTCAGTGTCATCCACAGATTCTCCCCCCCAGTGTCATCCGATTCCACAGATTTTCTACCTGCCCAGCTGCTGTAGGTAATTTATTCACCCACTTGCCTGAGAAGAGAAGCGCCGGAAGACTCACAGGCGCACTGGCAGGCGCATGCGCACTTCAATGCCTCTGCCAGTGCGCCTGTGTGAGTCTTCCGCGCTTCTCTCAGGCAAGTGGAGTGAATAAATTACCTACAACGGCGCTGGGCGGGGAGGAGCGGCGCCGGCGCACCCCCAGCAGCGCAGCCTGGACAAAAAAAAAAAATCTATCACTGAGGCAAACAAGGCATCTTGCCGCCCCATTGGAAGTGCCGCCCTAGGCAAATGCCTTGTTTGCCTCGTGATAGATACGCCACTGTGTATTTCAGCATAGTAAATGACCACCTAAGTGTTTTCTAGTCTCCTTGCCCCTCCTAAAGGTTAGTACGCATGTACAGTTACCTCATACTGCAGAAAAAAGGCAGGTATAGACATCCGTAAACAACTGCATAAAATTAAAGGAGAAGAACCAATTAAAGACTTTGCTTTACAGTCGGACTGGTACCCCAGAGTACCACAGGATCCTTAGGCTCTGATGCCATAGTGGTCTCCAAAGATCCAGGGGAAAAAAACATTGTGACTGCCTTTGGAGCCAAGCACTTGCCATTATAGTCTCCTTTCTTTGATCCAAAACCTATTACATTTAATGCATTGTGTAGGCCTCGAGAATAATTTCCTCCGGTGGGTCCCAAGTATCCCAGTCTGATACTGGCCATGACGGTCTTCCAGCCTAGTCAAGCCCCAGGTGACCACAGCCTTACATGATACTGCAAATATGTCTCAGATAAATGCATCATGGTTCCTTCGTTATGCTGATTGGTATCTCAAAAAGATCACACGATGGCATATTCTAAGAGAAGGCAATCTGTTCGTTTGTCCCGGCATCTTCTGGCATCTTGCTTTGGCTGTCACAAATAGGACAACCCATAGCAATTTAGAAGATTAAGGTATTTGCAGAATCACTCAGTATTATAACATTTAACATTCCGGGGTCAGGGGCATTATCGTCAAATTAAAGGGAAGCTCTATACCGTCATCTGTAAAAGGGATTTAATATGCAAAATAAATGTGGAGCCCCAGTTATGGGTCTACAACACAACGAAAGACAGATATCCCTCAAAGGAAGAAAAACCGAGCAAAGGGGTGTCTCCATTACAGAGATCAACAAATCCACCATATTAAGTGGCCCCTATGTGAAGATCCTGCTTTTTTACAAGCTTTAAGGATGTGACGGGGAAAACCTAAGCCAGTTATCCATCCACAGACAGCTGTTTCAGGGTGTTGCCCCTCATCAGTGCGGAGTAGGATTCTGGCTAACCGGTAACAATGCCTCGGAGACTACTCAAACACACCAATAGCTGATCTCAGGGAGACCAGCTACAAAAAATACCGCGGAGCCTCATTTAAGAGTCTCAACACAGCAATCCAAAGTGCAAAGCTCCCTGGGAAACAGTAAAGTGCAACACCAAGCGATCAAAATGGCATATTCCCCCCAAGATAGTACCAATTAAACCGTCACCTCATCCCACAAAAAATGAGACCCTAAATAAGACAATCGGCCAAAAAATAAAAAAAGCTATGGCTACCAGACTATGGAGACACTAAGGCTCCTTTCACAAGGGCGAGTTTTCAGCGTGGGTGCAATGCGTGAGGTGGACATTCATTTCTATGGGGCTGTGCACATGAGCGGTGATTTTCACGCATCACTTCTGCGTTGCGTGAAAATCGCAGCATGCTCCAGTTTCTGTGTTTTTCACGCAACGCAGGCCCCATAGAAGTGAATGGGGCTGCGGGAAAATCGCAAGCATCCGCAAGCAAGTGCGGATGCGGTGCAATTTTCCCGCATGGTTGCTAAGCGACGGGACCCGATCTTCATTATTTTCCCTTATAACATGGTTATAAGGGAAAATAATAGCATTCTAGTGATGACGTCACATCACATGGTCCAATCACATGGACCATCACGGACCATGTAATTGGACCATGTGATGTGACGTCATCACAGGTCCTTTACACTACAGCTAAAGCTTGAAGACAGAAGAGAGATCGCCAACTACGCGATCAAGTGGCTGAGGTAAGTTAAGTTTTTTTATTTTTAACCCCTTAATCCTCATTTTAAAAAGCATTCTTTATTAAAGGGAACCTGTCAGCAAAAAATAGCATCTAAATGTGTTAACAGTACCTCTAGTGCCGCAGTGTCTCCACATGGACCTTTCTTCTTCTGTTGGTTTCACTGAGAAATGCACTTTTATTCTGCAGCTGCCGTGCTTCAGTCAGGCTTGAAGTCATGGGGCAGCGGTCTCGCGTCTTCACGGTCCTCTCCCGCCTCTTGCCTCTTGACTGACAGCCGAGATGCATTGCCGGGACCGCGCTCTAAGGCCGCATGCGCAGTAAAGGGCGGCTGAGCGCGGTCCAGCATGCAGCTACTACGCGCCGTCTTCTTTCGCCGCACAGCGCATGCGCCCGTCAGCTCTAGTAACGCGCCCGCGCCCGGCATCTGTGCACGCTTACTACAGGCTGTCGGGCGCATGCGCTATGCGGCGAAGAAAGACGGCGCGTAGTAGCGCGGCAGCCGGGCCTAAGAGCGCGGTCCCGGCAATGCATCTCGGCTGTCAGTCAAGGAGGCACGGGGCGGGAGAGGACCGTGAAGACGCCGAGGCCGCTGCCCCCATGACTTCAAGCCTGACTTGAAGCACGGGCAGCGGCAGAATAAAAGTGCATTTTCTCAGTGAAACCAACAGTGAAAAGAGGAAGAAAAGGTCCATGTGGAGACACTTTGCGGGCACTAGGAGGTACTGTTAACACATTTAGATGCTATTTTTTGCTGACAGGTTCCCTTTAAGAATGCTATTATTTTCCCTTATAACCATGTTATAAGGGAAAATAATAAATTCTCCAGAATACTCTACCCGAAACCGGACTTCAGTGATGTCCGGCTTCGGGTCTGGGTACCAAACATGGCGATTTTTCCAACGAGCGTGCAAAACGCATTACAAAAGTTTGCACACACGCGGAAAAATCGTGAATATTCCCGCAACGTAACCGCATCCTATCCGGGAGTCAAATATGACGCCCGTGTGAAAGAGGCCTGAGGCCAAATTTGCGGAACGGGTGAGGACCCATTCATTTTGAATGGGGACGTGATGGATGCGGAGAGCACACACTGTAATAAATATTTTATGAGGTATCACTTTCTGTTTTAAAAGCAGAAATAAAGGTGAAATATATTGACTCAAATTTATGACTATCATGAAGTACAATGTGTCACGAGAAAGCAATCTCAGAAAGGCCTGGATAAGTAAAAGCGTTCTAAAGTTAACGCCACATAAAGTGACACATGTCAGATTTGCAAAATTAGGCCTGGTGAGGAGGGGGAAAATGGCCCAGACTGAAAGTGGTTAAATACTTATAAAGGTATTCAGATCCAGGTGATGGCGTGAAAAATGTTAAAAGGGTTTTCCAAGATAGGATAGCTCATCAGTATCTGATCGGTGGTGGTCCAACACCCGGGATCTCCGTCGATCAGCTGTTTTAAGAAGGCACTGGTGCTGTGAGCATCGCTGCCTTCTCGCAGCTTACAAAGCACAGCGGCCTACAAAGAGCAGACAGAAGGCCATGGTGCTACTGTAAGCACTAGAGATGAGCGAATTTTTAAAAAGTTCGATTCGGCTGATTCGACGAAATTAAAAAAAATATTCGCTTTGTGACGAAATACTTCGTCACGAAGCGCATTTTTTTGTAAGTATCGGCTGCAGTGACTGCGAGCTGCAATAGCGACGCCCCCCTGTCATTGTACCACTCAGATGCCGCGTTCATACATGATCGATCTGAGTGTAATTCTACACTGTTTTTAACATAAAAAAAAAATATAATCAAACTTACCACCTCCATTTGCTTGCGATGGGCCGGCCGCCGCCATCTTGCTTGAGGATCTGGCGCGAGATTACGTCATCACGCCGGCCGATGTGGTGACATCATATGTCACCACACGCCGGATTTCGGCCGGAATCTTCAATCAAGATGGCGGCTGACGGCCCGTCGCAAGCAAATGGAGGAGGTAAGTATGAATTTTTTTGTTTTTTACACTATTTCAGGTTAAATCGTTTCGCTTACACGAGGAAATTCGGCTTTGAGGTGAATCGAATTTATCCTGAAATTCAGATCGAATTCCACTTCATGGGATTGGATTCGCTCATCTCTAGTAAGCACCACTGTCTTCTCAAACAGTTGATCGGCAGGGTCCCGGTTTTCAGACCCTCACTTTTTCAAGATTAAGATATTGGAAAACCCCTTTAAATATTTTTTGTTACTACAGTACATAGCAAATGGTCATTAGCTTATTGGTTATGTATACGTGGTGTACTTTATATATATATCTTTACATGCATACACAGCAGTGGCGTACACACAGGGGTCGCTGTTGCGACCGGGCCCGGCACTCCAGGGGGCCCGGCCGCCTGTGGACCCACCCCCTAGGCCAGCAAGCTACCCATCATGTTGTACTAACATGTAATGGAGCGCTCTGATGGGGCCCAGCACGAAGTACAGAGCGCTCCATTACATGTATAATGTGGAGGGGGGGGGTGCGCGCACTCACACACCCGGCTGGTCGGCATTTCTTTTCAGTAGTGAAGCAGGGAAACCTCTTTCATCCCTGCTTCACTGCTCTTCACAGCTCAGGAGCTCCCCCTGCTGGCCCCAGATCGCGCTTCTGGCTGTGGGAGGAGATCTGAAGACCCGGGAGTCTGCCTTCAGCACAGCCAGAGATGAGTGAGGAGGAGCCTGTCATCAGGGAAGAAGGTAAGTAGTTTTTTT
The DNA here is from genome assembly GCA_033119425.1 of Bufotes viridis. Lineage (NCBI taxonomy): Eukaryota > Metazoa > Chordata > Amphibia > Anura > Bufonidae > Bufotes > Bufotes viridis. The sequence continues at coordinate 26,631,782 of CM065597.1, read as the reverse complement.
TTTTTTTCTAAGGCTGCAGACTGGTGGCAAAGGGCAAGAAGGGGGGGGGGGCATAACTAATTTGAGGGGGCACCTAATCAGGCATTACTGTGAGGGGGGGGCACATATGAAGGCATAACTATGAGGATTGAGGGGGCACATATGAAAGCATAACTACTGTGAGGGGGCACATATGTGGGCATATCTAATTTGAGGGACACATAACTGGGCATAAATACTGTGAAGGGGCACATATTCTGGTAATTACTACTGTGAGGGGGCACATATTCGGCATTACTACTGTGAGGGGGCACATATCTGGGCATATTACTGTGAGGGGACACATAATCTGGCATTACTACTGTGAGGGGGCACATATTTGGCATTACTACTGTGAGGGGGCACATATTCTGGGCATTACTACTGTGAGGGGGCACATATCTGGGCATATTACTGTGAGGAGACACATAATCTGGGCATTACTACTGTGAGGTGACACATAACTGGGCATAACTACTGTGAGGGGGCACATATTTGGCATTACTACTGTGAGGGGACACATAACTGGGCATAACTACTGTGAGGGGGCACATATCTGAGTATACCTACTGTTACAGGAACAAAGGTGGGTATTAGTACTGTGAGGGGCCTCAAGGTGGGCATTAGTACTGTGTGGTAGCACTAGATTACTCTGCTATACATTGGCATGGCTCAGTCTTACCGGCCAGCACAGCGCCCCCCTGCTGGGGATTTCACAGGGTCAGTCGTCACCCCTTCCTTATGTAATTATTCTTTTTTTCTCACCACAGAGACCTTGTTCTGGATCCAGCGGAGATCACGCCGACGCCAGCGACACTCTGGATGAGGTAGGACCAGATTTTATTAGTTAGGACGGGGTGAGTGTAGCCGTACATTGGGGTTAGGGCTCTTTAACATCCTGTACGGGTAATCTGCTGTGTGAATGAATGCTAAGCCCCGCTCCAGACAGCAGAGACACGGAGCACTAACAGGATTGATAATGCTCCGTGCCTCTCTGTGATCTTACTACAAAATCACAGTGAGATAAAGTTGTCACCGTGATTTTGTAGTTAAAGATCACAGAGAGGCACAGAGCATTATCAATCATGTTAGTGCTCTGTGTCTCTGCTGTCTGGAGCGGGGCTTGGCACTCTTTCACGCAGCGGATTAGCCGCATGGAAATGGCAAGTGATAGGTTACATTTTTGTAATATACTTTATTTAGCCAAAATAATTTTAGTAGTAAACTGGGGCTGAAATGGCCATTAGCAGCGCTCTCAGAAATTAGGGGGCGACGGGGCGACGGGGAGGGGGCCCCATGGATCCGTTTCGCACCGGGGCCCCATGGATTGTGTGTACGCCACTGATACACAGACACCAATTTCTATATGCTGGTTCAGTAATACAGTGCATAGATTGGTGCCGACCACTAGTCACTAAATTGTGTTTTATATATTAATTGTGTGTATATTGTACAGGTCCATGCCATCCAGTGCAGACAGCTGTATTTTTGTGTCTATAGTTGAAAAGACCGGACTGCACTATTTTTGGATGGCTATGTTCTCCCCACTGAAGTCTCTGAAGACTGAAAAAAGAACATTGTTTGATCCTTGTGTAGCTGGGCTAATTGCTCAGGCAATATCCAAAAATGTTCCTAGACCCTGAATAGCGCTGCAGTCTATAAATCATAGACCGGAGATGAAAAAAAAGCCATAAAACCGTAAAAAAAGAAGTTCCTCAGATTAAAAATACACTGTGGGGAAAACGTGCCTGGCATCAAATAGCAAGTGTTAATTACACTGGTGGTCTACAACTTGTGACTCTCCAGCTGTTGTCTAACTATAACTCTCATCCTGCCAAGTCAGATGATGTCAAGGCATCCTAGGAGTTGTAGTTATGCAGTAGCCACTGGCTGGATGAGATTTATGATACTATCTTTGCTGCCCATAGCAGCCGATCACAATGCAGATTACATAAAAAAAAAAAAAAAAAAACTTTGGAAAATGAAAGCTGTGCTGTAATTGGTTGCTAGATATGTCCGATAACAGGGTAACCCTCTGGGCATGCATGTCAACCCCTATAGCCATACTTGCTATTCTTTAGTAGTTGGCATCCCGGAGATGATAGAGAAAGTTTTTTCCTGAGACTCCACCCCTGAGGTTCCACTCTTTTTGTGATGCTTAATGCAACTTTTCATGATGCGTCACATCCCTTCAAATCATATATGGGAACCAGGGCTGCGTCTTATGATGCAGTATTCTGCTGCCAAGTACAGTTAGAGCTGTGCAGGAGATCTTCCAGTTCTTCAGAAGCCTCCCATTTTTCTCTGAGCCTCCTGGACGTTTTAGGAGATTTGGCAAATTTGCCTATACCTACTGTACTTTAATTGTACTTGAAATAATAACGAATTACTAGATAAAAATTTGTTTTCCAGGCAAAACGTTTTCACAGGTTTTCTTGAAGGAGTTTGGACACCTTTTTTTGGCTACCCCCCTACCCTCCTGCAAAAAGAAGAAATACTCACCTTTTCCCGGGCTCTGGGTCCCGATTCCTTCACTCCCAGCCTCGACTGCCTTGCTTATGTCTTCCACTGTCAATATCAGCTTTGACTCTGCTGCAGCCAGTCTCTGTCTGCAGTGGTGACCTGCTCCCCTAGTGTCGTGTGACCGACTGGCTTGATTACGTGCAGAGTGTCAAAGCGGGTATTGTCAGAGGAGGACCAAAGGCAGCTGAGGCTGGGTAGAAATGGAGCTGTGACCCAGTGGCAGGGAGCAGGTAAGTATGCTTCCCTTTGCATGTCTGACCAGGAAGAGAGGTTTGACAACCCCCCTCCAAAAGAAAGGTGGTCAACCCCTACAAACAACATTTACATTATTACCTATCCACAGAAGGTGATAAATGTGTCATCACTGGTGGCCCATCCACAACTACCTTCACCAATAAGGAGAACAGTGATCCTTCGTGTAATTAACAGTTATATGCATGTCTGACCACCACTCCATTCACTTTTATTCACCTTTATGGAGTGTTATAATGAGGAGTCCCATAGACCGTGAATGGAGTGGAGATCATGCATGCACATGACTGCTCCATTCACACAAGGGATTCAGAAAATCCCTTTCTCCTAGTCAAAAACGTTGGTACCCCAGTGTTTCGAGTTAGGAGTTCCAATGAGAACACACGATTTAGTAGACTGGGGTCGAGGTGGGGGTGGGGGGGGGGGGCTGGGGGAGTCAATTAAAGTTACTTGCAGACAGAAGATCAAACTGTGCTGCTTGCCAGTCACTACAGGGGTGCTAATGGGATTAATGCAGGCCATGGATGCCTGTCTCCAGCCCATCCAATGCTGGGACTAGGGCTGTATGTATCTACAGTATAGACCAGAACATACACTTCAAAAGCATCCTTGTGATAATTCATGTTTTTTAATAAATGGCTTGTGTTCTTATGATCAGGAAACTTGGGCACTTCTAGGGTCTCAAGTGTCAGGCTTTTCGGCCTTAGGAAACCTACGAAATTATATATTGGTTGAGATGATTAATATTTCATATTCATGCTTGGTATGCCTAGGTCAGTAAAAAAATCCCGGAAAACTTGCCGGCCATATTATCATACCTACAAGATGTTTCGGCTCAGATTGGACTTATGCCATACAACCTTCCACTTGTTACATGTAATTGGCCAGCCTCCTGTCACATGATTAGGGGAGGGCAAAAGTAGGGCTGACCAAGACCCTTTAAAAATTGCATACTGTAAACCACATATGCTTCAGATTCCTGGAGATACACATAGTTGTAGGTCTGGCCAACTTTCCACTGTTCTCCCAGTGTGAATCCCTCACCAATCAAATTGATAGATTTATTGTTTTATCTATTTTATTGTATTGTTTGCATATTTGTATGTTGTCATTGCGTTGTAATCTTTTAGCACTGTAGTTTTTGTATCTTAAACTTAGTAAGTAGTTTCTTGCTGCTGTAAACATGCCCACACCTTCTAAGTACTGCTTTGCTGTGTTACCATTAAAGGCCAGTATGCTAGAGGTTTGTCTACTGTATGCTAGAACATGATGTGTTCCTGTAAGTGCCATGTATCTGTAACCGGGGTAGTCTGTCGGCCGTAATGACGGATGCTGGCAATGATGTGTGTGGATGTGTTTACGTGTTTGGAGTTCGCTCCACTCCTTGGTAGCCTAGACGAGCGAGAGTGAAAGCAGAGTTCCCCCTTACAGTCACATCCAAGATCACAGGTGCTGTGGATGCCAGGGTGCCTTCGTGGCCTGTTGTGTTGAGTGTATGCACGATCCTGACACCTACCAATTATATATTTGTGTAGGTATATATTATATTCTGTGGATAGGTGATAAATGTTGTTCTTGGGTCAACCCATTTAAGATATTAAAGGAGTTGTCTCATGAAGACAATGTATTCTCTAGCGGATAGGTGTCCGATTGGTGGAAGTCAGACCACTGGGGCCCCCAGTGATCACGAGAAGGGGACAATGTTGTTTCCCATTTGAATGGAGCTGCTGAAGATAGCCAAGCACTTGTACTCTGCTATCTCGAGCAATATAATAGAGTTGAATGGAGAGTGTATGCCACTCCATTTAAATGAAGACCACATGCCCCCATTCCTGTGATAGACGAGAGTCCCACTGGTCGGACCCCCACTGATCAGACATCTGTCTCCTATCCTGTAGATAGGAGATAAATTGTTGTAATGGGACATCTCCTTTAATGGATGTCTACCTCCAAGGAATACCATAGATCAGCATAATGTAGGGGCCATGGCAGTGACTAATCTATAGTCCATGGTACCACAGCTTAGCCACATTTATGAGATACAGTTTTAACACCCTAAAGTGGTGTTACCACTTGTGCACTTTGCTACTATCTTTTATGGTCTAACCTGTATGTCACCTATATATTTAGTTTCAGGTCCATCAATACTGTGCATTTATAATGCTATGTAACTGTTCGTGTAATATGCCTGGTTCACCAGCAAGTGGCAGCAAACATGGCAGAGCTGTCTTAGATAGAATGGAACTTTCCATTCTAACTCACCCTCTGGAGAGAAGTGGGCTAGTCCTACTTCCTGCAGGAAGGGTGGGGACCAGTTAGTTTTAGTTTAGTTCACCCCCAGCTAGTGGAAGGGTGTTCAGGGGCAGGTCTCTGCTGGACGTGCCCACGCCAGCCAGAGCACCCTAAGCTCTGTTCCATGGAGGCCAAAGCTTAAAGCCTCAGGAGCCAGGAGGAAAGTTCCCTGGCATAACCTAGAGTCAAACTACAGAGAAATGCAGCATAAAGAAGAAGCTGAGTGTTACAGCCAGCCTGTCAGTACAGCAGAGTGAGAGAAAGACACAACAGGGTTGAGTTTGCCTGAAGGTTTAATGCTAAAGCCTGCTGGAACCAAGACAAAGTCTGAAACAGTTTGGAGAAATGTTTAATCAAGTAATGCTGCCATTGAACTTCATCTCAAGGTCTGGACTCAAGTAATTTCTTCAAATTGGCAATAGCCAAAGACCATTTCCTTTCCCAACTGGTTCAGGACCCCACTAGAGGGACGGCCATACTGGACTTAGTATTAACCAATAGACCTGATAGAACAACAGACGTGCAGGTTGGGGGACACCTGGGAAATAGTGACCATAAAGTTATAGCCTTCCAATTATCCTTCAAACGAGAGTTTCTAAAGGGAGATACAAAAATACCAAACTTCAAAAAGCAAAATTTAGCCAACTAAGCGAGGCCATAGGTCTAACTAACTGGGACAAAGTCCTCAAAAATAAAAATACAACCATAAAATGGGAGATTTTTAAAAGCATTGTAACATCTAATTGTGAGAGGTACATACCTTATAGGAATAAAAGGCTAAGGAACAATAAGAAACCAATGTGGATAAATGGAACCGTAAAGAAGGCAATAAATGACAAAAAGAAAGCATATAAATCTCTAAAACAGGAGGGGAGTCAGGAAGCACTGATAAACTATAAGGAAAAAAATAGAATATGTAAAAACTAATAAAATTTGCCAAACTAGAGACCGAGAGATTAATTGCCAAAGAGAGTAAAACTAACCCTAAAATGTTCTTCAATTATATAAATAGTAAAAATATAAATCTGAAGGAGTCGGCCCTCTACATAGCAATGAGGGGGTGTTGCAGAGAGCGACGAGGATAAAGCAAAACTATTAAATATTTTTCTCCACTATATTCACTGAGGAAAATAAACTGTCAGATGAAATGCAGAATGTAAAAGTAAACCCCCATTAAAAGTGCCCTGTCTGACCCAGGAAGAAGTACAACAGCGACTTAAAAAGATTAAAATAGACAAATCGCCAGGACCGGATGGCATACACCCCGTATCCTAAGGGAATTAAGTGATGTCATAGCCAGACCATTATTTCTGATATTTACAGACTCTATAATAACAGGGAATGTTCCACAGGATTGGCGCATAGCAAATGTGGTGCCAATATTTAAAAAGGGTCCAAAAACAGAGCCTGGAAATTATAGGCCGGTAAGTTTAACATCTATTGTTGGTAAACTGTTTGAAGGGTTTCTAAGAGATGCTATTTTGGAGTATCTCAATGAAAATAAGCAAATAACACCATATCAGCATGGCTTCATGAGGGATCGGTCATGCCAAACAAATTTAATCAGCTTCTATGAGGAGGTAAGTTCTAGACTTGACAGCGGCGAATCAATGGATGTCGTATATCTGGACTTCTCCAAAGCATTTGACACCGTACCTCATAAAAGGTTAGTATATAAAATGAGGATGCTCGGACTGGGAGAAAATGTCTGTATGTGGGTAAGTAACTGGCTGAGTGACAGAAAACAGAGGGTGGTTATTAACGGTACATACTCAGATTGGGTCACTGTAACTAGTGGGGTACCTCAGGGGTCAGTATTGGGCCCTATTCTCTTCAATATATTTATTAATGATCTTGTAGAAGGCCTGCACAGTAAAATATCTATTTTTGCAGATGACACTAAACTGTGTAAAGTAATTAACACTGAAGAGGACAGTTTTCTGCTACAGAGGGATCTGGATAGATTGGAGGCTTGGGCAGAAAAATGGCAGATGAGGTTTAACACTGACAAATGTAAAGTTATGCACATGGGAAGGAATAATGCAAGTCACCCGTACATACTAAATGGTAAAACACTCGGTAACACTGACATGGAAAAGGATCTAGAAATTTTAATAAACAGCAAATTAAGCTGCAAAACCAGTGTCAGGCAGCTACTGCCAAGGCCAATAAGATAATGGGTTGCATCAAAAGGGCATAGACGCCCGTGATGAGAACATAGTCCTACCCCTTTACAAATCACTAGTCAGACCACACATGGAGTACAGTGTACAGTTCTGGGCTCCTGTGAACAAGACAGACATAGCAGAGCTGGAGAGGGTTCAGAGGAGGGCAACTAAAGTAATAACTGGAATGAGGGATCTACAGTACCCTGAAAGGTTATCAAAATTAGGGTTATTCACTTTAGAAAAAGACGACTGAGGGAGATCTAATAACTATGTATAAATATATCAGGGGTCAGTACAGAGATCTGTCCCATCATCTATTTATCCCCAGGACTGTGACTGTGACAAGGGGACATCCTCTGCGTCTGGAGGAAAGAAGGTTTGTACACAAACATAGAAAAGGATTCTTCACTGTAAGAGCAGTGAGACTATGGAACTCTCTGCCTGAGGAGGTGGTGATGGTAAGTACAATAAAGGAATTCAAGAGGGGACTGGATGTATTTCTGGAGTGTAATAATATTACAGGCTACAGCTACTAGAGAGGGGTCGTTGATCCAGGGAGTTATTCTGATTGCCTGATTGGAGTCAGGAAGGAATTTTTTTCCCCTTAAGTGATGAAAATTGGCTTCTGCCTCACAGGGGTTTTTTGCCTTCCTCTGGATCAACTTGTAGGAAACAGGCCGAACTGGATGGACAAATGTCTTTTTTCGGTCTTATATACTATGTTACTATGTTACTAAATCCCTTAATTATTCCCCCTATTTATTGCTTCGGAGCCAAAGCCTGGGGTCCAGCGGTATCCAGGTAGGAGCACCTTGACACACATAAAGAGACATTTTAGGCCGCACTATACCACTTGGCATCTCCTACAACTGGGTTGCGTTATAAAGAGGGCCCTAGGCGGAGGCGGAGGCGTCCATTGCACGTCGTATGTACCCCCACCATTGACGGCCAATCCCATCCGACCCTAGGCTATATTTTTCTTGTAACACCCTTTTCCCAAATCAACACGGATATAAATACATCGGAAATCAACATGTATTCCCCGCACGTATTCCGATACACGAATATAGATGAGGCGTCCCTTCTAGAGGCCACCGTTAGACATCTCCAATACAATATGAAGCACATGCATACATTTCTTACAATGTGCGTGAATCTTCTTTGAATTTATTTATGAGAAGTAGGACAAAACCTCTAGATGAGGATAAATGCTCATCACCACACAGTAAACAAAAGAAAATTAGAAGCGCCAGTTGCCGAACACTGTTTGTAGCTTACATCACAGACACAGAGACATGAAAATTCAAGGACTCAAGGGAAATTTCAGATTTTTAGAGGAAGAAAATGATGTGGGAATTTACCCACGTGAAGGGCTTAGATATTCAAAAACAGGATGGAATCTGTTTTTTGGATTCATCTTATTTCATGAAATTGAAGCATTTAGGGTCACAGCTTTTGCTGACCAGATTCTAAGCTCGGTCCACCATTTTGAAAGATTTATCATAGATGAGTCTAAATTTTCCTTTCTGCTTTGTGTAGATAATGGATTGAAGCCAGAAGGCAAAAGTGGCAATGTCCCAGAAGTCTCCACGATCCCCAGCTTCTAAGATTGGACCTAGTAGTTTGGAGATGTTTCCTTATTCGGAGCTCTAAGGACTGCCATACACATTCTGTAGGCCTCTGTAACCACAGTAAGCAGGAAAACGCAGATAATGAGCTCTAACTGGAACACCTACTTGGAGTGTAAGCCCTAGGTGGCAAGTCCGCAACTGGTTGATGTTCCCTACTCTGCTTAAGTGCAAGACATACACACACACACAGAAAGCAACACAGAGATGGAGTCGTACGGAAAAGGGTTTGAACCAAGCAGACACTACAGTACCAAACTGCAAGATAGGGGGTAGTCAAATAGCCGGGCCAAAGTCAGAAACGACAGGACGAGAAACACATTACCAAATCAGGCAGAGAGTGTTCAAAGGCAAGCCAAGGTCAAATCTGGAAGCAATACAAACGCACACAGAAGAGGAACCAGGAGCACAGCTTAGGGAGTCAATGACTATCACTGACAGGGGTATATGGCCAGGAAGGGGTTTAAATAGAGCACCGAGTCCCAGAATCAGAACCTGATAGTTCATGACTCAGCACTCCATTTGTCAGAACACTGGGACACAGAAATAGATCAGCTGAGCAATCAGCCCACTGCTAGTCTCCTCCAGCAGACGTCCGCTGTGGGGCATTGCATCCTGTTGTAATGTCATTGTTGCGTCACCAGGGGGCATGGCTTAGCAGTGTGTCTCTTCTAGCGCAGTCGCATCGCCGCTGGAGCCCGGACAGGTATGTCGTGACAGCCTCTTGACAAAGTTGGTAGAGTTCCCTGAAATGTAACTTCATGTGTAGTTCCCTGGACTGAGCAAAGGTACTTTGAACTATGGACATTTTCCCCTATTGCCTTACAAAAAGCCATCAACTCACATTCTACCCAGGAGGAGACTGAAGAATCCAACTCAGTACCTCGCCTGTATTGTTTTGCAATTGAGTTCCTCCTGTAAAGCGGAAGACTGGTTTACTGCAGACCCTCATTTTCTCGACCTTACCATAGTTTTGGGGCCACCACAAACCTGGTCACTGCACATGCTGGATCCCCTCCATATAGCAGGTCGCGATGGTGCATCGCAGCTTGCTACTGGCTGTTCGACCCATTGCCAGATGTTTTGATTGGCGCAGTGGGGAGATGCAGCGGCGGCCATGCAGCTATCCTGAGGAATGCAGGTGCCAGGTACTGGGTAAGTATCATCTATAAGAGGGTCCCTGGCATTGTGGGGGGGGGGGGTATTTCTTCTATTGGATAACCCCTTTACGTCTATATAATGGATATGTGATTTACAATATTGAAAGTAAAGCTGGAATTTTGCAGTAAATTTTGGGGATTTTGTGTGACTTTTTGTTCTATTTTTAAAGAGTGATTATTACAAGGAATGAGAGACCCTAGAGTAGTCGCCTATTTACACTTGGTGGTATAAGGATTGATGAATGTTAATTATTGGCCTTACTGCAATACACTGTTAGCTAGTAGAAGCCTGGTGACTGAGTGCATTGCCATATACTGTAAATCATCATGGAGTAGATGTCCTGGTGCACCAGTGAAGTAAGGGTCGGCCTGGCCAACCTGAGTACAAGGGGATCCTCCAGTGGACCCCTATGACTGTGTATACAGAGACTGTCTATATAGGAACGTCATCATAGGAAAAGCGCAGCAGGGAGGATCGAAGTGGAGGCACCTGAAGAAGCGATCATCCATTCTTTTCTAAGCTTCTGGGACATTTATGGCGTATTGAGAGGACACGCTCTTTGCTGTGAAATGACCAATGACCAATTCACTGCTATGGGACTTCCGGAGATAGATGAGCACGCTCTGCTATTTTTATTCCATACCAGTGACATGCTTCACCACCCCTCTATTCACTGCTATGGGACATCCAAAAATAGTCGAGTCAGCGCTTCGTTACTTTTGGAAGTCCTAAAGCAGTGAATGGAGGGGTGGAGAAGCATGCACGTCTTGCTCTCCATTCACTTTGGTTCCTGCTCTTGAGGTAGGATCAGGTCCCAGAGGTGGGACCAGCACCTATGGGATATTTATGGCTTGCTCTATCCTTTCTAACTGCCTCAAAAATGTTATATTAGTCGTGTATTAGAGCAGGCATCCTCAAACTGCGGCCCTCCAGCTATTGTAAAACTACAACTCCCACAATGCCCTGCTATAGGCTGATACCTGTAGGCTGTTCGGGCATGCTGAGAGTTGTAGTTTTGCAACAGCTGGAGGGCCGCAGTTTGAGGATGCCTGTATTAGAGGATGGCTTTCATTTGTCTAAGGGTGTCCACCAACCCTGATTTGGCCACGGATGGTTTACATACTGTATACATCAAGTAACAGAAGGAGACCTTTCGTATCACGTACCTCCCAGTAGGGGGCATCATGTCTAGTTCTTGACTAAGCCAGTAAATCACATTCATGACACTTCCAGTACTGAGATTCCTAATGTCAGAATGATATTCTTCTTGACATTTCTGAATTCATTTATCAGACCTTAAAAGCCGCTACCTTAATCCCAGACTGCCTCATTATTAGGGATTCAATAAGCAATAAGCATGCCCACTAGCAAAGGTTTGAAGGATCCCTGTAGACCCTTGCTGCATCCACAACAAAAATATGCAGATGAAAAGCGGCGCCGAATGCCATGCAGGTCCTCAGAACCTTATGCTATTTATCTGAGCGGCAAAGACGAACATTGATCCAAACGCCTGACAGATCTGTACAGTGGAGTTTTCATGTGAAAATAAATTAGAAGCATTGTACGAGGTGAAGCCGAGAACCAGGGCAAATGAGTCCATCTCTATCTGCAATGTCTGCACATGCATCTGGGGTTGTTTTTAAGTAAATTTGTCGTGACACCAGTTGCATTGAAGCAACAAGGGGCAGAGTCCCATTAAGTACATCGTGTTGGTGGTACCCAGAGTGGTGTAAGGGTAGCCTATAATGTCCCTTTAGATGTTGCTGTGCACGTGTCACAGTGCTCCTACCTGGATATCCTGGACCCCAGGCGTTGTCGTCTGAAGCAGAGCAAGGGATAGTTGATGAAGGGGATAATGAAATAAGTTGAGTCCCGACCTTGTGTATAGTTGATAACAGCTTTGCTTGAATAAACTTTTAGCAGGAGACAATCTTCCAACTTTATCTTGGTTACTAGCAGGCTTTGGCATTAATTCTGGCAGGCAAACACACTTGGCTCTGCTATATCTGTTGCTCTCTAGCTCTGCTGTGCTAACAGGCTTAAATAGGACTCTTTTCCATTTTGCTGTACTTAGCTTTCTGTAGTCTAACTCTGTCTTTATCTTTATCTTGATCCAGGGAACTTTTGCTCCTGGCTTCTGAGGCTCTTTGCTTTGGCCTCCTGATCCAGCAGAGCTGATGGGGCTCCACTGGCTGGCACACAGCCTTCCCCTTGGAGGGAGTACTCTAGACTGACTTTTACAAACTAAAACTCCTCCCTCTCTACAGAGGGCTAGAATGGAAAGAAGGGCTCCATTCTAGGCAAAATAGCTCTGCCAAGCTTGCTGCCACCTGCTGGGGAACCAGGCACATTACATTTACACACAACAGTTGTAAAATAGGGAAGTCACAGTGTTTGAACCTGGAATAAATACACATGATGACATTGAATCAACCATAGGAGATAGTGGGGATGTGTAAAAGGTTGTAATGCACCTCCAGGGCATTTTACATCTATTCCCTGTAAAGAAAAAGAAAAAAAATTATAGGCCCCAACCCCCATGCAATGTAGCTTTATTGAGAGAACAACGGTCATGTGCCGGAGGCCCAAAGGCAGACCTCCGGGACGTCTTGCAAACAGGACACAGGCAGAAACAGACCAAAGACCAGCAGAGTACTGTATTACACATGTAATAAAAGAACATGACAGAAACATATGCAGGTTAGGCAATAGTGGTAGCACTACCACAGAAGTGCACGGGCAGAACAGAGGCAAAACCCAGAGGGCGGAGATCCAGTGAGACCCATTCTTCACAAAGCCTCTGGTGGTGGGGATGAACTGGACCGAGGGCTCACTGGTCTCACCTCCGGGAAAGAGGCCCCTACCTGCAAGGAACCACGCTGGTGCAAGCACCAGGGGAACAGACAACAGAACTGGAACCCAAGCAAACACAGGACATGGATCAGACAACAAGCACAGAAGCAGATTTAAAAAGATTAAAATAGACAAATCGCCAGGACCGGATGGCATACACCCCCGTATCCTAAGGCAATTAAGTGATGTCATAGCCAGACCATTATTTCTGATATTTACGGACTCTATAATAACAGGGAATCTTCCACAGGATTGGCGCATAGCAAATGTGGTGCCAATATTCAAAAAGGGTCCAAAAACAGAGCCTGGAAATTATAGGCCGGTAAGTTTAACATCTATTGTTGGTAAACTGTTTTAAGGGTTTCTAAGAGATGCTATTTTGGAGTATCTCAATGAAAATAAGCAAATAACCCCATATCAGCATGGCTTCATGAGGGATCGGTCATGCCAAACGAATTTAATCAGCTTCTATGAGGAGGTAAGTTCTAGACTTGACAGCGGCGAATCAATGGATGTCGTATATCTGGACTTCTCCAAAGCATTTGACACAGTACCTCATAAAAGGTTAGTATATAAAATGAGAAAACTTGGACTGGGAGAAAATGTCTGTATGTGGGTAAGTAACTGGCTGAGTGACAGAAAACAGAGGGTGGTTATTAACGATAGATACTCAGATTGGGTCACTGTCACTAGTGGGGTACCTCGGGGTCAGTATTGGGCCCTATTCTCTTCAATATATTTATTAATGATCTTGTAGAAGGCCTGCACAGTAAAATATCTATTTTTGCAGATAACACTAAACTGTGTAAAGTAATTAACACTGAAGAGGACAGTTTTCTGCTACAGAGGGATCTGGATAGATTGGAGGCTTGGGCAGAGAAATGGCAGATGAGGTTTAACACTGACAAATATAAAGTTATGCACATGGGAAAGAATAATGCAAGTCACCCGTACATACTAAATGGTAAAACACTCAGTAACACTGACATGGAAAAGGATCTAGGAATTTTAATAAACAGCAAATTAAGCTGCAAAAACCAGTGTCAGGCAGCTACTGCCAAGGCCAATAAGATAATGGGTTGCATCAAAGGGGCATAGATGCCCGTGATGAGAACATAGTCCTACCACTTTACAAATCACTAGTCAGACCACACATGGAGGACTGTGTACAGTTCTGGGCTCCTGTGAACAAGACAGACATAGCAGAGCTAGATAGGGTTCAGAGGAGGGCAACTAAAGTAATAACTGGAATGAGGGATCTACAGTACCCTGAAAGGGTATCAAAATTAGGGTTATTCACTTTAGAAAAAAGACGACTGAGAGGAGATCTAATAACTATGTATAAATATATCAGGGGTCAGTACAGAGATCTCTCCCATCATCTATTTATCCCCAGGACTGTGACTGTGACGAGGGGACATCCTCTGCGTCTGGAGAAAAGAAGGTTTGTACACAAACATAGAAAAGGATTCTTCACTGTAAGAGCAGTTAGACTATGGAACTCTCTGCCTGAGGAGGTGGTGATGGTGAGTACAATAAAGGAATTCAAGAGGGGCCTGGATGTATTTCTGGAGTGTAATAATATTACAGGCTACAGCTACTAGAGAGGGGTCGTTGATCCAGGGAGTTATTCTGATTGCCTGATTGGAGTCGGGAAGGAATTTTTTCCCCTTAAGTGGGGAAAATTGGCTTCTGCCTCACAGGGGTTTTTTGCCTTCCTCTGGATCAACTTGTAGGAAACAGGCCGAACTGGATGGACAAATGTCTTTTTTCGGTCTAATATACTATGTTACTATGTTAGATGCCTGGACCCCAAGTGGAATGGAAGCATGGCAGTCTCTTGCAGAGCTGCACACAGAGGAGAGATCCTCCCGCCGGAGAACTGTAATGCCCCAGAGGTGCATTACCACCTTCTGCACGCCGCTACTATCTCCTATGGTTTACCTCTTGTCATCCCATGTATTTATTTCCAGTACCGAATGAACTACTACCCTCATCGGCCCACCGTGGATTCACGTGTTGCCCCTGTGGTCTGGCATGTTGCAATGGCTCATTTTCTCTAGAGAGCATTCATTATGAGAAATAAAAGGCCACCATCCTATTAGTACACACAAAACCTGTCCTAATCACACAGAAGCACAAGTTACTTCACAATACTGAGCTAAAGAGCTGCCTCATCCTCCTCTCTGCTCTGCTTGTCAGGGATTATCATCCTGAATACACATGATAAGATCTTCAGCTGAATCTCTGTATGAATGGAGTTCATGAGGAGACAAGTACAGAGAGGAGATGGGAATGTGACTGTCTCCTGCTGTGTGATTAGGAGGACAGGTTCTGTGTGTACTAATAGGACGGTGACCATTTTATTTCTGCTAATGTTTGCTCCCCAGACAAAACGATTCATTATAACTAATGAAAGGAATTTGGGAATATATTTATAATAAAGTAATATTTAGGTATTTTCATTTTCTTAGTTCCCCGAGAACCCCTTTAAAGGCTATGTACTCCTTTGGGGGCATTTTTTCATGATTATTTTTTACTCATTTTGGAATAAATAAATAAAAATAAATTCAATGGATCAGCATGAAAAATGTTCAGTTGTGTCTGAGAAACAAGGGTTAAAAATTAATCTGCAACTGTCACTTTTATTTCTTTGAATCCTGTTAGCTGACTGCTCATGTGTAGCTCTTATCTCTGATCTCCTGACCTCATAAACACTCATTATAGCTCAATTCTTATCAAACTAATAAGAATATGGCATCAGGTCAGGATATCAGAGATAAGAGCTGCACATGAGCTGTTAGCTGATGGGATTCATAAAGATTGATTTTTTTAGCCCTTGTTTCTCAAAAACAACTGAACATTTTTAATAAGAAACAATTGAAAAATAAAAATGATTTTCAGCCCAAAGAGTAGTAAAATGAGTAAAATGCAATCATAAAAAATAAATTCCCCCCGAAAGTGTACATAGCCTACAAGTCTTAAATTTGTTGTCGTGGAGAGAATCAGATCTCCTTTTCCAAGATTAGAAATGGCGAGTTATGGCTATGGAAATCCACATGTCGTGTTCTTTTCTGCTACAGAGTTATGAAACTGCTATATAGATACAATTTATAAAATGATATGTCTCTTCAATGACCACTAGGGGGAGTTTAGCAGATTGTTGCACGCTGCTTATACATTAGATCAACTATTCATAAATGTAGTAGTTATTATTTTTAAATTTATTTAAAATAAAATAAAAAATTTTTTAGGGGGGGAGGGACTTTGAGCTGCCATAAAGGAGACACACATCTCCTTCCTGAATAGTGTATATGTACATGTTAGGTGCGCTTTATGGCTGCTACAATAAAAGGAAATTAATTGACAGAGAAATATCATAGACTACTACAATTTGTAGTAAGAGATGGGGTACAGCCCTCCGCCAAACGGGGGAGTGACAGGGGAGCTGCTTACAGAGCCTTATCTGTAATATGTTCTTGATATCCTGTTTTATCCAGGCCTTTAGCTACCCAATAAAGCTGGCCAATCCTCTGCTGACTCTGTCCAAGTCTACACAGCGAAGCTAATATTGTTGGTCCATTGTGTGCACTCCAATTTTTGAAAAAAATAATTCTATACTCAAACCTGGCTCAAATAATTTCTTATTTTCCAGGGATCCATCCCTATAAATACTTGCTCTTCACTTCTGTCAAGGCTACCTCCGCTCAGTTAACTAATGCTGCACTGGCCACAACACGTCTGCGTCTCTTCAACTTAGGAAATAAACTGCTCTTAATTCCCCAGGCGGCTCCTCACTGTTTCTCTACTCTTTCTTCCCCAGCCCATAAACCTCGCTGTCAGAGACGAGGTATGAAACCATCGCCCCTCGCCTTAATTATTCTTCAATACGGAAAGTGAGCCAGCAGCGTGTTAATGACACAGCGAGGGAGATAAGGTAGAACTCCGTCCACTGGCACAGGAACCTGACAGCTTTTGTTTCTGACTCATTTAGTACGTGGTTAATTAACAGCCTTTTTCAATGTCCGCTAAGAGCTATTCGCTCCTCGTGTTCCTCGGGTTATTGCAGGGGTTGGTGCATCCCACCGAGGCTCGTGCCAAGATCTTAATGCCCTCCGTCTACTTGCAAGGTCTTTATAAAATGTTTTCTTCCTACTTCTGGAGCGAGATCTTTTAAGGCCATCTGGAGAGACGATGATGCCACCTGGAGGGAGGGCTGGCTGTAAATGTATTTATAAAGTGATGTCTCCAAGGGCTTTGGTGAACAAGCAAGTGTGAAGATGAATCTTGTGAAGGCTGAGAACACTCCAGATTACACGACTTGGGCCTGCCTTCCAATTATCTCCACATCTGTTACACCTTTGAGGTATCAGCAAGGAAGAGGCTTCAGAAAGTCAATAAAAAATAGAGAACCCGGAGACAGGGCTAATGATCAAGATCTCCTGACTGCATGATCCTCCATTCCCTCGTTCTTCTTGAGGATTACAAGGCAGGCGCTGTCAAGATTAGAATCTGATATGCATTAGCAATGTCCATTATGTGATGCTATGGTTTATAGTTTTATAGAGTTATTTGCAGAGAAGATCTTTGCAATCAAGATTTTTTATTGTCCTGTAGCATCTAAAATTCAACACAAAGCAATTTTGCAAATAGGCTATAGAATAATTTTCTTTTCTTTTGCATATTCAGTAGCCCAGAGCACTGGGTATCTGCAAATGTTTTTTTGTTAAAATATGATGTAATATCATGTTATGTAATGCCATGTAATCTACTCACAGCATAGTTCTGTGTGGTAGTGATAGAGTTAAATAACTCTGACACAGCCCTTTGCAGGAGGTTGCTAGATGTTGGCTGGCTCCACCCCTAGCTCAAGAGTGTTCTATTCATTCTTAGAAGGGAGTTAGGAACTAGAGGAAGCAAAGTCCATATGCTCCCCCTCCTTGGGCTTCAAGTTCCAGAGGCTTTGTGATCTCTGACTGATTGTTGCAAAATCTACAACAAGAGAGAAAGAAGAAGGTTCAGAAATCTGCATGGCCGAGCAACCAGAGTCAGTCAGTAAGGTAACCGCCATTAAGGGCAATACAGACTTTACTGCCATGAAGGGATTACAGTTAAGACACCCTACACACTTAAGGAATGACTTGGCCAGTCGTATAATTTGACCTGTACGCCTCAGTGCGTATTTCAGTCATAACTGTAAAATTCCACATCTGCAGTTCATATGCAAGCCTATGTAACCATGTACTGTATGTCAGCACAACAAGAATTAGGGGATGCCGTATTTGTTCTGTGTTTTTATAAAAAGAGGTAATAGGGATAATGTACACATATAGCGCCATGCTGTACGACAGCAAGTCTTAAACAAGTCGCCGACCAAAAATAGTGGTGCTTCTTTAAACAGCAGTTACCCAGGACTAATGTATGCAATCGACAAAAACGTTGATCGCATAAATTCAACCCCTCAGATGCCGTGGTCAAATGTGACCACGGAATCTGGGAGGCTAAACACCCAGACTGTGCACTCCTGGCCATGTACTGGCTCCTTTTAGCGAGGATCATAAACTATAAACTATAAGAAAAGCAATCTAATAATTGCTTGTTAGTTTCCTAGGAGAACTATTAAAAAGTGTACAAAAAAAAAAAAAAAGAAAAAAGGTTTTAATAATATTAAACAAAATAAAAAAAAATATAAAGATTCAAACCACCCCCCCAAAATAAAAATACCTAAACAATAAAAAAATAAAAAACATTATGGGTATCACTGCATGCAAAAACACCTGTACGATATTAAAATATAAAAATATTTATCCCAAACGACAGACAGCGAAACAGAAAAAAAGTCTTAAATGGCCAATTTGCCATTTTTGGTCTCTTCACCTCCCACAAAAAAATTGAACAAAAAGTGATCAAAAAGTCATATACACCCCATTATGATATCAATGAAATGCACAGATCGCTCCACAATGAGTCCTCACATAGCTCCATACACATAGAAATTAAAAGATTATATGGGTCAGAATATGGTGGTGCAAAGAAAAAAATAGTTTTTCCCAAAGTTTTTAATTTTTTTCAGTATTCAGTATTTCAAGTGTGGTTTCATTGTAATTGTACTCACCCGGAGAATAAAAGTAACAGGTCAGTTTTACTGCTTAGGAAACAATGTTAAAAACGTCATAAAACTGTGGAGGAATGGTGTGTTTTTAATAATTCCACCCTACTTGGATTTTTTTCCCCGCTTCCTACCACCTTGTATGCAACCATAAATTATGCAATTGGGAAGTAAAAAAAGGCCTCATACGGCCATGTGAATAAAAAAATAAAAAAAGGTTATGGCTTTGAGAGGGCTGGGAGTAAAAAACACTAATGAAAAAATGGAAAATCACCCTGTCTTGAAATGGTATCTGTCAGCAGTTTCAACAATGCACTGCAAAAACTGCTGATAGCACTAGGTAGGGGGCTGAGGAGGGCAGCACAAACATAGTTATTTAAATAGCTGTTCGTTGGGGTCCCGGTTGTCGGACCTGCACTGATCAGATGTTGATAACCTATCCAGAGGACAGGTCATCAGATACAAAGAGTAGAGCATTCAACTAGGACACCACTACAGCTGTCACTGTGAAGTGTAAAGCAGGGAGGAAGGGTTATGAAGTAGCTCAAAGCAGAGAGAACTTCACAGTGAATCTTCTCAGTGTGGATACTGATACAATGGATACGGTCGTGTGCATGGGGCCTAACTAAGTAGACCTAGGGCCAGAGCCGTGAGAGCCGATTCTGCATGACGATGCAAAACATACTAGATGAAAAACTAGCTGAAGGCACTTCGCGTGCTGCCATATGGTGCGATCATACAACACCGTATTATAGAGGGATTCTCCCCTAGAAACAATGAATAATCCCATCTCTCACTTTTCACTTTTTTAGGGTACTTTCACACTAGCGTTTTGGATTCCGTTTGTGAGATCCGTTTCAGGGCTCTCACAAACGGTCCAAAACGGATCAGTTCGGCCCCAATGCATTCTGAATGGATAAGGATCCGTTCAGAATGCATCAGTTAGGCTCCGTTCCGCCTCTATTCCGTTTTGGAGGCAGACACCAAAACGCAGCATGCAGCATTTTGGTGTCCATCTGAAGAGGCGGAGCCTAACGGATCCGTTTTTTTTTTCAATGTAAGTCAATGGGGACGGATCCGTTGTCAGTGACACAATATGGTGCATTTGAAAACGGATCCGTTCCCCATTGACTTTCAATGTAAGTCAAAACGGATCCGTTTTGGACTTTGTCATTTTTCTTTAAAGCTAATGCAAACGGATCCGTTCTGAACGGATAGAAACGTTTGCATTAGAGGTGCGGATCCGTCTGTACAAATAAACAGACGGATCCGCACCAACGCTAGTGTGAAAGTACCCTTAGACCTCCCATTATTAGATTTCCTGGTGTGAAATAATATGTGCAACGTACCAGACAACTGATGACATTCCTCTAACTATCTTGATATAGACGAGTGTGACCTGGAGAGGGATTTGCTGGCTTTATATACACCGAACAGCCATAACATTAAAAAGATGAAGTGAATAATATTGTCTCGTAACAATGGAACCCGTAAAAGGGTGGGATATATTCGGAGGCAAGTGAAGAGCCAGTTCTTAAAGTTGACATTTTGGAAGCAAAAAAAACGGCCAAGTGTAGGAAGAGGGTAAGGATCTGAATGACTATGCCAAGGGGAAAAATTGCGATGTCTAGATGACTGAGTCACAGCATCTCCAAATGGAAGATCATGTGGGGTGTTCCTGGCTTATAGTGGTCTGTTTCTACCAAAACGGGCCAAAGGAAAGATAACTGGTGAACTGGTGAGAAAGTCATTGGGTAGACACAAGTCTCACTGATGTGTGGAGAGAGCAAAGGCTAGCCGGTTTGATTCGACAGCTACTACCAGTCAAGGCACAGGCTCCATTAAAAACCTCTGAAGATGTCCTCTGGTATCTGGCACAAAGATGAGTCCTGTGACTTGTAAGTTTTAGCCTCCATGTTTTCCAAAACATCCCACAGACAATCAGATTGAGACCTGTGGAGAGCTACTGGCCATTAACCATCTCAAAAAGTGCCTAAGCACGTGAGCATCAGAACTAAAGTGTAGGGCAATGGAAGAAGGTGGCCTGGTCTGATGAATTACATTTTCTTTTTACGTCATGTGTATAGTTGGGTGCATGTGTGTCACTTATCTGGAGAAGACAAGGCAGCAGGATACACTATGGGAAGAAGACAAGTTAGTGAAGGCAGTGTGATGTTGTGGGCCGTGTTCTTCTGAAAACAGTGAGTCCTAGCATCATGTGGAAATGATACGTACCACCTACCTAAACATTGTACAGACCAAGTACCCCCTTTCATGGCAGGAGTATTCCCTAATGGCAATGGCCTCCTTCAGAAGCATAATGCCCCTACTACTCTGCAAAAATTATTCAGGATTCAGGAATGGTTTGAATAACATGACAAAGAGTTCTAATTGATGACTTGGCCTCCAGATTTCCTAGATCTCAATCCATGGAGGCTGCAACTCATACGTCCCAGGACTTAAAGGATCTGCTGCTAATGTCTTGGTGCCAGATACCGCAGGACACCTTCAGTAAGAGACTTGACGATTTGGAGACATTTTAGATGAATAAGTGGGGCTTGCACAATATTACGGCGGTTGTTTAGGTTAGAAAAAAAATAATGTACATTAGTCCTATAAAAAGTGTCTCTTTGACCACTGCTGACTTTCCAAGAACCCAACATAGGATATGATCCCGAGCAAAACTCCTCCACATGGTGCCAACAGGCCTTGTTCTACCACTACTGAGTTAATTAGATGTGTTCCATGAAATCAGCTTAGTGTGACCTGCCGAGTAAGTACATACACACCAATCTCTAACACAGCAAATGTGAGGAAAGACAACAGAAGCAAAGAAGACAAAGATAATAATAATTGGAAGAATAAAACAAAAATTGTAAAAACAGATGAATTCATCGATCCTAGACTATACAAATAATGAAAGCAGAACTCTAGACAATCTGATCTTTCTTTCAAAGTCATTATTCTACAACCTAATACAAACAACAGTATCTGTTTTGCGGCCCGCAAATTATGTATTCACAAAATACGGATGCGGTCTGTATGCCGTTCACATTTTTTTTGCAGACCCATTGACATCAATGGGTCCTTGGTCAACATTTTGCAGACATATTCTATCGTTTTGCGATACAGACATACGGATTCAGAAAGATAAAACATGTCCTATGCTTGGCGCAAAATGTGGACGGCGGACCCATTAAGTCATACATATGGTCGTGTGCATGTAGCATGGCCAGCTGTAGTCTGCACAGTCTATATTTTTGTGCAATGGAACTGGCAGGAAGGGACAAGCATAGTCATCCATTTATGAAATAGAGAGCGGTGTTATTTAGTCATCCGGTCACCCACTTGTAGACGAGCATGCACGTTCACTTCCTGTCTTCTCCTCCCTTGTCTCCTTTGCCTCTTTCAGTTAATATGGTGTTTGTTTGCCCTATTGTCAAACCCCTCTGAATTATGTTCACATGATAGCCCACATGCAAGCCGAGGAGCTAGTCATGGCAATTCCTGGTACTTTTCTTCTAGAAGTTTTCTATTAATTTAAGGCACATCCTGGGCAAGGAAATGTATAATGTGGTAAGACTGTGATTGATATATTCTGAATACTGTGGGAACGTGGCCTGAATACGTTTCGTGGAGGCTCCTGGGCAAAGTAATAATGTGGAGGTGAAATAAGGAGATGACGTAATCCCTAAATAATTGTGTTCTACGTTGATTAATAATACCACCACATAATGACCATGCAATGTCTACACTAAGGATGAGAACATTGATTCTGAATGAACCTGATATGTCCCGAATTTCCCAAAAACTTCAGATTCCCACAAATCCAAATTTCTTGGATTCTCTCAAATTTGGGCAAATCCGAAGCAAATTTTGTGAAAAATTTTGTGAACCTGAAACAAACCAAATCTCAAAAAGTTCGCTCACCTCTACTCTACCATACAGTAGCCAAAAAACAGTATGCAACTGTCACCGAGACTGACCTAGACCCCTCCATGAATTCCCAAAAGCATACACAAAAGAGAAGCCCCATAGAAAAGATCAAACTAGACAGACCTGGTGTCTAATTTACCCCCTTGCTATGACCCTTGGGTCAATTCCCCTTTGCCTTCTTTTCTAAGAATGCAGTTCATCTGTAGGGGTGGGGGTTCTGGACAGGATCTCATTACCTAATAGCAAAGGGGTTGAGACCCAAATAGAAACTTTTTCCAAGGGCAACATAGAACTTGTAAAGGCTACCTTCAAGGTACATAAACCATTGGATACATGGGTTCTGCACAAAGAAGCTTCAGTTACCATAGGGTTCTTTGTGATTCGGTTCATGTAATGTCCACAGTACATATCAGCATATGACGCCTCCATGATACCAGTTGGTAAGACATGTTTTGAAGCTCCTTTGTGGTTCAAATGAAGGTATGATATAATATATGGAAAGCCATAAAGTTACAACCATGAAAGAGAAATGCGAACGCGAATGAGGAGCCACCATTATCATGGAAAGATCCCAAGTCCATCAATATAGGAAACTTGTATTAACCATGGCCTCCACATACAGAGAGGCAATGGTTAATCATGTGAAATGAGAGATGTTATTGGTATTCTGCTTTTTTTTCTGTGATGGCGTCCGATAAAAATATTAGGCAATAACAACCGGGTCCATTTTAATTTCTTTTAGCGGCAAATTTCTTCTCCAATTCAGACCATGTTTCCCTGTGAATGTGAAACCTAATCCCGGACTGTTGTGAGTTTGCTTAATTAAGATGAAACCTAATCTTCTTGTTTTGATGCACGCCTCACCTTGGACGTGTTTCAAGTTCTGCATTATAACATTAATATGAATTTTTCTGAGTAATCCTGGAGTACTTTATAAAAGCAATATGGGGCGATATCTGGGATGTTTTCGAATGTATAATTCAGGGCTGTTTTTGGATTTATCCTAATGCAAAGAAAGGTTGGACCGTGATGCCACCAAAGCTGTTATAGAGTAAGTTGGAAACTTTGAATAGAACAGCCATACCGGCGGTCAGACACATAACGCGATCAAACATTGATGACCTATCATGTATTCTGCGTTCAAGAACAGTCTTCCCCTCTGTAGGCTCCATCTCTGATTGTCAGTTTTCCCTGAGCTAATATGAAGGCTAGTTGCTATGATGTATTCCATACACAACACACAGAGAAGAGGAGATCCTGATTCCTGCTAACCACCTCAGAAGAGACAGCATGGGAGACGTAATCCACCAGTAATGAGCAATGTAGCTGTGAGTCCAGCACTGGGGTGAGATAGTAACAACTAATGGACCCGGCAGCAATACTCTGTGTGTCCCTCTGCCTCTGTTTCCCACAGCAGCACACGCCTCCTCCTTCCTTCTATGGGCAGCTATTTCCTGATAAGATGTCTCATCTCTCAAGATGAATATTCGTTTTTAATTGAGGGTGTGTGATCAGTAGTGATGAGCGGCAGGTGCCATATTCGAATTCGCGATATTTCACAAATATTTCACGAATTCGTGACTTCGTTATATTCATGCAATGGTTTTTTATCGCGAAAAATCGTCATTGAAATATTTGTGTGCGCATATTGGCCATTACCATAGTATATGGGCCATTGCCTGTCTGCTTCTTGCTTGTGGGCCAATGTTAGAAGGCTAGAATATCGTAGTCTGTAGTGTATTAGAATATTCTTCATTATTTAATTTATTTGAGCTTATGCGAAAAATCGGAAATGTAATGTGCACGTTAATTGAGTAAGGGCGGGTTATAGGCAACTTTACTGTTTAGTTGGCTTGCTAGAATTCGCAAATATGTAGAAAATAGTGTGACATATGTTCATAAAAACGAATATTCGTCTTTTTTTTTTTCATCTGAACTCATTACATTTACTAATGGGTTCAGATGAAAAAAAAAAAAACGAATATTCGTTTTTACGAATATTTATCACACTATGTTCTAAATATTCACGAATTCTCGAAGTGCCAATATTTGCGATAAAAATTTGCAATGCGAATATTTGCCCTCAACACTAGTGATTATTACTGGAGACAGAGGGAGGCTAATAAATCGGAAAAGGGGCATGGATCTTTAATAAGATCTATGTCATGTCATGAATCATTTCTATACTTAAAGTCCTAAAATAGCTAAAAGCACTCACAGCTGATATCACCTATGATTGGAGTCCTTAACGTTCCATTTTGTTTTCTAATCAACCCAGACTATCATGACAGCTTCTCCTGGCCTCACCTTGTCTCTGTGCAATTTGTTGCCCCCCACCCCTTGTGCACCAAATGTTTATAGAGCATCCTTAGTACCTCAAATAATATTATTGCTCCACACATCTATCTCATATCTATCTATCTATCTATCTATCTATCTATCTATCTATCTATCTATCTCATATCTATCTATCTATCTATCTATCTATCTCATATCTATCTATCTATCTCTCTATCTATCTATCTATCTATCTATCTATCTATCTACTATCTAATCACTATCTCATATATATGTATCTATCTCATATATATGTATCTATCTCATATCTATGTATCTATCTCATATCTATGTCTCTAATACATGTTAACAATAACAATACACCTGTTGTTGAATTTATTTTATTTTTGGGAAAAAGCTCCTATTGACCCCTCTTCCTTCCTTCTTATGTAATTTTTCTCATTCTATTAAGCAGGAACCAGAGACATAAGGGCCGGGGCGGGAGAAGTAATATGTGTTATTGATGGTATTGATCATTGGTTCAGGAGGCTGATGTATAATTTTGAACCTCTACTGTGTTGTATACTTCAGTGCAAACCTCGGAAAGGATAATTTTCCCTTCCATTTGGATTTGGAATGGATCCCAGAAGAGATCAATGAAATAAAATCAGAATGGGAGAATTGGGGCTGTTTTTTTCTCTGCTGACGTCTGTTCCTCTATTTGGATAAGAACAATGAAAGCTAAATTGGACCTCTCCTTGACTTGTGTGAATCCGCAATAACAGGCCCTATGGTTCTTCATAGAGGAAAAATTAGCTGCAGGAGAGCAATTAAATAAAATGTACCCAGAAAGAACATTCACCACTTGCAACGTACATTTTTGCCTCCACATTCTGAGACTCTCAACATTATTAAAGGGGCTGTCCACTCCTTTTATATTGATGGCCTCTCCTCAAGATCCGACGCCTGTCGCCGCCACCAATCCTCTGTTGTTTAGTAGCTCTGGCGATGGAACAGCTCTCCATACATTGTGTAGTGGAAGGAGTTGGTTACTGCAGCATTGAAGTGAATGGTAACAGTGCAGTGACCCACTTGTTCATTGCTAAAGGGGTCCATGCTATGGCTCACTAGTGATGTCGCGAACATAAAATTTTCAGTTCGCGAACAGCGAACGCGAACTTCCGCAAATGTTCGCGAACGGTCGAACCGGACGAACCGCCATAGACTTCAATTGGCAGGCGAATTTTAAAACCCACAGGGACTCTTTCTGGCCACAATAGTGATGAGAAAGTTGTTTCAAGGGGTCTAACACCTGGACTGTGGCATGCCGGAGGGGGATCTATGGCAAAACTCCCATGGAAAATTACGTAGTGGACGCAGAGTCGGGTTTTAATCCATAAAGGGCATAAATCAACTAACATTCCTAAATTGTTTGGAATAACGTGCTTTAAAACATCCAGTGTGTGTATACGATCAGGTATGATGTTGTATCGATCAGGTAGTGTAAGGGTTACGCCCGCTTCACTGACATTGACAGACCAAACTCCCCTTTTAATGCACCGCAAACAGTTCATTTGCACAACCGCAAACTCCCCATTTGCACAAGGTTGGATACCAAGCTAGCCACGTCCCGGTGATGTCATTGAAGGTTTCTTCCTCCACCCAGCCACGTACAACACCAAGGGTCCCAAAAAGGTGAATTGAATTGATTTTTCGAATGGTGAGATGGTTAAAAAAAAGCTGGCTCCCTCCCCTTTGTTTTTATCCATGGTGACTGCGTCTGCGCCGTGCAATTTACTGTCACACCCGATATGAGTATAATTTTCTGTAGTACTATTCTCATCAGTTTAATCCCTCTAACGTCCCCAATCTGGGGGCCATTTATTGAATAGATTTTTCGAACGGGGAGATGGTTAAAAAAACGTTGGCTCCCTCCACTCTGTTTTAAACCACGGTCACTGCGTCTGCGCCGTGCAATTTACTGTCACACCCGATATGGGTGGTATTTTCTGTAGTACTATTCTCATCAGTTTAATCCCTCTAACGTCCCCAATCTGGGGGCCATTTATTGAATAGATTTTTCGAACGGGGAGATGGTTAAAAAAACGCTGGCTCCCTCCACTCTGTTTTAATCCACGGTCACTGCGTCTGCGCCGTGCAATTTACTGTCACACCGGATATGAGTGGTATTTTCTGTAGTACTATTCTCATCAGTTTAATCCCTCTAACGTCCCCAATCTGGGGGCCATTTATTGAATAGATTTTTCGAACGGGAGATGGTTAAAAACGCTGGCTCCCTCCACTCTGTTTTAATCCACGGTCACTGCGTCTGCGCCGTGCAATTTACTGTCACACCCGATATGAGTGGTATTTTCTGTAGTACTATTCTCATCAGTTTAATCCTCTAACGTCCCCGACTCCCCAATCTGGGGGCCATTTATTAAATAGATTTTTCGAACGGGGAGATGGTTAAAAACGCTGGCTCCCTCCACTCTGTTTTAAACCACGGTGACTGCGTCTGCGCCGTGCAATTTACTGTCACACCCGATATGAGTGGTATTTTCTGTAGTATTATTCTCATCAGTTTAATCCCTGTTACGTCCCATATCAGGGATTGCCTTTTGTGAAAAAAATTTAGGCCGGGTACCTTCGACTGCCTTCACAGTGACAGACCAAACTCTCATACACTAAACTGAATTGATTTCAGGAACCGGGAAATGGAAAAAGCAGCTTGGTCGGTCCTCTTACTCCCAAATTGGGGCACTGCGCGTGCACAGAGCAATGTGCTGTGACACCCTATATGAGTGGTGTCTTAACTAGTACTATTCCTATCAGTTTAATCCCTGTTACGGACCCTATCCGGTCGAATTGATTAACCATTGTCGAATTAGCGAACCATTACGACATCATGAAATAATTTAGTTCTGAGCTCTGTACTTGCTTTGTATTGGAATTGATGGGGATTTTTTAATTGCCTGCATCATTTCTAATAAACTATTAAGAGACTTTATTATGATTTTTTATTTTATGTATTAAAAACCCATACAACATATAAAAAAAGGCAAATTAATGTTTTTCTATGAAATATTATCCAGCCGTCCGATCGCTTTTGGTCTGACCATAATGAAGCAACGGCCTTATCATCTGGGGTGTGGCAACATTGCCAACACACTTATAGAGGTGATGATGATTGCTTCATTGTGATACGCAAGCCCCTTCACCACAACAAGGTAACGATCATGAAGGGGAATTGACACTTGTATGTGCCTTTTTTTTGGTTTGTTTTTGCAGCCACAGTGCTGCACCATAGGACAGAAAAATTAGGCATGTACACATGCCTGAAAAATAATGGCACTGTTGCAGCCGCTATTGTAGCAGCGGCCGGAAAAATTTATGTTTTCCAGGCAGAAAAGTGACTAAAACATTGCGGCTTGAACCCTAGTTGGTGGTGGAGAATTCACGAAAGTCATCCGGTATACAGACATTAAATACAGCAGCGTGGGGACCATTTTGAGGCCAAGGCATGTAATCAGGCCTTTTGTTAGTCAAACGTATCCCCCACTGTCAGTCCCTTCGGGATCCATGCCTCATTCATCTTTATGAAGGTGAGGTAATCAACACTTTTTTGACCGAGGCGACTTCTCTTGTCAATGATAATGCCTCCTGCTGCACTCAAGGTCCTTTCTGACAGGACACTTGAAGCAGGACAGGCCAGAAGTTCTATCGCGAACTGGGATAGCTCAGGCCACAGGTCAACCCTGCACACCCAGTAGTGAAGGGGTTCATTGCTCCTCAGAGTGTCGATATCTGCTGTTAAGGCGAGGTAGTCTGCTACCTGTCGGTCGAGTCGTTCTCTAAGGCTGGATCCCGAAGGGCTGTGGCGATGAGTAGGACTGAAAAAGCTCCGCATGTCCTCCATCAACAACACATCTGTAAATCGTCCAGTCCTTGCCGCCGTGGTAGGAGGAGGATTACACTCACCTCTTCCCCTGTTAGATTCCCGTTGTGCTGTGACATCCCCCTTATAAGCTGTGTAAAACATATTTTTTAGTTTGGTTTTGAACTGCTGCATCCTTTCCGACTTTCGGTAATTTGGTAACATTTCTGCCACTTTCTGCTTATACCGGGGTCTAGTAGCGTGGCCACCCAGTACAGATCGTTCTCCTTTATCCTTTTTATACGTGGGTCCCTCAACAGACATGACAGCATGAAAGACCCCATTTGAACAAGGTTGGATGCAGAGCTACTCATTTCCCGTTCCTCGTCCTCACTGATGTCATTGACTGTCTGTTCTTCCCCCCAGCCACGTACAACACCATGGGTCCCAGATAGGTGACAACAACGAGCACCCTGGGGTGCCTGCTGTGGTTGGTCTTCCTCCTCCTCAAAGCCGCCACATTCCTCCTCTGACTCCTCTTCCTCATACTCCTCTTCCAGCGTTGCTGCAGGTCCGGCAAGCGATGATGACAAGGCTGTTTCTGGTGGTGATGGTGACCACAACTCTTCCTCTTCACGCTCATCTACAGCCTGATCCAGAACTCTTCGCAGGGCACGCTCCAGGAAGAAAACAAATGGGATGAGGTCGCTGATGGTGCCTTCGGTGCGACTGACTAGGTTTGTCACCTCCTCAAAAGGACGCATGAGCCTACAAGCATTGCGCATGAGTGTCCAGTAACGTGGCAAAGATTCCCAGCTCCGCAGAGGCTGTCCTAGCACCCCGGTCATACAAATACTCGTTGACGGCTTTTTCTTGTTGGAGCAGGCGGTCGAACATTAGGAGTGTTGAATTCCAACGTGTCGGGCTGTTGCATATCAAGCACCTCACTGGCATGTTGTTTCGCCGCTGAATATCGGAAAAGTGCGCCATGGCCGTGTAGGAACGCCTGAAATGGCCACACACCTTCCTGGCCTGCTTGAGGACGTCCTGTAAGCCTGGGTACTTAGACACAAAACGTTGTACGATGAGATTCAACACATGTGCCATGCACGGCACATGTGACAACTTGCCCAAATTTAATGCCGACAACAGATTGCTTCCATTGTCACACACCACTTTGCCGATCTCCAGTTGGTGCGGGGTCAGCCACTGATCCACCTGTGCGTTCAGGGCGGACAGGAGTGCTGGTCCTGTGTGGCTCTCTGCTTTCAGGCAAGTCAACCCCAAGATAGCGTGACACTGTCGTATCCGGGATGTGGAATAGCCCCTGGGGAGCTGGGGGAATCAGTTGATGTGCAGCCAGACGCCGCAGCAGAAGAGGACTCAGCCGAGGAGGATATTGAAGAGGATGGAGTAGGAGTAGAGGAGGTGGCAGTAGGTCTGCCTGCAAGTCGTGGTGGTGTCACCAACTCCGCTGCGGAGCCACGCATTCCATGCTTGTCAGCCGTCAGCAGGTTGACCCAATGCGCAGTATACGTGATATACCTGCCCTGACCGTGCTTTGCAGACCAGGTATCAGTGGTCAGATGGACCCTTGCCCCAACACTGTATGCCAGAGATGCCATGACTTCTTTTTCAATGACATGGTAGAGGTTTGGGATTGCCTTTTTTGAAAAGAAATTTCATCCGGGTACCTTCCACTGTGGTGTCCCAATAGCGACACATTTTTTGAAGGCCTCAGACTCTACCAGCTGGTATGGTAAAAGCTGGCGGGCTAAGAGTTCCGTCAAGCCAGCTGTCAGTCGCCGGGCAAGGGGGTGACTTTGTGACATTGGCTTCTTATGCTCAAACATGTCCTTGACAGACACCTGACTGTGGGAAGATGAGCAGGAACTGCTGAAGGTGAGAGATGGAGTGGCGGGTGGTTGAGAGGGGGCAGGGAGGACAGCAGTGGTTGACGTGGCTGAAGATGCTGGACCAGGAGGAGCATGGTGGCTTTGAGTTTGTGTGCTGCTTGTACTCATGTGTTGATCCCATAGGCGTTTGTGATGTGAGATCATGTGCCTTCGCAAAGCAGTTGTACCAAGGTGGGTGTTGGACTTCCCACGACTCAGTTTCTTTTGGCACAGGTTGCAAATGGCATTGCTTTTATCAGAGGCAGACACACAAAAAAAATGCCACACTGCTGAGCTTTGCAATGACGGCATTCTGGTGGTGGCAACAGCATGCGTTGACTGGCGTGCTGTCTGGCTGACCCCAGGTGCCGATACATGCTGTCTGACTGTGCCACTAACTCCTTGCGACGACCTCCCCCTGCTTCCAACTCGTCTCCTCATTCTCTCTGTCTCCCCTTCAGAACTTTCCCCCTCTTCTTCTCTTCGAGCAGGCACCCACGTGGCATCCGTGGACGCATCGTCATCATCAACCACTTCACTTGCATCTGACACCTCAGCAAAGGAAGCAGCAGCGGGTACAACATCATCATCATCATCATCACACTGTACGCCCATGTGTGTAATCCTGCCTGACTGAGACATATC
Source organism: Bufotes viridis (assembly GCA_033119425.1). NCBI lineage: Eukaryota > Metazoa > Chordata > Amphibia > Anura > Bufonidae > Bufotes > Bufotes viridis. The sequence goes on along the minus strand of CM065597.1, from coordinate 26,600,148 downwards.
CCCGTAATCTACATCATCTGGCAATAATGGTTGCGCATCACTAATTGCATCCAACTGATGTGTAAATAACTCCTCTGACGGATCAAGTGAAGCGGCTGTGGTGGCTGTGGTGGTAGTGGTGGTGGTGGCGACGGGCGGGTGCGTGGTAACTTGAGAGCAGGTGACCGAAGCTGAGCTGAAAGGGGGATGGTGCGTCAAGGTTCTTAGCGGAAGCTGTTGAAGATTGGGTGTCCTATCTAAGCCAGTCAACTACGTCCTCTGAATTTTTCGGGTTCAGGGTACGTGGCCTCTGAAAACTGGGCATTATTCCAGGGACAGTGGAAATCACAGCACCACGACCACGACGGCCCCTGCGGGGTGGCCTGCCTCTGCCTGTCATTTTTTTTTTAGATAAGTGGTACTACGCGTGCTAGGTACTGTGCCACCCGGTATGAGTGGTTGGCACTGGCAGTGGGCACACTACAGTCAGTGGAAGCGGGCCTGACACACACTGGCAGCAGGCAAGCAACTGAATTTAGACTACTGTCTAAAAATTAAATGCCTTATTTATCGGCAAGCTACTGTGCCACCCGGTATGAGTGGTTGGCACTGGCAGTGGGCACACTACAGTCAGTGGAAGCGGGCCTGACACACACTGGCAGCAGGCAAGCAACTGAATTTAGACTACTGTCTAAAAATTAAATGCCTTATTTATCGGCAAGCTACTGTGCCACCCGGTATCAGTGATTGGCACTGGCAGTGGGCACACTACAGTCAGTGGAAGAGGGCCTGACACACACTGGCAGCAGGCAAGCAACTGAATTTAGACTACTGTCTAAAAATTAAATGCCTTATTTATCGGCAAGCTACTGTGCCACCCGGTATCAGTGGTTGGCACTGGCAGTGGGCACACTACAGTCAGTGGAAGAGGGCCTGACACACACTGGCAGCAGGCAAGCAACTGAATTTAGACTACTGTCTAAAAATGAAATGCCTTATTTATCGGCAAGCTACTGTGCCACCCGGTATCAGTGGTTGGCACTGGCAGTGGGCACACTACAGTCAGTTGAAGTCGGCCTGACACACACTAGCAGCAGGCAAGCAGCTGAAATTACACTAAAGTGTAAAAATTAAATGCCTTTTTATGCAAAGTCCTGTGCCAGCCGGTATGAGTGGTGGACACTGGCAGTGGGCACACTACAGTCAGTGGAAGTCAGCCTGACACACACTGGCAGGCAACTAACCTTAGATTAAAGTGTAAAAATTAAATGCCTTTTTTTGATGCAAAGTCCTGTGCCACATGGGATGACAGGGGTGGGCACTGGCAGTGGGCACACTACAGTCAGTTGAAGTCGGCCTGACACACACTAGCAGCAGGCAAGCAGCTGAAATTACACTAAAGTGTAAAAATTAAATGCTTTTTTATGCAAAGTCCTGTGCCAGCCGGTATGAGTGGTGGGCACTGGCAGTGGGCACACTACAGTCAGTGGAAGTCAGCCTGACACACACTGGCAGGCAACTAACCTTAGATTAAAGTGTAAAAATTAAATGCCTTTTTTTTATGCAAAGTCCTGTGCCACACGGAATGACAGGGGTGGGCACTGGCAGTGGGCACACTACAGTCTGTGGGCCTGCAGCTCCTCACACACAGGCAGGCCAGGCAACTGCAATATGTATATAAAGGAAAAAAAAAAGCAGACTAATGTTGCAGCCCTAAAACGGGCTTTTTGGGGTGCAGTCAGGACGCTGTCCTTACAGCAGAGATCAGATGAGTCTTTCAGGACTGGAGTGGACACTGAATTCACTAGCCTAGCTATCGATTTCCCAATTAAATCAGCAGCAGCTACACTGTCCCTCCTCTCACTAAGACTGCAGCTTCAGAATGAATCTAAAATGGATGCTGTGCAGGAGGTGGGAGGGTCTGGGAGGGAGGGTATGCTGCTGATTGGCTGGAATGTGTCTGCTGACTGTGAGGTACAGGGTCAAAGTTTGCTCAATGATGATGTATAGGGGGCGGACCGAACATCGCATATGTTCGCCCGGCAGAGGCGAACGGGAACAAGCTATGTTCGCCGGGAACTGTTCGCCGGCGGATAGTTCGGGCCATCTCTATGGCTCACCACCAAAGTTATCAAATGGTTCATTATTAGGCCTCTTTCACACGGGTGCCATGTTTGACGCCCGGATAAGAGGCGGGTGCGTTGCGGGAAAATGCGCGATTTTTCCGCACGAGTGCAAAGCGTTTTAATGTGTTTTGCACGCGTGTGTGAAAAATCGGCATGTTTGGTACCCAGACCCGAACTTCATCACTGAAGTCCGGTTTCGGGTTGAGTATTCTGTAGATTTTATTATTTTCCCTTATAACATGGTTATAAAGGAAAATAATAGCATTCTTAATACAGAATGCTTAGTAAAATGTGCATTAAGGGGTTAAAAATAAAAAAAAATTAAAAAAATAAACTCACCTTATGCACTCATCTCCATAGCCATCTGTATCGCCGTCCTCAGGACAGCGACACAGATGGCTGTGCTGCGGCAGGGGAGGGAGAGGCGTCTTCCTTCCCTGCTCCTCTGATAGGCTGCGGGCCTTGTGCCGGCAGCCTATCAGAGGCCGGTGCAGGCGGCGTGATGACGTCATTGCGCCGCCTAAGCAGTACAGAGCGGGACACAGGCCGGAAGAGGCCTGCATCGAATCGCATGTAGGTAAGTATAAGTGTTTCTTTTTTTATTATTTTGGACAATTTTACTGGCACATGGAAGGGGGTGGCGGGTGCAGACTGAGAGGAGGCTGGCACATGATGGGGGAGAGTGGCACTTATCACTGGCACATGAAGGGGAGGGAGAGGAGACTGGCACATGATGGGGGAGAGTGGCACTCATCACTGGCACATGGAAGGGGGGGTTGCAGAGAGGAGGCTGGCACATGATGGGGGGGAGAGTGGCACTTATCACTGGCACATGGAAGGGGGGGTTGCAGAGAGAAGGTTGGCACATAATGGGGAGAGTGGCACTCATCACTGGCACATGAGGGGGAGAGGAGACTGGCACATGATTGGGGGTGGGAGAGTGGCACATGATGGGGGGAGAGTGGCACTTATCACTGGCACATGAGGGGGAAAGGAGACTGGCACATGATGGGGGGGAATGGCACTTATTACTGGCACATGAGGGGAGAGGAGACTGGCACATGATTGGGGGAAGAATGGCACTTATCACTGGCACATGGAAGGGGGTTGCAGAGAGAAGGCTGGCACATGATGGGGGAGAGTGGCACTTATCACTGGCACATGAGGAGGGGAAAGGAGACTGGCACATGATGGGGGAGAGTGGCACTTATCACTGGCACATGAGGGGGGAGGAGACTGGCACATGATGGGGGGAATGGCACTTATCACTGGCACATGAGGGGGAGTGGAGACTGGCACATGATTGGGGGAGAATGGCACTTATCACTGGCACATGGAAGGGGGGGTTGCAGAGAGGAGGCTGGCACATGATGGGGGGAGAGTGGCACTTATCACTGGCACATGAGGGGGGGGAGGAGACTGGCACATGATGGGGGGGAGAGTGGCACTTATCACTGGCACATGAGAGGGGGGGAGGAGACTGGCACATTATTGGGGGGGGGAGTGGCACTTGTTACTGGCACATGAGGGGGGAGAGGGGAGAGTGGCACTTGTTACTGGCACATGATGGGGGGGAGGGGGAGAGGCACTTTTCACTAGCACATGATTGGGGGGCATCTATGGGGGCACCTCTTACTGGCACTTTATTGGGGGGCACTACGGGGACATCTAATGAGGCCACAAAGAAGGGGTATTTTATATGGGGGCTCTGTGTGGTACTAGTATTATCAGGGGTATTAACTCTTTCTGCAGTATAATATTGGGGACCACAGTGGCACAGTATTGGGGGTAGTAGGATGAATTGTCCAGAAGATAGGAGGATGATGGAAAAATAGTAAACTGAGTTTTATTTTTGTTGTCAAACTGCAGAGACGAAAACTGGTGGTCTGGTCTGCAGGTCTGAAAGGAGAAGATGAGGACAGAGAACATCTACATCACAGGAGACGTCACTGGATGTAAGAGGTAAGTGGGGCTGTATTTCTGTAGTGATGGGAGCAGGGGCGCATGGATGGCCGGAAGTGCCCCTCCCGAGACCAGGATCTGGATCCGCCACTGGCAGACAAGGACAGGGTTCATGCACAGGAACGTATTTTCTTTCCGTGTCCGTTCCATTTTTTGTTTTTTTATGCGGACCATATGCGGAACTCTGTGTGCATTCCATTTCCATATGTCCTCATCTCCTATTATTGTGGGCATTACGGACAAGGATAGCACTGTTCTATTAGGGGCCAACTGTTCCGTTCCGCAAAATGCGGAATGCACATGGACATCATCCGTATTTTTTGTGGACCGAAAAATATATGCGGTCGTGTGCATGAGCCCTTACAATGGATCTGCAAAAAAAATGGATATAACACCAATGTCATCCTTTTGTTTTTGCAGATCCATGTTTTGCGGACTGCAAAATACATACACTCGTGTATATGAACCCTAAGGAGGGGGGAGGCGGGAAGGCCACTCTATTAAGTATGTAATTAATGAATAATGATACAATATGCAAATATTGACGCTAACACATTTGCATACGTTTCACTCATTTTCAGGCATTAAGCCCCTCGGTCCGTTCGCTGTTTGCTTTTAATGTTTAAGGACAAAATGTCCGCCTCCATCTTCTGTCGGAAATGATATTTACTTCCATCGGCGGTGCGGAAATCTCTGAAGTTCTGCAAATATTAAAAAACTGAAACAAAGCAGGAGAGTGGAATTCACGCCTCTCTTAGCAGAAATAACATTTATTTTTATGCTTTTCATCCCTGCGCTGACCCCCTGCACTCAGACACATCAGAATCCACAGCGACGACTGTGAGAGCTCGGCCCTGCTCCGCACTATTATTTTCTCCCTCTTCTTTCACCGCACTAAATATATACACAGTCCTTGCCTGAATACATAGCAGGACTGGAAAAGGACCGCAATGTAATTTTACGGTGCAGATATCCAAGAAATACTATTACACGGGGCACGGCGAGCTCCTGTCTGCAGGCGCAGGTCTGTTTCTTTTTGAAAATGCCTCAGTGGCATCCCTACGACCTTGTGAAGGTCCTTTCCAAGAAAATAGATTTTTTGTATTTTTTTATTTCCTACGGTTTTTCATTTCCTTTTGGAGTTTTGACATCTTTCCATTGCACAAATCACGCTGCGACTGAAAACCACTGACAAATGGAGACGACAATGGAGGCTTTGCTTGGTGTAAGGAGTCGGCAGTAAAATCGCGAAATAAATCATCTCAAATGAGACATTGAAAATAATCCCCTGACTCTAATACAACGGGAGCGGGTGGATAAAAAAAGGCTTTGAGAAAGCAAGATGGAAATGTAAGAGGGGATTGTGTCAGATACTGGGATATTCTGGAAAGAGAGGGGGCCCTGGCATGATCGGGGAGCAGGCAGGTATAGGGTTAATAGCAGGATAAAGGGAAACGGGGATTAGGAGAGAGAAACAGGGCTGATTGGGGGTGGGGGGCTTAGCAGGGAGGGGAGCAACAGTATATGCTAGAACAGGGATGGCTAACCTCCAGCTGTGGTGAAACTACGACTCCCAGTATGCTCCATTCATTTCTGTGGAGTTCTGAGAACAGCCAAGCAAGTGTGCATCTTGTGGGTTGTAGTATTACCACAGCTGGAGTGCCTGAGGTTAGACATGACAGTGCTAGGGGGATGAGTGGAGCCTCTATTCCCACTGTGACTCTGGACCCAAAACAACCTGCCAATGCGCTCACCTTTTTTTTTGGAAGGTTTTGTTGAAGGCTTTGTTTAGCTCATGTTGATCATCTTCACGTCAACCAGCTGATAAAGACTCTCCCTAGAACATCCACAAACTAGACTGGACCACCCACTTATGTGCGGGGCTTATGTAAGCCCACCCATTTTCTGCCAGTGGCAGCCTGAAATTGCCAGGACAGTCTCGATGCTGACCAGATCAAAAAACACTCTTCAGAGATAAGGACTACACATGGAACCATCAGTGCAACTACCTGACGGTAAAGCAGAAAGCAAAAAAGTCTGGAGATACACTGAAAGAGAAGGCTGGAGAACAAAAACTGTTGACAATTGTTACTAAAGACCAGTTGAAAAAAATCATTTTTATCCCAAAATCAAAAATTCTGCGCAATGGGGCTCAGAGGGATACCAAGCACAGCCGCTATACGGAGCTGTGCTTGGTGAGTAAAGAGAAGGCCGCAATGCTCACAGGAGAACCACTGCCTTCTCAAACAGCTGATCGTCGGGGGTCCTGGATGTTGGACCCCCACCGATCAGATACTGATAACCTATTATGAGGATAGGTCATCAGTATCAAAATCTCGGAAAACCCCTTTAAAGGCGTTTTCTGGGACCCTGCGGAACCCATCAACCCAATGATTACTGTCATGAAGCTGGGTAGATTGGTCTCTCTGGAAGTGACACAGCTCTGTTCAGAAATTCTACATCCACCCATGTCATGGTCTCCAGTCTGAACACCAGGCTTCCTGTCTGGTCTAGGGAGAGGCACATCATATCCAGAACTAGTCATCATTCTGGTGCATTCGCACCAGGGACAAGGGTCAAATAATTCTGGCAACGTCTACAGGACCTCTCCTGTCCTGGGCTTTGGAACTGGCATCCCTGTCCATAGACCAGACTGGAAACCTGCTATTCTGACTGATGGATGTGATGTGTTCTGATCTTTGGTGAAAGAGAGCAGGCAAATTATGATTAGTTAAAGGGTTTCTGTCACCAGATTTGGGCATCATAAGCTGTCTGACATTAGCTATGTGCCAATGTCAGACCATCCTAATAATGTTAATCATATGCCCCTCTGACCTTTTAGAAGGCAAAAAAATGTCTTTATAGTATATGCAAATTAGCCTCTAGGAGCAGGGAGGGCGTTACCCCTGCTCCTAGAGGCTCCGTGTTCCCATCTGCGGCTACGCCCCTCTTCTTTTGATTGACAGTGTCGGGCAGCTCAGCTCTCGTGCCTCCGGCCGAAATCCCGCACCTGCGCCGTCCGCAGTTCAAGATTCTAGTCAGTCTTAGTCTGGACATCAAAAACAACAGATGCAAAGATGTAATGCTGACAAAATTGCCTGTCCTGGACCAGGTACCACCTGGGACAGAACCAGTACAAGTACTAAAGCAACCAGATGAAAGGAGATGTGTAGAGAAAGTCCAGTAGAGATGACTTTTCTGAAAATAATTTATTGGCTCTACTGCACATGTGCTCAGGTCGCACCGGATACGCATTCAAGCAGATTGACCACCTGCGTAAGAATCTCCACATCCCAAGGTGAATTTCATGGATGTGTACGTGAGTGCAGCAACCTGTTCAAAAAGGTGCAAAATAGTTTGCTTGCCATTGAGGGGACCGCCCTGTGGTTGCATTGTATTATTTAAAATATACAACCAATGTCTGGATGCTTATGTCAGAGTCAACTAGTGAAGTGCAGTCCATGCATGATAACAACGGTCCTGATCTGTTTGCATTTGAATTCTTTACTAAATAACTGTTCTGTTGCACAGCTGTCTCCTCTTTGCTTCCTACTCTACTGCTACACTGCAAGGTATTGGTATCACAACCACCACCTTGCACCTCAAAACCTTAATCACCAATTATGTGTGACGATGGGGAGTAGGAGAAACCCCCCACCGTCCAGTGTCAGGGAGAAGAGGGGAGCAAGTAGGCCTGAGAGCTTGGATAAGGGAGCAGGTCACCTCCTAAAGCTTCCCTAAACCCAATCCCTGACCTCCTAACTGCATGAGCGGACCCAGATGGTAGGAGCACTCATGCACACGAAACTGGGCCCTACTGATCCTATAAGTCCCTGAAATAGGAGTCAGGGAAAAGAGACAACCTGTTCATCACAAACATGTATGGACAGGAGTCTCCACCAGCCTAGCTGCAAGGGAAAAGGCGAGACTAAATGCAGTAGCTGGAACGGCAGGTAAGCACACCATACCAACACACATACCTGCCGCAGCAACACCAACTGGAACCCGGGCAATCCAGGTATCCAGCACACCAGTTACTGCCTGGAAACCCCCAAGCAAACAGGGTGCATGGTGGCCCCAGGCAGAACAGCATTCAGACATGACTTTTGATTCACCCCTCCGGGAAATCACAAGGGCCCACTTCCGCAGGCAGACAAGGGAATGTCTAGCGTACATGCTGGACAACAAACAACAAACCAGACATGTAACAACACACTAGACATAGCAACAAATCACCAAATGAAACCCACACACCACAAATAAGGTGGGGAAAGGACAAGGAGGAGACAAAGACATTGCAGATAGCATCGATGACAAACTAGGATGGCTCTCAGTCTGCATCCAAGAAAGGATCCTACTCACACACAGGCAGACATAACAATGATCTCAGACTCACAGCAACAGCATATAAAGAGACCTGAGACCACACCCAACTCCACCTAGTTCCACACCAGCCAGAGAATTAACCCCTAAGGCACCAAACAGAAGGACAAATAGGGACAAGTAGAGACACAAAGATTAAAGGGAAAGTGTCCAGCATGCATAAAATGCACTACGTTGCCAATGGCAACCGCATGTACGACAAAAGGGTCATGGTCAATCACCAGCAAACCCTGAAACAGTCGTGACATTATGGCACCTCAACTGTCATCAGGCAGGAGAACTCCAGAACAGGAGTGTGCCCTGATGGGAAGAAAATATGCTACCTTGCCCATTACTGTGTGCCGGCCCAGGAACACTAGAACTGTGAGTACAACTACTACACCCAACCGGTCAATTCACTTGCAAGTCCCTGTGGTCTGGCACATTGCACCAACTTTCAAACACTATGGGTATCCCCCCCTTCCTCCCCACTCCTTCGGTCCACCCCGTACTGGTTCCTGCTTGCCAACTTGGACTGAATCACGTGCCACTTGGGGGACACTGCACAGCTACTGCCAGTTATTAGCTGCTAATGCATGTGGCCACTGTCCATTCCAAAAATTGACAAATGGGACGTGGACTATGGTGGACCCAAGGAGCAGAACCATGTGGTGGGGAGCAGGTAATTATGGTTTCCTCCACAAGTTCAGTAGAGGAATTGGGGCTGCCCAAAAGTGTTTGAAAGCTGTACAATCCCTTTTGAGGGTTGATGGGTGGTGGTAACTTAAACGTTTCTGGGCTGCAATACAAAATTTGTCACAGAAGACCCTGTTTATAGCACCGATTTCTTTTGGACACAGGGGCCTCCTGGATCCTCTCAGATTCCTGGGCTCAGTCTCGAGTTATACCCCAGCACTGCAAAAGATATAGGTGGAAAGCTATACCCTGCTCAATGTCTGAACTGCTATGACTGCATGGGGGTATTGCTGAGATGAATAGAGGAGAGTCCCACCTCTGCAAGCACCCTACAGGGACAAAGCAGTAGGTCTGCAAGTGCTGAAATTTCTCTGTTGCACATTTTGGTCCTTGCAGATATGTATCTGTTTATTTGCTTATCATATTATGATGTATGGACCAAACCCTTTATATTCTGAATTATTTATCGCATAAATGTATTGGTAATGTCATGTGCTATCGCCCTTTTTTCCCTTTGCTCAGCAATACGGTATTGTAATTTTTTTCTTTTGGGCTCCCTAGCTTATTACTTATTGCGCAGGATCTGCCCATATAATTAGCATTTTGTATGTGAATATGGACCTGACTGCTGCACTCACAGGGTCCTGAACCATAGGCAATAAAGGGGTTCTCCGAGATTTAACAACTGATGACTTATGTCATCGATATCAGGTCAGTGGTGGTGTGACATCCCGCATCCCAGCCGATCAGCTCCAGAACTCCACAGCTCCATCCATTGTGTAGTGGACAGAGCCGGTTACTGCAGAGCTGCTCCTATTGAAATGAATGGTAGCCATCTCCATCCACGACATAATGGACCGAGTTATGTAGTTTTCCACTACCCAAACAGCTGATCAGTGGAGGTGCAGGGCGGTGGACCCTCGCCGTTCTCATATCGATGACCTATATTTGGGGTAGGTCATCAATTGTTAAATCCTGGAAAGCCCCTTTAAATTTCAACAAAGTTAAGACATATCTCCCAATATTTGGATCCCCACCCTGGGATATTTAAGCCCCACCATCATCAGTTCAGAAATGCCTATTTTGGGGTACATTTCTTGATACATAATACATAATACTTTATTAGGATGCTTTCACACAGTCAGTGTTTGGTCAGTGTTTGATCAGTGATTTTCATCAGTCATTGTTAGCCAAAACCAGGTGAGGGTCCAGAGCACAGAACAGGAGCAAATCCTTAGATTCTACCTGATTTCTGTGTGGGCTTCACTCCTGTTTTTGGTTCACAATCATAGATGGAAATCACTGATCAAACTGATTGAAAGCAGCCTTACAAATGTAAAGACCAAGGGCGAGAGTTGCCATGTAGCTCAGCCCTGAATATGTTATCCATAGAAATCAAGGTCTTTAGGGGGGTATGCAAAGCTCCCCGGGAGAAAGGATATGCTAAGAGGAGGGAAGATATCTCTGTTGTGCCACCTAGTGGAAGTAACTTTAGCAGGCCTTCGAACATCACTCAGAATATTAGCCACTAGGTGGCGCTATAGAGGCAGCTTCTAATCTGCATATCCATAAAGTCTGTGGAAACACTGCCGCTAGTGGTGAAATATAAAAATAACAGTATGATTAAAGGAATACTCTGAGCAAAACGGATGCACTTTGTTATGCCTAATTCAGGGCCTAGGAGGCAGGGCATGACACAGGGATATTACCTTTTATGCCTTTGTCATGCACCACCCCCCTCAAACCCCGCACTGAGCATTACCCATCACTCAAGGTCAATTACAACCGTAAAATTTTGCACTTTTTTGTATTTTTCTTTTTTTTTTACAGCAATATTGATACAATGGACACCTAAGGGTGTGATGGATCAAATCCGCACGAATCCAGGGTTACGGCAGTAGCGAGGCTCTTTCGACATGTGACAGAGCAGCTCACTACGGCAATTGCTTTCAGAAGAAAAGCAGAATATATTGCATTTGATATTGAATACCTGAAAATCAATGTCCGCTGCCAAGAACCGCGGCCCCTAATCGCTCGGCTATTACCAGAAAACAACAAACATATTTACAAAGCAGAGTGGAGTTTCAGATCGATGCGGGGAAGTCATTGCGTATTTACATGCCTGTTGCTAATGGGGGCGAGCGGGAGCCCCTCGCTGTACGGGGATTTTGTGTGCCTTGTAGGAAGGAGGCTAAAAGGACTTAAAGGTCAGTCCCGTGTCATTCAAGATTCTGACGCGTTTTGTGACGTGGGAAGCAAGCGGCGCGTAGGTCGACCGTATCTATAGGCCTCCAATCACCCAACGGAGACCAAAAAAGTGTCCTGTATACGCTGGTCTCCTTGTATTGTGCTACATGGAATAGGATACGAGTCCAAACAGCAGTGTGAAATAATAAAAGTATACTGCACAGGATATGGGCAACAGACACGACACCTGTCCGAGGCAAGTATATGTCGGAAAAGTGGCAAACCTGGCACCATAATAAGGACCCATTTAGATCTTTTTGCCACTGTTCCTGGGTGCGAGGGTGTATACATCTGTACAAGTGACTTATACGCATTCCAGAGGAAAACCAACGGAATTCTTAGAAAAAGACAGTTCTTCGTCTACGTCCACAGAGACATCATTTATCAGACGTCTACGCATTGACCGTAGAAAAGCACATACGTCTATGTATAGCTATAGTAACATAGCATAGTATATAAGACAAAAAAAAACATTTGTCCATCCTGTTCGGCCTGTTTCCTACAAGTTGATCCAGAGGAAGACAAAAAACCCTGTGAGGTAGAAGCCAATTTTCCCCACTTAAGGGGAAAAAATTTCTTCCCGACTCCAATCAGCAATCAGAATAACTCCCTGGATCAACGACCCCTCTCTAGTAGCTGTAACCTGTAATATTATTACACTCCAGAAATACATCCAGGCCCCTCTTGAATTCCTTTATTGTACTCACCGTCACCACCTCCTCAGGCAGAGAGTTCCATAGTCTCACTGCTCTTACCGTGAAGAATCCTTTTCTATGTCTGTGTAGAAACCTTCTTTCCTCCAGACGCAGAGGATGTCTCCTTGTCACAGTCACAGTCCTGGGGATAAATAGATGATGGGAGAGATCTCTGTACTGACCCCTGATATACAGTATTTATACATAGTTATTAGATCTCCCCTTAGTTGTCTTTTTTCTAAGGTGAATAACCCTAATTTTGATAACCTTTCAGGGTACTGTAGTTGCCCCATTCCAGTTATTACTTTAGTTGCCCTCCTCGGAACCCTCTCCAGCTCTGCTATGTCAGAAAAAACTGTCTATACACCTGGATCGTATAATCTACAGGACCGTGCCGAATGGAAAGGTTTCCGCTCTGACCCTGAACTATTTTCCAGCAGTAAGAAGGATTTTAATATTGATGACCAATCCTCAGGATAGGTCATCAATATCTGATTGGTGGGGGATCCAACTCCCGGCACCCCCACCTATCAGCTATTTCAGGGTAGCTCTGTCTCTGGTGGTTGTCCATTGTGTAGTGGAGTGTTGGTGGAGTTTGCATGCGCCGAATTTACCAACTACATTGTCGGTAAGCATGCAGTATTATAAATGGCACATGAAGGTGTGGCCCTTTTACAGATTTTCCGTCTGGGCCCAGCTATGATTTCCACTGGGTGTCACTTTAAGAAAGCCTCCTCAGGAAGGCTATTACATTAGCAGAGTTAGTGAGGATTTATACACATTAGTTAGTACGCGATTTGTACTTTCTTCTCATAAAGAATTTTTCTTTTACACTTTGGTAATTTCTGTTTTATTGTCATTAATATTCGTGAATTCATTTATTCGATGGATTACTCATGTAATTGACTATCTAGCGGTCGTTATTGTTTATTATAAGATTTGCTGGGTTTTATGTGCGCCTTCTTACTGTACAATTAATATGTACTGAAGCTGTCAGGCTTTCCTCCAGATGTATTATCTCTCATCCATTAACGTTTGCTGTGATTTTCCTGCAGCAACCTGCAGCAGGTACAGAATGATGGGTGATATATCCTTTTATGTGAAGTCTCTTAAGACATGAATGTTGTACAGACACTGACAATATAACCTTATAAAATCAGGGGGGTGGAGGACATTTTCCTTACCCATTAAAAATGTTGCTTATTGAGGTTGTTTCAAGAACACAACCCCCCTTTTCCAAAGATAGTCCCTCAAGAGATTAGCTGAATCGAGAGGGTTCAGGTCTTGAAATCAGCTGTTATTTTCAGGAGAGACCATACAGTATTTGGCCATGCATATCCTCTGCAGTGGCCACTGGAGGGGAAGTGTAGTATTACAATTCGGCCATACAATTTTTTGGCGTACCTCAACCCACCAATCGTGATCGACAGTTTGATTGCTGGTAGATGTTAACCCAAGCTACACTTTCAACTGCATCTGCTGCCCAAAAGTTCACGGAGAGAAGTCTTCAGCCACTCTAGGAGGAGAAATACAATGGCAGTACATGTTGTCTTTGGCCATTAATGACCATTGTTTCCGTCATAATACCCAAGGCATGTCCTAGTGTCAGAGACTTGCCTTGTGTTACATTTGAATTTATTGCACCTGATGCTGTTGTGTGATGCCTCCAATCACTTTTATAACCAGTGCTGCATGGTGGTGACTAAGGCCGACTATACAGTACTCATAAGCTGACAGATGACTCCACCACCATGTAGATGAGGTTGAAAACTCTGGCGGAGCTTGTGGGCCATCAGCTCAATACCCTTCCATGCCCCAACCCCCCTTCTTCTTGCCCTATGACTTGCTGCCAGCATCAGTATGCCACACTGCACAGCGCATGTTCCTAGCTTCCAGCTACTGCGTTCTGTAGACTAGTTTTGCTGCTGGTTTACTGATGGAAGATGGGCCTGATTGGGGGTGCTTGGGTTAGGATTGGGCAAGGATACAAGTGTGTCTCAATTAAAAAACTACACTACACAGCTAATGTCCCTCTTTTTCTTGTAAAGTCAGTTTTGTTTAAATATATGCAAGCAATCAGTAGCATCATAAATCAAAATATAGTTCAGTTACAGCACTCAAATTGATACTAAAATAACTGTAATAAAAACAAAAAGTCTGGACTAAGTCTGCCAGAACCAGTCTTACTTAGCGGTCCCTGCTGTGGAATATGGTGTCCAAATGCCCAAATTAGGCATATGCTTAGGGGTTGATGAGACAACCTGTTTAACTCTTTGCTTTGTACAAATTAAGTGGCCATACACAAAATCTATGGTGCTCAAGCCATAACCTTGGCATTGTATAAAGTGATCCTTCACCTGGACCAGTGGTGGACCAAGAGTGTTGACAAGTTTCATACATCTACTAAAAATGTATGGACTGCATTGGCTTGATATGGTGGTATGGTTTCTGTCTGTCCATATGGTGCTAGGGGCAAAAGAAAACATGGATGGTCAAATCTGGGGACCAAGGCACTCTCTGCTGAGGGCATAAAGTTAGGACAGCTGTTGTAGTCACACATGTTGTACATGATGTATTGACCATGACTTGATAATGGGTCTATAAAATTAGGAATACCAAGTTAGATGTTTGTTGAAAGCTCTCCTGGGCTAAGTTTGTGATTCATTTCAGTAGGGTTGGCATCCACATTGGGCAGGTAAAAAGGCCTACTTGTCTTTAAGGGATCCATTGTTACCTGGATAAAGATGCTCTATGCTTGTCAAGCTGAGTGAGAGGTACACATGGGGCTTATTGTGACTCTGTTGCCCCGAGGTCCAAATACATCTGGTGCTCAGCCTGATTCTCCTCCAATCTTAGAGAACAACCAAACCTGGCAAGTCCATGGCCAAAACGAACATCTATTTTGTTGGTGGCCTGGACTAAATATCTTCATGAATTCTACAGCTTCTTTCAACCTACAAAGTGGTGGCTCTTCTATAATATCATATCAAGCACAATATCAAATTCAAGCTCTTACATCATATTGTTATGGTCTATGTGTGGTTCGATATTGAAGATAACTGCTACATGGCCAAGAGAATCCAGACAACTGCTAATGATGTGCAACCCTCTTCCTTGGGTGACAGTCATTACTGCCGTGTGGGTCTCAGATAACAGTCACTAATTACTGTGGGTTCCAGCCTGACTCTCGGTTGACAGTCATTAGTCGTGTGCGTCTCCGAGATAGCAGTCCATATTGATTTTTGAGTCAAAGACTTGTATAGAAGTCACTACAGGTGTTTCCATCTGACATGCCATAAGTCAATATGGCAACAGATAGTTAATATAAAAGGATAAGAGCTATAATGGATGCATATGCACCATGATAATGGATCTGTCACTTATGCCTTGAGGTAATTAGTTTGTATGAGACTTAATATGAGGTACCAATTTGCAAATTGATTTGCAAATTGGGGACATTCAATCCATTACTCAGTGAACAGGATATCAGACATGACTGTCCACAATGTCTTCGACTCTGGCTGTTAATGCTAAGAAAATATCACGTATTGATTTTTGGTTCAACCACATTACTACCAGTTTTATTACTGAGCCGTAGGATTATAAATACAATAGTAATGACTGAGTGTTGGTGCCGTGATGGCGTCCATAAACATGAATGGATAGGACACGGGGTTTATTGGTATTACAATGAAGAAGAACAATCATATTCCATGCATTCAATAAAATATATGGCCAAGATTTAAAGGATGAACATTAAAAACTCAGCGAGGGAGATTTATCAAAACTAGTGTACAGCTAGTAGAGGAGAGCAGCTGCCCATTGAAACCAATACGATTCCAGATTTTGGTTTTAGTCAATAAAAGCAGCAACTTGATTGCTTGATATTACCATACCCCCCTCACACACAGACAGCACACACACAATTTTTCTTTAGATAAACCCCACAAGCATGTACTGTACATACATTTATTGATAAAAATAAATAAATCGCATAATAAAAATAATAGCACCAAAAAGTAGTTGTTGGAATGGAATGACACTTAGTGAAAGTACTGTGGAATGATGATATATGTAAGTGATTAGGCAGTACCCCTGACCTGGGGGTTCCTACTATTGTTCAATGTTTTATATGCAATGTTATATAATGTAATGTGATGCTATGCCATGTATTCCAGCAGGGGAGGTAATGGTTGGCAGGAACAGGTTAAACCACCCTATTCCTCCCCTCTTGGTAGGAGCGGGCTGGTCCTACTTCCTGCCAGGAGGGGTGTTTAAGTCAAGCTAGAGGGGGAGTTCCTGTTCAGATAATAGGGGAGTGAGGAAGCACAGGTCAGAGCTCCCACTCCCATGAACCGCATCTTATTCCCCTGTGAGACCAACACTCCAAAGGGTAACTCAGGTACTACATTTTCTTCTCCTGTGAGAGCAACTTAATCCTGCCTGTCTTACTTGAGAGACAAGAAAGCGAGAGTGATCAACGAAATACAGCTTTACAGACACTGCTGCAAGGTAAGGGACAACAGCTTAGACACCACCACCTACATAAACCATTGTTAGGCCAGACTAACATTAAACTTGTACTACAGTGGACACCTAGATCCACAAGTGCTTGCTAGTGTCCACCTATTGAGATGCAACCAACCACCATACCTCCTCATTGGGTGATAGAAACTGCACTTTGTATTTATTACTGCTGCATGTGCCACAGGTCATATATAAAGTAAAGAAAGACTGTTATACGTTTACTTCTAGCCTAAATCTTAAAACTAGCTTTCTACTGTACTGAAACCCAGGGAGCGAAGGCCTCAGGGAGTACACCATGATACAACATCTCACCAGGGCCACTATCACTCCCATCCTCTGCTCTGGTTCCTCAAGGCTCGGTGCAATTACAATATTAGAGCGAAAGGAGAAGTTTATTGAGGAAATCTGTTCAATTAAAAGGAAGCTCTAGGACGCTGTTGGGCCCCATCTAGCCTGAATATAACATGGTGGTTAGACATAGAGGCATACAAGTTCTGTATGGTATCCTGTGGCATATTTGCCCACAGATATTTCATCTAGGCCTGTAGATCTACATACTCACAGGTTGCTGAAGCCTGCATCCTAATTTGTCCCATAAAAATGCTCAATTTGCAATAAATCTGGTGACGGGCAGCCAAGGAAGTGTTACAATTTGGAGTAGACATTCCTGGGAAACCCTTGTTGTATGTGGGCGAGCATTATCCTGCTGAAAAATGCCAGTTGGAAGACCTGCCCTGAGAGGCAACACATGTGGTTCCAGGATGTCCTGCACTTATCGCTGAGCTGTTAGTGTCCCTCGTATCACTAGTAGGGTTGACCGACTGTTGTATGTGATGGCTCCCCAGATCATTGTTCTGGTTCTGACCCAATAGTCAGGCTGAGTTGATGTACTGCTCCGAATTGGTATTAGATATTAGGCGTACGCCTAGAGAAATCACACACAGACTGTCACAGAGAAGTCAATGCCAGATGTTCTGTTTATTGCACGTCATACATGGGTTTATATAGAAGATAAAGGGGAACTTAATGACTCAACTACTTGATCTCATTGTCACATTACTAAATTCTAATGGACACGTATCACATCAGAATAGCTGAAGTCATCATTATCATAAGATGGTTAGTAAGATATTAGCAAGGGAGTTGGCTGCTGCTTCAGTGGCCATTTTGTTAGGCAAACTGTTAGTTATAATACAAGCAAGTATACATTTAATATATGATTCCACAACAGTCCCCCCTTGTAGACTTGATTGTAGACTTTCCCTGAACCTAACGAATCCACCGTGAATACCATTCGTATCCTCTTCACCGACAGTGGCGACAACCCATCCCTTTTGGATAGGCTCCCAGTTAAGCGGACTTCTGATAATACCCTGGGATTCATCTGTCCCTAGTTCTCACTTCTTGGGTCTTCAGTTCTTAGTGGGGGAGGAACCTCATCAGCTGGAGTTGGAGAGGGTGGAAGTGTCGGGAATGGAGGAATCACATCCACATCTATTGTACTAGCCATGTGTTTCATAGAGGAGCATTATGGGTTCTTCCAGTCTTCTTCCTCTTGGTGATACGATTAATGCAAGAAACAACAAATTTGATAATTATGTAACTTATCAATAACATTAGGGCTATCTGCAATATCCCCTGAACGATTCCCATTAGCCATCCGGCAGTTCCCTTGAACCAGTTACTGGGATTAAGGAAAAGTGTCAGACCACCATGAAAATTTATCTGCTTTATGAGCCTCCAACCATTTATCACGTATCTCACTTATCTTTTCCAAACCTGCTTTCACTTGTAGATTACCTTTTGGATCAATATAATGGCAGCATGCGGTGCCTACTATCTGACACATACCTCCGTCCTTTGGGGTCAAGTAGTCTAGTACCAGTGTGTGTTGACCAGCAGTTGGGGCAGTGTATCAGCCTACAGCAAAGGCAAGATGGAAGCGCTCAACACAAGGCCTTCATACTCCAACCCAACCATCGTCCTAAACAGAACCAGGATTTGTCGCTAAAGATGATAAAGTTCCAGTCCAGTCCAGGTTTCTCATTCGTGAGACCACTACAAACATAGAGATGTCTGTCACTGGCAGGACAAGTAATGGACACTGTGACACCAAATATCCTTGTGCTAAGATCCTGGAAATGGTCTGGGCAGAGACACAAGGATGCAAAATAAATAGGGGACAACCAAACTGCTTGTGCTTATCAGTGGATCAAACTGTCCTCTCTACTGGTGGTCTTCCTTAGCTATCTGGAGCTTGTTCACCATGTGTGCGTGCCCTCACATAACCACTGCTCCCAACATCTCATAACAGCTAGATCAGAATGACAGGGGCAGTGCAAGAATTGGCATTTGCCCCTTATGGTGTCATTGAGACACAATATGCTCTTGTTGGTTTTCTCCACCCCACCCCCCTTCTCTTTTTCTCCTCAGATGCTCAAGTTAGCCGGCGACAAGGACAGCGTTGGGATTGGCCAGAATGGCTGCTGACCAGTTGCTGGGCAAGCAAGGACAGCGTTATTATTGGCCAAATTGGTTGCTGTCCAGTTGCTGGGCATTGTTCTATTTTTATCCTTTAATGTGGATTGGACAAGGGCCACCTGTGGCGGGAATTTGGGGTATTTATGGAGGTCACCCACCATAAGGAGCCTGCCATCGTTTGAAGAGTCAAGCAGGAAGATCGTTCCCCCTCCCTCCCGTTTTTTTTTGTCGCGGTCTTGTTGAATATGGAGGGGTGGGGGGTTTTTAGTAGCCCAGCCCTCCTGGGTGGACCAAGGATCAGTTCAGTAATGGACTTTAATTAACATATGTGGTGATTTTAAGGGCTAATGATTTATGAATTTTTGGTCATATTTATGGTTACCCCCCAAATTTATTAAAGACCGCGGCCATTTTAATCCATATTGGTAGTATGTCTTTATTTATAACTAGCTAAAGGACCCAGCTTCGCATGGGTATATTAAATCTATTTCATTTGTTGTTTGTGTGTGTGGTTAAAAGATATTGACAGTATCCACTATAACAGTGACATCTACAGCACCCTGCCCCCTTAACAGTGACCTCCACAGTCCCCCACCCATTAAAACTGACCCCCCCCCCCCACAGTGACCCCGTCTCCTTAAAATAGGACCTCCACAGCAGCCCACCCCCTTAACTTTGACCTTTATAGCAGTCTGTTTTTTTTTAAAAGTGAGTCCACAGCACCCCACCCCCTTGAAAGTGACCTCCACAGGGGCCCATCCCTTAACAGTGACCTCTACAGCACCCACCCCTTAACACAACCATAGGTTACAGTCCCCTTATCTGCCCTCCACGATTCCCGGCCCCGTTAACAGAGACCTCCACAGCAACTGCCCCTTTAACAGTGACTGCCACAGTACCCCACTCGCTTAACAGTGACCTCCACTGTACCCCGCTCCCTTAACATTGACCTCACAGTACCCTGCTGCTTTAACAGTGACCTCACAGTACTTCGCTTCCCCTTTAATAGTGGCCTCCACAGTCTCCTCCTCCCTTAACAGTTACCTCCACAGCAGCCTTCCCCCTTAACAGTAACATCCACAACACTCTCCCCTTTAACAGTGACCTCCACAGCGGCTGCTCCTTTATTAGGCAGTACCCTGTCTTGTTAACATTGATTTCTACAATAACCCGCCCCTTTAACAGTGACCTCCACAGATCTCCATTCCCTTAAAATGTGACTTCCACAACACCCCACCCCTTTAACAGTGACCTCTATAGCACCCCGCCCCTTAACACTAACCTCCATAGCAGATCATCCCCTTAACTGTGACATCTATCGTTCCATGCCCCCTTAACAGAGACCTCCACAGTGCCCGTCCCTTTAACAGTGACCTTCACAGCATCCCACCCCCTTAACAGTGACCTCCATAACAGCCCACCCCCTTAAAAGTGGCCTCTACAGCAATCTGCCCCTTAACACTGACCTCCATAGCGGACCGTCCCCTTAACTGTGACCTCCACAGCAGCCTACCCCTAAGGTAGCCAGAGGTCCAGTCTTAGGCCAGACAGTCCAGCTTTCAGACTTCCTGTCCTCCGTCCAGCGCAGGGCGTGGATGGACACAGGGATGTTCTTTTGAACAGCTCATTCTCAGACAGCAGCACCGTGCTGTCTGAGCATGAGCTGCAGGGAGAAAGTCACCCTCCATCCCACCTCTGTAGCTGCTTGGAGTTCTAGTTTTGTAAAAGCTGGAGATCCGCAGGTTGGCCAACCCTGACATAATGGATGGAAACTTGAGCTTCTGGCTCCATCCACTGTATAGTTTTCAGCACTGTTGGCTGCCACAAAGAGCTGACTGGTGGTTGGACCCTGACTGATCTCATATTGATGACCTATCCTGAAGAAAGTCCCAGAAAGCCAATAATTAACTTGATAGTAGTTATGAATCCCTGCCAAAAGCTGCCGCAAGTGGGCAAAGTTGCAACAGCAAGTGCTGCAACTCTAATAGGATGGTGGGGTAGTTTATATTCCCGTCACATACCGTAAAAATGCAACGCTGTCATTTATGGTGGCATTTAGTCATGTCCGTGGACTTGTCATGGGGGAGTGCTGGAATTCACCAGTTGTCATGGGGAGCTGTTTTACCCCGCAAGTAGAAATGTTCTGTTTGCAATACAAAAAAATCTCAAGTCTACTTTTTCATGCATCTCAGCCCTTATCAGCTAGGATATCGGTCACACAAAGCCTTGATTTGCATAATAAAATGAGAGTCATTAATATTACACAGCAAAGTGACCTTAGTTAATTATAGAACACAAATCCCAGAAGGGGTCTTGGCTATCAATCAGATGTGTTTACAATGAAGCATTGTATTTTGCTATGCTACGAGCCGGTAAGCTTCGTCTAATGAGTGTTACCAAATTAGATTACTTTTATAATTCAGTTAATTTAGATGGAACGAGGTGTTGCGGCGGTATGGGCGGTGTGGACACAACAGGCCTGTGAGTGATGGATGGAAAGGAAAGGTTTGGAATTCCTCGAGTGGAAGGAATAGAGAAAAAAAATGTTTTCACAAAGGTCTCGGTATTCATGGGAGGTAGGTGCATGCCAGCTTTCGCTGTGTTTATGCCAGCTGCCTGGGTGCTAATTGCCATTTGGCAGTAAAAAGCTGAAAGGCATTTTTTTTTTACATGGAATTGTTTAATCATCCGCCGGGTGACAAGTTACTGAATGTGATGATAACACAGGGAACATGTGGTTTCATTTGCAATGGGTTTTGTAGCAGGTAACAGATTTATGTTGACGTTAACCATCAATACGGGTCCGTCACAAATCTTCCTGCCATGTTGTTATCAGACGTGCTGGATTTCAATGACACATCTTGCTGTAAAATCGTACATTGTGAGCCATAAGAAAGTTTGGAATTCCTTCTGCATGGATAGAACCTCCCCATATCATTTTAAAAATGGACAAGGCCATCCCATTGATTTCAAAGAAAGTAATGTAATATTTAATGTCTCCTGTAGGGGCGATGCAGAGAAAAGAAACACCTGCTGTTGAGTCCTCCACATCAAGCATCCCTTCAGCGTGCACCTTGAGATCAGTTTATTTCCAGGGGACCCTTTTGACATAAAGAGTTTATCCATAGAGGACCCCTTCTAAAAGGGGACCTGTCACCGGCACAGTGTCTTGTAGGATTGCCTCTCCCATAAGAGAGGGGAGCCAGGGGTCCCTTAAAGGTGTAATAAGTTTTTGACGTGACGCCAGTTGCATTACAGCAACGGAGTCCCCCTAAGTAGATAGTGTTGGTGGTACCCAGGTGTAGGAATGCCAGAGTGGTATAAGGATAGCTTATGGTGTCCCTTTAAGGTGTTATGACTGTGCATGTGTCACGGTGCTCCTACCTGGATATCCTGGAACCCAAGTTGTTGTCCGAAGCAGTGCAAATAGGGTGAACAGTTTAGGGGTTGGTAGAATAAATTGAGTCCTTGAGACTTGTATTGAAGTTGATAACAGCTTTACTTGAATAAACTTGCATCAGGGAACATTCTTCCAACTTTATCTTGGTTACCAGCAGGCTTTGGCATTAATTCTGGCAGGCAAACACATTCGGCTCTGCTACATCGGCTACTGTTTAGCTCTGCTGTGCTATCAGAATTAAATTGAAACTTTTCCTTTGATGCTGTACCTAACTTGCTGTAGTCTGACTCTGTCTTTATCCTTATTTTTGTCTTGGTATCTTAGCTTTCTCTTTCTCTTTGTCTTCCTGGCTTCGGAAGCTTTTTGTTCTTCTCTGTTGTTCCAGCAGAGCAGATGGTGCTCTGCTGGCTGGGACACAGCCTTCCACTTGCAGGGGGTACTCTATTCTATCTTCTGAAGAACTCGCCCAGCAGGGACGAGGGCCTGACTCCTTCCCCTTATAGGGGCTAAGCTAGATGGCATCTCACTAACTGAACTCCTCCCTCTCTAGAGAGGGTTACAATAGATAGGAGGTTCCGCTGTAGGCAAACTAGCTCTGCCATAGGTGCCGCCATCTGCTGGTAAACCAGGCACATTACATGTTAACATAACAATTACAAGTAAATATAAATACACATTATGTAGGACCTGGCAATAAGTGCACATGATGACGTAAAAGCAACCATAGAAGATAGTACTAGGGTTGTAAAAGGTGGTAATGCCACTCTGGGGCGTTACAGGATTAGTTTAACTAAATGTTATGATCCTCTCACTTAGCAATTAATTGCTTCATTCTGAAGAAAAGATATTTGTAATGTATATGCAAATCAGGAATTAAGTGCACTGAGGGAGGGTCCAAATAACTCTGTGTACCCTTCCTCTTTATGTTTCCTCTGCAAGCACGTCCTTCTCCTTTTTGATTGACTGGGTCAGGTGAGATGACTATGCAGGAACCAATGAGTGGGGAGTCCAAAGTCTTTCCCACCAAGGCTCCCTGGCTGCAACTTCATAGTGAGCTAGAGATTCACTACCGAATTCACCACAAAATGACTCCTAAGGATGGTCACCATGAAGAGTACATAGCTGTGCCTGACTAACCATAAAGAGGATACGAATATGTATGTAGATCTCATTTCCAATATCTTAAATTGATGGTGAAATCCCAAGGATGGTTACCACCAGAGGACATTGCTCTGCCTGGTAGACCATGAGGAAGATTTAAATATGTATGAAGAACTCTACCACCTTAAATTGATAGTCCATCCTAAGTATGGTCACCACCTGAAATACATTGCTGTGCTTGGTACACCATGAGGAAGATATGAATATGGAAGTAGACCTCCAGAATCTTAAACTGATGGCTCATCCTAAGAATGGTCACCACTAAAAGTACATTGCTGTGTCTGGTAAACCACAAAAAGAATATGAATATGGAATCAGACCTCCACCATCTTAAACTGATGGTCCATTCTAGGGATGGTCACCACTGAAAGTACCTGTGCCTGGTAAACCATAAAGAGGAAATTAATATGCATGAAGATCTTTATTATTTTAAATTGATAGTTCATCCTAAGGGTGATCACAACCTAAAGTACATTGCTGTGCCAGGTAAACCATGAGTAGGATATGAATATGGATTTAATCCTCCACCATCATAAATTGTATGGCCCATCCTTAGGACAGCATCAATTTTCTAGTCCTGGAAGACCCCTTTTTAGCCTGGGCTAATCCACAAGATCGCAGTCTTAGCAGATATGTTGAGAAGCCTATATTGGACATGCCAATGTTCAGGGAATGGACCATAAGTTAATCCAAATGATTGAAAGACTTGTGTACCCAATAGTTTTCAAGCATGTTCTGATTCTGCGAAGGGAATGATCAAGCATCTAATGATCTATTTCCCAGTTTAAATACAATGTCACAAGGTGGAAAACACAGAATGATCTATGGGCTAAGCTTGAAGTGGAAATAAACAATGTTTAGCCGTCAGTAGGAATATAGTAAATGTGTCTGCCGACTCTGAGCCGTCACAGAGTTTGTACAATTCCATTTCAACGTGGAATAACGGATTTTGTACTTATGTTGAATAAAATGCTCCATTGCCAGTGTGAAAGGCTGAGTAACCTGTCCATCATCTGACTACTGTTGTGAGGTGAGACTAACCTGAACTTGAGGGGGAGGGGAACTTTCAAAGGAACAGCTTGGCAGTCTGTTTCAGCTCATTTATTCAGCGCACAGTAACAGTAGGTTTCAGAAAGCGAAATCCCCACTCAGACGATTTTGCTAGAGCGAAACATATTCATAGAGCAGGTCCAATTTAACGGCTTCCCTTTAAGTAGACTCTTAATGGGCTCCGAACCACCTGGGATGGCTGTTATGTAGAAATACTGAAATATATGCTATTGTACGGGGTTCGGTGATATGAAATGGCTAAATGCTTCAGTGCTTGGCACTAGACAGGACCATGGATGCAGAAGCGTCAAGCGAGAAGGGTTAAGGTTTTCTGTATGTACGGCATAGTGCTGAGCTCAGGGGATTCTGCAGCCCGGTAATGAAGTGCATTGAGTACTCCGTGCATTGCTCAGTAATTAAATTCTCGGGGACAGGTGCAGGTTATATAAGCCGTGTTAACTGCAGCCGAGTGTGAGGGAGGCAAATAAAGAAGGGGGGACCTCCGGGCTTCACTTGGAAAAAGAAACCTACCACTAATGATGAATCGGGGCGGAACGTTGCTATAAGGTTGAGTTGTACAGTGTCCCAGATACCAAGAATGCTGCCACTCACTCCACTGGCTTTTACTGTGTACGGAGAAGTGTTGACTGACAGGCCTGGGAGATGATGAATTATTTAGACTTTTAGATGAGCAATGCATGAGAAAAAAAATACAATATCCCTTTTTTGAGCCAAGTTCTGTATTATACCGGCAAAGGACGGCCTGCTGCCAGGCCGGTGCAAAATAAGTTTCACCCCTGTAGAAAAATTATTCAGTTTTAGTTGCCAGCATTTCCATAGCATCTGTCCCAATGTACACAATACAAATCAGATCCACTCTGCTAACAACGAGAAATGCACTATATTCGGCGGTAAATTCACTTTTACTCTAAAAAGCATTTGGCCAAGATTCCCTAAATACAGCGTCACATTTGACTTATCTGGAACCCTTATACAACTGGTTGCAATCGTGGGATAAGCTGTCCTGCACGGCCCTGTGGAGTGGAGCGGAGGGTGAGGGTGGTAGTGTCTCTGGCTGCAACAATTATGTGGCAACCCTCACACTGATGCCCCCTAGGGCCAGCATTAACAGTAGGGTGCACTGTCTCTTCCCTTAGGGCATACCCTGATGTTGGGACTCCTCCCTGATGGTAGTTGGGGTGTCCTTGGTGTTATAAGTGTTATATGGGTACAAGGTAGGCGATGTAGGAGCCTTGGCGGGTGAATGTTGCTGGTCAGTTACCAGGCCAGGGAGAGTACAGGGGGACTTGTTCTGTGTCATTTTATTTATTCATTCCTACATTTACTTATTCCTACAGCAGCCATAAATTAAGATATATAATTCAATGCCAATAAAATGGAAGCCTTTATTATTCCAGTGCCAGTGTGCCAACCAATACCACCCAGTCTGCACCCCTTAGGGGGGACAGGTCTTAAGGATGACCATTCTCATCTTTTGTTGGCTTTACCTCTTCCTAATCATCCTTCAAAGTCTCCATGTCCTAGAAAATTAGCAAGTTGCAAAGAAAGGAGGAGCTGGATGTTCCTGATGGCATATTCTCATCAATATTAGATCATGTGGAAAACGAGGAAAAGCAGATGGCAGAAGAAGAAGGGCTCCCACCTGTAGGGCATAAAATCACTGGGATTGGAGAAGTGGGTATGCCAGAGCTGATTAATATTTTGTGTTTACTGTCAAATAACCTGCAGTGGAGTCTTCATTATTACATGAAGGGCAACTGCAGGCTAATTTGCCACATTGTTTTTCACTTCAACTCGCCAACAACACGGCTGCTCCGCCTGGCCGCACCTAAGGCAGTGTGACCCGGGTATATCGCATTTATAGAGATTTGTGACAAATTAATTTGGAACGGATCTAATTTCTTGGCTAACTTTTGCGAAGTTGCCAAATCAAATTTTAGATGGTTGGAAGGTTCCACCAGCCAAATTGGTTTTGGCCAATATTAATCTACTGTGTATGGCCAGATCTGGGTCTTATGCCTATGGCTTTGCCATGGCTCTCTAATAGGGCACCCATAGCCTTATATAGGGTCCTTCCTTACTGATTCCATAATGGAAGCATACAGAAGCTGTTTATGTTCCTATGAACCTAACAGATAACAAATTACGTACGTAACCTTGGTTCTAAAGAAGACTCTCATCGACATATGGTGGCACATGGTATCTCTAAAGCTTTGTGTGTGCGGCTTCTACAATGGTTCTGCATGGCAAATGATGTACGATCTGGAGGTCTTTTCTCATTAGGCTCATTATCTTTTGGCAATGGAGTTTGAGGAGGAAGTCTAAATGAATCCACACAAGTACTGTTTTGACACTTTGCAGTAGCATTACAGAACATTATTGTAATCATATCCCAGGAACGTGCCTTCCCATGATCCATCTGGAATATCTGCTTTATCCATTTATGGTTATTATCCATGCTCTTAAAACTGAGCTTCTCTAGGAAAAGAACTTGTAATGACACCACATTTATAAAGGCTCGTCTCATAGGAATTGACTGGGAGGATTCCCTTTGTGCTGCTCTATCCGTCCACTAGATCACGATGAATGACAGAATCCAACAATTAGTGTCAAGCCGAATGTTTCATTTAAGGGAATTATGTGTTTGGTGAAAGAGTTTGTAGATGCACAAATTGATGGATATGAGATCTGAAACTCAACAAGTTACCCCAGTCTTCATGTTTAGAGGGAAGATGGGTGTATTATAAAAGACATAAAAGCTACAATCAACCAGAGAGCGAAGCTGACAAGTAACAAAGCAGTGTATTTGATTCAGATGGAAAATGTACATTGTTAGATGTATTGTGCATTATCTGTCTATCTGTCTATCTATCTATCATCTATGTATCTTTCATACGGTAGGCAGGGAAAAACACACAGTGAACCCTAACTTGCACCCAACCTGCTGTCCTTGCCTTCTTGTAAAGCAAGCCCTAAGTGGCAAGTCCACAACTGGTCGACCGTCACTATGCTGGTAAATGCAGGGAGCTAAACCAAACACCAGCGGTTAAAACTGCAGAGACCAGTTCACACAGCTGGAACCCAAAACAGACAGAGAAGGGTCGTACAGAAATACGTCAAAGCCGGAAGACCAATACAGTATCATATAAAAGAGCAGAGGGTTGTCACGAATAGCCAACGGTCAGAACTTTAAAGAGAGAAGTCCAAGTCAAGCCAAAGTCAGATCCTAATAGTAGCGATTCAAGAACGCAGAATAGCAGTCCTGTGATAGGCAGGCTGAGCTGTCACTCGCTGGAGCCCGGACTGGCAAGCTGGGGACACTATCTATTATATCTACTATCTCAAGTCTATCTATCTATCTATCTATCTATCTATCTATCTGTCTGTCTATCATATCTACTATCCATCTCAAATCTATTTATCTTTCTATTTATCTATTTTTCAATCTATCGATTTCATGAATCATTTCTATACCAAAAGTCCTAAAATAGCTAATAGCACTTAATAGCGCAAAAATACATCCCCTCCATGACTGGCCCTCTGCAGAGTATAATTGTGCCATAAACCTTATATACGTGAACACAGTACCGCTACATCCAGTGACTCAAAGAGGACATCCTCTCTGATTGGAGTCCGTAACGTTCCCTTTTCTTTTCTATCCAATCCAGACTATAATGACCGCTTCTCCTGTCCACACCTCGTCACTGCAAAATTTGTTCGCCTCTCCCTCCCCTTGGAGCACGAAACGGTAATATAGCCTCCTTAGAACTAGTGATGAGCGAGAATGCTCGGCCAAATATCTGTTCAGCTCGAGCATCAGTATGCTCGGCACATGGCGGTACTCGACTGAGTACCGCATGTGCTCGAGCACAATGCTCGAGTCTCCGCCCCGCACGTTTTGCGGGTTTTAAGCAGCCAATAAAGGTGCAGGTAAGTACTGCCCTCACTGCAATGCCAGTAGCCATGTTGGCTGGCCGGAACGCGTCATCGGGTGCTATATAGCACCAGATGACGCATGTTTGGCTCAGACGTAGACAGGGAGAGCAGAGCGTAGGAAGGGAAAGACAGTGTAGGGAGCAATTTTCACTGTTTTTATTCAGAGAAAGCCTTTCCAAGACCCAAAAGTCCTTTTAAGGACTACTGTGTGTGTGTGTGTTTTAGAGCAGCAATCTATTTACCTGCTGCAGTCTAAGGGATAGTGGTTCAGAAGGGACAGATAGTGCAGGGAGAGACATTTGCTGTTTTTACTACCAAAAGCTTTTCAAAGACCCCAAAGTCCTTTTAAGGACAGCTGTGTGTGTTTGACAGCAGCAAGATATATTTTTTTTATACGTATTAGTGACATATACTGTACATCATCTGCAGACTGTGTCTTTAATAATCTGGGCCACATCTAGTGTCCATAATATATGTTGTACCTAGTGATACAAGAAGGGAAAGGTTTTGGAAGATGGTGAAGGAATACATACTGTAGCAGACCGTGTCAGCATCCTAAATAATCCCTCAATGCCTTACAACTACTGGGTGTCCAAGCTGGATATGTGGCACGAACTTGCGCTCTATGCCTTGGAGGTGTTGGCCTGCCCCACCGCCAGCGTATTGTCTGAGCATGTATTTAGTGCTGCTGATGGCATTATAACTGATAAGCGTATTCGCTTGTCCACTGACAATGCTGACAAGTTGACTCAGATAAAAATGAACAAGACCTGGATTGCCCCTGACTTCTCAACTCCACCAGAGGAAAGCTGAGCTGATGATGAACATAAAGGCGATTACACTGTAGTGTATTTCGATGCACCTTTTCCACCATAAAAAAGGAGTATATGGTTGAATCTTGTTTTCTCCTCCTCCTCATCCAGATTGTATATATTCCCTCCACTCCACAATTTTTTTATAGGGTCAGCTGAGCAGCATGCACTCGCATATAATGTTTTAGAGAGTCATTTAAACAGTATGCACTCGCATATAATGTTTTGGAGCGTCAGCTGAACAGCGTGCACTCGCATATAATGTTTTACAGGGTCAGCTCACCTGCAGGCACTCGCATATAATGTTTTAAAGCGTCATCTCACCCAGAAGCACTCGCATATAATGTTTTAGAGCGTCAACTGAACAGCATGCACTCACAAATAATGTTTTAGAGCGACAGCTGAACAGCATGCACTTGCATATAATGTTTTAGAGGGTCAGCTCACCTGCAGGCACTCCCATATAATGTTTTAGAGCGACAACTCACCTGCAGGCACTAGCATATAATGCTTTAGAGCATCAGCTCACCAGCAGGCCCTCGCCCCTAATGTTTTAGAGGGTCAGCTCAGCAGCAGGCCCTCGCCCCTAATGTTTTAGAGGGTCACCAGCAGGCCCTTGCTCTAAATTTTTTTGAGAGTCACCAGCAGGCCACCAATCATAATTAGTCAAGGGTGTGTATGATGCCCACTTTCTGACCTTTTCCAATGGACCAGGCACCCTCCCCTCTTCAGAGCAGGGGGTGCCTGGTTGTCTTCCATTGACTTCCATTATACTCGGGTGCCCAGCTGAGCACACGAATATAGCAATGTGTTCGGGCCGAACACCCGAATACTTTGATGTTCGATCATACTTAGTACCTCACATAATAATATTGTTCCCCACAGTAGTAGATACACAAACCAACTGCAAAAATGCATACGGTGGAGGATGCCCGCAGCGAACTACAAGTACCACAATATACATCCTACACAAGATGGCACCTGGCACAGGTAGGTGAGTGTTAGGTTCCGAGCTACTTGAGAGACCTTGGCGCGGTGCTCAGGCTTAAGACATGTCCTCCACTGTAGGACATGTTGACTAACCTCTCAATTTTAACATCAGTTTGAGGGCTTAGTAAGACCGCAGTGTGCACCTGTTTTGCCACAAAGTAGTAGACCCTTAGAGCCTCTCAAATTAGTAGTGCCCCCTTGGTGTTCTACATAATATTGTGGGACAACCCACAAAACAATGTCCCCTATATGCCCTCCATACAGCAACTGTGCTCCATGTGTGCCCTCTATGCACCATAATGGTGCCTCCATAGTAATAGATCCCCTTTGTACTCCATTGGTACCTCTTAGTGCCTCTATTCAGTAATGGTGCTCCCTTAGTTTCTTCACTCAGTTATGGTGATGAGTGCTGAGCTGAAGATGCCACAGGCGAAATATTATCTTTGAATATGTACATTATGCATATTTATGGTTTATCTACAATTCACGGACATCTACTGTTGTCAGCCATGATTCTGGAGCCCTTCATCTTCTTCGGGTCAACTCTCTTGATAAAAACACATTTGACTTTACTTCACAAGACTGTGCAATCCCATTTCAAAAACGAAGTTTGTAAAAAAGAGAAGCTGCTGGAGTGAGAGGATATTTGGAAAGCTCCTCAGGTAATAAATTATGGATCCAAGGAATGGCGACGGGCATCGGGAAAAGACTCACAGCTGGCATTTTGCCTCTGGCCTGACGCTTCATCTCTAGTTAATATCTCTCTTCATATAACACCTTTCTAGATTTCTACACATGCTGTTAATATTTCGTGGACCTCGTGTCTTGAAATTGCTCGCTGCTTAGCTGTAGTCCTTCAGAAATGTAAGTGCTTACTTACGAGAAGGTGAAATACATGGAACTGTCATTCAGGAAAACATGGGGTTATCCTTGGAGGAAATGCAAATAATTCATCACAATAGGGCTTAGGCCTATTTATATGTATATCATGTTCATTGATATTTTATGTTGAAATGTATGTAATAAATGTACGGTATGTGCCATTGTCTAGCTGTAGAAAATGCTGATATATGAAATATCTTATTTATAACACCATATCTTTTAAGTTCAACATTCTTTGCTGCTTTATTTCTCTCTCTCTCTCTCTCTCTCTCTCTCTCTCTCTCTATATATATATATATATATATATATTCACTGCAGCTGGAGCTCTGTTTTTCTGAAATATAGCTGCAAATCCCCTACATAGCTATAGGTTTAAAAGTAAAATTCCTGTGGCATACAGTCACCACGAAACAGGGACTACAAATATGGTCTCTATCTGCTACATATACTGTATTTCTTTTCCGCTAATTGAATCCAGTTTTTAATGTTTTGTAGATATCAGAAAACGTTTTCAAAAAGGTATATAGCATATGTAATTATATTGTCTCTCTTTCTTTCCAGTATAATATAAAATGCAATGAGATAAATGAACAGTTCCAAAGAATACTCTGTATTCTTGTATAATTATAGTTCCTTTATATTTCCAATGCGCTGATCGGCGATATATAAACCAACAACCACTTCCAATGGATACTTTTGTATTATTTTATGATTAAATGATTCATTTATATTCACAATGCTCTGATTTCTGAGTCACTTTTATAATGATGATGTTATTCAGAATAGTTGAGAGTTTGCACTCACTGTTTCAAGATAATATATTGCTCCCCTCCGTGGCGTCCAGCGTGGCAGCTACAGCGCTCCTCTCAGATACAGCGTCTCTCGCTGTTTCCGGTACAGATAGTCATACCTATATTGCGATGACTGAATCCTGGCGTCCCACGTGGTGAGGGAATCACAATGTCCCACGTGGTGAGACACGCTTTGTCTTGACTGCCCGGACTTTCACAGTGTCTCTCATGTATTATATGTGGAGCGCTCCACACTTCATCTATCCTTGTTCCAAAGAGCTGAATTTTCCATATGTGATTTCGTGGGTTATTTTGATGCGTCCTTCTTCAGTAGCCATCTGACCTCTGCTCTTGGCCACTAAAGAAGGAGTCCGCATAACTCCGAAATGTGTCTGGTACAATTGATAGATTTAAAAAAAAAAGTCTGGGACCCATATCTACAAAACATTAAAACTGGATTCAATTAGAGGCAGAGAAATATATGTAGCAGATAGAGACCATATTTGTAGTCCATGTTTCGTTGCTGTGAAGGAGGTAATCTAACCCGCTTGCTGCATACACAGCAAACAGATGGGCATTTGTATATTTTGATTATATTTTAATGCCGGCTATTTTTTAATTTTCTTATTTTTTATTTTTTTATTTTATCTACATTTGTGTATATTTGTATTGACTAACAAATGAATATATGGGTGATGTAAACTCAATATCTCTGAATTACGCCAAATGAAGTGTGCCTGTCTATCTCTATAATTTAATCATTTAAATTTGACGGAGTAGGTCATAAAATCAGAGCACCTTATCCAGAACAAGAAAGGGGGTGAGCCACTAAATAAACATTATATGCTAGGATATGCCATCATTGTCAGATAGGTGCAGATAGGCGGGGTTAAATTTCAAGCCCAGTATTTGTACCTGTTGAAAAAAAAACATACTCATGCTCCGTTACGGCTCCCGTGTCTCTTGCTTTCTCCTGTCTTCTTATAGTCCCCTTCCTATAACCTCTCAGATTGATGGGGTCATGTCCACCATTGCAGCCAACGACTGACCTCAGCTGTGATCTGTCCTCGACCGGCAAGCCATTGCTCAGTCACAAGCTGCTTGAGGATGTCACTGCTGAGGATAGACATTGGTTTCAGCAGGCATGTGATTCCATCTCCCTGAAAGTTTACAGGATGAGAAATGGTAGATTGCAGAAGGGAGCCGGGGTCCAAAGAATGGAGTGGCTTGGTGCAGCTGGGTGTGGTTTTTCAACAGGGCTTGAAATCTAAGAAAGTACACAAAGTTGGTCAACCACTGTAAGGCCAGGTCTAAAGAAATTCACCATTCAGAGACTCAGAGAGAGACAGTTCAACCAGTTAGTCAAAATAGTCCTGTTACGGTATTCTGTACTCATTAACAGAAGTCTCCTGTTCACCACCCTCACCTCCTGGGTGAGAGCAGAGCAGATAAGAAGACTGACTGTCATTCTGGAGGATCCGGCATGTCCCTGCATTAAATACATAACCCATCAATTTTAAAACAATGGTGTTTGACCCCAGCCGCTAAAACTACCTTGGATATAGACCTTATTGGTCACATTGGAAGGAGACCAGTGCAACCTTGTACTCCACCCACACCACTATCCCAACCTACCTGCATGAACCGTCCTAAACGTCGGCCCCCAACTTGGAAACTGTCCTTTTCTAGCTACGTGCACATGGCCTAAGAGGGGAAACTAGGCTGATAGAGTAAGGAGAAATAAAAACAAAAACTCAACCCAGGTCATACACAGAAGACGGCAGGGGTGTGATTCAAATTTTTAACAACAGTTTCCCAACTCGACCGCAGACATGCAGCGCCACGACACGTTTACATATACATACACCATATATATGCCACACACATAAATACACCATATACATGGTACACAAACATAAATACACCATATATACACTACACACACATACCACCCAACTAAGGAGCTAGACTATTGGTGACGTGTGAAGAAATGGAAGCGAACAACTCCAGCTGCCCTGCTGCCGCCAGAGCACCGGATCGGGACTCACGGTCGGTAACACGGTTCTCCGATCCAGTTGAGAAGAAGTGCAGCATACAGAAGAAGCTGAGTAATACAGCCAGTCTGTCAGTACAGCAAAGTCAGAGAGAAACAGAGATATGGCAGAGTTGAGTTTGCCTGCCAGTTTCATGCTAAAGCCTGCTGGAACCAAGACAAAGCCGGTATACTGTTTTGGAGAACGTTTATGCAAGTAAAGCTGCCATTCAACATCATCTCAAGGTCTGGGCTCCAGTTATTCTTCTACCCTCTCAATTATTCCCCCTATTTATTGCTTCAGAGCCAAAGCCTGGGGTCCAGCTGTATCCAAGTAGGAGCACCGTGACACATAAAGAGACATTCAGGCCGCACTACACCACTCGTCATTCCTACACCTGGGAAGCGATATAGGAGTGTCCTGGGGGGAGGCGGCCCGTTGCACTATTACGCCAACTCCGACCACAGCTTAGACACTCATTTCTGATACTGCAAAAACATGTTTATTTCATATTTTCTGTAGTTTGTTCTACAGTCAGAGAGCATCAGTAACCATATTATGTCATTTCCATTGCTTATGTCCCGGCTTGCACTTTGAAGTTGTTTAGTCCCTTTGTGTCTGCAGTTTTATTTTCTGTTTGTATCTGATTCAGCAACCTTGACTTATTAGACTACAGACTATAATCTTACTTGTCTGGTCTGCACGAATGCTCATTTAGCTAGAACCCATTACTGTGTTACTAACAAAAACAAATACTGGGTGGCCCTATCTCCTATATGACTCCTAGTCACAGGAGTGAGGGTTGAGGAGGGGGTTGTGAAGAGGTTGCTGGAGGACATTCAAAATTTGCTGTAGGGTCCAGTCATTGTCACTGTCACTGTCACGTCACTGTCTTCAGGTTAGGATAGATGGGGAGACACTGAGTTTGGGCATGTATAGGTTTCTATTATTTGGTAACGTTTTCGGGTGAAAAGTTTTTTTACTGCTGGCAGGAAGCTTGTGAGTTCTTCTTCCCTGCTCATTCATAGAGATAGCCTATGAGTCCTTCCCCCACCTACCTATAGAGAAAGTCTGCAAGTCATGCTTTACCTGCCCACTCATAGAGAAGGCCTGAGTCCTGCTTTACCTGCCCACTCATAGAGAAGGCCTGAGTCCTGCTTTACCTGCCCACTCATAGAGAAGGCCTGAGTCCTGCTTTACCTGCCCACTCATAGAGAAGGCCTGAGTCCTTCTTTACCTGCCCACTCATAGAGAAGGCCCGAGTCCTGCTTTACCTGCCCACTCATAGAGAAAGCTTGTGAGACTTGACTCTTCTCATTACTCATAGAGAAAGCCTGTGAGTCCTGATACCCATGGTCACTCACAGAGAAAACCTGTAAGTCTTAAAACCCCCTAGGCACTCATAGAGAAACAGGTAACGTAAGGTGTTCAGCAGGAATTGTAAAACCTTTTTTTATCTCAAGACAGAAAAAGAGTTAAAAACATTTTGCTGATGGATTTCAGGTAATACCCTTAATCATAGCATGCTGAAATGCGTCCTGAGATAAAATAAAGATTTTTTACAAATCCTGGCCAGTGCTGAACACCTTACGTTACCTGTTTGTGATTCCTGGGTACCAGTCGTGCGTTTGTGCACTGCATCCTTAATGAAGGTAAGCTGATTCTACTCTACATGCGACTCATAGATAAAGTCTGTGAGTCCTGCTTTCCCTGAATTTGCAACTCCCCAGAGGTGCATTACTATCTTCTGCACCTCCCCACTATCTCCTATGGTTAATTATATTTAATCATGTGTATTTATTTCCAGATCCTGAACATTGTGTACTTGTATTTCTGATTTTGTGACTGTTAACAAGTGATGTGCCTGGTTCACCAGCAGGTGGCAGCAAGCTTGGCAGAGCTATGTTAGCTAGAATGGAATCTTCTTGCTATTCTAGCTCCCTCTCTAGAGAGGGAGGAGTTAGTTCAGAGGATCCCCTGCTTGGGGAACGCTGCAGGCCCTCATTTCTTCCTGGACGAGCCCTGCAGAAGTCAGTCTAGAGTACCCCCTGCAAGGAAAAAGCTGTGCTCCAGCCAGCAGAGCCCTGCAGAAGTTAGTCTAGAGTACTCCTTGCAAGGGGAAGGCTGTGTTCCAGTCAGCAGAGCCCTGTCTGCTCTGCTGGACCCGGAGGTCAAAGCTGCAAGCCTCCAAAGCCAGGAAGAAAGATCCCTAGATAAAGATAAAGATATACAACTTAAAAAGATATAAAAGATAAAAACCTTTTATTAAAAAGGGTTCCCCGACGCTTGTCCAGTCCACTGCAAATTCTAATACAGAAAGCCTGTGATTCCTACTCCCCCACCCACACACAGCACTTCCTATATGAGTTTGTGTATGGGAAGACTGTAAATCACTATGTGTGGATGGGGGAAACAGGTTTTCTCTATGACTGGGCAGGGGAAGCAGGACTCACAGCCTTTTCCTATGAATGGTCACGGGAAGCAGGACTCACAGGCTTTCTCTATGACTGGGCAGGGGAAGTGGGGATCACAGGCTTTCTCTATGACTGGACAGGGGATGCAGGACTCACAGGGTTTCCTATGAATGGTCAGGGGAAGTAGGACTCACAAGCTTTCTCTTTGAGTGGGCAGAGGAAGCAGGACTGTATTGTAAGGGTATTTTTTAAGTACTGATTGGTTCGGTCTCTTTAATTCTATTCCCCTTCATTATTACCATTCTGTGTAATGATGTGCCTTGTAATTTAGTACCCATGCTCCATTGTGCTGATAAGACCCACATTCCTGAGTGATCTCAGACACATGCCTGCTGTACACTGGAGGAGGGGCTAAAATATTTAAACTCCATTGAAGACGTTATTCTAGGTAGGATGTAAGTATTGATTTGCCTTATCTCTTGTACACCTTGGGGTGTCACTCATGTGCTATGACATGGTGACAGAATTACCACCCCATAGTGCATGTGCATATTTAGGCTAGTGATGTTTATTTATTTTTTATTATTCAGCCTGTGATTTGTTTGTGTTAAAGTTTATTTAATCACTTAGTAAATATATTTATTCACTTAGCATGCGTATGCTTATTCATTCTCAAATCTTTCAAATTCATATTCTGTTACAAGGACTCACAGGCTTTCTCTATGAGTGGGCAGGAGAAACAGAACTCATAGACTTTCTCTGTGAGTCCCACTAGCAGTTTTTACATGAAAATAGTGAACCAAATCATAGAAAATTATACATCCCTTAGCTCAACATCCGCCTCTCTGTCATATTCTGCCATCAAGAGACCCAACAGAACATGCCCTTTCACTGTTTATCACTGGCCATGTCTTCTCCTATGTAAATGTGGAGATCTCTCATCTAAGTGACCTTGAATAGGGCTAAGTTTTGATACAGCCTCAAATAACTCCTTTTGTTTCAGTCACTTTTGAGCTAGGCCGTTCATAAAAGCAGAAAATCTGTAAATTGATCTACCTCCATAAAATTACGCAGGCATTATCTGAAAGGATGGCTAAACTGAAGGTTGAACATTTTGTATTGATTCTCCCTCTTGTTTTGGGACAAACAGTTCACAGTGAAATAACAATTACCATGCACCAAGGAAGGCACAAAGCCTCAGAAAACTTCAAATCAACCTGTTAAATAATTTCCTTTTCTGTCCAATTGCCCTGAAAAGAATCCATTGTGACTTTGAACATGTCATTTAAAGTCTACAATCTTCAACCCACAAGTAGAGACATCTCGGTGAACACTGGGTCTATCAAAGGAAATAGGAGCCCCTGCTCGAAAGGCATGTCTACATCCAATCAAGTGACATAACCACTTTTCATTGCACACGTGAACGATGGATACTGTGGAACAAGAGGGAAATGATTACTATTCATGGAGAGGAGTGAGAGAACAATTACAGGATAACACCTCTCCGTAGGACACAGCATATCTTAAAGGGTCGGAAAATGTAAAACCGAAGCTACTCTATTTTATAAGAAAAGGCTAATAGCATCCATTTATTTCATTTCTTAAAGCGCGTCTGTCAGCAGATCTGTACCTATGACAGTCCCTTCTGATTTTGGCTAATTGATGAGAGGGCCTCCACTCTTTATAATTAGGGATAATTTAATATGGTATTTAAAGGGCATCTGTCAGCAGATTTGTACCCATGACACTGGCTGACCTGTTACATGTGCACTTGGCAGCTGAAGGCATCTGTGTTGGTCCCATGTTCATATGTGCCCGCATTGCTGAGAAAAATGATGTTTTAATATATGCAAATGAGCTTCTAGGAGCAACGGGGGCGTTACCATTACACCTAGATGCTCTGCTCTCTCTGCAACTGCTGCACCCTCTGCACTTTGATTGACAGTTATAGGCAGTGTAAATGTGAACACACCTGGCCCTGTCAATCAAAGTACAGAGAGTGCGGCAGTTAGAGAGCAGAACCTCTAGATGTGAAGGCCGATGGACGCCGCCACAATGAACTAGTGTGGCAGCGTCTGACAGGCTCTCCTATCTTCTTTCTTTTCTTCAGCACTCCTGACGAATCTGTTTAGATGAAACGCGTCGAGCCAGGGAAGATAGGTTAGGGGACAGTTGCCTGTTCTTCAGGGCCTTAGAGAGGGTGGACTCAGCATTGTCCTTGAGGGGTTTAGTGGATGGCGGTAGTCTCCTTTACCCTTTGTATCCCAACCTATGTGCCCTTCATTAGTGCGTCCATCTCCATAGCCAGTCCGTCAGCTCCATGTGAGCTAGGATACCAAGCTTGGAGGGACTCACTTTTTTAACCATTCTTGCAGCGCTCACATTACTGGCTCTTTGGCAAGCAACCAGTGTGAGCGGCTTCATAGAGTGGTTAATTTACTTGGTTTTGTGTGTTTTGTATGTGGGCACAGTGAGGCCGAATTGCTTTACCATTATCTCAGCCTACATACTGTAGTTGCCCCTAAACCACAACGTTCTTAGCATGTGTATCTCCTCATGATAGTTTTTAAGTTCACTAATAAAAGCTATGTTTTAGCGTTCTAATTACTCTGCATATTAAGGCAACGCCCCCGTTGCTCCTAGAGGCTCATTTGCATATATTAAAACATTACTTTTCTCAGCAATGCGGGCACATATGAACATGGGACCAACACAAATGTCTTCAGCTGCCAAGTGCACATGTAACAGGTCAGCCAGTGTCATACAAATCTGCTGGCGGAAGTGTGAGGGCCGGATTGGATGCGGATGCGTGGCGGGGAAATCGTGCGAGCTCGCACGCAATTTTAGTCAGTTTTGACTGCGATTGCATTGCGTTGTTCAGTTTTTTCCTCGCGAGTACAATGCATTTTGCACGCGCATGAGAAAAAACAGAATGTGGTATCCAGATCCGAACCCGGACTTCTTTACTGAAGTTCGGGTTTGGGATCGGTGTTCTGTATATTTTATTATTTTCCATCATAACTAATAATATAATATAATGGAAAATAATATCATTCTTTAATTCAGAATGCTAAGTAGAGAAAGATCCATTGTGGGGTTAAAAAAAAAAGAAAATATTTAACTCACCTCATCCCCTTGATCGCGCAGCCTGGCTTGTCGTCTTTCTTCTTCTTCTTGCAGGACCTGGCTGGAAAAGGACCTTCGATGATGTCATCACGCTCACCACGTGGTGAGCGTGATGGCGTCAGTGAAGGTCCTTTTCCAGCCAGGTCCTACAAGAAGAAGAAGAAGGGTTCTTCTATCTTCATTCGGAAGGTTCTTCTATCTTCAGCAGGGCCTGCGCTGACGTCACCGCACTCACCACGTGGTGAGCGTTATGACGTCACCGAAGGTCCTTTTCCAGCCAGGTCCTACAAGAAGAAAGAAGACGAGCCAGGCTGCGCGATCAAGTGAGTTAAATTTATTTTTTATTTTTAACCCCACAATGGATCTTTTACTTAACATTCTGAATTAAAGAATGCTATTATTTTCTATTATAACCATGTTATAATGGAAAATAATAATGTAAATGGGATCCCGGGTAACTCATCCCTCGTCTTCATAGCAACCCTGCGTGAAAATCGCACCGCATCTGCACTTGCTTGCGGATGCTTGCGATTTTCACGCATCACCATTCATTTCTATGGGGCCTGCATTGCGTGAAAAACGCAGAATATAGAACATGCTGCGATTTTCACTCAACGCACAAGTGATGCGTGAAAAACATCGCTCATGTACACAGACCCATTGAAGTGAATGGGTCAGGATTGAGTGCTGGTGCAATGCGTTCACGTCACACATTACACCCGCATGGAAAACTGACCAGTGTTAAATCAGCCTTAGCCAAAATAGGAAGGGACTGTCTCTCACTCTGGAGGACTCACCCGGTCCATACATTACAAATAAACAGCTCATTGTTTCCAATGGACCCTGTGCAATACCTCATTTCCCCTGTGGTGGTGCTGTAGAGAAATAGAGCACGCTTCTACAGATTACCGCTGATCACTGGTGGTCTGATCAGCCAGACATCCTCTGAACAGTTTATTGTCTGGGGGCTCTTCTAACAAAAAGGGACTATCGAAAGTTTCTTGTATTGTCCATGCCCAAATTATTTTTATGTTTAATGCAATTTCAGACAAAAATGAAGCTAAAATTAAAGTGTCCTTTTATAAAGAAAACTATCAAAAGCTGATGAAGGATGGTCTCAGTCCTGTAGCAAATTGAAGCCGTAGTCAGTCAGGAAAGGAAAAGGTGAGGCAGTGGGAGAACCCTCACATTGACTGATGGACATACTGGGAGAATTACTTAAAGGGGTTGTCCCATGAAAAATATTCTACAGTTTCAAAACCGGCACCTGGATCTGAATACTTTTTAATTTGCCTGCAATTAGGAATTTAGCATAGCCACTGAGTTCAATAAAATGTATCTGAATAGCGCCACCTGCTGTTTGTTATTTTCCTTATTTCTTTGTCCTGCTCACTGAGATGGCCGCACATGCTCAGTTCCATACTTCAACTGTTCCCTGAGCTGTGATAGGGAGAGCATGGACATGCCCCCTGAGCTACAGCAGAAAAGACACTCCCCTTGAGCTGCCAGCTTGATATAAATCTAGCAGAGCAATGAATGGGGAGATCTCTGGATCCATGTGAGGTACAGGGCTGGTTCTAGCTTTGTTAGAAAGAGACTGTAATGTCCTATATGATGTCGGATCTTTATTTTTTACATTAATCGTGGCATAACCCCTTTAAAGTGCCCATACACATTGCAAGTCAGCAGGCTCGACCTGCTGGTTTTGGCGAGGTGTATGGGGTGCCTCGACTTTTTCCACATAGCAGATGTTGCGGGAAAGAAGTATCGTGCACGTTTGTTGTCACTTTACTTGGTGGCCAAACAAGTATTTGGACTGCAACTATCTACAGCCACATTTAGGATTGTAGGCTTAGGAGGTGGGACCGGCACCTATCTCTTAAAGGCAGCCGGCATAGATGCCTCACATGCATAGCTGCTCTCCACTCATTTTTATGGGGCCGCCGAAAATAACCAAGCACTGGTTCTCTCTCTCCTTTCACTTCTATTGGGAGAGTGCTTGGTGGTGGTCGGAAACCCCGGGTTCTCCAGCCACCACTTTTCCTGCTCCATTCTCGATGGGACCCGCACCTATCAGACAATGGGGGGCATATCCTAGCAATATGACCCCATTGTCTCAGATGGGAAAACCTCTTTAAGCCCCTGAACTTGCAATTTCACTAATGGTATACAGGTTGTTTTTTTTTATACATAGATGTGCATATAATTTGCTCGCACTGATTCCTTAAAGGGTTTCTGTCATCACGTTTTGACATTATAAGCTGTCTGACATTAGCTATGTGCTAATGTCAGATCAGCTTGATAATGTGCTTTATATGTATTTCTGATGTATATTTAGGCTAAAAAACGTCTTTTTATAATATGTAAATTAGCCTCTAGGAGCAGGGCGTTGCCCTGCTCCTAGAGGCTCCGTCTTGCCAACCTGCTGCCACGCCCTTCTTTCTTTGATTGACAGTGCCGGGCAGTGATCCTCTCCTGCCTCCGGCACTGTCTCCTGCTAAATCCTGCGCCGCCGCTCTGTATTCGGCACTGGCGCGGTGAGCTGAGACGCTGGTGCCTGCTGTCCTCAGCTCACCGCGCCTGCGCCAAATACAGAGCGGCGGCGCAGGATTTAGCAGGGAGACAGTGCCGGAGGCAGGAGAGGATCGCTGCCCGGCACTGTCAATCAAAGAAAGAAGGGTGTGGCAGCAGGTTACAGCGGAGCCTCTAGGAGCAGGGCAACGCCCTGCTCCTAGAGGCTAATTTACATATTATAAAAAGACGTTTTTTAGCCTAAATATACATCAGAAATACATATAAAGCACATTATCAAGCTGATCTGACATTAGCACATAGCTAATGTCAGACAGCTTATAATGTGTAATCCTGGTGACAGAAACCCTTTAATATTGGGCTCTACTAAACATACTGGCTGCATTGATTATAAATCCCATTATGCAAATTCTATATAAATTCTAGATATACTATTTATTACTAGTGTTGATCACGAATATTCGAATTGCGAATTTTAATCGTGAATATCGGCACTTCGAGAATTCGTGAATATTTAGAATATCTCAAAATAAATTCGCAATCACGAGTATT
This sequence comes from Bufotes viridis, assembly GCA_033119425.1. Taxonomy (NCBI): domain Eukaryota; kingdom Metazoa; phylum Chordata; class Amphibia; order Anura; family Bufonidae; genus Bufotes; species Bufotes viridis. The sequence goes on along the minus strand of CM065597.1, from coordinate 26,557,373 downwards.
CTTTTTTTTTTAAATACCATTTTTAGGAATATTTTTTTCAGGAATTTGCGAATTTGTGAATATATGGTGAATATTTGCCCAAATATTATTATTATTATTATTATTATTATTATTTATTACAACTCTGTCATGTCACCTTCCATTTGAAATCCATGATGTAGCGGCATGTAAAGGGGTCTTCCAACAGTCAACATTTTTCAAACCAGAATTTGGATGTGAATAATTTTGTAATTGCGTTCATTTAAAAATGTATTTTAGTCAAGTTATTCAATTCAAATGTATCGGTATAGCGCCACCTGCTGTTTGTTCTCTTTCTTATTTCTCTGTCTATCCTGCTGAGGCGGCCACACATGCTTAGCTCCTACCTTCCACTGCCACCAGCCCTATCTACTGTGACAGTTACAGGGAGAGAGTTGCAGCAGAAAGGACACACACTCTGAGCTGTGATAGGAAAAAAGCTGCATCAGAAAGGGAACAACCCCTGAGCTGTGATAGGAAGAATGCTGCAGCAGAGAAGACAAACACCATGATCTGTGAAAGGGAGGGAGCTGTAGCAGAAAGGACATACATAGCCTTAGGTAGATAGTGAGACACCTGCAGCAGAGAGGACATTCTCCCTGAGAAAGGACACCCCCCCCCCCTCAGTGCTCCAGACTAAAAATAAATATCAAAGAGCCATTGGCTCCCAACCTGAAAAATTTTGGAGCAAAATTACATTTTTAGTCACCAAATTAAAAATACATATAATAAAGCTGGCATGCTTAGTAGTGTTGATCACGAATTTTCGAACTGCGAATTTTAATCGCGAATATCGGCACTTCGAGAATTTGCGAATATTTAGAATATGGTGGAATATATTCGCAATCGCGAATATTCTTTTTTTTTTAAACACCAGAAAATTCACATATAAAAATTTGCATAAAAATTCGCATTAACTGGAATTTGAAAGATACGTCATTATTAATGACGTATCTTTTAAATACCAGTTTATGCGAATTTCTATGCAAATTGTATGCAAATTTTTATGCGAATTTTCGCAATCAAGAAAATAATGATTGGAGATTACGAATTCACGAATTCTCGGATATATGGCGAATATTCGCCCAAATATTTGCGAAATATCGCAAATTCGAATATTGCCCCTGCCGCTCATCACTAATGCTTAGGAGCATGGGGTTTTCTAATCTACAGCCCACGCAGTTAAAGTGTTGTGCCCTCATTTCCATGACCTGTCAGACTAGCCAGATTGGCGTTGGTAATCCCTAGGTGCTGGGTCCCGGCTCATTCGCTTCCGGGCCTCCGCTGCTTATCTTGGGTTTCTCCATGAAAACGTTTGGCTGTAGAGGCATCAAGACAATCACTGGCCGCAGAGTGAGGGTCGCATCTTCACCCAGCAGACGTCTGCAGCATGTGTCTGCTGGTTGAAAGCCTTGTTTTCTCAAAGAGGCAGTCTTGTCATCATTTTGCAATTCTAAATTGCATTGGCGACCACTTTGGTCGCTATCTGGAGAACTGACCCCTGAGCTGTGATAAGAAGAAAGCTGGAGCAGAAAGGACACACCTTTTGAGCTGCTGACTTGAAATAAATCTAGTAGTGCAACTGGATCAATCAATGTGAAGATCTCTGGATCCATATGAAGTACAGGGCTGATTCTGACTTTGTTAGAAAGAGATTGACGTGTTCTATAGGATGTCCGATTTTCATTTTTAACATCAATCATCCGACAACCACTTTAAGGAAGGATGTGCAGTGTTAGAAAGAGGGCTGAAGCAGAAAGAACAAACTGCCTGAGCTGTAAGATGGAGAGAGCTGCAGCAGAAAGGAAGAAAGCTGGAGCAGAGAGGACACACCTTCTGAGCTGCTGACTTGAAATAAATCTAGGAGTGCAACTGGAGGAGTGCATGTGGAGATCTCTGGATCCATGTGACGTGCAGGGCCGGTTCTAGCTTTGTTAGAAAGAGATTTACATGTTCTGTATGATGTCTGATATTGATTTTTAACATCAATCATCGGACAACCCCTTTAAGGAAGGATTCTTCATTTGTAAATTTCCATTCAGATGCAAACATTCAGTTGCTGAGTTACCAGAGTGTACATAATTAAAAAGGTGAACAGTCTTGGGATTAAACAGCAACTCTGCTTATTACAGTATGCTCCGGCACAGATTAGTATAAATCAGTGTGACACATTGCATAAATATTTATATAGACACCAGCTGAACATCGTCTAAATATATCAACACACTGTAGCCGTTATGTGTCTCCTAATTAATCCAATCGTGCACAATCTGCGAATTAAAATATCCCAAATATGTTAGAGCAAGGGCACCGCAAAAATGTGACCAATCAGTGGTTTTATCTACTAGTCGGCCAATACCTCAGTCATTAGGAGTGTTGCCCAGAGTGACCAAATGTCCAGCAGGATGGACAGCTAAAACTTCATAGACTGAACTTAACACAACACATTACGGGGGACCTATGTAGGATCATCAGATCCAAATAAAGTCCTAGGCAGCATCGTGATGCATTTATTGGGCCTTAAAGGCTATGTACACCATTGGAGGCAATTTTTGTTTATGATTGCATTTTACTCATTTTTGCCTAAAAATCATATTTTCAATTGGCCTTTATTAAAAATATTGAGCCGTTCTGTCACAATGGGTTAACTGTTTTTCTAGCTGTGTGCTGGTACTTTCACTTTCACTTTGTGCCGGTCATCTAATAACCCTTATCTCTAAACCACTAAGAGGCTAAACACTTATTTACCCACATAAGTATGAACTACATTCTTGTGTAAAATAAGGATTCAGCTTTAATGAGTGTTTATAAGGTCAGAGAGCAGAGATAAGGAGCCTGTCTGCGCTCCAGATGACGGAAAAGACAAAAAAATCCACAGGTTGCTACTACAGCATCTCAGCTATGTATACAAAAAAGGATTCCATGTTTTTAATAAAGATCAATTGAAAAAAATATTTTAGCTCAAAATAAGTATACTGCAATAATTAAAAATAATCCAGGCAATCCGGGTTGGCAACAGGAGAGTTAAGGCAAGCAGGCAGAATCCAGGAACACAAGTGGATATCAGGAACCTTAGCAAGACACAAGGACCTTGACACTGAGGCATCTGGGAAGGAGGCTGAGCCACTTATATATACTTATATATATGTATATATATATATATATATATATATATACTCATAGAAAAAAATCCAATCCAGCTTTCCTTAAAACCGATTCCTTTATTGATTTCTTGTATACGTAAAATCCACGGACAATGTCAGAGTACACACAAGGTGACGCGTTTCGGGCTTACAGAATCATGCCCTTCATCAGAATCTGATGAAGGGCATGATTCTGTAAGCCCGAAATGCGTCACCTTGTGTGTACTCTGACATTGTCCGTGGATTTTACGTATACAAGAAATCAATAAAGGAATCGGTTTTAAGGAAAGCTGGATTGGATTTTTTTCTATGAATATACCGCAAGGACCTGGTTCGGGTCTCTCATCCGTGCTTCCAGAGCTAAAGGGTGGAGGTGAGCGCTGCAGCAATTTGTTTGTATGAATATATATATATACTACACAAAAAAGAGGGTCATTCAGCACGTCCCCGAAAGCAGGTGCACGTAGGGAAATATACATACAAACACAGAAAAAATGCAACAGCACTCTGCAACCAGCACTCCGCCCTGCCTATCTGCTGGAAAAGTGAGGCGTCAGTGTACATTTTGATCAAAAGGTAATAAGCCACTTGCCGCGCCAAGGCCACCTCAATGAGTGGTCCTAACGCTAAATCCTACCTGTTATGGGCCATGGCAGCCACATAAAATCCAGGGAGTGCAGGCCCAGCATGCATGCTGGATCCACCTTGCTTAGTAACCCTGTTTGGTGCCATAACAGCCTGGATGGCGTACTGACCCACAGACGAGGAACCCTGTCGTAGACGCAGCAGAGCCGATGCAGCAGAGGAAGTGCGGCCTGGCTCTTCAACGACTAGCCGGAAGGTAGCCAGGAAAGACTGCAGATAAGTGGTCTCAGGACCTCCATGTTCCCAAATAGGATTTGCCCAAGCAAGGGCCTCATCAGACAGCAGGGACACAATGAAGGCAACCTTGTGCCGCTCAGTGGGAATTTCTGCCTATGCAACTCAAAGTGAATCAGACACTGGTGCAGGAATCCACAAAAGGGTTTTTTATTGGTCTGAGCTTAGCAACATCCCTAGCAACCAATAGGAAAGTTGTCTACCCCTTACTATATAAGAACCTCCCCAGCAGCCATTTTCTACAGTTTATTACAGTTCTGAGAGAGACAGCAGTGTTATTGCTGTGCTCTCTCGTTTCCATTTGTCACATTACATTAGATAGTTAGATAGTTAGTTAGTTCATATATATAATCCAGATAGTTAGTAGTTAGTGGGAGATAGTCAGTGTGGGTTAGATAGTCATATAGTTTAGCTGTGCAGAGTCTTAGGTACTGTGCTGTCCATACATACATGCCACAGACATAGTGCTGTGATGTCACAAGTTCACAACAATACTTAGTGCACAAATCACTAACAAACCTGGTAAAATGTGAAGTTGCACGTATTGCGCCAAAATATTTGCCTCGTTATTGCCGATTTGCTCAATCGTGAATATATCGGAGCACTCTATCTGCATATAAAGCTATTGTAATGTTCTGCCCTGCCAACCATTTTCTCAGGAAAACGCAGAAAATTGTCTCAGGAAACTTTGATCAGTTGGAAAAATGTACCTATAGTGACCCACGCCTGTATTGTGCGCGAATTACGCAAATATTACATTGCCAATTTTCGCAATTTAAAAAATGATAGTAAATTCGTGAATTCGCAAATATATGACGAATATTCTACCAAATAATCGCGAAATATAGCGAATTCGAATATTTCTCCTGCCGCTCATCACTAGTGGCCAGGGCTGAGAGGAAACTCCCAGAACAACAGCACCTACACAGACAGAGCCCAGGACTGCAGCGGTGAATTGGAAGCACTGGCCGCAGATCACCGCTGAACACAGCGCCCGGGCCCGCGGTGGTAAGCAGTAGAACAGCGGCGCACAGCATCCATTGTTACATAGATAAACTGGAAGCACAATTGGCCAACTTTCTGGTGTGTGAAACACCATGAAAAGATAACATGTAGATATGTACATAGTCCTTGATACTGTATACCCTATACGTTTTTGGAAAATTGGCACATTGAGAAATTTTCCGTCGCTCTCAACTTGATAGGATGAACTTACTATTCTACCTGGTTCTACACATGAACATGGTAAAATTCACATTCTGTATAGTCCTGGGTTGGAGCTTGTAAAAACTTTGAAGTTGAATTCACAATTTTACAAGCTTTAGAGCTGAATTTTTCCAGCATTTTTAGCTCAATGTTTGCACACTGTGTCTGGTAACTTCCATTCTGGGATGTGTCTTCCTTACACCAGGCATTTATCTACAGTAAGTCAATATGAATGGTGACTACAGCTCCAAAGTATGATACAGAATGTAACTCAGGATGAAGATACGTATTACCAATAATACAAACATTTTATGCACACTAGCTACCTGGTGGTGGTACATGAACAAAACATTTTTCGATGGCTGTGGTCAAGATGAAGAAAGTGCCACAACCTTCTGGTCTTTTTTTTAACCTTATTTAGCCTTAAGCCTGTTCTGATAGAACCAGAGTCAACCATTCAAAATGTCTATGATTTCATCTCTAAGGAACTAGTCAGAGCCAATTTAACGTGAACCCTGAACATGACAAATCCATTTTCCCAATTTGTTTAGATGATTGAGTACAGTTTATAAAAAATAGCTTCTTCATTGAAGAGAAAAGTCCAAAACCTGAAAATCAATTTGACCTACAGCCTACCCAATTCTCAAGCACCGAAGACTACCAACATCCCGGCATGGCTATCCGGCAGGCTGTTCCGGCTGTTCAGAGCTCATTCGGTCAGATGGAGAACATTATACCAGTCGGTAAGATATCTACTGTATGTTCTTGAAGAACCCTTTTCTTTGTACTTCTCAGTTTCTGGTACAGAATAGCCATGTGTAATGAAACAACCCAGGAGAGGAAATCGAAAGGTATAATTACATAATTAATTAATATTGCCCATGGGGAGTAAAATGCAGCACGCCTAATAATTCAAGGACAGAGGCCTGATTTTGTTTCCTCAACTGATGGGATGTTGGAATATATGAAAAAATGTGTTTGTACAGAATAGCTCTCTTTAGGCAGACTAAGAGGCTGTAAAGGAAGAAAGCGTTGTATTGTGTCTTGTGTTGTATGGAGCTTTGTGTATCTTTACTTGTGGTTTCCAGAGGCTGAGGGAATTACCTTGACACCGCTGAGATATTCAACCCCGCTCTGCTTTAATTAACACAGTGATATCTCCATAACATGAACACTAATGTTTTATATGGCGCATCCCCTGTGATTTGGACACTCTTTGGTCACAGCAGGAACTTTTCATCTTTCCCACCAGACATTCAATGCTGTGATGATTGTATGTCATTGTATTGACACCCCTCAAAGAAAGGACTTTGAATGGTCACATTGTATGGAAGCTTTATGAATATTACAATAAATCTGGGGGTTTCTCAGCAAACTTCATCGAACTGACGGATCATTGCGTATGTGATTTCTCTAGAGCCTGTACGTCGCTCTAGAGAGCATCACTCTGACCAATTTAGCTTGCACTGGCTTATTTGCCTTCATTTTTTTATTTTCAAACTTTGACATGGTCCTGCTATCCTAAAGAGGACCTTTCATGGGTCCAAACATAATAAAGTACGTAGCAGGACATATAGGGGTTAATGCAGAGATCTTCCTGCACTTACTATTTTTTCTCGCCGCCACTCCGTCTTCCCCCTCTGGCCCTGTTCAATTCTCCCGCGCTGTATGCTAATCAATAGCATCGGAACACCAGGGAGGAGGCATCATCTTTTCTCCCTGGGCGTTCCTTCTCCATCACAGAGCTCATAGCCAGGGAGAAGAAAATCCTCCCAGGCTATAAGCTCTGCGCTGCAATTGGACAGCGTTACAGCCAGCGAGAAGGAACGCCCAGGGAGAAAAGCTGATGTCTCCTCCCTGGTGTTCCGATGCTATTGATTAGCATACAGCGCGGGAGAATTTAACAGGGCCAGAGCGGGCGAATGGAGCGGCGGAGAGGAAAAAATAGTAAGTGCAGGGAGATCCCTGCATTAACCCCTACATGTCCTGCTACTTACTTTATTATGTTTGGACCCATGAAAGGTCCCCTTTAAGCTCTAAGCTAATGAATTCTTATGTTATGTATAGTATCACTAATAAAGCAAGATTATAAACTCCAGGGTGAGAAGTTCTTGATTAAAGGGATCATCCCAATTGGACAACACTATGCCTTAATAATTAAAAGTCAGACTTAGGGTACTTTTACACTTGTGGCAGGACGGATCGGGCAGGCTATTCAGCCTGCCGGATCCGTCCTGCCGCAAGTGCCCGTGCACTGCCGTGCTACCGCTCCATCCCCATTGACTATAATGGGAGGGGGGCGGAGCTACAGTGCACGACAAAGATCGCCGGACTGAAAAGTCGGACATGCAGGACTTTTAGTCCGGCGATCTCCGGCCGTGCACTGCCGTGATGTGCCTTAGCTCAGCCCCCCGCCCCATTACAGTCAGTGCATGGCCACTTGCGGAAGGACGGATCCGGCAGGCTGAATAGCCTGCCCGATCCGTCCTGCCACAAGTGTAAAAGTACCCTTACACTTCTAAATCTTTTTAAGTCGCTTCTTGTAGGTGATATGAGGCCACTTGGTAAGGTATCCAGCAGGCTGTTCCAGAAGTGAAACCGTGAGGATTTGGGATTTAAAACCTGCCAGGAGTTGGCCAGATTACTGCCGGATCCCATTACAGTTAATGGGCTCTGGTGGTAAATGCAGCGGTATCTGGCTAGGCCGTATCCAGTGAACTCCAGCAGGATGTTCCTCTGCCGGGACAGCCTATCGGATACCTTACCCCAGGTGGGAAACTAGCCTAAGACTATTGTCAACCAGTTATCTCGTCTTTTCCCTGCAATGGGCTGGAATTTAAACATTGCCTGTGACACACATGCTACTGTACTGTGAACTGGATTGAACAAATTGCAGGCACCTTTCCCAGTAGTAACAATGTCTCCCGGTATTCAGATACCCCCAGGATTTACAGTAGGGGCAAATTGTATAACAACCGGAGGCTCACAAGAATAATGTTATCAAGCCGACAGGCAACAAATATACAGAAAAAAACTCAATGATAAGTGACTGGAACCAAATAATGATGGCAATGGATGACAGCCCAAAAAGGTGAGGGAGATGGCAGTCAGGCAGTGGAGCCAATGGAAGAGAAAGATGATATACACATTGAGAGCTGATAAATGACGGTGAAAAGAAATAAATGCCGAAGGAAAAAATTTAGCAAACTGACAAATTACAGACTCCACAGGAAAACAACAAACTATCATGCAACAGTAATTGAGGGGGTAAGAAGGACTAGCAACTAAATATAACACAAATATAGGCTAGGAAAGGGTACAAGGAATACTAAGGATATTTAATACAAAAAGCTTACGCTATACTTACACCTAAAGAGCAGAAATCATGAACATTCTGTCACCTCTGTAGGTAGGGACAGCAATGAACAGTGAACCCTGACCTAGAATCCAGCCCGCTTTCCCTACTTACTTGCAGTACAAGCCCTTGGTAGCAAGAACGCAACTGGTCGTCGTCAGCCCCTGCACTACTTACGTGCAGAGACAGACAAATACCAAGAGACAAAACAACACAAAATAGGGTCGTACGTAATTAGGTCAGAACCAGACAGGCTATGCGGTACCAAACCAGAAACAGAGATTGTTCAGAAGACACACCAAAATCAGAACCAAACGGACAACGCATGTAACAAACGAGAGGCAGAGAGTAGTCAGAAGAAAAGATGGGGTCAGAGGAATAAACAAAAATAAGCACAGGAACCAGGATTACAGCTTCACGGGCACTGCTGTATGGACAGGAAGGGGTTTAAATAGAGCACAGAGTCCTTGGATCAGAACTAGAGATGAGCGAATTTTTCAAAAATTCCATTCGCCAGTTCGCCGAATTTTTGGGAAAAAATTTGGTTCGATTCAAATTTATTTGCGGTGAATAATGTTAAAAAACGTCTATTTCCTGGCTGTAGAGAGCCTTTATAGTGGTGTAGAACACTGTGTCTTGCAGTAACATGCATAGGCAGTCTGCTTTAGTAGTGAAATAATACTGTGAGTACGTATGACATGCAGATGACAGGCGTCGCTCTTGGAATCACTGCAAACTTCACTTATTTGGGCAGTTACGGGGCCAAAACTGACCAAACTCAAGTGTAAACTCAGCCTTACAGGTCGATGTTAGCGCCAAGAAGAAGAGCACTCCTCTTACAGCTGATTCCACTTAGATGTCTATAGATCCTGTTCTATTAAACGCTTATACAAGTAGGGCCTCCCGAGTGGAGATGGTGTCAGCAGTAAGTTTGTGCTGACATCATTAATTATTTTGCCCTTCCTCTGATCCGTCAGAACAATAACCCCAAACAATGGATCCTGTCTGTTAGGCATCCACATTCAATCGCTCAGCATTTGGTCAGTAATCCATCAGTATTTCTAATGCCCAAAAAAACAGTAGTGGATCCAAAACAGAGATGACACGTGAATGGAATATTTGCATTTGTTCTGTGTTTTGTACCCACTCCTGCTTTTGGCTACCAAATGACAAGCCAATTCTGATGGGACTATACAGGCCCTCCAGCTGCTACACAGACAGGAACTGTTGTGCGTTTTATTTTTCCTTGTCCTGACAGATCAGAAGAAGGGTTAAATAAATGATGATGTTATCCAGGCCGAAAGGCAAAATCGTGGCCCAGTCATGAAGTGGGAAGTGTGGGAACTGCATGAGAAGTCCACAGAGTGACCCTATGACATAGTGGTGAGGTGGAATCAGCATGAGGAGGCCATTGAGTGGCACAATGACAGTGTGGAGGTGGCAACAGCAGCATCAGGAAGCCACAGAGTGGCACAATGACAGTGTGGAGGTGGCGGCATCATCAGAAGACCACAGAACGGCAAGGTAACATAGTGTGGAGGTGGCAGCAGCATGTGGAGACCACAGAGTGGCAAGGTGACATAGTGTGAAGGGGGCAGCAACATCAGGAGGCCACAGAGTGGCAAGGTGACATAGTGTGGAGGTGGCAGCAGCATCAGGAGCCCACAGAGTGGCAAGGTGACATAGTGTGGAGGTGGCAGCAGCATGAGGAGAACACAGAGTGGCAAGGTGACATACTGTGGAGGTGGCAGCAGCATGAGGAGACCACAGAGTGGCATGGTGACATAGTGCAGAGGTGGCAGCAGCATCAGGAGGCCGCAGTGTGGCAAGGTGACATATTGGTGAGGTGACAGCAGCATCAGGAGACCACAGAGTGACCCGGTAACAGAGTGAGGAGGTAGCAGCAGCATGAGGAGACCACAGAGTGGCAAGGTGACATAATGTGGAGGTGGAAGCAGCATGAGGAGACCACAGAGTGGCAAGGTGATATAGTGTGGAGGTGGCAGCAGCATGAGGATACCACAAAGTGGCAAGTTGACATAGTGTGGAGGTAGCAGCAGCATCAGGAGGCCACAGAGTGGCAAGGTGACATAGTGTGGAGGTATCAGCAGCATGATGAGACCACAGAGTGGAAAGGTGACATAGTGTGGAGGTGGCAGCACATGATGAGACCACAGAGTGGCAACTGGCAAGGTGACATAGTTTGGAGGTAGCAACAGCATCAGGAGGCCACAGAGTGGTAAGTTGACATAGTGTGGTGGTGGCAGCACCATCAGGAGACCACAGAGTGGCAAGGTGACATAGTGTGGAGGTGGCAGCAGCATGAGGAGACCACAGAGTGGCAAGGTGACATAGTGTGGAGGTGGCAGCAGCATGATGAGACCACAGAGTGGCAAGGTGACATAGTTTGGAGGTAGCAACAGCATCATGAGACCACAGAGTGGTAAGTTGACATAGTGTGGTGGTGGCAGCACCAGCAGGAGACCACAGAGTGTCAAGGTGACATAGTGTGGAGGTGGCAGCAGCATGAGGAGACCACAGAGTGGCAAGGTGGCAGACTGTGGAGGTGACAGCAGCATGAGGAGACCATGGATGATCTAATCTAATGCATCAGGCATTGGTCGGTGGAAATCCTGGCTGATCCACACCTGATTCATCTTGATAAAGGTCAGTCGCTCCACATTTTGGGTGGACAGGCGAGTTCTTGGGGTAATTATGGCCTCCGCCGCACTAAACACCCACTCTGATGCCACACTACTGGTCGGGCAGGACAGCTTTTCCAGGGCAAACTCTGCCAGTTGCGGACAGTGAACACAAATCCAGTTTGGCTGATGAGTAGTGCAGTGGATCTTCAATGTGGCATGTTAGGGTGCTGTCCAAGTATGCCACCACCTGCTGGTTCAGGTCCGGCTCCAGGTCTACCTGCTGCTGCTGAGTAGTTTCATTACTAGGCGGGTGAGGAAAGCTGCTCATCAGCAACTCTAGACTCAAGTTGGTGCTGATGAAGCTGGAACTGCTCATACCCCCCACCCTGCCGCAGCAGCCATGGCAGAGGAATGTGAGCTCAGAGGGCCCCCCCGGTCAGACCTGCGAGAGAATGGATGATGATGCATATAGGTAGTGGCCAACTGACTACATAGGATGTCTCTATAGTAGTTCAGTTTATCCTTCCTCTCAGTAGGTGTTAAAAAGGCCCCCATTTTGGCCCGTTAGCGAGGGTCCAACAAGATGGAGAGCCAGAAGTCATCCCTCTGCCGAATGGTGACAATTCGGCTGTCGCTACGTGAGTGAGCATACATCGGGACATTCGTGAGCATACATCGGGACATACTGTTCCAGTGAGTCTGGGTCCTCTGCCTCATCTTTCTCCTTGTCCTGTAGCTCTTCTGGCTGGTCCTGCTCCTCCTGCTCCTCCTCTCCTGTCATCTGTGTAGAAAAACCACCCATTTTGCTACACATTCCTTGTGCTCCAATGTCCTTCTCCTCCTCCGCCTCCAGTTTAGCTTCCACAGGTTTCATGTGGCCGTGAGATCTAGGCGCCGCATCTCCAGTCCCCTGACCAGCCAGATTTAACTGCATCTGTTCCAGGACATGAAGCACTGGAATGACATTGTTTATCCTGTAGTCCTGGCTACTAACAAATAACGTGGCCTCCTCAAAGGTCCTGAGCAAACGGCAGGTGTTACGCATGAGCTGCCAATGGCTGACATCGAAGTTACACAGTGGAGTACTCCTGTCCGCTTGGATCATCAAAAAATCGTTTATGGCCTTTCTCTGTTCGTATAGTCGTTCTAACATTTGGAGGGTGGAATTCCAACGGGTGGAAACTTCGCATATCAGCCTATGTTGGGGAATGCCGTTCTGCCACTGCAGCTCAAGGAGAGTGTGCTTTGCGGTGTGGCTGAAGTGCATGCAAAGTTTCCTGGCCATTTTTATGATGTCTTACAGATGGGCGGAAGACTTCAGAAATCGCTTGACAACCAGATTGAACATGTGTGCCATGCAGGTAGCATGGCTCAGCCGTCCTTGATGCAGCACTGACACCGTGTTCTTCGGTAGATCACCATGGTTCCGACTTTTAGTTTTCGCAGAGAAAGCAAAGAATTGATGGCTTGGGACTCTTCACCTCGGCTCGATGAGTGTACGCCTACTGTTGTCTCTTGGAAATCGCTGTGGTGATCGATTGATGACGGAATGACTGACGAGGAGTAGGAGGAGCCTCAGGACCAGCAGATGATGGGAATGACAGACAGCTCCCTTCAGCTGAGGTGTTGGAAGCTTGACTGCCTGAAACCAGGTGCGTGACACTGGGTGATGCAGCGGTTGCTTCTGCAGGCTTGACCACCACATCGGAGCCACTGTTCTCTCAGGCCACTTTATGTTGATGCTCTATATGTTGACACTGGGCCGTAGTGCCACAATTGGCACCCTGGCCACGCTTCACCTTCTGCCCACAGATTCTATATATAGTATAATCTAGATTTGGTACAGCGGGGCACAAGGACTCAGTTGGATCCTATTAGTTCATAAAAATCGCATGCATTAAAATACTCGTATAATACATAAAACTCTAATCACTCATTCACATGATTCTTGCGCACGCAGAAGCAAAAACACTATTTCTACAATATATATCAATATAAAACATACATAAAATAAAATAATAATAAAATGTATATACGTGGCAGCAGGTTGGTGTGTCTAGTAGCTCTACTGGATATCGGATTTGAGTGGCTGATTGCAATTCAATCCAATAGAACTAACTGGCAATCCTTAGCCTGTATGACCCCGATTACCACTATAGGGTCTCAAATACTGTCTGATAATCCTCCTATAATGTTTTTGCAGTCCACATTCCTTTTAAGTCCAAAGGTTTTATTGTTATGGACCTTATTATACACCCATAGGTTGTTGTTATGTAGTCGTGGTATCATACAACGTTGGTTCCGCTGTGGGAGTAGTAAATTATTTGGTTTAGCTTAATTGGTATATTCAAATGGTATTCACCATGTGATAGTCTATTTGTTATGTATTCCACCTTTACAGATATCTTATATCGTCTGTACTCACGGTTCGTTGTCATACGCCGAACGCGATCAAGGCAGGTTGCTGTACTGCTGATTTCGCGGCGTCCCGCGTGTTACAGCTTAGCTCTCCTCCTTCTTTTCTAAGTCCTCCTAGTGCCGGCGTCTCACGTGTGATGACGTGATTTTTTTGACTGTTCCGGTCTATCTGCTGTAGTTGGACTGGGTATTGGATTACGTTCGTAGTTTAACCGTGGTACATATATTGGTGGATTCCTTTCTTTACTTTTGCTTGTTTTTTTGTTTCTTCCTTGTCTTTCTTTCAATTTGCGCCGGAGCTGATTAGTGAAGTATCAGATAGGGGACCATTCATACCAGACGCGTTTCAAGTAACGCATACTTCTTCCTCAGTGGAACTTCGTGAGGAGATTCGGATTCGGTGCGAATTGAATAATTCCTGAAATTCGGATCGAATTCTACTTCGTCAGCTTCGTTTCGCTCATCTCTAATCAGAACCTGATAGCTCATGACTCTGCGCTCCACTAGTCAGAACATAGAAATAGAGCAGCTGAGCAATCATCCCACTGCTAGTTTCCTCCAGCTGTGGGGAGCAACAGAGCATTGCATCCTGTTGCTCAGGATGCTGTCGGGTCACCATGGGGCTTGGCTTAGCAGCCCATCTCTCCCCTTCGTGGCTGTGCTGAAGCCAGAGGTCGCACAGTTGGAGCCCAGACAGATGAATTTGTCACACATTTCCAGGAAGGAGCAAGGTAATCATCTGACCCAGAGATTAGGTATAAGGCAGCTGCATAGCATATGTCTAAAACAAGGAGAAGAAAAGGCAATAAGAAAATCCTGATGCTCATAATAACATACATGCACGGTATGTTGGCTGCAGCCTCTCATGTGGGGCGTCCTGCTCCTTTAAGCTGCAGAAGCACCCGGTCTTTAATTCAGAAGGATCTGTATAGCTATAGCTTTAGATAATGGGAAGTGCTTGCGTAAGGCATCAAAGGACATGTAAGTACCAGAGCTAATGTCTGCGGACAGTGTTCTAAAGTCAAGATGGTGGACAGAAACTGCATTATACTGAAACCTGAGAGGTTTTAATGTGGATAATAGAAAGCAGTGTTTAATTAGGCTAAAGTAAGGGGTAGTGGATAAGATTTCAAGAGAAACTGCCCCACAAATTAGAATTCTGTAGCAGTTTCTTCAGGCGTTTTTGATTATCCATTGTGCTTCAAAGCCAAGATCTAAAGGCTTCATCCAGCAAACCCCCTTCTTTAAGATGATCACATTCTTATAACAAACAAGTTACTCTTTCCATCTTCGTCTGGCTTTGTCTTGGTCCTCTACCTCAATACAAGAATAATACTACAGAGCTATACTTATAGTATAATGCACTTGATTTGGTGGACGGCTGATTATAATTGGACTGAGAAGAGACTTTGATTTTTTTTTTAACCGAAACGGTGTAAGGTGTCAAAATCTAGGAACAAAAATGTTTTATACAAACTTGGTCTTATCAAAATACAGGTCAGAAAAGGGGGAAATACAATACAGCATGTTCTTTTTCTTTAGTTCCGTGTGAATCTTCAAAAAACCCACCAAATCAAAAGCTGACTGTCTGGCTTTAAATACACGAAAGCAGATTTCGTTCCGACTGATGCCTGCTCTACTACTAGGCTTCCAGGATAGTGTACAAACACTAGCAAATCTGCACCGCCTCTACCTTGTTAAATGAAAGATAAAGCTCAGTATTTCTTCGCAGTTTCTTGGCTTTGATAGTTCTTATTTTACATTCTCTTATTCCGAGTCTAGAAACAAGTCTTGGCAGAGTAAGAGTGAACTAACTAGTGCTCACTGTAGGAGAGTGTCAGACAGGGCAGACAATGCCTACCTTTTACAGTAAAAAATCTTACATTTATTAACTATATCAACTAGGAAGGAAGCAGTAGGACAGAGCAGGTCTGTAGGGAGATTGGTGGGCAAACAGGGGCCATAATATCATTGAGGACACCATGCACCTACTATAGTGCCCATAGAGAGAGGAGAACCAACCAGGGATGTGCCTAGCCTTTATGCTGCCTGAGGCAAAAACTGAATTGACTTCCCCCACTACTTCCATGTCAAAAAATCCAAAGCAAATGCTTTGGTTTTCGATTTTAGACTTTAGCAATGTAAAGGGTAATATCTATGGTCAAATTTGGCTCATACTCCAACAGCAGGTTGTGCACACTCAACAGGTCTTAGCTTAGGCCTACTTGTGGAGCACATTCCAATATGTCTCAGGAGCTACTCTGTCCACCACCTTACTATGACCTCAGCAGGGTCAGAACTCTCTAAAACATGATATGGCCTCTGTTATCTAGATATTAAGCTCCACACATGCTCAAGCTAATCGTGACATACCATGTTAACACTGACCACAACTTCTGTGGAAGCAATCATCTGGCCAGGACTTCCTTCTGTAGAGGAAATATATTCTTAGCAACAAAAAGGGTGGAGAATGGACCTAAGAGTCATAGAAAGATGAGGGACAAAATAAAATAAAACCTAGGCTCTTCTGTTCTAGATCTGAAAATAAAACAAATTCCGTAGAGAAAGCCTGCTTTATTCTTTGGCATAGGACCTTCACCTTACATTTATGTCACGTGACCCTTGACTAATGTTACGCTGAGCAGAAATAGTCAAGTTTTATAGCTCTGTAATAGATCTGTGAAAAACTGAGTGTAGATTGTGGATAGTATTGATGCCTGGACACACCGTTTGTATAAAGTACCAGTCTTAAAGAGGTGGTCCCAAGATACAAATATGGAGCACCCTAGAGTAGAGGTACGCCAAATTGTTTATTGTTATGCGATGTACTTCACTGTTTGTTTCCTGGCTATCACTACCAGCTAGGAAGCTATGACAAAGGTTGGTAGGAACAGGTTAACCACCTTGTTCCTCCCCTCTTAGGAGTGGTGGGCTGGTCCTGTTTCCTGCCAAGAGGGAGAGTTCCTTTGTAGCTACAGTGTGGAGGACACGGCCTGCCTTGCTCCTACCCTTAATATATATTACTCCGGAGAGAACCCTTATCAAATTGCCTCAGCTCAAGCCTTGAGAGAATAGGAGACAGCAGAGTGACCTGCCATATTCAGCCTTTACAGACTCCTGCTGTAAAGGGAAGGAAAACGGGCCAAATCCACCCTCATCACCACACTACCACTAAGCCGGTATTATCTAAATGCTGAATCACCACCAATCAACCTGCCTCAATATCCTTGCTGGTGCCAGAAGAGAATTGCACTAAAGTCTGCTACTACTGTTTGTATTCTCAAGTTCTACGTTGCACTTAGTAAAAGGACTTTGTTACGTTCAGTTCTTGCCTCATTCTTCAACAATACAACTTTCACTGCATCGGACCCCAGGGAGCGCCAGCCTGGGGTAGGACACCGTGACAAAACTACACTACATCAGGGCCACTACAACTGCCATCCTCTACACCAGCTCCCACCGGGGCTAGCTACAAATATATTACCTATCGTCCGAATAGGGGATAAGTATCTGATTGGTGGGGATCTGACCACTTGGACGCCCAACGATGTGAACTGGGGTCCTGAGCGGCAGTTGAGCATGTGTGAGACATCAGAAATAGCCAAGCACTGTAGTCCTAAGGATAAAGTATAAGTTTGTACCTTGGAAGAACTATTTTAATAAAACCTCCTTCAACATCACATATTATTTTATTGGTAGCAGCCCAATCCTAGTTATTCCCATACCCTTAAAGGGCATCCGTCAGCAGATTTGTCCCTATGACACTGGCTGACCTGTTACATGTGCACTTAGCAGCTGAAGGCATCTGTGTTGGTCCTATGGTCACAAGTTTTTATATATACTAATGAGCCTCTAGGAGCAACGGGGGCGTTGCCATTACACCTAGAGGTTCTGCTCTCTCTGCAACTGCCGCACCCTCTGCACTTTAAGAGAAATCAGGGTCAGGCTTGATGATGTTTTCACTGCCTAGTCCTGTCAGATAAAGTGCAGAGAACACAGCAGTTACAGAGAGAGCAGAGCCTCTAGGAGTAACGTCAATGCCTCCGTTGCTCCTAGATGCTCGTTTGCATATATTAAAACATAATTTTTACCAGCAATGCGGGCACATATGAACATGGGACCAACACAGATGTCTTCAGCTGCCAAGCGCCCATGTAACAAGTCAGCCAGTGTCATAGGTACAAATCTGCTGACAGGTGCCATTTAACAACAGGGAGGAGAAAACTGGTCAGGACGCCCCTCCCTAGAGGAACTGCGACGTTAGCAAACAAAATGGTGGGTAACTGATCCAAGGGTTGAGGACATCTTTGTCCTCTGCTATACGGCCCGCTCTCTTCTGTGTTTTTTCCTATACTCATGGATAGTTTGGCCTAAAAATGAACGTTTCAAAGTGCCATCTGTATCATGGGGCTACTAGCCTGTGAATTTGTGGAACCAAAAAGTCTTTCAATAAATGCAGATATTTCATTTATAGTTCTTAATCCTCTCCAGGCAGCCAATATCCTGAGCGTCTCAGTCATTGCAAAATGTACCTGTCACTAACTGGACTCAGATCTGTCTTCATCTTGTACTTTTAATTAATTTGTCAGAGGGAAAGTAGAAAAGGTGCGAAAACACAAACCACTTCTTATTTTTAACTCTGTCCCCTGTAGCTGGAGGTTCAGGGATGGGAAAAAAAATCCATTTGAGGCTCGTTGTCACCAGCTGATGTCTTTCTCTACCCCCCGGCCTTGATTGGAAGAGCTTCTATTGAAGCTGAGCTGTTCACAATCAGCCCGATCAGTAACATCTTGTCAACAAACCGTTCACCTATTTCATTGACACTGTGGCCCTGTGCATCGATCTTCCCCTGGGCTCAGTGTTCATGTACGGCTCAATTATTCATCATCTGTCATAATTGGGAGAAATCTGTCCTTTGTGGGTAGTTTCAAAGAGGAGAACCTAAAGCCGGCTGCGTGGGTGTGGGAATCTATATATACCACAGCTCTTCTCTGTAGGTCAATATGGGATGCATGTGTAGTTAACATATTCTTCCACCCATAATATTATTATAATGCAAAAGTGATTCATGCATTAAGACTGGCGACTCACGCACCAGTCCAAATCCTCCATTGGTTTCAGATATTATTAAAGAAGTTATGCCATGATTGATGTAAAAACTGAAAATCAGACATCATATGAGACATGACAATTATTTCTAACAAAGCTAGAACCAGCCCGGTACCTCACATGGATCCAGAGATCTCCTCATTCATTGCTCCAATTGCTCTGCTACGTTTAATTCAGGCTGTTAGCTTAGGGGGTATGTCCTTTCTCATGGGGCATGTCCTATCTGCTGTTGCTCTTTCCCTGTATCTTTCACAGCTTCTAACAGAAGATAAGGCTGGTGAGAACTGAAGCTTTAAACTGAGTGCCTGCGACCACCTCAGTGAGGTGGACAAGAAATAAGGAAAAGAACGCACAGCAGATGGTGCCATACAGATAGACTTTATTGAATAGCTCAATTACTGTACATGCAATTACAAAAATATTCAGATCGAGTTGCTGGTGTGAAAAATGTAGAATATGTTTCAAGGCACAACCCCTTTAAGAGGCACAAATGATATATTCTATTACATGATATATAATATTTCCAATGGGTCCTTTATTATTGTAAGTAGAAGGGTCCATATTTGGGTCAGTCATGGAGAGGAAAAAACAGGTTTGTATCTACTGTAGGGAGGCTGGTAAGGCATGTGACCTGGGTGATGGATACCAAAGGGGCAAGAGCAAACCACTCTGCCTTGGCCATTAGAGAGTTGTCCAGTAGGATACTCTTTTATTCTTTTAGAAAATGGGTAGAATGGGTTAAAAAGATCACAGAAGCTTAATTCATCTCATTTATGGTTGAGCAAATCGAAATCCACGAAGAGGAATTCGATCCGAATTTCAGGGAAAATTAAATTCGCCACAAAGCCGAATTTCCATGTGCTCTGTGGTAGCTAATCAATTTTACCAGAAATGGGGTAAAAAATAAAAAAAATATACTTACCTCATCCGTTTGAAGAGCCACCCCCACCATCTTGATTGAAGATCCCGCGTGAAATCCTCTGTGCGGTGATGTATGATGTCACCATGCCAGCCAACGTGTTAAGCAAGATTTCGTGCTAGCCGGCCGGCTCTTTGCAATCAATGGATGAGGATAAATATGATTTTATTAATTTTTTAAAAATGTTTACACTGTATTATTGCTCTGTCAGGTGCCACAATTTCTATGAACGCGGCATCTGAGGGGTACAATGATGGGGAGAGCTGCAATCTCCAATCCCTGTCATTGCACCCACTACTTACAAAGAAAAGCGCTTCATGACGAAGTAATTAATCACGAAATGAATTAAAAAAAAATTCGGTGAAGCAGCCGAATCAAATTTTCTAATACTTCGCTCATCTCTTATCTCATTGATCCCGCCCCTACCGCTACCTTTCTGAAGCTTGCCAGGTCCCCATTGGTCTTCACTTCCTGTTCCCGACTTGACACACAGGAAATGGCAGGAGATGCTCACTCAGCCAATCACTTTCTGAGGTGGGTCACTGCTACAGTACTGCCAGAAATAGTATGAGAGGGCATCTCCTGCCATTTCCTCTGTGTTTACCCGGAACCAGAAAGCAGAGAACAGTAGGGACCTGGCAAGCATTGGAACAACAGCAGTTGGAGATCAATGAGATGAGTAATGCTTCCTATTTTTTAACCCATGTTTTGTAAAAAAAATTAAAATAGTTATACCACCTAACAATACCTTTAAGTGCTAGAGTAATGAACTGAATCTTTGCTTCTGCCGAAGGAACAACACCTAACTTTACATCTGCCAAAAACCCTCCAGTAGTTCTTGTTAGCTTCTTGTGTGGTAAGTGCCTTCACGGAGGGGTATCTTGGACTTCCTGTTCTTCTATGTAATAATGCTACTTACGGACCCTATATATTTTTTGTATCAAAGGAAATGTTTTTTTCTGTATAGATGACCATGCAACGCATGACAGGGATCAGTGAAAACAACCAAATGACAGTTCCCAATTATGTCTATGTAGACAGACAGAGCCTACACATCCTGCTCTCCAACCAAGAATGGGCTTTGCAGGCCTCATTCACAGAACTCCTCACCTAACTTCCTTTTGCAATTGACAAGCCAGTAAAGTATAAAAAGGAATCAGAGGTGGACATTTATGCAAAGAGTTATCTACCAAGAAAAAGAACTATCTTACCAGATGAGGAGCAAGCACCCCCAAAAGAGCTGTCTACGGATGGATATCTGGCCTGGCTATATTCCCTTGTCAAATCCTAAGGGTTGTTGGAAAGTCAGATCTTGACTAGAAATGAGCAAATTAAAGTTGATGAAGTGGAATTCGATCAAAATTTCAGAACAAATTTGATTTGCACCGAATCAGAATTTCCTCACTCTTCGTTGTAACGAATCACATTTTTTCTAAGATGGCTGCTGCACGTGTGTGGACATGGAGCAAGGAGTTCTGGGAATAAGGGATCACCCACAAGGCCATGCATGCAGCCAATCATCAGCCAGCCAGCCCTGTAATGTCACGGCCCTATAAATAGCTTCAGCCATCTTGGATTCAGCCTTTTTCCAGTGTGCTTAGTGCAGGGAGAGATGTCAGCAGGCGCTAGTGACAGTGGTAGAAAAGACTTGAAAACATTTATTTTGCTGTATAGAAGTTCAGGGAAAGAATAGGGAGGAATCATTCCACATTATTGAAGCAGAACACTGTTCAGTAGGGAAGTTTACAGCCTGGGTAATAGGAACAATCCTATTACACCTTGCAGCACTGACTGCGGATACAAATTGCCATTATACAGCTTTGTAATTCCAGCAAAATGTTCTTGTTAATGGGGTGCAAGTGCTGTTTGATACAGGCATTAACAGGGTTCTTTACAAGGAAATATTTCTATGTCTTATTTGCCCTTGTGCTGTGCAGTTATATAAAGGGATGGGCGAACCAGGATCCAACTTGACCGCGAACCCACACCCCAATTAAAGTCAATGGGGACCCGACCTTCACTTTATTATTTTCCGTTATATCATGGTTATAACGGAAAATAATAGCATTCTTAAGACAGAATGCTAAATAAAATGGGCATTGATGGGTTATAAATAATAAAAAAAACTCACCTCTTCCAGTTGATCGCACAACCGGTATCCTCTTCTTTGTTCTTTCTGCAGGACCTGCAAAAGGACCTGCGATGACGTGACCATGCTCACCACGTGGTAGTATGCAGTGGCAGTATGCAGTGGAGATGGAGGCAGGTAGTCCCTCCGAGTCACTTGCACAAATGGCCCGATGCATGCTACTTGCTTGCGTAGTGACAGCCGAATTGTCACCATTTGGCAGAGGGATGACTTCTGGCTCTCCACCTTGTTGGACCCGTGCTACCGGTCGAAAATGGGGGCCTTTTTTACACCCACTGAGAGGAGGGGACAAACGGAACTACTATAGAGACATCCTATGTAGACAGTTGGCTGCTTCCTGTCTGCGCCATCGTCCATCCTCAGGCAGGTCTGACCAGGGGTGCCCTCTGCACTCACGTTCCTCTGCAATGGCTGCTGTGGTAGAGTGGTGGGGGGGGGGGGGGTTAGGAGCAGTACCAGCTCCATCAGCTGCAACTTGAGTCTAGAGTCACTGATGAGCAGCTTTCTTCACCCGCCTAGTGAAGAAACTACTCACCAGCAGCAGCAGCAGCTAGACCTGGAGCAGAACCTGAACCAGCAGGTGGTGGCATGCTTGGACAGTACCCTGCCACCCCACATTGAAGAGCCAGCAAAACTGGATTTGTGGCCGCAACTGGCAGAGTTTGCCCTGGAAAAGCTGTCCTGCCCGGCCAGTAGTGTGGCATCAGAGCGGATGTTTAGTGAGGCGCCTGTCTAAAATGTGGAGAGACTGACCTTTGTCAAGATGAATCAGGTGTGGATCAGCCAGGATGCTGCTGCTACCTCCACACTATGTCAACTTACCATTCTGTGGTCTCCTGATGCTGCTGCCACCTCCACACTATGTCACCTTGCCTCTCTGTGGTCTCCTGATGCTGCTGTCACCTCCACACTCTGTCATTGTGCCACTCTGTGGCCTCCTGATTCTGCTGCCACCTCCACACTATCATTGTGCCACCCTGTGGCCTCCTCCTGATGCTGCTGCCACCTCCAGACTCAGTCATTGGGCCACTCTGTGGACTTCTCACGCTGTTCCCACCATCCCCACTCCTTTAATGGGCCACTATTTTGCTGATCTGTCAGAAAGAAGGAAAAATGAGACGCACAACTGATAATTTCTATGTAACAGCTGTAAGGCCTGTATGACATGGTCCCTATTTTGCATCAGAATTGGCCTATGACTTGGTAGCCAAAAGCAGGAGTGCGTACAAAACACAAAAGACATGCAAATATTCCATTCACATATCATCTCTGTTTTGGATCCACCCATTTTTATTTTTTTGGCTTTAGAAATATACTGATGGTTTACTAACCAAATGCTGACCGAGGGAAGGCAAATGCTCCACAGACAGGATCCATTTTTGGGGAGTTATTGTTCTGATGGAACAGAGGAAGAGCAAAATAATAGTTTAATAGAACCAATTCTGTAGACATCTATATGGAATCAGCTGCTGACAGTGTAAAAGGAGTGCCCTTCTTCTTAACGCTAACATTGACTAGTAAGGCTGAGTTCACACTTGAGTTATTTGGTCAGTTTTGGCCCCGTAACTGCCCAAATAAGAGAAGTCTGCAGTAATTCTAAGAGCGACGCCTGTCATCTGCATGTCATACTGACTCACAGTATTATTTTACTACCAAAGCAGACTCCCTATGCGTGTTACTGCAAGACACAGTGTTCTAACACCACTATAAAGGCTCTCAGCCAGGAAATAGATGTTTTTAACGCGATTCGCCACAAATAAATTCAGATCAAACCAAATTTTTTCTGAAAATTTGGCGAACCGGCCGAATCAAATTTTTGAGAAATTCACTTGTCTCTAATCTTGACTCATAGGAAGTCATTTTCAATAGGGTGAAGCTGACGAGATGGGTCCCTTTCTTAGGAGATGCCTCTTTGCATATTGTTCTGCCATGGACCATTGCAATAAGTCTCCATACCATGGAGCATTTCCAGTGAGTCTCCAGAAATAGCTGGTCTCTTTAAGGAGATTCAGCACTCGGCCTAAGCGAGGTGGCCATTATAAAATATTTCACAGAGTGTAAAACACATAAAGCCACATGATCCTTCACACAACACTATAGTATACCACACAGAAGATGTAGGTTTGACGAAGAAAGCGTTCTTTGAAGGTATTGAAGGTAAATGCGAATAAATCCAAATGTGCCATAGAGTTATCTTTTCAACGAGCAACAAGCGGTTTGGTGGGAATTACAGGAGGTCTACTAATGTACATCTGCACAAATGAGCTACCTCTGTGATTTTCGAGAAATTTGCACTTAGAAACCTGTTTGCCCCCACTAATGTTTTTCGCCTGGAGGGGTATACACCAATCGGCTTGTACTCTTAGAAGAATCCCACAGATAGCATGCAGTAATCTTGCCTTGTTCTCCCCTCAGGCCTGCTTTTAAATGCTTGTCATGTCTTGCTTGTTCTCTCCCTCCCCTCTAGTTTTCCTCTTGGTCTCAATCTCTTCTCTCCCTCTCGTCTACGTGCGTTCTCTCCTCCTCCAGGTACGTTTCTCATTTTCATATTCTTCTGGGTCTTTTTTTCCACCTCACTGCTGACTTTTCTTACTTCTGCATCTTTCCCCACTCTCCACCAGCTGTATCTCCCAGATCTACTTGTTAGTCGTATTCACGAGGCTGCTCAACTGTGTCCAGTTGCTTTGTTCACTTATCGAGAATTTGTATTAACGCGTTAAAAGACACAAGGATGACATAGCAGCTTATGCGTGGTTAATGCAATGTCAGGGGACTACAGGAGCTAACAAAGTTGGGATCGCTAACACAGAAGATATCACTTTCTGAAATGTACTAAAAAGGTAACTTTACGAAAAGCAGAAGTCGCAGACTAGACATATCAAGTAGGACAACGTACATTTAACATCAATCTGGCTGTCCACATGAATCCCTCAGGGAGGACCTGACCAGACAGCGCTGAGTAAGGATCAATAACAGATTTCTAGACAGCTATGACAACATACTCTGTATTTATTGATATTCTAATGTGGGGAAAAATCATTTCCTTAAATATGTTGTCCTGGAATATTTATGGCATGTTGCTAGAATGTGCCATAAATGTTAGATAGGTGCAGGTCTCACTTCTGGGACCAGCTCCTACCTTTAGAATGAGATCCTGAAGTGGACAAAGAGCACACCGTGTAGCGTCCTCTCTGTTCATTGCCATGGGACTTCTAAAAACAGCCAAGCGAGCATGCTTAGCTACGGTATTTTTGGAAGTCCCATAGCAGTGAATGGAGACCAAGCAGCACAAGCTCAGCTACCCCTTTATTTACCACTAATGAGACTTCCGAAAATACCGTAGCCGAGGCAGTAGGACTTGGACTTATAGTTCACCAAAAATAGTGTACTCAGTAACTAGAAATGACTGGGCCCCACAGCAAATTTTTGAAACAGGGACAACCTCTTCCCAGCAATTTCTTTGCAACCCTCACTCCTGTGGGTAGTCAAGGAAGGTCGCTTTCTCAGACCAGGCCCAGCAGCTGCTCCATCTTTTTCCTACACGTATATACTGTATTTCATGTCACTGTATATTATGTCATTGTATAATACTGTTCAGGTGGTCCCGACAGTAAAATCTTTTAGCTCTCCTCCTGGGTGGGCCCCTTCTGAGTCTGGGGGGCGTTGTAGCAGCTGCCTCCCCTGCTTCCACTGTAGCTAATCCCCTGGGTGTATTGTTTTGTTTATCCAAACAGGAATTAAAAAATATATATATTTACCCCAATCTAAACACCGTACTAATGCAGGTGTACGCTTGAAGTGCAGACCATTTCTGGCTGCCTGCTATGGATGCATTATTTTCACCCTTAAAGGCTATGGACACCTTCAGGACTTTTTTTATGATCACATTTAACTAATTCTGGGCTAAAATAATTTTTTATTAAAAGTTTTTAGCCATTTTTGTGATACATGTGGTTAAAAATCAGTCTATTTGCAGACTGTCCCTCCTGAGTTCTGTCAGCTGGTGGCTTATGTGTCTAATCTCTGCTCTCATGACCACATGAACACTCATGTAACCCATGCTCATGTTTAGCTATAATGAGTGTTTATGAGGTTAACGGATCAGAGATAACTGCTACACATGAGCTGTCTGCAAATAGACAGATTTTTAACCATATGTATCACAAAAACTGCTGAAATTGTTTTATTTTTTTAGTAAAGACAAATTGAAAAAATGATTTTAGCCCGAAATGAGTAAAATGCAATCATAAAAAAATTGTCCCAGAGGTGTCCATAGCCTTTAAAGGGAAATTTCAGGATTTTAATATTGATGGCTGATCCTCAGGATATCTCATCAGCGGCGATCTGACACATCATACCCTTGCCAATCAGATGTTTAAGAGTAGCCAGCCCAGGAATTGCACAGTTCCGTCCATTTGGTAGTAGAGCCGGTAACCGCAGCCATTGAAGTAACTCTTAACTAGTTCCATCCACTTCACAATGGTGTAGTTCCGACACTGACTTTTTGTGCTAGAGCAACAAAATAACATGTGATCAGCAGGGGTGGGGCTTTACGATCAGGTATTGAGGATAGGCCATCAGAATTACCCTACTAAAAAGGGTATATATATATGAAGGCCAGACAAACCAGTTGTATAGCAATGTACCCAATGAGGACAACATGGCAGTGGCCACTACAAAGTGTATTTTTCCATAAATATACATTCAAACCATGAAAGCTTTTATAAGTATTACACATGCTTGAACACATATGCAATACTGTTTTATCACTTTTTTATCAATTTATCTAAAATGAAAAAAATAAAATAAATGTAAATGATGCAACTTTGGATTGTCTGGGTCGTAAATCTACAACTCCTTTGTGTATATGTAGCGCCCCAGACCTGGGGGCACTACAATTGGTTTGCAATGTAATGCTTTGCAATATTCATGCTATACACCCAGCAGATGGGTTTTGTTTGGCAACAGTTATGGGACTTACCAATCCATTCCTTGGTAGTAGTGGACAGGTCCAACTTTCTGCCAAGGGAGGGACAGAGCTAGTTATAGTGAGTTGTACAAAGGAAAGAGAGGA
Source organism: Bufotes viridis (assembly GCA_033119425.1). Taxonomy (NCBI): domain Eukaryota; kingdom Metazoa; phylum Chordata; class Amphibia; order Anura; family Bufonidae; genus Bufotes; species Bufotes viridis. The sequence continues at coordinate 26,530,458 of CM065597.1, read as the reverse complement.
GTGATGGGGTATGAGATTCATCTCCTGCTCCTAAAGGCCATGTGGACCACAGAACCAGCTCATCTAGGAGGACAACTGTTCCAGAGAGCATGCAGGGTCCCAGGCTACAAAAGATTTGTAAACTATGAAATATTTGTGTCAGCAAAGTGATCAAGCAATCAAGTTATCAAGACTCTGCTGCAAAGTGGTGGGAAACACGTTTAGACGCCATCACAGCAGTTGAGGACAGGCATAGCTGGAAGCCTGATTCATACAATGGACACCTATAGCCACAGAAGTCAGAGTAAAGCCGTAGGGAAGGTAATACAGAAAGAGACAGCTTGAGCTAGCAAATTTCTGAGTGTCATCGTCTGCCACATTGCCAGCCACTGTACCCCATAATCTGGAAGGAGAGAATTGCCCTTTTTATGAACTGCTGCTGAATGTGCTGTTATCTGTTTCTTGCACTCAGTAAAGAAAGACGTTTTTTGTTCTACAATCTCTGTCTGGTTCCTTCACATCACCTTTTATTAAGCACTGAACCCCAGGGAGCGACGGCCTAAGGTAGGACACCATGACACAACAACAGTTCATCGTGGCCACTACCACTCCTATCCTCTGCATCGGCTCCTCAGAGGTTTGCTGCATACACCACCCCTATACATATCTATTCGTGTCTCTATAGCCACAGACTGTTACTTGCAGTTACAATGTATTCTATCTATCCTCTACTTTCTGCTAACCGATCCAGTGTTTGTAATGTAAAGAAAAAAATTCTTGAGAGGACAAAAACAAAGACCTTTTCATTTAACGCATTTCTAGTTGGAGCAGGCAGGAGCTGACCTGATTGATGCCATAAGCGCACAGGCTGTCCAGGTATTTATAAGATACTGTAAATGTCAAGCCATATTGTACAACTCTTATGGGATCATGCGTAATCCTTAATATCAAGCTGAGCGGAGGAGCTAGGCAGTCCAATTTCCCACTTACCTTTGTGTATTTGATTACGGCTGAGCCCTAACTATCCCAGAAGCTTTGTGTACGCTTGTAGTAGATTATTCTATGACTATGATGTAGGTTTTAGGTGTCAATGTATCTTTATTAAAGTTAGGAAATACAAAGTTGGCAAACAAACCACCAGTTATCTGGAATGATTGACTCTCCGAGAGGTGATGTTGGAGAAGAGAAAGATTGGGTGCTCTGAATGTCAAGGTCCAATCTTTCTTTTCTCCTAGGAGATAAGCTTCCACCAGAGGTGTCTGGTTGCGGCTGTCTTCTCTCACACCATTGAAAACAGATACATGAATGTGAGCCGCCACATTAAGTGACCCTCTGGTTTAAAATAATATACAGAACAGTTACCTGACAATTCTTGGGCTCTTCTTCTGCCTTTCAAGATGGTCGCACTACTTCTCTGGCTACTTGATGCACACTATGCATTGGTAGTCCAAAGCACGTCTTTCTTGTCCAGCCGTGCTCTTGGATTCGTCAACACTGCTTATAAGAGCAGGGCTGGCCAATCCGAGGGCAGCGGGAAGTGTTTTGGGCTACAGATGCAAAGCGTGGATCAGGTAGAAGGAGATACATTGCGGTCATCTTTCCTGACAGAAAAGGAGCCTGGGAATAGTAGCTGTAAAGATGAAAAGGAGGTAACCAAGTAAGTGTCCAGTTGATGTGATTTTTAATTTTTTTTTTTTTGCTACAACAGAGGGGTCACTTTAAGTCCAAGCTGTAAAGTATGGAACTTTTTGGGAACCCCATAACATTTGAGTAAAGTAAATAATGAAAATACTAGATGCTTTTTAAGCCACACAGGGGTCATACTTCCGAGAACTATAGACTCAAGGTTCAAGGTTGGACAGAATTACAACACGGTGCAAGGACTAAGATTCTAAATGTACAACATAAAAGAAGTAGACTATTTTACCTCCGTGAGGAGAAAGGGATATCATTGCTACTGTACCTGGGACAGAAATGCTGGAACAAATATAGTCTAACTAAAGTTACTAGTGTCTCTAAAGGGATTGTTCACTTTGGTCAATTCCACCTTGTTAATATGGTCCCATGTTAATCTGATCTCCATGCTTCCTGCAGTTGAATCCCTAAAAGATCAGTTCTCAAAAGCAACCATACCGCTGCTGTACTGATGCTGCTTCGGCCACCTTTGCTCTTCACTTCCTGTCCTTGTTCAACACTAGTGTTGGGCGCGAATATTCGCGATGCGAATATTTCGTGCGAATATCGCATATTCGCGATTTCGCGATTTTTTCGAATATCATGCCATAAATTCGATATTGCGAATATTCGTGTTGGTTAAATTAGATGATACACAATAAGTTCAAGAACTTCAGTTCACTTGTGTTGATAAATGAGTTTGAGTGACTCTGAGTTTCATTCATTTAAGGTGTTGTTTTGCATCAAGGCTCTTTTTCAAAGCCATAGCCAAAATCCTGCCTTTTTTGCGATTTTCCGTAATGCGATTTTTTTGACAGCGATGCGAATATCTAACACTTGCTGACATGCCTGCGCATTGACTTGAAAATTGAAATATTGCCTTTATGCGATTTTTCCGTAATGCGATTTTTTTCACACTCTATGCGCTTGGTAGTCGCGATCGTCAACTTGCGAATACGAACATGCTGCGAATTGCGAATATATTCGAAAATTCGCATATTCGAATATATGTCGTCGTGTTTTCCTCTTCTTATTCTCATTCACCCCCAATCATTAGTTTTACTTTCAACAAGGCTTCATTTTATATCCATTCCTCGACCCCCCGTCCCCACTTCCCTCCCTTGTCTTTTTTTTTTTTTTGCGATTTTTCGTAATGCGATTTTTATTAAGCGATGCGATTTCTTTCACACGTGCTATTCTTCCTGCGCAGGCCTTCGGAAAAACGGAGAATAATTGGATTCCAGTGCTAATAACCATCCTGAGACAAGGACCCATTCATAGGAGACACACATCCCGGCCATGAAAGTTAAAGTGTTTTTGCGATTTTTCGTAACGCGATTTTTATTAAGCGATGCGATTTCTTTCACACGTGCTATTCTTCCTGCGCATTGATTGACTTGACCATCCCGGCCATAAAAGTTAAAGTGTTTTTGCGATTTTTTTGCCATGCGATTATCCGCGATTTCATAAAAAAAAGATGGCGATTAAATGATGACGAATACGAATATTCGAATTTGCGAATACATCGCGAATATTTTATGAAATATTCGCGAAATATCGCGAATTCGAATATGGGCATATTCGATCATCACTATTCAACACACTGCAAAATGGCAGGAAACTCTTATTTAGCCAATTTCTTGCTGAGGTGATCATCACTAAGACCTGCCAATTCAAGCATATGGAGCCCAGACAGGAAATGGAGAGTACCGGGGTTCGGGCAGAGTTGGAATGGCAAATGAGGTGAGTAATGTTTCTTTATTATTTAAAAAAAAAATCTCCTAGGAAAGCCCCTTTAACACCGACGGCATGGAGCACATGGAGTCTGTTTTCTGAGACCACATAGAAAGGTGAGTTTTTGAGATCTGTTCACATGTTCACTTGCTTCATGGTGGTTGTACAGTAGTTGCTGTGATACTGTGCCTGTGGGGCCCAGTTCCCTAGGAAACTTGGTTTGATAGCAGGGGTGTTGTTGGGCTGCTGGGTCTTACTGCCTGCAGGTGCTCTGTTGTAGTGGCACTGGTCACCATAAGGTGCTGCCCCAAATGAGAGTAAGTTCCTACTCGAAAGAAGCCACCTTGATGAAAGTGGCCGATGCATTTTGATCCAAACGTATACTAAATGCCTAATGGAAATGTTTATACATTGAACTGAGAAGCAATAGATCACTGTGTGGCATGTTGATTTGCGATCCATGTCTTTTTTATCTACAGATTTGCGTGGAAGCAAATCAAACAACACCGGTCTGTGTGCTGCTGCATGGTGCCCCATTCTTCACTCTAAAGATGAGAATGGGTCCCCATTATAGCCCTAATTTTGCATCCCAAGAGAGCAAGACCCGGTGTTTGTTTCTCACTCAAGCTATTTTTTTTTATTTATGAGCCAATTTTCAAACGCTTTTTTGTTAACAATGCAAATTCTCTGGAGAGGGAAATCCTGATTCGATGAAGGGATAGGATCAGTCATCACTGGAACCCTATCTAAGGGTACAACCACATGGTCTAATGAAGTTTTGGAAGCCCAAATTAGGAGTGGGTCATGAAAGAAAATACAGTAATAAGGACAGATATGACTTTTCCTCATTTTTGAATTCACTTCTGGTTTTGGCTTTCAAAACTGCATCAAGAAACCTGATGGTGTGGTCGCACCCTAAGTGACCCATAGCGGTTTTATGGTTTGCCTCTATGTAGGCCCTTAGATGGAGGCTACCTATGTTGCATTGGCCCTGATCTTAGTGCTGCGTATTTTCAATTTTGGTTTTAGCTCTATACTGTAGCCACCGGCCCGGCACACACCAAAGTGTTTGAAATTCAAGAAGCTTACAGGTTTTTCCAGCTCAAGCGGCCGTCATTCATTTCTCACTAAATATGTACCAGCAACAGAGGGCTGTTTGCGAAAGTATCTGATTCCACAGGCAGATTTATAACCTTTTCCTGGCTGCACGACTATGAATCTTCACAAGGTGCCAAATATTATACAAATTAATACAGCTTCACTTCCAGGCAAAAGTCCCATTACTCCCTGCTCTGAACAAATAGGGCTGCTTGGCACTGGATTCATTTCAGACTCCGATGGTGGTGGGGGGATATTATGAGCTGTTATAATACTCCAGAAAATTATAGACAGATTTTCGAGCAGGATGTGCTATGCTATGAAAATTTCTGCTGCTAAATACATAATAAATACACCTTTTATTTTCCTAAGTAGTCATTAAATGGCATCTATAATTTACGCTTTGCAATGAACATTTATAAAATTGTAGATTCAGTATCACAAACACTTACCAATTCACAATGAAGGGGGATGTTTTGCTGATCTTAACTCACAAAAGGTTAGTTACTAAGTGCAAACTATAGGCAACGCAAATAGAACACGGCAAGTCAGTAATGCTTAGCTGTCACTTGCTAATTATCTTTCTCCGGGCTCATACACACAGCCATATTATGGTGTTGACTTGTATGGAGGGCAGCCATAGAGGTGCATGAACCCTCTACTCTACTACTGTACTACTACTGTATGTTCCTGATTTCACATAAAGGCACATAGAGCTCTGTTCTGTTGGGGTCGGGGACGTACACAGATCTCATAGGGCGGGCCCCATAGCAAAACTTAGTATGGGCCCCATCCAACTACTCAGTATGCATGCATCAAACAGTCACAGGCAATGGGAAATACTGAGTGCAGCGCCAGAGAAATTAACATTTTGTTTAGCATTAACATGCTAAGGCTCTGTTTAATTCACAGTAATAGAGTCCACTGGAGGCATAATCAGGAAACGCTCCTGACTTTTACTTCTGATGGAGGCCTGTGTCAGATGTCATTGTTTCCCAGTGTTGCCCATAAGTTCCTATATTATAAGAACATGCACTCTCGCACCCCTCCAAGCTATCCTCAACTCTGCTGCCCGACTAATCCACCTCTCCCCACTTTACTCCTCTGTCTCTTCTCTCTGCCAGTTCCTTCACTTCGCTCTCCACTGCCCTGAGAATCCAGTACAACCCGTCCCCTCCATATATCTGTGACCCGATCTCCCAATACCTTTCCACATGCAATTTTCAATCCTCACCTGCTTCTTTACTCTCCTCTTATCTGTTTTTTCCCACAATCACCTTCAAGATTTCTCCCGTGCATCCCCCATACTCTGGAACTCTCTACCCCAACATATGAGATGCTCAACTAGCGTGGAAACCTTCAAAAGAAACCCACCTCTTGTGACAAGCCTACAATGTACAGTAACCTTGCTGCCACTATACCGCCATATGACCATCTTTAGCCTCACCCATTATATCCTTCCCCCATCCCTTGTACATTGTAAGCCCTTGGAGGCAGGGTTTCTCCTTCTGCACCAGTTTGTAACTCGTCTGTTCATGCTTACTGCAATTGTTTTATATTTTGTATGTGCAGCGAGCCCCTGAGGAGCCAGTGCAGAGGATGTGAGTGGTAGTGGCCCTGATAAAATGATGTCTCACTTTGTACTCCTTTAGGCCATAGTTCCCTGGGGTTAATGCAGGGAAAGAGGGGCACTCTATATTCCCCTGGGGCACTTCCTGTAGCTAGGGCTCCTGTCTGATGGTAGTTTGGGGTGCCATTGATGTTAAATGCCCATGTGCATGCAAGGCAGGGCTTGAAATGCAATGTTCCAATAGCCCGTGTGTGGTGTTAGGACAGTCAGGAACCAAGCCAGATTACTCAAATGAAAATCTCTCTTTACTGTGTACAAAATAGGAATTGTAATATATCCAGAAATTATTTGTACACATTGCAAATTCGTTTCAGGTGTCAAAGATTGAGCAAAGCAAGTAGTTTGTAGCAACAGCAATCTGATTACTCTTTCTCTAACTAGAGTATCCGTCTCTCAGGCTGTAGTGTCCACTAATCTGAAGTGTAGAGGGTGTCTTAATAGGTTACCCCTTTCTGGCAGCAAGTTCTAGAATGTTTTATACTGAGTTACCTTTTAGACTCTCACACTGTAGACATGCAAATCCTCCTTCAGATCTTCCTCTCATTCATCCCCTGTAGCTCGTGGAAGACCAAAGGCTCCTGGTCTTGAAGCTAAAGTCTGGGGGAGAGGAGCACATGGAGACTGCTTCCTAACTCCTCCCTCTCTACAGCTAGAGTAACCATCATCTTCTTAAACTAGGGGGTGGGGCCAGCCTACACCCTAAGCCCCAGAGATCGCAGAGCCAAGTGGTTAACTCTGGCAACGCCTGGCTCATGCTTAGACATACTTGGCGAACAGGACAAACATTACAAACAGTTCAAACATTACAAACCAGATTGCAGATACCCCCTTACACTGTGATACTGCATATATACACCCCTTTTCATATGTACAGCAACATGGAATGAATGGTGCTTTAATAATAATAATAACGTAGACCACGCAGCACATGTTTTTTACTGGATAGTGTGGTATGAAAGAGCATAGTCTACTACTACTATCTTTTTATTTTGTAGTATACTGATGTACACCAATCAAAAAAAGACCAAAAAGGCACTCATTTGGCCTCCCTTTGGATAATGGACAAATATGTATAAAGTTAGTATTTACACCCAGAGTTTTTCACAACGTTCAAAAGTATGACTTAACCTTACCCTTTTACCCTTCTTTATAACGGAGCTCTACTAGGCTTGAAATCCAGAGCATGGAGCTTGTATGAAGACACTTGGAGTCCCTACCGTTCCAAATTACAAAGTAAAAGGACAACGATTGTTCTCCATGGTGTCTTGATGAGGCCATGTCCTACATGAAATTGCAGGTATGTGCAGATAGGGTATGGGCCCCTGGACTTAAAAACAAACAAACAACATTATGCTTTGATGTCAAGAGAAATGCAATGGTAAGTATATTGATATAATGTAATACTATATATTTAATAAAGAGACAAAGTAGGATATCAGTTTGGAAGTTTATGTGATTTTCCATAAAAAAACATATCTGGTATAGCTTCAACAGTGCATGCTTATTTTCTCATTCTATATTGTTCACTAAACGCATTGAATTACAAAGTCCATTGGGCTGCTACCATTAAAAAGGATTTACAAAAATTGAACTTTTCTTAACCGTTCATGGAAAAATCAATAAAATGGAAAATGAATGCCTACCCTCCAAGTTGGTCCATGGGTCAGATATTTAGGATGTCAGTTCCATTTATCATTATCATACATGGCTGCACTATATCGTCAGTCCTTTATTCTTAAATAATGATGATGTTGATGGAGGTTGGAAGGTCAGAAGCTAGTAGCGGTTGGCATTGAGCTGGACTATTGATGAGTAGAGCTTTTTAATAACCTAAATTGTATGATAAATCACAGAAAATAAATAATAATACACTAACAAAATAGATTCAGGCATTATATATGGACTATGCCTTCATTCTGATAATATAAAATCTGAGACTCTTAGCCAATATATTTTGATCAAAACACATCTGTGCCCTCACATATACTGTGCTGCTCCTAGTCACCTCCATGTGCATCCAGCAACCAATAAGGAGCACGCACAGCTATATTTACCACTTAACCAAGGCAGTTTGTTTGATAGGAAAGGCAAAAGTGCACAGGAATGCTGCTCAAGTTAAAATAGGAGCACATTCACACTTGAAGGTGCCACTCCTTCAAGCATATACTACAAACTAAACAAAAATGTGCAGAGTCTGCTTTCCTGAACATAGATACCTAATGGCATATGTAGGTTTAACGTAGGACCTGTCTGACTGAGACCACCTTGGCGCTGGTAGGTGGGCACAGATGTGTTTTGATCAAAATATATTGACTGAGAGTCTCAGATTTGATATTATCAGAATGAGGGCTTAGTTGATATATAAGGCCGAAAAAAGACATCTGTCTATCCAGTTCGGCCTGTTATCCTGCAAGTTGATCCAGAGGCAGGCAAAAAAAAACAACCTGTGAGGTAGAAGCCAATTTTCCTCACTTAAGGTGAAAACAATTCCTTCCCGACTCCAATCAGGCAATCAGAATAACTCCCTGGATCAACGACCCCTCTGTAGTAGCTATAACCCTTTAATATCATTGCATTCCAGAAATACATCCAGGCCCCTCTAGGACTCTCCTCAGGCAGAGAGTTCCATAGTCTCACTGCTCTTACTGTGAAGAATCCTATTCTATGTTTGTGTACAAACCTTCTTTCCTCCAGACACAGAGGATGTCCCCTCGTCACAGTCCTGGGGATAAATAGATGATGGGACAGATCTCTGTACTGACCCCTGATATATTTATACATAGTTATTAGATCTCCCCTCAGTCGTCTTTTTTCTAAAGTGAATAACCCTAATTTTGATAACCTTTCAGGGTACTGTAGTTGCCCCATTCCAGTTATTACTTTAGTTGCCCTCCTCTGAACCCTCTCCAGCTCTGCTATGTCTGGCTTGTTCACAGGAGCCCACAACTGTACACAGTCCTCCATGTGTGGTCTGACTAGTGATTTATAAAGTGGTAGGACTATGTTCTCATCACAGGCATCTATGCCCATTTTGATGCAACCCATTATCTTATTGGCCTTGGCAGTAGCTGCCTGACACTGGTTTTTACAGCTTAGTTTGCTGTTCACTAAAATTCCATGTCCTTTTCCATGTCAGTGTTATCGAGTGTTTTACCATTTAGTATGTACGGGTGACTTGCATTATTCCTTCCCATGTGCATAACTTTACATTTGTCAGTGTTAAACCTCATCTGCCACTTCTCTGCCCAAGCCTCCAATCTATCCAGATCCCTCTGTAGCAGAAAACTGTCCTCTTCAGTGTTAATAACTTTACACAGTTTAGTGTCATCTGCAAAAATAGATATTTTACTGTGCAGGCCTTCTACAAGATCATTAATAAATATATTGAAGAGAATAGGGACCAGTACTGACGCCTGAGGTACCCCACTAGTGACAGTGACCCAATCTAGTATATTATTATTATTTATTTTCTGTGATTTGCTTTTATAAATGCAGCCATGGACATTCACATGTTTATTTATCATATCGTGCAGGATGATTTTATTTCAGTTTTTTTTTCTTTTTCTGTGATGTTTTTTTTTCTAAATTGTATGATAGTCACCTCCTGGGTGACTGACTCGGCCTCTATAAACATGTCCACATTTTTCAGTATTTTTAGATACAAGGTATTTATTGTGCTATTTTATAACTTTGGGTTGGATTACCTCAGAATAGCATAATAAACCAAATAGGTCACGCTCAGTATCTAATAAAGTAAGGGACACAAAATAATCTTAAAACTCTGGTCCGTATATTGCATTAGGCACTTGAGGTCTGGATAGGGGACTGGGGCCTCAGGACTTCAGTGGAATTCACCAGTGGAATTCAGTAGGTAACTGGTTAGTTTATTTCTTTTAAACAGTTTCTTGGACATCACTACATGTTTCTGTGGTTGGGCAAACCCTCTCACATTACCTAAGCCTTTGTATCTTCTACAATATCATGTGAGTGTGAGTATGCAGCTAGCCAAGGGGGAGTGGTGAGGAGGATAAGAGTGGTAGTGGTTCTGGCTGTAACAGTTAATCACAGGGGCAATCCTCACACCAATGCTACCTAGGGCTGTGTAGTATTAGGAGGGCACACCCTTTCTACCCTCGGGGAACTCCCTGGTTCTGGGTCTCCTACCTGGTTGGGGTGCCTGTGATGTTTAATGTTCATATAAGTACAAGGCAGGGTGTGTTGAGTGTGCAGTAGCCTAAGTATGGTGTATGGGAAAGGACAAACCAGATTGTGTCTAAGTGTGGATGGTGTTTTAGCAGTATTCCACTCACAGCAGTAATGTCTATGGGTTTTGATAGCAGTGTACCTTACTGACTCGTACTGACTGTTTCTCAGCCGTTACAGATTCTGAAGTATTCTCTCTCTCTCTCTCTCTCTCAATGGAAAGATGGTTCTCACTTTGTAGATTATACAAAGATGATTAATCTCTAGACTGTAGCTGAATGCCTAGTACCGAGGAGTGCAGCTTATTGACTCTGCCTCCTCGCTTTTTCCCTGCTAACACTAGACTCCTCTACCAGACTGAGCTAAGGATGAAGCTAACAGTCCACACCTAAGCTTCCCTAGGGGTTATGGCAGAGTTGGTTAACTCCGTTACCCCCATACTTGAGGATATAAAGAATAAAATGATATATCATAAATGAACAAAACAATTTTTAAGTACACCCTGCTTTGGGCTACTGCAACTGTACAACAGGGGGGCCGCACTAAATGTACTTAGGACAGTATAAACTCCAAATGCAGCCCTGGTTCTACTTTATTATATAGGCTATTTGTGGCCCTTTAAAACTTATCACATATCTTATACCAGTGAAAGCAGCTGGGCAGACATGGAGACCTGTGAAAGACTTGAGAGAAGAGGTAGTCAAAAAAAATCCAGGGATGACCATCGCTGACACTCCAGGGGCTCCAGGAGCTTTCTTTCTGAGTGGGACTCTCAATGTAAAAGTTCTTCAAATCTGTAGAATAAATCAGCTTTGCCTATCCATTGATGGTAGGGATTTTTCGATGAGTTGCGCTTGGAATAGACCAAGCTACTGAAAGATGACAAACCTGGAATACATTACATTGAGGTAACTGCTTCCAAAAATTATAGTGGCATGATACTGTTGTTAGGCCCATCTTGAGTATCAGTGTAAATTTTTAATTTATATGGTCGATTCACCAGAGGCTAAAAGTTTGCTTTTCTATCATTTGGAGAAATACAGTACATGTCAGTCTATTTGCAATTTATGGTGTTTTTAAGACCCAATATAGGAACACGCTCTAAAAGGTTAGGTTTATGTATCCCGACTTGTCTAAGTTATCGTAAAAAGTTGGTGAGAATCCATATATGATTATCCTGCAAAAAAAATTATTAAAATTCTCATTGACGACTGAATGAGACGAGTTTATCGATTCCCATCCATAAAAATGTCACTCTTGGAGCAATATATCTGCTCTGGAGTACACTATCATTCCTACCCTTAATCACATCACAAGAATTTAATGTTTGAAGAATCCAAGAAATAATCCATTCCAACACATTACCGGGGATTGATGCCTCTTCAGTCGCTGTCTTTCTCTCCTCTTCCAGGACAGTGGGATATTATGGCTTCGTGCAATTCGACACTTTCCAAGCAATGTGGAAATGATTACAAATGCATTAAAATGCATGCATAGTAAGGACACCACGAATGATCATCTATTGTCTATTTGACTATTTGATAACTATCTAAATTTGAATGTCGTTTGCAATCTCCTGGCAGGATAGGAGTTAAGTGCGATGTTTATTTCAGCTTCCACCTGTGCCAGTAGGTAAAGTTTGTAATTTATGTCTTTTCACATCCAACAGGGGAGCAGTTTAGATGGCACATTAAAGAGTGTACTAAGTGCTTTTAATGAATCCTTTGGTTCTCGTCAGATCAAAGGACACACGTGAGAGCCATTAGCTGCCAAACTTTTTTTCCATATCAAATGGGATGTGAGTTTTCCATTGAATTCAGAGGAAAATAACACCATAATAATAAAAGCTTATATGCATTCATGCGGGACTGATGGACAAACACAGGAAACTATGCATTGAATTTGGCCCAGATAGAATGACAAGAATGGCAATCGAAAATTTTAGGAGGCATTTTCAGATCTGAGTAGAGAATGTAGAAGAGGGGAAAATCCAGGTATATATCATTTGCTATTTTTTAATTTAGTATTTTCAGTTTAACTGTGGTTTAACTACTGCCAGGACTCATAAAGGAAGCCTGTGAGTCCTGTTTTCCTTGCCCAATCATAGAGAAAGCCTGTGAGTCCTGCTTCCCTTGCCCTACTCATATAGAAATCCTGTGAGTCCTCCTTCACCATCTACTTATCTAAAAAGCCTGTGAGTCCTGCTTCCCTTGCCCATTCATATATAAAGCCTGTGAGTCCTGCTTCCCTTGCCCACTCATATAGAAAGCCTGTGAGTCCTCCTTCACCATCTACTCATAGAAAAAAAATAGTAAGTCTTGCTTCTCCCAACCAGAGAGAAAGCCTGTGAGTCCTGCTTTCATACCGACACATAGAGAAAAACAGTAAGGCCCCTTTCTCACAAGCGAGTTTTCCACGCAGGTGCAATGCGTGACGTGAACGCATAGCACCCACACTGAATACTGACCCATTCTTTTCAATGGGTCTGTGTACATGAACGTTTTTTTTTCACGTATCAGTTCTGCGTAGCGTGAAAAACGCAAAATGTTCTATATTCTGCATTTTTCACGCAGTCCTGGCCCCATAGAAGTGAATGGGGCTTCAGTGAATGGTTGCTAAGAGATGTTGTTTGTAAACCTTTAGTTTTTTATCACGTGTGTTAAAAAGGCATCATCACGCATTGCACCCGTGCGGAAAACTCGCTCGTGTGAAAGGGGCCTAAGTCCTGCTTCTCCCGCTAAGTCATAGAAAAAGCCTCTGAGTCCTGATTCCCCACCCACTCAGAGAAAAACCCAGTAAGGCCTGCTTCTCCTGTCCACTCACAGACAAATTCTATGAGTCCAGCTTCCCCCCCCCCAACTTATAGAGAAAACCAGTAAATCTTGCTCCTTCTGCCCATTCATAAATCCTGTGAGTCCTTCTTCTCACACTCACTCATTAAGGAAGCCTGTGAGTCCTGCTTCTCATTCCTACTTTTGGAGAAGGCCTGTGAATTCTGCTTTTCCCGCTCGTAGAGAAAGCCTGTCAGTCCTCCTCCTCCCACCCACTAACAGCGAAAGCCTGTGAATCCTGCTTCTCTTGCCTACTTACAAAGAAAGCCTGTGAGTCCTGCTTCCTCCACACACTCATAGAGAAAGCTTTAAGTCCTGTGTCTTTGTCTTCGATCGCTGGAGTTACTGCAGAACATTTGAACGACGGGGGAGCGGGATGTCGGGCCACTGCCAATCAGATATTGATGTCTTATCATGAGGCTAGGTCAACAATAATAAAATCCTGGACAAAGTCTTTAATGTATTTTTCAAGAAAATGTAAGCAGTATGACTGTGTATGCTGTAGTCTCACAGTCTTTTTTAGCACATTCTAAATAATCTAGCATAGCTCATGGCGTCAGGTAACTGCCCTTTCTGTGCTCTGGTTTAGATAAATGTTGCAATATGTTCTTCAAAATTTAATATAAATGAATAATGCAACGTCTTCTACCCTGGACATTCACATTATGTTTATTATGTTCTGTATTTTATGGAACATTGAAAGCTTTGAGACTCAGAATTAACTTCTTTAATGAAAGTAGAGAATGAAAAAAAAAGAATACAAAAATAATGCAAAATAATACAAAACACAAAGCCGCAAATCTAATAATTACAAAGCACACATTCAAGCCAATGTTATATATATATTTTTTCCTTGCATTTTCCTGCTCATTTTTGCAGGCCGTGAAGGTTTTCATTTCATACCGTCCATCTTCAGGGGAGCGATACAGGTCAAAGATGTTTGAGTGCAAAATATGCATTTTCAGAAATAAGTAAGCGGATGGAGCCTCATTGCCAGGAAGTTAATGAAATGATCGTAGATGACGGGATGAGTCAAGGTTATTAATTCCAATCCATGAAAACGTCAATGTTTGTGTAATCCATCAGATCGAGAGAACGCTTTCATTCCTACCTTTAATCATGTTTAAAGAATCTAATGTTTGAGGACCGCGAGAGACAATTAGTTCCAGCACATTACCCTGGCCTGATAGCTTTTCAATCCTGTAGATTCTCTTTTTTCTGGATATCCCATGCTCCCCTGAATTTTCTTAACCCATAGATGTATTGTTTGCATTGTACTGTCATGTATTGATGCATATTTTGATGCAGCTTTAATTACTTTTGAGATTCCACACATTAAAGAGATTGCATGAAGTTTTTTTCTGATTTGTTTTTTTAAAGCAGCACCAGTCTACTGTACGGCCTGTACTTGGTATTGCAGCTGTAATAGGGCCAAGCTGCAGTGCCATAGACAAACGTAATGTTTATAGAAAAACAACCCTGTTTTCCAGTCTTATACAACCTCTTTAGCTAAAAGTACAATTCACTACACATAAAAAAAAATATATATATATTTTTACACACTGTGATTTATGGTTACCATAAAGGGGTGTTCTATTATTTTTAACAGATCATGTAGTTGCTTACCTCATGTATATCTTCTCAATGCATTTTTCTTTCTCTCTGTGGGCTCTCCTGACCTGTTTTCACCATGTAAACCAGTCCCTCTGGTTTGTTTCCATCCTGTAGCTCTTCCTGTTGCTATATCCAACCAAACCCATGATGCACTTCTCCTTTCGCTACTACACCTCCAGCACCGCCCCTAGCTATACCTCCAGCACCACCCCTAACCACACCTTCAGCACCGCCCCTAACAAAACCCAGCTAGATTATAGCTCCTGCTACCCAGCTAGTTACATAGACACTCCTCTATTACTGCCCCGCCCATGGACATAACATCACAGGAAAGAGCTTTATGGACATGATCATGTGACCACAGCCCAGAACAGGGGATAGGAGCAGAAAAGGTAACAGAAACATATTACAATATTACAACTCCCTTCACAAATCATTATTTTACAGGATCTTGATGTGAACAGGAAAACCCCTTTAAACTGGTGAACTGGAGGTTTACATTTTGGTCTAAGCCTTAATGGGGTTGTCCCACAAATAACATTAATCGACACTTCACACGGATCACACCAATATGCCCCCCGCCATCAGTAGAAAGAGTGATAGGTGCAATCCAAATATTTACAGGAGGTTAATCAGATGCGGTATCAATCTTTAAGAAGACGAACGCTAGGTCTGAGCAAAACCTAAATGGCGGGCTTCATATTTGTCTAAATTTAGGGTAAGTGTGGCAGTCCAAATGGGATAATTCCTCCATTCTAGCTGAGTAAAGATTTAGGCATTGTAAGGAGGTGCAACCACAAAGTTTTAGGCAAATTTGAGTGGAAACGGGTGGGTATGTAGAAATAAATGAGGGGGATCACAGCTCTGCAGATTTGAGCCATGACTGATTGAATGTGAGACCACAAACTACTGATCTTTTTGCAATCCCAACCAATTGTGAAGATATCTGCTGGGAGACTCAGAAAATCACTTTCACAATGGGGAGCATTCTTGGTACATTTTTATTAAGGACAACAGGCATTTTATACCATCTACAGGTCAATTTAAAAGAGGATTTTTGTAATCTAATACATCTGGAAAAAACTAGGGAGCGGGTATAGATCACTTTAACCTCATAATCTGACAAAGAAATATTCAATTCTTTCTGCCAGGCCAGGATATACAATAAGGATTTGCTCCAGCTGGTTGAATCAACTTAGCATATAACAAGGAGACAAGTTTCTTCGGAGTCTTCCTTAAAAGGAATATTTTTTCAAGCCACATCTCAGAACACCCAGCAGATTTCAAAGCAGAGTGGTAGTCATGTTTCAGCTGTAAATAGAAAAATGGGTGTACGGAAGCTCATTCAGGGAGAGCTAGTATCTTGCAGAAGGTTGGAATAGTTCAATATTTTAAAATATAATTGTAGGCTAGTGAAGAGTCCTCATTGGGGAGTTGGGGTAATGAAGAGAAACCATCTAATTACTGAGGGGAAAGAGTGTCTACCAATAGTAGAGCAGAATTGATGCCAAGAGAAAACACAGGAACTTGTAAGGACTTTATTCCTTAGCCCGATCTAAAGAGATGAAGAGTCAAGGACAGGGTTGTGCCCACTCTCACCTCCTCCACCAGTACATAAATCTAAGGGGTGGTCTTACCAACTGACTTGCTTGGTAATAGGTCCAAATATTCAGCAAACCAGCACCTCCCAATTTTTCAGGGGGAGAGTAAGGGTAGTATTAGCTATTCGAGGCCTCCCACGTCACCATACATATGATGAAAAGAAGATAAGTTGAACATTTATAAAGATGGGGACTAAGATAATGAGAGCTTGAAGTAGATACAGAACTTTTAGCAATATAACCAGTTTAGAAGATTCATTCTCCCTATCCACAATATGTATGGAATCTGCCAGGATGATGTAATCTGGGTGATGTTATTTAGGAGGGGAATGTAATTGTGGTCCTACCAAGAAGAAGGGGCATCACAGAGTTTTATTCTGAGGTATCGAATAGAATCAAAGCTTAATGGGAAGAGGGGTAGGGGGTGGCAGGTTAGAGAGAAGTTTATTCCTCAGTTTCTGGGGACACGATATACACAAGGCTTCAGATATACCGGTGTTGATATTGAAATTGGACAGTTCCCCAAACTCAGTTAGCATGACAACGGGTTAGTAGTAATCAGAAGAAGTCGTTTCAGGAATTCAGTCTCCCAACTCTATTCCTTGATGAGCAGTTCTTGGCGTTGTTTCTCAATGTCTCAATAGTGAGGATAAATAGTAATGGGGAGCGAGGACAGCCCTGTCTAGTTCGATTTCAAATTTGGAAGGGTCTTGACAGCGAGACATTCACTCTGAGCTCTGGCACTCAGAGAAGAGTACAATACTAATACTTTTTGTATGAATTCTTGCGGGAAGCCAAGGTGAGTGAGGACTGCAGCCGGTAAAATCAATCCACTCAGTCGAAAGGCTTTTCGGCATCAGTAGACAGTAAGACCAATAGAGTGCTCCTCATTATACTGTATTGAATAAGATGTAAGACATGGGTTGTATTTTACTTCCCTTCCCATTACAAAATCTCTTTGTTCCTGGTCTATTAAAGTGGGTAAAACTAGTTTCAACCTTTTGGCCAATCATTTGGCAAAAAGTTTCACTTCACATCCACACTCAATAAGAACTAGGGAGATATCTGCCACATCGAGATAGATCCTTTACTTTCTTGGGTATGGAGAGACTCAAGAGATCCACAGCTGACTGATTTGTCCGAGCTTGATAAAACTCACAGAATGTATCAGCAATAGCCAGGGTGTCCCATAACACCTCACCTGTAGAGGATTGTATGTCAGAAAGAAAACTTTGGGACTGTCTTTTCCTGGCCAATTGGGCCATTAGCTTATTACCTTTATTGCCGTGAAAGTAACATTTATGGGAGGCAGATAAGCCTTAGCAGAGCCTCAGGCTGGGTTCACATCTGCACTTGTAAACTCCAGTGGAGGAACAGACTGCCAGAGTTTACTGTGTCTGGCACAGCCGGATACCACCGTACACCTCCAGATCCCCATTCACTCTAATAGTATCCAGCAGGTATCCGGCCATTAGTGTTGAGCAAACTTGTTTTTTAAGTTCAGTATCCAAAGTTTGGTGTCGGGTTCTCGAAGAATCAGTTATGGATTCCAAATTACGTTATGGTCCGTGGTACCGGAATCCATGACGGGATTTTTCGAGAACCCAAACTTTGGAAGCAGAACTTAAAACACAAGTTCGCTCAACAATACCGGCCACTTTCCGGGATACGTGCCAACTTTCGGCAGAAATAAAAATGCTGTGTGTAGTATTTTTTATCTGGCCTAAAGCTGGCCTGTACACTGGATACAGTGAGTTCCAGCAGTCTGTTGCTCTGCTGGAACACTCTGACAGAATTAAAAACATAGATGTGAACCTAGCCTTAATGAGATCCACAAGAGTCTCCTGAGCCACAGACCACTTGTGTTACTTTTTAACTTAGCTAACCGAGATAAGAGGGAATCAACTTCAAGATTCCTCTTGTGTTTTGTATTAGTCCCAACTCCCATTATTAATTAAGGTCCCTTTATGGTCCCATTATGGACTTCCCAAATTGTGGACACAGGTATATTCAAAGTGGTATTCTCAAAAAAAGTTAGCTGGAGAGGATTCTATTTTACATTTATCTTCAGTGGAGCACAGAAGAGTCTTGTTGAGTCTCCATGAATTACAGTGGGTGGGAAAAGAGTGTAGTAATAAAGATATAGGGGCATGGTCAGATACGTTCATAATTCCTATCAGAAGGTCAGATGAAGCTGAAGGTGAGCCTGTGGGATAAAGAGATTATCTAGTCGATGATGTGACATGTGTAGAGGGCAAAGGAAAAATCTTTTGTGGATGGGAAAAAGAATCTCCAGACATGAATAAGATGATACCTAGAGAGGCATGTTTTCACTTTCCACAATGAACGAAAGGACTGGGCCAGTGTAGGGGTGGAGGAGTCAATAGAGGGTTCAGTGTCAGATTAAAATCCCTGCCCAGGATGAAGAGGCCTTCTGAGAACTCATTAAATAGGTCCAAAGTGTCTAAAAGTCAATGATCTAATTATAATGACAATTATTAGGGACATATAAATTTTCAGCAGTGATAAAAGTGTTGGCAATCTTTCCCTTGATCTCCCTCAATTTTGGAAATCAGGGTGAATGGCGTAGAAGCACTAAAGGCTATGCTAACCCCATTTTTCTTAGTGGAAATATGACAAAAATTATACCATGTTGTGAAATTGGTTTTAGATAAAAGAGGGAGCTTACGCAGTTGGAGTTTCTTGGAGAAGAGCAGTGGATGTACCTAGTTCTTTTGAGAGTACTTTAGTACTTTAGTAGCCAGATAGCCAGATAATAGAAACCAAAGAAGGTCCATCAATGACCAGACAGTTCCAATCTGGGTTCGCTGGAAGAGGTTTTTGTCAGATTTTGATTTGGGCATCTGCCCTCTCTCCACTACTGGTAACTTTGGTAGAGAATCCAAATTGCACACGGGAAACCAGGATGGAGTCATAGAAAGGTCCACCCAGAGGAAATCAGCCAGTGATTTGACTGTAAGTTTCTCCAGTTGAAAATGAAATGCCGAACTAAACGCGAAGGGCTACTTATATGGAATCTTTTTTATCTCATAAGTGGTCAGTTAGAAGTTTAAAATTTTTTGTTTGGTCAGTGTGAGAAGAGAAAGGAATTTAAAGAAGAATAGTTAGTATCCTTCAAAAATCAGATCCAGCACAACCTGTGCTTTACACATCATGGCTTCTTTGACTGTAAAGGAAGGCAATCTAAAATTAAATCTACAACTAATGTCTGGAGGGTTTCCATCTTTGGATTTAGGTTTCTAAGTTTTAAGATCTTCCAGAGAGTCTGGTGCTAAATGAATTCCAGGATCTTCTTGTCAGCTTGCACAGTTTCAGATGAAGTATAGGTTTCAGAGATCAGAAATACGCAACAGGGATTAGAAGCAATTCTGGGTGTGGTGTGTGTGTATCTGTTTTCAGGAAAGCTGTGTAGCTGAGAGTCATAAATAAATTCTGTGGAATGTGAATGGGTGTGGCTTTAAGTTGCAGTTGTGTTGAATATGTGTGAAGTTGTGAAGAACTTGATGGATGCTCAGCAAAGCTGTGTGTGCAGTCTGTACTTCAAGTATAAGGGTATGGTTATTAATTGTGTGTGAATATAAATAAATGATGCTGCAGCAAGAAATGACTAAATGAAAATGTGAATGTGTATGGCGCACGATATTTGTTTTTTTTATATAATGCACTGTTGGGATTTTTATTTTTTCTTGGGAGACGTTTGGTTTTTATTGGTGACAAATTTTTTGGATTTTAATAAAAAGTTTCCTATGGGCCATTAATGTGTTTGTGTCTGTATTGTCAGACTTCTTTGTTTCTCTGTTTGTATTATGTTGACTGTAACATGTTAAATGTTTTGATAACTCCAGAGATCTGGTTAAGAGTAGCCTGGCTGAAAGAGGGAGGATTGCACCATCCGACTGGAGGGGGTGGACTTAGATGACCTAGAGGAGAGGGAGGAGGACAGGGTAGGCGTCACAAATAGAAAGACAGCCGATAGTCCATTCACAAGTTAAAAGACACCTGTCACGGACGTTCCCGTGACAGGTGGCAGGAGATCGGTGAGACTCGCAACATGTGGTTTGATCTGACATGTTTTTTGTTTGGATCAAATTACATCTGTGTTGTTTCTGGTGCTTGCCACACCTTCTTTTCCCAGGTGTGGTTATTATGGTCATTTGACCATCTCTCTTTATTGTCATTTGTATTTAGGCCTGAGGGAGACTCCTGTTCGTCCTTCCTTTTAGAGGAACAGGTTGTCTGAGTCCTGACATTAGTACTAGGGTCCTATAGGGTGAGTTAGGACATTAGGTATTCCTGTGTATAAACTTACCTACCTCTGGGGTCTGTTCATACTGGTAGTTAGTCAGGACTTTGATTAGAGTTTTACTAGATGTCCATCTCCTTTCCCTAGTTTCCAGGCCTTATTCCCTCACCCCTTTCGCTCCTATGTTCGGTGTGGTATTTCCCTCCCACAACCGTAGTGTGGAGGTGGAAGCAGCATCAAGAGACCACAGAGTGGCAAAACGACATAGTGTGGAGGTGGCAGCAGCATTGGAAGACCACAGAGAAGCAAGGTGACATAGTGTTGAGGTGTCCGCAGCATCAGGAGACCACAGAGTGGAAGGTGACATAGTGTGGAGGTAGCAGCAGCATCATGAGACCACAGAGTGGCAAGGTGAAATAGTGTGGAGGTGGCAGCAGCATCAGGAGACCACAGAGATGCAAGGTGACATAGTGTGGAGGTAGCAGCAGCATCAGAAGACCACAGAGTGGCAAGGTGACATAGTGTGGCAGTGGCAGCAGCATCAGGAGACCACAGAGTGACCCATTGACAGAGTGGGGAGGTGGGTGGCAATACCAATACCAGCTGAAGATGGTGGGTAAAAGAAGGAGCACTTGGCATTAGATGTGTGGCATCAGGCGGGTAGCAGCATCAGAATAGTAGCTGAGGCAGGTAGCCAGAAGAAACCGGTCTATTTTGTCAAAGTGTTGGTGTGGCACCATGGATGATGTAGTCTGATGCATTAGGCATTGGTGGGTGGAAATCCTGGCTGATCCACGCCTGGGTCATCTTGACAAAGTCTCTCCACATTTGGGGTGGACAGACGAGTTCTTCCTGGGGTAACTATGACAACCGCCGCACTAAACATCTGCTCTGATGCCACACTACTGGCTGGGCAGGACAGCTTTTCCAGGGCAAACTCTGCCAGTTGTGGCCACAAATCCAGTTTGGCTGCCCAGCAGTCCAGCAGATCTTCAATGTGGGGTGGCAGGGTGCTGTCCAAGTTAGCCACCACCTGCTGGTTCAGGTCCTGCTCCAGGTCTAGCTGCTGCTGCTGGTGAGTAGTTTCTTCACTAGGCAGGTGAAGAAAGCTGCTCATCAGTGACTCTAGACTCAAGTGGCTGCTGATGGAGCTGGAACTGCTTCTACCCCCACCCTGCCACAGCAGCCATGGCAGAGGAATGTGAGCGCAGAGGGTACCCCCAGTCAGACCTGCGAGAAGATGGACGATGGCGGAGATAGGCAGCAGCCAACTGACTACATAGGATGTCTCTATATTAGTTCAGTTTGTCCTCCCTCTCAGCGGGTGTAAAAAAAGCCCATATTTCGGAACAGTAGTGAAGGTCCAACAAGATAGAGAGCCAGAAGTCATCCTTCTGCCAAATGGTGACAATTCGGCTGTCACTACGCAAGCAAGTGAGCATGCATCTGGCCATTTGTGCAAGTGACTCGGAGGGACTCCCTGCCTCCATCCCCACTGCATACTGCCACGGTGTGTCTGGGTCCTCTGCCTCGTCTTCCTCATCACCCTGTAGCTCCTCTGGCTGCTCCTGCTCTCATATCATCTGTGTGGAAAAACTACCCATTTCGATACACATTGCTTGTGCTCCAATGTCCTCCTCCAGTTCTGCCCCCACAGAGCTCATGTGGCCGTGAGATCTAGGCGTCACGTCTCCAGTCCCCTGACCAGCCAGATTTACCAGCATCTGTTCCAGGACATGAAGCAGTATAATGGCGTTGTTCATCCCATAGTCCTGGCGACTGACAAATAACGTGGCCTCCTCAAAGGGTCTGAGCAAACGACAGGTGTCATGCATGAGCTGCCACTGGCTGACATCGAAGTTACACAGGGGAGTACTCCGGTCCACTTGGTTTATCAAGAAATCGGCCTTTCTCTGTTCGTATAGTCGGTCCAACATATGGAGGGTGGAATTCCAATGGGTGGAAACATCGCATATCAGTCTATGTTGGGGGATGCAGCGGCAGCTCAAGTAGGGTATGCTTTGCGGTGTACGAGTGGCTGAAGTGCATGCAAAGTTTTCTAGTCATGCTTATGATGTGTTGCAGATGAGTGGACGACTTCAGGAAACGCTTGACAACCAGATTGAACACATGTACCATGCAGGGCACATGGCTCAGCCCTCCTTGATGCAGCACCAACACCATGTTTTTCCCGTTGTTGGTCACCATGGTTCCACTTTTAAGTTGTCGCGGAGAAAGCCAGGATTCGATTTCTTGATGAAGGATACGGAGCAGTTCCACCTCTGTGTGACTCCGTTTGCCCAGGCAAACGAGGTGCAGAACAGCGTGACACTGCCATGCCCTAAACATGTGCTATGCTTGAGGGGTACTGTGAATTGTCCCTGCAGTGGAGGCTGAGGACACGGTGGAGAATGAGGAGGCAGAGGCGGACATTGTCGCAGGACCATCGGCGTGAGAACGTGGAGGCGGAAGCAGCGTCACCTGGCCAAGTTGCTGGTGTGGCTGTGCAGGAACCCAGTGGGCCGTGGAGAATATGTATTGTCCCTAACCATAGTTACAGCTCCACTTGGCAGACACTGACAGGCTCAAGGACTGGCCCACCTTCTGTTCTACATTCATGTGCAGGGCTAGTACTGCCTATTTGGCAAATAAATACCGGTTTGGGACTCTCCACCTCGGCTCGGCACAAGCCATCAGTTCTCTGAAACGTGCAGAGTCCACCACTTGGAAAGTGAGGGACTGCAGCACCAGGAACTTGGCCAGGAGCACATTCAGCTTCTGTGCCGTTGGATGAGTGCACGCATACTGTTGTCTCTTGTAAGTCGCAACGGTGATCAATTGCTGATGGAATGATTGACGAGGATGAGCAGGAGCATCAGGACCAGCAAATGATGGGAAGGACAGACAGCTCCCTTCGGCTGAGGTGGTGGAGCCTTGACTGACTGAAATCGGGTGCGTGCCACTGGGTGATGTAGGGGTTGCTGTGGTAGGCTGGACCACCACATCAGAGCCACAGTTCTCACAGGCCACTTTATTGTGACTCTGCATATGTTGACGCAGGCCCGTGGTGCCAACATTGGTACCCTGGCCATGCTTCGCCTTTTGCACACAGATTCTACAAATGGCCATGTTCACCTCCTCCGGCGGCTTAACAAAAAACTGCCACACTGCCGAGTAGGGGATTTTACCCCCAACACCGTGAACTGACTGACAGCTACTGCCGCTGCTTCCTGTGAACCCCTGCATCACTACTTTTTGGGTAGGTAGGCTCCTGCAAAGCGGGTGGTCTACCGCAATCACGTTTGGCTCCCGACCTCCCACTGCTGCCACCCTGCTGACTTCCGGCCACACTAGTGACTTGTTGGCTCTGCCGCTGCCTCACGGGCAAGCTGCCACACTCTTCTCCCGATGATAAAGAGCCTGACTGCTCCAACACCAGCTCCCACAACACTTTCCTCATCACTACTTGCCTGCCTACCGAAGAAAGCGATGGATATCCCCTCCACATCTTGGCTGGCCAGTAGCTGCTGACTGTCCACTAGTAGCTCATCCTCGCTATATAGTGGAGCTGAGCCCACAGCATATATGGTATTACTTCTCTGGCTGAGGGAACAGAAAAGGACAGAGGCAGGTTGAGGACAGGTGAGGGCACAGGGCCTGCTTCCGGGCCATGCCAACTAAGGTTTGTGTCTGACGAACCCACCGACTCTTGGCTGGAGGTGTTTAATGTCACTTGGGACGAAGTGGATAACCAAGTCAACCATTCAAGAACGGCTTGGTTGGTGGTCAAGATACGACCACAATGGGAGCTCAGGCCTTTCGCTGCGTCTCCTGCTGCCACGCTCCCTTACTGTGCAGCAACCGGTGTCAGCGCCAGATGAATTTAGGCCTCTGCCACTCCCCTGTGCAGGGCCTGTCACTTCTCTGTCTGACATACTGTCAAATATATATTTTTTTGCCACTAATACACGCCAAAAAGGGCTTTAGAACATATAACTGCACCGCTGAACGGCAAATATATATTTTTTGACACTAATACACTCCAAAAAGGGCGTAATTTTCTCACTTCACCACACAACGGCTAATAAGCCCTTTTTTCCCCACTAATACAAGCCAAAAAATGCTTTAGAACATATAACTGCACCGCACAAGGGCAAATAAAACATAGAAATATTTCTCAAACAGCATTTGCATCCCAAGAACAAGAACAGTTTGCTGGAATTACAGAGCAGCATAATGGCAATTTGGATCCCCAGTCAGTGCAGCAAGGTGTAATAGGATTGTTCCTATTATCCAGGCTGTAAACTCCCCTACTGAACCCTGTTCTGCTTCAATACTGTGAAATGATTCCACCCTATCTTTTCTTTAAACTTCTATGCAGCAAAATAAAAGTTTTATAGTCTTTTCTAGCACTCTCCCTAACGCCTGCTGACGTCTCTCCCTGCACTAAGCACGCTGGAAAATGGCTGAATCCAAGATGGCTGAGGCTATTTATAGGGCTGTGACATCAAAGGGCTGGCTGGCTGCTGATTGGCTGCATGCATGGCATTCTGGGTGATCCCTCGTTACCAGAGTTCCATGCTCCATGTCCTAACACGTGCAGCAGCCATTTTAGGAAAAAATGCGATTCGTTACCACGAAGCATGAGGAAATTCGGATTCGGTGCAAATCGAATTTTTCCTGAAATTTAGATCGAATTCCACTTCGTCAACTTCGATTCGCTCATCTCTAATTAGGATCTATTCTTCATATGTAGCCTAGTCGTTTGACAGAAAACCACTTTGAAACCATTGGATCTCTAGAAAGAACAAAAATAAAAAAATAGTTTTGGACTAACAAGAAGTGTCTCACTGAGGTCTTCTTCACTTCTGATCTGGGATATCAAAGTCTCTGGTGCAAAGTCAATTGTCCATTTCTTGATGTTCTGTCCCCTATGGCCCTTTTTTATGTTGTTACAAAGTTTAGTCTATTACAGTACCCCTCCTTATTTATGTAAAGGGGTTTTATAGGTGTAATGAGTGTGTAGGTCTCAGAGCCTCTTATCAGTGGGTGTTAGACAGTCCATTACCCTGTATGTGGGAGGAGCAGCCCTGCTGGTTGGTCAGGAAGTCTTGGGCAGACGATTACCTCTGAGGTCCACCCCTGGACAGCTCTAGTACAAGCAGCAAGGCCTTGTTCAGCATGGCAGACCAGTGGTTGAAGTCTTTTTTTGTTGGGTGACAGCCAGGTCACTAAAAATTGTGTGTTACCACATCTGGTGTTGTTGAAGTGGGCAGCCCCTGAACATTTCTGAGGTTGCCAGTCTGAGTTCTGTTTAACAGCTGATACAACCTGCACTGAGGGATGATTTACTTGGCAGAATTCCAAAAAACTCCATGTCAAGGAAAGCCGTTGATGGAGTGGTTTTCTCTGCGTCCCTGCATCAAATCAAGTAAAACATACAAAAGTCCTTGAACTTTTCTCAGTCCAACACTGTATTTAAATAACACTTTCCAATGGTACCATAGAGATCATCTGCAAAGCAAAATAAACTTTGATAAACCCTAAACCTAATATAATTATCTGTATATTAAGAATAATGATACTTCAAAACAAACAGGCATATTATTTTTATAACTAAGGCCCCTTTCACACGGGCGAGTTTTCCGCGCAGGTGCAATGCGTGATGTTAACACATAGCACCCGCACTGAATCCTGACCCATTCATTTCAATGGGTCTGTGTACATGAGCGTTTTGTTTCACGCATCACTTGTGCGTTGCGTGAAAATCGCAGCATGTTTTATAGTCTGCGTTTTTCACGCAGCCCTAGCCCCATAGAAGTGAATGGGGCTGCGTGAAAATGCATTGCATCCGCAAGCAAGTGCGGGTGCGTTGCGTTTTTCACTGATGGTTGCTAGAAGATGTTGTTTGAAAACCTTCAGTTTTTTATCACGCGAGTGAAAAACGCATCAAAATGCATTGCACCCACGCGGAAAAAACTGAACAACTGAACACAATCGCAGGCAAAACTGAATGGCTTAGCTTGTGAAATCACACAATTTCCCCGGAACGCATCCGCAACGCATCCGGACCTAATCCGGACACACTTGTGTGAAAGAGGCCTAATAGAGATCATCATCTTCATTCTTCAACATGTTAAAAAAATAGCAATTCATGGGTATCTCTTTCAATGTCACTTGTAGATAGTAAAACTCAACACCATTAACCCTTTCACGCCTGTCTACGTACATCTACTTCTTCGGGCGTGTGTTTAAAGATGGCGCCTGCTCCTGCCCGCTGCGGGTGCCATAGCCGCGGGTGGCCACCTGCTTCCTAAAGCAGACACCCGTGGCTAATGTCCGTAACCAGCAGTGATGCCGATCACGGACATTTAACCCCTCAGATGCCGTGGTGGCGATCGGAGAAGCCGGAGTGTGTATGCAGCAGCCGCTGTCTTTGTGAATGACAGGAGGCTGCTGCATAGTATTTCCTATGGAGCCCTTGCCTGTAATAGGGCTCCATAGGAAAGTAGTGAAGTCATCATAGATTCCAGTGCATTGGAGTATATAAGAATAGCAATCAGATGATTGATTGTTGTAGTTCCCTATGGGAATTCTAAAAAAGTGTAAAAATAAATAAAAAGTAAAAAAAAAAAAATAAAAAAAAACATGAATTAAAATGAAATGAAAAAAATAATAATTAAGAAATAGACATCATGGGTGTCTCAATGTGCGAAAACGCCCATATTATAAAAATATATTCCCCATACAGCAAACAGCAAAACGTAAAAAAGCATCCAAATGGCTGATTCGCCATTTTTGGTCACTTCATTTTCTACAAAATTTTTATAAAAAGTGATCAAAAAGTCATACACACCCCAGAATGGGATCAATAAAAAGGTTAGATTGTCCCGCAAAAAATTAGCCCCCATACAACCTTATACACATAATTACAAAAAAGTTATAGGGGTCAAAATATGGACAATAAAATAAAACTGATTTTTTTCCCACGTTTTAATTTTTTTATTACTTTCAAAATGCAAGAAAAACTATACATATAAGGTATCGCCAGATTCGTACTGAACTGTAGAATAAAAGTAACTGGTCAGTTTTATTGCACATCGAACGTCGTAAATAAAAAACCCCGTAAAACTGTGGTGGAATGGCTTTTTTTTCCGCAATTTCACCCCATTTGGAATTTTTTTCCTGCTTCCCACTACATCCTTTGCGATATTAAATGTTGGCGTTGGAAAGTACAACTTGTCCCGCAAAAAACAAGCCCTCATATGACTATGTGAACAGACAAATAAAAAAGTCAGACCACACATGGAGTACTGTGTACAGTTCTGGTATCCTGTGTACAAGGCAGACATAGCAGAGCTGGAGAGGGTTCAGAGGAGGGCAACTAAAGTAATAACTGGACTGGGGAAACTACAGTACCCTGAAAGATTATAAAAATGAGGGTTATTCACTAATTACTATGTATAAATATATCAGGGGTCAGTACAGAGATCTCTCCCATCATCTATTTATCTCCAGGGCTAAGACTATGACGACGAGGGGACATCCTCTGCGACTGGAGGAAAGAAGGTTTGTACATAAACATAGAAAAGGATTCTTCATAGTAAGAGCAGTGAGACTATGGAGCTCTCTGCCTGAGGAGGTGGTGATGGTGAGTACAATAAAGGAATTCAAGAGGGGCCTGGATGTATTTCTGGAGTATAATAATTTTGCAGGTTATAGCTATTAGAGATGGATTGTTGATCCAGGGAGTTATTCTGATTGCCTGAATGGAGTCGGGAAGGAAATTTTTTTTTCTTCCCTTAAGTGGCTAAAATTGGCTTCTACCTCACAGGGGTTTTTGCCTTCCTTTGGATCAACTTGCAGGATGACAGGCCGAACTGGATGGACAAATGTATTTTTTCGGCCTTATAAACTATGTTACTATGTTACCTCCACTCTCTTTCATTGTGCCACTCTGTGGCCTCCTGATGAAGCTGCTGCAAACCTTTACACTCTGTCATTGTGCCACTCTGTGGTCTTCTGATGCTGTTGTTGCCACCTCCACAGTGTTATTGTTCCATTCTGTGGCCTCCTCCTGATGCTGCTGCCACCACCTCCACACTCTGTCACTGTGCCACTTTGTGGCATTTTGGTGCTGCTGCCACCTCCACACTGTCATTGTGCCACCCTTTGGCCTCTTTCCAATGCTGCTGCTGCCACCACCCCCACACTCTGTCATTGTGCCACCCTGTGGCTTAGTTTTGTTGCTGCTGCTGCCACCACCTCCACACTCTGTCACTGTGCCACTTTGTGGCATCCTGGTGCTGCTGCCACCTCCAAACTGTGACTGTGCCAGTCTGTGGTATCCTCATGCTGCTTCCACCTCACCACTATGTCATAGGGCCACTCTGTGGACTTCTCATGCTGTGCCCACCCTCTCCACTTCATGACTGGGCCACTTTTTTGCCTTTCAGCCTGGCTGGTATTATCATTTATTTGACCTTTTTCTGATCTGTCAGAGGGAAAGAAAAATAAGACACACAATGGATCCTTTCTATGTAACAGCTGTAAGGCCTGTATGACATTTAGCATCTGAATTGGCTTATGATTTGGTAGCCAAAAGCAGGAGTGGGTACAAAACACAGAAGACATGCAAATATTCCATTCATGTGTCATCTCTGTTTTGGATCCACTCCTGTTTTTTTTTGGCTTTAGCAATACTGATGGATTACTGACCAAATGCTTACTGAGTGAAGGCGGATGCTCCAAAGACAGGATCCGTTTTTTGGGGGTTAGTGTTCTGATGGATCAGAAGAAGGGCAAAATAATCAGTGACGTCAACACAAACTTACTGCTGACACCTTCTCCACTCTTTCATCTGCTGACGGTGTTAAAGGAGTGCGCTTCTTCTTGACCCTAACATTGACCTGTAAGGCTGAGTTCACACTTGAGTTATTTGTTCAGTTTTGGCCCCATGACTGCCCAAATAAGTGAAGTGTGCAGTGATTCTAAGAGCGACACCTGTCATCTGCAACTCATTCTGACTCACAGTATTGTTACACTACCACAGTAGACTCCCTATGCGTGTTACTGCTATGCACAGTGTTCTACACCACTATAAAGTCTCTCTGCACCAGGAAATAGCCGTTTTTTAACACAATTCACTGCAAATAAATTCGGATCGAAACATGCATGAGACATGCGTGATGGACACTGGAGGAGGGGCTGATGAGAATAACTGTGATCTGCACTAACAATTAATTGCCACTCCATTGAAGAGGTGAGGTGTCGTCCGTGTGCTATGACATGGTGATCGGAGTGCCACCCCATATTGCATGTTGCATATTTAGGCTAGTGATGTTTATTTACTTTTTATTATTCTGTAGGTGATTTGTCTCTGTTATCTCTGATTCAATCACACTTAGTAAATATATTTATTCACTTAGCCTGCGTAAGTTTATTAATTCTAAAATCTTTTCCATTCCCATTACTTTACAGGGCGAAGCAACTGTCCCTCCATGGTCAATCAGTTCAGTCTGTGTTGCCTCCAGACATTCCACTAGGGGCTCATAACTGGTTGCAAAGTCTTTTCTATACTCAATGAAATACTGTCAAAGAAGATATTGATGGCATTGGATGGGCATGGGTTAGGGCCCTCATCTATCAGGCTTTCAGGATCACACATCTTCATGTATTGAGAAGAAGACTGTCCATGGAATATGCAGGAGACACTTGGAGGTCTTGGATAGCAAGCATTTTACAGAAAGATATGCAAATCAGAGTCAATTTCTTAGTTTTGGTTGGATGCACACTGTCCCCAGGTTATCAATTTTTTGGCAAATCTAACGTATCCTCACCATATTTTAGATTGAGAAGGGCAGCATGTGGTTGGGCAAGGAAGTTATAATATTTCAGGAACGTAACATTATTCACTGAAGACATAAAATGTAAGAGATGGTAGAACTTTTGGAAAGTTCAGGAAAAAGATAAGGGCCCTTTAAAGTAGTAAGGATGGGAGCAAGAACCACTGTCTTGCAAGCATCAAGCCATTAATGGACACCTGAGGGTTATGAATAGAGAAGATGGGAGTTTGGCAATGGAGTAGATGGAAGATGGTACACAGGTTGATCTCAGATGATATGATAGTGATTAGTGAACAGAAATGAAGCTATACTGAGCTGATCCTCTCTGAACTCAACCTAGCAACATAGCAAACACAACCATGAAAGACCATGGGACTACAGATCCCAGAATACACAAATAACTCACTAGACTATTAGAAGATACAAAAAAATGCACACACAGTATATAATATCCCCAGAAATTAGAATTAAGTAAGGTCTGGGCATGTGAAGGCTAAACAATCAACAACTCCACCCTAAATCAGCTAGGTCAAGCTAGGCGATAAACTACCAAGATTCAGAAGCAAGGCCTCAACAATGCTAGTAAATCAACATGTAGCAACTGTATCAACACTGGCAGACCCAACATATCAACACTGGCAGACAACAATGTACCGAAATAAACTTACCGTCAGTTGATGAGGACCGAATGCTGAGGGTCACTGAAGGAAATCCCTGTTGCTCGTAACACCCAGCAAGTATGCAAACCTAGGAAGACAAATTAGATTGTGATGCCACTGAAAATAAGATGCAATATGAATGAATTCTGTACCGTGTTAGGAATATATTGGCAGGATGATGGGATATTAGTCAATAAAACTATAACATCAAGGACTCATTTACATAATTGATTTGGCTGCAAACCCAGTCTGTGTACTGAGGTGACCTGCTGAGGAAGCCTTGAGTCCACATTGCACCATAAAGTCAGTGTCATATTTGGTCTCGATGACTGAACACCATCAATTGCTGTAGCGCAAGCACTAGCATCAGCGCAAAGGATAAAACATTACATAAACATTCGATAGAATGCTATGTTTTTTAATAATTACACTTCATGCTCATGTTAGTGTATGTTTGCGTGCATCTGAAATGATGTGGATTTGCCGCTATGGATTCGCCTACAGTAAATCCGCAGCATTTTACAGTACCAGCAAAGTGGATGAGATTTTAATAAATGTCATTTTCACTTTGCATAGAAAATTATAAATTCATATATGGTGCAGATTTTATATCCATAGTATATCCAATTTATACTGCAGCTCTCTATAGGATTTCACCCATCAGGGTGTGGCCACACGGGGTGGACTTTTTTGCATGCGGAATTTGCTACATGCAGATTTGGTGCCGTAGAAATTCGTAGCATAAATTGGCATGATGTGGATTTAAAATCCGCACCACGCGTAAAGTTACACTGCAAAATTTTTTGGAGCATGTGGATAAGATTTCTTAAAATCTCATCCACTGTGCTGCTACTGTAAACACTGTGAATTTGATTACACAAATCCGACACAGCTAATCCACAGCACATACAGGATAAACCCACGGCAAATCTGTAGAAAAATCCCCAATAAATCTGTGTGCAACTTGTTTTAACATGAATTTGTCGATTTTTTGCTGCAAAATCCGTAGTGCACTTTTCTGCCCCAAATTATGTCCTGTTTGCACATACCCTTAATTTGGATTACTTATTAAAAAAGGAATTTAACCCTGGTGAAATATGCAAAATATGTATAGTAATCAGAAGTAATGAAGCGGCACTGTCGCTGATGTGGGTCGTATCACCATCCACGTTATAATTCTGCCCCGGTGCAACCCGCAGTCAGCTATGCCGGTGGTGCTCAGCCACAAGAGTAAAATAGTGACAGTTCATATGCAATGAAATCGTATCCGGAATATAGAAAAAAGCGGCGGCACTCACCGGTAGTAGAAAAACTTCTTTATTTGCTTCAATCCATAAAATATTAATCGGGCAAGGGGCGGACTGTTCCTTATTCAGACGAACAAGCTGCGACGGCCGTTTCGCGCACACAGTGCGCTTCTTCTGGCTAGCGCACGCTATTTTATGGATTGAAGCAAATAAAGAAGTTTTTCTACTACCGGTGAGTGCCGCCGCTTTTTTCTATATTCTGGATACGATTTCAAATATGCAAAATATATTTGAAAACTGGAAAATAAATAAAGGATACAACTTTTATTTTCATTATTTATTTAGTATTTAATTTCCATTTATTAAATTAAATAAAAATTACAATTTTTGCTTAATAGAAAATATGTATTAAGATATTAGCACAAAGCACAATTGTTACAGCTTACTAATTAAGTCATTAAATATCATCATGATAATCATTATAAGGTGTACCTACTAAAGAAGGAATTAATATCCTGGTGAAATATGAGAAATACCTTGGAAAGTTAGATAAAGGATACAACTTTTATTTTCATTTTTTATTTATTTTTTATTTAATTTTCATTTATTAAATTAAATAGAAAATACTATTTTTGCTTAATAGAAAATATTTATTAGGATTTTACCACAAAACGCAATAGTTAAAGTTTACTAATTAAATCCTTAAATATCATTATCATCATCATTATCAAAATCTGTACCTTCTTATTTTCATTTTCAATGTCATTTTCATGTTAACTCTGCATTTACAACATTTCTATATTACTGACTTTTTTAAAGACTTTTCCGAAAAGCTAGTAATTCCGATATTCACGTGATCGACAATGATATAAATAAGATGTCTATTTACTCCATTGATGTTCAGCAGAAATATATCTTAAATGGAACCATTCCATGGAAATCATTTTTCTCTTTCCAAGAATTCATTCGTCTCATGCAGAGAGTTCTTAAAATATTAATGGGAGCTGTCTGTGCCTCCTCGGCAGGAGTGAAGTGTCTTCAATCCCATTGGCCTTCAGGCAAAGTGCTTTATCCAAGGAGGGAAAAAAGAAATCAAAGTGTTTATATGTAAATTTTCTGTGTGAAGGTGAAGAGTGGAAAATCTGGGGTCTTCGCTTTATGGGACATCACAAAGAAGATTAGGAGTAAAATAAATATAACAGTAAAAATATTGATGAATACAGATAGTAATGAATACTAAATGAGATTTACAAAATAACATAAACATTTCAGGATAGTTTTTTAAAATGTTGATTTACGGTATATCGTTGGTCATCAAAACAAAAAAAAAGATAAATAAAATACCGTAAAGGGAATATGTCAACAGGTTTGTACCTATGACACTGGCTGACCTGTTACATGTGCACTTGGCAGCTGAAGGCATCTGTGTTGGTCCTGATCTAGATGTGGCCATCATTCTTTTAATCAGCTAAAAAAGCTCCCATGTACTCCAGCTCTCAGACAACGCCTTAT
Organism: Bufotes viridis; assembly: GCA_033119425.1. Classification (NCBI taxonomy): domain Eukaryota; kingdom Metazoa; phylum Chordata; class Amphibia; order Anura; family Bufonidae; genus Bufotes; species Bufotes viridis. Next base: position 26,496,567 of record CM065597.1, on the reverse strand, counting down.
CTTCTTCAGAGCATGAAGGTTTCATCCTACCGAAAAGAACACACCTCATTGCTACGTCATATATGATTTTCTACTGTTAGTGAAGACTCCATTACAATATGGCGCTTACAGCTAGATATTTACATAGTTCACATACCAGAGTTAGTAAAACAATGCACAGATGCCAAGTGTTATCTCTTTTCATGTTTTCATATTCTAGCCATTGTAACAATGCCACATGCATCAGGGGGAATGCCTCTCTGATGTCTATATAAACTGCTGTTCTTCCTGTAATAAATGAGAATTGGCTTTGACCCAATTGGGTGTGTTACTGTTATTTTCTTCCATGCACATATAACCCTTGGGTTACTATTAATTTGGAGCAGTAGAGCAAACATATTCAGCCCTGACTGAGGGCATCCTTTACAGTCCCATGTTCATACGTGCCCGCATTGCTGAGAAAAATCAGGTTTTAATATATGCAAATGAGAACTCTCTGCACTTTGATTCAAAGGGCCAGGCAGGAGTGATGATATTTACACTGTCAGGCACTTTTCAGAGAGAGGGTGCGGGAGTTGCAGAGAGAGCAGAGCCTCTAGGTGTAATGGTAACGCCCCCGTTGCTCCTAGAGGCTCATTTGCATACATTAAAACATGATTTTTCTCAGCAATGCGGGCACATATGAACATGGGATTAACACAGATGCCTTCAGCTGCCAAGTGCACATGTAACAGGTCAACCAGTGTCATAGGAACAAACCCTGATTTTAAAATGAATGCATAAAGAGATTCTAATGACCAACTGTTCTTAAGAAGGATATCCCATGAAGACAGCCTGTGTGGCTACACCCTTTTAGGGCATGTACTGTACAGGCAATATAGGTGGTTCAATGCTTAAGATTGTCCCTCTTTGATCCAGAACAGAGGGCCAAGTTGTAAATTAGAACTTTTTCCTGGTGGACTTGAGCTGTCCATGTAACACTACATTTCACCTGCACAGTAGCGGATTTGGCCATTATATAAACCCGACAATTCCATGGGGCTCTAGAGCTCAGGCTGGTAGCTGGGTCACCCTTGGAGTGGTACTTCTTTCAACTGCAAGTTCCTCAGGACATGGATACAGTTGAATACAGTGGTCAAACTGGGAGCCGACAGCTCCCTGCTTTACTATTCAACCTGCAACTGGAGGTGTGATTTTTGCAGGCACGATGAATTGACGTCATCACTCCTGCTGCACCTAGCGGCTAGACAGATTGGAGCAGATCTGCAGTGAGAGATTTGCTCAGTTTGTCAGAGGAATGCAGGGCTATGTGAGTATTCACCCACTAAAGGTGCACCATTTTGTGTTGGGGCACCATATTGTGTATGGGGCACATAAGGATCATTATTTTGTTTTGGGGGCACACAAGGGGCACCACTATGTGTTTTGGGGCACATAAGGGGGCATTATTTTGTGTTGGGACACATGATGGGGCATTGTTCTGTTTTGAGGCACACGAAGGGCACAACAGTGTGTTTAGTGGTGCACAAGGGGACATTATTCTGTGTTGGGGACACATAAGAGGGCATTATTTTGTGTTGTGGAAAAATAAGGGGCACCATTGGGAGGTCATAAGCGGTACCATATTGTTTTTAGGGGCACATAAGGATGCATTAGTCATTGTTTGTGGGCACATAAAGGGGCATTATTTTGGGAAACATAATGGGTATAATTGGGAGGACAAAAGATGAACTACATTGTGTTTAAGGGACATGCTTTGTGTTGGGGGCAAAAGATGAACTATATTGTGTTTAGGGGACATACTCTGTGTTGGGGGCACATAAGGGGCACCACAATGTGTTTGGGGACACATAAAGGGGCATTATTTTGTGCAGGAGCACATAATGCATTACTTTGTGTTGGGGACCCATGAGGGCACTACAATGTGTTTAGGGGGACATAAGGGGACATTATTCTGTATTGAGGGTACATAATGGGGCATTATTTTGTGTTGGGGGAACATACGGGGCACCATTGGGATGACTTAAAGGGCACAAAATTGTGTGGGGTGCACATTAGGGGACATTATGCTGTATTGTGGGAACATCAGGGGGCATTAAACTATGTGGGGGTCACATAAGATGTCATCATATTTGTGGTGCGAGGGGGAGGAGCTTAGAAGTGCTATGCTGGGTCATACAGGACAGAGCTTACTGGTGCTACAGGAGCCCTCAGACATAACTTTACCTAAGCAGTGCCAAATCCACTCCTGCATCTGCAAAGGCTGCAGCCTCCCTGACACAGTTAGCTGTAGGGATGAGCAGACCCTTTGATGTTTGGGCGGGTTCGGGACCCAAACCCCATTGAAGTCAATGGTGACCTGAACTTTGGTGCACTAAAATGGATGTAGCATAGTCGTAGTAAGGGCTAGAGGGCTGCAAAAGGAAGCAAAATGGGGGTAGGGGCAGGACAGTTGCCCTGCAAACAAATGTGGATAGAGAAATTACTTAAAATAACATAGAATAGAAAAAAAATATATAATAATAATAATAATAATAATAATAATAATAATCTTGAACTAGGAGGCGGAGGTTAAAGTAGAGTAAGAGGTTGAGGAGGCGTTGGACGGGGTGGCGTAGGTGGAAGCGGCAGTGGAGGAGGAGGTAGCCAACACTGTTTTTGTTGTTTTTTTATTTTATTTTTTTCCCTTTATTTTTATTTATTTTTAATTTTTTTTTTTTATATAAGTTTGGGAAGACCCCCAAAACATTGGGAAATAGAAAAGAGAATGCAAAGAGAAAATACGCTGGAGTATAACAATGGCTGGCGGTATACTTGTGTACTCAGCACAAGGTACGGACAAGTCCTATGGGATCCACGCCTGGTTCATTTTAATGAACGTTAGCTTGTCTACGTTGGCTGTGAACAGGCGGCTGCGCTTGTCTGTGATTACCCCCCCTGTCGTGCTAGACACACGTTCGGACAATACACTTGCTGCAGGGCAGGCCAGCACATCCAAAGCTCAAAGAGCAAGCTCAGGCCATGTGCCCAATTTGGAGACCCAGAAGTTAAATGGGACAGTCCCATCAGTTAGTACGTGTAGGCATGTGCACACGTACTGTTCCATGATGTTGCTGAAATGTTGCCTCCTGATAAGATGTTCCCTATAAGCTGGTGGTGCTGGTTGTTGTGGCATGCTGACAAAAATTTTCTACATTTCGGCCATGCTAACCCTCCCTTCTGAGGTGCTGGCGGTCCCCCAGCTGTGTTGGCAACTTCTTCTTCCTCCTCCTCTGCCTTCGCCTTGTGCTTCCACTGAGGCCCCCGCTATTAAAGTGAACGTCATCAGCAGCGCGTCTACCAGCTCACGCATCTTCCGATCACGCTCCAATGACGGAATTAAGAACGGCACATTGTTCTTGTAGCTGGGATCCAGCAGGGTGGCTACCCAGTAATTAACACAAGTTAGAATGTGGGCAACTCGGCGGTCATTGCGCAGGCACTGCAGCATGTAGGCGCTCATGTGTGCCAGGTTGCCCAGAGACAACGACAAGCTGTCCTCTGTGGGAGGTGTATCGTCTGTGTCCTCTGTATCCCCCCAGCCACGCTTCAGCACATGCGCCAGGCAAGGGATGTGTGTCAAACCGGCTAGCCCAAGAGCTGCTATAAGATTTCGCCCGTTGTCGCACACCACCAGGCCAGACTTGAGGCTCAGCGGCACCAACCACTCATTGGTCTGTTGTTCTATGCCTATCCACAGCTCCTGCGTGGTGTGGGTTTTTTCCCCCAAACAGATGGGTTTCAAAACAGCCTGCTGTCATTTCCCCCTGGCTGTGCTGAAGTTGGTGGTGAAGGTGTTACACTGACCGGATGAGGAGGCGGTAGAGGAGGAAGCGCAGTAGGAGGAGGAGGCAACAGGAGGCAACGAGAAATGTCCTGCAATCCCTGGTGGCAGTAGGACATGCGCCAAACTGCTATCCTCCTCAGGCCCAGCAGCCACTGCATTTACCCAGTGTGCATTTAGGGAGATATACCCTCCCTGCCCCTTACTGGTCCACGTATCAGTAGTTATATGGACCTTGCCACAGATGGCGTTGTGCAGTGCACACCTGATTTTGTCCACCACTTGGTTGTGCAGGACAGGAATGGCTCGCCTGGAAAATTAGTGGCGGCTGGGAACCATGTACTGTGGGACAGTCACCGCCATAAGGTTTTTAAAAGTCTCCTTCTACACCAGACGGAATAACAGCATTTCAAAGGCCAGAAATTTTGAAATGCTGGCATTCAGGGCCAGGGATCACGCGTGGTTAGGGGGGTACTTCCTCTTTCTCTCCATTGTTTGGGGAATGGATAGCTGAAGTCTTGACAGTGTGGACATGCTGGGTGACGGTGGTGGAGGTGGTGTTGTTGCTGCCACATCCTCTGTATGCGGGGTGGCAGGTGCCACTGTAACTCTAGAGGGGGAGGAAGAGGCCTAGACCGCAGCAGAAGAGGGAGCAAGGGGAGCCTGTGATATTTAGTGGTTTTTCAGGTGTGTACTCCACTGCATTGCTTTGCATTTAGATGCCTGGTCATGCAGGTTGTGCTCAGGTTTAGAACATTTATGCCTCGCTTTAGGCTCTTATTGCACAGCGTGCAAACCACTTGTGTCTTGTCGTCAGCACATTGTCTGAAGAACTGCGACAGCAGGGAACTCCTTGGAGCTGGCTTTGGTGTGCTCAGTCCCTGGGTGCAGTGGGGAGTAGCAGGCATACTGGCTAGGGGACGGCCACTCTGCTTTTGCACCCTGCTCCCTCTTTTGCTCTGCGGCTGGCGCTGTGTGACCACCACCTCTTCCTCCAAACTGCAGACGTCATTTGCATGACCTTGATTACATGTGGGGTCTAGAACCTCATCGTCCTCCACATCATCTTCCACCCACTCTTCACCCCTGCCCTCCAGGCCGGTCTGCACATGGCAGGAAGCTGCAGCAGTTGACACCTGTGTTTCGTTATCATAATCAGAGACGTGCAGTGGTGGTCCTGAAACGTAAGTGGTTGGGCATCAGTGCACTCAATCTCTTCCACCTCTGAGGCAGGGCTAGGTGGATGTCCCACTGAAACCGTGCCAGCAGAGTAATCAAAAAGCATAAGAGACTGCTGCATAACTTGGGGCTCACACTGCTTGGCTGATTTGCAAGGGGGGAGGTGAAAGACAGATGCCCATGGGCTGCAGGTGCCAACTCTGAGCTTTCAGCAGGGGACCGAATGGGAGACAATGCGAAGGAACTGGAGACACTGTCAGCCATCCAATCTACTACCACCTCTACTTGTTCTGGCCTCACCATTCGTACACCGGTATTCGGGCCTACAAAATGACGGTAAACGTCCTTTTGCCTACGTGCACCTGAGGAAGGTTTTTCATTTGGACGTGTAGCTGGCACAGATCGACCACATCAACTCCCTGCAACAGGAGCTCCACCAGCACCACGACCTTGGCCATGTACCTTATTTGATGCTCTCCTGATTCTTTGAGGTCACCCACCAAACTAATAGACGGATTAACTATATTAATTTCCCTGTCACGAATGCAGTGCAGGTGTACCTCACACCAAAAATGGGTATATTTCACCCACAGAACTAACAGACAAATTAACTATATTAATTTCCCTGTCACGTATGCAGTGCAGGTGTACCTCACACCAAAAATGGGAATATGTCACCCACAGAACTAATAGACAAATTAACTATATTAATTACCCTGTCACATACGTAGTGCACGTGTATCTAAAAATGGGTATATGTCACTGGCCATATTAACAGTCAGATTAACTATATTCATTTCCCTTTCACCTATAAAGTGCACTTGTATCTCACACCAAAAATGGGTATATGTACCCACCGAACTAACAGACGGATTAACTATATTATTTTCCCTGTCACTTATGCAGTGCAGGTATACCTCACACCAAAAATGGGAATATGTCACCCACCGAACTAACGGACGGATTAACAATATTAATTTCCCTGGCATGTATGCAGTGCGATGTACCTGACACAAAAAATGGGTATATGTCACCCACTGAACTAACTAGGCCTGCACAATATATCGCGAAAGCAATCGCAAACGCAATTAATCGCCATATCGCAATCGCAATTTGCTGACCCAAAAATGCTGCAATTATATTACCGTATTTTTCGCTTTATAAGCCACACTTTTTCCCCCAAAAAAGTGGGGGGGAATGGCAGTGCGTCTTATAAAGCGATGGTTGACTTTCTACGTGTCACTGTATCTCCGGTCGCTATGCTGCACAGCGCGGCCAGCGATACATCAGTTACAGTGCGGGGAGGGAGGAGGGGCTGGTGGAAAGTCGTTATTTTAATTAACACATCTTCTTATATCTATTTTATTTACCTGTTCTGGGCAGCGCTATTAAGAAAATGGCAAGTTTTGTATCTTGTACTTTTGCAGTAATGCAAATATGTATTTTATTTTGAAAAACACTGCGCATTTCAGTTCTTGAGTTCAGCATAACTACATTTCACATTATCAGTCATCTGTGTGTGCTTTTACCTTAAAAATCCAAGCAGATAGACCTCTAGCACAATTCCCTTAAAATATCGCATCGCATATCGTTATCGCAATTTTTAGGGCCCTAATCGCAATCGCACAAAATTCCCATATCGTGCAGCCCTAGAACTAACAGACAGATTAACTATATTAATTTTCCTGTCACCAGTGGCATGTCTAGGCTGGGGGGGGGGGAGGGGGGCGGCCTGCCCCTGGTGTCAGGCTGTCAGCTATAGAGGGGGAGAGTGCCGAACTCAGAGGCAGGCGGCAGCTTCTGACTGAGAGTCTAGCGGCGCTAGCGCATCCTGCCATTGCCATTTATTAAATCATTTAATGAATGGCTCAGGCGGGATATCAGCAGCGCCTGGCCCAATGTCTCTGCATAAGGAGAGCTGTGATTCTCTTAGGAGAAAGGACCTTTGATGACATCATCACCATGTGACCAGTAACATACCGATATTACTGGTCACATGGCTATGAGGTAATCAAAGGTCCTTTTTCTCTACTGGAAGTGTTGCTGCAGGAGAAGTTTGCCATAATTGTGGAGCTTTTTTTGGTGAAGATTACATCAGAAAAAGGTGACAGGGGCTGTTATGCTATTATACTGTAAGCTGTATAGAGTGGGGTGCTGTATACTGTATACTGTGGGGTTCTGTACTGCTCTACTGTATACTGTGGGGTACTGTATACTGTGGAGTTCTATACTGCTCTACTGTATACTGTGGGATGCTGTATACTGTGGAGTGCTACACTGCTCTACTGTATACTATGGAGTGCTATACTGCTCTACTGTATACTGTGGGGTGCTGTATACTGTGGTGTACTGTATGCTATATACTGTGGGGTGCTGTATACTGTGGTGTACTGTATGCTATATACTGTGGGGTGTTGTATACTGTAGGGTGATATACTGCTATAGTGTATACTGTGAGGTGCTATACTGTATGCTATAGGATGCTATACTACATACTGTGGGGTGTTATACTATGTATTGGAACGACACTATATATGTGGCGTAGTTTTCTTTAATATTTACCACGAAAAAAATAAACATGGGGCACGACGCAAAAGAGGGGACGGTCGGGGCAAATGGACAGAGGAGACCCAAGATGGGTAAACAGCCGCCGGCCTATGATGTACTTAATCCGCCCTTAATGTGCACTCTGATAAGTGGTGCAGTCACAGTGGCACTGTGGTGTGTGGCAGTGAGGAGTGGTGCAGACAGTCACAGTGGCACTGTAGTGTGTGGCAGTTAGGAGTGGTGCAGACAGTGGCACTGTAGTGTGTGGCAGTGAGGAGTGGTGCAGTCACAGTGGCACTGTGGTGTGTGGCGGTTAGGAGTGGTGCAGACAGTCACAGTGGCACTGTGGTGTGTGGCAGTGGGGAGTGGTGCAGTCACAGTGGCACTGTGGTGTGTGGCAGTTAGGAGAGGTGCAGTCACAGTGGCACTGTGGTGTGTGGCAGTTAGGAGTGGTGCAGTCACAGTGGCACTGTGGTGTGTGGCAGTTAGGACTGGTGCAGTCACAGTGGCACTGTGGTGTGTGGCAGTTAGAACTGGTGCAGTCACAGTGGCACTGTGGTGTGTGGCAGTTAGGAGTGGTGCAGTCACAGTGGCACTGTGGTGTGTGGCAGTTAGGAGTGGTGCAGTCACAGTGGCACTGTGGTGTGTGGCAGTTAGGAGTGGTGCAGTCACAGTGGTACTGTGGTGTGTGGCAGTTAGGAGTGGTGCAGTCACAGTGGCACTGTGGTGTGTGGTAGTTAGAACTGGTGCAGTCACAGTGGCACTGTGTTGTGTGGCAGTTAGGAGTGGTGCAGTCACAGTGGCACTGTGGTGTGTGGCAGTTAGGAGTGGTGCAGTCACAGTGGCACTGTGGTGTATGGCAGTTAGGAGTGGTGCAGTCACAGTGGTACTGTGGTGTGTGGCAGTTAGGAGTGGTGCAGTCACAGTGGCACTGTGGTGTGTGACAGTTAGGAGGGGTGCAGACAGTCACAGTGGCACTGTGGTGTGTGGCAGTGAGGAGAGGTGCAGTCACAGTGGCACTGTGGTGTGTGGCAGTTAGGAGTGGTGCAGTCACAGTGGCACTGTGGTGTGTGGCAGTTAGGACTGGTGCAGTCACAGTGGCACTGTGGTGTGTGGCAGTTAGGACTGGTGCAGTCACAGTGGCACTGTAGCAGAACAGTGTGCAGGCAAGAGGCAGCAGACTAGACAGACTAGAGAGGTATTTTTTCAGTTAAGGGCCTTGCTGGCTTGAATTTTTAATAGGGAGGGAGGGAATCCCAAGGCTGCTGCCAGCCAGTGCCAGGGGCCCAAATATGGATGGGAAAGGACCAGGCTCATTAACCTGTAGGATACCAGTGCCGTACCCATACTTGAGTCCCAGGACTGTACAGGTATGGCGGGCTGATCGGGCAGGTGCAGGAGCTGTGCCCGTCTGCTATCAGGGCAGGATGTACCGGCATCAGTGAAAGCTCCAGACTGCTCTTTAAAAATATAACATAATCTAACCCGTCAGGTGAACCTGTAAAAAAAAAAAAAAAACTGTGCAAAAACAGCCGTTTTTTCTTTACCTTCCCTCACAAAATGAGTAATACCAAGCTTACATTGTATTTTCATGGTGACAGATTGCCTTTAACTCCTTTCATCTCATGCTCTGATCGTGCGTGCAAGGGATCTTTTGTTTACAATAACACAGTGCCGGGAGGAAGCTTCCACCCGGCAGTTTGTTTGGTGACGTCACCGGCTCTGATGGGTGGGCTTTAGCGCTTCCCTAGTTGCTTTACAGGCTAGGTCAGTGCTAAAGCCCACCCATCAGTGCCAGTGACGTCACCGGGCTTCCTGGCAGCCCCATGGAGAGCCCGGTTCGTCACGGAACTCCGGAAAATGGCTTTGCCCTGTGCAATGTAGCGCAGGGCAGAGGAGGGCATCAGAGCATGAACTGCTCCTATGCTCAAGTCAGGGGCTGCCTGGGTGAAAATGAAGGTATGTCCGGGTACAGCTCTGAACCCGGACAACCTCTTTAAGTATTACACTTTTTTTTTTATTGAATTCAAAAGACTGTCTGCTCTGGCCTGGCAAAAGAGACCCCCACTATTATCTCAGGACTCCCTGAAAGAGCATTTGAAACTGGGTTTTCTATACTGCCGCTTTATCCTCCTAGGATATTCCCAGAAGTAAAAAAAAATAAAATGTGTTCCCCTGTAGTTTTTCAGTAACCAGGTCTTCTGCACATAATGTTAAAATACAGAAATTTATAAAGTGCAGGAGGACAAAGGGAAAGACGAAGCTATTTGGGGGGGCATTTCCCTATAATGTTTTTAATGGAACATGATCTACATAGAGATGTTCAGTAAAACCCATAGACTTCTTTGTATAATGGGTCTGTGCCATCCAGAACTTGTACACGAAATCTAGGACGCCTTTTGGGGAGGACATATGTCAGCATCAAGAAACAACAGACAAGCAAGGTTTCATTAATCCGCCACCATGTGTACAATCCTTTATACCACTGTGCCCTGCAATCTAATCTACTAATTCCTTAGTCTAATTAGAAAGAGTCTGCGTGACTATTCTTAATACAAGCCAAGCGAGATACCTAGGGGATCCAGCAGAAACATCAGGAGTGCCTCTGTGTAACATAACAATTAGAAACCTCTCCGATAGTACAAACAGCAGTGAAAATAGAGGACAAATAGACACGTGAAAAACAAGCCTGCAAGTCAATAAAAATGGAGCACATCACTGTAAAAAAAAAGGTTGATTTTGTTAGAAAAGCCCTCCAATAATAACCTTATCTTTGGGTGCCCTGCTGCTGGGACCTTCATCGATTATCTTTGAGGAAACCCAACATCAAGTTTTTATTTCCTCTGCTGTGCCACCAAAGGGGAAGTGAATCATTACATATTTGCCATTGAAATCAATGTACTGTGTATGTAATGATAGACATGGTGGGTCCTCCAGAATGAACAATGCTTTTTTAGCTGATTGCTTCTCTGAAAAATAAATGAGGATCTATACATTCGTTACTGATTCCCTCCTTATCTGACAATGGGTTTCCTAAAGGCAGGTTTACACTGCACGATGTTACAGCCAATTGTCGGGAAGGAAGCGAAAATGGTGATCGGCAGCACATTTAGATGAGCAGATTGTCGTTCCTGATAATCGTTCCCAAAAATTGGGCAGTCTAAATCCACCTTAAATCCATCAGCCTATGAATGAATGTGCTTAATTGTAGAACCATAACTGTGAAGGAGTTGATCTTTTTTTTTGGCTCCCCTAATGTCTTACATATTATTCCATTTTTCACTTGCACGGCTAGATGCATTTCTCTCACAATCAGGGGCAAACTTTGTTCTTTGAAATCAGCCGGTACTGTATGCAGTGATCTCAATTTACGTTATCAATATAAGATTGGTTGTGGTCTGACTCCTGGCCTCCCTGCCAATTAGTTGGAAGCACCATGCTGAGGTGTGACCTCTTCTTCAGCATGTCAACATTGATGGCGCTGTGCTTGGTGTACAGAGAAGAGGCTGCAACACCCTCAAAAAGTTCATTGTGGAAGTCCTGGGAGTCAGAATCCCACCGATCTGATATTGATAACCTATCCTGAGGTGATTACAAATTATTTTAGTGTATTTAGTATATACTGTAGTTTAGTAGCCATGCTCGTTATGTCTCAGTATGCTAGGGAAGACATTCTTAGAAATAGTAAAAATACTAGTTTAAGAAAAACTTTTCCTTAGCACCCAAGTGACTGCAATTGTAGAACTAACAGGATGCCCTCAAAATGTGATATATTTGGGTTTCTTTGTTTAATATATGTAGACCTTATGCATTATCCAATTTTTTAAAAACGTACGCTTGAGATGGTCGAGTTTCTAATCCCAACTTCACCCAGCCAATCCTATGTCCTCCCTCACATTTCTAGGTATCTCAGTCATGGGTGGGAATTATAATGATAGAAAACAGGGGGGCATATGACTCAGCTTGGGGGGCACATCATTAGTCATTGGCAGCAGTGACACACGGGCCCCCATCCACTCTGGTTGTGGACATGCAGGGAGCAGATGTGGGAAGTAAGAAAAAGTGTGGGGGCTGCCCAAAAGGGTTTAAAAGCTGGGCAACCCCTTTAAGCCCATCTGTCCTAAGTGTTATAAACTGGCATAACAAAGGGCCCATTTCAGTCTTTGCCATCAGACCACCTCACTTCGTTGTATGCCTTTAGATGTAGACCCCATAGAAGAAGCAGGGCAATTCAGATTCCAGTGCATTATTAATTTGGGGGGAATACCATACTGCTCTATAAAAAAAATCTAATTTTCTCATTGTCTTTGAATGTATATATAATACCAAGAGATAGTGAAAAAATAATTACAAATGCGTTTCCTGAGCTACATGGCCTGGATGGGTCATCTACTTCTCTTTTATTATCTGCAATTAATTAGCAATCCTAATCGTTAGAAGCTGTTTTTGCCGTTGTGTTGTGTGTGGATAATTTCCTACAAATGAAGTCGACGTTCTAGACTCTCCGCCGTTGAAGGGCTTGATTTAAACTACAGAAACAACCTAATTAGAAAATGGGAAATACGAGATTTATTTTTCAATAACACCCAACAGAGGTGACATTTTATGTTCCGAATGTCCCAGATGCATCCGCCTCGAGTGTATACACTGTTATTCACCCTCTTGGAGGGTGAAGTTTTGGTTTTACGTTTTAGTCAATAAATAAAACAGGGTTGAAGTTGAGTTCTCGGTTTAATTATCTAATTAAAGGACTGTAGTCGTTCTGAGATTCCTTATTAAGCTGTAATGTGAAAACCGCCAAGCAAATAGTTCTATCAGCACTTGTAATAAGGTCAACACGGTCGTAAGTCATGAGCAATTTACCTATCAATAATGCAATGTTATAATTTCCCCTCTTCTTACGCCACTCTAGAGCTTGCGAAGAGCATGTACAATAAAATGTTGGGTAAGTATTTGGTTTGGGTCCACTGGTTGTAGAGATTAGGCAATTATTGGGCAAAGGTTATTAGATGATAGGGAGACAAGTTCACCCTGTTCTACTTCAGCTGGTCATGGACAAGTGATGATAACCCAATTATAAGAAGACCAACATTTGTGATCAGTAGAGATCATGTTGGAAATGTCCTTTCTACATAGATAACATTTTTATGGGATAATCATAGATAAAAATCATTGCATGATGCTATTATTACAAATGAGTAATTCTCTAATTCTTGAAATTATGGGATAAATATGGAAATATCTGAAGACTACCATGCACTAGAGGTTTTAGATGGCCCATGCTTTGGCACAATATTAGACCTGAAAGTCCTAGTACTGGGTAACCCCATTTGGAGGTAATCACTTGTCAGTAGGATCTATTTCCCGTGTGTTGGCTCACAAATAACCTATTTGATATTTTTGATGATATTTCTTGCATGTACAATGATAACAATAAACATTATGATGTATTAAAAGTAGACATATGTATGCTCAGCATGGATGGAAGGTGGGCCTTCAGAAACATGTCCTCTAGTGGGCCCCAAGAACCTTTGTCCAACACTGGATAAGGCCGTAAGTTAAAATGATAAACAGTCAGTTTAGATCTACCTTGCTCTGTGGCCAGGACTGGGACTCACTGGATGGGGTGCACATGTGTCATTTCGTGCAGATAAGATAATTGCCAACAATTACACTGTACAGCAGCTGGAAATATTCAACACAACATGCTGACTTTTCTGTATTCCTTCACAACTGTGTTATGAAAAGGGCACCAATAGTTGGTAAAAAATGATCTACATTAATCTTTTTTGGCCTCTATAGTCTATAGTGTATAGCCAGCGATTAGTTACAAAATGATGCACTCCATGATGAACAACTTACGGTTCTTCTAGTCACTATGGTGACACTGGTTATCCTCTGTGCTACCATTTTAATCAGCTTTAAGACTTTTCTTGTATTACAATCATTCCCTGGTTTGTTGGACAGATCTCCTTTTTTTGATGAGGTGAAACTTTTCTTTTTCAGTGGATGGACATTAAAATAGGTGTGCAATAGATCTTATGATCATCAATGGAAAGATTTGAGCTCATATATGTTCTAAACATAGACATAGTCTGGACCACTATCACCAGCACAGTCCTATGCCAGACTTTGACATTTCTGCTATGGCATATTATGGTCTTTCTAATATCTATATATTTTTTTCAATTCTTTAATTATCTGCCTGTTAATTTCCATTTCTGATGGACCTTCTTATCTTCATAGCAAAGCAGAAAAGTTTGTGTTGGGGAGTACTATGGCCATTGCCTGGACTAGTGTTGAGCGAATTGAAGTTAACGATCCGATCCGAATTTCAGGAAAATGTGAAGCTGAATTTCCTGGTGCTTCATGGTAATAAATCAATTTTTCCTGAAATGGCAGTAAAAAAAAAAAAACCCTCACCTCATCCATATGAACATGAAGAGGGCATCGCACCCATCTTCATTGAATAAAACATGCCAATGTACTGAGTACTGACATGTGACGTATCACCATGTTATCAAGCTGGGCAGGCGCGATGACATCACCATGGTGACATTATAATGTCAGCATGCGCCCCGATTCACGCATTTTCTTTAATAAAGATGTCTGCAATAGCCTCTCCCTGATCAAATGGATGAGGTGAGTGCATATAATTTTTGTTCCCTGTCTTTGCGTCCGCTCCATACAATGGAATGCGATTCGTTATAAAGTCATTTGTAACAAATTGAATTTCTTGACGAAATTCGGCAAAGCAGCCCTTTCATATTTTTGAAAACTCTAGCCTGGACCACAGCCAATGAAACCTAAAACTTCTGCCAGCCTTACAAAACCACTGTGGGTAGTAGAAAACTAAGGCTACCCCTAGGTTTTTCATCAGAGCCCACTGTGAGTGCAAATGGACTTTGCTGCTAAGGACCCAGGCTATGTGAGTAGAGCAGTAGTAGCAGACCTTTTAAAATGGCCAAGGAGATACAAAAGGCAGTCAGCAAGCACAGTCAAAACCAGGAGAGACAGACACGATCAATGCAGAACATGAAATGTTAATCCAGAGGCAAGCCAAGGTTGGTTACGAGGGAGAAGCAGGAACAGCAGCCACAGGGTAAATTCAAAAACCAGAAGTCAGTTCACCAGACAATTTAGTAGGATGTCATACAATATAGAACACTGGTACAGGCAAATTAATCAGGAATTAGGACTGGAGTCTCCTAGCTCTAAGATTGGATACAGAAATCTGATTGACAGGTCAGCCTGCCCTACTACCACAGCTCTGCATATGAATTTGGCTGGGAGAACTTCTAGTTGATATAGCTACAGTCTCATTGATCCTTCGTAGATAGCTCAATATAGTTTCTACAACATATAGTCAAAGAAAGCCTCTCTAAAACACTGGTGTCCAACCTGTGACTCTCCAACTGTTGCAACACTAGAGCCCTAAGCAAGGTTGAGTTTTTGCTGGAGATCCACAGGTAGAAAATCCCAATTTTAAAATATTGTAGCACCCTATATGACTATGCTGTACTATTGACATTATCTTCCGCCATAATACTCCCTCTAATCCCACATTTGTCTTCCTCGTTCTGCAGCAGGTTTCCATTCTGGACAAGTTTCTGCTTTGATTAATTCTTATGTGAACAATTTCCTTGCCTGCGTTATCACTTCGCTTCTGTTTAATTTTCTCTTCTAAATGGAATCTCAATTCATTTCATATTGGATGAGATGATGACAATCTTTTCTTATAGCTCCTGGTATCACAGTGAGCCTCCTGCCCTTCCGAATGACAGTAATCAAGAAATAATGACTTTTATAGCAGAGTTATGGTATCTTCTCTCCACCTCCAATTAGGATTTTTTTTCTTTGCTCCACCTATTTGTTAGATGCTTTGCTTATTCCTTTTATTAGAGTTAGGTAATTTTTCCATCCCATCAATTTGCTATTTATTTTAGTCAGGTCTTTTTTTTCTCAGAGAAAAGGTGGTGGAACTCACCCCCCTCCCCTGGCCACGCCCCTACCCACCCCTAAGACCGCCCCCTTAGAGAACAGGGATGCAAGTAAAATTTGGGGGGCTATAAAAGTAAATGTATGGAATTAAAGGGAACCTGTCACCAGGATTTAGTGTATAGAGCTGGGGACATGGGCTGCTAGATGGTCGCTAGCATATCCGCAGTACCCAGTCCCCTTAGCTCTATGTGCCTTCATTGCGTCAAAAAAAGGATTTTTGTGATATGTAAATTACCCTGATATGAGTCCTGTGTCCGGAGATGAGTCAAACTTCCTTAGCGCAGCACCGCCCCGCGTCCTCGGAATCTCCTCCTTACTGGCCGACGTCACATAGCTGGAGTGCCGAAATCTCGCGATGCGCGAGCTAGCGCATGCGCAGTGTCGGCATCATGTTCCTATCCTGTGCTGGCATCAGCACAGGGAACAAACTACGCATGCGCCAGCTCGCGCATCGCGAGATTTCGGCGCTCCAGCTACGTGACGTCGGCCAGTAAGGAGGAGATTCTGAGGACGCGGGGCGGTGCTGCGCTAAGGAAGTTTGACTCCTCTCCGGACACAGGACTCATATCAGGGTAATTTACATATCACAAAAATCCTTTTTTTGACGCAATGAAGGCACATAGAGCTAAGGGGACTGGGTACTGCGGATATGCTAGCGACCATCTAGCAGCCCATGTCCCCAGCTCTATACACTAAATCCTGGTGACAGGTTCCCTTTAAATAAAAAGCAAACAGTCCCCAGGGAAAGAGACTTCCCAGCAAATAGTCCCCAGGGAAAGAGACTGCCCAGCAAAAGTGCCCAGGGAAAGAGACTGCCCAGCAAACAGTGCCCAGGAAAGAGACTGCCCAGCAAACAGTGCCCAGTAAAGAGACTGTCCAGCAAAGAGTGCCCAGCAAAGAGACTGCCCAGCAAAGAGTGCCCAGCAAAGAGACTGCCCAGCAAAGAGTGCCCAGCAAAGAGACTGCCCATCAAAGAGACTGCCCAGCAAACAGTGCCCAGGAAAGAGAGTGCCCAGCAAACAGTGCCCAGGAAATAGACTGCCCAGCAAACAGTGCCCAGTAAAGAGACTGTCCAGCAAAGAGTGCCCAGCAAAGAGACTGCCCAGCAAAGAGTGCCCAGCAAAGAGACTGCCCAGCAAAGAGACTGCCCAGCAGAGAGACTGCCCAGCAGAGAGACTGCCCAGCAAACAGTACCCAGGAAAGAGAGTGCCCAGCAAACAGTGCCCAGGAGAAAAAGAGTGCCCAGCAAACAGTGCCCAGGAAAAAGAGTGCCCAGCAAACAGTGCCCAAGAAAGAGAATGCCCAGCAAACAGTGCCCAGGAAAGAGAGTGCCCAGCAAACAGTGCCCAGGAAAGAGAGTGCCCAACCCAGTCAGGAGCCCACCCAGCACAACCTCATTGAGCATTTTAATTTTTATTTTTTTTAACACACAGACCTGGCCTGGGGGTAGTGAGGAGTAGGAAGACAGCCTGACAGGCTACTTGCCGCCACTATTCACGTCAGACTCACCGCGATCTACCACACAGCACTGAGGGGCGGGGCAGAGTTGCGGAGACAAAGTACAGATTACCCTGCCCACCGCCCTCGCAAGCTCTGTTCGTTCCCTCAAGCGAAGCTACATTTTGGCCCCCCATCACACGCGCAGCTCACCTGGCTCTGGTCTCGTCTGCAGCAGCTGGCTTCTCCTCTGTGTGGTCCTGGTATCTTCGCTCTGCTTTGCTGGTGTGGGGACCGTATTTATCGCCCTATAAGACGCACCTAGATTTTAGACAAGAATAATAAGAACAAATATTTTTCGTTACACTTTTGGACACTTCAGTCCAGCAATCAGACCCCTAATGCCTCAGATCAGCCCCTCATCATGTCACATTTCTCCCCTTCAATGTCACATTTCTCCCCCTCAATGTCACATTTCTCCCCCTCCATGTCACATTTCTCCCCTCTCCATGTCACATTTCTCCCCCTCCATGTCACATTTCTCCCCCTCCATGTCACATTTCTCCCCCTCCATGTCACATTTCTCCCCCTCCATGTCACATTTCTCCCCCTCCATGTCACATTTCTCACCCTCCATGTCACATTTCTCACCCTCCATCCATGTCACATTTCTCACCCTCCATGTCACATTTCTCCCCCTCCATGTCACATTTCTCCCCCTCCATGTCACATTTCTCACCCTCCATGTCACATTTCTCCCCCTCCATGTCACATTTCCCCCCTCCATGACACATCACATCCTCCTATTTACATGACCCCCTGTTGTGTCACATTTGTCCCCCCCCCCCATGGCACATCCCCCTCCACCATGCCTTTTTCATGACCCCTGCCCTGTTCACATTTCTCCATTCTCCCCATCCAGATTCTCATCCCCAAATCCCCCCCCCCATAGTTTCTTTCAGCACCTAGCATTTGGCACTACATCCCGCAAACCCCCCCTCCACTAAAATCCATCATCCAGCCAGATTCTCATCCCCAATCCCCCCTCCTAGTTTCCTTCACACAGTGCAGCGCAGGGACGGAGCTCAGCTGCTGCGGGCCAGGACAGCCGCTGGGGCGGACGGGCATCTGCAGCGCAACTAACGCAGCCGTGGCCCGTGGGTTTGTGGCTGTGGGAGTCGGACTACTCGGGAGACGGGGAGAGCACTAACTAAAAATAGGTGGCGGAACGCCGTTTCGGTGCGTTCCGCCAGAAAAAAAACCCTCATTTTAATCAATGCATCTTTGGGATGTTTCTTTCCCTTGAACACAACAGTATTTTGTCTTTGTAACCCAATCAGGTCCAACATTCTCTGCTGATTAGTTTTATATTATATCCTTATTGCATTTGGAGTCCAGTTTTTCCGACAAAGAGCTCCAAATCCTTTCATAAACATAGCTGAACAATACTATTTTGGCTGCATGCAGCCATCACTAGGGGGGCCTAGATGCGTATTTAGCAGCATGGTGGCTCGGTGATTAGCACAATTGCCTTGCAGCCCTGGTTCTTGAGTTCGAAAACGTTTGCATGGAGTTTTTATTTTCTCCCTGTGTTTGTGTAGATTTATTCCAGGTAATTTGGTTTCCTGACATACTACAAAACCATACTGATAGGTTAATTTAGGATTTAGATTTGTGGGTAGAGACAGATTTATGTGATGGATGACAATCTCTGTACAACGTTAAGGAATATGTATGCTCTATATATAAATGAACAAGATAAAGTTACTAATAATGCAGTAAGTTCCTAGGGCCGGACAGTGACAGAAGGTTGCACCCTTTCTACCCTTAGGGCACCATGATGTTAGGGTTCCTGCCTGATGCTAGGTTGAGAGCCTTTGGTTTTATGAGTGTTGTATGGGCGCAAGGCAGGAGATGTAGATGCAGTGGCCAGCGTATGATGCTGTAGCAGTAACCAGGCTGATTGTTGAAAATAAACAAGTCGATCTTTACTATAGTGCAGAATGGGAGTTGTTGTACATCCAACAGAATCAAAACACAGTTTCAAACAACTCACAGTGTAAAATGTCCCAGATAGCAATGTATAGACCTAGGCCAGGATGGGGTTGTAGTGCTCCTTCCCTCTATCCCTCCAAAGTCTCTCTCTGTAGAATCTCAGGCTGGCAATATTATTCTTGCAATGGTGACTGTAATTCCTAGATAAGGGATACAGGATTAAGATATGCTGGGCCAGACCATGTCCAAGAGTAAAGGGTGTCTTAACAATGTCCCTCTTACTGCAGGAAAGTCTCTATCAGCCTTAAACAGTAAATACTTTACTGACTGACTACAATGCTTGGCCATACAGATTCTGTACCTAGTTCTTTCCTTTCTCTTTTCCTGGAGTACTTTAAAGTAGAGATGGTAGATCTCTGTGGATCTCTCAGAGAGAGAGAGAGTGTGTGATCCTCTGGAACCCAGACCTAGTTCTCTGTGGAGTCAACACATGTAGCCCTCTTTTCAGTTCCTCCATTACATGCTACTTAGGGTTGGATCTAAGTCCAACACATGTATTAATTAATATTAATTTATTAAACCTAACTGATCCATACAGATATATGCTAGTACATTATAAGACATTAACATATTAAACGCCTTTAACCCCTTAAGGACACAGGGTTTTTACATTTTTGCGTTTTCGTTTTGCGCTCTATGCCTTCCAAGAGCCATAACTTTTTTATTTTTCGGTTCACATGGCCATATGAGGGCTTATTTTTTGCGGGACAAGTTGTACTTTCCAACGCCATCATTTAATAATGCATACGGTGTAGTGGGAAGCGGGAAAAAAATTCCAAATGGGGTGAAATTGCAAAAAAAAAGCAATTTCACCACAGTTTTACGGGTTTCTAAATTACGACGTTTGATTTGCGATAAAACTGACCATTTAGTTTTATTCTACAGGTCAGTACAAATCCGGCGATACCCAATATGTATAGCTTTTCTTGCGTTTTGATAGTGAAAAAAAAATCAAAAGTGGGAAAAAAAAATTTATTTTTTTTTGTCGCCATGTTTTGACCACTATAACGTATTTGTATATAAGTGTATGGCGTTGTATGGGGGCTTATTTTTTGCGGGGCGATCTTAACTTTTAGTTTAGCTTTTTATTTAATTTTTTTTGAGGAAATGAAGCGTCCAAAAACGGCAAATCGGCCATTTGGGCGCTTTTTTCCGTTTTTCTGTTTACCGTATGGGAAATATATTTTTATATTTTTATACTATGGGCGTTTTCACACATTGCGACACCCATGATGTGTATTTTATTTTTTTTTTATTATTTTATTTTAATTTTGGGGAAAGGGGGGTGATTTAAATTTTTAGGTTTTTTTTATTTATTTTTTTTATTTTTTCTTATTTTTTTACACTTTTATATAGATCCCATAGGGACCTATATAAATCAGTTACCTGATTGCTTCTATCATAAACTCAATACACTTGTATTGGAGTTTATGAGCATTTTACTACTTTCCTATGAAGCCCTATTGCTAACAAGGGCTCCATAGGAAATAGTAAGTGATAGCCTCAAGCTGAATGAAAGGCTTGAGGCTATCCCTTACAGCGCTCCGATTCTCCCGATCACCACTAAGGGGAGCCGGAGCGCTGCCGAAAGTTTTACTTTCGGTTTTAGCGCGTGCAGATGCCGTGATCAGGATTGATCACGGCATCTGCGGGGTTAAATGATCGCGGTCGGCAGCGCTGCCGACCGCGATCATCAGCTGCGGGGGTCAGCTACAGGAATCAGCCGGACCCCCGCAGCGATGGTGCCCGCAGCGGCCAGGAGCGGGCGCCATCTTTAGGGACTGGACACATGACGTACCCATACGTCATGTGTCCTTAAGGAGTTAAAAAGCATTGCAAAACAAGAGCAGTTTGCAAGTACCCTATTCTGGGGTACTGCAGCTTCATTAGGACATACCACACCAATGCCCACGTTGTACCCTCAGGATACTACACATTTATTTACAAAAAGGTCCCATAGATCTACTAAATCCTTTTAGGGGTTACAACATAGATATTAAAACGTAACCTTTATTATATTTTTATAAAAGCTGATACATTTATTTATGCACCCAGTCCCATTAAAATTATCAGGGAAGGAATCAGATATTCCACTCAATACTGAATGTGTGTAATCCTCTTTTACTTGGAGGTACTGCTTATGGCTGCAGTTCACTTTGCTGTCTTATAATGTGTTATAATAGGTTAATGCATATGTTTTTCTACATTCCTATCAGGAATCCAGCGCATTCGTTGCTCAACATTGTGCTTGATGGCAACCTACAATTTTGTTGCAACACTGGAATGTGTAGCCAAAATTGCTCACTCTTTGAAGCTTCTTGGCAGTCAGATTCTGATTGTAAGTCAGTGTTGCAACAATGTGATTGTATAATAGAGCAGATTTCTATTTGCTCCTACTGCACTTATATTATGGCGCTGGAACCACTTGACTAATTCCTATGTTTGTGCACAATATCTGGAATATCTGATTCCTTCCCTAATAATTTTTATGGGACTGGGTGTATAAATAAATGTATCAGCTTTTACAAAAATATAATAAAGGTTACGTCTTAATATCTATGTTGTAACCCCTAAAAGGATTTAGTAGGTCTATGTGACCTTTTTGTAAATAAATTCATTAGGACATCACACGAATTTGGCTCCATCATGACATTGTAAGAATTAGGCTCCATTGTGACACCATGGGAATTGGGCACCATTGTGATACCATATGATTTGAGCTTCCTTTTTGTATTCTATAAAATGTGCTCAGTCATGTGATACTACATGAAGACTCCATTGTCTTCTCCATTGGACTTTATTGTGACTATATATCAATTGGGTTCCATTCTATGACACCAAATGAATTGAACTAGATTGTGACATTGTGTCAATCATGTTCCATTGTGACACTATATGAATTGAGCTTTAGTGACTCTATTCTATGATACTGTATGAATCGGACTCAATTATGACACCATCTAAACCAAGCTCCAATGTGACACCAACTGGGTACCATTGTTATACTCGATAAATCCCTTTCCAGTCCATTCTCCCATTGACTTCCATTGTGCTTGGGTGGTCTGTAGAGCACCCGAGCATCCCAAAGTGTTCTACTTGAGCACCAGAGCCCCCGAGCATTTCGTGCTCGATCAACACTAGATCTGAGGTCTAATGAAGATTGGGGATCTTATTTGAGTTTTGATGAAGATTGAGGGTCTGATAAAGATTAGGGGTCTGATGAAAATTGGGGATCTGATTTGTGGCTCGGAACTGAGATCTGATGAAGATTGAGAGTCTGATTTGAGGGTCTGGTGAAGATTATGGGTCTGATTAGGGGATCTGATTTTAGGTATCATGAAAGTTGCTTGCCTAATCTGAGGTCTGATGAGGATTAGGGGTCTGATTTGGGGGTCTGATTAAGACTGTGGGTCTGATCTGAGGTCTGATGAAAAATATTTTCCTTATTTTCCTCATCTAAATCCTAGGTGTGTTTTATGGTCAGTTGTGTCCTATAGCCTAAAAAATACGGTATATAATTTACATGTTTATATGTAACATGATTAGGCTAACATCTCTTTTCTAGCTGCTAAAAACAGCAGCTGTGACACCTTAAAGTGTAGAGTTTAAAATGACAGCTGCACAAATAGAGTGATTTTAAGAAACAAGAACCTTTTTACATTTGGCCTCATTATTTGATCCCTTGTGGCAAGATTTTATTAGCTATAATAGGCTACGTAAAAGACACTAGTTGATATGTAAATGAAAAACATCTGGTTTATTAAACGCGTTCAGTTACCACCAAAGTGTGCTGCATGATTTTCTCCCCGTAGGATATATCAGATGTTCTTCCATCTTCTTAAAATAGATTGAATATTATAGGCAGGTTAAAAGTGGAAGCTTGTTCAATGCAGTCCATCAATCTAAAGGTCTAAAAATGGGAAATTTGTGGCAGAGAGCGTATATATATATTTTTTTTACTATTTTCCGACCTGCATCTCACTTTGTGTAGAGGGATAATATATATTTTCATTGAGCATTCAGGATACACATTTTTGTCAGTCATAACTAGTGGTCAAATGGACACTTGACACAGTTTTATTAGGGTTGAGTTAGCTACTTTAGCCCCCCTACGAGCACAGTCTTGGTGCAGTCATGGTATCATGGCTATGTCACAGCTGCCACCTGTAAACAGAACTAGGGTGAGGACTGAAGAAGCATCACTGAACACAGCAATGTATCAAGTAGTGGGTATTTGTTCTTTTGTTATTTTATCATATTTTGAGCCACTTGACAAGATCAGACCACCAACTAATGCGTACTGGGGTGTCCTGACATCAGATGTTAGGGAAAAAAAAGGTTCAGCATGTTGGCTTTCCATATGCTCAATCCATTTGTTTTCAAGGGAGATAAGCCACAGAGAGAGGCATCTTGCAGTGGTTTATTCCACGCCCCTTTTTGAGAATACATTAATGAGTATGGTGGTGGTGGATGTTGGACAGAAGAGTATTAGACAGCCCAACGAGTGTTTAGGTGAAAGCTACCTTTAGACTAACACCTACAATTGTATCTTGTCTGATTATTTCTTGAAGTTGCTCTTTCTTCTAGGGAAGTGGTCTCCTTACAGAAGCTGAAGGGTATGATGATGGGGTGGTCTCTTGAATTAAATTTCTTAAAGGGTTTGAACAAGTTATTTTTATTGATGACCTATCCTCAGGGTAGGTCATCAGTATCAGATCAGCAGGGGTCCAGACCGTGGCGTACTAAGGGAGGGCGTGGGGGGCAGTCCGCCCCGGGTGCTGGCTCTCAGGGGGTGCCAGAAGCAATGAGCGCTTCCATCAATGTAGATGGAAGTGCTCATTGCTGGAGCACTTCCAGCTGGTTCCTGTCACTCTCCTTCAGGCTGGCGGCGCTCTGAATGGTGAAGCAGGAAGACCCCATTCTCCCCTCTCCCCCATTCAACCTGCAGACACGGTTCGCGCTGCCGGCCTGTGTGGGCAGAGCCTGCAGCCCGGGAATCTGTATAAGCTCTGCCCACACAGTGCTGAAGAGCGATCTGTGCCTACAGGGAAGGGAGGACTGTTAGCTTCAGGAACGGGACAAGGTGAGTAGTTACTGTGTATTTGTTTTGTTTTTTAAGAGGGAGCACAATGGTCATTGCTAATGTGAAGGGTACATAATGGGCGTTTCTACTCTAGAGGGGACACAATGGCCATTTCTACTCTTGAGGGGGCACAATGGGCATTTCTTCCCTGGAGGGGGCACAATGTGCATTGCTAATGTGAAGGGGGCACAATGGGCAACCCCCCCCCACCCCCTTGCAGTTCACCTGGCCCTGGTCCCGTCTGCAGCAACTGGCTTCTCCTCTGTGTGGTCCTAGTATCTTCTCTCTGCTTCAGACAATCTCTGGTTTGACGACCGTATTTTCACACTATAAGACGCACCGGCCCATAAGACTCACCTAGGTTTTGTCAGCCATCATGCCCCATGTCAGCCATCAACCCGCCATGTCAGCCATCAGCCCCCCATGTCAGTCATCAGCCCCCATCCATCAGCCCCCTATGTCAGCCATCAGCCCCCATCCATCAGCCCCCAGTGTCAGCCATCAGCCCCTATTGTCAGCCATCATGCCCCCATGTCAGCCATCATGCCCCCATGTCAGCCATCATCCCCCATGTCAGCCATCAGGCCCCCATGTCAGCCATCAGGCCCCCATGTCAGCCATCAGCGCAAATAAAATAAAAATAAAAACCTCTCCTGCTCCTGGAAGCCGCCACTCCTCACCACCAGCACTCTCTCTCTTCTTCCTGGTTCTCGGCTGTCAGCTGTGAAGGTTGCGCACGGCGTGAGGTCACATGGTGCACAGCCTTGCACAGCGGACAGCTGAGTGGAGGACCAGGAAGCGGTGAGTACAGCGCTTCCCGGTCATCCGGTACTAATGAAGCACTTAGCATTCGCCACTTTGGGGGGAAAAATCTGCGTCTTATGGGGCGAAAAATACGGGGTATTTAAAAAAAAAAAGTTTCATTTCATTTTCCCCGTCTCTGCGCCCTAAGGCAGTTGCTTGGTCTGCCTTATTATAGCGCCGGGCTTGTCTCGACCCATGCCAATCTCATAGGGAACTCATCATGATATCCTGTTGCAAAACCAATTGAAGGTGTCGGCTTAACACAACTAGATTAGTAAATGTGTCTACAGTTGTTAAGCATGTGTGTTAACTAGCGTTGAGTGAATCGAAGTATCCGAATTAGACTTCAATTAGAATTTCAGGGAAAATTCGATTTGCTCCAAAGCAAACTTTCGTTGTGCTTCATGGTATCAAATCAATTTTCCCTGAAATGGTGGAAAAAAAAAATGTGAGTGTGACGAGGCCATCTTGATTGAAGATCATGCGCAAAATCTCGTGCACAGTGACGTATGCTGACACCACGCCAGCCAGCTTTCACACAGGATCTCCAATCAAGATAGCCGCAGAGGCGATAACCGCAGATAGCTTCTTTGCTCACAAGTCGAAAAGGAGAGTATTTTTTTTCACCAATGAACCCTTGAAATCCCAATTTTTTTTTATCTCAAATGTCGCAATCAGCCATGAATGTAGCATCTGAAGGGTTCAATGACGGGGGTGGTGCAATTGCCATTCCCCATCACTGCACTCGTTACTCACACGAAGTAATTCATCACAAAGCAAATTTCTTTGTGAAATTCGGTGAATCAGTTGAATCAAAGTTTTTAACTGTGCTCATCTCTAGTGTTAACTCTACTACATGTCTATTTTGTGTGGTATAAATGGAAATAAGGAGCAAGAACAGGTTGAATGTCCATTTAAGCAAGTCATCATCAGGAGTTTACCGCAAAACACGTGCCCACTGTTCAATTTTGTGGTTTGAACAATATTTGGGTCACATAGGTATGGTTATTATAGCCAATTCTTACATTGATACCACAGATCAGAATCTCTGATGCTCAATAGTGATGAGCAGCAGGGGCTATATTCGATTTTGCGATATTTTGCGAATATATTGGCGAATATTCGACATATATTCGAGAAATCACGGTTATTTTCTTGATTGCGAAAAATCGGCAATGTAATATTCACATAGTGCGCACGCAATACAGGCGTAGGTCACTTTGGGTACATTTTTCAAGCTGCTAGAAGTTTACTGAGACTCGAGATAATGGTTGGCACGCCAGAACATTACAATAGCTTTATATATGCAGGTAGAGTGCTCCAATATATATTTGCGATTACAAAAATCGGCAATTGATGGTGCGCATATTTTTGCGCAATATGTGCAACTGGGTGACATCTCAGCACTATGTATGTATGGACAGCAGAACCCTACCTAACACCCTGCACTCAAAGCTATCAGCTACACTATAAATCAATGTAACCTACACTGACTGTCTCCCCCTAACTATCTGAATTATATACAGTATCTAAGTTAATTGTCACATTATACAGAAAAGCACAGAGCGCAGCAATGACACTGCTGTCTCTCTCAGAACTCCATTACACTACAGAAAATGGCTGCTGGAGAGGTTCTTATATAGTGAGGGGCAGGCAAATTTCCTATTAATTGCTCATTCTCATTGGCCCCCAAGCAAGAGGGAGTTTACTGCTAAAAAAAAAAAGTAGAATATTCGAAATTACAAATATATAGCACTATATTTTAAATATTCGCGAATTCTCGAATTTGCTATATTTACGATAAATATTCGCGATTCAAATATTCGCACCCAATACTAATGCTCAATAATATGGTTTAGTGGAATGGTCAACTCCCAGCACGGGGGTCTTTGGGAGACAATTTCATGATGTCCTCCAGGGGGTTTCATCCAAGTTATCCCATCTCTTCCAACATTTCAAAAACATCTAATAGGTATATTGGCGTCCTATGCAGTTTTAGGAATTAATGGTTGAGATTTATCAAAGTGGTGTAAAGTAGAACTGGCTTAGTTGCCCATAGCCCCATAGCAACCAATCAGATTCCATCTTTCATTTTCCAAAGCAGCGCTGAAAAATGAAAGGTGGAATCTGATTGGTTGCTATGGGTCAGTTCTACTTTACACCAATTAAATCAGATAAATCTCCCCCAATATGCGTATCTGAGTCTGAGATATGGAAATCAGATTGTCCAAGTGGAGACTATTCTCCCTTTACAATGCTGTGGGAATTGACGACTCTATAAATAAATGAATAGATGTGACCTGCAATATAACATGATATGTCTCCTGCCAGATATTGGGTTGTCTGCAATGTCAAAATCCAAAAATTATCAGTCAATGCATAGACCATTCATCCCACCAGGGTGGTTGTGCCACCCAACAGTAATGAAATTACCCATTATTGATCCACTAATCAGTAGCAATCAAGAGGGCAAATCGATTTGCTGTCTTAGATGTAGCAGGTAATCTGTTACCATCCACTCTATTCACTCTAATCTACTAGAAATATTTGGAATTGATCCTCACCACCGATGAAAACTTGGTAATTCAGCTTAAAATATGTAAGAACTAGAAGCCATTAGAATACAAGTAGACATTACAGCAACCACTTGGTGAGTTGAACTTAGTGGAGCATTTTGTTAATTAACATTTGTGTCAGGAGAGATTATGTTAAAGATTTCAGTTAAAGGTTCAGCTGTCACACATCTGGAGAGTAGGCAATCTTGCTTTATTGATTTAGTAATTGCTCCCACAGGGAATTCCAGTACCTTTCCTATTCAGCAAAAGGAAATTTCCTTTTTTTCACCTTGTACTTCTCTACATCATAGTTACTACGATAAAGCAATGCAATATTAGTAATGGAGTAATAATACAGGTAGAACATGATCATTGTATCTCTTGAATCACCATCAACTTCCACTTCTCCAGATTCTCAGCTCTGTAAAGAGTGATGCCTTCAAATCTCCGCAAGTGCATGAAGATCCAGTGGTGCCAATTTCTAGCAGATGTACAAAGCTGAGCGAATAGATTATCCAACTACCCCAAGCGACTCAAGAAAAGAAGTGTATAAATACAATACATTATATGCGCCCCAAAATATGTAGGACATAAAAAAAACATTAAAAAATATAGATTCTTTATGACCAAGCACAAGCAGGGCATTTAAAATGCACCAAAAGGGTGGACAATAAATCCAGGGGAGTCCAGACTTCAAAAAGTTGTAAATTCCCCGAGCCCACCATGTTAGACCCTGCTGTAAGGTCAAATATTACCATAGAGAGTACAAAATACACCACAACAGAGGCAAAGTTCTAATAAAAATGAATTTGAAATGAACCAAAATATGACGTCAATGTATGCAAAGTTTACCAAATAATGCACAAGAACCAGTGAAAAAATGAATATCACCCATAATAAGGAAGGCATCATGACTAGAGGCTGGGCTTATGAGATCCCACACAGAAAGCATGGATTGGGTACCAACAACCAAAGTTTATTCCAAGACAAGCACTGTCACCAAATTTTTCATGAAACTAAGCACAGCCACCAAAATCTGTTCCAAGTCAACCTAAATCTATTCCAAATAAAGCATAGCCACCCAAACCTGTTCAAAGCCAAGTATGGTATCTCAAGCTTATTCCAAACAAAGTATATCCACCAAAACCTATTCAAAGCCAGGCATGGTGTATCAAATCTAGTCCAAAGCAAGAACAGCCACTGAAGCCTATTCAAAACCACGCGTGGGATTCAGACCTTTTCCAAAGCAAGCATAGCCATTCAAGTCTATTCAAAGTCAAGCATGGCATTTCAAACCTATTCTAAACCAAGCATAACCACCCAACCCTATTCAAAGCCAAAGCATCTCAAAAATAGAAGTTTGTTCAGCACTCAAAAAAAAAAAACATTATACTTGATTTAGTCATGAAACATGTAGAAATCAATTTTGCTTACGCGTGTCTAGTAGACAACCACCCATTGTATCAGCTATATAGCATCTCAAACCTATTCCAAACCAAGCATAGTCACCCTAGCGTATTCAATGTCAAGCATAGCATATCAAACCTATTCCAAAGCAAGCATAGCCACCCTAGCCTATCCAAAGCCAAGAATGGCACCTCAAACCCATTCTGAGCCAAGCATCCACTTAATGATCTTTTGCTTCATTCTGTTGAAAACAAACTTTCAATCCAAATGCAAATGGTCAGTTAAATGCTCTGGGGGGAGCTATTCTCTGCATCCTTGCTTCTCCTTCTTCCTTGCCACCCCTCCCTCTCTTTCATGATTGACTGAACCAGGCAAGATGTCTATGCAGGAACCTTGCCCTGTCAATCACTAAGGAGACGGAGGGGCTGGCAGAGGAAGCAGGAAGAGCAAGGGTGCACTGAATAGCTTGGCCCAGCCTCTGTGCACCTAACTGATCATTTGCATATGGATTAAAAGTTTGTTTTCTCGAGAATGATTGCTAAGTGTAAGGTATCGTTACATTCAGCAGAGCTAGCCCTACAAGGCATTATGTTTGGTAAACTTCCAGATGACATGTCCCTCCGGTGAATTTCCCTTTAAGTCAACTCTGTTCAGTTCCTATATCCACAAATATGAAAACCTAATACAAAATCCGCATCATTACTGAAAGTCCCTGGAAACATATTTCCCTTCACTCCCACTTGCCTAGAGAGAATCATATTTTCTTTTCATAATCAATACCAGCTATTCAAAGCCGAAGGAACATCTACCTGCTCCTGGGCTGCATGAAGTGTCTATCATCTCCCCTGCTCATATAACATTGCTTTCCTGAGACTATAGAGGAATCATCCCCAGATACAGAATATATCATAAAATACAATTACACTTGTACATTACAGAGAAGGCTGAAATATATAACCGCTTGTGCTGTGAATTCCACCCCAGGAAGACGCCAAATGACATTCATCTGTGTGTAAATCATGTTATCCCAGCACTTATCTTTCTAGGCCTGTCAACCATTTGTGTATGTGATAGAGAGCAGCAACAATCCTGCTCCTCTCCAAACGGGCTGAAATTGGAGGATTAGCGTCATGATCTCATGCTCATCTGGTCCCATCGTAAGGCGTAAATGGGGCTCATTAAGACTTCAAATAAAAATATGAAGTGGCAGAGGCTGTGTGGGTATGAGGGACATTTACATACTCTATAAAAATAAAAGTCAGCTATTGTATAGGAAGACTTTGATAATCTGAAGAGAACCAATATTATTACCACTTAAGTGCCCAGATGATAACTGTCTGAGTAACATCTATAATGGTGCTGACAAATGATGGCCTCAGATCACCCAAGTGGAGGCAGACAGAACATTAAAGAGGAGCTGTCACCTCTTCTGACGTGTCAGTTTAGTAACTACTTGTATTCCCCATGTAATAACAGTTCTGGAGCATCTATTCTTTCGACTCTATGTTGTGCCATTCCTATGTTATTGCTATAAGCAGTTCTTCCTGGGTGTTTCCAGATGAGGGTGTGTCCCTGCCCAGTCTAACACTATCCAATCAGCGCTGCTATTGTCAGGCTGTGCAGGGACACACCTACAACTGGTAACACCCAGAAGAAACCGCTTACGACACAGAGTCCTAACAAGGCTCCAGAATTGTTATTACATGGGGGATGCAAGTAGTTACTAAAACAGGCAAGTCAAGAAAGGGCACCTGTGGGTCTGTGTACAGTGAGGAGGGGCACACCCTGGGGAGAGGTCTCCTGTCCAATGTAATATTGTCCATATTGCCTCCACTGCTGGCTGGATTAATTGTTCCATCACATTATACACTGCTCGTTTCTATAGTTAAGACCACCCTGCAATCCAGTAGTGGTGGTCGCGCTTGCACACTATAGAAAAAAAGCAACAGCCTATGTGTGATCCCGGCCAGCAAAGAGGTCGGCACTTTTTCATATAGTGTGCAAGCACGACCACCGCTGCTGGATTGCAGGGTGCTCATAACCTGGAAACCCTGAAATGAATCCAGCCAGCAAAGGAGGCAATATGGACAATCACAATACATTAGTAAGTGCCTTGTACTAACTTTCTTTACATAATAAATGCCACTTGGTGAAGCGAGCCAACCCCTTTAAACCTTTACATCTTGTCAAAATACATGTGTTAACGTCACAGGCAGTCATCCATACACCTACCAATATGGCTACTTAAAGTAGGTTCCACCGCTAGGACCTGCACCTATAGGGAGATTGGAGCCGCCCTCTATTCTTTTTCTATAGGGTCACTGAAAATAGCCGAGCGCTGGCTCGGCTATTTCTGTCGGGCCCATAGAAGTGAATGGGAGTGTTGGCTGGTCATGCACGGTACGCTCCCATTTACTTCTATGGGCAGAGCACTTGGTAGTGGCCGGAGCGGGGTCCTTCAGACACCATTTTGCGGTGCTCCATTCCCGATATAGGGACCCACACCTATAGGACAATTGGGGCATCTCCTAGCGATATGCCCCCATTGTCTCAGATGAGACAACCCCTTTAACTTTCTACACACAGATCTTCCACTGCATTCAGTCTAGAAGGGATTTCTGGAGTTTTTCTTAGTCCACAAAGACCTGCTCTCAGCTCTCAGCTTGGATTCTATCACTGCCCTGACGGGAAGGAGTCATTGTTGTGAAAAAGGATCACGTCATCCGAAACGCGTTGCTGTGGAGTAGTTTTCAAAGAGTAACCTTTACATGCAATGATACTCTCGGTATTCATGGTGTATGGACTTTTAATGACTTTAGAATAAAGTGAAGTTTTAATCTGGTGCTGGTCCTATTATTGTTTGTGGATTGCTGCGCTGCGTGAAGACGCTGAGTCAGCGCGCCTGTGGGGAGCTGGCCACTGCTGCTCGCTGATAACTTTGTGATCAGCTTTTATTGCCAGCGTAAGCTACAGGCAATCATATATTTCTCATGCAGTGAAAAGTAGTATTACTTCCAAATGAATGACCATGTAATGCGTGGTTGCACCAAGTCCTCCAGAGAAGGAGACACTCTTTCCAATGCTTGTCAGCTTCGCCTAATAAAAAGGGGTTCAGGAACATCCACAAGCCCTAATTAAATATAGGGTATGTACACTTGGGACAACCCTTTATTTGGCCTTAGGAGCGTTTGTCACCTTGTGTTTTTATTTTTATAAACCCTTCATCTGGGCAGGCCAGCAAAGAAAAACATACTTACCTCACCCCCACCACTGGTTCCCAGGAACATCTGCCTCGCTCAGGTACCCCACAGTATGTATGGTCGCAGCAGTCTCCCACCCCTCTTGTATCACATGACCAGTTGACATGACGCAAGGGTAGCAGGTCACCGCTGTGGCCAGCGTTTGGCTGCAGCAGTGTCAAAGCAGATGTTGACAGTGGGGACCTAAGCAAGGAAGCCGAGGCAGGGGAGCAGGTAACTATGCAGGTCTGACCAGAAAGGGGGTTGCAAGACCAGTGAGTAGGGATTTTGAAGCTGCTTTAACAAAGTCTGGAAGGGACAGCATGCAACATACCACAGGGAAAGAGAATCTTTAAAGGGTTTGTACAGTTTCCGAGCTGAACCTGGACATTTCCCCTTCTTCCCCCACTCAGCTCCACTGAGATGAGCATTGAAACTTTTCATGGTCCGATGCTCTCCCTTGCCCTGCACTGAATTGCGCAGGGCAAGGGCTTTTTCTACAGATCTGGTGGCGTACCGGGTCTCTTCTAGGTGGAAGCTTCCAATGATTAGTGCCAAAGACATGACCGGGAACACTGCTAGGCAGAATCCTCTGCCTAGCAGTGTAAAAATGTTAAAAAAAAGCCCTTGCCCTGCGCAATGCAGTACAGGGCAAGGGAGAACATCGGAACATGAAATGCTCCAATGCTCATATCAGGGGTCTGCCTGGGGGAAAAAGGGGATATCTCCAGGTTCAGCTCTGAACCCGGACAACCCCTTTAATTTCAAAGCCCTCATTTCTTTATTAGTAGATGTAGAAACTTTCTCAGGACAGTCTGTGAAAAATGGCATCTAATGGAAAGCAAATTCACGGATTTCACTGCCGATTACTGGGTCGAAAACACTCCCCCAATAGACAGCCTCCATTTTTCCGACTGTCACACGCTTTACTCAGCATAATCCGTTTATTGATTAGGCACAAAAACTTATCCTCATTTAGATGTTTTTTAACTTCTAGATTTTAATAGGCTTTTATCTAAACAAGCTCATTAACGCTCCCGAAATAATTACACTGGCGTAATTCTCCGAGGCGTAGCTGTGATTACCAATATGAATAGGAATGACTGTCGGCAGCCTCTATTATCTTGATCTCAAATTTATCCCTGATTACCACCCAATGGTAAAACATCTTGGAATCGACCACATGTTCCTCTCGCACGACTCATTCCTCAT
Organism: Bufotes viridis; assembly: GCA_033119425.1. Lineage (NCBI taxonomy): Eukaryota > Metazoa > Chordata > Amphibia > Anura > Bufonidae > Bufotes > Bufotes viridis. Next base: position 26,463,246 of record CM065597.1, on the reverse strand, counting down.
GCTGGTGCCTAATACACAATAAAGGGAGATTTATAAACAGCAGAGGAAACATGGTAATTTACTCTTCTGCGTTATTTTCATTCTCCTTCTAACCGTAGAGTTGTTTGTTCTGAATTACTAGCCTCGGTGTTACGGATGAAAGACGGTTTGGATCGACAAGGCCGGCAAGGTGTGCATTTAACACTGAGGCCCATGTGTGCCAATGCCTGAAGCAGAAAGCTTCAAGTCGCTCCGGAATAAATGTTTTTCATTATACCTCCTGGCATTGTGATTTCCATGTCCTCGTCCTCTGACTTCCTCTAATAAGAGGCACTTGTATTGAGAACATATCCTACAGCTCTCGGGTTTCTGATTTCAAACAACTCAGTTGCTCACACGAAAAGCAAGACATGTAAAAAATTTTATTAATATTTCAGATGCTGGCTGTTTAGCTCCGTGAAAAGGATCAGTGCCTATGACAGCCAAACACTCTCTCGGAGTCTGCATTAATAGGTTTCATTTAATATTGAGGACTTGCTCCATGCTGCTTTGAGAAGAGTTTTTCTATAGTGTTCCTGATGCGGGCTAGCTTTTTCTCCTACAAGGTTTTTTTTTTTTTTTTCACTCTAAAGACGTCTCTTTGTTTGGGTTATGAAAAGCTATTTAAGTACTCGAAAAACCAATTCGTATATCATTTCAGTTTGTGCATTTCCATTTGGCCTCCGGCTCTGCCAAGACTATCTATTCCTGTTGGGCCTTGGAAAGAAAAAAATGCTTCCACCAGTTGTGCAGAAAAAAAAACTACTGACTTGTTGAGAACAGTGGAAAATTGTGTCTTTGCGATTCTTGATTGACATTGACCAAACACAAACCAAAAAGAAAACCTGGGAACCTAAGAGGTCCTTAGTTTGTAAGGTGGTATCTATTTTAGAAGATATTGTTCGGATGCCAGGCAATGTTAAAACTACTATAAAGCTATAAGGCCTCTTTCACATGAATGTATTGGGTCCGTTCCGTGCATTGGGGACTCCGTAGTCCTTCCGTAGGATTCCATTCTGTGCTTCCATACCACACTTGAAGATTTGCGGACCCATTCAAGTGAATGTGGAATCCACACGAACAGTGCCCCGTGTATTGCAGAACCACCGTATGTGGTCCGCAATACGGCCACGGGAGCACTACGGCCGTGTGAAAGAGGCCTAAGGGAAATTAAAACTGTTGAATTAATTCAAGTTTGAATGAAAGTTTGTTTGGGGTCCGATTGGGTTGATTTGGTCAAATTGGACCTGAATCAAAAGTTCCCCGATTGCCCTGAAAAGTCCTGAATGACACTCTATGAAGACAGTATTAGGCTACTGGATCTGTCATGGATCAGCAAAAACGCATCTGTTCTGATAATACAACCGCCTGCATATGAACAGATCCGGTTGCATTATCTTTAAAATAGCCAAGACGGATCCGTCATGAACACCATTGAAAGAGAAAACGGATCTGTCCCCATTGCTTGCAGTGTTATTCTGTCCGTTATGGTGATGCAACCAAATGAAATTGAATGCATTCTGGTGCACTCCGTTTAGTTCAGTTCAGATTTGTCCCTATTGACAATGAATGTGGACAAAACGGAAGCGTTTTTCCCCGCTATTAAGATCTAAGACTAATGGTAGCTTTTTTTTTTTCAAATAAAAAAACGAGAAAAAAGTTATCCCTCATTGGTGGAACATGCCTTCTTCTCTATTTACTGACGGGTAAAATGGTTGCCAGCCATCATTTTAAGCCACTTAATGTGAGACTAGAGGTCAGCCAACTTCTTAAAATTTGATTCTGTTCTAATTGGACTGAAACAGCCATCCAATAAGATTTGGATCCGAATAATCAAACCAAATCAAAAGTTCCTCTAATTGACTGGAAAAGTCTCTTCCTCTCTTCTCTTATTTATCATCTCTGCACCTTGATTTTAAAGAATCCAATCTGATTCTAACAGATTCTTTAGAATCAGATTTTTTTTTAAATTTTGGTCAAATTTCCCAAGTTCAGATTTAATCGCTCATCTCTATGCAGCATGAATCCCAAAAGTTTCAGATTCACCAACATTCAATTTTGAGGGGAAATTCTGCAAATTTTACAAATGTAGAATGGATTCGCTCATCTCTAGTTTCGTCAAAAATAATTTTCCACAGTTTTTGAAAATGATTGTTTCGTAAATTGTTACCATAGGCACAAATTGTCTTCATGTTCTCTTACATCTGATCTTTCCAATTGGTTTAGTTATTAATTATTTTATGATCTTCAATAACAAAGTCCTTTTACTTATTTGGTGACCATTCTAAGAACGATCCAACAAAAGGCGTGCTAAATAGATTATCTACTAATAGTCTTCACATAGATGACTTGAGTTCTGATAAACTTATGACTAAAGATGAGCAAAGTTATCAAATATTCGATTCAGCTGCTTCGCCAAAATTCACAAAGAAATTTGATTCATTATGAATTACTTAGTCACGAGTCACATTCCATTGTAAGTAGCGCGTGCAATGACGGGGAACAAAGATTGCACTGCCCCCCCATCATTTAAACCCCTCAGATGTTGTGTTCAACACTGATCGCAGCATCTGACAGTCACATTGACGCCTTTCAAGGGTTAATCAGTGGTTACAGTGGATACTCACTTCATCCATTTGCCCGCGGAGAGGCTGTCGCGGCCGTCTAGATTTAAGACAAATCTTGCACGCGCTGATGTGATGACATCACCACGCCCGGCCAGAATGCTGACATGGTGACATCACATGTCAGAATGCTAAAAAAAATGGTGCATTTTCCACAAAGCACAAGGCTTCGTGATGAATTACACTTTTCCTGAAATTCGGATCGAAGTCCACTTCCTTAACTTCGATTCACAAAACATTACTCATGACACTATGTGAATGGTACTAGTAGCTGCTTTGTCCAATGAAACTCTTTGTCTGATGCTTCAGATCTTTCAAACTTGCATAGATTACATCCACAACCATGGTTCTTTTTACATTACTGGCCGACTGAAAAATTACTTGAGTGGAAGATGTTCCTACTTCAAGAAAGTAAGGGCTCTTTCACGAGAGCGTATGCCGTGGGGGTAATCCGCTGCGTGAAAGAGAGCCAAGCCCCGTTCCGGACAGTAGAGACACGGGGCATTAACATGATTGAGATAAAGTTGTCACCATGATTTTGTAGTAAAAAGGTCACAGAGACGCACAGATCATTATCAATCATGATAATGCTCTGTGCCTCTGCTGTCCGGAACGGGGCTTGGCACTCTTTCACGCAGTGGATTCCATGCACGGGATCCGCTTGTGTGAAAGAGACCTAAGTGTCCACATGGGAGAAAGAGGAGAAATAAAATAAAATAAAAACTCCTTTAACTAAGGTTTTCATCTACACTTGCATTCCATAAGTAAAATATAATGATGTGTCCTTGTGTCACCATAAGAAATCCAGACTATACATAACATATCTGGAAATACATGAGATTCTTTTTTATTATAAACTTAACTGTAAAGCAAACATGATAAAGAAGTAAAAACATCCAGAAATATGTCAAATATAGTGATTATTCTGTTATATTAAAGGTCATGTTGATCCAAATCTAAAGTAATGGCTTTTTGATCATGACTTTAAGTGAGGATAATAGAGGAATCTAGAACTACTCATCGTGTGCTTTGTAAACGTGTTAAAGTGACCCTCTGGTTCAGGGGAAAAAAATCATATTAACTCGCTAATAGACAGAACACTTACCTGGTGACCTTCTTTACATCTTATCCTCTCCAGATCCATTGATTCCTCGGTTCCTCTTCTGTCATTCAAGATGGCCACACCACTTTTTAGACTACCTGATTACCTTTTAGACTTCCTGCCTGTCCACTCCTGCCCTTAGATTGGCCAGCACTCCCCATGTGAACAGTGTTAGCCAATCCAAGAGCATCATGGGGGAATCTTGGACCACCGGTATGCATCGGGTAGTCTGAAAAGTGGTGCAGCCAATGTGGAGGTCAGAAGAGGAGCCCGGGAATCGATGGATCTGCATATGGAAAGGAGGTCACCAGGAATATGTTCTGTTCACTTCCCAGTGAATTTGTTCTTGAACCAGAGGGTTGTTTGGAACTTAAAAATCAAACCTTTGTGACATAAACCTTTGGGATGGGGTGATATTTCCCTATTTGAAACATATGAGTTTGCTTAGGGGCTCTGCAGGCAAGGGGGCCACTGCTACCTTGAAAATATAACAGTTGTTTGTACTATTAGATTACATGTAAGGGGCTATAATCCTTTCTACCAACGCTTCACTATTACTTGTGGATTGGTATAGAGCAGGCATCTTCAAACTGCGGCCCTCCAGCTGTTGTAAAACTACAACTCCCACAATGCCCTGCTGTAGGCTGATACCTGTACGCTGTTTGGGCATGCTGGGAGTTGTAGTTGTGCAACAGCTGGAGGGCCGCAGTTTGAGGATGCCTGGTATAGAGCTTCTAAAAAGCCACGAATGAGGTGGTCTGTGCCTAGCAAACCTATCCTCAAATCAGCAGTCTACATATGGCGCATGCACAGATGTTCACTGTTGGTGTTTGCCCCTGTATAAGATAGAAGTGGTTTTCAGTCAAGTAAGGTGCAGTGACATCACATCTACAGTATGTTCCTGTCAGTAGAGTTGTTGCTGCTTCCTTATACCAGTTACATTGCGATCTACCACATTCACCTCTGTATACATTCTCTGAGCTTTGGCTAAGTGTTCCCTATTTGTTACAGTGAATTTACAGTTTTATTTGTTTTATATGAGATATTTTATTTCATGTGCAACCTTGACCCTGTTAATTACTTCCTGTACACATAGGCCTTATACAGCCGCATTGTGAAGTACTTTGCCAGCGTGATGAAGGTGACAGACTGTTACCGAAATGCGTAGATATTATTTGTTTTAATATGTTTTTTAATAAATAGCTTTTATTGGAAGCTTCTCCATGGAGGGCGCTGTTTTTATAATTTGCTGCCTCAGCAACCAGTTTCCTGTAGAGTTCTTGTGAGATCACAATTTCAGTATGTTCCTGTCAGTAGCGTTGCGGTGACATCACAGCTATGTTCCCATCAGTAGAGTTGCAGTGGCATCACAACTATGTTTCTGTGATGTTCCTGTTACAGTTGTGGTGATATCAGAACTATGTTCAGTAGAGTTACAGTGACACCAAAACTGTTGTATTTTAATTAAGTCAATCTCAGGAGCGCACTGGAATCTTCTTTTAATGTCTTATATATCCTCCCCACATCTATGTTCCTGTCAGTAGAGTTGCAGTGACATCACAACTATGTTGCTAGTGTTGCGGTGACATCATGACCATGTTCCTGTCAGTAAAGTTCCAGTGATATGACAACTTTTGTTCCTGTCAATAGAGTTGCGGTGACATTACAACTATGTTCCTGTCAGTACAGTTCCAGTGATATGACAACTATGTTCCTGTCAGTACAGTTCCAGTGATATGACAGCTATGTTCCTGTCAGTAGAGTTCCTGTCACATCACAACTATGTTCCTGTCAGTAGAGTTATGGTGACTTCCCAACTATGTTCCTGTCAGTAGAGTTGTGGCGACTTCTCAACTATGTTCCTGTTAGTAGACTTACAGTGACATCACAACTACGTTCCTGTCAGTAGAGTTGCTGTGACATCCCAACTGTCATCAGGTGAGTTGCTGTGACATCACAAGGGAAATTCAGTCAGGAAAGCTACTGTAATATTGCCGTTGCAGTCAGGTAAGAGGCAAGAGAAGGACAAGAATCCTAAATAGTCAAAGATGTCATAGCTATGCTCAGTTTATCCTGTGTGAGGTCCAGATTTCCAGTGATTTCACAGTTGAGAATCCAAAAATGAGCACTTGTCAGCAGAATCACTCCTAATAAAGCTGGAGTATTGCCTGGTATGGTTGATACTGCTGTTCAAAATGGAACCTGTCTTGTGAAAATTGGTAGCCGTGTTTCCGAGAACAAAAACTTTCATTCTTTATACCACTGAAGGCTTAAATGCACTGATGGGCGTGGTCAGCACTGGAAAGCTGAAGAACTGAGGTGTACCAAGGGGCTAAGCACCCCCATCACTGCACGGAAGCCCTCAGTGTCATACAGAATTAAAGATTTTTTTTAGAGCACCCCCTCACATTTTCTCAGAATTCCCTTAAAGGGGGTAGGAAATGTTTTTTCTAAACCAGACAATCCCTTTAAGGGATATTATTATATGACGCCCTTGTCAGATGGGTTCTACATTAAACCTAAAAGATTCTCAACATTGATGGCCTATTCTCAGGATAGATCATGAATATCTCATCGGTGGGGGCATGACTCCCATCACCCCCACCAAACAGCTGTTTGAAGAAGCTGCGGCACCCCAGCGACCGCCTCTGCCTCTTGCCTGGCCAGTGAGGTCACATGACCTATCTGCAGCTCAGTCCTATTCAAGTAAATAGGCCAGGGTTGCAATACCAAGCACAGCCACTACATAATGTATGGCGCTGTGTTTGATTTGTTGTGGGGAGGCTGCAGCGATGTGGTCGCTTCAAACAGCTGATCAACGGGATGCCAGCTGTTGAACACCCACAAATCAGACATTGATCACCTATCATGAGCATAGGTCAATATTCTACTTCTGGAAAACCCTTTTAAATTTTTTCTTTACCTAAAAGTATCTTATGTCTCCATGAAATTAGCATTATTGCCCATAACAACCAGTGAAGCTTTAAACTTCTCGAGAAACTTCTTCAAACTTCTCGAGAAATGTGATGTGGGCAATAAGACCACTTTTCCTTTGGTACACGATTGACACTTGAGGCCCACCGGTTTATCTGCTTTTAATTTGGACATTTCAAGAGAGAGAACACAGGTGAAGATTTTATCTTCCAGCTCAAGTGACCTCTTGGAACTGACATTAAGGTAACAACTGAGGAAAAATAATTATTTTGACAGTGTGCAATTTCTTTGTCTTTTTCGGCATAACAACCACCTTCTGTTTCGAGATGTGCCGTTTTTGATGAGGCTTCCAAGATATTTTTTACTAACTCCAGCCTTGTCTTCTGTTATTGAGGGCATTCATCTGCAATAGCAGACATTCAGTTCTTTTAAGATAGGGCAGAACATGTGCAGCGAGCCTGGTATGGAAATGGAGACAATAGGATTGGTAGGTGCAGATGGGAGTTGTAGTAGTCACAGTTTTTGTCTTCCCCTTCCTTAGGCTGTGCAGCAAAAATGTTGCTGTGAATTGTAGTGTGGTACAATGACGAGACCGGGTTTTGGTGTAACGGATCCCAAGTACTTTACTAAAGCCGGTCAGAAGATGATCCACACCAGCACTATTCACATGAAATGCAGTCTTTACAGTTAACTTAAAGGGGTTGTCCTGCCATATGTATTGTTGCCCGATCGTCAGGATAGGTTACTTACCAATATCTAATCGGTGGGGGTCTGACACCCGGCATCCTCACCGATCACCTGTTTGAAGAGGAGGCAACATTCCATGTGAGCGCTGCTTCCTGTTCATTACACTACGCCAGGGGCGGACTGACCATTAGGGCACTCGGGCATGGACCGAGGGCCCGTGGCCAGTAGGGGGCCCGTCCCCAGGGCAGACGCGGCGGCAGGGGACATCAGGAGATGAGCACTTCCATTGCGCTCATCTCAGTGCAGCGGCAGAGGAAGGAGAGGCGTGTCCTCTCTCTGTTCCTCTGATAGGCTGCCAGCACTAGGCCGGAGCGGTACAGCTTGAGACACAGGCCGGAAGAGGCCTGCATCGCATCGCTGGAGGTAAGTATAAGTGTTCTTTTTTTTTTTTTTCTTGGGGCTACTGGCACTTAAGGGGGACTAATGGCATTTAAGGGGGCTGCTACTGGCACATGAGGGGGGACTAATGGCACGTGAGGGGGACCAATGGCACGTGAGGGGGACTAATGGCACGTGAGGGGGACTAATGGCACGTGAGGGGGACTAATGGCACGTGAGGGGGACTAATGGCATGTGAGGGGGCTACTGGCACGTGAGGGGGCTACTGGCACATAAGGGGGCTACTGGCACGTAGGGGGCTACTGGCACATAAGGGGCTACTGGCACATAAGGGGGACGGCTACTGGCACATAAGGGGGGACGGCTACTGGCACATAAGGGGGGACGGCTACTGGCACATAAGGAGGGACGGCTACTGGCACATAAGGAGGGACGGCTACTGGTACATAAGGAGGGACGGCTACTGGCACATAAGGGGGGAGGGCTACTGGCACATAAGGGGGAGGGCTACTGGCACATAATAAGGGGGGGGGGGGCTACTGGCACATGGGGGAGAGGCAAAAGAGAGGCACTTTTTACTGGCACATGTGGTGGCATGGAGAGGCACGTGTTACTGGCACATTATTATGGGGCACTATGGGGGCTTCTACTGAGGCCACAAAGAATGCGTATTTTATATGGGGGGCTCTGTGTGGTACTAGTATTACCAGGGGTATTATCTGTTTCTGCAGTGTAGTATTGGGGAGCACAGTGGCACAGTATTGGGGGTAGTAGGATGATTTGTCCAGAAGATGGGAGGATGATGGAAAAGTAGTAAACTAAGATTTTTTTTGTTAAACTGCAGAGATGGAAAATGGTGACAACATGGCGGTCTGGTCTGAAGGTCTGAAAGGAGAAGACGAGGACAGAAAACATCTACATCAAAGAAGACGTCACTGGACGTAATAGGTAAGTGCCCTGTATTTCTGTAGTGATGGGATCAGAGGCATAACGATGGCGGTGTGACCAGGTAGTGGAGGCGGGATATAGGTGTGGCTGGAGGTATAACATGGGCGGGGCCTGGAAGGGGGCCCTTGATTTATTTTGCCCGGGGGCCCTGAGAGTTCTCAGTCCGCCCCTGCACTACGCGTCATCCCCTGTGGAGCGGCGGCGTAGTGTAATGCGAGTGCGAGTACCCGTCATCACATGGCACTTCTAAGACGAAGTGCAGTGTAATGAACATGGAACGCTGCCTCCTTGTCAAACAGCTGATCGCGGTGGTGCCAGATGTCGGACCCCCGCAGATCAGCTATTGATTACTTATCCTGATGATAGGTCATCAATATATATGGCAGAACAACCCCTTTAAGTAATTCCCAAAGGTTGTATAAGAATAGAAATAGTGTGTCCATCTGTATATAACAAAAAAAAGAAAGAAAATTAATATATATTTTTTGTTATATACAGATGGACACACTATTTCTATTCTTATGTATACTCGATCACATGATTTGATGATGTCACTTTGTAACGCCCACATCACATGATTTGATGATGTCACCTTGTAACGACCACATCACATGAGTTATTGTATGACTATATAAGTTTGCTTGTGGCACTGTTGTATTGCTTGACAAAGGCCTCATGGAGTAGGCTGAAACGTTGCCTTGGAATAAATTGGGTCATCACCATTTAACTCAGGAGTGTTGTTTTTTAAATAAGCTAAAAAAGAATGTTGTGCTGCTGATACCCCCCTAGCTCTTGCAAGCTCTTAAAATCTTGGACAGGTTGCTGGTGGCCATTTTAAATAATTCTTGGAGAATCCCTTTAAGGAAACTGCAATCTGAACCTCTCAGCAAAAGTTCAATTACCCCCCAGTGCATGCTGCTTTTTAAAATCAATGCGCTGTCTCTGTATTGCATGGATATGGTGGATCTTCCAGAGATAGAGATGCTCTTTTCTCGCCTGCCTTCAACTAATTGGTGAGGGTCTCCAATACTGAACTGTGCTCTTGCTCAGAATACTCCAAGAGGATATTTGGAAATTTCTAAGAGTAGAAAGAAATATGTAACAGTTGTATGAATAAGTAAGGCTACTTTCACACTAGTGTTTTTTGCAGATCCGTCATGGGTCTGCAAAAACGTTTCCGTTACAATAATAAAACCGCATGCATCCGTCATGAACGGATCTGGTTGTATTGTGTCTTCTATAGCCATGATGGATCCCTCTTGAACACCATTAAAAGTCAATAGGGGACGGATCCATTTTCTATTGTGCCAGATTGTGTCAGAGAAAATGGATCCATCCCCATTGACTTACATTGTGTGCCAGGACGGATCTGTTTGGCTCTGCTTCGTCAGACGGACAGCAAAACGATGCAGGCAGCATTTTGGTTTCCGCTTCCAGAGCGGAATGGTGACTGAACCGAGGCAAAACTGATCCTTTTCCATTCGGAACGCATTAGGGCAAAACTGATCGGTTTTGGACTGCTTGTGAGAGCCCTGAACAGATCTCACAAATGGAAAGCCAAAACGCTAATGTGAAAGTAGCCTATGTGAACTCTTCAGATGGCCCAGATTTCATAATTGATTATTAAGTGACTAATAATAGACCAATACAATCTAATTAACTAATAACATGCAAATAGTTGCACCAGTAATGTCTTTTATTGAGCACATTCAATGAATATTCACAGTGTGGGGAGAGAAATTAAGTGAAGCTGTATATTAATGACTTCTCCAAGAGCTAGTTGGTGTTTCAATAAAGGCACACAAAGCCTAGTTACTAACCAATCTGTTCTTCTCAAGAAAAAAAATGATTTATTTGAACAATGCAACTTTTAGAAGACCTATAATAAAGACTTATGAAGCTGGAAAAGGCTGCAAAAGATATGTTTCTACATAAGTCTACAGTCATCTACAAATGATCTACAGACGGAGCAAATTCAGGACTGTTGACTCTCTCTAGGAATGAGTGCTCTGTTACGATGAATCGATGATGACTCAATAAACATAGCACGCAGTCCTGAAAAAGATGGTGGAGGGATCATCATGGTTTGGAGCTGCTTTGGGGCTTAGATATCTTTTGATCATTGAGGGAACAATGAATTCTGAGGTACATGGAGTATTTTACAGGAGAATGTAAGGCCAGGGTCTATGACCTCAAGCTGAAGAAATGTTGGGGCATCCAACAAGACAATGGCCAAAAGCACACGAGTAAAACTAAAAAATGGTAGAAAAAGAAGATTTGTGTTTTAAAATGACTCTGACCTTAACCCTATTGACTGAAAGATGTCCAAGGAGTATTGATGAACTGCAATACATCTGTAGTGGCCCAGAGGGACACCATCACTCCTACATTCCTATTGCTAGCCTGTTTACAGCCACTGTATTGGTTTGCACCACCAAATGTACCACCACCAGCAAAGTGTCATTTTGTTACATGCAACTGTTATGTTCATGTACTGTGCCTAGTTGTCCAGCAGGTGGCAGTGTATCTGGCAGAGATCTTTAGTCAGAATGAAATTTACCATTCAATTCTCCCCCCTTTTAGGGAGAGCTTTGGGAAAGTAGCTCAGACAGCAGCCCACTGCTGTATAAAAGGACTTAGTAACTCTGAGAGGCAAAACAGTGCCAAAGACACTCTACCCAGTAAAACAGGTAACACGTTACCTCACTCTCAGAAGAAACAGTAACTGAAACTGATAGGAACCAAACTAAAGCCAGATATTAGCACAGCAGCAGAGCGGGAAAGCAAAGTATTCAAGTTTACCTACCAGTTTACCCTTAGCCTGCTGGAGCCAAGAGTAAGATCAATTATTGTTTGGATGACACATGTTTATTGCAAGTTGAACATTTGAACTTTACCAAGTCTGGACTCTACTTACTTAACCAACTACAAATCCTTTGTTGCTATGGAGCCTAACCCCTTGGAGCTACAGTATCCATGTAGGAACACAATAACACAAAGTATTGAGGGCAGATCACCACTTGGCATTCCTAAACACTGGGACTCGATCCCCATTTGGGGGCAGTCCATTGCACATTTACTGGGGGGAATGGTCAAGAAATTCCTCCTCAACATTGTGTACTTTTCATGCACCGCTGTAGGAAGCATTTGCTAAAGGTAATTGCTGCTAAAGGGGGATCTACAGGTTAATAAATTCAAGAGTTCAATTACTTTTTTTCCATTTCGGCACTGTGGATGTTTATTGAATGTGCTCAATAAAAGACCTGAACTGTTTATGCATTGTTAGCTTAGTTAGATTGTGAATTTCTAGAATTGGGACTTCATAACAAACAGACCACAAAGGGTTTAATTTCCTTTTTCTTACAAATGTATGTAATCAATTGTGAGAGATGCCCAGTGAAAGCAACTACATAAAGTCATCTGAAGCTAAAAGTCCATTTAACAAATCAGGACAACCCTTGTCAATATGCCTTTTAAGGGTGATTTGAGCCCTTCTCAGGTAGCCAAAACTACAGTACCTTCCACTCTGGCTGACCCATGGTTGAATGGTCGGTAGGTAATACTACATTTGTGCTAGCTTTTGTACAAATTGCAGGGGTCCCAGAGATCATCTGATTGCTTGGTCTACTTCATGAGACAACCTCAATACATGTGTGGTGGTCTTGAAAATGGGCCACAGCCACCAGGTTTCTGCTGTTTCATACAGCTGACACCCGGGCTAGTGTGTATGATCAGCAATAACACTGATTGCCCACATGTAATCCCTCAAATGCTGTGATCAAATATGACCACTACATCTGACAATGCAAAACCCAGAAACGCTGTGCTTCTGGGCCTGAAAGAGCATCCCAATGAGGCGATTAGGGGAGTCGGTCATGCTGGAGGCTCTGATGCCTTTCACAGGTATATTCCAATGTAGGCATGCAGGTGGCATGCATCTAATTGCCATTGCTAAATAAGTCGCAATCTGGTGATTGCATATTCATAAGTCCTTGGAGGCCTAAAAACATGTTTAAAAAGTTTAAAATATAAAAATATAACAATTAAAATCACCCCCTTTCACCAGAATAAAAAAAAATGCATTGCTGCATCCATTTTTTTTTTTGTTAAACTCTAAAAAAGTAATGTGGGTCAGAATTTGGCAATGAAAATAAAAAATAAATTTTTTCCAAAGTTTTTATGTTTTTTTTCAGTGTTAAAACATAAATAAAAGAAAAAACTATATAAATGTGGTATTGTTGTAATCAAACTGACCCAGAAAATGAAGGGCATGGGTCAGTTTTACCGCATAGGTAACGCCATAAAAACAAAATCAATAAACAATAAATTTTTCCCAATTCCACCTCATTTAGAATTTTTTTCCAGCTTCCCACTACATTGTATGTAATAGTAAATGGTGCCATTAGAAATTACAAATTGTTCCCCAAAAAACAAAAATACAAAACTGAAAATCACAGGGTCTTGAAGGAGGTTAAGAAACATAAAAATTTCCACTTTAATAAATCCAGTAACGACCGCTGCCCTGGAATAATGGCAGAAATAGATTTTGTTACGGCACCAAAGTGAATGCATACTGTAAGGAGAACCGCAAGTAAAAATATGTTTTTGTCTTAATCTGTCGGCAGTGCTTTCATCTTAAGTATTTCACTTGAGAGACTGCTTGAAACCCAGATTCCCCAGCGGCAGGGAACTCCCCTAGACAAAGGTTGAGTGGCTAACAAGATTGGCGTTCGGTTATTATAAGAAGGCCAGCATGAAAATGTCTTTCTGACTGTCGCATTCCTGGTACTTTGTGACCCCTAAATCCCAATCATGGGGCGTGTGTCGGTCTAGCTGTGAAAATCCATATATGTGTGTGTCTAGCAGTTTATACAGGACTGTCATTCCATGGAGCGAGCTGTCAGGAACAGATTAGAAGGAATTTGTAACTTGCTCCTATGTGGCCAGTAAAGTGCAATCTGTCTCCATTAGCAGCTCATTCATTCATTGCGGTAAGGTCATGGGTCAAACATGATGCCAAGTCATCATCCCTCAATCAGCCCCTGCTCAGATTTCAGGTCCACGGTCGGAGGCTTTGTAAGGAAATCTAGTGAGATCAGGGATGAGTTTCTCCGACAGAATAGATGGAAGCTTCAATTAGGCTGAAGGTACATGATCTGCCATGAAGAAAGCTCGACTGTGTCTATCTAATGACTTCTTGTCAATAGCTACTTAACATGTCCCAATATTCTGATATACAATGGATCCTCTCCAAAAGACTACCTCTTTGACCACTCACCTCAGCCAGAACAGATTTTCATATTCTACCATATTTTGTGCATAATGGCCATCCTTTTTGAGAAGACTACCACCTCCTAAAATAGACCACTTCTCAATGCAATTTTGGGTGGTCAACTGGCCATCTCAGAATGGTCATACTTTATCTAATGGCGTTCATTCAGATCATACCTGGTTGCTTCATGGTTACAGCAATATCTGCTGGCTTTCTATAACTGGCTAGTAAAGGCCATTGTCACCTTTAACACGTGTTAGCGGTTACTTTAGAAGTTATCATAGGTTTCAGCCTGCAACCTTCATTCCTTCATTCATTTTCAGCCCCCCAATTTTAATTTTACAACTGGACTTTTGCAAGTGGAGGAGATCCACTCAGTGATGTTTGCTGGATCTGTGTGTCCAGATGATGCCATCTTCCCTGCAAGCTGCCATGTGTGTGATTCCTCCTTGGACTCCCTTCATCTTCTCCACACTCTGATCTGCCATGTGCAACCTCCTACCTACTGCTATCTCTAAAGGTGCCTATACACATTTAACAACTGTCAGCTTGTGACTTAAAGATGCATAAAGATGCATGCTTGCTTTGGCCAAAATTCAAAACTACGTTTTTTACTCACACGTCTGGAGAATTTTTTACCTTTTCTGTGGGTGGGCAGCAGCTCACATGAGACAATCAAGCTCCTGCATCTCCCAGGATGCGTTGCAATTTGCCCTTTTTAACCCCTTCCTATCTTGCCTAGTAAATTTCTCTTCAGATATGGCCCTAAGAGATACATATGGCATGTAATGCTCTACAGTTTCCTTCTCCACTGTCTAGAGAGACATATACTTTCTACGAATTTAGATGTATGGATGAATTAATGAAGATGTCTTGGTCTCACCCGACTAATTATGAGTTAATTACTCCAGTACTGAGAGGAAGTAGTGGGGCAGGGAATATACTGAGCATCTCAGTCCATCTCTATATTCAGGAGAAGGTGTACAAGAAGAATAAACAGCTGGGGGTGCTACCAGAGGGAAAAATGTACTGTACATTAAAAGCCTAACGGTATTTTTATTTCATGTATATTGCAGTTAGAGATGAGGGAATCGAAATTGACGCACCGAATCCAAATTTCCTCATGCTTCGTGGTAACAAATCACATTTTTACCTAAAATGGCTGCTGCACATGTTAGGAGTTGAAGCAAGGAACTCTGGGAACTAGGGATCACCCACAATGCCATGCATGCAGCCAATCAGCAGCCAGCCATCCCTGTGATGTCACAGCCTCTGCCATCTTGGATTCAGACATTTTCCAGTGTGTTTAGTGCAGGGAGAGACATCAGCAGGCGCTAGGGACAGTGCTAGGAAAGACTTGAAAACTTATATTTTGCTCAATAAAAGTTCAGGGAAAGAGCATTAGAAGTGTAGGGAAAGGAGGAATTATTACACAGTATTGATCAGAACAGGGTTCAATAGGGGTGTTTACAGCCTGGGTAATAGGAACAATCCTATTACATCTTGCTGCACTGACTGCTGATCCAAATTGCCATTATACAGCTGCTCATTTTAGGTTTGCAATAGATGATACCTCTGTAATTCCAGCAAACCATTCTTGTTATTGGGGTCTTATTAGCCCGTGAGCGGTGCAGTTATATATATGTTCTAAATCCTTTTTTTGGCGTGTATTAGTGGGAAAAAAGAAAAATGTCTTATTAGCCGTTGTGTGATGAAGTGAGAAAATTACAGCCCTTTTTGGCGTGTATTAGTGGCAAAAAAAAATATTATTTTCCGTTCACATCCGCAGTTATATGTTCTAAAGCCTTTTTTTTGTCGTTTATTAGTGGGGAAAAAGAAAAAGGACTTATTAGCCATTGTGTGGTAAAGTGAGAAAATTAAAGCCCTTTTTAGCGTGTATTAGTGGCAAAAAAATGTATTATTTGCCGTTCACGGCCGCAGTTATATGTTCTAAAGCTTTTTTTTGTCATGTATTACTGGGGGGGAAAAAGGGGCTTATTAGCCATTGTGTGGTGAAGTGAGAAAATGACAGCCCTTTTTGGTGTGTGTTAATTTCCTTTTTACTTTCTTATTTGATCTAACAGTTTGTCAGACAGAGAAGTGCCAGGCCCTGTCCAGGGGAGTGTCAGAGGCTTTAATGTTTCTGGCTCATGCACAGGTCACAGCAGAGTCAGGGGCCGTGGAAGCAGGGGTCACTTAGAGAGGCCTGAGCTCCCATTGTCATTTTGCGGTCGTGTGTTGACCAGCAACCCAGCTGTTCTTGAATGGTTGTGTCACGGCTGTATGTGAGCAACAAGAGCATACACAGTGAGTTAGCTACTGACCGGACCCAAACTAGGGAACATAAAGGGTGACCCCTGTCAGACCCTAAAAGCTCTCCCTATGCTGCTAAGCCCATGTCCAGATCCAGATGGTGGATCGAGACATGCCCGCGTACCTAAGGCTGATGACCACTGTAACCCCTACAGTAGTGGAAGGGGCACGGCCACCGGTGCCCTGCTCAGTATATGGACGGAACCGGGGTCGCCTCGGATCCAGTCAGCAAAACAAACAGAAACACACAATGTCTGCACACTTAACTGAAGGAGCTGCAGCAGCAGTGAAAACAGATCCAAAGTCAGCAGACAATGTCCGAAGTACTTGCTTCAGCAGAACACAGGTCCAGAAAAGATATCACACCAGTGAAGATACTCAAGCGAGAGATACTGCTCAAATGAAGAAGTATAATCCGCACCGTACAAAGGAAGAAGGGTGATTTAAAGGCAGAGCAATCAAACACAGGAGGGACAGCTGGGAGGAAGGAAACAGAAAGTAAAGACCTCATCACAGGGGCGGAGAAACAGAGCTGTGAGAACGTCTCAAAGCTCTAGTAGTTACATCATCACAGGGGTGGAGAAACAGAGCTGTGAGAACGTCTCAAAGCTCTGGTAGTGACAGTACCCCCTCTACGGGTGGACTCCGGACACCCAGGACCCACCTTCTCAGGATGAGCCCTATGAAAAGTCCTGATGAGGCGAGTGGCTTTAATGTCCGACACCGGAACCCACATCCTCTCCTCAGGACCATAACCCTTCCAATGAACGAGGTACTGAAGGGAACCGCGGACAATGCGAGAGTCCACAATTCTGGAAACCTCAAACTCCAGATTGCCATCAACCAAAATCGGAGGAGGAGGCAAAGAGGAGGGTACCGTGGGCTGGACATATGGTTTTAAGAGAGATCTGTGAAATACATTATGTATCTTCCAAACCCGTGGAAGATCAAGACGGAAGGCAACAGGATTGATGACTGACAAGATTTTATAAGGCCCAATAAACTTGGGACCCAATTTCCAGGAGGGAACCTTCAGTTTAATATTTCTTGTAGACAACCACACCAGATCACCCACATTCAGGTCCGGACCAGGCACACGTCTCTTATCAGCCACACGCTTATATTTCTCACTCATCTTTCTTAGATTAGTCTGAATCTTTTGCCAAATGGTAGACAAAGACGAGGAAAATCTCTCCTCCTCAGGCAAACCAGAAGGAGCCCCTCCCGAGAATGTCCCAAACTGCGGATGGAACCCATATGCACCAAAGAATGGTGACTTATCAGAAGATTCCTGACGACGGTTGTTCAGAGCAAACTCAGCAAGAGGGAGAAACGAACACCAATCCTCCTGGTTCTCTGCAACAAAACAGCGCAAATATGTCTCCAGATTCTGATTGACGCGCTCAGTCTGACCATTCGACTGCGGGTGAAAAGCAGAAGAGAAGGACAGCCGAACCCCCAGGCGAGAACAGAAAGCCTTCCAGAATCTGGACACAAACTGCGTGCCTCTATCGGAAACAATATCAGAGGGAATGCCATGCAATTTAACAATATGGTCGACAAAAGCTTGCGCCAACGTTTTAGCATTGGGCAATCCAGGGAAGGGTATGAAATGTGCCATCTTGCTAAAACGGTCCACCACCACCAGGATCACCGACTTCCCTGAGGAACGAGGAAGATCCGTGATAAAGTCCATGGACAGGTGTGTCCAAGGACGGAAGGTATGGGTAAGGGGAGAAGGGGACCTGAAGGCCGTGAACGAGGGACCTTAGCGCGAGCGCACGTCTCACAAGCAGCCACAAAACCCTCCACCGACTTACGAAGAGCCGGCCACCAAAATCTCCGAGCAATGAGATCTACCGTGGCTCTACTCCCGGGTGACCAGCAAGAACAGTATCATGATGCTCCTTGAAGAGTTTGTGACGTAACTCAGGAGGCACAAACAACTTTCCAGAAGGACAACGGGCAGGTGCCTCAGTCTGGGCAGCCTGGACCTCGGCCTCCAAATCAGAATACAGAGCAGAAACAACTACCCCCTCCGCCAAAATGGGACCCGGGTCCTCGGAGTTTCCTCCTCCCGGAAAACAGCGAGAGAGAGCATCAGCCTTCACATTTTTGATCCCAGGGCGGAATGTAACGACAAAATTGAATCTGGAGAAGAACAGAGACCATCTGGCCTGTCTCGATTCATACGCTGGCCGACTCCAAGTACGCCAGATTCTTATGGTCGGTAAAACGGTGATAGGGTACCTGGCCCCTCCAACCAATGGCGCCATTCCTCGAAAGCCAACTTGATGGCCAACAATTCCCTATCTCCCACATCATAGTTTTTCTCTGCCGGTGAGAGTTTTTTAGAGAAAAGGCACAGGGTCGCCATTTGGAAGGAGACGGACCCTGGGACAAAACCGCACCCACACCCACCTCGGAAGCATCCACCTCAACAATAAAAGGTAAGGAAACATCGGGATGCACCAAGATGGGAGCAGACGCAAAACTCTCTTTAATCTTAGAAAAGCTGCAAGCGCCTCCTCCGACCAAGAGGAAAAATCCGCCCCTTTTTGGTCATGTCAGTGAGGGGTTTGACAACAGAGGAATAATTCAAAATGAACTTTCTGTAATAGTTTGCAAAACCCAGAAAGCGCATCAATGCCTTCTGATTCTCAGGAAGCTCCCACTCAAGCACAGCACGGACCTTCTCCGGATCCATGCGAAAACCAGAAGCAGAGAGGAGAAAACCCAGAAATTGAATCTCCGATACCATAAACACACATTTCTCCAGCTTGGCGTACAATTTATTTTCTCGCAGAATCTGCAGAACCTGAAAAGATGATCCTGATGAGTCCGAACATCAGGGGAAAAATCAAAATATCATCAAGATACACCAATACAAATTTCCCCATTAAATGGTAGAAAATACTGTTAACAAAATGCTGAAAGACGGCCGGAGCATTCATCAAGCCAAAAGGCATAACGAGATTCTCGAAATGCCCTCGGGGGTATTAAAGGCTGTTTTCCATTCATCCCCTCTCTGACCCTGACCAGGTTGTACGCGCCTCTCAAATCCAATTTGGAAAAACCTTGGCCCCAACAATTTGGTTGAAGAGGTCTGGGATCAGAGGAAGGGGATAGGGATCGCGAATCGTGATACGGTTCAGCTCCCTAAAATCTAGGCAAGGTCTCAGAGAGCCATCTTTCTTTTTAACAAAAAAACCCGCGGCGACCGGTGATTTTGAGGGACGAATATGCCCTTATCGAGACTCTCAGAGATATAGGTTCGCATTGCGATTCTCTCCGGTTGTGAGAGATTGTACAGGCGTGCTTTTGGCAGCTTGGCGCCGGGAATGAGGTTAATGGGACAGTCAAACTCCCGGTGAGGAGGTAGCTCCTGCACACCGCTCTCGGAAAACACGTCCGAGAAATCAGAGAGAAATGATGGCAAAGTTTTAGTAGATACCTCTGCAAAAGTCGCTGTGAGACAATTCTCTCTACAAAACTCACTCCACTCATTTATTTGCCTTCCTTGCCAATCAATAGTGGGGTTATGTTTAGTGAGCCAGGGTAACCCCAACACTAGAGGAGTAGGCAATCCGTTAAGGACAAAACAAGATATATCCTCCACATGAGTGTCACCTACAGCTAACCGGATATTGTGAACAATGCCCTTCAGGGATCTCTGTGAGAGTGGAGCAGAGTCAATGGCAAAAACAGGTATATCTTTTTCTAATGTGCAAACCCGAAAACCATGCCTGGCTACAAATTGAGTGTCAATAAGATTGACGGCCGCTCCACTATCAACAAAAATTTCACAAGAAATGACTTTGCTCTCTAGCGCCACCCTGGCAGAAAGGAGAAAACGAGAACTGCAGGTCAGAGGAAAAGCCCCAATTCCTACATCAACTTTGCCCAAGGTAGCAGATGAAGCAGAGTTTGATGATTTTCCTTTGAGGATTTTCTCTTATCACTCTTAGTACAGTTCATGAATCTCCTAGAGGGACAAACATTTGCCAAATGACCAATGCCCCCACAACAAAAACACACCATTCTCTGAGGACTAAATCCTCCTTTATCAGGGGCAAGTCGACCTAGCTGCATAGGCTCCTCCTCAGAGGGGACCGAGACAGGATGAGGCCCCTGCACACTGAATGAGTCCGCACCACTGCCCCTAGAGTGACAATGGCTGGACCGAGAGGTCTCGTTTCTTTCTCTTAGACGCCTGTCAAGGCGTACCGCCAATGACATGGCAGACTCTAAAGATGTTGGTCTCTCATGGAAAGCAAACGCATCTTTCAATCTCTCTGAGAGACCATGACAGAACTGACTCCGGAGTGCAGCATCATTCCAACCTGAATCAGCTGCCCATCTCCTAAATTCAGAACAATAAAGCTCTGCAGACAGTTTGTTCTGGCATAAAAACGTAAGTTAGATTCAGCCAGAGCAACACGATCCGGGTCATCATATATCTGCCCCAGGGCCACAAAAATCTTTCTGTGGATCGAAAGGAGGGATCCCCGATGGCAGTGAAAAAGCCCAAGTCTGAGCATTACCCCTGAGCAAGGAGATGACAATCCTCACCCTCTGCTCCTCATTACCAGAGGAATGGGGACACAAGCAAAAATGGAGTTTGCATGCCTCTCTGAAGCGAACAAAATTCTCACTGCCCCCGGAGAACGTTTCCGGAAGTGAGACCTTTGGCTCGCAACAGACTCCATGGGCCGGAGCCGAGCCCAATGCTTGAAGCTGAATCATAGATTGACGGAGATCCGCTACCTCCAAAGAAAGACCCTGCATGCGGTCAACCAGGTCAGAAAGCGGATCCATGTCAAAAGGACGGTTTCGGCGGATTATAATGTCACGGCTGTATGTGAGCAACAAGAGCATACACAGTGAGTTAGCTACTGACCGGACCCAAACTAGGGAACATAAAGGGTGACCCCTGTCAGACCCTAAAAGCTCTCCCTATGCTGCTAAGCCCATGTCCAGATCCAGATGGTGGATCGAGACATGCCCGCGTACCTAAGGCTGATGACCACTGTAACCCCTACAGTAGTGGAAGGGGCACGGCCACCGGTGCCCTGCTCAGTATATGGACGGAACCGGGTCGCCTCGGATCCAGTCAGCAAAACAAACAGAAACACACAATGTCTGCACACTTAACTGAAGGAGCTGCAGCAGCAGTGAAAACAGATCCAAAGTCAGCAGACAATGTCCGAAGTACTTGCTTCAGCAGAACACAGGTCCAGAAAAGATATCACACCAGTGAAGATACTCAAGCGAGAGATACTGCTCAAATGAAGAAGTATAATCCGCACCGTACAAAGGAAGAAGGGTGATTTAAAGGCAGAGCAATCAAACACAGGAGGGACAGCTGGGAGGAAGGAAACAGAAAGTAAAGACCTCATCACAGGGGCGGAGAAACAGAGCTGTGAGAACGTCTCAAAGCTCTAGTAGTTACATCATCACAGGGGTGGAGAAACAGAGCTGTGAGAACGTCTCAAAGCTCTGGTAGTGACAGGTTGACTCGATCTTCGACTTCGTCGCAAGTGACATCAGACACCCCCAGCCAAGAGTTGATGGGTTCATCAGACACAACCCTTAGTTGGCATGGCCCGGGAGCAGGCCCTGTGCCCTTACCTGTCCTCACCCTTCTTCTGTCCTTTTCTGTTCCCTCAACCAGAGAAGTACTATATGCTGTATAATGGGCTGAGCTCCACTATACAGCGAGGGTCAGCTATTAGAGGACAGTCAGCAGCTACTGCCCAGCCAAGATCCAGAGTAGACATCTACCGCTTCCTCCGCTAGGCGGGAAAGTAGTGATGAGGAAAGTGGCATGGGAGCTGGTGTTGCGAGCGGTCAGGCTCCTAGCTCAGGGACCGTTGAGGAGGACATTAGTGATGTGCAGACAGTACTCGATGATGATGTAGCCGATCGCAATTGAGAGCCGGGCGAGGAAGGGGCTTCATGATCATTGGGAGAAGAGGGTGGCAGCTTGCGTATGAGGCAGCGGCAGGAGCCAGCCAGTTGGTAGGGTGGCCGGGAGTCATCAGGGTGGCAGCAGTGGGAGGTCTGGAGCCAAATTTGCCCTGGGTAGACCACCCGCTTTGCAAGAACCTACCGGCCCAGAAAGTAGTGGTGCAGGGGTTCACAGAGGCAGTGGTGGTAGCAGTCAGTGGGGAGTGTTGGAGGTAAAATCACCTACTCGGCAGTGTGGCAGTTTTTTGTTAAGCCGCGGAGGGAGGTGAACATGGGCATTTGTCGAATTTATGGGCAGAAGGTGAAGCGTGGTCAGGGTGTCAATGTTGGAACCACGGCCCTGCGTCAACATATGCAGCATCACCATAAAGTGGCCTGGGAGAATCGTGGCTCCAATGTGGTGGTCCAGCCTGCCACAGCAACTGCTGCATTATCCAGTGGCACTCACCTGATTTCAGGCAGTCAAGGCTCCGCCACCGCAGCCAATGGAAGCTGTCTGTCCTTCCCATCATCTGCTGGTCCTGATGATCTTGCTCCTCCTCCTCCTAGTCAGTCATTCTGTCAACAATCGATCACCGAAGCGATTGCCAAGAGACAACAGTATGCGTGCACTCATCCAACGGTGCAGAAGCTGAATGTGCTCCTGGCCAAGTCGTGGACTCTGCAACTTTCAGAGAACTGATAGCTTGTGCCGAGCCAAGGTAGAAAGTCCCAGCCCTGCACATATATGTAGAAAAGAAGGCGGGCCAGTCCTTGAGCCTGTCGGTGTCTGCTAAAGTGCATGGCAGCACTGACGTGTGGAGCTATAACTACAGTCAAGAACAATACATGTCCTTTGCGGCCCACTGGGTAAATGTAGTTCCTGCCCAGCCAAACCAGAAACTTGGCCGGGTGACGCCGCTTCCTCCTCCACGTTCTCACATCGTTGGTCCTGCTACAATGTCCGCCTCTGCCTCTTCATCCTCCACCTTGTCCTCAGCCTCCACTGCAGAGACAATTCAAAGTGCCCCGCCAATATACCACATGTGTAGGGCACGGCAGCGTCACGCTGTTCTGCACCTAGTTTGCCTGGGCAAACGGAGTCACACAGGGGAGAAACTGCTACGCGTCCTTCATCAAGAAATCGATTCCAGGCTTTCTCAGCGACAACTCAAAATTGGAACCATTGTGACTGACAACGGGAAGAACATGGTGTCGTCGCTGCGTCAGGGAGGGCTGACAAGTTGTCAAGTTGTCAAGTGTTTCCTGAAGTCTTCCACCCATCTGCAAGACATCCTAAAAATGGCCAGGAAACTTTGCGGGGCACTTCAGCCACTTGTACACCTCCAAGCATAACATGGCGTCTACATCTCACGGCCACATGAGTCCTGTGGGGGTTGAACTGGAGGAGGAGGAGGACATTGGAGCACAAGCAATGTGCAGCAAAATGGGTGGTTTTTCTACACAGGTGACAGGAGAGGAGAAGCAGTAGCAGCTGGAGGAGCAAGAAAGAGATGAGGAAGACGCACCGTGGCAGTATGCAGTGGAAATGGAGGCAGAGAGTCCCTCCGAGTCACTTCCACTACCAAGGCTGCTGTGGGGGGTGGGGGGGGAGGGGGGTTAGGAGCAGTAACAGCTCCATCAGCAGCAGCCTGAGTCTAGAGTCGCTGATGAGCAGCTTTCTTCACCCGCATAGTGAAGAAACTACTCACCAGCAGCTAGACAGAGCAGAATCTGAACCAGCAGGTGGTGGCATACTTGCAGTGCACCCTACCAGCCGTCATTAAAGATCCGCTGTACTACTGGGCAGCCAAACTGGATTTGTGGCCGCAACTGGCAGAGTTTGCTCTGAAAAAGCTGTCCTGCCCGGCCAGTAGTATGGCATCAGAGCGGGTGTTAAGCGCGGCGATGGCCATAGTTACCCAAAGGAGAACTAGCCGGTCCACCCAAAATGTGGAGAGACTGACCTTTGTCAAGATGAATCAGTCAGTCATGGATCAGCCAGGATATCCACCCAACAATGTCTGATGCGCCGCCCCCGGCCCTTGATATCACTGCAGGAGGGACGCTCGCGGCGCCCGGCTGTGCCTCCGGCTGCCCGGCGTCTCTGTTGTCATGGCAACGGGGGACGCGGTGCGACCGGCGTTCTCCATCGCCATGGGAACCAAGTAGGTTTGGTTACTTGGGGCTCGGCTAGTAGCAGGGAGAGGGGGTCATGTGACGCTGGCCAGGTCACATGATCCCTTTCCTCCACTATATCAACAGGCAGCCTGCTGACCACAGGTTGCCTGTAATTACTCACTCAGGCTGTGTCCATATTTTCTTGCTTGTGTTTGACCTTTGGAATTGACCAGTGACTGTCCCCTGACCTATCTACCACCTGCTCCTTGTACTTTCGCTACCTCCTGGATTTGACCTCGGCTCGTTATTGGATTTGTCTCTTGCCTCTGTCTCTCGGTTTTTGACGCGACCTCTCGGACTGACCTCTGCTCGTTAGACCTCCTGTTGTATTCCCTTATGGGAGATTTCGCCTGTATTCGCTCCTCTCTTCCCGTCCGCTTCCTGTGGGAGCATCTTCCCTTGTCTCCGCTCTCTGTCTACTTCCTGTCCTCTCTGCTTTGCACTTACGCAAGTTAGGGACCGCCGCCCAGTTGCGCCCCGTCGCCTAGGGCGGGTAGTGCAAGTAGGCAGGGACAGGGTTGGGGTGGCAGTCAGGTGGGTGCACTTCCTCCCAACTTCTCGTGACTGGGTAAGACCTTCTTCCTTAAAGGCGCTTCAACGCTTTTTAGGATTCTCTAATTATTACTGAAAATTCATTAAAAATTTCTCTGTCATTGCTAAGCCCCTTACCGATATGACCAAGAAGGGGTCTGATCTTGTTAACTGGTCATCTGAAGCCTGCCAAGCTTTTGAGACTCTGAAGGCGTGTTTTCAAAGGGCCCCAGTCTTGATTCAGCCGAATTCGGAGGAACCTTTTGTGGTGGAGGTGGATGCCTCGGAGGATGGCGTGGGGGCCGTCCTCTCCCAGGGATCTGCCAACTTCACAAATTTTAGACCTTGTGCGTTCTTTTCTCGCAAGTTTTCTCGCAAGTTTTTCCCACGGAGAGAAATTACGATATTGGGAACCGCGAGTTATTAGCCATTAAATGGGCATTTGAAAAGTGGAGGCATTTTTTGGAAGAGGCCAAACACTGTGTTACTGTTCTCACGGATCATACGAATTTAGTGTTTCTCGAGTCAGCCAAACGTCTTAATCCTAGACAAGCTAGGTGGGCCCTGTTTTCACTCATTTTAACTTCTCTGTTACTTTCAGACCAGGAAGTAAAAATACCAAGGCAGATGCCTTGTCCCAAAGTTTTAATGCCGTCCATCCTTCTGACACCCCTCCGGAATCCATCTTGCCGGCTGGCATCATTGTGGCAGCGATATCCTCAGACCATTCCTCACAGATCCTACAAGCTCAGCAACTTGCTCCTTCAGAGACACCTTCAGATAAGTTGTTTGTCCCTGGGCACCTTCGTTTTCGACTTTTGGGTGAGTGTCATGACTCCGTTCTGTGCGGACATCCAGGTATCGCTGCCACCAAGGAGTTGCTATTGAGATCTTTTTGGTGGCCCACCCTGTCCAAGGATGTTCAGTCTTATGTTTTGGCTTGTGAGGTATGTGCTAGATATAAGACGCCGAGGACCCGGCCCGCCGGTGAATTACAACCTCTACCCATTCCCAGGAGGCCATGGTCACACATTTCCATGGATTTTATTTCTAACCTGCCCCCCTCCGAGGGGAAGTCAGTGGTTTGGGTAGTGGTTGATCGTTTTAGCAAGATGGTACATTTTGTTCCCTTGAATAAGCTCCCGGATGCGAAGACCTTAGCATCTTTGTTTATTGAATATGTGGTACGGTTGCATGGTGTTCCTGAGAATATCGTTTCTAATAGGGGCGTTCATTTTGTTGCTAAGTTCTGGAGAGCCTTTTGTCAAAGGTGCGAGATCTCGTTATCCTTCTCTTCTGCTTTCCATCCTGAGACTAATGGGCAGACGGAGCGTTTGAATCAGGCAGTGGAACTCTTTCTCAGATGTTATGTTTCACACAATCAGCTTCTATGGGTGAGATACCTTCCGTTGGCAGAGTTTGCCATCAACAATCGGGTTAATTCGTCCACGGTGGTATCTCCTTTTTTTAGTAATAAGGGCTTTCATCCCCGTTTTGGATCGAGTTCCCCCGTTTCCTCACTCAACCCGCAGGCAGACTCTTTTACCTCTAGACTGTGCACAGTCTGGGCATAGGTTTAAGCGAACCTGGAAAAAGCCCAGGAGATTCAGCGTCAACAGGCAAATAAGAAGCGTTCCAAGGGGATGGATTTTGCGGTCGGCGACAAGGTGTGGTTGGTCGACTAGGAATCTTTCCTTGAAACATTGCTCCAGGAAATTCTCTCCGCGTTTCATAGGACCATATAATATTGTTGAGGTTATTAACCCGGTATCTTTTAGGTTGAAATTACCTGACTCCTTTAGTATCCATGATGTATTTCATAAATCGTTACTCAAGAGATATGTGTCACCATTGGTTCCTTTTAAAAAGTCCCCGCCAACCTGTGGAGGTTGAGGGTCAGGAGGAGTTCGTCATCTCGAGAATCATTGATGTTATAAAGGTTAGAAATTCCTTTCAATACCTGGTCCATCGGAAGGGCTTTGGACCTGAAGAGAGGTCCTGGGTGCCTAGGTCTAAGATGCACGCTTCCAGGCTGATTGCGGAGCTTCACCGGAAACACCCGGAGAAGCCTCGTTCGCAATGCTTGGGTCCAGAGGCCACCCGTGGAGGTGGGGGTACTGTCACAGGAGGCGGGCTTCCGCTCTCCCGCGCCGCCACCGGCCCCTGATATCACTGCAGGAGGGACGCTCGCGGCGCCCGGCGTCTCCGTTGTCATGGCGACGGGGGACGCGGCGCGCCCGGCCACGCTCCTCCTGCAGGGGCGACCGGCGTTCTCCGTCGCCATGGGAACCAAGTAGGGCTGAGCGCTGAGCTGGGTACTCAGCGCTCTGGCTAGTAGCAGGGAGAGGGGGTCATGTGACGTTGGCCAGGTCACATGATCCCTTTCCTCCACTATATCAACAGGCAGCCTGCTGACCACAGGTTGCCTGTAATTACTCACTCAGGCTGTGTCCATATTTTCTTGCTTGTGTTTGACCTTTGGAATTGACCAGTGACTGTACCCTGACCTATCTACCACCTGCTCCTTGTACTTTCGCTACCTCCTGGATTTGACCTCGGCTCGTTATTGGATTTGTCTCTTGACTCTGTCTCTCAGTTTTTGACGCGACCTCTCGGACTGACCTCTGCTCGTTTGACCTCCTGTTGTCTTCCCTTGTGGGAGAGTTCGCCTGTATTCGCTCCTCTCTTCCTGTCTGCTTCCTGCGGTAACATCTTCCCTTGTCTCCGCTCTCTGTCTCCTTCCTGTCCTCTCTGCTTTGCACTTACGCAAGTTAGGGACCGCCGCCCAGTTGCGCCCCGCCGCCTAGGGCGGGTAGTGCAAGTAGGTAGGGACAGGGTTGGGGTGGCAGTCAGGTGGGTGCACTTCCTCCCTACTTCCCGTGTTGTGACACAAACCTTGACAAAAGAGACAGTTTCTTCTGGCTACCTGTCTCAGCTACTATTTTGATATTTTCACCTGCCTGATGCTATACATTTGATGCCAAGTGCTTCTTCTTACACCCACCATCGTCAGCGGGTACTGTTAGTGACACCCATCTCACCTTGCCACTCTGTGGTCTCCTCATGCTGCTGCCACCTCCACACTATGTCACCTTGCCACTCAATGTCCTCCTCATGCTGCTGCTGCTACCTCAACATTATGTCACCTTGCCACTTTGTGGCCTCCTCATGGTGCTGCTGCCACCTACACACTCTGTAGTTGTGCCACTGTGTGGCCTCCTCATGCTGCTGCTACCTCAACACTATGTCACTGGGCCACCCTGTGGCCTCCACATGCTGCTGCTGCTGCCACCTCCACACTCTGTCATTGTGACATTCTGTGGTCTCCTCATACTGCTGCTGCTGCTACCTCAACACTATGTAACCTAGCCACTCTGTGGCTTCCTCATGCTGCTGCTGCCACCTCCCCAGTCTGTAGTTGTGTAGATCTGTCAGAAGTAATAAAAAAAAGACGCACAACGGATCCTGTCTGTGTAGCAGCTGTAAGGCCTGTATGGTCCCATCAGAATTGGCTTATCATTTGGTAGCCAAAAGCAGGATTGGGTACAAATCATAATAAAAAAATATTCCATTCATGTGTCATCTCTGTTTTGGATCCACTGCTGTCTTTTTTGGCATTAGCAATACTGATGGATTACTGACCAAATGCTTACCGAGTGAATGCGGATGCTCAACAGACAGGATCCATTTTATGGGGGTTAATATTCTGACGGTTCAGAGGAAGGGCAAAATAATCAGTGATGTCAACACAAACTTACTGCTGACACCCTCTCCACTCTGTTGGGGGGGCTCTACTTGTATAAGCATTTAATAGAACAGGTTCTGTAGACATCTATGTGGAATCAGCTGACGAGGGTCTAAAAGGAATGTGCTTCTTCTTGATGCTAACATCGACCTGTAAGGCTAAGTTCATACTTGAGTTATTTGGTCAGTTTTGGCCCCGTAAGTGAAATGTGCAGTGATTCTAAGAGTGACACCAGTCATCTGCGTGTCACACTGACTCACAGTATTGTTTCACTATGCCAGCAGACTCCCTATGCATGTTACTGCAAGGCACACTGTTCTACACCACTATACATTCTCTCTGCAGCCAGGAAATAGCTGTTTTTTAACACGATTTGCCACGCATGAATTTGGATCGAATCAAATCGTTTTGGAAAATTTGGCAAACCGGCTGAATCAAATTTTTGAAAAATTCACTCATCTTTAATTGCAGTAATTGTTCATTGCAGGGTACTGCTTTTTTAGTGGGATAAACCCTTTAATGATGAGAGAAGGAAGGGGTTGAGAGCAGAGAGAGCAATTAGAAACAGTAGCAAAGCTCTCAAGGATGTATGTCAGATTCAGCAGCACCAGCAGCTAGGTGAAGGTCTTACACACGCTCTGCAAAAGACAACACGGTAGGAAATATTTCATGAAGACTATTTAGAACGGTGTTTAATATTTAGAAGCAGATGAACAAGAGAATAATCCAGAGCAACGGTGTCCATGACATTTAAAAATCCCTGTGGGCTTGTTAACAAGACCTTAGGTGGGTATGTGGGTAAGGACAGCAGCTCAGAGGTCTTATCATCTGCATCCCCAGGGGTCAGTTCTCTGGACATTGTGTCTTGGGATATAGCTGAGCGGAGCCCTTGGGGGAACAAGCTGTAGATTTAATGCTGAGACATGGGTCCCCCTGTGTTTTTCTAATATTCCTTGTAATACTTCTTTTCTGCAAGGTCAGGTGGGTTACAGATCTGCTTTATTCTCCCGTGTGTGTGTTTTTCTGAAAATGGACCCTGGCACATACCACAATTTGGTTTCCAAGGAAACTGCTTTTTCATTCAGGAGCCACCACACTAAATGGAAAAGAAGAATGAGAGAAGAGGACAAAGGGAGAGAAAGTGATAGGGAAAAAGCATGGAAGCATCAGGAGGAGGTCGAGTGTAGGAGGTGAGCGGCAAGCGAGACTCTGCGGAGGTGCAGATTATCCTAAAAATGCCCCATTTTCTTTTCATGATGGCCAGAAGCAGAGACAGCAATCACTTTCTTTTTGCAGGCATTAAGTTTGTTTTGACAGAAAGAGTTATGTATAGAAAGAGGGGGTTATTTATCAAAATGGTGTAAAGGAGAACTTGCTTAGTTGCCCATAGCAACCAATCAGATTCCTCTTTTCATTTTCCAAAGGAGCTGTGAAAAATGAAAGGTGGCATCTGATTAGTTGCTATGGTCAACTAAGCCAGTTCTACTTTACGCCAGTTTGATAAATGACCCTCAGAATTCTAAATACTGTGTTAGGGTACTCTTAATAGAAGGGGATCCCCGATATTAAAGGGGCTGTCCAACCTATATGAAAACCCCAGTGCCCCTATAGATAATATAATATAAAATCAAATACTGATCACTTATTCTCCTGCCTTTTCCAGAGCTGATGCCGCAGTCCTTCCCTCCGGTGTATCTTTACAGGCTGCAGCAGTGACACAGCTGTATACTGCACATAATCGCTGCAGCCAATCACTGGTCTCAGCCGTATACTACTGAGGCCAGACCATACTCTGTAATAGGCCCCCCCTATCTTCTCTGTAAGTAGTCTGCTGACTGAGCCTCCTGATTGGCTTGCCATTCAGACCTCCTGATTGCTGAAACGGTCGAGTCTTTCTACAGGCTGGACAACTGTGGACACTGGACACAAGCTGCATGGCATCTCTGACAGAATTATCTAGAAGAATGGAAAAGCTGCGGCTGTCAGTGACAGGAGGTGAGTATGTTAGGCTACTTTCACATCTGCAGCTGGGTGATCAGGCCCCAGTGCCAGCAGAGAATGCCGGGAATTAGATGGACATAAAATGGCAGTGTGCAGAGGTTTCTGTCCGGCCAAATCTCAGCATTTTTGCCAGATTGCAGCTGGAACTCCGCCGAATCCCATCATAGTTAATGGGGCCAACGGGCATTCCGGTTGGATCCGGCAGTGCCAGTTCCAGAGAACTCACTGAATTCTGCAGAATTGCTGCCTCAGATGTGAAATTATCCTTTCCCTTCTTACAAAAACAGATTGTCCAAAGCAGGAACCCCTTACCTACATTGATTGTCTGATTGTCTCATATATATATTTTTTGTGTGTATTATGTGTGCTTTTTTTTTTGTGGGGTTTTCTGCTGGTAGTAAAACACACTACAGAGATAATTTACCATTCCCCCGTGCCAGTTTTTTTTTTTTTTGAGTAAAAAGGTTCAAACCTCATGTGTGCTCCTAAATCTGGGTGTAAGTGGCATTTCTATGCCACCCCCCTCCTCCAAACACTTTCCCGAAAAGGTTGTGTGAAGAGGGTGGATGGGGGTTGGGGCCAGCAGGCCTGGCGAATTTATCTTCTTTTATGCCAGTTTTCAGATGTAAAAAAGACAGAAATCTATGGCAGGTCTAATCTGCAGTAGATTTCAGTATAGGCACAGGGACTGCACAGGGGCAACGGTCTATAATAAATTTCCACCTTGTAAGTGCAAAAAGTCCTCGAAAATGCAAAAAATGCATAATTATGTGTGGCAGCACCCTAATACATGCAAGCCAGCCCCCCAATTTGGGGCTCATGACTTGTAATTGAACCGATGAAATAAAATTATGGAGCAAGAATGGCTCCAATTATTGCCCGGAGAACGATTTGTGTCTGTTAATGTAGGAAATCCTATGTAGAAAATGAAGCGCCACGTAGAACTCGTAAAGCCATAATCAGACAATTTCCTGTAAACAAATTAAAGCGTGTACACATTTGTTAGACCCGTGCCGAACCCTGACGTTTAATCATTTAATGCTCCTCACGGGGCCCCATTCCGAGCTCATACCGCTATAGACACTGAGTGAAAATGCCCAAAATCAATACCTAGGAACGCAATTTAAATAGTAAGGATATAATAAGCAAAATAAGAAGTCCATTTGTAGTAATGTGAACATTTCTGGAATCAATGTGCAGAACCACAGACCTGTCAGTGGCATTAAATACAGTGATAGCAATTAGCAAGCAATAGTCTGATCGGTCTCTAGCATATCACATTAAACCTTAAAAAACTCCGCTGCACTGATCTTTGGTCATGGCAGCATTATTACAAGGATTGTACCGCACAGCGGTATTTGTCTGGCTGATTTTCCGGTTTGCAGACGGTTCTCTACTGGTCGCCATTTTAGTTGATAGGGCCGGCGGGCATTCAGGCAGCATATGACAATCTCTGAACGCTAGAGTGAAACTGCGTTATTCCTGTGCAGTCCAATCGCTGCATTATCCTTCTACTGGGACATCTTAATGTGACATCATTATATTTTTCCCATGATGTGATATCGTATATTGCAACCTTTTTTGAGTGTATAAGGGTAGATTCACACTGCTGTATCTGTTTTGCAGTCCGCAAATTGCGGATATGCAAAAAATGGATACCATCCGTGTGCGTTCTACATTTTGCAGAGCGCACACGGCCAGCCCTATGATAGCAATTCCTATTCTTGTCTGCAATTGTGGCCCCATTGAAATGAATGGGTCCCCATCCTTTCTGCAAAATGACATGACTGTGTGCACTATCCCCATACTGTGACATCTCTGTGTTATTATCTCTGTACTGTGACATCACTGTTTATTATCCCTATAGTGTGACATTTCTGTGTTATTATCTCTGTACTGTGACATCACTGTTTATTATCCCTGTACTGTGACATCACTGTGTTTATTATCTCTGTACTGTGACATCACTGTGTTTATTATCTCTGTACTGTGACATCACTGTGTTTATTATCTCTGTACTGTGACATTACTGTGTTTATTATCCCTGTACTGTGACATCATTGTGTTTATTATCCCTGTACTGTGACATCACTGTGTTTATTATCCCTGTACTGTGACATCACTGTGTTTATTATCCCTGTGCTGTGACATCACTGTGTTTATTATCCCTGTACTGTGACATCACTGTGTTTATTATCTCTGTACTGTGACATTACTGTGTTATTATCTCTGTACTGTGACATCACTGTTTATTATCTCTGTACTGTGACATCTCTGTGTTATTATCTCTGTACTGTGACATCACTGTTTATTATCCCTATAGTGTGACATTTCTGTGTTATTATCTCTGTACTGTGACATCACTGTTTATTATCCCTGTACTGTGACATCACTGTGTTTATTATCTCTGTACTGTGACATCACTGTGTTTATTATCTCTGTACTGTGACATCACTGTGTTTATTATCTCTGTACTGTGACATTACTGTGTTTATTATCCCTGTACTGTGACATCATTGTGTTTATTATCCCTGTACTGTGACATCACTGTGTTTATTATCCCTGTACTGTGACATCACTGTGTTTATTATCCCTGTGCTGTGACATCACTGTGTTTATTATCCCTGTACTGTGACATCACTGTGTTTATTATCTCTGTACTGTGACATTACTGTGTTATTATCTCTGTACTGTGACATCACTGTTTATTATCTCTGTACTGTGACATCTCTGTGTTATTATCTCTGTACTGTGACATCACTGTTTATTATCCCGGCACTGTGACATTTCTGTGTTATTATCTCTGTACTGTGACATCACTGTTTATTATCTCTGTACTGTGACATCACTGTGTTTATTATCCCTGTACAGTGACATCACTGTGTTTATTATCTCTTTACTGTGACATCACTGTGTTTATTATCCCTGTACTGTGACATCACTGTTACGGTATAACCCTGTATAGTGAGGGTTAATACCGTTCGGGCGATTCCCCTGGAGAAGAGCACAGCAACCCACAACCGCTGGAATCCACCGAACTGGAACCATACGAAGTCCTCCTTTCCTGGAACAGGCAAGAGAACGTTCTGACGTAGCAATTCCCCCCAAGTACGAGACGAGGCTCCGTATTAATGGTTAAACAGAAATTCTAACTGTATTGAGGGCTACCTGCCCGGTATTTAGGCAGGTCTCCCACCTGGTGGACACTCCCCTAGGGGACCAGAAGGAAGACTGCGACACAGGGGATACAGCAGCCAATCACACACAATGGGACAATACAGACACCCCCAGCATATCCCTCCCCTCTGCCTGTGATGCAATTACCCTACACAGGTTAATGTAATCATCACAGGCAGGAGAATACACAATGTCTTCTGTCCTGGAGACAATCGAGGACTCATTCAATTATCTCTCAGGACAAAGGGAAATCGCCAATGCACACATGGGGACAATAGGACAGACATCATTATTCAATATACCATGTCCCACCCTTTACAGTACACAGACATTTAACATATCCCCAGATGGCTTGGATCTGAGCGCTCAATATATCCAAACAGCGCTCAGATGCCACAAACACAGTCAAATCGCCATGGGGTTTAAGTTTAGCGTGGGCTGATGAGAGGGCCCATAATCCTGGGGCAAGAGGCTGGCAATCTGTCCCCTCCAAAACTCAGTGGCGAGTTTGGTTTCGCCACAATCACTGTGTTTATTATCCCTGTACTGTGACATCACTGTGTTTATTATCCCTGTACTGTGACATCACTGTGTTTATTATCCCTGTACTGTGACATCACTGTGTTTATTATCCCTGTACAGTGACATCACTGTGTTTTTATCCCTGTACAATTAACATCACTGTGTTTATTATCCCTGTACTGTGACATCACTGTGTTTATTATCCCTGTACTGTGACATCACTGTGTTTATTATCCCTGTACTGTGACATCACTGTGTTTATTATCCCTGTACTGTGACATCACTGTGTCTTATTATCCCTGTACTGTGACATCACTGTGTTTATTATCCATGTACATGTGACATCACTGTGTTTATTATCTCTTGTACTGTGACATCACTGTGTTTATTATCTCTGTACTGTGACATCACTGTGTTTATTATCCCTGTACTGTGACATCACTGTGTTTATTATCCCTGTACTGTGACATCACTGTGTTTATTATCCCTGTACTGTGACATCACTGTGTTTATTATCCCTGTACTGTGACATCACTGTGTTTATTATCCCTGTACTGTGACATCACTGTGTGTTTATTATCCCTGTACTGTGACATCACTGTGTTTATTATCTCTGTACTGTGAAATCACTGTGTTTATTATCTCTGTACTGTGACATCACTGTGTTTATTATCTCTGTACTGTGACATTACTGTGTTATTATCTCTGTACTGTGACATCACTGTTTATTATCTCTGTACTGTGACATCTCTGTGTTATTATCTCTGTACTGTGACATTACTGTTTATTATCCCTGTACTGTGACATCTCTGTGTTATTATCTCTGTACTGTGACATCACTGTTTATTATCCCTGTACTGTGACATCACTGTGTTTATTATCCCTGTACAGTGACATCACTGTGTTTATTATCTCTTTACTGTGACATCACAGTGTTTTTATCTCTGTACTGTGACATCACTATGTTTATTATCTCTGTACAATTAACTCACTGTGTTTATTATCCCTGTACTGTGACATCACTGTGTTTATTATCCCTGTACTGTGACATCACTGTGTTTATTATCCCTGTACTGTGACATCACTGTGTTTATTATCCCTGTACTGTGACATCACTGTGTTTATTATCCCTGTACAGTGACATCACTGTGTTTATTATCTCTTTACTGTGACATCACTGTGTTTATTATCTCTGTACTGTGACATCACTGTGTTTATTATCCCTGTACTGTGACATCACTGTGTTTATTATCCCTGTACTGTGACATCACTGTGTTTATTATCCCTGTACTGTGACATCACTGTGTTTATTATCCCTGTACTGTGACATCACTGTGTTTATTATCCCTGTACTGTGACATCACTGTGTTTATTATCCCTGTACTGTGACATCACTGTGTGTTTATTATCCCTGTACTGTGACATCACTGTGTTTAATATCCCTTAACAGTGACATCACTGTGTTTATTATCTCTTTACTGTGACATCACTGTGTTTATTATCTCTGTACTGTGACATCACTGTGTTTATTATCCCTGTACTGTGACATCACTGTGTTTATTATCCCTGTACTGTGACATCACTGTGTTTATTATCCCTGTACTGTGACATTACTGTGTTTATTATCCCTGTACTGTGACATCACTGTGTTTATTATCCCTGTACTGTGACATCACTGTGTTTATTATCCCTGTACTGTGACATCACTGTGTGTTTATTATCCCTGTACTGTGACATCACTGTGTTTATTATCTCTGTACTGTGAAATCACTGTGTTTATTATCTCTGTACTGTGACATCACTGTGTTTATTATCTCTGTACTGTGACATTACTGTGTTATTATCTCTGTACTGTGACATCACTGTTTATTATCTCTGTACTGTGACATCACTGTGTTTATTATCCCTGTACTGTGACATCACTGTGTTTATTATCCCTGTACTGTGACATCACTGTGTTTATTATCCCTGTACTGTGACATCACTGTGTTTATTATCCCTGTACTGTGACATCACTGTGTTTATTATCCCTGTACTGTGACATCACTGTGTTTATTATCCCTGTACTGTGACATCACTGTGTGTTTATTATCCCTGTACTGTGACATCACTGTGTTTATTATCTCTGTACTGTGAAATCACTGTGTTTATTATCCCTGTACAGTGACATCACTGTGTTTATTATCTCTTTACTGTGACATCACTGTGTTTATTATCTCTGTACTGTGACATCACTGTGTTTATTATCCCTGTACTGTGACATCACTGTGTTTATTATCCCTGTACTGTGACATCACTGTGTTTTATTATCCCTGTACTGTGACATCACTGTGTTTATTATCCCTGTACTGTGACATCACTGTGTTTATTATCCCTGTACTGTGACATCACTGTGTTTATTATCCCTGTACTGTGACATCACTGTGTGTTTATTATCCCTGTACTGTGACATCACTGTGTTTATTATCTCTGTACTGTGACATCACTGTGTTTTTATCTCTGTACTGTGACATCACTGTGTTTATTATCTCTGTACTGTGACATCACTGTGTTATTATCTCTGTACTGTGACATCACTGTGTTTATTATCCCTGTACTGTGACATCACTGTGTTTATTATCCCTGTACTGTGACATCACTGTGTTTATTATCCCTGTACTGTGACATCACTGTGTTTATTATCCCTGTACTGTGACATCACTGTGTTTATTATCCCTGTACTGTGACATCACTGTGTTTATTATCCCTGTACTGTGACATCACTGTGTTTATTATCCTGTACTGTGACATCACTGTGTTTATTATCCCTGTACTGTGACATCACTGTGTTTATTATCCCTGTACTGTGACATCACTGTGTTTATTATCCCTGTACTGTGACATCACTGTGTTTATTATCCCTGTACTGTGACATCACTGTGTTTATTATCCTGTACTGTGACATCACTGTGTTTATTATCTCTGTACTGTGACATCACTGTGTTTATTATCCCTGTACTGCTGACATCACTGTGTTTATTATCTCTGTACTGTGACATCACTGTGTTTATTATCTCTGTACTGTGACATCACTGTGTTTATTATCTCTGTACTGTGACATCACTGTGTTTATTATCCCTGTACTGTGACATCACTGTGTTTATTATCTCTGTACTGTGACATCACTGTGTTTATTATCTCTGTACTGTGACATCACTGTGTTTATTATCCCTGTACTGTGACATCACTGTGTTTATTATCCCTGTACTGTGACATCACTGTGTTTATTATCCCTGTACTGTGACATCACTGTGTTTATTATCCTGTACTGTGACATCACTGTGTTTATTATCCCTGTACTGTGACATCACTGTGTTTATTATCTCTGTACTGTGACATCACTGTGTTTATTATCCTGTACTGTGACATCACTGTGTTTATTATCTCTGTACTGTGACATCACTGTGTTTATTATCCCTGTACTGTGACATCACTGTGTTTATTATCTCTGTACTGTGAAATCACTGTGTTTATTATCTCTGTACTGTGACATCACTGTGTTTATTATCTCTGTACTGTGACATCACTGTGTTATTATCTCTGTACTGTGACATCACTGTTTATTATCTCTGTACTGTGACATCTCTGTGTTATTATCTCTGTACTGTGACATCACTGTTTATTATCCCTGTACTGTGACATCTCTGTGTTATTATCTCTGTACTGTGACATCACTGTTTATTATCTCTGTACTGTGACATCACTGTGTTTATTATCCCTGTACAGTGACATCACTGTGTTTATTATCTCTTTACTGTGACATCACTGTGTTTATTATCTCTGTACTGTGACATCACTGTGTTTATTATCCCTGTACTGTGACATCACTGTGTTTATTATCGCTGTACTGTGACATCACTGTGTTTATTATCCCTGTACTGTGACATCACTGTGTTTATTATCCCTGTACTGTGACATCACTGTATTTATTATCCCTGTACTGTGATATCACTGTGTTTATTATCCCTGTACTGTGACATCACTGTGTTTATTATCCCTGTACTGTGACATCACTGTGTGTTTATTATCCCTGTACAGTGACATCACTGTGTTTATTATCTCTGTACTGTGACATCACTGTGTTTTTATCTCTGTACTGTGACATCACTATGTTTATTATCTCTGTACAATTAACTCACTGTGTTTTATTATCTCTGTACTGTGACATCACTGTGTTTATTACCTCTGTACTGTGACATCACTGTGTTTTTATCTCTGTACTGTGACATCACTATGTTTATTCTCTCTGTTCTGTGACATCACTATGTTTATTCTCTCTGTACTGTGACATCACTATGTTAATTATCTCTGTACTGTGACATCGCTGTGTTTATTATCTCTGTACTGTGACATCGCTGTGTTTATTATCTCTGTAATGTGACCTCACTGTGTATTCTGACTCCGATTGTTGTGATAGCGATCTATCCCTTGTAAGACCTCTATGCCTGGCCTGTATAAGCAGATATAACCACTGCGGACAATCCTTATCAGATAGTTAAACTCACCAATACTGTGTTCATCCACAAGTTGCTTTATTCTGTACATCAGAAAACAGAATACAGCAGAATGAATGGATCTCAGTATTATGTGGTCTAAATATGATACTTTATTTAGCGTACCATGAAGAATACATGTGTCCCTGTTATATGTGGCCTGTTAGCTACATCCATGAAACAGGAAGTGCTGTACAACAGAAGAAGGGTGGAGCATTGCAAAGGAAATAAGTCATAGATATGAGGGAAGGAAACATGAAAAACAAATGCATTACCAAAAAAGGCCACTAGATGGCAGCATATAACTAACCATAGAAATATCCATGGAACCAAGGAAATGGTTCAAAGAATAAACTATATAAATTCCCATCTACATTAATATAAATATTAACTGTGTAACAGCATACTGTGTTTATTATCCCTGTACTGTGACATCACTGTGATTATTATCCCTGTACTGTGACATCACTGTGTTTATTATCCCTGTACTGTGACATCACTGTGTGGCTTAGTCCTGTACTGTGTCATCACTGTATTTATTATCCCTGTACTGTGACATCACTGTGTTTATTATCCCTGTACTGTGTCATCACTGTGTTTATTATCTCTGTACTGTGACATCACTGTGTTTATTATCTCTGTACTGTGACATCTTTGTGTTTATTATCCCTGTACTGTAACATCACTGTGTTTATTATCCCTGTACTGTGACATCATTGTGTTTATTATCTCTGTGCTGTGACATCACTGTGTTTATTATCTCTGTACTGTGACATCACTGTGTTTATTATCCCTGTACTGTAACATCACTGTGTTTATTATCCCTGTACTGTGACATCATTGTGTTTATTATCTCTGTGCTGTGACATCACTGTGTTTATTATCCCTGTACTGTGACATCACTGTGTTTATTATCCCTGTACTGTGACATCACTGTGTTTATTATCCCTGTACTGTGACATCACTGTGTTTATTATCCCTGTACTGTGACATCACTGTGTTTATTATCCCTGTACTGTAACATCACTGTGTTTATTACCTCTGTACTGTGACATCACTGTGTTTATAATCTCTATACTGTGACATCACTGTGTTTATTATCCCTGTACTGTGACATCACTGTGTTTATTATCCCTGTACTGTGACATTACTTATTTTCCCTGTACTGTGACATCACTGTGTTTATTATCCCTGTACTGTGACATTACTTATTTTCCCTGTACTGTGACATCACTGTGTTTATTATCCCTGTACTGTGACATTATTATTTATGTACTGTGACATCACTGTGAACTGGCATCACAAAACAAGTACTAGTACTCTTAAAGGGCCCTATAAGATTTCTCACTTACTCTGGAAAGCACTAATCCAAACATCAGATGCTCCATCAGAATTCAGACCATTAAAAGCAACCTGAAAACCGGCCTCTTCCCAGAAAGCCTACCAATGCTACACTACTATATGAGCAGCTTGTACTCTCACCTACTGCCTCCTTCCCCCTTCTCTTCTAGAGTGCTACTCCTCATGGGCAGGATCATCTCCTCCTCTGAACCAGTCTGTCACTAAGCCAGCCCATGCTTATTGGACTTGTTTTTGTATTATGTATGTAAACCCATTTTTATATGTGCTGCACCCTGGAATTAATGGAAGGAAATTTTAAATAAATGATGATAATACCTTTGATAAGAAGCAGAGCATGCTATAATAAAGTATGGATCACTCTCTATTCATGCAGCAGAGATAGCCAGATGATATACATCTTCAGATGCTGTAATGAGAAGTAATGCAGGGCAGCAGTCTGGCGATGTTATGTAAAGAACTTTTTTGCACAGCTCTCCACTGCCTGCAGTCGCATGGGGTCAGGTTGAATGCCGACCCCATAGTAAGTACAAAGGAGCCACCTCAGAGACACTTAGAGCAGTGACCAGTGTCGGACTGGGGTACCTAGGGCCCACCAGTAAAATTTATTTTGGGGGCCCACTGTACGGATACATTTGAATGTAGTAAATAATTTAACAAATTTTTTATATGAACATAGGCTGGTTGAGGTGCTGTACATTGAATATATGTATGTAGTGCAGTAAGTCTACTGTGTTATGAGCCACTTGTTCAGGGGGTGGGAGACTAGGGGCCCACCTTGCTCAGAGGCCCACCGGGGGATTCCCCTGTACCCCTGTGGGCCAGTCCGAGCCTGGCAGTGACATCGCGTGGGTTGCCAGCACCCGGGGCAAGCCAAGTATTGCACCCAACCCGCAACCTGTGGCCAAGCCCCTTTTTACAGATAATAGATCTTAATAGACAGTAGATGTTACCTGCAGTCCTATGTAACAGTACAGATAACATGGTGATAACTCACTAACTGTGATGTAGGCTATTTCCTCAGCGCGTTCATTCGGAGATAAGTCCGCCATGATACCTTCTTTCAGCCGCGTCTCGTTTCTGCAGCGTTTCACAGATTTTTTTTTAGATTCCTCACTTTACTATCTTCCTTAGATAAAAGACCTCCCCTTCCCCCGCAGTGCCCATAAGTATAATGTCCTCTGTAAAATAAAATATAGAATGGCCCCTCTGTATTAATATTATTGCCCCCTCTGTATTATAATTATTATTATTATTATTGCCCCCTCTGTATTATAATTATTATTATTATTATGGCCCCCTCTGTATTATAGTAATAATGGGCCGTCTATAGTATTATTGTAATAAATATGGCTCCCTCTTTAGTATTATAGTAATAAGTATGGCCCCCTCTGTAGTATTGTAATAATAATTGCCTCCTTTGTATAATGCCCCCCACTCCCATAGTGCCCCCATTATGGCCTGCCTGTTAAAAATAAAATACTTACCTCTCTTCATCGCCTCTTGTAGCCTGTGTTCGGGCATCCTGGTGCAGGCAGTCACGAACACATCACCGTGCCCTCCTGCGCCACGTCATTACGTCACCTCACGAGACCCAGCGCTGGAGGTCACGGTGAGGTCATCGTGATCTCCTACGTCACTCCACTGCCTCATAGGCTTCAGTCCACTAGCCTGAAGCCTATGACGAAGAACGGAGGGGAAGGGAGCCACAGGCTCCCCTGGCCCTCATTGAAGTGCCTGCTGCCTGGCGCCCCCTGCAACTTTGCGCCCGGGGCAATGGCCCCCACGCCGAACAACCCCCCCCCCCATAAGCAAGTGCTGTCAATTTGTAAGATGTCTTGATATACTCCGGCCTTACGATAAATTATCCGTCTTCAAACAATCCCTTTTGACTTTGTGCTAAGGCTTGACAACTAAGGATCCATAAAATGTTATCATCCTGTCATGTTTTGACGAATTCAGAAGTAAGCCGAAGAGGAGTAAGAGCTTTTGACCAGCTTTTGACAAAGTGAAGCAATCCATGTTACGAGAACCCTCCTGGTCGTAGAAGACTATTTAGTGAAAAGGTAACGAAATGCAAATTTTTGTCTGAAAGACACAAGAAAAGTTAAAAAGAAAAACATGCAAATCATCTCACCAACAAAAGGACAAAAGTTTCCAACGAGCACTTGCGTAGAACAACTTTTTCACAACGAGGCCGAATAAACAACAACGAGTCAAACAAAAACTTGAGTCCTCAGCAGCTCAAACAGGAGAATCCACCGACAAGAATTTTATTTTTACTCATTTGATTTGTGGATGCGGTTGCAATTTTGCTTTTCTTCTTTTATTATGTTTATTTCATTTCCTTTGGCCGAGAAGCTGTCTTATTGACAACCACATTATTGAAGTTAATTTTGAGCCAAGCACTGCCAAAGAAATTACAACTGTTTTGCAGCTGTTCCCACTGGAATACACAAGCTACCAGCAATAAATGTTTTTAATCCACCTCCTGAGCACAAAGCATGAGGGGAGATGTCCAGACCGCACATATATCTTCTCTGTGTGCAAATGCCGGATCTTTATAGGAGACCTCAAGGTTTTATTATGGTCTTGTCCAATCAAGGAGATATAGGAATAGCATACATGTAGGACCTGTCAGGATGGAATAGAAGAGGACGATGTAGGTCAGGCATCGAAACAAAACATCCACAAGATCAAGCTGGTAGGAAGCAATGAGGTGTCACAGGATTCATGGAGAGATGCATAGAACAAAGCCATCAGTGGGAAAGTTTTTCTGGCCGGATTCCAATGAGCAGTCAGTAAATTGGACATCTTTATAACCAGAAACAGGTGTGCCACCTCCACACTGACATGAAAGTCTAACGAGAGTTTTATGGTTGGTATACACATTATAGGAACAATCTGCTTCATGCCCCAGAGATAAATGAGGCATCGTCTGTTTCAATTTCATAGCAAAAAAAATAAAAAATCTTATGAATCTGTATTTTTCTGCTGCTGTGAAATACGAAATCTATTCTGGCCGCAGACAATGGACTTTTCTTTAGGTACTATATCATCCTACTATAGCACCCTCTTAAAGTGCATGTGGACTATCTAAGACTAGTGTTGGCCATAGTTGCCTTAATGCCACAGCCCTACTGAATAGTCATGTTTTTATACCAATTTAGAGGGGTTGTACAAGACTGAAAAACATGGACAGGGTCACAACTATCTACAGACACTGCAGCACAGTTGCATTAACTTACAGTGGTTTTCCATTTTGGAAAATCCCTAAATTTTAGAAGGAGCCATCACAATAAACAGATATCACAGGTGGTCCCAGAAGAGGGAACCTTTGTTATCTGGGGAAAATTGGCTGTAAGTTTTGAATTTACAGTACCTGCAGCACCACCACATAGGAAAGGAAGCAGTGCCTATTCAAATCAATGGGTTGTTTGCAAAATGTACAACAGGTTTTCCATAGCAGGAGATGCTCTTTGTAACCATTGTAGATTCTGGCCAAGAGATGAGGCTCCTTGAGGCTAATGACTCAAAATAGGGTGTTTGAATTTTTTATTTTTATTTTTTAAAGAGAGTACCCCACTTTAAATGTACTTACTCCTTAGCTATGATATCAAACAC
Organism: Bufotes viridis; assembly: GCA_033119425.1. Lineage (NCBI taxonomy): Eukaryota > Metazoa > Chordata > Amphibia > Anura > Bufonidae > Bufotes > Bufotes viridis. The sequence goes on along the minus strand of CM065597.1, from coordinate 26,419,328 downwards.
AGCCCAAGGACAGATGAAGATCTGATTCTGTTAGAAGTTTTTTAATCCTCATCCTAGAAGACCTCACTCTACTATCTAGAACTGAGATCCAGTGTACTTTAAACCTTGATTTTGATTGCAATAGGACCCTGAACATTTTGCTAGGAATTGTCAACCATGGATTTTGCCACAAACCTAGAGAAAAATCCAGAAAAAACGTGCAGATTTTTCTGTGGATTTGCTGTACATTTTAACCTACTGTATGCACTGCAATGATCAAAATCCTTTGGTAAAATCTTCTGAAAGAATTGTCATGTTGAAGAAGTAAAATTTACAGTGCCTCTTAGTTTCCACACTATTTTTTTTACAGTGTGTTGAAATTTATCAAAATCTCTTCCATAATAGAGTATAATACAATATGCTCCAGATTTTCCACGTGCAAATTTGCAAACCATTTTCCACGTCTGAACATACCCTAAATGTCCTAGTCTTGGTGAATGGTGACCTGTACAAAATAGCTTTAAAAACCAACTCAGAACAAAGTAGGAACCAAGGAACTGTCCAGGAGTCTTGATTGGACAGATGGTTTCTTCAATAGGTAAGGGCTGTATGTTGGTTGTACAATGTGTTGTGCTGCATTAACTGCATCTAATAAGGACCCATAGTCAATGTAGAAGTCATGTGGAGAAGTTCAAGAAATAATAGTTGCAGAAGAACCAGTTGTAGATATGTAACCAATATATAGGCTCCTTTCATGCTTAATAAAAGGGTAGATGGGATAGACGGCTCTACTGTTCAAACAAATGGTAGAGGTGCAACTTCTGCTCGATCTGCCTCACCCAGTCAGGATAGTGGAAAATTAGTGTTAAAAAGATAAGCAGGCACAATCGTATTTGGGTAAAATATGATCTAGTTTAATTAGAATAATAGTAGTCAGAATTTGGTGTATGGATGTAGATAATATAATGCTGATTGGAATATACTAGTAAGTAGAAAGTAGAGAGGTGGGTGTGGTCAATAGTCCATAATAATAAGAGTCAATGTTCCAATGTTAAAAAATGCCACTTAAAGTAAAATTGCCACTTAAGGTAAAAAATGATAGTCCTAAGTTAAAAATACAGTCAGTGAATAGGGTCCCACTGTATTGTGGGACTTAATTTGCATATGATGAGATTTTGTGGAAAGACTTGTGGGTTGCGTGGAACAGTCCTCCACAGAAAAGATATGCAGTGGCTGTGTATATAGTTGTTGCCAATAGCAAATCTTATATTGTACAGGACAGTCTAAAAAAGAAGGATCCTCCTTCACCTGGGGCTTCAGAACATATGTATATGAATTATGTATAAAATCATTAGCTGTCTGAGGCTTCCAATTTGTTTGGAATGCTCCACGGTGCTGTGGGGAAAAAAAACAAAAAAGGAAAGGGGACGATGCTCTGTGCCTAAGCATGGCGTCCCGCGCTGTCTCCGGCTGCAGAAAACACTTACCCACCGACGGGGCTACTGTTGGAGCAGATCTTCCATGGGCCTTCTTCACGCTGTAGATCAGGTTCTCAACGCACCTTGTAGCTTTTCCTGGCAGAATTCGTGCAATTTATGGCGATCCAGTGGTGAGATTCGCGGCGTCCCTCGTGGTTCCCAGGGCATGGTTTGCGCGTCTGTGGTGTGACGCTATAGGTATCGGGTGGTCACGTGATCGGGATCTTTGCAACACTTTTTCGGAGCGCTCCTCAAGATGTAGTTATAATGATACACTGTTGTAAGTGTTGGTAATCCTCTGTAGGCTTAGGCTCAGATGCTCAGATGCTCATACGTCAGTAGGATCTGTCCAGCAGAAGTCCAGTGACACGTTCCAATGTCAGTATAAATTTAAGATGTTCCATTGACAAAGCTGGTTTGGATTCCAGATAAAACTTTTATTTCACCCTCTGTTTCTCCAAGCTTTTCTCATGAGCATCTTCTTGTTCTTCTCCACATCCAGTCACTGGTAATTTCCTTTTCACATCTATGACTCTTACCTAGATAACTAGAGTTTTCCGTACACTTCTTCTCTGTGTTTGCTGCTATAATTCTGCTTTCCCTGGCTTTCAAGCTGACTCATGAATTTCTTTTTATAATAGCAGCTGAATAACTGCTTTTCCCCCGTGTAGTGAGCAATATCCAGGGTTAAAGCCTCCTGCTGTCTAACACAAGCTGATCAGGCAAGAAAACCAGATTCCCCTTAACCTGCTGAGAGTCCGCCCTGAGCTGAAACACAGTCCAGACTTCCATGGCCTTAATATTAAGGAGTTATTTTATGGCATAGGTGCCTGGAGCTACAGCTATTACTTCCCGATTTGGAGTTAAATTGTCCTTGTGAGACTTCTATTCGAGGTCCTGTTTTATGAAACTTTCCCGAAGAGCAACTATTGCCCTTTCTACTATCACTGCAGTAATATATAGTTCAATCACAGATGCAGCTAAAGAAGTAATTTTAAAGTCACTTAAATAGAGGCTGACGTGTGAGAGCTTATCATTGCTACTACTGCAGAGCAAACCACAGGAATCTTTCACTGCCCAGTAGGCAGACAAGCATGATCTAGATATATATGAACATTAATGTCATAACCTAGCTTCAATAATTCCAATAATAATGAGCTGAAAAAGAATTTCATACCAGTACAAAGTTTTACTGCCAATCCGCCTTCTGGTCCCCCCCAAAATTAAACAATTTCAAAAACTTTCTAAAGAAATTTCATCTTTACATTTTAAATTAATATATTTGTTAAGACAAGTACTTTCCAAAAGACCTCCTCTTTGACCACTCATCTCCAAAAGATCACTTCTTTGACCACTCTCCTCCGGAAAGGCCACCTGTCTAGCACTCCTCTCTAAAACATCCCCTCTTAGTAAACACCGCTCCTTTAAAATAAAATTATGAAGACAACTCTTCCCTCAAAAGATCAACTTTGACCACGTCTCTGCAAAACACTTCCAATCCTCTTTAAAAGTCCCCCTTTTTGATCACTCCTTTACCAAAGACCACCCCTCCCCAAAAAGACCACCTGTTTGAGAAGACTGAAAGGCCATCTCTTTCTGAAAAGCATTCCTTTTTTTTTTTTTTTTAAAAGACCAAATAGAGACCACTCCACTCCAAAAAAAAAAAAAACACTTAATGAAAACCCCTCCTCTCCATAATATCACATCTTTGACCACTCTTCTGCAAAGGACTTCCTCTTTGACCACTCTTCTCCAAAAGACCCACTTTTTGACCACTCCTCTGCAAAATTCATAATTTGCAAAATGTCTGTTCTTTGACCACCCCACTTCAAAATACCTCCTTTTTGACCACTCCTTTCCAGAGGCCCAACTCTGAGAAGACGAACCCTGTCCAAAAGGGCACTTGTTTGAGAAGACTAAAAAGACCCTTCCTTTGTGAAAACTAGCCCCTTAAAAAAGACCACCAAATGGAGAAGACCATTTTACTCCAAAAGACCACCTCTTAGTGAAAACCACTCCTTTCCAAAAGAGCACATGGTTGACTACTCCTCTGCCAAAGTCCTCCTTTGCAAAAGTTCTGCTTTTTGACCACTCCTTTCCAAACTATCTCCTCTTTGACCAGCTCTTTGATAAGACCACCCATCTAAAAAAAATCTGCTGTTTGAGAAGACGAAAAAGACCATCACTTAGTAAACACTGCTCCCCTCACAAAAACCACATCTTTGAACAATCCTCTGCAAAAAAAACTTTGTTTGAGACCATCCCTCTACAAAAAAAAAAAAAACAACAACAATTTATTGCACATGTCAAATGAATTTCTTGCAGTTGCCACTAAAGGGAGCTCCTTAATGAGTTCTATTGTTCTTGTATAAATTCATATGTACTGATCTCCCCCTAGTGGCGGCTGCAATTATCCAGAGTTTCATCATTTATAATGGGATTTGGAGCTCACTGTGGAAGATTAATCAGTATATTTATGGCAGCCCATCACTATAAAGGTGGTTTTAGCACACTTTTTTTTTTTTTTGTGGCAAAAACAAAAAAATGCTAAGGAAGCCTTAAGGTACGTTTTCATGATGGATTTAGAAAATGCACCTTTGAAATTCAGTGAGGAACATGCAGTTTTTTTTTGTCTTTGAGGCATTTTTGAAACTTTTTTAAGCAATGCATACTGCATTTTCAGCTTGTGGTCTATGCAATGGCCGGGTTTGGAGTGTCATCTGACACATATGCAGCTGTTTTTTTTTTTATAATTCCCATTGATTTCAGATTCAGCATGGATTTCGCCCCAAGATAGGAAAGTAGGAAAAAGAAAAAGAAAAAACAGCACCGTTTCTCATTAAGGGTACTTTCACACTTGCGTTGGTGCGGATCCGTCTGTTTATTTGCACAGACGGATCCGCACCTATAATGCAAACGTTTGTATCCGTTCAGAACGGATCCGTTTGCATTCGTTAAAACAAAAATGACAAAGTCCAAAACGGATCCGTTTTCAATTACATTGAAAGTCAATGGGGAATGGATCCGTTTTCAAATGCACCATATTGTGTCATTGAAAACGGATCTGTCCCCATTGACTTACATTTTTGATTAAAAACGGATCCGTTAGGCTCCGCCTCTTCAGACGGACACCAAAATGCTGCATGCTGCGTTTTGGTGTCCGCCTCCAAAACAGAATATAAGCGGAACGGAGCCTAACTGATGCATTCTGAACGGATCCTTATCCATTCAGAATGCATTGGGGATTAACTGATCCGTTTTGGACCGTTTGTGAGAGCCCTGAAACGGATCTCACAAACGGAATCCAAAACGCTAGTGTGAAGAAACCCTAAAATGAATGGGAGGCTGTTTTGAAGCATTTTTGGGAGATGATTTTGAGGTGGAACCATTCTAAAATCAGCACCACAAATATATATGAACTGGCCCTTAGAGAAATGACACATCTATTGACAAAATAATTTGCTATGGGGTCCTATGATTTATGTCTATGTCCTTGTATGTAGGTACAATTTATAATTACTCTTGTGTCCTTGTATTTGAACTGGTATGACAACCAGCAACTTTGGGGGTTTTACTTTTTGGATGTAATGTAGAGGTATTTTTCATTAAGATTCTCAAAGATTGATACCCGCTAAAGGTCCATGAGCTCGTCTATTGAGTCCAGTAATCAGCTTTGACCACTCTTCTCCAGAAGACCCACTCTTTGACCACTCCTCTGCAAAAGTCATTTGTAATATGGTGATACTGGAGCAAGGGAAGGTGCCGCTCCAAAACTTTGGCGTAATTTGCCATTTGGGAGTTCGAAAAAGCTGGTGGCCATATTAATTTTTACCCAGTTTTTACCCAAAACATATATGAGAACACTGAATGCATGCTTAACAGCTCAACAGAAGGGAACTGAAGGACGTACGTTATATTTACTGGGTTGGGGGTTTTTTGTTTGCATTTTCAGAGAGAAATTATTAAGACCTTTTCTGATTCTGATTTCCCGAAGAACACATTTTTATAGAGTTACTTAAATCCACCTCCAATTTTTTTAAAATAAGAAATATAAAATCTAAAGATCTTGTCTGCACATCTCCATGGGGAAGTGATGTCAACCCAGCAGTGAGGCCGTACAGCTTGTACCGCCATTGTTTCTAAAGAGAACAAAACCTCATTCTAGACTCTAGAGTCAGTTGGGTTTCACCAGAATACAATGGGATGCACAAAACATAATTAGCATAGAAATATAATCAATGTTTTAGTCAGTCTAGGACAGAAGGCTTGGTATATTTTATATTCTTCAATCAAAACCAGTGAGTAAGCATAACTTCACATGAGCACAGTATAGCTGACTATCTATCAACATGGAAAAAGTAAAGAGAAAACAAAAACAAAAACAGAAAGATGGCAAGAAATGGGGCAAATCTACTAATGGGATTGCAAAGAATAATCCACAGCTTCGAATCCTACCTAATCTGTTTTGGATTTACAGCTCGACAGCTTGGTTTTCCAGTTTTTTAGCTTCACATTGCTTAGTGGAAAAGAAACATAGCTTACAGGCTATGTACACCTTCGGGGTCATTTTTTTTATGATTGAATTTTACTCATTTTTTTGGAATAAAAATCATTTTTTAATTGGTTTTTGTGACGAAAGCACCTTTGTCACTGGGAGTTGGAGAGGCCTGCTTGCCAGCCTCTTGCCCTGTGACTATGGCCCCGGTGACAGTTAGTAAGCAACATGAACATTGCCTGTGACACAATTAACAATCAAAATGGACATTGCCTGTGACCTAATTAACAAGCACAATGGGCATTGCCTGGGACGCAATTAGCAAGCACAATGGACATTGCCTGGGACGCAATTAGCAAGCACAATGGACATTGCCTGGGATGCAATCAGCAAGCACAATAGACAATGCATGTGTGGTTGTGAACTTGTGATATATCTAGTAGCCCTTGCTGGAAGACTTGCATAAAAGGCCAAGCTGTGGCCATCAAAAAAAGGAGAACTTCTGCTTTACCTCTTCATGAAGTCTTGGCACATGGTTGGGGGATGGGATAACTACACTCTTGGGGATTGCTATAACACAATACTCCCCTGAGCATAAGCTCTTGTAAGAGCTTGTTCCTGGTTCCTGCTTTCTGGATTTAGAAGAGGTCCACCCACTGGAAGCTGAAGCCCGGTCTTGGGTCCAGAGTGGGTGGAGGGTGACGAGACCCCAACCAAGCTGCAGGCGGTTCGTGGGGTCTGTGGTGGCCCAGTCGGGGTGCCAGGCGTTCTGTTACAGTCTTTATTACAAATATTGAGCCATTCTGTCACAAAGGTTAACTGTTTTTCTAGCTGTGGGAATAGTACTTTCACTTTATGCCGGTTATCTAATAACCCTTATCTTTAAATTACTAAAAAGTCATAAACACATTTAAGCCATGTCCTTATCAAGAAGATTAGAATTTAGTTATAATAAGTGTTTTTGAGGTCAGAGATCAGATATAAGAAACCCATTAGCTCCGTGTCTGACAGAGAAGAGAGAAAATTCAGAACCAGCAACTAGATAAAACTCAAAGCTGTGAAGGGAAAACAGCTAAATATTTTTAATAAAGACCAAATGAAAAAATGATTTAAGCTCTAAATGATTATTATACAATAATAATAATAAATGCCACCAAAGGTGTACATTACCCCTTAGTGCTAGCATGTAATGCTGCCCCCGTACCAGTATATAATATACCCCCTTTGGGGCCAGTATATAATGCTCCCCCCTAGTGCCAGTATATAATGCTGTCCCCACCAGTGCCAGGTTATAATGCTGCCCCCCCAGTGCCAGTATATAATGCCCCCCCAGTGCCAGTATATAATGCTGCCCCCCGAATGCCGGTATATAATGCCCCCCTTAGTGCCAATACATAATGTGCCCCCCTTGTGCTAGTATATAATGCCCCCTCTTAGTGCAAGTACATAATGCTCTTCCCCCTTTGTGCCAGTATATAATACCCCCCTTACTGCCATTATATAATGCTCCTTTGTGCCCTCCCCCTGAGTGCCAGTATATTATTCTCCTACCTTAGTTCCACTATATAATGTTCACTTGTTCCCCCCCTTAGGGCCAGTACATAGTGTCCCCCCTCTAGTGCCATTACATAATGCTCCCTTTCCTTAGTGCCAGTATTTGATGCTCCTTTGTGCCCTACTCCCTTAGTGCCAATATATAATGCTCTCCTTCACCCCTTAGTGCCAGCAGGCCACTGCTTAGTTTAAAAAAAAAAAACCTCATTCCCATCCCCCCGCCGCCGTCTGCGCTGCAGGCCCCAAACCGCTTACATTCTGTGGCCTGTGTTGCCGCATCCCAGTGCAGGCAGTCCACCTGACATCCCAGATCTTGCACCGGGTCTCACGCGATGATGTGATCACGCAAAACCCGGCACAGAAGGTCGCAGTAACATCATTGCGACCTCTTGCTCCGCTCTACTCCCTCATAGGCTTCAGGCCACTAAAGCTGAATGGCTGCCAATGCGGCCATAATTGCGCCCCCATCATGGGTAGCGAGGTGGCGCCCTAGACAGGCGCCTACCCTCGCCTACCCCTTGCCTCGGCCCTTCTCTGACTGCTCTCCTTATATACAGTTTCTGGCTAAACTGGAACCTTCTAGTGGGAGGTGTGGAGTGGAGAAACTCAACACAAACAGATACAAAGTTTCAACTCCCGTCTCTCACATACTTACATTAGAGCTTCAATGATACTCAAAGGCAATGACACAGCAGTTTTTCCAGACAGAAACAGGTTTTCAGAAATAATAACAAAGCTAAACTAGACATTCAAAAGTTCAGACTGTCTGGTTTTGGTGGTAAATAAGTCTGGCTTTTTCCCTCCAAATCATGCTCTTCTTCAAACCATATGGTAGCTGTGGAAAATCACCAGTCCCAAAAGTCTCTCAGTGTCCATAAACCTTTTCCATATTGCTGTGCAAATGAACAGGGTATATCACACCAGACATATGAAATGCAGTTACACAGTATGAAACAGTATAAGTCAGTGCAAATTAGCCCTTTAAAGCAAAACAAAGTAAGGAGTTGATGACTTTGCATAGGGGACATAGGGGCAAATGTCCACAAATGTCCAGATTTTAAAGTACCGTATGTCTGTGCAAAACTAGTAGTAAGTGTTAAATTTCCCTTCACTGCCACCACAGGGGAAATAAAGCACAGTCCAGTGTCCATTCAAATAAATGCAGTGTCCATGTATTGCAGCGCAGAAGAGGTAATTCAGAGGGAGAGGAGATATACTTATCTGCTCAATGCTTTACCCGAGAGAGTCCCTCTACTCTAAACCTGAAAGCCTATTTAATAAAGTATTGAAATGCAATCCATAAAATAAAAAGCTCCAAGTTCTTCTATCCAGAAATATAGTATGTGCAATGAAAGTCCATGGGGTATGTGTGATATAGACCCGAAACACAGCCATAATCTTATATTCAGTTAGGCAACTTGGTCTTAGAGGGATTTTCCGGGTGGGAACATATTTTTCACCTTTCTTTCTAAAAGAAAAAAAGACACTGTCATGTGCCAGGGGTCCAAAGGCAGACCTCCAGGACATCTTGCAAAACAGAACAAAGGCAAGATATGGACAAGGGACCAACAGAGTACTTTATTACACATGTAATAACTGAACATGACAGTAACAATAGTGGTACCACAAAACATCGGCAGACAGAGGCAAAACCCAGAGGACGGAGAGCCAGTGAGCCCCGTTCTTCACAGAGCCCCTGGTGGTCTGGATAAACTGGGCCGAGGGCTCGCTGGTCGCTACTGATACACTTGGCCCCTACCTGCAGAGAACCACACTTTATGAGAACCACAACGGAACAGAAAACAGAACTGGAACCCAAGCAATCACAGGACATGGATCAGACAAATGTGAACCAGCACAGAAGCAGATGCCTGGACCCCAAGCGAAAAGGAAGCATGGCTTTCTCAGGCAGAGCTGCACACAGACGAGAGATCCCCCCTCCGGAGAACCCAGGGACCCTCTCACGAAGGCAGAATATACACAGGAACAGAAGCAGTAAGGCACTGCCGCACAGAAAAGGAACAGAAGCAGTAGTAGTAGTTGTTGGTTTATTCACGGTTAGCAGAGCCTCCCTGGGCCGGCATGCAGTGATGGGGAAGACAGCACTAAATCCTCTGGGGCACTCTAAAGTACAGGGATCAACAGCCAGATTGTAGTTGAGGTACCCTTGATGGTAATAGGTGTTTAGGGTGCTTTGGAGGTTGGGACCCTGGTTGTTCGTGATGCCAGCTCCGCAAGTGCAAATGAAGTTGGTAGAAAGGATGAGGAGTCAGTTGTAGTAAAACAGTTGAACTTTTACTTAAATCACATGTCTCCAGTTAGTCAGTACAGTTCATGTATATGGCATAAAGATATGACTCAGATATTGGTTTAGCTGCAATCCTTGTAACAGGCTGGACAGTTGTGATTTGAGGAGTTTTCCTTCTTGCTCTGTAGCTGGCTATACTTTGTCCACTATCTAGCACTCAGGTACTGGATATAATAACTCTTACTGGTCAGTAGCAATCCACAGGGCGGCTCCCTAATGGCAGGCATCAGTCTTCTGCTCCATTCTTTGGAAAGGATGCTCAATGAAGAATTACGATCCTCAATGTCTATAGAGGCATGTGATAAAGAATAATTTTGCGCATTAATCATCCGGCTGTGTCCAGGAACTTTTAGATTCCTCCTGCTCACTGGTGCTTGTGAAGTCCATTGGCTAATTTAGCTCTAACCTCCACTAGACTTTCTCTATATCCAGACGTAGACTCACTGGTCTGTGCTGTGCTGCTGTAATACTGTTCTATATGCTCCCTTAGCTTGATTAGGGCCAAGGGGTTGCAATGGCAGCAACATTGTGGACTAGGCCTGTTCTGCTCCTCCATCCAGTTCCTCTATGTTCTCCTCTCTACAACCACCTCTCCACTCTCAACTCACTTTATTAGCAAACCCCAGGCTATATATATAAGCGGTGCCCGCACCACCTAGGGGTGAATAGATGTAATGACACTAAACAGCCTGTTATAGGAATTACAGTTTACACAGAAACACATTAGATAGGCATATGCAAAAGTTTGAAGTGCCCACGACCATCACTGAGTGGGACACTGCATAAACATTCGCTGCATGATATGGTATGTGATAGGTATCCACAATGGCAAAATCTGGCATATGAATCTGGCTGCAAATTCTAGTGCGTAAACGCTGCGGACTTCAGATTTCATAGTTTGCATTGCATAAGATTAAAATGTACACCACACGTCAAGTTATGAGTGAATTTCAACACAGAGATTTTCTGCAACATGTGGGTGAGATTTTTTTTTTACACCTGTTACGCGACCGAGAACACCATGTAGCTATACCATAAGAGATCAAAGAGGCACTGGGTAGTAATTCTAAAGCAATACAACATCCTCCCCTGAAACAACCCTAATTACATGACTATTCTTTATTTTTCTAAAAATATTGTACACATTTTTTTGTTTCTTTTTAATTGCTTGGGGCAGTCACATTGGCGGCATTCACTTAATTTTTGTATTCTATGTATAGATAGAGCCGCCTCTGATATAACCTGGCCATCAATGGTGTCTCACAACTGCTTACCCCTCTCCCCCTACTGAAAATATATACGTAAAAATATTTTTGGGGCAGTTGCTATGTAACTGCCTTGCTTCTACATCCGGATCAAGTGGTCCCCTAGCTTGACCTGCTTAATATAGGGAGAAGCTGTTGATTGCTTAGCCTTTAAAAGTCCGGGCCTTTTTCCACTCTGGTTGTTGGGGATAACATGTGCTCTGGGCACTTGTTATTAGATTCTTAGGGAGTCATTTATTTAGACCAACGTTTCAGATGCCGGTCCTAATATCCCCTATCCCCATTTTCTACGCCTAAACCAGGTATAGAAAATGGTGAATGAGATAGGCCTGCCGGCCCGTCCCCTTCCCCACGCACACTTTTTTTAGTTACAGATTGCGCAGATATTGTAGGTGTAGTTCTTGTTAGTAAATCACCCCCTTAGTATCTTGTTCTAGTCTATTGTATTGTGTCAGTCTTTCCTGGCACCTGTGGTCCCCTGGCCTTTCTTTGCTGTCAGCACTGAAGTTTTTAGTTTATATTGTTTTTTGATTTGTTTTGGCTGTCTTGCTGCACTGTATTTCAGGTAAGGTCCGGTTCGGTATACCTTTACCACTGTCCATGCTTCATGTATGTCCCTTTTCGACAATTCAGTTTGAGAGATGAGCGAAGCAAGCTTTGGATCTTAGATCCGAAGTCGCTTTTCTCAAAACTTTGCTTTAATGCTGTATGGACATCCATCTCCGTACAGCATTAAAACATATGGCCTCTGACGAGACAAAGTGAGTTATTTCCGAAGTCTTGCGGTAACTTCGGTATTTGATTTTTAAACTGAAAAACCAAGTTCGGATCCAAGTTTTAAAATGGTTTTTCAGTTTCAAAATCAAATACCGAAGTTACCACGAGACTTCGGAAATAACGCAATTTGTGCGTTTGAGGATTTCCGTACAGCATTAAAGTTTTGAGTGAAGCGACTTTTGATCTAGGATCCGAAGCTCACGTCATTCATCCCTATTCGGTTTTTATGCAATTCGACCCTACTGTAGGACTGGGGAATCTTAGTACCAAGAGACACTGTTAGGCTACTTTCACATCTGCGTTTCCTTTCTGTTTTGAGATCCATTATAGGATCTCAAAACCGGAGGAAAACACTTCAGTTTTGTCCCCATTCATTTTCAATGGGGACAAAACTAAACAGACCGGTACGGAGTGCACCAGAATGTCTTCCGTTCCGGTTTGTTGCATTCCCATGCAAGCGGTGTTTTTGTGTGCGGCATGGGAAACTGAACATGCCGGATCTGGCACCAAAAACCACGTAAATCAATAGTGCCGGATTCGTTTTTTTTTGTGCCTGGCGCCCATTGACTTACAATGGTTTTAGTGCTGGATCCGGTATGTTTATTTTCTATATAATACAACCGGATCCATTCTGAAGGGATGCATCTCGTTGTATTATTCAAACAGATGCGTTTTGCTGTGGTTTTGAGATCCCCTGCCGGATCTCAAAACCGGACAGCAAAAACGCATATGCGAAAGTAGCCTTAGGACGTGGAAAAGGCGACTGCTATCGGTGAAGCCCAGTTCTGCAGTTTTGTGACGGAGTGAAAATATTTTTTTCTACAGATATGTTGTGTCTGGTTTGTTTAATCTTTTTTTCAGTATCTCTCGTGTGAATGGAAGCCAGTGTTGGTGTAGCCTTGCTTTGGCTTTTCTGTTTTTGTCGTCTTCTTTTTTTTTTATCTCCCAGAAACTTTCATAGATTCTTCTCATTATAGATTTGGACTAAAGGAAAATGTATAAAATGTTTATAAGAGACACAATTTGTTTTATCCACCGCTGTAAAGCCTGCTGAAATATTTCAACCAGCCCGGATATTAATATTTAAGTGAATGAATAAAGGTTCAAAAATGCCTTGTGGGTCTAAGAGTAACTATCTACAGCTTGTCCAATATTCTTTTATGATATGTCTTTAAAAGCAGATTTTCAGCTCAATTTTTCTGTTTCAGAGCTCAAATCCTTCTCGTCATACAGCCATAAAGTTAAAGCGGTCCACTTGAACTAAAAACAAAATGCACAGAATAGTGCAAATTAATATAAGAATTAATGTCCACCTTATCAATTCTCTGCCCTCCTGTTACAACACTTCCAAAGTTTCCAAAACTGTCTGTACTTCCTGGTCTCTTTAAATGATTACATTATGCTGCCACCAGGGGGAGCGCACTGGAGATGGCTTCATGCAGCTCCCATTAAACTAAATAATAGATCTACTTTAAGTAAGCTCCCAAGCTCCCCCTAGTGGTGGACGAATGCAACCTAAATTTATTGATTTGCTGCATAAATGAATATAAGGGGATTTTGCACTAATTTAGACAGGACAGGAATATCTAAAAATAAGTTTCAGAATCCGTGACTTAGACCTCTAGATTAAATCTACAACTAGATTATTTTTCACACTTATTGGAGCACTGCCTCTGCTACTGTAATAAGCAATGTTGCTGACTTCATTTTTTGGATATGTACTCTAGCTGCCATTATGTAGACACTATGGCTATTACTGCAATGGAGGTACTACAGTCAGCAGTGTTATGGGGGACTTTTGCTACCATTATGGGGACAACAAGGCTGTTGCCGCTACAAAGTACTATTGCGGCCACCATTTTGGAAGGATGATAGATAGCAATTATCCCATAACTGGCACTGTGCTTGTAGGAATTTAGAGATCTGTGGCTGGCACTCTTTTGTAAGTTTTTATCATCATTTTTCACCATCGTGGAGGCAATGTAATTATTTTCATGAGCATGAAAACTATCACTATTATGAAGAACCTGGCTGTCATCATCCTGAGGTCGCTGTGGATTGCAACAGGGTCTTTAATTTTTGGACAATATTTTTGGAGACGTTCCTTTTTTGGTATGTCTTGACAGTATTGTAGCTGTCATTATGTTAGTACTGGAGATGTTCCCATTTTGGAGAACTTTGGCCATCACTACAGGGGGCGATGGATGGACTTGGGACTATAGCTGCAAGCATACTATTGTTATCCTACAACTACAGAAATGGGATGTATTCTGAACATCAGTGGTCTTCAACATGTCGCACTTCAGTTGTAAAACTATAGCTCTCCACACGTCAAGACATGTTTTGCAGCATCTGGAGAGTCTCAGAATGAAGACTAGTGATGGCTTAAGACCATCAGACTGTTGAACACCATCACTGCAGTTTGAAGACTACTGATCTACATACAGTGCCTTGCAAAAGTATTCACCCCCCCCCCCCCTTGACTTTTTTTCGTGTTTTGCTGCCTCACAACCTGGAATTAACAGGGATTGTTTGAGGATTTTCATCATTTCATTTACAGAACATGCCCACAACTTGGAAGATTATTTTTTTATTATTATTGTGAAGCAAACAACAAATAGGAGAAAATAACAGAAAAAGTCAATACTTTGTAGAGCCGCCTTTTGCAGCAATCACAGCTCCACGTCGCTTCGGATAAGTCTCTATGAGCTTGCCACATCTTACCACTGGGATTTTTGCCCATTCCTCCTTGCAAAACTGCTCCAGCTCCTTCAGGTTGGATGGTTTGCGCCTGTGAACAGCGATCTTTAAGTCTGACCACAGATTTTCTATTGGATGGAGATCTGGGCTGTGACTCGGCCATTCCTACACATTTACATGTTTCCCCTTAAACCACTCAAGTGTTGCTTTATCCGTGTGTTTGGGGTCAGTCCTGCTGGAAGGTGAACCTCCGTCCTAGCCTCAGATCACGCACAGAGTGGCACAGGTTTTGATCAAGAATATCCCTGTATTTAGCACCATCCATCTTTGAAAATATCAATATCAAAAGTAACTTCTATATACGCAGTAGATCGTGTACAGAAGTATACGGTCACACCCTCTTAAATATCTCATAAATGCCCAGTGGACAAGAACTTTCTAAAACATAACTTTTACTTCAATAATTAATAATATTCTATCAGGATGCAGTAAGAAAACCATAATAACACACAATACAAATCCAAGCATGAATATGCTCACAAAAAACCCATCAAGGGTTAAAACCTTTACTGGCACCAATACAAATACCCTTTACTGGGTTACAGAAAAATGGAAAATATGGATGGATCTTACCACTACTCGGTGTTTTGATCACAGGTATATGCCAGATGTATCCAGCAGGTAAGAAGATGAACTGAACACTCGTGACCGGTGCTATTCTTGTCAGTGGTGGCAAGGAGTAACTCCTATGTAGCCATATGTGTATTCCTTAACTATCTAGGCGGAGGGGGCTAATCTTGCACCTACCTACTGACACAGAGCACCCGCCCTGACAGGGGCGACCCCATACGGAACTTTTCCATGTTTGGGGTCTAAATCTGCGTTCCCCCTCACTAGATTCCCTACGCGCCACATTTCGTCCCAGCACAGGGACTCATCAGGTACAATTGGTGAAGGACAGAGTATATGAGGAATAATCCCTTGATAGAGCAGAGCTATTGCGGCACAAGGAGGACAGTGGTCCCGTGCCAGAGATGGGGGGAAAGTGTCCCACTCCCACCGAAGTCTCACTGCAGTCTCACCGCCGAAAATTGTGATGATAGTAGGAGAGCATCCATCTTTCCATCAACTCTGATGTGTTTCCCAGTCCCGGCTGCTGAGAAACATGGTGTTCTTTTGGGTTATGTGATGTGTTGGGTTTGCGCCAGACTTAGCATTTTCTTTGATGGCCGAAAAGTAAATTTTTTGTCTCAATAGACTAAAGCACCTTCCTTCATACATTTTGGGAGTCTCCCACATGCTTTTTAGCTGAAAGTAATGGCTTTCTTCTGGCCACTCTGCAATAAAGCCCAACTCTATGGAGCGTACGGCTTATTGTCATCCTATGTAAAGATCCTCCAGTCTCTGCTGTGGAACTCTGCAGATCCTCCAGCGTTACCTTAGGTCTCTGTGCTGCCTCTGATTAATGCCCTCCTTGCCCGGTCCGTGAGTTTTGGTGGGCGGCCGTCTCTTGGCAGGTTTGCTGTTGTGCCATGTTCTTTCTATTTGGTTATGATAGATTTGATAGTGCTCCTGAGGATCATCAAAGATTTGAATTTTTTTTTATAACCTAGCCCTGACTTGTACTTCTCAATAACATTGTCCCTTACTTGTTTGGAGAGGTCCCTGGTCTTCATGGCAGTGTTCGGTTAGTGATGCCTCTTGCTTACGTGTTGCAGCCTCTGGGGTCTTTTAAAAGGTGTATATATGTAATGAGAGATCATGTGACACTTAGATTGCACACAGGTGGACATCATTTCACTAATTATGTGACTTATGTGAAGGTAATTGGTTTCACAAGAGCTTTTTACGAGCTTCCTAACAAAGGGGGTGAATACATACGCAAATTCCAATTTTCTGTTTTCCATTTCTAAAATATAGTTTTATTCATATATTTTTCTTATTTCACGTCACCAACTTAGACTATTGTGTTCTGATCCATCACATAAAATTCAGATTAACAAAACATTGAACTCAAGACTGTAATGGTAAAATACTCGGTAACACTGACATGGAAAATGATCTAGGAATTTTAATAAACAGCAAACTAAGCTGTAAAAACCAGTGTCAGGCAGCTGCCGCCAAGGCCAATAAGATAATGGGTTGCATCAAAAGGGGCATAGATGCCCGTGATGAGAACATAGTCCTACCACTTTACACATCACTAGTCAGACCACACATGGAGGACTGTGTACAGTTCTGGGCTCCTGTGAACAAGGCAGACATAGCAGAGCTGGAGAGGGTTCAGAGGAGGGCAACTAAAGTAATGACTGGAATGGGGCAACTACAGGACCCTGAAAGGTTATCAAAATTAGGGTTATTTATTTTAGAAAATAGACGACTGAGGGGAGATCTAATAACTATGTATAAATATATCAGGGGTCAGTACAGAGATCTCTCCCATCATCTATTTATCCCAAGGACTGTGACTGTGACGAGGGGACATCCTCTGCGTCTGGAGGAAAGAAGGTTTGTACACAAACATAGAAGAGGATTCTTTATGGTAAGAGCAGTGAGACTATGGAACTCTCTGCCTGAGGAGGTGGTGATGGTGAGTACAATAAAGGAATTCAAGAGGGGCCTGGATGTATTTCTGGAGTGTAATAATATTACAGGCTATAGCTACTAGAGAGGGGTCGTTGATCCAGGGTGTTATTCTGATTGCCTGATTGGAGCCGGGAAAGAATTTTTTACTCCCCTTAAGTGGGGAAAATTGGCTTCTGCCTCACAGGGTTTTTTTTTTTTGCCTTCCTCTGGATCAACTAGCAGGATGACAGGCAGAACTGGATGGACAGATGTCTTTTTTCGGCCTTATGTACTATGTTACTATGTTACTAATGGAATAAAACATGAAAAAAGTCAAGGGGGATAAATACTTTTGCAAGGCACTGTAGATATTATGGATGATCATCATAGATCCCTAATGATATCTTTCTCATTTGGTTGGAAACCTCTCCTAAACATTGTAACTATTCAAAACTGCTTATGGATGTTCTTATCATCAGGAGACTAATGATTGAAGATGATTTGTAGTGATGTTTGAAGACCACTGATGTACATAGATCCCTATATAAGTTCATCTCATCGTTGTGAAGTACTGACGATTGAAGCTCATTAGTGGTGGTGGTGGTTGAAGACCACTGATGTGCAAGGAAGATTCCTATGTTTCTTCTTCATAGATCCCTATGGATGTTCTTCCTATCAAGTTAAAGACAATTAATATGCATACATCCCTATGATTCTGCTTCATCGACACCTATGGATGCTGTTCTCATCAGGTTGAAGACCACTAATGATCGAAGACCATTGATGAGGGGGTTCAATATTAGATTCCTATGAATATTCTTCTCATCTATGAACTAGACATAAGTGAACTGATCCCCTCTGCAGCCATAACTTCCAAGGTTAATACTTAGGAAATGCATGGTAACAGAAGCTTTATTACAAAAATAGAGCATGCACTATATCTTGCTATGTGTAATCCCCAAAAGGCCCATAAATACCAACTTTTCCTACAACACAGTTCTTGAGCAATATGTATAATATGCAATTCCTTTTTATCCTTAGTAACCAGTCACTTGTGGCCCTTTGGGTAATCGTCTAGATAAAACATCAGACCCCACAGTCATAACATTACAAAATTAGTAGTCAATGTAGTAAATAGACTAAACCTAAACCCGATTCGTGGACTGAATAAATATACCGGTGCACTGTGCAGGCTTTCCCTGCAGGAACATAAGACCCTCCAACAATATGAGTGTTTCTTGCAGATTTTAATTCAGTTTACTTGGAATTGCTGCCAACTCTTCCCTTCCCAGTGGAAGAAGAAGTTCATATTGTGAAGGCCCCGGGCAGGATGACTTCAATGACAAGGGGTTCAGTGGTTTTATCTAATAACCAGCACTGCAAGACGATGGGGACATGGCCAAATGATGACACTTATCTCACCTCTGCAGAAGTCCCTTTCATTAACAATAATATCTCTATGGTAACCACATTTCCCTTGTGTCTTATAGGGTAATTGACAGAGAAACAGTGTTGAATTGTGGGAACATGTCAGTTACAGATGGCCGAGGCTTGTTCCACTGGTTAAGGTTGCAGCTTGTGTGTCTTGTAGGCCTTTTTCAATGATTAGTTACATCCTGATTTATCCATTTTCTCTTAATGATCAGTCTGCAGCTTCCTAACAGAATAATCCTCACTCAGAAGCTTTCTCGTAAACACAGGGCTGGCTGGAAATGCCCTCTAGCTGGATGCACAGATTGGAGAAGTGATGGTGGAACAGACGTGGATGGAAGTTCAAATGAGAAGCTAGGCTTAATTAAAGAACGGAAGGCAAGGCGTCTGGAGTAATGGATAGGAAATACCTAGACGCTGTCCTTGCTGTCTCTTGTTGTTAAAGGATTGTTGTCACATTTAGACCCAAATTTCAGTTTTCATATATGTAGTTACTAATATGATAATATTCCTGAATCAATAACTATTAGACTTACTTACCCCTTATTTAATAAGATTCAGCCCTTAGCAACCAGTCTGCATAAAACTGCAATTTCACTATTCTGTTAAGATGGCCGCCCTCAGCCCTGAGGCTAATCCATAGGACGCCTGCAGTGAAGTTAGTGAAGACCAGCTCTGTATAGGGAGGTCTTGCAGTAAAGTTCCCAGGTCTGGCTGAAGCCTGTAGTCCTTCTACAAGCTCTCCTCTTATCAGATAAGGCTTTCATTTATACACTGAGCAGCCACATTGTCCTTCACTGCTAAGGGAGTGTCTGCCAAGCACAGGCATGTGGAGAAGTTCACACACACAGCCCAGCACTGTTATCTCCTGTCAGGAAGAACCTGGCTTTTTATATATTCCCTTACAATGCTCCTCATGTCCTCATCTGGTAGACGGAAGGAGCATAGCAACCTGATTTTATCTCAGGTAACAATAGCCAATACTGGGGACTTTTAGGTGGCTTTTAGGGGTTATTTATTAAACAATCAGAAATTAAAACAGGGCCAACAAGGTAATATTAATCACCAAAATCCAATAGTAAAAAAAAAAAAAATTTGACAGTTATACTTTAAATAGCAGAAGACCCATATAAATAATCTAATATACAGTTGAAACCAGAAGTTTACATACACTATATAAAAAGACACACATGCATGTTTTTCTCAATATCTGACATGAAATCAGAATAAACCTTTCCTGTTTTTGGTCAATGAGGATTACCATGATTATTATTATTTGCCAAATGCCAGATTAATGAGAGACAGGATGTTTTAAGGCATTTAAAAAACAATCTTTCCATGCAAATACATATCCAAGATGTTATTACTTTATTACTTTTTATCCCAACCTCATATTACCCTCTCTACCCACCCTCCCATTGCAGTGCATCAAAGGATGAGATTGAGAATTTCCAATTACCCCATACCTTAATCCATTTTTCCTCTATATTCCTTTGTTTATAAATAAATGTTTTCATATCTTTTAATCTCGTTGACCAAGTTGAGCCATTTAGCCACATTTGGAGTATCCCGTGAAAACCAGACCCATGCAATCAGAAGTCTTGCCAAAAACATTACCTTTATCAAAAGAGTCTTTTTATATTTGTAAGAGTTTACCGTGGAAAGATAACCCAATATCCAACACTCCACCCTAAAAGGAATCACAGCTTTCAGTTTTTGGGTAATAAAGTCGTCAATCGCTGACCAATATTTTAGTTCTGTACAAAGCCAGGCAGGGCCGGGCCGACACAGAGGCTGGGGAGGCTCCAGCCTCAGGGCGCTCCAGCGTCAGGGCGCAGGCCAGCTCCCCAGCCTCTGGGCGGCAGGGAGGCCACTGACCACGTCTGCGGAGGGACGGCGGCTTCACTGTTCCCAGCGCAGGCAGAGCGTACAGGGCGGGAGCAGGCTGGGAGCGTGGCAACCGCAGAGTTGACGTCAGCACGTCACACTGTGTGCCTGCCCGCGCGAGCGCCTGCTGCTGCTTCTCGTGAGCCTCCGTGCCCAGGCCCCAGCTTCGGAGGAGGACTGAGCCTGCTGCGCCTGCAACACAGCACCAGCCAGAGGCACCCCTAAGAAGAATGCCTGGCCCTGCCCTGGCCCCAGCAAGTATGTACCGTACACTGCCTAGCCTCATGGCCTGCCTGCTACCCCAGCCCCTCCTCAGTTATAACCCTTAATGTACCCTGATACCCCTCAGTTATATAATATAACCGAGGGGTATCATTGTACATTATACAGGGGTAACATAACTGAGGAGGGCTATCAGACATTATACGGGGGTAATATAGCTTACATTACCCCTGTATAATGTCCCCTGATACCCCTCAGTTATATAATATAACTGAGGGGTATCAGGGTACAATATAACTTATATTACCCATGTATAATGACTGATAGGCCTCCTGAGTTATATTATCCCTGTATAATTATGTACCCTGATAATAATGTATCAGGATACATTATTATACAGGGGTAATGAAACTCAGGAGGGATATTACACACTATATAGGGGTAATATAGCTTACATATTTGTATAATGTCCCCTAATAGCTGTCCTCCATTATATTACCCCTGTATAATAATGTACCCTGATACCCTCAGATACCCTCTGTTATATTACCCCCTGTATAATGTCCCCTGATAGCCCTCCTCAGTTATATTACCCCTGTATAACTTATACCCTTCAGTTATATAATCTGGGTAAATTATACAGGGCGGGGTAATATAACTATGGGGTATCAGGGTACATTATTATACAGGGGTAAATTAACTTAGAAGGGCTATTAGGGGACATTATACAGGGGTGATATAAGTTATATGACCCCTGTATAATGTCCCCTGATAGCCCTTCTCAGTTATATTACCTCCTGTTACCTCTTGTACAGTGTCCGAAGAAGAAGAACCAAAAACCATACTGCCCAGGGACGGCATGTTCTAGACCTAGCCCCCAGCCAAAGTGTTGAAGTGTCGTCTGAGATCTCCAAGGTCCAAGCCAAGTAATTGTAAGTTTTTATGTGGAGTATGTTTATGGTATACACACATAGCATGCACTATGTCACACAATATACAGTATACCGCTACACTTTGTAGGGGCTATACTGTATATTGTACTGCATGGCGCAGGGGTTATATTGTCCGGCATGGTGTGACCTCTATACATTTAATGTACAGTATACATTATAATCATTGCACTATGCCGTACAATATACGATATAGTTCATACACCATGCTGGACAGCATATATTATAATCCTGTACATCCTGCATATACTGTACAGCATGGTGTATGAATAAAATAAATAGCTGAATTAAAAGGTATCTCTGCATACCGCCATACTCTCGTATTTTATCTTAGCGGGGGGGGGGGGGGGGCGCACTTGGGCAGCTCAGCCTCTGTTGGTGGTGGGCCTTGTCCCAGCCCTGAAGCCAGGACATATGGATAAAGTCAGCTCCTGGTGCATCACAACGTTGGCAATTGGATCTATTCCTTAAGACACATTTATTAAGCCATAGTGGCGTGACAAACTTTATGTAAAATATTAAATTGAACTAAGGGCTCTTTCACACTAGCGTTTTTGTTTTCCGGCATAGAGATCTGTCGTCGGGTCTCTATGCCGGAAAAATCCTGATCAGGATTATCCCAATGCATTCTGAATGGAGAGAAATCCGTTCAGGATGCATCAGGATGTCTTCAGTTCAGGACCGGAACATTGTTTGGCCGGAGAAAATACCGCAGCATGCTGCGCTTTTTGCTCCGGCCAAAAATCCTGAACACTTGCCGCAAGGCCGGATCCGGAATTAATGCCCATTGAAAGGCATTAATCCGGATCCGGCCTTAAGATAAACGTCGTCCGACGTTTAGCTTTTTCTCAATGGTTACCATGGCAGCCAGGACGCTAAAGTCCTGGTTGCCATGGTAAAGTGTAGTGGGGAGCGGGGGAGCAGTATACTTACCATCCGTGCGGCTCCCCGGGCGCTCCAGGGTGACGTCAGGGCGCCCTACAAGCATAGATGACGTGATCGCATGGATCAAGTGATCCATGCGCATGGGGCGCTCTGACGTCATTCTGTAGCGCCCCGGGAGCCGCACGGACTGTATGTATACCGCTCCCCCGCTCCCCACTACTACTATGGCAACCAGGACTTTAATAGCGCCCTGGCTGCCATAGTAACCTGCTAATGCTTTCAGGCGACTTGCGTTCTGACGGATCCGGCGGGACGGAAGTGCCTGCCGGATCCTCAGAACGTAAGTGTGAAGAAGGCCTAAAACGTGATTAAAGTTGTGAGACACTAGTCTTAGGTTGAACAATATATTCTCCCAATCATCTACTTATGTAGTTAAATATTCAGCTCCCCAGGCCCTCTGTCCAGGAGAGCATATATTATTAAATAGTGTTTTAACTAGTAGTTTATAAAGTTGAGCAATCTTAACCTTGTGACCTACACTCCCCATTAGTTGATTTAAAGGTGTAGAAACATCTACCTCTAACAAAAATTTTCCTTTAATACTGTGCAGTGCCGAACGTAACTGAGGATACCTAAACCAAGATAAAATACTTATATTCTCTCTTTGTGCCAAGTCAAAAAATGAAAGTATTTCCCCATTCCTCACTACCTGTGCAACATAGAGAATATAATTTTTTTGCCAATAGTGATCCCCTGCCAATTCATCTAAAACCTCTAAATAATAATTTTGCCATAAGGGGGTACAACCCAAAGAGCCCTTTATCCCCATCCAGCCTCTAATAATACTCCAAGACTTACTAAACAATTTCCCTGCCTCTCTGTAGTCCGGTTGGATATTCGATAGCTGTCTCGATTCCAATAAGGTAAACATGCTATCATAAGGCCTCTTTCACACTAGCGTTGTTTCTTTCCGTCCTAGAGTTCCGTCCTCAGGGCTCTAGGACGGAAAAAAACTGATCAGGATTATCCTAATGCATCCTGAATGGAGAGAAATCCGTTCAGGATGCATCAGGATGTCATCCGTTCAGTATGTCAACGTTTTTTGGACGTTAACAAAAGCTCAGCATGCTGCGGATTTGTCTCCGTCCAAAAAGCCGGAAGACATGCCGCAATGCCGGATCCGGAATTAATGCCCATTGAAGAGCATTATTCGGATCCGCATTAAGCTAAGCGTCGATTCGGGCGCATCGCCGGATCCGACGCTTAGCGCTGCGCATGCGCAGCAGCCGTTCCGATCGGGGCCCCAGTGTAAGCTGGGGCTCGATCGGTACCATGGCAGCCAGGACGCTACTGGAGTCCTGGCTGCCATGGTAAGTGCTAACGCAGCAGTGTACTTACCTGCGCTGGCGCGTCCATATGACATCACAGGTCCAGGCGCGCATTGATCTATGCGCCGCCCGGACCTGTGACGTCATTAAGGAGCGCCCGGCCGCCGCAGCGCAGGTAAGTACACCGCTGCTGAGTACTATGGCAGCCAGGACTCCAGTAGCATCCTGGCTGCCATGGTAACAGTGAAAGCATGTTAAAGACTGATCAGGAAACTGATCAGTCTTCAAATGCTCTCCGGCCACTTGCGTTCTGACGGATCCGGCGGGACGGAAGTGCCCGCCGGATCCTCAGAACGCAAGTGTGAAAGAGGCCTAAGAAGATCTATTCACCAGGGTCCTACATAGTGGGCTTTTCTTCCATTCACAAAAAAGCCATAACTGTGCAGCTATAAAGTAACCCTTGAAATATGGAGGGTTCAGACCTCCCGTTTCTATTGACTTATAAAGGTAATCCACTTTAAGTCTTACCCTCTTTCTTCACCAAATTAGATCGTTAATAATTCCGTACTGTTTCCGTTATGCAGAAGAGGACTGCCCAACGGAAACAGGACGGATCCGTTATGCAGGCCATAGACTTCTATTATGACGGAATAAATAAAGGAATGCCTCTAAAGGCATTCTGTTATACATTCCGTCATAGAATTGCGTTATGGTCCGTGGAAACAGAATCCATAATGCAATTCTGCTTTTACCACCAAACGAAGTGTGAACGAATTTTAAAATATGAAATTCGCTCATCTCTAATCACCATCTTAATTAGGGATATTCTATCAGCTCTAGATAGAGGAAGTCTCAAACATGTTGTAATTTTGGATCTAGTTTTGCTAATCAAGAGAATTAAATTAAGGTACAAGTAATCTTCAATCTTAGGAGATATCATCAAACCCAAGTATTCAAAGGAATCAGAAGTCTTCAAGATGTTCAAAGAGCCCTCTTTGGAAAGCTGAAGTCTGTCTACCAGCATAAGAGTGGTTTTTGACCAATTAATATTAAGACCTTAAACTTCTCCAAAGGAATTAACTATCTAAATAATTCTTGGGAGTGTAATATTAGTATTATGTATAAAAAAAGAATACATTATCTGCATATAGGGAAATACGATTCTCTGTCCCCAATGTCCCAAACCCTTTAATCACTAAATCTTGCCTTACCCTAGCTGCAAGAGGCTCGATATATATATATATCAAATATAATGGGGAGAGTGGACATCCTTCACAAATGGGGAATTATGATCTAATTCCAGCCATTTGCTGTCAGATAGCAGAGGGAGCGAACTCTGCAGGGGTCCTGGCTTCAAACAGGCCACATGTGTACAAATTCACACCTCACTCAGCTATCACAGAGGCCAACTCATACTACAGGAAAAACTCCTGTAGGGGGTCTCAGCAATTACCCAGATCAATTGATCAGACATCACGGAACCAGGGATTCATAAGGAATTATGAATTGCCCAACCATCATAGGCATAAACAAGTTATATATCTGCGACCATGCCACTGGTCGTAGTTGGCGGGGGGGTCGGGTCCCGGGAAGGGGAGATACAGAGATCTTTCTCTGCAGGAACCTAATAACGGAGCTATGTTTGGTCTCCATCTGTAGCCAGAACCCTTTGACCTTCCAGCCTGGAGCTATGGGCCCTAATGGGTTTTGTGGGTCTTTGGCTACCAGGACCAGGAAGGAGGAGTGGACTCCTCCCAGAGGCAGGAAGTGGCCGACTACAGGTGAAAAGGCCCATGCAGACCAATTTCTTTCTCTGAAGGGGGTCACATTGAGTACTGAGTTTGGAGGGACTGTTGACAAACTGCTTACATCACTGTCCCCATGTGACTACAGCCAAGCATTACAGCACCCCAGAACTCATCGTAACCCAAAGGACTACTCATCCATCTGGTAACTGACCCTTGCTCTGTTTAATTCTGTTGTACCATACCACCTGTATTTGCACATCCGACCACTGTATATATGCTCTGTGCATACCGTGTATTATCTAGTGAGCCCTAAAGGCAATTAAATAAATAATTTAATATTGTGCTGTCCTTGTATCTCAATCACGAATCCCCACGTCCATGTTTCAGAATAGTTATACACTACTGTGGGTTGGTTTCTCACCTCATATAATCCCGTTAGCAGACCAGGCTTATATCAAACGAGGAACTAGTGGCGGTCTACCAGGCTGAGAAAGCTCTGTTTCACTGGGGCAGTGAAAAGGCTCCCTCAGCTTGTCAGGGTTGTGAATGAGTGTGGATTTACGCCGGAGGCTGTGTAGAACACCGTCGCGTAACGTCATGTCTTGGAAACCAGTGACTAAACTGTATCTTGTGGGCTTGACGTAGTTGACGTCAGGTGTGGTTCTCAAACCATTCAATCACTGATTTTTGCCTTACCCTAGCTGCAAGAGGCTCGATATATATATATCAAATAATAATGGGGAGAGAGGACATCCCTGATCAGTACCTCTTTAATAGAAAAATATTTGTCAAACTCCCATTAATATTTAAACTAGCCTTGGGGGACTTATACAAAAGCTTAACCATGTTTATGAACTTGAGTCCTAATCCCATCTTTCCCAAAACCCTCCAGAGGAATCTCCACCCCGACCTATCGAAGGCCTTGGAGGCATCAAGCAACAGGATGGAGCAAGAGATCCCCCCAGAGGATTGTATATTGGCATACAGACAGACAATGCAGATTATAATGAGTACCCTTATTGGGAATAAATGCATTCTGGTCAGAATGTATAATTGATGTAAAAACCTTAGCAAGTCTCGTAGCCAGAGCTCTTGAAAGAAGCTTTAGATCGGCGTTCAATAAGGAGATCGGCCTATATGCCTCTACATCTAAGAGATCCTTGCCTTTTTTTTATATTAATATTATATCAGCTTCTGTCATTGATTCCGAAAGGGTACCATCCTCCAAAGATTCAGTGAATACCTCCAATAATCAGGGGATAAAAAAATGCCATAAAATAAAAAAAATATGCTTTTTTTCCTTTGAAAATACGCTTTTCGGTGAAAAAAATTGCAAACAAAAAATCTCCCCCATATTTTTGGTATTGCCACGTCCGTTACGACCCGGACTACATAAATATCACATAAATTATCCGCTACGGTGAATGCCGTAAAAAATAAAAAAATAAAAAATGAGACAGAACTGATAATTTATTCTTAGTTTTCACCGAAAAAGAACATAATAACAAGCGATCAAAAAGTGCCATTTACTCCAAAATGATACCAATAAAAAATACAAGTCATCCCGCAAAGAAGAAAGCCCACACACAACTCCATAGAAAAAAAATAAAAAAGTTATGGGTCTTGGGAAGCGGCAATAAAAATCATTTTTTTCTTTGAAAAAAAAAGTTGTTTTTTTTTTGCAAAACAAGTAGTAAAACATAAAAAAAAAACGATATGTATTTGGTAGCACTGTAATCGTACTTTATACCGAAAAATTAACGCCGTAAAATTTATAACGTAAAAACGCAGTGGCAGTATTGCTTTTGTTCCCATCTTCCTCCCAGAAAGAGTTAATAAAAGTTAATCAGAATGTTATGTGTATCCCAAAATGGCGCCATTAAAAACTACTACTTGTCCCGCAAAAAACAAGCCCTCATAAAGCTATATAGAAGGAAAAATATTTATATCTTTTGGAACGCGACGACGAAGAAAGGAAGAAAAACGCTTGGTCATAAAGGCCCAAACAGGCTTGGTCACTTAGGGGTTAAAGGCATAGTAATCTTAGTGTATGTAAACTTTTGACATTGCAGAAAGTAATAAAGATGCCTTAAACATTCTCTCACTCTCATTATTCTGGCATTTGGCAAATAATAATAATTATGGTAATCCTAACTGACTAAAAAAAACTGGAAAGGTTTTTTCTGATTTCAGACATTTTTCGGGAGTGTGAGAAGAGACCAATGCAAATGGGTGAGAACATACAATCTTCACGCAGATGATACCCTTGTTTGGGTTCAAACCCAGAACTCAAGTGATACAAAGCAACTATTAAGACACGGTGCTGATGCAATTGAGCCCTCCAATAGTCCAATAACCATTCTGACCGAAAATAAAATGAAAAAAATAAATCACCAAAAATTACATTGAAATTGAAACACCAAGAAGGAAAAGTTGTATAGTTATGGAAATCACAGGAATCATGGACATGTTAATGATATGCAAATTATAAAAATAAATTCAAAATATTCAGAACATCTCGATTTAGTCGGTACCGCATATGAGTGCATTGTGCAGGAATACACGCCATTACACATCGTGTTATGCTATCAATGAGTTTATTAATGATTGCACTTGTGCATTCAAATCATCATTGCTGACCAAAAACATCCCAGATGTGCTTAAAGAAAGACAACTCAAGAGAGGATGCATGCCATGGTGGCAGTTTAGTCCATGTAGACTGCTTACAGTAGCACAAGCACCTTTTGAAAAACTGCTCCTGAGACACTAGAAGGGTCTGGCTACTGTCACCCCAAAACATAATCTCAAGAGTAGGACCATTGAGACGTTCCCTAGTGAAGGCCTCTGCAAATGTGGTCTCCAGATCAATCTCTGGCAATTACGGCGTCCTCATCTCCGAAAGGAAAAGACCTCCATTCCAGCCTCTATTGCCATCTTGCTGTGCATCATGATTGCCTTTGAGAGCGTTGGCATGAGGTCAATGGAACACCTGTGGACCTGTAGCTGGACGTCTGGCTCGTAGCCCAATGACGAGTAAACGTCTTGATGGTTTGTGTAGACACTTTTTGCCGCTTAGGCTTCGGATATGATGTTCGATTTCACCTGTAGTACAGAAAGGACCACTACGTGCCATTCTTCTAATCAGATGATCAGTCTATGAAGGGGTTTGCCTCTGTGCACCTCTTGCTGTCATTCCAGTTCGTCCTTGTTCTCTCAACTACCAGGACACGCAACGTTGACCAGTGCTGACATCTCTGCCTAGGTGTATAGCGATTTGCCGCAGTGAGAAATCAAGGGATCTCAGGTCAAGAATTCTGTTCCTCTCAGTTTGTGAAGTGGCAATAACTGGCACACTGATGAACAGGAGGCATCACACAATCATTCCACACAACTTGATCCAATTTTTGAGGTTTCTTGAGGCTAAAAATCTTTGCTTTCAATCTGGCTTTAAAGGGAGTCCTTCACCCCCAAACCCCATGTTTCAGCACTCTCATCTTCCTGTGCTAAATTGCCCCCCCCCCCCCATTAAAAAGCCTCTAACCCCATTGTTTCATAGCTTATCTATCTTCATAAAATCACTTTTATTGCAGCTGTCAATCACAGCTGAAGGTGCCCAGGGGCGGCGTTATAACAGCCGGTGCCCAGGCCGCGCGCTCATCTTCCAAACTGTCCACGCCCCCTTTCACCCAGACGGCCCGCCCAGTGTCTTCTGCTTGTCTTCCTCCTCAAGCGGCCAAATCCCGCGCCTGCGCCGAGGATCCGGCAGTCGGCTCTGAACAGCCCTCCGATGCAGCGCTTGCAGGAGTATTGCTGTACGGGCCCACGCCTGCGCACAGGATACCCCGATGCTTGTGTCAGTAATCGGGAAACCAGTGCGCAGGCACAGACTGCCGGATGCAGGCGCGGTATTTGGCCACTTGAGTTGGAGGACAAGCCGAAGACACTGAGCGGGCCATCTGGGTGAAAGGGGGCGTGGACAGTTAGGAAAATGAGAGCGCGGCCTGGGCACCGGCCGTTATGATGCCACCCCTGGGCACCTTCAGCTGTGATTGACAGCTGCAATAAAAGTGATTTTATGAAGATAGGTAAGCGGTACAGCAATGGGGTAAGAGGCTTTTTAATAGGGGAGGGCAATTTAGCACAGGAAGATGTGAGTGCTTAAAAATGGGGTTTGGGGGTGAAAGACTCCCTTTAATGCTCCTCCCACATGCCTCAGAGCGGAGCTAGGTTCTTAAAATGTAATAATTTGCAGATCTTTAGCAATAACTGCCATTTCCTTATATTTCATAACCTTGTCCTTCTTGATGTTACAAATATTCGGTTTGCTACACTAACCATGCATTGACCAATTTGTAAACGAACTTATATTATGCCCTAACCTAGTGGGCACTGTCATGATTTACGTCCCCTCACCACACAACTTACCTTAGTGCCTTGTTGTGTCCCAAGCTTTCCATGGATCATGTGTGTATAAAGCAGGCAATGGTGGCTGCCAGGGCAATCAAGATGGCAACTAGTGTTGGGCGAAGTCAAATAAATTGACTGATCCAAATTTCAGAAAGAATTTGATTCGCCACAAGGCTGAATTTCCTCGTGATAACGAATCTATGTTATCCTGAAATGGTGGTTAAAATTAAAAAAACACACACACTCACTTTCTTTATTAAAAAATAAAAAATAAAAATGAAAATACTAAATTTAAAATGACAAAAATAAAGCTCCATTTGTCACCAAAAAAAAAGGCACAAAAAAATTATTTATATACTGAACAGAAAATAAAAAGTCATAGATTTAAAATACACGTGTTAAAAACAAACAAAACAAAACAAAAAAAACTGAAAATGGCCTAGTCTTGAACTGACTAATAAATCAATTCAGTTGTGGTCAAATAAGATAAATAAAATTCAAGTCACGCAGCATGCCATGTAAAAAGCGCTGAAATATTTTGCTGCAATTTGCCACCTTCTGCCACCGCTGGTGGAAGCCGGGTAGAAGTTCTTGTGCGAAATAGATAGCGAGCTCCACTGAGGCACAGACTGATCCAGAATGAATTATTAAATAATACAAAGCCGCACAAAATAAATAGAGAATAATGGTAATAACTCCTAAGACAATGTTTACTGTTCTAGGACAGGCGGAAATCTCCGGAAAGGCTGAAGCTGACTGTAACAAATCATCTCCCGAAAGCTACAGTACATCAACAAATGAGCCTGCAGGGCTAGTTAGTAGAAGACGCATGCAGAAGAGCAAACACCTCAAACGGCGAAACTTTATAATTGCATTTCGTAGCAAAGCCTTCATTGAAACTCAGTTTTATCTGCAAATGAAGCTGAGGAATTAATTGCGCTCAATTTACCAAGAAGCTGTAACCGGCAAATTGGGCTTTATGAGAAGAGAATGAGGGAAAAAAAACTTTTTCCTGTTCGTATGGTTAAGAATTTGTGGGAGGGAGCCGAGTGTTAATTGTAGTATCAGTCACTGGCCATAATAATCCATCTTCTTTATCTCTCTCTAGCATATCATGCAAGGCATTGTGTAGCATCAGCCAGTGCGCCGTATCTCTCACCGATAAACACGGCTTTCTGTACCATTAATCAGAACACGGCCATGAATATGTATAGTGTGCTCCTTTCTCTGGATGACCAAATGATTCGGTCATAAAGTTTTTTCTATTCCTGGTCTGCGTGGGCATGGTTTTCTTGCTTCTGTTCATTTAGCACCACTTAGGGCTCATTCACACAACCGTTGTTCGGCCGTTCCGTGCATTTGGGGCAGTACTTTGCAGTCCCCAATACCCAGGTAACATCTGTGTGCCTGCCGCAACGGAACCAGACCCATTCAACTTGAATGGGTCAGTGATCCGTCCACACTGCAAAAAAATAGAGCATGTTCTGAGAGAAATCCCACAGAAGCACTCCGTAGTGCTCCCGTGGGGTTCTGTGCCTCCGTTCCGCACAGACCTTCCAGATTGCGGATCCATTCAAGTGACTGGGTCCGCATCTGTGATACGGGGTTCACACGGCGGGTGCCAGCAGTTCGCGGGCCTCAATACGGGCACAGCCGAACAACGGCCGTGTGAATGAGCCCTTATACAGCAACCCCCTGAGGAGCCAGTGTGAAAGATAGGAGTGGTAGTGGTCCTGATGAAGTGTAGTGTTACGGTGTACTGCCTTAGGCCATTGCTCCCTGGGAATGGGTGCAGTAGATTTATACTACTGAAAAAGAATGATCAGTGAGGGTGAGTTAGACCCGCTTCACAAATATCAGTTGTGCTCAGCCAGTTGTTTTAAGACACAACTGATATATGTATACTGCACTTCACTGCACAGATCGGCTTCCGTACATTGATAACGCCAGACAGAAAAACGTAGCATGCAGCATTTTTTATCTGGCACCATTTGACATCCAGCATCATAAGTGATGTGACGGATGGATGAAACTACATGTAACTATGAAAGTAGAAAACTAAGATCAGTCCTGGCTTCAGTTGCCCTCCAGCGTTTTCTGCACCACAAGGGAGGGAAACTGAGTGGGATCTGCGGATAAATTATATGAGGAGCCGGCCCAAGGCTTTTTTTTTACGCACTCTGAGCCATGTATAAGAAAATATAATCCCACTGAACAACTCCTTTAATAACCCTTGAAAAATGACTAGTAGGGATAAACCAAACGAGAGAACCTATCTGTAGACAGTCGCGAGAGGAGGCATTTCGACCCTGTCAAGTCATCATTTTTGGATGCTTGGTCCCCCCCCAAGCTTGTTTTTAAACACTCTGTATGCTAATACCATCAAATGTGCGTTTACCCATAGCTATGTATGTCAGTGTCACTCAGATATCATTTACTATTGCTGTCATTGCGTTCCAGAGCTTGGGGAGGGGAAAAGAAAAAGAAATCATAACAAAATAAACAAAAAGACATAAGTTTTCCCAAAAATTCCTAGGAGGCTAGATATATACCAATTTTTAGGGCAATTGGAGCAACTTCAGCTGTCCGAGACAAACTTTCCAAAATTCGACAAACTAGACCAGAAACAAATCTTGAGTGGCTCACTCATCTCTATACTAGATTGAAGGGAGGGCACCAAGAGCCTCCACCACTAAAAAGGAGGCAGAGGTCTACAACAGATTTGCAGGTTGAGACTGATCCCCCTTTCGAACCTGCAGATAACAATGGAGGATGAACTAAGACCCAAATAGAAGTGAACAGCTGCTGTACATGCAGTCTGCTCACTCCTAGCGCTGTCGGGTCCAGAATGAAGAGCACAGCGCCAAGCTCTGAAAAGTATAGGTATCTCTCTCTATTATAGAGGAGAAATAATTACTGTGGCCCAAAGGTGGCATTACCACACAGTGGTGCTGCCTCCTGCTGGCTCTGGAGGAACACAGGAAGTGAGCCTGGCATATTCTGCTACTATGAAGTAAAAAAAGATGGGAGAAGGAGGAGAGAAGTGTAAAGCAGGCCATTATCCCTCTCAGCAACCAGAAGTGGCTGCATGAGGACCTCCTACACGCTTCTTAATTGTGGTTAGTGACTGTGGGAGGGAGGTCAGTGTTCCCCTAAGGCTGCTGCCTGTCTGTGTTAGGTACAGGCAGCAGATTCAGTGGAATTATGTTTTTCTATGTGCCCCTCTCAAGTGCCTCTTACACCTATTGTTTCCTCCTTATCCTCCCCAGTGGTGTATTGTCTTTGCTCCCTCCTACTATAGAGCTCCTAGCAGGTTGTGCTTCCCAATGCCCCTTTCTATTCTCTTACGCTGGGTTCAGACCTGAGCGTTTCTGAGACGCGCGTTTTCCGCGCGTTTGTGTGATTGACTGCAGTGTTGTCCAATGACCAAATATCCCTGTCTATATGAAGTTTGGCCAATCAGAGCTGGGGTTTGGCCTTTCCAGCATGTTACAAATTCATAAACGCGCGTTCGAACGTGCGTTTTCAGTGTCAAAAACACGCAAAATACAAGCGGCGCGCGTTCCCATTGAAGTCTATGGGCCAAAACGCGCGACAAACGCCCCAAAAAAAGCTCAAGTACTTGTTTATGCGTCGGGTGTTTTTCAGCACATTCGAACGCGCTGTAAAACGCGAAAATGTGAACCAGTCCCATAGGGAAGCATTGGTTTGCATCGGTTATGCGTTTTACAGCGCGTTCAAATGCGCTGTAAAACGCGCAAGTGTGAACTGAGGGTTAATGAACCTCTGGCAACGCTCATCTCCTGGTTAATTAAAGGATAAGGCAATTCGAAATCCAACCTTCTGAATCTTCTTTTTTATTCCCTACAGAAGACACCAGAAGACAGTAGGGCTGTGATAAATATTGTAAGCAGATCCTGTTGACATTGTCAGAATCTTCCAAAAGTTATCTAATGCTTTTGAGCAGCATAATTTATTCACCCATTCGTAATGTTTTGCCCAAGGATCTCCACCAGCCTTGATCCAGCTGTAAGGTCGGAGTTTACACATTGGGGGACATTTATCAAGAATGGTGCATTTTTTGAATAAAAGTCGCGTCTATCTGATCTGCTGTGCATTTTTTTAACAATTTACACTACCACAGATGCAAGCCTAATCTACTGCTACATGTTGTGCCTTTTAAGCTGAACATAAATTGATAAACGAGGCATAATCTACGCCAGTTTTGTAGCCCTGCCCACTTTGACATTCAAAATGTTTTTCTGGCTTGTTTCAAAAAACAGTTGAAAATCAAAAACGTCATTATTTGTGGCGCATTTTAAACCATAATTCTGGCACAACATGATTAGTAAATATCCCCTATTGTCTTTCCCTGTCTTTGAAGTTTGGATTCAAAGGACTGGAGGATATTGTTCGCTTCTCTCAAAGCATGAATTTCAGACTGTGATCAACCTTCAAGTCTATTAGTTTGTGGATAATTGGAAGGTTTTGTTGGTAGTACAGTAAATAATAAGGTAAGGCTGATAATGGACCAGAATCCACTGATGGATCCACCTCTATACAAACTGGACTTTATTGCCCACCTTTCCAACTATGCACCCATTCATCCTTCCCCCCTAAACCACCTATTCATCCATCTTCACCCATCCATCTATCAATCCATACACCAGTCTGACCACCTACCCATCTATCTGTCGATATATCCATCTATTCACTCATCCACCAGTCCACCAGTCCACCCATCATTCGTTCACCTATACACCCAACTGTCGACCCATTCATTCAACCATCCATATGTTCACCCATCCACTTTCCAGCCATATACTCATCTGACCACCCACCATCCATCCACTTAGCAAATCAGCTGTTCACCAATCTACTTGATATGTCCAGTCATCCATCAGTCCATCCACCCATCCACCAGCTCACCCATTCACCTCTCCACCCATCCATCCATGCATTCATTCACCCTTCCGCCCATCCAACCATCTATCCATCCGTCCATCCAACCACCCACCCATCCATTTTATCCATCACATTATTGTGTAGAAATTGTAATAAGCAAATATTAGTCGGTAGGGAGGAAGTATCCTTGAGCAGAACAAAGTCAAAGTACATTACAAGATATTGATAATTAACTACATGAGAACATGCTGGAAAACAAACCCTTTATTAAGAGCGTGCTCAACTGTGCTTTTACAATATAAGATCTAGAGGTAGGTGGTGCCCAGTTATATTGTTGTATCTCTAGTTAGAAGAAACATGTTTTATTCTTTTTTTTTTTTTTGCATTTGTTTGTAAGCATTTGTATCGTGGCCTTGATTTTAATGGGAGGAATGTGTATTTTTGTCTTGTTTTGCATTAAATGAATGCGGTGGGAATGTGAGTAAACATGTGCCTACATTCATGTGGCCTTGCTAGGCTGTGCACTCCTTACTGAGAATCTATGCTTCCAGTACATCACTAGACTATCGTTTTATCATCCACAAGGATCATACACTTTGTGGGTAAGTTGTCAATGCTGTGTGGGATTTCCTATTGACTGTAAGGTGGTAGTATTATTAAAGAATGGCATAACTATAACATTTCTAAATCACTTCATTTAAAAAATCTGCCTGCATCCACATGAAAAAAAGCTGTAAAGTCATGGCCACTAGGGGTCTCACTCCACCTAAGTTGCAGTCCACTACCTGTTGTCAGAGCAAGATCTGTTCCTGGTAATTGACTCAGAAGACGGCTGAAAGGAAGTGGGGGTGTCAGAGCTAGCCGAGACCCTGAGCCTGATAAAACTGCCTCTACACAGCTTCTGAACATCACAGGAGCCTCCTGCCTTTCTCTAAGTGTGATTTCCCCCTCATTACCTGTTCTGTGAGCTCTGGAGGTGAAAAAAAGCATAGCGGGAAGTAAGAGAAAGGACATCATAGCAGTACAGTGCTGGCAGACTTCCACAGAAGTGAGACATCTTCTTCTGATTGAAATGCATCTAGCTGTGCAGCTGAAACAGATAATACTATGGCTAAAAAAGGACATTAGGGAAGACCAAGCATAACTGTCCCTTCACAGTTCTGATTGTACAAAGAAGCACAGCCGTTATGCAAACTTTTGAAAACTTAGGTGTGCTTAAAATCATGACATTCAAGGGGGATCTACAAGTTAAGGCAATGTTGTTTCTAGTTTCAACATTTTATGTTGATTCATTTTTTGAATCTTTGCAGCTGTAAAAGCCGTTTTTTGATGCAGAACACCAAATGCTTTGACATAAAAGATAAGTTCCTGGATACTTTTTACCACCGCTAGAGGGAGTTTAGGAATTTACTGCATACTGTGTGGCTATTGAGTTCAATGTCTGACAGTGTGCAGTAAGCTCCAGCTAGTGGCAGCTGAAGGCAGACTCAATTTAATTTTTCCATTTATGTCTCGGCTTTAGAGGTTTAGAACATATAAGCAGGAAAATAAGGACATTTAGTTGTCTAATTTGCAATACAATTATGTACAGCAGTGTTTCCCAACCAGTGTGCCTCCAGCTGTTGCAAAACTACAACTCCCAGCATTCCCAGACAGCCTTTTGCTATGCGGGCATGCTGGGAGTTGTAGTTTTGCAACAGCTGGAGGCACACTGGTTGGGAAACACTGATGTACAGTATATAGCATGATAAACAGTTGCAATCAAAAGCCTAACATAAACCTTCTGGACCTCAATGCAATATCTATTCTGAGCCCTACAATTACTGTATGACCCAGTCTCCTCTTCTGTGGTAGAGGGGCCATTGACCTCTCTCAGGCACTTGCACCAATATATATACCTGCATCCTTTGTGCCTTAAATAATTTTTGCTATTTAAAGTGTTATTAAAAAAATCACACAACATCCTGCATGATATAACTGAATATGCGGATGTACATGGCAACATTTATAAAAGAAAAATCATGGATGCAAACATACAACTAGGGATGAGCAAACCCGAACTGGATAGTTCGGGTTCGTACCGAATTTTGGGGTGTTCGGGACACAGACCTAGACCCGAACATTTTCAAAAAAGTTCGGGTTCGGGTCCGTTGTTCAGCGATTTCTTCCCGCTTTCTGAAGGGCTGCACAGCAGCCAATCAGCTAGCGTTTTACTTCTTGCCCTAAGAATCCATCACAGCCATGCCTACTAATGGTATGGCTGTGATTGGCCAAGTGCAGCATGTGACCCAGCCTCTATTTGCCTCTATTGCCTTCCTCTGATCAACTTGTAGGAAACAGGCCGAACTGGATGGACAAATGTCTTTTTTCGGTCTTATATACTATGTTACTATGTTATTTAAGCTGGAGTCACGTAGCGCCGCATGTCACTCTGCTCTGATTAGTGTAGGGATAGGAAGCAGCTTCTGTGAGGGCGAGATTAGGCAGGGAAAACTCAGCAAAAACACCTAATGAAATGATCAATCTACAGCTGTGAAACATTCAACTTCTGCTAGTTACTTGCTCACTGGTTTTTAGGCTGCACAAAGCGTTTTTCTGTCA
Organism: Bufotes viridis; assembly: GCA_033119425.1. NCBI lineage: Eukaryota > Metazoa > Chordata > Amphibia > Anura > Bufonidae > Bufotes > Bufotes viridis. The sequence continues at coordinate 26,381,843 of CM065597.1, read as the reverse complement.
CTTTTTTCTGGGGTGATCGGCGGCCATTTTGTGTCTTGTGGTGCACCAGCACAAGCTGCCATCAATCCATCAATACTAGTTTTTTTTTGCTATACCCTACATCAGGGGCTTGGCTGTGCTTATTGTCACCCCTAGAAACTCAGGATAGAAATTTCTATATTTTATTGAGGGGTTAAATTAAATTGCCAAAATAGCAATCCCCTAAATCTGGTGTTCCAGCTGTGGCTAGCCAAGTGTAAAACTGTCTGCTTTCTGGCAAAGGATAGATTTTTTTCTGTGGTGAAATTCAATTACCAAAATAGCAATCCCCTAAATCTGGTGTCCCAGCAGTGGCTGGCAAAGTATAATAGTGTCCGGCAAAGGATATATTTTGTTCTGAAGTGAAATTCAATTGCCAAAATAGCAATACCATAAATCAGTGGTTTCAGCTGTGGCTGGCCAAGTTTAATAGTGTCCGGCAAAGGATATATTTTTTTCTGGGGTGAAATTCAATTGCCAAAATAGCAATACCGTAAATCTGGTGTCCCAGCAGTGGCTGACCAAGTTTAAAAATGTCCGGCAAAGGATTTATTATTTACTGGGGTGAAATTTAGTTGCCAAAATAGCAATACCGTAAATCTGGTGTCCCAACAGTAACTGGTCAAGTTTAATAGTGTCCGGCAAAGGATTTATTATTTTCTGGGGTGAAATTCAGTTGCCAAAATAGAAATACCGTAAATCTGGTGTTCCAGCTGTGACTGGACAAGTTTCATAGTGTCTGTCAAAGGATATATTATTTTCGGGGGTGAAATTCAATTGCCAAAATAGCAATACCCAAAATCTGGTGTTCCAGCTGTTGCAGGCCAAGTGTAAATCTGTCCGTTAAAGGGTATATTACACTCAGCGTGCATCTCCAAGTGTATTTCTTTCCGTTAAAGGGTATATTACAGTAAGTGTTAAAATACAGCATAATCCTCTACATTTGCACACACTGTTTTGCATCTCTAAGTGTATTTCTTTCCATTAAAGGGTATATCACACAAAGTGTTAAAATACAAGTGCTGAAAGCATAATCCTATACATTTTTTCACACGCTACTGTGCATCTCAAAGTGTAAATCTGTCCATAAAAGAATACCTTTCATCCAGGGCCTAAATACTAGGCCTACAATTGATATTCCCTTGAATCTGTGGTTACTGCTGTGCCTGGATTAGTGTAATATGGTACATAAATAGATAGCCAGATAGTGTTAGGTGCCTGTAAAAAAAGGCCTGAATTTGAATTTAATACATTGGGCCAAATAATTTTTTTCTTATTGTGGTGAACGGTAACAATGAGGAAAACATCTAGTAAGGGACGCGGACGCAGACATGGTCGTGGTGTTGTTAGTGGACCCTCTGGTGCTGGGAGAGGACATGGCCGTTCTGCCACAGCCACACGTCCTAGTGAACCAACTACCTCAGGTACCAGTACCCGCCAGAATTTACAACGATATTTGGTGGGGCCCAATGCCGTTCTAAGGATGGTAAGGCCCGAGCAAGTACAGGCGCTAGTCAATTGGGTGGCCGACAGTGGATCCAGCACGTTCACAACATTATCTCCCACCCAGTCTTCTGCAGAAAGCGCACAGGTGGTGCTTGAAAACCAAGCCCATCAGTCTGTAACATCACCCCCTCGCATATCAGGGAAACTGTCTGAGCCTCAAGTTATGCAGCAGTCTCTTATGCTGTTTGAAGACTCTTCTGGCAGGGTTTCCCAAGGGAATCCACCTAGCCCTTCCCCAGTGGTGGAAGACATAGAATGCACTGATGCACAACCACTTATGTTTCCTGATGATCAGGACATGGGAATACCACCTCATCGGAGTCCGCATGTCTCTGATGATGACGAAACACAGGTGCCAACTGCTGCGTCTTTTTGCAGTGTGCAGACCGAACAGGAGGTCAGGGAGGAAGACTGTATGGAAGACGATGCAGGGGACGATGAGGTCCTAGACCCCACATGGAATGAAGGTCATGCCACTGACTTTCATAGTTCAGAGGAAGAGGCAGTGGTGAGACCGAGCCAACAGCGTAGCAAAAGAGGGAGCAGGGGGCAAAAGCAGAACATCCGCCGCCAAAAGAGTTCGCCTGCTACTGGCCACCGCCAACAGGGACCGAGCACCCCAAAGGCAGCTTCAAGGGGTTTCCTGGCATGGCACTTCTTTAAACAATGTGCTGACGACAAGACCCGAGTGGTTTGCACGCTGTGCCATCAGAGCCTGAAGCGAGGCATTAACGTTCTGAACCTTAGCACAACCTGCATGACCAGGCATCTACATGCAAAGCATGAACTGCAGTGGAGTAAACACCTTAAAAACAAGGAACTCACTCAGGCTTCCCCTGCTTCATCTTCTGCTGCTGCCTTGGCCTCTTCCTCCGCCTCGGGATTAATGTTGGCACCTGCCGCCCACCAGAGGATGTGCCACCAACACCACCACCTGCGTCACCAAGCATCTCCACCATGTCACACGGCAGCGTTCAGCTCTCCATCTCACAAACCTTGGAGAGAAAGCGTAAATTCCCACCTAGCCACCCTCGAGCCCTGGGCCTGAATGCCAGCATTTCTAAACTACTGGCCTTTGAAATGCTGTCATTCAGGCTGGTGGACACAGACAGCTTCAAACAGCTGATGTCCATGGCTGTCCCACAGAATGTTGTTCCTAGCCGCCACTACTTCTCCAAGACAGCCGTGCCTTCCCTGCACAACCAAGTTTCTGATAAAATCAATTGTGCACTGCGCAACGCCATCTGTGGCAGCTGGGCCCCAGGCGGATAGTTCTTTGGCGCACGTCCTTCCGCCGCCAAGGATCGCAGGGCATCATTCTTTGCCTCCTGTAGCCTCCTCTGCCTACTCAGCTTCCTCCTCCTCTTCTTCCACCTGCTCATCCAGTCAGCCACACACCTTCACCACCAACTTCAGCACAGCCCAGGGTAAACGTCAGCAGGCCGTTCTGAAACTCATATGTTTGTGGCGGGGTATTGAACAACAGACCAACGAGTGGTTGCTGCCGGTGGGCCTCAAGCGCGGCCTGGTGGTGTGCGATAATGGGCGAAATGTCGTCGCAGCTCTGGGACTAGCCGTTTTGACGCACATCCCTTGCCTGGCGCATGTACTGAATTTGGTGGTGCAAGAGTATCTTCACAACTACCCCGACATGTCAGAGCTGCTTCATAAAGTGCAGGCCGTCTGTGCGCACTTCCGGCGTTCACATCCTGCTGCTGCTCGCCTGTCTGCGCTACAGCGTAACTTCGGCCTTCCCGCTCCACCTTGCACATGGGATTATAGATCATAGCCCTACAAATGTATATTTAAGCATTCCCATCATCAACCCAATAACAACAATGAAATAATAATAATAATAAGACACGTGGACAACTAACGTGATGGAAAGGTTTGGCCACGACCAGCTTTATTAAAGAACAGCTTAAACATTTCGAACATAGAAACCATAAACCATATAACTTACCATAATGGACCAGCCATAAGCTCGGACCATATAACTTAATAACCACTGATTAGACCAGCCATAAGCTCGGCCTAAGTACCAGAATAAAACTCATCCGCTCACCATTTCAGTGAGCGACTTTACCCACCGGACCATGCCAACTTAACAGGGGGCATGGGCCCCACCCCACCCATAGCCATCTCTATCATTGACTGAAAGTTCAAATTAAAAATGTCAAGACCAATATCCGACAGGTGAATACCGTCGGAAAAATAAAGGCCAGGCAAACCTCCCTCCAAGTCCACGTGTCTAAAAGAAAAACCCCAAAATAAGGGCATAAATCTTGCCATTACTCTATTCAGGCGAATCTGAATCCTATCTAAGTATTTAAAATTTGCATAGGACAACCACAACAATCTGGGAATTATTTCAGAAAAAAACAGACGGGCATCAGGGAATAATCGGCGCACCCGAACCAAAGTACGCTTCACGCTGAAGGCCAATTGCATGGTTCCAATTTTCCCCACGTCATTGCCGCCAGCATGAAACACAATGATATCGGGATCCGGATATAGAGAACACATTTCCAAGAGGACATCAAAAACAGCCTCCCAACGAAGTCCTCTAACTCCGTTCCAATAAACTCTGACGTCGTCTGTAGACCATGAAAGGTTATCACCGTATGATCTTCCAGATGCTCTCCGCTGGGCCCAATAAACGAAAGAATGGCCGATGATCCATACGGTGACTCAGCAGAAACCTAAAAAACGACAGTATTAGATGACATCAGGAAACGGATGAATATACAACTTAAAGCGATTAGAAGACCATCAACCAATCCTTTTAATTAACCACTTCAGCCCCCCTAGCTTAAACACCCTTAATGACCAGGCCACTTTTTACAATTCCGCACTACACTACTTTCACCGTTTATTGCTCCGTCATACAACTTACCACCCAAATGAATTTTACCTCCTTTTCTTCTCACTAATAGAGCTTTCATTTGGTGGTATTTCATTGCTGCTGACATTTTTACTTTTTTGCTATTAATCAAAATGACCGAAATTTTGCAAAAAATGACATTTTTCACTTTCTGTTGTAAAATTTTTCAAAAAAACTACATTTCTATATAAATTTTTCTCTAAATTTATTGTTCTACATGTCTTTGATAAAAAAAAGTCCAATAATTGTATATTTATTGGTTTGGGTAAAAGTTATAGCGTTTACAAACTATGGTGCAAAAAGTGAATTTCGGCATTTTGAAGCAGCTCTGACTTTCTGAGCGCCTGTCATGTTTCTTCAGGTGCTAGAATGTCAGGAAGGTATAAATACCCCCAAATGACACCATTTTAGAAAGAAGACACCCCAAAGTATTCGCGGAGGGGCATGGTGAGTTCATGTATCATTTCATTTTTTTCACAAGTTAGCGGAAAATGACACTTTCTGAGAAAAAAAATAAAAAAAGTTTCAATTTCTGATAACTTCTGGCAAAAAAAATAAAATCTCAGACGGACTCACTATGCCCCTCAGTGAATACCTTGGGGTGTCTACTTTCCGAAATGGGGTCATTTGTGGGGTGTGTTTACTGTTCTGGCATTTTGGGCGGGGCTAATTATGAGTCACCATAAAAGCTAAAGGTACTCGTTGGAATTTGGGCCTTTGCACTCCAGGCTGCAAAAAGTGTCACTCATGTGGTATCGCCGTACTCAGGAGAAGTAGGGCGATGTGTTTTGGGGTGTATTTTTACATATACCCATGTTGGGTGAGAGAAATATCTCTGTAAATTGTCAACTTTGTATAAAAATTTTTAAAAGTTGTCGCTTACAGAGATATTTTTCACACAAAGTATGGGTATATATAAAAATACACCCCAAAACACATTGCCCTACTTCTCCTGAGTACGGCGATACCACATGTGTGCCACTTTTTGCAGCCTGGGTGCGCAAAGAGGCCCTAAAAACCAATGAGTACCTTTAGGATTTCACAGGGCATTTTTACGCATTTGGATTCCAGACTTCTTCTCACGCTTTAGGGGCCCCTAAAATGCCAGGACAGTATAAATACCCACATGTGACCCCATTTTGGAAAGAAGACACCCCAAGGTATTCTGTGAGGGGTATGGTGAGTTCATGTAAAATTTTATTTTTGTCACAAGTTAGTGGAATATGAGACTTTGTAAAAACAAAAAATAAAAAAAAAAAAAACAATTTCCGCTGACTTGTGCCAAAAATAAAATTCTGTGGACTCACCATGCCCCTCACGGAATACCTTGGGGTGTCTTCTTTCCAAAATGGGGTCACATGTGGGGTATTTATACTCACCTGGCATTTTAGGGGCCCTAAAGTGTGAGAATCCAAATGCATAAAAATGGCCTGTGAAATCCTAAAGGTACTCATTGGTTTTAGGGCCCCTTAGCGCATCCAGGCTGCAAAAAGTGTCACTCATGGGTATCGCCGTACTCAGGAGAAGTAGGGCAATGTGTTTGGGGTGTATTTTTACATATACCCATGCTGCGTGTGAGAAATATCGCTGTAAACGACAACTTTTACATTTTTTATTCAAAGTTGTCAATTTACAGAGATATTTCTCTCACCCAGCATGGGTATATGTAAAAATACACCCCAAAACACATTGCCCTACTTCTCCTGAGTACGGCGATACCATCGTGTGACACTTTTTGCAGCCAAGATGCGCAAAGGGGCCCAAATTCCAATGAGTACCTTTAGGAGGGCATTTTTACGCATTTTCTTCTCACGCTTTAGGGCCCCTAAAATGCCAGGGCAGTAGAAATACCCCACATGTGACCCCATTTTGGAAAGACACCCTAAGGTATTCCATGAGGGGCATGGCGAGTTCATAGAAGATTTTTTTTGGCACAAGTTAGTGGAAATTGATTTTTTATTGTTTTTCTCACAAAGTCTCCCTTTCCGCTAACTTTTGACAAAAAGTTTAATTTTTCATGGACTCATTATGCCCCTCAGCGAATACCTTGGGGTGTCTTCTTTCCAAAATGGGGTGACATGTGGGGTATTTATACTGCCCTGGCATTTTAGGGGCCCTAAAGCGTGAGAAGAAAAATGCGTAAAATGCCCTCTCAAAAGGTACTCGTTGAATTTGGGCCTTTGCGTATCTTGGCTGCAAAGTGTCACACATGTGGTATCGCCGTACTCAGGAGAAGTAGGGCGATGTGTTTAGGGTGTATTTTACATATACCCATGCTGGGTGAGAGAAATATCTCTGTAAATTGACAACTTTGAATAAAAAATTTAAAAAGTTGTCGCTTACAGCGATATTTCTCACACCCAGCATGGGTATATGTAAAAATACACCCCAAAACACATTGCCCTACTTCTCCTGAGTACGGCGATACCACATGAGTGACACTTTTTGCAGCCAAGATGCGCAAAGGGGCCCTAAAACCAATGAGTACCTTTAGGATTTCACAGGCCATTTTTACGCATTTGGATTCTCACGCTTTAGGACTCCTAAATGCCAGGGCAGTATAAAACCCACAAGTGACCTCATTGTGGAAAGAAGACACCTCGAGGTATTCCGTGAGGGGCATGGCGAGTTCACAGAAAAAAAATTTGGCACAAGTTTAGCGGAAATTGATTTTTTTTTTTTTTTTTACAGTCTCATATTCCACTAACTTGTGACAAAAATAAAATTTTGCATGAACTCACCATACCCCTCACGGAATACCTTGGGGTGTCTTCTTTCTAAAATGGGGTCACATGTGGGGTGTTTGTACTGCCCTGGCATTTGAGGGTCTCCGCAATCATTACACGTATGGCCAGCATTAGGAGTTTCTGCGATTCTCCTTATATTGAGCACATCGGGTAATGAGATTTTTTTCCGTTCAGCCGCTGGGCTGAAAAAAAAAATGAACGGCACAGATTTTTTCATTCGCATCGGTCAATGTGGATGAAAAAATCTCTGCCAAAATCAGTGACTGCGGTGCGGTGGGCTGGGCGCTAGCTACCTAACAAGTAGCTAACTAACTGGCGGTGATAAGGGACCCTTATGCCCCATTCACACGTCCGCAATTCTGTTTGCGGAACGGAATTGCGGACCCATTCATTTCTATGGGGACAGACTTTGTCCCGCTCGGATCCGGAATTACGGATCCGCGATTCCGGGTCTGCACTTCCGTTCAGCAAAAATATAGAACATGTCCTATTCTTGTCCGCAATTGCGGACAAGAAAAAGCATTTTCTATATAGTTCTGGCAATGTGCGGATCTGCAAAATGCGGAAAGCACATTGCCGGTGTCCGTGTTTTGAGGATCTGCGGATCGGATCTGCGGATCGGATCTGCGGATCGGATCCACGGATCCGTGAATCCACGGATCCGCAAAACACATATGGACACATAAAAGGGGTGTGATCAATGACAGGGGGGTGATCAGGGGGTCTAGATGGGGTGATCAAGGGGTTAATAGGTGAGGGGGGGGTGGGGGGGGTTAGTGTAGTGTTTGGTGCAACTGTACTGTGTTACCTGGTCCTCTGGTGGTCTATCCCAGCAAATGGGACCACCAGAGGACCAGGTAGCAGGTATACCAGACGCTGTTCACAAAACAGCGTCTGGTATACATGTTTGATGCGATTTATATCGCATCTACAGCCTGCCAGCGATTGTGCAGCGTACTCAAGTTAGGGTTAATAGTGTTCTTGGGTGTGGTAGTGCAATGGTGACCACTAACCTGAGACTGCTGACTCTCTGGCAGGTAGTTGTAGATAGAGTTCGTGACGCCAGTGCCAATTAACGGTGGCACACCGTTTGCTGATTGTAGGAATAACTGAGGAACCACTTGACCGGGGTATTGGCTATGCGACGGGAGCCCCGCCACCTAAATTTTGCTCTCTTACCCCGGCATACCTCTTGCTGCCAAATCTTTACCATTACATCCCCACCCCTTTGACAACCCCAACCCAATAAGACTCAGACACCAGACTGGAATGTAATGGCCACAGCAGCCGTTTTATTAATACAATACCGATAAATAACCATAAATAACCATAAATAACCATAAATAACCATAAATAACCATAACCTCCACAGATAGGGGGAGGTCCTTGGAGCCCCATAAAACCACGAGCTGCCGAACCGAGTGTATGCCCACTTGCCTCCAGCCGTTAGCCCCAGCTCGGAGGCACCACCGAATGGGCGCCCACTCGGTCCACCACCATAGCTCGCCCACCATGGGAGTCCAGCCCCCACCATGGGGCCCTCCCAATGTCCTCAAGCTCCTCAGTACCCAACTCCAAGGAACTCCCCCTCACCCCGCAGCCGCCGTGACAATCAAAGAAACCAAGGGAGGGAGGGTGGGAGCTTGTACTTTTCCTGTACCTAAAATGGCGCCGCTTCCCTTCTGCACACAATTTAACCCCCTATACTCCGCCCCTTCAAACTAACTACCCAATCCCTAGCTCCTGATACCCTAGCACTCCCCTTTTCTATCCCGCCCAGCCCCCAGGACCGCCTCTTCCAACCACCCTTCCCGGGCTCCCTAACCCAAACCCCTGTCATGTTGGCCTCCCTTCAAAGGGGGGAGGGGCCCTGTCCCCCCCCCCCCAGTCCGGCCATTGCTTTATGATAAAACAGAACTTGAACTTTACTGAAGTACTTGATGGTTATCATACACGGACATAGATGGAAGCGCAGTTCCTTTGAAGACGGTTGGTTTCAGTAAGTTACAGGTTACAATACATATGGCAGTCTCTGACATAGCAAGGTGATCACAGAGGGTTAACACACAGGACTCTCACAGTACAGGCGGCTTGCACTCTCTACCTGTCTGATCCTGGAAATGTAGACACTTTCTTCCAAGGCCCCAATGCCCTCAATCTGGCGTATATCCTTGGGATTAGATTAAGTACCTCCTCTGGTATATAGTACCTCTTGCTTTCTCTGTTGCTGCTCTGCCTTCCTTCAGCTCCTCAGGCTGGTGACCAGAAACGCTCCTGCTGGAATCCTTCTCCTGTTTGCAGCTCGACTAAGGAGGCAACTCATCTCCACTAGTCCTAGGGTCTGGACTGCTCCTCCCAGGGAATGAATCTTCCTAGGCTGGACCCTCTCAGGCTATAGGGCCTGGGCTGACTTAAACAGGCGCAGGGCCTGAACTCTGGACACCTTCACAGGCTCATGGCCTGGGCTTAACCTTGCAGGCACAAGGCCTGGGCTTCAACTCACTGTGCCTTCCCTGACTGGGCCTTATATAACCTAGGGCTCCCTAGCTCCCTCTAGTGACTAGAGCTGGAATGAAATCCCTAGCAGGCCTGCACATGCAATACTCACAGTAACAGGGAAGTACATAACATTACATTACATCTGCAGATTATTTATACCAACCTCCCCATAAATAAAGGGGAAACGACAGCACTCAAGTGACCCTTCTGTAGTGACGGGCATTACAGCTCCCGTACACTACATACCCCGCTGCTTTAAGGTGAGTACGACCTCGTACTCCAACAGGGCCCGCCCAACTGGAATTTTCACCTGGAATACAAAAAGGACATGCAGGCATACATACTCATATATATCAGCATCATCTGCATAGATATTCATATCAGGTCCAATTGGCAAAGGTGAAGTGCGGTGACAAGGGGCGTCGTTCTCTTCTCTCAGGATAGTGAATGGAACTGGGGCGCTGACCTGGCAAAGCGGATAAAAGGGAATACCAGGATAGTCCATGACATATTATAAGTCCATAATAAAATATTATAAATTTTGGCTCACACTCAGGGAGTCCATGGAAATAAAGATCACAGAGGCTCGCACATGGGGAGTCCATCTCTGGGCACATTGGCTTGGATATAAAATCTGCAATAAACATGGTCAGCAATACACATACTATTGACATCACAGGACTCTGACAATACCAGGGCCATGTTATCCTGGCAAGTCCTGCGTACCCTAAAAGTGCTGACATGAAGTTCCCTTTCAACCTGAAATGGGGGTTAAAAGGGGATAAGGCGTGCAAATAAAAGCACAACTTGGATTTGTTGAGATTTTTTTTTCAAAGCAGGCAGGGTGTCCCGGAACAGAAAGAGGCAGGCTGGGAGCAGTGGTTCCACAGTGGCAACTTATCTTCACAAAAATGCCACCGGCCGTGGAGAACTGGCAGCAAGCTCCACCAGTCTGGCAAACTTAAAGGGACAGTTCCTGCAACAAAGGACATGTCTCTGTGAGGTTATACAAAAATGGCCTAGCAGGCCTACTCACAGGTAAGTGTCATAAGAGCCTTGCTCATCAGATGTGGTACAGCCCGGTTCTGCCTGCAGCCTGGGCCATGTAACAGGGAGACTTGAAGGTTGTGCCCACCAGACAGAATGGGCCGGTATCATCACCGGGACTGGGCCTATCCATCTCACTGGCCCGCTGGGCTGAGGATTCACAGGAGCTGCAGGTATCGGGACACTGGCCGGCGCTGGGGTAGATACTTCCTCTGGCCGGGACATAATGCTCCCGTCAAGGCGGACTCGGCTCCTGGCATATGTGAGCTTATCTGCTTTCCTTTTAATTTTGGGCTGCTCATTATTGATGATAGGACCTTGGGTTACAGGTTCAGAACACACAGGGGGCACAGTTGACTCACCACTGCTGGGCTGCTGCGATGCGGTCCTGGAACTTGCCACTGAACGCAGGCCATCCAGGTATGCTTGTAATCTGCTGATCCGCTCTTCCACGGCGGCGATCTCACTGCTGGAATCCGGTGCACTTGCAGCAGGCTCAGGAGGCGTCTCCTCTTACGGTTCCCCCGCAGACTATCTAGGGCCTCACCAAACTGGGCCATCCGCGCCCAATCTGCCGCCGTTTTCTCCTGCGTGGCAACTCTGGAGAAGGATATGGACTTACAGGCTTGTCCAAGACGGTCGGCTGCCAGAAGATATTTGGGCCTAAGAAGGAGCCCTTCTCTTGATAGGTGTTCCGGATCGGCCCGGCGGGTCTTCGGTCTCTGGTCGTTCCTCTGCCTCCTCCCAGTTTTCGGGTACTGGTCCTGGACGGGTCACCGCGGTAGCATATGGGCCTCGCAGGCCCTCCGCGGGGTAAACTCAATCTCTTCCCGTCGCGCAGGTTGTGGAGGTACTCCGGCAGGTAGCTCCTCTTCACTGACCTCCAGTTCACATACAGGTCCCGACCGGTGACATAATCTCTGATGAACCCAAAGCCACGGTTCTTGTCAAAGGTAAGCACCACGCCCGTCCGCCGTTCCAGGCGGGGTTGCGTATGGGCGTGCTTGTCTAGCACTGTCTTAGCTAGTTCCTCGAAGTAAATTTTCTGCTTGACAGTCTTTTTTACTGCGGCCGCACGTACCTCCTCCATTAATTTAGTCCACAGTGCTGGAGGCCTGTCGGATCCTTCGCCCGACTTCACACCCAGTGTCAGGGGCCACTCAAATCGGGAGCGGGCGCTCTCTCGCTCCGGACTATAGGCTGGCATCTCTTCAGCCTCGGATATGGGCTCCAGGCCCGGCGCCTTCTCTGCAAATCTCGCCATCTTTGGTCTAGCCGACTCCAACACTTGTGCTCTCCGGGAACAGTTCTCTGGCCACTCCCTGGACTCGGGTTTCCTTGCCCATCATCAGGCCCGCCCCTAGGTTCTTCGCAATAGGGTAGGCGGTGCTCACACTGTAATCCACATCCAGGGGCGGCATCCCAGGGCGGTTTTCTCCTCCCTCCTGGAGGGTTTTGGCGCCAAATATTCGCGCCACTGAGGATAGTGATGGCGCAGAAAGAAGTCCAATGACGCCGGCGGCCATCTTGGGCGCCATGATGCGGCTATTCACTGACAGCAAGCCGCGGTAGTAAAACAGCATAAAAGTCCACAAAATGCACCCTGATGCGGCGATTTTCTTCCTCTCGATAGTGCAACACTGCACAGCGCTTTTTGGAGGTTTTAGGCACACTTTTCTGTACGTTTTAAGTCCACAAAGTCCACTTTCAATAAACAGGCAATTTGTCACTTTGGTCACAGGGCAAACTGTATAAGGCACAAAGTTCACGCTTCTTGCACTAATAAGCGTGCGTATCCTGTTCGTGACGCCAAAAAGAGAGGTGCAGCGTACTCAAGTTAGGGTTAATAGTGTTCTTGGGTGTGGTAGTGCAATGGTGACCACTAACCTGAGACTGGCTGACTCTCTGGCAGGTAGTTGTAGATAGAGTTCGTGACGCCAGTGCCAATTAACGGTGGCACACCGTTTGCTGATAGTAGGAATAACTGAGGAACCACTTTATGATAAAACAGAACTTGAACTTTACTGAAGTACTTGATGGTTATCATACACGGACATAGATGGAAGCGCAGTTCCTTTGAAGACGGTTGGTTTCAGTAAGTTACAGGTTACAGTACATATGGCAGTCTCTGACATAGCAAGGTGATCACAGAGGGTTAACACACAGGACTCTCACAGTACAGGCGGCTTGCACTCTCTACCTGTCTGATCCTGGAAATGTAGACACTTTCTTCCAAGGCCCCAATGCCCTCAATCTGGCGTATATCCTTGGGATTAGATTAAGTACCTCCTCTGGTATATAGTACCTCTTGCTTTCTCTGTTGCTGCTCTGCCTTCCTTCAGCTCCTCAGGCTGGTGACCAGAAATGCTCCTGCTGGAATCCTTCTCCTGTTTGCAGCTCGACTAAGGAGGCAACTCATCTCCACTAGTCCTAGGGTCTGGACTGCTCCTCCCAGGGAATGAATCTTCCTAGGCTGGACCCTCTCAGGCTATAGGGCCTGGGCTGACTTAAACAGGCGCAGGGCCTGAACTCTGGACACCTTCACAGGCTCATGGCCTGGGCTTAACCTTGCAGGCTCAAGGCCTGGGCTTCAACTCACTGTGCCTTCCCTGACTGGGCCTTATATAACCTAGGGCTCCCTAGCTCCCTCTAGTGACTAGAGCTGGAATGAAATCCCTAGCAGGCCTGTACATGCAATACTCACAGTAACAGGGAAGTGCATAGCATTACATTACATCTGAAGATTATTTATACCAACCTCCCCATAAATAAAGGGGAAACGACAGCACACCAGTGACCCTTCTGTAGTGACGGGCATTACAGCTCCCGTACACTACAATTGATCATCGCTGGCAGGCTGTAGTTTAACTCTCCAGACGCGCGCGTTCACAGGAACTCACGGGTCTCGCGAGAGGACACGCCGAGGCGTCCACTCAGAAGATCCCGGCCGCCCGCAGGACGCAATCCTGCGTACGGCGGTCCGGGACTGGTTAATGATGTACCCAACCCATATCGAGCTGCCGTAGTTGCAGCCCCAATCCTGAATGAATGCGAAGTGAAATGAAAATTCTCCAAGCCCAACTCCCTAAAACATCTAGACAAAACTGCTCAAAATTGATACTGAGTTAAGGTAAACAGGTCCAGATGAATAAAGAACAATGAACCACCCGATGGTCTTCAATGCCAGAAGCGTGCTAACATACTCACCGGGCAGAGATCACCCGACCTGATTCTGCCCACACGAATCCAAGAACCCCTGCCCACCTGATCCATCTTAGAATTAGGGAGGAAAAACAGAACATAGTTAGAATAAATGTGAATGTTTTCAAGCAGCAATCCTAGGCCAGATCTACTGTTTTTTGGCAACAGCTCACTAATTCTGAAAGCACCAAAGAACATGCACAAGAAGACAGTAGAAAAAAGCAAAGCCTCATAATCACTCGTGCAAACCCCCGCTGTCGCTTTGCATAAAGCAGCTAATAAACTAGGTGAAATAGGGCATCTATTATCAGAGGAACAGTTACCTCTCTTATAACCCTTTAGCATTTGTTTTACCATGAAGTAATCCATTATAGAAGGGACACCCAGGACCTTGAGAAAAAAGGACACACCCGATAAAATCCTCACAACAGTCGCGTGAGCCAAACGAACCTTCAACAGAGACATACAAAATGCTAAAGCAGCAACTTCACCACCCCTGATAGGAGACCCACCTCTACCTTCCACAAACTGACACCAACGACTCCAAGACCGGACATAATCGGACCACGTTGACAGGGCTACAGACGACCGCAGATAAGACATACCTAAGACCAAATCAGATTCCACAGATGCGGAGGGCACACTTCCCCTTCCAAATCGGCCCCAATCGCCAACTCGCAAAATCTCTGAAACTGAAAGCGGGAAAGGGAATCAGCAATCGAGTTATCTATGTTAGAAGTGGCTCAGAGAGAGGTTTTTTGCAAAAGCAGAGGCCAGGTACAAATGTTGCCAGCCAGGGCCCACTACTGGAGGACGAGGATAAGGAGGTGGAGGAGGATGAGGATGAAGCATGTTCACAGCGTGGTGGCACCCAACGCAGCTCGGGCCCATCACTGGTGCGTGGCTGGGGGGAAACGGAGGACGATACGCCTCCCACAGAGGACAGCTTGTCCTTTCCTCTGGGCAGCCTGGCACACATGAGCGCCTACATGCTGCAGTGCCTGCGCAACGACAGCAGAGTTGCCCACATTTTAACGTGTGCGGACTACTGGGTTGCCACCCTGCTGGATCCCCGGTACAAAGACAATGTGCCCACCTTGCTTCCTGCACTGGAGCGTGATAGGAAGATGCGCGAGTACAAGCGCACATTGGTAGATGCGCTACTGAGAGCATTCCCAAATGTCACAGGGGAACAAGTGGAAGCCCAAGGTGAAGGCAAAGGAGGAGCAAGAGTTCGCCAACGCAGCAGTGTCACGGCCAGCTCCTCTGAGGGCAGGGTTAGCATGGCAGAAATGTGGAAAAGTTTTGTCACCACGCCACAGCTAACTGCACCACCACCTGATACGGAACGTGTTAGCAGGAGGCAGCATTTTACTAACATGGTGGAAGAGTACGTGTGCACACCCCTCCACGTACTGACTGATGGTTCGGCCCCATTCAACTTCTGGGTCTCCAAATTGTCTACGTGGCCAGAGCTAGCCTTTTATGCCTTGGAGGTGCTGGCCTGCCCGGCAGCCAGCGTTTTGTCTGAACGTGTATTCAGCACGGCAGGGGGCGTTATTACTGACAAACGCAGCCGCCTGTCCACAGCCAACGTGGACAAGCTGACGTTCATAAAAATGAACCAGGCATGGATCCCACAGGACCTCTCCATCCCTTGTGCAGAATAGACATTTATAACTACCTCCCCTTAACCATATATACTTGTACTCCAGGGCACTTCTTTATTGAATCCTTTTTTTTTTTTTTTACCATTATTTTGCAGGGCAACCCAAAACCTCTCCTGAGTCTGTGAATGAGGTCTGTGGCACTGCAGGCAGACATGAATCCTTTTTGGCTGTGATGAGAACATCAACTCCCATAGCATTCCCACCTGATGCCACCCCAACCTCCTATTCCACCTCCTCCTCCAAGTTGCCAATTGATATTGGTTACTTTTTATTTATTTTAAGTCATTTCCCTATCCACATTTGTTTTCAGGGGATTTATCTACATTTTTCTGCCTTTTGCAGCCCTCTAGCCCTTTCCTGGGCTATTTTACAGCCTTTTTAGTGCACAAAAGTTCGGGTCCCCATTGACTTCAATGGGGTTCGGGTTTGGGGTAAACATCCAGGTGTTCGCTCAACTCTACATACAACTGCTGAATGAATGAAATATTCCAGTTGCAAATCTTTATTCATTACATAGTGGAATGCATTGAGTACAATAAAATATAAAAATGATCAATGTAAATGAAAATTAATATACCATGGAGGTCTGGATTTAGAATGATACTCAAAATCAAAGTGGAAAATCAAATTCCTGGCTGATCCAACTTCAGTGGAAATGCCTCAAGACAAGGAAATGAGACTCAGTCGTGTGTGTGGCCTCCACGTGCCTGTATGACCTCCCTACAATGCCTGGGCATGCTCCAGATGTTCTCCTGAGGGATCTCCTCCCAGACCTGGTTTAAAGCATCAGTCAACTCCTGGACAGTCCGTGAGCGGTGTGCCGGGCCACAGGGGCAACCCGTGAGGAGACAGTGGGCCGATGGGGTTAGTAGTTCAGTTACTCACAGTTAGCAGAGCCTCCCTGGGCCGGCAGTGCAGTGGATGGAAAGACAGCACTAAATCCTCCGGGGCACTCTATTGCAGGGAACACCAGCCAGATGGTGGTTGAGGTGCCCTTGATGGTATAGGTGATTAAGGTGCTTTGGCGGCTGGGCCCCTGTGTTCGTGACGCCAGCACCATAAGGTGCAAATGTTGAGAGTAGTAGAAAGGATGAGGAGTCAGTTGTAGTAAACAACAATCCAGATGTTGGTTTACTCGTAATTCCTTATAATAGATCTGGCAATTGTCAGTTGAGGAGTTCTCTAATGCTGTTACTTTACAGGCAAAGAATTGGTAAGTCCACTTGCTAGCACTCAGGTATTGAATATAATGATTTCATATCTTTCTCGAGCAATCCATTAAGGGCGTTCTCCCTCGTGGCAGGCAAACTCTCTGCCACATTATTTGATGCAGGATGCTCTCCTGAAATATTCAGGTTCACTATGTTCCCAGAAGGCATTAAGTAAAAAGGACAATTCTGCGCACTAATTATCCAGTTGTGTCCAGGTACCTGTAAGGTCCTCCTGGTCGCTGGCACTTGTGAAGTCCCGTGGCTAGACTCAGCTCTAACCTTCACTAGACTTGCTTTATATTCATACAGTACATAGACTTACTGTCTTGTGCTGAGCTGCTGTGACTCCTTGGTCTGTCATCTCCAGGCTAGATCAGGGCCCAGAGGAAAGAAATGCAGCTACATCTTGGACTGAGCCCGTCCTCCTCCATACACTTCTTTCTCTCCTACTACACTCTGAACTGAATTCGCCACTTCCTGTTCTAGAACACGCCAAGCTATAAATAATGTGGCACCAGCACCACCTAGAGGCGAATAGAGGTAATGACAATGCCAGCCTTATAATGGGAAAATACCATACATTGCAAATATATTAGATAAATAGGCAGATGTTTAAAGTGTCCCTTTTACACACATGTGGGACGCTGCACGTGGTGCAACGTGGCGTTAATGGATGGAACAAGACATGATGTCTCAAATTTGTTCGATTAGATCCAGGTCTGAGGAATGGGCAGGCCACTTCATAACATCAATGCCCTCATCATGCAGGAACTGTTGACACTCTTCAGCCACATGAGGCCTAGCATTGTCATGCATCAGAAGAAACCCAGGGCCCACTGCATATGGTCTCACAATAGATTTGAGGATCTCATCCCGGTACCTAATGGCAGTCAGGGTACCTCTGGCTAGCACATGGAGTGCTGTGCGGGCCTACAAAGAAATGCCTCCCCACACCATTACTGACCTACTGCCAAATCAGTCATGCTGGAGGATGTTGCAGGCAGCAGAACGTTCTCAACGGCGTCCCCAGACTCTGTCACATGCAGGGGCGGACTGACCATTAGGGCACTCGGGCATGGACCGAGGGCCCGTGGCCAGTAGGGGGCCCATCCCCAGGGCAGACCCGGCGGCAGGGGACATCAGGAGATGAGAACTTCCATTGCGCTCATCTCTGTGCAGCGGCAGAGGAGGGAGAGGCGTGTCCTCTCCCTGTTCCTCTGATAGGCTGCCAGCCTCATGCTACCTCTGGTAAGTGAGGGCTTAGTTCATATATTATATTTGCATCTATTGTATGAGTGCATTATTTTCTGTGATTTTTCTATTTAAAGTTTTAACTCACAAATTTATTACTGACATTTCTTCCCTTTCTGTGGGTAAGCAGCAGTTCATCAAGCGCCCGCATCTCCCAGGATAAACTGCAAATTAGCGCTGTGTTAACCCTTTCTTCCCCTGCATAGAAAATAGTCCCTCAGATATAGCCCCAAATATACGCATGATACATTTTCCTTTTACTCAGTGGTAGGCATGATTGAATGAAAGGTTTCTGGGTAATACCTTTGTGGGATACCTCCTTTAACCCCTTAGTGACCACCCATACACCTTTTTACGGCGGTCACTAAGGGGCCTTGGACTGGGCCGCCGCTCACATGAGAGCCACGCCCCTGCTCTAACAGCCCGGACTGACGATCAAAATACTGTCTATTATAGTGTCCCCTTGTGGGACTATTAAGTGAAAAAAAAAAAAAAGGAAAAAAAAAATTCTCCCCCATATTTGACTAGATATATATACTAAATAAATATCACATAAATTATCCCCTAAAAAAAAAAAAAACAGAATTGCAAATTTATTGTTAGTTGCTTGCCACCGAATAAACGTGATAACAAGAGATCAAAAAACGCCATTTACTCCAACAGGATACCAATGAAAAATACAAGTTGTCCCACAAAAATTAAGCCCTCACACAACTCCATAAAAAGAGAAATAAAAAAAGTTATGGGTCTTGGGAAGTGGCAATGCAAAAACATTTTTTTTTCTTTTAAAAAAAAGGGGTTTTATTGCAAAAAAGTAGTAAAACATAAAAAAAAAAAACTATATGTATTTGGTATCACTGTAATCCTACTGACCCAGAGAATAAAGATATTATGTTATTTATACCCAAAATCAATGCCGTAAAATTTATAATGTAAAAATGCAGTGGCAGTATTGCTGTTTCCCCATCTCCCTCCCAAAAAGAGTTAATAAAAGTTAATCAGAAAGTTGTGTACCCCAAAATGGTGCCATTAAAAACTACAACTTGTCCCACAAAAAAACAAGCCCTCATAAAGCTATATAGATGGAAAAATACAAAAGTCATAGCTCTTGGAATGAGTCAATGAAAATAGGAAGAAAAACTCTTGGTCAGTAAGGCCCAAAACAGGCTGGTCACTAAGGGGTTAATTGTTGTCACATGAGAAGTTGACATACAGGCACCAGAACATAAGGAAGAGAAAGGTGGACCGATGGAGCCAGAACCAAATGTCTCGGAGCAGGTAGGTGTGAGATGAGGAAACAGTGTGAACACTGTTTGTGTAGACAAAGTTAAATTATTTGAACTGCTCTTTGGCCATCTTAAGCACAGCTAATAGACTGCATCTCTATATTTATGAGATGTTAAACTCTTAGAGGTGTAGTTACAAGCCTAGAGAGAAAGTGAAGGAATCTCCATCTTAGAGTGAGCCTGAGAGAAGCATACAGGAGCTGTGTGAGAAGAATCCCACGACATCCAAGAGTGGGATCATCTTTCAGGGACCTGAGCTGCAGCTAATTGGAACTGATCGTGTCCATCACCGTGATCTTGTCCAGACAAAGATAAATTGCTGCCAGAAACACAGATGAGGGCTGAGGAGTAAAGCCAGAGATTGCAGTACCACACACACTTGTTGGGGAAACCCTTGTTCCGTCCTCAGTCACCAGCTTATACAGAACAGACTCGGGTTGGTAAGACTAATCATGCACGTACTTTATTACAGTTTTGGTGCCTAGGATCCTAGAGACTGAGAACAAGCCTGTAGTCAATTAGTATTGTTTATAACAGTGTTCAGGAGTGACCTTGGGTCTCATTGCTCCATCATCCAATTGTTTTATTTGTCAGTGAGTCATATAAAGCAAATACTAGGCACATGGAGCGGTGAGTGAAGCGCTGCACTGGCTATACTCGCCACTCCCTGGTCTGCTCAGGAGAGACCTGCAGGAGAGGTAAGTTAATTTATTTTCGCTTTTTTGGGAGTTTGATCTGAGACCTGATAAGGGTCTAACATGGAGGTCTGATGGGGTCTGATCTGAGGTTTGATATGGGGGTCTGATATGTGGGTCTGATCTGAGCTCTAATAAAAAAAAATTAAATTCTTATTTCCCTCTTTGAAAACCTAGGTGTGTCTTATCAGGAGAGACAAAGAGGAATTGCTGCCAGAAACACAGATGAGGGCTGAGGAGTAAAGCCAGAGATTGCAGTACCACACACACTTGTTGGGGAAACCCTTGTTCCGTCCTCAGGAACCAGCTTATACAGAACAGACTCGGGTTGGTAAGACTAATCATGCACGTACTTTATTACAGTTTTGGTGCCTAGGATCCTAGAGACTGAGAACAAGCCTGTAGTCAGTTAGTTAGATTTTCCTTTTGTGTGAGGCAACAAGTATTGTTTATAACAGTGTTCAGGACCTTGGGTCTCATTGCTCCATCATCCAATTATTTTATTTGGCAGTGAGTCATATAAAGCAAATACTAAGCACATGGAGCGGTGAGTGAAGCGCTGCACTGGCTATACTCACCACTCCCTGGTCTGCTCAGGAGAGACCTGCAGGAGATGTAAGTTAATTTATTTCTGCTCTTTTGGGAGTTTGATCTGAGACCTGATGAGGGTCTGACATGGAGGTCTGATGGGGACGGATCTGAGGTTTGATATGGGGGTCTGATATGTGGGTCTGATCTGAGCTCTAATAAAAAAAAGTTAAATTCTTATTTTCCTCTGAAAACCTAGGTGTGTCTTATCAGGTGAGTCTTATAAAGCAAAAAATATGGTATTAAAAAAAGAAAAGATCATAAATAGGTGAAAAACTCCTCTAAAACAACTTATTTCATCTATGCGGCCATGCAGTCAAAAACACATCTCAAAAACACAGGGCCAGTCCGGCCCTGACTGTGACCTACTACTTCTTCTGGCTGGATAGTTGGTGCTGCTACTACCCACATTCTGTCTCTGGGTCTTTTGTTTGGAACCCTTCCGGAGCCTGAACATTTTTGGACCTCTCATATGTTGGGCACTACCCTGTTTTTAGTGTTAAGCGCGAATATCGCCATTTTGAGAATTAGTGAATATTTAGAACATAGTGCTATATATTTGTATTCACGAATAGTGTTGATCGCGAATATTCTAATCGCAAATTTATCGTGAATATCGGCACTTCGCAACATCCCTAGCAACCAATAGGAAAGTTGCCTACCCCTTAGTGCTGATCGCGAATATTATAATCGTGAATTTTTTGCGCAAATATATTACATTGCCGATTTTCGCAATCAAATAATGACTGGAGATCATGAATTCTCGAATTTGCGAGTTTATGGCGAATATTTAGCCAAAAATGTGCAAAATATCGCGAATACGAGTATTGCCTATGCCGCTTATCACTTATCACTATTACTATGCTGCTTAGATTGCAATTAGATTGCTGCTATACCTTGTGAATTAATGCAGTAATCAGTAATATGCTGTTTAATTAAATGTAACAAGTTTCAAAAATATATTATTCCTTTCCAACCATGTGGAAACTAAATAAACAGCAATGAACGATTGAGGCTTGATGCTCAATTTTACATTAATACACACAGGTAGATTGCTGCTAGAGATGGCCCGAACTATTCGCCGGCGAACAGTTCCCGGCGAACATAGCTTGTTCGCCTCGGTGGGCGAACATATGCGATGTTCGGTCCGCCCCCTATACATCATCATTGAGCAAACTTTGACCTTGTACCTCACAGTCAGCAGACACATTCCAGCCCATCAGCAGCATACCCTCCCTCCCAGACCCTCCCACCTCCTGCACAGCATCCATTTTAGATTCATTCTGAAGCTGCAGTCTTAGTGAGAGGAGGAAGAGTGTAGTTGCTGCTGATTTAATAGGGAAATTGATAGCTAGGCTAGTGTATTCAGTGTCCACTCCAGTCCTGAAAGACTCATCTGATCTCTGCTGTAAGGAGATCACTTTTACACTTTAGTCTAATTTCAATTGCTTGCCTCCTGCCAGTGTGTGTCAGGCCGACTTCCGCAGACTGTAGTGTGCCCACTGCCAGTGCCCACCACCACTCATACCGGGTGGCACATGCATTTATTTTTTACACTTTAGTCTAATTTCAGTTGCTTGCCTGCTGCCAGTGTGTGTCAGGCCGACTTCCACAGACTGTAGTGTGCCCACTGCCAGTGCCCACCACCACTCATACCGGGTGGCACATGCATTTATTTTTTATACTTTAGTCTAATTTCAGTTGCTTGCCTGCTGCCAGTGTGTGTCAGGCCGACTTCCACAGACTGTAGTGTGCCCACTGCCAGTGCCCACCACCACTCATACCGGATGGTATGAGTGGTGGTGGGCACTGGCAGTGGCACACTACAGTGCGGATGGCACAGTAGCTTGCCAATAAATAAAGCATTTAATTTTTACACTTTAGTCTAATTTCAGTTGCTTGCCTCCTGCCAGTGTGTGTCAGGCCGACTTCCACAGACTGTAGTGTGCCCACTGCCAGTGCCCACCAACACTCATACCGGGTGGCACAGTAGCTTGCCGATAAATAAGGCATTTGATTTTTACACTTTAGTCTAATTTTAGTTGCTTGCCTGCTGCCAGTGTGTGTCAGGCCGACTTCCACAGACTGTAGTGTGCCCACTGCCAGTGCCCACCACTTATACCAGGTGGCACAGTAGCTAGCACGCATAGTACCACTTATCTAAAAAAAATGACAGGCAGAGGCAGGCCACCCTGCAGGGGCCGTCGTGGTCGTGGTGCTGTGATTTCCACTGTCCCTGGAATAATGCCCAGTGTTCAGAGGCCACGTACCCTGAACCTGAAAAATTCTGAGGACATAGTTGACTGGCTTAGACAGGACACCCAATCTTCAACAGCTTCCGCTAATAACCTTGACGCACCATCCTCCTCCAGCTCAGCTTCGATCACCTGCTCTCAAGTTACCACGCTCCCGCCTGCCGCCACCACCACCACAGCCACCACAACCGCTTCACTTGATCCGTCAGAGGAGTTATTTACACATCAGTAGGATGCAATTAGTGATGCGCAACCATTATTGCCAGATGATGTAGATTACAGGGATATATCTCAGTCAGGCAGGATTACACACATGGACGTACAGTGTGATGATGATGATGATGATGATGTTGTACCCGCTGCTGCTTCCTTTGCTGAGGTGTCAGATACAAGTGAAGCAGTTGATGATGACGATGTGTCCACGGATGCCACGTGGGTGCCTGAAGAGAAGAAGAGGGGGAGAGGGGGAAGGTTCAGAAGGGGAGACAGAGAGAATGAGGAGACGAGTTGGAAGCAGTGGAAAGTCGTCGCAAGGAGTTAGTGGCACAGTCAGACAGCATGTATCGGCACCTGGGGTCAGCCAGACAGCACGCCAGTCAACGCATGCTGTTGCCACCACCAGAATGCCGTCATTGCAAAGCTCAGCAGTGTGGCATTTTTTTTGTGTGTCTGCCTCTGATAACAGCAATGCCATTTGCAACCTGTGCCAAAAGAAACTTCGTGGGAAGTCCAAGGTACCCGGCCTACATTTTTTTTCACAAAAGGCAATCCCTGATATGTGACGTAACGGGTATTAAACTAATAGGAATAGTGCTAGTTAAGACACCACTCATATCGGGTGTGACAGTAAATTGCACGGTGCAGACGCAGTGACCGTGGATTAAAACAAAAGGGACGGAGCCAGCGTTTTTTTTAACCATCTCCCCGTTCGAAAAATCAATTCAATAGATGGACCCCAGATTGGGGACGTAACAGGGATTTACCTGATGAGAATAGTACTACAGAAAATACCACTCATATCGGGTGTGACAGTAAATTGCACGGCGCAGACGCAGTGACCGTGGATTAAAACAAAGGGGAGAGAGCCAGCGTTTTTTTAACCATCTCCCTGTTCGAAAAATCAATTCAATAGATGGACCCCAGATTGGGGACGTAACAGGGATTTACCTGATGAGAATAGTACTACAGAAAATACCACTCATATCGGGTGTGACAGTAAATTGCACGGCGCAGACGCAGTGACCGTGGATTAAAACAAAGGGGAGGGAGCCAGCGTTTTTTCAACCATCTCCCCGTTCGAAAAATCAATTCAATTGACCTTTCGGGGACCCTTGGTGTTGTACGTGGCTGGAGGAAGAAACCTTCAATGACCTCACCGGGACATGGCTAGCTTGGTATCCGACCTTATGCAAATGGGGAGTTTGCGGTTGTGCAAATGGACTGTTTGCGGTTGTTTGCGGTGCATTAAAAGGGGAGTTTGGTCTGTCAATGTCTGTGAAGCAGGCGTAACCCTTACACTACCTGATCGATACAACATCATACCTGATCGTATACACACACTGGATGTTTTAAAGCATGTTATTCCAAACAATTTAGGAATGTTACGTGATTTATGCCCTTTATGGATTAAAACCCGACTCTGCGTCCACTACGTAATTTTCCATGGGAGTTTTGCCATGGATCCCCCTCCGGCATGCCACAGTCCAGGTGTTAATCCTCTTGAAACAACTTTTCCATCACTATTGTGGCCAGAAAGAGTCCCTTTGATTTTTAAAATTCGCCTGTCTATTGAAGTCTATGGCGGTTCGCCAGGTTCGCCCGTTCGCGAACATTTGCGGAAGTTCGCGTTCGCCGTTCGCGAACTGAAAATTTTATGTTCGCGACATCACTAATTGCTGCTATACCATAGGTATTGCTGTAGTAATCACGTATATATGCAACTAAATTGAGACAATGTGGAAACTGAATATACAGAAACACAACACTGAGGTTTGACAATCAATTTCACGTTAATACACATAGGTTGATTGCTGCTACACCTTGGGTATTGCTGCAGTAATCATGTATATATGCTGCTTAATTAAATTGAACTACACAAAAAACAGTTTTTTAATTCAACAATGTGGAAACTGAATAAACGTAAACAGACAATTGAGGCTTGATGCTCAATTTCTTGTTAATACACACAGGTAGATTACTGCTACACCTTGGATGTTCCTGCAGTAATCATGTATATATGCTGCTTAATTCAATTGAACCCCATAAGAAAAAGGATTGCTGTAAAAAAAAGAAAAAAAAAGGGGGGGGGGTATATTTGCTTGCAGGTAGCTGCTTTTGAGGTCTGCATTTCCGATAGTAGGCACAGCCAGCCACAGCTCCTGTCTTCTCTCTTCTTATCTGTCAGCTGCCCTGCCTGTCTGCCCCGCTTTCCCCTATTCTACACAATACCAAATTCTTCTTTGGAATCCTAGCCTTTCCTGTTGAAGTCAGGTACAGAGGACTGGTATATAAGGGTGGGGACTGATACGAAGGACAGAGGATTGATATACAAAGGTGCATACTAATGTGAGGAACAGGGGACTGGTATATAAGGGTAGGGATTGATGTGAAGGAATGTTATATAAGTGGGGCGGGAGATTTGTGAAGGACTCGGGACTGATATATAAGGGTGAGTAATGATGTATAGGATGGGGACTGGTAGAGAATGGTCAGGGGATGAAGGAAAGGAATAGAGAACTGGGAGAGAAAGGTATTGGCAACTGGTAGACAGGGAAGACGCCGACTGATTTAGCATTTACCAGCTATTTCCATGGCTAGAATATCTCTAAAAAAGCAAATATCTGAATTAAAAAGCTACAAAAAAAAAACTATAAACAATAGTAAATGTAACAGGCTCTGTAATATTATCGGTATTTTCAGATTTTCTGTGGCCCCCCCCCCCCCCCATAAATATTGAAATGTATGACTTCCTGATTCTTTATAGATAGGTTTCCTCACATTTAACCCCTTGCCTGCTCCTTTCATCTAGTCCATTCTTTGGCATAGAGTCTTACCTAGCCGCAGGGGCCCTTTTTCCATAGCACACACATTAAATATTGATGCTGTTGAGCCCTTTGTGCAGTACAATGCCTATTGTGCTGTAATAAGTACATTTTTGTCCCTTCATTGAGTCTCTTCATTTGCTACCATTTCGTGTGACATTCTAAGCATGTAGTTTGTGCTAATGTACGGTTTCAGATGGAGAGTAATTTGTTTATGGGAGTTATGCAGCCCATTTTAAATTTGGAAAATCTTTTATTCTCCTAACAGGATCAACCGCATTAACATTTCGCCATATAGCAGTGACGTGGGAAGGAGGAGAGTCGTGATTCATTGAACCCTGTATTTCCAATTACTGACTCCTGGAGGTTTTACAAACTTCTAGCGTATCATTTATTTATACATTGATTACTGGGGAGAAATACAAAGAAACCGCTCTCATTTTCCAGTGCGATGTAGTGGGGACTGGGACACAGGGTTCAGTGAAGGAGATAAATGAGTTATGGCTCGATGAGACTATGGAGAGTTCAGAGCAATTAGAAGTAACAAGAATTACCAAGTCATTTTCACTGGTCAAGGGGGTATGCTAGCCAACCCAATTCCCAGCTAAGGGGTACAGAATTAAGATACGGCTGGCCAGGACCATGCCACAGTGTAGCGGTTGTATTAGCAATGCCTCTCTTACTGCAGTAAAGTCTCTATCAGCCTTAAAGAATACCTTACTTACTTACTCCAATGCTCGGCCATGCAGATTCTAAACCTTCTAGTTCTTTCTTTCCTCTATTTCTGGAGTACTGTAGGGCAGAGATGGTTCTCTCTATGACTCTTTCAGAGTGTGATTCTCTGGTAGCTTCCCTCACTTTCTCAGCTAGAAACTTACTGAACTAGCGGTGGACCTAAGTTCAACTCCTAGCTTCCTACAGAGGCAGGATTCTTAACCCTGACTGATCCATACAAAGATATGAGTTATACAATACATTAAATAACATGAAATACCAAGAAACTATTTTCAAGTACCCTATTCTGGGGCACTGCATTTCTCCAGGCAACATGTTATAGAGCAAAAAGAGTTAAGCACATTGATTTAGAGTTTATGGAAAAATATTCAGTACAATTTGTAATTTTTTTTTATCATTTAAAGGGGTTTTCCAGTTTGCATCAGTATCCTTTAAAATAATCCTTTATAAAGGTAGCTGTACTTTTGTAATGTATTTCTATTACCTTTATTGCGTGTGTCTTCCATTGTGGGCTGTCGTCACATGACCATCTCCGTGTACAGATGTAGCCAAGCTAAAATTGACTCTGGTAATAAATGTTATCTTGGTTATCTCATGATAAAAGCCATTGAAAATACATGAATTTTTTCTTGCAATTCTTTACTTAACGCATTAACCATCAAGTTTAGATCTTTCTCACTTCCTGTGATGTGATGTCTATGGGAGGGGCAGTGATAGGGGAATGTCTATGTAACTAGCTGGGTGGTAGGAGCTATAACATAGCTGGACGTTATTAGGGGCGGTGCTGGAGAAGTGCATCATGGATTTGGTTGGATATAGCAACAGGAAGTGGTACATACAGGATGAAAACAAACCAAAGCAAGTAAAAACGGGTCAGGAGATTCCAAATTTTAAAATGGGAAAGATGTACATAAGATCAGCAAATATATGAACATACAGATGCAGCATGGTTAGCACTCCTTTTTTCTGAGATTTCTGAGTTTGGTTATCTAATCTAAGCAAACACCCTCAATTGATTTTCAATGGCTTTTTTCTCAAGATAATGAAATGAGTTAAGAAATTTGAGTTAACAGAGGGAGTGCTAACCCTGCTACATCTGTATCTTTTAAAAATAATGGCTGTCCCAGAAAACTTCTAAATCTCTACTCAGAGTTTAGGAGTTCAATAGGCGGTACGACTTGTATAAATGTGTATACAGATATAGCTGTTGATTACCCACTGCACTCTAGAGCAGAGAATGAGAAGGGATTAAAATAAACAAAAACAAAAAATTTCCAAGTTACAGTGAATGTTTTTCCACATTATTCCAATATTTTTCCATCAGTCTGCTCAGCTCCTCCTGAACTATAAAATGCTTATTGCAGATAATATTGCATTTGCAACATTGCATTGCAAGGCCTCGCAATCTTTTGTACTTTGGCTTTACCAGTGATACCTTGGCTTCACCACCAGTGGTCGTAAAATCAAGATGTTGTGTAGTTCACCTTTCATTTGTCTCTAGTATTACATATACATTAGCACAAAATGAGCCCATTATATTGCGAAGAAATGGTTGGCTCCTTTACCCACTAGACTACTAAATAAGCACTGCAGCTTCTTTCAGATTTTTAATGTGGCACCCGTTTACATGTGGGGCAGTGAACTGCAACATAACTCCAAAATGCCCAATTCTTTTTTGTCACAGGAGATAAGCTGCTACCATATGAGTCTCTGCTGAGCTGAATGTCCATGTATATGACGGAAGATTGGACGGAAAATACTGGTTTTAGCTGAATGAGCATTTGGCCTTTAGCGATCTAAAGAGTAAGGTCAGATTAAAGACCTTCTGCAAAACTGTGCAGGCAGGATACAGGGGTTAAAGAAAAAAAAAAATTCACATATTTCAGTGTCAAGCTTCTCCCCCTCTTCGGGTCACTGCTGGACCAGAAGTGTGATGTGCTGTCTACATGCATGCCACAGCTGCTGGTCAATCAGAGGCCTCAGCAGTGATGTGTGCAAATATGGCTCTCAAAAGCTGACACTTCTAATGGGCAGTGGGTGTGGAACCACTGTGTCAACTAACCGGGTTAGCTTTGGGCTATACCTAAGGGCATTTTCCTAACGGTTCCCTGTTATTCACCCTTTAACCTGTGTATAGGGATCTGGACATTGCTGCAGGGAACCAACCAGTCTGCTTCCTCTTGGAAAAGTCCTGAAATAGTTATCGGCTGACCCATGGGGGCCAGAGACACCAGCGCGAAGTACCAAACAGACAGGCAATACATATATTCAGGAAACAGGCCAAGGACAGGGCAGGCAGAGTTTGTAAGTATAGATGAAACAGGTTGAAGGTCTGGGCAAGCAGCTGAGGATCAACATGGTAACCAGGCTAAGGGAGGGGCTAAGGCAAGATGCAGTGCAGGGTAAGAAATGAGGCACACTTGCCCGCTGAGGCCACTGATTTGCTGTCGGTGAGAACATGCATGAAGATGGCAGGTCACACTTTTGGCCCAGTTGGGACCAGAAGCAGAAGAGAAGGTTTCTGGAACCTGCATCTTGCCGTCCATATTAAAAGGGGTTCCTAGTTTTAGAGAAGCTGTTTATGGTAGTGTCCCCAAACCAAGAATCAATTGAGGTTCCATGAAAAACAAACAGTCATGTGTTTCTCACAAGCAGTAGGGATGGATGTAGAGCCCTGGAGCAGGGGTATTTTGAAGTCTGGACATTTGTGGACATTTGCCCCTATTTCTCCAATACAAAGTCATCAACTCCCTACTTTATGACACTTTAAAGGGTACTTATACTGGTTAATACTGTGTAACTGCATTTTATATGTTTGTTGTGATATGTATCCTATTCATTTGCATGGTATTTACACAGCACTGTGGAAATGGTTACTGAATACTGAGAGACTTTTGGGACTTTCTAGCTAATAATGAGGTTCTAATAATTTTCCACAGTTACTATAAGGTTTAAACAAGAATATATTTTGGCTGGAAATGGCCAGACTTGTTTACCACGAAAACCCAGCAGACTGACCTTTTGGATGTCTAGTTTAGCTATGATATTAGTCCGAAGACTTGTTTTTGTCTGTAAAAACTGCTACGTCATTCCCACTGACTATTACTGAAGTTCTAATGCAAGTCTGACAGACAACAATTGTAACATTGTAATTTTTTGGGCTGTGTTTCTCCATTTCACCCCTCCCACTTCCTGGACTTATTAGTATTAAACATTGGGGTGCACCAAACCTTGCCATCCCTTCCGGAGAGCAGCAAGACGTGATGACAACTCAACGTTGTCCAGGGGACCCAGTGTAGTGTTGGAGCTACCTCAAACCCGGCCACTGCATAGAAACCTGGTCTCAACATGCTCAAAACTGCTATTAGTGGGAGAGAAGCAAAGCAGTTTACATACCTCCACCAGAAAAAGATGATAGGAATTATGGATTGCTTCTCTCATCCCAATTCAAAAGTATCATTGAAAGGGTAGAAACTTGGGTTTCTTGGGAAAAAGTGTCCATGGGAATTATTGCTGTGGGGTATAGGATGGCAATTAAACATTGACTCATTGAACCAAATGTTAGAGTTCTTCTACCAACCAACAATAAACTTGACCATGCCCAGAGGTGATGGCCCGTCCCTCTCGTCTGATTCACAAGTTTGTCTCCTAGACTTATTGTAATTGAGTTATGAAGATGGAAGATGAGAAGGACTTGTGTGCACTATGGAGAGGTTAGTTATATAACATTGCAGTTTGGGGCTACGTTTCAGAGCTCACTTTGTAAAGATCATGTTATCCTTCCCTCCAGGCAGAGACTCAGTCTTCCGGATGGATTTAACCGCTCTGTGGAGTGAACGTCGTTGACAGGTAAAACTTGGGAATCAGTGCCCCAGGCACGCAATTGTCTGCTCGAGATAAAGCTGGTGAAGAAGAGAATAAAGATTGGAAAGTAAAGTCAGATAGTAAAGTTGTTAAAACTACACATTTCTCTAATGCTTTCGGGTTCCTGTGATCTTCATTTATCAGTTTCAAATGTGAGGCAGCTGCTGAGGAAACTAGAAAAAAAGTCAGTGGTTCCTGCGTGAGATGAGGTGTAGAGAGTGAGTGAAAGGGCTACCATCAGAAAGTGGTTCGCAATAAATAGCTAAAATGTATAAATTGGAGTAGTACGTAGGACAGAATGTGGCAGCGGATGCTGACCACTACAGAGGGGCAAGTTCAGGGAGGTATTTTGTGCTGCTCTGTGGTTTTTGATGCTGCTGGGGCAGCTTATTGTGTTGCACTGAGATATTTGTCTCTGCTGGGGCGGTATTTTGTGCCACAATATGGTATTGCCGGCCCTGCCTATTCATGTTTCCCCGCCTTCTGGTAATTTGGACCCACCTACAACATGGGGCCACTTTCAGTTTTTTTTTCCAGGGCCACTTTAAGTTCCGAGTCTGCCCTGGTAAGACCAGATATGGTGGCCGATGAAGAGTCATAACATGGGAGCGATACGACCACAAACCATGCATAGAAATGAGCCAAAAATTACATGTCTGTGCTAATCGCATTGGTTTTAATTAAAAATTGTCTATCAGCAATTGACTGACAATAAATTTTCAACTATCAATAACAAAACTGCTATGGCTTGTCGGGACAGCCTGCTGGTTGCCTGATGTGGTCCAGGCCTTAAAGCGTTATCCCATGATTGATATAAAAAATGAAAATCAGACATCATATAGTACATGACAGTCTCTTGCTAACAAAGCTAGAACCAGCCCTGTACCTCACATGGATCCAGAGATCTCCCCATTCATTTCTCCAATTGCTAGATTTATTTTAGGCTGGCAGCTCAGGAAGAGTGTCTTTTTGGCTGCAGCTCTCTCTTACTATCACAACTAAGGGTAGTGTCCTTTCTGCTGCATCACTTTCCTTGTCACAGCTTAGGAGGCATATCCTTTCTGCTGCAGCTCTCTCCCTGTAACTGTCACAGTTTTAACAATACATATGGCTGGTGGCAGTTAAAGGATGGAACTGAGCATGTGCGACCACCTCAGAGAAATAAAGAAAAGAACAAACAGCAGGTGGCGCTATACAGATACATTGTGTTGAATAACTCAGAGGTTGTCCTAAATGTTTAATTACAAAAGTATTCAGATCCAGCTGCTGGTTTGAAAAATGTAGAATAGTTTGTTTGCAGACCACTTTGATCATCTGGAAGAGTTAATTGGTTGCATAGTTGTGTAGTACCACAGAGTGGGGCACTACTATTTTGTCACCCGGCTATGGGTTCCCATGTCTAGCAATGTATCCCACTAGAATATTTATTGCAAGGTCTTCTCATTTTACATGTGATATGCCTGGTTTTCCAGCAGGTGGCATATATCCTGGGAGATTCCTTTAGAAAGAATGAAGTTAACCATTTTTATTCTGCCCCCTTTGACCAGAAGTGGGTATTCACGTTTCCCACTAAAGGAGGGGTTTTCAGGAAGTTAGAGGAGTTGACAGAGAGTAAAAAGAGACCAGACAAGGTGCAGTGAGGGAAGCAAGAGCTCTGGGAAAGCAGCTCATAGAGCTGCCCACTCCTGATATTAATAGGACTTTATATCTTAGAGGGGGACAACGTGTCCAAGACACCCCACTCTGTTTGAGATCATAACCAAAACTTAAAGCTAAAGATAGCATTACGGAATAAACAGTCAAGGCCAGCTGCCAGAACCATTCATACTGCTGTGACCAATAAATAGAATATCAAGTACCTTTCTGTCACTGCAAGTCTATACCAAGTAAAGAAAAGTTAAACTTAAAAGTTTGGACTTCATTTCGTTCCTCGTTCCAACTCAATCTCTGCAATGAAGACCCCAGGACGTGACAGCCTGAAGGTAGGAACATCATGACACAAACATTAGGCCACAGTATAACACTCGCATCCTATACACTGGGACTACTCCCCTGGGGGCAGCGCACTGCATTTATCAAGTGAGTGTGTCCTTACACAGTCTGACACTGTCTAATCAGTGCTACTAGTGTCACAGTCAGGAGCTGACTGGCCATAGACTACAAGGGAATTTTCATGGTGGGCCAATGACCAGCGGGCCACCCAAGACCTCCTCATGGCCACCAGATGGGTACATAATGATGACACTCCCAGCATTAATGCAGGAGCATCACACACTCATGCACCTGGCCAGTGGCTGCAGGTGCCCTCCTAAATTCAACTGTATTGCTGTCCTCATGACATACATACATACAGATACAGCTAATACAGACTATAACTTATCCCCTTCAGCACAGCAATGTATGCCACCGTGTTCGTTAAAAGAAAAGGGTGCAAATGTCAGGAATGAAGTCACAATCAGGCCACCAAAGCCGTCATTTGTAACCGTGTATGCGTGCATTTGCAGCCTAGATTATGTCAATTGATATGTCGAAGGAGAAGTTTAATATTCTAACATACAAAGGTATATTATTAGCTTCAAAAATATCCAACGGTATTACTGCAGTACATGCTTTTTAAGTTCACAAAGTGACTGCAATAAATTATAGTAACAGAAAACCGTAAAAGTCTTACTGTGAAACTAAGAAAAAAAAAGGGAGGGGGGGGGGAATCCAAAAGAAATTCTTCAGCGGTAAAGAAATCCAACTAATTGTTTTAAAAACTTTGTCATGAAACTTTGACTAAAACCTGTACAATACAGAAAATAGGTTCTTCTATGAAAAATATCCACAGGTCATACGATTGCCGGGAATCCCAAATGCTGGGACTCTACAACCACTAGAATGGGGGGCTCCTGAGCCCCTCTTTTCCAGAGGGACTTGAATGATGGTCATGCACTGACACTACATTTGATGTTTATGGGACTGTTGGAGATAGCCAAGAGCTGTACTGCTCGTCAGCCTAGCAGACTATGATTGGCTCGGGACCCTGTTCTAGTGATCAGTGAGGTCCCAGTGGTCAGCCCCTCATTTATATTTATCACCTATGGATAAGTAATAAATATATTTCTTGCTATAGTAGCCCCTATAACTGCCCCTTTAAAAATAAAAAAAATTACGGAATTTCAGTTTCCATTTGCCCCCCAAAAATAAATCAAAAGTTTCATTATTGTATATGCACCCCAAAATGCAGACAAAAAAATGACAACCTATCCAACAAAAGTCCTTACACAGCTAATTCAGTAGGACAAAAAGGTGATAGGAAGGTGGAAAGGCAAGCCACATTTTTTGCAAGTGGCATTTATCATGTAAAGAAAGTTAATAAAAGGCACTTACTAATGTATTGTGATTGTCCATATTGCCTCCTTTGCTGGCTTGATTTATTTTTCCATCACATTATACACTGCTTTTTTCCATGGTTACAGACCACCCTGTAATCCATCAGACGTGGTCGTGCTTGTACACTATAGGAAAAAGCACCAGCCTATGTGCGCTCCCACCAGGGCCGGCTCCAGGTTTATGTGGGCCATTGGGCAATAAATCTGAGTGGGTCCTCTCGTGGCATTTTTTTACATTTACATGTCCCCCTGTGGCTCCCACACCATATAATTACGCCCAGGGCCCCCCATAAAGTAGAGTGACCACTTGTGCCCTCATGCAATATAATAACCCCCCAGTGCCTCCGATAAAGTATTATGACCTCCCAGTGGCTCCGTCACAGAGTATTATGATGCCCAGTGGACCCCTCACTAGGGCTTATATTGTATAGAGGGGCAGTGGGGGTCATTATACTGTATGGGGGTCATTGGGGATCATTATACTGAATGAGGGGGGGGGCACTGGGGGGGTCATTATACTGTTTGTGTGGGGGGGGGGGCACTGTGTCTCATTATACTGTGTAAGGAGCCCTCACACAGTATAATACCCCCCCCCCAAACAGTGGCTACCTTCAACAGTATTATAACCCAGGCCCCCTCACAGTGTAATGACCCCCCCAGCGGCCGCTTCACATACCTATCATTGCATGAGTGCAGGGGAGCTGCAGGCCCTTTTATTCACTAACCGCAGCTCATCTCCCTGCGCTTAATGATGAATAAAAGGACCGCCAGCTCTCCTGCGCTCCAGCAATGAGCGCTGCTATCTGTATTGATGGAAGTGCTCATAGCAGCCAGCCCGGCACCCCCCTGAGAGATGGACCACCCTCCTTAGCATGCCACTGCACAGTGGGCCCCCCCAGGAGCAGTGGAAACAAGCAGTGTATAATGTGATGGAAAAATGAATCCAGCCAACAAAGCAGGCAATATGGACAATCACAATACATCAGTAAGTGCCTTGTATTAACTTTATCTGCATGATAAATGCCACTTGCTGAAGTGAGACAACCCCTTTAAAGGAGTTGGCCCATCTCATTCAGTTGAGCGAATCAAATTCAAACAAATTGACTCAAAAAATTTGATTAGCCGCAAAGCCGAATTTCCTCGCGCTTTGTGGTAACAAATCTATTTTCCCTAAAATAGGAAAAAAATATATATATATACTCACCTCATCCATTTGCATGCGAAGAGGCCGTTGTGACCATCTTGATTGAAGATACCGAGAGAAATCTTTAATGGGGTGAAGTATGATGTCACCACGCCAGGACGCTGGCTGGGTGCGGTGTTATCATCAGGGATATCGCATTGAAAAGCGTATTTTCAATGGGAAAAAAATGAATTTTTCTTTTATTTCTTTTTACCACTTAATAGTCACACAAGTGGACTATAACAGGCAATCTTTTGATTGCTTTTAAAATACAATGCACTATCCCTATAGTTGGGGTGGACTAGGAACTAAAAGTAGGCCTGGAAAAAAAACTTAAGAGTGGCCCCATGGTGCAGGCAGGTGCAAATTGAAAGAAGGCAATATAATTAGGCAGGGACAACAGAAGAAGATCAGATTATTATGTCCCCGGCTGGCGGCCATGAGTAGGACTTTGGCAGCCCCCTGGGCAGTGACCCACCTGGAAATTTCCTGTAGGGTTTCTGGCCAATCCGCCCCTGCCTATAGTGCATTGCATTTTAATGTTGATGCAGCCTGCTGGAAAACACTCAAGGCTGGCTGGGGCCTATGCCAGGCCCTAGCGAGCCTCTGTCACCATTTACATGCCGCGGGTGACATTGCCTGCAGCATGTAAGGGGGTAAACAGCCCAGATTGGCAAAAGGTGGTGGCCTAGCCTAAGGTCCCTTAGTGACTGCTGTAAAAAGGTGTATTGGTGGTCACTAAGGGGTTAAAATGCACTTGTCATTTTAGATAAACTTTAAGAATAAGCTGTGATATGTATACATCTGACCATTTATATAACTTGTATCCAGCACTTTTTAGCAGTTTTCTTCTTTGCAGGCTGCATTCAGTTGTCTGAGTTAGTGTGCGGAAACAAGCTGAAATGATGTCTGCTCATAAGCTACACATGGATCACTCAGAAACATCCAATAAGACATTTTAGAGAAACACTGAACAGTAGTGATGTGAATAAAGCACTTGAGGTGAAATTTAGTGCTTACTATTAGCTGCTGAATCATGTTTGTGTGTCGGTTTCTCTCCGCGATTCCTCCTTCCCTCCCCTTTCATAGACCCTTATGGGATGATGTAATCTGAGCCTTCAGTGAGCAGGCAGTCCATCTCTCAAGACGGATTTATCACAAACTTTAGAAAGTTTGTTTAGAAAAGGAGGGGAGAGAGCTATGCTACGATATATCATAAAGCTTTGACTATTCTCCTGTATTATTGATTTATGCAAAATGGTGTGAAATTATAGTGACCATTTAAAGCAGTAAATCCTGGTATAGTGTTGAGTGCGAATATTCGAATCACAAATTTTAATTGCGAATATCGCCACTTCGAGAATTCGCGAATATTTAGAATATAGTGCTATATATTTATCAAATTTATCGCGAATATCGGCACTTAGCAACATCCCTAGCAACCAATAAGAAAGTTGCCTACCCCTTAGTATTGATTGCGAATATTTCAATCGCGAATTTTTATCTCAAATATATTGCATTGCCGATTTTTTCGCACTCAAGTAAATAATGACTGGAGATCACGAATTCTTGAATTTGCTAACTTATGGCGAATATTCAGCTAAAAATTCGCTAAATATATCGTAAATTCGAATATTGCCTATGCCGCTCATCACTAGTAGCGTCTATTGGTGTGGTCAGCGCCAGTATCTATGTACTGTG
The DNA here is from genome assembly GCA_033119425.1 of Bufotes viridis. NCBI lineage: Eukaryota > Metazoa > Chordata > Amphibia > Anura > Bufonidae > Bufotes > Bufotes viridis. The sequence goes on along the minus strand of CM065597.1, from coordinate 26,345,087 downwards.
AGGGTTACAGTCAACTTGGACAAAAGACTGATATCACAGTATAAAGTGAGTGATACACGGGCTGAATCAAGCAGTGATATGTGATGTTTTGTGTTCTCTTTGTCCTGTGTATTTACTTTGACGATCAGACACTATTCAGACATTTACGGAGCATAAAAGAACACCACAGCGCTGTATGTGTGTATGTGGTTATTACAGTATCACTTGCTCTGTGCCTCCTGCCCTTCCCTTCAGAGGTAGCATCTGGTGGGCGTTTTTGAGCACATGTGCAATGACAAGACAAATGGAAGTGCATCGTGAATGGCGCATTCCTCAGAGAGAGGGACAAATAGCAAAGCTTTTAGCGAGACTCGGCTCACAAAGCTGCAAGTGAAATGTGCTTTGTCTTTGTGTTAATGGAATATGTGCAGACTCTTCTGGTATTGTTTGTCCTGTTCTTTATAGTCAGATATTTTCCCCATGTCTCCGATCAGACTTCGCCCTATTCATTATACATCCTCCTTCAGACTGTACTCTCTCTAAAGGATTATTATCAGGACGGTAACTTTCTATATGTGCATCTCACATCTCCGCAACTGCTATAATGGAATGTGTTCTGATAGGATCCTTTATAAAGTGCCATGAATAGGAGTCAGGAATACTGACAGGATAGATAGATATTGTCTGAATTTGCTTACCGAAATTTATCTTTCCTTGAGTCCAAAGGCAGCACAACACAAAGGGCTAATGTCTTGCTCCTACCATCTAGGACAGAAGATAAATCATTAGTAAATCAGACTAATTAACCGCCCTATAAAGGAGGGCACACCCACTAGGTAGATGTGTTTTTCCCAAGCAATGTCTTTTTCAGGGAGGGATATATGTGCTGCCTTTGGACTCAAGGAAAGATACATTTCGGTAAGCAAATTTAGACTTTCCTTATCGTCCTACAGGCAGCACAACACAAGAGGATCTGAAAAGCAGTAATAAACAAGGGGGGTCAAAATCGCAGCCTTAAAGGGGTTCTGCACTTTGTTTAAACTGATGATCTATCCTCAGCATCTGATCGGCGGGAGTCCGACACCCGTAACCCCCGCCGATCAGCTGTTTGAGAAGGCAGCGGCGCTCCACTATTTACCGCAGGCCCAGTGACGTCACGACTAGTATCAACTGGCCTGGGCGGGGCTAAGCTCCATTGAAGGGAACAGAGCTTAGCTGCGCCCAGGCCAGTTCATACTAGTCATGACGTCACTGGGCCGGCGGTAAACAGTGAGAAGGCCGTGTCGCTCCTGGAGTGCGGCTGCCTTCTCAAACAGCTGATCGGCGGGGGTCCCGATGTCGGACCCCTGCCGATTAGATGCTGATGATCTATATAGAGGACAAAGTGCAGAACCCCTTTAATAATCACTTGTCTGTCAAAGGCTTAATTGCAAGCACCAGATACATCCAACTTATATTGTTTTGTAAAGATGCATGGAGAAGACCATGTAGAGGCTCTGCATAATTGATCCAATGTTTTTTTTTTTTCTCTTTGCTCTGCCCAAACGACTAAGTGGACTGAGTTGAGTGTGCTGTAACTCCACCTGGTACCTGGAGTACTCGGAATGTAGAAGAAGACTTTAATAGTATTCTGTAATTGTAATCCAAGCAGTGTAGCTTGCTGGCTTTTATACTACTCTATATAAACATCTGGTCAGCTGACCTGAAGGACCCTGGTTCTCCAATGACCAGTAGATGAAGCTTCTCTTGTTCAGCTGATTGAGGATTCTGACAGATTAATCTTCTAACTTATATTCATGTCAGATGGGAGCTTTGGTAGGATATAGGGCATCAACCTTAAAATCGAGTCTTCTTGATGTACTTTCAGATATGGCCCTTGCAAAGTCTGACACTCTCTTGGCTGATGCACATGCCACCAGATATAAAACCTTCCAAGATACCAACCTTACTGGTGCTTCTGTAAGAGACTGAATTAGAGATTCAACCAGGGTCAGCCCAATTCCAGGCTGGAATAGGAGGCTTAACCGATTAACTTAAATAGAATAAAGAACGTTAAAAAAAAAAAATGCATGAATGCATGAAAACTCCATCTATGCAAGCAGTGGGGGTCATGAAATGCACTCTTACAGTGATGGATTTTAACCCAAACTGCAAACCTTCCTGTAAAAAGTGTAAGACTTCAGACCGATCGGGGTTCTGCAAAGTTTCCTCCACCACATCTTACAAGCCCTTCTCCAGTCCTGAACTGTCAGATTCCAGGCTATAAGCTGAAACATCTCCAGTGGATTCTGTAGGCCTGCTTGAACCAGAAGGTTCGGCTGGACTGTATCTCCAAAAATTCCTCCTGGAAAGTTGTAGCCAGTGAGGGATCATGCCCTCTTGGCCAGATAGGCACTATGGCTATGGCTGAGATCCTGAGCGCTCAGGATATGAGAGAAAATGGAGGAACATTTGGATGAAAAATTCCTTCCCAACTGAAAGACAGACCATGTATTCTTTCTGGTGGATCCACTGGATTCAGGGAGCAGAACTTCTTGAGCTTTGTATAGGAGGCTTTCCCTTAGCATCTAAATGGGGGTACCCCATCTGCACACAATCTGTTAAAAATAAAGTCGCTGAGACTTCAACTTTGACCTACTTAACAGATCGTCTGAATATTCAGAATACCTTGAATGTGGATGGCTGTCTATGGTTGGACATTCCACTGCCCAAAATTTGACTGCATTAACTATACAGTGGATCAGAGCGAGTTCTCTGCCAATTGTTGATATAGCACATGGTGGAGATTAACTGTTTGCTCCCCCACTGACTGATTCTTGAGCCTCCTCTAAATGAAGAGCTAGATGTCCCAGGTCTCTGAAATTGGATCACAGATACATCTCTTGAGGAGACCGCCTCCCCTGAACTCAAAGAATGTGGAAGTGTACTTCCCGACCAGAGTTATCGGAATGGCCAGAAAAGTCTACTTTGTTCAGTATTTCTTGGACGAAGCCATCAATACAGGTCTTCCCGAGTTTCTGGCTTGATCACCACAAGACGAACCAGAGTTGATAAACATTGGCTTCTTCCTGAAACAATGCTGGTTTGCAATGTACACTAATGCCCATGTTAAGGCTTCTATCTAAGAGGTCAGGAAAATATATATTTGTAGACAGAGCAGCTTTCTGGCCTGTTCTGATAGTGATCTTGACTAGCGACAGGAGTGGCAGTTGCACAGGAGGAGGGGGGGTTGAGGTTTGCACAGAAGATGCTGGGCAAGCCCTGTTCAAATATTTGCTATGGGACCCAGTTATTTCTAGTTACACCACTGGCACTTGGTGATGGGACCTTCCTTGAACTCACATCCACCTTGATTTTTTTGGATCCGCTACTATGAGAGCTTAAGCAACCAGTTTCTGGAGTCTAACTGGAAGTTAAGGGCTGAGTTAGTGCCACCACTTAGTAAAAACACCAGGCGATGAAACCAAAGGCCAGTGAATTGAAAATGAGATATCGTGGTGAGTGATGGCCAACCTGAGAAATTGTGATGGGTTGACAGTAATGTACATATAAGTATATATGAGATCTTGGCTATAAAATTGTCCTCCTGGTAAATGTTACATCAAGAAATTGTTCTGAGAAGGTATTTATTTAAACACATCAGATCAGGCCGGAGATTTTTAAAAACATACGGTTGGATACCCAGTCAATAAACTATAGACTAATTCAGTTTAAAATAGTACATGAATTATACTATACCCCTAGATTGTTGAATAAAATGGGCTCAAGGGGCCGTCCAGCTCAATGTTGGAAATGCGGATATAAAGATGCGGATTCCCTCCATCTCCTTTGGAGATGCGGAAAGGTTCAGAAGTTTTGGGAACAGGTCACGAGATCGATCTTTAACATGATTGGTAGAAGTTGGACGCTAGACTGTAAGTCAGTAATTTTAGGCCTTGGGCTGGAGGATGATATTAGAGGGAACATCAAGCGGGAGTGGTTAAAAGGCTGCTTGGTGGCAAAAGTGTTGTTGGTTAGATATTGGGGCACAGAGGTGGTGCCGTCCCTCGCAGAATGGGATCAGTTAATGTATCGGATTTCAATGTATGAGAAATTGAGGAATAATTAGGTCATTGGTAGGAGATGGACATTAGGAGTGGTGGTCTGGCGGAGTGCATCGACGTCTATATCTGTGTTAGGGGTGGGTGGGCGGGGATGAAAAATATTGTAATAATCATGTAAGAATTATGAATTATCCCTTTTGTTTCTTGATGGCTTGTATTTGACTATGATTACAATAAAAAAAAAAAAAACACATCAGATCTAACCTCCATCTTACCTGTGGCACTGCATACACTCTTGAAAAGACCCCAGAAATGTCCTGTGAAAGAGGCTATATGGATGGATAACTGGCTTAGGTTTTCCCTGTCATATCCTTAAAGCTTGTAAAAAAGCGGGATCTTGACATAGGGGCCACTTAATATGGTGGATTTGGTGATCTCTGTAATGGAGACACCCCTTTGCTCGGTTTTCCTTCCTTTGAGGGATATCTGGCTTTCATTGTGTTGTAGACCCATAACTGGGGCTCCACATTTATTTTGCATATTACTGTTTCCCAGGGAGCTTTGCACTTTGGATTGCTGTGTTGAGACTCTTAATTGAGGCTCCGCTGTGTTTTCTGTAGCTGGTCTCCTTGAGATCAGCTATTATTTTGTTTGTGAAAGAGGCTAGGATTTTCCTGTGAAGTCCTGAATCAACCACCATATGAGGCTTTGTGAAGGGTTGACCATTTTGCCTTGGTGGGCAACTTCTTTTACCTGAGGGAGTGTTTGGGTACAGGATTCTATCCAGGAGTCTGACGTAATCCTTTCCCAATTTGAGGAAAGGTTCTGTAATCCCACCGGAAGCCTGGTGTCCTAAATTTGATGTTTCCCTGTTCCAAATTTCCACTTTCTAGTGCTTGGAGAGCCTGAACACTTAGAACTTACTCTTCTCTATCTGTTACTTCTGAGCCCCTCTTAGGTAATCTTTGGAATAAAAATGACAAGAATGAAACTAGACCTAGAGGTATATTGTGGAAAGGAGACCCCTCTGTAACAACGATTGATTCTAAATAGAATTAATTTGGTGAGGAAATAAATGGCACTAACAGAATGTCCCTTTGCGCAGTGTCCATGGGGATCACATGAACTGAGAGGGACATTCACATGAAATAATTTTCTGATTCTGACACGTCCCGCAATTTGCAAATCCCATGTGGACCCATTATTACAATGAATACTGTGAGACACGGACAGCACACAGTATGCCGTCCACATCTGCACATCCATTTCGCAGCTCGAAGAGATAGAAAATGTCCCACCCTTTTCCATATTGCGGACAAGAATGGGCATTATCATATAGGGCAGGAAGTTCTGAACCGCAAATGCAGAATGCACATGGCGGATCCATGTCCTATGGATCCGCAACTTGTGGTCCACAAATCGGATATCGTTGTATGAATGGACCCCCCAATCTTAGTGACTAAGCGAGACTTCATGGGGAAGCAATCCCTATGTCACTAGGAGACTGAAGCCAAAGACGCTTTGCTCTCCGCCATAGACAAGGAATTACTATGTTTCGGAAGGAAACAATCTTTCTGACCATAGGGATAACCTGACAGCCAGAAAAAAGTCTTCCCAGACAGACCGGCCACTGGAATATTACCTTAGGGGGGTTACCCCGCTGAGCTGAGACTGCAGGATCTGTAAGACACAACTGTAATCTAGCTCCCACATAATGTTACCTGTCTGGCTGGAACCACACTCCTGCCATACTATTTTCCCCCTCCATTTTGGGTTTATCCCCTCTGGGTGCAACCATTTCAAGGTGAGCTAGCACAGCTTTTAATAATGAAGGTAAATTAAGGTATGTCATCATGAAACAAAGATCTTGCAAATCCTCCTGATCACAGAGCCCACATCCAGGTGAGATGAGGCCGGAGATAAGGTAAAGGAGTTGTAGAAAAGCGAGGTCTTATAGCTATATGAGCAGAAAGGACCAGAGAGGGAAAGCTTCTGACCGCTGAGAAGTAAACCATTCCACAATCTTTGCACCATGTCTGCACTGGAGACCTTCAGCTGGGAGGCAATGGTGCAGACCTCTCCTACATTGTCCACCGTTTGGTGCAGACCTCTCCTACATTGTCCACCGTTGGTGCAGACCTCTCCTACATTGTCCACCGTTGGTGCAGACCTCTCCTACATTGTCCACCGTTTGTGCAGACCTCTCCTACATTGTCCACCGTTGGTGCAGACCACTTCTACATTGTCCACTGTTGGTGCAGACCTCTCCCACATTGTCCACCGTTGGTACAGACATCTCCTACATTGTCCACCGTTGGTACAGACATCTCCTACATTGTCCACCGTTGGTGCAGACCTCTCCTACATTGTCCACAGTTGGTGCAGACCTCTCCTACATTGTCCACCGTTTGTGCAGACCTCTCCTACATTGTCCACTGTTGGTGCAGACCTCTCCTACATTGTCCACCGTTGGTGCAGACCTCTCCTACATTGTCCACTGTTGGTGCAGACCTCTCCTACATTGTCCACTGTTGGTGCAGACCTCTCCTACATTGTCCACCGTTTGTGCAGACCTCTCCTACATTGTCCACCGTTTGTGCAGACCTCTCCTACATTGTCCACCGTTTGTGCAGACCTCTCCTACATTGTCCACCGTTGGTGCAGACCTCTCCTACATTGTCCACAGTTGGTGTAGACCTCTTCTACATTGTCCACTGTTGGTGCAGACCTCTCCCACATTGTCCACTGTTGGTACAGACATCTCCTACATTGTCCACAGTTGGTGCAGACATCTCCTACATTGTCCACAGTTGGTGCAGACATCTCCTACATTGTCCACAGTTGGTGCAGACATCTCCTACATTGTCCACAGTTGGTGCAGACATCTCCTACATTGTCCACAGTTGGTGAACATACTAACATTTGAGGTTTTATGGGATTCTTTGCAGAGTTCTGTAATTGTAACATAATTCGCTCACTAATACATAAAAGCTATATATGAGCCATTCCCATACCCAGGATCCTTAGAGCTTCTACGATTCCGCTGCTGCAGTAATAGCTCACACTGTGCAGAGCCACAGATGTAGCTGAGCTAAAAACAGCTCTGATAACACATGGCACAGAGTTATTTTGTACCATTTTGACTAACTCTTGAAATACATTGAAAGAGTTAGTTAACCTCTTGTGCCATTTTTTACTTAACATGTTACCCATCAAGTTTAGCTCAGCTGCACCTGTATACTTCTACTCAAAAATGGCTCCTGAGATGGAGACGCTGCTGCAAATCTGAAGGCAATAACAGTGCTTGTAATAGCCAAACCAGCACTTCTCACAGGGACACACCCTGAAACATAGATAGATAGTTTGCAGGGAACACCCGATGCATATGAGAAACTCACCAGGAACCTCCAAGATAAATCTCAGCTCACTCCTCCCATGGAAACCCTGATGGAAAAAAATAAATCCTGGAAACCACTTCCAGATCAGTAACGTTATGCAGTTAATTCTGGAGTAACCCTCCAGCTCTATAACATGCATATAACTCTGGAACCCACTTCCAGTTCAGTAATGATCTGCAGTTAACTTTGGAGCACACCTCCAGCTCTATAACATGCATATAACCATGGACTCTCGTCCAGCACTCTCATACGATATTCTGGAAACCACTTCCAGCTCTATATTATCAGGCTTCACAACCGTACTGGGCTTTGCAGCAGCAGGAGCCTCTGTATGTGTGAGCTTCATTGTCCTAGACAGTAGAAAAAAACATATCTACCTAGTGGGTGTGCACTGCTTTATAGGGGGGTTAATTAGTCTGATTTACTAATGATTTATCTTCTGTCCTAGACCAGAGGAGCAAGACATTAACCCTTTGTGTTGTGCTGCCTGTAGGACGATAGGAAATGATAGATAGATAGATAGATAGATAGATAGATAGATAGATAACACGAAAAATTCCACAGCACTTCCTTGTCAGTGAAAAAAAGGTTCTTACTTTATTTTCCGGGTAAAAAGCCACGTTTCGGTGCACCCAATGGCACCTTTTTCAAGCAGTGATGATAGATAGATAGATAGATAGATAGATAGATAATAGATAGATAGCATTGATCATGTAAAGGAAGTTAATGCAAGCCATTTACTAATGTATTGTGATTACCCATATTGCCTCCTTGGCTGGCTGGATTCATTTTTTTCATCATATTATACACTGTTCGTTTCCATGGTTATGACTAGTGATGAGCGGGAGGTGCCATATTCGATTTCGCGATATTTCGCGAATATTAGCTTGAATATTCGTCATATATTAATCGAAATCGAATATTTGTCATTATTCTATTTAGCGCAAATAATATGCGATTTAATTATTTGCGTATTGCGAATGAAACTTTGAACGGGGTATAAAGGCAACTTTCCTGTTGGTTGGCTATCTAGAATTAACGAAGATAACGAATATAGCGCTATGTTCTCCATCTTCGTTAATTCTAGCAAGCCAACCAATAGGAAAGTTATACCCCGTTCAAAGTTTCATTCGCAGTACGTAAATATTACATTACGTTATATTTGTGTACTGCGAATGAAACTTTGAATGGGGTATAACTTTCCTATTGGTTGGTAGACCAATAGGAATTAACGAAGATAGAGAACATAGCGCTATATATATTCTCTATCATCGTTAACGGTATCTTGGGTTCAGATTGAAAAAAAGAATTAATATTTGTTTTTTACGAATATATAGCACTATATTCTAAATATTTGCAAATTAGCGCAGTGCCGATATTCGTAAAAAATTAGTTATTCGAATATTTGCTCTCAACACTAGTTATGACCACCCTACAATCCAGCAGTGGTGGACGTGCTTGCACACTATAGGAAAAAGCACCTGCCTATGTGCGCTCCCATAATCCCGGCCACCAGAGAGGCCAGAGCTTTTTCCTATAGTGAGTAAGCCATGCTATTTGCTGAAGCAAGACAACCCCTTTAAGTACTCAGGTACCCGGCCAGTGACCGCACATGCCCCTCTGAATTCAACTATGTCCCGCATCTCACTTCCTAAGCCCCCTGTTCCATAACTTAATCAGAGACAACTGGAGGAGGAGGAGTGAAAATGGTCTCTCTTGATGGCCACCAAAGAGGGACAGCTTTGGGGGCAATAGATTGTGCTGCACCGTGGTATATGGTATTTTTCACTATGGTATTGCTGACCCCTCCCACTTATGTTGCCCCGCCTCTGGTCATTTTAGATAATACTACAACATGGGGCCATTTTAGTTTTTTTTCAAGCGGGGCCAATTTAAAGAGGACCTTTCACTTAGGATTGAGGTAGTGAAATACTTACACTACCTTCCTGGGCTTCCCCCGCTGAGGTCCAGGCAACAGTTTTTTTTTAAAAATAACCCCCAGTCCCTCCGCTCTGGTCCCCGTTAGTTTTCATATGCGGCGATTCTTTGCATGAGGCGGGGACTCGTCTTTTGCCTGGGGAGTGGTTTTCCTCTCCCTGGGTGCGAGCCGAGCGCTATGATTGGGGAGCCACGGAGAAGGAAACCACTCCCCGGGCAAAAGATGAGTCCCCGCCTCATACAAAGAATCGGGGGTTAATTTAAAAAAAAAACTGTTGCCTGGACCTCAGCAGGGGCCGCCCAGGAAGGTAGTGTAAGTATTTCACTACCTCAATCCTAAGTGAAAGGTCCTCTTTAAGTTCCCAATCCACCCCTGCATACAGGTATTTAAAAAAAAAATGGCCTAGAGAGGGCTGGGAGTAAAAAATGAAAAATCTTTTTTTAGACCACAAAACTAACTTATCTGATGACCTCCATGAAAAAAAGACATCCATACATCCAGTTCAGTCTATACAAGCCAATTTTCCTGATTTTAGGGGGAAAAAATTCCTTCCCGACTCCAATCAGACAATCAGAATAGCTCCCTGGATCAACAAACAATTGCCTTTAATATTATTACACTCCAGAAATCCAGAGTAAAACCAAATATGTTCTCAGCGTTAGATTTTGTCCTTTTAGAACGGGAGATTGTGGAGACCGCCAAGGTGGTAGAGTCACTGGAGCAATTGTCCCGTAACAGGTGGGGACCCATTCATTTTCAATGGGGCCGGAAAAGATGCGGTGTGAGGGTTTAGTGTGACGGCAGTGTGCACCTATCTCTGGTTCTGTGTTTGTTCTGAATTCTTGCCACATCCACATAAATTTCATCTTATGTAGGATGTCCATTGTGGTATTAGTAGTCCGTTGCTGGCATCATCCATTGCATGCATTTTTTGCTGGTGATTGCCATTAGCAACTGACTACAAGTGCAGGATGTGCTCCCCTATAGAAATGCACAACTGCATATGGGTATGAGCGCATCCTGCTTTTTTATCACCACATTTTTTGATGGTTTATATATATATATATATATATGTACGGAGGTGTATAAACTCCAATTTAAATGTGCCTGTTTTTCATCTTCAGGTCACATTTGGGTGCATCTGCTAGGCCTTGGGCTATATCAGTCAGTCTTGGGTAGGGCTCATAGACACCTCCCACCTCCCATTGCAAGCATGGCTACATGCTGGAGGTAACAGAGGAGATGTTTGTGAGTCGTCCTAATGCTCCTGTAATTGCCCACTGGCCCCTGATATCGCCCATATGGCGCAGGTAGGTGAGTGTTAGGGCCTCGGGCTACTTGAGAGACCTTGACGCTGGTGCCCGAGGCTTAAGATATGTCCTCCTAGTAGGATGTGTCGAACTAACCTCTCAATTTTTAACATCAGTGTGAGGGTTTAGTGTGACGGCAGTGTGCACCTATCTCTGGTTCTGTGTTTGGCCGGAAAAGATGCGGACAGCACACAGTGTGCTCTCCGCATCCGCATTTCCGGTCCGCGGCTCCGCAAAAAAATAGAGCATGTCCTATTCTTGTCTGCAGCTGCAGACAAGAATAGGAATCCTCTATAAAAGTGCCGGCGATGTGCAGCATCAGTATTTTACGGACCGCAAGACACGACAGACGTCTGAATGGCCCCTTAACCATAGCAATTCCCAAATTCTTGATAAGGTGTTCATTTTATAAAACTCTCCCTAATTTCTTGTATTTTCTTCTCATTCCAGGAGTGGAGACAGCTGGCGACATGATGCAGAGATGTCTACAAAGCATTTCTACACCACGTCACCAGTAAGACCCAGGTCATCGAGAACAATGTTCCACAAATGTCAGAAACCAGTAGACTCCTTCCCATATGACAAACATCTTGAGATTTTTTCCATCTGAGGAGATGAACAGATGTTGACATTCTCTGGTGGTAATTCCCATGGCTGTCAATTTACCAGGAGAAAATAACCCTTCGTCTGACCTCTTTTAATATACAGAAAATGGAAGGAGAGACAGTGACAGATATTTCAGTCTGTGCCATCATGGTCAGGATATTAAGACGCCCATGACCTTTCAGTGCCGTATGTCCAAGGACAAAAGACGGGCAGTGCTATACTAATAAACCAGGGCAGCAATGATAGGTCATCAATCTTAAAACAATGTTGTTTTTTTTCCCTGTATGACGTCCCCTCTGAGACCTCCGGGTGTCAAAAAATAGCATAAGAGCGAGACAAACACACATCACACACCATGGATCGTGCACTTAGAGGCTCCTTCACGTACCATGTGGGTGATGAGATGTCACTGCTACAGCTCTGCTGTCTTTTTAGTCTGACTTTTATCCACTCAACTGTGAAATCCTTTTCCCCGTATCACACCTCCAGCATCTCACTGTTATTCTTGTTTTATGCCTGCTAAGCTTTTAATTTGAGGTATTAAATCCCAGCGACACATAGGAGAGGTCATCGCAGGTTCCCATCTAGTAGATGCAATGGACAGATATGTCCTGGGTTACAGCAGTCACTTGTACCATACATCCATCTTCATCAAAGAGGTTGTCTCACCTCAGACATGGATGGCATATTGTTAGGACATGCCATCAATGTCAGATAGGGACCCGCTCCTATAGAGAATGGGGCCCCCAGAGCGAAGGAGAGCACACCACGCATGCACGGCATGCTTTCCATTGATTTCTTTGGTAGTTCCAAAAATAGCTGAGCACCAGAAATAGCTAATCTAGCGTTTGACTATTTTCGGAATTTCCATAAATAGTCATATAAGATAGGGCCTGGGGCTATCCACAGTATTCAGTATATTGGGCAGACTAGATGGGCCAAATGGTTCTTATCTGCCAACACATTTTATGTTTCTATGATTTTGCCTGCCTTGGATCTCACATCTGGACCCTTTTTGACTTGATCCTTGGGACTCAAACTTCCTGGAACCAAGCACAGAACTATATCTACTGCTATATTTGTTACTAGCATTACGTATATACAGCCACTGTCCTGGTATATTCCTTTTGATTTACGTATTTTCTTAATTTTTTGCTGTAGTTTGAAAAAGGCCGTATGTGGTCGAAACGTCACTTGATTTGTACAGCCGCATTTCCGAATAAAGATCAATAAATCTGCAACTATATTGCTGGAGTTTCAATTTTACTGGCATATATGCTGCCAGCTGCTGGTGAACCAGGCATATAACATGTAATACAACAAATAACAGTTACACAGCAGAACAATGAACGCACCGTGTAAGAAGACCTGGAATAACTACACAGATGACATTATGGTTAGCCCATTAGAGACAGTAGCAGGGTGTAGGAATGGCAATGCTACTGAGGGGTATTACGCACATGGTGACACAAAGCAGAAATAACATGCATGAAAGAATAATAGATATAGTAAATTTTTGAAAATCAGGATGGCAGGTTCCCTTTAAATTCTTGGGATAACCCCTTTAAGAAAGTTTGTGAAAATTACCTATTTTATTTAATTCAAGTCTAATGCTAAATAGATTTTTTTAAAGAATTTTTGGTATTTACTTTTTGATGTTCCTATCTACTGTATATTTTAAAAAAAAAACAAATCCTGCAATTTTCTTACACTGGCCAATGTAGCATTGTAGAAATAACTTTTCAGTTGTCACCTCATTATCCTCATAGGCATGATAGTGCAATGAAATATACCCCCTATAGGGGGAGCACATTGGAAGCACAAGCTAGTGCAACATGTCTGCTGGCTGAATATGCCCCGACTCTAGCTACCCTTTGTTTTAAAAAGATGGAATAAAGCATTGATTTTATGGTAAGTCCTTCAACTTTTCTCTTACTTTTATGAATAGTTGAAAATGGCACAGGATTCGGAATTTCCACTAGAGGATATCACAGCTTACCTCCTCTGACTCCCCGCACAATGACCTCTGCTGCATGGGTCACAGAGTATGTCTAGAAAATTCTACTATAGAAAACAATGGAGGCTTCATGTCTATTGTCTCTATGGTCCATGTGGCTGTTGTAAAGCATATCTATAAATGCAGCTAACATGACCGCCGAATTGGGTGCATCACATTCAGGCGATAGCAAACACAATACTTATTAGAATTAATGGATTTTACTAAAGCTGTGGCGCAACCAAAAGAACAAGCGGACACTCCATGTGGGATTTAAACTGGCCACAGCTTTATTGAATAATAACAGATAACTCCGAAAACGATATGCCTGTCGCAGTGAGCCGCAGCAGGCACGATTTTATACCCCGACTACTGAGAGATGAACCCGTGGGGTACCACGTCTCAGTATTAACTCCCCAAATTCCATCATTTTCTGGCCTCACAACAGCGCCAAAATAAAGCTGTGACAATATAGAAATAGTATCCATATATTTTTTGCCATTTGTATTCATTTTTTCATTTCATTTGTATTTATTTATATACATATAATATATATATACCGTATTTTTCGCTTTATAAGACGCACCTGATGATAAGACACGCCTAGGTTTTTGAGGAGGAAAATAAGAAAAAATATTTTGAACCAAAACGTGTGCCTTTGGTGGGTTTTGAACTAATGGTGGTCTGTGGATGACACTGTTATGGGGGATCTGTGGATGGCACTATTATGGGAGATCTCCGGATGACAGTGTTATGGGGATCTGTGGATGAAACTGTTATGGGGATCTGTGGATGACACTGTTATGGGGATCTGTGGATGACACTGTTATGGGGGATCTGTGGATGACACTGTTATGGGGATCTGTGGATGACACTGTTATGGGGATCTGTGGATGACACTATTATGGGGATCTGTGATTGACACTGTTATGGGGATCTGTGGATGACACTGTTATGGGGATCTGTGGATGACACTGTTATGGGGGATCTGTGGATGACACACTGTTATGGGGATCTGTGGATGACATTGTTATGGGGATCTGTGGATGACACTGTTATGGGGATCTGTGGATGACAGTGTTATGGGGATCTGTGGATGATACTGTTATAGGGGATCTGTGGATGACACTGTTATGGGGGATCTGTGGATGACACTGTTATGGGGGATCTGTGGATGACACTGTTATGGGGGATCTGTAGATGACACACTGTTATGGGGATCTGTGGATGACACACTGTTATGGGGATCTGTGGATGACACTATTATGGGGATCTGTGATTGACACTGTTATGGGGGATCTGTAGATGACACATTGTTATGGGGATCTGTGGATGACACTGTTATGGGGATCTGTGGATGACACTATTATGGGGATCTGTGATTGACACTGTTATGGGGATCTGTGGATGACAGTGTTATGGGGATCTGTGGATGATACTGTTATAGGGGATCTGTGGATGACACTGTTATGGGGGATCTGTGGATGACACTGTTATGGGGGATCTGTGGATGACACTGTTATGGGGGATCTGTAGATGACACACTGTTATGGGGATCTGTGGATGACACACTGTTATGGGGGATCTGTGGATGACACTGTTATGGGGGATCTGTGGATGACACTGTTATGGGGGATCTGTGGATGACACTGTTATGGGGATCTGTGGATGACACACTGTTATGGGGGATCTGTGGATGACACTGTTATGGGGGATCTGTGGATGACACTGTTATGGGAGATCTGTGGATGACACTGTTATGGGGATCTGTGGATGACACTGTTATGGGGGATCTGTAGATGACACACTGTTATGGGGGATCTGTGGATGACACTGTTATGGGGGATCTGTAGATGACACACTGTTATGGGGGATCTGTGGATGACACTGTTATGGGGGATCTGTGGATGACACTGTTATGGGGGATCTGTGGATGACACTATTATGGGGATCTGTGGATGACACTGTTATGGGGATCTGTGGATGATGCACAGTTATGTGATTATAACCCCCATCATCCTAAAGAATTGGTGTATTCTTAAGGATAAGGGGAGTTATAGTCACATTAAATATAACTACTGTCCAGGTACTGTTCAGTAATTGGCATGTAATAAGACTATAACCTCATCCATATAGTCATATTTAATATAAACACATGCCAATTACAGAACGGTCCCTGGGCAGTGTTTATATTAAATATGACTATAACCCCCTCTCATTTATAGGAATCCACCAATATACTGCAGTACATGGATAGATTCCTATGGATGAAGGGAGTTATAGTCATATTTGACACACATTTCATTTTTACCGGATATCTCCCCTGAGCTGCACTCACCCAGGAACTTTAGGTCACAGACAACACAGGACCACAAAACTGCTGCGCACAGCAGGAGCAGAGCTGGCACAGCGGGGGGAGCAGGAGCAGTTCCCGCCGCACTCACCACCAATCAGCCGAATGGCCAGGGTACAGCGCAGAGGAGAAAGTGATTCTCTCCTCTATCCTCACATGTCATCTGTCAGTCTCCCCCATGTAACATGGCGCTCACCCGCGGCCAGTCCTTGGTGACGGGGTAAAACCTCCTGTTGAAGCTGTCAGTGATGAGCACAGACTGGAGCGAGGGCAGCTAATCGTCTCCCCCTGCTTCCCTACACGCAAAGCTCCTGAGCTCCTTCAATAGTGCGGGGCAGGAGGCGCGGGCTGGCAGCTTCACTAAATGCTAACTGCTGCCATCAGTCCACCAGCTCCTTCAATAGTGCGCGGGATGGCGGTAGAAGCTAGCCTTCACTGAAGCCGCCAGGCCGCCCAATAGTTCGTTAGTGAGAGCTGTTACTGAGCTCCTGAGCTACTTCAATAGTACCGGCCATCCTGCTTTGCATCACCTTCGCTTTATAAGACACACTGACTTTTCCCCCTCACCGTGACCTCCGTGGGCCGCCCCCCATAATTATGTACAGAATATAAATGGAAAAAGTAATAATTACAATAAAAAAATAAAAACAGGTCATAAAAATATTTGTGGTCGGGCACTCACGACACGAAGGACTCCTACCTGCTGGGTTAGCTAAAGCGGTTAGAGTTATGCCGAAACCGCGTCATTGAAGAGATAGCTGAAGGAGGCCATCCCCTTGATGTGAAAACTGAGGTTGAGGGTGGGTAGGGTGGGTAGGGTGGGAGAGTTGACAAGTCGTTCGTTGAAGGAGGGGCAAAACCGCCATGATATAGGCAACCGTGCCCCTCCCACAAATACAGGCCAAAGAATCGGCCTTACCACGTATCAGAATCTGATTTTAATTAGTAATAAAAAGTATACTGTAGGTAATACATTCCCTTTAGGTTCACATGGTGGTAGCAATGGTGGCATTTGGAATTAAAGGGGCAACATATTCTGTCCAAGATTTATAGAGGTTGTCTTAAGAAGACAACCCCCATCCCTATGACCTATTGGAAACTCCATTCATCAGCAAGAACAAAGGCATGCTATCTAAAAACTGGCCCCACCCCGGCAGATTTGAGCCCTCCAAATATTACATAAGCTACAGTAGTCATCTGATTAATGTAATTCTACATTTCCCCAGCAGGGGGCATCTCTAATGCAAGGGGGTTGGCTCTGATAAGTCAACCCTCTCTAAATACAAAGGGTAATAATATGCGTGCCATCTTCTCATCAAGACGTTAGAATTGTGTTGATACCATTAATGCCAATGTACAAAAGAGTCCAATGGCGGGTTTACACGACCAGAGGAGCAGCTGCTTGTTCAGTGGGGGAAGCACAACGTGTAATTGCAGCGATAACCTCTACAGTATGGGAATGGGCGATCGTAGGAACATTTGTTCCCATTCCCAATAGTCTGCCCAAGAATGTCCTCACCTGGTGAGGTGGATTCTGTTATCCGCTTGTCTGGTAGAGAAGATTGTGACCAGCATGGATAGGCAGTTCTGGAAGAGCAGGAAGATAGGTGTAGTAGGACTGGAGAGCTAAAGTAACAGAGCTGGAGAGCAAGTGAAGCAGAGTGTGTAACCTGGTGTTGCAGAACTGTAGGCCTGATACAGAGCTGGACATTGGATGCAGCTGGGTTGCTTGAGACCATGCGGTAAAGGTACTCGACAGACTGTTCCAGCAGAGGAACAGCCTGCTGAAGTTCACTGTAACCGACATACCTGGATAGGGCAGCCGCCAGAACCTATTGACCATAATGGGATCTGGCGAGGTTTCCGCCATGAAAGGCAGTATCCAACTAGGCTAGAGCCGTTGAACTCTGGTAGGCTGTTCCTCTGTCGAAACAGTCTGACGGATACATTCACCGCAGGTGTGAAACTAGTCTAACAAAGCTGATGTCGAAGAGTTATTGCTGAGTAAAGCAGATGGAGTACAAGGATGTAGACTACTAACCTTGAGAATCAGGCGGTGTTCAAGCTATAACGGAATCCATAAAACGGAAGGACGGATCCGTTCTTTTGCCCATAGACTTCTATTATGACGGAATGCAAAACGGAAGCTTTTAAAGAGCACGCCGTTTGCTTTCTGTCATAATACAAGTCTATAGGAAAGCATAAGTCCTGTGGACTTTGTTCTCCGTCTTACATAATGGGACCCTGACGGATCCGTTATGACATGGAAAGCAATAACGGAATCCCTAACGCTAGTGTGAACCCACCCTAAGATTACTTCATCACTGCATGCTGGGTTGAGACTTGCTAGAACAGACTGAACTGGCTGGGGAAGGGGTGAAAGGAAACACACAGCACTGGATACGGAGAGATGAGATACTGGTGCCCCCGATAAAATTTTCCCAAATGTTTATCCTCCAAGTGGTGCCTTGGATTCTTTTGCACATTGGTTTTTTGGGTGGATTAAGCTGGGATCAGACCATAAGAATGCCCACCACTACTTGACTGGTGCACATGATACACTTTTGGATAACATTGATGCCACCATAATGTCATTTAATTGTTTTCCTACGGTATATCTCCATTCATCCTAAATGTTCACCCAAGTTTGGTTTACCAGAAAGACTACAGAAAACGAGCCAAAAATGCAATTAACAAATGTATTTCAAGAACTCGATGGGAACTTCACTATAAGTGGATTGTGGCAGGACCACGTGTAACATGGCTTCTCTTTGCACATGCATTGTAGCTGGGGACAGGTTTGTCCATCAAGAATATCGCTGACATTGTATATATCTTTGCTATAAGAATTAATTGGAGTATCAAATGTTGAACAAATGACACACTGAAAGCTGATATCTAATATATAAATCGTGTATGTCCGCTAAAGGAATCCGCATTGTCGCATTTACAATCATAAAATTTGGCACACAGTTACATCAGGTGTCCGGGAAGGTTTTAGACCGAGTCTCGGCTCTCTAGCATGTACCATTCCTGAGATATTCCAAAAAAATGCATTAGCCAATAGACGCCTGGTCACATGACCCTTATCAGCCAATAGAAGCTCGCAGGCCCATAGTCTCCACATACACACAGTTTTACACCAGGTTTCCATAACAACCCAGCCATTTTTCTTTTGTAGGTCAGCTTGAAAGGGGCAGGGCGCTGTGGATGACACTGTTAAGGGAGCGCAGTGCTGTGGACGTCACAGTTAAGGGGGCAAAAGACGGACTTAAAAACCCCGCCCGCAGGTCCAGCAAGCCAAGCCCCTGACCCAGTTAGACCATGTCCCCTCCCACTCCACAGCAGGCGAGGATTGAAAAAAAGAAGGTAAAAATCAACTTCTCTCAGCTGCAGGAATCCAATAGAAGAAGAAAGGTCCAGCTTCCCATCGATCATTAAAAAGCTTTATTCACATATTGCGGTACAAATAAAAGTAAAACAGCGGGCAGAAACGTCTACCGGTTTCAGATCCAAATATAGCGATCCTTCCTCATGACAAGGTGTTGAGAGGGAGGGTTACTTTTTCCCTGCAGCTCACGCTCAGACAGCACAGTGCTGCTGTCTAAGACTGAGCTGTTCAAAAGGGCTTCCCTGTGTCCATCCAGGCACTGCTCCGGACGGAGGACTGGGAGTCTGAAAGCCGGACTATCCGGCCTAAAACTGGACCTCTGGCCACCCTAGGGACAGGCTGCTGTTGAGGTCACAGTTAAGGGGACGGTCTGCTATGGAGGTCAGTGTTAAGGGACAGATTGCTGTAGAGGCCACTGTTAAGGGGACGGGGTGTTGTGGAAATCACTGTTAAGGGTGTGGGATGCTGTGGAAGTCACTGACACTGTTAAGGGGGCGAGATGCTGTGGAGGTCACTGTTAAAGGGGTGGGCGCTGTGGAGGTCTCTGTTAAGGGGTCAGGGAACGGTGGAGGTCACAGTTAAGGGGTCAGGGAATGGTGGAGGTCACAAATAAAGGGGCAGCCACTGTGGAGGCCACTGTTAAAGGGGTAGGCTGCTGATGAGGTCACTGTTAAAGGGGTGGTCTGCTGTGGAGGTCACTGTTAAGGGGGCGGGCGCTGTGGAGGTCTCTATTAAGGGGTCAGGGAATGGTGAAGGTCACAGTTAAGGTGACGGTCCGCTATGGAGGTCAGTGTTAAGGGGAGGATGCTGTAGAGTTCACTGTAAAGGGGGCGGGGTGTTGTGGAAATCACTGTTAACGAGACAGGGTACTGTGGAGGTCACTAATAAAGGGGCGGCCGCTGTGGAGGTCACTGTTAAAGGGGAGATCACTGTGGATGTTACTGTTAAGGGGGCAGGCCGCTGTGGAGGTCACTGTTAAAGGGGCTAGGTAATTTAGATGTCACTGTTATAGTGACACACACAAACATTAAATGAAATAGATAAAATATACACGTGCGAAGCTGGGTCCTTCTGCTTGTTTCCAATATATTGCAGGTAGATAGACGACCCTTTATTTTTGGAATTGGTCCTTTGTATTCAGCACCGTAAACATTCTCCTGCACAGGTAAATATCTAAAAAACTGCTTTATTTTACCAAGTGCTTCGGCCCCTTTATTTCTGCGTCAATGGAGCCCACCAATTCACCATTGTGTTATGACATATCCTAGATATATCTAATCAATCTATGACCAAGGACTAAACCTTGTCTACAGTCACCCAATCATAATTCAAGAAAGTCACACTCACTTAATGACAAATAGTAAATCAGTAACTTACAGCCATAAAAACCCTTCCAAAAACTCCTTGAAATCTCGCAACCACAGTCCTGATGGAAGTCAGATAAAGCAATATGCTGACCTTGCAGATAATTGACATAAGAATGGAGCTAGGACACCCAAGACAATAAATCCCGAAGAAACAAGCACCAGGTCCAGTGATAACAAGGCAATGGATAGTTTTAGGTTGTCTTTGAGTATAGTGATTTATGACCCTGTAAGGTGGGTGGGTAGTATGTTGACCATGTTGTGTAGTGTTTGCCATAGAAAATGGATAAGGGCAAGCATTGCAGCTTGATTTAGTCAGTAGCTGGCAGTACGGGTGGCTCAGGAAGATAAACCATCTAGTGGTGGGTTAGTTAGTAAAGGTAGAGTGTGTCTATACATTTATGAGCAATATGACACCAAGGAGTGTCACTTCAGATGCCATTATCATCAGGAGAGAGATACATGCCAGCCTCAATGACCACCATGGGGTGCTCTGATGTGTCCTGACATTGCATCATCTATGTGGACGGCCTAGAATCTTATTAGGTGACGGAAAATGGCAGCCATATAGTTGGCTGTGTGACCCTGTGCAACCTGGAATTCGGGGACTTTCGGGACAAACGGTGCATGTTGGAAAGAGCAACCACAGAGTCCTTTCTGGAGAAAGACATCAATAGAGCCTGAGGATTGTGTGGCCTGCCACTGAAGCGCTATAATCCCTACCAAGTTGACTGTCCAAGCTGATATAAAGTTATTCCAGCCAGAAACTATTTGTGTGGCCTGAAAATTTGTGGTTCCTCCTCCTGGTGAGTACCC
The DNA here is from genome assembly GCA_033119425.1 of Bufotes viridis. Lineage (NCBI taxonomy): Eukaryota > Metazoa > Chordata > Amphibia > Anura > Bufonidae > Bufotes > Bufotes viridis. The sequence goes on along the minus strand of CM065597.1, from coordinate 26,323,892 downwards.
GATGACATCATTATGGAAAAACAATCCCAACACGTCCTAAGACATGTCATAGTTCAACCAGAAGTGTGTATAACTTGCATATTTTTGGCCTTTTTTCCCCTCTGCTAGTTTCTAGATGCACATTTTCTGTCTCCATTTTTCTGAGTGGTCAGGCTCTTCGTGGAATGACATCACAGATGTCTCCAACCAGCTACTTTCCCTCTCATAACATGCAGTCTCATGCACAATAGCAGAAAGACTGCACCCCCCTTTCTTCTGAATAGAATTTACTTTCTTATATTACATGGACACATTTGGTAGGGATTTATGAATATTTACAAGGAGACCAAAGACAGAGAAGAGGGGAAGGAGGTGAAGTAATCCGGAAGGGTGAGGAAGAAGACAGTTTCCTTTAATTTGATGTACACTGCCAGAAAATGAAAAAAAATAGGGACGAGCAAACTTGTGTTTTCAAGTTCGGCGTACAAGGTTTGGGTTATCTAAGAATTTTGTTATGGATTCCCGCACCACGACCCATAAGTTATGATCCGTGGTAGCGGAATCCATAACGGAATTGTTAGATAACCCGAACCTTGTACGGCGAACTTGAAAACAGAAGTTCACTCATCCTTGAAAAAGAACACATGGAAGACTTAATGCTAAACTGCTAAAGGTGCTTGGTCAATCGATTACACAAGGTGGTGCCCATTTTATTTTGGGTTCTGCAGCAGGGTTTACATATGTTGAGGCAGGGTCACATTAATAATGGGTGGCATCTCCCCTTGCAGCGATACAGGCGGCCACTCTGGCATGGTACCAGTCATACAGATGCAGGATGTCCTCCTGGTGTCATTCCAAGGTCTTTCAACTTGGACCTCTAGTTCAGCCATGGTGGTTGTTGGCTGCTGTGTATAGAGATCCGTCAGCCCATCCAGTCTCAGACATTCTTGTTGGGGGAGAAATTCGGAATTCGAGCTTGACTGGGGAGCTGCGGGAAACCCTGAAGAGCACGTTCTGTAGCGTGAGCACTGTGTGGGCGAGTGTATATGGAGACTCATCACTTTGTAGAAAATGAAGCGACCAAAAACAGCAAATCGCCCCTTTGGACGCTTTTTTCCGTTTTGCTGTTTGCCGTATGGGGAATATATTATATATATTTTTTCACATTGCGACACCCATGATGTGTATTTTTTTTATTTTTTTTAGTTCTTTTATTTATATTTTGGGAAAAGGGGGGTAATTAGAATTTTTATGGGTTTTTTATTATAATTTTTTTAATTTTTTTTTTTAACACTTTTTTATAGTTCCCATAGGGAACTATAACATGCAGTCATTTGATTGCTATTATCATAGACTCCAATGCACTTGCATTGGAATCTATGATGATTTTACTACTTTCCTATGGAGCTCTATTACAGGCAAGCAAATACTATGCAGCAGCCTCGTGTCATTCGTAAAGACACGGGCTGCTGCATACACGCTCCGGCTCCTCACGGGGGGAGCACAACCGAAAGCTTTTGCTTTCGGTTTTCAGCGCACTCAGATGCCGTGGTCAGGATTGACCACAGCATCTGAGAGGTTAAATGTCCGCGATCGGCATTAGCCGCAGGTGTCTGCTGAAAGAAGCAGGCGGCCAGCCGTGGCTATGGCGGGCTCCATCTTTAAATACCCGCCCAGTGTAAAGGGGTTAATAACAAGGCAGAACCTGTTTTTATCACTGAACACTACCTTTTACCGTTTATGGCTGCCTCAGGTTTCGCAGGAGCACTGGAGCGCAACCCATGCCATTATGCATATGATGTCTGATTTTCATTTTTTACATTAATTATGGGGTAACCCCTGGATACATGAATGCTCTACTCCAGGGATGCTCAACCTGTGGCCCTCCAGCTGTAGTGAAACTACAACTCCCACCATGCTCTTCTGTAGGCTGATAGCTGTAGGCTGTCCGGGAATGATGGGAGTTGTAGTTTTGCAACAGCTGGAGGGCCGCAGGTTGAGCATGCCTGCTCTACTCGAATGGCTCGAAGTAGCTGTCACGTCTACCCCTTTAACATCTTAGTATGAAAAACCTATATACCGGCGAAAAGAAATAGATAAATGTCTTGAAACTGTGAAATGATTCACCCCGCAGAGCGCGAAACATCCCCCTAATGTAATCTGTCATTGCAGCTCTTTGTAGCTTGTACGAGGCCTGTCCGTGCACAAGCAGGGCGCACACACACAATGCTGCCGGGGAAACTTTTGTTTAATAGAAAATTATGCAAATAGTTTAATAACCAGCTAACCAGTGTTCTGACATGACAGAAAGAAACCACTAATTAGTTTATGACCTCCTTAAGTGCTCGCCTCAATCAGTAAGTTCCTTGTTATCGACTCCAGAGATGTGATAACAGGAAAGGCACATTTAGTGAATCCTGTCCTCACACGCAGATAAAAGCCGATTATTATTACAATATCCCTATAATTAGAGCATATATCAGTGTTTTAGATCGTCGCCTCATGGCGTCGGCAAATATTTATCCATTTCTATTCCAGCCGAATGTAAAGTTGGTCGTCTGCCGGCCAAACTACGTTTATATGGTCACGGTTCATAGTGTGCACAGTCCATCAGCACTATAAGGCTGAAAAAAGCTAGTGCTAGAGTACTGTAAATGCTTCTTGTGCAGTAACCCAGTGGCTCACCATTAAAGAGTTAATTTCATGCTAAAAAGTTAAATGTTGTGATTTATCACCAAAGCACTCTAATGTTAGAGTATTCACTTTTTAACTTGTGCAATGTGAATTCCAAATGGTTGTGTATGGGCAACATATAGTTAAATCGCAATCTTTTTAGTGCAGTTGCCTAGGTGATGGACTGGTCCGTAAATGGGAGCTAAGCAAACAGTATAGCAGAACAAGCTACACTGATTCTAAAAACTCTGTTTGTGGAAATGATGAGATAGGAAAACCCCTTTAATAGGAAACCTACAATGACAGGCCTGGGAGCCTTCACAAGGCTCCTTGGTCTAAAGTAACTAAACAGTTCAGGATGGGGTTGGCGTATGGTCTTTGGAGGGGGGCACTCTCCCTCTAAATGTGTTTACCCAATGTCCATGATCGGAGTTGTTTCTGATCAAGCACCCAACATTAAGATGTACAGAGAATGTTGGAAAGTAGTTAAAATCAAATAATGAACAGGTCGAGAGACTTTATGCCTGAAAGACGCTAAATGTATGCAAATGAGCCAATGTAAATATTTGCTCTCATCTGATGCATTATTCATTAATGTATCAGCTGAGAGCTCATACAACTGTACTATGCCTTCAAAATGAACTTAAACCACAAAGAGAGCTCATGACACATGGATTTATACAGCTATCGTTGAACTCAATGGAAGCTGTATAAATATGTATGCAGGGGGCGTCCCCTAGTTGTAGCTGCAGGTAGCCTCTATAAAAAAAGAAGCAGTTCAGTGTCTCCTCCCACCATAGGGCCCTTAGCTATATTAGATATGTCACTGAACTTGCATTGATTTCCTGCTCAGCTGGTGGTGGGTTCACATTAAAGAGGACACAGCACTCACACAAGCACCAATTCCGAAACAGATTGTGAAACCAGAGCACCCCTTTCCCGACATCCCCCATGCATGTACGGTGAATGTCGGTTCTTTAAAGATGGTGTCCACTCAGGAGCTGAGGTGCTACCATATGCTCCCAGTGCCTGCTGTTTTTTCACAGCAGACACTCTGTGGCAAAGTCCATGAGTGGCAATAACACCGTTCACGTACTTTGGCCTTCTGAAGGCTCCTAAGCTTGCCATAGCAAAGTTGCTATTAAGCCCTGCCTGTGGCAGGAATATAGCATTTCTCCCATAGACTGCAATGGTAAATCACTGCAGTCTATGGGATAAGTGATCAGATGATCACATGCTAGTCTCCTATGGGGAATAAAAGTTTAAAAATAAAAGCTTTTATATATATAAAAGACATAAGACATAAGAATTCAATTTACCCCTTTTACAAATAAAAATAAATAAATAATAATTAAAATGAAGAGATCATCAGCGCTGTCATGTCCCAAAACGCCCAAACTATTAAAACATAAAGGAGGACATTGATTAAGACCAGCGAATTATACACCTCTATTAAGGCGCAGGCCTGTACATAACTCTGGCTCTTGCTGCCGCAGACCGTGTGACATGCTTTAAACTATGCCGTATCCCCTGCTGACGTAGTTTAAGGCCATTGATGAATGATGATAATAAATGAGATGGGCCGGCCGGTCCAGCCTCTTGCCCCCCACGCCATGTCCCCTTTTTCCGCCACTTTGCAAAAGGTAAATCACATATTTTGTCGCAAAACACTTTTACGACAAAATCTGTCACCTAATTACACCCAAAATTGCTGTAGATCAGATAATAAATGACCGCCAAAGTATTTATTCAAAATGGTGAATGCCATAATGGAAAAAAATATAATAAACTTATCATTCTTGGATGAATAAAAAGTGATTAAAGTCAGAATATGGCGATGAAAAGGAAAAGTTTATTTTTTCAAAGTTTTTATAGAAAAACTGTGCTATATAAAGTGCTATATAGCTGTGATCGTATTGACCTGCAGAAGAAAGGTAACAGGTCAGCTTTACCGCATAAAAACCGTAAAAACAAAACACATAAAACTATAGCAAAATTGCTTCTTTTTTTTTTCCAGTTCAACTCCATGAACGGAAAAATAAAAAAGTTATGGCTCTGGGAAGGCAGGGAGTAGAGTTGAGCGAACACCTGGAAGTTCGGCCGAACTTCGTCGCAAAGTTCAAGTTCGGGACTTGTTTTGAACTTGACCCTGAACCCGAACCCCATTGAAGTCAATAAGGGCCCGAACTTTGGGGCCCTAAAATGGCTCTAAAAAAGTAATGGAAAGGGCTAGAGAGCTGGAAAAGGAAGCAAAATGGGGGTACGAGCTGGAAAATTGCCCTGCAAACAAATCTGGATAGGGAAATGACTTAAAATAACATAAAATACATAAAAATTTAAAATAATAATCTTGAACTAGGAGGAGGAGGTCCATATGGAGTCTGTGACAACGCCCCCTGCCGTGCTAAACACACATTCAGACAATACACTGGCTGCAGGGCAGGCCAGCACCTCCAAGGCATAAGGGCAAGCTCAGGCCATGTGCCCAATTTGGAGACCCAGAAGTTGAATGGGGCAGACCCATCAGTCAGTACGTGTAGACGTGTGCACAAATACTGTTCCACCATGTTGCTGAAATGCTGCCTCCTGCTAAGACGTTCCATATCAGCTGGTGGTGCTGATCCTTGTGGCGTGCTGACAAAGTTATTCCACATTTCTGCCATGCTAACCCTGCCTTCTGAGGTGCTGCCGGTGCCCCAGCTGTGTTGGCGACTTCTTCCTCCTCCTCTGCCTTTGCCTTGTGCTTCCAATGAGGCCCCGGTGTTAGGTGGGAATGCCATCAGCAGCGCGTCTACCAGCGTGCAGAATATATTTCCCAGTCAGGTATGCAGTGCAGGGGTAGTGTGAAAGAAAAAGAAAAAGTGTTTTTTTTTTTTTCACCCACAATGTCCCAGTTGTATTGTACAGGCGGCGCATGTGCCGTCGCCCTCCTTTGCAGCGCGGAGTCAAGCGCGATCCTTTCGCTTATGGACGCATGGAGCCTGATGATCCGGGTGCGCGCGCGTGAGCAACAGAAGACTGGCCGGCGGCGGGGGACGGCGCATGCGCGAATAAGCGAAAGGATCGCGCTGCAAAGGAGGGCGACGGCACATGCGCCGCCTGTACAAGCGCGGTCCCGGCCAGGGAGCCGAGTGTCAATTAAACTGCTGAGAGGCGGGGTTAGGGCGGGGGAGGCACATCCTGGAGTCAAGGAGGGTCTGTCTCCTTGACTTCTATCATGACTTTGTCTGTAGAAAAAGAGCAGTTTAAAAGACGTTTTTTTCATGAATTATAGGTGCAGAAAAGCGGAAAAAAACATGAGGACAACACACTGGTCATCAGCTATAAGGTACTTTTATTGGTTTATAATGTGAATTCCAGGTGACAGGTTCGCTTTAACACCAAGCTCTGATATCAGATTCTTTCTTAATCTCTCCCTCACAGCAGCAGCAGCATCCTATCCCTACACTAGTAAGAGCTGACGTGACGTGCGGCGCTACGTGACTCCTGCTTATATAGAGGCTGGGTCACATGCTGCACTGGCCAATCACAGCCATGCTATTAGTAGGCATGGCTGTGATGGCTTCTAAAGGGCACACATGTTAAATGCTTTTTGATTGACTGCCCTGCAGCCTTTCAACAAGCTTTATTGAAAAGCTGAACACCGAACTCAAACTTTTACGAAAAAGTTCGGGTTCGGATCCAGGTACCAAAAACCCTAAACTCCGGTACAAGCCCGAACTTTACAGTTCAGGTTCTCTCAACAGCAGGGAGCAGGGAGTAGCAGGGAATAAAAAAATGAAAAATCACTGCATCAGGGGTTAAAGGTTTCTATTTCTGACAGTTCTTTCCATAAGAATCCTATTGTGCAAAAGGTATAGTATATTGCTATACTATTTATGTCGCCTTTTAGCTGCAACCAGCGATCGGTGCTCAAAGAACGTGAAGATCATGTCAGGCCCATGTGGCTTCACATCAAATTACAGCTGCCGCTGACATCTCACTATTACGCGCCATAAATAACGGAGAGCGTATTGGAAATGTCCAGATTGCCCTGCAGCCAGGCTTGAGATTTACACACCGCGTGGCCTTAATTTATTGCTAATCAATTAGTACGTTTTTCAATGTAGATACTGAATCTTTGCCCAGCGAAGGCAGCCGCTCCTGATTTAATGCTACAGACTTGCTCCATCAACCCCATTAATGTATTTTCTGACAGGCCTGTGCACATTTAACATATTTGCATGGCTGAGTCCCGTAAAAATAGGGCGAACACAGGGCCGTGATTGAAAACAAGCCGCCTGCAGAAGGTATTTAACAAGGACTGTGAGTAATAAATAAGACAAGAGGCCGTCCACGTGCCCAAGCAATGAATTCTCAATTGTCCGCCTTTCCATCACATATTGGATAGAAGACTCATTTCATTGCCGGGAAACTTCCAGGCAGAGCTGAAAATTGTTTTCAGTCTCTTCTTGCACAATATGCCCGGGATTGTTCTCACAACCTTTTTTTTTTGTTAGTTTGCGCCTGAAAGTCTTGTCTGCCGTTAGAAAAGAAAAAAATGTCCGCAAATCATCAGTACATGTGAATATATGTGTCTGTAATTCTGTTTATCATAGAAAAGAGTGTCTTCCTTCCTATAGTTCCCTCTTCTTAAATGCAATTTCTATGGAAATCTTAAAAAAAAACTCCTTAGTCTGCAAAGCCTGCTAGGTTAATGGAGTACATAAAAGAAGGGGAGGAGGGGGACGCAGCTGCAGAGAGCAAATGCAGGAAAGGAGAAAAATGGCCCAAAAATACAGATACTTCTCCACACTACATTTTTTGCAACAATATGCACGGATTACCGATTAGTTGTCATGGCAGTCGGAGTCCTTCCCCAGGTCTGCCATGTTACCTGCCTCTGGCAGGGTATAATAGAATAGAATATTGCTATTCACAGCATTACAGATTTATCATTGTGAATAACGCAAGCACGCAAACAATTGCAGGTTCAAATCCCCTAGGACGACGAAAAGGGTACAACTACATTGCGATGTGTCGCACGAGATTCATGTCGCATCAGCGTTACGCAACATTTTTTATAATGATAGTCAATAGTGTGCACTGTCTCATGCGACATGCCGTGACGTGACAAGTTGGATTTCTGTGCGACACCATTAACTATCATTGTAAAAAATGTTTTGTCACTTTCCTGTGACAAGAAGTCGTTTGATACTTGCGTAGCCCCAGTCTAAGAGGAATAATTAAAAAAAGTTATTGAAAAAAAAATCTTCTGAACCAAGTTTTTTTGAATTTTTAAAAAACATTTAAAAGTAACTTTTCCCATGTATAATATTGAAAGTAAAGAAGACATTTAAATTGGCATCAAAGTGTCCAAAATTGTCTGATCTACTAAAATATTTTGTTATTTATCCCGCAATGTAAAAAATCAGATTGCTCTTTTTTGGTCACCTAGCCTATCCAAAAAAAGGGAACTAAAAAAGATCAAAAAGTTGCATGTTCCTGAAAATGATACTGATAATATGTTCAGCTCAGTCTACAGAAAACACACCTGTGGACGGAAAAATGTGAAAAAATATTGGTGTTAGAATATGGCAACACAACACAAATTTTTATTTTTAGAAAAATTATACACTTTTCAAAAAGTCATAAAATATTTTTACAAAATTATATGAATCTGATATGTCTGTAATATCTGTATGTGATTGTGAGCCAACACCAGGATTGGAGCCTCCACAGCCATAACGCTGGGTTCACACTTGAGCGTACTTGATACACGTGTTTAACACGCGTTTTTGTCGCGCATATTACAGCGCGTTTGTGGAAATAGGAAACGCACGTTGTACGCGCGTTCGCGTGATTGACCACTGTGGCGTCAATCACAATACGCACGACAATACGCCACAAAGAAGCTTCTATACTTCTTTGGGCGTAGGGCGTTTTACAGCGCGTTCGTACGCGCTGTAAAATGCTTAGGTGAGAACCTTGCCCATAGGGAAACATGGGTTTTCGCCTGTTGAGCGTTTTACAGCGCGTGGGAACGCCCTAAAAATTTATTCAAAATTTTGCGTTTTTGCTTTCCGCCCTAGAGTTCCGTCCTCGGGGCTCTAGGACGGAAAGATACTGATCAGGATTATCCTAATGCATTCTGAATGGAAAGAAATCCATTCAGGATGCATCAGGATGTCTTCCGTTCAGTATTCAAACGTTTTTTGGACGTTGACAAAACCGCAGCATGCTGCGGATTTGTTTCCGTCCAAAAATCCGGAGAACATGCCGTAACGCCGAATACAGATTAATGCCCATTGAAGTGCATTATTCCGGATCCGGCATTAAGCTAAACGTCGTTTCAGCGCATCGCCGGATCCGACGTTTACCTCTGCGCATGCGCAGCAGCAGTTCCGATCGGGGCCCGAGTGTAAGCTGGGGCTCCGATCAGTTACCATGGCAGCCAGGACGCTACTGAAGTCCTGGCTGCCATGGTAAGTACTCCGCAGCAGTGTACTTACCTGCGCTGTGGCCTCCGGGCGCTCCTTCATGACGTCACAGGTCCGGGCGGCGCATTGCTGCAGCGCAGGTAAGTACACTGCTGCGGAGTACTTACCATGGCAGCCAGGACTTCAGTAGCGTCCTGGCTGCCATGGTAACCTGAAAACATTTCAAAGACTGATCAGGATCCTGATCAGTCTTCAAATGCTTTCAAGCGACTTGCGTTCTGACGGATCCGGTGGGACGGAAGTGCCCACCGGATCCTCAGAACGCAAGTGTGAAAGAGCCCTAAAAGGGTTGTCCTAGCAGTGCTCCCAGTGATGTCACTGACACTAATGGGCAGTCTATAGCATTGCCTTAGTTTGTTTTTATAGGCTAAGGCAGTGCTAAAGACCGCCATTAGTGCCGTTGACATCACCGGGATCACTGCTAGGAGGAAGTCCCTGCCTAGCATACCCATAGTGAGACCTGGTACATCACCGGATCTAAAGAAAAAGCCCTTGCGCGGAGGATAAGGGGACGTATCAGAGCATTTGCTCCACTCATTCATGCTTAATGAGAGAAGAAGGAGTTATGTCTGGGTTCAGCTCTGAACCTGGACAACCCCTTTAAAATATATAACTTCTACCACGAAAAAACAAGGCTTCATATGCCCGTGTCATGCAAAGCAAGGAAGAAAAATCAAAAACATAATTTCCAAAATCGATCTGTCCCTGAGGGGGTAAACATGGCATATTACAGCGTACATAACATGGTTTATGAATACACTTTGCACGTATGGAGTGGATGACTGTTTTTTGCTACAAATCAAGACCAAAGGACGAATACCAATAAAGTCACAAGACCTTATGTGAGCAGGTCCTGCAACCATTCAAAGTCCTTAGTAGATGACGTTACATGACTATAAGTGTGCAGGTCCTGAAACCACAGAGGAGAGCAGCAAGAAAGCAGAGGAAGAAGGTATGAGATGCAGTGTAAATGTATTGGGGTTGGCCCAGGATTGGTATTAGTTTAGGAGGCCTACTTAGGGCTCTGTAGAAGTCTAGGGTCTTAAGTTTTTTAGGGTGGCTGCTCTGAGTCTAATTTTGGATCTTTATTTGTTGACTGCTGATGAGAGAATTTATTCAAATTCGTTTGAATCGATCATGTGATTCGATTCTAGTATAAATCGATTCTACCCGAAGGAAGTGCTTTAAAACCCCGGAAAAGACTTTCTTCCAAATCAAATCTCAAGAAATTTTAACAAATCTAAATCTTAAGAATTGATTCGCTTATCTGTAGTGAAGAACCAAACATAACGAGATGACATTAAGCTCTGCAGTTATCAGGAAAAGTCATCATAGCGGTCTGGGCTGGATGGAGAAGAGGAAAGAGAACGTCTACAAGGCTTAGTGTGGCCCTTGCCTGATTGACAACTGACCGTTACTATTCCTTTTGTCAAGTGGATGTACCCATAAACAGTGTGATAAGGTCAGCGATAAAAGGACACTGTCAGTGTATAGGGACTTGGCTTTTTTATGTGGAAAATGGTAACAGCCAGTTGTGGATCACAAAACAGTAGTGATGTCTGTAGATGCAACATGGAGGCGGTGGGGATCAGGGCCTAACTCAGGGCCTATGGTCTACCTAATCTGCCAATGCCAGTGGCAACTTCTGTTCTGCATCTCCTATAGCTATGCCTGGAAGAGACTACAGTATGTCAGGGTTGTAACCATATAACCATTTAGGGGCTGCAGTAGTAGAAGTCACAACGTCACCTTGGAGGTTGATGTTTCACCCAAACGTGTATGAGAACAATGACTTTCTATGACTTTGCATTCTTATCATGCGGCATGGATGGGGAGTCTTCTCATGTCATGTTTATAGGCTATGACCGTATAGCTGTATATTCCCATCATGCGGAATGAAGTGAGGTCTCCGGACAGTGATGAGAAGTGACTGCTGAGTGTAGAGATGTCAGAGCCGGCAGGTATGTATCTTTGAAGAAATGAATTAGAAACACTTTATAGGCCGTTCTGTGTCAGCCTGACATAGGGCAGCCAGTGACGGGTGGAGCGGAGGTCTCTGATCCATATGCTGATGCCACTTCATAAAATCAGGAGGAATTGCCAGTTTAGATAGAGCAGATTGTGGTGCTCCACGACACAATGAACTTCGCTACATCAATGTCACCTAGTCCAAATTGTTGTGAAAAGGGGACACAGATGTTCCTGATACAAGACACATTTGTCACCCGACCTCAGCCCCGATTGATCCTCCGCTTGCCCTTGAGACTCGTGGTCCCCAGCTCCATCTGAGACCTGAAGACTTTCAGCATCTTGGGCAGAATATGATCAATGTTTAATCACAAGGCGTGAAAGCTGTACTCGAGAAGGGTACGACCAGTCCTATTAATCACAGCATTGATCCGAACCTGCTCACCATCGCCCGGCCATGACGGATGGAAGAAATAATGGGAAACACAGAAGACAGGATGAGTGCATAGAACGAGTTATCACAAAAATGGCTCTGTAATAAAATAAAGAAAGTATACTCAACTATTTCACCCCCTGCCGCTTCTGCTCCCTCCCTCCCACCCCTTCTAAACTTTATTTGTTTTGATCAGTGACCTGCCCATATTATCCATGTGACCACTGCAGCCAATCACTGGCCTCAGCATTCATATGTCATATAACACTGAGGCCAGTGATTGACTGCAGCAGTGTCCTGGGTATACACCATCAAGCACATCATTCTGTAGCGGCGGAGAGGGCAAGCTGCACTGGAAGAAGATGGAATAGGTGAGTATCTATTGTTTTATTATTTTAACACAGTTATGGACATATCCCCTTAAAGTAGACCTGTCACCAGGGCCGCCTCCAAGTTCCTGTGGGCCCTTGGGCGATAAAGTCTCAGTGGGCCCCCTTACATAGTGATAACTCTCTGAGTACAGATAATGTAGTAGATATTACATGCAGTCCTATGTAACAACACAGATAACACAGTGCTGATAATGTAGTAGTGTTACCTGCAGTCCTATGTAAAACCACAGATAACACTAGTGCTGATAATGTAGTAGTGTTACCTGCAGTCCTATGTAAAAACCACAGATAACACGAGTGCTGATAATGTAGTAGTGCAACAAAATATAGAAAAAATACCAGCACTCCTTAATCTTCAGTTATCTTCTTTAATTGCACCAAAAAACGACAGCAACGTTTCAACCTTCGGGTTGAAACGTTGCTGTCGTTTTGGTGGAATTAAAGAAGATAACTGAAGATTAAGGAGTGCTGGTATTTTTTCTATATTTTGTTGCATGAATCTGAGTCCCTGAGGCCGGAGACTGACAATACAAGCACCGCCACTAATTGGAAGTCTGCTGGTAAGCAGTGAGTAGTGCTACCCATCCATATACTTTTCTATTTGATAATGTAGTAGTGCTATCTGCAGTCCTATGTAAAAACCACAGATAGCACGAGTGCTGATAATGTAGTAGTGCTATCTGTAGTCCTAAGTAAAAAACACAGATAACACGAGTGCTGATAATGTGATAGTGTTACCTGCAGTCCTATGTAAAAACCACAGATAACACGAGTGCTGATAATGTAGTAGTGTTACCTGCAGTCCTATGTAAAAACCACAGATAACACGAGTGCTGATAATGTAGTATTGCTATCTGCAGTCCTATGTAAAAACCACAGATAACACTAGTGCTGATAATGTGGTAGTGTTACCTGCAGTCCTATGTAAAAAACACAGATAACACTAGTGCAGAGGAGAAGGAGAAGTAGGTCAGTGTGTGTGTAATGTCTGAGGACAAAGCTGCAGCTCAGCAGCCATCTTGGAGAGTTACAAAAACTCCATAGTTAGTTCCATGCACCAGTCCAAAGAAGGGAAAGATTACAGAAGAACCAGGCAATTCAGAGAGGGAGTGAGAGTATTGACAAAGGAAGGTAACTGTCGTTTATCAGTCTTCAGTCTCCTTTGCATCAGGTTGAGAGAGTCTAGGTCACAAGCTTCCCACCATAATTAAAGACAAAAAGGCCATTTGTCATAATGTAGTATTTCTAGAAGAGGATATAGAAGTATAGGATTATACAGTACAACAGAGACGGCACATCCCTTCAACCTGGAGAAAGATTGATTGTCATAGGAAACTACTCCTTATGCAACTTCTGGGAACTAATGTGAATCACTGTAAAAGCTGCTTTGATGTAAATGACTTTTGCATACATTGATGACCTTTGGATCAGCTTCAGTAAAGTACTGGGAGTCTGGTAAAAGCTCTAGTCTCCTTATTCTCTATCATCTATCGACTCCATTTTTAAATTGCACCTGACGGTACTGTCGTCACAAACAACAATAGGGGCCCAGCCACAAAAAGCACCCTAAACACCAATACCATCAAGGGCACCTCAACCAACATCTGGCTGGTGTTCCCTACAACAGAGAGTACCCCGGAGGATTTCGTGCTGTCTTCCTCATCACTGCACGCCGACCCAGGGAGCTGCAAAACCGTGAGTACGCTGTGAGTACTACCCCCATCAGCCCACCGTGCACTCATATACTGCCCCTGCGGTATTTTCAATGTTGGTCCAACTTGGTGTTACCAGTTTGGGGTATGTACAAGCATAGACTGACCTCCATGCTGTCAGTGTCAGACTGTGCAGGGACACACTAACAACTTGTAACACCCAGCTGGACCTTCATTTCAAAATGCCACCAATTCATTGATAACTTCTAGAAGGAATAATAAAGGAATGGAACAAAATAGAGTCATAAGAATAGATGCTCCAGAATTGTTATTACATGGGGAGTGCAAGAATACAGACTTGTCAGGAGAGTTCAGAGGTCCTCTTTAAAGAATCCTCAGGATAGGTCATTAATATGAAATCGGCGGGGGTCTGACACGGCACAACCCCCCCCCCCCCCCCCGCCAATCAGCTGGTTGAAGAGAAGGCCACATGCCGTGCGAACGCAGCGTTCCCTTTATAATTACCTGCTTGACACTGCAGAGGTGAGCAGCTGTAATTACACCTAAGGCTAGGTCTACACAACGACATTTGTCGCGCAATATTTTGTCGCACTAATGTCGCGCGACAATTTTTATAATGATAGTCTATGGTGTCACACTGCGACATGCAACATGCTGCGACTGCGACACGACAGTCGCAAAAAATCCATTAGAAATAGATTTTTCTGTGACTGTCGCAAAGCAGTCGCAGCATGTTGCATGTCGCAGTGCGACACTATAGACTATCATTATAAAAATTGTTGCGCGACATTGGTGCGACAAAATGTCGTGCAACAAATGTTGCAGTGTAGTTGTACCCTATGTGTCGCTCGACACATGTCGCCGTGTAGACCTACTGTAGCCTAAGTCATCCTATTCACTTCTATCGGATGGCTCCTTCCTATTTAAGTGTATAGGAATGAGCTATCCCATAGAAGTGAATGGGATGGCTACTTGTAATTACATCTGCTCACCGTTGCAATGTCGACAGCTAACAGGTACGCACTGAGCGCGGCCTTCTGTCCAACCAGTTGATCGGTGAGGGTGCCAGGTGTCGGACCCCCACTGATCTGATATTGAAATCCCAGAAAACCCCTTTAAGAGATAATAGAAGAAAAAGGAAGATGAAGACAAGGACTCTCGGACCATTTCGTAGCTCCAACGCATCTAAAATAAAAAGAAGCAGCTCTGGAAAATATCTCGAACTTCTTACTGTTTGGTATTAGAGATGAGCGAATCTAAGTTGACGAAGTGGAATTCAATCCGAATTTTAGGGAAAATTTGATTCACACCGAATCCGAATTTCCTTACGCTTCGTGGTAACGAATTGCATTTTTTCAAATGGCTGCTGCACGTGTTAGGACATGGAGCAAGGAACTCTGGGAACGAGGGATCACCCATAATGCCATGCATGCAGCCAATCAGCAGCCAGCCAGCCCTGTGATGTCACAGCCCTATAAATAGCCTCAGCCATCTTGTATTCAGCCATTTTCCAGTGTACTTAGTGCAGGGAGAGACATCAGCAGGCGCTAGGGACAGTGGTAGAAAAGCTTTTAAAACTTTTATTTTGCTGTATAGAAGTTCAAGGAAAGGATAAGGAGGAATCATTCCACAGTATTGAAGCAGAACACTGTTCAGTAGGGGAGTTTACATCCTGGGTAATAGGAACAATCCTATTACACCTTGCAGCACTGACTGCGGATCCAAATTGCCATTATACAGCTCTGTAAATCCAGCAAACCATTCTTGTTATTGGGGTGCAAGTGCTGTTTAATACAGCCATTAACGGTTTATTACAAGGAAATATTTCTATGTCTTATTTGCCCTTGTGCGGAGCAGTTATATGTTCTAAAGCAGGGATGCTCAATCTGCGGCCCTCCAGCTGTTGCAAAACTACAACTCCCAGCATGCCCTAATAGCTGCAGGCTGTCCAGGCATGCTGGGAGTTGTAGTTTTCTAACAGCTGGAGGGCCACAGGTTGGGCATCCCTGTTCTAAAGAATTTTTTGGCTTGTATTATTGGGAAAAAAGGGCTTATTAGCCGTTGTGTGGTGAAGTGAAAAAATTGCAGCCCTTTTTGGCACCACGGCCCTGCGTCAACATATGCAGCATTACGATAAAGTGGCCTGGGAGAACCTTGGCTCCAATGTGGTGCTCCAGCCTGCCCCAGCAACTGCTACATCGCCCAGTGGTACGCACTCGATTTCAAGCAGTCAAGGCTTCCCCACCTCATCCAAAGGGAGCTGTCTGTCCTTTCCATCATCTGCTGGTCCTGATGCTCCTGCTCCTCCTCCCAGGGGCGTAACTACCGGGGAAGCAGGAAGCAGCTGCTTCGGGGCCCGGGCTTACAGGGGGCCCGGCAAGCACGTGTTGTCCTCACTCCTCTCCTCCCCTGGGTAATCAGCACGTGTCCTCACTCCTCTCCCGATCGCTAATTACACAGTGAATCGCAGTATCCTCTTCGCCCTTGTCTATTTATTTAAAACGTATTTCTTCTTTCTTTCAGAAAAGCTTACCCTGGGGATCGAACCTGCGACCATTAGGTTCAAAGGCAAGACACTTATCCACAAGACTATATCTGCTGCCTAGACAGATAGCTGGAAAAAAAAAAAAAAAAAAAAAAAAAATATGACCTCTAGATGTGGAGAACTTTGATAGTGTATCCATACACATTACAGCTGCACCAGCACATTGTATATGGATGTAGCAGAGCTTGGTGTGTTGGGGCAGCTGTAATGTGTATAGATACACTATCAAAGTGCTCCTTATCTAGAGGTCTTATTTTTTTTTTTTAGCTACCTGGCTATGCTGCTGATATGGTCTTGTGGATAAGTGTTCTTGCCTTTCATCCTAATGGTCACAGGTTCGATTCCCCTCACAAACTTTTTCTGAAAGACAGGATAAATGAGGCTTGCCTAACATGGAGGTAAGTATATGTGTTGTTTTTTTTTTTTTTTTTTTTAAATACTGGACTTTTACTTTACTGCCACAGGGGAGGAGGGGGCTATTGGCACTATGATATTGGCAAATGGGGGAGGGGAGAGATAGGCACTTCATATTGGCACACACATTAGGGGGCAGGGGGAGAGGATGGCACTATGATATTGGGATGGGGGAAGACAGAGGCACTTGATATTGGCACATTATAGGGGGCACTATGGGGAGAGGAGCACTATGGGGGCATCTGGTGCTATATGGCTGGCTACTGGCACATTATAGGGTGGGTTTATATGGCTGACTACTGGCACATTATAGGGGGGTTATATGGCTGGCTACTGGCACATTATAGGGGGCTGGGGGGGCTATATGGCTGACTACTGGCACATTATAGGGGGGCTATATGGCTGGCACATTATAGAGGGGGAGCGAAACGCACGGGTAGGGGGGCCCAATACAAAAATTTGCTGTGGGGCCCAGTCATTTCTAGCTACACCCCTGCCTCCTCCTACTCCTTATCAGTCATTCCATCAGTAATCGATCACTGAATTGATTGCCAAGAGACAACAGTATGCGTGCACTCATCCAACAGCGCAGAAGCTGAACGTGTTCCTGGCCAAATTTCTGGTGCTGCAGTCCCTCCCTTTCCAAGTGGTGGACTCTGCACCTATCAGAGAACTGATGGCTTGTGCCGAGAAGAGGGGGAGAGTCCCAAGCCCAGGGTCGTAGCTACAGGGAAAGCGGCTGCTTTTGGGCCCTGACCCAGAAGGGGCCCAACTAAGAGGAGGAGGACTAAAAGACTTTGTTAAAGCCCCCTCAACAGTATTATACAATGAAAGTATATACAGTGGCAGTATAGACAGTGTAGAAAACGGATGGAACAGCTGCCGGGCCTGGTCTGAGAGAGCGACCTTTAGTAGCCACAGGAATGTGGGCGGCATGAAAGGAAGGGGTTGCGAAAAAATTACTGGGGGAGGGGGCCCCATTCAAAAATTTGCTGTTGGGCCCAGTCATTTCTAGCTATGCCACTGCCCAAGCCATCAGTACCAGCACTGCACACACATGTAGAACAGAAGGTGGGTCAGTCCTTGAGCCTGTCGGTGTGTGCCAAAGTGCACGGCAGTGTCGGCGTGTGGAGCTGTAACTACGGTCAGGACAATACATGTTCTTTACGGCCAACTGCATGAATGTGGTTCCTACACAGCCACACCAGCAACTTGGCCAGGTGATGCCGATTCCACTTTCAAGTTCTCACGCAGTTGTTACTGTGACAATGTCCGCCTCTGCCTCCTCATCTTCCACCGTGTCCTCAGCTTCCACTGCAGAGACAATTGGCAGTGCCCCCCAGCAAACCACATGTGCAGGGCACGTTGGTATCACGATGTTCTGCACCTCGTTTGTAGTGATGAGCTGCAGGGGCAATATTCGAATTCGTGAATATTTCGTGAATATTTGTCATAAATTCGAGAATTGGAGAATTCGCGATTATTTTCTTGATTGCGAAAATCGACAGTATAATATGCGCGTATTGTGCGCTTATAACAGGCGTGGGTCACTACTGCTACATTTTTCAAGCTGCTAGAAGTTTCCTAAGACTGGAGAAAATAGTTGGCACAGCAGAACATTACAATAGCTTTATATGCAGATAGAGTGCACCGATATATTGTGCAAATCGGCAATTAATGATGCGCATATTTTTGCACAATACGTGCAACTTCACATTTTAGCAGGTCTGACTACATATTAGTGATTGGTGCCCTAAGTATTGTTGTGAACTTGTGACATCACAGCACTATGTCTGTAGCGTGTATGTATGGACAACAGAACCTATCACACTACCTAACACCCTGCACTGGAACCTATCAGCTACACTATATCACTATCTAACCTACACTGTCTCCCACTAACTACTGTATCTGTATTATATATATAAGCTAACTAACTATCTAATATAATGTGACATCACAGCACTATGTCTGTAGCATGTATGTATGGACAGCAGAACCTATCACACTACCTAACACCCTGCACTGGAACCTATCAGCTACACTATATCACTATCTAACCTACACTGTCTCCCACTAACTACTGTATCTGTATTATATATATAAGCTAACTAACTATCTAATATAATGTGACATCACAGCACTATGTCTGTAGCATGTATGTATGGACAGCAGAACCTATCACACTACCTAACACCCTGCACTGGAACCTACTGTATCAGCTACACTATATCACTATCTAACCTACACTACCATACATCTCCCACTAACGATCTGTATTATATATATAAGCTAACTAACAAGCTATCTAATGTAATGTGACACAGCAAAGCACAGAGCACAGCAATGACACTGCTGTCTCTCTCTCAGAACTGAAAAAAAAAAACTGCAGAAAATGGCTGCTGGGGACATTCTTATATAATAAAGGGGTAGGCAACTTTCCTATTGGTTTGCTAGGGATGTTGCTAAGCTCAGACAAAGACATTGCAGCCTTCTCATTGGCCCACAAGCAAAAAGCAGGGAGGGATCATGGGTTCAGAGCGGAAAAAAAATCTAGAATATTTGCGAATACGAATATATAGCACTATATTCTAAATCTTTGCGAATTCTCGAAGTGGCGATATTCGTGCCCAACACTACTCATTTGCCTGGGCGAACGGAGTCACACAGGGGAGGAACTGCTCCATGTCCTTCATCAAGAAATCCAATCCTAGCTTTCTCTGCGACAACTTAAAATCGGAACCATGGTGACCGACAACGAGTAGAACATGGTGTCGGTGCTGCGTCAAGGAGGGCTGAGCCATGCGCAGTGGACCGGACCGAAGGGGCAGTATGTGAGTGCATGGTGGGCTGA
This sequence comes from Bufotes viridis, assembly GCA_033119425.1. NCBI lineage: Eukaryota > Metazoa > Chordata > Amphibia > Anura > Bufonidae > Bufotes > Bufotes viridis. The sequence continues at coordinate 26,304,482 of CM065597.1, read as the reverse complement.
TGGGGGTAGTAGTCTTATTCACGGTTTTGTAGCTCTCTGGGTCGGCGTGCAGTGATGAGGAAGACAGCACTTAATCCTTCCGGGCTGGCTCTATTGCAGGGAACACCAGCCAGACGGAAGTTGAGGTGCCCTTGATGGTAGTGGGTACGCTTAGGGTGCTTTGGTGGCTGAGTCCCTGTATTCGTGATGCCAGCACCGCAAGGTGTAATTTGGAGATGATGTAGAATAAGGAGACCAAGTTTCTTAACAAACTCCCAGTACTTTACTGATGCTGATCCAAAGGTCATCAATGTATGAAAAAGTCATTTACAGCAAGGCAGCTTTTACAGTTATTCAGATTAGTTCCCAAAAGTTGCATAAGGGGTAGTTTCACTCTATAACAATCAATCTTTCTCCCTTGTTTCTCCAGGCTGGAGGGATGTACTATGTCTGCTGTAATGTATAATCATATACTTCTGTATCCTCTCTAGGATTACTATGTTCTGACAGATGGCCTTTCTGTCCTTTAGTGTTGAGCGAGCAGGCTCGGCCGAACACCCGTTCTGATCGAGCATCGTGATGCTCGGCACTTGGTTGTTTAGGCAGAACACACGGTGTGCTCGAGCCAGATGCTCGAGTCTCCTCCCCTACTAGATATCTCAGGTAGTCAACTGTCCATCCAAGCAGCAAAGCCTGAGGTGAAATGCATTCTTTGTATCTGAATAACATTCTAAAGAAAAGGTACATCTCAGCCTTTTTACATAATATCTATTTTTATGGACCATGCTTGTATAACCTGGCTATCTCCTGTATATAATTATATATTTAAGGCTGGTATAAGTTAGACATCCTCTTGTAAATAGTGATATGGACCATGCTGGTATAACCTTGGCATCTCCTGTATATAATTATATATGTACAGCTGGTATAAGTTATATATCTCCTTGTATACGACCTGGGAGTCCAAGATGCATCCAGACATCGTCCCCATGTTGTTCCAGAACCATTTCAGGATGTTTCCATCAATTTCTGTCCTTTTCCTGTGAACCAGACACCCTCCCCTCTTCAGAGCAGGGGGTACCTAGTTTAATGCTCTGGTTCTCCCATTGACTTCCAATGTACTCGGGTGCTCCCGAAACACCCGAGCATCCCGATGTGTTCGGCCCGAGCTCCCAAGCACCCAAACACTTGGGTGCTCGGTCAACACTACAGTCCTTGGTCAGTCTTTCTCTCTCTTATTTCTTCATCATAATCCTATACTTCTATATCCTCTTCTAGGGATACCACATTCTGACAAATGGCCTTTTTGTCTTTAATTATGGTGGGCAGCTTGTAGCTTAGAATCTCTCCACCTGAGGCAAAGGATACTGGAGTCTGATGAACGATAGTTACCTTCCTCTGCCAATATTCTCACTCCCTCTCTGATTTGCCTCTTTCTTCTGTAATCTTTCCCTTCTATAGGCTGGTACATGGAACTAACTACGAAGTTTTTGTAACTCTCCAAGATGGCTGCTGAGGTGCAGCTTTGTCCTCAGACATCACACATACACTGACCTACTTCTCCTTCTCTGTACTGTGTGCAGGGTGGAGTCAGCCCTGGCAGGCTTGATCGAACTTCCCCCTCCCTATGCAGCTTTATTGGAACTCATTCATAAGCACAATTTACATGAAACACAATCACAGTATTAAGCAGTGTGTTTAAGGACACTGCATCTGGTACACGTGTTCAATCAGGTTGTCAAGCGGTTCCTGAAGTCTTCCACTCATCTGCAGGACATCCTAAAAATGGCCAGGAAACTTTGCATGCACTTCAGCAACTCGTACACGGCAAAGCACACCCTCCTTGAGCTGCATCGGCCGAACGGCATCCCCCAACATAGGCGACTTTTCTACCCGTTGGAATTCCACCCTCCATATGTTCGACCGACTATATGAACAGAGAAAGTCCTTAAACGATTTCTTGATGATCCAAGCGGACAGGAGTACTCCCCTGTGTAACTTCGATGTCAGCCAGTGTCAGCTCATGCGTGACACCTGTCATTTGCTCAGACCCTTTGAGGAGGCCACGTTATTTGTCAGTCGCCAGGACTACAGGATGAACAACGTCATTACATTGCTTCATGTCCTGGAACAGATGCTGGTAAATCTGGCTGGTCAGGGGACTGGAGACGTGGGGCTGAACTGGAGTATGAGGAGGACATTGCAGCATAAGCAATGTGTAGCGAAATGGGTGGTTTTTCTACACAGGTGACAGGAGAAGAAAAGCAGGAGCAGCCAGAAGAGCTACAGGGCGATGAGAAAGACGAGGCAGAGATCACAGACACACAGTGGCAGTATGCAGTGGAGATGGAGGCAGGGAGTCCCTTCGAGTCACTTGCACAAATGGCCCAATGCGTGCTCACTTGCTTGCGTAATGACAGCCGAATTGTCACCATTCGGCAGAGGGATGACTTCTGGCTCTCCACCTTGTTGGACTCTCGCTACCGGGGCCTTTTTTACACCTGCTGAGAGGGAGGACAAACTGAACTACTATAGAGACATCCTAGAGACACCAACACTTTGACAAAAGAGACCAGTTTCTTCTGGCTACCTGCCTCAGCTACTATTCTGATGCTGCCACCCGCCTGATGCCACGCATCTGATGCCAAGTGCTCCTTCTTTCACCCACCATCTTCTGCTGGTACTGCTATTGCCACCCACCTCCCCACTCTGTCACCGGGTCACTCTGTGGTCTCCTGATGCTGTTGCCACCTCCACACTATGTCAACTTGCCACTCTGTGGTCTCCTGATGCTGCCACCTCCAAACTATGTCACCTTGCCACTCTGTGGTCTCTTGATCATGCTTCCACCGCCACACTATGTCACCTTGCCACTCTGCTCTGTGGTCTCCTGATGCTGCTGCCACCTCCATATTATGTCACTTTGCCACTCTGTGGTCTCCTGATGCTGCTGCCCCCTCCACACTATGTCACCTTGCCACTCTGTGGTCTCCTGATGCTGCTGCCACCACCACACTATGTCACCTTGCCACTATGTCGTCTCCTGATGCTGCTGCTACCTGAACACTGTCACCTTGCCACTCTGTGGCCTCCTCCTGATGCTGCTGCGACCACCTACACACTCTGTCATTGTGTCACTCTGTGGCCTCCTGATGATGCTGCTGCCACCTCCACACTCTGTCATAGGGCCACTGTGTGGACTTCTCATGCTGTTCCCACGCTCCCCACTTCATGACTTGGCCACTATTTTGCTTTTCGGCCTGGCTGACATAATCATTTATTTGAACCTTCTTCTGATCTGTCAGCAGGAAGGAAAAATGAGAAGCACAACGGATCCTGTCTATGTAACAGCTGTAAGGCCTGCATGACATGGTCCATATTTTGCATCAGAATTAGCTTATGATTTGGTAGCCAAAAGCAGGAGTGGGTACAAAACACAGAAGACATGCAAATATTCGGTTCACGTGTCATCTCTGTTTTGGATCCACTCCTGTTTTTTTTGGCTTTAGCAATACTGATGGATTACTGACCAAATGCTGACCGAGTGAATGCGTATGCTCCACAGACAGGATCCATTTTTAGGGGGTTATTGTTCTGACGGATCAGAGGAAGGGTATAATAATCAGTGACGTCAACACAAACTTACTGCTGACACCCTCTCCACTCTTTTAGGGGGCTCTACTTGTATGAGCATTTAATAGAACAGGGGAATCAGCTGCCGACGGTGTAAAAGGAGTGTACTTCTTGACGCTAACATCGACCTGTAAGGCTGAGTTCACACTTGAGTTATTTGGTCAGTTTTGGCCCTGTAACTGCCCAAATAAGTGAAGTGTGCAGTGATTTTTAGAGCGACGCCTGTTATCTGCATATCATACTGACTCACAGTATTGTTTCACTACCACAGCAGACTGCTTATGCGTGTTACTGCAAGGCACAGCATTCTACAACACTATTAAGGCTCTCTGCAGCCGGGAAATAGACATTTCTTTAGTGCGTTTCGCCACAAATAAATTCGGATTGAACCAAATTTTTCCGTAAAATTCGACGAACCGGCCGAATCGAAATTTGGAGAAATTTACTCACCTCTATTTGGTAAATAATTCTTAAGCAGAGCTATGCTTTTCCTTGGTTACAGACTACAAAGAAGCAGTGTGTGTAGTCTGATCTTGTAGTCCTGTGTTACTCCACTTCCTCCACCCCTATATACTGTTTTTAGATGATCAAGGAGCACAAGGCTGAAAGAAATGAATAACGAAAGACTCCACACAGATCAGACTACACTCATGTTTTTTCTCCAGCCTGCAATAAAGAGAGACTCATGGCCCTGCATAGGAGCTGTATACACAGAACGGTAGGACCTTTTCCCATCAAGACTATTAAAGCCGTTATCCATCCAGCATATTCAAAAATAAAACAAACGGAAAGGCATAAATAGAGCAAAGGAAGCAGTACTCACCTCACAATTCTCCGGTCCCCATTGGCTTCTCATTTCTGATCCCTCTTGGCAAACAGGAAAGGACTGCTCAGTCAGTCATTGGATTTTGTGGGTAACTGCTGCAGCCAGTGATTGGCTGAGGAGTAATTTCCTGTGTGCCACAACAAACCATGCCACCTGAGGATAGTGTAGTGCCCTGGAGCAGAGGTACTTTGAAGTCTGAGTATTCGTGGACATTTGCCTATTTCTCCTATGCAAAGTTATAAACCCCATACAAAATTTCACTTTAAAGGGTTAACTTCCATTTGCATTTTATATGTATGTTGGGATATATATCCTGTATATTTAAACTGTATTTGTGAGGGTCTGTGGAAAGGGTTAATAAACACTGGGAGACTGTTAGGACGTTGAATGAGAAGCTGGTAATTTTACATAGCTGGCATAGTTTAAAAAAGAGCATGTTTTGGAGGAAAAAGGCCAGACTTGTTTACCACCAAAACCAGACTTACTGGCCTATTGAATGTCTGGTTTTAGCACTGTTGTTATGTCTGAAAAACTGTTTGTGTCTGGAAAAACTGATGTTTCATTGCCATTGAGTCTCACTGAAGCCCAATGTACATCTATGAGAGACGGAAAGTGTTACAATGTATCTGTTTGTGCTGTGTTTCTCCACCCCTCCCACTAGAAGGTTCTAGTTCAGCTAGAATCTGTATATAAGGAGAGCAGTCAGAGCCCCTAGTCTGCTGCAGTTAGGGAACAGTGCTTAGAAGAGAAGACTCTGCCAGACTACCTGAGTGACTAGAAGAAGAAACTAAGACGGGGATACTCTGGTTCACCAAACTTTGGCCAGGGTACCAACCTTTTTTTGAGAGAGAGAGGGACAGCTAGATCAGGCTTTTCCTCAGCATCAAACCCTTCTTCTGCCAGGTAAGAGACTGGAGAAGCCAGCCCTATACCTCGCCTGTATTGTTCCTCCAGTAAATAGGCACACTGGTTTACAGCAGACTCTGACTCTCTAGACTTATTTTCCATGCCTTACCATCCCTTCCAGAGAGCAGCAACACGTGGTGATACCTCAACAGTGTCCGGGGGACCCAGCGTAACGTTGGGATCACCCCAAACCTGGACACTGCAATAGCAACATTTCTAGATGCAACGTGGTTTCCTTCCAGGTATTTAATTTCTGCAATTTATTTGGTAGACAAGCCATTCCTGAACATTTCTAAAATAAACAAGTGACTTGCGCCAGAAGCAATCTGTCAGCCTGATTTATTGCAGTACAGAGAGATGGAGGCTTGCCATGGCCATAACACTTTTCTTCTTTGCCCAGTTTATAAGCTTCCACAGCTGTGGACCAGTACATGGACTATTACAGTAAGGACAACACAGGAGTGACAAATAGTGATGAGCGGCAGGGGCAATATACGAATTCGCTATATTTTACGAATATTTGGGCAAATATTCGCCATATATTCGCGAATACCTGATCTTCAGGTATTATTTTTTTGATTGTGAAAATTCGCATTAAAAAATTCGCATGAAATTCGCATAAAAATTTGCATAGAGTGGTATTAAAAAAAAAAGAATATTTGTGATTATGAATATATTTTGAGATATTCAAAATATTTGCGAATTCTCAAAGTGCCAATATTCGCGATTAAAATTTGCAATTCGCATATTTGTAATCAACACTAATGACAAACCCAGTGGCACCACACTATAAGAATAACGCACGTAGTGATGTCATAGAGCAGGAATCATAAATGCACTGATGTCATAGTGCAAGGGTACTCAAGTACTTTTTGTAAAGGTCTACATACCTGGGTCTGCAGTTGGGTTAAGGTACGAGGAGCAAAAATTGTAAAGAGAGACAACACCAGTGGATTGCCCCCAACACAATAGGAATGTCCCCTTAGTGCCACCTCACAAAAGTAGTGTCCCTTAGTGCCCCTCAGACAGTAATGATGTCCCTTAGTGCTCTCCCAACTGTATCACCCCTCTTTTCTAGCACCCACAGAGTATGATACACCTCGGTGCCCCCCTCACAATAGAATGTCACCTAAGTTCCCCCCACAGTAGTATGATCACTGAAGTGCTCCCACACAGAATGAGGCCACCTTAAGTGCCCCTAACCCAGTGATGCCCTCTAAGTAGACCAACAAAGTATGATGTCCCCTTAAGTGCCCCCCACACAGAATGATGCCCTCATAAGTAGGAGACGGCCCCCTGAGAAATGCGTCTGTCTCCTCCTCCCTGTACTGGTGGTATGGATTAGCATAGAGGGTGGAAAACCAAAACGGGGGACACAGTTGGGGAACGGAGCAGCCTATCGGAAAAAAAATAAGTGCGAGGACATCTCCTCAACATTTCCTACAGTGCCAGGTACTTATATTGTAATGTCAGGACCGGTAAAAGGTCCTCTTTAAGTGGCCTCCATACAGTAATGCCCCTTTACATGTATCCCACACAGTATGATGCCCTCTTAAGTGCCCCCCTGACAAAGTGATGCTCCCTCAAGTCGTCCCCAATGCAGGATGATGCCCCCTTAAGTGTCCCCTCCTAGTTTGGCCACCTTAAGTGCCTTTTAACAAAGTGATGTCCCCTTAAGTGGCACCAACACAGTATGATAATCCCTTAAGTGCACCCCAAAGGATGTACCCTTAAATTCCACCCCCCAACCGAGTGATGGCCATAATGCCTCCAAATCAAATAACCACCTCCCAGCTTCACCAATTGCCAGTGATTTAGCACCAGTAGGCACGATTCAGTGAGAATATCATGCATTGATGCCCGATGACGAAGGCAGATCACTTTCAAAATACCTTGCAATTTTATATTAATACTTTTAATTGAATTTATTAAAATTGACAGTTTTTAGTAATCTGCACCCCAGAGATCCTGTTTTTACTCCAACTATTCCCGAAGGAATCCCGACCCAGGTAGGAGCAGCGATTACTGTGATTTCTCTATGTATCTTTACTTAGTCTGGTAAGTGCTCTACCAGGGTTGGGCTGGCCCACCAGAGCACTAGAGAATCCTCCTGGGGGCCGAGTATCTGAAGCCATAGTGAGCCCCAAGGGTTGAGAATTCTATTTGGAGCTAATTATTAGGCTCCAAGAATAATTTTCTCTGGTGGGCCCAAAGAAGACAAGTTCAACACTGCGCTCTACTACTATGTCAGTCATTTTAACCTTCTACTGTGCTTCTACTGAGAAACGCATTGACGCTCCTTTTTCTCTATACAATCGCTGTGTTTATTATCCCTGTACTGTGACATCACTGTGTTTATTATCTCTGTACTGTGACATCACTGTGTTTATTATCTCTGTACTGTGACATCACTGTGTTTATTATCCCTGTACTGTGACATCACTGTGATTATTATCTCTGTACTGTGACATAACTGTGCTTATTATCTCTGTACTGTGACATCACTGTGTTTATTATCCCTGTACTGTGACATCACTGTGTTTATTATCCCTGTACTGTGACATCACTGTGTTTATTATCCCTGTACTGTGACATCACTGTGTTTATTATCTCCTGTACTGTGACATCACTGTGTTTATTATCTCTGTACTGTGACATCACTGTGTTTATTATCCCTGTACTGTGACATCACTGTGTTTATTATCCCTGTACTGTGACATCACTGTGTTTATTATCTCTGTACTGTGACATCACTGTGTTTATTATCCCTGTACTGTGACATCACTGTGTTTATTATCCCTGTACTGTGACATCACTGTGTTTATTATCCCTGTACTGTGACATCACTGTGTTTATTATCTCTGTACTGTGACATCACTGTGTTTATTATCTCTGTACTGTGACATCACTGTGTTTATTATCTCTGTACTGTGACATCACTGTGTTTATTATCCCTGTACTGTGACATCACTGTGTTTATTATCTCTGTACTGTGACATCACTGTGTTTATTATCTCTGTACTGTGACATCACTGTGTTTATTATCTCTGTACTGTGACATCACTGTGTTTATTATCTCTGTACTGTGACATCACTGTGTTTATTATCCCTGTACTGTGACATCACTGTGTTTATTATCCCTGTACTGTGACATCACTGTGTTTATTATCCCTGTACTGTGACATCACTGTGTTTATTATCTCTGTACTGTGACATCACTGTGTTTATTATCCCTGTACTGTGACATCACTGTGTTTATTATCTCTGTACTGTGACATCACTGTGTTTATTATCCCTGTACTGTGACATCACTGTGTTTATTATCCCTGTACTGTGACATCACTGTGTTTATTATCCCTGTACTGTGACATCACTGTGTTTATTATCCCTGTACTGTGACATCACTGTGTTTATTATCTCTGTACTGTGACATCACTGTGTTTATTATCCTGTACTGTGACATCACTGTGTTTATTATCCCTGTACTGTGACATCACTGTGTTTATTATCCCTGTACTGTGACATCACTGTGTTTATTATCCCTGTACTGTGACATCACTGTGTTTATTATCCCTGTACTGTGACATCACTGTGTTTATTATCCCTGTACTGTGACATCACTGTGTTTATTATCCCTGTACTGTGACATCACTGTGTTTATTATCCCTGTACTGTGACATCACTGTGTTTATTATCTCTGTACTGTGACATCGCTGTGTTTATTATCTCTGTACTGTGACATCACTGTGTTTATTATCTCTGCACTGTGACATCACTGTGTTTATTATCTCTGTACTGTGACATCACTGTGTTTATTATCTCTGTACTGTGATATCACTGTGATTATTATCTCTGTACTGTGACATCACTATGTTTATTATCTCTGTACTGTGACATCACTGTTTATTATCCCTGTACTGTGACATCACTGTGTTTATTATCTCTGTACTGTGACATCACTGTGTTTATTATCCCTGTACTGTGACATCGCTGTGTCTTTCTATTTCGCCCTCTGTCCACCGCTAGCTCTGTGCTCGCACACGCTGACACTGTCTATATCTTGGCTGAGTGATTCTTAATGTCAATTTATATTACATGTAGCAATGTCACTACTTGTAAGTAGAAGCCATCAAGGCTCATCTGAATTAAACTCAATGATACGCAGCATAAGCTCTTTCTGATATAGAGGGACAACCACAGAGCAATATTTCATTTACCTCCCCTAGGAAGTACAATGGTGTAATTATCAGCATTCTGCTGTGATCTGTACGTAGAGCATACTGGATAATGCACTCATAAATATTAGGCTTATGGGGACAGTGAAGAATGGTGTCATCATGTAAAAGTACAAAGAAATGACTTCAATGAGAAATGTAATAAATAGTATAGAGAGATAGATACAGATGCAGCCATTATCACCATTAGCTATTAACGCAGCACGTTATTCCATTACACTTAGAATGGCGCACTACATTAAGCTAAAGCACCATTCGTAAATAACAGCTGATAGGTCTGTATATAGTTAGATACCTGTAAAATCAGAGCAACAACACATAGCGTAGTATGCCGGCAGCTGCTAGATCTGTATAAAAGATAGATAGATGTGTGAGGTGTGTATTATGAGGTTCTGCAGCAGCTGAGGTGTGTATTATGAGGTTCTTCAGCTGCTGAGGTGTGTATTATGAGGTTCTGCAGCAGCTGACATGTGTATTATGAGGTTCTGCAGCAGCTGAGGTGTGTATTGTCAGGTTCTGCAGCAGCTGAGGTATGTATTATGAGGTTCTGCAGCAGCTGACATGTGTATTATGATGTTCTGCAGCAGCAGAGGTGTGTACTATGATGTTCTGCAGCAAATTAGGTGTGTATTATGAGGTTCTGCAGCAGCTGAGGTGTGTATTATGAGGTTCTGCAGCAGCTGAGGTATGTATTATGAGGTTCTGCAGCAGCTGACATGTGTTATGATGTTTTGCAGCGGCTGAGGTGTGTATTGTCAGGTTCTGCAGCAGCTGAGGTGTGTATTATGATGTTCTGGAGCGACTGAGGTGTGTATTATGAGGTTCTTCAGCAGCTAAGGCATGTATTTGGAGCTTCTGCAGCAGCTGACATGTATTAGGAGGTTCTGCAGAAGCTGAGGTTTGTTCTATGATGTTCTGCAGCGACTGAGGTGTGTAATATGAGGTTCTGCAACAGCTGGATGATCTTGACATTGTGGCCATAGTGGGACGTTGTCTCATTTCCAGCCAATAGTGTGAGGGAGCTGTACTGCTGCTGGGGAACAGCAAATAGTCCCTGGGATGGGGGGCTGTGAGGAGAACGTTGGGGTTGATGAGGCCTTAAAGAGACTCTGCAAATTATGCAATGATGCCCCCATAGTGGTACGGCCACGCGGCCAGGTTTCCTGATGCAGTTTTGGAAGCCAAAATCAGGAGTAAATTAAAAAAAGAGATGAAGTTGCGTCTGTCCTTTATACTTTCTCTACTTTCTCTACTTTGATGATCCACTTCTGATTTTGGCTTCCAAAACTGCATCAGGAAACCTGACCGTGTGACCCGTGCCCTAGGAAGGAAATGAGGTGCAACTGATCGAAGCCGTGCACAGAGAGAAACCAGCATGGCCGACGGGCAGCACTGACACTTGAGAGTGTTTGGACCTCTGTGACTGCTGATTGACACCGCCCGCCGCTGCTTTCGTATATTTTCCCTTTCTGTAGGGCACTCTTCAGTAGACAGCACTTTGCTGAGAGGCGCACTTTAAGGGCTGACTCCGACTCTTCTGCTGCTGGAAACCGCTTGTTGTAATCCCTTGACCTTTCCGTCGGTTCCCGTCATGTCTTCAGTCGTATGTAGAGGACGCAGCGTCCCGCACATCACAGCGAGCAGACCCAGCAGAAGGAGACATGACCGCTTTTCCTTCCTTCCCTTTGATAGTAGCCAGAACGGTGGGGTGGGGATTTATTTACATGGCTCTGTAAGAGGGAATAAATCAAAGCAAGGAAATATTGAAATCTTCCCTACTGAGTCCCCACCACTTGCGGAGCCTTTGGAAAGCAAACCGCTATCCGAATCCACAGAGGAGCACCGTACATCAGAGGCTGGATCTTCACACGGCAGTTTTCACCCCCAGGAGCTGTCGCTCAGGGCCTGGAGGAAGGGTTAATGATGGTTATGTAATAGCCGGACTTGCTGCGCGTGCAATAAAACATGTGATATGGAATCTTCGCGAATATCGCTGATAGTTTACGGTGTCGTAATCAATTAGAAGAGAATGGAAAAAAATGTAAAAACATCATAGCGAGAGTTTACAGCATCGATCTGGTTTCTTGCAATAGAAAGAGCCTCCGGAGGATACCGGATCTGCGATAGATAATTTTTCTAGAAAAATATCAAGTCTGGTCAATAGGATTAGATATTTCAACATTTAAAGGGACAACAACCCCAATCCTCTGCTTATAGAAGGGGCCGTTATGTACGTAATTAGCTGCTAATGTCATCCACTCATATGAACGTTAAGGGTTCTGCAGGCCCTCAGTGACGCAGGAGCTTAATAGGAAGCTTCTGGGCTCCAAATAAGGCCTCGTGCACACCAACGTATGTATTTTGCGGTCCTCAAAAAATAGATCCGCAAAAAGTATGTGCACTCCGTATTTTGCGGAACGGAACAGCCGGCCTCTAATAGAACAGTCCTATCCTTGTCCGTAAGGCGGACAATAATAGGACATGTTCTATTTTTTTGCAGAGCTGAAATACAGACATACTTAATTTTTTTTTTGGGGGGGGGGGCGGACCCATTGAAATGAGTCAGCAAAAATAAAACGGAAGGGACACAGAAAGAAAATACGTTTGTGTGAATGAGGCCTAAGGTTACTACTTTTAAAGGGATCCTCCAGTTCAAAAAAAATAAAAAATGACATTAAAGGGGTTATCCTCTGGATAGATCTTCAGTATTTGATAAGAGCGGGGTCTGACACCCAGGACCCCTGCCAATCAGCTGTTTGAGAAGGCACGGTGCTCCCAGTAGTGCCGCGGCCTTCTCCAGCTTTTCCTAGGCCGCGTGACGTCAGGTTCATCGGTCACATGGCTTAGGAGGAGAAGTGAATGGGGCTGAGCGCAATACCAAGTACGGTCACTATACGATGTACGGCGCTGTGCTGGGTGAGCTGATCTCCAGGGGTTCCTGGTGTCCTGAAGAACATATTCATTAAAGGAGTTTGACTCATCCCAGACACATTTTTAATATCGGGGCTGGGGGAATTTGCTGTTGACAGCAGTGACCACTACAGAAAAACTAAATGGCTGCCACTAGAGTGAGAGACGCAGCTTGTTGACAGTATCCCCTAGGACACTCCTGACATTCATATGTCCTAATGTCCTACAAGGAAATATGGAAAGGCTGGTGGAGATAAGATATGGCGGAAATTTATCAAAACTGTCGTTAGTGATGTCATCAGTTTATCATTACAAACATTGATGGGAGAGATTTCTTAAAACTGGTGTAAAGTAGAACTGGCTCTGTTGCCCATAGCAACCAATCAGATTTCACCTTTCATTTTTCACAGTTCCGTTGGAGAAATCTCTCCCATCAATGTTTGTAATGATAAGCTGTCGGAGCATGCGTTTTCTGCGAGGCTTCTTGGGCGTCTTCATGTTTGGGAGGTAATATGTGTAGGTATGAGCAGAGTAATGTATGTACTCATTTAATAAAAGCTATAATGTGAACCCCTGCTGGAACTGATTCTCTATGACATGACGCCAAGTCCACCAGATACTGAGGAACCGGACGGTACTGTGTGTGAGATGAGGGCGGACGTCCTATACCTCATTTATATAGTTTGCAGTTGTGATCAGTTCATGGAAAAATATAACTTTATTTAGGTGGGCTGTCATTTATTATGTACGTCTGTCTGTCTATCTATTAATATTCTGTCTGTCTATCTATCTATCTATCTATCTATCTATCATCTATCTGTGTTTCTATTTCATTTCTTTCTTTTTCATGTCTATGTCATATCTATCTATCTATCTATCTATCTCATATCTATCTATATCATATCTTTCTTTCTGTCTTTCTAATTATCTATCGTGTATCTATCTAACAATCTATCTGTCTATCTCATATCTATCTGTATACTTCTATCTATATTCTATCTATTATCTCTCTTTCTCTCATATCTATCTATCTATCTCATATCTATCTCCTATCTATCTATCTATCTATCTATCTATCTATCTATCTATCTCTCTCTCTCTCTATCTATCTATCTATCTATCTATCCATCTATCTATCTATTTATCTATCTATCTCCTATCTACCTATCCATCTAACTATCTCATATCTATCTATCTATCTATCTATCTATCTCTAGCCATATACTTCTTTTGACAGAGATGTACATGTAACGCACAGACGTTCTGAGTCCTCCAGCTCTTTGTAGGTTTTCTCCGCTCTCGCGTATAGATGAAGATCCTGATCTATGGACCCCCCCGTCCCACTTTTTCAAATGGGCTTTTAGAACCGCAATCCCTATAGTCCGTGCTGAATTTAGAACAGAGGTCTACCTACAGCCGCTCCTGATGTCCCCCCGACCCCTCATCCTTGTTTACTCAGCTCACTTCCGAGGAGACCTGAACTGCTCCTGAGGACACATGAACGTGTCTCTTCTCTTGTTCTCCACGTTCCTCTGTGTTATTTGGCATCGTCAGAATATTTCGTATTCCCCATCATGCCCTCCTTGAGCTTGATAACAACTGACACTTATTCCGCTCTCCAGTCTCTAAGTCACAGGAAAGAACTAAGAAGAAAAGAAGAAAGTGAAGAAACTGAGTTAAAGTAAGAGAATTTATACATGATGCTCTTCGGCGTTGATTTATCGAAGATATTTAAGTGCCGCGGAGGCTGCGTAGACATAAAAGCGCGAGGCTCTGCTCCCGGACCTCACTCAGATGTGCTGACAATTGCTCTCTATGGTGGAAAGCGCTAAAATATACATGGGTCATAAATGCCTGGATTCTGAGGTTATAACACCTGTCACTGCAATTTATATCATTGTATAAAGCTCCATCAAGATCAGCGGCACCTGGAGAAGCTCCCCGCACATCCACCCATCGGGGGGGAGCACCTATTAATACAGAAGATGTCAGGCCTGGAAATCCGTGTGGGATCCGGCTCCTGCTGCATCCTGGGATATCTGCCTACTGCTTTTTCATTAAAGATTGCAGGCGTTAAATACGGCTTTGCTGTTCACGATTTACATCTTAATTAATTAGCCGCTCTTGTAGAAACAAATGCTTTACATTCTCCTGATGTATTCCAGGGCTAGAATCCCGGCAGACGAAATTTGCCTTGTTATGATCATCATTATCGAAAGGCCTAAAGAGCAATCACTGTCAGAGGGATCTGCAGCAAGACATTACTTACGTTTCTTATAGGCCCCATCCTCCAGATTTATGGTCCTACAGAGGTTCCCCGGATGTTTAAGCGATGGCCTAGGCTTAGGTTTGATCTCCGAGCCTCCTGCAATCAGCACTCGTTGTGTTTCCAGGCACAGCGCCATGCATAGTGTTGTGGCAGCGCAGGATACTGCAGATTAGCCCATTCCGGGGGGTTTAGCCGCAGTACTAAGTTTAGCCACAACACTATAGGTGGCGCTGTGTCTGGAAAAGCAACGGCACATTGTGAGTCCTTCATTCGGAGAGGGTTGGATGCTCACCTATCGTGTAGTAATGGGCTATCCTTTAAAACAGGAACCCAGGAGAATACTAGTTAAAGGGGTTGTGTCACAAAGCATATTCTACAGATCATTTGTTGCAATGCATGGGATTAAATGCGTAAAAAGATTAAAGGGATCGTCCCGCGAAAAGTTTTCAAACCAGTGCCTGGATCTGAATACTTTTGCAATTGCATGTAATAAAAAATTGAGTTTAGCCAGGGAGCTATTTCATAAAATCTACGTGTATAGCACCACCTGCTGTTTGTTATTTTCCTTATTTTTTTTGTCCGTCTTTACTAAGCTGGTCGAACGTGCTCAGTTTTCCTCTTCAAAATGGCACCAGCCGTATGTTCTGTTAGAAGGTGTGACAGTTACAGGGAGGGAGCTGCAGCAGAAAGGACGCGCCCTCTGAACTGCCAGGCTGAAGAAAATCTAGCAGAGCGATTGAAGCAATGAATGGGGAGATCTCTGGATCCATGTGAGGTACAGGGCTGGTTCTAGCTTTGTTAGAAAGGTATAGTCACGTCCGATATAATGTCTAATTTCCATTTTTTACATCGATAACCGCTTCAAATGGTATAGAAATCTAAAAAATATGTTTTTATTCTTTTAAAATATAAATTATGAATATATCTCCCATGATGCCTCGGGTTGGCTGACATATTTAATATTCCTTTCACCCCAGTAGGAGCTTTCTTCTGAGCTCATTGTCACCCCCTGCTGAGGAATGCACATTGTATGAGCTGTCAAGAGGAGTGGAGAAAATGAAGCGTTCTGCGCACATTGCGGTTGTCAGTCTTTAACCCTATTGATCTCAGTGACAAATTAAGTGCCTTACTTTTTTTTTTTTTTACCCTACCTGCTCTAAACCTGATGGGTAATGATCAGCTCCTTACTCCGAAAAGAGATACTAAAGGACACGTAAAATGGACACAGCATCTCCTTCATTTAGGGCTGTCTTATTTGAATAACCATTAAAACCTTATTATCCAGGACCTGGAACCTCCCTGCAATACATGAACATTGCATTGATTTTCAATGGATGCCGTGTAATGCATTATTTGTCCTGCGGTGGCGCTGCAGGGAACCGAAACACTTGCTACTGAGTTATGTGGAAGATTAGACCTGATTGCTGGGGGTCGAACAGGTGACACCAATGTCGTACTATCAGTTGTACAAAACCACCATAATCAGAAGCCCCATACCCTGCACAAGTCAAATTTAAAGGTGTATCCCATGATTAATGTAAAAAAAATGAAAATTGGACAAATTATGTGGTATATAGTATAATACTACATGACAGTGTCTTACTAACAAAGCTAGAACCAGCCCTCTACCTCATATGGATCCAGAGATCTCCCCATTCATTGCTCCTAATGTTCACTAGATTTATTTCAAGCTGGCAGCTCAGGGGTGTGTCCATGCTCATAGGGATGTGGCCTTTCTCATGGGGTGTGTCTTTTCTGCTGCAGCTCTCATTATTACAAATGGAAGGCATGTCCTTTCTGCTGCAGCTCTCTCGCTGTAACTGTCACAGCTTGTAACCGTATTTATGCATTGAGCCCCTGAGGAGCCGGTCCAGAGGATGGGAGTTGTAGTGGCCCTGATAAGTATTGCATCATGGTGCCTTACTTTAGGCCGCAGCTCCCTGGGGTTTGCTGCAGTGAATAAGGTGACGACGAAGGAATAAGGCAGAGATTATAGAACAAAGAACATCATTCTTTACTAAGTGCAAAAAAAAATAGCAGCACATCCAGCAGCAGTTTATCTAAAATGCAATTTCTACTCCCAGATAATGGAGCATGGTGGCAGGGATGACACTCAGAAATACGCTATCTGGCCCTCTCTCTCTGGATTCCACTTGCCCATGGCTGTACTCTGACACCTGTATCTGTAGGTGTCCATTGTATGATGCAGGCTTCTAGCTGTGCCTGTCCTGAACTGTGGAGATGGTGTCTTAACATATTTCCCACCATCTTGCAGCAGAGTCTTAAAAGCTGCATTGCTTGATCACTCTGCTAACACAAATACACCATAGCTTATAAATCTTCTTTAGCCTAGGACCCTGCAGTCTTGCTGGGGCAATGAAGTCCTCCTAGATGAGCTACCTCTGTGGTCCACATGGCCAGGAGGAGAGGGAGATCACATACTCCCTTACTCTTCACTTTCCTCTCTACACTGACTCTAAGGCCTCTTTCACACGGGCGTCATGTACCCAACCCGAAGCCGGACTTCATCACTGAAGTCCGGTTTCGGGTCTTCTGGAGAATTGATTATTTTCCCTTATACATTACTTACTTAACATGGTTATAAGGGGAAATAATAGCATTCTTAATAAAGAATGCATAGTAAAATGAAGTGGAAGGGGTTAAAAATAATAAAAGTTAACTTACCTTAGCCACTTGATCGCGTAGTTGCGATCTCTCCTCTCTTTCCCAGCATCAGCTAAGAACTAAAGGACCTGTGATGACGTCACATCACATGGTCCAATCACATGGTCCATCTTACCATGGTGATGGACCATGTGATTGGACCATGTGATGTGACGTTATCACAGGTCCTTTAGATCTTAGATGATGCAGGGAAAGAGAGGAGAGATCGCAACTACACAATCAAGTGGCTAAGGTAAGTTAACTTTTATTATTTTTAACCCCCTCCACTTCATTTTACAATGCATTCTTTATTAAGAATGCTATTATTTCCCCTTATAACCATGTTATAAGGGAAAATAATAGAGATCGGGTCCCGTTGCTAAGCAACCATGCGGGAAAATCGCAACGCATCCGCACTTGCTTGCAGATGCTTGCGATTTTCCCGCAGCCCCATTCACTTCTATGGGGCCTGCGTTGCTTGAAAAACGCACAATATAGAGCATGCTGCGATTTTCACGCAACGCAGAAGTGATGCATGAAAATCACCGCTCATGTGCACAGCCCCATAGAAATGAATGGGTCCGGATTCAGTGCGGGTGCAATGCTTCCTCCTCACGCATTGCACCCGCGCGGAAAACTCGCCCGTGTGAAAGGGGCCTAACTCACTTAGCCCCTCCCTTGGCAGGAAGTCGGATCACCCCACTCCTACTAAGAGGGGAGGATTGGGGTGGTAGGTCCCATTGCTGTTTCCAAACACTTCCAATCATACCGCATCCAACAAGGTGTACAGTATGACATTACATTGTATTGAATTTACATTACAAACCATTGCAGTAACAATAGTAGTACCCCTGGTCTGGGGTACTACACATACGGCTCTGGGCAGTTGAAGGATGGAATAAAGCATGTGCGATCACCTCAGTGATGCTACTCAGGTGACCAGAGTAAAGGAACAAACAGCAGGTGGCGCTATACAGATATATTTTATTGTATACTCATTTTTAATTACTTGCCATTATAAAAGTATTCAGATCCAGGTGTTGGTTGGAATAATGTAGAATATATTAATGGACAACCACTTTAATGTCTGCTATGACTATTGTAAGGTTTCTTTACCATTGCACCCCCTATTTCATATCCCCAAACCAGCCCTTCTTTGCCGGATATTAACCCCTATTTGTTATTCCGGTATCCATTTAGTTTCACTTGTCTAATGTTCCTCCTTTAATGGGTTTCTCCAAGATCCGAAAAAATGGCTAAATGGAAGAAATGCCAGAAATTAACAAAATAACCATTTCCCACCTGATAAATCCTCCACCTCTCCAGCATCACCTCTCCTGTGCTCCCGATCAGTCCTTCTGTACTGCTGCAGCAATGATGTACCCACATGACCGATGCAGCCAATCAGTGGTCTTGTGTCATACATTACTGAGACCAGTGATTGGCTGCAGTGATCATATGGGTTGTCCAATAGGTTGTGCACTCACCCCTCATTCTCCCAAAGGCTCAGCACTTGCATGTCTAAATGTCCCTGCGTATATAAGACACCTTTACCAGTGGGAGGTTTTCTGAGCTTTAGGTTTCCTAGACTCTAGTAACCAACAAAAATGGTTTCCCTGTCTCACTACCTGTGTACTCTCACTACCTGTGTACTCTGACTACAAACTCTGACTTCTAGCCAACTGCCCTGGCCTGTTTCTCGGATTACCCTACTGCCGCATGCCCTGACCTCGGACTTGTCTCTCGGATATGCATGTATGCACACATGTTGCCTGAACCCTCAGTGCTTCATACCAGTGTCTTTGACCCAGTGGGTCAGCTGCCAACCACACAAGGACTATCTCAAGAGGTAGCAGTCTGTTGGCTCCTCCGCAGTAAAGTCCAGATCCCTGTATTGGTATTAAAGAGTGAATACTGGAGGACTGCCAGGATAACGCTCTTAGCCATATCCTGTACCCTGTAACAAATTGCTAGAAATCGAATGTAATCTTGAGTATAGGCCGTCAATATTTTTCCCCTGGGAAACCCCTTTAACACCAGAGCAGTGGATTATGATGGGTGCTTTCAGGTAGAGATACTATTCCTACCAACCTTTACTAATTCAATTCCCATTGTATAGCGCAGCATATTCCACAGCACTGTACAGAGGTTATCCCCCACATTACAGTCTCCAATTGCAGTGACCCAGAGTTAGAGTCAATTTTGTGATAAAGAATTAATGTTGTGATTTATTGTTAAAGTACTCTTTTTCTAATGCACTGTATATCACAAATGGTTACATATGGGAAACATAGTTAAACTGCCAGTCTTAGTCCAGTTGCCAGGGTGATAGGCTGGTCCCACCCCTAGTTAGTGAGCCTTAGCTAAACAGGCCTAGAGACAGGATATACATGTGTGAGCTCCTGAAAAGGAAACCTAAAGGGAAGCCTAGTCAAGGGAACCTTCAGCCCTGAGACTGAAAGCTGCCAGAGAACAACTAAACTGAAGGATTACCCCTGAGAGAAGGAGAACAGACAATCATAGATGGTTGAGAGCCACTTTCAAAGTCATGCTGGAAAGACAGCCAATTACTCGTTTATGGCAAAAGACATTATTGCTTGTGAAAAGGTTATATTGCTTTGGCGCTAAGGACATTTCTGAGGTGGACTGGCCATCTTGATCTAAGATCTGTCCCCCTCAGCATAGGAATTGCAGAAAGTGTTAAAGGGCTTCTCCAGGCTTTTTTTATTGATGACCTATCCTCAGATTGGTCATCAATCTCAGATCGGCGGAGGTCCGACAACCGGCACCCCCGCCGATCAGCTGTTTGAGGAGACGGTGCGCGCAGTGCTCACTTGCCGACTCTCTTCTCTCTTCCTGCTCACCTCTGTAAGTCTATGGGACAGCAGCAGCAGGCCGGAAGAGAGTCGGAGACAGACGTGCACACTGCGCTCGCCGTCTCTCCTGAAAAAGCTGAATGGAGGGGGTGCCGGGTGTCGGACCCCGCCGATCTGATATTGATGACCTATCCTGAGGATAGGTCATTAATAAAAAAAAAAGCCCAGAAAACACTTTAATAAGAATGAAATTGCATACCTGTGGTTATTTAGGAAGATTGTAAGGTGTACCTATAAAGCGACTCAGGGAGGATTACTACCAACATTGCTACTGCCTACACATAGCGAATGGTAAAAATCTTTTATATACTCTTTGATATACCTCAGAAGTGTGTCTTATTGATTGCGTCTGTACTACAACCTCCATCATCTGTTCAGTAAAGAGAGACTTAATTATTGTAAGCAAACAGGACTGGTCATTGACTCCACCATCAATCAGCTATCGCTCCATTTACATCTGCTCTCCTGCATTGCACTCTGCCAACCATCCACTATCAAGGGCAGCCCAGCCACCACCAGGAAGGAGACCCCAAAAAGTCCAGGGTGTGAAGAAAGGATGCATCCTCACATCACTGTATGGCCCAGGGACCACCAAGGTGAGGACTGGCGCCATGAGAGCTACCAGCCCCATCATTGCCACTACAAACACCACCACCCTTCTCCTCTCGTTCTGCCCTCCTCGGTTCACTGCACAACATCTGAACTTCCCACCAATAGCCTGGGCTAAATTTCATATGAAGGCATTTAAAGAGAACCTGGGCCTGGCTGTTTCTCCTGACATGTCGCAAATGTAAATGTAGTAAATCCTAAAATTCTTCATAAAATTTCTAGAGCATGTCTTCTGAGCACTCTCCATTGTGCTAACCCTCCGTCAGTTACCATTCCTCCTGGCAGTAGGATGTCCCCCTATATGCCCCCATCCATTGGGCCAGCGTTGTGCCCCAATTATTGACTTCTAAGCTTCCAGTTCATTGTCAATGGGACCAGAAGAACCTTTACCAATTCAAGCAGTCAACCCGCACTGACCACCAAGTATCACCACTATGTCTTCTCTCCCTCTTGTAATTCCAGCTCCCTCTTGTTTGTAATACCATCCTTGTATAATACCAAGACTTTTCGGCTGGCCTTTCAAAGCGAGGCCGCCTCCTGCTTTCATCTTGTTCGTCATCCCATCCGCTGCCAGAATACCTTGTCCTGGTCTTGGACAATGTAATCTTTCCTGCTTCTGTCTACGCCTCTAATCCATGAGCTGGATCTTGAACAGAAGAATATAGACAGAAATCTTTTCTTCATAAGCTGCGGTCAGAAAAGTTTAAGATCGCTTAAGAAATGTCACATTTTGTCTTGCACCCAGCTGTGTTTGTACACAGAGTATTTGCCAGAGGCCACTCGGAGGCCTGGCTGTGAGACCTTCATAAAGCACCATCACCGGCAGCATGCTGACGTGTTTTTTTTTTTAATAGTGCAATAAATTGAAAGCCATATCTTCAGGACTTGAACACTGACACAAATAATATGTCATGGAAAACACCCAGGAAAAGAAACATTGACGTGGCATTCAGCTTCCGCCGTGGTGGGTGTACAAAGTCTAATCTACAATGCTTGCAGCTGTTTTTATTTCTTAAAGTGTATCTATCATTGTTTACAAAAAACATTTGACCTGTCTTAGGCCTCTTTCACACTAGCGTTTTAGCTTTCCGTCCTAGAGTTCCGTCCTCGGGTCTCTAGGACGGAAAGCTACTGATCAGGATTATCCCCATGCATCCTGAATGGAGAGCAATCCGTTCAGGATGCATCAGGATGTCTTCCGTTCAGAATGTCAACGTTTTTTGGACGTTGACAAAAGCGCAGCATGCTGCGGATCTGTCTCCGTCCAAAAATCCGGAAGACATGCCGCAACGCCGGCTCCTGAATTAATGCCCATTGAAGGGCATTAGTCCGGATCCGGCCTTTAGCTAAACGCCGTTTCCGCGCATCGCCGGATCCGACGTTTAGCTTTTTGTCAATGGTTACTATGGCAGCCAGGACGCTAAAGTCCTGGTTGCCATAGTAAAGAGTAGGGGGAGAGGGGGAGCGTCATACTTACATTCCGTGCGGCTCCCGGGACGCTCCAGGATGACGTCAGGGCGCCCCAGTGCATAGATCACGTGATCGCATGGATCACGTGATCCATGCGCGCGGGGCGCTCTGACGTCATTCAGGAGCGCCCCGGGAGCCGCACGGAATGTAAGTATGCCGCTTCCCCCGCTCCCCACTGCTACTATGGCCATAGTAACACTGAAAGCATTTTGAAGACTGATCAGTCTTCAAATGCTTTCAGTTCACTTGCGTTGTGCCGGATCCGGCGTGCATTCCGGCGACGTAACGTAAGTCAGAAGTTCTGATCAATGAGGGTCGAGGTACTGAAACCCCCACTTATGACAGTGAGGCGCCCCTTTGTTCTTGCTTGGCTCTTCTCAGCTCCTCAAGGAAAGCAGATCAGAAAAGGCATAGCACTTCTTCCCCATGTCAAAAGTTTTTCAAAATATTTGCCTTTTAAACGGGGTTTCCGACATAGTGATGATGTGCCCAACTACTCAATGGGACCATTGTGGCCAGTCAACGATCATGTGCAGTAGTTGATTGCGTTACCACTGTAGGGAGACCACCACTGCAACGAGTACATGCCCAACTACCCCTCCTGACCGCTGAGGCCAGTGCTTGGCTGCAGTGGACTCTTATAGTAGTTGGGTATCAGAAGCACCAGAAACAAAGACTACGGTTTGAGTGGTGAATATTGCTTACTTTTTATTTTAAAATGTTCCCGGTCATCAGCACATTTTTAGGGTTTTGGAAAACCTTTACAGAGGTTTTATGGGATTTTATTATTGATGGCCTATCCTCTCGGTACCACCACCAATCAGCTGTACGAAGAGGCTGTGGTGTTTCGAGAGCCCTTAGACCTCCTCCTAGGCCATGAGATATCACGCTCATCAGTCACATGGACTAGACACAGTTCAATCCCATTCAAGTAAATAGGGCTGAGCTGTGATACCAAGCACAACATCAATATGAAAATCCGGGAGAACCCCTTTAAGATTGTATGGACTTTAATGCACTCAAGCTTATGGTTGATTTTCATAGCTTTCCTAGATGAGCATATACACTTGATATATAGAGTGACATGGAAAATGTTAAAAGTTTAAAAAGTATATGTTTAATATCGAAACACATTCCCTTTAAAGATAAAATCAGTAAGTAAACCATGTACTGTAGGTAAAATTGCATATTATGCTTCAGTTTAGATCTAACTGATGAGAGAGATGGTCCAGATCACACCTTCTGCCTCCACCTGCTGCCCCAAAAACACTCACAAGGCTTTCAGGGGAAGAGAAATCTCATTAAACTAGCAGAAAAGGCGTCACTAATATCGATCGTCGGCACGCCGGCCGTGGCTCCCCATTTAGTTACAATGGATAAAACAGATTGTTTGTCATTTAAGAAGTAGCTTACAATAACAACATGGAAGTCAAGGAGCTTGAATAATTGATGTCCGGGGGAAAAAAAAAGTCTGCATTGATTTTCGTGCTCCCTCCCTCTTTCCACCTCCTCCTTCCTGCTTCCCTGTTTATTCAGAGAAACGTGTGGTATTTCGAATATTTTCATGACCATGGATGAATGCAGTATTCTCCTTGAACTTCTAAATGTTCATTAATAGCTACAGACCATGAACTCAAGATTTTCTATCCATGATTGCGAACCCCAGGAGATGTTTTCTGTCTCTGCATCGTGTGCACAATACAATTTACAATAATAGCAATTGTACTGATTGCACTGAGCGGAGTTAACGGAGAGTCCTCCACCCTCCGAACAAGGATACATCTTTAGAAACCATAGTCTTTGCAGTACAAGGTCTACTGATTAATTGTCGTGAACGCATTTACAAAACTAAAGTCACAATGGGGTAGAACTTCAGAAATGGGATGCAGCGCTGCTTGAAGGCAATAATCACTGACCAGAGTCCATCTAGGCAGCTCGGAACGGTGCCCCTTCGATTTTCACCTTTGAAAATTCCGACTTTGGCTTAGAAATCCAAATGGGGGACACAGCCGGTGGAAATAATATGTTTGACTTTTGACTGATTGTGTAATGATATACCTCGGTGTAAAAATAAGATAGATAATTACAATGGCATAGAACATGCCGCAACCGGATAAAATAAACTGTGCGGTGCATTCACAATGTAATCCTAAAGCCGTTCCTTACAAGTCGGAGCAGTAATGCAGAACCCATACAAGTGAATGGGCTCTTTACTGTACTGATGTCATACGGAGGCATACCGGGAGGGGGGGTGGGGAGTAGCTGTAGGATTGTTTTTGGATCTGGAAGAACTTGGGGCATGTTCCTTTGCACCCTCTTTGTATGGTACTTGACAGAGCCACACGTTGAATAGACAAGGAAGCCATTCCAATTAATAAGACAAGAGTTCTTATGAGGCATGATCCTTATTCTACATGGAAGCTAAATTTTCACCACCAGTTGGGTTAGTCATTTGCACCCAGGTAATGATCTTAGCAGGGCTTTATTAAAAGGGTAGTCCACTCCTTTACAAGTGAGGGCCTTTCCACAGAATACATCATCACTATCTGATTGGTTAGGGTCCAACACCTCATACCCCTTACGATCAGGAGTTCTGCAGTGCCTCAGGCATTGGAAGTCGGCACCGGAACTACACAGCTCTGTCTATTGCGTAGTGGACAAAGCTGGTTACTGCATCTAGAGATAAGCGAATCGATATCCCACAAAGTGGAATTCAATCCCAATTTCAGGATGAATTTGATTCACTGCGAAGCCGAATTTCCTTGTGCTTCGTGATAGCCAATCGATTTAACCTAAAGTAGTGTAAAAAACAAAAAAATCATACTTACCTCCTCCATTTGCTCGCTATGGGTCGCCCACCGCCATCTTGATTGAAGATCTCGGCCGAAATCCCGTGAGTGGTGACGTATGACGGAGGCATACCGGGAGGGGGTCACTGCGCGGTGTGTAATCTCGGGCCGGGTGAGATTTTGTTCCAGATCTTCAAGCAAGATGGTGGCGGCTGGCCCATCGCAAGCAAATGGAGGAGGTAAGTGTGATTACATTTTTTTTTCTGTAAATTTCACACAGTTTTTACTCTCAGATGCCGCGACCACATATAAACGCGGCATCTGAGGGGTACAATGATGGGGAGGGGCGCTATCGCAGCTCCCTGTCACTGCATCCAATACTTACAAAAAAATGCGCTTCGTGTCGAAGTTATTCAATCAATGCAGCCATATTGAATTTCCCAGTACGTTGCTAATCTCTAACTGTAATAAATGACAGGAATGGTAACCAGCAAAGTCAACTACACAATGTATGGAGTTGTGTAGATCTGGCGTGACTTGGGGCTCTGAAACAACTGATCAGCAGATCCAGATCGCTGCCGATCAGTAATTGATGACCTATCCCATGCAGATACATATGCACATTCACTACATACATCTAAGGGCTCAGTCACATGACCGTGGTAAACAGCTATCACATGGCTGTTGTCAGAACTAGAGATGAGCGAACTTTAAAAAAAATTTAGGCGTTCGGCGTTCGGGTTGTGGTAATCGCCACATCCCGTTATGGATTCTACTACCGCGGACTATCGCGGCATATGGAATCCATAAGTGGCGACTTCCACCAACCCGAACTGTTGAACAGCCGAAGGACCTGGGGTGACGTCACCGTCATGTGATCAGTGCAGGGGACGTGAGCACTGGCTTTGATCCCGTGCTGAGCCACGCCCCTGCACTGATCACATGACGGTGACGTCACCCCAGGTCCTTCGGCTGTTCAACAGTTCGGGTTGGTGGAAGCCGCCCCTGATGGATTCTATATGCCGCGATAGTCAGCGGTAGTGGAATCCATAACGGGATGCGACGATTACCACAACCCGAACGCCGAACGCCAAACTTTTTTTTAAAGTTCGCTCATCTCTAGTCAGAACCAATTAAAATCTATGGGGCTATTCACTTTTTGAACGGCCAGTGACTAGTGGCCATCAAAAAATAGGACATGTCCTATGTTTGGCCATTTTCATTGCCAGATGGACCCTATTGAAATCAATGGGCCATTTTTAACTGCCATAGAGACAGGAGTGCACCCATCTAATGGCCATGAAAAATGGTACACTATGTTAAAAAAGGGGACTTTCAGGGATCAAAAAAATATGCTCCACTTGCACACAAGGGAACACTTGATTCAAACTGGCGGCAGCAGGACCTGATGCTCCCAGCGTTGTGACGTCACATCATGTGACATCACGACGCTGGGAGCATCAGATGTCGGTACCTCCAGTGCGGGGCAAGTGTTCCATCATGTGCAAGTGGATTAGGTGAGTATTTCTTTTATTTTAAATGATTTGTTGGCACTAAGAGGAGTGGGGAGGCTGAGAGGGGGACTTTGTACATAATAGGGACACAATAGGGCGCACATAAATATACTGGAGTGCATTAACGGGGGCATTATAGATAGTGGGGGCATTATGGGGCCCATTATAGATACTGAGGGGCACAGTGAGGGCCATTTGACGTCCAGGGGGCACTATGGGGGGCATGATGTATACTGAGGGAACTACAGGGGTTGGGATGTTAAAAACAGATGCAAAACGGATACAAAATGGTCATTAAAAAGATGCAATATACAGATACAAAAGAGCTATTAAAAATGGATAAACTAACAAAAAATAGATGTACAATGGCTATGAAAAACGGACAATGTGTCCTTTTTTAACTGTTTTTTTTTTTCATGTGACTGTAGCTTTAGAGGGAGATGTTGCCTACATCAATTGGTTAATCAATTCCAGGATGGAATTTGTTAGATGGACTTACCCTTTATGATGCCACAGGTTGCACAGAAAAGGGACAGGGGTCTTAAAGATCATCTATTCCCTGGAGGGTCCTTACATAGATCATAATGATCTGACCAACCATTTGTGAAATAATTTCATTTTTATCTTTTATTGTCATGGAACCTCTAATACTTTTTTTGCTACCTGGAATCACCACTAGAGGTCAGGCATTTGCCGCATACTGTCTACACCAGTGTTTTTCAACCTTATTTGTGCCAAGGCACACTTTTTTTATGAAAAAAATCACGAGGCACACCACCATTAGAAAATGTTAAAAAAATTAAACTCTGTAGCCTATAAGGCCTATATTGACTATATAAAGTAATTCTCGTCAAAGTGTCTTAAATAGAAATGAAAAAAAAACAAAAAGAAATTATTTTTTTGATCTTCGCTGATACAGTGCAGAAGGTGCATCCTGAGCTGAGGGCTTTTTTCCCGCCAGCTCATCTATCATTGTCAAGTTCCCAGCACCCCCTCTCCTCTCCTCTCCTCATATCTCAGGACCGGGTGGTGCTGTGCTTGGCTTGAAGTTAAATCGGCGTGCCTGTGAATGAACTTACTTACCTGCTCCTATGGCTCCTGTCCTGGCTCTGGATGATGAGTCCCGTCCTCCTTCCCTCTCAGTCTCTTCTCCGGCTCTGCTCCACCTCCGAGTGCTGCTGTGCAAGTCGCGCGGGGCGCATGTTCCCAAATCCGGCGAGACCTGCCGTGACCTCGAGAATAGTGTTGAGCTCGAATTATTCGCAAATATTCGTGGTATAAAAATCACATACGATTTTTTTACCACGAATATTCGCAAATAATTAGAGCTCACGGACACGGCACACCGGACAATGTCTCAGGGCACACTAGTGTGCCGCGGCACAGTGGTTGAAAAACATTGGTTTACACATTGAACTCAATAATAACGTAGTATGCAGTCAGCTACTAAGCTCCCTCTAGTGGTGGCTGCAGGCAGAAATAATTTTATCTTTTCATTCTTGGCGCAGGAGAATTTGGAACTTCATAGGAGAAAAACAGAGCCTCGACCACTATCAAAACATATTCAGAAATTAATCAGTGCATAAAGATGGATTAAAATGACATGCTAGTTAAAAAATGGACATTCACTTTACGGCTCATCTATGTCGATATATAGGACTGTTGTCTTGCAGCACTGGGGTCATAAGATCAGATCTGATCAGGGCAGCTTCTTCATAGAGTTGGTGTGGCCCTGTGTTGGCCTGGATCTCCTCTAGGCATGAAGATATGCATAGTGTACTGTTCTCCTAATCTCCCAGTAATGACAAATTTGCTCATTAAAGTGTTACTGTACCTTAACTCCCACAGAATTATGCAGCCTGCTCGGAGGTGACAGCTTTGACTGTCATCTTGCATAAGAGGGGGAGACTCTCACACTCCATCACCTTGCTCCTTTGGGCACCCAAATGCAGCAAATATCTTAGGACAGATCCCGCCTAAAGCCAGAGGTTGCCTGTCATATAAAAACTCTCCAACTGCGTACGCAGGAAGCACAATGTGCGGATTCCTGAATGGGCCCCAGAGGGGAAATGTCAGGGAATATTATAGTGAGAAACTGGGCCAGTTGCCTGGCACAGTCAATTTCTCCTTCCTGGTATCTAGCTATTAGCAAAACAACCTTTATGCTGCGTACATGAGACGAGCAGTTTAAGAGACACATTATGTAGAAAGGATACGCCAGCTTATGGGTCCCAGGTTCCTGCTGCTGATATTTGGCCGTGGCATTACTCATATTCGTGATCTGATAATCGCTTTAGTCACAATAGGGTAGATGGTTAGCACTTGGGTCTCCAAAGCAATATTCTGTACATCATCAAGCTGGCAAAGTGGAAGAAGCAAGGAAAAAATGTATTTTTTTTTCCTATTTCAGCAGGTGCATAAGAGAACCTGGGAACCTGTGGCCAGTATCTGACCATGGACAGGTTGCAGCGCTTTGCATTTTAGTAAACAGACTGGATTAATGGTGTCCTCGGGAAGACAGGTGATCAACTGTGGACCAGATGGAGACTTAAAATAAAGGACTTTTTTAGTGCCTTGGAAGCAGGCTAAAATGTCAGCATTGCTATTTAGTATTCATCATGTGGCAGTACAAAACATACCATAATTGTAGAAATGTCGACGGCTTGTCTTTATGGTACATCCAGTCAATCAAGACTAGGTACTAGTATCATCATGGCATTTATTGTAAGGAGCTGCAGCCCTATCCCCAGGGCATCAACCGTTTGGTAAAAGCCACCAATGTTTGCTTTTCAGCAGGTTCTACATTGCTGACTTAGTACTTGCTGTTGAAAATAAAGGACGAGTAAAGGACAGCGATTGCCTAAAGAATAAATAAAAAGAAAGTGAAAGAATGTGTTGGTGAAAATAGATAATGAGCAAGTGACAGCACTTACTGATGAAGGACAGAATGAGCAAGGGACGGGCCTTGTAGATTAGAATTATCAGCAAGTGTCAGCGCTTACTGATAAAGATAGTGAGCAAGTGAAGGTGCTTGCAGACGATAATAGATAATGAGTGAGTGACAGCACTTACTGATGAAGAACAGATTGAACAAGGGACAGACCTTGTAGATTAGAATTATCAGCCAGCGGCAGTGCTTACTGATAAAGATACTGAGCAAGTGAAGGTGCTTGCGGATGAAAATAGATAATGAGCAAGTGACAGCACTAACTAATAAAGAGCAGAATCAACAGGGGACAGCGCTTGTAGATCAGAATTATCAGCAAATGGCAGTGCTTACTGATAAAGATAGTGTATAAGTGAAGATGCTTGTCAACAACGGATAATGAGCAAGTGACAGCATTTGCTGCTAAGAATAAATAGCAAGTGACATCACTTCCTGACAAGAAAAGATGATCAGCAAGTGATGAGAAGAAATAAACAGAAAGTGGCACTGCTTGCTGATGAGTTTAATGATCTAGTGCTGTCTCTTTCTTGCAAGGATATCAGTAGTAATAAATAAGAACAACTGGACTTGTATCTTCTTTTGAAGATGTTTCGCTAGTCATATGACAGACTTTCTCAGTTAGAATGACTTGTCCAACAAATCTCCAGCATTAAACACAGGTCACTCATGCCTCAGTCGGCATAATCTGTTTATCTGAATTTAATGCAAGATCAAGGATCTCTTAGAGGTCAGATGGTGATTTCAATTTGCATGACTGAAGCTATTAGGTGTGATTTAACTGCCTTGGGAAAGGTGTTAAAACAGCTTTGTAAGTGGCAGACAATGTTGCACCTCACCACCACTATTCAAGCTCGGTTTCTCCAACTTGACATTAATAGCTTCTTTCACACCTGTTTTCACCCAGTCCTCCTCTGTGTCTAAGGTGCAAACCTCAATGTCATCAAACGGGTGTCATTTGTCCTGACCGCAGGTGTTGACTTTTCTGAGCTGGACCATGTGCTCATGTAGCTGCTGTTTTATTTCCCCAATGTACAAGTCTTGGCACGCCTCATTACAATGGACTGCAAAGGCAATATTGCTCTACTTGTGTTTCATGTCGGGTCTTTTAGTTGAAGCAGTTTCTGCCTCAGAGACCAGGTTTAAAGGCTTTCTTTATGATTACATATTACTCATTTTGGGCTAAAATAATTTTTTCTATTTGTCTTTATTTAAAATGTCCAGTAGTTTTTGCTATACATGCAGTTAAAAATAAATCTGTTTGCAGACAGTCCCTCCTGAGTTCCATCTGCTGACCGATCATGTGAAGCCGTATCTCTGACTTCATAAACACTCAGTATAGCTAAGCTGAACTATTATCAAACTAAGGGCTCATGCACACGACCGTATTTTCTCTCCGCTTCCATTCGTTTTTTTGTGCGGCCCGTATGCGGAACCATTCACTTCAATGGGTCTGTAGAAAATACAGAAGTGCATCCTGTTTCTGTTTGTCCGCATGGCTGTTCCGCAAAAAAGTAGTGCATGTCCTATTATTGTCCGCAAATCACAGTCCGAGGCCCCATTGAAGTCAATGGGTCCACAAAAAATACGGAACCCAAACTGAACACATCCGTATGTTGTCCGTATTTCATCCGTATTTTGCGGATCCATACTGTAGAAATGCTATGCTCAGCCCATATTGCTCATGTGTTTGGTGATTAATAAGTTACCGTTTCCGTTTCTGATACGCAAAAAACGTATCGGATATGGAAACCATACGGATATGTTTTGTGGAATGACGAAATAGAAGAGGACTTAAATCAGAGGAAAAAAAAAACCTCAGATGCGGAACAACGGATCCGTGAAAAACGGACCGCAAAACTACAACGATCGTGTACATGAGCCCTAATAAGAATGTGGCTTAAACGAGTTTTTATGAGGTCAGGAGATTAAGGCCTCTTGCACACGAACGTTTTCTTTTTCCGTTTACGTTCCGTTTTTTGCATTCCGTATATGGACCGTTTATGGAACCATTCATTTCAAGGGATCCACAAATAAAATGGAAGGTACTTCGTATGCCTTCCGTTTCTGTATTTCTATTTTTCTGTTCCGTTCAAAGATAGAACATGTCCTATTATTGTCCGCGTAACGGACAAGGATATTTCTGTTCTATCAGGGGCCAGCTGTTCCGTTCCGCAAAAAACGTGCAAGAGGCCTAAAGAAAAGGCTTCACATGAGCCGACAGAACTCAGAAGGGACAATCTGCAAATAGACTGATAAAAACTGCTAGAAATTTTTTTATAATGACCAATTAAAAAAATGATTTTTAACCCAAAATGAGTAAATATCAAATATTTCCCGGAGGGTGTCCATAGGCTTTAAAGCAGACATACATGTGAGATATTTATTCAAAAACCTTCAAAGTTTTTGAGACACCTCAACCATATACTGGTTTTTCCGTCTACCCTGCTTTGCACCTTCACCGGCATCTTTTCCTCTTCTTTTCTCAATTTTAACAAAGTCATTTTGGATCCCAGCAAGTTTTAAGGGCCCCTCTTGGGTTTTTGAATTACTTTTTCAGTATCTGTTCTGTTGGACATCCACTCTGCCTGGTGGTCTACGGTTCCAATGACTCCAAGTTTGCGATCCAAAGGATGGTGGGAGTCAAACAGCAGGCACTGTTCCGTATGTGTAAATTTCTGGCGGACTCCGTTTTCCAGCCTTCCTCCCTTTCAGACTGTTTGGATTGCTTGGTAATTGATTTAAAGGGATGGACCATGTACATGAAGATTGTCCTTGTCTTCTTCTGGTAAGCATGCATGCTGTATGTACGTCTTATAGGTGTAGAATGTATATACAGGACTCATTGATTTATTTATTTTTCTTCTACTGTAATCTGGATTATTAAGCTTTTTCTTGCCTCTTCTTCTCCTGAACTGTCATTTTGTGATCACGGTCAGACCACTTATCCTGATAACCAGGAGCTCAGGCTCTCGCTGTTTGTCGAACGTCAGGAGTGAAAGGAACAGAGAGTTCTTGTCTCTTGGATGTTTGCACCTGGAGGAGAGAAATGACAGGAGCTCAGACAAACACCAGAACCTGCTGGGGAGCGCTGCCTGTATCCAGTTTTTATTAAAAGTCTGAAGAATGCACTAGCCTAATATGACCATTCACATTGAGGGTGTGCCACCAAATACAAGGTGGCTGCTATTTCATCCAGCAGTATCTATTACATAATGAGAAAAAGTTGACGCTGAGAACAGCAGTCCGTGGTCTACCCATCCCCCAATCTCACCCTTCATCTGCATCTGCAACACCCATCAATCAGGTTCAAGATACTGGTAATAGTATAAAAAATGCCACATTACTGGGATTAGATTTTAAACTACCAATTTTTTTCACCCTATAAGACGCACCTGCCCATAAAACGTACCTAGGTTTTAAAGGAGAAGAATAAGAAAAAAAAATGTTTTTTATCAGACCTCAGCTCAGACCCTCAATGTTAATCAGACCTCAGCTGAGAGTCCCAATCAAACCTCCAATGTTAATCAGACCTCAGAACAGACCCCCATTGTTAACCACTTCAGCTCCCCTAGATTAAACACCCTTAATGACCAGGCCACTTTTTACAATTCCGCACTACACTACTTTCACCGTTTATTGCTCCATCATGCAACTTACCACCCAAATGAATTTTACCTCTTTTTCTTCTCACTAATAGAGCTTTCATTTGGTGGTATTTCATTGCTGCTGACATACTTTTTTTTGATATTAATACAAAATTAACGAAATTTTTGCAAAAAAATGACATTTTTCAATTTCTGTTGTAAAATTAAAAAAAAAAAATACATTTCTATATAAATTTTTCTCTAAATCTATTGTTCTACATGTCTTTGATAAAAAAAAAATCCAATAAGTGTATATTTATTGGTTTGGGTAAAAGTTATAGCGTTTACAAACTATGGTGCAAAAAAGTGAATTTCGGCATTTTGAAGCAGCTCTGACTTTCTGAGCACCTGTCATGTTTCTTCAGGTGCTAGAATGTCAGGATAGTATAAATACCCCCCAAATGACACCATTTTAGAAAGAAGACACCCCAAAGTATTCGCGGAGGGGCATGGTGAGTTCATGTATCATTTCATTTTTTTTCACAAGTTAGCGGAAAATGACACTTTCTGAGAAAAAAATAAAATAATAAAGTTTCTATTTCTGCTAACTTCTGGCAAAAATAAAAAATCTCCCACGGACTCACTATTCCCCTCAGTGAATACCTTGGGGTGTCTACTTTCCGAAATGGGGTCATTTGTGGGGTGTGTTTACTGTTCTGCCATTTTGGGCGGGGCTAAATTGTGAGCAACCCTGTAAAGCCTAAAAGTACTCATTGGACTTTACGCCCCTTTACGCACCTAGGCTGCAAAAAAGTGGCACACGTGGTATCGCCGTACTCAGGAGAAGTAGGGCAATGTGTTTTGGGGTGTATTTTTACATATACCCATGCTGGGTGAGAGAAATATCTCTGTAAATTGTCAACTTTGTATAAAAAAAATTAAAAAGTTGTCATTTACAGAGATATTTCTCTCACTCCAGCATGGGTATATGTAAAAATACACCCCAAAACACATTGCCCTACTTCTCCTGAGTACAGCGATACCACATGTGTGACACTTTTTTGCAGCCAAGATGCGCAAAGGGGCCCAAATTTCAATGAGTACCTTTTAGAAGGGCATTTTTACGCATTTGGATTACAGACTTCTTCTCACGCTTTTAGGACCCCTAAAATGCCAGGGCAGTATAAATACCCCACATGTGACCCCATTTTGGAAAGAAGACACCCCAAGGTATTCCGTGAGGGGCATGGCGAGTTCATAGAAGATTTTTTTTTTGGCACAAGTTAGCGGAAATTGGCTTTGCTTTTGTTTTTCCTTACACAGTCTCATATTCCACTAACTTGTGACAAAAAATTTTTTACATGAACTCACCATACCCCTCACGGAATACCTTGGGGTGTCTACTTTCTAAAATGGGGTCACATGTGGGGGATTTATACTGCCCTGGCATTTGAGGGTCTCTGCAATCATTACACATATGGCCAGCATTAGGAGTTTCTGCGATTTTCCTTATATTGAGCATACGGGTAATGAGATTTATTTTTCCGTTTAGCCTCTGGGCTGAAAAAAAAAATGAACGGCACAGATTTCTTCATTCGCATCAATCAATGTGGATATTGTGGTGATTGGTGCACTTACATATGTTTCCTCTGGTGGTCCCAAGCAAAAGGGACCACCAGAGGAGCAGGCAGCAGGCATATCAGACGCTGTTAACAAAACAGCGTCTAAAATGCGATTTATTTTAACTACTACAGCCTGCCAGCGCATGATCAGCGCTGGCAGGCTGTAGTTTACCTACCTCCCGACGCGATTCCTGTGAGCGCGCGCGTGCGTTTACAGGAAATCTCGCCTCTCGCGAGATGACGCACGGATGCGTACACCCAGATTAACCCGACCACCCACCGAATGCATCCGTGCGTTAGGCGGTCCTGGAGCGGTTAAGAAGACCCCCAATTAGACCTCAGATTAGACCTCCAATGTTAATAAGGCCCCTATTCAGACCTCAGATCAGACCCCCAATCAAACCTTAGATCACAAGCCCAATTTTTATAAGACCTCCCTGATCAGACCTCAGATCAGACCCCCAATGTTTATGAGATCCCCAATCAGACCTCAGATCAGACCTCTATCTTAATAAGTCTGCCATGTGAAGCAGACCTCAGATCAGAGAAAAAAAATAAACCAACTTAGCTCTCTTGCTCTGGATGCCACCAACAGCCCTGAGACCCAGCGCTCTTCCTGGTCTTCTTGCTGCGCTGTGTTGCGAGGTCACAGAGCACTGACATCCTCATGCTGTGCACAGGACACAGCACAACAAGCGCCCAAAGAAAACCAAAGCGGTGAGTACAGAGCCTGGAGAGAGCTGTATTTACCATTCCCTGATCCTCCTGTACTAATGAGTGCTTCCATAATGGAAGTGCTCATTAGTATTCACCCCATAAGACGTAGTGACCTTTTCCCCCCACTTTGAGGGGAAACATTTTGTCTTATAGTGCGAAAAATATGGTATTTTTCTTCTGCAGACAATGTAGGAGAGTTGTCCAAACTAGTCTAGCATATTTATAAATGATCTTATATTTATTAATGATCTTCTATATTTATTAATGATCTTCTATATTTATTAATAATCTTATATTTATTAATGATCTTGTAGAAGGGTTGCACAGTAAAATATAATATAAAATATACATTTTTGCATTTTTTGCAATATACACACTACAGTATACTGTATATATATATATTACAGAGGACAGTAAAAGAACAAAAAAAAAACACAAAAAAATTAGCTCAGAAAAGACCAAGTATCAAAACAATATAAACTTTATTAATTCATCATATTGTCCAATAAATACCATTAAAAGGGGAAAGGTGACAGAAGAAAAACACCATCCCGGCATATCACATCCACATAGTTCAATTCAATATAAATAGCACAAATAATACCCAATTTGCAATTTAACCTAAGTGAAACAAAATACCTCATCCGATGCCCAACGAATGGTTCATGTGCTCTGCTATATCACAGATGACAAACTAATACACACTGCAATTATCAGTATGACCAGGACCAAGATCCCTAACAATTTCATAAGTACCGCAGGTCACTGTAACCTAACTCACCAGCTTAGAGGGAGATGTGTGTGCCGGGATGGCGCTACCCCAACGCGCGTCACGGCGTGCCTTCGTCCAGGGGTGCCTTCGCCAGGAGGAAATATCCGATTCCCTGGATTAAGAGAAAGATAAAAATAAAGATACAGAGTCAGACTACAGCAAGCTAAGTACAGCAGCAAAGGAAAAGTTCCTATTTAATCGAGTCTGCACAGCAGAGTTAGAGAAAGTGACAGATGTAGTAGAGCCGAATGTGTTTGCCTGCCAGAATTCATGCCAAAGCCTGCTGATAACCAAGAGAAAGCTGGAAGATTGTTCCCCGATGAAAGTTTATGCTACGTAAAGCTGTGTTCAACATTAATACAAGTCTGGACTCAAGTTATTTCACCCTGACCCTTATCACCTATCCATCTTAGTTACACCGCTGCAGACTACAACGCATGGGGTTCCGGGATATCTAGGTAGGAGCCTCAGTGACACATGCAGGCCACAGCCGCATCTAAAGGGACATTTTAGGCAATCCTTACACCACTCTGGCATTCCAACACTGGGTTCCACCACTACCATCTACTTAGGGGGACCTAGTCCCTCGTGGCTGTAATGCAACTGGCGTCACAACAAACTTGTCCACTGGTCGAGATCTCATCCATTGCGCGCTGCATATATATATATAAACTAGCAGAAGGACCCGGCTTCGCACGGGTATATTTCATCTATTTCGTTTCATGTTTCCGTGTGTCGTAAAAAGATATCAACAGTATCCCCCATAACAGTGACCTCTATAGCACCCCGCCCCACTGTCTGCTGAGCTGTGTATCTAATCCTGTCCTGGGTGATACCATCTGCGGAGCTGTGTATCTAATCCTATCTTGTGTGATACTGTCTGCTGGGCTGTGTATCTAATCCTATTCTGTGTTATACTGTCTGCTGAGCTGTGTATCTAATCCTATCCTGTGTGATACTGTCTGCTGAGCTGTGTATCTAATCCTATCCTGTGTGATACTGTCTGCTGAGCTGTGTATCTAATCCTAGCCTGTGTGATACTGTCTGCTGAGCTGTGTATCTAATCCTAGCCTGTGTGATACTGTCTGCTGAGCTGTGTATCTAATCCTATCCTGTGTGATACTGTCTGCTGAGCTGTGTATCTAATCCTATCCTGTGTGATACTATCTGATGAGCTGTGTATCTAATCTTATGTTGTATGATACTGTGTATCTAATCCTATCCTGTGTGATACTGCCTGCTGAGCGTGTATCTAATATTCTATCCTGTGTGATACTGTCTGCTGAGCATGTATCTAATATTCTATCCTGTGTGATACTGTCTGCTGAGCAGGTATCTAATATTCTATCCTGTGTGATGCTGTCTGCTGAGCTGTGTATCTAATCATATTCTGTCTGCTGAGCTGTGTACCTAGTAGTTGATTTTTAACTTTATTTTTTCAATCCTTGTTGGCTGAGTGGGAGGGGGCGTGGCCTAACTGGATTGGGGCGTGTCCTTTTGAACATCTTAATCCAAGACAGCAGTACTGTCCTCTGAGTGTGAGCTGCAAAGAGTCCCTATCACCTCTGCAGCTGACAGAAGTTGATTTTTACTTAATTTTGTCAATACTCATTGGCTGCAGAGGGGGAGGGGTGTGTCCTAAATGTATCGGGGGTGGGGCTTAGCGGACCTAAAAGTTGATTGTTAACTTTATTTTTTCAATCCCTGTTCGCTTAGTGGGAGGTGGCGTGGCCTAACAGGATTGGGGGCGTGTCCTTTTAAACAGCTCTCTCTAAGACAGCAGCAATGTTCTGTCTGAATGTGAGCTGCATGGAGAAAATCATCGTCCCTCCCACCTCAGGAGGGGAGGGGGCATGGCCTAACCAAATCAGAGGTGTGGCTTATCTGGACCTGGGGCGGGGTTTTAAGGGTGACTTGAATGGCCACCCTACTTTCCCCCTGAACTGTGACCTCCGTAGCACTCCGCTCTCTTAACAGTGTCATCCACAGCGCCCTGCCCCTTTAAAGCTGACCTGCAGCAGTGAAGAGAAATAGCAGAGTTGTTATGGAAACCTCAGGAAATAAGGTACTAAGTGCTATTAGGCCCTGGCTTTACTTCTATAGCGATTATCCTGGTGACAGATTTCCTTTAAACGTCATCTAGAGCAGTGAGGAAACATGGCCGGGTTGTTATGGTTACCTGGAGTAAAACTGTGTGTGTGGAGACGAAATGGCAGGGAGCAGTAAGTGACAGTTTGGATTTGAGTGAAAGGCTGGCTCGCTTGTATTGGCTATAATGCAGGTCATTTTTTGGGAACTTTCATGGTGCTTTCAGATTGCACTGCCTTTTGTGGTGACTGGTCCTATGAGGTTTAGAGATCGCAGGACTGAGACGTGACACTCTGCAAATAGACAATTTTTTTTGCATCTCAAAAATGCCTGAAGATTTTTAATAAAGAAGAAAAAAAATGATTTTTTAGCCCAAAATGAGTAAAATGCAATCATAAAAGAATTGCCCCAAAGGTGTTGATAGCCTTTAAGCTGGTCGTACACATTAGATAAATGTCGGTGTCGTTCCAGATGATTTCGGCAGAAGCAAACAACCATCTAATGTGTACAGGGGCCTTCTGACTCTCTCTCTATGGTAAATATCAGGTGAGGTAGGGATTGGGCAGGGGCTCGCTCCCCTCTATCTGTTAATGTCACATGCACACCAAGCGAGCATGTCTGTGGGGAGCCAAAAGAGATGTATACAGGGAGGGGGAATTGGGAGCTTTCGCCAGCAGCTATTTCTAATGTGCATGGCCGACCTTGTTTACAAAGCACCAACATATCAGGTAGCAATGTACAACCACATGTTGATTCACTTAGCATTTAGTCATTGCAGCTTACGATGTGTAAAACTGCAAAGTTATGTAATATCAGTACCGCCATGTGTATACAGTGAACAACGTGGGGTTGTCAAGGAACATTAGAAATTGTCTACATAAAAATTTGAGCCACTGCAAATATATTACATCTCATATCTTGCACTGAATTACAGCCTGTATTAGAGTTTTAGACAAAGCTGCAGTTACACTGCTGCTGGTTGTCAATGGAAACAGTCAACAAGCTGGTCTGCAGGCAGTGGAATACACAGTTCTCATAGGGCTCCACCCTGTTCCTTTCCTCTTGGTAGGAGTGGGCGGGTCCTACTTCCTGCCAGGAGGGGGAGTTCGAGACAGAGAGGAGATAGGAAGCACATGCCAGAGCTCCTACTCCAAGGGACCATATCCAGTTCTCCTGTGAGACTTTCACTCCAGGAACAGTATCAGAATCAAGAGCACTGCTTCCAAAAACGTTGACAGCAAGTGATCAACAAAATCACAGCTTTACGTACCCTGCTGCAGGTGAGGGACTATGACTCTTGTCACCTAGACTTCTTCCAGGCCAGTCAAACACCAAGCCTGTGGACACCTTCTGTATATCCTCAAGTGCCTATAAGTGCCATTTACTGTAATTGCCACCCCACCAGCCACCATACCACATCACCTGGTGACCAAAACTGCACTTTGTACCTTCTATTGCTGGATGTCCCACGAGTCATATTTTGCATCAAGTAAAGAGAGACTTTAAACTTTTACTTCTGGTCTCATTCGTCAAACCACTATTCCACTGCACCGATCCCCAGGGAGCAATGGCCTGAGAGAGTACGGTATACAGTGACACAACATCTCATCAGGGTCACTACCATTTCCATCCTCTGGACGGCTCCTCAGGGGCTTGCTGCACAATGCCCCAGATTTCTGATGAAATTGATCGTGAAAAATTTTAGTTACAGTAAAATATTTAGTAAAAAGATGTCACCTTCAGCTTTACCCACTTTATCCAACTTTTATGTTGGAAAAAGTGGAATAGGTGTTTCAAAACTATGCTCATTCTGACCAGCGTATTTCTCAGTGTATTTGCACTCGACAAATGCCATACATATATTGGTAAATCTCCCCTATGCACCACTGCTTTTCCTCATATAATCTATTACTAAACTGGCTGCTTGTAGCCACCACTAGAGGGAGCTCAGTGCTTAGGAAGTTAGACAGTTACCACTGTCTGCAATGGCAGCTGTTGTACTATCTTTGCCCTGAGCTCCCTCTAGTGGCAGCTGCATGAAAATGCAGTGTTTTCATTTCAAGAACAGAAGAAGGAGTTCAGAGTCGGGCCCCACAGCACTCGTGCGGCCTAAGAGGCCATAGAGTTCAACAGGTCTATCATACGGCATGCACCACTGTGATAAAGTCTGTCTGGTCTAGCTTTATCCTACCTACATTGAGGACAATCTCCCAGGTTAGCATGGAGTGTTCCTTCAAGCACTGAATGGATAGCAGAACGTGTTGTCGCGTCTGTATTCTCCGATTCCACCTCCTTCTCTGGATCTGCCTCCCTGCATGACGGTGCGAACATCCACATCATCTAATCCGTCTTTGCTTATGCAGCAGTGTAGCGCCACCATTTGCGTCCCGATGGCCGTGGGCGGTTTCACAGAACAGCTGCCCAAACAAAACACATCTGCCTTATGGTCCAGCTCCTCGCTCGCACAGAACCGGTTGACTGATCAGCACCAGCGTGCGGATTGTGACAGCCGCATTGGAGTGGATCCCATTGTTTACATTGCAGCAGGCGTCAGTCTGACACAATGGAAAACAGCTCCCACACTGCGCCAAGAGGCTGAGAAGAACAGATTTCACAAACATATTGAAATGTCATCTAGAATGTCTTCAATCACGACATAGACTCACCACACCGTAGCAACCAATCAGGCGTCGGCTTCCATCCGTCTGAGAGGTGATGGACGATAATGGGTTACTGTTCTATTATAGCTTCCAAGCATAGGCTTCCGATTCTGCTATCTGTCCCACAGACAATACATATAGTATATAGGGGATGCACTTTCCTATTGACAAGAAGGTTCCTTTCAAAGCATCTGTCTCACTGCAACATACACGGATGTAGTTGAGCCGGGTTTGTCATTTAAAGGGGTTCTGTTATCAGATATGTCTCAATAAAACCGTACCACTTTAGACATGTGGGCTTGACAGTTGAACGTCATGGTCTTGGTCCAATCTTCTTAGGTGCCCGCATTCTTAAGAAACTTGATGTTTTATAATTCACAAATGAGACCCTAGGAGCAACGAGGGTGGTGCTGTTGCTCCTAGATGCTTCACTCACTGTCCTTCAATCCGCGCCTCCGTCACTGACTGACAGGGCCAGGCAGTGATGATGTACTCACGCCTGGCCTTGAAGTCTTGCAGGTTCTTGTACAGCGCAGGCACCGTACAGGAATGGAGAGACACAGAGTTCAATAAGAGCCATCCATAACTATAACCTGAAGTTCCCTTTTTATGTGACATTTGGGCACCTGGACCTGGGCATGACAGCTACCGCTACATCCCTAGATCCACCTCCAATTTAATATTTATGGGAGGAGACAAGTCAATGCAAAAACCAGACTCACACACAGCAAATAGTGTCCCTGACACCAAGTGTAAATATAATGTCCCCCAAAAGTAATTGCGCTCAGCTGATACTGTGCCAGGGTGCCCACCACAGTAATAGTGCTCCCAAAAGTCCCACCAATAGAAATAATTATCTGCCAGAGTGCACTTAGTGTTAACAGTGCCCCCAATAGTAATAATGCCCCAAACTTGAACTTCACTGAAAAAGTCCGGGTTCGGGTCTGGGTACCAACATTCAGTTTTTTATCACGCGCATGCAAAACGCATTAAAACGCTTTGCACTTTCGCAGAAAAAAACTGAACAATGAAAAGCAATCGCAGACAAAACTGACTGAAATTGCGTGTGCACTTCCGCGGGTTTCCTGCAATGCCCGCACAACGCATCCGGACCTCTTCCGCAACGCCAGTGTGAAAGGGGCCTAAGGACTCTTTCACAAATCAGTGAATCACAGACAGCACACATACTCATGAATTTTACACATCAGTAATTTTTCACTGACTGTGGATGTCAGTGGAAATAAATCACAAAGACATGCAAAAGCAGCACTACACGCTACAAATTATGACTCCAAAAGCAGCACTAAAAGCTGCAAACTGATATGACTGGGAGCCGGAAGCTTTTAAGAGCCCTCTCTGTTGGTACCCGCACCCTGGGAAAAGTCTACGGCGTACAAATATGCCTTAGACCTTTCCTGCCATTCATCAGCGCAGGGCACACTATGAACAGCACAAGCAGCGCATTGAATGTAGGCAGGCTATTATAGTGAAATTATAAAGTACATGGAAGATATACTATACTGGACTGTAGTATTTAGGGTAAATTGCTGTGTTGGGACTTTGCGATAAATAAGTGGGTTTTGAGTTGCACTTTCGGCACTCGCCCTGTTCTAGGGCCATGCAATGACTTGAGGGTCCATGTTTTCTTCCCTCAGGGCACTCCCTGTACTTGGGGATCCTGCCTGGTGGTAGTTGGGATACCCTTGGTGTTAGGTGTTTGTCTGGGTGCAAGGAAGGTAAGTTGGTAGAAATAAAGTCTTTCTTTACTATGGGAGTATTAGTTCATCCAGCAATATCCAGGAACTGTTCTAAATCATATAACAGTCCACTTCTTTCCCAATGGCAGCGTATGGACAGCAGCAATGATGGAGGTTGTAGTACTCTTTTCTCTCTCTCTCTCTCTTTAGTCTCTTAACAGAACTATGGGCATGCAGTGAGGCTTATGGTATGTAGAAGCTTCTGAAATTCCCCGGCTGAGAGGTGCAGATTTAAGATACGGTTGGCTAAATCATCTCAGAGTGTGGAAGAGTGCTCTAGCAATGTTTCCTCTCACATCAGCAAAGTCTCTCAGCCATAAACATGCAGAATACTTTGCTGTCTGACTATAGTGTATGGCCTTGTAGGTTCTAAACCAAGGACTTAAACGGTAAAAGTGCTTTCTTGGCAGTAGTAGTCTCAGAGACGAAGGTTGCATATGTAGATCTTCACTGTAGCACAGCTAGACACAAACTCTCTTTGACTCTAACTAATGAGGGAGCGGACCAAGGTCCATCTCCTGGCAACCTAACACAATGAGCCAAGATGTTAACCATTAATTGTCCATACGGTGTCATTACACAAACATAACAAATCACAGCATTTAACTCAGCAATATGACATTACAGCAATTAACCCTTTGCAATAACCCTACTGGGGTGCTTTACGAACTCAGAGGTTCTTCAGCTAAATACAATTTCAAACAAGTAGGTTCTGACTGACAAGACTAGAGGTGGCTTCTTCAGCAGCTTCTCAGGCTCAGACTGCACTAAATGAAGCAACAGAGGGAAGGCCAAGGGCTTAAGCTTCATTCCCTGTCTGGAAATAACCCCTCAAAGGCAGGACTAACCCATGATTTAGCTTAAAGCCTATATACAGATGGTATACAACAGGGCAAAACCTTAGGAATACGCCACATCATATGACTTCTCATAATGTTACCTGCAAGTCTATGTTAGTTGATGTTATGTTAACGGATTTTAGCTGAAAGTCTATGGGACATACAAAATGCTGGACGCACAACAGTTGTTTTGCTACTTTTTTCAATTTTATGTTTTTATGTGTCTAGTATTTTTTTTTAATGCCGCATGTTGCAGTAATGTTTTATTTAAGGTATTTTTTTCACCCCCTTCTCTATAGGGCACATGAAAAAAAATCTAACTTTCAATATGTTAAAACTACAAAAACAGCACAAAAAAATCCATAGAAATGCATGCATTGGGGCAAAAGACCCAAGAGGTTTTTATGTTTTTTTTTTAGCACAAAAAATTCCAGAACAATTGTTACTAATTAGTAAAGGGACTGTTCAGCTGTAATTTCAATGTTTAATCCCAGCCCCCCCTCCTGCAGGACACTTACCTGCTCCCTTATGCTCAGTTCCGGTTCCTTGGGTCCATCGCTCTCTTCTGTGGATTTACATAACCAAAGAAAACTATCTGGACGGACGGGGTCACTTGCCCTCCTGCAGCCAATGACTGGCAATAGCAGTGATGTGTCCCCAAGTGGCATATGACCCAGTGACATGCTGTTTAGGTAAAACGTCACCACTGCTGCCAGCCATCGGCTGCAGCAGCGCTTGTGACTGCATCCGTACCTGCAGAGCTGGAAATCCAGAGAAGATGCAAGGTGGACACCAGATGCTAGGTGGATACAAGGAGCCGGAACCAAGCATTGGGGAGCAGTTAAGTATGCTTCACCTGACATGTCTCGCAGGGGGGGTTAAAGGGAGTCTTTCACCCCAAATAAGCAATTTCTAACAGTTACACCATTCTGATCAAT
Source organism: Bufotes viridis (assembly GCA_033119425.1). Classification (NCBI taxonomy): domain Eukaryota; kingdom Metazoa; phylum Chordata; class Amphibia; order Anura; family Bufonidae; genus Bufotes; species Bufotes viridis. The sequence continues at coordinate 26,259,878 of CM065597.1, read as the reverse complement.
ATAGTCCCCACATTAAAATGCTTCTTGTTTTTTTACAATGTTCACTGTACGGTAAAATTGACCCGTTATGTTCATTCTCTAGGTCAGTACAATTACAACAATACAACAGTTGTATAGTTTTTCTTGTGGTCTAATACTGCAAAAAATTGAAAACCTTGAAAAAATTATTATTGTTTTTTAATCACCATATTCTGACCCCTATAGCTTTTTTTCAGTTATGTGTACAGAGCTGAGTGAGGGCTCATTTTTTTGCGGGGCGATCTGTACTTTTCAGTGATACCATTTTGAAGTGTGTGTGACTTTTTGGTCACTTTCTATAAAAACATTTTTTGGAGAGCTGAAGTGGTAAAAAATGGCGAATTCGCCATTATTTTTTTTCCATTCGCCGTATAGTATTAATATTCTTATCTTTTAATAGTACAGGCAATTTCCCATGCGGCGATAACCATGATGTTTATTTTTTTATTGGTTAGGTATTTTGATTTTGGTGAAAGGGGGGTAATTTGAACTTTTATATTTTTATTTTATCTTTTTTTTATTTTTTTAAACTTTTTAAACTTTTTTTTAAGTCACTCTGGGTGACTATAACTGGCAATTGTGGTCATCTGTCATTGAACACTTCATTTTTAATATGACAACAGTGTCTACTGTCTCAAGACTTCACTTAAGGCCTCATGCACACGACCGTTGTTTGTTTCCACATCCGTTCCGTTTTTTTTCACGGAGTGGATGCTTCCCCGTTCATTTCGATGGGTTCGTCAAAAAATGCGGATGGTCAACCGTTTTTGTTCCGCATCCATGTTTACATTCCGTCAATAAAATAGAGCATGTCCTATTTTTTTCACGTTTGCGGACAAGGATAGGCATTACAATGGATCTGTCAAAAAAACAGGTCCGTAAAAAAAGGTCCATCGTCAGTTTTTTTGGGCGGATGCAAAACACATACAGTCGTGTGCATGAGGCCTTATGTTGTGGATTTTCACTGCAGATTTTACCCCTTTGCAATGCAAATGTTTTTGAGGACTTAGTTGCAAATTCTGCAGCGTCCCCTGAAGACGTATCCTGATGCCGTAAGAGAATTTCAAGAGTAAAGAAAGCCGGCCCTACGTGTGTGTCAGTGGTACACTGGCGGTCGTGCGGTAATAAATGCCTTTTTCACGGCTGTAAGCTGCAAGATGCCTCCTGCTCGCTGTGTGGGCGGTGTCTGTATACAGTTTACTCTCGCTGTTTGTGTGGGCTTTTTTCAATGGTTGCAATGTTTTTATTTCGCTCCGCTTTGCTTGTTACTGTTTATATCTTTCTATTGCACACTTTCCTTTTTGCAGCTTAACATTTATAAAAAAAAAAAAAAAAAAAATCCTATTTAACGTGCCAGGTTCTCTGACAAAACAAAATCCGAAGAAAGAGCTCTGATTATGGGGATCCTAACTGTGGAGGAGGGGACGGGGTGATACGTACTGATGTCTCCTCTATTTTTACAGAATATGGGGTCCTGGGCCACAATGAAAGTAGACTGCTCCCACTCGCCCTTTTCAGGTTTTTGTTGGATTACCTCCATACCGCCATATAATAGCAAGACAATACACGATAGAAACAATGTGATACAATATAGCGCTCAAAGAATAAGAGGCATTAAAATAATATATCCTGTGGAGCCGAGAGCATACAACCACATAGTACTACAATTCGATTCTGAAATAATACCTCCATACCGCCATATAATGGCAAGACAATACGGTATTATATAGTACTCAAATATTGTGAGGCCTTTAAATAATACTCCCCTATGAAGTCCATACAATGCTATCATAGTGCCCACATAGTACTACAATTTGATTCTGAAATAATACCACCATACCGCCATATAATGTCAAAACAATATAAGATATATGACAATACGGTACAATATAGTATTCAAATAATATGAAACCTTTACATAATACACCCCATGAAGCAAATAGTATAATACCACATGGTGCTGACATTGTACTACAATTTAATTCTGAAATAATTCCACCATACCGCCATATAATGGCAAGACAATACAAGGTAAATGACAATGCGGTACAATATAGTACTCAAATAATATGAGGCCTTTAAATAACACCCCCTATGAAGCCCATACAATGCTACCACATAGTGCCCATATAGTACTACAATTTAATTCTGAAATAATACCACCATACCGCCATATAATGGTAAGACAATACACAATAGATGACAATACAGTACAATATAGTATTCAAATAATATGAAACCTTTAAATAATACACCCCACGAAGCAAATGGAGGCTATTGAATGTTACCATATAGTGACCACAATTCAATTGCAAAATAATACCAGCATACCGCAATATAATGTCAAGACAATTGACAACAGAAGAACAAACAAAACAATACCATCACATAATGATAATACCCTCTACAGAGTGCATGTAACAATACCACTTTACACTGTAAAATAATACCGGGTGGTTTTATTCTACTCCAGGAGTTCTCATGCCCAGGGACCCCTTAGGAAATACGATGTTTTGGTTAAAGACCTCGAAGCAGTAGCAGTGGGACCGCCACCAACATCAACAAGCAGGGGGGGAGGCGAGGATGGGAGGAGTGGTAGTGGCTTTAATGGTGGTAGAAGTACTGTCAGTTCACGGTTGCAATGCTCACCCTGTCTGTCCTTGTGCTATGCACAGTAAATGGAGGGCACACCCTTACCTTGAGGCACTTCTTGACTTTCTGGGGCTCTAGCCTGGTGGTAGTTGGGGTGCAGGGTCGGCGGATGAATGATGGATTCAATAATCTGGCTTCAATAAATAAAGTCTTTTTTTACTAAATCGATGATGGGAGTAGTAGTACATAAAGCAGCAAAAGGCACAGTTCCAACAGTATATCACAGTAAAGTCTCCTCCTAATAGCTGTGTATGGGCAGCGACAATGATGGTGGTAGTTTCCCTAATCTCTCTAAGGACACGTTACAGTCTCTCCGAAAAACCACAGGTATGCTATACTGTTCTTCTAAAAGGGGCTCTCCGGGATTTTCATATTGATGACCTATCCTCAGGCTAGGTCATCAATATCAGATCGGCAGGGGTCCAACATCAGCTGTATGAAGAAAAGGCGCGCGCAATGCGCACATGCCATCTCCCTTCTCTCTTCCTGCTCGCTATAGACATAGCAGCAGAGAGCAGGAAAGGAGAAGGGACCCCTTTAGCCCGGACTGAGGGGTGCAGGTTCTAGATATTGATGGCCGGTCCTTCTCAAGGTGTGGTGAGTGCCAGAGGAAATTAATCCAAGCAGCAAAGTCTTTCATGCCATAAACGAGCAGTACCTTACTGACATTATCTTGCACGGCCTTTATGGTTCTGGACCTTCTAAGATGGCTGGTCTCTTTCCTTCCAGGGCACTCTGACTCCTCTCTGGCAACTGTAGGATCAGAGAGAAAGGCTTTCTGGACTTGGGCCTAGTCTGCAGGAGCTTGCACTTGTAGGTCTTGTCTTTAGCTCTGCTAAGACTCAGTAACCAGGGGGCAGGCCGGGTCCTGGTAACCTGACCAAATCTGCCAGTGTTAACTGCTTGTTACCCATACATTGCTATTATGTATACACAGTGCACAAAGAAGTGCTTTAACAGGAAATCACTATATTTAACTGAGTAACATTAAATTAGCCTTTATGGTAGTAATTAACCCTTTGTAAGTAGTCCTTCTGGGGCACTGCAGTAAGAGGGGAGGTGTTAGGGGCATCTGAGGCTTACACTATAGCGGACATCCGAGAATCACAATGTACAGTATGGGGTATTTGTGGCATGCTTTCATGGAACAATATGGCAACATTATGGAAGTCACTATATTTAACTGAGTAACATTAAATTAGCCTTTTTGGTAGTAATTAACCCTTTGTAAGTAGTCCTTCTGGGGCACTGCAGTAAGAGGGGAGGTGTTAGGGGCGTCTGAGGCTTACACTATAGCGGACATCCGAGAATCACAATGTATGGGGTATTTGTGACATGCTTTCATGGAACAATATGGCAACATTATGGAAGTCACTATATTTAACTGAGTAACATTAAATTAGTCATTTTGGTTGTAATTAACCCTTTGTAAGTAGTACTTCTGGGGCACTGCAGTAAGAGGGGAGGTATTATGGGCGTCGGAGGCTTACACTATATTGGACATCTGAGAATGACAATGTATAAGGTATTTGTGGCATGCTTTTTTAAGGCTGTGGGGCAAGGGACCATAAATGTATTACTCTGCATGTGTAAATTGTAAAAATACGGCAATGTCTCACTTTGGTCAGTAGATGGCAGCAAAGGATAACATGCTAAAAGTCTACATGGAGCTGCCTATCAGAGTAACATTAATAACCTGTTTTGTTTGCAAAGTTGGTAATTAGCTAATTTATGGGCTGTTTTTGACCCCTACAAGTGTGATAGCAGACTGTATATGCGGGTTTAACACTGCACTCAGCAAATGACATTGCATCACACTCTCCCTGTGAAGGGGAGGAGCAGGAAGTGAAGAGACGGAGGCTGTGCTTGGTGCTGCTGGAGACGAGAAGAGATCTTTTCTGCAGATTCTGGAAGGGAATGGACCGGCTTACAGTGGAGACTGGCGACAGCACGGAGGGGAGGTTTTCAGCAATAACCCCAGGGGTTTCGTGTCTGTAGGATCCAGTTCTGGAGTGGACCAGGAAATAAGATAAAGCACCAAGAACCTGTTCAAGGAACTGTAAGTGCGGCTCTGCCGCGTCACATTCCACTGGTAAAGTGGCATTTGGACATACAATAACGCTCCAAGTACAGTTGCATTGCGGTGTATGGGCTGCAAGCTAATGCAAAGCCCTAAGGGACTCATACGCTGACACCTTCCTATCTCGAAAGGGAGGGTAACCATAAACCACAGGGATCTGTGCAAGGTCACCAAAAAAAATGAACACCAATGGAGGCGCCTGTTTTCAAAGGACAGAAATGGTCTATTTCGTGTTAAAATAGGAGAAGTGGTATTAATGATGATAAAAATATATATATATAAATATATATATAAAGAGCAAAGTAGTAAAATTGCTCTAGTAAGAGAGCAAAGAGGAAAGACCCGGGTGAGCGGTCAGCGATCTGTGGATCGGGATATAATATCTCTACAATGGTGACTCCTACTCACTTCACGAGGGGGGTGGACACAGGATAAAGCTCAAGACACCTGTGTCTTAACCCCCCTGGCCAGGGTCGCTTGTAGACAGTATCCAAATAACGGCAGCCGATAAGGCGTCTGGTCAAAGGGAAATTTATTGGAAAAGACACTGGCCCAACGCGTTTCGGAGGTTAATAAGCCTCCTTCATCAGGGGTCTTAGGGGTCTCATGCGGTCTTCTGAAATTCTTTTGGAGAAGTTCTCTCTTGTCTTTTACATCTCGTTCACCTTCCTATCTCACCGGCTGCTCATAGGGTGTTATATTCTGGGAGCTGGAGTAAGGATTACAGCTGTAATCAAAGGGACAGACATCATTTACCTGTGGATTACAAATAGGGAAGTCTGATTTAAAGAGACAGACACTTCCCTGTGGATTCCAAATAGTATTCCACCATACTTAGGGTGCACCCCAACGAGGAACTCTCACAGGGACATACAAGTGCAGCTAGGCTGCTTAATGGACTTTGGGGAAAACATCATATTTAGGCCCCTTTCACATGGGCGAGAATTCAGCGCGGGTGCATTGCGTGACGTGAACTCATTGCACCCGCACTGAATCCGGACCCATTCACTTCAATGGGACTGTGTACATGAGCGGTGATTTTCATGCATCACTTGTGCGTTGCGTGAAAACTGCAGCATGTTCTATATTCAGCATTTTTCACGCAACGCAGGCCCCATAGAAATGAATGGGTCTGCGTGAAAATCGCAAGCATCCGCAAGCAAGTGCGGATGCAATGTGATTTTCACGCATGGTTACATGAAGAAGATGTAAGTAAATTGATTAAAGTCAATTTAGGGTCCTTTGACACTTGTGTTCTGAGGATCCGGCAGGCACTTCCGTCCCGCAAGTCAGAAGTTCCGTCAGAACGCAAGTCGCCTGAAAGCATGATCAGGATCCTGATCAGTCTTCGAAATGCTTTAAGGTTACTATGGCAGCCAGGACGCTATTAAAGTCCTGGTTGCCATAGTAGTAGTGGGGAGCGGGGGAGCGGTATACTAACAGTCCGTGCGGCTCCCGGGGCGCTCCAGAATGACGTCAGAGCGCCCCATGCGCATGGATCACGTGATCCATGCGATCACGTGATCCATGCGTGTAGTGCGCCCTGACGTCACTCTGGAGCGCCCCGGGAGCCGCACGGATGGTAAGTATACTGCTTCCCCGCTCCCCACTACATTTTACCATGGCAACCAGGACTTTAGCGTCCTGGCTGCCATGGTAACCATTGAGAAAAAGCTAAACGTCGGATCCGGCGATGTGCCGAAACGACGTTTAGCTTAAGGCCGTATGCGGATTAATGCCTTTCAATGGGCATTAATTCCAGATCCGGCCTTGCGGCAAGTGTTCCGGATTTTTGGACGGAACAAAAAGCGCAGCATGCTGCGGTATTTGCTGCGTCCAAAAAACGATCCGGTCCTGAACTGAAGACATCCTGATGCATCCTGAACGGATTTCTTTCCATTCAGAATGCATTGGGATGATCCTGATCAGGATTTTTCCGGCATAGAGCGCCGAGGACGGAACTCTATGCCGGAAAACAAAACGCCAGTGTGAAAGGACCCTTACTGTATTATTTTTCCTTATGGCACGGTTATAAAGGAAAATAATAGCATTCTAAATACAGAATGCTTACTTAAATGTGGCTTAAAGGGTTAAAAAATAAAAATAAAATTACTTACCTCATCCACTTGATCGCACAGCCGGGCATCATGTTCTTTCTTCTTCTTCTTTCAGGACCTGCAAAAAGACCTTTGGTGACATAAAGATCCTTCTATCTTCATTCAGCAGGACCTGCGCTGACGTCACCACGTGGTGAGCGCAATTACGTCATCAAAGGTCCTTTTGCAGGTCCTGAAAGAAGAAGAAAGAAGATGATGCCCGGATGTGCGATCAATTGGATGAGGTGAGTTAATTATTATTTTTTAACCCCTTAAACCACATTGAAGTAAGCATTCTGTATTAAGAGTGCTATTATTTTCCCTTATAACCTTGTTATAAGGGAAAATAGTAAAATATACAGAATACTAAGCCCGAACTTCTGTGAAGAAGTCCGGGTTCGGGTCTGGGTGCCAAACATTCAGATTTTTCACATGCGTGTGCAAAACGCATTAAAACGCATTGCACTTGCGCGGAAAAATCGCGCAATTTCCTGCAACGCACCCGCATCCTATCCGGCCCTCACACACGACGCCCGTGTGAAAGAGGCCTTACTGGTTTATTGTCCGGCAGTGTTACATTTACTGTTGGTTTATTCTCTGTGTACCAATCTGTTATAAATATTCTCAGCTTCTTGTTCACTGCATTGTTCCTCAAACTCGACTGCTGGGAAAGCATCGTGTGGCATCGTGTACCCTCTGTACCTGTGGGCCCAGCTCTCGGTCTTCTTTCACTTTCATGGAACAATATGGCATATTATTATGGGTTCATCAATGGCCACCAAACTTTTGCAGCATGTGGCCATGTTTGCATTTACAGTGGGGCACCGTTCTTGAGATTCAGTTTCCAGCGATGGCCCGCACCTTTCCGACATATCATAAATGTCCAGATGGGAATACCCCTTGAAGACCAGCTTATAGTCAAAAGCTCTTACTGTCATCCTATTTCAGTCACTGTGTAGCCACTAGGAGCACCCTGAAACCAGACTAAGCACTGAGAGCACCAGCTGCCAGATACGGTCTCCTCCTGGACTGCGGCCTTTACCAGAGCCAAGTTTGTCCCACGGGGGCACAGTAATGACATGGACACACGGCCAACAATCTTTCAAAGCAGCAAGGACAACCCCTTTTATAATTTCAGACACTTGCCCATGAAAGAAACATGGCCTCCCTACGGGGGGCCACCACCATGTAGTTACTTACCAATTATGGCACCTGGGGCTAAGGTATACCCCAACCACCACACTCTACTCTACTACATATAGGTGAAGACCACTATACATAATAAGACACACAATGTAATGTAACCACTGTCTATAATACACATGAGACTGAAACAAAAACCAAGCCATCTTTGTTGCCCCTAGCAACCAATCACAACGCAGCTTTCATTTCACAAGAGCAAAACATGAAATAAAACCTGGGCTGTGATTGGTTGCTAGGGGCAACAAAGACAGCTATTAAGTTTCATTCAGTTTCCTCCATTATCCGTCTAAAACAAAATTAAAACTGCCCCAACAATATTCAGAGGGTCTTCTCCACACCTTACAGTACCCACCGAGCCCCTCTACCCACAATTACTAACATGAGAGTTCAGAACATGTAAGCCCTGCCCCAGGAAGGGTCCAGAACCATCCTGGACCGAACACATATGGACAGAGCTTACAAAAGCCCCACTCATTTTATATCCACAGTGCAGCACAATATACTGCCCCAGCAGAACCAAATACGACAGTGCAGCACAATATACCGCCCCTGCAGAACCAAATACCACAGTGCAGCACAATATACCGCCACAGCAGAACCAAATACCACAGTGCAGCACAATATACTGCCCCAGCAGAACCAAATACCACAGTGCAGCACAACATACTGCCCCAGCAGAACCAAATACCACAGTACAGCACAATATACTGCCCCAGCAGAACCAAATACCGCAGTGCAACACATAATACTGTCCAGCAGAACGAAATACCACAGTGCAATACATAATATCGCCCCAGCAGAACCAAATATTACAGTGCAGCACAATATACCGCCCCAGCAGAACCAAATACCACAGTGCAGCACAATATACTGCCCCAGCAGAACCAAATACCACAGTGCAGCACAATATACTGCACCAGCAGAACCAAATACCACAATGCCTCACAATATACTGCCCCAGCAGAACCAAATACCACAGTGCAGCACAATATACTGCCCCAGCAGAAACAAATACGACAGTGCAGAACAATATACCGCCCCAGCAGAAACAAATACGACAGTGCAGAACAATATACCGTCCCAGCAGAAACAAATACGACAGTGCAGCACAATATACTGCCCCAGCAGAACCAAATACCACAGTGCAGCACAATATACTGCCCCAGCAGAACCAAATACCACAGTGCAACACAAAATACTGTCCAGCAGAACGAAATACCACAGTGCAATACATAATACCGCCCCAGCAGAACCAAATATTACAGTGCAGCACAATATACCGCCCCAGCAGAACCAAATACCACAGTGCAGCACAATATACTGCCCCAGCAGAACCAAATACCACAGTGCAGCACAATATACCGCCCCAGCAGAACCAAATACCACAGTACAGCACAATATACCGCCTCAGCAGAACCAACTAGCACAGTGCAACACATAATACTGTCCAGCAGAACGAAATACCACAGTGCAATACATAATATCGCCCCAGCAGAACCAAATACCACAGTGCAGCACAATATACTGCCCCAGCAGAACCAAATACAACAGTGCAGCACAATATACTGCCCCAGCAGAACCAAATACCACAGTGCAGCACAATATACTGCCCCAGCAGAACCAAATACCACAATGCCTCACAATATACTGCCCCAGCAGAACCAAATACCACAGTGCAGCACAATATACTGCCCCAGCAGAACCAAATACAACAGTGCAGAAAATAATACCGCCCCAGCAGAACCAAACATCACAGTACAAAACAAAATACTGCTCCTGTGTAAGTTTGCCCCTGTGTAAGCCCATCATCAGGAAGCCACCCAGGAGTGCCCATATTCTGCTAGGACTGTCTCTGAAACCTAGGGAGAGTCACTGCAAATTCGGGACTGTTGGCAGCTCTGTTTTGGTTTTCCCTACCGCAGAATCTTACATTTACTACACGTATTACGCATATACTGCATTATGGAATACAAACAATCCAGTTCCAAAGCGTTACATGACACACACAGCTCTGCTACATCCGTAAATATCTGCTGTCATAAAGGAGTTAGAGGACATTTATTCTGTAAACTACGATGGTTTCCTGGAAACTGTAGAGGCTGCAGAAGCCTTGATGAGTTGAAGCTCGAAGCCACACACTGGTTGATTTGGTATTCGGAGCAGAGTCACCGCTTGGAATTGGCGAAGCGCGGGCTCGGCAGGCTGGATGGCTCGTTTCTCTGTGAATACTAACTAGCTCAGCTGGGACTTGAAAGAAGGAATGTTTGCTTGGCAGCCGGGAGCAGAACCTGACATAAAATACGATGCGGCCATCAATCATAGCAGCAAGGAGCGTGGACATATCGTTTAAATGTCAGGGAGATGGAGCTTTATTTATTTATTTCATTTTTATCTTTCTATTTCTCCTTTTTTTTTTATTTCGCTCCCCCGTAAATCCAGGTGGGTCTGAGCTCAGATCGGACATTTTATCACCATTTATTTTATTTTATTTTTTTCCTTTGTGTCTTTTCACATTTGTTGCTTTAATTCTAGGCGGACATAGTCATCGTCACCTTTTTTCTTTGCTGTTTTGACAAGATGATGACGTGGGGGAGGTTACGTTTCTTTACCGAAGAGTCATTTTGGAAGTGACATATCTGTGTGATATTCACGCCATTATATTAAGTCTCTCCATGTAATTCAATATTAATTGAAAGTGTCACACTTCGTATCCATCTCTTCCGTCTGCCTTGCCATCCGTGGTTGGTACTGAAGTATATGGGGGACAATAGAGATCTCATCATTCGCATGTAGTACTCACACCTAGGGAAACTGTAATTCTGTATGTCATTTGTAAAATTAATATAATGTTGGGTATTTTATGGTTACCAGCAAGAAATAGATGGGAAAGGTTGGCAGAAACAGGTTTAGGCTACTTTCACAGGATCTGGTTGTATTATGTCTTCTATAGCCATGATGGATCCGTCTTGAACACCATTGAAAGTCAATGGGAGACGGATCCATTTTCTATTGTGCCATCTTCTTGCTCCGCACCACATCGCGGATAGAAAAACGCTGCATGCAGCGTTTTGGTGTCCGCCTCCAGAGCGGAATGCATTCAGAATGCATTAGGGCAAAACTGATCCGTTTTGGACCGCTTGTGACAGCCCTGAACGGATCTCACAAACGGAAAGCCAAAACGCGAGTGTGAAATTGGCCTTAACCACCCCGTTCCTACCCTCTTGGTAGGATTGGGCTGGTCCTGCCAAGAGGGTGAGTTCTTGTCTTGTGACGTAGGGGAGAGGAAGCAACCTGCAGAGCTTCAGCTCCTGCTCCAGGTTCTCCACAGAGAACGACTCATATATCCCTTAAAGGGGTTGTCTCACTTCAGCAAATAGCATTTATCATGTGGAGAAAGTTAATACAAGCCACTTACTAATATATTGTGATTGTCCATATTGCTTCCTTTGCTGTCTGGATTCATTTTTCCATCACATTAAACACTACTCGTTTCCATGATTATGCCCACCCTGCAATCCATTAGCATGGCCAGGTTTACATACTATAAAAAAAACACCATCCTATGTGAGCTCCCATGGTGCCGGTCACCGGAGAGGCCGGCATTTTTTCCTATAGTGTGCAAGCATGACCACCACTGATGGATTGCAGGGTGGTCGTAACCATTGAGAACGAGAAGTGTCTAATTTGATGGGAAAAGTGGATCCAGCCAGCAAAGGAGGCAATATGGACAATCACAATACATTAGTAAGTGCCTTGTATTAACTTTCTCCACATGATAAATGCTACTTGATGAAGTGACAAAACCCCTTTAATCGACAAATCAGCACTGCAGGTCAGTTTCCAAGTAGATTTGCCTGTTTTAGTAACTACCTTACTTGCATTCTCTATGCAATGAGAATGTGGGGACAGATTTTCTTATGCTTCTAAGTTGTAGAGCTCCTCTTATATCCCCTCTAGAAGTTTACACATAATGGTCCATCTGGGTGTTACCGGTTAGGGGTGTGTCCCTGCACAGTCTACGGCCTCATTCACACATATGTGGACCACGGTCCGTGAAAACCCGGCCTGCTGAGTGCACGAATCGCACGAAGTCATTGGTTGCTATGACACAGTGCTCTTCGTGCCGCCGCTGTACAGTAATAGTGTATTACTGTACAGTGGCGGCGGCTTGAAGCACATGGTGTAATAGCAATCAATGACGCCGTGCGCTTGTGCACTCAGCGGGACGTGTTTTCACGGACCGTGGTCCGCGTTATGCGTGAATGAGGCCTAAGGCCTAGTCCACACTTCAGTGATTTCCGTCAGTGATATTTAAACCAAAAGCAGGAATGGAGCCTCCATTGATAAGATATAAGGGAAATATCTGCACTCATTCTGTGTTTTGGATCCGCACCTTGTTTTGGATGAAAATCACTGACCAAACACTGAAGTGTGAACTAGGCCTGACACTGGCATCACTGATTGGATAATATCAGACAGTGTAGGACACCCTCCCCAACCATTAGTCCTAAATTTTGAGTAGAAATAATAGAGGAATGACCCCACATAGAGGGATGAGAACCAAAATTGATATTTCAGATTTAGTACTATTGTTTACTGAAACAGACATGCCAGGAGAGGTGACAGCTGCTCTTTAAAGGGTGACTAACTTTTCAAAAAATCTTTTGATATGTCATAGAGACATATCAAAAGTTTAGATTGATGGGGGTCTCAGGGCTGAGACCTCAACCAGTCTCTAGAACGAGGGGAGAAAAGCATGTGCATATCACACTCTCCCTCCTCGCTGCAGAGGATGGAATTGAGACAAGCCCATAGACTTCTGTGGAAGGAGAGACAGCCAGCTTCTCTTGCCTCATTCTAAAGATCATTGGGGCCTCAGCACTCAGAACCCCACCGATCAAAACTTTTGATATGTCTCTATGATATATCAAAAGTTTTTTGTTGTAGCTCACTATTTCTCTTTTGTATTACAATGGGGCATGGGTGATGTGCTTCGTGGGTAGCGTGGTGACAGGAGTACCCCTATATATATATATATATATATATATATATATATTACACAATAAATATTTTTATCATTTAGCCTGTGTAAGCCTATTTATTCTCAAATCTTCGAATTCACGTTAAACACTTGGTGTCAGAAGTGAGATTTGAGCAAATAAATATGCTTATAAGTTCGTACATAGAGAGGATAGGCTCTTTTGAGTTATAGAACTGAACAGGCTTCTACAAGCAAAAAGAGGTCCTTTGATGCTAAGGGGGTTCTGATAAAATAACAGTACAGTTTAAAAAAATGTATGGCACTAGCAAGAGAAAAGTGCCCATCAGTCTGGAATGATCATAATAACACTTGTGTTAAAGGTTCAAAAATGAAATGGTTAAGACTCTGTTACCCCAATGCTGTGTGAGCCAGGGTAGGATATTGTAGGTCACTATTTCTCTTTTGTATTACAAGAAAGTGTCATCCATGTGCTACGTGGGTAGTGTGGTGACGGGAGCTCCTCCATTGTGTAGCAGCCAGGTGATTGATTATTATTTACCTTTACTACTCTGTATGTGATTTTTCTGTATATATATATATATCTAATCACATATTATAGATATTTTTATCACAGCCTGTATAAGCCTATTTATTCTCAATTTGAATTCACTTTTATCATTTTTCTTATTGCGCCAGTGATTCTGAAATACACATATACATATACCCTTTAAAGAGGTTATACAGAATTACAAAAACATGTCTTATTAGCCTCTCAGTTCCACTGAATAAAGGGAGCCGAGCTGCTATATCACACACAACCTGAGGACAGGTGTGGTTGTGGTTCCTTTTTGGAAGGAAACAGCCATGTTTTTCTAATCCTGGACAAAGATGGTTTCTCCAATTACCAGCCCCTGCTTTTAAAATGTGGTTGTCCTCAATTAGAAGAAAGCACCACCCCACTGAAAAATCTTTAATAACATGAAAAGCTGAGTAACTTTTCTTTCATGGAGGATTCCAGGTTCTTAAAGCGGTATTCCTATCCTGGACATGTATGGTATATCCACAGAATATGCCATAAATCTCCAATAAAGGTGAGGTCCCATCCATGGGACTTGTACCTATCTGGAGAATGGGGTCCACTGACTCTGTATAGATGGTGCTTCATTCTAACTCTATTGGACAGCTGGAGACATGCAAGCACTGTACTCGGTTGTCTCCGGCAGTCCACTATAGGTGAATGGAGCATCAGTATAATTGGACCACTTGACCTTCCACTTCATTCATAGAGGGAGGGTGGACAAGACCCACATTCTCATGATCGGTGGGGCTCCCAGCGGTCGACCCACCACCAATCTAGCAGTCGAATGAACAGCGGGTAACTTGGTGTTACTGGAATACCCCTTTAAAGAGGACCTTTCATCAGGATAAAAAATATAAACTAAGTATGCCTACACGTAGAGCGGCGCCCAGGGATCTCCCTGCAGTTACTATTATCCCTTAATGCTGCTCAGTTCTCCCGGTATCGCCTCCGGTATGTTCAGAGATTCGGCTCAACTAGGAGGAGTCTGCCCTTTTTGTCCTGGGCATCTCCTTCTCCCAGGCTGTAGCGCTGTCCAATCGCATCGCTCAACTCACAGACTGGGAGAAGGAAACGCCCAGGACAAAAAGGGCAGACTCCTCCTAGTTGAGCAGATCTCTGACATACGAGGCGATGGAAACTGAGCAGCATCAAGATAATATACTGCAGAGATCCTGGCGCCCGCACATGTAGGCATACTTAGTTTAGATTTGTTATCCTGATGAAAGGTCCTCTTTAAGTCTAACTTCTGGGTAAAGACTGTCCGATCAGGACTGGTTTGTTGCTGCTCGTAGTAAGGAGCATCTTCTTGATCTGTGTATAGCCAGGTGTTCATGGTTCTGCAAATACATCTTATTTCAAGATGAAATGAAAATCTCCTCATAGGAATTCCTCCCCGAGAGCAAAACAGTTTGCAGTGTGCGTCCACTGGGCCATGGAAATGACTTCACTAAAATGCAGAACGGACTGAAGCAATATGAAACACCAACACAGTGTTAGAATTTTTAAAACATTTTTTCCAATTTTGCTAAAGAATAAGAGACTTTAGTTGTGGTTGGAAAATTGGCGTAGAGTGGGGGGCAAAGGGGCTTTTGCTCTAGGGCCAAACTGCAAGGGGGAGCTCAGCAGCTACAGATAATGTCATTTACTTTGTCGTAGGCAGCGCAGTGGGCATTCCACCATGTATAGCGCTGTGCTTGGTGAGCTGCGAAAAGATCACGGCCCTTACAGGAGATAACAGGTCATCAGTTAAAAAGTCTCGGAAAACCCCTTTAAGCCATCCCCATTTAGGCCCCAGCCCCACTGGGATTTTACTTGTACTACCCTCAGTGGGGCTGGTCAGGGGCATGGAGCCAAAATGAGGCTGGGGCCAGTGGGGTGTGGTTCTATATAAATTGCGCAGATCAGGGTGCGCAATACTTGGGTTTCCCCCGCCGCTGGCAACACATGCCACGCCACTGGGTTGGAAAACTTTGTACAGTTGTCTTGTCCTGTACTTCTCATATGGACCCCACTCTTCCGGTCACTTTGGGAGGCTGGGCTGTTTCGAGCCTGGTGTCTTAGGTGAACTTTTTTCCTTCGAGAGGCATCATTTTATTCTTAGCTAAATGAGAGCTTGTATTTTGAGGGATGTTTTCTTTGCTACGGTTTTGGGGTCCATAAGACTTTTTGAGTGAAAGAAGAAAGAACAATTCTGGCTTTTTATAGCGTTCGTCGAGCATTAAGCATTTTTAATGAGAAAAAGGTATTTTTGTGGGGTTTTTTTAATGTTTTTTTAATATTTTTAAATATTTCATTAAAGTTACAAGCATCGTATTAGGCCATAAGGTGGCAGACCTGGAGAAGTCTGTTGGGTGCAACTCTTTTACCCCACTCTTGATCGCATTTTGGAGTAATAGATGAGGGATGGAGGGGCCCCATCCCTCTGTCTAACCCTTTGGATAACGTGTGAATCCCGTATCACCGATGCGGAGCCATTGACTTGAATGGGTCTGCAATCCTCAAGATACGGAGGCACGGATCGGAAGCACTCTGAAGAGCTTTCGTGGGCTTTTTGGTCCGTGCCTCCGCACCACAAAATATAGAACATGTCCTATCTTTTGCTGTACATTGCAGATCGCGGACCCATTGAAATGGGATTCACGAGGTCGGTGCCCGTGCATTGCAGACTGCAATTTGTGGCCCACAACATGGGCACAGGCGGCTTACATTCATGTGAATGTATCCTGAACACAGGGACAGTACAGCCATCCGAATCAAGCTTAAGAAATTATTATTACACAAAGTATCCATTTCCAGTAAGAAATACTTTCTGTTTTTTCCCCTTTGGGACCGTGGGCACCATGAACCACACTACATCAGTCACAAGGGTGACATTTCCTTTCTTTTTGGTTCCTTCTACCGCCTCAGAACCGCTACCCCTCCTTTCTTCTGTCTTCCATTCTCTCGTCTTTGAAGGCTCCAGGGTTCAAGCGTGTCCAGAAAAGAAAGAAATTGTTTTATGTAAAAGTCGTGCATGAAATCCAACACGGAGGGGCATTTATTAGAGTTCTACCAGCAAAGCCCAGACCAAGGAGGAGACATCAATGTGTCGATATCATATCATCAAACTGAAGGAGAGTGATTTAGAGTCTGAAACTGGATTCAAAATATTCTGAATCTCTAAAAATGCTCTTCCAGGCATCCGCTGGTATCAAACCTAAGTTAGGCTCCTTTCACGTCCGCGTTTTCCTTTCTGGTTTTGAGATCCGGCAGAGGAGGACAAAACTGAGCAAAACGGAACGGAGAGCACCAGAATGCATTCCGTTCCGGTTTGTTGCGTTCTCATGCCGGACACAAAACTGCTGCAAGCCAGCGTTTTTGTGTGGCATGGGAAACTGAATATGCCGGCACCAAAAAGCATGTAAGTCAACGGTGGAGGATCCATGGTTGAAAAAAAAAATGATCGCTGCCCACTGATTTACAATTAGGGATGAGCGAACCCGAACTGAAAAGTTCAGTTTCGTACTGAACTTTGCAAGTTCGGGTACCCGGACCCAAGCCCAGACTTTTTCACTGAAGTCCGGGTTCGGTGTTTGGGCGATTTTATTATTTTCTGTTATAACATGGTTATATCGGAAAATAATAGCATTCTTAAGACCGAATACAAAAGAATATGCCCATTTACGGGTAAAAAAAAAAAAAACTCACCTCATCCACTTGATCGCGCTGCAGCAGTCTCTTCTATCTCTATTCTTTAGGACCTGCCAAAAGACCTGCGATGTGCGCGATGACGTCACCGCGCTCTCCGACATGGTCAACATCATTGCGCACATCGTAGGTCCTTTGGCAGGTCCTGCTGAATGAAGACAGAAGAGACTGCTGCAGCGCAATCAAGTGGATGAGGTGAGTTGTTGTGAGTTTTTTTAACCCCTAAATGGCCATATTCTTTTGCATTCTGTCTTAAGAATGCTGTTATTTTCTGATATAACCATGCTATAACGGAAAATAATAAAAAAAAGTTCGGGTCCCCATTGACTTCAATGGGGTTCAGGTTCGTGGTCAGGTTCGGGTCCTGAACCCGAACTTTGACCTGAAGTTCGACCAAACCTGGCAAACCCGAATTTCCACGTGTTCGCTCTTCACTATTTACAATGATTTTAATGTTGAATCCGGCAAATTCATTTTCGATATAATACAACCGGATCCATACTGAACAGATGCAGACGGTTGTATTATTCAAACCGGACAGCAAAAACGAATATGTGAAAGTAGCCTTAGGGAGAGTTCACATCTCCGTTTCATTTTATTTTTGATCTGTTAGAAGAACAGAAAAAAACTGAATCCTGTAAAAAAAAAAAAAAACGGATCCTGTTGCACATTTGGCATCGATTTAAACCATTTTCTTCTGAGATCCGTTTTTTTGGACGGAAAAAAAAGTTCTGCATGTAAGTGGTATGCATGAACTTTGCACATGTAGAACTTCCATTTTAGGAGCCGTGGTGTATCGCTTTCTTCCTGGGTCACAATGATACCCACTGATATCACCTTTTATGCAATTTTTCCAAATAATTACACTTAGATGCAAAATAGCACGAAGGCGTCTGAGTGTTTGAAGTGCAGAAAGACGTTTTAACACCGTGCCGAGTGTCTACGTCCAGGTGAAGAGCTGCCATATCTGTATACGCCTCGTTCACGGAGATGACAATTGCAGGGCCGCTACTTTCTGTCTGTTTCCTCGCACCAAAGAAAGTGTAACCGCCTAAACAGATGGGGAGCGTGGTCCCCAGTCACCACATGTCTATGTGCCGGAGCCTTGGTAAATAGCGCCAGCCTGCCTGTGATTTCCTAACAGCAGCTCAGTATCTGACACGTTCCTCGCCTGATAACATGATAACGGAGGACAACGCCGTCCATTTACACAATTAATCGCTCACGACACAGGCTCCGTGTATGAGCAATTAAAACAATTACGTCTTAGCTTGTCCTCGCTGGCCTCTTACAACGTGGCAGATCTGTGCTACACTGCATCCGAGATAATATCTGCAGCAAAGCCGTATTAAAGGGACCTTCGTACATAATGAGCCGGGCATCAAAACGCATTCCTTAATATGCGTGATGATGCGTAAATATCATATTTGAAGGGGTATTGCTATAATTTATGTAAAAGATGAAAATCAGACATCATGAGCTCTCCCCATTCACTGCTCCAATTGCTATACGCTGCAGCTCTTTACCTATCACAGTTTTGGGGGCCTGTCCTTTCTGGTGAAGCTGTCTCCATATCACAGCTTAGGGGGCGTGTCTTTTCTGTTGCAACTCTCTTCCTATTATAGCTCAGGAGGGTATCTTTTCTGCTGCAGCTCTCTTTCTATTATAGCTCAGGAGGGTGTCCTTTCTACTGCAGCTCTCTCCCTATTATAGCTCATAGAGTGTGTCCTTTCTGCTGCTGCTCTCTTCCTATTATAGCACAGGGGAGTGTCCTTTCTGCTTCAGCTTTCTCCCTATAACAACTTATGAGGCATGTCCTTTATGCTGCAGACCTCTCCCTATTGCAGATTAACTTGGGGGGGGGGGTCTTTTCTGTTGAAACTCTCTCTTTATCATAGCTCAGGCAGGCTTGTATTTTCTGCTGCTGCTCTCTCCCTATCACAGTTTAGGGGGAATGTCCTTTCTACTGCAGCTCTCTCCCATTCACAGCTTAGGGGGTGTGTCTTTTCTTTTGAAACTCACACTTCAGGTGGGCGTGTGCTTTATGCTGCAGCTCTCTCCCTATCATAACTCAGGGAGCGTGTCCTTTCTGCTGCAGCTCTCTTCGAATTATAGCTCAGGGGGGTGTCTTTTCTGCTGCATCACTCTTCCTATTAAAGCTCGGGGGTGTCATTTCTGCTGCAGCTTTCTCCCTATCACAACTTAGGAGGCGTTTCCTTTATCCTGCAGATCTCTCCCTATTACATTTCAGGGACATGTCTTTTCTGCTTCAGCTCTCTCCCTGTAACTGTCACAGTAAATGGGGCTCGTGTCAGTTGGAGAATGGAAATGAGCATGTGCGACCACGTCAGTAGGTGGACATGCACATTACTATAAAGCTTAAACATCAGGGAGCACTATTATAATATAGCAAAAACAATATCTAACACTTTTGTAACATGAAGTAAATTACAAAAGTAACTACTTTTGTTTATGATGAATTATATTAACCCGTAGGATACCAGTGCTGTACATGTAAGGCAGTCCCGCCCGATCAGGAGAGGGGTCCGGCAGTCACTGATAGCCAGACCCTGCTGTATGCGCCAGCATCAGTGAGAACAACCGATGCCCGCGCATTAACCGCTGCACTGCCGCGGTCAATGCCAACTGCGGCACGTGCGGTATCCTGCCAGGTGCGGGGTGTCCATCGGGTCCCCATGCTGGACCTGATGGCAGAGAAGGCAGCCTGACGCCTTTCTTAGGCATCGTGGCTGCCTTCGTGACAGCCTGTGAGATCCAGCCCCTGTCCACTGTGTAATACACTTACAGCCAATGCATTACAATACAGATGTAATGTAATGCATTGTAAAGGCGATCAGACCCCCAAAAGTTGAAGTTCCAGAGGGTGACAAAAAATAAAGTGAAAAAAGTAAAAAAAGAAAGTTTTACAGAAAATGTATAGATTCAAGTAAAAAAAAAAAAAGCGTCCTTTTCCCAAAATAGTAACATAGTAACCTAGTACATAAGAACCAAAAAAAGACCTTTATCCATCCAGTTCAGCCTGTCATCCTGCTAGTTGATCCAGAGGAAGGCAAAAAAAAACTGTGAGGTATCAACGACCCCTCTCTAGTAGCTATAGCCTGTAATATTATTACACTCCAGAAATACATCCAGTCCCCTCTTGAATTCCTTTATTGTACTCACCATCACCACCTCCTCAGGAAGAGTTCCATAGTCTCACTGCTCTTACTGTGAAGAATCCTTTTCTATGTTTGTGTAGAAACCTTCTTTCCTCCAGACACAGAGGATGTCCCCTCGTCACAGTCCTGGGGATAAATAGATGATGGGAGAGATCTCTGTACTGACCCCTGATATATTTATACATAGTTATTAGATCTCCCCTCAGTCGTCTTTTTTCTAAAGTAAATAACCCTTATTTTGATAATCTTTCAGGGTCCTGTAGATCCCTCATTCCAGTTATTACTTTAGTTGCCCTCCTCTGAACCCTCTCCAGCTCTGCTATGTCTGTCTTGTTCACAGGAGCCCAGAACTGTACACAGTCCTCCATGTGTGGTCTGACTGGCGAAATAAAGTTACATTTAAAAAAAAAAAAACGGGAAAAAAAGAATAGTAGACATATTAGGTATTGCCACGTCCGTATCAACCGGCTCTATAAAAATATCACATGATCCACCCCGTCAGAACTCTGTAAAAAAAATTAATAAAAATTTGTCACCTTGCCTCACAAAAAGTGTAATGCCAAGTGATCAAAAAATCCTATGTAACCCAAAATGGTACCAATCACAGTCATCTCATCCTGCAAAAAAACCAATGGCACCCATAAACCTATCCATCAAAATCTGCACTGCAAAAGCCATATGGCGCTCCTTCCGTTCTGAGTCCTGCCATGTGCCCCCACAGCAATTTACCATCACATATGGGGTGTTGCCGTATTCAGGAGAAAATGGGTAAGACATTTTGAGTGCTTTTTCTCCTGTTACCCCTTGTGAAAATGAAAAATTTGGGGCTAAAGCAACATTTTATTGGAAGAAACTAAACTTTTCAATATTACAGCCAAGTGTTTCCAAATTCCGTAAAACGCTTAGGTGGTCAAAGTGCTTAGTAACCCCCTTAATATATTCTTTAAGGGGTGTAGTTTCCAAAATGGGGCCACTTTTTAAGGGTTTCCGCTGTAGGTGTATGTCAGGGTCTCTTCAAATACAGAATGGTGCCTAAAAACCATTCTAGCGAGATCTGCCTCCAAAATACATATGGCACTCCTTTCCTTCTGACCACTGCCACGTGCCCATATAGCAGTTTATCGCCCCATATGGGATATTTCTGTAAACTGCAGAATCAGAGTAATATATATTGAGGTTTATTTTGCTGTTAACCCTTGCTGTGTTGCAAGAAAAAATTGATTAACATAAAAAATCTACCAAAAGAGTAAAAATTTTTAAATTTCACCTCCATTTTCCTTTAATTCTGGTAGAACGCCTCAAGGGTTAACAACGTTTATACCATCAGTTTTGAATAATTTGAGGGTGTAGTTTCTAAAATGGGGTCATTTACGGGTGGTTTCTATTACGTAAGCTCCTTAAAATTACTTTATAACTGAATTGGTGCTTAAAAAAATGTTTTTTTAAATTTTGTTGAAAAATTTGAAAAATGGCTTCTAAACATAAAGCAGACATATGGGGAATGTCGATTGATAACCATTTTATGAGGTATTACTATCTGTCTTAAAAGTAGAGAAATTCAAATTTAGAAAATTGTGAATTTTTCCAAATGTTTGGTAAATTTTGGATTACTTTATAAATAAGATAATATATCGACTCAATGAACTGTCATGAAGTACCGTACAATGTGTGATGAGAAAACATTCTCAGGATGGCTTGGAGAAGTAAAAGCGTTCCAAAGTTATTGTGCCACATAAAGTGACAAATGTCAGATTTGCAAAAATTGGCCTGGGATTTAAGGTGAAAAGCGTCCTGGTACTGAAAGGGTTAAAGTAACATTTAATGGTTGCACAATCCCTTTAAGGGGGAAGTCCTCTCTTGTCTCATCACAGGCCTTGGGTGATATTATTTTTTCATGCTTTACACTGCAGAACTGCTTGCTCTGATTAGTTGCTGTGTATGAACATGAAGTTATTAGGAAGTGGATGAATGAAGGGCTGGTTAATATGATGGCAAAGGCAGCAGCTGAACCACCAGTGGGATGGACATATTGTGAGGAGCTCCATAGATAATCCTGAAGATCAATTCTGATTGAGGGGATTTGTTTGAGAGGACTCTACTAGACCTTTTGACCATAAGTAGTATACACCTTAGCCCTTTACTTGCGGGGTACATGCTGCCATCATCGTTGTTTTTTCAAATACCCCTCGCTTGCCCCGCTGTGCCCCCTGCTGCTTTCCTGCCCAGTATGTTAATACTGAGCATCAGTACAGGGAGGAGAAGACGCCGAGGTTTCTCAGGGGGCGTCTTCTTGTCCCTGGCTGTGTCTGTCACAGTCCCTCCTATGACAGAAGTGAGAAGATCTGAGAGACTGGCAGCACGTGAGGGTATCTGATAGTCTCTGTGTTTTCATCTTACAGTGTTGTTGTTTGGTAATGACCACACCTCTTGTCAGGTGCAGCATGTGGTCATTACTAAGGTTCTATTTAGTTCTGACTCACACTGCGTACCATGTGGTTGATATTTCCTGCTGGAGTTGGTTGAGCTGGTGTCGTTCTTTTGGATCTCTTGCTCCTCCATTCTTCTTTAAGCTAAGTGCATTTTGTTTTGCCTATTGCTGTTCGCTTGTGTGTTTTGTTGTCTAGGCCTCAGGGAGATGCTGGTTCCTTCATCTGGGGAGGAACCAGTAGTCTCATCCCCTGACACCACTCCTAGGGCCTTCCAGGGTCTCCAGGGCTAAGGTTACGGTGTATGAGTATTTCTACCTTCAGGGTCTACTCATACTGGCAGGAGTCAGGGAGAGGTCTAGGGATTCCTAGGAGGTCACTATTCCTTAGCTTTGAGGCCTAGACTCCTTCTGTTTGTTATCTAGTGTTATCCCCTCTCTATTACCCGTGACAGTGCCACAGTCCAATGGCAGTGGATCAGGTCACAGCCAGGGAGAAAGAGAGCTCTGCTGTCATTGGACAGCAGCGAATTATGGTTTATTTACTTTCTGCGACACTTGAAATTTCGCCGAAAAGTCACAAAAAAAGTCGCATCCTACACCAGGCAGCTCCCTAGAACTTTTTTTTAGAACTAAGTGCACCATTTTTCTTTTTTCTGGTAAATTTGTCCCAAAATCACGGACAGCCAACATTTTTACGGATGGATGGCTATTTAATGACACATGCAGGCACGTAGGTATAGGTGTCCACCGTAAGATTCAGGCTTGATAATTGTCTGGCCTGGTAATGGTTTGGGTGGTGGTGTCTAAGCCGTAGTCCCTCACTTTGCAGCAGTGTCTGTAAAACCGTATTTTGCTGATTACTCTGCAGTCTTGTTACACTGATTCTTTCTGGAATCAGTATTCTTGAGTTTGCTGATTTCTCATTGTTGGTCTTTCAGCTGAATAAGTTCTGGTTCCAAGGAGTTGGAGTTTTGAAATGTGCCTCCGCTCCCTGAACTGTAACTCCTCCTCCAAGCATGAAGCAGGATGGTTAGCCTTATTCCTGCCAACCATAACCTCCTCCATATTTCGCTGATCACTTTGCTGTCTTGTCACACTGATGCCTTCTGGAAACTGTATTCTTGAGTTTGCTGATCTCTCTGAAGTGTTTGTCTTTCAGGTGAATAAGTTCTGGCTCCAAGGAGTTGGAGTTCTGACATGTGCCTCCTCTCCCTGAACTGTAACTCCCCCTCCAGGCAGGAAGCAGGACCAGACCACTCCTACCGAGAGGTGGCTAGCCTTATTTCTGCCAAGCATAAACTCTTCTGCTGGAATGAAAGTCCAAAACAATAAAATACATGACATCACAATACATAACTATATACAACTGCAAATACCCCCAGTTCTAAGAGCGTTCTAGTCATGGGCGGACTGGGGGGCAGGGCCTTTAGGGGAGGCCAGCATGACGGGGGCTTTGGTTCAGGGAGACCCCGGGGAGTTTGGATAGGTTAGGCTAATTAAAGGGGTGGGTCTTAGGACCCCCTTGTGGGTATGGATTGGCCATGTTAGTTATGAGGGTGGGGACTGGGGGGTTAAAAGGTGGAAGCAGTGTGAAGAAAGGGGCCATTTTAGGTAATTAGAGGAAGCTCCCACCCACCCGACCCTGTTTATTGGTCAGTGGGCAGGGGGTTGTTGGTTTAATCCGGGTTCTGGATTAGAAAGGAGAAGCTGATGGTATAGGGAGCTATGGCGGGGGGAGGTCCTTGAAGTTGGTTATATTCACTGATGAGGATGATGGGAGGGCTCCTTGGTTCGGGGCTGGACTCCCGGTAGTGGCAAAATTAAGTGGGGCCATTCAGTGGTGCTTCTGAGCTGGTGGGCAACAGCTGGAGGCAAAAGGGCTTACCCCAGTGGGGTAATTGGCAGTTATTTGGGGCTTCAAGGACCTCCTCCTGGGTGGAGTTATCAGTTAATGGTTATGTGGTTGTATGTTAATAAAATGGCTGCTGTGGCCAATTCATTCCAGCTTGGTGTCTGAGTCTTCATTGCAGGTACAGGGAATTTGGTATAGTTGAGGCTGGAAATATATTGGTGGGTCTTGGGGGCAACGGTGAAGCAGGTATGTATGCAGGGGTCGAAACGAAAAGTAACCAATACCCCCGTCCTAGCCATGCACTAGAGACATCTCCAGAAACTTTCCAGTAAAAAGCAACTTTCATAAGTAATTCTTGATTCTGCCATTAGATGCCGGCTGCAGAGTCCAGGTGAGTCTCTTATCAACCTGTCACTCATTTCCCTGTCCTGCGGTAAGTGGATGAAGATCTCGGGCTCATTTGATGTGATTCAGTCAATAAACCATTACCTTCCCCGGTAATCACAGGCTGCCAGCCTCCGCCATCGCGGGCTGATAAAGGGACAGAACACAGCGCAGACTGACTGCCCAAATACAGGGGCACAGGTCCAGGCTCCCCGACAGGAGGAAGAAGTGAGGTATAGATTAGCAACTGGCACTTCTTCCTATCTGCAAAGTACATGACAGTCCTCAGATTTCCCCGTCATATCTGACAGAATGGAATTAGTCCAAAGCACCAGATCCCGGAGGATGTATCAAAAATGAGAGGTCACACACGTATAGTCATAGAAGTTGACACGTCGTTCTGTTCATCCTGGACTTACTGGTGCACCAGTTGAATTCCAGAACTGCAGTAAAGATTGCAATTATGCCGACAGGGAAATGCTCTTTCATTATTTGAGATGATTACCTGAAATCAGGGATAGAGGATCAGGCTCATTGTTCAAAAAGAGGAGTATATGACATCCCTGCTGCAAAGGATGATTCTATTCCCAGACGGAAAACAGAGATATTAAAGAGGACCCTTCATGTTTTTTTTAAATTCTAGATAAATACCCTTTCTTGCAGGGTATCCCCGCTGATGCTGCCACCCTGCCTGGTTTTTTTAAATATCGTTCCTACGCCCCGCTGTGCCCCCCTGCAGTTTTCCCGCTCAGTATGTTAATACTGAGCATCGGTACAGGGAGGAAGAGACGCCAGGGTTTCTCAATGGGGCGTCTCCTTCTCCCAGGCTGTGCCGCAGTCCAATCACAGCGGAGAGTGTCACAGCCAAGGAGAAGGTGAGCTTTTTTTTTCTCCCTGGTGGTGACGCTCTCCGCTGTGATTGGATCGCGGCACAGCCTGGGAGGAGGAGACGCCCCCTGAGAAACCCTGGGCGTAGAACCGATATTTAAAAAAAAACATTCAGGGTGGCAGCATCAGCGGGGTGTACCCCTCAAGTAAAGGTATTTATCTAGAATTGAAAAAATAAAAAAAACATGAAAGGTCCTCTTTAAAAGGGTTAAGAATTGATATACAAAATGTGATAGAAAGTGGCAGAATTTTTCATAAACAGCTAGAAAACCACCCGAAAGAGAAAGGACATGAGATATCTCATTCCAAATTGCTGTGCGGTTATACATTCTGTTTCTCTCTGTTATCAGCCATTTTGGGCTAGTGAGGAGCATGGATTCTAGCTGACAGAGACCCTCACCACTGCGCTCCTTAATGCAGCTCATATAGGCACTGCTGCAAGTGCGGTTTCAGCACCACAAGAGTGGACAGCGCACTTGTCTAATCCGCAGGATTTAGGCTAGGTCTACACGACGACAAATAGGGCACAATTACACTGCAATATGTCGCGCGCCATTGATGTTGCACCACAATTTTATAATGGTAGTCTATGGTGTCGCATTGCAACATGCGACATGCTGCGACTGCAACGCGACAGTCGCAGAAAAATGCATCTTGAATGGATTTTTTGCGGCTGTCATGTCGCAGCCGCAGCATGTCGCAATGCGACACCATAGACTACCATTATAAAAATTGTCGCGCAACATTAATGCGACAAATGTCGTCGTGTAGACCTAACCTTAGGCTACTTTTACACTTGCGGTAGCAGGGTTCGGCAGGCTGTTCCGGCGAGGGGATCCTCGTGCTAACGCTAGCCCACCGTGCCGCCAGAAGTCTGCTCCGGCCACAATCGCTATAATGGGGGCAGGCCAGAGGTCCGGCCCGGGCACGGCAAACAAGCTGAGAGGAGGCCGGATAAAAACCGCAGCATTATAGCGAATGGGACCGAAGCGGCTTCAGGCGGCACAGTGGGCTAGCGTTAGCACGGATCCGGCACTAATGTCGCCCAAAAATTTTTATAATGATAGTCTATGGTGTCACACAGTTGCACAGAAATCCAACTTGGATGGGATTTTTTGCGATTCTCATATCGCAGTCGCATCATGTCGCTGCGTGACACCATAGACTATCATTACAATAAATGTTGCATGACATTGGTGCGACAAATAGTCGAGCGACTAATGTGGTTGTGTAGCCCTAGCCTTAGGTTTATTGGCCTGTAAGCACCCAAATGCTCCCACAGTCTCTGCTGCTGTTCTTGAAAGCAGGACCCCCGGATCCCAGCCACTTAACTCTTAAGATGCCACGATCTGTGCCTGAGACTAAACAAAACTAGCGGCACCCTTTGTCTTTGGGCACACCCTATGCATAAGGGTCTATATAGAGGTGGAAGTGCTGAGTCGCACCCAGGCACATTAGGAATTTTTTGATTATAAAGGGGTGGTACCTGAGAGAACCAGTTCAGACCACGAAGACCAATGACACCCACCCACACTGAAAGGTGCAAGATACAATGTTAAAGGACTACAGATTTAGAGGGGATCGTCATAGTGGGTAGGGAGTGGTTGGCCCACACCTTCATAGCCAGTGTTCGGTTGCAGCTAGCCCCCATCTGGACCTACGCCACAGCTCTGGACAGCCAATGCAACCACAGCCCACTGGTCTGGTATTCTGTGAGGTAGAGAGGGGGCCCTCTGTGACCCAAAGAGGCATGACACCCTCGAAAGAACAGTGGTACAGGCGCAGGAGGACTCAAGTGAGAACCTTGACAATCCCTTGGTTGAACTTGATCGACTTAAATATCGTTTTCCAAATGTATTAACTATGTAACTTTTTTGGGTTGAAATCCCCCAGTTCCTGATATAGTTGTTCTACTTGTTACACTGTAACCAGAATCTTGAGTGAATATATTACCAGCTGGAATAAAGTTCTGTCACTTGTCTCTTCACCGATCCTCCTAGCACCAATCGGCGATCATTTAAAGGGCCTTCGCACAGACCGCATGGGATGAACGATTATTAGTACGATCATTCATCCCCCCATACAGCTTACCTATTGTGAAAGCACACAGGGGTGCACCTAGCCTTTCTGCTGCCTGAGACGAAAATTGAAACGACACCCCCTCCCTCCAGCCCTACTGTTAAAGACATACTATACAGTTGAGAAGGGCACTAAGAAGGGGCATTTTCTACTGGCACATTATGGGGGAGAGAGGCACTATAGGGGCATCTGCTGAGGGCACCACAAAGGGGCATTTTTTGCTGGCATATTATAGGGGGCACTATGGGGAAGGGGGAGAGAAGCACCATGGAGGCATGTGCTGGGGGCACTAAGATGGGGTATTTTATATTGGCAAATTATCGGGGCACTATGGTCAAGTGGGAGAAGAGCACTACGGGGGCATTTACTGGGGCACTATATAGAGGTATTTTATACTGGCATACATTATGGGGACATTAGCTCAACTGCGGGCACTAAGCAGGGGTATTTCATGTACTGTAATATTATAGGGAGAATTATTACTACTAGAGGGCATTATGATGAGCTTTACTACTACTGGGGGGCTATGGTGAACATGATCAAACTAGTATGGGCACTATTAGGGCATTATTACTAAGTGTGCTCAGGCAGGGAATTATTTCTATTGGTGGGAATTTGGTGAGCACTGTTACTTTGGTGGGCACCCTGGCACAGTATCAGCTTAGCACAATTATTTTTGGGGACAATATGTTTATTCTATTAGTGTCAGGGATACTATATACTGGGCACAGTTATTGTTTTAGAGCACTGAGTGCCAATAATTGTAGAAGGGGGCACTATCTGTGTGGTACAGGTATTTTTCAGGGGATAGTTTCTGCAGTATAGTATTGAGGAGCACAGCGGGAACAGTATTGGGAATGGCAGGATGGGGTGTTCAGAAGATATGAAGATGATGGAAAAGTGGGAAACTAATGTCTGTTTGTCAATCTCTGCAGAGACAGGAGATGGGTGAAAAATCATCATGGCGGTCTGGTCTGAATGGAGAAGATGAGAAAAGAGAACTTCTACATCAAAGGTGACATCACTGGATGTGGGAGGTATGTGGCGCTATGTAGGATAGGAGATGCACCGGCTTCTCCTCCTGCCATTTGCAAAAGGAGGATTCAGAGCTACGTGATGACGGCCCAAGGGGGTGGGAGGCCAGGGGCGGGTGGCGGATGGTGGGGGGGAATCACAAGCCTTGAGCAAGATCTGGGGAGGGAGAAGAGCGGAGGAGCTTCCTGGCTGTAGCCTGCTGTTGTCTATTGTATAATGTGAAGCAGGCAGTGCAGCCAGGACACGCCCTCCCCTCTGTATGATGTGTAGAGCCGGGCTCCTCCACCCGGACCTACACACCTTTAATATCGCGCAGCTCCTCCTCCACTTCACTTTTGGTGCCTTCAGGACTAGGAGGGAGGAAGTGAAACTGCAACAGCTCCTGACACAGAGCTACGTGGGGGGCAGTGTGAGTACAGGGGCTTTATGTTGGGCCCTGTATGGTGGAGTATTAGGTACAGTGTGTCTATGTAGGATGAGGGTGAGACTCTTACCGTCATCCTCATCAATATCATTTCAGCTGTACAGTGTTTGTTGGGAGTGGCCTATTATATGTAGGATGGTCTTAGAAAAATAGGCGGGGTCAATTTTTTGGTGCTGCACAATTTTTTTTCTTTTCGGACCCCCCCTAGACAAAATTTCTGGGTGCTCCCCTGCTCTTGGTTATCTCTGTTTCTGGGAAAGCTGGGTGACAACCAATATGGTGATCATAACAGTCCACAAACGGGTTGTCACACAATGTTCCCGGCTCCTGACTAGTTCTTCAAGGGAATGAATTGCTACGTAATCATAGTGAACCAATAGTCCTGAATTTACAGGGACTGTCCGTAATTTTTACAGACAATCCCTGCAAATTTGGGTCGAAAAAGCATGGGACTTACAAAACCCTTGACGTCCTACATGGGTTGGCGGCATTTGTCACGAATTTACCAACTGAAAAGTTGCTAAATTAGACAAATTTACTAATCAGAAGACCGGAAAAGCTGTGTGACAACCAGGGACGTTGGTTGGTTAAAACATTCGGGGGCCCAGAATGTCCTGCCTGCCAGCTAGATACAACTGTATTGCCCTCCTCAGGAGGGCAATACAGTTGAATCTAATGCACTGGAAGAGCTGAAGGACCTGTGGTGACATCACAGGTCATGTGACCAGTAAAACAGGCAGTGGTTGAGAAGGACCTGTGATGATGTCATCATCATGTGACCAGTGCAGGAGAGGAGGGCAGTGAGGAGGAGAAGTCCTGGGGAAGAAGCTGTGGTGAGGTCTGCTACATGAGGAGAGGTAAGTGAAGGGAGAGGCAGAGTAATGCTGGGAGTTGTGGTTATTTAACTGGGACTGTATGTTAGGGCTGAAGGAAGGGATGTTATTTACATGGGACTCTATGTTGATGGCGGCTGTGGGAGGAGTGATGTTACTTACATGGGACTGAATGTTGAAGGGGGCTGCGGCAGGGTGATGTTATTTACATGGGACTGTATGTTGGAGGTGGCTGTGGGAGGGAGTGATGTTATTTACATGGGACTGTATGTTGGAGGCGGCCGTTGGAGGGAGTGATGTTAATTACCCGGGACTGAATGTTGGAGGGGGCTGCGGCAGGGTGATGTTATTTACATGGGACTGAATGTTGGAGGGGGCTACGGCAGGGTGATGGTATTTACATGGGACTGTATGTTGGAGGTGGCTGTGGGAGGGAGTGATGTTATTTACATGGGACTGTATGTTGGAGGTGGCCGTTGGAGGGAGTGAAGTTATTTACATGAGACTGGATGTTACAGGGATCTGAGAGAGGGAAATATGTTATTTACATGGGACTGAATGTTGAGGGGGTGATGTTTACATGGGATTGCATGTTGGAGGAGGCTAGGGAGGGGTGATATTATTTACTTGGGACTGTATGTTGAAGGCGGCTGGGGAGGAGAAGTTGATATTATTTACATGGGACTCTATGGCGAAGGGAGGGAAATAGTGTTATTTACATGGGACTGTATGTTGGAGGGGCTGAAGGGAGGGTAGTGATGTTATTTACATAGGACTGTATTTTGGAGGGGCAGGAGAGATAGTGTGATGGTATTTACAT
Source organism: Bufotes viridis (assembly GCA_033119425.1). NCBI lineage: Eukaryota > Metazoa > Chordata > Amphibia > Anura > Bufonidae > Bufotes > Bufotes viridis. The sequence goes on along the minus strand of CM065597.1, from coordinate 26,228,659 downwards.
GGGACTGTATGGTGGAGGGGCGACTATAACTACAGGGGGCACTGCAAATCCAGGGGACATTAGGCGTTCTTATTACTACTGGGGCTCTATAGGAGGGACTTATAGATCTGCATTATTTCTACTAAGAGCACTATGGGGGCCTGTAGAGCGCTTTATTACCACTGGGGGCTGTGTGAGGGTATTATTAATACTGGAGGGTGCCTCTACTAATGGGGGCACTCTTGGGGAGCGTTATCACGGTTGGGGGAACTGTAGGGGGCAGTATTACTAATGAGGGCATTCTAGAAGGGAATTACTATTGGTGGGACTATGAGGAGCACTATTACTATGGCGGCACTAATTTTTCTTCAGGATAGTATTTGGGGGTATTGGGGCACAGCGAGCAGCAGGATAACACTGTGGGGACTCCAGGTTGGGGGATGATGATAGAAATGTGAGGAAGCTAAGATGTCTGTGTGTTACACTCTGCAGAGACGAGGAGGCTGAGAGAAGTGTCTGGATTGAGTGGAGAAGATGATGACAGAGAAGATCTACATCGGAGGAGACGTCACCTGTAGGCCCTGGATGTGACAGGTATGTGCTGCTGTATAGCAAGTACAGCAAAATGCAGTATTTGGGGGAGGGGGGCGATTTAGAGAACTGGGCCATATTCATTGGGGCTTGGGCCCCCGGACCTTTTGAGATCCTAGCAATGCCCCTGGTGACAACCCCAACGGAAGCCATATGGGTGACTACCCAGCTTCCCCCCAAAAATAAATAAATAAAAAACTATAAAATGTACAACTTAGGCCTCTTTCACACTTGCGTTCTGAGGATCCGGCGTGCACTTCCCTCCCGCCGGATCCTTCAGAACATAAGTGCCTGAAAGCATTAGAAGACTGATCAGGATCCTGATCAGTCTTCTAATGCTTTCAGGTTACTATGGCAGCTTTGGGGCCTTTTAAAGTCCCTTGTTGCCATAGTAGTAGTGGGGAAGCGGAGGCGGTATAGCTCACAGTCGTGCGGCTCCCGGGCGCTCTGAATGACGTCCAGAGCGCCCATGCGCGTGGATCACGTGATCCATGCGTGTAGGCGCCCTGGCGTCACTCTGGGCGCCCGAGCCGCACTGGATGGTAAGTATACTGCTCCCGCTCCCCACTACACTTTACCATGGCAGCCGGGACTTTAGCGTCCTGGCTGCCATGGTAACCATTGAGAAAAAGCTAAACGTCGGATCCGGCAATGCGCCGAAACGACGTTTAGCTTAAGGCCGGATCCGGATTAATGCCTTTCAATGGGCATTAATTCCAGATCCGGCCTTGCGGCAAGTGTTCAGGATTTTTGGCTGGAGCAAAAAGCGCAGCATGCTACGGTATTTGCTGCGTCCAAAAAACATTCCGGTCCTGAACTGAAGACATCCTGATGCATCCTAAACGGATTTCTCTCCATTCAGATTGCATGGGGATAAAACTGATCAGGATTTTTCCGGCATAGAGACCCGACGACGGAACTCTATGCCGGAAAACAAATACGCAAGTGTGAAAGAGCCCTTAATTGGCAAGATTTATCAAAGTGTCAAAATTAAGTCTTGTGTTGGTTGCCACCAGTTCCAGGAACAGCGCCCCTCGCAGGCTGGGTCTGGTATTGCAGTTAAGCCCCATTCACTTGAGCAGCCATGTTTTCTCATATCACTCAAAGACAGTGGAATACTGCTATGGGCCCCGGGGGGGACAAAGGGCCGCAATGAGCTTGCCCTTTTCTTCCACGTGTGAAAACATTGCAATTTCAAACAGCCGCCACTAGAGGGAGCACAATACAAAGAGATTATTATAACTCCTATGGTAGATGTATAAATTCCTATTCATAGAGCTCCCCCTAGTGGTGGCTGCAGGCAGACGTTACCTTTCTAATTAAATAGAAGCAGATTTATCAATGTATTTTTGCCAGTTTTCTGGTGTAAATACGTTGACATATGGGGTTCAGAATGAGCGCCATATACTTGAAACACCTGTTCCACTTTTCCAACATAAAAGTCGATAAAATGAAGGGCAAAAAGCAATTTTTTATTATAGTTTGTATTTAATTAAAATTTCTTCCACTTGATTTTAAAAAATATCAATTCGTCAGAAATCGGGGAAGGTGCACACATTCTGCATTGCCTGAGGGTGACTGACACTCGTACACTTGGAAACTAGGTGCAGGGGGCCCATACTAGGTTTTTCTATGGGGCCCTATGAGACTTTTGTATGCCCCTGCCCAAAGAGTTAACTGACAAACTCAGCTCTGCTACACAGTATGACAAATAAGTGGATCTGTGATAATGTGGTTTTATCTAGAAAGGATGTGCGTTCCGCCGGGTCACTTAGAAGGAGCCTTATGTGAAATTGATAAATGCTTGAGGGAAGAAGGCAGCAGAAGAATGTGTTTATCTTGAGGGGTCCTCCGCAGCGATAGCAGATTCCCGCTCTGTCTGCCCATGACCCAGTTTTTCTTTATTCATCTTTTATTGCGCTGTTCCTAGACAGATGACAGAGCGCACACAAAAGGTTTATCTTGTAGTCATGTGTAACACTCGCAAAACTAGGCCACATATGGATGGGAGATGCCATTCCGGAGCCGCACAGCTGTTCCCCATGCTCTTCTTACCAGTTGCGGCGTTAAAAAAGCCACTGGTTGACAAATACGCTGAATTAAACCCTCCATCCCGTAAGTCAGATGGACGCTCCGAGATAAAACTACGACACAACTTTCATCTGGTCTCCGGAGAAATGCCGCTTTCTCCGCCGTTCCCTCCTTTCTTTACATGGATAATCTTTATTACACGATTAAATATACAACCTACTCAATGCCATATCCTGCCAGGGGAGCCGCGCGGGCAGCCTGTACGCCGCTGCTGACAAACAGGGCTTTAGGAAAACAGACATAGTTCAGCAATTCATCAGAGGAAAAGAAATCCACAGGAGCCACAAGCGACATGTTCATGGATCGGCGGCCAGAGGCGACATATTTTATATCGGAAATTGTTGGCGAGGCTCGTTATTTGACTTTAATCTTGGTAAATGGTATAGCATTATCCGTCCAAGAAAGCGGGTATAGATATTTTATACCTTGTATTAGCAGTAACTAGGGTTTATAAGCAAAGTGATAGATAGATAGATAGATAGATAGATAGATAGATAGATAGATAGATATGAGATAGTTAGATAGATAGATAGATATGAGATAGTTAGTTAGATACATAGATGATAGATAGATAGATAGATAGATAGATAATGGATGGATGGATAGATAGATAGATAGATAGATAGATAGATAGATAGATAGATAGATAGACAGATCAATGATAGATAGATAATAGATGGATGGATGGATGGATGGATAGATAGATAGATAGATAGACAGATCAATGATAGATAGATAGATAGATAGATAGATATGAGATAGTTAGATAGATAGATATGAGATAGATAGATAGATAGATAGATAGATATGAGATAGATAGATATGAGATAGATAGATAGATAGATAGATAGATAGATAGATAGATAGATATGAGATAGATAGATATGAGATAGATAGATAGATAGATAGATAGATAGATAGATAGATAGATAGATAGATAGTGAATAGATGGATAGATAATAGATAGATAGATAGATAGATAAATATTAGATAGATAGATAGATAGATAAATATTAGATAGATAGATAGATAGATAGATAGATAGATAGATAGATAGAATGACAGATGCAGCAGAAAACACCCCCGCCCCTGTTGCAGTAATCACCTATATCATTGTCCGGAGGATGGGGTTGCGGTTGAATTCGGGAGGGCACCTGTGGCCACCGACCAGATGCATAAATACCTGATGCTGCTCCATGTATAATGCTGAGAGCACCACATTGTCACGTACATGGCCGGTGGCCAGGAGGAAGGCTCAGAGGCCAGCCCCCCACCCAATTTCCCCTGGTATCAGCCCACCAGTCAATTTCCCTGTAGGGTCTATGGCCAATCCCCCCCGTTCCTCTTCACCATATATATATATTTTTTATGTAGGCCTAATCTGATTTCCGCTGCAGAGTAAATATCTGTGGGATCCTTCCCCCAATCAATACCACTGAAAGAGTGAAACACTAGAAGGAAACCACAGAATTCCGAGCACATATTGAATTTGACATTTTCCGATTCCCCTGATCCCCGACCCCAATCCCTGAAGGGTTGGTTTCAAAACATCCACAGACATGGAAACCCCCAGCAGAAGATACAGATTTCCTCAAGAACCTTTTAGGATCCGACCAGAAGCAGAGCTGAATATTTATCTTTTATTACAAATCCAATATACCGTGCAAAATGGCACTTGACCTTTCCATATTCCTGGAGCTTTCATGCTCTATCAAAATTCATAAATCACATTTTCAGAGCTGGCCTCTGTGTAAGTAAATGAGATGACACATTGATATCCATACCATGTGCTCCTCATTGGGCGATGGGCAGAAGGGGTAGGCGGGGGGCGCTGCCTGCGAGACTCCGATAGACCGCTGAGCATAGTAATTGCACTAATAGAACACAGATGAGAACAATCTGATCTCCAGAGATATTGAGGTAGCCTGCAACATTGGGGGTGGAGGTTTCTCCGGCCGGCTGCTCAGAGGTTTATCAACTTGCAATTAGTGACACTTTAGTAAACGAAGCATCTTCTCCATAATTAAGGAGGATGTGATATCTCCTGGGATTACTATAAAATATACTACTAAACTTGGAACACAAAGGAAGGTTGATATCTAGGTCATGGTAAATCATCAGCTGGAGAAAGATCTGAAAAATAGGTTATGTGCTCATTTAAAGGGACGCCGCAATTATCACCTCTGCATGGCGATGTATAGGAAGATATTACATCCATACACTACTCACCGTGAATGTCGTCAATAGACCCTAGGATGGGGAATTGTATTGATTTTTGGCCCACCTGCATCTACATTGTGCGCCATCTGTCCTACACAATAGGCCATTTTGCTTGTCACAAATGAGACCCCCATTCTCTCTGCTCCACTTGTCAGGCATTTATGGCATATCCTAAGCTGAGGCTTACTTAGCTTGGCCCAAATGATGACCAGAAAACCCTTGGTCTCCTGAAATGTAGGGATCCCAGAGGTTTGAAGGTCACCTATCAGAGATTTATGGCATATCCTATGCTGAGGCTTACTTAGCTTGGCCCAAATGACGGCCAGAAAACTCTTGGTCTCCTGAAAGCTAGGGATCCCAGAGGTTTGAAGGTCACCTATCAGGCATTTATGGGATATCCTAAGCTGAGGCTTACTTAGCTTGCCACAAATGACGGCCAGAAATCCCTTGGTCTCCTGAAAGCTAGGAATCCCAGAGGTTTGAAGGTCTCCTATCACGCATTTATGGCATATCCTAAGCTGAGGCTTACTTAGCTTGGCACAAATGATGGCCAGAAAACCCTTGGTCTCCTGAAAGCTAGGGATCCCAGAGGTTTCAAGGTCACCTATCAGACATTTATGGCATATTCAATGTAGTTGGCTATTTTGCTTGGCAGAACAGGACTATTCTTCCAATAGGTTGTAATCTCAAAGGTGTAACTTTCACCTATCAGAAATTTATGGCACTTTCTATGCGGTCTGCAATTTTGTGTGAAAAGAGAGGGGGTATAGAAGACTCATTCTCCAGATAGATGGGGATCCCAGAGGTGTAAAGGCCGCCTATCAGACAGGCAAGGCATTTTTAGTGTTGTGGGCCATTTTGATTTTCACAAACAGGACCCCAATTCTACTGGATCCCAGAGGTGTAATCCCTGCCTATGATCTACCAAATACCAACATCATTGTCTATCACAGGACCCTCATTCCACTTGGGTGAGTTTTACGTAGGCTTCCTTTCACCCAGGTCAAAGATGCCATAACTCTATAATGAAATACTTTACTCATGACAGAATTGCTTATAGACACCCTTCTGGCCCTCAGCTCTTGGGGGATAATTGCCCACCAGCAGCTCCCAGCCCCCAGCTATGTCCCTGAGGTAAGGCTATCAAACACTTATGGCATATCCTACGCTGTCTGCCATTTTGGTGAGATCACAGGAGTCCAGGACCCTGATAGTTCAGGTTCCTAGAGGTATAAATGTCACCTTTCATACATCTACAATGTCTGCTCTTTTGCTTTGGACACCAGGGAGGTTCCACAGGACCCTCCTTCTAAAAAAACATTTGGGATCCCAGACGTATTCAGGCCACTGTTCAGACATTCATGGCATATTCAATCCTATGGGTAGGGCCACACAGTCAGGTTTCTCTATTCAGTTTTGGAAGCCAAGTTCAGGAGTGGACCATGAAAGGGGAGAAGGTATACAGGACGGATATGACTTCTCTCTTTTGGATCCACTACTAGTTTCAGCCTCCAAAACTGCATGAAGAAACGTGACCTTCTGGCGGTACCCTAGTGCTTGGCACACATGGGTGTCTGAGACCACCATTCTATTCATAGGTGAGGAACCCAGAGTTGGGACCATTGCCTTTCACATATCAATGTCCATTGTGGTCATTCTAACATCCACCATATGTTCAGATGACATCCATTGTCGCTGAGGCTGCTTCTAGCATAAGGTTCCTCCTGGAGCAGCAGATCAGTGGGGCTGAGAACTTCATCACCAGCGGAGGCACTGAATTTTGCTCCTACTGAATATATTAAAGAAACAGGATTGAGAATATTTGAATAGAAATTACAAGCCTTGACTGACTCTATTAATATTCCTTGCAAAATACAAATGTGACATGCAGTAGGTTTCTCTGGCACAATAAGGTTTGTAAGAAAGTGTCCCTGTAGGGAATGTGCCTCTTGCTGGGATGCAATCTTTTACAGAATCCCACCCCACCAGCAGAAAACTGGCTCCTCTACGAAACCACAACCTGTTATCCAGACTCGGCTCGCGCTCTGCCAAACAATCAGAATAATGAGTCATTATTTTAATAAATAACATCATTTGTCAGGCTCTAAGAATCAGCTCGACATGCTGCACTAATCCCAAATGGAATTTCTATGTGAAAATGTTGATTAATTGGCTTCAGAAAACCTGTCTGTTGTTCTGCTCTACGTTTCATGCAATGCTGGCTCTCTCTCATTTGAGACATGAAGGCAGGAAGAGAATGCTACAGAGAGAACATGAAGCTGATGACTTGGAGATCGCACCGATCACTTAGTTCTCACAGTAGATCAGCACTTTTCAGACTGTGTTGCATACACTGAGGCAGGGGCAACCATATCCTCATGACCAATGATGGATGGGACTACAAAGAAAGCTTGTGGGTAGAGTTGAACGAACACCTGGATGTTCAGGTTCGAGAAGTTCGGCTGAACTTCCCAAAAATGTTCGGGTTCGGGATCGGAACTCGACCCGAACTTCACCCCAAACCCCATTGAAGTCAATGGGGACCCGAACTTTGGGCACTAAAAAGGCTGTAAAACAGCCTAGGAAAGGGCTAGATGGCTGCAAAAGGCAGCAAAATGTAGGTAAATCCCCTGCAAACAAATTTGGATAGGGAAATGAATTAAAATAAAATAAAATAAATAAAAATTAACCAATATCAATTGGAGAGAGGTCCCATAGCAGAGAATCAGGCTTCATGTCACCCACCAATGGAAAAGGCCACTTTCAGTTATTTAGGTCACAGCACCCAGACAGAGGAGAGAGGTGGCATAGCAGAGAATCAGGCTTTATGTCACCCACCAATGGAAAGACCGCTTTTACTTATTCAGGCCCCAGCACCCAGACAGAGGAGAGAGTTCCCATAGCAGAGAATCAGGCTTCATGTCATCCACCAATGGAAAAGGCCACTTTCAGTTATTTAGGCCCCAGTACCCAGACAGAGGAGAGAGGTCCCATAGCAGAGAATCAGGCTTCATGTCACCCACCAATGGAGAAGGCCACTTTTCGATATTTAGGCCCCCGGCACCAAGACAGAGGAGAGAGGTCGCATAGCAGAGAATCAGACTTCATGTCACCCACCAATGGAGAAGGCCACTTTTACTTGTTTAGGTCCCAGCACCCAGACAGAGGAGATAGGTCCCATAGCAGAGAATCAGGCTTCATGTCACACACCACTGGAATAGGCCACTTTCCGATATTTAGGCCCCCGGCACCAAGACAGAGGAGAGAGGTCGCATAGCAGAGAATCAGACTTCATGTCACCCACCAATGGAACAGGCCACTTTCACATATTTAGGCCCCGGCACCAAGACAGAGGAGAGAGGTGGCATAGCAGAGAATCAGGCTTCATGTCACCCACCAATGGAACAGGCCACTTTCCAATATTTAGGCCCCGGCACCAAGACAGAGGAGAGAGATCGCATAGCAGAGAATCAGGCTTCATGTCACCCACCATTGGAACAGGCCACTTTGCGATATTTAGGCCCCTGGCACCCTGTCCGCCGGGCAGGCCAGCACCTCCAAGGCATAAAAGGCTAGCTCTGGCCACGTGGAAAATTTAGAGACCCAGAAGTTGAATGGGGCCGAACCATCAGTCAGTACGTGGAGGGGTGTGCACACGTACTGTTCCACCATATTAGTGAAATGCTGCCTCCTGCTAACACGTTCCGTATCAGGTGGTGGTGCAGTTAGCTGTGGCGTCTTTCCACGTCTCTACCATGCTAACCCTGCCCTCAGAGGAGCTGGCCGTGACACAGCTGCGTTGGCGACCTCTCGCTCCTCCTCTGCCTTCGCCTTGGGCTTCCACTTGTTCCCCTGTGACATTTGTGAATGCTCTCAGTAGCGTGTCTACCAACGTGTGCTTGTACTCGCGCATCTTGCTATCACGCTCCAGTGCAGGAAGTAAGGTGAGCACATTGTCTTTGTACCGGGGATCCAGCAGGGTGGCAACCCAGTAGTGCGCACACGTTAAAATGTTGGCAACTCTGCTGTCGTTGCGCAGGCACTGCAGCATGTAGTCGCTCATGTGTGCCAGGCTGCCCAGAGGTAAGGACAAGCTGTATCGTCATCGTCCTCCATTTCCCCCAGCCACGCACCAGTGATGGGCCCTTACTAGATGTTTTCCTCATTGTTACCGTTCACCACAATAAGAAAAAAATTATTTGGCCCAATGTATTGAATTCAAATTCAGGCCTTTTTTTTTAGCAATTGTAATTTAACACTTTGTGTAATATACCCTTTTACGGAAAGAAATACACTTGGAGATGCACGCTGAGTGTGATATACCCTTTTACGGACAGATTTACACTTTGCCAGCAACAGCTGGAACACCAGATTATGGGTATTGCTATTTTGGCAATTGAATTTCACCCCAGAACAAAATATATCCTTTGACGGATACTATTAAGCTACTTGTCCAGCTACAGCTAGAGCACCAGATTTACTGTATTTCTATTTTTGCAACTGAATTTAACCCCAGAAAATAATATATCCTTTGTCGGACACTATGAAACGTGTCCAGTCACAGCTGGAACACCAGATTTACGGTATTTCTATTTTTGCAACTGAATTTAACCCCAGAAAATAATATATCCTTTGACGGACACTATGAAACTTGTCCAGTCACAGCTGGAACACCAGATTCACGGTATTTCTATTTTTGCAACTGAATTTCACCCCAGAAAATAATATATCCTTTGATGGACACTATGAAACGTGTCCAGTCACAGCTGGAACACCAGATTTATGGTATTTCTATTTTTGCAACTGAATTTCACCCCAGAAAATAATATATCCTTTGACGTACACTATGAAACTTGTCCAGTCACAGCTGGAACACCAGATTTACGGTATTTCTATTTTTGCAGCTGAATTTCACCCCAGAAAATAATATATCCTTTGACGGACACTATGAAACTTGTCCAACCACAGCTGAAACCACTGATTTAGGGTATTTCTATTTTTGAAACTGAATTTAACCCCAGAAAATAATATATCCTTTGATGGACACTATGAAACTTGTCCAGTCACAGCTGGAACACCAGATTCACGGTATTTCTATTTTTGCAACTGAATTTCACCCCAGAAAATAATATATCCTTTGATGGACACTATGAAACGTGTCCAGTCACAGCTGGAACACCAAATTTATGGTATTTCTATTTTTGCAACTGAATTTAACCCCAGAAAATAATATATCCTTTGACGGACACTATGAAACTTGTCCAGTCACAGCTGGAACACCAGATTCACGGTATTTCTATTTTTGCAACTGAATTTCACCCCAGAAAATAATATATCCTTTGATGGACACTATGAAACGTGTCCAGTCACAGCTGGAACACCAAATTTACGGTATTTCTATTTTTGCAACTGAATTTAACCCCAGAAAATAATATATCCTTTGACGGACACTATGAAACTTGTCCAGTCACAGCTGGAACACCAGATTCACGGTATTTCTATTTTTGCAACTGAATTTCACCCCAGAAAATAATATATCCTTTGATGGACACTATGAAACGTGTCCAGTCACAGCTGGAACACCAGATTTATGGTATTTCTATTTTTGCAACTGAATTTCACCCCAGAAAATAATATATCCTTTGACGGACACTATGAAACTTGTCCAGTCACAGCTGGAACACCAGATTTACGGTATTTCTATTTTTGCAGCTGAATTTCACCTCAGAAAATAATATATCCTTTGACGGACACTATGAAACTTGTCCAACCACAGCTGAAACCACTGATTTAGGGTATTTCTATTTTTGAAACTGAATTTCACCCCAGAAAATAATATATCCTTTGACGGACACTATGAAACTTGTCCAGTCACAGCTGGAACACCAGATTTACGGTATTTCTATTTTTGCAACTGAATTTCACCCCAGAAAATAATATATCCTTTGACGGACACTATAAAACTTGTCCAGTCACAGCTGGAACACCAGATTTACGATATTTCTATTTTTGCAACTGAATTTCACCTCAGAAAATAATATATCCTTTGACGGACACTATGAAACTTGTCCAACCACAGCTGAAACCACTGATTTAGGGTATTGCTATTTTGGAAATTGAATTTCACCCCAGAAAAAAAATATATTCTTTGCCAGTACAGAACGGCAGTTGCTAAAACTTAGTGCTGTGCTGTGTATTCTATGTATATAGGGGTTTTCTTTTTCTTTTTCGTCTGGTCTGAGGTCTTGCAATTAAGGGGTCTGATCTAAGGTCTGATTATTTATTCTCCCTAAATAATGAGATACCAGACCAAATCCCTAAGTTTTCAGACCTCAGTCCATAACCCTAAATTACTGGTCTGGAGTCTTAGAGGTCTGGTTTGGGGTCTAATAATTTATGGGTCTGGTTTGGGGTCTGATTAAAGAGTTTGTGATCTGACAATTTAGGGTTCTGGGACCTGATAAATGTAGGGGTCTGGATTGACATCTAAAGAATTTAGTGGTCTGAAATCCGTTGAATGGTTTTCTGGATAGAATTTTTCTTCACTTTGTTTAGTTTTTAGCACGGCAGACAGCCTAACTTAAAGGGTGACTTAAAGGATAGGTTATCAATATCATTTCGACAAGGGTCTGACACCGGGCACTCCTGCTGATCAACTGGTCGAAGATGCCTGTGCTTCCGCGCGGTTAAATTTATGTGGATTTATATAGTCATTGAACCAGTTCATATGCAGTATTTCTATATGTGGTTATATGCTCCCATCTAGTGGCCGTTTTTGGTAATGCTGTTGTTTTTCTTGTTCTCTTTGATATCTATGACTCATTTCCTTTCTATGCTCCACCCTTCTTCTGGAGTACTTCACTTCCTGTATCTTCATACTGCTTCAGCCTCATGTAGCAGGTACACATGTATTCTCATGTACGCTAATGAAAGCATCATCTTTTGACCGCACAATACCGGAATCCATCTGTTCTGCGGTACTCTGTTGTCTGACTTACACAATAAAGCAAGTTACACGGATGAACACGGTGTTCGTGAGTTCAAGCTATCTGATAAGGATTGTCCGCAGTGATTATATCTGCTTATACAGGCCAGGCATAGAGGTCTCACTAGGGATAAATCACTATTACAACAATCGGAGTCAGAATAATGCCGCAGCATTTGGACTGCTTCCTAGGCCAGTGACATCACCATACATCGGTCACATGGCCTAGGCGCAACTGAGTCCCATTCAAGTAAATGGGGGTTGAGCTGCAATACCAAACGCAGCCATTATACAATGTACGGCGCTGTGCTTGGTCAGTTCTGGTGAGCGCAGCAGCCTCTTTAAACAGCTAATTACCAGGAGTCCCTGGGGTCCATCCTCCTTATGACCTATCCTGGGGATAGGGATCAATATCAAATTCCTAGATAACCTCTTTTCAATCCCACCAGTGAGGGAAAGGTACGGGGGATGAGCGACTCATTGAGAGCATTACTCATTACATCGATAAGTTTAGTGCTTTTCTGTGGGCATCTTTATCTAGACCAGGGATGCCCAACCTGCGGCCCTCCAGCTGTTGCAAAACTACAACTCCCAGCATCCCTGGACAGCCTACAGCTATCATCCTACAGCAGGGCATGGTGGGAGTTGTAGTTTTAGAACAGCTGGAGGGCCGCAGGTTGGCCTATCGAGAGAACAATAGAGCTGTCATACTGTCATCTCATTTATACACCTACTATTATCACGAGGATTACCCTTCAGATAACATCTTTCCCTTACAGCAGCAGCACTCTCCTGAGCAGACTACTATAGAAGGACAATACGTTGTATTTAATTTACAATGGCATAGTACTGCCAAAATGAAAAAGAAAAGCAGTCAAAAAATTAGCCAAATAAAAAAGGATGTGTTCTATGCATACTAAGTTTAAAATAATTTTTCTTTGTGATGGAAGTGTCCCTTTAAAATTTACATAGAGCTGGTAGGGCCTTTTCTAGTTACGCCCCATTACTGTTCATCCGCATTAGCTTAGGGTTGCTTTAATACATGACTCCATGGAAGGCTGCGTGGCTACTGCCATTATTGCATGTGGTTGATAACAAGCCATTCCCCATACTACTACAATAATAGTAATACTATAGGGCAGCTTGAATTTATTATAAAGCACATCGGCATCCATCGCTCTTTTACATAATTTATTATTTGTTATCCTATAGAAAACGTCTTGCCTTTCTGCTGCGATATATAATGCATTAGCAGCAATCCTATAGAGAATGTCCCCGTATTCTATAAATTCCAAGCCGCTAGCACATTTTCTGCATCAGCACTTTTCCACACCTATACTTAGTGTCAGCCCTATGGCCAGCGCTGCCCTAGTAAAGTTACGTCTACGCTGCCTCTTTTCATGATGAAATGGGCTTTATATAGGAAATGCACAGATAAAATGTTTCACTGAACCAACATTTTCATTTGCTGTCATACTTGGATAATGGCAGCCCAATTATTTGCTGCAGTTCCTAATTCTACGTTCGGTACCTGGAGACCCAGGGTAGCAAGAGGTGTAGAAATGAGAAGAAAAATGTGCACCATGAAAACCATTACTGTGCAATGAACAGAACGTTGCAAATGAAATATTATTTCTATAGACACTGTTCATTTTTAGTGTACATTACATTTCCCTCTCGCCCCCTGCAGCCTATCCTTCTGGTCCACCTTCTCCTGCATTCAGAGGTGGACACACATGCTCAGAAGCTTTCCTGCTCCCTTCCTCCTCTCGGTGTTGGCGTTGTGATCTCATAGTGAAGTGACCCAGACACCATTCATTCATCCCTAGTTCTAAATTCATAGAAATATTTAGCTCTCTAGATGATGAAGAAGGACATGGTGGAGCATTAAATGCCATAAGTATCTCTAGGGCTATATGTGAGGGACTATCTTCTATGCAGGGGAGGAAAGGGTTAACAGGAGCTAATTGCAGTGCATCCTAGAAGATGCAGGTATTTGACGAGCTGCTGCCCACCCACGGGAAGGGAAGAAGGTCCTCCAGATACATTAGTAACAAAAACCGTTTTAAATTTGTGGGATAACCTCTTTAAAAATATACCAGGGGTGACCTGATTCATGGTACTAAGTCTAGCACAGGACTTGAAGAGGCGGAGGGTGACACAGAAATTGTCTTTTTGGTGCTGTTGTGTCCTGCTCGTTCCCCTCAGGCTCTGCGCTAGGCATAACACAGTGGATTGCTTTAACTTGTGTTGTCTGGTCTGAGGACCTAACCTCTAAATTATCAGGCCTCAGACCATACCCTTATATCACTGTTATATTACTGTTCCGATCTGAAATCCGATAATATATGGGTCTGTTCTGGGTTTGAAGGACCTAATTGGTGTGGTAGTACATCAAGAGAAACTTGAATCAAGAACAGAACTGACTACATAAAATTATATCGTCACCAGTTAGTGAGCAATGAACGGGAACAGATGTTGTATAATGCTTCTACTAGTCTAGAATTAGCTTTCAGAATTAAGTAGATACTTTTGCTTTGAGCACCCTATTCCCTTAAAGCAGTGATGGCTATCCTCCGGTTCTCCAGCTGTGGTGAAACTACGGATCCCAGCATGCTCCATTCATTTCTATGGAGTTCTGAGAACAGCCACGTGTGCATCTTGGGAGTCGTAGTTTTATTACAGCTGGAGGTTAGCCATCACAGCCTTAGAGCATGGCTCCAATGGCATAGCCCCTCATTTCTGATCAGTTCAGCTTGTCTCCTCCTTGGAGAACAGAATTAGTGGTGTGCAGATCCATAAAAAATCTATAGTCAGCAGCTAGACCCTTAGGCCCCTTTCATACGGGCGAGTTTTCCGCGCGGGTGCAATGCGTGAGGAGGACGCATTGCACCCGCACTGAATCCGGACCCATTCATTTCTATGGGGCTGTGCACATGAGCGGTGATTTTCACGAATCACTTCTGCGTTGCGTGAAAATCGCAGCATGTTCTATATTTTGCGTTTTTCACGCAACGCAGGCCCCATAGAAGTGAATGGGGCTGCGGGAAAATCGCAAGCATTCGCAAGCAAGTGTGGATGCAGTGCGATTTTCTCGCATGGTTGCTAAGCGACGGGACCAGATCTTTATTATTTTCCCTTATAACATGATTATAAGGGAAAATAATAGCATTCTTAATAAAGAATGCTTAGTAAAATGAGGATTAAGGGGTTAAAAATAAAAAACTTAACTTACCTTAGCCACTTGATCGCTTAGTTGGCGATCTCTCCTATCTTCTTCAAGCATTAGCTGTATTCTAAATGACCTGTGATGACGTCACATCACATGGTCCAATCACAAGTGGCTGAGGTAAGTTAAGTTTTTTATTTTTAACCCCTTAATCCTCATTTTACTAAGCATTCTGTATTAAGAATGCTATTATTTTCCCTTATAACCATGTTATAAGGGAAAATAATAAATTCTCCAGAATACTCTACCCGAAACCGGACTTCAGTGATGAAGTCTGGCTTCGGGTCTGGGTACCAAACATGGCGATTTTTCCAACACGCGTGCAAAACGCATTACAAACGTTTGCACCCGCGTAGAAAAATCGCGCATATTCCCGCAACGCACCCGCATCTTATCCGGGCGTCAAACATGACCCCAGTGTGAAAGAGGCCTTAGGCACCTTTTACACGAGCGAGTTTTCTGCGCGGGTGCAATGCGTGACGTGAATGCATAGCACCCGCACTGAATCCTGACCCATTCATTTCAATGGGTCTGTGTACATGAGCGTTGTTTTTCACGCATCACTTCTGTGTTGCGTGAAATTCGCAGCATGTTCTATATTCTGTGTTTTTCACGCAGCTCTGGCCCCATAGAAGTAAATGGGGCTGCGTGAAAAACACATTGCATCCGCAAGCAAGTGTGGGTGCGTTGCGTTTTTCACTGATGGTTGCTAGAAGATGTTGTTTGTAAACCTTCAGTTTTTTATCAAGTGCGTGAAAAACACATCAAAATGCATCGCACCCGCGTGGAAAAAAACTGAACAACTGAACGCAATCGCAGACAAAACTGAATGGCTTTGTCTGCAAAACCGCACAGTTTTCACTGAACGCATCCGCAACGCACCCGGACCTAATCCGGACACACTCGTGTAAAAGAGGCCTTAAAGGGTTTTTCATTTGATAGGTACAGTTTGATAGGGGATTGATCTTATAATGTGTCATAGATACATGTGACCATATCTCATGAGCTTGGTCCATCATCAATTTTCAGAGCAAAAAGGCTGAAACCATTGTGTAGTGCACCCACCCAAAGATTTCCACCAACAGGATTATTTGACACAATATTCTGGTCAAGCGGAACACCACTGATTTGATAATTTGAGAAACACCTAACCACGAAGCCAAAGGAACCTGGGCATGGAGTTCCAAGCTCATAGACTCACTGCAAGGGATAATGTTTCTATGACTCCCTGAATATTTTTTGCCCTTTAATTAGGACTAATACAAGTAAAAACATACAGAACAGGCAACGATGTAGATGTGTCATATAGAAGTCCATCAAAATTGTGCTCTGGTGGAAATGAAGGTTCATATGTATAGCATCAAGATGAGTATTTGCATTCTCCATGGTTTAATTAGCACGTCTTTTAAGAAATAACTAATTTTACACAATCTAAGCTTCATAAAGTCTCTCTTGCAATAATACATGAATGCTCTAAGCTGGCTTCTTCCTTCTTTGTTCTTCTCATGCACCTTGATTTCATGGCATAATGCCTGTATAGGAGACATCATCAGGAAGTGATTTTATTCAATTTCATTCAAAAATTCATACACCCTTTAAAGTTGCTCATTCATGTTGCACATCAGTAGACCTGTTGCTCTGCCTCTAATCAACATAGTTAATATAGATCAGAGATGCCAAGCTGGTAGAACGCAGATAGGTGAGGATTTCTAGGGTGCTTTGATGGCCCCAGCTTCTATAAAAACGTCCTTTCTTCCATCGTTTCAAGAATATTCCACATGCATTGTACAACAGAGACATAACTTGAAGCTCCTGACCCCAGTGCAACATCAGTAATGAGGCCCCAGATCTGCCATTTATAATTCTGGTATCTTCTTATGTGGTTGAGAGGCCTTTGGTCCTCTTTAGGCAACTGGGCTGAGTGCCACTCCTGTCTTTATACCACGTATAGCCACGTCCCATCAGGAGCATGCATTGGCTGTTGTCACATTCACAGTTCTACATCTCTGTCCTCCCGCTCACAGGATGTCCTTTGCTTCTTCATAGGTTGCTTCAAATGATGATGTCATCAAGTCTTCTACTGTATTTAGGGACCCATCACTCCAGCAGCGACTGAACAATAGGTTCCCTAGGTTCCAGGAAAGTGCTAACGTATTTTTTCCTGTTCTCTTCCCTGTTTTTCACTTGACTTGTCCAGACATTTTACTCCTGCCTCGACCTTCATCCTGATTGACCACATATTCTGATTTGGTACTGCATTGGTGGTCCATCCATTTCCAGCCATTGCTTAGGAGGACTATTCCAGTGGAGTGAGCTCACAGTCAAATCTGTAGCAACCCAGATGATCCTCCACTCTAGTAAGCCTTGTTTGCCTCATCTGAAGTACACTTATCTGAAGTTGCCTCATCTTAACTCTTTGAACATTCTTCTACTGAGGCTGCGTATCATACAGTGCTTCAAAAACCGGTCACTCCTTTATATTTGTCACAATAGTAGATAGAAAGCTATAGGGGCACTGAAATGGGGGTCCACTTTGTAAAAACCTTCATTATAAAGGCCTCCTATCAATAGGAGTGTTTTGAATGGAAAACCTCCATCTAATAACTCATCGTTTCTCAGCATGGTATTTGAAAATGGGTCTTCTAAACCAGACAACAGTGATGTTGTCTTATTTTCTTTTAGTTTTCAGTCCTCTGTACCTACCACTAGATCCTTCGTT
The DNA here is from genome assembly GCA_033119425.1 of Bufotes viridis. NCBI lineage: Eukaryota > Metazoa > Chordata > Amphibia > Anura > Bufonidae > Bufotes > Bufotes viridis. The sequence continues at coordinate 26,210,845 of CM065597.1, read as the reverse complement.
ATTTCCATGCCCGCTATACTAATGAGTCCCTGAGGAGTCAGGGAGGCCAAAGAGCCAAGCCCAACTTGTCAAGTATATTATGCTGTCCAGACAACCCTGATGTGAAGGAGCTAAAACCCTATAGACCCTGAAACCAGAAATATGAAACTTCATGACTCTAGACACTTCTAGTTACTGCTGAAGATATCATTTATAAAATATGTAGAAAACAAGTAGAAGAAAGCAGAAAAGATCCCAAAATTTAGTAACATTCCTGTTATCCTACTCTAAAGCAACTGTTATACCTAAATTCTATTAAACTACTCCCATTAGGAGGCCTCAGGGCAAAGGAGTAAACATGCATCTAACCAATAGAAAAGGTGTATTACTATATTTCCCACACGCATTAAAAAGTAAAATATGCCCTCAGTCCACAACTTGATGCAGAAACATTGACCTGAGGGGACCCACATGAATATAGGGCCCTCAGGCATGCATGATGGCCATCTAAGCCTGTTATCTGCTCTGTTTCCTTACTTAGAGGTCCATGTCAGTCTTTCTCCCTACACGCTTGCAAAACATAGAGTTCTCTCAATTCACACCATTCCTTATTCTGTTGCTCACCTCCTATTCTCCTTCCACCCTACCCCCACTAAAAGTGGAGAAATAGGTAGTCATTAGGTTGGTATTCTGCCAGACTACACATACAGTAGTTGGGGATCGGGGGTTGGAGTACCAAGTAGGATTAGCAGAATTGAGGGTACTTAATTTGAGGAAAAGGTGACTTAGGTTTGACCTAATTGTAATTGAAAGCCCAAAATCTTGCTTTTTACATCCAAAGTGCCACACAATAAATGTTCTGTCTCATAGTATAATTAATCTAAGGAGACCTTTCCAAAAGAAGAAGTATTCAATACCTACTCCTCAATCATCTGGGCTAGAAGGATATACAAGTCTTAGGGATCACTGGCCTTCCTTTGATCTGTGCTCTTCCATTTTTATAAGTTGTTGTCAACCCCTCCATCGGAGCTTACAGACTAGGTTTGGAAGGGAGGACCTCAGCCTGTGAGCCTCAAGTACGGTACATTTTATCCAGGCCTGAAACCATGACAAGGGCAAAGAAGATGTTTGCATCTGCAAGAATTTTTATTGTAAAAGCAACTATGATGATGGATAATTTGTTAAATTAATTTAAAAGAAATTTGTACCGTGTCTTAAAAGAAATAATGTGTGACATGTCTAAGAATGGTTGAGATGGGTCATCAATCTAGGAAATTAGGCCAAGTCAAAGAGGAAGTCTACCCCCACCCAAATGTCAGGTCACTTGGCAACTACCTTAAAGAGCTTCTGGATCAACCCTACACTAAGAATAGGTTGTACTACATAGATTTATGTCCTAAACTAAATACCTTTCTTGGTTTGGTAAATGGTGGATCTACACTATGGGACAGTTCCTATGGAATTATCCTATTTATAGATATTGTGAACACACAACTACTCCTATAGATATTGGTAGTAGTACACAGTTGGCCTGTCTTTCGTAAATAATTGTTAAAGTCAAGTAATAAGTTATATAGACATTGATCCTGGTCTACTACCACCTTGACCTCCACCATATGAGTCCTCTTTTTTTTTACATTTTGTTTGGTTTTCTAAGTTTTTTCAAGATGTTTCTTATTTTGTATCCTAAGTTTATATTATCTCACCGCTCTTTCTTCCCTAGGACCTCTCCAGGGTGAGACCATGGACCTCAGAATATTGTCACCACTGAAACTACAGCTATAAATCCAGAGCTTGTCTGACAGGCACAGCCTGGTCTATATCTATTACAGATTATTTGTACGACTTCTTATCAGTGCTTGAAATGGAATAAGTGCTTTAACACTGAGGATTGAGCAAATCTGAGAAAGAGCAATAGTTTATCTTTCCCCTCAATACGCGGCTATGCTATCTCAAGGAAAATACCATTTATGTAACTTGCATTTAACTGGCCAGAAAAACGCATTAAATGGATTAAAATCGTGGAGGCTTTTGCCATTTTATGATGCGCATTGTATGCTCATCAGACTAGGGGTCCAAAGTAGTCTACAGATTTATACCTTATAGGTGACATTTAAAGGGGATGGAAACATTGGCATGTTTACTAGCCTTTCTAAACGAACATAAAAGTAGCAAACTGTATCATATGGGCACAATCAATCTTATGGTAGGCTCTTTACCGGGTCTATTCTTGGTATTGACCTGCCTTAAAATTTTGTGGCAATCTTCTTTTGTCCCCCAATGACCCAGACCCACCTCCCGCTGCCTTCTTCCCAGCAGGTCCAACCACTGGGTCTGCTCTGTCCTTCCACGCCGGCTGCAGTCTGCTTGCTAGCAAGACCTCTCCCATAGGGAGCACCTGTGCTTCTTTTCGGCTCCTTGAAGGCAAGCGTGCGTACACTCTAATTTTCCAAAGTCAATTCCAGGCAACCCTGGGGTTCTTAAAGCACCTTCTCCTGTGGGAGAGTGCCTTAACATTAGGTTCCTTAGCTTAGCTAAGTCAAATATTTTGGTTGACACATGGCTCCACACCCACTTTCATGACAGATTGAACATCTAGTTAGTAGAGGGTCCATGCTGAGGCCAAGCATGATGGAGGACCAGTTCACATTACTGGAGAAAAATAAGCATCACTTGCCCAGTAATTCTCCATTAAAATCTATGGGAGATACGAATACAGACAAGAGAGTGTTTTATTGTTTTCGGATAGACTTATAGTGTTACTGTTATGCAAGCGGGTGTGAACCCACTGCGCCACAAATGTACCAATGAAGCGTGGACCCAATTTGTAAGAGGGCATTTTAAGCCTGATGTATTTGGAGGCAAGCCACACTTTATCACCAGGATGGAACTTAGGAGAATCTCTACGTCTTTTATCAGCAGCCCCCTTTATGCGCACAGAAGCCTCTTTCAGAGCTGCCCTGGTCATCTCCCAGATTTTAGAGAACTCTCTTAAAGTTGCATCCGCTGCAGGGGTACCAGAAGTAGAAGACACCGGGAGTGGGATGTTAGGTTGTTGACCGTAAACAATAAAAAATGGTAATAACTCGACCCAGTCATCATGATGGAGGTTGGTGAAATGTTGCAAAACATTGGTCAGGATTTGATTGACAAGTTGCACTTGACCATTAGACTGTGGATGATAAGCTGAAAAGAAATACAGAGACACATTCAAAAGATTACAAAGAGCTCTCCAGAACTTAGACGTGAACTGCACACCTCTATCTTACACAATACAGTGGGGAAAACCATGGAGGCAAAAAATGTGTTCAATAAATTTTTTTCGCCAGCTGAGGAGCAGAAGGAAGACCAGGCAGAGGGACGAAGTGCACGATTTTGGAAAAACGATCCACCGCAACCCAGATCACAGAACACCAAGAGGACAAGGGTAGATCAGTAATAAAATCCATGGCTATCTGTTGCCAAAGAGCCTCAGGAAGAGGAAGTAAGAGGCCCGCTGGATGTTGCTTGGAGGTTTTATACTGCGCGCATGACGGACAGGCAGCAACAAGCTCTTGGATATCTTGCCGCATGCATGGCCACCAGTACGGTTGAGCAATGAATTTGAAAGTCTTTCGTTGTCCGGCATGACCTGCAATTTTTGAGAATGACCCCAGACTAGAACTTGCTTCCTGAGGTTCTGTGCAACAAAAGTCTTTCCGGATCTCAGACAATTTGACAGGACATACAGCAATTTTTGAGGGATCAATGATGTGTTGAGGCTCCTCCTCCCGATCAGTGGCATCAAAGGACCTCGAGAGAGTATCTGCTTTGATATTCTTCTCTGCGGCACGGAAATGAAGAACAAAATCAAAATGAGGAAAGAATAAGGACCATCTGGCTTGACAAGGATTCAGTCTTTGTGCGGCCTGCAAATAGGTCAGATTTTTGTGGTCAGTGTAGATCACCACAGGATGAGATGCTCCCTCTAGAAGGTAACGCCATTCTTCCAGTGCCATTTTGATGGCCAATAACTCCCTGTCCCCAATTGAATAGTTGCACTCAGGAGCAGAAAAGTCCCTGGAGAAGAAACCACAGGTTACCATCTTACCGGAGGAAGCTTTTTCTGAATACACTGCCCCAGCTCCAAGAGATGATGCATCCACCTCCAGGTAGAATTGTTTGTTAGCATCAGAGCAATGGAGAACCGGAGCCACAGAAAAGGCCTGCTTCAAGGCTTGGAAGGCCGATTCAGCCTCAGCTGTCCAAATCTTAAGATTTGCTCCCCTACGGGTCAAGGCGGAGATGGGAGCAGCCAAAGAGGAGAAGTGCGGCACAAACTGGCGAATCCCAAGAACCACTGAATTGCTTGTAAACCTGAAGGACGAGGCCACTTTAAAAATCGCTGACAGCTTCTCGGGATCCATCTGCAGGCCAGTATCGGATATTATGTATCCTAGGAATGGAAGAGAGCACTGCTCAAAGGAACATTTCTCGAACTTGGCGTACAGACGATTTTCTCTTAGCCTTTGAAGAACCAGACAAACCTTCTTCTGGTGAGTAGCCAAATCTGGAAAAAAAACAAGGATATTATCTAGATACTTTACAACACAGGAATATAGCAAGTCTCTGAAGATGTCGTTAACGTTAATGTCGAAGACATCCGCATAAGCATGATAGGCTGCTGGCAGACCCTGGAGATTGTGTGGCACCCGAAGCAACCAAGCTAGCTGAACAGTAGAAAGACACTTCCCAAGACAGGACTGTCCCAAACGAAGCACCTCTCCGGACCTCCAGTCAAGAACAGGTTCATGAACACAAAGCCACAGAAGTCCCAGGAGGAGAGGATGAGACAGACTTGAGAAGACTAGGAACGAAATCTCTTCAGAATTTATGGACTCAGACAGAGTCTTTCCATCGACGGACGATACCGTCAGAGGACTCTGCAGGCGCCTTAGGGTACTTTCACACTTGCGTTAAAGTTCCGTCCTAGGGGCTCAAGACCAGAAAAAAAAGGATCAGTTTTATCCTAATGCATTCTAAATGGAGAGCACTCTGTTCAGCATGCATCAGGATGTCTTTAGTTCAGTCACTCTTACGATATTTGGCAGTATTTTCTCCGTCCGAAATTCCGGAACACTTGCCAGAATTACGGATACGGCATTGTTTTCCATTGAAATGTATTAATGCCGGATTCGTCATTAATGCATTTGAGCACCACGTTCGCTTAACCCTGCGCTTGAAGCGTGACCTCCACGTTTGGCGCGATTTCCTTCAGTCTTATAATGGACACAGCTGTTGGCATCTTTTCGACACTTCAAGCCCCAATCTATCCCTATTTACCGACGCAGCGGGTTCCACCAGTTTTGGGGCTATTTTGGGTTGCGAATTGGGCCTCTGCTCCAATATTACTTTGTTACAGTTATTTCCTATCATTGTTGCCATTGAATTGTGGGGTTACAAGCTGCGAAACAGGTGAGTTTGCTTTTGGACAGACAATATCGCTGTCGTTTATTGTATTAATAAATTGACCTCTTCCACTCCCCCTGGGCAACAGGTGCAGACGGCGAAAGCGAACCAGGATTTAATTGGGACAACAAAACCTTAAGGGCAGGGACTAACTGCTAAACTATGGTGGCTGAACCCCAGGCCCCAGTAAAATTAAACTCACCACCAGAGACGCAGGAGACGGAGGCTCCACTGCAACGACCGAAGGAACTGGCTCCTGGACCGCTCTGACCCGACTGGCCCCACAGGACGACCTTCTGGCCAATTGAGTAGGCTCCCGCCTCTGGCGTGAACGGGACCTGCCAGAACTAATACTGCAGGAACTGACATCCGATGAAGAAGGCGTCCGCCACCTTGAAGATCTAAAGCGGACAGATCTGTGCTACCGCCTTGAAGATGTTGAGCAGTGGTGGGAACAGCTGTATCTGTGGTATCCCGACCTGCGCCTACTGTGGCGGTCGGAGCAACAAGCGTGGGAGGGGGAGAGGGATCGTCTGAGCGGGGCAGCAAAGTGCCCTACTGTGGCCACATGGGTGGGAGCGGTAGGTGGATCTGTAGGCAAAGGTGGCTGGTAAAGGAGGAGTTCACACTGCCTCATTGGTGGACAGTGCAGTTTCCCCAGGGTGCAGTAAAGAGGGAGGCATAAGGGCATTAGTCTCCTCAGATGCCCATGGTAATTTCACTGAATACCCCTGCGGGCTGGAACATTACACTGCCCAACAGGAAGCCATGCTCAGCTTAACCCAGGGGCGTAACTACCGGGGAAGCAGGGGAAGCAGCTGCTTCGGGGCCCGGGCTTACAGGGGGCCCGGCAAGCACGTGTTTGTCCTCACTTCTCTCCTCCCCTGGGTAATCAGCACGTGTCCTCACTCCTCTCCCGATCGCAGTGTCCTCTCGCCCTTGTCTATTTATTTAAAACTTATTTCTTCTTTCTTTCAGAAAAGCTTACCCTGGGGATTGAACCTGCGACCATCAGGTTCAAAGGCAAGACACTTTACCACTAGGCTATATCTGCTGCCTAGCCAGATAGCTAAAAAAAAAAATATGACCTCTAGATGTGAGAACTTTGATAGTGTATCCATACACATTACAGCTGCACCAGCACATTGTATATGGATGTAGCAGAGCTTGGTGTGTTGGGGCAGCTGTAATGTGTATAGATACACTATCAAAGTTCTCCTTATCTAGAGGTCTTATTTTTTTTTTTAGCTACCTGGCTAGGCAGCTCATATGGTCTTGTGGATATGTGTCTTGCCTTTCATCCTCATGGTCATAGGTTCGATTCCCTCACAAACTTTTTCTGAAAGACAGGATAAATGAGGCTTGCCTAACATGGAGGTAAGTATATGTGTGTTTTTTTATTTTTTTATTTTTTAAATACTGGACTTTTACTTTACTGCCACAGGGGAGGAGGGGCTATTGGCACTATGATATTGGCAAATGGGGGGAGAGATAGGCACTTCATATTGGCACACACATTAGGGGGCAGGGGAGAGGATGGCACTATGATATTGGGATGGGGGAAGACAGAGGCACTTGATATTGGCACATTATAGGGGGCACTATGGGGAGAGGAGCACTATGGGGGCATCTGGTGCTATATGGCTGGCTACTGGCACATTATAGGGGGTTATATGGCTGACTACTGCCACATTATAGGGGGTTATATGGCTGACTACTGGCACATTATAGGAGGGGTTATATGGCTGACTACTGGCACATTATAGGGTGGGTTTATATGGCTGACTACTGGCACATTATAGGGGGGTTATATGGCTGACTACTGGCACATTATAGGGGGTTATATGGCTGACTACTGGCACATTATAGGGGGTTATATGGCTGACTACTGGCACATTATAGGGGGTTATATGGCTGACTACTGGCACATTATAGGAGGGGTTATATGGCTGACTACTGGCACATTATAGGGGGTTATATGGCTGACTACTGGCACATTATAGGGGGTTATATGGCTGACTACTGGCACATTATAGGAGGGGTTATATGGCTGACTACTGGCACATTATAGGGTGGGTTTATATGGCTGACTACTGGCACATTATAGGGGGTTATATGGCTGACTACTGGCACATTATAGGGGGTTATATGGCTGACTACTGGCACATTATAGGGGGTTATATGGCTGACTACTGGCACATTATAGGGGGTTATATGGCTGACTACTGGCACATTATAGGGGGTTATATGGCTGGCTACTGGCACATTATAGGGGGCTGGGGGCTATATGGCTGACTACTGGCACATTATAGGGGGCTATATGGCTGACTACTGGCACATTATAGGGGGTTATATGGCTGACTACTGGCACATTATAGGGGGTTATATGGCTGGCTACTGGCACATTATAGGGGGCTGGGGGCTATATGGCTGACTACTGGCACATTATAGGGGGGCTATATGGCTGGCACATTATAGAGGGGGAGCGAAACGCACGGGTAGGGGGGGGGCCCAATACAAAAATTTGCTGTGGGGCCCAGTCATTTCTAGCTACGCCCCTGGCTTAACCCCTAACCTGCCACCATGAGACTGTAGCGGTCTGGTGAGGGAGAGACCGCAAGGTAGGATTCAAGTACAGGACAGCAGACAAGGAAGCTGAAGCAGTTACCGTCTTTATTAACGGACAAACTATAACTGCCGGAAAATGGGATTAACGGTATAGTACCACAGCACCAGAGGTGCAATGGAGAAATAGCAATCCCAGTATGAACAGGTTTACACAGAATACTTGAACAAGAATTAGGATAAACAGCAAACACATCCGAGTTCAGGCTACACTCAGCTAATATACTGCTATCTTTAACCCCTGCTAACCAGGGCCCTGCCGCGGATTAGCACCGGTGCACACTCACAGTTCTGGAGTTATTTGAACAGAGGTCTGTGATAGCGTCCTCTCCCACGAGGTGGATGCTTGTCTTGTGTGGTGCGTGGTGGCCTGTGTCCTCTGGCTACTAAATCGATCACTTGCTTTTCTCAGCGCGTGGCTTGCTTCTCTCTCTCTCTCTCTCTCTAGGTTACAGCTGCAACACTTCAGTTACGAGTCTATCTTGTTCTGTCTCAAACACAGATAGCTTCTTCGGACTCCATCAGTCAGGCCCCGTGTCCCATCACTAGCCTTTACTTGGCTCCTAACATGGCAGCCATCCTCACAGCTCCCAGGGCACACACCCGGCCTCCAAACCCAGGAACTCCTGCCTCCTCCTGTGTCTCACAAAATCCTCAGCCTCTTCTTACTCAGAGCCACAGCGACCTCTAGTGGTGGGACCAAATCATCGCAGTCTATGTAACCCTACAATTCCAGGGGCTGGCCCTTACAAGACTCCGCAGTCAAGGATGCCTTCGCTATACGCTGGGGCGTCCACTATTCTTTTCTATTGGGGCAGTGGCGTAGGGATCGCCATAGCAAACATAGCAGTGGCTATGGGGCCCTACGCCACTGGGGGCCCGCCCGGGCCGCCTTCTGTTGATTTTTATTTTTTTAGTTACATACACTTGGCTTGACTAGTGCCGTTGGTGAGCGGTCCGCAGCCCAGGCCGGCTCAGGCCTGGCTGGGGAGAAGGAGTCAGGAGCAGAGAGCAGGGCACGGGGGCGGGTGGAGGGGGCCGGGGTTACGGGGTGTACTACCTGGAGTCTAGGAGGGAGTGGTCCTGAATCCCGCCGCGGCGCCAGTCAGATTCCCGCCGTAGCAGTGTCTGACTGAGAGTGTCTCACTCAGTCTCACTGCTGCCAGCCTGTGTCTCAGCCTGCCTGCGCTGTGGGACCGTACCTACCATTCTCCAGTCTGCTCGGTACCGGCCGGTGCTCCTGCCTCCTTCTCAACTGGTATCCACTCTGGCATCTACTGTCTCTTTTGGGGCCCCGCGCCCTCCTTATCATTGCAGGTATGCAGGCAGCTCTTTACAAATTTACAGCACACACACCCCTGTAGTGTCTACCATCAGACAGGGGAGGGAAGAAACCCCAGAAGTCAGAGTCTGATGATCTGAAGTTAAAAAGAGATGCCAGCAGTTATAAGGAGGGCGCCCCTTCCTTCTTTTGGGGGGCACACTCTAGTTCTGGGGTTTCTCCTCCCCCTTATATGACAGACTAAGGGTACTTCGCCGCTATTTCGCTGGATCGCTGCTTCGTCCCCACTGACTATAATGGGGATGGGGGCGGAGCTCCGGCGCAGCACGGCACTGTTACAGATTGGCCACTTTATCAGTTACTGAATGGTTTTCAATTTTAATAAAAAGGTTCATATACTTATTTGTTTTTTCCTCTGACTTTTCTATGCTCATGGCGATGGGAGATCTAGGATGGGTGTTTGGGTGGGAGCTCTGGAAGGGGTGGCGGGAGGCCTGATAGATATGTGGGGGTGGGAGATTGGGGGGTGCCATGAAATTTTTTTGCTATGGGGCCCATGCATTTATAGCTAGGCCCCTGTATTGAGGTACAGAAATTTAATATCCCTTGTCATGTTTCACAACTCTTCAATGACCTGAAGATTGACTTATAGAGTAGCTACCTTTAGGTGGCAGTAGCGAGATAGTTTCCTTCCTTCTACAACTAATTTGCATACATTTCCTCAGTGACCATTGTCTGCAAAACTCCCTATACCAGCTGGTACCTCCGCAAGGAGAACAGTATCCACGAGAACCTGGCTTTTTAATAACTTCCATGCATGACCACCTTTCCATTCATTATCTGCCTGCATACGGTAACCCCTTGCATCATAAGTGCATAACCCATGTTATTTCATGTCATGTGTATGGAAGGCACAGCCAGGGTTAAACGGCACAGGATGAGCCTCCCTAGCTTTACCCGCGATGCTATGGAGGCTCATCCCCGTCCCTGCCTGCCATTGGCTGCTCCCCCCCCCCCCCAGCACCGGCTGTTTTCATACGAGGGAAGCTGCAGTGGTGGCGCGGGGAGCCAGGTAAGTATATTCAGTGTGGCGGGGCTTGGCATATGGGGGGGGCTTTTTATACTCTTGGATAACCCTTTTAACAATCCTGGCTCAGGCCTTGCAGGAGATTACATGTGGGCTGGCCCCACCCCTAACCTCAAGTCAGTCTAGAAGGGAGTTCAGGAAAAGAGGATGCTGAGACTTACTCTTCTTAGACCCAGAAAGCTACCGTGACTGACCGATCTCTGCATGATCTACAGTAGGAGAGAAGAAATAGGACGAAGGAGGGAACTAGAGAAATAGGGCATTGGTGTCAGTAAGGTAACCTGCTATCTAAAGCTTCCAAGACACTGCAGTGAGGGGAATATTGCTAAGACTCCCTTCACAACTGGACACAACCCCGCCAGTCGTATCCCTAATGCCATGTACCCTCAGTGGACACTACAGCCACCATTGCAAGAGTACGATTGCCCGCCATCGATTCTGCAGGAAGAGACTTGAGACAGAGAGGAAAGAGGGGCATAACTCCCATCCTTACCGAAATCCATCCATCATTATCAGGGAAGAATTGCACTATGTAGAGTTGAAACTGTATTTTGCTATTGTTAGATGTACTACTACTCCTATTTTGCACTACAGTAAAGAGAGCCGTTTATTCTGCTAGATCTGGCCTGGTTACTGACCCATGCACCATACGCCGGCCATTGCACGCTATATGTCCTGCCTTACTCCCATACAAACCCTCAGCATCACGGGCAGCTACGGTTGACTACCATAAGGCGCCCTGGGGAGCAACACTGTGAGGAAAGCCATTGTTATTGACTGTGACTGCAGGAGCCACTAACACTCTCATCCTCCACTCCAGCTCCTCAGAGGCTCGCTGCACACCTATCAGACATTTTCTGAGATCAACACACCACTTTAAAGAGGACCTGCCATCTCTCCTGGAATATCTGTTCAGTGACCACTTCCATTCCCCATGTAATAACAACTCTGGAGCATCATATCGTATACCTCTATGGCTCACCATTCCTCTATTATTCCTCCTAGAAGTTTCTTAAATTAATTGCCAGCAGTTTAGAATAAAGATCAGTCAGGGTATTATGAGCTGGGTCGGTGACCGTGATAAGTGCTGCCAGTGTCAGACTATGCAGGGACACATCCCCAACTGGTAACACCCATCTGGACCTTTATGGCAAACTGTTAGCAATTCATTCATAACTCGGCATCGCCCTGAGCACGAATTTTGACCATGGGGAGGGGGGAAGGAAGGCGGGTTGCAGGCGAGGTAACCATCAGGGGGACTATTCAGGCGACCTGTAGTCGAGGGGAAAGGGGGAGAAGTAGGGGTACTAGTAGGAGAGAATGCTGTCAAGAACTGTTTGCTGCTCTAGAAAAATAAAGATAATCCAGGAAAGGAAGGAAAAGGAGAAATAGTAGGAATATCAGTGGAGAAGCAAACAGAGAGAGAGGGACAAAGCAATTAATATAGACATATCAGCATGGTTTTTTTGGGCAGCGTCTATTAAACCATTAATGATGGCAAAAGCGCCAGATCAACCTGGTTAGTGGCAAGTAGCCTGCAGAAACCGGTGAAAAATGAGGATAGCAATACTGCACCAAATATTTGAATAGATGTCGTCAGAGATATCTTCAAGTGTCCATTGAAAGCCGTCTCGGTTGCGGTCCTGAAGCTTGTCTCTTGGCCTTGAGTGCCTTCGGGGTGCGTTGTTTCTCCCAGACCTCTGACGGCGGCAGGACTGGGAAGTCACTAAGGGTTTGGACAGGATCCCAGTTCGGAATGTCCAGAGGATCAATTCCTAGTTGAACGTAGGCTGAAGGTAGGTCAGCATGCGACGATATGGAGATCCTTTTCCCCTCATGTTGAAAGGACAGCCCAAAGGGGTACGACCACCTGTAAGGCAGATTATGAGAACGCAGCCATTCTGTGAGGGGCTTTAGGGTCCGCCTCTTTTGCAATGTGGATTGGGCTAGGTCTTGGAAGATAAGAATTTCATGGTCGTCCCAGATCACCGATTTGACATCTCTGGCTCTGGACAGGACAGCTTCTTTCACTTGAAAGCTAGCAAACTTACAAATAATGTCTCTCGGTGGAGCAGATGGGAGAGGTTTCGGTCTTAAGGCCCTATGTGCACGGTCCAGTATGACTTCATGGGCGGTGTCCGGGCCTAGTAAAGATAGACATATCTGGACTATAGTGTTAGAAATATCTCCCGGAGGGACGGTTTCGGGTAGGCCCCGGAAACGCAAATTATTCCGGCGTCCCCTATTTTCTTGGTCCTCTATGGCGCAGTAGAGGGTATTTAGATTGGCTTGAACGGAGGCTAAGTGGCGTTCAGAGGCCCGTTGATGTTGGAGTATGAGAGCCTGGGTGTCCTCCAGTGCCTCCACTCTCCTGCCGACATGGCGTACGTCCTGTTTAATATCCGCAATGTCCGAACTGATGGGTTCCAAGGCAGTCGCCAGGGAGGCAGCTAAAGTCTCCTTCAAGAAGGAGCGCGATATAGGCAGGGCGTCTAGATCAGGCTCATCGGCGCCATCTTGCCATCTCTCGCCACATAGGAGGTCGCTGCCTTTCTAATAAATTTCTCCATGTCCCCGCTGATGAGATTCGGTTTTTGTTGGCCCTGGGGTTCTCCGGGCCTTTGGCCGCCAATCTTCACCATCCTGGGTCAAGTAAGCGGTAATTACAAGCTGTTAGGGCGATGCAATAGACGGAGCTACGCACTCACACCGCCATCCACTCTAGGCGCTAGCTCCGCCCCAGCAATTCATTCATAACTTTTAGCAGACATGATAAAGGAATGGCACATAGCAGAGTTATAAAAATAGATGCTCCAGAATTGTTATTACATGGTGAATGCAAGTAGTTACTAAAACCAACATGTCAGAAAAGGGGACAGGTCCTCTTCAATGTGCATAGGGCGTCCAGTCCAATCCTTATATTGTATATCATAGGTCTCCTGCCGCTGGAGAATGATGACTCCCAGCATGCTCAGACCAGGGGTATCATAGTTCAGGGACTATTGTATATTGTAGATATATGTCTGATGATGCTGATATCTCACAACCCCTCCCTCCCACACTTGCCCTTTTGCTTATTACTATGAGTTTTTACAGCTTTTTTCAGGGTTTTGGACCAGGAGACATTGAGTTTAAAGCACCCCATGTGGTTTCAGCTACAAATCTTACCCCCTGATACCCTCCTTCCAACCCTTCAGTGTCATCCACACATGTATTATGATAGACAGCAAGCAAGCAAATGAAGTGGCATAGCATAGTGTGAACGAAACCCTAATCTACCGCCGTAAAAACTCTGGCATAATTGCGAATAATATATTTCTACATCCGCACCACATCGGAAACAGGGCTGCGAATGTCAATTTCTTACGCCCGCCGCTGCCTGAGCTCTCTCGCAACCTCTGATCACACAGCCGACTGTGTCATCAGATAAGTGTCACTTCTCGCTCGCACGGAATTGCTACGTGTCAGCGATCCATCCCGCGGACGAGGCGGCGCTCGCAGGGCGCTCCGACGATCAAACCGCTCGAAGACAAAGCAGGAATCTTAATAAGTCGACTTATCGCCGGCTTCAGTGGCGAAAATATAATAATTCTATTTCATGCTCAGATCATTCTTCAAAGACACGCGGAGAATGAGATATTAAAGGCTTCACAGAATAGGCAGGCGGTAATCCACACGCAAGCCAAGACACAAATAATGAGGTGAAACCTGGCCTCCTCCGACTTCCAGTTTAACAGGCAGAAAATTGCAATTTGGCCAGGAAAGCGTCACCGTGCCAAAGGAGGAGATGATCGGGTGATCTGAAAGAAGAGCCTGAGCATCATCGATGTCACACAGGCTGAATAAAGATGGGCGAGAGACGCAACGGGCTGGGTCTGCATTGCATAACAACACCACGTCCTAGCAGCAGCAGTAGGCCTAGAGGAATTGCTGCAGTGTCTGTGACCTATTCCAGTTGCTGATATAGCAAAAGGCAGTGTCCCTGATCTATGTAGCCGGCAGCATACCCCTCCCCCGCTCTCACATCCACTTCAGGCTGCATTTCATATAGAATTAGTTAATTTCCAATGCTGGGTCTCTAATGGGCCCTTAATCAGCCACCGCAAGGCTCCCGAAACCTCCTTGCTTTTCAATGTCTGCAATTAGGCACCAAGAAAACATTATTCTCCATCTAAATGTAAGGCTTGTAGAACAGGTATGGAGCTGAAAGACAAGCAGCCACAATGGGGATCTTATTTGTCCTCAGAACCTGATTTTAAAGGGAAGGTATCATCTGAAAATGACATATTGTAGGAATCAGTTTTTTTTTTTTACATTTTTGATGCCCTTTCTCTATTTATTTTGTGACTTTTCTTTTATATATTTATTTATGTATTTGTAGTGAACTTTGGACAGTGGATGTTTGTGGACATTTGCTCCTATTGCTACAATGCAATCAACTCACTACCTTATTGCACTTTGAAGGGTTAACTTGCACTGTGATTTAGGGCGCATGCAATATAAGGGTGCCGGCCGCGTGCACAACGTACCACGGATGCGGACCCATTTACTTGAATGGGTCCTCAATCCGGGAGATGCGGTGCGGAACAGATGCACAGATCAGAAGCCCACGTAAGCACTACAGAGTGCTTCCGTGGGTTTTCTATCTTTGCCTGAATGGGTCCGCGTCCGCAGATGGCGGGCACACGGTCCGCAGCATGGGCATGAGCCCTTATGCTGTTGTGTGCACATAAAGTTTTATATTGTAGAACTTTGTTCTATTTGTTTATTGTAATGTTTCCTCTTCATTTGCACTGTTTTTACACTATATCTGCACTGCACTGTGGAAAGGGTTAATGCACAGCCAGCTAATACTGAGAGACTTTGGGACTTTCTACCTATGCAGAGGAAAAAAATAGAGACACTGACCTTCTGACTGTCAGGTTTAGCTCTGTTCTTTATGTCTGAAGACTTGTTTATGTCTGAAAAAACTCCTTAAAGAGGTTATTGAAGTTTGAATACCCCCCTCTAGGATGCCCTAAGACCCAGCACATAGTTACCTGGTCCCCGACTCTGGTTTCCTACAGGATTGCTCCACGGCAGTGGCTGCATCTCTGCATCAACATCCGTCGACAGGGTGGGGTGGGATTGGTCGCTGGGGCAGCCAATAATAGGCCGCGATGGTGACTTGCCTCCTTGCGTCACATGTGACATCACATGCGACCCAAAGAGAGTGGTTACCGTCGTGTCCTGCTATTGGCTGCACCCGTCACATTGATGGATGTTGATTACTGCCGTGGAGCAATACTGGAGGTAACCGGCGTCGGTAACAGGTGAATATGTGCAGGGTTGCGGTGCCGGACATCCTAGAGGGGGGCATTCACCCCTTTAATCATTCCTATAGACTTGCATTCAAGCTCTATAGAAGTCTATCTATGATAGACAGAAATTGTATTAATATCTCTGTTTAGGCTGTGCTTCTCCACTCCACCCATCTCATTATAAGGTTCTTGTTCAGCTAGAAAATATATATAAGGAGAGCAGTCAGAGCCCCTAGTTGTCTGCAGATAGAGAGGGACCAGTGCTTATTAGAGGAGACTCTGTCGGTGTGAAGATAGGGACTTGTGCTTAGTACCAGCAACTCTGCCAGACTGCATTAGTGACCAGAAGAAGATACCAAGAGGTGGATGCTGAGCCACAGACACCCAGGTTACCAGCTCATTAACTAGAGAGCCAGCTGGATTACTGATCCACAGACCCTGGGCCACCAGGAAACCACCTTTTGGAGAGAGAGATGCACAGATAGCTCAGGCCTTTCCTCAGCACAAAACCTTCTTCTGTCTGGGAGGAGACCGGAGAAGCCAGCTCAGTGCCTTGCCTGTATTGTTTTGCACTTGAGTTCCTCCAGTAAAGAAGCGCCCTGGATTACTTCAATCTCTGGACTTATTCCCCATTGGGTTGCACCAAACCTTACCACCCCTTCTAGAGAGCAGCAACACATGGTGACACCTCAATAGTGTCTGAAGGACCCATCGTAGCGTTGGGACCATCCCATAACCAGCCGCTGCATATTATTATTTATTATATTATGTAAAAAGAGAAATGTTGCTGTTTTCACATTGGCCACCAGAGCAGACACAATAGGCAGATATTTAATGGACACTTTGCTGTATAGAATGGGACAGAGTGAGCTGAGTCATTTCATTATTAATCGAGATTGGGTGAGTTAAACCCTTTATGACTGACCTAATTTCGGCCTTAAGACAAAGCATTTTTGGTGTTCCATGTTCGCATTCCACGAGCTTTCATTTTTTACATTTTCCTATAAGAGGGCATGTTTTTTTTTGCAGGATGAGTTGTATTTTTCAGTGGCACTATTATGGGATACATTTGCAACTTGTTGATTCACTTTTATTAAAGGAAGGAAAAAAACTGCAATTCATTTATTGTTTTTTACATTTTAAAGGGTTTTTCTAGATCCAGCAGGACCCATAAACCTACCTTAATTAATCCTTACTTGTCTACAAAAGAAAGTTTCCAATATTCTGTCGTGAAGTTGCGTGGATCGGCAGTTCTGGAACCTTTGGAAACCCTACATGCACTAATGTCATGTTCTTCAGTCAGAATACTAGGTTTCCGGTCTGGTCTATGGATGGGATTGTCACTCCTGAAGACCAAGACGGGGGAGGTGTAGTGGACGAGGCCAGAACTATTTGTCCTTCTGACTTATGTACAGATGAGGTGGATTGAGGAGTTTGTGCATGCTTCAGGAACACAAATAGGGACATGTCCATTCATAGACCAGACCAGAAACCATGTATTGAGACTGAAGAACGTGACATCGGCGCATGTAGAGTTTCAGAAAATAACATATTTATGTATTTTTTTTGTTAATTTTTTTTTTTTTTGTAGCATTCCCCATGTAGTATAAACAATGTTAGTTTTATTCTGTAGATCAGCATGATTATGGTGATTTTATATAATTTATTATATATAGATTTTTTATACATTTTACTACTTTTGCACAAAATTAAATTTTTTGCATCGTTATAGTCTCAGATGCCTTTAAAAAAAGAAAAAAAATATATAATTTTTAAGTTTCCCTATGTGTGCTGCCCTGTAATTTTTTGGTACCATTTTGGAACAATTTTGGTAGTGTTTTTAAACCAGGTACTGTCTTGTAGGGTTGAATGTAATGATACCTGTCCCTTAGCAATGCGGTTCTTAATTCTAGAGATGGAGGGACTGGTAAAGAAAGCTGGAGAAGGACAGAGTGGCTTGGACCTGCCCTCGGTGCACTTAAGTGCTTGTTTGCACATTAATAAAAAGTACTTTTTCTCCAGAATTAAGAACAGCATTGCTAAGTTAAAGGCACAATTACTTTCAGCTGAGCTAGTCCTACAAGGCATTGTCTGTGAATTTCCTGATGACAGACTCCCTTTAAATCTAAATTTTGTCAAGCCTCTCTACCCTGGGTATATCAATTTGCCTTCGTAGTGTCACAGACAATATATTTTTCCCTATTTTATCTTATGTTTTCCCGCCCAGTGCTATTTCACACATAAAAGTAATGGTGGCGTCGGTGAAGGGTAATGAGGCATGGATACTGTTGGGAATCAATTGCCAATTTTGGGTGTTTGCAAACAGCTCCTAGGGCACCGCCAGCTCTAATTAGGAGGTGCGAGCATAACACCCATTATCTACATATTCTAATATGTCAGATTTACGGAGAAGCTGCAGACAACCAAAAGGGCATGGAGAATCCATTAAGCCGAGCTAGATACTAAGCAGCCAGCAGAACGTGATTACAGCTCGACGGGTTAATGCAAATGAACAGCTCCCTCTGCCGAGCGATGCTCCGAGTGATCCAGTCCTTGTACAGAAGCTGCTCCGTGCACCCTCACATTCAGCACCCCGAGCTTCCCCAATCTTCCCGCCCGCCCCAAAAGATCTAGAAGAAAACACAAAATCGTCTCCGTCTCACGCCCTTGGGAAGACACTGTACGTGGAGGATAAACGCACGAAGAATAATTGCATTTCCATGGGGTGACCTTCACGGGCAGCCCTGAACGGGCACGCGTCTCCTCTCTCCGGAAAGAATTATCTGGATGGTTAGATAGGTCTTAACAGGATGGATTAGAACTAATGGAATATGAACGTCCCCTTCCTGCAATCTTGGTTATGATATGTGAACGGCCTCGTCTATAGGGTCCGCTCGCATAAAGAGAATTTCTTCCGAAAAATCGCCAGTTAATTGTCCTTGAGTTCTCCTCTCCTGTCAGAAAAGATTTAGGTGGCACTTTTTTCTGGAAGTCCGGGTGACAAGTTATATGGCTTCTCCCCTCACTAAAGTAGTTGTCTGCGCCAAGTTTTCTGTAATCACGGATATAGCAGAGCTGGATACTAGTGTTGAGCAAAAGTTAACAAAGTGGAGTTTGATCCGAATTTCAGGAAAAACTCGATTCCCTGAATTTCCTAGCGCTTCATGATAACAAATCACTTTTCCCGGAAATGGCGGTCAAATTTTTAAAAAAATCATACTTACCTCATCCATTTGAGTACAAAGAGGCCGCCGCGGCAATTTTGCTTGAAGATCCAGCGCGAACTCTCACACAGCGTGTGATGATGTCTGCCGGCGTGGTAACATCATACGTCATCACGCGCCGCCTGAGATTTCGCGCTCGTTCTTTAAGCAAGAAGGCCACGGCAGCCTCTTCACGCTCAAAGGGAGGAGGGAAGTATGATTTAATTCTTAGAATTTTTTTATGAGCAACACCCTAAAATGCTTAATTCCAGATGCCGCGATCGGGGATGAACGCGGCATCTGAGGAGTTCAATGACGCGGTGCAGTGCAATCGCCGCTCCCTGCGGCCTCTACTTACAACAACAAAAAATGCGCTTCATGATGAATTAATTCGTCACAAAGTGAATTTTTTTGTAAAGTTCGGCAAAGCAGCCGAATCGAATTTTTAAGAACCTGGCTCATCTCTACCGGATACTTCCATGTTCCGTGCCATGGGAGGACTTATCAAAGGAATCTCCAAAGTCATCTAATCTTCTAGAATACTTTTTGTATCGTTTCTTTTTCAAGATCTCCGCTTGCAGTTATTGGATGGGAACCTTCGCTGCTTACTTCGAGAGGATAAAAACCTGACTTGGTTATGTTGTAAAGTGCACGGGGGCTGGGCCAAACCATACGGGTTCTCAGGGTGGCACCTAATAAGCCAGAGGCCGCGAAAATTCTTGCAGCAAGCAAGAATTTTGCTGTACCATGTTTTCCACAAGAGAGCACTCATGCATGAACCATTGCATAACACATTCGCAGTCTAAGGCCGCATTCACACAACTGTATTTTTGCTCTGCATTTTTTGTGGATCAAATGCAGACCCGTACATTTCAATGGGGCCCCAAAAATGTGGACAGCACTCCCGTTGTCGTGAAACTACAACCAACTCGCAGCATGCATACTTGCTCTGCTCTTCTCAGAACTCTCATAGAAATGAATACATACAATGAATGTTGTAGTTTCACAACAGCTGAAGTGCCGAAGGTTGCTGACCCCTGAGATAGAATATGTCCTATTCTTGTCCGTTTTGCAGACACGAATAGGCATTGCAGTGGCGGACACAGACAGCAGAGAGCCCCTGTGCAAAGAATGTGTACACATGAGCACACATACATATATAAACATATAGCTCTTATGCATCCCCCCCATGCCCATATAGCTCTTATGCATCCCCCCCGGCCCATATAGCTCTTATGCTCTGTTGCACCCCCCCATGCCCATATAGCTCTTATGCTCTGCTGCACCCCCCCATGCCCATATAGCTCTTATACATGCCCCCCATGCCCATATAGCTCTTATGCATGCTGCACCCCCCCATGCCCATATAGCTCTTATGCTCTGCTGCACCCCCCCATGCCCATATAGCTCTTATGCTCTGCTGCACCCCCCCATGCCCATATAGCTCTTATGCTCTGCTGCACCCCCATGCCCATATAGGTCTTATGCTCTGCTGCACCCCCATGCCCATATAGCTCTTATGCTCTGCTGCCCCGCCCATGCCCATATAGCTCTTATGCTCTGCTGCACACCCCTATGCCCATATAGGTCTTATGCTCTGCTGCACCCCCCCATGCCCATATAGCTCTTATGCTCTGCTGCACACCCCCATGCCCATATAGCTCTTATGCTCTGCTGCCCCGCCCATGCCCATATAGCTCTTATGCTCTGCTGCACCCCCCCCCATATAGGTCTTATGCTCTGCTGCACCCCCCCATGCCCATATAGGTCTTATGCTCTGCTGCACCCCCCCCCCATGCCCATATAGGTCTTATGCTCTGCTGCACGCACCCCCCCATGCCCATATAGGTCTTATACTCTGCTCTGCTGCATACCCCCCCCCCCCCCCATGCCCATATAGCTCTTATGCATCTTCCCTCCCCATATGTCTTGCCCCCCCTGGCCCCCAGGTGCCAAAATATAGTCCAGACCTCAGATCAGACTGAAAAAAAAAAAAAAAAAAAAAAATTACCTATTTTCTTTCCTCCTACTCCACTCTCTAATCTATCCGCCGGGGTGTCTGCGCCACTGCTGCCGCCCTGCTCTCCAACAGCCCGCGCTGCACAGTCACGTGACCTGACTGCGTACATCGCGTCAGGTCACAGCTCTGCGCAGTCTGCCTGGAGGAGAGAGGAGCAGCTGCGCTGCCTTCTGGAGAGTAAGCTGAGCCGGAGCGCCACGGCGCGCGCTTACTGGGGTAGTGGATGGGGGGGCAGGAATCCTCATATTAGCGCAGGGGGCCCGTGGCCATCATACTAGTGAGCGCTTGGGATGCGGTCACTAGTATGAATGGGCCCCCTCATACGCCGGGCCCCTGTGCAGCTGCACTGGCTGCACCGGCGATATCTCCGCCCCTGAGGCATTGTTACAATGAGTCCACACAAAAAAACAGATGCAACACGAACGTCAGTGGTATTTTTTGTGGATCAGTGTTTTGCTCACTGCAAAATACATATGATCGTGTGAATGCACCCTAATGGTTGCAATTCCCTTAATATAAGGGTATAGCTCCCCTGGTGCTTACAGGCTCATAAAGGCACATTACGCTTATTGGTTGCAGTCTCTCCTGAGGGCACATTCACCGCTCATGGCACAGGGGTGGCAGGGTTTTCAGTGACTGCATGTAGTGATCTTGCAAGTGGTACAAAAGCAATACACAAGGTTTATTAAAAAATTGTGTAATTTTCCATGAAACAATGAATCCAATGTTATTTTGCATACACTGGAATATCCCTTTAAGACTGATATTTTGCGAATTTTTGACATAATATTCGCCATAAATTTGCAAATTCTAGAATTCATGATCTCCAGTAATTATTTTCTTGATTGCGAAAATCGACAATGTAATATGTGCGCAATACAGGCGTGGCTCACTTTTGCTACATTTTTTAAGCTGTTAGACACTAATCCCTATCACAGCACAGTATTCCACATCACACTACCTAACACCCTGCACTGGAACCTATCAGCTACACTATATCACTATCTAACCTACACTGACTATCTGTATTATATATATGAGCTAACTATCTAATGTAATTAAATAAGGATCCAGATGAAAGCACAGAGCACAGCAATGACACCGCTGTCTCTCTCGGAACTGCATAAAACTGCAGAAAATGGCTGCTAGGGAGGTTCTTATATAGTAAGGGGTCGGCAACTTTCCTATTGGTTACTAAGGATGTTACTAAGCTCAGAAAAAGATATTGCAGCCTTCTCATTGGCCCACAAGCAAGAAGCAGGGAGGGATCATGGGTTCCGAGGAAAAAAAATCTAGAATATTCGCGAATACGAATATATAACACTATATTCTAAATCTTTGCGAATTCTTGAAGTGCTGATATTCACGATAAAAATCCGCGATTAGAATATTCGCGATCAACACTAATCACAACATCGTGCCTAAATACAAATTCAGCTCTGCTACACTGACAAACCCAGCGGCATTAAATATGTATGGAGTGAAGACAAGCAATATTAGTCCTGGAGAGCACGGGGCGCCATTGCCAAGAATTGCGTCATCAGAGAAATTCTGGGGGGAATGATTAAACTGCTCAGTCTGTGGCCGCCTGATGTATCCCGAATGTATGCGGTGTATGTAAATTTACTATTCAGGAGTCCAAGAAAGCCGGGTGTTGTAGACCCTGAGAGATCCATGGGTGAGGAGCGATCAGTGCCAGCCATAGTGCCCTCATAACAGTGCCAGCCATAGTGCCCCTATAACAATGACTGCGATGCTGCCTCCATATCAGTGCCAGCCATAGTGCCCCCATAACAATGACTGCGATGCTGCCTCCATATCAGTGCCAGCCATAGTGCCCCCATAACAATGACTGCGATGCTGCCTCCATATCAGTGCCAGCCATAGTGCCCCCATAACAATGACTGCGATGCTGCCTCCATATCAGTGCCAGCCATAGTGCCCCCATAACAATGACAGCGATGCTGCCTCCATATCAGTGCCAGCCATAGTACCCCCATAACAATGACAGTGATGCTGCCTCTATATCAGTGCCAGCCATAGTGCCCCCATAACAATGACAGCAATGCTGCCTCCATATCAATGCCAGCCATAGTGCCCCCATAACAATGACAGTGATGTTGCCTCCATATCAGTGCTAGCCACAGTGCCTTCATGACAGTGATAGCTACAATGCCCCCATAACAATGACTAAGTGCCTTCAAACATGACATCTGCAGTGCTTCCCAAGGTAGTGCCAGCCACAATACCTCCATAACAGTGATAGCTGCATGATCTTCATAACAGTGACATCCACAGCGCCTCCATAATAGTGACATCCACAGTGCCTCCATATTAGTGACATCCACAGTGCCTCCATAATAGTGACATCCACAGTGCCTCCATAACAGTGACATCCACAGTGCCTCCATAATAGTGACAGCCACAGTGCCTCCATAATAGTGACAGCCACAGTGCCTTCATAATAGTGACATCCACAGCGCCTCCATAACAGTGACATCCACAGTGCCTCCATAATAGTGACATCCACAGTGCCTCCATATCAGTGACATCCACAGTGCCTCCATAATAGTGACAGCCACAGTGCCTCCATAATAGTGACAGCCACAGTGCCTTCATAATAGTGACATCCACAGTGCCTCCATAACAGTGACATCCACGGCGCCTCCATAATAGTGACATCCACAGTGCCTCCATAATAGTGACATCCACTGCGCCTCCATAATAGTGACATCCACAGTGCACCCATAATAGTGACATCCACAGTGCCTCCATAATAGTGACATCCACAGTGCCTCCATAATAGTAACATCCACAGTGCCTCCATAATAGTAACATCCACAGTGCCTCCATAATAGTGACATCCACAGTGCCTCCATAATAGTAACATCCACAGTGCCCCCATAATAGTGACATCCACAGTGCCTCCATAATAGTGACATCCACAGTGCCTCCATAATAGTGACATCCACAGTGCCTCCATAACAGTGTCATCCACGGCGCCTCCATAATAGTGACATCCACAGTGCCTCCATAATAGTGACATCCATAGTGCCTCCATAACAGTAACATCCACAGCGCCTCCATAATAGTGACATCCACAGCGCCTCCATAACAGTAACATCCACAGCGCCTCCATAATAGTGACATCCACATGTTTCCATAATAGTGACATCCACAGTGCCTCCATAATAGTGACATCCACAGTGCCTCCATAATAGTGACATGCACAGTGCCTCCATAATAGTGACATGCATAGTGCCTCCATAATAGTGACATCCACGGCGCCTCCATAATAGTGAAAATAAGTGTTTTCATAACTGTGACATCCATGTTACTTCCCAGCCGCACTGCTTGCTTGACAATGACAGCTACATTGCCCCCATAACACTAACAAAGCTGGTGACCGGACGGACCCAGATGCCATCAATGAACCACCCATAAAACTGGAAGTAGAGCCTGTTCTTTTAGGTGTCTCAGGATCTCCCCTATTTCCGGTGGTAAATAAGCAGAGCATTTTAGGACTTTTTTGGTTGGAGAACGGGTGGGATATTAGAGGAGGAACCATAACCATCTTCTCTCTGGAGCCAAACAATTGAGATGTTCTCTAAAAAATAAAATCCATCCATTTTGTCTTTGGCTTGTCAAGTCCTGGACATGACAGAAGTATATTTCATTATGCAGCGGAGAGCACACAATCCCATCTGCTGTATATCTCTTATGTAAATGGCTTTCATTTGTCATGTACCTTGTGAACATGCAATTTGTACAAGCACATTAAAAATGTATTGGGCCCATGCAGGCCATCAATGTCTACATCTATAGGACGCTCCAGGCTTTTTCTGCCTTGAGTGCAATTAGATTTTTCACAAGTCCGACTTGTCTGTGTTCCCTAATTATCCCATCTACAGTCAGGGCTCCGGTTCCTGCAGAGCAGATTACAAATTGCATCTTCTTAATACTGTTTCTTCTGTGCGCCAGTCGAGTACTGTGTGCTCCCCACCTCCCCCAGCCCGGGAGGAAATAGTTGTGTAAAGCAGCCTCTTCTCCTGACAATCAAGTATTTTATATAAGTCAGTGTACGAATGTACAATTAGTAAAACGTTAATGGAAAAAACAATCCTCAAATCGTTCTTTAGAAGATCTTGACCTCATTTCTGGTCCAGGAAGTAATGCAGGGCTGGTTAATAATAAATCACATGCGGGATCAGAGTGCCCTGTAGCAAACGTTCTTATTGGAGACCACTGGAAAGTAGATTCTATAAATGGCAA
Source organism: Bufotes viridis (assembly GCA_033119425.1). Classification (NCBI taxonomy): domain Eukaryota; kingdom Metazoa; phylum Chordata; class Amphibia; order Anura; family Bufonidae; genus Bufotes; species Bufotes viridis. The sequence continues at coordinate 26,185,629 of CM065597.1, read as the reverse complement.
CTAATTTGAGTCTGAGCTACACAATGTCAAGGAGCGGCTGGAAAGCAGAAGGTTTATTATCATGGGATATGTTCAGTCGAGAATTGCCAAATCAAAACCTATATAATAGGTCAGTTGATGAATCCCCTCCTTGAGATATTACATTATGCAATTACATTGATGACGGTATGCAGAGCTTCATGGCTTTCCATGGTGGAGCACCTACACAGAATCTTAAGATCACCATGGGCAACACAAAGTGTTGGATGAAGTGGCTCCCAAAGATGCTCCAAAATCTTGTTTTAAGACTTCCTAGAAGAGTCTGAAAAGGGGGTCCAACTCCATAACTAAATCCATGGTTTTGGAATGATCGGTACTCCTCTAGCTGTGAAGGTCAAGTATCCAAATACTTTTGGTCATAGAGTGTAGGTTCTAGGATTAGTTTGAACACAGAGATGGTGAATGTCCCTGATGTAATGAGATGATGGCAAGAATAGGACCATTAGAGATGCAAACCAAGTCCCCTTCATGAAAAGTATTCATCAGAACTGATAGGCCAGAACTAACTAAGTCCTAAGTCAAGACCTAAGGTGACTGCTTTTTCATGGTGATAATAAATGATATGGGACAGGAGCAAAGAGAATTCACAAGATGTTTTGTAGGAGGTGGGTTAATGACGATGACTCATATTCTTGGCATCATTAAGATACTGTGATTTGCAAACTGCCATCAGTAGGAGGAGTGTATTCCTATCCATGATCACATATGATCATACTTTGCTCCGGAACCTTCATCGACCAGGAATTCTGAGAATAGAGGAATGTTTTCATCAAAACTAAGGAAAAGATGGAATCTGATGTTCATGGTGATGGCAAATGATGGAGTCTTATACTAACCAGGCCTTGACATAATAAAAAGTGCTTCTACTAATGATGCACATTCCCACCATGATGGTAAACCATGGAGTCTGGCGCAAACCAGGTCTTAATGTGATAAGAAGAGCTTCCACTAATGTTGAATATTCCCAATATGATGGTACATGGAGTCTGGAGCTCACCAGGTCTCGATGTGATAGGAGGAGCTTCAACTAATGATAACTGTAATGAGATGGATGACCAGACTGTCATCAGTGATGGGAATCTGTTTCCTGATCAGCAGTGTGGTCATGACATCTACAATAAGTAGTTTTAGGGCCTAGTAAGGGATGATTTTTATAGTATTGAACTAGGATCCATTGTAAGGTCCAGTATTTATGAAGCATCATAAAAATATCCCATATGTTAATCACCTAAAACCCTGAAGACCTGAATCCTAGCGTAAGTGCCAACTTCTGATGTGAGACTAAAGTGTCATGCTGCGACTTTCAGCACTCCAATGGACAGTAAATGGTGTGTGACTGTAAGAGATGTCAAAAATAGGCACCCCATAAAAATAAACTAATGTCTATACAATTTCTAGCTTCAACAATCCGCAAGTATGACGGTATGATATTAAATTCATGACATTGCTATTAATCACCAGTAGATGGCAGCAGAGAGAAAGCTTGAATAGCAGAGCTACACACAGCAGAAGGGAATTGAATAACGCAGATCTTGGTTTATGGGAGGACAGGTTTTACTAGTCTGCTACATTTCCTGAATCCCCATACTGAAGGTCATGTGTTTGTTCCTTCCAGGTAAGGGAACACAAATTCAGAGCCATAAATAGGCTGTAATGATGTAAAACACATTCCTATTATCAGCTACGGCTGCTGGTGATGCAGTGTGAGTATATAAAACCATGCACAAGTGTTAGTGAAGCACAATGAGGTGTCACATGGTACTGATATGTAGTGACTATGATTACTATGGAAGCTGATGTCACTCTATGATATTATACTGCACTATTGTTGCACTGTGATGCAGATTAAATAATCAGAGAGCAGCTCTCATGTTAATGGTTTAATATCTCTTATAGGAAAGTTATACCCGTTATTGAGAATGTATTATTGAATATAGAGATGTGTATTAATATGTAAGGACAGGATTTACTGCTACATTTCCTGTACCTCATACTGAAGGTCATGTGTTTGTTCCTTCCAGAACATGTTCAATAAAATCACTTCTGTCTTCACTTAGCCCGCTCCCTTTGCACATTGGAATTATTGACAGTACTTTCAGCATATGTGCAACATGACCATCACATAACCAGCATAGTCATGCATTATTTGAATTGACCTCTGCAGGAGTCAGTGAGGTTCCTTGGGCCCACCAGAGGAATTGTTTCTGAGGGTCCAACCTCCATCTATAAAGAACGTATGCACGCCTGCTTTAAACATCTTTCCTGATGCAACAATTTTCTATTTTTTTCATTTTTGGCTTTTGCCCACTGTATTCCAAAAGACATAACTTTTTGTACATTTTTCTGTCCATATATCCATATGTTTATTGAAGGTCAATTTATACTTTCTATCTGAATCATTTAATATTTCATACAGTGTACTGGGAAAAAAAATAACAATGGGTTGGAATTGGAAACTTTAGCCATAGTTTTATGTTTGTATGGTGTTCACTGTGCATTAAAAATGACATATTATCTGTATCCTGCGGGACAGTATGATTACAGCGATACCAAATCTGTATTGTTTTTGTTGCTTTAAAACTTTTTTTTAATTCTTTGCATATTCTGACACTAAGAAATTTTTACAGTATATATATTACTGTGTACAGTACCGTGTAACCACTCTTTTTTGCGGGATCAGCAGGTTTAATTCATACATTTTGGGGTATGTATGACGTTTTAATCACTTTTTATAAAAAAAATTGGCAGGTGAAGCTACAAAAATGGAGATTCACATATATTACTTTTTCTTTGTTATATTATATTTTAATAGTTTGGTCATTTTGGCACGTAGCAATAACAATGATGTTTTTTGTATTTACAAAATGGGAAAGGGTGATTAAATTTTTTATTTCATTTTGTATTTTTTTTCCAAAAACCTCTAGGGAACCTGTAACATGCGATCATTAGATGGCTTATACCCTAGAATGCATAAATACATTTTTTACAGTCTATAATAGAATTGCAATGTTCCTATTAAACCCTGCTACAGCCGGGGCTTAATAGGAACTTGACTATGGTAGGCCTACTAGCCTTCAGTAGGTTCCAAGCTGTCATGGCAAATGAACGGCTCCTGTGATCTCATTCTGTTGAGCCAGTCAGGAATTGAAACCATTACTCTCCTGGTACATTACCTCTGACCACAGCATCTGAAGCTTCAAATGTCCGTGATTAGAGTTGTCTCTGGTCATGGACACGGTCAGTGGGCATATAATAGCATCATAAAATTTGTGGTTATTACAGCAAACACAAGGCATGGCATCAGTAAAGTCTAATAGGTTATTTGTGAATTAACCTATAAGAAAAAAAAACTAATGGCGAGTGATTGGCTCTGAAGTCACCTCAATGTGGAGTTTTCTTCTACTGGAACTTATAGACCCACTGGATGGATCTCTGGTGGACAGGTATTAAACTGACAGGAGAGATAACCTACGTACAAGCCTATGGTGGTCAAAGTTGCATCATGTCAGGTGCCAAGAATAACAGCCTTATGGCAAAAGTCCTCAGCAGCCACTAATAGCCAAAATAGCTTTAAAATACCTATAGGACATCCATTTATTAACAGTCCAGAGATGTTTCTAATGCATTAGGCTCCATTCACACGACCGTATGTGATTTGCAGTCTGCAAAAAATATGGATGACGTCCTTTTGGCATCCGTATGGCATCAAATTTTTTTTGCTGATCCATTGTAACATTGCTTATCCTTGTCCACAAAACGCCAAGAGTAGGACATGCTCTATATTTTTTGCGGGGCTATGGAACGGACATACAGATGCGGACAGCACACTGTGATCTGTCCGTATTTTTTACGGACCAATTGAAATGAATGGGTCCACATCCTATCCACAAAGAGAACGGAACGGACACGGAAATAAAATACATTCATGTGCATGAGGCCGTAGTGGAAGGTGCAAGCATGTTAGTTATCCCAGTGTCACGGACGTCCTGAGACATACGGACGTCCCGGCGACAGTGAGTGGCAGGAGATCTGTGAGACTGTCAACACGTGGTTTGATCTGACAGGCTTTCCTTGTGGATCAACAGGTGTCTGTGTTGTGTCTGGTAACGATTGTGCATGATTAACCACTTCAGGACACATGACGTACCGGTACGGCATGTTTCCCGAATCCTTAAGGACACATGACGTACCGGTACATCATGAGTAGTTCCGATCGGAACAAGGTACCTGCTGAAATCATTCAGCAGGTACCTTGTTACAATGTTACAATGACCCCCCGTATCGGCGATTGCTGCAAACCGCAGGTCAATTTAGACCTGCGGTTTGCAGCTCTTTTCGTGATCTCTGATACCCGCGGTCTGTGACCGCGGGGATGAGAGTCTAAATGCCCCCAAAGTTATACATTTTAACCCCCCTGCAGCCCCCAATCATATTGTGGCTGCGGCGGTGCAAGGGGGGGTGATGGGTGGCGGAAGGCGGTGCAGGAGGCAATAGCGATCCCCCGCCCGCCTCCTCTGTATTCTTCCCTGCTGTCTAGTGGATCTATCAGTGTCAGCACATTGCTGACACTCTGATAAAAACGTCTGGCATCTGTGCTTGTTCAGATGCCAGCCGTTTAACCCCTTCCATACCGTGGTCCGTACGGACCGCGGTATGGAAGAGGTTAACAGGGAGGGAGCTCCCTCCCTCTCCCATCGGGGGGCTGCTGTGCCTTTGCAGCCCCCCGACAGGATAGGACCGCAGAGGGAGGGGGCTCCCCTACCTCCCTCCCCATCGCCTGCTGCTCTGTAATGGCAGCGGGTGATGGTTGCCATGGAAGCGTCCTGCTCTCCATGATACTGAAAGTCTGAATAGACCTGCTAAAGGTCTATTCAGACTTTGTAAAGTAGAAAATACAGCACAGTGCACTATATAGTGTACTGTACTGTATTATATAGACACCAGATCCACTGGATCTACAACAACCAAGTGGGTCTGGGTCAAAAAAAATGTAAAAAAGTGAAAAAAAAAGTAAAAATGAAAAAAACACATATCACTGAATATAAATTTAAAAAAGAATATACACTACACATATTAGGTATCGCCGCATCCGTAAAAACCTGCTCTATAAAAATATCACATGACTGAACCCCTCAGGTGAACGCCATAAAAAAAATGGTGTAAATAAGCCATTTTTTGGCATCTTACATCACTAAAAGTGTAATACAAAGCGATCAAAAAGACGTATGCCTCCCAAAATAGTACCAAGCAAACCGCCATCTCGTCCCGCAAAAAATGAGCCCCTATCTAGAACAATTGACCAAAAAATAAAAAAGCTATGCCTCTCAGACTAAAACCTGATTTTTTTTGTTTCAAAAATGCTTTTTAGTGTTAAATGTAAAAAAAACTAAAAAGTAGACAGATTGTGTATCTCCATGTCCGCAAGAATCTGCTCTATAAAAATATTACATGACCTAACCCCTCAAGTAAACACTGTAAAGAAAAAAAAAAAACTTTGTCAAAAAGCCATTTTTTTGTCACCTTACATCATAAAAAGTGTAATAGCAAGCGATCAAAAAGTCATATGACCCCCCAAATAGTGCCAATCTAACCATCACATCATCTCGCAAAAATCATACCCAACCTGAGACAATCGCCTAAAAACTGAAAAAAATATGGCTCTCAAACTAAAACATGTTTTTTTGTTTCAAAAAGGATATTATTGTGTAAAACCAAAATAAATAATAAGGTATACATATTATGTATCACCGCTTCCGCAAGGACTTGCTCTAAAAAATTAAACATGACCTAACTGCTCAGGTGTACATATAAAAACGCCGTAAACATAAAAAATAAAAACGTTGTCAAAAAAGCCATTTTTTTTTAATCACCTTACATCACAAAAAGTGTAATAGCAAGCGATCAAAAAGTCAAATGCACCCCAAGATAGTACCATTCAAACCGCCATCTCATCCTGCAAAAAATAAGCCCCTACATAGGACAATTGCCCCAAAAAAATAAAAAAATATGGCTCTCAAACTATGGAGACACTAAAACATAATTTTTTTTTTGTGTAACATGTTTTTTTTGTAAAACTTATATAAATAAACAAAAAGTATACATATTATGTATCGCCGCGTCCGTCACAACCTGCTCTATAAAAATAACACATGAACTAACCCCTCAGCTGAACACAGCAAAAAAAAAAAATAGTAATAATATGGTGTTTTTCAAAATTTTTGGTAAATTTGGTATTTTTTGATAAATAAAAATGAAATTTTTTTTACTTCATTTTACCACTGTCATGAAGTACAATATGTGACAAATGGCCTGGATAAGAAAAAGCGTTTTAAAGTTATCACCACATAAAGTGACACTGGTCAGATTTTGAAAAAATGGCCTGGTCCTTAAGGTGAAATAGGGCCGTGTCCTTATGGGGTAAAGGGGCCGTGACCCTCGAAACGTCGCATTTGACTGTGGTATACAACTCAGGCTAACTCTGAACAAGTGGACCTGCGAGTCTTGCTATTTGTCTTTTATCGTGGAAAATAATGGAAAAGGACCGAACGTGTCTTTTAAAGAAATCGAGAGTAGTATATGTTTCTTACATGAATATTGAGCTTGCTAATGAGAATAGACTGAAGTGCTTTGTGAAAGTGAATGGCGGAGCAAAAGTGAGGCTCTAAGTCCGTCTGAAGCTTAAATAAGAAGGGAGTCATTCGTTGGACTATTGTGTCTGGTAATGGCCACACCCCTTGCCTCCAGGTGTTGCTTATGTGGTCATTTAACCTTCCTTATTTATAGTTTCGTTCTCCCACTATGCTGTGCGGTTTATAGCTTCTGTGCCTGTGGATTGTTTGTTATCCTCTTTGAAGTTAAGTGTTTCCTTTCCCTTTTGTATTTTGTTTGGGTTCTGTGTGTTGCTTTTCCCTATTGTTTGTATTAGGCCTGAAGTAGACTCCTGTTCGTCCTTTCTTTTGGAGGAACAGGCAGTCTCGTCCCTGCCATTAGTACCAGGGTCCTATAGGGCAAGATAGTACTCTAGGCATTGCTGCGTATGAACCTACCTACCTTTGGGGTCTGTTCATACTGGTAGTCAGTCAGGATTTTGGTTAGGGTTTTCACTAGGAGGTGTCCATCTTCCTTCCCTAGTTCTCAGGCCTGATTTCCTGTGTCCCTCTTTCATCCTATGCTCGGTGTGGTGTTTCCCTCCCACACCAAAGAGTGACAGACAGTGAATCTCTATATCCAACCAGTCACACATCTCCAGAGGCAAGCTTAATAGGATAACATGTTATGTGACCCTTATAAGTAATTATTTTGCTCCAGAAAGTAATGGGAAAGATGTAGCCAGTCATTAAAGTGGACCTGTCGGCAGGATTGACCCTATTAAATTAGGCATATTGTCTTGTAGGAATGAATCTGCTGATTTAAAATGATACGTGTTTTGTGAAAATCGGTTGTGCCATTTTTGAGAAAACAGATTTTTACTCTTTATGCAACGTCAGGACCTAAATGCACTGAAAGGCGTGGCCAGCGCTGGAATGCTAATGACCCAGGCTCCGCCCCTCAGTGAACTGTAGACCACATATGTATAAAAAGTAAAAGTCTTTTATCTCAGGACCACCACAACCGATTTTTACATACCTAGTATCATTTTACTCATCAGGATCAACCCTACCCTACAGTATGTCTGGTTTAATAGGGTGGATCCTCCTGACAAGGGCTGTTTACAAGTCTGTTGCCACATAACAAATCTTTACGCATTTATAGAAGCTATAAAGTATAATGACATCAGAACGTCGCAGCCCCAAGCTTTGAAAAAAAAAATTTGAAATCATATTGAATTATTTTAGAGGTTCCGTTTCTATGGTAACTTTTTGCAGAATCGAAAATGTATTCCATGCATACTTTTGAAGTAGAGTAAATGAGGTGATTTCATACAAACCTCCAAATAGGAAAGGAACGATTCATTGCACAGGCATTAAACACAAATATAACAGAGGAAGAATAGGTAATTACATCAGATGGATCTGTCTGTAAAACGGTTTCCCTGTCTCATTTTATAAATCCCCTGCCCCCGACACATGATAGAGAATCCAAGAAGAGACGCGGGAGAGATTCAATCAATTATTGATGACTGTACACCCAGAATGGAATTATTACAGGGGAAGGAAAAAGCGTAAACTAGGAAAAACAGGCATTTGGCGCAAGACAGATAAGGAGGGGGGTCCGCCTGACTGGCTGCGGGAAGGAATTAGCAGCTCATTATTATGCAGAGTCAGATTCATCAATCTTTTGCAGCCTCCTCAGCGCTAAAATAACTTCATAGAGTCATGGCTATAACTTTCAGGATCCACGTTGACATTTGGCGTCTTCATTTCCTGCCCTGAGCTGTACAAGGCTGACCCATAGATATGAGGCACCAGGTTGGTTAGACTACTTAACTTTTTTAGGGTATATACAGGAGAATGTATGTAAGTGGGTGAGAGTTTTTAGCAATAACAAATGACAAAACAGGTGCACTCTGCGGTCTTACTAAGCCCTCAAACTGATGTTAAAATTGAGAGATTAGTCAACATGTCCTGCAGTGGAGGACATGTCTGAGACCGAGCACCACTCCAAGGTTTCTCAAGTAGCTCGGGACCTAACACTCAGCCACCTGTGCCGTATGGGCAATAACAGGGGCCAGTGGGCTAAATTACAGGAGTGTAAAGGCCGATTTGCAGCAAACTCCTCAGTTACCTCCAGCATGTAACCATGTCTGCAATGGGAGGAGGGAGAAGGCTGTGAGCCCCACCCAAGACTGGCTGATATGGCCCAGGCCTCACAGGTGCATCTAAATATAGCCTGTGGATGGAAATCAGGCTACATTTACATAGGAGTTTATATACCTCCCAAAAATTATATATATTAAAAAAAAAAAAAAAGTCAATGGAATCCTGACATAATATGACCTGTAAAGAGGACTTTAAGCGTACCTGAGTTTTCAAAAAAAGTTTGCACAATGTCCTTTTTCAGCCTAATTATTTCCTGTTTAACCTGCATAGCTAGATACATTTCTCTCAGAAGCATGGGGCGTCTCCCTTATTTGAAATCTGACAGCACTTTACTGCTGTGACTTCATTTCCTTTACTTCTCGCTATGTTTTTTTTTTCAGCTCCTGAGCTCACAGAACAGATAAGGAAGGAAGATCACACGAGATACCATGAATTTAGAAGCTGTGTAGAAGCAGTTGTTTTATCAGGTTCAGGATGTCAGCTAGCTCTGGCATGCTTCGACTTCCTCTCCCATCTCTGTTACTAAGGACAGATCTTGCCTGAAAACAGGCAGTGGACTGCAAATTACGTGGAAGTGCGACCGCTAGTGCGACTTTACAGCTTTTTTCAGGTGGATGCATTTTTAAAATGAAGTAGATTTTTTAAATTAAGTGATTTAGAAATTTGCTGTTGACATCATTCTCTATTAAATGAAATTGTGTGAAAGTAAAGTGACTCTTTAAATATGGCTTAGGTCTTCCCCGTCATATCCTTTGTGGTGTTTCGAAATGTCAGCTTCATACAATCAGGCATCTGTGAGAGAACTGCCTCTATGTGCACTGAGGTGACTTGTTGAATCAGACATTTTCCACTTATAGTTCACGCATCAGACACCCAGGAGTTAATCAAGTAGCTTTTAATCTGGAGATTATATTAGAAGATGTGCAGGGAATCCAGATGGTAAAACAATATTCTCCTTGATAAGAAGATGGAGATTCTCCTCAGAAGTAGAGCACACACTAACAGCAATGCATGACTGGGAAAACAGGAAGTGGCTAGGCTGAACTAACTAGCTGAAACAGAGGGGGGAGGAGAAGAGAGGAGCATACCAATACACACTGCAAGATACTGAAACAGAACATCCTTAAAGCTTGTAAAAGAGCGGGATCATGACATAGGGGCCACTTAATATGGTGGATTTGGTGATCTCTGTAATGGGGCTCAGTGAAATCTGCAGAAAATCCATAATAGCTACTATAGGAATTCTGGATGTAGCAGAAGAGGAATTCCGGCAAATGAGATGCCAATTTTCTGCTCAGTTTTGAAAATGCAAACTTAATATTTTTAGGAGTTAGTCAGGTTTACTGCCATTCAGTCCCACTCCTTACTTGACCTTTAAAGGGGTTCTCTGGGTTACACATATTAATGACTCATCCCACAGGTAGGTCATCAATATCAGATCGGTGGAGGGTCTGACACCCTTGGCGATCAGCGGTTTTGGTGCTTGACATTATACTGTGGGCAGCACTGGAGTCAGACAGCTCCATACACTGCATAGTGGCCACGTCAGGGTACTGCAGCTCAGCTCCCATTCAAATCAATGAGAGGTGAGCTTCAATGAACCAGCACTGAAACCTACACAGAGTGTTCATTGTTAGATTCCGGGACCGCAGCAGCCTGAAACAGCCGATCGATGGAGTGCCGGGTGTCAGACCGTCACTGATCTGATATTGATAACTTACTCTAAGGGTCAGTCATCCATATATGTAGCCCAGGAAGCTGTTTATTCCTACATTTACGGGAAAAATTTTCGCGGAACCGTGCGGTTCTTAGAAAAGGTGCTCCAGAATTGGATGTATTTGGGGGCTCATCTCTATCTGGAAGGGATAATCCCTAGGACTTTTTATCTCACCCCTATGTTCACTGCAATAGAAATAACAGGTCAGAACGGTTTGTTATTATTCAGAGACCGTACAGATTTCACTTAATTTCATGATAAAAATGGCCAGCCATTGTAGAAACCTGCTTGACATCCCGTCTACTGTGTGGAATTATTTGTATTTGATTTTTAATGGGCGCAGTTGAGGACACCGCTGCAGATGCAAAGCTGCACGTATGAAGCTAATTAACATTCCACCTTCTTCAGATAACAGCCGGCCGTTATCACTGACACCTCCATAGAATTCCAATTAACCGATGGGAGAATGTTGCCCTCAGTCGATATCTAGACATAGACGTTAATGGCATCACAAAATAAACGCTCATACCAACCTGGTATTGATTATCTCTAGATGTGTAACCAAGGGCTGCGAGCAAAACTGCGGAAATTGGGCAATAATGGTGGAGAAAATAGTTATTGTGTGTTATTAGATTACAGTCACATCAGAAATTTTTCTTCCTCGTTAAGATCTATATGTGGAGGGAAGATTTCAGTAGTTATTGCTAGAGGAGTTGCAGACTTTCTCCTTAGATCAATATATGTATAAGCCGGGAAAGTGACAACCGTTTTCTTTCAATCCAGAAACATATTCAGAACAGTTGTCATTTCGCCTCCTGCAACCACCACTAGAGGGAGCTCACTGCATACAGACAGATGCAGTATTCATTGGCATTAAAGCGGGACTCCTATCAGGAACTCCTATTCATATGGCCAGCAGGGTGTGGGGGTTAAAAAAATAAAGACTCATCTGACCAAGGCCCTTTCTCCTCTAGTGTGCCATCTACACGCACGTCATTGCTGCCTGCCAATCACTGCCGACACAGCATGTGACCGCTGCCACAAGTGAGGACATTGATTGGCACCCTGCCTGGCATTATCAAAAGGGGTGGATGGCCCATTTGGTCCAAGTATGTGCTACCCCACCAAAAGCAGCAATCAAGCGTGCACACTGGTGCTCCATTCAAAGTCTATGGGACTGACAAAAATTAATCAAGCAATGTACTCAGCTATGTCCATCAGTCCCATAGACTTTCAATGGAGTGGTTGTATGCATGGAGTATTCAGCAATCAGTGGGGGTCTCAGCATTCAGAACCAAAAAAACGCAATAAGACTGTATATAATGATATCCTTAGAGCTCCCCCTAGTGGTGACGGTAGGAAGCAAGAATTCTAGGCATAGCTGTATAAAAGAAAGCAGAGTATTTGGCGCACTGCATCGGATAAATAGATGAAAAACATCTAGAAATGTGAAAATTTTCCATCGGTGTTTTGGTGCCTGCGACCCATATCCTGAGAACACAATTCTGCACTTGTAACCCGCAAAATCAATTAGTATAGAGGATACAAGATGTATGTGGGAGGGATGGCATTGAACCACATTACTAGCGACGGAATGTAGGGTCATGATGGTGGTTACAGGAGATCAAATTAGAAACTTAGCATCGGAGAAGACATAGCCTCTACATCATGGATGCCGTCCTTCTTCAGTATGATATAAAGCAGATTGTTTTTCAAGACTTTTTTATTTTACATGAATATTATAGGCCAAGTGCAGTAACATTAGTTATAAGAACGTATAGTAGACTGCTGGAACCCTAAAGAACCTGGCAAAGAAAGGAGCTGAAGAACCTCAGTGTGTAAAGTGGCAACGTTGGCAATTGTAAGGGTACTTTTACACTTGCGGCAGGACGGATCCGACAGGCTATTCAGCCTGCCGGATCCATCCTGCCGCAAGTGGCCGTGCACTGCCGTGCTGCCGCTCCGTCCCTAAAGACTATAATGGGGCGGGGGGGTGGAGCTACGGCACTGCACGGCCGGAGATTGCCGGACGAAAAGTACTGCATGTCCGACTTTTAGTCCGGCGATCTCCGGCCGTGCAGTGCCGTGCTGCCGTAGCTCCGCCCCATCCCTATTATAGTCAATAGGGACGGAGCGGCAGCACGGCAGTGCACGGGCACTTGCGGCAGGACGAATGCGGCAGGCTGAATAGCCTGCCGGATCCGTCCTGCCGCAAGTGTAAAAGTACCCTTAGACAAGAAAATACCAATAATATCACATAAACCTGTCCTACGTTTGTAGCCATTCATTAATGGGGTTGTCCCATGAAAAATATTCTACGTTTTTAGATCCAGCACCTGGATCTGAATACTTTTGCAATTGCTTGAAATGAAAAATTTAGCATAGCCAAGGAGTTATTAAATAACATGTATGGCATCTGTATAGCGCCACCTGCTGTTTGCTGCGGTGGTCGCACAAGTTCAGTTTCATCATTCAACTACCATCAGCTATATCTACTGTTAGAGCTGTGACAGTTACAGGGAGAGAGCTGCTGCATAAAGGTCATGCCCCATGAGTTGTGATAGGGAGAGCTGCAGAAGAAAGTACACACCCCCTGAGCTGCCAGCTGAAAATAAGTGGAGCCATGAATGAGGAGATCTCTGGATCCATGTGAGGTACAGGGCAGGTTCTAGCTTTGTTAGAAAGAGATTGCCATGTACTGTATGATGCCTGATTTTAATATATTTTTTTATTTTAATTATGGGATCGCCCCTTTAAGCCTACCTCAGTGTGGCCTCTCATAGAGGTGTACGGGGGGGTCGCTTGGAGAACAGCCTCCAGGTTGCTGTTGCTTAGTCTATGGGGAACAGTATGGATGCCAGATTTCACAATGCTCCTCTAATTGCATGTTAATTTGTACGGAGGCAGCTCCTGTTGTGGCAGGTAATACGTTATGATTTGGAGGGAACGAGCCTTTTAACATTCAGTTCAGCGGTGATCACACTCTGCGGGTCTCAATATTTGCATTTTTATGTCCCATCTCGTGGTTTTTAATTCTGTTTTTCATTCCCTCTCATGCCAGGACGCAGCCGTTCCAGCTAGGCAGGGAGGCCTCCGTCTGGCAAATTGTCCTTCAATGTCCAACGTGTTTGTAGGAGGCTGAGCCCGGGAGTGAAATGCTCAGAAGCAATGCTTAGTAATCCCAGGTTTGTGATCAGGGCAGACTTGAAGCAAGCTGGACTGATTTATCCTGTCCAATCCTTGTTGGATTCACCTGCAGATAAGCAACAGCAGATGTCTCTTGGTAGCCACGTATCTCCCTGGTACAGAGGACTGAACAGTAGTAATCTTGACTTTGGCCAGGTTAAATCATGGGTTGTATGGTGGCTCCTGATTACGAGGGGTTACGAGATAATGTTGTGACCAACTAGGCCATACAAATATACTATGGGCCACTTGAACAATGAATGGTGGTCTTGTCCTATGTTAGCTTTCCCAAGAACTTCCACCATGATGTTGGATGACATCCTGCCATAGTAGTAGGGTGGTAGGAGCCCATTGCTTGCCCCATCAAGAGGAACATTGATTTTAAGAGGGTTTTATGAGGAGGATGCTACCTTGACATTTTTTGCTTTCGACCCTGGATGGGCTTTTAGGTTTAGAATCTACATGTCTTGTTGGAGTAAATTGCCCTTATGGCCCTTGTAGAGACTACATGTCAGGCCTCAAACACACGGTCTTATACAGATCTTTAATACTGCACCTGTCGGCTACTTTAGGTGCATGATGGGAAAAAATCAGCCATGTTCTGTTGCATTCCATTTTATGTAGGCATTGTAACAGAGCAAGGATGTGGCCATTAGGGGTGCAGCAAAAACCATAGCTGAGCCTTAGTTTTTGGAGAGGCCCCTCTCCCACATAAGGGATGCTGTTTCAGATTTTGGATTGGGGCCTAGGAGCTTCAGGTTATGCCAGTGCAACGAAGGGACCAACCAGTGGCACAAAGGTCCATAATAGAGAAACACCACCTGTAGGGAGAGTCAATATAAAGCCAATATAAAGGATCATTGAGCAAGGTCCCGGATGATGTAGGATGGTGGAGTTTGACATGCATAAGAAAGGGCTTCAATTTTCTTTTTGCTCTGGGTCCTATCTTCTCGTGCTGTTACATGCTTTGATAATGCGTACAACTTTCAGTAGTCAAAATCACAATCACAGATCTTCAGGCATGATAAATCAATCAACCACAAGATCCACAAATTGCAGTGCGTAAATGCAATCAATAGATCTGGCAGTGAAACCACCCACCTAGATGATGGTGCCAGCCTTTGTACAAGTGGCAGACCAAGCGACTGCTACGGGGTCCAAAACTGAACTCCTTCTTCTGTTCCCAACATGAAAACATTGTATTTTCATGCAGCCACCACTCGGGGAAGTTCAGTGCGAAGAGATTATTTCCTCTAAATTCCTATGCACTGAGCTCCCCCTGGTGGTGGCTTCAGGCAGACAATTTTATAATATGAGAACGGAGGAAAAAATCTAGAGCTGTATGAAGGGGGGGGGGGGGATTTATCAATGTATTGATGCCAGCTGTCTGGTGTAAATACGATAAGAAATATGGCGTTTAGACTGAGCGACAAATTTTTGCAAAAGAAGTCAGATAAAGGACTCATGCACACGACCGTTGTTTGATTCCGTGTCCGTTGTGCCATTTTTCGTGATTTTCTGCGGACCCATTGGTTTTCAATGGGTCCGTGGAAAACTCGGCAAATGCACCGTTTGTCCTCCGCGTCCGTGGTCCTTGATTCCAGTCCGTCAAAAAAATATAACCTGTCCTATTCTTGTCCGCGAAAAATGGTTCACAGACCCATTCAATTCAATGGGACCGTGAAAAAATGAGGATGGCCATCCGTGTGTCATCCGTGTTCCGCGTCCGCGTTTTTTGTGGATCCCTTGGCAGGCACTTGCCAAAAATTGTCAGCCTGTCTTTTGGTAAAATCTTTTGTGTCATGTCCGCAAAAAAAACGGAAGACACACGGAAACACAACGGAAGAAAAAACGGACATGGATCACGGAACAACGGAACCTCGTTTTGCGGACTGCAAAAAACAACTGTCGTGTGCATGTAGCCAAAGTGGCTAAGGCCAGGAGAGAATTTTTTATTTGAATTTATTTTTGTGTGCAATTAGAATTTCTTCCACTCAATAAACTGTCAGAAACCTTTGGCATTGCCCTGGGAGCATTTGACGCACGCGTACTCAGAAACTGAGTAGGACGGGGAAGGGGGTGCCATACTAAGCTTTGCTATGGGCCCCTATGAGATCTCTGTATGCTCCTGCTTTATACCATGATTACAATTTTATTTTAATGAGGAAGAATCACGACATGTAAATGCCTCTTGTCTTATTATTTCCAGACCAGTGACGAATAGTCGCGCGAGCGATAAAACAAACCGTGTGCGTTATGAAAGCAGGCGGCGGCTCCTGTGGTCTGAGGCACAGTAGGCAGTGGATACATTTTAATTACTGGGATCTGAGCTCAGCGCACCGCTCTTTGTTGCCCTGATTGTAACGTTGTTGCAGTCGTCGGAGTATTGTTACATTATTTCACTATTTAGTCCACAAGGACCTCGAATTGTTCAGATGTATTTCCAAGCCCGTAATGTTCCAGAGCAGGTAATTGCGCTGTGTAATTCTCAGGAAGATCTCTAATTTCCAGATTGCAGCTGTGATTGTGCGGAAATGAGCTTGGATGTGTAGCATAATGTAAAGTGCAGATTGTTGATCTGAGAAACAGAAGAGTAATGCCTCGTTAGCTCATCGTCTAGACACCAGCTTCAAACAGAGCCAGTTTCGTCTAATATAAAGGACCAGCAACCATCTCCCTGCAGGGTCAGCCTGGGGGCTGCTATCGCTGCGTTCTTTAGGGGACAAAAGTACCAGAGAGGGCACTCAAAGTAGAAACATCTAACTATCCACCTAGAATGGCTAGTAGGAACTTCACAAAGTCATGACGCCTTCGTTGTACAACATAATGTTGGTCAGGACTGGGGTGTTTGCCCTTGGGTGAGAGAGCCCTAGGGAGCCCAATGTCTACCACAGCTTGACAAGCATAGGGCAGGTTCATTAAAACTATCATGGTCCTCTAAGGCTATGGGCTGTGATGATGCCAGGCCTGAAGATAGTTATTCTTTTAGCATGCCTCCCGAGTGTCCCTCTTTTTGACCCAAGTCCCTCTGTCCCTCTTTGATCCTTAAATGTCCCTCTTTTTGAGCTGAGGAATTAGTGTTTAAAGGGAACCTGTCACCTGGAAAACACTTCTTAAACCAAGCACAGTACCTTAAAGTACACCCCAGAGTGTCGCTAATGATGATTTTATTTCCTCTTTCTGTCTTCTCAAATCTGTAAAAATTGCATTTTAAATCTCTCTTGGCGCCGTTTCAAAGTCGTGCTTGAAGTCAAGGGGGCAGCGGCCTCCTTGCCTCAAGGTCCAATTAGCCCGCCCCTTACCCCTCCCTCTCTCTACATTTTGCCGAGACCGCGCCCTTCTCGCGCATGCGCCGTGCACGTCCTGTTACAGCGCGATCCCAGCTCCCTAACTCATGGCCAGGCGTGAGCGCGCAGGATCTACACGGCGCATGCGCAGTCTGCAAAATAAAGCCAATGAGTGAGGGAGACGGAGCCGGGATCGCGCTTTAACAGGACGCGCACGGCGCATGAGTGGGAAGAGCGCGTTCCCAGCATCGCGGCAAGATGTCCATCAAAATGTAGAGAGGAGGGGTACGGGGCGGGCTAATCGGACCTTGAGGCAAGGAGGCCGCTGCCCCCTTGACTTCAAGCGCAACTTTGAAACGGCGCCAAGAGAGATTTAAAATGCAATTTTTACAGATTTGAGAAGACAGAAAGAGGAAATAAAATCATCATTAGCGACACTTTGGGGTGTACTTTAAGGTACTGTGCTTGGTTTAAGAAGTGTTTTCCAGGTGACCGGTTCCCTTTAAATGTGCATTAATAAATTTACCAAATTGCTCCTTACTAAACTAAACTAATCTTTATGGTTTCTACCTGTATATTAGACCAGAACTTCATTATTTGATGCAATTTGGACCTTAATATATCCATAATCTGATGATTTATATACAGATATTTAAATGGATATTGAAGCGCAAGAAAAACAATTGTCCCGGGGCTCCACATGCTGTACAAAAAGCAAAGGAACTTATACTCCCCTAACTGATCCCCAGCTGCTAGAGTTCTGACGGAGTCAGTAATTATGTTTTGGGCGCAGTTAGAGGCGTGGCCCAGTATGAAAAAACCTGCTGTGATGCGCGGCGCACATATTGTCCCTCTTTGCGATTTTCAAAAGTTGTGAGGTATGTTTTAGGACCTTATAGAAATATGTCTTTACTTCAGTACTTCTGTCATGGGGACATGCGCACAACTGTGAACTGTATACCATACACAATTGGTCTGGTCTGGGTTCTGTAATTTTTTGATGAAGGTCTTAATTTTAGGAGGTCTGGAGGCTGCATGTCTTTACGTCTTAATTAGTTCATGGAGGATGTATTTCTTAGGGGTCTGGTCTGAGTTCTGTTTCTATCTAGCATACAGCATGGTGGCCTAGTGGTTAGCACTGGGGTCCTAGGTTCATGTCTGACCAAGAACAAGATCTACATGTGCAGGGAGCTCTGGAGAGCCAGTGCAGAGGATGAGAGTGGTAGTGGCCCTGATGAGATGATGTGCCACGGTGTACTCCCTCAGGCTGTCGCTCCCTGGGGACCGATGAAGTGAAAAGATGGTGCAAGGAATCAGGCCAGAAGTAAAAGAACCAAAATCTCTATTTACTAAATGCAAGGGATAAGTTGTAGTACCTCCAGCTGTAGTTTGTACAAAGTGCAATTTCACTCCCCAGATGATGAGGTACGATGGCAGTGAGTATACTAGCTGACATTCTCTTGCTAACAGCAATAAGCTGGCACATGTGGCTATTGGTGTCCACTTGTGAAAAGCAGGCTTGTTAGTGTGCCTGTCCTGTATGTGTAATGATGGGTGTCTTAACATGTTTTCCCTCACCTACAGTGGAGTCTGTAGTGCTGATCACTCTACTGACTGTAAACGCTGTAGCTTACAGAACTTCTGTGGCCTGGGATCCTGCAGTCTCCCTGGAGTAGTGGTCCTCGCAGATGAGCGTGATCTTTAGTTCCTAAGGCCCTTGGAGCGGGAGCAGATGGACGTGCTCCCTAACTCCACTCTTGCCAAGCAGAATCTCCCTCTGGACAGGAAAATTAAAATTTTCGCCTGATCCTATTGTTCTCCCAGGAATTAAGTCACCTCCAGAAGTGCCTATCAGAGGCTTTCTCTAATCACTCCATATAATTCACATACAAGTTCGATCAAGAAGAACATGTATGTGTATGGGGAAACTGTGATGGGGTCTGGAGAGATTGAAAGTGTATGGGTAGCTTAAGTCATCAATATCAGGTGGGTTGGGGGTCAGTCTGACACCCAGCACTCCCAGCAATCAGCTGTTTTGGACTGCCGCCAGCACTGGCAGGTCAAAGCAACCAGAAGCACAAGGTTACATCCACAGTCTAGCGGCCATGCAGACCAGCTCCCATTCAAGTGAACAGGAGATGTGCTGCCATACGCTAGCGGTGGAAACTACACATTGGACAGAGTCTTCCATCCACTGTATAGTTTCCAGCATCTGTGTCGGCTCAAAATAGCTGATTGGTTCGGGTGCTTGGTGTTGGACCCCCACCAATCCTAAATTGATGACCTACACTGAGGAAAGGCATCAATGTCTAAGCCCCACGTAACTCAATATTGCAAAAGTCTGGTAAATATATTTCATTTATTGACAGAGAGATCGCTATTCTTCATAGCAATAGACATTTTTGCAAAATCGACAACAGCACGTGCAGCCATATTGGTTGTCACGTTTGTATTTATGTCTATGAAATTGAGCGCGGTCATGTTGTCAGCCGGTGCTATCTACTCTTTTCCCCCCTTGAAAATATCAAATGGTCCAAGATTATATGAAAAGCCTATAGGGGTAATTTCTTAAACTGCCCTTTTATCGATCTATTAAAATGTTTTTAAGGCTATTTTCACACTAGCGGCAGGGGAGTCAGTCAGGCTATTCCGGCTGGTTAACAGCCTGTCGGATCCGGCCTGCCACTAGTTCACGTGTGCCCCCGGACTGCTGCTCCGTCCCTATTGGCTATAATGGGGGCGGAGTTCCAGCGGCAGCTCGACAGCGAGCGGCGAGAGGCCGCCGGACTAAAAGTACTGCATGTCTTACTTTTAGTCCGGCTGCCTCTCGCCATGCGCGGCCACCGTAACTCCGCCCCTGCCCCTATTATAGTCAATGGGGACGGAGCAGCAGTCCGGGGGCACACGTGAACTAGCGGCAGGATGGATCCGACAGGCTGTTTACCCGCCGGAACAGCCTGACGGACTCCCCTGCCGCTAGAGTGTAAATAGCCTAACTGAAAGTATTTCCTAAATTGCCTTCTGTCACTCAGAGATGCCGTTAGCATCAAGGCACGTCTCCAGTTAGGTAATCTGTGGCCACGGGGACGGGTCCATCAATGACACAGAAGATCTACTAATTGCCGGGGACAGTAAACACGTTGTGAAATCGAGCACAATATTCACCCTCCACTCGTCTTGTCACTTCACATATACCGCACAGCGATGACAATCATGCCTCACAGTCAGCGCTCGGGATTTGACGTGATATTCCCCTGTATTGTAAAAATATCCTGCACGTTAATAGGCCTGTCATTAAGCTTTGTGTGGCTGTGTACAAAGATCTCTACCGCTGGCAAATATGTCTGCCGGACGTCGACCTACACATTATACAGTGCAAATCAATTAATCCAGCATTAATTCTGCACAAGACATGCCAATTTGGATGCATTGTAAGTAGTGTTGAGCAAATCAAAGTGTCCAAAGTGGACTTAGATCCGAATTTCAGGGAAAATTTGATTCGCCGAGAAGCCAAATTTCCTCATGCTTCGTGGTAACCAATCAATTTTCCCTGAAATGGAAAAAAAAATCATACTCACCTCATCCATTTGAGTGCAAAGAGCCCGCCACCGCCATCTTGATTGAAAATCCCACCCGAAATCTCATGCCTGGTGACGTACGACATCACCACGTCGGCTGGCGTGATTCACGCACCTCACAAGATTTTTTTTTTTATTATAAATCTTAAAGGGGTTATCTCATGACTAATGTAAAAAATTAAAATCATACATCATACAGTACATGACAACCTCTTTCTAACAAAACTAGATTCAGCCCTGAACCTCACATGGATCCAGAGATCTCCCCATTCACTGCTCTGCTCGATTTATTTCAAGCTGGCAGCTGAAGGGGCGTGTCCATGGCTGCTCTCCCTATCAAAGCTCAGGAGGCAGTTGAAGGATGAAACTGAGCATGTGCGGCCATCTCAGGGAGCAGGACAAAGAAATAAGAAAAAAACAAACAGCAGGTGGCGCTATACAGATAGATTTTATTGAATAACTCTGTTGCTATGCTAAATTATTAAATACATGCAATTACAAAAGTATTCAGATCCAGGTGCTGGTTTGAAAACTGTAGAATATTTTTTCATGGGACAACCTTTAATATGATATGCCTCTTTGTAACAATGGCAGTTGGCAGCCGCCAGCGTGCAGTGCGTCCGACTACGTACCTCAGTCGAGCTGCACGCGGGGCTCCTCCTCTTCGCTGCAGGCTCCGGACCCTCTTTCCTGCGCTGTAGCAGGCTACGACAGCTTCTGTTATATCTTGTAGGAGCCGTAGGCGTCCTGGTACCTTAAGGGTTAATGCACGCCCCTGATTCTGCCTCTCTCCAATCCTGGCCAGGCACCACCTTTATAAGGGTGCTTCCCCCTTCCTGCAATGCCTGAGCAATTTTGTACTTCCTACAGCTAAGGCTCCTGTTGTTCCTGCATTCAATATCCTGCTTATGACCTCTGCCTGTATCCTGACCTCGTCTCTGCTTGATCCTCTTGTACCTCGCTGCTCTCAAGTTAAAGACCCGAACTGTCGACCATGCCTCTGTCTGCTGTGCAGATCGTTACACCAGCTCCACCTGGACTAACTCAGCTCTGCTGTTCTCACAGCACTAGCTCTGCTATACCGCTTGTTCAGCTCAGCATCATTCCTGTGGCTGTCTGCTATATTGCCTGTTCCCCGGTGCTAGCATCGGGGCTTTCTGGCCTGCCCGGCCAGCTGCCACTTAACCGGGACCACTCTTGCGGTAGCGACCTGGTGTCTCCCCTGCAGCTGAGTCCAGCTTCCGCATCCTGGAGCGGGATAAAGGGTGAAAACCAGGGGGACACTTAGACTCTGCTCCCAAGTTTGGCCCAAAGTCAAACCGGTAAGTGGCACAGCAGGTCCACACCCGTTGATCCGTTACACTCTTACAGCGATTTAATACAGTTACTACCATTAAACCAAAGGAAAGCTGTAAAAATCTTTATGCACTTAGCTCCCCCCATGGTGATTGCCAGAGCATGCCTTGGATTTATGCTGAAGAAAAAGTTCAGTGCTTGCTCTCCGCCCCCCTCCCCCCCCCCCCATTCCTCCCGGGTACCATAGAAGCCGCATAGTCTTTCTCCATGATAGGTATGCCACAGCCCAGAGTCAAACATTACCATAAAGACACCAAATCTAGAACATGGTGCAATATAAACACTACCTAGAGGCCTGTATATTACCTATATACCGCCTTTTACATGGGCAGGGAATTGTCTGTAAATAGTGCCAACTTAGGAAGTCAGTTTACACTCATTAGAGGGAAGTTTTACACTGGGCAATTGCTGGGGGTGAACAAAGGATCATTTTACTCGCTCATTTGTCGGCTTATCGCTAAGCTCAGGAGGAGCGGAGTGGAGGATGGGAGTGGTAGGGGCTCTGGCTGTAACAGTCAATCATAGTGGCTTTTCTGACAATGTTGCACCCTAGGGCTGTGCACCCTTTCTTTCCCTGTGACACATCTTGGTTATGGGGCTCCTGCATAATGGTAGTCGGGGTGCACACGATGTTAGGTGTTTGTATGGTTTCAGGGCAGAGCATGTAGAGTGCAATGGGTGGTGCATGATGTAGGAGTCAGTAATCAGGCTAGATGTAGCAGAATAAATGCCTCTCTTTACTGTGGCACAAAATGATAGTTGTAGTACATCCAAGGATAGCAAAATACAATTTTCACAAAATATAGTCCAATTTTCCCAGATGGTTTTGTATGAATTTGAGCAAGGATGGACAATATCATACTTTATATCTCTCTTTTTTTTTTCAAGTGCTTGTAATTCATAGCTGCAGCCTACAGGAGACACGACCGGCCAAGTTGTGTCCAAGTGTGAAGGTTGTCTTAACATTATTCCCCTCACTACAGTAAAGTTTAAATAGCTTGGATAGCAGATACCTTACCAACTACAATGCTCAGCCATGCACATTTCTAAACCTTCTTGCCTCTTTCTCTCTTTCTCCCATTGTGAAGATCATTCAGACATTGATAAGTCTCTGTAGCTTTAGTCCAGTCCTGTGAGAAATGGAGTACATGGAGTTGCTTCCTCTGCTTGCTAACTCCAGGCTAGAACTCTCTAGACTAGGCAAGGGGCAGATCCACACCCAAGCTTCCTGCAAGGGCTGAGCAAGTGTTGTTAACCCTGGCTAATTCATCCATAACCATACTAGGTATACAGAGCATAAAATGACATTACATAACATGAAAACCATTAAACAGCAAACAATTTGCAAGTAACCCACAGCTCTGGGGTATTGCACCATTTACATGGGGTATTTGTCCATACTCTCCCTATGTAAAAAGCCCTTTAGCTTCTGAGGTTTTTGGGATGTTTTTCAGCTTGCCTTATGAAATTCAGGGGTGTATTTATTTGGTGGGTGGTGGGGCAATAAGTATTTAGAGGGTGGGTGGTGAGACATCTACACTATGTAACCAGTGGACCAGTTGAGGGCACTGACAAGGCTTTGCCAGGGTATTCAGTTGAAGAAGGTTGATTATTTGCCCTGTTTCTAAGAAAGCCTGGCTCTCGTTCAGCAGGAGCCGCATGAGGAATGTAATATCCTCTACAGCCCTTCATAACTTTATGGAATTAGGGAATAGCATTTTATGCAGACCCCTAATATAATCTTTCGAGCGGCTTTACTTAACACAGCATCTGGAAATTCAGATTTTTCACCCCCTCCGCTTGTTGTAACTGGATTAGAGCACAGTCTGTTCCAACAATCCTATTTCTCTTCGTTTGTTCTGTCTGAGCCAGACATTCAGAAGAAAAGTGGCTCAAGGGAGCAGTAGTTCTTCATTGTAAGATTCGGCAACCTCTGTCACAACACGGAGACATTAGGCTGTCTGTAAGTAAGAGGAAGCGTTTGCATAGTTACATATCTAATACATGCAGAGCTGGCACTGTCTTATTTGGACCTGTTCAGTAAAGGAACAATGGAAATATCTACAGCTTCAAAGAAAGGTAAGTGCTCTACAGAGAGTCTCTAATTTTCTAAAGATAAGAACCTGTCCTTTGCAGAAAATTTGGTCCCTGTCTATATTCCCCAACCCTCCAGACAGTCTTTAGTTTCGAAAAAGGCTGGCGGTAAAACCAAGTATGGCCCGCAGCATCCTAAAATCTATAAAATGCTCTTGGCGAAAGCAAGTTCTTCTTGTGGAGATCACATTAGTGTAAGAAACTTTACAGCCAATGCTCCCTGGGAAAAATATGCAAATTAGCTTTCTGCCAGAAGGAAGAAAACTGTCTCTTTAGTGCCCCCTATAGCTAGCGACCCTGTAAGTCAATGTGCAATGAGCCCTCAGGGGGAGAACTGGGAGTAGGGAAGTGGTATTTGTGCTAAGGATAGAGCTGATGGTGGTTCACGGTGGATGTCCTCACTCCTACCCTCTTTGGGGACTTGCAATGATTGGCGTGTGCACCTTTCTTCCTTCAGGGCACACCTTGGACTTTAACGGTCTCCTGCCTGCTATGGTATGAATGGTTGGTAGGGTGCAAGGCAAGAGAGCAGGGATGGATGGAGGGCCAGAGAATGCTGGTGGAGTCAATTACCAGGCCCGTTCGGTTGCAATAAATAAATCTCTTTACTGAATAGACAATGGGAGTAGTAGTTCATACAGTAGGAATAGGCACAGTTCTGGAATATGTTATAGAGTAGGCTTCCCCAGTAGTTGTATATAGGCAGTAGCAATGATGGTAGTAATTAGTGTTGAGCGAATCGATGCATCCGAAGTAGAATACGATCCAAGGTTTCGAAAAAATTCTGAATTTCCTTGCGCTTCCTGGTAACTAATAGAAGTCTGAGAACGCAAGATCACCCATAATGCCGTGCAGCCAGCCAAGAGACATGAGAAGTGTGAATGCTACATACCGTTAAAAAAGAATATTGGAGAGGGAGAGTGCAGGGACAGTGCAGGGAGATTGTAGGGATAGTTTTTACACACTGTAGGGAAAGCATAGAGAGTTTATCTTGTTCCCCGAGCTGTAGCATTCATACTTAATCTTAAGATATATATTTACTGTGTGTCAAACTCAGTCTTAACAGGAAGTTTAATATATTGCTGTGTTTATCTTTTTTATCTGCTGGCTGCGCCATTCATACCTCATCTGTTCTGTTATACATAGACTTACTGTGTGTCAGACTCAGTCTCAACAGGCAGTCTAATATAAGCGTGCATCTTGTTCATACGGACGTATAAACGGGTCCGCTGACCCTCTCATTTCAATGGGGTCACAAAAGATGCGGACAGCACACGGTGTTCCGTTGCACGGCCCAGCAAAAAAATATAGAGCATGTCCTATTCCTGTCCGCAATCGCGGTCAAGAATAGGCATTTTCTATGAGAGATGTGGCCATGTGCAGTCCGCAAATTGTAGAACACACACCGTGTTTTGCGGATGTGCAATTTGCGGACCGCAAAACACATACGGCCGTGTGAATGGGCCCTTAATCTGTTACATTACTGATTCAGTTACTGAACACTATGGCCAGCAGACAGTTGCCTGGGCCCTCCAAAGGAACAGGCAGTGGCAAAAAATGTTGCTGTAGCCGTTCCTTGTTAAAAAAAAACTAAACTGATTTCAGATGTAAATGGCCAAAACGGATGCAGATTGAGAGTAAGGCCTCTTTCTGTGAATGCTTGTTTTCTTTCCCTCAGGGGTAGTCTCTCAGTCAAGTTGTTCTTGGCAGCTTTTCAGTCTTACCTATTAGGGATACAAATGCATAAAGAAGTGCTTTTAACATTAAATCACAACATTTAACTGTTGTAAAACAATTATCCGGGTCCTTGCAAATCTACATCCCATTAAAGAGTTTTGGAATCCCTAGTTATGTCTCAACCCTGTTTAATGGTGGGACATTGACTTCCATGATTACCTATAGGTAGCACTAAAGACAATTTCCTTAGATAGAAATCATAACAAATGAGGCAGATAAATATTTAGAGAATCCCGTCCACTAAATGACAGTTAAGCCAATCACCTAGAATATAAGACCATTGTCATAGCTATATCGGTCAGCATACTATTTACGCTCTTTTCCCTGGAATTGAAGGTGACAGGATCCTATCACACACCAGCTGCAACACCTAAGATAAACCGAAAAAGGATTAGACAACAGTAAGTATACAAATTAATCAAATAGAAAAGATTTGATATTACAATAAAAAAAGGAGGCTGGGCAGGTGTAATTTTTTTGGCTTTGTTGGGATCCAAAGAGGAAGATTCGTCAAAACAGAATCTCCCTAGCATATGGCCGGCAGCCATTAAACACTGTTTGGAGGGAAAACTCCACCTCCCACCACATGTAAAGGGGTATGGCTGGTCAACGGCTCCCTGACTTATACAGCCAGGAAACAGCAGACAGGAACCATACTCTAAGGGCTCGTTAAGATCCGTTTTTTGTTTCAGTAGTGTTTCCATTTCTGTTTCGCTTCCGTTCCGTTTCCGTATGGTTTCCGTTTGTGATCCGTTTTTTACGGATTGCAAACTGAAACGGAAGCATATAATAATGTTTTACAGTACATTGAAAAATTGGGCTGGGCATAAAATTTTCAATAGATGCCGGATTCGGGATGCGGAAGACATACGGATGCATTCTGTATGCATCCCAGGTTTTTTTACAGCCCCGTTGACTTGAATGCAGCCACGGAACGTGATTTGAGCGCAATAATAAGACATGACTCAAAATGTAGCGGAACGGAAATACTGAAACAGAATTCATACCGAGTACATTCAGGTTTTTTTTGCAGACCCATTAAAATAAATGGTTCCGTATACAGGCGGTATACTGAACGCAAAAAACGGCCCGTATACGGAATGCAAAAAACGTTCATGTGAATGAGCCCTAAGAGTGATGTCACAATTGCTCACCTAAAATGAGGAATCGTCTAGGCGTGGAAGGTAGGTAAGGAGTCCATTGGCTGAGACAACCTGGAGCACTGGATTAGCGGAAGCAAGCAGTGTCGAATAACAGTTCGGGTTGGTAACAGGTAAACACAGCAGTTTATGAAAAAAAAATCACAGAAAACAAATAATAATGCACTAACACAATAGATGTAAGCATTATATATGGACTAAGACCTCATTCTGATATAATAAAATCTGAGACTCTCAGCCAATATATTTTGATCAAAACATATCTGTGCCCACCTACCTTCGCCAAGGTGGTCTCAGTCAGGCAGGTCCTACTCTAAACCTACCTATTCTGTTGGTCATCTATGATCAGGAGAGCAGACCCTGCACATATAGTGTGCTGCTCCTAGTCACCTCCATGTTCATCCAGCAACCAATGATAGGAGGAGCACGCACAGCTATATGTACCACCTAATCAAGGCGGCCTAGGATAAGGCAGAAGCAGGGTCAGGTAACAATCCAGGTTTGGTACACAAGTAAACACAGCAGTTTAGGAGGACGCTCAGGAGCTAGATAAGGGCACGAAACACAATAATCTGGGAAGGAGGCAGTGGCAAGGTCTGTTTTATATAGGAAGTTCCAACCTGTGGCTGATTAGGCAAAACAAGCAGAAATCATCCAAGACTAGGAAACTATTCACTAGGTTCAGGAGTGAAGCTGTCCTGAGTAGCCTGTAGTTAGTGAGCCTGGCATACAGGAGTTTCCTGCTTCGATTCCTGATACAGACCTCCACAGAGCCTACAGTTCTTGAAACATAGGGACCACACCGCCACATAGAATGTTTAGTTCTGAAAAGACTGGTATCAGTCCTTCAGAGAGTCTCTACTTTAAAAAAAACAAGGACCTGTCCTCCACAGGGAACTTCAGTCTCAAAAGACAGGGGCCAACCTTCCACAGAAAGTATCTATCACTACAAAAAAAAAAATGCTATGCTTTCCTAAACAGTATATATTGCACCAAGACAAGGATGAGCCCTTAATTCTTGAAAAACAAGTTCAAGCCCAAAAGAGAGTCTCTCAAAAGGCAGGGACTATCCTTCCACAGAGACTTGTAAGTGTTCAAAAGATAGCTGTGAGCTCTCCAGAGAGTCTTAAGTTCTTGAAAGATAGGCACCAGTCCTCCACAGAGAGTCTTTAGTTCTTGAAAGACTGGGACGAGCCCTAGAGAGAGTCTCTACTTCTAAAAAAAAAAAAAATGTCTCCAAAGAGGGATTAATCTTCCATCTATCATTACAAGGATAGAAACAAGATTTTTATGAAGAATTCTGTATATATTGCACCAAGACAAGGATGAGCCCTCCACAGAGTCTTTAATTCTGGAAAAACAAGTACAAGCTCTAAAGAGAGTCTCTAGTTCTCGAAAGACAAGAACCCCCCCTCCCTCCAAAAAGCCTCTCTTTTTCCTAAATTACAAGGACCTGTCCTCCACAAGGAGTATCTATTGTTTGAAAAAGAGTGGGGTTGGCCATCCATATAAAATACTGTCCCCACAACCAAGGAGATGGACCAGACCTCTGCAGTGAACATACGATACAGTAAGTGCATACTCCTTAGAAAGTATCTTCTACTGTAATGACAAAACCCATAGGTCATCTAGTACTTAAAATACTAAGGACCCAGGGCTGAGATGATATTATCTAGTACTCAGTGTACAGGAGCCAACACCATGTGCACTACACACAGCGTTCTTCCTCCTTTCTGGTAGTGAATGGTCCAATAGAGCCTTCCCCAAGTGCTCATAATCCAAATATGAAGTCACGTCACCAGTTTTTGACTTAACTTGATTCTATAATAACAGAGACTAACGCTGTGCAAAATGAGTTGATGACATGTTTTGCAAGTAGAAAAAAAAAAAAAGAATTAAAAAATAACAGGTGTCAGGTGCATCTCCAGGGTTATTTGTAGCAAATGCGAAGGGAGGGGGAATCAACGGGGACGAGAATTTTTGAAGATTTGCTCCTCGCTAATTGTAACCCACTGAACGAGTTAAGAATGATCAGAGAAACTGGAAAGCGTCAAATTTAACCTAAATTGGGCAATTTAGCTCGGCGCTCAGGCGTTTCACGCTGTAACAGGTTAATCAATCCGTTTATCTTGCTCCCGATTCGCAGCAATATAATAAAGTAATTACAGAATACATTCCTGATATAAGCAGCAAATCCTGAGGGCAGAGCAGATTGGCGCTCTCCAGGTGACTGACGTGCTGCCATCTTCTCTCATGCGATAAACAATCTGGTCATGGTTTGAAATATGTCCCCGCAGCACACCATAGATGTGCCCCCTCCCGTGGGAGGCTGCGTGCAAGGGCGGGGGGGAGGGGGGAGTATCGATGCGGTGCTGGAGCCCTAGTCAGGGATTTGACAGTTGCTGGTGTCAATGAGAAAAAAGACTGGGGAGGGAGAACATTTATATGCTCGCTGTTGCATTTACCATCCTATAATTTACATATTATTCACGTTATAATAATCACTATTTTCATGTCAGGCTGCAGATGAGAAGTATTAACCCTCTCCATGCTATGTCTTAGTTTATTTGCAATAAACAGGAACTAATACTGCAAAATCCAGTGTTTTGAAAAAACAATCGCTCTAAAAAAAAATACTGCAGAATTTTTTTTAAAGAATTATATATTTTTTTTAATTATTTCAGAATTGCTGTGACTGATCAGCAGAGGGCGCTCATTTACTTGTTGTTGTTAATATTAGCACCACATCCCACCACATGGATCATAGTTAGTAAAGTTTCGAAAAATTTTGCTGCTTCACCGAATTTTACAAAGATATTGGCTGTGTCACAAAGCGCATTTCTTTGTAAGTAGCGGGCGCAATGATGGGGAACGGTGACTAAAGTTCGAATCGAAGTCCATGATATGAATTGAAGTCTGAATAGACAGGATATTCTTTGTAACGTAGTGAGTTAGGGATAGTTAGATAACATATACAAACCACCCAAACCACATATCTTGTAGATAACATGTACAAACCACCCATTGTGCTGTGAAGGCCACATTGTAGAGTGGTTAACTCATGGCACATGCGTACCCCACACTGGGAATCCTTAGGAGGAGGGGCTGAGAGCTATAAACCTTTGTGCACATAGACTAATAGAGGAGCTCCCCTGAGAACATCATCCAGGTAGGATGTTGTAGGTCACTATTTCTCTCTTCTATCACCATGGTGTGTTGGCCAAGTGCTATGTGGGTAATGTGAAAGCTCCATCCATATTGTATTTTCCAGGCCAGGTGATTGTCATTTATTCTGTATGTGATTTGTCTGTTTTACCTTATATTTTATCAATTAGTAAATATTTTTTATCACTTTGCTTGCTTAAGCCTATTTATTCTCAAATCGACAAATTCACGCTAAAACTATGGGGAATGTGAGTAATAGCTAAAACACACATGTCAGGAGAGATGACAGCTCCTCTTTAAATATCCATATACAGAAACGTATAAATTTGTTAAATAATGGGAACAGTGGCCAATGGAGCTGAATGGGGTTCAGAAATTCTCATATAGGGATTAGCTTTTATGGTGCTGGGGTCGGAGTAAAATTGTAAAATTTATGGCTGCTCAAATAAACTGTTTTTGCGTCCTAGAGGCCAGAACTGGCTGATCTTTGAGTGGTTAATGATCTGAACAATTGGCAATGTTTCTACCGAATACTTTTGCCGAGCTGTGAGCGAACACCTATGGTAAACCAATGTCAGAAACAGCGGCTTAGTTAAGAATGACGTTAAAATCAGAGCTCACAATTCAATGACTGTAGAGAAAACCATGCAATGTGGTGGGATAAGTCGTGCTGCTGAGGAAAAATTAATCATCGCTCAGCATTTCCCTTTATTAGAATCTAATCGTGGCTTTAATATATTGGTCAAAACTCAAAGGAGTTGTACAGAATTACAAAAAGATGGCCGTGTTCGTCCAGGGTATGTATGGTATTGCAGCTCCGCAACATTTACTTCAATGGAGCGGAGCTGCAATACCGGACACAACCTATGGACAGATGTGACACAGTTTCTCATAGAACGTAGCCATACTTATTCTTGTACAATCGCTTTAATGGGGGGCTTCTGACCCATGAAAAACAAACGGTGCCCCAAATGTAAAAATAAAATGTAATATATTTTTAAATTCCGAGCTATTCCATCCCAGTCTTCAGGTTTTCTAGTCATTGCCTAGTTATGATGTGTTAACTGGTGGCACCATGTGAGTTTAGCAGTGGATGTGGCACCCTGGAGTCAGCACACGTGGTGCCACTTGTCATGTCACTACTGTGGTATGGCAGCAAGAAGCAATGAAGGAACCTGATTAAATTAAGAGGAGTGATAGAAATCTTTTTGTTTTAAATATCCTGAAAAACTGGATCCTCAGGGGTGTCACTATTGGGGGTGTGGTGAACCCATGCCCTGGTGCCTAAAGGAGCATGAAAACGGGGCTCCAGTGCCCCGCTGTACACTGCCGCCTCCTTCAGAAACAGGTTGGCCACCACGTGAGGCGAGATGCTCATCTCGCCTCATGACAGAAGCGCCCTCGTGACATTAAAGGGGTTATCCCATGACAACACGGTTGGAATAATAGTAACCTATGGAACTGAATGCAATCCTGTGCCTGCATGTGAAGGGTCGACTGACCCACCAGAGTACATGAAGATCCACCTCAATGAGCCCCAAAAGTTTACACCCCCCTTTGGAGCTGCCTCTGCCTTCCTTGTATTGCCAGCAGGATCATTTTGGAAATCATGTTGAGTCTTCAGAAGTTTCCATATCTCCTTGTAGAGATTGTATTTCCTTCTCCAGTCCATTAGCTTCTTATTTTATTCTGTGGCGTGTTCTTAGCGGCGTGTCAAGCCGACGTGCTGTTTGCTTGGCTTTGTGTTAATGGCGTCGATGTCAGTAAAAACAAAGTTATGCTCACAGAAAAAAATACTGCACTAAGAATCAGTTATTGAAATGGAATAAAACTTTCTATGTGTGAATGCAATGATATACATAAGGTCGTATTTACATCTACGCTGTTAAAGGGGTTGTCCAGGTTCAAAGCTGAACCCGGTCATAGGCCTTCTTCACCCTTCCAGGCCCTGTGAGTGGAGAATCAGAGCATTTTATGCCCCAATGCTCTCCCTTTCCCTGCGCTGCATAGCATATCCGGTGACGTACTGGGCTTTCTTGCAGTATGCTAGGCGAAGGTTTCTGCCTAGCAATGAGCCCGGTGACCTCACCGGAACTAATGCGCAGTCTTTAGTGCTGCCCTAGCCTGTAAAACAGCCTAGGGCAGTGATGGTGAACCTTTTAGAGACCGAGTGTCCAAACTGCAACCAAATACCCACTTATTTATCGCAAAGTGCCAACAATTTAACCTGAATACTAATATAGTATATCTTTCAAGTATCCTGGAAACAAGATGAGATACGGCCTCTAGCCTGGATACAAGATGAGATACGGCCTCTATCCCGGAAACAAGTTGAGATACAGCCTCTGGCCTGGATACAAGATGAGATACAGCCTCTAGCCTGGATACAAGATGAGATACGGCCTCTAGCCTGGATACAAGATGAGATACGACCTCAAGCCGGAATACAAGATGAGATATGGCGTCTAGTCTGGATACAAGATAAGATACAGCCTCTAGACTGGATACAAGATGAGATACGGCCTCTAGTCTGGATACAAGATGAGATACGGCCTCTAGTCTGGATACAAGATGAGATACGGCCTCTAGTCTGGATACAAGATGAGATACGGCCTCTAGACTGGATACAAGATGAGACACTGCCTCTAGCCTGGATACAATATGAGATACGGCCTCTAGCCTGGATACAATATGAGATACGGCCTCTATCCTGGATACAAGTTGAGATACGGCCTCTAGACTAGATACAAGATGAGACACTGCCTCTAGCCTAGATACAAGATGAGATATGGCCTCTAGCCTGGATACAAGATGAGATAAGGTGTCTATCCTAGATACAAGATGAGATACTGCCTCTAGCCTGGATACAAGATCAGATACGGCCTCTAGCCTGGATACAAGATCAGATACGGCCTCTAGCCTGGATACAAGATCAGATACAGCCTCTAGCCTGGATACAAGATCAGATACGGTTGGGCATGTAGGCATACAGGTTCTCTATAGTATCCTGCAGCACATTTGTCCACAGATGTTGTAGCTGGGCCTGTAGATCCCGAACACTTGAAGGTTGATAAAGCTGGTGCTCCATCTGGTCCCATAAATGCTTGATTGGCAATAAATCTGTTGACCAGGCAGCCAAGGAAGTGTAATCTGGATGAGATATTCCTGGCAAACACTTGCTGTGTGTGGGCGACCATTATCCGGCTGAAAAACGCCAGTTAAAAGACCTGCATGAGAGGAACACAGGTGGTCGCAAGATGTCCTGCACATATCACTGAGCTGTTAGTGTCCCTCGTATCACTACTAGGGGTGACTGACTGTTGTATGTGATGGCTCCCAGATCATCACACCAGTAGTTGGGGCAGTGTGTCGCTTCACATCAAAGGCAGGATTTAAACGCTCACCACAAGGTTTCCATACTGTACTTGAACCCGAATGTCATCAGATTGCAAACAGAACCTGGATTCATCACCGAAGACAATATGTTCCAGTCCATAGCAGTCCAGGTTTCTCATTCATGTCACCACTGGTTGTCAATAGTAGGACATGTAATGGGCACCATTACACCAAATATCCTTCTGTTAAGCACTTGCAAACGGTCAAGGCAGAGACGGGGATGAGTAATGAAGGTGCCACTGATGTCTGGATGGTGGACAATGAAACTGTGGGAGCTGTTTGTTGGTAGATCAAACAATCCTCTCTAGTGGTCTGTGGGGCCGTTCGGAGCCTGTTGGGCATGCCTCACATAACCACTGCTCCCAACACCCTAACAGCTAGGTCAGGACACCCTGGATGGTGAACAATTTAAAAATGACCATTCTGCTTCATTCAGCCCAATAACGGCCCCTCTCTCAAAGTTTGTCAACTGGGCAAAATGTCTTTGATTGCATCATAGAGGCATGTTTAGCAGTCAATGATCACCCACCAAGGAGTACACTACTCAAAAGTAGCCTTTGAAAGCCTTTTTATAGGGCAGAAGGGTAGCACTTTTACTGTCTCTTGTGGCTAGACCCAGTGTCTACAGACAACACCTGTAATATCTTCCTAAGGCATAACTGCACACCCAGTTTTGTACAATCCATCAATTCTATCTGAGTACAGTATATTATTATTTTTTTTTTAAAGTATTTGTCTTTCTGTGTATCTTTACAATTATCAGTTGTAAGGAGGCCGCTCCAATGCACCATCAGCATTGGGGCACTGACCCAATACACTCTTACATGTTATCCAAAACACAGGGGCCTTGTGTGGTTGTTTGATTTGTGTTAGACTGAGAGACCACTAGGCATTGAAGGTAGGATTAATGAGTTCATCCATCGCCCCCATGGAATCTAGAATAGGAGGCCCTAAAGAGGGAGGGAGGGGATGAGAGGTTATAAAAGTCAGTACTTTACAACCCGCGCACATACTGCCATAGCCCCTGAAGACGCCGAATCTTCGACTAAACATGTCGGGTGGCAGCGGTTGTAAAAGATTTTAGATTCAGTTACCAGCTCACATCACCCGAAATGACTTACCAAAAACCTGGCAAGATCAATTCCTCAATTAATGGCAGTGCACAGCCATGATGGGGAAAACTCCAGGGCTGTGAGTTGAACAGCAGGAGGTTTACAATACGAAAAAGAGGGAAGAAAGAAGGGTGAGCTGAGATCACTGAGAGTTTTAATTGTCCTTGATAGAGCTAATAAAGGAATTTAAAATAAAAGCTAAGTTTTAAAGAATAGTTAGTGCTGGGTAGGAAGGCGAATTGTGTCCTAACGGACGTTTAGAATTGAAATTACGTGGAGTAAAACGCTGTACCTAGCACTAATAGGGTTAATAAAATAAAATAAATAGTTATCAGGAACTCACACATACTTGACCTCACTCTAGGCCTGTTTGGGAAAGACTCTCCAACCAGAGGGGTGGGACCAGACCATTACCCTGGCAACTGTACTAAAAAAGCCAGTGTTAACTAAATGCTGCCCATACATAACCCTTAGGGATTCACAGTGGACAAGCAAAAAGAGAAGACTCTACCATTTGAGTGCTTAGACAATAAATCACCACATTTAACTTTTTAGCATGAAATTAACTCTTTAGCAGGGATTCACCGAGTCACTGCACATATATTAGATAAGATTGTGGGACATTTCACCCTTCCTAAGTTAGAGTCCATCCTCCATGGGCCCTATAAGAACCATAGGGGCCACCCAGATACACTCTTAAATACTGTTAGGTTATGTTGACTTTGTCAATGCAGCAGACTTGAGTTTGTTATGGTGCCATTGCCATCTTATGTTGCAGCATTCACCATGTGCGAGAACTCTTGCGCATCTATCAGTGAATGTTTCAATGGTCTTTTATGTCGAGCAATCAGCTTTTAAGGTTCAGTGATGCTTCAAGCAGCCCTATTTCTTTACATGCAATGAGCTGATAAGTGATCCTCAAAACGTATGCACCATATGTTTACTAAAGTATACGGAGATTGGGATGCTGGTAGCTTTGAAGATATCATACGATCATCAGACGAATGGATCCTAATGAAATCCAAGAGATTGTATCTATATACAAATGGAACAAGAAAGTCATGAAAGGATTTCCTCGGATGCAGGTTTTACTTCTAAATGTCAAGAATGGATGAGATTGGATGAGATCATTACTGTAGAAATGGGGTCACCATCTTTGAGGTACAAGATAACAGCAGTGGGGAGCACCGTCCACGAGGCATCATGGGCTTCACGCCCTAGTTATTGCTCTTTCCTATGAAGAGGCTGGTAGCAATTTTCATTGATGACCTCAGAGTGGCTCTATGTTAGAATTGTTTTCTTTGTGATCTGTTCATGACTGCTGAATAAGGCTTCCTGTAAGATCAATATCAAAGCACATAGGATCTGCCGTTGTCTGACAACCGCTGTGTGCTATGTGGCCTCTTCTTCTGAAGACCTTCAAGAAGAGCCACCCATAGGCTCAGGCCTACCACATTTGAAGGGAAATCCAGCTTTGGCTACAAGAAAGGAGCACAATAGATGCAGTGTCCCACTCGTGATCGTGGGCACAGCAAACTTGGTTTATTATCTTTTATTGCCATATATTATTTTTGAGTGTCATACTTCATCTCATGTCATATTCTCCCATGTCACTTAGTGATTCTGTGTAAGATCCTTTTCATTTAGGCTAATTAGAGTTGCACCACACTAGTCTGACCACTAGATGGGGCAGTGTGACAGTGTATAAATAGCTTCGCTTGGGCCTAGTAGGCAGAGTTAGTGAAAGGAAGTTTAGTCAGTGGGCAGTCATGTAGCTGCCTGCTTCAGGGAGGCCTCCTGTCTCTCTGCTCTCTCCCTGATGGCTCCACAGTCCAGAGTTAAAGCCTACAAGATTCAGCCTAGTGGTGAGAAATCTACTTCTATAGCTTGCTCCTCGGGGGTGACCACTGACAAAGCTGCAAACAGCAAGTTTCAAGGGGACTAATATATATTTACAAGTATTCAAGTCAAAGGTTAGCATAACAGCCATACTCAAAGGCTTCCCAGGCACCTTTGCAATTAGGTGTAGGACTTAGCTTCCGGCATCCACACCTCCAGTGTAAATCCTGATGACAGTCAGGCCGACTGTCAGAAAAGCACTGGAAATAGAGGTTCAAGGATTCTGAAAACCACCTTTAATCAAGGTTAGAATAAGGCGAGAGTTAATACCAGCCTAAGACTTTTTATAATTCAAGAGTCTAGTCTAAAGTCGTAGCTTTCACATATAAAAGATAAAAAGCCTGTTTTCCTTGAGGACTTACATTTCCCTACCCTTGTATGCACGAGAGACTGTATATCATATCTGGATGTACTAGAGACTGTTTTATACTTGGATATAACTGTTACCTGGAGCAACGTTCAGTAAAAGCCAAAAGTTGGATTGCACCATCCTTGTCTCAGTTTCCAATTCCTCAAATACTACTACTATAAATGGTTGTACCACCACAAAAGGTACTGGCGTCACGACAATTAGGGACCTTGGCATAGGCACATTAATACAGACCACCAAGAGCACCTCGAACCACCATCTGGCCTGTGTGCCTTATCAGAGCGTGCCCCAGAGAATCGTTGTGCCGTTCTCCTCATCACTTATGCAAGCCTGCCCAGGGACAACATAACCATGAGTAACCAGGACTGTGTTTTCCCTCGGACTACCGTTATTCACACTGTGACCTCACATATAATTCCCCTGTCGGTCTGGCTCACTGCATAGACAACATATAATCAATGACCAGTCCAGGTTTTACGTGACCCAATGACATGATCTCACCTGTCCAATCCAAATAAAGATCTCACCAAGGACCAATGGTGATTAGATTACTGCTTTTACCATTGGTACTAAACAAGTCCAGCCCATGGACCTACCCCAACGCGAATTTATTACATAAAATCCTGGACCAGTGGTAGTGCTTTTGACTCTGATCCCGGCTTCAAAGCCAACTAGGGCAATATCTGCATGAAACCTTCATGTTCTTCCCATTCTTTGATTGGGTTTCCTCTCACATGTCTAAAACATCCTGCTGAATGAATTGGCCGCTTGTGAAATTGTCCTCAGTGCGTTGTGTGATATGGAAAAAAGACTGTGATGTGATAACAGGGACTAACATGACTATTTTCCTTGCACAACACTGCAGTATATGCTGGCCATATATGCAGCAAGCCCCGGAGGAGCCAGTGCAGAGAATGGGAGTGGTAGTGGCCCTGATGAAGTGTTGTGTCACGGTGTATTCCCTCATGCCATTGCTCCCTGGGGATCAGTGCAGTGGAGATGTAGTACTGAAGAATGAGACCAGATGTAAACTTATGAAAGTCTCTATTACCAAGTGTAATGCAAAAGTTCAAATACATTCAATAACAGCAGATTTCAAGTGCAATATCCTGGCACCAGTTAGGAAGTACAGAGGTAGGTTGGATGGCTGCAATTTAGCACTTGTATTGTACTGGCCTAGTAGGATTTTGGGCGATGGGTGTCTTAGTCGTAGTCCCTCACCTGGATGGAAATAAAAGCATATTCAGACTAGGAGTTTTTACACCTCCAAGCATGGGATGGAGCACGTCCTGCTTCTAATACCACGCCATTTTATAGTTTGTATATAGAATTGCTTGGAGGTGAAACAACTCCTAGTCTGAATGTGCCTTTATTTCTATCCACAAGCAACATTCTGGTGCACTTGTGAGGCCTGGGCTATATCAGCCAGTCATGGGTGGGGCTCAGAGCTCTCTCCCTCCTCCCATTGTAAGCATGGCTGCATGCTGGAGGTAACTGGGAGTTTGCTGTGAGTCGGACCTTACGCTCCTGTAATTCGCCCACTGGCCCCTGGTATTGCCCATACGGCACAGGTAGGTTAGCGTTAGGTCCCGAGCTACTTGAGAAACCTTGGCGCGGTGCTTGGGCTCCAATATGTCCTCCACAGTAAGATTTATTGGCTAAACTCTCAATTTTAACACCAGTATGAGGGTTTAGTCAGACCGCAGAGTGCACCTGTCCTTATAAATGTTATTGTTATATCCAAGTATTTCTTAAGCTGTAGGGATTGGCGGCAGGGGTTGGATTGAGAATGTGGCACAGAAGCATGTGTTGGGGCGCCATTTCAGTTTTTGTTCCAGGCAGCATGGAACCTAGAATTAGTCCTGTGTTTCTCTTTATGATCCGCCTTCTTGTATACCAGCATTGGTCAACCATATATACGCCCTACAAACATACAGCACCTCAGTCACCACAAAAACATATTCTGCAGCGGAAACCACCATGGTGTCTGCTGTGGTTTTTCATTTTCAATCCCAAACACCTGCTTGCCATTTAGCCCACTGAATGGCGCTAAACCACAAATGAACATCTGCCGCGGCTTCCATGCGGACACCGTGGCAAGAAAGGACATGTCCTTGCTTGGCATCGCTGCGGCTTTAAACCAATTGTAGGTGGTCATCATCTGGCTGTTGCCGGGATTTTGGCGTGGAATCTGCTCTGTGAGCATACTCTTATGATCTCACCAGCAAAATATATACAGGGCAGATAAAAATGTCTAAAAGAAAAACTGCCTACTTTTCTGTATGAAATTAGAAGCACACAGAGGTACAATAGATACAACCTGCAGCTCGTAAGAATTTGTAATAAAGTAGTGTGAATGAACCCTTATCCACATCCAATAGTCCCGTCGCCTTTACTCACCACGGAGCACAGAGAAAATCTTGTTTCCTTCCAACTTGTTGTTTCTCCTGGGGTACATTGATACTCGCTGCTCCAGAGAAGGTGGAAGGATCATGATATACAATTTCCAGCCCGTATCCTCCAGCGGAAGCTTCTCAGACTTGGTCAGATTATAAATATCTTCCAGGACAGATTCAATAAGTGTCTTGGGTCCTGATAAATAATATCACGTCTCTGAC
Organism: Bufotes viridis; assembly: GCA_033119425.1. Classification (NCBI taxonomy): domain Eukaryota; kingdom Metazoa; phylum Chordata; class Amphibia; order Anura; family Bufonidae; genus Bufotes; species Bufotes viridis. Next base: position 26,146,156 of record CM065597.1, on the reverse strand, counting down.
CCCCATCACGATGAAGCAATTGGCGGCCATTTTGTCTACACGGCAGAGGATATTGTTGTTTCTCTGTGGGCATTGACGGGTTCTGAAAATGTCGGAAAGCATTTGTGTTCTGTGCATTGCTGGAATGTTAAAATCCAGTAGGATGTGTAATGAAGATCAGCGGCGTTAGTGCCAATGCATATACATGGGCATGGCAATTTAATTAAGCTCACCTCTCTACCCGCTCTCTGTTACGTACACTAGTGTCTGAAAGGACGCGCGCCATCATGCCCATGAAATACCTCATCTGGAATAGAAGATCTGCAGAAACTGTGTAAGATGCCAGGGCTAGAAGAAGCATCATTATCCTCCTCTTCACCCATCAATACGTGATGAGGGAGATGGCACACTGCAATTCTTAATGCAAATTCAGGGCTTGACGTGGCGCAGACCTCTCAAAATGAAAAGCTTGAAACTCGAGCACTTTCCTGACTGTACAAATACTTGACTGAAACGCTTTTGCAGATAGGAGGCTAAGTAAAGGGGTGGAAGACGCAATTGCAGTACTCCAAAGCAGGGGGTATTTGCTAATTGTTTTGTCCATTTGCGATATGTAATTTTATGCTCTGTACACCCATTGTGGTAATGTATGGGAGTGACAGAGTTAACCAACTTCGGCACGGCCCTAGGGAAGCTGAGGTGTGGACTTTTAGATCCATAGATCAGTCTAGTCTAGGTAGATTAGTTTAGAATTTGCTAGTTAGATCAGTCTAGTCTAGTTACATTAGTTTAGAGTTTGCAGAGGAAGGGAGAGGTTGTGTTCTGCTCCACTGCTCGCCATTAGGCCTCAAGCTAGAGAATAAAAATCTCTGCATGATCTGCCAAGAGAAAACCATCTTTACATTGAAATACTCCTGGAGAGAGAAAGGAAATTCCAGAATCTGAATGAGTCAACAAGGTACACTGCTCTCAAAGCTATAGACATTACTGCTGTGAGGGGAATACTGCTAAGATACCATCCACACTTAAGGCCCCTTTACACGGGCCGATAATTGAACAGATCATCGCTAACCAGTGTTACTAGTAACTGTCGTTAGCGATGATCTAGCAGTGTAAATGCACCGCCAATTAACTGATAAATGAGCAAAACTCTTGTTCATCTGGTAATTGTATCTTTTGTGCAGCACAAAAGGGGGAAGGGGTCCTGCTCCACACTTTTCCAAAAAGTGGCCAGGGAGAGGGTGGTGAAGGGGCAGCAAAAACTGGCCTGGCACATTTATTATAATCTACGCCAGGAAACAGGAGTAGATTATACTATACAAATCTACACTGCACTCTCCGATACTGGAAGAGATTTCTGCTTTGGTCCATGGGATTTGCACCGATGTACCACAGCAGGCCCCAAAGATTCTGCAGGGAAAAAAACATTTGGAGCTGCCTTTGGAGCCAAAAAGTTGGGGGTTCTTTGAATCTTTGCCAATATCAAAGCTAAGCCCGAATAATAATTTCCTCTGGTCGGCCCAAGACACCCTGTCTCAGGCAATGAGGCCAGGTGAGGCAATCTCCTTAGGCAGCACCAGGTAGAGGCAAGAGGGGGGCAGCGGATGGGTCATGGGCAATAAGCACTTTCATTGTGGTAACGCTTATATCTACATATTCAACTGCATCGCTGTATTCAGGACAGCAATACAGTTGAATGCTGCGACGGGGCACGGGAGTGATGTCTCCCTGGCCCACCATTTCCTCTAACAGGCTTTAGTCCTAGTTCCTGTTGCCTATCATAGGCCGGTGTTATCATTCTCCAGCTGCCTGAGCCGGGCTGCATAGAGCTCAGGGCACAGACTAGAAGAGGTCTGTGGCTTGTACTGCATCACTGACAGCAGAATGGAGGTAAGTATTTGAGTTTATTATTTTTATTTGGCAGCATGCTGTTGGGCCACAATGGGGTGGGGGTCATTCTTTTGTAATTGGTGAAAGCACTATGGGGACATTGCAGCTGTAAAAAGGGGCATTTTTGTACTGGCATACATAATAAGGGGGCCACTGTGGGGACATTCATTGTACTGGGGGCACTAAAAGGGGGTAGATTTCTGTACTGACACATGTTATAATGGAGCATTTTCTGTCCTGGCACATAAGTGGGCATTTTTGTACTGGCACCCATTCTAAGGTGGCCACTATAGGGACATTTCTTCTACGTGGGGCACTAAAAGGTTTTTTTTTTTGTACTGGCACACGTCATAAGGGAGCATTTTTTGTATTGGCACACATAAGAGGATATTTCTGTGCTGCCGTACATTATAAGGGAGCATTTTTTGTATTGGCACACATTGCAATGGGGAAATATTTTACTGGCAAATAGAATAAGGGGTCATTTTTTGTACTGAAACACATTATAAAGTGGTATTTTTGTATAGGCACACACATTATAGGGGGAATTATTACTACTGGGGGCACTATGGAGGCATTATTACTTGTGAGGGCAAAATGAGGGACATTATTACTATTGGGTGCACTGTTACCACAGAGTGCACTCTGGCAGAGAATTATTACTATTGGTGGGACTTTTGGGAGGACTGTTACATTGGGAGGCACCCTGGCACAATTATTTTTGGAGGACACTATGTTTACGGCACTATAGGTTTCAGGGACACTATTTGCTGGGCACAGTTATTTTTTAGGGCACTATGTGGCAATAATTATTGAAGGGGAACTATCTGTGTGGTCATAGTATTTTCAGGGGAATTATCTGTTTCTGCAGTAAAGTATTGGGATGCACAGTCGGCAGTGGGCACAGTATTGGGGCTGACAGGATGGGGTGTTCAGAAGGTGGGGAGGAGGATGGAAAAGTAGGAAACTAAGATGTTTCTGTAGAGACAAAAGATGTCTGAAAGGAATCATCATGGCGGTCTGGTCTGAATGGAGAAGATAAGACGGAGAGGACACGTCATTGGATGTAAGAGGTATGTGACTGTGTTGCCCTGTATGTTTTGTAGCGCTGTATGTTAAGTATTTCAAGTATGTCTTTAACAGTAGGGCTGGGGGGTGAGGGTTATGGAGGGTGGGCACCGTTTCAGTTTTCGCCTCAGGCAGCAGAAAGACTAGATGCGCCCATGGCAATCCGGAACTTTCTCTGTAGAGTCTATGGCCAGTCCACCCCCGTTCCTGTTATTGAATTAAAAGCAAGTATTCAGTACAAAATGCAGAGCTTTTGGTAGCTCGAGCGGGGGTCCTGCCCCAGAATTCACTGGGACTGTCTAAAGCCCTACTGACAACAATGTGGGACAGGTGCACTATATGACACCTGGTTCTTTTTTTGATCTGTCCAAGGAGAACCCATCTCATCGCTGTGGATATGTCCCAGCATATGAGAGTACAAACCTCAAAGATAAAATTGAAGCCTCGGAAATGAAAAATTCCTCGACTTATCCTAGATTCCCTCATTACCCCGTCATTCTCTTTCTCTCTGCTCCATATATATTACATTTTTGAAACTTTTCTTCTTAATTAGGGTTTTCAAACATTGTTCATTTTTTATTTCTGCCCTTTTTTCCCCACAAAGAACTTCTCTAATTATGGCTAGAGTGGAGAAAACGAGCACTGATGATTCCTCCAAGACATTAATACATAGAGACATGATGAGGACATCTTTCCTCGCTGGAGTTAATAAGACAGTGAGTACTATGGGGACTTTTAATATGTAAGAGCGGTTTTACAAGGGAAAAGGGACATTAAAAAAAAAAAAAAAGAAACAGAAACGTGGTTGTGTAATTTGTGGAGAGTAGCTTAATGGTATTGACATTGCTGTGCTGAAAAAAGGAGCAATAAGACTGCTTCCAAGAAGCCATTTTACGATGCTTGGCTTCTTCGCTTGGGTGTCTAAGGCTAGGACTCCGTGGTTGATGGACCCTTTGGGCATTATGCATTTCGTGACTTGTTAGTTACAAAGAAAAACACCCCCGTGACCCCAGTTGTCTAGTGATGGCTCCTCTCACCATATTCTTCAGGTACTGGTTGGGTAGTTTGAAGTTGTTTAATGCCCTCTGCCCTCCTTCCATGGTGCTGTCTGGACTTAGTAGTGTCCACACTTCACGGATATATGCAAAACCACTCATTCCCCGTCCTGCAGGAATGAATCATAATTTTAAAGGAGGGTTTCCAAGTGCATTGGTGCCCACAACAGAGAACACAAATTGCCCCCCATTACATGGACTTTGTCAGCTTCTTCCATAAATTAACCGCCTCTGGACCGCCTAATGCATCCAGGCGGCGGCAGGTTTATTCCTCCTGGACGCATCCCGCATCATCTCGCGAGATGCGAGATTTCCTGTGATCGCGCGCGCACGACCACAGGATCACGTCGGCAGGCTGTAGAAGTTTAAAAAAAACGCATATCAGACGCTGTTTTGTTAACAGCGTCTGATATGCTTGCTGCTTGCTCCTCTAGTGGTCCCTTTTGCTTGGGACCACCAAAGGAAACATATGTAAGTGCACCAATCACCACACAGATCCCCCCCATCCAACCCCCCCCCCCGTCACTGATTAACCCCCGATTAACTCCTGATTAACCCCTGATCACCCCATGTCACCCCCCTGATCACCCCCCCTGTCACTAATCACCCCCTTGTAAGGCTCATTCAGACGTCCATATGTGTTTTGCAGATCCAGGGATCCGCGGATCCGCAAAACAGGGACACCGGCAATGTGCTTTCAGCATTTTGTGGATCCGCACATTGCCAGAACTATATAGAAAATGCCTTTTCTTGTCCGCAATTGCGGACAAGAATAGGACATGCTCTATCTTTTGCGGAGCTGCGGCCGGATGTTTGGGGCTGAAACCCGGAAGTTCGTGGCCGCAGCTCCGCAAATGCTGATGCGGCGAGCACCTTTTATACAAAGTTGACAATTTACAGAGATATTTCTCTCACCCAGCATGGGTATATGTAAAAATACACCCCAAAACACATTGCCCTACTTCTCCTGGGTACGGCGATACCACATGTGTGCCACTTTTTTGCAGCCTAGGTGCGTAAAGGGGCGTAAAGTCCAATGAGTACCTTTAGGCTTTACAGGGCTGCTCACAATTTAGCCCCACCCAAAATGCCAGAACAGTAAACACACCCCACAAAAGACCCCATTTCAGAAAGTAGACACCCCAAGGTATTCACTGAGGGGCATAGTGAGTCCGTGGGAGATTTTTATTTTTTTTGCCAGAAGTTAGCAGAAATGGAAACTTTATTAATTTTTTTTTCCTCAGAAAGTGTCATTTTCCGCTAACTTGTGAAAAAAAATGAAATGATACATGAACTCACCATGCCCCTCCGCGAATAATTTGGGGTGTCTTCTTTCTAAAATGGTGTCATTTGGGGGGTATTTATACTATCCTGGCATTCTAGCACCTGAAGAAACATGACAGGTGCTCAGAAAGTCAGAGCTGCTTCAAAATGCGGAAATTCACTTTTTTGCACCATAGTTTGTAAACGCTATAACTTTTACCCAAACCAATAAATATATACTTATTGGATTTTTTTTTATCAAAGACATGTAGAACAATAAATTTAGAGAAAAATTTATATAGAAATGTATTTTTTTTAAAAAAAATTTACAACAGAAAGTGAAAAATGACATTTTTTTGCAAAAATTTCGGTCATTTTTGATTAATAGCAAAAAAAGTAAAAATGTCAGCAGCAATGAAATACCACCAAATGAAAGCTCTATTAGTGAGAAGAAAAGGAGGTAAAATTCATTTGGGTGGTAAGTTGCATGATGGAGCAATAAACAGTGAAAGTAGTGTAGTGCAGAATAGTAAAAAGTGGCCTGGTCATTAAGGGGGTTTAAGCTAGGGGGGCTGAGCTGGTTAAACACTTTGACAAGGGGCAGATTCAGGGTTAGTATTCCTGTCATACTCTTGGTGGTCTACAGCGGTTGAGTAGTCAAATAACTAATATTTTGAGTGGTCTAAGAGGAGATATTGATATACAATGTACATGGTGGTCATGGGTTGAAAGGGTTTGTGGTATATTGCTGGGATTTGCCATTAAGTTGATCGGTGGTAGCACGACTGATCCTAAGAATACTTGGGACTCAGCTCTAAGTTTCTCCTACATATTGGTGCCCCCGGCCACCTGGGGTGTGATGTCTCTTCAGAAATCACTAGTGATCCAGATCATGAACTTCACCGATGTCACCAATCTTACATCTATCTTTGAACTATGAGTAGATCGTTTTGATGAGACCTCCCCTTTAAATGGTGATCGAGACACGAAAGGACCCTAGACAGTGTCTGTGCTTACTTCATGTGAACGAAAACCTTGTCACTTAGTTCTTCAGTGGTCGCCCCCGGCTTGTGTTCATGTCCTACATTAATCCCAATAACTGCTCCACATTTCTTCACTTTAGGAACCATGATTGGTAGCCATGGGAAGACCGTTTCTTGTGTAACATGTCTAAATGTTTCTGTGTTACACCGGGGAGGGAGTGAGAGACACATTGAAGCTGCCCTTGAGGTAGGGTGATGATTGTTCAGCTCAGTCTCACTGTGGCATGTCCTGTACACAGAATGAGAACACGACATAATGGAATCTGACTGATTGGTCAGACATCAAAGACCGAAGAGACTGGGATTGTTTGAGAAGGAGAATAGAGCAGGAGCCCCCTAGGCACACAGCTATTTTCAGTGGCTCCGACATTACGGCAAATGAGTCTATCCAATTTAGATGTAAAGAATTTGGGAAGAAAAAATATCTCTCTGCCGAGTATTTGAGATGGTTTGAAGAAGTCATGAACTGCACATTACCTTGGAAGAATGTAACTCTGTAGACGGGGCCCTCAGGGGTATACATGTGAATGGAGGCGCATACATTCAACGGTTAGAATGAGATGGGCCTCAATAATATCAATTGTGTATGGTCAATGAGTTCTTCCACTTCTCAGTCCAAATGTATTTTGTGATGGCTTCACAGGTCTACAAGACCTGGCCTATTATGGCATCATGCCCCTGGTGACTTCTGCATTGTTCAAGAGAATCAAGACACTTTCTGTAATACAGACTTTCTGAACTAAGTTTGGATGGTATAGTCTCACATCACAGAAGATTATAACATATCCCAAACCAAGCCACTGCTGTACTTACCATAAAGGAAGTCCATAGAGCTGCTACCAGGCCCTTGGAAAAATGGCGGCCATTCATTATTTTAATTAATGTTGCCCTCTCAGGAGAATGTATGGTGAGGAATCCGTCATGGAACCGGGATTGTAAAATATTAAAGGGGTTGTCCAGTTTCAGAGCTGAACCCGGACATATCCCCATTTTTACCCAGGCAGCCCCTCATGAGCATTGGAGTTGCTTAAGGCAAAGGCTTTCTTTGGAGATCTGGTGATGTACCGGGCTCTCCATGGGTAAAGCTAGGTAGAGGCTTTTGCATAGCAGTGAACCCGGTGACGTCACAGGCACTACTGGGGGGCCTTAGCGCTGCCCTAGCCTGTAAAACGTCTAGGGCAGCGCTAAAGCCCGCCCATTAGTGCTGGTGAGGTTAACGGCAACACTGCTAGGTGGGGGCCTCCGCCTAGCAGTGTAAAAAATAGAAACAACCAGCCCTACGCCCTACGCGATACAGCAGAGGGCAAGGGAGAGCGTCGGAGCATGAAATGCCATGGGGGTTACCTGGGTGAAAACGGGGATATGTCTGGGTTCAACTCTGAACCTGGACAACCCCTTTTAAGCATCAATGTGTCCTGTCCAAAGTGGTGACGTGTATGGTGGTGTCGCCTATTTCCCCATAGGAGTCCTTTATCCAGTCTATACTAAGCGAGCCTTGACCAAAACACTCACTCTTATAGGCAGTGACTACACCAATTTCATGCCACAGTGAGAAACCCTCATAGAAAAAGGGTTAAAAGGGTTGTCCATGATTAGAAAAACATGGCTGCATTCTTCTTCCAAAAATAGTGCCGGACCTGTCCTCAGGTCATGGTTGGTATTGCAGCTTAGCCCCATTCACTTCAGTAGAGCTGACCCCCAATGCCAGACACAATCCATGGACATGTGTGCAGCGGGCTGCAGGGGAGACACAGGACAAAGAGGATAGGAGTGGTGGTTGGGGCCCTGAGATGGGTAGTAGTACTCACAGTTTACGGTGGCAGTCCTATCTTTGACGCTTCCCTGGCTGTGCACAATAAATGGAGGGCGCACCCTTTCTTCCTTCGGGGCACTCCTAGGTATTGGGGCGCCCGGCAGATGGTACTTGAGGTGGCCATGATGGTAGATAGCATATCGGAAGGCAGGAGGTTGGAGGGCAGTTTAGTGATAACAACGAACAGTCTCTTTACTGAGGATGATGAGAGTTGCAGTACAAACAGCAGCACAGTTTGAAAGTATATCACAGTATGGTCTTCTCTCAATAGCTGTGTATGGGCAGCAGCAATGATAGTAGCAGTAGTCCCTGAGTCCTTCTTTCTAAAAATGTTGCTATTCTTCCAATTTTGGCAAAACCAGAATACCCCTTTTAGACATAGGACGTGTCGCCCAGGTCTCACCAGTGGGGGTTCAACAACTGTATAGTCAGTGGCCGACCGTGCAGCCTCCGAGTGGAGCTGGCAGGAACCATGATTGCCAATTGTTTCAAATTTGCAAGGATTGTCCCTAATTTTCAGAGACAGTCCTGGCAAGCCCGTGTTTTCTAGGACTGAAAATGGGTGGGACATATGTAAGCCTTGGTCCTGGATGGGCTTAAGATGGGAGGGTGTTACATGCTCCGAATTTACCAAATACAGTGTTGGTAACTATGCAGAAGCTGAAGGTCCACAGTACTTTCCTAGAGCCACTGCCACTATCTTCTAGCCCAGGCATCCTTCAAACTGCGGCCCTCCAGCTGCTGCAAAACTACAACTCTCAGCATGCTTGAACACCCTACAGGTCTCAGCCTACAGCAGGGCATTGTAGGAGTTGTAGTTTTACAACAGCTGGAGGGCCGCAGTTTGAGGATGCCTGTTCTAGCTTGTCTTGGCCACGTTAGATGAACCTCCACTGGTCAGACAGCAAGATGCCGTCCATATCTTGTAATGTCCAGGATTACAAAAACATGGCCTCTTTCTTCACAAAACAGCGCCTCACCTGTCTACAGGTCGTGTGTTGTATTGCAGCTTCGAGGAAGCTGAGCCCCAACACTGGACACTTCTTGAGGAGAGGCCTCCAGGGATGGTTCTCAGTCAGGTGGTGCATCTGTTCCAAAATCCTGTGAACGCCTAAGTTCCTTCTGACTCCCGAAAACACCAAGAACCTTACCTTACGGCTTCGGCTGAATGTCTCATTACATGGCGTGTTTAGAAATGTGCGCCACGTAAAGGCGGCTCTGACAGGAGAAGCCCCCCCCCCTCCATAAATCAAACAAAATGGCTGCAGGAATCAAGCCATCCGTTTTCTTGGCGAACAACTTCTATTCGCCAGGTTACAAATCTCCGGTGGAGGCTTTTTAGAGATTCTGTCCCTAAACGGGAACATTTTTCACGTCTACAATGTTTATTAATTTAGTGCGTAAAACATTATCTGCCTTCTCTTCTGGATGCTCTCGAGTGTGAAAAAATCTGTAAATGCTGTTTCTCCTGCCTTACATTTTAATTTGAAGAGGACCCGTAAGTTCTCCAGACGGGCGCGCTCTCGTAACTACTTGCATTCTCTATGAAACGGCGATTCTCGAGCCTCGTCCCTCTGTTATTCCTCCTGGATATTTAGGAATAAATGAACAACACGGACGACACCATACCTTTAGGCGCGTCAGATACTATCCGATCAGTGCTGACGGTCTCAGACCCAAGAGGAATGCTGGTTTATTTACACATATCCAGGAAGAATAAGGGCTCATGCACGCAAACGTATTTTTCTTCTGTTTCCGTTCCGTTTTTTTTACAGGTCCGTATAAGGAACTATCCATTTCAATGGGGCTTGAAAAAAAACGAAATGCATTCCGTTACCGTATTTCCGCATGTCCGTTCCGTAAAAAAAGTAGAACATGTCCTATTCTTGTTTGTTACAATGGATCCGCAAAAAAACGGATGTTACACGGATGTCATCCGTTTTTTTTGTGGACCGCAAAATACATACAGTCGTGTGCATGAGCCCTAACATAGGAACTACACATGTTTATTAAGGGCTCATGCACACGACCGTATGTATTTTTCAGATCCGCAAAAAATACGGATGACATCCGCGTGCATTCTGTATTTTGTGGAACGGAACAGCTGCCCCCTAATAGAACAGTCCTATCCTTGTCTGTAATGCGGAGAATAATAGGACATGCTCTATTTTTTTGTGAAACGGACATAAGGACATATGGAAATGGAATGCACATGGAGTAACTTCCGTTTTTTTTGGGGGGGACGCAAAAAAAATGGAACAGAGACGGAAAGAAAATACATTTGTGTGCAGGAGCCCTAAGGGAAATGCAAGAATTTATTAACCTAGTGCATTTTATTGTCATAAACACTTCCCGAAGCTACAGATGTGGAAAGAAGACGGAGCGAAGGCCCAGCCTAGAGGTCTCCAGCCCCTGCTTCTCCAGTGGTGGCAGAAGTGCGGGAGATCAACATCTTCTCGTTACTGGAATATGCAGGCAAAAAACGACAACTTCTAGTAGTGATGGAGACATCGTAGGCGCCGGGCTGTCCGCTGACATCTGCTGGCAGCTCACTGTCATTGTGTTATACACACCTCAGCTGCTGCAGAACCTCATAATGCACCACTCAGCTGCTGCAGAACCTCATAATACACCCCTCAGCTGCTGCAGAACCTCATAATACACCCCTCATCTGTTGCAGAACCTTATAATGCACACCTCAGCTGTTGCAGAACATCGTAATACACACCTCAGCTGCTGCAGAACCTCATAATACACCCCTCAGCTGTTGCAGAACCTTATAATGCACACCTCAGCTGTTGCAGAACATCGTAATACACACCTCAGCTGCTGCAGAACATCGTAATACACCCCTCAGCTGCTGCAGAACCTCATAATACACACCTCAGCTGCTGCAGAACATCATAATACACACCTCAGCTGCTGCAGTCCCTCATAATACACACATCAGCTGTTGCAGAACACCATAATGCACACCTCAGCTGCTGCAGAACATCGTAATACACCCCTCAGCTGCTGCAGAACCTCATAATACACACCTCAGCTGCTGCAGAACCACATAATACACACCTCAGCTGCTGCAGAACATCGTAATACACACCTCAGCTGCTGCAGAACATCGTAATACACCCCTCAGCTGCTGCAGAACTTCATAATACACACCTCAGCTGCTGCAGAACCACATAATACACACCTCAGCTACTGCAGAACATCATAATGCACACCTCAGCTGCTGCAGAACATCATAATACATACCTCAGCTGCTGCAGAACTTCATAATACACAATTTAGCTGCTGCAGAACCTCATAATACACACATCAGCTGCTGCAGAACCGCATGATACACACAGAAGCTGCTGCAGAACATCATAATACACATATCAGCTGCTGCAGAACATCATAATACACACATCAGCTGCTGCAGAACCTCATAATACAAACCTCAGCTGCTGCAGAACATCATAATACACACCTCAGCTGCTGCATAACCTCATAATACACACCTCAGCTGCTGCAGAACCTCATAATTCACCCCTCAGCTGCTGCAGAACATCCTAATACATGCCTCAGCTGCTGCAGAACCTCATCATACACAACTCAACTGCTGCAGAACATCATAATACACACATCAGCTGCTGCAGAACATCATAATGCACACCTGAGCTGCTGCAGAACATCATAATACACACCTCAGCTGCTGCAAAACCTCCTAATACACGCCTCAGCTGCTGCAGAACATCACAATACACCCCTCAGCTGCTGCAGAACCTCATAATACACACCTCAGCTGCTGCAGAACCTCATAATACACACCCCAGCTGCTGCAGAGCATCATAATACACACCTCAGCTGCTGCAGAACCTTATAATGCACACCTCAGCTGCTGCAGAACATCATAATACACACCTCAGCTGCTGCAGAGCATCATAATACACACCTCATCTGCTGTAGAACCTCATAATACACACCTCAGCTGCTGCAGAACCTTATAATGCACACCTCAGCTGCTGCAGAACATCATAATACACACCTCAGCTGCTACAGAGCATCATAATACACACCCCAGCTGCTGCATATCCTTATAATACACACCTCAGCTGCTGCAGAACCTTATAATACACACCTCAGCTGCTGCAGAACCTTATAATACACACCTCAGCTGCTGCAGAACCTTATAATACACACCTCAGCTGCTGTAGAACCTCATAATACACAACTCAACTGCTGCAGAACCTCATAATACACACCTCAGCTGCTGCAGGACCTCATAATTTACCCCTCAGCTGCTGCAGAACATCATAATACACACCTCAGCTGCTGCAGTCCCTCATAATACACACATCAGCTGTTGCAGAACACCATAATGCACACCTCAGCTGCTGCAGAACATCGTAATACACCCCTCAGCTGCTGCAGAACCTCATAATACACACCTCAGCTGCTGCAGAACCACATAATACACACCTCAGCTACTGCAGAACATCATAATGCACAACTCAGCTGCTGCAGAACATCATAATACATACCTCAGCTGCTGCAGAACTTCATAATACACAATTTAGCTGCTGCAGAACCTCATAATACACACATCAGCTGCTGTAGAACCGCATGATACACACAGAAGCTGCTGCAGAACATCATAATACACATATCAGCTGCTGCAGAACATCATAATACACACATCAGCTGCTGCAGAACCTCATAATACAAACCTCAGCTGCTGCAGAACATCATAATACACACCTCAGCTGCTGCATAACCTCATAATACACACCTCAGCTGCTGCAGAACCTCATAATTCACCCCTCAGCTGCTGCAGAACCTCCTAATACATGCCTCAGCTGCTGCAGAACCTCATCATACACAACTCAACTGCTGCAGAACATCATAATACACACATCAGCTGCTGCAGAACATCATAATGCACACCTGAGCTGCTGCAGAACATCATAATACACACCTCAGCTGCTGCAAAACCTCCTAATACACGCCTCAGCTGCTGCAGAACATCACAATACACCCCTCAGCTGCTGCAGAACCTCATAATACACACCTCAGCTGCTGCAGAACCTCATAATACACACCCCAGCTGCTGCAGAGCATCATAATACACACCTCAGCTGCTGCAGAACCTTATAATGCACACCTCAGCTGCTGCAGAACATCATAATACACACCTCAGCTGCTGCAGAGCATCATAATACACACCTCATCTGCTGTAGAACCTCATAATACACACCTCAGCTGCTGCAGAACCTTATAATGCACACCTCAGCTGCTGCAGAACATCATAATACACACCTCAGCTGCTACAGAGCATCATAATACACACCCCAGCTGCTGCATATCCTTATAATACACACCTCAGCTGCTGCAGAACCTTATAATACACACCTCAGCTGCTGCAGAACCTTATAATACACACCTCAGCTGCTGCAGAACCTTATAATACACACCTCAGCTGCTGTAGAACCTCATAATACACAACTCAACTGCTGCAGAACCTCATAATACACACCTCAGCTGCTGCAGGACCTCATAATTTACCCCTCAGCTGCTGCAGAACCTCCTAATACACACCTCAGCTGCTGCAGAACCTCATCATACACACCTCAACTGCTGCAGAACATCATAATGCACACCTCAGCTGCTGCAGAACCTCATAATACACACCTCAGCTGCTGCAGAACCTTATAATGCACAACCTCTGCTGCTGTAGAACCTCATAATACACACCTCAGCTGCTGCAAAACCTCATAATACACACCTCAGCTGCTGCAGAACCTCATAATACACACCTCAGCTGCTGCAGAACCTCATAATACACACCTCAGCTGCTGCAGAACCTCATCATACACACCTCAACTGCTGCAGAACATCATAATGCACACCTCAGCTGCTGCAGAACCTCATAATACACGCCTCAGCTGCTGCAGAACATCATAATACACCCCTCAGCTGCTGCAGAACATCATAATACACACCTCAGCTGCTGCAGAACCTCATAATACACACCTCAGCTGCTGTAGAACCTCATAATACACACCTCAGCTGCTGAAAAACCTCATAATACACACCTCAGCTGCTGCAGAACCTCATAATACACACCTCAGCTGCTGCAGAACCTCATAATACACACCTCAGCCGCTGCAGAACCTCATAATTTACCCCTCAGCTGCTGCAGAACCTCCTAATACATGCCTCAGCTGCCACAGAACCTCATCATACACACCTCAACTGCTGCAGAACATCATAATACACACCTCAGCTGCTGCAGAACATCATAATGCACACCTCAGCTGCTGCAGAACCTCATAATACACGCCTCAGCTGCTGCAGAACATCATAATACACCCCTCAGCTGCTGCAGAACCTCATAATACACACCTCAGCTGCTGCAGAACATCATAATACACACCTCAGATGCTGCAGAACCTCATAATACACACCTCAGCTGCTGCAGAACCTTATAATGCAATACCTCAGCTGCTGTAGAAACTCATAATACACCTCTCGGCTGCTGCAGAACCTCATAATACACACCTCAGCTGCTGCAGAACATCCTAATACACACCTAGGCCTCTGTAGACTTTTTTTTTTAATGAGGATGTTTCATGTTAGTTATAAACCTTAACTTTACGTCTTATAAAGAGGCTCTGCAGCAGCTGAGGTGTAGAATAATGTGCCTCTTATTGGAACTGGTGAGAATATTAGCAGACACCTCGGTCTTCCCTGCCCGGTGTGAATGCAGTCAGCCTGTGGCCTTGAGATTTTATATGGTGCGAGTGCCTCGATGGCTTCTTATAATTTATAGTATTTTATTATCCGCCTTATAATACAAGACCGTGGTGACCGCTCCCTGCGTCTGGCCACTCATACCATGGCACGGCGAGTAAGGATGCTGCACTCGCAGCTATATGGAACGTCGCAGGTAACATAGCACTGCGCGACGAATAACTAACTCAGCTCTGCTACATAGGCACGTCTCAGCACCTATGAGACATTTCAAGAGGACATTAGAATAGGCCAGCAAGTGGAGTTTTCGCCAAAAAAAAAAAAAAAAAAATCGGATTGGGGCCAGAGATACGGTTCATTGTAAAGATCACCAGGCATCAAAAGGTAATTTAAGAAAGGACAAATCGCGACTTGATGGCGGTTTCCCAGCACGGCAATTACCGGTAGACGCCGTGCGGAGGGGCTCTTTCACGTCTATCCTTGGAGCCGTTATTTCATTCACACGGTTGATAATCTTAATCCAGACCTTTCCTCACCTCTCCTATATTTCCGACTAATGCTCCCGAACCGCCATATTAAATAATACTTTAAACAGGATCAGATCTCGCCCCGTCTCTCAATAGCTCTCCGCGCCTCGCCGGCAAATTGAATTAGCACAAGTACTGGACGGTTAATCCGGCGTTATTTAATATGGGTGACTTGTTTAGTGCCGGCATGAAGTCGCCATGGCAACATCTCATCAGCGACACTTCATTTTTACAAAGTGGTATTAATCCTTTCCCGGCGTCCCGGTGGCGGGATTTACACTTTGCTTTTGGGTTCCAAGGCTGAAGAGTCCATATTCATTTTCATTTATCATTAAGTGGCGGATAGAGAAGTCAGCTCCGTCTATGGTCCTCCTTAAAGGGGTGATCCCATAATAAAACGTAAAAAATTAAAATCCGATATAACATAGTAGAACCAGAGCCAGAACCAGCCCTGTACCTCACATGGATCCAGAGATCTCCCCATTTATTGCTATGCTATATTTATTTTAAGCTTTCAGCGTCAGGGAGCATGTCCTTTCTCAAGGGGCGTGTCCTCTCCACTGCAACTGGTGGCTGTTAGTGTTGATCGAGCACCAAAATGCTTGGGTGCTCGACAGAATACCTGGGGATGCTCGGGGTTTCAACCGAGCACCAGAGCACAATGGAAGTCAATGGGAGAACCCAAACATTAAACCAGGCACCCCTACTCTGAAGAGGGGAGGTTTCTGGTTCACAGGAAAAGGTCAGACAATTGATGGAAACACCACCAAAATGGTTCGGGAACAGCATGGGGAGGATGTCTGGATGCATCTTGGATTCCCAGGTCAAACGTTATACAGGAGATGTGGCGCTGGTAATGTCGCTGTCAGCAGCGGCCAAACAATTGCCCGCAATTTAGCGCAGCTTGCGCTAATAATGTATATCGCAGCCGGATAAGACTATAGTCCTTAAAAAACACCTTTCAACACTAAACCCTGCCTTAAAAAACAAACAATACCTGTCCCTACACGATCTTCTGCTGCAGCTCGCCCTGACTAAGAGTGAGTCGAACCGACGTGTCATCGGGGCACCCGGTGACGCGTTCCGGCCAGCAAATCACTGTAATCAGTAACCAACATGGCTACGGCATTACAGTGAGGGCAGTACTTCCCGGTAGCAGCCAACAAACGTACGGGGAGGAGACTCGTGCATCGCACTCGAGCACACGCGGTGTTCGGCCGAACACCACGATGTGCCGAGCATCATGATGAAGGATGGAACTGAGCTTGTGCGTCCACTTCAGTGAGCAGGGCAGAAAAATTAGAGCAAACAGCAGGTGGCGCTATACAGATAGATTTCAGTGAATACATTTTTAATTACGTGCAATTACAAAAGTATTCAGATCCAGGGGCTGGTTTGAAAACTGTAGACTGTTTTTCATGGGACAACCCCTTCAAAGGAGCGCTAAGCCTGCAGGAAAGAGGTTGGATCATTCCTGTCCGCTAGGGAACAGTCGGTTTTTGAAGATGAAGGATTAAAAGCGGGAAACATGAGCAAGCGTGAGGATCTGGATGACTCTGGGGGCTAAATTGGGATGAGTGGGCCACAGCGTCACAGGTCTTCCTGCTTTGCAGTAGTTAGCGCCTGCCAGAAGTAGTTGGACAATCGGAGAAAAGATGATGGTCCAAGGGTCACTGAGACATGTCTGGTCCGTGGGTGCTACATCGTGCAACTTCCAGGACTTGCTGCTAAGACTATGGTACCTTCTGAGGTCTTGTGGAGTCCTCCCCTTACAGGCTCAGAGCTGTCTTGGTAGCATAAAGGGGATCTACACAAGGTCATTTTAAAGGGGAATAGTTATAAAATTAGCCCATTGTCAGGAAAACAAAAAATAATCCTATACTCACCTGTTTCTCCTGCAGCATTCTCACCCCCGCTCCTCGCGTCCTCCTCCGGTTCTTTGTATACAGGACTGAAGCAGTGAGGTCAGGGTGTACGGCATGTGACCACTGCAGGCAGCGATAGGTTGCAGCGATCACGATCCGTATACCTCGACATCACCAGGAGGAGAAGATCTAAGAGGTTTATTACCGCTTCTGTCTTCTCTTTTCCATCATGCATAGCACGGTGAGCGCTATGTAGGGAATAGGGGAAACGGCAATGCCGCAGACCAGGAGATCATGTGTTCGAAAGGTGTTCTTCAGGCATAGCAGAGCTGCCGGGTCTTAGCAGACCCAGATCTAGCAATCTCAGTGATTATTATCACCACAGGGTGCTGTTTTCCCCTGTAACTGGGAACACCTACGGTTGCATGGAATATATCGTGTGCCGTAAAAAAAATATTTTTAATAAAATAAGTAAAAAAATTAATAAAATACAAATAAAGGGGAAAAAATAAACAAAAACACTGACGTAGAAATTCTTATAGCTGACCTGTTCATAACAGTCTATGCATAAATCTAGATGCCCAACACAAGTTAGGGAACCTACAGTAACACTTTAGGGTAGTTTCACATTTGCGGCATAGCTATCCAGCAGGCTGTTCCGGCGGGTGAACAGCCTGCCGGATCCGCCATGCCGCAAGTAGCCGTGCATTTCCGTGCTGGCGCTCCGTCCCCTTTGACTATAATGGGGCGGGGGGCGGAGCTACGGCGCAGCACGGCAGTGCACAGCCGGAGATCGCCGGACTAAAAGTACTGCAGGTCCGACTTCTTAGTCCGGCGATCTCCGGCCGTGCACTGCCGTGCTGCGCCATAGCTCCGCCCCCCACCCCATTATAGTCAATGGGGACAGAGCGGCAGCCCACGGTTGCTTGCAGCATGGCGGATCCGGCAGGCTGTTCACCCGCCGGAACAGCCTGCCGGATAGCTATGCCGCAAATGTTAAAGTACCCTTACTTTGCTCCCAAGTTGCAGATTTCAAGAATATTTACCTAATTAAAACAATAAAAAAAAATTCCTTTAAACAACATACAGAAATTATATTGGCAGCCTAACAAATAAAAAAAAGGCAGAGGCGTTAAACCTCGTTACGCCAAATCGTGTCTAGTCATTAAAGGGGTTTTCCCAGTTATATCACCAATATGAGAACGGCGGGACGTCGACACTCTGCACCACCACCGATCAGCTGGCGGAAGTACTGTGTACTGAGTGAGAACACCACAGCGCCATACACTGTGCAGTGGCCGTTCTCAGGTACTGCAGCTCAGCTCAGAAGCATCAGCTCTATCAGTATCACTATAATAGTCCCCAAAAAAACCTCTGAGGCCGTTTCAGACCCGATTATTAAGGAGTCATTTGGATTTGAAAACATTCAGCGCATTACGGTGGGACACACCAATAAAAGACCAGGGGCGCTCATATATCACCGTGCACAAAGTCCCTTTAGGGGTTTATTAGGGGTGAGTTTGCGCCTCTGTTCTCCGCACGGTGATGCATTACAGCTCATTATGCCTCTCTTTTATTGGTTTCACCCTAATGCACTGGATGTATTTAAATGTAAATTAATGCTTTTTTTACGTTTTATTGGGCTTTCTGGCTCCAGAGGTTTTGTAGGATTTAGAATGCCAAATATGCGTATTTTATTTTATGTTTTGGGACTTTCATACAACTTGCTTTAAAACGATCCCAAATGCTCTAAAAACCATTTCTGTAATGTATTTCACGAATTGATTTTATAGCTTTTTTCTTCTTCCAAGTCCGCGCTTTCCAGTGTGGCCATGCTAAGTTACCAAGTATGCGGCACATACAGTATGTGGGGAATTCGAGAGCAATAGGCTCCACAATCAGCTCAGGACTGGCCAGGGGCGCTCAGCAAAAATGATGGGCTCACACCCCCGCCTCGCCCAGTTATCCAGTACCCATGCATCAGTGACTCCCAGGCAATACAGAACGCCCCAGATTTCTGATTTATTAAGAGGACAAAATTTTATTTAAAAAAATTGTAACGAAAACAGTCGCCCTCTGCCTCACCCACTTTATCCAGCTTGTACATCAGTGGAGCGGGTGCTTCATAAATATGGCGCTCATTCTCACCACCATATTGCTCAATGTATTCACTAGACATGAACGAATTATTAAAAAACTCGATTCGGCTGCTTCGCCGAATAAAAAAAAAAAAAATTTGATTCTTGACAAATTATTTTGTCATTTTTTTGTAGGTATTGGGTGCAATGACAGGGAGCAGGGATTGCGCCGCCCCCGTCATTGTACCCCTCAGGTGCCGCGATCATGTATAACAGAGGCTGGTGTGGTAATGTCGTACATCACTGCGCACAGGATTTTGTGCGAGATCTTCAAACAAGATGGTGGCTGGCCCATCGTGAGCAAATGAATGAGGTAAGTATGATTTATTTTTATTTTTTTTTGGTGTTTTTACAATATTTCTGGTAAAATTGATTAGCTACCACGAAGCACGAGGAAATTCGCCTTCACGGCAAACCGAATTTAACCTAAAATTTCGATCTGGACTTCGATTCGCTCAACACTAGTATTTACACCAGACAACACAGGCATAAACAGACTGATAAATCTCCTGCCTCCCATCTATTACAATGCTGGCTGTCTGCAGC
Source organism: Bufotes viridis (assembly GCA_033119425.1). Taxonomy (NCBI): domain Eukaryota; kingdom Metazoa; phylum Chordata; class Amphibia; order Anura; family Bufonidae; genus Bufotes; species Bufotes viridis. The sequence goes on along the minus strand of CM065597.1, from coordinate 26,126,234 downwards.
CACCACTAGGGGGAGCTCATAGGAATTTATGCAGTTACCCTTGACTGAAATGTAAGATGTAATCATCTGCTGGCGCTGAGCTCCCCCTAGTGATGGCTGCAGGAAAATGCTGTATTTTCACATCAGATGGAGGAGTTTAACATCAATTGTTTAAATAGAGTTTTTTGTTTGTTTGTTTGTTTTTTTTCCATGTCACAATTTATCTTTTAAAAATGATATATCTAAAATCATGCAGTTTTCACACTGGCCAATAGGTCTATTAATATGTAAACATTTTCTTGCTCTGCACAAGTGACTTTTCAGTAGACATCTCATTAATCTCACAGGCAGGATTACAATGATAGATATCACCTATATAGAGAGATAAGGAGAAAGTCTTGATGTATTTTAGGCCTAGTGTGAAAATTGCATGATTTTAGGGTTATTTTTTTAGTATGATTTCTAGTAATTTTTTTGTTTTGTTTGCAGGGGCTGGCCAGTTTTAAAATATTCATTCTTAGAACAAAGTCAGGTGGGTGTGACCTGTATGGTGTCCGAAACCCTGCTGCAGTATTATCTAGAGATGCTATCAAATTCCATGAGCTCTTATTTGATCGCGTCATTCTTCGAGCACTGTATGGCGCTACTATTTCAGCACTGTACGGTATAATTTTTTTGCAGTATATGGCACTGTTATTTGCATGTGGCCACCTACAGTATGTTTGTCCAAGGTCTGTATGGGGGTTGGGGCACCAACACAGGTACTGCACTGGGCATCATCCAACTTGCATGACCCTTCTTTCTGACTTTCAATGGAAAGTTTGTCTTTCCATCCCATGAAAATCGTCCAGTCATCAACGTAGTTTTTTTTTTTTTTTTTTTTAGTAATTTATAGTGAAAGATAAATTATATGAGTTGGGGGGGTCGTCTGATAATGGTCTGGACAGTTGTGGCTGATGTGCGCTGTATTTTTTGTGGGATATTAATAGGCCTCATTTGTCTTTTTTGCAGGAACATTCTATAGTAGAAGACAAAGGACAGAAGGTTAACGATGCCGGTTCCTGCGCCGTGGACCTATAATCTGTAGAGACCTCCTGCCTCCAGCAAGTGGATGTAGAGAAGGAGATATTAACACAATTGATGGTTGTGTCAGAGACGTTTATCTTCAAGGCTCCTTCATCTCCACTAAAGGTCACGTAAAGCTGAACATACTGTACGAGGGGAACCGTGGCATTTTTTTCTGCTCTCACGCCCAATATCAGTGTGACCGGGTCAGGGGCAATTAGCTCTTGCTATATACTTGTATCAAAGCCATTTTCTGGACTGAAGAATTGCATGTGGCAAGGTTTTCTCTCCTTGTAATTCACCAAAGGTCATTCCCGCCGACCAGGAAGAAGTCAAAGGTCAAGTCTACTATCATATATTCTGCTAACATAGTATCTAATGATATAAATAAATACTAGTATTGCAAACAGCATGTGAATTGCCCCGCCCTAGAGGAGCGACTACAGAATTAACCTGATACGTACTGAAAATAGTGAAAAAATTGTTACATTATTTGCATATTTTTACATTTTTCTCTATAGGGATTGGTCATTTAGATGAATCTGATTGTTGCATTGAGAACATTTTGTCTTAGGCCTCTAGCACACGAATGTGTGCTGGCCGTGCCCGATACCGCAATGCACGGGCACCGACCGTGGGCAAGCCGCATGCAGAATGCAAGGACCTGTTCACTTGAATGGGGTCCGCGATCCGTCTGTTCCGTAAAAAGATTTGCGGAATGGAAGCACGGAACAGAACATCAGAGAAGCACTCCGTAGTGCATCCGTTCTGTGGTTCCGTTCCTTCCGCACCGCATCTCTGGATTTGCAGACCCATTTAAGTGTAATCTGTGATGCGGAATGCACAGAGACCGGTGCCCCGTGTGTTGCGGACCCGCCGTATGCGGAACGGAATTGCGGACCCATTAATTTCAATGGGGACAGACGATGTCCCGCTTGGGTCCGCAATTGCTGATCCGCACTTCCGGGTCCACAATCGCGTTCCCGAAAAAAATAGAACATGTCCTATTCTTGTCCGCAATTGCGGACAAGGAAAGGCATTTTCTATATAGTGCCGGCGATGTGCGGTCCGCGTTTTGCGGATTCGTGGAGCCGCAAAACACACACGGACGTGTGAATGGACCCTTAAGGAGTTGTTCATGGATTTCTTCCAGAAAAAGAGCCACCCTTGTCCATGGGATGTGTTTGGTATTTCAGCCCTAAAATAAAATAAAAAATACTCACCTGTATAGTCCTATGTGCTGCTGCTCTGGTTGCCCTCACCAGGCTTCGTTTACTTTGCTGCAGTGATGATGTCATGTACAAGTACAACGTGTCATCGCTGCAGCAGAGTAAACAAAGACAGGCGAGGACTACTGCAGCCACTAGACGGGCGAGGACTACTGCAGCCACTTTCCTCTCCGGCAGTCATGTGCATTTACAGGACCTCATGAAAACCTGTACGGCACTGAGAGCAACAATAGAATAGTTAGGGCGGGTTCACATCAATATTATGAATTCCGTTATTGCTTTCCGTTATACCAGAAAATAACGGAATTCATAAGACGGAATTCAAAATGGAAGCCTTTGGAGGCATTCCGTTTTGATCCGTCATAATAAAGGTCTATGGGCAAGCAAACCGGATCTGCCTGGTTTCAGTTATGCAGGACGGAAGAGAAAGTCCTGTCGACAGGACTTCATAATGCCGATGTGAACCCGCCCTAACATAGATAAGTGTTAGCAATGTCACCTTCGGGAGGCCACACTGGTTCTCACCTCTTTGGCTCAGAAATGTCTCCAACTGAAATGCGATTTCATTCATCTGAATGGGGTTGTATTGGCTTCACTCACACAGCTATCTGCAAGCCCCATTCAGATGAAGTGGCGGACATGTCTGGGAAAAATATGTCAGGTGTGAACATGCTCTAATAGGGCACTCACAATAGGGCTGGCGATGGCTGAGTTTTGCAGGTGTCAAAATGCGACCAGAGAGCTCGAATTCCTCTTAAAGGACATGTCCCGTCTCAATACTTATTGCATATCACTAGCATATGCCACAAAAGCTCAGATTGGCGCACGTCCCACCTCTGGGACCCACCCATGTCTCCAGAATGGTGTCCCAAAGTGAAGAGGAGCACACCGCACATGTTCACCGCTACGGGACTGCCAGAAATAGACGAGCCAGCACTTGGCTATTTTTAAAACCCCCATAGCGGTGAATGGAGAGTGGCTGCAGATGCGCCGTGTGCTCTCCTTCTCTTCGGGGGCCCTTTTCTAGAGATAGGAGAAGATCTGAGGTGGGGCCCGCGCCTTTTTGATATTTTTGGTGTATGATAGCGATATTCCATAAATGCTGAACTAGTACAACCGCTCTAATCCATGTTCAAAAAGTTCTCTCTTTTTCCCCTCCATTCATGTCTTGCACTCCCACTAATCAAATAATATCAGTGAGGAAACCAGTAAGAAGCGTTGTCCTTGCATAAGCCACTTCTTCCACCTTAATACTACAGTATGTATAACTTCTTGGTAGCAGCCGTCTTTTTCTTTTCTTCCTTCCCTCCATCATCCACAATTATGAATTTCACAAACGCTAAGATTTGCGGCTTAGTCCCTCATTTAGCCAGCGTGAAGTGCCCTGTTCCTGCTTAAGGCTCCTGGCCAGGCAGTTTTAACCTGATCTTAAGTGCCTAGAAAAACACGAGATTTAGTCGTTCTGTAGGCAGGCGGACTCTCAAAGATTGTGAGTCAGCTGAGTTGGCAGAAAATATTCGAAAAAGTCTCCAAAAGAGCAGCATTTTTTTTTTAAAAACAACAACATGACAACGCACTGAAACGAGCATGAATTTCAAGCAGACCATGGAGCTGGTTCACCATTTAGGCCTAATTCGCACGTCCGTATTTTTTTTCTGCATTATATCCGCAAAAATGCGGAAATAATGCGGAAGATAGGCGGACCCGTTCATTTCAATGGGTCCGCAAAAGATGCGGAGAGCATTCCATATGCTCTCCGCATCCGCAAATCCTTTCATTTCCGCAATGCGGAACCGTAAATAAAGTAGAGCATGTCCTACTTTTGTCCACAAATTGCGGGCCGTAACCACATCGAAGTGAATGGATCGGCATAAGGCCTAATTCACACGTCCGCAAAATGGATCCGCATCCCATCCACAATTTTGTGGAAGGGTTGCAGACCCATTCATTTCAAAGGGGCAGGAATGGATGTGGACAGCACACTATGTGATGTCCGCATCCGAATTTCTGATACCTCCAAAATCAATTTCGAAGTAAGCGTACCGCCATATAGGGTAGGTTCCCTGAAACATGGCCACATCTTTCCTGTAGAAATCCCAGCAGACCATTGTTCGAAAGACGATGCACCTTCATAGTATTTAGACGCGTTCTGAAACTGGAAATCCCTCAACTCCTTGCTAGACTTTATCTCAGTCTTCTGCCTATCAATTTGCACACTTGACGCCTCCTTTACACTGGCCGAGCATGGGCCAGATAATCGCCAACAAGCGTTTGTAGGAACGCTCATTAGCGATAATCTGCGGGTGTAAGGCTACGTTCACGCGACGACATTTGTCGCGCGACAAATAGGGCACAACTTCACGGCAACATTTGTCGCGCGACATTTTGTCGCACTATTTTCACGCTACAATTTTTATTAATGGTAGTCTACGGTGTCGCATTGCGACATGCGACATGCTGCGACTGCGACGCGACAGTCACAGAAAAACCCATCTTGAATGGACTTTTTGCGACAAGATGATACTGTAGTAGCATTAAGGCTGCCCATCTGTGACAGGAATAAACTATTTCAGTCCATGGTAAAGGCAATCTAATAATCACACGTTGAAGTCCCCTAGGGGGACTAAAAATGAAGGTAAAAATACATTTTAATATATATTGCAAAAAAAATTGCTAAATTTAAATCATTCTCTCCCCTTTCCCAATTTTTACAATACAAATAATCAATAAAAAAGTAAGATCACTGGTAGCGCTGCTCAAAATATAAAAGTATTTATCTTGTATGGTGAATGGTGCAACGGAAGAAAAAAAAATGGACGAATCAATATTTTTTGTTTCATCAAAAAAAAGTGGTCCAAAAATGAACTCATACCTAAGGCCCCTTTCACATGGGCGTCATGTTTGACACCCGGATAAGAGGCGGGTGCGTTGCGGGAATATGCACGTTTTTCCCGCGCGGGTGCAAACATTTGTAACGCGTTTTGCACGCACGTGTGAAAAATCGCCATGTTTGGTACCCAGACCTAAAGCCGGACTTCATTACTGAAGTCCGGTTTCGGGTCTCCTGGAGAATTTATTATTTTCCCTTATAGCATGGTTATAAGGGGAAATAATAGCATTCTCAATAAAGAATGCATTTAGATCTTAGAAGATGCAGGGAAAGAGAGGAGAGATCGCAACTACGAGATCAAGTGGCTAAGGTAAGTTAACTTTTATTATTTTTAACCCCTTCCACTTCATTTTACTATGCATTCTTTATTAAGAATGCTATTATTTTCCCTTATAACCATGTTATAAGGGAAAATAATAGAGATCGGGTCCCGTTGCTAAGCAACCATGCAGGAAAATCGCAACGCATCCGCACTCGCTTGCGGATGCTTGCGATTTTCCCGCAGCCCCATTCACTTCTATGGGGCCTGCGTTGTGTGAAAAACGCAGAATATAGAGCATGCTGCGATTTTCACGCAACGCAGAATTGATGCGTGAAAATCACCGCTCATGTGCACAGCCCCATAGAAATGAATGGGTCTGGATTCAGTGCGGGTGCAATGCGTCCTCCTCACGCATTGCACCCGCGCGGAAAACTCGCCTGTGTGAAAGGGGCCTAAAAATGGTACAAATAAAAGTACAGATCACCCAGCAACAAACAAGCTCCCTAGACGTAAATATAAAAAAGTGATTTTTTTTTTTATGAGGATTGAAGGAAACTATAAAAATTTGTTAAACTTTTAATTGTACTGACTCGCAGAATGAAGTTCACATGTGAGTTTTACTGCATGGCGGACGCTGTAAAAACGAAACCCATAATACAGTGGCTTAAAGGCACTATCCCATGACTAATGTAAAAAATGAAAATCAGACATCATACAGTACACGACAATCTCTTTCTAAGGCCCCATGCACACGACCGTTGTTCGGGTCCGCGTCCGAGCCGCATATTTCGCGGCTCGGCCGCGGACCCATTCATTTCAATGGGGCCGCAAAAGATGCGGACAGCACTCCGTGTGCTGTCCGCATCCGTTGCTCCGTTCCGTGCCCCCGCAAAAAAAATATAGCATGTCCTATTCTTGTCCGTTTTGCGGACAAGAATAGGCATTTCTATAATGGGCCGTGTTCCGTTCCGCAAAATGCGGAACGGAACACAGAACAGCTTCCGTGTTTTGCGGATCCGCGATTTGCGGACCGCAAAACACCAACGGTCGTGTGCATGTAGCCTAACAAAGCTAGAACCAGCCCTGTACCTCACATGGATCCAGAGATCCCCATTCATTGCTCTGCTAGATTTATTTTAAGCTGTCAGCCGCAGGGGGTATGTCCTTTCTCAAGGGGTGTGTCCTCTCTGCTGCAACTGGTGGCTTTTGAAGGATGGAACTGAGCATGTGCGTCCACTTTAGTAAGCAGGGCAGAGAAATTTGAAAAAGAGCAAACAGCAGGTGGCGCTATACAGATAGATTTCAGTGAATACACTTTTAGTTACCTGCAATTACAAGCTGGCAGCTCAAGAGGAGTATCTTTTCTGCTGCAGCCAAGGGGGTATGTCTCAGCTCTCCCGGCCTTCTGAGTGAGCAGGTAAAAGAAATAAGGAAAAACAAACAGCAGATGGCGCTATACAGATACATTTTGTTGAATAACTCAGTGGCTATGCTAAATTATTAATTGCATGCAATTAAAAAAGTATTCAGGTACAGGTGCTGGTTTGAAAATTATAGAATATTTTTTGTAGGACAACCCCTTTAATTGCATTTTTTTCTTAATTCCACTCAATATAGATATTTTTGTCAGCTTCCCAATGCACTAGATCAGGGATGGCCAACCTGCGGCTCTCCAGCTGTTGCAAAACTACAACTCCCAGCATGCCCAGTCTGCCTACAGCTATCAGCCTACAGCAGGGCATGGTGGGAGTTGTAGTTTTACAACAGCTGGGGAGCCGCCGGTTGGCCAGCCCTGCACTAGATGGAATATTAAGTGGTAGCATTTGAAAGTACAACTTTTCAAGCAAAAAAAAAAAGTCTTGATTTTGCTGTGTGAGTGGTAAAATAAAAAAAAGTTTTGGCTCATGGAAGGAAGGAAGTACTTGGCATGTAGGTCCTGATAGTAATTAGTGGTGGGGGGGGGGGAGTATAATCATCTATACAGCTCGGGAGTCTCTCCTACACAGACATGTCCTATGAGATCACTGTAGCCCTTGCAGCCGGCCATCTGCATTCTTCTCCACAGCTTCCCTTCTTTGTCTATATTCTGCTATTTTGCCATTAAAAGGTTAATGATCTCATTTCAAGAGTGTCCAGCAGTTGGTACGTCATAAATATTCTTCCCCTGTCTCCACTCCAGCATTTCAGATTTCCCATACTTTGGCTTTCAGGGATCAAATACGTCAGCCTTAGGTTGGTGAGGAGGGACCTGTGGGCCAATCTGGCTTGTGTGTTCAGTTGCAAAGACAATCGTTCCGACCCCTATAGCTACGCCCTTGCATTTGGTTACTAAAGAATGCAGCATCCAAGAGGTTAAGGGATCGGGATCTGGATGATCTTTGATATATGTGTTACAGCCAACGCCCTAGTAGAGGCGGCCTGGTCACAGCTCCTCTGCCTACACCATCACAGCATAGGTACAGGAATGACTGCAGAGGTGAAACGGGGTTAAAATGCCTCAACCAGTGATGATGACCGCACCATGGATGTTAATATCTGCAGTGCGTGGAAGCGCCCTTTAAAAAATGATGTCTTCCATAATTATCTCCTCGATGGTCTTTGTTAAGGGCTCGCAGCTCTATCTTCCTCCATGCTTAATGACAACCTCTGCGCTTATCTGTTTTGCAGAAAATTGTATTTATCTCGAGCCACAAAATAACCGTCGAGCGTCTTCACCCACTGCAAGCTCTAAAAACCCGACGCCGGCAACACGAGTAATGAGTACACAGGCAGCCGTTGACACCGAGTCCTGTAATAGCTGGTCTTGATGATGCATCTCTCCAGTCTGTCTGTGATTAGATTTCAAGTGAAAAATGACAGGGAGCGTCCTTTCTGAAACACATGGCGCCGAGGCATGATTGGCTGACCGAAGACATCTCGAGCGCAAGAGACCGAGAGATCCAAGAAGCTTGTGACACTGATTGTGATAAAATGTCCTTTTATCTGAAACGTCACCTGACCCCTGAGTTTTTTCTCCCCCCCCCCCCCCATGTCAGCCAACGAAACAGATAAGTCACACAAGACACCTCTTCCATTCGGCACCATGTGACTTGGCGCCGCGCGGGAAGAATTTTAGCGAAGCCGCCTAATGCCTTGAATTATCTTGTATGCTATACGTGATATAAGAGTTGCTTGCTGTTTTGGAGTTTATACAAGGTGAATTGCTTTCTATGTACTTCCGTGATTAATGCTTCTTTTGGGAACGGAGCAATACAAAGCCAAGTTCCCTCAGCCGAAAGTGAATGCGGCCATACAGCAAATGTCTTCATCGCTCTACCTGCAGTTTGTATGGACAGAATCAGCGCTGTGCGCTATAGGAATGAACGGAGGGCGTTAGTAGCGCCAGGTGGGGACATTTTGAATGCGCCAGGCACAGTAGAGTTGATTTAGGGTGTCCCAGTTCACTCTATGGAGAAAACTACTTAAAAGTAGGAGTTTAACCCATTAGAGACCAGGGTTTTTTTGTGTTTTTTTACGGCGTTCACCGTAGGGGATAATTTACATGATCTTTATGTAGTGTGTGTCATTACGGACACAGTGATACCAAACATATGGTGTGTGTTTGCAATGAAAAAAAATTCATTTATTTTTTTACTGGAATTTTTTTATTTAATAAATGTTTTTTTTTACTTTTTTTTTTACCACTTAATAGTCCCACAAGGAGACTGTAACAGACAACGTTTTGATTGATTTTAAAATGTAATCAACTATGCCTATAGTTCAATGCATTTTAATGTCAGTGCTATACTGACATTGACCAGCAGGCTGCGCCAGAGAGGCACGGCCTACTGGGAAATACTCAAGGCTGGCTTGGGGCCTATATCAGACCCCAACCAGCCTTTACACACATCAGCACCCCGCATTCGCATTAGCGGGGTGCCGATGGGAGTCAGAAGGAGTCCACTCCCTCTGTCAGTGCTTTACATGCGGCGCCATCGCCAGCGGCATGTAAAGCATTAAAGAGCCCGGATCAGCACTCCTGCCGGTCCGGGCTGTTAGAGCAGGGGGGGGACCCGTGCAGCGCTTAGACTGGGCCGCTGTAAAAAAGCAGCGGCCCAGCATAATGCCCCTTAGTGACCACTTTAAAAAGGTGTATGGGTGGTCACTAAGGGGTTAAAGGGGTTCTTTGAGACCAGAAGGCCATATTCAGGGGGCTGGGGATGGTGCCAAAGTGAAAAAAAGACTTATCTCTCCTGATCCAGTGCCGCCAGGATCAGGATTGGCCATGATGAACCATACAAGGAAATTTCCCGATGGGCTGATGTCCAGGGGCCACACAAACATTCCTCTTTGCCCCTGGCCAGGTACATAATACGATTTCAGGGGTAATTAACACTGGGGGAATCAGGTTCTCATGTACCCGGCCAGCGACCACACATGCCCTCCTGAATTCAACTGCTGTGGCCGCACCTCACCTCCTAAGCCCCCTGCTCCATAGACAACTGGAGGTGGAGGACATAAGATGGCAGCTATTGATGGCCACCACAGAGGGCCAGCTTTTGGGGCATTATATGGTGCTGCACTGTGATATATGGTTCAGACGGGACGGTATTTTGCACTATGGTTTTGCTGACCCGCCTATTTCTGTTGCCCTGCCTTCTGTCGATACACTTTTAAGATTTTTTTCCAGGGCCACTTTAGGTTACCAGTCCACCCCAGTCCGCCACCTCCAGTTGACTCTGTACTGGAAGTGAGATGTGCTGTCTACATGAAGGTCACCACTGCTGGACAGTTAGGCCCCTTTCACACGGGCGAGTTTTCCGCGCGGGTGCAATGCGTGAGGAGGACGCATTGCACCCGCACTGAATCCTGACCCATTCAGTTCTATGGGGCTGTGCACATGAGCGGTGATTTTCACGCATCACTTTTGCGTTGCGTGAAAATCGCAGCATGTTCTATATTCTGCGATTTTCACGCAACGCAGGCCCCATAGAAGTGAATGGGGATGCGGGAAAATCGCAAGCATCCGCAATCATGTGCGGATGCGTTGCGATTTTCCGCATGGTTGCTAGGATACGATCGCGATGGGGACCCGATCGTTATTATTTTCCTTTATAACATAGTTATAAGGGAAAATAATCGCATTCTAATTACAGAATGCAATGTGCCCGGGCTTTAAAGGGTTAAAAATAATAAAGAGTTAACTTACCTTCTCCATTATGCGCGCAGAGCCCCAGAACGTCTTCTCTCTTGATAGTTTGGATGCTTGAGGACCTGTGGTGACGTCACAGGGTCACATGGTCCAATCATAGAAGCATTTGAGTGGACCATGTGACCCATGTGATCCTGTGACATCACGGCAGGTCCTTCATCCAATGTTGGATGAAGGACCTGCCGTGATGTTGGATGAAGGACCTGCCGTGATGTCACAGGATCACATGGTCCACTCAAATGCTTCTATGATTGGACCATGTGACCCTGTGACGTCACCACAGGTCCTCAAGCATCCAAACTATCAAGAGAGAAGACGTTCTAGGGCTCTGCGCGTACAATGGGAGAAAGGTAAGTTAACTCTTTATTATTTTTAACCCTTTAAAGCCCGGGGAACATTGCATTCTGTAATTAGAATGCGATTATTTTCCCTTATAGCTATGTTATAAAGGAAAATAATTACACATACAGAATACTCATCCCGAAACCAGACTTCAGTGATGAAGTCTGACTTCGGGTCTGGGTACCAAGCATGCGGATTTTTTCACGCGCGTGCTCAACGCACTACAAACGTTAGCACACGCGCGGAAAAATCGCTGCGATTCCCGCAACGCACCCGCATCTTATCCGGGCGTCAAACATGACGCCCGTGTGCAAGAGGCCTTAGTGGCCTTAACAGTGACATGTATAGGAATGGCACATAACCAAGGTGACGTGCATGTAGATGGACCAGAAGCAGCAAGGCAAGAGCTCTGCACTGGGCCAGGAGAATTCGTCAGTCTCATTTTTTTTTCCTTTGGCACCATCTCAATCCACTGACCATGGATTTCCAGTCTAGGAGAACCACTTTAAACGGGTTTTCTAGGATACTAATATTGATGGTCCTCTGCACTTTGTTTGACAGGGCAGCCAGCGAGAAACGTCATCACGTCTGGCCCTGACTTCTCCTCAAGTCAATTAAAGTGTAGAGGGTGTGGCAGTTGCAGAGAGAGTAGAGCCTCTAGGTGTAATGGCAACGCCCCCGTTGCTCCTAGAGGCTCATTTGCATCTATTAAAACATAATTTCTCTCAGCAATGCGGGCACATAGGAATACGGGACCAACACCGATGCCTTCACATGTAACAGGTCAGCCAGTGTCATAGGGACAAACCTGCCGACAGATGCCCTTTTTACAAATATTTACTAAGTCAATTTTTTTAGATGTATTTCCTCAATAAAAATGCTTGGAAAGGTAATCAATATTCTTCAATGTGAATGCCCGCCTCTGAATACCATATTTTTTTCCATATAATTAGAGCCCCGTGCAGATTAACTTCTTAATTTGTCATGGCGTTTAAAGTATAGACAAAGAGATAAAATACCATGTACAGTTATGGCTGCCTGCAGCAACCACTAGAGGGAGCTAATGGGCTTACTGTATACTGTTGATCAATTGAACTCAGTAATAAAGAAGTATCCAATGAGCACCTGAGCTCCCTCTAGTGGTGACAGCAGGTAGTCAAAATGTCATATTTTATCTCATCTATACAGGATATTTGGAGCTCTGTATCAGACAAAAACAAGCTATAAACTCTCTAAAGATATATTAAGAAAGTAATCAGCACATAAATGATCAAAATGGAGATTCATTTTAAGGATGAGTGTACTCTGGTTGGCGGTGCCACACATGTCTTTGTTTCTATCTCCGTTGCAGTATTACCCACATCTCGAGTCAATAAAGAATATTTACAATGGCTGCCAACTCTGCTCAGAAGAAGTCTTCCGGCTACGGACAGTGCGGCTGTTAAATATATATTAGATTATGAACTACATTTTCTGAACCTTGTAAATGTGACTGCACGACCACATGCCTCCCCCTTATTGCATTGTCAATAGCTCTTTCGGGATGGCAGCTATGATCTTCAGGAAATATCGATCCTAGTAAAATGCTCGGATATTTCAGTATTTTGCTGAGTGACACATTCTACGGATCATCTTGGCCATTTTATGAAGTCTTCTTGCATTAGTTTGACCCCTTCCTAATTGACCGTGAAGCCGTTTCCCAGCCTCTCCCTTGTTCTTCGGAGACCTCGGCGTCGTTCTGACGTGTGATGCGGTTGATGTGAGGGCTTCGAAGGTGGATGAGACGAGGACGTCTTTTGCCCACACAAACATCTTCTGTGTTTTCGCAGGTGCTCCGAAGCCATTTCTCTCCAGCTGAATTGCGGCTTTCTCCATTTATATTTTATAAGGCTCTGCTTAGATGTGCGCGCTTTCGGCTGAAGCTTTCAAGAGAGATCACCGAGACACAGCAGCTAAAAGCTTCAATATGTCAGCTTGATTTTGAAGAGCATGGTATGGGTCACGAATGTCTTCCCCACTCCTCAACCCCTACTGTGGCTTATCAGATTGGTGGAGCATCCACTTTGCACACCCTTCATGTGTTAAAATTTCTCCTGAAAAGAAATCCCACATGGAAATGTTAGAACGGCTCTGGGACATTTTTGAAAAACTCACACGATCTACAGCTAAAAAAAACACTACATAGAAGGATATAGTCCATCTAGGCAGAATGTTGTCTTAAAGTCAGGCCAAGCTTTGCTTAATATAGGATGAAGGTTTAGATGAGCGAAGTTATCAAAAGTCGGCTGCTTCGCCGTAGTTCAAAAAGAAAGTTGATTTGTTACGAATTACTTTGTCACATCGCATTCCATTGTATGTAGAGGGTGGAATGACAAGGAACGGCGATTACGTCGCCTCCCCATCATTGAACCCCTCAGATGCCGCATTCAATGCTGATCGCGGCATCTGACAGGCACATTCAGGTCTTTTAGGGGTTAATCAGGGGTTAAAAACAAAAAAAATACATACTCATCATACTCAGGCTGGCACCAATGGCGGCGCTGTGGTTGGCCCCTGTGGTGTTACTTAATATGGTTCCTGGGGGCACATTTTGGCTGGCTCCAGTAGGGTTGCTGTGGATTTATAGTGTGAGAAGATTATATCTGAATTTTATGAGAGCACTGTGGCTGACTCCTTTGTGGGCACTGTGGTTGGCTCCCGTGTGAGCACTGTGGCTGTCTCCGGTGTGGGCACTGTGGCTGACTAGTTTGTGGGCACTGTGCCTGTCTCCCATTTGGGCCCTGTGGCTGTCTCCCGTGTGGGCACTGTGCCTGTCTGCCGTTTGGGCACTGTGGCTGTCTCCAATGTGGGCACTGTGGCTGTCTCCAGTGTGGGCACTGTGCCTGTCTCCCATTTGGGCACTGTGCCTGTCTCCTGTGTTGGCACTGTGCCTGTCTCCCGTGTGGGCACTGTGCCTGTCTCCTGTGTGGGCACTGTGCCTGTCTCCCGTGTGGGCACTGTGGCTGTCTCCCATGTGGGCACTGTGCCTGTCTCCTGTTTGGGCACTTTGGCTGTCTCCTGTTTGGGCACTGTGCCTGTCTCCCATTTGGGCACTGTGCCTGTCTCCTGTGTTGGCACTGTGGCTGTCTCCCATGTGGGCACTGTGCCTGTCTCCCCTTTAGGCACTGTGCCTGTCTCCTGTTTGGGCACTGTGGCTGTCTCCCATGTGGGCACTGTGCCTGTCTCCCGTTTGGGCACTGTGCCTGTCTCCTGTTTGGGCACTGTGCCTGTCTCCCGTTTGGGCACTGTGCCTGTCTCTCGTGTGGGCACTGTGGCTGTCTCCCGTGTGGGCACTGTGCCTGTCTCCTGTTTGGGCACTTTGGCTGTCTCCCGTGTGGGCACTGTGCCTGTCTCCTGTTTGGGCACTATGGTTGTCTCCTCTGTGGGCACTGTGCCTGTCTCTCGTGGGGGCACTGTGGCTGTCTCCCATGTGGGCACTGTGGCTGTCTCCCGTTTGGGCACTGTGCCTGTCTTTGTTTGGGCACTATGGCTGTCTCCTGTTTTGGCACTGTGCCTGTCTCCCGTTGGGGCACTGTGCCTGTCTCCTGTTTGGGCACTGTGCCTGTCTCCCGTTTGGGCACTGTGGCTGACTCCTTTGTGGGCACTGTGGCTGTCTCCCGTGTGGGCACTGTGGCTGTCTCACGTGTGGGCACTGTGGCTGTCTCACGTGTGGGCACTGTGGCTGTCTCACATGTGGGCACTGTGGCTGTCTCACATGTGGGCACTGTGGCTATCTCCTATGTTTGTACGGTGGTTTTGTCCAGTGAGGTGAAGTAGAAAATTGGGCATTTAGAAAGGCAACCTTATAGTAGCAGATATTGTGCCAGCATGTTATTGTGGGCTTTCATGAAGATACTACATCCATACAAGCAGATAATAGTCAAGATTTTTTTCTGGAACCAGTTGATTAACCAAAATATTTTATAATCCAGAAACCAATCAAGTCTCCTAGAGGCCTAGCAAAAAATAACTGCTGCAGTCCTGGTCTACAGATATAGGATCTGCCCTACAATCGGCCTGGCAGCAGCAAATGCAGGTGACCCAGCGGGCTCGCCATGATCCTGCTCTCTCCGTTACAGAAGCACTACAACGCTTTCATGTTCCATTCATCTCATGATTTTATATGGCCGGTTTTGCATTGAAATTAGAAAATGTCAGCCCCTCCATCGCCGTCTGTCACATGGTCATATAATTGCCCAGAAACTGGTCCTCCGCTCATTCCTCCTGCCAGTAAATCTGTACGGCGGAGTCTGGGACTCTCTTAATAAATGTGCACACAGTAGCTGCACAGCTTCAGTGGAGAACTCGCTCATGCATATTTCAATTCCCAGGAATGTAATCAGTAAAAGAGAGATGAGAAAGTCGGAATACAGAACACTCTGGAAGGCAAATCAGAGACCGTACTTCAGCGTCTGTTAAGGTTGGACTTCTGAGGACTGGGCAGCCTGCCCTACACTCTAGTCCAGGGATCAGCAACCTCCCGCACTCCAGCTGTTGTGGAACTACAACTCCCAGCATCCTCCACTCACTTCTATGAGTTTTGAGAGCAGCCAAGCAAGTGTGCATGCTGGGAGCTGTAGTTTCACCCCACCTGGCGTGCCGGAGGTTGCTGATCCCTGCTCTAGTCATTTAGGAGATTGTAAGACATGCTTACAGTTATAGACACATGGTGGATAGTGATGAGCGGCATAGGCAATATTAAAATTTGCGATATTTGGCCAAAAATTCACCATAAATTAGCAAATTCGAGAATTTGTGATCTCCATTATTTACTTGATTGCGAAAATCAGCAATGTAATATATTCGCGGTAAGAATTCGCGATTAAAATATTCGCGATCAACACTAAGGGGTAGGCAACTTTCCTATTGGTTACTAGGGATGTTGCTAAGTGCCGATATTCGTGATAAATTCGCAATTAGTATATTCGCGATCAACACTAAGGGGTAGGCAACTTTCCTATTGGTTGCTAGGGATGTTGCTAAGTGCCGATATTCGCGATAAATTCGCAATTAGTATATTTGCGATCAACACTAAGGGGTAGGCAACATTCCTATTGGTTGCTAGGGATGTTGCTAAGTGCTGATATTCTAGATAAATGCGCAATAAATTCTCGATTCGAATATTCGCGATCAACACTATTCTTGGATACAAATATATAGCACTATATTCTAAATATTCGCGAATTCTCAAAGGGCTGATATTCGCGATTAAAATTCGCGATTTGAATATTCGCGCTCAACACTAGTGGTGGATCAGAGACTGCAGAAGTAATGTCCCTTTAAAGAAGCACTCCAGCTAAATTATTTTTTTACCTATAGAGTGCAGCATAGACTAAAACTGAAGAGTAATGTAGAGGCTCTTGTGTATACTTGTTTTACTTTATGTGACATTTATGGGTTTTCCGTCACCTTCATTTCTTCTTCCCCTATGATATGGGCAGCCTTGGTTTCCCATCATGCATCTTTTCTGAGGCAAGTGATACATTTGGGACATAAAACTGTTCCCTAACTACCCCTACAGAGACTCAGTGAATCCTTATGTGATGCAGCTTCAGCCTGTCTCCCCTAAACCCTGCTTGTGATAGGTTTCTCCCTGTCAGGGGATAGGGGAAAGCAGTGTGAAGCTGCATTTAAGAGGATACACTGGAGATTCTGCACACAGGTTGCATGGGTATTGTCAGTCAGTGGAGTTTATAACTGTGCAGCCAATCATTGTATTAGCCTATTAGAGCAGGTAAGACAGAAAGGATATCTTCAGAAGAACTCTATACATAAAGAGACATGCAGAGAAACAAGGAGGGGAGGTGTTGATAGAGGATGATGTAATCCTGAATTTCACAGGAAGTCAGCTACACAGGAGATAGATAGTAGTCACCAGCACTCACTCAATTGCACACTGCCCGGGAGAGGAGCGAGCTACACAGGAGAGACTGACATCCTGTCTACACAGGGGAGCAAGCTCTGGACTGGTGGTCAGACTGGGGTTTACATGATAACCACTGCCCATAATGAAAGAGTTTAGTTAAAAATGAAAAGAAACCGACTTGTGGCATAGATTATAATTCTGCACCACAGGTCGGTTTCCATACAGATTTTTTTGTGTAGTGTGTGGAAAATAATTTGCTCCTATTATAACACCTTCTATGGCATCTGTCAGCAGATTTGTACCTATGACACTGGCTGACCTGTTACATGTGCGCTTGGCAGCTGAAGACATCTGTGTTGGTCCCGTGTTCATATGTGCCTGCATTGCTGAGAAAAATATATTTTAATATATGCAAATAAGCCTCTAGGAGCAACGGGGGCGTTGTCATTACACCTAAAGGCTCAGTTCTCCCTGCAACTGCCACACCCTCTGCACTTTAGGAGAAGTCAGGTCCAGGTGTGATGATCTTTACACTGCCTAGTCCAGAAGGAGCAGCAGTTGCAGAGAGAGCAGAGCATCTAGGTGTAATGACAACTCCCCCCTTGCTCTTAGGGACTCATTTGCATATATTAAACTTTTTCTCAGCAATTCGGGCACATATGAACATGGGACCAACACAGATGTCTTCAGCTGCCAAGCACATATGCAACAGATCAGCCATTCATGACGCAGTGATTTTTCATTTTTCCCATTTTTGCGTTTTTTGTTTTCTACTCCCTGCCTTCCCAGAGCCATAACTTTTTTATTTTATTCTTCCATTCACATAAAAGGGTCATTCATCAAATCAGCTTGGCAGTCTAAAAAAGTCACAACTGGGACCTTTGGTTAAATTTACGACATTTCGTGATCCTCGACAATTTTCACAGTGGTCTATCTTTAAAGGGGTATTCCCATCACATACAATGGGGGCATATCGCTAGGATATGCCCCCATTGTCTGATAGATGCGGGTCCCACCGCTGGGACCTGCACCTACAACGAGAACGAGTGGGGAGAGCTGTGGCTGGAGGACCCGGGTTTTCCCGGGGTCCGTCCACCACCAAGGGCTGCTCCCCACTGCTCTCATAGTAGTGAATGGGAGCACACCGCACATGCACGGCCCCTGCTCCTATTCATTTCTATGGGGCACACGGAAATTGCCGAACCAGGGCTCGGCTATTTTCGGCGGCCCCATAGAAATGAATGGAGGGGGGCTGCGCATGGGACCAGCACCTATCAGAAAATGGGGGCATATCCTAGTGATATGCCCCCATTGTCTGAGATGACAAAACTAAAAGTGAGATTAGACCTGGATTATGGCTCATTTACTTTGTGCAACTTTTGCAAAAGTTGCAAAAAAGTCACAACTTATGCCTGGCAACCCCCTGGTCTACTTTTACACATAAAGGTGTAAACCACAATATACTCACGCCATATATTTTATTAAGGTGCACCGATTCATAAATTTGGTGGAGGCACACAAACCAATGCCAGACTTAAAACTGACACAAAAACAACCTCAAATGATAAATGACTCCCATAAGGTCTTGATTTTAGTAGGCGTTGCTCCTTTTAATATCGCATACGATATACTGAAGTGGAATTGGAAAAAAAGCTATTCTACTACAGTTTTATGGCCTTTTTTATGATGTTACATTTTTGTAGTTTTTTGTCTTTTAACAATAGTAAAATAAAAAAACTTTGGGAAAAAGTATTTTTCTCTTTGTATTGCCATATTCTGATCCCATAACTTTCCCATACTTACCGTTAGTCAACGGTGTTGTGTGAGTGCTAATTTTTTGCAGGGCAATCTGTATTTTTAACTGATACTGTTTTGGGGTATGTATGACTGTTTGATCACTTTTTGTTTAATTCTGTTTGGAGATGAGGCAACAAAAAAAACAGTGAATCGGCTATGATTAGCTTTGATTCTTTTTTGTAAATGTATTATAAATACGTTCAATCGTATGGGCATTATGGGACATGGTGATGACTTTTATCTTTTTATTATGTATTTTTAATATGGGCAAAGAGGGTGGTTTTTATAATTTTTACCTTTTTTTGTAAACTTTTTGTTTCTTCATATTTTTAAAGTCCCCCAGGGTACTTTAACATACGATCATCTGATCACCTCCCCCACATACTGCAATGAATTACCATTAAGTCTATTGGAGATTTCCTATGTTCCCATGGAGCCCTGCCACTCCCTGCAGAGGGCCCAAGGCTGCCACAACAACCGACCCGCTCTATTAATCTCGTGGCTGGGGAGCCACTTAGTGCCCGGGAGTACAGCGCTCCCTAGAAAAGACCTGTGGTCGCAATTGACCACGACATCTGACGAGTTAAAAGTCTGTGTTTGGTGTTATCGCCGATCATAGACTTTGCCCTCGGGTGGTCTGCCTGACATTCCACGTACATGTACAGCGGATATCTGGAAGAGGTTAACGGGCTGTCGGGGTTTACATAAACATTGCCAAACATGTTCATAGGTTATGTTGGGTCAGCTCCACTAAAACTAAGCTGCAGATGATGTGTTGTGCTGTCTTCGGAAGAAAGCAGCCATGTTTTTCTCCCACTGGGACCCCCCTTTAAAGATTTTTTCAGGAAGATTTATTTTTTTTAAAAGAGGCCAAAAGGGGTCAAAACTGGTTTAGAATACCTGCTTTCTCCAGTGGGTTATTGCTGTGGTCAGTGATTGATTGAGCAGGAAGTCCAAGCCCTTTGTGTCGAACCAAGACCAGGAAGTTCAGAGAGGCAGGGACCGGAGCAGCCTCGGAATGGCAACGGTCAGAGATTGGTGGGGTGAATATGACATACGCTAATTTTTATTGTTAATCAAAAACTCTACCTTTAAGAAAGTTTTGCTACTTAAACAGAGCCTGCACCTTTAACGATGTTCTGTCATTGAACTGGGACCCCGCCGACCATAGAGAGGGCAATGAAGCTGTACTGTGCTTAAGATTTTGTGGCTGAGGAACGAGCCCTCCCCTCCTCAAGGAGTAGACAAGGAAATGTTGTGTAACTAATGCATCTAATTAATCTGGAGTTAATTCAGTGGATGGCAGCGGCTCCTGCATTCGAATCCGGCGACTTTCAGAAGCGAGGGGAGGAAGGCGGCTGTGACTCTGGCTTTTATGGGAAGTTTTATGCCCAATCATATAGCGGCAGGAGATAGTGTACATTAAGCGAGGATCTGTGTATATGACAACGCACTATAAAACTGATGGAGAGCGGCTCTTGATACGTATTAGGAGAATGCAGCGGGGATTTCTTCATTATTACCTGCTCTTCCTGAGAAGCCTGTATAGATTTACCCCTGGCCCGCGCCATCCGCTCCCGCAGATTTACAGCCACCATTTTACGGTATTGATAAAAGATATGGACATAACGCTATAATTAATGAGGGACCTGTGTGCATTTCATGATAAATAGCTCCCAGCCTTCATAACACAGAGGACATTTTTTTCCTTAAAGGGAACCCATCGCAGCACAGATGATATCTTAAAGGGCTCTTTCAGTTGATGGCCTATGAACCTGTCAACAGAGCGAAGGGGCAACTGGAGCCCCCCGTACAAATGTGGCCGTGCTTGGTACTGCAGCACAAATCATTCAATCCTTTTCCACCCTGTGCTATAAAAGTACAGTGCAGGAGACTTTAATTAAAGGGGTATTCCGGGATTACTATGTTTTATAACAGATCTGCTCATGTTGTTGCTTACCTCATGTACATCTTCCCTATGTTTTTTTTTTCAATTTGGACCCCTTTTGACTCTATAAACCAATCCCTCTGGTTTGTTTCCCTCCTGAATGTAGCACTTCCTGTTGCTGTCTCCAACCAAACCCATGATGCACTTCTCCTTTCTCTGCCAAAGGTCCGGCACCGCCCCTAACAACGCCTAGCTAGTTAATAGCTCCTCCCAGCCTGTCGATTACATAGACACTCCCTTATCACTGCCCCTTACACCACCCAGCTAGTTTATAGCATCTCCCACCGAGCTAGTTACATAGACACTCCCCTATCACTGCCTCCGCCCATGGACATGACATCACAGGAAATAAGACAGAGCGGCGTAGTCATGTGACCACAGCCCTGAACAGGAGATAACAGGAGATTGGATCCGCCAAAGTTATGAAGAGGCGTCAGCCATAACTCTTCATAACTAGACCATTTCTAAAGAAGGCATAGAAAATGATGAATGAGAAGGGCCTGTCGACCCGTCCCATTCCTCGCCTACTTTTTAAGAAATGGCGTGAGCAGGGAAATGCTGCAGATTGCAGCGCAAATAACCTTTGCGCTGCAATCTGCTCCTGAAATACACCTAGAACAGGCGCATTTCTGGATAATAAATGACCCCCATAATATTTTATTACTTTAAAGGCTATGAACACCTTCGGGGGCATTTTGTGGTCATTTTGAGCTACAAATCATTTTTTCAGTTGGTCTTCTTTAATAATGCACAGCCCTTTCTGAGACACAGGGGTTAAACATCAGTCTGTTTGCAAGCTGTCGCTCTGTTTCTTTGTATCCTGTCAGCTGAAGGCTCATGCCTAGCTCTAATTTCTGATCTCTAGACAAAACAGCAAACAGGCCATATTCTTAGGGCGGTTTCGCATTACCGTTAGAAATTCCGAAAATAGTGTTCTGTTATAACAGAGTTATAACGGAATTCTAGGACGGAATGCAAATGGAAGCCTTTAAAAGGCATTTTGTTTTGCTCCGTCTTAATCCATCACGGACCATGTGATTGGACCATGTGATGTGACATCATCACAGGTCCTTTAGACTGCAGCTAATGCTTGAAGAGAGAAGAGAGATCGCCAACTAAGCGATGAAGTGGCTGAGGTAAGTAAAAAATTTTATTTTTAACCCCGTAATCCTCATTCTACAAAGCATTCTTTATTGAGAATGCTATTATTTTCCCTTATAACCATGTTATAATGGAAAATAATAAAGATCGGGTCCCGTCGCTTAGCAACCATGCAGGAAAATCGCACTGCATCCGCACTTGCTTGCGGATGCTTGCGATTTTCCCGCAGCCCCAGTCACTTCTATGGGGCCTGCGTTGCGTGAAAAAACGCAGAAACTGGAGCATGCTGCAATTTTCACGCAACGCAGAAGTGATACGTGAAAATCACCGCTCACGTGCACAGCCCCATAGAAATCAATGGGTCCGGATTCAGTCCGGGTGCAATGCGTCCACATCGCGCATTGCACCCGCGCGGAAATCACGCCCGTATGAAAGGGGCCTAAGGACTGTTGATGCGCCAAAAATTTCCAAGTTGTGAACACTCCTTTAAGTGAATAGACTGAGTTGCAGTACCGGGCACAGCCACCCTTTTTCACAGCGAAAAAGTCACATCACCCCAGCTACCCCCTTAATCAGTCCAGCCACACAGTGATCATCCAACAATGGCGTGTCCAAAAGAGAGCCCATCGAGTGAAAATCCTAGAAAACCCAGTTTGGGGGGGGGGGGGCGGGGGATAAGCCACGGTGACAGCGGCTTATTTCCCAATGCTCACTGTAAACACAAGCCAAGAGTGCGTGCATATAGGGTTGTCGGAAGGAATAACCATTGTGTGTATGGACAGCTTCAGATACAAAAGAAATCCCCAAAATATATCACTATTGCTAGGGGAACCCCTACCCATCATCTGTAATGTGTAGAAGGACCCACAACAAGTGTTCAGTTTAGCTACAGCACCTCCGCAGGTGAAACCAAGAATTACACAGATTCATTTAATGTGTTGTCCACGTAACGTATGGTGTCCACCAGTGGAAGACGCTCTTTGTAGCCACTCAATGCTCTGGATAACAGATGAGGACCCTGGATATCGGATACTTCATTTTGGTGTCAGCATCCCTTTAATTCTGAACATAATACTTATAGGATGAATATATAATATATGACTCCCCCTCCCCTATGAATTGGAGTCTTCTGATTCAACCAGTAGGCTGATGACTGGGGGAGGACAGCCGAGGGGTTTGAAGCGACGGGGGGGGGGGTAAGAATGGTTTCTGTCTCCCTGAAAGTCGTGAAATATGTTAATTCAGGATTTTCCAGGAAGCCGCATTATGTTTCCATTTTGTGTTGTCACCACAGTTTTATTTTTTTTAACACTTTTTTTCAATTTGTTTCCAGTCTACATTTGCGAGCAGAATGAATTGCTCTGACTTAGTCAATGTTTTCTTCTACTTGATGTATTTGCGGTTTGAGGAATGCTTGAGACTGGAGAAAGATCTCGAGAAAGCAAATGCAGGAGTCGGCAAACCCTCGTAAGACGGGAGAACATTAACCGTCTGAACCTCTGAGCGAATGTGAGAGAACTGAAAATTAGATTTTAATCATATGGGAACTTTTCAGTTTTACCAAGGTACATAAACAGCATGCTCTGTCACCTGCTATGGGGACACTACGCCACCGGCATGCCGTCATGCTGCTGGGGTTTAGGGTCCCAAACCTGCCCAGAGCAAACCCATAGGTCCCTGCAAAAGAAGTGTAAAAAGATTTTCCGAGATTTTTATACTGATCGATTCTGTATCTGATAGGTGAGGGTCCGACACCCAGGACCCCCAACAATCATCTGTTTGAGAAGGCAGAGGTGCCTGCAGTAGCGCTGCAGACTTCTCTCTGCTTTTCCTAGGGGAATGGGGCTGAGCTGCCATACCAAGCACAGCCACTATGCAATGTATGGCGCTGTGCTTGGTGAGCTGCGAGAAGGCCTCGGCTCTCACAGGAGTGCTGCTGCCTTCTCAAGCAGCTGACCAGAGGGGTTCCCAGGTGTTGGACCCGCACCGATCAGATACTGATGACCGATCCTGAGGACAGGTCATCATTAAAAAATCCTGAAGAACCCTTAAATTAAATTCAGATTTGCCAAAGGAGTGCAAGAATCTTCTCCAGTGGCATCGGGGGCATGCACACAATGCCAATGAGGCAGAAGATGGTAGACCTCTCTTTACTGCACATGCGCTGCACTCTGGTGCACGTGTGTAACACCCCAGAGTGGTGTTACTGCAACATCGCGGTCCGCTAGGGGTCCCTTTAAGAGTATAAAAGTTACTTGTTTTGTCATGACACCAGTTGAGTGAAGCAACAAGGGCACAGGGCCCTGTTAGTGATATGGTAATACCCAGGTGTAGGAATGCCAGAGTGGCCTATAATGTTACTTTAAGGTGTTGTGCACGTGTCACGGTGCTCCTACCTGGATATGCTCGAACCCCAGGCGTTGGCTCTGATGCAGATAAAATGGTAGTTGGTGAAGGGGAGGATGAAATAAATTGTGTCAAGACCTTGTGTATAGTAACAGCTTTACTTGAATAAACTTTCATCAGGAAACAATCTTCCAACTTTGTCTTGGTTACTGGCAGGCTTTGGCATTAATTCTGGAAGGCAAACACACTCTGCTATGCTACATCTGTTGCTCTCTAGCTCTGCTGTGCTAACAGGATTGAATAGAAACTTTTCCTTTGCTGCTGTACTTAGCTTTCTGTAGAGCTGTCTCTGTCTTTGTCTTTATCTTTATTAAGAGAACTTTCTTCCTGGCTTTGGAAGCTTTCAGTTTTTTCCACTTGTTCCAGCAGAGTCGATGGTACTCTGGCTGGCCTTGGCAGGGCTCATCCAGCAGGGACAAGGGCATGCTTCTTTCCCCAAGCAGGGGATCCTCTCGACTGACCTTCACTAACTAAAACTCCTCACACTCTAGAGAGGGCTAGAATGGATAGAAGGTTCCATTCTAGGCAAGGTAGCTCTGCCCTAAATGCCGCCATCTGCTGGTGAACCAGGTACATTACATTTACACACAACAGTTGCAAAATAGAGAATGCACAGTGTTTGAACCTGGAATAAATACACATGATGACATGGAATCAACCATGGGGGATAGTGGAGAGGTGTAAAGGGTGGTAATGCACCTCTGGGGCGTTACATTACCACTTCTGCACCCTGCTACTGTCTTTATTTTTCTAACCTAATGTCATCTTATGTATGTCTTTCCAGGTCCTCTACAATAAGAGAGGTGGGCGAATCCCATTTCCTGCAGGAATGGTGGGGACCAGTTTCTAGTTAGTCTAGCCTCAGGAGCCAGGAGAGTTCCCTGGTCTAATCTAGAGATAGACCATACAAAGTGAAGTGCAGCATACAAGAAGAAGCAAAGTCATACAGTCAGCCTGTCCATACAGCAGAGCCAGAGAGAAACAGATGTAGCAGAGCCAGAGTTTTGTTTTGTTGCCCCCTGTTTGTTCCTCATCCAGATGGACATGTTTGTCAGGACTCCCCCCATCTGCAGAAACACTCCCAGTTGCGCACGTGTGCGCCCAATTCCTTTTTTCCCCCTTCTCAGGTTAAGTGAAAAAAGAAGAGGTTCTCATTATTATTGCTGCTATCGTATACCCATGTGGATTACCAATGTTTCTACCCCATGTGGATTACAAATATTATTACCTCATGTGGATTACAAAGGACTTTTGCACTACATGGTTCCAATTTGGTGCACTTGATCCGCCAGCACTAAAGAAAAAGACTCTAATGTGAATTTGATTGCACTATGCTATTGCTTTAAAGACACTAACGTTTTTACAGGTTCTGCAACGTTTAAGTTTTCTACCCATTGTATGTACTTTCTTACAGGTACCGCAATGCTAATGTGTGTTTAGAGGGAGTAACCCTCCTGGATATGTGGGAGAGAACCGGCTCCTCATCCTAGTTTGTCTATGTCCTAAGGCCTTGTGCACCACCTTAAGTAAATTTTTGAGGCTACCTGTTTAGTCATCAAGGTGACCGTGCGAAAAGCTTTCTATAGACCTTGGTGCTTGGAAGGGGAATACAGGATGAATCCACCCTTCTATTTGCGGGCGTCTCATAGTAACGTGCAGCACTTTAACCTTCCTTGGGTACCCTTAGAGCACAACATAAGCACAAGCCAAGGACAGCTTGTTTTCAGTGAGGGGGAATGTAACACCCCAGAGTGGTGTTACCACTTCTGCACCCTGCTACTGTCTTTATTGGTCTAACCTCATGTCATCTTATGTATGTCTTTCTAGGTTCTCCACAATGTGCATTCATAATCTTATTATGTTCACATGTAATGTGCCTGGTTCACCAGCAGGTGGCAGCAAAACGGCAGAGCTGTACGTAGATAGAATAGAACCTTCCATTCCATTTTACACCCCCCTTTCTGGAGAGAGGTGGGCACGTCCCTCTTTCTGCAGGAAGGGTGGGGGCCAGTTTCTAGTTAGTCTAGCTTACCCCCTGCTAGGGGACAGGTGTGCAGGGACAAGTCTCTGCTGGACGTGCCCAAGCCAGCCAGAGCACCCTCAGCTCTGCTGGCCATGGAGGCCAAAGCTTAGAGAGGAAAGTTCACTGGCCTAATCTAGAGACCATACAAAGTGAAGTGCAGCATACAAGAAGAAGCAAAGTCATACAGTCAGCCTGTCTGTACAGCAGAGCCAGAGAGAAACAGATGTAGCAGAGTTGAGTTTGCCTGCCAGTTTTTATGCAAAGTAAAGCTGCTGTTCGACTACATACAAGGTCTGGACTCAATCTTTCTTTCAAATCCCTCAATTATCCAGCCGTATCCTGTGACACACATTGAGAGACATTTTAGGCCATACTATACCACTCGGCATTCCTACACCTGGGTCGCGTTATAGAGGGCCCTAGGGGAAGGCTCTCGTTGCACATGCGCAGTAAAGCAAGGTGTACTGCCCCCTGCATTTTTGGCACATGCGCCTGATGATGTTGGAGAACAGTTCCAGACTTGTCCTCTGTCAAAACATATTGTGTATAATCTTACTGTCTGTACTGACTGGGAGTGCACTAGAGAAAAGGGTGGTAAGTGCCATGGTTTGGTTTCAGCACTAGTTTTAGCCTGGACAGTTCCCAGAGCCCACTGGGCCTGATGGGGCCACAACTATATGGGTAAATATGTCGTATACTTTTCAGGCCATGGGTGAGTTAGACAAAAAGAAAACCAAAATATCTGCATCCTTAAGGGGTTAAATGTATTCAAGACTGTAATATAATAACGTGGCTCTTATTTAGTGCTGACATCCCTTCCGATTTGGCATGTGCAGTGTCCATTGGATCGACATATAGAAAACATACGCAGGAAAAGTGCAGTTTCCTCTAATAGTACAGTGAGTACAAGGCCAATAAAATCCACCAATAAAGGACTAATTGATGTAATTGGCGCCAGGGTAATGCTTCACAAGGGACCAATGTCTCAGTAACTGGAGTTAGTTTTCAAGAAGTTTCCACTAAGCTTTATCGCTGATCACACAAGGTATTTCACTTTTGAATGAAAACTAACAGCATCCCCTGCTTTCTCAGTCTCTTCAGTAGAATAAAAGGCAACTCGTCTGGCTGGCCACAGCTTCCTCCAGCAAAATCAGCTGATTGCAAGGGATTCCGGAAGCAGGACTCGGGCGATCATCTGATCATCTTGGAGGCCACTTCAAGAAAGGCGTAGTCTCTGATGAGATGCAGTGCCCAGGTTTGGGGTTCTCCCACCCCCTTTTCCCCGGATACTGTTAAGGTGTCATCACGTTTTTTTGTTCTCCAGAAGGGATGGTAAGGCGTGGTGCACCCCAATGGGAAAAAAAGTCCAGAGAGTCAGGGTCTGCCGTTAACCAGTGCGCTTCTTTACTGGAGGAATTCAAGTGCAAAACAATACAGACAATGCACTGAGCTGGTTTCTCCAATCTCTACCCAGGTGGAAGAGAGGTTTGTACTGAGGAAAGGCCTGAGCTAGCTGTCCCTCTCTCTCTCTCTCTCTCTCTCTCTCTCTCTTTCTCTCTCTCTCTCTCTTTCTCTCTCTCTCAGAAGGCTGGCTCCCTGGCCAAAATCTGGCAGCCCAGGGTCTGTGGATCAGTCATTTAGCTGGCTCTTTGGTTAGTGGGTTTATAACCCAGGGTGTGTAGTTCAGCATTTCCATCTTAGCATCTTCTTCTGGTCACTCATGCTCCAACTAAGCACTGGTCCCTATCTTCAGACAATTAGGGGCTCTGACTGCTTTCCTTATATGCAATTTTTAGCTGAACTAGAACCTTCTAGTGGGAGGGGTGGAGTGGAGACGCACAGCCTAAACAAAATGAATGTTACAATTTTAGTCTGTCATAGACTTGTTTAGAGCTTGAATGAAAGTCTATGGGAATGAATAAGCATTTTTTTACAGACATAAACAAGTATTCAGACATATAATAACAGGATTAAACCAGAAGGTCAGCGTGTCCATTTCCCGCCCAATACGTTGCATTGGTTAAAAGTCATAAAGTCTCTCGGTATTAGCTGGCTGTGCATTAACCCTTTCCACAGTGCAGTGCAGGTATAGTGCAATAATGGTACAAATGCACAGGATATATTACCAAAAAAAAACATAAATGCAGTTAAACAATATGAAAACAGTAGAAGTGCACACAACAGATTAGATCGAAGTGCAAGGTAACCCTTTAAAGTGTAATCAAGTAGGGAGTTGATGGCTTTGCATAGTAGCAATGGGGTAATTATAGTCCAAAATACCTTTGCTCCAGGGCAAAAAATTACTTTGTGTCTACACCTCCTATGCAAATGTATCTGTTTCCATAGCAACAGACTACAAACCCTGTGTAGTCTCATCCTTGCTAAGCTAGTAAATGCCACATAGTTAAGCAGGGACAGATAGAAGGGAGAAGACTGGGGTTTGTTTGTAGTCTGTTACCATGGAGATACGTAGGTCTGCATAGGTGCTGTACACACAAAACGGTAGCAGATTTTTAAAATTACGTTTATTTGCAAAATTGCTTGATTTTTCATTGTGGATACATTGGAGCCATCATCTGGTTGAGAAGGTGGACACAGCCGTTACCTTCTTGATATCTCTTTTCGTTGTTCCAGGCCCAGATTTCTTGACCGCAATTGTTAAATGAGGCTGGAGATGTTTGGAGGTTGTTACATGAGCAGTAAGTGGAAAGACTACAGCAGTCTGAATGCAGAACCGCGGTAACCTGTCAGTAGAACAAGCGGCAGAACCAGTTTGTTACCAGTGATCAGCCCTGACAGCGTCGCTCTCGGACTGGCGTAACACGCTCTCTCCATAGTGCATGCTTCCCTTTCACCAGTTCTAACCCTGTCTCTCTCTTAGAGCAATAATGTATTCTGCCGCCCAGGGGAAATTCAGCTTTTACCGGCATTTAAAAATTCATTATGTAATAGATACAGATGTAACCGTTCCATTGTTCCCTAGAAAACACAAGTTATTCTATTACGGAGTATAGTATTCTTGGGATTCGGAGCGCACTGCTGAAATCTCCCAGAATGCAATGCCCAGGCAGCCTGTCATCCAGGCATAGTGAGAATAGGAAAATATGGCCGTATTCAAGATGGATGAGGTCTATATTTTTTTCATCCTGATCTTCCTGGTTCATGGATATAATGGCTATGGGTGATGTAACTCTCACAACAGACGAGGTTAATACATACCTCCCAACTTTTGAAATTCGCAAACAGGGACAATATGGGCAGCGTGTGTAGCGCATTGCGGTAATTTTTTTCATTTAACATCTGTTGTGGGTAAACTGTTTGAAGGGTTTCTAAGAGATGCTATCTTGGAGTATCTCAATGAAAATAAGCAAAAAACGCCATATCAGCATGGCTTCATGAGGGATCGGTCATGCCAAACAAATTTAATCAGCTTCTATGAGGAGGTAAGTTCTAGACTTGACAGCGGCGAATCAATGGGTGTTGTATATCTGGACTTCTCCAAAGCATTTGACACTGTACCTCATAAAAGGTTATTATATAAAATGAGGATGCTCGGACTGGGAGAAAATGTCTGTATGTGGGTAAGTAACTGGCTGAGTGACAGAAAACAGAGGGTGGTTATTAACGGTAGATACTCAGATTGGGTCACTGTAACTAGTGGGGTACCTCAGGGGTCAGTATTGGGCCCTATTCTCTTCAATATATTTATTAATGATTTTGTAGAACGCCTGCACAGTAAAATATCTATTTTTGCAGATGACACTAAACTGTGTAAAGTAATTAACACTGAAGAGGACAGTTTTCTGCTACAGAGGGATCTGGATAGATTGGAGGCTTGGGCAGAGAAATGGCAGATGAGGTTTAACACTGACAAATGTAAAGTTATGCACATGGGAAGGAATAATGCAAGTCACCCGTACATACTAAATGGTAAAACACTCGGTAACAATGACATGGAAAAGGATCTTGGAATTTTAATAAACAGCAAACTAAGCTGCAAAAACCAGTGTCAGGCAGCTACTGCCAAGGCCAATAAGATAATGGGTTGCATCAAAAGGGGCATAGACGCCCGTGATGAGAACATAGTCCTACCACTTTACAAATCACTGGTTAGACCACACATGGAGTACTGTGTACAGTTCTGGGCTCCTGTGAACAAGGCAGACATAGCAGAGCTGGAGAGGGTTCAGAGGAGGGCAACTAAAGTAATGACTGGAATGGGGCAACTACAGGACCCTGAAAGGTTATCAAAATTAGGGTTATTCACTTTAAAAAAAAGACGACTGAGGGGAGATCTAATAACTATGTATAAATATATCAGGGGTCAGTACAGAGATCACTCCCATCATCTATTTATCCCCAGGACTGTGACGAGGGGACATCCTCTGCGTCTGGAGGAAAGAAGGTTTGTACACAAACATAGAAAAGGATTCTTCACTGTAAGAGCAGTGAGACTATGGAACTCTCTGCCTGAGGAGGTGGTGATGGTGAGTACAATAAAGGAATTCAAGAGGAGCCTGGATGTATTTCTGGAGTGTAATAATATTACAGGCTATAGCTACTAGAGAGGGGGCGTTGATCCAGGGAGTTATTCTGACTGCCTGATTGGAGTCAGGAAGGAATTTTTTTCCCCTTAAGTGGGGAACATTGGCTTCTGCCTCACAGGGTTTTTTGCCTTCCTCTGGATCAACTTGTAGGAAACAGGCCGAACTGGGTGGCCAAATGTCTTTTTTCGGTCTTATATACTATGTTACTATGTTAGATAAGGCCGCGTCTCATAACTATACACAACCAGTCCCCTTAATGCCCCCCCCCCCCATAGTAATGATTCCCCTTTTGTTGTAATGCCCCCATCCCTCCTTCATAGTAGTTATACCCATTGCCCATACGTGCCCCCTTCACTGTAGTTATGCCCGGATTTGTTCCCCCTTGATATGTGCCCCTTCACTGCCCACATGTGCCTCCTTCACAGTACCTATGTCCCCTCATGGCAGTAAAGATCACGTGTCCCCTTCATATAAACTATGCCCAGATATGCCTCTTCACAGTAGTTATGCCCAGATATTCCCTGTCACAGTAGTAATGCCCACATGTGCGCCCTTCATAGTAGTTATGCCCAGATATGTGCCCCTTCACAGTAGTTTTGCCCAGATATGTGCCCCTTCACAGTAGTTCTGCTCAGATATGTGCCCCTTCACAGGAAGTTTAAAAAAAATGTAAATAATCACCTAGTTCCTCCAATGATCAAAGTTCACACTGCCCTCCCCAGCAGCAGCCACAGGATACAGTCAGACATTGCACTGCTGTTTAGGAGGAGCAGAGGCTGACTCCTGACCTGCACTGCTCCTCCTACACAGTCCAGCAGTGTGGAGCGCCGGCAGCTGAACTGAATGGTTAGGCAGAGAGCAGACTGCTCCCTACTTCACCATTACAGGCAACTGTCTCTCTGTCCTATGGACATGCCTCAACAGTTCCGGGACCGCAGGACAGTCACCAAAATCTGTGAATGTTCCGCCAGATCTTGGACAGTTGAGAGGTATGGTTGATATGCTTTTCAGGGTCAATAGAAAGCTTGTTGGTGACATCCAGAATGTTGCGAAAAAGGGAGTCTTCCTGTGCTCTTGGAGGACTAGGGAACTCTCCGGCATGGGTGCTCCTCCTGCCAAGTCTATAATAAAGTGTGAACAAGGAGAAGTCTAGGAAGTCAAAGGAGGCAGTGGCCTAAAACAGTGTGGCCAGGAACCATCTGCAAACCTTCCACCTTAGCTCAGCCCCTGATTTGCCAAGGAATGCCCACCAAACCAGACAGACACGCCCATGAAGAGCACATTTGGATAAGTGGTATACCCTTTGAGGTCCATTTCAGTGAACAGTCCCGCAAATAGCAGGACAGATATGGCCTCTAGGGTTTGGGTGCTTCAGTCTGATAGGGGTAGGAGGTCTGGGCACTGTGGCCATAATGTAACACCACGAGTGACATTAGCACCCCCACTCCTTGCTTACGTCTGTTTATGCACGAACAATATCCTTTAATGCATTTATTCCAGGTCCTCCACATAATGCATCTCCTGTTATAACATTTAATTATGTTCATGTAATGCTGTTGGTTTACGAGCGGGTGGCAGCAAAGCTTGGCAAGCTACAGTATCAGGGACTGGACTTAGGCCTCTTTCACACTTGCGTTGTAAAGATCCGGCGTGCATCCGGCACAACGCAAGTGAACTGAAAGCATTTGAAGACTGATCAGTCTTCAAAATGCTTTCAGTGTTACTATGGCAGCCAGGACGCTACTAGCGCCCTGGTTGCCATAGTAGCAGTTGGGAGCGGGGGAGCGGTTGACATACTGAACGGAAGACATCCTGATGCGTCCTGAACGGATTTCTCTCCATTCAGGATGCATTGGGATAATCCTGATCAGTAGCTTTCCGTCCTAGAGACCCGAGGACGGAACTCTAGGACGGAAAGCTAAAACGCTAGTGTGAAAGAGGCCTTAGTTTTTACAGTTTATGATTTTCCTGCCTGCGATGTACAGGTAGTTAGAGAGGGGGGAGTGAGTCAGCCCCTGCGACTGTGAGGTGGTGTGTAAGAGACTTGCCCCTGCCGGGTAAGCTTTCACAACGGACTAAAGATAAGATAAGCTGCAACACAGAGAAAGTTGGGAACTTTATCCAGCTTATTCGTACAGCATAGTTGTGTTTGTGAGCAGAGTAAGAGTTTGCCTGCCAGAAGTGTTTTGTTAATACTTGCTGGAGACCAAGATAATTCAAGTTACTGGAAACCATTTGGATTACAATTTTACTGTTCAACGTTTATTCAAGTCTGGACTCAAATTCTTTCCTTTATCATGCAAGGTAACCCCTTCCCCTTTGCACTGCTTCGGACCACCGCACCTGGAATTCCAACCATTAACAAAGGTAGGAGCACAGTGACAAGTGTATCCATCAACCCCAAGGGATTTTGGGACCTATTCAACACCACCCTGGCCTACCCTATCTTTGGCACTTTTCATCATACAAAGGAAGCCGTCAGCTTCCACTGCTTAACCGCAGCTGGCGTCATGTACACTTACTCTAAAAGGGGGACATATTTCATAGATACCTCTAGGAGGAAACTGAATCCCCCAAGTGTGCCCCAGTGGGTACGTTGCAATAAATGCTGGTAATGTCTGGGATGATGGGGCCTCCGTTGCAGGGAGATGTAGAGCAGGGACTGCACACCCAAAGCAGTTAACATTACACCTTCCATCTTCACACCTTCATTAACTTTAAGAACTTATGACTTGAAGTTGTCAATGATTTGATTAGGTAATTAGCTTTTCAGCATTTATTAGATGTCTACCGGCGATTTCCTATTGGAATCAATGACCTCTGGCTCCTGAGATAGAGCGGTAATACAACAGATGTGTGATGGTGAGGGACAAATATGCAAATATGACTTTTGCAAACACAGTCCATATACTAGTACATGAGATGTTGGAGCAGAAGCCCGGCGATTAGGTCTTAGATACTAGCACATGCCAGATTTGCAGCGGCAGCCATATTTGGCAAAAGTTGCAGCCATATTGGTTGTCACCTTTAACCCTTTAAAATGGTTTTCCAGGAATTTGGATCGATCGCACCTCCACTAATGAGTTGTTTTGTACTTTAAAGGGATTGTCCATCTTTATGACCTTTAGACAGATCCAACAGCATGTCTGAACCTGCGGTGGTAATCCTACTTACCCGATCCCCACTGCTGGGTTCTGGCTCCATCAGTGCCCTGCTGGCTCTCCAGGTCCCAGGTCTCCCCACATCAACATCCGGTTGGACCTCACATGACTGCTGCAACCAATGATGACCTGTCACCCATGCAGCACTTCACTGGGTCACATGACTCATAGGGTGACACGTGACCTCTGCGGCCAGTCATTGGCTGCAGACAACACGTGACCCAGCTTCAAACCGGATGTTGGCGCAGGGAGACCTGGGATCTGGAGCTGGAGACCAGAGGTGGGGATCAGGTAAGTATGGTTACCACGGCGGACCTGGCCAGGCTGTGGGGTCTGTACGTCTTAAATTCACATCACCGTCAGAAGAAGAGAGCAAAAAAAACAGGATCAGTTATGCACAGGATCTGTAAAAAAACAGATCCTGTTGCATCAGTTATCATCCGTTTGAGCCATTTCCGTGTGAGATCTGTTTTTTTAGATTGTTTAGATTTAGGCTGGGCTCACATCACGTTTTATGCCTCCGTTTGAGGCAAAAAAGCAGCATACCACATTCTTGTATCCTGCACAGTCCGGTTAAAAAAAAAAAAAGTATTCTTTTTTTTTAACAACGGTAAAAAAAAAAATGTATACTTTTTTTTTTTTTTTAAATGGAACTTTATGGTGAACGGATGTCACTGTATGGCATCAGTCTGAGGCATCCGTTTAATGTATATGTTTTTTGTATACGTTAAAAGGATGGGAAAAACGTCATGTGAACCCACCCAAAAAAAAAGTACTGCATGCAGGACTTTTTTTCTGTCTAAAAAAACAGACCTTAGACGTAAATGACTCAAACGGATGACAACTGATGCAACAAGATCCGTTTTTTTTTCTCTCTCTCTCTCTTCTTCTGAAGGATCAGAAAAACGGATGTGAACTTAGCCTAAATTGGTCAGTTCTTTCTCTATCAGGGTTTTTAGTAAGACTGACGTGTAAGGCTACTTTCACATCTGCGTTTTCGCAGTCATGAGTCATGACAGATCCGTCTTGCTCCGCACCCCAGGGCGCACTGGCTACTTTCACACTTGCGTCGTTGATTTCCGGTAGTGAGATCGGCAGACGAGCTCAATACCTGGAAAAAAAAACTTTTCCGATTGGTCCTCGTGCATTCTGAATGGAAAGAGATCCGTTCAGGATGCATCAGGATGTCTTCTGTTCTGGCCGCATTCTGCTTTGTGATCGGACACAAAACCGCTGCAAGCTGCGGTTTTGTGTCCGGTCATAAAAATGAGGAAAAAAAGGAACCGGGCCCTGGAAACAATGTAAGTCGATGGTGACGGATCCATTGTTTATGTAGCATTAAAAAACGGATCCGTTTTTTCCCGTTTTGATTTAACACAGCCACATCCTAACAGAACGGATCCATCCTGATGTGCACAATCAAAACGGATCCGTATAATTCCAGTATTGAGACCCTCTGTCGGATCTCAATACCGGAATTAACAACACAAGCGTAAAAGTAGCCTAAAATGGCGATCTTTAGTAATATATATAGTATATATATCCTTCTTGATGTTACTTGCCTCTTTTTCTGTTTCCACATGAACCATCTTGATAATTTCATGAGCTCTTCCGGCCAGATTATCTCCGCAGCCGGATTTAATTTCCCCCCCTATTCCGTACACATCTGCACCTGTTAAGGGAGCGCCGTTCCTGCAGCTCATTTATAACGGTGCCTCGCCGGTTCCACTCGTGCCAGAGCCATTGGGTCCAGTGCGACATATGGCGCCCCCTCTCTCCGCTCCCAGTGACTGGCGTCTGCGATGTGCAGCTGCTGATTAAATTAGGCCATGCCGCAGCGTTACACGGAGTAGAAAGAGAGATACCTGCGCGTTATTGAGTGCCTGTCATCCTCCACTTTGCAAAACTAGAAATAAATAAATAAATGGAGCAGATAAATCAGCTCCTCCCGTGCTGGAGGCACAGCGCGCCTCCCGCCATTAATCATTGTTAGGGACCTCTGCGCTGGCATGACAAGCTATGGAAATGCAGGTTCATACATCACTGCAGACGCCGGGACATCTCAGTCCTCTTCTATCAGCACAGATCCCCGGGTTTTGCATCCGATTCCACTGACAGAGGGTATTAGCATCCATCTGATCAGGTATTGGGGTGCACAGCTCCCCCTGAGTCATTATCATGGCTGCCCACGATTCTGCATGGACTCCGATTAGAATTTCCCCTTTAAATGTCCCATTGGGACATCATAGAGAAGGTCTATCATCTACACCCAATCAGGGGCGCACCTAGCCTTTCTGCAGCCTAAGGCGAAAACTGAAACGGCGCCCCCCCCCTTCTAACCCCCCGACCCCCTCACACCAATTTCTGAACTTAACCTCTTGGCCACATTGAAAGCGCTCATTGCCCATGGCCCTTCCGATGCCCCTACCTGCTTCTGCCTGGGGCGATCTCCTCACCTGGCCTCATTAGTGGTGCCCCCCTGTACCTAATATCACTCCAGTCATTTTGGAACTACTACCCACACCTTCCCTTCATAATCTGATGATCTAGAACCCAAAACGGGAATATATTACCCAGATATCATAGGTCCCCATGGCCCTTCCGCTGCCCCTTTCTTGCCCCTTCCTGGTTCTGCCTGAGGCGACCTTCTCACCTGGCCTCATTGGTGGTGCACCCCTGCACCCAATGGCACTCCAGTCCTTTTGGAACTACTACCCCCACCTTCCCTTCATTTATAATCTGATGATCTGGCGCCCAGAATGGGAAGATATTACCCAGATATCATAGGTCCCCAGGGCCACGGTGATAAATTGACTTTTTTATGCATGGAAGATTTTTTATTTTTTTTATAAAAAACGGCACGCTTTTGCCCACTCTACCCAACTTCTATGGCATAAAAAGTGAAGCGTGTGCTTTAAAATTGCTCATTGCGAATACATGTATTTACACCAGACAACTTATATAAAATAAATTGATAAGTCTCCCCCCATACCTCTAAATCCTCTGCTTCCATTACTACAGTATATTACAAAACTGGCTGCCCACTGCCACCACTAGGGGGAACTCAGTACAAAGAAATGTATACATTTGCTATTGAACTCAATGTAAACTGCAAAAAAAATCTTTATGCAGTGAGCTTTCTCTAGTGGCAGCTGTGGGAAATTGATGTTGTTTTAAAGAGGAACCGTCCCCTCCCCTGACATTCCCCATGTAATAACAATTCCGGAGTATCTATTCTTTTGACTCTATTTTGTGCCATTCCTTTATTATTCCTGCTAGAAGTTATGAATGTACTGCTAGCAGTTTGCAATGAAGGTCTAGATGGGTGTTACCAGTCCCTGCACAGTCTAAGGCCTCATGCACACTGCAAATTGCGGATCCGCAAAAAAAAAAACGGTGACGTCCGGCGTCCGACATACTGATGCGGACAGCACATGGTGTGCTGTCCGCATTTTTTGCGGACCCATTGAAATGAATGGCTCTGCATCCTATCAGCAAAAAAAAACGGAACGGACATAGAAAGAAAATACGGTCGTATGCATGAGCCCTAACACTGACAGCACTGATTGGATAATGTCAGACTATGCAGGGACACACCCACAACTGGTAACACCCATCTGGACCTTCATTGCAAACTAAAACCAATTCATTCCTAAATTCTAGCCTGAATAATAAAGGAATGGCATAACACAGAGTCATAAGAATAGATGTCCCAGAATTGTTATTACTAGGGGGATGCAGGTAGTTATTAAAAGAGACATGTTGCTTAATCTTTAGCTTTTCTGGTGTCTGGGGATGGGACACTCCCTATCCCCATTAAGAACACATGCATTCTCAGCCGAGGCCAGTGTGCAAGTGTGAGAGTTCGGGGGATCAGCTATATGAGGTGTGTTATATACTGTACAAAGACCATCCACTCATCCCGTTCTCCTGATAATCTGGCACCTGTGAAATCCCATTAGAGACGCCATCAATGTGCAACCAAGGGGTCTACCAGTCATCAGGAGAAAGGGGCCCCAGCTCTACAGTGAGTGCTGTGGCCCCTCCAATGCTTATCAAAGCATTGATATGCATGTGGCCGCGCTTGTTACTGCAGCTCTGCTCCCTTCAGTGATCAACGAGGCTCCCAGGCGTCCTAATGGTAGGTCAGCAATGACATTATAGGGCAAGTGCAGGGGAAATGTGTGGCGGTATCGGGCTGATCGCCAGTGGATCTGTGT
Organism: Bufotes viridis; assembly: GCA_033119425.1. NCBI lineage: Eukaryota > Metazoa > Chordata > Amphibia > Anura > Bufonidae > Bufotes > Bufotes viridis. The sequence continues at coordinate 26,088,168 of CM065597.1, read as the reverse complement.
TTAGAAAATGAGTCATCCTAATGGAACAAGCTCTTTATCTTTGGAAAAGCTGGATGGCAACTAGGAACCCTGCCACAGAGGTTGATACTCAGCTTTCCCAGACACCTGGGAAGTTATGCAGTGATATGGGATCAATAAATGAATCGCTGTATGTGTAGCTTCCCGTGAAATAGTACACTGCAAAAGGGTTAAAAATTGGCTTTTAAGTGAGATATGCATTTCATGTACTTTTGGCGTATAAAGTACCAATAGGCCTTAACTGTCCACACTAGGTGGGGCTGTTAAAATTTTGTAGAGAAAGTCAATGTTTAGACAGTGAGCAGATGCAGCTGAACACAGCCCTGGTGAAGCAAAGAGAAAAGAACAAAATAAATATATGAGAAGCATTCCAGTGTTGAGAGGAGGTGCGTGCAGAAGCTCTGTGGAGATAAGCTGTCTGGAAGGGCTTTAAAAGTTCAATAGCATACTTGTTCTATGGTGCCTGGACATTGCAAGTGGTTTGGTCAGCTGTAAGAAGAATACCACTTCCAGCTGAGGACATTGTGGGAATCATATTTGTGAGTACAGCCCTGTACCTGTACAAAAGGTGCAGAACTTAGTCTGCCGTTAGGGTCCGCCCTATGGTTGCCTTATGTGAAATGTTGTTACCCCTATTTCTGAAAGCTGAGATGGGCAGTATGAGGAACATTGCTTGAAAGGACCTCTGTTAACATGATCAACCCTATATTAAACAAGGCTTTGTTTTCCTGATAGGATTGATCCTGCTGATTAAACTGATATTTGTCTTATGGCTGTAAGAGCAACTGCTGCAGCGGTATATTAGATTTTATATTTAGGCAAATCACGCAGTTCGAGCACCGAGGGGCCAGCGTGGCTCTTGGAGCACCACTATTGCTACACTCCTCCATGCTTAGTACACTCTCTGTAGTAATCCTGTCTAATGGTGCCCGTGCTGTGACTCACATGAGCTAATGATCTATGTCTTGTGCCTGCTATCATTGGGCAATCCCAGGAGCTGCGCTCCTCTGCAATGTCAGCCCACCTGGAAATGGAGGTGCCGGCGGCTTCACACACAGGAGCGACACAAAACTGCTGGGAGGATCACAAGGTAAGTATTCTCTTGTCCTTCATATGATACAGCTCTCTCTTTGCTGCCACCAATTGATATAGGGTTGATCATGCTGAGAGAGGCTCTTTAAAGGGGTTGTCCCATAAAAAATATTCTACAGTTTTCCAACCAGCACCTGTATCTGAATAATTTTGTAATTGCATTTAATTAAAAATGTATTATAGCCACTGAGTCATTCAATAAACTGTATCTGTATAGCGCCACCTGCTGTTTGTTCTTTTCTTATGTCTCTGTCCTGCTCACTGAGATGGCCGCACATGCTCATTTTCATCCTTCATTTGCCTCCTGAACTGATAGGGAGAGAAAGACACGCCCCCTGAGAAAGGACACTCCCCTTGAGCTGCCAGCTCGATATAGCTCTAGAATAGCAATTGGAGCAATGAATGGGGAGATCTCTGGATCCATGTGAGGTACAGGGCTGGTTCTAGCTTTGTTAGAAAGAGATTGAGGGACTTTATCAATAATAGCGCGTTTTGTGCCAGAAAATCAAAAGTAGCGATATGTTTCACCTCATTTTCAAAAGGCGCACGACACTATTAAAATGTATCTTTGCTAAATATAAACTTCTAGGGGGTCATTTGTGATCAAAAATACGCCACTTATTGGCGTATTTTAGGCGCAGATTTTGTCGCCGTGGGGTTTTGCAGCAAAATCTGCGCCTTTTCCAAGGCGGGGAGGCGTGGGCAGGGTAATTTACCATTTTCTATACCACTTTATGGCATGGAAAATTATCTTAAGCTACGCCATCAAGGTAGCTGGCGTAGTGTACACAGCCGGAGGCAGCAAGCGCCAAAGTTATGTAGAGGCCTGCTCCTCTACATAACTGAGGCGCATCCGCCGCCAGCACAGAAGTCTGATGTATAAATCGCCGGTCTTAATAAATGACCCCCCTAATCTGTCTCTTTTTCTCGCTGTTGCGACTTTTTATAGCTATTTGCAACATTTTATCAGCTGTCCCAAAGCAGCAGAACATGCCACTTTTAGAGGCCGATTTGCGACATTTTACTGGCAAAATTGCAACTTTTGCCTCTTACTTATGATGTGATGATGTCAGAATATAACGTCTTATTTGGTAGCCCCGTCCACATTCAAAATACTTTCCTGGCGGGTTTTTATTCTCTCTGATAAAAAAAAATACGGAGAAAACATTTGATCTATTTGGCGCAAATCAAAAGAGCATAATCTTTCTCATTCCACACCATAATTCTGGTGCAACATGATTAGTAAATGTCCCCCATTGTCATGTACTATATGATATTGGATTTTTTATATTTTATATTAATCATGGGATCACCCCTTTAAAGTGACATCTAGGACTATGCTCCACCTCTGCAGCAGTGTGACCTGTGAGATCTGTGGAAGACCTGCCAGTCCATGCATGCAGAGGACTGTCCCGAGGTGCTTGACTTTGATTCTTCAGTAAGGAACTGCTGCGGGGGACCCTGCCCCGCACCTCACAATTTATCACCATCAAGGGCACCCAAAGGGAGAAGCTCAGAACCAGGGTGTGCCCCAAAGGGAAGAAAGGGGCGCCATTCCCATCACTGCTCAGGGGAGCATCAGCGTGCATACCAACTACAACCACCATTCTTGCAGCTCTCTCTCCTGTCTTGGGCTCGTTGCATACAGATGGCTATGTGCATTCAGGGGTCTGGAGAAGATGGGTGACTATTCTGTCTTCTGGTCGCTTCCCATTAATAATTTGTTTTCCTTGCTGGGTTCCCGCATGTGCTGGCCCTGGGTGAACAATATTTAAGACTTTAGTCTTGTCCGACAAGTGACAGCCCCCATTTAATCTAGATCCTGCAGAAGAGGCGCCGTACCCCAGAGTCAAAAATAATTGCCGGTGCTCAAGAGAGAGCGGGACGCCTATCTCATCCATTCTGTAGGGACGGGAGGTCTGGAGACGGGGTAAGATGGGTCTCCCTCCTCCTCTGTCCTCGAGGATGAAGGAATTGCACGGCTTTAATTACCAACCCTTAGGACATTTTTGCAGAATCACTTGTTTCTAGAAGTAATTACAGTGATCAGTTATCCACTCTGCATGAACACAAGAGCGAGGAGCCCTGATTCCGCCAGAAAATGGCCCATGGACGTCCACGACTCTGCGTGTAGCTAGATATGCATGGTGAATGTCCACCAGGAAAATGGACAAGACATCACCATTCATGGTTCCTTGCATCTCAACAGACTTCCTTTCTATACCCATTTTTCCGAGAGCCTGGGAGAGCAGCGTGGAGGATGGAAGTAGTAGTACTCATATTTCGGACAGCTTTCAGAATGTCGTGTAGTCCTAAACATGCATAGATGTCTTACCTTTCACCTGGCTTGTATCTTCCTGCACTCTGTTTTGTAAATGGCTGCTGTGTAGTCCCTTAAAGAGTCACTGTATGCTCACACAACTTTACATAGAACATAGATAGTACAAATGACCACAAGAAACTTTGTAATAAGTTTTATCAGTAAGAAATGTCTGTTTCTCATGTTATCAGCCGTTTACCTCTTCCCCCTTCCTTTATCTAATTGCTTTTCACTTTAAAAAATTTTTTCAATTCCTTCTCAAGGCGGACCAGTCTACAAGAGGATCATATTACAGATATAAACACAAGTCTATGGAGAGGGGAAGGGGAAGGAGTGACCAACCCCTGTTCACACCTCTACTATGGCCTGTTTTGTCTGCAGCACTGTCCTTACCAGCAAAAAAAAAAAAAAAAACTGAGTACATCACAGCACCATTATAGGTCAACAGAATCTGCCAGGGTTTGTTGGGATCCTTTGGAAAACAGATCACACCAGTTACAGGTTCGGTGACAGCTCTGTTGATAATTGCTCGTGCTGCACGTGATGCGAGATCAGATATCTGTCTATTTTCCAAGTGATCGCACGTTACCTAAAGTTGTCTTTTTTGTCTTAGTGTTTTGCTGTGTGTTTATTTGCAGATGTCTGTGCTGTGAAGGAATCATGTCATCAACTCTGCTGATTGCTATTTACATGGACAATTTCAGTCACCACAGGATGCCGAGCGACAGAAGTTTTCAAGCATTCTGGAAATTTACTTCCTCCAGATTCAAATGGTGTTCTTCACTGAGAAACCTACGCTGGTAATTAATTTCCAAATAACAGAGATAGGTGATAGATAGATAGATAGATAGATAGATAGATAGATAGATAGATATGAGATCTTGGATAGATACATGTAGATATATAGGTAGAAAGATAGGTAGGTAGGTAGGTAGGCACCAGTGGAAATCCTTGATACCTTCATTGCCCCAATCCTCCTGTATGGCGGTGAAGTCTGGGGCCCAGACACATACCCAGACTGGTTGAAGTGGGACTCCGGGCCAACAGAAACATTCCACCTAGAATTCTGCAAACACCTAGAATTCCAGGTCCACAGGAGCACCTCTAATGGCGCCTAAGCAGAGCTGGGCAGATTCCCACTTTACCTTGCTGTTCAGAAGAAGGGGCTATCGTTGAGAGCCCATCACAAAGCCTTGCTACACCAATAAGCCCCAGAAAAATGAAGCAACCACAACAAGTCAACCAAACCCAGCCTGAGCAAGCCACCAACCAATATCTCATGACAAAAGGGGAAATCCAGAGGACAATACACGAGGAATATGTCAGCGTCTGGAGGAACGACACAAGAACATCACAGAAGCTCACAATTTACCAGAGCCTACAAACTGGCCCCCTATCTGAGGAAACTCCCCAGCCCCAGAGACTGACAGATCCTGAGCCGGTACAGACTGAGCGCCCACAGACTGCTCATCAAATGCGGGTGGCACAGACAGAGGTACATGCCCAGAGAAAGCAGACTGTGCTAGCAGTGCGACCAGGAGGCCGTGAAGGATGAGGCTCACTTTCTGCTGCGGTGCCCCGAATACTCAGCAGTGAGGGACTTTCACTTCAGGAGACTGTCTGATTTCTGCCCAGACTTCACCTCCACGGAGGAGGAATAGAAACTCTCCATACTGCTTGGGGAAGAGGAGAAAACAGCGGCCATAGCAGCACAATATATTACTGCCTGCCATAGACTGAGAGGAGCCCGATATTGTCACCAACTCTTATATCCCCACCCTGGATGTGTCCCCATTCCCCAACCCTACCCAATTATTTCCCACTTGCTTTGACAATGCTAAAATGTATTTAGTCCTGCTAATAAAGCTGATTTTGAATTGAATTGAATTTGAATTTGATAGCTATGATATAAGATAGATAGAAAGATAGATAGATAGATAGATAGATAGATAGATAGATAGATAGATAGATAGATAATAGATGGATGTAGATAGATAGACAGATAGATAATAGATAGATGTAGATATGAGATAGATAGATAGATAATAGATAGATAGATAATAAATTGATGATAGATAGATAGATAGATAGATAGATAGATAGATAGATAGATAGATTTTGCGGAGTGGTAGATGGTCTCTGGGCTCAGTATAAATAACACCTGTAGGATATATATATATATATAATATATAGACAGGTTTGCAGTTTACATTTTCCTATCTGCCACCCTCGGAGGCGCACAGCCTTCCCCGTTCCTGACAGGTACGGTATATCCCGGCGACACTTTTCATTTCTAGGTTTGTATCATTTTGATTTTTTTCTGACTGGAGTGTGGGTGACATTTCAGGAGCTCGTGGTATTTGGTGAGGAGGGGAGGGGGGCCCTTCTGCTGCCAGTCAGCACGCCACTGAAATGTCAGCCTGTAAGTTAGTTAATGGGCTGCAGTCACACTGATCTTCTGAGACGTCAGCTCCTCCACTTACAAACACTTGGCAAGAATGGGAACAGAACGGGGTGCGATCTCAGGGCTTTGGGGGTGCAGGCCTTCTTGTGCGTCTCCCCTAAATCAGATGAAAATGTGCGACACCCACAGAGGAAATAATAAATGTTTCCCCGGCTCTACTGACCTTTTCCCATATTCAATAAAAAGAAAATCACCAAAGGGCTGCTGCCTGGGATAACTTGTCCGCGTGTCATTCATCGACGAGCCCCGAGCTACTGTCACTGCTCACAATCCCAGCCAGCTGGAGTGGACAAGTGTCCTTTAATGCTCTCCGACCCCCTCCTCCCTCCCCGGCTCAGCTTATGGAAATGCCAGAGTTACAATCTGTCTGATGTGCGCCCTCCTCCTTCATACCAACTAACGCACAACACACAATCATTTCCTTCCCGCTTACCCCATATCCACTTCTTTCTTCATCTATGAACCTACCATCTCTCTCCAACCTCTGATCTGTCCCTCAACCCAACAGCCCTTCTCCCTCCTTTCCCAACGTCCGCTCCCTCACCTCAACAGCCACTCTCCTGATCACCCCAACCTCTGCTCTCTCTTATCACCCCTTACCCTCACCCCAATAGACTTTCCCTAATCCCAATCATCATCTCTTACCATCTACAGGTTCTCTGATTTTGTCTCTCCAACTGCTGCTCTGTCCCTATACCACCACAATCACTTTCCCATAGACAACGTCTTCTGCCCTCCTTCCCCCCTCTCTGTCCTGCCAGGGTGGCTTTCATCAAGTTACAACAACTTGTATGAGGTTCTGGCTGTTGTAACTTAAAGCAGCACAGGCAGGAGAGGGAGAAGAGGCAGGTTCTCCAGGCAAATTTACCCCACACCAAAACTCCAATCTCTATCACCCTAACAAAATCTCTTGTTCTTTGGCAGATTTTGGTCAGCCATGTTACTGATGTCATTCCCAAGCCCTTGCAGTCCTCTTTAACTGAACTTAGATCAGCCCAAGGTTCTGTGGGGATCTAGTAGAACCGGAGTGGGCCTGGGTCTTTCAGCCAAAACTCTCCACCCCATGATCACTCTCTCTTTATTAGTCAAACCACCTTTTTTTGTTTTACCCCCATCACTTCTTTCTCTCTACTTTACCACATTCTCCTTTTGATGTCATCCCAATCATCCTTCTCTAACATAGTAACATGGTAACATAGTATATAAGACCGAAAAAAGACATCTGTCCATCCAGTTCGGCCTGTTTCCTACAAGTTGATCCAGAGGAAGGCAAAAACCCCTCTGAGGTAGAAGACAATTTTCCCCACTTAAGGCCTCATGCACATGGTCGTTGTTGTGGTCCACGTCCGAGCCGCATATTTTGTGACTCGGGCGCGGACCCATTCACTTCAATGGGGCAGCAAAAGATGCGGACAGCACTCCGTGTGCTGTCCGCACCCGTGGCTCCATTCCGTGCCCCCACAAAAAAATAGAGCATGTCCTATTCTTGTCCGTTTTGCGGACAAGAATAGGCATTTCTATAATGGGCCGCGTTCTGTTCCGCAAATTGCGGAACGGAACGCGGAGCAGCTTCCGTGTTTTGCGGATCCGCGGTTTGCGGACCACAAAACACCAACGGTCGTGTGCATGTAGCCTAAGGGGAAAGAAATTCCTTCCCGACTCCAATCAGGCAATCAGAATAACTCCCTGGATCAACGACCCCTCTCTAGTAGCTGTAGCTTGTAATATTATTACACTCCAGAAATATATCCAGGCCCCTCTTGAATTCCTTTATTGTACTCACCATCACCACCTCCTCAGGCAGAGAGTTCCATAGTCTCACTGCTCTTACCGTGAAGAATCCTTTTCTATGTTTGTGTACAAACCTTCTTTCCTCCAGACGCAGAGGATGTCCCCTCGTCACAGTCACAGTCCTGGGGATAAATAGATGATGGGAGAGATCTCTGTACTGACCCCTGATATATTTATACATAGTTATTAGATCTCACCTCAGTCGCCTTTTTTCTAAAGTGAATAACCCTAATTTTGATAATCTTTCAGGGTCCTGTAGTTGCCCCATTCCAGTTGTTACTTTAGTTGCCCTCCTCTGAACCCTCTCCAGCTCTGCTATGTCTGCCTTGTTCACACTCCATGTGTGGTCTGACTAGTGATTTGTAAAGTGGTAGGACTATGTTCTCATCACGGGCGTCTATGCCCCTTCTGATGCAACCCATTATCTCTCACCGCAAGAATCTCTTTCCCTCACCCTAAACAACTCTCTCTTTTTATAACTTGTCTTTCTCATTCCCTCCACATTTCTCTCACTATCCTCAAACATCGTTCCCCAAATTACATCTCTTCGTTAGCCTAATGTCCCATCTACAACTAGCCTGAGAGTCACACTTACTTCTCTTCCTTAAGGCATAGGACGGAGATGTAAATATGTGCATGGGGTTCTTTTTAAAAGAGGATAGCCTAATACCTGCACCACAGGGGGGGGGCATCATTGTGATTTTCAAGATGAAATCTCGTCATTTCTAAGTACCCCCTCCCCCCTAATATTATTGACATAAGAGACATGTCCTCCGTAGGTGAAGGAGGACAATATCTCACCTATCTCATTTCCAAACCACTATCTTCTCATTTGACTTCTGCTAGTTGGAAGATTTGACTAGGGTTGAACCATCAAAACCCATTGTCTGTTGGAGCTACCAAGGCAAGGGCATGTTAGATTGTTTCCCACCATCACAATCGGATTGTCCCACAAGACCCTCCGGAAGGCCAAGACCTCACACAATAATGGGTCCTAAAGGTCAAGCAGGAGACAACCCTTCACCTGGAGTAGCCAATTATTTGTCCTCAGGGTCTATCTCTTACAGGTTGAGTCACATGTAACCGATCAAATCTTATTCTGTATATTTGGGGGGGTGGCCCTCAGTATAATTTCCTCTGCCGGTCCCAAGAACCTCGTTCTGACGTTGTCTCCACGATCGGTGGAGCTGGAGGTGCTGCCAATCATGATATTCCATTGGGAGCTGTAATGGTGATCGTATATCTAGTGAACATAGACTTCCTGTTGATTTTTTAAATTAGATTTCCAATTTATTCCTTATGAAATATCGTCATAAGTATATTTTCGGCTCTGCGGCGGCTTCACTGCAGACCCTCCACATTTCACGCCCAATGTGTCCTAATTTGTTGACAACTTGTTCCCAGACCGCTGTGTGACCCTCCATGATGCCAGGAATCATCATCATCTTCACAGCCTAATGACCCCTTCTGCAGCTTTGTGTGATCGGTATATGACAGGGTGTACGGGTTTCTGCCAGGAAGTGTCAGGGTGGGCTCTCCTCTGCTGGAGCGGTCCGACGGTGGCAGTCATCACTGGACAGAAGAGGGGTTGGCTGGCGCTTAGTCATCATACCATGAAAAGTTCTGCAATATATTTGCAATTCATTTCCAACCATTTTGAAGATCTCTGCTTGCTGTCAGCAAAAAAAAAATCCTCTAAGGGTATGTTCACGCAACTTTTTTTAGCATGGGTTTCAGCGCAGATTCGGGTTTTCCAGACTGCGGTAAGAATTTTCACACCCATTCTTGGTGCGTGGACACCACAGAAAGTCTCAGCGGGAACCTGCTCACAATTTGGCTCCATTAATTTGAGAGCAGGATCGCCCCGCTCAAAATGAAAAACGCAGCGTCTTCTGCCATGGGATACGCAGCGGATTTTGACCCGGTCAAAGTTCATTGTGTGAACATGCTCTCACAGCTTATGGGCATCACTGGAGCGTGGCTGGGGGGGATACAGAGGACACAGACGATACACCTCCCCCAGAGGACAGCTTGTCGTTGCCTCTGGGCAGCCTGGCACACATGAGCGACTACATGCCGCAGTGCCTGCGCAACGACCGCCGAGTTGCCTACATTCTAACTTGTGCAGATTACTGGGTGGCCACTCTGCTGGATGCCCGCTACAAGGACAACGTGCCGTCCTTATTACCGTCACTGGAGCATGATCGGAAGATGCGCGAGTACAAGCGCACGGTGGTAGACGCACTGCTGATGGCATTACCACCTGACAGCGGGGGCACAGTGGAAACACAAGGCGAAGGCAGAGGACGAGGAAGAGGTCGCCAATGCAGCTGGGGCACTGCCAGCACCTCAGAAGGCAGGGTTAGACATGTGGAAAAGCTTTGTCACCACGCCACAAGGACCAGCACCACCAGCTGATATGGAACGTCTTAGCAGGAGGCAGCATTTCAGCAACATGGTGGAACAGTATGTGTGCACACGCCTACACGTACTGACTGATGGGTCTGCCCCATTCAACTTCTGGGTCTCCAAATTGGGCACATGGCCTGAGCTTGCCCTTATGCCTTGGAGGTGCTGGCCTGCCCTGCAGCCAGTGTATTGTCTGAATGTGTATTCAGCACGGCAGGGGGCGTCATCACAGACAAGCGCAGCCGCCTGTCTACAGCCAACGTGGACAAGCTCACGTTCATTAAAATGAACCAGGCATGTATCCCATAGGACTTGTCCGTACCTTGTGCTGAGTACACAAGTATACCGGCCGCACCCAGCCATTGTTATACTCCAGCGCATTTTCTCTTTGCATTCTCTTTTCTATTTCACAATGTTTTGGGATCTTCCCAAATTTATAAAAAATAAATACCGTAAATAAATAAAGGAAAAAAAATAAAAATTAAAAAACAACAAAAACAGTGTTGGCTACCTCCTCCTCCTCCACCGCCGCTTCCACCTACACCGCCACGTCCACCGCCTCCTCAACCTCCTACTCCATATGGACCTCCTCCTCCTAGTTCAAGATTATTATTATATTTTTTTTTTCTATTCTATGTTATTTTACATCATTTCCCTATCCACATTTGTTTGCAGGGGAACTGTCCTGCTCTTACCCCCATTTTGCTTCCTTTTGCAGCCCTCTAGCCCTTACTACGACTATTTTACAGCCATTTTAGTGCACCAAAGTTCAGGTCCCCATTGACTTCCATGGGGTTCGGGTTTGAGTTCAGGTCCAGTTCGAGTCCCGAACCCGAACTTTGACCCGAAGTTTGGCCTTACCCGGCGAACCAAAACATCTACGGGTCCGCTCATCCATAATTATAACGTGATTCAGTTGTGAGACAGCGACTAATGATGTAGTGTACGGGAGCTGTAATACAGCTTCACTACAGAAGGGTCACTTGTGTGTTGTTGTTCCCCTCAGGAATTGAGGAGATTGGTGTAATATATCTTCATGAAATGCAATACTGTGTATTTCCCTGTTACTGTGAAATGTGCCATGTGCAGGCCTGCTAGGGGTGTCATTCCAGCTCTAGTCATTAGAGGGAGCCCTAGTTTTTATAAGGCCCAGTCAGGGGAAGGGAAAGACAGTTTAGACTGTGCCTAAGATCAGTGCAGACCATGTGTCTGTGAAGTCCAGTTTAGGCCTTGAGCCTGAGAAGGCAAGGCCCAGGCCTTGTACCCGCTGAAGTCAGCCCAGGCCCTATAGCCTGTGGGGGTCCAGCCTAGGAAGATTCATGCCCTAGGAGGAGCAGTCCAGACCCTAGGACTAGTGGAGAAGAGTTGCCTCCTTAGTCAAGCTGCAAGCAGGACAAGTATCCCTGGAGAGAGAGAACAGTTGCCTGAAGTGTGTTGCTGCATTACTAGTAAGGTTAAAACCCGATCTTAAGGGTACGTTCACACGACGACAATTGTCGCGCGACAAAAAGTCGCACTATTGTCGCGCGACAATTTTTATAATGGGAGTCTATGGTGTCGCAGTGCGACATGCGACATGCTGCGACTGCGACACGACAGTCGGAGAAAATCCATCCGGGATGGATTTTTTGCGACTGTTGTGTCGCAGTCGCAACATGTCGCATGTTGCACGTGCGACACCACCATAGACTCCCATTATAAAAATTGTCGCGCGACATTAATGTGACATCAATGTCGCGCTACAAATGTTGCAGTGTAGTGGTTCCCAAATTGTCGGTCGTCGTGTGAACGTACCCTAAGAGGCCTGTCTTGAGGATGGCCCTTTGGGACTGTGATTTATTGCTTGAACCACTTCTGTGACTGTATGATAACGTGTGGAACATTCTGGAGCTGTACCTGATGACTATACATCTGTCTGCAACTACGTTAAGTAAAGTTATCCCGTTATTTAAATATACAGAGACTCCTCAATTATTCCACCTATCAGCAAACGGCGTGCCACCGTTACTTGGCACTGGCGTCACGAACATTACCTTTCACTACCTGCTCTTGCAGAGAGTCAGCCGTCTCAGGTTAGTGGTCACCATTGCACTACCACATTCAGGAACACCATTAACCCTAACTTGAGTACGCTGCAATGAGAGTTTATTCTGTGAACAGTCAGGCCTCAAGTACACAACCGTGTCCGTTTTGCAGTCCGCAGGTCAAATATGGATGTGGTGCATGTGCCATCCGCATTTTTTTTTTTTGCGGACCTATTGACTTCAGTGGGTCCATGGTTCGCATTTTGTGGACATATTCTACGTTTTTTGCAGAACAGACATATGGATGCAGAAAGTACTTGAATGTTCCCTGTGCTTTCCGCATCTGTATGTCCATTCTGCAAAAAGACAGAACACGCCTTTTACTTGTCCGCAACATGCAGACCACGGACTCCTTAAAGTCAATGGATTGCAGGTGCAACACGGACGGTATCCTCAATTGGCAGACCGCAAAATACATGAGGCCTAATAGTGTGTAATAATGTCACAACATATAAACTATACCAATAGAACTGCAAATCCATCTATAAATCCTCTACCGTTCTGTGTACACAGCTTCTATACAGACCTGTGTGTCTCCATGGTGACAGAGTACAAACCCTTTGCAGTCTGATCCTGCCATCATACTCCCTTTGACCTGTCCCCTACTCCTTGCTAACGTCGTTTCAGTCTGACTGCAGAACCAGGGTGTGTCGCCATGAAGATGTATAGGTCTGCCTTAGAGCTGAATACACAAAACGGCAGATCGGTTTTCAAAAGAGTATTTCAAGGCGTCAATACTGATGAGCTATCCTCTGGATAGGTCATTAGTATCTGATCGGTGAGGGTCCGACACCCTGGTCCCCTGCTGATCAGCTGTTGGAGAAGGCACCGTTGCGCCTGTGAACGCCGCGGCTTTCTTTCAGCTCACCAAGCACAGCGCCGTACCTTGTGATTGTCCATATTGCCTCCTTTACTGGCTGGATTCATTTTTCCATCGCATTGCACGCTGCTTGTTTCCATGGTGATGACTAGGGATGAGCAAATTGACTTTGCATGAAACATTGTCTGAGATGGGAAAACCCCTTTAATCCGTTCTGTAGGTACTGTGCCATCATTATTACACGTGTAATTTATCGCCGTGTACATCACTGTGCAGTGCACCAAGATTCATAGCTAATTCCTTCTGTACCCTATATATTAGACCGCCTGTTGACAGTAAGTCTGATGCACAGTAAGGGCACATTTACACAACCGTATTTACGGGTAGAGATGAGCGAACTTCAAAAATTAGTTCGGCGTTCGGGTTGGGGTAATCGCCGCATCCCGTTATGGATTCCACTACCGCGGACTATCCCGGCATATGGAATCCATAAGGGGCGGCTTCCACGAACCCGAACTTTAGAAAAGCCGAAGGACCTGGGGTGACGTCACCGTCATGTGATCAGTGCAGGGGGCGTGGCTCAGCACTGGATCAAATCCATAACGGGATGCGGCGATTACCCCAACCCGAACGCCGAACTAATTTTTGAAGTTCGCTCATCACTATTTATGGGTCCATTCATTTCAATGGGGCCGCAAAAGATGCTGGCATCCGCATCCGTACTTCCATTCCACGGCCCCGCAAAAAAGAAAGAGCATGTCCAATTCTTGTCCGCAATTGCGGACAAGAATAGGCATTTCTACCATAGAACTGGCCATGTGCAGACCGCAAAAAACATATGGCCGTCTAAATGGGCCCTAAGTCTATGTATAACAGAACAGAACAGATTACGAATGAATGGTGCAGCAGATTAGCAAGATGCACAGGGCGATTACCCTGAACCTGCACTGTCCCTGCAGTCTCCCTATACTCTCCCTACACTCTCCCTGTACTATCCATATCCAACATTCTACAATTAAAGCCTTGTTAACCACTGTCCCTAGCGCTTGCTACGTCTCTCCCTAAGCTCAGCTCACAGAGAAATGGAAGAGACCGCAAAAGATGGGGCTTTTATAGGGCTGTGACATCACAGGGAATGGCTATCCGCTGATTGGCTGCATGCACGGCCTTATGGGTCATATCGCGTTCCCGGGCTTCTTACTTTCACTTTGTAACACATGCAGCAGCCAGTTTAGGCAAAAAACGAGTCACCACCACGAAGTGCGAGGAAATTCAGATTCGTGGCGAATCAAATTTTTCCTGAAATTCGGAGCGAATTCCACTTCGGATGCTTCGATTCGCTCCACACTAGTCATGCGTATTAAAATCTCGGAAAACCCCTTTAATGGCAGCGATTTTCTCACTCAAGATGTGCTAGGCAACCAAAAGGAACTGCAAAAAATTAAAACACATCCAGGGAGTTCATTTCCTAAAATCCTCTGTGCTGCTGTCTAAAGGATTGCACTTGATTATATTAACAGCAGTTTTTTCTTTGTTTTATTTTTTCACAGTTTCCAAAACTGACAGTAAAAAAGCTCTTCCCTTTTTTAGACTCAACCAAAAATAAAGCAGGGGTTGAGGGGGTGACCGGCAGAGGACGACTCTGTGAATATGTATAGTAATGAGACGAACGTGTTACAACAATTTACATTCTGCTGGAGGTGAAGGAGGTCTGGAAGCTGACACATTTCTCTGTGTGAAAATTGCTTTTCCAATTAATGGGGGGAAAAAACCAAAAACAAGAAAGTCATAAAAAAAAAAAAAACCTGCTCCAACTGTTTCTTATTCTTCAGGAAGGAGTGCGGTTATTAAGATATAATCAAACAACAGACTCTATGGAGGAGACTGATTTTCTAATAAGCAAATGTGTAGACAATCTATTATTCTAAAGCAATATCCGGCCCAAAATGAAAAAAAAAAAAAAAAAGATAAAATAAAAATAAAAATCAGGCAGCACTGCCATCTAGTGGTGGGAGAGAAAATCTTCACCTCCATGCTTTGCATGTGAAATTAACTAACCTAAAGTGCTCCCTCTGCTGGTCACACAGAGAATAACGGAACATTTTCTAAAAATTATTTTAATTATCTTTAATTGCTGGACGCGTGCAGTCATCTAGAGGTTTACAATGAACAATGCGTACGTACGTCGGCTACGTGAGTCATTCCTAGTCATTCAATAAGAACTCATGAAAGTGTTGCGATTTTTCATATTGCCGTTCCCTGTTTTAATAATGCAGCGTTTAAGCAGTCAAGCATCTAATGCAGGGGTGCACAACCTGCGGCCCGGGGGACACATGCGGCCCTCGATACCATTCTGTGCGGCCCCCAAACATCTGGTAAAAGACATGTAGATCTATGTCTTATTGCTTCTTACATGTATCTTTCATGTATTCTCCTATTAGATGGGAGTCCTGGAAGTGCAACTAGACATTTATAGTATGTACTGTGTTCAATATGCCAAAAATACAGTATTTCAGTGTATATATTGTATATATACAAGAGACACTATGGGGCTATTATTTATACTGAGAGCACTATGAGGGCTATTATAGATACCGGGGGCACTATGAGGGCTATTACAGATACTGGGGGAACTATGGGGACTATTATAGACACTGAGAGCACTATGAGGGCCTGTATAGATACCGGGGGCACTATGAGGGCTATTACAGATACTGGGGGAACTATGGGGACTATTATAAACACTGAGAGCACTATGAGGGCCTGTATAGATACCGGGGGCACTATGAGGGCTATTACAGATACTGGGGGAACTATGGGGACTATTATAGACACTGAGAGCACTATGAGGGCCTGTATAGATACCGGGGGCACTATGAGGGCTATTACAGATACTGGGGGAACTATGGGGACTATTATAGACACTGAGAGCATTATGAGGGCCTATATAGATACCTGGGGCACTATGGGGGCTATTATATATACTGAGAGCACTATGAGGGCTATTATAGATACCGGGGGCACTATGAGGGCTATTACAGATACTACGGAAACTATGGGGGCTATTATATACACTGAGAGCACTATAAGGGCTATTATAGATACCGGGGGCACTATGGGGGCTATCATAGATACTTTAAGCACTATGGGGGTTATTATAGATTACAGGGGGCACTATGGGGGCTATTATAGATACTTTAACCACTATGAGGGCTATTATGGATACCAGAGGCACTTTGGGGGCTATTATAGATACCGGGGGCACTATGGGGGCTATTATAGATACTGAGAGCACTATAAGACCTATTATAGATACTGAGAGCAACTATGGGGACTATTATAAATACTGGGGGAACTGTGGAGACTATTATTGATACTGAGAGCACTATGAGGGCTATTATAGATACCCGGGGCACTATGGAGGCTATTATAGATACTTTAAGCCTTATGAGGACTACAATAGATACCAGGGGCACTATGGGGGCTATTATAGATACTTTAAGCACTATGAGGACTATTATAGATACCGAGGGCTTTATGGGGGCTATTATAGATACTGGGGGCACTATGGGTGCTATTATAGATACGGAGAGCACTATGAGGGCTGTTTTACATATTGGGAAAACTATGGGGGCTTTATAGATACTGAGAGCACTAAGGGGGCTACTATAGATACTTTAAGCACTATGAGGGCTATTATAGATATTGAGGGAACTATGGGGGCTATTATAGATACTGAGAGCACTATGGGGGCTATTATAGATACTATAAACACTATGAGGTCTATTATAGATTCCAGGGGCACTATGACGGCTATTATAGATACTAGGAGTACTAAGGGGGCCATTTTATGTCCAGGGGGCACTAAAAAGGAGAATTAAATTATGAAATTATGAAATTCATTAGTTTATAATGTCAATTTTTAACGATCGTTGAAAACAGATGCAAAACAACCATAAAAAAGAGATAGACGACCAGAAAATGGATGCACACACTGATGCAAAATGGCCATGAAAATGTCACGGTGTAACTGTTTTTAACCCTCAGTTCACACTTGCGTGTTTTACAGCGCGTTCGAACGCGCTGTAAAACGCATAACCGATGCAAACCAATGCTTCCCTATTAGACTGGTTCACATTTTCGCGTTTTACAGCGCGTTCGAACGCGCTGAAAAACGCCCGACGCATAAACAAGTACTTGAGCTTTTTTTGAGGCGTTTGTCACGCGTTTTGGCCCATAGACTTCAATGGGTACGCGCAACGCTTATATTTTGCGCGTTTTTGACACGCGTTCGAACGCGCGTTTATGAATTTGCAACATGCTGGAAAGGCCAAACTTCATATAGACAGGGATATTTGGCCATTGGACAACACTGCAGTCAATCACACAAACGCGCGTAAAATGCGCGTTTACTATTGCCAAAAACGCGCGTAAAACACGCGTCTCAGAAACGCTCAGGTCTGAACCCAGCGTAATGGTCTGTTTATTTCATGTGAGTCCTTCCTGCAGATAATAGTCCAGAATCGCAGTGACAGATTCCCTTTAAGCAGTCCCTGTATGGACCAGTTTCTGATCAGGGATCACGTATCTTTATTATGATGACACTTTGGTTTGCTCGTTGCAAATCCTGCTTTTGTTAAATGCGACCGATGTATCTGATTTTATCAAAAGTCTTTGCTTTAACTTCTTATAATCTGGCTTTCTCAGGTGGTTCAACTATGATCTCCATGATTTTGGGACCCGGCTGTGATCGCTCCCTCCACCAACCCTTATGGCTGCTCTGCTGGAAATGAAGGAACGAGGCAGGTGAGGTATGGGATGGATTAGGAAATGAGAGGAAGAGGAAGGCGGGAGATTAGTGATGGAGCAGGTAATAGGACTGCAGCACGAGGCGGACTGGAGGAACATTGGCTTCTTATCGCTGCTCTACACTGCAGATAAAATTGTCTGCTCTATAGCAGGGATCCCATAAGGCCTGTGCCTGTGTAATCCATCTTCTTGAAAGGCTTATCCTGGACTGTTTTGTCCGTTCCTCTAGGTTCTTAAAGACCTCACCTGGGAATTTATTCTTCAGCTTTTATTCCCGAGTTTAATGTCCTCTCTAATGTGAGCGGTTTATTTCCTGACTCTTCAAGGACTCCGTGCAGCAGCTTAAAAAGTGAGAAGAACGCACAAAACATGGACGGGAAGCTGTGAAACAAGAGCTACGTAAGGGTGACACCCCCTCCTGGATTATATTTGTCACACAGGCCAATTACTAAGAGGCAGGATGTCTTCTGTTCCGTAAGATGGGTCCTTCAGTCATTACATGTTCCTCTTTGACCAAGTGAGGGGGGAGGTGGTTACTGGACATTTACCCTAAACTGGTTACGTTCTGAAGCACAGACAAGCTGGATGTTGTGGGTAGCTATGGATTTTTTCTGCCGTGACCACTGCAGGAGAAATGTGGTATTACTTGGCACACATCAAAATGAATGTTCTTCCATGTGATATATGGTCGTGCCAAGTCCTCCAGGGTGGGAGCCACTCTTTGCAGTGGATCTCTACTACTGGCTAACTGGGCTCTCGGAGACGACCCATCCTGTATGGGTGTACCCCTAGTAGAGGAGAACCCCTTGTAAGGAGAGTTTCCATTCTCTGAATCATTCTATAATAAACACTTGCGAATATACCTTCAATAAACCTTCAATTCCAATTCATCAAACTTTTTGGTGGTCAAGCATGAGTGCCACCAAAGCGCCAGATGAGAAGCAGAATCCAAAAGAGAAAACAAGCATTGGTGGGTTAAGGCCATTGGGTTGAAGACCAGCCAAAGACTTGGTCCATGCGTCAGTCCCTGGGAACAATGAAGCAGGGCGAGGGGTAATGCCCCAGGCAAGTGTGACAGTGGCCTATATGGGCTCATTCACACGAACGTATCGGTTCCGTTTCTGTATTGTCGATCCACAACAAACGGACATCGTTTCGTGTGCATTCCGCATCACGGATGCGGGCCCATTCACTTCAATGGGTCCGCAAATCAGGAAATGCGGAGCGGTGAGGAATGGAACCCTACGGAAGCACTACGGAGTGCTTCTTTGAGGTTCCGTACCGCAAAAAGATAGAACTTGTCCTATCTCTTTGCGAAACAGAGAGATGTGGACCCATTTAAGTTGAATGAGTCTGAATCAGTCCCGAACATTCTCTGTGCATTGGGGACCACAAGTTGCGGCCCCAATGCACGGAACGGACAACATACGTTTTGTGTGAATGAGCCCTAAAGCAGAGACCACACACTAAAGCACTTGGTGTAAAGGCCAAACATTGCCACTAAATCAGGAAGATCCCCTTTGGAACTATAGTTTAACGACTGTGTGAAGACATGTGTCGTTTTAGAGATAGTAACCTCCAAGACTGTTATGCCTTCCTAGTGAATGATGTAACCACCAAGTGTATGTACCTGTAAATATGATGCACTCTTTTAAAGTACCGTGCCCTCCTATGAACATATTTAATATACTATACAGTAAAGTTCATGTTGGCAGCCAAGAATGTACGTGCCCGCACCTGCTTATTCTGCGCCATTCAAAGAAACTGTGGGCGTGCCATCCGCACTTTGCAAGATGACAGTCAACAGTAGCCTAGCTAGCCAGTGCTTTATAATAGAACCCATGATGTTGGAACCAGTCCCCCGCCCCACACACACACACTCACACACACATTCAGTTTACGGTACCCAAAGCTTCGGACGCCCACACTTTGCAGATATTATGGAGATGAGAGTGTCTTTGCTTTGCTTCAGATCTGTTTGATCTGCCTTTTTAGAGACTGTAACCTCCAAAAGTGTTATGCCTTCACAGTAAGTGAAGAAACTACCAAGCGGATGTACCTGCGAATATGATGCAACTTTTTAACTTTCTCTGTCTATGTAACACACACTCAGCATGTTCCAGCATGAGTTAACTATTCTGGCCCAGCCGTCTCTGGAGATCCGGGTGCAGGCTGGTCCTTCCCTTAGCCCCAGGAGATTCTAGAGTGTGCTAGGAGTAGGCAGTTGTGAGTTCAGGTCCTGGAGGAGAGGGAGCAGACTGCAGACTCTCCTGTCCCCAGGCATTCAGCTAGAAGCACCCGGAGACAGTTCCCCGTGTGTCCTCTGCCACTTGTACAGGAGGAGAGAGAGAAGAAAAAGGAGAATTTCAAAGCTAAAGTGTGTGAGTCAGCGATGTGATCAGAATCAAGCATTACAGGCCATGCTGCAGTGGAGGGGAAAAGGGGTAAAGACACCCATCACACTCCAGGTTCACAGTGGAGGGAAAACAGGATAAAAACACTCTGCATGCTTCAGATACAATTTTGGCCAGTCGTAATATAGGAATTACGAGTTGCAGACATTGTGATAAACTGCTGTGGTTAGCTGGTAATGCCAGGAGTAGAGACTGTAGTAACAGAGAGGAGTAACCTGAGGGCCATCACTTCCATCTACTCATTTGACGCATGCTTGGACATCTATGTGGACTTTGCACTATGGTTCGATGCACCTCCACCTGCCTATTCCAATCCATCCAAAGAAACCATAATGTGAGCTACCTGCACTTTACAGGATGACAGTCAAGGATACACAATCCTATACAACAGTCGCCCCTTTATAATAGAACTCATGATGCCAGAAGAAGTCCCCCTCCCCCAGACTCCGCTTATGGCACCCAAAGCCTCGGACGCCCACATTTTGCAGATATTATGGAGATACATTTGTCTTAGAGCGTCTTTGCTTTGCTTCAGATCTCTGTGTGTTTTACTGATTCATGTTCTTATGAACGTAATTAGGCAACAAGAACACCAAACAAATTTCAATAAAAGGCCTTGCAGTGCTCGTCGCCGGCTTGTTGGTTTTATTTCCAGGGGGACTTGCACATAATTGTAACATACATTTCACGGGATGCAGAGATCTCATTTCTAAATCCTTCCCTTCCGTCCTGTTAATAGCGGAGGAGACTTGTGGGATTCTATATGGAGCAGTTCTGCTCTATTCCTTATGGAGGAGGAGGATCTTTTCACAATTCTTACAGGAGGAAGATGATGTCCCATAAAAAAAATGTTGGTAAGAAATGGAATATGGGTTCCCAGATTGTCAGATATTCTGGACTGTGCTGTCTGGTTTCAGTTTTGAAGATTATCAGACAGCACTGAAAGTGCGAGACTAGCACAAATTCTGGATTATTGGAATTCCCACTGTCTCTTAGTTATACCAACCCTAAGATTCAATGGGATGTGTACCTAAAGGACCAGGGACTAAGGGTTAAATACCAGTGGAGAATTCTGAGAGAAAATGGCATACCCATAGAAGTTCTGCTAAATGACGAGAAGTGTACTCCTAGTAAATCAGCTCAAAGAGTGTTCCTGCACCTAGATAGATAGATCGATTGATAGATATAGATAAAAATTAGATAGACAGATAAAAAAAGGATGGATAGATAGATAGATAGATAGATAGATAGATAAAAATTAGATAGATAGAGAGATAAAAAAGGATAGATAGATAGATAGATAGATAGATAGATAGATAGATAGATAGATAAAAATTAGATAGATAGACAGATAAAAAAAGGATAGATAGATAGGAGATAGATAGATAGATAGATAGATAGATAGATAGATAGATAGATACTGGACCCATACAAATACTCAGCAGCGAGGAACACCCATTTCAGGAGACTGTCTGATCTCCGCCCAGACTTCACCTCCATAAAGGAGGAAGAGAGACTCTCCATACTGCTGGTGGAAGAGGAGAACGCAGAGGCCATAGCAGCACAATATGTCTCCATCCTTCATCCCTACCCATTTATTTCCCACTTGCTTTGGTAATGCTAATATATATTTAATCCTGCCATTAAAGCTGATTTGAATTTGCATTTCATATGAGATAGATAGATAGATAGATAGATAGATAGATAGATAGATAGATAGATAGATAGACTAATAGATAGATAGATAGATAGACTAATAGATAGA
The DNA here is from genome assembly GCA_033119425.1 of Bufotes viridis. NCBI lineage: Eukaryota > Metazoa > Chordata > Amphibia > Anura > Bufonidae > Bufotes > Bufotes viridis. The sequence goes on along the minus strand of CM065597.1, from coordinate 26,066,182 downwards.
TAGATAGATAGATAGATACCTTATTGGACATATGGGGTACCAAGAAGTCTGTGACCACTCAGATCTCCACCGTCCTGGCACATACTAGGAGAATGACATTGGACTGCTCTTGTCTCAGCATAACATCATCATTCCAAATTGATCTACAGGAACCAGTAAACAACCTCTTCTGATGCAGGGCCACTTGAGCCTGGAGACATTGTGCCACTCATGGAGAGATCAAGCACCGTCTCAGCCTCATTGGACTTGCATTTCAATGTATCAGAGAATCCAATAATTCCCCATATGATGAGGCCGGATTGATCTTTCATGTTTGTGTCTGGAAAGTCTCCTGAACTCGTCAGAACCCCCTTCCCTCCGTACTGCAGAGAACATGTCAATACACAGGCGTATGAGAGAGGTCAGGTTTATTAGTCAAAAACGATTTGCCATCAGCCTCGGTAAATGTAAATTCAGGTCAATCTCAGCGGAAAAAAGCCAGTCGTTCCTTCAGCCATTCTTCTGTGAGGTCACTGGTGGTCCTGATCTCAAACACCTGCACAAGGTCACATTGGAGAAGAGAGAAGTTGTTTGGTTATTACGTGTAGAACCAAAAGGGCATTTACACCAAAGATTAAAGATCATGGGCCCCTAACCACTAAGATACACTGGATTTGATATCAGATTTCTCTGTTTAGGATCCTCATGTATTTGCCAGAGGGGAGGACGACTACCAAGAGCGTCTATCATGCTGGAGGACCTGTCCTGTCCTGCATTACAAAGACAGCCTTGATTTGAATGGACACTGTGTAATGCTTCATTTCTCCTGTAGTGGCGCTGTAGGGAAGTCAAACACTTACTGCCAAATTTCCCCACACCTTACAACCAATCAAGAGCAATAGCCATCTATACCAAAAAATAATAATGCATCTTATGAGATTGACTTGGGAACCCGGGCATTAAAGATTATGGGCCCCTAACCACTAAGATACACTGGATTTGATACCATATTCCCTGTTTAGGATCGTCATGTATTGGCTAGAGGGGAGGATGATTACCAAAAGCATCTCTCACTCTGGAGGACCTGTCCCATATAACAAAGATACCATTGATTTGAATGGACAGTGTGCAATGCTTCATTTCTCCTGTGGTGGCGCTGTAGGGAAATCAAACACTTACTGCCAGGATTCCCCACACATTACAACCAATCACTGGTGATCCCAGAAGAGCAATGGGCATTTATACCAAAACGTAATAATGCACCTTATGAGACTGACTTGGCCCCTTGGGCCCATAGCCGCTTAACCCCTATGACAGGGATCGTCAACCTTCAGCACTCCAGCTGTGGTGAAACTACAACTCCAAGCATGCACACTTGCTTTGCTATTCTCATAGAAGTGGACAGAGCATTCTGGGAGTTGTGTTTTCACCATAGCTGGAGTGCCGTCGGTTGCTGACCCCTGCCATATTTTGAGAGGTGTTCCCCCTTTAGGCTCCTCATGTCTTGGCCAGGGTGGAGGACAACTACAAAGAGCGTCTCTCACTCTGGAGGACCTGTCCGCTCTTGCATTACAAAGACAACACTGATTTGAATGGACAATGTGTAATGCTTCATATCTCCTGTGGTGGCGCTGTAGGGAAATCAAACGCTTACTGCCAAGGTTCTCCATACATTACATCCGATCACTGTGGTGATCCCTACAAGAGGACACTTTGTAATCGACTTATTGTCAAGGGATTCCTCTACACCAGGCATGCTCAACCTGCGGCCCTCCAGCTGTTGCAAAACTACAACTCCCATCATTCCTGGGCAGCCTACAGCTATCAGCCTGCAGAAGGGCATGCTGGGAGTTGTAGTTTTACAACAGCTGGAGGGTCGCAGGTTGAGCATCCCTGCTCTACACAGTAGGGAGTGTTCAAAGCAGACCCCTAAAAACAGGGCCGGCTCCAGGTTCATGTGGGCCCTTGGGCGATAAATCTCAGTGGGTCACCTTGTCGCATTTGTCAAATGTCACCACGGCATCTGAGAGTGTTAAAAAAACGGAAGAGTGGGCTTCCTGCTCAGACGCTCCTTCCCCCAGCGGTGATCGGGGAAAGCACCCTGTTCTAAAAATGAGCTGCAGCCTGTACTAGGCTTCAAGGCTCATTATTAGTCTATCCCAGTTCAGGCGATTAGATGGCAGCACTGAACTGTGATATAGTGATTTCTATACAGAATAATGGAGCCATTTCCATTATTCTGTATAAGTTGCAATCTGATGAAAAGTAATAAAAAGAAGTAAAAAAAAAAGTTTTGAAAATATAAAAAAACTTAAAAAGTAAAATCACCCCACTTTTCCCAAAATAAACAAAAAAAGAATAACATTATGGGCATTGTCGCATGTGAAAACACTCATACTATTAAAATATTTTTAAAGCCCATATGGTGAAGGATGTAACAAAAAAAAATAAAAAAGGCTGAATTGCCTTTTTTACATCACATTATCTCCCCAAAAAATTTAATAAAAAGTGATCAAGTCATACACACCCCAAAATAGTATTTTCAAAAAAGACAGATTTCCCTCAAATGAGCCCCCACACATCTCAGTAGACATAGGGTAACTATAAAAAAAAAGTTATGGGGGTCACTGGGGAGCAGGGGTTCTGTTAGGTTTGCCACATTTCCCAACCAAAAATAATAGTTACACAAATAAAAAAGGTTGGTTTGTCTATTTAAGTTTTATTTAGCGTCTATTTTTTTTAACGATTCTGCTGGGATTCGAACTCACAGCCATCTACATTAAAGGAGTCCTGCAGTTATTTTAAACTGATGATCTATCCTCTCGCTGTTTACCTCAGGCCCAGTGACGTCATGACTAGTATCACTGGCCTGGGCTGGGCTAAGCTTCATTTGAATGAACGGAGCTTAGCCCCGCCCAGGACAGTGATACTAGTCGTGACATGTCGGGTGTCGGACCCCTGCCGATCAGATGCTGATGATCTATCCAGAGGATAGATCATCAGTTTTAAATTACTGCAGAACCCCTTTAAAGTCAAGAACCTCAACCACTGAGCTATAGAGCTTCATGTTAACCTGCTGCAACTATATTATGCCTAAAAACCTCAGTAGTAGTTTCCCACATATTATGCATTCATATATATCAGAGGTATGATTCTATATATTTTATATCGAGAACGGAGCAGGGAGAGCTGTGGCTGGAAGACCCCAGATATCCCGGGGTCCGTCCATCACTAAGCGCTGCTCCCCGCCTCTCCCATTAAAGTGAATGGGAGCGCACCGTGCATGCGCGGCCCATGCTCCCATTTATTTCTATGGGGCAGACGGAAATAGCCGAGCCAGCACTCGGCTATATTCGCCGTCCCCATAGAAAATGAACGGAGGCCGGCTGCGCATGCACAGTGCGCCTTCCTTCACTTTCAGGGGTCAGTTTTCGATATAGGTGCGGGTCCCTGCGGTGGGACCTGCACCTATCTGACAATGGGGGCATATCCTTGCGATATGCCCCCATTGTCTGAGATGGGACAACCCCTTTAAGGTTCTTCCCTTTAATGTAGAAGGTTGTGAGTTCAAATCCCAGCAGGAACATTTCAGAAAGAGAGGGTAATTAGACTTAAATAAACAGGGTGTCCCCCAGCATACTGACAATGCTTGGGGATACCCTCGGGATTCCCCACTGTTCAGGCATCTGCCACTAGACCAGAGTCTAGTGGGCCCTGCTTTGCCAGGTGCTGACGCCGGCCCTGCCTAAAAACTTAAAATTTTGTAATAAGTGACCTAGGAGTAGTGTCCTCCTTCTGACCATGACCTTGCCGAGATGAAGGGTAAAGAACAGGGGGTCATTTAGAAAGCACCAAGTGAATTATGGCTTAGAGAATCCACGCCTCCAACGTCTCCAGTCCTCCATCCCTCATAAATATGATAGATATAAACTATTTTATATGAAATTGACCACAATATGTGTGTGTGGACGGTCTCTGCACCTAGAATGTGCCCGTTCCTACTGCCGCATACCTTGGTGAGCTCAGCAATCTGCACCAGCCTGTTCTTGCTTCCAGCATACATCATTTGCTGCTCCGGCTTGCACCCTGTGTGTGTGAGACGAATCTTATTAAAAGGGTCACGGAGAACAATGGGAGAGATAGTTATATAGAAATTGTTATAAAACATACTATAAACTATAAAATAACAAGAGATATTCCAGGAGATTCATCAAAAAACAAGTGCAGCCACAGAAATAAAACTGACAAAGCAGGGGCTATGCATTCCTATGAAGCCTGGGTGACTCTGTGACCATGTGATAACTGTAAAAATGGCGGCTGTAATTTGACAAAGTCCTGGAACGAGTTACAGGACAAAGAAGAGACATAGGAAGAAAACATTGCATGAAGGGTTCTCAGCTCCTTCACTATTAGTCCTGGGGAACTGTGGGATAAAAATAAAATCCTGGCATTCAGGTGAATACTTACTAGAAGTACCCAATTTAGTAATGCTAACCAGGATCCACACTATTAAAAGAGGCATAATGCTGTGTAGGGTTGATCCTGATAATTAAAACAATACCTTATCCATTCCTAAGAAAAATAACTTTTTATTAATATGTAAATAAGGTCTTTGGTGCTCTGCGGGGGTGGGTCCAAGCCCCCTCAGAGCACCAGAGTTACTCCTGTCTGCTCTTAGAGTCACTCCCCCGACCCCTTGATTAACAGGTTCAGACATCATGCCTGACCCTGTAATCCTGCTCCTGTGCTGTAGTTTACACTATTGACCAGTGTCGGACTGGGGTACCTAGGGCCCACCAGTAAAATTTATTTTGGGGGCCCACCGTACAAATACATTCAAATATAATAAATAATCTAAGTTTTTTTTATATGAACATAGGTCGGTTGAAGTGCCGTACATTGAATATATGTGTATAGTGCAGTAAATCTAATGTGTTATGTGCCACTTGTGCAGGGAGTGGGAGACTAGGGGCCCACTTTGCTCAAGGGCCCACCGGGGGATTCCCCTGTACCCCTGTGGGCCACTCCGAGCCTGCTATTGACACATGCGCAGCACATCTGCCTCTGCTCCCTAGCAGCGTAGAAGACAACTGTGCATGGCTAATGACATCATTCAACCCCACCCCGTAACAGGGAAGGCTCAACTTCGTTCAGATGGAAAAAGACATCATCAGCGCATGCGCAGCAGTCATCAATGTTGCTGCATGCGCCAATAGTGTAGACTACGGTACAGGTTCAGGCATCTGTCCTTACCCTATAATCTTCCTGTGCCATAGTTTAGATTATCGGCACATGCCCAGTTCATCTTCCTCTGCTTCCGCAGCAGCGTAGATGACTGCTGCGCATGCGCCAATGGCACGATCCTCCACCCTGAAGAGGAGATGATCATTTAAGTGGAGGATGACATCATCGGTGCATGCAAAGAAGTCATCTGTGCTGATATTACTGGGCTAGGCAAAACACCCTGCAGGAGGAGAGACTGTAAGTGCAGAGCAGAAGAGCTCTGGTGCTCCGAGGGGTTGGGCCCACCCCTCACTGCACCAACAGACTAATTTACATATTAATTGCAAGTTAATTTTCTCAGGATTGGCGAAACTGAGGAACATAAATGAGATATCGTTTTAGTCAGAAGAATCAACCCTATCTGACAATATGCCTGTTTCATAGTGCTGATCCTGCTGACAGATGCTGTTTAAAGGGGTTTTCTGACATGTTATTACGGATGACCTATCCTCTGGATAGGTCATCATCAGTATTTGATCAGTGGTGGTCCGACACCTGGGACCCCTGCCGATCAGCTGTTTGAGAAGGCACTGGTGCTCCCAATAGTGCCTCAGCTTTCTCGTTCATCGGTCACGTGGCCTAGGCACAGCTCAGCCCCATAGAAGTGAATGGAGATGAGCAGCAATACCAAGCACGGCCGCTATAGAATGTACGGCGCTGTGCCTAGGGTAAGCTGCGAGAAGGCCTGGCACTCACAGGAGCACCACTGCCGCCTCAAACAGCTCATGGGCAGGGTCCCAGGTGTCCGACCCCCACCGATCAGATACTGATGCCCTATCCTGGGGATACATCTTCAGTATTAAAGTCTCAGAAAACCCTTTTAATTTTGGAAACGAACACGAAGCCCCTTGACTCCGACACCAAATCTACTAAGTGGTATTTATAATACTGGGGTCTCCTTCTGTGGCCACGGCTTCCTCTGTACCCGCTCAGGTATAGGGCCCCGAGTCTACCCCAGCCATCTGTCTCTCTAATGTTTCTCACTATTATCGGTTGTTTTTTATAGGCGGCTCATCTTCTCATTATGTCTTGTTTGTAGAGGTTTTAATTATATAATTGTTATAATTATCCGATGCATAATATTTGATGATTTTGTGCCGCACTACATGAGATCATTTTTAAAGAAACAGATCGCTCCATTACTCAGCACACAAATAAATGATGATCCCTGATTTCTATTATTATTTGCATTATTGCGGGTGTGAACACTGACTTACTGCAGCATGACCTCCCCGAAACACAGCGAAAGCCGGTCCAAGAGTAAGGAGTAGGGATGAAGGAGCCCGAACTGCAAAGTTTGGGTTCGTATCGAACTTGGCGAGTTCGGGTACCCAGACCCGAACCCGGACTTTTTCACTAAAGTCCGGGTTCAGTGTCCGGGTGATTTCATTATTTTCCGTTATAACATGGCTCGTGGTCAAGTTCGGGTCCCGTACCCGAACTTTGACCTGACGTTCGGCTGAACCCGGTTGGTTCGCTCATCCCTACTGAGGAGTCATAAATCCCATAAATCTGAGCGGTAATGGTCGGTCTCCACATCTCAGACTTACATCAGTCCAAAACGAGCGATTTTACAAATATTTATACTACCGTTTTGTGCTTACATCTCCTTTGCACGGCTATATGTCTCCATGGCGACAGACTACAAACAAACCCTTTGTAGTCTGATCCTCCCATCCGCCCCTTACTTCTTGTATCCTAATGGAAGTATGACTGTAAGACAGGCTATACTGGATTCCTTGGCTATCTGTCGCCATATAGGCGCATAGGTCTGCCTAGGGGCTGTAGACATAAAACGGCAGGAAATTTTCAAACGAAGACTATTAGCAAAATGCTTCATTTTTCATGTCGGGTGCACAACAGGACGCGTGCGCTCCGTATCACGGATGCGGAGCCATTAACTTGAATGGGTACGCAACCCTCATGATACAGTGCGGTGCGAAGGCTCAGAGCGGGTACCCGCAGAAGCATAACGGAGTGCTTCTGTAGGATTTTGGTCTGTGTTTCCGCACCGGTGCGGCCTGAATCTTGCGGATGCCGACCCATTCAATGAATGGGTCCACAAATGCTGGGCACACGACTGGTGCCCGTACATTGCGGACCACTAATTGAGGTCCGCAGCACGGGCACGGGGAACACATAAACTTGGGTGCTATTGTGCCCACTAGCATAAACCTATTATAATACTGCCCTTCTATAAGTAAGACCATCATAGCAACAGGTTCTTTTCAAGACCTGGCAGTGTTCTGTGGAATACCCCTTTAAATTTAGCAAGTTTCTATTGAGTGTCCTCCGTGTGCCCCAGATTTCCCAATGGAAACATGTTCAACGCTGAATGTCTCCAAACTCTGAAGAGCCTCGCGCAGCGACTGACACCGGGCACTGAGTGATTACCTGTGTGCCCAGGATCAATAGCAGAAAACTCCATTCATTTGTCCCGCTTCCCAATTTAATGACAGCTCCGACAATATATGTGCTCTCAGAGAACTACCATGATTACAGAGGAAAGTTGCTCCCAGAGTGCACTGAGGCATGATTGGAGTAAAACTCGTTCTCTAAAGGAAAATCCTCTGGCGGCCACTGCTGGAGAAAGTTGGTATTGCACGGTATGCATTTAAAATGAATGGGCAACTATGTAATGCATGGTCCTCCAAAGCAAGAGACACTCTTTGCAGTGGTCACTACTCTGCCTAACAGAGGGGGGTCCTGAGCTGAAGACCCCACTTTATGAACCTTTTTAATATGCGAATTGAGTTCCTTGTTAGTATGTATCATGATTGTGGAAAATTCCTTTAATCCAGATTTCCAAGGCATTTTTTTTTGTCACACTCCAAGTCCGACTCCTACCTAGGACCAGTTGATAGGTGGACTTATTGTATATGGTCACTTACCTACTGGGCTGGAGAATATCATACACAGCGGGTAGGAGATGCGGCCGTCCTCATGCTTGTACCTATAGCTGTAGACTAGGAATGTGACCTTGTGTCAAGGATATGGCAGATAAAACAGTGAACGCAGTCAGCATCGCGCACAACAAATATGACATTCAAGGTGGTTCAAAATGGCGCAGATTGTTATACGTTGTAATTGGTGTCGCGTCACATCCACGGGGACCACAACCGCCAAACTACAGTGGGAAAAACTGGGTATTTATACCACAACTGTGTTCCATTCAGGAGGGGGAAAGTGGTGCCTGTCCCCTGTGATTTACCCCGCAGTGTGTCTACTCCTCTACCAACTCTGCGGCCAAGAGAGATCAATAGATAGATAAAAGATAGATAGATAGATAGATAGATAGATAGGATGATAGATAGATAGATAGATAGATAGGATAGATAGATAGATAGATAGATAGATAGATATTAGATAGAGATAATAGATAGATAGATCTAGATAGATAGATAGATAGATAGATAGATAGATAGATAGATAGATAGATAATAGATAGATAGATAGATAGATAGATAGATAGATAGATAGATAGATCTAGATAGATAGATAGATAGATAGATAGATAGATAGATAGTTTGAGCGAGAGACAGTACAAATGTACTTTTACTAGATCCAATCCGTGGCGGTGCCCGCAGTGTTGAACCCTAGCCTGTCGAGTTCCAAGACGGAGAGAAGACCGTGGCACTCAATGTCTTCACAATATGCAGAGCTTTATTCACCGCCTAAGGAGTCAAAAAGTTACATGGTTGGTGAATAAAACTCTGCATATTATGAAGATATTGAGTGTCGCGTCTTCTCTCCATCTTATAGATAGATAGATAGATAGATAGATAGATAGATACTGTGAAGGATGAGGCTCACTTTCTGCTGCGGTGCCCCGAATACTCAGCAGTGAGGGACTCTCACTTCAGGAGACTGTCTGATCTCTGCCCAGACTTCACCTCCACGGAGGAGGAATAGAAACTCTCCATACTGCTGTGGGAAGAGGAGAACACTGCGGCCATAGCAGCACGAATATATTACTGCCTGCCATAGACTGAGAGGAGCCCGATATTATATCCTTATATCCCCACTCAGGATGTGTCCCCATCCCCCAACCCTACCCAATTATTTCCTACTTGCTTTGGCAATACTAAAATGTATTTAGTCCTGCCAATAAGGGTCCATTCAGACGTCCGTAGTGTTTTGCGGTCCGCAAATTGCGGACCGCAAAACACTGACGCCGCACATCGCAGCTGCAGACAAGAATAGGACATGCTCTTTTTTTTTGTAGAGCTGCAGACCGGAAGTTCGGGGCCGCGGACTGGAAATGCGGATGTGGAGAGCACACTGTGTGCTGTCCGAATCTTTTTCAGCCCTATTGAAAATTAATGGGTCCGTACCCATTCCGTATAATTGCAGAACGGACCCGGACCCATTCTACGGACGTCTGAATGGTCCTTAAAGCTGATTTGAATTTGAATATAGATAGATAAATAGTCAGATAGTAGATAGATAGATATGACATAGATTTGAGATGATAGATAGATAGAAAGAAAGAAAGAAAGAAAGAAAGATAGAAAGAAAGAAAGAAAGAAAGATAAGAAAGAAAGATAGAAAGAAAGAAAGAAAGAAAGAAAGAAAGATATGAGAGATATGATAGATAGATAGATAGATAGATAGATAGATAGATAGATAGATAGATAGATAGATAGTGCCACCTGCTGGTTGCTCTTTTCTCCAATTTCTTAGTCCACTCCACTGAGGTGGACGCACATGCTCAGTTCTATCCTTCAATTGCCACCACCTACAACAGAAAGAACGTGTCCCTGATAAAGGACACACCCCTTGAGCTGCCACCTTTAATTAAATCTAGCAGAGCAGTGAATGTGGAGCTCTCTGGATCCATGTGAGAAACAGGGCTGGTTAGAAAGAGATTGTCATGTCCTTTTTACATTATTGGATAACCCCTTTACATTTTTTTAAGTAACACTTATACTGAACTATGAATATTAAGGATATCGAGGCTGACGTTCCGGGAGCTCATTCTGCAGATCATCAGGGGAAATATCCTGAAACACAAACACCCTTATTTCCGGTTGATTGTGGTAGCAGGCCGTGTCTTAGGTCCAATATCACATTTATCAGGCAAAATAGAATTTCGCATTTGGAGTCATTCTTTTGGTATCCCTGTGTGTAGATACTGCTGTTACATACTTGTTATGGCGCCCCCTGCTGTTCTTTCGATGACCTCTGAGAACGTCCACACATTGGAGACCTCTACTCTAGGGACTTACCTCAAATTCCTCCTCTAAGACCACCAGCTGCTTCTCCTTGTCAATTTTCACTAAGAAAAAGAAAAAAAAAAAGATGAGTTTTTGTATATCTGTCAAACCGTGCTGTAAGGAACATCCTATATGTTATCTTACTCACAGCCGATCACTCACTCAGGATGGCGGCATTATTGGTCTCCTTCCTGAACCGAAACTTCCTCAGCTTTTCCTTGAGATCTGGATCCACGTCACACACTACCAGAGAGTCTGACTAAAGGGATGGAGAAAGGAAAGTCAGGGACCACAGGCTGCCCCACTGCGCCATGCCTTGTGTAGTGGCCATGCTTGGTATTGCAACCCAGACCCATTCTCTTAAATAGGCCTGAGCTGCACATAGGACATGTGACCGATAAATGTGACGTCACAGGGCCAGGAGGAGGGCGGCGCAACAGCTGGTCAGCCAGGTTGCTGGGAGTGGGACCCCACCGATCTGATGACCTATTCTTAGAATAAGCCATCAATATTTAAGTCCCGGAGAACCCCTTTAAAGAGGTTGTCCTACAAAAAATATTCTACATTTATAGCACCACCTGCTCTTCGCTCTTTTTCTTAATTCTTTGTCCAGCTCCCTGAGATGGAAGCACATGCTCAGTTCCATCCTTCAACTGCCACCAGCTGCAGCAGAAAGGACACGCCAGTTAAAATAAATCTAGCAGAACAATTGGCGCAACAAGTGTGGAGATCCCTGGATCCATGTGAGGTACAGGGCTGGCTCTAAGTTTGTTAGAAAGAGATCGACGCGTACTATGTAATGCCTGATTTTAATTCTTTTACATTAATCATGGGATAGCCCCTTTAAATATGGCTACTCATGCTGCTTGCCACACCCAAGTGACTGGGAAGGTACCGGCGTACCTATAAGCACTCTCTGGGCTCCTCCTAGGTGAGTCATGTAGCCATACACACAATGACCACTAGGGGAAGCCAGAGAGCTGCCCCTCCATCCAAATATGGTGGCACCAAAATGTCAAGCCCGCACTTAAGCTCCACCCATGAGGAGCACATGCACCCTTGTGCTACATGGTATGGTTACTTCTGGACCTCCGCCAGCATGCAGTCTGTGGCCAAACATTTCCCCAGCGCCAGGCTGGCCACGGTCTTGGGCAACCAACACAGACCACCGCCTTCTCCCTCCCACTTATAATAGAAACTTCTCCATACAAGGTCGGCCGCAGGACCAGAAAATAACTCACAACCACCTTACACCGACCCTGCATGTCTATTTTACTACATCATTGTAGGCGTAGCCACTGTCTAACAAGCATCTTTTCTAATAACTAAGTGTTGTCCCGTCCCTCTGTTATTCCTCCCAGAAATGTATGAATAAATAGACAAACAATGTTACTATTTGGGGAGGGGGTGGGGGGGGGGGGTCCCTACATAACCTGACTCTGTCCAATCAGTGCTGACAGTGTCAAACTGTGCAGTGACACACCCTCTTGAGAAGGGGGAAGAGCAAAGCCCAGTTGTCTACTTAGTCTTCCATTTTTAGGAGGAATAATAGAGGTATAAAGTACTGTTCTAAGAAAAGATGCTCCAGAATTGCTGTTTCACGGGGAACGCAATTTTTAAAGGGGTTGTATGGCCCTTGGTACGCCACAAGAACTAAACTAAATTGCACCATTGTTCCTCAGAAGCGTTCCGCCTCTATCTTTCCACGTGGGTCGGTTACCTGAGGATACCCCTGACCTCTCCAGGGAGCGGCTTATTGCAGCCATTTTTAGGAGCCCTTTCTATCATAGTGGCGGCCATGTGCGGTCACCAAATTGCGGAGCGACCGGTATCCTTGTTTTGCGGATCCACACATCACTATGGTCATGTGAATGTAGCCTTAGTCACAGAGTCACCCAGGCTCCATAGGAAGGCATAGACTCTGATCTGCCATTACTCTTCTCTTTAGCAAAGGTTCACACTGAATGCAGAGTGTATGGAGACGATCATATGACGCCATACCCAACGGCCTATTGGGGCGTCTCTTGATTTAGTCAGTGTGTCAGACAAACAGCCACAGCAGCACAGAGGACGGTAAAACTCGCGGAAAGAAGAGAGTAGCAGAGAAAGCTCAGAATATTGTTGTTTTTGTTTTGTTTTTTGCAAAACCACGGTGCAGTAAAACCAAGACATCATTTACGCGAGCTGTGAATGATCCTGGCGAGTTGTCTCGGAACGTCAGGAGACGGCTGATGTGTGTGACAGATGCCGCTCTGAAACGCGTTAGCATTATTGTTGATGATTTCCCTGAGCTGTTTGCACACACCGCCTCCTTAAATCATCCCCAATGTCACGTATCTGTAAACCGAAGATGGGAGGACAAGCTCCAAAGCATTAGTCTTTGTGGCTAACGCATTTCGAGGATTTAGACTGCAACTTATAAGATCATTTCCTCTTCAAGATCTTCCAGAAATGTCACTTGTAAATCCTTACAGAGCAGACGCTTAAAGGGGTGGCCCAGGATTTCAATATTGATTGGCCTATCCTCAGGATAGGCACTCGATATCTGATCAGCGGGGGTCCGACATCCCGTACCCCCCAGGAGGAGCATTGATGCCTGAAGTCGGCAGTTAAACTAAGCAGCTGGGTCCCATAGAGAATGGAGCTGCATGGCGCATGCGGGATTAGGACAGGGGAATGGGATCCCAGCAGTCAGACCCCAACCTATCAGTTAGCTGCGGATAGGGGATGGTTTGCAGTGACTGGAATATCCCTTTAAGCCCTGGAAACAACACTTTAACCCTAAGTTCACACTTGCGCGTTTTACAGCGCGTTCGAACGCGCTGTAAAACGCTCAACACATGCAAACTAATGCTTCCCTATGGGACTGGTTCACATTTTCGCGTTTTACAGCGCGTTTGAACGCGCTGTAAAACGCCCAACACATAAACAAGTAATTGAGCTTTTTTGGGGGCGTTTGTCGCGCGTATTGTGATTGACACCACAGTAGTCAATCACAAGAACGCGCGTACGACGCGCGTTTCCTATTTGCAAAAACACGCTGTAATACGCGCGACACAAACGCGCGTAAAACGCGCGTTTCAAGAACGCTCAGGTCTGAACCCAGGGTTAGGGTAAAATGCCCCGATATTATAGCAAGATAACGGCGCCAGCAAAAACAAAGAGGCCGGCCCTGACTAAAGCAAAGGGAGACATTGCTAACCTGACATCATCCCCCTCCATTATTCATAGACCCCACAGTATGAAATTGTAATGCAGGAACCTGGCTGCAGTAATAGTATAGCTCCTCTAGGTGGCAGTGCTGCTCAATCCTGAAATCACTGCTGAAAAAACGCCCCCAGAAGGGAGCAACGCAGACTCCGTGCCTTCTCTAGACTGTCCTTCACACGTGCATTATGCAATTGTCTATATGAAGCCGCAGCAGTACCCATAATGCACCACTGTGGCGGTCATACACTTGCATATGATCAGGCCATTGGAGAGCCCGGGGACATGTCCAATATGCAGTATCATCCAGAGCTATATATCATGTCCAGTGCAATACCCACAGCCTGGTGCAACGCACGGCCATAATCACCATATTCCAATCATTTGTGCGCATTTTACTGGTAAACATGGCAGATCCTCTGTATGGCTTTTTCAGTATTTTGCGGTCCGTAAAAATCGGATCTGCAAAAAATATGGATGACGTCCGTGTGCATTCCGTTTTTTGTGGAACGGAACAGTTGGCCCCTGATAGAACAGTACTATCCTTGTCCGTTATGCGGACAATAGGACATGTTCTATCTTTGAACAAAACGGAAATACGGAAACGGAAGATGTAAGGAAGAAAAGCTATGTCCGTAACTCCTTGTTAACCTCCTTATCTGCACTCTGTCCCTCAATCGTTCCCTGGATGAAACCGTGCCCTTTCTGGTACCAGGAAAGCCCACAATCAGACAACCAACTCAGGCTATGCTGAAAGAAAGCTCTGTTTATTTTTGGCATTACACTCATATATATAACATGAAAGTTACTTAGATAAAAGTGGAAGTTGGCTTTTACTCCAATGGGAAGTAGACACGAACAGAAGAATACGTATTTAGACAAGCTCAGGCAATGTGCTAAAAATGTAGTTAGTTACTAGGCAAAGTACATTACATTTTCTAGAATCTTATGAGTTACATCCTTGCTAAGCAATAAAAACAAAATGGAGTCCCTTGCCTTCCCTTCAGAAGACATACAGAGTACATTCCATTTGTTTTTTTGCGGATCCATTGAAATGAATGGTTCCGCGTACGGTCGCAAAAAAACGGAACGCAAACGGAAAAAAAAAACGTTCCTGTGCAAGAGGCCTTTCTTTGGGCGTCCTAGACATCATTATCATATGAGCGAGATACGGGTGGGGGGAATAATCCATCAGGTCCACCAATTAGCCACAGCTTTCTCCATTCACACGTCCGCAAAATGGATCCACATCCGTTCCGCAATTTTGTGGAACAGGTGTAGACCCATTAATTTCCAATGGGGATGGAAAAAATGCAGACAGCACACTATGTGCTGTCCGCATCCGCATTTCCAGATCCGTACTTCAGCATCCGAACTTCCATTTCCGGAATAAAAATAGAACATGTCCTATTCTTGTTCGCAATTACGGACAAGATTAGGCATTTTCTACTATAGTGCCGGCGATGTGGGGTCCGCAAATTGTGGAACGCACATTGCCGGTGTCCGTGTTTTGCGGATCCGCAAAACACTTACGGACATGTGAATGGAGCCTGCACTCTACCAAAGTGCCGTATTTTACTTTCTGAACAATATCTAAGGATAAGTTCACACTTGAGAGAAATTTTGTGGGCAGAAAATCTGCAACGTATTAATAAATATTATCCACACGCTGTAAAAAATTCAAAGAGTAAATTGCCCTGCGTTGGAAATCTGAAATATGCAAAATGCCAATTTATCCTGCAGATCTCCAGCGCAGATTTTATCCGTTATATGATATCCACAGTCATTTCCCCGGCAAAAAACGCATGTAATTAATGCACTTTTCATTGCAACTGACGCTTCCACTGTATTTTCATCTCTTATGGACATGCATTTAGGGCCGTTGATTTCTACGCAAATTCCACAGCGAATCCTCAATTAATTTTTACGTTGCGAATTATATCCCTCGAGGACGTAAAGTGTCCTAGTCATTTCTAATGTTGGTAACTGTTCTTGTTGATGTAATTTACCTGGTTCACCAGAAGGTGGCAGCAAGCATGGCAGAGCTACATTTATAGAGAGTGGAACCCTTCTTTCCATTCCAACACCACCACCCCCTGTGGTGTGGTGGGCGTGTCCCACTTGCTGCAGGGAGGGTGGAGTTCTAGTTAGAGGTTAGATGCAGTTTACCCCCTGCCAATGGAGGGTGTGCAGCGGGTGCACGTCCATGCTGGACATGCCTTGCCCAAGCCAGCTAGAGCACCTTCAGCTCTGCTGGATGTGGAGGCCACAGCTTGGAGCCTCTGGAGCCAGGTGGAGTTTTCCTTGGACAAATCTAGAGTCAGACTACAGAGAGTAGTTGCAGCAGACAGCTAAACCAAAATTATTCAGTCAGCCTGTCAGCACAGAAGAGCCGGAGAGCAATAGATGTAGCAGACTTAAGTTTGTTTGCCTGCCAGAGTTAATGCTAACGCCTGCTGGGAATCAAGACAAATCCTGAAACTGTTGGGAGAAACGTTTATGCAAAGTAAAGCTGTTATTGAACTTCATCACAAGGTCTGGACTCAATTTACTTCATCATCCCCTTCATCAACAACCCCCCTTTCACTGCTTCGGGGCCAGCGTATACAGGTAGGAGCACCGTGACACCTGCATCAACATTAAGGGACATTTAGGCCACCCTACACAACTACAGCAGAAGAGGTCAACAGCCCCAGAACCAGGTGCTGTCCTAATCTGAACATCTTGCCCAAAATGTCTTGACCGTATGGCATTTACTCTGGTAGATTGCCCCAACTTGAGGGCCAGAAAGGTGGTGCCAGGCTGCAGAGTAATAACCCCACATCCCATAAGGTGGAAGGTGTATCACGAGTAGGGGTGCACCATTAATGAGGCCAGGTGAGGCGATCGCCTCAGGTAGGGGCAGCGGAAGGGCCATGGGCAATGAGCGATTTCATTGTGGAAAAGGGGTAAGGTAAGAAATTGTGATGGGGGGGAGGGGTGATGTTTCAGATTTTGTCTCAGGCAGCAGAAAGGCTAGGTACACCCCTGATCACAAGGATTAATCTATGTCTGCTGACCCTCAAACCATGAGTAAGAGCCTGTGAGGCTCAAAACGCGTGTTGCCGACATTATTTTAAGGTATGATGTTGGACTTTGCCAGAACATTTCTTAAACCGCTTTTCAACCTGTAGTCCACCACATTGCCCTTCGTCCTCACTTCATGATCCAGATGCCGACGCAATGGGTGAGGACGCCTTCCCGCTTGAGCTGGCTTCATACACTTATCTGCCTATAGGACTCTCAAACTGGCAGAACAGCAGGTTGTGTAATCCATAACCACACGCCGAAGATTGCACCACATGTCTTATCTGTGTGCAATATGCAACCTACAAGAAGTCGTACTCCTTGCCCATAGAGCAGTTGAAGTTTTCTAAAGTGCTTTTGCCCCCATACCTGTAAGGGGCGGAAGAAGCCACCCCCAAAGTAAAGAGAGGGGAGTGGTGAGATGCCACTCTGAAGAAGGTAAGCAACATGCCAATGAAAGTGATACAGACTGCATGGAGTACATTCAATCTCCTCTGCTGGGGGTAAGTGCTAGAAAGGACCTGCTGCAGCTAAAGCAGCGGAAAGAAAGAGTGCAGGAGGAGAGGGAGTCTTACTCCTGCAACTGTGACCCTTGCAAGCAGGTGCTTGGAAAAAGTGGTGCAGTAGGGCCAAATGGATCATGCATCCCCCCTGTAGTGTTATACTTATAAGATCATTCATATCACCATTCAGTATTAAACAAAGCAGATAAGGATCATTCATATCACCACTCAGTATTATACATATAAGATAGGGATCATTCATATCACCACTCAGTATTATACATATAAGATAGGGATCATATCATATCACCACTCAGTATTATACATATAAGATAGGGATCATTCATATCACCGCTCAGTATTATACATATAAGATAGGGATCATTCATATGACGGCTCAGTGTTATACATATAAGATAGGGATCATTCATATGACCGCTCAGTATTATACATATAAGATAGGGATCATTCATATGACCGCTCAGTATTATACATATAAGATAGGGATCATTGATATCTCTGCTCAGTATTATACATATAAGATAGGGATCATTGATATCTCTGCTCAGTATTATACATATAAGATAGGGATCATTGATATCTCTGCTCAGTATTATACATATAAGATAGGGATCATTCATAACTCTGCTCAGTATTATACATAGAAGATAGGGATCATTCATATCACCGCTCAGTATTATACATAGAAGATAGGGATCATTCATATCACCGCTCAGTATTATACATAGAAGATAGGGATCATTCATATCTCTGCTCAGTATTATACATAGAAGATAGGGATCATAAATATCACCGCTCAGTATTATACATATAAGATAGGGATCATAAATATCACCGCTCAGTATTATACATATAAGATAGGGATCATTCATATCACTGCTCAGTATTATACATAGAAGATAGTGATCATTCATATCACCGCTCAGTATTATACATATAAGATAGGGATCATTCATATCACCGCTCAGTATTATACATATTAGTAGGGATCATTCATATCACCGCTCAGTATTAAACATATAAGATAGGGATCATTCATATCACCGCTCAGTATTATACATATAAGATAGGGATCATTCATATCACCGCTCAGTATTATACATAGAAGATAGGGATCATTCATATCACCGCTCAGTATTATACATATAAGATAGGGATCATTCATATCTCTGCTCAGTATTATACATATAAGATAGGGATCATTCATATCACCGTTCAGTATTATACATATAAGATAGGGATCATTCATATCACCGTTCAGTATTATACATATAAGATAGGGATCATTCATATCACCGCTCAGTATTATACATAGAAGATAGGGATCATTCATATCACCGCTCAGTATTATACATATAAGATAGGGATCATTCATATCACCGCTCAGTATTATACATAGAAGATAGGGATCATTCATATCACCGCTCAGTATTATACATAGAAGATAGGGATCATATATATCACCGCTCAGTATTATACATATAAGATAGGGATCATTCATATCACCGCTCAGTATTATACATAGAAGATAGGGATCATATATATCACCGCTCAGTATTATACATATAAGATAGGGATCATTCATATCACCGCTCAGTATTATACATATAAGATAGGGATCATTCATATCACCGCTCAGTATTATACATATAAGATAGGGATCATTCATATCACCGCTCAGTATTATACATATTAGATAGGGATCATTCATATCACCGCCCAGTATTATACATAGAAGATAGGGATCATTCATATCACCGCTCAGTATTATACATATAAGATAGGGATCATTCATATCACCGCTCAGTATTATACATATAAGATAGGGATCATTCATATCACCGCTCAGTATTATACATATAAGATAGGGATCATTCATATCACCGCTCAGTATTATACATATAAGATAGGGATCATTCATATCACCGCTCAGTATTATACATATAAGATAGGGATCATTCATATCACCGCTCAGTATTATACATATAAGATAGGGATCATTCATATCACCGCTCAGTATTATACATATAAGATAGGGATCATTCATATCACCGCTCAGTATTATACATATAAGATAGGGATCATTCATATCACCGCTCAGTATTATACATATAAGATAGGGATCATATATATCACCGCTCAGTATTATACATATAAGATAGGGATCATTCATATCACCGCTCAGTATTATACATATTAGATAGGGATCATTCATATCACCGCTCAGTATTATACATATAAGATAGGGATCATTCATATCACCGCTCAGTATTATACATAGAAGATAGGGATCATTCATATCACCGCTCAGTATTATACATAGAAGATAGGGATCATATATATCACCGCTCAGTATTATACATATAAGATAGGGATCATATCATATCACCGCTCAGTATTATACATATAAGATAGGGATCATTCATATCACCGCTCAGTATTATACATATAAGATAGGGATCATTCATATCACTCAGTGTCAATGGCGTTCAGCCTCCCGGCTGCAATCTTCAGGACACAGAGGAGGGCAATGGTAGCAATTCCAATAACACCATTATATGAAGCGATGTCTATATTGAGCTGAGGAGTCAGCGTTACAGACGCCCCCAGGACTAGGACATCAGTCAGACTGGAGAGGCATCTTACCATACTGCCGGGCGTCTCCTCTGTGACAAGGTTCCTGTCTGCTGACTCTGTACCCCTGACCTGGATGACAGCAGGATATGGGGGCAGGAGTAGGGGGGGGGGGGGGGTGCACAGCGCAGCGCAGCACATGTTCCGTTACCACATCCTGTTGTCACACAAGACACACATTTGGACATTTTGCAAATGCAGAGAAAGATAAAACTTTCAGGAAAACTTCTCCTTTAAACAACACTTTACAATATTCCACAATTTGCAGCAGGGAAGAGATTTTACTTTAATTCACTTTTTCTTCTCTGTCCACACCCAAAGCTACCGGCAGAATTCTGCTGGTCTCCTGTAACATTAGAGCAGTGCATTGTGGGAGGCCAGCTGATAGGTCACATGTCTGACACCCGGTGATAAGCCGCTGTCTGTTACCAAGGGCAACCAGTGTAATTTTGAAACTTACCATGTGTACGAAGAAAGAGCATTTCTCCTGCCCCGGTAAAGTCCTTGCGCCATTTTCTTCTGTCGAGGCGAAGTGAAGAAGCTGGCTTTACAACCAAGATGGCGACCAGTGCAGTTCCCTAATTTCTTGGACAGAAAGTTACAGAAGAATCAGATGAACAGAAATAACCCCTTAGTGACCAGCCTGTTTTGGGCCTTACTGACCAAGCGTTTTTTTTTTCCTTTTTTCATCGTCGCGTTCCAAGAGCTATAAGGCCTCTTTCACACGGGCGTCATGTTTGATGCTCGGATAAGAGGCGGGTGCGTTGCGGGAATATGTGCGATTTTTCCGCGTGGGTGCAAACGTTTGTAATGCGTTTTGCACGCGCGTGTGAAAAATCACCATGTTTGGTACCCAGACCCGAAGCCGGACTTCATCACTGAAGTCCGGTTTCGGGTAGAGTATTCTGGAGAATTTATTGCTTTCCCTTATAACATGGTTATAAGGGAAAATAATAGCATTCTTAATAAAGAATGCTTTGTAGAATGTGGATTAAGGGGTTAAAAATAATAACCCTGGGTTCAGACCTGAGCGTTCTAAAAACGCGCGTTTTTGTCGTGCGCATTTCAGCGCGTTTTTGCAAATAGGAAACGCGCGTAAAACGCGCGTTCTTGTGATTGACTACTGTGGTGTCAATCACAAAACGCGCATCAAACGCCCCAAAAGAAGCTCAAGTACTTGTTTATGCGTTGGGCGTTTTACAGCGCGTTCAAACGCGCTGTAAAACGCTCAAGTGTGAACCACTCCCATAGGGATGCATTGGTTTTAATTTGTTGAGCGTTTTACAGCGCGTTTGAACGCGCTGTAAAACGCTCAGGTGTGAACCCCGGGTAAAAGTTAACTTACCTTAGCCACTTGATCGCGTAGTTGCGATCTGTCTTCTGTCTTCAAGCTTCAGCTACCAGCTAAAGGACCTGTGATGACGTCACATCACATGGTCCAATCACATGGTCCATCACCATGGTAAGATGGACCATGTGATTGGACCATGTGATGTGACGTCATCACAGGTCGTTTAGTTCTTAGCTGATGCTGGGAAAGAGAGGACAGATCGCACCTACGCGATCAAGTGGCGTAGTAAGTTAACTTTTAGTATTTTTAACCCCTTCATCTTCATTTTACTAAGCATTTTTTTTAAGAATGCTAATATTTTCCCTTATAACCATGTTATAAGGGAAAATAATAAAATTCTGGTCCCGTTGCTAAGCAACCATGCGGGAAAATCGCACTGCATCTGCACTTGCTTGCGGATGCTTGCGATTTCCCCAGCCCCATTCACTTCTATGGGGCCTGCGTTGCATGAAAAACGCACAATATAGAGCATGCTGCGATTTTCACGCAACGCAGAAGTGATGCGGGAAAATCACCGCTCATGTGCACAGACCCATTGTAATGAATGGGTCCGGATTCAGTGCGGGTGCAATGCGTCCTCCTCATGTATTGCACCCGCGCGGAAAACTCGCCCGTGTGAAAGGGGCCTAACTTTTTTATTTTTCGGTCTATATAGCTTTATGAGGGCTTGTTTTTTTTGTGGGACACGTAGTTTTTAATGGTGCCATTTTGGGGTACATATAACTTTCTGATTAACTTTTATTAACTCTTTTGTGGGAGGACTATAACAGACAACATTCTGATTGATTTTAAAATGCAATGCATTATCCCTATAGTCCATTGCATTGTAATATTGCTACTCTGACATTGACCAGACATTGCGCCTCTCTGGCGCAGCCTACTAGAAATTACTTAAGGCTGGTCTGGGGCCTACACGAGACCCCAGCCAGCCTTCACACACATCGGCACCCCGCGATCACATTTGCGGGGTGCCGATAGGAGACAGTCAGCACTTTACATGCGGCATCCCAGCTGCCCAGAGCACATGCGCAGCAGCTTCCTGTGTAGCACACGCTCCGGCCTCCAGGCTGCCATCCGACAGGCTTGTGCGCACGCATCTATGCTCTCCGCACGCCGCACATTCAGCCACACACAGAGCAGCCCCTTCTACACCGCCCCTTAGCCGCGCTTAGCTCATAGCCTCCCTGCACATGGCGCATGCGACTCCCGACCTGGCCAACTCACATATTCGCGGCTTTTTTGAATTCTATTGAAGCACAGAATGTTCAGCCACATCCCTACCTGCTCCATGCAGTTGGACATCTGTACAGTATGGCTCGATATGTACAGCATGACCTGATCACATGACTTGGTTTCACACTGATGATGTCATCATGGTACCAGATGATTGACTGGACCCTTTTTGTGATGTCATCACTTGCCTATTTAAATCTTGTGGATATCCAATTTGCTAGGGCAGGAGAGGCAAACTGCGGCTCTCCAGCTGTTGCAAAAGTACAATTCCCACCATGCCCTGCTGAAGGCTGAAAGCTGTAAGCAGTCTTTGCATGGTGGGAGGTGTAGTTTCGTAACAGCTGGAGAGCCGCAGTTTGCCCATTCCTATGGGGGAATCTAACCACTTCCCCTGGAAACGTGCAACCACAACCAGATCTACCTGGGTGTGCTGGTCACTATCGTTTTTCTGTACAGTCAAGGAAGTGTCAGCTGATTATGAGGCTCAGCGATCAGAGTGAAAACTGCAAGACGTCAGGATTTTTTTGTAACATGGGAATAATTTTGAAACAAAAAAATCAAAAATTTTAAAAGCATGTTTAGATGGCTTTATATAGCTCTAGCAGCTGCTCCACAGGTTCTGGTTTTTTTTCTTTTAAAGCTCCTTCTCCCGTAGGACACTGAGACCATGAACTATCAAGGGGAGCGGTCCCAGTCATGATTCACTCCGCATTAGGAATCACAGCATTGGAATCATCATTGTTGAAGGAGGAGACGGGAAACTATTAGTCAACAGGTCATTTTCTATGGGATTTTTCTTTAAAAGTTTGAAGCTGGTCAAGGTCATAATGGAGATGCGACAAGGGCTAAGCTCCCATATGCAGAGTGTGAATCTGAGCCAATGTAAGTGTTTTAATGACTAGGAACCCCGACAATAATTACAGAGCCAATGCTTTAATTAACAGATTACCCTGTAAAATAAAATTCTGTATGTAGTGGTTTGTGACTATTTTCTTTAGGTTTGAAATAACGATGCCAATATGAACTATATGGTAATCTTAACTTTGGCCATTAGATGTCAGCAGAGCATACACTACTGATCAATATGAGCTATACTGCAATATTCAAGTTGGCCACTAGATGTCAGCTAAGGATACAGTTCTGGGAATATTAAAAACACCGTAATCTTCAAGTAAACCACTAGAAATGTATCTATGACATACCTGTATCACAGAGATAATAAACACAGTGATGTCACAGTACAGAGATAATAAACACAGTGATGTCACAGTACAGAGATAATAAACACAGTGATGTCACAGTACAGGGATAATAAACACAGTGATGTCACAGTACAGGGATAATAAACACAGTGATGTCACAGTACAGGGATAATAAACACAGTGATGTCACAGTACAGGGATAATAAACACAGTGATGTCACAGTACAGAGATAATAAACACAGTGATGTCACAGTACAGAGATAATAAACACAGTGATGTCACAGTACAGAGATAATAAACACAGTGATGTCACAGTACAGAGATAATAAACACAGTGATGTCACAGTACAGAGATAATAAACATAGTGATGTCACAGTACAGGAATAATAAACACAGTGATGTCACAGTACAGAGATAATAAACACAGTGATGTCACAGTACAGAGATAATAAACACAGTGATGTCACAGTACAGAGATAATAAACACAGTGATGTCACAGTACAGAGATAATAAACACAGTGATGTCACAGTACAGGGATGATAAACACAGCGATGTCACAGTACAGGGATAATAAACACAGTGATGTCACAGTACAGGGATAATAAACACAGTGATGTCACAGTACAGGGATAATACACACAGTGATGTCACAGTACAGGGATAATAAACACAGTGATGTCACAGTACAGGGATAATAAACACAGTGATGTCACAGTACAAAGATAATAAACACAGTGATGTCACAGTACAGGAAAATAAACACAGTGATGTCACAGTACAGAGATAATAAACACAGTGATGTCACAGTACAGGGATAATAAACACAGTGATGTCACAGTACAGGGATAATAAACACAGTGATGTCACAGTACAGGGATAATAAACACAGTGATGTCACAGTACAGGGAAAATAAACACAGTAATGTCACAGTACAGAGATAATAATCACAGTGATGTCACAGTACAGAGATAATAAACACAGTGATGTCACAGTACAGAGATAATAAACAGTGATGTCACAGTACAGGGATAATAAACACAGTGATGTCACAGTATAGATATATAAACACAGTGATGTCACAGTACAGGGATAATAAACACAGTGATGTCACAGTACAGGGATAATAAACACAGTGATGTCACAGTACAGGGATAATAAACACAGTGATGTCACAGTACAGGGATAATAAACACAGTAATGTCACAGTACAGAGATAATAAACACAGTGATGTCACAGTACAGAGATAATAAACAGTGATGTCACAGTACAGGGATAATAAACACAGTGATGTCACAGTACAGGGATAATTAACACAGTGATGTCACAGTACAGAGATAATAAACACAGTGATGTCACAGTACAGGGATAATATATATAGTGATGTCACAGTACAGAGATAATAAATACAGTGATGTCACAGTACAGGGATAATAAACACAGTGATGTCACAGTACAGGGAAAATAAACACAGTGATGTCACAGTACAGGGATAATAAACACAGTGATGTCACAGTACAGGGATAATAAACACAGTGATGTCACAGTACAGGGATAATAAACACACAGTGATGTCACAGTACAGGATAATAAACACAGTGATGTCACAGTACAGGGATAATAAACACAGTGATGTCACAGTACAGGGATAATAAACACAGTGATGTCACAGTACAGGGATAATAATCACAGTGATGTCACAGTACAGAGAAAATAATTACAGTGATGTCACAGTACAGAGATAATAAACACAGTGATGTCACAGTACAGAGATAATAAACACAGTGATGTCACAGTACAGGGATAATAAACACAGTGATATCACAGTACAGGGATAATAAACACAGTGATGTCACAGTACAGGGATAATAAACACAGTGATGTCACAGTACAGGGATAATAATCACAGTGATGTCACAGTACAGAGATAACAAAAACACAGTGATGTCACAGTACAGGAATAATAAACACAGTGATGTCACAGTACAGAGATAATAAACACAGTGATGTCACAGTACAGGGATAATAAACACAGTGATGTCACAGTACAGGGATAATAAACACAGTGATGTCACAGAACAGGGATAATAAACACAGTGATGTCACAGTACAGAGATAATAAACACAGTGATGTCACAGTACAGGGATAATAAACACAGTGATGTCACAGTACAGGGATAATAAACACAGTGATGTCACAGTACAGGGATAATAAACACAGTGATGTCACAGTACAGGGATAATAAACACAGTGATGTCACAGTACAGGGATAATAATCACAGTGATGTCACAGTACAGGGATAATAAACACAGTGATGTCACACTACAAAGATAATAAACACAGTGATGTCACAGTACAGAGATAATAAACAGTGATGTCACAGTACAGAGATAATAAACACAGTGATGTCACAGTACAGGGATAATAAACACAGTGATGTCACAGTACAGGGATAATAAACACAGTGATGTCACAGTACAGGATAATTAACACAGTGATGTCACAGTACAGAGATAATAAACACAGTGATGTCACAGTACAGGGATAATAAATACAGCGATGTCATATGACAGGGATAATAAACACAGTGATGTCACAGTACAGGGATAATAAACACAGTGATGTCACAGTACAGGGATAATAAACACAGTGATGTCACAGTACAGGGATAATAATCACAGTGATGTCACAGTACAGAGATAATAAACACAGTGATGTCACAGTACAGGGATAATAAACACAGTGATGTCACAGTACAGGGATAATAAACACAGTGATGTCACAGTACAGGGATAATAAACACAGTGATGTCACAGTACAGGGATAATAAACACAGTGATGTCACAGTACAGGGATAATAAACACAGTGATGTCACAGTACAGGGATAATAAACACAGTGATGTCACAGTACAGAGATAATAAATCACAGTGATGTCACAGTACAGGGATAATAAACACAGTGATGTCACAGTACAGAGATAATAATCACAGTGATGTCACAGTACAGAGATAATAAACACAGTGATGTCACAGTACAGGGATAATAATCACAGTGATGTCACAGTACAGGGATAATAATCACAGTGATGTCACAGTACAGAGATAATAAACACAGTGATGTCACAGTACAGGGATAATAAACACAGTGATGTCACAGTACAGGGATAATAATCACAGTGATGTCACAGTACAGGGATAATAAACACAGTGATGTCACAGTACAGAGATAATAAACACAGTGCTGTCACAGTACAGAGATAATAAACATAGTGATGTCACAGTACAGAGATAATAAACACAGTGATGTCACAGTACAGAGATAATAAACACAGTGATGTCACAGTACAGGGATAATCAACACAATGATGTCACAGTACAGAGATAATAAACACAGTGATGTCACAGTACAGAGATAATAAACACAGTGATGTCACAGTACAGGGATAATAAACACAGTGATGTCACAGTACAGGGATAATAAACACAGTGATGTCACAGTACAGAGATAATAATCACAGTACAGGGATAATAAACACAGTGATGTCACAGTACAGGGATAATAAACACAGTGATGTCACAGTACAGGGATAATAAACACAGTGATGTCACAGTACAGAGATAATACACACAGTGATGTCACAGTACAGGGATAATAAACACAGTGATGTCACAGTACAAGGATAATAAACACAGTGATGTCACAGAACAGAGATAATAAACACAGTGATGTCACAATACAGAGATAATAAACACAGTGATGTCACAGTACATGGATAATAAACACAGTGATGTCACAGTACAGGGATAATAAACACAGCGATGTCACAGTACAGAGATAATAAACACAGTGATATCACAGTACAGGGATAATAAACACAGTGATATCACAGTACAGGGATAATAAACACAGTGATGTCACAGTACAGGGATAATAAACACAGTGATGTCACAGTACAGAGATAATAAACACAGTGATGTCACAGTACAGGGATAATAAACACAGTGATGTCACAGTAC
The DNA here is from genome assembly GCA_033119425.1 of Bufotes viridis. Taxonomy (NCBI): domain Eukaryota; kingdom Metazoa; phylum Chordata; class Amphibia; order Anura; family Bufonidae; genus Bufotes; species Bufotes viridis. The sequence goes on along the minus strand of CM065597.1, from coordinate 26,038,464 downwards.
AAGGATAATAAATACAGCGATGTCATAGGACAGGGATAATAAACACAGTGATGTCACAGTACAGGTATAATAAACACAGTGATGTCACAATACAGAGATAATAAACAGTGATGTCACAGTACAGGGATAATAAACACAGTGATGTCACAGTACAGGGATAATAAACACAGTGATGTCACAGTACAGAGATAATAAACACAGTGATATCACAGTACAGGGATAATAAACACAGTGATGTCACAGTACAGAGATAATAAACACAGTGATGTCACAGTACAGGGATAATAAACACAGTGATGTCACAGTACAGGGATAATAAACACAGTGATGTCACAGTACAGGATAATTAACACAGTGATGTCACAGTACAGAGATAATAAACACAGTGATGTCACAGTACAGAGATAATAAATACAGCGATGTCATATGACAGGGATAATAAACACAGTGATGTCACAGTACAGGGATAATAAACACAGTGATGTCACAGTACAGGGATAATAAACACAGTGATGTCACAGTACAGGGATAATAAACACAGTGATGTCACAGTACAGGGATAATAAACACAGTGATGTCACAGTACAGGGATAATAATCACAGTGATGTCACAGTACAGAGATAATAAACACAGTGATGTCACAGTACAGGGATAATAAAACACAGTGATGTCACAGTACAGGGATAATAAACACAGTGATGTCACAGTACAGAGATAATAAAACACAGTGATGTCACAGTACAGGGATAATAAACACAGTGATGTCACAGTACAGGGATAATAAACACAGTGATGTCACAGTACAGGGATAATAAACACAGTGATGTCACAGTACAGGGATAATAAACACAGTGATGTCACAGTACAGGGATAATAATCACAGTGATGTCACAGTACAGGGATAATAAACACAGTGATGTCACAGTACAGGGATAATAATCACAGTGATGTCACAGTACAGAGATAATAAACACAGTGATGTCACAGTACAGGGATAATAATCACAGTGATGTCACAGTACAGGGATAATAATCACAGTGATGTCACAGTACAGAGATAACAAAAACACAGTGATGTCACAGTACAGGGATAATAAACACAGTGATGTCACAGTACAGGGATAATAATCACAGTGATGTCACAGTACAGGGATAATAAACACAGTGATGTCACAGTACAGAGATAATAAACACAGTGATGTCACAGTACAGAGATAATAAACACAGTGATGTCACAGTACAGAGATAATAAACACAGTGATGTCACAGTACAGAGATAATAAACACAGTGATGTCACAGTACAGGGATAATAAACACAGTGATGTCACAGTACAGAGATAATAAACACAGTGATGTCACAGTACAGAGATAATAAACACAGTGATGTCACAGTACAGGGATAATAAACACAGTGATGTCACAGTACAGGGATAATAATCACAGTGATGTCACAGTACAGGGATAATAATCACAGTGATGTCACAGTACAGAGATAATAAAACACAGTGATGTCACAGTACAGGGATAATAAACACAGTGATGTCACAGTACAGAGATAATAAACACAGTGATGTCACAGTACAGGGATAATAAACACAGTGATGTCACAGTACAGGGATAATAAACACAGTGATGTCACAGTACAGGGATAATAAACACAGTGATGTCACAGTACAGAGATAATAAACACAGTGATGTCACAGTACAGGTATAATAAACACAGTGATGTCACAGTACAGGGATAATAAACACAGTGATGTCACAGTACAGGGATAATAAACACAGTGATGTCACAGTACAGGGATAATAAACACAGTGATGTCACAGTACAGGGATAATAAACACAGTGATGTCACAGTACAGGGATAATAAACACAGTGATGTCACAGTACAGAGATAATAAACACAGTGATGTCACAGTACAGAGATAATAAACACAGTGATGTCACAGTACAGAGATAATAAACACAGTGATGTCACAGTACAGGGATAATAAACACAGTGATGTCACAGTACAGGGATAATAAACACAGTGATGTCACAGTACAGGGATAATAAACACAGTGATGTCACAGTACAGAGATAATAAACACAGTGATGTCACAGTACAGGGATAATATACATAGTGATGTCACAGTACAGAGATAATAAACACAGTGATGTCATAGTACAGGGATAATAAACACAGTGATGTCATAGTACAGGGATAATAAACACAGTGATGTCACAGTACAGGGATAATAAACAAAGTGATGTCACAGTACAGAGATAATACACACAGTGATGTCACAGTACAGGGATAATAAACACAGTGATGTCACAGTACAGGGATAATAAACACAGTGATGTCACAGTACAGAGATAATAAACACAGTGATGTCACAGTACAGGGATAATAAACACAGTGATGTCACAGTACAGGGATAATAAACACAGTGATGTCACAGTACAGGGATAATAAACACAGTGATGTCACAGTACAGAGATAATAAACACAGTGATGTCACAGTACAGGGATAATAAACACAGTGATGTCACAGTACAGGGATAATAAACAAAGTGATGTCACAGTACAGAGATAATACACACAGTGATGTCACAGTACAGGGATAATAAACAAAGTGATGTCACAGTACAGGGAAAATAAACACAGTGATGTCACAGTACAGAGATAATACACACAGTGATGTCACAGTACAGGGATAATAAAAACAGTGATGTCACAGTACAGGAATAATAAACACAATAATGTCACAGTACAGGGATAATAAACACAGTGATGTCACAGTACAGAGATAATAAACACAGTGATGTCACAGTACAGGGATAATAAACACAGTGATGTCACAATACAGAGATAATAAACACAGTGATGTCACAGTACAGGGATAATAAACACAGTGATGTCACAGTACAGAGATAATAAACACAGTGATGTCACAGTACAGGGATAATAAACACAGCGATGTCACAGTACAGAGATAATAAACACAGTGATGTCACAGTACAGGGATAATAAACACAGTGATGTCACAGTACAGGGATAATAAACACAGTGATGTCACAGTACAGGGATAATAAACACAGTGATGTCACAGTACAGGTATAATAAACACAGTGATGTCACAGTACAGAGATAATAAACACAGTGATGTCACAGTACAGGGATAATAAACACAGTGATGTCACAGTACAGGGATAATAAACACAGTGATGTCACAGTACAGGGATAATAAACACAGTGATGTCACAGTACAGAGATAATAAACACAGTGATGTCACAGTACAGAGATAATAAACACAGTGATGTCACAGTACAAGGATAATAAATACAGCGATGTCATAGGACAGGGATAATAAACACAGTGATATCACAGTACAGGTATAATAAACACAGTGATGTCACAATACAGGGATAATAAACACAGTGATGTCACAGTACAGGGATAATAAACACAGTGATGTCACAGTACAGGGATAATAAATACAGCGATGTCACAGTACAGAGATAATAAACACAATGATGTCACAGTACAGGGATAATAAACATAGTGATGTCACATTACAGAGATAATAAACACAGTGATGTCACAGTACAAGGATAATAAACACAGTGATGTCACAGTACAGAGATAATAAGCACAGTGATGTCACAGTACAGAGATAATAAACACAGTGATGTCACAGTACAGGGATAATAAGCACAGTGATGTCACAGTACATGGATAATAAACACAGTGATGTCACAGTACATGGATAATAAACACAGTGATGTCACAGTACAGAGATAATAAACACAGTGATGTCACAGTACAGGGATAATAAGCACAGTGATGTCACAGTACGGAGATAATAAACACAGTGATGTCACAGCACAGAGATAATAAACACAGTGATGTCACAGCACAGAGATAATAAACACAGTGATGTCACAGTACAGGATAATAAACACAGTGATGTCACAGTACAGAGATAATAAACACAGTGATGTCACAGTACAGGGACAATAAACACAATGATGTCACCGTACAGGGATAATAAACACAGTGATGTCACAGTACAGGGATAATAAACACAATGATGTCACAATACAGAGATAATAAACACAGTGATGTCACAGTACAGGGATAATAAACACAGTGATGACACAGTACATGGATAATAAACACAGTGATGTCACAGTACAGGGATAATAAACACAGTGATGTCACAGTACAGGAATAATACACACAGTGATGTCACAGTACAGAGATAATAAACACACAGTGATGTCACAGTACAGAGATAATAAACACACAGTGATGTCACAGTACAGGGATAATAAACACTGATGTCACAGTACAGGGATAATAAAACACAGTGATGTCACAGTACAGAGATAATAAACACAGTGATGTCACAGTACAGAGATAATGCACACAGTGATGTCACAGTACAAGGATAATAAACACAGTGATGTCACAGTACAGGAATAATAAACACAGTGATGTCACAGTACAGGGATAATAAACATAGTGATGTCACAGTACAGGGATAATAAACACAGTGATGTCACAGTACAGGGATAATAAACATAGTGATGTCACAGTACAGAGATAATAAACACAGTGATGTCACAGTACAGAGATCATACACACAGTGATGTCACAGTACAGAGAAAATAAACACAGTGATGTCACGGTACAGGGATAATAAACACAGTGATGTCACAGTACAGGAATAATAAACACAGTGATGTCACAGTACAGAGATAATAAACACAGTGATGTCACAGTGCAGAGTTAATAATCACAGTGATGTCACAGTGCAGGGATAATAAACACAGTGTAGTCACAGTACAGAGATAATAAACACAATGATGTCACAGTACAGAGATAATAAACACAGTGATGTCACAGTGCAGAGATAATAATCACAGTGATGTCACAGTGCAGGGATAATAAACACAGTGATGTCACAGTACAGAGATAATAAACACAGTGATGTCACAGTACAGAGATAATAAACACAGTGATGTCACAGTACAGAGATAATAAACACAGTGATGTCACAGTACAGGGATAATAATCACAGTGATGTCACAGTACAGGGATAATAAACACAATGATGTTACAGTACAGGGATAATAAACACAGTGATGTCACAGTACAGGGATAATAAACACAGTGATGTCACAGTACATAGATAATAAACACAGCGATGTCACAGTACAGGGATAATAAACACAGTGATGTCACAGTACAGGGATAATAAACACAGTGATGTCACAGTACAGGGATAATAAACACAGTGATGTCACAGTACAGGGATAATAAACACAGTGATGTCACAGTACAGAGATAATAAACACAGTGATGTCACAGTACAGGGATAATAAACACAGTGATGTCACAGTACAGGGATAATAAACACAGTGATGTCACAGTACAGGGATAATAAACACAGTGATGTCACAGTACAGGGATAATAAACACACAGTGATGTCACAGTACAGAGATAATAAACACAGTGATGTCACAGTACAGGGATAATAAACACACAGTGATGTCACAGTACAGAGATAATAAACACAGTGATGTCACAGTACAGGGATAATAAACACAGTGATGTCACAGTACAGAGATAATAAACACAGTGATGTCAACCCTCACCCTCAAAAACAACCCTCACCTCATCCACTTGCTCGCGCTGCATTAGTCTCTTCTATCTTCGCTGAACATGACCTGTGATGTGCGCGATGACGTCACTGCGCTCTCCCACGTGGTTACGTCAGCACGCACATCGCAGGTCCTGCTCAATGAAGAGAGAAGAGTCAGCTGCACCGCGAGCAAGTGGATGAGGTGAGGGTTTTTTTTGTTTTTGGCTGCGGTGCACTATGGGAGCAATATTTAGAACCATGGGGGAAATTTTCTTTAACCTGTGTACCCGTTTTTAACGGCCGTTAGACGTGTGCACTCCTGTCAATCGGCCGTTAAAAACGGTCCCATTGATTTCATGTCCTATTTTTGGACGGATGCTATTCACTGGCCGGTAAAAGAACGGACATGTGAATAGCCCCATAGGCTTTACTGGTGCTAAAAATGGCCGTGTGACGGCCGTTACTTAGACGGCCGCCACACGGCATTATTTACTGTCGCGTGCATGAGGCCTAAGACACAAGGATAAAGACCATACAACATCTGTACATCCTTACATGTATGTATGAGGGGGGGGGGGGGAGGGGAGAAAATATCGCTTGTTTGTCTCATGTAAGGACCTTTCCAGACTGCCCAATGTAAAGATACGTCAGGAGTAGGCTATTTAAGGGTACTTTCACACTAGCGGCAAGGCACTTCCGGTGGGTGAACAGCCTGTCGGATACGTCCTGCCGCTAGTGCATGCGTGGCCCCGGGCTACCGCTCCGGCCCCATTGACTATAATGGGGGCGGGCCGGACATGTCGTAGTTTTATTGCGCCCGCCTCTCGGCATGTTTGCCGTGCTGCCGTCGGAACTGCGGTCCACCCCCATTATAGTCAATGAGGCCGGAGCAGTAGTCTAGGGGCACGCGTACACTAGCGGCAGCACGGATCCGATAGGCTGATCACCCCACAGCCTGCCGGAGTTCCTTGCCGCTAGTGTGAAACTAGCTTTAAGATCGCCCCCACTCGCGTGTGTTTTAATCAGCAGGCACCCGGGGCTAATGTATACGATCGACGATAACACTGATCGCCCCTCTCAGATGCTGTGGTCAAATAGGGGGCTCAAAACCCGGGCGTGCGTGCTCCTGGCTGTGCGCTAGTAAACCCTGGCGGGAATCAGGGGGGCCGGATGGTGTGCGCGGCAGCCTAGGTCCTCCTGAAGGATACAGGGCTGCCGCACATTATCTGCCTGTGGCAGGGCTCCATAGAAACATATAGAGTCATTTATCAGACTGGTGTAAAGTAGAACTGGACTAGTCGCCCAAAGCAGCCAATCAGATTCCACCTTTCATTTTCCAAAGGAGCTGTGAGAAATGAAAGGAGGAATCTGATTGGTTGCTATGGGCAGCTAAGCCAGTTCTACTTTACACCAGTGTGATAAATGACCCCATAAATGTAATTATGCTAATGCATTGGAGTCTATCAGAAAAGCAATGTGATGATTGTTTGTTCAAATTCCGTATGGGAACTATTAAAAAGTTAAAAAGAAAATGTTTTTAAAAATATAAAAAAATAATAAAAAAAATCGAATGTGTGTAAAAAAAACACTACCCGACCGCCTAACGCAGGGATGCGTCCTGCGGGCGGCCGGGTTATTCCTCATTGACGCGCCGGTGCGTCATCTCGCGAGAGGCGAGATTTCCTGTGAAAGATCGCGTCCAGAGGAAGTTTTACTACAGCCTGCGCTGGCAGGCTGTAGATGTCAGAAAAAATCGCATATCAGACGCTGTTTTAACAGCGTCTGATATGCCTGCTCTTCTGGTGGTCCATTTTGCTTGGGACCACCAGAGGACACAGGCAGCTAAAGTAAGTGCACCAATCACCCCCCCCTCACTGATTAAGGCCCCTTTCACACCTGCGTTCTTCTTTTCCGGCATAGAGATCCGTCGTCGGGTCTCTATGCCGGAAAAATCCTGATCAGGATCATCCCCATGCATTCTGAATGGAGAGAAATCCGTTCAGGATGCATCAGGATGACTTCAGTTCAGGACCGGAACGTTTTTTGGACGCAGCAAATACCGCAGCATGCTGCGCTTTTGTTCCGTCCAAAAATCCGAACACTTGCCGCAAGGTCGGATCCGGAATTAATGCCCATTGAAAGGCATTAATCCGGATCCGACCTAAGCTAAACGTCGCTTTCGGCGCATTGCCGGATCCGACATTTAGCTTTTTCTGACTGGTTACCATGGCAGCCAGGACGCTAAAGTCCTGGTTACCATGGTAAAATGTAGCAGGGAGCGGGGAGCGGCATACTTACATTCCGTGCGGCTCCCGGGACGCTCCAGGATGACGTCAGGCGCCCCAGTGCATGGATCACGTGATCGCATGGATCACGTGATCCATGCGCATGGGGCGCTCTGACGCCATTCAGGAGCGCCCGGAGCCGCACGGAATGTAGGTATGCCGCTCCCGCTCTCGCTTCACTATGGCAACCAGGACGCTAGTAGCGTCCTGGCTGCCATAGTAACCTGACAGCAATTCGAAGACTGATCAGGATCCTGATCAGTCTTCTAATGCTTCAGGTGACTTGCGTTCTGACGGATCCGGCAGGACGGAAGTGCCTGCCGGATCCTCAGAACGCAAGTGTGAAAGGACCCTTACCCCTGATCACCCCACGGATCTGCAAAACACGGACACCGGCAATGTGCTTTCCCAATGTGCTTTTTGCGGATCCGCACATTGCCAGAACTATATAGAAAATGCCTTTTCTTGTCCGCAGTTGCGGACAAGAATAGGACATGCTCTTGGAGGACATAGGACACATATTGACCCAACTAGAACTTAAACTAATAATTAAGACACCACAAACTTCGTATTGGAAAAATAATGCCGTGTTGCTTTATTATGGGGTTACCGAAAATTTTATGAACCAGAAAATCTACCATGAACCAAAAATTAATTACTAGACCAAGAAACCATTGACCAACCAAGTCCTGCTGGGTGACTTTTTCCCCCTAATAATCAACACGACTGAAAAAAGGGGAGGGTGGGGGGGCTCAGGTCCGGGTCTTCTTAACACTGCAGCATCTGACAGCAATGTCCCAGCTTTTATTTTCACAGGTATTCCCGCTGCAGAACCGCTTCTCCAATCAGCTGCTGAAGATTTTCCCGCCGCTGTCCAACTGGCCAATCACATCACAGACTTCTGACATCTGTCAAACATCCAACATCTGATAGAACCAGCTGGATCCGGATAAAACTGGTAAGTCCTGTCAAAATAGAAAAGGGGGGGGGGGGAAGAGAGCCACCACACAGAAAAACTGACCCGCCAAAATAATAAAACCACCTGAGGAAAAAAGTGCCCATGTCCCCATGTGTCCCCCAAGCTATCCGCTCTGGGGGGCCCCTGCATTATCAGACTGGTGTAAAGTAGAGCTTAGTCGCCCAAAGCAACCAATCAGATTCCACCTTTCATTTTCCAAAGGAGCTGTGAGAAATGAAAGGAGGAATCTGATTGGTTGCTATGGGCAACTAGGCCAGTTCTACTTTACACCAGTCTGATAAATGACCCCATAATTGTAATTATGCTAATATTGGAGTCTATCAGAAAAGCAATGTGCTGATTGTTTGTTCAAATTCCTTATGGGAACTATTAAAATGTAAAAAAAAAAATTTTTTAAAAATATAAAAAAATATATAAAAATTCAAAAAAGGGCATAATATAAATAAGATAAAAAATAACCCCCCCAAACATAAAAAAAATAGACATTATGGGCATCACCGCATGTGAAATCGCCCATACTATTAAATATAAAAATATTTATCCCATACGGTAAACAGCGACACAGAAAAAAAGTAAAATGGCCGATTCGCTGTTTTTTGTCACTTCACCTCCCACAATAGTAAAAATAAAAAGTGATCAAAAAGTCAGACACCGCCCAAAATGATATCAATGAAATGTAGAGACTGCCCTGCAACAAGCTCCGTGCACAAAACTACTAAAAATCTACAGGGGTCAGAATATGGCGATGCAAAATTAATTTTTTTTGAAGGTTTTTATATTTTTTTTCAGTATTAAAACGAAAGAAAATCTCCATGAAGGTGTTATCGCCAGAATCGTACTGACCTGAAGGATAAAAGTAACAGGTCAGCTTTACCGTATAGGGAACGCCGTAAAACCAAAAACCATAAAACTGTGGCGGAATTTTCTTTTTTTTTTATTAACTCCACCACATTTGGATTTTTTTTCCTTTTCCCACTACACTGTGCGCAATAGTAACTGGTGCCGCTAGAAAGTACAGTTTTTCCTGCAAAAGACATACAGAGTTTGTCAAAAGAAAAATAAAAAAGTTATGGCGGGGAGTGAAAAACAAAAACGTAAAAATGTCAAATGGCCGGGTCCTGAAGGGGTTAATGTGATGGGAGGAGAATGTCGCACACAAGCCAGCATTGTGGTTTCCATCACTTGCATACTTGTAAATGTCGCAGAGTGTTTGCACAGTTTGTCGCACACATACATATCTAGGACAGGTGTAGGACCTATGTACGGTGTCCCACATGGCCATGAATCATACATGTCAGCCGCAGGGATGACACCGATCACACACAGCCCGGTGACATTTCTCTCCCCGCAGTCACTCACAGGCCACGCCCTCCTGCATTGTTCTCCTCCCGTCAGTCAAACTGCGTCCGGCCAATGAAAACCAAGCACTTCGGCTAGAGGCGTGGCACATGGGAGGGGCTTCCGTCAGAGCCGTCAATCACTTGACTCAGCCAGCCAATCCGGTAGCGCGGGTGGGTTCTGAGCCTCACTGCATGCGTAATGACGTCGTGTCCACGCAAAGCGTAACGTGCGACGTGCTGGCGGCGGTGGTTGCCTGTGTGGCTCCCCGGGGGAGTGAGGAGGCCTGACCGAGCGGTGAGTGAGCATTGTGACGGTTCGTACTCGGGTTATGTCCGTGTGGAACGTCTGAGGAGATGATTACGCTGCTGTGAGCGCGGGTTCAGGTAGAAGAGGGGGAGGTGTTTGTAGTCGGCCCCCTATCCCTAACTCATCTCCATAGCAACCGGCTGGGGGCTGTTAAGTGGGGGGGTATCAGTGAGGGGTATGAATGGGGAATGTGGGAACCTGGTTGTGGAAGACGGGCCTCTGCTGTCAGTCCTGGTCCTGAGTCCACCCCTCCCATTGATCCCATCCCTGAGGCTGGAGAGAGATATATATAGACTGTATGTATAGTGTGTGTGTACTGTATGTATAGTGTGTGTGTACTGTATGTATAGTGTGTGTGTATACTGTATGTATAGTGTGTGTGTATACTGTGTGTACAGTGTGTGTACTGTATGTATACTGTGTGTACAGTGTGTGTACTGTATGTATAGTGTGTGTGTGTATACTGTATGTATAGTGTGTGTGTATACTGTATGTATAGTGTGTGTGTATACTGTATGTATAGTGTGTGTGTATACTGTATGTATAGTGTGTGTGTATACTGTATGTATAGTGTGTGTGTATACTGTATGTATAGTGTGTGTGTATACTGTATGTATAGTGTGTGTGTATACTGTATGTATAGTGTGTGTGTATACTGTATGTATAGTGTGTGTGTATACTGTATGTATAGTGTGTGTGTATACTGTATGTATAGTGTGTGTGTATACTGTATGTATAGTGTGTGTGTATACTGTATGTATAGTGTGTGTACTGTATGTGTAGTGCATGTGTGTATACTGTATGTATAGTGCGTGTGTGTATACTGTATGTATAATGCGTGTGTGTGTATACTGTATGTATAATGCGTGTGTGTGTATACTGTATGTATAATGCGTGTGTGTATACTGTATGTGTAGTGCGTGTGTGTATACTGTATGTATAATGCGTGTGTGTGTATACTGTATGTATAGTGCGTGTGTGTGTATACTGTATGTATAATGCGTGTGTGTATACTGTATGTATAATGCGTGTGTGTGTATACTGTATGTGTAGTGCGTGTGTGTGTATACTGTATGTGTAGTGTGTGTGTATACTGTATGTGTAGTGCGTGTGTGTGTATACTGTATGTATAGTGCGTGTGTGTGTATACTGTATGTGTAGTGTGTGTAGACTGTATGTGTAGTGCGTGTGTGTGTAGACTGTATGTATAGTGCGTGTGTGTGTATACTGTATGTGTACTGTGTGTGTATACTGTATGTATAGTGCGTGTGTGTATACTGTATGTATAGTGCGTGTGTGTGTATACTGTATGTATAGTGTGTGTGTGTGTGTAGACTGTATGTATAGTGCGTGCGTATAGACTGTATGTATAGTGCGTGCGTATAGACTGTATGTATAGTGTGTGTGTATAGACTGTATGTATAGTGTGTGTGTGTGTGTGTATAGACTGTATGTATAGTGTGTGTGTGTGTGTATAGACTGTATGTATAGTGTGTGTGTGTGTGTATAGACTGTATGTATAGTGTGTGTGTGTGTGTATAGACTGTATGTATAGTGTGTGTGTGTGTATAGACTGTATGTATAGTGTGTGTGTGTGTGTATAGACTGTATGTATAGTGTGTGTGTGTGTATAGACTGTATGTATAGTGTGTGTGTGTGTGTGTATAGACTGTATGTATAGTGTGTGTGTGTGATAGACTGTATGTATAGTGTGTGTGTGTGTATATGACTGTATGTATAGTGTGTGTGTGTGTATAGACTGTATGTATAGTGTGTGTGTGTGTGTATAGACTGTATGTATAGTGTGTGTGTGTATAGACTGTATGTATAGTGTGTGTGTGTGTGTGTGTGTGTATAGACTGTATGTATAGTGTGTGTGTGTGTATAGACTGTATGTATAGTGTGTGTGTGTGTGTATAGACTGTATGTATAGTGTGTGTGTGTGTGTGTGTATAGACTGTATGTATAGTGTGTGTGTGTGTGTATAGACTGTATGTATAGTGTGTGTGTGTGTATAGACTGTATGTATAGTGTGTGTGTGTGTGTATAGACTGTATGTATAGTGTGTGTGTGTGTGTATAGACTGTATGTATAGTGTGTGTGTGTGTGTATAGACTGTATGTATAGTGTGTGTGTGTGTATAGACTGTATGTATAGTGTGTGTGTGTGTGTATAGACTGTATGTATAGTGTGTGTGTGTGTGTGTGTATAGACTGTATGTATAGTGTGTGTGTGTGTGTGTATAGACTGTATGTATAGTGTGTGTGTGTGTGTGTGTGTGTGTATAGACTGTATGTATAGTGTGTGTGTGTGTAGACTGTATGTATAGTGTGTGTGTGTATAGACTGTATGTATAGTGTGTGTGTGTATAGACTTTATGTATAGTGTGTGTGTGTAGACTGTATGTATAGTGTGTGTGTGTGTATAGACTGTATGTATAGTGTGTGTGTGTGTGTATAGACAGGGCTCTGGGCATGTCCTAATGGGATACCTGGGTCAGGGGTACTGAATTGGGACAGCCTCTTTAATAGGAACTGCCATAGAGATCAGATTTAGCTTTGTCTGAACCTCACACGCCGTTTGATGCTTTAACTTTTGTCGTCTTCATTTTAGGTGTTTCCGGGTTATACCGCCTTGCGAGCTGTTTATCCCTCATGCGCCATCCTGTGACCGGGCCACCCCTGTACGGAGGACTGTGCGCCATGTCATAGGAGCGCCCTCACCCTGTAGTTGTTGACTTTTTCACCTGCACAATGAAATTCCGAGACCAGGTGAGCACATTATCCGAGTGGTTTAAGGGCTGGAACGAGTGCGAGCAGACGGTGGCCCTTCTTTCGCTCCTGAAGAGGATTACCAGGACCCAGGCACGATTCCTACAGCTATGCTTGGAGCACTCGCTCTCGGACTGCTCGGAGATACACATCCTTGAGACGGAGGCCAACAGTGCTGGTAAGTGACACAGGAACACCAAACTGCTCTCAGTTACTATAGTATCGGTAGCAGAGCTGGACAGACAGGTCGACATGGCCAGAAAGCCAACTCTGGAACCTTAAGGGGGTTGGCAGAGTTAAAGGCTATGTACACTTTTTTTTTTTTTTTTGGTGCATTGTACTCATTATGAGCTAAAAATCTTTTTTCAATTGGTCTTTATTAAAAATATGGAGTCCTTTTCTCTGTACAGAGCTGAGATGCTCTATTAGCAGGTTCCTAATTTGATCTCTGCGCAGTCAGACAGTTATGGCTTCTTATCTCTGCTTTAATACGTTATAAACACTCATTAGAGCTCAATCATTATCTTACTGATAAGAATGTGGCTTAAATTAGTGCTTATGACCTATTAACCTGGGACGATATTACTTCAGATTGTCGGGAAGAAGCGTACCTTCCCGACAATCTGCTGATCGCTGGTGGAGGAGACCACTGCATTCATATGTAGCGATCTCCTCCAGAGTTTGGTGAGGAGCGTTCGCTAATGCCATCACTCTTCCCCATAGGAACTGGTTGTTTGCCAGCAGGAGATCGTGTTTACACGATACCATCCGCTGACGGTAAACGATAATTTTTGCGTGCGTACATTTACACCGCCAGATCGTCGCTGACGATAATTTGGGTGCCTTCACGGAACTGCTCAATATTTTTAATAAAGATCAATTCAAAAAAGATTTTTAGACCCAAATGAGTAAAATGCAATCATAAAAAAACAGCATTTACAGTAGCTGTAAAAAAAAAGAATCTCTTTCACTCTGAAATCCGCCCATAACTTGACCTGCTGTGCGGCTTTTAAACTCGCCGCATACCACGTTATGGTGCGGATTTCCTCCTTTGCTGTGCAGAGATTGAAATCCGCAGCCGGTTTTGCAACCCATAGATTACAACTCATTGCAGCAGCGAGACCCCATGTGATCGTTGTTCAAGACTCATTCAAGCAAAAAGGTTATCCCCAAAAAATGACCCCTTTATTGATACTGCAGTAAAATTCTGAGATTTCCCTCCTGATACGTTCAGTGTTTGCAAACGGCGAGCATCCGGGCTGAACACATGAGCGTTGTCTGTCAGTTCAGGAAAAATCACAGCATGGTCTGTCTTCATCCGTTTTTCACACAGGACTTGTCGATTCGAGGCAGTGGGTCAGCGAAAGAAAGCTGACGGGGGGCACACGGCATCTCTGTGCAGCCCGTGATGATTACTAGGAGATGCTGTGTGATAGTCTTCAGTTTTTCTGTGTGTGTGAAGAACGGATGCAATCCTGATGGAGAAAACTGAAACACTGAACACAATAGCGGACAAAACGGATGCAACATGCCTGCAAACCATCAGTTTTTCACTGAACAAACCCTGGCTCATGTGAAAGAGGCCTTAGGGCGTGTCCCTTGTGGGAATCGCGCTTCATGTGAGGGAGGGAACGCGCGGTCTGGACTACAGAGGTGTGCGGCATTACTATGATTGGCAATGCTGTGTGCCTCTGCCTGACCTCTCTGTAACGGAATCATACTGACGGCTTTATGAATTTTCTGCTCCTGTGTAATTCCACTTCATACTGTGGTTCTGGAAGCAGAAGCCGGATTATCAGACTGATCTGGTGCCCAATTAAAGGACTGACTGTCTATAAATATGCTTTATTAATTCTGCATTTTATTTTTAACGCCAAACCGTGATTTCATCAGATAGCCAGCCGCATCGTCTGGTCTTTTATAATGGCGCATACACGTGGTGCTCCTGACTGCAGGATCCACATGTGGATTGCTTCTAAGGCCTGGCCGACACTGCGACCTTTTGTAGTGCGACTTATTGATTTTTGACTACAGCTGCGCTCCACAAGATTGCATTCAACTGAATGCGTTCATTTGGGTTGCAGCTGTAGTTAAATAGTTAATCTCAATCAGTCGCACTACAAAAAGTCGCAGCGTATCCCAGGCCGCCTTTGTACTTGCTGTTTCCGACCATAGCCACGACAGGCACAGCGCGGCAATTAGAGGCAGTCCCACCTGCAGCTGCTGCACAGTGCACCAACACCCATAGGACTCATGCACACAAACGTATTTTCCTTTTGTGTCCGTTACATTTTTTTGCAGACCGTATGTGAGACCATTCATTTCAATGGATCCGCAAAAAAAAAAAAAACTGAAGTTACTTTGGGTGCATTCTGTTTCCGAATGTTCATAATTCCGTTCCGCAAAATAATAGAACACGTCCTATTATCCTCCGCATTATGGACAAGGATAGTGCTGTTCTATTATGGGCCAGCTGTTCCGTTCCGCAAAATATGGAATGCACACGGACGTCATCCGTATTTCTTGTAGAACCGTTTTTTTGCGGTCCACAAAATGCATATGGTCGTGTGCATGAGCCCAAAGGGTGCTGGCACACTGCAGGTCTGAGATGCAGTCAGGATGCAGTTCTCCGTGTAGCCAGTTTAGCCGCCTCATTAAACCCTGGTCTTCTGCATAGTGGGAATGATTTAATGGATTTCAGCTAGCTGCAATAAAGAACTGAAGGCATGTCAGAACTGCACTGTGCGCCAGCACCAAAAACAAGATGCAGCAAAAAACTGCAAAATAAAGAAACGTATGCGGGTTTCACAACATCAAAACTGCAGTTATGGAGGGTTTTCTTCCGCCATGGGAAAACACATAGCCGATTTGAGTTACTTGTAAAAGGTTCTGTACTGATGAGTAGTGTTGAGCGAACTTGTGTTTTAAGTTCTGCGTCCAAAGTTCAGGTTCGGATTATGGAAGAATCCCTACCCTGGACCATAACGGGATTCTTCGATAACCCGAACTTTGGACGCAGAACTTAAAAAACAAGTTCACTCAACACTACTGATGAGCCGCCCTCAGTATAAGGGCCCATGCAGGGCTCTCTATATCCTCTATACCGCTGCCTTATATACAGGGCTCTCTATATCCTCTATACCGCTGCCTTATATACAGGGCTCTCTATATCCTCTATACCGCTGCCTTATATACAGGGCTCTCTATATCCTCTATACCGCTGCCTTATATACAGGGCTCTCTATACAGCTGCCTTATATACAGGGCTCTCTATATCCTCTATACCGCTGCCTTATATACAGGGCTCTCTATATCCTCTATACCGCTGCCTTATATACAGGGCTCTCTATATCCTCTATACCGCTGCCTTATATACAGGGCTCTCTATACCGCTGCCTTATATACAGGGCTCTCTATACCGCTGCCTTATATACAGGGCTCTCTATACCGCTGCCTTATATACAGGGCTCTCTATACCGCTGCCTTATATACAGGGCTCTCTATACCGCTGCCTTATATACAGGGCTCTCTATACCGCTGCCTTATATACAGGGCTCTCTATACCGCTGCCTTATATACAGGGCTCTCTATACCGCTGCCTTATATACAGGGCTCTCTATACCGCTGCCTTATATACAGGGCTCTCTATACCGCTGCCTTATATACAGGGCTCTCTATACCGCTGTCTTATATACAGGGCTCTCTATACCGCTGCCTTATATACAGGACTCTCTATATCCTCTATACCGCTGCCTTATATACAGGGCTCTCTATACCACTGCCTTATATACAGGGCTCTCTATACCGCTGCCTTATATACAGGACTCTCTATACCGCTGCCTTATATACAGGGCTCTCTATATCTCTATACCGCTGCCTTATATACAGGGCTCTCTATATCCTCTATACCGCTGCCTTATATACAGGGCTCTCTATACCTCTGCCTTATATACAGGGCTCTCTATACCGCTGCCTTATATACAGGGCTCTCTATACCGCTGCCTTATATACAGGGCTCTCTATGCCGCTGCCTTATATACAGAGTAGTTGGTAGTTTGTCTTTACCCTATACACAGTATATACAGTGCCCTTGTGACTGGAGATATTATGTATAACGATCATGTCCTTGTCCCCAGCTCTGATCAGTCAGTGGCACCAGGAGTCTAAGGAGAAGGTGATCTCGCTGCTGTTGTCCCACCTGCCTCTGCTGCAGCCCCGCAACTCGGAAGCCAAATGCGAGTACATGAAACTTCTGCAGAAAGTGCTGGCGTACACCACCGAGAGCAACCTGTACATCGAGGAGAGCCGGCAGCTCCTGTCCTATGCACTCATCCATCCCGCCACCACGCTGGACGATCGCAACTCTCTGGCGCTGTGGCTCAACCATCTGGAAGAGCGACTGTCCACAGGCTACAGCCGGCATGGCACACATCTGCGGCAGGGTTCTGATGAGTGGCAGGCCCCAGGGGAACCCAGCATGGGCGAGTCTGGGCATAGTTGGCACGAAAAGCCAATGCGAGAAAATGGACTTATGCCTTTCCCCTCTTCCAGTTCGGTGCCCTCAGCCATCCAGAATGTGGGTGGTAGCTCAGGTAGGAGTTATTTGGGGAAGGCTAAAACCACTAATGACGTGGTCTGACTGCAGACGCCCCGTACTGGTCCTGACTCCTTCCGTTCTCTCTTGCAGTGCTCTCCTGCCAAATGCACCCAAGTCCCTTGAAACGCTCCATGTCCCTGATCCCCACCTCCCAGCAAACGTCTAACGAGTGGGGCGGGACGGAGGAGGCTGCCGGGCGATCCATCTTCCTCACCCCAGACCACGCTCCCCTCTCCCCGCAGAGCAGCGTGGCTTCTTCGGGCAGTGAGCAGACAGAGGATTTTGGCTCTGGACGCAACACGTTTCAGGAGGACGGCAGCGGGATGAAAGGTATGAAGCGCGCTAAAGGTCACCATGGTTCACTTTTGCAACCCCTCCATCTTCGGGACCATTCTTTCTTGTTTTTTGGATGTCTCCATCTATCATTCAATTTTTCTCCCTCGGCAGATGTCCCCACCTGGCTGAAAAGTTTACGTCTGCACAAATATGCATCGCTGTTCTCTCAGATGAGCTATGAAGAAATGATGATGCTGACGGAGCAGCACCTAGAATCACAAGTAAGCAGATGACCCCTACAGCCATATCTACATTGTACAGGGTGCAGAGTGTGCTGTGTTTTTATTTATTTTACGCACTTATATGGCGCTGACCTATTCTGCAGCGCTTTACAGACATTCTCATTCAGTGTCCCCAGTGGACCTCACAATTAGAGTTGAGCGAACTTCTATTTTTAGTTCGGCGTCCAAAGTTCGGGTTCGGGTTATCGTAGCATCCCGTTATGGAATCCGCTACCACAGACCATAACGGCATTTGTAATCCATAAGGGGATTCTTCAATGAACCCGAACCTTGGACAAACCCTAAGGACCTGGGGTGATGTCACTGTCATGTGATCAGTGCAGGGGGCGTGGTTCAGCACTGGATTGGATAAGAGGTGATCCAGTACTGAGCCACGCCCCCTGCACTGATCACATAACGGTGACGTCACCCCAGGTCCTTAGGGTTGTCCAAGGTTCGGGTTCAATGAAGCAGCCCCTTATGGATTCCAAATGCCGTTATGGTCCACGGTAGTGGAATCAATAACGGGATGCTACGATAACCCGAACTTTGGACGCCGAACTAAAAATAGAAGTTCGCTCAACTCTACTCACAATCTAAGTTACCCATCAGTATGTCTTTGGAGTATGGAAGGAAACCGGAGTACCCGGAAGAAACCCACACAAACACGGGGAGAACATACAAACTCCATGGAGATGTTCATGATATTTTATCCTAATACCCGTTTCTGAGGGATATTTATCACGTTTTACCATTTTAAGGGGGGTTGAGTATTTTAGTAGTGATGTCCCATTCTCAGGATAGTTCATCAGTATCTAATCAGTGGGGGTCCACTGGATCCTATACTTCTGCTAGCATTCCTTTCGTAGTAGGAGTATTTGCACTTACTCCGGATATTGTACATTTTGTAGTATTGCCCTCTTTGTGTAGAGTGGTTGCTCTACTACTGGTTCCTGTACAGACTATCGCATTACCCTCCTTCATTAGGTGGGTTACTGCACTTCCACCGGATACCATACGTCCTGTTGGATTGCCCCCTCCGCAGACGGAGTAATTGCACTAATACTGGTTGTCATCTGTCCTTTCGGATTTCCCCCTTCTATAGGTGGATTAGTTGCACCACAATTATTGTAGATCCGGTAGCATTACCCTCCTTCCATTGGCGGGGTAGTTTCACAACCAGTAGTGCTTCCACTACCAGTGGACCCGGTACATCTTGTCGGGTTCCCCTCTTTCCATCAGCGGAGTGATTCCCTACCTCTGGAAGCTGTCCATCCTATCACGTTTTCCGTCTTGGGTGGAGTAATCGCTTGAACGTTGTCTACCGCGACTACTCACTTCTTCCTTGTCGCATTGCATCCTGTTCCATGGATGGCCTATTGCTAGACTCGGTCCCTACAGTCGCCTTATCCCCCGTCATAGGTGGTATTTTGGCACTACGACTGGATACTGTGACACCACACGATCCCCTTCCTCAGGTAGTCATTGTTTGGATTGGTGTTGGGCGCCTACGTTGCAGCCTCTGTCTTCCAGATAGGACTGTAGCTGACAGGCTGTTGACTCATTCTCAGGAGGAGCCTCTCCTCTGGCCCTGGAGACCACAGTTGTGGCTATGGCCTCCCCCCTATGAGGCAGCCTTGCGCTGGCCATAGTTTACGGCTATTCCTCTTCCGTGGCCCATAATGTGTGACTCCGTCCCAAGGGGAGTATTTGTGTTCATCGTTTTTACCGCATCCCCTTTCTCCGTGTGGAGTATCGGCCCTAGTGTTTTGTGCGGTATCTGCGCACTATCCCTCCTTCTAGGGGTGGACCCTTCTCGCTGGTAGTAGCTGTGATTGTGCCTACGTTTCCTTCTCCATAGACCCTCCAGGCTTTATATGTATGGTGTTCCCAAGGCACTGGCTGACAAGTACTCTTATTCCCTGCCCATACCATGACATGCTGCAGCTCTGGTGGGTTTGCTCACTTCCCTTGATGGGTCCCTCCGGTTCTTTATTCTGACCCATCTTCGCCTTTCTTACTTTTTATTGTTTTCTGTTGGCCTCTCCTGAAGGCGCCTACTGCTTTTGTACAAACTGATCAGCTCAGTGTCTGCAGGAGGGGTGTAGCTGAGGGGAGGAGCCAACACTGTCCCCCAATGAACCCAGCGAGAAAAGGATTTTACAGCGAAGCACAAAAAATCCTATTTTTATTTGTGGGGCCGCGGAACGGAAGAAAAGATGAGGACAGCACATGGAGTGCTGTCCATATCTTTTGAGCCCCCATAGAAGTGAATAGGTCTGCATCTAATCCGCAAAATTAGTGCTCACACGCGGAAAGTAACATACGGCCGTCTGAATGAGCTCTTAACCTGTGAGCAGGCTTAAGGACTTATCAAACATTGCGAGGGTGCCGGGAGTCGGACCTCTGCCGATCACATACTGATGACCGGTCCTTTATTCTGCTCTACTTCTGGCAGCAGATAATGTAGGCAGGGCGGCATGGTGGCTCCGGGGGAAGCAGCGTTGTCTTACAGTGCTGGGGTTTCTGGGTTTGGATCCAGCATCTGCATGGAGTTTGTTTCCTCCACGTACCCCAGATTCCTCCCACACTTAAGGCCTTATTAACACGTCCGTAGTGTTATGCGGATCTGCAGCACACCTTGCCACCAGCCCTATAGAGATGCCTATACTTGGCGGCGCTCTCCGCATCCATCACGTCCCCATTTAAAATGAATGGGTCCGCACCTGTTTCGCAAATTTGCGGAATGGGTGCGGACGAATATTGCGGACGTGTGAATTAGGCGTAATTTTATTTTTCCTTTGCATCACCATATTTTTTTTTGGCAATGTCTACGGAGCTGTGTGAGGGCTAATTGTTTGGGGAGCAATCTGTAGTTTGTACTGGTACCATTGGAGTATGTATAACTTTTTAATTACTTTTTATAAAAAAATTTGGGGGGAGTTGAGGCGACCAAAAAAACTGCATTTAGATTTTTTTTTTTTATTATTATTATTATTTATTTTTTTTGTTACAGCTTACGGCATAAATACATTTTATATTTTAATAGTTCAGGCGTTTTGGGATTCAGCCGTGCAAATTTTTATTTATTTTTTTTATTATGGGGAAAGGAGGGTTATTAGAATTTTTATATTTTGTTTTATATTTAAAAAAAATTTTTTTTTTTTTTTTTACTCTTAAACTTTTACATTGACCCTTACATTGCAATGAAATAGTCCTGCAGTTTATGGCAGATATGGTATTTTGTTATGGAGCCCCGCCACTCGCAGCCGTCATAGCCTGGAATTCTTCAGAGAGAACGAACGGCTTCCCCGATCTCTTTTTGTGGTTCCAGAGCGCAGCGCTCCAGGGGAAAAGCCTCACAATTGACCACGGCCTCTGAAGGGTGAAATGCCTGCAGTCTGTGTTATCGCCCATCGGTCATTAGCCCCGGCTGTGTGAAAGAGCTAGTGCCAACTCCACTTTGGAGCGGGCTTCATCTTTTAAGAGGCCACGTGCTCCAGGCATGTACGATTTATGTCATCAAGGGGTTAATTAAACATCTTGAAGTACTTTTCTAGGCCTAATACTGAGCCCCACATGCACTCATTTTTTGCTTTTTCTCTCTACTAGAACGTTACTAAAGGGGCACGGCATAAAATTGCTTTGAGCATCCAGAAGTTGCGCGAGAGACAAAGCGTGCTCCGTTCACTAGAGAAGGTAAGACGTCCTGTTTAAGCGATGATACTGCTTGTCAGAACTTCTATAATGAGCCGAGTTCTATCCGCAGCGTCAGAAGGAACCTTGTTAAAGGGGTTCCCCCACCGTTACACGTCACACTCATTCTGTAGATCATAAATAACGAAGCATTGTGGCCAATTACATGCTACATCAAAAACGATCCAGTGAACATATGACATTATGTAGTATGGCGCCATCTGGTGGTTAGAGTGTATGGCACTGTGCAGGTACATCCACTGCAATGGAGTGCTGGTGGACACACATGCGCAGTCTCTCTCCCCCACAGCCGGGTCTGTGCATAGTGATCCTCTGTTCACTGCAGGGCCGCCAATAGAAATGGCTTCTTACCCGGGAAGTAGTGGAGCCTCTGCAGTAGCAGAGTACTATAGCTGAGAAGACTCCTTCGGCCAGGGAAGTCAGAGAGGATTATAGTGCTCGGCTGCCAGGGGGAGAAGGTGGCTGATTTTGTTCAGAGACAGCCCCTAACAGCACCAAGGGAAGCAGAAAATGACGAGAGAAGGTTCCTTCCTGAGACTTTCTCTTAAGTTACAATATCTTGGCTTCTAACTTGAGATGTGCCGGATGCCACTAACTCCTGGACTCATTTTAAATAGGATATTCTAGATGGAGGAAATGTGCGCAACGCTCTGCAGGAGCTTCAGCAGATCATTATCACACCTATCAAATACTACCGCCCCAATCAGACGGAATCAGTAGGCAGCGAGCAGACGTCCCAACACAGGCCCAATCAGGATTCTGCCAGCAAGGGCTCCAATGAGAATGAGCCGCCCGCGGGTCTGACAGCGGATGGCTTCCAGCAGCAGAGTACCCCGACTGGTGACCTAGAGACTTCTGTGCCACCTATAGCAGATGGCGACATCCCCGGACAACTTACCAGAGTGCTGGGTAAAGGTGAGTGTGTCAGAACATTGCCCTTGTCTAGCTTAGACCTGGCCGCGATTAGTTTGATCTGACGCTCTTCTCTGTGAACAGTCTGCACTCAGTTGCTGGTCTCCCGGCCGGATGAGGAGAATATAACCTGTTACCTGCAGCTACTAGAAAAGTGCCTGACACATGAGGTAAGTAGCATCTGGGCCCTGCAAGCGAATAATGCTGCATAGAACTAATTATTAAAGGGATTGTCTCACGTCAGCAAATAGCATTTATCATGTGGAGAAAGTTAATACAAGGCACTTACTAATGTATTGTGATTGTCCATATTGCCTCCTTTGCTGGCTGGATTCATTTTTCCATCACATTATACACTGCTCGTTTTTTTTAAAATCAGATATCTTTTAATTAAAGGGGTTCTGCAGTTCTTTTAAACTGATGATCGGCGGGGGTCCGACACCTGGGACCCCCGCCGTCAGCTGTTTGTGAAGGCAGCGGTGCTGGCAGTAGCGCCACTGCCAACTCTCGGTTTCCCTCAGGCCCAGTGACGTCACGACTACTATCAGTGGCCTGGTCGGGGCTAAGCTCTGTTCACTTGAATGGAGCTTAGCCCCGCCCAGGCCAGTGATGCTAGTTGTGACTTCACTGGGCCTGCGGTAAACAGTTAGAAGGCCGCAGCGCTACTGCCAGCACCGCTGCCTTCTCAAACAGCCCCCCGCCGATCAGATGCTGATGATCTATCCATGTATCAGATGCTGATGATCTATCCATGTATCAGATGCTGATGATCTATCCATGTATCAGATGCTGATGATCTATCCATGTATCAGATGCTGATGATCTATCCATGTATCAGATGCTGATGATCTATCCATGTATCAGATGCTGATGATCTATCCATGTATCAGATGCTGATGATCTATCCATGTATCAGATGCTGATGATCTATCCATGTATCAGATGCTGATGATCATCAGTTTAAAAGAACTGCAAAACCCCTTTAAGTTTTTGTTAGGTAACAATAATCAAATCATGTACATAGTGTCCGAGACAGTTCAATGATATGAGTCTTGACATGACAATAACTTCTTGCTCATATTTTGATCTTTAAAAATTCAGCAACCAATCAGAATTGGCAACCCGCGGCTATGGTGCCCGTTCTGCTCAGGATCGGGTGCCATCTTTAAAGACCCGGCCAGCGCTGCACTAGTACTGTGCTGGTCGGGAAGGGGTTAAAGAAAGAAAGAAAGCAGCTCTCTCTTGGGGTTACAACAAGGCTCATTTAACAACGCGCTCCAGCTGTCCGCGGGTACGTTACTCCAGTGCTCATGAATTCTGCGGTGGTCTGATTACATTTCATCTATCAACGTATAAGCCCCCTAGTAAGCGCTAGCCATGGGCTGCAGACTCCAGAATGATCAATCCAGGGGCCCCATATGGCCTCAAATTTAGTTGGACCGTTTCGCTTTAGATACACCCCTTTCTAATCTAATAATGATATTCAAATGCACTATGTATTCTGTAATAACAGGAGGCAATGGTTGTATCCATTTGGTCGTCAATGTCCTCCGTGCCTGGTATAGCATCCTATTGATTCCCACAGCGATTGGTGTCCGTAATTGATCAGAATCAAAGATACGCAGTAAACCTATTTTTGGTTTGAGGGAAAAACATACTCTATACACTTTGTTGAGCAACTTAATCACATTGCCCCAATATTCCCGTATTGCACGGCATTGTATCAGGTCAGCCTCTGCCTCTCCACATTTCGGGCAACATGAGTCTCCCCTATACCCAATCTTAAACAGGAACACCGCGGTTTTATACACGCTATTGATGAGAAACAACTGGGACAATCCAGCAGCTTCACTCAAGGACAAGCTTTGGATCAAAGCCAAGGTGTTCTCCAACTGAGCATCAGTAAGGTTGCATTCACACGGGCGAGTTTTCTGCGCTGGTGCAATGCGTGAGGAGGACGCATTGCACCCGCACTGAATCCGGATCCATTCATTTCTATGGGGCTGTGCACATGAGCGGTGATTTTCCCACATCACTTCTGCGTTGTGTGAAAATCGCAGCATGCTCTATATTTTGCGTTTTTCACGCAACGCAGGCCCCATAGAAGTGAATGGGGCTGCGGGAAAATCGCAACCATCCGCAAGCAAGTGCGGATGCAGTGCGATTTTCCCGCATGGTTGCTAAGCGACGGGACCCGATCTTCATTATTTTCCATTATAACATGGCTATAAGGGGAAATAATAGCATTCTTAATACAGAATTCTTTGTAGAATGAGGATTAAGGGGTTAAACATAAAAAACTTAACTTACCTCAGCCACTTGATCGCGTAGTTGGCGATCTCTCCTCTCTCTTCAAGCTTTAGCTGTAGTGTAAAGGACCTGTGATGACGTCACATCACATGGTCCAATCACATAGTCCGCTTGAGGGGCAAATCAAACTCGGCGCGCAGTTTCTGAAATTGTTTCGGAAGGCCCTGAAAAAATAACTGTTCAATATTCCAAATCCCTTTT
Source organism: Bufotes viridis (assembly GCA_033119425.1). NCBI lineage: Eukaryota > Metazoa > Chordata > Amphibia > Anura > Bufonidae > Bufotes > Bufotes viridis. The sequence goes on along the minus strand of CM065597.1, from coordinate 26,012,849 downwards.
CGTTCCCATGTGGAAAAACCACACAGCTCGATTTCATGGGTTATGACTAGGGATGAGCGAATCGACTTCGGATGAAACATCCAAAGTCGATTCACCTAAAACTTTGTTCTAATACTGTACGGAACAGGAGCTCCGAGTTTTATGCGAATCGACTTTGGCTGTTTTATCCGAAATCTATTCGCTCACCCCTAGTTATGACCACTCTGTTAGCCAGCGGTGGTGGTCGTGCTTGCACACGATGGGAAAAAGTGCCGGTCTCTCTGATGGCCGAGACTGCGGGATCGCACATAGGCATGCACTTTGTCCTACAGTGTGCAAGCACGGCCGTCGCTGCTGGCTTAGAGGGTGGTCCTAATGAAAATGAGCCGTGTATAACGTGATCCAGCCAGCAACGTAGGCCATATGGACAATCACAGACCATTAGGAAGATGCCTGGTGTTAACTGTGTCTACATGGTAAATGCAATTTGCTAAAGTCAGACAGCCCCTTTAATTATTCATCTCCTTTACTCTCAATGACCTCTCTTCCAACAGGCATTTACCGAGACGCAGAAAAAAAGAATCCTCTCCTGGAAACAGCAAGTCCTGAAGCTGCTGCGAACATTTCCCCGCAAGGCTTTACTGGAAATGCAGGGGTACAGACAACAGAAGGGGTGCAGGTGGGCTGTGTATGGGAGCCGTAGGGAGCAGGAAAGAGGTTGGAATAGTGAAGAATACTAGTTTCCCCTTAGTAATCCGTTTGCAGAGGGTAGGTCTACCTGGGTGGAATCGGCAAACGGCAATTATGTGCGAGAGTTAAGTTTGTTTCACGGCCTGCCGAATGAAGCGCCAAACATAGCTTTGGCGCTTCCTCCGGCAGTGCAGAGGGACGTGAGACCGCTGTGGAAAACACCAAATGCCCCCCACAGTGTTTCGTTAGTGTTGGAGTAGATTGTAAAAGTGGAGTGCGTTGCCAGATGGCTTTTCTGCAGTTTGGACACTAGGTGGCAGCACAGGTAAAATTAGTTTAAGAGGACCTTTCATAGACCTTTCATTCTCAGTGAGCGTCTCCTACTCCCTGGTGGTGACGCTCTCCGCTGTGATTGGATCGCGGCACAGCCAGGGAGAAGGAGACGCCCCATTGAGAAACCCTGGCGTCTCTTCCTCCCTGTACCGATGCTCAGTATTAACATACTGAGTGGGAAAACTGCAGGGGGGCACCGCCGGGCGCAGGAGCGTTGTTTCAAAAAAACAGGCAGGGTGGCAGCATCCAATGAAAGGTATTTATCTAAACAAAAAAAAAACATGAAAGGTCCTCTTTAAACTTTTTAGTTTGAAAACATCGGTAATATTGTTAACCCCTTAGTGAACGGCCTCTTTTGTGCCTTAGCGACCAAGCAATTTTTCCCATTGCGAGAGTCATACTTTCTTTATCTTAGATGGAGTGCACCTAACTCGATGATTACTCTAATGCACTCTTCTGCACAATAAAGCCCTTTAGTAAGTGCATCCCAAGACAGCCATAACTATATTGTTATAATTTTTTTTTTTTCTACGTAGCGGTGTGGGTACTTGAATTTTGCAAGACGACCCTGTAGGTTTTCCTGGTACCATTTTAGGGAACATGAGGCATTTTGATGTCTTTTATTCTCTTTTGAGTGGTGGATAAACACTGTTATTTATCCTATACTTTACCATGATAATTGTGTGGTCCAGGGGATGGAGCAATACCTGTTCAGGGGTTTTTATATATACTTGGAGATCTTTAAATATAAGTTTATAGAATTATTATAAATACTGTTTATTAATCCCCCAAAAGGATTTTATAAGATTTGATCACATACATAATGGATTGCACTACTTACCCCGCAATTGCACTTAGTGGCAAGACAAGACTTTTAAGCCGACGCTGAACCTCAGGCTCTGTCATCACCACGTCTAGCTGTATACCACATACCTATACTGCAGGGTCCCATAGGTTTCTGAGGGTCAGATATATGCCAAAAGATTTGTCATTGAAGTAACTGTGTGTCCTCTAATTACCAATGTTCTTCTCTTTACAGCTGGGCATTTGCTTCAAATTCCCTCCCCATAGCTGGATCTGTGGGGCCATCCTTGGCTCGAAGAGGGCAGCGCCCATTTCAGATGCCCCCAAGGGCTGTACCGCCTTCCCGCATTGGTGTCATGAGCCCTGGGTCAATTGGGGGCGTCTCTCCAAGACACGCACTTACCAGCCAAAGCACTGGGAGCCAGGGTCGACAGGTGAGGAGCTGTGATTTGTGAACACAGCGGGCGGGGGTTCAGCAGTAGATCAGAACGTACAGCTTTTTATTTCTTCTAGAACCTGTGGTTCGCCAATCCTGGAGGAAGTAATAGCATGCCATGCCAGAGTCACAGCTCCGTGCAGCGCACCCACTCGTTACCCGTGCACACTTCGCCACAGAGTATCCTCAAGTTTCCTCCTGGTAAGTTATTGAGGGCTCTCTGATTTGACCTCTTACTGACTGGATATACTGGATACACAATTTTACTGAAGTCATGAAGAGTCGATATTCTACAGCACTGCCCTGCCTAGCCTAGCTCCTGCTCTTAGACAGGATCCCAAGGCTGTGTGTACACTTGGTAAGCGTGCTGTTAGGACGCACAAAGTGGTGTCCTAAAGACATCCAATGTCATGGTGGCACAGATCATGATTTATTATACAGGAGTATTAGAAGTGCAAAATAGCAATCCCTTAATAGGATTAACATGTAATAGAAAAGAAAAATCAGGCCCAAAAAATTACAAAGATGTGATTAAGTATAAAGTCCATTACTACAGCCAGACAAAAAAAGAACTCCACTTAGGCAGGTTCCACGCCTGCGGTAGAGCTATTGGTCTATCCGTTCACTGCCAGACCCTCCTATATAATGAGATCCGGCCCCTCTCCGGCATGAGTGCCAGGTTTCTGCCAGGCAAAAACTGGTGCATGCAAACTGGCTGGATCCACACTAGAGTTGTTGCGATACCAACATTTTGATTTGGTTTCGATACCATAAAAAAGTATTGCGATACTCAATACCATGCGAAAAAAATAAAACGCCAAAAAAAGTCACGTGCATTCCACATTTTATGGAACGGCCGGGCCATAATAGAACAGTCCTATCCTATGTTTGGGGGGGACAAGGCGACTAAAAGAAAATGGCGAATCGTGTAGTTTTTATTTTATTTTATTTTTTTCTTTAACAGTGCGGGTGTTTACCACATAAAGGTGTGGCACCTGAGGGGTTAACTGCCACGGATCGCAGCCCTCGGTCACAGGCAGGGTGCCGGCAATATATTCCTGCTGCCTGCGTTTGTATATGAAACGTTACTAGGCATTGGTGGCCAGTGCTCCTGCCCTGCTCGCTCTATTGGTGGCAGCAGCAGCACAGGGGGAGGGAGAGACTGCCTCCTTCTCCCCGTGCTGCTGCTGCGAAGAACATGGCCGCGCTGAGAGTGGTGCAGCCACGTACCCTGATACTGGGCTGTGCGGCAGCACAGACTAGTATCGATAAAACATCAATTCTGGTATCGAGCTCGATACCAGAGAAAAATATCGAAAGTTCGATACCCGCAACAACCCTAATCCACACTGGATCCCATTATAGTCAGTGGGGTCTGTCAGTGAACGACTGTATTCGGCTAGGCCAGATCCGGGGAACTACATAACAGCCTGCCGGATAGCTTTACTGGAGGCGTGGAACTAGCCTTATTAGGTAATGAGATGCGTTTTTACCTGTATTTTTACCTTCAGTGCAGTGAAGAAATGGATACAGATTACACAAGTAATTTATATGTAAATCACCCCCAAACACACAAAAAATACAATTTCTTCTGCATAAAACAGCACAGACTAGTAGAAAAATAAATTTAGTGGCTAATTGGGCCCTCAATAGGCCTGGTCATTACGGGGTTTAGACTCCATATTAGGCTAATACGTAGTATATTATTTGCTGAACAGACATTAAACCCTTTTCGATGTAGTGTCGTCTTTGTCCGTGAACTCCATTTTTAATGGCATCTCATTCTTTATAGATTGCCAGGTTCCTGGGGCGGATCTGGAGATTAATCCCCGGCTGGAGTCCTTATGCCTGAGTATGACAGAGCATGCGCTGGAGGGTAAGACCGCATCGGGCATGACCACAGAACCATTGTATCTGACATTACTATAGTGGGCCTCACCCTTTTCCCAAAGCTCTTTCCACTTGGGGGCTGCTCTTCTTTCCATTACGTAAAGCAGTGGTCTTCAACCTTAGGTTTTCCACCAAAACCCTCAGCATGCCCTGGGAGCCCGTGGCTGCTCCTTGGAGCAGCTGTAAAGCCACAGGTTGGAGACCACTGGTATAATGATTGCAAGGTGGTCTTATTTGGGACCCCTCTCACTTCTGCTCTCAGAGGGGAAGAGCATTCGGAAGCAGCGTTCTGGGAAATAGTGGGTGCATTTAGATGAATCGGTTTAATAAACTTCCTTCTCCTTTCTCACAGAGGGTACAGACAAGACATCGACAATCTGACGACATGCTCATTGAACCCTTCTCTACGAGGGATTGCTTATCCTATACCTTCCCCTGTCCTCGGCCAGGGAAGTGACGAAGCTTTCCCACGATACGCCCTGAGGCCATCACTACATCATCCACCCACTGCGTTCTAATACTCGTTTCCGCTATTGTAACTTTTTAACTTTGGTTTAATATCCAAACACACACACAGCACCGCTACGCGTTCGTGATGAGGAAGGAGCTTTTTCTGTCTAGACATGATTACCATGACGTGGTAACATTGGGGAGGGGTGGGGGGGGAGCTTAATGAAGAGTCTTTTCTGGTGCACACACTTACACCCGCCATGCACTTGGAAGGGTCCCAGTGGCAGAGAGCTTGGTTGCGGGGAGAAAGAAGGAGCACGACTTTGCCAAGGCATGCAAACGCTGGGCAGGCGAGGCTTGCTAATCCGTTTTGGAGCCAGGAGCTCCAGGGAAGGAACCTCTGCCAGGCAAACACACTAAGCTAAGGAACAGTAAATGTTCCCACTACAAGGACTGGCACCTGTCGGACAGGATGCTGCTCTGTGCAGTCGATCAGGCAGGAGGGAGGGACACCACAGCGGACGTGTTCACGATCGGGACAGTCCGGCTATGCTCAGAGCATGACATTCGAAGAGCAAGGGGGGAGGTTAGACGTCTACCCCCTTTATTAACAAATGACACAACCTACTGTTATCCTCCCGGGTCCGCAGCTCACACCTTTGCGAATAATCCTTGTGAACGCCCGTCTTATGTGATCCACATCGCCTCCCTCCTCTTGTAGCGGTGGACTTGAAGCCGGCCCCCATGCCACACGCGGAGCGTGGAGGTAAAAAGCTGGGCGACGCTGCCAAGACTGCCTGTGGCCACCTTCTCCAAAGTATTTTCAGAATAGCGCTAACTATTTATTTCTAACATAGAAACACGGCTCCTTTTCTGATAGAAGACAAAATTGTTATTTTAGATACATTTTATTATGGATAACTTTTGTTATGACTATGGCTGGTAACCATGAGTACAAATTATTAAAAGAAAATCTAAAAATATTGCCGCTGCGTGCCGTCCGTGTCTGATCGCTTGGTGTATGCTGCCATGTGTCCTCCACCTGTTAACACCCTCTGCAGTCCGCATTAATAAAAAATGCCAATTGGCTACTGTGCCCAACCTGCCCCAAACATATTAGAATAGATTAAAATGAATCCTTTATTATATAATTCATGAAAAAGTAGTGATAATGAAAGTGCGTGAAAGATTAAAAATAGCAAGCCTAGATGCGTATTCTTTGATGGTGCAGCTAGGGATAAACTGCGTGCACAACCCGTATCATCCCCATACCGCTGCTTTTAGTAATAGTCTATTTTACAAATCAGTTCACTTCACTGACTAGAATCAGGGACGGCCAACCTGAGGCTCTCCAGCTGTTGCAAAACTACAACTCCCAGCATGCCCATACTGCCTACAGCTATCAGCCTCCAGCAGGGCATTGTGGGGGTTGTAGTTTTACTGGAGAGCTGCAGGTTGGCCATCCCTGGACTAGATTATCAAGTAACTAAGGCTAGGTTCACACAAGCGTGTCCGGATGCGTTGCGGATGCGTTCAGTGAAAACTGTGCGATTTCACAGGCAAAGCCATTCAGTTTTGCCTGCGATTGCGTTCAGTTGTTCAGTTTTTTCTGCGCGGGTGCAATGCGTTTTGATGCGTTTTTCACGCGCGTGATAAAAAACTGAAGGTTTACAAACAACATCTCTAAGCAACCATCAGTGAAAAACGCAACGCACCCGCACTTGCTTGCGGATGCAATGCGTTATTAACGCAGCCCCATTCACTTCTATGGGGCTGCGGATGCGTTTATAACGCATAAGATAGAGCATGCTGCGATTTACACACGTTGCAGAAGTGATGCGTGAAAAAAAACTCTCATGTGCACAGCCCCATAGAAATGAATGGGTCAGGATTGAACCCATTGTTCACATCACGCATTGCACCCGCGCGGAAATCACGCTCATGTGAATGCAGCCTAAGGCTACTTTCACACTTGTGTTGCTGGAATCCGGCAGGCAGTTCCATCGCCGTAACTGCCTGCCGGATCCGGCAATCTGTATGCAAACGGACACCATTTGTAAACCGATCCGCATGCGATTCCGTCTCACAAATGCATTGCAATACCGGATCCGTCTCTCTGGTTGTCATCTGGAAAAACTGATCCGGTATTTATCTTTTTCACATTTTTAAAGGTCTGTGCGTGTACAGACCGGATCCGTCAATGAGGTAATTTTAATGCCAGATCCGGCACTAATACATTTAAATGGAAATGAATGCCGGATCCGGCATTCCGGCAAGTGTTCCAGAATTTTGGACGGAGAAAATACCGCAGCATGCTGCGGTATTTTTCCTTGCCAAAAAACGTAAGAGGGACTGAACTGATGCATCCTGAACGGAATGCTCTACATTCAGAATGCATTGGGATTAAACGGATCAGTTTGTTCCGGTATTGAGCCTCTAGAATGGAACTCAATACCGGAAAAGAATAACGCTACTGTGAAAGTACCCTAACTTCAGCTTGAAACCTAAAATCTAACGACTGCCCCCCAACATGTTTCACCAGCTAGACTGGCTTTATAAGGGGTATGAGGAGCAGGAGGATGACAAGAAAGGTATGGCTACTTTTTTAGGATGTAGTTTTGTACTGTAGCTCTGTGTGTGTAAGGACCCTGCTGTCTGCTTTCTTGTCTGAATGCTGGAATACCCCTTTAATTTGTTAATCTACCTTTTATAGCATTTGGGGCTCTGTCGTCCTGATCTTGAATGCAGACTGAGCTGCAGTACCCTGGCACAGTCACCACTCAGTGGATGGAGCCTCCGTCCCTGCCCTTGTATTTCCCACTCCGACTGCTGCTGACAACAGGGCTTCAGTCCCCATCCGCACGATATTGATGCTGTATCCTAAGGGAAAGTTATTGGTATTTGGAGCCAGGAAAATCCCCTTTAAGCGACATTACGGGTGTCATTTCTGACCAGATATACGCCACTTTCACTCCAGGTCTAAAAAAGTGAACGTGGCGGCGAAGGCAGCCCGTCTTATTCATCATTTTCTACGCCTGGTTTAGGCGTAGAAAATGGTTTAAAGGTAAGATAGCAAGGAAGTGGCAGTGGATACGGCGAAGTTATGTAGAGGCGCCTTGACATAACTCTAGGGGCCCACCACCAGCCATAGGGCCGAATTAAGGCATCTGAAACCTTGGTCTTAATAAATGTGCCCCTATGTTTTTCTCTAGTCACATTCAGAGCAGTGTTCCTCTTCGGCAATAGCCAGCAGATTTCAAAATGCGTATCGGGACGTGAATACAGAATGTTATAAGCTGGTCCCCAGGGAGGCTTTCACGTTTTTAGGCCGCATGGTAGAACTTGGTTCATTTGTAGAAGGCACGGCTTAAAAAATTACTTTGAAACACGTGTGATGATCTGCTGTACTGCAAAAAGTTGCCTTTCAGCACATATGAAAGCGTATGGAGATCAGTAAAATGACAATAGTCCACAGCGTATCGCAGCAGTCTAGAAAGCCTGAGCATTGAGTAAGGTCTGGGAAAGCTGAGATACAGCCCCACTGGAGCCCTAATGACAGGGATATAAATACCGTACACGGGTTACTTCATAGTCAGAAGCTGATGGGTGCAGTCAGCCTTTTCCCCCTCTGTAGTTAGATTAAAAAGCATCAGATGCAGTGATCCAGCAGACGACTCATCAGCGGCGCTGCCTCGTTTAGGACTCCACGGACGTCAGACCTGGGCACGATGACGACAGTGTGACCGTAAACGGTAAGAGCGTGGTGCCTGGCGACTGAATCACTCTGCCACACTTAACCATTCACTTTAATGTCACCGAGGAAGAGGTTCTTCTGATTAGAAGTCCACTGCAGCGTAAGCCAGGGCCCGGCGGCTGCAGTGAAGAGCCCATTAGTGTCTTTTTTTATACGCACTCAGTATAACGGAGCATCGTCACATACAATTATATAATTGCACAGGGCAGAACGATTTGCTCATTGCGGGTCTGTTATCTACTGGAGAAAAAGTGAGAGCCTGAAGAATACAGATAGGATGGTAATGTCAAGTTATCCCCCTGATTTCAGCCTTTACAATGCAGCAAAACCTGGAGTATGCTTTAATTGCTGCACCATTTGGTTGGGATTTTGCTGCTGCAGTATTCTGGCAGATACCAGGCCGACCCACCGTAAAACTGCGCTGTGTGGCCTCACCCTTGGGGCTGGAAGGAAGCCGCTGCCACTCCTTTAGGGCTCATGCACACGGCCGCGCCTGTATTGCTGCCTGCAAAATAGCCCATTCACTTAAACATGTTCTATGTTTCTGCGGTGCGGACGGATCACGGACCCATTGCGGTTGAATGGGTCTGGATCCGTCTGTGGAATCGGCGCGGATGTTGCCCGTGCATTGGGGACCGCAAATTGCGGAGCAGACGTGTGCATGAGCCCTTAGTATGGAGAAACAGAGGAGAAATGCCTTCATGCACTTGGAGTCCAATGGAGGGGGCCATGCTACTGCTGGGTCTCCAGTTCCCATTGAGTAGTCTGTGTAGAGAATGGATGGGACGGGTCCTCCAAACATTGTGTAGCTGCTTTGGTTAAATAGGTTTTCTTGTGTAGTTATTGTAAAAAAAATCTCTAACAAAGCTAGAACCAGCCCTGTACCTCACATGGATCCAGAGATCTCCTCATTCATTGCTCCAAATTCTCTTCAAGATTTATTTCAAGCTGGCAGCTCAGTGGGCATGTCCTTTCTGCTGCAGCTGTCTCCGTATCACGTCTCAGGCTGTGTGTCTTTTCTGCTGCAGCTCTCTTCGTATCACAGGGAGTGTGTTCTTACTGCTGCAGTTCATTCCCTATGACAGGGATCAGCAACCTCCGGCACTCCAGCTGTTCTGAAACTACAATTCCCAGAAGCCTTCTTTCATGTCTGTGGGAGTTACAAGAACAGCCAAATAAGTTTGCATGCTGTGAGTTGTAGTTTCACAACACCTGGAGTGCCAAAGGTTGCTGATCCCTGCCCTATGACATCTCAGGGGCAAGACCTTTCTGCTGCAGTTTTCTCCCTGCAACTGGCACAGCTTCTAACCGTAGATTGGGCCGGTGGCAGTGGATAAATGGAACTGAGCGTGTGCGACCATACTCATACACGTTACTACACAGGTTCAACACTGGGTGGCGCCATTATAATGAATTAAAGAGACTATCTCACAACTGGAGCATAAGTTACTATAGTAACTAGTTTTTCAGGCTGAATTAAATAAAAAATAACACTTCATGATGACACAACCCCCTTTAAATATTGATGACTTGGGGTACGTTCACACAACGACATTTGTCGCGCGACAATTTTTATAATGGGAGTCTATGGTGTCGCATTGCGACTGCGATACGACAGTCGCAAAAAATCCATTCAAGGTGGATTTTTCTGCGACTATCAGGTTGCAATGTGTCACCATAGACTCCCATTATAAAAATTGTTGAGCGACAAATGTCATTGTGTGAACGTACCCGTATTCTCGCCCCCGGTCTGTGACGTGGCCTTTCTGCAGCTTAATCCAATTAATGAGACTGAGCTGCAATACCAAGCATGGCTACTATATGGCGCTGTGCTGGCAGGCCACCACCGACCTGATACTGATGGCCTATCCCGAGCACAGGTCATTAATAGGTAATTCCCAGGTCATCCTTGGTATTAACCCCTTAGCAGAGCATAAACATCTGGTATGTAATAAGCTACAATTTTCTGGGACAAGGCTATAATTTACTCCGGGAACAGTCTGTCCACTCCAATGTTCCCTTACCCAGCGAGTACAAGGTGTAAATCTTCCAGTCTGCGGCCGAGAAGGATGTTACATAATAGCTGCACAGGTACAGTACATGGGAGGCGAGCCAAAGCTGTGATATCATGTGGGAGCGTGCTCCAACACGCGTGTACCAGGGCACGCCCACACTACAGGGGAGTCCTGGAAGAACAGAAATGTTTGTTTGTAGGGTTGAGGGTGCTGCCGAGCCCTCCCCCGTCGTAGTACACCCATGAGATGGACCGCACGTCCGCCTGATGCCAGGATTTCAGAATGTTCTAGTCCCATCTGTCACGTTGCGTCAGTAAATGCAGGAACCGGTGTGACTACATTGCTCCATAATGGAAGCATTTTATTAATGGCCGTCATCACCCTGAACAACCACCCCAAAAAAAGAAAACACAGCAAGTAGTATATTAGATAAATATTTTATTGATCACATATCCAACATACTTAAAAACCGTTAATGGCAGCATAAAGAACAACAGGAATAAAGAACAACAGGACCGTGGATAGTGTCGTATGCCAAACTACAGGAGCCGTCGATGGAAAGTCTTTATATTCAGTGTCCTTCAACGCCATCCAAAGCAGGAGGGGGACAAATGATGTATCCCAAATTGCAGAGTGCAACCTCCCTAATGTAAGTCAATGACAAAATCACCTTACTGATTACTAATAAAGCGCACATAATGTAGAAAATAATACCGACCAATGTAGTCCTGACCCCGACACCCTATTCGCAGTCGCTTCCCCTGAGGTTTTTAAGTATGTTGGATATTTGATCAATAAAATATTTTTTTCATATACTATTTGCTGTGTTTTCTATTTTCGGGGTTGGTGAGTTGAGTTTATTGTGCACAGCGACTACTTTATTGGGAGCAAGTGTCATTTTGGTGGGAATCACCCTGAAGCGGCATGGCCCCTGGAGCTCAGGAACGGCCGGAGTCTGGTCCTTCATTACTTACTTCACAGATAGTCCGCAAGAGTTGTTTTGGTCCAATGGAAATAAAGGTCAAAGCATCAAAAAGTTCCAATTCTTCACCGTTTTCAAGACCTGTGCTTGATGTCAGTGAATCGAAACCTTGTCCTCATCGTTGCGCCTGTGTTTTTCTTTTTTTTCAGCCTTTGGATATAAATTGGAATGTCTCTATTCACTGACAGTTAGCAGAGATCATAGACAAGGTGAGGCATCTAAGCACTGAAGGGGGGATTTGTGAAAAGCCATGGCCCAAAATTGTAGTGTAAAAAGGTTGTAACTTTTATGCAAGTTAAGTGACTTTTTTGCCCTTACTCTACTTTTTAAGTGGGTGTGGCTTATCAGGAGGGGCGGGGCCATCCCCGACTTGACACATTTACGATCAGACACCTTTACACCAGAAATAGGTGGAAATTATAACGGGAATCCTATAGATTTCAGTTTGCGGTGCACTGATGGACCAAAGGTGCACCAAATTAATCGCATCTTACTCTGACAGCCTTCAGATCAGGACCAGCATATAAAACGCCATTCCCTCCCCCCACCCCCAAATATACATATTTAAAGGGGTGTCAGGTCAGTAATAAAATAAAATAAAAAGTCATACTCATGTCACCGATTCCCGAGCTCCTGTTCCAACACTTTACAGGATCCCTGCCAGTCTTTACTTCCAGCTCCCTCTTGACACGTGAAGTTCAACCGAACAGCCAATCACTGGCCACAGAGGTGACCCGCCTCAGCCAGTGATTGGCAGAGCAGTCGCATTTCCTGTGTCAAGAAGGAAGAGGAAGTGTGGAGCATTCTGAACAGGAAGGGTGAATCGATGAGGGGAGTATGCATTTTTTCTTTTTTTTTCTTTTAATTTTTTTCACAAAAATATTGAAAATGTATATTTATTTACACACACATATATATATATTAGGGATGAGCGAATCGACTTTGGATGAAACATCCAAAGTCGATTTGCATAAAACTTTGCTTCAATACTGTACGGAGCGAGCGTTCCGTACAGTATTAGAATGTATTGGCTCCGATGAGCCGAAGCTTTGATTTATACTGTAAAAAAACATTTCCCGTACTTGGGTTCGGTTCCAAGGTACCACTTGGAACCGAACCCGAGTTCGAGAAATGTTTTTTTACAGTATAATTTAATTTCTGAAGTCTCTGGAGACTTCACAAAGTAATAGCTTCGCTCATTGGAGCCAATACATTCTAATACTGTACGGAGCACTCGCTCCGTACAGTATTGAAATGAAGTTTTATGCAAATCGACTTTGGATGTTTCATCCGAAGTCGATTCGCTCATCCCTGATATATATATATATATATGATAACCTCTTTAAAACAGGAAAAACCCTTCATTTTTTTTAAATACATTGAGGGAGAATTATCAACACTGGTGCCCATAGCAACCAATCAGATTCCACCTTTTATTTTTCTGAGCTCCTTTGAAAAAATGTAAGATGAAATCTGATTGGTTGCTATGGGTTCTACTTTATGCCAGTTTTGATAAATCTCCCCCATTATGTTTTCTAAGAAGTAGGCCATAAACTATGAGATCGCATGTTGTGCGGCAGATATTTGCTGCCAGGGGTGCACCCAGCCTTTCTGCTGCCTGAGGCGAAACCTGAAATGGCGCCCTAAGCCCCCAATGCCAATTTATCAACCTAACCCCTTTCCTTCAGCCCCTGGCCCTTCGACTACTCCTCTCTTGCCCGAGCCTGGTGCTCACCTGGCCTCATTGGTGGTGCACCCCAGTTTGCTGTGCTAGGACCCCAAATATCTAAAGTGACCACAGAGAAGTAGTCTTCACCCTGCCACTCCACAGATTCTGAAGAACAGCAGCCTGTGTTTAGCAAGGCATGCTGAGAGTTGTAGTTGTGCAACAGCTGGAGAGTCACAGGTTGGAGATCACTGCCCTAGAAGAAGACCAAAAGTCCAGATGGAGATCTCACAGCTCCAACATCTTTGCGTTTTACCACAGAATTCAGCCACCACCCAGTCTTCGTGTTGTTCCTTGGTGGAAACTATCTTGTAAAACCCTCCTCCTTTGACCTATGACTATCGATATCAGCAGAGTTCTTCTTCAGCTGATGGAAATGTTTCGGTGTAATGGTACTCCCACAGGTAAGTCTTCATAGGTCTTGGTATGGGAAGTTGCCCAATTCTCTCGTATGGGATGGCAGCGTTGATGGTTGCCCGGCAAAGTTCTTGGAGACTTATGGGGTTGGGGCGTTGCAAGGGCATGGACAAGAGTGGCTCAAAAACGTGCAAGATCTGGGGTCACTGTAATGCTCCAGCAGGTATCGGATGGAAGGTGAATGGAAGCTGCCCCAGTGGAAGCTGAAATGTTGGCCCCGATACTGGAGACGGGCGTGACGTGTACGTCTTCGTCGGCGGAAAGTGACAGCAAATGCGCAACCATCCTGGGACGAGTTCCGGAGGAGAAATGTTCCATCGGGGCGGCCCATTAACAAGATATCTGCCTGGTTCTTATTCAGGTCTCCCCAGTAATAGGGCAACCCAGTAGCGGTCAAGAGATCCGGTATGGTGAGACATATTAGATGGCTCTCAACGCACGTGTAGAAGCCATCTTCTTCTCCATCCTTCTCTTGATGCTCGATCGCTGCTGGGGGAGACATTCTGGTAAGACTCTGCTATCAGTCAAGGTTAGTTCCTTGCCAAATCTTCATCCTTTGACAGACCTGCGGGCAATCAAATCACGTTATATCCTCAGTTCAGCCAAGCACAGGTCAACCAATGTGTTCTAGGTGGTGGTCCCACTCTCGGGACACCCACAATAAGCAGAACAAAGAGGGAGCAGCACTGACTGGAAAATCAAAGCTGTTACACTCTCATCCATGTGGCCGTGTCTGGTACTAAACATCAGAACTGCCTTCTTTAAAGGGGTGCTCCGAGAGTTTCATATTGGAGGCCTATCCTTAGGATAGGTCACCAACATGAGATTCCGGGAGATGGACCCCCCACCAGTCTGATATTGATGACCTATGCTAAGGTAGGCCATCAAAATTCTGGAGAACCCCTTTAAGAAGGTTGGGCCCTGGGAAAAAAAAAAAGATGTATGATTCCACCACTGGGACCCCATCAGTCACGAGAACAGGGGTCCAGCATTCCCTGTGTAGAGTTGTGCTCTACTGCTCCATTCAGTCCCTATGGGTCATCTGTCCCCATCAATCTCATAGACTTGGAGCGGTACTGCACATGTGTGACCACTGCTTCATTCAAATGGTGGACACACTACCAACATACAGTGGTCAGACCCCGAGCAGTCATACATTTTTCATCTAGTTGGTGGATACGTGTTTTTTGTGGATTGAGAAAAGGTCTCCAACCTTTTCAGTTTCAATTCTTCGCCAATTTCAAGATCCCCGCTTGCTGTTAGTGAATGGCTGAACCTCTATACAAATCTAGTTATGAACAGTAAGTAGTCTGGAGGGCACTCAAGTATCTGGTGTTGCATTGAAAAAAAAACTCGAAAAGATACATATATTTCATTTATTAAAGACAAAAAATAAAAATGTAAAGAATGTTTAGATATATGGGTGTGATATTATTGATATTTGATTATATCCCAACATACAGTATCCGTACATTAATTAGAAAAGCATAACTGTTACTATAAATAGTTATATACAGTATATATATATATATAAAAATTAATAAAGAATCAATATACCATGATTGTCACGTTTATAATCACCATAATGCACATTTCGTAGGCCACAAAATTCATAAATGATAATATAATAATATATATGGTTACTGATAATTCATAATAAATAATATATAGGATGCATGATTATAATAGAATTTAAAAATATATGAAACGTGAATGATGGTTATCAATGAATATTATTGCACTCATATATAGCTGCAATCATCTGTTTTACCAGAAAGAGTGTTATAAAACTAATATCCTTTTACCCAGTCTGCAGCCAGGTTTGTATTAGTATAGCCATAGCCCATATATAATTCATCATAAGAGGCCTCATTATGTGATAAAAACTATAAAAAAAATAATGGACATCAGCGCATTAATTTATGCAATAGCGGCTATTTTTTTACTACATCCGGTATATCCTAGTGGGGTCATTAATAATAGTTCATCATATGTTCAGTATATCTTTGTTACGTTAACACTTCCAAAGTTCATCAAGGACGGTTCAGCTATGAGGTATAGTCCCTGAGTTGCGTCCGCTAAGATCTGCTAACACAGGTCTTTCGGCGTCCCACGTGTTGGGAGATGGATAATCCCGTAGACCGAAGTCAATCAGCCCTCTTGCTGTGAGGAAGTGGGTGAGAATAGATCCAGAACCGCTGTCCCGTCTGTCCTATTGGATCGTTAGTATTGAAATCTTTAAGGACCCTCAATGGATGTCTTTAATAGATGCCGCTAATATATTCAATGTTATGAGTAACCAAACGCGTTTCGGAGTTACATACTCCTTCCTCAGTGGTTAACAGTGAACTGACATAAAGATCATTTTCTAGGTATATCATTTTATCGGCGTCCCACGTGTTGGGAGATGGATAGTCCCGTAGACCGAAGTCAATCAGCCCTCTTGCTGTAAGGAAGTGGGTGAGAATAGATCCAGAACCGCCGTCCTGTCTGTCCTATTGGATCGTTAGTATTGAAATCGTTAAGGACCCTCAATGGATGTCTTTAATAGATGCCGCTAATATATTCAATGTTATGAGTAACCAAACGCGTTTCGGAGTTACATACTCCTTCCTCAGTGGTTAACAGTGAACTGACATAAAGATCATTTTATAGGTATATCATTTTATCGGCGTCCCACGTGTTGGGAGATGGATAGTCCCGTAGACCGAAGTCAATCAGCCCTCTTGCTGTAAGGAAGTGGGTGAGAATAGATCCAGAACCGCCGTCCTGTCTGTCCTATTGGATCGTTAGTATTGAAATCGTTAAGGACCCTCAATGGATGTCTTTAATAGATGCTGCTAATATATTCAATGTTATGAGTAACCAAACGCGTTTTGGAGTTACATACTCCTTCCTCAGTGGTTAACAGTGAACTGACATAAAGATCATCTTATAGGTAGCCCTTTGATTAGGGAAAGGTGCTTGTCCTCAGTACGTTTTCTGTGCGTTATTATTTGGCCGCTATAATCATTAAATATTTTTGTATATATGTTTAAGTGTGTACGGCCTAACTCTAAATATTTCCTCCATATATAGTGCCCCCCCCCTTTTTTTTGCCTACTGTCAAATCTCATAAACATAAACACTATTCTAAAAATAAAATAAAGCAAAAGTGGATGCTGACTTTGTAGAAGCACATAAATCCATACTAAATAGATCAAATATAAAAAATAAAAATATATAATGCTCAACAGAATAAAAGCATATGGGTTTTCAATGCGTTTTTTATTCCAAGTACAATATTCATAACTCAAGTGTCTATATTTCTTCTAGAACTTGTTAATATATATCTGTACTTAAATACAGTAGTTTTTGTGACTTGTCTATTGTATTATATTTTCTATATTGCTTTTTTTATTGTCTTTTTGTATTGTTCGACTGTATTGGGTCTTCTCTAATCTCGTTTTGTATTTTCCAGATGAAGACTCTTGATTCGTGCAGTATATGAGAGGGATGGGGGCCTCCCAGGGAGAGATATATGGAGAAATATTTAGAGTTAGGCCGTACACACTTAAACATATATACAAATAGCAGCCAAATAATAAAAACGCACAGAAAACGTACTGCGGACGCTTATATGCTATATACTGAATCAAGACGATACAGCCTTTTAGATTGTTGGCAGGTATAGTTGTATCACCATTTCCTTCATAATTACTATCCATATCTAAAGAAAAATATTGGTACCGACATTTTGGAGATTATGTGCCCTTTAGGTAAATTATATATAATGGCGGTATTTGATATTTATAAATGTACCGATCCAGTTCAGCTTTTTGTAATCAAGTACCTTTCCCTAATCAAAGGGCTACCTATAAAATGATCTTTATGTCAGTTCACTGTTAACCACTGAGGAAGGAGTATGTAACTCCGAAACGCGTTTGGTTACTCATACCAGTGAATATATTAGCAGCATCTATTAAAGACATCCCCTGAGGGTCCTTAAAGATTTCAATACTAAAGATCCAATAGGACAGATAGGACGGCGGTTCTGGATCTATTCTTACCCACTTCCTCACAGCAAGAGGGTTGATTGACTTCGGCCTACGGGACTATCCATCTCCCAACACGTGGGACGCCGAAAGACCTGTGTTAGCAGACCTTAGCAGACGCAACTCAGGGACTATACCTCATAGCTGAACCGTCCTCGATGAACTTTGGAAGTGGTAACGTAACAAAGATATACTGAACATATGATGAACTATTAGTAATGACCCCACTAGGATATACCGGATGTAGTAAAAAGATAGCCGCTATTGCATAAATGAGAAGGCTGCAGTGTCTTTGTAAGAGCTTAGCAACATCCCTAGCAACCAATAGGAAAGTTGCCGACCCCTTACTATATAAGAACCTCCCCAGCAGCCATTTTCTGCAGTTTTTTGCAGTTCTGAGAGAGACAGCGGTGTCATTGCTGTGCTCTGTGCTTTACTGTAGTTAGATAGTTAGTTAGATAGTTAGTTAGTTAGCTCACTCATATATATATATAATACAGATAGTTAGTGGGAGATAGTCAGTGTGGGTTAGATAGTGATATAGTGTAGCTGACAGGTTCCAGTGCAGGGTGTTAGGTAGTGTGATAGGGATTACTGTGCTGTGATAGGGATTAGTGTCTCTGTTAGACGCAGTGCTGTGATGTCACAACAATACTTAGTGCACCAAGAATTGCGTTATGGTCCGTGGTAACGGAATCCATAACGCAATTCACCTTTTACCACCGAACGAAGCGTGAATGCTCATCTCTAATAACCATCATTCACATTTCATATATTTTTAAATTCTATTATGATCATGCATCTTATATATTATTTATTAGGAATTATCAGTAACCATATATATTATTATTTATGAATTTTGTGGCCTACGAAATGTGCATTATGGTGATTATAAACGTGACAATCATGGTATATTGATTCTTTATTAATTTTCATTTTTTATATACTTTACATGATTATTAATAGTAACAGTTATGCTTTTCTAATTAATGTACGGATACTGTATGTTGGGATATAATCAACTATCAGTAATATCACACCGAAATATCTAAACATTCTTTACATCATTATCCTTTTTATTTTTTGTCTTTAATAAATGAAATATATGTATCTATTCAAGTTGTATTTGTTTCCATGCAACACCAGATAATTGAGTGCCCTCCAGACTACTTAGGCTGGGTTCACACGGTCGTCATGTTTGATGTCCGGATAGGATGCGGTTACGTTGCGGGAATATGTGCGATTTTTCCGCGCGTGTGCAAACTTTTGTAATGCGTTTTGCACGCGCGTGTGAAAAATCGCCATGTTTGGTACCAAGACCTGAAGCCGGACTTCATCAGTGAAGTCCGGTTTCAGGTAGAGTATTCTGAAGATTTTATTGTTTTCCCTTATAGCATGGTTATAAGGGGAAATAATAGCATTCTTAATAAAGAATGCTTTGTAGAATGTGGATTAAGGGGTCAAACATAAAAAACTTAACTTACCTTGGCCACTTGATCACGTAGTTGGCGATCTCTCCTCTCTCTTCAAGCATTAGCTGTAGTCTAAAGGACCCGTGATGGACCATGTGATTGGACTATGTGATGTGACATCATCACAGGTCCTTAGACTACAGCTAATGCTTGAAGAGAGAGGAGAGATCGCCAACTACGTGATCAAGTGGCCAAGGTAAGTTAAGTTTTTTATGTTTAACCCCTTCATCCTCATTTTACACAGCATTCTTTATTAAGAATGCTATTTTTTCCCCTTATAACCATGTTATAAGGGAAAATAATGAAGATCGGGTCCCGTCGCTTAGCAACCATGCGGGAAAATCGCACTGCATCCGCACTTGCTTGCGGATGCTTCCGATTTTCCCGCAGCCCCATTCACTTCTATGGGGCCTACGTTGCATGAAAAACGCAGAATATAGAACATGCTGCGATTTTCACGCAACGCAGAAGTGATGCGTGAAAATCACTGCTCATGTGCACAGCCCCATAGAAATGAATGGGTCCGGATTCAGTGCGGGTGCAATGCGTTCACCTCACGCATTGCACCCGCGCGGAAAACTCGCCCGTGTGAATGCAGCCTTACTGTTCATGCTTATACTTATCCGGCATTGGGTGGGCCGTGGAGAGTGCACCTTGACCATTTGTTCGGTGTGGTAGAGCCACTGTATATAATCTAGTTAATCTCTTCCCCGTCCTAATAATTTGCTACAATGTGTCAGCCTGGAATGCAAGAGCATTGTCTGTGCCAGATGCAATTGTAGCAAACTACCAGCTGTATGTTCCTATTCACTGTAAGCGGAGACCTTCAAAATAGTGAGAAATAGAAACAAAAACAAAAGTAGATTAAAAAGTTGCAGAACCTGTTATCCTGCACCAATTAGGCCTATTGCACACGACCGTATGGCTTTTTCTGTATTTTGCGGTCCGCAAAAAACGGATCTGCAAAAAATAAGGGACAGCTGGCCCCTGATAGAACAGTACTATGCTTGTCCGTTATGCGGACAATAATAGGACATGTTTTATCTTTGAACGGAAATACCGAAACGGAAGGCATACAGAGTACCTTCCGTTTTTTTGCAGACCCATTGGAATGAATGGTTCCGTGTACGGAACGGAAACGTTTTCTGTCACTAAAGGTCCATTCAGAAATTTTGAGGAACGGGTGCGGACCCATTCATTTCCATTCATTTGGGGATGGAAAAGATGCGGACAGCACACTTTGTGCTGTCCGCATCCTCATTTCTGGATCCGCAGTTCCGCATCCGCACTTTGGTTTCCGAAAAAAAATAGAACAAGTCCTATTCTCGTCTGCAATTGCGGACAAGATTAGGCATTTTCGATTATAGTGCCGGAGATGTGCGGTCCGCAAATTGCGAAACGCACATTGCCGGTGTTCGTGTTTTGTGGATCCGCAAAACACTTACGGATGTGTGAATGGACCCTAATGCTTAAAAGGGTTGTGGAATAATTAAAGGGATTTTCTGTTTTTTTGCAAATAACACTTAAAGGAGTTGTCAGACACACAAAAAAAAATGATTGGGGGCTGAACAATGAAAAAAGAAGAACACTGTTCCGCTCACAGTTTCCCAGCTGCAGCGCCCCCTTGTGTTGTTTCCAGTGCCCCCTGTACTGGAACTAATGAACCCCAACCATCTTCCCCATTCCCACCCCCCGTAATTTTTATTTTTGTGTCGGACAACCCCTTCAAACATTGTATACATTAAATGTTCTACGACTTCCTAATATACTATGGGGCAGACTGGTGTAAAGTAGAACTGGCTT
Source organism: Bufotes viridis (assembly GCA_033119425.1). Classification (NCBI taxonomy): domain Eukaryota; kingdom Metazoa; phylum Chordata; class Amphibia; order Anura; family Bufonidae; genus Bufotes; species Bufotes viridis. The sequence goes on along the minus strand of CM065597.1, from coordinate 25,992,064 downwards.
ACTTGCCCATAGCAACCAATCAGATTCCTCCATTCATTTTTCACAGCTCCTTTGGAAAATGAAAGGTGGAATCTTATTGGTTGCTATGGGCAACTAAGCCAGTTCTACTTTACACCAGTTTTGATAAATCTCCCTCTTTCTGTTTAATACCTCACAATTTGCAAGACCTCTATTTGCTGTCAGTGAATGAGAACACTCTTGCATACATTCAGTACACATAGCCAGTCCAGCCCGCGGATACAGTTGTATCCCGCCTAGAAAATGGGATCCAAACATCCTGGACCTCAGCCTGATACACTGAAGCAAACCCCCAGAGAGATTCTGACAGCAGAGTATTTAGCCCTATTTATGATAATGGTCTTATAGCAACCAATCACAGCCCAGCTTTCATTTTATCGAGAGTACAATAAGAAACGAAAGCTGCATTGTGATTGGTTGCCATGGGTAACATACGGGGAAGATTTCTCAAAACTGGTGTAAAGTAGAACTGGCTCAGCAACCAATCAGATTCCACCTTTCATTTTCCAAAGGAGCTCTGAAAAATGAAAGGTGGACTCTGATTGGTTGCTATGGGCAACTAAGCCTGTTTATCTTTACACCAGTTTTGTCGAAATCTCCCCCGTAGTTTTTCTTTCATAACTCTCATGGTGGCTCATGTACACTGACCACGGGGGGAGTCCAACTCCCAGTTTCCATGATCAACTGTTTGAAGGTGCCAGTAGTGCAGCCTCGTCCTTGGCCTGTGACGTCAGAGACTGGGCTGCAATACCAAGCACAGCCACTATACAATACACGCAGCTGTGCTTGCCAGATCTCCCACCAATGTGATATCCCGAGTCCCCTTCTTAAAGGGGTTGTCTATAATCAGATAAGTAGAAACACCTCATCTGTTGTGTCTGGTATAGCAGGTTACCTCCATTGAAGTCAACTGCAGTTCCACACACAACCTGTGGACAGGGGTGGCGCCATTCCTTTAAGAAAGCAGCCATGTTTTGATACTCCTGCACAACCCCTTTAACAAGTCCCCTCCCCCCTGTGTCTCTTATTAGAGCTGCACACGCCTGGGACTGGTCGTTCTACCATGTTGGGAGTTGTAGTTGTACAGCAGCCTGGAGGAATCAGGTTGCCAGCGTCTGATCAGTGCGTCTATACCGTTTATGGCTGCACTAAAGTCTGCACTTTTGCCCCCGTGACATTGACTGTGAGTCCATCGCTCGGTGCCGTCTCACCAAACCAGTGACAGCCTAAGGGGCCTCTTCTAGCCTGGGGCTGTCATGATGTCACCAATGGATCAAAGATAGCAGCGGGCACCGGCGTGCCCATCCACCAGGACAAATGCCACTTCCCGCTGCCTCCAATGTACCACGGGCTGAAGGCTAATTTTTTGAGGAGTCGGGGGGGTCTCCCCTTTTGTCAGAAGTCCCCCAGGCATCCCAGGAGGACAGGTATGAATTGCTCTATTTGCCATTCAAACTTTATAACCTTAGGATTCGTCACCCAGCTTTCCAAAACTAAGGCTCTGTTCACATCTGTGCTGGTAAATCCAGTCAAACAAGCGAAATCACAAAACTGATGGCAGCGCCAGACGGATCTGACACTGACGACGCTGATGGACCCCGTTGGCTATAATGAGGACCATCAGTTTGCTGGAAACAACATGAACAGAAATAGAAGACACAACCAAGTGACAAACCCAGCTCTGCTGCACCTTCAAACTCAACCCTGCAGCATCTGTCTGTAACCTCACCCTCATAGATCAGACATGCGCCTCATCTCAGCTCCTGCGCCCCTCAGGGTAAGGTGCAGACGAGTCCCAGGCGAGGCAGATGTACTCACCGGCAGCCATGGAGCAGAGGATGCCTCAGCTGCTGACAGTCCTCCCCAGGAATGAACCGGTTCAGCTCTGCGCTCGGCTTGTGGTGCAGCAATTATTATTATTATGACTAAACCGTGTACGTGAGAGGGCGTGAACCAGCGGCGTACCTGCAACGTGCACTTGTAACGAGCCGCTACCTGGAACAGGACTTTCTGTATCTCACTCACATGGAAGGAGTCGGAATCCATCATCCTGGGCAGCTGCTGGAGGACATTGTTCTCCTACGACACGTGGAGCATGCACTGTCCCTTTTCCTCAAGAGGTTAATTTACTTTCAAGCTTAACCCCTTCAGGACCAGGCCATTTTTGTCTTTTAGGACTATAAAAAGGTTTTTTTTATTATTATTATTATTTTGCATCAATGTAGCAATTTTTTTAAAACTTTTTTAATGTTTAATTTTCAAGCAAACGTGAAAAAAATCTATATTTTTTTTAACCGTAAACACATGCACAGGAACTTGTTGGGACATTACAGTGGTATGTCTTAACAGCAGTGGAGTACCAGCCATGGAGGCCGATTGTGTGACTGCTGTGGGGCCCGAGGGAAGGGGGGCCCAGCACTGAACTGCTTCTCCTGTTCCCAACATAGACTCACTGCATTTTCCCTTCAAGGGGGAGCTCAGTGCAAAGCAATAATTTACAGCTACCACTGCATTCAACTGCAACTGTGTAAAATACTGTGCCCTGAGCTCCCCCTAGTGGTGGCTGCAGGCAAGCATTTTCTAATATACTGTGTGAACGCCTTATTTATAAAGCACCCAGACGTTGGTTAAAGTCAGTGATGAGGAGGGTCGCTTATTTATTGCAATTTTTTATTAACAGAAATTTCTTCTGCCTAATAAAAAAAAATCATTTCCTGGACGTCACACGGCAGCACAGCTTTCGTGACTGTGCTGCCTACGGACTTTGCTTTGTGTCCATTATCTATCAGGAGAATCGGGTCACCTGACACCTTTTGCAAAAGCAAGATGGCCTCCATCTGCAACAGCTTTAATGGACCTCCTTGATCTAGGGGTGAGGTTACAGGACTCTCTCTTAGGCCTCAAGTGCCTTAGCTTGGGTCTCTCTGTTTGCAGTTCCGCTCCACTTTATCTGGCTACTGTGGCAGTCATCATACTCTACCCATGCTTTCGAGTCAATAGGCAGACTCTGAGACTGATGTACGGGACAGGGCATACACTCCTCTTTGACAAGCAGAACTGACTCTGCTGCCTCTCCTTTTATGGACCTACTTCTGTCATCTAGCACTACTATGTGCAGGGGGAGACTCTCCTCTTGCAATCTCTGCTCTATGCTCACCTGCTGCACCAGCTGCTGCAGCAGGTCATTCCTAGCACTCACCCCCAGCAGGGGGCATGCACTGCTCTACTATGCAAAAGCGGTTTCCAATCCATCCAGCACTTATTCTCCCTCTTTGGCTTGAGCACTAGGTGCACTAGTCAAGGCACCACTCATATGGATTGAGACTTGGCAACTCCTTCTGCAACTTACAGAGGACAGAGACGATGTGCTGCTCTTCTGGAGGGGCAGCAGCCTTGGAGCAGTAGTGCCGCTCATCTTTTCTGGGGCAAATGGGGGCTTCTTCCACCCCTTACACTAGACCTTTACTTCCGAGTTTGGTCCCTGAAGATCCCAGTCCATCAGATAATTCCAGGCTGCTGTTGACTATTCCGTATCTTGCACTGATGAGGACTAACATTCCTGAATTGCTTATACCTTTCCATCTCTGGTGGCCAAACTGTGATTCTGGAGGCATCATAGAAATCATGGTTAAGGCCTCTTTCACATGGCCGTAGTGCTCCCATGGCCGTATTGCGGCCCGCATACGGCTGGTCCGCAATACACAGGGCACTGGTCGTGTGCATTCTGCATCACAGATGCGGACCCATTCACTTGAATGGGTCCGCAAATCCGGAGATGCGGTGTGGAACGGAACGGAAGCACTACGGAGTGCTTCTGTGGGGTTCCATTCCGTGCTTCCATTCCGCAAAAAAATAGAACTTGTTCTATATTTTTGCAGAATGGATGGATCACGGACCCCATTCAAGTGAATGGGTTCGCGATCCGCATGAGGCTAGCCCATGGTCGGTGCCACATTCGTGTGAGAGAGGCCTAAAGAGTTTGTCCATGATTAGAAAAACTTGGCTGCTTTCTTCCAAAAACAACTCCACCCTTTTCCATGTGTCTGGTATTACAAATCGACTCCATTGGAGTCAATAGCCCAGAGATGTAATAAGACACACAACCTGTGACCAGGGGTGGTGCTGTTTTTGGAAGCAAGCAGCCATGTTTTTCTGATCCCGGATTTCAAGATTATGTCATGGACTTGATCTGTGGACAAAGTCGCAGGAATTATAAGAAGTGACTTTGATCTTCTTCCTTTTACGATGATGTCAGTCCTGCTCGTCGTTCACACCTCCTCCCTTCTCACAATGACTGATTCACGCACAGGAATCTTTACAAGACAGTGACGGGCAGTATAAATCCATCCATAACCAAGTTCACTGCCTATTAAAAATGTCATATTTCATCAGTCGCTGCTCGATCATCTGCCAGTGGTGACACCTCCAACATCTCCTGTCTGGGTATGTGACCTGTGAATACAAACAGCTTGCTGCACACTCAGCGTACAATTTATGAGATCTACAACCTACTCTTATACTAAATATGACTGCTTTCTTCTAGAAATAGCGCCACCCCTGTCCATGGGTTGTGTATAATATTGCGGCATTTATGAGAATGGGATTGAGCTGTAGTACCAGACACAGTCTACTCACTGCAGTGGCGCTGTATCTCCTTACTGTCGTACTGATGACTAATGTGCTGCCCCCTTGTGGATTAATGGCCAGTTGCACACCTCCTAAAGTGAAGGTGCCGCCAACTCTGGATATACTGTTGGTGAAATTACTTCTTATTTACTATTTCAATAATAATGACTGGAGATTGTCGGCTAACCTGTCTACCTGATGTGTCCACCTCCATAGTGACGTCATTACAGGGGTCATTCCTGGCCAACCTGCTCACATGACGTGTCCACCACCATAGTGAGTCATTACAGGGGTCATGACTGGCCAACCTGCTCACATGACGTGTCCACCACCATAGTGATGTCATTACAGGGGTCATGACTGGCCAACCTGCTCACATGACATGTCAACCACCATAGTGACATCATCACAGGGCCATGACTGGCTAACATGCTCACCTGACGTGTCCACCTCCATAGTGATGTCATTACAGGGGTCATAGAAAAGGAACCAGTCGGCACTTCCACTTTGATCCACGCCGCACGGGAAGGAGCCACCTCCAGACAAATATTGTGAAAATATCCCAGCAGGCGTGTGTATTTTTCAATCTTGCTTCTTTATTCTCATATAACAAATATAGTAAGGATTATCCCCAGACGCGTTGCGGCGCTAAGCCTTCATCAGCAGGACCTGCTGATGAAGGCTTAGCGCCTGCAACCTAGCCTGCAGTACTACATGGTCATGACTGCTAACATGCTCAATGACAGTCCCACCTCCGTAGATTTCATCATTACAGGGTCATGACTGGCTAACATGCTCACATGACGTGTCCACCTCCATAGTGACATCATCACAGGGCCATGACTGGCTAACATGCTCACATGATGTGTCCACCTCCATAGTGACATCATTACAGGGGTCATTCCTGGCTAACCCGCTCACATGACGTGTCCACCTCCATAGTGACATCATCACAGGGCCATGACTGGCTAACATGCTCACATGATGTGTCCACCTCCATAGTGACATCATTACAGGGGTCATTCCTGGCTAACCCGCTCACATGACGTGTCCACCTCCATAGTGACATCATCACAGGGCCATGACTGGCTAACATGCTCACATGACGTGTCCACCTCCATAGTGAAGTCATTACAGGGGTCATGACTGGCTAACCTGCTCACATGACGTGTCCACCACCATAATGATACCATGACGGGCTAATCTGCTCACATGACGTGTCCACCACCTTAATGATACCATGACGGGCTAACCTGCTCACATGACGTGTCCACCTCCATAGTGACGTCATTACAGGGGTCATTCCTGGCCAACCTGCTCACATGACGTGTCCACCACCATAGTGACATCATTACAGGGGTCATGACTGGCCAACCTGCTCACATGACGTGTCCACCATCATAGTGATGTCATTACAGGGACCATAACTGACCAACCTGCTCACATGACGTGTCATGACTGGCTGACTTATTCACATGACGTGTCCACCACCATAATGATACCATGACGGGCTAACCTGTTCACATGACGTGTCCACCTCCATAGTGATGTCATCACAGGGGTCATGACTGGCCAACCTGCTCACATGACGTGTCCACCTCCATAGTGATGTCATCACAGGGGTCATGACTGGCCAACCTGCTCACATGACGTGTCCACCATCATAGTGATGTCATTACAGGGACCATAACTGACCAACCTGCTCACATGACGTGTCCACGGTCACCTTCTCCACTGGTACCTGGTATATGGTCTTGAGTTGGCGCAGCAGACTGGATGCATCTTCCAGTGGTTGATCTTTTTGATAACCACTTCCATGGGGAACCTTTATGAGATGATTTTAGTACCAAGCTGCAGATCTCTTACCCTAAAGTCCATACCTCCTTAAAGAGGGTTGGACCATCTGGGACATTTATGGCATATCGATAGGAGCCACTCCCATCTCCAGAATGGGATCCCGAAAGGAAGGGAGTGCAAGCCAAGCATGGGCGGCCACCTACAAGTCACTGCTATGGGAGTTACAAAAACAGCCAAGCGCTGGTTCGGCCATTTTGAGAAGTCCCATAGCAGTGAATAGAGAAGACGCTGCACATGCGCGATGTGGTGTCTGCTCACTGTGGGGTCTCATTCTTGATGTAGGAGCTGTTCCCAGGTGGGACCTGCATCTATCTGACATTCATGACATATCCTATCAATATGCCATAGATGGGATTAACCCTTTAAGGGTGTTAAAAGGGAAAAACGGTTGAGGCACCTCAGTTTAACCATCGCCCATCCTATTGTAGACCCAGGATTCACCTCTCTGGTAAGAACCGAATCACTTATTTGGATATAACACGGTGGAGACCACTCCTTTAGAACATGTCGCCAACAATCAATTCTTACAATCATACAATTAAAGGGTATGTGCACCTTTAAATATTAATTGACTTCAGATCAGGTTCTTGGGTATTTTAGCTGAAACCTCCACTGAGTTCAATATTGGAGCCAAGCGGACAAAAGCAGTGTGTCTTTCTAGTGGTTGAGGGTTTCTCCACTCATGGACCCCCACCAGATAGCAACACACATTCTTTTTTTTCTAATCTGTTTTTATTTTCTAATTGTAAATTATTATTTTTATTCTATTTCCTGAACATGATTATGGGGGCGGCCATCTTGCCCGAGCTGCTCTTAACAGCATTTAGAGAATTGCTTTACAGCAGTCACATGGTCCATAGACACAGTGGACAGAAGTGGACCTCTGACTTCTATGGGGGAGTTTTCTAGGCATGTTGTGACCTGTGCAGAGGTCAGGAGGGAGCTGATAAGTGAATAGCAGATGCTGGGCTATCTATACACAGAGGTGATATCTGTTATTCTAATCCTATCTGTAATGATAAGCAGATAACTGAAGTAAATTGATGGGTACAGACCAAGAAGCGGTGCCTATCATTATTCTTAGTGGCCAGTGGGAAAACTGCAGGATTTTAAGTTTTTGTTACAATACAGATAGTGACAAGAAAAATTTAAAATAATGATCCAAAAATTCTTTAAAAATACGTTAAATGCAAAAACGTGACACATCGCCTTTAAAGGTGCACGTAGCTGGTTCTGGCTGTTACAGACAATTGTACTGCTATTAGGGTTTAATTAGATCAGGCCTGGCAGTCCAGGAGTGGGAAGTGACATCTACAAGGACGATGCTCCGTCTTCTTAATTGCGTAAACCGCCTGTGAACAGATCTACCTCGCTCCGGTCAGGAATGTGTCAGACTGTCCTATGGGAATCCTACTCGCTGCCACGGGCATGAGTCAGATCTGTGGTTAACCAGAAAAAATGTACAAGATGACATTGGGAAAAATTCAGGTCAAGAACACGTCCTCTAAAGCGGACGGGAGAATTAGGCCCCTTTCACACGGATGAGTTTTCTGCGCGGGTGCAATGCGTGAGGAGGACGCATTGCACCCGCACTGAATCCGGACACATTCATTTCTATGGGGCTGTGCACATGAGCGGTGATTTTCACGTATCACTTCTGCGTTGCGTGAAAATCGCAGCGTTTCAGCGTTTTTCACGCAACGCAGGCCCCATAGAAGTGAATGGGGCTGCAGGAAAATCGCAAGCATCCGCAAGCAAGTGCGGATGCAATGCGATTTTCCCGCAAGGTTGCTAAGAGACGGGACCGATCTTTATTATTTTCCCTTATAACATGGTTATAAGGGAAAATAATAGCATTCTCAATACAGAATGCTTAGTGAAATGTGGATGGAGGGGTTAAAAATAAAAAATTTAACTCACCTTATCCACTTGATCGCGTAGTTGCCGATCTCTCCTCTCTTCTTCATTCATTAGCTGTCATCTAAAGGACCTGTGATGATGTCACATCACATGGTCCAATGACATGGTCCAATCACATGGTCCATCACCATGGTGATGGACCATGTGATGAGCTCAGTGACCTCATCACAGGTCCTTTAGCCGACAGCTAATGAATGAAGAAGAGATCGCAACTACGCGATCAAGTGGATAAGGTGAGTTCATTTTTTTTATTTTTAACCCCTCCATCCACATTTTACTAAGCATTCTCTATGTTATAAGGGAAAATAATAAAATCTACAGAGTACTCAACCCGGTTCGGGTCTGGGTACCAAACATGCCGATTTTTCCCACGCACGTGCAAAACGCTTTGCACTCACGCGGAAAAATCGCGCATTTTCCCGCAACGCACCCGTCTCTGATCTGGGCGTCAAACGTGACGCCCGTGTGAAAGAGACTTAGTCCATTGTCTAAGACTAGGTAAGGAGGCGAAGGAGAAAATTCTTGTGGTTGCATAGACATGGGGGTAAGAGCTTAAGATGACAAGGAGCAGAGGTGCCAGGGAACAAGGTCGAAGACCTGGCAGGTGGAGTTGGTAATGCTGCCACAGCCACCCATTACCTCCGCTGGCATCCATTTTTCGCTTTATGAACATAGCGTCATAGGGGGTCAATTACTATTACTCCTACCGGTAATTGGTTTTTCCAATAGCCTCCACAGCGGCACTCACAGGAGGGTGTCCCCACCCCCAGGACAGGAGACAATGTAGAAGCACAAGATTTAAAAGGCCTCCCCCCCTCACCTATTCAGTCAATAAGAGAGGACACGGAAGTGATGCAAGAACAAATATGTATTAAACATAAACAAATGACATCATTATGTAACCACAAAAAATAAAAGGGTGAGAAAATCCCAGTGCCATTGTGGAGGCTATTGGAAAAAATAATTACCGGTAAGAGTAATTAACCCTTTTCCCCAGCGCCTCCACAACGGCACTCATGGGGGGGGATTGACAGAGTAGTCCTTCTAAGTCCTGGTTTCTATGAATGTCTAATTTGTAATGATTAAAGAAAGTCATAGGGCTAGCCCATGGAGCCGCCTTACAAATTTGGTCCAATGAGACGGACGCAGACTCTGCCCATGAAGAAGACATTGCTCTAGTAGAGTGAGCTTTTATACCATCTGGAGGAAGAAGATTGTTCTGAAGATAGGCTGAGCTGATCATATTTCTAATCCATCTTGCTATGGAGGATTTTCTGGCTGTGCGCCCTTTGTTAGGACCCTGGCATTGGAGAAACAGCTGATCCGATCGCCTGAAGGTACTGGTGATGTTAAGGTAAGATAGAACGCTTCTTCTCACATCCAGATTATGGTACTTCTCTTCCTTTTCCGAGGACGGAGAAGGGCAGAAGGAAGGTAATGAGACCTCCTGTTCGCAATGAAAGCCAGAAACAACTTTTGGAAGAAAGGATGGACAGTGTCTGAGGACTACACGGTCATCTAGAATCACAAGATATAGGGATTTGCATGAAAAGGCTTGTATCTCTCCAACTCTCGTAGCAGTTGTTATTGCCACGAGAAAAAAAGTTTTTAAGGTGAGCAGTTTAAGAAAAATTTCTTCAATTGGTTCAAACGGGGGATCCATCAGGACCGAGAGAACCAGGGTGAAACAATACTACTGGAGATGAGAATACTTCTCATAGCCCCTTTCAGAAATCGTTTAATTAACAGGCAATAGAAATGCACTTAAGGCTGATATTTGTACCTTAAGTGTTGCAGGTCGAAGGCCTTTATCTAGCCCTGCCTGTACAAACTGTAAAATTTGTGGAATTTCTGGAGAAACCACACTACCTGAGAAGGCTAAGAAGGCGTTCCAGGTCCTCAGGTAGATCTTTGATGTTATGGGCTTTCGACTTAACATCAGTGTGGAGATTACAGCATCTGATAACCCCTTTTTTCTCAAGGCGAGGCGTTCAGTCTCCAGGCCGTCAAATTTAGCTGGCTCTTGGGATGACGTACTGGGCCTTGGTGGAGAAGGTCCGGTCTTGACGGGAGGGTCCAGAATGTCCCTGCAGACAGTCTCAGTAGGAGGGGAAATCATGGCCTTCTTGGCCAGAAGGGACCGATGAAAATCACCCTGGCTCCTTCCTCCTCTACCTTCATCAGTGCCTTTGGGATCAGACTGTAGGGAGAGAAGGCATAAAGAAGGGACTTGGGCCACGGTTGTGAAAGAGCATCCACCCATACCGGCCGATCCCGTTGAGAGAGGGAACAAAGCTCCGTGGCCTTGCTTTTAGTGGCAAATAGGTCTAATTCTGGAACTCCCCATTTCTGGCAGATCTGTTGAAATACTTGACGATTCAGAGACCATTCTCCTTCTTTTAATGTCTGGCGACTGAGGAAGTCAGCTATTGTAGTGTCCTCCCCCCTGACATGTACTGCTGTCAGTGATGTAAGGTTTTTCTCCGCCCAACAAAAGACTTTCCTGGCTACTGCTGCTAAGGAACGACTTCAGGTTCCCCCTTGCTTGTTTAAGTAGGCGACTGCCGTGGTATTGTCTGAGAATACCTTTATATCGCTCCCCCATGTTCCCTGAACTATCCTACCATCCGAGTGACCACTCCAACCTGAACTGCTGGCATCTGTGGTAACAATCAATGTCTCTTCTAGGTGCCAATACACCCTCGTCTGGAGATTTTTCTGTATCCTCTACCACATCAATGATCTTTTTACTGACCTGGGAATGAGAACTCTTTTTTCTAGCATAGAGTTGGTGCCGTCCCAGGAGGATAGAAGGAATGCCTGAAGGATCCTTGGCTTCTTGGCCCATCTGACCGATGGGATTGTGGCCGTCAGGAGACCCAGGATGGTCATGATGTTCCTTATGGAGGATACTTTCTGGCTGCCAAACTGAGAAATTTTTTGAAGAAGACAGTTCTGTTTTTGCAGAGGAAGAAAGGACATTAGCCGATGAGAGTCTAGAAGTACTCCCAAGAAGAGCTTTCTCTGGTCTGGAATCAAGTCAGATTTTTTGAAATTTATCACCCAACCCAAGGAGGTGAAACACTCTGATGAAGAGGCTATCCGGAAGTCGTCCAAATTGAATTCCCTGTAAGTGAAGGTATTTCGTGACTTCCGACATAATCTTTGAGAATACCCTCGGGGCTGAGGAGAGCCCGAATGGGAGGGCTGTGAATTAAAAGTGGCATAACTGATCCTTTATAAAAACAGCGATTCTCAGAAACTTCTGATGGTTGTAGTATATTGGGATGTGATCGTACGCGTCTTGAAGGTCTATGGCTGCCATAAAGCAGTCTTGAGGGAGAATGTTTATTGTAGATTTTATCGTCTCCATTTTGAATTTTTTGTAGGTGATGGATCTGTTTAAGGATTTTAACTTTATTATTAAACGGTAGGATCCGTTTGGTTTTTGTACAAGGAATACTGGAGAATAATAATCCTTGCCTTGTTGATCTTCTCGAACCGGATGGATTACCTTCTTGTGTACCAGAGATAATATTTCTGACTCTAGGCAAGCTTGTTTCTCTCCCTGAGGCAATTTTTTGTTAATAAAGAATCGGTCTGGAGGATAAGACAGAAACTCCAGTCTTAACCCATGGGGAGGCTCCTATGTTTTCCAAGATGGGAGCAAAATGTTTTATTCTGCTCCCCACCTGGTGTATGGCATCAGTTTGGAGCTTGAGGAATTCTCAGGGTTGAAAAGGAATCCTCTTCCTTTACCTCTGGAAGGCTGCCTATTTCTTGAACCTTCTTTTTTCTTTTGGTCCATTTTCGATCTTTTTTGGTTTTGAAAGGAACGCCTCTAATGAAAGTAATAATTTTCAAGCGGAAATCCTTTCTTCTTATCAGCAGCTTTATACAGAATGTCATCCAAGCTCGAGCCGAATAATCTATCTCCCTCACATGGGATTGAGCACAAGCGGTTCTTAGAACTTCCATCCCCAGACCATTAAGAAGCCAGATCGCTCGTCTGGTAGCATTAGATAGGGCGGCTGACCTAGCAGAGAATCTGACTAAATCCTCAGATGCATCTGCCAGAAAGTTAGATCCTTTTTTTAATGTAGGCAAGTAGGGTAAGATCTCCTCCCTCGGGGTACCTGCTGCCAGGTGCTTCTCTAGTTGGTTTAGCCAGACAGACAATGTTCTGGGAGTACAGGTAGATTCTGTGCTGGGGTGCAACATCGCTGTATTTGTCTCCCATGACATCTTTAACAAATTTTCACATTTCTTATCCATGGGATCTATTAAGAGGCCCGAGTCTTCAAACGGGAGGGAAGTTCTTTTAGAAATCCGTGCCACTGGGGCATCTACAGTACCTTGGGTGTCTTACCCCATGGATTAGAGTCAGACTCTAAAAAGGGGTATTTTCGTTTAAAGGAATTTGTTACGGCCGACCTCTTCTCTGGATAGCAGGGCTTTAATGTGGTCATGGACGGGAAAGGTTTTTTTTTCCTTTCTCCCAGCCCCTGAAACATCTGGTCCTGGATGGAATGTGTTTCTTTAACCTCTTCTATATTCATAGTGGCTCTTATGGTCTTTAGAAGTCCTTCTGTATCTTCCGGAAGAAACAGAAGTTTTCCATAACCATCCTCATCAGAGGAGGAGTCTGAGTCGGATAGCAATTCCCCTTTATCTAGATCAAAGGCCCGATCAGAAGCGAAGGATCTATGAAAGGTAGCTGGGCCAGGGGATTGTGGCATAATTTTTGAGTCCACTGCCCCCATTAACCTCTCCCTTTATCATAGCTCTCATGGTTTCAAAGAAGGAGGGCGACTCATCTGTAACTATCTTCTCAGTGCATTTTGGGCACAAAGGTTTTTTGGATTTAGAGGAGAAAGACTTTCGGCATATGGCACATTTTTTGCGCGCCGGATCTCCACTGGTTTAGGCTTATGGTCTCTCTGCCCTAGAAAGATTAAGATAAAAACTTTTTATAGGGCCACGGAGAGACAGACACCTACACCAGGATGGATTATGTAAAGCAGGCATCCTCAAACTGCGGCCCTCCAGCTGTTGCAAAACTACAACTCCCAGCATGCCTAAACAGCCTACAGCAGGCATGTCCAAACTCTGGCCCTCCAGGTGTTGCAGAACTACAACTCCCATCATGCTCTTCTGTAGGTTGATAGCTGTAGGTTGTCCAGGAATTATGGGAGTTGTAGTTTTGCAACATCTGGAGGGCCGGAGTTTGGACATGCCTGGCCTACAGGTATCAGCCTACAGCAAGGCATTGTGGGAATTGTAGTTTTGCAACAGCTGGAGGGCCGCAGTTTGAGGATGCCTGGTGTAAAGCAACATACTATCAACACCCTGTGAAGAGACACCGATATAAAGGCCACCATAAAACTATTAGGAGAAGAGAATATCAAAATATAAGAAAACATGTCTCTCCCATGGGGAGGAGGCTTACCGGGCTGAGGGATCTACGGGCTTTTTTGCGGCGTCTGCGTCTCCCAGGGCAAGCATGGAGCGAGTGCAGAGACTGGAACTGTTTACTTCTTTTTAACTTGAATGCCGCGCCACGTGATTGCGAGATTCTCTTGCCCAAAGAGAATCTCGCCTGGTGGATCAATTACACCGGATCCCACGCGCGCCCAGGGAAGCCTGGGGAAGCCTCTTCATAACTTCGGCAGATCCACCGCCAGCTATAGGGTTTATAAAGAACGGCGTCTAAAACACAAGTCCTAATAAATGTGCCCCTTAGTTTGTAAAATTGAAAAAATCTGCAGAGGGCCAACTCATTCAACAAACTAACCCTGACAGCATCATGTGGAAGACAGTTTCATGATCTCACTGCTCTTACAGTAAAGAATCCTGTCTATGATGCTGAAACCGTTCCTATAGCGATGACCAAAATTATACATAATTGTATGTTCAGTCTAAATAGCGATCTGTCCAGCTAGACCCTTTCTGATGCATCCCTCGACTTGGCAGCAGCTACCTGACGCTTGCTGCTATAGTTCAGCATTCCCTGGCCGTTCGCACCCCAAAAGCCACATTTGACACAGAAATGGTTGCGAACCACATGCAATGTGACCATCATGCACATGTCCTGTCTTAATTAACCTGTATACGATACTTGACGGGTGCTGGATGGTGATCAGTCAACGGTCCGAACCGGCGTAAACACAGGGTCTTCACACCCAATGTCAGATCGGGCAGAACAGAGGCGCTAGATGACGACTATTAAGGGAGCCATTCCACCTGTCCTCAAAGGAGTTGGCTGCTTTACATTTTATCATCTTGGATTAACACCTACTAGATTGTAAGCTCTGCACCATTTCGATACTTCCTGAAGCCATGCTCCCTTGTTAGCCAAGTCTTCTGTCCCATCCACACCCCGCTCCCGTCTTTCAACTGCACAGCGCTTAGGTATGAAGGACACTAATGCTTTAATGGGAGACGGCAATGGGTGGGTTGCATCACGTACCCCTCCGCTGGCAGGCATTTTCAGAATTGGGGGCAGAGTGCGGTCAGGATATTTGGCTAACATGGGGGCACAGTTTTGGGAACTGTCCATATAGCTCAACATATTTGACATAATTACATATCCCTTTAAACAGAAGCATGCCCCCTCACCCAACCTGCCTACTTCTCACTACATACCCTCACGGACGAGATGGCAGAGTTGGGGGTTATGTCCGGGAGTCACTATGCACATACGGGGCAAAAGAGAACATGGAGAGTGATCTGGGACAACCTGATGAATGTCTCCTGCTAAAAGGAGCAGACATGATTACGTTTTTCCATAACTTGTCCTCCTGCCAGGTAAGCAGTTGTCCCCTTGCACTATAGGTGAGGGTTTCCTGCTAGAACAGGGATCAGCAACCTCCGGCACTCCAACTGCTGAAACTGCAACTCCCAGCATGGACACCTACTCGGCTGTTCTTGTAACTCCCATAGAAATGAAAGTTGGATTCTGGGAGTTGTAGTTTCAGAACAGCTGGAGTGCCGCAGGTTGCCGATCCCTGTGCTAGACCCATTGCAAATGTACTGATTAGCAGGCAGTGGCGAGCCGTACAGCCAGGGCTCACGAGACACGGGTTATAGTGAAAGCCTTTGCTCAGTGACAACACATGTGACATATGTAACCTCACATTTATTGTCTCTCTGCGCCGGTCAATTAAATGGCATGATGTCCCTTCTTAGTGACCACACAGTCTGTTAGGCACGTACATAAGGATTATAAAAGACTCTGTACATGACAGTGATGAGTGACTGCTCAGAACCATAATTTCCAACGTAGAGCCTGTAATCATGTCTGATGTAACCGCCATCTCTCGTAGGGTTTGTGAACGTTTAAATGTCACCACGTGAGGAGCGTGGCTTGTTGAAAAGCAGGCACAGCCTAAGAGGTGCCAGAATTTTGGCACAAAATGCTGTCGCATCTTAAAGGGTCATCTCTGAACCCGGACATATCCCCATTTTCACCCCTCTATCATTTCATGCTCTGCTGCTCTCCCTTGTCCTGTGCTGTATAGAGCATGGCAAGGGCTTTTTGTTTTCTTCGGTACACCGCTATGCGGAGGCTTCCTGCTAGCATTGAGCCCGGTGACGTCACCGGCACTCATGGGCGGACTTTAGCGCTGCCCTAGCCGTTTTACAGGCTAAGGCAGCGCTAAAGCCCGCCCATCTGTGACGTCACCAGGCTCACTGCTAGGCGGAAGCCTCCGCCTAGCAGTCCCTATGGAGAGCCAACAGATCGCCATAAAAATCCTGGGTGAAAATGAGGATATGTCCGGGTTCAGCTCTGAACCTGGACAACCCCTTTAAGCCAACCAATAGGTGATATAAAGTTGGACAAAAAAAAAAAAAAAAAAAAGTCTCTAGTAGAGTTGAACCAACTTCTGTTGTAAGTTCGGCTTCCGATTATCCAAGCATCCCGTTATGGATTCCGCTACCACGGACCATAACGGCATTTGGAACACGGGGTGAAAGACCTGGGGTGACGTCATCATCATGTGATCAGTGCAGGGGGCGTGGCTCAGTACTGGATTGGATAAGAGGTCATAGGCTACCACCTCTTATCCAATCCAGTACTGAGCTGCGCCCCCTGCACTGATCACATGACGGTGACATCACCCCAGGTCCTCCGTGTTGTCCAAGGTTCGGGTTCATTGAAGAATCCCCTTATGGATTCCAAATGCCGTTATGGTCCGTGGTAGCGGAATCCATAACAGGATGCTTGGATAACCCGAACCCGAACTCTGAAAGCCGAACTTAAAACAGACGTTCGCTCGACTCTAGTCTCTAGGCCTGTTGCAAATTTGCAGAATTAGATGCTCTACATTCACGCTGTCCACCTTTTATACAGGATTCAGAAGTCTGCCATACTACACCTCATCTTCAGACACACTTCTTCCTCTGCTATAAATGTGGTCAACACCAATTTGTGGAAAAATTTTATTCAACTAAAAGTATAATACAAACAAATATATACAAAACCGCCAGATATCTGATGCGTGGGGGCTCAGTCACTGTCACTACCGTCACTAGATGCCGAGCCCTGCTCGCTGCCGCTCTGTTCTTCGTTATCTTGCTGGGAACGGTCGCTCCCGAAAGGACTACTGCTGGCACTGCGGCTCCTTCTGTTTTTCTCTTCTTCCTCCTCTTCGCTGCCGCTGTCCTCTGCCTCACCACCACTCTCATTCTGGGCATCCTCATCACTGTCGTCATCATCGCTTCCGAAGATCTCCTCCTTGTCTCGAGCAGCTCTGTCCTCCTCACTGCTTTCCTTATCCTCGTCCTCCTCTTTCTCCTCCTGTGTGTCTTCCCGCTCGCTTTCGCTGCCAGAAGCCTCACCGGCACTCCCCTCCTTCTCGCTCTCACTGCCCTTCTCTCCATCTTCTGCATCTGTGAAAGAACGAGGCAAGAATCAGGTTGAGTAAAGTTTCAAAGCAGATGAAAATCTACCTACAATGTGCTAACTTATCGCCCCCTGGTGGCAAAAAGATATAACTGTAAGGCATATTCAGAGCAACATAAAATTTTCCTGGTAGATCTAACAATTTAAGGTATGTGGGGGACTGTAGCAGGAAAAACAAGGATCCAACAGGCCGTTTTCCCAGAGATAAGCGGCATCAGGTGTATCTGCCAACTGCTTGCTTCCTGCCCTTTTTTAATTAACACACACACTCCAGGCATATGTTATCACATCGCTGTTGCCTGCTTAAAAATACCTTGACATACCCTTAGGATAAGATTATCCGGGAGTCCAACTCCCAGCAATCAGCTGTTTTCCTATAGAAGCAGTAACCAGCCTGAGCCGCTATATAGAGTACAGAGGTGTGTAACTCCGGTATCGGAGCTTGTGATAACAGCTGATTGGCAGGGGGGCCTGAAGTCGAAACCCATGCCAATCGGATATGGAAGACCTATGGATGCCCTATGCGTAGTATAAGTCCTGGAGACCCACTCTAAAACAGGGAGAGAGGATTTGGATACACAGCACCAAACATGGAAGGTCGGGATAATAAATGAGAGAATAGTTGGAGATGTGTTGGGTTATCACTTACCTGATCCTTGAGCTTCATGATCCACCTCAATCTCCTCTTCTTCCTCCTCAGGCTCATGGTTCTCCAGCTGAGCTCTGCGGGCTTCCTGCAAGTCCAGAGAAGACAATCAGAACCCCCCCGAAACACAGTCTAACATCATATCAGAACTTCCACACGTTTGCAAAATAAGCCGTTCCAACTGTGGTGAAACTACAACTTCCAGCATTCACCGACAGCTGAAGGGTGTCGAGGCATACTAGGAGTTGTAGTTTTATCAGAAGAGCCACAGGCTTCAGACCATTGCGCTACAGCATTTTTCCTTTTGAGCCCCTATTAGTACCTGAGCCTCCAACTCCTTCTCATTCATGTCTCTGTGTTTCACCACCAGTACAGCATTTGTTCCAGACTGGACGCCGGCCTTCACCCTCCTCTTGCTGAGACGCACTCTGCAAAATTGAAAGAAGTCTCCAGGTTTAACCACATACAGTCCCCAAACAAAACAGCCAAACATGAGCACCAAGAACCTACGCTTAGGCCTCTTTCACACTTGCGTTGTGAGGATCCGGCGTGCACTTCAGTCGCCGGAAATGCCCGCCGGATCCGTCACAACGCAAGACAACTGAAAGCATTTGAAGACTGATTAGTCTTCAAAATGCTTTCAGTGTTACTATGGCAGCCAGGACACTACTAAAGTCCTGGTTGCCATAGTAGTAGTGGGGAGCGGTATACTTACAGTCCGTGCGGCTCCCGGGGCGCTTCACAATGACGTCAGAGCGCCCCACACACATGGATCACGTGATCCATGCTCATGGGGCGCTCTGACGTCATTGTGGAGCGCCCCGGGACTCAGGAGCCGCACGGACGGTAAGTATACTTCTCCCCTGCCTCCCCACTACACTTTACCATGGCAGCCGGGACTTAAGCGTCCTGGCTGCCATGGTAACCATTCACAAAAGCTAAACGTCGGATCCGGCGATGCGCCGAAACGACGTTTAGCTTAAAGCCGGATCCGGATTAATGCTTTTCAATGGGCATTAATTCCGGATCCGGCGTTACGGCATGTCTTACGGATTTTTGGACGGAGACAAATCCACATTATGCTGCGGTTTTTTCAACATCCAGAAAACGTTCACATACTGAACGGAAGACATCCTGATGCATCCTGAACGGATTTCTCTCCATTCAGAATGCATTAGGACAATCCTGATCAGTATCTTTCCGTCCTAGAGCCCCGAGGACGGAACTCTAGGACGGAAAGCAAAAGCGCAAGTGTGAAAGAGCCCTTACCAATATCTAGACATGTCAGAGAAGAAGACGATGCGGGATGAGTCCAGATACGTGGTATCTTTAAAATGTCTTTATTAAAGTAGTTTCTTTACATGTGACGTGTTTCGGGGCTGAACCGGCCCCTTCATCAGACTAATCCGGGTTTTTGGTCTGATGAAGGGGCCAGTCCGGCCCTGAAATGAGTCAACTGTAAAGAAACAACTTCAATAAAGACATATTTTAAAGATACCACGCATCTGGACTCACCTGGTTGCGCCGCTCTTTTCTGATCTTCTGAACCTCACACATCATGCCTGGAGGGAGAAGCCTGGCTGCACCAGCATCTGTATACACATTATATACAGGCCTGCAGAGCGAAATCTGTGCTGTGGCCCCTTTAAAGGGGATTTCTGGGATTTTAATATGAGATCGGCAGGAGGTCCGACACCCAGCAACACCGCTGATCAGCTGAGGATAGGTAGTCAATATTAAAATCTCGGAAGACCCCTTTAATTCTCAGGATCAGCGGGGTACTAGATGTCACCCCCCACCTTAGCGATATACCATCCTCTTGTAAGATGGGGATAACCATTTAAAGGGAAATAAACCAATATCGCCATTTGCTGGGGAATTAAAGGGAATCTGTCACTAGCTTTTACCCTTGTCAGCTAAACATATGCGGACATTAAGGGTCTCCATAGCAGTCCTAATGTGTGTTTATTTTAGATATTCAAGGCTTTATTTTCTCAAAAAACAGGTTTTACCCACCTGTCAAATCATCAGAATAAGAAGCCCAGGGGGAGGTCTGGCCATGCAGGGTGCTCGTCCGCACCCTCCTCCATCAGTGCCGCACGCCGCCTCTCCAAACTTCTGCGCCGCCTCCTAAAGCGCAGTGCCGCCTCTCCCTCTCTCCCCGTCAAGATCCCGCGCATGCGCACTTCGCTCCCTGAAGTCGGTTGCCGGAGTCCGCACGGGCGCATCGCGCAGTGCGCTGTGCGCACGCGCGGGATCTTGACAGGGAAGGAGAGGGAGAGGCGGCACTGCGCTTTAGGAGGCGGCGCAGAAGTTTGGAGAGGCGGCGTGCGGCACTGATGAAGGAGGGTGCGGACGAGCACCCTGCATGGCCAGACCTCCCCCTGGGCTCCTTATTCTGATTGACAGGTGGGTAAAACCTGTTTTTTGAGAAAATAAAGCCTTGAATATCTAAAATAAACACACATTAGGACTGCTATGGAGACCCTTAATGTCAGCATATGTTTAGCTGACAAGGGTAAAAGCTAGTGACAGATTCCCTTTAAATGTCATTTATTGCTCCCCGATTTCAGCTGTACTGGAGAATGACTGACTGCAGTGTTGTCAGTGCGATTATTAACATACTGCCATCCAGAAATGTCTGCCGCCATGATCTCTACGATTTTCTGCAGTGCGCTGCTCTTAAGTTACTTATGCTAAGTTTTTTTTTTTTTTTTAAGAAACGGTTTTACTAAAATGTACTAGAAATATAAGAGTTTTGTTGGCGCTTCTTTGGAAACTTTTTGGCACGTCCATATATACTAACCTATGCTCTATACCACAATTGTGGTTAATACTTCCAGCTTTCAGGGCGACGCCCGGCGGTAACTAAAGCTCTGTGGTTATGAAGTGCACCATAAAAGCTGTGCAGCTAAAAAAGGTTTCCTCTACTGCAGGATCTTTGAGCAGGGTGAAATCAGCTTTATCCTCTCTCTGCGGAACGTATGATTAGGGGACCCTGGGGTGCCCTATGTGCATTTATGTATCTGTGGATATCAGCAGCTCTTTACTTGCTTTAGTCTTAAAGCATTTTTCCCCGAGACTTAAACACTGATGACCGATCCCTCTGGATAGGTCATCAGTATCTGATCGGTGGGGGTCCGACACCCAGAATCCCTGCCGATTGGCTGATTGAAAGGCAAGCAGAGCTTGCAGTAGTGCTGCACGCTCTACATGGCCTAGGGGCAGCTCAGCCCCATAGAAGTGAATGGGGCTAAGCTGCGATACCAAGCACAGCCGCTATACAATGTACGGCACTGTGCTTGGTGACCCCCACCGACCAGAGGATAGGTCATCAGTAGGGTTGAGCGAACCCGAACTGCAAAGTTCGAGTTCGTACCGAACTTTGCGAGTTCGGGTACTCAGACTTTGTTACTGAAGTTCGGGTGATTTTATTATTATTAATAATTATGGTGACGTCATCGCAGGTCCTGAAGAAAGAAGAGGATACCGGCTGCGCGATCAAGTGGATAAGGTGTGTTTTTTAATATTATTTTTAACCCCTCAATGGCCATTTTATTTAGCATTCTGTCTTGAGAAGGCTATTATTTTCCATTATAACCATGTTATAATGGAAAATAAATAAAGTTCGAGTCCCCATTGACTTTAATGGGTCAAGTTCGGGTCCCGAACTCGAACTTTGACCTGAATTTCGGCTGAACCCGAACGTCACTGGGTTCGCTCATCCCTAGTCATCAGTATATAATTCTCTGAAGACTCTTTTAATGCACCTTTAAGTATAAATGTTCCCCACCTGGTCTCCAGCTCATTGTAGTAAACGCCGTCACCTTCACGGAAGATGAAGAAGTAGTTCTCCTCGTATCCCTTGCTGGCCTTGTTTTTGACGTTCCAGTTGTACTCTCTGGCGATCTTGTAATCATATCTGTAGAGAAAACATTATCTGGTGAATGGGAGGCAAAGACGATCTAACCACAAGACCATCGCTGCCAGGCTAAAGCCAGCCATACACATTAAAGATGGTCTGACCCAATGATCTCAGAGGACGGGCACTCCAGCTGTTGTGAATTTACAAGTCTCAGCATGGTCCACTCACTTTTATGGAAGTTCTCAGAACAGCCAAGCAAGTGTGCACATTGGGAGTTGAAGTTTCACAACAGCTGGAGTGATGGAGGTTGCTGAACCCTAATTTAACCTGTATGGGGGGGGGGGGGAGGGGGGCCTCCAAACTCCCTCCTGACATCAGATTTTGGAGTAAAGAAAGATTGGCATGTTGGATTTCAACACGGCCAATCCATTTTTTCCCCTCAGTTGAGGCAGCAGTTTACTCCACTCTGTTAAGAACACATGCACACTGAGCCAAGCCGAGTGTGCATGTGTATGGAAAGGTCAGGAGGAATAGAGGTCGGCCCACTGAAGTGTAAGGCCAGCTTACCACGGGAATGCCGTTCACTTACATATCTTCTGCCATGTAGTCCAGACCCTCCTCTTGGTCTCTCTTCCTCTTCCGCATGGTATCCTCACCTGGAAGAAAGTAGGCCACAAACTGGTTTCCTTCTTCATCCATCATACCCCTGCGGATACAGAAAGAGAAGCACATGAATGATCTTGTCCTACAAACAGCCGCCTGCAGACAATCCCAGCGTTACATGGCGGCAGTCTTCACCTGATCATGGCTTGAGACATCATCTCCAGCGCCGCTGAGCCGGTCGCCTCCTTAGGAGCAGGATCAGAGTCAAAGATGACCTGAGCGCACGGATTGATCCACATCTGGAAACAGAGGGAGTGGAGGGGGATGAGCATCACGTTTGCCTTCGATTGAGGGGGAAGCATGCAGACTTAAGCAAACATCTGAATACCTTGAAATCGGGGAAGACCGGCATGACCTCCACAGGGGTGACACGTGGCTTGCTGTAATGTTGAGCAATCTGATGGAGGGAAGTAAAGAGTTAATATGATCACGATCACAAATATATGGGGGGAGAGGGGGCAGCCTTCCCATCTTGGGTTCTGTTTCTTTGCGCTTACAGATTTCTGAGCATCTTCAAAGGTTTTCTCGATAGCAGAGATCTGACTGTCCCTGTCCTTGTAGATGTCCTCCTCTGTGAACTGCTGCTTGACGGACACGCCGATCCTGGACACAAGAAGATGCCAAATATTAGTACAGATCCAATCACAGTGAACCGCAAGACGATGAATGCCTCTTCGGAACCAAAGATTTGGGGCGTTTGCTTTCTGACGTAAGAGGGCCGCACACGGACTGGGAAAAGAAGCCCAAAAACAACCAAGTCGGAGCACTGGGCCCTGGGAAGGGTTATCGCACCTGTGCTGCCAAGAATGGGGATCAGTCACCAGAGTTGGGATTCAACAGGTCAGAGATTCATGGCAAATGCTATGAATATGCCATAAATCTCTTTAGGACCACGGTCAACACTGCACCACGGCTGCGCGGCACATTAGGCTCTTGGGGCTCCACACAATGGCAGACTTAGAGATGTGGGGCCGGCACATGAAGTCATCAGCCATGTCACTTACTTGACCTCGGGCTTCTCATTGGAGACGCCGTATCTGTTGAACTCTGTGGAAATATACTCAGTCTTCCTCATCCAGGGGACGACTTTAGCATGCTGCTGAGATCTGCGAGGAGAACAGAGGGTGAACACGGGAACAGGCAACGTAATACAGCAAGCCGGTCCTCTAGACTTATAGGGATGTTAGAGGCACCCAACACAAGGGAACAGGTGATTAACTCCCATTAAAAGGGGTGCCCCACAGGTGGCAGTGGGTCTGGGTGACCAAACTACACAGCAGCGAGAACGGATCAGCAGCCCCCCCCCCCCCCCCCCGCCCACTATCACACAGATGGGCTGAGGACAGGCAGATGTGTCACCACATCACCCTGATCATCTAAAGCTGGCACCATAGGCATCGGATCCTTCAGACAGGCTGTGCCTGCCACACAGAAAGAACAGCTTCCCCGATCACCGCTAGTTGGAGCTGTGCCAGCATAGAGAGCACAATGCTCTCGGGTTTCCAGCGCTCAGATGCGGTGGTCACATTGGATCACGGCATCTGAGGGGCTTAAATGTCTGCAATCGGCGCTATCGCCAATCTCAGACCTTAGCCCCTTATTGAAACAGCAGGCACCAGCTATTGTGCTCACTCCGCTCTGCAGTGGGCGCGCCATTTTTAAAGAGAAGACATCTACTATACATGTCAAGGGGTTAAAGGAGCTCTCCGGGATATGAATATTGATGAACTGTCCTCCGGATAGGGCATCAATATCTGACCGACTCCGCCACTTCACCGGTGAGCTGTTGGAAGCAGCCATGGCAAGGGCAGAGGCCTCTTCCTCAGCCTATGACATCACGTCCGTCGGCCACGTGGCCCTTTATGCAGCTCAGACCCATTCAAATGAGTGGCACAGAGCTGCAGTACCAATCACGGCCACTATACAATGGATGGCGCTGTGCTTGCTGTCCAAGTACCACAGGCTCTTTAAACATCAGATTTTGTGGGTGGCGGGAGTCACATCCACACCAGTCTCATATTGATGACCTGAGGACAGGGTAACACAATAGAGTTCTTTCCCTCCTGCCCAAAACTCAGGGTAACCAGTAGGGGGCGCATGTCATCCGTTTTATCAGCATGGCAGGACTTACCTCTTGGAGCTGCTGGGGGCTTGAATTTCCTCCTCAAGAAGTTTCTCGTCGGCAATATCCAGAAGAACTGCAATCACAAAGAGGACAATGTGTGAGCCTACCCCACGAGCTCATCCCCGCTCCGCTCCCAGCCTCACCATTTGAGTCGATGCGGTAAGTATCAGGGTTGATGAGGTCGATGGTGACCCCCAGGTCCGGCTCCGTCAGCAGGTCGTGTTTATGCTGCTTCTCCAAGGAGGTGGCTTTATACTGCACAAACCTAGAAGACGTGGACCGCGGTGAGAGGAGACGACCTTCACCCCAAATACACAATTCTTACGCTTAACACTTACCTGTTCTGGTCAAAGGGGTAAGTGATAAACTTGGGGTCAAAGGGAATATCTGGGAGACTGTTGCAATACTTCACTCGACAAACCACTCCCGACCTGCAGGACAAACGGGGGGGGAGACAACAATGTCAAATCACAGAATCGGTGCAACTTTGACAGTCCCGGTGCACTGCAGCCGGTCTAGGTGCACGCCATCGACCTGGTGGCCGCAGTGCAGAATATCGCACCTCTGTCCCATTCACGTGGCCAAAAATAAGAGCTTTAAATGGCCTGAACCGCCACCGTCAATGTGCACGGAGATGAAGACGTCTCAGTGATTGCATGACCGCCATGGCCTCTTCAAACAGCTGAGGGTGGACCCCCACCCATCCAATCCTGGGGTAATAATGGCCTGGTCCCAGACACCCCTTTAAGAAGGACCTGTCCCCTCTCCTGACATGTCCGTTTCCCCGTGTAATACCAACTGTGTAGCGTCTATTCTTACGACGATATGATGTGCCAAACCTGTATTATTCCTACTAGAAATTTATAAATGAATTGTCAGCAGGTGCTCTTGGGTGTTACCAGTTGTGGGTGTGGCCCCTGCACACTGACACTATCCAATCAGCGCTGTCAGACTGTGCAAGGACACGCCCCTAACTGGTAACACCTAGCTTGGACCAGCTGGCAATTCATTCATACATTTCTGGCAGGAGTAATAGAGGAAGGACAAAAGTGTTATTACATGGGGAATGCAAGTAGTTACTAAGACATGTCGGGAGAGGGGACAGCTCCTCTTTGAAAGAGATCCCTAGGATTTGTCAGATAGGTGTGGGCCCCGCTCCTATTTCCAGAATGGGCCCTCAAAAGTGAAGAAGGGCACACTGCGCGGGTACTCTCCATTCACCGCTATGGGAGTTCTGAAAATAGCCGAGCCAGTGAAATGGAGGGGGGCCGTGCACGTGCAGGGTGTTCTCCTTCACTTCAGAGGGGCCCGCTGTGGAGATAGGAGCGGGACCCACACCTATCTGATAATGATGGCAATCCCTAACATCGTGGATCTTAAAGGGGTCGTCTCATCTGGAACACTTGTGGCTAAAGGGGTTAAACGTCACTCACCGTTCTGGGACTGTGCGGTGGGAATTGGACCTGGAAGACAGAAGATGGCAAGATGAGAGGTCAGAAAACGTGGGGGGGGCACTACAACTCCCAGCATGCTCCAAAAGCCTAATAAAAATTGTGCGGTGGATCACAGAGACATTACGGATAACGCCCGTTTCCCCCCCAAAATGCCTATGACCAGTAGTACTGACTCCTCCCTCAATCCGGAATATCTGATAATCTGCCTGCAGACAGACAGCAGGAGCGCTGGGTCCATAATGCCCGGCACTCCCTTTGGCTTTCCACCAGAACAGCGCCCTCCTGACACTGTGCCGTATCAGACCAGGCCCTATTCACCTGGATAGGACTGTGCTGCACTTCCCAGAGCGGCCACCGGTCAGGCGGGGCGCTGTGTCAGTCTAACATGCTCTAATGAAGCAGTCCCCAACCTCTCCAGCTGCTGCGAAACTACAACTCCCAGCATGCCCCGATGGCCAGTGACTACTGCTCTAGTCCAGGATTAGCAAATGAGGAGCATGATGTATCCTTGTTGCTGAGCCTTGTCTGAATATGGGCTCTGAGACCATAAAGTCCAAACACCTGTAAACCCAGCACTGAAGGGGCACATACCAGAACTACCGATATCATTCTGACGTCATTACTCACCGGTGGCCCTCCTCCCGCTGAGCCTGAGTCTGTATAGTGGGCGCCATGTTACGTTACCGCACGGATCCACCAACCGTGCGCAACTCCGGGATTTGGGGTCCTCACTAGCTCCGCCCTCCTCTAATTTTAGACCAGGCATACGCGCAAGACAGCCCTAAAGGCCCATCGCCTACAGAGGCATGACGGGATATGTAGTCTCGGCAGAAGCACGTGATCAAAAATGGTAGGAGCGGAAGGGAGGGACTATGCAAATTCAACAGTGACGCCATCAGCCGTTTGAGTGGCAGTAAGAGCGTCCTATCAGTTGCTGGCGCTCTGAGTGTACGGAATAGTGGTTCAGTAATGGCGGCGCCCATGAGTCAGTCTCTAGGGCCTCAAAATCCGGGTCCTAGTGGAGCTCCAGGACCCCAGCTTGGCCCTGGAGGAAACCAACAGCAGCAACAGCAACTTGGGCTCGCTCAGCAACAACAGGAATTCGATCCGGTGCAGAGATACAGGATGCTTATACCGCAGCTGAAAGAAAGCCTGCAGGTATTGGGGAGAAGGAGGAGCGCTGGTTCACCCGATCAGCCAATCAGATCACTGCTTTTATTCGCACACCATTGTAGGAAAACGAAAGCTGCAGTCTTATTGGTTGCTGTGAAAAGCAGTAGGCGTGGTCCATAGCAACCAATTAGATTTCAGCTCTTATTTTTCTTAGGGGTTTGGAAATGAAAGCAGTAATTTGATTGGAAGAGTGGATCTTATAAGCAGCCAGCTGATTGATTTGCCCTTGTTTTTGGGGCACAGACTGTTCCCGTATTGGGGGGTGGAGGACAGAATCATTCTTATTCACTTTTCTTTTTCTATCCGTCGTTCCAAAAGTTGTATAATTTCCTGAGGTAATTTGCTGGTCTCTTCCAGTTTATACAATCTCTGCTTGCAGTCATTGAATGGCCCTAGACAGCTCTTTCCTGGCCCGGTGATGTGGCTCTTCACCTGTGTGAGCATCACGTGACCAGCAAAGACTTAGGGCACGTGGGGGAAACCAGGCATGGCGGTTCATGAGGATAAGCCAATGTGCAGAATTGCCCTGGCCCCTGCCTTGTGCTGATCAGTGGGGGCCCCAGAGGGGGTTCTCCAGGCTTTTCGTCTAATTAACATATGATTAGTGTTGAGTGAACTTGTGTTTTAAGTTCTGCGTCCAAAGTTCAGGTTCGGGTTATCGAAGAATCCCTACCACGGACCTTAACGGAATTTGGAATCCATAACGGGATTCTTCGATAACCCGAACCCGAACTTTGGACGCAGAACTTAAAACACAAGTTCGCTCAACATGACATATGATGCTAACCCGAGGAGGGACGGCCTTTTACATAGTCTTTACCCTCCCCTGATGCCGACGTCTTCGCTGCGGGTCCCCACCGGATGTGGCCCCTTCTTTTTCTGTTCAGCCGCATGCCTATAATGAAGCTGAACAGGAAAAGAAACGGACGCGTCCGGTCAGGAACGTATGCCGGCGCAGCGGAGGGGTCGGGTAAAGACTATGTAAAAGAACTTCCCACCACAGCTTAGCATCCTACGTTAATTAGACGAAATGCCCGGAGAGCCCCTTTAACCCTCTCATGGTACCTCGGGGTCCTTGCGCACCTAGCTGGCATTGGCAGAAACGCTGATCCTGGCAATTAACCTTTTCAGTGCCGCAATCAAAGTTGCTCACAGGACTGTAGGAGCAGGGGAACCGCCTCCGGTATTCGTGATTGCCGGGAGGCCGCCTGGTAGCAGATATATGTCCTCAGGGCTTATCTCGACTCCGTGGCTCCCGGGTTCTCTTCTCCTGTCTTCTGGTTCTCAACCTCCAACTTGACGGGGTGCCCTGTCCCTGAGCAGACACTGGTTGGGGGACACGTCACCGCAGAGGCCATTCAATGGCTGCAGCAGCGGAGCACATGACCTCTCCCACCTGTCAGCTTCCTGCAGGGGAGCAGAACAGCAGTTCAGTGAAGGGAGTCGAGATAAAAAAAAGTTTCCCAGGAGTTCGATATTGATGACCTATTTTCAGGATAAGTCATCAATAACTGATGGGTGGGGGTCCGACTTCCGGTACACCCCCGCTGATCAGCACGTTGAAGAGGCCGGTGCGCTCCAGCGAGTGTTACGCCTCTTCCTTGGCCATGTTATGCGATGTCGCCTTCATCGGTCACACGGCATAAACGCATCTCAGTCCTGTTCATGTGAATGGGGCTGAGCTGCAATACCAAGCACGACCACTGTACAATGTACGGCGCTGTGCTTGGTGAACTGAGAGCGGGCTGCAGCGCTGGAGGGGTTAAAGCTCCTGAAGGGGTTAAAGCTCCCGTGTTACATTGTTTAAATAATTAATTTTTTTTCTCCATTTTTCCAGAATCTCATGAAAATTGCGGCTCTGAATCTGGCCCAGAACACCAACATTGATAACGGGCAGTAAGTATCGTCACCCGTCAGCGCCGTCACAGGGCCGAAGTCCTTTATTTTGGCGCACATGGAGGGGGATTTATCAAGCTAGTGTAAAACTGGCTTTGTTGCCCCTAGCAGCCAATCAGATGCCACCTTTCATTTTTCAGCGCTCCTTTGGAAAATGAAAGGTGGAATCTGATTGGTTGCTATGGGCAGGCAACCAGGCCCTAAAGCCCTGAGGCAGACAACCAGGTTGCTAGGGGCAACTAAGCCAGTTCTACTTTACACCAGTTTTGATAAATCTCCCCCAGTGTTTAGCGGAGCTCACAACGTCCTAGACCTGGACCGCTTTTATGGGTGCGCCGAAAAATGGTTCTGATCCACAATTTGGGGAATTCATAGATTTTTTTTTCCTATTTGATGTCATTTTTTTTTTTTCAGTTCTGTCACAGAAGCGAACAAGACTAAACATGGCGTACGCCTGTGGCATAGCCAGAGCCTTCTGTTCCGTAGCCCTATATCCCAATGTTAACTTCTGGCCGCCACTAGAGGGCGCTCACTACATACATGCCTGTTTCTACAGCTTCCATGAAAGTCAATGGGAGCAGGATGTAACGGCTCCCCCGAGGGGCAGTGGCTCACTTGCTCTGTCCTCTATTTTGGGAGACTCCCGGACAATCCGATAGATTAGGCTCAAGGCTTGGGGTCGAGCTATAGGACAGGTGTCCGTGCTTTGTATGACGTGCAGGCATAACTGGAGAATACAGGTAATCCGGCGCAGCCAGGCGCGGGATGCGAGGCGGCGGGTCTGTAGTTTTGGCGTAAACCCTTTCCCACCCTAGTTCGTTGCTGTGAGTGGGTTATGACGGGGCAGTGATTGTGTGGCCTCAGGAGCTGTACCCGTGGCAAGTTCTAATCTGATGACCAGGTTTGGAGGTGACAGGGACCTTCGCCATTTAACCCCCTAGATACTGCAGTCAGCAGCAAACGTGACACTTAAGTGATTTTAAAGATGGAGGGGGCCCGCTCTGTAAGCGCACGGTGCGATGGTGAGGGTGCCGACGGGTTGCCTTGGCAGCTGGCTTCTATATATGTAAAAAAAACTCTTTTTCCCTTTACCCTGCACTAAAAGCGACTCACTCTGACTATAAGGCCTCTTGCAGACGAGCGAGTATTCCGCGCGGGTGCAATGCGTGATGCGAACGCATTGTGCCCGCACGGAATCCGGAGCCATTCATTTCAATGCGGCTGTGCACGTGAGCGGTGTTTTTCACGCATCACTTTTGCGTTGCGTGAAAATCGCAGCATGTTCTAATATTCTGAGATTTTCACGCAACGCAGGCCCACAGAGGCGAATGGGGCTGTGTGAAAATCGAACAGCATCCGCAGGCAAGTGCGAATGCGATGCGTTTTTCACAGATGGTTGCTAAGAGATGTTGTTTGTAGACATTCAGTTTTTTTATTACGCGTGTGCAAAACGCATTAAAATGCATTAAATCGCATTGCACCCACGCGATAAAAACTGAACGCGTTTGCAATCAAAACTGAATGTACTTGCTTGCAAAATCGCACAGTTTTAACTGAACGCATCTGTTCCGTTATATTTCTCTACCCTCGTCACTTCCTGTTGTGACGCAGCCGCACCGGACATGACGTTCCCAGGTTTGGAAGGAGGTGTCTCTCCGCGCAGGCGCACAACGACGGGATAGGAAAATTTCACACCAGAGTTGTTGAAAACGGGCCACCTAATGCGCTTGCGCCTTACCTCTCAGCTGGACACCAGCCGACACTGCGCATGCGTCGGGAGCCTCAGCAGCAAGTGGTAGGGAGATATAACAGAACAAATGGCTATCAGATCTCCCTACCCCCACACTGCGCAGGCACGGTGATCGGATGGATGTTCGGTAAGAGATCTCCCTGTCCGCTGGTGTGCATGCGCGGTGTATCCCGACGGGAGTACTTAGCCGCACTTGCGCACTGGCCCGTAGTTTTTCCCCTACCTTCTAACCGCTACTGAGGCTCCCGGCGCATGCACAGTGTCGGCTGGTGTCCAGCTGAGAGGTTAGGTGCAAGAGCATTAGGTGGCCCCTTCTCAACAACTCTGGTGTGAAATTTCACTACCCCGCCGCTGTGCGCCTGCGCGGAGACACACACCTTCTTCCAAACCTGGGAACGTCATGTCTGGTGCGGCCGCGTCACAACAGGAAGTGACGATGGTAGGGAAATTTCACGTGTGGGGAAATATAATGGAACCCATCCGCAACGCATCCAGACCTAATCCACTCACGCTCGTCTGCAAGAGGCCTAAGACATGTTTTTTATCAAGAATAAAATCTTTCAAGTCACTCAGTGGAGACCAGCAACTACTAAGGCTAGTTTCACACTAGCGGCACGGGCCTCCGGCAGGCTGTTCGGTCGGGTGAAGAGCCTAGTGAACGTGTGCCCCCGGACTACCACTCCGCCCCATTGACTATAATGGGGGCGGGGCGGAGTTCCAGTGGTGGCGTGGTAGCGCACGCCGTGAGGTCGCCAGAATAAAACTACGACATGTATAGCAGCTAGAGCTGTGAGCTAGGCCTTGTCATAAAGGGGGCATTTATCGTGTAGAGAAAGTAAATACATTTACTAATGTATGTCGATTCTCCATATTGCCTCCTTTGCTGGCTGGATTCATTTTTTCCCTTTACCCATGACAGCACCATAGAGAGAGATGGATCCGCCCCCACAATTGGACAGGAAGCCTCAGAGCGATCAAAAAGGGAACACCCACTTCCTCCCTCAGTGTGGTTTCCGATCCTCCGGACAGAGGAGCTTGGGGCATGCAGCCTCCAGGGCTGTGAAACAAGGAACCCCTTATGATGGATTGAGCTTGGGTTATACAGCGAGTATTTGTGTTATGTGCTTGGTATGAATCTGGTTGGCTGCCTCGTGGCTTCGGGGCCTGGTTGGCTGCCTCGTGGCTTCGGGGCCTGGTCGGCCGAACGCCTGTAGCGTCTATGCTGGGACGACTGCTCCTGCAGCCTTGCATTGTAGCTGTCTGCTTCTGCTGCTGGGCTTATCTAGTGCAGTTGTGTCTGCATGGCTGTACTTGGCTCTGAGTGGGGGTCTACCCTGTAATCTACCCTGTAATCTACCCTGTAATCTACCCTGTGATCCATTAGCGATGGTCGTGCTTGCATACTTTATGAAAAATTGAAAAACCTCTCTGGTGGCTGGCACCGTGGGATTGCTAATAGGCATGTGCAGAAGATGCCACCCTGACCACCTCATATCTGCACTGCAGCGGTGGTCGTAACCATGGAAACGAGCCGTGTATAATGTGATGGAGAAATGAATCCAGCCAGCAAAGGAGGCAATATGGACAATCACAGTACATTAGTAAGTTCCTCGTATATACTTGATAAATGCCATGTGCTGAAGCGAGAGAGTTCAGCATGTCCGCAAAAAAAACGGATTGCATTCCGTTTTTTTGCTGATCCATAGACTACAATAGGGTCATGTCCTGATTTTCACTGACAAGTATAGGACATGTTTCATTTTTTTTGCTGAGCTGTGCAATAGTAGAAAAGGGCCCCATAGAAGTGAATGGGACAGCATCTAATCCGCAAAAAAACTGATCCATTTTTTTGTGGACAACATACGGTCGTGTGAATGGAGCCTAAAGCTAAGAATCTACCTCAGGATAGGCCATCAATATCAGTTTGGCAGGAGTCCGACTCCCCTGCCCATACGCAGCCCCATCTATTGTGCGGAGGAGGGAGCTGGTTACTGCTTCCATTTGCTGCAGTAGCCAGCTATCCCGAGGATAGGCTATCCATATTTAATGGGCTGTCCAGCCATTATTATCGATTACCTATCAGGATAGGTCATCGATATCTGATCGGTGGTGGGCCGACACCCGGCACACCCGCTGATCAGTTGTTTGAGGAGGCACACTCCATGCCTCCATGCGCTGCTTCCTGGTCTTTACACTACGTGGCGTCTCCTGTGGAGGGGGTACTTGTATTACACTGCATTTCTGAGACTAGGGGCAGTGTAATAAAAACAATTGATTTGGGGGGGGGGGGGTTCTCCGGACTTTCCTCAGGATAGGTCATCAATATCAGATCGGCGGGGGTCCAACACCTGGTCCCCCGCCGATTAGCTGTTTGCACATCTGTCTCCCGACTCTCTTCATGCTCGCTGCTGCTGTCCAATAGACATACAGCGGTGAGAAGGGAGTCAGCACGTGCGCACTGCGCGCGCTGTCTCCTCAAACAGCTGATCGGCGGGGGTGCCGGGTGTTGGACCCCCGCCGATCTGATATTCAAGAATCATGACCTATCCTGAGGATAGGTCATCAATAAAATTTTTTTAAAAAAAAGCCCTGAGAACTCCTTTTAAGGCTAATTCACAGCCACATCCTTTAAGAGGTTGTGCAGTGTAAAGATATTGATGACTTATCCTGAGGATAGGTCATCAATATCACATCCGGGGAGTCCAACTCCTGGCACCCTTGCCGATCAGCTGTTTGAAGGGGTAGCGGCACTTGTGTGACTCGCAGTGGACGCGCAGTTTAATTACTTGTATGGGACAAGCAGCTTTATTGTGCCGCCTCTACAGGTAAGATGATGCACAGGTAATTTTTAAGCAGAAGCTAGATAGGAGGGGGTGCTGGGAGTTGGACCCCTGAAGATCTGATATTGATGACTTGTCCTTAGGATAGGTCATCGGTATCCTTGCCCTGAACAACCCCTTTAAGGGTTGAAAGGGTCCTATGCTGTGTGTGTAATGCATTTTGACGTGTAGTTAATAATCTGTTCCACCAGGTGGCGCTGCAGGCTAAAGAAGCGGCAGCACAACCTGTTTGGTTGGTGATCAGTCGCTGCGTACACAGCAGCAGGGAAGAGCGGGGTCGGTTCTACTTCCTTTTAAAGGGGCGAATAAGGAAGAGTCGAGTATATGGAGGGCCCTACACCTGCGGTCGTGTTCAGGGGGAAGATCTTGTGACCTGCACTGAAAGGAACATTCCATTTTATAGCATGTACTTCTGCCGATGAGACGGGCCCAAATTCGTAATGAGGCCACGTCACAGGCATCCTTGTGAGGCTAACCGAGGTCACATGGGCGGATTAAAGGGATTGTATGGGAACAGAAAAACACGGCAGCTTCATTCCAAAAATAGCACCACCCTAGTCCATAGGTTGTGCGTGATATTGCATCCCAGCCCTATTCACTTCAGTGGAGCTCGGCTGCAACGCCAGACACGACCTGTGGACAGGAGCGGCGATGTTGCTGGAAGAAGAGAAACCGTGTCTTTTTAACAGCGCCACTCTCGTCAGTAGGCAGATCTGGTATTGCAGCTTGAACGCTGCAGTACCAGGCGCGGCCTATGGGTAAGAGTGGCGCTGTTTTTAGAAAATGGCCATATGTAGACCGTTTCTTGCAGAGAGCGGCGTAGCATTGTACGCCGGATGTTCCAGTCAGTGGCCGGGGATTTACCAGAGCTGGAGCCACCAAGAGCAACACGTTTTTATTTTTGGGTGGTTCTCTATGGATTCTGTTTTATGGCAGCCTGCGTCTGGGGCGGTCGGTATTCGGTAATCCCATATTTTCCGGAAGGATTTTCAGGGCTGTTAGATCCCCGCTGCACTTCCGTTGCCTGTTCTTATGAATGACTTGGAGCAGGACGTGCAATTTACGTTTTTTGTGTGTGTTTATTTTAGTTTTTTTTAGTTAGATTAAGCTGTTTTTAGCTAGAAATTCCTGTTAACTTCTGCTGCAGTCATCCTGGTTGTTTCCGTCATTTACGGGAGCTGATCGCCTCTACCAAGGGTCTATTGACGGCTGACTAAACGGATCTCCGTGGGGGGCGATGACTCGAGAAATTAAGGGAGAAAAGAATTTTCTGATGCAACTAGACCTGGGGGCTTTATGTCGCTGACGACTTATTGTTTCCTCTTTTAACCCTTTGCCGCACCAGGATGTATCTGTATCTCAGGAGCTGAAACACATGGGAAATTTGCTGCTGGAACCTTTAACGCTCAAAGCTCACCCAAAAATTTTCATCCGAGTAAAAAAAAAAATTCTGGTGTCATTGTCAACTTTTTCAGTTTTTTTTTTTCGTAGCGTTCCCTGGCTTTTTTTTTTCTCCCATGGGTTTTCCATTGGACTTGGAATTAAAGTTCCCGAAAAGGTAATTCGTGTCAAAAATGTGTAACAAAAAAAAGCCACGTACCATAAATTTTTAAAGTTTGTGATTTTGGGTCAGTGTTACACAGTATGTTCTGGATATGTTTGATTTTTTTTTTTTTTTTTTTTTTTTTTTTTTCTCGTAGGCTTCTTTATAGGACCCCAAAAAAGCAATTAAAAAAAAATTCCAAAATAAAACATAAAAGGGCTAAAAATCTTTTTTCATTCAGGTGGTCTTTGTTTACAAATTCCCAGCAGTTTCTGAGTGACGGGGGTTAAAAATCAGTCTGTTTGCAAGCTTGTCCCAGTCTGTTTTCTTTGAATCCTGTCAGCTGACGGCTCATGTAGCTCTTAACTTCTGACCTGATAAACACTTGGTTAAAGGGGTTATCCTAACCCTATAATGCCCGGACGCCTCGCACAGATTGTACTTACCTTGCTCCCCGGCACCCGTGTCGTTCCTGATGCCTGCCGCTGTATCTCCCCGTCGCGCAAATCAAAACATCCAGCATCAGGGTGGGCAGCCAGTAGGGGGCTGCAAAAGAGACGTGGCTTTCTAGAGTCACCCGCGATGCTAGGAAGGCTTGTCCCATCGTGGCCTGCTATTGGCTGCTCCAGACACCTGAACGTGCGACGGGGAGATGCAGCAGCCGACATCAGGCGTGGCGTCTGTGTCGGGGAGCAAGGTAAGTACAACCTGTGTGAGGGGCCTGGGCATTATGGTACTGAGGTGTGAACAGACACAGGCAAGTTCATGGTTGCGTGTGCTGTCCGCATAAAATGCAGACGTTACACGTCGGTGAAAAACGGAAATGTGGACGAGGCCTGATAAGAATTGAGCTATAATGAATGTTTGAGGTCAGGGGATCAGAGATGAGAGCTACACGAGCCGTCAGATGACAGGATTTAAGGAAAGCAGACTGTGACAGCTTGCAAACAGACTGATTTTTATTTTTATTTTTTTTTAACCCTTGTATTTCAGAAACGTCTGAACATTTTTAATAAAGACAGAGTGAAAAAAATAATTTTTGCCTAAAATGAGTGAAATTCAATCATAAAAAAAATTGCCCTGAAAGTCACCCTAGGTCACTGTAGTCCGGCATTTCACCACGAAGCCCTTGCTTTAAAGGACATTTTCATTTTATTTTTTACTTTTTTCACGAGTAGAATACAGAATGAAAGCTGCACAGTGATTGGTTGCTATGGGCAACAGAGACCGGTTTCTACATTTCTCCCTCCGTTTTCAGTTTGACTGACAACCCATAGGACGCCTGTTCGGTACCTCGGACTCCTCGCTGGCCGGGTCTAACTAGTCACGTAACCAGACTTCCCCTGCTCCCACCCAATGCCACATAACGGCAGTCTGGGTGACAACCCCTGAGGTCCTTGTCACAGTGTCCTTCCAGGTTGTCACAGCGCATAGAGGAGAAATGAGAAAAGCTGTTGATTTAGTGGCTTGTATTTCGGAGGTCGGCGGCGCTGACGGCTGTGACTACTGGGTGAGTCAGCCGTGGTTTCGTTATTCGTCAGTATGCGGATTACTCGTCTGACACCTGATAGGTTTACCCCTTCTTGACTCATTCTGCTACTACCAGCCACTTTCCTGCATAGTCTAAGAAACGCCATTGTCCCACGCCTCTCATGGCGCAGATTGAAAGACTCACTGGTAGGTCGGCTCGGCTGCAGAGCTGACCCTCCTATATTCGTCCGCAAGGAGAAAATTGAAATTTCGAAAAATCTGGAATTTGTATGAACTCTCCCTTTGAAAGAAGGACCCGCCCCTCTCCTGACATGTCTGTTTTTAGTGACTACTTGCATCCTCCTTCTTGCTTCTATTCTTATGAGGCTATGTTGTGCCATTCCTTTATTATTCATGCTGCCATTACTGCTGGACGTTTCCTGTAGCGGGTGTGTCTGGCTTCGTCCAATCAGTGCTGCTGGTGTCGGACTGTACAGGGACACACCCCCTCTTCCTGTTAGCAATTCATTCATAAACTTCTAGCAGGAATAATAGAGGAAAGGTACAACATAGAGACATAATAATAGATGCTCCAGAGTTGGTATTACATGGGGGAATGCAAGTATCAGTAGAGGCGAGAGTTCCTCTTTAACTGTTCTCACCCATAAGAGGAACCTATATTCCCCCCCACCCCCCCAGAAGTCGCAGCAGCAGCCTCCTTCCCCCGACTGTCTGCAGCAGGCACAGACGTTACTGTCTCATTATAATAAATGGGATGCGGGGATCTGTGCTTTATAATACTGTCTGTCCTTACGACAGGTTGTAGGGGGCACTACCACCGATCAGCTGTTTGAAGCGACCACGGTGCTCGTCCAAGCGCTGTCGCTTCTTCAATGTTTTTCATGTTTCCATCTGAATGGAGCCTGCAGGCATCTATGTACTGGCCGCCAGATTCATGAATGGACCCCGTTTTTTGGGGGGAGAAATTTCTGCAACAAAATCTGCTGTGTGTGAATTCACCCTAAACCTTATTTTTAGTCGGCTTTACGTAACGGGAGGGTTTTTTCACCAAGGGATTGCGAGATGAGCAGTTTTCTACTACAGGAGTCTACACGCCAGCTGTTCTGAACTACAACTCCCAGAATCCTCCTTTCACTTCTATGGGAGCCGAGCAAGTGTGCATGCTGGGAGTTGTAGTTTCAGGGCAGCCGGGGTGCTGAACGTTGCTGACCCCCGCCCTACTACATTGTGGGTAGCTGCTGCTTTCTTGCCGTAGGTTCCCGTTTTGTGTGGTCGTACCGCCGCTCACTACTGCCCCCTTGTGTCTCCCCCACAGGAAGATTGGGGATGGCGGCGTGCAGAGGTTTGACAAGAGTCTGGAGGAATTCTATGCCCTGTGTGACCAGCTGGAGCTGTGTCTGGTAGGTATCATGTCGGGACGGACCCCACGGGTGCTATCGATACCCAGCTAGCGGGTGCTGTCCTAGTATTAGGATAATGTGGAGGGTGCTTGCAGGGGCGGGCTGGTGCAATCTGAGCCAATAGCTGCAGAGCAGGAAGTGATGTCACAAAAGGGGGGGTTTATTATCTGCAGTCATCATATTACTTCCTGTGGCCCTAAAAGGGTAGTCTGGTCAGAAGCGGTCATCTTGCTAGATTGGTGGGGGGCGGCGGCTGGGGCCACAGTACTCCGTTCCCTCCAGCTGCTGAACTGGGAGGAGTTTGAATGGAGCGGCGGTCGAGCATTAATCCCGCTGCTCCGTTCAAAGTCTTTAGTGCTGACCAAAACAGCCAAGCGGTCTAGACCTTTTAAAGGGGTTGGCCACCATTTTAAGTTTTTTTTTTTTTTTTTTGGCAACCCCCCCTCTCCTGGCTAGACCTGCAAGGGGGGCATACTTTCCTGGTCCCAATTCCTGGCCCCTTGGCTTCCTCTCTCAGGCAGTCGAGATCCTTTTTGGTGACGTTGCGGCCGTGACCTGCCCTCCTTGCGTCGCATGACCAAGGTGTGCAGGTTAAGCTTGCAGTGGCATCAAAGCGGATGTTGACAGCGGGGTACCCGGGAGAGGTAGGTTGTCCCCAGCCTTGGCTGCCGCACTTGGGTCCGCTAACGTTAACATCCTTTCTGCTGCATCCAATAAATGGCCGCAGTGGCGCCAAAACGGATGTTGACAGCAGAGAACAAAAGCGCAGCAACCGTGGCTTTGAAGTGAAGGAGCCGGGACCCAGCATAAGGGAGCGAGTAAGTGTGCTTTCCTGCTTTCCTTTGCAGGTTGTGCCAGAGGGGAATTGGGGGACATGCCAAACATGTCGTCCCCCCCCAAAAGGTGACCAACCCCTTTTAAGGACCCAGAGCAGGGATCGGCAACCTCCGGCGCTCCAGCTGTTCTGAAACTACAACCCCCAGAGTGCTCCATTCACTTCTATGGGAGTTAGAAGATGCTGGGAGTTATAGTTTCACAGCTGCTGGAGTGCGGAAAGTTGCTGATCCCTGACCTAGAGCATAAAGAGCACCTCAGAAAAAGATTCACGATTCCAACAGTGCATCAGTTGAAAGCAGTTTACAAAATCTCTGCTTGCTGTCAGTGAATGGATTTCCATGGTTTACACCCAAAGAACTGATATTCCGTCCAGTGTAGAGCGGGTTATAAGAGAGGGCGCTCGGATGCGCTGTAACAACCGCTGCAACCTCTGGCTCTAAAAATGACTGCCACTGACAGCAAGCAGAGCTCTTTATTTTTTTTTTTTTTTATTCTTGAGGATTCTTGACCTAATACCAGAAAATCCTTTTAAAGTGTGAGTTTTGTGTGCAGTGAGGCTGGTATTATGGAGGAATGCCAGGAATGTAAATGCATGAAATAGGAGGCAGCGATGCCGCTCCGTCGCCCCCCTCCTCCCAGCCGGGGGTTCATATTCTGAGCTGGGACGTGCTTAGGATTCCTTGATTCTCACATTTGGTGGTGGAAGGGAGGTGTCGCTGTGGTAGCGGAGTCATACGAGTGGGCTGTGGACTGCGGAAGTTGGGGGTGTGGGAAGGATTGGCAGATTAGGATTACAGGAATTTGGGAAGCGCTCTCTTGCTGTGTGCTGACCCTTTTTTTTTTTTTTTCCTTTACCCTCCCACAGCGGCTGGCCTACGAGTGCCTCTCTCAGAGCTACGACAGTGCCAAGCATTCGCCAACCCTGGTGCCTACAGCTACCAAACCAGACGCCGTTCAGACGGAGAGCCTGCCCTACACCCAGTACCTGAGCATGATCAAGTCTCAGATCGCGTGCGCCAAGGACATCCATAACGCTCTTCTGGAGTGTTCCAAAAAGATCACCGGGAAGACTCCGACCACACAGGGCGTCTTGTGACCCTCGCCCAGGACACCCCCAGACCAGGCTGGCACGCCCCTGGGACTGTGGCTCACAGGGACAGACTCTAATATGTGACCGGCCTCCATCTTTTCTACACAAATAAAACAGCCTTCCTTCCAGAGGATGCCCGCCTTCTCGGAGGGACCCCCACCCTAACTGTAGGCTCCCTCCACGTCAGGTGGACCGGCAGGAATCTACATGGCTCTCGGACAGGACCTTGTCATAGCTTTCTAACATCTCTGCTTGCTGGCAATCATTGTTTCCATCCAGTGCCTGAAAAGGTGCTCTGATACAATTAACAAACTGTGCACCTGTGTGAGCGGACCGCTGGGCACAAACTGCATACATTCAGTCACTGACAGCAAGCAGAGATGTTAAAAATGGTGTTGAGTTGAAACACACAGGGAGATTTATAATCTCCTTGCGGCTTAAAAAAAAAGTCGCAACACTGTTTTTTTTTTTTTTTTAACGTTTTTTTGCAAGTGGCATTTCTCCACCGCTCTTGCCATATTATAAAAAGGGGGCGTGACAGGGGAGCGGTTGGGGCCTCGTCATAATTTAGGTGCGTTGTCCGACAGCACAGGAGATTTTAAAGACCAGGGTAAAACGCCGGTCTATGATGAATCTCCCCCTGCAGTCTGTGATAGAATTGTAGACGATCCTCTGTTATTC
The DNA here is from genome assembly GCA_033119425.1 of Bufotes viridis. Lineage (NCBI taxonomy): Eukaryota > Metazoa > Chordata > Amphibia > Anura > Bufonidae > Bufotes > Bufotes viridis. The sequence continues at coordinate 25,951,284 of CM065597.1, read as the reverse complement.
CTCCTGTATAGTTACGAGGAAATTAACAGCTGGGCGGTACCTTTCCCCTCTGACGAAGAGGTGTGGCCCGGCGGTCAGCACTTATTTGTCGGTGTAAAATGGGCATGTTGGGTATGAATCAGCCCGGTTAGTCCCTATTGGTCAAACCACTTTGGGGGAGATTTCTCAAACCAGATCAGATGCCACCTTTCATTTTTCAGCGCTCCTTTGGAAAATGAGAGGTGGAATTTGGTTGGTTGCTAGGGGCAACTAAACCAGGTTTCCCTCACGCCCTTCTGTGTTTTCCATATAAGAAGCATCGCAAGGTTTGAAGACTGCAAAATGTTACTGGTGGCGTTTTCCCAGAAACAGCGCCACCCTGGTCCATGGGTTGTATCTGGTATTGCAACTCGGTCCCATTAATTATTATTATTTTTTTTTTTTCCTAGTCTCCAGCATCCACTTTTTATAGAGAAACGGGGACAACGATCTAATCAATCTGATTCCATTGGACATGGTTAAGGCCCCTTTCACACGGGCCAGTTCCACGCATTGGACTCACTGCGTGAATATGCGGCAGCTCCCGTCCTGACCTCCCAGCACTGCCGGGGTCGCATAGCATTATATTGGTTTATGATGCTACGTAACCGTTACAGTTCTGGAATGTATTAGATAACACCGACAGCATTATGTCAGTGTTATCCAATACATTGCTATGTAAGGGTTACATAGCAACATAAATCAGTATAATCCTATGTGATCTGTCAGGACGGGAGCTGCCGCATACTCACGCAGCGAGTCCAATGCGTGGAGCTCGCCCATGTGAAAGGGGCCTAACAGATACGTTCTGTCCGTGTAATTGAGGTGCGATACAAATGCTGCAAGTTGTCGCTATGGGGGAGATTTATCAGAACTTAGTTGCCAATAGCAACCAGATTGATCCTTTCCTTTTCCAAGTGAGGTCTGAAAAAGTGAAAGGAGGAATCTGATCGGTTGCTATGGGCAACTAAGCCCATTTTTTTTTTTTGCAGCAGTTTTGATAACTCTCCCCCTATAACTTTTATTTAGAAGTGTACAATCCCTTTAAATGCTGTGTACAATAAAACTGAATGAGTTTCCAGCTTTTTCGATTTTAATTCCTTAGAGCCGTGCTCCCCGGTGATGATGTCATCGCTGCCTTCGTAATAGAGAAGGATCCAATAGTCTTCTTACAGCGCTGCAGGTTATTTAGATTCCTCGCAATTGTCCATCAGGACGTGTTCACAGGACGGTTGTGGTTGGTGTGGAGTCGGCCACAGGGACTCTAGGTGACGTATTCAGGAAACCACCTGATCTTTAAAGGTACATTCCCATCTTGGGATCCATCGTATCTCTAGACCGGAGCCTGTAAAGTGACTGAGGGCGCACTGTGCGGCCGCGGCTCCATTCACTTCTATGGGGCTTACGGAAATGACTGAGCCGGTGCCTCCATAGAAATTAACGGAGGGCGGCCGCAATCTGCCCCAAACGTCCAAGGTGAGACAACCCCCTTAAGGTTAGATTACGTGTGAGACCCCATTCACAAGACCGTATGGCCGCCGCGCCAGTGTTGCGGACCACAAACTGTAAGACCCCGGAGGCCTTTTTATGCAAAGGATAGGTCATGTCGTGTCTTTTGCCGTATCTTCCAGATCGCGAACCCATTCAAGTCAATGGATCCACACGGCGATACAGAGTTCAGACAGCCGGTGCCCATGTTTTGCGGACCCGCGGCCATATGGTTGTGTGAATGGGGGCTAATACAGAACCAGCAAAGTGTACGAGGCTAGACAAATCTCACGTACACTTTGCTTTTTTCCTTAGGTGTGGACATTGACCCCCAGTGCGGATTTTGAAATCTGCAGTATGTCAATTGGTGCGTTTTTGTTTTTTTTTGTCCGGATTTCACCTTTTTCAATGGAGGGATGAGATCTGCGGAAAATCTGCACCAAAACCGCGTTAAATAGTGTCTGCAGACAAATCTGCAGTGTGTGCACATAGCCTAATAAAGACCTAAAACAGAAGAACCCCCCTGCTGTCTGAAGCATGAGCCCTCCGCACTCGGTGGCTGCCCGTGGTGGCGGTCTCTTCTTGTACCGTCACTGATGCAGCAGGAGGAGAACAGACCGGCTCTCAGATAATGTCCCCAATGGTTTCTGGGATGACATTAGCCTTAAAGAGGTTGTTTGGGATTATCAAAACATGACTGATTTCCTCCACAAACAGCACCACCCCTGTCCGCTGGTTGCGTCTGGTACTGCAGCTCTGCCCCACAGGGGTGTTGCTGTTTGGAAGAAAGCAGCCATGTTTTTCTAATCCTGGACAAACCCTTTAAGGCTCGTGCACACATATTTTTTTCCTGTCCATTCCTTGTTTGTTTTTTGTTTTTTTATGCGGAACCAGTCCCTTCAATGGATATGGCTCGGTGTTCATTCCCTTCCTGTATGGCCGGACAGAACATGTCCTGTTCTTGTCCATTTAGCGGCATTGTTAGAGAAGCAATCCAGATGAAGGCAACTCACCCGATTCATCCGCTTTCTGCTGGGCCCTGGACACAGGCCACGTGGGGCCACCAGTTGGACATCAGTTTATCGGTGCGCCCCCCCCCCCCCCCACCATGCAAGATTAAATTGCTCTGGAGTTTTAAGCCCCTGCGTACACGTTCCATCCATCTACTGTGCATGGGGGGCTCTCGACTGTTCCCCGACAGACAATTCCAGGGGAGAGAAGGATTGGGAACTTTGAATCTCAGTTACCTGGCAGCGGCTTTCTCTTCTCTTGGCACAGCAAACACATGCATACTTGGCCGAACCAAGCATACAGGTGTGTGGTGGATTCAGAAGGAATAGCTGTCGGCCAAACAGCCAGCCTTTGCAGAGGTATGGCCAGGTACAGTCTATGGACTAACAGACATCTGCTACAGACACCCCTATAGGAGCCCTTCTTATAAGGCCTCATGCACACGAACGTGTGCACCCCGTGCCCGTATTGCGGGCCGCAATGCTCGGGCACCGGCCGTGGTGCAGCCGCAGCGGATCGCGGACCCATTCACTTGAATGGGTCCGCGATCTGCCTGTTCCGCAAAAAGATAGGACATGTTCTATCTGTTTGCGGGACGGAAGTACGGAACGGAACCCCGCGGAAGCACTCCGTAGTGTTCCGTTCCGTCATTCCATTCCGCACCGTTCCGCATCTCCGGATTTGCGGACCCATTGAAATGAATGGCCACGGAATGGTGCCCATGTATTGCGGATCCGCAAATGCGGTCTGCAATACGGGCACGGGGTGCACACGTTCGTGTGCATGAGGCCTAATAGTTATGTTAGGGAATTGCCCTCTGCTAGGTGCCACGGGGACGTGGACTATCTCACCTGCTGTGTGTGATGGAGCCGAGTACAGACATGTTGTGATATGCAAAGGACCTATTCAAACCGCGACCGCTGCTTTGTTTAAATCTCCGAAATAATACCCCCCCTCCCCATTCACCTGTGAGCGAACTTAACTCTTTAGTTTCCACCTATACAGTAAAACGACGAAGGAGCTGATATTCTGGATTATCGGTGTAAAATCAGTTGCAGATTAAAATATAAACTATGTTGAGGTTTTGTAATCGGGGATTTCTCAGCTCCGTCTTCTCCTCCGCTCTTGTGAAATTTCACGTTATATGGCAGATCTGTGGTGGTTGCCACATTTACTGGATTATCAGATTAAAGAGACGTCATTGCACCCGAGACTATACAGCAGGTCCGGTGTTTGGTCCATTCTAGGGTTTTTGCTTCCTAGTCAGGTAATGACCATTCCCTATTTTCTGTCGCTGCTCTGCGTCAGTAAAGCCGCCCTTATATATTATGATGAAGTCAGTAGATTGAGTATTTGGGGGAGGGGGGGGGATGGGGTCCAAAATCTCCCGTGACAGCAGATGGCGTGGGAAGAACAGGACCGGACATGTTTGAATTCAGCATGCTTGATGCACCACGTAGTTTTGGTCCTCATCTGATCCGCGTTTTTTGTGGGTCAGTTGCAGACCCATTAATCTCAAGCACCGTGTGCTGTCTGCTTCTGCACGTCCTTTCTGCCGCCCCGCAAAAAATAAGAACAAGTCCTATTCTTGTCCGGTTTGCAGACAAGAATAGGACATTTATGCAGGGGTAAAAAATAAATGGCGGCAAGCTCTCGGCCAGCATCTGGGTCTTTGGCAGATCCGTGATTTGTTGACGGCAAAGCCGTGTGCATGAGCCCTTAAACGGATCTGGCAGGCTGTTCCAGCAGAGAAGAGTCTGTTGGAATTCACCGGATCTGGCCCGGCTGGATAATGTCGCTCACCGCCAGACCCCATTGACTGAAAATGTTGCGTGCAGTGGTTTTTGTCCAGCTAAAAACTGGCACTTATGCCAAAGAGCGGTCGTATCCCATTGTAGTCAATGGGGTCTGGTGGTGAGCGGCAGTATCCGGCTAGGCCAGATCTGGTGCATTCCAGCAGGCTCTTCCCTGCCCGAACAGATGGCAAGCGTAAACCTACCCTTACCCTAAGTTCACACCTGAGCGTTTTACAGCGCGTTCAAACGCGCTGTAAAACGCTCAACACATGAAAACCAATGCTTTCCTATGGCCCTGGTTCTCACTTGAGCGTTTTACAGCGCGTTTGAGCGTGTCCGGATTAGGTCCGGATGCGTTGCGGATGCGTTCAGTGAAAATTGTGCGATTTCACAGGCAAAGCCATTCAGTTTTGCCTGCGATTGCGTTCAGTTGTTCAGTTTTTTCCGCGCGGGTGCAATGCGCTTTGATGCGTTTTTCACGCGCGTGATAAAAAACTGAAGGTTTACAAACAACATCTCCTAGCAACCATCAGTGAAAAACTCAACGCACCCGCACTTGCTTGCGGATGCAATGCGTTTTTAACGCAGCCCCATTCACTTCTATGGGGCTGCGGATGCGTTTATAACGCATAAGATAGAGCATGCTGCGATTTACACGCGTTGCAGAAGTGATGCGTGAAAAAAAACGCTCATGTACACAGCCCCATAGAAATGAATGGGTCAGGATTCAGTGCGGGTGCAATGCGTTCACATCACGCATTGCACCCGCGCGGAAATCACGCTTGTGTGAATGCAGCCTAAAACGCCCGACGCATAAACAAGTACTTGAGCTTTTTTTGGGGCGTTTGTCGCGCGTTTTGTGATTGACACCACAGTAGTCAATCACAAGAACGCGCGTTTCCTATTTGCAAAAACGCGCTGAAATGCGTGTGACAAGAACGCGACTAAAACGTGCGTTTCAAGAACGCTCAGGTCTGAACCCAGGGTTAGGGCTCATGCTCACGAACGTTGTTTTGTTCCACATCCAAGCTGCATTCTTTGCGGCTCGGTTGCAGACCCATTCACTTTAATGGGGTAACCTGTACCGAGGGCTGATTGACGATTTCGGAAGTCAGTCGGCGCTCGTTTACCTTTCACAGGGCAGTTTCCAGGAGGGGTTTGAGCGAACCTGATCATTCCTATGATCGTTCATCCATATGTGGTTTCTCGCCAGCACATCCCTTGTTCACATGGGAAGATAAGCTGTCGATAATGATTTCCACTTCACCACCATGACGGCCCAGAGAGATTGACCCCTGACCTCTCTAGGGGCAGGAACAGAGATAGGTTAAAAGGACCCCTCCCACCACCATTCACCAGTGTGTTCCTGCCCCTATAGTGGCCAGGACAGTGAAAAGTCCTCTCTGGCTTTCAGGGGGGTGAAGTGGACAAAGGACTATTTTTTTATTTTTGGTACCTGGGTGACCACATGGGCGGTAATCTTGCTTCGCTTGCGGGCCTCTCACCCAGGACTGCGTCCCCTGTTCTCCGGCGGATCCGTATCAAAGCTGACAGGGAGACGCCGGGGTCACGCTCCCTGTTGTGCAGGAGCCTGCCCTGAGCTGCCGCGGGGCCGCCTACCTCCGTGTGTTAGGTAGCTGGCTGGGAAGACGTTTGCGAGGCGTGCGCGTCTGACGTCCCTTCCGGGCCGCCGGACGAGACCCGGAAGTGTACGTTTTTAAAAAAGCTCACTCGCACTTTCCCGCTGCACGCTCTGCATTGCCGGGCGAGATGTCGGACCAGGAGAAGGAGCCGCAGCAGAAGGAGCAAACCGCTCCAGAGCGCCCCTGTGTGAGTAGCCCACCTGGGCATGCCGGCAGCTTGATATATGCTACTCTGGGACCTTAGGGGAGGGAGCCTCAGTACTACTGTTCGTGTAACCACTGGGTAGCCCCCACCCCCCTCCCCTAGGGTCTTCTGGTATACTGCATCTAAAAAAAATGTTTGCACCTATACTAGATCTGCACAAAATTGATAGGCTGCTCTCTTACTTTAGGCCAAGCTAGCTTTGAAAAAACCCAGGAAGACCGCCAGATGCATTCAGTGCTCCGTCAGGCTTTCTGATGATTACCCTAAGAAACTTTGCAAGGATTGTATTGCCAAGATTGTGAGAGAAGAACAACCCTCAATTATGCAGTAATTTAGAACTATGATTCAGGAAGAAGTTAAATCTTCTCTAGCCTCCCTCCATGAGGACACCCTGGGGGCTCGTCCACCCAAGCGTCCCAGAATGGCGGACATCTCCTCCTCAGACTCCGAGCATTTGGAGGACAAGGCTTCATCTTCTAAAAAGGAGGATGACGATTACCCCCTATCAGAGGGCGAAGTCATCGAGAAAATTTTTCTTCACTCCTAGCGAAATGAGTGACCTTCTAAAGGCGGTCAGGGATACAATGGGGTGGAAGACATCCAGAAGCCCACTCAGTTCAGGAAGACATTCCCGTGTATTCCCCATAAATGAAAATATTAAGGAGATGGTTATGGACGAATGGGCCCATCCTGAGAGAAAACTGGGGATTTCCAAGGAGTTCAGAAACCGCCTTGTATTTGACCCGTCAGACTCTAAGGTCTTTGACGAGGTTCCCAGAATTGACGTCCAGGTGGCCAAAGTTAATAAAAGAACCTCAGTACTATTCGAGGACTCCTCTCAGTTAAGGGACACCATGGAGAGGAAGGCGGACAGTCTATTAAAAAAATCCTGGGAGGCAGCTATGTTCAGTGTTAAGACCAACATAGCCGCTACTTCAGTCGCCAGGTCTATGTACCTGTGGCTGAATGAGTTAGAGAATCATCTAATCAACAAGACATCCAGGGAACAAATATTAGACTCTATTCCCTTGTTAAAATACGCCATGGGGTTCTTAGCAGATGCCTCCTCCGAGACAATTAGATTCTCGGCCAAGGACGTGGCTTTGTCCAACGCTGCCCGGCGGGCACTGTGGATGAAATCTTGGTCGGGCGACATCACTTCAAAGATAAAGCTGTGCTCTATAGCCTTCTCGGGCGAATACGTGTTCGGTCCTGTATTGGACAAATTCTTTGAGAAGGCTACGGATAAAAAGAAAGGGTTCCCAGAAGAGAAAACCCCTAAAAAGAAACCCTCCTTTCGTAACCAATACTCCCAGAATAGCTCCATTCGTGGCAAAAATAAGTCCGGACGTTGGAGTTACCAAAAAGGGGGAAAAGGTAGAGGGTACCTCTTTAATCCCCAGAACAAGGGCAGTGAGAAACAGTGACGCCAGGATAGGGGGAAGACTATCCCAATTTTTTGCCCAGTGGCAGCATATTTCTCCCAACCCCTGGGCGCAGAATCTCATCAAAAACGGCTACAGGATAGAGTTATCCCCCCCCCCCCCTCCAAATGTATTTCTGGTATCTCACCACCCTTCCCCATTTCAGCAGAACCAGATTTGGAAGGAGGTCCGGAATCTTCTGGACTTAGGAGTAGTGGTTCCCGTTCCCGAACTTCAACAGGGGCAGGGATTCTTCTCCAGCCTTTTCTTAGTAAAAAAAAAAAAGCCAGGGGGTTCCTTTCGCATGATTATAAACCTCAAAAAGTTAAACAGATTTGTAGTTTACAAAAAATTCTAAATGGAATCCCTAAACTCTACCATCCCTTTAATTCAAGAAGACGCGTTCCTTTGCACAATCGACCTAAAGGGCGCATATTATCATGTTCCCATTCACATCCAGTCTCAGAGGCTCCTGCGAAGGATCACAGAGGCTCTATTCTCTATTTTCAGTTCATGGCTCTCCCATTCGGCTGGCTTCAGCCAAGGATTTTCACGAAACTGGTGGTAGAGATGGTCGCCTCAGGGGGTGACTGTCGTTCCTTACCTAGACGACTCTGTGAATCAGTCAATAGCGGATCGAGAGACCTTTTGCACCCTTCTGACAGCCCTAGGTTAGGTGATTAACCTAAAAAAAGTTATCCCTAGTTCCGAATACCAGGGTAAAATTCCTAGGGGTATTGCTGGATTCGGTAAAACAGACAACCTTTCTTCCAGCAGAAAGAATTCAGGGCCTTCAGACATCAATCAGAGCCTTCCTAGGACGTTGTTTCTTCTCCTTCAGAGAAACAATGAGCCTTTTAGGTCAAATGACAGCCTGTATTGTAGCAGTCCCTTGGTGCCGGATCCATTACAGGGCCCTCCAGTCCTGGCTTCTAATGAAATGGGACAAACATTTGTCCTCACTAGACAAAAAGATCCTGATCCTGGGACATGTAAAATCGTCAGTCCGGTGGTGGCTTCACACAGAGAATCTAAAAAAGGGCATGGTTTGGCTCAAAACCCCAGCAGTGCAGGTTCAGACAGATGCCAGCGCAAAGGGATGGGGTGCAAAAATATACTCCGACCTCTACCAGGGATCATGGTCTCCGAAAATTGCTGCCCAGTCCTCAAATTACAGGGAGCTCAGGGCAGTTTGGGAGACAATACGAGCAGCTGCTCCAAAATTAAAGGACCAGCATATAAAAATCTATTCAGACAATGTAACGAACTGGAGGGTCTGTCCAGAAGAATTTTCCTTTGGGCGGAAAAAAATATAAGATCAGTATCTGCGTTTCATTTAAAAGGTAGCCTAAACAGCGCTGCGGACTTCCTCAGCAGGACCACTATAGACCATGGAGAATGGTCTCTAAACAACGACGTCTTCAATCCATTCATTGTCCAGAGATGGGGCCTCCCATCGGTAGATTTATTCGCTTCGGGAAAAATGCAAAGGTTTTAACCTTTTGCTCCCTAAACCCGAGGGACAGGCCTCTAGCGATCGCCTCCTTCTCCCTACACTGGAACTGGGATCTTGCATATGCCTTCTCTCCGTTCCCGTTAATCCCAAGGATTCTCCAGAAGATCATGAGGGACAGGGCCAGAATAATCCTCGTCACCCTGTACTGGCCCAAGAGGAGCTGGTTCTCGATCCTAACCAGCCTTTCCCCACAGGAAGTATTCATTCTCCCAGGGAGGAAAGATCTCCTGATCCAAGGGCCGGTTCTCCATCCACATCCAGAGATCTTCAACCTCTCGGCTTGGATCCTGAGTCCGATCTTCTGAGACGCAGAGGTCTCTCAGAGGGACTGATAACTATCTTGAAGGCCAGCAGAAAGAAAGTGACTAACTCCATCTATTTAAAAATCTGGAGAAGATTATGCACCTGGTCAGGCGAAGAAGCCCCAGACCAGGCTAAACCAAATATACAGAGGATCCTGGACTTCCTGCAAAAAGGACTAGAGTCAGGGTTACGTCCATCTACCCTTAAGGTCCAGGTCTCAGCGCTTAGCGCTTTTTTCGATTTCTGAATTAGCCAGCCATAGATGGATCCGAAGATTTCTGAGGTCTCCAGCCAGACTAAGACCATCCCTTAAATCACGGGTGCCTACCTAGGACTTTAACATTGTCCTTAGGGGACTCACAGGTCCGCCTTACGAACCCCTGGACTCTGGCTCCCTAAAGCAACTTTCTCAGAAGGTGGCTTTTCTTGTAGCAATAATATCAGCAAATAGACTGTGTGAGATCCAGGCATTGTCTATAAGACAGCCATACCTCAATCCAGGAAGATCGAATTACCTTAAGGCTAGATCCGGGTTTTCTACCAAAGGTTGTAACAGACTTCCATAGAAACCAGGAGATCGTTCTTCCCTCTTTTTGCGAGAATCCTAAGAATTCCGGAGAAGAACAATTCCATACCCTGGACGTCAGACGAGCGGTACTAAAATACCTACAGTTCACTAAAGACCTAAGAAGGGTGGACAATTTACTGGTACTCTTCAGCGGTAAAAAAAAAATAAGGGAAAGCAGCTTCCCGATCAACCATTGCCGGATGGGTAAAACAGGCTATTACAGACCGTTACAAGATGGAAGGCATCAGCTGTCCAGACGTCATTCGGGCTCACTCTACAAGGGCCATATCTGCCTCTTTCGCTGAAAAGGCGGGAGCTTCCATAGATCAGATATCCCGGGCCGCAACCTGGTCCAGTGTAAACACTTTCGTTAAGGGTCCATTCACACGTCCGTGTGTGTTTTGCGGATCCGCAAAACACGGACATCGGCGATGTGCATTCCGTAATTTGCGGACCGCACATCGCCGGCACTCTCATAGAAAATGCCTTTTCTTGTCCGCAATTGCGGACAAGAATAGGACATGTTCTATTTTTTTCGGGAACGCAATTGCGGACCCGGAAGTGCGGATCAGCAATTGCGGACCCGGCCAGGACATCGTCTGTCCCCATTGAAATTAATGGGTCCGCAATTCCGTTCCACAAATGCGGAACAGAATTGCGGACGTGTGAATGGACCCTAAACATTATAGACTTGACTTATCCAGGTCTTCCGACCTGGCCTTTGGTCGCAAGGTCCTACAGGCCGTATATAATCTGTTATGTCTCACTGGGCCGTCATTGTGGTGAAGTGGAAAGCCGGAATTAGACTTACCGGTAATTCATTTTCCACGAATCCACCATGACGACATGATATCCCACCCAGAAAATTATTATGTGAACCTGGTATGAGTTAATACCAGGAAAGAAAAAAAAAAAAAAGAGACTTTTTTGAGTGGTTTCACTCCTTCACTGGTGGTTGTGGCACTATAATCTGGAACTCACTGGTGAATGGTGGTGGGAGGGGTCCTTTTAACCTATCTCTGTTCCTGCCCCTACAGAGGTCAGGGGTCAATCTCTCTGGGCCGTAATGGTGGTGAAGTGGAAAATTACCGGTAAGTCTAATTCCGGCTTTTTACGTCTACAGAAAAAGACCCCTGTTCCCGCTGTCGCCCAGCTGTATCGTCCACGTACATGTCGTGGCCAAGCCGCACCGCAAGGTGCTAAACGGCAAACTAACATATTTAGGCCCCTTGCAGCCGAGCGTTACCCAGGTCCGTGCGTTCAGATAAAAATGTGAGATTTCGCAAGCAAGTTCATTCAGTTTTGTCTGTGATTTGTGTTCAGTTCAGTTTTTTTTTGCGCGGGTGCAATGTGCATTGATGTGTTTTTCACGCGCGTGATAAAAAACTTAAGGTCTACAAACAACATCTTTTAGCAACCATTAGTGAAAAACGCATCGCATCCGCACTTGCCATTTTCACATCACGCATTGCACCCGTGCCGAAAACTCGCTCGTGTGAAAGAAGCCTTACACCGAGCACCTCTCAGGAATGATTATTCATTCAGCAGGTCATCGCACGTGTCAAAGTGCCTATGCTCCTCTGCCTATTGAAAGCACATGCATGCTTGGTTGAGCGAGGGTGCATGTGTATGGAGGAATCGGGAAGTATAGGGTGTATGAACGCTACGTGTTCTGCATTTTCAATGCAGTACATTTCAACTGAATAAGGGTTTGACAACCCTGTTCACACACTGCAGCGCAGAGCTTAATGCCCTTTGAATTTTGCACAGTTTTACCGTATGACAGCCACTGGAACTCATGGATGAGCCAGATCCACATTGTGGCTGATAGAAGAGGTCCCATGTCTGAGAGCGGTGCCTCCATAATATAGCACCCCTACAATTATGTGGCCCCATAATACACCCCTGCGCACCTCTGTTTTTACATCGAGCATGCATGGAAAGTTGTTCTCCAGAGTGCAAAACTAGTGATCTGTTCATGAAACAGGAAGATCAGGATGAACTGTGTCTACCACTATTGGAACTTTACAAGGCGTTGGTGCGGCCTCATCTGGAATATGCAATTCAGTTCTGGGCACCAGTCTATAGAAAGGATGCCCTGGAGCTGGAGAGAGTACAGAGGAGAGCGACTAAACATGATAAGGGGCATGGAGGGTCTTGGTTATGAAGAAAGATTAAAAGAATTACATTTATTTAGTCTTGAATAGAGACGTCTAAGAGGGACATGATTAACCTATACCAGGGATGGGCAAACTGCGGCTCTCCAGCTGTTTCAAAACTACAACTCCCAGCATGCCCAGTCTGGCTACAGCTATCAGCCTATAGCAGGGCATGGTGGGAGTTGTAGTTTTACAACAGCTGGAGGGCCGCAGTTTGCCCATCCCTGACCTATACCAATATATAAATAGGCCATACAAAAAAATACAGTGATAAACTGTTCCATGTAAAATGCCCTCAAAAGACAAGGGGGCGCTGCCTCCGACTGGAGAAGAAAAAGTTCAGTCTCCAGAAGCGTCAAAGCTTCTTTACTGTAAGAACTGTGAATCTGTGGAATAGACTTCCTCGGGACGTGGTCACAGCAGGGACAGTGGACAGTTTCAAAAAGGGTTCAGATGAATTCTTTAAAGTAAATGACATTAATCCCTTTTCTAAAATTACGTCCGCGCCTATCGCTTGGTTGAACTTGATGGACTTTTTTCCCATCCATATTGACGATGTAACTCTGTCACCTGATCCTCAGTTTATTTCGAAGCCATTTACGTTTCGCCACATTTTTATCATCGTCATGTGAAGGTTCCTTCTTCTGTTTATTTTGTCCAAAATCTCTGAGCTTGTGAAAAAGGAAGGAACACGTGTAATGCTGCCGTTTACGAAGAAGGAGAACTGGAAGAAAGAGAAATTATACAAAATCTGAAAAATCCCCAGAGTTATGATGCAAATGCCCAAAACTATTTTGAGCATGCGTCCGTTTGTGTGTGCGTGCGGGGGCAGGGCTGGGCAATGACAACATGCACAGTCCAACTTGGCTTTATTTGGTCCGGCATCAGAGATCTTTAGGCACATTTATCATTTGTCTATGAATTCAAAAAAAGATCCTCATTTAACTTCTGGAGCAGCTAGTGTCTCGCTGAGCAGGGACTTAGCATGTCTAATAGATGCAAAGCCCATTGGTTTAAATGTGTAATTCTTTGCTTCCCCTGTGGAGGCGCTGCAGGAAAACTGTACTCTTGCTGCTATGATCCTCCACACATTACAGATGATCGTAGAGGGCACCCTGTGATCAGCTCATCGTGGGGGAACCTAACAAAAACGGACTGCGAGGTGGATAACCATAAGTGGAAAAATTTTACGGGGAAAACTGATGGGAAAGGCTAGTGTGAACTTAGCCCGAGTTTGTCAGTCTGATGACATCAGGGCCTTGAAAAGTGGAAATAACTTTTGTGTGCCAGGAACATGCAGTTATCATTAGTCTTCACTTCACAATACAAATGGCATAACTGAGATGGCATACCAATCAGATTCCACCTTTCATTTTTCAGAGCCCCTTTGGAAAATGAAAGGCTCAATCTGATAGGTTGCTATAGGCAACTAAATAAAACCTCCCACATAATTTTGCTCCAAGGCATCTGAAAAAACAAACAAACAACTTTGCTAATGTGTTGTCATGGTGACAGACTACAAACCCCATGTAGTCTGATCCTGCAGCTATACTCCCATCCATCCTCTACTTCTTACTACCATCCAGTTTGTAGGTCAGCAAGAAGTAAAGGGCGGATGGACGGACGGACGGACATATGCAGAATCAGACGTCACAAGGTTCACTTGTAGTTTTTGGACCGCAGAGACACAGTTCTGCGTAGAAGCTTTGCACAGATATGTCGCCTTTCACATGAGCGAATTTTCCGCATGGGTGAGATGGGTGACGTGAACGCATAGCACCCGCACTGAATCCTGACCCATTCATTTCAATGGGTCTGTGAACATGAGCGTTTTTTTCACTCATTAGTTCTGCGTTGTGTGAAAAACGCAGCATGTTCTATATTCTGCGTTTTTCAGGCAGCTCTGGCCCCATAGAAGTGAATGGGGCTTCCGTGAAAATTGCTTTCGGGAGCAAGTGCGGATGCGATGCGTTTTTCACTGATGGTTGCTAAGGAGATGTTGTTCGTAAACCTTCAGTTTTTTATCACGTACGTGAAAAACGCGTCAAAACGCATTGCACCCGCGCGGAAATGCTGAACAACTGAACGCAATTGCAGACAAAACTGACTGAACCTGCTTGCAAAATGGTGCGAGTTTCACTAAACGCATCCGGAGCCAATCCATCACGCTCGTGTGAAGGAGACCTAATAGTACCGTTTGCTAAGTTGCGCCATTTTTCATGGCAGACGCACCTGAAAAAAATAACTGATTGAGACAGTGGATCTTCCCTTTAATATAACTCATGAGTGGAACGGCCCTTTAAGAAGCTGCTACGACATTTTCTGTAATGCCGCCCCTGACAATCTTCTCCTGATGGAACGCGTCCCGGGGATTTTCCACGCTTCACAGCTTGTCTGTTTTACACTTCTCTGTTCCAGCTGCCGTGATTCAGTCCTAGAACACTCAGTTCCTACTAGAAAACCGCGGCGTGAGGGAAGGAAGAGACGAGTTGCTAAATATTATGTTCCTTAAAGAACAAAAACTAAAAAACAAACAAAAAAAAAAACAAACCTAAACAACAGCTTTGTACCCCCAGGGTCAGCGTGTGCTGCCGTGTAGCAGATCTCGGAGTACATCCTTGTTGACACAGTCCTGGACTGTACGTTTTCATCCGATTAAACGGGTTTTCCAACCTCTAAAAATAGAATTTAATTGACCCCTAGAAAGTTTGTAATATGCTTTCCAGATTCCGCTCCGGACCCACGTGGCAGTCCTCCACTTGTGGTGTGGTGAGCTATGGTACCACGATCGTGAGAATAGAGGCTGTGGTGCTTTCAAAAAAGTGCTAGCTGCAGCAGGAGACGGGTAAGTATGTAGGAATTTTTTAGGTTTACAATTTTTTACATTTCGGCCAAAAAAGACCGCTATGGAGCTGCAGAATATGAACGCACTTAGAGTTGGAGGATCCTCCAGTGGGCCGCAGATCTGAGACAATAAAGGACCCGAAGCTCGAGCAGAAGACAAGCTGCTTTGGAGGTGACTTTGGCGCCAGTCACTTGTCTCTAGGGTCTTACAGAGTGACTGACAAATGATCTGTTAGGCCCTATTCACACATCCGCAATGTAGTCCGCATGTATTCCGCAATTTTACGGAATACATGCGGACCCATTGACTGTGAATGGGGCCGGGAAAGATGCGGAGAGCACACACTGTGCTCTCCGCATCCGATTTTGCGGAGCGCGCCGCCGATTTTCCGGTCCGCGGCTCCGCAAAAAAAATAGAGCATGTCCTATTCTTGTCCGCAATTGCGGACAAGAAGAGGCATTTTCTATGGAGTTCGGGCAATGTGCGGTCCGCAAAAATGCGGAATGCACATTGCCGGTGTGTCCGTGTTTTGCGGATCCGCGGCTCCGTGGATCCGCAAAACACTTGCGGATGTGTGAATAAGGCCTTAGATCTGATGGATGATATGTCCCTTGTGTAGAGATGAGCGAACCCGTGGAAGTTCGGGTTTGGCCAAACTTCAGGTCAAAGTTCGGGTTCGGGACCCGAACTTGACCCCGAACCACATTGAAGTCAATGGGTACCTGAACCTTATTTTATTATTTTCCGTTATAACATGGTTATATCGGAAAATAACAGCATTCTTAAGACAGAATGCAAAAGAATATGGCCATTTAGGGGTTAAAAAAAAAACACAACTCACCTTATCCACTTGATCGCGCTGCAGGACCTGCTAAAGGACCTACAGTATGCGTGATGAGTGAAAATAGAAGAAGCTGCTGCAGCGCGATCAAGTGGATACCTCATTCACTTGAGCGCTGACACTCGTTCTGCACTGAAAGGCACTTTACCGGTTTTTAACGCCCCCAGTGGGGTCTATCTGGCCGTTATTCGCTATCACAGCTTAGGGGTGTGTCCTTTCTGCTGCAGTTCATATCCCTATCACAGTTTAGGGTGTGTCCTTTCTGCTGCAGTTCATCTCCCTATCACAGCTTAGGCCTTATTCACACGTCAGTAATTTTTCTTTCCAGAATCACGGTTGGTTTTTTTGCGGATCCGTGTTTCCGCAAAATTCTTCCATTTTTGTTTTTTAGGGTCCATTCACACGTCCGCAATTCTGTTCCGCATTTTGCGGAACGGAATTGCGGACCCATTAATTTCAATGGGGACAGACAATGTACCGCCCGCGTCCGCAATTGCGGATCCGCACTTCTGGGTCCGCAATCGCGTTCCCGAAAAAAATAGTGTTATTCTTGTCCGCAATTGCGGACAAGAAAAGGCATTTTCTGTATAGTGCCGGCGATGTGCGGTCCGCAAATTGCGGAACGCACATCGCCGATGTCCGTGTGGATCCGCAAAACACACACGGATGTGTGAATGGACCCTTAGTGTCTCCGTATACCTTTCGTGTTTCCATATTTCCGCAAAAATCTGGAAGAACAAGAAAAAAAAATGTTTCCAGGGTAACTTTTCATTTCTTGTGGATCCGTTATTACGGAATGCTCTCCGCATCTTTTGCGGACCCATTGAAATGAATGGGTCCACATATCTTCTGCATTATTTCCGCCTTTTTGCGGAAAAAAAAATACGGACGTTTGAATTAGGCCTTAGGGTGTGTCCTTTCTGCTGCAGCTCTCTCACTAATAACAGGGGGGAGGGGGTATGTTTTTCTGCTGAGTATTATTTAAGGCTGACACAACCCCTTTAATGCCTTTTTTTTTTTTTTTTTTTTACATGGGCTAGCATTTAAAGAAATGCTTATGTTCGATATATGCTCCGTGTAAAGGTGCTGGCGATCACCTGACTAATCTGCAAACACTCGTTTGCCGGCGGCGCATACAACTTTTTGTTTGCCGTTAGGACATTGTTCTGTGTAAACCGGGATGTGCTGATGAAAATCAGTGAATCTTTATGGGGAGGAGCGATCACAGCAGCAAACATTCATCCCCATACAATGGAGGTGACTGCTGCATTTAATGGCGATTCCGTTTTTTTAATGCATATTTATTTATTTTTTTGCTTTTATGGTAAAAACACCATAAAACTCATGCATTTTTTAAAAGCTCTGTTTTTTAGTTACACGTTTTACCTGTCTTTTTTTTTTTTTTTGCTTACAAGTCTATGCCTGAAAAAAAACTGCCACACCCAGAGCGTGCTGCGAAAAAACGCCAAGCGACCGAAAAAGCCTGGTTTAAAAAATGCAGTGTGTGACATCTGTCCACAGCGTTCTTTGCTAAAAAAAAAAAAACACCTACCTGTGCAACCACCCTAAATTCACCAATCACCGCAGCTCAGCAATCAGGCTATTATTGGGAGTGTTAGGTCAGTTCCTATAATTGCCTGTGTTAAGGGGCTCTGTTCATGCTTGGGTTATGGTCACCATAGCGCAGCAGTATTAGAAGTATTAATGGGGTTGTCCACCATCACTAGCTGATAAGCAGGGGTCTGACACCCTACACTCCTGCGGGCAGTGGTTGGCCGGAGGGGCTGTCGCCCTGGGTGCGAAACTGGCAGAGGGGTGTCCGGCTGCCGGGGCAATGCTTGTTAACAATGCCATTCACTCTCTGGCAGGCAGCGCGCTGAGTGCATACCGCCATCCAGTGATGGCGCCATCGGGATGAGCGCAGTGATGAGTTATCACAGCGCGCGTGCCTGGCTTTCTGGTCGGCTGCGCTGCCGCTACCCTCTATTCCTTGAAAAGTACTCCTCTGCTCGCTGCCTAGTAGTCTACTCTCTCTGTGGGGCTGGCTGGGGGCCGCATGGGGCCTAAAAGGGGACTGGGAATTAATTAAAGGGGTTGTACCAAGTTTTGAAGTTATCCCTTATTCACAGGATAGGGGATAACTAACTGAGCAGTGGTGGTCCGACCGCTGGGACCCCCACTGATCCCGAAAACCGGTGTCCCGTTCCTCTGATCTGATGGAGTCCTAGGTTAGACATGTGCCCTGCAGCTCCACTCGTTCTCTATGGGACCATCGGAAATTGCCGAGCTATGTACTCACCTATCTTCGGCAGTCCCATGGCGAATGAATGGAGTGTCCGCTCCATCAGATTGGGAAGAATGGGGCTCCCAATATCATGGTGTAATATGCAATCAGTGGTAATACGTGTTCATGGTTTTGACAGTATTAGGCTACGTTCACACGACGACAATTGTCGCGCGACAATTTGGGAACCACTACACTGCAACATTTGTAGCGCGACATTGATGTCACATTAATGTCGCGCGACAATTTTTATAATGAGAGTCTATGGTGGTGTCGCACGTGTAACATGCAACATGTTGCGACTGCGACACAACAGTCGCAATAAATCCATCCCGGATGGATTTTTGCCGACTGTCGTGTCGCAGTCGCAGCATGTCGCATGTCGCACTGCGACACCATAGACTCCCATTATAAAAATTGTCGCGCGACAATTGTCATCGTCTGAACATACCCTTATTTGTCTGTTATAGTGCTTAAAGAGGACCTTTCACCTGAAAATGCAAGTTGAAATAAAGATATACCCTTACTTGCCGGCCCCCGTGGTGCTTATTCAGTTCTTCTTTTTTCACTATGTGCCCCCGTTTGTCCGCGGTGCCCCCCGCAATATTTCCCGCCTTCCATGCTAATGAGCCATTCGGCTCAACTGGGCGGGGCTGCAAAAGTTCTCCCGGGCGTGTCTTTATTCTCCCTGGCACGGAGCGCATCCAATCAGCGCGCTCCGCTCTTAGCCAGGGAGGAGAAGCTCCAGTTCTCGCGAGATTCGCGAGAACTGGAGCGATTTCATCCATCCTGAGCCGGCGCCATCTTGGATTCCCGCGGCGAGCATTCACGCTGCTCCGATGCTCACCGCGGGAGTCCAAGATGGCGCCGGCTCAGGATGGATGAAATCGCTCAGTTCTCGCGAATCTCGAGAACTGGAGCTTCCTCCCTGGCTAAGAGCGGAGCGCTGATTGGATGCGCTCGTGCCAGGAGAATAAAGACACGCCGAGAACTTTTGCAGGACCGCCAGTTAAGCCGAATGGCTCATTAGCATGAAAGACGGAAATATTACGGGGGCACCATGACAAACTGGGCACATAGTGAAAAAAGAAGAACTGAATAAGCACCAACGGGGGCCGGCAAGTAAGGGTATATCTTTATTTCAACTTGCATTTTCAGGTGAAAGGTCCTCTTTAATGTTTTTGTTGGTAATGCTGGTTTTGCTATAGTCTTTTTATTTTTTTTATGCAGTATCAGTGGGGTTGGACTGGCCCAGCAGAGTACCAGAAGGTCCTCCAGGGGGCCCATGCTCTGACAATAATAGACCCCTAATCAGGGGTGCACCTCCAATGAGGCCAGGTGAGGCGATTGCCTCAGGCAGCCAAACCTAGAGACAACGGGCGGCGATGACAGGGCGCTTCCATTGTGGAAGTTCTCATCTCTCTAATCAACTGTATTACAGTAGGCCTATAACAGCAGAGCTGGAGGGGGGCACTAATTCAATTTTTGCCTCAGGCAGCAGAAAGGCTAGGTGCACCCCTGCCCCTAATAAAACAGGTCCTAAGGTCCTATATACATAGAGGGTGGGGTCCGACGCTGAGCAGCGTGCACATACAGCACAGAAGCCTTATAAGAGGTCATCCCTAAGGCTGGGAACACACCTAGGCGTTTCTGAATCACGCGTATGACGCGCGTTTTTGGATGCGCGTTTTTGTAACTAAGAAACGCGCATCATACGCGCGATTCAGTGATTCTCCCCTATGGAGATAACGCCCCAAAGAAGCTCATGTACTTGTTTGGGCGTTGGGCGTTTTACAGCGCGTTCAAACGCGCTGTAAAACGCCCAAATGTGAACCATGCCCATAGGGATGCATGGCTTTTCACATGTTGAGCGTTTTTCAGCACGTATGAACGCGCTGAAAAACGCTCAGGTGTGTTCCCAGGGTAAGAGAACTTCTTCCCAGGTTCCACATTTGATTTACGTTCTCTGAAGACCTAGGCTGTCCTATTTTCTCATAGTACTGTTTGTCAGTTCTGCAGTATTAATCAGATTTTTCAGTATGCCACCACGCCACCACAAGCTGAGACACCGTGTATGCAGGACCCCAGCCCACAAAAGACATTGAGCGAAAACTAGGTTGACTCACATCTCATGTCAAATAGGGTGAAAATGGAACATTATTGCTTTATTTTTGAAATCTAAAACAGAAGTTCATACTGTACAAACCACAACCTGGTGGCGGGACATTAACATCTGTGTGATTTCATGAAATGTCACCTCTCTGTTCTATATGTCGGTGGTGACACATGTTCCAGTGGGGGAAATGAATGAAATACAGAATTCAGATGAAAAAGATGCTAATTGACGTTTTTTTTCAAACCAATGAAGTCTTCCAGCTAAATGTATTCATTAGAAAAATCTGATTAATAATGCTATTTTAGGCTTAGGCTTTGTAGTAGGGATGAGCAGACCCGTGGATATTCAGGTTCGGTACCACTTGAAACCGAACCCGAGTTTGGGAAATGTTTTTTTACAGTAGAAATCAATTTATAAAGTTATTGCGCGAAGTCTCACGAGACTTCGCGAAGCAATAACTTCGGCTCATCGGAGCCAATACACTCCTGCTCCATACAGTATCAGAACAAAGTTTTATGCGAATCGACTTCGGATGGTTTATCTGAAGTCAATTCGCTCGTTCTTAGTAATAAGTCACAGCAACTGGACTTCAAGAAAAAAAAAATACAAAAATTCAGTTTCACTGACCTAGTACTACGGATATACCTTGACTTGGATGAACGAGAACCTTCACAAACATCTAATAGGTTTATGTGTGACGTCCCATAAGTTTTGTCTCTGGAGGCAGTGTTTCACATTGAAGAGACTCAGCAGCGTACAGTGACTTCTTTGTAAGGCAATGCTCCATGGGAAAAAAGTATGCAAATTAGTTCCTGCCAGCCAAACCAGAGCTCCAAAGGGGTAATCCTACAAATCTACAACTTCACATATCTGGAAGACCTTCTTCCCTTTATGTGAATAGGCAGCAGCTCATCAAGCACCTGCATCTCCTAGCTCATGTTAACCCCTACTTTCCCTGCATAGAAAATAGTCCGTCGCATATAGCCCCGCAGATACATTATGATATGTAAGGCCTCCAAAATGTCCTTCTGAACTCTCTAGAGAGGGGTACAAATATACATTGCTATGAAAGTAGGCATTATAGGTCTTGGATAACACCTTTAAATCCCAGAAAACCCTTATAACGTTACATTATAAAACTTATAGTTTTTTTAACCCTTTAGTTTCCAAAGGCCATAACTGTTCAGTAAGTTCTAACTCATTGATCTCCAACCTGTGGCTCCAACTCTGGTAAAACTACAACTCCCAGCATGCCCTGCTGTAACCTCTAAACGCTCTAGATTCTCAGAACAAAAGTGGCAAATACGATAACAGCCGATGAGGCAGGAAAAAACGCCATAAAACGAGGCTATCTGGAATCTCCAGGCCGCTGGGGATGAAGGACCTCTTTGTGTCCACGGATTATGAGGTTCCCACATTACAGATGCTTGTACAATTCGTCTTCTATCATCTAATTTATTGGATGGTGTAAATGTCACAGGGAAAGCCCAAGTGTTTCCTGTAAGTAAGCGATTTCCTGCCTGGATGCGAGGAGAGGGTGGAGGCAGAGCTGCAGGCACGGGAGGCAGGCAGCGCTCTTAATTATATGTGTCAGAAGGAAGGGACTCAGGGGGTTTTCCCTCCTGATTCTGGGCATATCCCATGACGGATTCCCACATGTGTCCTCAGGATCCTTTGAATGTTTCCAGGCAATGTGTATGGGATCTCAATCCGCATTGTCACCTCTAGCTTTCAAAAAATCTCCCCCTGAAAGGTTGAAGGTTGGTCCATACACTGGGGTTGGTGACCTCGATATAAGTCGGAGAGGTACCAGGCTGCACCAGTGACTGTTGGCTTTTGCCCGTCCTGGGACTGTCATGGCCTGCCCTATCTATATGCTGCTAGCGGGGTTGTACCTGTCACCCTGCATGGATGATCCCTCCACCTCCGTGGGCCCTCACTACCTGTTACGTACACCTTTGACTGCAAGCATGCACCACGCATATACACTGCACCCATAGGAGTATGGTCCCTCGACCACACAGTAGCTATGGGTAGGTTCACACATCCATTTAACTGATCAGAATGCCTGCCGGAGTTCACCGGATCTGGCCTAGCCAGATAATACCGCAGCCGGGGATCTTGTTTTTGGCCGGACAAATGCTGGTTTTTGGCCAGACAAAAACTGTGCAAGCAACATTTTTTGTCTGGTTGCTTTCCAGCGTTTTGCCGGAAAGGGGACGGTTTCCTGCCGGATCCCATTATAGTCAATGGAGTCCAGTGTTGAAGGCAGTATCTGCCGAGGCCGGATCCGGTGAACTCCAGCAGGCTGTTCTCTGCTGAAACAACATGCCGGATCAGTTAAAGTGTAATTATCATTCTTTTTTTTTTTTCATTTTTGTAATGTATAGGGTCAGTGATACTGACCATTTTTGTAATATACTTTACTGAAATTGTACATTTCTTTTAGAAAAATAGCTCTAAAGTGGCCCATTTTGAGCCTTAGCAGCGCTCCTCTGTCTTCTGTTTACATAACATTGGAGAATTGCTGAACACTGACCATGTTATGTAAACAGAAGACAGAGGAGCGCTGCTAAGACTCAAAATGGGCCACTTTAGAGCTATTTTTCTAAAAGAAATGTACAGTTTCAGTAATTAAAGTATATTACAAAAATGGTCAGTATCACTGCCCCTATACATTACAAAAATAAAAAAAAGAATGATAATTACACTTTAACTGATCCGGCATGCTGTTTCAGCAGAGAACAGCCTGCTGGAGATCACCGGATCCGGCCTCGCCAGATACTGCCTTCAACGCTGGACTCCATTGACTATAATAGGATCTGGCAGGGAACCGTCCCCTTTCCGGCAAAACACTGGAAAGCAATAACATTGGAGAATTGCTGAACACTGACCGTGTTATGTAAACAGAAGACAGAGGCTCAAAATGGGCCACTTTAGAGCTATTATTCTAATAGAAATGTACAATTTCAGTAATTAAAGTATATTACAAAAATGGTCAGTATCACTGGCCCTATACATTACAAAAATAAAAAAAAGAATGATAATTACACTTTAAGCAGAGATGTGAACCTAACCCTAACACAGTCCGTCCTTTTGGGAAAAGAGGTACCACTTCTTTAAAGGGGGTTTTCCGAATTCATATATTCATGATAGGTCATCAGTATATGATCAGTGGGGGGATCCAACTCCCGACACCTCCACCAATCAGCTACTTGAAGAAGCCAGTGAGCACCGAAGCCTCTTTCCACGCTAGTGACAGCACGTTTACCGGTCACATGGCCTAGGCACAGCTCAGACCCATTCATGTGAATAGAGCTGCAATACCAAGCACAGCCACTATCCAATGTGTGGTGCTGTGTTTGGCATGCTGTGAGGAGGACGCAGAGCTCAACGAGCACCGCAGTCTCTTCAAACAGCTGATCGGTGGTGGTGGTGGTGGTGCTGGCGGTCAGATCCCTACCAATTAGACATTGGTGACCTGTCCTGGGGATAGGTGTATAGGATCCCTGGAAAACCCTGATTCTGAATACAGTGATAACTTCCACACAGGTTCTCTTCTGCTTGAAGAACAAATTGCAAGACTTGAAACTTCTCTTAAAGGGGTTCTCGGGGAATCAAATATTGATGTCCTAGTTTCAGGGTAGGTCAACAATATTTGATTGTTGAAGGCTTGACTTTCGATTTCCCCTCCGATCAGCTTTTGAAAGGGGACTGCAACCTCTTCATAGTATACCCAGCACAGCGCCGTACATTGTATAGTGGCTGTTCTTGGTATTGCAGCTCAATCTCATCACTTGAATGGAACTGAGCTGCGTAAAGGCGATGTGACTCATGGATGTGACGCTACGGCCCCTTCCAACAGCTGATCGTCGGAGGTGCCAAGAGTCTGATTCCCACCAATCTGATATGGCCTATCCTGATGAGGCAGCCCCTTTTAAGCCCTAGACTTGGTTGGACAGGCCTCGCAGTAGGCCTCAGGGCATTCAGTCTCCCACCATCTGCTGGACACCCCAAGTCTGGCCAACGGCACACACAGCCCACACTGTCCCAACAATGTCTCCCATAGTCTTCCAGTCTAACAACACCCTGTCTTTGGGGCTTTTAGCTTATTTTGTCGCACCTGTTCGTAACCTAGGGTGGTAGAGGAGGTAAGCTTCCACTGTTGATGACTTTCCCATACACTGGAGAAGAGTGGAATGATCTATCTAGACTATGATGAGATTAAATTGGCCCATTCCCTGACGTAATGATGATCACAAGGCCCCAATGTTGGGATGACCTGAGCTTGGAGCCCTCATCCATAGGCTTTATCCAGTGGCAGGGTGGCCTCATTGGCACTAGAATATACAGAACAAAATCTCTTGGCCTAAAGACATAATGTGCACCTCAATTCGGGCACAATGCGTGGTTGATTAGTGTGAGACCAGCTTCTGTTAAAACTAGGTCGCACCAACCACAAGCCATAATTGCCATAATTGGGTCATTTATTTTTATTTTTTTTGAAGACAACGGTGGCAACGGTGTGTAGATTTCTTCAGAGGCGTCATGGCCTAGCTGTACGGTCTTAGTCATGGTAGCATCATCACTGATGTCTCTTGTGCAATCGCAGTGATTAATGGCGTGTGGCACCTGTGACTGGCGGATCTCCAAAAGGGGCTGTTTTACTGCTGCCATTGAAATCCAGATGAATGAGAACATAGAGGTTGTAATTCCCCGTATCGCACAATGTCATCCTGACTTGTCAGGATTTTACGGAACCGCTGCAGACTGCTGCAGGTGACTTCGGAGTATGATTCATACAGACGGAGACAAATCTGAGAGATAAAACCATGTGACATAATAAAGAGATTCCAAATAAGTCATTACCTGTCAAAAAAGATTAAAAAAAGACAGGAACTGGGAGAT
The DNA here is from genome assembly GCA_033119425.1 of Bufotes viridis. Lineage (NCBI taxonomy): Eukaryota > Metazoa > Chordata > Amphibia > Anura > Bufonidae > Bufotes > Bufotes viridis. Next base: position 25,926,159 of record CM065597.1, on the reverse strand, counting down.
ATATCCTATCTATCTATCTATCTATCTATCTATCTATCTATCTATCTATCTATCTATCTAATACTGTATATATCTATCTTTCTAATATTTATCTCATATCTATCTATCTATTATTTATCTCATATCTATCTATCTATCTATTATTTATCTATCTGTCTATCTACCTATGTATCTAATATCTATCTTATATCTACAGTGGGTATAAAAAGTCTACACATCCCTGTTAAAATGTCAGGTTTCTGTGCTGTAAAAAAAAATTAGACAAAGATAAATTATTTCAGAACTTTTTCCACCTAATGCGACCTATAAACTGTACCACTCAATTGAAAAACAAACTGAAATCTTTTAGGTGAAGGGAAGAAAACAAAAAAAAAAATTTATTAATGTGATTGCATAAGTCTGCACTTATAACTGGGGATGTAGCTGTGTTCAGAATTAAGCAATCACATTCAAAATGCTGTTAAATAGGAGTCAGCATACACGTGCCATCATTTAGAGTGCCTCTGATTAACACCAAATAAAGTTCAGCTGCTCTAGTTGGTCTTTCCTGAATTTTTCTTAGTCTCATCCCACAGCAAAAGCCATGGTCCACAGAGAGCCTCCAAAGCATCAGAGGGATCTCATTGTTAGAAGCTATCAGTCAGAAGTGTACAAAAGAATGTCCAAGGCATTAAATCTACCATGGAACACAGTGAAGACAGTCATCATCAAGTGGAGAAAATATGGCACAACAGTGACGTTACCAAGAACTGGACGTCCCTCCAAAATTGATGAAAAGATGAGAAGAAAACTGGTCTGGGAGGCGACCAAGAGGTCTACAGCAACATTACAGGAGCTGCAGGAATATCTGGCAAGTACTGGCTGTGTGGTACATGTGACAACAATCTCCCGTATTCTTCATATGTCTGGGCTATGGGGTAGAGGGGCAGGACGAAAGCCCTTTCTTACCAAGAAAATAATCCAAGCCAGGCTTTATTTTGCAAAAACACATCTGAAGTCTCCCAAAAGCATGTGGGAAAAGGTGTTATGATCTGATGAAACCAAGGCGGAACTTTTTGCCCATAATTCCAAAAGATATGTTTGGCGCAAAAACAACACTGCACATCACCAAAAGAACCCCATCCCCACAGTGAAGCATGGTGGTGGCAGCATCATGCTGCTGGGGCTGCTTTTCTTCAGCTGGAACTGGGGCCTTAGTTAAGATAGAGGGAATTATGAACAGTTCCAAATACCAGTCAATATTGGCCCAAAACCTTCAGGCTTCTGCTAGAAAGCTGAACATGGAGAGGAACTTCATCTTTCAGGTCTTTAAAGTTTTGGAATGGCCGAGCCAGAGCCCAGACCTGAATCCGATTGAGGATCTGTGGGGTGATCTGAAGAGGGCTGTGCACAGGAGATTCCCTCGCAATCTGACAGATTTGGAGTGTTTTTGCAAAGAAGTGTGGGCAAATCTTGCCAAGTCAAAATGTGCCATGCTGATAGACTCATACCCAAAAATACTGAGTGCTGTAATGAAAATCAAAAGGTGCTTCAACAAAGTATTAGTTTAAGGGTGTGCACACTTATGCAACCATATTATTATTTTTATATTTTTTTCTTCCCTCTACCTAAAAGATTTTAGTTTGTTTTTCAATTGAGTTGTACAGTTTATAGGTCACATTAAAGGTGGAAAAAGTTCTGAAATGATTTATCTTTGTCTCATTTAGATATAAGTAGATAGATAGATATTAGATACATAGATAGATAGAAAGATAGATAGATCTGAGATGGATGGATGGATAAATAGATATAAGATAAATAATAGTCAGATAAGAACTGAGCTATACTGAGTGTTTGTAAGTTCAGAGATCAGCAATAAATAGCCATCAGCTGAGCTGCCTGATGGATCACAGTAAAAACACAGAGCCTGCTACTAGAGAATCTCAAGGCTGTACAGAGAAAGGGGCTCAAAATGTTTAATAAAGAGTAAAGACCACTGAAAAAATATTTTTAGCTCAAAATTAGTACAATGCAATAATCAAAAAATGCACACAATGGTGTCCATAGACTTTATGCCCTCCTATGGATCCTTGAAGAATGTATAGCTTCTATGTGCATTCCATGTTTTTCTCACTCCCATCTAAATGGACAGGGATAGGACCTGCAACTCTTTTTATGGACTTAGCACGTGGATTGGTGAAGACAGATGTGTGTGTGGCCCTTTTAACTAGTATAGGTCTGTGTACTAGAATTTTAAAAACATTACACTGAAGGAAATTACAGCCGTGTCTGTGAGCCCTAAGGAGAAATCCACGCTCTAGGCTTGGTTCACTTCCCATAGCTAGTCAATTAACATTGTTCTGCTATTATAACTTCAGTATGCACTAAGGTTGAGTCTGTCAATGCACTGGTGGGGGGGGGGGGGGGGTCTGCAGCAGATCTGCACCCAGGATGCCACAGGACACGATGCGTGTTCTCGGATTTTTCTATCATTCTTTCAATCTTCTAAATATCTTTGTTTCCCCATATAGAAACTCCTTTTATATAAGTAGCTTTCTGTCTCTTCCTTTCCCTTGGGTCTGACTATTTGTAGTAAAGAATGTTCTACTTGTTCCTTTTTAAGGACATTTGAAGCAAATTATTTCTCGAGTTATTCCGCGTATAATCTTTAGGGCCCCATTCACCTGTTTATATGCAGCTCCATAGGCCAAAAGCACCATCTTGGCCACAGTCCCGGAGAATTCCCCTTTATAATAATACTACTAGTTGGTATGGCACCCACATATTCTGTAGCTCTTCGGGCAAAACTTAGCGGATCCCACTCAATTTGGTGGGTTTGGGCGACTATATTATATATAGGGGGTATCTCACCTCTGCCTCTTAGGACAGATGTTGGGAGACAGAAGGATTGCTACATGCCCAATACTTTGTTCCCATGGGAGATAAGACGCTGCCATAGGAGTCTGTTGGGATGTATGAAGATGCAACGTTAAATGGGTATTCTGCGTTCTTACTACAGATCGATATCAGATCAGCAATGGCACCGCCAATCAGCTGTTTAGCTGTGGCACTTGAAGCTGGTGCAAGAAATACACAGCGCTGTCCATTGTGTAGTGGTCGGACCTGGTAACTGCAACACTGCGCAGTTACTAGCTCAGTCCACTAAACCATGTCAGGCTAGCTAGTTGAGGACAGGGGGAGTGGAGCTATCTGTATCCAGGCCTGGTTATCTATGGGCCTTGGGCGATGATCATGTGACATAGACCTCCTTAAAGAAGTTAGGTTTCAAGCCATGCTTAAAACTGGAAATATATAGAGCAAGCATGATGGTCTGAAGAAGTGAGTTCCACAGAACGCGTGCAACACAGGAGAAGTCCTCCAAACGGGAGTAAGGATGTAATAGAGAAAGATGAGAGTTGTAGATGATTGGTCTCTTCAACTTCATATAAAAGGATGGTAATAAAAGAAAAAAACTATGTATGCAAATTAGCTCTCCCAAAAGAAAAGAGCTCGGGGCCTCTAATGCCACCAGATGTAAGGTAGCTATCCTACAAGTCAATGTTTGACCTTTCAAACAGGCCTTGAAGCATAACTTAGAAAAAAGCTAAGCCAGTAGCTCATCTGCAGACAGCTGTTTCAGGGATTGTCTCTCATCAGTACAGGGCAGAGAGAACTGGCTTATATGGGTGAGAGGCCTTCGTCAGGATACAGGTGCTACTATAGCTCCTCTGCTCTGAACTGATGAGGGGCAATCACCCGAAACAGCTGTCTGCAGATGAGGTACTGGTTTACAGTATCTTTTATCCTGACTTAGGTTTCAATGCCTGTTTATCAGGTTGAACATTGACATAGGAAAGCTACCTTACATCTGGTGGCGTAAGAGGCTCTGATATCTTTTCTTTTTTTGGAAAGAGAGCTAATTTGCATATCCCCCCCACCCCACCCCAGAGAAACATTGCTTAGTCAATAGGAATCCTCATGCCTAATAAGTGTTATTGTAGCATCCCCAAGTCAGAGCAATGTGTGGGACTAACCTGGGGAATGCCAGTGATGGAGAGGCCGGCACGCTGTTCCTCTGGGGCACTCTCTGGGTTCTGGAGGGACACAGCCAAGTGCAATGTGAGGTGCCCTTGGTGTTGTAGATTAACGTGCCTATGGCTAAGTCCCTGATGTTTCGTGACGCCAGTGCCAGTAAACGGTGGCACACCGTATTTATAGTGGGAATAATGGAGGTGCAGACTTGTATCTTGAAACAGAATTCCAACTTTACTGAAACAGTGGTAATACAGAAGGCACTCTCTTAAACAGTTCTTTTGCAGACAATTGGCTTTGGTACGATCTCAATTACAGCAGGCTTGTATCCAGCAAGGTAAACAGAGGGTTAAATAACAGGACTTTTGAATTGCAGGTGAACCTTACTTTCTTCCTGACTTGTCCTGACTGGCAATTATACTTCAAGGCCCCAATGCCCTACTTCTGGCTTATATCCTTGAATCTCCAGTTTGCTGCGTACCTCCTCTGACACTACAGTACCTCTTGCTCTAGGGATTGCCTCAGCTTGACTCCTGCTGACCTGCCTAGGCCCGTGACATGTGGCCTTCACAGACTCCAGGGTCTGCACTCCTTCACAGGCCCATGGCCTGGACTAGACTTCACAGGCTCATGGCCTGCACTTGTCTTAGACACAGTCTAAACTGAATTTCCCTTCCCTGCCTGGGCCTTATATAAACTAGGGCTCCCTAGCTCCCTCTAGTGACTAGAGCTGGAATGACATCCCTAGCAGGCCTGCACATGGCAATAACACAGTAACAGGGAAATACATAGCATTACATTACATTAGATATATTACACCAATCTCCTCAACTCCTGAGGGGAACAACAACACACAAGTGACCCTTCTGTAGTGACGGGCATTACAACTCCCGTACACTACATACCCCGCTGCTTTAAGCTGAGTACGACCTCGTACTCTAACAGGGCCCCGCCCGTCTGGAATTTTCACCTGAAAGAGAAAAGGAACATGCAGGCATACATACTCATCAGTAATCAATTCCATCTGCATTGACAATTATTATCAGGTCCAGCTGGCAAAGGAGAAGTGCGGTGACAAGGGGCGTCGTTCTCTTCCTTCAGGATAATGAGTGGAACTGGGGCGCTGACCTGGCACAGCGGATGTTAGGGAATACCAGGATAGTCCATGACTGAATAAAACGATAGGTCCATAATAAGAGCAATATCTCAGAGGCTCACACATAGGAAGTCCATCTCTGGGCACATAGACTTAGATAAAATTTGTTAATAAATACGGTCAGCAGCACATACATAAAATGACAATACAGGACTCTGACAATACCAGGGAAACACCTTCCTGGCAAGTCCTGCGTATTTTTAAAGTGCTGACATAAAAGCACCCTTTCAACCTGAAATGGGGGTTAAAAAGGGATAAAGTGCAAACAAAAGCACAACTTGGATTTGTTAAAGTACTTTTTCAGAAGCAGGCAGGATGTCCCTGGAACAGAAAGAGGCAGGCTGGGAGCAGTGGTTCACAGTGGCAACTTAGCTTCACAACAATGCCACCGGCCGTGGGGAACTGGCAGCAAGCTCCACCAGCCTGACAAACATAAAGGGACAGTTCCTGCAACACAGATGATGTCCCTGTGAGGATGAGCAAAAATGGCCTAGCAGGCCTGCTCACAGGTACGTGTCAAATTCTTCTGACTCCTCTGTGGGTGACACGGGTGGCTCCTGCGCCTGCTGATCATGCGGAGCAGGCCACAGCTGGGTGCCATCCGGATGGAAAACGATAACAGGCACCGAACTCCCCGGGGTCACAACCGGCTCAACTTCCTCTTTAAGGCCGGCAACTCGTCGGCGGCAACATGCATAGCTGAGCTCCGGTCTGTAGGGTATTGCTGGCTCCGCTGGACGGGATGCTGCAACTTGGCGCAGGCCATCAAGGTCTGTTGCGATCTGTTCTTCCAGCGCGTCTTTCCCACAGCTGGATTCCGGTTCAGTCGCAGCAGGGACGGGGGAAGTCTCGTCACTTTTCTTTAACAGCTCCGTATCACTCCGCCGGGCAGCACGTACCGCATCTTTCAGGGCCTCCCCCTGCTTCAGGAGGCCTCGCCCTGCATCGGACCCGCCCCCTAGACACTCCGCAATAGGGTAGGCGGTGGCCAAATTAAAATCCATGTAGATGGGCGGTATCCCAGGGCAGCTTTCTCCTCCCTCTTGGAGGGTTTCGGCGCCAACTTTTCGCGCCACTGAGGACAGTGATGGTGCAGGAAGAAGTCTAACGGCGCCGGCGGCCATCTTGGGCGCCATGATGCAGCTATTCACTGACAGCAAGCAGGACGATAAAAAGTCCATAAAAACACACTTTCACACCGCGCTTTTTCCTCCAGACTAGCGCGATATCTGGGAACGCTGCTGGGGTGATTTTTTTGCACAATTCTTGGCCACAAAAAGTTCAATAAACAAACAGGCGTTTTGTCACTTGGCAAACTGGTTAAGGCACAAAGTTCACGTTTTGCTCACAGTCCGTAAAACGTGCGTATCCTGTTCGTGACGCCAAAATGTAGCATCCCCAAGTCAGAGCAATGTGTGGGACTAACCTGGGGAATGCCAGTGATGGAGAGGCCGGCACGCTGTTCCTCTGGGGCACTCTCTGGGTTCTGGAGGGACACAGCCAAGTGCAATGTGAGGTGCCCTTGGTGTTGTAGATTAACGTGCCTATGGCTAAGTCCCTGATGTTTCGTGACGCCAGTGCCAGTAAACGGTGGCACACCGTATTTATAGTGGGAATAATGGAGGTGCAGACTTGTATCTTGAAACAGAATTCCAACTTTACTGAAACAGTGGTAATACAGAAGGCACTCTCTTAAACAGTTCTTTTGCAGACAATTGGCTTTGGTACGATCTCAATTACAGCAGGCTTGTATCCAGCAAGGTAAACAGAGGGTTAAATAACAGGACTTTTGAATTGCAGGCGAACCTTACTTTCTTCCTGGCTTGTCCTAACTGGCAATTATACTTCAAGGCCCCAATGCCCTACTTCTGGCTTATATCCTTGAATCTCCAGTTTTACAGTGTACCTCCTCTGACACTACAGTACCTCTTGCTCTAGGGATTGCCTCAGCTTGACTCCTGCTGACCTGCCTAGGCCCGTGACATGTGGCCTTCACAGACTCCAGGGTCTGCACTCCTTCACAGGCCCATGGCCTGCACTTGTCTTAGACACAGTCTAAACTGAATTTCCCTTCCCTGCCTGGGCCTTATATAAACTAGGGCTCCCTAGCTCCCTCTAGTGACTAGAGCTGGAATGACATCCCTAGCAGGCCTGCACATGGCAATAACACAGTAACAGGGAAATACATAGCATTACATTACATTAGATATATTACACCAATCTCCTCAACTCCTGAGGGGAACTACAACACACAAGTGACCCTTCTGTAGTGACGGGCATTACAACTCCCGTACACTACATTATCCACAAGGAGAAATATTATAATCCACCCCCCCCCCTCGGATAATAAAAACAATAACTGGTTATTCATAATGCATCAGATATCTGACTACTACATACATAGGACACATTTCGGTATTCTGCATCTTACAAAATATCACGGTTAAAAAGGGAAGTCCTGTCAAACTGAGCTTCAGATAAGTCATAGAAGAAGTTAGAAGATGGCATTGGTTAAATCTGGGATCTCTGCCTGAGCCAATTCCCAGAACTAAATGGCTCTATAGAGAGATCAAACCCCTTTTGTACTGCCCAGAATAACTGGAACTCTGACGCAAACGAAAGACCATTCAAGTCAATGAAACATTACCGAGACGGTTCAACATTCCAAACTTATGATCGTGACACATTATAAACATATTTTGACTGTATTTCCTCCTTAAAGAGCATCTGTCAGCAAAATCAACAGCATAAAATCAGGCATACTGCACGGTAGAGTTGACTCTGCTGATTAAAATGATACCTGTCTTATGCAAATCAGTTGCAGCATTTCTGAGAAAAAAAGTCTTTTATTCGTTATGTAAGTTAGGGCTTTAGTGCACTGAGGGGCGGGGCCTAAATCCTCTTTGTAACAGTTTGTCAGTGCTGGCCACACCCCTCAGTGCACTAAAGCCCTCACTTGCATAAAGAATAAAAGACTTTTTGCTCAGGAACACCACAACCGATTTTCACAAGGCAGGTATCATTTTAATTAGCAGAATCAACCCTACGAGACAGCATAATTAGTTTAATAGTGTTGATCCTACTTACAGATGCTCTTTAAGTCTACATGTACATGGAATATTCGAGTAGTTGTTATTTTGATCTATAGATGTTCATATGTTGTGTATGCTTTTTTGCAATCTACCTATGTAGCTGCTTTGAAAATTCTACAGGTTTCTCTTGGAAACAGACATTATAGCCCCACCCACAGTCAGATATGTATTCGGCTTTAAATATTGGACTGAGCTCCTACAAGAGGCGTAAATGGGGAAGAAAATGCTATGTAAATGGGAATCAGTATAGGATAACTAATACTAATGACGTACTGTATATGCAGGATACAGTGTGTTATATGTCGGCGTTCCCCTTTAAAAGATTATCTGTATAGAAACAAGACACATTAAAGGAGGATCCTGTGCAAATAAGCTTGAGGTGGTGAGCGCTGGCTTACTGTTAGGGGGGATTTTGATGGAGATGCAGGTGGATAGGCAATTTAGAAGAGGTGGATTTTAAAGAATTGCTCGAAGAGATACTAATACGGCGAGCGAGGATGATCGAGAGGATAGAAGAAGAGGAGGTTACGACAGCAGATGAAATGGTAGGTCAGAAACAGAGGTCAGTATATGAGGTACATATGGGGCGGTATCAATGTTCATAGTATTTTAAAGGGGATGTGGAGTAGGGGTACGGTTATATGACAGTGAAAGTGAAAAAAGTCCATTAAAACTGCATACACTAGCTATTTTGCATCAGTGTGTGCATCCATTTTCTGTCTGTCTGTCCGTTTTTAAGGTTCATTTTGGATCCATTTTTAATGGCTGTTAAAAATGGATGAATTTAATTGGCTTTTTTAAAACCCTGGGGTGCCCTCAATATATATTAATGCCCCCCACAGTGCCCCAAGTATAAATAATGCCCATGTGGAGTGCCCCCAGTAGATATATATAGTCTCCAGTATATATATGGTATTATGGGCCAATTTGTGCCCTCAATATCTATATTGGCCCCGTAGTGCCTCCAGTATATATGATAACTCTCTATGTGCCCCAGTATATATTATGGCCCCCTGAGTGTCCTCCCTGTATATGTTATTGATCCCTTTGTGCCCCCCTTAGTATCCTCCCTGTACATATTCTTACTCCCTTTGTGCCCCCCTTATATATTATGGTCCCCCATATATATAATGGCCCAACAGCTCCCCACCCCTTATAGTGCCGACAACAACAACAAAAAAAACACACCTCACAACAGGCACCTCACAATGTGAACACTCACTCCGCACTGGAGGCAGCAGGACCTTACACTCCCATTGTGATCATGTGACATCACCACGCTTGGAGCCTCAGGTCCTGCTGCTTCCAGTGCGGAGTGAGTGTTCCGGTGAGTATTTTTGACACAGTGTAGTGTAGTTTTTAACAGCTGTTAGAAAGGTGCACTTTTTCTGTTAAATATGGGCCCATTGATCTCAACGGGGTCCATCTGGCCATCAAAACTGCCAAAAATAGGAGATATCTTATTTTTTTGATGGCTGCTATTTGCCGGGCTGCTAATGGCCACGTGAATAGCCTCATAGACTGCAATGGTTCATAAAAATGTCTCTCACGTGGCCATTTTCACTCTCATTTGAGTGTATCCTAACCCATTTTCTTGTACCCTATAAGTGAATTTTGAGTTTATAGATGGGGTCCCATGTCCTCATCTCTCAGTCACAATGGTTACAAAGAGTGTCTCTTGCACTGGAGGACCTATCTTTGTCCTGATAACCACCTGATAGGGATGGGCACCGTGTAATTCTTCATTTCTCCTGTGGTGGTACTGCAGGGAAATTGAGCACTTACTGCCCTGTTTCCCAACTGGACGGGGGACTTTGTGTAGATCATTATTAAGGGATCTTTCTAACAAGTAGGAACTGTCCAAAGCAAAAAGAGGTTTTCAGAGGTTCTGATATTGATGACCTATCCTCAGGATTGGTCACCAATATCAGATTGGCTGGTGTCCGACACCCCAGCCAATCAACAGTTTGAAGAGGTCTTGGTGCTTCGGTGAGCAGCCTCCTCAAACAGGGGCGGCTTACCAAGCACAGCGACGTCTAATGGACATGTACTTGGTAGCAACTGTATTTGGCATAGCATAGGCCACATGGCCGATGGACGTGACATCACTGGCCTAGGAAGAGACCTTGGCCCGGAGCTGGACTCCTGCCAATCTGATGTTGATGACCTATCCTATGGAAGATTCTCTTCAACTAAAGATCCTCTTTTGATCTTCTAGTAATAGATGTCCATATGGTTTCTTCTTCCTTCATGTAAACAATTTCCTCACAGTAATTCATTATGTTTCATTTCCCAGGCAGTTTTCTCTTTCCTTTCTACAGGACCATGGTTTCTTCTTCCAGTAAGAGGCCCCTCCATGGTTGTTGTTCTCTACCAAGCTTCTACCCCTATTTGTAGTTGGTTATTAGTTTCCCTCTTAGATATGAGTCACCTGTTTTTTTTATCTCAGGCCTGGGATCTTCTGCTCTAGAACTCGTTTCTTACCTTAGTGGAAATGACAGTTCTCGTCATAGACGTACACAATGTGACAGAGGCTTTTACTGTTCCCCGTCCGTGAGTATGCGGAATCTATAGACCATCTGTTACAGTAAGCGTACAATGATTCTGCATATTTCTGCACCTACTGGTTCATCTGTGACTTCACTTAAGGGAACTGATCTCCAGCCACTTTCCTGTAGGCCTTTGTATGATTCTGAAACTGAAATCTCTGCATGTTTGTTCTTGTAGCAAGAGGCATGGAACTATACATTTTCCGTTATGAAAATTGCTGATGAGAGACCACAACTAATAATTTTCTGCCTCCGTCATAATCGCCGTGACACTCAAGTTCATAATAGTTTCAATGAAAAGCGTAAAAGTCATGAGTTGGTCATACAAGGCCTGAAATGACAGCCCTGTGCCAAGTGAGCTAAGTAGTCTAGGTGGGAATCAATGATGGCTTCCAACCAGCAAGTACTTTAAAGGGATTGTCTGAGATTTTGATATTGATGACCTATCTTCAGGACATCAATATCAGTTAGTCAGGAGTCCGAATCCTAGCAACCCCAGTTGTTTGAAGAGACTGCGGTGCTCCAGGGAGTGCTGTGGACTTTTCGTAGGCCAGTGACTTCACGTTCATCAGTCACGTGGCCTTGGCGCAGTTTAGTCTGAGCTGCAATACCAAGGACAACCACTAAGGTTGTACGGCACTGTGCTTGGTAAGTGTGAGGAGGCCTCGGTGCTCACGGTCTTCTCAAACAGCTGATCAGCAGCAGTGGCGGGTGTTAGACCCCGCTGATCTGATATTGATAACCTATCCTGAGGATAGGGCATCAATATGAAACACTTTGAAAATCCCTTTAATAATGTATCATGAATATTAATGTGAGCCATTAATGTGAGGACAGAAATGTGTATTACTGACCGTCAATGCCAAGAAAAGGAAATATTAAACTGGGAAAAAATTAAGGACTGAACTAGTAAGTGTCCTTTATTGAACTAAGCCTGAGCCGAGCGTATTTGTGTATGGCGACATAGCTATTCGCCAAACAGCTGTGTGAAATGTATTGCCAGATTTAAAGGCTAATAGGAACCAAAGTAAAAACCTTCTCAGCCATTCAACAAAGCTTGCTGCCAAACTTAAAGGCTATGTACAGCTTTGGGGGCATTTTTTTTTATTATTATTATTGCATTGTACTCATTATGAGGTAAAAATAATAAAAAAAAAATATGGAGTCCTTTTCTCTGTACAGAGCTGAGATGCTCTATTAACAGGATCTTAATTTTCACTGTCTTCTGTCAGGCAGGTAACTGACAGGGTCCTTATCTCTGACATTATAAACTTTGATTATAGCTCAGTTCTTATCTTACTGATAAGAATCTGGCTTAAATACCTGTTTATGACCTCTAATTTCGAGATATGGGTTATTACAGGACCTGCGAAAGTAGGATTCACACAGCTAGAAAAACAGTTAACCCTTTGTGACAGAACGGCTCAATATTTTTTTTAATAAAGACCAATTGAAAAAATGATTTTAAGCCCAAACTGAGTAAAATGCAATCATAAAAAATTGCCCCCAAAGGTGTACATAGCCTTTAAGATGTGGCTGAGTGATACCATAGATGTCCGCTGAAGCCCTTGCTATCGTTACCAGTCATCAAAAGGATTGCCTGCTTTACAGAAGAACATTCTCAAATACCCTGTTAAGGAATATAATGTTGATAGGAGGGGGCCATGCGTTCCCAATCCTCAATGATTAGCCAGAGCAAAGAGTCTGCTGTTCTGGAGGACTCGTCATGTCCAAGCATTAAATATATACGGTATATTGATTTGACTGAGCTCCATGTCATGCTCCATTTCCCCTGTGGTGGCACTGTAGGGAAACACGATCAGATTTCCTTGCAACTGCTCGCTGGGGTTTCCAGCAGAAGGACATCCTGAGATCAAATAATTTTTGAGGGCCCCATCTCATAGTGTTTTTAACCTTTATTAACATTGTCTATTTATTTTTCTATCATACGTTTTATTATTTTCCTTGTGTTATATTATTTCCATGTATTATAATAAAGTTTATTATTGCTTACCCGTGGTATTAATTACATCTGTATGACTAACATCTTTTTTATGCTTGATATTTATGACTGGATGTCACCTTGTAATTTTATTTTTCCAGAGCTGTATTAAAGAATTACTCCAGTTATGTAAAGTTATCTATCTAAAGTTAACTATCAACTCATTGGGGGTCCTTCTGCTGGGACCGCTACTGATTCTGAGAACCCCGTACCTCATGAAATTCCCCTAAAATGAGCAGCCGGTTGGGCATGCGTGCAGCTGCTCCATTCATTTCTATAGGAGTCCTGGAGATAGTGGAGCACTGTACTTGGCTTCCTGTGGTACTCCCACAGCATGCTTGACCAGCATCTCCGTTCATTTCCAGGGTTTCCACAGGGTCCCCATTCTAAGGGACGGACAGAAGTCTCTTGGCCCCACCAGAGTTAAAGGCATTATCCCAGGAGTAATCTAAAAAATTAAAATCAGACATCATATAGTACATGACAAAGCTAGAACCAGCCCTGTACCTCACATGGATCCAGAGATCTCCCCATTCATTGCTCTGCTAGATTTATATCAAGCCGACAGCTCAAGGGGAGTGTCTTTTCTGCTGCAGCTAAGGGGGCGTGTCCCAGCTCTACCTATCACAGCTCAGGGGGCGTGTCCCAGCTCTACCTATCACAGCTCAGGTGGCAGTTGAAAGATGAAACTGAGCATGTGCGACCATCTCAGTGAGCAGGACAAAGAAATAATAAAAACAACTAATAGCAGGTGGCGCTGTACAGATACATTTTATTGAATAACTCAATGGCTATGCTAAATGTTTAATTACATGCAATTACAAAAGTATTCAGAATCAGGTGCTGGTTTGAAAATTGTAGAATATTTTTCATGGGACAACCCCTTTAACGATTGAGAGCCCAATGTCTATGTATATAGGCCCTGTTTTATAAGGGGTCCATTTTTGTTAGATCTTGGGCCCACCGGAGGATCTGGTGGGCCAGTTCAACCTTCCTGTTCTCCCGTGGATAGGGGATAACTTTCCATGACCAGAATTACCCTTTAAATGGTCATTCTTGGACAGTTTTCATCACCTCATTAGTCTTTTGGCTCTTTATGGATCTGGTGTGATGTCAGCTTCTGCTGTTAATGGTTGGTACATGCATATTTTGTGCACTTTTCATCACCAATTGTTGTGCGGTTGGCCACAGAGCCTGCAGAGATGATGCACGTGTCGGAGATGATGCTATGCCAGCTAACGGCCTGATCCGCAGCACTATTTCCTTTTTACTTTTTCTTGTTGTTGTTTTTATGCTATCGTTGTACTTTGTGGTTGACTTTTGTTAGATAGATTTTGCTGTGTGGTTAAGAATAGTTAGTTTCATTTTTCTTCTACGGCACAATTTAGATCAATTTAGATAAGATATATCTTTATCTCTGCATAGGCACATGAACTTACTTTACCAGTGGAATAGTACTGACCTACATTTACATCTGTTCTTACCGGTATAGTCTGTGGCGGTGTACAAAAAGTATAATTATGTCTAGTTTGCCTAACGATTGGTGGAGATTTCTTTGGCCAGCTTGGTCACTGAGATTTTGATGACATTGATAAGTCTGAGGGAATACCTTACTGTCCCAGGTTGGATTTTTGACCATCCAAAGCTTTCTTACCAGGGTTATAAGGGTCACCAGGCCTGCCTGGTCACTTACCTGCCTCTATGCATAGAAATAAAATGTCTTGTCTTGGGTAGCCTTATGTCTAAGCCAGCATTACTACCTTAAAATCAGCCTATGAGCTAATTGGGAGAAGGTCCCACATTCAGAACCTCTTCTCTTAGTCAGAGAGTGTCTCTCTTTAGAGGGCTTGTCATGTCTAGGTTTTACCAACCCATTGATTTCAATGGGAGCTGTGTAATGCTAATTTCATCTTCTGGTAGCGCTGGAGAAGAATCAAACACGTACTGCCAAGTTTCCCCGCAGAGACCCAGCACTGTGGCCTATCAACAGGATGTGTCCATGATGGACATCTTTAAAGTGCTTGTCCAGGACTATAATACTGATGGCCTATCCTCAGGATAAACCATCAGTATCAGATTGGTCCAACACCGTGCACCGCCACCGATCAGCTGTTTAGTTGTATCACCGGAAGTCGGCTCCAGAACGCCACAGCTCCATCCATTCTGTACTGCTCCCATTTACTTCAGTAGGAGCCGCTCTGCACTTACCAGCTCCATTCACCACACATTGGATGTAGCTGTGGAGCTCTGGAGCCGACTTCCACTGCCAGAGCTATAACCCAACAGCTGATCTGTAGGCCTCTCCTGAGGATCAGTATCAACATCTTGGACAACCACTTAAGGTCCTTCAGCCAATATTGCCTTTTAATTAGCATTCCGTAGGAAAGGCAAGGCCACCTACCAGACATCTTTCACTACTGAGGATGAAGGGAACAAATTAGACCAGAGGGTACTCCAATGAGCCCTAAATGTCCAGCAGAATACAACCTCACTTGGAGGTGACTTTGGAGCCAATAAATTGCCCAGAGGATCTGCTCCTTATGGAATGAGTCACAAATGACTTATTAGACCTTATAGATGATTTACCCTGTGAGTACAACAAGCTTACAATGAAATTAATATTGGATATGTTCATATTCAGGAGGGTGGACTCTCCAAATCTTCTCCTCGGCTGGCCCAAGAAAATCACAGCTCCACAATGAACTCTATGCAGACACTGCGTAGGATGGGATTATGAACCCATGTTCTTCATTGACCCGAGCCAGCATTAGTAACCACGGATCCATGCCGAACCCTTTAAAAACGTTTATTCCTGGCCTTGTGCTTCCCACGTGGTAAATCTTTCAGACAATTTGCATTAATAACTTAAGTGGTTTGAGTTGCGTAACAATCGCCGTCCTGCCTACTCACTGCAAATCATAGACAGTGAACCCACTGACTGTCTCTTATATAAAGGAGCGCAGATGAGACGGCCAACTTCCCAGCAAAGCGGCATCCGTGTGACGCTCTGCTTAATAACACATTACACACCAGCCATTGCGACACACACAACTATTAAGCTTTATTATATCCTTGTCCGCTGTTAGGAGGCAGAGACAAAGAGCGTCACATAAAAAACTTTTGGCCAGGTTTCCAAGCCATAAATTAGTTCTGAAATGGTGTTTGTTGAAATTTACGTCAAAAAAGGGATCACGGTGGGAATGCGATGCAATGCATAGCGCAGGATCGGTAACATTCTCAATAATAGGTAACAAAAAAGGGACAGGCACAGGGTAGGTGGTACAGACGTCATATCGCTTCATTTTGATGGCCCTCTGGTACTGTATTGTTGGAGTGGTAGTGGTCCTGATGAGATGTTGTGTCATGGTGTATTCCCTTAGGCCGTTGCTCTATGGAGGTCGGTGCAATGGAAAAGTAGTATAAAAAAACAAGTCAGAAGTAGAAGAATAAAAGTTTCTCTTTACCAAGTGCGAAATTGAAGTTGTACTACATCCAGCAGTAGTTGTATACAGTGCAATTTCTCTCCCCAGATAAGGTATGGTGGCTGGCAAAGTAGCTGATAAAGGCACCTCTGGTATACTATCTTGCTGATGTCTCTCTCCTGAACATCTCCTCGAAGCTGTCACTTGTGGCTGTAGATGTCCACTGTGTAATGCAGGTTTTTAGGTTTGCCTGAATTAAACTGTGGTGATGGGTGTTTTAACATGTTTCTCCTCACCGGCAGCAGGGTCTGTATACCTGTGGCTGCCGACCACTCTGCTGACTATAAATGCCGTAGTTTTGAAGACTATAGGTAGCCTTGGACCTTGCAGTCTCCCTGGAGTAGTGTTCCTCACAGAGGAGCTGAATCTCTGGTCCCTGTGGAGCAGGAGCAGAAGGTTGTACTCCCTCACTCCTCACTTGTTACTCTAGGTCTTCCCTTTCTTGAGGGGAAGGTAGAACCAGTCCACTCCTATCAAGAAGGGAGGAATGGGTTGGTTAGTTCCATCCCTATTGCTAACCATACCTCACCTACTGGTGTACTGTGCAACATAACATAACACGGCAAAACATATAACATATGTACAAACATAATATAACAAACCAAACTTTGCAGATACCCCCAGGTCTGGGATTCTGCACATATGGATCAAAAGCACTTTTTCTCTACAATGAAGCAACAGATCGTTAAGTGAAAGTTATCATTACATTCAACAGCCATAGCCCTACAGGGCCTTGCACCTGGTGTAACAATGAACTACCTGCTGACAGGCTCCCTTTAGGGTTGATCAGTTTGTCCAGTGTGTACCTACCACCACTGTCGTGTATAGGGGAGAGAGAGGATGATAGAGCATGTTTAATGCATTTCCATCGAGCCTGGGTGTCTGCATGACAGATTGGTCCACAGGTGCTAATAATTGAGAGATGTGTGGATGTAGGCATGGTCGGACTGGGAACTTAAAGTGGCCCTGGAAAAAAAAACTAAAATTGGCCCCATGTTGTAGACGGTTCCAAATTGACAGAAGGCAGGGCAACCTAAGTAGGCAGGGACAACTGCCCTAGCATAAACAAATACCATAGTGCAAAACAAAATACCTCCCCAGCAGAACCAAATACCATAGTGCAAAATACCACCCTAGCAGAACCATATACCATAGTGCAAAACAAAATACCGCCCCAGCGGAACTAAATACCACAGAGCAGCACAATATACTGCCCGAGCAGAACCAAATACCACAGTACAGCACAATATACTGCCCCAGCAGAACCAAATACCACAGTGCAGCACAATATACTGCCCCAGCAGAACCAAATACCACAGTGCAGCACACAATACTGCTGCCTTCACCACAGTATTCCACTGTATCACCGTCCAGAGGATTGAATTCAGGAGAGTACCTGTGGCCGCTAACCAGGTGCATAAGTACCTGATGCTCCAAGCATTAATTAATGTTTAGAGCATCAGATCGTTATGTACCCCGCCTGCAGCCGTAATGAGGGCTGTGGTGGACCCCTAGGCATCGCCACACAGGGAAGTTTGTCCAGTCCACCCCTGAATAGGACATAAATGAAACATGTGCTTAGCAGGATGGGGCGGGGCTTATGACTAATTAAAGCAGGGGTGGGACTAATGACGTCAGGTTCGTTAGAAACAAGGAAGTTCAGATGCCTGGTATCTTCATTATGGAGTGGCGCATCTGTTTTAATGACTGTCCGTAAATTTACTGTCAGGTTGGAAGGAATGGGCTGAAGAAGACGAAAATGGAAAAGACTTATGAAAAACATAGAAAACAGTGCAACACTGTGGCTCAGGCACACCTCGAATGTTAGTCGCTAAAGGCAAACAAAGCCTAAAATAGCAGCTCACATCAGCGCTGCCGTCCTGCTGAGCTCTTCATGATGTGTTTGTGGTCCCGGCACTTCCTCTCTATTCGAGAAAAGAACCGTCCACTCCCTGTACACACTTCAACCACACATATCTTGGCTGCCACACCTCGAGATGTTCAGAGCTGTCTACAAATAAGGTCTTTTAGGAGCTACATAGGCCGGGGGCAGGCAGATTAGAAAAGTTAATAATTACGGAGAGTCATTATACTTACGGTATATACTCTGACTACTGAGCAATACGGTTCAACAGTCACCAACGTTAATTCAAAAATAAAAAAGTCACCCCTATGTACAATAAAATATCAAACTGTGATCTTTTACCCCCAAACGGTAGTGTCCTGCACAGTGTTGGACTGGGGTACCTAGGGCCCACCAGTAAAATTCATTCTTGGGGGGCCACTATTAAGCTACATGCATATACTACCTGCCCACATTACCCAGTTTTTTATATGGACATAGACAATGTACTGTATAGCATCTCAGCCATATTATATGCCAGTCTACTGTGCCATGTGCCACTTGAGTGGTGGGTAGTGGACTAGGGGCCCACCGGGGGATTCACCTGTTCCCCTGTGGGCCAGTCCGTTAGGACAATATGGAAGACCTGACAACTTTGACAGATGGCTAAAATATTTGCTACCACAAAGAACAACAATGTAGGGCACTATAATAAAAATTCACAATCATCACCTACATTGGTGGAGTTCACAGTGGATTTTCCCTTTGATTAGTGGCTGTCTGGTTTAGGAAAACTCTCTTCTAAGGGTACTTTCACACTTGCGTTAAACTTTTCCGGTATTGAGTTTCGTCCTAGGGGCTCAATACCGAAAAAAAAAAAAAGATCAGTTATATCCCCGTGCATTTTGAATGGAGAGAAATCCGTTCAGTATGCATCAGGATGTCTTCAGTTCAGTCACTGTACGGTTTTTGGACGGAGAAAATACCGCAGCATGCTGCAGTTTTGTCTCTGTCCAAAATTCTGGGAACACTTGCCATTGTAATGTATTAGTAGATCTGGCATCAAAATTACCACATTGTCTGATCCGGTCTTCCGGTCTGCGCAGATCTTTAGAAATGTAAAAAAAATAAATCCGGTATTGCAATGCATTTGTGAGACGGTTCCGCATTCGTCTACAAATGCTGTCCGTTTGCATATAGATTGCCGGATCTGGAATGCAGCAACGCAAGTGGGAAAGTACCCTAAGACTCTTAGTGAATTTTAAGTCAACTGAGGGTTCCCCATTAAGGACTCTATTGCCTCAATTACCCAGAGCAGGTAACGACTGCGAAGTGGCTTCCCTGGAGGACCTTGTCATGTCTTTTCTTTTCATGAACAGTCCATTTATTTCAATGGCAGCTGTGTAATGCTTTGCTTCCCCTGTGGGGGTGCTGCAGTGATATTGACCACTTGCTGCCAGGCTGTCCTAAGGATTACAGCTGATCGCTAAGGATCTCATGAGAAGAAAACTCTATGATCAGCTCATCAACAAGGCGCCCTTCTTAAAAAAAAACAAGGATAACCTCTTTAACTAAAGCTTGTTGGAAAAAGTTGAATTAAAGAAATAACCACCTAGGACTAATGTTGATGCCCATTTCAAAGCCCTTCTGACAATCAGTTCCTCATTTAAGCACAGTGGACAACATCAGATCAACTTCATCAAGTAACCCATTCTTGTTTCTACCAACTGTAGAATTTCGGGGACAGTCGGTCTCTTATTAAGGATTACACACAAATTATAATGTTGGTGAGATCCTCCAACTTTCGCTTAATCCAATGTCCCCCAACCCGTGGCTATCCAGCTTTTGCAAAACTACAAATGCCATCATGTCCTGACAACCTGTTGCTATAAGGGCATGATGCCCACTGCCCAAATGTATAGAACCAGTAAGATGAGGCCAGTATCATGAGTGGTCACATGAAGATAAGTTGATTTCCAGTCAAACTAGTAGGATCATTCCAATTCCAAATGACCAGTTTTTCATCTTGGTTACTGGAACCCACAACTGACTTACTGGTTGTCACGTTCACATTTGTGTCACACAACAACGTTTACTTCCTTTAATTTGCCTTCGTGAAGTTACACAAACACTGGGGAAAGTGACTAAGTTAAGTCCTGTAACTTGTGCATTTGGAGAACATACGGTGACTTTCTCTGCACGAGTTCCCCGAACGTACGTCCTTTGAAATAACGTGACATTTTCCCGCTTATCAACTCAGAGGAGTGAAGAACAAATATAAAGTGTGAATTTCGATAACAAAGGCCTCAGATTCTGCTATGAGGGTGAATACTCTGTGTGTTCTCGCCCTTCCTTTCAGTTGACCTAGTAGGTTGAGATCTTCCAAAGGATGATTCCGAGGGTCGTATGTCAGACCATCAACAAATGTCTATGTTGTATTCTTGATGAAATAACAATCCTGGAGCATCTTTTCTTGGAACTCTCTATTGTGCCAGCCCTCTGTTATTCTTCCTGGAACTGTGTAAATATATTAACAGCTGGTGGTTAAAATTCCCCTTGGTGGTGGTTGTTGATGTTCTGATCTGTAAAGAAATGACCTATGTTATTACAGGCTTAAGGTAGTCATACACATTAGGCTAAGGTCAACCAAACCCTCCAATTTGAAGGAGACCGGACGACTATTTAAGGGATATTAGACGTTCGGCAGATGGAAAAAGGATCGGCCATGTTGAACTTCAACAGCCTAATCCTTTGTACCTGAAAAAATAGGCCACATCCAGAGCTGTCCCACGGCAGCTTGGGTTCTCCTACCTGGGCCAGTTTCAGCCCCAATAAGTGTGACTGACTATATACAAGTTGATCTGCCCTGATTTAAAGGGCTTTTTACACAGCCCGATGCAAAGTGAATGGGGGATAAATGATCGTACTGCCATACTGCGATGTGCTGCAGACAGAAAATAATTTTGGTGCCGTGTTTTGCTCGTTTGTTGGGTTATTGGTAGCATGTTTACATCGGGCAATGATCTAGAACAAACGTATCATTTCAAATCATCAACCTGCGTAAAAGAAGAATTGCCCCCTTGGACAAACTGAGAATGCATGTGTGTGGGGAGACTGGGAGGAGTAGCCATCAGCCAAACAAGTATTTACGAGTGAAGATGTCCATGGACCAGAGCCCATAATTATGCATGCTCGTCTTGGCCAAGCCATAGTTGCCGGGACTGTCCCGAATTGTCGAGACAATGCAGGTAAATTGGTGGTTGCAAACTTTTATAGATATAGTCCTACTTATAGCAAGTGTCCTATAGACCCCAGAGCAAATTCTGCTCTTGCCCCCCCCCCCACCCCGACACACCATACTCAAACCCATTATGCAGATCTTGACCCCAGACCCTCAAATAAATTTAGAGTCCAACACTTAGAGGATCTATATTACTTTAAACCCCATGCGGACCCCGAAGTTTTTCATCCAGCTTCACCATAGTAGCTCCATAGTTCCCAACAGTTGTCCCCGGTTTTCAAGAAACCATCAAAGCCAATTCATCTTGTCCCAAAACAAAATGGGTGGGACTTATATAACCCCCACCCATAAGTATGTGGATTACCTAGCTTGGGAGTGCCTAGGGTGGAGCTTAATGTCCAGAATTTGCCAACACCGATGTTGGTAAGTAGGGTAGTACATGTGCAGAACCCCAGAATAGGGTAATGTTTTGATGTATTGTGCCCGTGTAGTTTTATTTGTATAAGCCAGGCTTAACAATCCTGGCTTAGCCCTAGTAGAAGGCTAGGTGATGGACCTAAGTCTGCCCCTAGTGCATTTCAGGTGTTAGCTGAGGAAGTGAGAGAAGCTACATGTGCTCACTCCTTGAAAAAACTAGGCCTGAGTCCCAGAGAATCACTACCTTTGAGATATTTGCATCAATGAGATATGAATATTTTTCGTGGGCTCCTTCG
This sequence comes from Bufotes viridis, assembly GCA_033119425.1. Classification (NCBI taxonomy): domain Eukaryota; kingdom Metazoa; phylum Chordata; class Amphibia; order Anura; family Bufonidae; genus Bufotes; species Bufotes viridis. The sequence continues at coordinate 25,904,070 of CM065597.1, read as the reverse complement.
TCAGGCACTGTGCTCTGAAAGCTTGCAAACAGAATCTTTTTTGGTCAGCTAATAAAGGTACCACTGCTATAATACTTCTGTCTTTTTTAACACAAGGGATTCAACATCACATAGATTTTTCTGGCTAATACGGTTGCTATTTTGGCTATACATCATATTTGCATCAAGAAAGCAATCTCTGCTGCACAGTACTGCAGAATGAGAAAGAAAGAACTAGAAGGTCCAGAATCTGTATGGCCGAGCACTGGAGTCAATCAGTAAGGTATTTGGTGTTTAAGGGTCCTTTCACACGTCCGCAATTCTGTTCTGCATTCTGCGGAACGGAATTGCGGACCCATTCATTTCTATGGGGACACACTATGTCCTGCCCGCATCCGCAATTGCGGATCCGCACTTCCGGGTCCGCAATTACATTCCCGAAAAAAATAGAACATCTCCTATTCTTGTCCGCAACTGCGGACAAGAAAATGTATTTTCTATTATAGTGCTGGCGATGTGCGGTGTTCCGCAAAACGGATCTGCAAAACACACACAGACATGTGAATGGACCCTAAGGCTGATACGGACTTCAGTGCAGGACTTTAAGCTGGATGGTATAGTGTAAATATCCTGGTAGGCCACACGTTATAGTTTAAATGTCCTGGTAGACTGCATGCTATATTGAATATGTCCTGCCGCATGCTATAGTGTAAATGTCCTGGTACACCAGACACTATAGTGTTAATGTTCTGTAGACGACATGCTCTAGTGTAAATGTCCTGATAGACCGCACATGGTAGTGTAAATGTCCTGGTAGACCACACACTACAGTGTTAATGTTCTGTAGACCGCACTCTATAGTGTAAATGTCCGAGTAGACTGCACGTTATAGTATAAATGTCCTAGTAGGCCACATGCTATAGTGTAAATGTCCTAGTAGACCGCACTCTATAGTGTAAATGTACTGGTAGACCTCACGCTATGGTGTAAATGTCATGGCAGACCGCACGCTATACTGTAAGTTTCCTTGTAGACCGCACTCTATAGTGTAAATGTCCTGGTAGACCGCACGCTATAGTGTAAATGTCCTTGTAGACCGCACTCTATAGTGTAACTGCATGCTCTAGTGTAAATGTCCTGGAAGACCGCACGCTATACTGTAAATTTCCTGGTAGACCACACATTATAGTGTAAATGTCCTGGTAGACCGCACACTATAGTGTAAATATCCTGATAGACCGCACACTATAGTGTAAATGTCCTGATAGACCGCACACTATAGTGTAAATGTCCTGGTAGACCGCTTGCTATAGTGTAAATGTCATGGTAGACCGCACACTATAGTGTAAATGTCCTGGTAGACCGCACTCTATAGTGTAAATGTCCTGGTAGACCGCACGCTATAGTGATACTAACATTTCTTTCCCTTCTGATAGGCCACATTTGACTTCTTACTGCTCAGTCATGTGAATTATTATGTACAAGTCATTGTGCCTGCCGTACTTGTTATTCACACAGAGATTATCTATTTATGCAAATGAAGGAGCAGCTATAGGCTTTGATGGAGTGTTCACATGACTCACGCTCACAATCCCTTCACCCGTGACCCTGGTCAAGTACTTTTTTTTGCTTTGATGTCTGTGCGGGGCACCCTGCGCTCACATGGTGGACCCACTGGGTTGCATATGGATTTAGCTTAGAGCTAAAGCTGCCCTTATACAAGAGAAAAGTCACCTGAAATGGCTGATTTTGCCTATTTCGGCTGACCATCGTATGAAAATTAATGCAAATGATCATTGATGATAGCCTATGGCAGACTAATATCTGCTGAAATTGGGATCTGTCCGGTTGGGAACTTTCTGCTGCGGTCTACCAAAAATAAAAGTACATCAGTAATCGGGCAATCATTTGCCAATCTGCGCGAGCCTGATGGGGTACGCCTGTCTTGATTCCCCAATGCACTGGAGTTAGATGCGCCAAATTTATTAAATGAGGCGCATCTGTGGCCCAGCAAATTATGGAGCAAATATGGTGCGCAAAAGATTTTAGAAATTTACCCCAGTGTGTTTTTTCCCTAAATTGGTTCCTTGATTGGCCAGTGTAACTGTTGGTGGGGGGATGGGTTGTATGAGCGTTCCAACAGATGACCGATCTGTTAAATTCCAGCCAATACTTCTCTTAAAGGGGCTATGCGACTTGCACCGCGCTCCCGTGTGGCAGCCACTTTCGGGATAATGTTCCGTACGTGATCCTAGCCTGCGGTTCCAACCCACAGTGCATGCGTGAGAATGAATCGCTCTCCACAGCGCTGCCGAGAGATTTATTCTCACGTATGTCCTGTGGGTTCTAACTCCATGCTAGGATCACGTGCCAAATGTACAGCACGTGTTCCCGGAAGTGGCCGCCGCACAGAAGCGTAACGCAAGTCGGATAACCCCTTTAACCCTGGGAACTAAGTCTAAAATAAAACAGCTGGTGGGATACGTCTAACCCAGGCATCCTCAAACTGCAGCCCTCCAGCTGTTGCAAAACTACAACTCCCAGCATGCCCGAACAGCCTACAGGTATCAGCCTACAGCAGGGCATTGTGGGAGTTGTAGTTTTACAACAGCTGGAGGGCCGCAGTTTGAGGATGCCTGGTCTAACCCGTGCCCAGGTCAGGACGGGACATGGTCAGATATCATAGTCAGGAGCCTAATAAATGAACAAGAAAACGCCTTCACAGATCATGGGAACCAAAAGAACCTTATTGCTCAGGCAAGGATATTAGGTCAAAGGCAGGTTAATGTACGGAGTGGTCCTCTGCCATAGGTCTATAGGACATTTATTGTATATTGCATTATATTTCTATTGAGGGCCAGACGTATGGGACTTGCTGACGGCTCCTTACGGACACTATGGCCTCATGCACACAGCGAGTCAGTGTTGTACAGATCTGTCTTACTTCACCTATAGAAATCTATATAAACTACTGTATAGCAAGCAGTTATTCTAGAATACGGAGGCACCATATGGCGACAGTGCGTCTGAAATAAAAGATTTGTAAGACTGTTTCCTAGTTTTTTTCCCTATCTAAATCAAATCTGCGTGTCTCCATGGTGACAGACTACAAACAAACCCTGCGTAGTCAGATCCTCTCCGTTCCCTACTTCTTGCTAACATACAACGGGTGTATGTAAGATGCGTGTGTCATGCCTGTAGTTGTTTGTACACAGCTGGTGTTATTATGTCTCCTCGGTGTGTGTGTGTTTATGGACGTGTTTGTGTTTTGTCTCCTGGGTGTGTGTACGTGTGTTTGAGGTTTCGCTCACGACGTGTTCCTTCCTGTTGCAGTAGCTGGGCGTGTGTACAGGGAGTGCTGTGCTGGGTCGGTGGGGAGGGGGGAAGCGTCATTAAGTTTGCACAGATCATGTGATCGCCATGTTTAGCTCATGTTACGTCAGCCTTTTTTTTTTTTCCAAAACTGACAGATTTGCAGATTTTGCTGTTTCTTAATATACACAAGTCAAAGGCGGAGAACTTTTGTACAAAACAAGCGGCATTACGTGGACTGTCAACCGTTCATAAGTCACATATTTAGCACATGATGCGGACATGGCTCACTCTCACATATCACACGAATGAGTTCAGCTGTTCTGCATTCATTTACAGTCAGAGCCTAGGAAAGCTGGGTGACAACCAACACGCTTCACGTGACAGCTTTTTCAGGCTCCTGAATGTCAAATTGACTTAGGCTTATGTCAAACTCGCATCTGCCGCTCCGGCAGGCTGTTCCGGATCACCACTGGAATGCCTCCTGGCCCCATTAACTATAATGGGGTCCGGCTGCGATCAGGCAAATATGCCGAGAATGGCCGGACAAATAAAGCTGCGCGCAGCGGTTTTTACCCGGCCGATTCCTGGCATTCTGTGCCAGAACAGCCTGCCGGCAGTGCGAAACAGGTGTGCTTCGATCAGGCAGCAGTGGGTAAATTTATCAATGCCATGACATTCAGGATCTTGGGAAATCTGAATGACAAACCATGTAGGCTGCAGTAGCAAACGTATTGGATACGTGCAACATGTGCCCAGGTCAGGACAGGCAGTGATCAGATGGCATAGTCAGGAGCCAAACGCCTTCACAAATCACAGGAACCAAAAGAACCTTATTGCTCAGGCAAGGAAATTAGGTTAAAGGATGGTTAATGTACAGAGAGGTCCTCTGCCATATGCTGAGAATTCCTTACACTAGCATGCGTTGGCCCTTTAAGAGGCAACACAAAACCAGAGGGATTGGCAGAGGCGGCAGGCAGTGTGTACATTGGCTGGCATCCCGTTATATAGGACACATATTGTATATTGCGTTATATTTCTATTGAGGGCAGGTGCATGGGACTTATAGAAGGCTGAGCGGCAGCACTAGTTAGGGGAAATGTTCCTTTAAGGGGTTGTCTGCTTTAGAAAACTTGAAGGGTTGTGCCAGGTTGATAAGTCATCCCCTATCCACAGGATCTGATGGGACGGCAAGTCAAACACTCTGGGATCAACCCAGACCCCTTTAAATATCTATATGGATGTATAGTGTTTATCTCAAAATTTTCTGTTTGTGATGTAGAGACTTTACAAAGAGGGGTATAGCTATAGGAAATGTTTAGGGAGCAGTCAATCCTGGCCTTGGTGCCTGAGGGGTCTCGAAATGCCCTTTGACATGCAATGGCATATGGTAGGTAGGGGCTCTGCTACAGAATTTTCAATTTACACCTTCGCACTTCTGCTCTAGTGCACTTCCAATCAGTGCCACAAAATTCCTTTAATCTGGCATTAGATAGATTTTGGATTATCAAATGTTTTTCTTTTTTTTAAAGGGGTTTTCTAGGTCTCCTATATTTATGACCTATCCTCAGGATCTGATTGGTGGGAGTCTGACTCCCTGCAAGCCTGTCGATCAGCTATTAGAAGAGGCCATGGTGACCCGTGAGCACTATGGCTTCCTCACAATTTACCAAGCACAGCGCCGTCCATTCTGTAGTGGCTGTTCCTGGTATTGCAACCCAGCCACATTCACTTGAATGGGACTGACCTGCACCTAGGCCACATGCTTCGCCAATAAACATGACGTCACTGTCCTAGGAAGAGGCCAAATCGGGGGTGCTGAGAGTTAGACCCGCACTGATCAGATCCCCGATCCCCGGGGATTGGCCATCAATATAGGAAAAGGGCACTCTGCCTTCAGGTGGTAGTGATCTGCATTGTGAATGTGAGAAACGTGCTGCTCTTCATTGTCTGAGGCTGTGTGCAAAGTGAGATAACTATGGAGAAAACACAGGGAACAAGCTGTACTGATCAGTCTGTAACAGAAATGCCGAAGATAAGAGCAGACACTGTGTAATACGATAAGAAGTGGGGAAATATCACATGGAAATGGGTGAACTTCTCTAGCCAAAGAGTCAACCGAAAGCTGACCATGCACTTAGGCCGATCCTCATGTACATTCATGCTCAACCCAACAGAGGTTCCATGTGTTCTCAGTGGGAGAGGTGATCAAGTCACTGCCAGACTGCTATCTCATTTTGAGAACAAAGAATTGGGCATGCGCATGTTGAACCACAACATGGCCAATTCTTTCTTCCTCCGACAATTGCTGCCAGTTTCTGAGGCCTGAGGCTGGCCATACACATCTCTCCCGATCCCCGCATACACTTGCACACTCAGCACGCATGTGTTGTAACATATAGATTAGACCTGTTGAAACCCAACTGTCTGATCCTGGTCTTCCCCCTTCATCGGCCCCATACATATAAGCCTAGGACAGGGATCAGCAACCTTCGGCACTCCAGCTGTTGTGAAACTACAACTCCCAGCATCAGTGTCGGACTGGGGTACTTAGGGCCCATCACTGATTCTGGGGGGCCACCTTAGGGCTCCTGCACACTAACTTATTTTTTCCCATGTCTGTACCGTTAACTTCACTTCATGGGGCCGTAAAACAAAAAAAAATAACTCTGTGTGCATTCCGTGTTTGTATGTCCGCATGGCTGTTCTGCAAAATGATAGAACACGTCCTATTACTGTCCACATTACAGACAAGGACAGGACGGTTCTTTTATGGGCTGTTCTGTTCCGCATAATGTGGATGCACACACCCGGTATCCATGTTTTGCAGATCCGCAATTTGCAGACTACAAAACATCCAACGGTCGTGTTCAGGAGCCCTTACAGTGATAACAGAGATATTAAAGGGGTTCTGCACTTTGTTTAAACTGATGATCTATCCTCTGGATAGATCATCAGCATCTGATCAGTGGGAGTCGGACACCTGGGACCCCTGCCGATCAGCTGTTTGAGCACCGCGGCCTTCTCACTGTTTACCGCCGGCCCAGTGACATCACGACTTGTATCAATTGGCCTGGGCGGGGCTAAACTCCATTGAAGTGAACACAGCTTAGCTCCGCCCAGGCCAGGTGTTGGACCCCCGCCGATCAGATGCTGATCCAGAGGATAGATCATCAGTTTAAACAAAGTGCAGAACCCCTTTAAAGATGAAGTATGATGGCAGACACTCACAGCAAAATGCACAATTATACATGTGGCAGAATTTACACATACATGGATATCCTGCACTGGAGTCAGTCAGAAACAAAACGCATGCAGCGCACACCAATCACTCATTGGACACAAGACACTTATACGTGGCTCACATGCCACTAATGCATATGTCACGTGCTGCACATACACCACTGATACATAAAACATATATAGCAGACACCAATCACACATAAGTAACACGCAATGCACACACCAAGACATTTATGCCTAACCCTATTAAGTGTAGCACACTTAAGGGGTCAAAGGGTTTGTCTAACTTCAGTAAATGGCATTTATCATGAAGAGAAAGTTAATACAAGGCACTTACTGATGTATTGTGATTCTCCATATTGTCTCTTTTCCATCACATCATACACAGCACATATTCGTGGTTACGACCACCGTGTAATCCAGCAGCGGTGGCCGTGCTTGCACACTATAGGTAAAGGTGTTGACCTATGCGCACTTCCGCCTTTCCCTATAGTGTGGAAGCACGGCCACCGCTGCTGGATTATACGGTGGTCGTAACCACGGAAACGGGCAGTGTATAATGTGATGGAAAGGAGGCAATATGCACAATCACAATACATTAGTAAGTGCCTTGTATTAACTGCATAATAATCGCCATTTACTGAAGTGAGACAAACCCTTTAACCCCTTTAAGCATAAATGTCTGGCATGAAATTTACCAAATCGTAACCTCCTTAGATTGTACATAATCTACATTATATCTACAAAACCTGGACAACCCCTTTAAATCCTCTACCACCAGTATCTCTTTACATGGCAGCAGTGATGCCTGTAAATACGGAATATCATTACTGCCGCCATGTAAACCATACGTGTCAATACTGGAGAACGTGACGCACTGTGCAGAATTTTTTCGGACATAGGTCCAACCCCCTTTGCAGGTCACAACCTTTAACAAAGCCCAAGCAAAGGTGCTAGAGGAGCAATGTGAGCAAAGGGCACAAACGGAGGCTCATAACTGAAGCAGAGACATTAGGGTCACCTGAGGCAGGGTAACAGTGGGGATCCTGGAGCAGGGGTAACTGGAGAAGAGGCAATATTAGCGGTGCATTTAGAGTGGGGGCATCTGGAGCTGGGGCACTAATGGGGGTGCACCTAAAGCAGAGGCATTAGAGTCGCCTGAGGCAGGGTAATAGTGGGGATCCTGGAGAAGAGGTATTAGGGGGGCAACTGGAGAAGAGGAAATATTAGGGTGCATTAAGAGTGGGGGCATTGGGGGGCATCTGGAGCTGTGGCACTAATGGGGGTGCACCTAAAGCAGAGGCATTGGGGCAGAGTCCTCCCAATGCCACTCTGAACTCTGCAGAGAGCAGCACACATTCATAGATCTGTGTCTGCTATAAACAAATCCCCTGTTTCCCCCTTACAGTCTCCGACAGCTCACTACTGTCACACACCTGAGAAATCAGCCCAGCACCGCAGAGGAGTCCTTCTCTCCAGCAGCCACAGTTGTCTGACAGCAGGGAGGGCAGGAGAATGGCTAGACATGTTCTCTCTTCCTTCACTGCCAGCAGCTCAGGAAGCTTAGAAGATATTGCGGGCCTCCTGTACAATTTACACCAGCATGCTCTTTCCACTTGTGTGGGAGTTTAGAGAGCAGTCAAGCAAGTGTACATGATGGGAGATGTAGTTTCACAACACCTGGAGTGCCGGAGGTTGCTGACCCCTGGCCTAGGAGAAGGGAGTCCTGAAGTCACAATACTTGTGGGTGGTGAGAACTTAACGGGGTTGTGTCACCTCAGACATTGGTGGTGTGTCACTAGGATAGGCCACTAATGTCAGATAGGTGAAGGTCCCACTTCCGGGTCCCAAAGGGAACGAGAGCCCACCACGCATGCACAGTGTGGTCTCCATTCACTTCTATGGTAGTTCTGAAAGTAGCCAAGGGAGCGCACTCTGATATTTCGGAACTCCAGTAGCCATTAATGGAGAGCGCACCGCGCAAGCGCAGCCAGCGCTCCATTCATCTCTACGAGATTGCTGGAAATAATGGAGCTAGGCGTGGACTATTTTCAGAAATCCCACCGAAATGATTAGAGGGCGGCTGCGCTTGCACAGCTGTTCTCTGTTCACTGCAAGGGACCCATTCTAAAGATAGGTATGGGTCCCAGAGGTGGGACCTGCTCCTATTGGACATTGGTGGCATAGTCTAGAGATATACCACCAATGTCTGAGGTGAGAAAACCTCTTTAAGGGGTTGTCCACTTAGGACAATCCCTGTAGACCATGTGGATATGATAGAATGATCACCATGCTCCAGCTCTGACCTATTGTGATCATTTACTACTTCACTGTCACTGACTTCAATGGCCACCATATAATACTACATTTTGACTACAGAAATGTTGCTTTGTCTTCAGCTTCCCTTGACAGCTGAGGATCCTAAAGGTGCTATTCATAAGTGGACAACCCCTTTTAGAAAGCCTACTCAGCATGAGCCATGTTACCAAAGTGAGGCCAAGAACCATCTACAAGGGCCAGGCCCTCCTAACCCTCATTTTGCCTCATTACGTTGTGAGCCCCAGGACATCTTACAAGCAGGTACAATGTTCTTTTTCTTCATTTTCCACTCCCTGCTTCTGATTTCCTGGAATCACTGCGTGCCAGAAAAATGACTACTCCAGAAGGAGTGCATCTGATTTATCTTTAACGCCCCCAAGAAAATAAAATGTGACAGTGAGAAGAGGGGTTACTCATCATTACTCGTTAAACTTTAGATCACCTTGCCGCAAGACTAGCAGAGAACACTTAGAAGCTATGATCTGGGACCTTCAACGAAGAGCTCACAATGAGTACATGCATAGAAGAAAGGGGCTTCCCTAGCAAAATCAAATTTGGCCTGCCCAATGTCTGGTAGCCCCTTGGTTCATTTTGGAGGTGAGCTGCTCCACTGTAGTGTCAGTCCAGCTTCGTAGCCGATGTTCACCTTCCACATCAGTGGCACGTGGTGCTCACCAGTTTCCACGTGGCGTAGTCACGATGGTGCCATCAGCCTGCACAACAAACACTTTCACCAAGGCAGCACGAGAATGGGTCAGCCTGCGCAGTTTCAGAAATACTGCCAGCCTTGGCCTGAAAGGCAGTAATCATCCATTTTTGCCCCTTTTACCCATGACAGCAATGAGGGATATGTGTGCAGACTGCCTATCACATACCTTTTATACCCACCGAGCCAGCTCGGCACACCTTATATACCCACCAAGCCAGCTCAGCCCACAGGACTTCATTCATGAGCTGACGTCGAAAGTAGGAAGTGGTCAGAATAATGGGACTCGACTGCTTGTGGGTTGCACTCACCGTATTTTTCCCCCTATAAGACGCACCCCCCCCAAAGTGGGAGAAAAATGTCAGTGCATCCTATAGGGCAAATACTAATGAGTGTTTCCATTATGGAAGTGCTCATTAGTACCACAGGACCAGTTAATGCAGTGCCCCCCGGGCTCTGTACTCACCACTCCCTGGTCTTCTCCTGTAGGACGTTGGCGCGCTCTGTGACATCATGCTGTGCTATGTTGGGTCATAGCAAAGTGCGTCAGGAAGAGCAGTGAAGCAGGAGAGGTAAGTTGATTTACTCATTTTTTGTCTGATCTGAGGCCTGAATAACTTGGGGGTCAGAACTGAGGTCTAAATAACTTGGGGGTCTTTTTTAATTTTTTTTTATTAAGGCCTTGTTCACATCACCGTTATGTATTCCTTTATGGCTTTCCGTTATAACGGAAAATATTGTAGTCCATAAGACGGAAATCAAAACGGAAACCTTTAAAGGCATTCCGTTTTGGTCCGTCATAATAGAAGTATATGGGCAAGCATAACGGATCCGTCTGGTTTACGTTATGCTGGACAGAAAACAAAGTTCTGTTGACAGACGGATCCGTTATCAGTTTCCGTTTTGATTTCCGTCTTATGGATTCTGTTCGGAATCCATAACGGTGATGTGAACAAGCCCTAACATAGGGGTCTGATCTGAGGTCTGATTGGGGGTCTTATTAACACTGGGGGTCTGAGAGCTGAGGTCTGATTGGTGGTCTTATTTATATTAGGGGTCTGAGAGTTGAGGTATAATTAACATTGGGGGTCTGATCTGAAGTCTGATGAAAAATAGTTTTTTTCTTATTTTATTCCTTTAATAGGGCGTCTTATAGGGCGAAAAATATGGTATACATCGCACAATTTTGTATATATCAGCTATCAGATCTTTCAGCCCTCTTCTGTCGTGTTTGTTATAGAAAGATGGGCGCGTCTTCTTCTCTTGTGCTGTTGCCTTCCCCCCTGGAGTACACAGGTTCCTGTCTGAATGATGGAACCCCCTCCTATGTCACACATTCCTCCACATTCTTCAGCTTTCAGAGCTCTTTGAAAACATGTGCATTCCCGGAATGGCCCTGACCCACCCAGCCCTCAGCCTCACTAACTGCAGCTTGTAGAAACTTTCCATTCTTACTTCCACATAAGATATCTTCTTTTTTTATCAACAGAAAGGTGGGTAATCCCGCGATCTACCCTTCCCCATATTCTTTACACGAGCAATAATTTAAAGAATGTTTTTCAAATGTTAAATCTGATAAATTGCTGGAGAGACGGTGTCCTGTGGTAATGCTTTAGCCTTAGGAAGCCTATGGAAGCAGTGGTCAGTCCCAGCTTTAACTTGCGTGCCCAGTGTCGGACTGGGGTTCCTTGGACCCACCAAAGGAAATTACTCTTGGGGTCAAACCCCTATATCATTAATAAAGTCTAATTGATTCAAAACCAGACCCTAGACCCTAGACATAGACCCTAGTGGACAGTAATAAGCTCAAAGGGCAGCTTCAAATGAATTTCTTCTCAGGAACCCTTGGGGCCTATTATGGCTTTATAGACTGGGCCCACCGGAGGATCTTCTGGTAATCTGGTAGGCCAGACCGACCCTTCCTGTGTCTACAATACTTACCATTCTGTAAACTTCCATTGACCGTTTCTTGTGGTTCTCCTTAAGGTTGTCCTAGATTCTGGCTCTGGAAAGGAGGTGGGTAATATTCACGACTCCTAACTATTGACCTTCTTGGATATCTGGAGGACTATCTGTAGGACTTGGTGGCATCTGAGGTTATCTGCTTCGGACAACCTTCTTTTCTTAGAAGGATCTCCCTAAAATAAACTGATCCCAGAGAGTTCCCCCATCCTCTAGCTGTATCCAGACAGCAAATGTTCAGTTTCTCTGCAGAATCCCCCCAGGACAATTTAGCACACTGAAATTAATGGGATGTCCCTGTAATGCACAGACATCCTGGGTCCTCCAGACGTAGAGATGCTCTTCGTGCCTGCTCTCCTCCTAATAATTGATGGAGGTCTGAGTGATGGACTATGTTGCCCTTACAGGGTATTTGACAATGGTGCGGTTGATGTCTGTCATTGTTATTCTGCTGAATAATAATGTAAAATGTTAGAGGTTATGGTGTGTAAAGTGACTCACTGGTAATAGGAGGCAAAATCACTAAGAAACCTCATGTTATGGAGCCTTAGTAGGTTATGGGGCATAGAAGCAAAAGGACACGAATGTGACATAAAGAAAACCAGGGTCAGACTTGTCTTTCTTGGGCCCACCAGAGGAAATTATTCTCGGGCCCAAACCCCATATCAAAAATAAAATCGAATAGATTTTAAATCAAAGATTTAGACTAGGGTGACCACATTTCCTAACTGCCATTCAGGGACACTTACTTTCACAAGTGCATTTCGTCAAACTTATACTTGAGACTGTCAAAAACATATCTGCCTGTGCATTTTTTAGTATTTCTGCACACATTAACTGGCTACTTAGACATCTCAGAAATAGAAAACAAAACAAGTTGCATTAAAGAACAGTTTTTTTTTCTTAATGAGCAGGAACATGTGCCAGTAGCCATAGGCCCCCCCTATAATGTGCCAGTAGCCATAGGCCCCCCCTATAATGTGCCAGTAGCCATAGGCCCCCCCTATAATGTGCCAGTAGCCATAGGCCCCCCCTATAATGTGCCAGTAGCCATAGGCCCCCCCTATAATGTGCCAGTAGCCATAGGTCCCCCCCTATAATGTGCCAGTAGCCATAGGCCCCCCTATAATGTGCCAGTAGCCATAGGCCCCCCTATAATGTGTCAGTAGCCATAGGCCCCCCCTATAATGTGCCAGTAGCCATAGGCCCCCCTATAAGTGCCAGACTGCCAGTAGCCATAGGCCCCCGCCCCCTATAATGTGTCAGTAGCCATAGGCCCCCCCTATAATGTGCCAGTAGCCATAGGCCCCCCTATAATGTGCCAGTAGCCATAGGCCCCCTATAAGTGCCAGACTGCCAGTAGCCATAGGCCCCCACCCCCTATAATGTGCCAGTAGCCATAGGGCCCCCCACTATCATGTCCAAGTAGCCATATTAGACCCCCCCCCCAATCATGTGCCAGGCCCAGTAGCCACCAGTACAGTATTGACAAAAAAAAAAAAAAAAACACTTATACTTACCTCCTTGGCAAGTTGGCAGCGAATCGCGATGTGACTATGTGAGTGATGCAGGCTGTGTCCCGCCTCCCGTGCTGTAAGGCTCAGGGCTCGAGTCGGCGCGATGACGTCATCGCGCCGCCTGCGCCGGCCGGCCTCTGATAGGCTGCCGGCCTAGTGCCTGCAGCCTATAAGAGGAAGGGGAAGGGACACACCTCTCTCTCCCCTGCCCTGCTGCACAAGTGCGCCGGCCCTGACTGTCACAAGTCACAGCAGCGATCGACAGGACGACAGAGGCTCAGGTCATTCCGGGACACTGCATTGTCCCGGAATGAGGGTGACCGGGACCCGGGACAGACCCTCCAAATGCGGGACTGTCCCAGGCGATCCGGGACACGTGGTCACCCTAATTTAGACCCTAGTGGCAAGTAATTGGCTCCAAAAGCAGCTCCACAAGTTTTTCTTCCTGGACTTTTGAGGCTCACTATGGTATCAGAACCTGGGGAACCTATGGTACTCTCGTGGGCCAGTCCATCGCTGAAGAAAACCAAGAACGGAGGGCAATATATCCAAACTGTACTTAACTAATACTACCCTTTTCAGCCCTGGTAGACATCACACTCGGTGCATATATGCACCATGATTAAAGAAGGCTGTGAAATAATAATAACACCATGCCTATACAGTTGGTGTTGGTAATCTTGACCATGCAGTTTCTCTTTCTTTTCGAGATCTCAAAAAGTGTGAGTGACTAAGATACTGGGGAAAAAGAAAATTTGGATTATTCATGGAATCTATGCCCTGGTGTAGTCTCTTATGCCAGGGCGCTTATAGGGTTCTATGCATTTCAGAGAAGGGCGTAAAAAAGGACCCATGGGGTCCCATAGCAAAACGTGGGATGGGGCCCCACTTTGCCATGATCACCTTCAAGCAAAGTTAACAACATGAGAAGCTTATGATTATGTTAGTTTCCTGATTGCACAGGGATAATGTACAAAGGGACATAATGTACAGAGTGATGTCACAATAGTACGATAGAGCGCATGGTAATGTACAGAAATAAATCAGTGATGTCACAGCACAAAAATAATGCAAAAAAAAGAAATTAATTTTTGATTCTTCCTTTGCCCAAAGTGGAGATGGGCCCCCGTTAGTTATTGGGCCCCATAACAGCTGCTATGCCTTCTACTCTGGTGGTTACGCCCATGACAGAACCTATGTGAGAACCTTTTGCAGTGAAGTCTGGGCACAAAGCAGTAAGTGCCCCTCAAGACCCAGCTACGGGCCCTCATTGTCTAATTTACCCCATGCAAGGGTATATATCTCATTAATATTGATAGACTGAAAGGTCCATGGCACCCTGGCAGGAGTCATGACCCATTAGCGCCACCCGGTGATATTCCCGTCTCTGAAGGAGACACGTTACAGTCCTGTTTGACTTCGATGACTGCACTTTGCTATCTGTTAGGCAGGGGTCCCCTTTAAGAGCCCAGGAGTTTCGGTTACATTGTTTACATTTTATATTTAATAATTTCCCAAAATTCTGCTACATCCTTTCTTTAGACACAATATTATGATAGCAATGCTCTCCAAGGCTGCCAATTGTTACATCATGCTTCCTGAGTTCATGTTCTTGGCTGAAGTTTTCAAGGAAGTTTTTGGTAAATTAGTAACCCCCTTATCTGAGCTCACTTGTTGCTCCATGTCTCATCAGTACCCAAGCCCCCCGCTCCCCCCCCCCCCCCTGTCCTCAAGTCACATCATTGTGACACTGTTTGCAACCCTTTTTTTCTGGCGGTGTCATCTTCTGCTGTCCATATTGCAGGACTGAAACTTTTTCCATTAAGAACAGACTTCGGCGTATCTTCTGTGCCTGCCGCTTTTGGGATCCGTGGGGAATTGCATCACCTACAACTTCACGGTGGTCAATCTCCACCATAATGGGGGGGAGGGGGGTTCTGGTGCTGATGTTTCATGACGTGACATCATGAAACATACACAGAGTGGTTCTGTGATGTCATGGCGCAATGTCACATGACATGGCATTGATCCTATGAAGACAGTAAGAGCCGGGACCTATGCATACGGCAAATCCAACACAGATTTGCTAGATGATCTGCGACAAAAATCTAAGGCTTTGGGATCATGCACACAGCCGTTGCCAGTCCGTATTGTGGCCCGCAAACAACAGGTCCGCAATATACGGGCACCGTCCGTGTGCAATCCGGAAGGTCCGATGTGGAACGGAAGCACGGAACCCCACGGAAGCACTACGGAGTGCTTCCGTGGGGTTCTCTCCGTGCCTCCGCACCACAAAAAAAATTAAACATAGAACATGTTCTATAGTTTTGGATGGATCCGTCTGCGGAATCCGCATGGATGTTGCCCGTGCAACGGGGCCGCAAATTGCGGTCCCCAATCCACGGAACGGCCGAGCAACAGGCTCATGCACACAACCGTATGTATTTTGCGGTCCGCAAAACACGATTCTGCATATTATACGGATGAGGTCCGTGTGCATTCCGTATTTTGCGGACCGGGACAGCTGGCCCCTAATAGAACAGTACTATCCTTGTCTGTAATGCGGACAATAATAGGACATGTTCTATCATTTTGCGGAACGGACATACGGAAACGGAATGCACATGGAGTAACTTCAGTTTTTTTTTTTGCGGACCCATTGAAATGAATGGTTCCACATACCGGCCGCAAAAAAACAGAACAGACATGGGAAGAAAATACATTTTAGGGTATGACACCATGGTGCAGCTAGCCAGATGTGGCTGAGTCACGCCCGCTCATGGCCGTCAGCCACACCATGGGGGTCTTAGTGTTCGCTGCAGTTTAATAAGCCGCAGATCTGCACGTGGACTGTCCCTTTAAATCTGCCTCTGTTCACACCCTAGTCGAGTGTATAAATCTGTGTACATTTCCCGGTGCAGCCAGGACTTTGCTTTACTGCACAGAAAGTTCTGATTATAGGGATGATCCATCGTAACAGTCTGAGCCTATAGCTCCGGAGGTGTTTATAAGCAGCTTTGCCGCGCTGTATACCTTGCACTGCTAGGGGGGTGGGGGGTGAGATTTGTGAGTGTGCGTCCAGAGATAAGAACTGACGTCAACTCACCTGACACCCAGCCAGGAACTTTGTACGACAAAGACGGGGAGGGTGGGGGCAAATGGTGGCTCAGCGCTGCATGCATGTATATGGTTGGATCACGAGGGAGTCTTACATCAGGGTCTTTTTACATCAGGTTCTGTGTTGCAACAGAGACCCAGTTCAGACAGGTGCATAGTCAAAGGGAATCAGTTTCCAGCAAATGCCTTGTAGGGCTCGCTCAGCTGAGGGTAATGATACCTTTCACTTAGCCCTCTTTCACACTAGCGTTTTTCCTTTCCGTCCTAGAGTTCTGTCCTCGGGTCTCTAGGACGGAAAGCTATTGATCAGGATTATCCCCATGCATCCTGAATGGAGAGAAATCCGTTCAGGATGCATCAGGATGTCTTCCGTTCAGTATGCTGCAGATTTGTCTCCGTCCAAAAATCTGGAAGACATGCCGTAACGCCGGATCCGGAATTAATGCCCATTGAAGGGCATTAGTCCGGATCCGGCCTTTAGCTAAACGTCGTTTCTGCGCATCGCCGGATCCGACGTTTAGCTTTTTGTCAATGGTTACTATGGCAGCCAGGGCGCTAAAGTCCTGGTTGCCATAGTAAAGAGTAGGGGAGCGGCATACTTACATTCCGTGCGGCTCCCGGGATGCTTCAGGATGACGTCAGGGCGCCCCAGTGCATAGATCATGTGATCGCATGGATCACGTGATCCATGCGCGCGGGCGCTCTGACGTCATTCAGGAGCGCCCGAGCCGCACGGAATGTAAGTATGCCGCTCCCCGCTCCCCACTGCTACTATGGCAACCAGGACGCTAGTAGCGTCCTGGCTGCCATAGTAACACTGAAAGCATTTTGAAGACTGATCAGTCTTCAAATGCTTTCAGTTCACTTGCGTTGTGTCGGATCCGGCGTGCATTCCGGCGACGGAAGTGCACGCCGGATCTTTACAACGCAAGTGTGAAAGAGGCCTTAGCAATCCGTCGCTTTGTCCAGGAGAAAAAGTACTTTTATTAGGCTACATGCACACGACAGTTGTTTTTTGCTGTCCGCAAATCGCGGATCCGACTTCCTTTTTTTTTCACATCCACATCCGTTCCGTGTGTCCACAAATTTTGTAGGTTGTGTTTCCGTGTGTCTTCCGTTTTTTTTTTTGCGGATCCTGTACAAGTGCCCTGGTTTCCAAGCAACCATCCACAAAAAAAAACGGATGCGGATGACAAACGGATGGCTTCTGTTAGTCATCCGCATTTTTTGTGGACTCGTTGACTTCTATGGGTCCGCAATCCGTTTTTTGCGGACAAGAACAGGACATGCCATATTTTTTTTTTTTGCAGACAGCGGACGCGGACAGGCAATGGAAGAGGCATCCGCATTTTTAAAGGATCCTTAGAAATGAATGGGAAACCATTGTATCCGCAAAAAAAAACGGAACGGAGGCCGTAAAAAACCACTGCCGTGTGCATGAGGCCTTAACCCTACATGCACACGGCAGTGGTTTTTTACGACCTCCGCCTGCTTTTTTGCGGACAAGAACAGGACATGCCATATTTTTTTTGGCGGACATGAAATGCGGACAGCGGACGCGGACAGGCAACGGAAGAGACATCCGCATTTTTAAAGGATCCTTAGAAATGAATGGGAAACCATCGGATCCGCAAAAAAAACGGAACGGAGGCCGTAAAAAACCACTGCCGTGTGCATATAGGCTTAAGGCCTCATGCACACGACCGTTGTTTGTTTCCGCATCCGTTCCGTCCGCAAATTTTGTGTCCACCCAAAAAAATGGATGACGGATGACGTTTTTTTTGCCGGATCCGTTTATATGGCAGATCCATTGTAATAATGCCTATCCTTGTCTGCAAACGTGAAAAAAATATGATATGCTCTATTTTTTTGACGGAATGTAAACACGGACCACGGATGCGGAACAAAAACGGTTGACCATCCGCATTTTTTGACGGACCCATTGAAATGAATGGGGAAGCATCCTATCCGTGAAAAAAACGGAACAGACGCGGAAACAAACAACGGTCGTGTGCACAAGGCCTAAGGCTACATGCACACGACTGTATGTGTTTTGCGGTCCGCAAATAAAAACCTGATGGCATCATTTTTTTTTTTTTGCGGATCCGTTTTTGTTTTTTTTTAACAGATCCCTATCCTTGTCTGCAAATGAGAAAAAAATAGGACATGCACTATTTTTTTTTTGCGGAATGGAACCACGGACAACGGATGCGGAACACAAACGGTGGACTATCAGCATTTTTTTGTTGACCTATTGAAATGAATGGGTCCTCATTATATCCGCAAAAAAAACTGAACGGACGCAGAGAAAAACGACTGTCGTGTGCGTGTAGTCCAGCAGTTAAGTGCACCGAGGGCGGACCCAAGCCACCCTGTGCACCCTTGCTCCTCCTGCTTCCTCTTCCAGCCCCTCCCTCTCCTTCTTGATCGACAGTGACCATGCAGGAACCTGGCCCTGTCAATCAGGAAGGAGAGGGAGTGGCTGACAGAGGAAGTAGGAGGAGCAAGGGTGCACAGGGTGGCTTGGGACCACCCTCCGTGCACTTAACTACTCATTTGCATATGGATTAAAGGTGCTGTGTGGCTAGCAGCCAAGGGGTTACCGACAAAACACTTAGCATTGGATAAGGTAGTTAGATACAGGAAGGCAAAGTAAATCTTCGACCTGGATGAAGGAAAACCTGGGTACAGCTCTGTCTAGATAAATCTTTGCCAATCCCCCCCAATTATAAAGGAACTGCCAACCCCTTTAATTGTTTCCAGAAAATAAGTAATACTGTGGGCCTTTTGCGTTCACGGCGGGCATTTTACTTTCGCACAGGGCAATAGCGGGTGGGAACCGATGTACCACAAGTCCCAGACTCCCAAAGATCCATAAAAGAAGCAGCAGTGCCGATCCTAATATTTCTTAAAGGGGTCGTCTCACTTCAGCGAGTGGCATTTATCATGTAGAGAAAGTGAATACAAGGCACTTACTAATGTATTGGGATTCTCCATATTGCCTCCTTTGCGGGCTGGATTCATTTTTCCATCACATTATACACCGCTTGTTTCCATGGTTACAACCACCCTGCAGTGGTCGTAACTATCAGTGGTGGTCGTGCTTGCACACTATAGGAAAAAAACTTAAGCCTCACTGGTGGCCGGGACCGTGGGAGCGGACATAGGCTTGTACTTTTTCCTATATTATTCAAGCGCGACCACTGATGGATTGCAGGGTGCTCTGTAACCATGGAAACGAGCAGTGTATAATGTGATGGAAAAATGAATCCAGCCAACAAAGGAAGCAATATGGACAATCACAATACATTAGTAAGGGCCTTGTATTCACTTTCTCTACATGATAAATGCCACTTACTGAAGTGAGACAACCCCTTTAAGGGTTTCTGACTTGTAGCATTGCGTGCTTAAAGGGGTATTCCAGTTTTATCAAATAAAGATTATTTATTGTATAATGTTAACAAAGTTGCAAAACTTTCTATTCTACTAAGGGTAAAAATTCCTCATAGGTTTCAAGATCTCTGCTTACAATCAGTGAACGGGAATGCAAATCTGTTCTGGTCATGTGATGCTTCCACAGGTAGCTGGTCATTATAAGGCTACATGCACACGACCGTTGCCTGCCTCCACGTCCGCTCCTCCTGGGAATTTTGCGTCCGTCAAAAAAGACGGATGACGGACCGTTTTTTTTGACGGATCCGATTTTTATGGCAGATCCATTGTAAAAATGCCTATTCTTTTCCGCAAACGTGAAAAAAATAGGACATGCACTATTTTTTTGACGAAATGAAAACACGGATCACGGATGCGGAACAAAAACGGTTGACCATCCGCATTTTTTGACGGACCCATTGAAATGAATGGGGAAGCATCCTATCCGTGAAAAAAAACGTAACGGACGCGGAAACAAACAATGGTCGTGTGCATGGGGCCTAAGACTCAGCTTTGATAACTGTACTGGAAGGCTAGGTCCAGACCTAGGCCTCATACACACGACTGTTGGCGGTTTTGCTATCCACAAATTTCAGATCTGCCAAACATGGGTACCGGCCGGGGGCATTCTGCATTTCGCAGAACGGAACATCCGGGCCCATCCTTGTCCAGACAAGAATAGGACGTGTTCTATAATTTTGCGGACGTGCGGATGCAGACAGCATACGGACTGCAGTCTGCATCTTTTGCGGCCCCATTGAAGTGAAAGGGTCCGCATCCAAAACACAAAAAATGTGTATCAGATGCGGACCAAAAATACATTGGCGCATGAGCCCTTCACAGAATTTTTTACAGGGTTGCTTTTGGCAGGCCCGGACCTAACAAGGCTTTTTTGATACTTTGACAGACATTATCGTCATTCACCGTCCCCCAGTGGGGCTCACAATCTATTTTCCCTATCAGGATGTCTTTGGAGTATGTAAGGAAACCCGGAGGAAACCCACACAAACACGGGAAGAACATACAAACTCCATGCAGATGTTGTCCTTGCTCGGATTCAAACCTAGGACCCCAGCGCTGCAAGGCACCACTGAGCCACCATGCTGCCCATCATCTACCTTCTTACCTTATGGGCAACATGGGGTTAATGCGAGGTACATGATGGGGTTATTTATTATTAGGGCTCATGCGGACGACCATATTTTCTTTCCATGTCCGTTCCGTTTTGTCTGCAGCCCGTATGCCTATTCTCTTCAATGGGTCAGCAAAAAACGGAAATGACTCTGTGAGGATTCCGTTTCCATATGTCCGCAAGTCTATTGCGCAAAAAATAGTCCTATTATTGTCCGTTTTGCAGGCAAAGACAGGCATGGTTACAATGGATCCACAAAAAATTGATGCAAAAAACAGATGCAACGTCACACGGATGTCATCCGTTTTTTGGGGGGATCCGTGTTTTGTGAACCGCAAAATACATACGGTCGTCTGCATGAGCCCTTAGGCTATATTCACACGACCATATATGTTTTGCAGTCCGCAAAACACGGATCCGCAAAAAATACGGATGACGTCTTTTTGGCCTCTGTATTGCATCCGTTTTTTATGCAGTTACATCCAGTGTAACAAAGCCTATGTTCTATTTTTTTTCAGGGCTACGGAACGGAAATGCGGATGCGGACAGCACATGGTATGCTGTCCACATTTTTTGCGGATCTATTGAAATGAATCCGCATACTATCCGCTAAAAAAACGGAACGGACACGGAAGCAAAATATGTTTGTGTGCATGAGGCCTTAATGTGAGGCACATGGAGGTCCGAATTGATAAAACCATGTGCCTCACATTAACAGTAAGTAACTGCATTATGTACCTCACGCATTAACCCCATGTTGTCCATTATGTGAGGAGGTACTTGATGGGGTTACTATTAGGGTCCACTCACACGAATGTATGGGTTCAGTTCTGTACATTGGGGCCACAATTTGCGGTCCTCAATGCACGGAGAACGTTCGTGAGGCCTCCGGGACGGATCCAGACCCATTCAATTTGAATGGGTCCACATCCCTCTATTCCGCAAAAAGATAGGACACGTTCTATCTTTTTGCGGTACGGAAGTACAGAAAGTAACCCAAAAGAAGCGCTCCATAGTGCTTCCTTAGGGTTCCGTTCCGTGCTTCCTTTCCGCACTGCTCCGCATCTCCTGATTTGCGGACCCATTGAAGCGAATGGGTCCGTATCCATGATGCGGAATGCACACGGAACGGTGTCCGTTTATTGCGGATCCGCAATACGGAAATGGAATAAATACGTTTGTGTGAATGAGCCCTTAATGTGAGGCACATGGCTTTATTAATTTAGACTTCAATGTGCCTCACATTATTAGTAAGTGACCCCACCAAGCAAGCACCTCCTCACATAATGTGCAATCGACACTTTTCAAAAAAAATAAAAATACATTCGATGTGTCGGTATTTTTTGTGTGTTTTGGAGTGGTATCAAATTGGTACCGACTACTGCAATACTTTTCTTGGTATCGAAATCAAACTCAGAATTCTGGTATTGTGACAACTCTACACATGGACCATGGGGGGGACCAGAACCAGCGGGGGGACCTTCAGGGCTGGAACGAAGAGGCAGTGAAGAGGTGAGAGGGTGTCGTTCTTTATTTACATTCTGGCCCTTAATGAGTTTTGGCTTGGGGTCGGGCAACCCCTTTAGGAAACAGACCTGGTCATTAAGGGGTTAAAACATTGCCAACTAGAACAAAACCCTTCCTAATCGTCATTCCTGAGGGCCAGGTATTAATCTTGAGGTTCTGTTTCCCTTGAAGCCACCATGCTGCATCCAGGCGAATGGAAACCTGCAGTTGGGAATGAGAAATAGGTCAGCGGCTGAGTCACCCGAAGATATAATGAGCGAGCAGAACCTCATTATCTAACTCTCCCGTCCACAGCCCTCTGTGATGCCAGCCATAGCCGCTGCCGCCAGGCATCCAGGCCTCTTCCCGCCTTTGCTCAATCCATAAAAGTACCGATCACAGGGTTCTATCGCGAGGCCAGATTCCTTCAGCTAATTATGAGATGCCAAACCCGCAGGCCCAGCTTCTCCATGGGGATCTGGGTCGGAATGCCTTCAGTTTCCTTTGCTAAAAAAAAAAAGGTGAGGGATGGAACATCTGCCACGAAAAAGAAGCTAAAAGTAGAAGCGATTGCCGTTTCCACAGTCATGCTAGACGAGCTCAGAGAAACTGATCCCATCTGGCCCTCATCCTTTTTGCTTTTAGGTTATCTTACAAGCACATGTGTGTCTTATTTGTGTCAGATTACAAAACGTATGAAGTATGTGATGTTTCCGTGACCCTGAAACTGAAATGCCATAACTGAGTAAGGTATCACAACGCGGGGAGTAATGTATTGTGCAAATATGTGTCTGAAGATATAAGCATGTATCGGTATACTTTTATTTCAACATAGTGGCCTCATTTGTCAAGAATGTCTAACAGAAAAACTGGTCTTTTTTCTCAGAGCAGAGTTCAGTTTTTGTTTCTTAAAGGGCATGTTCATATCACCTGAGAACAGAGAAGGGGGTCCACTGTTCGGGATTCTCAACCCTTGGCCAAACTGGAGAGCAAAGAAATTGGAGGACCTGTCCTGTCCTGCACTATACAGAATGGACACTATGTTATACTTAGATTCTCCTGTGGTGGCGCTGCATGGAAATTGAACGCTTATTGTTTCATTTATTGTACAGGATATCTCACAGATATCAGCTGATTGCTGGAGCCCCAGCAGAGGGCCACCTTGTGATTGGCTGGTCAAGAGACCCTTTTGATGAGTATGGAGGGCCCAGAGAGGACAAACCCTTTAAATAGCTTTGGAAAAATGAAAGCTGCCAGTTTTTTGTTAGAACAGGGGCCACGATCAAAACCCATGTGGCTCACGTACACCACACAGGTGTTTCTATGATTGCTCCACCCTATCATGAAGAACAGAAGGGCTACACTGTTGTCTACTGTTTTGGGGGCACTGTGCCGTACTTACCAACACTATAGTTGGCAAATTTGGGGCATGTAAGCCTCATCCCAGTAGTGCCCCAAACTACAAAGACCACCCGTTTATGGGTGGGGCTTCCATAAGACCTTCCCATTTTCAGCACAGGACAGTCCAAAAATGCCGGGACTGTTGCTCAAAATTAATACCTGCAAATTCAAGACAGTTGGCGACTATGCTGTGCTATCATTCCTATCTCCATACATTGTGATTTGTAAATATTTAGCATACCCACCAACATCTAAAGCCCTAATTGTGGGACCCTCTCAGAAACACCTACTTGAGGACAACTTTGCATAAACCCCGGTTTTTTTAATCGAATTCCTTGGAAAATCTCATGAAAAAATAGATGATTGGGAGGTACTATTATGGCCGTGGGTGTGGAACCAGTGTGTGAACCAACAGATTTGGCTTTGCGTGTTATCTGGACTTTGCTGCAGGGGAACTGCCAGGCCACTACCTCCTGGAATAGGATCTGTGTGATTGACAGCTAACCTAAAGAGACTCTGGTGCTGAGCACCAAGGAATCAGGCAAGGCCACACTCAGGGATAGACTAAGGACAGGAGTATGAACAATCTGATTAGACAGTCCAAGGTTGAAGCAGGCATCGTAGGGTCAATACAGAGGTCAGGCACTGGTCAGGTCAGGCAGTGGAGGGTCAGAATCTAGTAAATGGGCAGAAAGTCGGTACACAGGCAGACAACAGAAACAGCACACCTTCACAGGACACTAGAAAGCTAGGAAACTGATTGCTCAGGCACCCTCCCATAGGGAAAGGTGCCTTAGGTACCCAAAAGTGACAGCCATTGGCTTCCCATAGGTGAAGGTGCCTTAAGTACCTAATAGTGACAGCCATTGGCTGGTGTAAATTAGGTTGTGCACTGGTCCTTTAAGAGCTGGGAGGAGCATGCACCATATGGGCAGGAGGTAGAGGCCTTGCTGGCAAAAAGCAGGCTGTGGTCTAGTAGTGGAAGACACAGGCGACACCGGTGGTGGGGCCCACCACAAGGGAGCAGAGGAAGGCCAGCAGGTCTGGGCTGCTAGAGCTGTGCTATTTTTGTGAGGTGTTTGAAACCCTGTCACCAGTTTTATTAGGAATACCCACAAAATCTGTCAGAAGCTCCCACTTTGGGGCACATTTACGTAATCACCACCATATTCATCCATGGAAAATCCCATAAAAAACAGGCTGGTTGGGAGGTCTGATTTATGTAATTTATGTACATGTTTCTACAGTAGATATTAGCTTTATACTGTATGTGCCCTCCTGTATTTTGTATTCTGCTGAGTCTGAACTTGTATTTACTAAGTGTTTTATATGGAGAAATTGCCAGACACAAATACATGTGCCCGTCCTTGGACCCAGACGTGGTAGAATGTGATGGTTGATCCTTTGAGGCACTTACAACAGAACAGGCTTCTTCTTGATAAAGAAGGTCTACAGTCTATCATTTACAGTGCCTAACGTACCTACTAACAGTATGTTTATTGGCCTATAGGTCCAATATATTCTATAGTGTACATAGATTGGTTTATCTAGACAGACCTATCAGTTGGTGTTTTAGTTTATGGAAGAAGAACACGTTGGAAGCCCACCAACTACATGAAGAGCGTGCAGACTCCCTACAGATGTTGCCCCTGGTCAGGTTTTGAGTCACCACACCGCACACCACAAAACCTTACAAGTGCAAAAATATACCAGGATTGCTGACAAAGACCTGGAATGTACAAAGTTTCATCATGAATAGGCTTTCTTTTCTTCCATGTCAGCACCAATTACTGGTCCAGGGACCTCATTTTATAGTTGAGGATGGCAGGTTTAGGATTCAGATGTGGGGGCTGAGCCAAATGTCACCCCTAGGCACAAGAAAGTGTCTCACATCTTGCCTGAATCAGTAGAGCATAGAGTTTGGCTTTCCTAGACATCTGAATTCATAGTCATCAGGCAAGGTTTCCTCCACGATTAGGTAGCACATAGATCTGCATAGGTCCAGGAGATGTTTGATCATATTGGTTATTGCTTGGTTATACGACATGAAATATAAGCTCTAGTTTCCTAGCAGCCACATGACTTCCTTTCTGGTTGACCACCATATGGGTACATAACGATGAGTGACCAAGAATTACAGCTCTACCAGATTTTTCATTATTCGTTTATTTTTTACGAAGGACTTTGTATCTTTTTATAATGTCTTGCCTGTTATATGGGGCTTTAGAAATTAGCTTCTCAATGAGGAAGGCAAGTACACAGTCAATAGGGACTGCAACAAGGACAAGTTCATATGAAGATGATCTTCAAGGTGGTTGGTTGGACAAGGGACCTCTTACACTTGCCAGAACATAATGTTGGTGAGTATCCTAGAACTGGGAACCCAACAACTACCCTAAACAAGTACATGGTAGTAGATTCCTTCACCCTGGAGCAGAGAAGCCTTCTAATTCTAAAGTAGCCAACGCTATGGATTCCATATAAAAAAATAAAATAAAACTGGAGAAGCTTCTTATCCATCTTTGGTCTTGGTCGTGCATCTATAAAGTGTTTATATGTGTCTATATGTCAAGATAGTTTCCATCTAACTGTTCATCATTTAGAATAGTGTTATTGTAACTTGGTTGGGGAAGGACCGAGTCACCACAGATCTCACCACAAACCCTTACAACTGCAAAAATAAATCAGAGTTGCTGACAAAGAGCTGGATTGCACAAAGCCTCACAGATTTTCTTTTCCACAAGGTACCATGTCAGCACAATCTGTTGCTATCAGAACCTGATTTTATAGACAAAACAATGTTTCTGAGTTGGAGACAGTAGTTGGTGGTGGGAATGTAGATATGAGGGTTAAATGTGAAGGCTGAGTCACAAGTTGCCCCTTTACAGAATAAGGGGGGAACAGAACTCCATATATAATAGAAGAAAATAGTGGTTTGAGTGCTCGCCACAGTGAGGTTTGGTCCAACTCACCCAAAAATTGCCTCCAAAAAAAGAAAAACTGAGGCAGCCTTGAGGAAGGCTACTAAGCCAAAACATCGCATCTGGTGAACATGCAATTGGAATAGATTCCACTTTTATCACCAGATCAAGTTGGAGTGCTGCCTCAATTTCGTTTTTTTACAAGTTATCCCTAGACACAAGAAGGTTCCTCACTTTAGTAGACCGTTATTTGGTAGAACATCCCTTCTTCTAACTGTTCTTCTCCTACACTTATCATTAGATGCAGGTAATGCCAAGATGACTAGAACATGGAGTCTGGCTGTCATAGACATCTGATTTCTGCTGTTTTATTAGTCAAACTCATCGTCAGCCATGGTTTCCTCCATGACCAGGCTGCTCACAAATCTACAAAGGCCAAAAATGTAGTTTCTAAATATTGATGGCTGGTAAGGCTAATGACTAAACATAATGCTGGCCATACACATTAGATCAATACCAGCGAAACCTGCTGATTATAAAGGTGCTGGCTAACCGTAACGTGTGTGGAGAACTCCTGACTAACTTCCTGTGGCATATATCTGGAAAGATAATGATGGGGCAGCAGGATTTTAACATGTCCAATCAATTTGTTCTCAGGGAGATAAGACACTGCCAGAGGTGTTTGGCAACTTGTTACTCCCATCTCCATTTAGAACATATGCATGCTCAGCTGAGCCCAGCGTGCATGTTTATGGATGGGTTTGGAGAGATAGCTGTCAGGCCAGATCTAAAATACATTGCCAGCGTTAGCTTAGATCAGGGTTTCTCAGGCTAGGTTCCAAGGGATCTCAGGCCTCCAGCAAGGAATCTCATGGAACCCTCAAGATGAAAATGGTTAATAACAAATGTAGGAGGACAAGAAGTTGGTCCCTCATAACAGGTGTTGACACAGAAATAGCCATCTCTACATCATGTAATCAGGTAGACAACAAGCCACTATTCTCAGAGGTGAAATGACCAGGTGAAGTCCTTGATCCAAACACTAGTAATATCTGCATTACATAGGTGCCAACCTGTTACCGTGTCAGTTCATGGAGTCAGCCACAGGTATCTCTTCAGTTCAACGATGAACTTGCCTTCTTCACATCTTACCTTCATAGCACCTCAATGGTGTGAAGGCCCAGGAGAACCCATCAACCCATCAGCAAGACTGATTTTGGGGCAACCCTTAGAACATCAGATCTCAGTGACAACTTATAACTTCATGAGACGTTGGTCAGAGACAATGAGTCTGGGATTTGCCCCATATTTTAGTACACACAGGACCATTACTATATTGTTGCAGCATTGGACTTACGATTTTGTATGTATTCTTGCCCTGAAGATGGTCTATTCTTTTCCTTCCATACCTGACTTCTCCTGAGATCTGCCATAGCAGGTTTTGAGACATGAAAATTACGTTATATGCCGCAGTGGTTATTGAGATATTCTACATACATTGAAACATGCTAGTGGTATATAATGGGTAAAAATGAATCTAGTAGGTATGATCCATATAGATAATTAAGCCAGTACTGAAGATAGACGTTCTAAGATGTTCTGATCCCCAAAATGTAAAAGGGTATATTGTGTATATAGGTATACTGCATACAGTTTTGGTATTGAGTTCTATATAAGAAGTATATGCAGTTAGCTTCTAAGCTCCCCCTAGTGGTGGCTTTGGGCAAGCAGGATTTTATACTGTCATTTTAAGACTATGCAGGGGATGTGAAACTCTGTATCACCAAAAAAAAAAAAAAAAACAGAGAGCACTGACCCCTAAAACATGTATAAAGAAACACAAAAGGCTGTATCAGGAAATGACATGATCATAAATGGTGCAGATTGATGTTTCTGTACTAGAAAAAATAATTCCCGAATATAATGAAGAACAGTCATTTAAGGCTAGTTTCACACTAGCGGCACGGACCTCCGGCAGGCTGTTGCGTCGGGTGAACAGCCTGTCGGATCCATCCTGTCGCTTGTGAACATGTGCCCCCGGACTACCGCTCCGGCCCCATTGACTCTAATGGGGGCGGGGGCGGAGTTCCGACAGCGTACGCCGAGAGGCCGCCGGAATAGAACGGACATGTCAGAGCTTTTTGATGGTTTAACCACAAAGACATTTTACATTGTATGTAAGGGTGAATCACTGGACCCTCGTAGATCTGCCTAAGGCCTCTTGCACAGGACAGTGTGCTGGCCGGGCCTGTGTTGCGGACCGCAAATGGCGGTCCGCAATGCACGGGCACCGACCGTGGGGCAGCTGCATGCGGATCACGGACCCATTCACTTGAATAGGGTCCGCGATCCGTCCGTTCCGCAAAAAGATAGTACAAGTTCTATTTTTTATGCGGAACAGATGCACGGAACAGAACCCCATGGAAGCACTCCATGGGGTACTGTTCGGTGCTTCCATTCTGCACCGCATCTCCGGATTTGCGGACCCATGCGGACCCGCAATACGGCCACGGAACGAATACGTTCGTGTGAAAGAGGCCTAACTCTTAAAACATGAAGGAAAAGTTAATATTACTACTAGGCTTGTGAAATCCTAGATGTCCATTTCTCAACAGAACTATGCTGTTTCCCATAAATTCCACTCACAGCTCTTTGTTAGAGGGAATGTGTCATCAGAAAATGACCTATTATTTAAATAACGTTTTTATTTTTAAAGAATTTTTGATGAGGTTATTTTTAATTTTCCATGTCAATATCAGTATTTAAACAAAAACCATCAAATCCATCAATTTCACACTGGCCACTAATCATAGGCGCCACTTTTTGGTCTGTAGAGATCAAAGGCAGGATTAGAATGACAGATATCACCTCTGTGTATAGATAACACAGGATCCACCATTCACAATAGGTGATATCACAGCTTATTAGCCCCCGCCTGACCTCTGCGCAGGTCACAGAGCATGCCCAGAAAGTCAATGGGGTCCCCTCCTGACCATTGTGTCTATGGCCCGTGGGGCTGCCGTAAAGCAATTTTATTAATACTTTCTAAATGCTGTTAAGAACGGCTCAGGCAAGATGGCCGCCCCCATAATCATGTTCAGGAAATAGAATTAAGGGCTCTTTCACACTTGCGTTTTAGTTTTCCGGCATAGAGATCCGTCATCGGGTCTCTATGCCGGAAAAATTCTAATCAGGATCATCCCCATGCATTCTGAATGGAGAGAAATCCGTTCAGGATGCACCAGGATGTCTTCAGTTCAGGACCGGAACGTTTTTTGGCCGGAGAAAATACCGCAGCATGCTGCGCTTTTTGCTCCGGCCAAAAATCCTGAACACTTGCCGCAAGGCCGGACCTGGAATTAATGCCCATTGAGAGGCATTAATCCGGATCCGGCCTTAAGCTAAACGTCGTTTCGGCGCATCGCCGGATCCGACGTTTAGATTTTTCTGATTGGTTACCATGGCAGTCAGGACGCTAAAGTCCTGGTTGCCATGGTAAAGTGTAGTGGAGAGCGGGGGAGCAGTATACTTACCATCCGTGCGGCTCCTGGGGAGCTCCAGAGTGACGTCAGGGCGCCCCACACGCATGGATCACGTGATCCATGCGCATGGGGCGCTCTGACGTAATTCTGGAGCGCCCCGGGAGCCGCACGGACTGTAAGTATACTGTTCCCCCGCTCCCCACTACACTTTACCATGGCAACCAGGACTTTAGCGTCCTGGCTGCCATAGTCTGATCAGTCTTCAAATGCTTTCAGGTCACTTGCGTTGTTACGGATCCGGTGGCCATTTCCGGCGACGGAAGTGCACGCCGGATCCTAACAACGCAAGTGTGAAAGAGGCCTAAAAAATATGCAATCAGAAAATAAAAAGAGATTAGCAAAAAAAATGTGTTGCTATCAGTTTTTTTACTGGCAGATAACATTTTGGGTGACACATTTCCTTTAAATCTGCATACTAGACCATTGAGTGGATATTCTGTTATTTTACGAAAGGATCAAGGGAACATAAAGGGATGTTTTGTTCCAAAAGTTCCAGGCCTTGAGGATTTCATTGAAGGACTTGTTGTTTCTGTCGTCTTGCATAATCCCGCTCACCATACATATGCCCGGCCGGCAGATCCAGTCTAAGTCAGTAGGTTCCTCCAATATACACGATTACGGTATTTCAATTGTCTCTACACCAACCTCCTTTCCGGAAAAAAAAAAAAGACTAAATATTAACCCTTTCATGACTGGGCCTGAAAAGGCCTGAATGACCCGGCACTTTTTCGGGATTTAGCTCACGTGGTGGTTTAGCGGCCCTAACTCTTTTATTTGTTGAGCTACCGAAATAATTTTTGCCATTTTTTTATACGACATCTGGGACTTTTTTTTAATGTGTTTTTAGAGAATGTATTTTCTTTTTTTAAGGTTTATTTGGGAAAAATTGCAATGTTCTTTTTCTTTTTTTTTTCTGACTAATTTTTTAAATATACACTCTGACACAAAAATAAATTATTGCAATGGGTTTCCTATTTTTTGTTGATTGTTTTGATATATAATATGTATAGTTTTGCATTAACAGGGTGACAATGGCGACAGTTTCGGTTGGCATGGGCTATTGTTTTTACTTATTTTTTAAATTTATTTTTGGCACATAATATGTCCCCCCAAGAGTTCATTAAAACACCTCTGGGGGACATTGACTTCTTTTTTTTTGCACTATTTTCACTGTAACTGGGGCATCCACCGCAGCCCCAGTTACAGTAGAAAACAGCCTTCTATGGGGGCATATAGTAGAAGTTTCGCCTCACACATATGTAAGAGTGTTTAGCTTTATGGACACCTTTTGGCGCAATACACCTAGCCCAGATGGTAGTGTGCAGAGTAAATTTTATTTGACAACGCGTTTCGGGGTCTCGGCGACCCCTTTATCAAGTCTATAGAAAGATAGTGTTGATACATGGTCATACATAATACGTATATACAAAAATGTATTAAGCATAAATCTGAATATATATAAATGCATTAAAATTGTAGGTTTATAAATATTGGTATCAAGGTATCCTAATGAAAGTCCAATAAAATTTCATTAGGATACCTTGATACCAATATTTATAAACCTACAATTTTAATGCATTTATATATATTCAGATTTATGCTTAATACATTTTTGTATATACGTATTATGTATGACCATGTATCAACACTATCTTTCTATAGACTTGATAAAGGGGTCGCGAGACCTCAAACGCGTTGTCAAATAAAATTTACTCTGCACACTACCATCTGGGCTAGGTGTATTGCGCCAAAAGGTGTCCATAAAGCTAAACACTCTTACATATGTGTGAGGCGAAACTTCTACTATAGACGAGATTCCGTACGGCGGCCCAGCCAGCCACCAACGGGAATTTTGGACGTGCCTGGCAGCATCCACCGATTATCCCCCTACAGCGCAACATATAAAGAACGGGCAAAAAAGAAATAAACAAGGTGAGCACACAACTAATATTTTAATAGCACAATAACACAGTTCCTAGACGTATTACCC
Organism: Bufotes viridis; assembly: GCA_033119425.1. Classification (NCBI taxonomy): domain Eukaryota; kingdom Metazoa; phylum Chordata; class Amphibia; order Anura; family Bufonidae; genus Bufotes; species Bufotes viridis. The sequence continues at coordinate 25,871,991 of CM065597.1, read as the reverse complement.
TATGAGCGCCTTCTCGTTTCACGGCTTCATTCCACTTCTATGGGGGCATGGCAGACTATTAGAGCTGATCAGGGTCTGCCAGGACCCTGCTGCTCTGCTGTGGCCCCAGCTACAATAAACGGAGCGGCTCAGCTTCTGAAAACATCATCACACCTGGCCCTGTCAATCAAAGTGGAGAGGGCTCGGCAGTTTCAGAGAGAGCAGAGCTTCTAGGTGCAATGGTAACATGCACGTTGCTCCTAGAGGCTCATTTGCATATATTAAAACATCATTTTTCTCAGCAATGCGGGCACATAGGAACATGGAACCAACACAGACGCCTTCAGCTGCCAAGCGCACATGTAACAGGTCAGCCACTGTCATAGGTACAAAACTGCTGACAGATGCCCTTTAAAGAGATTTTCCACTTTGGACAATTAATTCTTCTAAGAAGGCAATGTGTTCTTCTGCTGAGACCCCCAGCAATCAGTTATGATCTGTCGTGAGACCTGGTGGTACCTATTTAATTTCCCTACAGCACCACCAGAGGAGAAATCAAGTATTACACAGTGTACATTCAAATCAATGAGATGTTTGCGTAATGCAGGACAGGACAGGTCCTCCAGAGTGAGAGACTTTCTTTTGTTTTTCGATAGAACAGTGATACTCAGCTGATGGCCAGGGGGCGCTATCAAAACCCATGTGGCTCACGTACACCGCAGGGGTAAGCAGATTTATATGAGTGCTCTACTCTATCATAAAGAACAGAAGGGCTGTTCTGTTCTCTACTGTTTTGGGAGCACTGTGCCATAATTCAAACACTATAGTTGGTAAATTCGGGGCGTGTAAGCCCCGTCCAGGAGTGCCCCAAACTACATGGACCACCCATTTACAGGTGGGGCTTCTGTAAGACCCGCCCATTTTCAGCCCAGGACCGTCCAAATTTGTCTCTGGAAATTCGTACCTGTAAAGTCAGTTGACAAATATGCTGTGCCATTATTCCTATCTCCATAAATTACAATTTGTAAGCATTTACTCTACCTGCCAACATCCCCATTTTTGGGATTTTTTTTTTTTATCTATTCTCTTTTTATTGAAAAACAAGGTGTAAAACAAGATAACATCTCAGGTTATTATAAATCCCAAGACACAGATAGTATACATGAGATTAAGGGCACATGCAAACTAATGCTTATAGTTGCAAATGCTAGCTCATGGTATGCATATGAAAAATCACTGAAACAAAAAGTTCTCACGGGTGGAGAAGATTGTCCATGTCCTGCTCTAAGTGATGTTTATCCGCATATGAGATGGTACCTGTGGCGAAGTAAAATAAGCCAGTTAGAAATAGGGGGAACATATCACATAACAAAAGGGATAGCATAGAAAAAAGAAAAATGAGACCGGCTGACAGGCTCCATCTATGCATAAGACACGTGTAACAAGTGAGAGTCCTTGTTTAATTATTAAAGAGGACCTTTCATCGGTCCGAACATTGTAAGATAACTATCTGGACATGTAGAGCGGCGCCCAGGGATCTCACTGCACTTACTATTATCCCTGGGCGCCGCTCCGTTCGCCCGCTGTGGCCCCGTTAACTTCTCCCGCGCTGTATGGTAATTGCTACTAACTTGAACCATGAAAGGTCCTCATTAAGCCACTAACCATGAAAGGTCCTCATCAGGGGCGTAGCTAGCGGCTCATCGGCCCTGGTGCAAGAGTTCAGCTTGGACCCCCTTCCCTCAGTGCTTTGTGTGTCTTCTTATGTGGCACAAGGGTCTTTGGGCCCCCTCAGGCTCCTGGGCCCGGTAGCGACTGCTACCTCTGCACCCCCTATAGCCACGCCCATGGTCCTCATTAAGCCTCTGTCCCAGCACTCGAGGCCTGAGAGTCAATTCAGGGTCGCCATACCCTTAAACCTTCCATGAAGCAATAGATGGTGGGGATGTGTCCCTCCACTCTGTCGGAATGAGAAGTTTAGCTGCTGATAGCATACGTGGGGCAAGGTTGTGTTTGGAAGGGGTAAATGTGAGTTGAGGCAACCATAGAAGGACTAACTCCGCCTTGAGTGCTATAGAAAGAGAGCATATTGTATTTATTTCTTATTTGATTTCTGTCCAGAATTGGGTGATCAAAGGACAGGACCACCAAATATGATACACGGTACCCCTATCCTGTCCACATCTTCAGCATTTGTCAGAGGGTGTCCTGTAGTGTATAGGTAGTTAGGGGTTTTATACCATCTGGTGATAGTTTTAAGAGTTTTCTTGTAACCTAATACACCTAGAGAAATTACTTGCATGTGAGAGGGTATAATCTGAGGGTATCTCTTCCCAATTCCTTTCCCCAATAATAGGTAATAAGGCTTTGGTGAAGCTGAAGCCAGAAGCAAATTATGATATATCAAGGAAATCCGTTTTCTAGGAGGTGTTGGTAGCAAAGTGAGATTCTCTAGCCAAGTGGGATCTGGCAAAGGTTAAGAAAGGGATTTTCTGAATTTTTGGCAAGTGCGCGTGAAGTCCAGGGATTGGATCGGTCTAGAAGAATTAAGGTTCATTTGTCTGAGCAACTCTGGCTGGGTAATTGGGGGATCTGCTTTCAGTAAATCCTGAATCCTGAATGATTTTAGGGTGTTCCACCAATTTGTAGTAGGGACCAACGAATGGTCAAAAACTGAGGGAAGAACACTCAATGGGGTCCAATCGGGAAATACGGCCCAGTGATTGAGGAAGTGTATCCGAGAGATGACATACCTTCATCATCCCTCTTGTCATGTCGCTCTTAATTATGCTGATCCGTGAGGAGGGAGTTTTTAGCCAAAGGCAATTCAACAAATAGGGGCCCATTAGGTGTCTTTCTATGTCTAGATATGGTGTGTTACGATCAGAGTTAGCCAGAAGTGTCCATCTAGCCAACTGAATGGATTTATAGTATAGTATCAGGTCTGGCAGGGATATACCTCCTTGTGCCTTTTTCTGTGAGAGTAAAGAGAATGCTAGTCTAGGCCTTCTGGCTCTACATAAAAAGGAAATAGAAACATAGAAACATAGAATGTGTCGGCAGATAAGAACCATTTGGCCCATCTAGTCTGCCCAATATACTGAATACTATGAATAGCCCCAGGCCCTATCTTATATGAAGGATGGCCTTATGCCTATCCCATGCATGCTTAAACTCCTTCACTGTAAATAAACAGGCTCCTGAATTGCACAAAATAAATACAAGAAACAGTTATTGGGACATTTTTGGGACATTTTTAAGCCTGCTACTGTTCACCTAGATAGACTCTAGAGATGCCCACAAAAACTCTCAGGAACACCTACTTGAGGTCTAATTACTCAGCCACAGGAATCTTCTCAGTTCAACGATGCACTTGCCTCCTCCACATTTTACCTTCATAGCACCTCACTGCTGGTGTGAAGACCCAAGAGAAACCATCAACTTATCAGCAAGACTGATTTTGGGGCAACCCTCAGAACATCAGATCTCAGTGACAACTTATAACTTCATAAGACATTGGTCAGAGACAATGAGTCTGGGATTTGCCCCATATTTTAGTACACACAGGACTATTACAGTATGGTTGGACCCGTGGACTTGTGATTTCATATCTACCCAAAGGATTGCCTTGATGATGGTACATTCTTTTCCACCCCATACCTGACTCCTCCTGAGATCTGCCATAACCGTTTTTGAGACGTGAAAATTACATTATGTGCTACAGTGGATATTGATATATAAGTGGCTGAATGCATTCTACATACTTATGAAACGTGCTAGTGGTATATAATGGGTACAAATTATTCCAGTAGGTATGATCCATTTAGTTAATTCCGCCAGTACTAAGGATAGACGTTATCATTTGGAGTCTAAATCGGGATTTGGAGTCTATGAAATGAGATTCTCTAAATGTAAAAGGGTGTTTATATAGGTATGCTGCATGCTGTTTTGGCATTGAGTTCTATATACAAAGTATATGCAGTTAGCTTCTAAGCTCCCCCTAGTGGTGGCTGTGGGTGGCCAGGATTTTATACTGTAATTTTAAGACTATGCGTGGAATTTGAAGCACTGTATCAGTAAACAAAACCAGAGAGCTGTGACCCCGACAAACAAATATTAAGAAAGAAATCAGCACTGAAGTTTGTATCTGGAAATTACATGATGATAAAGGGTGCAGATTGACGCTTTTATCCTGCTTTTCCTTAGAACTGTAGGCAAGAATAATTCCCAAAGATAACGAAGAACAGTAATTTAAGACGCTAGACCTTTTCACTGGTGTATACGCATAGACATGGAAGTTTCTTTAAAGGTGAATCACTAGACCCTGGTAAATCTGCATAACTCTTAAAACGTGAAGGACGACAGAATTTCACTATCAGGGTTGTGAAATCTCAGATGTTTGTTTCTCAACAGAAAAATGCTGTTTCCATGAATTCCACTTACAGTGCTTTGGTTAAATCTGCATATTAGACCAATGAGTGGATGTTCTGTTATGTCACACAGGGATAAACATAAAGCGATGGTCTGTGCCGAATGCTCCGGGCCTTCAGAGTTCAATGAGGGTCTTTTTCTTTACTCATGAATAATCCCGCTCACCATGCATATGCCCGCTCGGCCAATCCTGCCAAATCCAGTAGGTTCATCCAATATGCAGGACTATTTTAGTTGTCTCTGCTCCAACCTCCATTCTGAAAAAAAAGGCTAAAGATTAAACACGACATGGTCTTCCATGTGCCAACTTCTTAGGTTTCCCAAAAGCACATGTTTATATCAGTATTGACACGGGCCTATGGCACTGGCTGACCTGTTACATGTGCACTTTGCAGCTGAAGGCATCTGTGTTGGTTCCATGTTCATATGTGCCCACATTGCTGAGAAAAATTGTTTAATAAATGCAAATGAGCCTCTAAGAGCAAATGGTGCACTCTCTCGACTGATTAACAAGGCCAGGCATGATGATGTTTTCACTGCCTGCCCTGTCAATCAAAGTGCATGGGGTGCAGCAGTTGCAGAGATAGCAGAGCCTCTAGGTGTAATGGTAACGCCCCCATTGCTGCTAGATGCTCATTTGCTTGTATTAAAACATCATTTTTCGCAGCAATGTGGGCACATATGAACATGGAACCAACACAGATGCCTTTAGCCGCCAAGCGCACATGCAACAGGTCAGCCAGTGTCATAGATACAAAACTGCTGACAGATGCCCTTTAAGTAGGCTGCAGTGAAAACAATAGAGATTATTCACAACACCAAAAAAAGGACAAAAAAGTAGACATAATAATGAATCTTTATTAATAATTGGTTAATATAAAACATGTATAAAGTATAAAAGGTGGAGTACACTACATACTGGGCCATAAACAACCCATATGAGGAGCGGAGACAGCACAACTAGTCAAGAAAAGGGGGCAAGAGACAATTATCAATTATAATCACCTATGACTGAATTAGTAAAGATAGCAATACAAATATTCAGTCATAGGTGATTATAATTGATAATTGTCTCTCGCCTTTTTTTGGTGTTGTGTTTAACGGGACTAGGTGTCTACGCTTTTTTGTCCCACCTGTTTATAGGTACTAATAGAGATTATTCAACCTACTGGTCAATTTTTCCACTTTAGGCGATCTTTACTCATTAAGGCCCCTTTCCACTACTCAATTAAACAGACGATTGTCCGGAAGGAAGCGTTCCTTTCCAACAATCGCCTGCAAGTCAGTGGAAGAGAAAGCTGCAATTACATGCAGCGATCTCCCCCATAGTATGGGGAGGAGCGATTACTAATGTCATCACTTGTCTCCATACAAAATCATTTTTTTGCCGGCAGCAGGGCATTGTTTAGATGGCACAATCTGCTGCCCTCAAATGACAATTTAGGTGTCCCCACCAACAATCCAAACACCCAATGAACAAGCAATTTGCTTGTTCATTGGGTAATCGAGTCATACGAACTCTTGTTAGCAATAATCTGCTCGATGTTCTGACACTGTAAAAGGGCCTTTAGAAGACTCATTTGATAATAAACAGAGAACAATGTGTCCTCCTGCTGGTTCCCCAGCATTACACTTGTGATCTGTGGTGAGACCTAGTAGTGCGTATTTAAATTCCCTACAGCACCTCCAGAGGAGAAATCAAGTATTGCACGGTGTACATTTAAATCAATGAGATGTTTGCATAAGGCAGGGCAGGGAAGGTCCTCCACAGTGAGTGACTCTCTTTGTAACTGCTGTCTACTCCAGTCAGAAGATCAGGATCCTGAACAGAGGAACCCCTCTTTTTAAATGAAAATTTCCAAACAGGGGTCTTCTAAACAGGACAACCCTTTTAACTTGGTTTGACTTGTGGAGCAAATAGGCATGAACCTTTGCCTAATAGTTCATTCCATCTAATGTCTATGGTTAACGCTACTGAAGACCACAACAATGCCTCAAAACATGGTTTTACCACCAATACTTTCTCCATTTAGATTTACATTCTGTTCTAGTAACGGTACAAAAAGATGGATTAGATATCTAGATTACCGGTAGGGAGTTGTCCATGTGGTTGATGGATGGCATTTAATTCTGCCAGGAGAATATCTGTATTTCCCCTATAAAACAGAAAAAGCCCTCTCAAGTCTTTGACCCATGACATCCTAAACTGATTGAGCAGATTGCGCCAATAAGGGGTCACGAGAGTAAGAATTGAGTCCAAGGAAATATGGCTGCTGTTTATCTGACCATCTTCACTGAAAGCACATGTCCCCAGGGAGAAAAGGGACCTTGGTAAACAGCTGTATAGTCCTGCAACTGGAGCTTTTGCCTTTGGATGGATTTGAACAATTTTACGATGGCATCTAAAAAATGTTCCACCTGCAAGCCATAATTCTACATAAGCGTTGGTTTTAGCCCAAAGGCAGCCCCTCTTTCAGGACATGCTTAGCATATCTGAACTAAACAAAAAAAAATGTTCCAAAGTATGATGTAGTGGTGACCAGTGGTATGTACAGGATTTCCTCGGTTGGACCCTTGTGGGGCTCAAGGTTGACAATTTTACAGGAAAATTGCATGAAGGAATTCTGGGGCCATATAGCCAGTGCCATAATTTGAAGGGTGATTGGATGGGGTACTAATTTTTTAAAATTCTGATTAATATAGAAAAATATATTACCTTGGGGATCAGGTAGTAATGTGTCCTGTAGAGACCTAGTGACCCATCAATGCAAGGTCCAGCAGTAGATGACCTATTGGTACATTGACCACTCTAGCCCAGGTTGTACCATTGAAAATCTCATGTATCTATCAATTTTTTTAGCCTCCATTACTATTGTTCTAAAGTGGGTGGTCAATTACCTAACATCTACATATTTTCCTTCAAGGCAACCAGAAGCTTGCACTATGTCTGTCCTTTCTTCTTGAATGGGGCCCTCTGCAAGCTATGAAGCTACTCTTATTGATTTATTGGTGGTCGATTCAACATCCTCTGACAGTCATCCAATTCGATTTGGATACAGTGACTGTCCTAACAATTGTATGGCATGGCCCCGGATAATCCACAACGGCAAAAAAAAATCTTGCTGAGGTATGGGGGCTGGGCTTCATGAAATGCCATGTCAGCCCTGAAAACAAGCCTCAAATATACATCACGACCTTCCTGGACTTCATGCATGTTCTTAAGGAGGACATTATATATGTGAAGACCAAATCCTAACTACATCCTGCCACAGATCTTGGTGACTGAACTCTATCCCCACACAGCACTGTGTTCCTTATAGTAGTAGGTGAGTACCTGAAACCACCACTGTGACATACACCAGGAAGCCATAACATTAAAACCACTGACAGGTGAAGTGAATAACATCTTGTGACAAGGAGTTTGATACATCAGTGCTTTCCTTCCCCTGTTCTCCACCTCACTGCATCCTGGCAAGATGTTTACATTAGGAACTTCCTGTTTTCATCAGCTTCCTGTTCCCAGCATGCTGTGCTCTGTAATGTTTCATGGGGCTTGCTCTACCAGTCACACTGTTCCCCTTGCAGTGGTCACTCCCCCTAAACCTCCTCTCTCCATGTTAGTTAGAAGGAGCAAACCCTGTCAAACATTACAGAGCAAAGCATGCTGGGATTGGATAGAAAACCCTACAAGAAGCTAAATAAAATAGGAAGTTCTGCATGTAAACATCCTTCCAGGATGCAGTGTTCCTGAGAACAAGTGATTGCGGTATTATGGGCAAGCCAAAAAAATAAAAAATGATGAAAACTGAGAACCCCATTAAAGGAAGTTTAGCTAATGTCTCGGTGCCAGACACCACGGGACACCTTCATCGTTCTTCTGGCTCTGATGGGTCACAGCTTTTGGCCGCACAAGGGGGACATGCAATATAAGAAAAGTGATTTTAAAGGGTTTGTCTCAGACATTGATGGCATATTTCTAGAATATACCATCAATGTCAGATAGGTGCGGTCCCACCTCTGGGACCCACTCCAATCTCTAGAACAGGGCCCACACTCGCTTAGCTACTTTTGGAACTCCTGTAGTGATTAATGCAGAGCAAGGTGCACATATGTGGTGTACTTTCCTTCACTTTGGAGGTCCCATTCAGGAGATAGGAGCGGGTCCTTGAGGTGGCCATCAATGTGTGAGATGAGACTGTGGGACAACTGCTTTAGTGTTACGGCTCAACAAAACTGTAGGATTCAAGAAGTATTCACTTTTAACTATATGCTTATCTATAAACATGGAGTAACATGTTGGAGGTCAGCGTCCTTTTACATATATTGCTATGCTATATCCAGTTGGTCGGCCGGATACAGCTCTCCTGTGCTCTTATGTAACAGAAGGCATCAGTTATTTCCTATAGCTAATATTTCATCCTCGAGTTTGGTACATCTCCCCCCTGGGTTTTATAAAGAAAGTAAACTTGGCAGGCAAATTCCTTTCTAAAGTACTACAAGTTCTGGATAGTTCTCCAGTGCGGGGCGTGAACTTCCTGGAAATCAAAGTATTGAGACATATGAGTCTGTTACACAACTCGGCAGTGTTGCTTTGCCAAGCCAAACATGGAAAACGTCCTCCCTCTGCAAGGGGCCTGGCCTTCTACTGAAATGACTTCCAACTGCAAAAAAGCAGCTCTCGTCACTGCTTAGGTTTATAGGGGTCTGTTCCTAGGTCTGTACGGTGTAGCCTGTCCCCGATAATATATGCCAGGGGATAGAGATTATTAATAAAGGTTTCACAGGAGTGCTAGGCTTGCAGCTCATTACATAACTAGGGCATACGGTCCTATAATGTAATTCCCGTCAGCGGTACACTATATGGAGCCTAATTTATCTGCCCAGAGTAGTGTTCCTACCCAGGACTGAAGGTCTACCATGATAACCAGCACAAGAGGTGTCCCTAGCCCACCCGTTCCACCAAACACAGTTGCCGTCACTACCCATAAGTAAGGTCAGGGGAATACTTGCCAGATCAAATAGTCTTCAGCTGCCAGTTATGGCGTAGGTATGACAGAACGCTATAGGTACCCCCATGACCACTGAATAAGAAGAGCTTGAGTGCGTGTAAAAGGTAAATATGGTACCAGTTCTGGGGGTAATTTGCTTATTTCTAGGAGTTCTGTGGTCGCTTTTTTCTGGGGCAATGTGGCTGGTACTGTCCTGGGGCACTGCAGCTAGCATTTCTCTGAAGTAATAATATTCTGTTCCCTAACACTTTTTAGGGGCACTGGGTGGATACAGTTTTTGAGACATAGTGACTGGTTTAGTTCTAGAGCAGTTTGACCAGCGCTTCTCTGGAGACACTGCCACTGGTTCTGTTCTAGGGCATGGCATCTGGCTTTGTTATGGGGCACTGTGACTGGATCTGCACCAGGGGCACAGTAGGTAGGCTGTTCTGGGAGCATCGTAACAAGCTGTGTTCTACACACAGTGGTTAGTGCTGTTCTGGGGCACCATGACTAGTTATATTCCGGGGCACTGTGTTTGGCTCTGTACAAGGGTTGGTATGGCTGGGTCTGTACAAGGGATACTGTAGTTGGATTTGTTCTAGGGCACTGTGATTGGATCTGTACTAGGGGCACTGTGGTTGACTATGTACAAAGGGTAGTATGGCTGGCACTCATTTGGTGACCTCTATAAATGAGGTAATGTGGATGCCACTCATTTGGGGCACTGTGACTGGCTCTGTACTATGGGAAGTGTAGTTTGCTTTGTTCTGGTCTGAGGCACTGTGACTAGTTCTGTAGTAGGGACACTGTAATTTAACCTCTTCTGGGGGAACTGTGACTAGATCTGTTCTAGGGCCAGTAGCTTATGCTGTTCTAGGGCACTGAGCCTGGCTCTTTACTAGAGGTACTGTGGTGGGTTTGTTCTGGGGTACCGTGGTTGGCTCTGTATGTTGGGCACTGTGGTTGGCTCTGTACTAGAGGCACTGTGGTTGGCTCTATACCATGGGCACTGTGGTTGGCTCTGCACTAGGGGCACTGTTGTCTCTGTACTATGGGCACTGTGGTTGGCTCTGTACTAGAGGCACTGTGGTTGGCTCTATACTATGGGCACTGTGGTTGGCTCTGCACTAGGGGCACTGTTGTCTCTGTACTATGGGCACTGTGGTTGGCTCTGTACTATGGGCACTGTGGTTGGCTCTGTACTATGGGCACTGTGGTTGGCTCTGCACTAGGGGCACTGTTGTCTCTGTACTATGGGCACTGTAGTTGGCTCTGTACTATGGGCACTGTAGTTGGCTCTGTACTATGGGCACTGTGGTTGGCTCTGTACTATGGGCACTGTTGTTGTCTCTGTACTAGGGACACTGTGGCTTACACTTCATTAATAGGGGAACATGTTCCACCATAATCGATCCTCTGTTATTATTTCTTGAAATCATTTACCAGATGACTGCTCACTGTGAACTGGGACAGTTGGCATGTAAGCTCAATGTTATGATGCTGCGTCCGCATTTCACCATACAACCACCTGAAAACTCCAGAACCATGATGTCAAATCCACATGTGAAAGGAGAAGTACTCACTTTACATAACCATGTTGGTAAAGAGCAGTGCAGCTTCAGTTCCTCACATCCCACAGCTTGTCTACTTCTTTCCGATGGTCTTGACCTATGTTCCACAGGCGTGGGTGTATTATCCCTGACCGAAGAAGATGTAGCTATAGGGGTGCAGGTGTAAAAATCCTACATTGGTTTGGAGCCTTGGACTACTAACCAGAGATAGGTCTTGGTAGGTCAACATCTCTTTAATGAAGATTCATGAGAGTAATTCTATTATAAACATTCCACATAAGTTGAGTAACTTTGTGAAACACTTGATTTCCTGGGTTTGGACCAATTTTAAAATTTCTCCGATCACCATGTGATTGAACAGCTTAGCTGACGGCTTCCCCACAATGGACATATATCACCTATCCATAGAGCCATCACTGATTACATGAGCCTCCTAATCCTCCTCACTGTGGTCGAGTTTGAATGGGTGGTGGTCAGGTTCATGTCCTGCGCTTAATTCAAAGTCTTAGCCGACAAAGTCCTTGAATGGCATGCCAGAACGCATGCTTGACCACCGTTCCATTCCCACTTGGCCACAGTGAGGAGGATTTCCTAGCTCTAGACCTTCCATTCTTGTGATCAGTTATACTTACTTGCAGTGTCGGACTGGGGTACTTAGGGCCCACCAGTGTAACTGATTCTGGGGCCCTACCTTAGGGCTCTTGCACACTAACTTATTTTTTTTCCACGTCTGTACCGCTCACTTCACTTCATGGGGCCGCAAAAAAAAAAAATGACTCCATGTGGATTCCGTGTCTGTATGTCCGCATGGCCATTCTGTAAAATGATAGAACATGTCCTATTACTGTCCACATTACAGACAAGGACAGGACGGTTCTATTAGAGGCTGTTCTTTTCCACATAATGTGGATGCACACACCCGGTATCCATGTTTTGGGGATCCGCAATTTGCAGACTACAAAACATCCAACGGTCGTGTTCATGAGCCCTTACAGTGATAACAGAAATATTAAAGATGAAGTATGACGGCGGACATTCACAGCAACTTGCACAAACATACATGTGGCAGAATTTACACATACATGGATATCCTGCACTGAAGTCAGTCAGAAACAAGACGCATGCAGCGCACACCAATCACTCATTGGACACATGTGGGACACAAGACACGTATACATGGGTCACATGCCACTGATGCATATGTCACGTACTGCACATACATCACTGATACATAAAACATATATAGCACACACCAATCACACATAGGAAACACGCAATGCACACACTAAGACATTTATGCCTAACCCTATTAAGTGTAGCACACATAAAGGGGTTAAAGGGGTCCTCTCACTTCAGCAATTGGCATTTATCATGTAGAGAATAATACAAGGCACTTACTGATGTATAGTAATTGTCCATATTGACTCTTTTCCATATTGCACACTATAGGTAAAGGTGTTGGCCTATGCGCACTTCCAGCCTTTCCCTATAGTGTGTAAGCACGGCCACCAGGGATATCGGGGATAACTAAGTGATCCGTGGGGGTCTGAACGCTGAAGCCCCCACTGATCCCCCTTCTTGACTGAGTGGCAGGTCCAGCATATGCCCTGCCTCTCCATCCATTCTCTATGGGGTCGCCGGAGATGGCGGAGTACTGAGCTGGCTAATTCCAGTGGTCCCAAAGAGAATAAACGGAGCAGCAGGGCGTATGTGTGACCTGCCACACCATCAAAAAGGGGGAACAGGAGCCGTTCTTGGGATCAGTGGGGGTCGCAGAATCGGACCCCACTAATCATATAGTTATGCCCTATGGTGTGGAGAGGATAACTTGAGAACTTGGACAACCCCTTTAAATCCTCCACCACCAGTATCTCTTTACATGGCAGCAGTGATGCCTGTAAATGCGGAATATCACCACTACCGCCATGTAAACCATACGTGTCAATACTGGAGAATGTGATGCACTGTGCAGAATTTTTCGGACATAGGTCCAACCCCCTTTGCAGGTCACAACCTTTAACAAAGCCCAAGCAAAGGTGCTAGAGGAGCAACGTGAGCAAAGGGCACAAACGGAGGCTCATAACTGAAACAGAGGCATTAGGGTCACCTGAGGCAGGGTAATAGTGGGGATCCTGGGGCAGGGGTAACTGGAGAAGAGGCAATATTTGCGGTGCATTTAGAATAGCACTGATGGGGGTGCACCTAAAGCAGAGGCATTAGGGTCGCCTGAGGCAGGGTAATAGTAGGGATCCTGGAGCAGCTGCAGGGGTATTAGAGGGCGCAACTGGAGAAGAGGGAATATTAGGGGTGCATTTAGAGTGGGGGCATCTGGAGCTGGGGCACTTATGAGGGTGCACCTAAAGCAGTGTAGTGTACGGGAGTTGTAATGCCCGTCACTACAGAAGGGTCACTTGAGTGCTGTCGTTCCTCTCATCTATGGGGAGGCTGGTATATGTCCTATTCATAAAATGCAATGTAATGTAATGCTATGTACTCCCCTGTTACTGTGAGTATTGCATGTGCAGGCCTGCTAGGGATTTCATTCCAGCTCTAGTCACTAGAGGGAGCTAGGGAGCCCTAGTCTATATAAGGCCCAGTCAGGGAAGGAGAGAGGAGATTAGGCTGTGTCTGAGTTAAAGGGTTTCTGTCACCAACTTTTGACATTATAAGCTGTCTGACATTAGCTATGTGCTAATGTCAGACCAGCTTGATAATGTCTTTTTTATAAAAATCCGCTGTATATATAGTCTGAAAAACTTACTTTTATATTATGTAAATTAGCCTCTAGGAGCAGGGGGGGCGTTGCCCTGCTCCTAGCGGCTCCGTCCGGCAACCTGCTGGCACGCCCCTTCACACTTTGATTGACAGTGCAGGGCAGCGATCCTCCTGCACTGTCTCGTTCTGAAATCGCGCGCCCGCGCCGCCGCTCTGTATTCGGCGCAGGCGCGGTGAGCAGAGGACGCTGGTGCCTGCTGTCCTCTGCTCACCGCGACTGTACAAAAGTCTATTGTCTGCAACAAGAACTGTTTTAAGAGAGTGCCTTCTGTATTACCACTGTTTCAGTAAAGTTGGAATTCTGTTTCAAGCTACAAGTCTGCACCTCTATTATTCCTACTATAAATACGGTGTGCCACCGTTTACTGGCACTGGCGTCACGAAACATCAGGGACTTAGCCATAGGCACGTTAAACTACAACACCAAGGGCACCTCACATTGCACCTGGCTGTGTCCCTTCAGAACCCAGAGAGTGCCCCAGAGGAACAGCGTGCCGGCCTCTCCATCACTGGCATTCCCCAGGTTGGTCCCACACATTGCTCTGACTTGGGGATGCTACAAGGGGCATTGGAGGGACCTAGGGCAGAGTCCCCCCAATGCCACTCTGAACTCTGCAGAGAGCAGCACACATTCATAGATCTGTGTCTGCTATAAACAAATCCCCTATTCCCCCTTACAGTCTCCTACAGCTCACTACTGTCACACACCTGAGAAATCAGCCCAGCACCGCAGAGGAGTCCTTCTCTCCAGCAGCCACAGTTTTCTGACAGCAGGGAGGACAGAAGGATGGCCAGATATGTTCTCTCCTCCTTCACTGCCAGCATCCCAGGAAGTTTAGAAGATACTGTGGGGCCTCCTGCACAATTTACACCAGTAGGAGGCTGCATTACTGTGCGATACTGCTACCTAGTGGTTACAATAATTATCTCTCTTATTTTCTGGCGTATAAGACGACCCCCTACTTTTCCTGTTAAAATATGGGGTTTGGGCTATGCTCGCCGTATAAGACTACCGCTCTTCCAACGCACACCAAATAAAAATTAAACAGACGATCCGAGCATGAGAAAACCACTGAGATCAGGGAGAGGAGGCTGCTTCAGGAGCGACTGGCCGGGATGCAGAGCACGGTGGCTCAGCTAGAGGGCGCCTGTCCCTGAAGATGGAGAAGGACAGCTTCTCCAGTCCAGCTCGGAAGTAAAGAGGACTTTTCACGGGTCCAACAATTGTTAGATAATGATATATACCTTATGTGTAGAGCGGCGCTCAGGGGTAATAGTAAGTGCAGGGAGATCCCTGGGTGCCGCTCTACACATACATATCATTATCGAACAATCGTTGGGCCAGTGAAAGGTCCTCTTTACTTCCAAGCTGGACTGGAGAAGCTGTCCTTCTCCATCTTCAGGGACAGGCGCCCTCTAGCTGAGCCACCGTGCTCTGCATCCCGGCCAGTCGCTCCTGAATACGCAGTATACCGGCGTATTAGACGACCCCTGACTTTTGAGAAGATTTTCATGTGTTAAAAAGTAGTCTTATACGCCAGAAAATACAGTAATTACTCCTCAGTCTTATCTCCGGGTGCAGAAGACTGGGGGCCCACCGAGGAATCCCCCGCCTGTCCGGTGGGCCTGTCCGAGCCTGCATACCAAGGTGGCAAGGTGGTTTGCCAAAATGGACTCCCTGGGTCTTGAGCAAAGTGGCAAATGATGGGCAGGAGCATGCCATATGCTTGTACTTCCAGCCAACCAGGGGTAAAAGTTTCCAACTTGAAAACTGTGGCAGACATCGTGAACATTCATCATTTTAGACGCTGATTGTCCAAAATGGGTGAAATTGGCCAATTTGGTCAAGTTCCATCTCATGTATATGGACAGTTTTAGTGGGAGCTGAAGAAAAAGGAATAAACATGAAGTCCGCATTGGTAATACCGATTATTCTCGGTGAATGCAGTAGTCCATGTAGTGGAGCTGGACTTTAAGAAGCAGCGGAAACTTTTTGGGATGCTTGCCTAGTATAATAAGTGATTCCATGGAACGGGGGAAATATATGAAGGAAATGTTTCATTTATAAACAGGCTGGCGGCCTGACCATACACTCTGCACTGCCAGCAGCTGCATCGGAGAAATTACTAGAACCTGGAGCTGCTGACACTTGCGCTCAGCTTATCAGCGAAACTTCCCGTATCCATCCAGGTTAATGTTTAAAAATAAGGAAATGAAGGTCGGCGGTTCTCGCTCTGTATTAAAAAGAAAGCTGAATTAAGATTTTAACACCTTCGAGGGGGTTTCCAGGTGTCTAGCATGGATGGCAGACAGCCTAAAATACAAAAATAATAACTACTCAATGTACTTAAAGGGGTTTTCTGCTTTTGACATTCGCTTATTGCTAAAAGGGTAAAATAAGTAAATGACTGAGTGTCCAGCTGCTGGGACGGCCAGCGATCAGCTGTGATCTATCAGAGAACCTGGAACTATGTGTTACATTTCCCTGCAGCACCACCACAGGACAAAAGAAGAATTACATGGTGCTCTTTGGAATCAGTGTTTTGGGTCCTCCAGAGACATACAGTAGATATTTTTTGTTGGTGCTCTCCACCCTGGCTGAAATATGGAGGTACCAAATGATGACCCTTGTACAGGGGCGGACTGGAAACTTAAAGTGGCCCTGGGAAAAAAAACTAAAAAAGGCCCCATGTTGTAGGTGGGTCCAAACTGACAGAAGGCGTGGGAAACACAAGTAGGCAGGGACAGCAATACTGTAGTGAAGAACATAATAACACCCCTGAGGACGGCTATTCAGTTGAATTCAGGAGGGACCTATATCGGCTGGCCAGGTGCATAAGCGCCTAAAGCTCCTACAATAATAAATGCTGAGATGAAAGCATCAGACCTTTATGTACCTGGCTTGGGTGGCCCCCTGGGCATCAGCCCACCGGTAAATTTCCCTGTAGGGTCTATGGCCAGTCCATCCATTGTAAAATTATGATTGTGCTTCAGAAAAATGAAACTTAAAAAAAACAAAAAAAAAACACTTGCGCCGCCGGTGGGCGCTCTGACAGCTGTGTTGTGTGCTGCGTGTGCCGCGTGGCCCCTCACTCACACAGGATGATACCGCTGCTGTCATAGTCATGCGTTATTCCAATGGCCGGGGAGGTAGTCACCCAGGGCAGAGGTTCGGTTTGATGCTCTGGCCCTGAATCTGAATGCTTCCTTGGAATGCAGCACCAGGGAAACATGCGCTGGTACCCTCCCCAGGCCCTATGCTCTTGCCACTAGCAAGTTCCCAGGGGCAGGTATTGTTCCAAAATAATGGCGCTAGGCCGGCAGGGATGGGCAAACTGCGGCTCTCCAGCTGTTGTAAAACTACAACTCCCAGCATGCCCAGTCTGGCTTCAGCTATCAGCCTACAGCAGGGCATGGTGGGAGATGTAGTTTTACAACAGCTGGAGAGCCGCAGTTTGCCCATCCCTGCACTAGGGAAAAGGAGCCTAATAGTAAAGTTAGAGTGCCTGTTTTTTTATGATTTCAGCTTCACGTTTTCAGTATTTTTTCTTTTGCTTGAGTTGCTACATATTTTCCAGTGACAGATAAATCCTTTACGGTTGATCTGATTTTTGCTCTAACTGTATACACCTCCATATCCCTTTACATTTCTGGTGAAGTGCCATGCATGCACTCTGCCCATGTGTACAAAAAAAAAAAAGGGGAACGCAAGCGACATCATGATGACGGAAGTCTAGTGCCAGTGCTAACCTGCTGACACAGAAGGAAGTCGTAGCAGCTTATAATTTAAGGGAACCCATTATATTTACGTGCATTCCAGGAGGTTGTGCAAACCTGCAGAGTAGACCTCTCAACGTTTAAGGGGGCCACCCTTAAATTGATGCAAATTCTTACAGACTGTAGCTTGTATAAGCCGGGTCTTATCTAGTTTACGGTATTTCATAGGATTTTAGCGCAGGTTTCCCCTTCCATGTGGCATACGAATATCCAGATTTTATTGCCAAAACAAATGTGCCCTATAAGAAACCACTCTTGATATATAACCCCTAGCATTGTCCCATACTTTAGGCACTTCTCAGTAAACCTAATCCCTTGTGTTCTTCTGTTCCTTGCCTCGCTTTCCTTCTTCTCTTCTTGGTTTCTTTCTCCTTAGTTTCTCTCTCCTGCCCTCTCGCATTCCTTCTCCACTTCCATTTGCTTTTTTTTTTTTTTTTTTCCCTCCCTTTTCCTCCTAATGTGATTTTGGCTTGAGACTGACTTGTTTTCCTGACAGAGGAGAGATTAGCTAACGCCTCCCTCCCCCCCCCCCTTGGACTTCACCCTTATGACCTCATATAGGAGGTGCAAAGGAGGTTTATAAGGGAGGCGGCTCAAGGCTCAGTACTGCACTGACTGCTTGAAGGAATCACTGGGTGTAGGAGCTAGCACTTATTTTTGGATCATTATGTCCACAATGCTGGATATACAAACAATCTATCAGGTGAGACCTTGGGTAGAACTTTTTGGGTCTGGGAGGGTCGGGTCCTTTCTGTGAAGTCGGTAGAGATAACTCTACAATGACTGAAGGTTACAATTTCTACAAACTATTTTGTGCCTGCATCTATTTTATACGCTTTTGTACCTTTGTTGCTAGGTTTGAGTTCAGGACTGACAGGGTGGGACTTTACACAGGGACACAAAGGGGGCTAAGTATAGATTGGGACCCAGAGATAGACCAGATATAGAGGTGACATGAAGGTCAAGGGACTGTAGTCTTTGGGGGGGGGGGGGATCTGGGTGGGATGGAATCAGGGTCTCGATCGCCGAGTGTAGAAAGGGCTTTCAGAGTAGGTGCTAGAATAGCTAAAGAGTGTTCTCTGGTAGTTTATAAGGTGGTGAGATGGGATAAGTTCTGGTTTTGGCTTTGGATGAAGCTAATATCTTGATAGAATATGGACTATTTATGTCCTGACGTTTATGATAATCTGCTCCCACGGTTCTCCACTCTGAGTACAATAAAGCTTTGTTGCTAGATGGCGTAATTTGTGCTCAGTGTGTCAAAGACCCAGAGGTACTGGTATTGCAGTATATCTTGTGACTCATGTAACCAGGGACATGTTTATGACAAGAGCTGAAACCTGTCTTGACAACTGAATTGGACTGACCTCCATCTTTTGTCCTGTCCGTGTCTCTTGGTCACACTGTTTCTGGACCTGTCACTTAGTGTCGTATGTGTCACTCAAGGCTTATGTTGGTGGGCAGCCCTTCAGAGCTCTTAGACCTTTGCATTCCTGTCAGTCATGCCTCACACCTCAAAGTTTGTCTTGTCAACTGTGCTGTCCCCACCCTTATATCTGCCACATAGGTCTGGTCCCCCAATGTCTTTTGAACTTTGTCACTTTTATTGCCTGATTCCAGACCTTGGACCTTCCTATCACATAAAACCTTATCTGTTGTCAGTCCTCTAGCCTCCCTATCAGCCAGTCCTCATAACTTCTGTGACTCATACCTTCTACTCCAGCTTAACTCTTAACCTTCTGTTTCCTAGTTCTTGTACTTGACTACCCTTCGGTCCTACCAGCCCTTACTACCCCTCTGTCCTTCATACCTCATGACTTTCAATCAGCCTGAGTTTTTTAATTTCCTGCTGTCTTTTCTGTTTCATGAGCACTTTGTGTTTTTGCCCCAGGCCCTTCACAGTCAGAAACGACTTTGCTTGTCTGACAAGCTGCTGCTTGTCTTTCTACTCTATACATATATATGATAAAGAATGAGAATCAGACTTCCTGTACGAGAGCGCAGCTAAAACTATTTGACTTCTCTTTTGCTGCCTATGTTTCAAACAAAGGCATATATTTTGCAACGCCTATGTATGCAGGACACATATTTACTGCGCGAAGCACCTTCTGGTCTTGTGGGTACAAGAGAACTTGCTTTTCTTGTTGTGTCGTCAAGATTTACCATAGTTAAATATGCATACTTAAGGCTTACTGTATTGAAAATTGTTGGGTTGGGCCTTGCTGTCATCCTAATTTCGTTGCATTCTGTAAACCCCTAGAACCTCCGCAACTTGAACTTGTCAGAAGAAGTAGAGAGCACCAATGACCACATCTTCGCCAACCCCAAGAGAAGACATTCTTGTGCTCCGGAAGTCTATGATGAAACAAAATGGCCATCTCGTTGGAATTTTGAGTCTCCTCGCGCTCCATTCAGAGCAGATCGGTCTATAAGCCTTACCGAAGGGCCTCGAACAGCACTACCTCCACCACCACCGGGGTTCCCGCCTTTGAAAAGTCCGCTGCCTTCTCTTCCTGCTCCATCACCTCGCTACAAGACAGAGCTCTGTCGTACCTTCTCTGAAACAGGCACCTGTAAATATGGCTCCAAATGTCAGTTTGCTCATGGGCAAGGCGAGCTAAGAGAGCCAAACCGCCATCCAAAATACAAGACAGAGTATTGCCATAAGTTCCATCTGTATGGAGAGTGCCCATATGGGTCCCGTTGCAATTTTATTCACCACCCAGCTGAGCAAGGTGCTGGTCCTCAGCACATTCTACGCCAGAGCCTCAGCTACAGTGGTGTACCTGTCAGAAGAGCCTCTCCTCCACCACCAGGTTTCCCGGATCCTGCTTCGTTCTCCAGAGCTTCATCAGTATCCCCTCCTCCCAGTGATTCAATTTTCTCTCCCGTGCCTTCTGAGACAAGAAGCCATGTGTCTTCCCTCAAAGCAATGGAGTCCTGTACTCGTTGTTGCTCATGCCGTTGCTCCAGATCCGGGAATCTTGTTCAGGACCCTTTCACCAACTATCAACTCCTTCGCTCACCTTCTTCCAGTTCCTTGACCGAAAATGAGTGTTACAGCAGTGGCTCAGAGTCTCCAGTGTTTGAGGTGCCAAGTCAAGTAGCTACCAACAAGCGATTGCCTATCTTCCATAGGCTATCCGTCTCTGATTGAGGAATGAAAAATAGAGAAAAGCATCAGAACAAATTTTAATTTCAGCCCTGCTGTCAGACCAGCATCAGGACCGTTCTGTGAAGTTACAGCTACCGTCAGAGGAAGAACTTTAATCAAGTGCCTTTCGTTGATTCTCAGGGCTTTACATAGTTTGGGGTAAAGGCTTCAAGGTAGCCTCAATAGACAAGACTTTTTTTGCACATATGGAAACCCCCTTTTCCAAAAAAAAAAATCTATTGTTGGCCTAGGCAGTTCTGGAGTCTTGTAAGGTTCCAGAGATGACGGGTGCATTTTCTTGTGTAAGGGCCTACCCTACTACTTGCTGTGTATTGTAGATTGGGATTAAGCTCTGAATTCATGTAGCAAAACAAGGTGTATAGCATGTTTACTGCCCCCTAGTCTCGTCTACCATAGTTTGGGCTGGACCTAAACTTTGGAAGAACGGGACCAAGAGTGGACCAGTATCCCAATTGTGAAAAAAATCCTGACTTTTTTACTCCTGTGAACTCCAAAAAATGTACTTTTCTGGAAGTACTGCAATGCATTGCAGGGTTATAATGCAATACGATAATATTGCAATATCCTTGTGTATTATACAGATACACTACTACATGGGTCAGATACACTACGCTGTGTATATTCTTCATTACATGGCACCACACTTGACGTTCAAGTAGCGTCCTCTTTCCCATGACCTTTTTCTATGATGCCCATCACTCCTACTCGTCTCTGGATAGACGTCAAAATCTGTAGTGTTGTCTCTACAGGCTGGACCTTCTCCACCATCGATAAGTAAGGCCTGGGTTGTTGTACTCATAATTGGCCAATCAAATGTAAGAATTCATTAGCATTCAGGCGACATCTGATTGGTCAATATGCATAACCGGCACCCATTCTGTGCCTAAGAGTGAAATCAAATGCCGCAAAGTCCTACATACCAAGTGACGCTTCTCATTTTTGCCGCCGGGTATTATGACACCCATCCGCAATGCATTTTAGTACTCCCATCTCTAGGATCTTTACAGTTGTGCCTTATACCTCAGAGGATGGCTAATACAGGAGTTAAAATCAGGTGCTTTATGGGAAATATCAGCAAAAAAATCCGGTAGTAATTAATACCTTGATCATAGTAATCCAAAAGTGTGTATCTTCTAACACATATGTATCTATTTATGTGCTATTTATTACCAAATAAATTTTATATCTATTTATCTTTTTTTGTATTATTTGGAAAATAATATATATTTGTCAAAAAAATAAGTTTGTAATCACTTAAGTGAAATAAATGAAGCTAATAAAAGGTAAATTTGCATAATCAAAGTCTTTTTTTCTTGTCTGGGGATGTGGGGGAATCGTTTTGGGGTTACCGCTTATAGGGTGGGGGGGCAACTATGAAATGAAGAAGAGCCATAGCTTTAAGACCGCAGAGTAAGCGGTTGCCCCTGGGCCTGAGGGGGGCCCAAAGGCTCCTTTACTACATAGGAAGATATTATAAATGGCACATGGTAGAGTGGGGCTCTGTTACAGATTAGGCACTGGGGCCCAGGAGCTTCAAGTTGCGCCTCTGCACCATAGGATCCCAATGATTTCACAAAATGTGCAAAATTGAGAGCTAAGATGTCCTCGATAATATATGAAAAGGAACAGGTGCATTTCAGACAAGACAGGGTCAGTAGGGCCTCTTGTACAAATATATAAGCACAATGGCTGAACCATTGGACAGCCTCCTGCTCTCCACTGTGTCCATTTAGAGAGTAGTTTACACAAACGCAGCATTGTCTGAACGTCATGATTTGGGAGGCACTACCCCTCCTTGGGAGAGAGCGCCTTAATTGGCGTGAGAAGAATTATAGGCCATACATGGTCCTCTGGAATTTTGGGAAGAAAGGGATGCAAATGAGCCTGTTGACACCCCCCCCCCCCCCATATCCTGATTTAGGCCTCTCATCCAGTAAGCCAGTACTCTCTACGCTGCACTGATGAGGGGCAATCACCCCAAAACAGCTGTCTGCAGATGAGTTGCTGGCTTATTTTATATTCAAGTCAAGTCTCAAGGCCTTTTTAAAAGGTTGAACAGTGACTTATACGATTGCTGCCTTACATCTGGGGGCATTAGAGGCAGAGCTTGTTAAGAGCTCATTTGCATCCCTTTCTTCCCAGAATTCCAGAGGACCATGTATGGCCTATAAGTCTCCTCATGCCAATTAAGGTGATCTCTAGTATCCCCAAATCCTGTTTTATTGTGGCATAGATGCCTGTAGTGCACTATTAATGGACATGGGAATGTAATAGGGCAGGGGTATAACTACCTTAGCGGAAGACTATGTGGCTGCTATGGTGCTCAGGGCAAGAGGGGGCCCACTTTAAGTTGGGATTATCTCCTCTTGTACTGGAGGTAAAAACTTGTTCAGGACTCCACCCTCTAAAGCAGGGGTGCACAACCTTTTCTGGTTGGGGGCCACATTGTCAGCCTGAACCAATTCCAAGGGCCGAAAATAAAACTTAAAGGACGTATTACTGACTGAAATACTGTATTTATGGCATATTGAACATAAATACATTAATGTCTGGTTACACTTCTAGTACTCCCATCTAATGGGAAAATACATGAAAGATGCATTTTAGCAGACACCAGACATGGACATCTGTTACCAGATGGTTGGGGGCCGCAAGAATGGTATTGAGGGCCGCAGGTTGTGCACCCCTGCTCTAAAGGAACAACTTTTAGCAAATGAGGCAGTGGAACAATGGCCCAAGGGTCATTGGAAAGGGTTTAGGCAGAAACCCTTCTGTCCTGTGTTGGGGGCCTGGTTTGATCCTTGCTATGGGGCCCTTACTTCTCTATGTATGCTACTGCACAAGAGCCACAAATATGGATAGTACACCCCCTTCTTACACCATATATAGTACCCTTAACTATTTTTCCACTAATTGATAATACCATTCTTGTATGTGCCATGAAGGCCTTTGAGCACTCAGGTCCAGGGGCAGCTGCATGCACAAAATGTAAAGCATCTAAGCAGAAGAGGTCATAACACACTACACCAGCTACTGAAGACTGATATATATGGTACCAAATATAAAATAAGTTGTATCCATATCCAGTGCTAATTTCATAGTTGGTGCCAATACAAAATTCAGTCATATCTGCTCACAATAATCATATGCTCAATATCTAAAGCTAGCTATGGAACTCCTAGAAGTAAACGTCAATATACTGACATACATCTGGTGTCAGAACTCAACCATAGCTGAAATAAAAAAATTCATCACTAATCTATAGCTGATGTCATTGTTCATTTTTCAATTCCTATATTATATGTTGCTATATTGTCTGGGGACAATGAGACAACCTAAAGTTAGTATCTAAGGAGATGGTAAAGGCTGTAACACAGTAAGCCAACTACTGAAGACTGATATATATGGTACCAAATATAAATGAAGTTGCATCTATATATCCAATATTAATTAATGAAAAGTTCAGTCATATTTATTCGACAATATTGATATGCTCAATATCTGATGCTAGCTCTGGAATCACTAGGTGTATACATTAATATAGTGATATACATCTGGTGTCAGAACTTAAAGGGTTTCTGTCATCAAGTTTTGACATTATAAGCTGTCTGACATTAGCTATGTGCTAATGTCAGAGCAGCTTGATAATGTCTTTTTTATAAAAATCCGATTTATATTTTGGCTAAAAAACGTACTTTATAATATGTAAATTAGCCTCTAGGAGCAGGGGCGTTGCCCTGCTCCTAGAGGCTCCGTCATGCAACCTGCTGGCACGCCCCTTCTTGCTTTGGTGACAGTGCCGGGCAGCGATCCTCCGGCACTGTCTCCTTCTGAAATCCGTGCCTGCGCCGCGCTCTGTATTCGGCGCAGGCGCGGTGAGCAGAGGACGCTGGTGCCTGCTGTCCTCAGCTCACCGCGCCTGCACCGAATACAGAGCGGCGGCACAGGCACGGATTTCGTAGGAGACAGTGCCGGAGGATCGCTGCCCGGCACTGTCACTCAAAGTAGAAAGGGCGTGCCAGCAGGTACCCACGGAGCCTCTAGGACATTCGGGATCGTCGAATCTGCCTTATGGCAAACTACAACTCCCATCATGCCTGGACAGCCTACAGGTATCAGCCTACAGCAGGGCATTGTGGGAGTTGTAGTTTTGCAACAGCTGGAGGGCCACGAGTTTGACATCCGTGCTCTAGGAGCAGGGCAACGCCCCCCCTGCTCCTAGAGGCTAGTTTACATATTATGAAAGTAAGTTTTTTAGCCAAAATATAAATCGGATTTTTATAAAAAAGACATTATCAAGCTGCTCTGACATTAGCACATAGCTAATGTCAGACAGCTTATAATGTCAAAACGTGATGACAGAAACCCTTTAAGTCCTCAAGTCAACCACATCTGAAGTAAAAAATTCAAGACTAATCTATAGCTGGTGTCAGTGTTCATACTGCTACATCATCGTCTAAAGTTAATATCTACTACGACTGATATAAATGGTACCAAATATAAATTGATATCCAGAATTAATTTCATAGTTGGCCCTAATGCTCAGTTCAGTCATATCTATTCACAATAATGATATGCTCAATATCCAAAGCTAGCTATGGAACTTCTAGGTGTCAATTTCAATATTGTGATATACATCTGGTGTGAGAACTTATGTCAACCATATCTGATCAAATTCCCGACTAATTTACAGCTGGTGTCGGTGTTCATTTTTCAGTTGCTATATTCGTTAATTTCTAACGATAATTTGTTTTCCCTTAGTCCTAACAGCAGCACAGATGGGGTTAACCACCCCCCGTGGACTGGCAGGACCGGCGGAATGTTTAATGAGCCCAAGACTAATAACTCAATTTAACAATTAAGTATCTCCTTAAAAGGAGGAAGTCAACCCCCAGCCCACTGTGTTTATAGCAAGAATAAAACTAGACTTACTAGGGTGGGAAATTTGTGTGCTGCTGTTAGGACTAAGGGAAAACAAATTATCGTTAGAAATTAACGATTCCCTTACGTCCTACCAGCAGCACAGATGGGGAGATAGCAAGAAGAAACCCCTAGGGAGGGCCTTCCTGCCTGGCAGAACTAAGAAAAGTCTGCCCAAAGGTCGAAACTCAGCTAGACTGGCATCTAGTCTATAATGGGAGATGAATGTCGATTCAGAGCTCCAGGAGGCAGCTTTGCAAATCATGTTGAGAGGCAGAAGATTCCTCTCGGCAAAAGAAATAGCCACAGCTCTAGTAGAGTGGGCCTTCACGAATCCTGGAGGTCCAGATTGTGGAGACAAAGGATTCCTTAATAGCCTCCTCAATCCACCGACTGATGGAAGGTTTGGATGCCTTATAGCCTTTAAACTTACCGGCAACAGGATTAGCAGATTCTCATCTTTCCTGAACTCCTTGATCTATCCACATAGATCCGGAGACATCTCGACGTCCAGAGGATGTCTAGCAGGTTCCTAGGAGGAGGTGGTAGATGTCGACAGAACCGGGAGGAATCTCACCTGGTTGATGTTCTGGAAGGAAGGAACTTTAGGCCTACAATACGGGAGGAATCTAAGAAGGTCCCGGTCATGTAAGAATAGGGCTCATGTGCTGAGAGAGCTTGAAGCTCAGAGACCCTCTTGGCCAAAGTCACTGCAAAGAGAAACACAAACTTCCAAGTGACGAACTTGATGTCCACCTCCTCTAACGGTTCAAAGGGGGAGATGCTAACCCCTGAGAACTACTGAAAAACCCATTGAAGAAAGGGGTCTCAGTACTGTAGGCTTTTATCTTTCAGCTCCTTTAAGGAACCGTTTGATCAGCGGGTCCTGAGAAAAAGCCTGTTCAAGGCAAGCTGAGATGGCTGAAACTTGAACCTTCAGAGTAGTAGCCTCTATCAAGGCCGTCTTGCAGGAACTGAAGGATAGCGGAGAGGGGCGGATCTGCAGACGCCACCTCAGTTGAGGTACAACAGGATGAGAGTAGGCTCTCTTGGTAGAGTCCGCTCTAGAATGAGACAGCGTTCTCAGGACCGACTCTAAAAGCCCTTCCACTCTGGGAAGGGACTGATCAACCTCCAGGCTGTCAGGTTGAATCTGTGCAGATCTGAGCAGAGGTGAGTGTCCCACGACACCAGGGTCTGCTGTGGGGGGAGCCTCCAATATTGTCCTCGACTCAACTGGGTGAGCTAGGTAAACCAGGATCTCTTCGGCCAAAACAGTATGATGGCTATCACTGAGGCCTGATCCTGACGGATTTTCATCAATACCCTCGGTATCATGAAAAGGGAGGGAAGATGTAAGCCAGCCTGAACCTCCAGGATATTGACAGAGCGTCTAACGCCAGGGGGTTGTCCTCCCTGTAGAGGGAGCAGAACCTCTCACCTTGGCATTGAACCTTGTTGCCAATTTTAGGACTCTGGGATCTAGCTGAAAAAGCATATGTAGCCAGAGACTGAAATGGAGCACACAGCCTCCCAAAATAGGGGAAAGGGAGGGATAGCCAATCCACCCCTCCCCCAGCAAATCCTCCACAGGAAGATCTGCATCTATGAAAAATCGTGCCCGTGAAAAAAATCACGATTAGGATTACCCGGAGGTGATGCAAAGGAGAGTCCCCGCATCACCTCCGGAAGATGGCGGCGCACAGGACCGGGAATCCTGGTCAAGGGCGCCGCCAAAATACCCAGCCAGGCGCAACTGCACGGGGCCGTCAGCAAATAAGCTGCCGGCCAAACTGACAAGGTAGAAAAAATAACGAAAAGAAGGCTCCCCGCACTTTCCATAAGAAAGGGGGGAACAAAACCGCCTAGTCCACCTGTCCAGGAGGACAGAAAAAAACACAGTGGGCTGGGGGTTGACTTCCTCCTTTTAAGGAGATACTTAATTGTTAAATTGAGTTATTAGTCTTGGGCTCATTAAACATTCCGCCGGTCCTGCCAGTCCACGGGGGGTGGTTAACCCCATCTGTGCTGCTGGTAGGACGTAAGGGAATGTATACTTGTGTAACGCCTGGTGACAATAGGACAGCACAAATTTCGTATATAAGGAGATGTTAAAGGCCATAACACAGTACACCGTCTACTGAAGACTGATACATATGGTACCAAATGGTCAGTCGTATCTACCTACAATAATGATATGCTCAGTATCTAAAGCTATCTTTGGAGCTACTAAATGTGAACGTTGATATATTAATATACATCTGGTGTCAGAAGTCAACCTCATCTTGAATCTATAATTCAAGACTAATCTTTTTCTGAAGCCAGTTCTAATTTTTTAAAAACTTTTATATTATATATTGTTATATTATTGTCTGGTGACACCAAGAGAGTCGGTCATTATCAAGACAACACAAGAAGAAACATTAAACTTTGGTTACGGTAGTGGAATATCATGAAGCTAGTTTTTTGAGAGATGGGGTCAAGCCCTTGTTGGTTACGTCGCCATTGATATTGGGTGGTGAGGACCTGTGTAGGACCTTCCTCAACAGTGGAACTATGCTGTTAGTACATAAGAGCGTAAGGAATTGGGCAAAGAGTTTTAGATAGAAGGGATAAATAAACACCAGGCCCTCGTGTTCTCAGTTACAATACCCATTTGCATGAGGTGACCAGTTTGATCTTTGCTGTGGGACACCATGCAGATCTCCCTAGATGATTCCGATTGTGACGGGTGTAGCTGTATAAAGCAAAATATATACAATTCCTATGCTCATTCCCCTTCACGCTATAGGTGAAACCAACCCCCAACTTTTTAAAATTTGTTTTCTTAAGGGAACTTGCTATAAATGGACATTTGAACAGAGTTTGTGAATCCATCGCTGTGAAGAAGTGAATGTAAGCATGAATAAACATAACGTGATTCAGCAAGACATGCTGGATCAACAATCTCTGATGGATTAGATGTGAGACTCAAGTTTATCAAACCCTTGATTGAATAACATTAAACACGCTGATTCACTGACGTAAGGCAGAAACTAACATCTGAATTTTGGATCCAGCCTTTGAAATCTCACAGGAACATCCAGGCAAAGCTGAGGACTTGAGGTAGCAGTGCATGACACAAGGATTCTCTTTGGTTCTTTGAATCCCTTTGTCATGCTCCACCAGCCTTCCTCCCTCATAGAGCCTGTAACTAGACACTATACATCACTTCTGCCTGGAGTGTTCCTTTAACTAGATATTTTCAGAAGACCCTGATCCTAAATTGTTGATGTAAAGGGGTTTTCCAGGAACCATTGGGTCCTGCAAACCCACCTTCATTACACAGAATATACCTGTAGAAGAAAGATTGCTTAAAGGGGTTTTCCGGGATTTTACGACTCACGATGACCTATCCTCAGTATCTGATCAGTGCGGGTCCGACACCGGGACCCCTGCTGATCAGCTGAGAAGGCACCGGCACCACTAAGAGCACTGCGGCCCTCTTTGTGCTTACCAAGCACAGCACCTCTGGGACTCGCACCTATCTCTAGAATGGAGCACGCAAAGTGAAGGAGAATGGACTGCACATGTTCATTGTTATAGGACTGCCGAAAATAGTTGAGCTCTGGCTTGGCAATTTCCGTCAACCCCATAGAAGTGAATTGAGCGGTGGCTGCGCTTGTGCGGAGCACTCCCCATTCATTTCTTCCGAAAATAACCAAGGCTATTTTTGGAACTCCAATAGAAACGAATTGAGGGCGGCTGCGCATGCGAGATCTGCTCTCCTTCATTTTACGGGCTCCATGGGACCCGCACCTACGAGACATTGGTAGCACATACTAGCGATATGCCACCAATGCTTGCGATGACACAACACGTTTAAGGTGGGTTTGCAGGACCCTCTGGGTCCACGAAATCCCCTTTAAGTACGCGATGGGAGACACAAGTTGTCTGCTATATCCAATAGCTTTAAGCTTGACAGTAGACAGTTGTCTTGTGCTTTTCTCCTATGTCCTCAAGCATGGAGAAAGCTGAATTTTGAACCTTTCCACCATTTCTCTTCCCTTCCCCAACCCAAAAATATCAATTTTTGGTATCTCATTCCACACCATGGGTCCTTTGATTTCAGTCTGGAATGAGCACCGATCGATGATATAACAAGTTGATTGGCATTCGTTTGTAAGACCTTTTAGACAGGTTGATGCAAACTGAAAGGGAGAAGAACAATCGTAAATACGAACATTCATCCCCATTCAGTTTGCCTATTGTCAGTAGAGCCTCCCCGTCCATTTGGTGGCTAATGGCTGCTCTGTTTACACCAGGCAATGATTGGTCTTTCCTCAGGAGAGCTATAGATGATAGCTGTCACCCAAAGAAGCATCCGGCCAAAAGCTATCATGTGTAAGGCTGGATTTATGGCTGACTACTTGGTAAAAGTGACCTCCTGTGGCTCGGCCATGTAGGTATGGTCCACTTAAATGATTTTATGGCTCAACAAAATGGCTGAACCCTTTAATGCTTTGCTCTTGGGTTGTGTAGCACTTAGTGGAGAAATATGGAGTCCACCATATTGGTGGATCTATCTGGGGACACAACCAGAAATATCATATCAATATCAGAAGTCAATGAAAAGTCATTCCTTCTGCCGGGATCCAGTCACCTTCTTCATTTTTATAAGATCATTTTTTTATTTTTTGGTCAAGTGTGTCCCTTTAACCCCATACATTCCCAATCTTAAGAAATTCTCTGATCTAAACGTCATCCTCATCATGGAGGACATGGGCGTAGCTAAAGGCTCATGGGCCCTGGTGCAAGAGTTTATCTCCGGCCCCCCTCCGCTCAGTGCTTTGTGGCCAGGGGCAGAGAAGCACATAGCTCTCGTACTGCCTGAGGAGAAAATTGAAATGGCAAAAGATAAATTCTTGATCTAACCCCTTCCCTCCAGCCAGAGGTGTAACATGACCAGCATGCGCTTTCTCTAATACTGGTGTTTTCTTATGGGGCACAAGAGTCTTTGGGCCCTCAGGCTCCTGGGCCCGGTAGCGACTGCTCCCTCTGCACCCCCTATAGATATGCCCCTGATGGAGGAGAATCTGGATCATGGATGATTTATACCCGGTAACCATATCTCTGATTCCAGCCAGTCTTACATTTTGGGTGGACCGCTTCTTGGAAGACTCTCCTATAGTGATATACGATGGGGACAGGTGTCCTCGAAGGAGAGGAGCAGACGCAGCTACAGGCCATGTTTGTAATGACACGTGAGGGGTTGTCAGGGAGACAAAGCAATGAGGCATTTCCTTCTCTGCAGATATCCATGTAAATGACATCAGCCTCCTCAGCACCTGTGTAAATAACATCAGGGCAGACTGCTGCCATAGACAGGACCTCACCCACAGGAAATCTATCTATCTATCTATCTATCTATCTATCTATCTATCTATCTATCTATCTATCTATCTATCTATCTATCCAGTGGAGTGACTAGAAATGACTGGGCCCTACAGCAAATTTTTGAATCCCCTCCTTTAGGACTTTTTCACAACCCCCTCTCCTCCATCTAGTCTAGATCGCTCTCTCAGACCAGGACGGCAGCCGCTCCGTCCTTTTCCTACAGGTATATACTGTATGTCATGTCACTGTATATAACGTCATTGTATAATACTGTGGAGGGGACAAAAAACTCTTTAAGTCCTCCACGAGGAGGAGCCCCTTCTGAGTTTGGGGCCCATAGACACACCCCTCTATCTATCTATCTATCTATCTATCTATCTATCTCTCATCTATCTATCTATCTATCTATCTATCTATCTATCTATCTATCCATCCATTATCTATCTATCTATCTATCTATCTATCTATCTATCTATCTTATCTATCTTTCTATCTATCTATCTATCTATCTATCTAATCTATCTATCTATCTATCTAATCTATCTATCTATCTATCTATCTATCTCTCTCTCTCTCTCTCTCATGTCTATCTATCTATCTATCTATCTATCTATCCATTATCTATCTAACTATCTATCTATCTATCTATCTATCTATCTATCTATCTCTCATCTATCTATCTATCTATCTATCTATTATCTATCTATCTATCTATCTATCTATCTATTATCTATCTATCTATCTATCTATCTATTATCTATCCATTATCTATCTATCTATCTATCTATCTATCTATCTATGTTATTAGAGCACACCCCACACATGACTGCAATGTACAGTAGATCTAGAGGTGGAATGACTAGGATCTCAGCACAGCATGCTCCGGGCCCTGGAGGAGAGGAGCAGTATAATATGAGGCGTCTGCTCGGCCCATCACACCGCATACCTCTCCCTGCTAAAGGGGATTTCCGCCCTTCACCTCGATTCAGTCCAGATGTGAGACTCTACGTTTTTTTAATCTGATATTATTATTGCAAAATTTATAGCTACAAAATTATAGCTGGCAGAGGAAAACTGCTACTGCCCGTATGGAAACCATCAATAAGTAGATCATCTGTTGACAGAATTTTTTTTAAATTCTAATTATGTCTTGCGTTGGTACTCTCAGTGCCCAGAATGGATTGTGGACCTAAATCTAAGACCTTAGTTTTTCCCTATGGAAAAAAAACTAGCGCAGTGGGGATTATTGTGGTTTTCATGCGGTCGCCTGTGTCTTTTGTTTCCACCAAGGATGCACTGCGGAATAATCCTGCGATTATACCGCAACGTACAGACGATGCCACATTGCTGTCAAACTATTGCATTTCCGTAGCCTCGGGTATTCATTTGTTACTGAGCTTGACCTCAGGGGATATTAAGGTGCTAACCGGAGTAACTGTATCATACGGCACTCCCCATTTTGTGCTTATGGGGCTCTTGGATCGGGAAGGCCATGCCCAGGTTGAGGCAGACAAATCCATAGTACCTTTGCATTGGCATTAAAGTACTAAACTGAGCCTTAATAATAGTTGCAGCAAGTTACGGGAAGATCCATCACCCAGCTGCTAGCCAGCATGCTGATGGTTTCCAGTTTGCAGAAGACATAATAATGACATAATAATACAGAGATACTACATGTGCTCATTATGTAAGTCGGACATTAAAGAGGTTTTCCAAACGTTTAGTACTGATGACCTATCCTTAGTGGGGGATAGTGGGGGTCCCACTCTCGGCCCTGCCATTCAGCTGTTTGAAGAGGTGAGTGCCATGACTCTTCCTAGGCCAATGACGTCACAGTCATCAGTCACATGGCCCCAGCGCAGCTCAGTCCCATTTAAGTGAATGGGACTGAGCTACAATACCAAGCACTGCCACTATGCAAGGTATGGCGCTGTGCTTGTGCGGCGCTCACCGAAATGCCACAGCTTCTTCAATCAGCTGATCAGTGGGGGTGCCGGGAGTCAAACCCCCACCGATCGGATACTGGTGACCTATCCAGAGCATCAAACAATTGGAAAACCCCTTTAAACATAAGACAATGGAGATTTCGGACATGAAGAATTGTAATATCACCGCTGCATGTAGCTCAGTAGGGGATTCCATGGAAACGCTGTCCTGATTGGGGTTCTGAGCGAAACCAGTTTTGCAAGACAGTGGTTTTAATCACTGAACCACCGCCACCCGTAATAAAACTGCTGACTGATCTGCATGGCAACCACAGGGAACATGGAAGTTCCTGCCGCTCTGTATAACGGTATAGAAACGCTCCTATGTCGAAAGACATCAATTCCAATAAGTTTATATTAAAGGGACCCTCCGGTTTAAGAAAAAAAATTCATAATAACTGAGGCCAAACAGCTGCAGATTTGCTGATTCTCGTAAAAAATAAATACAAATCCAAGATGGCGGCACCACATCTCAGACTTCATGCATGCTGTGCACTTGCATAGTCGCCATCTGTTCCGAATTTGCCCCGGCAAATTCAGACCTGGTTTACGATAACCCAGCCCATAAGTGGGCGTCTCTGGGTGTACTCGGAGTGTTCCCAGGGGTGGGATTTTGGATGCTCCGATATTACTAACCTAAACGTTGGTAAGTATGCACTTGGTAGCCCAAGACACTTGCCAA
Organism: Bufotes viridis; assembly: GCA_033119425.1. Taxonomy (NCBI): domain Eukaryota; kingdom Metazoa; phylum Chordata; class Amphibia; order Anura; family Bufonidae; genus Bufotes; species Bufotes viridis. The sequence continues at coordinate 25,838,329 of CM065597.1, read as the reverse complement.
CCCTGCCCTTGCATTGGCCAGTGCTGCTCATGTAAGCATTGCTGGCCAATCCCAGGACAGCAGGAAGTATCTGGGGCTACCAAATGCACAGGATAGTCTGAGAAGCGGTGCGGCCATCTTGGATGACAGAAGAGGAGCCTGGCAACCGGGATCTGCAGATAAAAAGAAGGCCACCAGCTGTGTTCTGTTCCTTCCCTAGTTACTATGAATTCTGTTTCTTGAACCAGAGGATCACTTTAAAGAATTGCTATTTAACCAGTTTTCTAATACTCTCTTTAAAGGTGTTGACTGTCTCAGACAACTTTTCCCTTTAAGGATTTTGGGAGCTTTCCCAGGCTGGTACCCCCCCCCCCCCTTATTAAATGAACACTTCATGAAAAATTGATACACTGTGTTATGCCTAGTGCAGGGCCTGAGGGGGCGGAGCATGACTTTAGTCTAGTAGTCATGACCCTCCCCCAGGATCGGACTAAGTTCCATGGGCCCATCAGAGAAAATTATTCTTGGGGCCCAAACCCTGTAACATCAATAAAGACTAATAGGTTTTGATTAAAATTAATAGACCAAGTGAATGACTCCAATTATTTCTCTTTTCCTTTGGGGCCCTCTATGGTATCAGAGCATGGTCCCAAAATAGGATCCTCTAGTATTCTGGTGGGCCAGTCCGATGCTGACCTCCCCCTTCGGACCTGCACTAGACATAAACAGTGCAGCCAAAGGTTGTCTGGCATGCTGGAGGTTGTAGTTTAACAACAGCCGTGCAGACATAGGTTGTTGATCCAGTGGCGTTCCTGGGGGGAGGGGCAGGGTGCGGTCCGCCCCGGGTGCTGGCTCTCAGGGAGGTGCCAGAGAAGCAATGAGCGCTTCCATCAGTACAGATGGAAGCGCTCATTGCTGGAGCGCTGACGCCCACATACTGCGGCAGGGCACAGGAGCGCATAGTTCCCTGCCCTGCCACCGATCACCGTCATAGGCTTCAGGCTTAGTAGGCCTGAGGCCTATGCGGTAGTGAAATCCCAGAGCGCCTGTGCCTGGACGCAGCAGCACAATGAAGTGTGCACACCTTCCTCTGCGAGCAAGCGCCTGGACATAGGTGAGTATTTAGCTTTTAGTTTTTTTTTTAGTTTTTTTGTGCCAAGTAACTTTGGGGGACACAGGAGGACATGTGGGGGAAAAATATTATGGTGGGATACTGTGTGGGGGCAATAATTATGGGAGGGATTACTATGTGCGAGGCAATATGGGGCAAATTACTATATGGAGGCAGTGTGGGGGAAACTACTGTGTTGGGGGCAGTGTGGGGACACTACTGTGTGGGGTAAACTACTGTGTGCAGTAAATTACTGTGTGAGGGCAGTGTGGGGGACACTACTGTAGGGGGGCAATGTCGGGTACTGTGTGGCGGGCAGTGTGGGGGATACTACTGTAGGGGGGCACTGTGTGGGACACTACTGTAGGGGGCAGTGTGGGGGACACTACTGTAGGGGGGCAGTGTGGGGGACAATACTGTAGGGGGCAGTGTGGGGGACAATACTGTAGGGGGGCAGTGTGGGGACAATACTGTAGGGAGGCAGTGTAGGGGACTCTACTGTAGGGGGGCAGTGTGGGGACACTACTGTAGGGGGCAGTGTGGGGGACACTACTGTATGGGGGCAGTGTGGGGGACACTACTGTATGGGGGGCAGTGTGGGGAACACTACTGTAGGTGGGCAGTGTGGGGAACACTACTGTATGGGGGCAGTGTCGGGGACACTACTGTATGGGGGCAGTGTGGGGAACACTACTGTAGGTGGGCAGTGTGGGGGACACTACTGTATGGGGGCAGTGTCGGGGACACTACTGTGTGGGGGCAGTGTGGGGGGAATTACTGTATGGGGGAAAATACTGTGTGGAGGAACTACTCCAAATTACTATATGGGGGCAGTGTGGGGGAAATAACTGTGTGAGGGGCAAATTACTGTGCGGGGATTACTATGGGGGGCAGTGTGGGGAAAATTACTATGTGGGGGACACTACTGTATGGGTCAGTGTGGGGGAAATTACTGTATGGGGGCAGTGTGGGGGACACTACTGTATGGGGGACACTACTGTATGGGGGCAGTGTTGGGGACACTACTGTGTGGGGGGAATTACTGTATGGGGGAAAATACTGTGTGGATGAACTACTCCAAATTACTATATGGGGGCAGTGTGGGGGAAATAACTGTGTGTGGGGCAAATTACTGTGGGGGGGATTACTATGGGGGGCAGTGTGGGTAAAATAACTATGTGGGGGCAGCGTGGGCACGCCACTGTGTTGATCACATCCCCATGAAAAGCTTGTCACAATATGAAAGGGGTCATTAAAAAGTAGTAGTAGTAGTAGCAGTAGTAGTAGTAGTAGTAGTAGTAGTGGTGCAGTACCCAAGAGCTGCGGGGTATTTGCAAATTGTTAGCTGTTTAATGCTTGTCATGTTTTTACTGTCACTTTATGCTCTGTATGCCCAGTATGGTAATGTATGGAAGTGATGAAGAGAACCAACTCTGACTTCTGACACAGCCCCTAGAGGAAGCAGTGTGGATCCTGGATTCTCCCCTAGTTTAGTCTAGTTAGAGTGAGTTGGGAGTCAGCAAAGATGAGTGAGGAAGCAACTCCATGTGCTCCCTCCTCACAGAGAATCACCTCCTGTGAGAATTATCTACTGAGTGGAACACCTCACCAGTTTTCTCAAGAAAGAAAGAGAGAAAGGGACATGGTTGAGTGTTGGAGTCAGTAAGGTCTCCTGCTACTTTAACTATTCAGACTATATTGCAGTGAGGGGAATACTGTTAAGACATCTTTCACACTTGGACGCTACTTGGCCGGTCGTATCTCTGAAACCTGTACGCCTCAGTTGCGAATTACAGGCACAACTGCAAAAGTGAGATTGCCAGCCGTAGATTCTGCAGGAAGATACTTGAGAAAGAGAGAGAGGAAAGAGTGTTATCATTTCCATCCTTGCTCAAATCCATACAAAACCATCTGAGGTGATTTGCACTGCATATTGTGGGAACTGTGTTTTTTTTTTTACTATTGTTGGATGTACTACAACTCCCATTCTACTCTACAGTAAAGAGAAATTTATTCTGCTAAGACTGGACTGGTTACTGACTCCTGCACCATACACCGGCCACTGCACCCTACATGCCCTGCCTTGCACCTATACAAATACTCAACATCACAGGCACCCTAAATACCATCAGGAAGGAGCCTCAACATCAGAATATGCCCTGGGGGAAGAAAGGATGTAATAATGGTAGTGGTAGTATAGTTGCCAACTGTCCTGAATTTTGCAGGTAGTGTCCCTGGTTTTCAGAGACATTCCTGGGCCAAAAATGGGTAGGCCTAGCAATAACCCGTCCATAAATGGGTGTTTCAGAGTGAAGTCGGGTGTTCCCAGGGCCGAGGTTTTCAATGTCCCGATTTCTTCCAACCTAAACGTTGGTAAGTATGTAGAAGTAATAGTATTCGTAGTAGAATAGTAGTAATGGTAGTAGTAATAGTATTCATAGTAGTAATGGTAGTAGTAATAATATTCATACTAGCAATGGCAGTAACAGTAAGGCTACTTTCACACTTGCGGTATGAGGATCCGGCAGGTAGGATCCGTCATACCACATGACAACTGAAAGCATTTGGAGACGGATGCATTGCAAGTACGGATCCGTCTCTCCGTTTTCAGATGGAGAGACGGATCCATCTTTATTTTTTTTCGCATGCGCAGACCGGAAGGATGCATCTGTCGCTGCGGTATTTGTAATGCAGGATCCGGCACTAATACAAGTCAATGGGAATTAATGCCGGATCCGGCATTCCGTCATGTATTCCGGAATTTTAGACGGAGATAATACCGCAGCATGCTGCGGCATTTTCCCCGTCTAAGGCCTCTTTCACACTTGCGTTGTGAAGATCCGGCGTGCACTTCCGTCACCGGAATGCACGCCGGATCCGGCACAACGCAAGTGAACTGAAAGCATTTGAAGACTGATCAGTCTTCAAAATGCTTTCAGTGTTACTATGGCAGCCAGGACGCTACTAGCATCCTGGTTGCCATAGTAGCAGTGGGAGGGAGCGGCATACTTACATTCCGTGCGGCTCCCGGGCGCTCTGAATGACGTCAGAGCGCCCGGCGCATGGATCACGTGATCCATGCGATCACGTGATCTATGCACTGGGGCGCCCTGACGTCATCCTGGAGCGTCCCGGGAGCCGCACGGAATGTAAGTATGCCGCTCCCCGCTCCCTACTCTTACTATGGCAACCAGGACTTTAGCGTCCTGGCTGCCATAGTAACCATTGACAAAAGCTAAACGTCGGATCCGGCGATGCGCTGAAACGACGTTTAGCTTAGGCCGGATCCGGACTAATGCACTTCAATGGGCATTAATTCCGGATCCGGCATTACGGCATGTCTTCCGGATTTTTGGACGGAGACAAATCCGCAGCATGCTGCGCTTTTGTCAACGTCCAAAAAACGTTGACATACTGAACGGAAGACATCCTGATGCATCCTGAACGGATTGCTCTCCATTCAGGATGCATGGGGATAATCCTGATCAGTAGCTTTCCGTCCTAGAGACCCGAGGACGGAACTCTAGGACGGAAAGCTAAAACGCTAGTGTGAAAGAGGCCTTAAAGTGACTTTGGGCAGATGTAAAAGTGGAGTAAGATATAAGTGTAATGATAAATCTGGCCCTATGTCCTATTCCTTTAGTGCTCACCTTTAAGCCCCCTCCCCACCCCGGGCACTAGGAGTGGACACCTTCCATTGTATGTGTCAGCAATGACTCACTGCTAGTGACAAGGCAGAAAAACAGGCAGCGGGGTCACGTGAGCCTCTCCTCAGCTGAGCCAGTTCTACCAGCCTCATCAACAGGATCATGACTATTAGTCATCCTCTACACCGTCCACTAGAAACACAAGGACGGGCGCTGAGGACAGGTGGCGGCGCACACCTTCATACAGCAACTAACACATCTGCTGTAATAACGCTTGGTTTTTATTTAGAGGGGAACTCCACCTGAATATTTTCATAACTGAGAGAGCTCTGCCTCCTCCATCTGGTCAGAAGGTCACCTATGAATCATCAGGTCACCAGAAGTTATAACTTAAAGGAATTGTTCAGGGTTAGGACAATACGTTCAGCCTTATTTTACTTTTAGGAATAGCGCCACTCTTGTCTATGGCAGTATCTGGTATTGCAGCTGGGCCCTATTCAGTGGAATGAAAGTGACACAATTACATTTAATGGCCGGTAAAGCTAGCCAAGCCTGCAGATTTCAGCAGGACAGGACAGCTCTTATGTAGTGTGGAGCGAACTTGTGTTTTAAGTTCGGCATCCAAGGTTCGGGTTATCGGAGAATCTCGTTATGGATTGGAATCCATAACGAGATTCTCTGATAATCCGAACCCGAACCTTGGATGCTGAACTTAAAACACAAGTTTGCTCAACACTACTCTTATGTGTATGGGGCCCCTCGGAAAGCAGGATCGGGCATGTTCGACTGCAACATGCCCAAACTTTTTGTTCTCAAGGCCAGCGGCTTAAGGCTACTTTCACACTAACGTTAATACTACATATTAAGATCCGTCATAGGGTCTCAATACCGGAAAAAAATGCTTCTGTTTTGTCCCCATTCATTGTCAATGGGGACAAAAAGTAACTGAACAGAACGGAATGCTCCAAAATGTATTCCGCTCCATTGTCATACTGGAGAGCAAACAGCAGCATGCTGCGGTTTTCTTTCCGTCCTGGGATGCGGAGAAAGATGGATTCGTCATGACCCTCAATATTTTCTCCAACACAATAGAAAGCGAATCCATCCCCCTTTCACTTTCAATGGAGTTCATGACGGATCCGTCTTGACAATGTTAAAGATAATACAACCGGATCAGTAACGGAAGAGTTTTTGCTGAACCCTGCCGGATCCAGCAAAAACACTAGTGTGAAAGTAGACCAATCCCCTCTCTATGTTGCGAACACAATACACACTTGTCTCAAATGTCTGAATATCTCACCAGTGCCCAAAACGTTGGCGTTACGTTGCCCTCGTGCCATCATTTCCATACAGTCACGTGACAACCACTCGACCACTTTGGTGGTGTGTCGTGATGCTTACAGGATACATAATTGAGGGACACATCCTTTGTCAAGTAGTCCTAGCCTAAAGCTGGTAATATGTATTAGATGTGTTCGGCCAACCAACTAATTGGTGTGGTGGTCTCTCGACTCGCCCACGATGGCTGATGTCAGGGGAGATAAGGATAGAAAAACATAACAACACTCTCATAGCACTAAATACAAAGGTTATATATAGACTAATACTGCATTTGATGTGATAAATAACTCTGAGGTTCTTTGCAAATATACTTTGATTAAAACACATTTGTGCCCACCTACCACGGCAAGGTGACCTCATTCCTATTTCTATGCCAGTGGTCATCTACATTCAGGAGAGCTACTTGCTACTTGTAATGTGTGCCTTGAAGCATCCAATGAGAGGAAGAATTCACTTAGCCATATTTATCACCTAATCAAAGCAGCCTGGGGGATAGGTGGGATAATAGGAGTGCATTCAGACTCGGAGACGGCCATTCTCTTCCTCTCATTGAAGATATTTGTGCGCATTCGCATACCGTTCCATGCTTGGATCTGATGGGAATTAACCGTATGGTGTGAAAGAGGATTCCAGAAAGTTTGGCAGTGCGATCCCATATAAGAAATAGTTTTCTGCCTGGACTGAGGTCACCTCGCAGCAGTAGGTGGGCACAGATGTGTTTTGATCAAACTGTATTTGCCAAGAACCTCAGAGTTAATTATCATTTATCAAAATCGGGTATTAGCTGTTTTATAACTTTTGTATTTTGTGCTATGAGAGTGCTGTTATATTCTGTTTTTTCTTTAGTGGTGGTCATTTCACGTAGCAAGCCCAGGAGGAGCCGATGTGGAGGATGGGAGTAGTAGTGGCCCCGATGCAGTGTGTACTACAGTGTACTCCCTCAGGCTATTCCTCCCTGGGGATCAGTGCAGTTGAAATGTAGTATTGAAGAATGAGGTCAGGTAGCAAAGCTGGGAGTTGTAGTTTCACCAGCTGGAGTGCCGGAGGTTAGCCATCACTGGTCTAGCGTCTCAAGACTTTACTTAAGGCAGATCAATAGGTAGATCTCTGGAGGATCTGTAACAGGAGCAGGAGCTCTGTAGGTTGCTTCCTCTCCTCACCATCTCTGGACAGGAACTCCTCTTCTCGACAGGAAGCAGGACTAGCCCACTCCTACAAAGAGGGGAGAGACAGGATGGTTAGCCCTGTTCCTTACCAACCATACCTTACTGGTAACAACGGCCTCAAAATACAATGCTAAATACAAAACAAGAAAATACACAACTATTTTCAATTGTACAACCCTGAGGTCTGGGGTACTACACATGCACATCCGCCTATTTGCTTATCGTATTGTGCTGGGTATTTTATCTTTTTTTTGTGTGTTTTTTTTGTCTTTGAGATAAGGATGGGTCAGGTTGGATTCAATTGACCCATGATTTGTTAGCAGGGAGATCAGCCATCACCCAGCACGCATGTTGTTTGATAATTTTGCCACATTTTTGTAAGGAGATGCTATTCCAGTTTTTTAGGCCACTACTGCAGTAAGTTTGCGCCTTTTTTTACTTTTTAAAACGTTGCGATTGACAAATCTGGTGTTGACCTAATGAACGGAGCTGACCACTTTACCACCCACTTTTCAAAAGTGGCGAGAGCGGGAGAAAAGTTGCAAATTATTGCACAAATGAATTCAAATTTGCACTTTTTTTGCACCAGAATTTTGGCACAAAACAAATTCCTCCCTATGTGTTAAGTCTTGATGCAGAGTTGGGGAGCAACCTACTGGATTACCCACTCTGAGGACCCCTGTGGGTACGACTCACTGTATGAAGCGGGCCCGGAAAGCCTTGAGAGCTGGAGGCAAGAAGGTTAGACGGGCTGTTTATCTGCCGGTGATGATAAGGAACCAGTGAGGCATCAGGTAAGAAAATGTTTTTACATGTTCATTGGGCCCACCAGGGGAGCTTTGACCACCAAGCACTAGTGTTTAAGGGATTTTCCAGGACAACGGACATTTTTAATTAACCTCCTAGCTTGTGGTATATAATGAATCCCCACCGATCCGTTCACCAGTTCAGGCAGGAGTATGGACAGGGTCGCGTCCACTGCAGCAGCCAATGACTGGCTTCAATTATGACCTGTCTTCAAGAGGTACATCACTGCTGGATCACATGCCTCTAGGGGGAGTCACATACTGTAACCTCTGAGGCCAGTCCTTGGCTGCAGCAGTGCATGTGACCCCATCCGTATCGAGGCTGGAGGGAGACGAGCAAGGGTCCTGAAGGTTACCAGAGAAGGAGTAGCAGGTAAGTATGATTGACACTCTTCGACCCCCCCCGGTCATAGAGTACATTTTTCCTTGCTTGTTTTCTAACATAGCCGCACCAGTAGAGTCTATATTTAAATGAGACCGAAATACAACAGGCCCCTTCTTTCCAGGGGCCCCATAGGAACCGTATGGCCTGCCTCCATGGAACTACAGTGGTATCGGTTTTAAGGGATTTGGTAGCATTATTCTGAACTGTAAACCTCCTTGGTACCGTCAGATCCATCTGACTTTGGGAAAGCTGAGTGCTATCCCGAGTGATACCCCGTTACCCAGCTTTCCAAGACAATATACTCTTTGCTTAAAGATAAGAAGTCCGGGGATTTATAATGAGGGACATGTCAGTTGTCAAGACTTTCCAAGTCTTTCAAGACTCCAAAATGGTGCCTGTGCAACAATATACCCCTTGCTCAAGCAGAAGGAGTCCACAAAGGACATATCAGTTGTCACCCAGCTTTCCAACACCCCTGAATGGCACCAGTACAGCAAAATACCCCTTGCTCAAGGACAAGGAGTTTGTGGATCTGTAACGAGGGACATATCAGTTGTTACCCAGCTTTCCAACATTCTAGAATGGCACCTATGCAGCAATATGCCTCTTGCTCAAGGACAAAGAGTCTAGGAGGAACATATTGGTTGTCAACCAGCTTTCCAAGACTCCAGAATGGCACCTAGGTAGAGATATACCCCTTGCTCAATTACAAGGAGTCCAGGGGGGATATATCAGTTGTCACCCAGCTTTCCAAGACTTCTGAATGGCACCTATGCAACAATATATTCCTTTCTCAAGGGAAAGGAGTCCATGGATCTGTAACAAGGGACATATCGGCTGTCACACAGCTTTCCAAGACTCCTGAATGGAACCTATGTAGTGATATACCGCTTGCTCAAAGACAAAGCGGGACATATCAGCTGTCACACAGCTTTTCAAGACTCCAGAATGGCACCTATGCAACAATATACCCCTTGCTCAAAGAAAATGAGTCCAGGAGGGACACATCGGCTGTCACCCATCTTTCCAAGGTTTCAGAATGGCACCTAAGCTTCAATATGCCCCTTGCTCAAGCATAAGGAGTCCAGGAGGGACATATCAGTTGTCACCCAGCTTTCCAAAACTTCTGAATGGCACTTATGCAACAATATACCCCTTTCTCAAGGACAAGGAATCCATGGATATGTAACGAGGGATATATCGGCTGTCACCCAGCTTTCCAAGACTCCAGAATGGCACCTATGTAGTAATATACCCCTTGCTCAAGGACCAGGAGGGACATATCTGTTGTCATCCAGCTTTCCAAGATTCCAGAATGGCACCTAAGCATCTATATACTCTTTTCTCAAGGACAAGGAGTCCATGGATCTATAACGAGCGGACATATCAGCTGTCACCCAGCTTTTCAAGACTCCAGAATGGCACCTATCAACAATATACCCCTTGCTCAAGGACAAGGAGTCCAGGACGGACATATCGGCTGTCACCCAGCTTTCCAAGACTTCTGAATTCCACCTACGCAGTGATATACCCCTTGTTCAAGGACAAGGAGTCCAGGAGGGACATATCTGTTGTCACCCAGCTTTCCAAGACTCCAGAACGGCACCTATAATGGAACTATAACAAGGGACATATCGGTTGTCACCCAGCTGTCCCAGAAACGGATACATTTAAGCAATGGTTAAATGGCGTTTTCAGTAAGCGGCCGCTCTCGAGGCGTCCTGCCCTCACACGTCTACTTGTAGGATTATTACATAATGTAATCAGGTAGTTTCCTCATACAAAAGAACACTTCATCCAGTCTATTTTGGCAGTAACCTGCCCAGCTCTAAGAGATATTTTGTCGTTCTCCCATCCCCCATCGCTGCTGTCGTCGTCATCGCCACCCCTCCCCCGTTCACTTCCGCTTTCCAGTTTCTGCTTTTATGGGCAAAGTATTTGCAGAGTCTGCAGAGAGAATGTGACCCAGCTGTGGAGCGTATTCTTCCTCTTTCACAACTATTTCGTTTCTGCACCACAAAATGAAGCTATTAATATGTACAAGACCTATTCACAAAGCACCTTGTGAAAGAGGTATTAAAGGGGAACGCCACCATTTTTAAAGAAAAGGAGCAAGCCGTACATGATGCGACACCGGCTGCATGCGGATTAGTGCTGCACCTGTGCTTGCAACGTAAAAGAGTTTTCCGGGACCCAGTGAGTCCTACAAACCCACCTTAGTTACACAGAACACGCGGGTAGGAAGAAGTTTGTAATATACTTACAGTTCCAAAATTGTACGGATAGTCTTCTCAGAAACCCTGTCACGTGACGCTACTATTTTCGAAAATCTAGCTTCCGTCAACATCGTGTCCTTTACCAGGTTTCCAGCCCGAGCTATGGCTGAGACGTCACTTCTGTGGTGGATGGGACCAGAACCATCCCTCTCCCCGAAACTCCCTCAATTCCTAAAACCACCTCATGAGCACCAGGGAGAGAAATAGTTCTGGCGCCATCCACAGCAGAAGTGATGCCATCATGCCTCTGACTCTGCAGAGTCTCCTCATACTGCACTTGCTCTGCTCTGAGTCCTGTCTATGGTGAAGAAGAGATAGATCAATGACGTAGAACTGCTATCCTCTAATTAAAGTCTCAGTGTATCCTATGTGATGCAGCTTCACACTGTTCTACCTTGACCCCTGCTTGTGATAGGTTTCTCCCTGTCAGTTCTTTACAATGGGAGGCAGAGAAAAGCAGTGTGAAGCTGCATCTCTTAGGATACACTGGAGATTCTGCACACAGATAATGTAGACTGTGAGTCAGGGAGTTTTATAATTCTGCACCTGTAGAGACTCACCTATTATAGCTCTACACCTGGCCTCTTAGAGATGGTAGAAATCATACTATTAGAGCACTCTATACATGGAGGGACGTACAGGGGAAAAATGGGGGATCGGAGAGCCTCCCAGAGGGTTGTGTCTACGATGTCTCGGCTCCTAGGAGAATCCTACCCTGTCTCAATGATTGGCAGAACCTAAGTCCACCACCAAAATAAAACTAAAACTGAACCCTAACACACACAGGAGCCCACACAGTACACCTCGAGAAAATACAACGTTGCATTAGGTTATAAGAGAATGTGCCCGATACTGTATATTAGAAGAATAAGAAGAGTCGTCGAGGAGCCCTGTAACTATATAAGTCTAAGATCTCAAGGCTGGAGGCTTAATCCGCTACTACAGGTCACAGAACTAGGAGTCCTAATATTTTTATCCTTTTCATTAGAGGTAACATTACTGCCTAGAAAACCTCAGCTGCTGCAGAACTTCATTTCAAAAAGCCCTCGTCCTTTTCAAAAACAATGTCTGCAGCATCTGAGATGTGCGTTGTGATGTTCTACAGCAGCTGAGGTGTTTATTATGAGGTTCTGCAGCAGCTGAGGTGTGTAGCAGCTGAGTGTACTATGAAGTCCTAGAGCTTTTGATATCCAGAACTGCATTAAATACTGCATCTTCTGAAGAACCTCTTTTTATGCACCACATGTCCTCTTATGCAAGAGGCGATAAGCAGCACCTATATAGCACTGCTGATCTATATACAGTTGTCAGGTTCTAACATTTACATAGACATGTCAGTGGAAATTTCCAGTATACAGTGGTTGTATAGGAGGCGCAGTGGGTCAACATGAAGGCGGAAACCACCTTCAGATTCAAAATATGACCCTTGAGGTGTGACAAGCTGCTGTGGCGGAACAGGTCAGATATAGTTTGGCAGTTGCTCTGCCGACATCAAACCATTAAGAAGAAAAAGGTTAAAAATAAAGTTGCTCCCACATACTGATTTGCAATAAAGACCACAATACCTTCTTATTAAGGTCACCGATGGAAACTTCTTCTCATGTGTGGTCTGACGTTCTCCTCAGGTGGGCACTTTTCTGTACAGAAACAGTAGTGACAAAAGGACCTACGATTAATGTACGTTTTCATATGTAAGTTGTACAGATTGATATCATCTGGGATATCAAGATCTTGCGGAAGGCAGGAAGACATGGCAGAAGGACACCTTGCTAGAAATCCAGGAGCTTGAAGCCCACCAATAACCAAATATGAAGAAGTTGACCCACAATAAGCTTCGTCTAACTTAGCATCCCTAAGGTGTAGTGCTTTAAAGTATGGTCCAGCTCTCTTCTAGCTAGGTTCAAGTTACCTCAGTCTTTTTGGTAGTGATGGAGCTATCATCTAGTCACCCAAACGTCATAAACATATACAAACCTTGCTCTCTCGTCCTCTCCTTTCTCTGTAACTCTTCCCCTTAGTGGCAGCGAAGATGACAATTTCCACCAGAAAAGTATAAATTTGACTGGCACACGGCTGTGGCTCTTAATAAATTGGCACATCTTACTACAGCACAAAGCAGCTCCCCCCACTGTGTGATATGATAAAATTCTGGCTGCCTGAAGCCACCACTAGAGGGAGCTTCAACAATAAACATTATGGATTAGGCAGTGCCTAAGCTTCCCCTAGTGGCAGCTGCAAGCATCCAGAATGTTATCATTTTTGTCTATGCGGGGGATCTGGAGCTCTGTATCAGAAAAATGCAACTCTGGCCACCATAGAGAAATATTAAGAAATTAATCAAAACAGAATATGGTCTTCAAATGTGGACTTTTACTTAAAGGGGTTGTCCCACAAATAATATTGTACATTTTTCAAACCAGCGCCCAGATCTGAATACTTTTGTAATTGCATGTAATTAAAAAATTTGTATAGCCAGTGAGTTATTCAATAAAATGTATCTGTATAGCGCCACCTCCTGTTTGTTCTTTTCCTTATTTCTTCATCCACCTTAGTAAAATCACTGAGGTGGTCACACATGCTCAGTTCCATCCTTCAACTGTTACCAGCCAGATCTACTGTTAGAAGCTGTGACCGTTACAGGGAAAGGTCACTCCCCTTGAGCTATGATAGAGGGAAAGCTACGGCTAAAAGGACATGCCCCCTGAGATACTAGCTTGAAATAAATCTAGCAGAGCAACTGGAACAATGAATGTGGAGATCTCTAGATCCATGTAAGGTACAGGGCTGGTTCCAGCTTTGTTATAAAAAGATTGTCATGTCCTATATGATGTCTGATTTTCATTTTTTACATTAACCATAGGACGATCCCTTTACTTTAGTGGCCATGGGCAGTCTAATGGTTCACCGGCTGGTCAACCAGACCAGGAACATATAGGACTACTTTAGCCTTTGATGTTGGCTTAAGGTCCTATAAAGACCCATTCACAAGTGGACAGGATCATGGATGTCCGTTCTTGCATGTCCAAGAACATTCGGTCAATGGGCAAACGCCCAAATAGAATGACCCATTTTTCTCCAAATATCTGGAGATCATTCTTCATAAAAGTCTCTTTCATAGTTAGCTCATGAAAGACTTTCATCCACTGTCTACGGCCGGGTGTAGGACATGTTTGCGCTCCTGAAGGCTTTCCTCCAAGATGGTCTATTGCTCTACTCTTGCTACCTCTATGGCAGCACAGCTGCTGATCGGTGGGTAGCAGCTACAGTTATATTTTGTCATCCTGGAAGAGAAACACTCATGTTTTCCATCTCATACTTACCTTGGCACACATCTATGCGAGTATAAGGAGCGCACAAATAACTCAAAGTGCAAAGTGATATCAATCAACAGACATGTCTCTGCTAAAAATGGAAAGGAGCTCGAAATGAGGCAGAACCCAGAGAATAAACAAAACCTACACACACCGCATGTGACTCAAAACAGCCGAAGCAGCAGAGATCGCACGGTTGACATAGGAAGTGGACTTCTACTGCAGGTGAAAGTGAGCACAAACGCTCACAGTCCTCCTCTGCAAGACCTCCGATATCTAAATTTTTTATTTACCGGGCACAGCCTGAGGAGCCTTGAGGAAAGCCACGTCTCCCTTGCATGGATGGTAGATTTAAAGGGGATAATGATGACCTATCTTCAGGATGGGCCATCAATGGATCATCAGTATCAGATCAGCACACCAGTAATTTTAAAGCAGAACAGCTGATCAGTGTTGTTGCCGGGAGTTGGACTCCCGCAGATGTGATCTTGATAGGTTATCAATATCTTAGCACGGCGCAACCCCTTTAAGCTTACTATACACAGGACATTAATTTCAGTGTATGAATTCACAGTATGAAGGATCCAGTTCTATTATGCTCTGCCCAAAAGCCTTGGACAGGAAGGAATGTTCTAGACATTGCCTTGAATTCATTTTGTAGGCCTAGGCCCAGGAGAAGTAAGTCTGATAGTGTAGGTTCCAATCCAAAAAGGTCACCTTGTCATTGGTGGATGGGTCCACACAATTTTGGGTGAGGTAAGAAAAGGATAAAACAGAGTGGGGAAGTCTGGAGATGGGGAGGTGACCTCCTGGAGAAAGGTGTGAGCTAAACCAGAAAATATGTAGAAGGGTTTAACGTAAGAGTAAGAGGATTTTAAAGAATGTCAAGTAAAAGGTCACTACTTACCTTCAGTGAGGAGAGGAACCACCCAAGCATCCTGTGATTTGACATGTTGGGTTATGTGTAAGAGCTGATTGTGACACTACACTCCTGCTCAGAGTGGTTCGGTGGGGGATCGATCTTGGGGAGTTAACCACTAGCTATATGGCAGTTTCAACTCACATTTGGGGATGTTAGTTGTGTGGTAGGTTCCCCGAATGTATGGGGCGTGGACAATCACAAAGATTTGAAAGAAAGAAGACTTTTGGCCTCCTGGTGGCCCAGTCTTGACTGATGGTTATAGTTGGCCTGGTCCAAGGTTTTTGAGAGCTGGAGGCATCGGTGATACCGTCATATCATCATTGGTCTGACTCTTTGTTCGTATTGTTGTCTATTTCTTATCTGTGTTTTGGGTAACATATTAGATCTTATTAATGATATGTCCTGTGTACACATCCAGGAAGGAGCAGCAGCCAAGGGTGGCGTGTCCTTTCTCAGGGGGCTTGCCCTTTCTCAGGGGCATGTCCTTTCTACTGCAGCTCTTTCAAAGTAACTGCCACAGCTTCTAACAGAAGTTATGGCTGCTGCCAGTTCAAGATTTAAACTGAGCCTGTACGACCACCTCAGTGAGGTGGACAACAAAATAAGGAAAAGAATAAACAGCAGGTGGCGCTATACAGATACATTTAATTGAATAGCTCAATGGCTACAGTAAATTTCCAATTGCACACAAATACAAAAGTATTCAGATCCAAGTGCTAGTTTGAAAAATGGAGAATATTATTTGTGGCACAACCTCTTTAAAGTGGAAAGGCCCATTTAGACACTCATATTGTCTGCATAAATGTAGTTTTACATGGTGCCCATTCAAATACTTGGGTGACCATAGTTGTGTTGAGCCTGCCAACGTGGAAGCCCTCTTTGCAGGAGCTTTCTGAGCAGAAGACCTCATCCTATGGCATCCATTCACCCTAACAGGGCATTTGGAATCGGGTTGTCCAGATAGGAGCCTTAAAATGGAGCATAATAGTAATAATTGGGCACCAAATGTATGTCTATGCCATTGTAAAGCTGGTGATACATATGGCCACAGCTACAATCCTTAGACCCAAAAAATAACAAGAAGGCTTTTTTAGTATAGAATACTTATGAAGGATAATACAATTACATGAAGTTATGGTTAGTAGCCCTTACAATAGATACGAAGGAAGGGCCCTAATACGTTTGGCTAAGACTCTACTTAGCTGTGGTCTGGGTATAGCCCTAAAGTAGTCAGAGCAACTATTAAAGAGGCCTTCTATTATGGATGATACCCTTGACACCATCTGATTATGGGAGTCTCTCTGCTGGACCCCCTGAGATCAGCTCCTATCAAAGCAAGATACCAATTTTAATAAATGGACCTCTAGACAGAAGTCCTGAATGATGACCTTGTATCATACATGTTCTAATATACCATATAAGAATGTATTTTGTACCAGTCTAACCTCTGTATAACATCTGGATACCAAAAGACATCTTGTTAAATGACTAAAATGCATAAAAATAAAAAGTTGAAGTGTGCTTTTTGTCCCACGCAGATTGTTGCATGACACATGCCGCTGCTATTTTAATAGCTCAAAATAACCAGATTTGGCTAAGTTTTCTGGACACAAGTATTATGAGAAGTCAATGAGGAAGGTAGAGTACAGAGCGGCCTATTCTTCTAATAGACTTGAAAAACAAGGGCAAACAAGACTTGAAAAACAAGGGCAAACACCTTCACACAGCTGCCATCCCCACGTCGTGATGTATGACTGGATAAGGTTATTCATTAATGAGGTTGTTCACAAGTTCCATTCCTTTGAAGAAGTCAGTAGGTTGTGTGGGCACGTCTTTAGGTATAGTTCACTGTAAATCATATTACAACAAAGTAGGTTAAACCTTCAGTTTCGATGGGTTTGAAATTTTAGGTTTCAATGATACAATATCTATGGAGGCCTCCTGACTGTCCACCGGCAGCAGATATTGGATAGAAGGAAGGGTTGTGCATATTGAATTTCAGGTGGGTTTGAGGGAGATAGGTACTGGTCCATCAACTGTTCAGTCAATAGTTATGTGTATGACTGGCTTTAGGGTGGTCATACACACTATATAGCTGTCAAACAAATGCTCACTGGACCAACAGCTATACACACCAAAAAGGGGAAACAACCAGTCCATATATCTCCTTCCTCCTCTCCATCTACCATCCTACTCGTGCCCTCCGTTCTGTTAGTGACATAAGATTAATAACCTCCATAATTCGGACCTCTTACTCCTGTCTTCAAGACTTTTCTCGAGTTGCACCTACTCTCTGGAATACTCAGCACCAGAATATTAGGTCAATTCACAACTTCTCCACCTTCAAACGTGCCTTAAAAACACATCTTTTCAGGCAGGCTTATCAAGGACTAAACCTCCCCCACCAACTCCTCTGGGCTAAACACGATCCTCTAGTAGTTCCAAACCCGAAGCAGATTGGCCGCCCCACTACTGTCAGTTTAATAATAGCTCGAATCGTACTTATCACAATCAACTACCTTATGTGTCACCCCCCATTCCTTATAGATTGTAAGCTCTTGCGAGCAGGGCCCTGATTCCTATTGTTTCAGTTGTATATTAGCCAGTTACTTTTGTTTTGTACATGAACCCTATGAATTTGTAAAGCGTTGCGGAATATGGTAGCGCTATATAAATAAATATTATTATTAGTCCCAGACTCCTATATCGAAATGCAACATGTCCAATTCTTCTTTCACCTAACATCTACCATCAGCGAAGAGTTGGCAGACCCTCATACCCATTAGATAGTGAGCTGGTTCCAACAAAATTGGCTGGATTGCATCTAGCAACATGGTGTAGGGAAACTGAGTTGGAAGAGTCAAATAAACCAGTCAGATTTGTCTTGGGGGACAGCATTATCATGGGGTCAAGAGCTTATAGATCTCCCAATACACATGTCTGAAGAGGGGAATCAACCAGTCCTAGACTCCTATGTTGAAATCCAACATGTCCAATTCTTTTTTCTTCTGACATCTGCTATCGGTGAAGAGTTGGCACACCATCATACCCATTAGACAATGAGGTGGTCCCAATGAAATTGACTGGATTGAATACGGTGGAGAAAACAACTTGGTTGTAAAATTTAAACAAACCAGTCACATTTGTCTTGGGGAAGAAAACGATGAACAGCATTATCATGGGGTGGCGGGTGGGTCAAGGGCTGAGAGATAAAAGGTTTTTCTTGAAATAGGGAAGCCGTGGTTCCTCACTAAGTATTTCCTAGAAGCAATGGCATATATTGCCACTGATTATGTGCAAACTACGTATTTCAAAAAACTGAGGTGGGACTTCACTTGTATTTAAAAAGCAATTCTCGATTAATTTAATAAAGAGTTGTTCTCGTCTCTTGCATACGAAGTTTCCTCAAAATTGTCCAGATCTGTGCCATCCAAAGAGGACTTCTCCACCTTCACTGCTTGATGTAAAGTAATGACTTGAAAACTACAAGCAATATGGCGGAGAGAAGATGATCTTGAAGAATCAAATAAACAGGTCAGTTTTGTCTTGAGGTTGAAAAGAAGGACAGCGTTATCATGGGTTGTAGGTGAGACGTAAAGGGTTTTCAAATTGAGTATTCCATGGACGGAATGGTGATATTATGTCAAAAGTGAACATTTTGTGCAGATGAGGTGGGACTTTGTGCCACAATACAACAGGAGAACATGTTGCTATCCAGCATTTGAAAGACCAAAGAATCAACCAGCGGTGGCTCCTAGAGGCAATTACAGGAGCAGTGACTAGGCATGTGTAACACCTCAGAAGACCTGCTGATGTTGACTCATTTAATAAGGTAATGTCTGCATGGGTTTACTCATTACCTGAATTACCTCATGCCATCAAATTATTGATTCATTCCAATTTATGTAAACAGATCGGTGAAACTTGACGGGCCGCCTCATTCCCTGAAATGAGATCGACGGTCTGGTTCCATGAAACACTGCGGACAATTTACACAGCAGCTAGGTGATCAAACATTCATACATCAGGGGATCAGCAGACATCTTCAATACAAATATTGTCCATAATGTTGTTTGGCTATTATCCACTTTGAATGGAACAGGAAGTGTAGTTCTGTTCAAAGTGTCGTGGGCGCGCTGGATTACTGCAGCTCTGCTCCTATTCACTTCAATGGAAGCTGAGCCGCAGTAACCCAACGCGGCCACTACATTGAGTTCCAGCATTAGGAACAGATGATCTGTGGGGGTGTTGGGTGTCAGAGCCCCAAGATTGGATATTGTTGACCTATCCTGAGGACAGGTCATCAATATTAGGAGCCTGGAAAACCCTCTGCCTTGGGGTACGGGTCCCCAACAATGTGGCTCATAGCTCCATGTGCTACACGACTGATGTACAATTTATATTAAAGGGGTTATCCAATGTGATGAAAGAGGGATCCAGATATTAAAATTATTGTTCCGAGTAGGCAAGCCCTCCCTTTACCTTTCCTGTAGGAGGCCATCACCTCTTCTATGTCCTTCCAGGCCGGAGATTGTAGCAATAAAGACCAGTACGATGGAACAACTTCATAGAAATCAGAGCTCTGTCGTGAAGTGTGAAGATGTCAGATACCAACGTTATACAGACCAGAACCGTTAGAGGGGTCAAGACTAGTGTTCTTTCCAGCCGAGGTCTACATCAAAGAAATAGGTGGAGAAATCCATATTTGAGCCACGTGCTTCCTCCTGAGAACTCAGGCCATAGATATGCTTCTACGGTATCAAAGTCAAATCGATTCCAGCTCAGTAACAGGGAGCAATTAGATAATGCCATCTATCCTGCCATTACCACCGCCATGTTTGGTACACACGTGTGCTGGACATTCGGACGGAGTGGATGGACGGTAATATGAAATTGCTACGGTGATTATCCAAAAGATATTTCAATACAAAGATTTTGAAGCAGACTTGGTTTCCAGCAAGTGGTTGTCAAAACTGTCATACAAGGTCATTACCATACTCCCTGGCCTCCTCTTACATCACAGGTCGGGGGGGGGGGCTGGGATGGGGGGGGAGATACTGACCCTCTTTAATACATGAACGGAGAACAGCAAACTGTCTTTTCTTTGGGGATCATTAGCTTGATGGACTGACCAATATTTCTGCTTCCGCAGGCAACCGCACTTAACCGTCGCTTAAGGCTACTTTCACACTCGCGTTTTGGCTTTCCATTTGTGAGATCCGTTCAGGGCTCTCAAAAGCGGTCCAAAACGGATCAGTTTTGCCCTAATGCATTTTGAATTGAAAAGGATCCGCTCAGAATGCATCCGTTTGCCTCCGTTCAGTCACCATTTCGCTTTGGAGGCCCCTGCAGCGTTTTGCTGTCCATCTGACAGATCGGAGCCAAACGGATCCGTCCTGGCACACAATGTAAGTCAATGGGCACAGATCCGTTTTCTCTGACACAATCTGGCACAATAGAAAACAGATCCGTCCCCCATTGACTTTCAATGGCTATAGAAGACATAATACAACCGGATGCGTTCATGACGGATGCATGCGGTTGTATTATTGTAACGGAAGCGTTTTTGCAGATCTATGACAGATCTGCAAAAAACGCTAATGTGAAAGGAGCCTTACGCATTAAATTCTGTTGTTATCCCTCTTTTTTTTTACAAACTGTTATTTTGCACTGTGTTTATATGTATGTATATGTTATGTTATATTTTCTATGATAACCCCATTGTTTGTACGCACTGTCCTTTTTTGATATTAAAACTTCACTTTGATAAGAGCCTTCTTGTGTTCTAACGATTCCATGACCTTAGAAGAAGCGTTACCTAGATTGATTTATTAACCCTGTGAATGCTAGCAGCTGTAGAGAGTACTTATGGGTTATTTGATGCAAAGGTGTCTCGTCAGTCTGATATGACGAGAGGTGGCAGCTAAGATTGATTCATTTCACGTAGGAGTGCTGACAGAGGAAGGTCCAGCGTGACCCTGCAGGCTCCCCTCTGAATCTAAGCCACGGATCCTGACATCCAACATTATATAAGACCTCTCAGAGTGGCCAACCCACGGTGGTCATCATACTTACTGCACCTGGTCCCTAATTTTTGGTTCGGTCTCTATCAGGTCCCAGGGAGATGAAGAGCCGGCTGGGGAGCAATAGAAACTGAACCCAGAATCAAGGATTAAGTAAGCATGATCACCACCACGGGTCGGCCACCCTGTGAGGTCTGATATTTAGGAGAACCCTTTTAAGATTCATTTTGGACACAAGCCTCTGGTGACAAGCCATATGAGGTTTGCCATTCAGCAGGGGTAACAGATGTATCCTATGCAGTTGCACAAGTCACAGCCCTAAAGCTAACCTGCAATACAACACTGCCATACTGCTTAGTTGGTCAAACGAAGCGACATCATGTCACCCAGGTAGTGACATCACTGGAATTTCCTTTACAACCAAGGCTGGAAGAGTTGGGTACTAGACATGGAAGATCATTTGGAGTCAACTGGTAAACAAGGATGGCCACTAGACTACTGTGCTAGACACCCCATTCACTGTGGCATCTATGATACGGTTAGTTTTTCGTGGTGTACATTGAAGCTTTATGGATAGTCCTAAAGTGTGAGGGAGCAAAAACACCCGGATACATAAAAGAACCTTCACCAATTTGGATACCCCCAATATGGAGGAAGAGTACAAATCTCTGGTATCGGATCGTGAATCTGGATATGTGCCCAAAAGAGCTCAAGAGTACCAAGGGGTACACTGGATAAGGAAGCACTCTGAGGGGCAGAGGACAAAAATCACTCAGGGAAAACAGGATAAAGACAAACACAAAGAAAGCTACACAAAGGGCCCCAAACACTTAACATGTATTGAAAATACACCGGAACAGAAGAATAGCACAGGCCAGGAAAACACAAGCTTATTTACTTCCCACCACATCCCAAGGGATTCTATTGTTAGGATTGAATATGTCGAGGAAAGGATCTTGGGTGGGATATGCATAGTCTAGTATTGAGGATTTGCAAGGCAAGCACCAACATGGACTGGTGAAGATCCATGGTGAACAGTAAGAAGAACTAGACCAACAAGAACAACAGTAAAGAAACCTTTTGACCATGGAGAGGGGGGACTGGAGCATCCAGCCAAGAGAGCTCAGATCTTGGTTTTGGAGCTAAGATCTCGGTCTTGATATTTTCCTGTCTCTACAGAAACTATCTATTTTTAAAATGTCCTCAAGTAATAGTTGCATAATGAAAGCACAGACAAGGCAGGTGTTTGGTGACTGGATAGGTGCACCACAAAAGAGGCATCAGGCAAAGCTAGTATAATGGTACCAAGGACAATAAGAGGAGGAGGGTGGTTGTGGTGGCAATGATGAGAGTGGCAGCTCTCATGGTGGTAGTCCTCACCCTGGCACTCCCTGGGCCATGCAGTGATTGGAGGGCACACCCTTTCTTGCCTCGGGGCACACCTTAGACTTTTAAGGTCTTCTGCTTGGTGGTGGCTGTGGTGCCTTTCATGTTGGATGGGTGGCAGGGGAGCAAGGTAGAAAAGCAGGTGCAGGAGCTGGCGGATGGATGGTTTAGTCAATGACCAGACACATTTGGTTGCAATAAATAAAGTCTCTCTTTACTGAATAGATGATAGGAGTTGCAGTATATAGAGCAGCAATGAGCACAGTTCTGAGGTATATTGCAGAGAAGGCTTGTCCCAATAGTTGTGCATATGCAGCAGCAATGATGGAAATAGTAGTCCTCCCTGAGTCTCTCTCTCTGAATGCAGTTTGCAATCTTCCCAAATAACCATGTACAGAGCCCATCTCATCAGCTCTTTCAGAAATTCCCAAGCTGCAGAGTGCAGATCCTAGATCTGGGCATCCAGTCCGATTCCAATGCAATATACCCTTTCCACAAGCAGTAAAGTCTATTGCCATAAATGAGCTGTACCTCACTGTTTTTCCAGGCACGGCCTTGGAATGGTTCTGAACCTTCTATGAATGTCTGTTCCCTTTCCCTCAGTTAAGTTGATTTCTTGCAGGATGAAGATTCCTTGGACCAGGCTTCTCTTTCAGCCTACTTTTCAGGAGCTCAAACATGCACATGTTGTCTTTCTTTACTCTAACAAGCAAGGAATGCAAGTCCAGTCTGTCTCCCCACAACCTAACTCAAGAAATGTCAGTGTTATCTAGTTGTTGCCCATACATAACCATTTGGGATATAGATAGTTCCTAAGAAAAAGAGTACTTTAACAATAAATCACAACATTAACTCTTAGAAGTGATCCACTGGGTCACTGCACATACTGATCACCAGAAAAATAGAGCTTCACTCTTTCACGGTCAGTACTGCGTTTTGGTAAATCATAAACAAAATTTCGAAAACGTATGGATCCGTGGTCTTCCCAAAGAGTTCAGTGAAGTCCATGGACTTCTATGTGAACTGGGACATGTTTTCCCTTGGTAGAAGTCGAAGGCTTTTAAAAAAATATACACCTCACTGGTTGTTTATTTGATAGGAAGAGAATACCAAAGGTCATATTCACCTGCAAACGTGTATTTCGAAAAATGTGCCTGTTTTCTACCAACTGCTCTAGATACCACGGCAGACCAAGTAAGTGCTCTAGCAGCCTACACTGTATAATCTAGAGGTGGATACCCGTGCTGTGAAATTTTTGTGTGATTTTAATTAGGCAACCTATTTTTCTTACTTTTCTTTTTTTTTTATGGAAATTTCCATCGACTTCTGTGGGTTGCAAATGTTGCAAAAATCGCAAAAGTGTACGGAAACCAGGAGACAAAATACACACATAAACAGGGGAAGGATCAAGGTCATTGCCATCTTACTACAAAGAGACTTTAAAATATGTGCTCAGATATTCCCTTTACATGACTCCATTCCTAGTAAGTAGTCAGTAGTTATTCCTCTTAGAAATTTATATATTCACTGGGTTCAAGGATTCTATGGTATGCAACGGTGTGTCACTTGAACAGATTTGGTTTGGAGCTACTCCAAAGACTGGTATCTAAGAGGAGCCCCCGGTATTCATAATTTAACTGGGATGTAGACTTAGCTGCAGAGGAACCACCAGACCACTTCCTCTTGTAACAGTGTAATTTCTGTTTAAGTGACTGCTAATCCACAGGGGTCAAGAGACACTTGTACGGATCACCGAAGGATCAGGCAAAATTGTAGTCATAGGTAGGCCGGGTCAGGCAGGTAGCTCGTGGCAGGTAGTTCAAGGCCAGTACAGAGATCAGGCAGAAGTGAGGCCAGGCAGCAAAGGATTTAAATCCAGGAAACAGGCAGGAGTCGGTACTAGAGCAAACAAACATAAAACCAGCACACTTGAGCAGGAACTAGCAAACTGGAACTTATTGCTCAGGCACCTTCCCACAGAGGAAGGTTCCTTAAGTACCCCTGGGTGACCAGACATTGGCTGGGAGGAATAGGGAGCATGCTCACTGACCCTTTGATAGCCAGAGGCTGTGCGCACACACCCTACAGGCAGCTAGAGGCAGTGCTGGCAAAAAGCAGGCCTGCAGCCTGCAAGAGGAAAGGAGCTACTCTGGCTGGGCCCTCTGGGAAGGATAAGACCTGTGGGTCTGGTGCAGCTCATCAAATCACAGGGAAGGCATGATGATGGCTGGAACTGTAGAGGATAGGAGTGGTTGCAGTGGAAATGAGGGTGGTTGTATTCCTCACAGTGGCTAATACCTCTCCCTCTAACACTCCCTGGGCCACAAGTGCAGTGGTTGGAGGGCGCACCCTTTCTTCCCTCAGGGCACTCCCTGGACTTTTGCGGCCTCCTGCCTGATGGTAGTTAGGGTGTTCTTGATGTTGTGGGATTCACAGTTGCAAGGCAGGGCTCCTCGTGGTGCAGGCAATGCAATGGTTGCTTTAGTACGTTAAAGTCTTTTTCTCTGGACACATAATTTTTTGGAACAATGCATAACTTGTAATCTCTGAGGGCTTAAGGTATAAAGCCCATCTCTGGGTATGGGCAGTTTAATGTTGCAAAATATCAGGTTATGACTTTAACCTGACAAGGGAGGGTAAGTGCACAACTGGAATGTAAGGTTGAGTCCCACATCCTTAGGGTAGGCTACTATGAGCCAACAAGACACACAAAAAATAAAGATTAACGGGTCTCTGACCCTAGACTCTGGGCTCCTTACTTATTTAGGCCTTTTGGTTTACACTTTAGGTTTTAATCTAGGTATCTGTCTGGCCATTTGCCTCTGGTGGATCTGTCAGATCTCCTCAATGAGGGTTCTTCACCGGGAAGGGCTGATTCTGGTTCTCTCTATTGTCCTCTGGACCGACGGAGGATCTTTCTGGTATGGCTGAAATGTCTTCCACTGGAGCAATGTCCAACGAAATGTCAACAGGTAGTTTTGCCAGCCAAACATTAGGTAGCCTAGAGTGTACTCTGCGGAACAATGGTATTGTTGTATAGGTCACTAGCTCAGGCATGTTGAAGAAAGCTTGGTTCAACTACTCGTGTAGTAAGATGCCTTGTGGGTGATAGGCCGTGGTTAGTATTTTTGGCAGCTGTCCAGTGAACACAAGTCTTGGAAGAGTTGGGATTCAAGTGTGGACCCTTGGTTGGTTGGGATCTTTTCCAGGAAACCAGCAGAAGACTCTTCTACAAGGCTGCTGCAGTGGTCTTGGTGGTCAAGTCTCTTACAGGTGCAGCAACTATGAATTTTGTGTAGTGGCTAGTGATCGTCATTGTGTATCCGGACGGGCTGGCTTCCAGCTTGACGTGGTCTTTTGCCACAAATTCAAGGGGACTTCGGCTCACAATTGGATGCAGAGGGCCTTTCTGGTAGTGTCTTTACACCCCAAGGCAAAGGTTGGACATTCGCTTCACCAGGTTTCAATATCTGTCCGCATTCCAATCCAATAAAACCACCGCCGGAAGGTAGCTTCAGTATTCTGGGTACCGAAATGTCCGGTTCAGTCATGAAAGATTTCCAGGACCATTCTTGCATCTTGGACTGGAGCTTAACCCAGAATTATTTTTCTAGTGGTGGTTCTGGAAGAGTTGGGGCATGGGCCTTGCTGTAACATTCTACTTGTCAAAAGGGTGTGTCCCTACACAACATGGCACTGGCAGCCCTGATTGGACCGGTACCACCAATTTAGCCATACATTTTAAGGGGAATACCAGAGAAACAGCACAACAAAGAGTTCTAAGACAAGACGCTCCAGAATTGTAAAACGCTGCAGACTAGTTTGACGGTATAGAACGGTTAGCATTAGTGTTATGAGCGAGACATCCCACAGAGTTACACAGACTTGATATCCAGTGGTTGTTGTAGGATCCGTCGCAGAATGAACTTCTCACATTCTTCACATAAGTTGCATTAGCAAACAGCAGAGATGTTTATTGTCCCGGAAGCACAAGAACAAGATGAATATCTAGAGATCTGTGGGTCTCAAGAGGAGTTGTGAATACCTTTAGTGTTAGAGCGTCACCTAGTGGATATGACACAGCACTGCAATACATTATAATAAAAATAATAAGACGTGGAAGATCTGGTAGTAATAGTAAAATGGCGCACAGTTGTCCGAGATATTTGCACACAAATTAGGCTAGAAAAGTAAAACCGGCGCCCGGTGATGACTGACAGCGAGCAGCTGCAGATGGAATAAAGACGCAAGCATAAAAATACCTCATAAAAAACTGTCAGATAACATGGTTTATATCACTGCTGGAGGTGAGCTCATTTCTTGAAATTTCTTTTAGGTCCAAATCTAATGCTTTCAAGCTCTTTTAGACAGCAATAGTGAAGCCGAGATAGATAGATAGATAGATAGAAGGACATCAGAAAAGAGATAGATAGATAGATAGATAGATAGATAGATAGATAGATAGATAACATTAGATATTATATAGATAGATAGATACATATTAGATATATAGACAAACATATATTGGATAAGAGATAGATAGATAGATAGATAGATAGATAGATAGATAGATATTTGATAGATAGATAGATAGATAGATAGATAGCTATTCGATAGATAGATAGATAGATAGATAGATAGATAGATAGATAGATATAAGAGATAGATAGATAGATAGATAAACATTAGATATTATATAGATAGATAGATACATATTAGATATATAGACAAACAGATATTAGATAAGAGATAGATAGATTAGATTAGATAGATAAATAGATAGATAGATAGATAGATAGATATTTGATAGATAGATAGATAGATAGATAGATAGATAGATAAGAGATAGATAGATAGATAGATAGACAGAGATAGATAGATAGATAGATAGATAGATAGATAGATAGATAGATAGATAGATAGATAGATGATAGATAGATAGATAGATAGATAGATAGATAGAAGAGATAGATAGATGATAGATAGATAGATAGATAGATAGATAGATAGATAGATAGATTCTGGATGTCTTTCTATTCTACATGACAATACATCTCCATCCCTCCCAAGGGCCTGAATCACAGGAATGTGAGCACAGCAGATGTGGTCATTGAGACCACCGCCGTCCCCATTCCATCACCCCCTCCCTCTTCATCCGCTGTCATTGTCCATCCTATCCCACTCATTTCCCATTCTCCCCATCACTTCTATAGATGGAGAGCAGCACAGAATACATTATCTTCTTCTCCTCATCGTATGGTCACTGTCCGGTAATGGGGTGACGACCGCTTGTCTATGAACAATAAAGAATATTAACACAATTCAGAGTCATGATGCCACCATATAGTACCATGGTAATGCTGCCATATACAGTCCACATAATGCCACCATATAGTACCATGGTAATGCTGCCATATACAGACCACATAATGCCACCATATAGTGCCAAGACAATACTGTCATATACAGCCCACACAATGCCACCAAATAGTGCTAAGAAAATACTGCCATATACAGCCCACATACTACTACCATATACTGCCAAGATAATACAGCCATATATAGCCCACATAATGCCACTATATAATGCCCAGATAATACTGCCATACACAGCCTGCATAATGCTACCATATTGTGCCAAGATAATACTGCCATATACAGCCCACATAATACAACCATATAGTGTCATGATAATACTGCCATATAAAGCCCATATAATGCCACAATAGAGTGACAAGACAATACTTCCATACACAGCCCGCATAATCCTACCATATAGTGCAAAGATGATACTTCCATATACAGCTCACATAATGCCACCAAATAGTGCCAAGATAATACTGCCATATACAGCACACATAATAATACCACCAAGTGTCACGTAATACTGCCATATACAGCCCATATAATGCCACCATATAGTGCCAAAATAATTCTGCCACATACAGTCCATATGATGCAACTATATAGTAGCAGAATAATACTGCCACATACAGCCCACATAGTGCCACCATATACTTTATTGCCAAGAGATAATAGTGCCATATACAGCCGACATAATGCCATTGTACAGTGCCAGGATAATACGGTCACATACAGTCCACATGATGCAACTATTTAGTGCCAAGATAATACTGCCATGTACAGCCCACATAATGCTACCAAATATTGCAAAATAGTAGTGCCAGATACAGCCCACATAATGCCGCCATATACTTTATTGCCAAGAGATAATACTGCCATATCCAGCCCACATAATGTTACCATATAGTGCCAAGATACTACTGCCATATACAGCATACATAATGCCACCATATAGTGTAATGATAATACTGCCATATACAGCCCATAAAATGCCACCCAAAAGTGTCAAGATAATACTGCCACGTACAGCCCACATAATGCCACCATATAGGGCCAAGATAATACTGCCACATACAGCCCACATAGTGCCACCATATACTTTATTACTAAGATTATACTAGCATATACAGCATACATAAAGCCACCATATAGTGTATCGATAATACTGCCATATACAGCCCATATAATGCCACCCAGTAGTGTTAAAAATTTTCTGCCACATACAGCCCACATAATGCAACTATAAAGTGACAAGATAATACTGCTATGTATAGCCCACATAATGCCACCATATACTTTATTGCCAAGAGATAATACTGCCATATACAGCCCACATAATATTACCATATAGTGCAATGATAATACTGCCACATACAGCCCACATAATGCCACCATATACTTTATTGCCAAGAGATAATACTGCTATATACAGCCCACATAATGCCACCATATAGTGTCACTATAATGCTGCCATATACAGCCCACATAATGCCAAATAGTGCCAAGATAATACTGCCATGTACAGCCCACCATATACTTTATTCCCAAGAGATAATACTGCCAGATACAGCCCACATAATATTACCATATTGTGCCAGGATAATACAAGCATATATAGCCCAAAAAATGCTACCATATTGTGCCAAGATAATACTGCCATATGCAGCCCACATAATGCCACCATATAGTGCCAAGACAATACAGCCATATCCAGCCCACGTAGTGCTACCATATAGTGACAAGATAATACTGCCATATGCAGCCCACATAATGCCGCCATTTAGTGCCAAGACAATACAGCCATATCCAGCCCACATAGTGCTACCATATAGTGACAAGATAATACTGCCATATCCAGCCCACATAATGCGGCCATTTAGTGCCAAGATAATACAGCCATATCCAGCCAACATAATGCCACAATGTAGTGTCATGATAATACTGCCATATCCAGCCCACATGATGCCACCATATAGTGCCAAGCAGGTGCGTAGCTAACGGCTCATGGGCCCTGGTTCTAGAGTTCAGCATGGGCCCCCCTTCCCTCAGTGCTTTGTGTGTCTTCTTATGGGGCACAAGGGTCTTTGGGCCCCCTCAGGCTCCTGGGCTCGGTAGCGACTGCTGCCTCTGCACCCCCTATAGCTACGCCCATGGTGCCAAGACAATACAACCATATCCAGCCCACATAGTGCTACCATATAGTGACAAGATAATACTGCCATATCCAGCCCACATAATGCCACAATGTAGTGTCATGATAATACTGCCATATACAGCCCACATAATGCCACCATATAGTGCTTAAGTAATACTACAACTAGGTTTCCAAATAATTCCGCCATACTGTGCACAATTAAAACTTCACTTATAAAATGTGTTATCATCTCCATTAGATAAGCCTTTTCACAGGAGATAAGCGGCAGTAAATGTACCTGGTATCTCCTTATCTCCTAGGCTACATACAATGCATGCTGACTGCTGTTTATTTATGGAGCAGCAATCAGGGAAGATAGCTGTCGGTGGAATGGCTGGCGGGGCAGTGGACTCCATTCAAAGACATATGGAGATAAGATGAAGGTTCAATGTCCCTTTAATACACCTGACCCGTATATCTGCTTGGTTCCCAGACTGCATTGCCTTTAACAGGTCATCCCCCTATCTTCCCTTTGTTTCCACATGCCATTAGTCCCTTTAAATATTAACCCCTCTCCCCCCACAAATGGTCACCTCTCCCCTTTACCCCATTTTCCTCTGCACGGTGCAATATTTTACACGTTCACACAAGAAACAAACAATACCACAATAAATCTTATTTTATTCTCCCAAATAAAAAGTCAAGATGGTAGAACCTCCTAAAAGAGGGGGGCAATGGGGAAGGGGGCCCCTAGCATTGTGTCCTCCATAGAGGGCATCCCATAAAGGCCTCAATAAAACTTTTTGTTGTGCAGCCTTGTGAGCTGATTCTTTATTTATGAGTGAAGTGGAGACCTAGGTCCCATAGTCATTGCCATCCATGTGGAAGGTCGAGGGTCCAGGGAGCGTGACCTCAAGAAGCTCAGAGCCCCTGCCATGCTGCACTGGATGATGGCACAGTAGTACACTCGCTAAGCAGGGAGAGATGTGGTGTACAATGTGGTGCGGTACGCACAGCACTCAACGTTTATGCCCTTTTATATAGGACAGGCCCCCAAATAGTGCATATGACCCTCATCATCACACCTCCTAATATATACAGACCCCAGACCAGAATCTACTAAACACATATAGACCCCCTAAATACATACAAACCTCAGACCAGACCTACTTAACAAATACAGACCCCCTAAATATATATATGACCCCACGCCAGACCTACTTAACAAATACAGACCCCAGACCAAGCCTACTAAACAAATAAAGACCCTAGACCAGACCCTCTAACAAATACAGACCCCCTAATATATACAGACCCTAGACCAGATGTACTAAACAAATACAGACCCCCTAAATATATAAAGACCCCAGACCAGACTGACTAAACAAATACAGACCCCCTAAATATACAGAACAGACCTACTAAACAAATACAGACCTCAGACCAGACGTACTAAACAAATACAGACCCCCTAAATATATAAAGACCCCAAACCAGCCCTACTAAACAAATACAGACCTCAGACCAGACCCTTAAACAAATACAGACCCCCTAAATATATACAGACCCCAGACCAGACATACTAAACACAGCCGCCCTGAAATATACAGACCCAGACTACACCTACTAAACAAATACAGACCCCAGATTATACCTACTAAACAAATACACCATAACTACACAGACCCCAGAACTACTAAATAACTACAGCCCCCCCCCCCAAATATATACAGACCCCATACCTACTAAACAAATACAGACCCCAGACCAGTCCTACTAAACAAATATAGACACCCCCAAATATATACAGACCCCAGACCTACTAAACAAATACAGATCCCATACCAGACCTACTAAACAAATACAGACTCCAGACCAGACCTACTAAACAAATACAGACCCCAGACCAGACCTTCTAAAGAAATACAGATCCCCTAAACAAATACAGAACCCAGGCTTTGCCTCCTGAATATATACAGACACCCTTAAATATATTCAGACCCCAGACCTTCTAAACAAATTCTGAACCTCTAAATATATACAGATCCCAGACCAGACATGCAGATACTCATTTCTTCCCATTCTTGTGTTCCTCCTCACACATGATGCCAGGATCGGCGGGGTGGCACCTGGGATTTGCCTGGTCCTCCAGGAGCCCAGGAGATCTCTTTTTTACTGTAGTCTCTGAGAGAACTGGCAAGGGTGGACTGAAGATCTGAACCTACCTCCTCCCTCACCGGCACTTACTTGGCCCACATTTCCTTGTCCGTTGCATCCTTTTAGACCTAATATGGGATTGTGGCCCGAATATGAACTGAATGGTGTCCATAATGGTTGTCGCCCAGCTTTCTTGGTGACAGATATAACCAAGGCTGGCCATACAGTTTTTATAGGTGCTTTCCGAATGCTTGTTTGGCCTACAGCTATCTCTCTTGACTCCTCCATACACATGCACGCTCGGCTTGATGGAGCTTGTATGTATCCTGAACCTCTGGTACTGGTTTATCTTCCGTAGAACAAAGGGACTACGGCAGTTGAGCTCCAGCTCTTTATTTCCTCTGACATCTGCCATCAGGATTGGTGGGATCGGGAAGCCCCCAAACATATTAGATGGTTGAACGGAGGTAGCCCCAGGGGCATAGCTATAGGGGGTGCACAGGTAGCAGCCTCTATCGGGCCCAGGAGCCTGAAGGGGCCCAAAGACACTTGTGCCGCATAAGAAGACACAAAGCACTGAGGGAAGCTGAACCCTTGCACCAGGGCCCATGAGCCTTTAGCTATGCTCCTGGGTAGACCAACATTTCTGTAATGTGAATAAAGATCCTTGGGACCCTCGGCGCTGGAATCCCAGTGAATAGGTAGGTGGCTTGTTTTTCTTTATGCTAAGCACTTTCAGTACCACAAGTAAAATTGCTTCGAGGGTTGGACAACCCCTTTAAGAAACTGAATTTTAACAACTCTTGTCACTGGTATTGATTGGGTTTCGACAGTGCCACATCAAATGAGAATGTGCGGAGTAGCTGCATGCACGCAGCCCACTCCCATTATAATGCTCTGGCTCAGAGAGGATGCAGGGGGTCCCGTAGGTTATTGACATCTGGCTGCAGAGTAGCGGAATGGATAGGTTGAGACCCCCGTGACCTCCCCAACCCACTGAGCAAATTCCTGCTCCTAATGACAGCCAGCTGCCCCTTTAACTAAGCCCAGTACATTACTTCACAGCAAGGGACAGCCTACTGCTGCTCATCATATCCCCTGCAGAGCATCCCACTGTAATTGCTGACAGCCAGCTGCTCCTCATTGCAGAGCATTACTCCTTGTGTAGTGTACGGGAGTTGTACTGCCCGTCACTACGGAAGGGTCACTTGGCTGCTGTCGCTCCTCTCATTTAGGAGGAGGCTGGTAAAGGTCCTATTTGTACCATGCAATGTAAATCAATGTAATTTATGGTATTTGATTCTCCTGTTACTGTGAAATGTGCTATGTGCAGGCCGGCTAGGGATGTAATTCCAGCTCTAGTCACTAGAGGGAGCTAGGTTGCCCTAGTCTATATAAGGCCCAGTCAGGGGAAAGGACAGAGAGTCTAGAGTGTGCCTTAGACAAGTGCAGGCCATGTGCCTGTGAAGGCCAAACCCAGGCCTCACGGCCTGTGAGGAATCCACCCTAGGAAGATGGTACCCTAGGAGAAGGAGTGCAGAACCCAGAGGCAATCCCTAGAGCAAGAGGTACTAAACGTCAAGAGGAGGTACTTTATAAACTGGAGATTCAAGGATATAAGCCAGAAGTAGGGCATTGGGGCCTTGAAGCATCAATTCCAGTCAGGACGAGTCAGGAAGAAAGTAAGGTTCACCTGCAATTCCAAGTCCTGTATTATCACCCTCTGTTTAACCTTGCTGGATGTAAGACCACTGCAATTTTGATTGTCTGCAAAAGGAACTGTTGGAAAGACTGCTTACTGTATCATCACTGTCTTCAGTAAAGTTTGAATTCTGTTTTCAAGTTACCAGTCTGCACCTCTGTTATTCCTACTGTAAATACGGTGTGCCACCGTTTACTGGCACTGGCGTCACGACATATCAGGGACTTAGCCATAGGCACGTTAAACTATAACACCAAGGGCACCTCACCTTCCACCTGGCTGTGTCCCTCAAGAACCCAGAGAGTGCCCCAGAGGAGCAGCGTGCCGGCCTCTCCATCACTGGCATTCCCCAGGTTAGTTCCACACATTGCCCTGACTTGGGGATGCTACATTTTGGCGTCACGAACAGGATACGCACGTTTTACGGACTGTGATCAAAAACGTGAACTTTGTGCCTTAACCAGTTTGCCAAGTGACAAAACGCCTGTTTATTTGAAGTGAACTTTGCGGACCTAAAACGTACAGAAAAGTGTCCCAAAAACCTCCAGAAAGCGCTGTGCAGTGTTGCGCTATCAAGAGGAAGAAAATCGCCACTTCAAAGTGCATTTTTGTGGACTTTTATGCTGTTTTACTACCACTGCTTGCTGTCATTGAATTGATGCATCATGGCGTCCAAGATGGCCGCCGGCGCCATTGGACTTCTTCTTGCGCCATCACTGTCCTCAGTGGCGCGAAAATTTGGCGCCAAAACCCTCCAAGAAGGAGGAGGAGACGACCTGGAGGTAACGCCTTCCCTTGAGGATTATAATATGGACACCGCCTACCCTATACTGGAATACCTAGGGGCGTGCAAGAATCGACGGGGTGGAGCCTGCTGGAACAGTGGCTCACCCTGCTACGGGGTTTCCTACCTGAATCGGAGGGATCCGGAGCCGTAGTTGGTGCAATGGAGGCGAACTCAGGAGCAACTAAGGAGCGCCCTGCGCCCCCAGCGTATACTCCCAGCGACATGGCCCAAACCTGTCCATGGCCACAAGCCGAACCCTGCCGTTTCCACCCGCAGAGAGAAGGCTTCCTCCCGCGGAACCCCGCGTGGTCGGCCCTGATGGCCGAGATCCGAGTGGCGGCAACTTTAAAAACCACCACTCAGAAAAAGTACTTTGAAGAAGTCACCAAACGAATTTATGAGGACTCCAGAGACAGCAAGCCCCGGCTCGAACGCCGCACCGGAGTCGTGCTCGAGTTTGACAAGGTCAGAGGATTTGGCTTCATCCAAGAAACCGGCACCAACCGGGACTACTACGTGAATCGCCGGTCCGTCAAGCGCAGCTATCTCCCGGGCGACTGCATAATCTAGCGGTCGGAGAGAAAGTGGAGTTCACTCCGCAGAGGGCCTGCGAGGCCCATATGCTACTGCGGTGACCCGTCCAGGACCGGTACCGGAAGACTGGGAAGAAACCGAAGATCCGGTGGAGGCAGAGGACCCGCCGGGACCCATCCGGAATACGTACCAGGAGAAGAGTTCCTTTCTCGGCCCGAACATCTTCTGGCAGCCGACGATCCTGGACAAGCCTCCCAGTCCTTATCCCTCTCCAGAGCTGCCGCGACGAGAGAAAACAGCCGCTGATTGGGCGCGGATGGCCCAGTTCAGTGAAGCCATGGATGACCTGCGGAAGAACCGCCAGGATAGAACCTCATCTGAGCCTGCTGCAAGGGTGCCGGAATCCAGCAGTGAGATCTCCGCCCTGGAGGAGCGGATCGCTTCCTTACAGGCTTACCTGGATGGCCTGCGGCAAGTGACAGAGGCTAAGAAAACAGCGCAGCAGTCCAGCGGTGGTGAGTTACCTGTGACCCCTGTACCACCCGAACCCGTAATCCAAGGTCCTACCGCTAGCGCTGAGCCACCCAAGGTCCGTGTAACAGCGGATAAATTGACATATGCCAGGAGCCGAGTCCGCCGTGACGGGAGCGTTATGTCCCGGCCAGAGGAAGTGTCTACCCCAGCGCCGGCCCGTGTCCCGAGACCAGCAGCTCCTGTGTGTCCGCAACCCAGCGGGCCAGTGAGGTGGGTAGGCCCAATACCGGTGATGTTTCCAGCCCATTCTTTGTGGTGGGCACCCCCTCCAAGTGGCCCTGGTGCATGGCCCAGACTACCTGCAGCACAGGGCTGCACTACCTCCGATGAACGGGGCTCATTTGACACCTACCTGTGAGCAGGCCTGCTAGGCCATTTTTGCTCATCCTCACAGGGACATCATATTTGTTGCAGGAACTGTTCCTTTAAGTTTGCCAGGCTGGTAGAGCTTGCTGCCAGTTCCCCACGGCCGGTGGCATGTTTGACAAATAAGTTGCCACTGTGGAACCACTGCTCCCAGCCTGCCTCTTTCTGTTCCGGGACATCCTGCCTGCTGCTAACATTGTGGCGTCAAGTACTTTAATAATTCCAGGTTGTGCTTTTATTTGCACCTTATCCCCTTTTAACCCCCATTTCAGGTTGAAAAGGGTTCTTTTATGTCAGCACTTTAAAAATACGCAGGACTTGCCAGGAAGATGTTACCCTGGTATTGTCAGAGTCCTGTATTGTGATTTTATGTATGTGCTGCTGACCGTATTTATTGCAAAAATATTTTATCAAGTCTATGTGCCCAGAGATGGACCCCTGTGTGCGAGTCTCTGTGATATGCTTTTATGGACTCACTCATTGTCATGGACTATCCTGGTATTCCCTAACATCCGCTGTGCCAGGTCAGCGCCCCAGTTCCACTCTTTATCCTGAAGAAAGAGAGCGACGCCCTTGTCACCGCACTTCTCCGTCAGTCAGCTGGACCTGATGACAATTGTCGATGCAGATAGAATTGAGTACTGATATGTATGTATTCTTGCATGTCTTTCTTTTGTCTCTTTCAGGTGGAAATTCCAGTAGGGCGGTACCCTGGTAGAGTACGAGGGCGTACTCAGCTTAAAGCAGCGGGGTATGTAGTGTACGGGAGTTGTACTGCCCGTCACTACGGAAGGGTCACTTGGCTGCTGTCGCTCCTCTCATTTAGGAGGAGGCTGGTAAAGGTCCTATTTGTACCATGCAATGTAAATCAATGTAATTTATGGTATTTGATTCTCCTGTTACTGTGAAATGTGCTATGTGCAGGCCGGCTAGGGATGTAATTCCAGCTCTAGTCACTAGAGGGAGCTAGGTTGCCCTAGTCTATATAAGGCCCAGTCAGGGGAAGGACAGAGAGTCTAGAGTGTGCCTTAGACAAGTGCAGGCCATGTGCCTGTGAAGGCCAAACCCAGGCCTCACGGCCTGTGAGGAATCCACCCTAGGAAGATGGTACCCTAGGAGAAGGAGTGCAGAACCCAGAGGCAATCCCTAGAGCAAGAGGTACTAAACGTCAAGAGGAGGTACTTTATAAACTGGAGATTCAAGGATATAAGCCAGAAGTAGGGCATTGGGGCCTTGAAGCATCAATTCCAGTCAGGACGAGTCAGGAAGAAAGTAAGGTTCACCTGCAATTCCAAGTCCTGTATTATCACCCTCTGTTTAACCTTGCTGGATGTAAGACCACTGCAATTTTGATTGTCTGCAAAAAGGAACTGTTGGAAAGACTGCTTACTGTATCATCACTGTCTTCAGTAAAGTTTGAATTCTGTTTTCAAGTTACCAGTCTGCACCTCTGTTATTCCTACTGTAAATACGGTGTGCCACCGTTTACTGGCACTGGCGTCACGACATATCAGGGACTTAGCCATAGGCACGTTAAACTATAACACCAAGGGCACCTCACCTTCCACCTGGCTGTGTCCCTCAAGAACCCAGAGAGTGCCCCGGAGGAGCAGCGTGCCGGCCTCTCCATCACTGGCATTCCCCAGGTTAGTTCCACACATTGCCCTGACTTGGGGATGCTACACTTGGTTGGGAAAACATGCGGCCAGTGGCGGGCGCCGCTTATCCCTGTCCTACTCCCTAGACCGATGCTAAGGAGCATCCAATTTTGAACACCCAATTTCATAGACCTTATAAGTAAATTCCTTGTTCTGGATCCTCTTCGAGTGGAGAGCGGTTACAAAGAGGGTCTCTGACTCTGGAGATGATGTCCTGTATTACACCGACCACCCATCCATTTGAATAGACACTGTGTAATACTTTATGTTCTCTGTGGGGCACTGCAGGGAAACCAAACTTACTGCCAGCTTTCCTGATCGCTGAGGGTTCCAGCAGGAGGACACTTTGTGATCAGCTTATTGTCAAGGGTTTCTCCTAACAAGTATAGATTGTCTAAAAAAAAAAAGTCAGAGACCCTCTCTAAATGACGAAGAAAGGGTTGAGGTTGGTGGAGGCCACTGAGCAAAAAAATTTGTTGGGCACTCTTCCCAAACACAATGTGGGAACCCTCAAAAAAAAGGGAGAAATTCTAGGTACTATATATGCTGCTGGAATGTCTTGAGAAACTCTTTAAACACTTATGAATTGGAGGCCCTTAGACATCTGCCCCTTTTCCCCCCACCCTTAAAGTCATCCATAAATGTGGAGATATCTCATCGTAGAATGTACTCAATCGTAGTTGCAAGCTCATTAATGGTCTGATTATTCCTTAATATGGAGAGAGCGAGTTCGATCTGGAGGGACATACAACTCCTTGATTTGACCTTGTGTGGTCAGTTCCTAATAATGAAGGCTCCTCTGCATTAGGGAAAGAGCGAGACGGATCTGGAGGGACATAAACCTCCTCGATTAGACCTTGTTTGGTCACTTCCTAATAATGGAGGCTCTTCTGTATCAGAGAAAGAAGAAGATGGATCTGGAGGAGCATACACCTCCTCGATTAGACCTTGTGTGGTCAGTTCCTAATAATGGTGGCTCTTCTGTATCAGAGAAAGAAAATGATGGATCTGGAGAAGCATACACCTCCTCGATTAGACCTTGTTTGGTCACTTCCTAATAATGGAGGCTCTTCTGTATTAGGAAAGAGTGAGATGGATCTGGAGGGACATACATCTCCTCGATAAGACCTTGTGTGGTCAGTTCCTAATAATGGAGGCTCCTCTGCATTAGGGAAAGAGCGAGACGGATCTGGAGGGACATAAACCTCCTTGATTAGACCTTGTTTGGTCACTTCCTAATAATGGAGGCTCTTCTGTATCAGGGAAAGAAGAAGATGGATCTGGAGGGAGCATACACCTCCTCGATTAGACCTTGTGTGGTCACTTCCTAATAATGGAGGCTCTTCTGTATCAGGAAAGAAGAAGATGGATCTGGAGGGACATACACCTCCTCGATTAGACCTTGTTTGGTCACTTCCTAATAATGGAGGCTCTTCTGTATCAGGGAAAGAAGAAGATGGATCTGGAGGGACATACACCTCCTCGATTAGACCTTGTGTGGTCAGTTCCTTATAATGGAGGCTCTTCTGTATTAGGAAAGAGCGAGATGGATCTGGAGGGACATACACCTCCTCAATTAAACCTTGTGTGGTCAGTTCCTAATGATGGAGGCTCCTCTGCATTAGGGAAAGAGCGAGACGGATCTGGAGTGACATACACCTCCTCGATTTGACCTTGTGTGGTCAGTTCCTAATAATGGAGGCTGTTCTGTATTAGGAAAGAACTAGATGGATCTGGAGGGACATACAACTCCTCGATTAGACCTTGTTTGGTCACTTCCTAATAATGGAGGCTCCTCTGTATCAGGGAAAGAAGAAGATGGATCTGGAGGAGCATACACCTCCTCGATTAGACCTTGTGTGGTCAGTTCCTAATAATGGAGGCTCTTCTGTATCAGGGAAAGAAGAAGATGGCTCTGGAGGAGCATATACCTCCTCAATTAGACCTTGTTTGGTCACTTCCTAATAATGGAGGATCTTCTGTATTAGGAAAGAGCGAGATGGATCTGGAGGGACATACACCTCCTCGATTAGACCTCGTGTGGTCAGTTTCTAATAATGTAGGCTCATCTATATCAGGGAAAGAGAGAGATGGATCTGGAGGGGCATACACCTCCTCAATTAGACATTGTGTGGTCACATCCTAATTATAGAGGCTCCTCTGTATTAGGGACTGGTCATTGTTGTGCTGGTGTCAGGTTGTCACTCTTGTGTCACTTCCGTAAATCCTGTTGCATATCAATCCCACGGCAGGGAACGGCTCCACAGCAAGCAAAGCCAGGACTGAGCTGCTAACCAAACATCTGTGAGGACAGTCTGGGTGCAAGGATGGACTCACAGATGGTGCTGCATGCTGTACTGTATGAAAGCACCCCAAATTAGCCCCTGAACCCCAACAAACTTAGGCCTAATTACCCAGCAAACAACAGGATGGCCTAAATTTGTAATCATTGCAGTGGGAAATTCTCTTGAGTGCCAAGGCCATTGAGATAAATTGCTGTAAATTGAAGAATTCCACACTTTCACATAGTAATAATACAATTAGGGTCACAATACATACATCGGGGTTCCAATACATCAGGGTTCCACTGGATTCCACAAAGATCTAAGTCCGGTTCACTGGAATCACAGCTGCGTAAAGGGAAATATGAACACAAAATTATAACAGAGTGCCTGCTGCAGGACAGCACGGGGACCAAAATACAGTGCCCACCATAAGACTGCCTCTTAACAATGACTGCCACAAGACCACCATAACAGTGGCAGCAAGGGGATCACGTACAGTGTCAACAAAAGAATCCCCATCATAGTGCCAGCCCCAGGGTCGGATTGGGAATTTAAAGTGGCCCTGCAAAAAAGACTAAAAGTGGCCCCGTTTTGAAATCTGGTCCAAACTGATGGAAGGCGGGTCCAGCAATACCATATTGTGCTACATTATACCACCCCAACAGAGCCAAATACCACAGTCCATCATAAAATACTGCCAGCAGCACAAAATACATCCCCAAAAACTTCCACTGGCCGGCTGTGGGGAGGGCTCAGGCCGCCCCCTGGGCATCGGCCCACCAGGACATTTCCCTTTAAGGTCTATGGCCAATCCGCCCCTGGCCAGCCTCAAGGTCCCCATCACAGTGCCAGCCACATAACACTGGCAGTGACACAATCCCCGTCACAATGGCAGCAACAGGAACCCCATAACAGTGTCAGCTGCAGAATCACCATAAGGGTGCAAGTTACAGGATACTGATAACAGTGCCAGTCAAACAATCCCCATAACAGTGTTTGTCACAGGACCCCCATAACACTGGCAGCAGAAGGATCCCTCTAATCAGTGTCAAACATAGGACACCAATAACAGTGGCGATTACAAGATTTCTACAACAGTGCCAACCTAAGGATCCCCATAACAGTGCCACTCTAAGGATCCCCATAAGAGGGTTAGCCATAGGATCCCCCAATGTCAACCATAGGACCGAAATTACAGTGGCAGTAAGAGGAGAAATGAAGAAGCCACTTGTGGCTGTCCCTGGTGGAGGACTGTGATATTGGCTTGTTGAATAGTGGCAGAAAAAGAGCAGTTGTCCTCTGGATGTCACCTGCGCAATCACTGCACAAGCGCGTCGCCTCTCCGGACCATTATGTGGCAAGGGCCAGGGAAATTCTCACATGGGCCACTGGTTCACCACCATGTTATAAGACATTCTAAGCATGAAATGAAATGCTGATAGACATAGTAGCATGCAGGTGTGATAAATGGCACATGGTAAACCGATGACCAGGCAAACCCTTGATGATGATTATGATGATAATGATGATGATGATGATGAAAGAGGAGAATGTGGCCGCGGGACCTTTGTGTTGTTTGCTTGTCCTGTAATGAGTGTACAAAACAGTGAGAAAGGACACAATGTGCAATGCTGCACCTGTACTGATTCTGAAGCCAATAATTAACCTCTAACCCCACGCATTTCAAAGACATCCAGTGTGATGTGCCGCAGAATAGGAGTATGAGCACTCACATATAGAGGTAGGATAAAGGTATGAGCACTCTCATATAGAGGTAGGATAAAGGTATGAGCACTCACATACAGAGGCAGGATCAGGGTATGAGCACTCACATACAGAGGCAGGAATAGGATATGAGCACTCACATACACAGGAAGGATCAGGGTATGAGCACTCACAGAGGCAGGATCTGGGTATGTGCACTCACACACAGAGGCAAGATCAGGGTATCTGCACTCATATACATAGGCAGGATCAGATATGAGCACTTGCATATAGAGGCAGGATCAAGGTATGAGCACTCACATATAGAGGCAGGATCAGATATGAGCATTCACATAAAGAGGCAGGATCAGGGTATGAGCACTCACATACAGAGGCAGGATAAGGATATGAGCACTCACATGCAGAGGCAGGATCAGGGTATGAGCACTCACATACAGAGGCAGGATCAGAATATGAGCACTTACATACAGAGGCAGGATAAGAGTATGAGCACTTACAGAGGCAGGATCAGGGTACATGCCCTCTTACATAGAGGCAAGATCAGGGTATGTGCACTCACACACAGAGGCAAGATCAGGGTATGTGCACTCAAATACAGAAGCAAGATCAGGGTATGAGCACTCACATACAGAGGCAGGATCGGATATGAGCACTCACATACAGAGGCAGGATC
Source organism: Bufotes viridis (assembly GCA_033119425.1). Lineage (NCBI taxonomy): Eukaryota > Metazoa > Chordata > Amphibia > Anura > Bufonidae > Bufotes > Bufotes viridis. Next base: position 25,796,057 of record CM065597.1, on the reverse strand, counting down.
AGGGTATGAGCATTCATATACAGAGGCAAGATCAGAGTATGTGCACTCATATACAGAGGCAGGATCAGGGTATGTGCACTCACACACAGAGGCAAAACCAGGGTATGTGCACTCACATACAGAGGCAGGATCAGGGTATGAGCACTCACATACAGAGGCAGGATCAGAGTATGTGCACTCATATACCACAGAGGCAAGATCAGGGTATGTGCACTCACATACAGAGGCAGGATCAGGGTATGTGCACTCACAGAGGCAGGATCAGGGCATGTGCACTCACATACAGAGCCAGGATCAGGGTTTGAGCACTTGCATATAGAGGCAGGGTCAGGGCATGTGCACTTACGTACAGAGGCAGGATTAGGATATGAGCACTCACATACAGAGGCAGGATCAGGATATGAGCACTCACATACAGAGGTAGGATCTGGGTATGTGCACTCACATACAGAGGCAGGATCAGGATATGAGTACTCACATACAGAGGCAGGATCAGAGTATGAGCACTCACATACAGAGGCAGGGTCAGGATATGAGCACTCACATACAGAGGCAGGATCAGAGTATGAGCACTCACATACAGAGGCAGGATCAGGATATGAGCATTCACATACAGAGACAGGATCGGGATATGATCACTCACATACAGAGGCAGGATCAGGGTATGAGGACTCACATACCGAAGCAGGATCAGGGTATGAGCACTCACATACAGAGGCAAGATCAAGGTATGTGCACTCACATACAGAGGCAGGATCTGGGTATGTACACTCATATACAGAGGCAAGATCAGAGTATGAGCACTCACATACAGAGGCAGGATCAGGGTATGTGCACTCACACACAGAGACAGGATCAGGGTAGGTGCACTCACATACAGAGGCAGGATCAGGATATGAGCACTCATAGTGGCAGGATCAGGGTATGTGCACTCACACACAGAGGAAAGATCAGGGTATGTGCACTCACATACAGAGGCAGGATTAGGGTATTACACTGACATACAGAGGCAGGATCAGAGTATGAGCACTCACATACAGAGAGAGGATCAGGATATGCACTCACACACAGAGGCAAGATCAGGATCAGGATATTTGTGTTCATATGCAGAGGCAGGATCAGGGTTTGAGCACACACATACAGCGGGAGGATGAGAGTATAAGCACTGACATACAGAGGCAGGATCAGGGTATGAGCACTCACACACAGAGGCAGGATCAGGGTATATGCACTCACACACAGAGGTAGGATCACGGTTTGTGCACTCACACACAGAGGCAAGATCAGCGTATGTGCACTCACATACAGAGGAAGGGTCAGGGCATGTGCACTCACATACAGAGGCAGGATTAGGGTATGTGCACTCACACACAGAGGCAGGATCAGGGCATGTGCACTCACATACAGAGGCAGGATTAGGGTATATACACTCACATACAGATGCAGGATCAGGGTATGTGCACTCACATACAGAGGCAGGATAAGAGTATGAGCACTCACATACAGAGGTAGGATCAGGGTTTGTGCACACACACAGAGGCAAGATCAGCGTATGTGCACTCACATACAGAGGACGGGTCAGGGCATGTGCACTCACATACAGAAGCAGGATCAGGGTGTGAGCACTTACATACAGGGTCAGGGTGAGGGCATGTGCGCTCATATACAGAGGCAGGATGAGAGTTTGAGCACTCACATGCAGAGGCAGGATTAGGGTATGTGCACTCAGATACAGAGGCAGGATCAGGGTATGTGCACTTACATACAGAGGCAGGATGAGAGTATGAGCACTCAGATCCAGAGGCAGGATGAGAGTATGAGCACTCACATACAGAGGCAGGATCAGGGCATGTGCACTCACATACAGAGGCAGGATCAGGGTATCTGCGCTCATATACAGAGGAAGGATCACAGCATGAGCACTCACATACAGAGGCAGGATCAGGGTATGAGCACTCACATACAGAGGCAGGATCAGGGTATGTGCACTCACATACAGAGGCAGGATCAGGGTATGTGCACTCACATTACAGAGGCAGGATGAGAGTATGAGCACTCAGATCCAGAGGCAGGATGAGTGTATGAGCACTCACATACAGAGGCAGGATCAGGGTATGTGCACTCAAATACAGAGGCAGGATCAGGGTATGTGCACACACATACAGAGGCAGGATCAGGTTATGTGCACACACATACAGAGGCAGGATCAGGGTATGAGCATGTACATACAGAGGCAGGATGAGAGTATGAGCACTCACATACAGAGGCAGGATCAGGGTATGTGCACTCACAAACAAGGGCAGTATCAGGGCATGTGCGCTCATATACATAAGCAGGATCACAGCATGTGCACTCATATACAGAGGCAGGATGAGAGTATGAGGACTCACATACAGAGGCAGGATGAGGGTATGTGCACTCACATACAGAGGCAGGATCAGGGTATGTGCACTCACATACAGATGCAGGATCAGGGTACGTCCACTCACATACAGAGGCAGGATCAGGGTATGTGCACTCACATACAGAGGCAGGATTAGGGTATATACACTCACATACAGATGCAGGATCAGGGTATGTGCACTCACATACAGAGGCAGGATGAGAGTATGAGCACTCACATACAGAGGCAGGATCAGGGTATGTGCACTCACATACAGAGGCAGGATCAGGGTATGTGCACTCACATACAGAGGCAGGATCAGGGTGTGAGCACTTACATACAGGGTCAGGGTGAGGGCATGTGTGCTTATATACAGAGGCAGGATAAGAGTTTGAGCACTCACATGCAGAGGCAGGATTAGGGTATGTGCACTCAGATACAGAGGCAGGATCAGTGTATGTGCACTTACATACAGAGGCAGGATGAGAGTATGAGCACTCACATACAGAAGCAGGATCAGGATATGAGCACTCACTTACAGAGGCAGGATCAGGGCATGTGCACTCACATACAGAGGCAGGATTACAATATGAGCACTCACATACAGAGGCAGGATCAGGGTATGAGCACTTACAGAGGCAGGATCAGAGAATGAACACTCACAAACAGAGGCAGGATCGGATATGAGCACTCACATACAGAGGCAGGATCAGTGTATGAGCACTCACATACAGAGGCAGGATCAGAGTATGAGCACTCACATACAGAGGCAGGATCAGGGCATGAGCACTTACAGAGGCAGGATCAGAGAATGAACACTCACAAACAGAGGCAGGATCGGATATGAGCACTCACATACAGAGGCAGGATCAGGGCATGTGCACTCACATACAGAGGCAGGATTAGGGTATGTACACTCACATACAGAGGCAGGATCAGAGTATGAGCACTCACATACAGAGAGAGGATCAGGATAAGCACTCACACACAGAGGCAAGATCAGGGTATGTGCACTCACATACAGAGGCAGGATCAGGGTTTGTGCACTCACACACAGAGGCAGGATCAGAGTATGAGCACTCAGATCCAAAGGCTGGATGAGAGCATGAGCACTCACATACAGAAGCAGGATGAGGATATGAGCACTCACATACAGAGGCAGGATCAGGATATGAGCATTCACATACAGAGACAGGATCAGTGTATGAGCACTCACATACAGAGGCAGGATCAGAATATGAGCACTCACATACAGAGGCAGGATCAGGGTATGTGCACTCACATACAGAGGCAGGATCAGGGTACGTGCACTCACATACAGAGGCAAGATCAGGGTACGTGCACTCACATACAGAGGCAGGATTAGGGTATATACACTCACATACAGATGCAGGATCAGGGTATGTGCACTCACATACAGATGCAGGATCAGGGTATGTGCACTCACATACAAATGCAGGATCAGGGTATGTGCACTCACATACAGAGGCAGGATCAGGGTGTGAGCACTTACATACAGGGTCAGGGTGAGGGCATGTGCACTCATATACAGAGGCAGGATGAGAGTATGAGCACTCACATGCAGAGGCAGGATTAGGGTATGTGCACTCAGATACAGAGGCAGGATCAGGTATGTGCACTTACATACAGAGGCAGGATGAGAGTATGAGCACTCAGATCCAGAGGCAGGATGAGAGTATGAGCACTCACATACAGAGGCAGGATCAGGGTATGTGCACTCACATACAGAGGCAGGATCAGGGTATCTGCGCTCATATACAGAGGAAGGATCACAGCATGAGCACTCACATACAGAGGCAGGATCAGGGTATGTGCACTCAGATACAAAGGCAGGATCAGGGTATGTGTACTCACATACAGAGGCAGGATCAGGGTATGTGCACTCACATACAGAAGCAGGATCAGGGTATGTGCACTCACATACAGAGGTAGGATCAAGGTATGAGCACTCTCATACAGAGGTAGGATCTGGGTATGTGCGCTCATATGCAGAGGCAGGATGAGAGTATGAGCACTCAGATCCAGAGGCAGGATGAGAGTATGAGCACTTACATACAGAGGCAGGATCAGGGTATGTGCGCTCATATGCAAAGGCAGGATCAGGGTATGAGCACTCACATACAGATGGCAGGATCAGGGTATGTGCACTCACATACAGAGGCAGGATCAGGGTATGTGCACTCACATACAGAGGCAGGATCAGGGTACGTGCACTCACATACAGAGGCAGGATCAGGGTATATGCACTCACATACAGATGCAGGATCAGGGTACGTGCACTCACATACAAATGCAGGATCAGGGTACGTGCACTCACATACAGAGGCAGGATCAGGGTATGTGTGCTTACTAGCAGTTCTCATCCTGATTGTACAAATATTCATGTGGATATACTTATATTCATACATATACACATACACACTCACATGTTGTGATATTCATACATAAATATTCCTACATAGTCATACATGTACATATGCTTATAGAAATTTTCATACCTATAGACATACTCACTTAGATAGACATGACTGTACATATTCATACATGTAGACTCTATATGTATGTATATGTCTAAGCATGCTTACATGAATATGTCTATAATAATGAATATTTGCATATGTACGTGCACACGTATGAATATGAATATGCATGGTTATATGAATGAGTATGTCTAGAAGTTAAAATGTTTGTACATGTATATATTCTCATGTATACACATACTTAGACACAGATGTTCATATACTATATGCATATTCTTACATATATACAGATTCCTAGTGCCTTGTCCTTACTGTCTAAAGACTTTATACACATACATGCACATATGCAGATATTCATACATATAGACAAGGTCACATACACATGCATATACGTATTCATACCTACAGACATATTTTACAATCATGCACACATTCAGATACACAAATATATGCTCACATACATACACCAACATGCTGACACAAATATTCATACACCTACATCCCTAAATGTACGTATATTTTATACATGTATCTACACACACATTAATACATGCACACATAAAAATATGCATGCAAATATTCATACATGTACACAAGCTTACATGTGTTTATTCAAGGAGCTTACAAATCCTGGAATAAAAATGGGACAATATATAAGTTGCTGTAAACTTATACATTGGCATAACCAGGTAATACTCCCAGCATCTACGTCTGAAGGAAAGCTCCATAAGCCGAGCCTGATCCTGATCTCTCTCGCTGGGACAACAAAGGATTTGCACAGAGATGGGCATTATCTCTACCAAAATGCTGCCCCCGCAGGCAGGGAGGAGTATTGCCTCAGGCCAGTTCTCACTTAATTCGCCTTTGTACTGTTCATCCCTGGTCGTATGACACAACACCAGGGTATACGCTGTAACTACTGACTTTACTTAGGACGGTTTATGGTTAATTCCAACCACATCTGGCGACAGTCAGTGCACGTAAGTGGCCGGGAGCATCGATCGATGAGCGTGGAAAGAGTCTTTATCAGCCATCAGTATAGGAATGCCGCCCTTCCTTCAGCTTACAATTGAAAAACCTTTTTTGGGCCGTATTCAGCATTGTTATTGGGTCTCTCGCATCAGCATTTTTTGCGGAGCCATTGACTTCAATGGGTCCCCATTCTGCGGTCCAGTATTGGACGTTTTGTATAATTTTGCGGAACGTGCTTTGGAAGAGGTGGAATCTGATTGGTTGTTATTGACAACTAAGCCAGTTTTCTTTTACACCAGTTTTGATAAATCCCCCCCCCCCCCCCATAGTGTAACCGGCCTCTGCAGCATGGAGGGGGGAGGGGGAGATAAGTTTTTCTTGCAGAGAGGGAGAGGGAGGGGGAGGGGATTGTCTCCCATTCATGTTATTATGAGGCGATCTTCTTGGGATGACTGAACACATACACAGCCCAGTGGTGTATGCGCACTTCAGCTCTGCCACCTCTTTGAAGAAGATCTCCTTTGTCTTTAAAGCCATGGGGGGTGGGGGGTAACCTGCCTGAGGGACGGAGGAGGGGGCTCTCCATTGGGATAGGCCAGGACTTGTAAACTTACTGGCAAGAATAGACCTCCTCCTCCTGGCCATAGACACATGGATTTGGGGCTCATGCACATGGCCGTAGCTGTTTTTGCAGTCCGCAAGTTGCAGATCCGCAAAACGCGGAACGCAACATCCAGCCAATAATAGAACAGTCCTATCCTCCGTAATACAGACAAAAATAAGACATGTTCCATATTTTTGCAGATGTCGTGGAACAGACATATTGACGCGGACAGTGCGGCACCATTGAATACCATTATAAAAAGTGTTGCGCGACTTTTCTGCGACACATCGCCGTGTAGCCCTAGCCTAAAAAGTATCAGTAAGGCTGCACGGCGACATGTGTCGCACAACGTTTGCAAAAAATCCATCCAAGTTGGATTTCTGTGCAACACCATTGACTATCGTTACAAAAAATGTCGTGCGACACATCTCGCCGTGTTGTTGTACCCTTTTTGTCGCGCAACACATGTCGCCGTGTGGCCCTAGCCTAAAGTTGCGGCGTTTCTGTTATGTAGCCTCCATGTTTTCCTATGGATTGTCCTTGAAAAACAGGGGGATAATATTGCAGCTGCCATGGGTGCCGTCACCCAGCTTTTCCAGACACCTAAATGGTAATTTCAATGCTTATATAAGGGGATTCTCATGTGATGGATTCTGACCCGTGACAAAAACTGAATTGAGCAAAACCGCGAGTAGGCTGCGCCTTTCCAAGATGTCCTCGCGGTAATCTCACCAAGAACGGACGTGTCTGGAAAACCTATTGAAGACCATAGGAGGCTGTTTCAGCACAGATCCGGCGCAGTTTTCGGTACCGAATCTGCGCTACAAAAACTTTGCGTGAACATGAGATGATCCTTGATAATTTGACAGCGTCATCATTTGGGATTCCAGAAAAGCTGGGTCGGAGGTGTAATGCCGCCATATTGGTCGTCCAATAGACATGTCCAGATGTTCTGCTACGTAATGACAGGTTTCGACCCAAATTATTGCATTAGTGCGCAATAGACAGACACGAGTGATACACCCGCTGATAACAGGGAACAATAGACAGCATTCAACTAGAGATGCATTTCTCAAATGTCCTGAAACTAAGTATGAGACTTTTCGGTAACACATGCTGGGTGAGGAGGCCATTGCACAGAATGGCATATAAATCTACCCAATTTGCTCCTTTTCTTATAGCACTAATACTGTGACAGTCTTCACTGCTTTTCTGGAATTGTATTCAGGAACCAGGAGGCTCAGGATGATCAGAGCCGCAACTATTTGAAACTATGTTGCAGTGCACGGAATTATGGGAGGATAGAAGACTTTTGCAGGGAAGGGAGTGTCCAGCGAGGTCTGTAGAGGCATCTGAAGACTAAGCTAAGGAGGAGGAGGGGAGAAAGTTTTGGGGATGGAACTTTTTGTCCAGTGATCATGGATAATGTGGGACCAGTGTGAGTGGGTGGGTGGGACTGGCAGAGGCGGAACTATGAGGGTCTCTCCATTTGCCCAGCTTACAAACATTTGAGTTTTTGCAGAACAGGAGGTGGAAGTGGTTTAAGGGAACCTCCAGAAGATCCAATGCCGGCAGGACCCCTCAACATGCCCTCCAGCCTGCTGAGCCCCTTCCCTGAGCTGGACACTGACCTGTCCAAGGTAAAGCAACAGCCCCAGAAAGGGTACATACCTGGGGGTAAACTGTAGGGTAGGTCTGGGGGGTGGTTGAGTTCATGTAAACTTGTTGAACTCTCAAAATGTCTGATAATGATCCTCTGTTTGCTTCTCCGGATGGTGCAATATGGTCAGATCAATTGATTGATTGACCCGATCATATAGCACCAGCCAACAGCAAAGGTAGGTTCTTCAGCCAAAGCCAGACGTGGATTCAGAAGGAATTGGGAATATAAAGGAAGGAATTCCACTTCTCCTTCCTGCTGGATCCACTTCTGGATTTGGCTGCCTCAAAACTTTCTCTGAACAAAACTGTATGAACCAACCCTAAGGGTGCTACCACACATTCAGGTTTGCAGTTTTTGAAGCCAAAATCTGGAGTGGATCATAAAAGTAGAGGAAGTGTTAAGGACGGATACAACATCTCGTTTTTATTTTTTTAAATCCACTCCTTGGTTTTGGATACAAAAGTTTCATCAAAGAACCTGAACGCGTGGAAGCAACTAGAGCCTGCTGGAGAATGTGTGCAGGAACTTTCCTGACTGTGAGGCATCTTCTGATCTCTATGGAAGGTCTTGTAAAAGAAATCTGATTGATCCCTGGAATGGTGTGAGTGACTCCTGGACTATTGGCTATGGTCTGCCTTCTGATTTGTTTGTGTGTGTGTTTGTCGCATTCTATGGGGAGAGGTCAGAATAGTTTAGTAGATGAAACCGCGCCCTAAGGGTTGCTGCACACGTTGTGAATTACACATGGATTCTTCTGCAGAAAAACAGCAGCATAATACAGTACCAGCAAAAGTGTACGGGATTAGACAAACCTCATGGAGGGTTTTAGAAAATTTACCTCTGGTGCAGATTTTGAAATCTGCATCATGCCTGTGCGACTTTTTTTTGTTTTTTTGTGTGTGGGCAGATTTAAGCCTTTCCAATGGAAGGGTGAGATCTGCTGTAGTGATGAGTGAAGTGAGCTTCGGATCATAGATTCGAGGTCGCTTCAGTCGAAATTTCGTCTGAATGCTGTACGGAGATCTGTCTCCCTACATTCAAATGTATGGGTTCCGCCGAGATGTCGTTATCTGTAGTGTTGAGCAAACTTTTGTTTAAGTTCGGCGTACAAGGTTCGGGTTATCTAAGAATTCCGTTATGGATTCCGCTACCATGGACCATAAGTTTATGGTTCGTGGTAACGGGATTCTTAGATAACCGGAACTTGAAAACACAAGTTCGCTCAACACTATTTATCTCCAAAGTCTTGTGCGACTTTGGTGAATAACTTTGATTTTTCAACTTAAAAACCATTTTAAAACCTGAATCCGAAGTCAATACCGAGGTACCAGCCGGTACTGAACGGTTTTCAAGTAACAGAATCGATGGCCGAAGTTATTCAACGATGTATTGTGCGACTTCAGACATAATGGCGGAGGCCATACATTTGGATGCTGTACGGAGATGGATATCAGTACAGCATTCAGACAAAGTTTTGACCGAAGCGACTTCGGATCTATGATCTGAAGCTCGCTTTGCTCAACACTAATCTGCGGCAAAACAGCATCACATCCGCACCAAAAAAACACGTACTGTTGGTGCGCAAATCCACAGGATCTATTTTGAAACCCGTACCCGTGTTGCCTTTATTAATGAATTGTTTCATCATGAAGGTAAGGCCGTATGTTTGGTCTCCATCCGATCTGGATTTTTTGCAGGTCGGATACGGACTCATTCAATTCAATAGAGCAGCAAACGATGCAGACAGCACACCGTGGCATGCGCGTGGCCAGGACCCGCATTTGCAGACCATAAAAACAGGCCGCGATTTAGGCAGTGTTCATGAGGCCTAAATCATTGGGCTTGGTTTGCTGCAAATTAGAATCGTTACCAGTCAGATTGGTTGTTGCTTTGTTTTTTACTTTTAAGTATTTGTTGTGAATGTTAGGCATCATGCACACAAACGTATTTTCATTCCGTGTCCGTATTTCCGTTCCGAAAAAAATGATTGCCTGCATTACGGACAAGGATAGGAGTGTTCTATTAGGGCCAGGTGTTCCGTTCTGCAAAATACGTAATGCACACAGATGTCATCTGTATTTTTTGCGGACCGCAAAATACATAAGGTGGTGTACATGAGGCCTTACTAAAACCATCAGATTGTAACCAGTGAGGACTAATTATGTATTAGTTAATGACTCGTCTAATGATTAGATTGATGGTTTTGCACACAGGTTTTTGATGGAGTTTTTTGTGCGGTCTTGTTTTGCACTTTTTTTGCGGTTTAAAAACTCCAGCTCATTAAAACAAGGAAACATAAGGAGATCATTAATGTATATGACGAGGCATGCTGCTAGCTCTTATGCATATTTTCTTTTAAACCAGAAGGAGGGGGAGGTCTGGAAGCTGGGCCATGTTTTAAAAACTCCAGATGTTAACTGAAAGCCTATGGGAAATATATATGATGCAGAACTCGCATGTTTTTTTTTTGTTACTGGTGTTTTTTGTTCATTAGGTGGCATTTTGTTTTTCTAGGGTTTTTCAGTGTTAATGCAGTTTATTTACTTATAGACAGGATTGGAGTATAGCAGAAAGTATTTTTTACACTTTTCCACCATTTTGAGCGACTGGGCCAACCATGTCAAGGCTCACATCAGGTGCTACTAACACTGGGTTCAGACCTGAGCGTTTCTAAGACGCGCGTTTTAGTCGCGCGTTTTTATGCGTGTTTTTGGCAATAGTAAACGTGCGTTTTACGCGCGTTCGTGACTCTGGAGACTTTTTTTAATTGGTCTGGAGACCAATTAAAAAAGGGTATCTCTACACTTAACGCGCGTTAAACGCGCGTTCCCATTGAAGTCTATGGGAGGAAAAGCGCGACAAACGCCCAAAAAAACGCTCCTGAACGAGCTTATGCATCGGGCGTTTTACAGAGCGTTTTTACGCGCTGTAAAACGCGCAAGTGTGAACCACTCCCATAGGGATGCATTGGTTTTCATGTGTTGAGCGTTTTACAGCGCGTTTGAACGCGCTGTAAAACGCTCAGGTGTGAACCCAGGGTAAAGGTTAACGTATGAATGTCAGTGCAGTGTTTTTGTTTGTTATCCAAAAAGTCCAGAATAACAAAGTTTTTCTTAATTTTATTTTATTTTTCCCCCATAGGATTATGTATCCCTGCTGGCAGGGTTAAGCTTGAAATGTCCTGGAAGGGAGCAGTCAAGCACGCACTCCTCCTGTCCTGTCCATCTCAATGAAGGCACAAAGAGCAAGGAATACTTGACAGATTCCACCGTATGGCCTCTACAAAGCCCATGGAGTCGAGATTCAGAGCTTCCCCCTTCAAACGCCCTAAGACTCATCCCCTTCCAAGCGGACCGCTCCGTCAGCATGATTGAGGAAAGTAAAAAGTCTCCGATCTCTTCGAGACAGTCTTCATCCCGTTATAAGACTGAGCTGTGTCGCACTTTCCATGAGAGCGGCTCTTGCAAATATGGCTCTAAGTGTCAGTTTGCCCATGGGACTGGGGAGCTTCGAGGACTGAACCGTCATCCCAAGTACAAGACAGAGTTGTGCAGAACGTATCACACCATTGGCTTCTGTCCATATGGATCCCGTTGTCACTTTATCCACAATGCTGAAGAACAGAGGTTCAACAGTACCAACAGGGGGAACCGTCCTCATTTCCTGAGACACAGTATCAGCTGCTCTGGAATACCATCATCATCATTGTCATCTTCTTCATCATTATCATCTTCTCTATCCCTTTTCTCCTCTTCCCTTACATCTTCCCTCACTTCCTTATCCCCCTTCTCTCCTGCTAGCCCCATGACCACAACTTCCAATCCGTTTGCCAGTGTTGGTTCTGATTCCTCAACCCCTTCCCCTGTCACACTAGGCCTACCGTTATTTGGGTCACTGTCTCCACCTCGCTCATCTGTGCAGAACCCTTTGCTGGGAGGTCATCAGCTGCAACTTTCCACCTGGAGACAACAGGGGGAACTTAAGATGGCAAATAAAAGGGATGCCTTGCCACAGCAAGAGAGCGTAGAAGAATCAACATCTGTTTGTGGTATTTCTCAGGAAGCAAAGCGTCTTCCAATCTTCAGCTTTCTCGCAGACTAAGTGGCCTTCCTGTTTCTCATGTGACTCCTAAGCTCCTTTGTGCTCGACTACCTTTATTGACTGTCTATTAGTATTGAGCAGCAGCCTGGAGTCAGACTTTTGGTATTCAAGGGTGCCTTCTAGATATGATAGGACAAGTCTCGGTTTGAATGTACTCGTTAGAATCTACTACATTGTTGTAAACTCGAAGGGCAATTAGGACTTCGAGCAACAGGTCCACCAAATTGTCCTACTAGGACTGAGGTGCCAACTACTGTCTGCCTGTATAAAGGCTTAGGGATATCCTGGACAATAAAAAGGGTTTTAAAGTTCTGTAGACCAAAGGTAGAAGTTACCTGATGGTCCTAGTTCTTACTTTAAGATACTACTTGTACATTCCATGCGGTTTATGGGGTTCTCCTCATCTTATCTCCTAGTGCTCTAAAATGTTTGATCCTATTATGATCTTCAACTTCTTCCACTGAAAAGGTATCAAACTTGAGTAATTCCCATACCGGCCATTGTTTTCAGATGACTGGATAAACCATACCAATTTTGTGTATGAGGTTTTACCCTTGTACAAGTTGCATCAAGAATGACCCTGAGATCTTGGTTACCAATAACTGATCGTTGGTTAATATTTCGTAGGGTGACTAAAGTGGAGAACCACCAATTAATCCTTAGTATTTGGGTGCTTAGATAACTCCATGCTTCTTGAATATTACTTTTTATGGACCTTTTATGGTTTCGATTACTATCCAGGTTAGTTTCTAGATCTCATCTTTTGCTCTGCCTAAAAAGTGGTGAAGTAGGACCTCTAACACTAGATTTGGTACCACTTATGTTCTACAGTGGTCCAAGTAGTAGACCATGAGCTTCCATCTCCTTAATCTAATTTTTTGTTTTTTTTAAGAGACTCCCTCTGTACTTAATCTAAAATTTGATCTTCTGGCCTGAGCATTCTCTATCAGATGTTCTAAATTTGCCTCAGGCAGATTAGTTGTGTTTTCTATGAGAACACCTAGTGCAGGTTATTTATCCCCTAAAGTTGTTGCTTCTAGGGCCTCCAGTATATCCTCTTGGTGCTTAATAGTAGAGTATGCTCGTTCTTCTTTTTGAAGAGCTGAAATTCAGTAGCAATTTATGTGCGTTGAACCAAAAGACAAACTTTTAACTAGTGTTGTTCTTATGTTGCCTGATGAGTTTTTTTGTGTAACTTTTTTTTTTTTTTTATGTAGTTACTATTTAAATTTTAAGTTGTTCAGTTTTTTTGGCATCCATCTGTCAGTATGTATCTACACATCCCTTATGTCTATACTGATCATGGCTCCTTCCGGTTATGAAAGACCTTTTTGTTATAGGGCAGAATTGCACACGTAGGAGTTAGGCCCTTGCAGACGAGCGTTCCTCACGCAGCGAGTCCGCAACGGAGCTCCCGGCCTTATGCCAGTGTTATCCAATACATTCCAGAACTGTAAGGGTTACATAGCATCATAAATCAATATAATGCTATGTGAATCCCGTCGGTGCAGGAAGGTCAGGCCGGGAGCTCCGTTGCGGACTCGCTGTGTAAGGAACGCTCGTCTGCAAGGGGCCTTATAGATCCCTATACGAAGGTTGGCCCATACATGGGGAGAAAAAGAAGTGTCATGCCTATTGAATTGTTCTCATTGGAAGCAACCACCATTGGTGTCTGGCAGTAATCAAATTCTCCTCTGTGACTAACCAGGACAAGAGTCTGGGACTGTTGTCCTGCAGCAGCGGTACATCTTGGTTCAATGTGCATGCACTGCCTTAAAGGACATCTGTCAGCGGGTTTGTACCTCTGACACTGGCTGACCTGTTACATGTGCACTTGGCAGCTGAAGGCGTCTGTGTTGGCCCCATGTTGATATGTGTCCATATTGCTAAGAAAAAGTGTTTTAATATATGCAAATGAGCCTCTAGGAGCAACGGGGGCGTTACCATTACTCCTAGAGGCTCTGCTCTCTCTGCAACTGCTGCACCCTCTGCATTTTAGGAGAAGTCATGGCCAGGTGTGACATTATCACTGTATGGTCCTGTCAATCAGAAAGAGCAGCAGTTGCAGAGAGTAGAGCTTCTAGGTGTAATGGCAACACCCCCATTGCTCCTAGAGGCTCATTTGCATATATGAAAACCTCCTTTTTCTCAGTAATGTGGGCAAATATGAACATGGGACCAACACAGATGCCTTCAGCTGCCAAGCGCACATGTAACAGTGTCCAGTGTCATAGGGACAAATCTGCTGACAGATGCCCTTTAAGACCTGGCCTGGTCTACACCATGACATGGCAGCTTTGTTTTGGGTTCCTGCTCATGGATCTCCACCAGTCAGTGTTGTGCATTTTGTTGTTTCTCGGCTCCAGTCCTCAAGTACCTCAACAGGTCAGGCTTCCAGGATTTTATGTTCTATGGGATATTCCCAAATCATGTCCCGGAGTGCTTGAGGGAACATTGAGAAGCGCTGGCTTCTATGATGTAGGTTGACGTTCCTTGGAATTTCCTTCCTGTGATGAAGAGCCCCTTTCGTATGGCGGAAAGCATACGTCATTGTAGATACCTATGTGCAGAATATTGGGAGTGGGGGGTGTTGAGTAGATAAAAACTTTAACTTATTTGTCTAATTTAAAAGGGCATTTAGCCTAGTGTGTCAGTGTGGGGCAAACCACCGGCGGGCATGGTGACCAACTCTGGGCTTCTGGAAAGCCTTTTGTTCTCAACATCACCCCCGCAAATTAAGAACAAGACCAAATAATATTCTTATTCTAATTTATTTATAAAATTATTTCCTGTTTCTTGCCCGTAAACCGTAAGAGAGAAAATATAAAATAAGCAGCAGGATAATAACTTCTGGGCTGGCAGTGATGCAGTTTTTCTTAAGTTTTTATTTTATTTAATTTATTACTTTTTTTAACACTTTTTGGACTCTGTGTAACTCATGTTGAATACCAGTTGATAATTTATTTCCCTTTTTAATTTGCATTGTCACTAATTTTGATACAATTAAATAAACCGAACGTGTTTATGACTTACATATGGTGTCTCTTGTGTTAATGGTTGGGATCGGCGCAATGTTCGTGGGTTCCAAAGGGAATTCGGATGTTTTTGTACAATGCCGTGGAGCCTGTTGGTGCTAAACTGTGCGTTTTTATATGCTGGTTGTGAAGAAGATGACTTGTATACTGCTGACCACATGGACAAACCTCCTCAACCAATCCACTTTCTAATCACTGCTTGGAGACCCAATGATAAAGGTGGAGTAACCCTTGAGGGTAATGCAGGATTCATACGTAAGGGACCCCCCTCTTTTGAGTAATCAGGCTGGAGGACCCTTGATAAGCTTACAGTTGAGACCTTATCAATAGATGGGGGGGGGGGGGGGGTTCCAGATGGGACAACCCGTTGATAACCCTCATAAGTAGAGTTGACCATCGTGGGCTTATTTTGACCTTATGGGTCATTTGGAAGTGGGACCGTGCGCCTAAGCGGACATGATCGTGAGATTCAGACGTGTATTTAGCCCACCTAAAAAATCATATCCTGCAATGGGCCGAGAACATCCTCGGGCCAGCAGAGAACCATCTACAGGTGGTCAAAGACCCCCACCAGTTTTTGGAGGATAGTTTTGGGGTGATGGTAAACTCGTGCTCTCCATAGGAAAGCACTGGCATGTGTAGCTCTGTTAGCAAAGCTGATCCAGATGTACAAGGGGTGGGGGTCTGCCGCTGCCCCGTATTTCATGGCCACTGATGAAGTGGTTAATTGGATGGGGAGGGGGGGGTTAATCTGGTCTTTTTGATGCTTTAAACATTAACCCCTCCCCTGCTGCAGGATATTGTGTACACTTACTACTTGTGCCAGGGCAGGCAGTAAACATCTGCCCCCATGCAGTCAGAGCGGAGCCCCCGTCGCCCCAAATAAAATACTCATTTATAAAACTCTTTCCCCCCCCCCCTTTTTTTTATTGTCAGGGGTCTATTGTGACTATAAGGCAAAGGACAAGGCCTGGAGATCCACATCCCCTCCCCCACCGCCTCGGGCCTGTTTATCACACTTTACTTTTGGCTGCCAAGATACACAAATTTTCTTCCTTTGTTTCCCTAACTCCTGCTGTGTCTTCTCTCTGCACACCACCCAGTCATATGGAAATGAGGGGCATTGTGGATTGGAGGGGGAGGAGAGGGGGTAAACATGTACACAAGAGCCCCCCGCCCCCCTTTGTATTATCGGAGTCCTCATCAGCGAAGGGACCAGAGGAATATTTGAATCCCTGTATGTGCCTTGCGTCACGTACAATGGCTGCAGGGCAGGTGACTTTGATTGACTTTTTGGTGCAGGTCCCTTAATCCTCTAAAAGAGGCGCACTTAATGCTAAAGTTAAGTATCGCGCCTTGAGGACGGTTTGCATCTATAAAGGTCAATGGAGGGTGAGTTACAAAACGGTGCAGCCACTTGTATCGCATGTGAACATCCACGCCTATGAAGGTTCTGGTGTAGACTACAGTGATTTTTAGGAGGTAGCAATCTGGGCAATGGCCTAGGCCGCAGGGATGGGCAAACTGTGCCTCTCCAGCTGTTGTAAAACTACAATTCCCACCATGCCCTGCTGTAGGCTGATAGCTGTAAGCAGTCTTTGCATGCTGGGAGTTGTAGTTCTGCAACAGCTGGAGAGCTGCAGTTTGCCCATCCCTAGCCTAGGGCCCCATGTAATGGAAATCTCGGGCGCAAACTAAAAGCACCGGTATAGTCAAGCCTATGGGAGAAGTCATACCTAGAGCATGCTAAATCTCAAAATAATACCCCCCCCCCCTCAAACATGACAAAAAAACTGACATCACATCACAACATGTGACTGCTGCAACCAATCACTGGCCTTGAAGGTCACTGTTGAGGCCAGTGATTGGCTTCAGCAGTCACATTGTTCATGAGATAGGTGGGGGGAGACCAGAACGGCAGCGCTGGGTATTTTTCCTCATCCTTTTTCATAACTTCATGGAAAACATGGCTTTTTATTTTTTTTCATAAAAATTCTGTGTCAAACCACCCTAAGCTCACCTGAACACGAGTGCATGTGAACGCACATAAGATCCGCACAAATATCTATGTGGATTTCTGTGTGTTTTTGCACCATATCCGCACCAAAACCCGCAGATATGGTGCGGATTAGAAGTGGTTTTGCTGCAGATCTCACTCTTCGTTAGAAAAGGGTGAAATCTGCAGCTAAAACCGCAAACCTCATTGACATGCTGTAGGTTTAGAAATCCGCATGGCAAGTCAATTTCCACATGGAAAGTCTACAATCTCGTACACTGTGCTGGTGCCGCACTACGCCGCGGTTTTTCTGCATGGGAAACTGCACATATTCTGAAATATGCGTAGGTGGCCTAAGGCCTATTTTACACGAACAGTACGGATTGGCTCAGGGTGCGTTCAGTGAAACTCGCACCATTTTGCAAGCAAGTTCAGTCAGTTTTGCCTGCGATTGCGTTCAGTTGTTCAGTTTTTTTCCCGCACGGGTGCAATCCGTTTGGTGCGTTTTTCACACATGATAAAAAACTGAAGGCTTACAAACAACATCTCCAGCATTCTGCGTATTTAAAAAAAAAAAACGCCACCTGGCGAAAAGCGCTTGTATGTCTTGCATCTCACATTTTCCACAGATCTTCAGCTAACATCTGGAGCTGGTTATTTGCTGCAAAAGCCCCCCAAGAAAAAAAAAAATGCACAAAACACTATTTTGACCATATTTTGGTCCGCAAACCACAAAGTACTGATCCCCTCCGTGTGCTTTCCAGACTTTTCTCACTCCCATCAATAGAAATGTTCATTCTTGTCCATAAACCAGAAGAGGACGTGCGGACAGCACGTCCATATAGGGTCTGCTTTTTTTTTTTTTACGGACCCATAGAAATTAATAGGTCGTGTGCCATCCGTAAAAAGTACCGATCAGACACATGCAAAATACGGTTGTGCGCAAGAGGACTTAGGCCTCTTCACACAGATTATATGGATTGCAGGAAAAAACTGATGGTTCTGAACGGACGTTCAGTCTGTTTTGTCTGCGAATGCGTTCAGTGTTTCAGCTTTTCCGCACCGAAGCAATCAGTTTTTGATGCGTTTTCACTTATGTGAGAAAAAAAATGAAGAATTACAAACTACATCTCCTAGCAACCATCAGTGAAAAACGCATTGCAGCCGGACGCCTTCCGTTTTTTACCGAAGTCCCATTCACTTCTATGGAGCCAGGGCTGGGTGAGAAATGCAGAATATAGAAGATGCAGCGATTTTTCCAGAATGCAGAAATAATGCGTGAAAAACCGACTCCCTGAAATAAACGGATCAGGATTCAGTCCGGTTGCTTCACGCATCGTACCTGGATGGAAAGAGGCCTTAGGGTGGGCTGTGCGATGTCCACATTTCTCGAACCGACCGCGACTCATCTGAGCAGAGATCCTTGCATCATAGTGATCTACGGAGCTGTGGGCTCCCGCTCAACCACTGCCAGTAATTAAAGGGCTTGTCCTACTAAAACAACTGATCCCCTCTCCACCCCTTTAAATGATGTGAGTAGAGGACGGTTAACCCGCGGTCACTATGATCCATTGAGTTTAGATAAGCCTAGGTCGGTCAAGGAAATGCGGACATCACACAGACCACTTTTCTTGGTCCACAAATGGCCGTGTGAAAGCCGCCTAAATAAGTGTAATCTGGACAATATATAGTGGTGTTATGTATGCCCGTTCTGTCTTGAGACAATATGGCGGTATAATTACAAGACAAACTGAATAAAAATGGCAGGCAGGGGCCCTATAGTCCATGAAGGCAGCTTGGCCATCTAACTTTTGTGAAACTACAACTCCCAGCAAGCATACTTGTTCTGCTCTTCTGAGAACTCTCATAGAAATGAATAGAGCATGCTAAGAGTTGTAGTTTCACCCCATCTGGAGTGCCAAAGGTTGCTGACCCCTGTTGTATAGTATGAAAAGTCAGAGACAATGCCTCTATACTGATGTGTTACCACTTCTGCACCTTGCTACTGTCTTTATTAGTCTAACCCAGTGTTTCCCAACCAGTGTGCCTCCAGCTGTTGCAAAACTATAACTCCCAGCATGCCCGGACAGCCTTTGGCTGTGCGGGCATGCTGGGAGTTGTAGTTTTGCAACAGCTGGAAGCAAACTGGTTGGGAAACACTGGTCTAACCTCATGTCATCTTGTGCATTTATTCCAGGTCCACCACAATGTGCATTCCTATTATTGTTACGCAACTGTTTATTTCATGTAATGTGCCCGGTTAACCAGCAGGTGGCAGCAAACACGGCAGAGCTGTACTTAGAGAGAATGGAACTTACCATTCCATTCTAACCCCCCTCTGCAGGAGAGAGGTGGGCAAGTCCTACTTCTTACAGGAAGGGTGGGGCAGAAGTTCTAGTCAGTCTAGCTTACCCCCAGCTAGGGGACAGGTGTGCAGGGGCACATCTCTGCTGGATGTGCCCATGCCAGCCAGAGCACCTTAAGCTCTGCTGACCATGGAGGCCAAAGCTTGAAGCCTCAGGAGCCAGGAAGAATGTTCCCTGGCATAACCTAGAGTCAGACTACAGAGAAGAAGTGCAGAATAAAGAAGAAGCTGAGTTTTACAGCCAGCCTGTCAGTACAGCAGAGTCAGAGAGAAACAGATATAGCAGAGTGGAGTTTGCCTGCCAGTTTTATGCTAAAGCCTGCTGGAACCAAGACAAAGCCTGTAAACCGTTCTGGAAAACGTTTATGCAAAGTAAAGCTGCCATTGAACTTCATCTTAAGGTCTGGGCTCAAGTTATTCTATTATTCCTCAATTATTCCCCCTACTTATTGCTTCTGAGCCAAAGTCTGGAATCCAGCCTTATCCAGGTAGGAGCACCGTGACACACATAAAGAGACATTTTAGGCTGCACTATACCACTCGGCATTTCTACACCTGGGTCGCGTTATAGAGGGCCCTAGGGGGAGGTGGCCGTTGCAATAGCGCCTCCATAAGCCGTGACGGCCGAAGTGACTGAACGCCTACTGAACAGACGTCCCTGCCTGCTCTTCAGTGTCTGGATGAGTCGGGGCTGCCCCTCTTTTTATAAGGGAATCTGGGACAATCTGGAAGTGCTGTCTTATGATGAAGTGCAGTCACTGGCGCATTGTTTTCCTGTGTATATGGATTCAGGACATTCACACATATCACCACTAGATGGCAGCACAGACTTCAATGCTCAGAACGCTTTAGATCAGGCACTGGCAACCTTCACAACTCCAGCAGCTGTGAAACTACAACTCCCAGCATGCACACTTACTTAGCTGTTCTGGTAACAATCCTAGAAGTAAAAGGAGGATCCTGGGAGTTGTAGTTTCAGAACATATGGCCGATCCCTGCTTTAGATAAACTTCCTGTCCATTTACCTCTCACTGCAGCAGTTCGTCACAGATTCACAGTCCAGTGCCAGGTCTCAGCCGCCATCTTTGTATCTGGGCACAGTGGGACATGTATCAGTCAGCATGTCTCTTCTACTGTGTGATGTGTGACTATCAAGGTAGCGGGCAGCGGGACCGGAACCGGATGATATCTGTCCTCCGGGGGATTTGAGGTGAGGGATCTATTATCTAGCCCCTCATTTTCTGGTGCCATTGACTGGTGGACCATTCTCTCCAAAGTAGGTCTCATTGATTTGCTATATATATCTGTGGACAGCTTTATATTTGTCTGGTATCACTCCCCTGAAGAGCCCACAGGACGGGCGAAACGCGTCGGGGTATAATTATTTTTTTGTCCCCATTATACGTGGGGTATGGTATTCATCCTTTTTTGGCTCGGACACCATTGGTAAGGGGCAGTTCAGGGATAGAAAGGGCAGGTTCGAGGACAAGGAGGCCCCACCATAAGGGGCCGTCCTTGGGCTGAGCTTACTTGGGGGTTAAAACAGGGAGAGATCCTCCCCCCCTTCCCTACCACACTCGAGTACATATCTATATACTCTGATCAGTATTTGTGAACCCCCATTAGGGTGAACTGCACCCTGTTTCTGTGTGTCCGCTCCATTTGACTATATCATCTTTATCGTCGAGAAACCGCATTTAATGTTTGTTGTGTGTATCTTTGGTGACAATTGCCACCTTATTAATTAATCTGATTAAAAGCTAAGTTTTAGCAGTAAGGATTCTCTATAATTACTATGAACAAGTCTCCACAAGGGTGATGCTCTCGTAGTGTCACCCGAGAGCTGCGGCTTCTGTTGCTAAGCAACAGCCTGACCATAAGACCCCTTGCAGACGAGCTTGCCAGATTCAGTCCGGATGCGTTGCGGACGGGTTCAGGGAAACCCGTGCAAGTTTGCACCCAATTTGTCTGCGATTGCGTTGCGTTGTTCCGTTTTTTCCGTGCAAGTGCAAAGCGTTTTGCACATGCGTGATAAAAAAAACGAATCTTGGTACCCAGACTCGAACCCAGACTTTTTTACTGAAGTTCGGGTTTGGGTTCAGTATTCTGTAGATTTTATTATTTTCCATTATAACATGGTTATAATGGAAATTAATAGCATTCTTAATACAGAACGCTAAGTAAAATGTCCATTGAGGGTTAAAAAAACAATAAAAGAATTACTCACCTCATCCACTTGATCGCGCAGCCGTTATCGTCTTCTTTCTTCTTCTTGCCGGACCTGCAAAAGGACCTGCGCTGACGTCACCGCGCTCACCAGGTGGTGAGCGAGATTACGTCAGCGCAGGTCCTTTTGCAGGTCCTGCGAGAAGAAGAAAGAAGACGATAACGGCTGCGCGATCAAGTGAATGAAGTGAGTAGTTTTTTTATTGTATTTTAACCCTCAGTGGACATTTTACTTAGTGCTCTGTATTGAGAATGCTATTGTGACCATGTTATAAGGGAAAATAATAAAGTAAATAGACTTTAATGGGGTCGCGGGGGTCATCCCTATTTATTCACATCATCTCCTTAGCAACCATCCGTGAAAATCGCATTGCAGCCGCACTTGCTTGCGGATGCAATCCGATTTTCACGCAGCCCCATTCACTTGTATGGGGCCTGCATTGCGTGAAAAACGCAGAATATAGAACATGCTGCGATTTTCACGCAACGCAGAAGTGATGCGTGAAAAACATCGCTCATGTACACAGACCCATTAAAATAGCAGGTGCTATTTGTTCACGTCACGTATTGCAACCGCGCGGTAAACTCGTGCGTGTGAAAGGGGCTTAAGACCTGAGCCTGTAGCTAGGGTTGCCATCTTTCCCAACAAAAAAAAACTGGCCAAGGTTGTGGCGGTGGGGCTTAACACAGGGTGTTAAGTTGCTGTCATACTGTAGCTCCCAATAATATTAATGCACCCATTGGTGCCACCCAGTAATAGTAATGCCCCCATTAGTGCCCCCCAAGTAATAGTAATGCCCCCATTAGAGCCCCACAGTTTTAGTAATTCCCCCATTAGAGCCCCACAGTAATAGTAATGCCCCCATTACAGCCTCCAGTAATAGTAATGCTCCCATTAGAGCCCCACAGTACTAGTAATTCCCCTATTATTGCCCCACGTAATAGTAATGCCCCCATTAAAGCCCCACAGTACTAGTAATTACCCTATTAGAGCCCCACAGTAATAGTAATGCCCCCATTACAGCCTCCAGTAATAGTAATGCTCCCATTAGAGCCCCACAGTACTAGTAATTCCCCTATTATTGCCCCACGTAATAGTAATGCCCCCATTAGAGCCCTAGAGTAATAGTAATGCCCCCATTAGAGCCCCCCAGTAATAGTAATTCCCCCATTAAAGCCCCACCGTACTAGTAATTCCCCCGTTAGAGCTCCACAGTAAAAGCAATGCCCCCATTAGAACCCCACAGTAATAGTGATTCCCCCATTAGAGCCCCACAGTAATAGTAATGCCTCCATTAGTGCCCCCAGTAATAGTAATGCCCCCGTTAGAACCCCACAGTAATAGTAATGCCCCCATTAGTGCCCCCAGTACTAGTAATGCCCCCATTAGAACCCCACAGTAATAGTAATGCCCCCATTAGAGCGCCACAGTAATACTAATGCCCTTATTAGAGCCCCCCAGTAATAGTAATGCCCCCATTAGAGCCCCACAGTACTAGTAATTCCCCCATTAGAGCCCCACAGTAATAGTAATGCCCCCATTAGTGCCCCCAGTAATAGTAATGCCCCATTAGAACCCCACAGTAATAGTAATGCCCCCATTAGTTCCCCCCAGTACTAGTAATGCCCCCATTAGAACCCCACAGTAATAGTAATGCCCCCATCTCTTCTTCTGCAAAACAAAAACAAAAAAAAAACTCACCTTCTCCATTTGCTCGCGCTGCGGTAAACGCCCCCTGCTGACGTGATGACGTCTCGCAGGTCCTGTCCTCCAGTCAGCAGCGAGTGTTCACAGCGCCGCAAGCAAATGGGGGAGGTGAGTGGGTTTTTTCTTTCTTATCACAAGGGGGTGAGGTAAGGGCTGCACTAATGAGCTCTCCACGGTGGAAGCCTCATTAATAACAGGCCTCGTAGAAAAAAATTACCGGCACCTGCAGGACCACTAAATTACTGCTTTGCTGGTGAAATATGGGTGGCAACCCTACCTGTCACACACGGCTGTAGGAAAGGTTTGTGCCCTTCACGTGTCATAAGTGACGCAGCGGGAGGCATTTTTTCAGGTTCACCCTTTTCTCTCACAGAGCACTGTTTACCTCATGCCGCAGTGATACCACCAGTGAATTCCCAGCCGTGTCATGGCATCTAGTGCCAGCGCGGCCGGCCTCGACCAAGGAGTGCCCATTTCATGGGACCGTTCCCAACCCGGCTTTGTTCTCGGAGCTGAGATGTTTATCGGAGCAGAACGACCATTGTACAGAAGTCACATCGCAAATCATCGCTGTGGAGCTCTTTTGTGTCTTAAAGGAATCGTAAAGAATCAAGGCTCCATTACACCAACCTCCAGGATTGTAAACTATAAGCCCTGCTACATAAACCCTGCCCATTTTCAGCCCAGGAGAACCCAAGGTTGTCTCACACCACCGTATTTTTAGGCCGCTGTGTATGAAAAATCCAATCTGTATTTTTTGCGGATCCGTTCCTTTTAATGTCCCGCAAAAACTATAGAACACGTCCCATTCTTGTCCGTTTTGCAGACCAGAATAGGCATTGTTACAATGGGTTTGCAAAAAAAAAAGAAAAAATGGATGCAACACGGACATCATCCGTATTTTTTGCGGATCTGCGTTTTGCAGACTGCAAAATACATATACGGTAGTTGTGTGAACGCACCCTGAGCCTGTCCCGCCTACCACTGAAGCTCCGATCCACACACCGGTTTCACGAGCGTATTAAAATAGAATTTTTCATCCATTTCCAGGAGGAATAACAGAAGAAAGACGCAACACGTAGTTCAGAATGGGGAAGTATTTACCTGAGCAGACACGAGGGGGACAGACCACATTTTCGTGTGAGCATCAAACCTGTTATAATTACTTTTTGTGGTTGGTGTATATATTATTATCTGCTGTCATTAATAACCTGTTAATTATAAATCCCTGTATATTAGGAGGACGGTATAGTTATAGGTTCCCATAAAGGTAAGTGTCTGTCATCGCCCGGACATATACAGGCAGTGAGTCACCTGTCAGATGTAGGCCAGGTTATGCCCGGGGCTGTTGTGCAGGAGATTTATCTGATGATTTTGACACGTTGGCAGAAGACAGATCGTCCGGAAGAATGCATCTACTTCTCCAGAAGAAACACTGACTCATCGCGAGGAGGATCGGCTCCTCCTGCCATCTTGACTGCACAGGCGGTGGCACGCCTGGCACTTAAGGGCAGATATAACAGTGTACGGGGCAGTTTCCCAATATAAGGGTATTATAAGGCCTCATTCACACATTTACTTGGTTTGGTCTGCATTTTTAAAAAAAGTTACGTTTTTTATGGCGTTTTTGGCAAGCCGTATGTTTTTAAACAGGAATGTTCCTTTCGATGTAAGCCAATGTACAAAAAAAAACATAAAATGCCATAAAAAAGCAACACAAATGAAGAAAAGGGACAGTACAGAAAAACATGTTTGTATTGCACGTCTTAAAGAGGTGATCCCCTCTCTAACAAAGCTAGAACCAGCCCTGTACCTCACATGGATCCAGAGATCTCCCCCCAGTCATTGCTCCAAACGTTCCGCTAGATTTATTTCAAACCGTCAGCTCAGGGGGGGCGTGCCCTTGCTCAGGGGCGTATCCTTTCTGCTGCAGCTGGAGGCCCTTGAAGGATGGAACTGAACATTTGCATCCCCTTCAGTGAGATGGACAGAGAAATTAGAAAAAGAACAAACAGCAGGTGGCGCTTTACAGATACATTTCATTAAATACCTCAGTGGCTATGCTTTATTTTTAATTACTTTCATTCACTAATAGAGATGAGTGAACTTTAAAAAATAGTTTGGCGTTCGGGTTGTGGTAATCGCCGCATCCCGTTATAGATTCCACTACCGCGGACTATCCCGGCATATGGAATCCATAAGGGGCGGCTTCCACGAACCCGAACTGTTGAAAACCCGAAGGACCTGGGGTGACGTCACCGTCATGTGCTCAGTGCAGGGGGCGTGGCTCAGCACAGGATCAAAAGTTCGCTCATCTCTATTCACTAAAGTATCCAGATCCGGGTTCTGGTTTGAAAACTGTAGAATATTTTTTCGGGGGACAACCCCTTTAATATCCATAGACTTACAGCTAAAATCTAGAAGTAAAAGACAGCAAAAATGGCTGTTAAAAAAAACAAATAAAAACATGGTTGAACATTGGGGGGAAAATCTGCAAAAGACTATGGGGGAGATTTATCCTCTCCCTTTGCCAGACATCATGGGAGCATTGCAGACCTGGAGAAGAAGGAGCGGGGAACTACCTTCAGGAAGCAGGTAAGTAAGCTTCTCTTTACAAATCCGGCCAAGTTCCCAATCCCTTTAAATTCAAAATGACCATGGCAGAAGAAGGGTGGAGTAACGTGGTAGTGTTCTCCCACAAACACGTTTTTTTGATGAAAAACATGCCTATAAATGCCTTTTACACCTTTATGATATTTTTCTATGATATTTATTATACAGCACATGACGTGACCGCGGCACATACACTGCGCATGATTACCACTGTGTACGCTTATGACTCTGGAGAGAAAACAAGGAAGATTCCTTCAGGCAGGTTATACTAATATATAAATTCATAGGCTCTGAGCCCTTGAGCATTTCTTGGTTTTGGTTAGTTTAAACAGATCCAAAATTCAGTGCTGACAAATCTCTTCTAACAGCTGGAGTTCTGATACAGGGCCCGAATCTCCTACATGGATGATATCATTCTGTTTGTCTGCTGCCACCACTAGAGGGAGCTGAGGAGCTAAGTGCGCACAGTTTATCCATTGAACTCAATAATAACACAGTGCGTAGTGATCTCTTAAGCTCCCCCTAGTGGTGACCGCAGGTAGCCAACAGTTTATCATTTAAAAGGGATGCCGCCTGAATTTTGATTCATAAAATCCTGATCTCTACAGCTCAACATCTTGCAAATGATTACCCTTAGATAAGGTAGGCTCCTTTCCACACAATACAGCTTTGGGGGCCCCTCTAAAAACTGCGTTCTTGTGCAAATGAAAAAAGGCTCTACGATCGGCTGGAACCCGATACGATATCCTACAGAGTTGCGGATCATGTATAATAATGAAGCATTATTTTTCTCCACACTAAAAGAAGCTCGCTGTTGGATGGACTCCAAAGGATTAATCTAGAGATTAATTTTTTTTGGTTGGCAAACCTTCCCTACTGGGCAGACGTGCGAAGAGAAGCATACTTACCTGCTTCCCAGCACTGGCTCACAGCTCCTGGGCTCTCCAGATCACTTTACTGCAGTTATCTGCTTATCTGTCATTCTAAGTCTGCCTGTAATGATATCACCTCTGTGTATAGATAAGACAGGATCCACCATTCACAATAGGTGATCGTCAAATCTTATCTATTCTTTCCTTGAACAATGACCTCTGTGCAGGTCACAGAGCAGGCCTAGAAAACTGTACCATAGAAGTCAGTGGGGTCTTCTCCTGTTCCTTTTGTCCATGGCCCATGTAGCTGCTGTAAAGCCTATCTCTAAAAATTCTTAAGAATAGCACAGGCAACATGGCCACCCCATAATCATGTACAGGACATAAAATAAAAAATAATCTATATTAAGAAAATAAAAACAGATTGGTCACTATCTAGTTTTAACTGGCAGAAGAAACATTTAGTTGACACATTCCCTTTAAATCCCATCAGCAGGTGGCTACAGATTTGGGAAAGGAATTAGATTGTGCACAATATTGTTTATGGACTGATAAAGTTTAATTTGTTATATTACGCTGCCACTTTAAATGCTTCACCAATATTGGGACACAGTAATTTTTTTTGTCAACTACCAGTGCCTTGAAAAAGTATTCATACCCCTTGACCTTTTCCACATTTTTTCACGTTACACCCACAAACAAATATATTTTATGTGATAGACCAACACAAAGTAGCAAGTATGTGTGAAATGAAAATAAAACGATACATGGTTTTCATAATTTTTCAATGAATAAAAATCAGAAGTTTTGGCGCATTTGTATTCAGCCCCCTGTACTCTGATACCTCTAAATAAAATCCACCGTGACCAACTGCCTTCAGAAGTGACCTAATTAGTAAATATAGTCCTCTTGTGTGTAATGTATTCTCAGTATAACTACAGCTGTACTGTGAAGGCCTCAGAGGTTTGTTAGAGAACATTAGTGAAACGCTATCATGAAAACCAAGGAACACAACAGACAGGTCAGGGATAAAGATGTGGAGAAGTGTAAAGCAGGGTTACGTTATAAAAAATATCCTCTAAACATCTCACAGAGCACTGTTCAATCCATCATCTGAAAATGGAAGGCGTATGGCAGAACTGCAAACCTACCAAGACATGGCCGTCCACCTAACCTGACAGCCTGGGCAAGGAGACCATTTATTAGAGACGCAGCCAAGAGGCCCATGGTCACTCTGGAGGAGCGCCAGAGATCCACAGTTTAGGTGGGAGAATCTGTCCACAGGACAACTATTTAGTCATGAATAGAGATGAGCGAACTTCTATTTTTAGTTTGGCGTCCAAAGTTCGGGTTCGGGTTATCGTAGCATCCCGTTATGGATTCTGCTACGGTGGACCATAACGGCATTTGGAATCCATAAGGGGATGCTTCATTGAACCCGAACCGTGGACAACCCTAAGGACCTGGGGTGATGTCATCGTCATGTGATCAGTGCAGGGGGCGTGGCTCAGCACTGGATCACCTCTTATCCAATCCAGTGCTGAGACACGCCCCCTGCACTGATCACATGACGGTGACGTCACCCCAGGTCCTTAGGGTTGTCCACGGTTCGGGTTCAATGAAGCAGCCCCTTATGGATTCCAAATGCCGTTATGGTCCACGGTAGCGGAATCCATAACGAGATGCTACGATAAACCGAACCCGAACTTTGGACGCCAAACTAAAAATAGAAGTTCGCTCATCTCTAGTCATGAACTCCACAAATCTGGTCTTTACGGAAAAGTGTCAAGAAGAAAGCCATTTTCGAAAGCAAGCTATAAGAAGTGCAGTTTGCCACAAGCCATGTAGGGGACACAGCAAACATGTGGAAGAATGTGCTCTGGTCAGATGAGACCAAAGTTGAATTTTTTGGCCTAAATGTAAAACGCTATTTGTGGCAGAAAACTAAGTTCACATCACCCTGAAGACACCATCCCCACTGTGAATCTTGGTGGTGGCAGCATCATGTTGCGGGGAGGCTTTTCTTCAGCAGGGACAGGGAAGCTGGTCAGAGTTGATGGGAAGATGGATGAGCTAAATACAGGACAATCCTGGAGGAAAACCTGGTAGAAGCTGCAAAAGACTTGAGACTGGGGCGGAGGTTCATCTTCCAGCAGGACAACAACCCTAAACCTCCAGCCAGAGCTACAATGGAATGGTTTAGATCTAAGCACATTCATGTGTTAGGATGGCCCAGTCACAGCCCAGACCTAAATCCCATTGAGAATCTGCGACAAAAATTGAAAATTGCTGTTCACAGACGCTCTCCATCCAATCTGCCTGAGCATGAGCTTTTTGCAAAGACAAATGGGCTAAAATTTCAGCCTCTAGATGTGCAAAGCTGGTAGAGACAGACCCCAAAAGACTTAAAGCTGTAGCTGCAGCAAAAGGTGGTCCTACAAAGTTTTGACTTTCAGATTTTTCTTTATTAAAAAAACATGTATCATTTTCTTTTCACTTCACACATACTCACTACTTTGTGTTCGTCTATCCCATAAAATCCCAATAAAATGTATTTAAGTTTGTGGGTGTAACATGAAAAAATGTGGAAAAGGTCAAGGGGTATGAATACTTTTTCAAGGCACTGTATGTTCAAGGTAAACTGAGAAGTATAAAGGCAGTTATGTATTTTGTGTACCCAACCATACAATTTTTTCTGATAAAATTAAAGGCCACTAAAAAACAAGAAAAATGAAGCATAACCTGCTCTGGAAAGTTTGTGACAATTTAATTCATTACACAAAAATCCAATACTTAAAAATGACAAAAAATATATTTTCTGAGGGTCCATTGATATTGTTAATGCTTCATAACTGTACAAAATACCAAGAGCAATACATGTCCTAAAAGTGCAAAAAAATAATGCGCACTGGCGTTTTTACTGGATCCGGCAGGGTTCAGCGAAAACGCTTCGTTACTGATAATACAACCGTCTGCATCCGATATGAACGGATCCGGTTGTATTATCTTTAACATAGCCAAGACGGATCTGTTTTCTATTGTGACAGATTGTGTCAGAGAAAACGGATCCGTCCCCATTGACTTGCATTGTGGGTCATGCTGGATCCGTTTTGCTCCGCATCCCATGACGGAAAGCTGAGAACGATTGAGAATGGTTGAGAACGGAACCAAATGGAACGGAATGCATTTTGGAGCACTCCGTTCTGTTCAGTTACGTTTGGTCCCCATTGACAATGAATGGGGACAAAACGGAATCGTTTTTTTCCGGTATTGAGACACAATGACGGATCTAAATACCGGAAAATATTACCGCTAGTGTGAAAGTAGCCTAAAAAAATTACAAAAAAGAATCTCAAGATAAGTATGTGTACCACAAATAAAGTGCAAAAAGGTGAACTAGTAAAGTGCAAACATCCAAATAAGGCCTCATGCACACGACTGTTGGTGTTTTGCGGTCCCCAAACCGCGGATCCGCAAAACACGGAAGCTGCTCCGCGTTCCGTTCCGCAATTTGCAGAACGGAACGCGGCCAATTGTAGAAATGCCCATTCTTGTCCACAAAACTAATAGAAGAATAGGACGTGCTCTATTTTTTTAGCGGGGACACGGAACAGAGCAACGGATGCGGACAGCACACAGAGTGCTGTCCGCATCTTTTACGGCCCCATTGAAGTGAATGGGTCCGCGCCCAAGCCGCAAAATATGCGGCTCGGACGCGGACCACAACAACGGTCGTGTGCATGAGGCCTAAGGGATAAGTATACTCACTAACAAGGTTAAATGAAATCAGTGGGGGAGTTCTGCATGTAGTTTTTCATGGGTATTTTTGGCGCAGAAAATGCGCCCAGAATACTCCGTGTGAACCTAGCCTTAGAGCTTGAGTTGTAATGACTGTCACTAGAGAGGAGGACCTGATAGATTCCTGACGGATGGGGAAGGTTTCCGTCACAACAAGGATTTTCTCTCACCGACTGTCACTACAAACCTCTCGTCTGTATTATATTCGTATATGCTGGAGAGGGGAGGGGGATTTATCTTGGCAGATTTAGTATTTTGCAGTCCATACATGGCGGTAACCACAATCTATTTTGAACTAGGAGATTCCTTCCAACAAAATGGCTGCTCTCGCTGTGTGTGACAAAAGTTATCCAGACTAAACCCAGCCCCCTCCTCCTACATGCACCAGTATAAGGGGGGGGGGGGGGGGGGGGAGGGTGTATAGACAGGGCTGCAGCCCGAGACCACAATGCACTGCTTTCCTAGTTTATTTTTCATGGTCTGCAATTGTGACACATTAGGAGATTATGTTACGTTTTGTTTGTTCTTTCTTCTGTTTGTATTCTGGCTTCAGTTCCTCTTTAAGGCGGGACTTAAAACTTTGTAGCAAAAAGGCATTTAGCTAAATTCTGGTTAGGCTAGTTTCACACTTGCGGCAGGACTGAAATGGGGGCGGGGGTGGAGTTCTGGCGCAGCACGGCAGTGCACGGAGAGAGGACGCCGGACTAAAACTACGACATGTCCGACTTTTTAGTCCGGTGGCCTCTGCTGTGCACTGCCGTGCTGTGCCATAACTCTGCCCCCATTATAGTCAATAGGGACGGAGCGGCAGTCCGGCGAAATAGAGGCAGGACGGATCGGACAGGCTGAACAGTCAGTCGGATCCGTCCTGCCGCAAGTGTGAAACTAGCCTTAGCCCAAGCTGCACCCTCTGAAGAATCGTGGGTACCCCAAAACAACAAAACTGATACGTTTGCAGCATGCCAAAAGTAAAGTAACAGGTAATATCCAAAGGTTTGATCAGGTGTGAAACGAATGTATTACCCTTACCCTAAGTTCCCACCTGAGCGTTTTACAGCGCGTTCAAACGCGCTGTAAAACGCTCAACACATGAAAACCAATGCTTTCCTATGGCCCTGGTTCTCACTTGAGCGTTTTACAGCGCGTTTGAACGCGCTGTAAAACGCCCGACGCATAAACAAGTACTTGAGCTTTTTTTGGGGAGTTTGTCTCGCGTTTTGTGATTGACACCACAGTAGTCAATCACAAGAACGGGCTTACGAACGCGCGCTTCCTGTTTGCAAAACGCGCTGAAATACGCGCGACTAAAACGCGCGTTTTAAGAACGCTCAGGTCTGAACCCAGGGTTAGGGCCCATGCACAGGATCGTATTTTGTTTCCTTGTCCGTTACGTTTTTTTTTTCTGATAGGATGCAGACCCATTCATTTCAATGGGTCTGCAAAAATGCGGATAGCACACCGTGTGCTGTCCGCATCAGTATGTCCGTTCCGTAGCCCCGCAAAAAAATAGAGCATGTCTTATTTTTGTTCTAGTTTGCGGGCAAGGATAGGCATTATTACAATGGATCCGCAAAAATAACGGATCCGCCAAAAAAACCCGGATGCCATACGGATGTCATCCGTTTTTTTTGCGGATCCGCGATTTGCAGACCGCAAAACGCATATGGTCGTGTGCATGAGGCCTTAAATCTAGTGGTAGGAATTAAGTAGAAAGGGAGAATGAATCGTTCCTGTGTCTTATTCTTTTTTATATTTATTTATTTGTTTATTTATTTAAGTTTTTATTTTTTATTTTTCTTTCTTCTTACCACCTGGGGGAAATGGATATGGGTGAAGGGTTAATAGAGTAATTAGAATTAAACTATCATTTTTTTTTTCCTCTGTCTTGCTTTATGAGTGCTTTTGGTTTCTATTTTGAACTGATATCTGAAAAATAAAATTAAAAATTTAAAAAAGGACACTACCATCAACATGATTTCTATCACATATTGACAAGCTATGTCTGACTCTTCTACATGTGGGTAGATGGCTTTCTGGATATCATTTTATGAAGTCGCTCCTTGTATTCTACCATCTGGACTCTTCAACTTTTAGCATGGAAGTGTCACTTAGGTTCCATTCACACATCCATGTGTCTTTTGCGGATCCACGGATCCGCAAAACACGGACACCGACAATGTGCGTTCTGCATCGCCAGCACTCTCATAGAAAATGTATTTTCTTGTCCGCAATTGCGGACAAGAATAGGACATGTTCTATTTTTTTGCGGAACGGAAGTGCAGACCCGGAAGTGCGGATCTTCAATTGCGGATGCGGGCGGGACATAGTGTGTCCCCATAGAAAAGAATGGGTCCACAATTCCGTTACGGAAGAGAATTGCGGACGTGTGAATGGAACCTTAAAGGGGTTGTCTCACTTCAGCAAACGGTATTTATCACGTGGAGAGAGTTAATACCAGGCACTTACTAATGTATTGGGATTCTCCATATTGCCTCCTTTGCTGGCTGGATTCATTTTTCCATCCCGTTATACAAGGCTCGTTTCCAGGGGTTACGACAACCTATGCAGTGCAGATACGAGGTGGTCAGGACGGGATCTGCTGCTCATGCGTGCCTATGTGCGCTGCCATGGTCCTGGCCACCAGAGAGGCGGGTGCTTTTTCCTATGGTGTGCAAGCACGACCACCGCTGCTGGATTGCAGGGTCGTTGTAACTAGGGATGAGCAAATCGACTTTGGATGAGACATCCGAAATCGATTCGCATAAAACTTCGTGCTAATACTGTACGGAGCAGGAGCAAGTGGTACCTTGGAATCGAACCCGAGTCCGGGAAATGTTTTTTACAATACAAATTAATTTATGAAGTTATTACCCGAAGTCTCGCAAGACGTCGCAAAGCAATAACTTCGGCTCCTCGGAGCCAATACATTCTAATACTGTACGGAGCTCCTGCATTGCACAGTATTAGGACAAATTTTTATGCGAATCAACTTCGGATGTTTCATCCGAAAGCGATTCACTCATCCCTAGTCGTAACCCTTGGAAACGAGTCATGTATAATGTGATGGAGGTAACATGGAGAAACACAATACATTAGTAAGTGCCTTGTGTTACCTTTCTCTCCATGATAGATACCATTTGCTGGAGTGAGACAACCCCTATAACTCTCTCCGTCAGGCCATCATTCTGACCAGAGAGAGCGTCACTTGTAGGCACTCAATTAGAGCATCACACATTACACTGATCAGTGCAGTGCTCTTCTGTGGACATCTTTATCTAGTCCTGTGAAGAGAACAACTGAGGTGTCATACTGTTATCCCAATTCTACAACTACCATTATACCAGCAGATAACACTGTCCCCTCACAGCAGTAGTAGACTGACAATGTATTCCCTATCTCTATAGGAGTTTCATCTCTCTATGCTGACTGCTACAGAAGGATAGTACTTTGTATTTAACTTTCAATGGTAAAGTACCACTGAAATGAAAAAGAAAACAGGCATAAATTTAAAAAAAATATGTTTTCTATGAATATTGAGCTTAAAAGAAAATAACTCTTTCCGATGGAAGTGTCCCTTTAAGTGACAATAAGTAATAATATAGAAGACAGAGATTAGTACAAGGATCAGCAAACTCCAGCACTGCAGCCATTCTGAAACTACAACTCCCAGAATCCTCCTTTCACTTCTTTGGGAATGACAAGAAAGGCTGTGTAAGTGTGGATGCTGGGAGTTGTAGTTCTAATCACAGCAGTTGGAATGCCAAAGGTTGCTGATCCTTGGAGTGGTATGGTAATTCCATGTCCCGGCGGCCCGGAAGCCTCTTTCCCTTCCCTTAACCTCCTTACAAGTATACAATATAGCAGGGATGCTCAACCTGCGGCCCTCCAGCTGTTGTAAAACTACAACTCCCACCATGCCCTGCTGTAGGACGATAGCTGTAGGCCAGGGATGCCCAACCTGCGGCCCTCCAGCTGTTGAAAAACTACAACTCCCATCATGCCCTGCTGTAGGCTGATAGCTGTAGGCTGTCCAGGCATGCTGGGAGTTGTAGTTTTGCAACAGCTGGAGGGCCACAGGTTGAATGGCCCTGGGATATAGCAATAGTTCCCTCTATATGGAATGACATTTCTTTAATCCAGCATCCAATAGTCCAGACAGTCTGAAAATCCAGCATCCAATAGTCCAGAAAGTCTGAAAATCCAGCATCCAATAGACCAGAAAGTCTGATAATCCAGCATCCAATAGACCAGAAAGTCTGATAATCCAGCATCCAATAGACCAGAAAGTCTGAAAATCCAGCAGCAAAATAATAAAACAATATAACGTGACATTTTACTAAACCAGAAGCAGAAGAGAGAGAAGGAACCTCCCTGATATTATGTGAACATTTTATTTTGCACTTTCTTTCTGAAGTTTTCTTTATCGTTACGAGTGAGTTTTACATATTTATTTAAACCAGTTAATAATCCAGAATATGTGATCATCTAGAATCCATCTGATGCCAGATTAAAGGAATTTTATTTGACCGATTTGGAGTACACTAGAGAAGAAGCTCAGAAGGACACGGACGACGGTGTGACTTGAAGATCCTGGGCCCCATTGCAAAATCTATAGTAGGGCCCCCATCTACCATGTACCTTCTTATGGCAGAGGGGATTTTGGGAGCCCTCAGGCACCAGGGCCTGGGTTACTGACACCTCTGCGCTCTCTAGATCAGTGATGGTGAAGCTTTTAGAGTCCGAGTGCCCAAACTGTAACCCAAAACCCAATTATTTATCACAAAGTGCCAACACGGCAATTTACCCTGAATACCACAGTCCAGTATAGTATATCTTCCATGTACTTTATCATTTAGCTATATGATTGCCAGGAAAAGTCTAAGGCATATTGGCACGCCTTAGACTTTTTCCAGGGCGGGGGGTGCCCACAGAGAGGGCTCTGACTCCTGTGCTATAGGTTCGCCATCACTGCTCTAGACCTATTCCCATGGACAGTTTGATTTCTTTTTAATGCTGGGACTTTTATACACAACAAGCAGAACACAATTTCTGCTATAGAGATCTAAAGGACACGCCCATTTTAAATTTGAGTGAATTTTGGAAACCTATTCACTATGACTGCAGAATCAAAATATTCAGTTGATAAAAAGCGTACTCTCACCCCCGCATCTGACTGCTTCCTCTGTGGCAGCACTCTGAGGTATTAATGTCACCCCTCCTGACATGCCTATTTTAATAATAACTTGCACTCCCCATGGAATAACAACAATAGCAACATCTATTCTTATGAACCTATGATGTGCCATTCCTTTATTATTCCTGCTAGAAGTTTATGAATTCATTGCTAGCAGTTTGCAATGAAAGTCCAGCTGGGTGTTACCAGTTGGGGATGTGTCCTTGCACAGTCTGACACTGGCAGCAATGACTGAATAATGTCAGACTGTGCAGGGACACGCTCCCAACTGGTAACACCCACCTAGACCTTCATTGAAAACTACTAGTTATGAATAGACAGTCCATGGACAATGCAATTAGCTACTAAAACAGACATGTCAGGAGAAGGGACGGGTCCATTTAACATGCAGGCGAGTGGCACCTCCACGGCAGCGTATTCTTGAGAAAAAAAAGCTCAGACACACTGGTAACGAGAATAATAATTTATTGCAACTCTGTTCACATAAATAGACATAAGAAATGACGAGGATCTCAGTAACCATGGACTCCAGCACGGCTCCGAAGGGTATTGGTTCCTGTTATAGTCCCTGCTACGCTGTGGTCCTCATGAAGTGTTGGAGATTACAGCGCGGGCGATCCACTTTCTCAGATCTAATTCTGGTTGGGGCTCTGTTTAGGAAAACATGGCAGCCTTCTTCAAGAAACAGTGCCACACCCGCCCGCAGGTTTTGTATGGTATTGCAGCTCAGCCTCTTTCACTTCAATGGAGCTGAGCTGCAATACCAGACGCAACCCACGGAGGAGTGGGGCACCATTTCTGGAAAACAGACATGTTTCTTAATTTCTGTACAATTCCTTTAACGGGTCTTCTCCACTAGTTATGAGTAGAGATGAGCGAACTTTAAAAAAAAGTCCGGTGTTCGGCGTTCGGGTTGTGGTAAGTCGCGCATCCTGTTATGGATTTTACTATAGCGGCATATGGAATCCATAAGGGGCGGCTGCCACCAACCCGAACTGTTGAACAGCCGAAGGACCTGGGGTGACGTCACTGTCATGTGATCAGTGCAGGGCGTGGCTCAGCACGGGATCAAATCCAGTACTGAGCCA
The DNA here is from genome assembly GCA_033119425.1 of Bufotes viridis. Classification (NCBI taxonomy): domain Eukaryota; kingdom Metazoa; phylum Chordata; class Amphibia; order Anura; family Bufonidae; genus Bufotes; species Bufotes viridis. Next base: position 25,758,938 of record CM065597.1, on the reverse strand, counting down.
CGCCCCCTGCACTGATCACATGACGGTGACGTCACCCCAGGTCCTTCGGCTGTTCAACAGTTCGGCTTGGTGGCAGCCGCCCCTTATGGATTCCATATGCCGCTATAGTGGAATCCATAACGGGATACGCGACTTACCACAACCCGAACGCCGAACACCGGACTTTTTTTTAAAGTTCGCTCATCTCTAGTTATAAGGACACTTGCTTGAGACCTTCTCAGGCTGGGACTGTTAATGGGGACACCCCACGGCCTGCCCTTTTCAGAGGGAAGCACTGGTTGTCATTGCAGGGGCATGATCAGGATTTGAGATGACGGCTTATATGATACAATTTCCAGGTTTTTAGAGATGGGGAAAGGGAAGAAACCCCAAAAATTAACAAGGGAACCATTACTGACCTGATAAACCCCACTGTGGCTCTAGGGGGTCCTCGCCAGTCCCTACCGACTTCTTGGTTTTTCTGCAGTGGTGAGATGACGTTACTGACAAGATCAAAGTCAACCAATGGCTTCATCGGCCTCCTACTATAAATGCCAGCATCACACCTTAGATTGGCTGCATCAGTCACGTGGGTGGACGACATGCTAGGCTAGTTTCACACAACGACATTTGTCGCGCGACAAAAAGTCGCACTATTGTTGCGCGACAATTTTTATAATGGGAGTCTATGGTGTCGCATTGCGACATGCGACATGTTGCGACTGTGACGCGACAGTAGCAAAAAATCCATTCAAGATGGATTTTTTTGCGTCTGTCGCGTCGCAATCGCAGCATGTCGCATGTCGCAATGCGACACCATAGACTCCCATTATAAAAATTGTCGCGCGACATTGGTGCGGCAAACTGTCGCGCGACAAATGTTGCAGAAAAGTTGTACCCTATTTGTCGCGCAACTTATTGTCGCGCGACAAATGTCGTCATGTGAACCTAGCTTTACCGCTGCAGGAAATTCAACCAAGACCAGCAGGGGCACCAGATCACCAGCGCTGGAGCAGTGAGTAATGGTTATTTTATAGCATTTATTGCCGTTTGGGCACATTTTTAACCAATCTGATAAAATCCCTTTAAGGCCGGGGCTACATGGAGACAAGATCCACTTGCAGTGGTAAGTAGACAGCAAGGCTCCTCATGTCACACCTCTGCGGACCCTGCAAGTGCTCCTCCAGTCTGTCAGCAGAATACTGGCTTCTATAAGTGATGGTCTGTACCCTGATTATGGAGGAACCCCAACGGGTCTAAGGGAATTCAGATTTCCTTGCACGTTCTTGCTCTTCTATGGGATCACCCTCAGCTATGATTCCTCTGCAGGTAGCGGGGAGGTTCGTCCACACTTTCGCTGAATGCATAGCAAACGAAATGAATATATATTTAGTGCAAATGTCCATCTTTATCCATTGATTCATCAGTCTATAGAAATTTTAGAAAATAGGACCTGCTTATTTCCTGGAGCAGCGCCAGTTTTGTCCATTGGAGCGGAACCTCATTCAGTTGAATGGGGATTACCTGCAATACCGCATACAACCTGTGGAGGGGTGGCGCTGTTTCTTTTAAAAAAACATAAAAGCCTCCTTTCTCTAAACCTGGTCAACATTAGAAGACATATTAGAAAACAACCCATTATTCCATTTACTGTATCTACATATTCCTATCTTCTCCAACTTGTGGCCCTCCAGCCGTTGCAAAGCTATCAGGACTGGATGGCGGTTGTAGTTTTTCAACAGTTGGAGGACCACAGGTTGGAGATCACTGGTCTTAACTATAAAGTGCACTGAGATAGAGATTGAAAGTATTCATTGTATTGGTGCAACCCACGTGGTGGACGAAGGATGCACCATGCCAACCTAAGTTATTTTGCAGTCTTCTTGAGGCCTAGTTTTAGGCTAGGGCTACACGGCGACAAAAAATGTAGAACTACGTTGCGACATGTGTTGCACCAACATCGCGCAACATTTATTGAAATGATTGTCTATGGTGTCGCACTGCAACAGTCGCCCAGCTCATCGTGTAGCCCTAGCCTTAGGCCCTGCCTCATTCTCTCTTCCGTGTCCTCAGTTCTTCACATTTCAGGTGTAACATTCTCATCCTCTGACCATGATGAAATGCCTAGGCCATTTTCAGGAGCTCTGGTTCCCAGCTTTCTTCAAGACGCAAGCGTAATGTGTGCCAGATCAGCATTTTCTCAAGGAGGATGCAGCCGATAAACCAGAAGGGGGCGTACTCCAGGGTCACCAGGCCCCTGAAGTTATATTTATAGTGACTGTAGTCCCACGGACAAGCACTAAAGCACCTGAGGATCCATCCAGAGCTGAACTCACAGAGGTAGATCCAGAGAATGTAGAGAAGAGAACGGGAGACGAAGCAGTACTGGAGCCTCAACGATAGGTACATATACTCAACTCCCAGCATGGCCACTCCATAGATGAAGAGCGCCCAAATACTGGACACACCACGAAGCCTCCAGTCTCTCCTGTTACACGTAATGAAGTCAAAGACTGCAGTGAAGAGGATCTCGCACACATACCCATGGATGGCATAGATGTAGAGGCGAGACAGAAGGCCCAAAGGCTCTCCAGAATTCATGTTGTGCCTGCAAAAGAAGATGGATGAGTGCCCAAAAACTTCTACAAAGCTTATTCGGTTTACACATCACAGCAGGTCGATCATTGCCGCAATGAACTGGTTCAAATAAGGACAAGGGCGACCATAAAAAGTTTTGGATCATGATACCACCCCTTTCTGGCAGCAGGTTTGGCTTCTCTAACCCTTGATGATCAGCTGTGATCACATGAGGAAGCCCCTTCTGGTCAGGCATCTCCCCCACAGCGACCACTACTGGAGAACCTGTAGCACTACATGCTAAGCATTTGAATGAAAGGTCTTCCTAAGAGGACACATGGATACGAGTTATGTTCATGAGGCGATCTCTTTTCGGTGGACACTTCTCTCGTCAAACCTAGCACATGCCACTGTAACATTGAGCTACACATACAGACACATGGACAATTTCTGTCATATTGAGCATAGATAGCAAAGGAACAAGAACCAGCTCTACCGTGAATGTCAGTGCCCTATGGCATTCATAGACCTCCAAGGTCCTCAGACTTGAACGTACTGATGATCCTTCCACCCTCAAGGGGTGGCATAAAATCAAGAAGGCAAGTGGTTCCAGCTTACACACCTTAAGGCTTGTGATATTCAACCATCTCAAGACTTCCATCTCATCCCCCCGCTACTAGAACCTGTAAACTTTTTGCCAAGTTGTCCTGTTTTCCAAAGCTGCCTAAATCAGAATCAGTGATGGCTAACCTCCGTCAGTCCAGCTGTGGTGAAACTACGACTCCCAGCATGCTCCATTCATTTCCATGGAGTTCTGAGAACAGCCCAACAAGTGTGCATCTTGGGAGTCGTAGTTTTACCACAGCTGGAGTGCCGGAGGTTAGCCATCACAGAGATATCCAATACCGTGTTTCCTACTCAGGTAGGTAGCCACTATGATATACCCTGTATGATCTATCACCAGGAGGAGGAGAGATATGTAATGTTGTGTTACCTGAGATGTCGGGAGCCTGAAAGGTGACTGGCCTCCTCAGGTATGTCAGGCTCACAGTCTCTGTTCTTTCACAGTCAGCGTCTTCTGCCTTGGTATGCTACTGCAGGATTTGTCTTATGTACCCACACTTCACCCCTCCCTTCTGTATGTACCCACACCCCTCCCTGAATCTTCTCGATCAGCTGCCAGAAAAGGTGGCCCAGCCAGGATGTAGACTATGTGCACACAAAGTCAACACTCACTCTAAAATAATGGGAAGACTCTGCTCTCTGTCTGCTTCGGTAACATCACGTGGGCCTATTGTTTCTTTATTACCTATAATTTACATAATACCAACATATTCCTCATTTACATTAGTCGCTGCTCCCCATGGCGCTCACAATGTCACTTCCATATCTCCCATATCCAGACAAACAAACCTATAGAGAGCATTAGGGCCAACTGCATAACATGTTAGGAAGCCAAGGTCAGCCCGTATGACCCTATGCTACCTCTCTTCATGACTCTGCACCTATACACCATGGCAGCCACAGGAAGGGGTTGTCATTATAGTATAAACAGCATAAAAAAGTCAAAGAAAATATTACTCATCAGACCAGACCATCCTCAAAATATTGATGAACTGAAACACATTGGGTGGAATGGTCCAAAATTCCTCCTCAACATTGTGCATATCCTATTTTCAGCTACAGGAAATATTTGGTGGTAGTATCTGCGGCCTATGTCTGCTGCCCTCCCAGATGGGCACAGGCACCACTTTACTCAACCTTCTTCTCCTGCTTTGGGGGCCTGGACCCATCGGCCTTCCTCTGCTCCCACTGAAGTTATCTGCTTCATCATCCTAGCAAAAGCCTGCTTTTTGCCAGCGGAGAGTGACACGCATTGCTCTGGACTCTTAAAGGGACAACATGTGCACAACAGAATTCACCCCAGCCAATGGCTGGTCACTTTTGGGTACTTTAGACACCTTTCCCTGTAGGAGGGTGCCTGAGCAAAAGGTTCCTCAGCTTGCTAGTTCCTGTAGAGGTGTTCTGTATTCTTTTGTCCATGTACCGACTTTCTGCTTGTCTGCTGGATATTGACCCTCTACTGCCTGACCTCTGTATTGACCCTTTGCTGCCTGCCTTGACCTCAGACTGATTATTGGACTGCTCGCACTCTGTCTGACCTGACCGTGGCCTGTACCTGACTACGATTTTGCGCTGTCTGGTGTCTCTGACCCCCTGTGGGTCAGCTGTCAATCGTACAGAGACCACTCCAGGAGGTAGCAGCCTGGTGGTTCCCCTGCAGAGAAGTCCAGATCCCTGTATAAGAGGTTAAAGGGTGAAAACTACGGGAACGCCAGGATAACAACCTTAGGATTAGCCCAAAGTCAAATCTGTTGGTTGACACAGTGGTTCCGCACCCACTGCAGTAACAGATAGAGGTTATTGCTGTTAAAGGGGGATCTTAATCCAAGGGTTCAATTACTTTTTCTTCCCGCTCTGTGGATGTTTACTGAATAAACATCGGTAGGACTGTTTGTGTGTCATTAGTTTACTTACATTGTGTTTGTCTAGAATTGTGACTTACATAAGAATCAGGTCACATTATATTAGTAATCCCTGCAGAAATCCAGGTAAATCCGAAGGGTACACTTACTTTTCTTTTCAATTTTGTAGCCAAACCCTAACAGGTGCCATCGTGACCAGATAATCAATGTCATTTTCTTCACCTGTCAGTGATTTTACCGATTTAGAAAGACAGCAACAAAATTGTTTTGAAGTCGGGATGTTCCTTTAAAGGGGCTGTCCGGGTTATTTAAAGGGGGACTGTCAGCAGTAAATCCACTGTTAGACCAGGCGCCTTGCAGGACTAGCTCTGCTCTCTGTAATTACACCTGTCACTTAGTGATCCATTGCTTCATCCTGGACAAAAAGCACTTTTAAATCATATGGAACACAGCTGTTAAGTGCACCAGGGTGGGACCACGCCACTCAGTGCACCCTTGCTCCTCCTACCTTCTCTTCCAGCCCCTCCTCCTTCTTGACTGACAGGGCCAGGTTTCTGATTAGACAAACCCTTTAAGTAAATTTGGTCCACCAGCCCAACAACGATGTCCCATTCAATGAAAAAGGTTGGCGGTAACTAAACGCTAATCCAGTTGAGGATACCCCTTTAATATTTAGACACACCACCATTAATGGGGTATTTCCATGGTCAACACACGACCATTGGCGTCATGTCAGTGCGTGCCTTCCCACCAGTTCCATGGACCTACCAGTGTGTTCGACTGAGTGCGGAAGGGGTAGAAAATTAATACATTTTATTAAAATGTCCTTTTTAGATAAAACACTTTAATAATTTCAGAATTGTCATCCAGGATCGGGTTGGGAGCGTGACTCATCGGTAACACTTGCACAAGGTAGGCAGCATCGGTGCCAAGACGGACCGGATTAATTAAAGTCTGAACAATTCCAACCTGCTGATTGCTATATTGTCACCACATGCTGCGATCCATCCCGAAGGTTGTTGTAGGTGAGTTTAGGTGTTCCGCTTTAATCATCATGCAAAATTGTGTGCTCATTAAATTCTTAAAGGGCACGTCCGGCCTAAATAAAAATGAACAAAAAGCTGGGAATGGTGTAAAAAAAAAAGGAAAAAAAAAAAAGAATACTTATGCAAGTCCTGACGTTCCAGCATCACGGTTCCCATCCCCTCCGTTTCTGGTCCCTGCCGCAACGGAAGTGATGACGTGCCATCCGAGGTCACATGACCGCTCCAGCAAATCACTGGCCCCCAGTAAATCACTGGCCCCCAGTGTGAAGTAAGCCCATATATATGACATGTGAGTGGTCAAAGCTTCAAACGTCCTCATAGATACAGAGGGAACAGATAACATATTCAGTGTATTTTGACCTATTGATAATATAATAACCGCAGTGGCCACTAGAGGGAGCTTAACCCCCTTAAAGGAACAGCATACATGTATGTTATATCGCACAAGGGTAGGGGTAATACCGTAATACCTATGAGATCACTACGGGATCCAGGTTTCTTCTGCAACAGCCTGGATTAGAGATAACTCCAATCCCGGCCGCTGAACCACTTAGCTGCCACAGGAGGGAGGGGGCTATGGCAGACTGGGGCCTAAGAAGGACCTTATTCTCGGAACACTTATTAGGCAGGGTTAACAGTCATAATATAGTGCAATACACAAGTACTGCAGTGCGACTAAGACAAAAAAACAGTAAAAACAAAACAAAAACAAAGTTAAGTCAAATAATTAAAAAATATTTTTCAATAAAGAGTGGCATATTGTTGGTATTAATGCATCCACAGCATCCCAAAAACGGGTGTAATGTTCACGATCACAGAGGGTGCGACTGTGACCGGGCCCAGCAGAGGGAGGGGCCCGCTGCACTAGCATGTAATGGGAGCGCTCTGACGGGCCCGGCATGAAGTACAGTGACAATGCCGGGCCCCGTCAGAGCGCTCTTCAAACATGATCTATAATATGCGCCCCAGGGCGCAGAGACAACAGGGGGCGCAGAGGCAGGGGGGCACACGTACTTACCCGGCAGTTCTTGTCACTGCCGGGCTGTTGTCTCCAGAGTGAAGCAGGGAGACCTCTCCGCTGCTTTACTGATCTTCTGAGCTCCGGCGCTCCCCCTGCAGGCCGCACATGGCGCTGCTGGCTGTGGAAGGAGCGCTGAAAGCCCGGGAATCGGCCTCCAGCACAGCCAGCAGCGCGATGTGAGTGTGGGAGCAAGTCATCAGGGAAGAAGGCAAGTATGTGGTTTTTTTCCCCCATAAAGCTGCAGACTGGAGGCAAAAGGGGGGCAACCACTAGAGTAAGGGGGGCACCAAAGTGGGCATCTTTACTGAGGGGGCACCAAATCTGGAATAACTTCTGTGAGGGGGCACCAAATCTGGAATAACTTCTGTGAGGGGGCACATGTTACAAAGTTACATAGTTGATACGTTTGAAAAAAAAGACATAAGTCCATCAAGTTCAACGAAGGGATAGGTGGGGTCGCCAATCCCAGAAGGAAGTGAGACTCCGATTTCTACACATTTTTATAAGCATTATTGTCGTTTACTTTTTAGAATTCATCTAAACCCTTTTTAACCCCTTAGTGACCAAGCCTGTTTGGGCCTTTATGACCAAGCGTTTTTCGTCCTTTTTTCATGGTCTTGTTCCAAGAGCTATAACTTTTTTATTTTTCCGTCCATATAGCAGTAGGAAGGCTTGTTTTTTGCAGGACAAGTTGTAGTTTTTAATGGCGCCATTTTGGTGTACACATAACTTTCTGATTAACTTTTATTAACTCTTTCTGGGACGGAAAAAAATAGCAATACTGCCACTGTGTTTTTACATTATAAATTTTACGGCATTAATTTTTCGGTAAAAGTAACATAATATTTTTATTCTATGGGTCAGTACGATTACAGTGATACTAAATACATATAGTTTTTTTATGTTTTACTAAATTTTTTGCAATAAAACCCCCTTTTTTTAACCAAAAAAAATGATTTTGCATTGCCACTTCCCAAGACCCATAACTTTTTTTTTTTTTTTTTCTATGGAGTTGTGTGAGGGCTTGATTTTTGCAGGACGACTTGTATTTTTCATTGGTATCATTTTGGAGTAAATTCTGCTTTTTGATCGCTTGTTATTTCATTTTTTTCGGTGGAAACTAAGAATAAATTAGAAATTCTGGCTTTTTTTTTCTTGTTTTTTTTACGGCGTGTACCATAGGGGATAATTTATGTAATATTTATGTAGTACCGGTCGTTATTGACACGGCAATACCAAACATATAGGGGATAATTTTTTTTTTGCAATTTTTTTCATTGAAAAGCGTATATTTCATGGCAAAAAAAAGCATATTTTTTATTTTATGGAATTTTTTTTATTTAATAAATGTGTATTTTTTTTCTATTTTTTTTTTTAATACTTAATAGTCCCACAAGGGGACTATAATATACAGTATTTTGATTGCTTTTAAAATGTAATGCATTATATCTATAATGCATTACATTTTAATAGCAGTGCTATTCCAACTTTGACCAGCAGGGAGAGAGGCACAGCCAGCTGGAGATTACTGGAGGACAGGCTCGGGGCCCTGCCGGAAGGCTTCCCAGCACATCAGCACCCCGCGATTGCATTTGCGGGGTGCTGATGGGTGACAGAAGGAGTCCGCTCCCTCTGTCATCACTTTACATGCGCAGACGCCATTGCGCCCGGCATGTAAAGGGTTAAACAGTCAGGATCGGCACTCCTGCCAGTCCGGGCTGTGAGAGCCGGGTCCATGCTCCCCGCTGCACGGCCCAGCCTAAGGCCCCTTAGTGACCGCCGTAAAAAAAGCCTATGGGTGGTCACTAAGGGGTTAAAACTGCCCACTGTTCCTGCTGTGACCACGTCCTGAGGAAGTCTATTCCACAGATTCACAGTTCTTACAGTAAAGAAGCTTTGACGCTTCTGGAGACTGCACTTTTTCTTCTCCAGTCGGAGGCAGCGCCCCCTTCTCTTTTGAGTCCCCTAGGTACAACCAAGATAGAGACACATTAGAAAGCAATACACATTGATTAACACCAATCAGCAGGCTATATAGGGTAACACCAGAGCCTTGTATTTGTAGGCAGCAATAATATTTATTTATAAGGGAGGGTAAGTTGTGCTGCTTACGGACTCCAGGAAACAAAAATTTCGGTAAGTAAATTTTCATTTTCCTGATCGTCCTTGGCAGCACATGACTAAAGGGACTTTATAAGAAGTTCTCATTGGGTGGGAGCACTGGACGCTACTTGAAGCACTCTTTTGCCAAAAAAAAGACCCTTTAGCTGCAAGGCTGTCTAATCTGTAGTGCCTCATAAATGTAGAAACGGATGACCAGATAGCTGTCTTACAGATTTCACCAAGAGAAACTTGTGCCACTTCTGCCCAGGAAGATGCTGTAGACTTTGTAGAGTGTGCTTTTAGATGAATGGGACAATCGAGTCCCGTAACAGAATAAGATTCTTCAATTGTTCTCTTTATCCATCTTGCTAGAGTTGCTTTGCTAGCTCTTTTACCCTTGTTGGGGCCTTGGATCTGCAAAAACAAACCTTCTGAAATGAGAAAGTAGCACGGAGATAAGCTAACAATGCTCTTCTAACATCCAAGAGGCTCCAGTCAACCCGTTCCTGTGGATCTGAATGAAGTACTGGAAGAGAAATTTCCTGATTGATATTTGCCGCTGATGCCACCTTTGGAAGAAAACCCGACATAGAACATAGAATAATACAGTCCTTCAAATCTCTGAAATATGGTTCTTTGCAAGACAGAGCCTTTTACTCGCTCACACGCCTGGCTAATGTGATGGCCACTAAAAATAAGGCTTTCATGAAGATATACTTCAGAGAGGAGGATTCAATAGGCTCAAATGGTTCTTTTGACGTAGCCGACAAAACTAAAGACAAATCCCAGGAAGGGACTGGAGTACTGATAGGTGGTCTCAGGTTTTTCAGGGTCTTGAAAATAGTACGTATTATTTGATTGTTGGAAAATTTTCCCAGCAATTGCGCATTTATTGCAGTAAGTTGTACTTTCAAAGTGTTCGTTTTTAACCCTTTACTGAAGCCCTCATGAAGGAATTGCAGAAGTGATCTTAAATCTACAGGCCTTGAAGACTTTTCTTGACACTCATTTTTGAATTTTTTCCACACTCTGTTATATATTTTAATAGTGGCTGCTTTTCGGGCAGCCAACATGATGTTCATGAGATCTGTAGAGAGACCCAAAGAGGCTAGGGATTGTCGCTCAGCCTCCAGGCCGCTAGTTGTAGGCTGTTGGGGTTGTGGTTGGTAAACCCCTTCTGGAGAAGCAGATCTGGACGAGGGGGAATTTTCCAAATTCTCTCCTTGGAAAGGGATAGGGTTAGTGAAAACCATGTTCTCCGAGGCCAGAAGGGAAGTATCGCTATTACTTCTGCTTGATCCTCTTGTACTTTTTTTAGGACTCTCAGAATGAGTGGAATTGGAGGAAACACATATATCAGACCCCTTCTCCAGCTGACTGATAAACCGTCCATTGCCCAAGTGGGGCTGGACTGTTGAATTGAATAAAAATGATTGAGCTTTGTGTTCTGTCCTGTGCCATGGCGTCTAAAGAAGGCTTCCCCATGCGGGTCACAATGTCGCGGAATACTGCCGGATTTAAACTCCATTCTACCGGGTGTAGTGGAGTTCGGCTGCGTAGATCTTCTAATTGATTGATTGAGCTCCCCTTATGTGGACTGCTCAGATGCCCTTGAGTCTCTGCCCACTCCATGAGAAGAGCACACTCTTTGGACAGGCTACGGCTCCTCGTACCTCCTTGTTTGTTGACATAGTAAATCAAGGGTAGATTGTCTGACTTTATCATTATTTTGAATCCTGAAAAATGGGATTGAAAATGGAGAAGAGCTAGTCTTACTGCTCTCAAATCTCTCCAGTTGGAGGACATCACTGCCTCTTCTCTTGTCCATCTTTTTTGTACCCATAGACCATCTACATGGGCACCCCAGCCCCAAGAGGAGGCATCCGACGTTAGGATCTTCTGACAATAGGGATTCAGATCTCTGCCTTGTCTCACGTGAGGTGATGTCATCCACCATTTCAGGTCCTGGCGAGTTAATGATGATATTACTATCTTTTTCTCCAACAATTTGTAATCCCTGTCCCAGCTGGACAGAATATTAGATTGTAGACATCTGATGTGGGCTTTGGCCCAAGGAACAGCTTCTATGGATGACGTTAGAAGACCCAATACTCTCATTGCCTGATGAACGGAAACCCTGCGGTTGGACAGAAGTTAATTGAACCGTCTTTAAATAGAAGATGTTCTTTGCGGGGATAATTTCTGTGTCATGCACTAAGTTTCCAGAATATAACCCAGAAATTGTATTTGTTGTGATGGCACCAAGGAAGACTTTTCCATGTTTATTAGAAAACCGTGAGATTGAAGTACTTGAATTGTGCTCTGTAGTTGTAGTTTCAGTTGTTGGGCCGAGGCTGCTATCAACAACCAATCGTCGAGATAGGGAATACAGTTTATGCCCCTCAGTTTTAGAGCAGCTGCAAGGACTACTGAGACTTTCGTAAAAACTCTTGGGGCTGACGTTATTCCGAACGGAAGGCAGGTAAATTGGAGGTGTATAATGCCTTTCATCATCTGGACCGCTATTCTCAGAAATCTCCTGTGACAGGGACGAATCGGAATTTGTAGGTATGCAGCCACTAGATCTATCGATGCCATGTGATCTCCCTTCTTCAGGGCCATAACGACAGACTTTATTGATTCCATTTTGAACTTTTTCTTTACAAAAAATTTGTTCAGAAAGGTTAAATCGATTAACAGTCTCTATTTGTCTCCTGGTTTGGGTACAGGAAATATTCTGGTATATACGCCTTTGAATTCTTCTCCTGTGGGCACCAGCTCTAGGGCACCCTTGCGTATAAAATGTTGAATGAGAAGATCAACGACTTGATCTTTTGCATCATTTAGATTAGAAGAAAACGTGTGAATTCTAGGACATAGCCATTTTTTACCGTGGAGGTAACCCAAGCATCTGTGGATGTGAGAGACCAGACTGAGGAGAATAGTTTTAGTCTGGCACCAACTTTCGGCTGAAGACTGGCGTCATTGCTCCGAGGACTTTGGTTAGATCTTTTCTTGAGCTCATATTTTGTTTGATTGCCACGAAATCTCCTTTGCCTAGAAAATTGTGGCCTATTTATAAATCTAGGAGATCTTTTCCTCTGTGGATGGAAGGACCTTAAAAATGGCTTCTTCTTTGATTCTGGAAAAACTGCTCCTTTTCCCTTAGAATCTTTTCTATCTGAGGGCCAAACAGTGAGGTGAGTTGAAACGGAGGATTATAGAAGTGGTTTTTAGATAAAACATCTCCAGGCCATTGTTTAATCCAGTCACGTGTAAAAGCAAGTTGTTTACTGTATATACAGAAAAACAGGGCGCACCATAGGGTAAAAACGTTTGGGAATTTGAAATAAACTCCAATCTAGGAGGCTCACCTTATAGGGTTGTGCAAATATAGGCACAACACTAATGAAGACGTGTCGGAGATGTATTCAATCCCCAATGTAAAAGGTAGGTATGCAGCCACGGATGCAGATGTCCTCAGATGAGCGTGCCAAGGCCCACACAAATGATTGGTATAAAGTGGAAGAAAGGAACATCCCTCAGCGCAAGGAACCCACCAGATGCGGATAGATGAATCTTCAGAAATATTTATTGTAAACACACAAATCCTTGCGCCGAGGGATGTTCCTTTCTTACACTTTATTGTTTAATCCAGAGCTCTCTCCTTGCAGCATCAGAGAACGCCAAGGAGTTTTCTGAAAAGGCTTTTTAAAATTTCATCTCTGGAAACTCCTTCTTCTAGAATAGATCATAAGATAGCTGAGATAACCAGATTCTTAAAGACCTGGCTATAGGTACAGAAAACATGGCGGCGACACAAACGGCTGGGGTAGAGGCGTAGTCTTTTTGCAACAAAGTTGCAATTTTCCTATCCATGGGATCTTTAATAACGGATGCTTCATCAGAAGGGAAAGTAGCTTTTTTAGATAAGCGAGCAACCGCTAAATCAACTTTTGGCACTGAGGCCCACTCAGCCGAAAAACTTATATAGAGATTTCAACCTGGATCCTGGACCAGATTTTTTATCAGTCCCATCCCAGTCTTGTTTAATCCATTCATTTAGGACAGGATGCCCAGGGAAAAAATTCCCTTTAGTTTTTGGAAAATAAAACAGCTTGCCTGATTTAGATTTTCCAAAGGTATCTTTATCAGTCTCTAATGTACATTTTACTGCTTTAAGCAGATCAGGCAATTTACCTTCATGAAAAATAAAATATTCATTTGGATCACACTCATATGAGGAGTCAGAACCCACTTTACCCTCAGACAGGCATTCACTCTCAGAAGAGGAGGAGATCAGCTGTGGTGGAGGAGATCAGCTGCGGTGGAGGAGATCAGCAGTGGTGGAGGAGCTCAGCTGTGGTGGAGGAGATCAGCTGTGGTGGAGGAGCTTAGCTGTGGTGGAGGAGATCAGCTGTGGTGGAGGAGATCAGCTGTGGTGGAGGAGATCAGCTGTGGTGGAGGAGCTCAGCTGTGGTGGAGGAGATCAGCTGTGGTGGAGGAGATCAGCTGTGGTGGAGGAGATCAGCTGTGGTGGAGGAAATCAGCTGTGGTGGAGGAGATCAGCTGTGGTGGAGGAGCTCAGCTGTGGTGGATGAGATCAGCTGTGGTGGATGAGATCAGCTGTGGTGGATGAGATCAGCTATGGTGGATGAGATCAGCTGTGGTGGAGGAGATCAGCTGTGGTGGAGGAGATCAGCTGTGGTGGAGGAGCTCAGCTGTGGTGGAGGAGATCAGCTGTGGTGGAGGAGATCAGCTGTGGTGGAGGAGATCAGCTGTGGTGGAGGAGATCAGCTGTGGCCTTTTGTTTGCTTATAGAAGTGAGTTGTTCTTTAAACCATAATAAAAAGTTCATATTTCCAGACTGAATAGACGTAGTAGGAGACAAGCAATCAGTGCAGACATTGGTAGATAATTCATCAGGCAGGGGTTGCTGACATTTTTGACATACCTATATCATGCATATCAGTTTGTAATAGACTGAACATGGAAGTCCAAGTAGTTTGACCCCGGATCCCCCAGGAACCACCATACTTACCGCAGTAAGCAGCGGATGAAGCGGTCTGGCTGAGCGCTCCGGCATCCCGCCGGCACTGAAGTTAAGTAGTTGAACTTCCAGTCTGCGATCACGTCTCCGGCTCCCTCACTCACTGCCGCTTTCCTCTCAGTGCGCATGCGCTGGTAATTTTCAACGTGCACGCGCCCTTCCAGCGATTCTTCTCGTCAGCATGATCACTGGCTCAGTGAGGAAAGCGGCAGTGAGTGAGGGAGCCAGAGACGTGATTGCACAATGACAAGTAGAACACTGCTCTTGCGCGATCCCGGCCTCACACACAGGATGTCAATCAGAGAAAGGAAGACGGGTAAGGGGCGGGCTTAGTTTGAATTGAAGCAAGGAGGCTGCTGCCCCCTTCACTTCAAGCTGACTCTGAGGAAAGGGAAAATCTGGATTATAACTGTGTTTCTTTCAATTTTAGAAACACAGACAGAGGAAAACCACTATTAGGAACACGCTGGAGGCCCCTATAAGGTAATGTTTGCGGTTTAGTCATGTGCTGCCAAGGACGATAAGGAAATTTGTTATTGCTGTAATCATAATGAGCAGCAGGCTCTAGTTAAGGCCTCATGCACACCGCCATTGCCCGTCTGTGCCTGTATTGTGGCCCGCAAACAGCATTCACTTGAATGGGTCTACAACCCGGAGGGTCTGGTGTGAGACAGGGAAGTGCTTCCACGGGGTTTCTGTCCATGCATGCAACTTGAATGGGTCTGAATCCGTCTACGGAATATGCACCGATGTCGCCTGTGCATTGGGTTGGGGTCGCCAATGCACGAAACGACGAATCAACGGCATGAACCCTAAAGGGTATGTGTCATCAAAAAATAAACTATGTTTTATATTTTTATGTTTAACATATTTTCAACCCCTTAGTGACCACCAAAATGCCTTTTTACGGTGGTCACTAAGGGGCCTCAGGCTGGGCCGTCGCCTTTTCATGGCAGCACAGTCTAAGCGCTGCACAGGTCTCACATGCAGTAGAGAGTGGGGGCTCAGCTCTTTAATCCCTTACATGCCGTCGGCAATGGCATCCGCCGCATGTAAGAGTTGTGGGGTGCCAATCTCAGTGAAGGCAGGCCGGGAACTAGTGTAGGCCTCAGGCCTGCCTCCACTGTTTCCCACTTTTTAAAAGCGATCACAAGTTTGTCTATTATACTGTAGTTCCCTTGTGGGACTATGAGATGGTTAAAAAATGGTCTAAAAAACTGATTTCAGATGGAACTGGCTCAAACGGATGTTAAATAGTAACATAGTAACATAGTATATAAGACCGAAAAAAGACATTTGTCCATCCAGTTCGGCCTGTTTCCTACAAGTTGATCCAGAGGAAGGCAAAAAACCCCTGTAAGGCAGAAGCCAATTTTCCTCACTTAAGGGGAAAAAAGAATTCCTTCCCGACTCCAATCAGGCAATCAGAATAACTCCCTGGATCAACGACCCCTCTCTAGTAGCTGTATAGCCTGTAATATTATTACACTCCAGAAATAAATCCAGTCCCCTCATGAATTCCTTTATTGTACTCACCATCACCACCTCCTCAGGCAGAGAGCTCCATAGTCTCACTGCTCTTACCGTGAAGAACCCTTTTCTATGTTTGTGTACAAACCTTCTTTCCTCCAGACGCAGAGGATGTCCCCTTGTCACAGTCACAGTCCTGGGGATAAATAGATGATGGGAGAGATCTCTGTACTGACCCCTGATATATTTATACAGAGTTATTAGATCTCCCCTCAGTCGTCTTTTTCTAAAGTGAATAACCCTAATTTTGATAACCTTTCAGGGTACTGTAGATCCCTCATTCCAGTTATTACTTTAGTTGCCCTCTTCTGAACCCTCTCCAGCTCTGCTATGTCTGTCTTGTTCACAGGAGCCCAGAACTGTACACAGTACTCCATGTGTGGTCTAACCAGTGATTTGTAAAGTGGTAGGACTATGTTCTCATCATGGGCGTCTATGCCCCTTTGATGCAACCCGTTATCTTATTGGCCTTGGCAGTAGCTGCCTGACACTGGTTTTTGCAGCTTAATTTGCTGTTTATTAAAATTCCTAGATCCTTTTCCATGTCAGTGTTACCGAGTGTTTTACCATTTAATATGTACGGGTGACTTGCATTATTCCTTCCCATGTGCATAACTTTACATTTGTCAGTGTTAAACCTCATCTGCCATTTTTCTGCCCAAGCCTCCAATCTATCCAGATCCCTCTGTAGCAGAAAACTGTCCTCTTCAGTGTTAATTACTTTACACAGTTTAGTGTCATCTGCAAAAATAGATATTTTACTGTGCAGGCCTTCTACAAGATCATTAATAAATATATTGAAGAGAATAGGGCCCAATACTGACCCCTGAGGTACCCCACTAGTTACAGTGACCCAATCTGAGTATCTACCGTTAATAACCACCCTCTGTTTTCTGTCACTCAGCCAGTTACTTACCCACATACAGACATTTTCTCCCAGTCCGAGCATCCTCATTTTATATACTAACCTTTTATGAGGTACGGTGTCAAATGCTTTGGAGAAGTCCAGATATACGACATCCATTGATTCGCGCTGTCAAGTCTAGAACTTACCTCCTCATAGAAGCTGATTAAATTTGTTTGGCATGACCGATCCCTCATGAAGCCATGCTGATATGGCGTTATTTGCTTATTTTCATTGAGATACTCCACAATAGCATCTCTTAGAAACCCTTCAAACAGTTTACCAACAATAGATGTTAAACTTACCGGCCTATAATTTCCAGGCTCTGTTTTTGGACCCTTTTGAATATTGGCACCACATTTGCTATGCGCCAATCCTGTGGAACATTCCCTGATATTATAGAGTCCGTAAATATCAGAAATAATGGTCTGGCTATGACATCACTTAATTCCCTTAGGATACGGGGTGTATGCCATCCGGTCCTGGCGATTTGTCTATTTTAATCTTTTAAGTCGCTGTTGTACTTCTTCCTGGGTCAGACAGGGCACTTTTAATGGGGATTTACTTTTACATTCTGCATTTCATCTGACAGTTTATTTTCCTCAGTGAATATAGTGGAGAAAAAAATATTTAATAGTTTTGCTTTATCCTCGTCGCTCTCTGCAACACCCCCTCATTGCTATGTAGAGGGCCGACTCCTTCAGATTTATATTTTTACTATTTATATAATTGAAGAACATTTTAGGGTTAGTTTTACTCTCTTTGGCAATTAATCTCTCGGTCTCTAGTTTGGCAAATTTTATTAGTTTTTACATATTCTATTTTTTTCCTTATAGTTTATCAGTGCTTCCTGACTCCCCTCCTGTTTTAGCGATTTATATGCTTTCTTTTTGTCATTTATTGCCTTCTTTACGGTTCCATTTATCCACATTGGTCTCTTATTGTTCCTTAGCCTTTTATTCCTATAAGGTATGTACCTCTCACAATTAGATGTTACAATGCTTTTAAAAATCTCCCATTTTATGGTTGTATTTTTATTTTTGAGGACTTTGTCCCAGTTAGTTAGGCCTATGGTCTCGCTTAGTTGGCTAAATTTAGCTTTTTTGAAGTTTGGTATTTTTGTTCCTCCCTTTAGAAACTCTCGTTTGAAGGATAATTGGAAGGTTATAACTTTATGGTCACTATTTCCCAGGTGTCCCCCAACCTGCACATCTGTTGTTCTATCAGGTCTATTGGTTAATACTATGTCCAGTATGGCCGTCCCTCTAGTGGGGTCCTGAACCAGTTGGGAAAGGTAATTGTCTTTGGCTATTGCCAAGAACCTGTTTCCTTTATGGGATGTACAGCTTTCAGTTTCCCAGTCTATATCTGGGTAGTTGAAGTCCCCCATGATAACGACTTCATTATGATTTACGGCCTCGTCTATCTCGTTTAGTAATAGATTTTCTGTGGACTCTGGTATATTAGGTGGTTTATAATACACTCCTATTAGCATTTTATTATTGTTTTTTGCTCCATGTATTTCTACCCACAGTGACTCCACATGTTCATGTCCCTCAGAGATGTATTCTCGAATTACGGGATTTAGACACGACTTCACGTAGAGGCAGACCCCTCCACCTCTCCGGTTTTGACGATCCTTTCTAAACTGATTGTAACCTTTTATATTAACTGCCCAGTCATAGCTATCATCCAGCCATGTCTCAGTTATTCCCACTGTCATAGCTATCATCCAGCCATGTCTCAGTTATTCCCACTATGTCATAGTCCTCCTCACACATCACTAATTCCAGTTCACCAGTCTTGTTAGTCAGGCTTCTGGCATTAGTATACATACATTTGACAGGTTTATGTGTATTTTTGACCCTACATCTTTCATTCTGAGCTGTTCTAGTCCCCTCTTCCATTCCTCCCCCAGACACACTACCTCGCCCCTGGTCTCTATCTGCACTATCTTCCCCTCCTATAACGTAATTACCCTCCCCCCAGTCCCTAGCTTAAACACTCCTCCAACCTTCTAGCCATCTTTCTCCCCAACACAGCTGCCCCTTCCCCATTGAGGTGCAGCCCGTCCCTACGATAGAGCCTGTAGCCAACAGAGAAGTCGGCCCAGTTCTCCATGAACCCGAACCCCTCCTTCCTACACCAGTTCTTGAGCCACTTGTTAACCTCCCTAATCTCCTGCTGCCTTTCTTGTGTGGCTCGTGGTACAGGCAGTATTTCAGAAAATACTACTTTTGAGGTCCTTGCCCTAAGCTTTTGACCTAAATCCCTGAAATCATTTTTAAGGAGGCTCCACCTACCTCTAACTTTGTCATTGGTTCCGATATGGACCATGACCGCTGGATCTTCTCCAGCCCCTCCCAGTAATCTGTCAACCCGATCCGCGATGTGTCGAACTCTAGCGCCAGGAAGACAGCACACTGTTCGGCGATCACGGTGTTTGTGACAGATTGCCCTATCTGTACCCCTAATAATTGAGTCTCCCACTACCAGCACCTGTCTGGCCTGCCCTGCTCTCCTGGTCCCCTGCTTACTGGAGCTGACATTCCCCTGACTGGCAGAGGAAATGTGCAACAGAATCCGTTTTGTTTACAGCAGCCTGTAAAAAAAACGCATATTGTGTAGAGATAAGCAAATCGACTTCGGATGAAACATCCGAAGTCCATTCGCATAAAACTTCGGTCCAATACTGTACGGATATTTTTTTAGAGTAAAAATTAATCTATGAAGTTATTACGCGAAGTCACGTGAGACTTCACAAAGTAGTAACTTCGGCTCATCTGAGCCAATACATTCTAATACTGTACGGAGCGCTCGCTTCATCCGAAGTCGATTCTCTCATCCCTAATCCTGTGCATAAGGGCACACGTCAGTTGCAATTTGCGGCCCCAATGCAACGGCAACATCCGTGTGGATACCACAGACGGATCCAGAGCCATTCAACTTGAATGGGTCCGTAATCTATCCGCAGCGCAAAAAAATAGAACATGTTGTATTTTTTTGCGGTGCTGAGGCACCATAGTACTTCTGTGGGCTTCCGATCTATGCCTCTGTGTTCCGTACCGCACCTTTCAGATTGCGGACCTATTCAAGTGAATGGATCCACATCTGTGATGCGGGGTGAACACGGCCAGTACCCGCATATTGCGGACCCGCTGTTTGTAGGTCCCAATACGGGCACACCCGAGCAACAGTCGTGTGGATGAGGCCTAACTGATGCACAGGATGGTTTTTTTAGACTTTTTTTTTTTCTTCTGTTCTTCTGACAATTCAGAAAAACCGAAAATGAAACGGAGATGTAAACTCTCCCTTACCTGCTTATCTGTCATTCTAATCCTGCCTGTAATAATATCACCTATGTGTAAAGATAAGACAGGATCCACCATTCACAATAGGTGATTGCCAAAGCTTTTTCTTACTCTTTCCTTCCACAATGCATAGTTGCCAACTGTCCCAAATTTGCTGGGACTGTTCCTGATTTTCAGAGACAGTCCTGGCAAATTTGTGCTGTCCCAGCTATCACAAACCTCGCCCATAAATGGTTGTCTCTGATGGGTCAGGGGCATTCCTGGAGGCGGGGCTTTTATGCCCAGATTTTACCAACTAAAATATTGGTAAGTATGCAAATGAGCATGCCTAGAAACCTCTTCCACAGAAGTCTGATGGGGCAGGGCTAGCCGGAGAGTAAACCATGTGATCAGCAGATGGAACGTTGCGCCATTACAGGAGGCGCTACATTGTTTCTGTCACATGACCAGGGGACAGAGGAGACCTCAGAGCAAACTTTAATGGGTGTTTTTCTTCAATCACACCCATACGTTTTCTCTGCCCCTTTAACCAGGCCTCCCTCTCGTTTTCACTATATTTTGGAAATGGATGTCTATGAAGAAGATTTCTTCTTCTCCTGGGATCGGTGTATGTTTTATCTCATCTACAGATCAGAGTTTGCGAGAAATATTCCAAGACATTTGCTAACAGCAATTCAAAACCAAACGATTACCTCCCTGCCTCCTGAACACACACCTAGATGGCCACCTGTGAATCATAAGATAGCCGCAATTCCTGTTTCAACCATGATACAGATAATGTTAGGCAGTTTCACCCCTGCGGTAAGGCCCTGGATAGTCACATCTACTTTCTTAAGGTTCTTTTATGTTATACAATGATTTAGGCGTCTACATCAAGAACGTCAAACTAAATAGTTATCACTTGTTGTTTTATGCTTTTACACTACTTGATCACTGATCACTTTCGATTGATTTACCGATTTGTTTAAAGAATTATCTATTAGTGTAAAGTGGCCTTTAGTGAGTGGCAAGAACCTGAGAGGATTCCCCTCACCTGAGAAACTGTATTGAAAGTCTTCCTCCAGAATTTCCTGTCTACCGTAAGTCCTGCTCCCCCCCACACACAGAGAAATCCTATGAGTCCTGCTTTCCCCTCCCACTCGTATAGAAAGCCTGTGAGTCCTGTTTTCCCCTCCCACTCGTATAGAAAGCCTGTGAGTCCTGCTTTCCCCTCCCACTCGTATAGAAAGCCTGTGAGTCCTGTTTTCCCCTCCCACTCGTATAGAAAGCCTGTGAGTCCTGCTTTCCCCTCCCACCTCGTATAGAAAGCCTGTGAGTCCTGCTTTCCCCTCCCACTCGTATAGAAAGCCTGTGAGTCCTGCTTTCCCCTCCCACTCGTATAGAAAGCCTGTGAATCCTGCTTTCCCCTCCCACTCGTATAGAAAGCCTGTGAGTCCTGCTTTTCCCACCAATTTATGTAGAAAACCTTTCTCTATAAGTGGGTGGGCGAAACAGGACTCACAAGCTTTCTATACAAGTGGACAGGGAGTGCAGGACTCACAGGCTTTCTCTATGAGCCCTAACAGAAGTTAAACATCCTTTTACATGAGAATATTGTATGAAATCATAGAAAATTCTATATCCCAGATTTCAGTATTTCTATCTCATATTCTACCCTCAGATAGAAGACCTGACAGATCTTTCAACCTTCCTCTATAAGTGGGTAAGGGAAGAAGGACTCGCAGGCTTTCTCTATGAGTGGTTGGGGAAGCAGGACTCACAGGCTTTCTCTATGAGTGCGTGGGGAAGCAGGACTACCAGGCTTTCACTAATCTATAGGTAGATAAGGGAGGCAGGACTCACAGGCTTTCTCTATGACTGGGCAGGAGAAGCAGGACTCACAGGCTTTCACTATAAGTGGACAGGGAAAGTAGGACTCACAGGCTTTTACTATAAGTGGGTGGGGGAAGCAGGACTCACAGGCTTTCACTATACGTGGACAGGGAAAGTAGGACTTACAGGCTTTCACTATGAATGTGCAGGAGACGCAGGACTCACAGGCTTTCTATATGATTGGACAGGGGAAGCAGGACTCACAGGCTTTTACTATAAGTGGGTGGGGAAGCAGGACTCACAGGCTTTCACTATACGTGGACAGGGAAAGTAGGACTTACAGGCTTTCTCTATGACTGGGCAGGAGAAGCAGGACTCACAGGCTTTTACTATAAGTGGGTGGGGGAAGCAGGACTCACAGGCCTTTACTATAAGTGGACAGGGAAAGTAGGACTCACAGGCTTTTACTATAAGTGGGTGGGGGAAGCAGGACTCACAGGCTTTCACTATAAGTGGACAGGGAAAGTAGGACTCACAGGCTTTTACTATAAGTGGGTGGGGGAAGCAGGACTCACAGGCTTTCACTATACGTGGACAGGGAAAGTAGGACTTACAGGCTTTCACTATGAATGTGCAGGAGAAGCAGGACTCACAGGATTTCTCTATGAGCCATAACAGAACATCTTTTTACATGAGAATATTGTATCAAATCATAGAAAATTCTATATCCCAGATCTCAGCATTTCAATCTCAGTCATATTCTACCTTCAGATAGAAGTTTAACCTAGTTTGATCAAGCATCCACTCCACTGATTTCCTTGCCTTCTAGATCATCCATGTTATTCATATTTGGTGAGGCAACGGGGCTATAGTTCTGTAATGTCGGGACTCCGGAGCTGTTACTTTTCTGGAACATAGAGACTTGCTGTCATCATAACAGGGAAAGGCAAAGCCTGATACACAGCAGTGCAGCCCAGACAGGTACAGAGAGGCTGCAGCCGGCAGAGCATTGTATAACACTGCACGATCCAATACAAGGGAGCAGAGTGTGGAGCACATGTGCCAGACAAGCAAGGCCTCAGAAGTGCCCGGTCAGATTCTCCACTGCAGCAAAGAGAGAGGTCCTACTGTGGAGAGATAGAGATTGAGCACCAGGAGGGTCCCTCGCCCAGTAGCAGGATCATACCCTCCCTGTTATCAACACATCTTCTTAAAAGACAGAGTCCCCATTAAATACAAATTTACCTGTTGCACAATTTCAAAAGTTTATCGGCGTACTGCTAAATCATCATCCGTAAAGCTGTTCCAGTGTTACTCAGTTGTCAGAGTGAGTTTGTCGCCATCCACTTGCACCCCTTACAGTCGCATTACATATGCATCGCAGTTGTCCACTTACCCTAATAAAGCTGACATGGACATAACGAACAGGACTCTAATGATGACAATTTTTATGGATGTCATGGCGTGATATTATCCGATGGCACTTTACCCTCTGCAATGTAAAAACACGGCTCCAAAAACAAAGAAGCGTCTGCTCCCATTCACCTCACACTTCTACCTTGCCCTAAAATTACCTTTGTCACCTTTACTAGCTTAAAGGGATCTCAGACACGTGGGTCTGGAAACCATTATGATCACTGTATTTACAGATTCACAGGGAAGGAATGTTGCCCGTTCAGGCTGAACGTGGATAGTAATGAGGAGGGAAAAAATAATGATGTAGTTTTTAGTAATTGTCACACAGGTCGCTCCACCACCAGCCTGTGACTGACGCTTATTCACTGGAGTTATATTGTGCAAGGAAAACACCTTTTAAGAGTTTTGACATTCTGGAGCTGAAGCTCTTCATCCTCAGGCGTATCTGTCATGTCAATGGAGGACAGCCAAAATTGCTAAAGCTAAATTTACAGCTGCTGGTGATGAAAAGAGGTTATTCAGAATTAGAAAAACATTTTTCTTAAAAACAGTGCCACACCTGTCCACAGGCCGTGTATGGTACTGCAACTTCATTTACTTCAATGAAGATGAAAAGCAATACCCAACCTGTGGAGCTGTTTTTCTAATTTTGTACAACCCCTCTGAAGGGGTTTTAAGGTACTTATTAATTATCTAATTATAACCCCTAGCGGGGATCACGCTACCTGCTCCCGCCTCGCTCCGGCCTTGCAAACCGGTTCCCGTTCTGCCATGCTCCATTCTCTGGCTTGTTTACTTCTGGACTGCTATGAACATGGTCACGTGTGAAGCCAATGACGGTCCCCAACTGGCACTTGACCCCACTTGGGGACATGTCAACGTTGAGGCCGGTTATTGGCTGCAGCATCACATGTGACCCAGTCCATATCCGTCCGGAAATAAACAAGCCAGGGACTGGAAGATGTTGCAATGGGACCCAGTGCTGAAGGTTGAAGCAGCAGGGAGCAGGTATGTATGAATCTTTCATTAGGTGATCCGACCTAGGGGCCAAGGTAAATAGTTAAAATTTCATGGAGAACCCCTTTTAGGTGGTCATAGACATAACAGTAATCATTAAAGGGATGCTCCAATGTTGATACCCATTCACATTTGAAAGCCACCATGATGATAAGCTTATTAACATTAACCTAATGGCTGGGTTGCTCAGCTGAAATGTATCATAAGGGTAAGTTCACACCAGTAGATCTGATTGGCTAAAAGATGTCAGGCCACCTATCAAATCCTCTTGTGTTGCACCGATGCACCCCGCTGGTCCTTGTTTACTGAGACCACAGCGGCTGCGATTGGCTGTAATCGTCACTTGTGTTGATGTGATGTCAGAACTGCAGCATTGGGAACAAGCCATTTTGGGAGCGGCGGCGCTGGAACGGCACAGGGTCTAGTGGTTAAGTAATGCTTCTTTCATTATTTTATGACACTTCTCACCATTGCCCCATTTTTGGTTGATCCCCTTTAAGATATCTAATATAAAAAGGACCTGACCTAACGGTGGCCGTATACTTTAGGCTACTCTGAGATATGCATTAGAGGTAGAGGGATAGAATGCCGGAGTTCATCATATCCAGCATATGGCCGGAGCACTTCCAGAACCTCATTGACTATAATGGGACTTGGCTGGGATCAACCCGAGATTCGGAAAGAAAAAAAAGGGTTAGGTATTTGCTTTTGTCCAGCCAAATCCAGACGCTCATGCTGGAAACCGTTTGGATCTCCACTGGGTCCCATTATAGTCAATGAGCTCCAGTGGTGAACAGCAGTATCCAGCTATGCCGGATACGTGAACTCTGGCAGGCTAGCCGGATAGCTTTAACGCATATGTGACGGTTGAAGGCTCATTCAGCTGACAGCTGTTCCTCCTAACCACCCATACACTTGCACACTTAGCCAAAGGAGCATATTTTCACAATAGGGAAAGGGGAATAAATCACTACCAGATCATCCAACACCCCGATCCCTCTTACCCCCAACATTTCCCATTGGTAGACAGTCCGGACAGCTCCAAACATGTCCCGTTAGATTGAAATTCACAATATCCGGTCCTTCTTTCTCCTGACATCTGCTAGGAGATGGGACGCCCCATACACAGTAGATGGTCGGCCAACCTCGCCAGAATCGTCAGGATTGGTGGGTCACCCTTCGACCTGGGTGCACCTCTCCACTCTCACTTTATTGTCTCCTGATGTTGTTTTTGGCTTATTGTACGACCAGCAATTCCTTCCGCATGATGCCATCTAATATTTGCATAGCTTCTCAAGCTTATGAAAAGTAACTAGAACAAAGAGATGCTGTCTATAGTTTGTTAGTCTGTCTTATTTGTGTTGATGATGGGCAAACGAAAATTATGGGAGGTCGTGCGGAGATTTAAAGGGCAACGAAAACCAAAAAATAAGGTGAACCAGAACCCCAAATTAACCAATGATATTAGGAGATTATGGACTGTACACCTAGTGCAGCTCTATAGCCAAACTCACTCTACGAGTGGGATCCCTTAAAGGGGTTTTATGGGATTTTCATATTGATGACCTACTCTCAGGATAGGTCATCAATATGAGAACAGCGGGGGTCCGATTCCCGGTACCCCGACTGATCAGCTGTTTGAGGAAGCTACGGCGTTGTTCACCAGAGCTCGTAGGGACCTCCTCACAGCTTATCAAGCACAGTGCCGTACATTGTATAATGGCTGTGCTTGGTATCGCAGCTCAGCCCTGTTCACTTGAATGGGACTGAGCTGTCACCAATGAACGTGACGTCACTGGCCTAAGAAGAGGCCTAAGCACTTGTTGAAGCCCAGCGGCCTCTTCATACAGCTGATCGTCAGGGGCGCCAGGAGTCGGACCTCCACCAATCAGATATTGATGACCTATCCTGAAATATATGAAAACCCCTTTAATAGAGCAAGACAGAGGCCACTGTCCCCCATATATACCGGCAGTGATTGAGTGAGTTGTAGGCAGGGAATTCATTATGTAATGTGCCATATGCTGAGATTTATTCTCAATTTATTTTCCATGGGAACCCCGCATACACGTCCAGGCCTCCATTAACAGTGCCATCATCCTATTAACGGTGTCAGTGGTGTGTCCCCCAAGAAATAGTGCCCCAGCCAAGTGGTTGTCAATTAAAGTGGCACACCCGCATTTTTTGCCCATGTAATGCCAACTCCTCAGCAATATTCTAGTAGAGTCATTCATCTCAGCTCAGTGGCATCCACGCATTTTAAACCCTTTCATCAAGCGATAAAACAACCAAGGTTAATGTGGTTACAAAGGTAGCGATAGGGCAACCATAATTCAAATCTGAATCACAATAGGGCGGTGGCCTCGTAGAAAAGCTAATACTTAACTTTTATTTATACAATAATAAAATATTGCCCAAAAGTTTCAATGGTGTACTTATGCATTCAGTAGTGCAATTGATTCCAGTGCGCAGTAAAGAAAAAGGGAACGGTCTTAGCGCTTTAGTGGTGCACGGTACTTGGGGTCCCAAATCACAGAGCCGGGTATCGTACGCTAAAGGCCCCTACTTGGCCTGAGCTGTATTGTAATGGTCAGGTGGCTGAGCACTCGCCCTGATAAGGGCGACCCCTCTGAGCCGTCTCTAAACACTTCCTAGGATTCCCTGCTATTCACTCTAGTTAGCCATAAACCCAGCTCGGTGTAGGGATGTATAGCAGGGTCCTCACTTTTCAGTGGTGTCCTGACGCGTTTCCTTGGGTGGTGTAGCCTAAACCATCAGGAGACTAAAGGGAAGTCTGGAAGAGTGAGTGGTCCCGGTATAGATATCACCTGGACCTCTTCTAGATGTCCCCACCAGTTTTTTTATACCAAAGGACCATCGGGGAAAAGGAGGTTGCAGCTCGCATGGTGTATTTCCCCGCTATTGCACTATTGAACGCATAAGTACACCATTGAAACGTTTAGGCTATATTTTATTATTGTATAAATAAAAGTAAAGTATCAGCTTTTCTATGAGGCCACCGCCCTATTGTGAATCAGACCCTTTCCTCATGGGAAAGATTGTGGAAATTAGGGTTACTTAGTTTAGAAAATAGACGACCGAGCGGAGATCTAATAACTATGTATAAATATATCAGGGGTCAGTACAGAGATCTGTCCCATCATCTATTTATCCCCAGGACTGTGACTGTGACGAGGGGACATCCTCTGCGTCTGGAGGAAAGAAGGTTTGTACACAAACATAGAAAAGGATTCTTCACTGTAAGAGCAGTGAGACTATGGAGCTCTCTGCCTGAGGGGGTGGTGATGGTGAGTTCACTAAAAGAGTCCTAGAGGGGCCTGGATGTATTTCTGGAGTGTAATAATATTACAGGCTACAGCTACTAGAGAGGGGTCATTGATCCAGGGAGTTATTCTGATTGCCTGATTGGAGTCGGGAAGGAATTTTTTTGCCCTACAATGAGGAAAATTGGCTTCTACCTCATGGAGTTTTTTGCCTTTCTCTGGATCAACTATGTTACTATGGACAGACATGTCATGTGGTCCGAACTTCAGAATTCCATCATCCTCTACCATCCTTTTACAGGGGCAGATTTTTGCCTGTGTAATGAGTGCAGATCACAATACAGCATGTTGTTCGGCACCCGTTTAAGGACCTTCACCTAATCAAATAACTGTCCATACGAAAGGACGCATGATCAATTGGATTCTTCGTGCAGCTGTTCAATTATATTATTGTCGGCAGCACATCCCCAAATGACGATGTTTATGCCGACATAAAAGATCTGATCAGCGACAAGGGATTTCTTGTAGGTCTGCTGATTGTCGGCCTTTTACATGGTTTAGTGATTGGTAATAAACTTCAGCTAATAATGAGCCCATGTAAACAGCCCATAGCTGTTTATAATATCTATGTGTGCTGTGTGCAGAATCTCCAGTGTATTTTATCAAACGAGGCTTCACACTGCTGTTCCCTGCCTCCTGCTTGTAAGAGTTGACTGATAAAAACTTATCACCAGCAGGAGGCAGGAGAGACAGGCTGAAGTTGCATCACGTATGATACAAAGAGGCTATGTAGTGTGAGTTAGGGGACAGAAGTTCTATGTCTTTGATCTATCACTTGCTACTCTTAGGTGGGACGGTAGAAATGTAGTTTCTATTAGGAGAACTATATGAGGAGAAAGAAGCGACCAAGATGACAGACAAGTCATAAATGACACAAACTAAAACCGGTATACCCAAGGCACGCACAAGAGCCTTTGCATTATTCTTTAAATGGGGTTTTCTAAGATTTAGATATTGATGACCTATCCTCAGGCCAGTGGTCATAAAACTATTTCCATTCGGTAATGAGTAATGGCATTGGCTACCTATGCTGGTTGCCTATCGCTCTGCTCTTTTACAGAACATCTATGATTAGTGAATCCAACTCAGTTGCATTGTCTATTGGAGTCACATCTCATTTGAGGCATAGACAGCTGTCCTATACCTCTTCTGTACTTTACACTGCAGTTCTGCTTGCCCAAAATGAATTTAAAGCCAGCAAACCTAACCAGAAAGACGGTGAATAAAGACATGATTTCTGATACAGTGAGAAAACGTAAGATGATTAGGTAACGGTGACACAAATAAGGGGAAGAGAAAGCTGGAGTTCCTATTAAAGGGGCTGTCTACTTTGGACAATCTCTTTTTGTTAGTATGGTCCTGCTCCACCTGGTGTCCTGCAGCTGTAATCTATGGGGGGAGACCCGACAACAAGTATTGAACTTTCCTGTAGCGCCACCACAGGAGGAATAAGGTATTACATCGTGGACACTGAAATTAATAAGTCACCTAGTTACTAGGGTTTCACTATTGTAGCCACCTTTGCCCCCCCCCCCAAATTGTGGACTACCCTCAGAATTGTTTGTCTAAACCAGAAATCCCTTTAAACCCATTTCGGATTACCTGGGAGATCTTGACGGCTTCCTGTATAGACTATATGAACCATCCGCTCTCAAGAAGGACGCTCTTGTACCTACACAAGCTGCTGAGGAAAGAGTCCCCGTGTGACGCCTGATTCCTAAGGACACCCCACCCAGAAGGAACTGCTTTTATCTGAGACCTTCAGCTTCACTTTTCAGACATGTGACCAGAAAGATAAAGTTAACTGAGGTAAATAAGAGCGCTGCACAGTCTGTATGTCTATGCATAAGGAAACTGCATAAATAGCCATCGCTCAATTTCAGGTAATTACTGGATAGGCTCTGCAATCACTACATCCTGTATTATACTCCAGGGCTGCACTCACTATTCTACTAGTGGAATCACTCTGTACATACATTACTTATCCTGTACTGATCCTGAGTTACATCCTGTATTATACTCCAGAGCTGCACTCACTATTCTGCTAGTGGAGTCACTGTGTACATACATAACTTATCCTGTACTGATCCTGAGTTACATCCTGTATTATACTCCAGAGCTGCACTCACTATTCTGCTAGTAGAGTCACTGTGTACATACATTACTTATCCTGTACTGATCCTGAGTTACAGCCTGTATTATACTCCAGAGCTGCACTCACTATTCTACTTGTGGAATCACTCTGTACATACATTACTTATCCTGTACTGATCCTGAGTTACATCCTGTATTATACTCCAGAGCTGCACTCACTATTGTACTGGTGGAGTCACTGTGTACATACATTACTTATCCTGTACTGATCCTGAGTTACATCCTGTATTATACTCCAGAGCTGCACTCACTATTCTGCTGGTGGAGTCTCTGTGTACATACATTACATTCCTTATCCTGTACTGATCCTGAGCTACATCCTGTATTATACTCCAGAGCTGCACTCACTATTCTGCTGGTGGAGTCACTGTGTACATACATTACATTACTTATCCTGTACTGATCCCGAGTGACATGTTGTGTTACACACCAAAGCTGCACTCACTATTCTGCTGGTGGAGTCACTGTGTACATACATTACATTACTTATCCTGTACTGATCCAGAGTTACATCCTGTATTATACTCCAGAGCTGCACTCACTATTCTGCTGGTGGAGTCACTGCATACATACATTACTTATCCTGTACTGATCCTGAGTTACATCCTGTATTATACTCCAGAGCTGCACTCACTATTCTGCTGGTGGAGTCACTGTGTACATACATTACATTACTTATCCTGTACTGATCCTGAGTTACATCCTGTATTATACTCGAGAGCTGCACTCACTATTCTGCAGGTGGAGTTACTATACACACACATTATTTATCGGGTACTGTTAGAATACTCTGCAGACCTCACTTGAGCTATTCTAATTCTGTCCAGGATGTAGCTCTGTGCATTGCCTGCAGAGGGCACTGTTGTCTGTATCATTATTCTAGTGCTCTGGAATGTACCCGAATGCTGCAGCACACACTGTATATACTGTATATTCAGATATTACGGGGGAGGGGGCTGATATAGGTCATGATGCTCATATCTGTCATATAAACCGATAAAAACACAAAGACGTAGAATGAGTTTGAGCCTGGTGACAGCTAAAACCACCGCAGCCCACTATCTAAGGGGCCGCGTTCTTAGGGCCCAATGCTTGTTCTTTCCAATGTAGCAAATAATGCTGACATGACCCTTACCCATAAGTCCAGAGAAGGGAGGATGACTGGGGTTAACTCAAACTGGGCTCCCCGTCCATGGGTCCCTTCTCATTTGCAATGGCTATATAGTATAGTACATATAGTATATATATATATAGTACATATACTACACTTACCCCTGTATGGTATATTTCAGTATGGTCCTGTAATGCTGGGGATCCACCTATTCCGCAATATCTATACACAGACTATGTCTGCTCTCATACACACCGAGTTACGTCAGAGGAATGTTTTTGGATTGGAGCAGGACATACCTGCCCTGCAGACATTGCCCCAATAAGCTTCCACCCACCTGCCCAGCTTTACCTGGCTGCGTCACTTATTACAGATGTGACCCGGGTCTTCTCTCCCACCTCTGCCCCTGTTTGTCCTCTCATTGCCATTGTCCTATGTAATGTCAGTGTTTGATCAGTGATTTCCATCAGTGATTGTGAACCAAAACCAAGAGAGCTGCCTACACAGAAATTAGGTGTACTGGAAAGATTCGCACCTCTTCTCTTTTTCTGACCCGCACATGGTTTTAGATCATAATCACTGATGGAAATCACTGACCAAACACTGACCCCAAATGAGAGGTTTCTGCAATGGCCTTATAATGAGGACGACGTCATGGTGACAGAAAAAAAACAATGGAGCCTAATACATTTATGTCTCAATTCTTCAGTATTTTGTAACATATTTGTTTGCTGTCAGTGAATGAAGGTACCCTTGTTTCCATTCATAAGCAGTAATCCTGTACACAGCTCCTCCTGCTCTCAGTTGTACCGCTTTAGGCCCCACTGGCACCTACACTTCTCTCTAGAACGGGGCTCCCAATGTGAAGAAGAGCAAATCGCACATGCACAGCGTGCTCTCCATTGACACATAGGAAACTGCAGGAGATGCCTGCTCAGCCAATCACTGGCCACAGTGGTGACCCAGATTGGCTGAGCATCCAACTCATGTGTATCAACTGGGACCAGGAACCGGAGACCAGTAAGGCCCCTTTCACACGGGCGAGTTTTCCGCGCGGGTGCAATGCGTGAGGTGGACGCATTGCACCCGCACTGAATCCGGACCCATTCATTTCTATGGGGCTGTGCACATGAGCGGTGATTTTTTAACGCATCACTTCTGCGTTGCGTGAAAATCACAGCATGCTCTATATTCAGCGTTTTTCACGCAACGCAGGCCCCATAGAAGTGAATGGGGCTGCGGGAAAATCGCAAGCATCCACAAGCAAGTGCGGATGCGGTGCGATTTTCCCGCATGGTTGCTAAGAGACGGGACACGATCTTTATTATTTTCCCTTATAACATGGTTATAAGGCAAAATAATAGCATTCTCACTACAGAATTCTTAGTAAAATGTGGATGGAGGGGTTAAAAATAAAAAAAATAAACTCACCTTATCCACTTGATTGCGTAGTTGCGATCTCTTCTTCATTTATTAGCTGCCATCTAAAGGACCTGTGATGACGTCACATCACATGGTCCAATCACATGGTCCATCACCATGGTGATGGACCATGTGATGAGCTCAGTGACCTCATCACAGGTCCTTTAGCCGACAGCTAATAAATGAAGAAGAGATCGCAACTACGCGATCAAGTGGATAAGGTGAGTTAATTTTTTTATTTTTAACCCCTCCATCCACATTTTACTAAGCATTCTGTAGTGAGAATGCTATTATTTTCCCTTCTAACCATGTTATAAGGGAAAATAATAAAATCTACAGAATACTTAACCCGAAACTGGACTTCAGTGATGGGTACCAAACATGCCGATTTTTCCCACGCGCGTGCAAAACGCATTGAAACGCTTTGCACTCACGCAGAAAAATCGCGCATTTTCCCGCAATGCACCCGCCTCTTATCCGGGCGTCAAACGTGACGCCCGTGTGAAAGAGGCCTAAGTGGAAGAACATCAGTGCCTGGGGATCGGAGAAATCTCTTATTTTTTAAAGGGAGTCTTTCACACCAAATAAGCAATTTCTAACAGTGAGACCATTCTGATCAATATAGCCCCCACATTAAAATGCTTCTTACCCTAATGCTGTCCGATCCACAGATCTTCTTAAAATCACTTTTATTCAATATGCAAATTTCTGGTGAAGGTGCCCAGGGGCGGCATTGTAACGGCCGGTGCCTAGGCCTCGCGGTCATTTTCATATGATACCACTCCCCTCTTCACCCAGTCGGCCCTCCCTGTGTCTTGATCTTCTCCTCCTTCCTTCCCGTGCCTGCGCACTGGACACTCTGATGCTTCTGCCATATGTTTTTTTTTACACTTTTCTGTAGTTCCCATAGGGAACTATAACAATCAATGATCTGATTGCTATTATCATATACTCCAATGCAATAGCATTGGAATATATGAGAAAATCGCATATTTCCTATGGAGCCTATTACAGGCAAGACTCCATAGGAAATACTACAGAGCAGCCAAGGTTTCATTCATAGAGACCCAGGCTGCTGCATGCACGCTCCGGCTCCTCCGATCGCCAAACTTTCGGTTTGTGCGCTCTCGGATGCCGTGGTTAGGATTGACCACGGCATCCGAGGGGTTAGATGTCCGCGCTGGTCACGGACATAAGCTGCAGGTGTCTGCTTCAAGAAGCAGGCGGCCACCCGCAGCTATGGCACCCACATCAGGCAGGAGCGGGCGCCATGTTTAGGTAGCGGACACAGGACGGACCCGTACGTCCTGTGTCCTTAAGAGGTTAAATAGCTGATCAGCAAGAGCGTCTGGTGTAGGACCATCGTCGTCCTGATATAGATGACCCATCCTGAGAATAGGTCATCAATATCAAAATCTTGGACAATGCCTTTAGGACTTTTGCTCAAGTCATAGAGGGTTCTGTAGATTCTTAGCTATTACAGTTCCTAGACGGGCTTCTACTGAATGGAAAATCTATTACTTGCTAAAGGTAGTAGATACACCCCAGTCCTGATGCTTGAGCGGGCCCAAATACTCCTCTGTTACATTAGAAGACATATTTTGCAATGGGGCCCAAAAGTTCCTCGTGTCTGTGGTGGCATATGACGATCCATATTCTCAACATTGTTTCTATTTCATATGGGAGTCATCTTCGGAGCGATATCTTCAGATGTATAGACTGTGAACTAGCCGCCGTGGGACATATTGCACACATTGGACCCAACATGTTGTAGGGCTCCTCTAGCTTTGCTTAGGAAATCTCTGATCTACAAGGGTTTGTGTTAACCACGGAGATAAACTCTGCTCCTTGTTCTGAGACGTTGTAGCAGGAGTGGGGTTATTGTAATTAGAAGCAGTTGTACTCCTGGCCAGAGTGGAGGAGGGGATGGAGGTCTTGTCTGACTGAGGATTCCCATGACATTAAGGTCTAGAGTGAGTAATCCAGATCTGTAACAGCCCGAGAGCCTGACTATAAAAGGAAGGGAGAGGGCTCTGTCGTCTTGGGGAGGAACACAGACCTGTAACCATAGAGATCAAAAATGGACCATGAGGAGGAAGTGAATTTTATTTGTTGAAGGGAGGGATGTGTGGTCCTAGGAAGGGAGCGATGTGAAGTTCTGAGGAGGACACAAGGCCTGGAGGAAGAAGGAATTGTACAATCCAAGGAGGAAATGTTCATTCGAGAGGATGGATTCAGGGCCAGAGTAAGATAAGGAATTTGCTCGAGGAAACATGTAATTTGCAGAGACTTAGAAGAAGACATGTGTGTGGTCCTTGGGGAGAAGTGGGTGGGTGCTTAGTTAGCCCTTGGAGATGGACATTGATAAAAAGTAAAAGATGGATATTAGATGAATGTCGGACATTTAATGCAGATGTCCCAACGCTCCCTGATTGTAAAGGTTGGAGTAGATGGATTTCAACATGGTCGAACCTTTGTTTGGTGATGTCACCATTAGAGGTCTCCCTGTTGAGCTGTTGTGTGTATGTGTATGGGGAGGGCCAGGAGCAATATGAGTATTTGACCCACAGCAATCTAAACCTAAATGGCCACCTGTAGGTCCTTAAGATAAATAGGGTGAAGGGGGGTTTGCCGTATGAACAATAAAATAGGGTATCAATAATGGAAAAGATGGAGTATGCTACAATGGGTAGGAAGACTGGAGTACAAGTATTTGCAGTAGGTACAAAGGAACATGATATACCAGTAGGATAGCAATAATGGAAAGGTGCATGGTACTATAATTGCGATATAGAGGATTTAGTATGCCACAAGAAGCATGGAGTGGTGGTCCCTACCTTATACAAATTAGAATATGGCACCAGTAGTGGGAAGGACAAGATCTGCAACTTACAGTAATGAGTAACATTTTTGTAAATCACATTTTGGCGCCTCTTCCAAAAGGTGGTGCTAGCGAGGAGGTTCTCTTTGCAAATTATTTTCCCATGGAGCATTGCCACCAAGTCTCTGTACACAGCTGGTCACCTTAAGGAGAACCAGTACCTCCTCTAAGATGCATCCAAGACATCTCAGACTCTTATTCTGTACTGATGAGGGGCAAACACCACAAAACAGCTGTCTGTGGAGGATATTTGGCTTGGCTATTTCCCTTTGTCATCTACCAAGGCTTTTAAAAAAGTCAGAATTTTACTCCTAGGGAGCCATTTCCAAAAGGTGGTGCAAGCGAGATGATTCTCATTCTCTGGGAGATACCTCTTTGCACATTACTTGCATATATTTTTCCATACACAGCTGGTCTCCTTAAGGAGAGCCAGTAAATCCCTAAGCTGGAACTACCCCTAAAAGACTACAAAAATACAAAATGAATTGAGGATGCCAGAAGCTGGGACCACTTCTTATTCTATGACCATGCACTGCGTTTTCTTCCTTTGGGAGCTAGTTACTTATGGGTGGGTCCTAGATGTAGCTAACTTACTACAGCTGTTTTCAGAAGTTATAAGGCATTGTGTTGTAAGGGTATTTTACAAGAAATAATTGGTCTTTGACATACTTAAGTATTGATTGGTTATTTCCCCTTTAATTATTATATTACCTTTCATATTCCTTGTAATATGATGAGTTAGAGATAGTCAATTTAAATATTCAAAGCCATTGTTCTGTGTCAGATGACCATATATTTTTTATCACTCAGCCTGCGTGAGCCTATTCATTCCCAAATCTTTAAATTCACGTTAAAACAGGCATTTATTCGCAGAGTCAACCACCATTTGTGAAATATATAGCCCCTGCTTGTTGCTCCTCCCAGGTTTTCCATTGAATACTGATATATGTTAGACATCTCCATAGAAAATCTGCATTAAATACCCTTATTTCTCTACCTATCAAAATATTATTTTTAATGCAGATAGTATTGCAATGACCTTAGTCCCTGCCGCTACCCAGAAATACAAGCAAACTAAGCCTGTTTTGCTTATCGCTCTGAGCCCGTCGCCGTTAATTTTTTCGGACTGTGGGAATTTTCCTGCTGCTGGAATATTTTCATCATGAGGAAAACATGATTTGTTTTTATTAAAGATCTGAGAATAGAAAAAGTGGATAAAAATACACGAGACAGGTTTATTATTGGAAGTCTGTCTAGAGAAGTCAACGGTGTCCTGAATATCAAGTAGATTTTCCACAATTTACTTCTCTGCCTCGAAAATGCAGTGACTCTCCGCACAATCCACCCTTCTACTTTAGCATTATGTTTCCCATAATTTGCTGTGCCCGCTATTAAGTGTGTTTCCCAAAAACAGCAGCTTTTTCCCACATTCTTGGTGGTACATGAGATTCCCAAAATCAACTTGTGCCTAAATATTGAGTCAAATTACTGCTCTGCCTCAACTTTGAGTCATTTTCCCACAGTAACTCCGTTGTGTTTGTTCAGTGTTAGCACGGTTTCAAATATCAACACCGTTATGTCAAAAAAGGCTACCCATAATTCATAGCTCATTGGTCTTTTATGTCAATTCCACTTCACCCAACAAATATTGCACTGAGCTTTTCATGTTAGGTCCTAGTAGGATTTAGAAGGTATGGGTCTACGATGTGGAGTTGAACATGAGGTATGTAAATTCACTGGAGGTGTAGTAAGGACAGGGATGAAGCTATAAGGGATGCAGAGGGAGCAGTTGTTCATGGACCTTAGTGCTGAGGAAACTCAAAGGTCCCTGTGTCACATAACAAGACACCAGTATCATAAAGGACACGTAATAGGTGGGTGGCCATGGTACAGGTCTTGCATTGGAGCCCAGGAGCCTCATGTTACATCTCGGAGTAAGAAATTTCGATCTTTGGCAACTCCTTATTCCGTGTAGTGAGTCCCTCTGCATCAGTACATTGCGTATTATGAGGTCCCTGAAGACTTGGCCACAGAACAGTTTGGCCTCAACCTCCTTGGAAGAACGAAATAAATCTCTTCTTCAAGGGACAAAGTGGCCTGGCAGGTCATGATGCCCCTGAGTCCATGAATATCTACATTTCATGACATGAACCAGCATTAGATCGGTGGCATCATTTTAATTTATTCTATGAGCTTCTTTTCACAATGCACATCGCCACCCATGTCCATGTTCACTTGTGCAAAAGCACCATGCTTTTCTTGTTTTCATAGTAACATATAAGGCCGAAAAAAGACATCTGTCCATCCAGTTTGGCCTATTATCCTGCAAGGCAAAAAAAAAAAAAACTGTGAGGAAGAAGCCAATTTTCCCCACTTAAGGGGAAAAAAATTCCTTCCCGACTCCAATCAGGCATCAGAATAACTCCCTGGATCAACGACCCCTCTCTAGTAGCTGTAGCCTGTAATATTATTACACTTCAGGAATACATCCAGGCCCCTCTTGAATTCCTTTATTGTACTCACCATCACCACCTCCTCCGGCAGAGAGTTCCATAGTCTCACTGCTCTTAGGGTACTTTCACACTAAAGTTAAAGTTTCCCGGTATTGAGCTCTGTTCTAGGGGCTCAATACCGGAAAAAAAGCGCTTCAGTTTTGTCCTAATGCATTCTGAATAGAAAGCATTCCGTTCAGCATGCATCACAATGTCTTCAGTTCAGTCCCTCTTACGGTATTTGGCCAGAGAAAATACTGCAGCATGCTGCTGTATTTTCTCAGGCGAAAATTCTAGAACACATGCTGGAAAGCAGGATCCGGCATTATTTTCTATTGAAATGTATTAATTTTGGATCCGGTACCAAGTGTTCTGGAAAAACGGATCCGGTTTTCCAGGATGCGCATGCGCAGACCTTTAAAAATGTGAAAAAGATAAATACTGGATCTGTTTTTCTGGATGACACCGGAGAGATGGATCCAGTATTTCAATGCATTTGTCAGACGGATCCGCATGCGGAAACAAATGGTATCCGTTTGCACACGGATTTCCGGATCCGGCAGGCAGTTCTAAGTCCTTTTCCATGTCAGTGTTACCCAGTGTTTTACCATTTAGTATGTACGGGTGACTTGCATTATTCCTTCCCATGTGCATAACCTTACATTTGTCAGTCAATTATGGGAATAAAAGGTTAAAGAACAAGAAAAAAACAATGTGGATAAATAGAACTGTAAAGAAAGCAATAAATGACAAAAAGAAAGCATTTCAATCACTAAAACAGGAGGGTAGCGAGGAAGCACTGAAAAACTATAAGCAACCAAATAGAATATGTAAAAGACAAATAAAAACAGCCAAACTAGAGACCGAGAGATTAATTGCCAAAGAGAGCAAAACTAACCCTAAAATGTTCTTCAATTATATAAATGGTAAAAGTATAAATCTGAAGGTGTCAGCCCTCTACAGAGTAATGAGGAGGGAGTTCCAGAGAGCGATAAGGAGAAAGCAAAGCTATTAAATATTTTTTTCTTCACTGTATTTACTGAGGAAAATAAACTGTCAGATGAAATGCAGAATGTAAAAGTAAATTCCCCATTAAAAGTGCCCTGTCTGACCCAGGAAGAAGAACAGCGGTGTCTTGAAAAGATTAAAATAGACAAATAGCCAGGACCAGATGGCATACACCCCCGTATCCTAAGAGAATGAAGTAATGTCATAGCCAGACCCTTATTTCTGATATTTACAGACTCTATACTGACAGGGAATATTCCACAGGATTGGCGCATAGCAAATGTGGTACCAATATTCAAAAAGGGTCTAAAAACAGAGCTCAGAAACTATAGGCTGGTAAGTTTAACATCTGTCTTGGGTAAACTGTTTGAAGGTTTTCTAAGAGATGCTATCTTGGTGTACCTTAATGAAAATAAGCAAATAACGCTATATCAGCACAATTTCATGAGGGATCGGTCATGTCAAACTAATTTAATCAGACTTTGTCCAAGTTAGTTAGGCCTATGGCCTCTCTTAGTTGGCTAAAGTTTGCTTTTTTGAAGTTTGGTATTTTTGTTCCTCCCTGAAGAAACACTCTTTTGAATGACAATTGGAAG
This sequence comes from Bufotes viridis, assembly GCA_033119425.1. Taxonomy (NCBI): domain Eukaryota; kingdom Metazoa; phylum Chordata; class Amphibia; order Anura; family Bufonidae; genus Bufotes; species Bufotes viridis. The sequence goes on along the minus strand of CM065597.1, from coordinate 25,719,678 downwards.
GTTATTACTTTATGGTCACTATTTCCCAGGTGTCCCCCAACCTGCACGTCTGTTGTTCAGTCAGGGCTATTGATTAATACTAAGTGCAGTATGGCTGTCCCTCTAGTCGGGTCCTGAACCAGTTGGGAAAGGTAATTGTCTTTGGTTATTGCCAAGAACCTGTTTCCTTTATGAGATGTACAGCTTTCAGTTTCCCAGTCTATCTCTGGGTAGTTGAAGTCCCCCATAATAACCACCTCAATATGATTGGCCGCCTCGTCTATCTCGTTTAGAAGTAGATTTTCTGTGGACTCTGGTATATTAGGTGGTTTATAATAAACCCCTATTAGTATTTTATTATTGTTTTTGCCACCATGTATTTCTACCCACAGTGACTCCACATGTTCATGTCCCTCACTTATATCACTCTCGGACTGTGGGCTTTAGATAGGACTTTACATAAAGGCAGACCCCTCCTCCTCTCCAGTTTTGGTCGATCCTTTCTAAACAGACTGTAACCCTGTACATTAACTGCCCAGTCATAGCTATCATCCAGCCATGTCTCAGTTATTCCCACTGTCATAGCTATCATCCAGCCATGTCTCAGTTATTCCCACTATGTCATAGTCCTCCTCACACATCACTACTGTAATTCTAGTTCCCTAGTTTTGTTAGTCAGGCTTCTGGCTGAACTGTTCTAGTTCCCCCTTCCATTCCTCCCCCAGTCCCACTACCTTGCCCCTGGTCTCTATCTGCACTATCTTCCCCTCCTATAATGTAATTACCCTCCCCCAGTCCCTAGTTTAAACACTCCTTCAACCTTCTAGCCATCTTCTCCCCCAACACAGCTGCCCCTTCCCCATTGAGGTGCAGCCCGTCCCCACGATAGAGCCTGTAGCCGACAGAGAAGTCGGCCCAGTTCTCCAGGAACCCGAACCCCTCCTTCCTGCACCAGCTCTTGAGCCACTTGTTAACCTCCCTAATCTCCCGCTGCCTTTCTTGTGTGGCTCATGGTACAGCCAGTATTTCGGAAAACACTTCCTTTGAGGTCCTTGCCCTAAGCTTGTGACCTAAGTCCCTAAAATAATTTTTAAGGACGCTCCACCTACCTCTAACTTTGTCATTGGTTCCGATATGTGACTGCTGTATCTTCTCCAGCCCCTCCCAGTAATCTGTCAACCCGATCCACGATCTGTCAAACTCGAGCACCAGAAAGACAACACACTGTTCGACGATCCCCGTCTTTGTGACAGATCGCCCTATCTGTACCCCTAATAATTGAGTCTCACACTACCAGAACCTGTCTGGCCTCAGTGGCGGATCCAGAGCCTGGTCTCGGGAGGGGTACTTCCCACCATTTTTCGTCTCTGCAGTTTGACAAAAAAATAAAATAAACTTAGTTTACTACTTTTCCATCATCCTCCCATCTTCTGGACAAAACATCCTACTACCCCCAATACTGTACAGCTGTGGTCCCCAATAATGTGCCAGTAAGACTTGCCCCGATAGATGCCCCCCAATCATGTGCCAGTAACAAGTGCCTCTCCCCCCAATCATGTGCCAGTAACAAGTGCTTCTTTCCCCCAATCATGTGACAGTAACAAGTGCCTCTCCCCCCTCATCATGTGCCAGTAACAAGTGCCTCCCCCCATCATGTCCCAGTAACAAGTGCCTCTCCTCCCCTCATCATGTCCCAGTAACAAGTGCCTCCCCCCCCCCATCATGTCCCAGTAACAAGTGCCTCCCCACATCATGTGCCAGTAACAAGTGTCTCTCCCTCCCCATCATGTCCCAGTAACAAGTGCCTCTCCCCACCAATCATGTCCCAGTAACAAGTGCCTCTTCCCCCCAATCATGTCCCAGTAACAAGTGCCACTCCCCCCAATCATGTCCCAGTAACAAGTGCCTCTCTCCTCCTGCTCATCATATGCCAGTAACAAGTGCCCCTCCCCCCAATCATGTCCCAGTAACAAGTGCCTCTCCCTCCCCCTCATCATGTCCCAGTAACAAGCGCCTCCCCCCCCTCTCATCATGTCCCAGTAACAAGTGCCTCTCCCACCCCTCATCATGTCCCAGTAACAAGTGCCTCTCCCCCCCATTACGTCCCAGTACAAAGTGCCTCTCCCCCCCATCATGTCCTAGTAACAAGTGCCTCTCCCACCCCTCATCATGTCCCAGTAACAAGTGCCTCTCCCCCCATCATGTCCCAGTACAAAGTGCCTCTCCCCCTCCCTCATCATATCCCAGTAACAAGTGCCCCTCCCCCCCACTCATCATATCCCAGTAACAAGTGCCTCTCCCCCCCATCATGTCCCAGTAACAAGTGCCTCACCCCCTCATCATGTCCCAGTAACAAGTGCCTCTCCACCCCCATCATGTCCCAGTAACAAGTGCCTCCCCCATCATGTCCCAGTAACAAGTGCCTCTTCCCCCAATCATGTCCCAGTAACAAGTGCCTCTCCCGCCCCCATCATGTCCCAGTAACAAGTGCCTCTCCACTCCCCCCATCATGTCCAAGTAACAAGTGCCTCATCCCCCCATCATGTCCCAGTAACAAGTGTCTCTCCCCCCCCCCATCATGTTCCAGTAACAAGTGCCTCTTCCCCCCAATCATGTCCCAGTAACAAGTGCCTCTCCCCCCCATCATGTCCCAGTAACAAGTGCCTCTTCCCCCCAATCATGTCCCAGAAACAAGTGCCTCTTCCCCTCTGGCTGTAATATCATGTCTGTAATAAGAACACAGAGCAGAGGGGCCATAAACGGGACAGACACTGGGGTTGCTCACAGTTTGTGGTCCACAGCACTGCCCTGGCTCTGCTACATCCTGACATGTTGGCAGGATCCTCTCAGTACAGGGGAAACACAGGGGGCAGATCCTGCAGTCAGATCAGCCATTACAGCTTCTCCTCAGTCTCCCTTCCTCTTGCAAAAGTTTCTTTATTTTAGTTTTTAACAAGTGTCCCTGCTAAGCCCCTGCCAGCCCTGCACAGCCAGGAGTGCCAGTCCCAGAAGAAAAGCACCTCTGATACAAGCAGGACCCTTTAGGACCCAAACAGCAGCACACTCCTTCAGGCATGGACAAGGTAGCTCCTCCATGCCATGTGCAGGGATGGACCAGACAGGCAGCTGTGAAAGCAGGACAGGAGAGGGCGTGGCTGCCAATAGAAATGAAACCAGGCAGATCTGCTTAAGAAGATATATTAGTAAGTGTAATATCTCCCTACTTTCTTTATAGTTCTAATAAGTGCTAACCCCTTTAACTTGCCTGCCGAAGAATGTATCCGATATACTTACCTTCTCAAAGTTGTGTGCTTGGGAACCCATTCACATGATGCTCCTCTCTTTGGAAATCCTACAAATGCCAACATCACCTCTGTCTGAATACCAGGTTTCCAGTCTGGTCTATGGACGGGCACATCAAATCTGCCACTCAGGCTGGGGAGATGCTGTGGACGGGGCCAGAACTATTTGTCTCCTTGATACATGTGCAAACTCCTGAATCCACTTCATCTGCACATGCACCAAGGAGATGAATCGTTCTGATCGCATCCACAGCACCTCCCCCAGCCTGGGCTGAATAACATACACGTCTGTCCATAGAATGGACCAGAAACCTGGTATTCAGACTGAAGAATGTAATGTTGGAGGATGTAGGATTTCCGAAGAGAGACGTGTAACTTGACCAAGTTCTAGCGCAACCCATCCATGCAACTTTTAGGCAGTTAAGTATATTAGAGATTTTCTTCTGTAAGCAAGTTATAATTAATTACATTGGGTTGTTGGGTCCTGCTGGATCCAGGAAAACTCCTTTAAGACAGTGCTATAGATCATTGTCAATGTTCCTAAGCTTAGTACCCACTATGCAAACAAATTTCCTGAACGTACCCCCAGCTATGATCATACAGCTATGATCGAGCTGTATATTAAAAGACAGAATGAGGACAGTGTGAGACCCATGAGACATGGGGAATACTCCATGGGGTACCACATGTTGAGAACCTAGGTTGGCGAGCACTTACAGTATACAGTCCCTTCTGCTTCATAAGTGGATACCAGTGTTAGAAATGGCCAACAATAGGGAAGCTCTGTTACTTATTTGCATTGGCGCTAAGGAGCTCAAGGACCAGTCAATTCATGGCACTCCCTAACCAGGTCATGGAAGGTATCATGATGGTGGAAACAGATCAAGATAACCCTTACTTGCCCCCAAGTAAGTAAAGTTGTAGAAAAGAAAGATCAACCCTAACCTTGTATCCATCTGAGCACTGTAATGCTTTTAAAGGGGATGTCCAGTTTTCAAAAACCTTTTATATAGCCTATTAGAGAATTTAGAGTGAGGTCTCTAGTTAGGGTCCTCATTTCTTGTAGAGTGTACAGTGGTTGCAAAGAGCATGTCTCACTGGAGAATCTATTGGGCGAGGCATAAAAAAAGGTTATAAAAGTGTATAAAACACTTGACAAATTCAGTGCAAAGCATGTATGTGTTAGGAAATTACCTAGCCATGATCCAGTGGTTGTTGTAGGAGGGTTGTTATGTCAGCCACCCAAATCCCGGCTGGTCAACCTATCTGTGAGCCTGGACACCGAGCCAAACAGCTTTCTGGCTCTGTGTCCAATGCCAGAGCTAGGAGGGGGATTTAAAGGGGTTGTCCAGGTTCAGAGCTGAACCCGGACACAACTCGATCTGTACTCATTCACCATGAGTAAGTGGAGCATTGGAGCTTTTTACGCTCTGATGCTCCCCCTTGTCCTTCACACAAGGGCTGGTTGTTTACATTTGGACACTGCTAGGCAGAGGCTTCCATCTAGCAGTGATCCCGTTGACGTCCCTGGCTCTCATTGGCGGTCTTTAGCGCTGCCCTAGCTTAAAAAAACAGGCTAGGGCAGTGCTAAAGACCACCCATTAGTGCCGATGACATCACCGGGCTCACTGCTAGGCAGAAGCCTCTGCCTAGCTTACTCATGGAGAGCTTGGTATGTCACTGGATCTCAAGAAAATTCTGAAAATGCTGAATTGCACAGGGAAAGGGGGAGCATCAGAGCGTGAAAACTCATCTAAGTCAGGCATTTGTTTTTGCCTCTGATTTTGTCCTATCTCCTGTTCTATGTGCTTAGAACAGTTCTGCATTTCTGTTGGACCTTCCTGTGTATTGACCTTGGCTAGGTTCTGGGTTAACCCACTGTCTGCTGTCTTGGCCTCTGTTGACCCTCCTGGCTTTAATTGTGGCTTGTTTTACTCTCCTGCTACTCCTTGGCTTCTGATAGTTCTGCTACTTGTGAACTCTCACCGGTTTTCTGCAGCCTTACTCTACAGGCATAACCTGGGTACCTGACAGCCAAATCCAACCGGCCTCACTGTGGGCTGCGGTAAACACTTAGGGGTAGCCTTGGCTCTAGTAACCAGAGTGGTGAAGGAAGATAGGTAGCAGATTTAGAGTTTCCTGGCGGTGGTCCCAGATGTTGGCCATGTAACCTTTGTTTCTTTGCAGCTATTTGGTGCAGAATGCACCCTAAAGCTGGTATATTTTCAATTGTAAATCTGCCCCTTTGTGCTCAAGAGACCATTTGACATCTAACTCAGTAGAGAGAAAGAGATTTTTGGTCAGGGAAGGAGATTCAGTCCAGAAAAGAAGTGGACAGGGAACATTGCTCCAGTAGGTGCACATGTGTGTAAAGACCTGGTGTGTAGATCACTTGTAATGACCCGGAATGCCATTACCACTCCTTTTGGCATCTTGCTATTGTCTCCTGTGTGCTAATTCATATCACCTCATGTATTTCATATCATCTCTTAATAATATGCATAATTGTTCCTTTGAAACTGATATGTTCATGTAATAACCTGCTTTACCACAAGGTGGCAGCAACACTTGGCAGTGGTAGTTGCAGGGAATGGACTAGATTGTCCATTCTATCTGTTCCTCTAGAGGGAGAAGAAGAGGAGGAGTTTAGCTGGTAGACGAGTAGTCTAGCCTACCCCTCCTGGGGAAAGGTTGTGTGCAGTCTCACCCCTGCTAGGGGAATTTATCAGGCCTAGTCCTGTCTGGGCAGGTTCTGTTTGTTCTAGCCAACCTTATCACTGGAGGTTGTGCATATTGGTTGCATGTCCCCTCCTGGGCTTGCATTGCCTGAAATCCAAGCTAAAGCTAGAGCTTGAGGTACTCGCAGCCAGGACAGAGTTTCCTAGGATTATCTACAGTAAGGAACTGACTACTAACATAGCTGAGCTAAGAGAGCTATAGAAAGGACACAGCAGAGAGGAGTTTGTTGCCAGAGAAAGTATTTGCCTGCTGAAACCCATTGGAAACCAAGATAAAGTCTGTAAACTGTATAGATTACCGTTTATTACAAGTAAAGCAACTGTTCAACGTTTAACCAAGTCTGGACTCAACTTTATTCTACACCATCCAAGTTACTACCCCTTTGCACTTGCTTCGGACCACCATGTCTGGGATTCCAACCATATCCAAAGGTAGGAGCACCGTGACACGTGCTACACAACATCTTCAGGGATATTGTGGCCTATTCAACACCACTCTTGCCTTCCTACATTTGGGTACCTTCCATCATCTAAAGGGAGCCCTGTGCTTCTGCTGCTTAACCGCAGCTGGCATCACAACTACTTACTCTAATAGAGGGACATATAAGCCTAAATACTTCTAGAGGGGTAAGGGATCCCCCAGGCGTGCCCAGTGGGATGCTGCACACTCACAGCCAGAGCTTGGGTAGCAGAGTGGTCGGAGTACAAAATCACAGCCACAAAAGTATAAGTTACAGTCTTTTGATCCTGGAGCAGAGTATCAGAACAAGCCAGATAGTAGAGCCGCTGACATCAAGACATCACGTTACAATACCACTCATTGGACGAGAAGACTTCTTATAGTATCGTTAAAGGTCTATCTGCGGACAGCATGAAATGCTGAGGTCTAGCGCACACACTAAAACTCTGATCTGCACAACTGCGCAGATATCTGGTGGACCTGCCCCAGTGACGGGGATCACTGTAACACCTAGCGCTATCTCTCAGGAAGTGAACGTGAATTTCACCACTTCCTAAAACTTAAACAAACTCATTTGTAGCTGTTAGATGCCAGCGAGAATTTTTATAGCTTCCCAGTGGAAAATATCTCATCCGGTACTATTCCCAGGATTTTTTTTTTCAATTGACTTGTATTTGGTTTAATTTATTATGGGCTTCTCTTGATAAAAATTTCAGGCGCCAGTGTGGAAAATCAACAAAAACGTGACAAGGCTTGATCAAATATCTGCTGCTTGTTCTTGACCGAGACTTCTTGGAATTGCCTGAGATTAGACAAACGATCCGTCCCCCCCCCCCCCAAAACAGCTTCCTGCTTGTGCATTGGCCTAGTCTGCAGCTCCGTCCCATTCAAGTGAATAGGGCTTATCTGCAATACAAGACAAAGCCCATGGATGAAAGCAGCGCTGTTTCTGGAAAAAATTGAATGCCACCAATGTCCACTGAAGAAATTTGGTCCTGATCCAAAATCTGTACCAGGGTTACCATACTAACCAACATCTGAATCCCTAAGGACATAGATAGGCTCTACTCTCTGTTAAGGAATGCCCGTTCACGCTACTGGAAACATTGCACAAACCAATTTGGGGACAGTCTAGCACTGGTAGAATTTAAGGGTTTCTGAAGAGGAGTTACTTGAAGATCCTGGGGCTCAAGGTAAAAATCTGTAACAGAAAACCCCAACTTTCATGTGCCATTTTAATACCGGTGTCTCCTTACGAGGAACTGTTATGTTTCTTCTTGCTCTGAAGCCATTGTCCTCTACATGAGCTGCTCGATTCTCCTCTGCTGCAGCTGGAGTCGTGTGCTCCTTGCACAGTCCCTTTAGATCCTTGTACATCTCCTCATTTGGCTCTGAGATCTGATTAATGTGTGACTTTCCTCCGCCATGGACATATCCTTCACCACTGTGAGTGCTATCACGCCAAAATTTCTTTTCCCATGGTTTTAAGTCTTCTTCTCAGCCATGAAGACCATTAGGAGTGAAGGCTACAACCCTCGGAGAAGTCTTTAAACAAGACATCATCATTTCTGAGGGAATAGGATTAACAAATTATTCCGAGTTCTACAAAGATACAGAATTATTACTACAAGCAACCAACAACAGAGTCCTGGTCCTGAAAATGAACATCACTACAGCAAACTTTTGAATGCCCGACACAACTTCTTCGCAACCTTCTACTCCCGTGCAACCCCCACTCCTGCAACTAGTCAAGATTACTCTCTCAGACCAAGCTTGGCAGCCGCTCCATCTGTTCTCTACACGAATATACTGTCATTGTATGATCTTTCAGTCCTCCTCCTGGGTGGGCCCCTTCTGAGGTCAGGCCCCAAAGCAGCCGCTTCCCCTGCTTCCCCTATAGCTACGCCTCTGAGGGGTTGTTCCATCAGGATATTAGGGTGTACAGGGGTTTCCCCCCTTTGAGGTTACAAAGAACCCTCAGATGTTCCTTCTGCTGCTCCTTCATTAAAAGAATACTAAACGAGAGATGCTGCAGCTGCATCCCCCTCCTCCCATTTTACTCTATACTGTTTTACACTAGATGGATTTATTTTGTAGGCTGGGTGCGAAAGATGACACTTTTCCTGTACAAAATGTCTCATATTCACATTTACTGCTGAAAATTATAACACCAGGCATGCTGTATGATACTGTCCGATACTGCAATCTACATCACCACCTGATACATCCAAGTTATTAGAAAGACTGCAAGAAATTGAGCTCTTCATGAAATGCAGTGCACTGAAGCCCTCACTTGCATAAAGACTTAACGTTTTTTTGTTTCCGGAAATGTCATAACAGATTTTCACAGGAATTTTATTCAGCAGGACCAACGCTACCAAGCAGTATGTCTGGTTTAATAGGGTTGATCCTAGTGACAAGTGCACTTTAAAGGGGCTGTGCACCTTTGAAGTGTGTGTGTGTGGGGGGGGGGGGGGGGGTTGGCTCAATCTGGTCCTAAGATGCATTTGTCTGAAGTAAGGGCCCTTTTACAGAGGAGCGAGCATTCATATTGTGGTGGAAAGGTGCTACCGGACAGGGAATAGGGTGATCACATCTTTCATGCGGCACCTAAAATCATTGCTTGTCAGCAGCACTCCTGTGTGGACGTGCTGCCAACAGTATGAAAACTGAATGGGGGACAAACGATCTTAATGGCGATCATTCAGCCCCCTTTTAGTGTCGGGCAATGTAAAAAGCACCGTAAATAGGCGCCGGTGGACTTGTATCTAATGGACAGACACTCGTTATTCGCCAGGCATGTATAAGGCTAGGTCTACACGACGACATTTGTCGCGCGACATTTTGTTGCATTAATGTCGCGCAACAATTTTTATAATGGTAGCCTATGGTGTCACATTGCGACATGCTGCGACTGTGACGCAACAGTCGAAGAAAAATTCATTTCGAATGGATCTTTTGCGATCGCAGCATGTCGCTTGTCTCAATGTGACACCACAGACTACGATTAATAAAAATTGTTGCACGACATTAATGCGTCAAAATGTCGCGCGGTCGTGTAGACCTAGCCTAAGACCTCAATGTTACAACCACTATCACCTTCTCCTATGTGCTACACTGGAGAGTAACCTCCCTGACATCGGATAAGTACCACTCTGTGTTCCTCTTTTTATTGCTTTCATTACTTCTCTGCAGGTTTAGAAGTTCCCTTCCTCCAGACAAGTTCTTCTGACTCTGGGAACTTAGAAAAGGACAGTCAGCCAAGTATGATGTCACAGCGTCACGTGGTGCTCGGCGCTCGCAGTCAGCAGCAGAGGAGAAGAGAAGGCAGATGCTATTATGTAGCTATAAAGAAGCAATGAGAGACTTATCTCATACACAATATACCCCATATCCCTTCAAGGGGCTGTCTAGTTTATAAAAACCTATCTTAAAATACTCTGTTCTTGGACTGGTCCCCTATTCAGGACCCTCAGTTATTAGCCAGAGCGGAGGAGTGGACACATCCAGGAATTACACAAATAGATAATTGATTTCAATGGGAATTGTGTAATGCTTCATTTCCCTTGCAGAGGCACTATAGGGAAATAAAGCTCCTCCTGAAGCTGGACAATGTGTGATCTGCTTCTTATCTGAGGATTCTTATAGCAAAATGGAGTGTACGCAACGGACAACCCCTTTAACACTGCCCTGTGATGACTTTTGACATAGAGTTGCCAGGTTCTTCATCATGTAACAACATGTTTCGACACCTTTCCAGCTCTGGAGTATAATAGGCCACTCAGTTGCAATGGATAAGACAGACTTGAACTACACAACACAAAAAAATGTTGGCATACAGGGACCTTGGATACTATGGTGACTGACTACAGCGGCTAGAACATCCCATAACAACAATCAAGTTGTCCTCTCAAATCTGTGCCGTATGGACCTCCACATGGAGCTGCTGTCACGCTTTGGTGTGGGAGGGAAACACCACACCGAGCATAGGACGGAAGAGGGAAACAGGGAATCAGGCCTGAGAACTAGGCAAGGAAGATGGACACCTCCTAGGGAAAACCCTAACCAAAATCCTGACTGACTACCAGTATGAACAGACCCCAAAGGTAGGTGAGTTCATACGCAGGAATACCTAGAGTCCTATCTAGCCTTATAGGACCCTGGTACTAATGGCAGGGACGAGACTACCTGTTCCTCCAAAAGGAAGGACGAACAGGAGTCTACTTCAGGCCTAATACAAACAATAGGAAAATGCAACACACAGAACCCAAACAAAATACAAAAGGGAAAGGAAAGACTTAACTTCAAAGAGGTTATGGAAGCACCAGGAACTCAGCCAAGATCCAACCCCAAACAATCCACAGGTACTAAAGCTATAAACCGCACAGTGGGAGAAGTAACTATAAATAAGGAAGGTTAAATGACCACATAAGCAACACCTGGAGGCAAGGGGTGTGGCCATACCAGAAACAACACAGATGCCTATTGATCCACAAGGAAAACCTGTCAGATCAAACCACGTGTTGCCAGTCTCACAGATCTCCTGCCACTCACTGTCGCCGGGAAGTCCATATGTCTCGGTACGTCCGTGACAGCTGCACTAAGCACTTAGGGGTTTGTATATTTGATACTTTGTATATAAAACTGACTAACTGTCCTAACAGTAAAAGTTTCAGCTGGTGGCTCTCACGGCCTCTATGCGCCTCACTGTATACACATGGCATAGTTACAAGATTGGATCAGCGGGCGCCTGTGTTGGCACAGGCTGGAATCCGGGGAGATTAATTGACGACTGAGGAGAATTTTGTCTATTAGTCCAGGGCAATCACTCAGAGTAGCTGTTACCCCTCCCAGATTAATGTACCATGGTTTGGGAGCTTAAAAGGTGCCGAACATAATCGGATGTCTCTGTTCCAGGTGTCTTCTCCAGCGTCTCTGCCCCAGGTTTGCTCTTTAATATCCCTGATTAAAGTGCCTTTTTCAGTGTCTCTGCCCCAAATGTATCCTCCACTTTCTTGTCCCCAGGTGTCACTGTTTATGCCTATGCTCCAAGTGCTTCCTTAAATGTCTCTGCTCCAGGTGTCCCCTGTAGTGAGTCTGCCGAGGTGCCTCCTTCAGATCTATCCTCCAGGTGTCGTCTTCCAGTGTCTCTGTGCAGGTGCCTCCTTCATTGTCTCTTACCGCCAGGTTTCTCCTTCTGTTCCTATGCTCCAGATGTCCTCTTCAGTGTCCCCCAGGTGCCAAAGTCCATACCTATGCTCCAGGTACTACCTTAAGTGTCTGTGTCCCAGATGTGCCCCCCCCCAGTGTGTCTGCCCATGTGACTCCTTTAGTGTCTATGTTCCAAATTCCCCTTCCACTATCTCTCCCTCAAGTGTCATCGTCCATGTCTATGCTCCAGGTGCCACCATTCAGTTTCTCTGGCCCAGATGTCTTCTCTACTGTCTCTCCCCAAGGTGCCACTGTCTATCCCTATGCTCCAAGTGCCTCCTGAGATGTCTTTGTCCACATGTCCCCTCTAATATGTGTGCCAAGGATCCTCCTTCAGTTCATATCCTCCAGGTGTCCTTCATGCCCAGGTGCCTCCTTCCATGTCTCTTAGCACCAGGTGTCCCCATTATTGCCTATGCTCCAGATGTCCTCCAGGTGCCACCATCCACATCTGTGCTCCAGATGTACCCTCTAGTGTGTCCGCCCATGTTTCTCCTTCAGTGTCCATGCTCCAGATGCTTCCACTGTCTCTCCCCCAAAGATGCTGTCCATGCCAATGCTCCAGGTGCCTCCATCAGTGTCTTTGCTCCAGGTGCCTTCATCAGTGTCTATGCTCCAGGTGCCTTCATCAGTGTCTATGCTCCAGGTGCCTCCATCAGTGTCTATTCTCCAGGTGCCTCCATCAGTGTCTATTCTCCAGGTGCCTCCATCAGTGTCTATGCTCCAGGTGCCTTCATCAGTGTCTATGCTCCAGGTGCCTCCATCAGTGTCTATGCTCTAGGTGCCTCCATCAGTGTCTATGCTCTAGGTGCCTCCATCAGTGTCTGTGCTCTAGGTGCCTCCATCAATACCTATGCTCCAGGTGCCTCCATCGGTGTCTGCAACAGGAGCCTCCATCAGTGTCTATGCTCTAGGTGCCTCCATCAATGCCTATGCTCCAGGTGCCTCCATCGGTGTCTGCAACAGGTTCCTCCATCAATATCTATGCTCTAGGTGACCTCCATCAGTGTCTATGCTCTAAGTGCCTCCATCAGTGTCTATGCTCTAGGTGCCTCCATCAGTGTCTATGCTCTAGGTGCCTCCATCAGTGTCTATGCTCTAGGTGCCTCCATCAATGCCTATGCTCCAGGTGCCTCCATCGGTGTCTGCAACAGGTGCCCCCTCCAGTGCCTCTTTGCCCCAGGTGCCCCTTCAGTCTTGTGATCATCAGGATACTAGAAGCAGAACTTTTTTTGTGATTTTGGATGAAGATTTAAAAAAAATGCTGATAAAGGGCAGCGGGGATTCAGCGGAGGGCGCACACGGAGGGTTGGCCCGTCTCTGTGCATGTGTTTCTGCTCCACAATGTGTGTGCTGTCTCTGTCAGGACTGCTTACACCAGTGACTCCACATCGCACTATTTCATCTCTGTGGTTATACTGCTTTGTGTCTTTCGTGTCGTGCACTTCACTGCTGGTTTATACATCACCCCGGCTGTCATTACACCATTGCACGGTGGCCTGCTCCGCTTTTTAATGACATCATGAGGCTTTCACTGGAAGGGAGTCAGCGACAAATCATAGGGTGATAGCCAAGACAATCACCGCACTTCAGCATCATGAACTTAAAGGGGTATTCCGACATCAAGCACACTTATCCCCCTAATCACCAGCATGTGCGCCATCCCACATCATTCTAGTTCTAGTGATTGGTGGGTCCCCAGCAGTCGGACCCCCACTGATCAGATACTTTTCCCCTATCCACAGCAGGTCCAACCTGCCACTCCATTCATATGGGGGAACACGGTCCCAGTTCTTGTGACTGGTGGGGCCCCAGCAGTTGGACCCCCACTGATCAGACACATTTTTTATGGGAGTTTCCTGTTTCACAATATCTATAGGCTACTCAAGGATCTCAATATCTCTGCTTGCAGTCACCCAATCAAAATCGGCATTGTTTCCTCTCAGCGGTTAACACGCAGTTCTGATCATGGACACATCATCGTCACGTGACCACGACAGATTTTATTGCCTGGAAGTAAACAATGGAGCTTACCATTCAGTGACAGGAAGCAGGGATCTTGACAACCATTAGCAATAGATAGAGAAAGTGTCGTAGAAAATTGCATAACCCTTCCATTACATACAGTATATTAGCATGCTGATTTATTCAGTCCACTACAGATGGCTCATGCCCTCAGTAGGATATTTTTAGACCCCATTCAGTCGCTTAGTACACGGCCTTAAAGGGTTGGTCCACCTCTAAGCTCTATTCACCAGGTTACATATAATTAGAGTTGAGCGAACTTCTATTTTTAGTTCGGTGTCCAAAGTTTGGGTTCGGGTTATCGTAGCATCCCGTTATGGATTCCGCTACCGCGGACCATAACGGCATTTGGAATCCATAAGGGGCTGCTTCATTGAACCCGAACCGTGGACAACCCTAAGGACCTGGGGTGACGTCACCGTCATGTGATCAGTGCAGGGGGCGTAGCTCAGCACTGGATTGGATAAGAGGTGATCCAATACTGAGCCACGCCCCCTGCACTGATCACATGACGGTGACGTCACCCCAGGTCCTTAGGGTTGTCCAAGGTTCGGGTTCATTGAAGCAGCCCCTTATGGATTCCAAATGCCGTTATGGTCTGCGGTAGCGCAATCCATAACAGGTTACTACGATAACCCGAACCCAAACTTTGGACACCGAACTAAAAATAGAAGTTCGCTCAACTCTACATATAATATATTCTACATAAAAAGTGGGCTCACTTTTTAAATACTTTATATTACTTATCTTATACTGATCCTGATTGACAGTCTGTATTGAACTCCAGAGCTGCATTCACAGTTCTGCAGGCTTTGAAGCTGAAATCTCTCCAATTTCCTTAATGTCTTAACGTCTGCGGCCTAGACCTAAAAGTTTTGTTTTGTTTTTTTCTCTGTGAAATTGGCCCCATTATCGCCCGGGATCTCCTGTGTTGTAATGAGTCCAGTGTGCCCGTAGCCATGGTGCAGATTGTACAGAGTTAAGGAAGAATCCCGGGCGGAGCCGCTCGCCATAGACAAGGATGAAGCTGGATTTAGTCTGTCGTGTATTTAGTGGTATCTTATATTTAGCGCGTTGTTAGGAGAAGCAGAAATAATATTTTTATGACCTTCTCTACTGAAATCTTATATTTTCAGTGGGATCTGCAGATCCAGCGGTGTCTGATATACCGGTGCGATTCTGCAGCCGTTCTGGAGGCACCCTAAGGGGGTGACCTGGAGGGGTGGAAATGCGGTGTAAAAAATCCACATCAAAATCTGCAACCAATCCACAACAAACATGCAGATTTCTTGCTAATATTTTTGCAGATTTGCCGCAGATTTCACCATAGGCACAAGGGTGAAATCCCGCAGCCTGTGACTGGGAAAATCTCCTGCACATGCGCCCCGAGGGATCATACCTTTAGGCCCCTTTCACAAGGTCGAGTATTCCGCACGGGTGCAATGCGTGATGTGAACGCATTGCACCCGCACTGAATCCTGACCCATTCACTTCAATGGGGCTGTGCAAATGCGCAGTGATTTTCACAATACACAGGCCCCATAGAAATGAATGGGCCTGCGTGAAAATCGCATAGCATCCGCAAGCAAGTGCAGATGCAATGCGATTTTCACGCATGGTTGCTAAGGAGATGATGTTAGTAAACTGATTAAAGTCAATTTACTGTATTATTTTCCCTTATAACATGGTTATAAAGGAAAATAATAGCATTCTTAATATTCCGTAGAATGCTTACTAAAATGTGGATTGAGGAGTAAAAAAAAAAAAAATAACTCACCTCATCCACTTGATCGCGCAGCCGGCATCTTCTTTCTTCTTCTTTCAGGACCTGCAAAAGGACCTTTGAAAACGTAATCCTTCTATCTTCATTCAGCAGGACCTGCGCTGATGTCACCGCGCTCCCCACGTGGTGAGGGCGATTACATCATCAAAGGTCCTTTTGCAGGTCCTGAAAGAAGAAGCCAGCTGAGCGATCAAGTGGATGAGGTGAGTTATTTTTTTTTATTTTAACCCCCCTAATCCACACTTTAGTAAGCATTCTGTATTAAGAATGCTATTATTTTCCCTTATAACCATGTTATAAGGGAAAATAATAAAATCTACACAACACTGAACCCAAACCCGAACTTCAGTGAAGAAGTTTGGGTCCGGGTACCACATTCAGTTTTTTATCACGCGCGCGCAAAATGCATTGCACTACCACGGAAAAAACTGAACAACGCAACGCAATCGCAGTCAAAACTGTCTTAAATTGGGGGCGCACTCGTTTCCCGCAATGCTCCTGGAAGTTGGAACGCATCCGGAGCAAATCTGGGACGCCCATGTAAAAAAAGGCCTTATAGATTGCCCACCATCAACAACCCATGCGGCCACTTAAAGAGGTTGTCCGGGCTACAGATATTGATTGATGACTCATCCTCAGGATAGGCCATCAATGTCAGATCGGTGAGTGGGTGGGTGGTGGTTTGGAAAACTGGCACCAACACTAAACAGGTTTTTCAAGGAAACTATACAGTTTACGGAGCTGGAAGGTGAAGGCACCATAGACTGTGAACTACTTTCCAGCGCAGGCGCACTGCAGCTTTAATTGGAGCTGACCTGCGATATCCTGGCACGGCTGATACTCCAGGTACATTGTTGGAGTCCATACACACTGTAGTTTCCCATGGACAGCTGATCGGTGGGGTGTCGGGAGTCGGACACCCTCTGATCTGACACTGATGACCTGAGGATAGGTCATCAATATCTGAAGCCCGGAGAACCCCTTTAAAGACCCCTGGAAAGATGTAGCTTAGTCCCAGTTGACCTCATCCCCTATTCTACTACGCTCTGCTGAGGCGCCGTCCTACCTGCAGCTCTCCAACTTTTACAAAACTACTTACACAACTCCCAACATGCCCAAACAGCCGCAGGATGTCAGGACACGCCCGAAAAGTGGTTTAATCACGACACTGATCTGATCTGTTCTATTCCATTATTTCTCAGCTCTATCTGTTTCTGGACAAGCTGGGTGGCGACCCATATAACTGCATCACAGTTCCTACCGGTTTTTAAGGCAGTCTGTTGAATGTCAGCTCTAGCTAGGTATACAGGGCTATGTGATATCTCCAGCGATCAGCTGTTTGGGAGTAACTCCGGTGCCAGAACTACTGCTCCCCCCACTGTGTAGTGGACGGAGCTGGTTACTGCAGCGCTGCTCCCGCTGAAATGAATGGTAATCTGTCCAATCCACCATGGATGGAGTAGTAATTCTGGAATATATTGAAGCAGCTTATCAGTGGGGGTGCAGGGTGCTGGATCACCACTGATCAGATATTGATAGCTTATCCTAAGGATCAATAACAAGCCCTTTAAAGGGGCTTGTGTCACAAAACCATATTTTACATTTTTCTAACCAGCCCCTAGATCTGAATACTTTTGTAATTGCATGTAATTAAAAATGTATCATAGCCACTGAGTTATTGAATCTGTATAGCGCCACCTGCTGTTTGCTCTTTTCCTTATTTCTCTGTCCACCTCACCGAGGTGGTCGCACATGCTCGGTTTAAATCTTCAACTGCCACCAGCCGGATCTTCTGTTGCAGGGAAAGAGCTACAGCAGAAAGAACATGCTCCTTTGAGAAAGGACACACCCCCCAGCTGCCAGCTTTAAAGAAACTGGAGCAATGAATGGGGAGATCTCTGGATCCATGTGAGGTACAGGGCTGGTTCTAGCTTTCTTAGAAAGAGATTGTACCGTACTATATAATGTCTGATGTTCATTTTTTACATCAATCATGGCATAGTCCCTTTAAGGACTTATCGGGACTTTTGGTTTGATGGAGCACAGAGGGCAGCTAAGGTAAGATATAAATAGGATCCATAAAAATGAAGTTGTCGTCATTCTGGTTTTCGCAGAGATAAATCGCGGTTTCTGGGGCCTGGCGACTCAGCACGGTGTTATGTATAGGTCGGGTTTTGATCTCGCTCCCGCTGACAATTGGGGATAACACGTGTTTTATTTCAGGAGAATCTCATTTGTAGCGTCTGACATTCCAAGGAGATGAGCTCACTGCCAACGGGACCCCTGTCTCTCTCCCCACAGAGCGGAGATCCCGGCCAGGAGACACAGGACTGCGGATCGTATCCGCTTACCATTGTCATAAATTACCTCCCCCGGCAGCCCATGTACACAAAGTCTGCTCCTCTCCTTCCATACATTACTAGGGTTTGTGTAGTCTGCAGCCTTCTTTCCTGTTGCCCCATTAACCCCTTTTCTTATGGGGTATGTCATATTTACCGTCTTTGGGGACAATTTATCTTAGACCTTCAGTCGGTCAGAGCAGCAACATCACTGGGGGTCAGACACTGGGGGTTTAGAGAGAGAACAGCACTGATTTGATGGAGAAATGGTCTCACTGCTATAAAGGGGGATCCGTCTCCCATCGTTCCCCGCAAAATAACAGTGCCATACAGTGACTGAATAACATACATGTGACACGCTCCATATGGTAACTGAAAAAAGTGATTAAAAAAAAGGTGACTAAATACTGGTGTCAAATAGGTACCATACACTGACTAAATATTAGTGACATACAGTTACCAAAAACAGTGATAAAGTGGCTGAATAACAGTACCATACAGTGACTAAATACTAGTGCCATACAGTGACTAAATACTAGTGCCATACAGTGACTAAATACTAGTGCCATACAGTGACTAAATACTAGTGCCATACAGTGACTAAATACCAGTGCCATACAGTGACTAAATACTAGTGCCATACAGTGACTAAATACCAGTGCCATACAGTGACTAAATACTAGTGCCATACAGTGACTAAATACTAGTGCCATACAGTGACTAAATAACAGTACCATACGGTGACTAAATAGTAGTGCCGTACAGTGACTAAATAACAATACCATACAGTGACTAAATACAAGTGTTATAGCTTATATAAAATACGTGCCATACAGTGGCTAAACAAGAGTGCCATTTATTACCTAAATAATAGCACCCAATGGGGCCACATAACAGTGCCACACAACGCCCTAATCAGAAGGTAAATTACCAGCAGCCATGCAGCACTGAGATGATAAGGTGACGTGTCTGGTCTGGATTCAGACCTGTTAACCATGGTGTTACTATGGTGTATACCACCTACAGCTCATTGCAGGATACACAGCATCATTATAAGTGACCACATTACAGAACGTTCCCGGTTTCGGCAGTCTGTAGCATCTGCCCACTTACAGATGACTTCATCTACTTTATTTATTGTTCCATGGATTTCTGGTCATCTTCAAGTCTAACATTCAATGCTGAATAATTTCCTAATATACCTTTATAGTGGTGGAAGCTTCATTTTTCTGAAAAAAAGGATCAAATCCTCCAAATCCTCAAATGATAAGATTCTGTAAACCTTCATCCGTCACTAGGGGGAGCTTAGGAGCTAACTGTTTTACTATTGTGTTTAATGTAATGTATATACAGCCTAAACTCCCCCTAGTGGTGACTGAAGGCATTCATATTATCATTGAACTGCATGTCTCCACAGGGGATTTGGAGCTCTGTATCAGGAAAACAGAGCTCCAGCTGTTACGAAGATAAAACCTGCAATATACACTTAATGTCCCATGATTTGTGGATGTAATGAGTACAATATGATGCGCTTTGTCAAGATTCAGAGGAGTCACTACCAGCGGGGTCCTCTTCTCAGCGGCATCTGATGCTATCCAGCTGGAAAACATGGTCGTAAAAGACAAATATGAGAAAAGCGAAGAAATCCCTAAAGGTCATTCACCTACGGCAAGAATATCCATCTTGTCTTTTCCCGGGGAGGGACCCCCCACTAGGGCCCTTTGTGTGATCACATCATATATTAACTTTAAGTGAAACTATAGGAGCGATCGAGCAAAAAAATGTAATAACTAAAAATATGTAGTTGTTTCATAACCCACATCTGGTCAGATCAGCAGAGGGAAGGAATGAATGGTTAGTGAAAACCACTCTAGGTCATATTGGGGGGTACTACATGGGGACCCAGTTATGTCCATAGGGCATATGTGTAGGGTCTGCGGTTTGTTCTCCGGTATGAGAACACAATGCATTTTGGAGCACTCCGTTCTGTTCAGTTACGTTTTGTCCTTATTGACAATGAATGGGGACAAAGCGGAACCGTTTTTTTTTTTTCCGGTATTGAGACCCTAGGACGTATCTCAATACTGGAAAGAAGTAACGCTAGTGTGAAAGTAGCCTTAGACAACCCTTTGAATTTTATTCATATCATTACCAGTAATATAAATGGGCGGGGCCATGACAACCTCATCCTATTAGATGACGGTTAAACCCGGACATATCCCCTCTTTCCTCCCCTCAGTCCCTCTGACAAGACCATCGGAGCATTTCATGATATGATGAATCACGCAGGGCAAGGGCTTTTTCTGGATATCCGGTGACGTACCGGGCTCTCAATGGGTAAAGCTTAAGATAACTTCTTTATTAACTTCAACTTTTCTTCATATATAACACTGTCACCTCCGCAGCAGATAGTCCATGTACAAAACACATGTTGCATAAAGTATCACAAAATGGTGGTTTAACTGTTCAATCTTGTCATTCAACATAAAATGGTGGATATGTTTCTCTCTTCAGTATCTGTACTCTCACTTTAAGTTATTTTAGCACTTTATGATCTCTCTGAGAGGTATATCTGAGGTTTAACTAATAGTTCTACTTGCTAAACTTGGTTTGCAGTTTGCAGTAAGCAGTTAGCTGTAACTATTTTCAGAATGTTTGCTTTAACCCCTTAAGGACCGGGGGTTTTGGGATTTTTGCGTTTTTGTTTTGCGCTCCCTGCCTTCCAAAAGCCATAACATTTTTATATTTCCGCTCACATAGCCATATGACGGCTTATTTTTTGCGGGACAAGTTGTACTTTTTAACGCTACCATTTATTTTTGCATGTGATGTAGTGGGAAACGGGAAAAAAATTCCAAATGGGGTGAAATTGCAAAAAAAAAGCAATTTCACCACAGTTTTACGGGTTTTTAAATTACAACGTTCGATTTGCGATAAAACTGACTGGTTAATTTTATTCTTCAGGTCAGTACGAATCCGGCAATACCTAATATGTATAGTTTCTCTTGCGTTTTGATAGTGAAAAAAAAATTAAAAGTGGGAATTTTTTATTTTATTTTTTGTCGCCATGTTTTGACCCCTATAACTTTTTTGTAATTATGCGTATGGAGCAGTGTAGGGGCTCATTTTTTGCAGGGCAATCTGAACTTTTAATTGATACCATTATGGGGTGCGTATGATGTTTTGATCACTTTTTATTCATTTTTTAGGAAATGAAGCGTCCCAAAATGGCGAATTAGCCATTTGGACGCTTTCTTCCGTTTTATGTTTACCGTATGGTGAATATTTTTAATATTATTATAGTATGGGCGTTTTCGCACATTACGACACCCATTATGTGTAATTTTTTATTTATTTTATTTTCATTTTGGGAAAGGGGGTGATTTGAATTTTTATATTTTTTTATTTAATTTTTATTTTTAAACTTTTTTTTTTTTTTTACCACTTTCTTATAGTTCCCATAGGGAACTATAAGATGCAATCATCAGATTGCTATTCTCATATATTCCAATGCAATAGCATTGGAATATATGAGAAAATCGCATATTTCCTATGGAGCCTATTACAGTCATAGGCTCCATAGGAATACTGTGTAGTACCCTAGGTTTCATTCACAGAAACCTAGGGTACTACATGCATGCTCCGGCTCCCCTTGTGGCCATCAGGAGCCGAGCAAAACCGAAAGTGAAACTTTCGGTTTTTCGCTGATCAGATGCCGTGGTCAGGATTGACCACGGCATCTGAGGGGTTAAATGTCCGCGATCGGCATCGCTGCCGGTCGCGGACATGAGCTGCGGGTGTCAGCTTGATGAATCAAGCTTTTACCCGCAGCTCGGGCGCCCGCTCCGTGCGGGAACGGGCACCATCTTTAAAGTGCGGACGAAGGGCGTACATGTACGCCCTTCGTCCTTAAGAGGTTAAACAGTTCCGTTTAGTGGAACTGAAAGTAAACATATATAACTGGTCTCAGTTTACAGCTCTACTTCTGATCACAATACTAACAATAGGAACATTATATAACTGTTCTAAATATCTATTTTGGCCTCTTTGCTTCCATAAAACTCAGCTCTTAGTGCAGTAGATGTCTGTTCAGCTCTTCTCCTCTGGTGTAATGATTCTAGCAGCTTCTGCTAGGGAATTTCTCAGACAGGCTGTGAGATTGGCTGTGAATGGCCAAGACTCCTGGGCAGTAACAACAGTTTAACTCTATGCTTTCTGCTGTGTCATTGAGCTTACCTTACAGTCATATAATAAATCTTAAAGGCATATTATATTTCTGCTTCTGGGAACACAATATATACCTGTTACATGACATCCAAAACATGAAGTCACAGTAAATAACTCTGCTTTTGTCTTTAACATATAAACATATGAACTGTATTAAGGTTATTGGCAGGTCTAGCTGTATACACATATAAGCCATATAAGCAACCTAGGACAGGTCTTAGCTGGCGAGCTACAACTCCTATCTCCAGTATGGGGCACTCAAAGTGAAAGGAGAGCAGCCACGCATGCGTTGCCATCCTCTGTTCACCGCCATAGAAGTTTCTAAATTAGCCAGGCGATAGCTAGACAATTTCCGGCTGTCCCATAGTGGGGAACCGAACGGTGGCTGCGCTTGTGCGGTGTCCTCTCCATTCACCGCTAGTTGGCTATTTTCAGAACTCCCATAGTGATGAACAGAGAGCATTCACTTCAGGAGTGGGTCTCAGAGATGGGACCTGCACCTATCTGTCATATCCTAGCGATT
This sequence comes from Bufotes viridis, assembly GCA_033119425.1. NCBI lineage: Eukaryota > Metazoa > Chordata > Amphibia > Anura > Bufonidae > Bufotes > Bufotes viridis. The sequence continues at coordinate 25,697,091 of CM065597.1, read as the reverse complement.
TAATGCAAAATTGATAACAGTGCCTAACTTGTATTATCAAACCTACAGGCAAAAATGTCTCAAGACATGGACACACCCCTTTTTTTATAGGCCACACCCTTCCCAGAAAGGTTCTGCTGCTTTTATATTGAGTCACGCCCCTTTTTGGCTCCACATACAGTTCTAGGGCTGCTTTTCGGGAGAATTGCCAGCTCTTCTGGTACGTCGGGAGGTCTCCCTTTTTCTCAGGAGCTTCCAGAACGTTCCAGGATAAACAGGGCTCATGCACACAAAAACGTTTTTTTTTTTCGTGTCCGTTTTTTTGCGGCTTGTATGCGGAACCATTCACTTCAATGGGGCCGCAAAAAATAGAAATTACTCTGTGTACGTTCCAAGTCCGTATATCCGTATGTCCATTCCGCAAAAAAAAAGGAACATGTCCTATTATTGTCAAGGATAGGACTGTTCTATTGTGGAATGCACACCTGGGCGGTATCCATGTTTTGCGGATCCGCAATTTGCGGATTGCAAAACAACAACAGTCTTCTGCATAAGTCCTTAGCAAGTATGTGTATATTACTGGTGTCCTATGTGACAGAAGGGTTTTGGTACCCCTCAGTCACCGGGGGCCCACTGTACCCCTATAGCCCCACCCATGCATGGCCCACAGCAAACAATTGTCTTGCTGCTATCATTTTTCCGAAGACCTCAGAGCAATAAGAGCTGGGAGCTGATTGGTTTCTATCAGCCACAACACCATCGTTTCCATCCTTATTGTGTAGAAAAGCCTTACAGTGAATGACCCCCACAGTACAGGGATTGCAACCATCCTCCAGTCCCGTGTAAAGCCGTATGACTGCTACGGCTCTGCTATTTAGAGGCCTAGTGTCTGGCATCGCAGACAGGAAATTTTATTGGCTACAAACTTTTTACTGACTTCGTGGGATTTCTGCACATGACACGTTCGCCCCAGATCTCCTGCATGCTCAGGTTTAAATTAGGGCAGAATGTAGGGACTTTCTTACAGATCCTTCACAGGACGCAAAACTGACGACATCTGAGAACATGAAGCGCATTCTGCTGACAAGACAAACAGCTGCACCCGGAGTGAGACGACTTCAAACAGCTCGTGTCACCGGCGGGCTCTGTGGTCAGAAGCATCTGCAGCGGGAGCTCTGCGCAGAGCCGTGGAAAAAAAGAAGGAAAGTTCTGCCCAGTTCTCTCTTCTGCTTCAGAGATCTGGAAGGTGATCCATGCACAGTGGCCAAACGAGGAACTGCACACACGGCCGTGGCCAGATGAGGTGTTTACAATGCGACAAGGCCGCCCGGCTCGCCAATATCTATGGCATGAGGTGTGGGATCAAATCCCATCATACTGACAAAGTCCATATTAGAGCTCAAGAGGAAATCCAAGGAAGCGTTTAAAGGGTTTTCCACATTTACGTTATTAAAGCTTAAAGGGTTACTCCGGTTTTACAAATTATTATTTTTTTTATCTGCCAAGAGTACCCCAAACACCACATATTTTTGCTCCATATACCTGTTTTTCATGTCAGCAGTTTACTTTCCCTGTTCTCAGCCTCACTGTATCCTGGCAAGATGTTTACATGCAGAACTTCCTGTTTTCATCAGCTTCCTGTTGGGTTTTGTAACAAATTCCAGCATGCTTTACATAGTAATGTTTCCCTCTAGCAAACATGAAGAGGAGGAGGCATGACTACTGCAGAAGTAGCAGTGTGGAGCAAGCCCTGAAAAACATTACACGGCAAAGCATGCTTTGACTGGTTACAAAACCCAACAGGAAACTGAGGAAAACAGGAAGTTCTGCATGTAAACATCCTGCCAGGATGCAGTGATGCCAAGAACAGGGAAAAGAAAGTGCTGACAAGAAAAACAGGTAAAAGTATGCAGTGTTTGGGGGACTATGAGCAGAATAAAAAATAATTCTGAAATTGGAGGACTCCTTTAAAGTACTCCAATAACAACAAGTTACCCCCTATCCAATAAATAGGTCTAACTTCCAGTATTCAAAAGAACGGGGTCCTGTGTCTCCCATATGCGTGGAGCAGCGGGCAATCATGGGTGCTCCCAATTCATTCATCTCTACTGAACTGCCAGAGATAGTCGAGTACAGCAGTCCCATAGGGATGAATGGAGAATCAAATACAGGACCCCTGGGGTCCCAGTGGTCAGATCACTACTGATCCAATAGTTATCCCCTATCCAGTACACAGGGACTAAATTGTTACAACCATTAAATTCCTTCAATGAAAAGTTCAGCAAAATTTTTATTATACGTTCTGTTTCAATTTTATCTTTCAAGAGCTCTGCTTGATGTCAGTGAATAGGAACACTCATGTTTATATCCAGAGGCTGAAAATCTGTCCAAGACCAATTCCTTCTCGCGGCCAAGGGGATGCCAACAAGACACTCTGCCTTGACCATGGTATTTAGGTATTGGGCTAAGTGAATGTTTGCCCACTGTGTAGGGAAGCCTAGCTTTTACTCTGCTCAGAGCTGAGGGTTTGGTACAATTGAATGCAGTCTATCTGTATATCTATGTACACCATTTGCATACAACCCATCTTATACATCTACATTGACATTGAAATGGAATAATATATCTATGGGATAAATAAAATCATCTGCTTACTCCCATATGTTTATTTCAGTGACTTTCCCACATTGGTGGTTTCTCTGCGTGGCCACAGACGTTGTCGGGACTGTCTACACGAAGAGACAGGGTGGCTTTGGATAATGGTGTCTGCTGGTCCCAAGATGTGTGTCGACTGAGAACTGTCTGCTAACAAACACATGCCCACCAGACGGCCCTGTAAAAAAGGAAAGGAAAAAAGCAACATGACATATTACACATACATTGCGTGTAGAAGTGAATGCACTAATAACAGTAATAAAAGTGATTTTCCGTTCACAGAGGAATGGCCAGCACATCTTGCACTACGCCGTATGCTCCTTTAAGTAATATCTTCTCATTAATAACTACTGACACCCCTGTGCAATGCGCAGCGCAAAAATTTCTATTTGGAAACCAGCGAAAAGCAGCTGTTGACGGATCTTGATATTTGAGTTCCAATGATTGCGGTTATTCTGATCTATACAGAGCATCAGAAATTCACGTGTTAATTAGTTTCAATATGAGCCATAACCAGAATAACAATCAGACCATAATAAGATCCGTCAAAAGCAGAGGCTAACCTCCTTGATGATGGTTTCCAATAGTGGTCGGAAAAAAAAGTAAAAACAGGAAGAGTTCCTTCTTCTGGAAATACTTATATGAAGACAGGAACCTCTGGTTTCATGAGTAGATGACATTATCATGGGAACAGCCTGCAGTGTGAGTCATGGAGATGCCGTTTGGATTGAGAGGGTAAGGCCCAATTATCAGTAGGATGGGCAGGAATGGCCGGACCGCATAGCTGCCAGGATTTACAGATAAGATGAATATATTACTTTAAGATGTCCTGATAGAGTACGTCTGCTATATTTATATCTGGGGTCATGGCAGATCTATTAGCATACCATACAACATGCAGCTTGTGAGGATGATGAAAACTATGTAACTAGCATGAATACCATTTTCTGCTTGTTTTTTGCTATATCATAATTTTATTTGAACTGTCCGGGGGAATATAGATTTGTACCTATGACACTGGCTGACCTGTTACATGTGCGCTTGGCAGCTGAAGACATCTGTGTTGGTCCCGTGTCCATATGTGCCCGCATTGCTGAGAAAAATGATGTTTTATTATATGCAAATCAGCCTCTAGGAGCAATGGGGGCGTTACCCTTACACCTAGAGACTCTGCTCTCTATACCTGTCTCCCCCTGTGCACTTTGATTGACAGGGCCAGGAGTGATGGCAATTTCAATGACTGGCCCTGTCAATCAAAGTGGAAAGAGCGTCACAGTTTCAGGGAGAGCAGAGCCTCTCGGAGTAATGGTAACGCCGCCTTTGCTCCTAGAAGCTCATTTGCATAGATGAAAAACATTTTCTCAGCAATGCGGGCACAGGCTCAGGAGAAGCAGATTGATATATATATATATGTATGTATAGTTTTGTGGGGTAAGAGAATAACTTGCCATCTACTTATTTAAATCTCTGCTCTTTCTCTGCTTAGGATTTGGGATGCGGCTAGGACATACTGTTTAAAGGTTCATTAAAATATTATAAAATGTGTTTGAGAAACATTCCATATGCACCCTCCGGTAAACTGTGCCTGGGGAACAAGACGGAATATTTCCAAAACACATCGTACAGATTAAACTTTTATATTATTTTAATAAACCTTTTAACATTATTTAATAGCTGCGGCCTAGATCCTGCTTTATTCTGTGGTCTTAGTGTAAATCGAAATACACTGGAGATTCTGCACACAGAACACACAGGTAGTATAGAAAAGTATAGCCACCTAGTGTGAGTCAGTGGAGACAGTCCATTATCTTCCTCTGGTACACTGTACTAGAGACATACGACAGAACATCTCCAAAACACATCGTACAGATTATACTTTTATAATATATTAATAAACTTTTTAATAGTATTTAATAGCTGCACCCTAGACTTGGTGTAAATAGAAATACACTGGAGATTCTGCACACAGAACACACAGGCAGTATAGAAAAGTATAGACAGCTAGTGTGAGTCAGTGGAGACAGTCCATTATCTTCCTCCAGTACACTGTACTAGAGACATAAGACATAAGACAGAACATCTCCAAAACACATCTTACAGATTAAACGTTTATAATACTTTAATAAACCTTTTAACCTTATTTAATAGCTGCGCCCTAGATCCTGCTTTATTATTTATCTGTGGACTTGGTGTAAATAGAAATACACTGGAGATTCTGCACACAGAACACACAGGCAGTATAGAAAAGTATAGCCACCTAGTGTGAGTCAGTGGAGACAGTCCATTATCTTCCTCTGGTACACCGTACTGGAGACATAAGACAGAACATCTCCAAAACACATTGTACAGAATATACTTTAAGAATGAATCTTCAAAGTTGAGAAGAATAATAGGCAGCACTCACCACGGCGTTTTCTTTCTTCCTTTATTTCATGTACATATTATACATACGGTTAAACCGTATGTATAATATGTATATGAAATAAAGGAAGAAAGAAAACGCCGTGGTGAGTGCTGCCTATTATTCTTCTCAACTTTGAAGATTCGTTTGACACTTTTTACTGTGTAGGACAGTGCACCTTTGGACACGGCAAAAGGGAGTGCTGTGGAAGCCTGAAATGAACATTGTATTGGAGTAGCCCAGGACAGTGCCACCAACCTACATTTGTGATTATACTTTAAGAATGAGTTCGGGCCATGTATTAACCATTATCTAGATTCTGCTTTTTAATGTTTTGACTTTGTTTAAATAGAAATACACCGGGGATTCTGCACACAGGACACACAGGTAGTATAAACAGTTAGTTTGAGTCCTGAGGATAGGTCATCAATATTAAAATCCCAGAAAACCCCTTTAATTGCCACGCCCTAGATATAACTTTTTTATGTTTAGACTTTGTTTACAAGAAATACATTGGAGAGTTAGTGCCAGTCAGTGGAGATGTTCCATCTCCTTCTTCTTCTGCTACATTGTACCCAGGAATAAGACAGAACGTCTCCAAAATGTGGTGTACAGATAATACTTTTATAATATTTCACTAAATCTTTTAAATCTAGATATTGTGTTTTTTTTTTTATTCATTTAAATAGAAATACACTGGAGGTTATGCACAAGGCACATGTAACGGATCGCCTGGCACCCCGACTGGGTACCTCCGTTGAAAGATGCTCCTAGCGTTTCCTGAGGACTCCAAGCGCTCTAGCCGACACCACAACCACCGAACCTGAGAAGCATACGAATCCTCTCAAGCCTCTGAATGCTGTAGACAGTTGAATAGGAACCATACGAATAGGTTTGCACTCCTAGCAGTCAGACTGGAACAGCATCCAATAACTCCTCCCCCAATAATGAGACGACACTTCACTTTGAGGGTTAAACAGGAACTCTATCCTGGGGCATACAGCCTCTTTTATTTACACTCCACAAACATAGTACGACCCACAGGGGTTTGAAACACAGACACTCCCACACAAAATACAGCGACCAATCAACATACAGCCAGATATATCACAATCCCACATGGCTGGTCCATTGTGGGTGCTGATTAGGTCACAGCGATGTCCATTGTGAATGGTGATTAGGTCACAGGTAATGTCCATTGTGAATGTTGATTAGGTCACAGCAATGTCCATTGTGACTGTTGATTAGGTCACAGCAATGTCCATTGTGAATGCCAACTGTCATTGGGGCCATAGTCGCAGGGTAAGAGGCTAGCAAGCATGCCTCTCCAATGCCCAGGGATACATGGCAGTTTGTCACATATCTCCCTTTGGGGGAAGACTAACCAGGCACCTGACCTCCTGTCGGTCAGTGCCTACGTTAGTCGATCCACCAACCCACAATAGACAAATGCCAGAATAGCCCACCCACAACAAACAGGTACAAGAGTGACCCACCCACAAGAAGCAGTTACTGCACCCGGATATTCCTCTGGGGTGCTGGGGCAACATGCTGTGGGGACTTGAGGGAGGGCAGAGGCCGACTGCACTCTGCCCAGCTGCCAGCTCTCCTACTGGTATAACCTGCAGGACCTCAGGCTCTGGACAGGGGACAAAGGGAGGGCAGAGGCCGACTGCACTCTGCCCAGCTGCCAGCTCTTCTACTGGTATAACCTGCAGGACCTCAGGCTCTGGACAGGGGACAAAGGGAGGGCAGAGGCCGACTGCACTCTGCCCAGCTGCCAGCTCTTCTACTGGTATAACCTGCAGGACCTCAGGCTCTGGACAGGGGACAAAGGGAGGGCAGAGGCCGACTGCACTCTGCCCAGCTGCCAGCTCTTCTGCTGGGGGCTGGGAACATAGTCCGGCTTAGTAGCCAGGGGAACATGGGCGCCAGTGGGGGTTAACATCGCTCTGTTAACCCTGGGGCCAAGTTAGGTGTTAGCTGGGGAGGAGAGTTTGTACTTACCCCCTCCTCCTGTTGTCCCGGTGCGGGTAGTTGGGGATCTGGACAGGCTGTCCAGCATCCCTGTAGGTCAGGCACAGAGACCACGGTCCCATCTGCGCCTGCCTGGGAGATTGGTGTCTCCCTTGTTAGGGTAAGCTGCCGCTGGGGAGAGGGGGTGCTGTGTTCCTCTCCCTGAAACACAGGCTGCTGCTGGAGTGGGAGACCGCCTGTCTCCACTCCCGTAACATTGTCCTGCTGCTGGAGAGAGAGACCAACTGTCTCTGCTCCCTGTAGGACACACTGCCGCTGGGGGAAAGGACGACACCTTCGGCCCCCTGGACTTCACACTGCCGCTGGGGGAAAGGACGACACCTTCGGCCCTCTGTAACTCACACGGCCGCTGGGGAGGAAGGACGACACCTTCAGCTCCCTGGGGTACACACTGCCGCTGTGGAGGAAGGACGGCACCTTCAGCTCTCCGGAGCGCACTCAGCCGCTGGGGAGGGCGGACGATACCATCTGCCATGAACTGCAGGTACTCTGCTGTTATCCTCCTCACGAACTGTACAGATTTCTCCGGGGGTTGGGTCCGAAGAAAATCAGCCGTGATCTCAGCTCTCTGTCAAATTCCTCCTGCGTGTAGCTGGGTGCCATGCTTGTTCTCCTGTGAGTCTGGATCCCAGCGCTGCCAACCAATGTAACGGATCGCCTGGCACCCCGACTGGGTACCTCCGTTGAAAGATGCTCCTAGCGTTTCCTGAGGACTCCAAGCGCTCTAGCCGACACCACAACCACCGAACCTGAGAAGCATACGAATCCTCTCAAGCCTCTGAATGCTGTAGACAGTTGAATAGGAACCATACGAATAGGTTTGCACTCCTAGCAGTCAGACTGGAACAGCATCCAATAACTCCTCCCCAATAATGAGACGACACTTCACTTTGAGGGTTAAACAGGAACTCTCTCCTGGGGCATACAGCCTCTTTTATTTACACTCCACAAACATAGTACGACCCACAGGGGTTTGAAACACAGACACTCCCACACAAAATACAGCGACCAATCAACATACAGCCAGATATATCACAATCCCACATGGCTGGTCCATTGTGGGTGCTGATTAGGTCACAGCGATGTCCATTGTGAATGGTGATTAGGTCACAGGTAATGTCCATTGTGAATGTTGATTAGGTCACAGCAATGTCCATTGTGACTGTTGATTAGGTCACAGCAATGTCCATTGTGAATGCCAACTGTCATTGGGGCCATAGTCGCAGGGTAAGAGGCTAGCAAGCATGCCTCTCCAATGCCCAGGGATACATGGCAGTTTGTCACAGCACACAAAGATAATACAGACAGGCCAGTTTCTCAGAGTCGGTGCTGGATCAGTGATTTACATTAGTAATTGTGAGCTAAAGATGGTTGTGGGTCTAAAACACAGAACAGGTGAAAGTCTTTCTCTTATACCTTATCTCTGTGTAGCATTCACTTCTGCTTTTTGGCTCACAATTAGAGTTGAGCGAACTTCGGCTTCCAAAGTTTGGGTTCGGGTTATCCAAGCATCCCGTTATGGATTCCGCTACCACGGACCATAACGGCATTTGGAATCCATAAGGGGATTCTTCAATGAACCCGAACCTTGGACAACACGGAGGACCTGGGGTGACGTCACCGTCATGTCATCAGTGCAGGGGGCGTGGCTCAGTACTGGATTAGATAAGAGGTGGTAGCCTACGTCCTTCACCCCGTATTCCAAATGCCGTTATGGTCCTTGGTAGCGGAATCCATAACGGGATGCTTGGATAACCCAAACCCGAACTTTGGAAGCCGAACTTAAAACAAAAGTTCACTCAACTCTACTCACAATCACTGTTTGAAATTTACTGATTAAACACTGACTGAACTCTGCTGCTAAACACTTTAGGGGCTCACCTATTACCTCCCTTTACTCCCCTTAGAAAAGAGGGGAAAAAATGATACCATCAGCAGAACGCTATAGGGAGGGACATACTGAGGAACAAGGAGGGTGGGGCTTGATGAAAGAGGGAGGAGTCAGGAGCAATTTGATAGCTGATGATGTATTCTTCTAATTCGCAGGAAGTCAGCCAAACAGGAGAGACTGACCTCTTGTCTACACAGGAGAGCAAGCTCTGGACCAGTGGTCAGACTGAGGTCACATGACAACAGCCCATAACGAAAAAGGTTAAAAATGCAAATGAACTGGAGTGAAACTAATTACACTGTTCGTGCTGGAATAATCCTGGTGTGCCACTTTAAGATGAACGGTATACATGTGATACGTATACATACAATGTATCCATGAGTCACTGATAAAAGGAAGGTTTGGAGTCGTCCTCCTCTCTCACAAAGTTGTTTTTGATTTGTCTCTAGGAAATCTGGCTACGGCCATGATGGCTGCACTTCCAGCTCCCACAGTGGCTGGCATCCAACTTTCCCGCATTCCTAATGGTAAATGAGCCTAGTTATATGATACAGGATACGCGCCTTGCTCCAGTATCGCTGCCTAATTAAAGAGGAGCCGTCACCATTCCTGACATGTCTCTTTTAGTAACTACTTGCACCCCCTTGTAATAATTCTGTAGTATCCATTCTTATGACTGTATGTTGTGCCATTCCTCTATTAACCCTGCAGGAAGTTAGGAAGGAATTGCTAACAGTTTGCAGTGAAGGTCCAGATGGGTGTTACCATTTGGGGGTATGTCCCTGCAAAGTCTGACAATATCCAATCAGTGGTGCCAGTGTCAGATTGTGCAGGGACACACGCCAACAGGTAACACCCAGATGGGCCTTCATTGGAAGCTGTTAGCAATTTAGTTCTGACTTCTAGCAGGAATAATAGAGGAAAAACACAAAGTTCAGTCATAAGAACAGATGCTCCAAAATCTGTCTGGAGAGGGGACAAGTCCACTTTAAGCAGATTTGTCATCCAGGCAAGTTGTGGGAAAACAGGGCCGAAAAGGAGCTGTGATAGTCCCTATATTCTCTAGTACAGTGCCTGTAGGGCAGTGGTCAGAAAGATCAAGGGTGTAACCACCAGGGTAGCAGGCGGAGCAACTGCTATGGGGCCCAATAACTAAGGGGGGGCATCTCCACTCATGCATACAGTATGTACAGATAGTGATGTCTATGGACGTTACTTTTTGCATTATTTCTGTGCTGTGACATCACTGAGTTATTTCTGCACATCACCATGCGTATCATACTACTGTAATATCACTGTGGGCCTTATTGCTGTGACATCATTGTGTACATTACTATTGTGCTGTAATGTCACTGTGCACATTATCCTCCTATTGTGATATCACTGTGTGCATTATCCCTCTATTGTGATATCACTGTATGCATTATCCCTCTATTGTGATATCACTGTATGCATTATCCCTCTATTGTGATATCACTGTGTGCATTATCCCTCTATTGTGATATCACTGTGTGCATTATCCCGCTATTGTGATGTCACTGAGTGCATTATCCCACTATTGTGATATCACTGTGTGCATTATCCCGCTATTGTGATATCACTGTGTGCATTATCCCGCTATTGTGATATCACTGTGTGCATTATCCCGCTATTGTGATGTCACTGAGTGCATTATCCCACTATTGTGATATCACTGTGTGCATTATTTCACTATTGTGATGTCACTGTGTGCATTATCCCTCTATTGTGATATCACTGTGTGCATTATTTCACTATTGTGATGTCACTGTGTGCATTATCCCTCTATTGTGATATCACTGTATGCATTATCCCACTATTGTGATATCACTGTATGCATTATCCCTCTATTGTGATATCACTGTGTGCATTATCCCGTTATTGTGATGTCACTGAGTGCATTATCCCTCTATTGTGATGTCACTGAGTGCATTATCCCTCTATTGTGATGTCACTGGGTGCATTATCCCTCTATTGTGATATCCCTGTGTGCATTATCCCGTTATTGTGATGTCACTGGGTGCTTTATCCCTCTATTGTGATATCACTGTGTGCATTATCCTGTTATTGTGATGTCACTGAGTGCATTATCTTGTTATTGTGATGTCACTGGGTGCATTATCCCTCTATTGTGATGTCACTGGGTGCTTTATCCCACTATTGTGATGTCACTGTGTGCATTATCTTGTTATTGTGATGTCACTGGGTGCTTTATCCCTCTATTGTGATATCACTATGTGCATTATCCCGTTATTGTGATGTCACTGTGTGCATTATCTTGTTATTGTGATGTCACTGGGTGCATTATCTTGTTATTGTGATGTCACTGGGTGCTTTATCTTGTTATTGTGATGTCACTGTGTGCATTATCCCGGTATTGTGATGTCACTGGGTGCATTATCCCGCTATTGTGATATCACTGTGTGCATTATCCCACTATTGTCATGTCACTGTGGGCATTATCCCACTATTGTGATGTCACTGTGTGCATTATCCCTCTATTGTGATATCACTATGTGCATTATCCCGTTATTGTGATGTCACTGTGTGCTTTATCCCACTATTGTGATGTCACCGTGTGCATTATCCCTCTATTGTGATGTCACTGTGTGCATTATCCCACTATTGTCATGTCACTGTGTGCAATATCCCACAGTTCTTTTTATCCGGGCACGGGGAGAAGAAGCAGCGGTGGTGCGGGGACCAGAAGCGGCGTAGGGAGCAAGGTAAGTATATTTAGCGTGGGGGGCCGGCATATGGGGGGGGGGGGGGCTTTTTATAGGATTGGATAACCCCTTTAAAGGTTCCATATGGATAGCACAGCACTGGAGACTGGATTTATGGGAGGACGGATGAGCAAGGAAAAATAAATAATCTGTGTGGGCTTCCGGGTGTCAGACCTCGTCAGGCAGAGGATCCCAGAGAAATGTGAGCAAGAAAGCTTTTTACTACGTTACTCGTGTAATGATTTCCCAAACAATGGACAGTTTACATAGTGGTCATCAAAGGGACAGGAAAAACGCAGAAGACAAGACGGCAGAGGATGAAGTCAGGCTGCTCCGGCCTTGACGAGGTAAACGCGCAGCGCACACTTATCGGCGGAAGTCGTATTCAGCAAGCAGAGATGTGGATCTGTGACTGCATCAGTGAAAGCTACTCTGAGGGCGAACGTCATGCCAGCAGGATCCTAAAACCAGCAATAGATACTGAGATATCACAGTGGACATACGCAAGGGACTGTCCAGTTTTATGTACAGTACTCAATTCAACACTATTTTCTAGATCTCTGCTTGCTCTCCATGAATTAAAGCATTCACATTTACATCCAGCTGCTGTAATCCTGTATACTTGATCCTACTTTCAGCGGAATAAAGCTCGTAGAAATCCACGTGCTTGCCGCCTCATTCAAATGAATTGAACTGATTTTCAGTCGCGGAAAGTTCTGCCACAAAATCCGCAGCGTGTGAATGGCACCGTTATTCATACTAGAAATGTATGAATATAATGAAAACTGGGTGTTACCAGTCCAGTACTGTCCAAGCAGTGCTATCAGTGTCTGTGCAGGGACACACAGTTAACAAGAGGAATGATAACTACAAGTTGTCAATGTATTTATACTTTTCCAGGAGGAATAGCAGAGGAACTCTGAAGGCATTGACCTATAAAAAGATTCTTCAGAATTGTTTCAATACTACAGGGGGTACCTGCAAATTGTTTTATTGTTATGTATTTGGCCATAAGCTTCAGCCATACCACCCTGTTCCTCCCCTCTCGATAGAAGTGGGCTGATCCCGCTTCCTGCCATAAGAGACAGTTACTGTGTGGACAGAGAGGGGAGAGGAAGCACACTTCAGAGCTTCTGCTCCTGGTAAAGATTCTCCAGAGTGATCAACTCGAGTTAGCCTCAAGAAAAGCATTTGAGAGACAAGACAGCCGAGTAAACAGCATTACAGACACTGCTGTAAGGTGAGGGGCTACAATTCAAGACACCCATCACCCAAAACTACCACTAGGCCAGATAAAGTTCAAGTCTGAACCTTACAGTGGACACCTATACCCACAAGTACCTCACTTGCTATTCCATTGCGGGCCAACAAACCATCATACCTCCCGGTGCCAAAAACTGCACTTTGAATTTGCTGCTATTGGATATACCGTAAGTTATATTTTGTATTAAGTAAAAAGAGACGGCTTACTTCTGGCCTCATTCTTCAGTAATATCTTTCCATTGCACCAAGGAGCAGTGACATGAGGGAGTACACCGTGACACAAGATCTCATCAGGGCTACTACCACTACCATCCTCTGCACTGGCTCCTCAGGGGCTGGTCGGATTATTTCATGAGGAATACATGTCTGGAGAGGAGACAAGTCCTCTTTGAAGTCAGAGCTCCACGAAGTTGCTGGCAAGTCACTGTAAATTTTTGGTAAAACAGCAATGCGACCTCAGTGTTACCCTATGGAGAACAAAGTCACAACTGTCCTTGCGATTATCGTGAAATCACTGAAGTTACGGCATGTTCACGTATTCATTTAATTGGAGGTCACTATGGAGATTGACCTACTTACAATCTAGAAGATTGTCTTGATTGGATGCATGAACCTTAAAGGGGTTTTCCCATGAAAAATGAAAATCAGACGCCACATAGAACATAGCAATTTCTTTCTAACAAAGCTAGAAGCAGCCCTGTACCTCACATGGACTAAGAGAACGCCTTAGGGTACTTTCACTAGCGCTAAAGCTTTCCGGTATTGAGTTCCGTCCTAGGGGCTCAATACCGGAAAAAAAAAACATCAGTTTGTCCTAATGCATTGTGAATGGAAAGCAATCAGCTAAGTATACATCAGGATGTCTTGCGTTACGTCCCCTTTACGGTATTTGGCCGGAGAAAATACCGCAGCATGCTGCGCTTTTTATCCGGCCAAAATTTCCTGAACACTTGCCGGATTGCCGAATCCGGCATAATTTTCCATTGAAATGTATTAATGCCGGATCCGGTACCAAGTGTTCAGGAAATTGCCGCATTGATGGACCCAGTTTTCCGCAGACCTTTAAAAATGTGAAAAAAATAAATACCGGATCCGTTTTTCCGGATGACACCAGAGAGATACGGTATTTTAATGCATTTGTCAGACAGATCCGCAAATCAATGATATCAGTTCGCACAAGGATTTCTGGGTTCTTCTAACGCTAGTATGATAAGCTTTTACTTATCCATGTGATTTTTAGATTTATTTTTGTGACATGTTGTACTTTACGTTAGTGGTAAATTTCGGCCAAAATATTTTTGTTTTCATTTATTTTAAAAAATCCAAAATATAATAAAATTTACCAAAGTTTGCAATTTTCCAAATTTGAATTTCTCTGCTTTTAAGACAGGTAGTTATAACTCATGAAAATTCTACAGTTTTCAATTAATATAGGGATGCAGTGAGCATTTTGACTCACATATGTTATTAGAATTGGGGCATGAAAATAAAAAAATTTGGTTAACAATAATATGTAATTTTAACGCAAATGTTTTAATTTTTACAAGGGTGAACAGGAGAAAAAACATCCCTAAATTGTTACGCAATTTCTACCGAGTACGGCAATACCCCATATGTGGTCGAAACCTGCTGTATGGGCGCACAGCAGGGCTTAGAAGGGAAGGTGCACTATTTGGCTTTTGGAACACAGATTTTACTGGAATGATTTTCGTCACTATGTTGAACTTGTAACACCCCTGAGCTACCAGGACAGTGGAAATAACCCTATTTTTTTTAACTACGCCCCAAGGAATTTAGCTAGGGGTGTAGTGATGCTTTGGAACCCACAGGTGTTTAACAGAATTTATTAAAATTGGACCAAAAAAATTAAATTCTTTCCAATAGTGCATTGCTAAATTTTTTATTTTTGCAAGGGTTAAAGGGAGAAAAAGCACCAAATAATTGCAATTCTCCCGAGCATGAAAATACCCCAAATGTGCTCATTAACTGTTGTTTGGGGACACGGCAGTGTTCTGAAGGGAAGGAGCGACATCCAAATTTTTTAACATAGAATTTGCTGAAATGAGCCGTATTAAGAATCAGTTGTATTTTGCATCGCCATATCGTAACATCCATAACATTTTTATTTTTCTGTCAATTTAGCTGTTTGACGCCTCGTTTTTTTGGGGTCAGGCTGTAGTTTTCATTAGTATCATTTTGGGTTACATGCAATTCTGTCAGTGTTTTTTTCATTTTAATTTTTTGTGGTATATATGATCTGATAACTTTATTCTGCAGGTTGATATGAGATTTATAGTTTTTTTTATGTCTTACTACTTTTGCATCATAAAATCACTTTTTAAATTAAAACACGTTTTTTTTCTTGGCATTACCTCATCTAAGACTCAACTTTTTATTCTTCTGTTTTTTGAGGGACGGCCTGTAGTTTTTATTGGTACCATTTTGGATTACATATGGCTCTTTGGACCATATTTTTGGGAGGTGAGGTGACAACAACATCATTCCGTCTTTTTTACGGCGCTCACCGTAACGTGATTGTTATATAGATCGGGTCTGTTATGGATGTGGCTATACCTATTTTGTGTAGTTTATTTTAATTTTTTAATCAACTCTAAGTCAGTGTATACAGTGTTTCGGTGTGTGGGGAGCTCCCGACTCTCTCCCAGATGCTGTTGGGGGAAAGAAGGATCGGGCGAAATAAATATTTTCGACAGATCCTTTTATTCTCTAGGGAGATAAGCTGCTGCCAGATACATCTGGCATCGGCTTTCTCCCCTCTCACTGAATACATATACACATTTGGCAGAGTCGAATGTCTATGTATATGGGGGAGTCAGGAGGGAGTCAATCGTTTGGCTGACAGCTATTCAATGTGCACTGCCACCCTAGACTCATGGTCAGCCTACTCTCTCCTTCTTATCTCCTCTTTCTTGCCTACTACTTTCTGAACAGTGGTCTTGAAACTCTTGATAGCCACTATCTCCTGATAAGGGTGGGCCTCAGAGGTGGAACCCTTACCTATCAGTCATTTATAATGTACCCTAATGTCTAAGGTCAGAGAGCTCCTTTAGGGTCCATTCACACGTCCGTATAATGGGTCCGGATCTGTTCCGCAACGTTGTGGAACGGATCCAGACCCATTCATTTTCAATGAGGCCGGAAGAGATGCGGACAGCACACAGTGTGCTGCCTGCATCCGCATTTCCGGTGCACGTCCCCAATCTTCCGGTCTGTGGCTTCCGAAAAATAATAGAACATGTCCTATTCTTGTCCGCAATAGCGAACAAGAACAGGCATTTCTAGAGGGGTGCCGGCCCGGTGTATTGCGGATCCGCAATACACAACGGACGTGTGAATGGACCTTTAATCGTACAGACTTCATCATGAACAAGCATTTGGTTATTTTCTAAAAGCATGTTCAAATACATTCCCAGCTCAGTGAAATCACATTTTTTTTTGTCACTAAAACAGTGTTTAACAAAATTTGACAGGGAATTTCCAATATGGAGGGAATGCAAACATTTAACTGTACTGATTAACGTTACGACGTAAGTGAATTTCTAAGGAATACCTTTCCCATTATAGCACAACATCTGTGCATGTAACAACTGCTCTGATCATAATTAAAGGGAAACTCCGGTGAAAACGGTTTAGATCTTCATGGGGGAGGGGGTGCAATAGATCCTCTAGAGACCCTGAGTGCTCTGCTCCTCATAGGCAACTCTTGAGCTTCTGTAGAGGAGTCAATGGAGTCAGCTGGGCCGTCCTTCAACCGGGGCAAAGATTCGTTTACTGCCCTGAGGGGCAGCGCAAAAGTTTTTGGACATATTATAATTCCATATTCCTCGTGGGTGTCAGGGTCTGGCCATGGGTTTAACTGACCTGAACTCACAGCATCATAGTTCTCTTTCGACGCTGTGAGTTGGGGTCAGTTAAACCCATGGTTGGGCCAGGACACAGAAGTATAATTTGTCCTTTACCCTCTATCTAAGCGGCTCGACACTTGAGGTACATGACCTACCAGCAACCTCCTAGCTAAGCCCCTAGAGACATTTTCCTACTCATTTTTTTTTTCTTCAAATACTGGAAAATTTAGGAAATCTTTGAGCTCCTGGTCATCATCTACAGAATGAGCAACCGATATATAACGAGAATTACAAATTATATCTGGAAGCAGCATATTACACTTTGAAAGTAGCTGGCACACAGTGGTTTATGGGGAGGTAGGTAGCTAGCTTCCCATCTGGCAATTGAGAGGTTAAGAGAAGCAGGAAACTTTTGAGAGTTTTGTTACTGCTCCAGCCCAGTCTCCCCCCTCTCAGCTGTGCCTCCCTCCCCCTGCGCTCATTCTCTCTCTCCCTCCCTTCCCTGGCTGATTACACAGCCCTGGCCCCTTATTTCCTCTGGATTGTCCAGCTTCTTTCTCTCTCCATAGACTGCACCAGTCCCCTGTGGCTTGAGGGACACGGGGCACCTTGTCAATGAATCTGACTTTGTCTTTAAACTTGGACGCTGGGACCATTCTCAGGATTTAGTGCCAGATCTCCAACTTGGAAAAGAGACATTTCTTTTTTTTATTGTCATCACTACATGTGGATAAGGATGTGATTTTTGGGGTGTATCAGATGGCATCTGTCTGACCGGTGATCCTCAAACTGGGGCACAGAGTGTTGCACAGATAAGGTAAGACCACTCTCACATAGAACAATAGAAGTATGGGGGTTGTGCTTGCAAAGAAGGGGGGGGGGGGGACAAAGAAAGACCCTTAAATTGGCCGAAACACAGATCCACTGTAGCTTGGATCTCATCTTACAACTGGGGATGACTACACCACAAACGATATAGGGTTACATGTCCTTAGAAGAAGAGTGTGCATCTATCCCTGCTGTGACAACGAAACATTTGTATCACTTTATGCTACATTATATACGACCCCTCATTGTGTTCTATCATGTCCTTCTAACAAGTCCTGAGAGAAGACATCGGTGATTCATTCCCACTGAGCCAGCTATGTTCATGTTGGGTCGTCCATCTATTCTATCTGGTAGGGTCTTCTGTGCGTCTCATCATTCATTTTACAGCTCTCAAGTCTCTATTTAATTAGTATATACACAGTGAATCAGAAACACATTCTCCACCTTGTAAGGTCCCCCCTTGACCTTCTCACACTCAACTCTTTGTTAACTACATGACCTCTCTGCAAGTGGGATTATAAGGACAAGCAATTTTGAGAAGAAACATGTGTACCCCAAATGAATTGATAAAGGAACAATAGTGGAGGAGAACAAGATGGTAGATAGACCCTTAAGGTTTCCATACGAATTTGGTGGTGGTCAAGATATGTCATAGAACGATGAAGCCAAAGTCTACTGTTATAGTCCAAGATCTGTATGAGAGAAGTATGTAGGTTGAGATGCTTCACTGAAATTACTTTACTGACGGTCACTTCCTCCCGTGAATGACATTTGTCAGTCGAGTCTTTCCAATTGTTTTAATGCCACCACTTTGGTCGATTCTTCATTGTATTAACAATTTGGACTTTTCCACTGAAAGCTTATGCTGGTCTAACTCTTGGCACTATAGAAGGTCTTGACCAATTGTCCTACTTTGCTCTTTAGTACATAATGTCTCTACAAATACAGCTGCTCCTCGGATGTGCACTCGTCTTTGGTATTGGGCAAGGCCTAAACTCTTTTGTTAAATGAACCTGTGTGTAAATACTGTGTTCTCAGCAAACATAGAATTTGACATGGGAAGACACCTCCAGGTTGGTAAAGGCCTATACTTGTTCCAGCTGATGGGAATGGATCATATTAGTACAATGGACGCCATGATAATGGTTTCGTCTATGGTTAGCTTCACATAGCCACCCAATGTTTTGCACATTCCAGATCCTACCCAACCTTGACCCATGGTCCAAACATCAGTACTCCCACCAGTTCTGTATTAGCTCATGGTTGCATTGGATCGTGTAACTCCTAGGATCACTAAATTTTTCAAGTTTGTTTTTTTGCCTAATTCCCTAGTTGAAGAACCTCAACATTTACTGCTTCTAGGAATGAGCTTGTAGGAATGACCAAATTCTGCCAAGGATAGGCGTTGTAGTTCATCCACCGCTGGAAGATTATAGTTTTAAAAGTAGGTTTTTAAGTGAGTTAAACCCTTGACCTGTGAGTCAGACTAGTCCTAACACTTTAATAAATGGGACTAGTATGAGTAAGACCGAGCTCTCCAGGGGTGGTAGAAGTCGGTGATGCATCAGGTAAATAGGACATACCAGCGGGACCAGAGAACAGCTGCCAGTGTAGTGTGTCATAGGCTAGGTACCCTGTATAGTCTCACATGCATCCTCTGAAAGGTCCATATGTTTGAGATCAATAAAAAGGGGAGTCTGTGCTGTAGCTGGTGGTTGTGACTGGCTCCAGGGTAACTGAGATATCTGCTATCTCAGGATGGCCTCCAAAGAGCTTCCAATCTCCTGGGAGCAGGGTAAGGGGGTGTCTGCCAACGCCAGGAGGAGGAAGTTTGTACATACTTGGTGGATCATGTGCATAAGTAACGATGACCCGTGTCTACGAGACTACGACCTTTCCCACTTCCTAAAGCTTCATAGGGAATATGAAAGAGCAATAAATGTAACGTGAACTGGATGCCCACCTAGGGTTGGACCATCTGGTGCAAATATGTACATGGCCCAATAGGGCTTGCTGTTTCCAAGACATGCCAAGAATTTACACTGAAAAGTCATATGTACTGTTGGTGAGCACAGCTGACATGTGATGTACCACATGCCCACAGCAGCCGTCCAATATACATCTCAGCGTACATACTGTCTATTGTATTTCTGTGAGGTTATCAGGCTTGACTTTACAGAATCGGAGCCTCCGGGCATAACCTTTGGTATGCTAAGCCCGTTCTATCTGATAGCCACGACTATGCACGTTGAATAGTCTGCAACTTTTCTAGAAGGAGCAGAATATAGTGATACAACTCCGTACAACTCATGCCACCTTGGTGAGAACTCAACAAGTGATGACACCCAACCTGCGTACATGAGCAGTTCTTATATCACATGCACAGTCTACAAACAAACCTAGGCCCTCCCCAGATGAGATCAGCACTTGGCAAATAAAGTATACATGGAAACAAGGATGAGCACACATACCCTCAGTCAGATAAAAACCTATTAAAGGTGGACTTCCCCTCGAAGGCCACACACTGTGGTACTTGAGGCCCATAAAAATAAATAATTAGAATGGTACACCTTCCAATGATACAGTCTAATTTCAACTCCGCCGTTACCATTTTGCAGATAAGGGTCAAATCCAGGATTCTGATAGATTCAGGGCCTGAAGCCAAAAATGGGACTACAGGGTTAAAGAGAATATCTCATGATTAATGTAAACAATGACATCGGAAAGTTGATGCCAATCTCTTTCTAACAAGACTAGAACCGGCCCTGTACCTCTCATGGATCCAGAGATCTCCCCATTCATTGCTCCAAGTGCTCTCTAGGCTCTTCAGGCTGGCAGCTCTGGATGTGCGGCCTTTTTCAGGGCAAAGGTCCTAGCTCAGGGTGTGTGTGAGTGGGGTCCTTTCCAGCGCAGCTCTCTTCCTATCGCATGTCAAGGGGTGTGTCCTTTCTGCAGAAGCTTCAAACTGACTGTAGATAGGGCTGGTGGCAGTTGAAGGATGGAACTGAGCATGTACGACCACCCCAGTGATGTTACAGAGGTGGACAGAGAAATATGGAAAGGTACAAACAGCAGATGGCGCTACACAGATACATTTTATTGAAAAACTCAGTGTCTATAATACATTTTTAATTACACCCAGTTACAAAAATATTCAAATCGAGGTGCTGGTTTGAAAAATGTAGAATATTTTTCATGGGTCAAGCATAAATACCGATTCGGAGTTGAGAGGCAAGCATTAGCCACCAGGGTCTGTTTCTTAACTGAACCATGTTGAGAGTGGGCCCTATGATCAAGTTAGGGCCTTGACCCACTGGAGGATCTTCTGAGCCACAATTTGTAGACATGAAGGGCCTTTGATGAGGAGCTGTCTGAAGCTATACGTTCCCAGTACTTTTCCAATGTCTTGTCATCCGCCTTCTGCTTTCTATTGCCCATGCCTGGGGTTGACGCTGTTTCCTACAAGTTGGGTTATAATGGACCCGCTGTTTTTCAGTGCCCTGCATTCTTCTATAATTTAGGATAATTTCACCCGATGACCGGCTCTGCGTTCCAGTGGGTAAAATTGGTTTCACATGTATGACGGTGCTCCAGTGAATGATGTCCGTGAACGCTATGACTTTATTGTGTATGACAGAGCTTTCCAGTGAGTGCAATCACAATGAAGTGAGCGCTTCACCTTCTGACATGGGTTACGTCTGCTTTCTATTATGTGATAGTGCTGCCCCTTGTGAAAAGAGTCCAGTGAATACTGGCATTGACACAAGGGTGAGGTGCATTCCAGAACTTTTGATGTCACCAAACCCAACACTCAAAGAGACATCAAGACCCTCATTCATGGGACGAATGGGCTGATGTCCCCTGCTAACTGATCACTCTTTCCCTAGTGGCTGGCGGAGGATCAGGGGTGCCCCTCACCACAGTATGCCTTTAACAGTAGGGCTGGGAAGGGGGTTACCATTAAATTTTTTTGCCACAGGCAGCAAAAAGGCTAGGTGCACCCCTGTGGAGGATATTAAATTTTAGGCCATGGGTACTAGTCATTGATTATGGCAGTTTTGATGACTAAAATATTTTGGAGGCATCGGCATCAACAGCGAACAGGGCAGATTCATGAAAACTGTCTGAAAGTAAAACGGTCTTTGTTGCCCATAGCAACCAATCACAGCACAGCTTTCATTTTTCAAGAGTACAATAAGAAATGAAAGCTGTGCTGTGATTGGTTGCTATAGGTGACAGACTATTTCATGAATTTCTTTGGGTATTTGTTGCCCATAGCAACTAATCACAGCTCAGCTTTCATTTCTTATTCTGCACTCGAAAAATGAAAGCTGTTCCGTGATCGGTTGCTATGGGCAACACAAACAGTTTTTTTTTCTTTTTTTAGAGAGTTTCATAAATCTGCCACTGGTCTATCAAATCCTGCCAGGCCAACCCCACAGAATAGATCCCATAGAGTAGATCAAGTAAAGTAGATACCATAGAGAAGATCCCATAGAGTAGATCCTATAGAGTAGATCCCATAGAGTAGATACCATAAATGGTTCCTTTCCTTTTTATGGGCCAATGTTGCTGTCTTAAGGCCACGTTCACACTGGGTGTTCAATGGGAGGCCACGCTGTACTCCATGCGTCTCTGGTTTATAGTCACGACTGTCCCAAGAAAGGGTGCGGTTGGAAACAGTGGTGGATGTCCGCTTACTCTTTAGCTCCGTTCAATGGGACTAAACCAGGAAGGCGTCCAGGCGTTTTGAGTCCATGCAAAAGTGTTGCAGGAACCACTGCAGCTTCTGCTGTTGAATTCGAGAAGGATTTTGCCTTTGCAAAATCTGCAGTGTGAATTAGCCCTAAGGGTCCTGTGGATAGGTATCTGATCAGCTGTTGAGAAGGCACTGGTGCTCGCAGTAGCATTACGGTCTTCTCCCTGCTCACCAAGCAGAGCGCCATACATTGTATAGTGGCTATGCTTTGTATTACAGCTCATCCCCATTCACTGCTGAGCTGGAGAAGGCCGCGGCGATACTGCAAGCGCCTGTGCCTTCTCTAACAGCTGCTCTGCGGGGGTCCCGGGTATCGGACCTCCACCAATCAGATACTGATGACTTATTCAGAGGATAGGTCATCAGTAAAAATTACTTGAAAAACCCCTTTAGAGTCCTGAGAACCTCTAACCCCAGCAGCCAGCAAGCAGATCCACCGCCAAGTTTGCCAATAAGTGGGTATTTCCACTTTGTTTTGGGGCGTTACTGGGGTGGGGCTTAAATGTCCCAAATTTACCAATCAAAATATTGGTAAGCATGGTGATCGCATTGACGATCCCAGAGAATAGGTCATCAGTGTAGAACATTTTAATTTCATACTTACCAACATTGCAGTTGGTGAACTTGGAACTGGTAGAGCAAGTCCCCCAAAATATCACCGAACAGTATGGGACTGCCCATTTATGGGTGTGGCTTGCATAAGCCCAAATTTGCCAGGACTGTCTCTGAAAATTAGGGACAGTCTCTGTAAAATCGGGACTGTTAGCAACTATGGATCCCCTATACCCCCCATAGTACGCTGTATGTTATGACAGCGGCACATCCCCTTGTTTGTGCTGTCAACAAACGGGCATTGTTATGCCAGCCTCGGGTGTTTGCTCCTTTCTCGGACGGTCGTGGGATGTTTAACATTCCTTCCCAATCATCTGCCCCATGTAGAAGGTTCTTCATAGCACTGTCCGGTAGGGGACACTTATCTTGTGGTCATTGTATCCGTAGGCCATCAAAATATATGGATACGACCTCCTATCTGTTTTCAGAGTGCAACATGTAAAATATAAATCACGTCACTGGATTTGATGTATATTGTCGGGTCACGCTTTTTCGAAGTAATTCAGTGTATCAGGCCAACGTTCCGGAGATTACTGGAGAGGTCGGTCACCTCCTGAGGGATTAAAGGGCTTGTACTGTATATATTTATGTCAAGCACATGTGTTGCGCTAGCGTACGGTCTGCGTTGCGATCTGGTCTCTAAGGTGCAGACATTATGGATGCTTAGTGTATATATTTACATTTCAATGGAAATTAATTCCGGATCCGGCATTCTAGCAAGGGTTCCGGAATTTTGGCCGGAGATAATACCGCAGCATGCTGTGGTATTTTCTACGGCCAAATACTGTAAGAGGGACTGAACTGAAGACATCCTGATGCACACTGAATATAAAGGGAAATACACTTGTTTTTTTATTATGGTGAAGGAATCCAACCATGAGCTGGTAAGGAACTGTAAAGAAGTAGAAAAACATGGCTGCTTTCTTGTAAAAATAGCACCACAGCTGTCCACAGGTTGTGTGTGGTCCTGCAGCCAAGCTCCTTTGAGCTGCCACACTATAGATCACCCACAGTTAAGTCTGGCTCAGTTTTTTTGGGGAAAGCAGCCATGTTTTTCAGATTTTCCAGGTGTTATATATAATATTGATGGCCTATCCTCAGGATTGATAGGGGTCTTATTCCCAGCACTCCCATCAATTTGTTTTTGAAGAGACTGCGGCGCTCATGAAGGCTTCTTCCTAGGCCAGTGACATCACGTTCAATCGTCACATGGCCCAGACATCCCAACCTGCGAAAACTAATTTCAGGGAGGTGCACTTCTCATTTCAGGGAGGTTTTTTTTTTCTTTTGTTTTTTTTTCCCACAAACTTTTTATTACATTCATTAGCCCCCAGTGCCTCTCATCAGCCCCCCAGTGCCTCTCCATCAGCCCCCCAGTGCCTCTCCATCAGCCCCCCAGTGCCTCTCCATCAGCCCCCCGGTGCCTCTCCATCAGCCCCCTGGTGCCTCTCCATCAGCCCCCCGGTGCCTTCCCATCAGCCCCCCGAGTGCCTCTCCATCAGCCCCCAGTGCCTCTCCATCAGCCCCTCAGTGCCTCTCCATTAGCCCCCAGTGCCTCTCCATTAGCCCCCAGTGCCTCTCCATTAGCCCCCAGTGCCTCTCCATTAGTCCCCAGTGCCTCTCCATTAGCCCACAGTGCCTCTCCATTAGCCCCCAGTGCCTCTCCATTAGTCCCCAGTGCCTCTCCATTAGCCCCCAGTGCCTCTCCATTAGCCCCCAGTGCCTCTCCATTAGTCCCCAAACCTCTCCATTAGCCCACAGTGCCTCTCCATTAGCCCACAGTGCCTCTCCATTAGCCCACAGTGCCTCTCCATTAGTCCCCAGTGCCTCTCCATTAGCCCCCAGTGCCTCTCCATTAGCCCCCAGTGCCTCTCCATTAGCCCCCAGTGCCTCTCCATTAGCCCCCAGTGCCTCTCCATTAGCCCCCAGTGCCTCTCCATTAGTCCCCAGTGCCTCTCCATTAGCCCACAGTGCCTCTCCATTAGCCTACAGTGCCTCTCCATTAGCCTACAGTGCCTCTCCATTAGCCCACAGTGCCTCTCCATTAGCCCACAGTGCCTCTCCATTAGCCTACAGTGCCTCTCACCAGTCCATAAAATATATAAAATAAAAAACACTTACCCTCTCCTGCTCCTGGACGCCGCCGCTCTTCTTCTGCTGCTGTCGGCTGTGCTGTGAAGGCTGCGCACAGCGTGAGGTCACAGAGCGACTCACTCCTATGTGCAGGCTGCAGAGCCGACAGCCGAGGACCAGGAAGCGTTGAGTACAAAGCCTTCACTGCTTCCTGGTCCTTTTGCCCTTAACGGGAACGGCGTTCCTGCTGTGAAAAAAGTGCAGGAGCGCCGTTCCCACCTGTTTCCCCTGCTTTCCGGGATATATTCTTTCTTATGCGGGCGTCAGGGAGCCGCTATCTAATAGCGGGAGACTCCCTGAACGCCCGGAGACTTGAGATCCCTGAATGGCCTAGGTGTAGCTCAGTCCCAGTAAGCTGCACTCGCCGGAGCCACACAGCCTCTTCAAACAGCTGATCGGCGGGGGTGTTGGGTGTCAGATATTGGTGACCTTTCCTGAGGATAGGTCATCTATATTAAACACCCAGGAAACCCACTTAACACCTGCAGATCCGAGTATGGTTGAGAACGACTTCTCCTCGAGACAATCAAGGGTCACTTCAATGTAGACTCTGACCTTCTGCCCTAGTAATAACGATTTGGGTCGACTGAAAATGAGACCGCGAAATGATCAAGCGGAAAACGGACAGGCAACGATTATGTGAAGGGTTCTTGAGAAATTCTGCCATCATTACCGCTGCCTTGTGATGTGTTTTACCATGTTACTTATCCCTCTAATGATTAAAATGAGCTCGGTAATTAGAGGATTGTAGGAAACAATTAGAATGCCCCCCCCCCGTCCTCGTTCTATAAGAGATGTAGATAAATAATCCCAGTGCTGAACTTTCACAGACCGCAAAGCTAATGTCCCATTTAACTGCAAACTGCTCCAACCCAGAGATGAGGGACCTATTAGAACTGGTACAAATATTGCCAGTTTTTGCGAAAGTCAACATGTGGTTTGATCCAATCTAAACTATTAATACTAGGTAATCATTAAAGCCTGTGCGTTTATAAGGTCCAATGAAGAAAAATTTCACCCTAAACTTATGTATTCATGGAGGAAATCCACATATCCAGAGGAATACAGTTGAGGTTAGGTAAGATCCTATAGCAAAATCAAAAAGAAGAATATCAAAATGGCGCATGTCCTCCATCTTAAAACCCAACCTCCAAAAGCCACAGCTACCACCACCATCCCCTGCAAATGACATGACCAGTGGTATGGAAGGCACTACGTACAGAGGCAGGATGGTGCCAAACAGGGAGAAATCTAGATAGGGCGGGTGGAGCATGTACGTCAGAGGCTTGGTGCCAAGGTAGAACCATTTTGCATTGGCCAGGGTATTTAGATATAAGGTTAGGACAGTAAACTGAATCTTTGCCCTGGATAAAGGAAAACCCAACTTCAACACTGGTGCCAAATATTATCTTATAGAATTTACACTTGAAGGATGCCTGTCACCAACCTCCCACACATCCAAGTATCGGTAATAGTATTAAAAATAACAAAAAAATGCTCATTAATGCCATTCTCATTGTCCAGAACCTTAGAGCTATGATACTTTTCAGTAAAATACAGAATCTAAGACGTTCACCGAACATGAACGAAGAAATAATTCACGTCTACTCTAAGCCCTCCTATCCAAGGAGATCATTTGTAGGCAAACCATACCGCAACCAAGAATGCTCTCCATTCCTCCTCAATGTTGGGTGGTGGAGGTGACGACAAGATATCGCTAAGAAGTTGTCATTCACTTAGCCTCCTGGATCAATGCCATGGTGGGATCACGTTGTAGTTAGGGGTTGTCTTCCGGACCTCACTGAAAAGGGTTCTCCACAAGAAACCCATCTCAATTTTCCAGGAGAGTGACTAAGGAAAAGCAGCATTATTTTTGTCGGACTTGGCAATGCATCACTTGGCTACCCCGTTAATTTCAATACATGCCATGTAATACAATATATAGGAAATGTGTAGTTGGTCGCAACAACCCTCAGCTCTGGTGGACCAGAGGGTGCATTGCAAGCGAATCCCGCTCATATCAACTGGATCTGCCAATAAATACCTAATTGACTAACATGGACCTCGGATGAAGGAATCTTCCAAAAATACTTGTAATTTGGAGCCTGTGCTTGGCACCTCCAATAGTTTTCCACCTAACTTAATGTAAAATATCGTAAAAGATAGAGAAAGATCTGTGTGGGCAAAAGGGTGATCTATGAGACCCCTTAGTAGCCATGTTCTTGTCCTTGCCCATTTGTTCCTGGGAAGATGTCCTGCAAAGCTTCTGGATGATGCACAACTCAACACAATGCAAACTGCATGCTTTTTGAAAAGTGCATCTTTTTTCCCACAGTCAAAAACAGGGTGGTAATTGCAAGTTTAGTTTTACTGAGTGCACTCTGGTAGGGTGCAGCGTTGAACAATGGCTCAAGCCGCATACACATAGATCATTTTGATCCCTTTTTGTCCGACAGTTCTAATGTCTGATTCCCCCATTAAGAGGCACATTGAGTACAACTAGAGATAAGTATGTGCCAGAGCCACTTCCGATCAGCCAGACAAACCACAAACTCATATCTATCAAGGCTATTGAGCAAGGCCCAGGCGGCCCCTACAGCCACTGGATTGTCTGTCAATCCCATTAAAAGTGGCAGGGTCAAATGGTTTCCCCAAGGTTGGTATCTACAGAGCATTGTCACGGTTCAGGGATGGAAGCATCAGCAGACTATGCATGCTATACGTTCTGTATATCGGTTATGTATGACTAAGTCATAACATATTGCTTGTGAGAAAACAAGCTTTTTGTGGGAGCTCGGAGGCCTCTCGCACCAGCTCATATTAAGCAGAAAGCGTTTTACGATATCTGATCCCAAAAGTATTTTTGGAATCATGTCAGATATTTTGGAAACTGATTGTTTCCATATTTGGAAGGGTCAGAGAGCAAGATTGTAGAGTGAGTGTGTAATGCACACCGCAGCGCGGACTAAATGTACTTTGTGTGAAACACACCGCATCACGTGCAGAGAAGACGACGCACCTCCCTCTTTATGCGTTGGCGTAAACACATTTTCTATCGTCATGGATTTTCTTTTTGTTTTCGCTCAGCTCGAAAGGCTCTTGAACAATCTAACATTACTACGCGTTTTATACTATTTGTAGCGCGGAGTGATAAGGTGCAATGTAGATGCTGGAACATCAGATGTACAAGGGTTTTCTTTTTGTTTTCACTCAGCTCGAAAGGCTCTTGAACAATCTAACATTACTGTGCGTTTTATACTATTTGTAGTGCGGAGTGATAAGGTGCAATGTAGATGCTGGAACATCAGATGTACGAGGAACAACTACAAAAAAATAGACACTTAGCTAATACTTTTTATCTACTTTTTTACTACACTTGGGTCATCTGCTGTCACATTGTATATCACTGTACCAATGATGTACTTTCGATAGAGGAAGCCTGAGGACTGCTATGGTACGCAGCCTGTGAACAGCTACTCCTCCAACGCATTTCATTCTCCAGTTCCTCTACTCACCGCTGTCATCAGAACTCCAGTTCTACAATTAACATCTCAGCAGCCTTGATGGAGCTGGAGATACCAGGAGAAAAGGAAAGAGCAGCTGAGGGCACCCCTATGGGATGCTGGATGCTAGGAGGAGGGCTGTGCCACCAATCGAAGACCCTCTCTAGGACTGGGGAGTTTTTGGACCCTCCTTATTCACACTATACCCTTGGGCACTGCTCTAAAACCTGAGCTGGACCGTCTGGAAATTAAAAGGATAAGCATTTTGTACACTTTTGATCGGGAAGTCTTCCCTCAGTGACCGAAACAGACTTTTTAACTCTTCCATTTCTGGATGACCCATGCCTGATGCTGCATATATTGTCACCAAAAAGTTCATAATGGTAACCGCCGGTTGTATATCCTATTTCCCTACGTACCTGCAGACATCAAGTGTTTGGGGATTGGATTCCAGAAAGTATCATTATTATTCTAATTACTTTTTAATGAGGTGTATAGTGCCTCCCTTGGGAAACCGGACTAATCTCCGAGGAATCCTGCTCTTGGAACAAGCTTAGATTTGCTCCCTACTTATATTCATGACAACAATAATTTTCAGGTTTTGACAGTCTAATAGGATACTTTACGGGGTGTGGAGTATAGATGACCTATATTGGTTGCACAATGAAGCAATCCCTCCAGACTAATGCAAATAGTGCATGCACGGTAGATTCTATGTAGAACTCATCACATACAATACTGTGCGCAAAAGTCTTGGGCAGGTGTGGGAAAATGCTGCAAAGTAAGAATGCTTTAAAAAAAAAAAAAAGAAGTGTTAATAGTTTATTTTTATCAATTAACAAAAAGCAGAGTGAACGAACAAAAGAGAAATCTAAATCCAATCAATATTTGGGCTGACCACCCTTTGCTTTCAGAACAGCATCAGTATTGCTAGGTACACTCGTAGACAGTTTTTGAAGGAACTCGGAAGGTTGTTCCAATCATCTTGGAAAACTAATCACAGATCTTTTGTGGATGTAGGCTTGCTCAAATCCTTCTGTCTGTTCATCTAATCCCAGACAGACTGGATGATGTTGACACCAGGACTCTATAATCACTTCCATGACTCCTTGTTCTTCTTTTAAGATTAAGATTGCTCTTAAAGGGGTTGTCTCACTTCAGCAATGGCATTTATCACGTAGAGACAGTAAACACAAGGCACTTACTAATGTATTGTGATTGTCCATATTTCTTCCTTTGCTGGCTTTGATTCATTTTTCCATTGCTCATTTCTAGGGGTTACAACTGCCCTACAATACAGTAGTGATGGCTGGGCTTGGACACTATAGGAAATAGCACCAGACTGTCTAGTGGCCGAGACTGTGGGAGTGTGCATAGGCCAGCCCTTTTTCCTATAGTGTGCAGGCACAGCCACCACTGCTGGATTACAGGGTGGTCATAGCCTCTGGATACGAGCAGTGTATAATGTGATGGGTGCCTTCTATTAACTTTATCTACATGATAAATACCATTTGCCGAAGTGAGACAACCCCTTTTTAATGACATGGGCTTTATATTTGTCCTGCTGCAGAATAAATTTCAATTTAAACTATTAATACTTTCATTTTTCCAAAGAGGTATCACCGAAGAAAGAGAACCATCTTATCAGCGCCAATTATTGGAAGGTGCTCCCCATGAGTCAAGATCCAACTTCCAAAAAGCCTTGGGAGTTGACCAGGGAATATGCCCAGGCCAGATATCCATCCATAGACATCAAGTTTAGGGTGCTTGCCCCTCGTCAGTACGATGTAGGATTCTGGCGGACTCAAATCCCAAGGCTTGTTGGAAAGTCGGATCTTTACTCAAAGGGAGCTACTTCCAATTGGTGGTTCTACTTCTTGGTAGATACCTCTTTGCATATTTGTTTCCCATGAAGCATTGCCAATAAGTCTCCATACCGTGGAGTACTTCCAGTAAGTTTCCATACATGACTGGTCTCTTTAAGGATATTCGGCACCTTGCCTAAGCCACTTTTATTTTTTAAAGCATTTTTTGAATAAATCTTTTTGCACACGGTACTGTAGGCGTCTAAGATGTCCTAGATATTGAGCCCAACTATAGTCTTCAAGCCACGCCACTGCACCCAGCCCATCCCAACGATACTCCCATTTAAGCAGGTCCTATCCCTTTCTTGGCAAGCCACAGCACATACCAAGATGGTACAACACAGCATAGTAGAACTATTCTGGGTGAAATATGCTAGAACCGGCAGACTTGCTAAAATTTATTTCATTTGATTACTCAGGCTGGTACATTGGCCAAGCCTCACGCAGGACAACATTTTATTTAGACTTTCATTTTCTTTCCCTAATGACTTTTCAAGGCTGGTGAGAGTAGCATGACTTTGTAGGACACACAATAGCTTACGCAAGCTATTCTTACTTTCGGTGTCGAAAGCCCAGGTCATTATCTGACTCTGGGTGTGAGTATGCTATAAACTTACACTTCCATTACCTATATGAGGAAATGAAATGTAATTGTGTTAATGAATCCCGGGAAGCCAAGGTTTATTGGCACCAGGCTATTGCTTTATGTGAGATTCCTGTACTTAATGTGAATATGAGGAAAGTGGAAGGGGGGGTGGGGTGGAGGCACGTTATGGCGAAGAACTAGTAGAAGTCCTGCTGATAAGCATATTGAGGGCTAATTAACTTTGGACGTTTAGCTAAGAAAATAGGATGTAAATGCACCGTGCATGGGTGACTGGCCAGCTACTTTTGTAGAGCCACAATAATGGCTATTTGCCAGTAGGCTGCAGACCCATGGGAGCACATACACACATATCATGGCAATTTTTTTCAAAGATATGATTCACCCCAAGTTCACTGCACCATTTGCTTACATGGTATGACACCACCTGGTGTTCAAAGTATGTAGCAACATGCAGGTCTACTTAATGGGCTGACTGCTAGTGGTCATGCTCAGTCACTCTCCCCACAGCCCGGTCTCTGCATAGTGATCCTCTGTACACTGCCGAGCAGTCAACAGAAATGGCTTTCTGCCCGCCTTGTCAGGACGCTGCAGTAGTATGGCAGTACAGATGCCAGGAAAGTAGGAAGGGACTATACTGTCAGCTGCCAGAAGGGGAAGGAGACTCGTTCAGCCCAGAGCCCACCCCCAGCAGCATCAAAGGGGACACATGCAAGCAGGAAAATCTGAAAAAGTTATTTCTGATGCTGTTTCAAGACTTTCAGTATGAAAATATAATTCAAGTTTATGGTATGTCAGGGTGTATACTGCCTGTTTGTAAAAGCTAAAGGTATATAACAGGCCTTTCTCAAAATGTTATTCCCCTAATATATGATACAGGTAAACATGTCAAATTAACAATGCCTGGTTTGCCTGTATTTTCTCTGAGTTGCCCATCACAATAGCCCAGATTTTCTAATCCTATAGATGGTGTAACCTTAGACCGGCTGTCTAGACCGCCACCAGATTTATCACAGGGGCTCAGGTTGGTGCAGAGATGGACACTTTTCTCTGACTCTATATCAACTATTCAAATTGGCCTGATGAAGGATGTAGGCTACCTCCGAAACGCGTCGCCTCTTGCCACCTTGACTAAGGGCTCATGCACACGACCGTATTTTCTTTCCGTGTCCTTTCCGGGGTTTTTTTGCGGACCGTATGCAGAACCATTCATTTTAATGGGTTTGCAAAAAAAACTGAAGTTACTCCGTGTGCATTCCGATTCCATATGTCAGTATGTCCGCATTACGGACAACGATAGTACTGTTCTATTAGGGGCCAGCTGTTCCGTTCCGCAAAATACAGAATGCACACGGACGTAAAAATACATACGGTCGTGTGCATGAGCCCTTATTTTATTTTATTCTACTTGATTTTAATTTGTTTAGTGTATGTTTTTAATAAAACTACTTTTAATTGACCAACCTACCACAAACCGATTTTCTTCCTGTGCTGTCTTGACATCTATACCAACTATTGAGTTACTTTGAGACAGCAAATGGTGCATTTTAGGCCCACCCCATTTCCCCATGAAGCCCTGTCTCCTTTCCGCTAAGTCCACCCCTTTTTTAGGCGTGCCAGAAAAAAAGTGTGAAAACCCTAGGTGAGCCAAATTGCACCACTTCTTTACACAAGTTTTTGGCCCAGATATTCCTCAACGTACTAATGTACTGCATGACGACCTTTCATTATGAATGACTATTATGCATGTCTACTATTGAACATGTTTAACTATTCCAGCCTCTCTTCCTAAAAATCGATCATACATTCTTACTTAGTTTGTGTCTGGATATTACATACTCCACCCATTGCAAGCAAACAAACGTTTGATAATATCAATGTCTGTGCTATATACATGTGCTATGCCATGTTTTACTTTACTAAATATCACTAAAAAAGTAGAACACATATAGGCAAGGGTGAGCCTAGGAAGAGTTTTGCCTGGACCTCTGAGGTGGGACTAGTGACATAATCACAACCCAAGTTAGTGACATCACCGGAAAGGTAACAAGTCCACCAATAGGAACCACTATCTGTGTAAAGCAGAAGGGAAACCCAGTGGCACATTTTCATTCTCCGACTTGCCAACTTTTCAGTCTGGTCTCGTGGCACCCACACTGTACTCTGTGACAATGGCAGGGGAACCAATATACATGAGTTACAGCCATAGGAATTCATGTAGGTCTACAATCTATAAGGACAACCATATGTAAACCAACAAACCCTACTGCAGTTGTGGTCCTCAAGTTCAGTATTTGATTGTCAGTGCTACATGTGCTCTATCAGTTTAGTGACATTTATTAAAATGTATGGTCTATTATAATAATATAACATTGATTCTATTTCCATGTCTCACATATTAATCCTTACTCTCTGACTATCTGATATGTTCATATCTTTCCAGCTTCTGAGCTACTAGGGTCTTCCTCCTCATCAGAATTTACATCCTCTTACAATGGGATGAAGATATCTGGCAGTGGCTATTTTTGGTGAGTCTCTGATTATTCTTTCCCTTACATCAAGTGCCAATTTCCTCTCACATCCTCTATAATGTATATAATATCTACCATACTGAAAGCATAGTAGTGTGTAGGACTGTAGTTTGCCATAGTTATGTCTCTCACCCGGAAGTCCAGTCGGTTTGGATGTTAGCTAGACTGAGGTGCGAAGTCCATTTCTTTACCCGTATCCCCCACAAGGAGGTATGGACTTTTCCCAGTTGGATTCCCAGATTGCTTGCACTGATTGATGGCAGAAGTGCAGTTTGAAGTGTAGAAACATAGCTAGGGGTTGTCATCCGAGAAGGTGGACCCTCTAAGCCCAACCAGTTTGGCACTAGCTAGACTGAGGTGCAGAGTCTCAGGAATCTCCTGTTATTCACTCTTAACCCCCACAAGGAACATAACCAGGGGTTGTCACCCGGGAATAGGAAAAGGCTTAAAATCGGGAGAAGAACAACAAGTCCCAGCCCACTAATCCAAAAGGTGAGTCACAAGCAAAATCTGGAAACAAAGTCAAGATCAGGATAGCAATTAGGAACAAGAGTAGAGCAAATATGTAATTTAATACACAGGTTAGGTGGTGAGGCAGGAGTTCAACTTAAATAGGGCATCAGGATGATGTCACCATGGAGCACCGGGGGTCATGGTTGAGCAGGAAAGACATGGGACCAGAAGAACTGTGGCTGTCAGTAGGAGATATCTCAGGAATGGGAACTTAAAGTAGGGAGAGGATCCATGGCTGGCAGAGAGGACACACCACTGGAACAGAACGAGATTAGTAACAACCACATAGCTGTTTATCAAGGAACTTGCTTGTAAGGGTTCCTGATGACCCTTTTAGGAACCCCATTATCACTATGTAAAGATCAGGTTTGACATCTATCATACATACGTGGCTGTACTGTTTATTGGTGACAATATATTAACTCACAGAGCCACCCTCAGGTCAAAAACCACTTGTAGAGCATCTACAAGTCCATAAAGTAACCATTGAGAATCTGTGTGGTGCCGTATTGGGTCTGTGGTTGTGGCTTCACAGTATGCATGAATGGACCCTAACAGGTTAAATCATCTCTTCTTCACCCAAATTCTTCTAATCAGAACTGGTCAGGGGTGACTCGGCCCATCCTTATTTAGATCACGCCCATCACAATTAGTGACTCTTCTTAATATCTCCTCTCGACAAAGAGCTCATTGTACTATAAATGTCAGGGACGACTCTCTGTGCCTGTTGGCTTGCACTGTGATGTCTTGCACTGCAGTACATGTTACTCCTACAACATTTGTACTATTGTTTATTTACAGCATTTTATGGCAGTGACAATCGTATTATTCATTTTCATACATGACCCTTGAGTAGAGCTGCCCCCTCTTTTATACGTTCATAATTCTCGAAGGCAAATACAAAAACATGCCAGAGACATTGCAAAGTGTTAACTTGTAGTTATGTTCTGGAATATGATAGAAGCCTGGAAAACACAGGATAGGGTCCGTACAACAAAGATCAGAATTCCCTCATACCTCCCACTCTCATCATTTCACTTCTTCCTTGGACAGCCTTAAACAGGTTGGCAATGGCCATGAGAAACAGGACAGAAGGAGGCTGAGGTTGTGGTCCTCCTTTAATGGGCATCATTCCAAACACCATAGACACTGGGACTCCATACAAGTGTGATGTCACTAAAGACAAGCAGAGCTGTCACATAAAGGGTTTGTCTATTTTAGAAAACTAATCTTTAAAACAACCTAATAGAGTATTCTGTAGATTACCTTAATCAGAACCATCAATAAACCAGAGTAGAGAGCAGCTATGAAGAGGATCTTTCACTTTGGAGGATCCAACACATCCATGAATTACAATGACAGCCATTGTGGTCCATAGACTGCTTCACTTCTTCCTTGGAGATCCCTGGACAGGTTGGCAATACCCATGGAAAACAGGAATGGAGGTAAGGGTCCTCCTTTTATTGGCACCACTGCAAGCACCGTAGACATCGGGCCTCTATACAAATGTGATGTCATTAAGAGGAACAGTGATGTCACTTAAAGGCTTTGTCTGTTTTAGAAACACCCTATTGGGGTATTCTGGAGATTCCCATTAATAATCCAGAGCAGAGGAAGCAGCTATGAAAAGCGACCCTTACTGGAGGACCCAACACATCCTTGAATTACACTGACAGTCTCTGCGGCCCGTTGACTGGTTCACGTTTTCTTTCGAGAGCCCTGCACAGGTTGGCAATGCCCATGAGGAATGGGAGAGGATGAGGTACCAGGCCTCTTTTCATGGGCAAGATTGCAAGCACCATTGACAATAGGCCTCTATACAAGTGTGATGTCACTATAGAGGAACAGTGATGTCACTTGAAAAGGTTTGTATATTTTATAAGACAAGTATTTCAAACACTCTATTAGGGTATTCTGGGGATTCTCTTATCCACACTATCCATAAGACAGAGCAGAGAGTGCCTAGGAAAAGCGTCTCTCACTTTGGAAGATCCGACACATCCATGAATTACTCTGACAGTCATTGTGGCCCATAGACTTCTTCACTTCTTCCATAGAGATCCTTAAACAGATTGGGAATGCCCATGGAAAACCAGAGTATAAGTCTCACTTTGGAGGACCCAACACATCCCTGAATTACGTTGACAGTCAGCTGAGTTCAATGGGTGCCGTGCAATACTTCAGTTGCCCTGTGGTGGCACTGCAGAGGAATTAAACACTTGCTGCACATCTCTCCTGCAGAATACAATCGATCACTAGGAGTCTTAGCAGCAGGGCAATCTGTGACTATCTTATATTAGGAAGACCCTTCCAACAAAAAGAAAAAAAAAATGGAAAAAAAACAGACAACCCCATTGATGTGGGATTCTGAAGCTAAGTGTCAAAAGCTGGCAGTAAAGCAGAAGGTGACTGAGATCTTCAGATTGGTATCTATTCTTAATCCCTATCTTCAGCATGGGGTAGAAGCAGGGCCCCTGGTCACAGCAACTGAACTCATGGGCACTGCCCAAATTCCCTGTTACACAAGCTCTTGATAAAGCAACCACCTACAACGAAGAGATTTCCAAAATGATTGTCTACGTTTCATTTAGAAAATATTATATAACCTCAAGGCGATAGTCTAACAATGATGAAAAAGAGAGTGTGAGTAGGAGACCATGGGAGGACTTCACTACAGAAGCAGGAAGTGAGGAAGAGGGGGATTAGGAGAATGTTTACAGAAAACACATGAGAAGAGCTCCGAAAAGATCTGCCTTGTAGGCTTCTCTAATGACCAGATGTTGGGGAGAGAAGGAACACAAATTACTTCTCTTACTGAACCATGGCTGAGTGATTCCAACCTTCCTACTTTCCCAGGAAAGATTAACCTTCCCTTTACTGTACAACCCCCTCCTATTCAGTAGCTGTGAGGTCTGGAGGTATCTGCAAAGCTTCCAGGATGACCATTGTGCATCAAGGTGCCGTCTTCAGTCAATATTTGACCTAGTAAACAATGTTCCAAGGATAATTGGCATCTGAAGTCTCTGTGGCCCTTTAGACTCCGGCCGTGGTGGGCCTCCATCCATCCTACATTCTTCTTCATGCCTCGTCACTCTCTAGAATGCTCTCCTTTGATATCCACATCCCTTCATTTATTATCATAATGCGTGTAATCATTCATTATCATACTTGCCGACTCCCTCTGCATTTTAGACTAAAAAGTTAGAAGGAAACAAATGTCTAAAAGCAGAATCCATTGTTTTCAATGGGAATCCATTTTCATCCAAAGGTATGGAATGATGGCGGAGAACAATGAGGAGACAGAATTGAATGGAGTGATGGAGACTTGGTTAACATGTAGGAAGGAGATAGGAAGAGTGGAGAATGTCACGCCTTGTCCGTCCTTCCCTGACATCCACTGTTCCCAGGCTTTCCTCTACTTTACACTGGGCTCATTACGGATCACTTAGTGATATTAGGTTACGCTGAGTATGTAATTACAGTGTAATATTTCCCAAGATGGTGCATGTCAAGTGAAGAATTTGGGGCAGGCACTAACCTAGCCTGGAGTAGTTCACAGACCCTATTGTGCACCAGAAAGTGGGGAAAAAGTTATGTCACCAGGCCAGTGCTTTTATATGGATGCGATCAGGATTATCCTGTAATATATTATTATATCTGGTGATATCAGCATTGGTTTCAATTTAACATTTACGGCATTTATCAGCTCTGAGATTGCAGGATAAATAATATATTTTAATCATCAGAATAGTTTAATACTAGGGATGAGCGAATCAACTTCGGATGTTTCCTCCGAAGTCGATTCGCTCATCCCTATTTATTATATGGCAGCATTAATATTACGTAGTATGTGGTGATATCAGTATAATATATTATATTGTGGCGTTAGTCTCACATGGTGATATTAGTATAATATATTGTATGGTGTTACTAGTATTACATATTACTGTATATGCAGATAAGTCTAAGTTCACATCAGCCTTCGGCCTTTCCGTTCTCCTGCTCCGTTATAGGAGCAGCAGGACAGAAAGAACGGATTCGGCAAATAACTGAGCCGAACGGGAGCCAAATAGAGCCTATGGACCCCATAGACTATAATGGGGTCCGTTAGTTGTCCGCTCCGAAGATGATTTTGGAGCAGAGATAAAAGTCCTACATGCACAACTTTTGTCTCCGCTCCAAAATCATCTTCGGAGCGCACAACTAACGGACCCCATTGTAGTCTATGGGGTCCGCAGGCTCCATTTGGCTCCCGTTTGGCTCAGTTATGTGCCGAATCCGTTCTTTCCGTTCTCCTGCTGCTATAACGGAGCAGGAGAACGGAAAGGCCGAACGCTGATGGGAACTCAGCCTAACCATACAATACATGGCGGAATTAGTATTACAAAATAAAGCTTCTGTCAGCAGGTTTGTACCTATGACACCGGCTGACCTGTTACATGTGCGCTTGGCAGCCGAAGGCATCCGTGTTGGTCTAATGTTCATATGTGCCCGCATTGCTAAGAAAAGTGATGATTTATTATATGCAAATGAGACCCAGCACTGCAGTGCACCAGTGCTAAACGCTGAGCCACCGTGCTAACCGCTGAGCCACCGTGCTAACCGCTGAGCCACCGTGCTAACCGCTGAGCCACCGTGCTAACCAATATATCGTATACATAACTCTATGTGATGAGGTCAGTATTGAACAATATATAGTGATATCTGTATGATCTATTATATGGTGATATTGGCATTACTTATCATACGATTTACTATATTATAAAGTAGTATCACTATACCATATAGTTTGGGGATATCAATAAAAGCGTCCATTCAGACAACCGCAGGTCCGTAATATACAGCCTCCGGCCGTGTGCACTCCGTGGTGTGGAGGGGTCCGACCAGCCGTGTGCACTCTGTTTGCGGATGTGTGCCAATTGACTTGAATGGCAATCCTCAAGATACGGAAACAGATAGGACATGTCCTATCTTTTGGGGAATTGAGGCACGGATTGGAAGCGCTTCTGTGGGCTCTCGGGTCTGTGCCTTCTCGCCGCAAAAGATAGGACATGTCCCATCAGTTTCTGTATCTTGCGGATCGTGGACCCATTTGAGTCGTCCGCGGTCCTCAGCATGGGAGTGGAGCACTTACATTCGTCTGAATGGACCCTAATGCAGCTTACTGCATGGTGCTCACAATATAACATACAGTAATATCAATATAACATATATTATGGTAATATGGTGCTCTTTATCATACGGTATACTATATTATAGTGGCGGTCATTATATCATAGGGTGATATTAGTATTATATGCTCATATAGACACGCTTTTTAATGTCTTCACTATTATTCCCAGAGCATGGTGTAAGGTAAGCACTGCTAACCAGATCCTGCGGCCCGTCCTCTCTTGCGAGGATCTTCTTGCTGCCGTTGTCTCCTCTGCTCCAGCTGCAGGGACATTGTGAGATTACTTCAGCATTCCTGTACACAGCCCCCCTCCTCCCTGCACCAACATCCAAACCTCCTCTCCTTCCCCTACTGAACCCCGTCCAGATGGTTAACCCTCTCCTCACCTGGCTTATCTGGACGGCTAGCGCAGGACTCAGCACAACAACGTGGGTTTGCAAAACTGAGATGCAAATTCCGAAACTGTTTGCGCCCACAAAAAAAGTTGATGCCCAGGAGCGACCGCCCGCTCCTGTCTGCCCGGTATACATTCATATTACACATTCTGACCATATGCTTAGAGAAGAAGATGCAGAAATAATCCATCTAAGACCTCATGCACACGGACGTATTTTGGGTCCGTGTCCGCTCCGCAATCTTTGAAAATCGCACGCGCACCCATTCATATCTACGGGGCCGCAAATAATGTGGTCAGCACACGGCCGTCAAGTCCAAATAATACTGCTATAGAGTCCCTAAATAAAATAACCATCTGCAAAAGAATCGTCTTCAAATAACAGTGCCATACAATGGCCATCTATAAGTGTCATTCAGTGTCTAAATGGTACTGAAATATAGGGGGTCATTTATTAAGACCGGCATTTTATACACCACTTTTAAAGAGGTTATCCAACCCCTATAATGCCCCCTTTAATGCCCGTGCCTCTCACACAGGTAGTACTTACCTGCTCCCCAGCACTCGTATCGCTTCTGATGCCCGCATGGCCGCCGCTGCATCACCCGTCAGGTGAATTAAAACATCCGCGTGCGCTGACAGTGGATCTGTCAAAGTAACATAGTTTCGGCGCATCCACCAGCAGTGTAAATCTACACCAGCTCCCTTTTATCAGGTGTAGAAAATTATGACATGGGACTGCCGGGCCACCCCCTTCCCTGCCCACGCCACGCCCCTCTTTATTAGACCTAGCGTGAGCCGTGAAAAGTCGCAGATTGTGGCGCAAATAACCAGGAAACTGGCGTATATCACTTAGTAAATGACCCCCACAGTGCTTAAGGTGAGTCTGTCATCGGGGAATTCACCGTTAAACCAGGCACTGCCTTGTAGGACTAGCTCCTCTGAATGTAATGAAACCTTTCACTTAGCAATACTGGTGACAACTTACTTTTAATCCACATGTAAATGAGCTGGTAAGTGCACCGAAGGCAGTCCCAAGTCACTCTGTGCACCTTTGATCCTCCAGCTTCCTCTGCCAGCCACTCCCTCTCCTTCATGATTGATCAGGCGAGATGACCATGAAAGAAAAATATCCTGTCAATCAAAAAGGAGAGGGGGGGCAGGCAGGAGAAGCAAGGGTGCACAGAATGGCTTGGGTCTGCCCCCAGTGCACTTAACTGCTCATTTGCATATGAATTTCAAGTACTTTCATTCAGCAGAGCTAACCCTACAGGGCATTGTGCCTGGTTTACCAGTGAACTTTATGGTGGCAGGTTTTCTTTAAATAATACCACTAACCAGTGCCCATGTAATACAACTATTCAGTCTGAAATGTGCTATATATCACCTACATAATACAACCATCAGTTGCCCAAATAATTGCATACACTTCTCAAATACCAAGCATCATACAGTGCCTAAAAGAAACTGCAAAATAGTGCCCAAATTATACTTCCATACAATGTTCAAATAAAGGCATTGGGGCGGGTGATGCTAGGGAGACTCGTCCCCGTCGTGGCCTGCTATTGGCTGCTCCCTCCGTCGCCAGATGTTTTGAACCGCGCGACAGGGAGATGCAGCGGCGGCCGTGCAGGGATAAGAAGCGACACAGGTGCCTGGGAGCAGGGTAAGTATAATCTATATGAGGGGCCCGGCCTTTGGGGGGCATGTTTTATACTTTGGATAACCCCTTTAACACTATACAATACTGACATATAACAGAACTACTATATAGAACCCATATAATAACACTAAACTGACATATAACAAATAACACTTATTCTGACTCCGATTGTTGTAATAGCAATTTATCCCTAATGAGACCTCTATGCCTGGCCTGTATAAGCAGATATAATCACTGCAGACAATCCTTATCAGATAGCTTGAACTCACCAACACCGTGTTTATCCGTGCAACTTGCTTTATTCTGTAAGTCAGACAACAGAGTACTGCAGAACAGATGGATTCCGGTATTGTGCGGTCAAAAGATGAATACATGTGTACCTGCTACATGAGGCTGAAGAAGCGTGGAATATACTGGAAGTGAAGAACTCTGGAAGAAGGGTGGAGCATAGGAAGGAAATGAGTTACAGATATCAAAGAAGAGAACAAGAAAAACAAGTGCATTACCAAAAAAGGCCACTAGATGGGAGCATATAACTAAATATAGAATATCATTTGGAATGGTTCAATGAATTAAACTATATACATTCCATATACATTTTTAACTGTGTAGCAGCAGAACACTTCTGTATAGAGCCCATATAATAACACTATACAGTACTGACATATAACAAATAATACTGCTATAAAGAGACCATATATACAGAGTACTGTTATATAAAGCCCATATAATAACACCATACAATACTGACATATAACAAATAATACTGCTATATAGAGCCCATATATACAGAGTACTGCTATACAGAGCCCATATAATACTACACAATACTGACATATAACAACACTGCCATATAGAACCCATATCATAACACTATACAGTACTGACATATGACAAATAACACTGCTATGTACAGCCTATATATACAGAGCCCAGGGGCGGATTGGGAACTTAAAGTGGCCCTGGAAAAAAAAACTCAAAGTGGCCCCATGTTGTTAGGCGGGACTAAATTGATAGAAGACGGGGTAGATAGGGCTTTCAATACCATTGTGCATCACAAAGTACAGCCTCAGCAGAACCAGATACCACAGTTAAGCTTCAGATCATTATGTACCTGGCCTGCAGCCATCAAGAGAGCTTGGGTGGCCCCCTGGGAATCGGCCCATCAGGAAATTTCCCTGTACGGTCTATGGCCAATCCGCCCCTGGCAGAGCCTATATAATACCATAGCGTACTGACATATAACAACACTGCTATATATAACCCATATAATAACACTGACATAAAAAACTGCTATGCACAGCCCATAGAGAGTACTGCTATATAGAACCCACATAATAACATTATACAATACTGATATAGATACAGCCCATATAAAGACAGTACTGCCATACAGAGCCCATATAATAACACCATACAACGTTCACAAAGTCTATGGTTGCTAGTGCCATGTGGACTTTTTGTTAGCCTTTGAATGGGGCGATTGAATCCCTCTTAAGGGTAGAATTCATGGGGTATTTGCCCTGTTTGCCCCATCATAGTCCAGCACAAACCTTGTCTCATTTACGTTTATTATGATTTGTCGTTATTTTACGTCTGGACAGACGGTGTCCGTAAAAAAGTGTCCCACGGCCCCAAAATACAAGCCACAGGCCTGCAATACACAGTCCTCAGACACAATAGTGCAGTAAGGAGCTGGTGACGAGGGGCTGTACATGTGTGTATACGGCACGTTAGCCTATGGGGTATTAGTTACATCGGGGGATCGGTAGATGAGACGTTTTCAGGGTTGGCAGGACTAATAATTATACCATGTCGGCAGTATGTAAGAGTTTTTCCGGAGCTAAACCTTTAGGAAATAAGATTTTTCTTCCTAAACGTGCACTTGGTTTATGCCAAGGCATGCCACGGGCCAGACACGATGCTCAACACTAATCCCTATAAGAGTGTATTAGGGAAGCATTACAGGGCAGTATAAAAGCCACAATTACGGTTCTGTTATAGAGACTTTTGTAGACGCACACCCCATTGAAATGTCTCACATATTCCTGCGTTATCCATATTAACCTTTTGGTTTTGTCCACTTGGGGCTTGTACATACAGCATACGGCATGAGCATGGGTTCTGTATGGCAGGTCATAGAATGCCTAATAGTTAATACCATCCGTGTGCTGCTTTATGGTGTGCTGTCCACTCTGGTGCTGCCATATGGTGTGCTGTCAGGTCTGTGTGCTACCATACAATGCCCTGTTAGGTCTGTGTACTGCCATTTGGTGTGCTGTTAAGTCTGTCTGCTGCCATATGGTGTTCTCTTAGGTCTGTATGCTGCCATACAGTGTCCTGTTAGGTCTGCGTAGTGCCATTTGGTGTGCTATCAGGTCTATGTGCTGCCATATGGTGTCCTGTCAGGTCTCTGTGCTGCCATGTGATGTTCTGTCAGTGTGAGGCCACTGTGCTGCCATACAGTGTCCTGTTAGGTCTGTGTACTGCCATTTGTTGTGCTGTCAGGACTGTGTGCTGCCATACGGTGTGCAGTCAAGTCTGTCTATTGCCTTATGTTATGCTGTCAGGTCTGTGTGCTGCTACATGGTGTGCTCTCAATTTTGTCCGCTGCCATATGGTGTGCTGTCAGGTGTGCATGCTGCTGTATGATGTGTTGTCCAATCTGCATACTGCTATGTGGTGTTCTGTCATGACCACACCCTACCGTACGGTGCACTGTCAGGTCGGCATGTTGTATTATATTGCACTGCTGGGTCTGGGTGCTGCTGCATCTTGTGCTGTCCTGTTCATGTACAG
This sequence comes from Bufotes viridis, assembly GCA_033119425.1. Classification (NCBI taxonomy): domain Eukaryota; kingdom Metazoa; phylum Chordata; class Amphibia; order Anura; family Bufonidae; genus Bufotes; species Bufotes viridis. The sequence continues at coordinate 25,652,878 of CM065597.1, read as the reverse complement.
CCATATGGTGTGTTGTCCAGTCGGCATTCTGACAAATGGTGCACTACTGGGTCTGTGTTCTGTAGGGCACCATATCCATCAAATAACCCTAAAAAACCTCCATAGCAGGCACTTAGAGGTACAATATTGACCCACAGCAGACTATAGGTGCCATACTACTAATACGTAACACAACCATGAGTATGAGGCCCACGTCCGCTGCCTCTGGTTTCTTGGGAATCTGCATTAGCTTTATGTTCTAGGACAGGAAGAAGTGGACTGTCAGAATTTCTGGATTATTGGGTGTCAGATATGAGGAGCTCCCTTTAATTTCCTGGATCCTACTTGGTACATACGAGAGCCTACGTTGAATAACAGAGCTGAATCCGGAGCATAGTGAATAGTAGGCGTACGCTGGATGGCGATGCCAATGGTTGCTACAGAGTCCAAATCCTCGAATGTACAGATTGTAAGTGAGAACACCTCATACATCAACTGGAATGAGCTCGAAGACAGATGGAGCTTTTCCATCCAAGTGAAATGATATCAAAATCACATGTGAAGGAAGCAATTATAATGGCGGAACGTTCCAAGCTGGAACGAAACCCAAGCGCAAACTAAAGCCTCTTCTGTTAGGCTGCCCAGGACATCGTACTGGGATTCTGCTATACACAACTGGGATTTGTGAGGGGTGGTCTGGTTTAGAAAACCCAAACTATGTCCATTACAGAGAATATGGAGTTCATAAAGGGGTCCTCAGTTCAGGTCCTGAACAGCATCCCTTTTTGTTGATGCATCACGGTGACAGCCCTTTGATCCCAATGAGACTTGTGTAATTCTTCTCTTCGTCTGCGGGGGCACTGCAGAGGAACTGAACACTTGCTAAGAGGTTCCCTCACACATTTCAGCAGATCACCGGTGATCAGGGAGCCTTGTAAATAACTGATTTAGGGAGTTGCTATTATGGGAGTGTTAAAGGGCATCTGTCAGCAGTTTTGTCCCTATGACACTGGCTGACCTGTTACATGTGCACTTGGCAGCTGAAGGCGTCTGTGTTGGTCCCATGTTCGTATGTACCCGCATTGCTGAGAAAAATGATGTTTTGTTATATGCAAATGAGCCTTTAGGAGCAACAGGGGTGTTGCCGTTACTCCTAGAAGCTCTGCCCTTTCTGCAAACGCCGCACCCTCTCCACTTTGATTGACAGGACCAGGCATGATGACGTCTTTACTGCCAGTTGCTCTCAAAGTGGAGAGGGTGCAGCAGTTGCAGAGAGAGCAGAGCCTCTAGGTGTAATGGTAACGCCCCCGTTGCTCCTAGAGGCTCATTTGTATATATTAGAACATCATTATTCTCACCAATGCGGGCACATATGAACATGGGGCCAACACAGATGCCTTCAGCTGCCAAGTGCACATGTAACAGGTCGGCCCGTGTCATAGGTACAAATCTGCTGACAGATGCCCTTTAAGCAGCTCCATAGTATAATATTTAAAGTGCCAGTTCAGTTTAAAGGAGTTGTCCGAGTGTACTTAGATATCAGATCAGCGGGGTCTTTAAACAGCCCGATTGGCAGGGGTACCGTGAGTTGCACCCCCCAGTGATCACATATTGATGACCTGCCCTGAGGATAGGTCATCAGTATTAAACATTAGGACAACCCCTTTAAGACACTAGTAGAGAGCCCCCTCCTTGATCTAGATCCAATTCTACATCCCCTCAATTGAATAGGTCCAAGGGCCATATAAAATAAAACTACAGTGGGTGGAGAGGCAGAGGTCACACCTAAGCTCTTGTGCCGGATAAGACCCAAAGGCTCCACTGTACTATGAATGGAAACTTGGAGGTGTGGGGCCCTGTAGCACATTTTACAATGGGGCCCAGGAACTTCAAGTTCTACTTCTACTGTATATTATAATCAATCGAATAGTGACGTTACCACCATCATTTTATTTTTTATTTTTTTAATGAAGGCCACCATGAAATCCTTCAGCGGGAACTATTCTCACTTGTAGTACCATTTTTCACCACTGCCTGAGTCAACAACTTTCTATAGATATCAATGCAACAGCGCCCCCGCCGATGAATCCTAACCAAGTCAGGCGGTGCTCTATCAGTACATGAAGAAGTCCTGGCAATGTATCATCTGTTAGAGGCAGCCATATATTGTCATAATAAGTAGCGCTTCCACATCTGAAGAGGGCAGAACAATGCCCACATGCTGGGCGAGCAGTTTTCATTGAACTGATTCCCAGACAACAGAAGTGGTATTTTTTTTCCTTTGTACAAAAATGCCTCATAAAATATGTAACTTGTTTTCTTTAATGAGGGATTACTTTAATGAAAACCATGGCGTGGCGCTGGAATGCAGGAAATTTCAAACAGACAACAAGATATGGCTCATAATGCAGAATCTGTACTTCTCATGATGTATGTGAACACGTATGTGAGCGCTACCATTACAGCGTCTGTCCTAACTGGACCACTGCTTGACGAAGAATAACCAACACAGCAATTAGATGATCAAGGTCCAAATGCTGAAACTTGCTGTAGCCCATGGTCAAGCAGGAGCTGCTTTTTTCCATAAGTCTCCACCTTAGTTATTAGAGAAGGGTTCCAAGCAGACCCCACTCCCCAACAATGACGTCATCGACATACACTAGTACTCCAGTTGGGACAACCCAAGCAGAATCCATCCTCCTCCATGACGTCCATATACACAAGTAGCCCAGTTGGGACAACCCCAAGTAAAACTGCCCAATGATGCCCATACACACTAGTAGTCCAATTGGGACAATCCCAAGCAGAATCCATCTCCCATGATGTCCATATACACAAGTAGAGCAATTGGGACAACCCCAAGCATAACCCCACCCCATGATGTCCACATACACTTGTAGTCAAGTTGGAACAACCCCTAGCAGAATCCATTCCACATGTTGTCCATATACCCTAATAGTCTAGTAGGAACAACCCCAAGCAGAACTACTGCTCCATGATGACCATATACCCTAGTAGTCCAGTTGAAACAACCCGAAGCAGAATCCATCCCTCATGATGTCCATATACCCTAGTAGTCCAGTAGGAACAACCCCAAGCAGAATGCATCCCTGTAGATGTCCAAATACACTAGTAGCCAAGTTGGGACAACCCCAAGCAGAATCTATCCCCCTAAAGTTCATATATCCTATTAGTCCAGTTGGGGCAACCCCTAGCAGAATTCATCCCCCCATGGATTTCATCCTTTCTTCCTACGGGAGATTACCAACTCAGCCTTGACAAAAACAGCAGTCGGAAGAAATAGCTGTTGGCCAAAAGTGTGTTTAAAGAAGAACGCCAGAAAGAGATTATATTGTTTGGTGGATAAATGTAAAGTAAATCTCTGTGCATCATATGTCCTAGGTGATGTAACACTGGGAGAGTCACTTATAGAAAAGGATTTGGGTGTCCTTGTAGATTAAATAACAGCACAATGTCAATCAGCTGCTTCTAAGGCTACCAGGATATTGTCATGTATTAAACGAGGCATGGACTTGCAGGGCAGGGATGTAATATTAACACTTTACAAAGTGTTGGTGCAGCCTCATCTGGAATATGCAGTTAAGTTTTGGGCACCAGTCCATAAAAAGAATGCCCTGGAGCTGGAGAGAGTGCAAAGGAGAGCAACTAAACTGATAAGAGGCATGGAGGGTCTTAGTTATGAAGAAAGATTAAAATAATTCAATTTATTTTGTCTCGCGAAAAGACGTCTAAGTGGGGACATAGTTAACCTATACAAATATATAAATGGCCATTCAAAAATACAGAGAAAAACTGTTCCATGTAAAATGCTCTCAAAAGATAACAGGGCACTGCCTCCGACTGGAGAAGAAAAAGTTCAGTCTGTAGAAGCATCTAAGCTTCTTTACTGTAAGAACTGTAAATCTGTGGAATAGACTTCCTCAGGACGTGGTCACAGCAGGGACAGTGGACAGTTTTGAAAAGGGTTTAGATGAATTCTTAAAAGTAAATGACATTAATGCTCATGAAAATGTGTAGAAATCTGCGTCTAACTTCCTTCTGGGATTCACGCCCCACCTATCCCTTGGTTGAACTTGATGGACTAAGTCTTTTTTTAACCGTATTAACTATGTAACTATCAGGAAAAGATGTCCATCTCCAAAAATAGTGGGAGAAAAATCTTGTATCTTTATTCTGCGGTAATAAAAACTTCAATACAGGATGCTAAAGTCAACATGTTTCAGACCATCACATATTCAAGGTCCTTCCTCATGACATGTAACTATGGTCTGTCTATAATTTACATCCAGTAAATATCTGTGCTGGTTTGTCACTGGTGGCTTCCTTCTTCTTGTATTATTAGCCTCAGTCCATCAGCTGTACCAAGTGCATTTCATGGGAATACATAGACTTATTTCTGTCCCACATTGTAGACACTGTAAGATGCAGAGAGTCAAGAGTACATGGTACAACTAATTAACGGTAGAGAGGCTGATAATTCAGACCAAAGAAATTGACCAAACAGTAAAAACATTTTCCTGAGTTCCATTCCACTTCCAATTTTACCTGTCATCTGGATCCACCTTATTAAACCAGACATACTGCCTGGCAGAGTTCACCCTGGTGATTAAGACGATAACTCTCTTGTGAAAATCGGTTCAGCGTTCCTGAGAAAATTTGACTTTTAATCTTTTTTTGCAAGTGCGGCCTTTAGTGCACCGCAGGGGCGGGCCCATCACTGAAAAGATGAGGAGCCAAGGTGCACTCAAGCCATCATTTGCATAAATAATAAAAGTATTTTTTTCTTGGGAACGCTGCAATTTTTTTACAGGACAGATGTCATTTTAATCAGCAGAGTCAACCCTATCAGGCAGTATGCATGGTTTAACAGAGTTGATCATGCTGACAGGTGCTCTTTAAGTGAATGCCCACCTTTGTCATTCTCATGCATCATGGTCCGTTTCCAATTTCACCTCCTATATTTACCCAGCTACCACAGTAGAAGTCAAACTGTTTTCTCCCGATCTAGTGATGTTTAATGTCACCATAACCTATATCCTGGGACACTGTTCATTTTGAATTTGTATGGGCCAACCCCTGGCCAGGGATGTAATTATTCCTCTTAAAGGACACCAGTTTTTCATGTAGACAATCCCTTTTCTAAATGTACTGTGGGCATGTTTTTCTGCTTTTTTCACCTAAATATGGGTGTGATTAAGGTGCCCTCTATGGGTGTCATTTAGGGGGCACCTAAATGACACCCATATATAACCTAATAGGATGTATGGAAAGTTGTTGTCCTTTTAAACAGTGAGGTAACTGGTCTTTTTTGTGTCTAATATACAATAACACGAAAACTAACCTACCACAAAAAGTAAACTTTTGAGGAAGGACTTCCTTGCTTTGCCACATATGATTTATTACGCCACGCCACCATTCGCTGTTCTTGTTGTCATTAATAATGGTTTGCATTAAATTACAATACAGCCTTTTCGGATTTTTACTTACCCCAGTGCTGATCTATGTGGGGATGGTGGGTTCACGTTAATTGCAGATTTGGTGAATATAACCCAGTAATAATAATAATGTTGGGCTGGAGGATTCAACCACAAGCTGTTAAATGCAGCCATAACTTCTCATTTGCTAAGTGGAAAGTAATTTAGTGGGCCGAGGACATCATTTATCTTTACAAATCACTGACGTATAGAATCTAGACATGAGCTGAGAAGAGATTAATGCTGCTCTGGTGCAAAAGACTTTAAACGCCACATAGAAGCAACCTCTTACTGGATATAGTACATATAATAGATAAAGGATAATCTCAATATTACTTTAACTATATGGCATTCTTCTTATTCCAGGACGGGGAGACCCCCATCTTTTCAACATGCCGGAAGGAGCCCTGAAAGGAAGCAGAAAGCGATCAGGTGAAAAAGGTAAGCCTCTAAGAGACATGTTGTCTCTTCTGCTAGTTCTTGTACTTTAGAGAAGCTCTGGTGGTAAAAAGGTTAGTTGTTCTTCTAGCAGTCCTTTTTTGGGGTAAAGGAGGTAACGTTTAACTTGGTAATGTTGAGTTAGTTTGTGTTACGTTGAGTAATGGATTTAGTTGGGTAATGTTGCGTAATGTTGGGTTTAGTTTAATAATGTTAGATATAGTTGGGTAATGTTGGGTAATGTTGGGTAATATTGAGTAATTTTGAGTTTAGTTGGGTAATGTTGTGTTTAGTTTGATAATGTTAGATTTAGTTGGGTAATGTTGGGTTTAGTTGGGTACTGTTAAGTAATTTGGGGTATATTTGGGTAATGTGGAGTTTACATTGATAATGTTAGATTTAGTTGGGTAATGTTGACCAATTTGGGGTTTAGTTAGATAATGTTGGGTTTAGTTGGCTAGTGTTGAGCAATTTTGGGTCTAGTTAGATAATGTTGGGTTTAGTTTGATAATGTTAGATATAGTTGGGTAATGTTGAGTAATTTTGGGTTTAGTTGGGTAATGTGTTTAGTTTGATAATGTCAGATTTAGTTGGTAAATGTTGGGTTTAGTTGGGTACTGTTGAGTAATTTTAGATATATTTGGTTATTGTTGAGTTTACATTAATAATGTTAGATTTAGTTGGGTAATGTTGACTAATTCGGGGTTTAGTTGAACAATGTTGTATTTAGTTGGCTAGTGGTGAGTAATTTTGGGTGTAGCTAAATAATGTTGGTTTAGTTGGCTAATGTTCAGTTAGTTTGGGTTTAGTTGGGTAATGAAGCCCAAAAAACGATACATAGGCCACTGCCTACTGGCATTGATTACCTACTATTTATTGTCCTCTGATATGCCTGCTTGGTTGCATATTAGCTTCATTACAGCAAAGCTGTGATCTGTGACTACAGCTAATCTACAGTGCACACAGAGTGACTGAGGTAGTCTGAGACACACCTCCTCCCTCATCATTGGTTCAGGCTGCTTCTCCCTCCCTCCTCCTGTAGATATGCCTTATCTGATTGGCTCCCCTGTATACACACAAGATTATCAGAGGCTCATCAGGAAGTCAGTACATGGAGAGTTGATTTCTAGTACAAGGGAAGAATGATTGTACTTGCCACAAGGAGGCCTGGAGGGTTGCTTTAAAAATATATCCGTGTAAGATATTACATTGGGACTCTGCCCATAGTCTTAAATATTGACACAACCTGTTGAGTAGGCACTGACACAACCTAATAAAAATATGTCAACAGTTAATGACTTGGCTATGTAGTCTTACATGTCAGCTGCCCATAGCCATATAGTAACTAGGTTTTTTGGCCAACGTTTTCACCCCCAATTTCCCTTAATTCAGTGAAATTACCATGGTACTTTATAAAGCAGGCCCAAACAGAGTCTGATAGACAAGAAATCAGCTAAATAAATGTACCCTGGTCGGCCTACCCATCCCTTCTTTCCTAAAAAGTAAGCAATCGTTGGCAGATCTGACCAAAAATGACAGGATTCATCAACAAAATGCATGTATTTCTACATATCGGTGGGCCTGTAGTGAATTTGCCACCACTTACCTGAATTGTGAAATAAAATTTATCATCTTCTCTTTTCTAGCTGCCCCCAGGCCTTCATCTGTCAGTTCTCTGAGCGGAATGGCAGCCGGGATGTCTGGCAGCTGTACCTCCGTTAATACTGTGTGTTCGGACAGCGACCGTCCAGTTAGTCTCAGCTCCTCCACCTCTTCAGCCTCCCTCCAGGACAGTCACAGCTCTTTTGGTAGTAGTGGGACCCTTGGATCCTCCCAGTACTGCAGCCCTTCCTACCCTCAGCAAAATGGTAGTGATATTAGCCTGGACCTTACGCCTGTGGCCCAGTTGGAGTGTGAACACAAGGTACTGTCTAATGAAAGAGCGTTTCTTGGCTGTACGTGGTCTCCAATCTTGCGCAAAGCAAGGGATCCCAAGACCAAGCTTTCCCATGTGGACAGGGTGGTGTTGGAAATTCTGGAAACTGAGCAGGCCTATGTCCGAGATCTAAAGAGCATCGTAGAGGTGAGAGGTCCACTGCTACTGTCTTGTGTCTGCCAAGTCCTTCTTATTGTGGTTGACACCATATAATTTCACCTGCACGTATTGTTGCCCATTTGGATGGATGCCTGCCATTTGTGCTTGTAAATATTGCAACAATTATTAATGTGAAATTTTAGTAAATCTAGCTGGATTTCATTAGGGCTTAGGTCTAGTGATTTACACCATGATGATCAAAGCAGTTGGTAAGAGTCGACAGCGGGTCAGAGGAAGCAACTTTTACATTATCTTCAGAGGCTTTGACATCAAAATGACGGATGTCAGCCCAGTTGTCCGTGCCATACAGTTGTATTATTAGCTCAGAGGCAGCTGTGCCGTCATATTCTTCATAACTGGCATTTCTCTGCTGGAGAATGGTGCCGAGTCTTCATGCTGGGAATTGTGGGATGTTCTGCACCCAACTATCTGCTGATATATCATAAGGGAAAAATTCTTCAACCGCTAGACGGAATCGGCAGATGGTGTACCCGGGTTCTACCAGAGAGGAGGACAGAGTCTTTATCTGCCTTAAATTGCAATGTTTTTATGGGGAATATCTTAGGATCAAGATCTAAGCAAAGGGCACTAGTGGCAATAGTTTACAGGGGTATTCCCATCTTTACGGTACCAAAAAAACATATTTTTTTATATAAGTAAAATAGCATAGACCTTGTGTGTACGTATTTGTCCTTTGTTCATGATAGTTTTCTTCCACAAGTTGTATCATGTCTTCTATAGCTATGACTGATCCGTCTTTAATACCACTGAAAGTCAATGGGGGACGGATCTGTTTTCTATTGTGTCAGAGAAGATCCGTCTTGTTCCGCTCCACATCGCGGACAGAAAAATGCTGCAGGCAGCGTTCTGGTGTCCGCCTCCAGGGCAGAATGGCGACTGATCAAGGGCAAACTGATGCATTCTGAGCGGATCCTTTTCCATTCAGAATGCATTAGGGAAAAACTAATCCGTTTTGGACCGCTTGTGAGAGCCCTGAACGGATCTCACAAACGGAAAGCCAAAACGCGAGTGTGTAAGTAGACTTAAACATAAAGTAGTTCTTCAATAGCTTTATGACCATAGAGGTAACTACCAGACCAGGGTAACTGGCATTACAGATGCTGTAGCGCCAACAACTAAGGGGAACCATTTCCCCACAGACATACAGTGACGACCATGAAAAAGACCATAAAAAACTGAATGACATCCCGTGCATTCCGCCTTCTCTGCAGCATTACTTTATGCATTATCCCTGTACTGTGACATCATGTGTGCATTACCCCAGCATATGACATCATTACATTTCTTCTTCTATGATGTGAGATCACAGGTAGATCTAGGTTATCACTGTTATTCCTGTACTGTGACATCACTGTTCACATTATTCCGTTACTGTGTGCGTTATTTCTTTGTTGTGACATCACTGTTCACATTAGTCCGTTACTGTGTGCGTTATTTATTTGTTGTGACATCACTGTGTGCATTATTTCTCTATTGTCACATCACGGTGTGTACGTTACTCCTGTACTATGACATCACCGTATGCATAATCTCTGTAGTGTGACATCACTGTGTACATCATTCCCTTACTGTGACATCACTGTTATTCCCATATAATGACATGCCTGTGTGCCCTATCTCTGTACTGTGATATCACTGTTAGCATTATCCCTGTACTATGACATCACTGCGTCTTAGCCCTGTCACTGTAAACATTATTCCTCTTCCTATCACTGTGTACGTTATCCCTGTACATTGACATCACTGTGTGTCTTGGTCCTGTACTGTGACATCACTATGTAAGTTATTCCTGTTCTATGACATCACTGTGTGTCTTAGTCCTGTACTGTGACATCACTGTGTGTCTTGGTCCTGTACTGTGACATCACTATGCAAGTTATTCCTGTTCTATGACATCACTATGTAAGTTATTCCTGTTCTATGACATCACTGTGTGTCTTGGTCCTGTACTGTGACATCACTGTGTGTCTTGGTCCTGTACTGTGACATCACTATGCAAGTTATTCCTGTTCTATGACATCACTATGTAAGTTATTCCTGTTCTATGACATCACTGTGTGTCTTAGTCCTGTACTGTGACATCACTGTGTGTCTTGGTCCTGTACTGTGACATCACTATGCAAGTTATTCCTGTTCTATGACATCACTATGTAAGTTATTCCTGTTCTATGACATCACTATGTGTCTTAGTCCTGTACTGTGTCATCACTGTGTAGATTTTTCTTCTTTTTATGACATCACTGTGTACATTACTCTTGTACTGTGACATCACTGTGTGCATCGGTCGTGTGCTTTAGTGAGACCAGTATATTCATACATTTTATTCCATATTTTACTATGGGGCTTCGTGGCTACTTGTTATGGTTGGTGTGATAGTTTGCGCTGAGGTACGCTGCCAAAACTACATGGCTTCTGGAAACCTCTCCCATTTTTTTTTTAACATGAACTATGGAATCCCACGAGTGTCCTAAAAAAGGAACCCCCAATAGAGAGGGACTTCCAGTAAGGGTCCATTCACACTTCCGCAACTGTTTTGCGATCTGCAAATTGTGGATCCGCAAAACACGGACACCGGCCATGTGCGTTCCACATTTTGCAGACCGCACACGGCCAGCACTATGATAGAAATGCCTTTTCTTGTCCGTGGCTGCGGACAAGAACAGGACATGTTCTATTTTTTTGCGGGGGGCGCAGAACGGAAGTGAGGATGCGGACAGCACACTGTGTGCTGTCCGCATCTTTTGCAGCTCCATTGAAAACGAATGGGTCCGCACTCTTTCCGCAAAATTGCGGAGCGGATGTTGACCCGTTTTGCGGATTTGTGAATAGACCATAAGTCCGATTTTATTGGTTGCTGATTGCGAAACACTATGGCGAAACCTAATTTACTGCTTTGTTTAGCCTTTTTTTTGTCTCAATCCCAACTATTCCATAGGGGATGTGGTAGAAGAGTACAACCCGGTCATTTTATTTGTATTCATTTCTGCTCTGCCTGGCTATTCTCCGCTGGTGGGAGTCTTACCAGAAGGTTGCAGTCAATGGTTTACGGTTCCACATCTGCCCAGTGATGGATGTGTAGTTATTCAAGCAGTATAAACTGGTGGCCGATGATATTCCCGGAATTCCAGAGATTGCTGAGACCCAGCGTCTCTCTGACACATTCCCACTGGGCCGGGGTCATTGTGTGAGGGGAGGGGGGGGGGGGGGGCAGACCACAATAATGTAATATGGAGCCTTTCTTCGCCTTCTTCCTGCTCTTCACAGGACGCAACTGGAGAGTCACATTGTAGAGGTTATGAATCCCACCGGGCAATGCTTCGCCGGCCTGCGCTCCTCACACGTATAGGGTCAGTCATATGGACAAGCCGAGCGACGCCGAGAGGAAAAACATTAAAAAATATACATATTTAGATTGGAATAGGAAGCAATCCAGCGGAGGACGGCAGATGCACAGGAAATATCTGTATACAGTACACGTTTTCAGACTGGATTTTTTCTCTCTTGCGGATGATGAAGTTGTCTACTTGCTCATGTGAACCGACCATTTACAATAACAACGGCGTTGAGTCTGAGCCATAAAGTAGTCGAGAATTCATACCGCTAATATGTGCATAACCCTATAGTCAACCTGGAGGGTAGGGGGGTGAGTAAATGTATGGATGATATGGATGTAGTTTTACTTTAAGAAGCCCACATACTGTAACGATCCTCCTAGTGCACGAATAGCATGCTAGAGCTGCGGTGAAAACTGACACACATCCAGAGCATTTGGATTATCTACCGTGAACTGTAATGTCTGCAATTAGTGGGTGCATCTGTTACCAAGGCAGGTAGGCTCTGCTTACACTAGCTCTAGCAGAGTTTACCTGATAAATGCATAGCGCTGGCCCTGAAAACGAAGGGGCAGAACCAATGATTTAGGGGTGCACCCTTTTCAGCAGTGCTCCCGGCCACTTGCTTTCCACGCACGTGAATGCGGGCGGCTGCAGCTCTCTGCTCAGCCTGATAAGTGATGTCTTATAGGACAGTGAAGGGGACACTGTGCTAAATCGGTGCTGTGCCCCCCTCATTTTCAGGATCAGTGGGCATTCCTGAAGTCGGCCACCAACGATCATGAGCAATGACGTTTCCTAGCAATATGGCATCACGTTATAAGATGGGAATATTGCTTTAAATGTAAAAATTCTGTCTGCCTGCAGTCACCACTAGGGGGAGCTCACTACATATATTGTTTATACAGTTGCTAGTAAAGCTAAAGCAATATATATATATTATAGCTCCTACTACTGATCCTTAACAGGGACTTTTGTCGGAGACATGCACGCCTTGTCGGTCAGTATTTTAGGAAACTCCTAGATATTCCAGTTGGATGACAATCAAAACAAAAAAGGATGCTTCAGCATTTAATATAAATGTGGTAGATTCTCCCCAGACGGTTCCCATGTAGCCACCTTTTTTCTTACATGGTGATGAGATTGGGGAAGGTTCCCCTTCCCCCCCTTTACAGTATAACTCAGGGGTGCACAACCTTTTCTGGTTGGGGGCCACATTGTTAGCCTGAACCAATTCCAAGGGCCAAAAATAAAACTTAAAGGAGGTATTACCAACTGAAATACTGTATTTCTGGCATATTGAACATACAGTATATACTATAAATGTCTAGTTACAGCTCTAGGACTCCCATCTAATAGGAAAATACATGAAAGATACATGTAAGAAGCCATAAGACATAGACCTACATGTCTTTTACTAGATGTTTGGGGGCCGCACAGAATGGTATCGAGGGCCACATGTGGCCCTCGGGACGCAGGTTGTGCACCCCTGGTATAACTTGTCCCATCTTGAGATCTTTGCTCCCTCCTTCCCTTCTCCGCCCTTGCCTGCAGTTAGCACCCTCCGTCTCCCTCTCGCAGGCAGCAGAGGCCTCCTATGAGATTCCAGAGCAGAGTTCCTGACCTCTCATCCGGTCTGGGAGAAATGCCCTTTTAGTAATCAACGTTTCCGGTGTAAATCCACAGGGATTCGGCTCCTCAGTTACCAAACTGCGGAATATTGCGGAAAATCTTATCAGTAGTTTGGATAGAGCGTGGCGAATGTCTGTCTGGTCAGAGCTCGGACTCGGAACTACAGATGTTTTATAGATAAGAGCGGGAGGTTTAGTTTCTGCAATTACAGAGCATTCCGTCCAAAATCGAAAACCACCAATATGGGCGCCATTAGGGGGGGAGTTGGACGACGATGCGTGATGTTGATCTTGCACTTGTGGGAATGATCGGGTCCAAAGAAAGTCATGCTTATACCGGGTATCTTAATTTATGTGCCACCTAAAGGGTTAGTGTGAGGTTAGAAAAAAAGCATTTCCCATAAACAGCGCCCCTCTCGGCAATGGACTGGATCTGGTATTGCAGCTCAGGCCCATTCATGTGGAAGGGGCTCACTGCTATGCCTTTAAAGGGAACCTGTGACCATGAGAATGCACTTGTCTGCAGACAGCAGGTTATAGAGCAGGAGGAGCTGAGCAGACCGATATATAGTTTTATGTGATAAGATTGAGTTAAACTTTTAATGGGTTCAATTTCATCTTCATGTTCTTTTTATGCTTAGGAGTCATGTGGGCGGAGCCACTCAGTGACTGACAGCTAATTCTGCATGACTAAGCATACAGGGAAGGCTGTCAATCACTGACCGGTCGGCCCATATGACAAGGACTTGTCCAGGACTAAAAAAACATGGCTGGTATTACAGCTCGGCCCCATTCACTTCAACGGAGCTGAGCTGCAATACCAGAGGCAACCTGTGGACAACAGCTGTGGAGTTTTTTTTTTTTTTTTGGGGGGGGGGGGGGGGGAACAGCCATGTTTTTGCAATCCTGGACAACCCCTTTAAATGAATAAACGACAAGCTACAAGCTGAATCTTTTCCCACATAACTACCGGTACATCTGTCTGCTCAGCTCCCCCTGCTGTCTTCAGACTGCACTGCACTTTCACAGAGACGGGTTCCCTTCAAGCTGGCAAAAGTCACAGGACAAGAAAAAAATGTGTCTGTGGAGTGTCCCCATGATACAGCTCCATGGCATTGCCACAGGGTTGCCATGGTACCAGTTAGAGTGTCCCCATGATACAGCTCCATGGCATTGCCACAGGGCTGCCATGGTACCAGTTAGAGTGTCCCCATGATACAGCTTCATAGTAATGCCACAGGGCTGCCATGGTACCAGTTAGTGTGTCCCCATGATACAGCTCCATAGTAATTCCACAGGGCTGCCATGGTGCCAGTTAGAGTGTCCCCATTATACAGCTCCATAGCATGGTCACAGGGCTGCCATGGTACCAGTTAGAGTGGCCCCATTATACAGCTCCATAGCATGGTCACAGGGCTGCCATGGTACCAGTTAGAGTGGCCCCATTATACAGCTCCATAGCATTGTCACAGGGCTGCCATGGTGCCAGTTAGAGTGTCCCCATGATACAGCTCCATGGCATTGTCACAGGGCTGCCATGGTGCCAGTTAGTGTCCCCATGATACAGCTTCATAGCATTGTCACAGTGCTGCCATGGTGCCAGTTAGAGTGTGCCCATGATACAGCTCCATAGCATTGTCACAGTGCTGCCATGGTGCCAGTTAGTGTCCCCATGATACAGCTCCATATCATTGTCACAGTGCTGCCATGGTGCCAGTTAGAGTGTCCCCATGATACAGCTCCATAGCATTGTCACAGGGCTGCCATGGTACTAGATAGAGTGCCCCCATTATACAGCTCCATAGCATTGTCACAGGGCTGCCATGGTACTAGTTAGAGTGTCCCCATGATACAGCTCCATAGCATTGTCACAGGGCTGCCATGGTGCCAGTTAGAGTGTCCCTATGATACAGCTCCATAGCATTGTCACAGTGCTGCCATGGTGCCAGTTAGAGTGTCCCCATGATACAGCTCCATATCATTGTCACAGGGCTGCCATGGTGCCAGTTAGAGTGTCCCCATGATACAGCTCCATAGCATTGTCACAGGGCTGCCATGGTACTAGATAGAGTGGCCCCATGATACAGCTCCATGGCATTGTCACAGGGCTGCCATGGTACTAGTTAGAGTGCCCCCATGATACAGCTCCATATCATTGTCACAGGGCTGCCATGGTACTAGATAGAGTGCCCCCATTATACAGCTCCATAGCATTGTCACAGGGCTGCCATGGTACTAGTTAGAGTGTCCCCATGATACAGCTCCATAGCATTGTCACAGGGCTGCCATGGTACTAGATAGAGTGCCCCCATTATACAGCTCCATAGCATTGTCACAGGGCTGCTATGGTACTAGTTAGAGTGTCCCCATGATACAGCTCCATAGCATTGTCACAGGGCTGCCATGGTGCCAGTTAGAGTGTCCCTATGATACAGCTCCATAGCATTGTCACAGGGCTGCCATGGTACCAGTTAGAGTGCCCCCATGATACAGCTCCATAGCATTGTCACAGTGCTGCCATGGTACCAGTTAGAGTGCCCCCATAACTAATGCCAACCAGTTCCCTATTTGTAATGCCAGAGTGCTGGGAAAGCTGAGTTCCCACCCTTGTAGGTCCAGTAATGGTGGCCATATTGCCCATCTGAGGGTCTGTTCGTAATTTTCCCTTCCCACTGCTGCTCACGTAATTAGTAGAACATCATTATTTGCAGACTCACATGTACAGCAGATGTGCTTGGGTCGGAGGACAAGGGACGCAGACGCCTTCATGTTTTTTTTTTCATGGGTTGTATAAAAGGGTCATCTCTGCAATTGTCAGTGCTAGGTAATGGCCTGTAGGATCCTCCTCCACCACATTCACAACACGTTGTGTCCCATCTCTTCCCCGAGAGGGGGATAACAGGAGGTATGGGGCATCCTGTATAGGAAAGAACAAAAACAGTCGTAGTTCTATACTCTGAGACTATGACTATGGGATGAGGCTACTGTTAATCAAAATGGCAGCTCAATGCCAAACAGCAGCTGTGAAAGCAAATAAGATTCTTCTTTAAATGAGGGGTGAAAATGTTAGTCCTCGTTTTAAATCACTTGTAAGGCTTTGTCTTGATTCACAAGGTTCAGTTCTCGACTCCTCATTGTCATTGGAAGTAGAGAACAAAGAGAGTTCAGAAGTAGGCAAATAAATTAGAGGTTGTCTTAGATTCTGATATTAAAGGGCTATTCCCATCTTGGACAATAGGGGCATATCGCTAGCATATGCCCCCATTGTCTCATAGGTGCGGGTCCTACCGCTGGGACCCGCACCTATATCGAGAACAGAGCGGGCAGAGCTGTGGCTGGAAGACCTCGGATTTCCCGGGGTCCGTCCACCACCCAGCGCTTCTCCCAAAGAAATGAATAGGAGATTACCGCGCATGCGCGGCCCATGCTCCCATTCATTTCTATGAGGCCGATGGAAATAGCCAAGCCAGCGCTATTGAATGAATGGAGGGCGGCTTCGCATGCGCAGTGCGCCCTACTTCACTTTCGGGGCTCCGTTCTGTATATAGGTGCGGGTCCCAGCGGTGGGACCCGCACCTCTCAGACAATCGGGGCCTATACTAGCGATATGCCTCCATTATCCAAGATGGGAATACCCCTTTAATGACCTGTCCTCAGGATTGATGACCCATCCTTCGATTGGTGGGGGACCCCAACTGAACAGCTGTTTGAGGAGGCCGCGGCGCTGCTCACAGCACCATACGTGCTTGGTATCGCAGCCCCTTCACTTGAATAGGATTGAGCTGCACCTCGATCACATGACTGATGAACATGACGTCACTGACCTCGGAAAGATCAGTGAAGTCAGGACAAAAAGCGGCTGGCAGAACGATGCACGCCATTATGGAAACCTGACTGACTCCATTGTTGTCAACGCAGTCCGCCGAGTGCCGTTGGAGTCCATGACGTAAAGGATCTGGAGTTTCACTTAATTTTTTTTTTCTGCGCCTAGACCGGAACAGAAAGATGGAAAATATGCCCTAAATGGGACGGGAGATTTATCTTTATTTTCCCACAAGAGTATAAGCGCAACTCGACCCTCCTGGGCCCTGAGGCAAAATCTTAAAGGGGCCCCACCGAACTATTAAATCCTCCCGTCATGTACAGAGGGCTCCCGAGTGCTACTGCAGCCTTTGCACCCCCTATAGTGACATCACTGCACATTGGCTAGAAGTAGAGGGTGGCATTTTGCCTTTTTCTGGTTGAAATAGCTTTGTGAAAGTCAAGAATGAAATATCAGTCTGAAAAAAAATCAGAAGCTCCACATTCAAGTTCACATTTATGACTGCAAACTGGAAGGAAACAGGGCAGAGGATGCACAGGTACAAAAACCAATGTGGGCACAATATGGACGGATGAAACTTTTTCTTATACAGCGTCCCTATAACATAGACGCACATCATATTCCAGATTTCTGCCTTTCTTTTTATGAAACCTAAAATTGGATTTGCTTTTCCAGCTGCTCTGGCACAATTCACTTTCAATGGTGTTCATGACGGATCTGTCCTGGCTATAGAAGACATGATACAACCGGATCCGTTTATGACGGAGGCATGCGGTTGTATTATTGTGACGGAAGCGTTTTTGCAGATACATGACGGATCCGCAAAAAACGCTAGTGTGAAAGTAGCCTTAAATCTGCAGTCTGGTGGTCCTCCTTCTCGCTCCGCATCCCAGGACGGACAGCAAAACGCTGCAGGCAGCCTCCCGAGCGGAATGGCGACTGAACGGAGGCAAACTGATGCATTCTGAGCGGATCCTTTTCCATTCAGAACGCTTTAGGGCAAAACTGATCCGTTTTGGACTGCTTGTGAGAGCCCTGAACGGATCTCACAAACGGAATCCAAAACGCTAGTGTGAAAGTAGCCTAAGGATGAAGCAGAAGTAACTCATAAATCTCTTATATGATGGTGATGTCATCTGGACAGTTTGCTCTGCTTATCTTGGTCAGACTATCTGTCTGATGAGCACGAGTTTAACAATCGCTGTCTAAAACGGGAAATCTGCTCTGATGCTGGAATGTCTGCATTCAAGTATGGTCCGACAGATAGGAGCATGAGTCACCTGCTCCATCACATAGGTGCCATGTTTGCTGAATGTACCTATTCAGATATGAAGAAACGGTCTGGGTTAAGCGCTGATGTGTCCTACGGGAGGAAGATGATCCAATCCTGATGGCTATATCATAAATTACAGTACTTTAGATCAGTAAAAACAGACTACGCGGTTTGGGAACGGCTCAGTTCCTACCGTACAGCCAAGTCTCGGTTTGCTGACTGGGATCTGGACGGGCGGGAGTATGACTACTAATGCATCAGCTGTCGGCTAGACTACTTTAATATGAAGCAGTTCGTAAAAAAAAAAAAAAAAAGACATCTGTGCTTGATGAAAACTGATGGTGGGTTCTGCTGAGGGGACTAGGCTAAAGTTCAATAGCACTGAGACTGTGCTAGGCATGGGTCCATACATGGAAGCCGTTCTTAAAGCTCAACTTCAGTCCTGGCTTGGGTGAACCCCACTGTTTCAGTTCAGGCAGCTGAGATATGGCGAGATGTTTGGGGTGATCCCTCGCTGTAGAGCTGCTTTACCTGTTCTCGAGCCTACCTGTGACATGGGGAGCACACAAAGTCACCGCAGATTGGAGTCAAAAACTAATTTTTGGATCCTTTATAGACATTGTTTTGTTAGAGAAAGAGAATTTTTGGAGGCCACAGTAGTTCATAGTCAGGCAAGGGGACAGCTAAAGCTATGTGGTAGAAGGACTGACAGCAACTTTTATGTGGACAATTTTTGGCACCACCTCGCCCCTATGTGAATGGAGATGTGCTGCTGACAATCCTGGACATGTATGGGAATGATCGCGATAACATGACGGTGATCGTTCCTTGTAAACGGAGCTAAACGAGCGCTGAATGACTTGTCATATCATCAATTTGGACTCCCTTAGCATCTGATCCATGGAGGCCCCATCCCTGAGAACCCCACCAAACACAGTAACAGGAGTCCTGAGTCCCTCGATCCTCCTCAGTAAAGCCATGCAGTGAGGAGGAACAAGGGACTCAGGATTTCAGTCATTTGTCATTGGTGGGGTTCTCAGTGGTGGGATGTCCATGGATTTAGGGTTTGATGGTGCGGTGGTCGAACGGAGGTGCTGGCGCTCTATAGAAGGTGTATAGGACTGACAGCAATAGCTAAATACAGTGAACCTTCTCAAACCCCTCCTCACTGTTGTCATGCAGTGAGAAGGAACAGGGAAAATGGGACTCCGGTTCTCATGACCTGGTGGAGGTCCCAGCGATTACACAATTATCAGCTATCCTGTGGATAGGTGATAGATTTCACTTCTGGGAACATTTCTTCAAGAAATAGTTATGGACACCTTTTGGGCAATTTTTTTATGATTGCATTTTACTCATTTTGGGCTAAAAACAATTTTTTCAATTGATCTTTATTAAAAATGTTCACCCATTTTTGAGTTACAAGGGTTAAAAAAATCAGTCTTTGTGCACAGTATCACTTCTCAGTCCCTGTCAGCTGATGTGACGCCTTATCTCTGAGCTCCTGAACTCAAAAACACTCATTCAAGCCATATTTTTTTTTTTAGCCTGAAACGAGTAAAATGCAATCATAAGAAAATGGCCCAGTGGTGTCCATAACCTTACCAAGATATGCTAGATATAATCTTTATATCTCTGGCTGAAACCTTGAGAACCCCCCAGAGCATCAGTGACCATATTTAGGAGAAAAGGGCTTCATGGGGACTTCTTTCTCCAGATTTCTATGCTCTGAGAAAAATCTTTTTCAAGCTACTGCTTAAATTTTTTAGAGGTATAGCTTGAAGATCATGAGCCCAATGCAAAGTCTGTACTGTGGCCCCTGTTAGGTTGTATGGCACGTGGGCTGTATATTTGTATAGCATGATCATTGTGCAGTCATCATCATCTACCCATGTATATAGAACTGATGTCCTCTTAAGTGTTGAGGGGGGGGGGGGTATTTGCCCCAGTGGAGCCTAGGGGGGACCACAACCCATGCACCCCCAATAGTTACAATACTCCCATTGCTTCACTCATTCATTAGCCAAGACAGTGCTGCTCCCCCGCACATCACCGGTATATGACGTTACACGGGACGGCGGTATACCGGCTGCACTTTAATGCCGTTTCTTCCATTCTCTCTCCGTACAGGATTATTTAGGCTGCATTATAGATTGTGGTCAACTCCCCCTTAAACCCGAGCAAGTCAGCACTTTATTCTGCAACATTGAAGACATCTATGAGTTTAACAGGTGAGTGGGGTCATTAACGCCCCCAGTATGAGCGGTGTATGCTGGTTTTAGGTTTACTTTTATCTTTACCGTCCATTAGGTCCCAATTGATCAAAACTGAATACCGTCCCTGTTGCCTGCATTAGCCAATTGGGATGTGGCTTTGGTCGGGGGTCCAGGTGCTGAGATTACTAAATGAGCAGGCAGAAGCGGGCACTTGGGCCCTACCCCTTTATTTCTGTACGGCTTAGCTCTCCTTGGACCACCACCGATCAAAGCTTCTGAAATGTCAGAAATGATAGACAGCCTTGATAAAGGGCATACAGACAAAGCCGCTGCTATGGGGTCTGGTCCTGGTTGGCCCCATCTCCTTTGGGAAGCTGTCCAGAACTCACTTCTCCAGAGGATGCAATGTTAAAATTGGTATACACAATAGATTGGTCGAATGTTGGCCGAACCCACCAATTTCAATGGAACCGACCAACCTTCTAACGTGTATAGGGGTCATCTGATTCTCCTTTCATAGCAGATGTCCAGGGAGAGAAGGATTAGGCAGTTTTATTTCAACAGACCCAATCCTTGTGTTCTCAAGAGAGTATGCAAAGTGGTATCTCCCAAGGAAAGAGAACCATCTCGCTAGCGCCACCCTGTGGAAGTGGCTCCCTATGAGTTAAAGTCCGACTTGGGAGATTACAAGGGAAAATTGCCAGGCCAGATATCAGTGGTTTCGGGGGCTTGCCCAATCAGTACGGAGTAGGATTCTGGCTGGCACACAGCGCTGGTCTCTTTAAGTTGAGCCAGTACCCTGCCTAAGTTGCATCCATGGCATCGCCTACTCCGATAAGGACAAGCACCCTGAAACAGCTGTCTATGGATGGATATTTGGTTTGGCTATTTTACCCTGTCGTCTCCCAAGGCTAAAAAGTTAAAAAGTCGGACTTTGACTCATAGGAAACCACTTCCACAAGGTCAACCTAGTGAGATGGTTCTCATCCTCTGCTTATTGTTTTCCCATGGAGCATTGCCAGTAAGTCTCCATAAAGGGCTGGTCTCTTTAAAGGGGTTGTCTCATCTGGGCTAGGATATGCCTCCATTGTCTTATAGGTGTGGGTCCCACCGCTGGGACCCGCACCTATATCGAGAATGGAGCCCCGAAAGTGCTGGAGGGTGAACTGCGCATGCCCAGCCGATCTTCCATCATTTTCTATGGGGCCACCGAAAATAGGCGAGCGATGGCTCCGCTATTTTCGTCAGACCCCTAAAAGTGAATGGGAGCAGTGGCCGGTCATGCCCAGTGCGTTTCCGTGCACTTCTATGGGGAGAGCGCTTGGGGGTGGCCGGACTGGAGTCCTCCAGCCACCAATTTGCAGGGCTTCATTCCCGATATAGCGATATGCCCTCATTGTCTAAGATCAGACAACCCCTTTAAGGAGAGCCAGTACCCTGCCCAAGCTGTTCTCAAGGGAGATAAGAAGTGTCTGGCAGCAAATCATTTACCACTCTCTCTATTTAGAACACATGCACGCTCAGCATAGCCAAGTGTGCATGTGTATGGAGGGGTTCGGCTGATCTAAGGTATACCGCCACCTTTAGCAAACAAGAGGGTAAGGAACTGGCAGAAGGGTCATGGAAAGAAGCAAAGAAGAAACACACATCAGGCTTTTCGGCTTTTCTATCTCTGTCTTCTTCTCCGATCTAGGGACCAGTTTGATCTATAGTCTCATCTTTTACAGCGAGCTGCTTGAAGAGCTGGAGAACTGCACGTCTGCTCCCATGATTGCTGAGTGTTTTGTCATGAGGGTAAGATGCCCCCTGCTGGCAACATTAAGCATAGCAACCTCGCAACTTGGACAAATGAAAAAAAAAAAAACAATGATATAATAAGCATTTCGTAGAACAACTCAAACCCTACCGAAGACCGGCGTAGGTTACCTTTCCTATGGGAACAGCAATTCTCTTCTCATGAGTCATGCTCGCCTATAGCCACGCAAAATAGCTCTCCTCTGGAAGGAAGAAACTCTCCAGTGCCCCCTCGTGATTTAGTCAGCAACCTCCAGCTGTGGTGCAACTGCAACTCCCAGCGTGCTCCATTCACTCCTATGGGAGTTCTGTGAACAGCCAAGCAAGTGTGCATGCTGGGAGTCATAGTTTCACCACGGCTGGCGTGCCTCAGATGGCTGATCTTTGCCGTAGGTCAATGCCCGGACCTTGAAGCATGACTAGGGATATTACAGACGAGTCTCTGCTTTGGCTGATATCCCCAGCGATGTATCAAGGCTCAGAAACTGACTTACAGTTTCGCTACCAATAGGGGGCACTGGAGAGACAGTTTTCTTCCCTCTGGAGAAGAGCTCATCGGCATACTTTTTACCAGGAGCCTTGCCTGTAAAAAGCCCAACACCTGATGGATCTCCACAAGGAGAGCTCATGGAGGCGGTGGCAAATTTCAGATCCAGGACTGGTCTTTAGGAACACGGGGCAAGAGCCATTGATTATATAGACGGGTTATAGGGTATAGACGTAGCTATAGGGTTGCAGAGGTAGCAGTCGCTACCGGGCCCAGGAGCCTGAGGGGCCCAAAGACCCTTGTGCCGCATAAGAAGACACACAAAGCACTGAGGGAAGGGGGGCCCAAGCTGAACTCTTGCACCAGGGCCCATGAGCCGCTAGCTATGCCCCTGTGTATGTCTAACATTAGACGTTCCCTTACTGTAGGGGGGCAGCATTTTTGCAGTTTCCAATTTCAGGAGATGAGGGGGTCATATAATAATTATAGGGCAGAATTTACTGGGATCTTGCCTTTCTTCCACAGAGTGAAGAGTTTGACATCTATACACTGTACTGTATGAACTACCCCAGGTAAGCGCTAACCTTCTCTGCAGTTTTATATGACTCCCCCCTCTCGCGAATGTCCATACAATTATCGTGCTGTATATCTATAGCCGTCATTTTAAACTACGACTCTCCAGCTGTTGTGAAACTACAACTCCCAGCATGCAGCAGCACACTGCTTTGAGCCATACTTGCCAAACTGTCCTTGAATGTCTGAGAGACACCCATGAAAAAAAAAGAGGACTCCTGGAAAAAATGGCCAATCTCAGATGAGGGCTGCCTTCTCTCTCCATGAGCTCTAGGTGCCCATACGTGCCGTGAAGGAGAGTGACGTGTCACAAAAAGGGATGGACCTTCCTGGGAATTGGTGGGGCCTAGGAATCGGGTGTGTGTCCATACCGAGAGATTTTGGCAGTGCCCCTGGTGTGCCACACACACACCCACGGAAGCACTTTGCAGTGGTTATGTGAGCCTTTGATCCGTGTCTTCGCTCCGCACCTTCAGGGTTTTGGATTCATTCAAGTCAATAGGCTGTTTGCGGTCCACAATACTCGTGTGTATGAGCCCTTTTATCTATGACACCGGCTGACCTGTTACATGTGCGCTTGGCAGCTGAAGGCATCTGTGTTGGTCCCATGTTCATATGTGCCCGCATTGCTGAGAAAAATAGTTTTAATATATGCAAATGAGCCTCTAGGAGCAATGGGGGCGTTACCATTACACCTAGAGGCTCTGCTCTTTCTGCATTTACTCTGCATATTGTTTAGAGGTGCTGGAAGCATTGTACAACTCCCAGCATGGCCCGACACATGGAGCGTACAAGCTGAACACCTCCACTCTATAGAATTATAGATAGTCTTACATTTTTGGGATGCATGCTTTGCAAATTATTGGCTACAGTCATCCATGTAGACAGATGTCCTGTTTACAGTATGTTTGCATGCAGACAGGACACCCCCAGATAGGGCAAATGTGTAGAGTTGAGCGAACTTGTGTTTAAGTTCGGCGTCCAAAGTTCGGGTTCGGGTTATCCAAGCATCCCATTATGGATTCCGCTACCACGGACCATAACGGCATTTGGAATCCATAAGGGGATTCTTCAATGAACCTGAACCTTGGACAACACGGAGGACCTGGGGTGACGTCACCGTCATGTGATCAGTGCAGGGGGCGTGGCTCAGTACTGGATTGGATAAGAGGTCGTAGGCTACCAACTCTTATCTAATCCAGTACTGAGCCACACCCCCCTGCACTAATCACATGACGGTGACGTCACCCCAGGTCCTTCACCCCGTGTTCCAAATGCCGTTATGGTCCGTGGTAGCGGAATCCATAACGGGATGCTTGGATAACCCGAACCCGAACTTTGGATGCCGAACTTAAAACACAAGTTCGCTCAACTCTACAAATGTGTAGCATAGTGTAGTTCCTCTGCTTGTTTGCTCCGTTGGGATGATCCCTGTAGGTCATCATTTCCTACCATGGTTGGCACATCACACAGTCTTCTCCTCCTCCACAGCTCGGTGTCTGTCCTACGTGAATGCATGAAAAATGAGGAACTTGTGCAGTTCTTCAGAGAGCGTCAGGCGGTGTTATCTCACTCCCTGCCTCTGGAGACATATCTTCTGAAACCCGTCCAGCGTATTATGAAGTACCACCTTCTCCTACAGGTAAGACACAAGCTCAGTATCTTAAGCACAATCTAATGGTTACCACCTGATGTTACTCCTTTAAATCTGTCCCTGCACTGATGTCTGCTGTGCATTATATCGCAGGAGTTGGCTAAGCACTTTGATAAAAATGTTCCTGGGTACGAGGTGATGGAGGAGGCCATTATCACTATGACGGCTGTGGCCTGGTACATCAACGACATGAAGAGGAAGCAGGAACACGCTGTCAGGCTCCAGGTAGGCTGCCCACTACAGTTAGGGAATGGTACCCCGGATGTCAAGGTGGCCATAGACCTGCACTGACGGACAGATTTCTCTCTTGACTTTCCCATATGGCTTTTGGTTCAAGGAGCTGCAAGTTATTGCTGGGGAAAGAGATAAGTGGCTGCCCGAAATCTGTGGTGCCACTGAACGTGGAGAAAATGATAGGATGGAACGAAAACAGAACTGCCCAATGTTCCTTGTCTTAAAGGGGTTGTCTCACTTCAGCACATGGCATTTATCATGTAGAAAAAGTTGCTACAAGGCACTGAGGCCTCTTTCACACTTGCGTTCTGAGGATCCGGCAGGCACTTCCGGCCCGCCGGATCCATCAGAACGCAAGTCGCCTGAAGCATTAGAAGACTGATCAGGATCCTTATCAGTCTTCTAATGCTTTCAGGTTACTATGGCAGCCAGGACGCTATTAAAGTCCTGGTTGCCATAGTAGGTAGCGGGGAGCGGGGGAGCAGTATACTTACAGTCCGTGCGGCTCCCGGGGCACTCCTGAATGACTTTAGAGCGCCCCATGCGCATGGATCACGTGATCCATGCGTGTGGGGCGCCCTAACGTCACTCTGGAGCGCCCCGGGAGCCGCACGGATGGTAAGTATACTGCTCCCCCGCTTCCCACTACACTTTACCATGGCAACCAGGACTTTAGCGTCCTGGCTGCCATAGTAACCATAAGAAAAGCTAAGCGTCGGATCCGACGTGCGCGAGCGACGTTAGCTAAGACGGATCGGATTAATGCACTTCAATGGGCATTAATTCCGGATCTGGCGTTACAGCATGTCTTCCGGATTTTTGGACGGAGACAAATCCGCAGCATGCTACGCTTTTGTCAAAATCCAAAAAACGTTCACATACTGAACGGAAGACATCCTGATGCATCCTGAACGGATTGCTCTCCATTCAGAATGCATGGGGATGATCCTGATCAGTATCTTTCCGTCCTAGAGCCCCGAGGACGGAACTCTAGGACGGAAAGCAAAAACGCTAGTGTGAAAGGGGCCTTACTAATGTATTGTGTTTTTCCATGTTACCTCCTTTGCTGGCTGGATTAATTTTTCCATCTCATTATACACAGCTTATTTCCAGGAGTTATGACTAGGGATGAGCGAATTGGTCGCATGAAACTTTGTTCTAAAACTGTACGGAGCAGGAGCTCTGTACAGTATTAGAATGTATTGGCTCCGATGAGCCGAAGTTATTGCTTTGCGAAGTCTCGCGAGACTTCAGGTAATAACTTCACAAATTAATTTCTACTGTAAAAAAAACATTTCCCGAACTCGAGTTCGGTTCCAAGACTACAACTTGCTCCGCTCCAGTATTAGAATGAAGTTTTATGCGAATCGACTTCGGATGTTTCATCCAAAATCTATTCGCTCATCCCTAGTTATGACCACCCTGCAATCCAGAAGCAGTGGTCGTGCTTGCACCCTATATACACCTATGTGCACTCCCACATTCCTGGCCACCAGAGAGGCCGGTGCTTTTTTTTACAGTGTACAAGCACGACCACCACTGATGGATTGCAGGGTGGTCATAACCCTTGGATAGAAGCAGTGTATCGGGTGTAATGGAAAAATGAATTAAGACAGCAAAGGCGGCAATATGGACAATCAGAATACATTAGTAAGTATATAACAAAAAAGGGAAATTTAGGCTCCAGCACCCACTTTTGTTGAAGTATCAGTCCTCGACTTTATTGTGCAAAATCTCCATAGATATACAGGACACAAATCTCTCAAGTGTGGCGACTGTTACATTAGTAAGTGCCTTGTATTAACTTTTTCTACATGATAAATGCCACTTGCTGAAGTGAGACAACCCCTTTAAGCAGTCTTCACATACAGGAGATTGCCGGTGGATTTCAGTGAAAATGACACAATATCTCATGCCTGTGACCATGGGATGCGTTTACCACCATGTCACAGATAGACTCTATACGAATGAACACTGCTTATTCACTCACCACCATGGTACTCACCTTCAACGGGTCATTGCTTTATCTTTAGGAAATCCAGAGCAAGCTGGTAAATTGGCAAGGTCCAGACTTGAGCGGGTTCGGGGAGCTCATCTTGGAAGGGACATTTCGTCTTCAACGTGTCAAGAAAGAAAGAGCTTTCTTCCTGTTTAGCAAAATGCTGCTCATCACCAAGAAGAGGATGGATCTGTTCATATACAAAATGCATATCTTTGTAAGTCCTTCTGTCCTCATGTTCTTGCAGTCGTACCTATCTACAGGCTTGCCTTTGATTAGAAATATGACAATACCCACCCAACAATCTCAGGTCAACCACCCCACTAGGACCACATATCATAAATGCAATCATCATGATTTATAGTAAAGCACAGAGGAACACAGTGTGTGCGTCAACAGTGACATTTGACGCCATCTTTTGTGTCATCTGATTTCAGAAGTTAATGGGACTTTGCAGCATCAGGCAACCGTAGTAAAACATTTCTACTGACATCACATGGCACTTGTGGTAGATCTAGCTCAAACCTTAGGGGTATCACCACACAGTCAGGTTCCTGATACAGTTTTGGAAGCCAAAATTAGGAGTGGATCATGAAAGGCATGAAAGGAGAAAAAAGTCTAAAGGACAGATATGATTTTTCCTCTTTTTTGAATTCACTCCTGGTTTTGGCTTCCAAAACTGCAACAGGAAACCTGACCGCGTGTGGCCATACCATAATCTATTCAGACATAACATTAAAGCCACTGACAGGTGAAGTGAATAACACTTGTAACAAGGTGGGTTATATCAGACCCCAAAGTGAAGAGGTAGTTCTTGAAGTTGCAGAAAAAAAAACGGGCAAGCATTAGGATCTGAGCGACAAATCCAAGACGACTGGGTGAGAGCATCTCGAAAACGTCAGGTCTTCTGGAGTGTTCCTGGAAGGTAGTGGTTACTACCTACCAAAAGTGTTCCAAGAAAAGCCAACCAGTGAACCAGCGACAGGGTCATGGGTGATCAAGAGACTCACTAACGTGTGTAGGGAGTGAAGGCTAGCCTGTCTGGTCTGATCCCACAAAAGACGTACAGTAGCACAAACCGCTAAAAAAGTTAATGCTGGACACCTTCAGAGATCTTGTGGAGTCCAAGTTTCAATGGTAGTGGGGGACCTCCACAGTATTTTATTGTTATGGCTGACTGGTGTATAACTACATTCATCTGATCCATTATATTACCCAGAGTATATTGGAGACCCCCGTCTAGTAACCAGACTGGAGGTCCACTACAAACAAACGTTTGTTCTAGAAGACCTGGCACTTCCATGTATTACACATACCAAGCATCACAAAGGAACTTTTCAGGTGCTGAGGGGTTCCCTGGGAAAGCAGCTAAATGTATAATCAGCTCTACTGAAGGGAACTTTATTGACAGAGTTCTCCATAGTGGAAACCCCCCTCCCTTAAATCCTCAGCAATCATATAAGAAAACCAATTGTATAATTGCACATACAGTCCTGAGGTCATCTCCTCCACCGTGAAATGGTAGCCTTGCCTTATGTCGTCTTCCACCACTTCTGCTCCTCTAGAACTTGGAGAACACTACTCTACAATGCCATTGCAATGTCCTTCTAAGAAAATCAACAGGTCTCCATTTGCTTTCTCCTTCAGTGCTGCAGCTTGGCCTTGACTGAGCATCTGAAGGACAGCCTGAGCTTCCGAGTATCAGACCTCACCATTCCTAAGCACCAACAGGTCATCCAGGTAAGACCTTGACTTGAGAACTGCCAGGTTTCTTCATCTCAAAATACTGGTTATACACCTTTCCAACAAAGCACTGAAAGACTGGGCAGTGCTCCAGACTAAGAAAAATAAACAGGAGCCATTGGCTCCTAAACTGAAAAATGTAGGAGCCAAATTCATTTTTTAGTTGCCAAATTGAAAATATATATAATTATAATTTTAAAAAAAGACTTTGAGAAGATGAGACTCGGGTCACAGTAATGAGCCAGCACTACACATTAGGGGTGTCACGATACCAACATTTTGATTTGGTTTCGATACCATAAAAAAGTACAAAAAACAAAACAAAAAAAACACCATTCTGCATTTTATGAAACGTCCGGCCCATAATGGAACAGTCCTATCCTATTTTTTTGGGGGGGGACAAGGTGACACGGTTATTATTATTTTTTTCTTTTACGACGTTCACTGTATAGGAGATATTTTTTAATATTTTAATAGTTTTGACTTTTCGGACGTGGGGATATATAATGTTTATTTATTGTTTATAATTTTTATAAGTAAAATTGGGAAAGGGGGCGATTTATACTTAATATTTTGGTGTGTTTTTTTTTTTTTTACACTTTTTATTTACTAACTATTAGCCCCCTTTGGGGCTACAACCCTTGTTCTATACACCCTAATAGAGCTCTATTAGGGCGAATAGAACTTTACACTCTCCCTGCTGCCCTGTGCACACAGCAGCGGGGAGCTTACCATGGCAGCCTGGGCTTCAGTAGCGTCCTGGCTGCCATGGTAACCGATCGGAGCCCCAGGATTACACTGCTGGGGCTTCGATCGAGATTGCCACTGAAGAGGAGGGAAGGGGACCCTGTGTCCACTGCCACCAATGACTTTAATACTTGGGGGGGCGCACTGTGCCACCAATGATGTTAACCCACCCATTAATTCAAACACAGGAGGCAGTTTAACTGCCAACAGGTGCCGGCTATGTGATTCTGCAGCCAGGATCCGCCTCCTGTGTTTGAATTAATGGGTGGGTTAACATCATTGGTGGCGCAGTGGCCACAGCCCCTCCTCTGCCCTTCTGTCTTTTCATTGGTAGCAGCGGAGGCACAGGGGGGATAGAGACACTGCTTCCTTCTCCCCTGTGCTGCTGAGAAAACGCCTGCGCTGGGGTGGCGGGGCAAGGAATTATTGGCTCCCATGCCCCGCCGCAATATTCAGCTACAGTGACAACGCTCAAATGTCTTGTCGCCATCTGAAAATTTTAAGTCGCCTTGGCGACCATTTTGGTCACCATCTGGGGGGAATTGAAAAGAATGGTGCTCAGGTGGAACACCATATTTATCATTTTCACACTGTGCGACTTAGGCTAGATTCACACGGCTGCGTGACAGCTGTTTTTAGAACCAATCACAGTCCATGGAGCCAGTCACATGGAAGAACATGCGCTATTTTTGCCCATTTTTCACGGCCAGAAAGACCCCATGGAAATCAATGGGCCCGTTTATAACGGCCGTATACACAGGAGTGCACCCATCTAAAGGCTGTAATAAACGTGGGCTTTCAGGGCTTAATAAAACAAAAATACTCACCTCATTCCCCTGACGCTCGCTCTGCACTGGAGGGAATCATGCACTTGTGTGACTGCCCCCTTCTGGCTGTGCACAAGTCTGAGTTACTTCTCTCTTCTTCAGGCCAGGAATCAAGAGGAGAAACGTCTCTGGATTTATCACATAAAGCGACTTATTGTGGAAAACCACCCGGCGTCCATTCCTCAAAAGGTAAAATAGGCTTGCTACAGCCAGAACACGCCAACTGCCCTTAGTCCAGTCGACCACTATTTTTCCTGACCCCCCCCCCCCATTACACATGTGCACTTGGCTGAACATGCATGTATCCTTAATAGCTCTTAGAAACAGAACTGTCTGGCATGTTGAAGGGAGAAAAGTCGGGAGGTCCTCATAGATGTATGCCCAGTTTCACGAGATTCGTCTGCAGCAGTGACGTCACCTCGACAACATGATGTGACCACTGCATCCAATCACTAGGCATCTGCAGCCGCCCTCTATTCATTTCTATGGGACTGATGAAAAGAACCAAGCACTGACTTGGCTATCTCTGGCAGTCCCACAGAAGTGAATGGAGTGGTGTTGCGCTCTCCTTCACTTTTGGGGGCCCGTTCTGGAGAAAGGTCCAGGTCCCAGAGGTGGGACCTGTACCTATCTGACATTGGTGGCACATCCTAGTGATATGCCATCGAAGTCTGAGATGACACAACACCTTGTAAGACTTGCCCTTATCTCTAATGCCTCCAGTTAAAGGGGTTGTGCAAGTTTAGAACAACCTGCCACTCCATTCCTACACTGGACCTCCATTGTCTAACGGTCGGACCCCCACTGATCAGATACTTATAGCCTATATTAAAAACTTAGCACAACCGCTATTGTGCTGGCTGACAAATGCTGTAGGACATTTTTTTCTGGCCCTTTAAAATGTTTTTTTTTTTTTAACTCTTTACTTTCTTGGTTGGTCACTTTTGAGACATGAGTGCCTACTGCAAATAAATATCCACTTAGTATAACATTTCCCCAATTTATAAAATAAAAATACATGTACCTGTAATGACCTGTACATCGAGAGGGGATGGACATTATTTTTAGTAAAGTTTTTTGTGAACTTGAATTCTGAATACATTATTACTTTTTTTTTCTAGGCAAAACAAGTTCTGCTTGAAAACACATTCCAAAGTAAGTTGTGCAGAAGGGTAATGAAAGGACTACTACACTCAGTGTCCATATACTACCTGAGAAGGCCCTTGTTATTTTTCGGCATTAAAGGGGTTGTCCCGGGTTCAGAGCTGAATCCGGACATACCCATATTTTCACCTGGGCAGCCCTCTGATATTAGCATCGGGGCATTTCATGCTCCGATGCTTTCCCTTGCCGTGCACAGGATCGCGCAGGGCAAGGGCTTTTTTATTTAGAGTAACACACAGTCGGGCAGAGGCTTCCGCCCAGCAGTGTGTTCGGTGACATCACCGGCTCTGATGGGCTGGATTTAGCCCTGCCCTTGCAGTTTTACAGGCTAGGGCAGCGTTAAAGCCTGCCCATCAGTGCCGGTGACGTCACCGGGCTCACTGCTTGGGCAGATTTTAACCCTTTACATTTTTCATTGTTCAAGCTTAGAAACAGCATGGCCGCCTACTGACAATAAACATATTATGAGCATAAGGTTAAAATACATTAAGAAAAAAAGGTCACTTTTCTTCGCACTTCAGCTCTTTCCCTGTCACAGCTCAGGGGCGTGTCCTTTCTCAGGGGGTGTGTACGCTGTGTTACAGCTCACTCCGTGTCACATCTCAGGGGCAAGTGCATTGCTACAGCTCACATTATGTCACAGCTCAGGGGTGTGTCCTTTATAAGGTTGTGTGTCTGTTCTGCTACAGCTCATTCCCTGTTACAGCTCAGGGGAATGTCCTTTCTCAGAAGGTGTGTCCTTGGTCCTGCAGCTTTCTTCCTGTAACTGTCACAGCTTCTAACAGTAGATCCAGCTGGTGGCAGTTGAAGGATGGATCTGAGCATGTGCGACCACCCCAGCAATATCAGTAAGGTGGACACAGAAATAACAGCTCGTGGCTCTATACAGATAGATTTCAGTGAATAGCTCAGTGGCTATAGAAAATTTTTAATTCAAAGCAATTACAAAAGTGTTCAGATCCGGTTGCTGGTTTGAGAAACTTTATTTAAAACTTTAATAATATTTAATTATTTATAAAACTTTATTTTTTTAAATATTTTTTATGGGACAACCCCTTTAATTTTGTGTAATTAGTAATTCTGCAAATTTTTTCCTTGCCACAGACTCCACGGATGTGCCAGTTTCTTCCGACAGCCCAAAATCTCCCTGGATGGAGGATCTGTGGACATTTCCCCGTAACCGGAGACAATCTGGTGAGGCTCTTTTGTGACTAGTTCTGAATTAGCTTTTACTTTAGATGCGTTGGAGCAATACAAAATGGTTGAAAAAATCTACACTCCCTTTAATTGTAAAGCAGTTTTTTTTTTTTTATGGGCTGATACATCCCAAGTGACAGGTTTAATGTTTCTACCATTTCTGGCCGCAAATCTATAAAATTGAGACCTTTCACATTCTTACAGGTGGCTACAGTTGCAAAAACAATGTTTTTTTGCTTAGGCGTTGTGATTTTTTAGTAACAGAGACAAAACCACAAAGAGTCAGGTCATCGCCTCGGGAGTGGCATCAGAAGAATTCTTATTTCCAGCCAACAGCTCCTTAATTTAGAAAGATATGTGTGAAAAAGCATTATAAATCATGCAGTAAACATGGACTGTGAGGCAACCTGCGGCCCTGGAGTCAAACACTCTAATCATTAAGGGGGGGTTCGGAAAATAGAAAAAAAGGCAATTTTTTATGCTAAAACAGCTCTTGGCTGTGTCTGGTACTGCAGCTCCCCTACACTAACGGGGCTGAGATGCAATACTGCCCATGGCAAAGGAGTAGCACTGATTCTGGAAAGAAGTCAATCCAAATTTCAGCATCATAAACCAGCAATACATCCTAAAAAAAAAAAAAAAAACATACTTGCCAAAACTACAATACATATCATTAAGCTGTGGAATCAGTTATTGTCTATGGAAGAAAGGATCTAATGGTACCCTGTTAGAATTAGAGCAAGTCTCTGATCCTCTTGGGTTCAGTTTGCATTACTAATCTAAAAGGGTTTCCGGGAGTAGAATACTGATGACATATTCTCAGGATAGGTCATCAATATCAGATCAGTGAGGGGCCGACTTTCAGCACCCCTGCTGATGACTGGAACGCCATGGTCTCTTCCTAGGCAGTGACGCCACGTTCTTCGGTCACACGGCCTATTGGCAATTCAGTCCTATTCAAGTGAATGGGCCTGGGATTCAAGACCAAGCACAGCCACTGTTCTAATGTCAATTTGAAGATTTGGGAACAAATAGGCTTGCACAGGCTAAGTGAATAAATAGATTTACTAAATATGATAAAAAATATAAAACAGACAAATCACATACAAAGTTGTAAATAACAAGCAATCACTAACCTGCAACACAATGGGGGGAATTACCGTCGCCATGTCGTAGCACAAGGCCAACGCCCCATGGTGATACAAGGGAGAGAGATGGAGACCTGCAACATCCTACCTGGGTGATGTTCTCAGCGGAGCTCAGTTCTTTTTTTTTGTGCACAAAGGTTTATACCTTTCAGCCCTTCCTCAGGATACCAAATGTGTAGTATGTGTGTCTCTGAGATAATCACTCAGGAATGCAACCTACTTAGCACAATAGGGGGTTTGTAAATGTTATCTAACTATCCCTAACTCACTACATTACAAAGAATATCATTGCAACAACACAAAAAATAAATATGTCTATATATATATATATATATATATATCTAAAAGAGGACAGAACCAATCAGTACTTAATAAAGTATGTAACAACACAACCACTATACAATGTACAGCGCTGTGCTCGTCTGAGTGCCTCGTCCCTTTCAAACAGCTGATGGGTGGAGGTGCTGGGAATTTGAGGATAGGTCATCAATATAGAAGTCCCGGTAACCCCTTTTAACCGTCCACTGCAGTCAGATACCATGGAGCATTGTGAAATCATAGACCATCTTTGCTGATATCGGGAAAAAACAAAAACAAATATCAGACTTATATAAATTAAGCTTAATCAGTGTGTAAATGAAACGTTTTTGAATGGAAATTGACCTGTGGTGAGGATTTCAAAATGAGCAGCATGTCAATGAAGTTTGCGGTTTTAGCTGCTGATTTCACCCCTTTCAAAATCAGAACGAAAAAACGTTAGTATGTATTGTGGTTTTTGGTACTTCCACTTTGTGCCGGTAAGGGCTTTCACATCAGCGTTTTAGCTTTCCGTCCTAGAGATCCGTCCTCGGGGCTCTAGGACAGAAAGCTACTGATCAGGATTATCCCCATGCATCCTGAATGGAGAGAAATCCGTTCAGGATGCATCAGGATGCATCAGTTCAGTATGTCAACGTTTTTTGGACGTTGACAAAAGCGCAGCATGCTGCGGATTTGTCTCCGTCCAAAAATCCGGAAGACATGCCGCAGCGCCGGATCGGATTAATGCCCATTGAAGGGCATTAGTCGAGATCCGACCTTGCTAAGCGTCGTTTCAGCGCATCGCCGGATCCGGCGTTTAGCTTTAGTCAACGGTTACTATGGCAGCCAGGGCGCTAAAGTCCTGGTTGCCATAGTAAGTAAGAGGGAGCGGCATACTTACATTCCGTGCGGTTCCCGGGGCGCTCCAGGATGACGTCAGGGCGCCCCAGTGCATAGATCACGTGATCGCATGGATCACGTAATCCCATCGCGCGCGGGCGCTCTGGCGTCATTCAGAAGCGCCCAGGAGACCGCTCCCCGCTTCCCCACTGCTACTATGGCAACCAGGACGCTAGTAGCGTCCTGGCTGCCATAGTAACACTGAAAGCATTTTGAAGACTGATCAGTCTTCAAATGCTTTCAGTTCACTTGCGTTGTGCCGGATCCGGCGTACATTCCGGCGACGGAAGTGCACGCCGGATCCTAACAACGCAAGTGTGAAAGAGGCCTAATCTAATAAACCTTATCTTTAAACGACTAAGAGGTCATAAACACTTGTCAGACAGCGAAAGATAAGAAGCCCGTCAGCTCCCCAACTGAAGGAAAAGAAAGAAAATGCAGAGGCATCTAGCACAGCATCTCAGCTCTGTACAGAAAAAAGGGCTCCGTATTTTTAATAAAGACCAAATGAAAAAATTATTTTTAGCTCAAAATGAGTACAAGGCAATAATTTTAAAAATTGTTCCCAAAGGTGTACATAGCCTTTAAACACAGGTGCTGACTGTGTTGCAGAAATTTGTGTGCATATCGGCACCAAAAACCAAGTGTTACTTGCGTGTTTTGGTGCGGATTTGAAGCGGATATCGCCCTTGCATCGAAAAGGGGGAAATCCACACAAAAGAACCGCACAAAGAACTGACATGCTGAGGATTTCTAAAGCCGCACGGCAGGTCAGATTCTGCAGAGAAGGAAAAAGCAAAGTGTATATGAGAGTTGTCTAATCTCATACACTTTGCTGGTACTGTATTACGCTGTCATTTGTCCACACGAGAATCTGCATTGCCTTAAGCAGCCCATACGTGGATGTCACTTGGCTGATGAGTCATTGCTTGGCTAACTATACCATACACATACCAAAGAATATAACAAAAGCCTAAAAAAAATCCAACCTGATCACACAAGCAGGTAAACGGTCTGTTCTGAAAAAGAAGTACATACCGACATGGAAAAGAACCTGTGACTCCTCTACCTCTCAGCAAATCGCACTGCATGCCATAGTTGGTCATACGTATTGAATTTTTCCTTGCAGAACCTCCTCAGTACATGTGCAGCCCGGGAAAGAGCAAGAAGTCATTCACTCTCCAGAGTCTAAGCTCCAGCTCTCCGCACCGCCGTGGCCGTAGGCTTTCTGGTAAGATTTATAGAAGGAACATTCATGCGTTTCACATGTACATTCTTTTTGAATAATTCTTATGCACTTGCTGGGGAAAAAAAGCATATTCACCTGCAGCGAGCTGCTCAGTTCTGGCTCCGTGGCTCTCTTCTTTGGTGTTCTGGTCTCCATCTGTAAACTTCCTGATGGATGGGGTCATCGACGCCAGTGCAGTCAATAAGTGGCCTCGGGGTAACAAGTCCCTGACTGCTGGGTCGTTTCACGTCTGACGTCAGTTCCTGGCTGCAATGGCACATATGACCCCGTCCATCCGGAAGTTTTTAGCCAGGGACCCAGAAGAGTGCAGAGGAGAGGTAAGACGCAGGAAAGGGAGAAGGTGAGTATGCTTTTTACAACAGGTACAGCAGGCTGGACTTCAAATTTAAAAACTTGAAAAAATCTGAAAAAAACTTTAAGATCCAGAAAATTCTTGTTATTAGTTGTAATATTTCTTTTTATCTCCCACAGAGCCCGCCAAAGAGATCCAAGCAGCATTTGAACAAAGTGGTGAGTAATGTCACTTTTCATTGAGCAAACTACTGCATGCTTCTCTTATGTATAATGCCACCAATTATTCTTTAAAGATTATGCACATCTTTAGGGGCATTTTTTTATGATTGCATTTTACCCATTTTGGGGCAAAAAAATATAATTTTTCAATTGCTCTTTATTCAACATGTTCAGCGGTTTCTGAGACACAGGGGTTAAAAATCAGTCTGTTTGCAAGGTTTCTTTGAATCCTGTCATCTGAGGCTCATGTGTATCTCTGATCTCCATAATCACTTATTTAGCCTTATTCTTATTAGTTTGATAAGGATTGAGCTATAGTGGATGTTTTGAGGTCAGGAGATCAGAGATTAGAGCTACACATGAGGCATCTGATTCAAAGAAAACACAAAGTGACAGCTTGCAAACAGACTGATTTTTAACCCCTGTGTCTCAGTAACAGCTTAATGATTTTAATAAAGACTAATTGAAAAAAATATTTTTAGCTCAAAATCAGTAAAATGCAATCATAAAAAAATTTCCCCGAAGGTAACACATCCTTTTAAGTCATACAGGAGTAAAAAATTCTGTTATCATCAGGTCAAAAATTCCAAGCTTTCTTGAAAACTAAACAAAACATGGATTTATCGACCAGCTCATTGTAACAGTCTTCTATTTATTTGTCCTAGGTTTGGCGCAGATGAAAGTAAGTACTGTATGTGTTTAATTAACTCATATTTTTACAGTATGTCTTGTGAGAGATTGAGGTTTTATATATTACAGGGTTGGTCCAAGTTATTTTTATGAATGACCTATCCTCAGGAACGTCATCAGGGACGTGCACAGACATTTTGAAGGGCAGGGGCTTAAATTTAAAAAAAGGGCACTTGTCTCATGACGTAGCAGACATGCGTCACGCACGTCCAGCCCCTGTGCTAGCCTTATGGGACCCTGTCCCTCTAACCCTGCACTGGTGAGTGGGCAGACTGTTGAATAAATTGCGCTGCCGCCGGCGGGATGGACCACATACCTCTTACATCCAGGGACATCTCCTGTCATGTAGATCTTCACTTTCCTCTTCTCCTTCGTCTGACCCAAACCGCCATGGCAAATTCTTTCAGTCACATCTCGCCTCTACAGAGTTTGTAATACAGACACAGTCAGATTTCTCAATGTTTCCATCACCCTCCCCATCCTGGTGTCCCAACAATGTCATCCTGCTGCCACTCCCAATACTGTGCCCGTGGTGTTCCCCAATGTCCCAGTACTATACTGCTGAAAAAATAGTGACCCCAGGAGACATAACGGGGTCATTTATCAAACCGGTGTAAAAGAGAAGTGGATTTCCAAAAGAGCTGTCAAAAATAAATGGTGAAATCTGATTGGCTGCTATGGGCGACTAAGCCAGTTCTACTTTACACTAGTTTGATAAATTACCCCAAATGTCCCTGTGTCCACAGCAGCTATAATGTCTCCAAGAGTGTCCCAGTAATAA
The DNA here is from genome assembly GCA_033119425.1 of Bufotes viridis. Classification (NCBI taxonomy): domain Eukaryota; kingdom Metazoa; phylum Chordata; class Amphibia; order Anura; family Bufonidae; genus Bufotes; species Bufotes viridis. The sequence continues at coordinate 25,614,575 of CM065597.1, read as the reverse complement.
CACCCTATATTGTGCTCCAGGTTGTATTCCCTGTATAGTGTCCACATAAATAATTGAATTGCCCCTACAGTGCCCCCCTAGAGCAACACCCCCATATAGTAATTTCCCCACACTGCCCCACATAGTAATCAGCCCATAGTAATTTGCCCACACACAGTAATTTCCCCACGTAGTAATTGGTCCCCAAACTGCCCCACACAGTAATTTGTCCCCACACTGCCCCACACAGTAATTTGTCCCACACTGCCCCCACACAGTAATTTGTCCCCACACTGCCCCACACAGTAATTGCTCCCACAGTAATTTCCCCACACTGCCCCATATAGTAATCAGCCCATAGTACGGTAATTTGCCCACACAGTAATTCCCCACGTAGTAATTGGTCCCCAAACTGCCCCACACAGTAATTTGTCCCACACTGCCCACACAGTAATTTGTCCCCAAACTGCCCCACACAGTAATTTGTCCCACACTGCCCCACACAGTAATTGCTCCCCACAGTAATTTCCCCACACTGCCACTAAAGTAATTTCCCCACACAGTAATTTGTCCCCACACTGCCCCACGCAGTAATTTTCCCCACACAGTAATTTGTCCCCACACTGCCCCTACAGTAATTTGTCCCCACACTGCCCCACATAGTAATCAGCCATAGTAATTTGCCCTCACACAGTAATTCCCACACACAGTAATTTCCCACACAGTAATTGGTCCCCAAACTGCCCACACAGTAATTTGTCCCCACACTGCCCCACACAGTAATTTTCCCCACACTGCCCCCACAAAGTAATTTCCCCCACACAATAATTTGTCCCCACACTGCCCCCACAGTAATTTGTCCCCACACTGCCCCCACAGTAATTAGTCCCCACACTGTCCCCCACAGTAATTTGTCCCACACTGCCCCCCACAGTAATTTGTCCCCACACTGTCCCCCACAGTAATTTGTCCCCACACTGCCCTCACAGTAATTTGTCCCCACACTGCCCCCCACAGTAATTTGTCCCCACACTGCCCCCCCACAGTAATTTGTCCCCACACTGTCCCCACAGTAATTTGTCCCCACACTGCCTCCCTACAGTAATTTGTCCCACACTGCCCCCACAGTAATTTGTCCCCACACTGCCCCCCACAGTAATTTGTCCCCACACTGTCCCCCACAGTAATTTGTCCCACACTGCCCCCTACAGTAATTTGTCCCCACACTGCCCCCACAGTAATTTGTCCCCACACTGCCCCCACAGTAATTTGTCCCCACACTGCCCCCCACAGTAATTCGTCCCCACACTGTCCCCACAGTAATTTGTCCCCACACTGCCCCCACAGTAATTTGTCCCCACACTGTCCCCCACAGTAATTTGTCCCCACACTGCCCCTCACAGTAATTTGTCCTCACACTGCCCCCTACAGTAATTTGTCCCCACACTGCCCCCACAGTAATTTGTCCCCACACTGCCCCCCACAGTAATTTGTCCCCACACTGTCCCCCACAGTAATTTGTCCCCACACTGCCCCCCACAGTAATTTGTCCCCACACTGCCCCCCACAGTAATTTGTCCCCACACTGCCCCCCACAGTAATTTGTCCCCACACTGCCCCCACAGTAATTTGTCCCCACACTGCCCCCCACAGTAATTTGTCCCCACACTGCCCCCACATAGTAATCAGCCCATAGTAATTTCCCACACACAGTAATTTCCCCCACACAGTAATTGGTCCCCAAACTGCCCCACACAGTAATTTGTCCCACACTGCCCCCACAGTAATTTTTCCCCACACTGCCCCCATAAAGTATTTTCTCCCACACAGTAATTTGTCCCCACACTGCCCCACACAGTAATTTGTCCCCACACTGCCCCCACACAGTAATTTGTCCCCACACTGCCACTACAAAGTTATTTCCCCCACACAATAATTTGTCCCCACACTGTCCCCCACAGTAATTTGTCCCCACACTGCCCCCCACAGTAATTTGTCCCCACACTGTCCCCCACAGTAATTTGTCCCCACACTGTCCCCACAGTAATTTGTCCCCACACTGCCCCCACAGTAATTTGTCCCCACACTGTCCCCACAGTAATTTGTCCCCACACTGCCCCCACAGTAATTTGTCCCCACACTGCCACCACAAAGTAATTTCCCCCACACAGTGATTTGTCCCCACCCTGCCCAAACAGTAATTTCCCCCACATTGCCACCACAAAGTAATTTGCCCCCACATAGTAATTTTCCCCACACATTTCTGCGCCTAGCACTGGCAGCATTGCAGCACATTTTGAATTCCCTTCCCCTCCTTTTTACATTTCTCCCCGACCGGGCAACCCCCTCCATGGTGGCACAGTGACAGACTGACAGTGGACAGCCCCACACAAGCTGACTTACCGGTGATGAGCAGGTTGCAGGCAGTTACAGATCGCTGAACTTCTGCTCCGGACTCCCGGCGTCGCCCCACGTGACTACTGAGGCACTTGGATGCAGCGCTGAACAGCGCTGCGTGGATGCGCCGCACGGTCCCGGCCCGGCACACACAGGCTGGGCGGGTGCCCGCCGCTCGGTACTTGTGCACATAGGAAAAGAAAAGGCAGCTGCTTGTTCTGCCTAGCGCCGCCGACCCAGAAAAAAAAAAAAGAAAAGAAAAAAGGGAATTAAAGGGGCAGAGGCAGAAAAGGGCAGGGGCTCAAGCCCCCTTTGAGCCCTATGTGTGCACGTCCCTGGTCATCATTATCAGATCGGCCGGGGTCCGAAACCTGGCACCACCGCCTATCAGCTGTTTGGAGAAAAGGCGCGCACCGTGCCAGCGCTGCCTCCTCTTCACTGTTTACCTGCTCGTCGTCGCATCTGCAGCGGTGAGCAGGTGTAATTACATCTAAGCTGTCCCATTCATTTCAATGGGATGGCTCATTCCTATACAAGTGTATGGAACAGTATTAATGGGACGGTAACCACTAACGTATGTAAAAATATTTTTTCATGTGAAAGGTGTCCATAGCAGACATGAGTGAATCAATTTATACAAATCAATTTGTACATCATAAAGAGTTCTTGAGCAGTATTAGCACAAGCGTGAAGGCTCTGCTTCTCCTACTGCAGCAGCGACTGTGCATGCAACGCTATACTTCCCTTATGGTGCTGACCTAAAAGCATATCACTTTCGAGTTCCTGACTGGGGGGTTACCACTGCTAAAGGGTTGATTGACTTAAGTCAACGATAAGACATACTTGCTTAAAAACCATGATTGTGTTTCTTTCTCTTTAACTTCTAGCATGCAGGCAGCGAGGGAGAACTTTTTCCATCCACTACCTCTCTTCAGTCTTTGGATAGCATATGTACTCTGGAGTCATGTATCCTGGAGGCCACTGGTGAAGGTGAAGGATGTGAGGACAACATTGAGGACTCTTCCTTCTGTTTACCAGAAGATGCTCTGTCTGGTAGTCTTTCCATCACAGATGAGATAATGGAACTGCTGAACCAGAGAGGACTCCGGGCTGAGCCGATAAATGGGGAGCCCAAGGCTTCGAAGAACGAGGAGGCAAAGCCTGATGATAAGGAGCAGGTAACTCTCTGGGGCTGAACCTTTACAATCTCTATCCATCATATCAAATATTTACAGTAAAGCATATGCCAACTACTAGTGGTTACTCTCATGTATTTTTGATGCTGTGTGGCTGGCACTGATATGGGGTCACCATGTGGCTGGCACTGTCATGGGGGCACATGTGGCTATACAAGTTTTATGCTAAGCAACTGAAAGGAGCAATCCAGGAAAAACGACTACTGTGTTATGCTTGGTGCAGACCTGAGGAGCAATGGATGATTGGTATTCTTTTTATAATGAATTTTAAATCCCTGTGCCATAGATTGCTCCCTCAGGCCCTGCTCTATGCATAATGCAGTGCATCAGTTTTACCCAGCTTGATCTTGTAAATGTCACGTGCAGTCGGTATGGAACTACTGCATCAACCAACCGGCTAATCCTAAGAGCCTGGCTGTCCCCTGGCATTTACCATTTATCCCCTATACAGGGATCTGGACTTTACTGCAGGAGAGCCACCGGACCGCCACCTCTGGGACTAGTCCCAGTGTGGACCCAGAAACACTGGTGTGAAGCATCGAGGGATCAGGCAATACTCATAGTCAGTAACAGGCTGAGATCAGGGCAGGCAGTGTTTGTGTAAGTCCACGAAACAAGTCCAATATCAGGTCAGACAGCAAAGGGTCAAAATTGTAAAACGGCACAGGTCAGCTTAGGCAGCAGAGTGTCAGAATCGTTAAACAAGCAGAAGTTGGTACACATGCAGACAAAAATAATAGCACAACTTTGCATGGAACTATCAAACTAGACTACCTAGTGCTCAGGCACCCACCAATAGGGGAAGGTGCCTTAGGTATTCTGAGGTGGCCAACCATTTGAAGGTGCAGACTAGGGTGCACACAAACTAGCTCTTCAAGAGCCAGAGAGCTTGTGCTTGTGCCCTAGGCACAGACATGAAAGACCTAGCCAGGAAGCATAGGTTGCAGCCTGCAGCAGTAAGAGACATGTGGGACTCTGGCTGATAGGCAGCGAAGAGTAAGTGGGTCTGACTTGCTGGGAAATCAGAGGGGCGGGACAGCAGAGGCATGGGCCACCGTTGTGACACTAAAGTCTCATCATGGTCCTTGGGAATGAGGCTATCTGACAATGGTGACCTCTGAGCTAAAAACATTCTGCACCTTGATCTAAACAGTTTAAGGAAATTTCCACCCATCAAAATAATATTTTTGTGGTCTCTTTTTGGCTAGGTATCTGAAAACTGTGAGCTGAGACAATCCAAATCCACAGAAGACCTTACTGAGACTGAGAAAACAAGTTCCAACTCACTTGGTGAGACACCAGAAGTATCTTCGAGTGATGACTTAGCTTCCTCTCTGGTTGAGCTGAGAAACCTGGAACCTAGTCAAGATGGCCATGAGGTTCCTTTCTGCATTGGATCATCAGATGAAGACTTGAAGAACAAAGAGAACGGACACTCCTCTGTAGAGAATAGTCTCTTGGAAGTGCCTAAGCAAGCAGATGATGAAGCCCCCATCTGCAGAACAGATGATGCTAAACATGAGAAGGTTCAGCTGTCAGTATTGCCTGGTGAAGATGAGGATGAATCTTCTGAGCTTAAAGAGAAGGTTGAGGTTGCTGAACCAATAGATACAAAGAAGACAATTTCGGAAAAGAAAGAAAAAAACTTGAAGGTTAAAAGAGACTCCACCCTAACCCCAGATGACCGCCTGTTGATTGAAAGGATCAAAAATTACTATGAGACTGCAGATGCTGGAGCCTCATATCTAAGTAAAGAGGAGAGCATTTCCTACATTCCCACAGGTGTGGTTAAAGACTCTATCTTGAGATTCAATTACATTCTGCAGCAAGAAGTCAAGAAAGATAGGGAAAAAAGCAAATGTAAGACCAACGGGTGTGCTACAGAATCAAAGAAAGCAAATTGCCAAAGGAAACCTTTGTCCCAGGCTGTCGAAGTAGCCAAAACTCAAGTAGAAATCATCAAAGATGGACTGGAGGAGCAGGAATCAGAGTACAAGTCTTGTGCTGAGATACGAAAGGCTTGGAAAGAAAAGGAGAGGCCAAGTAATGCCGAAATTGAGAGGGCATTGAAAAATGGGAAATCAAGGAGAAAAGACAAGGAAGAGCCGGGTGGTGAGTTGATCATTGTTGAAGAATCTGATTTAGAAATTGGAGGTCAATTGCCAAAAGAAGTTCCTCCGAAAAAAGAATCAGCAAAGGAACAACAGAAACACACCGAGGAAGAGAATACCAACAAACAGGACTCACAGGTGAAGACAGGATGTGAAGGCTTGCCTGGTGACACAAATAAAGCAACTTTCTGTTCTTCCAGCATTGGTCTCTATGAAGCTGATGATATATGTCTAATTGAAAACTCCGAGAAAATAATTAACAAAGTGCAATTGCTGGCAAAGATGTATAGTGAAAAGATCGGCAGGATGAAGACTCAGAAGAAACACGGGGGCATCAAGACCTCAGATGTTCAACAGAAAGCAACGGTAAAGACCCTCCCTCATGTGATGGAGGAAAGTACTGGTGACAGACAAAAGACAGGTAAGAATAATACGAGGCTAAGGACACATTTTACATGTATCTTTGATTAATATGCAGCATTGCATGTTGGTAATTCAAATAAATAGTATGGATGCAACATGTCTTCCAAAGCTTGGGCGTTGAAATGGGAAACCTCCCTCTATGACGCATACATGCCCTCATAGAGCTTGGTGACTGGGGTTGTATTGATAGCTTGCAGCTAGTGTCAAGCTCTCCTTACAATACTCAACTTGATTGACAAGATGTAGCCAGATAAGAAGTCGCCCAGTGGACACTTCTCCTTAAGCCTGACACTTATTAAAACCATGATTTCTCTAAAATACTGCAGTGCTAATGCGGACACCTGTTGTTATGTCATGCCTGTGGTTACAGTAGCATGTACTGTATGTGACAGGTTCTCTTTAAAGGACATCTTAAGAGCATATTCCCTGTTACTTAAATACATGCCCTTTTGGCTGAAAAACATTTTAGTAATAGATTTTGATGAAAAATGTAGCTTTGCCTGGTTTCTGCAGCTTCTATGTTTCATAATACATAGCAGTCTGCAGAATAATGTTCACAGTGAAATCAATAAGACTGACTGTCTTATGGCTTGGTCTCCAGACCCTCTTACTCCTCTCCCAAGTGTATTGATGGCCAAATCAAAATCAGCTTAAAAGATAGATCAGGAGAGGAGAAAGAGGGACTGCCAGTATGACAAATCTCACTGTGAACGGCATTCTGCAGACTGCTGTGTACTCTGAAACATAGAAGCCGCAGAAACCAGGCAAAGCAAAATTTATCATCAAAATCTATTACAAAAATGTTTCTCAGACAAAATACATATATTTAGGTAAGAAAATGCCCTCACAGGTATCATTAGCCTTTAACTGTTACAGATACTTACAGTGCTGCTCACAGATTCACAAATGCAATTTTTATGTTGTCAACTACTTATGAGGATTTTTGTTTTCATTCATGTTTTTTTCCATAATGTAGAACCCCAGTTGTATGGACATCTCAAGATTCATGAGACCTTGCTTCATATTAATTGTGTTCAAGAAAATGGTCTCATCCTTCCAGCAGCACGTGAGAGCGCTTTGGATCTTCTGAAAAAGGAGACCTTTATGATCCGGTACCCCACAAAGGAACAGGTCCCGTTACCAACAACAGATGAGTTAGCTGAAGTAGCTTTACCTGCAGAGGAGAGATATCCTACAGAAATAAAGGAATGCCAAGAGCTCTCATTTGATGTGTGCAAACAGGAAGAAAAACCACATGTGAGTTATGAATCCACTCATGAACCAACACCGACCTCCAATGATGCCACATCAGAAAACATCCATACATTTGAACCATGCTTAGTAAAAGCTAAAGAATCTCCTGTGACTTGTGATAAATGCGAGGAATGGGAAACTAGTGTATTAGAGATCAATGTACCAGAGAAAGTCAACTTCTCAATGGCATCAAATAACCTTCAAGTCGAACCAACAACAGTCATTTCAGAAATCCATGACTTTGAAGAAAAACAGGTTGAATTAATAAAACCTGAGGCATCCAAACACCATACAGATGGTCAGCACACTATAAATAAAGCAGGAGAAACTTCTGGTGAAGATCCAGAGACTGTGGTTATCATAAATATGAAGGAGCTGGTTGATTTATCATATGAAACTAGAGCCAATAGCGATGAGCCTACTAATTCATGTGGAACGAAATCCCCTGCGCCCATAAACACTCCAAAGAGTGAAGACCATACAAGCTTGGACAATACCAGTACACCATCACACAATTCACCTGAAATTACCACCTCTGAATCACAAAACGTCCAAAAAGTCAGGGGAGTCTCCCCAGCAGTTATGGATGTCATGCAGCGTCTGCAGCTTGACTCCTCACTTTGTATTCCATCCTCCAAAAATGCAAACAGCTCAAAAAAATTCAATATGGCTACTCGTTCATCGTCCTTTAAGGCAAACACTTTGACTGACAAAGAATTTCAAGGTATAATCAAGCCGAATTCACAAATTAAAAAGCAGCAGGCAGCTGTGGCAACCCCTGGCTTCTTATCCCCTCCAATTTTGCAGAGGAAGTTGTCAAGAGCGGTAGCAATGTCCAAAAATAACCCAGAGTCTCAGCAGACTCTTCCAAGAAGAAGCCCCATGACAAAGTCTAGAAGTTCAGACACACATATTCCAATCATAAGATCCCAACCCCCTATTCCTAGCCCATCACCATACAGAAATTCACTTTATTCTGGACTTTTACTAAGTGATCCAAAACCCAGAGCCCTCAAGAATACAGTTTTGACAGAAAACCGAAAAGTCGGTGAGGCAAATCAACTGGATTCCAAAACAGCACCAACTATTTCAACAAATGAAGGATCCCACAAGTCTTTATCTTCTGCCTTCCAAAAGGGAAATAATACAGACAGACCTGTTTGTCTTTCTCCGGGTTCAGCAGTCCTTATCGCAATCCCTTGTCCACCATCAGTTAGGCAAACTCCATCATCCACCGTATCTGAACCAAATTCACGAGTCCAGTCCCCACTGACATTACGCTCTAGAATGTTTTCTCCTCCCCCAAGTCAAAACCCAGTATGTCCAAAGTCTCCTCGAGTCCCATCCTTCTCTAAGACAAGAGCATGTTCATTTACTCCTCTTTCCTTTAGTAATCTGGAGCGATCATCTTCATCATCTGCAAACTCGACTCCGACTTGCACAAGTCCTCCACCTTGTCCCTGGTCTCCTGGATTTCCTCTCCATTCAAGGAGATCCTTTGGAAGTAATATACACAGCACTGGAGACAATCCCATCAGCCCAAGGGCTCTGCATTCACCAGTTGGGTCCTTGAACGAAGAAAATAAATTTTGGTGTTCAAGCAGGTCACCCCCATGTTTGGCTTCTGAGTCAAATTCCCATACCACTGGAATCAGTACTCACGAGTTAACCAGCATCCATTGGCCCGATGTCCGTGAACTACGCACAAAGTATGTGCCTTTTAAAACACAGAAATCTACAAACTTCGAAAAGAAGTATGACTTGAGGTCTTCATCTTCATTCAGACAATGCAAGTCTCTGGATGAAGGACCAAACTGCTTCTTCAACAATACCACTTCCTTGAATTTCGCGGCTTCACATTCCCCGACGGAAGAGCCTGGCGAAATCGTAGAGCATTATGAAAGTACAGAGAAGATGGACTCTAATGACACCAAAGAAAAAGCCACTTTAAAAGCGAGCTATTCCACCACTGTTAACATACAAATTGGTGGAAGTGGCAGAATTGCATCTTTTAGTAACGCCCAGGTGAGTCTAACACATCCCCTGCTGCAAGCTCCAGAGACATTCTCTTCAAGGAAGATAAACATTAATGGAAGCACCTTAGAGCATAAAAATGTGAATAACAAGAAAAAATGATGAGGGTGGGAAGGCTCCAGTATAAAAGAAAAAAGAGATGTCCTCTAGAATAGAGGAAAAATACATGCCAAACATAAGACACAATAATATACCAGTCTGCACTTTGTTTCTATGTAGAGCATTGTTATGTGCCAATATGGCGGACCACAAGACGGTCAGTCAGCAGGACTTAACAGTAGGAGGTTCATGGAAGTTGCACTTAACAATGAACTATGTTTTTTGCTGCAAAGATCCACCTTAAAGTCTTTGTATTGCCAAATGTACACCAGAGGAAGGTATATTGGGATTCTTTTTAATACCCTTTATCACCCCCCCACCACCACCAAGTTATGGACGCAGGACAATATGTCATGAGAGTCGTTTTATTGCAGTGTATTCTGTTTCATAGTACAAAACATAAGTATAAAGGGATAACTTTATGGGATACATACTGTAGATTCTACACATACAAATGTGCCAAAAACATTCATATTTGGAAGAATATATTCCTTGATTGTGATCCACATGTCCATGTAATTCCTCAGGACCACCAAAAGGGCATATTATCACAAAGTCGTCTTCAACTGGGTTTTCTGCTGACCCTTTCAAAGGGCCACTTTGCAATCCAAGACCATCCAGAGGAACCACTTGTCTTTTGGTGGATTCAGGGTCTTCTTCTTAAACAAATACGTACTACATAGTAGAAGGTCTGTGAACTCATGGTGCTGGAATACATTCCTTGTGATCCACATGTCCATGTTAATGGTCATGTCGGATTATGATTCCTCAGGTCCGTCAAAAGAAAAAATATTAACGGTAAATGAACCCAAAGTCGTCTTCACCTGGGTCTTCTCCTCAACCTTTCACATCCCCTTGTAGCAGGGCCACTTTGCAATGTTAGAGCCCGGACCATCTAGAGGAACCACTTGTCTTGAACAATTACTTACTACGTTGTAGACGGTCTGTGAACTCCTGATGCCAGTCTTAAAACGAGCACATATTAATGACTGTGTCGATCACCAGAGAAGTGGCTTCATTAGGGAACATCATTTTCTGAAATTTCGTCATACACTCTAATTATCCAAATTGCTTTAATCTCGACACAAAGAAGAAATTCTCAGTGGCTTACGTGCCTCCTGTCACAGGCCAGACCCTTAAATATAGCCTGCATCCCATAAAAAAGTGATGGCATATTGCTTGGATGATCGTTGGGGGTTCAACCACTGGTCTTGTGAATGAAGGGCCGCAGTGCCAATTTAGTGCTGCGTTCCCTACTAAATTTTCACGGCACAGCAGTACTCACGGCCGAAAGGCTATGCAGGGAGAACTGCAGCTGGCTGTATTGAGGCTTTCTGACTGTCCCCCGACAGCTGAGGCCTGGGAGACGAGGGTCGGGCATGTCGAATTTAAACATGTCCAAAGGGAGACCGACGGACGATGCGCCGAAGTTATGTAGAGGCCGGCGCCTGCTTCTAAAACACCAGAGCCTGCGTCTAAAACACCGGTCTTAATAAATCACCCCCTTAGTCCTTTCTGAGATTTTACAAATCAGCACAGAAGCTGACCTGCAAGGCAGAGAGTGAAATGCGTGGGTGATCTGCAGCGAGATGAGAAATCTACATGTTGATTTCTCTGCAGATCTCTTGTCAATTTTGCCACCGAATCACGACAAAATTCGGGATGGACGATTTTTCCATTCAACATACATCCCATGTGGAGGTCCCCAAGGTTCACACATGGCATATCATTTCCAGCATGGATTTGGCTGTGAATCTGTGATGGAGCCATCTATAGATGTACCCAAGGTAATATCCACAACTTTCCAGCACAAGAATGGGCATTTGTGAGGAGTTGAATATCTATAGCAGTAGGGGCTAACCTCTGGCACTCCAGCTGTGGTGAAACTACAACTCCCAACATGCTCCATTCATTTCTATGGAGTTCTGAGAACAGCCAAGCAAGTGTGCATCTTGGGAGTTGTAGTTTTACCACAGCTGGAGTGCCGGAGGTTAGCCATCACGGAAGGAGGTTAGCCATCACGGAACTATAGCATACTCTGATTTTCCTGCCACATGAAGAAGCGGTTTTGAAAACCCCATACACTTGTATTGGTCCCTACTGCTGCTGTGTAGAACCTGCAGCCTTAGGCTCCATTCACACGACTGTATTTCTGGTCTGCATTATTTGCGAATCAGATGCGGACCCGTTCATTTCAATGGTCAAAAAATTTGGACAGCACACCGTATGCTGTCCGCATCTGTATGTCCCTTCCGTAGCCCTGCAAAAAAGATAGAACATGTCCTATTCTTGTCCGATTTGCGAACAAGGACAGGTAATCCGTATTTTTTGCAGATCCGCATCTTTTTGGTCATCACGTGGAAGCTGCAATTTGTCCCTACACACAGACTAAAACTCTGCAAACCGAACCACTGAAATGAACGTGTGAGAATAACAATTACAAAGATGACGGCAATCAGATATATCTCACGTTCTATCGGTTGTTTGGTTGCGGGGGAATTCGCTTTATAGATGGACGTACCTTCTAACAAAAACGTGTTTGTGAGGTGAAGAAAAGTAGGTTGGTAGTTTAGAGAATGTAGAGACGGTAAGAAGTAATGTATGTGAGCAAAACCGCGATTTGGCTTCAGAATGTGATCACTTATAGTCATTCTCCTCCGTCCTGGGAGGTGCTCATTTAAGGTGGCCATAGAGATGTAGGTGTCTTATAAGACCTGCTGAAATATCTGCCCACCCTTGGACAATCAGCTCCTTTTCTCGTGACGTGTTGCATTATGCGTCATCATTACTATAATAACACCAGTGGAAACAGAGTCTAAAGACCAGTTCACACTTTGCTTCAGTTTTTGAAAGAAGTGAGTTTTTTTTTTTATAGTATGTAGAATTACACAGGACCAGCTCAGATGAAAGGGCGACCATTAAATACACGCAGAGTAGGGGCCCCATAGTATGATGTCCATTTGTGCCAACAGGGCAAAGGGAAAGGGACAGTCCATATGGGACAATCCTTTTTCAAGGGAGGGTGTCAGCATTTTTGACCCCTCCAAACTGCTGTCAACAGTATACAGATTGTAAGCATACCTGAAATCTGTGCACAATGCATGACCAGAAGATCCAACTTTTAGGCCCCATTCACACGTCCGCAATTCTGTTCCGCATTTTGCGGAACGGAATTGGGGACCCATTCATTTCTATGGTGACACACTATGTCCCGCCCGGATCCGGAATTGCGGATCCGCACTTCCGTTCCGCAAAAAAATAGAACATGTCCTATTCTTGTCCGCAATTGCGGACAAGAAAAGGATTTTGTATGAGAGTGCCGGCGATGTGCGGTCCTTAGGGCTCATGCACACGACGGTATTTTGCATTCAGTATACTGGACGTTTTTTGAGTTCAGTATGCGCTACATATACTGAACCATTCATTTCAATGGTTCAGCAAAAAAAAACTGAAGTGTCTCTGTGTGCATTTCGTTTCAGTATCTCTGTACCGTGAAAAGATAGAACACGTCCTATTATTGGCCACAAATCACGGTGCTTGGCTCCATTCAAGTCAATGGGTCCGCAAAAAATACTGAACGCGTACTAAACACATCCGTATGTCTTCCGTATTTTCCAGATTCACACTGTAGAAATGCATGTGTTTGCTGTTTACAAACATTACATTAATGATTACAAATGTACTGTATCCGTTTGCTATCCGCAAAAAACGGATCACATACGGAAACAATACGGACATGCTTTTCTGCAAAAACGGAACGGAATATATACTGAAACCCAATGGAATTGAACAACTGAACCACGGTCGCGTGCATGAGCCCTTGTTTGCAAATGCCATGGAGATGGTCTCTTCATGTTGACTGACCCTGACTCCACAACCTCCCTTCTCTAGTTGGCTGTAGAGTCCAATCAGGAGATCTCTACAGCCGTCACTCAGAAGGGATGGACTGGGGAAGTGCTCAATACACAGTCTTGCAAATACCCTTTAAAGCAGTATTCCATCAACTAACCACTGGACATATGATTATTGCTAGCTTGGTCTGACTGTTGGGAACCTGCTGCTTGGCTATATTCCTCAGTGCCACAGAGGTGTGGCTAAGCCCACCTATCCATTCAAACTCCTCCTATCCGTAGTCTAATGGCTCGGGGGAACCGAGGATCGCGGTCCACCATTCTTGTAATCGATGAAGGTCCCAATAGCCGGACCCCACTAACCTAGCAACTATCACCTATCCAGTGATTGCTTCTGACTGGAATACCCCTCTAATATTTACTAAACTGTTCCTTCCAATATAGTTATCTCAGGAACCCTGTGCGAAGGTGCTCATCCACACCAGTATGGGCAGTACATACTGGTACCTGCAGGATCACTGGACCAACACTGGCTGCACATATATTTTTTATCAGTCTGTTATGGAGTGTCCCGTTGATAACACAAGACCAAATGAATCAGTCTTAGATTAACCGAACCAAAGTTGGATTGTAATTTAGGGACAGAATGATACTCGCTTTCATGACAAGTGCTTGCCCTATGGACTACAGTATGATAGGGCTATGTTGGGGGACACTATGGCATTGTACAGTAGAATATTTGGGGACCAATACTGCTCCAGTTCCAAATGGTACGTAGCGATAGTTTGCTGTGACTTCACATATTCTTGACATCCATTGCGATATTGGATTCTACTGTTGGGGTGTAGTAAAGACTGAGCCCCATGGTAGGTATACTGGGGTGGTGTAATATAAAGTCACCTGTGTAAATACATACGAGCAGTTATTAATCCTCATTACCTGTGGCTCATTTTATATAAGTGTACATTACATCTGTGTAATCATTTTGTACTGTCAATAAAAGAGGCCCCGGCCATTACTACAATTCATCCGTGTTGATTGATTTCAATGACCTCTTGAGGAATCAGCCTCTACAAGGACCCCGTATGGCAGCCGTTCCACTTCCCTACGGTGCGGCAGCATATTCTCTCCTCGGTGCAGCATTTCCATCTTTTTATTTTGATCCAAGGCATGCAGAATGTGGCAACTTTGCAAACAGCGTTAAAATAAGGGGAGATGAGACACCGTTCTGCCCACCTCTCGGCTGGGAAACAACAGAGCGCTCTGGTTCTCTGCAGCTCTCATTGCCAGGCATGAGAGCTACGGAAAGAGTGTAGCACAACAAGCAATGCTATTTCTGAGTTAGGAAAACAGCATTGCTGGTTGTGCTACACTGTCTCCGTAGCTCTCATGCCTGGCACCAGAGCGCTCTGTTGTTTCGCGGCCGGGCGGTGGTCAGGACTGTGTCTCATCTCACCTTAGTAACGGCGAGATGAGACAAACCCTTTAAAATCGTTCAAACAGATCTAAACACAAAGCTAGTCCTAAAACACAGACCACTTTAAAAAGTGTTGTGATATAACATAAGTGGGTAAATGTTGCAGAATTTTGCACAAAAAAAGAGACGTGTGGCAAATACATGCCAATAAACAGACGTACGTTGAATGATAAACGTCCCAAGGGGAAACAATACGCGTTATTCCCCTCACTGATCTCCCACCCATAGGGCGTTGTGACGCTGACCGGGTCCATGCTTCCTGGTCGCGGCTTGACATAGGCAATGACCACTAAGCCAATCACTGGGTGAAGCGGGTCACCACTGCTACCGATGACGGGCTGTGCAACCATCTCATCCCATCTCCTGTATGTCGAGCCGGGACCAAGGTGCGGAGACCCAGTAACAGCAGCGGTGAGGGATCAGTGAGTAATGCTTCTTTTCGTTTTTATAAACCCATTCTGCCTGTTACAGGGATGGCCAACCTGCGGCCCTCCAGCTGTTGTAAAACTACAATTCCCCCAATGCCCGGCTGTAGGCTGATACCTGTAGGCTGTCTGAGCATGCTGGGAGTAGTTTTGCAACAGCTGGAGAGCCGCAGGTTGGCCATCCCTGGCCTATTATATAAAGAATTTAATCTCGCTGGACACCCCTTTCGTGAGTTCTTCTTCCACTGACCTAGTGGGGAACTCGCTGTTTCCAGAGAACTACAGCTGTGAAGTGAGACAGTTTTAGGCTACTTTCATGCTAGCATTTTCAATTCCGCTATAGGATCTCAATAGCGGAAGAAAACGCTTCAGTTTTGTCCCCATTCATTGTCAATGGGGAAGAAACTGAACTGAACAGAGTGCTCCAGAATGCATTCCGTTCCGTTTGGTTGCATCTAGGGTTGTTTCGGGTATCGAACTTTCGATACCCGATCGATACTTTTCTCTGGTATCGCACTCGATACCAGGAAAAGTATTTTATCGATACTGGGCTGCACTACTGCACAGCCCAGTATAGGAGAGCATGGCTGCGCCGCTCTCAGCGCGGCCATGTTCTCCTCGGCAGCACAGGGAGAAGGAGGCAGTCTCTCCCTCCCCTGTGCTGCCGCTTCAGCCAATAGAGGAGAGGGGCGGAGCGGGGGCGGGAGGAGGGCGGAGCTGGGGGCGGGAGCACTGGCCAGCAATGCCGAGTAGTTTCTTGTATAAATGCAGGCAGAAGACACAGCCTGCCAGCACCTGCCTGTGACCCAGCACTGCAATCAGAGGCAATTAACCCCATCAGGTGCGGCACCTGAGGGGTTAATAGCCTCTGATCGCAGCGCTCGTTCACAGGCAGGTGCCGGCAGCCTGTGTCTTCTGCCTGCATTTATATAAGAAACTACTCGGCATTGCTGGCCAGTGCTCTGCCCTCCCTAGTATTAAAACATTGGTGGGCAGTGGGCAGTGTGCCCCCTCCCCTCCCTAGTATTAAAACATTGGTGGGCAGTGTGCCCCCAGTATTAAAACATTGGTGGGCAGTGTGCCCCCCTTCCCCCAGTAATAAAATCATCGGTGGCAGTGGCCACAGGGTCCCCTCACCTCCTCCTCATTGGTGGCAGTGGCAGTGATCGGAGCCCCAGCAGTGTAATGCTGGGGCTGCGATCGGTTACCATGGTAACCAGGACGCTTCTGAAGTCCTGGCTGCCTTGGTCTGCTCCCTGCTGCTGTGTGTACTGTGCACAGGGCAGCAGGGAGAGGGTGAGATCCTATTCACCCTGATAGAGCTCTATCAGGGTGAATAGGATGAGAATATCCCAGGTTCTAGCCCCTAGGGTGGAAATAGTTAATAAATAAACTGTAAAAAAAAAAAAAAAAAAGTTAAAGTACACCAAAATATTAATTATAAATCCTCCCCTTTCCCAATTTTACATATAAAATATATAAACAATACATAAATAAAATATTACATATCGCCACGTCTCAAAAGTCCAAACTATTAAAAAATCCACTTTTATGCGGTGAACGCCGTAAAAGAAAAAAAAAGAAAAAGAAAAAATGCACGATTCGCCATTTTCTTTTAGTCGTCTTGTCCCCACAAAAAAGTAGGATAGGACTGTTGTATTATGAGCCGGCGGTTTCATAAAATGTGGAATGCACACGGATTTTTTTGGCGTTTTTATTTTTTTCGCGTGGTATCGAATGGTATCGAGTATCGCAATACTTTTTTATGGTATCGATACCGAATCAAAATTTTGGTACCGAAACAACTCTAGTTGCATCCCCATCGCGGACAGGATAACGCTGCAAGCAGCGTTTTTATGTCCGCGATGTGGTGCCGAGCAGAGAAAACAGATCCGTCCTGACACACAATATAAGTCAATGGGCACGGATAGAAAACGGATCCGCCCCCCATTGACTTTCAATGGTGTTCATGACGGACGCACGCAGTTGTACTATTGTAAAGGAAGTGTTTTTGCAGATCCATGACGAATCCGCAAAAAACGCTAATGTGAAAGTAGCGTTAGATGGAGACTGTACACATTCGTGTGCATGACCCCTAAGGAGAAGAGAAAAAGAAAGGGGGGACGGAAACGGGATTTGCTATCATAGTCAAACTGATTAAATAAAAAGGTTTCCGTCCAACCACCCAGCAAAGTCACGCCTCAAAATCGTCCCAAGGAGCCCAAGTCCAGAGCATTATCATCGAGTAGTCCCTGCCCTTCACTACCAGAGTCCCCATTCGCTCCAACAGATCCATCTCAGCGACCTACTCCTGAACTGATGGAGGGGAAGAAGATCTCCAGTGTCTAGGAAGGACAGTGCGAGCAGCTGATAAAAAATGATGCAAAATCCCTTTTTTTATCTAAGAAATCATGCCTGGGAGGAGCGAGAGGCGCGGGAGAAACCTTCGTTCCAGTCACTTGTAAATATTTTTTTAAAATGTTCTGCCAAAAAGGCTGTAAGAGAGTGCAGGACCACCAGACATGTGACACGTTGCCGGTAGCTGCACCGCAAACGCGTATCCGACACCTCAGGGGACATGACATCTAGATCGCTCGCCATATTTATCAATGTACTTATGCCAGAAAACATGCGTAAATCGAAGCAGAGTGAGCAGTGGAATACTTGGTAAAATGTAAGTCAAGCAAAAGCATTTGCGAAAACAAAATTAAAATTCATTCTCATGAGGCCCCATGATACAAAAAACAAAACAACTGGGGGTCATTTAGTAAGACTGGCATTTTAGACGCCGGTCTTAAAAAAGCCCTTGCACTGGCGGTGGATCCGCACGAAGTTATGTACAGGCACCGGCCTGTCCACCGCCACTTCTAAATGTAAGATAGCTTCCTTGCTTTCTCACACTTAGGCCTAATTCACACGTCAGCAAAATGGATCCGCATCCCATCCGCAATTTTGCGGAAGGGTTGCAGACCCATTCATTTCAAAGGGGCAGGAATGGATGTGGACAGCACACTATGTGATGTCCGCATCCGTGTTTCCGTTTCCGCAAAAAAAATAGAACATGTCCTATTCTTGTCCGCAATTGCGGACAAGAAAAGGCATTCTCTATATAGTGCCAGCAATGTGCGGTCCGCAAAATGTCCGTGTTTTGCAGATCCGTGTTTCCGCAAAAAACACTATGGACGTGTGAATTAGGCCTTAAAGGGAACCTGTCATCACCTTGATGCTGCCTATACTAACGGCAGTATAAAGTAGAGACAGGTGAGTTGATTTCAGCAGTCTGTCCTTCATAAGTTAACAGTAAGTGGCTGCCGAGAACCAACATCACAATCATTGCAGACTGGGCCTGGAAAAGAGTCCCGGCCACCTGAGAAGAGTCCTGGTTATTCCATAATTATTGCTCTCCCGCCCACCCGCTGATGACTGACAGGCTTCTACCTAGTTTTCTCCCTTTCTCTCTAGGAGAGAACTGCCAATCATCAGCAGATATAACAGGAATCAGTCAGCACTCGATCTGCGGCGTTGCACGGGAAGGAGCCTTCTCCACAGTAATAAGAAACAAATCCCAGCAATCGTAACTTTGTTGTAGTTTATTCTGTAGTTTGTTCAAATATCTGGATAATATAACGTTATCCTGGACGCGCGTTTCGGCAAATAGCCTTTCTCAGCAGGTCACAGGAATCAATGTTAAGCACATATATAAAGGCAAAGTGACGTCAGACGCCAACAATGAGTGACAGGAAAAACATCCAATTGAAAACATTGTTTCACTTCAAAGTAAACAAACAGATTAATTAAACATGTTACCATCCGTTCTTAATTCACAGAAGACATCTGTAGAAATAATGAAATGAAAGCAGAATATCAGCATACAAGTCTTTTGCAATTATATTCATAAGTTATAGAACATAAACTTTTTAACCATTTGTGGCTAGGGTTACAATCTAGTTATTTCATATTCGCGATTCAATCCACGCGGATGCAAAGTATCCAAAGTGTGGATCCAGAAAGCTTCCCTACGGAGCAGAAGCCTCTTGATATCACCACCCCTTCTCGGCATTTTGACCTGCTCAAGCACCTGAAATTTTAACTGTGCAATATTATGCTTATATTTCTCAAAATGATTAGGTAATGGTAATAACAAATTTTTGTTCTAATTGTAGACTTATGCTTGCAGATCCTATCCCTAATCGTCTGCATTGTTTCACCCACATAAAGTAACCCACAGGGGCACTTAATAGTATAGATTACATTACTAGAATCACAGGTAAAATAACCGGTGATATTGAACGGTTTTCCTGTATGTGGGTGAAGCACCTGCGACCCTTTAATAATGTGCGAACACTGCAAACAACGTAGGCACGGAAATGGGCCTTTTTTCTGACTCAACAAAGTACTTTGTCTTAATGTTGTTATACCACTACCTAAATCAGCCCGTACCAATTGATCCCTATAGTTAGGATTCCGTTTATTACAAATCAATGGCGGAGATTTGAATTCCTCCACAAATGGATATGCATTGGTGAGCAGGTGCCAATGCTTACGTACTACATTGTCAAAACCCCTATTGAAGGCGTGGAATTTATGTATGAAAGCAATCCTTGGTGCTTTTTTATCTGCAATAACATCCCTCTCAGGCCGGGAGCATAGATCCTTTTTGACCTTATCAAGAATAGATCTAGGATAGTATCTCTCCTCAAACCTAGTGGTCATCTCCTCCATTCTAAAATTCAATTGTTCAGGGTCCGTCACAATGCGGTGTACACGTTGGAACTGTGATTTTGGTATTGCTTTTTTTTAGAGAAGGAGGATGAGCACTGGTGTAAAAGAGAGTGCTATTCCTATCAGTGGTTTTTCTGTAAAGATCACTAGAGAGGATGCCATTCTCATCCTTGATGATCACTGTATCCAAAAAGCTGACATGGTTCCTATCGCTGGTCATGGTAAATTTCAAGCCCTCACATACTGAGTTCAGATATTCAAAAAAGGAAACGAGGGTATCATGTGGCCCCGCCCATACGCAGAATATGTCATCTATAAATCTCTTCCATACTAGAATTTTGCTAGATTCCTTATAGGTGTATACAAATTGATCTTCAAAAGATGACATAAATGCGTTAGCGTAGGGCGGGGCCACATTACTACCCATCGCAGTCCCCCGTCTCTGACCGTAATAGGTATCCTCAAAGAGAAAGTAATTCTCATACAGCACTAGATGTAGCAACTGCAATAAAAATTCTTGCTGGAGATCAGAATAGCTGCTGGTGCGCAACAACTGAGATACAGCTTGTATTCCTTTATCATGATCTATAGATGTATAGAGACTAACAACATCTATAGTCACCAACCAGCTATCTGCAGGTATTTTCTCCATTTCCCTGATTACAGTCAAAAATTGTGTTGTATCAAGCAAAAATGATGGGGTGTTCCTGATTAACGGTGTTAATACTTTTTCTAGTACAATTGATAAAGGAGACAAAATAGAGTCTACTGAAGCAACAATAGGACGTCCCGGTGGGTCTATCAGAGTTTTATGAACCTTTGGAAGTATATATAATACCGGGTGATCGGTTTCTGATTAATCAAATAATTCCTCATTTTCTCGTCTATAACGCCATTCATTGCAAAATGACATACCACTTCAGTAATTTTCTGTTTAATCAGGAACACTGGATTATTTTGCAAAGGTGTATATGTCTCTTTATCGGATAGCTGACGAAGAACCTCTTTTACATAATTTGTCTTATCCATTATTACAATGGAACCACCCTTGTCAGCTGGTTTTATTACAAGAGTTTTATCCTGCATCAACATTTTAATGGCATTCCTTTCTCCCACAGTTATATTATGGGACAACATCAGTTCTTTTCTCCTAATAGAATCAAATAAATCCCTGGTCTCCTTTTGGACTAGATGAACATAAGTCTCTACTGGGTGATAGACCTTAGGTGGTGAGAAAGTACTCTTAATCCTTAAACCCAGTGTCTCCAGGGACAAAGCTTGAGAAGATATCCCTTCAGTTGCAAGTTCCAGAGGATTGACAGCCTTTTTCCTGTCACTCATTGTTGGCGTCTGACGTCACTTTGCCTTTATATATGTGCCTAACATTGATTCCTGTGACCTGCTGAGAAAGGCTATTTGCCGAAACGCGCGTCCAGGATAACGTTATATTATCCAGATATTTGAACAAACTACAGAATAAACTACAACAAAGTTACGATTGCTGGGATTTGTTTCTTAATCATCAGCAGATGGCGGGAGAACAGGAGATTATAATAACCAGGACTCTTCTCAAGTAGATCTGACTCTTTTCAAGGCCTGGGCTGCAATGATTATGACGCTGGTTCTCGGCAACCACTTACTTTTAGCTCATGAGTGACAAACTGCTGAGATCAGCATTTCTGTCACTATTTTATGCTGCCCTCAGTGAGGTCAGTATAAAGTTGATGACAGGTTCCCATTAAACCTTTTTTACGCCTAAAACGGGTGTAGAAAATGATAAATGAGATGGGCCTGCCAGCCCCTTCTCTTCCCCGCCCACTGTTTTACACCTGCTGTGAGTGGGGAAAAGTCGCAGATTTCGGCAAAACTAACCCCCCTGATGTATTAAAAAGGATAGCTTCCAAGCGCCTTCCATTCACTTTTCACTCCAATCGGTTGTAAGCGCTATTCTCATCTGCAAAAATAGACAGGAACCAGTAACAGGACACGACGTGAGATTTTCAGATTGGACACACGGATCCGTGAAAAATAATCTGTGCACGCATGGCCCCGCTGACTTGCAGAGGTCAATACGCAATCCATCAGGCGGCTCGCTAAAGAAAGATGCGGTCGTAGGCCCTTAGAGGGGCTTCACTGGTACCAGCGCAGAAAATTGCAGGAGATCTGATCATGCCGCTCAGTCCCCGTTCATGGAAGGTGGATGAACGGGGACGCAGCCGGGACCAGGAGGATGCAAAAGCAAGAAAATGTAAGAGGGGACTACGGACAGGGTCATGTGACCTTCACCCAGATCCGGAGAGAAATGTGAAAATTAAAGTGTATTAGTATACATTGAGGGCATGTTAGTTGTAATTATGTTAGGGCCAGGAGGGGCGTACAGTGTCCTGACCTGTCAGTCATTTCTGATCCAGCTATAAGGCTTGAGAATCCTAAAAATGTTTGCACCTGTCACCCTGTTCTACCTGCCCCAATGTATTCGTAGAGAAAAATCGCAGTCCACTTATTTTCCCTACATGCTATGGACTTGCAACTAGCGGTTTCTCAAGCGCTGGGCTCGCTCACAGTCTACTGTGATTGGCAGTCTCATCTCACGTGGTGCAAAAATGGTTTAGGTCTCGCCTTGTATACGTCATTTCCGGAGCGCCGGCTGCCTCGGGAGACAACTTCCGGCTTTGGCGCCCGTTTACTGACGTCACGTCCGCTCTGGTCGGCGCTTTCCTGGATGTAGCTGTGGTAGACGAGATTGTTACCCAGCGGGTTTTCTCCCTGATTTGAGCGGTGAGTTTTCCGTATCCTGTGCCGTGTATGACGGGCTATATTACCGCACCGTGTACACAGGGCTGCGCTGTGGTGCTGTGTACTGCAGCCTGCCTATAGGGCCTGATACTTAAGAGCGCAGGCTCCATAGCTTTATGTGAGCAGTGCTGTAGCTCTTTACTGCCCCCTGGTCATGTCCTCGCTGCCACATAGTGCACGGAGACCACCTATAGCAGTGTTTTAGAGACCTGCATGCCTGGTCACTTCTAAGTGCACTTGTTTTACTGCAGTTGCCTCCGTTTTGGGCAGAGTGTAGCCATTTGCTGAGCCTTGGTGGCCCTGGGGAAATATTTCCCTGAGTCACTTCCTGGTTGTCATTGTGCAGCACATCTGAGCAAAACTGCTGATGGCCACCGCTGTAGACTTCCTGCTACTGTATATGGCACCTCTGTGTTACCACACTGCCAGCTACTGCGCCCCCTGTGTCACCACACTGCCAGCTGCCTGGCCCCCCCCTGTGTCGCCACACTGCCAGGTGCCTGGCCCCCCCTGTGGCGACACACTGCCAGGTGCCTGGCCCCCCCCTGTGTCGCCACACTGCCAGGTGCCTGGCCCCCCCCCCCTGTGTCGCCACACTGCCAGGTGCCTGGCCCCCTGTGGCGACACACTGCCAGGTGCCTGGCCCCCCTGTGGCGACACACTGCCAGGTGCCTGGCCCCCCCTGTGGCGCCACACTGCCAGGTGCCTGCCCCCTGTGGCGACACACTGCCAGGTGCCTGGCCCCCCTGTGGCGCCACACTGCCAGGTGCCTGGCCCCCTGTGGCGACACACTGCCAGGTGCCTGGCCCCCCTGTGGCGACACACTGCCAGGTGCCTGGCCCCCCTGTGGCGACACACTGCCAGGTGCCTGGCCCCCTGTGGCGACACACTGCCAGGTGCCTGGCCCCCTGTGGCGACACACTGCCAGGTGCCTGCCCCCCCCCTGTGGCGACACACTGCCAGGTGCCTGGCCCCCCCCCTGTGGCGACACACTGCCAGGTGCCGGACCAGGTACACTCTGAAGTGTCACAGCCCCGGAATCTCCGCTCTCCCGGAGAGCAGAGGCATCGGGGAAGCTGACAGAGCACCAATCAGAGTGGTCCCGGCAAGCGCTCCGATTGGTTAGTCTCTGTGTACTAACTAATCGGAGCGCTTCATTAAAAAAAATGCTTGGTTCAGGCTGTGATCTCCACACTGGACATCACAGCCTGAAATCAGGCATGACTGCCACCGTGCCCGTGATAAATGTAAGTGCCCCCCACATGCTGCCCCACTGCTGCGATTTCCTCTGTCGGCTGTGATGGCAGCCGCTCAGGAACGGAGCCGCTGCCATAAGCAGTGTATGTCAGTTGTAACTCACAACTGAGGCTCTGCTGTTACGGCTAAAATCGGTGCTGGCACCGAGCTTGGCCATTTAACCCCATAGATGCCGCGGTCAGCAGCGGCGCGTGGCATCAATGGGGTTGAGAGGGCGGAGCTCCCTCTCTCTTCCATCGGGCCGCCGCCTTAGTGTAAATGTAATACACACTATACAGTGCATTGCAATAGATTACTATTCCTATCAGCCATCAGGCCGACTGGATCTTCAAGATCCATGTGGGTTTTGATAAAAAAAAAATTTGTCTTTTCTAATATCTGTTTATTTATGTCATTAAAAAAACTACGCATAATTGGTATCGCCGTGTCCGTAACGACCTGATCTATAAAAGTATCATATCACTAATCCCGTGCAGTGAATGCCGTAAAAAATGTGGAAAAAAATGACGGAATTGCTGTTTTTGTCACCTCACGTCAACAAAAAAAAAAATAACAAGTGATCAAAAATACATATGTAGCCCAAAATTATACTGATGAAAACTACAGCCCATCACACAAAAAACTTGCCAGACTGCTGGAGGCGGGAGCCCAAACCACGCCAACACTCTATGCCGTGCAGTGTGAGGGGCGGATCTTCACCCGGCAGACGTCTGTGTGTCTGCTGGATGAAAGCCTTTTTTTCTTAGAGCAGCGGATGGTCTAGGCCAGTGATGGGCAACGTGCGGCTCTCCAGCTGTTGCTAAACTACAACTCCCACCATGCCCTGCAGTAGGCTGATGGCTATAGACAGGCTTTGCATGCTGGGAGTTGTAGTTCTGCAACAGCTGGAGAGCCGCACGTTGCCCATCACTGGTCTAGGCGCAAATGGCGACAAGACAACAAAGTGGCCTACATAGAGAAGTAAGGGCCCATTATCAAAGAGGCCCCCACAGGACAGAAGACGTTCTGCCTAAACCCTTTTCAATGACCCTTGGGCCCTTTTTCCACTGCCTAATTTGCTAAAAGTTGTTCCTTTAGATGGTGGAGTCCTGACCAAGTTTTCACCCCCAGTAGAAGAGGAGATAATCCCAACTAAGACTGGGCCCCCTCTTGCCCTGGGCCCCATAGCAGCCATATGGTCTGGCACTATGATAGTTACACCCCTCCATGTACAGTACTGCACCCCCTGTGTCACCACAGTGCCATGTCTTGTACCTTGTGTCACTGCACTGCCATATGGTGTAATGCACCCCCTGTGTCACTGCACTGCCATATGGTGTAATGCACCCTCTGTGTCACTGCACCGTCATATGGTGTAATGCACCCTCTGTGTCACTGCACCGTCATATGGTGTAATGCACCCCCTTTGTCACCGCACTGCCATATGGTGTAATGCACCCCCTGTGTCACTGCACTGCCATATGGTGTAATGCACCCCCTGTGTCACTGCACTGCCATATGGTGTAATGCACCCCCTGTGTCACTGCACTGCCATATGGTGTAATGCACCCCCTGTGTCACTGCACTGCCATATGGTGTAATGCACCTCCTTTGTCACCGCACTGCCATATGGTGTAATGCACCCCCTGTGTCACTGCACTGCCATATGGTGTAATGCACCCCCTGTGTCACTGCACTGCCATATGGTGTAATGCACCCCCTGTGTCACTGCACTGCCATATGGTGTAATGCACCCCCTGTGTCACTGCACTGCCATATGGTGTAATGCACCCCCTGTGTCACTGCACCGTCACATGGTGTAATGCACCCCCTGTGTCACCGCACTGCCATACGGTGTAATGCACCCCCTTTGTCACCGCACTGCCATATGGTGTAATGCACCCCCTGTGTCACCGCACTGCCATATGGTGTAATGCACGCCCTGTGTCACTGCACTGCCATATGGTGTAATGCACCCCCTGTGTCACCGCACTGCCATATGGTGTAATGCACCCCCTGTGTCACCGCACTGCCATATGGTGTAATGCACCCCCTGTGTCACCGCACTGCCATATGGTGTAATGCACCCCCTGTGTCACCGCACTGCCATATGGTGTAATGCACCCCCTGTGTCACTGCACTGCCATATGGTGTAATGCACCCCCTGTGTCACTGCACTGCCATATGGTGTAATGCACCCCTGTGTCACTGCACTGCCATATGGTGTAATGCACCCCTGTGTCACTGCACTGCCATATGGTGTAATGCACCCCTGTGTCACTGCACTGCCATATGGTGTAATGCACCCCTGTGTCACTGCACTGCCATATGGTGTAATGCACCCCTGTGTCACTGCACTGCCACATGGTGTAATGCACCCTGTGTCACCGCACTGCCATATGGTGTAATGCACCCCTTTGTCACCGCACTGCCATATGGTGTAATGCACCCCTGTGTCACTGCACTGCCATATGGTGTAATGCACGCCCTGTGTCACTGCACTGCCATATGGTGTAATGCACCCCCTGTGTCACCGCACTGCCATATGGTGTAATGCACCCCCTGTGTCACCGCACTGCCATATGGTGTAATGCACCCCCTGTGTCACTGCACTGCCATATGGTGTAATGCACCCTGTGTCACTGCACTGCCATATGGTGTAATGCACCCCTTTTGTCACTGCACTGCCATATGGTGTAATGCACCCCCTGTGTCACTGCACTGCCATATGGTGTAATGCACCCCCTGTGTCACTGCACTGCCATATGGTGTAATGCACCCCCTGTGTCACTGCACTGCCATATGGTGTAATGCACCCCCTGTGTCACTGCACTGCCATATAGTGCTTTGAACAGAGCCTTAGACCAGCATTAGGCAGGTATAATTAGCGTCTCATGCCGATGTCTTTTCTCCCCAGCACTGAACAGAACACAATGTCTGACAGCGAGGACAGTAACTTCTCCGAGGAGGAGAGTGATAGGAGCAGCGAGGCTGAAGAAGTGGAGGACAATGAGGTGAGCGGTGGATGATATCTGTATAGCATGGGTTACAGTTCTGTATCTGTTGATCTGTCTGAGCGCCCTGTGGCCTGTATAAATCATACAATCTTAAATGGTGTTGTAAAGACTCCCCTCCCGTAAACTTGATTTGAGACCTAAAATACATTCACACGACTGTATGTATTTTGCGGTCTGCAAAAAACGGATCCACAAAAAAAAACTGATGTCATCAGTGTGATGTCCATGTTGCATACTTTATTTGCCAACCAACAGTGCCTATCCTTGTCCACAAAACGGATTAGAATAGGACAGGTTCTATCTTCTAGAGTCGGATAGCACGCGGTGTGCGGACACACAGAAATGAGCGGGTCCTTCTGCAATCCTCATGGCGGATGAAAAATATGGTTGTGTGAATGGGGCCTTAATCTGAGCCGTCTGCGGCCTGTACCAGGAGCCACCTCCTGCTTCCCAGGCCCTCACATAGGGTCGGACATGAATGTGAGGACGCTAGAATTCCTATTTATCTTTATTATCCACCGTATTTGCCTTCAGGAAGTCGATGAGCGGGTTAGTGCGGCTGGAAGTGAGAAGGGAGAAGAACCAGAGGAGGAAGAGGCCGAAGAAGATGAGGACGAGTACGATGAAGAGGAAGAAGAGGACGAAGATGATGACCGTCCAAGAAAGAAACCGAGACACGGGGGATTTATCTTGGATGAAGCCGGTAAGATTGTCCGAATACACATCCGGTCCCTGGAGCTTGATCGGCGCGTCCAGGAGACAGACTAATAAGACACGTTTATTCTTTGTCTTTCTCTGCACAGACGTCGATGATGAGTATGAAGACGAAGATCAGTGGGAAGATGGAGCAGAAGACATTTTGGAGAAAGGTACTTGCTGGGTCATACTGTCCAGTTGCCTGGGGGCTATGCACATGTTCAGTGGCATTCTCCTCATGTGTACACTTGTGTATGCTGAATATAGTATATAAAGGGTTAATATTATAGGAGCCAAGCTTGTGGATTAGATAGAATATCTGCCACATGAGTGACTGGAGCAGCTGCTTAGCTGACCATGGGTGGTCCCAGCCTACGTGTGCCTGATGTGAAGACCCTTAGTCCCATTGCTTTAACACTCGTCTAGTGCTGCCCTGGTTTGGGGCCCTTTTAAAGATCACATTAGATAATTCCCTAATATAATGCGGAGTGACTGCCGGGGTGAACCTATAATAGACCTGCGCAGCCATGGGAGAAATCAAATTCCTGCACGGTTTATTGCGACCTGTATTCTGACGCGTTCACGTGCCAACAGTTGTCACAACCCCGCCCAGAAGTCAGATGCACCCAGAAATTTGCAGCAGTCACCAAACGTTCCGTGAATCTTCATCTTGAAGCTTATTTGCTTTGGTCTGACTGGCTCCAAACAGGGTTGTCCCAGAGTTTTACAAATGAAGCCGCAGTAAGGGTAGGACCAGACGTGGCGGGGGTCAGGACGCAGCTGTGAGGTGGCCGTAAAACCGCACGTCCTTCATGGCCACAGCTGTTTTCTGTAGGTTGTTAAAACTGGTTGCCAGTCCCTTGCTCTTTCTTAAAAGGGGTTGTCTGACTTCAGCAAGTAGCATTTATCATGTCGAGAAAGTGAATACAAGGCACTTACTAATGTATTGTGATTCTCCATATTGCCTCCTTTGCTGGCTGGATTCATTTTTCCATTAGATTATACACAGCTTGTTTCCACGGTTACGACCACGGCCACCACTGATGGATTACTGGGTGGTCATAACCATGGAAACGAGCCGTGTATAATGTGATGGAAAATGAATCCAACTAACAAAGGAAGGAATATGGAGAATCCCAATACATTAGTAAGTGGCTTGTACTAACTTTCTCTACGTGATGAATGCCATTTGCTGAAGTTACACAGGGCTACATGCTGACAATGATTGTCGATGGTGTCCCAGTGCAACACGCCGCGTCTCGATAGTTGCAAACATCCAGACCTGATGGATTTTGTGTCGCAAGTCTCACTCGACTTTTACTCCATTGACTTTAATGTAGGTCGCGTGTGACGTGCGACTCGCCTGCAACTTTTCCGTGACTTGGCTGTGATTTTTACAGGTGTACAATACTACCCTGCCTCTCGCTGTTGCACGACACCTCGCCGTGTATCGCCAGCCTAATAGTGGTGTGGTTTTGCCGGAAACCCTACGAAACTGTCTGGCCGTTAAAGGGGTTGTCCCGGTGTTTAATATTGATCGGTGACTTCAACATCTGATCGGTGGGGGTCCGACTCCATGGAACCTTGCATATCAGCCAGTGAGCTGCAATACCAAGCACGGCCTCTATCCGCTTGGTAAGCAACAAGGGGGCTGCAGCGCTCGTCAGAGTGCCGCAACCTCTTCAAAGAGCTGATCATTGGGAGTGCTGTCGGACCCCCACCGATCAGGTCATCAATATTAAACACCTGGAAAACCCCTTTAACAGTAGGCAAACTATTTACCGACCATTTTTAAGGATCTATAGAAAACAGCAGCAGCTTGCATGGGCGCCTGTTGACCACCACTGATTGCAGTGCTTTGCCTGCTCAGCACGCTACGTCAGAATACAGTACCTAAGGGATGCTGGCAGAGCTGCCACCCTGCATTTGCATTCCTCACATTGCTGCCAGGTTAGCATTGCACTGGCACTTGCTGTGCCTCCATTGGAATACGTAGTTTCCTGTCCTGCGGGTGGCCCCTTGATGACTGTTTCCTCGGGGGGGGGGGGGGGGTATATGGTGGAGAGTGTGTGACTTTTTTCCGAGGCTCTGCTCATGGCTCTATTGCTTTTTACCTTTGTTAGACTTTTATCACTCAGTTTTTTTTCTACTTTTTTGCATGCCTTCTCTCAGTGTCTGGTAATGATTCTCTTTACTTATTGTGTGTCGTGTCGTATAACGTAGTGTGTGCATCGTGGCGTGTCCTCCCTTCATTGTGCTCGTGAACGTCACGTGGCTCATAAAGGCTGCCATCGCACAGTGTAGTAAAGCCCTTCATTCTGCCCCGCAAAGGGCAGCGAGAGGGGCCAAACTAACCTGGCATTATGGGGAGCGCCCCCAACACCTGATCATTTAGCATTCGCTTTTCCCCAAATTATTTATGACCCACCTGGTTGGGGGTGGGCTATAAAAAGAGAAAAAAATCTCTCCCCAATAGTCAAACCATCCCTTCCCTCTTGCTCAATATTCACCATGCATTCTACTTTTTACTAGTTGACCCCACAATAGACATTAAAGGAGTTCTCCGGGTGTTTAATATTGATGACGTATCCTTAGAATAGGCCATCAATATGTGATCGGCGGGGGTCCATCACTTGGCACCCCCGCCGATCAGCTGTTGGAAGAGGCCACAGTCCAGGCACAGCGCCGCAGATTAAATAGCGGCTGTGCTTGGCATCACAACTCGGACCCGTTCACGTTTATGGGACCGAGCTGACAAAAGTGACGTCACTGGCCTTAAACAGCTGTCGGACCCCATGATGCGGTATTGATGTCCTGTCCTGAGCATAGGTCTTCAATATTAAACACCCGGAAAACCCCTTTAACTCCAGGATATCCGCCTCCAAGTACAGCAAGGTGTCATTTGCTGAGTCACTGAAGGACTTTTCATGACTGGGACTGGGTTATATCCTAACCTGAGATAATCCCCTAAAATGGGGCATTTTGTTACGCTTGTCAGTGGGCTACGTCCTTACACATGCAGAGAGTACAGAGCCACCACTCTGACGAGGGGAATGGTAACACCCGTTTGTCATACATTTCCAGGAGGAACAACAGAGGGACATTACAGACTTCACCCCCCGATTCCCGTCACGCGGATCAAAACATATGTGGGGTGGGGCAGCTAATAGCAGGCCGTAACGTGGACAAGCCTCCCTAGCATCGCGAGTGGCACTAGGGAGACTATGAGCTGCCCGCTCCCCCTTCGCCAGATGTTTTGATCCGTGCGACGAGCAGGAGGTAAGTATAACCTATATGAGGTGCCCGGTCATTCAGGTGGTCATTATAGGGGTTGGAGAACCCCTTTAAACCTATCCATAAGCCTCAATTCCCCCAGCAGAGGACAAATGACCTTTTTTAGGCCGTCCTTATTCTTTTTAAACATAGGCACTGGGAAAATCTTCTTAATATGTCGGGAAATCCTCTGGGGTAGGTGACGGATAGGTGCACCCATATTCACCAGTGCTTTCCAGTGTAACTGAGAAGCTTCCATCAGATGAGCCTGGTTCATGTATGTGACACATGCTCGGTCTCCCCTCCTGTTGTGACGTCTGTCAGTCCGGCCTGTGATTGTGTGTCTCGTGTGTGACAGAGCGGTGTGCGGTTTTTTTTGTGTAGTTCGTTGCCGTTGTTGTATCAACTGCATGACCTCCTCTTCTCTTTACATGATGCGACTATGGGGGAGAGTTACACAGGACCACCAGTACAATAGTGGTGATGATGGTTATACAGCCTGACTTATACAAGCCACCTCACATTGTTTCTGTTTGCACATTATATTTTTTTATTCTAGATGTTTCTCATTGGTCTTGCTTCCACCTCTTCCTCCCCCACATTGTGTCCCACGTTTCTGACTCGCTTCCACGCTGCAGCTTTTTGCCATATATTTTAATTTTTCCCTTTCCCCATTTCCGGTCCCTCATCTCCGCCTCGTGGTTGATTTTGCCGCTATGTTTTGCACCATTGTGTCTTGGCTTCATCATCGGTCACAGCGGAGGAAATTGAAGGTAAGCGGTCATGCCATGTTCACCAGCCATTCTCAGACTGGCTCCCACTGGAGGGTAACGATGCGGGATGGGTAACGAGGGGTGCTGTATCTCTGCTGCTGGGAAAGGGAACCAGCGGAAGGTTTAAAAGGCTAGACTAGAAATCGGTCACCCATTCTGTAAGGAGTGCCGTATATTATAGGGATTCTTGCAGGAAGAGAGATCGGAATCAAACGTTAAAGGGGTTGTTCTGGATTCATATATTAATGGTCTATCCTCGGGATAAGTCATCAATATCTGATCATCATGTTCCTATGTGCCCGCATTCCTGAGAGATGTTTTTAATATATGCAAATGAGCCTCTAGGAGCAACGGGGGCGTTACCATTACACCTAGAGGCTCTGCTCTCTCTGCAACTGCTGCGATCTCTGCACTTTGACAGGACCAGGCAGTGAAATCATCATAACGCCTGCCTGGCCCTGACAATCAAAGTGGAAAGGACGCAGCAGTTGCAGAGAGCTGAGCCTCTAGGTGTAATGGTAACGCCCCCTTGCTCCTAAAGGCTCATTCGCATATATTGAAACATAATTTTTCTCAGCAATGCGGGCACACATGAACATGGGAACAACACAGATGCTTTCAGCTGCCAACAGGTCAGCCAGTGTCATAGGGACAAATCTGCTGACAGACGCAGGCAAGTGTCCCCATTACCATAGGAATGCCTGGGGGTTAGAAAATATCATCGGATCTGAGTATACCAGCATTTTGCTGCCCCATTGATATGTGCCGCCCTAGGCAAATGCCTTGTTTGCCTCGTGATAGATACACCCCTGGACAGACGCCCTTTGCCAGGTTGCTTCGTTTTTTATGCAGATGCATTGAGGCAATAAAAATTGTTGCAAAGGTGGACATCGCCTTTAACCCATAGTCTGCTACTGCATCGAATCAGAGCAATTTCCTTATGGCAGCCCGGGCTTCTATTTCTTGTGAAATCCTACATGATATTGCAGTTACTCAGATGGATTATATTTGCTAATCCTGTAAAATTCCTCTAGTCCGGCATCAGTCACGCCTTTTTAGTGCTGAATTGTGAGACATTCTCAGTCCCCCTGTCAGGGCTTCCTTGTAGGGTAGAGAAATATCTTGAAGAAAACCAGAAATTAGAAATACCTCTGTTGCTTATGGGTGACCCACAGTCTTGCCGAGTATAAGGTGCATCGTATTCCCATCCGCAGCCGACATGCCCCCTCTCTGCTGAGAAAGGAATTGGAGTCCACGGGAGAGATGGAGCATGCTTTCTGGCTGAGATTTCGGGGCCTTTCATTCTTCTTTGACTTGTCTTATTGATGATGGGTCCTAATAATGTAATGGGGGCTGTCGTGTCACGTTTCTGGAATCTGCTCAGCTTTTCTTTGGTATGGGACGGGTGAGCACAGCTTA
Source organism: Bufotes viridis (assembly GCA_033119425.1). Classification (NCBI taxonomy): domain Eukaryota; kingdom Metazoa; phylum Chordata; class Amphibia; order Anura; family Bufonidae; genus Bufotes; species Bufotes viridis. The sequence goes on along the minus strand of CM065597.1, from coordinate 25,581,397 downwards.
GCTTCCAGGGGGGGATTGTATTGTAATTGTACAGTGAAAAACAAATCTCTTCCCTGCAGCATCCAATATCGACAATGTCGTTCTCGATGAGGATCGCTCTGGTGCCAGGCGTCTCCAGAATCTATGGAGGTGAGGTTCACGTTGGCTCAGTTTTTCTCCGGCAGCGATTTCTCGTTTTTCACCTGTTAAACTGTGCAAATAACTTTCTCCGCAGAGACCAGAGAGAAGAGGAGCTGGGGGAATATTACATGAAGAAATACGCCAAGTCCTCCGTGGGGGAGCAGTGAGTCCGTTCTTCTCCTGTATTCCACAGTGATCTATTCCTAATGTATCTACGAATCACTAATTCGGTCCATTCTCCCCCAGTATATATGGCGGCTCAGATGAACTGTCAGATGACATCACCCAGCAGCAGCTGCTCCCTGGCGTCAAGTAAGTCACATTTAAGCCTCATCTGTACTCCCAGAGATCTTATTCCTGTTCGCTTTTTTAAATTTTTTTTTAAACTTGCCATTTTACCTATACCTCCTGGTCTTCAGCTTTGGCCAAGCTGCAATTCCTAGCATGCCCTGACATCCCGAGACTGTCAGAGCAAGCTGAGGGTTGTAGTATTGCCTCGTAGCACTGGCCTGCTCGTTTTTACATTCATTATTGATGCTCCATTTTTCCTTTTCCAGAGATCCCAATTTGTGGACTGTGAAATGTAAGGTGAGTCTCATGAGATGTTTCTTCTCAAAATGCTGCAGATGGGACTTTCAGTTGTGGGACTGTTGCTTGAACTGGTGTTTCCCTTTGAGGGATGGTTGCAGAGGACATGACAGTCACACAAATTGTCATGTTGGAATTCTTACGTTTTTTGTTTTTCCCCCATAGGGAAACCATATGGAGCAACTGAGTAGACATGGTCTTTTCCCTCTACCCCTACATTTTAAAGAAGTTTTCCCTGTACAAATATATGGCAAACGTGTATCACATATCCTATTGCTATGCCATAAAAATCTGTGGAGGGAAAACACCTTTATCGTCCATATGACCACCAGGCTGTTTATTGCATTAGTCAGGCATTACATCCGGTATCCACAGGAAACATTTAACATCAAGGAGTATTAAAAGTACAGATTATGGCCTATGCAGTATAAGTTTATGATCAGTGAGGGGGACATGGATGGCCACAAGCTCCGGTAGATTCTTCTACTGCATTGTGCACACTCATGCGCTGTGCAGGGAACTGCAGAAGAGCTCGAAACAAGCGAATGAGTCTGTGTTGTAATTTCCTGTGTAAAGGATGGCCAGGAGCTAAGGCCTCTTTCACACTTGCGTTCTGAGGATCCGGCAGGCACTTCCGTCCCGCCAGATCCGTCAGAACGCAAGTCGCCTGAAAGCATTAGAAGACTGATCAGGATCCTGATCAGTCTTCGAAATGCTTTGAGGTTACTATGGCAGCCAGGACGCTATTAAAGTCCTGGTTGCCATAGTAGTAGTGGGGAGCGGTATACATACCGTCCATGCGGCTCCCGGGGCGCTCCAGAATGACGTCAGAGCGCCGCATGCGCATGGATCACGTGATCCATGCATGTAGGGCGCCCTGACTTCACTCTGGAGCGCCCCGGGAGCCGCACGGACTGTAAGTATACTGCTCCCCCGCTCCCCACTACACTTTACCATGGCAACCAGGACTTTAGCGTCCTGGCTGCTATGGTAACCATTGAGAAAAAGCTAAACGTCGGATCCGGAGATGCGCCGAAACGACGTTTAGCTTAAGGCCTGATCCGGATCAATGCCTTTCAATGGGCATTAATTCCGGATCCGGCCTTGCGGCAAGTGTTCAGGATTTTTGGCTCGGAGCAAAAAGCGCAGCATGCTGCGGTATTTTCTCCGGCCAAACAACGTTCTGGTCCTGAACTGAAGACATCCTGATGCATCCTGAACGGATTTCTCTCCATTCAGAATGCATGGGGATAATCCTGATCAGGATTTTTCCGGCATAGAGACCCGATGACGGATCTCTATGCCGGAAAACAAAAACGCTAGTGTGAAAGAGCCCTAAGCTGTACAGGGAAACACTTAAAGTGGATAGCCACATGATTTGCCATAAACGTCTGATAGATGCCACGCTGCCTAATTTCTGTAAGGCTGGTTTCACACGAGCGAGTGTCACGCTCTGGACTCGCAGCGCAGCTCCTGTCCTGAACGTCCAGCACTGCCTGGGTTGCACAGCATTATATAGATTTATGATGCTGTGTAACCCTTAGAGATCCGGAACATAATGCGGTCAGTGTTATTTAATACATTCCAGAACTGTAAGGGTTACATAGCATCATAAATCAATATAATGCTATGCGACCCCGGCCATTCTGGAAGTTCAGGACGGGAGCTGAGCTGCGAGTCCGGAGCGTGACCCTCGCTCGTGTGAAACTAGCCTAACTCCCATGGAAACGAATAAGAGTTACTGAACAGCACAAACTCGGCTGTTTCCATAATCCCAGCCACAAATTATATTCTCTAATACACGCACACTGCCTTAAAATAGGATGATAACATGCACAACATTTCCTGTATCGCTTTAAGGGTCAGTGAAGACTATGGGGAGTGGGAGAAATGACAGCACAGACTATGTTCCTGCTGTCACCTCTCCCCCCCCAGAACAAGGAAGTAAACTCCTCATTCTGCTCCCCAAATTTAAACTAGTACCGTTCCACCTAAAATATTATGGTGTCATTTGAAAGAAGAGTTTCAGGGCTTTAATGTGAATACCCTCCAAGCATTAATTGCTACGTTCTAGCCAATGCAACTGTTCAAAGTCGTGCAGTAGGTCCTTGCCCGTGAAGAGCTGTTTCAAGTATTATCTACGTGGGTTTTCTGTATGCAACATGGTTTTAATGCTTGTGTTTCTTTTTTCCCTTGCAGATCGGAGAAGAACGCGCCACCGCCATTGCTTTGATGAGGAAATTCATTGCGTACCAGTTCACAGATGCTGTAAGTCCAACAATTCATCATGGTGCGGATCCGTCTGTTTATTTGCACAGACGGATCCGCACCTATAATGCAAACGTTTGTATCCGTTCAGAACGGATCCGTTTGCATTAGTTAAAAGAAAAATGACAAAGTCCAAAACGGATCCGTTTTGAATTACATTGAAAGTTAATGGGGGAACGGATCCGTTTTCAAATGCACCATATTGTGTCATTGACAACGGATCCGTCCCCATTGACTTACATTGTAAAAAAAACCGGATCCGTTAGGCTCCGCCTCTTCAGACGGACACCAAAATGCTGCATGCTGCGTTTTGGTGTCCGCCTCCAAAACAGAATAGAAGCGTAACGGAGCCTAACTGATGCATTCTGAACGGATCCTTATCCATTCAGAATGCATTGGGGCTCAACTTATACGTTTTGGACCGTTTGTGAGAGCCCTGAAACGGATCTCACAAACGGAATCCAAAACGCTAGTGTGAAAGTACCCTATAAGTTAGGTTTGTCTTCACTTTTCTGTTATGGATTTTTTTTTGCTTTAGTCCAGAGCTTAGACAATCCTAGAAGCAGACGTTTGCTTTCCACAGATCCGTGAAGCCATGGCCATGTTGTCCTCGCACACCTTCTCATATCTTCTTTCCATCTCCCTTCACCAATAGTTTTTCTTTGTTCACAGCCACTTCAGATCAAATCTGTGGTCGCACCAGAGCACGTCAAGGGTTACATCTACGTCGAGGCCTACAAGCAAACTCATGTCAAACAAGCCATTGAAGGGGTGGGGAACCTGCGCATGGGCTTCTGGAACCAGCAGATGGTGCCCATCAAAGAAATGACCGACGTCCTAAAGGTGGTAAAAGAAGTCACAAACCTCAAGCCCAAGTCTTGGGTTCGGCTCAAGAGGGGAATCTACAAGGATGACATTGCTCAGGTATGTCCAAACATAAAACTGAATGCACTTATAGGGTTAGAAATGCAACATGTCCGAGTTCAGACCTAACTATACGCGTAAGGATGTTATTGCTGTATAAGTGAATGTCCACCCCTTTTATTAATCTAATTAGGCGTACATGTCTTTGCTAATTAATACATATATTTATATGCTGCTGCCACTAGAGGGAGCCTACTGCCAAATAATTATACAGTGATCTCTTAACCCCTTAAGAACCCGCGCCGTACATGGACGTGACTTAAGGCAGGGCTCGACAAATCCCAGGTGCCAGGTCGCCATGGCGACCAGTAATTTGGTCCTGGCGCCTGGGTATTTGTCAGCCCGTTCTCCCAGTTGTCAAGGCGCAGGGCCGGCGCGGACTAGGAGCCTCATGCTGCAGCCGCCCGAGCGCTCTGTATAGAGCCTCAGGCGGCTGCAGCACTGCCCGAGCTGGCGCGTCCATGAGGGCGCACCGCCCGGGCGCAGCATGAAGAGAGGGACTGACCGGAGGGAAGCGCTTAGCGCTCCCTCCTGTCACTCCCTCATTGTAGCGTGGCCGAGCCTACCGTGGTCCGCGGTACAGAAGCATCTGTCTCCTGTACCCAGCCGGACTGACAAGAAGTGCGCACACAGTGTGCACTTCCTGTCAGTCCGCCCGGGTACAGGAAACTAAAGCTCCTGTACCCGTGGAGCATAAAGAGCTCGGCCAGGCTACATTACAGGCGGGGGGGAGGGGGGAGAATGACAAGATGGGGAAAGACAATGACAAGGGGAGGAGATAATGACCAGGGGAGGAGATAATGACAAGGGGGAGGGGGAGAGAAAGTGAATGACAAGGGGGGAGAAAGTGAATGACAAGGGGGGAGGAAAGTGAATGACAAGGGGGGAGAAAGTGAATGACAAGGGGGGAGAAAGTGAATGACAAGGGGGGGAGAAAGTGAATGACAAGGGGGGGAGAAAGTGAATGACAAGGGGGGAGAAAGTGAATGACAAGGGGGGAGAAAGTGAATGACAAGGGGGGGAGAAAGTGAATGACAAGGGGTGGAGAAAGTGAATGACAAGGGGGGAGTGAATGACAAGGGGGGAGGAATAACAAGGGGGAGGAATGACAAGGGGGGAGAAATGACAAGGGGGAGAGAAAGTGAATGACAAGGGGAGAAAGTGAATGACAAGGGGGGAGAAAGTGAATGACAAGGGGGGAGTGAATGACAAGAGGGGGAAAGAGAATGACAAGGGGGAGAGTGAATGACAAGAGGGGAAAGAGATGGGCGTTGTAGTGATGTGGGGACTGAGCGCCAGCTGGGGGTTGTAGTGCTCAGTAAAATGTCATGGTGCCCGATGTGTTTGTGCCCTCTCCTGCGGACCCCTCTGCCCTCCCCTCCGGACCCTCTGCCCTCCCTCCGGACCCCTCTGCCCTCCTCCGACCCTCTGCCCCTCCGACCCTCTGCCCCTCCGGACCCTCTGCCCTCCTCCGGACCCTCTGCCCTCCTCCGGACCCCTCTGCCCCCCTCCGGACCCTCTGCCCTCTCCTCCGGACCCTCTGCCCTCTCCTCCGGACCCTCTGCCCTCCCTCCGGACCCTCTGCCCTCCTCCGGACCCTCTGCCCTCTCCTCCGGACCCTCTGCCCTCTCCTCCGGACCCTCTGCCCTCTCCTCCGGACCCCTCTGCCCTCCTCCTCCGGACCCTCTGCCCTCCTCCTTGTAAGGGTTTCCACATGTCATGGCGGCCGCAAGTGGCGATCACTTAGACGCTGGCAGCATCTGACGTGTCATATAACCTATTGAAGAGGGGAAGCATCATGGGGGGCCCTATATACTCGCACATTATGGGGGGCACTATGGAGAACAGGGGAAGGAATACTATGGGGGCATCTACTGGGGGCCCTATGTACTGGCATGCATTATTGGGGGGCTCTATGGAGAAGTGTGGGGGAGCACTATGGGGGCATCTATTGGGGATTTATGAAGTGGCTTCGCCTGGCTCCTAACTTTTTTAGCTGGCTCCTAGATTCAAAGGAAATTTGTCAAGCCCTGACTTAAGGACCAGTTCCGTACATGCAAGGCAGCCTGATCTGGCGGGTGCAGGAACTGCGCCCGCCCGATCAGCGGCACGGACCCGGCCGTCTTTGACAAAAAAATGTATTCATATTTGGTATTGTCGCATCCATAACAACCTGCTCTATAAAAATACCACATGATCTAACCTGTCAGATGAACATTGTAAAAAGCAAAAAATAACGCTGCCAAAACAGCTATTTTTGTTACCTTGCCTCACAAAAAGTGTAACATAGAGCAACCAAAAATCATATGTACCATAAAATAGTACCAACAAAACTGCCACCTCATCCCGTAGTTTCCAAAATGGGGTCAGTTTTTTGGAGTTTCTAATCTAGGGGTGCATCAGGGGGGCTTCAAATGAGACATGGCAGCTTAAAATTATCCCAGTGAAATCTGCCTTCCAAAACCCATACGGCGTCCCTTTCCTTCTGCCTCCTGCCGTGTGCCCATATAGCAGTTTACGACCACATATGCGGTGTTTCTGTAATGTACAGAATCAGGGCAATAAATATTGAGTTTTGTTTGGCTGTTAACCTTTGCTTTGTTAGCGGAAAAAAATGAATTAAGATGGAAAATATGCCAAAAAAGTGAAATTATGAAATCTCGTCTACATTTTTCCTTTAGTTCTTTTGAAACACCTAAAGGGTTAACAAAGTTTGTAAAATCAGTTTTTAATACCTTGAGGGGTGTAGTTTCCAAAATGGGTCAATTTTTGGGTGGTTTCTATTATGTAAGCTCCACAAAGGGACTTCAGACCTGAACTGGTCCTTAAAAATTGGGTTTTGGAAATTTTAAGATTTGCTTTTAAACGTCCCCAAAAAAAAAAAAAATGTCATTTACAAAATGATCCAAACATGAAGTAGACATATGGGAAATGTAAGGTGAAAACTATTTTAGGAGGTATCACTATCTACAGAAAACAGAGCAGAGCCTCAACACAGCAATCCGAAGTGCAAAGCTCCCTGGGAAACAGGAATATGCAAAATAAGTGTGGAGCCCCAGTATTGGGTCTACAACACAATGAAAGCCAGATATCCCTCAAAGGAAGGAAAAAGTTTTCCTTCCTTTTAGGGATATCTGGCTTTCATTGTGTTGTAGACCCATAACTGGGGCTCCACATTTATTTTGCATATTCCTGTTTCCCAGGGAGCTTTGCACTTCGGATTGCTGTGTTGAGGCTCTGCTCTGTTTTCTGTAGCTGGTCTCCCTGAGATAAGCAATTGGGAGGTAAAACTATCTGTTTTAAAAGCCGAGAAATTGACAGTTAGAAAATTGCTAATTTTTGGTAAATTTGGTATTTTTTAAATAAATCTAAGTGAAATATTTTGACTCAAAGGTACAATATGTGACGAGAAAACATTCTCAGAATGGCCTGGATAAGTAAAAGCGTTTTAAAGTTATCACCACATAAAGTGACACTGGTCAGATTTGCAAAAAATGGCCGGGTCCTTCAGGTGAAAAATGGCAGGGTCCTGAAGGAGTTAAAACAGAATGCAGTAAGCGTCCCCTTGTGGTGGCTTTAGGCAGCGTGGATGGGATTCAGAGCTCTGCATAAAAGTACTGACCACTGGAAAGATTATAGATGAATAGCCTCAGAAGATGTAGATATTTACAGCACCAGTGAAATGTCCTAACAAAGCTTCTGATGAGGCAGCCTGGGGCCTTGGTTCTGTAGTTGCTATACTGACTTTAAGATTAGTTTCTGCCTTGTGAGGAGTGCAAACTTACATTACTCCTCTTTTTCTAGGTGGATTATGTTGAACCCAGTCAGAACACAATCTCTCTCAAAATGATTCCCAGAATTGACTACGATCGGATCAAGGCACGAATGAGTCTGGTACGTGGAATTAAATGATGGTTACCATCAGTGGGCTATGCCATTGATCGATCGTCCATTACCCTGAAACCTCCAGTATCCAAACGTTAGTGTCCCTTTTCTTGCTGCTGAGTTTCCCTTTAGATGTGCTAACTTCGTATCTTGCATGTTTTCTCTCCAAAATATAGAAAGATTGGTTCGCCAAGAGGAAGAGGTTCCGCAGACCTCCACAGAGGCTTTTTGATACAGAAAAGATCAGGTAGGAGCTTCTTATAGGAACACAAAGGGGTCATGTTCTTGTTACATGGGTGTTCCATTTTCCCGTACTGATCAGCGCTCCCCTCATCTGCACAGGTCCCTTGGTGGAGATGTTTCATCAGATGGAGATTTCCTTATATTTGAAGGTAATCGTTACAGTCGCAAAGGTTTCCTCTTCAAGAGCTTTGCAATGTCAGCTGTGGTAAGTTACCCACTGGAACCAGTGTCTGTGTTGTGCGTAAGGCATAAGACGGTAGTTTTGGTAATGTTTACTGGTGTATGTCTTGGACATTTCATGTTTTTAGATCACAGACGGAGTGAAACCAACTCTGTCTGAATTAGAAAAGTTTGAAGATCAGCCAGAAGGGGTTGACCTGGAGGTGGTGACGGAGTCTACAGGTAAGATGAAAACCAATGTAAACAAATTAAGGAGGGTAGGCTAGATTTTGTTTCACATTAAGGCTACGTTCACACTGCAACATTTGTAGCGCGACATTAAAGTCGCGCAACAATTTTTATAATGGGAGTCTATGGTGGTGTCGCACGTGCAACATGCGATATGTTGCGACTGCGACACAACAGTCACCAAAAATCCATCCCGGATGGATTTTTTCCGACTGTCGTATCGCAGTCGCAGCATGTCGCAATGCAACACCATAGACTCCCATTATAAAAATTGTTGTGCGACTTTTTGTCGTGCGACAATTGTCGTCGTGTGAACGTAGCCTTAGTGTCCGTGTTTGGTGTGTACACCTCAAAAGCTCCTGGTGCAGGGATGGGCAAACTACGGCTCTCCAGCTGTTGCAAAACTACAACTCCCAGCATGCAAAGACTGCTTACAGCTATCAGCCTACAGCAGGGCATGGTGGGAGTTGTAGTTTTACAACAGCTGGAGAGCCACAGTTTTCCCATCCCTGTCCTGGTGTGTACACCAAGCATTAACTAAGAGAAGGTCCAAAAAATCAGATTGGTTGTTGTGGACAACTAAGCCAGTGTTCCTTTACACCAATTTTGATAAATCTCCCCCCCTGTTTTTTTAGAGAATGTATTAGCTAAAAACCCATGAGCCTCACCTCTGCAGCCCTCATTAGTCACTAGCAAATGGACATCTCCGCTGTTTCTGATAGTCCCATAGAGTTTGAGAGGAGCGGCAGCACGTAGGTTCAACCAACACTTCATTCAGACTTGTGGGAACTCCATTCTAGTGATCAGTAATACACTCAGCCTTTACATAGGGGATACATGTACATTTTGAGAAACCTGTTTAGAGACCAATCAAAGGGCTCTTATATCCCCAATCTGTATACGGTTTAGCCCTACTCAATTACACGAGGGGCAACACACTTGGGTTTCAAGCGAAAATCGAAATATCAGCCTTGGATTTCTGCTGCAGAAAGAAATCCACAATGGATCCTGCACTTATAACCCAAAGGTTTGTTTATCTTAAATTTTGGGACGTATCTCCCTAGCACAAGGATGGGCAAACTGCAGCTCTCCAGCTGTTGTAAAACTACAATTCCCACCATGCCCTGCTGTAGGCTGATAGTTGTAAGCAGTCTTTGCATGCTGGGAGTTGTAGTTTTGCAACAGCTGGAGGGCCGCAGTTTGCCCATCCCTGCCCTAGCACAATTCAGGATTGAGATTTGCAAGGTAAAGGTTTGTTTTTGCGCATAAATTCAGTCTTTACAATGACCACTGCAGACCCAAAGGCTTAGGAACCCAGAACTCCACAGAGAAGAGCAGTTACACCTACATAATCTCCTCACAACACCGATTTTTCTTACAGGGAAGGAGCGCGAGCACAGTCTGCAGCCAGGAGACAACGTCGAAGTGTGTGAGGGAGAGTTGATAAACCTGCAGGGTAAAATTCTCAGTGTGGATGGAAACAAGATCACTATCCTGCCCAAGCATGAGGACCTCAAGGTGACGTCTCCTTTAAGGGCCTATTACTGTACTGCATGACATCCATATAGAAAGGGTTGTCTTCACATGACCTGGAAATTCAGTGCTTAAATAGTTTGTGCTGCTGTTGGCATATTCAGAACTAAGTTTGGTTTGAAACATCCTTTGTTCCTTCACCTTCAGGAATATTCATTTTTTTTTCTCATTATGCTCCATTAGGATATGTTAGAGTTTCCAGCTAATGAGTTAAGGAAGTATTTCCGTATGGGAGACCACGTTAAAGTCATTGCAGGACGCTACGAAGGAGACACTGGGCTGGTTGTTCGAGTTGAAGAAAATTTTGTCATCCTCTTCTCTGATCTTACCATGCATGAGGTGAGTATTCTTCCTGCATTACATCATTTCAGATATTTTATGGATTGTTTGCAATTTTCATTTCTGCTTCTCATTTTTTCTTCCTGTCTTTGCCCTTCCTCTAAAGCTACTTTCACACTAGCGTTTTTGCTGGATCCGGCAGGGTTCAGCAAAAACGCTTCCGTTACTGATAATACAACCGCCTGCATCCGTTATGAACAGATCCGTTGTATTATCTTTAACATAGCCAAGACGGATCCGTCATGAACACTATTGAAAGTCAAAGGGGGACGGATCAGTTTTCTATTGTGTCAGAGAAAACGGATCCATATGCGCCGCAACCCATGATGGAAAGAAAACCGCAGCATGCTGTGGTTTGCTCTCCAGTATGAGATTGCAACCAAACGAAACTGAACGCATTTTGGAGCATTCAGTTATGTTTTGCCCCAATTGACAATGAATGAGGACAAAACTGAAGTGTTATTTTCCGGTATTAAAACCCCATGACGGATCTCAATACCGGAAAATATTAATGCTAGTGTGAAAGCACCCTAATATGTATTCTCACCTCCCATTGCAGTTAAAGGTTCTGCCTCGAGACTTGCAGCTTTGTTCAGAAACCGCTTCAGGCGTAGATGTTGGAGGACAACACGAATGGGGAGAGCTGGTGCAGCTGGACCCACAGACGGTGGGAGTTATTGTACGTCTGGAGAGGGAGACCTTTCAGGTAAGAGACTGAAAAACGTCCATTGCCTTGAAATTTGGGATGTGATTGAGTTCCCCTTTGTGTCTAAACCAAATACCCCAGCCTAATCCAGCATTTCTAATGTGTCATAGTTCATGTAATTTGCTTAACATGATGCTTTCTTTCTGCCTTGAAGGTCTTGAACATGCATGGTAAGGTGGTCACAGTCAGACACCAAGCTGTCAACAGGAAAAAGGACAATCGCTTTGCCGTTGCTTTAGACTCCGAGGAGAATAATATTCATTGCAAAGATATAGTCAAGGTCATCGATGGACCCCACTCGGTGAGGGAGATCAATACTTCTGTTTTCCCCCCTTGTCCCATTCATCTATGTCATGGTCGGTCTTACCTTATCATAGCTGTACATCATGGTGAGGGCGTGTGCTCCGGAGCTGTGCATACATGTATGTCATGGTCGGTCTTACCTTATCGTAGCTGTACATCATGGTGAGGGCGTGTGCTCCGGAGCTGTGCAGTGATTGACAACTGGGTGCCCACTGTAATGACTGGTGTCTGAGAAAAGAAAAACACAAAAAAAAAAAAGTTGTTTGCATTCCCATGCAAGAAATGTATTAAATGTGTCAGTTCTATGTGCATTAAATGGTACCAATAAAATCTACAACCCTCAAAATAAAGGTTTTTTTTTTTTTGTTTTTTTTTTAAGGGTCGTGAGGGTGAGATCCGTCATTTATTCCGGAATTACGCCTTCCTTCACTGTAAGAAGCTGGTGGAGAATGGAGGCATGTTTGTCTGCAGAACACGTTACCTGGTCCTAGCTGGAGGCTCTAAGGTTAGAATTGTTGAAAACCGGCATTAGTCTGGTGATATCTTCTGTCGGAATGATTGCTAATTCTGTGTTACTTCCCCTGCAGCCTAGAGATGTGACAAACTTCACCGTTGGAGGATTTGCTCCAATGAGTCCGCGAATCAATAGCCCAGCGCACCCCAGTGGAGGAGGTAGGGCTTCACGATTAGTTGCCTGTAGCTTATATCTGAAGGGCAGCTCCCGTAGCATGCATTGTATTGAAAGGGGATTTCCAGGTCTTAATGACAGCATCAGTATCAGATCGGATGGGTCCAGCTTTTGGCACCACCACCGATCATCTCCTTTTACTAGCTGTGGTTCCACAACCGGGCATCGGAACTACACTGCTCAGTCCATTGTGTGGTAAATTCAAGTAAACGGGAGCAGCTCTGTAGTAACCAGGCATAGCCACTACACATTGTGCAGATGTGTAGTTTCAGTGCTACAGGTAATAAAAACTACAGATTGTTGCGGGTAATGGGAGTCTAACCCCACCCGTCTGATATTGATGATCTATCCTAAGCAAATAGTATGTCCCAGAAAACCCCTTGAACATAATAATGTTCCATCATTCTTCTCGCCTTATCTCAACAGGACAGAGAGGGAATATGGCCGGTGGAGGAGGACCAGGCAGAGGGAGAGGTCGCAGGGACAATGACCTCATTGGACAGACTGTCCGAATTTCACAAGGTCCCTACAAGGGTGAGTAACATGTCTGCTATTATGCATTAGACCCTACTTTGTATAGTGCTGGATCGCCACCACCCTGTCATGTCTTCCAGGCTATATTGGAGTTGTCAAAGATGCCACAGAATCCACGGCTCGCGTCGAACTTCATTCCACTTGTCAGACAATCTCTGTGGACAGACAGCGTCTCACCACTGTGTCAGTAATCAACTGTGCTAATTGTTTTACTCTTCCTTATGGGAACATAGCAGCCATAGTCACAGAAGTCGGGGTAATAATGCACGCCTAGATCTAGTGCATCAGAACCAGACATCACACACATGTGTAGAAGCCCTCCCTGACACGAGTGTCTGACACCACAGTAATGGCATACATATAAGGGGGCTTTAAAGTCTTAAATAACTATTTAACCTTTGTCTTTTTCTTCACAGAGGTGCTCGTCGCCCGGGAGGAATGACCTCCACTCATGCCAGGACACCCATTTATGGCTCTCAGACTCCAATGTACGCCACTGGGTCCAGAACGCCAATGTATGGCTCGCAGACGCCGGTTCACGAGGGTATGTTTGTCTCCCTCTGTTGCTCTGTGGTGTATATACTCTGATTTTATCAGCCGTAGTTGAAGGTAGTTGTAATAAATCATAACTCACACTGACAACTTTTATGTTTCATTTTACAGGAAGCAGAACACCGTACTATGGGTCTCAAACACCTGTCCACGATGGCAGCCGAACTCCAGCTCAAAGTGGGGCCTGGGATCCCAACAACCCAAATACCCCTTCAAGGTGTCTCTTCTATTTTTTTATTTAAGAGGTTTCCTCTTGAAGGCAACTCCTATCAGAGCATAATGGATATCCTAGAAGGGAGTCTTCTGCCCATGACCCTCCCATGAACCGCAATGGAGAACAAATGGGTGCAAGCATCTCCCCTTCTGGAGGACTCGCACCACCTTTGTATTCTGAATGCCATGTAATACGACATTTCCCCCGTAGCAGCCACTACAGAGGAAATGTCTGGCTGTGCCCCCCTCCAGCGAAATCCGTTGTTTGATGGGGGTGCTAGGAATGGGGATGCTTTTTGAAAGGCGTTGTCGCTAAGAAAACCTCTTTAAACCTAGCAGACATCTCTGTATTTCGCACTTTGGTATCTTTCTACCCAGACCATCATCTAAATGTTGTGTTCTTGTGGTTTGGTTTTAACCCTCTCTTGGTATTCACAGGGCGGATGAAGAGTATGATTACAGATACGATGATGAGCCGTCTCCATCACCACAAGGCTATGGAGGAACGCCAAATCCACAAACTCCAGGGTATCCTGATGTACCATCTCCACAGGTCACTGCACCATATCATCCTCAGACACCAGGAACACCTGCAATGTGAGTCTGCAGTGCAACTATAGTATCTGTCACTTTGCATCTAATCATTACTTTGTCTCCGGTGATTTTTCTCCCTACAGATCATTTAGCCAACCCAGTCTAAATGGGTTGTATAGATAATATATTAGGCAGCTACCATGTAAGTAATGACCTAGTATATTCTCAAGACTGGCATTTTGTGAGTGCAGACTGAATATTTCAGTTAATATAGTTAATTCTGTATGAACAGAATTCAGAATATAATGCTGACATTTCCCTTCTGTGGTTCTTGACAGGTACAACACAGACCAGTTCTCGCCCTACGCTGCACCTTCTCCACAAGGTTCCTACCAGCCTAGTCCTAGTCCGCAGAGCTACCATCAAGTGGCTCCAAGTCCTGTTGGCTATCAGAATACACACTCGCCAGCCAGTTACCACCCGACCCCGTCACCCATGGCTTATCAGGTAGGTGCTCCTTTTGCCTTTAATTAGCAGATGTTTATGGCTACAAATGTAAGTCAATGTTCTAATTTCTTTTCTTCCAGGCCAGTCCTAGCCCTAGCCCCATGGGTTACAGTCCAATGACCCCTGGGGCACCTTCTCCGGGTGGGTACAACCCTCATACACCGGGCTCCTCTATAGAACAGACCTCCAGCGACTGGGTTACTACAGACATTCAAGTGAAAGTGAGAGACACCTTCCAGGACAGTCAGGTCGTGGGACAGGCAGGAATCATTCGCAGTGTCACTGTAAGTCGCATGCCCGTAGCTGGCAAAAATCCTGCCTAATTTCTGAATCATCATCATCTATATAGCTGAGAGGTCATCAGTACGGCATGTACACATATATAATACTCCTAATCTTCTGTATTTATGACAACTTACCTAATCATTCAACAAACCTTGTGCAATGATTACGGTAGATGGTGTAACGCGTAATCCCCTTTTTGCTGCAGAGCAGCACTCCCGGCCACCATTCCTGCTCCCGTGGTCTGCCATGCAGGTCGATAGCAGTGAAGGGGATGCAATGTAAAAGGCAAATTTATTCCCAGGATTAGTGGGGGTCACAGATCTTGGACACCTACGATCATAAAGTGGTGGCACATTCTAGTAATAGGTCATCACTTTTTAAGATGGGAATAACCCTTTAACGGCTGCACCTATGTCACTGTGTCTGGCCCCTTTGCCTTGGAGTCACTTGAATTATTATACAAGTCATTTCCACACTCACTCGCTTTTCTTGTTTGCAGGGTGGACTTTGTTCTGTGCTGTTACAGGACAGTGACAAGGTTATCAGTATTTCCGGAGACCATTTGGAACCAGTTACCCCCACCAAAAATAGTCGGGTAAGCAAAAAATATTGCCATGGCATCAACTTTAAAGGGATTATCCCGAAAAGTATTTATCACCTACCTAAAGTATAGGTGATAAATGTTGGATCGCTGGTGGCCCACCACAGGGACCAGTGATCCTGAGAATGGAGGGCCCTGGATTCCCCTTTTAAGAATGCAGTGTTTAATGTGCATGTTGGTCCACCGCTCCATTCACTTCCATGGGAGCACTGTCTACGTTAGTTCCATGTAGTGGTGGGCCGACATGCACCCTAACGATCTATTCTGACAGGGGAATGGGGGACTCTCCATTGTCCAATATTTATCACCTATCAATAGGATAGGTGATAAATTCTTTTTTGTGGGATAGCACCTTTAACTAAATGTATTTTAATTGCATTTTGTCTGCATTTTTAGATATTATAAGCCAGCGTTATAATATAAGGTTCTCAATACAGAGAAGGCATTCTTGCCTTATTCCATATGGGATTACTAATATTCCATGTGCAATAAATATGTTCCTGCCTTTTCCAGTACAGAAAAAGAAACACCTTACACTGAGCTGAAAGAACCCCAGGTCGAAGTTCACAAAACTTCAGAAAATTGAATAGATCCATACAATTTAAATCCATACAATTTATAGCAACAAGCATTGCTTCTCCCTGTCAGAGTATATTCACATGCAACAGATTTGTTGCAGACTATCCCATTCATGTGAAGAGTTTGCAAAAAATCCATGCGTCTCCATCCCGAAGAGGACTTTTTCAATCACAGATATTTCTGCAGCAGATCTTTTATGTTGTCTCAAGATAAGCATTGGGACATTTCATTCGTAGACGTCTGATTAGTGGGGTCCCCTGTGGATCGCCAGAGCTAAGTGGCAGTGCTGCTTTGAAAGGGCCATGCAGCCTCCTCTCCTCTTGGCTTGGCTCCACAGGCTGCAACGTGTCATGTCTGACTCTTGTCCTTCTGACCTGACAGGTAAAAGTCATTTTAGGAGAAGATCGTGAGGCGATGGGCATCCTTCTCAGCATAGATAACGAAGATGGAATTGTGCGGATGGATTTGGACGACCAGCTTAAGATCCTCAACCTCCACTTCTTAGGAAAGCTCGAGTCGTGAAGCCTGCTGTGACGCAACCAACGGGGTCCTCCATTTTATTTCTCTCAAGGGCAGTGTTCACACCATGGGAGATTTCTAAGAACAGATGTGAATATAAAAATGATGCATTCACCTTTTCTTACTATCATGAACTACATTCGGGGCCCCAGATATCCTGCGCTCTGCGTGAAATAGGTTTTGAGCATTTGCAGCAGTTGTGTCCTTATTTCTTCTCTTTCAGCAGATTCGCCCTCAGAATCGTTTTTATTTTTAATGTTGTCTTCTGGTCTATCCGATATCAGTGATATTTTTTTTCTGGTGCAAGTTTCACTGTGTAATATTTATATGGTGCAGTCAATAAACCAGGAGAACGGAGTCTCTGTGTGGTCGTGATGTGGGGGATGACACATGCAGCTGAAGAGGCGGGATTCTTGTTTGTTGGCTCCCACCTTTCCCGCCAGCCGGCGTCTGATATGCTGTGATGATGCCGAGGAGTCCCATAGCTTATTTTCTTCCATTGTATACAGAACATTGCCGTCACACTCCAGACTGCATTCCTGATACTTTGGATCGGGTTTTCCTATGCATGTCCATACAGAGAGCGAGAAAGCAAAGTCATTTGTGAACATACACAGAGACCCCCTGTAGGCAAACCACAAAATATAATGTATGCAACCCCTCGTGTTACTCCATGTGACGAGTATTTTATTGCTTATAGCTGTAAACGCTGTGAGTATGTCTATAATGGACGCCGAACTCCATGGGGTCCTCTAATATTATCACCTATAGCAGGATAAATGTTCCTTATAGTACACACATCCGCTGCTGCCAGTCCTTGTTTTGTACAGTAAGGGGATAGGTTCCTGTGCACAAAGAGCCCTGCAGCAGCTGAGGTGTGTATTAAGATGTTCTGCAGCAGCTGGGGCATAAAGCTTTTCAGGGTGAGAGGGCGCACTACAGGTCAGTCAGTGAGTCAAATAAATTACAAAGAGTTTTGTGACAGGCTTAAAGGGATTCTCTTGGCTACAGAAACTGATTACCTATCCTCAGGATAGGTCTTAAGTATCAGATTGGTGGGGGTCCGACCCGCCTCCCCAAATCAGCTGCTTCTGGCTACTAGTGTACAGAACAGAATCAAAAGGCTCTGTACACTATAGTTTCCGACATACTGAAACTCGACTCCCATTCACTTGAATGAGCTGCGGTACCCTGGCACAGCCACTACACAGTGTACAGGGCCGTCTGCCTCCAGCTCTTACACCATGTAGTTTCTGGCACCATGGCTTCATTGGCCGGGGTCTCCGATACTTTCCGATCTGATATCTGTAGTCACAACAGCTTTAAAGGGAACCTGTCACCTGGATTTTGGGTATAGAGATGGGGACATGGGTTGCTAGATCGCCCACTAGCACGTCTGCAATATCCAGTCCCCATAGCTCTCTCTTCTTTTATTGTGTCAAAAAAACGATTTTAAAGATACGCAACTTAACCTTAGATGAGTCCTGCTTGTGAGATGAGCCCAGCACCGCTACGCATCCTCCGAATCGCCTCCTTGCTCCCCGACGTTACGAAGCTAGAGCGCTGTAATCTCGCGATGCGCGAGCTAGCGCCCACACAGTGTCGGCATGGTGTTCCTTCCCTGTGCTGGCATCAGCGTCAGGGAACGAACTGCGCATGAGCTAGTTCGCGCTGGGCTCCTACGCTGGACTCCTCTCTCAAGCAGGACTCCTCTAAGGTTAATTTGCATATCTTTAAAATGTTTTTTTTTTTTGACACATCAAAAGAACAGAGAGCTATGGGGACTGGATATTGCGGACGTGCTAGCGGCCATGTCCTCATCTCTATACCCAAAATCCAGGTGACAGGTTCCCTTTAATGCAAATATCAGGTAATCTGTAACATTGAAAATACAGCCTAAGCTGAGAGCCAAGAATTTGGAGATATATATTAAATCACTGTCCTCAAAAAAAAAAAAAAAAATTGCAATCAGCAATATATTATATGCAGTCAATCAAATGAAAGACTGTCCCTGTTATAAATGGCTGCGTCTGCCTGAGTGAAAGCAACTGCTTGTTCGCAGCTATCTGGTCCGGACCATAGTGAGAAGAAACACAAGCAGGCGAAGCTGTCTGATGTCCACATGCCATAGGAACATGGGTTATCAAGATAAGAAAACCAGTATGAAGTAAAAAGAAAAATACACTAACTGTCTTACTGGGACTGTACTCCAGGTGGCAGTATAGTTCATACAAATTCTTCACATCAAGGGTGGATTGAAGTTGAGTTCAGATGAGGTTTCCTTTGCATTTTTTTTGCATCGAAAAGCCTAAGGAGGAGAAACAATAAACTTGTTAATGACTTCCCAAACGCCATAAATAAAAAAAAAGCACTATGTCGGGATTGATCATTCCCTTTGTGCAGCCCCTTCTTAGGATAGTAGTATTACATTTGTTTTGCAGTTCAGCCACATTCAAGTGAATTAGCCTGGGCTGCCATACAAAGCACAGCCACTTTACAATGGATGGCGCTGTGCTTGGCATACTGTCAGTTGGCCATGGTATCTTCATGCAGCTGATCCATACTTCCAAACATTGCATTAGGCCGGGCCCCTCACAGTAAATATACCATATTTTCCGGCATATAAGACGACCCCCTACTTTTCCTGTTAAAATATGGGGTTTGGGCTATACTCGGCATATAAGGCTACCGCTCTTCCAATGCACACCAAATAAACATTGGGTGGGTTAGCTCTCCCTGCCTGCCCAGACCTCCCTGTCTCATGATCCCACGAGACCCGACAGGGGAGGTCACGGGTCTCGCGGAATCACGTGCCGCAGAACAGAATTGCGGACCGAAGTGAGTGAAGTTCTGAACTCATGCCTGCGCAGCCTGCAAGTAGCAGAATATGTACAAGGAGGGGGGGGGGGGTTAATGGGTTCCAACTTCCTACACTTGTTGATGGGTTCTTTCACAGATTACAACTGATTCTTGGGCATCCAAACAGCACAATCTGTGATAATTTTATAGTTGGGGGGGTTTGCTTAATTTTAAATTAGGCTGACCATAGGTTAGGATGATCTGTGGGGTTGCCCAGACGGCTAGGCCCTTCACTGTAGTTATTAACCCCTTTCAGCAGTCCCCCATTCACTGAAGGGGGGACTGCTGAAAGGGGTTAATAACTACTTTGAAGCCCCCCCCCCAGTGGTGATGAGGGTGTGGCTTCACAGGGTGGGGGTGTGGCTTCACAGGGGCTCGTGTCCCGGATGTCTTCAGACCCTAGCAACGCCCCTGGGACAGAGGGAGAGGATTCCTTTTCAATCCTGAAAGTTCCTCCCATTCTACACAATGACGCCATAGGAAAAATTTGTACCTGGGATTTTACTTTCCTTGAGTCCGGAGGCAGCACAGTATGGGTTAATAGGTTGTCATCCTCTTCCTCTAGGACCACCCACCTAGTAAAATAAATCAATTAATTAGTAGTTAGTTAGTTAGGCTACCCTATAAGGGACGCCTTCCCCCAAGGACATGCGTGTTAATAAAAAATAGACTCAGACAAAACTATATCTGCCAAAAGAATTTAATTGGGGAGGGTATTCTTGTGCTGCCTCCGGACTCAAGGAAAGTAAAATCCCAGGTACGAATTTTTCCTTTCCCCTATCGTCCTCCGGCAGCACAGTATGGGATTTTTATATATCTCAAAGGGAGGGATTTTTATTCAAGGCTGCAGACAGAACCCCAGTACCGAAGGCTGAGCTCCTAGCATTAATGTCCAGTCAATAGTATGTTACAAACGTCAGAGATGAGGACCATGATGCCACATTGCAAATGTCTTCAATAGGGACTTGCGCTGCTTCTGCCCAGGATGTTGCTTCTGCTCTTGTGGAATGAGCTTTGAGAGGAAAAGGTGGAGGGAAGTCTTCCAGAGAATAAGCTTCCAAAATCGTTAATTTCTAACGATAATTTGTTTTCCCTTAGTCCTAACAGCAGCACAGATGGGGTTAACCACCCCCCGTGGACTGGCAGGACCGGCGGAATGTTTAATGAGCCCAAGACTAATAACTCAATTTAACAATTAAGTATCTCCTTAAAAGGAGGAAGTCAACCCCCAGCCCACTGTGTTTATAGCAAGAATAAAACTAGACTTACTAGGGTGGGAAATTTGTGTGCTGCTGTTAGGACTAAGGGAAAACAAATTATCGTTAGAAATTAACGATTCCCTTACGTCCTACCAGCAGCACAGATGGGGAGATAGCAAGAAGAAACCCCTAGGGAGGGCCTTCCTGCCTGGCAGAACTAAGAAAAGTCTGCCCAAAGGCCGAAACTCAGCTAGACTGGCATCTAGTCTATAATGGGAGATGAATGTCGATTCAGAGCTCCAGGAGGCAGCTTTGCAAATCATGTTGAGAGGCAGAAGATTCCTCTCGGCAAAAGAAATAGCCACAGCTCTAGTAGAGTGGGCCTTCACGAATCCTGGAGGTCCAGATTGTGGAGACAAAGGATTCCTTAATAGCCTCCTCAATCCACCGACTGATGGAAGGTTTGGATGCCTTATAGCCTTTAAACTTACCGGCAACAGGATTAGCAGATTCTCATCTTTCCTGAACTCCTTGATCTATCCACATAGATCCGGAGACATCTCGACGTCCAGAGGATGTCTAGCAGGTTCCTAGGAGGAGGTAGATCTCACAGAACTGAGGAATACCTGGATGTTCTGGAAGGAAGGAACTTTAGGCCTACAATACGGGAGGAATCTAAGAAGGTCCCGGTCATGTAAGAATAGGGCTCATGTGCTGAGAGAGCTTGAAGCTCAGAGACCCTCTTGGCCAAAGTCACTGCAAGGAGAAACACAAACTTCCAAGTGACGAACTTGATGTCCACCTCCTCTAACGGTTCAAAGGGGAGATGCTAACCCCTGAGAACTACTGAAAACCCATTGAATAAAGGGGTCTCAGTACTGTAGGCTTTTATCTTTCAGCTCCTTTAAGGAACCGTTTGATCAGCGGGTCCTGAGAAAAAAGCCTGTTCAAGGCAAGCTGAGATGGCTGAAACTTGAACCTTCAGAGTAGTAGCCTCTATCAAGGCCGTCTTGCAGGAACTGAAGGATAGCGGAGAGGGGCGGATCTGCAGACGCCACCTCAGTTGAGGTACAACAGGATGAGAGTAGGCTCTCTTGGTAGAGTCCGCTCTAGAATGAGACAGCGTTCTCAGGACCGACTCTAAAAGCCCTTCTATTCTGGGAAGGGACTGATCAACCTCCAGGCTGTCAGGTTGAATCTGTGCAGATCTGAGCAGAGGTGAGTGTCCCACGACACCAGGGTCTGCTGTGGGGAGCCTCCAATATTGTCCTCGACTCAACTGGGTGAGCTAGGTAAACCAGGATCTCTTCGGCCAAAACAGTATGATGGCTATCACTGAGGCCTGATCCTGACGGATTTTCATCAATACCCTCGGTATCATGGAAAAGGGAGGGAAGATGTAAGCCAGCCTGAACCTCCAGGATATTGACAGAGCGTCTAACGCCAGGGGTTGTCCTCCTGTAGAGGGAGCAGAACCTCTCCACCTTGGCATTGAACCTTGTTGCCATGAGATCACACCTCTGGCATACCCACTTGAGGACTATCTGCTTAATTCTCCGGATGTAAAGACCACTCCACCGACGGAAGACCGCGGCTCAGCCGCTATCATATTGAGGGAGCCTTGGATGTGGATTGCAGATAAGTGGGAAGGTACAACTCTGCCTAATCCAGAATCACCCCGATCTCTGACAAGAGGGGAAGTGATCTCGTGCCTCCCTGCTGGTTGATGTGAAGTACCGCAGTCACATTGTCTGACTGGACTTTCACCGCTTGCCCCTGATCTGAGGGGCTAAGTGAAGGAGGGCTAGCCGATAGCTTGAATCTCGCGGAGATTGATGAAAAAGCCACTCCTGAGGAAACCAGGTCCCGTGAACTGGAGAGTCGTCTAGGTGAGCGTCCCAGCCTACTTAGGACGCATCCGTAGTCAATATGACCCAGACTGGCTGGGTCATAGACTTCCGTCTAAAAGATGGCACCACCATCTGAGGGAATACAGAGTTTGCCAAGTCAGGGAGCACAGGGAGTTTAGCCCAGCAGGGCTGCCATTCCATTAGGAGAGGACCTCCGACTGTTTAGAGGGCGGAGGTGCCATAGAGCCTAAGGGACTGCTTCCGCAGACGCTGACATGAGCCCCAACATCTTCATGAGAGTCCGGATTGGAACTCGCGGAAAGGAACTTGCCGTGTTCTGAACCCGGAATCTTCTTTCTGGAATCAACTGGAGCGACATCCCAGTGGAGTCGATTATAAAGCCTAGATATCTTACTGAAGTCGACGGGCTCACGCTCGACTTCTACCAGCTGATGATCCAACCTAGGTGGAACAGAAAGGAGATTATTACCTGAAGACGTTGGGTTAGGACCGCTAGAGCAGAGGCTTTCAAAGCCAGTCGTCCAGATAAGGAATGATGGTCAGTCCTTGAAGCCTCAAAGCCGCCACCACAGAACCACCACCTTGGTAAAGTGTGAGGGGCAGAAGAAATGCCAAAGGAAGGGCAACAAACAGAAAATGCCTGACGACACCGGACACCTGGACCGTGATCCTGATATACTTCCTGGAACCAGGATGGATCAGGATGTGCAGATATGCATTATTGAGGTCCAGGGTTGCCATCACGCCTCCAGGATTGACGACGTGAACTACTGACCTGATGGTTTCTACACGAAACTTCACCTTCCTTATTAATCGATTGAAATATCTCAGATCGATAATCATCCGGAGATCTCCTGAAACCTTGGGAACCAGAAAAACTGGTGAATAGATCCCTAGGCCCCGTTCTCCTGCCGGAACCTCCTCCAGAGCCCCTTTGCAAATGTAGTCCTGAATGTAGGCCTCTAGGATCGCCTCCTTGGCAGCTTGTAGAAGGTTGATCTTGACAAACCTGTCCAGAGGAATAGAGGTGAGGTTGACTAAATAACCGTTGTAAATGATATTCAGGACCCAGGGATCCAAGATCTCTTGGATCCATTCTTCTCAGAAGTGGGAGAGACAACTCCCGACGGGTACATGAAGCTTAGGAATGGAGAAGCTTATTGGCAGGAGTAACAGGAATTAACCAAGAGCCTCGCAGAGGCCGGTAGTCAGGAGGTGGAATTTTCCATCTTGGCTCCTCCACGAGAGCACCTCAGACCCTTTTGCTGTGCTCTCCAGCCACTACAAGAGCTTGTTTGCTGGCCAGACCCCAGGGCCATGTTATATATAGGCCCCTGACACTATTTGATAGTATTGTTACAGGGTGCCAAAGGCGCACTTGGTCTCCCATGAGCCACAGACCTGCTGCTTAGCTTCAAGAGCAAGGATCTGTGCTTGGCCTCGTTCCCAGGACTTGCTTTGCTAGCGGGGAACTTCTTCGCTAGCTTCAACTGGAGCTGTGCGGTATCGCACAAGAAGTCCGTAGCCAGGTTGATGGTCTTGAAAGCAGCCAGTATGTCGTCCTGGAAAAACCTCTGGTTCACATCAACTTGAATTTGATCCATACGAGATCGGAGGAACGTAGAGACTTCAAAGCCGCTATGGCTATGGCTGTGGAAGCGAAGCCGCAGCTGCCGTAACACCCCGTCTTAGTGTGCACTCTGCAAGGGGTCCTGCAGCTAGACCCATCGTCTGCAGGAACCAGAGTGCGCTTGGACAACTTGGCGATAGCCATGTCCACCTTGGGAATGGATCCCCAC
This sequence comes from Bufotes viridis, assembly GCA_033119425.1. Lineage (NCBI taxonomy): Eukaryota > Metazoa > Chordata > Amphibia > Anura > Bufonidae > Bufotes > Bufotes viridis. Next base: position 25,557,340 of record CM065597.1, on the reverse strand, counting down.
GAATCCACCAAGGGTTAAGCCATCAGAAACATGGATTTAAACTTCTTTGTTAAAACCGGACCTTTTCCAGGTTTTTCCACTCTATATCATGACAGAGAGGAGGGTCTCATCCGCTTTAAAGACACGAGGTGCCCGAGCGGGAACGGAGGCTCCCACAGTCAACATCATGGTCCCCGACCTGATGGACTTAAGCAACTTCTGTGTTTTTCCAGGGGAGAAAACACAACGTCAGCTCCTCCTCGTCCGAGGAGGAAGAAACTAAGGAGACCAAGAAGGTCTCTCTACTGGGACAGAGGTCTCCATAGGGGCCTGGGCACAAATAGGAAGCCTTTCCATCCAGCAGGCCTATGACTCCTTTAACAAAGCCATTGATACATATCCTGCAACGTAGGTTCACTAGAGGGCAGAACCCTCCAACGGCAGCTGTAACACCTGGTGTAGGTCAAGTCAACACACCCAGGGATTCCCAACCGGTCTCCCAAGCTGGTCTTAGCCCAGCCTTAAGCTGTTTAGCTTCTGCGGTCTCACGAGTGCAGGTATGATCAGCTTACAATAACCGTTGACTGCTGCAATGGTAGCAGGATAGATGCTTCCTCTTGGATCCACTTTCCTGCCTTCCGAATCCCGCGGCATCACTGCGGGAAAAAAACAAACAAAGGGACAAATAAAACATTTGTACACCACCTATCTACACAGGAAAGGTAGAAAACAGACCGGAGGCAGCTGAGGAAAAAACACCACAAGAGGAACAACACCAATTTTAGGACTCTGGGATCTAGCTGAAAAAGCATATGTAGCCAGAGACTGAACTGGAGCACACAGCCTCCCAAAATAGGGGAAAGGGAGGGATAGCCAATCCACCCCTCCCCCAGCAAATCCTCCACAGGAAGATGCATAAAAAAATCGCATCTATGAAAAAATCGTGCCCGTGAAAAAATCACGGCAGGATTACCCGGAGGTGATGCAAAAGGAGAGTCCCCGCATCACCTCCGGAAGATGGCGGCGCACAGGACCGGGAATCCTGGCCAAGGACGCCGCCAAAATACCCAGCCAGGCGCAACTGCACGGGGCCGGCAGCAATAAGCTGCCGGCCAAACTGACAAGGTAGGAAAAAATAACGAAAAGAAGGCTCCCCGCACTTTCCATAAGAAAGGGGGGAACAAAACCGCCTAGTCCACCTGTCCAGGAGGACAGAAAAAAACACAGTGGGCTGGGGGTTGACTTCCTCCTTTTAAGGAGATACTTAATTGTTAAATTGAGTTATTAGTCTTGGGCTCATTAAACATTCCGCCGGTCCTGCCAGTCCACGGGGGGTGGTTAACCCCATCTGTGCTGCTGGTAGGACGTAAGGGAATAGTTGATTTTATCCATCTAGCCAGAGAGTCCCTGGAAGGGAGATGAACCTTTCTGGGACCAGCAAACAGAACAAAGAGGTTTTCAGTCTTTCTAAACTCTTTAGTCCTTTCAAGATAAATCTGCAAAGTTCCTTTTACATCAAGTGTATGTAACAGGTCCTGTTGTTCATCAACTGGATCGGGGAGAAACACTGGAAGGAATGCTTCCCTATTTTTATTAGCCACAGAGGGCACTTTGGGCAGAAAAGCTGGAACTGTCCGTAATAATACGACATCAGGGAGGAAGCATATATATGGAACTTTTGACGACAAAGCTTGTAGTTCTCCCAGTCTCTTTTCTGATGTTATCGCCGTGAGAAAAACTGCCTTATAGGATAGCCATTTGATGTCTACATCCTGTAAGGGCTCAAACGGTGTGGATGTAAGTCTCTTTAGAACTATAGAAAGGTCCCAAACAGGGGTAGGATCTCTATGCATTGGCTTTAATCTTCTCACTGCCTTAAAGAATCTAAAGATTAGGGGGTGATGAAGAAATGTATTCTCTGTCATAGAGTTTATGGCGGTCATATGGGTTCGCAAGGTATTAGGCTTGAGACCCTTTTGAAATCCGTCTTGAAGAAATTGCAGGATTGAAGAGATCTAAAGCTGTTCTTGACCAGACTCGGACATCCAGGAGATAAATTTCTTCCAAATTTTCGCATATTTCATGTTGGTGGAGTCTTTACGGGAAACCAGTAACGTGTCAATAACTGATTCTGAAAGACCCTTTTCCTCTAACTTAGATCTCTCAGCCTCCAAGCCGTAAGATGTAGACGGTCTAGGCTCTGATGGTAAAGGCCGTTCTGTAGAAGAAGATCCGGACAAAGCGGAAGTTTCCAGAATTCCCCTCTGGACAGATGGAGAAGGAGGCAGAACCATGACTTCCTGGGCCAAAAAGGGGTTATTATTATAACTACTTGTGGTCTCTCTTCCATTATCTTCCGTAAGATTTTCGGTATGAGAGGTACAGGAGGAAATATGGAGGTAGAGAGGTTCTTCCAATCCATTGAAAAGGCGTCTACCACTGCAGGCCTGTCGGAAGTTCTCAGGGAACAACTTCTTGTTTCTTGCCGAGGCCATTAGGTCCCAGGTTGGACACCCCCATTTGGCTATAATGTTCTGGAAGACCAAATAATTCAGTTCCCACTCTGCCTGGTTGATTTTTTTCCTGCTCAGAAGATCCGCTTGAGTATTCGAGCAGCCTCTGATATGCACCGCTCTTAACTCCTGAACATGTAATTCTGCCCATTTGAAAATCTTCTTGCATAGATCTAGAAGGAGGCTGTTTCTCGTCCCTCCTTGTTTGTTTAGATAGAACACTGTAACCAGATTGTCCAATCTGATGAGAACTGCCTTCCCTGTTATTTAGGTCTTGAAACGAAGACGTGCTAACAGGACCGCTTTCAATTCCCTGTAGTTGGACGACTGCATCTTCATGGAGACTGTGTCTATCTGGAGACCCAGAAAGATCTTGGATGTTGCAGGAACAAGGTCCGACTTCTTCCAATTTAAAAGGAACCCTACTGTTTGAAGAATTTTTATTGTTTCTTCTAAGTGCTGCTGCAGTAGGGCTCCTGATTCCGCTACGACCAGCCAATCTTCTAAATAGGGGAAGATCTGAATCCCCCGAAGTCAAAGATATGCTGCAATAATGATAACGACTTTTGTAAAAATCCTCGGAGCAGAGCACAGGCCGAACGGAAGAGCCTTGAATTGGTAATGCAGTATTTATTTTCCTCTCCTGACAGCAACTCTTAAAAACTTCCTTGATCCTGGATGAACAGGAATGTGTAGGTATGCGTCCCTTAAATCCAGAGATGACAACATAAACTGGTTTCTTCTGAGAACCGCAGTGATGGACCTGATTGTCTCCATCTTGAAATGTATCTTTTTCATGGAGCGATTTACAAAACGAAGATCTATTATTAGCCGACTTTTGCTGCCAGGCTTGGGAACACGAAAAACTCTGGAATAGACTCATGAGAATTTTTGATGATCTGGAACAGGCTCTAGTGCGTCTTTTTCTAAAAATTCCTGAAGTAGACGCAAGATAACCGGATCTTTTCCTTCGTTGAGAAGAAACCTGTATCTTGGGAGATGGTTGAACTCCAGAGCATAACCTCTCTGAATCACATTCAGCGCCCAAGGATCTGAAGTAATGTTCCGCCAACTGGAATAGAAGAACTGAAGCCGTCCGCCCACTTTCTGACTTCTGGTGTCAGAATTCAGACTTAGGGGGTCTGTTATCTTCATTTTTCTTTCTTGATCTTTCTGAAGCCGTCCAGGTTCTACGGTCAGATCTCCTACAATTGGAACGTCCTCTGAAGGAGGATCTTCTAGTATCCTGACTTCTGTAGGGTACGAAAAAATCTACCTTTTTCTCTGCGATTAGGCTGTGGAAAACGTAACGCCTTATCTTCCAAGTTGGCTTCCAGAAGTTTGTCCAGATGGAACCCAAATATCTTCCCAGGCTCGGAAGGAAGGGAACATAGGTTACTCTTTGATGATGGATCACCAGACCAGAGTTTGAGCCATAAAGCTCTTCTGACCGAGTTTGAGAGAGCCATGTTCTTAGCAATGAGTCTTACAGAATAGACAGGAAAGTCGCAAAGAAACTCCGCCGCCAGCTTTAGTGTTGATAGTTGCCGGAGTAGATCTTCCCTGGATACGCCGTCTTCCAGATCTCTGCCTAATTGGCTCAGCCAAATTCTGAGGGCCTGCGCTACCGGAACTGTAGCCAAAGCTGCCTTGTTCATAGAAGCCAGATAAGAATGTAGTCTCTTAAGGAGGCCATCCGCCTTTTTGTCCATAGGCTCTTTTAACAATGCGGAGTCATCAGAGGGAAAAAACTATCTTTTTGCTAGTCTCGTGACTGCTGCATCAACTCTGGCCGGGGTCTCCCAACTCATGGATTCAGTCGGATCTGTCTTATAGATATTCTTGAATCTTGATCCCAAATTAATTCTACCGACAGGTTGCTCCCATTCCTTATGCATTATCGCGTCAAGGACAGGATGGCTGGGAAACACAGGCGCCTTCTTTTTTGGAAAATAAAAAAGATCTTCCTCTTCACGACTACCAGCTTTTCCCTTACTGGCCTTCATGATATTTTTGACCTCTTTTATTAAACGGTTTGCATCCTTCTTATTGATTAAGAAGTTATCCTTCATGATGGGTGCTTCAGATTCAGAGGAAATTTCAGCTTCTGAACGCAAGGACTCCTCAGAAGAAGACGGGGATAAATACGGTTTTCTAGAACCTTTCTTTTTAGATTTCTTTAAGAATGATTTAAATAAAGACATGATTTTTCTTGTCTCTACATCAGAATCAGAATCCGGCTGAGTACAATTTTCACAGATAGTAGAAGGGTAGTCTGCCGGCAATTGACGTAGGCATGAAATACAAAGCGAAGATTAAGACTTCAGTCTTTTCTGTGGAGGTGGAGTGTCCTGCGCATCACGGTGGCACCTGACGCAGAGATCTTGGTCAAAATCATCTGGAAGAGGTTGTTCACATCCTTGACACTAGGGATGTCCCGATACCGATACCGGCATTTTCACGAGTACTTGTACTCGTGAAAATGCCGCCGATACCGCTGCCGATACCGGAAGTTCCGGTTCGGCAGCTCCTATACACTATTGAAGGAACCCTAACCTCTATTAATGTGGCCAGAATTACTAACTATTGATGCGCAGTCTCCCTCAGGTCAGGCGCTCAGTCCCTCCATGCTCCTCCTGCCCCGCCTGCCTTCTTCATTCATAACAGTGGGCGGAGCGGGCAGGCGGGACATGAGGCGCATGGAGGAACTGAGAGCTCAAGCTGCCCGATTCCTCCAAGCACCTCACGTCCCTCCTGCGCGCTCCGCCCACTTTATGAATTTAGAAGGCGCGCTGGGCAGGAGGAGCATAGAGAGACTGAGCGCCTAACCTGAGAGAGACTGCGCATTAATAGTTAGTAATTCTGGCCACATTAAAAGAGATTAAGTTTACGTCAATAGTGTATAGGAGCTGCGGGGCCGGCGTATGAAAGAGTCAAGCTGCACCGGTCTCAGAACACCGGCCCCTGCGAGTGTAAACTGCCCCCCACACACACTATGATGGCACTTATGGGGGTCTGTGGATAACACTAATGGGGGATCTGTGGATGACACTAATGGGGATCTGTGGATGACACGTATATAGCATAAGATGCTATATATGTGTCATCCACATAGCCCCCTAACTGTGTCATCCAGAGATCCTCCCCCATTAGTGTCATCCAGAGATCCCTCCCCCATTAGTGTCATCCAGAGATATCCCTCCCATTAGTGTCATCCAGAGATATCCCTCCCATTAGTGTCATCCAGAGATCCCCTCCATTAGTGTCATCCAGAGATCCCCCCATTAGTGTCATCCAGAGATCCCCCCCATTAGTGTCATCCAAAGATCCCCCCATTAGTGTCATCCAGAGATCCCCCCCATTAGTGTCATCCACAGATCCCCCATTACAGCGTCATCCACAGATCCCCATAACAGCGTCATCCACAGATCCCCATAACAGCGTCATCCACAGATCCCCCATAACAGTGTGTCATCCACAGATCCCCCATAACAGTGTGTCATCCACAGATCCCCCATAACAGTGCCATCCACAGATCCCCCATAACAGTGCCATCCAGAGATCCCCCATAAAAGTGACATCCACAGATCCCCATAACAGTGACATCCACAGATCCCCCATAACAGTGCCATCCAGAGATCCCCCATAAAAGTGACATCCACAGATCCCCATAACAGTGACATCCACAGATCCCCCATAACAGTGCCATCCAGAGATCCCTCATAACAGTGACATCCACAGATCCCCATAACAGTGCCATCCAGAGATCCTCCATAACAGTGTCATCCACAGATCCCCATAACAGTGTGCCATCCAGAGACCCCCCATAACAGTGTGCCATCCAGAGATCCCCCATAACAGTGCCATCCAGAGATCCCCCATAACAGTGCCATCCAGAGATCCTCCTTAACAGTGTCATCCACAGATAACCCCATAACAATGTCATCCAGAGACCCCCCATAACAGTGTGCCATCCAGAGATCCCCCATAACAGTGCGTCATCCACAGATCCTCCATAACAGTGTCATCCACAGGTCCCCCATAACAGTGACATCCACAGATAACCCCATAACAGATCCCCCTGGTGGCACATTGGTTGGAAAACACTATTATATTCCCATTTATTAATTTATTAACACTTGTACAAAGGAAAAGAAAAGCCACAGCAACAAAATTCCAACGCGAACGGGGAAGCGGCGGCGCCTGCGTGTCACGAGGTGTTCCACGCGGGAGACCGGAAGTTCGTAGTACTCACTTCCGGGAGAGGGATCACGCCCGGCCGCTTTGAATGTCCCCGCTGCTGAAGTACAGGCTGTCTTCAGGGATTGCGCCGGAGTGGATGGGAGTGGAGCCAAGGAACCACCATGGCTATTCCCACTCCAGGGCCTGAAAATAAACCTTGCAACAAGGTATGAAGGCCACGGGATGTCCGCTATGCGTCCTGAAGGTGGGCTCATCCTATAGAACGGAGGACAAATAAAAAACACGCATGTCCTTAGGGGAAGGTGTCTCTTATAGGGTAGCCTAACTAACTAACTACTAATTAATTGATTTATTTTACTAGGTGGGCAGTCCTAGAGGAAGAGGATGACAACCTATTAACCCATACTGTGCTGCCGGAGGACGATAGGGGAAAAGCCATGTGCTGGGCAAGTTAAGACACTTCATCTCTGCCTGGGAAGAAATAGGAGCCTCCCCGTGGGTAGTAACTACTTTAAAAGAGGGCTTAAAACTAGAGTTCTTATCCCCTCCCCCAGATCGGTTCATTATAAACAAAAAGCTGTCTCAAAGGGTAAGGCCTCATGCTCACGAACGTATTTTCTTTCCAAGTCCGTCCCGTTTTTTTTGCGAACCATATGCGGAACCATTTATTTCAATGGGTCCGCAAAAAAAACGGAAGGTACTCCGTGTGCATTCTGTTTCTGTATGTCAGTTTTTCCGTTCCGCAAAAAAATAGAGCATGTCCTATTTTTTTCTAGTTTGCGGACAAGGATAGGCATTATTACAATGGATCCGCAAAAATAATAGATCCGCAAAAAAAAAACAATGCCATACGGAACGTCATCCGTTTTTTTTGCGGACTCGCAATTTGCGGACCGCAAAACACATACGGTCGTGTGCATTAGGCTTAAAACTAACATCTCTGGAATTAGAAATCTAATCTCTTATATCCAGTCCCAGAACATCAATACGGCAAAGGTTTCTATTCACCGATATTTCTCGTGCAAAAACCAAACGGATCCTTCCATTTGATAATAAATCTAAAATCCCTGAACAGATCCATCATCTACAAAAAAATTCAAGATGGAGACTATAAGATCCACCATAAACTTTCTCCCTCTGTTTCATTGTGACTCTGGACTGTTTCATGGTGACTCTGGACCTTCAAGACACATACTATCATGTCCCGATATGCCAGAGTCATCGAAAGTATCTAAGAATCGCTGTCTTCATAGGGGATCAGTTACGCCATTCTCAGTTCGGAGCCCTCCCATTCGGACTCTCCTTGGCTCCAAGAGTATTTTCAAAGATCAAGGCGGAGGTCATAAAATACCTTCACCTAAGGCCTCATGCACACGAACGTATTTTGGGTCCGCGTCCGAGCCACATATTTTGCGGCTCAGGCGCGGACCCATTCATTTCAATGGGGCCGCAAAAGATGCGGACACACTTCGTGTGCTGTCCGTGTCCTTTGCTCCATTCCGTGGCCCTGTAAAAAAAAATAGAGCATGTCCTATTCTTGTCCATTTTGCAGACAAGAATAGGCATTTCTACAATGGGCTGCGTTTGCGGAACGGAATGCGGAACAGCTTCCGTGTTTTGCGGATCTGCGGTCGTGTGCATGAGGCCTAAAGGGGATTCTAATTGTGCCATATTTGGACAACTTCCTGATTGCTTCACCCTCAGTGGAAGTTCTACGATCCCACCTTTCCCAAGTGCAAGAATGCTATACCACCTTGGGGTGGATTATAAATTTCAAAAAATTAGACCTGTCTCCAGATCAGAGGAAGCTCCTCCTGGGGGTACTCCTAGACTCTCGTCTGCTAATGTCTTTTTTACCTGTAGAAAAACGGAACACTCTATTTCAGAAAATCTCTCAGTTCTGCAGCCAAAGGGCTTCCTCCATAAGGAATATCGTGACCATCCGAGGTCTTCTGATGGCAACAATCCTGTCGGTCAGATGGGCTCAGAGTCACACTAGGAACCTTCAAGCCTTCCTCATATCCTTCTGGGATGGAACCAATTCCGCTCTAGAAAAACGTGTTTTCGTTCCCAATTCCGTAAAAGAATATTTGATATTGTGGAGAATAGAAAAGAACTTGCAGACAGGGGTCTGTTGGCGCCAGGAAAAACAGAAGATCGTGACCACAGAAGCCAGCAGTTCTGGATGGGGTGGTCACTCAGAAGGAAAAGTAGTTCAGGGCAGATAGATCAAAGATATGTTAGATGCTTCCTCCAATCTGAGAGAACTCTCATCTATCTACAAAGTCATTGTTTCCCTTCACACACCCCTGTCTCCAAAACATATTAAAAAAGTGTTGTCGGACAATACCACAGCAGTAGCTTACCTGAACAGACAGGGAGGGACCAGAAGCCGTTTTTCTTTGGGCAGAAAAGAATCTTGTATCCTTGTCAGCAGTTCATGTGAAGGGAGTGAACAATGCAATAGAAGCCTTCCTCAGCCGCCGGACTTTGAAGGAAGGAGAGTGGTCCCTGAATTATCAAATATTTCAGCAGCTCTGCGTAAAGTGGGGAGTTCCGGATCTAGATCTATTTGCCACAAAGAACAACAGGTAAAACAAAAAATTTTGCTCCCTCTCCTGACGGGACCAGCTGTTATGGGTAGATGCACTATCCAAACCATGGCCGAAGACTCTTCTTTTTGCTTTTACTCCCTTCAGTTTGATTCCAAGAGATCTGAAGAAGGGGCTCAGGTAATATTCATTGCTCCATTTTGGCCAAGAAGGTCTTGGTTCCTCCTTCTGCTCAGGCTGTCTGCAGGGATATTCTGGACTTTTCCATCAACACCGGACCTTCTCCACCAGGGTCCGGTATTTCATCCCAAAATAAACCAACTCAACCTGACAGCCTGGTGGCTGAACGCCTCGCCTTAAGACGAAAATATTTGTCTGATGCAGTAATTTCCACACCGATGTTGAGTCGAAGGCCTATAACATCTAGAATTTATTTAAGAACCTGGAACACTTTCCTGTCCTTTTCAAATAATCACTTTTCTCCAGACATTCCACAAATTTTAAGTTTTTGCAGGCAGGGTTGGATAAAGGTCTCCGACAAAATGTTTTTTCTTGTAGCCATAACGACTGCTAGGAGGATTGGAGAAATCCATGCTTTCTCTTACAAACCTCCATATCTTACGATTCTGGACGACCGCATAATCCTCAGGTTTGTCCTTCCTTCCCAAGGTTGTTTCCAGGTTTCATTGTGAACAGGAAGTTCCGTTGCCTTCCTTCTGCCCGTCTCCGACTACGGATAAAGATAGAAAATTCCACAACCTGGATGTTAGAAGGAGTGTGTTATCTTACCTGAACACCACCGGTAACTTCAGACGGTCATATCATCTCTTTCTCCAATATCAGGTCCTAACAAGGGACAGGCAGCCAGCAAATAATCTATAGCAAGATGGATCAGAGATATGATTGCCTTTGCCTATGTCCAGAAGAATCTTCATCCTCCTACCAGAATAAGAGCTTACTCTACTAGGGCTGTGTCATCTTCCTGGGTGGAGTCTACTTCGGTCTCATTGGACCAGATTTGCAGGGCCACGTGGGCAAGCCCAATTACTTTTTTCAATCATTATAAATTGGATATTCTCAAGAACCAAGACTTGTCTTTTGGTCGCAAGGCTCTTTCTGCTGTGGTCCCTCCCTAGAGCAGATTACTCTGTTAATCCTCCTTTGAGTGCCGTTGTGGAGGAACTGGGGAAAAGGGTTAATTACTCTTACCTGTAATTGGTTTTTCCAATAGCCTCCACAACGGATTTTCCCTCACTTTTATTTTATTTTTTCAAATGATGTAATTTGTTTATGTTTAACACATATTTGTTCTTGCATCACTTCCGTGTCCTCTCTTATTGACTGAATAGGTGAGGGGAGGAGGCCATTTTAAATCATGTGCTTCTGCGTTGTTTCCTGTCCTGGGGGTGGGGACACTCTCCTGTAAGTGCCGTTGTGGAGGCTATTGGAAAAACCAATTACCGGTAATCAACCCTTTTCTCCAACTCTACCCACAAGTGTTTGATTGGGTTGAAGTTTTTTTTTTGGGGGGGGGGGTTACGGAGGTGCGATCCAGCACCTCTACTTCATTGTCATTGAACCATTTCTTCGCCAATCTCGAAGTATGCTTCTGGTCGTTGTCCTGCTGGTACACTATTTCTTCCTTTTCATACCCATAGTACTCAAGTGTACGAAGTAACTTGTCTTGTAGAATACTCACATATAGCTCAGCATTAAGACCACCATCAATCAGGCTTCCTCCACCGAACAGTTCCTCCACCACAGAACCTGACAGTTCCTTCAATTTCTCGATCCATTAGTCCCCTTTTCTCTTGTTTCTTTCAGACCCATTTGCACCCATCAGAGCCAATTGACTTTCATCTCGTCGCTCAGAATCACCTGTTTCCAATCTTTCACTGTCCACTGTTCGTACTTTTTTGCAAGCTCGAGCCAGCACTTCTTATGATGATTTTGAAATTGAGGCTTCTTCACCTTTTTTCGGGCCACCATTCCAGGCTTGTGTAATGCGGTCGCACAGTGCTTGTATGGACATCTGTGATCTCCGTATTACGAAGCATACGAGCCTGCTCCACTACCATGTTTGTCGTGCCAGAACTGATAGACGTTGTGATGAGCCGATTTGTTGACTCTGATATCTTGCCTGGACGTCCACCTATTGGCTTTGGAATGGATGGGCGGACTTCATTTCGTATTCTTCCAACCGTCATGGCCCTCACATGATGCAGTTTGGCAATTTTCAAAACATCGTTACCCATTTGCTTGTCATTGTATGCTCAGGGGTCTCTATTTAATTAGTGATTAATTTGATTAATTGAGAAATTCCATCGGTACTACTATTACAAAGGGGCAGAAATACCTAAACACCCCCACCCCCAAATATTTGTGCTGCTGTTAGCACTAAAGGAAAACAGATTAACATTAGAATCAATATTTTCAAAGTGGTGAATATAACCTTAAGATTTTCCCTGACAGAAAATGGGCGATAATAGGACAATAGTTTTTATTCAACTGAGAAGCAATTTTAGATAAGTTAGACTTTAGATTTATTGCCATTTAATTGAAACCTTGTATCGCAAAGCAATAACCATATTAAAAAACATATGTACATACAGGCCATTTTGGCTAATGTTTTGCCAACATCGACATCTAACAGAAACTATACAATATGAAGTAAAGATTTCGAAATATGAAGAGTCAAAAGGGTTAACCTCTTCATATAACACTGATGGAAGGATAGAGTCTTAGATCTGACATCCTGGTTATGTACAGATATGCTGTGCAGTAACAGGAGGATTCCTGTAGAGATTTCTCACCTGTAGGAGTCTCCTCCCAGTTACCTGACGTCTCCTTCTCACCTGTATAGTAAGGAAACTGAAAGTTGTAAGGATTTCCCACGGCTGCCGTGTCTCCCGTCACTTGAATTCTAAACGTTAGAGAGAAGATTTCTCCACATTATGAAAATAAAGGAATTTTTCTCCCGTAGACTGGACTATAAAAGGAGAAAGATGGAAGGGCTTGAGATAGAGCTGAGATCAACAGCAGAGAAGCACAAGACAACCAAGCAGGTGAGTGTCTTCTCCTGGGTGTATACAGATTAATGGGAACCAGTACACAGTCTGTGATTATGGACATCAGATATGGTTTAGTAACTCATCTCATATTCACAGATTTCCAGAGAGAAGAAAAGGTTGAAGCATTCAGCAGTAAGCATTGACCATGGATCTCAGATTGTTGGCTTTGCTGGTTTCTCTGGTTGCGGTGGGTGGACGTCCACACAGGAGACTCTGCCCTTTGTTCCAGCACTCATCCATGTCTACCTCCGAAGTGAAGTCCCTCAGACATCTGCGAAATGATCAGGTCAGTGTGAAGCACAGTTTTTATTTCCATTATGGTCATTGAAGCCCATTTCTAGAGTGATATGAGGACATTGCTTTGAGGGTTCATCGCTCCATAGCATCCAGAGGAGCTTCCTGAATGGCATGTATCAGTTTCAGATTAGGTTATAATACCTGAAAACTAACTGACCGAGCTCCTAGATGGAGGGGCAGGACCAGGGAGACAATTTTGGGTGTCCACATTGTGTAAACCTTATTTTTGTTCTTCAACAGCAAAAGAAAATATCCGGTGATGGAGTGAAATGTTACACCACCATGACTGGACACAAGACGTCTATATGTGACCTCAAGGTATGGAAATGAGATTCCACCAAAGCCCCTGTCATATCACCTAACTCTATAGAGGAGAAATGGCAGAACCCCTCATATCACATTTATATTTTCTTCTACAGCCGAGTGACCGCCTGATCCTGACCCTGGAACGAGTGTCGCTGACGCTGGACGTCCTGACTAATATGTCTACCTCTGACACTGTAACAAATTCCATGAAGGCTTTCCTTAAATTGAGGGACCAGCTGATAATCTGTGTAAGTTCCTCCTTCTTATCCTGTATGTCCATCACACTTCGGCCTGTGAAATGGACCCAACATGGTGTAAATTCCTTATATCCTGTTCTCCTTTACAGAGAGAGTTGCCTGAATACAGTGACCCTGCCTCTGAGCAGCTGGAGCCGTGGCTGAGTCATCTCCAAGATTTCAAAGACAAGGTACGTGTCTTACAGACGCTGCACACTGACAGTTTATGGGATAGTGTCTGTGTAAGGAGTAAAATGATGAAGAATTTAATGGAAATATTGAAAGCAATAGGAATGTTTTAGGTAGGAAGATAGAGAGTAGATTTAAATAGTGAAACTATTGGGAAGAGGGGGATGCAGCTGCAGGATGTTACTATCAGTGTCTGTCTGAGACTGCCTGCTGTGAGAGGGGAGAGGGAGCCTCCGGGGAGAGAACGGGTTTTGTAGTTTTTAATCCTATAAGCTGCTTTATTCTGCTGTTGGTTCTGCTGTGTGTTTCTCTTGTTGCTATGACCCATCTGGCACAGGATGATGGCACAACTGGACCCTAGAGCTGAGCTGTTAATCACACTACAGTCCTACCCACATCCAGTTACTCAGCATCAGGGGTGGACTGGCCATAGACCCTACAGAGAAATTTCCTTGTGGGCCGATGCCCAGAGGGCCACCTAAACCATCCTCTTAGCATAAAGCCAGGTACAAAAAGTTCTGATGCTCTCAGCCATAATTAATATAGGCAGTATTTTGTGCTGCACTGTAGTATCTGGGGCCACTTTTAGGTTTTTTTCCAGCGCCACTTTAAGTTCCCAGTCAGCCCCTGCTCAGCATTGTCACTACTTGGAGAAAGACTGTGGTGATCAGAATATAATGAGATATCTCGCTGTCCTCCATTATAGGCCTCCGCGCAATGTGTCCAGGACGCTGTCGTGCTCAACCTCATCTCATTAAGGATCCAAAATGTGATGTGTCCAAGTGATCCCTAGACTGTCTCCAAGATGGACTCTTTCTTAACCGTATGCACAAGGATCATCAAGACATCAGTTTCCTGACTTCTGTCACCAAATATTGTTCCGGAAATATGATAAGCTACCCGGAGGTTCAGCTGCTACTGTCCACATGACCTTTTATTATTATTTTATTTATTATTGTATTTATATTATATTATATAAATTATATTTATTATACATTGTAATATTTCTCTATTTATTCTATATCTAATGATATATTGTTCTGTACAGAGAGGTTTCATCCCTGGAGGATACATTGAGTTTGTTAAATTATATGCTGTTATTTATGAATGCTCCATTAAACAACATTTTAAAATATTCAATTCTGTTGGGTTTTTTATTTACTTGTCTGGAAAATAATTTTTTTACATTTATCACCAGGAAATTCACTGGTAAACTAAGGCCGATGTAGGGCTCGCTCAGCTGAATGTAATGATACCTTTCACTTAGCGATCCATTGCTTCATTCTGAAGAAAAAAAAAACAAATTTACTTACTTTACCGAAATTTTCATGTCCTCTAGTCCATAGGCGGCACAGGTACTCTAGTTACAACCAGACGGAGAAAGAGGTTAATACGCAGTAATGATAAATCAGTTAATCCAGGACCATGGACCCGATAAGGCTACTTTCACACTAGCGGCAGCCTTCTCCGGCAGGCTGTTCCGGCGCGTGAACAGCCTGCCAGATCTGTGCTGCAGCTAGTGCACGTGTGCTACGGGAGGTCTACGGGTCCATTGACTATAATGGCAGCGGCCGGAGTTCCGGCAGCAGCACGGCAAACATGCCGAGAGGTGGCCGGAATAAAACTACGACATGCAGAAGGGTGAAGCCAGTGTATTTTTGGGCTTACCAACAGCTTTCTTATTTTTGGCCCAGTACAGCTCAAATTTGCAGGAACTATCTCTAAAAAATTAGGGACAGTTCCTGCAAATTCAGGACTCATCGTGTGGGGGCCGAATCATATATTGCAGTTTAAGGAATGAAAGCTGAGCTGTCCTTGGTTGCTATGGGTAAGCAGTAAATGGAGATACAGCAGCTTATAAAGCCAGGACTGGACACTAAATAGAGGGAACTCTTCCTTTTAGGACCCTGTTTGAAGGAGCTGCAGCCCCTTCCTTGGACAGTCATATTACGTTGGTATTGCATTTCAGCTGCTTTCAATTGAATTAGCCTGGGCTGCAATAGCAAGCACAGCCACTATACAATGGATGGCGCTGTGCTTGGTATACTGTCAGTAGGCCATGGCCTCTTTAAGCAGCTGATCTATACTTCCCCACATTGCAGTTGGTAAGTTAAAGGGGTTCTCCAGGAATTACATGATTTTTTTTTAAATACCTAAATATTACTTTATTATAACTATATTCCAAAATACCTTTTACTAGTTATAATGAGTCATTTTGTCTGGGGAGCAATCATTAGGAGAAATAAAATGGCCACCGTCCTATTAGTGCACACAAAACCTGTCCTAATCACATAGGAGGACAAGTTAATTCACAACACTGAGCTAAAGAGCTGCTTCATCCTCTTCTCTGCTCTGCGTGTCAGTAATTATGATCCTGAATACAGATTATAAGATCTTCTGCTGAATTTCTGTGAGAATGGAGTTCATGAAGAGACAGGAGGATGTACAGGACATTAATGTGGGGCTGTGGTAATGTAGACTGTATACAAGTGCTGCTGATCATTAGTCACATCCCCACCTCCCCTCTGTACGTCATGTCTCCTCATGAACGCCATTCCTACAGAGATTCAGCTGAAGATCTTATCAGCTGTATTCAGGATTATAATCCCTGATAAGCAGAACAGAGAGAGGGATGAGGCAGCTCTTTAGCTCAGTGTTAGCTCAGTGTTGTGAAGTAACTTGTCCTCCTGTGTGATTAGGACAGGTTTTGTGTGCACTTATAGGATGGCTGCCGTTTTATTTCTCTGAATGATTGCTCCCCAGAGAAAATAAGCCATTATAAGTTATTGAAAGACCTAACAGTCCTTTTAAGGACTACAGAGTGTGTTTGACACCAGTGCAGCACCTTTTCTTTTTTAAGAAAGTTTGCTTCAGCATTATTAGGGACAGGCGTCACCAGGAATGGACAGATAGTGAAGGGCTTGAAAATCGCTTTTTTAACTACCCAAACTTCTAAAAGACAGAAATAATTTTTCTTGGGAAATTAACCTAACTTGTGCCACATCTGTGTGTGCGTTCAATCCGCAAACGTTATATTAATTACTCCAGCAGAGAGTGATTCATATTTTGGCCATAGTTAACTAGTTTTTGGCACATCTGTGTGTGCGTTTAAGCTGCAACCGTATATACAGTATTCCAGCAAAGAATACATTTTATTTAGGACAAATTTGTATCCAATATAGAACTACATCCAAATACAGTGTGTATATTAAAAATTACATTATCTCTGGCCTAGTGTAGTGCCCAAAATCTGTATTTTTCTGTATCCAGTACATTACAGCAAGTCAATAGAGTGTGTATTGTCAAAATTACATTATCTCTGGCCTAGTGTAGTGCCCACAATCTGTATTTTTCTGTATCCAGTACTTTACAGCAAGTCAATAGAGTGTGTATTGTCAAAATAGCATTAACTCTGCATAGTGTAGTGTCCAAAATCTGCATTTTTCTGTATCCAGTACCTTACTGGAAGCCAATAAAGTGTGTATTCTCAAAATTACATTATCTCTGGGCTACAGTAGTGCCCAAAATCTGTATTTTTCTGTACCCAGTACCTTATAGCAAGTCATTAGATTGTGTATTGTCTAAATTAAATTATCTCTGGCCTAGTGTAGTGCCCCAAATCTGTATTTTTCTGTATCCAGTACCTTATTGGAAGCCAATAGAGTGTGTATTGTCAAACTTACATTATCTCTGGGCCAGGATATTGCCAAAAATCTGTATTTTTCTGTATACAGTACCTTATAGCAAGTCAATAGAGTGTGTATTGTCAAACTTACATTATCTCTGGGCTAGTGTATTGCCCAAAATCTGTATTTTTCTGTATCCAGTACATTACAGCAAGTCAATAGAGTGTGTATTGTCAAAATTACATTATCTCTGGGCTAGTGTTTTGCCCAAAATCTGTATTTTTTTGTATCCAGTACCTTACAGCAATTCAATACAGTATGTATCATCAAAATTTACATTTTCTCTGGGCTAGTTTATTGCCAAAAATCTGTATTTTTTTGTATCCAGTACGTTACTGCAAGTCAATAGAGTGTGTATCGTCAGAATTACATTATCTCTGGCCTCGTGTAGTGCCCAAAATCTGTTTTTTTCTGTATCCAGTACTGTCCTGCATCAGAAAACTGTGTCTTTAGCGGATAGTAAAACAATCTGTGCCACATCTACAGACAAAACCATTAATATGAAGAAGGCGAGCACAAAGGGAGGGAGAAGTGGGCATGATGCTGATTGTGCAAGCAGAGGCCATGGCCCTGGGCGTGATTCTGATGGTGCAAGCAGAGGCCATGGCCCTGGGCGAAATGAAACTCTGCCTGCTGCCAGTGCACCAGAAAATACAAAAAAATCCACCTTACCCAGCTTCATGTCCAACTTAGCTGGGCGTGCAGGACAACACTATCCAAGTCGGACCAGTGCAATCAGGTGGTCGGTTGGATTGCAATAGATAATGCTTCCAGTCCAGTAAGCACCACCCTCTTTTCCACGAAGTCCAGTCTCTGTAGCCTCCCACCATGTCGCGTCTGGCCAAACAAGTGATCCCACACTCGGATATTTACATGACCTCTTTTCATCACCAGTACATGGTTTGGCTCCCTCGCCAAGCACGCTTGAAGAGGTACCTGAGATATTGTGCCCTTATTCCCAACTGCTTGAGCCTTCACAGTCTCAAGAAGATGACGGCAATCATTCGTTCACGAGGTGGATGATGATGAGACACTGTTGCCAATCACTGAGGTGGTGGTTAGGTCAAGTCAGGAGGATGAGCAGAGTGAGGAAGTGGAAGAGGAGGTGGTGGACGATGAGGTCACTGACCCAACATGGGAAGGTGAAAAGCCAAGCGAGGACAGCAGTACAGAGGGGGAGGGATCTGCAGCACAGCAACAGTCTGGAAGAGGCAGTGGGGTTGCAAAAGGGAGACATAAGCCCACACAGGCCTGCAACCGTTACAACGAGCACCCGCATGCGTAAATCTACCTTGCCAAGGGGTAGGTGTTCCGCAGTATATCGCTTTTTTGAGGAAAGTGCAGACGACAAAAGAGTGGTAGTTTGCATCCTGTGCCGTACCAAAATGAGCCCTGGCGTGAACACTAGCAACCTCACCACCGCCAGCATGATCCGCCACATGGCATTCAAGCACCCTAATAAGTGGGCCGAATGCCTGGGTCCACACTCTGTGTCTGCGGGTCCCACCACTGCCTCCTCTTCCCCCGTGTTACGCACTGCTGGCCAATCCCCTGTCGAAGGAACAGGCCCAGATGCCCCTCGCCCCTGCACATGTCGGCGGACGTCCCTCAGTACGTAGTCCCCAGCCGCCACTATTTTTCATGGTGTGCCGTGCCCGCCTTACAACAGCATTAGTCCCAGAACATGTGTCCCAGAGCTGCTGCAGCACTTGCGGCTTCCAGCTCACTGACTGTTGTGCGACGAGAGCATGGGGTGGAACTCTACGTTCTACATGTTGGCCAGGCTTTGTGAGCAGCAGTTGTGGAATACCAGATGCAACATGGTCGTCGCCTTTACAATCAACTGCCATTATTCACAAGCGAGGAGTGGGCATTGATGTCAGACCTGTGTGAGGTTTTAAAAAACTTTGATGAATCCACACAGAAGGTTAGTGGCAATAACGCTATTATCAGTGTAACCATCCCACTGCTGTGTCTACTCAAACGATTGCTGCTCACAATTAAGGAGGATGCTCTGAATGTGGCAGATGAGGTAATAGGGGAGGAGATGACACAGGGTGATAGCCAGACCTCCCCCATTTCGTCTTCTCAGCACGAATTGGGCCATGAAGAGGAGGAGGAGGAGCTGGAGACACTTGCCTCTGCTACAGAGGCTAGTACCCATGGAACTTTAATTCCATCTGTTCAGCGTGGATGGGCAGAAGAGGAGGAGGAGGATGAGGGTATGGAGAGTCATCCTGAAGCTGTTGGCACACATGGCTGACTTCATGTTAGGCTGCTTTTCCTGCGACCCTCGCGTTATACGCATTTTAGGTAACACAGATTACTGGGTGTTCACCCTTCTCGACCCCGCTACAAAGGGAAAATCAGTACCTGGGATTTTGCTTTCCTTTAGTCCGAAGGCAGCACATGATGGGTTAAGGTTTGTCTCATTCGTTTCCCAGGACCGCCCACCTAGATTAAATTAATTAATTAAATGAGATTAGTACTATATAAACACGCCTCCTACCACCCAACAGTGTATTTTAAAAATAGATTCAGACAAGAGGCATACAAATAATAAATGTTATCAGGGAGGGTAAGTATGTGCTGCCTTCGGACTAAAGGAAAGCAAAATCCCAGGTACTGATTTTCCCTTTCCCTTTTCGTCCTCGGCAGCACATGATGGGATTTTCCTAGATCTCAAGGGGAGGGTATTTTAATATAGTACTGTAATTTGTACCCCAGTGTCAAGACCTGACCTCTCAGTATTGGTAACTGTTCATGGAGGTCAATGATATCGAAAGGAAGCTGTATTACAGATATCCTCTATGGATCCTTGTGTTCGCTCCGTCCCTGAGGATACATTACTGATCTATGCTGCTGTAGATCTTGTGGAATGGGCTTTTATCAGAACCAGAGAGGCTTCACCCTCCAAGGAATAGAATTCCATAATTATGGCCTTTGCACAGCTATCAATTGTGTCTTTAAATGGTTGTCCTTTTCTTGGCCCAGAAAATAAAAGCCGTTCTGAACTGTTTCGTTCTTAGAGCACAGATTTCAAAAGTTCTTCTTACATCTAAGGTACAGTATGTAGGAGAGTTTTTTTTTTTTGTCATAGGAGGTTCTGGAAAAATACTGTAAGAAAAGAATTCCCTGTTTACATTGGAAGATGATGTAATTGAGGTAAAGGATGGTTTGAAGTAAAACCTCCTGTGAAGGGAATATTAGCTATGCTGTAGGATGAATTCCGTCCAGATTCTGGTGATATAATCCGTCCTGTAATAACAGTTTGGGGTCTAACAGGAGCTTCCAATCTTCACCTCTGATAAATGCAGAGAGTAGAAGAGAGCCAGGACCTTCAGGCCCAAAGGAGATCTTAGTATAGCCTGCAGCATCTCCATATAGTCTTCTGTAGAACTGTTCCTGCTCACATGGCTGTAATTTGTCACACAAAGTGGATTTGGTCCCAATCCGACAGATTGATCTTCTTCCAATTCAGATGATTCGTCTGAATATTGAAAACAAACTCTGGAATGAATAGTTCTTAGGTTTAGAAAGGTACAATTCTGCCCAGTCAAGGATCTCCTGGGATAACTTCAGAAAGGAATGGCTTCTTGTCCATCCTGTTTGTTTAGATAAAGTACCAAGGATGGTTGTCAGATTGAACTATCACAGTCATTCACCCTAAGACAGGCGCGTACATACAGGGGTCGCAGGGGTCGCAGTTGCGACCGGGCCCGGCACTCCAGGGGGCCCGGCCGCCTGTGAACCCCTGGCCCCTGCAGTAGTGCTGTACCCAAGTCGGCAGGGGCCCGCAGCCCCACCGCAAATTATGTTAAAATTTTTAATAGTATTTTTAATAGTATATGGCCGGTCGGGCCCCGGCCTCTGTGCCTTACGCGGTGGCCCCTCCTTCACCCATCCAGTGCCTTGCTTCAGACCAGTGACCTCGCGCCAGGTCTCGCGGGATTGACGGGATGACGCGGGCCCGCAACGCTGCTGACACACGCCAGAAGACAGGAGGGAGCAGAGCAGGTTCGGAGTAGGTAAGTTTTTTTTGTTTTTTTTTTTGTATGTGCCGGCTAACACAGGGAGCATCTGGCAGTGCAGCAAAGTGGGGGCCGACCCCAATAGCAAAAATTAAATATATACAGAGGGGGTAAAAAGGAGAAGTAGTATCTGTCCTTCAGGCTTTCTCTCCTTTTAGGGCACGTTCACACAAGACAGTACACAGATTTCTTGGCTGATAATCTACTGAGAAGTACAGTGGATGAAATTTTAAACAAATGTTATTAAAAGGCTGAAGGAGGAGGGGGCTGGTGGAGGGAAAGGAGTGGGGGATGAGCAACACCCCTTTGCTGAATGTGGTAACCTGACGCACTAGCATTCCTGCTGATGGAGGGGTTCTACAAGGCACAGTGATCTGGAGTCAAATAATTGAAAGCAAGTCCTGTGGCTGTTGTACTTAAAAATGGAATACATACACAGGGGACAAATGGAATATATACAGAGGGGCAAAATGGATAAATATATATACATACAGGGCCCCTTTATATATATCCATTTTTCCCCTCTGTATATATTCCATTTGTCCCCTGTAACTGTGAGGGGACACATATCTGCCCATAACTACTGTAAGGGGGGACATAACTACTACTGTGAGGGGACACAAATCTGGGCATAACTACTGTGAGGGGGCACATATCTGGGCATAACTACTGTGAGGGGGCACATATCTGGGCATAACTACTGTGAGGGGGACACATATCTGGCCATAACTACTGTAAGGGGGCATATATCTGGGCATAACTACTGTGAGGGGGCATATATCTGGGCATAACTACTGTGAGGGGGACACATATCTGGGCATAACTACTGTGAGGGGGACACATATCTGGGCATAACTACTGTGAGGGGGCACATATCTGGGCATAACTACTGTGAGGGGGACACATATCTGGCCATAACTACTGTAAGGGGGCATATATCTGGCCATAACTACTGTGAGGGGCCACAAGGTGGGCATTAGTACTGTGAGGGGCCACAAGGTGGGCATTAGTACTGTGAGGGGCCACAATGTGGGCATTAGTACTGTGTGGTAGCACTAGATTACCCCGCTATACATTGGCATGGCTCAGTCTTCCAGGCCAGCACAGCGCCCCTGCTGGTGATTTCACAGGGACAGTCGCCATCCCTTCCTTATATAATTATTCTTTTTTCTCCCCACAGAGACCTTGTTCTGGATCCAGCGGACATCACGCCGACGCCAGCCACACCCTGGATGAGGTAGGACCAGATTTTATTAGTTAGGACTGGGTAAGTGTAGTCATGCATTGGGCTTAGGGCTCTTTCACACGAGCGGATGCAGTGCATGGAATCCGCTGTGTGAAAGAGTGCCAAGCGCGTACTGGACAGCAGAGACACGGAGCATTGACATGATTGATAATGCTTTGTGCCTCTCTGTGACCTTTTTACTACAAAATTACAGTGACAACTTTATCTCACTGTGATTTTGTAGTAAAAAGGTCACAGAGAGACACGGAGCATTATTAATCACAATCCAGGGGGCCCGAGTAAATTCTTGCGGCGGGTTGGGGGCGGGCCACAGGGAGGGGGCCCCATAATTTAGTTTTGCACCGGGGCCCCATGGATTTTGTGTACGCCACTGCCCTAAGATGTATCTGGAAATGCGGTAGAGTCAACTGAAATGTACTTGGGTCCATGAAGTGCGATTTGTATCTCAGAAAGGACCACAGCCGCCATCTGTCCTGAAGATGTGCTCACCACCCTAAGGCAGAAGCATCCGTGGTCACTATTGCAGGAGAAGAATTATTGTTCATAGGACAGCATCTCCCAGTGCTGAAGATGACCACGTGTCTATAACCCTATGGATTGCAGGTAAGAGGTCTGAGATTAGAGTTTTCACTTCTTCCTTCAGCCTTGATCTTGGCGCCTGGTAAATAATGGGTCATAGTACACTTTATCTTATATGGAAATCCAGAACAGTTTGGAAGTTGCAGGGTAGATCCTGAATCCTCCTGACTTATCCAGAATCCCAGTGACTTGGAGAAGTACGATGACCTTCTGAAGAGGTGACTTTAGCAGGTCCTCGGAAGGAACTTCTATGAACCAGTCATCTAGATATGGAAACATCTGTAAGGCTTGTAGCTATTCCGCATTCTTGCGAATAGCCACTCAGGATTTCTTGAAGACTGTATTACTGGTATATGAAGGTCAATATCTTCAGATCTAACAAAGATGCGCAGTGGTCCTCTAGTAGCAGAGCAATGCCCAATGTTTTCCATTCCAAAAAATAGATTTAGATTGAAGACGGCTTCTCGTACAATAATGATTTTCAGAACCTCATGATTTCAGGATCCCAGTGTCTGAAGTAATCTGTTGAGTAAGGGAAACATACTCCTGACTTCTGGTGTCAGACTGATCTGTGACGCTCGTCTTCATCCTTTGGTCTGTTCGGTTCGTACTCCCTTCTGTCAGGAAGTCCACAGATGCCGGATCTATGGTATTCTTGTTTTCTGGACTGCAGGATTTCTAGATCCTAATTCATTTCTAGCAGTCTGTTCATCTGAAAGAACTATTCTTCAGAAATGTAGAGGAGGTTACCAGGTTCATGGCTAGACATTTTCCTTTATCTTATCCAGGAGGTGTAACCAGACTATGCGCTCTGGGACTACCAATACTGCACCCATGGCGCTTTAATGAGTGAAAACCTAGATGGAGGTTTTTTTTTTTTTTTTTTTGTTTCTTTAAAAGGTTTTAAGCGTAAACTAGGAACATCTGGAAAGAAAAAAGATCTTCCGGTCAAACTAATGACAGCAGAATCAACCCAAGCTGGAAACTTTGAAAAATGGAAAACCATTTTTTTTTTTTTTTTTTTTTTCTTCTCTCTCCTCTTTCTCTCTCTAGGAAGACAAGGAGGAGAATGTCTTTCTCAGCCTTGAGCGATAATGACCACTATTGCTGAGGGGAGCTGTAACGCTGGACTGCCAATCCCCCAGGGTCGCCTGTATAAAAACAAAATTTGTTTTAAACCAATACTGTAACTACCAGAGTTTATAACCATTTCTTATGTATCTGTATCAAAAGTGATGTAATTTAAAACCAGAAGCTGTATGGGAGCAGCTTATTACCACCTAATACAGAAAAGCAGCTGAATAGAAGTAGTACAACTTTTTTTTTTTTTTTTTACCAGCAGCTTTGAAAGCATCTGCACAAGTGTTAACGAGTAGTCATCAGCCACAGGTTTGGGCTGCAGGGATTACAAGGCCTTCATTAGACTGAAAGACACAGAACACAATGTTATAGTCATCACAGCAACTACTCCCAAGTGTTATCAGGAAGGGGCTTATTCACATAACAGACAGAACAGCATGTCAGAGCCATTACAGCCGGTGCCCCTGTGTGGAGACATCTTACCACCTCTGCTCGGACGGCCGGACATCATCCTTTGCTTGGATGGCTGGACATCTAGGGCAGAAAACATACAATGTAACTGCAAGACAACGGCTCCAGGTAACAGCGCCTGCTCTGTACTGTTTAATACTTCACACAAGTGTTAGTCAGGATGGGGCTTATTCACATAACAGACACAACCTGTGACTATGTCTGTGCACTTCTCACCACCCTTTGCTGGACATCGGATTCATCCTAGGAAGAGGCATCAGGATATAAACATCAGCTTTAAAAAAGTTAATCTGACTCCAGACAGAATACACTAACTGCAGGTAACAGGATATAGTTCTGCTGTGTACCGCTAAATACCAGCACAGGCGATATCAGAAGGGGCTTATTCACATAACACTGCAGGTAACAGGGTATAGTTCTGCTCTGTACCGCTAAATACCAGCACAGGCGATATCAGAAGGGGCTTATTCACATAACAGACACAACCTGTGACTATGTTTGTGCACTTCTTACCACCCTTTGCTGGACATCGGATTTATCCGAGGAAGAGGCATCAAGATATAAACATCAGCTTTAAAAAAGGTAATCTGACTCCAGACAGAATACACTGTAACTGCAGCTAACAGGATATAGCTCTGCTGTGTACTGCTAAATACCAACACAGGTGTTATCAGAAGGGGCTTATTCACATAACACTGCAGGTAACAGGGTCACAGCTCTGCTGTGTACTGCTAAATACCGGCACAGGTGTTATCAGAAGGGGCTTATTCACATAACACTGCAGGTAACAGGGTCACAGCTCTGCTGTGTACTGCTAAATACCGGCACAGGTGATATCAGAAGGGGGTTATTCACATAACACTGCAGGTAACAGGGTCACAGCTCTGCTGTGTACTGCTAAATACCGGCACAGGTGATATTAGAAGGGGCTTATTCACATAACACTGCAGGACTCTGCTCTGTTGGGTGGTAGGAGGCGTGTTTATATAGTACTAATCTCATTTAATTAATTAATTTAATCTAGGTGGGCGGTCCTGGGAAACGAATGAGACAAACCTTAACCCATCATGTGCTGCCGAGGACGAAAAGGGAAAGAGAACTTCTCATCTCTCATTCCCGTGGTGGAGAGGACGAGTAAAGGGGTGCAATACCAGAAGGTACTTGTTTACAGATTGCTCCAAAATTTTCAATCTGACAATGCGGCCGCCAGAGTCCGTACTTCCTTAGGCAAATGAGGAAGAGAGACAAGGGGAACACACAGTAGTTCCAACAGAGGCAGGGCAACACTTTCCAAGGCATGGGACACTTTCATGACACCCCGCCAGCAACCTCACCCTGAAGCGCGGCCTAAAGTTTTGGAAGATGGTGAAGGAATACATCGCAGACCGTGTCAGCGTCCTAAATGATCCCTCAGTGCCTTACAACTACTGACTGGGTGTCCAAGTTGGACACGTGGCACAAACTTTCGCTCTATGCCTTGGAGGTGTCAGCCTGCCCTGCCGCCAGCGTATTGTCTGAGCATGTATTTAGTGCTGCTGGTGTCATTATAACAGGTAAGCGTTAGCAACTCAGATAAAAATGAACAAGGCTTGTCCCTGACTTCTCAACTCCACCAGAGGAGAGCTGAGCTAATGAGGAACAAAAACGCAATTTAAATGTATGCTTTATAATGTACTCAATCCACAAGATTCAGATGCACCCTTTTCACCGTAAAAAGGGTATATGTTTGAATTTTGTTTTCTCATCCGCCTTCTCCTCCGCCTCCTCTTCCATACAGAATATATATGCCCTCACTGCAATGTTTTATGGAGTTTGCTCGGCTTCAGGCCCTCACCGCTAATGTTTTATATGGTCTGCTCACCTGTAGGCCATTACTGCAATGTTTTATGGGGTTCATTCACGTTCAGGCCCTCAACTATAATGTTTTAGATGGTAACCAGCACGCCCTTGCTCCAAATGTTTTAGAGGGTCACCAGCAGGTCATCAATCATAATTTTTAAAGGGTGTGTATGATGCCCTCCTTTATGTGTAATAAAGGGTGTATTGGAGTGCCGGTTCCTTGTCATTTTTGGCAGCCCTTTCACTTAGTGCATAGGCTTTATGAGTGTAGCAGTGTACCTGAACAATTGTAGCACCATGTGAATGAGGCCCTCCTTTATGTGATATACAGGCTGTATCGGAGTGCTTCTTCCTTTTGGCAGCATTTGCACTGTATATACAATTGAATATACAGGAAAGAATGTTTCCTACCAATTTTACCTCTAAAAATGTTATTTTTTTTTGAGGGGGGGAATTTTGGGCGGGATTTTGTACCTATGTAAAAGTGGCGGACAACTGGGACAATATGGTTCCCAGCAGCGACATTGGAGTCCAAGATGCACCCAGACATGGTCCCTACGCTGTTCCAGATCCATTTTGGTGGTGTTTCTGTCACTTTCTGACCTTTTCCAATGGACCAGGCACCCTCCCCTAATCCGAGCAGGGGTGCCTGGTTGTCTCCCATTGACTTCCATTATACTCGGGTGCTCAGCCGAGCGCACGAATATCGCTATGTGTTTGGACCGAGTACCCGAATACCCGAACACTTTAGTGCTCGCTCATCACTATTATCTATAAAATTATGGGAGTCTCACGTTCAAAGCTGTAGTGGATGGTGAGATATGGAGCCTGAAAGTCAAAATGTAAAAACATTGTTACCCTTTTGCTCGTCAGTGTATATTCAGGGGTCTCTATCTGATTATTAATAATTTTGAATCATTAAGAAATTCCATCGGTACTACTATTAGAAAGGGGCAGAAATACCCAATACCTAACATCCCCCCCCCCCCCCCAAATTATTTGTGTTGCTGTTAGCACTAAAGGAAACCAGATTAACATTAAAAATCAATATTTTGACAGTGGTGAATATAACCTTAAGACTTTCCATGTCAGAAAATGGGTGATAATAGGAAAATAGATGTCATCTTAATTTTCTTCTCAGTTGAATAAGTTAGACTTTAGGTTTATTGCCATTTAAATGAAACCTTGTGTTGCAAAGCAATACCCATAATAAAAACATATGTACATACGGACCATTTTGGCTAATGTTTTGCCAACATGGACATCTAACAGAAACTATACAATGTGAAGTAAAGATTTCCAAGTATGAAGAGTCAAAGGGGTTAACCTCTTCATATAACACTGATGGAAGGATAGAGTCTTAGATCTGACATCCTGGTTATGTACAGATATGCTGTGCAGTAACAGGAGGATTCCTGTAGAGATTTCTCACCTGTAGGAGTCTCCTCCCAGTTACCTGACGTCTCCTTCTCACCTGTATAGTAAGGAAACTGAAAGTTGTAAGGATTTCCCACGGCTGCCGTGTCTCCCGTCACTTGAATTCTAAACGTTAGAGAGAAGATTTCTCCACATTATGAAAATAAAGGAATGGTCATTATGGTCATTGAAGCCCATTTCTAGAGTGATATGAGGACATTGCTTTGAGGGTTCATCGCTCCATAGCATCCAGAGGAGCTTCCTGAATGGCATGTATGAGTTTCATATTGGGTTATAATACCTGAAAACTAACTGACCGAGCTCCTAGACCGAGGGGCAGGACCAGGGAGGCAATTCTGGTTGTCCACATTGTGTAAACCTTATTTTTGTTCTTCAACAGCAAAAGAAAATATCCGGTGATGGAGTGAAATGTTACACCACCATGACTGGACACAAGACGTCTATATGTGACCTCAAGGTATGGAAATGAGGTTCCACCAAAGCCCCTGTCATATCACCTAACTCTATAGGAGAAATGGCAGAACCCCTCATATCACATTTGTATTCTCTTCTACAGCCGAGTGACCGCCTGATCCTGACCCTGGAACGAGTGTCGCTGACGCTGGACGTCCTGACTAATATGTCTACCTCTGACACTGTAACAAATTCCATGAAGGCTTTCCTTAAATTGAGGGACCAGCTGATAATCTGTGTAAGTTCCTCCTTCTTATCCTGTATGTCCATCACACTTCGGCCTGTGAAATGGACCCAACATGGTGTAAATTCCTTATATCCTGTTCTCCTTTACAGAGAGAGTTGCCTGAATACAGTGACCCTGCCTCTGAGCAGCTGGAGCCGTGGCTGAGTCATCTCCAAGATTTCAAAGACAAGGTACGTGTCTTACAGACGCTGCACACTGTCAGTTTATGGGATAGTGTCTGTGTAAGGAGTAAGATGATGAAGAATTTAATGGAGATATTGAAAGCAATAGGAATGAGATATTTTAGGTAGTAAGATAGAGAGTAGATTGAAATAGTGAAACCATTGGGAAGAGGGGATGCAGCTGCAGGATGTTACTATCAGTGTCTGTCTGAGACTGCTTGCTGTGAGAGGGGAGAGGGAGCCTCCGGGGAGAGGATGGGTTTTGGAGTTCGTAATCCTATAGGCTGCTTTATTCTGCTGCTGGTTCTGCTGTGTGTTTCTCCTGTTGCTATGACCATCTGGCACAGGATGATGGCACAACTGGACCCTAGAGCTGAGCTGTTAATCACACTACAGTCCTACCCACATCCAGTTACTCAGCATTGTCACCATTTGAGGAAAGATTGTTGCGATCAGAACATAATGAGATATCTTACTGTCCTCCATTTTAGGCCTCCCCCAATGTGTCCAGGACGCTGTTGTGCTCAACCTCATCTCATTAAGGATCCAAAATGTGATGTGTCCAAGTGATCCCTAGACTGTCTCCAAGATGGACTCTTTCTTAACCGTATGCACAAGGATCATCAAGACATCAGTTTCCTGACTTCTGTCACCAAATATTGTTTCAGAAATATGATAAGCTACCTGGAGGTTCAGCTGCTACTGTCCACATGACCTTTCATCATTATTTTATTTATTATTGTATTTATATTATATTATATATATTATATTTATTATACATTGTAATATTTCTCTATTTATTCTATATCTAATAATATATTGTTCTGTACAGAGAGGTTTCATCCCTGGAGGATACATTGAGTTTGTTAAATTATATGCTGTTATTTATGAATGCTCCATTAAACAACATTTTAAAATATTCAGTTCTGTTTTTTTTTTTTTACTTGTCTGGAAAATTATTTTTTAAAATTTATCACCAGGAAATTCACTGGTAAACAGGCACAATGCCATGTAGGGCTCGCTCAGCTGAATGTAATGATACCTTTCACTTAGCAATCCATTGCTTCATTCTGGTGAAAAATAACAAATTTAGGCTACATTCACACGACCGCATGTGTTTTGTGGTCCGCATATTGCGGATCCGCAAAAAAACGTATGACGTTCCGTCTGGCAACCGTTTTTTTACGGATCCATTGTAACAATGCCTGTCCTTGTCAGCAAAACGGACAAGAATAGGACATAGTCTATCTTTTTTGCGGGGCTACAGAATGGACATACAGATGCAGATAGTACACGGTGTGCTGTCCAAATGTTTTGCGGACCCATTGAAATGAATGGGTCCGCATTCTATCCGCCAAAAAACGGAACGAACATGGAAACAAAATACGTTCGTGTGAATGTAGCCTTACTCACTGTACCAAAATTTTCATGTCCTCTAGTCCATAGGCGGCACAGGTACTCTAGGTACAACCAGATGGAGAAAGAGGTTAATACGCAGTAATGATAAATCAGCTAATCCAGGACCATGGACCCGGTAAAACTAGGCAGAAGGGTGGAGCCAGTGTATTTTTGGGCTTACCTACATCCTGCTCATTTTCAGCCCAGTACAAATCAAATTTGCAGGAACTGTCTCTGAAAATTAGGGACAGTCCCTACAAATTCAGAACTGTTGGCAACTATGTTGATCGTGGGGGTGCCGGGTGTTGGACCCCAATCGTTTAGATATTGCAGTTTAAGGAATGAAAGCTAAATATAACTAAATATTACTTTATTATAAATATATTCCAAAATACCTTTCATTACTTATAATGGCTCGTTTTGTCTGGTCAGGAGTCATCAGGAGAAATAAAATGGCCCCGTCCTATTAGTGCACTTGAAACCTGTCCTAATCACACAGGAGGAAAAGTTACTTCAGAACACTGAGGTAAAGCGCTGCCTCATCCTCTTTTCTGCTCTGCTTGTCAGGGATCCTGAATACAGCTGATAAGATCTTCAGCAGAATCTCTGTGGGAATAGAGTTCATGAGGAGACATTTAGTAGAGAGAGGACAGACTGTTGTGATGTGGGGCTCTAGTAATGGAGACTGCACACAAATGCTGCTGCTCAGTTGTTACAGTGCCTTGAAAAAGTATTCACCCCCCCCCTTGACTTTTTTTTGTGTTTTGTTACATTACAGCCTTAAGTTTAATTTTTTGTTAATCTGAATTTAATGTGATGGATCAGAACACAATAGTCTAAGTTGGTGACGTAAAAGGAGAAAAATATATAAATAAAACTATTGTTTAGAAATAGAAAACAGAAAATTGGCATGTGCGTATGTATTCACCCCCTTTGTTATGAAGCCCATAAAAAGCTCTGGTGCAACCAATTACCTTCATAAGTCACATATTTAGTGAAATGATGTCCACCTGTGTGCAATCTAAGTGTCACATGATCTGTCATTACATATACACCTTTTTTGAAAGGCCCCAGAGGCTGAAACACCTAAGCAAGAGGCATCACTAACCAAACACTGCCATGAAGACCAAGGAACTCTCCAAACAAGTAAGGGACAATGTTATTGAGAAGTACAAGTCAGGGTTAGGTTAAAAAAAATATTCAAATCTTTGATGATTCCCAGGAGCACCATCAAATCTATCATAACCAAATGGAAAGAACATGGCACAACAGTAAACCTGCCAAGAGACGGCCGCTCACCAAGACCAAGACAATGAAAAGCACGTTGTGAGTTTGCGAAAAGGCATGTGGGAGACTCCCAAAATGTATGGAGGAAGGTGGTCTGATGAGACTACAATTGAACTTTTAGGCCATCAAAGAAAACGCTATGTCTGGTGCAAACCCAACACATCACATCACCCAAAGTACAGGGATCCCTGAGGAAGAACGACGCATATCGTTTGAAACGCGTAGGATAGGAGCTGTTTTGCCTCCACCATTAACCCGTAGCTCTAGGAGAGTGACGTCGCTCACTCCTGCACGGAACGTGAGCACAGGGAAACAGGAGCACAGTGCTACCGGCCGGAGCACGCACCTAGTGGAATACAAACGCCCAGCACGTGGAATAACCAATCTCATACCCTGCTACAAGGAAAGAGGATACACTAAGAGTGAAGGCAGAAAGGTAGGCACTATATACCTCCAGTACTCGCATTTATAGATAGTATCCTACCAAGCAGGGGAACGGGACCCCATAGTGTGAGGTGAGCGCGATCTCCAGAGTGTTTTACATTGTTTGTGCAGAGTTTGTATGGATGCAGCCATACTGTGAAATCTCAGCTACCGGCATTTACTGGTGCTAGTGAAGTTGTTTTATTTGTATTTGTACTAGTTATGCACATTGACTTCTTCTGTTATTTTGTGATATTTGTTGTTTGCTTCACAATAAAAAAAAAATATCTTCAAAGTTGTGGGCATGTTCTGTAAATTATATAATGCAAATCCTCAAACAATCCATGTTAATTCCAGGTTGTGAGGCACCAAGACACGAAAAAAAAGTCAAGGGGGTGAATAATTTTGCAAGGCACTGTACATTACTTCTTTATAATAAACACAAGGTGGGAGAGGATAGGTGTCTTTATATACATGTATGCTCAAGGATCTCTATTTAATTAGTTTTTAATTTGATTAATAAAAAAAATTCATTTGTCCTACTACAAAGGGGCAGAAATACCCCCCAATTATTTGTGCTACTGTTAGCACTAAGGGAAAACAGATTAACATTAGAAATCCATGCTTTTTATGGTGGTAAATTTAACCTTAAGCATTTACTGGTCAGAAAATGGCAGAACCATTGCACAAAACAAGCACTTTTGCCATTTGTGTCAACCCTTTCTCCTCATAGATTGTAAGCTCTTGTGAGCAGGGCCCTCATTCCTCTTAATCTAATTATTAACTAGTCTGTTGCTATGTTATTTATGACTCTTTGTACATGAATCCCTGAACTGTAAAGCGCCGAGGAATATGTTGGCGCTCTATAAATAAAAAATATTATTATTATTATAATTAATAGATGTCATTCAACTAAGAAGCAAATTTAGATAAGTTAGACTTTTGGTTTATTGCCATTTAAATGAAACCTTGTGTCACAAAGCAATAATTATAATAAAAACCTTATGTACCTACCGGCCATTTTGGCTAATGTTTTGCCAACATCGACATCTAACAGAAATAGAGTTGAGTGAACCTGAACTGTAAAGTTGGGGTTCGTACCGAACTTTAGGGTTTTTGGTACACGGACCCGAACCCGAATATTTCCGTAAAAGTGTGGTTCGAGTTCGGTGTTCGGCGATTCCTTGTCACTTTTTGAAAGGCTGCAGGGCAGCCAATCAACAAGCGTTTCACTTGTCTGGCCATCACAGCCATGTCTACTAATGGCATGGCTGTGATTGGCCAAGTGCAGCATGTGACCAATTATATTATATAGGCTGGAATCACGTAGCGCTGCATGTCACTCTGCTCTTCTCATTGTAGGGATAGCATGCTGCTGCTGCTGTGAGGGAGAGATTAGGGAAGAATTCTGGTGAACTTGGTGTGGTTCGATCTTCAAACTACAGTGATTATTGAGGGTGCTATGCTACATTTTTGTAGCCCTGAGCCCAGTGACACTGAAAAATAACTTTTAATCCGTTTGCTAGTTCGGTGGGCGTCGGCAGCCATTTTTGCAAGTGCATGTGAACTGCATGTGTGCCAGGGACATTACTTTAATTCTGTTCTGGTAGCACAGTGGAGGACAAATTCCTTTTTGGCCAGTCAAGTACCCTTGCGGCCTGCAGTGCATACCTGGCAGTGAAAATTATTCAATTACATTAGTCTGTTACATATTTTTGTGACTAAAGCGATTTCTTATCTGTCTGCCGCAGGCACTGCGCATCTGACAGTCCAATGAAACCGTTAAATACTGCAGTTACCTTGCTGCTATAAAAAAGCACACTTTTTTTTGCTAGTTAGTAAATTTACGGACTATGCTGCATTTCTGACAGTCCAATTAAACTGTTACATACTGCAGTTACATCGCTGCTATAAAAAAAAACAGTTTTTGTGCTAGGTAGCACATTAGGATCCTATGCTGCATTTCTGATATTCCAATAAAACCGTAACATACTGCATTTACATAGTTGTTTGCAAAAAACACAGTTTTTGTGCTAGATAGCACATTAGCGGCCTACGCTGCATTTCTGATATTCCAATAAAACCGTAACATACTGCATTTACATAGTTGTTTGCAAAAAACACAGTTTTTGTGCTAGATAGCACATTACAAATAACAAAAACGGTCGGTTGACCAACTAATCCCTTTAGGGGTCCCAACTAACATATATCGTAAAACTACATTCTTTATTATGTTCATTGAAACTACACAAAACAAAATGGACCCTAAATGCTATTACAAATATCAGGGTGAGTGCAGGGATTACTGTTACTCTCATTAATTGTAGCACTAGTAGGGTCAGTGGTTTATTTGTTGCTATTTGCAACAATAATTACTTTATTTGTGTTGTTTTTTTTTGTGTTGTTTTGTTGGGTAGTGATATGGCCAAGAACTAGACTAGTTGTAAACTCCTTAATTAATGACAATGTGACCTTTGTTCTGTTTGGTAATCTCTCACATAGTTTATTCAAGATACTATGCGTAGATAATTAGTTCCATATTGGGGGGGGGGGGCAATTATTTTCTATGAGAGGAGAACCTCTATAATTTTACACATTTACACTGCGGTAAACAGTTAGAGCTATACAGGGTGCTATACCAATTGTTCTAAATAGTGACATCTTGGGAGGTAGCAGATTCTAAAGGGGGGTGGGAAAGCAAATGAATTAAACAACACTACTGCGGTTATCGGAGAGCTGTACACGAGCTCTACCTTGCGTGTGAAAATAGAACATCGCTAGTAGGAGCAGAATAAAGATAAATCTGACACACTGCCACCTTGATGTAAAGTGTTCCCCAGAACATTAGTATATGGGATTATAAAAGGAATAATGTGACAGTGTGTCAGAAACGGGCAGAAGCAAGCAAGCTCTAACTGTTTACCGCAGTGTAAATGTGTAAAAATTATAGAGGTTCTCCTCTCATAGAAAACAATTGCCTCCCCCCCCAATATGGAACTAATTATCTACGAATAGTATCTTGAATAAACTATGTGAGAGATTATCAAACAGAACAAAGGTCACATTGTCATTAATTAAGGAGTTTACAACTAGTCTAGTTCTTGGCCATATCACTACCCAACAAAACAACACAAAAAAAAACCAACACAAAAATTAAAACACTACACAATGAACTGTTTCAAATAAAGTAAATATTGTTGCAAAAAACAACAAAGACATAAACCACTGACCCTACTAGTGCTACAATTAATGAGAGTAACAGTAATCCCTGCACTCACCCGGATATTTTTAATAGCATTTAGGATCCATTTTGTTTTGTGTAGTTTCAATAAACATAATAAAGAATGTAGTTTTACAATATATGTAAGTTGGGACCCCTAAAGGGATTAGTTTGTCAACCGACCGTTTTTGTTATTTGTATATTATCCCGAGGGTTCCAATTAGGGCACTTTGGTTTAAGATAGCACATTAGGATCCTACACTGCATTTCTGATATTCCAATAAAACCGTAACATACTGCATTTACATAGTTGTTTGCAAAAAACACAATTTTTGTGCTAGATAACACATTAGGATTCTACGCTGCATATCTGATATTCCAATAAAACCGTAATATACTGCATTTTTATTGTTGTTTGCAAAAAAAACACTGTTTTTGTACTAGATAGCAAAACTGCTAGAGAGCACATTAGCGGCCTACGCTACATTTCTGATATGCCAATAAAACCATAACATACTGCATTTACATAGTTGTTTAAAAAAAAACACAGTTTTTGTGCTAGATAGCACATTTGGATCCTACGCTGCATTTCTGATATTCCAATAAAACCGTAACATACTGCATTTACATAGTTGTTTGCAAAAAACACAGGCTTTGAGCTAGATAGCACATTTGGATCCTACGCTGCATTTCTGACACTCCAATTAAACCGTTAACGTTTTTTAGGTGAAACCATGAAAAATGGGAGGTGAAATTCTCATTTTTTGTGATAGTGAAGTAATTGTATTGAATTGCTCCGTTACACTGTTGTGTGACATAAAGAAATGTATTCTGTTTATGACACGGGCACTGCCTTACTGTTAGTGAACTTAATTGTTGACTATTGGCAGTTAAATTGTCACCTGAGATAAAGCATTTGTTAGTTTGGTGGGTGAACGCAAATAAGGAGGAGAACCTGAAATATGGGACGTGGCCCTGGTCATGTTGCTGCTGGTGGTGGTGGAGCTCCTGTTGCAGAGAGAGGAACGCGGTCGTTCTGTGCCAGCTACACTCCCAAGTTAAACACCTTCCTCAGGTGCGAGTAGGCAGCAGAACCTTCAACATTATTTAGTAGGCCCGAATGGCGCTCTATGAATGGTGAGGCTAGAACACGTACAGGTGCTAGTAGATTAGGTGGCTTACAGTGCCTCCAGTTCCTTCACATTGTCTCCCACCCGGTCCACTGCTGAAAGCTTAGAGTTGGCACCTGCAGGCCATGGGCATCTATCTTGCACCTCACCCCCTTGCAAATCAGCCAAGCAGTCTGAGCCCCAAGTCATGCAGCAGTCTCTTATGCTTTTTGATGACTGCTGACAGAGTTTTCCTGGGCCATCTACCTAGCCCTGCCCCTGAAGTGGAAGAGATTGGGTGCACCGATGCCCAACCACTTATGTTTGAGGATGAGGACATGGGAAGACCACCGCAGCACGTCTCTGATGATGACGAAACACAGGTGCCAACTGCTGCAGCTTTCTGCAGTGTTCAAATCGACAAGGAGGGCAGGGGTGAAGACTGGGTGGAAGATGATGTGGAGAATGATGAGGTCCTCGATCCCACATGTAATCAGGGTCATGCGAGTGAGCTGTGCAGTTCGGAGGAAGAGGCGATGCACAGAGCCACCAGCACAGCAAAAGAGGGAGCAGGGTGCAGAAGCAGAGCGGCCGTCCCCTAGACAGTTCGCCTGCTACTGCCCACCGCACCCAGGGACCGAGCACAACAAAGACAGCTCCATGGAGTTCCCTGGCATGTCAGTTCTTCAGACAATGTGCAGACGACAAGACACGAGTGGTTTGCACGCTGTGCAATCAGAGCCTAAAGCGAGGCATAAACGTTCTAAACCTGAGCACAACCTGCATGACCAGGCATCTAAGTGCAAAGCACGAGCTGCAGTGGAGTAAACACCTCAAACACCAAGAAAAGTCTCTGGCTCCTCCTGCTCCCTCTTCTGCTGCAGTCTCGGCCTCTTCCTCCAACTCTGGAGTGACAGTGGCAATGGCCACCCGCAAACGGAGGATGTGGCAGCAACGCTACAATGTCTGTCACCTTCAACAAGCAGCACCACAATGTCCCATGGCCAGGGCCGGTGCAAGGATTTTTGCCGCCCTAGGCAAAAGAAAAGTTTGCCGCCCCCCCCCCCTTAACTAACGCCAGTTCTCTCTCCCCCCCCCCCCTTGTCATTCTCTCCCCCCTCTTGCCATTCTTCACACCCCCCCTCTTGTCATTCCCTTTCTCCTCTTGTCATTCCCTTTCTCCCTCTTGTCATTCCCTTTCTCCCTCTTGTCATTCTCTCTCTCCCTTGTCATTCTCCCCTCTCTCCTTCTTTGTCATTCTCCCCTCTCCCTTCTTGGTCATTCTCCCCTCTCCCCTTCTTTGTCATTCTCCCCTCTCCCCTTCTTGGTCATTCTCCCCCTCTCCCCTTCTTTGTCATTCTCCCCTCTCCCCTTCTTTGTCATTCTCCCCTCTCCCCTTCTTTGTCATTCTCCCCTCTCCCCTTCTTTGTCATTCCCCCTCTCCCCTTCTTTGTCATTCCCCCCTACCTCTAGTGTAGCGCGTCGAGTTATGCTGCACGGGTACAGGAGCTTTAGTTTCCTGTACCCGAGGGACTGACATGAAGTGCACACTGTGTGCGCACTTCATGTCAGTCCGGCCGGGCACAGGAGACAGATGCTCCTGTACCCGCGGACCTTAAACAGCTCGGCCACGCTGCTGATGAGGAACTGACAGGAGGAGCGCTGAGCGCTTCCTCCTGTCAGCTCCTCTCTTCATGCTGCGCCCGGGCGGTGCGCCCTCATGGACGCACCAGCCCGGGCAGTGCTGCAGCCGCCAGAGGCTCTATACAGAGCGCTCGGGCGGCTGCAGCATGAGGCAGGGCCGGCGCTCCTAGCAGCGCCCCTTCCCAAGGGGCGCTCTACGCGGCTGCCTATTCCGCGTATAGGACGCGCCGGCCCTCCCCATGGCAGGGTTCAGCTGTCCATCTCCCAAAGACTGGAGCGAAAGAGGAAGTACCCCCCTACCCACCTGCGATCCATGGCCCTGAATGTTAGCATTTCAAAATTGCTGGCCTTTGAAATGCTGTCATCCTGTCTGGTGGAGACGGAGAGTTCTAAAAACCTTATGGTAGTGGCTGTCCCACAGTACGTCGGTTCCCAGCCGCCACTACTTTTCCTTGTGAGCCATCCTTTGCCTGCACAACCAAGTGGGGGACAAAATCAGGTGTGCACTGCGCAACGCCATCTGTGGTAAGGTCCGCATGACCACTGATACGTGGACCAGTAAGCACGGCCAGGGACGTTATATCTCCCTAACAGCATACTGGGTAAATGCAGTGGCAGCTGGGCCCGAGGCAGATAGCTGTTTGGCGCATGTCCTTCTGCCACCGAGGATTGCAGGGCATTTCTCGTTGCCTCCTGTTGCCTCCTCCTCCTACTCCTCCTCTTACTCTACCACCTTCTCATCCGCTCAGCGTAACACCTTCACCACCAACTTCAGCACAGCCAGGGGGAAACAACAGCAGGCACCTTTTAAACTCATCTGTTTGGGGGACAAACCCCACACCGCGCAGGAGCTTTGGACGGGCATGGAACAACAGACCGATGAGTGGTTGGTGCCACTGAGCCTCAAGCCCGGCCTGGTGGTGTGCAATAATGGGCGAAATCTCGTCACAGCTCTGGGTCTAGCTGGTTTGACGCACATCCCTTGCCTGGCACATGTGCTGAATTTGGTGGTGCAAAAATTCCTGAAAAACTACCCCAATATGTCAGAGCTGCGGCAGAAAGTGAGGGCTTTCTGTGTTTTCACCCTGCTGCTGCTAGCCTGTCTGCACTGCAGCGTAACTTCGGCCTTCTCGCTCACCGCCTCATATGCGACGTGCCCACAAGGTGGAACTCCACCTTGCACATGCTGAAGAGACTGTGCGAGCGAGATAGTGGAGTTTCAGCTGCAGCACGCACGGTTGAGTCGCTCTGCGGAACAGCACCACTTCACCACCACTGAGTGGGCCTCCATGCGAGACCTGCGTGCCTTGTTGTGCTGCTTCGAGTACTCCACCAACATGGCCAGTGCCGATGACGTTGTTCTCAGCGTTACTTTCCCACTTCTATGTCTCCTTGAAAAAACGCTTCGGGCAATGATGGAAGAGGATGTGGCACAGGAAGAAGAGGAGGAGGAAGAGGGATCATTTCCACGGTTTTCAGGCCAGTGATTCACAAGTAGCTCGGAGGGTGAGTTCCTGCTGCACTGCATACCTGACTGGGAAATATATTCAGTAAATTCGGCTGCGTTTAGATTGTTGGGTGCTGTAGTTATATGCTGTAAAATCTCTATGATGTCTCCTTGATAAATTTGCAGCGTGGGGGCCCTGTGTGGCTTCTATACACTTCCCAAAAAATTATTTAGCGGGGCGAATAGATGCTGGATGACGGGGACGCTCCATGTTCCTTTTTTTCTTTCAAAGCACCCCTGCTCTGCATACCTGATAGGGAAATATATTCTGTAAATTCAGCAGCGTTTATATTGTTGGGTGATCTATACCGCTTACAAGTGCCCGCTAGTAGACGCGCTGCTGATGGCATTCCCACCTGACATCGGGGTCTCAGTGGAAGCACAAGGCGAAGGCAGAGGAGGAGGAAGAAGTCGCCAATGCAGCTGGGGGCCCCTCCAGCACCTCATAAGGCAGGGTTATCACGGCCAAAATGTGAAAAAGCTTTGTCAGCACGCCACAAGAACCAGCACCACCAGCTGATATGGCTCTTAGCAGGAGGCAGCATTTCAGCAACATGGTGGAACAGTATGTGTGCACACGCCTACATGAACTTCCAGGTGTTCGCTCAACTCTAAACAGAAACTATACGATATAAGGTAAAGATTTCCAAGTATGAAGAGTCAAAAGGGTTAACCTCTTCATATAACACTGATGGAAGGATAGAGTCTTAGATCTGACATCCTGGTTATGTACAGATATGCTGTGCAGTAACAGGAGGATTCCTGTAGAGATTTCTCACCTGTAGGAGTCTCCTCCCAGTTACCTGACGTCTCCTTCTCACCTGTATAGTAAGGAAACTGAAAGTTGTAAGGATTTCCCACGGCTGCCTTGTCTCCCGTCACTTGAATTCTGAACGTTAGAGAGAAGATTTCTCCACATTATGAAAATAAAGGAATTTTTCTCCCGTAGACTGGACTATAAAAGGAGAAAGATGGAAGGGCTTGAGATAGAGCTGAGATCAACAGCAGAGAGACACAGGACAACCAAGCAGGTGAGTGTCTTCTCCTGGGTGTATACAGATTAATGGGAACCAGTACACAGTCTGTGATTATGGACATCAGATATGGTTTAGTAACTCATCTCATATTCACAGATTTCCAGAGAGAAGAAAAGGTTGAAGCATTCAGCAGTAAGCATTGACCATGGATCATCAGATTGTTGGCTTTGCTGGTTTCTCTGGTTGCGGTGGGTGGACGTCCACACAGGAGACTCTGCCCTTTGTTCCAGCACTCATCCATGTCTACCTCCGAAGTGAAGTCCCTCAGACATCTGCGAAATGATCAGGTCAGTGTGAAGCACAGTTTTTATTTCCATTATGGTCATTGAAGCCCATTTCTAGAGTGATATGAGGACATTGCTTTGAGGGTTCATCGCTCCATAGCATCCAGAGGAGCTTCCTGAATGGCATGTATCAGTTTCATATTAGGTTATAATACCTGAAAACTAACTGACCGAGCTCCTAGATGGAGGGGCAGGACCAGGGAGACAATTCTGGTTGTCCACATTGTGTAAACCTTATTTTTGTTCTTCAACAGCAAAAGAAAATATCCGGTGATGGAGTGAAATGTTACACCACCATGACTGGACACAAGACGTCTATATGTGACCTCAAGGTATGGAAATGAGATTCCACCAAAGCCCCTGTCATATCACCTAACTCTATAGGAGAAATGGCAGAACCCCTCATATCACATTTGTATTCTCTTCTACAGCCGAGTGACCGCCTGATCCTGACCCTGGAACGAGTGTCGCTGACGCTGGACGTCCTGACTAATATGTCTACCTCTGACACTGTAACAAATTCCATGAAGGCTTTCCTTAAATTGAGGGACCAGCTGATAATCTGTGTAAGTTCCTCCTTCTTATCCTGTATGTCCATCACACTTCGGCCTGTGAAATGGACCCAACATGGTGTAAATTCCTTATATCCTGTTCTCCTTTACAGAGAGAGTTGCCTGAATACAGTGACCCTGCCTCTGAGCAGCTGGAGCCGTGGCTGAGTCATCTCCAAGATTTCAAAGACAAGGTACGTGTCTTACAGACGCTGCACACTGTCAGTTTATGGGATAGTGTCTGTGTAAGGAGTAAAATGATGAAGAATTTATTGGAGATATTGAAAGCAGAAAGGGTTATGGGAATGCTATGTTAAGGTTTGGAAGAACGAGAATGGACTGAAATAGTTAAACCACTGGCAAAAGGGGGAGGAGGGGGATTCAGCTGCAGGATGCTACTGTCAGTGTCTTTCTGAGACTGCCTGCTGTGAGAGGGGAAAGGGAGCATCTGGGGAGAGGACGGGTTTTGTAGTTTTTAATCCTATAGGCTGCTTTATTCTGCTGTTGGTCCCGCGGTGTGCATTTCTCTTGTTGCTATGACCATCTAGCACAGGATGATGGCACAAGACCCTAGAACTGACAATCACACTTCAGTCCTACCCACATTCAGTTACTCAGCATTGTCACCATTTGGGGAGAGACCGTTGTGACCAGTACATAATGAGATATCTCGCTGTCCTCCATTATAGGCCTCCCCTCAATGTGTCCAGGACGCTGTTGTGCTCAACCTCATCTCATTAAGGATTCAAAATGTGATGTGTCCAAGTGATCCCTAGACTGTCTCCAAGATGGACTCTTTCATAACCGTATTCACAAGGATCATCAAGACATCAGTTTTCTATCTTCTGTCATCAAATACTGTTCAGGAAATATGAGAAACTACCTGGAGGTTCAGCTGTAACCGTCCACGTGACCTTTTATTATTATTTAATTTTCAATTGTATTTATAATTATATTTTATACATTGTAATATTTCTCTATTTATTCTATATCTAATAATATATTGTTTATACAGAGAGGTTTCATCCCTAGAGGATACATTGAGTTTGTT
Organism: Bufotes viridis; assembly: GCA_033119425.1. Taxonomy (NCBI): domain Eukaryota; kingdom Metazoa; phylum Chordata; class Amphibia; order Anura; family Bufonidae; genus Bufotes; species Bufotes viridis. The sequence continues at coordinate 25,515,253 of CM065597.1, read as the reverse complement.
AAATTATATTTATTTATTTATTTATTTATTTATGCTCCATTAAATTAACTTTTTAAAACAATTCTGTCTCATAATATTTTTTTATTTTTGTCTTGTCTGAAAAATCTATTTTTAAAATCTGTCACCAGAAATCTACAGATTAACCAGACACAGTGCCTTGTAGGGCTCGCTCAGCTGAATGTAATGAATGATACCTTTTACTCAGCGATCCATTGCTTCACTCTGTAGAAAAAAAATCTAAAATTTCCTGTAGTCCGTAGGCAACACAGGCACAAATGGGTTAAAGCCCCCTAGATACAATTAGACAGCAACAGGTTAATAAGCAGTAATATAACGTCAGTGACATGAAATGCGCCGCTCACCAGTGATAAAATACTTGCTTTATTTATTTATCGATTTTTTATAAATAGTGTTGATCACGAATTTTCGAATTGCGAATATTAATCGCGAATATCGGCACTTCGAGAATTCGCGAATATTTAGAATATCGCAAAATATATTCGCAATTGCGAATATTAGTTTTTATGTGAAATTTTTATATGCAAATTTTCGCAAGCAAGAAAATAATGTCATTATTTTCTGATTGCGAAGATTCGCATAAAAGATTCGCATAGAATTTGCATTAAAATTTGCATAAAATGTGCATAAAAATTCGCATAAACTGGCATTTAAAAGATACCTTTTAAATACCAGTTTATGCAAATTGTTATGCAAATTTTATGCAAATTTTCGCAATCAAGAAAATAATGACTGGAGATTACGAATTTGCAAATTTTCGAATATATGGCGAATATTCACCCAAATATTCGCGAAATATCGCGAATTCGAATATTGCCCCTGCCGCTCATCACTATTCATAAAATGGCACGAGAATGCAGAATGCAGAAAGGCAACGGCTGTTTCTCAATAAATACGCTTCTACTGTTTTTAGGTGTGGAGGCGCAGGCGTGTCAAGATATGCCAAGATATGCACGCCCAATATTGACTTCACTCCACTACTTTTCATGAAATTCGCAGCCCCATTAGGTCCTCTTGAGCCCTTAAAACCTTTGTGTTCTCCTCTGTCACTGAAGGAAGATTGTAGAGTTGAGGATTCACTTCCCTTGCAGCTTGTTTTTTACCTCCTTACCTTTGGTAAGTTGTTTGACTGATCAAGCTTTTGGTGGTTTTGCAGTTTGGAAACGAGCTAAGGCCAGTCTGACAGCCCTGAGATCTTTCCAGTTTGGTGACAAACCTTTCTTTGTGTTCCATTTTCTGGATCCAAAATCTGTCTACATGCACACCCCAGCCCCAGGCAGAGGAATCTGTGGTGAGGACTTCAGATTGTAGAAGACGCTTCAGCTCTTGGCGAGTGGATGGATACACTTAAAAACCCCTTTTCTAGGCTCTAGAGACATCTGTTGAAAGAAATGTGTACCATATTTACCGGCGTATAAGACGACCCCCAAACTTTTCCAGTTAAAATATAGGGTCTATACTCGCTGTATAAGACTACCCCAGCCTCTCATCAGCCCCCAGCCTCTCATCAGCCCCAGCCTCTCATCAGCCCCCGCTTCTCATCAGCCCCCCAGCCTCTCATCAGCCCCCAGCCTCTCATCAGCCCCCAGCTTCTCATCTGCCCCCCAGCCTCTCATCAGCCCCCAGCCTCTCATCAGCTCCCAGCCTTTCATCAGCCCCCCTAGTCTCTCACAGCCCCCAGCCTCTCATCAGTCCCCCTAGTCTCTCACAGCCCACAGCCTCTCATCAGCCCTTTTTACACAGGAGCAGGCAGTATGAAAACTTAGAGGTGGAGCAGGCATGCGTGGCAGGAAACCCTGCTTCACCCCTCATCTGCCTGCTCCTGCACTCCCATCAACATCTCCCTGAAAATCTGTCGGCCGGTCCCTGTAAAAAAGCACCAGACAGGGCTGGCCGGTCTCTTACTGTATGTGCTGTGGCTGTCGGGCTCTCCCTCTTATGCTTAAGCAATGCGCCGCACAGACATGTGAGGTGCCGGGTGCCAGCAATGCATAAAACGTTTGTTCTCATTGGAGCACGGTGCGCCCGCCCCTCCTTCTCCGCCCCTCTCTCCTCATTGGTGGCAGCAGCAGCACAGGGGGAGGGAGGGACTGCTTCCCTTTCCCTTTGCTGCCTTACACCCGGCGTATAAGACGACCCCCGACTTTTAAGAAGAATTTTAGGTGTTAAAAAGTCATCTTATACGCCGGAAAATACGGTATATTGTCTTGGAAGTAGCCGACATGAGCTATGGCCTATAGTATTACATCTCTTGATGAAGTTAGAAGATCCAACATTTTCATGACATAACAAAAGGACTCTTTGGAGTGAGAAAAGAAGTGACTTGCCCCCTTCAGGATTGTGTCTCCTCTCTGATGACAATTTTACTGTTAGCTTATGAGTGTTTATGACAAAACCAGATGTTTCAGCTCCTGAGTTGGGTCTAGCTTTGACCCCTTGTAAATGATCCAGAAGACATGATCTTGTAACAGCTGCATGGTTGCGAGCAGATCCATCAGAAGCTGTAGTCTGGAGGACACCTTAACCCGGGCACACCTTGAATCCCTAGGGCTGCTGTCAGAACTATTGTGGTCTTCAGAAAAACTCTAGGAGCAAATGACATGTTGAAGTGCAGACAAGTGATTTGGAGATAAAGAATGTGCAAGTTTGTGTATTCTGAGTAATTTCCTGTGGCTGGATAATATAGGGATGTGCAGTAGATACCTGTAAGAGGTATTGTGGTTAGAAAATCCTCTTTCTCCAAAACACCATTAGTGATCAGATAGACTTCATTTTGAATTTCGTCTTCACCAGAAACCTAGGAAGGTAGGAGAGAATTTCCCTGCCGCTTTTTGGCATCTCCTAGCAACCAATCAATTTTAATGGCCATCAGAACAGATGCTATTCTGTAGAAAGGCTGTCAAGAAATGGGATCAATGACTTCTATGGGGTCCTTCGGCCGTCATAAAAATAAAAAATAGGATGTGTCCTATTTTTTTTGATGGCCTGTATTCATAGTCCATTGAAACAATGAATGTGTGACACCTATAGATTCGAATGTTCTGAAAATGACTGTTTTCCTTATGTCCAGCAGCACAATAATGGGGGTATTTCTCCCCAATTTGTACCAGTAGGACAGATGGAATTTTTAATGTATCAATAATTACTAATTTTTTTGGACTATAAGATACAATCTAAGTTTAGACAACAAAAGTTAGAAAAAAATATTTTCCACTTCCTTGGCCGTTTAATGAAGTGGAGGGGTGAAGGTCATTCAGCCCTTTGCAGACATTGCTCTGAACCATTCCCATTGCACACCCAGCACCAGTTCCCTACCGGTATTGCCAATGTATGCCCAGTGCCAGTACACAATGTTTCTGTTGCTCAGCCAGTGCCAGTTCATCCATCAATGTGCCCAATGCTTGTATAGCTCACTCACCAATGCGTCCGGTGCTCATCCAGCACGAGCTCACGTGTCAAAATGACAGATTCTGGTGAAGTGCCACCTTGATAGGTCTATGCATGACCAGAGCTAGTTCACATGCCAGAGCGAAGACCACCCATCATTGTGCCCAAAACTTGCCTAGTGCAAAGCTCACCCATGGTTGCAACTGATTGTTACAGGTGACTTATCAATATGCCTATTGACCGCCCAGCCTAAAATTGTCCCTGATGCTTGCTCAGCGCCAGCTCATCTAACAAGGTGCCCACAGCATGCCCCAGGTCAGAGCATTCAAAAGCTCCTGTTGTAGATCCAGTGCCAACTAACCTGCCAATCTTTTACCCATCAATTCATCCACTTCCTGCCCTCCACCACCTCACCAGTCATTCTATGCCAGGCTGATGTTCTCCTACCTGACCACTACATCTTAAGTATTTCTTGTATATTGACAGGCCTGGAGGAAACATGTATAAAGCATCCTACAGGGACAGGATCTCCCACACTCCATTCAAACTTCCCCTCCAGTGACTGGAACCTGCCAACATTTGTGTCCCACATCCCCTCCACAATGAGTGCCACCTACAGTTCCTAAAGACCAAGATAAACATGGCCCCTGTGTGCCATCACTTTCCTAGTAGCTGAGCTGACCACACCTGGGCGACGTCTACGGATATTACTGCTATTACACTGTGGAGGAGGAAGGCAGGAGCTGTGACATCGGCTTGTTCAGTCTGTGAAACCTGCACTTTACTTCGGGACAAGGAAGCTGCGCAGCTGGCACTGGTGCACATGAACTCCATCATGTTAGGTGGAAGAAACATAAAGGTGGCTAGATCCAGTAACCTTGGTGCTCAAATAACGAGGGAATATCTTTCCGGTTCTCAGGGGAGACAGTTCTTGGGTGATCAATTTTGAGTCCGCCACATGAGAGGGCCCCCCCTATGAGGTTACTTATTGTTAAATCCCCATTATTGTGCTGCTGGTTAGGACATAAGTGAAGCATTGATTTCTACTATTAATCTGTTTTCCCTTAGTCCTAACACCAGCACAAGTTTTCCGCCCTAAGTAAGTTACTTCTTTATAATAAACACAAGGTGGGAGAGAATGGATGTCTTTATACAGTATAGGCTAAGTGGTCTCTACTTAAGTAGTGATTACGGTAATTTAATTAATTAAAAAAATTCCATCTGTCTTACTAGTACACAGGGGCAGAAATATCCCTATTATTCAGCTGCTGTTAGGACTATGGGAAAACAATAATTACTATTAGAAATCAAAGTTTTTTGCTATGGTGTGAACATAACGTTAAAGGGGTTGCACCAAATGCATAAGTTACAGAATACAGTGCTCAGCTATCTCTGGCGCTCCCATAGAGAATTAATAGAGCAGCAGTGTGCATGCAAGACCTGCCCCTCCATCAGAACGGGGAAACGGGACCCCTGATCTCAGGATCGGTGTGGGTCCCAGCAGTCCGATCCCCAGATATAAGCTAGTTGTCCTCTATCTTGTAGATAGGGGATGACTTATCAATCTGGTACAACCCCTTTAAGATCTTCACTGTCATAAAATGGCTGATAATGACAATAGGTTTCATTCAATGAGAAGCAAAAGTTTAGATAAGTTAGACCTTAGGTTTATTGCCATTTAAATTAAACCTTTTGTCACAAAGCAATAAATACAACAAAAACCGGATGTACATACAGACCATTATGGCTAATGTTTTCTCACCATCAACATCTAAGTTGAACTATATAATACCAAGTAAAGACTTCCAAGTATGAAGAACCACAGCATGATTCTACACACAGTCAAAGGGTAAGATTCTTCATAAAACACTGATGGCAGGAGAGAGTCTTAGATCTGACAATATGGATGGAGTTACTGAGTGACGGGAGATCCTGATTATGTAACAGGAGGATTCCTGTAGAGATTTCTCACCTGTAGGAGTCTCCTCCCAGTTACCTGACGTCTCCTTCTCACCTGTATAGTAAGGAAACTGAAAGTTGTAAGGATTTCCCACGGCTGCCTTGTCTCCCTTCACTTGAATTCTAAACGTTAGAGAGAAGATTTCTCCACATTATGAAAATAAAGGAATTTTTCTCCCGTAGACTGGACTATAAAAGTAGAAAGATGGAAGTGCTTGAGATAGAGCTGAGATCAACAGCAGAGAGACACAAGACAACCAAGCAGGTGAGTGTCTTCTCCTGGGTGTATACAGAATAATGGGAACCAGTGCACAGTCTGTGATTATGGACATCAGATATGGTTTAGTAACACATCTCATATTCACAGATTTACAGAGCGAAGAAAAGGTTGAAGCATTCAGCAGGAAGCATTGACCATGGATCTCAGATTGTTGGCTTTGCTGGTTTCTCTGGTTGCGGTGGGTGGACGTCCACACAGGAGACTCTGCCCTTTGTTCCAGCACTCATCCATGTCTACCTCCGAAGTGAAGTCCCTCAGACATCTGCGAAATGATCAGGTCAGTGTGAAGCGCAGTTGTTTCCATTATGATCATTAAATCTCATTTGTAGAGTTATATGAGGACATTGCTTTGAGGGTTCATCGCTCCATAGCATCCAGAGGAGCTTCCTGAATGGCATGTATCAGTTTCAGATTAGGTTATAATACCTGAAAACTAACTGACCGAGCTCCTAGATGGAGGGGCAGGACCAGGGAGGCAATTCTGGTTGTCCACATTGTGTAAACCTTATTTTTGTTCTTCAACAGCAAAAGAAAATATCCGGTGATGGAGTGAAATGTTACACCACCATGACTGGACACAAGACGTCTATATGTGACCTCAAGGTATGGAAATGAGATTCCACCACAGCCCCTGTCATATCACCTAACTCTATAGGAGAAATGGCAGAACCCCTCATATCACATTTGTATTCTCTTCTACAGCCGAGTGACCGCCTGATCCTGACCCTGGAACGAGTGTCGCTGACGCTGGACGTCCTGACTAATATGTCTACCTCTGACACTGTAACAAATTCCATGAAGGCTTTCCTTAAATTGAGGGACCAGCTGATAATCTGTGTAAGTTCCTCCTTCTTATCCTGTATGTCCATCACACTTCGGCCTGTGAAATGGACCCAACATGGTGTAAATTCCTTATATCCTGTTCCCTTTACAGAGAGAGTTGCCTGAATACAGTGACCCTGCCTCTGAGCAGCTGGAGCCGTGGCTGAGTCATCTCCAAGATTTCAAAGACAAGGTACGTGTCTTACAGACGCTGCACACTGACAGTTTATGGGATAGTGTCTGTGTTAGGGGTAAAATGATGAAGAATTTAATGGAGATATTGAAAGCAGAAAGGGTTATGGGAATGCTATGTTAAGGTTTGGAAGAGCGAGAATGGACTGAAATAGTACTGTCAGTGTCTGTCTGAGACTGCCTGCTGTGAGAGGGGAGAGGGAGCAGCCGGGGAGAAGATTGGCTTTGAGGCTTTTAATCCTATAGGCTGCTTTATTCTGCTGTTGGTTCTGATGTGTGTTTCTCTTGTTGCTATGACCATCTAGCACAGTATGATGGCATACCCTAGAATTGACAATCACACTTCAGTCCTACCCACATTCAGTTACTCAGAATTGTCACCATTTGGGGAGAGACCGTTGTGATCAGTAAATAATGAGATATCTCGCTGTCCTCCATTATAGGCCTCCCCGCAATGTGTCCAGGACGCTGTTGTGCTCAACCTCATCTCATTAAGGATCCAAAATGTGATGTGTCCAAGTGATCCCTAGACTGTCTCCAAGATGGACTCTTTCATAACTGTATGCACAAGGATCATCAAGACATCAGTTTTCTATCTTCTCTCATCAAATACTGTTCAGAAAATATGAGAAACTACCTGGAGGTTCAGCTGTAACCGTCCACGTGACCTTTTGATACATGACTGTAGTTATAATTATATTTTATACATTGTAATATTTCTCTATTTATGTTATATATAATAATATATTATTTTATACAGAGAGGTTTCATCCCTGGTGGATACATTGAATTTGTTAAATTATATTTATTTATGCGTGCTCTATTAAATTAACATTTTAGAATAATTCTGTCTCATAAAATCGTCATCAAATATTGTTCAGAAAATATCAGAAACTACCTGGAGGTTCACCTGTAACCATCCACATGACCCTTTAATATTATATTATTTATTATCGTATTTATAATTATATTATAATATATATACCAGTAATATTATTATATCTAGTAATATATTGTTTTATATAGAGAAGTTTCATCCCTGGTGGATACATTGAATTTGTGAAATTATATGCTGTTATATGCTCAATTAAACTAACATTTTAAAATATCTATTTCTATTTATTTTTTTTATCTTCTCTGGAAAAAATTTTTTTTATCTTTTACATGAAATGTACTGATAAACCAGCCACAATGTCTTGTAGGGTTAGCTCAGATAAATGTCTATTGCTTTATTCAAGAAAAACATACTTGTAATCCATATGCAAATTACCAGTTAAGTGCACTGAGGGCGGGTCTAAGTTATTCTGAGCACTTTTGTTTTCCCTGTTTCCTCTGTTAGCCCCTACCTCTCCTTCTTAATTGACAGGGCCTGCCCAGTCATCTCACCTGGCCCTGACATGTTCTATAATTTGCAGCATGGCCACACCGATGTGGACGGCAAACAGATGATGTCCGTGTGCTGTCCACTTTTTTGTGGCCTTATAGAAATGAATAGGTCCGTGGACCGAAAATACGCAGATCGGACAAGGACTGAAGATACGGTCCTGTGAATGAGGTCTTATACCTTCACACATTAAAAGGTTTCACTCATTATGAACACTTGTTCACAAGATATTCCCCGCTGATTCTGAGAATGTAATGGAGCAGTGATCACACATGAAACTGCCTGGGATAGCTGAGGGGATGTGTATGTAATAGGCCAACCCTCTTATTAGAAGTTATAATGAGTGTCAAATCCCAAAATGAGACCCCCAAATAAATACAGAACTCAGACTTAGACCTCTAGATTCCTTTTAGACCTCCAAAATGAATCCAGACCACGGGCTCATACTGCAAAAAGTGGGTTATTAAAGGGCATCTGTCACCACATACCACTAGGTGAAATGGTTGGCAGCTGTCCATTAGTGATTGTAAGCAGAGTCCTATGTCCTTCTGGCATCTTTGTGGCTTCAATTAATCCTATGAAAAATACTTTTTTTATAATATGTAAATTACCCCCTAGGTGCCATTGCACCTTATTCAATCCAGAGGCTATCCCCCATCTTCTATGTCGCTCCCCCACCTCTGTGATGTACCGACCAGGCAGTCCGCTGGGCTTAAAATAAGTAATGGGTCAATATGTCCAGTCTAAGAACCAATTCCTCAAAGCATGAACCATGTAAGCATGGGACATCAGGACCAATGGACACAGATCAGAAGATCATCTCTAATTTTGAGGAGCATCATGACTATGACTGTGATACAGGGTCAGGCACGGAAAAGTGGACAGATTTGGCAGAAACTCTGTGGTTATTATTACTTGCTCCAATATCAGAATCAGATGGTTGCTTGGCTGTACAAGCGAAGATATTGAAAACTTTATAGGTTCCTGAAGATGTATATACGAAGAAGAAAGTGGACAGCAAGAGAAGAGAGAGCTAGATATGTCTGTACTTACAATAAGTAGCATCAGATGGTCACTGGGGTGCAAAAGAGATGATGGTAAAATGACTATAATTTCCAAAAACTAGTTCCTTGAGTATGTCTGGAGGGAAAATGGGCTTTATTTGAGATTATTATTATACAAGACAGTGGTGAGCAAGAGAAGAGACATCCAGATGGGTACTTATCTTTAGGTTACATACAAATCATGATATCATCTAAAACAAAACCTGAGAGATAAGTCTGCATCTACAAAATATTGTCCCAGTCAACCTGTTCATAAGAGAATTTCTGGGGCAGGGAATGAGAGCAGAGGTGATCAGGGGTTTGGAAAAGCCAGAAGTATTGTCTGTGGGTGGATCATTCAGAGGGAGATCCCAGAAGTAGCGGAACAGATCACTGGTTTGAGGCTCTCCAAAGGAGAAAAATGAGGAGGTGATACTGGGCTCAACATGTAAAAACAAGGATAGGGAAGGTTAAATCAAGGCAACTGGACTTGCTGTAGATTTCTTGAAAACTTTTCACTCGTTCACTCGTTCTTCCAACGAGCCTTCTCAATTCTGAGTGACTTGTACAAGAATTCTCTGGGAATAAATATGTCACTGAATCAACACCTGGTAATTAGGTCATTATACCCAGCATGGGGTCAAAGATGTTGATTCCATAGTCCTAATTGGAGTCAGTAGGTGATAATGACCTCCCAGAAAAAGGTGTCAAGACAGCATTGTAAGTGGCAGACAATAGATGTCCCCCCCCCCCGCCTCTATTGTCTGCCACTTACAATGCTGTCTTTACACCTTTTTCTGGGAGGTCATTATCACCTACTGACTCCAATTAGGACTATGGAATCAACATCTTTGACCCCATGCTGGGTATAATGGCCTAATTACCAGATGTTGATTCAGTGACATACAGTAAAAGTACAGATGCCACGGCACTCCAATAGATGGTTCTTCAACTTTTATTAGTTCCCGAAAAGATAGCAACGTTTCGACTTAATCAGTCTTTATCAAGCTTGGGAGCGCCGGAGAGTGACGTGGCATCTGTACTTTAACTACTTGAGCTGGGGAGATCCTGAGGTCGGAACTCGACGCCGCTGGCACCGCCACATACTGGTTTGCTAAAGAGCTGAGACTGGTGCTCCCTGAATATATTTTTTCAGATTCAGTGACATATTTATTCCCAGAGAATTCTTGTACAATTCACTCAGAATTGAGAAAGCTTGTTGGAAGAACGAGTGAAGCGTTTTCAAGAAATCTACAGCAAGTCCAGTTGCCTTGATTTATTCTTTACATATATACCATGACCTGAATAAATGAGAACCTTCACAGACATAGGAAAAGTTGGATGGGGAAATGTGGGTGGAAGTGCAAGCAGATCAGAGGATCCCCTGGTGGCCCCATGTTCTCACACAATAATGGCCCCAAAGACCTTACAGAAGACAACCCCACTTGTAGCAGACTTTGTAGCCAGTCACCAGTCTATTAGACTTTACTGATGATATGGTACTGTCTAGGTTCTACATGTAAAAGGGTGATGCCTGGAAGAAAGACCTCCCATCAAGAAACCATGGAGACTTGACACCAATGATAATCATTAGAAGATCAGTATTAATATTAGACAATTTTTATTTTACCATTTCTTTGAAATTCATATACAAAAACAATGAAAAAATCCAATAAATAACATAAAATAATATAAAAATATAAGTTAATAACCAAAAATATAATAAAATAAATACATTAATTATAGATATGAATATATTCAAATAAATGATATAAATATTGTACACAAAATATAAATATTTTTTTTTAAAATAACAAAGAATATTTATCTTTCTTTAGGGAAATTCATCAAAAGTACAAAAAAATTTACAAAATTATTTTAAAAGAAAATAGCCCAGAAAACATTGACGAAAATGAAGTTCCAGCAGAGATTCTTCTTCTGTGTTGTCTGAGGTTTACAATCCGTGGACAGTGATTTTCTTCTTTTTCTTTCCCATATTTCATAGTCACCATTAGTCATAGGATGAAGAAGATTGACTTCATGGGGGATGGTACACAATTTAAGCTAGGAAAATAAATCCTCTAGATTTGTGGATCTTTGAAGCTTCTTTATAGTTATTTACCATGAGCCCAACACCCAACATCTTCTACTATTAGTGAGATGAGGCTGAGTAACACGGCGTCCTTGAGACATTGTGGAGAAGCCTACAATAAAATAAGCAAGGGGTTAGTAGGCACCTTGTGGATTTACCATTCACTATAAATTCCTCATCTTCATGTCATCTTCTCTATCTTCCATCTATGTTCCTTCTTCCTTCTGTCTTTTCAATGAAATTAGATCATTGTATAATGTAAAGCCCTCTGGTCATCAGTAGAACCTCATCTACTCTACATGTCCAAGCTCATTTCTCCACAATAAAGGACAGGATGACATTGGTGCATGTCAAATCTGTTGGCCAGTATCGGACTCTTACCTCATCCACAAAGTGCTGGAGATGGTGCAGCCACGGCTTCAGCTCCTCAGAAGGTGTTTTACTGTGTCCTGGCGATTCCCTCTGAATGTGAGAAATATGATAAGTTATGGGTTAATATGTCCCATACCAGAACAAACACATCAAATCATGAACCAGGCAAACAATGAACATGAGAACCAAATGGACTTACACAGATCAGAAGATCATCCCTGACCTTGAGGAACATCATGAGTGACTGTGATACAGGGTCAGGCACATCAGACGTGGACAGATTTACCAGAACCTCTGTGGTTATTGTAACTCGCTCCAATGTTAGAATCAGACGATCATTGGGCTGTAGAAGGGAAGATGTTGAAACAGTTTTAGGTTCCTAAACTAGTTCCTTGTGTATCTTCACAGTTAAAGTGGACTTAACATTTAGAGTATTATGTAAGAAATTGGTGAGCAAGAGAAGAGACAGCCAGATGTGTACTTACCTTTAGGTCACATACAGACGGCTTGTGTCTCATCATTCTTCTGTAGCATTTCATTGCATTGGTGGACATGTTCTTCTCCTGTGAAGGGTCAGAACATGATTTATTGGAGCATCATGTAATGTGTATTAAACATATAATATAATGTAATAACTTCATGGAAAATATGTTCTAGTGGAGTGTAACTACTGATGTCTAATATAGAGGGTCAAGAGTGAAAAAGTCAGGAACCACACGAAGATGCATTAGAAGTTGGTTACTCTACCATTCTGTTAGAATATAATATATAGTGAAAAAGATTGGATCAATTTTCTTGAAGATTTAGTTTCCTTCCTGACTTTTGACACAACCTCCATTATTAAGAATCAGACTCCTGTCAGTAGAAGACAATATTCCTCCTTACATGTTCATTCTGCAGTTGTCTGATCATCTTGATGTCAGCAGAAGATGCTGATTTATATCTGGACATCGAGCAGCGTCTCTTGTGTGGATGCCCAGTCACGGCAACAAATAGAATACAGAAGACCACCAGTCTGACGTCCATGCCTGGAGTATTGGTGCTGATTTTGAGATTTTCTTCTCTTCCTATTAACCTGTGTAGAAGATATTAATACATATGATTATTGTACACAAACCCATCATGTAAATGTCCACAGCTCGGATGTTCTGTCTATACACCCAGGAGAAGAAACTCACCTGCCCGGTTGTCTTGTGTCTCTCTGCTTCTGATCTCAGCTCTGGCTCAAGTCTTCTCATCTTGCTCCTTTTATACTTAAATCTTTTCATCATCATTTTCATGATGTGGAAAAAACTTCTTTCTAACGTTCAGAATTCAAGGGACAGCAACAGAGGGAACTCCTTAGAGCTTTCAGTTTCCTTACCATACAGGTGAGAAGGAGACGTCAAGTAACTGGGAGGAGACTCCTAACAATCTCTCCCCTTATACTGGAGGAGCTATGTACATAATGAGGATCCTCCCGTCAGTCAGTAACTACCTCCGTATTATTACATGCAATATCTGTAGATAGCAGGAACTCCTGTATTACTGGAGGATCATTAGTGAAGAATCTGCATTCACACTCTACTTGGGCATATACTAAATTAAGTAATTTATACTGAATGTGTAACGTATATGGAGGAGTGTAAAGCTGCATAACTTCTGCCCTGTCCATCCACAGGAGAAGACCATGTCCAGAAGTGCAATAAGATGCTACAGAAGAATGAGACACAGCCGCCTGTATGTGACCTAATGGTAAGTTTATATCTAGCAGTCTCTTCTTTTGCTCATCACTTACTTAAATAATAAATTCTTTTAACGTCTTCCCTACACCTTCTAAGATAGATCTTTTCAACATTTTCCCACCTAAAGCCCAGTGACCATCTGGTTCTGACTTTGGATGCTCTGGCAAATGTGTCCACATCTACTGTGCCTGACCCCGTATCACAGTCACTCATGATGCTCCTCAAGATCAGAAAAAATCTTCTGATCTGTGTAAGTCTATCATGTCCATTGCTTGCATGATTTGATGATTTGATGTTTTGGTTCTGTAATGGGACATACTGACCAGTAACTTATCATTATCTTGTATTTCTCGCATTTAAAGGTAATCACCAAGGCACAGGAAAGACCTTCTAAAGAGCTGAAGCCATGGCTGCACCATCTCCAGCACTTTTTGGAAGAGCCAAGAGTCAGACAATAATCTGCACAGTTAACATGCACTAATATCATCCTGTCTTGAATGGTGGAACAGATACATTATCCAGGACATATACAGTAGATGAAGAATCTCCACAGCATCTCCAGGATGCCATTGGACACTAAGAATTTACTATTTCTTAAGATGTTTGGTTACTGAATGACCAAACACTAAAACCATCCACACGTGACACTAAGTATAATCTTAATGCTCTGCACATGGAGCCATCCCAACTTTTTGGGATCGTGTGCACTGAAAATTAATATTAAAACATGTGATGTCACCACTCTATACATGCAGGATTCCAGTTTTCCATCTATGAAATGTGTTATTTTAATGTCCTGTACAAACAGATTTTCACTATTTTTCCCATGGGTGGAATGAATAGAATGAAAGCATCATAGCATCTGAAAACGACACCTCTGCATCTACAACCTATCAGTCCAGTCCACCTGTTGATGGGAGAAATCCGGTTGTGAAATGGCCGGCTGTAGTGTCTGTGGGTGTATTATTTAGAGGGAGACCCCTATAAAATTGGAAAAGATGATGAGTTTGAGGGCACAAAAATGGCCCCAAAGATCCAGCAGAAGACGACCCTACTTGGTGGTGATTTTGAAGATGTTCACTTTGTAACCAGGATCTATTAGACTTTACCTATGATAGGCCCTGCTTGTAGAATGGCACTGTCTGAGTTCCACATGTTTAAGATCCGGAGGTAAAAAAAGGATGATGCCTGGAAGAAAGACCTCACTTCAAGAAACCCTGGAGACTTCAAGCTTCTCGGTATCAATAATAATCATCAGATCAGTATTACTGTTGCACAAATTTTATTTCAACATTCCTTTAAAATTTATATACAAAAGCCGTAAGAAATCAAAAACATAAAATGCAATACTATAATATAAATTAATTGTCAAATAAATAATAAAATAAATACATCAAAATAAAATAAAATAAATACATTAATTATAGATGTAAACATGTTCGTAAGCATTATATAAATACATAAAATATGAAGTTATCTTCTTGAAAATATAAAAGAATATTCATCTTTCTTTAGGGAAATTCGACAAGAGAAAAAAATTTTCTTAGAAGGCCGGGAAAACATTGATGAGGTAAATGAAATTCCAGAAGAATGTCTTCTTCTGTGGCAGCTGAGGTTTACAATCTGTGGACAGTGATTTTTCTCTTTCTCTTTCCAGATAGTGGATTCACTATTAACTACAATTCCTTGTCTTCATGTCATCTCCTCTGTCTGCCATCTATGTTCTTTATTCTGTCTTTTTAAATGAAATTAGATTATTGTACAATGTGAAGCCCTCTGGTCATCAGATGGACCTCCTCTACTCTAAATGTCGAGACTAATTTCTCTGCTTCACCATGAAGGACAGGATGATATTGGTGCATGTTACATCTGTTGGCCAGTATCGGACACTTACCTCTTCCACAAAGTGCTGAAGATGGCTCAGCCATGGTTTCAGCTCCTCACAAGGTGTTTTACTGTGTCCTGGTGATTCCCTCTGAATATGAGAAATATGATGATAATTTACAAGTCAATATGTCCCAGACCGGAACCAAAACATCAAATCATGAACCATGCAAACAATGAACATGAGGACCACATAAACTTACACAAATCAGAAGATCATCCTTGATCTTGAGGAACATCATGAGTGACTGTGATACAGGGTCAGGTACAGCAGACGTGGCCAGATTTGCCAGAACCTCTGTGGTTATTGTAACTCGCTCCAGGGTCAGAATCAGACGGTCACTGGACTGCAGAAGAGACGATGTTGAATGAGTTACAGGTTCCTAAAGTGGTTCCTTGTGTATCTTCACAGTTAAAATGAATTTTGAATTATGTACAAAACTGGTGAGCAAGAGAAGAGATAGCTAGATGTGTACTTACCTTTAGGTCACAAACAGAAGGCTTGTGTCTCATCATTCTTTTGTAGCATTTCATTGCATTGGTGGACATGTTCTTCTCCTGTGGAGAGTCAGAACAAGATTTGAAGCTTTTCATCATGTAATATGTATTATACATATTATATATTGTCAAGACTTCATTCAGAATATGTTCTAGTGGATTGGGACTGCTGATGTCTAACATAGAGTGTCAAGAGTCAAAAAGAGGGTCAAAAAGTCAGGAACCGCAAGTAGATGGATGAATGTAATAGATCAATGGGTCTAGCTATGAAGTTGGTTATTCTACCATTAAGCAATCTTGAAAGCAAAAATATAATATATAGTGGAAAAGAATGGATGAATTATCTTGCAGTTTTGGTTTGCTTCCTAATTTTTGACTCCACATCCATAGCCATGAATCAGACTCCTCTCAGTAGAAGACAATCTTCCTCCTTACATGTTCATTCTGCAGTTGTCTGATCATCTTGATGTCAGCAGAAGATGCTGATTTATATCTGGACATCGAGCAGCGTCTCTTGTGTGGATGTCCGGTCACGGCCACAAGTAGAATACAGAAGACCACCAGTCTGATGTCCATGGCTTGAGTATTGGTGCTGATCTGAAGACTTTCTTCTCTTCCTATTAACCTGCGTTTAAGATATTAATACATATGATTATTGAACATAAACCCATCATGTAAATGTCCACAGCTCGGATGTTCTGTCTATACACCCAGGAGAAGAAACTCACCTGTCCGGTTGTCTTGTGTCTCTCTGCTTCTGATCTTAGCTCTTGGTCAAGTCTTCTCATCTTTCTCCTTTTAGAATTCAGTCTCAAGGAGAGAAATTCCTTCATTTTCACAATGTGGAGAAGTTTTCTCTTTAACGTTCAGAATTGATATGACAGGGGACAAGTGACGGCAGCCGTGGGAACTCCTTACAGATTCAGTTTTCTTACTATACAGGTGAGAAGGAGATGTCAGGTAACTGGGAGGAGACTCCTAACACTCAGAAAACTCCTACAGGAGGAGCTATGTACATAATGAGGATCCTCCCGTCACTCAGTAACTACCTCCGTGTTATTACATGTAATATCTGTAGATTGCAGGAACTCCTGTATTACTGGAGGATCATTAGTGAAGAATCAACCTGCAGTTCTTGACTGTTTTTCACTCTCTATATTAGACAGTCACACTCTACTTGAGCATATACAAAATTAAGTAATTTATACTGAATGTGCAATGTGCAGGTGAAGAACACTATCAGCAGTGCAATGAAAAAATACAGAAGAATGAGACACAGCGTCTGTATGTGTCCTAATGGCAAGTTCCTATCTGGCAGTTTCTTTTCTTGTTCACCACTTGCTTAAATAATAGTCTTCTAAAATCTTCCCTAGACCTTCTAAGATGCATTCTTAGGAAAGTATTATCTTTTCAGCATCTTCCCGTTTACAGCCCAGTGACAAGCTAATTTAGACTTTGGACATTCTGCAAATCTGTCCACGTCTGCTGTGCCTGACTCTGTATCACAGACACTCATGACGTTCCTCAAAATCAGAGATGATCTTCCAATCTGTGTAAGTCTATTGTGTCCATTGCATCCGAAACAAAACCTGGGACAGACACCTCTGCATCTACAAAATATTAGCTCAGTCAACCTGTTACTGAAAGAACTGTTGGGTTAGGGATTAAGACTGCAGTGATCAGGGTTATGGAGGAGCTGGCTGTAGTGTCTGTGGGTCTATTACCCAGAGGGAGATCCTAGAAATGATGTGAAAGATCACTGGTTTGAGGCACTCCAAAGAATAAAAAGGAAGGTCAGGATGTGATTCTATGCTCA